>CM067085.1:31695656-36695656 GCA_034008185.1 Gorsachius magnificus
CAACAGGCCTCTCCTTTCCTTTTCCTTTTTCAGGCAGTTTGTATCGGTTTGGAAGTGCAGGGAGCTGGTGAATGAAGGGATCTCATGGTTTCTGGGGGAGACATGGGAATAAATGAGGAGGGAAAAGTTTCCTTGTTTTCTTTTCCAGTGTCTCCTCTTTGTCTGAAAGGAGGCAAAACTAGTTCAGCACTGCTTTTCCTCTCGGTGGGGCACCATCCCTGTCCTCTCCCAAAGGGTGATTTTTTGAGAGCACTAAAGAGCCCTGTTGCAGCAGCAGGGGTCTGGGCTCGTTGATCTGGCTGGCATGCCTGTGCTTCTGTGTCCCTGCAGTGCTGCAGCAGTCCTCTCGGGGATCAGAGCAGCACTATGGAAGCAGAGGATTGCTGAGGTGGTAGTCTTGCATCAAGACAGAGGCATTTTGTCATAGGCTGTCCTTAGCAGCTCATATTAAGGATGGGGTCTGAGTTTAGGAGTTGAAATTCCAGATGATGAATGGGAGGACAGAGGTCTCTGGAAGAAAGAAGAGTCTGTACAGACCTTTCTGTCAGGGTGTCACTGACCGGCACCAAAAGAAATTGGTTAAAACCACAGTGTGCAAAGTTTTCTCCCTTAGCCTTGCCTGTGGGATGGGGAGGGAACTGCCCTCACTCACTTAGAGGGGAACTTTGGGGGGGCTGTGTCCTCCCCCAGTCAGGAACAAAATCTGCAGGATTTGGGTCGCTGTTGTTATTTAGCTTTGGGTGTTGCAGGAAAGACATTTTGGTGCAACTACTTGCTTCATGCTAGTTCTGTGCCTGAAATCTTAAAGCACTGTCATGCATGTGTGGCATTTTTGATGAACTGGTACATGTAAAGATGGATTAAGAAATGTATAGCTAATATCTTGGAATTTATTTGCTGGATAGGTCAAGTTTGAAGCTGCAGGGACTGAAGTTTATGCTTGATTTGATGCACATGAGTAAGCCAATTGAATTCAAAGTTCAGCATCTGTGCAAGGCTTCAAGACTGGGGACTTGCTTTGTAAAGAGGATGATGTTTTCCTGTCGCATTGCTAGGAATTAGAGAAGACTTTGCTTTTGTTGTCTTTTCTTATTCTAGTCTGAAAGAGAAACAGCTGCCAGAGAAATCTTAGTATGTGACCTGTTTCAAGAACCTCTCAAACAATTTATGTTTGTAAGAGAAGTGAGAACTGAAACCCACCTTATCTTCTAGAGTAAATATTTGGAAATATCATTAATACATTATAGTAATGGGATAATTATTAAATGCTTTGGTATTTAGTGTCACGTTATGATGAAAATCACTTGATAACAAATTAAAGCACTTTTATTGTAATTGCTATGGTTCTAGAGGATACACATGGTTATGCAGCATTAATTTTAAAAGACTTACATGAATTTTTAAGCTTAGCAGATACAAACCTTTGGAGAATAGCCAGTATTTTTGAATGTGCTATATACACTCTAAGGAGTATTTAACTAAATCTTTTGGACCTTGGTTGGAAGTAATTAACATTTCTTCTAAACTTTCAATTATTCATACTTTTTTTTTTTGGTTACAGCTGCAGATTTGTTTAAAGTAAGCTCAAATGCTCTGTAGGTGCACATGGCAGGGGGGAACATATGAAAATGATACACATGCTCCAGAAGGTTGTAACATCCGATAGTTAATAATCTACGTGAATAACCAACCAGTTGCAGATTGGACTAAGTGACTCCTAGGAGCACAATTGCCACCAAAGCCAGTAAAAGTCTGGTTTCTAAATCACGTTCCAGGAAAATGCTCCTTTGTGTTATTGCATCTGTTCATTAAAAAAAGCAATTGGTCCCATGGAGGAAGGGCATCTTTAGCTAGCTGGCATAGCTCTAAGGAACATTTTTTTGGGGGAAGGGGTGTTTTTTGGTGATCCTCCAGATAAACTGGCTTGTGTCTGCTGCATTTGAAGGTTGTCCCTTAGGATTTTGGTGACCTATTTCCCAGGTGTGCCTTAAATCAGCCTCATACACAATGGCTTTTAGTGCCAATTTAGTCTCTAATATCTATAAGACCTAAAATTGTTGAATTTGGATGCTCATGATGAGGCGGGAATGGAAAAGAGAGAGCCTGGATTATTTTAAAATGATGGTGGGCTTTAGCCCTGTGCAGACTTAGGGCTGTATGTTGATAGCTCTGGACTTGTGGTGCATATGAAGAACTGATGCATCAGGTTCACCTCACGCATGTGGATCAGTTGTGCTGTGGCAGTTGTCTGCCACCTTTAATCTGAGGCCTAGACTTCCGTCTCTCTTGCCTACGGGAAGTGGAATACATCATGAGGACTCAAACTGGGAAAAGCATTTTGAAGATCTTGCCCATATAGGGCGCAGCCCTTAGTAGATTTAGATTCATGTTCATTCTGTGATAGGGAGCACTAAAACAGCCTGTGCTCCTCAGGGCGGCTGCTTACCCTCCCTGTGGCTCCGAAAACCTTTAAAACCAGTTTATGGACTAGCTTTTATCCTTGTGGCACAGGGTGACTGGCCGTGGGAGAGATGGCTGGAGCCTCTGCAATGGCGCATCAGGTGGTGCTGGCCTCGGGTGAAGTGTCTGGTGGGTGGGGATGACCTGAAGAGAAATCGTCCATGGGATGTTTGGGAGGGACTCTGTGCTGGGGTGTCTGGAGCAAGGAAGCACTGTGGGGGATGTGACAGCCGGGCCAATGGCTCCCACGGGAGGTGGTAGCAGGATACTCAGAGTGTTGAGGGTACATCATGAGTGAAAAATGCAGCAGGATAAAAGATGCACTGGGAATCTGAAGTTCAGGGAGAAAACTCAGAAAAAAGGCAGAAGAGGGGGAGGAAAATTCTTCGGGAACTGTAGTCTAGGTTTAGCTTTAGTATTAAACCAAAGTTTCCTGTTTCCTCAGAGACGTACCCTGAGGCAAGGGCCTCAAATAGACTTGGGCATGTTCCAGGCTGTCTATTGTGTGGTGAGTACGTATCACACTATTCCCCTTCAGGAACCTTACTGTTAAAACAAAGCCAAAAGTCTGGTATGTTCCTGTATTCCCTGACAATCAAAGTTTGTATTTCAGGAACAAACTCTTGGGGTTATAATCAAACAGCAATATTAATCTGCTCTGTTAGATGTGAGTAATTGATTGTACTAAGTAATTTTTTTGTGGTCTGTTTTAAGGAAAACATGTGGCCCAGTCTTCAGCGGGTGGAACTGCTTTCTCTTACACTAGCTGAATGTCTCGTGTATCTTCTCATCTTGGTTGCTTTCTTAAAGCAAAACCCCAAGGTAGTGACAGAGAAATTGTTGTCTTCATCTGTGATGTCCAGATTTTGATTATAAATGCTTTATCTAGAAAGTTATCAGAAATTATGTTTTGGTAAATAAGTGTTGAAAGGTCTGTGACTTCTGCAGTTCTGTTAGTTCAATAGGGAAATACAGCTGAAAGATGGTGACAAATGTGTCTGCAGATGCTTTGCTGCTGTTCCTGTATCTCTGGTTAGGTTAACATGGGATGAGCAAAAGAGCAGAATCATTGTCCATTTCTGTTCTGGTACATATCTTAGTTGTACAGTCATGTACTTAAACTATGTTCAGTTTTGTTTTCTTTAAAGAGGCTTTAATAATGTAAGGCACCTTAAGAAAATATATAATTGTGCGCAATTTGCTGCTTAAGAGTACATGGCGCTTCCCATTTGAACTACTGCTACCTCCTGAAAGCAGGAGCGAAGAACATGTCATCTTTGAATTTGAAAGTGTTTTTCTCCTATGTGCAGAGTGACAGAATGCATAAAACTGGTCTTTGGGATGTGCGTATGCAAAGTGAGGTTGCAATGAAGCCTATTTTGAAGTAAATTTATAACGGCGATTCTGTATATGGCTGTTACTTCCTGCTGCAGAATAGTCCCTTCAGCTTCCTCAGTAGCTGTTTCTCTGCAGGCAGGTCCTCCCCCTGCTCTCCCTTGTTTCTGCCAGAGTGCAGCTGGGATTTTGCTCTTACTTGGATTGTTCGGGAAAGTTGTTTTATATGATGATCTCATAGGATAATCAAGTAAGGTGAGAAAAGTACCGAATTAGTCTGTTTTTTAGCTTTAAATTCTCCCAAAGTCCAATCATTCCTTTTTTTTTTTAAAGGTGCCAGAAGGTCAAAACTCTTAGCAATATGTTGTAGATTATAGAGACTGCTTCATGTCATCCTGTATGCAGCCTGCCATACCTGTAGAGTAGGCATGGTTCCTTGGTCTGTTGGTTCTGAATTTTTCTTGCTCCTGAAGTTCCCAACTGTCTGCAAAAAAAAAAAAAAAAAAAAATTAGATTATTTGAAAGCTGCAAAGATCACCTCTATCTTCTAGACAGGTTGCATGCCATTCTCCTGAATGTCTAAATTGTACTTCTGTCACCTTTACTTTTCCGATGGATGCTGGGTTATTGCCATGCATTTGACAAGAGCTGCAATTTAACCCAGGAAGTCAGACTACTACAGGAAGCACAGCCTGTCTATTGAGTGGTGTATTTTGCTGTGGGCTTGTGTTGGCTTCAAGGCAGTGATTTTAATCTTCAGGATATCAAGTAGTGCAGGCATCCTAATCTGTAAGATTTTCCCCCTTTTCCCTTATGCTCCAAACCACAGAGAACCACCATCTGTTCCTAACTCTGGGTCTCATGAAGGAGAAACGTAATTTTCAGAACATGGCTGTGCTGGGGTACCAAACCTGGGACAACCTTTTTTAATGAGACAACATTCTCCCAGATTGTATTGCCCAATGTAGTGCCACTTTAAATATGCCTGTAATGCAGATACTCAGTGGGAAAAGATGCTAGATTCAAAGCAGCTTATTTGTAAAAGAGGACACTTTGACTTTCAAATGTTGTCTTTTCCTTTCTGTAAAATGGGAATGATGATATTTCTTAAACTTTCATTACCCTTGAGGTCAGATCTAGTCTTAGAAAAAAGCTTGGGGACAATAGTGCTTGTTTTTTTTCCGGCACGCTGCTTAGGAGACCGCTGAATTTGACTTCTGGGTTGAGGACAGGGATTTGAGATGGCTGCCTTTGCTGAGTGATGATGTGCACAGCTTGCAAGATCCTTGCTCAAGGGTGCCAATTGCAAATCAAACAGCATCTCCTGCCTGGCCTCAGACACACATGCTCCTCCAAATGGAGACAACTGCTCTTATGCTAATGGATGGCTGCAGCTAATTTGTGTGACTTTCTGATGATGAGGAAAAACTGCAGTTGCTCTGGTCATTGTGATCTTTTGGGGTTTTGTCTTTTTTTATGCTGCTTTCTCCTCAAGTCTAAATTTTCTTAGCTAATTTACCACATGAAGGTGCACAACTTCTGCCTTGCAACTTTTCAGTTTTGAAGACCACTAAAAACATTCTGGTCAACAAATGTTAAATTTCCAGTAAAAACTCACTACCCTCCTGAAGTGGCAACCCTTATGGTGAAAAACCACAAACCCATTTGGCCTGGCCAGATGCTTTCATCTCCTTAGTTCAGCTGAGTAAATGATTCCTATGGTTCACCCACACCCCCTCCCACTGCTTTATTTACTAACACAATAGTAGTAGGATCCAAGATAGAGGGGTTAAAAGCTGGTTTCTGTCTGTTCTTTTTTTTCCTTTCTTTTCCCTTCTTTTGAGGACATGACCCTTTCACATAACTGGTTTTTGCTTTCCCAAATTCTAGTCCCATTGTGGAATGTATGGAGGCAGCAAATAAATGATACTTAAAAATTACATAATTACATTTTCAGTAAATATGACGTTCTCTCATTAGTGTTGTAATGAAAAGACTATCCACCCACTCCCAGGAGAAAAGGCAAACCAACAGTGGATCAAATAATGACCAAAAACAATAGTAAACAGTGTGAGCAATTAATGCTTTTGATATCTGCTGAGACAGTAGAATGTTGTACTGGCTTCATAGAGAGTGTCTGTATTGGAAATTCGTGCCTGGTTCCTTTTGGACTTGGGCGTTGCAGATTCTTGCAGCAATGCAAGTTTTTCTGCATCAAAGGTGACCAGACAGACCTGTCTACCGAAGGAGGGAGGAGAACCACTACAAACTGGATCCAGATCTGTGTTAACTGTTTTTGAGAAGAAGGTAATGAGCATGGGGAAGAGATGATTCTGGGGATGGCTGGGAGGGAGGAGCGGTCAAGTGCCTGGGGCAGCTGCTGCCTTATGTTTTCTCTGGATGTACAGATGCTTGAAACTCCTCAGCTGGGATGAGACAGAGTACTGGAAAATACAGAGAATAGCCCAGCTTTGAGGGCTGTGGCATGGATGACAAAATGCATTTATTCGGTCTCATTCATGTCTCTTGTGAATGGTGATGGCTGGTGAGCAGCAGAACAAGGAGCAGAGCAGCTGCCCTGGGTTTCTGTCCTTTGAAGGGAATCCGGCTCACCTTTTCATAGTGTTGCTTACCATCAGGAGCTCTCCTTTCTTTGGTCTTCCATGGAGTTTTGCTATCCCTTAGTTGTGCCTGAGGCAAGAAGGGGCAGACTTCTATTATGCATGAATTGTCTGTTTGTGGACCTCCAGCTGAAGGTCTGTCCCTAGTTGTAAGGCTTTTGGACAATAGAATCCCCTCCCAGGACAAGCACTGGGAAGGCCAGGGTCACACTTGGGGTATCCATTGGGATTGTGCCATGCTGTTTACTTAACAGCAACAAAACTAAACCTAGAAAGAGAGGCTGTTTTCATGGATAGGTGAACAAGTAGGAAAATGCTTATCTCATATCCTATTGAATTGATGGAGGGAATACTAGCCAGTTAAAAAAAGCCCCACTGTTGAGTACTTATGTAGAACAAAAAGATCCATGTACAGTAATGTCAAAGCAGCAAGAATGCAATTTTAATATAAGCTATTGCCAGTATGATGTGAAATTAATTTTTTTTGTTGTTATATTAGGTGCCAAAGAATCCAAGGTCTCAGCCAGAGAACAGCCTGTTCGGTTTACATTTTTTCTTTTACAAAATTTGAAATGAAAATGTTGTGCTGTTGGCATTAGAACAGCACAGGAAAAGAGTAATGTTATTTAAGATGCTCTATAGGCCATTTCTCAGTATTTCTCACTTACATGGACCAACATGTTTACTCTTAAATTTCTGATAAATTACAATCATATTAGAGTTGCATTCCATATCTTTCAGAAATAATAGTAAGCTATTAAAGGGAATGCATGTGTCTGTACACAGACATTTCACTGCTATTAGTATCAGAGCACTTAAACTTATTGGGCTATGGGTTTACATTCTCAACAGTGCTGAAAGGCAGGGGTGTAATTGTTAGCGTTGTAAAGGTAAAGATTCAAGGCCCAACAGCTAGGGCTGGCAACCCTGAGGAGATGAGGCGCTTGGCTAACATGGAACAAATACTTGCATTAAATGAAAAATTAAGTTGTAAGAGCTTTTGGCCCTTTGAATGTGGTGCTCTGCAGTAGTGAAGAAGATGGGAAGACTGTGAATAAATCAGTGACTCCTTCGCATGCAGCATAGAGCTTTCTCCAGCTTCTCCTTTATGTTCTCCCTCTGCTCTCTCTTCCTCTGGTTCTGTCTTTAAAGGAAAAAAGCTGTTTTCTCTTTCCTGAGCCCACTGGAAACAGTGCAGTGTATTAGTAGTCCTGGGATGTGGCAACAGTGGAGGTAGAAGTTTCCTATGGGCTGAGGTGCTGAAGACGTTGTGCTAGCAAAACCAGATGACACTAAGAGGAGTGAGCCTCTGCAGAGGAGTCCTGGCAGACTTGCATGCATCTTAAATGTATGCCTGGTAATGAATGTGCTGTGGAGGAGACTTGAACATCTGGTCAATTCGTTCTAGTATTTCTTAATTTATAAGGATATGAAAATTTGAACGTGATATTCGAGATAAAGTTACCAATCTGATAAGACTGTTGTTCCCCATGAGTGAGCATTGTTCTTGTGAATATGGGATGGAACAATTACTGTATCAGCTGTGCCTGTAGTTCATTAGCAATGTACATTTCTGAGCTGGAAATCTATTTCATTTATGACTTTAAACTTGGTATATGAGTATCCCAAACTCTCTGCTACTGCCTCTCTCAGAAAACTGCTGAAGCACTACGTATCCAGGAAAGACTGTTCTTCAAAAATATTCTGTATGTGCAGTTTGAAAAGTAGCTGACTTCTTATTTTAGGAGCCAAAACCTTTGGCAGACAAACTGTTTCATGTGTTGCATGCATGGCATGTGAATGTGCTTTTGGGGGTGCCATTTCTCTGGGAGGGCAGAGCTGGAAAAGGGGCAGTCTATCTCCATTATGGTCAGTACCAACTTACAACTCACCTGGGAAAACCTCTCCAAGTCTTGACATAACCTGAAAACAAATTAGGCTGGTGAAAGAATAAAAGCCTGTAGTTTCAAAGACTTTTTCTTTTCATGGGAAGAGGATGACCCTGTTAATGAACATTAGCAGCACTAATTCCTGGTGGTCCTGACCAAGCAAATAACATCCACCCAATATCTACTTTTATTTTTCTTTGTCTTTAAAAGCAGACCAAATATTTGGTACTTGGTGCTTTTGTTCAAAACTGCCATCCTGCCCATTTGTCAGCTGAGATGTAGGCTATAGCTTCTGTAAGGTGAAGTTCTTGTGTGATGCCAGCACCCTAACTGTGACCAAGGGCAGTATGCATCTGTCTGTGGGGTGCTGGCAGATGCCCTAGGGAGATGCTTTGTTTTCAGACAGCTGAGGGTACTTGAGGTACTTGCCATGAGTTGACATGTTGCAAACCAGAGGTCCCAAGGCGGTGCTGGGAGGACTCACTTATCAGCCTCTGTCCCCTGTGTGCTGGTGGCATATCTCTCCAGCTCCTGACTAGTGTGGGTGGCAGCAATGGCCTGAGACAAGCTCTTTGGTCTCCTGTTCTTCCTTGTTCCGTCCTTTTCCAGAAGATGTGATCCCAAGGTATGTTGTTACTCATGTTAGCCGTGAGGCCAAAGTGAGACAGCTGTTTGCTGTTGAAGGAAGTTCTTTCAGGCAAAGGGTGCATGGCATGTGGGTTTGGCTCAGAAAAATCTCTCACTAGCTGAGCGCCAGCTTCCTGTTGTCCTCCTGGCCAGCTCTCCAGCATGGCCAGCAGCCCCTCCTTGGCACCTGGCAGCAGGGCTGAAGGGGGGACACCACACTGGTATCCCTGGTACAGCAAGGTGAACTCATGAGTGCTTAGAAGGGAGGAGGACTTGAGTGCACAAGGGATTAAAAAGTTAACCATATGATTCTGCATGGGCCTGAAGAGACAGCAAGCCTGAACTGAATCCTTAAGTGGCTGCTTTCAGATTTTTTTTTCTTTCTGTGAAACATGGAGAAATAGAGCTAAGGTTTACTATGACAGTTTGGAGTGAGGATGAGTGCCTTTGTCCTGGGACACACAACCAAGCTTTTGGCCCATATTTCAGTAATTATTAGCCCTAAGAACACAGTGCTTGATATTTTTTTTTCTTTTTTTTCCTGGAGACTAAAGCGTTGTTCATTAATGCTTACCAAGACCCTGAGTGTTCTTGGAGAAAAGTCTTTTGGAAAGTGTCACATTAGATAATCATGTTTGTTTTGTTTTGTTTTTTTTCTTTAAGTTGCCACTTAGTGCCATGCTTGCTCGAGTACTGTGTGGCCAGACAGGAATGCCAGCCGGGGTGGAGCCTTTTGGATCAGTAAATTTGGTCTGAAGAACAGCTACTGTGTTTTCAGGGCAGAAAAGCATGTTCCTCCTCCATCTTTGCCCCATAACAAAATTATGGCAAACTAGAAAAGAGAATTCTGTTAATCAGAATAGTCAATTGGGGAATCATTAGCTCTGATTTTAAACACTATTTGTAATTTGCTTTAGGGTTTGTAGCCTAATTCTTTCCTTTGAGTTAATTAAAATATGTTTGAATGTGACAGACATTTCCAAATCTCCCTGCAATCCAGGAGGAAGGGTAGGTTTTTTGTCATCCTCCATCAAATACAGAGGCTCTGAGCGCAGAAGAATTTCACTACAATGCTGCAAGGTTGTTTACCTTAGCTCCTTCACAAAAGATAATCCAACAAATTACATTAATTATAAACCAATATGTTCTGTTCAATTCCCACATGAGCCAAACCTGGGTATGAGCATCTGCTCTTATTTTCTGAGCTGGGTTTTGAGGACAAGACTCACAACAATGCTCAATCCATAATTAACAGAAAAATTAAAGATGCAACATCCCTTGCATCCTGCTTTTTGAAGCAGCGTGTTTAAAAATATACATGCACTGTCCTGGCAGTTTTTATTCAACATTAAAAAAAACAATACTCTATTGTTACCCCTGGTGTGTTTTTGTTTGTTTAAAATATTTATTTAATAAACATGTAAATACTTTCCATAAGAGAAAAAAAAAGATTCATAATTCCCTCTTGTACTACATTTTTTCTTTTCAATTGTTTCCCTCCCTCCCCCCAAAGATGACCTCTTTTCATAAAATGTGGTTTATTCTGCATTAAGCATATTGTTTTCTTTACGAAAAAAGGACTGGTTGGGCTTCTTATTTTTATTTTTTTAAGTGGCATATTTTTTCAGTTTCATTTCATAACAGGAAACAAAAGAGAACGTGATTGTTTGACCTGGTTACCAAAGAAATATTTGGCTAATAAAAATCCCATTAGCAGGATGCCAAGTTCTGCTAGTTGTTTATGGTAAGCATGCCTATACAATTATACTCCATTTGCATGTCGAAGGAGTGGAGGAAAGAGCGCTTTTGTGGTTTAGGCACTAGACTGGCACTTGAGATAAGAGATCAGTTCCCAGCTGTGCAGCAGACTGACTTTGAACAGACAGCAAATTTCCGTGGCTTCCTTTTGCAGAAGGGATTAATAACACTTCTCCCATCTTCCATCTTGTTTCTGTAGAAACTGAACTCTCAAAGGCTGCTTGCCCCAGTGTGCAGCACTGCGCCTGTTGTGGGCCCCCACCCCTTGTCCAGGGGGGATAGCCATATTGTATTTACCTCAGACTCCTGCAGGAGCAGGACTAAATACATAACTCACTCCTGGGGAGTTATTAATTGGTGCTTAATAGAGCTCATGCAACATAAATAAAATAAAAGATTATGTGGTTGATACTATCCATTCCCATTTCAGGGAGGAGGAACTGAATTTTGTGATAATGAAGGTCTTTCCTTTGTGCCTCCCATTCCTTGGGTTTGCCTGTGGCCACATCTGATGGGGCGCTCAGCCCCAAGGCCGGTAGTTGCTGTGGAGCAGCCTGTTGGCCTGCCCCAGACCCGGTCCTGCCCATCCTGCCCAGAGGTGCCTTCCTTGCCAGGGCCCCCTGTGCTGCTGAGAGAGACAAGGGTGCAGTCACTGTCCTGTTGTAGTCACGCTTCTTGAACCGCTGTGCTGCATGGCAGCCTCTGTAGGCTTGCTGGGTTTCCTGCATTTCATGCAAGCCTTGTTCTAATGAATAAATAATTTACAAGAAAACAATAGAAATTCATTAACTTCAGGGGGGAAAAAATAACTCGGAAAAGCTCAACGTGTTGGGAAGCCTTTCTTCTGGAAGGAGAGAGGGACCATTTCTTTGAAAGCCAAGACATGTGGCCCCTGGACATTCAGAGGTGTTGCCTCTGTTCCCCCTGCTTTTTTGTTCCCCAAGGACCTGCAGCATGGATTCAGCTGTGAACATGCTGCAGAGAGCAGGATGTGGTAAACCAGAGGCTCTGTGGGCTCCCTGCCTGGCAGCACAGTCAGAGCTGGTGGGGCAGTCCAAGGAAGGACTGCGGGAGCTTTTATGGAGTGACTGGTTGGTACAGAGGATTTTTCTTGTTTAACCTTGCTTGTAGGAAGGGCCCTGAGCCTGAGTGTAATGGTCAGGAATGTCAGCTCCTGCTAAATGCTCAGATCCTCCAAGCTTCTTATTCTGGTGTTCTCAGTGTTTGAAAAACAGGAAAACTCCCACCCCTTCCGTTTAAGGGGGTAAACTCAGTGTTAACAAGCAGGAATAAATATTCCAAGTGTTAAATGTTGTGGTGTTTAGGCTCAGAGCTGGCTGGTGAGCTCTGATACTGGGCATAGAGGTATCATGAGTAACAGGTATGTGGGAATGGAGGGTGCTGCTGCCCACAGGAGGGGGACCAGGTGTGGTAGGGCATGCAGCCAGGGAGTTGCCCACCTCCTTTCTACAGGGCTGAGGAAGGGGCACTGATGTGGGACCTGAGCCCCTTGCCTCTGGTGCAGCCGCTCCTGTGTGGCCCATACCACCCACAGTGGTAGGACTTGCTGCTCCTGCCCCTAATCCATAAGTGGTGGCCCTGGGGTTTGCTCTTCAGGTGTGACTTCCTTCAGGCAACCTCTCTCTCTTCCTGGGCTGTGAATAGGTAACTATAATGTCCTCAGCGAGAGAAACTTTTGGACAAAGGCACATCTCAACCTTCCTCCAAATTTAAAAAATAATCAACAGGCAGTTCTTGGTCTCTCTCACATCTTTGGTTATTTCTCCTCCTACTTCAATTGTGCTCCTTGAATTCTGGGACACACACAAGCCAAAACCTCTTCCTTTGCTGGGAGCATGAAGTTTTCAGCTGCACAGTTTGCAGCGCACACTTGAGGAAAAGCCTTCTGCCTTCAGTATTGCTCTTGGGAAGAAAGATGTGTGTTCGCTGCACAGCTAAGGCATGTGCTGTGCAGCAGCCCTTGCTTGGTAGGACTCCGAAAATGACTTCAAAATGGCACAGTGTGAACACTGCATGCCCAATGTGTGATATTAAAACACTTAGAACTGGATCAAATCAAACCCAGTTTTCACCACAAATGCGCAGAGGCTGTTCTTCTTGTTTGAAGACTATTTTCTTGCCAAATTCCATCTTTCCACACTGAGCTGCTTAAAAAAAAAAAGGCGCCTTGTGTAAGTATATATTTATATAGCTGAATGTTTTTTTGATCACATTTTATACAAAAATATTGCCTTTTGGCAGGGAGTCAGCTAGTAGGTGTTGGATTCAGAATGTATCGTAAAGTTACGAGTGACTGCAAATGACATTTACACCCTGTAAATTTGGTAGGGAAGTGTTAAGGTTGAAAAATCAAGGCCTTCAAAGCTTGGAAATGACAGAATTAATAATTCAATTGAGCTCCTTGTGTGCCTGTGCGTGTATGTGTATTTATAATTGTAGTTACATGACTTTTTTTTTTATTCCAGGCCTTAGGTGGTTATTCAGTCTTACTTGTACCATGTGTTAATTTTTACCACCAAAGCCCTGTGGAGTTATCTGTATGTGTTGGTGCTGGGAGTGGGTCAAGGTCGTGAGACTCTGAAGTCAGGAGTGCCCTGACATGGAGACTCGAGCACCAAGCCCTGTGAAATGGGTGGCTACCTCTCACATGACAGATTGTGTGGGGTCCCAGGTGTGTATAGGGTAGGGAGGACACTGTAGCCTGATGCTTTTGCTATCCATCAACCGCAGAAGCTGGAGGCAGCTGTGGCTGGTAAATACAGACCTGTTAAGTCTCAGGCTCCTGGAGCTGCAAAAGAGACTGAGATAGCAGTGTGGGAATGGGGAAGCATGGACATGGCTGGGGAGCAGGCTGTGAGTATGTGTAAGCGTGTTCTTATTTGCAGAAGCTTCTGGAAAGCCTGTAGCTTGGATAAATAAGTCTGACTGGATTTCCCATGAATGCATGTGCCCCCAGACAGAATGCACTAGCGTTTCTCAGATAAAAGCTACAAGAATTGCCCAAATTTAAGAAAATGGGAGAGTATGGGAGTGCACACGCTCTGAGCCCATGCCAAGAATCCCTAGTCCATCTTTGAAGGAATTTTTCTTTTTGTTGAGTAGCCTCTTGAACAAGTACCAAGCTACCTTTATATTTTTTTTCCTTCCTAATCATAATCAAAGTGACATTTGCTTCTGTGCTATTCCTAATATTGCTGGAGAGCAATCGCTCAATGTCTTTTTAATAACCTCTTTTGGAAGAGCCTTATCATGTAATCTGTTGTTTCTAAACAAAAGTTTACAATGAAAGCTGTCACTTGGAGCAAAGACTCAAAAAGCAAAGGCACGTCTGTGTGTTATTTCATTGGTTCTGCATTGCAGAACCTTTTGGAACCCACCACAACTTGAAAACCTTATAAAGCATTTTTATGTTATTGGATGTTGGAGTTATTTTCAGTTTTGGGGATATTAGGTTTCTACATATTATAGTTGGCTTAAGCCTCCTTGTTTGCTTGAGGTTTTCTCCTCTTAGGATAATTTTTTTTTTAAAATGGAATTCCTCTTTTTTTAATTCTTTCTATTTTAAAGCAATGTGTTCATTACACTTGGATCTTTATTTTGCAGTTACTTCACTTACTGGAGGATTAAATGGCATTTCTGCATGTGTAAGGAGTTTAACAAAATTGAGTGGCATTTATTGAATGATCTCGTTTTTATTTATTCACAAAGTGCACCAGGATATTACTTATGAAGGCTCAAGTATGATTTTTATCTGAGGTCCTGGCCTGAGCAAGAGACAAAAACAAGGGCAAATTAGACAAGAACATCGGTAACAACTCTTTAAAATAAACTTGTAAAGTAAATTAAAACTGTGAGTGAAGTGGAAGAAAACTAAAAGGGAATGAGGAAAACCAAGCCTTCTCACAGATGAGTAAGAGGGAAGTTGGTGATGGTGTGATTGAGGGTAGAATTAGCCCCATCTGCCAAGTGCCTCTGAGCCGTAGAGATGTCACCTGCCACACATTCCTTGGGAAGGCTTTAGGCCAGACTCTGACCTGATTTTCACCCTGTTCAATGCTGTCTGCAGTCTGTCTGCACAGACACAAGTTAGAGAAGAATTTGACTGGGTGTGTTTCTAAACATAAGTAAATAAAGGAGTACTGTTTCTGGTTTCTGAAATTATGTTTGCCTCATGTGATGGTAACTTCCTTGCAGTGCTTACTAGAGGTGCCAGCCTGACAGCCCAGGGCGATGCGTCCCTCGCAGCAGCCCTGCGAGCTTTACCAGGCTTTCACAAGAAACACTCGTCCCCTACAGCCCGTTAGTTTGGTCCTCAGGGTCTCTGCTGAGACTGCCACAAGCTGACAACAAATTTACTTAATCTAAGTGAAATAGGTGTGCAACACCGGCTGTCCATAAAGCAGAGCAGCTTCTCCTGATAATTCTCTAAAAGGATACAGGTACCTCTTGGTAACGGCTGTGCTGCCTCGTAATCTGCAGCTCGTGGAAATTGTTATGGGGCTATTAAAGACAATATACGTCAGAGCGGTGCAGAGTTTGTTCTGGGTTATATCTCTTGGCTTAGGAGGGTTTCAAATATGATGCAAACCATATTCCCTTCAGGTATCCGCACTGAACAGTGTGGAAGGTGGAAAAGGGTTTGACTTGAGTGAAGGCATTTGTAAAGTGTAACTTTGGCATCTAAATTAACTGCTCGAGCTTGGATACCAACACAGTGGAGAGCTTCCTTTCTGCTACCAGCTTCTCCTGGAGAAGCCAGGCTGCCTGGGTTTGATGACCACACCAGGAGGCTGGCTCCTGTGGTACCAGTGACTTCAGGAAAGTGTCATGAATTTCCCCCCAAGCTTAAAACTGCTCACCTAGGTACTTGTAGACATGAGCCCTCTGGTCCTCCATGGGGCTGCTTTGCCATTGTTGACAGGTGTTACTGGAAACCAGTGACTGCTTCAGTCATACTTGAGCTTTTTATCACGGTAAAATATACTGTGTCCCTCTTATGGCATTTAGAAAAATTAGTCTGCTCTAAAACAGCTGGCTGCTTTGAGGGCATGCAAGTATGTATATGACAGTACATGCCTTTACTTTTTAATGAACTATTTCCCCTGGCTTCATCTTACTTCCACAGTCTATTTTTGTTGTTATAATGACACTGGTCAGTGATGCTCAGAGGAAATCAGTCATCAAGATGCATGGTGCTGAAGCAGTATTTCTGCTGTGGTGGGGATTGCATTAACGCCTTTGGAGATTTCTTGCTGTTGTCACTGCTGCATCCACACCATAATGCAGAACTACCTAAATTGGACCAAGAGGCAAAATTTGGAGCTATGTAACTAAGTTACCTGAGAAAAATTTCTTGGGACATTAATTTTAACTCATGCTAGAACAGTCAAAGTGACCCCTAATACATTCTGTTGGGATGCCTGGCATCTGTTATCTTGCTCTAATGCACAGGATTTTCTTCTACTGTTTCCTCACTAGCTAAACTAGCCCGGTATCTGCGAAACTTCAACATTTTGAAAATACAGAACACCACCAATATAGCAAGGCTTTGGAAGTTAAGGTTCTTTTAATTGGTCACATATGGTTAGCCAACGGTTTAGATAAAGGGTCATATAGACCCATACTGACCATCTAGAACTTTTTTTTGAACAGCTATTTTGTAACTTCTCTCTTTCGCTTTCCTCCTTCTCCTGCAGGTGCCCCTTTCCACACTTTTTTGCACTGCGTTTCTCCAAGTGTTCTGGTATATGTAAACCTGGTCTATGAGCTGTAACTCTGTGATCGGTAGTCAGATCATATCAAACAAATTAGTTTTCTTAAATGCTACAGAAATACTCATGGTTGTCTTCCGGTAAGCTCCCCCAGATCCTTTATCCCTGTGATGTTTCTAGGATATTCCTCTTGTTTCTGCTGCCTTCACTTGCATCATCTCTTATCCCTGCTTTGTTCTTTTGCATCTTTTCAGAAAAATCTGAATACAAGCTCAGCCTGTGGAGGGAAAATAAGAACAAGCCCAGACAAAGTGAAATAGTAACCTTTTTGCTCAGCAGCCTAGATGGCTTGGAGAGCCAGCAGTGTTTGGTTCCTACCTCTGCTGTAATGATTTTGTGTATCATGTGTATCAGTGTTTATGCTTCTGTATGTATAGCCCTAAATGTAATAAATCTAATTGTTCTTAAATTTTCCCTTCAGAGGTTCTACCTTAGCTGGCTAGGATCTTATACGGGTACAAGCAAAACCCAGTTTTCCAGTTCTTTAGAATAATCTTCTCTGCTGCTTATTCACAATTGGGGTTTTTTGTTTGTTTTGGTTTTGTTTTTTTAATCAGTTATACATTAGATATGTTCAGACAGCAGGGTAATAAAAGACCACGTATCTGGCCTGAATGCCTATTGGGATGGACATGAATGCAATTAATGTTTAATAATTCTCATTAAATAAAACTGATAATTGAAAATTATTATTTAACAGAGAGAACTAACTCTTTCCTTCCTCCCTTTTTAAGAAATAACAGCAAGAACCTATGATATTTGAGGCTGAAAGTGGGAAGGCCTACTGATTTTTTTCTTTCTCAATTTTTAAAAGTTGATCATATTTTACCTGAAACCAAATTTGTCAGCTTCAGATGCCTTGTTAACATAAAATTAAAACAACAACAACTTGTAAATTGTAAAATTTATGAAAATAAAAATGGATTAATATTTGATGAAGCTTCCATAAAAAGAGACTTAATTGTTCATATATTATTTATGAACTTGGGGGAACAATTTCTCTTGTTTTTACCTTTTAGAACAGCCCCTGAGAGCCACAGTGCAGAGCCACCTCTCAGAGTGGGAAGGGCTTGTGTTCCTTCTTCCCAGGGGCTCGTTTCCTCCTTGGCTGACCACAGGCAGGGAATGAGCCCTCTGGAGCTCTCAGGCCGCAGACCTCCCTTCCCACTGCAAACCTGCTCTTGCTGTGGGCTCAGGCCACAGGTCAGCCTCTGTCCCAGAGGACCCTACTACATCTTCAGTGGGGTCGCATTGAATGTGACCTAAAACTGTCCTGCCATCATGTGCAAACTGTGACGTGTCCCTTTGCCACTCCCTACTGAGGACAGAGTCTGATGGGTGAACTTTGTGTTGCAGATGATGTGAATAGCAAAACCTGCTAGAAAACTTTTGATTAATTATTAGTTGGGGTTATACCTAAGTATGTGTATAAATAGGCACTCTATAGTATATGTAATATATATGAATGGGTTGCACTATGACTATGTTCCTTCTGTTCTTATGGGCACATAAAAGCCATTTTTCTGCTTCAGCTGCCCCAGTAATTTTTTATTTTTATTCTCCCCTCCTCCCCCCCGCTCCCTCCCATAGGCTATTCATGCAGAAGAGGTTTGGGTAGAAATAGTAGATGAAACCTCTCCTTTTCCTTGGGAAATCAGGGAATAGAACTTGGCAATGACTATCAATACAATAGAAAATGTTTCCATGCTCCACCAGCAGACAAGTACTTAAAGGGGCTTCTCATTAGTGAGTGTTGTTGCAGGCAATAATGTGAGGTGTAAAAGTCACTTTGCCAGAGATCAACTTTTGATAAATATATTTTAATTTCTTTATTGAGTTTTAAAGTATAACAACCATTGTTGAATAGGTGCAACTGAAAACATGTTAAATAGCCTTCAACTCTTCACATTTGTATTGAACATCATCTCCAGGAGTGACATTTCATGTTACCATGGAAACAAATTTGACATTTCAAAAATACATTTATTGCTGGGTCACCAAGATAGGAATTCTGAAAGAAAAAAAGGTCAGAATATTTGCCTGTCTCAGAGATATTATACAGTTTGCTGTACTCCTTTGGAGGAAAGAAACATGTAGCATCGTTGTAAAATAGTACGCTCCAGCTTGATCCAGTTTGAAAATATTTTGACAAGATGGTGGCAATGTTACAGGTCAATAAAGTGTGTCTCAGTCTCTGAGATTTTGCAAAGTGATTAAAACTGTTTCTTGGATCAAGACCTTTTCTGGATCAGTTCATGTTCCTAAGGACTTTGTCATGGCTTTCATAATTGCAGTAGCTGTTCTCTGCTTCACCATCTCTCCTTGTAGAAAATATTTGAAAGATTGATGTCAAGATTTTATTTCATATTCAGGAAAAAACATTGCTATCTTTAATTGGAATTATGTCAAAGTTTTATCCCAGATAATGTATTTCATATCAAATAGGAAACTGAGGAATTAGTGCTAAAGTTTGGTACTGAGGAATGTGTGTCTGCATTTTAAAAAAGAAATATGTAATTTAGATAGTATTATATAAACATGGGTCAAATGCTGTTATTGAATGCCTTTGTGTAGTTCTGTAGTGATATATTACAAAATGAAGTACTGGTGAGGTGAAAATACTGATCATATAAAGTGAAATAATGCTTTTTCCAAGGTATTTACCTTTTACATGGAGTTGTTAAAAGCTAATAATGATTGGAGAGTTATGGCCTGCAGTGAGATCTTTGTCATTTGTGCTAGCAAATAATATCTCTAAGCAAGAAAAAAAAAGTGAGGGTCAGGGGAATGTGATTTTGTAAAAGTCCAGCTCACTTAAATGATACTGAACAACTGCAGTGAATATCTGTGTGGAGAGGTATGTGCAGACCTGGCCTCCAGCGCTGACTTGGAGCTGGCTGTGTGCGATTCAGCTCTCTTCTGTCATCCCTGGGTGCTCCTGCACCCTGGGACACTCTCTTAGAAGGGCTTTTCAGCTTCCAGTCCAGAGCTGGCTTGAGTTTGGCCAGCTTGGAGTGTAGGCCAGGTATCTGTCTACCTACATCCCTGTAGACATATATCCACAGAGAATCAACATACATGTATTTCATTAGGCAAAGAAATGCTGTTGGAGTGGGATCACTCTGCTCTTCCTTGCTCTGTGCTTTTGCCACTTTGTCCAGCAAGTATGTTTTCCAAACATCGTGGAAGGGAGAATCACTTGACTCGTAGCCATCTCAGAAGCAGCGTTAATTACCATGCTGAGCTGAATTGTCATTGTGGTGTGTGGGGACTGGGGAGGAGTACCTCCCATTAATATCAATGGACTCATCCTGTGATGAAACCCTCAAGGACCACACAGAAGACTGGCCTACTTAGGTATTAACACTGCTGTTGCTAGACTTATACCTGCCTTCAAAGGCAGCAATGCTTTTGCTTCTTAAAATACAACCGTCTAATTTTCTTGTAGAAGAGGAAAACATATCTGCATAAAAATCTGCCTCTGATCCCCAGGGAGGAGGGTGTCAGCGAGCAAGAGAAATTTTTGAATGGCCTTTCCTTTTTTTCCTTGTTTTCATGATGAATGCAGCCTGGGCTGAGTTCTGCTCCTCTTTGCATCTGGACTTGCATGAAATCAAACTGGACCAGCAGTTTGTCTATTCAAAGTAAAATGTAATTGGAAAATGTGTAATATAAACAAAATAAATCTGCAGAGTGTGTGTGTGTGTGTTAAGCTAGATTGTAGTCAATGAGACTCATGTTGAGTCTATATTCTGCATGAGTGTCCGTGGTGCAAGGGAATAAATCTTTGTTTTCTGCTGGTTCCTTTTAAACACCCCGTGTCTGTTCAGAAAGCAAGGTGTTAAGTACTTGCAAATGCAACAGCTGTGCAGGCAAACATGGTGGCTTGCAACTTATATTCAGTTGTATCTTGTATGACCTTGGACATTATAGACTGTTTACTGAGAGGGGATGTTGTGGAGGACTCTGGGATTATCCCTCTCCCATGGCTCACTTACAGCTTGGACAGGTGGGGCGACTTTGTTTCAACAGAGTTTCAAACACAGCCTTAATGCTACTGAGGCAGACTCCTGAGATTAGCGCCTGTGTTTATGATGCTGAGCAAAGCCAAGTCAAACTTTGAATGTAAAGACACTGGTTAATATTTTAAATAAAGCCCAATCTAGCTGCAAACCAAACAGGAATACTTTCATGGTATTGGCAGCTTTAAAGTAAGCTGTGATAGTCTGGTACAACTCTTTCAGGTTCTCTGGAGCACTCCCAAGCTGAGTTTGGCTCATTCAGCTAGGTGTACATAGGACTGCAAACCTGAGTTGCTAACAGAATTGTAATCTACTATACAATAATGTGCAATAAAAATATGAGTGATGGAGTGCAATCAGAGCTGGAATCCCCCGCTGAGCCCCCAACAGAAAAGGCGATTCCTCACTGTCTGTCCCCTCCCTTTTCAGAACAAGGAGCTTTGGTGAGAGAGCAAACCCAGCCTCTCCCTTGTGTTGGTGCTGGTGAGTCTGCCAGCCTCCATGGGAAGGATACGTGCTCACCTGAGACAGCACATCCAGAAGGGACAGCCTTAAACCAGTATCTTTAGCTTAAGATGATTTCAGCTTCTAAACATGTACGTATGTGCATGGGGTAGATACACAAGCTATAATCTTGTGTGAGCTATCAAATCCCAGCTGACCCCTCGGTATGCTTGCTACTGTATTTCAGTATGAAGACGTGCTTGCTATGATCTACTGTGATTTACCCTGAATTAATTCCAGTTTGAATTAAAGCTGATCTTTGAGGCATAGACTGTCAAGGAACACAGTCACATCACTGTTCCCTGCTTAATTCCATGCTGTCTAGTGTTAACTAACTGCATAGATTAGGACTTTGTTTCTATTTCACGCTTTCCAAATTTTTTTTTTGTTATTTTCATGATGCTCCTGCAAAGCTGTTCCAGCTCTTCAGCATCTTCAGTCAGGATATCAGAGAGCACACAGCAATCCAGTTGCAGTTACAACTAGGGCAAAATCATGGGTACTTCAGGGTCCCTACTCCTCCTGGCAATGCCCCTACTTCTGAGTAGAGGATGATGTTCGTCCTTTTGCCTGCACCCTCACTGTGAGAGTTCCTATGCAGGTGATCGTCCACCAGGATGCTGTAAGTCTTTCTTAGAGTCAAAGATAGCCTTCTCCCCATGCCCAGAAGGTACAGGTCACTTGTTTGTTGGTATTTGCATCCTGTTTACAAAGCAATCGAGGTTAGTGTGTGTGTCTTCCTTATTTACCACTCTCACTTGTATCATCAACCTCCTTTATCACTAATAATAGGTTTTCTCCCAGGCCACTAAGAACCAGAGCGTAGGGCTAAAAGCTGGGACAATGCTAGGGATGCATCTGCTCAGCGAGATCTTCCTTTCCATATTTTGTGATGTGTCAGCTCGCCATTCTTAAAGCATTAACATGTGCCAAGCTGACTTTTTTTTGTGTTGTGCTAGTATCTTAATCAAAATGTCATGCAGTCCACTGCCTTAGTAGAAATATGTATCTATTACCCAGTACTATTACATTTATTGGTAACACTAATTTTATTTAGAGAAAAGATGTCAAATTAGTTTGAGGAGCTCTGTTTTCCATAAACCTTTGCTGCTCAGTATTAGTTAGATTACCTTCCTTTAATTTTTAATTGATTGAATCCTGTATCTGCTCTTCCATTATTTTACCTGGGACGGTTCTTTGTTTTATAAGTCAGTATTTGCTTGGGCCATTCCATTTCTCTTCCCAAAGCATTGCCTCAGCATTAGTTTTGTTTCATTGACCTGCTTCTGCTCTAATACCCCAAAAATTATTGAAAATCAGCTCTAGTTATTCATAGAGCCCTGATCCTTACTTTTAAAATTAATGGGTGAGAATTTTTGAGATTAACTTTGTCTAAAAAATTTAACCTTAGCAGCTGCTTGAGTTTTGCCCCCCCCCTTTAAATATGTATTTGCCAATGAAGTATTTTCGTTAACATTGACAAATCTGCCTGCTGTTTCCAGATAGTGATGTTTAATGTTTGTTTGTAATACACCTAGAACTCTCTATTGTCTTCCTCATGTTCATCAGAATTTCTTCTCTGTATTTATCAATTTTCTACGGTTCCTAGGTTTTGGTTTATATTTATTACTATCTGCCTTTTTTTCTCCTTACATTTCTATTTTGGTGCGTGTGTGTGTTTCATTTATTCTGGTTGCTCTGACTTCCCCTGAGCCAGGTTGAGTTCCTAACCAATGTGGCCTTTTTTTCTTGATTGTGGCTTTTCGGAATCTAGTAATACATTCTTAAGTAGCTCCCAGTTATCATTCATGTTTTTCTATTTAAATTCTTTTTCCTAACTGATTCAGTCCATAATTGTTTTCAGCTTTGTAGAACTGTCTTTTTAAACTACCACGTGTATAACTTACTAGTTTGGGCTTTATTCTGTTTGCATATAAATGTAATCAAGTCACAATCACTTGTATGTAAGCTACCACTAATTTTTAGTTCTGTGATCAGTTCTTCTTTATCTGTCAAAATGAGGTCTGGTATAGAATTCCCTCATGCTGGATTCAATCTTTATTGAGTTAGGAAATTGTCAGCTATAATTTTTGGAAATTCCTAGGATGTTTCATTACACAAGACCCTCCAGCTTGTCACTCAGGTTGGTGTTCTTCATAGTAGCGTGTATATGTGTACACACACGTGTGTGTGTATGTATACATATAATTTGTCTTTCCATAAGATTAGAAATTGCTGAAGGAGCTTAGATTGAATTAAAAGAAACCAAACAACTAGAATTCCATTTCTGCTTTGTTTATAATTGGTTTTTGTAAGGATTGTAAGGTTTTGAACAGCTACTCAAAAAAATCTGTGAAAATTCAGAAATCCTTCAACGTGTTTGTGAATTGTCATACACATAGATAACACTGGTGCAATTTCATCATTTACCATTGGTAAATTCTTATTTATCTCTCTCTCAAAAAAACCCCCCAAACCCTGTCTCTGCAGCCCAGCTAGTGCGGGAACTGTTTTAGTTTGCCATCAGAAGCCGTCAGCGCCATGTGACTGCTCTTAGGCTCTGTATGGCAAGAGTTGTCACCATCAGACAGCATCCCATGGGCCAAGGATTGTTTCTTTAAACTGTTTGGCAAACCTGTCTGTATAATACTCAAGCTTCAGATGGCTCACAAGCAGAAGAAGCTCTGCTTGTAAACTGAGTTGCATAGAAAAAAAAAATAATCCCAGCAATTCTGTTGGTGACCCTTATTACAAACTATCCCAGACAAATGAAGTACTTACAGCTAAGAGTACTCCCTGATCTATTTTCTTGCAATGTAATGCAAAGAGACTGTTTACAGTCAGGGGAAGGAAGGTGAACTGCTGGTAAGGTCCGAGACCTTTGCTGACCACTCTATCTGACAGTATTATTGGATGATGAATTTCTCCAGTGTTCAGGGTGTCTGGATTAAATAAAAAAAATAAAATATCCCTGTTCTTCTCAGGAATGTTTCTGAAATGCAGTAGCTTTTTACTGAAATGTTTAGCACAAATCCTGCCTCTTTGTACCTCATGGAAATTTCCAATAGTTGTTCTTGAAAGAATGTACTGTATCCCATCTTCTCCAGGCCGTCTGCCTCCTAGTCCCTGGAGTCTTCTGCTTCCTTGGTGAGCTTGTGCTCCTCTGCCCTTGGGGACAGGGCACTGCCTCCTCCCTGGGCTAGCAAGGGGATGTGCAGGAGTTCCCCTGTGTGAGGGATACCCTTCTCAGGCTTTGCTGGCTAATGAGAGGAGTTGCTGGAGGGAAATTCTCTGAGCTGCCTGATGTACAGGAGTGAGAGGCATTCGCGTGCCATGCCATTAGCCTTAAACACACATTCCAGCACCTTCGCCTTGACCTCTTAATGGCTCACTTAGTGGAGGAAGAAGGGCTTATGAATGAGTGTGTTTGACAGTTCCCCTGTGCTTAGTGATTCAACCATGTTAGGAGCTTGTTTTCCTGCATCAAAGAAGATAAATATGCTAGGACATTTGGGGGGGAAAAAACCCAAACAACCTAAAAAACCCCGAAACCAACAAAAAAACCCAACAACACCTCCCCCCCCCCCCAACTACACAGAGAAATATATGCAGAAGAAATTTGACAGGGTGGAAATAGAGGGGTTACTTCCACTTCTGAGGAAGTCCTGTCGGTCCTCCTAGAATCACATACCAGAAGCGGAAACCGCTTCTAGTTTTCTGGCTCCTGGGGCTCAGGACTATCACCGCCCTTGGGGCATGCTGGTTTTGACAGCACAGGAAAGGTCAAGATCCGCCAAATTACTTTTGCAGGCAGGGACAGACTTAGATTCTGCAGTTGAATGTGTCTCCTGAGCCAGAAGGTCTATTACTGGGACAGGGTCAGCAAAGAAAGAGGTAGTGGAGTGACTGAGAGGATCCAAAATGCAGTGGAGGGAGACCTTGTGGAGAGACATCAGTGGACAAAGCATAGAAATTTGGGGGACACAGCAGATACGGGTGTAGGAAAGAGGGCTAGGAACACCTAGAACATCATATCTAGAGTATTAATATGTTTGCACCTTTCTGCAATTATTTTGTAAACTTCAACAATTTTCTGTGAAAACATTCTTTTGGCCAAAACAGGAAGGAGGGCAGAGCAGGAATTTCTTTAGGTTAAAATGTTTAGGTTGAAATGCTTCACTGCTATCATTTAACTTTGATGAAGGAAACCCCTCCCCTATTATTTTTAAAAAAGGTAGATACTAAAAAGCCCATTTACTAACTTTTCAAATAAGAATCTGACAATGTCTTGAATATAATCCGGGTGCTTTTGATGTTTGTCACAAAACGTTTTCTTTGCAACCAGTTTGAAGTGCAGACACGTAAGCACTGAGAGATTGACAGGACCTACCTCGGAGCTTGTGGCAGGGCACCAAAGTGGGGTTACTGTTCTCTGCGCTGACTGGGCGTGAGATGAAGCCTGCTGCTGCCGGGATGGGTGGGCCAGGCCTGGAGCAGCCCTTGCTGGGGCAGAGAGCTCCTACCTTTCTGCTGTATGTCTCTCTTACCCTTAAGAAGGAAAGACTTTGAACAGAGTAATAGGTTGCTCATGCTGGTTGTTGAAAGAGGATTCCCAAGTTCAGCTGGGAAATGGCAGGTCAAAGACTTGCAGAAAGACCTCTCATCTTCTGAGGTTGAAGTCTCTCTCCTCTCAGCAGTGGGTGTCTCTGCTTTCCTCTTCACATCTGTATTCCCTCTCCTGCTGCTGCCTTCCCTGCTGCTCACTGCCCAGTGGAATAGTGGCCTCACAGTGCTGCACGGGCTCACCTTAACTGCAGGGTCACAGCTCTCTGCTCCACGCCAAGCATTTTCCTTCACTGGCAGCTGCTCCTGGACTGCTGGCCCAAGTTGCTTCACAGGCTTTTGTTTAAAACTTGGATAGTTTTTCATCTTTGTTCTAGCACTGGTGCAGCTCCAGAGAAAGTAGCAGTGGTGGAAACAATGGCTTGTTCATTTTTATCACTATTTCCTATAACTGTGTAGGGTTATCCTTCATTTTTTGCCTACAGGCATGGTAAAATGCTTCAAGGTCAGCTCAGAAGGGAGCCAAAAGGCTTGTGCTGTGCTTGGTGGCTAGAGAAGCTCAGTCTGTAGTGGTGTTCCCCACAAGAGCCTGTTGCTCTCCAGCCAAGGTGTGAGGTATCCTGATTCAATCGGGGGAAGAATATGCCATGCTGCCCAAACCCAGTCCAGAGCAAGCAGGTTGAGGAGCGGTGCTCTTCCTGCCCAAAACCCTCCTGGGAAGGAGGTGGCTGTGCAAAGGCTTGGATGGAGACCTCTGTTGTGAGGATGAAGGAAAGGCAAAGGAGATGTTCAGCACTTTTCCTATCACCCACTTCACTTGAATCCAAGGGCGAGATGCAGCCCCAACAGGCTGATCCTGCAATTGCCTCTGCTTGCCGGTAGCCTGGCAGATGCACAGACCTCTGTAAGGCTGGTGAGTTCCTCCTGTAGGGAGGGAGCAGTCTCAGACCCCCGAGTCTAAATGACCAACCAGAAAGTCAAACAGGTCTGAGGAAGTGATCTGGTTCCAGTCCGTACTTGCATACATGACTGTACCAGGTGTTATTTTAGGGAACAGCAATATTTTCCATTAAACAGGTTAAGGGAGGCAAAAAGAATAAGTAAAACCAAAAATACTTTTGTAGTATTTCTGGTGAAAGAGCAGAAAGAAAAAGAGGCCTAGGGCAACCTTTAGACGGGTCTAAGTAAGCCTGGGAGGGTGATGCTTTCCTTGTTGGCAAACTGTGGGTGACAGGCCTCCCATAGCCCATCTCCTTGCCAGCTACTGCTCCAAGTAAAGTTTATTGCCTTTTGGGGGCAGATGTGTACACCACTGGGGCACATGCAAGGATCAGTCCAGCAATTAAATGCAACAGACTCTGCTGCCCCCTGGTCAGAAGGCAGCATCTCCTACTGGCATTGAACCTGCTCCCCTTTCAGAGGGACTCCTACGCTTTGAAGAAAAATGTGTTTAATAAACCACAGGCTTTATTTTAATAAACCTTGCTTAGATTGTTATTTTTAATTGGGGGGAGGTGTGGGGGCACAACAAAACCAACCTGATATAATAAAAGTTATAGGATTGGATAAGCCCTGCTTTGGGAAAGGGGCACAGGGGAAGGAGGAAAGAAGTCCATGGTTTTGAAATCCAGCTTGCAATGCGCTGCTGGATGCAGTATGTAAATAGACTTTGTGTGGGTGCAGGCCTAATAGGAAATGGGTGTGCCTGCCCACACTGGGCTGCTTGGAAAGCAGTGGCTGCGCTGGGCTCACCCTGCCCTGGCTTGGCCACAGCTGCCTGATTGTACGTGGCATTTGGAGCCGAAGCTGCGCCTCAGGCTTTGACATTGCCCAAACATTTCTGCCTTTGCTTTCTGCTTCTCTTCTTTCAGGAGCCTGCAGGCTGCTTTGTTGCTCTTTTTCTCAGGCCAGGGGGTGGTGCTGCCAGCAGCATGGTTCAGACCTGTTTATTACAGTGGAAGTAGAGTTGTGCTCTAGAGTGGCACTAGTTTCTGCTCTTTTCTGATGACAGTATTTGCAGTTTAGGTCCATGGGTCACGTGGCATCACCTAAGAGTATGCCTGTACAGTTTTCAAGAGTGTGCTCATGGTCATACTTTCTGTACTCATTCTTTTAAAGATCAAGTAAGCTTAATTATCTTGTGGCATCTCTGTGCTCTTCTTGCCTTTAAAACTAAACTGTGAACCATTTTCATCTCCGAAGTGGATCTGACAACTTATCCTTCTATTTATCTATTTTGATATTTTAAGGAATCTGTTATGGTTAAATGTTCTGGTTCATAAACCCAGTTTAAAAATTAAATACGGATTTGGTGATTCAAATACACTCCTGTTTTGTGCTTGAAATGAGTCTATTCCTCGTGATCTCTAGTGACAGAGAGAGGATTTGCGATCTAGAGTTCATTAATATTGCCTGCCTGTTCCCCCAAGCACTCAATCCTAACTGATGGTAGAGGCTGCCCGTGGGGTAGAGTGGTTGCTTAGAAGAGAAAAATGAACAGAAACATCTCCAAATAGGAGAGGTGCTCCCTTTCCCCATTGCTGGCTGGGCCACTGGGCATGGACAAGAAATGCTGCAGGAAGGGCTTGGTGCCTCAGGGAGGAGGATTTGGAGATTTGCAGGGGAAGCTTGGTGTGGACCTGGGGAGGGCCAGAACACAGGACTGTGCTGTGGTAGCATGGCTGCCTCTGAACTTCATTTTACACCTCCCCTTTTGCAGAAAGATGCTGCCCAAAGAGACATTTTTAGGTGGTTGTGCCCCGCATCCAAAGGCAGGGCCTACGGTGATCCCTGCAGTCAGTTCCAGCGATGGGAGGTTGGTGTAGGTCTCATATCCCTCATGCCTTCATCAGCAGGTGAGCAGGATGGAGCCAAGAGCCAAGCGGACAGGCCCCAGCTGGCTTACTCTTGATACAGCTTGGAAAGGGATGAAACCATGCTGGCTTGTGCCAAAGGAGTAACTGGCCCTGGGCCACAATTTTTTTGCCCTGATCTCTCAGTGTAGACATGTAAACCCTCCTTAATATTGATATGTAGTTGGTCTCAGTAAGCCAAACTCAGAAAATCATGATCTCTTCTTACTGGCTTTCAACTTCTTTCTTTTGTTTTCAGCTAAGTGTTTCTTTGACGTTGCTTGAAAACAAGGGGGAACCGTTTTGTTCTACTTCTTCCCACCACCTTATAATTTATGCTTTAGCAGCGTTGTTCCTACCAATCATTTTTTGAAAGATCTTTTTCTGTTAACTGTTGTTCTTTTTTGAGAAGAAAACTCATTGGGAGACTTCCCAAGCCCCATTTATTTAAATCACAAATCTTGGTCACTACTGGGAGCTGCATCTATTTCTTTGACGAAATGGTAAACTAGGATTGTAGCCAACACCTATAAAAGCGGCATTAGTAGAGTTGTAAGAGTCTAATGGCTGTGAGTTTAAACTCCACGTATAATGTAGTAAATTTTACAATCCACATTTTTATGTAAAAATGGAAATGAGATACAATAAGCAGCTCCCCTGAGGTGGCAGTATAAAACCTACAGTAATTCTTACAGCACTAAAGAAGAAAAGAAAAATAACAGCTAGTTGCCAGCTACTGTAATAGGAGGAGTTTCCTGCTCACCTTACTCTGGGTTATCTCTGTGCATTTCTGGCGCTTCTGCTTTGTAGGTAGTTGTTAAACACAGCTTTGCTAGTTTTGCATAAAAACGCACAGTCCAGGAGCGTCCACTCTGAAGAGCTGGCATCAGGTCTTCTTGCCAGAAAGAGGAGGGGTGCTGTGCAACGGAGCAGAGTAGGGAATCACCCCTCAGCTTAGGGCCTGACAGAGATGATATGAGCCTGTGATCTGAGCAATGACCTATGGCGGTAGCTTTGGGAAGCTGTGGTACCCCAGGAGAAGACAAGACTAGGCTTGGCCAAATGCTGTAAAAACAGTACTGGGAGATCCTGTTCTGGATTTGCCTTTGCATGGCTACCCTCGCACAGGGGGAGTTTCTATTTTGCTGAACTTGCAAGTAAAACAGGCTAGTGTGGGTTGGGGTTTTTTCTGTGCAAAATGGAAAGCTGTTTTTTCCTCAGAGACGGGGATGCTTTCCTGGCTATATAGGAGATAGTACTGTACTGATTGTCTGTTCAGAGAAACCTTGTCTAGTAATGACAACCTGACTGAATTTGTGAACTAGCGTGTTAAAATATTCTGCAGGGAAGTTAGTATGCTCTATTGGCAGCTATAAAGGAAAGTTGATTCTGCTTGGTTTTATCCTCTGGGAAAGAAGTCATTCTGCATGGGATTTTTTTCCTTTGTATCTGCCCTGCCAGCCTCCAGGGCTTCTGAGGAATTGCTCATAGGTACACAAACCTGAGAAGGACCTGTGCGAGTCTGTTCCCCGCCTGCCAAGAGGCGGGGAGCCAGAGCCTGCAGATGCCCACTCTGCAGCCAGCATAGCCTCTGGTGCAGCCAGCTTTCCCTACCTGCTGCCCTGTCCCACGGACGGTATGGTGGCCCAAGGTGCCTGTCTGGACTGTCAGCAGAGATGCCCATGCTTTCTGTGTCCCAGCCTTGCATGGGCATGACAGACAGTGCAATATCTACTCGCAAATAGCTAGATGAATGATTATTAAAAGTGCTATTTTTGAAGACATAGCAGTCGATTATGCATTTGACAGAAGGTTTTAGGAAATAGGCAATGTGGGATGTACTGGGAGGAAAAAAAAATCAATCTGTGTATTTGTCTTTTAACTAGTTGGAGACACATTGGCACATATTTTTGGCACGTTAATGAATTCTGCCTTATTTAATCTCTGCTACTCTTATAATATGAATTTGTGTTCCATTTGGGTGTTAAAAATCAGAAAGTCAGGGAGTTAAGTTTCCAGAGGAAGTTATAATCACTTCAAGCTCCTGAGCTGGAATGAGGAGGCAGCTACAGTTGCTCTGAAGGAGAGCAACCAGACAAAAGGCTTCGTAATGCAGTTTGTAGCACGTCCCTGTAGGTGTACATCACTGAGAGGGAGGGCTCTGGTAGCAGCGTAGCTCCCCACAGACTTCCTGGCAAGTGCCATGGCTCAGCCACCTGCTGCTGGCCGAGCTGCCGGCTGCGCACAGACAAGGGAGCACGGAAAGCCTCAGCGGGCATGCGGTGGGCTGGAGGTTGCCCTTTTTCAGTATAAACTTCACCAGTTTATTTGCACCTGACTCCATCCTGCTTTAACCTTGCAAGTGCTCAGTGCTGCTTATCAATGACTTCGGTAAATGTGATGTAGTTCTTTCCTCATTGTGCGTCCACTTCAATATTTTTTTAAATTTGAATGAGTAGAGAACTGCCACGTACAAAGGATCTTACAGTTTGGCAAAATTGGCTTAAATAAGAAAACCCTGTATTTTCTGTGGAATAAGGATCAGTTAGATTCCCCCCCCCCCCCCGCCCCGGGTGACTAATTAGGAAGACAAAAAAGAAAGATTTAGAGAAAACAGCACTGTTTTGAACATGAGTAACAGCACCAGAGCTGGCATCAACAGCAGTGGTATGAGCAGCAGCAGAGGAGTTGGAGAGCTAGCTCATTTGTATGGCGTTAAACTTTCTTCCATGGTCTGTTAGGGAGGACAGCCGGGGTCGAAGCTGGCTGCACTGGGCTAGCTGGGGAGCAGAGGCTAGTGGTACATCTCAGAGTTTCAACTAGAGGTGGCCTACATTTTTCCATAGTGCGGTTTCATCAAAATCAAAACATTTCACAAGAGCAGGTAAATTGTTGATATTTGTGAGATGAAAAAATGGTGATTATTTTTTTCCCCCCCCTTGCTTGACAAAACAATTTTGTTTTGACAGTGTCAACATGACAGGCTTTCAGAGAATTGTTTAGAAAACTCAAAAATATGATTTTGTCAAAACCGATTTTTTCTGTGTGAAATTGTCACTTTGATTAAATGTTTGATCTAAAGTTTCTAGAAAAACTAGAGGTAAATGGGGGTATTTAATTCTGAGTAATTTTGTCTGTTTTCCAATATTTTGTATGATTCCTCATATTGTCCTTTCATCTCACAACTCCCTTCCTCTACCTGTTCATCCTCAATAAGGTTGGCTCCTAAAAGCACATAGAGTTTAAATTTATTTTACAGGAAACACTGAAAATTTGTTATTTGTTTTGCCACTTTTGAGACAAAATATTTTGAAAACATCATCAACAGCAATGATAGACACAGAAATTGGTTTTATTTTTATATTTTATTGCTGACTGACAACAAAGCCAAATTCCAAAATCAGATCAAATTTTTCATGAAATGTAAATGTTGAGGTCTGGTCTGCCTTAGGGTTTTTGGGTGTTTTCCCCTATATTTCTGAAAGAAATGGATTTAGTGATATAGTTATGAATGATTTAATTAGTGCTAAGCTGACGTGAAAATAGTTTTTAATCTATAAGAAAATCCAATTTTTTCTGAGGCTTGGAAGGGAGTAAAGGAAGGTGTGAATTCCAGTTTCCAGCTACATGCAGTGTCAAATACAGAAATTCAGCTGATCCCCAGGCTGCACAATTTTGCCTGAACAAGGAGGAAGGAAGGAGGGGAGGGGACCAAGTTTATACCACAGAATGTGGAAATAGGGAAAATATAAATAGTGTCCAGACAGGCACTGATGCCTCAGGAAGCACTCCCCTGGGTAGAGCAGAGCAGCTGGGGATTTGTAGGCCTGATGTGAGGAGAGCTCGTGCTGCTCTCCCTGCTGAGTCACCTTGTCCACAGCAGGGTGGATCTGTTTTTGGTCCAGCTATCGGGAGCTCATGTGCCCCACTTGCAGCCTCATGCATAAGCACTTAGCGATTTCGTTTTTATGTGAAGTCCAGCTGTCCTCATTCTTTGAAGTACCTTCTCTAGCATTAACAGATGTTCAGTATCACTTTGCTGCTGTAATCAGGATGTCCTTGATCTTCATTTTGATGTGACTCTGTGTGTGTGTGTGTGTTTTCTCCCTGGTCCTCTGGAAGATTGCAGGTATGGAGGAAGCTTGCTCCAGGTCCAGGAGGATTCAGATGTCTGGCTGAACATTGCAGTCATCTGGGGCAGAACAGCAAGTGGCTGCTCAAGTTCATTGCCAACATACCCTAGACAAAAGTTAATTTTATTTGCAGAGCTATTTGGAAAAGCCTGAGTGTCTGTATGAGTTTGTTCCATCTGATGTCTGACTTGCTGTGCTTTCCATTTCTCGCTGTTATGTCATTTAAATTCCTCCTTATTTTGTGATTTCGTTTTAAAGAAGGATTGATACTTCTGGAGGTTGGTGAAATGGCACAGATCAGCTTGTTTCCAAGACACTGGTTTTAATGTGGTCTAGGTCACCAGAAACAATCATGCCATTTAATGACTATTCAGTGTATTTAAAATGAGCAAGTACTCTCGTCCCAGTGGAAAAGCATTTTATCAGAACTCCCTGGGAGGAAGCTCCACTCCATAAACAGCATCCGTTGGCAATGGGAGCAGTGCCCATGCACCAGTGCTGTTGCCGTCTCTGCTGGTACCTTATTGACAGCCTAATCACTTCTGCACCTCAAGTGCCCATGGCAGTAGTCTTCCCATTAAATGAGAAATGTACCTTTTGGCTTTTGTTTGCCTTTTCACTGATGTAGGTTGTGCTACTACTAAATAATGATAGAGGTCCTGCTGCTGATAATGATGGGGAGGGTAATGCTTTAGTGCAAACCTGGTAATAAGAGAACTATGTATTTAATTTACCGTAGTTTATTACCTATTAAACTAATGTCCCATGCATGTGGAACATGGTAAGAGTTTGTCCAAGTTGCTCAGGTTTTCCTGAGTTCACCTCCTATATCACATTACTTTAATATGGATAATGGACACTCTCTTTCTAATGTCAGTGGAAGCTGTCCTTGTCTTCCTTCATTATTTCAGTGCTCCGTGGAGGGCCTAAGGCCTAACTCCTGGCACAGCCTCAGCCCTTTTCTGCATTGAACCAAGGTGGTGAGCATTTGCTTTTTCTATGAAAATAGAGGTTATTCTAAATATGCTGTTTTTCTTGGGATATAGGATGAATTTTGTGAGTTTTACAAGTGAATCTATTAGTTTGTTAAAACTAATAAAAGATGGGTTCCCTGCTAAATCACAGCCCATCATTCTGTTCTGGGTGACACTAGTGGACCAGAGCAAACACCTCAAACTGTCTGTATTGTCGGATGGTCAGTGTTGGCTGTATTGAAGAAACTCTCATGACAGTAATATATTGATAACTGTTATCTAATTCCTGCTATGGATTTGTTGAGGACAACAGTGTCCTCCAAACTGTTTAGCTGTTGCCGAAGGAGCCGTGGTACTGGACTGCAGCAACTATTGCCCCACCTCAGTTCAGGACTGGCACTGAGCTGGAGGTACAAAGGGACATTGTACCTCTATGAACGGCTTCTTTTGGGAGATTTTTACCCAGCTCTTGTTCTTGAAGTGCTCTGTGGCCTGCAGCCACCAGTCCCTGGAAGGTTCACAGGGATGCCACTTGCTTCCTTGGTACAGGGTAGGGAGAAATATTGTGGGAAGAAGTGGGGTAGCCTTAGAACTACTGCTAACTGAGATTTTGGCTGGTGCTCCTAACTCTGGAAATGCCACCTTTGCTAATGCAATTCAGTAATGCAACTTGTCAACAAACAGGAAAAGAAGGGGCAAATCTGCTACTAGAGAAACCATGACTTTTGGAATGTGTCCTTTGCCCTTGGCTAACAAGGCAAACCCACCCTGGCAAAAGAGCATTTAGATGCCGTGCTGCGTGCTAGGGTGACTACACATGTGACCCAAGGCACACTGGTAAAATGAGGTCTCACACACAGCCATGGACGCGGGATGGCTGCCCCATCTGGAGGCCTGACTAGGCTGATGATGCCTTTTTGACTCATTTGGGTCTGGGATGAAGCTCATGGTTCCAAGACAGTTATGAAGAGAAGTCTCTCCAGTTGCTAAGGTTTTAGATAATTTCTTTGGAGGTGATTAGTTATATACGGAAGACTTCATGTTCTTGCCTAGCGGGCATGAGCTGAGACTCCTACAGCCATGAGGTTACCCTTAGGTTTGTGGTCTGAAGAGGTATGTTGCTTGTTGTCTTTTCAGGGTTTCCCTCCCCCTGTTTAAAATCTTTGCCATCTTTTCTGTGTAGAATTCAGAAATGTTTTCTGAGACACAGGAGCATGCAAATGAAACAAATCTGGTTGCTTCAGGGCAAAAAAATGAAGGGGAGGATGGGATCAAGCAATAAAACCCCAATGAACACCAAACCTAATAGATCTTTAAAATCAGTATTCATCTACTGAGAGATCACAACTACTAATCATGTGGTTATTGCCTGGCATGAGAACTGGACAGCTTTACAGTTCTGGGTTGGAGCAGAGCATGCCCAGAGCTTTTGGAGACTTGGGTTACTTTCATTTGGCATTTTAACTCTGCAGTTGCTGAGTCTGTGAACTCCTGCAAGCGGCACCAAATGCTCATGTGTTCAGTTAATGCTCACACACTCAGAGTGCTAAAATAATGGCTGGGTTTGGGCCAGGACAGGATTTTTCACCTGGGGCAGATTTTAATTTTTTGTGCTCTTCTGTAGATCAGGGCCTAAGTTCATCCAGTACCCGCACAGGGAACATCTTTAATTCTTTTTCTCCCTTAGGGCTTGTTATATTTAGGGGGTTTAGTCCGTTTGCTACATGATTTTAAGTTTGTTGCAGGGTGGGTTGTGGCCCACAGCTGGTAGAGATGTTGGAGAGCCCCTTGTAATAGCTATATAGAGAATAGCTGACAGAATAGGTGGCTGTAGTTGCCAATCTCCACAACGCTTTCTGGACTGAAGTTCGTAACATCCTTTAAGGTTTTTATCTGTAAATTACTGACATGTACTTTTCATTCTTTGTTTTCAATTTATATATCATACACACATACATATATGTATGTATGACGTCTTGAAGCATACAAGGCACATTACTTGTTGATCAGGCATCAGTGATTTTCTTGTACCAAGGAATTACATCCAAAATAAAATGTAGCTTTTAAAATAATTCCTCTGGGGATTAATTATTCAGTTTTCACGCATGATTTGCACTAATGTTGGTGGGAATTGCTGTCATAGAACAATGAAAACCAAAACCATGGACCTTGAAGCAGGAAAATGGTTTGTCCTGTGCAAGACGTCAGTCAGAAGGGCTGTTCTTGCCTTATTTCATGGTGGTCAAAATAAAAACACCGGTCAGATTTTATGCAGGCTGCAAAAAATTTTTAGTCGCTGAAGTGTAAGTCCAGCTTGCCCTGGTAGCTGAGTTTGGCACAGTACGAGTTCCCTGGGTACTTTGAATTCTTGGGGTGTCAGTGAAGGTGGGACAGGGGGTTGCTCTTTGGACATTACTCCGCTAAATCATCACATCTGTGAGCTGCAGCTGCGAGAGACCCAGCCACTGAAACTCTGGAACAGTGATCTCTTTGAGATGCAAGGTTTGTCCTCTGTCACTTAGCAATAGAACCCCAACAGCTGATTTAGAGACTTGCTATATATTAATGTAGGTATGTTTTTGTGGAGAGAATGAATTTCAAAATAGGCAGCTTGGCCTGGTAAAGGTAAAGAGTCACCTCCAGTAGGCTGGAGTCTGCTGTGGTAGTACGGCTTGTACTAAGAATATCGTACATAAGCATATGCCATGTGGAGTCAGATCCATAACAGTGACGAGGAGCTATGGGGTGTGCTCAGGCAGTGGTAAGAGGCCAGTGTTTGGGACTGGAAATGTATTTAGGCTCATCTCAAGTAGACCATTGTGTCAGTTCATGCTACAGCAATCTTTTAAACAGTTGTTACTTATTATTATTATCCAGATTGAATTAGATGCTGTACAAGCACAGAACATAAAGATGGGCCCTGCCCAGAAAAACTTAATATGGATGTGACTGCTTAAGCTATTTTTTTTTTATTTGAAAATAAATACGTAACAGCTGCTGCCATTCCAGAGGAAGGACTGAGCCTATGAAATATCTGGCTTATATAACAGTTAACAGTTCTTTTAAGTTAAGAATCAAGTGATGGAGTGGGTGTGAAGGGGTGGGAAAGTACTCAAATTACCCACAACCCTTGCCTAGCTGGGTTTTCCTGCTAATCAGATCAGCAGTGAAACTGTTAACAATGTTGACATTCACATTGTCATCATTAAACTGCAGCCTAAACACCCCTTTTTGATTAAAGGCAGCATCTTAAATCTCTCCTCACTATTGTTGGAGCATTCCAGTGGCTGGAGCCAGCAGTCTGGCCTTATGTCCCTGCTTGGAAGGTTTCCCTCCTAACCAGAGGACTAAAAAACTTCAGTGTCACTAAAAATAGCTGAGAACTTACTTCCCTTTGTACGGGGCAGGGCACATCTTGCCAGTTGTACCGGCAGTATTTTTTTTTTCCTTCTGCTGAGGAAATGATGAGGATGTGGCTGCCTATTCTGTGACTTGGCTGCACACAAAGGCAATGACAGACAGAAGATACTTGACTTTTGCCCATAGTTCAAACGTGGGTTTTAAATTACAGGTGCAATTTTTGTGGTTATAAATTGTTGTTGCAAAAAGGGGAGGTGGCCTTGGAATAAAGCTTGCCATCCACTTTAGCAGTGGGAAACTGAACATGCATAAGGGATGTTGCTGGAGAAAAGTTAGCATCTTGTAACCACCTGTCCCACTGCAGTGGGACCCCTGGAGATAATTAAAGACAAATATGTGTTCAAACAAAAGGCAGGGGTTATCCCCCTCCACTCCTTCCTCTTCATTTAATCAAAATTAGGCAATATGGTTTTGTTGTTTTGTTTTTCTTTTTCTTAAATAACGTGAAGCAAAGTGAATTTGCCCTAGCGTGAGAAACAAAGCCCAGCTACGTTCAAAGCTGTGTCCTGGGAGACCCATGCAAAAAAGGGTTTGAATGGAAACATTGACATAGCCTGACCTGCAGTGGTACTGCCGTGCCTCATTACAGTAATTGCAGAATGAATGAGAAGCTGGAGCGCAGCCCTGGGTGGGGTGCAGCAGTGGTAGGTTTTATAGGGTGCCACTGTATTGGAAACGTGGTCATAATTGTGCATAAAAATTATCATCTTCAACTTACTTAATAAAATGAGTCAGAGTAAGTAGGGAAATGTGAAAATGCATTCTCTGCTTGTTTTATTGAATAGGGGTTTGGCTCTAGAGCTATGGTCATTCTTTTGTGTGGAAGGCTTCTTCTTTCTTTTTCTCAGTATATGTGTGTGAGAAGGAGGATACATTAAGAAAAAAAAAAAAAAAGAAAAACCCTCAATCCATTTATGCCCTTCCTAAACAGCTTAGCTTTATTGCTCTGTGGAGTCCTACAGAGTCTCTCTCTTCACTGGGTGAGGGTTTGCAATGTTTTTTCCCTCTTGTAAGCTAACCTTCCTGCTCAGGGCAGCCAGAAGCCTCTGTCCAGGCTGCTCACTGCGGCGTCACTTCTGGAAGGCTATGGGCGCAGGTGGATGCAGCTCACGTCTACCTGCAAATCCTGTGCAGACGCATAGGCTTGGATACTTGACAATGTTGGAGAGAGTTTTTCTCTCTCCTTACTGCTGTGATAAATCTGAGTGTCAGAAGAAAGGAAAATGAGGGTATTTAGAGAAAATTAGAATGGAGAAAGTTAGAAAATCTTCATAGCAAACTGCTGGATCTGCTCACCTCACAGCATCTTGCTTGGTTGTGTGGAGGTGTCTCGGGCCTGCTGGCTGCTCATAGTCCCCAGAAGTTGTAAATGAGTGGTTTATGCACAGCAGTGCTCTGTACTAGGGAAACAACAAGGGCCAAATCCTGTCCTCTGCAACCCCAGAGTAGGTGGTGAGGGCTTTTCTCAGGCCAGGTGCTGGAGCCCTGGCGCTGTGACCATGCATAGTCACCGTGCTGGTTGTGTCCTCCTTTGAAGTCCAAAATAACACCTTCTTGTAAGGTGAAAAATTGTGGAAATATTTTTATTTCTTTTGTTGAAAAGTAGCGTGGTCCCCACGATGTCCTGGGGAGGTTTGGCACTCCATATGCCACTCCTGCCTTCTGCGGCGTGACAGATGCAAAAGGTCCTTTCACATTTACCATGGTGGCATGACAACAGTGTGTGTCCCTGATTACCAGCAGCATGTCACTCCCAAGGTTATGGAGTGCAAATGATTCTGTAGCCATTAAAAATTAATCTCTATGTTCTCTGGTTTGTCAGTCTATACATAATTGCCCACATTCAAATTTTGGTTGGGCTGGTGAAAATTAAGAATAATCCAGCTGAGTTTATAATTGCTCAGTCTGGTCTAATGGTTAGCCAAATATGGTGTCTGCCTCTCTCTTTATGTATATATTTGTTTATACATATATATATAAAAATAATGTCTGTATATATATAAAAATGTGTGTATATGTGTATATATATATGTGTGTGTATGAAAATGCTCAGTACTCCAAAACACCTTTTTTTAAAGATGGAAAGATACCAAGAGGATCATACTGGAGGGGCAGTAACCATGGCGGGGGGGGGGAGGGGGGGGGAGGGAGGGGAGAAGAGGATTATTATGTACAGTGGGGGGGGGGGGGATAAATAAGATTTTTGTCTTTCTGCATTCCAGTTTTTGTGTGTGCCTGTACTGCTTTTATTTGGAGTATGTTGTCATGGCAGAAATAAAAGTAAAGTTCATTTACTCTGAGGAAATTAAAAGACTTAAACCAGTAAAATGTAAAACATCCTGGTGGCATTGACCTCCTCCTGCTTTACCTTGACAAAAAAAAAAAAAAAATAAAAAAGGTAATGTTCCTGGAAGGCAACTAGTGCTGTGACCTGCACTAATTAATCTGCCCATCAGATCCGATTAAGCACTTCCAAATCTGGCAAATTGCCACTCTTCTTGAGACACAAATGTAAATAAATATGAAGGTGGCAAATCACAGCCCTCCAGTGATGCCTCTGTCATCAGCCATGAGCAAAGAGCAGCAGATACTGAGCCTCCAAACACTCCGTGCCTGCTAATAAAAATGTTTTTGTGAGCAGGGACGAAGCAGAGCACATTGCCATCTGCTCAGGTCTCTCTGATGTTGGGCAGCTTGTGCCCCTGCACGGGGGGCTGCATCTCTCCTGGACCCAGCCCCAGTGAAGCAACAAGTACAGAGCCCGAGGGCAGGGCAGTGCCCGCCCTGGGTGCAGGTTTTCCCACAGGCATTAGTGTGGAGGTTTGAGACATGATTCATGTACAGAGGTTGGTTGCTGCTTGGACTGGGTCTCTGCTGGGAGAGCAGATGAGCTGCCTCCTGAAGGGGCTGTGCTTGCACTGGGAGGGGATTTGAGGTGTTTCCAGTGCTACTTTTGCAGCCGACTGTTGGTTCCTTTGCACCGTTTGGTGAATGAGAGCAAACCCCTCCGAGGGCAGCTGCGGAGCTCCTTCCCCACACTCATGGCAGCATGCTCCTGCTTCCCGTGCTTGGGCGGCTGGCCTGGCCTAACCCTGAGCCAGCCCTGAGCTGGAGCTACGCTTTAGAATAAAGCGGCTACAGTTGCGCTGGTGTTACCGCTTGGTTTATAACCCCCTCCCTGCTTTGAGTCTAACTGGTGCAGCAGAGGCTTCTGAATGACGTATATTCAAATTGGTGAAATGCTTTGATTTGATCCTTTGGTCTGAACCATAAAATTATTTCCCTGGATTGTTGGCCTTGGTGTACCATTATGCATTTAAGAGTTTGAATGTCTTTACGAGAAAGGACTGAAGTTATTCCAAGTAAGGTGATATTATCTTCAGTTACCCGCAGTGGACTGCAGGGGTTGATAGATCAGTCCCGCCTACTCTGCTTGTGTACATGCAATAAAAAAATAACAAAATATAGATGAAAGTGGGGTCTGGCTGTTCAGGAGCTCTGACCATGCCTATAAAACAGTACAGTCCTAAAAGTTTATAAATAACTTGAACCAGCTTTACTTTGGATTACTTTGTTATAGACAGTTAATTACAACAAAGGGCTTTAAAGTATGTAAAAAAGGTTAATGAAACTGAAGGCGGGGGGGGGGGGGGGGGGGGGGGGGCAGTATGTCAAAGGCCCTTGTTCTGAGTGTTCAGATTCCTGAAAGCTGTAGCTTCCAGTGTCAGAGCCATAAGGTGGCTGTAAGTAACAGCAACCCCTGCAGCCCCTGGTGCAGTTGATGGAGGGAAAGCTGGCTGGCTCATGCATGGACAGTGGGATTTCCCTTTTCACTTTGAAAGGAAAGGCGAGCTGGCGATGCTGAGGAGTGGTAGTCTCAGCCCCAGGGAGGCTAGTATTGAAATCCAAGTTCTTTTAAGGCATTTAGGTCACAGTTTTCTGAGACTTGAGTGAAACAGGTTGGGGGTGGTTTAAATAAAGATCTCATAACTTCATGTACCTGAGAAACGGCCTGGTTTTCAGAGGTGCTGAACCCACACTTGACGAATGATTGATTGATTTCTTTACAGAAATCCCTTTCTTTCTGTAACTGCCTCTGAAGTTTAATCCTGGGTTGTAGGTGGTGCGAAAGCCTGTTTAGTGGAAAAGTTTTTTTTTTTCTCCCTCTGTATTATACAATAGCATTGAAATTACTCCGAGAGAGAAAAGTATTTGCAGTTTTAAAAGACAGTCCCAGTATGGAGTATTTTTTTCTGCCCTGCTATCCACACGGAGCATTGCTGGTACGGAGGTACGGGGTGCCCCACAGCTTCCTGGGGTCAGCAGGACTCTGCGTTTCCTTGCACACAGCCAGGCTTGCAGGTCTGTGTGTTTCTCTTCCCCCAAAAACTCTGCGCTTCTGTAGGGAGGAGTCTGATTGCTGGACACCCTGCTGCCATCACGTGGTCCTTTTTGCAGGCTATCTGTGCGTGTTACCATTCACTTACACATATGTTTTCTGCATACCATGTCACCAGAATAGACACGACCTGCTCTTCCTTCCACTGCTCCATTTGAGCAAACAGCAGAAGACTAAAATAGGGCAGTGCTGAAATAGGGAGAGCTAGGAAGCTTACAGCAAATGTAGCTGGATGAGCCTGCTGCAGTATTTCACCTACACCTAGTTCAAGCCAATGCAGTCCCTTGCATGTTTTAAGGGAACAAGTGCAGAGGCCACTGGAACAAGGGAGGGGCAATGTGCGGCCAGGGAAGAAGTGGGTGGTTAGGCCATGAAGGGTGTCTCCTTCAGAGGCGAGGCTGAATTGGGAAATGAGCTCCTGAGCCTCCATGTGTGGTCATCATGAGCCATACCCCTGTGCAACTGGCAGCTGCGGGGTGAATGGAGTGTATGGTCACAGGCGATGCACACACCTGGCAGATAGTGAATTATGGAAACCAACTGGAAACAAGTCAGTTGTGATGATCTGCTTGGAGATGTACAGATCAGGTTTGGATGAAGCCTCAACAGTGCATTTTCTCCTAGACATTGCTCTCTCATCTGCAGGTTACTGGGTTTCCAGGGAGTCAGCCCTGCTGTACAGGTCAGAGCAAAACCAGGTACCACAGGGGCTTCTGGTGTCTGTGCCATGGTAGTGGAAGGGTGGGCAGCCTGGCATGTTGTGAGGTTCAGCTTTCATTAGTATGGCAGAGAGCCTTGAGAGTTGAGAACAGCACAGCATGAGGGATTTCAGACAAGAGCTATAAGCCCTGCCTTTGGGTCTACCTACTCATCCAAGGCAAGTACAGCATGATGCAGCCATTAAACAGTATTAATTCAAGGGCTTATGTTCCTAGGCTGAGTTTGATTCATAGAAGTAGAAAAGGCCCGTATCCTTCAAACTATGCTATGCTTTGAAAATGGTCCTGTTCTGCATTGTATTCTACGTGGGAGATGACTTGAAGTGCACTGCAGGCTCTGAACCAGTGACCTGTGAACTTGTCCGTGCCATGGCAAGTCTTTGGTCTGCTGATTTTCTGTTTTCATGATTCATCACAAAAGGATTACTTGGCTAGCGCACCTCCTCCTCCCATAACTTCACAATGCTCTGAGCAAATAATCTTCTCTTAAATGCAACCAAACAATAGTATCTTACACAATAGGGAGATGTTTGTTGATTCATTGATTCATGGGGAAAGCAAGCCTTGAATACGTCGTACGTCCTCTTTATAAAATATGTGCTGTGGAATGCAGTCTCTGGCAAAATATATTATAATCCATTAGCCTTGTAGGAATAATTTAAAAAAAAAAATCCACACTAATCTCAGCCAAACCACATAAAACTGACACCTCATGTTTCATAGATGAATTAAGCATAGTAGAGCAATTGTCCTTGGCTGTAGGTCCATGTTCTTATGTGACAGTGCCTTCCACACAATTATTTCATCATAAAGGTGTTTACTAACATTATTTCCCTTGAAACAGTTTTTAATAACATTCTTTGGGGAACAGTTCCACTTAAGATTCTTAAATTACTAGCTTTTTTCAGACACATACATATTGGCACTTGTGTTTATGAATGTATTTTACTGTTTCTTTGTGTCTGATACGTTGTGGATTAGTAGATTATGTGAGACTCAAAAGATAATAAATATGGGGTTTTTCCTCTAGAGCTGGTAGTAAATGAAAATCTGTTTTCATGAACATCTACAATGTTTTTTAAGTTGTTTTTATATGAAAGTTAAAAATGAATCAGTTCCCTGTCTGTTAGCCCTATTTGTTTTAAATGATATGAATATGTTTGAGAATTTTCTGTATCTTCCACCAGTTTAACAAGTACTACTACAATGCCAGTTCAAATAGCATTTTTGATTTATGAAAGGAAACAATTCTTTTCCTCATGAAACCCACATTTTGTTGAATTTTGTGTAAAAGGTAGTGCGGGTTTTTTTGGTTGTTGGTTTTTTTTTGTTTGTTTTTTTTTTATTTTTTCCCAAAGGCTATATTTAGGTAAAGGAAAAAACCAGCTATAAATATGAAGACTTCCACAGATTTCAAGAAGAGGGATGGGAAAGAGCTAGTAGGAGCAGAGACCCCTTAAGCTCTTGCTCCCAAACCGTAAGTGTTCCATAAATGCTAACACAGCTAGAAAAGGGGAGGACAGGTACTGCCCTACAAGGTTAGCTTCAGCCTGGTACCTGCAAGCTTTTGTGCAGCTACCTTGATGAGCAGTGCTGGTTCCAATCCTGCTCCTTCCTCAATCAAGGCTGCTTGTTCAGGTTGGCAAGAGGGCTAGCATTGCTGTTTCCCTAAGTCATACCAGTCTGTGTGTGATATCATTTATGCACTTACTCTTTCCTGAACCTAGCTCTTCCAGAGAGACAGAGAGCAATAGCTCAGCTTCAGTGGGGACAAACTTGAAGCTCTCACTGGCCCTTGAAAATGAATTTACTTTGTCTCAGGGCTAAGAAGAAATGCAGCAAGTGCCATTTGTGCATTTGCCCAAGTTGTCCTCCATGAATTGCCTACCTCCTGGGTTTAGCTCTCCAGAGTCGGACCATCACAGAGAATTTAATATTCAACATATACATATACAGCAGCATTTGTGTTTAATCTTGCTTGGAGTTGTCAGCTACCATTAAAATTGATTTTCTATCTCTTTCTTTGTCTTTCCTGTTTCTCCTTTTACGCCATCCTCACAAATTCAAATTAATGTTATTGAAAAATTGTCACCAGGAAAAAAGTACCCAGACTCAGTGCCAGCAATATCAAAGTTAAAAAAGTATTTAAAAATCAAACAAAATATTACAAAGGGGTACAAATATTATGTTGTAAGGCACAAAAAGCCATACTAAAGATCAATTATTAATTATGAAATTTCAGCTTATTATTTACGTAAGTCACTTGTGTAGTGGTTGAAAAAAGAGCAAAAATCATTAGTTTTTTTCTCTCTCTAAATATGCATGTTTTTCTTGGTCTAAACCAACACCAACAAAAAAGCTTTAGGAACTAAAGAAATAAAAAGCAGGAGCTAAACTCTGTTCTTGTTTGCACCTGCCAAGCCATGCTAAAGTCAGCAAGCCGGTATGGGTGTAAACCCGGAGAGAATGTCAGACTTTGCATTTTCTGCTGGAGCTCACACTTGCTGCTCAAGAAGCAGACTGATGGATCTCAAGCCACAGAAGTCTGAATACAGATTTCTAGGTCTAGATGCTCTGGACTGTCAGACAAGGTGAGCACTTAGTAGCTCTGAGTTTGACGAGTGCCTCAGAAAGTTTTGGAATTCAGAGAAGAATTTCAATGGCTAAATAATAATTTTGAGCCTAAATTGATCTTCTGCTTGTATAGAACTTGGTCATAAGCCCTCAATGTTTAGATAGCTATTTCTGGTTTGTTGGCCCTGTATAAAATTAGAGATTGTTTGACAATTTTGGATCTGGTTAGTAGATCAGATGCTGGCTGCCCTCCAAAACACATGATTAGTTGTCTCTGGCTTCTTGAAGTCAAGTCATTTGTCTAACAGGAAAAACCTTCTTCCCTCCCTGAGATGCACATACAACTTAAAGTCAGAGTCCACGTGTGGCTACAGGCATGATTTGGTACTGTGCTTGGATGGTTCATAGTTGTCCTGGTTTTGGCTGAGACAGAGTTGATTTTCTTCCTAGTAGCTGCCATAGTGCTGTGTTTTGGATTTAGTATGAGAAGAATGTTGATAACACCCTGATGTTTTAGTTGTTGCTAAGCAGTGCTTACATTAAGTCAAGGACTTTTCAGCTTCCCCTGCTCTGCCAGGTGCACAAGAAGCTGGGAGGGAGCACAGCCAGGAGAGCTGACCCCAATTGGCCAAAGGGCTATTGCAGACCACCATATGAGATCTTAATGCAAAATCCCTTCTATTTCTTCTTCTCTAAATGTTACCTTTTCCAGAAATCCTAGGAAGGAGAAAATTGGTAGACTTCCCTACCTAAAAATTCCCCTCTTTGCCTGAGGAAGGTTTCTAATGTTCAGCCTGTGGTGTTTGGCCTTAAAAATATGTAGCACTTGGCACTTTCATGCAGCAGTTTCTGGAAAACTTTTCAATATGACATTTCCATTCCTTAAAGCCAAGGTAAGAGACACTTTTATGATCAACTCATGCAATTCTCAAGTGGCATTAATGCTGGGTGAAAACAGAAATGGAGGCAGAGAAGTGCCTTTTGTAAGTGCGTTGATAGGAAGAACAGCCACATGCCTACATCCCAACCCAGGGTTGGTTCCCATGCGGAGGGGACTGACTCTCTCTCAGAAAGATACCCATCCAGTAAACAGGGACATGCGAGGTGCTGCTTGGTGTGATGTAACGGCTGTCTGAGAGAGTTAATGGACTTGGTTGAATGGTTTGGCATGTATTATTCACTGCAGTCTAACATTGAGTTTTGGCACCACAGTACAGTAGCAGCTTTTACATGGTGAACAAGAGAAAAAGAATGTCTGAATTTTTCCATGAACAGTCAAAAGCCTTTGTGTCTGATAAACTCATACAGAGATACTAATTCAGAAGAACTTTGGCATTGACTAAACAGGTCACATCTGATGTATTATGCATAAATGAGCCTAAAAAGTGCTAGTCTTCACAAATAAAGCAAATACGCTGAGGTGATACACATTTCTTTCTGAAAACTGGCAGTCACTTGGACTCAACAAAGAGTAATTAATACAGTTTTAAAAGATACGCTATATAATTTCATGAATACTTAAGGTTAGGATGAAATAATACCCTATATTGGTCTTGAACCACAATGAATAATACGATTATTTTTACTTTGCAAGAGGTCACAACAAATGTTTGAGATTTCAGCTGCCATAACTACAAATTTAGCAGAAAGTAGGCATTTAATGATAGATTTCATTGCTGTGGTTTAGGTTTTATTTTGAATGTTTGTTTTGTCTTAAAAACACTAATGCTAAAATGTTGTCTCAAATCTTTATTTTCAAATTACTTATTATATTGCCATAAATTACAGGGTGCAGTAAAAGCCAGATTTAAAAGGAGGCATACTTTACTTTCTCATCTTTCTAAAAATAGTGCAATGCTTATGAAACACAAATCATTAAAAAAGTTCTTTTTATACAACTGAAGTTGCTAGTGCTGAACTAGTGGCATTCCTCCAAGTGGCACAATGGAGTGCTCCAAATTTAGGTCTGTAATGGTAGAGGTTAGCTTTAGGAAGTCCGAGTAAAACTGTAATCTATAATTCTACCACAATTACAATGTTTTCTCTCAAATGATAGTGAAGTCCCTGGGGTGAATGCTAGCAAATACCTTGTAAAGATGTTCTTATGGCTTTTATTGTTTTGGTGCTTTTGCATTTTCAGCACATGTTATTAGATTCGGCAAAAGACCTGGGCTGCGACCCAGGACCGTTTAAAGGCTGTTGGTTGCAGTCGGCTCTCAGCACTCAGCCAGACGCAAAGGGTGGAGCACGTAGTTGATAGCGAAGAGATGCATATGCCACGTTGACAAGATGACGGGTAAACAAAGCTTAAGGGACACTTGTTAAACTCAACATAGCCAAAAATGAATCTTTTCATGATATTTTTAGAAGGCTTCAGCCTAAGGAAAGCGTTCACCTGCGTGACCTGAGGAAAAGTCTAGAGAACTGGTTGCTATTTAGCCATCAAAAAACCCATATGTGCATCTTTTTCAGATGCCCTCATCAGTTCTTTCCTTCCGGGCATATTTTTTGAAGACTCGCACGTCTGCCCCTGTGAATCACAGTATCCTGCTGGCTTGTCAGAGTGAGGTGGGACCAACACACGTCAACCCTGAACCTAAATCATATCTAGTAGGTGTGATGTGAGGGCTGCCGGCAGCCAACGCTCCTTTACCAGGCCACTGAAGAAACTCTGCATTAGCGCTTCAAGTGCCACTGCCTGTTCCCTCAGCTCATGGTATACTCCCTATAAGGGGGAACCTGAAAGATATGGACATTTTAACGTCACCTCTACCTGGGAGTGAAGAGTTGGGGGCCTGCCAGCATTTAAACAGAGAGCTCTGGTGCAAGCAGGGTGACCCTGGAGAAGTAGGGTGTGTAGGTAGCAATCCGGATAGGAAGCAGCGCAGCTAGGGGGCTGTCAGCACCATTGGGGCTTGGCCTGGACAATATAAAAGTTCAGAATCAGTGGTATTGAAAGCAGGCATGTTGTTAGTGAAAGGCTCTCTGGTCAGCACAAGGTAGTAACAGCCTGGCTGGGGAGAGCTGCAGAGGGACCGAATGTGGGGCTCCTTGCCGGTGCAGGGGTGCAGAGGAACAGCTCCTGGTGAAACGGGATTTCTGAGCAGCCATTTAACAATGAGTTCTTTCAAGCATACCTTAAATAAATGAAAATGTAGTGGAAATCTTTCTTAGCTAACTTCACCAAAGCTTTTGGCCTAACATGCTGCAGGCGTTAGCGCAGCAAGTAGGTGGCCTGTGCTGCTGCCCATACTCTGTCAGGAAGACAAAGAATCTGGGAGAAGCATCAATCTGTTTCTCTTCACAGGGCTGTCTCTTCCCCCCTTTGTCAGTCAAAGGTGTCAATGTCTCTCCCCTCTATCCTCCCCCCTCCCCGACTTGAGTAGTGTCAGTCATTCCTGTTTTTTTTCTTTTTATTAATGATTTTGCAAGGCTATGTCATTACTGTGCTATACATTTTTATACAGATGGCACGACTGTGCATTTTAATGGCAAATCTGTTTCTCACATAACGCCTGAACTGCAAAAAGACTTTGACAGACTGGTTCAAGGAAAACAAACTGGTTTTAAATGTAGCAAAAACTAAAACAATGCCTTTTGGCTCTCCTAATCATCTGAACTCAAAGGATGATTTTATTTGGAAGTCAGAAATCTTAAGAAGAGTGGACCAAACTTGTGTGTTGAAAGAAAACCAGAGGAAAGAGACAGAGAGGTTCATCATTCATGGGCTGTATGTTTTGTTCAGCAAGACACAGAGGATTCATCTTTGATGCTCAAACTAACAGCGTTTGATCAGAACTGAATTTGACCTGTAACTCTGGAGACTTTTGGACCCTACAGGGTTTTGAATTTCAGGAGGAACTGAGGTATTAAGTTTATAAATGTGGAAAGTAGAATGGGGGGGGGGAAGGGAGAGAGGGAGGGAGGGAGGAAACCAAAAAAAGAAAAATATGTATATGTTAAATACCACCAAAAGCAAAGAGCAGAATACATATTTTTCCACTTTTGGAGAAGACTATTTCTTCTTTGATCTATTTCCTTTGTATTTTATATTCTTTTAAGCCTAATAAGTGCAAACATTCTTAGTGGTCCTAAGTCACACATCAGTTTCTGTTTATGTCTCTATCCATTTATCTGTTTAATATCTTTACCTTATATCTTCACCTTGCAATTGTTATATGGAAACAATCGACAGTAGCCCTGATCTTTCATTGGCTTCTACACTGTGTAGTTTGGAAGCTCAGATCAGAAATGTTAGTCCTCTCTATTTGCTCTGCTCCAATGTATTCACCTATATGAATTGGTGGAGGTCGGTGGACAGTTGTTGGTATCTTAAAGACCTTGCATGTCTGAATTGTCACATCCTTGATGCCTTTATATCTCAAATTCAAAGGACTTGACAGCTCATTGCTTTGGCACTTGAATTCATAGTGAATAAAGCTCAATGACTGTATTGGAAAGGATGACCAGGAGAAAGGGGAGGAGAAATTCATTCTCATTAACATTGCAAACCCAAATATTCTCTGAAGGCCCCAAACAGCAGCCTCAAAATTCTGTCTGTCATATCGTTGGGCATGTTCTTGTCTATGCTGGCTGCAGTGAAGCATAAGAATAGTAATGTTCAGCAGTCTATAAATATTTGCTTTAACAGTATTTGAGGAGTTAGGGAAAATGAGTACGAGATGGAAAGCATAGACAGACCTAGCTGCTGTTATTGACATCTCATCCTCTTGAAGCAACTTGAAGGTCTTTCTGTAGGTAAGAGGGATCACTGGCTGCTAACGATGCTCTGAGGTGCTGGAAAGACAATATAATATACAGGCAACCTCCTCTTACTCCAAATTTTCAATAGAAATCAGCATTTTCTGCTGCTGCTCTTGATCTGCTGGAGACCCACCAGTGTTCATATTCGGCTCCCAGAGTGTTTTCCTTTTTTTGTAGCCTGGCTGACTGTAAACATCTGATTTTCGATAGGCCGGTACTTCAATGACATTGTAAAAATTGAGGCGGGGTGGAAAGCACTTTTTGGAGTGTCTGCTCCCTCTTTCTTCTTCCAGTCTTAACGTTGAGCTAGCGTCAGACTGAAATCACGTGGTTGTTGACCACAGCTGTATTTTATATCCACTTCCGCAGCATGTGTGTAGGACTATAAACATAAATTACTGGAGAGTTGTTTCAAGAACAACAGTGTATATAATTAAAAAAGCATCATTACAGCATTCTTTCATGACAAAGTGTTATGTCACTTTTGTGTCATCATAAATAAAAGGGGCGTTGGATAAACTCTTGGCATGATGGGAAAGCTGCCAAACATGAATGTGGCTTGAATTTATCGGAAATCATTATTATTTTTATTCACCTTGTTATATAGAAGGCATCCTTTTGTGGTGCAGGTAACTTCTGCTCTTCACCCTAAATAGTGGCAAATGAAAACCATTACACTGAGACATCACAATGGTAATTTTTTTTAGAAGTTATTCCAATTTTTTTTTCCCCTGAAGTATTTTTTTCTTCATGAAGACTGTTCTCCAGTTCTAATGCCTGTTTTTTCTAATTTGAGTGCTCCAGCAGACTCCCAGGACTGCTTCAGGAAGGCTGCGAGGGGGTAGATGGCACAAGAATACAGAGCAGGTAGAAATGGAGCGGAGATGTAAAGATTTGGGTCTGTATGCAAAAAGCTTTACTGGTAGCGTGAACTTGGAATATTTTGAGTACAGCTGATGTTTTTGTTATGACCTAGTGGAACAAGGCTGTGTTTGTTTCTGCCTTTTTTTTTAAAGCTATCTAATTTTAGAAGCAGTTAGTAAGTAATAACATTTGATGTACAAAATCCAACAACACTTTGAGTTTTCAGGTTGCAATTAGTAAACAGCACATAAAACCAGTTGGGTAGATCCTGTACACTTTATTTTCAACACTGACCTGAACACCCTCAGCTGCATACAATTGTTATTGATCCCTGTGCCCAGTCATTAACCTGTATGAAGATGATGACTGGTATCTACTTGATTGAGACGGTACAGAAACTAAGGAAACACATGCAGGAACATTTCTGTTTGTGATGAAGTGATGATGAAGTGATGTAAAATCACTTCAGTCATGTCTGCAAACCTTTTGATTGACCTTTTTACAAGCAGAATTTTGCTTATGTAAATGATTGCAGAAAGCAGCTTTCAAGAATATGGCCCTGAGAGCTTTTAGTGTATGTGTCCTGTGAAAACAGAAACTACTGTCCTCAGGAAGACCAACATTTTCTTGTCATTTGGTCGTCCATGAGAAGATAGAATAAGCAGTGATTTCATCCAAATCAGCAGCTAGTTAACTCAGACAAGGTTATAGGTAGATGTAGACACAGGTAAGCTTTTCAAACCCATCTTTAATGACTCTTTGCAATAGCATTATGGGCTTGTAAGAGTGTAGCTCATATATTGCTTTCTTTTGAAATTTTTACTCCTTATTCCATAGCTTTTGTGATCCGTACTTGTCCAGATGCTCACCCACGTGAATTTGTACTTGATGTAAAAGGATGAGCACAGGCTAGCACTCTGAGCCATGGCAGCATGCTAATGACTGCCTTCTTGGTAACGAGGAGGCATAACATCTTTTAAAGAGTTAGATATACACTACCTGCAGGGGTGGGGGTCAACTGTATAACAGCCACTTAATTCTGTAGGGGGCTGAGAGAAGGCTGAGAGAAGCTTGGCAAGCAAAGCTCTGATTTGTGGTGGGTGTTTTAACAGGACCATTTAGTACTAAAATAGTTTAGTGTAGGAACTGGAAAATTTGCAAAGGCTCCTGCCTTTATGGATCAGGGTAGTAAGAGATTCCAATCCATCCCCCATGTTTGCCCAGAAGGTAGTGGCATTTGAGGTGTTAGAGTTTATTTACGGCCTATTTGCTGTTTCTCCAGCAAGTAACCACTTACTCTGTGAAACTTCCCTGAGCAGACAGATTGTGATGATTTGATGATGTTTTCTACTCATTTTGTTGAGACTGTGGTTTGCTATTTGTTTCTCAGTGGAAGTGGATGTAATTTTGCCTACTGTGGGATTGTCACAAAACCTGCTATTGGAAATAAAGGTAGGATTTCACTCCAATGATAAATTCCCCAGGGCAAATACCTGTGAAAGTGTCCAGTCCAAAGGGAATCATGGTGGGACTTGTCACAGCTCTCTCCTGAGAACTGCCTGTTCACCTGAGTACCTATCCTGGGTGCAGCAGGGCTCCTTTCTAGCCCCAGTCTTGGATTTTCTCCATGTGGAAACCAGGCGCAGGGCACTGGTGCATAATGAGTCCTCACCCTGGGGTGCAGGCGAAATGTGGCCAGGAGCTCAGCTCCAGGCTGAACGTGGCCATTGCTCTTCCACACAAATGTGGCAACCAGATCCTCCTCCTGAAGGGAAACCCCCGGAGGAGATCCACATTTTGGCCATGGAATTAATTCCCTGAGTAACACTCATGGGATATCCTAGTTCCTATTCCAAACAGCAACAAACCTGTTCACAAGATAAGTTGTGTTTCCTCTCTTTATTAACAGTGCATTAGGAGAACTAATTAGCGGCACCTTGGAGATTTCCCTTCTGGGAATCCAGGCTATAAATATCTTCACTGCTCAGCAAGGAGCTCTGTAGAGTGGGACTGTACGGGGGATGCTACAGCTGGTTAAACAATGCAGCCTCTATGTGGGTGTCTCTGTTAGATTAAGAGAAGCTATAAAGCCACTTCACTGAAAAGTAGTTGTAATTTTTCATCAAAACATTTTTTAATTGAAAAAAATGGCTTTGCTTTGCTGGAAAAATGTATGTGGTGAGCTTTTGCTTTCGTTTGATTTTTCCCTTTTCCTTCTGTTAGAAAGCAAGAATAATTCCACTTTTATCAGCAGAAAAAACAAAGAAATAAGAAGGATGTGGATAGGAAGGCAATAGTGATCTTGGCACTGTTTGGCTTCAGAAATTGACCCCCCCTGTTTCCATTTGTTTAGTAAACATGCAAGTAAGAAATTACATACAAAGCCGTGGGGTGTGGGTGTTTGGGGAGTTTCACAGTGACTGCCTTCAAACATTTCTTATGAGGCTGATGGAAAGCATAGACCTTCCCCAAAGGGCATTTCAGAGTGAGAGCCTGGCTTAGGCACTTTGTGTTTCCGTCTGATGGACCCCAGCTTTCCCCATTGCCTGAAGGTGGACCCTGGGCAACCTGGGTGCCTAATTTTAATTTTGGCAGCACAAACATTGCCAAGTGTTCATTTTGTGTGCGTGTGTATGACTGTGAGTAAAACTTCAGAAATTTTTAACCAACTTCATACCTTAGTTGTATTGATAGAAACATGGCTAGAAGCAAGTTTAGATCCTGACTGTTAATAAATGTTAAAATGGGAGAAATTCATAAAAGGTTGTGATAAAAGTCCTGAAGGGTGATGTCTATAAAATCATGACTGGCACTGGGAGGGTGGGTATGGACTGCTTGTGCATTGGATTCTTTTTGTCTGTTGCAAGAGCTAGGGGCCATCAGATGAAGGTGGCGTGCAGTGTTTCCTCCCACAGTGTGCAGTACCCCAATGGGCTCACCTTCCCCTTGTACGGTGCTGTTGGCCACTGCTTGGCTGCCTGATCAAACACTAAGCTTAGAGGCACGCTTGATGTGACTGTGGGTGGTGAGCAGGAGCGTGGGACAGTATGCAGGTTGTCTTCTGCTGCTCTGAGCATAGGAAGTTGGTGACATAGGCTATTTTTCTTCTCTTTTTATTTTGTGTCCCCCCCCATTCACTAGTCCTCAGAGCACTGGACATTGCTTTGCATGCTCTGTGGCTGCCCCAAGAGAGGCAGTTTGGCACCAGGCCTTGGCAGCCTCCGGAGGCTGGGTGCTGCATTCAGACAGCCCCCGGGCTGTCCTCCATGACAGCTCCTATCTGCCTGTGTCCAGCCTGCCTTGATGATTTGACAAAATTAACTTGATCCTTGTTGCAGAAAGTCAGGAGGTTGAGACATGAGCTGTTAGTGCTCTTTGCAATTTCCCGCCCAGAGTGACTTCAGTGAAAATCAGCACGGAACATTTTCACCATGCTTAGAAAAAATTGCAGCAGAAAGCCCTGCCCTGCCCTTGCAGGGCCACATCTCTACCCAGCTGCACACTTCCCCCTGGGAACATGCCCTTCCACCTTTCGGACAGTTTCGCTGCAGTTGCCCTGCAGGGAAGCAGAAAGGGTGATCCCCGAGGAGGAGTTGTGCGAGGCTCAGAGTCATTCCAGAGATGGGGCTGTTGGGACCAGGGGAAGGAGTGCTCAGCAGCCCAAGCAATTTGGCTTGTTGTACTTGTGTTTGGGTAGGAGTGTCAGGAGCAAATGGCACCATCAGGAGGTTGTCCTGAGAGAGGGATGTCGCACGGATTTCTGCAGAAAGGGGGGACAGTGCAGAAACTAGTAATGAGGCTCTCGCTTTGAAGGGAGATGAAGAGAAAGAGAGCCTGGGGTAGGGAGAGGAGTGGAAGAGATGGTCCCTAGTCAAACTGATGGGAAAACTTCCACTGCCTTACCCAAAGCCTCTGGTTAACCGCTGTGACCCAGGAAAAGATCAAAGAGGGGAAGTCGCCTTGTCACTGAAGGAGTATTTGGCTGCTCGGGCAGTTGGTGCTCTGGGAAGACACTTGCATGGTCAGCACAGTTCCTCTTAGTCAGCAGAAAGCTCCAGTTTGTTGCTCTGTCTGACATTGCTTGCTAGCAGAAACATACCTTGGTGGGAAGCTGAGGACTTCAGATGACTTGAAACCACAAGCTGCTCAGCAGTTGAAATGCAAAATGTTTTAGGGAAAGGCTTAGCCTGTACTCACATTTCCAGATTAGCCTTGTCTGTCTTTTAGCACCTCTAGAGTTTTGTATCTTTGCAGCTAATGAAAAATATACAAGCTCATTATTTTAGAATAATTACTAGAGTTCTAGAAACTTGCTCCATTGTTGTTTGCAGAAGTACAAACTTCTTGGGTCAGGAGAACTGCAGAATCCAGAGAGAATAGACTGCATTAACATTTTAGCACTTCTGTGACCCTCGTGCATGCATGTTTGCTATTATTTCTAGAAGCTCCCTGGATGATAAGCATGATATAAAAAATTTAACCACAAAGAAAAAAAGATGTTTAAAGGACTGTTATGGTTCTGACTAATCCCAGAAAAGCAAGGAAGTTCAGGATTCAGCCGACTCCATCTGTAGTGCTGGTTGTGCTGGTTTTCATTAGTGAAATCAGAGTGTTAGATGATGCAGTTCACCACTGGCTCTGTATTATCCAGAACCAGAACCTTTTTGCTGGTGGTTTTTAAAATCCTAGAAATGTAGGGCAGGAAGGACCTCGAGAAATCTTCTTATCCTCTGTGAGGATGTGGAATCAAATGTGTGTACTCCATCACCGGCATGTGCTTCTTCAGGTTTTGACAAAAACTTCTAGAAAAGTACAGCCTGCAGTTTTTCCCCCCTCCAGTATTTCTTAATCTGTGGCCAGAAATACAACCTAAATCATGTTTAGATTTGAGGTAGTTCATTCTTCTTGCTTGCTGCGTTGATTCCTGGGCCTTCAGACTGGTTTTGAGCACCATCTCCTTTTCATCATTAAAACACTACACCTCTGGTATGCGAGGGAAGAGCGAGGCTCACCCAGATCCCAGAGCAGAGAGGTGAGAAGGCAGTGGTGGCCCAGCTGAGCAAAGGTTGGAGATTCTGGCACTAGTTTCTAGCCTGGGCTTTGGGAAGAGAATGAAGTTTCATCTATGACCTGTTCATTTAGATGCCGATTCTTGTGCTCTGAAAATGCTGTTGGGATCCCTCTTCTCTTTCTCTTCCCCCCCCCAGCTGGTGCTGGCTGCTCCAGGCTGCAGAGCTGGGAAGTATGGAGCAGCAGGGATCAGCTCTGCACTGTGCAAACCCATTCGGGGGCGGGGGGGGACACCAAGGAAGATCAGATGATATCATGTTTGGCTCCCACAAAATAAATTACTTTTCCTCCACCTTCCTCTTGTTGCTAAATGCAGCCTGAAAACAGCATAGGAAACAACTATGTATTGTCGTGGTACCACAGGCCAAATATGAGAATGTTACAGGTTTTACCTTCTTAGTGGGGGAAAATGGAGCAGTCGCTGGGGAGCTGAGCAAATACTTCAGCATTGACAGTATAGTCAGCTGACTGCGACATGCATCTGAACAAAAAAAAAATTGGTTGTATTGGTCAAAGCTGTGCTCATTCCCCTTTTTGAATTTGCTTCCTACAGCAGTTCTAGTGGACCAAGAATTATCCATAGATGTTTCCAAGAATAATGAATAAACCCAAATTGTAAGCTGCTTGCAGGCATAGTCAGGAGGAGATCTAATTTTCCAGATTACTCAATGTGAATTATTAATTCTGCTTGACTAATGTAGAGCAGTCTCCTGGTGCTTAAGAGGAAAGACAGTCTGCTTTATCAGTTCATGGATGATACCTTCCTGTATTTTTCACATCACATTATATTTAACTTTTTCTGCCTTCCTGAAACAAACCTAACACCAAGGGAGGGAGTAGAAGTGCTCTGGCTCTGAGTGCTTTTCAGTCCTTGGACACACATGAACACATCCCTTGTAGGGCAGTGGGAGTTGTGAGCCTACATAAAAAAATATATATATATATCGCTTGTAGCTTACAATAAAGCCAAGACAACAAAAGACACCTGCTGCCCCAAGTTCCTTCGCTGTAATTGTTTGTTGCCTTTTTGCTGTGTTCATTTCTAGCAAACTGTGCCAAAGAGGCTCAGTGCTCTGCTGCCTGTGAGTTGCCGGGTTTATTTGGGTTGCACACAGGTGACTGCTCTAACTGATGGGAAGGGACTGGGGCTTAGCTTGTCTGAAAGGAAAGCCTGTTGCAATTTCAGGGTCAAATCCTACATGTTGTATAAATGTTTGGAGTAATTTCAGTGATTTACTGGAGTTGCTTGGGATTTACTCTGGATTTACACCAGGATGAATTTCATCTGACAGATAAAATAGAGCTCGGAGTGTCTGTGCCAAAATTGAACAAAATGTAAACACTTCCGTCCCTTGAGAACGCTCGTCCGAAGTGATGATCGAAAAAATAACGGAGATTTGCATTCTGGCAGGTAAATTTTAAGAGCTAGTAAGCTGAAGGAGATGAGGAAAAAAAAAGATAATGGCACAGTGAACCAAACCATTACAAGTAGTTTAGAATGGACCAATTTTAAATGTTTTTTTAAAAAGGGTCAGAAAACTCAGACCTCGCTTTCCCTGTGAAGGCAGGAGGCAGTAAGATGTGGCAGTGCCTGTGTGCTGCAGGAGTGGGCAGGACAAGCGGGGTGCTCGGTCAGCTGGAAGGTGAGATGCCGTGCCGGACGGTCCAGCTGCCAGGTCTCCGGAGCCCAGCGCAGTAAACGTTTTCCTATCTACTCTGATCTAGTTTGTGGTAAGGATGAGAAATGCCACAAAAATGAAGATCTTAATAATCAACCCTTAGGTGTTATACAGAAACATTCTTCTTTGTATAGTATGATGTATTCTAGCTGAAAGCAGCCTTTTTTTCTGACCTCCTTCCACCCCCGCCCCCTGCCCGGTTCCTATGTACTACAGTACACAGCTGGGTTTCTGTGGCTTGAGCTGATTTCTAGCCAAAGGACTATGCTCAAAGTAAAAGGATAAATCCAGGGAGGGTGCATTTGTGTCACAACTACAGGTGGTACAATGCGGCTGTACCTGGTCTCCAGGTCAGTACCAGCAATGGAGTTATCACACAAATTTGTTTAAAAAAAAAAAAATAAATTAAAAAAAGACATTTTATCTCCAAAAGCTTGTTACTCATTTTTGCCTGACCCCGTCCTGCTTTTTCTTTTCTGGCTACTTGATGTAGAAGTTGCAGTTGCTTAATGACACAAAACTCATCTCTTCTAAAACATTCTTCATGAATGGGACTCAAAATTTCTGTAATGGCTTATTTTAGACAGGAACTGTACATTTTGGAGTATGCAGCATCCCTCTTCCGTAAAATATACAAACCCTTCCACTGCATTGTATTTTACTCACCGTTTTCAGATATCCTTTATCAAAAGAGCCATTAATGAGAGTTTCTAATTCTCTTTTCATGGGCACATAATATGCTCTATGTCTTTAATTAGCACCTTCGTTCCTCTCCCCCTTCCCCCTCTCCCAGGAAAAAGCCAAACCTTCTTCACTACCAAAATGGCCTGTCAAAACCTGACAACTGAAGTTCTGCCTTGTCAATATAAAATTGTCTGTACCACTGTGCAAGCAGAATATTTGGGACTGGTGCAAAATAACGCACCAGCTGCATTGTCTGCTTTCCTACTTTATTCCATTTCTGCTTAATTTTTCCAGGGCTACTGAAGGATTTCTGGACTCCCCTGAGCATTTGCTATAGAAACCAGATCATATTTCCATAGGGGCTGTGCAGAGAATTGCTCTGAGAGAGTATTTGCGGATGCATGTGGAAACTGTACTCATGTATCCATTTCTATATGCTTTCATGCGTATATTAGTATATTCAGAAGTGCTAAGAATTCTACTGTCAAAGGGTACGTGAATTCAAGAATTGTTTTCCTCTCAGAAGTGGGATTTTACTGGGAATGCTGGCAGGCCCCTCACAACAGAAGGATGGGTGGGTGCTGCTACTGTATATATCTGTTGTTGTCACATTGGATTTTGTGCAATAAAAATAAAACCCTTGGTCAGAAGTGTCATAAAAGTTTGATTGACTTTCCTCTTTAATTGCTTATCATCCTCGAAGAGACTTCTTGGCATTTAGAAACCAGTGAATCTGTTTCCCATTTCTTTAGGCTTTATAAATACACCCTGTTTATATTAAAATGATAGACAAATATACATAAAGCTGGAAAACATGACCACAAACTCTTTTTCTCTCTCTATGCATTTAAAAAAAAACAAACCCTAAAGACACTTTTATTGTTGCTAAACTTTTGCCCTTGGCTGGTAGAGCCTTCTTTATGTTTTAACAGATCCAGACATCCTTTTCATGTGGTCCTTGGATGTTCTATATTTTATATCTCTTGTGGCTTTATAAAAAGGGAAGAATGAGCTTGCTGCACAAACATATCTGATGGTAATTTTTTTGTTGTTTTTTGCAAGTCAGAAGTATTGTGATGTTTCCATTTTAAAAAAGAAACTTGTTTCTCCCTGCTCTGGGAAGCTGTGTTAAAGGGTTTCAGTAAGCCAATGGAAACCGAGTAGATGGAGTATTTTGGAGGTGGGTGCTGGGGACAGCCAGGCGAGCTCAGAGACCTTCCCTTGCTTGTGCTGGCACCTCCCACCATCAGAGATGTGGCCTGTGTTGTCTGTAGCCTAATGCGGGGAGAACTGCGAGCTTGCTGGGGCCTTTAGCACTAGGATAACAACCAGGGACTATTGCCGCGAAGACCTAGCTCCTTTCATGTGGGTTTTCCCCCTGTCATGGCATGCGTCTTGCTGTAGGATGGCATCTTCCCCCAGATGTGCTCAAGTCCTGCAGAAATTGAATTCTAGGCTCTGCTCTAGGGACAGACAGGGAAAGGGGTCTTGTCTGCACTGTACCCCTGGCTTGGGTAGCGGGTAAATGAGGTGCCTTTAGTTTGTTCAGAACAGTGGAGTGTGATCCAAAAGGGGAAAGAAAATGGAAACGAGGGACTGGTGGGGTGCTCTGTGGGCACGTGGCTCTGGTGAAGCCCCGGTGGGGTCTTTCACTGCCGAGGGGACGGCGGGCAGGGAGAGGGGGTTGTGAGGAAACAGGGAGATCAGGGGCTGGATGAGGGGCTGTCGACCCCACTGTGCCACTGAAGTGAGCAGAGGGCCCGAAGCATGGAGGCTCTCAGTCCTTGTGCAAGGAGATGCTCTCAACAGATTTAGAACTGCCCAAATGTGACAGCACTGTTGGTCAGTTTTGTATCAGAAAAGAAAGTTTGGTTTAACAATACCAGTCTTCCATTCAGAGGAACAGAGCCCACAGATGATTCACTGACAAAATACATCAACCCCCAAATATTTCTAGAGTAATAAAATCCAAGTTAGAGAAAGTGCAACTCAGCCGTGAAAAGATGTGGTAGTTGTAAAAACAGCCATATTAGAATAAGGTTAATGGACAACATTTTCAGATGTTTGCCAACTGTTTGCTTGTCATATAAAGCATGACTTCAGCTCTGTGTCAGCACAGGGATGTGGCTGCTGTGGGCTCGGGGATGGGGCTGGAAAGGCTGGGCCAGAGAAGCAAACTCCCTGATTTTCTTTTTGAGGTGCTGAATGCTTGTGTCATAGCTTCCAGGGCCTGAGAAATTCACCCCTCAGAATGAAATGCTTAAATGTTGGCAGAAGGTGCCTCCTGTTAGTGAATTTAAAAATTTAAGCTTATTTAAACAGTCAGAGTAGCAAACCACATGTCCCAGAGGGCTAATTTTGATCTTTCTTCTCTGTTCAGGGCTCCTATGTGTGTTTGCTAACCTTGTGGTCCGTGCTGCAGTAGTTCTTATGGAGCGTTAACTTCACTGTTTGTATAGTTAACGCTTTTCTTACATAAAACAGCGTATCTCTACACAGCCGTACTGCTCTCATAGGCATGAAGGAAATTGTTCTGGGCCAGGACTTTCTGCTGTATGTGACAGGCAGTGAGGTTACAAGTTCAGTGATGCACAAAACACAAGGCTGAGTTTCTGTAGCCAAATGATTGCATCTTGGTGCCCGTGGTTGTGTTAAATCTCCACCTGCAACCCTGCTCACATAACACCACCACTGCTGCTTCAGGAACTCCTCTTACCTTACTGCCCTGGCTCTTTTACTGAAAAGTAGTTCCTCCAGATTGAATCAGCGACTTTCTCACAGTTTGGCACTTCAATTGCCGTTTAATTCTGAGATTAAAGGGATACGATGTCTTTCATCACTCAAATGACTACAGAAAACCTCAAATCCAAGCTCCGATACCATTCTGCAATCCAAGATCAGTGCTCTGAAAAACAAAGGCTGCTATTTCTTGCCAGTTACCAAAATCAGCAGCCGATTGGCACCAAACTACCTTGGGTGTCTCAGAACTTTGTAGAAACAGGAGAAAACATTAGGAGAACAGGAATGCTTTGACTGTAGGCTTGAGCAGTGAGGTACTCAGGTTTTACTTAGTTGTGGGATTTAAAAGGTGTATTAGGGGAAGTCTTACATGTCACTTAAGGGAGATAAAAGAGGTATGCTAGACCAGGACTAAATGTCCTCTCTGGGATGTTTCTGCCCAAAATTATCTTTTTTGTTTTAATGTTGGAAAAGGGTTTGCTGCTATGGGCTGACCCCAAGCTTTCTCCTTTCAGTGATGTTTCCTCATCAGATTACTTGACCAAAACCATATTATTCTGCTACCCCAAGCCTGCCTAGATACCAGCGATTCCCTGGTGTAGGGCTTTCGTCCTGGAATAGATGCCACCTTCCACCAGCCAGCAGCACTCGCTATCAAGGGCTGTACTAATAATGACTAGCAGGCACAGCTGATGTACTCTGGCTCCTGCTGTTTGAAAGATAAGGGGCCCTTGGGGTGTCCATATGTGCCATTAAAGGGTCTGGTAAGTAGCACCCTGGAAAAAGTCACACAGGTCCCTGTGTTCATCATATGAAGCTAGGTAGATATGTCACTTAGAAGCAGAAGATGGATTTTGTGGCTCTTGACTGTTCTGCATCAGTATTTTGTTACCTGTGGACAATATAAAGGTGCTCTGGAAGATTTAAGCTGAACGAAATGTCAGAGCACATTTCTCTTCAGCCAAGGGAATCCTGCACGGGGTAGGAGTATCATAGGAGAAAGCTGCACCTTCCACTGTTCCCTTTCCTAGCAAGAAGGGAAGCTCAGATGTAGTTCATTGATCTGGCAGCTTTAGCAAGGCTTTTGATTCCCTACTTTTTCTGGAAATTTGCTATGTGTTGATGTGATATCAAAGGGTTTGGGTGTTGGGGTTTTTCTTTTTGGTTGTGAAGTTTGTGTAGGCTGTGGTGAGCTCTTTTGTGTCCCACAGTGAACTACTAGGAGCAGCCCTGCTCTTTTTGACCGTGAGACTTGATTACTATAATTCCCTCTTTGCAGGGCGTTCAGTGCAGCGTCTCCCCAACTCTCAGTATGTTTGGTCTGCAAGTAACCCAGCGGTTTACTAAGGAGGGCAGGGGTAGCTGCCATTTTGTAACTATACTTTGTCTTTGTGGCCTTACTTGCCTTTGCCTCTGGCATGCTCTCCATCGACTTCCTTCACCGATCACTTGTTCAAGTCCTAAAAGTTGTCAAACCCAATGATAAAAGATTAATAGTAGGAAAGAATTCAAATCCACTTGTTGTCATGGAAGAAAGTATGAAAACATGTAACATCGGAGTGGAAACATTTTAGGTAGATTCTGGCAGCTCTCAGCCCTGTTACAGCCTCATGGATAACACAAACAATGCACATCCCAAGTTGGTGCTGGCAGGGCAACGTAGGGAAGCTCTGGGGAATATTAACCAAGGGGACACCAAGTGGGTTTTGTCAGTGAATAAATATTACAAGGGGAAAGGTCAAGTCAATTACTTTATTAGGTAGATCAATTTACAATGCAACTTTGTTAGTTTTTTTGGGGAGCTCTGCTTGGCTGTGTATTAGTACACTTTTGATTACCCTTCCTTTTTGTGCTGGAGCCACAAGAGAGCCTCTATGACCCAGCCTCGAATTTAGTTTTCACTCTAGCCAGTCTGTAACTTGTTTTAATCAGATCCTTGGGGTTTTTTTCATTCTGTTGGTGTTTAATGGTGGCTTTCTTTAAAAAGATGAGAAAACCCTGAGAAAGGCTCTTCTTGACTAGGCCATTTTGCAAAGGTAGATTTCAAAATATGTCTATCTGATTTGTTCTTTAAATCCAAAGCACTAAATGGAGACGTTCAAAAACATTCAGCGCTGGGGTAACACAGTGCTCATTGACATTCGTTAGCACTGAGTCTGACTGGTAACAGATCATGTTTTATATCCTAGGAAATTTGCTGTTAAAATTAGACATAAATAGAGGTGGGGTATAATTAGTTATTCCTTCCAGATGGACAAGACTATGCTACTCAGCCAGATGATCCCCAGCAGCACGGTGTACAGCTGCCCTCCCCCTCCCCATCCAAGCTACCCTCCCAGAGGAGCTCCCCTGGGCAACTGTGTCTGTATTTCTCTGGTCCTAGCACTGGGACCTAGCAAGGGTTTTCACATTCCTCCATTGCCTGCACAATCCCACTTGTACAATGATGAGATTTTCTTTGTTAGCCCCAAGCAAATTATTTAAACCTCACTGTTAGCCTGGAAGCACGCGCACACTCTTTCCTGCTATACCTTTACTCCCAGTAGAGTTGTTTCCAGAGCTTTAAATGCTATCCATTAACTAATTTTTATTTCTAGGGAATCACATGACTCCAGGGGAGCAGGTTTAAGAGAAACGGATGTTACAGTGAAACCACAGATGAAGTTGTGAGCATTTCCAGCTCAGTTTCTGGACTTTCTTCTCCTGGAGATGTACTGCTAATCGGGCTGTGCTTAGATAAGGAAAGGGGAGAAGCTGTGTACCCTATGGGTCCAGGTCGTCTCAAGCTTCGGGCATTAAGCAGCTTGTAGGTACACAGTTCCACCATGTAGTTAACATCTGCGTCAGCCTGGTCAAAAGCTCAGATGAATTTGTCACAAAAACTATGTCTGGTTTTTGTTTGGTCTTCTGAACCTCTGAAATATTGAAGCTGTGCTGACTGCCACGGATGTTGCTGTAACTCACATTCTCCTCCTTGTCTCCATTCTTGCACTCTCACTGATCTTTCCTTGTCTTCCTTCTCTGTAAAAGAGACAGAAATTGTTGGCAGGACCCTTGAACCCCGTTAACAAGTGTCAAATAGAATTAATTTTACTGTGCCTTAAAATACCTGTATTTAGCACCTTGACTTCACTGTGAATGCTTTTATTTTTATAGTTATTTTAGAAAACATTTTTCCCATTGTAAATATAATTATTATATATATGAAAATAAAAACTCTACTCAGCAAACAAAGGTTCCTCTATGCGTTTCCTTAGTCCCAGTTTTTATTAGCAGCGCTAGAAGTGTTTATTTAATCCAGCTATTCAGTAGTCTCTAGAGTCCAGGCTTCTGCTTTAGTGCTGAATCAATGCTTGGTCAAGCCTTAAACTTTATGGGTTTTGGCACGGTGTTGAAACAGAAGCTTTGATGCTTGAGACTGCTGCCTGCACAGAGCAAATATAAATTTTGATCAGTACAGTAAGTGTTCACCATTTAAAATGTTAGTGGCAAGCCTCTAACAGCCCCCTCGCCCCGGAGCTGTCGGCTTGGGTGGTACACCTGGGCTGTGGGTACAGGATGGTTAAGGGCTCCAGCATGTACCTGGGTGCTGCCTCAGCCCCAGCCCATGTCCCCTGTGTTGAAATAGCGTTGTTGTCTGATGTCAGTTAAGGATGAAATTACTATTTCTAAATTCCTACCGGGCAGTTATTCTTGGTTTCGCAGAGGCTGAGGGTTGATGAAGCTGCCTTCCTCTCCAGAAGCTGTGGGTCAAGGTCAGGTCTGAATAATTTTGTGCCGTGACCCATGAGCCAAAGCTGTAGCTCTTAATGTTATGGTTCAGGTGTGCTTCAAGTCCATAGCAGTACAAGGAAGGCCTTGTCTTCTACAATTTGGGCTAATTCTAGTGGTTTTCCTTTAACATGTACCCAGATTTCTTTTGGATAATGCATGTAGAAAAGTCTCTGATGCAGAGGAAAGCCAAAATTTCATCCTTTCAGAGGTCTGTGGCTAAGACATATTTTTCACTTGGTGATCTTGGTTACTTCAAGGTAACATACAGTGGACAAAAGCTTAATTACAAAGATCACATTTCAGCCACTTACCTCCAGCTTCCCGGCGTGGCTCTTTGGAAGACAGCCTGTGTATGCCAGCTGTCCTGCCCCTGCCCTGAGCCAGCACAACCATATGCAACAGCAGCTCCATGTGCCAAGCAGGAGCAGGCTGTGGACACCCACCCTCCAGAGCACATGGGGACTGTGCAATCCTCCCTCCCCGCAACCTCGGCTTCTCTGACGCACAAATTGTGGCAGACAAGGAAGCACAGTCCCATGCAGTATCCTACAGTGGGGGGATCCCCACTGCCTAGCACACAGTGGTGGCTTTAATGTGTAAATTCCTCTCTCAGCTTCCCTTATACTGCAAATTCCTCCTTGTTCTTTTGGCTTGCATCTTCATCCCTTCCACCAGAGATGTGATTGCAACCTGGGCTGTAAGTCCTGCAGTGCCAATGCATGTTAACAGCATATGATGGAGCAATATTGTTTCAGTACTTAACTCCGTGACCCAAGGAATTCTGTTAATCTCTTCCTTTATGTGTTTGTACGTGGATATGCAAAGTGTATGGCGTGATTTGGTGATGTAAAGGTTTCACTGGCATACAAGCACATTTTATATTCTACATGTAAGGGTTTTATCTCTATCTGATATTTCTCATTAATTTTTTTGTACAATTTGGAGCATGCAAGGGACCTGCTTGTGTCCCTGAGCATGCCTGGTTCAAGCCTGCTTCTTTACCTCCTCCTGGCACTTTGTGCCATGGCTTCCCACCGTGGCAGAGCCTATGCTGGGGGAAGCTGGCCTTGCTTCCTGGGTGATACCAAAATGCCAAGGGTCACACTAATGTAAGCCTATGGCACTGAACAAGGTTTTTTGGCATAGAGTCAGAGTCTGTGTCGCTTTGTGCTTTGGCCAGTCATTTCCAGATGGGACCAAAAAGGCTGTGCAGTCAGAGGGTGGAGATGGCCCCTGCTAGCCAGCAATGAGTGAATGCTGCTGTGGAGAGCAAATGCTTTCCTTTGTGGTGGTGTTTGAGAGACAATCGCACACAGCTACTGCGAACTTTATTAGCACGTTTGACAGAGGCTGTGAAGTCTCAGAATTGACCACATAGGGAAAGGATCCCGTGAGATTTCACTGGAGTGGAGTGCCGCTTCCTCGGCACATCCCATAGAGCAGATGTGGCACTGGTAGCGAGGGCACCACCAGGATGGAGAATTGCCGGAGGAGCTTATCCTAATGTTGCAAATTAAATCACGGTCTTCTCCTGATAGGTTTCCAAGACTATATTTAAGTGAGGGAAATAAAAAAAGTAAAATATGAGTTCTGGGAGCACTGTTAGGCTCCAGATATGCATTAGGGAAACAAGGAAGGTTTTCCAACTTCATTTAACGCCACCAAGAATTTATGGCCTGTCTGTAAGCCCTTAACAGGGATGTTGGAGGAAAACAGGGGCTCCTTTCCTGCTCCTGCAATAAAGACATCTCAGGAGAGTCTGTTGCCTTTCCTCAGCCGCAGTGGCTCTCTGCACAGAGACACTGATAGACTTGGTGCTCTCCTCCCTCTGCTCCTTGCCACGTCTGTGTCAGGACTGCTTTAGGGTGGGGACTCACCCGAATGGCAGCACAGGCAAGCCCTGATCTTAGCGGGCACCATTTGGTGCAACTATGACACCAGTAGGCAATGATACCTGGAAACGCTCCCTACTATTTGTTCCATGAAGCTACCCTCTGCTCTTCCTCGGTGTGGAAGAAGTCAGACAGCTGAGTAATCTGCTACAGCAGCACGTCACAGCTGGATGCAAGAAAACTCAGGCAATGCCCCAAATCTCTTGGATGCTGCCAGGTGCTCCCGCTTGCTGGCGGGCAGCGTGCCTTTTCTCTCTGAAGTGACGGCTGTCATGAGAGCAGTTACAGGTTTCAGAGCACGGCTGCAGCAGTGAAGGGGGCAGCTGGATGCACCACGCGCGGGACCGGTTGAGGTGGCTGAACCGTGGCGTGCCTGCGGCTGCATCCTAGGAATTTGGCTGCAGATGAGTTCAGCTTTTGTGCCAGTGGGAGGCTGGGCAGGGTGGAGGCTGCAGGTAGGTGAGCTCCCTCCTCCCCTCACCTCCGCAGCTCCCCAGGGATTGTTGTGATCTCTCTGCCTCCCGCCGCAGGAGGAGGGGGCAGATCATAGCGCCCAACACTTCCAAAGCCTTGTCATTCAGATTTAAAAAAAAAAAGTAATTGCCATCTTGGTGACAACTTGTATCTGACCTGCTTTCAGTGGAGATAACCCTTCATTTTTTATCACACGTTGCGTTGTCTAAATTAGGAAACTAATAATGTATGCAATTTATCATAAGGCTTATGTGATAATGGCAGAACCTGGCATAAAATGGAGAATTTATAATACTGGATTGGCCTTATGAAACAGTGGTGTACCTTCATAAAGAGTCCAAAGAGCAATTATTATGAGTGTTTGACTGGCACTGTAAAGTCGTTAGTTCAATCATCATTGACCAATTACTGCTTTATTGTATTTTCTTTTTATTTTTATGGTCAGAGAATGGCATTTTTCCCACAATCAGTCCTTGAGCACAAAGACAATAACAATTAAAAGAAATATTTAAAATCTGGGTTTTATCTGCACAGAGGGATCCATCCATCACTATAAAGATCAGTTTTGCATGCAGCTGTATTTCAATCCAATAGCCCCCAAATATCCAGTTTTCCAGAATCGGAAGTTTTAATTTTAAACATTCTTCACAAAATAAGTAGTTTGTGTTTCACAAACTTGCTCAAAATATTAGAGTTCCTTATGACCTTACACTTGTTTAAACACTGCATGTTTATGAAGATGTGTGCGTGATAAGGTTACATATGACACTGATTAGAGTCCAGATAAGAATGATTATTGTGGTCATTAGGGACAGACTTGGGCAGTATCCAACATTATCAGCCAAAAGAAATAGAGAAATGCAATACTGTGTGAAAATGCTTATTTATCCTGACAGAGTACTGACCCGCAAATAGGGTTTTGGTCTGTAATTAAGCCGAAGGTATTACTTTCAGTAGCTTAGTAATTGTACCTGTCCTGAGCCTCGGCTGCCTGATCTGAAACTCAGGAGCGCGGGAGCAAGCCGGCCTGTGGTTTGGGGTGAGGTGACGCAGTGACAGGCTGGGGGATGACCTTGACTTCAGCGCAGTTGAATTGGTGCGCACCGCTGAAGGACGTGGGTTTGGATCGTGTTCAGAGCTAGGCGTACTGTGTGAAAATGAGCTTTTGACATCTAACGCAGCGTGTGTCCCCTTAATTGTGCCTGTGTGCTGCGTTGCCACCCGGGCACCCGGGGGTTGCCTGGCTGAGGCTGCATGGGTTCAGGGAGCAGCTGTGGGCAGCCCCTTGCTGTGGCTTTCCCTGGGGTGGGCGGGTGCCCCAGGAAGCTCCAGGGAGATCCTGACTGTCTGCACATGAGTATGAGGTGCTTAGCGCAGGAGAGACCCTGTGTTGTTTGGCATCCCTAAATGAAAATAAAGCCAAGCCCAGAATTTCTCTGCCCGGTCCTCCCCTGCACAGCTCCTAGTGATGCCCGAAGGGGCGAATCTCCTGCCATACTGCTCGTGCTTAACCTAGCCCCTCTCCCACCACGCCAGCTGTTTGCCCACAGTGCCCGTCTGTCCCTGGGCAGGGACAGGCTGCCTCAGGTGCACTGCCTTCCTTCCACCCTGCGAGGAGGAGCGGCACATGGCACCACAGCATCCTCAGGGTAAGAACACATGGCATTGCTGCTCAGTCTTGTGCTGCCTAGCAAGAGCCATCAGCTGTGCTCTGCATGGCAGCAGGTAAAACACCCACGTCTCCTTTTCAAAGCCCTCCCCAACCCAACGGGGAGTGGAGTAGTTAATAAGTATGTGGTGGTTGTCTCACAGCTGCTGCAGGTTTCCACAGGCTCAGCAGTAGCAGAGCTCTGGAACAGCTTTTGGGGGTGGTTTTGTAAGGAGGGAATCCCTCCCCATTTGCTGGCGTGATGCAGGCAGTGGTGGCTCTCCTGGGTGAGGTGCTGAGCACCTGTGCTAGCGGTCCTGTGCAGGCTGCAGCTCCCAGACAGGACTGTGACCAGGGCTCAGCATCAACTGGTCATCAGCTGAGCAGAGCTGCACACTTCTTGGGAGATATTAGTTGAGCCTGCTTTGTCGTCCCTTGTCATCCTTTGGAACACAGGGGGCTTGGGGTTTGCTTTCAGATCAGAAGTTTTTTAAAGTATGTAAGAAGCCATGACAGGGGGATGGGGAGAGGCAGGAAGAGGAAGCAAGTCACAGAAAAGGAAAAAGGGCTACTGAAAAATAGTACATTGTGCAAAGGAAGTTCCTTCTTTTTGCTTATTGCAGTCTTGTTTTGGAATTAATTCTTTTTCCCCTGCCTGTGTACATCCAAAAATTTAATTCAGATGGGAATGGGAATTTCATTCCCAATTAGATGAAATATCTACAAGTCCCTGGTCACTGCAATTAAGTATCATTAAATGGTGAGAAATTCAGATTAGCTGAAGAGGTCAGCCAGGTCTCCAGCAACAAAACAGGTTTTTCCTCCTGTTTAGAGGTCCGCCAGGCAGGCTTACAACCAAATCCATAGGTGATTTGCCCTGAAGTCACCAATCAAGTTCCTCAGTCCTCATAGTCCAGTTCTGAAATAATTTGATTTACATAAATGTGGAAGCAATGAGATGAACCCCATAAGTCTAAAAAGCCTGCAGAAAGTTGGTATCGTGTGTCCCCATCTGCTTTCGGCTGACTTTCTGTGCATGATCTCTGCACGGTCTCTGCCTACAGAGGCTGGAGTAATGAGGGCATCAGACAGAGATGAAATGCCTGTCATGGCTCCTTCTGTGGGACATGCTATCACAAGTACTGACACTGCTTACGGTGGGTGAAGAATTCTCCTTGGCTCCAGTCCTGCTGCATCCAACCTGGGAAGTTGAACAAGCTACAGCCATCTCCTTCCACTCCTTTCCCAGTGATTTTATCCATGAGGGTGGTTTTACTAAGTCAGTCCCTTCTTTCCCTCCCCCTCACTTTATTTTCTTAAGAGACTTAATCAAAGGTAATTTGAGTTCCCATTTCTCTATCAATGGTTGTATTTAAAAGGGGCTTATCTGATTTCCATCACCAATTATGGGCTCCCATTTCTTGTTTATATCCATCTCAAATCTGACAAGGTCCCTGTTTGATTTTGATAGGAAGTCAGGGCTTCGTACAAAGCTAAGGAGACTCTGAAACACATTTGTTCGGGTAAAATAATATCTTGGGAATTACTTCACTTGTACTGCATGAGGAGGGGGTGGAATAGGGTGGTCCCTGCCACTTCTGTTGAAAAATAAATTCTGAAGCCAAGATAGTAAATATTTCCCTGAGCCAACACGGTGGGAGGGAAATTACAGTGCCCAGGAATATTGCTATTAAGGAGACTCAAGGTCAGAGGTTAATGTAACAGGAGTTGGTCTAGCCAGAAAGGTCGGGAAAGGTTGGCCTTGTAAGTACAGAGCTGTTTGATGACTTTTAACTATTTTGGGCAAGAAAAACATTTCTGCCCTTGTCTTTGGGAGAAAGCTGGCAAATATTGAGGTTTCTTAGGGAACTAGCTGCTAAAAATTGATGGGACGAATTCATGCACAAAGCGAGGTGTCCCTGAACCATTAATGCTCTTTCAGCTCTTACACAGCAGCTTTTAACCTGCTCTAGTATTTTGCTCTGCTTGATTTTTAAAATTCATTTATTTGGAGCATATGAATCTCTAGGATGCCACTGTAGCTCGCTCAGAGCTTTGGAGGCACGTATCAAAGCATGTGGTGCCGTTTCCCAAACCAATTCACCTAGCATGCTCCTGGAAGAGGCTGAAACCTGGATTGGTTCCCAGCAGTGGCAGAGGGTTAGCAGGAGATCATGTGTTTGGGAGGCAGTTGCCACTACATGGAGAGCTTTGTCTTTGCTCTTTGAAAAGCTGGTGGATATTTTTTTTTGGTTGGTTTTCTTTTTTTATTTATTTTTGTATTTTTGATAGCACAAGGTCTGTAAAACCCTAAAGGTAGGCAGTCGCTTCAAATGTTTACCACAGGGTAGCTTGGCGAGGCTAACGTGAGCCTCCTTCTCCCTCGGGTTACCTCTCCAGGCCACTGGGATGCCAGATGGGGTGTTAAAGTGGGCTGCTGAAGCAGCTGCTGGCTCTTTGCATGCTGTCCCGGCTCACCAGGACCCAGGGAGCCCGGTGGGCCTGACACCCCATCTCACAGCTGGACACAAAAACTGGGCCTGAACTCAGCAGTGACCACACCAACACAGCTTCTGGTTGGGCTGGAGCAAGGTCAGGGTGAGCCTATGCCTGCAACAAAAGACAGTCAGAGATTCTGCATGAAAAATGCATCTTGTCCTGGGAGACAATGAATATCAGAGGGTTTTTTTCCAATGAGAAGCTCAGTTGCCTGCAGGAGGAGTCAGGAGCAAGGAGGTACCAGGGATCCGTCAGGAAACTTGCAGAAGGCTCCCACTAGCGCAGGGGCTATGACGGCAGCTTTCAGCCAGCCACGTGTATACATGTCACTATGCAGAGCATCAGTGCAAGAGACTGTGCACTGGGATTAAGTGGTGATAAGCGCAATTATGTGGCATTTTGAAATGTCAGTTGCATTAAGCCAACACCAAAAAAAAGAAGCACTCTTGGTCTGTCAGGCTGTATCTAGGTACTCTGTGGCTCTTTGCTGTCTCTCTGGACTGATAGAGTATTTCTTGCTAAAAAAAAAATAAAAATCTCCCAGTCTGTTTTCTGACTGGAGTGATTTCTTTTTTTCATGCAGAGAACCCTGAACTGAGTAAAAGCTAGTGAGAAAAGAGGTTCATCCCAGCAAACCCTGCAAGCTTGTACTATCGTAAGCATTGAAGCATTTCAGAGGCAAGTTCCTCTGAAAATGGGTGATATGCATGTTTTGACACTCCTGTTATTTCTCTTTGGGGGGTAATGTCATGCCTCTTTCTCAGAGGACATCAGCTTGGAGGTATGTCTAATTGTTTTGACTGGTATAAAATGTGGAAGAGCTGCCCTGGAAAGCAGTCTGCCCGTGCCTTGATGTGAAAGCTTGTGTAACTCATGAAAGTTCAATATTAATCACAATAACTGGTTGCAGACTCGCGATTCCTGTTGGCACCTGTCTCTCATTATGAAAGGAGAAGCTCCTCCACTGGAGCTTTTGGATGCTCTGTCTATCGCTGAGTGCTTCTCCACAGTGAGACATACTTTCCCGATGCAGTGGCCACATCACACGTAACGTGGGGTTAGCGTTGTTCCACATTTTCCTCTCTCTTCCTACGAGCTGCACATTGGCCCCATTCCATCCTGCCTACTATGGAAAAACTCAGCGTACTTGATTTACTGCGTGCAACACGCATGTTGGTAGCCTCTTTCCTTTCCTGCAGCGGCATGTGCGCTTCAGTTTTGCAATAAGGGGTCTGTACAACACACAGCAGGATCATCGGACAGATATTGGCAGGGCATCTCATCAGTGCCAAGCCAATTAAGCCTGATACAGTAAGCTTGATTGCCATTGGCTGTCTGAGGTCCTCACCAAATACGCTCCCGAGAAGCGGGATATGAACAGAATGTGCAGAAGGGGGCCCTGCAGGAGGAGCTGGGAAGCTTTGACATCCATGCTTTTGAGTAATTACATCGGTTTGGACCGTGATGCAGAAAAGATTTTTTTTTTTAAGTGCGCCCATTAGAAAACAACTCAAATTCTTTATGATATGAGATTAAATTATTTCATCCCAGATAAAACTTAAGACCAGCAAAAATCCTAATGCTTGATTGCTCTTGAGGTAATATTTCAAGACTTGAATCATTCTGTTTTAAAATACCTCAAGTTTACAATGATAAATCTACGAAGCACTAAAAATCCTACTCAATCAACTCTGGTTCTTGAAATGGCATCTGCCTTTGAGCTATAAAAATAACAGATGATTTTTTGATAGCTTATCAGTTAACAGACTGCTTAGTTAGGATAGCACATTTTTATGCTAATCTTAGGGCTGTGATGAGCAAGAGAGAGAAAGAAAATCTATAGTATTATTTTGTATCTACTTTAAGTTCAGCCTAGCTTTTGGAAAAGATCTGTCCTCTTCTAGGAATTGCCAGCCACACGGAGGTTTCAACACTCATCTGAATGGAGGTGGAATTGATTTAAACATGTTAAAGTGGTAATATATGTGGCTGTTTAACGGTGTCTCTTCTGCACCACAGAGCAGGCACAAGGCAAGCGAAACAGGCACTGAGTGCTTCCCAGCATGGCTGCCGAAGCATCTCCCTCAGCCCAGGAGAACAAGCAGCGTCGCTGCCTCACCGAGGTTTTGGGTGCCCTCATCTCTGAGAGCTGGCGAGGCAGAGAGCAGAAGCAGAGATCTGCCAAGCCCGCAGTCCTGCTCTCTGCCCCCAGTCCTGCTCCTCTGCCTGTTCTCTGGGAGAGGTGGGAGGAGGTGTGCAGTCTGCACCGGTGGGAAGCTTTTGGGGAAGGAAGCAGAGGGGATGGCACAGTGGGGGAGCACCTGGGCTTTTCTATGTGATGTCTCAGATGTGCATGCTGTGGTAGTGTCGTGGGTTTGCAATTGAGAAAAGGTTCCTTCTGTTTATCCCATTTCTTGATTCCCTAAGACTGGGATTAGTTTGGCAAAAAATTATATTGCAACTAATTTGAGGCTGATTTGGCATTTTGCTGGCATGGGTTAGAAGTGATGGTGTCTCAGTGGCCAGGCAGGGACAGGATTGGAATCCTCTTTTTGTTCACTCTAAATTCTCACGTTCTTTAAACAAAAATGATACTAACTTGGTTTGGTATCCACTACCAGTTCCTCTGGGAGATGAGTGACAATCTAGATGGACCTTGATTTCACCTACAGTGGTGTTTTTGCTTTCTTGTGTCTTTGATCTCTCATTTTTGATGTATTCTTTTTCCAATTTCTGTTTTATGAAAAGCTTGCAGTGTTTTTTAAAGAATAAATTGAATCCACATTCAGGCATGATTTTCTTCGAATTCAAGGTGGGCAGGGGAAAGGTAATAGGTGGCTTGAATCTGATGCTCCTTACTGAGATTGTTTCCTACCCAATTCGATATCTCTGGAGAGTAGAAGACCATTGTAACTGAAAATCAGTATGAACATTAAAAAAATGTCCCATAAGTCAACTCCCCTTATGTCTGTTCTCTGCTATGCTGATCATGATTTCTTTCTCTTGTCTCATGAAAAATTATTTTAAAGCTGCATAAAAGTGTCTCATGAAGCATGAGAGCATGGAGGTAAAGCTGATTCCTTTTCTCTGGCACAAACACGCCAGCGCCAGTCAGTGTCCTTGATCTCTCTGAAAGGGACAAGTGGAAAGTTAAGATTAAATGAGGAGGCATGTGAAATCTTTGTCTGCAGTTGGTTCAGCCAGAGATTTGTACTTCATAGCTGGGGTAAATCAAAGTGTCACTCAGACCTCGACTGGCTAGTAGAAACAGTTTGTTCTTGGTCAAGTTGTCCTGACAGATCCTGACAGGGAGGAATTTTGTCATCCATGTGCCAGAAGTGGGTCCTTTTGCTCTGGATTTGATCCAAAGGCAAAACTGCACAGGATACCTGGAGATAAAAACTGAAACCTGAAGATATGCAAGGCTGTTAATTAGTATGTGTAGACCACAAAATTAAGGATTTCTTCCCCTTTTGGGTCAAAGCCAAAGAAACATACTTGGTCCCCAAGCTTGAGTGCATGCAGGAAGGAAAAAGGAATGAGACTGGCTGCTGCCTTCCTTCCAGTTTGGAGACTTCCTCAGGCTCTGAGCTCCTTGCCCAAGAGTGGTTCCCATTTTCCCTTCAGATACGCCACGCAGCTCCAAGCATGAGAAGGAGGAGGGATCTTTGTTCTGAGGAAATCAGCCAAGGTACATTTGTAGGGGAGCAAGCCAACCCCTTCCTCCATCCATGTGAGTTTGTACACACACTGTCTGAAATGCAGAACGACCTCCTATGGGGTTGCCTCTCTTTAACTTGCATATTTCTTTGCAGGAAAGTTTTGTTGAAGACTACCTTACACAGAGGTAGTCCTTACACTTTGTCCTTATCAGTGACAAAATTGTTAATGAGATTCAATGTAGCCAAAATCAACAAACAGTGCTGTGCTCCCACAGACCCCCAAAATCTGGGTAGGATATGCTTCCTGTGACTTTTCTAGATTTTTATACTCTTAGGTTAAGCCAAAAGCCTGAAGAGATCAACCTTTCAATTGCCTGCATCTTCATCCAAGCATACTTATCAGATAAAAACACTACTAAGAATAAGAGAGAGAAAGTTAAATGACTTTTTTGCTGTATAAACCAAAGTTCTGATGAATTTGGAGCTCATGGTAGGATGAGGCAAGGAAAAGGTTTCCTACATTAGTCCAGTCACCATGCTGGCTAACTTGCTAGCGGGTTTCCATCTAGGCTAATCCTATTTCTCTGTTCTTTTGCACGTTGCCTATTCCTTGGTGCAGCATTACAATGGCAGATGGGCACATCTGTATGCTCCCATCCTCTCTGCTTCCAGAGCAAGGTGCTCCCTTACTTATACACATGGAAATTTACTTAGCCCTCTTTACCAACAAGAGGACCTTGAGAAGGGTGAAATTTTAAAAGAGCCTGCTCTTTAAAAGCGTTTGCTGAATGGAGCATGAAAAAGAGTAACAGAAGATCTTTGTTTAAAACTGCAAACTCTGGAAATGCTCAAGTGGATAGAAGCTGAAGACAGAGGAAAGAGTTTCTTCGTTTTTATTTCTGGAAGGAAGGAAGTCACTCAGGCTTCAAAATGCCTCTACTACAATGAGTCTATGTGGCAGAGACAAGTGCTCTCATTAAAATGAATTCACTACAAGCATGTACAGAACTTTATATAGATTTCATTAAATCTATTGCTGAAAAGTTATCACAGCAAATAACAAGGCTTTGATTAGGCTGATGGGAATGAAAGCTCTTGGAGAGGTTGGATTAAGACTAAATGGAAAGTAGCAGTACCTTCTAGAGAATGCTGAGCTGAATGTCACAACTCAGGGCTTGTGGTGACTTTGTCACAAGTGTCTTGCTGACTATTTGAGCTAGGTAAGTAAAACTGCGTGCTAGTCTAAGTTGCCCTCACAAGGTTTCCTGGCATGGTTAGACCTAGATGTTTTACGATTGCTGTATGTCATTCTGGTTTATCATTTCCTTCTTTTGAATGTTTCTTTGGCTTACCCCCCCCCGGACTGTGCAATATTGTGCAAAAGAGGCTGTGTGGCCTTGGGCTTTGTGCATGTGTGAGTGAGAGGGAAGAGAGAAGCATAACAGTGACTGATTTGGGTCCTACATATGCTATGCCCTAAACCCTGGTGTTTACACACAATCCTGCTGTAGGCATGGTCTGAGGCATTCATTGGCGTTGTGATCTCCAGCTAGCTCAGCTTCTCAACCAAGTTTATTTAATCGGGTGCAAATTCCAGGTAGGTAAAAGAGGTGCAGGAATTAGATCAGCTTATAGGAGGCTACAGATAAGCGTGGACAAGGAGAACTCTCCTCTTAGTTCTGTGCTGGATGTGTAAAAAATATCTTGGGGAAGGAGAGCAGCCCTACACCTGTCACCTGGCCTGGGATTTTCCCAGCACCCTCAGCCAAACTATTTTGACTCATGGCATTTTGGGAAGCGTCAGTGGGTGGGAAGGTGTAGAAATCACTCGTGACCAAAAACTCTAAGCACCTGGAAAATGAAGCTTTGTTTCCCTTCCCTTCTTTGTGGGTTGGGTGCACATCTCCTCCCCTCAGTGGTCAGAGCAGATCCCCATCACCACTGTTCTGGATGTTCCTGGGGGCTGCTCCTATTCCTTGCAGAGGCTGGGCAATTTCTGCTCTCATTTTGGCAAATACTTAATTCACTGACAAAAGACATTTCAGAAGGCCTGAAATAGTTCACAGAATTCACTTGAATTTCCTGACTGCATTCAGTTTTGAAAACGATTGGTATAACATTCACAGGATTGAAGAGAAAATCCAGTTTGGATTCCTACCTCCCTTGCCTGCTCCTTGTTTAGGGGACACCCCTTGAGGACAGGCAACCTTCCCATTTATGCAAAGAAAATGTGACTACTCGGGCCACTGCCCAAAGACAGGCGTTCATTTTGGCATGAATGGCTTTTATTTTTTTCCTGTCAAAACTCTTCCATTTTCTGTGGCTTAGATCTTAATTATGCCAGGCAGATTACTTTTAAATGAGCAAGACTTACATTATAAGAGCAGCATCCTCAGCCCCGGCCTCTTGCCTGCCTAGAAAGTGCTCCATGCTCTGTGGTACACAACACCTAGAGTGGATTTTTCTGGTTTTCACATGCTGAAATTATCCTCTTCACACATAATATTTCCTTTCACCTCATATATATATCAAGGATGATGGTAAAGGTATTACTGGGTGATCAGTCATTCTCCTCGCTTTTGCTCCAATGAGTATCAAAGTATTTTATAGAAAGCAGAACAAGTCCAAAAGAATTGAGCACCAGCAGTATGTCTGGGATACCCACAGCTTCTCAGTTAGGAAACATCCCTGGGACTTCACCTCTGTGTAGGAAGATGCACTCCCCTTGGACATCACCCACCCTCACAGCAATCCATGAATCGGTACCTTAGAAAAATTAAAAATTAAATGTTTGGGGAGGCTTTTTTCGGCACAGTAAGTGAGGCTTAAGAAAATGACTTTCACATCAATGCGAATCTTTTTTCCTTTTTTTTTTTTTTTTCTGGTGTTGTAAGTTGAGCCACAGAGCTGATCAATGTGTTATTTGTATGGTGCTATTCAAAGCCTTGTGATTTTGGGGCCAGGCCGTGGCCGTAGTATTTAGCCTGGATGTCAAGGTGTGGATCACACCGAGGTGATTGCCAAATGTTTTGCGCTGAGACATTTTGAGAGCAACGACATTTCGCTCTGCAGAAAGGCAAGAAAACAAGCCATTCCCTTCTCCCCCTGCTGCAACGGTTTTTATTTTACACCACTAAGAGCTGACATACAATTTGATGAATTTAATCCCTTTTTTTTTTTTTATACCCACTTGAACTACTATATAAATATTAATAGCTAAACACATTGCAAACAGGTGGGACCCGTTCTGCCTCTGGAGAGCTGCCACCGCTAAGTGATATCTCAGATGGGGTGACAGAACTTTCCCATGTGGGCGCTGTCTCTCCCTGCCAGCCCCTCGGACACGCCTGGAGCTGAGAGCTCTTTGTTTTTTTGGGCTTTTTTCTTTTTATGGTATCGCTATAACAGTTTTTCTTGGTCTTTTAACAGCTCATTCAGAAGGGGAAGGACAGGGAATTAAAAGGCGTTTTTTTCATTACCTTTTCTAGTTAGTGGGGTATTTCAAAGGGGCTTTGTTCCCGATGACAACAACGTCCCCAGTTTTGTGTTTGTGTCCAAGGGCAGCATCTACAAGACAGTAATAGAGAAGTGTTCATCTGTGGGCTGTACGGTAAATTCAGCTTTCTACCACCTCGCCTTTTCCTCTAACCCACTTTGCAGTTACTGTACAGGGAAGGGTTGTGAGGATCTACCCTGTGTGTGCAGCTGTGCAAGCAACGTCTACATCTGTGATGTGTTCCAGTGCCCCTGCGAGCTGGGCTCTTTTGGGCAGGACTTTGGGCAGCAAAGGTAAAGGGGTGCTTACAAGATACTGCAGGTCTGGAAGGAAGCCTGCGAGGTGATAAGGATAGCGTGCACAGGGGGAATGCCTGGATTACCCAGTTACTCTTACTTATTCTATGTTTATTTCCTTCACCCCTTCCTGATTATAGCATTCATCCCTCCTTCATTGTAAAATCTGAAAAAAGAAATTTGTCACAGATCATGTTGGGGGTCAGCAGGCTGCGGTGGCTGCCTGCAGCCTGATGGTGCTGTTGGAGCCATCGCTGCTGCCTTCCCAGGGCACGCAGAGCTTTCTTGTTTGCACCGAGGAAGCAGTGGCCTTTTCCCTGAGCAAAATCATGAGCGGAGTTCAACTGGGTTGTTTGGGTTTGGGTTTTTTTGCTCAAATGATGTTTCCACAGAAGGCATCACCACATTTTGACTTTCAAACAATCACAAATCCAAAAATGTTGGGCTGTTTTAAAATCACATTTTTTCATAAAATATTTTTCAATGAAAAATATACTATGTTCTTCATGCCATTTACTTCTTTCCTATTAGAACTAGAGAGATGTAATGTAGCCCCAGCCAAATTTGGGGGTCTGGGAATCTGAGACTTGCAGGATACATTGTACTCAGAAGACTTTCAAGTGAGACATTTCAATAATTTTTATTTTCTCTTTTGTAAGAATCCAGAACAGAAGAGAAGTTTTTTGTGGGGGGCAGGTGTTTGGTTTGTTTGGTGGGGGGTTGTTTTTGGTTTTTTTGGTTTTTTGGTTTTTTTTTTGCCAAAAGCCCATACAAAAACTAAAGATTCAAATTTTCCCTGGGGGGCAAGAGCAGAAATATTAGTGATGTGCCACTTGCTTGGTGGCACTGTGGAGGGAATGGTACAGGCATGAATCAGGGACTGCTGGCAGAGTCACTTTCCAATATGTGCAAATAAAAATGCAGACCACATATTACATCTGGGGTCTGAAGATTTACCAAGCTGCCATAAGGCCATAAGTTTGGTTGTTTGCAGTTTTGGATTTTTTGAACCATCTAAACAGGCTGCATGAAATGATGCCTCAATTTTTTTATTAATACATTTTAAAAACTGATTCTAGCTGAGGAATTCCTATTTAATGTTCTGATTAATGAGCGTAAACAATGCTTTTAAGATATTTTTTACCTGTGTATAATCAAGCCATCTAGCCACCGGTAACTGCAAATGTCACAGATTTCAATGGTCTCTTTGGGACTTTTAATCTGTTTGCTTTTATAAAGGAGGTGATTTTATTTTTACATTAAGGAAGCATTAACATCATTAAATGGGCTCCCACTTTATGATAACTGCAAATGTCACATTGATCCAGAAAGATAAGAAAATGTGCTCGTCTTTGGAACAATATCCAACGCAAGAGCAGGCAACCCACACTATTTGCATTAAAAAACAAATTGTATAAATGCAGAAGATTGATGTGCCATCTGTTCATGTCCTTCACTTTTCTGGCTCTTCTGTGTTGAGATATTTTTATGGAATAGTTACGTTTATTATTTTGAAAATGACTCACAGGTTAAAAAAGTTTACGATGGGCAATATAAGTTGAAGATACTCGTTTACAGTATCTCAGGTATAAAAACTGGCATTAAAATTAACTTCCATGCCCACAAACAAACTACAGTGTTCTGCAGTCTGTATTACCTAGATCCTAGGATCAGAGAAAAAGACTTTACCAGCAACACTAGCAGTTTATGAGGTGAATCCAAAATATCTAACTTGTACATTCTACTTCTCAAATAATGGAAACGCATTCAAGAAGGTGTAGTGTCTGGAAAAAGCTACTGGCTAGGCTCTTCAACAAGAAGGTAAATATGGGGTGGAACTTGTTTAAGATCAGGCTGTACGTTTTCGGTGAAACACTGGTGTTAGCTGGGGTGGATGTGGTGAGCAGAGTGCTGAGCTGCCAGAATTTTTGTCAGAATGCTAAGCCAAACCCCAGGCAGCGGCTGCTGATAAAACCTGCAAGGTCCAGAGAGATACCATGAAGGAAACCTGCGATCCCTCGCTATCACTTTCATACCCTCCTGCTTGCCACACCAAGCCTCCCATTGCCTGGAGTAATGCCCCTTCAAGCAGTCCTCTGCAGTCCCAATTTATTTTGTTTTGTACCAACTCTATTTAGAAATGGTCCTTGTCCCTGAGTCCTCCTGAGCTGAGGGCAGGACGGCGGAAGGGCAAGGGAAGGCAGGAGCATTGCTCCGTCACCCGAAGGCTGGGAGCTCCTGACACAGGAGCTGTCATGTCTGGTGCAGCACATGGGATGAAGGAGATTGAGTATCCCAAGGGCAAGAAACAGCTGAGAAGGAAGGAGAGGACCCAGCTGCAGGGGCTGTTGAAAGCATCAGGTCTCCATCTCTCCTGATAATGAGGCCCATACAAACCTTCAGAACAGCAGGCAGGGAATGGTGGCTGGGAGAAGGGGGCTGATATGTGTTATACAGGGTCAGAGATACCACCAGCCCCATGAGGCCCTCTGCTTTTAGCAGGAGGAACATTAGCAGAGAGGAGAGGATTTACTGTCATTAAATCCAGCCTGTTGCATATCTCCAAATGTGAACTTTCTGGGGAAAGGTTTTGACTTTCATCTTTATTTATTCATTCTTGTTACTATTATTTTGCTAGTGCGCCACTGGTTCTTGGGTCACTACTGGTTTGAGGCAAGTAGAGCCTGCAAGTGACTACAAAATACTGCAGTAAATATTACAAATGTTCATGTGTGTCAAGAGGAGTCCTTGTTTATCTGCATTAAATCATCGAAGACAATTGGAAGAAGGAATGTTCACCCAAAAGTTGAGATGAACAGTAATTAAAAGGTATCTCAACTCCCATATCAGAATTTCCCAATATACTTTTATTACAGAAATGGATTAAGAGACTGTTCTGTAAATCATGTAAATGGCTTTCTGAAAGAGGGTGAAAACAGCTACTTCAGATTTAGATACATTATTTTGTCCCTGGCTGCTTGCATGTCACCATGGGACAACATAGGTTTGATTTCCTGAGGAGGAATGTTTTCCTTTCTCTCCCCACCTCTTTGCTACTTTACCTCAGAGAGAGAAAACTGTGTGTGACACTCTGTGCCCTTTTCAGAGATGAGATGGGGACTGTGCCCGACTCACACTCAGACCTGGCTCTGTAAACCAAGATAAAAACCCTGGGAATGCCCACACCAGGTTGCTGCTTACAATAGCCTGGGAAAAGGATAAAAATGGGGCAGGAGGACGTGATCCTGGTCCAGCCTCTTGCACCACGTGGCTCAGAGACTTCCTGAATGAGAAGGGTCTCATGAGTCAACAGAATTGTCTGATCACTTTCTGAACCCATTTAACTTCCACAGCATCCTGCAGTGAGGAGTTCCCAGGTTAGCTATGCTTTGCCCACAGACATATTGTTGCTGCTTTGTCTGCTTGAACCCTGCCACCCCGTTGGCTTATTTGATAGTCTTCCCACTTCCAGTTCTTGGTTTGGAAGAAACGGTGAGCTATTGGTTTCCTTGAATGATTTATCTTCTCCGTGTTTCCATAGGTTTCTCAATTGCTGAGAATCTGTTGGTCACTAGTGGGAGCAGACTTTGTATCAGAAAAACACATTATGAGTTAGACTTGCATTTTTTAAACCCAGTTGAAAATATTGTGTTGGCATTGGTGTTGTGCTTGATAGCTCCAGCTGAAATGAAGATATTGTCCTACAGCATGTGTTGGGTGGAACCTGGATTTTCGTGGTCTTTTCTGAGAGTCATGGAGAATGAAATTAAGAAGAACAAATCTATTTTTGATCTGCATAAATCACTAGTAAAGAAGCCTGCATCTTCTCTACTGAACTTGCTTCAGTATTGGCCAATTGAAATACTTGAAAATCATTTCAGTGCAATACCAAGACATACTAAAAGTATCTCAGCCCGGAGGTGTGCAGTCAAAACATAGCCAAGCAGGAAATGGGAGCACAGGCAAAAGAAGTGATTGAATGTGCCCAGATATAAAGTGAAGAGCTAATGACCCATACTCAGCATGGTTTTATAACCTGTGTTCAGAGCCTGGCCCATCGTGCCACCTAATCGTACCCATGGGACAGGACTTGGTGAATGCAAAGTGCTTCCTGTCTTTTCAAGGTGTCTGCACTACCCTTTAAGCCAAACAGGTTTGCTGCTGCCTCAGAAAACGCCGCATTTTTACCTAGCAGTCAAATCACATAGATCCCACGCTAGCTGTGATTCTGGCAGTTATATGATGGTTGTTTGGGTTTTGCCTGTTTGTGTTGATTAGTGTAACTTCTGTCATGTAGCTGTACATGGGACCATGGCTGGCGAGACATATCTAAATGAGTACTGGATACATATTTTGATTTGGAAACTTTTTGGTTCCGTAATGGATCTTAAAGTCCTTATAGCTGAGTCTAATGCTCCAGTCTGTCTCACAAAAATCAGCTACAGAAATTGAAGATGGGGCAAAAGAAACCACACTAATTCAGAAGAAAGTGGATTTGAGGTTTCCTGTTGGAATACGTTTTATTTTCTTCAAATCTTTTCTAGGAAGGCTGCTCTAAAACCTTCAGTAAATAAAATTGTGTATTAAACAAGGGAATATACAGCACACTTGGTACCTAGAAATGACACAATTTTTTCTTAAGTAGGTAAGCCCTGTCCCATGTTGTCCTTTAATAAAGAAGCTCACTTTTAAATTGGAGAAAACAAAAGTCCATCTTTCTCTTTAGAGAATCTGATGTTGCTGCTCTCAGGTCTACTATCAGGAGGGTCATACAATTATTTCTCAGAATGAAGGATCTTTTCAAATAACTTGTGAGCTGAATATGTTCACCTTGAAAAAGACCCATCATTTACTTTTCACTTTGAGAGAGAGGCCAGCTTTGATGGAGTCTGCATGTCTTAGACTTTTCAAACAATCTTTATCACGTTGCTCCAGCTAACTATCTGCACAAAGTGAATCTTACTCTACAGATTGGTATGCTGTACAGCTAGAAAGAAAATAACGTTAAAAAGCTCCAGATGTTTCAACTGATGAAGCAAAAGAAAGAGAACAGCTCAGCACTGTACACACCAATCTTCACTCATCATTTTTCTGTGCTCCCTCTCTCTGGGCTTGTTTCTGTCTTTCACTCAAGATTTACACTGTAAACAGTCCGAAGCAAGGACAAGCTGCTGTGATGTTTCCTGGTACAGACAACAGCAAACTGACCTGGATCTTGACTTGCAGCCAAAGCTCCTAGAGCTGCTACTGCAGTTTAAACAATGGCTATTAATTCCAGGTGCTCCGAAAATAGTTCTGGAACATCATGATAAAATGGGGAGTGTCCTATTAGGAAAGGTTTACTGCTATTATCTATAATCTACATTGTCACCCTCAATTACTTGAACCTTTCTTGTTTTGATGGAATGGATTACTTGATTTTCATCTGAGCCGTCTGTAAAGCCGTGAGTCACTGGCGCTAGCAAAACCCAAAGGCGCATGTATTTGTTATGGAATTAAAGCAGCCACCCAGGTTCTGTGCAAGTTCATCCTGGTTTGAGATGGGCACTACGTGAATGTAGCAGGGTTGGACTGCCCACTGTCAGCACCGTTCAGGCTGCAATCGCCGTGTGTAGCTGCAGGTGGCAAGCCTGGTACCTTCTGATGTGCTCAAGGCATTTGAGTATTTACCTCCTCTTTGGTTTCAGGGGGCTTAGAACACCTGACCCCTGCTAAATTGTTTTGCAGATCCCCGCTGAAAAAAACCACACCAGAAAATTAACAAACCCCCAGATAAACAACTGAAGCTATTGACCATTTTGTAGGCTATCCCCTGCATCATTGTAAAATGCTCTGTGGTTGACTGTGCATCTTGCCACATGTCAGATACAAAGGCCATGGCGGATTGCAGATAGTTTTACCCAAAGATTGTCAGTGTAATTTTCACAGTTCTTCAGGAATTTGGGGGGAAAGAAGCATCTACTACTGCACCTGTGGCAGTAGAACAGACCGTTGTATGGTAATTTGGGAGCCTGGTTACCTGCAAGGCTGAATTCCCAGGTTAGTTTGTTCAGCTCTCCCTTTTCTTCTCTGCCTTGGCTTCTGTGCCTGTAGAAAGGCTGTGCTCATACTGACCTGAGCTGTGAAATGCTTAGCCTTTTATAGCCCACTGACTGCTGTTGTTATTATAACTCATAGCTCGGTTGTGTGTGTTTTGTTCCCTTTCCAAAACCTGCTTGAAAGTTATCCTCAGTATGTCCCTGGCAGCAGCACCATGGCTGTATGGAATTGCATCCAAGCATTTGTCAGTGTGATCTGCATGCCGTTCTGCATGTGTGCTCCTCATTGCTCTCAAAGGTGTGGCAGCGCAACTCAGGACCAGGCAGGGAGGACTCTGGCCTCGCTTCTTTATGGGTAAAAAGGTTGCAGACGGAAAAAGAGAGATTTATGTCTCTGTGAGAATGGCTTGAATTGCCACTCAGCAGCTTTGGTGGATGACCTTCACACCAGGGAAGAGGCTGGTCTACACTGAGTACGTTTTACTCCTGTTCATAGAAAAACCACATAATGTTTTAGCTGCGTTTTGTCACAAAAAATAGGTTCCAGAAAGAAAAAGGCCACTAAGCTAGCTGCCTTAGAGAGGGGGAAAGGGGAGAAATTCAGCACTGGTTTATATATTTGTCTGTGGGAAACCTCTAGAGCTTTGCTTTTTGAGATGGCCAGGGTGTGGTGGTACAGTTTTTTTTGTAATGGAAACCATTATTTACGCGACACTTAGACCACAATGCTCATTTCACTCTTTAACTCAGCAACATTAAGACTGCTCTCCAGACAATGGGAGTTAGATATTCAGCGTATTGTTATTGCCATTCCTGTGCCGTTTATGCAATGGAAGATGTTTGCATATTAAATTTGTCACAGACAAGTATGGGGTATCAGATGTAGTGGTATTATTTTAAAACAGAACTGTAAAATGCAACTAAATATGCTCAGCTGCAGAATGCTTTGGGTTTTCTAAACTGAAAATTCCCATAATCTTATAAGAATGTGGTGCAATGTGAAAGTTAATGGCTCAGGGGACTGGTGAAGGGAAACAAGGTTTCTTAACTCTTGATAAATAACACAAATCAACCCCAGCTTGATCATGTCTGAAAGTCACTATTATTCTCAGATTTACTTTTATTTTGTTTTGTTTTGGTCGTGGTTGGACTATATGAATTTATGATCCAGTTTCCCAAACAAAAAGGTGACTCATTCTGATTTAAAAAAGAAATCAGAGTTGAAACTGAAGAGCAAACAGTTTTTATATATTAACATGAAATGAGGGCTTGCTCACCACCCCCTCTTTGAATGAATGCTCCTAAACATATCCTCCCCAGGAAAAGCCTTTCTGCCCTCCAGGACGAAGTGGCTGTGCTGGATAGTCAAGCCTGCAGTCATTTGCAGCTCAGGTGTGTTTGCAAAAGGTTTACTGCACCTTTGGCAAGAGAGGGCGTATTGCTAACCCATGGGGAATAGCTCGACGGGAACCTGAAGGGATGGGAAGGGGCAGGCGAGCAATCCCAGGTTGCTCTACATCATCATAGCAGAAACTGAGCTAGGTCAGACGTAGGGCTGCATTGCACTTCAAGGGGGTAGATTTTGAGAAATTACATTTCATGTGTTTTAATGAAGAGGACAGTGAATTTAAAAAAAAATCCGAGGAGGAGCAGTGGAAGGGTATGTAAAAATCCTCAAGTCTGGAAATGGAGCAGGTAATGCTAAAAGACAGTATGGTTGAGGTAAAATATACTGCAATTTGGTTCTGCTATGTAAAATAAGCTTTTGATTTATGGAGTGTCAAAAATGTAGATTTCTACGCCTTTCACGATGAATTTTTTTGGCAAATTTTTGGATGAAAATGATTATGGGAAAAATGTTCAGAATATAATTATGGCTTTGCTGAAGAATTGAGGTCTCTTTAAAGATGTTTTCTGCTTGTATCTGCCATTGCTGCTGTCAGAGTGCCTCGCTGAACTACTGGGTGGCCCCAGCTGTTCTGTATATTTCACCCCCACCCCTCCTCCAGGGAGTAAAAGCACAATTTGGCCCAATATTTGCTAGAAATGAATTGATTCCACTGCAGATTCCATGCAGTACATGCTGAGATAATTAAACAAGGACTATAAACTGTTGTAATAAAATATCATGATTTGAAGTAGGGATAATCATCTTTGTTTTGTGGTAGGACAGCACCTATGGGGTCCTGGCCCATAAGGCCAATAAAAATGATAATACAGAACATCCTCCATGCGCCTTTGCTTCTTTTGGGAGGCAAAGTCCAGCTGAAAGCATTTTGAATGCTGGTTATTTGAATGAAAGTATTTTTATTTCTAGCTTCTGCAATTAGAACAGTGAAATTTGAGTGGGAACATTTTTCTACCAGAGAAAAGCTTAGCCTACAATTTAGTCTCAATTTATTTGGTTAGAAGAGCTGAACAACAGGACTTTGGGGGCATCCACTGGTTAGTAACCTCATGGTGAACCGTTTGCGGTGCATTTATTTTTTTAGCACTTGGCACCCCTCTCATAAATGTACTGTGGACCCCCTCAAAGGACTTGCTGTTGCCTCCTCTGCTTTGGACACGGAGGGAGGAGGAACCTCACTCCGTTCATGAAAGTGATGCCAGCCATGGGGAAGACCCTATGCTAGTCAGTCATTCCCTCTGAGGACCTGGATTTGATGTTGGTGTGTCTCTGAGCACCAGGTGAACCCCTTCTCTTCAAATCTGACTTTCTTTTTTCTTACTGTTTTGAGTACTGCGTACCCTTCATTATTAACAACAGTCCATTTAAAACAACCATTTCTCTGTTGTCAGAAATTTGTCTGCAGTTTTCACAGAGGCCAAGGATGAATTCGTATGAACCATAAATGCATTAAGGTTTGCATGTTTAGCTCTTACTGGAGGCTATCGTGAAAGCCAACCCCAGGCTGAACAGGAAGACACCAGTATTGCCTCTGTGAGGTGTGTGAGTGGGCAACTGAGTCTACATGCAGTGTCTAGAAAAATTTTACGTCCAGCAAGCCACTTATTCTTATCTTGCTGTAGTATGTAATGATTAAAGATATTAATTAACACTTCCCTCAGCACTACATAAGGCCTGCATTATGGTGTGCCTCTACAGCATGGGCTTCTGAGGGAGACGACATTAGTGCCAGGATGCTCCTTGGTGACCTACAAAGAGAGTACCAAGTCTTCATTCTTTGTCAGCCAGTGGGCTTTTTTGCTTTATACAGCCTCTACAGATATGGGTCAGATCCATCCTGATCTGGTAAAAATCCATGTAGCGTGGCTCCAGCGAACCCATTCCAGCTTACACAAGCCAGAGAGCTGGTCCTGGACATTCTCTAGCTGCTCTGAGCTAATGCTGCTGGCTGTCTTCAACCCTGTATTCTCTTCCTGCCATTAGTGGTACTATAATTAAGCTTCTGCCATCGTTTGCTGCCCTTTTCTACACATACACCCTCCTACATCTTTTGGAGGAATGTTCCCTTAGCAAAACAGTTTGCATGTCAATTGCTGATACAACATTGTGTTCTCGATGCCATGAGGTTATATTAGCACTTATATTTGTGTTCACAAGGGTTGCTTGCATACATAAAGCCTGTGAGTGTTTCAGAATTGGGGCCATAGTATGCAGTGTTACTGGGCAATAATCTTATGATGTAACCATAAACCTCGATTGCCTGTTTAATATCTCAGATGTTTCAATTTGCATTTCGTTAAAACTTGGCAAAAGGTTATCAGCTCAGATCCAAAATTCTCACAAAAATTGTTCTAATATGTAAAGTAAGTTTTGATTTATGGAGTGACAAAAATGTAAATTTCTAAGCATTTCAGTTTATTTTTTTTGCCAAACTTTAGACTAAAATGACTTTTTTAAAGTTAAATGATTCTGGATGTAGTTATTTTCATGATTGTGGAGTAAAAGCAGTTGACGATGTTAATTTAACTGTATTTACACATAATTCTTATAAAGAGTGTTGCTTCCCGGGAAATGAATAAGACGCTTCTACTGAGCCTATTAAGAGGGAGACCTATAGGCAAAATATGGTATTACTTTTGCAGGGAACCTGAGTATAAAATAATCTATAAATACATTTAATAGTACTAAAAATATATTCCTCTTGATCTCCTCATGAAAGCTGTTTACTCATCTCAGAGGAGTTCTGCATTATAAAATATGACGAATCATTGTTGTGTAACACTTGTTGTAGAAGAGCACAGTAAAAATATGTAATATTTCAGAGGAGACTTGTTTTGCAGTAGAAATACCTTTGACCGTTGAGGAAAATATTAATTTCATATTGTATTTACTGTTGGAATATCATTGAAATTAACACAAACTTCCAGTGTATATACACAGATAGATTCTACAGAAGAAATGTGTAACAGCAGATTGCCTTTGATAGCATAAAATTTGAACATTGGGGTAGTCTCAGATTTGTACTAGTAGTTTGGAGAAGGAAAGAGTATCAACACCTCACATAAAAATCCTCAATTTAAATTCAATTCTCAGCTTTTCCTTTAAACACACAGAAGCATGATATTTCTTTCATAAACCCTACTTTGTTGTTGTTTTATACATAAAACAGGCAATGGGGTCTCTTGTGTTTAATCATTTTAATTAAAAGTGTGAATTTTGCCAGTTGCATCAGCTGGTCTATCATTTTCTATGGAAGGATTTCTGCCGAGAAATTGGTTTTAAATCTGGTTATCTTTTAATATTTGAAATCACAGAAAAGTGTTGGGATTCAAAAAGAAAAATATAATCCATTATCTTTGCTTTTAATATTGGAAGGATATTATTTAAATTTGATATTTTCCAACAAGTCTTCTAAGATTCTTGTGAGGTGGGGTGCAAGGAACCGAGCCTTACTCAGTGTACTTGTAGGCACAACTTCTCTAGATAAAGCTTGAAATATCTCATGCAAGAAATGTCAGCATTTCCAAATTCTTTTCCCCCAGTGAAACAAATAAAAAAAAAAAATCAGAAAAGGAACATTTTCACACAGCAGGGAAAGGATTCTGAGGAGTTTTGAATGGGAAATGTCAAAACAGAAAATGTAACTGTTTCAGTTTTCCATTTCTTTTCATTTTGATTCAAGATGATATTTTTCATTTTGATTATCTCCATCACAGAATGAAAGGCCTTTGTCAAAACTGCCATTTTCACATGAAAAAGTTTCAAGTTCTAAAAATCACCTTTTTCCGGTGAGAAATCTTGTTGACTGAGGCAGCTGGACCAGCTCTAATGTGATGCTGAACTGCAACCAACAGCTGTCCGTGACTCACGTGAGGGTCTTGAGGAGGCTCCGCTGGCCATCCCCACCGGCTCTGCTCCTCAGCTGGGGCAGCCTCCCAAAGGAGGTTTAGTCTGAGCCCAATGAGTTGAAGAGACCAGCTGGCTTTGGGTGGGTGTCAGGCGATGTCAGGTGGCAATGTGGCCCCACAGTGTTTTGAGGGAGGACGCAGGCAAGGAGAGGGAGTGGGGCAAGGGAAGACATGTGGCCTCAAGTTGACCTCTTCATCAGGCCCTCCCAGAGGCAATGGGCAAGCAAGGCTTGATGTGCTAGATGTGCTCTCCATCCTGCGTCCACAAACCATCTCATTTGAAAGGGGTCCAGGATTGAAGACTCCCTGGAGACAGTTAATCAGAGAGTTTCTCACAGACTTGTATGTCTGAAATGTCAGGCGCTGTGCTGACATTTTTGGGTTTGACGCCTTCATATGTTTCAGCCATGGAGCAGTCAGGGATGAAGGACAAATCTGTGGGTTCCTCCCTCGCTCCCTCTGTCCCTCGCCTGCCTGCACTTGTGCGGGCAGCAGGGCTGTCTCCTCCTCACCATGTTGTACAGGAAGCAACAACCCCATTTCTGGCAGAGCCAGGGCAGGCAGAGACATCTTGGGATGGACCCTGCAGCTTCATGCCCAGTGGGAAGGCTGGCATCCCTGCGTGGTCCCCTGCCCAGCTGCATCCATCTTGTCCCCATCTGCCTGGAGAAGTCCCATGAGAAGAGGCATCAGTCCTCTGTATGGGGACAGCTGTGTGATGCTCCTCTGGGGTTGACAGCTGTATTTCGGGGTCTGAAGGGGTACTCTGGATAACAAGACACCCCAGGTTGCTTTCACTAGAAAGACTTGTTCCTTCTTCAAGGCTTTTAAAGTGCGTGCATGCATGCAATGCATCTTCCTGAAAGAGGGAAGATATGTCATAAGGAAACCAATTCCCTTGCTGTACAAGAACAGGATAGGGTCTTATAAACCCTCAAGACACAGAAGGTAGTATAATAATTAGCCATGTCAGCTCCTGATCCTTTAGTTATTTATGCGTTTAATGCCTCATTGGTCTCATTAGGGTGAGTGACATGATTTTAGTAAAATATGTGAGTGCTATTTGCAGGATGCTTTATAAAAGTGAAGTTCAGCTTTTGGTGACAGAAACCACAGCTAGAATTTTTTTTTGTATGCAAGAGAAAAAAACACCCTTAACCTCCATCAGTCTCAAACTCTATTCAGTCTTCCCCCTGTATAAATGGACCATTTTTAACTTTCCCTTTTTACATTCCTGATACTGCAGGAAAACCTGTTACTGTATGTACTTTGTCACTGTAATCTGCTTAGGAAAGTAGTATGTATTTTTAATACATATATTTTATGTTTATATGTATATTATTTAAATGTGTATCTATATTTAAAATAAAAATCAGTTATTTTTTTCAATTGCCTTTAGTTACAACAGAGAGAAAACAAAACTTTGATTTTTAAATGCTTATAAGCCTTACTTTTAGATCTCACGATAAAGCTTATTTTTCCATTGGAGTACATGTGTCTGAAATTTAATGCCAATTTCTAATTCTGCAGAACTTTTCATCCTGGCAGAGTTTGCATGAGTTCAGCAGGTCTCAGGAGTGTTCACCTAGGCTGTATTTACGCCATTTTGAATATGCCTAGGAAATCTCAGTCTAAACTACATCATCATCACCATTCAGCCCCCAAGCCTTTCCCTATTAACAGTCTGCGAGCCTTACCTCCTCTTTAATGCATTATTACATTTGATAATGCTCCTGCTTACAACTCGCCGAGCTGCTAACCTCTGAGTAGACACCTTTGCATAATATTCAGCCATGCCTTTATCGGTCCTCGGTGCGTGAGGCACACCAAATTATTCTTTGCATTAGCATAAACAAAAGAAATGCAGTTTAAGAAACATTAGTATGTTTTCCCTATATTTGCGTTAATTGTAAGTGCACCATACCCAAGTACTGATATAACTTTATTGTATAGAAGCCTTCAAGTAAAACAGTTATTTATTGTGAAAGATGATTGCAGTTTCAATAACAACTCCTTCTTATTACTTAAAAAACATATATTTAGCCAGATACCATGAACACTAAGTTTAGTTCACTTGGCAGCACTTTAACCAACGCTTTTATAATCTTTGTATTTAAAATCCTAAATAAGCCATAATTCACTGGCCATGCTGATTAGTGACTGTATGTATCCTATGTTTTAGAATAAAAGTGTAAAATTACAGAGATATGATCAATTATTTTAAAAAATGTAAATGTAGTGAAATGGTGTAGAAGAGAACCACATTGGTCTTCATTACTCTTAAAACAGAAATTGCTGGGAAGCAGAGGAAAAAGCCATCTTAAAAGAAATGGTTCCTGGGGAGAAATGGCTTTTCTACAAATGGCACTGAGTGAATTCAGAAGAAAGTGGCTAACAAGACATTTCCTAATAACAAGCCAAGGGTGTTTAATACCCTTTTGTCTTTAAAATTACAAATGTAAAGTAAATATACTCTGTCTTATCACAGGATTACTCACTGGAGCCAATGTTTTTCTTTGGGACTGAGAGTAGTGTATAGTATAGTCTAGTATGTTGTGTGAGAATCCCTCACTGCTGCAAGTGGCCATCTCTTCTGAATTACACAGGGGAATAACAGGCATCCACTTGCATGAGAAACCTTCTTTCACCTTCATCTAAAATGTTCTCCTATAGCCAAGAGTTGGGAGGAGTTTGGGAAGACACGTGGTGTGCTCTTGTTGAAATACAACCTTGAATTTTTTGGTTTCTTCTTTCTCAAAGGAAGAAAAGGCCCTTCGAAGGACCCCTTCTTCTTTGAGTTCCTGTAAGAAAAGGCATTTTACACATGGTGCTTGCAGGGTGGATAGCCCCTTGGATTCAAGTGGGAGATGGGACAGGATGTCTGTCTGCTGGCAGTGCCCCACTCATGCTGCTGACCAAGGGCTGGTGAGAAGGGAGCAGACAGGTCCTTTAAAGCATCTTCTCCAAGCTGTCCTGCTCATGCAATTTGTTCTGGAGCAGAACAGGGAAGGGTCCTACCTCCACTGAGGGGGAATAAACTCCCTCAGTTAAACGCTTACTTAGGGGTAAAGTCTCTCACAGAACATTTAATCTGTATTTGTATGTCTTGACAACACAGAGTGGATGAGTGAAACTTTTCAATTTACCTTGCTACAAATTTAAATAATTCATTTCAAAAATGTGGCTATAAGGAATAACCCAAAGGTTTCCTCTCAAAGGGAAATACTTGACAGTGGCCAAATGAGAGGAGACACATGTGCATAACGTTTTGAAATTTTGGTTAACTTGGTGAGAATTAGGAACAACATGAACAATTACAGATGATCTTTTGAGGTTTGGTTATACGAATGAGCTAATATTTCAATATTTTGGGCTTATGATGTGTTTCTAAGATGGACAACATAGAAATAAATTAAAAAGAAGTGGCACTACCTAGTGGGTAAGGAAACAAACTCCATCCTCTACTGATGGCTGAAGTCACATGGTGTCTTCCTTCTTTGTTCTTCAGCTTCCCACCTGTAAAGCAGCATAAAATTGCTGACCTCCAGAGGAGCTGGGGACCTCTTGAGGGAAGTGCCCACTCAAGACAAAGGCATTTTGGAGACAGTGCCCCAGGGATGGTCTTCTAAATACATTTCCATTAAGCTTGGTGTTGATGGGTGGGTTTTTTTGTGTTGTTTTGGTTCTTCTGTTGGATGATTTGTTAAGGATATAGGATTGCTTAGTAAAGTTGTTTTGTGTGTTTTTTACCACATTCAAAGGCAGTGGAAGCTGTTGGCTGTTCTCAACCAAATTGGTTGAAACAGCAAAGGCCTCAAGGATAATTAATTTCCTACAAGTTTTAGGTTGGTTAGAGCAGAAAGGCTCTGTCCGTTCTGACAGATGGAAAGGATGTGGCATGAACACACACGTTACCAGGCATCAGAGGATGAGTGTGCCTGGAGAAGCCATGCTGTACAGCCCAGGTACCTGCAAAACTTGACTAGCAGCTCACAGCCTACGGCCCTGAGAGCTCAGGCTTTGTTACTTCCAGTGCTATTGGAAATGCATGGTAATTTTACTCAGGATGCACATTAGCTGTCACTTTGCTGACAGAAACGCTAGTCCTACTGTCCATCCCAGTCCTGTCTTCCCAGTCCCACCCCAGTCATGACAGCACCATTATGCACACCGTGGAGCAGCTGAGTGACTCGTTCTTTCCAAAATTGGATTTTTTTGGCCAGGCTAGTCTGTAGCTTGATGATATCCTTGATCTAATCCCTGAGACAGATGTGTCAGTGTTGGTGCTGGCCCAAGGGATGAGCAGGAGTGGTACCAGGGGTGGGGCTGCCCCTTTTGGTGCCTTCAGCTGATCATGGCACCAAGCCCTGGGGCTCCCAGTGAGCGATTTGTTTGTTGTGTGATTGCCCTGGCTTCTTTTCTGCTCCCATTTCAGGTAAATACTTTTGAGTTATCAGGAAAGTCACCCTGCATCTTTGTTGCAAGCCTTTTGGGTGAACAGCAGCAGCTTTGCATTTGTGAATTTTCTTCTGTTCCTCCTAACCATATTCTAATTTGGAGTTTCTCATCTTTCTGTTTAACAGGAAAGATGCCTGCTCTAAAAATATAGAATATGGCTCCAGATCCCTGTTCTGAGAACAGCTGGTCACGTTCAAAATGAATGCCTAAAGAAAATAGCAAATTTGAAAAGAAATGTGAATTTCTGAATTCTGGCAAGTGAAAGGCTGGCCTGAGGTAAGCCAGCCAATTCCTGGATGACTCCAGCGCCAGTGCGAGCGCCAGCACTTTTGCCTTCCCTCTTTCGCTGCAGAGCTGGTGCTAAGGTTTCAGTTTCACGTAAACCGTTCCCCAAATGGTTAGTTCTGGAAATAACAGCCCAGTTCCAATGATGACACAGGTGACATTTTCAAAATCAAAAACTGGGACAGTTCTGTAGTGACATTTTTAGGGTCTCAAAATATCCCTGCAAAAGACGAACGTATGCTAAAAAAAACATGCTGATGTCACTACTGCCAGTGTCTGCTTCAAAAGCGATACATACATACTTCCCTGAGCACAAGGTTTTTTCCAGTTGCTTTAATTCAAAGTAAATTGTGTCATGAAACACCGAAAGTGCTGCTAACATTCACTCTGGTCTTGTCTGAATCATGAGGCTGAACCAATTTAATTTAAATTAGTTCAGTAAACCAGCAGAGCAAATACGTAGAGTCCTCTGGATTGTTTAAACTCATTATCTTGTAGCCCATACGTTTGATCAGTATACAATAGCTGGCCACAGTTTGGGTTTTAAATGTCATGTAGGCATTTGCGCACAAGGCTGCCTGGGTATGAAATCACACGAATGTACAAGCCGCCACGAGCGTGCAAGCGCTTGCATTGCAAGGAGAGCTGTGCAGGGGGCTGCGCTTAGTGGGCTACCCTGCCCACCCCAGCTCCCGGCACGGGCTGCACTCAAGTTTTTGCTCTCTGCAAACGTGCAGTAACTTTTGCTCATTTTGGAGGAATGTCTTGACCATGCGTTTTGCAGCTAGGAAGAAATAAAACACTTTTCAGTTTAGATTGAAAGTGGAAAAACTTGTACATCTCTGAGGTGCTGAAGGAAGCTCCTGGGTTGCTGAGATGTCCTATGGGGCAAGGACAGTCTTGCTAAAATGTCAACGGTCCTTTTATTTTAACAACTAGAAACTAAAATAGTTTTTCACACCAAGTCACAAGTCTCACTAATTAGAAGTGGAGCTTTCCTGTCTGTCATCAAAATACAGTAAATCCTGGAGGTTCTGTGAGGCATACAGTGTTTGGGACAACATGTTGGAGATAAGATATCTCTGCTAACGAAGTACAGAACATGTTCCCCTCGGGGACTGCAAGGCGCTCTGTGAGTGAAGATAATTGAATTGTTATAACAGCTTTGTGAAAAAGGTAGGTTTGCCCCAACTTACAGGTAACCTCGGAGCTCAAGATCCTTGATGTGAATTGCCTGATGTGGCATGAGGCACGGGGCAGGGGGATAGGAGCCAGCCCCAGCACCCTGCTAAAGCCTCAGCCTTCCTTCCTTGGTGGGGCTGAGCACATGGAGGGGTCAGGACATGAGCAGCTGAGGAGGAGCCCATGCTGCTCAGCAGTGCACTGGGAGGAGCTGCAGGGCTCCCGGGTGTCTGCAAACGTACCAAACTCATTTGTCCAGACCCCTTAGCTTAAGGACGACTGCTTAAAGTACTTTACAATGTTAAGTGTACACAGCAAAAGGTGACAGGTACACAGAAGTAAATTGTAGGCATCTTAAACATACCGGCTCTACCCCTCATTACAAAATGGCTTTTCTGCTGATGGGTATTTCCTACAGTGTTTGTCAAACAGTAGGTTCATGGCTTAGTCAGGGACAAAGATATTAAGGACATAAAACGCCATCTGGATGATGCTAATAAACATAAAACCTAACCTTCAGATACACTGCTGCAGTGACCAGACTGTTCCAGACCAGATTACCCTTTGTTTATGTTAAAATCTGAGCCCTGTACTAACCCTCTTGGCTGCCCAACCTTATATATTTTACTCTGAAAACCTAAAATGTGGTTATTCCAATGAGACAATCAAGTGACCTGTCCCTGGTATCTTACTGGAACACTGTCTTAAAAGGGCTGATTTCCTAGTAGAGTTTCTTTTTCGGTTTCTAAACAGTTGGTGGTTGGTTTTAAACTTTTATTTAGGATTTCTGCTTCTCAGTTTAGTTGGCAGTTCATGTGGCGAGGAAAAAAATTTAAAACCCTCTTGCAAGCTGAAAAAACCCAAACCTATCCTATAAATGCATTTTGGACTTGTTTATACAAGAAAATGATGGGATTTTCCATTTAAAATCTGTTCTGTGCTGTAGGTAGGAATGACCTAGCTATCACTTTATTCCCATTACCTCTGTATCGCTGTAAGGGAGAGAGAAGGCTATGCAGGCCTAACCTTAAGATATCCTAACATTAGCGGATGGTTTTCCTTTGCAGGAAGGGTTTAGTTTTCTTTCTATGACAGGACATAGTTTGTCAAAGGAATTTGTGCTTATCACTAGCACTTGCCATTGGAAGCCAGTATTTGCTGACAAACATTACATAGGCGTTGTGGATATTGTTCTAAATACAACTGCTTTGCAGATAGCAGGTGGGAAGTGTTAGCAAAGGGCAGCCATTCCGGTTGCCCCCAACAGTGCTGACCTCTACAAGGCTTGAAGATGAGGACCGGCTCCAGCTCCAGCCGACCAGTGCCTTGCTCTGCAAGGACTTGCACTGAAACCAATGGCTCAGCTTGCAGTCAGGTACTGCACACCCTGCAACCTGGCCAGGATCTCACCCCTGTTGGCAGCAGAGTAAATAAATATCTGCTGCTTCACCCGCCCAGGCTGAACTGAGCAGACCTCTAGACAAATGCGGTTTCATGCGTTATTCAGTGCTATGAGACTGTGAGGAAGATGCACACATTAAGGTGTCCAAATCTGATGCCAGAACTAGTCAGATGCTTCCCAAATGAGCATGCACATGTGTGAGAATGAAAATCTTACACTTAAAAAGGACAGAAAGTGAAGTTTGCTGTCTAATCAGAGGCTTCTCCATGCTGTTGGGCTGATTTGCAGCTTTGTGTATGGCGTGTTAAAACAGGCAGGACAATTATAAGGTACCTATAAGCCTAGCCTAAGCTTCCAATGCAACCCAGCAGCAGAGTGTTTAAATAGGTTTGCCACTGTCACTTGGGACTTGTCAAATAGTGTCATTTTTGGAAAAAATAAATCATGAAACACTATGAGCCATGCCATGCAAATTGCCATGCAAACAGCAGCAAAGGCTTGACTACCTGGTAGCATCAGTATGTGTCCACAGGCCTGAGCAGTAAGCCTGGCATGGGGAAATTGCAGCTAGAGGCACATGTGTTTTCTTTTTCTCCCTTCTCTATATAGGATCGGTATTAGAAAAGTGTTTTCTACAGGAGTAAAAGGTATTTCTTGTGGCTGTGTGATGACTGTAGGGATAGTTCTGGGAGCAGGAGTGCGAATAGCTGATTCTCACTGTGAAATGGTGTCAATGTTAATTATTCCTTTGCACTTCTACACCTCTGTTGCAGCCATCATTTAATGCTTACTATAGGTGATACTTTTGCTATGTAAGTTTAAAAGTATCCTCTTCCTTCCCCCCCTCGAACCTTCAGCTGCTGGAGGTCTGTTCTCTATTTGTCTCTTTGCTAATAACACTGCTGCGACATGAGGACCCCTCATCTCCATCAAGTAGATGAGCACAGGTGAAGCTCTCATGAGGCCTTGATCATTTTCTTGGGTCTCATACAAACCCACAGGGAGGAGTTGCTGCCCCCAGCAGTGTCCAGCCTCAAAGGAAAGAAAGAATGGGAGAGTTTTAAGCAAGCACAGTGAGGGAAAGTTGGTGTTATAGTATAGGGCACAGGTGTCCACCTGGGCATGTGTTCTTGGCTCCCCTCCACCACCCAGCATGAGGTGGGCTCTTTGGTGCCATGCAGCAGCTTGGGATGCAGCTTCCCTTCCCAGTGCAGAGACCCATGCATGGAGAGCACTTGGTTTCTCCTCTCCAGATCCCTCTTCTCTGTTGCCTGCACTCTGTATTTGAGATACCTTTTTTTTTTGCGTATTTCTGGTTAGAGACACAAGGTGTAAATAAAATGAAAATGCTCAGTCACTAGCATGTGCTCAACTAAACCAATTTCTATTTGTGAACTTTTAGTACTACTAAGCCATTTGATAAAAATCTTCATTTTTCTGAAGCCATTATGGGTGTATGACACTCAAACATAAGTATCACTTCTGGTTTTCATCCGATATATACTTTGGCTCAGATCTTACATTCCTTTTCAAGAATATATTGCTGCTAGTTATCTCCACGTGTAGTGGATTTAGCTTCAGGTGGAAGAAAGTAGCAATTTTTGCAAACAAAAAAATTCATCCTTATGAAAATCGGTTGCAATTTAATAATTCATAGAGTAATATTCAGAACAAGAAACATCAGAATAGAACTTAACTAAATATTCACAGTTTGGGAATATCCGTGTTTACTTGCTAACACTTTTTGCAAAATATAAGCCCAAATATAGGAAATCTGTGCTATTATTCATTACAATTAAATGGGCTTTGGTTCTCAGAGACTCCTGCTAAAATCTGCACTCTGGTGAACAAGTCTGTACTAGATTATTTAGTGTCTGCTATTAATAAATATTTCATTGTGGTGATGGAAAATATTTCTTTTGCTTTGTGATACAAGCTCATGTTTTTGCATCCTGAAGAATATTTAAGGCCTTTTTTTTTTTCTTTTTTTTTCCTTGGGATAGGACTTTCATGCACGGGCAGCTGCTGATCTAATTTAGCAGCTTGTATTCGGGTTAGTTGTCTGGATGTGATTGAGATGATGTGGTAGGCTGGGGAAGTGATAAGGAGCACAAATCATCCTTGGGGATCTGTCCCCTCCTTCAGCGATACTGAGATGCTGCTGAATTCAGATGAGGCTCCTGACCTTAAACCAGGATTCCAAGTGGAGAGGCCTTTTCAGTCAATGGTCTTTTTAAGGCCAATGGAAAACAAGTGAGTTTTCCAAAAGGCATTTTTCAATGGAAATGTTCCTTTGCCAGAGCTACCATGAGTAATCGCTTCCTGCCACCAGAATGGGACTCTATTGTGTGTTAGAGAAGTGGGACGAAGGAGGAAGCCTGGCCAAAACGTCTTTGTGTTTCACCATACAGCCTTGGGAAACCAAGGAAATTTCTGACAAAAACATCTTTTTTTTCCTCATTTTTATCAAAACATCCATGGGAAAATAAAGGGGCAGGAGGGGAGGCTGGGAAAGGAGCAAGAGGTAGGTTTCCCGACCAGGTCAGCTTCCTTGGCTGTAGAGCCAGAAGGTCCTCTTGGCCTGCAAGAGTTGCTGACTTTCCCTTTTCTGGGTTGACAAATTTAGTGGGCTGCAGAGATCAGACAGACACAGGGATTCTTCCTGTGCCACAAGCATCAATGTAAATCCTGAGGTATTTATGCATGGTCTTTTTTGGTCTTGGCCAGGTAGCTTCTCGGGAAGGTTTCTCTGACTCAGCCCCCTTCGTTGATATCTATGTATTGGGGCTGTGCACTGGCTAGTCTTAATTTAACGTGGGAGTCAGATTGATCCATGGATGATAATCCAGCACTCATAAAAACCGTTGGAAATTGTCTCTTCTCCTCAATAAGAACAAGAGCAAGCCCACCTCAATCAGCTGGCTGAGATTCCCACTCTATTTGGCTGCCCTTAGTCATCGATTTTCATGTTGAGTTTGTTTTCTTTTTTAAAAGATCAGCGATAGTCAAAGGAGCAACTGCAAGGTAACAGTGCTCAGGGCACAGCGAAGATGCGTGTGCAAGTGCTGCACTTCCCATGCCTGCCTTGAGTGCTGGATGTGAGTCAGGTCCTTGCTGCAAGCCCCGTGACCAGGCACTCTCACAGATCTGACAGAAGATATGGAGGACGAAGGCACAGATGCAGGGAAACAAAATGCCTCCTCCTGCTTCTCACAGCAGAGCTGGCCAAAGCAGCGTTGCCTCTCGCTTCCTAGTCCGTTCTCCGCCTTGAGCTTTGTTGCTTCTTCAGTGTTAATGTGTCCAGCGTAGGTTCCATCTGGGTATTTATCTGTGTACGTTGCACAGGTCTGTGTTGGGGGGCTACGGGCACTTTAGTTATTTCAGGACAGGGTTTTGTGGAAGAGATGGAGGTAGTTCATACAATCTACCCTCTTGCTTTTTAGGCAGTACTGTAATGGGGTTTTTGACATCCAAGTCCAACAGCGGCTTAGGAATCCTAAACGTAAAGGTTGACAGTGTTTTCTAATTCCTGCATTACTTCAGGCAATTGATCCCATTTTCTAGCTGAAGAGTTGGCTTTTTATGTGGAATGAACCATGTTCCAATGCCCTTTCATTATTCATGTTCATTAACAAACAATCCCGCCTCTCTCCATACCACCTCCCATTTGCCCATAATGTAGTGGCCATTATGTCCCTATACCAAAATCACACACCCCTAACTGTTTTTAATAATCTGCGTGTGGTCTGTCTGGCTGTTCTGTCTGTCTGGCACAAGTTTCCAAAGCTATTAAAAAGGAAAAATAGCATTGGCTCCTGTCAATGAGACTGGGGAAGATTTTCAAGGTCAAATCCTGCAGCAAACTGCTTTCTTTCACAAATGTGAGAGACTTGTAAGGACCCCATTCACGTGATAAATATTTATGATTCAGGAGGAAGAATTCAAGAGTAAGCATAATCTTCTGACATTGACTATCGTGGGAATTTTGGGGGGAGAAGGATGGGAACAAAATTAAGGGGAAAACCTTCAGCAATTTTAATCATTTCAATTGCATTTTCTCAGCAATTTACTTTTCACTTGGGAAAATTCTTTTCCATTGGAAATAGTGAATGGGAGGGGAATTTTTTTTTTTTTTCCTTTCCAGCCTAAGTTCCTTATATTAAGCCTGTAAATCCTGAAGTGGGACTCTCTTGGTGCAAAATAGTATTGCAGTAATGGATTTGCTGGCATCCCTCAAAGCTGAGGGACTACATGAATTTGCCAATGTATGGATCTGCTTTCCTTCATTCCAAGTTTCTCAGCTGACTTGTAATTATGTGCATGGAAGGCATACATGTTTTCTTGGGGTAAACTGAGATTTTGACCCTGGGGAGGAGTAAATTCTTATTCTTTTTTCCTTTCTTCGTGTAGAAGCCTAAGGAGATGGAGACCACTCCCTTTAGACTTGAACATGTTTCTTTGCCAAGAGCATTATCTTGGTTTAAGGGATGAAGCGCATTGAGTAAATATCCCTTACCCATTATCAGAGAGCTTGAACCCTGAGTATGCTAGAAGAGACTGGCCAGATCTTCTCATTAGCGGCTGGACATTTCTAGGAGAGTCTGGAAGCATGAGTCAGCATGATTCCTGTGCAAGTCAATTTATCTATGGGATTCTGACTTATTTTTTCTCCATCAAAACTGTTACAGCTCTTTTTAGTAGGTCCTTGTGTGACTTGGACTTTTTCTTAAGCAATGAAATTCAATTAAATTTTAAAATCTGACTTTTCAGAAGCTTTGAGTAGAAAACATTGTCCCCCTAACAGAGACATTCCTTTGGGGATGCTGAAGCATCCACTCAGCCATGTCTGACAGAAACAGATGGGGAAATTTCACATTCCCAAATAGTAACGTTTTCATTCTAGCTCAGTTGGACTTTATGCTCTATTTGTGCATAATCCAAACATACTCCTGCATGGACTTAATTTGTTAGCCTGGCTATATCCTCCCAGGTGCACCTTTTGCAGAGTTTTCTGTGGGTTTTAGCAGTTATGGTAGTAAGCACAGGTATTTGTGCTCCTGTGGCAGATGAAACTTCCTTTGAGCTGATAAGGAAAACAAAAGGAAAAAAAAAAGTAGTATATACACAGAGATCATAGAATCATAGAATGTTTTGGGTTGGAAGGGACCCCTAGAGGTCATCTAGTCCAACCCCCCTGCAGTGAGCAGGGACACCGCTAACTAGATCAGGTTGCTCAGAGCCCCATCCAACCTGGTCTTGAATGTTCCCAGGGATGGGGCCTCCACCACCTCTCTGGGCAACCTGTTCCAGTGTATTACCACCCTCATTGTAAAGAATTTCTTCCTTATATCTAGCCTAAACCTACCCTGTTTTAGTTTAAGAAGATAAAAGCTTTAAAATATGTTTGTGTGTAAAAGAAAAAAATAACCCTGCTACCCTAAGAAAGTTAGCCAGAAATTCATATATTAAAGCCCAGGAATTTTGGTTCTAGCACAACATGTAAAAGGAAAACATTTTTGCACAGTAGCCCACCAACGCAGTCATTGTGTTCCTCCGCCAAGTCCAGGGGGAGCCAAGGGGGGACATCATGCACCAGTGCCAGCAGGCTCCACAGATCCCCATCCTCTGTGCATCTCAGCCCTCTACGCTGTCCCCTGCCCCTCCTTTCTTTCACCTTCCTTCTCAGGGCATGCTTCTTTTAAACCTTGTTCTTCATCTTGCTGCCTCCCTGGCCTCCTCAAATACCCCTCGTGCCTTGGGTTTTGGCCATGTTCTCCAGCACCTGGAGGACCAACCAAAGAGATAGCAAAATCCTCAGGGCAACAGAGCACTCGTATTCAGCCTCATCCCTTCCAGTTTTGTAATATTTTCATGTAAAACCAAAGCTTTCCAAGTGGTGCTCTCATAATATGGAAAATCTCATGTGCTGAGCATCCAGAAGGTTCATCTAAGCATGGTGTGTGGCATTTAGGAGCCCCAGCATACCGCTGCTGACAACTTCCATCCTGGGGAAAACATAAAACACAGGTTACTTGTGTCTAAGCTGCAGAAAAAAATTCAAGTTGCCAAAAATCTAAAGGAAAAATTACCTTTTCTACTTACTTTATGTAATGATTTGTAAACAAATAAACTGCTTTGTTGCGAATAACAGCTTCAAATCTGTGAATGTGAGAATAAAGGATTTGAAATGGGACCTGCAGTCTATCCTAGTGACAAAGTTACAGCCCCTCTCTTCTTGACACTGACTGTGAGAGAGCTTTATAAGCCTCGGTGTGTTCCTCCTGAGCGGATGAGAGGGTGTTCTGTCAGTTACAAATAATGTTTGGCAACACCAAGGTAAATGCAGTTCAACTTCAGAGAGATTTATGCAGTGACAAGGCCAATGATGTTATTTCACATTACTATTTACTTAATACCTCTATTTACTTGATTAGTGCTTGCTCTATGTATCCTGGGTAGAGGAAAAAAGGTAAGTACCTACTGAGGATAGGTAAATGCGAAGTGAGACAAAGAGGAAAGGCAGCAGTGGGGTGCTGATGCACAACCTCATCACTCTGCTCCGCTCCCAAGAGGGCCTGGCTTCAGACGCGTCACCTTCTCCTGGCTTCTTCAAACCTGCTGCACAGGGAGAGGTAACACGCGGGCGCAGCACTTCCCATCTGCGTCATTGCTTTCTGAAGAAATACAATAAGAAACAGGGGAATGATTTGTGAATCAGATGCATGTTTTCAAGTTGTGATAATTAGTCATTTATTAGGAATATATTTTTTACTTTTTTTTAGAGATTTTGCTGGGTTTAGGGTTGAGGAAAAGAAAACTTGTAGATGGCAAAGATTTCACAATGCTTCCTATTTTCAAACAATTTAGCATATCTAGGGGAAATCAAAGATATGAAACAAATGTGCTCCAATTGCTTTTGAGATGGCTCTTTTTCTCATCCTCTTGTTTGATTTCAGAAAAGAAGTCAGCTAAATAACTTTAACTGAAATAGGTTAGTATTCCCTATAAATGGCAGCCGTGCTCCATGCCCAGCTGGATGGGCGACGGTCAGGACATGGGTGAAATGGAGACCTGCTCTTGCTGGGGGCCGCAGGCTCCCCAAGCCAGGGGGCAGCTGGCAGAGAGTGCTGGCAGCACCCCTGTGAGCTGTGCACTTCAGGACCTTCCCTGTGGAAATGCCTCTGGTTGCATGCACAAGGCCCAAATGCCAAGCAGGGGAAAAGAATGGGAAGGGAACTGCACTGAGGTGCGTAGACCCAACTGCCTTAGTCACTGTCTTGATAGAGACCTGCCAGCAGCTTCCTTCTGCTCCCAGCACCTTCCCAGCTTTGCTCCCATCTCCTCAGGGCACATCCTACCATTGGCAGCAGGGTACGGTGGTACATCCCATCTGTGTGTGGTGGAGATCATGTTGAAACCAGAGAATATTGCGTGGTGGGCTTTGTTTTTCAGTGCTTAGAGGCCAGAGCACACACGCAGGCAATCTAGCATCAACTGACTGTTTATTCTGAGATAGACACATAACAATTTTCCTCCAAATCTGTTTCTGCTTGATGTAAATCCTAGAGATGAAGCCTGCAACCTGAGGGCAAGCTCTGTGCTTGGGTCAGCAGTGCTGCATGAAGGCATTGCAGCCCTATCACAGCCCAGCTATCCTGGTCTCACCTAACTTCAGGTCCATGGTTAGAAAAGCCGTGTCTTTGGGTTCTTGTTATTCACCATTCACATTGTTTGGGTGATTATTTGCACATGAGATGATTAACTTGACAGTGCTGGTGGCTGCCTGACATCAAGCAGAACAAACACACAGGGAGTTTACGATACTTGGGGTGCTGGCAGCCAGGTTCACAGTTTGTAGAAGTTAAAAACTCTCACTTTGCAGATAATTTTTTCCCATTAATTTGTGTATGACACAGAAATAAAAATAATCTTTTCCACTTTCTGTTCCTTCTGAAGGAAACTGTGCTAATAATTAAGCTGTGTGCCAGGACTTTTAAGGAAGAGCAGATACTGAGCTGAATTCTAAACAAAAGTGTAAAAGAAAGCAAAACTGTGTTTTCTGTCTAATTTTCTCAGATGTTAGGGCCTATTTATGATCTCCCTCATGCCTCAGAAACCTCTCTGAAATCAACACATATGTGCTGTCATGCAACCTGGTTAAATTTAGCAGGGGATGAATTTTCATTTAGGACAACTGTTTGCTCAAAGCTGATATTGTTTCAGTTTCAGGAGCAGCTCTGGGTTTAGTTGTTACTAATCTGCCTGGAGAGCTGCGTGATCATCCAGATAACGTGTTCTGCAGGTAGTTTGTATGCACTGGGACAGAGGGTTCCTGCTGCCCCATAGCCGTGGCATCGGGGGCCAGATCCTCAGCTGAGGTAGCCAGACTGACCCCTCCCCAGAGCCAATACAGCTATGCCAGTTTGCACCAGTTCATGGTATGATCCTGCCTGCAAATGGCACCAGCAAGTTAAACTAAGAAGTTACCAATTTTATTTCTGAGTGGCCAAAGCATGCGGTATAAGATAGCCAAAGTGCATCAGGCAGCTGGCTTTTCCTACTTCACTGCCACTGAGTGACTCCCTGTTTTCTAGAGAACAGGAGAAGCTATGTGTCCCCCCTTGCAAAGTCTGCAAGCTAAGCAGCCTTAAATCTGCCCCTTCAGCCTGTGCATGAGGAGGGGGTTCAAAAGGAGCTGAAGCAAGTGTTGCTGAGCACAGGCACACAGCTGCCCTCACCTCTAGCACCAATCCTGCAGCCCTGGACCTGTGCTCTGAGCCTACAGCTTTTCCTTGCTGCAAAATCCTCTGCTGCATGTATTTAATCCTGAGAAAAAGGGGACTAACGAGAACAGCCAAAGGGGCAGACTTTCACCAATGCAAAGGAGAAGTCTCATACCACCCGATGGTGCTGTGCTGGTGTATATACCTAAGAAACCAGTCTGTTATTTTTCTAATTTTGCATTAGGCAGTACTGATTTCACAGCTTTCATTTTTGTTGGAAAACAGTGCTTAATAAGCTGGCTGTTAGATGGGGAACCCTAACAGTGCTACCTTTTAATGAACATTACTGTTTTGGTGGATGTGGATGTGTACACGCAGGAGAGAGCATATGAATAGTTGGTAACAGCTGGAATTTAATTTAATAAATGAATATAGAAAATGCAGGGCTGACTAGTGAGGTGAATTATTGGCTTTTTCATCACTGAGATCATGAGTCACATCCAATCCAGACCAGAGAAATAAAAAAACCTTTTGATTAAATGTTAGGAGTCGTAAAGGAAATTTGAGTACAAGTGGGTCAGTTCTGTTTCACGGTTGCCATGCAGAGGCTGCAGGAGGTCCCAGCTCTGTCGCCAACTGCTGGTGAAACATTAGGGACCTGTGGCAATGGACTAACACAGTCTGGACCCCACCTTTAAGGATGCTCTCCCAGTACGCTGTATTAGAAACCAGAATCTGAGACAACCTTCTCAAGCAATTTCCCTCACCCTAATTTACATAGCAGCAACTCCAGGAAACTGGGGGCGGGGGGACGAGTTAGGGGGGATTGGGTTTTTTTAAACCTAAAGTATCAGCAGACTCCTAACCAAGGGGATTGGTTTTTGTAAGTTTGAGATTAAACAGAGATGGCAGTTTGGACATACTAAGGAATTTTTTTAAATAAGGGCATTTTCATTGTTTGCCATCATTGCTTTCCCCTAAGAGAGGATGGTGTTACCATATGTGAGAATGACTTGGTCTAGAAATCTTGCATCTGTTTTATCTGCTTGCTCTTGCTGTGAACTAGTGTGTTTGATTAAAGTTTTTAAGCTGTATGCTTACTGTTGGAGCTCTTCTGTTTGAAGTGTTAGGCGTCTGAAAACTTCATTGGCTACTTTAAATCTTATGTACTTAAACCCTGCAAGGAAGTTATTTTTGTTGGCCATTTCTCAAGCACCAGCAATGTGCTTGGTGATGTGTGAAATGCTAATATCAGGAAACTTTCTTTCTCAAATAATTTACACTAGAAAAGGAACAGATTCACTGAGACAGGGTGAAGCCCCCAGGCCCCTGTCACGAAGTCAACAGGAGATGTTTTCCTCCTCTTTAACCCAGGGTGGTTTTATATTTCATATTAAGGCACTTTGGAAGAAGTGATCTTCCGAAGCATTGGGTTTGTGCAGGGCATTGTGTGTATTGCAATGTCTCTGTGGCGGGAAGGGAGAGCAGCTAGCAGACAAGAGAGAGCCTGCCTTGGTGCGGTTTGGGGGCTCAGAGGACCGAAGCCTCGGTAGCCCCAGCTCCACGTTGCCCTTGTGCTGCATGGGTGCTGAGAACCGCCCCTGCAGGGAGGTAGCACTTGCACTAACTCTGCAGTGGCGTCTGCAGCTACTCGTGGCACAGATGACAGGTTAGATCTGCTTCAAGTGTCCCAGAAGTCCCTGGACTTGTCAGTTCTCCAAGTTTAAAGATATACTTGAAGATTCTAAAAATATTGTCTCTTCCCACAAAAAAGTAATAAATTGAAAACTGTTAAGATTCATAAAGGGCACTCATCTTGACCATACCTAAAATCAAGGGAGTGTCCACTTAAGAGAGTACATATTCTTCCTATTTTAACCCACACAAATCGCACTTATAACTTCCCCTGACAGACACTGTCTCTATAAATAAATCCCCGTCACCTCCCCCGGGTACAATAACACAGTATACTAGAGGTGTCAAACATACGGCCCATAGGCCAGATCAGCCCACATATGTACTCAGAACTGACAGAATCTAATCTTTCATCTGAAGAAAACGAAGTCTCTAGACCTCAGAGTTTAGAAAAAAAAAAAGAAAAGGCTTCGGCAAGGAGTTGAAAGTAAGGAGTTCAGTAACATCTGCTTGAATCCGCGGGCAGCCAGACATGGGGATGGAGGGCAGGAATTTGTTGTTGACTTCATCTGGATGTCAATGCTTTGGGAGGATTATCAAGCCTCACATTTCTTTCTCTGGCTAAGAGACCATAGTTCAATTTAACACCCTGAAGAAAACATTAATGTTCATTTATGGCTAGTTAACTGCTTGTTATATATCTTTTGCCAACACAATTATTGAAAAGAATTTCCCTCTGAGATGCTTATTCCTCCTTTTCCTTTTGCACTCCCATGAATCTACAGTGCTTCTGGCTTTGTTTTGCTGGGCTAACCTGGCCAAGATCCTCGAGATCACACTTTCTTGGTTGCCCTGTTTCATCTTTCCTGAAGATGGGTGGTGATAAGAGTTTGCCATGCTCCTGCTGAGGTCTCCTGGCCTTGAACAGGACTGTTACCGCTGCCTTATCTCTGGGGGAATTACCTTGCCTCACCTGCCACAGCAGACTCCTGCTTTTCTCAAGGCCAGATCACGCTGGTGATTCACGCTTGTCCTGCGACCCACCTCTGGCCCCTTCTCATCTTCTGTCATTCTCAGCTGATGAGCTCAAAGGGCACAGCAGCAACGCTTGCAGCTTACGGTCGGGCACATTGTGATATTGAATCCCACACCACTTCTATCACTCCAGTCATCCAGCTCTTCCAGTTCTCTTCCTCTGGACCAGAAATATCTACTCTATGCACTCTTCTTCTCCACCTTTGTTGCTTTGACCCATCCATCTAAATCATTAAGAAAATGAGAACATTTGCTACAAGAGGATGCTTAGGATTTTTTATGTCAGGTTTTTAAATACAGGGGTTTTGACTCTCACTTATTTCATTTAAAAAAAAAAAAGCAGTAGCAGAAAATGGAATTGTTTTCTCTTGCAAAATTATTTTGGGCTTGTTATTTGGAAGGGTTGCCATTTTGACCTAGAAAAACACAGTATGGATATTACTTTGAAGAGATGCAATGATTCCCCTGGTGCCCCAGCTAGGTTGGGAGAAATCCTTTTATCTGGGGCCCGAGACATGACTGAGGCGTACCAAAGCACATTCATCTGAAGTGGCAGCAGTACCAAGAAGACAATACTAAGTTCTGCTCCTTGCCCCAGTCAGGTCTTTGTTCTCCCTGACTTGGTCACAGGGAATTTGTGTAGGTACAAATAATGCTCTTATCTAAAAACCACTGTTGGCCTCTGGTGGCTAAGGGCTTTACCTGTAGTGTTGTAAATGCACTAAGTTGTCTTCTCCTACATGAGATATTTGTGAGGCTGTGGGGATCTAATTTTTTCCTGATCAGGTCTCAAAGCCAGTTAAAAGGACTCCTTCTGCCTTCTTCCTTTCATGTACAAAATGGTTTTAGTTGCTCAGGGCTCTCAATTCCTTATTCAGTAGTGAGGGAGTTACGCCGTGCTCCATCAACTATCTTGGGGGGCTTTTATAGCATTTAAGCACTGCTTCTGTTTATGTAAGCGGTACATTCCCAGGCACAGCCATTTAGGGCACATGTAACTTTTTCGGCCGTAAACCAGGAGAATCCTATTGGGGCGAAACTGGAAACCATCACACCCACACTGAAAACACCATCATTAAGTATCGACAGGAAAGTGAAGGCTGGGACTCTTGCTGTTCATTCTCATTTAGGAGACAGAGGCATTCAGCATTGCCTCACTCAAAACTTTACCAGGGGAAAAATCATCAAGATAGATCTGTTTTCAACCACAATGCTCAAGTTGTTTTTCATTTTTTTAAGTCAGGTTATTTCTACAATGAGACTTTCACACGAGGCATAGAGCATAGGCCAATATACCATATTCATCGGGTTTGGGAAAACCAAAATTACATTATTTTTGACCCTTGAAAGTTTCTGATATCTCCATTTGGTTTGGATTTTCCCAATCTCCAACATGATGCTGTAGCTGAGTAGAGCATATGGTCCTAATAGATATTCAGTCCAGATGTTAGTTGTCTAATATGTATCCTGAACGGCTGTGCTGAGCAGCATATAAGAAAAGCTGGTGGAGCAGTTAAATAAGGAACATGCACATTCCACTATTCTCACCAGTTTACGAAAGTTTAGAGTTCCAGATTGCAATACCTCCGGTTCTGTCACTTTGAATTTCTGGGAAATGTTAAGAGCATGAAGCTTGCTGTGCATGCTAAGAGCAGGCGGGGAACAGGCCCACCTGAAACCTGAGCACAAATGCGAGGCTGCCAGTTGCAGCGTGTCCTGGCTTGTGTGGGCGGCAAGGGCTGCCCTCAGCCCCATGTTAGACGAGAGAAGTGCTCAGATGTTTGTGGTCTCTCGGTGCAGCCGAAGGCTAGATAGCAGCTTGCTGTCCAGGTGGATGTGGAAAGGGGGTCAGTCTGGGAGAAAATTTCACGCTTAGGGAGGGAGGGGAAAATTTCCCCCTGCACTTTTTGAACCCCCAGGCTGCTCTCTGCCAAGCTTGAGCAGCGGCTATGAACAGTAAAGATTTTAATTCCGGCAGAGTACGTAAAACTGGTGATGTGCAAAGAGAAAAAGCATTGATCCTGCTGCTGAGGGGAGGGCTGCTCTCTGAGCAGCAGCCTGAATGCCCCCCACCAGTGGGAAGAGCTTCAGTCAGAGCTTGCATACTGCTCAGCACAAGAAAATCCCACCACAAATTACAAAGCCAAGGAAGCCTTCATGTTTTCCCTGCTGCTTGGAGAGCTATTTATATTTTAGTGTTCGACATAGCACGTAAGCTGAGAAGAGACCTGCTTTTCTTCTCTTGTACTGTGTCCTCTTCTTGCTGAGGTGATGCTGGGGCTCCTGGGGAGTCCCATGCTGCTGGTTACTGGCGTGAGTAAGTGGAGGCTGTGTGCAGGGCTTGTACACAGCTGAATACAGCCAACCTGGTTCGCAGCAAATTGAAGTAGTCTGAGACATCTGGCATATCCTTCATTCCCTTTTCTTTGGCTAGAGCTGAGGAATGATAAATCTGTGTGATACTTAACTATTCTTTACTTCTCTGGGTGAGATTTTAATTCAAGAATAGGGACAGGACTACATCCTCTGGGCTTCTTTAATAAAAACAAAAGGTCAAAACCCCCTCCTCTCGCCTTATCCTTTCTGTTAGTCAGGAAGATTGACTCCCTGCAACAACCCCCCATAAACTGTGACCAGATGAGGGTCCTGACCTTACTCCCTGAGTCCTCTCAGCTCAAGCCTTGTTCTGACTTCCGTGGAAGTAGGACCCCGTGTCAGGAGATAAAGCAAATTGCTTTATAGTTTTAACCTGCAACTGCAACTTACTCAGCAAGGAAATTAGCAGCTTCAAACACGTGCACAGGTACACACAAACCCTCTTAGTACTCAAGGAAACCTGAAAGTAGTTTCAGAGCTACAAGTTTATTGACTGGGAAGTCAATAAAAAGGATTAGCTTTTAAGATTAACAGTAAAACTTGATTGCTGCTTTCAGCAGCTAACCTAATAATTTCAGGAACAGAGACTCTGGGAGCTGTAGATCACATACAAAAACTTGGTGAACATCTTTGAAAAGGAATGTTTTTTACGCATGGATGGAAATAATTTAAGCCACATAAAGCAGCCTAGATATGCTCTACTACATGTGGTTTTTCTCCTTGTCAAATAGAGAAAAGAAGACTTTGACCTTTTTAGGAACAAAAGGAGAAGGTTTTCTTTAGGAGAAGTACTCTTTAGTGATTAAGTACAAGTGTCTCATTGTGTTAATTCTCAAGGTCTATGCTTATTAATGTTCAATGGTTGATTAACAACATTGTCTGCAATTAATGCCTGTCACTGATGTTTACACGTGTTGATATTTCATCAGAAAAGGTAATACTCTTAATAAGTCACAGCCCTGAGAAATAAGCAGAGGGTAAGTGGCACACAGAGGCCGCCGATCACATACGTGTGCTGTTGGGTACTAAGCTAGACTCTTGCGTATCATCCCTCTGCTTGCTCACAAAGGCTTTGCCGTCTCTGCAGATAGGCAGGTTTCTGCTTTTGGATTAGCCCAGGGAAGTGATGGAAGGGAGGCAAGGGGGAACGTGGCAACAGAGCGGACTGTGTCTTGGTAGCAGCCTTCTGATGGTAGGACTTCTGGGGTGGACACCAAGGTTGCCTGTGCTGAAAAACGCATAAGCAACTCTCTAAATTCCTTCTTGGTGACCTTTAGAAGAATGTATTGGGAAAGCCTTTTCTCCCAAGCTTTCACAATTCTGCCTCACCACCTTTGAAAGACTTTTTAAAATATGTGATAGTTTGAGGTAGTACTGTCCCAGTGCATGCTTGTCTTTCAACCTGTAGTGCAGCTGAGCATCTCTCCTGCACTTGACTGCTGTTCCCTCAATGCTGAAGGGGATTTGCTCTTCTCAGCTCCCTCAGCCTCAAGCAAAATTGTGGGTTTGAGGCAAAGCCCTCCAAAACCCTTTCATAAGAGTGGTGCAAAAGAGGGTTTGAGTCCTCTCCTTTGAGATCACTAATGGCCACTTGGCTGGATGAGATGCAAAAGAAATGTCTACTTTACTAACAGTCAAAGCAGTTAGAGTCAAAGGTAGGAAGTGCATATTCATAGAATCAGAGAATAGTTGAGGTTGGAAGCAACCTTTAAGATCATCAAGTCCAACCGTTAACTTGACACTGCCATACCACCACTAAACCATGCTCAGCAAAATAAAGAGTTGTCTTCAACATCTCCTTGGAGGAAAGGTGTTTAAAAGAAAAAAAAAGGCAAAAAATAGAAAAGAAATTGCAACCGGGGAAAAATTATTACAGTGCTTATAGCATAATAGCTATATGAGTATGTATGGTGTTTTAGTATCAGTTCATTACTCAGTGTCATACCTAAAACAAATCCTGACTTTAATAGTGTTAAGTGATTCCAGTGACCTGCCCCTAGCTCCCAGGCTTAAACTTGTGCCAGGACTAATGCCTGGCAGTTCAGAGAAGGTCTGCCTGCTTCTCTCTTTGGGGATCAAGTTGCTCCCTTTTAAGGCTAAACTCTAGTAGTGGTCCTATGTGGAATACAGAGCTGATCAGACACCTGCAAAAATTATGTGTTCTTCCCAAAGGAGTTTTGAACTCCACACAGCATTTGTAGGAAGAAGCAGATCCCTTCTGTTAACTCTGGACTCCACTTTTACTTCTCTTCTTAAGTCTTGTGAACAAATAATCGTGCAAGAGTTAGTGGGCAAAAGGATCCCCTGCAACAACTGGAAAGCTCCAGGGGAATGAAGGGGATGAGAGAACAGGAGGTAAGTGTGCTGGGAGAGAGCGCCTGGGCACAAACTGAGCATTTGTTGCATTAAGTGGAGCTCAGCGCCACTGTGAATTCTAAGTGCCCTTGCACAGGGAGTAGTTGAAGGGCCTGAAGGCAGAGCAAGCAGGATTAGTGGAACAGGGCCTCTGTCCCTGTGAAGAACCCTCTCATCCACCTGCACAGATGCTCTGTGGAAATCCATTTACATCACTAGGAATCACTCCTCTCTGGGGAGAGTTTAATATCCAAAGCTCTTGTCTACCTGAAAATAGACCTTGAAAGGTCCACTGCAAGGTGGATCTCTCCCATGGTGGAAAAGGATCCTTAGAAAACAATACTGAAAGTATAGCACTTTTTCAGTCAGTCCCCCATCCAGGCTATCCAGTCAAGGCCCTCTCACATCTCTGGCTCAGATCTGTCCAACCACAGACAAGTTTAAGTGCTCCAGGATTTGAGTGTTTAAATAATCTTCAACTGTTGCAAGTTCTCCATCAGTAATCAAGCTGCTTAGTCCAGGATGACATAGCCTGTACCTATGGGAAGTGTGTGCTTCCACCCAGGAAAATAAAAGCTTTTGGCTCTTGACAATGAAGTTACCAACGTAGCACCCAGCACAAAGCTGTGGCCAGCTCTGAGCCATTATAGATGACTCCACAGAAGTTTTCTGTCTTTAGTTTTAATAGGTCTGCAGGAGAAAGCAAGCAAATAGTTTCAAACAACTTTCACTTTTGCTTCTCCAGAACGTGACACTGAGATGCTGGTGGAAGACACTTCTGTGAGTTAAAAGTATTAAATTCTCATTTCTCTCTGGGTGACAAATGGAGGTTTCCATCAACAAGATGGTTGATCAGTCATTCCCAATACAAACAGAGCTCCATTTTCCTGGGTAACCCACGTCAAATGAAGCAGGACACCATCAGTCTTGTGTCTTTAGAAGTCTTGCCCTGTTTGGCTTTGAGTTTGCCCTTTCAGTGTCTCTCTTTGATTTGACCCACCTCATTTGTGGTGTTCTGGATTCAGCGAGGTCTCTAGTTTATTGACAGGAAGGTGCTCTTTGGAGGCTTAATCCACAGCTCAGCTCAGTCAGTGAAGGGCTCTTGTTGACTTCAGTAGATGCTGGATGAGATCTCGAGCGTCTTTTGCTCCATTATCTTTGGCGTCTACTGCATAGGGAGCACAGCTTGCAGGCATTCCAGAGCTTCTGAATTTGCCCAGCATCTGCATTCCAGATAACCAAGATGCTTACTTCTTAAAAAAAAAAAAAAAAAGATGCCTATAAACCATCCTGGAAGTTTACATTGCATCAAAGTTCAGAAGAATGCATAACCATTTCATTCTGCTTCCAGTCTTTTGTGCACAGTTCTAGGTTATCCTTTCTATTTTAGGAAAACCTTTAAACATGATTTGGGGTGACATAAAACAACCTTGCTGACAGTGTGACAAAGATAGTGTGCCCTTTCAGAAAAATCATTGTGTCTATTTAAATATTAGGCTTCAGCTTGTTAGTGAAAAATGTGTCGTGCACAGCATTTTTTTTTTTTTTTTTGGTGTGGGAAAATACAGTACAGATTTTGAAGTTTAAAAAAGTCTGGCAAATTACAAATTAGGATAATAATTCATGGGAGCAATAAAATATCAGACTTTTATTGCACTATTGAGAAGGGCATTAAAAAGCATCTGGGAACTTGAGGTTTGGAAAGATGGGCTTTGAAAGACTTGGTGGGTTAAATATTAATGTAGAAAATATGGCATCTGTGAATGCCTGGAAATATGCTAATAGGGCTTGATTCAGCAAAGGATCAAGCATTCCTTCAGGGTGCTGAGTGCCTCCAGGAGCTCCTGCTGACAAAGGGAGATGAGGGACCACAACATCTCCTGGAAGCCTATGGTGCCTGAGAGCACTGTGCTCATAATGAACATCCCAAGGGCATTTGGTGTCAGCTGGGCCAGCTGAGGGGGGCATGGCAAAGTGAGAGTTACCCACACAGCTGAGGTGCCCCAGCACAGCTTTTTCCCAGGCCAGCCTGGGCCCCAGGTGGCCAGGAGCAAGTGGCAGAGCCACCCCACACAGCGCCGGCCGGCATGGGGCCATGGGGCAGGTCGCTGGGGAGGCCTGGCTGAGGTGGGAAACAAAGGCTCTGTGTCTCCCAGCACCCGTGGGCCAGTACTCTCCGCTGCCAGGCTGGAGGCAATATCACCCCTGTTATCTCCAGTAAGCTGCAGGAACACTGGCCAGAAAAGCCGCTGTCCTCCAGCATGGTGGGAGTGTGAGACGTTTTCTTCTGGGGCCAGCAGGGCTGGAGAAGGAGATCCTCCCATTTTCCCCACATCTTCTAACTCTGGGTAGCAGCTATGGTTATCCTCTCATAAAGTCTTGTTCTCTTTTTACCTTAATTCTAGTCATATTTTTCAGTCTGTTATTTGTTTAGATGTGGTGGTCTCAGGGGACCTGAAGTCCTCACTCATCAGCCTTTTATTGTTTGTGCTGAGGAAACCAGCCCTTGTTAGCAGTAGAAATCTCCAGAGGCATGTGCTTTTCGTGCTGTTTTTCAACATGGAGAACCAGTCTATGTGACTCACTGCCCTTTCGAAGACACTGCGGGTGCGAGGGAGACTGTTGAACTGGAACAAACCACCTCTCTCCTTCAGCCACCACTCCCTACCTGCAGTGGGCTGCCCTGGCTTCTCGCCTCACTCCAGCAGTGGTAGGTTGCCAACCCAGCGACGAGGGCTGCACTCCTCTGCTCTTGAAACACCCTGGGTTTATTTCATTATTATTTTTAATACCTTTCTCTCTCTCTCTCTCCTCTGCCCCCCTCTGTCTCCACACTCCCACATGGTCTTTAGATCACTGGAGGAGTTGCTGTACCATGTGCTCCACGTCGCCTACATGCAGCAGCAGAACTCTGGTGGTGCACAGGGGTAATGGGTCCTCGGGCTCCCCTGGCCACCAAGGAGCTGGTGGGGAGTGCAGTGCCATCCCTCGCTCAGCCACCCAGGGGTACCAGCACCGTGAGTGCAAGGTGCTGGGGAAGCCTTGGCGGTACCGAGGGCCTTGGTTAGCACTTGTCACAGAGCGGAGCTGCGAGAGGGCTGCATATTGCGTTTCCTGAGACAGAACAAATACGTCTCAGCTTTCTGGCATTGATTTTTGACAAAGGATTCAAGAAGCTGCAGCTGTGCTGGCTTCCTCGTCCCCTCCCCCGCTTTATTACAATGCGTGTTGTTCTGAAATACTCAATTCAGCTATAAACAATCTACTCTATCAACAACATGCTTTTGCACTTTTTGAAATGGTGCTTTGAGGCAGATAAATGAAAGTAAGTATGGCAGCTTGCCAGTAAAAATCCTGCAAACTGTATCATCACAGGGGCACTGACTAAGACAGCACATTATTTTATTTACTGGGGAAACTGAAAATCCATTTCTGCCCATACAATAGCTGTTTATTTCATCTTTGCTTGATGTTTGTTCTAATCTTTCTTGACACTTCTAGATAGTAATGGTTCACAAGCTGTTCAGATCAGTGCTTGCAGGGCTCCATCAGCCAGCACTTCTTTCTGGTTTTAGAAGTCCAGCACCCTCTTTGCTGGCATGTGCCCTCCGGCCGACGGCAAGAGAACCTGCCCAAGCCTCGGACACAGGCAAAGTGCTGGGGAGGTCCCACAATGCCCTGTGTCTGTCCCCTGGGTTAAATTAGCACATTCACCTCTACCAACCAAGACGTGAACGGAAGCCCGTATTGTAGACGCGTTGCAGTGGGCTGACCCGGACAAAGGATTTCCTCGGTTTTGGAGTTGTTCTTTCTAGATGCTCAGCCTGTCAGATTTTTACATTGCCACCTGTCTAAATTATATCACGCACCCCATACTAGATAAAACTGATTCTGAAATGCAGAAAGATGAGGTGACAGTGTGACTGGTGCATTCCTGCTAAGGCCTGCTGGATTCAGCCTGGCCCTGATGATTTCTTAATCCAGGCGATGTGTCCTCTGACAGTGCGATGGCCCGTTCCCCAGCTCCCGCTCTGGTGGAGTGGTTCCTCCGGCACTGCTCATCACAATGGCTTGGAGACGAGAGAAAACTAGGCTGGGGAAGAATGTTGAAACCATTTCAAAAACCTCTGGAGAGAAAATTAGTAATATTTTGTTTCCCTGAATGGTTTCACTGAAATTTAGGGAAAATAATTGCAGTTGAAAGATCTCAGTTTTTGTTGTTCTGTTCTTTCCTTATTATTTGTTTTTGCATGCCTCTTTTTAATATACTTCCTCCTGTTCCTCTCCAGCCTCTCCTTTGTAACCGCTTGTCCCATATCCCACCACAGAAAGGTGCAGAGATGGTGGAAGAGAAAGAAAAAATATAATAAAGAAAAGATAAAGAACATTTCCAAATTTTGTTTTCCAGATCCAGTGGAAACAGTTTTTTGTTAACTTTCAGATCTTAATGATAGCCTTTTATGACCAAAAATCAGCTGAAAATTATTCTAAGTAGCTGTGTTTAACTCCTGTTTGGTTACCTAGCTATTTCTGCGGAATCCCATTTTATCCTTTGACGTATCCAGAGGGTCTACCACATTCATTTTGCTCTGGGGAGTCTCCCCTCTGCTTATACATTATAACCCATCATGCTGAATGGTCAGGAAACTCATGAAGAGCCTTTTTGATACTGTTTTGTTGGCCAGCTTACACTGAACTTGCCCCTTCCATAAGCTTATCCAGAGTACAGTCTCTTCCTATGTCCTCTTCTTGACTTTGAGGGTGTTTGTTAAAGTATAATGGTGTTTCATGCATAAGTATGTTCTTTTCCTGATATTGTATGATTCTTTACTTAAGGAAAAACACTTGTATGGAAAGAGATGCACCAGAGGTCAAATAGCAGCCAAAGCATCTCTGTATGCCAAAGCAGGAGAAATACAGAACTTTGTTTTATACCTGGAAAATCTACTGAATACACAAAACAAACCACTTTCAAAGCTACCATTCATGGCCCACAGACAAAAGCTCCTTGACACTTCCAGTAGAGAAGGTGATTGCACGGGACAGCTGAGATTCACAAGCAGAGATGCTGGTAACAGTCCTGATGTGCAAAGCAGTGACCCCTGGGGCAGCAGCCCTAAGTGCAAAACTGGCAGTGGAAAGGCAAAAAAGCTGCGTATGGCGTGAGACCAGGTAGCTGGGCTGGTGAGAAGGACAGCCTCTAGCAGAAAAGGGATGGCTGAAGATGAATTAGTAAGAACTACAGTGTTTGGAGAGAGGGGTTCCTTTAAATCTGTGGATTCAGCTCTGCTTTCTTCTGAGGTCTGAGCAAAAATTGGTAAAACAATTTTGAGAATAACCTGCAAGCTGAACATGCAGGGTTGCTGAGCACTTTCAAATGGATGTCAGGCAGATAGGTGGGTGTTGGTCCTCATTCTGCCAAATTCAGGATATCCCTGAGAGCCTGTATTTTTTCTGTTTTGTCTTACCTTGAATCTATTAAAAATAAACTAGCACTGACAATTACACACATGCACTGTACATTTGAGACCCACAGGCGTACTTGCAAATCAGCCTAGAGGACTGAAATGCATGTCTTGGATTAATTTTGGTGGTAAAGTGTCCAAATCCCCTTACTCAGCCTTGCAGTACTCACCTATAAATATCAGCCATAGTCCAGATTAGTGGCCCTTATTATTTTTACTTCACAAAATTTATTGATCTCTGTTCTCAGCCCACCATGCTTCAGAGCTAAAAGAAATGGCCCTTCCTTTCTGCACAAATGTTTTCCTGGAGAGTCCCTGCTGGTAAAAGGTATGTGCAGTATTTTGGTTATACTCATTTGTGAAAAATTGTGTATCATGGAAACCTCCCCAAAGCAAGCTCCTGGCATGGAAGGGCTACTTTTCAGACTAGAGGGTCAACTCTTCAGCTAATGAGGTGCAGCAGGCTGTATAGGAAAGTCTGGAGAGAGTCTGCCCATCCTGGGTGCTTGCTGGGGGTGACAGCAAAGTAGTGCAAAAAAATTCAGCAAATGGAGGAGTTCACTTTTAATATTAGTTGACCCAAGAAACCCAGCAGAAAGAGGAGAAAGGAGGTTCTCCTACATGATACAACACCCAACATTCCCCCTCTCATAACTGTAATGGGGGGTAGGAAGAAAGGCCAAACTGCCGGCCCGCGAAGGCGCTGCCGACAGCTGCTGTTGTACAGCAGTGCTGCGCTGTGCTGGGTGGGTGAGATGGCCCGCAGCTGAGGCATGAAAAGCTAAACTCCTTCAGGGTCGTCTTCCTCCTGTGCAGGAACCAGGGATGTCAGCAAATTTATACCAGACTAGCAAAAGTGGGGGCTTTAAAGTTTTAACTGAATGTGTAGTTTAAATCAGTGCATCCTTTGCAGATAAACACAGTCTTAGCCCTTGGAAACCTGTGCTGGTTAAAACCCAGAGTAACAGGATTAGTCTCTTAGGACTAATAGTCCAGGGCCTAATCATTACATGAGTTTATTCTAAAATAACTGGTAATGGTCACTGCAGAGCTGGGGTAAAGCTATTGTGTGCACACAACTGTTTTGATGGCAAATACAAAATAAATGCATGAAAGTCTCTCGGTGAGTAGAGCTTCTTTCATTCCCAAAAGCGATACAGACTGCGCCAGGCAAATATCAACTTGGAGGAGTCATGCCAGGGGCAGCTCCCACCTAGATCAGGTTCACAACACTCTGGCACGGGGAATGATTTTTTCCAACCTGTGCGACACATGAATGGCTTCAGAGCTGGGGGGAAGCAGACAGGAGGGGATAGGATAAAGGTATTAAGGAAATCCCACTAAAAATGCCCCTGGGGCAGGAATGCCTTTGCTTGTTTTCTTACTGAAAAGCAAATGGTTTAGAAGATGTTTCTTCTGGCCCCATATATCAAATATAACCGCATTTTATCCTCTCAAGTACTGACGGGATTCCCAGCTCTTTCCAGGGGCTCAGACAGCTTCCAAGGCAATGTGATCCTTAAAGGCACACAGAAATAGCAAAAAAGCAGCAGCAGACATTGCAAGGTGTCGGTGTGAGCAGCGAATTATCATCACCCACGCACAGAGTATCCCATGTCCCATCGCCCCACAGGAGGGATTCAAGCCCTCGCTCATACCAGTTCTGCCCTAAAACCTGTCAGTGCTGATTTATGAGGGAAGCGAGGCCTCGATGTGGGCAGGGAGGAGAGGCAGAGCAGTCGTACGCAGCGCGTGCTCCACCGAAGCCTCCCTCCGCTCAGCCAGCCCAGGGGAAGCCCAGGGGTACTTCTGCCCTGACCCATGTTCATGGGGCTCCCCCTCAGCTCAGCCACCCACATGCACCCTGGGGCAGTGCAAGGGCTCAGACTGCTCCTGCTCCTGGCCAGTCCTTCTTAGCCAGGATGAGCCTGTTCAAGCAGGCTCACCCCACCTGCTTCTAAGGTGAGACCTTACCCCTGTAAAAGAAAAGGCATTTGGCCTTACAGTTATCTCAAAGGCTTGGGACCAAAGCTGCAGCTTCACTGCATAGTCATGCTCTTAGGAGAGGTATCACCTCCTGGGGTGATGTAAGGGGTGTGCTCTGGGTGCCCTTGGACCCAAAAGAGGACATCCGACATCCCTTTGAGAGAATGCCGGTAGGTGCCGGTAGTTATTTTAAATCAGGGACACAGGAAGAAGTTTTCTTGGGGAAAGCAAAGTAAATTTAACCCTGCTGCCCCCCATTCCTCCAAAGAGTGATTCCTCCCTCAGCCTGCAGTGGGAATTTGCTACTAAACAAAAAAAAAAAAAAAAAGAAGTGGGATCTTCCATGTGACAGATACCGAATGTAACTGCGGGGAGAGAAAGCAGGTGGAGAGATTAGACATGCCTGATGATGACAGAAAGCATGTTTATGCCTAATACATCGCAGAAATTGTTCAGGAGCAATTCAGCCATGTGAAAATGCAACCCTTGTAATATTGCCAAGGTCGGAAAAACCTAAGGAGATCCACTGAGTAAGTGCTGGTCCTGCAAAGAAAAGCCATCCAGAGGTAGCATGGTCGTGGTGCTGAGGCAGTTTTCCATCAGGGTCCCCTAGGGGCAGGGGCAGGGAGAGAAGCTCCTGCTGCTTTTCTCTTGTTCTTGCTGCTCACAAGGAAAACTCCTATATCGAGATCCAAACCTGCTCAAGCCTACCTGGCTGTTGGCTCTTTGATCACTTCCAAGTTGAGTCTAAAAAATCACACTGGTCCAGAAAGGGTCATGAAACCTGTGGGAAGGAGTTGCGTCTCCCATGGGTCCTCTTTCCGTGCTGTCTTCTTTTCCTTTAGTTCTGTTCTGAAAATAATTATGTTTAATAACCTGTTTCATTCCTCTTGTCAGGGCCAGCTTGGGAAAGAGAGGAAGTGATGACTCTTCCTACTTGCAAATATGGCCCTGCCTGGAAAGTCCCTCTGCAAATCCAGAAGAGGTGCGTGAGCAGTCTGGGGCAATCCTGGGGTGCAGGAGGTGCTGGGAAGAGGGCAGATGCTTTTACAGAAAAATGACAGGGATACGGGCAGGAATATTTCTCCTCTGAAGTCCTCTCTTTCACTTCCCTACAGTTTTAATATAAAAGACCAGTCCCATATCTCTTAGTAGATTTGGGCTGAAGGGAAGAAATAGCCAGATGCTCTTCCCAGGCAACTAAGAACTGCTGTGGGTTAGCTCTCTGTCATGCCCTGGCCAAGAGAGCCGTGCACAGGCAAGCAACTGGCCTCAGGCCTCAAGCAGGGAGGCATGGAAGAGGCAACTAGTTTGTGGTTGGTGCAGGCAATTTTCACAGTGCCAGCGTGGCAACTCCATCGCTCTCTTGGTAGAATCCGGAGAGATGTTTGTAGGGAGAGCAGCCCTGGAGATTGTCTGAGGTTCTGTGAAGGAGGGAAAAAAAGATGAACTGGCAAAAAGTTAATTAAAACTCTTCTGATTATGAGGTGGAATTTAATACTTTAAAAAATGCAGTGTGACACAGTGCAGCACTGCAGCTGAATTAATCATGAATGGGATAGTAATTTTTAATTTTTGTGTGCTTGTGGAAAACACTCAACAGATTTGACAATTAGAGCAGGGTAACAGCATTGCATGGCACAATGTAAAGTAGTTTTTCCCAGTGGTTTTTGAGAGGGAGCTAAACAGATGTGCTCAAATATTTACAAGTGCACAATATTCACATGCTTTTCAAATGCTGACCCTGCTGATTCGCAAAAGTCTGCTTCAATCTGGAGACCAGCTACTGCAGTGACACAGGCTATTTATCATAGGTAACGCAGCGGCACTACCGCCAGCTCCCAGCGTACTTGTGTGCACAGCTATCTCCTACTCTACTGACAGTGTTATGCCACCTCAGCAACTCACCTGTATCACCAATTTGTCCCACCACAGTCCTGGCAGCAAACTGGGCCCTGCTGGCTCAGCCCCAGCCTGTGGGGTAGGAGGGGTTCCTGTGCCATGCGGCACCAAAAAGAAACAAGTTTGATTTCAGCCCCAGCAATAAAAATCAGAGTAGTTCAGCTGAAGTGACATGAGAGCAAAGCAGTCCTGTAGGGTCTAATATTACATGTTTACACTGTGTAATTCAACAGGGTGAGCCATCAATTATCTGCATCAAAGTGACCACCCAGAGACCCAGTGTATTTGGCCTCGTCTGTCACTTAGCTGTCCCCTGTCACGCTTCAATTAAGAGCTGAGACTGCTGGCTAACATTGTCCATATCACCAGCAGTGCAGAGTGTTTCATTGCCTTGTTTTCCTCAAAAGGAGCCCAAGGAAAAGTTGGGTTTGTTCAGCACAATCTGTAGTTGGGGAGGATTCAGGTAAGCCAGATGGCAATGTCAGTGATGGATGGTACAGATACTGTCGGGCTATGCCTGAATATCCTAACTGGGAAAGCTGAGCTGCGCTGTACCTCACTGAAATATTGACTATTGCAGCAGTTGCTTTACACTGTTCAATTGGCTGTGTAATTGCTTTCACAAATTAAACAAAAACAATGGTGAAAATATGTAAAATGTCACCTGGACTGAATTGTGGTTCGGATCCCCAGTGAAAATGAGTTTGGCAGCCTCCCTCCCTTCTTATCTGCTCCATTTCAGCCTGAACGCCTCTCTGCTCACAAGCCCCGGTTGGTGTTGCAGGTCGGGTTTTAGATGTGGTACGGGTGCTGCTGTGTGAGGAGCCCTGCTTATCTGGCTCAAGCCAGGGCAATTAGTGCCCCATTTTTTCCAAGCCATCCCACTCCTTCCATGCCTTGCATACTTTTTGGTTTGCCGTGCCTGCTCTCCTGGGTTTCTTTACTTTGAAGGGCAAACATGCAATGCTGCACTTCCCTCTTAAGCTCATATTTCTTTTCCTTTAGCATTTAGCCCTGTAAATGTGATAGTTGTTCATTTAGTGAAGGCAACCAAGGGAATGAGAAGGGTCCAGATCATTCAATTGCAAGTTTATGAGTCAACAAGTCCCATCCATGCTGACCTCTCTTCTACAAGCCCAGTGGCAGAGACAGCAGTGAGTCAAAGAAGGTGGATGGCTTGCCCAGCTCTGTCCTCTCCCTCCCCTCTCCTCCATGCTCCTCAGACAGCAAATAGGGGGAATTAGCCAGCCTGGGTTCTCCTCATGCCAAGGCATCTCAGGCAACCAGGCACACCTGCATTTCAGTTTCTTTCCACTGCACATTTGTGGGGGCTGCACTTTGCTCCATTTTCTTTCTCTCCTTTTCCAGCCTGATTGTGTTCCTGATGTGTTTAGGAGCAGTGTGGAGCTGCTGCATCCAAAGAAGTGCCATGGAGACACTGCCATGGACCTGCAGACAGTATCTGCAACTGGTATGATACATTTCACGGGTTTTCAGGAACATAGGTTAGTTCACCCATTCTTGAGTGGGAAGACTGGTAAACTCTGCACTCTGAGCCCCCTTGAAAATTATGATTATTCTCACATTGCCTTTACCTATGGGTGCGAAGACCGCTAGCCAGTGTTAACCACTGCCTGGTCTTCCCACAGAAGAAGAAAACCACAGAACAACTTGGTTTTTCTCTTCTTTAAGCAATTTAGATTGGAGAGCTTTTTTAAAGTACCAAATGAAAGATGGCTCTGTTTCAGCTGCACTCTTGAAAGCCAATATGCTTTTAAATGCCAGTTGCTGAGTATCCTGAAAAGAACAGGCACTTGTGAGTTAGCTGTCTTGGTTTTGGTTGACAGTGCCCCATGTAGAAAGGAAAATGAGATCTCTGCATTCAGCCTGAGGAGCAGAGTAACCCAGGTAGCTATGGGACAGTCTCCACTCTCAGTGAATCTTGGGAATTTTCTGTACCAGTGAGAATCTGGATTGCCACAGCTGGAATCACTAACAGGCAGTCATGGTGATACAGTGTTTTCTATCAGGCAGGCTGGAGGAGCCCAGGTTTCTCATCAGATAGATGTAGTAGTGTTTTTTAATACTTTTTAATAGTTCACAAAATTATGATAAGCTCTGCAAGGCCATTTAAAATGGATAATCTTCAAGTGGTATTAAGGATTAAAATGGGTCTGCCTTGTATGCCTTAATGGGCCCCTTACAGGCTGTTCAACGTTATCAAAAGGTGATTTTAAGAGTTTGTAATAAATACGTTCCTTTGGGGAAGATTAGGAAACAGGGTGGGATTTGCCATCCTTCTGCTACCTCCAAATTGCTGTGCTCTGACTGAATTTATTACAGTGGGTCTGTCTTGAACTCCAGAGCGCCAGCTCACTTCTAATCCATTGTTCAGTAAAGAGGTTTGTCCTTAGGGGGAAATGTTTGCTCCAAGAGCCAGGGCTATTTAGTATTTGATTATCAGCCTAGGAGAAATTAGTCAAATAGGGCTGCAGCTTCGTGAACAGTTATGTGCAAGTTTAACCTTCCATTCCTGAAGAGTCCTTTAGATTTCAAAGTGCGATAAAATAAAGTGTGCCTGCAGAAATCTTATGGGGACCAGGGACTAAGGAACCTATTTATTCCCAAACCAGGAGTGAAATACTTCATTCAGAAAGTTTTCCTCGAGGGAGCTGTGCTTATCCTCTTCAAGTGTCCAACTCCTTGTCTTTGTTGCAAACCCAGCCTTTGTCCATGCCACCGTCAAGGGTTGGGCCTGAAATTACTGGGAGATTTGCGTGTATGAGGGAAACTGGATAAAATTACTGAAAGTACCCTCCCTAAGCATTAATTTTTCATTTCACACTTTTCCATATTGACAAAGTCCATGTCCTTGAGCAACCAAGTTGTCAGAGTGGTACAAACCCCACAATAATAATCCTTCCCTGTGAACCTTCTGAGGTTTCTCTTTATATATAAAATTCCATTGTACATCAGTTAAAGGATTTCAAGTACAATTATGAAACTTTCACATTTCATAAGATGTTGAAGGTTGAACGAATTCTTGTGGAGGCCAGCAGAAAACTTCCCATAACACCTACTGCCAGTGTCCTGCCAGCAATATGCTTACATGCTATTTTCATCTGCCTAAAATCAACTTGAACACACTGGAACATACTGATTTCTTGAAAATTAACAGTTTTAGAGGAGAAAGTGGTTTTACCCCCTTGGCTCTCTGGCCCCTAAGCTTTGTGCTTTGGAGCCAGCATTCCCAGAGCTTTCACATTGACTGAGTTTCAATTATTTGCCTTGCTGGGATACTGAGAACCTATTAGGACTGAGACAGTCGGTCCGTGGTTTCATGGACCTTGAGTGTGGTTTGGAGGCCTCAGTTCAGGCAGGGAGCCTTTGAAAGTCACAATAATATTTGTACATCACCGAAGGATTTTGTATAACTGTGAGTTTCCTGCAGTGATGTGTATGTGAACACAGAAAACTACACCCCTAACCCTAGCCATCTTTCTCGACTGACTGGTTAGTTTATGTTAATATCAGGCAAATAGATCTTGCACACAGGATGTTCAGTTTCTTAATTTGCTTAACCATATGATTGCAAAATAACAAGATGTAATACAAGAGCAGAAAACATTAATATAATAATTTGTATTAACCACACAATATGATGACACGAGATTGTCATCTGTATATCCATCTTACACTGACTTTGACTAAAAGACATCATATTTAGAGGTTAGGGGCTAGAAAATGTTTTGAATTGGGCTGGTGATGGTTAATTTCAAGAAATAATTGAGGGAGGGGCAAAGGGGGGTTCTGGGGCTGCAACACCATGCTGTTGGTGTTCCCAGTTCACAGGACAAGAGGGGCACATAGTCGGGCTGGGCAACACCCCTGTCCCTGTCCCAGCTGTGGCTCCATTTGCTGCTTTCATTGTGACCGCCTCTAAGTATGTAGTTCCAGTTTAACTCAGCCTGAAGCTAAACTCTTCCTAAATTTCAGATTGTATTTTTCAAGTTTGTGATCAGTGCCTAAACTCTGACGCTGGGGTAAACTCTGACTCAAGAAATTGAAGTGGGCAAATGGTCCTATTGCCTTCTGCATTTCATGCTCTTAATCTGCTTTTTAGGCATCTTTGAGAATCAGCCTAGCATCCTACTAATGAAAATGCTAAAGCAGATGTTTTACTTTGAGCACATGACTAATCCTGCACCAATATTTGGAGGCCAGGACCTCTTAGGTCTGAGAATAAGCTGGAAGACTCCAATGAGCTATGTACTGCTTTTACTTTTACCCTATGGGAGAGTGGAATTCACGTATTTTTGCTTGCAGGACCATGCTGGGCGACTGAAAGCATGTGAGGAATCTGGAACATTTATGGTGTAAACATCATTTCAGCATTCTCCTACGCAAGAGATGATGAAACCTCTTAAGATGAGAGCCTATGTAAATATGTGTTATGCATCAGCTAGGCAAACAGATGAGGGAATGTTGTTTTTAGAAGCTCCAGATGATGGCCATGATCCTGTAATGTGATTATTGTGAGCAGAGACATACATCCATCTGCGGTCCAAGTAATTCATCCTCTGCAGATCCACTGCAGGACTGGGGTCTAACTCTGCACAGCCACCAATGCCAGCTGTGATTGAGGAGAAATAAGCAAAGCCAGAAAGGCTGAACCTGTCACCCTGAAAGAAGAGAAAAGGCACTGGGAGATCAGGAGCCCTGCCACCCATGCTGAGACAATACTTGTTCAATTAAGCAACTTCTGCCTGTGTGGCAATTGCCTGTGTCTCGGTGTGCAAAATCCCTGGCTCACTGCTAGCCTCCGTGCATATTAGCTGTCTTCAGACTCCTCAGAGTGAGTTGTGGCCCTTCCGCTGGGGAGAGTGGGGTCCATCCCCTCCTGACCACTGAGGGTCACTTCAGCAATCCTTTCAGAGTTATCTTTGCAGAAAGCGCAGAGAGCAGCAGGGTGTATGCCAATGCCAAGCCTGGCGCCACAGTCACAGAAAGGGAAGTGCCCTGCTCCTGTGTGGTAAACCTTCCCCCTACCCCAGGTAAAAAAAAAAAATTAGAGCTGCTACTCTAAGCTAGCTATTAACAAACCTGTTCTTTTGCAGAAGCAGTACATGTAGGTATACGTGTGTGTGTATATATATATTTATATAAAAGAATATAAAAAAACTACCCTCCATAAATTGCAATAGCTTCTGTATTTTTATTGATGTTTAATTTAAACCCTGATGTCTAAGTCTTCTTGAGCATTCCTGACTAGAGTAATTAATTTATAGTTTGTTCTGAAAGTGTATCAGCAAATGGGCATCAATGCAGATAGCCATTTATTGCTCCAGCAGTGAGGTTAAATAGCTTGTGCTTTTAACTGCATGGTACAAAAGATATAAAACTATTTGCTTGAGATATTAATCCAGGATGACCTGATATAATGTGACAGTAAAAACACTTTTGCCAAAGAAGGGAGATATGTTCTCTGCTCAGTACCTCCTGCTGACTCTCTGCTCCAAGCGAATAAACATACAGCTGAATTCTCCCAGCCAGGTGTGATCCAGGAACAAACTGGCAGCGCATATTTGTGTCTGCTAATGTCAATTCTAACTCACAGAACTGTCCCACCATTGGCTCTTCAGTCAAAATGCTTGCTCTGTTTTCTCAAGAATCAACACAGAAAATGCCATAAGCACAGAAAAGTCACCTGGTCTAAATCTCAAAGGAATGAAGCACCGTGGTTTATACTGATATACAATGAAGTATACCATGCAAGAGTGGTGTTCCAGAACTCAGACGCTATAGATGAAACGGAGGCAAAAAGGGAAATCTTGCATGAAGCAGACAATAAATAATCTTGAAGACAATTTACAAAGCCTAATCTCTGCAGAAGCCCTAGTGATCTGAATGAGAAGAGCTTACGTTGGAACATCCCATCTGAAATAATCCATTCCTCAGAACATGGGAGCCACATTCCCTCAGCCTGTGGCTGCTAAACTGTCCGGCAGGTTGGGCAAGGAAAATTGCATGCTGAGTTTGAATATTTGTCCTGTTCTTCTATGTCCCAAGTTTAGTTTTGTGCCTTTATCTCTGCTCAGAAAGAACATGAAACACAGTTAAACTCTGCTTGACAGCTCAATTTAGGCTGCACATAAGAGCACATTAGCTCTTGGCTGTAAAATGCACACCTGGATTTGAATAAGTCAACCTTGTCTTGATATAGTAATAAGGAAAAAGAGGCTTAACAAAAGATATGGTGATACACCTAAAGATAAGAGAAGTTGGGTGATAGGTACCAGTGTCTGAACAGTCTTTCACAGGGCTCAACTCTCACAGAATAGAGGAAAAGTCAAACAACCTCATGGTTAATTATTGTAATGGGATACGGATCATCGCCGTTGGCTGAGAAAGAATTCACATTTTGGATCCTCTAATTCACTGTGATCCTTTAGATGTTAAGCTCTGAAGCAGTGCTGAGTTTGGCAAAGCGAGGACAAAACCCCATTCCTATTCTAAGCATGCTACTTTAGCTACTAGCTTTTCATTCAAGAAAGGGATTTGTTGACAGCAAAATTATTTTCTTAGAAAAACACTAAATGAGAAGATGGCAAATGCTGTTGTGAATGTTCACACGACTCCAGGAGCAACCGACCGTGATTATTCAGACAGGGCTCCTGCAGGAATGAATAGAGCTAAAATCTCAAAATTTGGCAAGAATAAGGTCCTCAGTAAGGAGTAGCACTTACAGTTGCTCCGGAGAAAATCTAGTTTCATTAGCCAGATTCATGCTCTTTTGGAATTGACCATGTGCAGTGGAACATCCTGTCTGTATGAATGTAATTAAGAGATGCACTGTGAATAGTTGCCCTGCAGTTAGTGTAACATATGCTCCAGCACTTCCAGACGTCTCTACTGAAGTTGGTAGCAAAATCCTGACGTCTTCAACAAGGCCTCAATCAATGTTATTCATATAAAAACTGCTACGTGTGAAAGCAGCTGGGGATCTCTCCCTTCCCTGGAGATATGTGAGAAAGAGAAGAGGAAACCATGCTGAGGAACTGACTGAAAGGCTGGAGAGACCAACAGGTAAAGCCATGGCTTGTAGCATTCAGGAGACAGAACGATGTTGCTACCCAGTCCGTGACCTGCTGTTTGCCTTCTGGCAGGTGCTTTTATATCTCTTACACTTTGCCTTGCGCAGCTCAGTAAGAAATCCTGAGCCCGACCCCTACTGAAGGCATCAGAGCATTCCTCTTTGGTCTCCATAAGCATTGATGTATTGTGCTTAACATTTAAATCCCATGGCCATGAGTACTGTACTGGAAGAAGAAAGGCTTGATCACTGCACTGGGCTGCTGTCACAGCATCTTGGCCTCAGGGACTGAAGCTCACTTGGTGGCATTGAGGTCTATTTGGTATAGGACAGTAAGAGGCTGCACTCTAACGAGGCAGTGATCTGAGGAGAAGCAATCTCAGTCCCAGTGGCAGTAGTGGATCTGGAGCCTCCTTAGGTTTGTGGTGCTAAAATCCAGGGCTAAACTCTGCAAATTGCATGTATTTCCCCTGTGACCTATCCTGAACACCAGCTCCAAGCAACCCCCACTGGAATTGTGTATGGTTCCCCACTTGAACTTGCTGACATGAGCCCGTCTCTCATGACAAGCCCAGCAGGTGGGTGATGCACAGGCTCATCTGGCCCTCCAGTTTGTGACCAACTCTCCAGCTCAGCAGATAGCAGGACCATGCTGAAGCTTTAGACAGGACAAACAATTTCAGGCAAGATAAGGACAGACTAGACTTTTACGCAACCAGAACTTATTTATGTGAGGTTTCTGAAAGTTCAATAGTTTTTACTCCACTGCTGTGTGCTTTACTGCTGTTTTCTGGAATCAGTAGAGGAAGTAACAAATTAACGCAAGGGAAAGTGTTCTTGCAGCAACACCACGGTGGGAAAAAAGTCATGAACTGCTGGAAATCCACCCAAAAACATTCCTCTGATCTTCCAAGATCTTTTTAATCTCAGTTCCAGATGCCAGAGGTCTATAATGCAACAAGTTTTGGATAGGTCTGCACAACTCTGATGCCAGATTTGAAATGGGATTTTTGATGCTCTCCCCTGACTAGTTTCCTTTTCACAAGTCCAAGGGTTGGAACATTTCCCTCCTCATTCTTCACTTTGGGTGTCCTGCTTTTAGCAAACCCACAGGAGCTGGGGCCATGGTGGGAACATAGTCTGGGAACCAGCCACACATCGCACTCAGAAAAGCCACCCGCTGCGGCCAGGAGCTCTGCGAACCACCGAGGTTGCTGCCTCCTCTCTGTGGGCTCCCCCAGCTCTTTCCTCTACCTGCATGAATGCCATCTCTCTGGAGCCAGAGTTGGACTCTCCAGAACTAATTGGAACATCTGCATTTGAAAGACCCAAGTTACATTGTTTAAAAGCAGGTCAGATCCCATTCAACCACAATAGCCAGCAGGTAACTCAAGTAGGAATCCGCAGCCTAGGCCATGGATTTGTATGTATCACACAAATGAATGTAACCACCCCCTCCTCCTCGCCCCAAAGAAGGCTATGGAAAGCACTGGCTGGCTTCTGCCACACAGCAGTTGTTAAACATCGCTGCAAGGTCATGGACAACATTCCAGCTCATCGAAACTGCAGATAAACACCCTTCCTTCCCAAACAGCGTATGAAAACAGCTGTTCAGCATTATAGTGCATTGCAAATGATTTCTTGTCTCTTTAAAGTCAGTTGTTCTTAGATAATCCAAAGGTAGCAGTCAGAGAAGCACCTACCACCTGCACTGAGTTATGCTGGCTGGAGAGGAAGCTGGAGCAGAGGAAAGGCAATGATACGCCAGGCTCACTGGTTTGCATCCCATATTTATTAACACGCTTTTGTGAATTAAATGGGGAAAAAAATCAGGTATTCAATGACCAGACTTCTGAGGCGAGCAACACATCAAGCATTTCTCCTACAGTCTTACAGTAACATTTCACTTTCCTTCCTTCACATGTGTATCCAGGGCTCAACCTCATGAGATTTGGGGCAACACGGACCTGTGCAGCAAGGCACAGCCACACGTTGGGGTGCAGGAAGGGTCAGTGGGGAGCACACCAAAAACAGGGGCAGAAATGGGAGCATCTCATATGGGGGAAGCAACACAGGGACTCAGACACCATGGAAAACCAGAGCCACTTCCATGGGGAAAAAGGAGGATGGGACAGGACCAAGAACCTGGCCTGGGCAGGCACAGAGGTTGGGGCAGCCAGGGTCCTGGATGGAGGCGGACTGGAAGATGTGGGTCCTCTGCTTGCTCTGAAACTACTTGGAAAGCAGACAGCTCTGCATTTCTCCTGTCTTGTGGTCAAAAACATACAGACAAGGCAACCCGTACTGCGCACGCCTGCTGAGGAAGCAGCCTGCCAGGCCCCGCCCCCCCTCCCTATCTACAGATAGAAAAAACTGTGTTCTAGTACTGTCCTTGTCCTTTCTTTAGTTGTAAAGCTACCCAGGATAGTGTTCGTTTATCATCCTAGGCTTGCATGTGTGAGCAGAGTGCTGACTCACTGTTTAAAAACCCCTGCAGTGGGCAAGCTTTCTAAGGCCAAATTAAAACTCTTAGCTTGCTGCATGATCAGTTGGGATGACTGATAATTGATGAAAATGCTTTAGAACAGACAGAACCCTCAGAAATGAATAACTCATTTCTTCTGAACTGAAGGCAGCCCTCCATCCCCCAAAACCATTTCTGTTAAGATACTGTTTACACAGATTAAATCAGTTGTGTCACTGGGGCACAGCAAAACCAGCAATGTGACCTGCTGAGATTTAACACCAGATTGCAATTTACAATCAAGGCACCAAGAGTCACTGAAGTGCATAGCTCCCACCCCAATTACTAATTAATCAGACCAAAAGAGGTCTCCATAAAAGGCATAGCAGTCAGCTGTGAGCCCTATAAATTCAAAGGGCTTCTCTATCCTTTATGTAGGAAAGGTGACCTGGGAAGCTTTGTGGTTAGGAGTTGGTCCTGGGAGAAAGCAAACTTGTTAAAGTTTTTTGGTTCTGTTCTTGTTGGTTTTTTTTTTCCCCCTCCTTAATAAGAATGCAGCTAGCTTGTTTGTAGTAAAGTGTTGCTAAAAAGGCAGTGTGAGATGCTGGGATGAAATGAGTTGACTAACTTGCTTTCTTCAAAGTGTGTGAATTTTCTCAGGGTTTTGGTTTGTTTGGTTATTTGCTTGCTTGTTTTGTTTTTTCTTTTTTAAAATTTGTTTAAAAGCATTAACAATGTGGCAATACCTGCATCGGTTTATAGTGAGGAGAGGGTAACATGATGGCTCAGGGAGGGCAAACCGCAGCCCCACGCGTTGGCACGTGCTGCAGGGAGCCAGAGCCTCCTGGTCCCACCTGTGCATGGGGCTGCTTCTGCAGCCAGGAGTGTGTCCCCATGGGAAATGCCCCATGGCAGGACTCCAGCAGTGACCTGCTGGCAATACAAGTAGCAGCGCCCAGCAGGCAGTGTGCCTTGGGCTGTCCGCTGCCCTGGGCTTTCAGGGAGTGGATCTCGCTGCTGACACACAGGCATGGTGTCAGTGGTTTCAGGAGTGCTGCCAGGGCAGGGCCATAGTGGGATTTAGCTGGAGTGACCCCCTGGGCTTGGGAGGGCCTGGCGAGCCTGTCCCTTGGATGCTGGTGGCACTCAGTCTTTAACCTGGCACTGGCCTTGCTCCTGGCTGACCTGGCCATGGATGTGCGTTGGGCTAAGGCACCTTTCTGTGAGTCCTTGGAGAGCACCACTGCCTTCGCGTGGCAGCAGCCACCAAGCCCCTCTGAAAGGGGCAATGGGGCTTTGCCACCGGCCGTGGCATCCCTGGGGTTGGGGCTGCAGCAAGGCCCCTTCCCCCCGGAGGGGGATTGCAGGGAGTGAGTTATGGGCTTGGCATTATTTGCTTGTTGAACCATTGCTGGGTTTACAAGACCTGAGGCTTTAAAAGCTGTGCTGCCGGTACCAAGCTGGGCTGGAGGTGAACAGAGCTGCTCCCCAGGGGCTAATGGAGATGCCCCCTGCTCATTCCCCAGTGACCTCCAGCTCCTTTCCAGGGGTTAGAGAGTTTTCCACTGCCTTTGGCTCCACTAGACCAGTGTCTGTTGGGCCCAATGGGCTCTGAAAAACATCTCAAAGAGTACCTCAATCATTCCTCAACATGTCTTTTAATTATTTCAAGGCAAAAGGGATAGTTCTGACATTAAAAGAGAGAAGGAAATATAAAAATATGAAACAGATACTACTGTTTGATGGTTTTGCTTGCTATAGTGCACTTCATCTCATTACATTTATGGTCAGGCCAATCCTTCTTGATGCTGATAGTCTAAAACAGAAACCCACAGTTTTTAATGTAAAAATAATACATGCTTTAAGATGAAACCACAAGATATTGTGAAAACAGGAAGTCCAGTGTGTCATTAAAGTGGGTTATTTAAGTATAAATATTCTATTTTTTGAGGAGTCCTGCCTATATTTTAGGAGATGATATAGGTTTCTTTTTGAGAGCTAAAAATAACAGGGTAAAATCACGCTGGTGGTATTTTTCTAGTCACTTTGTCAAATGCACAACTGTGCGCATTACATGGGGGAAAGAAAAAGCCTTCCCCCTCCTCACCCCTCGGCAACATAACAGGGATCAGAACTGCACATCTGTAAATAAATGCATCATTAGATTCTCATCAATTTGTAAGCTTCACTTGATGTATGGCTAAAATAATCCCACAAGGATAACTAAAGAAGTGTTTGCTTTCAAGCACACACAACGCAGACCAGCAGAAATACTATTTCAGTTGAGCAAGGGGTGGTTTTTTTTTTTTTTGGTTGTTGCCTATTTTTTTCTTACAACAGTCCACTTTGAAGAATTATTTTAGATGCATTGCTACCAATATATTCATTAGCTGAGGATCTCTGGACATATTAAAAGAACACAGTAAAACAACTAATGATGCACTTGAGCAGTAACAGGTTGTCATTAGAGCAGCATCTGCTCTCATCAGAGTTAATTATTCAGTTGCTTTGTTTTCCAAGTAGGTGTCTGGTAGAATTTAGCAGAATCTTAATTAAAACACATTTTCAAACTCCATGGATGCTCATCTCATCTAAAGAAATCAAGACAATTTCCACCATAAACATCAAGCTTCAGTTGAGCCATCAAACAGCAGAAGGATCTCAGCCAAGGCAAGTTTTAGGCATTAACCATTACAGCGCCAGTGGGATGCAGGTTGCTGTGAACTCGTGCCCCGATGAACTGCCCTGATAAACTGTCCTGTGTATGTACCTATAACCAATGCAGGCACATGGTTAAGTAACGAGAATACTCGTACTGCATGATTCCTTTCACTGTGCAAACCTCTCCAATGCTGCATGTTAATTCTGAGCTGCAGAGGGGCAGCACGTGCGTGTGCTCCCCAAAACCATGAGTTGCTCTGTGTTCGGGCATGGACCTGCCTTTCTGTCCGCTTCTGGTGTTCTGAACATCACCACCCTGGGCCAGTCCCCCAAGCTGGCCTCACAGCAGACACTGGGCATTTTGAAACTTTTTATTTCCCTGCGTTCTTCCGCAGTGCTGGAAAAAGATGTTTTTCGTCTTATAAAAACTTCTCCCTTGGAAAGCCAAATGGAAGTGCCTCTGTCTCTGGACATAAAAAGATTAAGTGATTACTGTGAGGCTGCACTGACTGTCAGAAACTTGCTGCTAATACAGTAGCCACGGACATGCCAGAGAACTGTTCCCATCAGATGTGGTAAACCCTGTGTGCTCCCAGTGAGGATGCTTGCAGGGAGGGAGCGGAGAACTGGACAAATCCATGGCTGTGTGCTCCCACTCAGCTAAAAACTCTCTGTAAAGGAAACAACCCTCTGAGGTAAACAAGCTTAGGTTCAACCTGCTTTACCTGAATGCCGTTATCCGCGGTTGCTTTCCAGGGTCTCCTTGTTATTACATCTCAGCAAGCACATACCAAAAAAGTTCAGTCTATGAGTAAAAGCTTTATTTCCCAATGGCCAGCACAGTATATGAGAGCTTGAATCTTAAGCTTGGACTTGTTTTCTGCAGTGTATTGACTTACACTTGGAGCTGGTCGGGAATTTTCTATCATAAAAATGCTGTTTCATCAAAAGAAAATGTTTCATGGAAATAGAGGATTATAAGCAGGGTAAGACAGCTGGATTCAGCCTTGTGGATGGGGATGGGAATGTTCTGATTTGTCATGTTGAAACTTTTATAAAAACACTTTTATTAGTAATCTTACAAATGTTTTTTTTAAAACTGTAGATGAAAAAAAAATAATCAAAGTTGTCATGAGGCATTTCAGGCTTACCACAATGCAGTATCTATTTTAAGCCTGTTTTACAGTGCATTTCAAAGCCTTTTGGGGTAGTGATGTTTGGGAATGAAGCTGTACCTGGAGACGTTCACTTTTGGTTTTGCTTTTCTGATCCCTTATAAAATAAAGGTTGTTCTAGTACAGAATGTCTGCCTGTCATGAAAGGTAAAAATGTAAAATTGATAACTTAGTGACTGGATTTTAATGGCTTGTACAGGTTTTTTCAGGTCTTTTTGAAAGGCTGAGTGAACAAACCCTCCAAAGAGCAGGGGTAATGCCAGGCTCCGTGTATCGCAGGATTTCTGACTTCACTAACAGGAACACCTTCTGGTTTGGGCTCCTTAAGGGAAAACAAGCCTCTGAAGAACACCAAGACATTTCTCTATATGTATTCTCCTCCTCTTCCCCCTCCTCATCCTTGCTGCTTCGTCTCACCTCAGAGCAGCTGTAAGAGGCTGCCTTTCAAATACAAATTGGGCTTGGAAAGAAGCTCCCCAGGAGCTGTTAATCCACCACCATCTTCCCTCCTCCCACCAGAAGTGTCTCAGGATGAAACAGCCAGCTTTCCTCTCCAGCCTGTCTGACTTGTCAGATCTCACACCCGACAAACAGCATGCTGCAGGAGCACAGCGGTCCTGGTGAGGGGAGACGGACATCTCGGGGCATCCTGAGGAGTCTGAAAGGATGCACATTCATTTTTCATCCCAGGCCTGAGCAGTTGGACTCGCCCTTTCTGGCCCACTGGCTTTATGGGCGACAAGGGTCAAAGCAAGAATGAGCTGATAACCATAGTGCTACTGCCACCTCTGAAACCATGAGCTTTTCTCCAGAATAATCAGTTTCACATGAGAATTATTCTGAAAACTGGCTCAGGCTGAACACCCAATGGTCCACATGCCTGTGAGCACACATGGGAGATGACCTGAATAACTCACCCACAGTTTAATCTCTCAGGAACAATCCAGGTTCCCCAAACTCACACCATCAGGAACCACACCAGGGGTATTTGCACGCTCCTGCTCTAACGGGCAAAGCAGGCAGGCGGATCAACAAAGCAGTGGGCTGATGCGGGTGGTGTTTTCATGCCACAGTGCTGGCGGATGACGTGGAGCGCTGCCACGTTCGAGCTGTGGGCTCCTGCTTCAGCGCCGAGCAGCCGGGGCTGCAGCTGCGAGGTGGCTGCAGCTGCTGCTGCGGTGATAGCCTGAGCCCAGGGAGCCTTGCTGCCCTGCTTCCTTTTAAAGCTTCACTTTCGCCTAGAAAAAGACATATTTAGGGACGCCTCTAGTGTTGGAGGATGCTTGTGCATGACCACTTATGGCTTTCAAATCTCTCAGGTTGCCGGGATTTGCTGCTTGGAGTGAACGGACAGCACCTGGGCTGTAGTCCCTGCTGTGGGACATGGTGCCCGATCCTGAGAGAAGGTGGTGTTTTGGAAGGGAAGGGCTTGCTGGTGGTCCTGCTCCTGTCACCAGATCATTTGTTGTGCAGAGTGAAAATAAATGAATGCAGGCAGTACTTTGGTCTTCACAAAAGCATCTTTTATTTACTTGCTGAGTCAGGCTTTCTGGTTTCTCCTGAAGAGCGGCTGCTGCCCAGCAGAGGTAGGCACTAGAGCCTGCGAGTGGCACGTGTGTATGAGCTCCACGTGGCATCTTCTGATGAAAGACAGCCACAATGAGCCGACAGCACCTGGGCCAGAGGAAAGGAGAGGGCCACCGTTCTTGCCACTGTGGTGCAGTCAATGGGACTCAGCCAAGCTGCAGGTCTTGCACATGGCCCTCGCTTTTGGGAGTGAGTGACATGTATTTACTTGCTGCTGTGGGCTACCGGCAGAAAGACCTACCTTATGCCATCCAGTCTAATCAGGGCTGGGGTCAAACTGTTGTTCAGCCAAATTTCTTGTGGACACCTTTGTAAGTAAGCATGTCTGCACATGTGCTTACATTTAAGCATGCAGCTCGCAGCCAGCATCTGCACCGTGTGGAGCTTGGCATCCCAGGGCTCTGTGACTGAGCTGCACGGGCTGGGACCACAAAAGGACCAGAAGGGGTGAGACATGCCACCCCAGTGGGGCACCCAGCCTGCCCTGTTTGAGCTGCGGGTGAGAGCTCTTCCTTTTTGCTGTGAAGACTTCTGTGCCTGCAGAAGTGCATTTTTCCACCCTAAGAGAGATCAGATGGGTTGTAATAGCGGAGCAGGCAGAGAGGAGGGTGCGTAGCAAGCCCAAAACTGTAAGTGGGGAGCTAGAGTGATGCAAATAGCTCATTCCCAGAACTCACACTTTCGGCTCAGCGATATGATCTGATCAAATTTGTCAAATTCTTTGACAGTTTAAAAAAAAAAAAGGGAAATGAGGACTTTATTTGGGTAAATGGATTTTTATTAGAAACTTTATAGCGTATTTTGTTTCACTCAGAACTTAACTTGAATGAATGTGCCAAAGACTGAGTTTCTGGTACAACTCTGTTTCCTTTCCCTCTTGCTCAGGCCTGACTGCAGGATCAAGCATCTGCACTGCCCCAGCAGTCCTGCATGGCAATTTCAGTGTGGCAGAGGACCAGCCAAGCCCCCAGCAAGCACCCAGGGATCTTCGTATGCACAGACATGCAAAGCAGACTTGGGGCGCCCACCATGGCTGGGGCTCCTGCTCACTGCTGGACTACCCTGGCCAGCGTAGGGCTTGCTCGAGGGGCACGCACGGGGAACAAGCACAGCCCTCCGAGGTGCCCCTGGGTCCCAGGTTCTCTGAGTTAACCTCTGCGCGAGTTTATTTTTTTGTATTGATTACAGCTGGGGCCCAGAGGAACAAGGCTGAGGCTGGGAGCAGGGCTGACCTGCAGAGGAGATGCAGCGGTGGGAAGGGCTGACCCACTCCACCCAGCCCTGATGGGGACACGTGCAGCAAGGGCTCCCTGACTGCTTCCTGGCCAGGTTGGGGCCCTTGTGGCCATTGATCAGGCTCCATCTGCCCCAGGTTCCCTGTTCCCCACCTGCCATCGCTGTGGCAGGAGCAGAAATGCTGTGTGGAGGCTGCCAAGAGGTTTGGACTCTGCCAGGTAAGACAGCGTGAGTGTGCACCTGTGGCCGGGTGGTTTGTTTTGTGGTGCTCTGGTGGGTTGTTCTGCCTGGCTACTCGTTACCGATGCTACTTGTTGCCTTCTGTGCTGTTTGAACCCAGCTCTGCTGGGTTCGTTGCAATGGTGCCTGAGTGAAGCATCACAGGGACTGCTTCTTGCTGTCCTTGTGAAAACAGAGATGAGAGCAAGTGATTTAATATTAATGGGAGGGAAGGGGGAAGTTACCCGCTTGGATGTAAAATCTGTTTTTAACACCAAGATGCTCGCTGTGCTCTGAAGTGCATTGTTGTTGCCAGGCTTTGACCTGGTTCTCCATTCAGCTGGGCTGGCTGGTTCTGGGAAACTCCCCCTCCCTGCAACACGAATGCAACATCAGCCCAATTAATCAGGCTGCATACAGTGACAGCATTGAAAGCCAAAAAGTCCTCTGTGACATTTATCTCTGTCTTCATTCCTGGGGGAAAAAACACAGGCATACAAACCTCTCCTAATCAAAATCAGACAGTGTGAGCAAGTGGCTCTGAAGCAAAGTTTTTCTGCTCCTAAACTGTACTTCAAGTCATTACAAGCTTCGCTTGCCAACCTTACAGTAGCTGAAGCAGTATGTACAGCCTGTGATACGCAGACTGGAGTAAAACCTTCTTCATGACATTTTGTTGTATGGGAAAGCTTGAGTTTTTGGAAGACACTCCGATAACACAATATGGAAAGCATGCTATCTTAGCATTTCCTACGCCGACTTGGAATGCCTTCTGTTTGGAGAAGATCCACTGGCAAGTGAGGGAAGGTCTGAACAGTCAATTTAGATTTTTCTTTTAAATGTATTCTGTATGCATATACTGTGGTTATTTTGAGATTTTTGCCTTCTGGAATGATTACTGTCTGATACCAGATAGAAAAGTCATTATGCATAAAACATAGGTGTACAACAAGTTCAATAGCGTAGGGGAGCTGTGGATGGAACCAATTAAGTTTCGTTAAGATGTGCAGACCTTATTTGTCTTTAAAACCCTATTCCACACCTGCAAAGCCATTACTGCTGCTGTTCAGAGGCGAATAAAAAAACCCCACCATGTAGTAAGCCAGTTGCATCTGCTTTCTTGACCAAGAAAATAATGAGAAAAACACAGTTAAATTAAAATCGGATGTAGAGGCTGCTTTTGTTTGTTTGAAGTATGGTTTTGCTGAGGATAACTAGATGCTCTAAGAAAGAAGCAACATGTAGTTGCAGTCCCTGGATCAAATTTGTGATCTTGTTGTGTCTCAGTCCCTTCTGTGGTTCTGTCCTTCCCTGCCCAGCTCAGATGGGCTTGATGGTATTTTGTGGGGGAGTCAAAGTCCTAAATTCTTTGTGAGTTAGATTGGCATCGGTCCCCTCTGGGCTGCACCAGACACCTCTGGGTCTGGCAGCAGGACTTGCCTGGAGAGGAAGGGTAGGGCTGTGCCTTCCCTCCCTGCCTGAGCCTGCAGGGCCAGCTCGTGCCCTGTGGTACAGCCGTGTTGTGCAACGGGAGCTGCCACGTGGCTCTTCCAAAGAGCTTACAACTCGCAGGGGAGCATAAGCGAGTGGGAGGTTATCAGAATATGTAAAAGTGTTTTGTGTGTTATATCTCTATTAGCTAAATGCCTTTGAGATGGCTGTGAGTGGTGGGAGGATTGATGTGGTTGACTGGAACGGTTGGCTGGCTGGTCTGTGTCGGTGGAGAAGAGGGAAGGATACGCGGGAGGAATGGCAGCACTCGTGTTGTGCAGCGTGGTGCAGCAGAAAGGACAAAAACGGCTCTAAGGGAGGTGCCAGAGTGGCTGGACAGCCCTGCACACCTACAGTGTTAGAGGAAACAGCCATGGGGCAGGAAAGTGGAATCTCCCCCCAATAAGGGTACATCGTTGCACCTTACACTGCCAGTCTGTATGGGGCAAAGACAAAACAATAATAATAATACTTCCTTCTTGTCCCCCTCTGAAGGAAACCCAACAGAGAGGGCATAGCTGCTAAACTTGGCAGACAACCCACAGCTTCTGCTTGTTGCCTTTGCTGCCCCATTCGGAGCACGGCACAGCTCCAGGGTGGAGTGCATGAGCTGCTGAATGGCTGCCCACCCCCAGGACCTGCTGCTGGGGAAGATGGGAGCCCCACTGGCTCCTCACCTCCTTCATGCTGTAAATGGGGTTGGGGTGATGTGACTGGGTGCAGCAGGGCCAGCATGTGGCCTTATCCAAAACCTGGCCCAGAGAGCCCCGGAGCTGCTGAGCGGTAGCTCCAGCAGGCTGATCCAGCTTTCTGTGCATCTGGGCAACACATCAAAAATGTGGGATGCTCAGCTCCGCCATGTCTTTGTGAAGTCCTTACTCACAGCCTGTGTGGGAAGGGGAGGCAGCAAGCTGCCGACGTGGCCTCCTTTCCCATGGAAGCACAGCTGGCACCTGCCTCTGGTTGCTGTTGTCCAATGACTGCTCTTCATCTCTAGTCAAAAAGGCATCTGCTTACCACACTGCTAGTACACAATCACAGAATCACAGAATGTCAGGGGTTGGAAGGGACCTCAGGAATTCATCTAGTCCAACCCTCCTGCTAAAGCTGGTTCACCTAGAGAAGGTTGCACAGGACATCATCCAGGCAGGCTTTGAATATCTCCAGAGAAGGAGACTCCACAACCCCCTGGGCAGCCTGTTCCACTGCTCTGTCACCCTCAAAGTTCTTCCTCATATTTGACTGAGACCTCTTATGTTTCAGTTTGTGCCCATTGCCCCTTGTCCTGTTGCTGTGCATCACTGAGAAGAGTCTGGCTCTGTCCTAGAGACATCCACCCTTAAGATATTTGTAAGTGTTCATGAGATCCCTTTTGAGTCTTCTCTTCTTCAGGCTAAACAAGCCCAGCTCCCTCAGCCTTTCCTCATAGGAGAGATGCTCCAGTCCCCTCATCATCAACCTGTGTGTTGTTGTGCTGCTGGGGATGTGCATGTTGCAGGTGGTCCCCTCGGTGCTGGGGAGTGCCCATCATGGGTAGGGAAAGTGTCTGGGCCTGTTGCTGAGCTCCTGATTCACACCTGGCTGTTCGTAAGCAGCACTAGCCAAAATCTGAGGCTATGAGCTAGTGGGGATAGCAGCTTTTCCTTCTTTCCCCTCTCCTCTTGGAGGATGCAGCTGTGCAGCTGCCAAAGTATCTTCTGATGCCTGCTCAGCCCTGGGCTCTGGTGGATGCTGTGTAGTGTAAAGCCAGTAACCTCTGTGCTGTGTGCGAGCAGCTAGAGAAAGGCAATCCAAAAAGAGCATGTGAACAGAAGGCTGGAAAAAGAGCCACTTGATTATTCAGTTCTTAAGAGGGGAAAAAAAATTAAAAATTGCTGCAAGAGCAGCACAACTTACGAACCCTGGTTTTTTTCTCTGGTGCTCTCTCCAAGGCTGGATTATCTTGTGTTCATCCTGATTAAAGTTTTTCCTGTGACTAGAGCATTCATAGAATTTTTTTCCCGTGTAGGACCTGTGGTATCTAATAGCATGGGTAATTTCACATTGCAGTCTTGTTCCTCAGAGGGGACAGCAGTTCAAGTCTCTCTATGTATTTTCTTGAGACTCATAGGAATTTGATACATCTGAGATGCCTCTGCGGCATTAAATTTGACTGAAGTCAGCCATCACAGCGCAGTAGTACCAGAAAGGACTAGGAAGTAAATAGTGCAGTTGTGTAAAGAAGAAACCAGACTGGGAAAAAATACATATGTTCAGAACATGCTACTGAATACCAGTGTCACTTCATCTCCCACATCCCCAGCTGAAGGCATACAGGGCTTGCTTCTGTGGTGCTTTGAGTGTACCTGTTCTCTTACTAGGCTCTGCTCCTGCAAACAGTTGGGGTTTCTGCCTCACTAAGTGCCCTGGAAGCTGCAGAGCTCTTGCAGGACTCAAATGAGGCACATGTGTACAGCTGGTGAGGCCAAGGCATTAGGTTGGTTCATGGTGCAGGGGGAAACCCTGCACTCCTGAATCCAGCTGAGGCTTCCCAAGTGCTGCTGCCGGGTGGCTGAACGTGCTGAAACACCGTTCCCATGGGCAGAGGGATCTGCTGGCCCAGCCTGGACAAAGGCTGCAGCGCAGGACACCCTCCTGGCAGGTGGCACCATGTCCCTGTCCCTCATGGGTGGTGAGGGCAAGGTCCCACACCAGAGGGTTCTTGGGGTGCTGCAGATGCTGGTGTCGTGGTTGTGGCACAAGTGCTGGGGCTGGCAGGGGAGTCTGCTGGCTCCTGGGCTGGGAGGTTGTGTTCGTGCCCAGGATGGCATGCCAGGAAGGAAGACCTTTTTTTGGGAACTGTGGCCTTTGGTGTGAACTGATGTAGAAAATGAGGTGCCCATGGGAGGCATTGAATCCCAGCTTTGTTTGGGGGGGGTCGGAACTCAAAGGTTAGCAAAGCGTTCCTAATCCCAGGAAAACACTTTGCTTTGAAACACTTCTCCCAGCAGGATCTGAGAGGCCTGCTGCACTTTCAGCGCTGGCCTGGCTCGATCTGCGAAATCCAGTGTGAAGCCCATTCCCCAAGCCTCTGCCGATCGGCGCCTCGGCGTGGGCATGGCCAAGCGCTGCTGGCAGTCGCTCTGGCTGCTCAGTGCTCAGTGCTGGCGCCAGCAAGAAACAAACAGGCAAAGTGCCACGCCAAAGAAAAGGGAAACATCTTACTCCTTATTTAATCAATATCAACAGACATATTAACAATTGCATATCAACATGCACAATTATTTGTAACCCACCAGTAAACATGCTTGTTAGGCCAAATCTGCTGGTTCCCAAGGGAGGCGAGAAGGCAGGAGCACGTTTGGGAGTGCACAGTCTCCCATGGGGATGGGGACAGGCTGGGTGCAGGGTGCTGCCGGTGCAGAGCTGCCTGGAAGGAGTGATGGAGCTCCAGGAGCATCACAGCTCCCAGGGTGGCACATGACTTTGCCCTCATCACCTATCTCCTCTGCCCAGATGTGCCTGCAGGGACCACCACATCTGCTCTGAGTCCTGCACATCTTTACCCTCATGCAAAATTTTGCACAAAAGCCTGGAGCTTCATCTTTGGTGGCTGCCTGTGGCTGGCGATGCTGCAGAGCTGTCTTACAGGGTGCTACAGGCTAGAAGAAAAGGTGGTGTCTAACAAGTAGAAAACCAAGGCCTGGCCTCCAGCAGGGTGATGATGGCCTCGGTGCTTGGGCTCTGTTGCAGGCTGCGGCAGGACGACTTGCACCAGGGGTGGCGTGAGCCAGTGGTTCATAGCCTGCCATGCACAGATGTGGACAGGGGAAGCACTCCTGGAGCAGGTCCAGGGAGGACCTGCAGGAAGGCTGCTCATGATGAGTGAGCTTCAGGTTCTCACCTGTGCAGAGCGGGGGGTGGAGGTGTTGCTGCTGTTATAGCATTGGTTTAAGAATAAACTAAGCCTCAGTCCTCCTTTTGCATGTGAATTGCATCTTTAGCAAGTGAAGCGCAGAAAACGCCCAGTGCCAGGCTTCTCATTTCTTCCCTGGGACAAATGAAGTTTCATGATTCTCACTGGCTGCAGTGAGGGTATGTTCATAAAGAGAGGCAAAACAGACATCCACTTTAATGTGAGCGGCACAGCTGGTTTGGGTGGTGGGTTGGTGGGAGGGATGCTGCCTCCCCCCTCCTGGTGCCAAAGGGCAGCACAGCCACCCTGCACGGGGGACACCAAAGCTGGGGTGCAGGCTGCCTTTCCTGAGCCCTCCCTGGGCATCGGTTCAAAGACCATCCACTCCCTGCAATATTTACAAATATATCTGCCTCTAAAATCTGCCCAAGTTTATCAATGAGACAGGGATAGCGTTACAGAGCTGTGCACACACATGTTCTACATTCCCCCAGCAATATTTCCTTCCTCCAGTTATGCTAGTGCATTCCTCCAGTATGATAATCATAAACATGTTTTAAAAAAAAAAAAGGTTAACAAGGTCAAAACAAAACATAGAAGCTGGCCAGATAGTGGGAAGAGGCTGCTGCAGCCCCTGAGGCTTGGACTCCTGCATCCTGACGGCTTCTGCCCTCTCGGAGGACAGGGCAGCTGCTGCCTGTTGCGACAGCAGACATGTGGCAGTGGGTGGGTAGGTGGCAGCAGCCAGCTCCGTGAGCTGCCTGCCGGGCAAATGGCTGGGGCTGGCAAGGGGCAGAGAGGGAAGGAAGGCTAAAACACAACAGCAGTAATAGGAAGCAGGTTGAAAATCTTTTATCTGTCTACATATCGAACCACAGGGGCGGGGGGAGGCTCTGTGGTGGTTCATCTGTGGTCAGCTGCCTGCCCTGTGCCGAGGGCAGGGGAGCTGGCATGGGGCTGCAGCTGGGCCTGCGCCCCGTTGGCAGGTCTGGTCCCTCGGGCGGGGAGCCTGCCGTTCCTTCCCAAAGTGGCCGTGTTGTTCTCGGGCTCAAAACCTGCTTTCCCGTGGTTTGCACGTGAAGCAGTGAGCGGTGCAAGGGTGTTACCTGTGTCACGGGGTTCTGTTCGTTTGTTTTTAAAATTGATTTGAGGGCTCCAGGTCTGCTGATGCTCAGCTAACGATGAAACGTGCACTGGCTTCTGGGGCCACTCTCCCCCCTTCGGCTTGTCCTGAGCAGAAAGCTGCTTCTCAGGCTGGCCCTGGCATGAAGCAATCGTTGCTCCTTTCCCTTCATCCCGCTTGCTCAGGGATGAGTATCCTGTGAGCCCTAACTTCCCCCAAGCAGGCGAGGGTGCAGACGACTGTCCAAGCTCTCTCTTTTTCCCTTGCCATCATCAGATGGAGCCAGATTTGGCCCCAGGTTTGTCCTCTTGTGGCCCCTGCAGTACCCTGGCCTGCAGTGTTGCTGGGAACGCTTCAGGCAGCATCTTCCAAGGGTTTCCTTAGCCAGGACTGATGGACAGGGTCTTTTGGGGATAAGAATGATGGAGAGGAGTTGGCTGTGTCCGTTTGCTGTCCATGGGGCACCCAAGGTCATCAGCCTGGCAGAAGCCATTAACCCTTGGGAGGTCTGGGCAGGAATTAGCAGCTGGTGAAGTGCTTTTCCCCCACGCCCTGCTGCCTTGCTTCGCAGGAGCCATTAGCTTTCCTGGCGAAGCAGATGCTCAAGCATCCCTATGGCAGCATGCTGCCTTCAGCCTGAACACATTACCTGCCTGCTAGTTCAGCAGGAGAAGCATTAACCTTGACTGATGATGGTGAAATCCATCAAAGATGGCTTTTAGCAGAAAGGCTTGCCTGGCTTCACAGGTATGTGCCAGCTGCCTGGCTTCATTCCAGCCACCCCATGCTCCCCACAGGCCTCCCCACGTGGGGGTACCCCACTCTGCCACTGGGCATGCAGGGATCACAAGGGGCAGCCAGGGGCATCCAAGGGACCTGGCGATGAGCAGGGTGGTGTTTCTGGAGGATTGGGGTGGCTGAGATGCTCTACCTGTGCCCCCTCAGCCTGCTGCTGAGCTGCTGGCTCCGGCGCCTGCAGCCTCTGCCCTGCTGATGGGTGCTGCGTCCCACTGCGCTGCCAAGGTGAGGGCCGCTGGGTTTGGGGAAAAAACCCAGCCCTCCCAGGACGTGGCAGTGCTGAATACTTCCCCAAACTTTCCTGCCCCCAGAAGGCAACAGACACACACTTGGGAAAGGCAGCAATGTTCTGCTTCCGTCTCTTCCCAATACTCAGGCACCAACGCTATTTTTGCTTATTTTCCACCCCCTAGGACACTTTAATCATAGCATTTCAGCCAGGCAGCCTGTGCAAGCCCAGCTTCCCCAGGGCTGCTGTGGCAGAGCAGACCTCTGTGGTGCCTGACGGCGGGAAGCACACGAAGCAGGGTCGCACAGGGGTCTGGGGCGGAGGAGGAGGAGGAGGAAGCTCGGGTTTAATGCCTGAAGCACAAATACTTGGCTAGGAGCACGCGTTGAAGCACTACTGTGTGTGCCTCTCTGTCTGCATTCGTCTTTCAGGCAACAAGCGGCAGCACATTATCGGGTGTGTGAATACATATTTACTACGGTAGGCCCAGAAGGGCTTTTCAACAACTTTCCCTGCATGTGTTGCTAACAAGTCACTCTACAGATTTACCAAGTGAGCAGAATCGCAAATGTTTCTCTTTACAATGAGAAGTAATCAGAGAAGGTCTAAATGGCAAACAGCGATCCAATATATACATTTGTCACAGATATAATGTAAAGTCAGCTCAGGCTCTTTGATGTCACATAAACATGTCATTTTGAAGTGACTCAGTTTTGCTAGCATTTCATCAGCGAGTGCACAACAAACAGCGCCAATTACGCTCCATCGCTGTTTATCATTTGCTTCCTTTACAATGCCCATCCATTACCAGCAGAGCGGTTTGCAGTGTTTAGTCTCTGGTGGGGATGGTATTCCACAGCCCTCAGCCTCGAGGCAGGATCTCTCTTTTGTTGTTTAACCCACTGGTTTAATTACTGTGTGGGTTCAAGGAAAAAAAAAAAAAACCAACAACCCCCAAAAAAACTTTGAATCCTGTATTCCAAACCTATATGATATTTAGACAGCCTCTGAAAAAAGAGATGCTGCGGAGAGACGCATTGGGAGTAGGATTTCTGTTTGAGGAGGAAGGGAAGGACACGTCCCTGTCTCCTTGAACATTCCTGTTGTTTGTCTGCTTTCCTTCTCCCAAGCACTCTTTCCTTGGGGAGCTGGGGCTCTGGGGGAAGACAGGTATTTTGGGTAGGGGGGGTCTCGTGGCCAGGCCCCAGGACCTGCTGGTATGGCTGAGCCACAGCAGCCAGAGCACACCCCACCGGCTGCGCTGTGCTGGGTCCTGCTGCAACTGGTGCGAGGGGAACTGCACTGGATTCACAACAAAGCGTTTGAATTCCAGCGCTTGTGCTATAAAATATGTCGCCGGTTAATTGAAGGAGAATGTAGTGCAATCCATCGTGTATTAGCAAATGCGTCGTTTGTAACGTACATCAACTCACACGCCTACATGTGTGCGTGATGTCGTCCCGTCAGATCCTGTACTGGTGTGATTTCAAAGAGTTTGGGAGATGGGGTACTATAAATGTGGTGTTTGAAACGCTAATGCTACCAGCTGCTGAACTCACTGAAAATAATAGTTATTCCGTTTGCTTCCCTGCTAGTAGTTAAAAAGTAATGAGTCCTTTTATGCTTTCTTTACATAATAGGCTCCAGCCAGAAAACTGGATGTTTCCTCATCAATAAAATAAAAAAGAAATTCCCAATATTAAAGGAACAAAGTTGAAATTGAGCAAGCCTTGCGTTATTGTGGTTAACAGTCAATAAGGAAAACCAGAGTTTTGTTCTGATGACTTAAAAAAACATTAAGCTGTAAATATCTAACTCCATTCTATTTTAGTGTTGTGTGTTTTGGTTGTTTGGTTTTTTTTTTCTTTAAATTTAATTCATTAAAAATATCCCTCACAAAGTTTTGGTGTTAGTTTATTCCCCCCCTTCTTTTCTCAGAGCATCAACCAAATTACATCTGAGGGCCTTGTCTTCCTAAAATCTACAAAGCTTAATGGAAGCAGTAATTTTTCACATGAAAAAATAATTCTCGGGGTGCTGCATAGTGAAAATGGGATTTCAGCACTTGGGGAAACCTAGTCAACGAATAGGAGTGAAGCGTCTGAGGTTTGCGCTTGTGTGGGCAGAGCGGGGAGGGGTTTGGCTGCTGGAAGGGTGGCAGGGCTGCAGCTTTCCTGGGCAGCCACTGGTGCTGGGACAAAAACTTCTGAGCATGCTTAAGAAACCTGAGCCACCATAAATTGTGGCCACTCACTGCCTGCTAATAAGTCAGCGGAGTTTCTGAGGAGTTTTTTTTCGCGCATCTGAAGACGTTCTAAGACAAATGCTCATCTTGGGTGGGAGAGCCCAGCCATCCTCGCCTGGTACATGGGAGCCCAGCTCCCAGGCAATTTAACTTCTAGGCAGGAGTAGGTCCAGGCACACAAACTGGACCCAAAGGCTGCACATCCAGCATGGCAGGGGTAACGCGTTAGGAAGAATAATCTATCCGAATAATTCTGAGCAGTTTATAGACAAGCAAAGTTGGACACATACATAAACGGTTGAGTTTGTCTCCAGATCAGGCTGTTCATTAAATATAGCCCTGCTGTAAAGTGTGTGCACACAAATCCGCTCTACATATTTCAAGTGCCCCGACAAAGGCTTTGGTTGCAGTATTTAGAGGAGAAAACGGTTTTCTTTCCCCGGAGCCCAAACTGTTCCCAATGAATAATTTGTCCAGTTCTAATGTATAATTAACATCCGAAGGTGGAGACTGCTGTCGCCTATAAACATTACCATATTTTCTTATTCCTACTCGGCAAGTTATCTGTTTTAAAAAGGAATCCGCACATGCACGCGCCTGTGACCTGGTGGCAGCGAGCGCCGCTGGTGGGAGCGTGGTCACCAGAGCCGTTTGCCCTTGCAGCCTCCCCAGCCTGCCCTTTGCTGCCCAGTAACCCCCTTCCCAGACTTTGTGTGCTTTCCTCGAAGGCTTATTTAAAGGACAGGGCTTATGCCAAGCTAAGTAAGTAACACTGTGCTGCCATGGGTCTGCGTCCCTGATGTGGACTGCTGTGAATGTTGCTGCCGATCCCTTTGTGCACGCTGTTAATGGGGGCTAATTGCTGTCTATGGAAAAATTCCCGAGGATCCGTCCACAGAAACTATGGACAGGTTTTGGATCATCTGCAGAAACTTGGTTTGTTATTTGGGGTTTAATTGTGAGTTTAGCACTTCATTTCCCCCTCTCCTTTAATCTGGTTCACTTAACAGATCATAAGAACTTTTTTTCCTGACTTTTGGGGCTTTTACCATCTGTTAGCATTAATCACTCGATGCCGAGCGGAGCTTATCATTCAGGAAAGAGCACGTTATGGAGGCCTCAGCCTTCTGTGGAGCAGGACCAGAGATGAGATGTCTGATGCTCTACCCGGCAGGGCAGTCACAGGGCAGCTGCCGGCCAGCACGGCCGTATCAAGGCCTGTACAGCCATTAACCAGAGGCGAGGCAGGGAAATAGATGCTCCTGGGAGCAGAGTCCTGTGCTCCAGACATCACCCTGACAAGAGATAAGGCACAGCGCTGTTCTGGGCTGATGGAGGAAATTAATAGCACCGCATTGGCAGCTGAGCCATCCCAGCATGCCTAGCAGATGGGTTGTTATGAAGGAATTCACCTGTATCACGCTGGGTCCCCTGTACCGCTATGGGAAAAGAGTCTTTTCGTTGCCTTTTATCTTCAGAGTTGTTTTAAGGAGGCGAATGGCAGCATCCTCCCCAGCAAGAGCTTTGCATGGGCGAAGGGCGTGATGGCCTGGGGTTGCAGGGCTGCTTGCTGGAGCGATGCAGGGCCACGGGGGCCCGTGCAGCTGCAGCCCCAAGCCATCGCGCATCTCCACACACACGTGGGGTGGAGGGGCCCAGCGGGGGCTCCGGCTGGTGTGCGCCCAAACTGCGCCTTGCCTCTGTCCCAGGCGGAGGCTCTCGTGCAGCGCAGCTGGTGGCCGGGGGTGCGGGGTCTCTGCGCTGTGTTGCAACGACTCTCCTTGCTTTGCGGCGTGCAGCACATGGGAGCATATGGCTCTGTGTCTGGTTTGTTTGTTTGTTTTAGTTTTTTTGTTTCTTTCTATTTTGGTTTACTGTCACAAATAATTTAATTATCCCATGACTTGCCATTTCAGTTATGCATTGTCTCTGTTCCTGTTTGACTTGGGGGCAGCTGTTGAGCTCTCCAGATTTAGGGCTCAAATCTGCTCATCATTATGTGTGAGCACAACACAGCCCATCTTGTAAAATCAGCAACTCTGCACAAGGTAGACATGTGCGAGGGCTGGTGTCCTGGGATGCAGCTTGCATCCCACACTGGGAGATGGAACCAGCCCTCGCCCCCCCCCGAGAGGCCCTGCGGGACCCAGAGAGCCCTGGGCTCACGGCGGGTGTTTGTTAGCAGCCAGCAAAAGATGACACACCTGAAGCACTCATGGGCTGTGAGATAGGCTGCAAAAATCAGCTCCAATTTTTTTGGTTGGTTTGTTTGTTTGTTTCTTCTCAACTGAATCAGCTGTGAATCTTTCTTAATTTGGCTTTTTCTGTCCAGAGCCTTGAGTTGACAGTCCCTCCTGTTTTCAAAGTTGCTCCTCATAGCTCTGATACCAAGTAGTACCACTTGTACAAGGCGGAGAGGTCAATGAATGGAGACAGAGACGTTCAGGGAATCCCACAAATCCAGCAGCCTGGAGCTTGAAGAAAAATGCCTTGAATAAAATGCCAAGAGCGGGCTGTAATCAGTGGTGCATTGATGACCAATAACTTAGGTGCTGGAGCCCTTGCTCAGAAAATTGAATCCGCTTGTGTGTTGGTCCATCACTTCCTATCAAACATCGGTGTTCGTATTTACATCCCGTCAATCCCCAGAAGTAGCTGTAAACACTCTGCTGGAGATGGATGGATGACTTGTGCCTACAAGCATGCGCCCAGAGGGGAACATTTGTTTGGCTTTTACCTATGTTTTTCTCTCGTGCAGTGGATTTAGGAGGCATGTCCTGTGGGAAGATAGGGAAGCAAACAATTCAACAATATCTCGCCAGAGCTCTGCAGAGGTTTATAAGACATACAGCTGTTTCTCTTTTTAATTTGGAGGAATACAGGCCTCACAAACAGGGTGGTTGGTTGTTCCTACAAATAAAAGCCCACAGCTCAAAGGCAAAATATTTTGAAGACAATGTACAATAAGAGCCTTTTTTTTTTTAGCAATGTAAAAGCTGTTTTATGAAATTAAGCTGGAAATATCATAAGTGGGAAATGACCACAGAATAAATAGGAACCTTTTAGAAAGACAGCAAACATGTGTTATTTATTTTCCTAGTAAATGGAAGTGGCAGATTCAATCAGCAAGAAACATCAGATAGTTATGACCATTTTAATCACATTAAAAAAAAAAAGTCCGTAAGTTTTGTTTATGGTACATTTAACAACATTTTCAGTTTAGTATGGGGGGAAGCAAATAACTTGTATTTACTAGTAAACTAGAGATAAGATAGGACCGCTTCTTCTAATCTAGGCAGAAAGGGGGCGAGAGGTAGAATAGTGAAGTATCTGTGCCATTACCTTTTGCACTCCGTGTGCGCATCTGGAAAGCATTATGACCCGTTGCATCAGAAATATTTTAAAACTATCAAACAGTTCCAAAGCATGCACTGTACCCCATGAAGGGAGACAGCCCTCATGTCTGCCATTTCGGAAGGCTTGTCGGCATGCCAAGGAAACCCATTTTATATGGGTCTATCTCTGCTTATATTTGCTTGAAAGCTTTAAAGTCACGTTCAAAAATGTTAATGCTAGATGTTAATTTTAGAGATGGGACAAAGCGAGGGTTATAAAATAGCCAGCTGAGATTAAATCCCTACATAATGACAAGCTGCTGATATGCTGTCAGTAGCTGCAAGAGGAACATGGAAGGAGGGGCCTGGACACGTGGCGTGTGTCTTGGCATTGGGGATGCGTGAGTGCCAATGCTGACCAAAGCCAACACAGCGTTTGTTCATCTTTCCCTCTATTTTGGAAGCTGCACATCTCGGTTGAAACTTGCCGTGTGGACTCGTGCGTCAAAAAGAAAATAGTCAGAAGCAGATGTGTTGAGATCTTGATCTTCCAAGATCTTGATCTTCTAAGTGTTTTGTAGCTGATGTGTGTCACTTTGTCAACTGTTGCAGATCCCAGCACATTGTCCTCACTCGGCGCACGCGCGCTCGTGGTCTGGGAGAGCTGGGCAATTCCAACTGCTTGGCGGTAAAGGTTAATTTTCCTCTCGGCAAATGTTCCATTACAGTAAGAGGGGAAGGCTCGTATTTGGGGGACACAGAAGGAAAATATACAAACAAAATAAATATAAGGGGGTGCTAACTGCATGCAGAATAGACTGATTTACAAGAGGAGACTCTGTGCTTTTGTGGATACCGCATGTGGTATTAGTGTCATCTTGCTTTGGGTTGTGATATTGTAATAGTCATACTACAGGTAAGAATTGTAGGCTCAGGATGAAACACGTGTACTGTTAGAGGTATCCCTGATGTTATGTGCTAAATAAAAGGAAGCAATGCTACAAGTATAAGTGTAATTTGTATCCTCTCTTTGATATTTCTGCTTTCTGGTCAAACAGGAGTGTTTCCCCTAGAGACAGCAGTAGATACAGAATAAGCTCATATCCTTGGGATATCAGCTGTATTGGCTTTGACAGAGCAGCAAACCCAAAGAGGGGTAGCAGAGAAAAGCTCCGAGAAGTCTTCCTCTGGGAGAAGAGAGAGGAGTTAGCAGTGGGACAGCAGAGAAGAAATAAGCCTCAGGAAAGATTTGGGTGGAAACATGCTCAGAGTCAAGGAGCATTGGTGTTCATTGAGGGCCTTAAAGTATTCATGCACCTGGGCAGCAGAGCCTTTCCTCCCTGCTCTCCTCCATCTCAGTTGCTTTCAACTGAAGAATAAAAACTTGCTGGACCTGGTCTGAGAGTCCAGGGACTGCTCTGCAATCCAGGAGATGACTGGGGCTGTGTGATGCCCAGAGTATAGTCGCCTTGTGCCTGGGGTGCCCTGAGATCCCACTTTAGTTGCACAAGCAACTGGAAGTCCTGGGGAACTGGCTGCAGGCCGTGGCATAATGCTGCTCTGCTCTTTTGATCGTGTTGACTTGCAGCAAGTGGAGATACAGAGCACATATATTAAGATGAGAGTTGATTGTTTCTAATGACAGGTCTTTGCAATATAAAAGTACCCTGCTGCTTAATTGCCCTATATCTATCAATGGAGTTAGTGCAAAACACAGGGAGCAAGTGGAGAGGCTGACTTGGAGGTAAAACTTGCCTTTCGTGGGGAGGTGTTGACCTGGCAAAGAGCCATTTGAGGTGGAGATGCCTCCAGCCACCTGCTAAAAATTACCCATCCCATAAGTTTGTTTCTAGGATGTGGGCTCTGCTCTGGTTCAGTGTTAGGTGAGCTCAAACAGCCTCCAGTAGCTGTTAAACCAATTCAGCTTTGCCCAGTAGTGGGTTAAGAAACATTCTCAGGGTGCTTCTCACTAGCAGAGGAACGGGGCTCAGGTTGGAGATGAATGCTTGGGTTGGAAGAGTGGTCTGCAGAATGGGCAGACGTCATTAGCTCTGTATAAGCACAGCAGTCACGTCATCTGGAAAATGCTGGTATGTACCATTAAAAAAGGGAAGAAAAAAAAAGTAAGAGGAGTCATCGTAGATTTTTCTCAGTTTCAGTCCCATTATGAAACCCAAGTATCTTTGACAGAAATGATCATGTACATAACATAACTAGATGAGTGCACTAATGCCAAGGATTGTCTGGATGAAGGGTAAATTCTAGCCAGTTTACAACCAGTGGTCTAGCATCCTTGTAGTCTGACTTCATATATTGGCCAAGTAAGCTGATTTAGAAAGAGACTTGGAGGGGGAACGATTCCAAGGGAAACCTTGGGCTTTTGGGTTTGGTCCTAGGCTGAAAGTGAGATAATGTTCCCAGGGAGCGAGTGCAAGACCGTGTCCCTATTGCGCATCCTGGAAAGAACTTCTGTAATTAAATTAAATGCAGTTTCTTGCTTTTACTCTTTAGCTGAGTAAGGAGGAAGGGGTTATAAGATCCTCTGGTGCTCAAATCCTGTAAAGACCTTGGGGGTGGAAGGGGTAAAGGAATTTTCTTGTGGTTAAAGTCCCCAGATGCATGGTGTTCAGCTCTACTTGTCTGAGGGCAAAATAGAGCCATAAATCTTCCAAACAAATACACGATGGGTGTTTTGGCCTTTAGAAATCTGCACAACTTAATACTACTCCATTTGCCTTTGCTTTAAAATAGCGTCTGTGAACAAAATCGCAGAAGGTGCTAATAACTGAGTGAAACTGCAAAACCTCTTTGTTTTGTTTAGGCTGTGTGTCCATAAATGTGTGTTTATAGCGTGGAAAAAAGCCACTGTCAAAAGCACAGCAGCTGTGCCTCTGGTTCAAGACTGTCACTTGAATTCTGACTGTCCCTTGATGAAGGTGCGTGTTTGGATTATCGAACCTGGTGGATGCGCTGTCTTGGCAGACTGAAGTTAGATGGCTGCTGGCCTTCAGGCTTTTATTGGGTTTGTATGCAACTGGTGCTGGGATTGCGTATAATGGATACTGGGTTTGTGTATGCGTGGTGCTATGCCAATGAGCGGTGACAGCCATGGTGCATTAGGCGGGACATGCAGAAGGTGGATGCATGGTCAGCAAGTGAAGAAAGAGCGGGGAGCATAGATGGGTGGGAAAGCAAAGATGGGTAAACATGGGCATGGTCTCCTCTGGGCCCTCAGCAGGTTCAGGGCTGGATCTACCAGAGATCTGCGGGGTTCTGGGCTCCTCAGTAGTTAATCTTGTTCATCAGGAAAACCAGATCATGAAACAGTTCTTCTGTCGGAGGAAGCCTCGTGTCACCTAAGAGACAGGCATGTTGTTGGATTTGTTCTGAGCAAATACCGGCAACAGCTCAGCGAGCACCAGGTTTGATGGCGTGGCTTTTTGGCAGGTGTGGGAAGGAGCTTGGGAAGGCATGGAGTGGCTGGGAGAGCTCAACTCCGCACAGGGCTTGGGGAGCGAGTGCCCAGGGTGTCACTGCGGGGGTCACCCACAGCCAGGGATTTCTTCCCCATCCTTCAAAGCACCAGGTCAGAGGGGAGAGGTGGGAGATGGCTCCTTTCCCAAAAGGCTGGTTTGGGGGGACAGACTTTCTCGCAGGCTCGTGACTCCCACTGCTTTGGCCGGGACACAGAGTCAGCCCTCCGGGAGGAGATGGAGAGAAAGAAGAGCAAGATTTTGATATGCTAGGAAGAACACGTTTCCACTCTGCTGAAACACCAAAATGCTAAAACAGGCACGCCTTGGCCACTCCAGCAGCAGCAGCCTCAGCGTCAGTGCTTAGGATGGGGCTGCTGACTCTCCCAGCTCTTTCACATGCGTGTACTCTCTCTCTCTCTATGTAGACATACATATATAGCTTAAAATAAACAATGCCACACAGCTGCTGAGTCAGAGATTGGGCCCCGGCTGCGAGCCCGCAGCTTGGCATTACCTCTGTTCCCTCGGGGGATCTCCAGCATAATTTAGGCTTGAGCTTGATTAAGACCTTGGATTGCAGCAGCCAAATAAAGGCTTATAATAATCTGGAAGATAAAAAAGTCATAAGGCTGCGTATGAGAAAAGCAAAGAGCAAGGGTTACATAGCAGAAGGAGTAGCCACTGTGACATAGTGGCACAGCCTTGCACATGCGGCTGTGGAGGATCCCAGGCACAATGCTGCTGCTTCCAGTGCAACAAGCATGTAACAACAGTCATGCAACAGATGATGCCCTTTTCCTCTGACCCCTGATGTTTTGTAGAAAAAAAGAAGCATCCGTGACACAACAAATGTGATTCGTTCGAGTTACGCTGTGGAAACGTCATGCCATGCCGGTGAGCAACCTCAAGGCAGGGCACATCGCCTGTCAGCCGTGCGGTGCCACCCGGCTGGGGAACGCAGTCCTGCCCGGCACCTGGAGCCCAGCCACGGGCCGGAGCTGGCCCTCAGAGGATGCTTTTTGTGTTGGCTTTATGGCCTCAAGTTGCGCCAGGGCAGGTTTAGGTTAGACATTAGGAAAAATTTTTTCAATTAAAGGGTTGTTGGGCATTGGAATGGGCTGCCCAGGGAAGTATTCGAGTCCCCATCCCTGGAGGTATTTAAAAGATGGGTAGACGTGGTGCTTAGGGACATGGTTTAGTGGTGGGATGGCAGTGTTAGGTTAACGGTTGGACTTGATGATCTTAAAGGTCTTTTCCAACCTAAATGATTCTATGATTCTATGACTTTTGGTCAGGCAAATGGCACGCTTAGCCCACAGGGAGATGAAAAATAGGCTATGCCTGCCCCATGTGTGGGCAGTATTTCTGCATCAAAGCATGAGCGGCACCGCCTGGCTCAGATGCGTTGGGGGTAAGGTGCAAGGGTGAGTGCGTGCACAGGGGAAGAGCTCCGTGCTACGGTTTGGTGACCAGCGCTGGACTTGGCAGTGCAATGTCTGTTCTACGTTTGGGCTCGCTTCTCCCTCTCTCTCTCTCTGCCCCAAACACACACAACCAGGTAATTAAAGTCACCGAAATGTTCTAATGCAGGAAGGTAGTCTGTGTTTTGTCAGGAGGGAAAAAAAAAAACGTTGGCTGCTGTGCAGTGCTGTGGACAATAGCTGGAAGAAGCCTAGCTCTTTTCTCCCTCAGAAACAGATCTCCCTCGCTAAAATAGACTTCAGCTGTTGTGTTTTTCCTACAGGGTTAAAAGAGACAAATTTTTAGAGAAAAGTTATATTCCAGGACATGATGCTAATTCTCCTTTGCGTCTTAGGGGTCATTTATCCCAGTGCACTGTTGCCCCATGCCAGCAGCACCTTTGGGCTGTCGCGGCCCCGGGGCTGATGGCAGAGGGACAGGCACGGTGCCGCAGGCTGTCCTCACGGGAGCAGAATGGGATGCTTCGCTGCCGAGCTGAGATGGTGCCGGGTACGGCATCCGTGGCAGCGATGGTGCCTCTTCCCTTGTAAAACTAAGACCTAACTCTTGTACATGCGATGGGTGGCAGAGTCCCAGTGCAGAACTGGCTACCAGCTGTGGGGAGCAGGAGGGCTAATGGCAACCCTCTGCCATGTGGGAGTGATTAAAGAAAGAGTCCTGCTGGATAGATCCCAGATGAGTTAACTTAATAAAGTTGTGGCCTAATTAAAGCACATCCCTTGCATCTTATCTGTCTTCCTGCATGTCCAGAGTGGTGCCCGAAGACTGCGCTGCTACCAAGCATTCACCTCGTGCTGCGACCCAATAACCGCTACCTGCGCCCCCGGTCGCTGGGCTAAGCGCTGATGAAATTGCGGGGGAATATAATCTGATTTCAAGTTCTTGCTACCTGGAGTCATTACGCGCTGGTCAAGCACTTGAGTGTTATCCCATCCTATAAATAGGGAGGCAGATGCATGCAACTCTTTCAGACATGGCTATTTGTATTAAGTATATCAAATTAACCTTGAGCGGTACGGAGATCTGAGAGCCGGCAACAAAACTCATAATGTGAAAGGCACATGGAGTCTTCAGTAATGAAGTAAAATGCCTCTGAGTTTAAAGAGTCCCTCCTGCTCGCCCAGCACTTTGGAGTTTTGTTACTGACCAGACTCTCAGCAGCCAGGCTGGAGATGTCACCCGTGGGTGACAAATCTGTGCCTGGTACCAGTTAAATGAAGGAGGTGGCGTTAGGTGTGACTTGACAGTGTGGTTTTGAAGATGAAACCTTGCACCCATGCACCTGGAGGCACTGCTCGGCAAATGCAGAAGCTCCTGGCATGCTTTGCTGTGAGTAGAGGTGAATTTTAATGCAGATCTGCAAAAGCCAAAGCCAGAGGGTGACTGGGGCTGCAGGCTGGGGAAGCAGCCCAGGGGGTCTCTCCCCGCTGGAGGGGTAGAAGGGGTCCAGGGCAGGACCTAGCGGGGAACCAGGGTGGCTGTGTCAGGAGCAGCATTCTTGGCATGTCTGCTGATGCCTGCATGTGCCGGCGCTAAGAAGGGCTGCCCGCACACCGCTCCTCAGCATGGAGCTAACACTGTGCGGCTTGAGGGACTGCTGGTGTACAGATGTCCAAAAAAAAAAAAAAACCCAAGAAAAAAAAAGTCTTTTGCCCTACTTGTCTTTTAGGGAAACTAAGTAATGGTGACCTGTGGAATGCCATCGCTAACGCACATGGAAACCCTCTCATGGGAATTTGTGGCCGACCTGTAAGAAAACAAATAAATGCTTCTCTCGAGGGGGAGCGCAGGAGGTGCCTGCAGCCGGGAGCAGGCAGGGTTGTTACCTCTCGCTCAGCACCGCGGCTGCGTTTCTGACTCCTAGCTCAACGCACAACCAGAAAGCTGATCTCCAAAATTACGTTCTGTTAAATGACTTGGAAGGAAAAAAAAAAAGTATACTAGTGAGTCCTAATAGGAAGGTTTATATTGTGCATATCTGGTCTATGTCTTGCTGCAGAAATAAACAGCCCTTAACTGAGAAGTCTCTGCGGACAGGAGCATAATAGATGAAGGAGAGATGGTCGTATCATTTTGCTCAGTTGGTCATTACATGGAATTATAACTATATTATCAATAAGCCTCAATGTCATTACCTCGCTATACTTGGCAAACGCACACATGCACTCAAATAAACATTCTCCATCAGAAATATTGCAGCCCATTAGCTAACTCTAGCCGCCCGCAGCCCGGCCGGCAGCTCCCTGCTGCTCACCTGGCCGGGGGAGGTTACGCTGCGCTGCTCCCACCACAGCACCAGAGCCTCCCGCATCCCCCTCCCCGCACCCCGCGGGCTCTGGGCTGGCTTCACCAGGACGTGGGTACCGGCAGCCAGCCTTGCCGTAATGTTTTGCTGAGCCTGAAAGTCCTCCTTCAAAGGAAAATAAATTTTAGTGCTCATGTAGCCATATCAGCATCTGTAGCCCGTGCGGTAAATCTTGTTGCGAGTTTCAGGATATTTATTTTTAAAGAGAGAATTAATAATAATTGTTTCCTCCCTAATGAAGATAAGCATCACGGGAGACTCGAGCTATCGTGTATTTCATGTATATGGTCTCAAATTCTTCTGTATCCCTCTGCAATTTATTTTCACTCAATTAATTTTATTTTATGATAAAGTAAATGGCCCACAGTGCTGATGGGCATTAGCTGTGGAGCTATCACATTATAATACAATCAGGTTAACTCCTAGCACTATGAGTTAACACTCCCATCTGCCACACATACCCCAAAATTATTACCTTTCTGGAAAAGCATGTCTCTAAGCCTGCGAGTAACCTGCAGCTGGGTTACCATCACAGGCCGAAGGAGCACGCACCCCGCTGGGAGGCTGCAGTGCAGGACCTGCATTGCCTCCAAAAAGCACAGGAGTAGGTCAGATGTGCTAGTTATTCTTCATGGGATTTTTTTCTTTTCTTTTTTTTTTTTTTTTAAATTGTGCTGTTCTCAGTGCGTCAAACTTCCGTGGGTTTTGAGCAGCAATAGGAAAGCTTGGGTTTCAAAATATCACAGGCTTTCCAAACCGAAGCTGATATATTCTAAAGTCGCTGTGAAAAAATGTAACAAGCATTTCTAGAAGGGTCATTTGCTGGGTTTGAGGGAGGAAAATGTAAAATAATTCTTTTGCCCTACATAGTGTGTACCACAACCCTACTCAGTGGGAAACCCATTTTTGTTTAGGAGGCCACGGGTGCCCACCTGCAGCCAGGGTGCATTTCCCAGCCCCTCTGTCCAGTGCCCTTGTCACAGCGGTGCACTCAGCATCCGCTGGGAATCAGGGAGGTGTGCCCCTGCAACACTCAGCATCTCCCAGGAATCGGGGAGGTGTACCCCTGCGACACCCGGTATCTGCCGGGAATCGGGGAGGTGTGCCCCTGCGATGCTGGTGCCATCCTCTGGCTGTGCCCTGCGGCCTAAGGAGGCGTCAAACCACAGCTGAGACCTGTGGTACCTTACCCTTCACACTGGTATTGCTTTAAGAAAGTCCATGGTGTTTTTCTTTCAGAGGGCTTGAGTTTGAAGGATAGGCTTTGGCTGAGTCCTTGGTTTAAAGCCACCTTTAAGGCTCAGAGCAAAGCTTTATGGTCACATTTGAAAATTCCCCCAAGCACGGGTTTGTTGTGGAAATGCCTCCGTAGCAGCAGCCCTGCTCTGCGAGTAGCCCCTCTTCTTGCCGAGACAGGTGCCCAAAAGGAGGCACCCCGTGTTTAGTCGGGGCGAGGCGGGCATTGCCCTGGGGCTCCTTGCTCCCACCTCTGCTGGTGCTGCGCCGGGCACGAAGGCACCGGCAGCATGCGGGCAGGATGGGCAGGACCAGTTCGAGGCAGTGGGTGCTTCAGGCAGGTTGGTGGGTGGGAAGATGAGTTTTGGGTTGGGTGTGGGCAGTACTGAGCATGTGAAATACTCCAGAGTGATTAGAATGGGTCGAACACCACAAGGTCTTGCAATCTGTTGAGATTTGGAGGCATTTCTTTTCTCCCATGTGTACCTGAAGATTTCACGCCTTTCCTTGCAGTCAGTGCAACTGGAAGCTTTTTTTTTTTCCTTAAACTTGGCTCTAATGTCCCAGCTCTGGGAGGTGAAGCTTGAGGGAATAACTCCTTAATGATAGCGATAAAAATGATTTAGCCAATAATAACATACTTCCAGAGTCTGTGCTGCTGGCTTTTCTTCGCAGAGGATATTCTTGCAGCCTACAGCTGTTTGCTGTGTAGAGAAAGCACAATCTGCTGATTTAAAAATAAATAAATAAATACTCTCCCCAAATTTAAAATATTAAATCCATAGCAAAGGTTGGGTCTCTTTGGGTTTGCCTGCTCAGAATGGGACTTTCTGAGCAGCACCTCTGGGGTCACGGGGAAAGTGGCCTCGGGACAGGCTTGTCCCGGCTGAGGCTGGGTTTAGCCCAAGGGAGAGATCGCCCGAGCCGCAGTGCCAGGGCAGTGTCCTGCCTACCCTCGGCATCGATGCCCATGGTGCTGGGGGATGCTGCGGCCGCCCCAGGGCGGGGGCATGGGCCGGCAGGGACCTGAGCAGGGGTCTTCGGGCTGAGGGGAACAGCAGTTTTACTGCTTAAGTGCAAACAACTAAAAACGCTTTCTCAACGAGCACCCAATAAAACTGTATTATTACATCCTGTGAACAGCTCCGAAATCCTTAACTCGGGGATATCAGCAGCTCCTCAGTGAAACTAAGCTAATAAACAAGTAGATAATTAACAAAGGCAAACATGAATCTCGGTACCAGTGACTTCATATTAAGAAACCTTCTGGTTTTAATATCTGGCATGTATGCATGAAATAATTTATTGCTGTTTCAAAGCAATTTCAACTATTAAACATTCATTGGTTTGCTGAAGGAAATAGTAAAAAAAATTCTTTCATGTGAACATTAGTTCTTAATTTTAACATTTCCTTATTTTCTACAATGGGATTTGATGTGGCAATAAGCTTTAGGAACAGATCTAAGTGGAAAAATATTGTTAGCAGGTGAAGGTTTTCTTACCGGATTCCTTGACTATCTGCTGAACAGGATAGTTTCATCAGCAAGCACCCGCCGAAGCATGGCGTTTGGCCGGCAGGGAGGATTTCCTCCCTCCCATGCCAAAGCTGATGAGGAACCTTAGGGAGAGCCAAATAAACCAGCAGGCCAAGGGCACGCTCTGCAGCCCTGGGCTACCGCTGCCCGGATTTGGGGAAGTACCAATTTGCTGAAGGTGCGTGTGAATCTAGTGTGTCAACTTCTGACTGTGTGAGCAGCTGGGGGACCTGCGTAAAGAAAAGTGCGTTCCGTCGTCTCCGTGTGTCTACCAACCCTTGGCAGCCCAAGCCCAGCCGCAGGCAGCCGGTGACCCCTGGTTCTCACCGCCGGAACTGGGAGAAAATCTCCATTTTGACCACGGCTGCTGCTAGCAGTAACATTCAGTTTGTCAAAAATTGAGTTGTGTGCAGAAATCAGGCATTTTTGTACACAAATTCCGTGCCTTACTATATCTGGTCTATGTTTGTGCGCTGATTGAAGAAAGAAGACGTTTTGCTTGACAGCACTGTACAGCCAAAAGATAATATACAGAAACGTCTCCAAAATACTTCCAATCTATTTTTATTTTCAAGCAGTCCTGGACAATGTCACGGCACGGCGCACCTTTAACTCGCTCTGGACAAGAAGGCCCGCGCGGAGAGGACCCATCGCCCACCCAGCGCTGCGTGCCAGAGGGACCTTGTGCTGCTCCCGCCGGGTGCTCGGGCCAGCCTGAGGGCTGCAGCCGCTGCGTGACCTGCCCTGTGGCGGGGCGGTGGCTGCAATGGTGCTAGAGGAGCTTTGGCTGCCAGAAAAACCATTTGATTCCGGAATAATTTCTGTGCAGTTAATGCAGTGAGAGCCGCGACTGGGACAGTATGCACTGTGCCGTCGGTGGTTTACCGACACCCAGCCCCGCTCCCTGCTGAGCACCAGCCCTGGCCAGAGCCTGGGGCTGCCATCCCTTCACACCCCGGGCACCCCACAAGGAACGTCTCGCCGCAGCTCTCCGCCGCCTGCGTCAGAAAGGTTTTATTTAACGTAGGCATGGAAAAGTGGTGATACTGTTTTCTTTCCCAACCTTATTTTACCATTAGGGCTGTGGGATATAGAGAGGTATGGATAGGCAGGAAAGCCGCTGCATACTTTCGAATACGAAATCTAGCAATTTCTTTGTGGTGAGTTTAATCTCCTGCATTTTTTCCCAGCTTGCTATTCACTATTATTAGGCACAATTAAAAATTAGTAAAGCTGAGGTAAGAATTAAAGTTTGTAATTACATTTTCTCCCCCTCCCGTGGTTAGCATGAGCTTGATGTCGATTTACAAGGAAGACTCGTTTTTGCGGCAATTTGCTTTCAAAGAAATAGGCAGTAATGGAAAGCATTTGCTAAGTTAAAAAGCCTATGGCAAACCACGGCTATTTACAGTTAAGGGGCACCTTCTGCTTGGTGCAGGGCCGATGGCAGACTCCATCGTTCTCTGCCAGCTCCCGTGCGGGCCCCACGGCCACCGGGCGAAGCCCTGCTGGGCATCTGTCTGGGCGCTTGGGCGAGCCCCTGCAGCCGGCAGCAGCCGGGGTGGCGGGGAGGAGCTGGCGAGCCCGGAGCCCACATCCAGCAGCCTTTGTGTCAAAGTTGGAGGTGTTCTCGCTCTGCTCGCCGCCGTTCTTCCCCCGCGCCGCGAAAGCGGGGAGGTGGGAGCTGCCCGCCTGCGTGACGGCCACCCCACATGAAGCGAGTTCCCGGGCTTGCATCTCATTTCAGTGCAAAAGTCAAAGCGAATGACTCATGCCAAATCTTTTTATCTTGTCGCTGCGACTGTCAGCGTAGATGAACTCCAATATGACTATACTTATTGGAAGGGTTATTTTTAAGTACCGAGCATGTATTTATATGTGCGGCGATACTTCATCATTTTCTGCTGATTTGATCTACCAGAGCAGAATAGTCCCTCTTTATAATAATCTCCAACATGTTAACTCATTCATCTGGGTAAAGCAACAAGTTCAAGTGAGGCCTCCAATATGTTAATTATTCATGCATGAATCTTTTATTTCATCTAGCCTCATCCGCACCAGACTGCCTTTTCTAGGAAAGCTCTCTGTTGAGAAGAAAGCAACAAATACTGTACGGTGATTTGGGGCGGGGGGGTGGGGGGTGGAGGGGGGGAGGAGGAGGAATCAGCTGCATATTCCAAACTCTAAATTGTCTAGTCTCAGCCTTTTTTCTCTACTGCCATCTATTGTGCAGCAAAGAATGCATAGTTCACCGGCACAAAACCCCAGGTTCTTGTTTAAATGAGAAGGGTCATTTGGTGGTGGCTCCTGGGTGCTTGCAGTTGCTTCTGCTCATCAGAGAACCTATTAAGTTAATAAGGAGAAGTAAAAATGACCAGGAAGCAATAACTGGGAGGCCTTAGGAGCACCTAAGAATATAGCCGGGATCTGGCATTAGAAAGTGCAAAATGGGCTGCCGGGGCTTTTCTTGTAAAAATTCCCCATAAAGGGGAAGAGGCCCCCAGCTGCCTGGATAGCCTGGCATGGGGATGGCTTTCGTCCTCCTCCCATTCAGGTCGGTACCTGCAAGAGTCACCTGGGGCCACCTCACCTCTGCATGGGGACGTGCACGGCACAGGCTCCTGGCCCCCACTTGGGACTTGTCCTCAACCCCAGAGAGGTCGGGCAGGGGGTGGTGCAGGGGCCCCTTGTCTTTGTTTCTGGTCCCCTCTCCCACTGCACGGCTGCAGCCCATCTGAAGGACAGTCACAGGCAGTACCTGTGCGACAGCAGGCGGTGGTCTGAATGGAAATGGAGATGTTTCCCTCTGCTTGCTTCCTAGAACCATAGACTCATTTAGGTTGGAAAAGACCTTTAAGATCATCAAGTCCAACTGTTAACCTAACACTGCCATCCCACCACTAAACCATGTCCCTAAGCACCACGTCTACCCATCTTTTAAATACCTCCAGGGATGGGGACTCGAATACTTCCCTGGGCAGCCCATTCCAATGCCCGACAACCCTTTCAGTGAAAAAATTTTTCCTAATGTCTAACCTAAACCTGCCCTGGCACAACTTGAGGCCATTTCCTCTTGTCCTAATTGCCCGTTACCTGGGAGAAGAGACCAACTCCCACCTGGCTACAGCCTCCTGTCAGGCAGTTGTAGAGGGCGATAAGGTCTCCCCTCAGCCTCCTTTTCTCCAGTCTAAACAACGCCAGTTCCCTCAGCTGCTCCTCGTAAGACTTGTGCTCCAGACCCCTAACCAGCTTTCTTGCTCTCCTCTGGACCTGTTCCAGCAAGGCAACGCCTTTCTTGTAGTGAGGGGCCCAAAACTGAACCCACTATTTGAGGTGCGGCCTCACCAGCACCGAGTACATGGGCATGATCATGTCCCTGGTCCTGCTGGCCACACTATTCCTGATACAAGCCAGGATGCCATTGGCCTTCTTGGCCACCTGGGCACACTGCTGGTTCAGATTCAGCCAGCTGTCAACCAGTACCCCAGGTCCTTTTCTGCTGGGCAGCTCTCCAGCCACTCTTCCCCAAGCCTGTAACGTCACTTGTTGTGACCCAAGTGCAGGACCTGGCACTTGGCCTTGTTAAACCTCATACAGTTGTCCTCGACCCATCGATCCAGCCTGCCCAGGCTTAGAGGCCACCTCCTCTCTCTGGTGAGGTGCTGCATTTCGGCAGAATGGGTCACGCCACTCGTGCAGAGAGCTAAAAGGTGCTGTTGGCCATCTGCAGCGATGGCAACTGGGCAAAAATGCCCTCAGAAAGGCAAGTGCTGTGGGCCACGTGGTTTTCCCCTGTAGGTTCAAGTATATCACAGGTGTTTTGTCTCCTGCTCATAAAGGTTTTACACTAACACTACTCACTGGCACAGGGTTACTCCTTGTTTACACCAATGGAATGGGAGAGTTCAAGCCCAAGGCCATGCCCAAAGAGCCTGGGTTTTCAGAAACAACAGCTGGCTTCAAAACTAGGGCCGTGTGAGTTTCCCTCATGGTCCTGGTCCCATCCCTGGTGGCCAAACAGAGAGGACCCATGGTGGCAGAAAGCAGCAGGCACCCCTCACCCTCTCTCCTTGCATCACTGGTGGGGTGCTGTGCTTGTGGCCCCCACTGCTTGCCAGGTTACTGGTGACCACTGGCTTTTAGGGATGCCTACTCCATGTAGGCAAAGACAGACCTACCAGCGAAGGGGGGGTTAGTGCTACTGGAAACTCAGGGCGAACCCCTCAGCAGTGCACGGGGGACGCAGGGCAGATGCTCCAGTAGCTGCCTGTCCCACTGCAGGGTCAAGGTCCCTTCCCCTTCGTGGCTCTGTTTGCTTCCAATTTTGTCAGCTATTGCCTGGGCAGTAAAATAAAACTGCCTGACAATAAATATAAAGCCAGTCAAGCCCTCCTCCACTTCGGCTGCCTCTCAGGATGTCCCCATCTCCCATCATCAGTGGCACACAAAAGGGAAGGATGTGGTCACATCTCAGCTACCAATTTAGACAGACTTGTATGGCATCAAAAGCAGTAAATCCACAAACTAGAAGGAATTCAGCAGCAAAATCAAGTGCAGGATGATAATAGTGATGATGTATACTTAAAAAAAAAACCCCCAAAAACCCCAAAACCAACCTAAAAGGTTATGACCAGAATATTCTCAGGGGAAAGAAAGGTTAAAGTAATGAAAAATAGGATCAAAGTAATGGAAAACATATGAAAATTAATGACCATCCTTGGTACATCTTGCATGAAAGACAGCTGAAAGCCAGGTACTAGCAGAGTATATATGACAGAGTATGGAATTGTTTTTGATCATGTGAATGGTGTAATGCGCCATGGCCCTAGGGCAGAAAGGAATACAGCTACCACGCCAAGTATCACTCCTTTTGCTGAATGCCATGACGGTACCTGTTTTACAACTTTGTAAATACTGAAAAGTCATCCATCTATAGCTAAACCAAAATGACATTACATATTTTCTCTGATTTATTAGTAAACTACTAAGTAGTAACATTAAGCTTTTAGGAAAAGATTAACAACGTTGTGCAGCGGTAACCTGTCATCTTAATTTAAGGGAAAGCCGCTGAAAATGCTCACTCTTTGTGAGGGAACATGCAAAATCCTTTGCCTAATGGATGTGGAAGTGGTATAGGATCCCTCTCGCACCAGGACATTAAAAGCACGTTATTTGCTCTTTATTTGTTTGTTTTGAAGTTCTGGTCTGGTTTGGTTTGGGTTTAATTTTTTTTGTAGAGGAGACCGTGCACAGGTCCTTGCTTGCTGCCTTCATGTTCCCCTCTCTCCCCCCGGCCCCTTTCCCAATCCGGCTGGCACACCGCACACCGCCTGTGGCCCTGCTGCTGTCCATTCCCGGGGCTCTCCTGCAGCGAAGCAGCAGTGGCGGCAGCGGGACCCGCGTGGATCTGCCAGTGCCGGCTCTGTGCAGCGTTAGGCCAGCGCTGGGGGGCATGGGGAGCGGCGCCTGTCCCTCTCCTTAGCCTGGCACTCCCGATTCTAGACTTAGGTCAGGGGTTTTAGGCTCCAGATTGATTTTTGTGCTATTAAATACTATTTTGGTGATGCTGGGAGAACCCAAACCCTTCGAAGAAGTTACAAGCGCAGATGCGAACAACTGCATGTATTTATCAACATTATAACAAATTTAATTTTTCGTCTTAGGCTGGGAGGGATATCAACAAATATTTTTCCCTTCTTTCCTTCTCTCAAGCATTTTAAATGGTAGCTGCTTCGGTCTAGGAGCTTACAAAAGCGCCCGCCGGCTGGGAGGGTGCTGCACAGCAGCGGCCAACAGGAGTCTGCCACCAAACCCGTTTTTCACAGGAACATGCCGATTTGCCAAAGCCGATAGGTTTTGGTGGTGTGTGGGTCATGCTGCACCTTGGGCTAGCAAACCTGCCTGGGTCTGCCCAGCACCTGATAGACCCTGGAGATATGGGACCTACAGCCCCATCCCTGCCCTTGCGGATCACCTCGCCCAGCCAGACGAGAGCCCCAAAATCACAGTGCCTGCCTGCGTGCTGCCTGGCGTGGGAGCCGTGGGGTGAAGACTACCGGGCTTGGCTTCTCTTGGTCGCTGCCAGCTGAAACATGGTGCTGGTTTTAAAAATGGTAAATTTGAACTGTAGTCCAGAATTAATGTATATTAAGGTTGGAGATGAAAACGCTGCTGTTCTGACCTCGTAACACTGCTGCTTACTATGCACTGGTGTGAATGAAATGGAAGGTGCCAGACAACAGCAAACTGAACCTGCAAAATTTGTAAAAGCTTTTGAGTCCATTTGAACACAGAGGCAGGCTAAAGAGAAGTTTCTGTATCAAGGTTGGACAGAAATTCCTGTTTGCTTCCCAGTCAGGCAATCATCAATATGTGTCAATGAAACCACGCGTGCTCAAACACATTTGGCACAAAACTCCAAGCACACTTGTACCTGCAATTATTGCCCTAAAACCTCTTAGAAAATGAAGGGGACAGAACACACAAAAATCTTGCTAACGATTCAACAATAAAACATAAAATATGCATTGAATCAATATTGCACCCCGGTCCAAAGCTCACTTGGGTCAAAACAAAATTCGAATAGCTTGGGAAGTGGATTGGATCAGCCCTTAATGAGGTGTTGCAAAAGAAGTGCCAGTAAAATATACAGGCCAGCATATATTTTATGGAGAAGATAGTCTGAAGTCAACATTACAATCTACTAATTCAGTAGAACAGCTGGAAAAATAAATTTGTTTAGCTGGAATAGCACATCTATTTATTGAGCCTCCTTCCGAAGCTATGCACATATCAACAGTAGGATTGGTCTCTAAAACAGGGGGGAGGAGAGGAGGGGGATGATGGTGAATTCAAATTGATGCGCTACTTATTCTACACTAGTAATTCAATTAATGATTTTATAGACCCTGTGCTGTCTCGCATTCGCAGTCGTTCTCAGGCAAATGAGTTGGGGAATCAAGCAATTATCTGGGGTTGGCAGCGCGGCGGGTTCAGCCTGAGCAAAATGCCGCACAAAACCCACCTCTCGCTGCATGCTGCAGCGCGGGCAAGGGGGAGCTCGCCTTCGGCTTTTGGAGGGGGGGCCGGGCGGCTGCTTTCACACTCCTTCCACCAGAAACTTTGGTCCGTTATTCTCACCAGCAGCAATGGGCTGGCCAGAGCCGATGCAAAACGCTTTCATCTCATCACTTGTTTCCATAACTTTTCTGGCGGGGGAAAAAACCCTTAACTGAGGTTTTCCACACTCGGTCTTTGCTGAGGGCTGATGACATAAGGAAATAGTTGTGTGTGATTTCTGAGTTATGACCAAACTTTTGGTCAAAGCTACAGCAAAGCCAGCGCTTGAAACTTGAGATTAATGTAAACTTGATCCAGGAAATTGTTCAGGTACCTGCCTAATTTTAAGCAGTGAAATAGTCCTACTGCGTTCACCTGAATTACCAAAGTGCTTGAAGATAAACATTTGCTGACATCAGGCCCTGAGCCCCCCTCATCTGTGCTTCTCCGAGACCTGGCTGAAGTTGGGGCTGGGTGGACAAAGCGAGGGTCTCCCGTAACTCACGCTCCGAGCATGCACAGTGAAGGCGTAGGCGGGTGTTTCACAGCAATATTCACTGGCTTGCATCAGGCCTCGTGCTGCACTGCCAGGGAGAAACTATTTTCGCATGCACGTGTGCACGTGCGCTGCAGGCACTGGTGGCAGTCGCCTCCCTGGAGAGGGTGATCCTTACCTCGCAGGGGCGGGAGTGCGGGTGGCTGGGAGGGTGGGTCCCTGGCAAGCCCATGGCCTGGATTAGCCGGGGGTTAGTCTGCTTTAGGCAGGCGGCATCGAGGCATTCCTCTCCATCTTTTTTTCTCCCAACCATTCATCCTATTAGTCATTGTTTTGTTTGCAAATGAATGTCTCTCTGAAGACTTCAAACTGCAGTTTTGCTGAGGTATCTGACAAGTGCCATCCTTCATCTCAAGGATGCTCCGTGCCTGGGTGGCTGAATGCAGGCAGGATGCCCTGCCAGCAATGCCCGCGCTGGGCCAGGGGTGCAGGGAGGGCTGTGCCCCTCGCCTCAGTGCACGCAGGGCATGGCCTCGGCGCTGATGCCTGCTGCTAAGGCACACTTGGTTATTTTCTTCCTGTGCAGCAAAACTACCTTTTTTCAGGAGGCCAGCGGAGGTCTCTATATTTTATTCACATAATCCAGACCTTCAGTGTCAGTGCCTGAAACGAATTACTGTTTATATTAGAAACTTAGTTTAATAAATTAAGTCTGGTCTATGAACTGTCAAAGTTCCTATAGTCTGCAATTCATATAGAACAGATGCCTTTTCCATGACTCTTAACTAGAAGTGGCCAACTTGATTGCTTCCTTTTTGCCATTACTACATTCTGTAGGTTTAGTTATCTACTGCCTACAGAGAATTCAAAACAATTTAAAAGGGCATCTGGTATAAAGCACTCTCTGGGAAAAAAAAATCTTTCCATATACAATAACTTTCTGTTTAGGTCAGAGAATTATTCAATAATTGGCACTTGTTTAACAAGACCATTCAGAATCAGTTTGGTTTGGGTTTTCCAATTGTAGGTAGAGTTACAGGGTATTTTTTTCTTTCCAAACAAGCAGGTTTGAGAGTCCTAATTTCCAACATATTTGTGGCACTGCCGTGATTAAGACCTAACAACTAATTTTTGTACAAGTAACAAACACATATTTCAAAAGTGACATAAATAATTCAGTGATTTTTTTTTCCCCAGATTGTTTATAAATTATAAATTTTCATTTACTCTGTCCTAGTTTTATATAATACTGATAAAAACGAATAGCTAAAAGCAATGGTTTAATCGAAGAATAGAAAACAAGGGTAGGATGATCAGAACAGACCTCTTTGACTCGCGTCCCAGTTTCCCAGTCACCATCATTTAAAAGGCTGGACCTGCTAATAAGGGCTGTTATAAGTCCTCACTTCCAATATTTATGTTTTGTGAAGCACTTCTAATGCACAAACAGTTGTCACATGAAAAGTTAATAATGAAGCACATCTACGAGGATGAAAAGAGAGCGGGGCTGATGCTCGTTGCATCAAGAGTTGCACGTCCAGGCGTTTCCAGGTAATATTTTTTCCATGTTGCACATTGAAACATTTCATCGCAAGACCTCGAGCCTGCTGGTGTGGGCCACAGGAGCCTTGCAGGACTGGGACAAGTCCCCACAAGGACCATGGGGAACAGCTGCCCAATGAAATTTTCATCGTGCTCCCCACTAACACGTTAGGCTTTCAGAATGGGCTATGACCCTGTCCTGGTGGGAAGTGAGAAATATTTTTCCATGTTCCCGTGCCTGTGGCAGCCTGTGAGATGAAACAGCCCCAGGACAGCCTGAGCTGTGGCCACCACTGCTGCGGATGTGGTGCCTGCTTGGCAGAGATGGTTTCATTGATGGCTGGGGCAGGGCTGCTTGCAGTGGGGGCCGTGCAGAAACTCTGCACTCCTCAACCCAACACAGCTGGGGTCTGCTCTGCTGCTCTCCATAACATGCATCTCAAGGCAGGCTCAACTATGATGTAAATTTATCTCCCAGGGCAGGCCGGTGGTCTGTGAGCTCCTTGTCTACACCCAAAGATGTATTTATGAAACGTGGCTGTGGCTCGTGCTTCATTTGGTGATGATTTTCTCAGCTCAGGCTAGCTGTGTCATGCCACCGAACACAGGTTGTTCTCATCTAAAGAACCACCGGTGCTGCTGTGCCATTATGTGCAGTGGCCCCCCCTTCAGCTGGATGTCTGCATGGGGTGCCAGGCTGGGGAGGAGTCCTTTGGCTTGGTGCTCTCCTCCTCTTGGAGCAGGAGAAGGCAAGAGTAAGGCCAGAGGAAGAGAGAAATCTCCAAGCTGGAGGGCCCATCAGTCTGTCCAGTCTCACAGCCTGCTCCCACGTGTGGCAAGAGCAACCTGGTTTAGAAGGTGGTGAGGGAAATTTTGTAATGGCAAGTTTGAAACAAAAGTTAGTGAACTTTTGTTGAACTTTTTGAAACAAGCGGCTATCTCGTATCCAGAGGCATGAGAGGTCCCTACCTGCAGAAATGTGCTCTGCTCATCACCTTTGTGAATGAACGTTATCAGTCCTGACTTGCAATTTCTTTACAAATCCTCTCACCTTGCTGTGAAGGTTAATACTAGTGAAACAAAGCCTTGTGATGGTGGTGCAAATTGCCTGGAGGGCTGACACGAGAAGGAACATGCTGACGTCCCCCTCCACAATATCTGTGTCAGCCAGTGAGCAAAACCAGCCTGCAAGACCCAACACCTACCTGCAATCTAGCGATGCCGCTCCATCCCAGTTCAGCTGTGTCAGCTTACAACAGCTGAGGATCAGGCCTGCAAGCCTTAAAAACCCAAGCTGGTTACCCGGTACCAGCATCGCAAAGGGAACATATGGGTGGCAGATCAGAGGGGAGTGGGGGCTGCCAGGCCTCTGCAGGAAGCCATGCCTCTGGTAAAATGGTGAGCAGCCTTGTGGGCAGCCCCCGCATTGGGGGTGAGCTATTGAGGACGCTGCCTGCTCCCACAGCTCTGGCCTCCTCCTTCAGCTCGCAGAGCCGGGCAGCCGTCACGGGCTCAAAAACTCTTCATCGTTCCTGCTTTCGTAATTGATCGCGACAACATGGATGATAATGGTGCTCATTAGTCACAGAAGTTGCTTCCCCTGTGGAAAACGGAACTGCACAAGGATGGCTATGTATACATGTATGTGTTTGTAGTAACTATACGTATAAATTATGTATACATGTGTAAGTAATATGTAGATGCATAATTTTGCTTGTGTGGAAGAGAAATACCTCTGTCACTGTGTTTGTGTAGGCACAAACTCTTCCACAAATACATTTTGTTGGGTATTTAAACACCAGAGGAACAGAAAGTAGAAATTTGGATTATGAAAGTTGAATGTAAATGGCAAACACATACCAGAGCAGAGAGCAAACTCTCTGGGTGTAGAACTACAGTGTGGATGCATGGTTTGCTTTCGTACGGGAGGATGAACAACTCTGGAGCTAGGGACCACCGTCAGAGTGTCGTCACTGTGCCGGTTTTAGCGCGGTGTCTGTGTTTTATAAAATAGATGCCTGCAGAACTCATCCCATTGTAGCTGCTGGCAAAACTCCTGTTGGCTTGGGGTTTTTTACAACATAGAGTCATCTCAGGTTTCCAGTAACACAGGGCATGGTACTAAGCAGGGTTCGTAAACGTGTAATTGTGTAGGGGTTGATGGGTCTGTGCCATGCATGTGTTTAGGCATAGATTCAAGCACCTGGCTCAACGGGGCTCAGACTTGCAAACGTTGGCTAAGGTGTTGCTGTTTCAGTGAAAGACTTCTCAGTTCACAGAACTGATTTTTTTTATTACCTGGCTTGTCCCACTCTTAGTCAGGCTAAACACGCAAGGATCAGCTCAAAAGGTTTCTTCCAAAAGTAGCGACTTTCTTCTCTCACGCTTCCTCTTGATATCTAATTTAAATCCATTCAGAAACACTATGTAACTCCCAGCTGTGTTTTTCTTGGTGCTTTTACATTCATTTATTAATCTGAAATTGTTGGGAGGTCGGTCTTTTTTTTAACTTGGTGCTTGTCCTTTTCTTCCTGTAAAAACGACACGACCCCATCTGCTGGGTGCGCCTTTCTCCTTCAATTATTCTGTCCTGAAACTTTCTTCATGCCTGTAATCCTTTTTTTATTGGCTTGTCTTTTTTTGTCTTCTACCCTTTATTTTGCTGTCTCTCCTCTCCACAATGCTCTAATTATCTTGACTTTCCACAGCCATTTTGCAAGCCACTAGCCAAGGCAATTTCAATATATTTGAGCTTGCCAAAGTATTCTTGGATGGTCCCTGCAATGGAATTATACTGTACTGAACCTAAATCCGACCCGCTGCTGCTCTGATTATAGCCCTGCCTGGTCTGCACTGAAAAACCCCAGCGCATTTAAAGAGACAGGTTTCCCATTATCTTGAGAGGCAGCTGTCATTCTCCCACGTTCCTTCTTTTTTCTGATTAGTTTAGAGAAATGGTGTCTGTCAAACCCACTCTTGATGGTGATCTTTGCACTCCGTTTCTTAAGCTGAAATGCCATTGTCCCGTAAAACCTCAAGGTCCATTGCCATCAAGGGCTCGCTGTGAGTGACTCCCTTATTCGGCACTATGAAATAAAACTTTTTTTTCAGCAAAATCCACATGTGACAAGTTCATAGACCACTGGAATTAGAGGGACTCTTTCCACTGGCTTCAGGGCTTTGCATCCTGCCGTATTTCTATTCACCCTAAAAAGCACAAGCTTTTGGCTAATGCCCCGCAGCATCATCCTCTGAGTCACAGCTTTACCTCTCACATCTTCCACTCCCAATAAAAAAGCTTCTGCCGACCCTAGATGACCTCCTGGGGTTGTTCTCCACTGCAGCATGGGACTTCTACTTTCTTTAGCTCTTTTGCCCCAGCTGGAATCACACATGCAGGGGGCTCGATGGCAGAAAGTTGGAGCAGCATTTTTATTTGACAAACAGGAGCACTAGAGGAAACGGGAAACTTTCGCGATGATGCTACGGGCCCAAATGCAGCAGTTCCCATAGTTTATGTCTGTGTCCATAGGGATACTGTGTGGGACTGTGGGGCTGCACACCTCACGTGGGAAATTGGCGTGTGCAAACACCGGGATCTGACCGAGGGCCAGTCTTGTGGATATTCACTGTACTGGGCGAGAGCGGGGCCAAGTCATTTATTTCATGAAGAAAGAAAAAATACTACCAAAATGGACTGAGCAATGGAAACAAGCCTGCTCCTGTCTTAATTTTATTCTTTTTTTCCATCACTGTTACTTCACCTGTACCTCCCTCTCAAGCTCACTGTGGGTATCAGCAAGCTCAACATCACATTTTGCAGTCGTGTACTTGTCCCTTGAGGTTTTTCCCATTTGCAGAGTTTGGTATGAGAGGCAAATTTCATGTAAGGAAAGAGTAATCCAATGATACCTGCTGAGGAGCTCTGGCTGGGTTTGAGTGACTCTAAATACCTGAGGCATAGCTGAAAGTGTTTGGCAATAAGCTGTAGGATTTCTGGGGCCATTGTGATAGTGCTGTTGAATGCTGCCTAGTTGAATGCCTGTTGAGGTCAGTGGGAATGAATTTAGGGGCAAAGGAGCAGCTTCAAGAGCCCACCACATGGGTGTGCTGGGAATGATCTGTATCATGGTCAGAGGTGGAGACCTCTTGGCTTCAGAGTTTTGGGAGAGTTTGGTGTAGGCACCTGCACGGGCAGGCTGCAGGGGCAGCAGCGGCACGAGTGCCTTTGGTTGTCCGTCTGGATGAAGGTCTCTGACAATTCATCCCTTGTTCCCCGTCACTCAGTAAATCCACTTCAGAACAACCTGATCCAAAAAATACAGTGGTTTTCAGTTCATTGAGATAGTCTCACCCAGCTCTTGCACCCAGGCAGAGAGAGGGCGGTGGCTGGCTGCAGCCACGCACCCGGGTCTCTTCCCTGCACAAAGCGAGGTTTGGGGTCTCTGGGTACTGGCCCAGTCCTGCCTGTGGGCTGGAGAGCAGCAGGACAGTGTCCACTGGTCTGGGAGCTCAGAAATGTCCCCAGGACAACTCATTGGAATGAAAAACCAGTAATAGGATGATATTTAAATAACAATGGCTAAATAGTCTTTAAAAGCTGGATAATTTTAGCACTACCCTTGCATGTACCTGTCTGCCTTTAGGGATGCTACTTCCTTCAAACTTAAGAAGCCTGTCAATGCCTTTTTGACACCCCCCTCCTCCTTTCTCTTGGGACAACCCTTTTCTTCTGAAGCTGCCTCACTGACACCTCTTCTTTGCTCTCCTTTATAGAGGCTCTAAGGATTAACGGTGAGCCTCCCAGCTATCCTCCTACAGGCTTAAATTATGCAGATCTACAAGCAATATTTGGTTGGATATAGCCAGCCTAGGCTCTTACAGAGCCTTGAACCTGTCTTTCTGCCTCTGATTTCTTGGCCGCTCTCCTCCCTCTCTGCTGCAAGGGCAGTGTGTAGCCGCTCTATGCAACGCATGGCTGGTGTCTGCTCTCCATCTACTGCTGCTTGTCCCCAGCTCCCTGCCAATGCACCTGAGGGCCAAAGCCACAGGGAAGCCCCCAGCCCTGCTCCAGCCCTGCAAGCTGGGAGGGACGGACCCCTCGGTGCCTCCCGATTATTTCCCACCGGCTGTGAAGCTTTTCCAGGCATTGTCTTGGCAATCAATGGTGCCTCGGTGTTTTGCAAAAGGATTCTGCGTCCCCATCCCTCACTGGTGTTGTTGAGTCCCTACATATTCGCTTCAAGGTCTCTGGCATTGGCAGAGCGGTGGCGTCAGCAGATCGCAGGTGGCTCGGGTCCTTGGGTCCTTTTCTTTATCGTTGGAAGCCTTGAAAGTTTTCCCCAGGCGGGAGGTGAAGAGTCTGTTAATTTCACACTTCAAAATAATCTTTGCCCTCTATTTCTCGTTCTTAAATACGATTCTGTTATCCAGGGAGATGTTTTAGGGACTCAGGAACAATATGGGGCTTCTCCAGCTTTCTCATCCAGTGCTCCCGCAATGCTTTTATTTCCATTGACTCGAAGCACTTCTTGCCATTCACAAAAGCCGACCACAATGCTCCGCGGGCTGCTATCCCTCTGGCTCAGCGCTCAGAGGTGACCAGCCAGGCAAGCCAGCGGTAAATATCTAAATCTTGGCAACGCTAAGATAAATTATTTCCCCCTGTACTGTGGAGGGTAGGGGTACAGAGCACTTTGGCCGTGTTTCTGGTGACCTGTGCTGCCAAACGCCGGGAAAGCAGGGTGAAGGAGACAGCCCTGGCTCCTGCCTGCTGGGCTCCAGTGCCCCAGCAGAGGGGCCAAACACCTGGGCACAAATTTAATGAAGCGTGACACACACACCCCCACCAGCCGGCATCCCCGCTTCTCACCCCCCCCCCTTTTATCCAGAGAGAGAATGGGTGGAGAGGGTGGGAAAGCAATGGGATTTACCTGCTGCTCCTGAAGCTGGTCCTTCCTGCAGCACAGTCCCATCAGCGCAGCCCTGCCCATGCCCACGGCTCTGTGCCGCTGGCCCGGTGCCACCTCCGTGCCATGATGGTCCTCGGGCACTTCTGTCCTTAGATGCAGGAAAGACTTGGTTTTACTCAGAGAGCCTGGTGACAGGAAGAAATTGAAGCATATGAGCATTTGTAACATGCCGATCTGTGATCACTGGTCTGGTTAGATTTTCTCCTACAGATTTGGTTGAATTTCAGCCCAATTTCATGGCTCCTGCCCTCAGCTCGTCTCATACTGCAGGTCTTGTGCACAACGACTGGGTAAAACCTGAACTTATTGAGTTCCAGCACATATTTGCTGGTGTGTATGGGATTTTCCAGAGTGGGACCTGAAATATTTTAAAAACTGAATTTTTCTGTAGAAGGGTCTGAGAGGTGCTGTGGTGAGGTATCCACGTGTGAACAAGAAGTAAGGGCAAAATTGTGGGCTGAGTTTTGCTGGGAAATAATGTGGTTGGGGAAGTGCCGGAGTAACCGACACATTTGTGCTGCTGGGGTGCTACCTGAGGAATCCCTGAACACAGCTTCTGGCTGATGCTGCCCTTGTTTTCTCTTTCTACTAGAAAAAAAAGTCTGTGCACATCTGATCTCAAATATGGCCCTTCAATCCATCGCCATGCGCCCTGGCAGCTCGTGGCATGCCACAGAGCTCCACGCAGCCCCCAAACAACTCAGAAACCCCCCTGCACTGAATTTTTGGGATGACTGGGGGGTGTGTGTCACCTGCTTCACTCTTCCCCTCGTCCCCGAATCCAGTCAGAGAGCTCCAAGCACACTGCCCAGTACCGGTGTGGCATGGCAGGCTTCTTCGGGGAGGGGGCTTGCAGCAGGCTTGGGAAACAACAGCATGTTTTAATCTTTTCCTGCAAAGTTTTGCACAAAAACTGGTGTTATATTTGGCCTCATAGAGGGGTCCTGTCTTAAAGAGCTGCTTTTCTTCTTGCCTGAGGGGGAAGGAATGATATCAACCAGATTTGTTGAATGCTAGCAGTTTTATGTGTCGTTGTTGGGATTGTAAACACTTTGGGTCATCAGCTCTCTCCACTTCCAACAGCTTTGCCCAGGTCCTGCACCAGGACCCCCTTGTCCCTGCTTCAGCCATGGATCCTGCCAGGACACTGCTAAGAGATCATAGCAGCGTTCCTCGCCTGCCTCAAAGTGTGTGCAGCTGAAAAGGCCCCTCTGGCCCCAGGAGCTGCCGCTGTGACCCCCCAGGCAGCACCTCCGACTCTTTGGGTTACCCCCTTCCCACTTTCTGCTCTCCCTGCTCATGGCCAGGTGCATTGCCAGCCTGTTTTGGGGCAGGTATCTGCTGTGGGGGCTCTCCCATCCCCTCCTCAGTGGTGGCCGGTTGCTCTCCCCAGGCTGTGGCAGCCCCACGAGGGCACACGTCCCCAGGCGGACACCCGTTTGTAGGAATGAACGCATCTTCCCAAACACTCAGGCAGATAAAAACCTTATGTGTTTTGGATTAGTTTTCCCCAGCTGTTTTTCAGCTTGCATTTTCCCTCAAGCTGAATGGGATTTTGTTTATGCACTACCCAGGTTTCCCATTCCCATGGGCCCTGGCACTCCATGATCCCCCAGGACAGTGGGTCTGGTCCCTGAGGAGCTTTATAAAGCACCCCAGACTCAAGCACCCCAAACTGCCCACTCTGGAAGGCCTTAGACCCCACCACCCCACAGCAGCTGGCAGTGCCCTCCTGTCCCCAGCAGGGCGATGTGGGGGTGCCCGCACCCAGCTGGCCTGGTGAGGTTTTGTCTTCAGCTCTGCCTGCTCCTCGCAGTCCCCCACTGCTCTGCACCCAAAATGCTTGATCCATGGCCCCACTGAGGCTGCTCTAGCAGCTGGGTTACCCCAGCACAGACCAAGCTGCATATGGCAGAGCAGCTTTTTGGGGTGGGCCATGCCTCCTGCTCCCTGCAGCCGCTTGCAGTGTGGCAGCTGCCCACCCTCCTGCCCAGCCGTAACCTTGCAGGGTCCGAGCCGGCTGTAGGAGCAGCCCACATGCCTGCCGTACCAGGAATGGCACCGGTCTAGTAATCAGCTTGGAAATTAATGATCCCAACATCAACGGGAAGAAAGCAACCATGGCGAGAGTGCAGGTTTTCACAAATGCGCTGGCAGCAGGATGGACCCAACCTGCAAACTCTCCCTCCAGCAGGAGCCACTTAGCAAATCAGGTCAGGCCCCTGTCTTCAGGCATCAAAACTTTCTCACAAGCCAACAACCCGGTTTGTATTCTGACTTTAAAATGTTTATTTGCCTCTCTTTTTGTGAGAGTTAATTTTGCAAAATTAAGTGACAGAGCAATGGAAGTGTGGTATCTTTGATTTGGTATCTTTGATTTTCCCAATTAAATGAAGGCTGCAGTAAGTTCACAACATAGTAATCCATGCTACCCTGGTGGCTTGGGGGCAACTGCATGAACTGGGGGACAGGCAACCCTTGCTGAAGAGCCCGCCTAGATCTGCGCTGGCTTTGTTCAGGGGAGGTTAAGTGCACTCCAGCGCTGACAATCTCGGCGTGAGAGCTCTCAGAAAGTGGCAGCCGTGGCAGTGCCTGTGCGGGAGGGAGGGGAGCTGCCTCTCACGGGAGAGACAGCCAGCCTTTCGTAAAACGGAGCACGAGAGAGGGATGATCATCTCCGCTTGGGAAGCAATTGCTCATACTTGTGTCTCTCGTCGTGCTTAGGGAGAGCCTCTTTCCTTCAGCCAGGGGGCCAGACTGCCCCAAAATCGTGCTCCAGCCACAGGGGGCTCAGGAGCAAAGCCTCCTGCAGGTGCAGGAATCCCCCCCCCCCCAATTCCTGGTTCGTGTTGGACCTGTGCTCGGGCAACACCGCTGCATCATTTATACTCTATTAATTACAGGGCGAATAGGTGCTTTCTTCTCCATGCATTTCGAACAACTAGGGAGACAGCACTACTCTACCAGCAGCACCGAGGGCTATCTGCCTTCAGTTCCTGCTTCAGCGTCTGAGCCCTGTGTCTCCATTTCAGCAAGGAAAGGCCGCCCCCGGCAGCACACCGCTGTCAGGAGAGCCGAGGCTCATTGTTTAACACAGCTTATTAACAGAAAACCCTGATGTTTAGTCTTTTCTTCCCCGGGGTTTTTTTTTTTTTAAAAAATGTTTTCCAAATATTGTTGCATGCCATAAGGTCTTTCCCCCACTGCCAGTCGCTTTTCCAGTGCTTGGATGGGAGTCACGAATTCGCTGGCAGGCTGCGCGGCAAACCGCCGCTTCTGTCTCCTGCCACCCATCAACCGGCCCCTATTAGAAGAGAAATGGCAAGTGGTTTATTTGCCGCCCGTATGGCAGCCCTTATGGGGCGGGCATCGCGGGGGGGGGGAGTGCCTCCTCCCCACCTCGGGGGGGCCGACCCCCTGGCAGGAGGCACTCTCCCCCCTCGACACCCCCTCCCCAGCAGGACCCTGTCTCTGCCAAAACCCCGCTCTCTCCGCACTTCCCTGCTGCCCTTCCTCATCTTTGGCATACAAACGGGGGCCGTGGGGAAAATCCCATCAAAATCACGACGTGCCGGGATTCTGCTCCCCTTCGGGTTTCCCCCCATCTGCAGAGCATCGCCGTTAACCTGCCACCAGCACGGTCCTGCCATAACCCCCTTCTCCCGGCTTGTTTTCTTTGGAAAGGCCCTCGCTCCTGCGGTTGCTGACAAAGTTTCTTTGTAAGCATCCCGCAGGCTGTCAGTGCCTCCTTCCCCAGCCTGGCCGGCATAGGAGGGCTATCACTAATGTGTGTCATTCATCAAAGCAAAATTACATGTGTCCCAAAAAAAGGACAGCATGCAGACAAATTACAGCATGCAGCAAATTGCTTATTTGCAGAGGAAAAAAAAAATATAGCACGCTGTTTTCCTCCCCTCCCAGAGGTAGGTGTTTAATTCAATGTATTAAGGCTGAGAAATCTAATTATAGCCATGGGATGGGGGAAACCCAATTGCAGTGAGGCACAGCTCTTGCCCCAGCTGGCGGGTGGGGTGCAACCAAGCTGTGCCACGTCCCGGCAGGGTCAGCCCGCAGCCCGCACCGGGGGGGCTCCTGCAGCACTGGCCAGGTGAGCCCCCGCAATGCTGCACCAGGGACGTGGCATGGGGAGCAGCCCTGAGGCCGCTCTGCGTTGCACCAAGGCACCTGGGGCCACAGCGGAGAGGAGATGACTTGGTGGGGGGAACACTCGGGGCAAGTTTTATTCTTTTCTTTTAAGGGTTGGAGGATTAGATTTATTTTTTTTTTAGCACCTTTCTGTGTTTAGGGACATTGCATTTCCCTGTGGCTGTGGCTCTGCTGCTCTGGAGTGAGCCAGGGCTGAGGCTTGGGGAGAAGGGCTGGCCACCTTGGCTAGGGAAGCAGGGGATCAAGGGGACCCCCCAGCCAGGTGTAGGGGTCCTCCCAGAGCCCCCGGGGCAGGGCATGCACCCAGTGCATCCCTGGCATGGCACTCGGCACAGCCCTAGCATCCCCAGAGGGAAAGGCAAGAGGGGGCCCTGGCCCCCAGCCGCCCTTGGTTCCCACCTGCCCGCCCCACCAAGAGCACCCTGGCAGAGGTCTGCTCCCCTGGTTTTATCCTTCAGACTGCAAAAGCCCCTCTTACATAGCTAATTGATTTTCATTAATCACAGTCTTCTCATCTACTTGTTTATGTTCTTCACTACTTCACAAATCTAATCTGACATCTGATTTACAGATTTCAGAAATTAACCTTCCTCCAGTGTTTCTGTTTCAATGTATCTTTATTTATTTATGTTCCTGTCAAGTGCCTTTCAATAGGAACGATTTCTACTTTTGGCAAGCAGAGGACCCTATTGTTTTCCATGGGAAGGTACAGTTTTGCCAATGGGGCAGAACCCAAATTGGGGGTCAAACTGTAACACACTCACTCCAGTTGAGCGGCACTGGGCTGTGAGGCGTCCCCAGTAGCTGGGCTGTGGTGCGGCCCCTTTGCAGCCTGGGCATGCCCAATGCCTGCCAGGAAGAGGGAGCAAATGGCAGACAATGGCAGACCCCCTTGCCCTGGCTGGGGCCGGGCGGGAGGAGGGCTGGCCTCCGTGCTGTCGGAGCCCTCTGGCAAAGCTGCAGCCCGATGCTTTAATTTGGTTTGCCACAGCGACCTGTGTGCTCCTCAATCAAACAGGGAACAGCTGCCTCGGGAGTAGGGGTTCCGTATTTCTGAAGCAACAGTTAACCTGGCAATGACATTATTTTCTTATATGCAGAGTACAGTGTGTGCATTATTACTGAAGCACTGCAGAAATAAAGCTCTTTAGGTCACTCCGCATTCGAGAGCTATTGTCTTTTACAAAGCTTCATGCAAAGAGCAAGAGTAGCTTCTCCTGCGGTGGCTGCGGTAGACCTTGCAAAGGAAATTAAAACAAACCGCAAACAATTCTTTATCAGAATGAAGAAGAAGAAGAAAACAAAAGGGGGAAAAAGTGAGGGCACAATGCACCAAGGATTAAAGGTAATTTTGAAGTGGCCCCAAAATAATTGCCTCCATTTTGCCTGGAGATGGTGGTGCTGCAGGCGGGAAGGGAGGCAGGGAGCGAGAGCTAATGGGTGGCACGGCGCAGAGGCAGCAATCCCCACATCCAGGCTGGCAGCAGCAGCACGCACGCCTTGCGGCGCTCACCCTCCACACAGGGCAGCGGAGAGCAAAGTAGCCATGCCTGAATAATAGGGAACAGGTTTTTCCAGAAATACTCTTGAAGGGTAAATGGTAAATGCAAGAAAATGTGGCGTGGGTTTACCAAAAGCCATTGGTATCAGACTAATCTCCTTTCCGTATTTAGTGAATGATTTCTCCAAAGCAATGGCATCCATTCCGTTTCATACAACGCCCTGCGGGAAATCGAGAGCTAAACAGGCGATGGTGGGAACCAGTACAGGAGCTGTGGGATGGTGAGGGTGGCAAGCAGAGCGGCGACGACAACTTTACACGCTTCTAGGGGATGCGTTGTGCGATAGGGTAGGTACTCGGCCAGTTTCTGAAGCATCGTTCTTAGGACTGGACCACTTCTGCATTTTAACCATTTACCTTGACACAGCCGTAGTAATGTGCTGAGGAAGTTTGCTGGGGAGGGCCTGGTGGGACGTGGTGCAGGGGCAGCTGGGTGGCCGCAGGCAGGGTACTGCCTGGAAGGAAAAGCAAAGGTCGTGCACTCGGGAACTCATAATTACTTCTGTCATTAGCTGGGAGCGTGTTGTTTGGGAAGCACGTAGGGGCCGAAAGACCTGGCTGATTTAATCAAGCCCTGAGTAAACCATGAGCCACTGCTGGGGGGTGGCTGTGGAAAGTGGAAAGGCAGTGGCAGGGTGCATTGGTCCAGGCAGCACCGAGCAGCACTGTTCAGTTTGATATCAAGGTGGCAGATAATCGCCCACCTTCCCAGTGAAATTGTGGGTGGCTCTACCACCATGAATGAGCCTGACCCCAGAGCAACCTTGCAGCCCTTCCTCACCCTTGGCTGCTCTCGCCGTCAGACCACATTAGAGCCAAGCGGTGGCGGGGGGGAAAAGCCATAACCTGCAATAACCAACCTGAAATAACCCAGGGGACCGGTTCCTGACCTCGCAGACTTCCTGCAAGCATCACTCGCCTGCTGTGGCGCAGGCGGCAGCCAGGGACGATGGCCCTGCATGCAACCTGCACCCCTAGGCACCCCCAGCCACCGCATCATCAGAGCGGAGGAGAGCGGGTACACCCAAAATCCCCCCTACATCGGGGTGTTTGGGGAGTTGCTGGCTGAGCCTGTGTGCCCCCGAAGGCCAGGGCACCATTTGGCTGCCCCGTGGTTACAAACCCACCCCGTGACCTTCCCTCCATCTGTCGTCCGGCCTCGTGGTAATGGAGGGGTTGCTATTCTTGCTGTGCTGAATCCACTGGCACTTGCCCATCCTGTAAACAAAACCAGCTCCCTGGAAGCCAGCGGACATCAAGGATGTAATTTAGTTTCTTAATAGCCTTGCCGAGGCTATTTCAGCACACACGCTGCGACGGTGGCGCGGCACTCCCTACCGCCTCAGCCAGCAGTCAGGGTGAGGGGCAAGAGCCTGGTGGGATGCACTGGTGGTCAGAGAGCATCAGCTGCAGGAGGTCTGCTGTGTTCACCTTGCTCCATTGCCATTACCTGGCTCGGATCATCTCCTTACCTTCCTTTGCAGCTGCTGTAAGGTTATTGTACCAAGCATGAACACATTGGTATTTCATTTCCCTCTGAAACACAAGGGCGGGAGGTGGAAAGCCCAGTTTTCCCCTCAGCCAGGAGGTTCCCCACAGCAGTGTCCTGTCCGTGATTTTACTCCAGCCCAAGCCCTAAATTTCATTCTATGCTGGCTTACTTTTGCCACGGTGTTGCTACGTTGCATACTCTTAGTCTTGGTGATAGTGCACTATAAATCACTATTTATAAACATAAAATAAAGTGCATTCTATTTGAAAGGGTTTGTGTTAGTTTGGTTTTGGTCTTCAGAGCAATGCATGACTTTCAGAGCAGTGGGGTGGAAGGATGTAATCAGAAATAGATCCCTTTTGGGTACCTTTTGAAAGCAGCCAGGCAGTTGTAAAGGGAATCTTTCCTCTTCATAGAATATTAGAAGCAACAGTTAATATCTTGCCTGCGTTTTGTATTTCAGTTGCTCCCTCTCCTTTCCACCGACCACGAACCGCAGTTTATTCACCCACTGCCATGGGATTTTGGCGGTTCAGGCACCCTTCAGGAAAGTGCTCATTGCCATAAATCAAATGGCTCTGACAAAGGGCTCACATAACCAGCTGAAATGCCATTACCAGCATCCCAAGGCTACTGTGTGCCGCGTGGCCCTTGCCAAGCCGAGGCAAGCAGGCGGGAGTCTGGGCTTCGGCTGAGCCACAAGCAGTGTGCTCCTCAGCTTTCCTCCCCTCGCACCGAAATGCGGCCAGCCAGCATTTTTTGCGCTGAGGGTGCACTCCAGCACCCGTGTTTGAATGTCCTTGAGGTGAGCATGGGCAGCCTATGTGAGCCTGCAGGCTCAAAAATAAGGTGAAAATGTGCTGTCCTCGCAGCAAGGTTGCCCTGAGAAATTGTTGCCTCGGCGCTAATGTTGGCTTTGTCTCTGGACGCTTCTGCTGGCAGCACGCTATTAATGTAAGCAACGGGGTTTGTCCACGGAGACCTCTTTCCCCCTGTCCTCCTCCGACCCTGTGGTTTTGGGGATGACAGTCACGATGTGGCGTTAGGGTGCGAGCACACCCCAACAGCGACTCTGATCTCGCTGGCAGCCAGGTACATCAAGTCAATTTATTTAAACTTCAGCCCTCTGAAACACTCCTTCACTAGAAATGAAGCCATTTTCCTTGGCACTTGCAGCTCTCCATACATGTGCAAACTCATTCAAAACCCAAATTCCTTCTCTGAATTAAATTGTCAGCCTCCCACTCAGGCAGATACATTAGCACTGACTGTGTAACATCAGCTCGGCTCTCTGTATAACATATGAATAAGCCTCTAAAATTGTATATTCTGCCCTGCAGCATTTCTCTCATATTTTGATCCCGATTTTTCTCAGTTAAAATGCTTGCTGGTCTATTCAAGTGCCTTGATGGTTTACGCGCTTCTAATTTAGGGTTCATTTGGGACTTACCAGTTCTGCAGTCAGTCGGTAACAGTTCGTTCACGTACTGATACATTCTCAAGCCACGGATTGTGATGGATCTCTGAAATTGTTAAAGATAGCGACAAAAGATTTTTTCACATTTCATAATGTGTAGATGTAGCAGTTTATACTTCTGAAGGAGATCTTAATCACCATTTTAATTCCCTTTTGGAATTAAAAAAATGTTATTTCTCTTTAGAAGCAAAGACAGGGTTCAGGGGTAATTTTGAGAGTAGGGTATAAGATGACACTTCGATTAATTAAAATAAAAAACCACGTTGGCTAGGAAAATTTGTGCCAATACAGTACTCCAAAATTAGCAGGGAATTGATGCCTGCCACTGAGCAGTAGGTCGAAACACAGTGATTAAAAATAATGCGTCTTATTTTCAGTAAATCACCTACTGTATTGCCCTTGTGAAATTTCTCACAAGCAGTTTGAATTCTCAGCAAAGCTTACAGGCCAAGAAATAACATCGTTGAGGCCAGGAGGGGAGGAGGGAGGGGAGGAGAGCTCTGCTGGTCCCAGGCTGTGGCAGAGCCTGCGGCAGGCAGCGCTGCCGGACGGAGTCGCTGGGAACCGCGAGTCTCCGGCTCTGGCAAGGGGCAGATCTCGGTAGATTAAAATAGACGAGAAACCTCCCATTGACTTTGAGCGAAAAAAATACCAAAATCTTTTCACGTGCGAGAAAAATATCCCATCTTTTCATGTGCAGTGCGACTAATAATTAAAATAAACATATGGGGTTTCAGCTGATGTACAGCCACATAAGGATTACCAATGGTATCTTTCGCCCTGTCCATAGGATACCCCACGGATCGATCTGCTTATCCAGCGGCATCGAAACTCGGCAAAAAAAAACCCACCAAAAAGGCACCGCGCTTCCATTGTGTGCTTACAACTGCAGCGCTACCTTCTTCTTTTCTCAGAAAGAAAATGCAGACCGCCCTGCAATTAGCAGCGAAACCATGAATACTTTCTTCGTTAACCACAAATGGTTCTTTTCGCGATGAGCGGGCTCACATATGTTCTAAATATGTTCAGTTTCATTAGGCGGCGAAGCGCTGTGGATCTGCTATTTTATTCAGGAAGGCAAACAAGAGCTGCATATGTGCAACATAAGTTGAGGAGAATGGGAAAAACTCAAGGCACTTGCAGAGTGCCCGAGATGCTCAGATGTGCTGATTTAATGCGGGAGGGCTCCCAGCTCGTTTCCGTCAGCCTTGTCACTAGCAGAGATGGGTGTGCTCCGGCCGGTGATGCTCCCGCCCTCTTGCCAGCCTGAAAGCCCTTTGGGAAGGTGGATTTGTGCACTGCAGGTGACCTGCTTTGGCACGGCAGCCGGTTGGGTTTCTGGGGTTTGTCTCCGCTGCCTGGCAGCCGCCCCTCGTGCAGAGGGGGCCAGTTGCTCCCCCCAAAATGGTGACCCTTTCTGTGCGGGGTGCAGCAGGATGTGGTGCTGATTGCCGCTGCCTGAGGGGCGGGAGGTGAAGCCACCCAAAGCCCAAGCCCCTGCACTGGAGGACGGCTGGACCTCGGGGTGCCACAGTAGTCCACAGGCTGGGAGAGACGGCTGGAGGCTCCTCCAGTTCTCCCATATTTTTCCATTTGTGGTGTTTAGGGATTTTTTGCTTATTGCTTGTGTGTTGCACTAGTTAGCTGGCCAAAATGTTTCAAGTCTTGGAAATGCATATTTTTTTAATAACTCAGAAGCACAAACATTCACTTTTTCTTATTTTCTCCAACCCGTTTTGGACGCTGGAGGCAAAGCAGCACGGCCCGCTGTGTGTGAGCTGCCCCCCAGCGCCCTCCCCACCCAGAACAGCTGCCCGATGGACAGACGGGTGCGCAGCCTCTGAAACCAAACTTTCAACATCAACGCTTTTCCTCTTACGTTTCCATCCCACCCCCCTCACTTAGCCACCTGCAGTTTGTTCCAGTGAAGAATCTGGTGGAAACCGTTCTTCAGACCTCAGTGTCCCCTATTTTTGCCTCTCCCCTGAAAGCACGACAGGCTGCTTTTAATCAACGTCACAGCGTAGAAAATGAAGATTTGCGTAAATCACATTTTTTAGATAAACACGTACAGCGTTAAAAATATTCATCCCCCCTAAGCGTTTCCCATCATGTGCGCGCTAATGAGTGGATTAGGAAATACGTTTTCTCTATCTTACACTTGGTCCTTGTGATCCGCTTTCTCCCACCAGAAGGGACCCAGGAGGAGGCCGGATGTCCCCGCGGGCAGGGAAGCACTACGAGAAGCTTTTAAGAAAGCGCACCATGCCCTTGATCCCTACCGAGAGCTGGAGGTACCACGTTGCTGACGCAACGTCCCGGGACCTCACATTTGTCACGGGAAAAGCTCTCTCCTACAAAGCGGTGGCCCGTTGGCCATCTTTGCAGCTGGGGTTGCAGAAGGCAATGCTGGCTGTGTGTCTGCTCAGTGCCTGCCGGCAGGCAGCATCCTCGCTGAAACTGCCCGTGCAGAGCGACATTCCTCAGAAATAAAGCCAGCAAAATGTAAATAAACCAAGAACAAGTCTCCGAAGGCACCGGGAGTTGCAAGAAATTAATCTACTATTATTTGCCGATGGTGTAAGAGGTATGTTTTAAATGCCCGATTTGTGGCAGAGCAGCAGTTGTAAAGCACCCAAATCAAATAAAGCATCGAGAGCTGCCTTTGTAGGAACAACCAGCGATCAATAAGCATCCCAATATCTGCAGCGATTCAATTTGTTTCTTTTCCCCTAAACCCAGGCCATATAATATCGGTAACATCCTTAGCTGTGCACGGGCTGCTCCATAATCTTTGTGCGGTGCTGCTGAGCCACCTCCACCTCGGCACACTCCGCGCCTGCTGCCAGGAGCTCAGGAAGCATGGAGTTAAATAAGTTTGCCATTTCCTCCACCCGAACAATTGGAATCAGCAGTTTGCATTATTTTAAAAATGAATGCTCGGAATCAGCAATTTTCTTTTTCCCTTCTTTTTTTTTTTTTTTTTTTTCCTCCCCGAGATCTTGAGGGGTTTTTTTATTTAAAGTGGAAAACTACATTAAGTGCAAGGCACTCAACAAAGAAACAGTCATAAAGCCTAAGTATTCTTAGAGTTATAAAATATGTCCGTGGTGGCAATTCTACTGCCAACAATGAAGTTTTAAGCATTAATATGCCTTCATTGCAGTTTTAATGCCTTAATATTGACTCTATAGCTCTTTTGGGTAATTTTGCTTTCTCTGGTACTTGAAAGGTGATGATGTCAGCGTTCTTCGTACTGATTCATATGCAGGTTGATGAAGCTGAGTTATTTATTGAGTTCCATTATATTTTCTATAAACATTAGTTCTCAATAAACAGAGACATTTAGCCGAGGGTTTATTTATTAAATAGGTACTGTACAGATGGTTTTGCCACACATGATGTGCTGCAGAGGATATTACTCAGGAATAATCAGCTGTGTTATAGCTTGGCTAAATTAATAAGATGATAATGATGAAATTGATGCTTTTGAGCTAGGCTTGGTAAATGGTTTTTGCATAAACAAACTGATAAATTTGAGAAGCAATTACTTGCTTGTCAAAGATAAAAACACAACAGGGCCCATTTATAGTTAGGTCCTATTTATTTTTAAAGATTGTACCAGATTTTATGTTTAATACGCTGCAATTAAAAAATAATACTTAAATGAAGAATAATAAAAAACTAACTTTCTGAGCTCTCCTTCAAATTTGAAGATGCAGCATTGCTTGGTTAGACATCAAGTAAACTTTTTCAAGGCTTTCACTACATCTAGAAAAAAATATAATTGTTTTATGAAAGATGCTGTCTGGAGTTGTGCAACGCAGACTCTGGCAGTGCTTTCTATGGCAGTATTTGCTCTAAAATCGAGCTGGATTTCATATAAAGAAACACAGTCTCCGATTCCCCGTCTAATGGGGATTTCACTGCAGCAGTCACGCAAGCGAACAAAACACACACACACTCCCCACACACACACTTCATGTAACTTTCTGATAAAATAATGAATCGTATGTATATAGGTGTATATGCGTGTACATATACATACACACCAAAGACTACTGCTTGACTTGTCTTCTAACAAACGCGTGCGTGCATTATGTGGTTTTATATACCAGCCCCAGTAGCTTACTTATGTTTATTTAGAATGTCTTTATTTAGAAAAAACAAATGGGCCAGTGACGTGCGGCCCCTCAGGTGGCCCAGCTGGGGAAGACCTCGCAAGCTTCTGACACCATCTATGTTCTCAGGGTGGTAGCGGTACTTTACAGCGGCCGTGGTTGGTCGTTTCCATCTGAGGCTTTGAAGTCACCTGGTGAACGTGCATTTAGGCTTGTTAACATCCCTGTGAGGCAGGTGTTATCACACAGCTTACATCGTCTCCTCGGCAGGAACAGGCAGCTCCCATGTGCTCTGGCAGGACAATGATGCTCCGAACAATTTATTTTACCTTCTTGTGTGCTGAAGGAAGGGCCCAGGCCTTCAATTAATTCCTTCTTCCCCTGGAAATCGCTGTGCCCCAAGGACGTCCATGTCTTCTACATGAAAATATTCCTGTGGGGCTGTCCTAAGTGGATTATACCTGAAAAGAGGCATCGTATGGCCAAACGTAGCAAGCTGCATAGGCATGTCCTAACTTACAAGCATGTGTTTTCCACTCCCACACAAAAGGCTTTAACTCATAGCCTTAAAGAGAGCTTTTGCATAAGTACTTTGCTCCGTAAGGACCTAAAGCCAGTAGCGATGCGTGGGAGGAGTCCAGCCCTGGGCTGCAGCCCTGCAGCGGCATGCACCAGCCAGCCACCAGCAGGAGGTCCTGCTCGTCCAGGAGGAATTCCCAGCTGGAAGTGGCATGGCACCATTGGGACATTTTGCAAAGGGAGTGGATGAGGAGCCTTTCCCTTTGCTATTTAAAACGTTCTGCCATGAGCAAGAACAAATTCTAACAGTCCTTCTCGGCTGTAACTTTTTTTTTTAGGAAACTTGGTACTGAAGTATTAGCGTAATGTATTCCATGACTTTATGTTAGCAAGTCCTCCAAATGTTCTTTTCTTGCAGACATTCAAAAAAAATTTAAGATCTTAACGCTGACCTGAAATTCTCAGCAGAGGCAAGCGGGGGAGTCATTCTCTTGGACGCGATGCCAACAATGACTACATAAAGGAAAAATCATCATGTGTTGCAACGTCAGCAATATATATATAAAATACTCCACAACCAGACACAGTTTTTGCCATCAGCTGTTAGTTCAGGTTGATTACCTGAATTATAACTATTAATTATAATAAACCGAAACAAGGTCATTGGGTTAGCCTTAAAAACCTGAAATGAAGTTGTCTACCGTGCTTGTGTCAAAGGTATGAACCTCACTGATGAGTTTTGCGTTGGATTCAAGGCCATAGGGAGACACAAGGAGAGAAGCTGTGGTTTTTCTGCTGGTGTCACCAAGAAGGCAGAACTGTTAAGCTACCTCAGGTGGAGCTTGGCTAAGTATTTAGCCACCAGCATGTGAATAATCCCCTTGATTCCGGGGATCGGGAGCAGGACAGCTCCCTGCTGCAAAACCAAACACTCAAACCAAGGTGGCAGCCGCAGCCTTGGCCGTGCCTGGCTCCCGCCACCCCACAGGGAGACAGGACCCCTCGAATGCTGCAGAGGGGCACGTGCGTACCTGGGATGGGAGGAAGGGCAGAAGCTGTCGCTTCCCAGTAAATGTCCCCACATGTCTGAACCCAAACTTGCCACGTCGTCCTTTTACAGTCTCGTCATGTAAATGGCTGTGCTTGCAGGGCAGAGAGGAGTAGGTTTGCATTCACAAAAATACTATTTATGTCATTATAACTATTTATAGACTTTCACAAACATTTGTAAATTGTGCTTGATGTTCTGCAGGGAGATTTGAAATTATGTGACTTTGTGAAAAAACAAATCCAAAAATACAGTGCAGATGAACCTGCTCAACTGGGACAGGTTTGCAGGGGACAGGGGCTTCCCTGCACTGCCCCTCCAGGAACGAATTTAACATCTCTGCTGCTGAACTGGAAGACTTTTAGCAAGAAGGTGTTGAGTTAGGGAAAGGTGAAGCCAATTCCATGCTGTGGTGCCATGCTTACGTACCCAGGCTGGGGGTCAGCGTGAAACGGAGCTGATGTCTTTCAGCCGGACTGCATGGGGACGCTTAAAAGTGGGTCTTGGCAAAAGATTTGGGTGACACCTTTCTTGCAAAAAACCAATCTCTATATTCCATGGGGTATTGCCAAGTTTCTTGTGCTAAGAAGGAAAAAAAAAAATGAGAAAAGTCAAAGTCACTTCAGTGCTTTCAAAATTAAACTACTTTTTAAGTATTCCTGGGAATTTCTTGTAAAAAATTATAAGGTGGGTTCTTTTAGAAAGTGCTATGTTCAAAGAAAATATTTACTTTTAACTAAAACAAGATTGCTGTCAGTGAAGGTTTTTCTCCACCTGCACAGCTTTAAAGTACCCAAAGATATTGTTGATCAACGAAAACCGAGACAGAATTTTCCCAAAACGTTGTTGAAGCTTTTTCCTGCTTTAGGCAAGGTCAGTACTGAACTTTGGGTTCTGTAGAGGAGTCAGCTCCGAGCTGCCGTTGCAAAAAAAAAAAAATTTACTCTCAATAGAGAGAAATCTGGAACTGCAGCTGCACAAGACGCCTGGGCTTAGGACTGCTGGCCCCAAGTGTGCCGTGCTGTGCCATGCCGGTGCAGCGCTGTGCCCGCCAGGGCCACGGCAACCGAGCGGCTCTTTCTTGCACGTTTCTCACTGGGCTGCGAGGAGCCACCGAGCCGCTTCGGCAGCATTTGCTGTAACTCCTAAAGCTGCCTTAAAACCCAGCGTACAGCAGCACTTTAAAATAGAATCATTCATTATTAATTAGGTCACAATGAAAAAAATCCTGTGGATGCATTCGTGACGCTAAATGAGCCGATCCCAAATAATGTGATTGTAATGAATTCCAAAGGAATAAATAATGACTGGGCCATTAGCATAAAGTGCCAGCCACAGCTCTGTGCTGCCTGCCCGCCTCCGCCAGCCTGGCACCGCTTCCAAACCCACCCAGCCGGCCGCCGGCCCAGGCATGGGGGTCCCTGGCCGCAGGCTGTCGTGCGGGTGGCGGGGTCTGTCCCACCGCGGGGGGGTGCTGAGCGGGTGGGGGGTGTCAGGCTGCTTTGGTGGCTCCCTCCAGGGCTTGCACTGGCGTCACCCCCAGGACGGCCACCCCAGAGCCCCTTTTACGGGCAAGAAGCAGGATAATGCGGAAGCATGTGGGAAGATATTTTTGCACCTCTTGCTCTAATATACAATCAGAGCTTTTGTTCCACGGCTTGCACAAGCAAATTAATTAGAAATTTATCTGACCAGAAGTTCAGTTCAGCTCCCGTTTAAGGCAGAGGCCATTTCTGTGCACATATTTGCCGTCTTCGTCATGGAACAATTATCTGCCCATTTAGGAAATGCAAAATTTGTTTCTATTTTAATAGACGCTCCTAACCATAAAAAATATCAGACCGCTTCCGATTGTAGCGTGCTTAAAAACCTCCGAGAGGAAAGCATTATTTGTAATCCCCCTCCTTCTAGCCAGAGCATTGCCCTGGGTGTTTCCAGGACGTGGCGGGGCGGGCAGCAGCACCAACCCGCACCGGCAGCGGGACAGACCAGCACGGTGCTGGCGGCAATGGCACAGCCACCTGGGCGAGTGGAGGGCCGAGACAGAAGGAATATGAGGCAGGGTGAGGCTGGAGGGAGAGAGGTGCAGAGCAGGAGAGCAGTGATGCTGGGAAAGAGAGCTGTTTCCCCCGAGCCCTGCGGCTGGTGCCGGGGCGGAGCGGGGGGGCGAACGCCGCAGCAGGGCAGGGACCAGTGGCTCTGGGGACACCAGCCCCAGGCAGAGCCCTCCATCAGCTTTGCCCTGGCAAATAAAATAAATAGGTGAAACAGGTAGCAGGGATGGTGGTGGCACCTGCTTTGTCAGCGTCCCCTTCCCACCCAGCAGCCGAGCAGACAGGCACGTCAGGTGCCTGTGCCCCTCTTATGTCTGCTGTTAAAAAACCCAGCCAGGGAATGTCATTAGAAACAGCCACACCATCTGCCTTTTCCTCCCCTCCCCTTTAAATAAGGAAACACCTTGTCAAACACATCCCACTAAATATCCCTAACACCCTCCCGCGCGCTTCGCGCTCGGCGGTTCGCGGGATCGTGCACCATCTGGACCCTCACGCTGTGCCTCGGCAGCCAGGCCCCGGCTCGGACCCACCACACGGACACCAGCGGGCCTGCCATAGCCGACGGTGGGTCTGCGCCGCCTGCACCCGTGCATGGTGGCCGGAGACCACGGAGTTAAGCAAAAGCACTGAGTTCATGGGAAAAGAAAAAAAAGAAAAAAAAAAAAAAAGAAAAAGGAAGCCCAGCAACTCCACTTCATATTGTTAAACCTAGAATATTAACCAAGGAGGACCTTAAACAGTGACACTTATTAACATGTAAATGGACTGAGTCAGCAATTAGTCAACAGTCAGCATAATTGAATAGAATATAGTAATTAAGTTGCCATTTAATTATTCCCATTTTGTTTAAGGTAAATATTTACTACGGTCATGGGTTTTCCATTGTCTTTCACATGGAAAACCAGTATCTACGCAGAGGGTGCTCCGCATCAAAGTTTCCCGAGAACTTTAGAAAGGCAGGTTGCCTCCTCCCCTCCTCGCGGCACCAGCCCCACCAGCCCCAGCCGCAAGGCAGGAGCTGGCCGCAGTTTGGGGCTCACCCCAGGGTGGCTACCTCCTACCCACGCCCCCGCTACCCCAGCCGCTGCCTGGGGCACACGCGTGTGCGCGCCCACGCGCTCCCACGCCACCCCCTGCTCGCTGACCGGGCAGACCAGTCTTTGTTCTTGGTGATTACTGTGCAGACAACACACTCACCCGGCTGCGCCGAGACACTGCGTACAAACCAAGCGATGCGCTGATCAGTGAAATAGTGTGGAGAAGAGCCTTAGGAGATAGGGGAACATTATTTTAAATTATCTCGAACATAAAAAACAAAGTGAGGATTTGGCAACCTTGCAGCAAAAACCTCAAAACCAGTTATTCCTTTTAAATAAAAACAAAAATGAGAAACAGTAACTATTAGAAATCCCACCTGGTGCTTTCTCTATGTTAATGATGCTTCTTAAATTGCATGTGGGTAAATGGTAATTTTGTCTCACACCATTAAAAACTAATGGAACCCTTGATGATAAGAAATGCCATAGCTAGCTTGTTGGAAAACGTTTAATTAATAAAGTAATAAAATTATTGTAAACTAGTGCAGTTTCACAGAGGATTCAATGGGATATAAAACAGATAAAACATCCTTGAGAGTTGGTACAAGAAATAAATGCTCCTCTATAAAAAGCAGCACTATAAAGTTAAGCTGGTCTGTGTTATACCGAGTTAAGACAAGCCGTGGTGATAATAAAGGTATTTGGATGAGCCTTTCTTGGAAAGCGGTGGGAAAACTTCATGAGCACAGGCGGGTGGATTTCCAGGGGAGCAGAAAGCCAGCGCACCATCCGCGATGGAGAGGAAGGTGCCTGCTGACAGGCGCTGCAGCCCTCTGAGCCCACGGGAATATTTTGGTGGTGTTATTGCTGTTATCAGCCTGTCCCAGAGCCTCCGGAGTCAGTGAGAAACCCTCCACTAGCCTGAGTGGGTTTGGGGTGAGGCACCACCCAACCCTGCTGCGACAGCCGCTTTGCTGCCTAATTTTTGTGAAGCAAGCAGCTGGCAGAGAGTGGGGATGAGGAGTCGGACACTTCAACCCCCACCCACCCTGCTGCCAGGGAACGGGCCCCCGTACTCCACACGGCCAGCTTGCAGCCCCACACCGATGGCTGGCCAGTGGCACGGGCAGCGGCACTGCTGTCGTGGCTGCGGTACCAAGCATTTGCACGTCGGCAACTCTGGGCACGCGCATGGCATCCCAGCTGCTCCATGGGTTAAAAAAAAAAAGGGCTGGAGAGGGGTGAGCGTGGGGAAAAACATGCCAGCGGTGAAGGCTGGATATGGCTGCCTTGTCCCATGTCCTTCTCGGGGGAGAAGATGTTTTCTTCCAAGCTTTGGGGATGAGTCTCCTGTAACTGCAAGACCATACAGAGGCTTTCCGCTCCGCACGAGCTGCACCAAGTACCGCTGGTATGTACACACCCATGTACACGAGCTCATAAGCCTCCGGTACACGCACATCTTAAATATCTGCAGACATTTAGATTCAGAAGGGGTGTCATCTGCCAGGTCCCCAAACTTTCATTTAGTCCAATGCCCAATCTGCACATCTCGCTGACGAGCACTGTCAGCTCTTTCTTCGGGAGCGCTAAGCCCATGGTGATGGGAAGATTGGAGGAAGCAGCAGCTGGGAGAAAGGCACACGCCAGCATGTCCCCAATTTTGGGGTGTCATGAGAGCCGGTTGCAGCCCCTTGCACTTGGCGGCCCCTGTGCGAGCTGGCACTGCCAGGGTGGCTATGCCAAGTGACACCAGCACCCTGTGATGTGCCACAGACAGACCAGGAAAGGTTTGGGACTGAGCTTGGCCAGTATTTTTCCAAACTTCCAATGACATTTTTCTATAAACAGCTTCTGTAGTGGGTTGGCATGCCTGCTTTCCTTCTACATCAGAATAGTTGACGCTTATACCGGGAGAAATGAAGGACACTTCACTGTGCTCCCAACATGGATGGTTTCTTTAACCAGGGCTTCATCCAAACCCCATCATGGCCACAGCCCCGCCTTTCATACAGTGGAAAGAAATGATATTGCAGTATATACAACGTGAACATTGTTGCACCACGGAGGTTAATGCTTGTGTTCATTAGCCTCTTATGGCTTGACGGTAAGAAGGAGGTGGTCAGCCCTTAGTAATAAAAAGTCCGTTCACCTCACCAAGTCACTGCAGAAGTTGCTGTGCCCACTGATGCAAAGACAACTTCTGGTTAGTGTTTGCAACACCATCTACTTTTGAGTACCTTCAGTTTCCTCTGCAGTCTCCACCTTGACCCTTAGAAGCCATCCTGCTTGATCTCTAGTTTTAAAGTTTGTTTGCATTTGTTGGGGTTTTTTTAAAGCACATCAGCATAAATAATGCTGCCAACAAACGACAGTCCTTGAGTTCATTTTGGTAGGAGCAAGATATAAGATGAATGTGCCCCTTGGTGCCAGTCCTGTTTGGCGTCACCTCCATAGCCGCAAGCCACAGGTATGGATGGGCATAGAGAGAATCCGGCTGGCACAGAAGGTGTCGTACAGAGACCCCTCCCCAGACTGGTGCGCCGGCGCATCGTCCTCGTTTGCCCAGCTCCTGGGTGCTTGTTCACTTTGGCCTTGGTGCATGGACAGACAGGCAATGTGAGACCTCTTCCACTGTGAAAAATATGGTCATTCCCCTTGCAGGCAGAAAAATGCGGGCACAGGGAGAAGGCTGCTGCTCTTTTCTGAGGCAGTGTGAAAATGTGTATGGGGGCTCCATAGTCCATCCCCACTGGCAATAAAGCAATGACTTTTTTAAATGTCCTCGGCATGTGAGGAATGAAAAAATGAGCCGGAGTTCACTAAAAGACTGGTACGGCCAAGGCTGGGGTATTTGTTCCCTGGCAAACTGTAGTTGCTCTCGATTTAGCCACAGTTTTCCCAGCTGATGTTCTGCAACCCCAGCAGAAGATTCAGTCTTCACAGCTCTGAAAGTGAACTCAGGGCTGGAAGCCACCACCTGCGCTCACCGGCAGAGGTTCCAGCCAAGCCTCCTTCCTTCAGGAAGATGCTGCTGGTCCCAGGACTGCACAGCTGCGGGGGCAGTGTGGGGATGGAGATTTAATCTTTTATTTTTCCCATATGTCATAAGCATGTCATAAGATGATGACAAAATAATAACAAGTTGATGGCTGCTTGAAACTTTTTTTTTAGCAGCTGTGTTTTTAGGATATTATAATTAACCACACTTTTGCCTTAATCACTTTAAGATTTCTAAAATAACTGGGAGTTTACTGTACCTTCCCTCAACATGAAGCTTCCCCATGTGGGGACCAGGACTTTATTTTTAGGAAGGCAGGGCAGAAGAAGCAGGGCAGAGCTAGAAACACACGGTCCGGTTTATCAGTAGAAATTACAAGAGAAATTACTGAAATTACTGTAATAATTTTAATGTACAGCCATTGTACTACAAGCAGAAAAAAGAGGTGACATTGTATTTAATCTGCACAATGACTGACTCACTTCGACCGAGCTCGTTTTTGCAAAAGAATTAAATGAAGTAAGCATGGTATTTGTTGGAAAAATGAAAGGGTGAACTGTGAGTAAAGGGAAAAATATTTGTCAGCTTGCCAGGGAGAAGCGCGATTAAAAGCTGACTGTTAATAAAGCATGTGGGTGACAGGGCTGTCTCACCACGCGGTGCCGGCGCCTGGCTCAGGTAAAAGCAGAGGGCTTTAACTCAACAACGCACTCCTGTCTGTCAATGCAATGTTAGGGTGGTGGGTTTTTTTTTTTTTTAAATGACATGTTTTCTTTTGGCAGATGGGAACAAGCCTTGAAGAATAAATTTTTGGAGGCAGACAAATTGGCTGCCTGGAAATATATGTATTTAGGAACCTGTCGGGTGGCTGTGAGTGTCAGCACCACCCCAGCTGAGCTGGCCGGCACTGCTCCGCATCTCACCCACTCCAATCTCCCCCCCGGACCCCTCAAATCCCCAGCCAGCCACTGCCGGGCCAGAGCAAAAAATGACAACTCCAATACAAGATTCGCTCTGGATATTGCTGATATTGCTTTGTGCCTACCTTATAAAACTTCCCCGTTGGCTATTTCTCCAGCCAGGGGATTTTACCCAGATGAATGTGCTCGCCTCCCTCCCGCCAGCTGCCAAAATCCAACTTAAGTGGAAATAACGCTGTGGCCCCCGGTCGATCAGAGCCGCTACGCTCTTTAGGAGAGGAGGTGAAATGAAACCGTTCCCCGTGTTAACAGCTGCAAAAGCTGACATGCCGAGAGGTTAAGTGATTTGCCGGGTGTGAAGGAGGATGGCGCCTGGCTCTTGGGAGCCCCGTTTCAGTGGGGGGTGGGGGGGAAGCGCAGGGCAGGGGGGCAGCCCCGTGGGGGACCACGGACCCCAGGCATCGCCACCAGCCCCAGCCCCTCATCGCCTTCCCCTTCCCATCACCAGCAGGGCAGCTGGGCGGGGGGAGGAAACCAACTGCAACGCACAGACCCCCCAGACTGGGCACAAGTGAAGTTTCACTAGCAAAAAAATATATTCTTCAAAAATCCACCCCCAAAATTAGGTACTGAAAGTGGATGTTGGGTTTTGGGTGCCAGCATCAGAAATAGGTGGCAGCTGGAATGATTTTTGAACATCTCAGCAGTGCCTACATGTTGGAGGTAAGTGAAGGAAGCGGTGGATTGAGCCAAAATCCAGATGCCTTGAAGCCCATGTGAGTGCACGTGCTCAGCACAGACTCCTGTCTGCCTTGGGACATTTAGGCCTGTTTGGTTGCTTAACCACAGAAAGTGGCACCTTCTGAGAGCAATTCAGGGTGGCCAAATCAGAGCCCAGGTATCTATGTAGTCCTTCAACATAGGTGGTGCGGTATATGTTGCTACAGCAGAATAGTTAATTTCTAGAAACGTAATATTTGTTGCCACTTTATTAGAGAATGTGCTAAAAATGAAGGGGCTGTATATATGCAGGTAGGTAACAAATAAGGCACAGTAAAAGGCACACTCAAAAATAGGCAGCATTGTTCCCTGGTTTTGTAGGGTCGATAAAACTGGTAGCAGCTCCCGAGCAGTGGCTTCATCTCCCCGCTCGCAGTGTGTGTTCTTAACACCTTCCTTCACTGCAAAACTGAAGTATTTAACCCAAAACATACAAACAAATCTGTTATTCTCCTCCTTTATTAACCTTCCGAGTCCTCTGAAATCTCACATGAGGAGAAAGCTCTTCCCTTTTCCTTTGTCTAAATGAAGAAGTTTAAACTTTACATACGAATAGACACATGCATACGTGTAAATGTACCCGTGTAATCAGCAACATGCAGGGTCTCTTTTGCCCTCTCTATAAATATATATACACATATGTATATCCACAGATATACAGTCATGTGTGCGTATGTGTGTGTACAAAGAGAGAAAAAGACTGGGAAAATGAAAGACAAATGTTAGAGAACGATATTCCCAAGCCCTCAAATCCCTAATCATGAGTTTGATGCAATATTTGCCCTAATGGGAAATGATAACTGGCACTATTCCAAAGCAAACCTCGAAGAAAGGAGCAATAAAAAAGGAAAATGCTAGCTTGGCAGTTAAAGAAAGAGGAGCCGAAGCGAGAACTGCTGTCGGAGATAATAAAGAATTAACCACAAACCCCTTTTCTATTAAGCACAAAAAAGGATATTAAAATAACATGCCCCCTCCCTAAATGTTTCAAGGCTTGTGTCATGCTTTGCTGCGCGGCTTCCCCGGGACGTTCTGAGCCACAGGGCTGCAGCCCTGTGCAAATCGCCTCCCCCACCTCCCCTCTCGTGCGAGGAAGGCTGCTCCACACCAACGCACAGCAACTCTCTTGCAATCACGCTCCTGGGTGTTTGGGGTTTTTTTTGTTTAACTTACACAATATGTTCCAAATCTTGCCCTTTCCAAGGAGAGGAAAGACAGTCGCAGCCTGTGACCATGTGGACCTTCAGGAACTGGCTGTGATAGAGCAGTTCTCGTGGGCTCCCTCTCCCCTTCTCCCCCCTTGGGAGCATATGTATTGCGAAGTCCCGCTGTACAATGCAGCTTTGCTATATTATTTGTACCCTCCATAGGCACAAGGACATCCGTTAAGTACACCGGGAGTCTTAATGCTCTGTTTTCTGGTCATAGCGGTAAACATCATCAGTGCTTTTACTTTCACATTCTTACTACAATTTTTACATTTGGGGCGTTTTTTCCCTTTAAAAATTCCATGTGATAAATTACACAGAAAGTGCCACAGATCTGGGACAAAAATATTTGTGCAAGAAAAAAAATTGAATTAACAGCTGCTAGATACAGGAGAGAAGAAAATAGAAGGGAGGGTTGTGAGGCAGGAGGCACTTTTCGATACAATCTCCCCCTTGGGAGCCTGCTGGGACATCCCGAAACTTTACCAACAGACAGAGACGCTGCTGTCTGCTGAGGTTTGTTTGGCTGAGGTTAAGAGGTGCTGCAGAAGTGGGCCAGAGGGCCCCAAATCAGCACCATTTCTCTCTGCTCTCATCACGTGCAGGGTTTCAGTAACCAGTTTTGCCAATTTTGTGACTACCCAAACCATTTTAATAGCAAGATCCAACGTAAACCTCCCTTGAAATTTTTACCTCAACTAAATAGCAGACTTTGCTATGGCAATTTTAAATTTCCAAACAAAGTGCTACTCAATGCACTACAGACCCACCAGGCTGAAGTTACCCCTTTATATCAAATCAAAGAAACCCTCAATAATCTTGTATTTCAAAGCCATTATGACCTAACTTTGGTTCATTAGCACATAAGGAGGCATTAATCACATGGAGTAATGAAACGTAACAACTCCTTTGGTACTTTCTTATTATCTGGGTCTTTAATACGCGCTTTGACAAGAGCTGGACTGTAGTGGCTCTAACAGGATTTTGTAGAGCCAGTGCTTGCTCGTGCACTAAGAATGCCCCAAACCCAAAAATGACACAAGCCAAAAAGATGAAGATGCAGTGAGGAATTGCTAAAAGTTTATCATAAATGTTAAATAAAGTACATCTGCCAGTAAAAGCTTATTAAAAAAAACCCCGATGTGTATATTGCATTGATCTTAGCCACTAAGAGGGAGGATAAAGCTTTAGGGGGGGGGGGGAGGGGGGGGAGAGGTTAACCTGTACAAGACATTTTTTTAAACCTAAATGTCTTGTTCTTTTGGACTTTTAAAATTCTTTGTGAAGAAGATATAATCTACAACTCAGGAAACTACTAATGCAATCTATCAAAAAAAAAAAAAAATCAAAGCTCCCTATGCCAGTGCAGAAAAGCAGAGTTAAACATCAGCTGCCTTTTTTAAAAAAATACTTAACCAGAATTATACCAACTATTACATGGTTTAAAAGCTGACCATTTGTATGCCAGGACCAGCCTAGGATAATTTCTAAGCTGAGGTTTAAAAAAAAAAAAAAAAATCAATAAAGGTGTAGGTGGAAAGGTTTAAAAAATAACTACTGGAAATGGTGAGCCAAGATCTTCAGAACAACTTGTCTCTGCCTGAGGTACAGGCAGGCTGGTTTTCAGATCAGTAACCTACAACTGTGGTGTCATGAAGTGGAAAAATACCACCAGGAGTCATTTTTAGCAAAGAACACCAACAGCTCCTTCTCGCATTCGCATCCAGTGAAACTCCATTCTGGTTAGATTCGTTGCCAGATTATAAATTCTTATTTGATTTATCAATCACAATTTTATATTGTTAATTCATATGTTCATTAGACAAATCTGTCCCTCCAAGGTAATCACTTAAGGTACTGCTGGCATGTGAACATGCACAAATGGGTAATTCTTAATGACCTTCCAAGTTGACATATTTTTGGCATCAGTTTTCTGTATCCTAATTTCAAGCTGCCTCTCTGGTGTTACCATAGGGCTGACTTCACTCAAGAAGGAGGCCTTGTAATTGGAGGTCGCTATTAGGATTGTTCCCATCAGATATCAGCAGAACAAGGAACAATTAAAATCATCTCCTTGGATGAAACCCCTGTGTTTCTAGCTGGGGAGATCAGTAAGCAGTCCTCTATTTCAGCAGCCTTGGAGGAGAAAATGTTTGCATCATACAATTTGACCAGTTTTGTGACTTTTTCAGTGTTTCCACAGTAAATGATTTTTGGTCTGTGGATGCTTGGAGCAAAAAATAAATAAATAAATATAGGTCGTTCAGGCTACTGTTCTGCCAGCTGGCCTGCATGTTGTCTTCCCACAAGGCCAGGCCAATATCACAGATCTCCTACGACAGGTTAATGTGGTACAGGTGACTCACGGCTGAACGTATGTATGACATAGCCGCCTATTGCAGGTGTCCAGCCAAGGAGCTTGAGCTCCTTAGACCTGCAAATGGATCTGTCACTGGCTGTGGATGCCAGGTCTGCAGCATTACAGTGCGTTTAGGTCACCTACCAGAAAATACAGGAGTGTTTTCTCTATTCTCAGTTTGATAGATGGGATCTGCCCAGCTGAATGACCGTTATTCGTGGTGACACCCAGGCTCCTCCCAGCCCATGAGCTCTCCGGGTGCAGGCGTTATCCCCACCGGGGCTGCATGGGGGCTTCATCTCCAGCCTCACACTGCTGCTCGTCCAGCGCCGTGAGAAGGGGAAAAAAAAAAAAGACAGTCTTAAACGCAATGCTTCCGGGGGTGCCAGCATTTTCACAGTGCTTCCCAGAGCAGATAAGGTCAAGGAAAGGGCAATTTCTGGCATTGCCCACAGGCTACAAGAGGCGGGAGGAAGAAATGTGGGGGGAAAGCTGGGGTAGACACAGTGCTGCCATCCACTGAGGTTTGGCAATTGGCTTTTACGGGTTGAGAGGCAGGCTGGGAAGGCAGTGAGATGGGATGGGAGAAAGAAGCACCAGAGAAGAGCTTTTCCCCAGCTGATGGCCAACACGACCAGCCAAGCCCCTCAAGAAGGAGCCGCTGGGGCGAGAGGGTTGCAGAAGAAGTTGGCAGGGGTGTGCGTGCGATGTGCATCCCCCGCGTACAGCAGGCTGCAGGCAGCGCCCAAGTGCCTCCGAAAAGTTGGAGAAAAGAGTTTGCATCCCTTCCTCAAAAGCACAGCTCGGGTTGCAAATCCAAATGTATGGACAAAATGTAAATGCATTGTGACAAGCTGTACGAAGAATCAAAACAAGGAACAAGGAGCGTATGTTTCTTTTAGAGAAATGTCCTTTATCTCGCAGGCAAAATGAAGCGTGTGGCATTCAAATGTTAAGATTTTTTACACACTTTCATGAAATACTAAAGAGAAACCAAAAAAAAAAAAAGAAAAGAAAAGAAAAAAAACCCAAGAAAATAACCCAAGTCCGTGTCACTTCTCAGCTAGTTTGGTTATTGCTGCTCCTGAGTACTGTAACATATGCACTTTCCCTTTTGAAAATGTATCAAAGTTGTTATTTTGGGGGTGGGATAAACTCTTACCCATGCATATCTTATGTTTTGAAGCCAAGAATGCTTAAGAACCTGCTCTGGATCCGCACATCAGATGCATAAGTGATTAGTGACAAGTGACACAGAAACAGAGAATGTGCTGTGTTACGATGAATAATAAACACGCGCAATTTATGCAGGCAGAGCGAGTGGGGAGATGGCATCCTGCGCTTTTTCCATATAAATAATGTGAATCTCTCAGCAATGGAGCCAGGCCGACCGGGGAGTTTCTCCAGCCCGCCAGCCGCACAAGCCGGCGGGCAGCAAAGTGGGGACGGGTGAGGAGGGGTCGCCCAAAAGCAGGGCTGCTTCTGGTTTCCTATGGGTCGTTACAGAACCAACTGATGGCAATTAATTGTCTCTGAACTAGAATCAGCACAGGAGAAAGATCCACAGTGGGAAAAAATATTCACTCTCTGGGAGAAAAGAGCTTTTAGATAAATGAAAAAAAAATATTAGTGTAGTTTTCTGCTTCCTGAGTCTCTGGAGGGCATCACTACAGTGCCCGGTGTAAAAAAAAAAATTGCTTTGCAATATGATTGATGGTGCCTATCTGAAAAAGCAAATAAAAATTAATTTTCAAATGAACAAACTCAGTTTTTAGATGAAGTTTCTCCAGCAAAGGTGAGCACATGCCCCAGAGAGGACAGTAGGGCTGAGGTGAGCTGGCAACAGGGGTTCCTGAAGGGCCATGGTGCCCCCGTCGGGCACCTTGCCACTCTTCCATATCCATCAGCAAAAACACACGTACCACCCACCCCCCCAAAAAAAACCCAAATGCCAAAGCCAGACAGATATTTGTCTTTCCTCTTGTGTGTGCCTGGCCACACACAAACCCCAGAGCCGTGGGGTGATGCACACGCGTTCTCCCTCAGCCCCGCATCCCTCAGCCTCACACTCGGCCGGGGGGGGGACAGTCCCGGGCTGGCCATGGGGGGTCCTGCAACATCCGTGCTTTGCCACCTGCTTTCCTTTGCCCTGTACTGCCATCCCACAAATGAGCCATCCTCCAGGGAAAAGAGAAATAAATAATAATTAAAAAAAGGAAAAAAATTCCCAAATGCACCTGCTACTTAACTTTGCACATTTTTTTCCTGGCTGTCCTGGCCTGCCAACTCCGAGCAAGCTTTTCTCTCTCATTTTTACACTCTCTCTACACTTCCAGAAATGTACGCACTTGGATAAAAGTAGAACTGAGAGGGGAAAATGCATATTCTGTTAAATAAAAAAAAAAAAAAGTTGAAAAAAGTGTCTAAAAGATGGATGCGTAAGAAATCATAACCATACTTTAACTCCGGGTTTGAGTTATATAAACTGAACTGTGGTAATTACCAAGCTCCTCCAGATTAATAAACAATTACCATAGTAACTACACCATCATATGAAACCTATGCTCATGAATTTTTAAAGCATAAATGGAAATACACGCCAGTTGAAAAAGTCTCCTATTTATTTTGTCCCTGGAAGACGAGGGAGACAGATCCATTAAAGGATCCCGTCAAGTTATTTCTTCCTCCGCTGGTTCCTGCAGCCACACTTCGGACAAGCGCCATATATTATGTACTAACTAGGAAAGTCCATTACGCGGCGCGGGGCTGCGGGCTGGCGAGCGGTGGGGCTGGCCTCGCACCTTGCTCCCCTGGCAGCCCGTGTGCTCTCATGCCTCATGTCCTCAGGGGGGGGAGGGGGGGGGGGAGGGGGAGGTTAGGCGATATAATGCACCTCTTTCTGTGCCAAAATTTAAGGGGTTAGCTGGCACAGCAAGTTGTCCCCATTTACTCGATGGGCTCTTTTTATTTTTTTTATGGATAATGCATGAGAAAAGATTTCAGGCCGATGTTGCATGACCACACGCGGGAAAGGCATCTCCATCAAATATTTGGTAAGCAGATGACCATAAGACAACGTACACATCCAAATCTAGCCTGATTGAGCCTTATTTCCAGCACATCCACCAGCATCCCACCAGGCTGACCCTGCCACAGGGCACATCACAGCCTATTTTCTACAAGTGGAAAAATCCAGCATGAGCTGCTCTCATGCCAGTGAATCACACCTGGGGCCATGCTGGGAGCCTGGGCTCAGCCACCGTGGAAGGGCTTTGCTGCAGCCCCCGTGCCTAGTGCAGCCCCTCTGCATGGTCTGACCCCACTGCAACAGAGGCGAGGATGGGCAAAGACATTAGGAAAAATTTCTTCACTGAAAGGATTATCAGGCACTGGAACGGGCTGCCCGGGGAAGTGGTCGAGTCCCCATCCCTGGAGGTATTTCAAAGATGGGTAGACGAGGTGCTTAGGGACATGGTTTAGTGGTGGGCAGGTACAGTTGGACTCGATGATCTTAAACGTCTTTTCCAACCAAATGATTCTATGCAACGCTCCGAGCAGAGCAGCATTAAACCAGCTGCAGACTCCCGTTATGCAGGAGCAGGCATCACAGTTGCAGTACGGCCGCCCAGCCGCCCGGCAGGAAGGGTGTCTCAGTTTGGCATTGCCTTCCCCCCCGCAAAGGCTGAGCAGAGCAGCCCCTCAGCACTGCCCCATGCTCCTCCTGCCAAAGAGTGCCAAAACATGCCCTCACTTGTTCACACAAGGCATCAATGATTAAACACAGCCTAGGAGATGCACATGAGGTCATTAAAAAAAAATAAATAATAAAGGCTTTCTCCTCCACCCACGTCCACTCTCATGTTTTACTATCATAGATGAAAATTTGGTTTGAAAGCTTGCACCCTTATGTTGAAGCTTCAACAAAGCTGGGCCTAGCTTTAATGCACTTTGCTATTTGTTTGTAACATGTAAAAAAGAAACATATCAAAATGCCAGATAACAAGATTATATATCAACCTGTTGATAATTCTGACAGGAAAGCTGAAAAGCAGCACTGAGTTAAAAAATAGTTCGGCATTCACAGTAATAGTCTAAAACATGAGGTGAGACCTCCATGCTTCAAGTTTGAGCCACTTACTTTTGATAATTTTGATGAGCTGAAATAATATCCCCCTTTTGCAAGAAAGTATTTCTTCAGACACCCTGAGAGTTAGGAAAGCCATTAAATCCTTGTGGATTGAAGGTAGAAAAATAAATTGTATGTATTTTAGACTTTGAATGATCTTCCCATAGCAATTTTCGGGAAAAAAACCTATGAAGAATTCTGCAATTTTAATCTCCTCAGTAGCTTCCCATTACTAAACAAGCAGAACGCCACAGTACAAATGTGGATGTTACATGTCATCTTGATCTGCTGCTTTTTTCTTTCATTAAAGCTTTAATGCAGCAATTATGGCTACGTTGCCCTATAAAAAAAGGAAAAGGCAGTTTACTTTAAAAAGTGAAATTGCATAGCCTACTATTTAATTATACACAAATGTAAATGGCCTATTTTTCCATAACTGGTTATTACAGCACTGTTTTACTTTCTGAGTTTTCACAATCTCTAAAACCTACAACGCTTCCTGCTATATAATTGTTTTGCTACATTATTGTTTTCATCTTATTTTTTCTTTTAATGCGAGTGCAGCGGGATAAATCTTGGTTTTAAGCCAGCCAGTACTTCATCTACTTAAGCTTTTATAGATGAAGATTGCTGTAATTATCAGAATACCCGCTTATTTCTGAAGTATTATCTTGGCAACCTGCTGGCATTTACAACCAATTAACAAGCTTTGCCCATTAGTTGCATAAGGGGTATCACAGAGTAAAGCCATTGTGTGCTAATTTTCTATTTTAGATAATCAGTTTGGCCATCCAAAATGGAAAGGGGAAGAAAAGAAAGGTTTGACACCCAGTGGCAGACATGTAAAAATGACTACATGCCTCCCAGAGACAAAGGTATCCAGCAACTGCATGATTGCTTCACTGTCGTCACCACTGGGTTTTAAGTATTTATTCCCTTTGTCTCTTTTGGAAGAGAAAATAGAAAGTACGGCTTCAGCAAAGTAATCATGTCCTCTTTTTATTTTTTAAACAGACTGGCTTCTCCCTCTGTCCGCTCGGGCTTGTAATTTCACCAAATTGTACAAGTGTTAAACACGATTTCCGAAAAAAAAAAAGAAAAAAAAAAAAAGAAAAAAAAAAAAGAAGAAGAGAAAGAGAGTGAAAGAAACCTGGCCATCGGTGGAAATCACAGCTTTCCTCTCCTAATCATGGGGGCCGCGCAGAGACCTTGTGCCGAAGGCAGCCCCTCTTGCTCACCTTGCCAGCACCGCGCTTGGTTAAAGCCATGAGCCAGCTGGGCGCTTTAACCAGGTGACACTATCAGCAAATGGGCTCCCGGCCGTCCTTCAGCTCCCAGCTGATGAGCTGAGTGCCAGCCCCGGCCACCTTCTCCCTGCCCTGGAGGGTTTGGGGCAGGGGGACCCCCGCCACGATGCTGGCTTGTGGAGTCACACTGGGTGCTTCTCCCTGGGGAGAAGGGAATAAAAAGCTGTGAGTTTGGGGGATTTTTTTAAGCATTAACCTTTGGTTAAGGAACAGTTTCCTTTCCCCGTTGCCTGGTGCAGAGCAAGGAAGAAGCATCGCCACGTGGGTGCCCTGGGTGGGAGGATGTTCCTGCCTGTGGCCACAGTGCCACTTCCCCATGGCATCCCCATCTCCAGAGCTGCCCCATGAGAACTCCAGCCCCACTTCGCTGCCCCATCCACATAGCCTTTAGTCAGGTCCTGCCTCAAGCACGGGCGCCATACCCCAAATCCAGCACAACAGGGATGCAGGCACAGCCTGCTCTAGCATCCCAAATCAGCACTGCTCTGCCCCTACCCACCCACTGACCCCGCACCACACCAGCCCCTGCCCTGCCTTCCCACCCATCCCTGCTGCCTGACCGGCAGCGGGCACAAGGCTCGGTCCTCCCTGTTCTCCCGCTGAGCCCAGGCTGTGAACTTGGTCTTTCTCAACATCTCCATCCCATCCTGCTCATGGCAGCCGGGACCAGAAGGGTCCCCTCCACACCAAGGCTCATCCCACACTGTGTGGCAATGGGCAAACCGGGGCTCTGATCCTGCCCAGGGAGCCTCAAGGTAAATAATGACAATGAAATGATTATGCTGGAGGCAGCAGGGCTTGCCCATTTAATTGTATATAAATTTAGATGTTAGACCTGGTATAGATGCCTGCATTTTGTAATAAGGATAGAAACTAATCAGTTTAAAGATGAGTGCAGTCCTTAAAGCATGGTTGGATCCCATTTACTCCGTTGAACAGAACGGGTGGATGGTTCCTGTTGTAAAATGGTTTTATAAAATGTAGCAAACTGTACAATGACGTGTTTTATTTGCCTCCTGTGGTTTAGATTCATATTTTGCTTTAGCATAAGTTAAACAAAATTAAGACTATGATTATGCTAAGAGGATGCAGCCAGTAAAGTAAAGATAGAAAATGTTGAACTCCTCGAAGTCATAAAGAATTATCAACTGTGCAATTAGTAAAGACTGAACATATACACTGAAGTCTATTAAGTCATAAATGAATGAGAAGAATGTTGTGCTTGGCAATTTAATGTGTATATTTGTCTTAATTATTTTAAATTAATTGCTATTCGCTACGATCATTAGAAAATTTAAGATTTAAGTAAGGTATGGCATAAACCCCCTCCTACAAAATTAATCTAGTTATACAGCCAAACTGTTTTTTTAATTGTCTAGGCTACTGAAAAGGAAGAAGTAAGAAGGGTCGATGAGCAGGGATGGCTCTGAGCTCCTCGCAGCCTGTCTCCTGCGACGCTGCACCGAGGGCCCTCTGCTGCCAGCCGGCAGCACAGATTCCCCGGGGCAGCCCTCTCTACTGTCAGCTCCAGCAGCAGGAGAGCTCCCAGGTGTCCCCTTTACAGGCACCTCAGGACAGTTTCCCCCCAGATATGGCAGCCCCCTCAGTGGGGCAGCACACCATCAGCCCAGGCACCACCAGCAGAAGGCTGTTGATATTTCTTCTCTGTGTGGTCACACAAAGGTTATTGTTGAAATGGGGGGAAAAAAAAAAAAAAAAGTGGATTTCTCCCAGTCCTTCACTCCTGAAGGACCCTTGAGAGATGAAGCTTATCCCAAGCTAAAGGAAAACATTTTTGTGAATGGCCCTTGTATGATAGAAGTACCACACCAGTGTAGCAGTTTACCTAGAGCCAGCTAAGGCGCTCTGCATGCCCGTGTCTCCGCAGGGAGCAATGGCCCACAGAGGTGCCCCCACCTCCTGCTGCAGGAGTCCTCCCCAGCTGCCCACAGGGCACGGCTGCACAGCTCCTGGCACCAAAGGGCTGGTGGACACTGCACCAGGGCAGGACAATGCTGGTCCCTGTTGTCAGGCACTGCATGCCCTTCTTGGGGTGCTTTCAAGGTGCTACAACTAGCCAAGAATAGGAACCGAATGGGGCAATGGGTCTTGTCCAAAAATGAGCATTTCAGAAAAGTCGATGTTTTTTTTTTTCTGATGTTTTGTAAATTAAAAGTTTTGATTTCTTGTTCTGAAATGTGATTTGGAGATCACCTGTAATCGTCTTTCATTTACTTTTCAGAATAAAGATGGTTAAAACCAGAAGACAGGTTTCCATTTTGCTAACAAACCCCCTGTATTATAGGGGATCTTTTTTTCAAAGTCTCAAGTTGGCCACCAAATGGAAAAGGCAGTTAATTGCCCAGTTCTAATTAAGCCATTCCCAGCCAAGGTGAGTGTGTCCCAATAGCCTTACCAAGATGTTGGAGGCAACTGGGAAATTGGTGAGCAGAGAAACTCTTACCAGGGAAATGAAACAGTACCAAAAAAAAATCCCCATTGTATGTTCTGCATCTGCAAGGGAGGAGACACGTTCCTCCAGGACTCTAATCTCCATCACTAATATTATTATTAAATATTTACATACCACCCTAAGTTTGCATGACACTTTGCAGAGATAAAAGGTGCTTTCTCTGCACTGAAGATCTTACAGCTTACGTCAGACAAACAAAGAAAGCAAAGTTAGCAGAAAGAAGACATGGTGAAGAATAAGAAACTGATCTAAGACTGGTGACCCAAAAGCATTTTTAAATGGTAACAGAGCATGGGACTCGGGCTGAGAGAAGCCAGCGGCATCAGGACCCATTTTGCTTTTAGTAGCCAGCTGACCATCTTTCAAGCTCACAGTGGCCCTATGGCCCTATTTCCCCACAGCTCTGACCCAAACAAAGAAAATAATGGCATCCTGTAACCCCTAGGAAAATACTTTTTTTTTTTTAATCTGACTTGTGTAAGGAGAAGAGAAGTTGGGATGCCACAGTTCAGCCATGCATTTTCCCAGTATGCACAAGTGGGAGAAAGACTGGTACACTGCACCACTGAGCCAAAAATAGAAATAAGAGTTGCTCGGTCCTTCAGCTTGGGTTTTTCTCCATTTTGCTTTGTTCCCTTACTTCTTTTTCATTTCTGGCAGTGAAAATAGGGAGCCCCAATGAATTCAGACACAGACGGCTGGGGTGGCTCTGGCCCTCAGCTGTGGGGTGAAGTGCCGCAGCAGCAGAAAAGCCAAGCGGTGCAGGTGGAGGAATGGGAATACTCAGCACAACCCTACCTGCCTGGGGTGTGGGGCGGACTCCTGCCCAGCAAAGTACAGGGAATACACCTCTTCAGAAATGATACTAAAAGCCCCTCTTGTGGAGGATATCACTCATTCTATAAAGTCTGTAAGATAATTTAACGTATTTTAACGTAGACATTGCCCGATGTTAAGCTGCTGTAGGAGAATGCTCTGCTGCTGCCTTTTCCCCTGGGCACAGAGGGGAGCCAGTGGCCCCAGAGGGAGCCAAGCCTGCTCTGCAGCTCTCCCCTCTGCGGTGCTGCAGGGCCTGTCCCCAAAACCCCCAGGGATGGGGGGACTGTGGAGGTGGCAGCAGCAAGGGCAAAGCCACCAGGCTTGGGGACAGCAAGAGGGAGATGAAGAGGGGAGGTGCTGGCACCTCCGAAGGAGGGGGTCTGGGTGCCCCAGCTCAGGGGATGAAGATCCTTCTGAGTTCCCACCACCCACTTACTATTTTCCTTCACAAACTTGGTGATCAAGAAAAAGAATATTTACACTTTTTAATTTTTTGGTGGTAATCCTAGCCTAATCAATGGTGATGAGAGCTTTCCCTAGGTTTCCTAGAAGAAATGCGTTTGTAGATGGACCTGAGCCATTGTGCAGAGAGAGAAGCAGCAGCGCTCATCGATTCACCTGAGAACGATGGGCAGGACATGCAGGGCAGATGAAATGTAGTCTAAGGCATATAGCAACATGTATATCTGCAGACACATGCATGCATGCATGTACACACACACATACATACACACGTGTATATATGTGTGTGTATATATATATACACACACATACACATACTCCTAGCAATTCAGTTAGATTAATTTGCTTTGGCTATTCCATTATTTTACTGTAGTCCTTGTATAGCACTTAAAGAATCAGGTTAAGCATTCTGCATTAGATAGACAAACAATGCTTCTTTACCTCCGCATGGGTGTTGTGAGACTTTAATTAATATTTGTAAAGTGCTTTCAGATCCCCAGAAGAAAGGCACTATAGAAGTGTGAAGTCTGATTATTTCATAGCATACAAAAGTAGAGGTGAAAAGAAATATTCTCCTCCTTACACATAAAACTACTGATCTCAACTCCTGCATTTAAAAAAACCAAGATGTTAAGAAAGAAAAGAATTCTGACCATGAACCTACTTCAGGCTTCCCCTTTGCCTTTTTCATCTGATTTCTGGTTGAGTGAAATAATAAACTATTGTATTGCTGTAAACTCTTTGTAAGTAGATTTGACTAAGACAACAGAGTTCAGTGCCAGCAGCTACTCTGATCATTCTTTTAAATGGAAATTTACCGTCTGCTGCATCACATGGAAAAAATATAGAACTATTTTTCACAGCTTGTTCACTGAACAGATTATTGGAGGGAAGAAAAAATAAAAAGGCTTCATTTTCTACAGATCCCAAATCTCAGCATAGAAAGTCTTGGCAATTTCCTTTTGAGAGGAGACAGATTTCACTTTCACATTGATTTAACAATGAGAAGTGCATCCAAAATGAGGGCCTGATTCTGAACATTTAAATGGTTAGCCATGGTTGATTCAATAGCTTATCTATGGGAGCAAAATTACTCACATCCATCAGTCTATGTAGGATCTGGTCCTAATATAGAACCAGTTCTTGATGTCATAAAATCTTTTTTAACAGCATCTTGTGTTACATTTAATTTATTTCACATGGCCTCATAAAATAAGATAAAAGCTTGTAAGTCTAAAAGTCATATAAAGAGGATGGAAAAAAAAAAAGTCCTACCATGTATTCGTGTTTATTAAGTATTATCTTTATGCAACTTATAGAGTTTTAACTCCAGAATTTCCAAGATTTTTTCTAATCCTAATAGCAGTCAGCAAGAGCTGCCAGCGCGTAATATAAACAGATTACAACATGCACACTTTTTGGAGAAGAAAGTCCTTCCCAAAGCTCCCTCCCTTTCAGCTCGTGCTAACGGCGCAGAGCCTCACAAAGGTGCCTTACCCGCTTACCCCTTGCCTGACCAGGGCAGGGGTGGGCAAAATCCCTGCCCTACCTGGTTCCTGGGCAGTACCGCTGTACAGCCTAACCTCCAAATTTAGCCCAGGAAGCTCCAGGCAGGGTGACAGGCACAAGAAATACCGGCTTGTGTCAAACATGGTTTAATCTGGCAGCAGCTTAAAGAGTGCACAAGCAACCCTCCAGTTCACCTATTCTTAAATATAGAGAATGGCTCCAAACAGCAAAGCCTGTAGCAGAAAAACACCTTCGGAGCCAAAGGCGGTCTCACCCTTCTTTAAATGGAGGTTACAGAATGTTGCCCCTCAACCACTGAAAGTGTGCTTTCTGCTTAGGTCCCAGGAGGGTAAGGAATGGACTGTGGCCATGTACCCGAGGATTTAGGATGAGCTCACGTGCAGGCAGGGGGACATGGCCAGGAGTCCCAGGAGGCACCATGGTAGCCTCTGGGGTGTGAGAAGGAAAGCAGGTCCAAGGGTGTAGCTTGGCACCCACAAATTCCCCACGGAAAAGGGACTCCTTTTCCAGTCATTGAGGGACGACATTTCTGGCTGCTGGGAGGAAGAGGATTCAGGGAAACGAGTCAGGAGGCGAATCTTGGTCTGCCTTTGGGGCTTCCAAAGTGTGTGTGTGCGCTTCTGGGTGGCGGGGCAACCAGATGCCAAATGGGGCAACTTTGTATTCACAGTATGGATCCTTTACTTGTGCAAGTGTATAATAGAAATCATTATAAAAGTGCCTTCAGCGTCTCAGTGCACGTCAGTGACTTCAGAGCGCTACTGGTGTGAGTGTTTGTTTCCCAACAAGAAAAAAATTTGTAAAAATAAAAAAAAAACCCAACCAGTTCCCTGGTTCTGATGCCCAGGAGTAGGCATCATAACAGGCTAAGGGAATGTTACATTAAAAAAAAAAAAAAAAAAAAAGAGTTGCCCTTTTTTTCAGCTACCATTTCCTTAGTTTATCAATGATAACCATTACCATAAGAAAATTATCAGGTCTTACCTACTGCTGCTAGTAAACTGGTTTCACTACCAGAAGGCCATCACAGACCAGCACTGTTTTAGGAACCAGCAGCAGACCTTTCCTCTGGGAAGCACAAGCCAGAGGCAAACCCAGGGGTACTGCGGAAAGCAAACACTGCGCTTCCAACCTAAACCCTGCAAAAGAAAAGTTACTTTTGATGAAGTAAAAGGATTCCTGAGGACAACTTTTCAGTAAAGATAATCTTTAACCACAATCTGACACGATAGTCAATAAATAGCTTCAAGATAATTGCACGTACCTCTTTGGTAGGCAGTGGTCTAACCCAGGCAGAGATGCTTTTAGAACATGGCTGTTCTCACCAGCCCTTGATATTTTTCTTGCGATCCAGGCAACATCCACACTGAAAAACCTACGCCACAGCTGTCAGGGCTTCTCTCCAGTAGATAATTAAATTCCAACTCTATTGCCATTGTGACAAGTGAGCTCAAGTTTAGTGATACCATCCCTGCCAACCGAACAAGAATGAGAGCCTTCAGCTGCACAGCCCTTAATCGCTTTGCTGAAAGAAGAGGTGCCTGCAGTACTTACCGGCATCCTCCTAGGGTAGGTGTTCAGCCTCCAGGAGATATCTGACAATAACATGAATACGTCTCAAGGGATGATTGCGTTTGGACCAGTGTGCTTACGCAGGAAGGCCTGGCAAAAGTGGAGCAAGTCAACAAGTTTAAAGGACTTTCAAGATCTCTTCCAAACCTGAGAAAGGCAGGGTTTAGCTTGGGCGGTCACATGGTAGGGTTTTGCTAAATGCAAAAGATGAAACCATTGGCATTTTCTCCTAAGGATTGCCCTCTCAAGTTGATCTTTTAGGTGAAGAGTTTATTTTTTTCCTCCCCATTTGACTACAACCTGTGCATCCCATATCTTTTGCAGATATGTCTATTTTCCTTAGAATATAGCTTTTAAACTGAGCTTATCTGTCAAAAATCAGACTGCACATTAGCTAGGACCTATTTAACTCCCTAATAACCGCTTTTTCATTGCTTCACACGTAAAATCTGCTATTTCTAGGCTAGTTATTGAACTATCCAATTTCACATACAGCTAGGGGAAAACTATTTTTTTCTCACAAGAGAAGAATACTGCTTGACTGCTAGCATCCCAGAGAGACTCCCCCAGTTAATAAAGGGTGACTAGGTCCCGTGTTTAAGAACCGCACGAGCCATATCTGTTCCCTTGCTTTGCCTGTTGCTGAGGTGTTTAAAGCCAGCGTTCCTGCTGCAGTAGCTCCATGACGGCCACCGTGGAAATCACGGCTGCAGGGGCATACATCTGCCTCTGGCATGCTGTGCCAGCCAAAAGCAGCTCAGACCCCACACAGCCTCCAGGCTCTCACCTGGTATGCAGGAGGAGGTATATATGGCCTCTGGGGAAGCACTCCAGGAGCCTACTACTAAGCCAACGGCCAGAAAATGCAGCACATTTGAGCAGGAAATTAAACCTGACTCTCCCATCGCCTCGACAAATGGCTCAACCAGCCTGCTATAAAGTCAGTGTCTTAGAAGTCTCTCCATCCCCTCTTAAAACCAAACACCAGCACAGAATTTCTGAATCAAACTGGACTGCCCCAGTCTGTGGGACGTCAGCGTCGGCAGCTGGGTGGGGAGGTCTGAGGCTTGACAACACCTAAATGCTGGGTGTAGAGATTTAAAATTGTGGCTAAATAGGTTGGCCCCTTTCTAGATCTCATCCTGGGCTCCCAAAGGCTGCGTTTATTCATCACCCTATGTGCTTTGCTTGCAGCATTGGCTTCCCTGCTTGTCAACACGCCGATTTCTGAATTCTCAGTGCAAAGGAAGCCTTTCATGGTTTGGCATCCTCTTATATGTTTATGCTTCTCAAGATATATTCTCTAGCCAAGTCTTTAAGTTCTTACATTAGTCCCCAAGCCCAGACATCAATCTGTTGCTGATCAGGTCTTTTCACATCATGCTGCTTTTATCTGGAATGCTGTTTTTGATGCTTCCAGGGAAGCTCTGGCTGATGTTTTTAAGAACGTGGTTAATTTTTTTTCCTTTTTGTTTAAAATGACACTTGAGCACAGCTATTTCTTTTAACCTTTTGCTTTTACTGTAAGACTTTAGCAAGAAATTTGCCTTATAAATGCTATTATACCGGGGAGGTCCTGATTTGCATCTTTGTCCTTGGATAGTGTAGAGGCAGCACAGGGGTTACAAACAGAGAGAGATTGAATTTTTTTTTTCCCCTTTTATAGTCTACATTAAAGTTTCTTTAAAGGGGAAGAAAAGAGAGGCACATGCTTAATATTGAAGAAAAGCCTGCTTGTGCTTGATACATTGAAGAAACAGTTCAAGAACACTTCATCCTCCTGCAACTATTTCCCGCACTTCTGCCAAGGTTAGGGAAACCTTGGGTTTGCTGCCGTCTGAATACCGCAGGCTGGTATCAGTCTGAACAAGTTCAGCTGACTGCTTAGAAGATTTTTGTCTTTATTCTTCCTCCTGTTGTCTCTCCACTTTGGCAAATAGAAATCGCCTTCGGCTTTGGGTGAGGCCTCAGCCTGAAAGCGCCCAACAAAGAGAATTCCCCGAGAGATGCTGGCTGGGGATCAAGGTCCTTCCATTGAGTCCCCCAACTCGGCTGTGCTGGAGATCAGCCAGCTGTCATGAAAACGAGACTCTGTAGATCAGCATGGTCTGGGACCAGGTGGGTCAGAAAACACAACAGCATAGCCTGATAAAGGACTGAAAAATTAGACCAACAAGAACAACAAAAAAAAAAAATGCAAGAAAGATCCACCACCCCCTCATATGTAAACTCCCATTTTTCCACAACAGTGAAGAAATAAACAAAGTGGCAGAAAGCAAAAGTATCAGGCAAGTATGGCAAAATTTACCTCATTTTTCATTTGACTTTAAATGAAAAATACCGCTGACTAAAACAATCCTTGGATGCCGATTGTTTTTTGCACACAGCTCCTCTGATGTACAAACCAGAAGAGGAGCAGTGCTGGGATGGAGAACAGACTGACCGGGAGATCCCTGCTCTGCACAGCTGTGGGACACCCAGGCCAGCACAACTACAGATGGAGGGATACAGTCCTGTCCCGCCGGCTCACTTCAGATTGCCCCTTACTCCTGGAACCAGCCTGCCCGTTCATCGCCCTTTTGCACTGCTTTAGGTCTAAGGTCTAGGTCAACACAGGGACTGAAAACAGCATTTTGTCACTAATGTATTGGATGATTAACCAGAGCCAAAAATTAAGCATTAGTTTAAATTTAAACTTTTAAAATTAAATTAAAAAAAAAACCAAACCAAAACAAAAAAACCCAATATGTCTTGAGCGCCTCATGCAGAAATGTTTTGGGTCCGATCATTACATCGTGGACTATAAGCTCGAATGGGCTCTGACAGAGTTGCAACTGTTCTTATCACCATGGAGCTGCCCCAGCATTTGTGTGGAGACAACAATACTCTCCTGAACTCATTCTGTGTATCCTACAGTGAGAGCACCTGGGTAAACCTGACCTGTTGGTTCATGGAAAATAAGGCAAAAATACAGAAGATTCCTCCTCTAATGGTCATCTTTGTAATAAGGATCATGCTAATTGCTGCTTTCTCTCACAGGACCATGGTCTGGGCCTAATTGTAAGAGCTGCAGTCTTTTAGAGATGGGAAATGGAGAACACAGGGATGGGGAAGAGCTTGATTGCTTCAGCAGATAAAAGAGAGCAACTCCTTCTTCTGTGTGCTCCCTTGGAGAAACTGCTGAAGACACATTACCATGGCTACCTACCTCGGCAGATGACTCTTTTTTTTCAGATATTTTGTGGCAGCAGAAGGGACCCCAATGAAGGCTTTTCTTTTCTTCTCTCTTCCATGAGGAGATGCCAGCTGTGGTTCCTGCTGGCCAGCCCACCTCCTCCTGCAATACCTGCACCCACCAGCCCCACCAAAATCCTCTGTGGACTGGAGCTGCCTGTGCATAGCACTGGGGTGCCTTGCCTCTGCTCCCGAGGGGTTGCTCTCTACTGCTCTGGCCAAACTCTGGAGATGAGCTTCCAAAAACCCCATCACAGCCTTGGGGGCCTGTCAGGGAAAGGGCCTGGGTCCTGCTGTGCCGGGGGAAAGCTCAGAGGTGGGAAACAGCAGGAGAAGAACTGGAGGAACAGGGGAAGACCACAGGTTTACTGGGGAGGAGGCAACCAGATTGAGTGGGGTGCACTTCATGATTGTCAAGTCTATTTTATGATACCTTTTTTTTTTTTTTTTTCCTTTCTGAACAACTGTGGTTAGAAATGCCCTAATCAGCTGTAATGAAGTTAGTGGCTAGTAACTGGCAACTACGCGGGCAGCTGGCCAGGACAGTGAGGGACATGGAGAGCCAAGGAGCCATGGCGGTGCTCCTTGGCCTGCCCACCACAGGGTGCACTCCATGCAGTGTGGCAAGTGGCTTTGCCCCAACAGCCCTGTCGTTGGGCAGCAGCAGAAAGGGGGACTGGCCGCCAACAGTTGCAGCCACCCCACAGCCCCATCCCGGGGCTCCCCACCTGCAAACAGCAGCGCTGGGCTCCTCACAGCACTGCCTAACTCCTCTGCAAACAGCATTCGTAAATCTCTGCCGCGTCCCCCAGATGCGGCAGGTCGGGACACGGAGGAGGGCTGGGCTGCAGTCACACTCCACCTCACGAGCCCAGCGACTTCATTGAACACATACACATTCAAGGATTACTCTAACGTTGCTCATTTCTAGGTCAATTATTGACTTGAATCATGTTAAAGTTTAACATAAATATGCTACTATATCACCTGCACATATATTATGATAATTGTATGGTTACAAAATTCTTTTAAAATACAAGGGAAACTAGGTACTACCGGATAATAAAGGCTCACAGGCAGCTCTAACACCCATGCAAAGAAATACAAAGGTTCCCATCACCTTTATATCAGCTTCACAAGGAATAATCGATTTAGATTATTAAACACACCTACAAATTAATTATTCTCCAGTTAAAATCTTTGCTTCCTAAAAATGTTTTGTCTAGCCTTATCAGAGAGGAAAGAAGCGGGGGGTAGAGGGTGAGCAGAGGAAGGAAAGGCATCATATCATAAGCAGCTTGTAAACCTACAAACAACGTCAGAATAATCTTTTTGTTAAAAAAAAAAAGCACTGCTAACTTTTTCACATTTTCACAAACTTTTCAATTAGGATTTCTTCCTGGCTATTTAAATATGCTTAAAGTAATGATTTTCTGTAATTTGTCTTTTTCCTTTGGAAACATACCGTGCTATTGTCAGCTTTAAAAAAGAAGCAATTTTCTGACTTTTGAGATTGAGCAGGTCATGGAAAAATTACTACTCTGGGAACCTATAATTAAATAGAAAATGCAGCTGCACTTATAAAAAACTAAAATTAAGTTTATTCTATTAATACTTGATTCTAGAACGGTATTTGACTCTTCAGACACGGATCTTAGCTGAAACTGTACCTTACCTGCAGAACATCACTAACTGCACAGCTACTCGCAACAGCAGACATGATATAATATGTACAAACATATTGCCAATTATTTGCTGCTCATCTGAATTAGATTCAGCATAGCACGATAGTCATTTACACACGTAGTCCCTTTCTTTCCTCCTTTCCTAGTATTGGCACTGCATCTCTGGGTGTTGGGTTTTGGTTTTGTTTTTTTTTAAGGAACTCAATTAAAATAAATCTACGTAAAATCAGTAATGTTTATTATAAATTTAACTAAAGGAAAAAACAAAAGGGACTTTTAAAAAATAAAGATCTCTTCCCAGCATTTGACTAGTCATGAAACAGAGACAAGATTCTACAGAATACCATGATACAAATCCAGGCTTCGTGTATATGTAAAAAAAATTATCATAGTTCCCAACTGAATATTTACACAGTACCAAATACAGGCTTTGAATAAAATATTGAAAAAAAAAATGTGACCGACGATAGATTTTAAAACACCTAAAATATACAAGATTAACAAAAGCCTCACCGAGAAAATAAGGTACAGGCATGTTGACTAACAATTCATGAGACTTGTTCTGATGTCAGATGATAAAAAATACTCACACAGAATTCTTAAAAGAACTATATAAAATTAGAAGAAGGCCAAATCAGTCTAAAATAACAGTATTGATTTTATTTAATAATGGTAATAAAAATCGCATTTTTAAAATAATTGCATTTAGGATGACCACCTTTCATGATTTTCTAGGGTAATAATAAGTGAGATTCCACAACCCATCCTTATTACATGATATTATAGAAATTACTAAATATAAATTTTCTTTTATATATTATACAATAATTTGTAAAACTACATTTCCTTTAAGCCTCCGCTAACTCATTAAGTTTGAGGTTTTCTTTTTCTTTTAATAAATAGGAAGGAAATTTTCCATCTTCTTTTCATCAATAATTTTCACATATCCAGCTTTCTGTGCTCTTAGAATGAACATAACTAAACCCATACAGTTTATATAAATGTCTATACCCTATTTATAACATATAAGAAGCTGAAATCCTTTCTTCATGTGCAAACTGAACTTCACTATTTTTAATACACTTACTTATTATATCTAATACAGCTATCCACAACTACTGTGAGAATGAAAACAGCATATCAGAAATGGTTAAAAAAAAAAAAAAGATTTGCAAAGAAACATTATACGCAACCTGGGAAAGATTTTTTTTTCCCCCTTTCAGAAACTACTTGTGAGCGACAGTGTTGTCGCAGAGAAAGCCCACAAAACCTATATTATCGCGTGCACTGCCTGATTAAGATGCCCAGAAATGATCCTAAGAACTAGCAGTATAATTATTTCGATTTCACATCTACGGCTTGTTTTCTCTCAGCTGCCTGTTTGGTCAGTGGCATGATTTTTTTTTTTTCTCCCTCGCTTTGTGCCGTGGAGCTGGATTTCTATTTTCCAGTTGCATATATTCCACAGAGAAAAGGAAAACTGATCCATGAAGTTCCTATTTGCATAAAGCACAGAAACATCTGTCACAAGATTCTTGTTGGTGGATTGAAGCATCAGGAGATACTGCCGTTGATCATCTGCCCTTAATAATACTGAATTCTTTTTCTGTCAACAGGAGCTCTGAGTGAGGGTGTTTAAGGAGGCAGAGGAAAGAGAATTTGTTCAGAGAAGACATATCCTTACTGTTTCTTGAAATGAGTGATCAGTTACGTGATGCTGTCTCACACAAACACTCAGAAATGAGCTCTGCCCCAGGATCAGCAAATGCCCTGTTCCATCTGATACCAGTTCTTTGCAAATACAGATCTTATAAAGGTATACGATGATTTAATCAGCATCCTGCAGTTGCCTATAAGGCACAGCAGCCTTTTTTTGTTAAACTTTACGCAATGAATGATCTGTGGTAGCAAGGCTAACATTAGAAAGTGCTCAATCTGAAGTGCTGGTTTGAGTTTTGATTTCATTTTAGGGAATCAAATAAAAAATCTCGAGGAAGACTTATCTGTGTCTCAGATCAGGAAAATTTTCATTCTGTTTCTGTATGTATATATAATGCACGTCTACAATCATAAATATCAGGTGGAGAAGCCAATTCGTTCATACAGAATGCATAGATAGAATTGAAACTCGGTGAAATATAATAGCAACTATTTTAAAAAAAGAATTACTACATTAGGTCAAGTGTTATTTCTAAAAATCACTTAGAGTAGTTTTGGTAATATACAAGATTGATATTTCTGCATTACATTTTGCTCTTTTTTTTTATTACAGACTATTTTTAAAATTCGCTAGCTCGCTAGCTCTGTTGATATAATTGTACAAACAGATTTTTAGGGTGGCCTCCTCTCTCACACCATGGAGAGTTAGAAATCAGCCTAACCTACAGTGTGCAGTGCAAACGAAGTGCTCTTCTCAGCTCATGTGTTTTGTGGCGTTTAACAGCCAGACTGAGAGGAAAATAAAGTTTCTTCACAGTTACTGTCTACTTATGTCAGAAGTAGCATGAAGGTGACCAGTATAGCGCTATTCTCCCTGTTTTCTGCCAACAGCTCCAAGATAGTTGGCTTCCTAAGCTAGGTCAGCAGAGATTAATATCACATTAGTAACATCTCATCCATCATTGTCGTTGTAAAACAAAAAGGCATTAAACATTTCTTATTCGTAGCTGGTCTCTGTAACATGCATTCATGCTTTTTTTTTTTTCCTTTCCCCTCGCTCCTTCACGTATTCACGGATACCTCAATTCAACTGTAAAAGTCTGGGTGCAGGAAGTACCTGCCCAGGAGCACAGCACAACAGGGACACAAGTCCAGCCAGGGTCACAGTCTATTGTGAAAGGAACAATTGTAAAAAATAATAAAAAAACGCAGCGGGAGTGATCTTTGCTCCCATATAAATATTTGTATAAAAAGTTTCTCTGGCAGCGGTTCACCAGCAGGCAATAATCAGCTAAGATACTTCTTTGTAATTTTTCTGTTTCATAAATAATACAGGAGTTTACTAACAGGAAGTTTGTGGGAAGCAACAGTAAACAGTCTAGCAATCCATCTGTTATTGCGGAATGCAAGAAAGCTGAATCAGGTTCTCTGCAAGTGGACTATTTTCGTTGTTTGTGCTAGTGAAGATGTGTGGCTGATGGGCATTTAGAGTCATTATTAACCTGAACTCTTGCAGACCTCCTTCCTCCCTCGCCTGGCAGAGCGGGATGGCTGGGTGCAATCTCAGCAAGAAGCTCGAGTGCTTCAGTGGCAGCAGGGCAGCTTGCGATAAACCTGAGCAAAAAAGACAGGGCAGTTGCATCAGATGTGAAATATTCAGGTGACGGTTACAAAGAGACTTTTGCTTTCTCGAAATCCATCTCAGAAAGAATTACTTCTAAATTAAAACACACACAAACTCCTGTTAGCACCTTCCTCAGTGCCAAGATATTTATCAGGAAGAAATCAAAGGGTTGGAGGGACCTGGAGTGGGAGGAAAGGAAACAAGGAAAAATAAGGTAACGATGGAGGTTGTACTGACAGGCTTTCAGTGCCAGCACAAGTAGAGAGTCAAGCAAGGGTGAAAAAAAAAAGCTAGTATCTTTCCCGAAGACAGGCTGTTCTGCTGGCATTCGTCCACCCTTGATATGTTGCTTATGAATAGAAGGCTAGAAACAGAGCGGGGGCAGGCATGTAAATTAGTCACTACTACTACAAAAGCAAGGTTTCTTTGCCAGCGGCAACGCGGTGCCTCACCTCAAAGATTAATTTGTAGTGCTGAAAGTGTGTGTCCAAGATAAAAAGTTGTGCTGCCAAGTAAGTGAGAGTCAGAAGCCTAAGTATAGGATTATATCCTGTGCTAACTAGGAATAATTTCACTTTAACAAGCTAACAAATTCTGCTTATTCACAATATGTCTGAGTATTACACAAAGCACTTGGTTTGGAAGAGGCAATGAATACACAGAAAACCTCTGTCCAAAACAAAACCTACTAAAAAGATGTAGGAAGCTGTCAAGAAACAAAAATGTCTGATTACTGGGCACAGTATCAGCTAATCGTTGGACATTTGATAAACGGGGGGCAGCAGTGCAAAACCGCCCCGCAGTAAGAACAATTTTCGATAGGATACTCTTAAGGTCAGAGTTTTAATCTTCACAAAGTCTTTACGATGGGCAATCTCGCGTGTTTTGGGTGCAGTCAAAACCTTGCCCGTCGGCAGCCTGCTAATGATGCTCACACACGTAAGGCCAGGAAGGTGAGGCCGGGGGCGGAGGGGAAGGGGGGGGGGGGGGGGGAGGTGGTTACCGGTCCCGAAAGGGGAGAGCCGCCGGGGCCCGCGGCCGCGCAGCCCTCCGCGTTGGGACGCCGCTCCCGGCCGCCTGACAAGGCTGCCATCTCCTGGCTTCTCTCTTTAAACCAGCTCTGACCAAGCCAGGAAGGCGGCCTGGTTGTAGGGAAAGCACGGTGCCTCGGGACAGCGATCCCGACGCGGGGTTCGGGTGTGGGGTGGGAGCGGAGGGGTGCAGGCTCGCCTGCCACCCCGGCCTGCCGTAGCACCAGGAAGCGCGGGGGCCGCCATACGCCTACCCCTCCCTTCACCTTCCCCAGCCCCGCGATGCCCTGGCCAGCACAGCCCAGGCGCCGACGCCTTCCCAGATCAGGGTCTGGCCAAGCAACCAGCAACGCTTTTTGCCGCGGGGGAAGGAGCGCCGCGGCTGCTGCCTGCCGCGCCGGAGAGTGAGGGACGTCCCCGGCGCGGGGCTTCTGGCTGAGGGGTTTTGCTCCCCCAAAGAGGCACGGTGTGAGCGCGGAGGCTGCGGGTCGGCGACGAGCACACGGCCGGAGCCAGAAACTTCGGGGCCTGAGGGCTCCGAGGGACGCGGGGCGCCCGCCGCCCCCCGCCGCCCCGCCGCGCCGTGCGGCCCGCCGGGCGGCCGTTACCCGCTCGCGCGGCGGCCGTTACCGGCCGTGTGGCGGCTGTGCCGCCGCCTCCCCAGCCAGCGGGGCGAGGGGGGGGCCCGCCGCCCACCGCTGCCTCGGCGTGGGGCAGCCCGTGCCCGCCAGCACGGTATTCCAAGGAGTGCATGAGCTACCCAAATGCCTGCAGCCACCCGCTGAGCCACTGGTACTCGCCAACACCGAGGAACTCAGCAGAGCAGCCCTCACGTACGAGCTGTTCGGTCCCACCAGATTTACCTCAGTTTGGATAAGAAAAATCAGGATAGTGAGTGACGTTTCCAAAGCTTCACTGCCTGCATAATACTATTTGGAGTACTCACATTGGCAAACACATTTTTGCAAGGCAGCATTGCACTGTTGCCACTGCAGCAGATACTGACAATTGCATTATTATTCCCCAAAGTAGTAAAAGACATTGCCTAATAACTCTGCTGTATAGTTAAGAATTCAGCATCCTCTGTGCCAATTACACCTGGACAACAGGCAGAGCTGCCAAAAAAAAAAAAAAGGGACTAAGCTTTTGATGATTTTCACTCAAACTGGTTGAAAAGCCTAGAAATCTTTTTTCTTTTTTAAACATCAGTATCCAAATCTATAACATCAATGACCGCACAGGACCCATCCTTTCCTCACATAAACCCATCAGAAGTGAATCAAACAGCGTTGTCACTCTACTGCAGGTTTCCCACGTGGGACACAACAGGCTTGGATCACTGACACAGGCGGTAGAAGTGAAATTGTCAAAATGTGGGTTAGTAAAGCTGTGGCATTATTTCCTATGACTGTCTCCACCTGTAGCCTGGCACAAGAAACACTGAGTCTTTCCTGCTTTTTTTTTTTTTTTTTTTTTTGAGTATGGTAAACCTTGCTATTGCTCCTAACTGGTCTAATGCCTGCTCCTATCCTGTGAGCATTCACCTCCAATGACAAAGCACAGCTGTATGATTTTATTCCTCCAAAGACCGAGAGGGATACCTTATTTCTTAGCATCTAAATCTCATCCACTTCTGCACAGTTCAAGCAATGTGCCACCAAGCCAGGTCTATGGCAAAAAAACGTTGCTGTTTTGTTACCATTTTTTGTCCTGCCTGTATTTCACTTGTTTGGCTAGAGTAGAGCTGGGGGGTATTCTGTTTATTTCTGCATCACGATGGGGTTGATTTCGATACCCAGCAGTGTACCAGCACAGCCCAGGTACTAAAAGCGAGGTAGCTGCGCTGGTCTGGGGCTCCACCTAGGCACACACAGCCTCTCTGCAGGAGCAGCTCACTTCAACAAGGCATGCACTGATGCGCATAGTACTTCTATTTCTGTAATCAAAATGAGTCACAGCAAGCTCAGGAATCCAGTGTTCTCTGTTGCAAGAAACTGCCATGGTGAAGGGTCTTGATGGTATTTCTCCCGGGTATCCACCAATACGCATGCTTCTGCAACCCTGGCTTTTCTGCTCTGGGTACCCAGCAAAAACCCATCAAGCAAGTGTTTCATGTTATGGACATTTGTGCGCCACAGGAATTATAAATGAGAACTAATGGCAGGTTGGCAAAATGATCCTGACAACTGGCCAGTCTGGACATTGTCGTGGTTTAACCCGGCTGGCAACTAAGCACCACGCAGCCGCTCGCTCAGTCCCCCCCCTCCCTCAGTGGGATGGGGGAGAGAATCGGGAAGGAGAAAAAGGTTAGAGCCGAGGGCTGAGATAAACACAGTTTAATAAGAGAAAATAATAATAATAGTAATAATGAGAATGATAACAAAATATACAGAATATACAAAACGAATGATGCACAATGCAATTGCTCACCACCCGCCGACCGATGCCCAGCCCGTCCTGAGCAGCGATCAGTACCCGAGCAGCAATCAGCACCCGAGCAGCGATCACTCTCCCCGCGACCGACCGACTAAACCCCCCCCCCCCCCGGGCATGATGTTATATGGTATGGAATAGCTCTTTGGACAGTTTGGGTCCTAGCTGTGCTGTACTCCCAGCTTGTTATGCACCTGGCCGAGCAGGAGAAGCTCAAAAAGTCCTTGAGCAGTCTGAGCACTACTTGGCAACAACTAAAAACATCAGTGTGTTATCAACATTCTTCTGGCACTAAATCCAAAGCACAGCACTATGCTAGCTTCTGTGAAGAAAATTAACTCTATCCCAGCTGAAACCAGGACAACATAAAGCCTTCTTCTCAGGGAAGAGTATGACAAATGAACTTCTTATTTACTCACTGAACAAAATCCCTTCCACACGTAGCCCAAGTCACTTTAGTGCTTTGTGAGTTTATCATAGCACATCCACAGATCAGATGCAAAACTCCACTCAGCTTCACTGCTACAATTCAGTCAAGCCCCTAAAAAAGTCAGAGATTGAACACTCCAATACAAACTCTCTGAGCTGTGATCCTTGCTGCACCTGTGAGGTAGTGCCAGTGTCTCCTCCACACAGCTTGCCATCACTGCAGGGATCTGAGCTGTTATGGCCTCCCCATGGATTGCAGTTTGGAGCCAGGCTCTCTCACTCGTGCACTCTGGACCAGCCTTGCCAGACAACTTGGCTCCAGTCTGCCAACACAAGAGTCTAGTATTGGGTGCAACCTGTGCTATGACATATCTGGACTTACTGCCAGAGGGCTACCAGAAGAATTCTCCAGTGGATCCAACAGATCAAAACAGATCCAGCAGATCTCATCTTTTTCCCAAAGGTCTAAGGGAGAAAGTGACATCTCCAAATGCATGCCCAACGTCCACCTTCAAAATGCTGAGTCCTTGGTTCACACTGGCTGCAATGAGGTGTAACAACACAAAAGCTCACACTATAGTAGTTGATAGGGAACTCAGATTCTGACCACTTTTGATGAGCCTGCCTTAACAACCCTGTTGGGTTTTTCCCTAGGCCTACCTCCGGGTAGCAATAATAAGACTACTTCATGTCCTTCTCGAGCTGCTTCCTTGTAAGAGTCTCTGCTCAGATAGGTTTATGCCCCTGTGGTGAGCTCTCAGAATGCCTCTTCTCTGCCCCTCACACCTTCCACAGCAGGCAGTGCTCCTCTCAGCTATAATCCCTGTAGTGCCTGAAAGCAGGGACTTTTCACAAGGTCCAGAAGCTGTACTCAGAGCTTTGATGGAGCCTATGAGAGCTGGGTACCTCTCCTTAGGCGTAAGAAAACACAAATGGAGCAGATTTGATTCCCTGAGGCAAGGCCAGTCTTTCATCATAATTACAGATCAAACTCCTCCTTGCCAGAGTTTCTCCATCTAAGGGAGCTACCCTATAGGAGATATCTTCTCCTACAGGAATGAAGTCCAGTTGCCCTAGCTGGGTGAATCAATCTGTATTATATGGTGCTCCTATTCCCGCTATCTCGCTTGTGTTTGGAGGCAAACTTATGCTGAAAACCACTGGTACCATTATGTTAGGCCACCAATTAAAAGTCATATAGACAGAGACCTTTGAAATTGATCCCAGACTGGAACCTTTGCCCAGATTTATTGAATCATGATGCTAATTTATTTCCTTTTTGCCAGCGGAAATCCTGTCTCTATAGTTACTTCTTCTCTTCCTCCAGTTTTGTGCCCAGCTCAGTTACCTGATTCTTACTATTTTCTCTTCTGCTCGTGGAGATCTAAACCACTTTATCTGTGGAAAAGTATATCATATGGCTTTGAAGCTAGTAAGGCTAATTTAAAACACACACACGCACACACACATGCATGCGTGCATACACACGAGCGCATACCTGCATGCGTACACACTCACATGATTAAAATTCAGTCCAGAAAGCTCAGTGAACAGGAAAACACAAGTGTTGCTCATTGCTAGGAATCATGACACCATGCAGTGGGTAGCAAAGCAAAGTCTTACCATGAACACCCAGAAAAACAGATGTTGAGAGGGCGTGAGCTGGAGGTTGGGAATCACACAGTTCTCCTTTATCTTGCATAATATGATTCTAGCCAACACTGTGCAAAACTGGCCATAGCAAGTCACAACATGGGGAGAAGCAAAAAAGTCTACCATGGTCTACCAGGCAGATTGCAGGCTCACTGAGAACTTTTCCCAGGAAGGGAGTTTCTCCCATTGTAATGGAAATTTGTGTTGAAGGCAAGTAAATGATAAAGGAATATTGTCTACCTGGACATGTCCATGGAACAAATAGAGTAGACCTTGTCAGCATGTGCCCTTGCAAAACACATGCTGCTTTGCGGGGAGCGAAACTGAGGGATCATGTGCTGTCTTCAAATAAGGAATTGGGTGGGGTCTGATCCCCGACATTTCTGACAACCTGAAACTCTCAGAGATGCCAACAGAAACTGAAGGTGCTTAGCATGTTATTAGAGGTGCACAGAACTCCACAGCACCAGGTCAGAAGACAACTGTTGCTTCACACCAGAGCCTCTTGCACTGAGCAGAGAATGAGAGAAATAAAGGAAACACAAATGCCTTTTTGCCTACAAAGGAAGATCTGGAGAATAGTGTCAGTGATTTGCAGGGTTACGAGCGGAAAAGCCTTGGTGAACTGTTTCAGGACCTTGGACTCTTGTGTGACGGACGTTCCCACTTTCAAGGTGCCCTGTGGATTCAAGCCACATTTGGGACCCTTACAAACTCCAAGAGGCTGCCCAAGCCTGCCTACATCGTCAGATCTTGTCTGAAAGCCACATCAGCATAACACAGCCTGAAACATCCCAGCATGTACTTGTTCAAGCACACTCCTCCTTCTGTGCTCCATCTCTTTTGTCCCCTGAGAGAAAGCCAGGCAGTTTAGATTCTCTGACTGATAATCTGTCCTCTTAGGTAAACCATGAATTCGAAGAATTTGAATGCTTAAAAACAAACAGAAAATGTAACAAAGTTTGCCAAAATACCTTAAATTCAAGGTAAGTATCTGAAGATCTAGTACACTGTAGCAAACAACAGAGACCAGAAAAATGGATTTTCCCAGGCACTGATCGTTCTTGATTCTTTAAGGCACCAGGAACCAGTTTGATGCTTCTGTACCTCTTGTAAAATTAAGATCGGTACTGATTTATATGGCCCTAAGGTAGCCAGACCTTAATCCCACCCACTAACCCTCCAGCTGTTGAGAGCTTTCTGCTGTCACATGCCCAAAGCATTTAAGTCCTCTGTGGCAGACAGCTTTTGGGAAGAGACTTACCAAAGCAAGGCCCCATGGCCCAGAGATCATTCTTCCTTGCTGCACCCTTGTCTGCTCAGCTTGCTGTCACATCCTCTTTGAGGTCAGCCACCAGTTGTGCCCAAAACTCTTTTCGAGAGATTTAAAATCACTGGAAATTTTTAAGACATCCAAGACAAACAGTCACAGAAAAAGAAACTGGGAAGGACAAACTACTGGCATACTTGCTGACAGAAACTACATTTTCTTGAGAAGGAGAAATATGTTGCTTCCAGTTTGGTTACTCGCAGAAAGTGCTGCTGGGATATGCCAGAAATACATACCTATACATTCTTTACTCTCAAATAATGACAATATAACCAGCACTAGAGATGCTGAGCGCTGGTGTATATTCTCTTCTGTGGATGGTATAGCTCTGAAATAGGAAAAATAATGTTGAAAATCCAAGGTATCTATATTGGTGACGTGTATACCTAGAGCTCAGTGCTTAAAGACAGACGTCCTGCTTTATTAGTGACAACCAAATAGGCACATTTCTAAAGAACAAGCTTAGGTCATGAATGTAGTGTCTCTATGTGTGGTCTTTATAATGAAGTTAACAGAGGACAGGGTTAAGGACCTACAGTATTCTTTCCTGCAATGTGCGTACCTACAGTCTACATGGAATAGAGTCACCAAAACCTGATAAAGAGTGAAGAAATAATTACCTAGAAAACTGAAACAAAATAGCAATAATTTTAAATGTTTATCAAAGCAATGTTTAAAATTAATTTTGTTTTAATGTATTCTGACATTTCCAATACAATAGTTCCATACAGAGCCTCAGAGTTAAAATTTAAAAAAAAAAAAAAAAAAGTATTTTTGCCAGACCTTCCCAGCTCTGCGTTCTACCAAAGGCCATCATGAGGTCAGTCTTTGTGATGTTCTCCCTGGAGATTTTTGTCTGCCCTAGCACTCTGGATATGTTTTTCTGTCTTTGGCCAGTTTTTCTTCCCAGCCTCTCTTGTTGCATGCAATAATACATCTTCTGTTTCAGTTTGGGGCTATTGTGTAATGTTGCCCAAGTCACGTCTCGGAACTGGAGCACTCAGCTTTCTTCTTATGCCCTTTTTTTTCTGCCTTGTTTTGAAAATATCTCCATCTGTCTGGAGTTGCAGACATATTTACCAATAGTTCTGTTCTTTCTTGAATTATTTCTGGTTTCCATCTAGTTCACATTTTCTCCGTCTACGTGATAGGAGCAACACCTGCATTTCTGAGTGCTGCCCCTCTGCAGCCCCTTTTTCTATGTTCTCAATTCTTACCTCTGCTAGCCTCAAACTTTTGTGAACTACCAGGTACGAGTCGCTTGAGATGTGGTGCTCCTGCAGGTTACACCATGTGTTTTTGTAAAACAAAACTTGTTAATAAAAGTACCAATGCTGATCACGAAAGTATAGCAAACATTACATTCCTACACATGAGAAATGAGTCTTCAGTCTTCCCTCCTCTCTTCCACCCTGAAGCAGCATCTGCTCCATCAAGACCCCTGCAAGATGCAACCTGCAAACCACTGCTGGGTTCTGTCTCATCTAACTTCAGGTAGCTGCAGCACAGAGAAGTCTGTCCAAATCAGCCATCAGCATTTGTTTCCCAGCTGCCGGGGAGGGGTGTACCCAATTCATCCCAGCCCCAGGACACGAACTTAGGAAGGCCTAGGACTCTGGGTACGCCCGGTGGCAGGAGGGCAGGTACCTGCAGCACAGACGTGACCTGTCTGGGCTAGCTGCCTACAGGTGGGAAGCCAGTGCCCGCCCCTGGGCCTGCCTTGCTGTGTCACCCCGACTAGACAGGTCCTTGCCCCGCGTCAGCAGGCCGAAAGCATTTTCCCGTGCTGAGGCGGGAAAGAAGGGTGGGATATAGCACAAGGCCGCAGCGCTGGGGACAAGGCTTCCCTTCTCGAGCAGCCGCCGTCCGATTCCCCCCACCACGGGGCACCGGGGCGGACCCCCCAGCACCGCGGCCGGGGCCCTGCCGCTGGGCGCCCGCTGCGCGCCCGCTGCGCGCCGCCGGGGCGGCGGGCAGCGGCCGCGCCGCCCCCGCCGGCGGCCGGCTGCCTCCCCGTACCCCTTGCGGAGCGGCGAGTTGCCTTCGAAAGGGCGGTTTCCCCTCTTAACGTGGGATTAGCACCTAAACTCACACGGCGAAAAGATGCTGCGAAGAACGGGCAAGTGATCAGTGGAAGTGTAGGGGGGCTTCCTCCTCAGAATGAGTGCTTCAGGGTATGCAGGAAAAAGATGAGCAGACAAAAATGAGTGGACAAGCCAGGTGTGTACACTTACAAATAAGAGGAAAGATGCACATTATGATGAACCAAAGCCCTGCTAAGGCATCTATAGTATGCCTCTTGCAGAATCCAGTAGCAAGGCTAGGCATGTATTCTCCAGAACAGAAAGGCAGCATCCAGTATGAGTGAGGCTGAAATGACCACACCTCAATGACATGTTTCAGGATTTCAGCCAAAAATGTTCATTTAACAAGATGCCATTCTTCATGTAAATCCCATGCTGACCGACTGAAAAATTTCTCTTAAGAGGACTGCAAGCTTTAAACAAGTCAGCTTCATTACTTGCAATCCAAACCCCTCCTTTTTAGTATATACATGGAATCAAAGTATATATTTTTCAATGCTGGAACGTAAAAAATGCACAAAGCAATTGTTTCTGATTTCAACATTAAAGTATTATTCATTCCAGGACTTGGCAATAATGTATAAACCTCAAGTCAATAGCTGTAAGTGAACTGCAGATTTTTCTCACAGTACATTTAATTAAGCTCTCCAAGGCTTTAATTCTAAAAAGCTTTTTAAAAAATTTTATATTCTCCTGTTTCTTTCATAATATAGATGGGAAGAGTTCTTTGCATGGTCCGATGGGAATATCTACAAGAAAGTATTAGAAACTGCATTTCCAAGCTCTTTCCTTTCCCAGCTCAGTTATCAAATTAATTTCCTTCCAGCTCAACCAACTGCAAAGCCTGAGAAGCGTGTAACTGCATTTTCAGCATGAAAACGGTCATCTATATGGATTTAAAAGTTGTGTGTGTGTAAAAATAATAAAGTTCAGTGATAATTCGAGGCAACCTAGATGAAGAAGAATTCAACAACTCATCAAGCATCCCAGTGATCCCACTAAGTAACTGTTTCCAAGGCTCAGTCATGCTACTGGGAACAGAGGAAACAAGTATACATGGCATACTCTGTAAGCAGACAGACAATCAGACAACGGGTATACGTATTTTTTATGCACAGCCCATTTTCCTTCCCTGGAGAGCTCCTCAGCAGAGGGGACTGAAGCTGCCGCTGCTCCCTCTTTAGAGCCTTCAGGGCCCAGGCTGAAGACAGGGCAAGTGAGAGAACCCCACCATGGGGTGTAACACAAGCACAATGTTCCTCAACAGAAAACTGCTCCACTCAGGAGATTTCAAAACAGTCACAAATATCCACTACTTTCTTTAGGCTATATTTTCCCAAGGCCATCATAATCAGTGTTTTGCCTATTAGATTGAAATTTCTTGAGAAAATATATACTTCGCAAAAGGCCAAGTTAGCTGTTATTGTTACAGTGACGTACAGTGCCATTTACAAGATCTAATTATTTTGGAATAATTTTTCTGTCAGTGAAAAGCAGCCAGAATGCATGGAATTTGGCTCCACTGATAAAAGTAGCAAACATTTGCTTTATGTTCCACTTTTTTGGGGGGACGCTGATTTTGAAAAGGTCAAAATTTACAGGGGGAAAAGGTAGGCTTAAATCCCTAAAATGCAGCAGGTTTAGCTCTGTCCCTTTTAATCATCTGGATTGTAGGAGCTTGGCTGACATCACATTAAGGAAAACTGAAACCAGATGGTGTAGTTGCAGAATTTTTCTGTACTGATCTTTTGAAGCAGTACTGACACACTTGAACAGAGGTAAAACATAGTTATGTAAAGAAAGCACCAACATACTGCAACCTGTAAGTGAGAAATTTCAAAGCATTGAGATCTTTGATCCCTGCTTAACAGTAACTGGCAAATACAACAAACAGTGAAAATACATTCCTTTCTCTGTTAATTTATCCTTGGACTTTTTCACTCTCTTCTTTTCCCCTTTCGACCAGCAGGAGTCCCACAAACATTAGGGCAAAGTAAGAACTGATAAAAGACTTAGAAATACATGGTAGTTTGTTTTTCTAATCGGAGTTAATGAAAAGTCTTCCATTGCAAGACATCATAAAGCTATTTCAGAGATATTCCTCTATCAATAGCAAGTTGGCCCTATTTAATGGAAGCTTGGAAAGTACACTGTCAACTTAAATTTGTACCCACATAAAAAAAACCAGTTTAGAAACCCATAAAACTAGTAAGAATGTTTATACAATTTAAAAACATTCCAGCAAGGACTGTAGCTATTAAACAAATCAGCATGTCCCAGAGAGTTTGAAGCCCAAACATTGAAACACTAAGTACCCAGGACTACGATTTGCCTTCACTTTTTTAAAAAAAAGATGTTCTTCATTGTCAACAAAAGTTCCAGGAAAAAATGGTAGGGACAAAGGAATCTCATGAGTGAGTACTGAATGTGGTATAGACAGAGGGTTACAGGTGTGCAGGGCTAGATCCTAAGCAGGAGTAGTGCTGGTTGTCATGTCAACTGGGGACTGTGATTACGATTCATAAATTTGCAGTAGCCCTTTTAAGGGAACTTTAGGCCTTCAGGATATGGATCTGGTGAAGAATCATGGCTCCAGTGATGTCAAGAGCAAAAATTCTTCAGTGCACATAAAGCAACCCTACTTCTTTCATTTCAAAGACTGCCAGTACTCATACACAGAGACTCTACTAAATTGCTTCTCTTAGCGTTGTTATTAGATTTATGAATTAGGGCCTTTAAAAACTTGATTATCTGTGTTGCCACTTCAGTCGGCAACCAAGATTCAACATACACCAGAAGGTCAAGAGAGAGAACAAGAAAACATCAACTTTAAAGGGGCTTTCATCTATCGTAATCATAATATGCATAGCAGAAATTTTCTTTATCATCTCTCCCATCACAGTGCAATCCAGAAAGGAATGGAATCGCACTGTGTCCACTGCTGTTACTAACTCACATCAATGCAGTTACCAGATGTAATGATCTGTTTTCTGGCTCTTACTACTGTGTTCTTCAGGGGACAGGGTTCCCATTCAGTTGAATTCAATAAATACATGTATAGTATGAATGACTCTTGGGTTTAGGTGTGGAAAATTCTTTGCATTTTCTTCCTGAGAAAAAGGGGGATGAAAACATAAGACAGACAATTAGTTTATTGTCTGAGAACACTCTTCACTGAATTCCCTTCACTATCCTTTCTCTGAGTCAGTAAGTTTATGCTGAAGACACCATGATACAGCAGCTCCTTGTCTTTCTGTCACTGCATGCCCTATTAAACTTCCCCTCCTGTTCCACTTCACCACATACAGGAAAAGCATCAGCACAAATATTAAGGTGCCCTGTAGTAATTTACAATTACAAATTCCAGTGTATATGAAATAGTAAATACCATATATTGGTCTGATTAATGCATGCTTGTCATATTAATTTCTTTTCCTAAAGGCCCATGTGGGGCACATGCAGGGCTGCAGTACTTGTGGGTATTTAAGAGTAGCTCCGGAGGAGGCAGCGTTTGGAGAGTGTACTTGGGATGGACACGCAGGCCACAGGAGTGCACCTAGTTCTAAAACCACAGCAGAGATTGAAAATACCATGAATTTACCACACCAACCAAAAGGTTCTCTTCCCCATGGGAATTTCAGAGCATACCTCCAGCCTGAAAGTCTGCACGGGGGACCCATCTTGGCTGTACGTGACTTTTCCCAAGAAGTAAATTCCTTCCTCTTTGGAAGCATCTTTCATACCCTTAAAAAAGAGAAGTGGGGAAGGATGACATTTCCACCATTCCTGAATGAAAAGCCGTGACAACAGCCCCAGTGGCTGTAGCTCCGGTCACAAGTCTCAGGACTCTGATTGGGCATGCAAGCAAGAGGAAACAGCAGTCTAACTAAAAAGGACCAAAAAAGGAGCCTTTCAAAGTGACTCACTACAAAGGATAAAAAAAGGAACTTGCATGGATAGCTAAGTTCTTTGGAGCACTCATGATCTCCTCTGTCTGCAACTCTGCTTTGGAAATGTGAGCCAGCATCACAGCATGTGGGCAGATGACTCTGGACAGCTTTCTCATGACATATCCCTTCAATCCTTCCATGGCTCAGCAGTTTCCTTGGTCATTATCCCACTGAAACAAGGCACAACAGGGAACACTGAACCATGTTCCAGATAACAAGATCCAGACATTATGCAAAGTGCTCTTGTGGCATAGAAATCCCAAGATTCAAGACTACCAACAAAACGGGAAATACAGCCTGATTGTCTGGCAAGCAGGTCTTGCCTGTTTTTTGATATGGAAGACACAAATCAGATTAAACTTGTTCCTGTGCTGTTTAAGACAGTTACGGAATGGTGCCAGAAATGCTGTTCAATGTCCACATAGGAACCTCCATCATGGATATATTTGACACTAGATTATCAATACGAGGGCTTTTTCAACATAATTTTGCTCCTTAGTCGAGACACAGCCAAATAGGGTGAGTCTACAGGTCTTTTAACACTCCATACAGGTTATCTCAGATCTCCCTCACATATGGGGGGAAATGGGATCTCCAGGTGGAAGTAGAGCCACATACAGCCCAAAGCCTTGCAGGTATGAATGGAGACAAAGTAGCTGTTACAATTCCAGACCTCAGTTCTGCTCAAGTCTTCCCTCAAGCCTGCTCAATCGGCCTTTGCAGCAAAGATGCATGCATTTGTGAGTAGCTGAAGTACATACCAAACCTATATATCTTGTGCAATGTGAATGAAAACAAACAGACCTGTGGCAGGAGCTATTAGCTGGGTCTCAACTACTCAATACTTTAATAACAATCTATTTAAGAAGCAATGTTTTCATTTAAACATGCAACATAAATAAAATGTCAGCTAATATTACTAAAAGACAAAAATGTGATTTCTGTGACTTCAGAAGTCTCAAGCACTTTAAAGCCATACAATTCATGTCTAAAGACATCAGTTCTCACAAAACCCCACATTTTTTAAAACTATAAAAAGCACATATTTCATCACAACAGTAACGGTATTTGCACACAATTTTATCAAAACTCAACATTACATATTTTCTTTGCTGTGAAACAGAAGCAAACTCTTTCTCAAGAAGCAGCAATTACCAGCACTTTCTGAAAAATCATTGCTCAGAGGTGTCATGGTTTAACCCCATCTGGCAGCTAAGCACTATGCAGCCACTTGCTCACTCCCTCCGGGTGGGATGGGGGAGAGAATTGGAAGAGTGAAAGTGAGAAAACTCATGGGTTGAGATAAAGACAGTTTAATAGGCAAAGCAAAAGCCCACTACCTCCCATCGGCAGGCAGGTGTTCAGCCACCTCCAGGAAAGTGGGGCTCCGTCATGCGTAGTGGTTACTTGGGAAGACAAATGCTATAACTCCAAATGTCCCCCCTTTCGTTCTTCTTCCCCCAGCTTTATATGCTGAGCATGATGTCATATGGTGTGGAATATCCCTTTGGTCAGTTGGGGTCAGCTGTCCCGGCTGTGTCCCCTCCCAACTTCATGTGCACCCCCAGCCTAATCACTGGTGAGGTGGGGTGAGAAGCAGAAAAGGCCTTGACTCTGTGTAAGCACTGCTCAGCAGTAATGAAAACATCCCTGGGTTATCAACACTGGTTTCAGCACAAATCCAAAACATAGCCCCATACTAGCTACTGGGGAGAAAATTAACTCTAACCCAGCTAAAACCAGCACAAGCAGTTATCACATCTCTAAAAGAAACTTGTTAAAACCACTGGTCAGAACTCAAGTTGTAAGTCAACAGTAATGGTCCAATGTCTGAAGGACATGGGTAAACTGCATGAAGTTAGAGGCACTGCACTTAATCTCCTGTGTTTGTTTCCTGTAAGTGACGTAACAGGGGCCACACTGGCACTTTAGCAGCTATAATTGTTTTGAAATTATTAACCTGCCCCAACTTGGTTCCAATTTAAAGCTGTTCTAGAATTTGTTTCAGCTTTCCTTTTTGACGCCCAAAAGAGCAAGATATTTCCTCTTTACACCTAGCTGCCAAGATCCAAATTTGTAGTTTCTGTGTTTCCCTGGTAACAGCTGGTGATGTCATAAATGTACTAAGTGGTACAGGGAGATGCTATGCTGAAAGTCTGGAAGAGAACAGCTAGCTGGCTCTCTGCCCGGCTGCCACCACCATTCACCTTCTCTGCCTGCCCAGCTCTGTAGACACTATCTGGACCAATTTGGAGAGCTCCCCAGAAAGCTTGAGTTCTTCTTGGCAATAGGAGTGGAAGGTGTAGAAATATCTGCTCTTATTTCTAGTGTCTCAATCTTGAGTGTTTTATGAGTTCAGTACACTGAGAATTGTTTTCTAAGCAAGGTTTGTATCTGAAATGACACTTTCTTTCTTTGTCACTGAAGTAGCTGTCAACCTGCTCAGAACTGGCAGCAAGCTCAGCTTCCACACACATCACTGTCGCTAACAGAGAATGGTGAGCTCCTCTGAAGGTCAATACCCATAGCAGAGGTTGGCAACTGGTTCCTGATCAGCCTCGGTTGCTCTGTCCCAGTGCTGTGTCATACCAAAATACACTGGGGAAATGCAGGAACAAAAGGAGTAGGTGTAACACCCTGATTTCAACCCTGGAGAATGACATGCAGAAAACATGCGTATTCCTAGCAGAATACAAACACACACAAATATACTACTCCACTGGAAGTTTCACTCTATGTCACAGCAGAGTCACCTGCAAACATTATAGCATACACATAAGAGGGAAAAAAGCTTTCCCATCATTAAATACTAGGAGATAAAAGGAACAATCACAGAATTAGATGCATAAAAATTCTATTGTTTGTGTGCTGCAGTCACTTACTTCCTAGTGTGTACAGGCAATGGAACTGGCATTCCAGTCCTGAGATATGGCTCAAAACTGCACTGAAAAGGTCTGCGTATAATCCCTCCAGATTAAGGAAAAGGCTATTTATTCTAATTGATGGCATTTCTCCTTGAGGAAGAGGCCAAGGGAAGATAAAGTATTAGCTATGTTACAGAGCTAGCAGCATGATTTGAATCTGATTTATTTAATGATTTCAAAGCAAGATCCACCTTGACACAGTCCCTTGTCATGCTTCAACTTGACACTTTGAAGAAGATAGAAAGTAAGGGAATTCTGTACATAAAGTACTCGGGAGGCAGTTGGACAAACATATTTCCCCAGGACTGAGAGACAAAAGAATCATAGAATCATAGAATGTTTTGGGTTGGAAGGGACCCCTAGAAGTCATCTAGTCCAAGCCCCCTGCAGTGAGCAGGGACACCACTAACTTGATCAGGTTGCTCAGAGCCCCATCCAACCTGGCCTTGAATGTTCCCAGGGATGGGGCCTCCACCACCTCTCTGGGCAACCCATTCCAGTGTTTCACCACCCTCGTTGTAAGGAATTTCCTCCTTATATCCAGTCTAAACCTACCCTGGTTTAGTTTAAAACCATTACCCCTTGTCCAGTCACAGCTGGCCCTACTAAAAAGATTGTCTCCATCTTTCCTATAGGCCCCCTTTAGATACTGAAAGGCCATAATCAGGTCTCCCCACAGCCTTCTCTTCTCCAGGCTGAACAACCCCAACTCTCTCAGCCTGTCCTCATAAGAGAGGTGCTCCAGCCCTCGGATCATTTTTGTAGCCCTCCTCTGGACCCACTCCAACAGTTCCATGTCCTTCTTGTGCTGAGGGCTCCAGAGCTGGACACAGTCCTCTAGGTGAGGTCTCAGCAGAGCAGAGTAGAGGGGCAGAATCACCTCCCTCGACCTGCTGGCCACGCTTCTCCTGATGCAGCCCAGGGTACGGTTGGCCTTCTGGGCTGCCAGCGCACATTGCCGGCTCATGTCCAGCTTTTCATCCACCAGCACCCCCAAGTCCCTCTCGGCAGGGCTGCTCTCAATCCTTTCTTCCCCCAGCTTGTACTGATACTGAGGGTTACCCCGACCCAGGTGCAGGACCTTGCACTTGGCCTTTTTGAACCTCATGAGGTTCACACAGGCCCACCTCTCCAGCCTGTCCAGGTCTCTCTGGATGACATCCCGTCCTTCTGGTGTGTCAACCGCACCACTCAGTTTGGTGTCGTCCGCAAACTTGCTGAAGGTGCATTCGATCTCGCTGTCTAAGTCATTGATGAATGTATTGAATAGCACCGGTCCCAGTACGGACCCCTGAGGGACACCACTTGTCACCGGTCTCCAACCGGACATCAAGCCATTGACCACTACCCTCTGGATGCGGCCATCCAGGCAGTTCCTTATCCACTGAACAGTCCACCCATCAAATCCATAGCTCTCCAATTCAGAGAGAAGGATGTTGTGGGGGACCGTGTCAAAGGCTTTGCAGAAGTCCAGGTAGATGACATCCATTGGTTTTCCCTTGTCCACTGATGCTGTCACACCATCATAGAAAGACACTAGATTCGTCAGGCAGGACTTGCCCTTGGTGAAGCCATGCTGGCTATCTCGAATTATCTCCCTGGCCTCCATGGGCCTTAGCATAGCTTCTAGGAGGATCTGTTCCATGATCTTCCCAGGCACAGAGGTGAGGCTGACAGGTCGGTAGTTCCCAGGCTCTTCCTTTCTACCCTTTTTGAAAATGGGCACAATGTTTCCCTTCTTCCAGTCACCAGGGACTTCACCTGACTGCCATGACTTTTCAAATATCATGGAGAGTGGCTTGGCGACTACATCGGCCAATTCCCTCAGGACTCTGGGATGCATCTCATCAGGTCCCATGGACTTATGTGCGTTCAGGTTCCTCAGGTGGTCACGAACCTGATCTTCTCCTACAGCAGGAAGGGTTTTGCCCTCCCGGTCCCCCTCATGCCATCCATCAACTCGGGTGGGGTGAGGAGAGAGGTTCCCAGTGAAGACTGAGGCAAAAAAGTTGTTGAGTACCTCAGCCTTCTCCTCATCTGCTGTTACCAGCTTGCCAGTCTCGCTCATCAGCAGGGGTACGCTTTCTTTAACCATCCTTTTCCGGCTGATATACCTGTAGAAACCCTTCTTGTTATTCTTTGCATCCCTAGCCAAGTTTAGCTCCAGCTGCGCCTTGGCTTTCCTGACCCCATTCCTACACAACCGGACCGCGTCCCTGTACTCTTCCCAGGATGCCTGTCCCTGCTTCCACTGCCTGTGCAGTTCCCTCTTCCTCCTTAGTTTGACCAGCATCTCTCGTCTCAGCCATGCCGGTCTCTTCCCTTCTTTGCCCGATTTCTTACACCTGGGGATCGAGAGCTCTTGCGCTCTGTGGATCACATCCTTAAAGATCTGCCAGCTCTGTTCTGTTCCCCTGTCCCTGAGGACCGTTTCCCAGGGAGTCCTTCCGACTATCTCCTTGAGGAGCTGGAAGTTTGCTTTTCTAAAATTCAGGGTCCTGACTATTCTCTTTGTTCTTCCCATTTCCCTCTGGAGCGTGAGCTCTACCAGCGCATGATCACTGCAACCCAAGCTGCTTCCGATCTTGACATTTCCGACGAGCTCACTTGCATTGGTGACCACCAGGTCCAGTATCACATCCCCTCGGGTAGGGGTGTCTATTACCTGGCTTAAGAAGTTGTCCTCAATGCATTCAAAAGATTTTTTATCTTTTTCAAGGTCTGTACTCCTGGTAGGCTAAAAACAAGTCTACCAGCAGCAGATACAGAATTTCTGCAGAAGTTTCATTAGCACTCTACAGAGATAACTTGCCTCTCTAGTTTTATGCTTTCATTGTATTTCTGATATATCTAGAATGAGGAAACACCTGCGCATCACACTGCAGTGCCGTATGGCTCAGATACCATAAACAAACCCAGCTCAGGTGTCTGCACATAGCTGTGGAACCATTAAGTTATCCCTGTCATTCAGGACATTACTATGGAGATCATTGGATAATTGCCCTTGATGTCATTTTTGGAGTCAATGCAATTCACAACAATTGCCCATCACCAGACCAAGGACAGAAGTTTCAGTGGTGACCCCTGCTCAGCCAGACAACAGGAGTTAGAGGAAAAAGAAAGATGTAGATGAGCAGCAAGACAGTGAGAGCTTTTCCCTCTCCCTTTCATTGTTCAGATCCAGTTTTGACAACTGATGGCAGACTAGTTTCTCACAAACTGTCATAGGGGACATCTCAGGAAAGACTAAAGAACGGCACCTACTGAGAAGTACTGTTCTTGTCTACATTGGCTATTCCTTTGAGTTTGGTTTAAAGCTTTTCGGAATGACTCTCCATCTGACAGCTGGTGCCACTTCTTTACCTCTTCCTTCTTCCCCTCAACTCACCAAATAATGAGTTTGCTTCAGATTCCATCAGCACCAAAAATTAATAAAGCAAAATTACTTTGAGAGATAAGACCCCTGTAATTTCCTTTTTTTTTCATATGGCTTTAGGCTAGAGCTAAGGTCTTGCATGAAACAAAAGAAAAATGAAACAAAACAAAACAAAACAAAACACCCACAAAACTCAAAGTCCCTAGACAAATAAGAGGAGTTCAGAGCACGGCGATGAACTCTATAGCACTCCCTAGAAAAAATCCCTAGGAAGAATATTACTTCTAGAAAAGCAATCATCTTCACTACTGGTGCACAGTGAGGGAAGGAAAGCCCTAGGCTGAAACTGGTATCAAGCTTATTTTATTAATTTCTGTTATTAAATCATAAACCCTTTGAAAACATTAAGAGGCGAAACTGGGCAGCTGAGACCAATTATTCAGGAAACCATACTATGGGAGAGGAGACCTCTCCCGAATATTAGCAAGAAACATGAGGAACTGCCCAACTTTGGTCTCACTGGGGCTATGGAAGTATTGTTGGTATTTTAGTATTTTCAGCAGTAATGGCTAATGGACATCTCTAAACAGAAAGCAATTAAGGTTTTAAGGGCCCAGCAAAACATTTTGTTAACTTCTATAATAAACATCAGAGTACCTGGACCTTAGACCCAAGAGTCAAATAAATATATAATGATTTCATTTACTATAAGAAAGGGTGAACTGTATTTGCTAATAGAGCATTAAGAGCAATAAAGCATGAAGTGCATCACCACTCTAGGCTTAGAACTAGGTAATAGCATATTTTAACATCAAGTGTCCTTACAAGAGGTTAATGAAGTCAGATTGTGTTTTTCAAAATAATTGTCAAGTTAATCTTTACTGATCTGACACTGGTGACATTGGAATGCAAGCATAAGGGGTCACATAACATTAAATAGCTGACTAAGGCATATTAGTTGTAGTATTAAATGTGTAAGCAATGCATAAAATCTACAAATACATATGTGCATTTCATATTTTAAAGATGATAGTGGCGTGACTAATGGTTTACAGGGGAGAAGAATTATTTTTCTAAGATCTCTGTCATATCCTTCCTGCTTCTACCAAGCACAGGAGATTTTAATTATAAGCCAGTAAAACTGTTATCCTTCAGAAGATGATGCAAAATACTTGCATGATTTTAGTATAAACTTAAAACCTGTGGCTTTTCTTGTGCAAACTACAAGATTTCCAATAATAATTGTAACTGATGTCTTGTGACTTTTTAGAAGGATAAGCCAATCTGAAAAAACCCACATGTTAAACTGTACTGTCTTCACCTTTATGTAACAGGTAACAGCTTGATAGATAGGGCTGAAAAAGGGGAGTCCATCTTCCTTATCAGCTGCAATATTTGCAGAATGTGCAGAACACAAATATGTTCTCCCATGGCCACAGAGCTGCTGATAGTATTTTCACCTTGATGGCCACTTACTTTTTTCTGTTCCGAATGAGAGAGATCTTACAGCTTCATTGGTACTCAACAAAGAGGAGAACATAATTCTGTCCCAAATAATGGTAAGAAGTGGATAGAAGCACATTGAAAAATACCATTTTGGAGAAGTTCTGAATTGGTCTCTTGAGGTTTCTGAAGCTGAGAGATGCTTCAAATACCCTCTAAACCAAGGGATAAGTGCGAGATGTACTTAAAGTTGGAGCTTCCTCATTTTTGTGTTTTTCTTTAATAAGCAATGACCCTGTCTCTGTAATCCAGAACTTAACTCCTTGCTTTTCTGGTATAAACTGGTTTTCTTCATGCATTGTGCCTGGTATGAAGACTGATACCAGCACAACATATCCTGCTCTCCAGAAGCAGCTATTCCATACAAAGAGGTCCCATTAGCAGAGACAAATGCTGGGATATGAATGGAAATCTGTCCTGAAGAGGTAGTGAAATTACACTGTTCCCATTGGGAGCCTCATATGATCATGCAATCTTTACTGAAAAGAGACTGCTGTCACTCTTTTATGGGCCTGTCTCCATTTTCCCCTCTCTCCCATCTTTCACCTCTGTCACATACCAGAATTCTTGACAATTCAAGATTATTCCATCAGGCATACAATTACCCCCCTTGTCTATGGACATGCACATGCATTCAACAGCTTAAAGAGCTTCAAAGCCCTTACCTTGCAAGGAACATCAGGTCCTGCTGCTATGTAGATCAATAGTCAAGTTCACAAAGGCAGGCAGGGTGATGCTCTCCATCCTTCAATGATCTACAAAGAAGAAAGGACCTTTGCTGTAAATCTCATTCATACTCCCTTGCTCAATTAAAATTACTTTAGCCAGGGGCAACATTACAAGCCAGTGCATTGTAATGTTTTGACCTCAAAAAAAGACTCACAACTGCAATGCCAATCCACTCATGAGCTCATGCAGCAACTGAGCAAGTTCTAGTTCATGATACAGTTACAAAGAGATGCTGACTAAAGACAGTGTAATTCCCAACACAACTATTTCTTCTTTATTGTCCTCCCAGCAGTGGTATAGACATACAGCAGAGAAGCTTTCAGAGCATCTGTCAGCTAGATCTCCAAGTAAACATATATCTGACTTTTATCCAATATTGCATTTCAGTATGATCACGTTGTATAAACTCTGCTGAGATCTGAGAGCAACACTGTAACCCCCCCAAAATAAAACTGTGCCACGCACATTGAAAACCGCATCTCATTTCTTACATACCTGTCAATGAAAGCCACAGAATTGCAGGTAACTACACTCCAAAGCAGCAGATACACACTGAAGATGTGCAGGGTGTCTAGAGTCACGGGTACCTGTGAGCAGATTCAGTTGCTCTCAGTGCTGCGTTACACAAGCTAACCTTGAAGAGCATCTGATACTTATACTGAAGTGATTAGTCAGGGAAATTTTTAAACAACCAAAAATCAAAATACAGTTAAACCTCACTAATTCCCATTTGTGTCTGGGAAACTTAATTTTGTTAATTAGAAAATAACAACTGAGTTACAACAGAAGCCTGTACTTTACCGTGCACTAATAAATGATTTTTTATAAGGTCATATTACGTCTTCCTCTATCATCAGCATTCACAGACACAACATTAACAAAAGATGAGTTTCTGTTTATATATGTATATATATATCTATCTGTGTGTGTATTGATATACACACTAACATACATACATGTCCTTAAAACTGTGCGCTTAGCTTAGAAAAGCTCCACTCTGAAACCCAAGAGTGGAAGAGGAAGAGCTTTTTGCTCAGAGTAAAAGATATTAGCAGTTGTCTTTTGTAGTGTCATTCAGACTCCAGAAGAGACACTTGACAAACCCAAATGGGTAAATGTCAGTAAAGATATAAAGTAAAGCAGGGCATTGCTGCTGCTGCTTGGGGGAAGAGTGGCTTTCTCCACTACCTGTCACTAACTTCCAGCCTTAAGTCTCTGCAAGGAGGAACCAACTCTCAACTATTTCATTTTTAAGTATTAGCATGCATTTCCCCTGGGGTTCTTGCCTAAGGTTCTTGCCCTTCTCTCATGCCTGCCACCATGAATCAGGATTTACTCCACTCAAGCAAAATCAGGGAGAAGAAACTCAGGCCTTCCATTTGTTTTTCATGAAGAACATTTGCAGTCACTCTTTACCCTTGTATGATGATGAAGCAATCTCAGAATTTAACTTCATCAGCTCCTTCACCTTCTTCAAATAGTGACATCCTATTTGGCATGATTACCATAAGGAAGTTTAAAAAAGAACAGAAGCAACAATAGCAACCATTTTCTGAACTTGCCTCTTCTGATTAGATAAATGTCTTGTAGCTGTCAACAGCTATGAATATCATACAGATTTAACACTTCTCTTACCTGGAGACCTCAAAAAGCCACATACATTACAAAATTAGTCTCACTGACTCTTCTGGTAGCGAAGGGCTGAGCAAACTGTGGGCAAAACTAGCACCAGTACTCTAGAGTGCAACAAAATAACTCTCAGGAGCCCATAGCAATATTATGCATCAAGAATATGACTGTGCTGAACAAGATGCAGTCAAGATCCTAAGGCTGTTTTAAAGCAGACATGGTTTTGTAGAAACAGCAATGTTATTAAATTCTGGTTTCCATTTTATCTTAAATATTATTGATATGACTTTTCTCACAATGATCAGATATTACTGTGATAAAGCTCTAATACTGGCTAAATGAAATAAATAGATCATATATATTCATTCTTGACCCTTGCATAACAACTTGCTTTATTTTTAGGTTGCTGGTACTACTGCACCAAGAGTTTTTTTAAAATTTTGAGCAACAATGTTTCATAATAAAAAAAAAAAAAACTTAATGATAATAAAAAAACCCCTTATCACACATACACCAAAACATCTTACTAGAGACATGTCTATTTTTAACAGCATCCAATGCCTGACAGAGGCTGATTTCATCCTCACCTTTCACATACGATGAGGATGTGGAGGAAAAGAAAATAAAAGGAAGAAAAAAGAAGAAAAGCAGCAGATACATTTAGTGTTCCCTTTATCAAAATAAAGCTTAGCTTATTCAGCCTTTCCTGCTAAGATGATTGAATTCTTCACAAAATGATGCATGAGGGGAAGTTTCCAGCCAGTTCTGTTGAGGAACTGAAGATTCCCAGGAGGGTGATGATAAGCTGAAATGGTGGGTATGATAGGAGGCATTGCAGATATAGATAGGAAGAACAAACCAGCTTCAGCTAAACACATCCAAAATGCACAAGCCTGAAAGTGCATTTAGAAACTATCAGCCTGGAAAGATGCCTGCTTCAGCAGAAATGACTCATCAGGGGCAAGCAGACGCTTTAGGACTTTTTAATCAGTATTTCACAACTGCTGCACTGTAGGCATTCCTCCTGGCAGCATTATTCACTTGGCTGCCCATATGCCTGGTCATAATGGTTGTCTCTTGGCCTTATTCCTGGCCACCAGCAGGCTCTGGTTTCATTCTTCCTGGTTACTTAGATTTATAACGCAGCAGCCTTCCAGCTGCATGACATATGTAGCCCACAGGCATATACTTTTAACATATGCTGCATCTTGTCCTTTACACTGTTCCTATTAAGTCAACACAAAATGAGGACACTGGGACTGCTCAGTACATCCAGGAGCAAGAACAGAAAAGCTCCCAGTATTGCAAGCCGGGCCTGAAGGATTAGGAACAGTAAGGATTAAGCATTGCCATGTGTCTAACAGGCCCTCATGCTGAGTGTTCTTGCCTTGACTTTTCCTTGTAAATTACCTTTCTTTTAACCTACTTTCTCCTTTCAAATAGAGAAGTGCTCCAGAGTACTCTTGTAAAACTCATTCTGAATAAATCCTTAATGACACTTTAAATTAGATCACATCACTGTCAAGCCCATGAGACTTACCAGAAGACAAAGTACAGACACAAGATTTACATGAGCTATTCCTGATTTATACCCATTTAAGTGACAATTGAATCAGAGCAGCATTTTTACCACAGATCAAGATCAAAGACTTGAGTGTTTTACCTAGCTGGCTAAAGAAATTTTATCATTCACTTGGTCATTCATGGTCCATTTTGAATTTGTGTTTCAGCTAGGAGACTTGCATTCCGCTGGATACCAGAAATAAGCATTTGGTCATGCAAAAACTCTTTATTACTTCTCCAATGGGTTGTGTAGAAAGCTCCTAAGCCCACCATCCAGTATTTACTGCTTTCTTAGCTTCAGATTAAGCAACTATAAAGACCACTAGTTTATAGAAATGAGAAGTGGAAATAGTTAGGTAGTCAACCTTAGCTTTTTCTCACTGGTATATACATCGCATACATATGTACCCACACAACAGAATCTGCTGCGTTCAAAACACAGATGACCTGGTGAGTCATAATGATGTAGTGAAAGATTTAAAATAAAATTATCTTTTCCCAAAAGGTCATGAAGCATTACTTCGTGTTGGGCATTAAGAGGGACTTGAGCAACCCGACTTTTATGCTACAACGTGTTCCAAAACACTTTGGGCTCATGGAGTTGGTGGTTCCCCACCCATATCTATGCATAGTCTGTACATGGAAGGAAGCAATATATAGCAAGGAAAATTAGGGATTACAGACTGCTCTAAAAAAGCTTTAGAAGAAAGTAAGAGTTGCTTTCTTAGCTCTTCAACTGTCTTCCCCACAGAGGTGTGCGCTGTGGTTCTCCATTTCATGATAAGCTGCAGTTTCAATCCTCATAGAGCGGTGTGCACAGGTTCAGAATTACTTGTGAGAGTCAATTTTGGCAAAAGGGAATAAAAATAGAAGCAGCTTTCAATAATTGCCTTTTTTTTTTTTTTTAGCAATTTCAGAAGTGCTGGGAACAAAAGATCCAGCCTGGCTGTACAGTTGTAAAACTGGAAAGCAGTTTATGAAAGTCTGCTCTCATCAGGAGCTCAGATCTCCTCTTGAAGGGCTAAAGTCCTCTAAGTGCTGGTGACAAGCAGCTCTTTTTCTTTTTTGAATGTCTCTTGGCACTCTTTGCTTCCTATTTGAACCTGGGATTAATGCCAGGCTGTTCCTGAAGCTTTCAGACCTGCATTTGTCAAACCTCTAAACCGGAGCATGGCCACAGTGCAGAGAAGCAGGATAAATTTAGTCCATGCTGAGTCCCACAGCTGGATTCCTCTGTGATATCCAGCACACTTCATTTAAAACTAGCTCAGGAACCTCTGTACTCCACTGCAACACAGGCACACACCCCAGGCTTTATACCACAGACACAATGCCTCTTTAAAAGGGAGTCTTGTGCTCTTGATGAAAAAAATCATAAAGCAGGAATTGCGGAAGTCCTTTTTGTTCCCTTTAGCCTAAGACTTTTGTGGATTAATATTTCATAGTAGCTGCAATTGTGAAAGGGGTCTTACAGTGGTGGTGTTTGGAAGATTGGACACCACATGTGTCAGGGTATGGCAAGGTCGGACGGGCCCCAACCATGGGTGGGGGTCAGGTTCAGGCTTGGTGCAGGGAACCAGGATCAAACACAGCCCCAGGATAGCCAGGCAGGGCCTTGGGGATGGAAACGGGCTGAGGCCAGGCCAAGATGTTCAAGCATGCAGATCCGGCCAGGCTCGGCAGAGCCCATGGCCAGGCAGGGCAGGGCTGTGGCAGAGCTGGAGACAAACTTCCTATGGCATTGCTGGGGCAGGGACTGAAGTGGGGTCCTGAGCCACAGGTAGGGCTGAGAGGAGGCTGAGCAGGGGCAGTGAGGGCCCACATTAGTGCCTGATGGCCCTGACGGCAGGGTAGTAACACCATGTGCTCTTGGAGCCATCACAGAAGAAGGACCATGCAGCTGCCTGACACTAGACTGCATCCATATTTGAAAGTTTTAAAACACAATGAAGAAAAAATTATGTATAACTCTCCAGTGGGAAATGAAGAGGCATTTTAGTTTGTTTTTTTGCATTTGGCAGGCAGAGGGCATACTCAGCCTAGACCTAAATATAGCCTTCTGTTTGCTTAGAGACTATTTATTTTTTCTGTCTCCTGACACCGGTACACACAAAATTTTTTTAACATTCAGCAGATGCAGCACTCATACAAAACCATGCAATCTGTTCCTGAGAAATCAGCAGTAATTTTAAGAAGCCATCAGTATGCTGGGGGCGGAGGACCAGCCAGCGGCACCATGACAGTCGTCCATTTCCCAGTAAGGAACCACAGTTGTCTCCCAGACACCTGAAACTGGTATTGGGAGTTGGGAAATAAGTTGGTCAGAACCAGTTGAGGCAATGTTAGGGTATAACTGATCAAGAGTTTTCCACCTGACTGATTTTTCCAGTAGAGTCACAGACTGTGCTCCCCTCCAAAATAATTTTTTTCTGTCAGCAAAGTCAGACCCACAGCTCTCTGCCCAGCTGTCTCTAAAGCTTTTGCAGTTTTGTTTCTGCATCCAGGAAAATGGCCTTTTTTTGATCCCTGCATGTATAATAACCACATGGAAAAATTAGCAACAATGGAAATTTCAATGCAAAAGCATTATTTTCCATACACAGAAACTCTGCTTTCAGTGATTAAATTAGCAGCCTTAATCTCAGCCCACATATTCACCAAAAGAATTTCATTATATATTAAACAGTGCAGTGCATATATCCTTGTTTAATTTAATAACTATTCATCTGATGGAACTCTGACAGATCTTTAACTATTAGAACTGAACTATTTCACACAGATGATTTTGTCCATTTGCTGGAAAAACTTGTTACTGAATGCAGTGAGTCAATTTAAACATATACTGTATGTGTCACGCACAAACATTATTCAACTCAATATTTACTAATATCCCTTCTTTTCTTTGCAATATCAAGTTTTTTCTATAAAAAACCCACACTGTTAAAAATGAATTGCACAACTGAGTCTGGGGGTGTGGGTGCCCTGGTTGACTGGGTCCCTGGGGTCCCCACAGGTCAGTGGGTCTCTTAGACACCTGGGTCCCTGTGGGTTGGTGGATGCCCCAAATGGTGGGGTCCCTAGTATCCCCAAATGCCTCGGTCTTGGGAGTCTCCGTGGGTCAGCAGTGCCCCAGTTGCCAGGGTCCTCAGCCTTCCCAGACACTAGGGTCCTTGCTTCTAGGACGTGGTGGTGATGCTGGAGGTGCTGACCCAGCTGTGGCTGCACTCACTGCTGTGGGATGAGCCCAGCCTTAACATCACCTTTGCATAGCTGAGGTGGGCACAGGGACATGGTGGGGTTGGGGCACCCAGGTGATGCTGCAGCAGTGGCTAGAGCATGTCAAGAAGGAGGAATAGGTGGGATGCAAGAAGGACTGGGACAGAGAGGAGAGAGGGGGTCATGGGAGGACACTGGGGAGATGGGAAGGGACAGGGACACATGATATCTATAGGATCCCTGGGTGTTTTGGTCCTTCTCAAAGGACCACAACCCTAAAAGAAGTAGTTCTAGGATAGGTTGATGAGTGAGTGCCCAGAGGTTTCAAGGGCCTGCCAAATATCCATGGTAATGAAAGAGTACAAGGAAGATCAGCATGAGCACAGTTGCAGGAGACTGTACAAGGGACAGCTTGTTTCTCTAACAGAAAATTGTCTCTTGTAATGTCTGGTGCCAAAGGAGGCACCACTCCAAATTAAAACAGAGAAATCTGCCAGGCTCTGAAACCAGTGTCCAGGACTCACAGTCAACATACTCCAAAGCAAGGAGCCATTATTGGCACTTGGGGTGTGTCAGAGGTGAAATGGTACCCACTCACTGAAAAAACATTTCAGCAAGGCACTGAGGGTAGGCTTTCCAGACCAAGTGCCCCCAACTTTAAAGGCTGTTCTAGGAAGCTGGAGCCAGTCTATGAAAAAGAGCCTACCAGCTGCCAGGCCTCACTTCTCATCCACAGGAGTCCAGAGATGGAAAAGGCACAACTCTCATGACATGAAGTTGTGTATCTCTAAAAAAAACACATGCAGAGAAGATAGCCATATAAACCTGAAGCCGTAAGTGGTAGCAACTCAGTTACACAACCTGTTTATCAAGCCAACGTCTAAAAATCCCAACACAGCAGGGGTAAACCCCACGGCCATTGAAGACTGGGAGCCCATCACTGATTTTAGCAAAGTCAGAATTTCTCACAGGGCATCGAACACCACTGAAAGAAAAGAAAAAGACTACTGCAAATCCTATGGAGATTTCGCTCTTCATAGAAGAAAACAATATGAGAAGTAAATACTTCATTTAATGCTTGGGAAGATAAAAACCCCAAAGTCAATCTCTCATTTTTAAGAACATGAATGTGAATCTCATTCTCATGAAACACCTATATCAATAACTTCCTCTGTATAAACCTGTATTTCCTGCAGACATGTGTTTCCAATTCAGAGCACACAAAGAATAGGCAAGGCAGGTACTTGGACAGAATATTAGACAAAAAACCGTGAATGCATTCTGTGGAGAAAACAGGAAAACTCTTAAACTCTTAGCACATCAACACACCTGTTAAGAAAAGAATCATGGCTATTTACTCAAGCACTTGTTCAATGCCTGAAAACATATCTAAAGATGTGCAGGACTAACTCTTCAAAGAACAAATTTTATTCTAAGAACATCAACTATAAACACAGTTACAAAAGAGCATTAAGCGCTGAAAAGTCTAGTGCTCCTGGGAAAACTGTAGTCATGTACACACCTCTGATGGTCTAGCCAGCTGCACAAACCTCCTTTCAATCAAGTCTATAGACATTTCTTCCAGCGCCCTAACTACCTATGTTGTCCCTTAGCTGGCTATCTTTTACCAACTAAAAATTAAATTCCCAGGTATTTTTAGTCCAAATCTACTTCCCACATCAGCACTTGAATCTGGAGATGATTTGGAAAGGTAACATGTATTTTTCTTATTCTGCCCAATAGTTTTAAGGTGGTCGTCTTCCAGGAAAAATGCTCTGTCCCTCTGAACAGAATTATAAATAGGGAGAGGAAATTCAGCTGTACTGTTTCATTTTACATGCCTGTGCCCTCCATTTCAGTAGCAGCACACACTGGGTGTCATTCAAGCTATTTGACTGAGGTCTGCTCCCAGCACAGAACTGTTATGGAAGTAGCTTTGCATGTTGCTGCTGAGCAGCAGGTCCACTGACTCCTGATTCCCAAGCTGCGTTCACTGCTGGCTGGCACTCACAAATCATGTTCAACCAGTCCTTCTTTGCTGTTTGTCCAGGTTCCTTCTATCCATTTAGTAGACTTAGTAGATGAGTCTGGGCTTCGCATTGCTGAGTTTGGGTCTAACTGGCTACAACATTCTGAAATGACTGCTGTCTGAATGCACAGACTGCACCATGGGACGTGCCTTCTCATCTACTTCCCCTTCCATTTAAGATCACAATGCATATCCATGGCAACTGCAGCTTCTGCATACAAGAAAACAGGCACATTAGGAAATGTCTAGAATCTCCTTCCACAGTTTGGCATCAAAACACAGAACGTAGATCCAATGCCGCTCAGTTCCCTGGGAGCCATAACCATCTCCTTCCATGGTCTCCTCCAGAGACCCCAGGCCACAAGAGCACCATATGTACCCTAAAAACACAGCAGTAATCAAGCACAGCACTAGGCTTGGGGAGGGTCATTTCCTGCTTGATGGATCACTGCAATGTAGAAAAGACATGACAGTAGAAGGAAAACAGTGTAGGAAAATAATTAGTTCATTATACAGGAGCAAGGTATGAAATAGCAAGCAGCTTGCATTTCATATGGGCAGAAAGGTGAGGCCTAGGAGAAAAAAAAAATGATGTGTTGGAACAGTCTGTTCCAGCAAAGCGCAAAGCTAAATGTGGCACAGAGACATGCTATTCACCCACAAACTGTAAACCTACAGAGGAAGCATACGCCTGTCAACATTTTGACTTATAATAGAATTAGCCTCACGCTACAGCAAAACCAAAAAAAGCTTTAAAAGAGGACCCTGAAATGGAAGGGAAAAATGAGGGTGATGAAAGGGCTTGTTATACTGTGCTGATCCTGGCTGATGGGTACTGAGAACAAAGAGGTTAGAGGGGCCGTGTATTGTAAGAGAGTCTGCCACTCCCTGATATTTGTGTGCATTTACAAACCCAGCTGATCCTTTGGGGTGACAGCAGACTGAGATTAGAATGATGCATACCTGGCAAGAGACACACTCTTGGATTTGCTGTTTGACTAGCCATCAAAATATGCACTGTGCCTTTTTGTTTCTTTTTTTTTTTAAAAACTATTGCTCAGACATTTCATCAATATTAGTTTGAAAATGAAGGTCGGGCTTCTTCCTTCCCAGGGGTACCACATATAAACAAAGGAATGGGAAATTCTAGTTCCAGAAAGAAATACAAGAAGGGATGTTCCAAGACATCCTATTGGAACATGTGTCTTGTTCTGTAAAGTTGCAGTGATTATATCCAAGACAGAGGTTTTAGAGAAGTTATGCCTCTTATTAAACCAGCTGATATAATGGGGAAGAAATAGAAGTTTCCCAGCCTTCTTGTGTACTTGAGAACCTCTTTTTTCTTTTTCCCAAGACTATGCAATTTTGTCTTTTCTTTTTATTACATCTCTCTACAAAGCTGACTAGATCATACTAGTTATAAGAATGCTACTAAATCATTTTAAATTCTCTGTGAAAAGACACCACAGACATTAAAATAAAGGAAAAGTTTTCTAAAAAGATTTTATCCCTTTGTGCTGATTTTGGATCAAGCCATAACGGCTTAGCACAGATTCTATAAGTTCAGCTGAGTAAAAGGAGCCAACAACATAAATATAATCCTTAGGTGTGTAAGTTCAGGTAGGAGACAAAAAAAAGTACCAATTACATCCACACAGCTATAAAATAGTGTCCCTTTTTTCCAAAAATTGGAATATGTGGTTTTGGTGTCCAAAGGATGAAATCATCACTTGTCAGATCTCAGCCTCACCTTCTGTCTGACAAGAATCAACAGCACGAATAGCCTGTGACCTGGCAAGCTTCAAACTACATTCTCCACACTGTTGGGAGTTAGTTGTTACAGAAAGTCTTGTTACCTTGGGCACAGCTAGAAGTTAAATGTTCAGCAGTTACTGGCATCCAATGGATGTTGCATGTGTGTAACCATCAAAAAAGCAATTTATGAATACCTTTCTGTCAATTGTAACCCGTTCCTCCATGTTATCATTATTGCATTGGCTATCACAATAGTTATCACTATTTCATTTTGCATATGAAATACCAACTGAGTGTGCTTTTCACAGCTGCTGAAATCTTTTCCCTTCACAGAACGTGAAAGTGGCATGTTCTGCTTGGTGATGGCTCAAACTTTTTACTGATGGAGAGTAAGAACTGCTGTAAAAAGGAGTTAAAAATTCATAGTGTTACGCCACCACTGCATGTTGCTACTTAGTGGGAACAACAAAGAAACTAGCAGCAAGGTCTGATGGGGATGAACTCCACTTTAGCCCATGGTTAAGCAAGGCAAAACCCCAGAATTCATTACCAGAAGCATGCACAGTACCAAAACAAGTCTTGCATCATACCTTCCCATCATGGCTTCACTTTTCAAGACAGTGAGCAAGGCATTTTCTTGGAGTCCACACAAGAGTCTGTGGTGGCTGGTTTTCAAACAATGCAGTAGCAGGTTAGGACTTGTGCTCATATAGACCCTAGAAGCAAAGCCAGTGGAGCATGTGAAAGCTACTACGGTTTTTGCAAGACAATCACACCCCAACAAACGCATTTAAAACCTTTGGTTTAACTGTGGCTTCCAGTAAGAACATTTATGGCTATTGCAGTAACATCCCTTGGTCTAGAATCCCTTTGTGTTTACTGAGGCATAAGCAGAACTAAAGACCATTCCTGCTTAAAAGCATTGCAATTTCAGTGTAAAATAAGAGACAACAGGTAAATGAAGACAAATGGGCAAGCAGAAAGAAATGTTGTGTGCCTAAAGAGACAGGGCAATGCTACGGAGAGAGGGTCAGACTAGTTCCCAGTAAACTAGCTAAGGCGTCCAAAGGAGACCAGTCACTTGGTACGATTGGCTTCCTGCTACAGCTACTAATGCTCGAGCTGTTCTCCTCAGAGCTAGTCTAGAGATGTCCATCACATCCTGCAGGCATAGCCAAGAAGCGTTAGCCAATATGATGAGTAACACTGGTCAGCAGTACTGCTTGTCTAATCATTGCGGGGCTTATTTGAGCTACAATCCTCTTCCCTGCTCTTCCGCCACGTTTAGCAGCCAAACTTACAAGGAAATGGCAGGCCAGGCCCAGGAAGAACCTGTGCCAGGGGCTTTAATTCTTTTTTTAATCTATGATGGGGTGGACAGAGCTAAAGAACAGAAGTAATACAGTTTTAGTAATTAAACTGTTGTTCTGTTTCACAGAAAACCTTGCACTATTGATATTAGAGAGGCGGAGATGAAGCACTGGACTGTAAGTGTGTGTGTGTATCTGTTTGTTTCTCAATCTGTTGTTGGGCAGTGGGTGTAAGGAAAAAAAGCTAGCGTTCCTGCTTCTTGGTTTTAAAATGTGCATAGAAAGTAGTTACAGAAGTGGCATATACAGATTTACCTAGAGACAACTGATCTCCTTGAACATCACATTTCCAAATGAGATCAGATATGCACAGGACCAAAATCCTTTGAGGAAGGCAAAGTGAACAGTCTGCAGTTTTCTCTTCAAGTAAGAAATCTCCAGGGAAAACATAAGGGAGTTCAATACGTTCAGCTGGTCACAGACTCAAGTCTTCATATCATACTAAAGTGGGCTTCAGCAGCTTGTCCCAGCTGGTGACTCCCTGAGCTGCACACTGTACAGCACGGGTACCTCTGCATGCCAGCACCCACTTGCCCACAGGGCTCGCTTGCCCAGCTGAACTGAATGCCTTGCAGAGCTGAGTCCACCTGCTCTCACACCAGCAGCCAGCCCAGCACACCGCACGGCTCTGTTCCTGCCGCATACAACCTCTCAGCCAAATGCCAATTTCCTTTTACTTAGGAGCATGCAAATATTTATTGGGCTGAGAACCACTTGCTGTGCAAATTCCTCATAAGGTGTCTCCTCTCAGGCTGATAAAAAGAGAACAAGAATATCTCCTAAAGCAAATTTTGAGAGTATTTACATCATTGAACAGGGCTTTCTATCAAGGTTTCCCCTACACAACTCCACAGTGATGAATTGCCATATCACACCTCAGCTTTATCTCCAACCATGTGATTCTTTATTATGGAGCCAATAATAACCAGGCAATAGCTGGCATAGCACAGCAATTGTGACATGCACAGGAATCAAGTACTTCTGCTAAGCTTTGGGGGAAATGCAGAGCATAAACCCTTGGTATTAACCTTCAGATTGTGATCAAAGACCTTGTAATGTAATTTTACTTATAATTCTCTTCACAGAAATGAGAAGCAGCAGGTAAGAGAGGCCCACACATGGCTGTTTTTCCAAGCGCTATATAATTTTTGGAAGATTAAGAACAAAACTTCGGTTTATGAAAATTGTATTACAGTACAAGTCAGAAAAGCATCTGGGATCATTCCTTGTCTAAAATTAGATGTCTAGTGTTTATTAGATTGGCACAAAAGGCTGTTTGAAAACAGCTGATGGAAGAGCCAAGGGCCAGGAGTAGGAGGCCAAACACAAAGCAGGATGCACAAGGCCTCCTAGCAGCAGACTGCAAGAGCATGCAGAGAGAGAGGAAGGAGTGCTTGAAGGGTAGTAGAGTTTTTCCACACCACCATATTGGCACAGGCCATTTGTAATGAGCAGTTCCCAGCTACAGTGCTGCTATAGCTAAGCCATCATTTCCAGCCCTGTTTTTCATTACCAAGCAGAGAGGCAGGGCTTGGAAGAGCTCAGTGAGACTCAGCCATCCCAATCCCAAATGGAAAAGTGAGCAACATTCTCTTTCCCATCTCCTCCCATCTTTTGGCAGCTCTTTCTGTCTCTCTGAAAACATTTACATTTAAGAAAGGTGGTCTTTTTCTCATCTTTGCAAGGGATATTAAGAAATTTGGGTCAGTGTGTAATAGCAAATCACCACTGAGGTGCACCAGGGGCATTTCCAGTAGATCTTTCCATTCCAAAGCCAACCAAGGCTTTGAGGGAAGAGTGCCAGTGATGAGGCTCTGAAGAGACTGGGCCCTTGATGATTTTCAGACCAGAAATGGGAGGCAAAGAGCAAGAAATGTTAACAATCCTCCAGGGTTTATAGACCTTCTGGCCCTGTTGAGTGCTGAGAGATGATTTTGCCCTTCACACATCCTGCTCTAACCTCTTCAGAGCCCAATGGAAATTTGTTGAAGGGTCTCTGTTTAACTTAGAATTCCTTCAAGGTAGTCTGGCTTTTTACCAACTGCATTTGCCCATCAGACCTCTCTGGGTGTGCCCTAGCACTGTGAAAGCACTACATAGCTGCTTTATAGCTAGATTTTATTTGGTTTAAGGAAGAGAGAGGGATCTGAGCAATGAAAATGTAGCTCTGGTACACCAAGTTCTGAGAAAGCAAGAAAGTAGAGTGCATGTGAATAAGCAATAATATGTGAACAATAATATAAGACAAGGCTATAGTTTTCCTCATTTGTTTTCCAGACATAACAGAATAACTCTTTAAATACCTGGTAAAACCAAACACATTATCTTAGAAAGGAGCTAAAGCCCATCTGTATTTACATCAGGAGGTGGGGGGGGCGGGGGGGGAAGGTGAGCAGTGTGAACCCCTATGGGAAACTCTACTCCAAATACATAGATAACGCACGCACACATTGCCTGTACCAAGGCTGCAAGCATGGTGGGAAAACACTGCAGAACTGCAAAGACTACGCAGGAGCGCCAGCATGTGCATGGCTCCATTTCAAACCAAACAGGGACAATATTTGTTGTTCTTAGCTAGTTCCTTAGCACCCAACAAATCAAATGCCACTTTGTTCTTCCCCTTATGCTTGGCATTTAGGAGGCTAGTGGTCATCAGAGTGCTATCTCTTAGGAAATTTTAAGGAGGCTTCTTTTCTTAACAAATTTTATCTTTTCCAAGAAATAACTTCAGTGATTTAGAATCAGTTGCTGTAAATGTGTATCTGCTTGATACAAAATTTGCGAAGTTGACTAGACCCTGGAAAGCTGACAAGCTCATGGAAACCTTTACACTGGCTTCAGTGGGAATGGGCTCTGATCCTACACAGACTGCCAGATTTCACACAAGACAGCTAAGACTGGATATAAAAACAAAAGTAAAGAAAAAAGTTTTCAATGAAAATAATCAGCTGTTTGTAACACACAGATGAAAATTGGTTTTACCCCTAATCTGCCATTTCCCCTTTAAACTCTTAAATCACAACTAAAACTACTGTCTTCTTCCCTGTAACCTTACCATATGTCATTCAGGTCCATTCCCTCTGCTCTATTTATTTAAGCCTACTTCGGCACGTTTAGTCCCCTGATACCGTTTTTACTGAGTGAGCCCAGCATAGTGGGAATTTTGATCTCCTCCTGCCAGTTACATAATTCTTCCCCCTCTGACGAGAATTGGGGACACGGGCACACACCGCCGCAGAACAGTCTCATGAAGCAGCAGCTTAATTCCCTATAGAAAGGTGAAAAAAAAGGCAGTCTTACTGAAGATAAAACATGCAGATAGTTCTATTCTTCTGAGAATACTTGGCTGGCATACTTAGAGCCCCCTTATTTCACAACATATAATTAAAATAGACTGTTTGGAGGGGAGCAAGTTTCTTTCCTACCCACTCCCTTTCACCACCTCTGCTGATTTACAGTTAGACTTTCCTCAGGAAATTTCACCTAGAGAATTTGCACAAAGCTTTGAGATGGAGCTAAGAAAAGATGTTGCCTCTGAAGAACCAGGCTCATACTCAAATTCCAGTGGCCTCAAACTCCTCAGCTCTGCACTGAGTGGGGAGGCAGGTGCAACATGCCTTTTGCAAATGTGGAGTGATGCCTTCCATATCTCTGGGATGAAGAGCAGTCTCACGAGTGTATTTGTGCTCACCAAGCCTTACAGCCTGCCTGCTGTCTGCCCACACCAATGGCTAGTATCCCAGCCCTACCGTGGGCACAAGGACACAGTCCATTTAGCAAGAGCTGAGCTGAGGATACTTGCTAGCAGACGGGGCTGCCCAGGGCCACATCTCTGCTCAGCCACAGACAAAAGCAAACCTGGCTGAGGTCAAATGCACTCAGGCCTCCAGAGAGGTCTAGACCTCAGGACAAGACCTCCTCTGCTCTTGGAAGGCAGCGAGCAAGCCTGCCTCAGAGAGCTGGCTTAAACATTGTCGTGACCCAACCAACAGTATGGCAATTTCTAATGGTGAACATGAAGATTTTATGGACCATTGTAATTAAAGCAGGTTCCTTTCCAGATACCTCACTGCAATATTCCAGTAGAAACTGTGATAACCCAAAGATCCCAGCTTTCAGGGCTAGGTCACACCTCAAGGTCACCAACACCTTGCCTAGGCCTGAGCAGAATTCTTGAAATAGCACTAAAATCTGCACTCATGTGATGGAAATCTGGCTGCTGGGTGCACAGAGTGCCCGGGAAAACCTTTTTTCTCCCTCAGTAGTCTCAAAGAAGGAAAATTGTAAGTAATTAGCTCCAAAAGATGTCTTTGATCCAACTTCTTGTCCAATATTTTTGTTGCAGACGACAGATTATTGTTACAATCAACATTTGAATACACTGTTTCTTGGGGCATAAACCATTGTGAACAAAAGGTGCATGTAACATCAGTGCTGAGCCTTGCACACCCAGTCACACAAACCCTTCTACTCACCAGATAATCCCTCTGAGATTTGTGGGACCCTTCACGAAACAGAACCACCACAACGTTTGTGCACAAGGGCAGCACAACTCGGGTTACTGCTTGCAGTATGGCCCAATCTTTGTTAGATAGTTCAGCGAGGCTCCTATGGAGTTACTGCAAAACAGGCTTTTGCCATAAAACTTGAATATGACAGCCCATGAGATCTGGCAGCAAGTTCAGAGGAAGTGAAGCATCCAAGTTCTTTTCCGGTTTGTCTGCAAAACGTGATACACGACATGTTTTGCTTGTGGTGATCTGCTTTATTTGGCAGGCAAGACAAAGGATTCGGTCATTGTCCAGTAAAGCTTTCAAGCAGGAAGAGCCAGGAAATCTGTGCAAGAAGAAAAAAAAACCCCAAACAAACAACACCCCCACCCCCCCTGGATTCTCCAACCCTAAAGCAAGGCAGAGTTTATGCTCAAAATGCAACTTTTTTTTGCAAAGAGTATCTTGGCAAGAAGAAGTGGAAATTTAGAAGCACCTTTGGCTTCACTCAGATAACTTCCATCAAGGCCACCATCTTCTTCCTTTGTATACTTGGTTACTGATGATGTGTTAATATGGGACATATTAATCTTGTTTGCTTTCTGAACCATCTCTGGAAGAAGCAGACACTGTACATACTCATCCAGCCAGGGTAATGGTACCACTAGACAGCTGTGCTGTGCCATACCTATAAGCACCACAAGGTGGGGGCAATGAAGACCTGCAGGCATGAACTGGGCAACGTGCAAAGGCAAGGTAACCACGAGTTTCCCCAAAATGAACCCTCAACAGACTGGTGCCCAGGCTACCCCGGAGGCTCACCCCATGCTCATGGTGAGCCTGGCAAGCACGCAGCCCCTCTGGCACAAGAAAGAAGTGAAAAATTCCATGTCTGTTTCAGACACAGATGCAAACAGGCAGACTTTTATGTGTTTAGGCTAGTTTTCCCCTTAAGACAGGGGCTGTGTTGGAGCTGCTGGCCACCTGTGTGCCTTGCTGCTGCCCTGTAGCATTTTTCAGAATACTCTGGGAGAAGAAATGCAGATATATTTCTGGAAACTACACAGTGATCGGTACAGCTGGAACATCCTTCACTCAGCCAGCAGAGCCGCTGGCTTCAGCCACGGCAGTTTTATTTCAGCTCCAGCAACATCGTTCAGCAGAGCCATAACAGTATTAAACCTGTCACTCCCTACCCTACAGCAGCCAGTGCACCGGGTGCCAGACAGGCCGGTCAAGTCGACGGCTGCTTCTGCTGGGTAACAGGTTAGCCGCACAGCAGGGGACGTGCACACGTACAGCTGTTGCGATCACAAACACATGCAAGGCTCCAGTTCTGGGGGAAACGTATCCACATCTGGGTTATCTCAAAGCTGCTATCTGATCTATTTTCTTGAGTCGGCATGGGGAGAAAGTAGCGTCTTTTTCACTATTTCGTAGTTATAATCCCAGTGGTTCAGAAGTGCTGCTGGGACAGATGAGTGGTTTAGGCCTCAAAACTATCAGCCACAGGACAAAGAACAATCTCCAAAAGCAGCAAGAGCCTGAAACCCAGAGCTAGTGTCAGTTGGCACACGGCTGAATAACTTTGGCCCGCCATGCAATGTACTGGAGAGTAATCCGATGACGGAACCTGTTTTTATATGAACTAGTTTTGTACTTTCCACATCCTGCATTTTGATTTTTATAGGTATCCTTCAGTTGGAGCAAAAAGTCTCCAGACAAGATCAGGATCCTGTGGTGGCAGAACCCTGAACACACAGTATTGTCACTGCCAGGAACAGCTAGTGACAGAAACAGCCCAGCCTCACTAGGAAAGTATCAGTCACACTTTAAAGGGGTGTACAAGTATTAGGCATTCTCCCAAAACAACTCAGGACATCTCAAACTCAGCTTTAGGCTTCAGAGGACCAAGTCAGCACCTTCCCTACAGGCAATTCTTCCTCTATTGAATGTCACAGGTAGATTTTATGAAGTTCCAGCAAAATTTTCTTTGGCTTCTGACTGATTGGTAAAATTGCCCTACTAGTGGCTGCTCAGCAGGAAAGCAAACACTACAAGTGGGCTGTTCTCCATCACTTCAGATCTTTTACATTTTTAGTAGTGGTGTCAGTAGGGAACAGGAAATTTCAGGAGTATTGAAAATAAAAAAACCCCTACAACTCCTTTACTGCAATACACAACTCTGAGTCATCAGCGGAGCTTGTCCTCAGCTCAGAGTTTTCCCATTAAAATAAGCCCACTGAAACCAGCTGCGATCAGAAGGTCTTTGCCCTGCATCTAATTTACCCTGTCAAAGTGACTCTTCAATCTGAGTCTCTGTGGGGAAGACAGAGTCATCTCCCTGTAATTCCACCTCTAGCCAAATCCCCTGTGCCCTACTGAAGGCGACAAAGACAGTATTTTCTGTAACGTCCAACAATTAACTGGTACTGCACATTAGGAATATCACTTCATTCATAATGTCCCTCCATTCCAGTTTAGGTGGAAGCAGGACAGGTTTTATCCTGCAGTGCTTGAGAAACTCTTTTCAAATACACTCCCTTTCCTGAACTCTTCAAAGTTCTCTGCTGTTCTGTTCATTTTTGCCATATAAAGACGCAACACTTCCTCTACATGTCTGTGAACATGGGAGGAAAATACAGGCTCTTCAAGTACCTCTGCATCTGATCAAATGTAGTTTGGAGTGGTCGTGTTGCTATTCCTACTGCACTTCAAAAGAGTGAAGCTTCTCTTCTGTCAGAAACTCTTCTTAGAAAAGTATAAAACAAAATTAGTATTTTGCATACTGCATTCCTAGCAGCCAAACTTTTGAACAGTAAAAAGTCTAAGTTTTCCAAATAGTCCAATTGCTCAAATGCCTTCTATTAATAATTTGTCAGAAGGATTTAGGACAAGCTTCTTGAAGGCTTATTGATCATTTTGAATCAACGTACAAGATAGTAGCTCTAGAACAGCACGTACAAAGCTGCCAAGTAAAAGTCATCCTTTTAGATAATCATATTCATGAGGTCAGCAGAGGACACTAACTCTCAGCACTTCGCTTAGTTTCCACATGATCTCTTCCCCCTGGGGTGCGAAATTAGATCGGGAATAAAACCAGTTACCTCTCATCTCCCAACCAGTCATCAGCATTGAATCTTACAGCACCACTACTGAGTCAGCTACAGATTGTGGCAACCTAAAGTCACGGCCAGGGCACAAATGGAGGGAAATTGAAAGTACTGACTGTGAAGTCCCTTACCCCTTCTTTGTCCATCTGCCGCTCTCCTGCACATCCCACCCAGGCGAGCAGGGGTTTGCGTTGCCCCTGTGTTCATAGGCACTTGCACTCTTGCTGCTCTGGCCGTTGCACCTGAGGAGGACCGGGGTCCCCAGCAGCTTGGAGGCAGAAGGTGGATTGAGATTTAGGGGCATGGAGCTGGGAAGGGCTTGTGGTATCATCAGATCCAGTCATGCCGTGGCGCTGCTTGGAGATTTGGTGTCCTCCACCACCACACACAGATGAGTGCGACTTACTGGGAGCCTGAAGTACAATGTCATGGCTCAGCCGTCCACCCCAGGACAGGGGTACGCAGCTCATCCGTCTGCAGGACAGCCTGCTCGTGCAGCAGGGAGCAGGGCAGGCTGGCATGTGTGGGATGATGCAGCTGGCTCAGCCAGCCAAGTTACAGAGGAGTAGGAGCGCCTTTCACAGAGGGAGAGAAAAGCAGAGGTAGAGATAAGGCTCTGTTATCTCTATGGCAACTGCCAGGGAGCTGCACCATGCTCCCAGGGGGAGAAGGGAATAAAGGGAGAGGGGAGAATAAAGCCCAGAAAGCATGGCCAAGAAAATGCTTCACAAGGAGAAACCCACAACAAAGGGAAAAACAGAGATGGGAGAGGAACAGCGCAGCCCACTGCTGCTGAAAGCAAAGGGCTCAGGGTTGGCATCCAAGGAGAAGGCTCTTGAGCTCCCAGCATGGGGACAGCTCTGCCAGCTACCCATCCACATCCCGCAGCACACAGCTTGCTGTGGCCAGGCAGCACCCTCTGGCAGGCCAGCAACAGTTCACCATCATTTTCTAGGAGACCCCCAAAAATGGGTGAGACACCAATAACTGCACAAAGGTCTTTAAGCCCAAGATGCCAGCAGTGCATACATAATTTAAGGTCTGAAATATTCATTTTACTCAAGCCACAAACAAATATTAAGCTCAGATAAAGATGCCAAATGGGTGGTGAATGAATTGTACTTACTGAAATCCAACTGAAACAATGTAAAATAAATATTGAAAACCAGCAGGCTGAGGATCATGCCAAAGCTGTACAACTTGTTTCACGTTTGCATCAGAGTACAATGAAAAGGCATATTTGATTCAAAGTAGCCACATTTTTTCAGCTTTCCCTCATTCAGGAAGGCTTCATCCTGTACAATCTGGAAGTCAAGGTGAAAAATTCACTCCTTGCTTCCCACACGGTCACAGCACGAGAAGTTCTTCCCCCCAAAATGGAAACATATGGTGCTTGCTCCAGGTCTCCAGGAGCATCCTGTCTCTACTAATCTCCCCTCCATTTGTCAGTCATCCTTCATATGGCCTAATGAGTTGAGAGCAAGAGTGGAAGATGATTCATAGGGACTTCTCTTTAGATAGATAATAGAAAAAGCTCGTTTTAAAACTTCACCTGTGTACACGGTATGAGCTCTCTAGCTTGCCTGTATTTCAGTTACAGCAACAAAGTGGTTTGCACCTCTGAACTCTGGTTCAGAAGAAAACATGAGTGCAAGAAGCCTTGCCAAGCAGAGGAATTAACAGCACAGCCCCTTCCAAGCTGGGAAGGCATTAACTTTGCACAGAAAAATCTCTCAGCTGCTCATGCAAACAGAAGACAAGCTGCCAGCTCAGCAGCAGGTCACAGACTTACTCCAGGCTGAACAACACACAAAACCTTAGAAGCTCCAGGCTGAACAACACACAAAACCTTAGAAGCTCCAGGCTGAACAACATGCTTCCCCAAGAAACCTAGAGCAAGCCTCCCAGTCTGAGGTATATCTATACTAGCCCCAACCTCCCTCCAAGATGAAGGCAAGAAAAGCTTTTCCACAGAGGCAATGGGAAGCAGCCAGGTTCACCTGACATAGGCATGGGAGATACTGCCCTCACCTTGCTGCCAGCAGAGATGGAGGGGCCAAGGTAGCACATTCCTTGACATGACCATGGGCTGGCTCAGGTCCCCAGGCTATGTCCTTGCCACTGCAAGCTCCTCGGTGGTTGCCTTTCTGAGAGGGAGCAATGCTGCTCTTCAATGAGGATGAGCCTTGGGCAGGGTCTTCTCAGCTCCTCCAGAGGGTGGCAGCAGAGAAGATGGTGGGTGGTGAACACTGAGAGGGCCCTGACTGCCACCCAGCACCTCTGTGCTCCTCTTTTCCTTTTGGCAAGACAAGAGTGATGAAAGCATGGTACCAGATTGACTGCTGGGGAGCAACTAACTGTGCAATAACCTGCTGCAGCTCATATTGCCATCCAATTTATCAATGTACCAGCTAATTTGCAAGTGGGAGATTGGCATCACCTGTGCCCTGGGATGAGCTGTAAAAGGAGCTACTGCCATATGGCTCAGCCAAAGCACGAGGGATTATAATGACAAAACATGGCCTCACAGACTGGGGGTTCTTTTAGCTCAGAGCTTTTTGGTTAGCTGCCCTGTTCTCTCACCTTGCCATCAGTTTTTGATCACTGAGCAGCAGCCATGCATTAACTCGCTGGGAGCTGCCCCGTATCCATGAGTAGTTCTCCAGCTCAGGGCTTGTCAAACAAGAAGTTTAATCTCCATTAACTAAAGGTCTGAATTTAAGGCAAATTTGTTAAACTGCATCAAACACTGTTGGAGATACTCACATTCATAACTACTTTCGCCTTAATTAGGTTGATCTTAATTAACTTTCAAATCTAGGCCATTTTAGCTGCCCACGTATGTTTAACACCATTCAACCACTGGGAAACTGAATTTGTTTTTTCTTCTTGGGGTACAAACAGACAACCAAGTTACAACACACCAGCTGAGTCACAGTAATTGCTCATGCTCACACAGTAGCCCTTCACAAACATGACATCTGACACATTAGCACAAATATCTCTCCTTGAGGTTTAAACGAAGGCTTTGCCTCACGGCTGCTACAGGGCAGGAGCACCTGCAGCATTAGCTCAGCTCTTGGCAAAAGGAGAGTTTGATCATGCAGATAAGCCTGTAGGATGAATAGAGAAACAGCTCCAGTAAATGCCTATGTGATGAAATGACCTGTATGCTCTGTGGAAAGGACGCTCCTGTCTCAGTCAAGCAAAGTCAGCTGGGGATCACTTTATCTACACTGAAATGAGCCTCTTTTTCATGAAGTCAGTGTCCACATGGCATCAGGCTTTGGCTCACCTGCTCCCCCCCAGGAGGGGGGACATATTCATGCAGGCCACTCTGTGGTACCCCCCCAGGCTCACACATGGGACCTCACACATTTATCACACAGAGGTGTTCTCAGCCTCAGCGTGACAATGGTTAAATGCAGCTGTGGCAGCTCTAATTGGCCTCACACACACATGCACTCAGGGGTGCCCCAAGCATTAGGGGAAAAGCCCTCATCATTTTCTCAGGCGCACTGGCCCTGCCTGCAAGGATGGGCACAGCCTCCCCATCCTCTGCTCATGCTGCACAGCCCAAGGGAGCAGTTTGAGCACAAACTCTCACGAGAAGGACAGACCAGCAAAACAGGGGCTTCAAGGCAATTATTTTCTAAGCAATTCAGTTGTTCTTCTGCTGCAGCACCTGAAGTCGTTTACAGAAAAGGCTTTGTTTTCCCCTTCCTGTAGGAAGGGGAAAACTTCAAAGGATTGTTAACCCAGTGACTAGGTGCACTGCAGTGCCTGAAGTTAGTGATAATACAGAAGAGACTTAAAGTGCCTTTGGCTCTTCAAGCCAAGACAAGTGTAAGCAGAGATGGAGAAGCCTTCTGAAGAAGTCTGATGTGCTCATTGGAAACCCTCCCATGATCACTTTGCTCAGCATTTGCTGATGTCCTGGGCACTGCCAGGAGCACACAGCTCAGTGGGAACCTTTCACCAGCAGAGCCAGAGACATGGTAGAGAACTGCAGCACAGCAGCAACAAGAAGCATGAGGCTCTTGGGGAGGCCTCTGCTCATCACGGCCAAAAGAAATAGCTGAGAAGGATGAGCCTGCACCAACATAGCCAAAAAAGGTTTGTTTGCTCAAAAAACATTAAAAACCATGAGCTGGAAGAAGGTGGATAAACAAAACCAGCAGGAATGGTGAGATGCAGCCTCATAGCAAGGACTGTGCTGTACATCTTGCAGCCAGGCACAGCATGGAGACCTCTCAGCCTGTGTCAAGGTGGGAACGTAGCTGGTGTAACCTAGCTTGCAGCACACCATTGACAATGCAGAGCCCTTTGTAACGATGTCCTATCTGCAGTGGGAGAGGGAAAGTCCTTCATTTGTGGGAAACCTTAGGTTTTCAGTGCTTCCCTTCAGCACAAAACTCTCACTATCAGCAAGGGTACACAGAAAGTTTCACTGGAGCAAAGGGGGTTGCTTGGCTCCCATAGATTTTGCTAAATTGCAGCCTGTGCTCACACTATGCAGGTAGAACAATCTCAGGGGGAAAAAAGCATTTTGGGCTCTCCATATAAGCATCAGCATAGCACAAGAGAAGATGGGTTTGTGGCTTCCTCTGAGAGGACAGTGTAGGCTCCCTTAAATGTTGGAAGCAGTTCAGGTGCTGGAAACAGCTCTAAATCCCTCTCGCAGGACAAGTGAAACCCCTGAACTCTCTTGTATAACCTGTATTTTTTTTCCTTCTTACAAGAAGATTCATTGACCTGAAAGAAGGATTACTAACTGAAAGACATTAGATTTAGGCTACCAGGCAGAAATCCTTACTAATCTTGGCTAATCTTATGCCTGCTTAAACTCTGCTTTCAAAAATCAGTTCAATCAGTTACAGAACAACCTACATTCAAAAGACAGACATGTCATTAATTACCTTTATCCCTCATCATACCTCTCTCATCTGTCTTAAAGAAAAGCTTAGCCCCCCCAGATAAAAGTTTTCCATGGACTTAGTGGTTCACAGAGGACAGGAAGTTGTGGCCTGCATGGGGAAGGTGACGGCTGCATTGCATTCCCAGGGAGAAGTTTGGTTCCCTGCTCTGCCACTGACCTCGGGTCCCCATTAGCCAATTCCCTGTGCTTTCTGTCTCCACGTCCCTCCTGTGTCCAGTGAGGGCACACTGCCTCACCTGATGGATGCGGGAAGCAGAAAGATTGCAGGGTGCAATAGTGGTAAAATAATGACAGTCACAGACCTGGGAGTCCAGAATTCCTGCAGGAGCCCTTCCAGGAAAAGAGGACAAATATCTCCACTCCTTGAATGAGCATTATAAAAACTGATGATTTCATGGCCTATTTCCCTGCCACCTGGCACAAGCCAACCACTCAGCAGGGACCTTGCAGGATTGTGGTGCCTTCTCCAAGAGGAAGACATTCACTTGCTAAGATATAGCACGAGATCAGAGGCTGTACACCTTCCTCCCGCCACCCTGCATCCTTGCAGCCCTGTCCCACAGTGCTGAGGCAGCCACGTGCCAGGCCCCACTGCAGGCCCATGCACAAGGGCTGACCCTCCACCATGGCAGGAGGCAGAGGCATGGCTGTGCTCCGCACTGAGTCTTTCTGGCAGACATAACCACACAGGCAATGGCACTAAATCCCCATCTGACATCTCAGATGTTCTGGATGCTGTTAGAGGCAATTTTCTGTCCAGCCGCCCATTTTAATGGGATGTGCAGTTAAACAGGTTCATCCTTTCAGCTTCACTCTGCAGAACCTTCACTCTCCAGCCACCACTGCTGCGGCTCCCATCCCGGGGAATTACAGTGCTCTCTGTGTTTCTCTCTTGCAGGCAGGCACGTTGCTCAGAGAAGTAGCTCTTGCCAAGAAAAGTGTATAATCTAGAAAGCCACCTGCTCAGCTTTCATTCTTTGAACTCCCTACAATCAATTTGCCTTTCCCCGGAGAAGGTGCAACTGTTTTCAGTGCAGGAGGAAATAGAGGATTGATGATGTGCTATAAAAGCACAACCAGTCCCAGGGAAAAGGTTAATTTGCCTCACTGAGGGCTGTTATGTGGGAGCAGCAGTGACACCCTAGGATCCCTGATGCTGACCTTCCAAATTTCATGACACTGTCCTTATGCCTGCTTCATTCTCTTGAAGATGATCTTTATGCTCCCATCAGGCCAGGTTGCAATGTTAGTACCATATGAAACCAGATGTGGTACTTAACCTTCCTGACAGGTCTCCATTTCCTCCCTTCCTGTGGCTTTGCTCCTGCCAGGAACGCTGCTCTGCTTGGGACAGGGGATTCTCTTGGCTGGTCACCCTGTGGTGGTGCCACAGTCCACCTGAGACCCCGATGTATGAAGCAGTGAGCACAAACTCTGTGGAGCTGAAAGCCACCCTTTCTCCTTGTCCTTTAGTTTTTGCAGATGTGAGGGTTCAAACCATTTAGTATCACAAAATATTTCTCAGCAAACAGCAACATCTGCCCCTACATCTTTACAGGATAATCTGAATCCCCACAACCCCGCCATCTCCTGTCTTGGATTTTCTTGGTCAAGGAATGCAAAAAATGACCGAAGAGATACATCACTTGGCCTTGTACAAGTGTACACCTTGTGACAAGCTGGCACAGCTAGCTGTCTTTTATGCAGATAAAGGCTTGGTTTCTCTTCAAGGGTTTCTACTACAAATAATACTTGCAGGAAACGGCATGAAGCAGGCACTGTTAGGATAAAACTAAATCCTCTCCTAAAGATGCACAGCTAAAACAGGTGGGGCAAATTGCTACCTAAAAACATGTATTTCAACACTGACAATAGAGCGAGTTTAGCTGCCCAGGAAAATCTGCCTTGCACAAGATGATGGCAGCCCCGTGGTACAGAGGAGCAGCTACAGGCAGTGATTGGCACCGCTGTCCCCAGGAGCCCACCCTGGTCTCCTCATCAGGCTGAGATGCTGTTAATTGTGCAGCTTCTCCGAGCGGGAGCCCCTTGATCCCCTTCCAGGGAGCTCCCAGTGGTTGGAGGTTACTGCGCAGGGGTGCATGGAGCCTCTTGCAGCACCAAGCCTCTCTGGGATATGGCTCAGAGCACCATCTGTGTCCCAATTCCCTTCTAGGAAAAGGCAGGTCTTACCGCTACCTGCTGCCTTGGGTGCTAGGAACATGTGAAATGTTTTTTCTCACTGGAAAACTGGGATCCAGAGGCCCCAGCATGTGAGGCTACCCAAAAAAATCCCTCACAAGGCCTAAGGCTCTTTCTGATGCACATCGTCACTAAATATTATGTAGTCAATTTTCACATGCAATTCATTTAAATAATGGGAGGAATCAAAACTGGTGTCATTCTGTCTTCATTAATGCTGTCGTCAGACTCCACATCAGAGACTTTCATCTGTCCTTAATTTGCTGCCTGGTAGAAACATTTTTCCTGTGGACATTCATGTTCATTTGATGTTAATGATGACCTTTAAGCATTTAAAAAAAAAAAAAAAAAAAATCCCCTGGCAACAGCTTCTATGCACAGAGTGTGACAGACCACGGTGTCAGTTTTCGCATAACACATCTTCTCAAGACCTGGGAGAGACAATCCCAACCGAATCACGGCTGCAGGTTTATTGCAATCACCCTGCTAGGAAATATCAGGTTAGAATCAATAATAACAACAACAACAAAAAATCTCTTCTGTGGAACTGACACACCTTGGCACTAGCAGAGACATCGCACTTGGTAGTACCGCTCAATGACACTAATTCTCTGCACTCACTGTAGCTCTTCTAACACATCCTGTGATGGGAGAGCACCACGGAAATAAAAGTCACAATATTTTCAAAGCTCCCAGTGGCAGGGGCCAAGCAAGCCATGAGGAGAAATACAAGTATCAAATGGCAAACCATTTAGACGGAAGTGTATGTGTGGTTTTCCATATTTCAGCAAAGAGATCAACTGTGCCAACAGACGGTGCCCAGCTCGCTGACAAATAGCTCAGGGTAGCACCTCCATCCCAGCGCGCCAGCTGGCAGATGGAGCAGCGCAGACAAGACACAAAGGCTGCTCCTGGAGAGCTCTCCCTTGTCAGCCCTGCCGTGCTGCCCGGGGCCGAGCTCCGCAGACGGCCTCAGCCCAGGGAAAAGCTTTCCTTTGCAAAACAGTTGATATGGCACAGGTCCAAAAGACTGGAGAGGGGCAGAGCATAACAATGCTGGAAGTTTTCACAGCTCCTGACCCACAGATACACCTTGGTTTGCTGATCCCCCAAGCTCGCTGGGTTGCAGGCAGTCACTCGCACACATCCTGCCTCTGCTCAGATCCCAAATACCGCAGCAGGCTTTCCAGAAACACAGGATCAGCTTCTGCTTACCGTAAGGGACACGTGCCTCACAGCAAGTCCTAGCCAACCTCAAACACTGTTTGCAAACCTGAGCCAATCTCACAGAGTTGGTGTTTTGGGTTTACTCTGATGACAATTCTTCAACTCTGCACTCAATTACTTCCAAAATGTTTTGGCTGATCTAACAAGGGGGTGCCCTACCATGTCATCGTCTGCCCGCTGCTGTACATCTTTAGATTGTTTTCTTGGTCACATTATATTGTATATAATTAGTACCACTTGCCTTGGCAGGGTGGAGAGCACCAGGAGGCCAGGATGGGCCTCAGCAGGAACCCACAGGCAGGTTTGTGTAGGAAACACCTTGTGCAGGAAAGCTGCTGCAAACCAGCAGAGCACAGCTCAAGTTGGGGCACATGAACCCCAAAGGCAAAGGTAGGAAGGACAGTACATCAACACCAGAGTTTCTGATACCAGTATGTTCTTCAATACTTTGTTTCTGCCTCTCCAGCACACTGTTTCTTCATTTTTCACTTTGGGACAACCCAGCCACAAAGCGCAGCGGTGGCTGATACTTTGGCCTATTTGCTTTGTGTAGGAGGGAGCAGCAGCACCGCTTGCCCTCTCCCCTGTGCATAGCACGCTAATGCTGCAACTGCAAAGCTGCAAAACTCCCGCTGCGCTTTGCTGCCAGTACCCTTCCCCATCCACCAGCATCATAAATAATCATAGCAGCTCCTGCTGTCTGAATCATAATTTGTATCTCATTTCTAATTGTATTATGTGTAGCTGGTCCACCAGATCCTATCTAAGGAAGCATACAAATAATTCATCTGTATTCCTCCATTCTCCCCATACGTGCTTCCAGACAAGCCAGATTAATACTAGCCTTTGTCTACTTCTAATCTCATCTCCATCCTGTATACCTAGCGTCTTATTTAGCTGCATTTTCAGCTGCCGTCCAAAATTAATGCTTCACCTGACATATTCAATCTCTTCCCATATTCTAAACTCTTGATTAAATTCACTTCAGAGGCCAAGGATGAAGTGTAGGCATTCAGCCAGACTGACTTTGAGGACTAATACTTTTGGGTCAAAAAAGATCATTAGTTTTGTTTTACAAAAAGTAACACCTGATACATTATAGCAAGCAGAAATATCTACGGTGCTCTTGGTGGCACATTATATCACTGAAGCACGGCAATTTTGTGATTTTGCATGCCAGAGTCAAATGAGATGATTTAATGAGGTGTCATTTAAAACTGATTGACACCTGCAGCCAGAAACCGCACTGAACAGCACTCCTACCCTCCGGGCCACAGGCACAAGCTGCTTGCACCCAGCACCATCAGTGCTGCAGCCCCAGCAGCCACAAACCCACCCAGCTCTAGGAGGGCTCCCGCTGGCGGGAATGGCCCTAGGTCCCGGGGCCGTGGCCACAGACTCTCCTGTCCCCTGAGGGTTTCTCCCACAGCCACCCCGCAGCCACATGAATTCATGGGTCAGGGATGGGACCAATCACCACAGACACTGTGTCCCCAGACCTTGCTGAGGTCTGTGCAAACTTGTGCTGGTGGAAACCAACCCCACCAGTTACCAACCTGCTCCCTGCCCAAACAGCCCTGCACCACTGCTGCAGGGAGGGTGATGGCTCCTACTGGGGGCTCCTGGCCAGCACTCACCTACACAGACCCCCAAAACTCAGCACCCCATGACACATGCCAACACACCACCTTCTGTCCATGCTCACTTATTTTTGGCCTCAAGTATCACGTTTGCTTCCCAACTCTACTATATTCATGTCTTAATAAATGAATGAGTGCCCACTGCACAATTTAGAGGGAAAATACTTCTAACACCAACAATAACTCAAACTTGCTTTTGCAATCGTTTTCTTCCAGTTCCCAGAGCAGGGTGGCGTAGACTGTGCACAGCAAACAGCTGTCAAAACGTAACACTGCCTCCTGCTCACGTGTTGTCTGCCGAGATTTTGGCTTCTGCACATTTTCTTGAAATTATTCCATGATTATTTTTTTGCCAAAGCAATTTATTCATAAACTGTTTCAAATAAACAAAGAGAGTAAAAAATCCCCATTTAAAACATGACCATTTGGGGGGGGCATGTCCACGCAGTACTCTCTGTTGCAGAGGAACAGCTGGTGGGAGAGCGCTTGCATCACGTTTCTGGCCCGGCCGCTCACATCTCGGTTACTGAACTCACATATTCCTCAACATTATTTTAAAAAGGAAAATTTTTTTCAGGGACCTGCTGTGGAAGGCAAATGCAAGAGTGCTCAGCCTGAATCTGTGCAAAGGCAACCCAAAGGGACCGTGCCAGAACAGTCTCCATCAGCACTCGCGCTTCAGACCTGGGAAATGCATCCCTGCAGTACTCACCAGCTGCCCGGGGAAACATATCGCCTCATGCTTGGTGTGGCAATTCAGAGACAATTTTACCAGCACAATATTATGGAAACCTTTGGATTTTCATGCCTGCCCAGGGAGGTGAGAGGGGCTGACAGGGGAGGGTGTTTGGGTGCCCGGTGTTTGCTGCATTCCCAAGTGCACATTCACTGTGCCCAGACGTTTTCATCCTTCACAATCACCTTTCCCCTGCTAAGCACTGCACTTTATAAGAAGTAAATCTCAGATTTATTGAACGTGTACGTCATCTATTGCTGCTGCGATATGAGCCAAGGCCACCATGTTCGGTCCCACAGCAAGCAGGGGAGGCAAGAAGAGATTGCTCCTGCAACCCCCTCACCTTTTCCTTTTCTGAAGCTTCCTGAGTTAGTCCCCTGTGCGAGGCTGCTGTCTATCGCTATGCGAGTGGGACGGAGGCCAAGGAAGCTACGACCTAATGTTTTAGTCTGAACAGATAGATGGAAGAGAGGAATTATTACACAGAAAAGCTCTCTCTGTGCATGCAATTATCTGATAATGATCTATTTTGGGAAATGGATCTCAGAAAGAAGAACATGCAAAACTCTCACCTTGTTTGCACTGGAAAGCTTCATTAGCCATTTAAAAAACAGAGAATAAAATGCACGAAAAATTATACAGAAAGTAGCAGAACTGCATGGAGCTTTAATTTGTGCTGAGCTCAGAAGAGGGAGGGGAAAGGGGTCAGTCCTGCTGGTCACACCAGCACGTGAAATTTGGTAAAAACTATTCCTGCTGATTTAAGACTAATCAGGTACATGAACCCTGGGGTAATTCAGCCTCGTTTCCCATGCTTCAGGGCTGGATTCCTTCATGTACAGAAGAAGTAAAATCCAAGTGAAACTTCTGCATCCACTCTTTCTCTTGTGGGCCCTGGTGCCTAACACACAGGTAGAGGTCATGCTGCAGCCTCATGCCCCAGGGAAGGTGCTGCCGGGGCCTCTCGGAGCCACCCACCCTGTCTTTGCTTGGGAAATCTGCAGGAACTTATCACCTTGGAGGCGGCTGCCCCTTCACCATGCTTGACCAAAGGTCCAGTTTGGTTGGGGCCAGACACAGGCATGTGGACAACGTACCCCTGAGCACTGGAGGAACCAATGCTCAGGAGAGAGGAGCAGGTCACGGCTCAGCCCTCCTCACACGCGCTGGCTCACCTGTGCTCACCAGTGGTGGGAGGATTTGGCAGACACTGGTGTTACGGGACACCCCGCAGTGTCTGGATGTTCTCCTGAGAGCACCAGCACATTCAAAGGGGTTTCAGAAATCTGTCACCTAATCCGTGCTTGGGAAGGAAAACATCATGTCTTATCTTACAGATGAGAGAACGACACAGGAAAAATAAATACTGTAACAATGTAGGACACCGGGGTAGAGGTGGAATGAGAACCCAGGTAGATTCACTCCTGTATTCCCTCTGGAAGACACTTCCCCACTCCAGTCCCTGAGAGCTTCTCTGATTTCTAGTTGCTAACACACACTCTATAAACAACTGCAAATCCCTGTAACCCTTTCCTGACATTATTCCCCCAGAAGCGATGTAAATAACATTGGGTGGGACATCAGGCAAACCGTACCAGCACAGAGCCCAGAGGAGGTTGTTGTGTCACTGCAAGAAGCCAGGCGTGTCATGAAACTCTCCCCGAAAGCCAGGTTCTCAGCCCCCCGTGTGTTGTTGCGGTCAATACTGGATATGCTTTTTTCCATGTGTTCTCCTTCAAGGCTGAATTTTTATTATTTTATTATGCCGGCTGCTGCAGTGGCATCCACTCCCACTCCCAGTGACTTTGAAAGGGGCACAGAGGAAGGCGAGATGAGCTTTTGGCGCCAGCCGTCTCTCCATGCAGGAGGAAGGGTGGAGCTGCTCCAGCTGCAGGGTGGTGGGCACCAGCACCAGGCAGAGTCCTGGCCACTTGGGGCAATCCAGGGTGTCCATGGTTTTCTGCTCTCCATATTTTGGCACAGAAAGCCATGCAGCATGACCTCAGCACAGGACATGACATAAATGCTAAACATGGCATGAAAGGTGTGGGCATGCAAGCTATGGGATTTCCATCTAGCCACTCTCTTCTGCTTCTGCAAATACACAGAGAGCAAGAGCTATGTCGCACCCCTCTCTGTGTCAGCACAAAAAGCAAGCCCTTCTCCATGCAATTTTATGTTCATTTGTTCGTAACATCAGAGAAGGAAGGAGGACTAGAAGGTGTTTTGCCACCTGTTCCTCTAGAGACATTAGGATAGCCTTTCAAACAGAGAAAAATCAAGCTATTTCTAGGTTTAAGGGAAGCACCAAGAGGCAAGCCACTCACCCTTCCTGAAGCAACCTCTCCCTTCCGAGAGAGATGCTTTCTGAAGGCTGATCCTTCACAATTGGTGGTTCCAGGTTAACAATTTCCATCCTCCCTAACTGTAAACACTGAAGGCCAAGTGCTGTTTTTTCATACAAATACAACCCATGATGAAATCAGAAAGGTAACCCAGGAGGGCAAAACATGAACGTGCATACTTACACCATTGATCTGGGCTTTACGCCTTGCCTGAAACACAAAAGCCACCCCTCTCCAGGCCTCAGTGAAGTCTCACCTTCTAATGGAGAGAGAAACGGCGGATTTAGGGCTGGATCTGAAGAAGTATGGCAAGTTTTACTGAAATGGTATTTAAGGCATCTGAGTTATAACCTTTGCAATATTATAGTTCTTATTAGAGCAGGACCTCCTCTCAAGCAACTTACCCACTCTAGCCCACCTTTATCCAAGTCTCACTGATTACCTTCTGTGTTAAATCACTTTAAAAACAGGGGTCAAAGTTGTTTCATAGCTTTACTCTCTCAGTAATGTGCAACATGAACATAATAGTGTTAATTAAGAAGTCAAAAATAACTTAACACAATAGCTATGTAAGATTCTCCAATGGTCAAACTTTCAGCAATTACTTTTTGTTAAGTTCAGAAAATTAGCATATTTGTTAATCAAATTAATTTAAAAAGTAGCTTTTCAAAATAAAAGCAATGCTTTAAATAAATATAGTCTTTTTTATAACCATAAAACACTTAGTCCTGTTAAAGGTAACACAAATACTACACTCAAGCACAGTACTTAAACGATTGAAATGAATGTTGTGAGCGTACATGAGCTGGACACTGGGAGGGACGAGGATGCATTGCTTCTTGACATTCTCCGTCTCCTTTCTACAGCGGAACAAAGAGGTATCCAATTCTCAGAACTACCCTAAACATACATCTGTCAGGATATTTGTAACTGCTGCACAAAAATGCTGGTACCCTGTTTTTTCCCCAAGCTATTTCTCTACACTACATCTGTAGCAGTTCTGCAGCCTTGCTTCAAATTTCTAATAAAGCATGATTCTTAACCACAACAACGTAAGGCCAGATCCTGCTTGCTTCATCCAACTGACCTCAACACCTAAGCAGAAGGTGGCAAGCAAGACCTGACCTCTCACACCTCTTGCAGTAAAGCTCACAGTTTGTAAAATCCGTAAAACCTTCCCTATAATACTGGCACCACTGGGTGTTTCAGAACAGCCTGAAGCTCACCCTCAGAGTTCATGATCACCAAAGGATATTCACAGCTCTCCTCGTAACTATGGGGCTGACTAGCTAGGCTCATTACTACACGAGTTAATGCCTATCAGCAAAGACTGTAGCTGTCCTGCAGATCTACAAGGTAGCAGTGACTTACTGGAATGAAATAAATCAGCTAGTTCTTACGTTAGTACCTGCTGTCTGGGTGTATCCCGAAGAGCAGTTCGCTAAAATTCAGTGAAATGTACACCTCGAATCTAACCATAATCTATCCAGCAACTCTGACCGTTTAATATCTCATTCACTTGGTTTGAATTGTTCATTAAAAATCATGTTCAGGATCTGCAGCAAACCACTGGTTTTGCCCTCACAAAAGCAGCTGTCGGTGGCATTTGTTGTTGTATTTTGTTTGTTTAAACAGCGTAACAGTAATGCAACCTATAAGTTAAATTATAAAAGCTGGAGAGTAAAATAAAGCACAAAACTGATACAAGTACTCTCTATTTGTTTTGATCTTCAGAATGAACAGGCCTATTCAAAGATGACAAAGGAATAAATTAGCAAATGGCTAATGTAATGCATGAAAGGGTGTCTACAGGATCTGCATGTGCGCACACACACGCGCACTTGCATACAGACAGCTTGGCTTCATTAGAAATCTCACTACCAGAGTTTAACTTAGATAAATTAACTGCATTAAAATACTGACATTGTGAGGATTTTAATACTATCAACACCCTGTAGAGGGCATTCCTGTGTGAATTTTTAAATGCTTTAAAAAAATAGTTTAGTTATTGAAATCTGTGACAAATGCGACAGCTCTGCCTCCCCTCACAGCCTCCCATTCTCATCTCCGGTATCCTTCTCCTGTATGGCCTCCAGGCACCGTTTTGACTTGGCGTCTGCATGCCCACTTCCAGTTTTGCTCAGTCCACACGACAGGCACGCCAGCTGGATCTGCTTCATGTTCTCCAGGGCTTCATTCTTGGCGTTCTTCAGGAGATCTCCCTGGCCCTGAGGAAGCACAGACAGACACGCAGGAGAGAGTCAGGGATCACACACATCGCTCAGGACCAAAAGCGGCAATACTGCTCTCAGGTCTTGGCCATATCGTCCGGTGCCCTGGAACAGGATCCAGGTCCTATCTCAAATCCCCTCTGCCCCCCATGAATGCCAGCCCCCGGGGAAGGGACTGAAGCCCCTTTTCAGCCAGGCATCTGGCTCGGTGGGGAAGGCAGCAGCCGATGCAGTGGGCATGGTGAGAGGGACAGGCACCAGACTCCCACCCCCTTCCAGGTCACCCCCTGGGAGGCAATTTGGGCCTTGCCCTGAGGACCCCATCACTCCCAGGAGCCCATCCCCGTGGGGGAAAGCATTTCCTCTTCCACAGTGAACAGGTAGGATCTGCCAGGGAGGGGGCAGTGATGGCACATGGTACCTCCTTCCCTGTGCCGCAGCTATGTCCTCGCAGGAACACCCCTGGCATCAGACCCCACAAGGCAATGACAGCATGTCCCTGGCCAGGGGTCCCCTGGGAGCTCTGAGACCCTGCTTAGCCACTCCTCCTTCCACCTGGATTTGCCACCCAGCCCCAGGCTCTCCTTTAGCAGAGGCAGGCCAAACTGCATGCTTGTAGGAAGCACAGCACCCTGCAGGGCCACACTGAATCCAGCTGAACCATGTTGGTTGGGACCTTTGAGAGGGTGAATGGGAATGAGAGACTGCGTGAGGAAAAGCCTGCTTCTGTATCTTCTCAGAGCGTGTAAAGGTGAGGTGACTAACAGTATGTCAATCCAATTTGTAACTATCAGGAAAAATGTGTTACATGAAATTTGTATTAAGGAGTTGGTGTTCAGAAATGCCAAAATTAATATTTATGCAATATTGATATCTCAAATGCCGCGAAGCGCAAAGATTCTGGTGCTAGAGGATACAAATAAATAAAAGTCATGAGATGCATCTGGTTATTAAAATTCAGTATCACTAAGAACTTGAGCTGCTCTCCTCCTAATGTCACCCAAAGTACAGCTTAAAGTACACCACCCGCTGCAGCTGGTTACACGCACATTCCGAAGGAAGGCCTCCCCTGACTGAAATGTCGCATCCTTGCAACCTGACCGGACCTCCTGCCCACGACAGACACTTTCCGGGGTCTCAGAGGAGACAACAGAAATTACAGCAGGACCTGGGGCACACTGGAGGGGCAACTGATCACTGATCCTCCTTTGGTTTTCAAACCAAACCAGATGTGTTGGACGAGTCACAGCACAACACCTTCCAGCAGTGGGAGCATCTCTCCGCTCTCCCTTTCCCAGAGCTAAGAGGAAGGATTTACGCCGCACCAATGAGTGCAGTTTTCTTTTCGCCAGCGCCTGGCACCAGACTTGCACCGCCTGAGCCCCCGTAAACAATGTTCAAACGAAGAAACAATGGTGGCTTGCAAGTCCCACTGCACTGGTAAACACCACGTGGGAAACCACATCAGCCAGGGATGGCAGCCAGCGCCCAAGAGCGTGATTGCCTCATCTCCTGGTGACATGAATTCATCCCTGCTGAACAATGCGAATCGCTACCCAGATGCCGGGAATCCAACTCAATGCGAGAGTAACAAAAAGCACCGGGACTGGGGGAGCGGCTCTGTGCTGTTTGGCATGAAGCTCTTTTGAAGTGATTTGTATCTCAGCAGCACGACAGTTATGGGAAAACACAGACAAATAGCTTGGGATCCAGTGAGCAGACATGGTTGGAAAAAACAAAATAAGAATAATTTACGCAGCACGTATTTCACAGAGCTGTGATCTTGCTTTTAAGACGGAGGTTGAGCCTACGGCTAAAGGTGGTAGGCAGGAACCCAGGAGCTCCCTAAGCTGCCTTGAGCACCCGGCATGCCTCGGTGGCCCTCCCTGTCTGCAAAATGGCGCAGGAATCATGACGGTGTTGTTGCAACAGGGACTACACGCTGTGGCATAGGCAAAGAGATCCAACAGCAGCATCATCAACGACATGACAATGTTATCAAAAAGGGTGGTAGATTTTTCACTATACAAATGCAGTTTTAAATAATTTGGTTTTAGTATGAAACAGACCCAGCTGCAGCGGGGCTGCTGTTTTTTCTTATCAGGCACATGGGACTGAAGACACCAAAGGCTGCACCAACGCGCAGACAAAAATTGGTGTGATGATCCTTTGCAGCCTTAACTTCTCTAAGTCAAAACCTGGCGCCATGTATTCATGCGCAAGAACAGAAGAATCCCCTTAGCACAAGAAACAATTCAAAATAGACATCCCTACAGCACCAAGAACAGCTTAGCCCAAAACCTGGGAGAGCCAGGATAACAGAGAGGCAAAATGGTGACGATGAAAACCCAGTACCCTGAAGCACCTGGCATCCCCTTAGTTGGGGTGTCTGGGGAAAGACTTCTAGGAGCTGGTCGTCTGCTGTGGCATGGCCAGCATCTCCCCAGGCAGCAGGAACAATCACCCACACCCTGCACAGAGGAGGAGGAGGAGGAGGAGGAGGAGGAGGAGGATTTCCCATCATGCAGCAGCACAAGATGGATACAGTTCCACAAGCTGACACAAAGAGCTTCAGCTGAGTCTATGTCGCCTTCTTCATGCCCTCTTCCTTCTCAGAGTCAGAGCAAAGCATGGAAATCTTTCTCAGGGTGACCCACAAACTGTGTCTTTGCCTGGGGACTCTCCGAGACATTCATTTAAGGGAAGCTACTTGGGATCCGATACACCCCCGCTTGGAGGATGGCAGCCTGAGTCTGCCCTGCCAAGACTCGTATCTGAAGTCCCCAGAAGCCAAGGGACTTCACACCCCATGTGAGGGTGCTGAGCCACCCGCTCTCCCTTATGCATATTCCGATTTCACATTTAAGTAACCAGGCAATTCAGATTACAGGTTTCATCTGAGGCAATGCATTACATCTCTTCAGATTCCAAGAAGAAAAACACTCCTCCTGAGCATGCTTCCAATATTTTGAAGACATTCTTATTTTACAGTGATCTAAAACCAGAAATGGACTTATCAAAATACTGCAATTCCATTCATGTGCAGACCAACTGATTTATGTCTTAGTCTCCTTGTATTTTTATTTTTAAACAGCTGGTTCATTTGAGCAAGCTGAAGGAGCAAAAATGATTTTGAATCATCTGTCACAAGAAAATTAATGACAAACCAGCCCCTTCCGACAGAGCTGTCATAATTCTAGAGATGCCATAAAAAAAAAAAAAGCTGCGGGCATGCTCTGTTTGAAAAGCCATCTGTTTGCTTTGAAAAACTGGCTGTGAGCATAATCCACTTAAGAAAAATGTCAGCAAAATTGTGTCAACACCTTAACGAACTAAATACTGGATAGAAGCTGGAGTAAACTTTGAAAGTATGATTGCATTGAAACAACCTTCCTAAATCAGTCGTTGTGATATCAGTCTCTGTCCTCTCTGCCCTTACAAACAAAGCCTCTCTCTTCCAGACAAAGGGAGATCATGACGGTCCACTTCGGCATCAATCCATCTATCTCCCTTCTGCTATTGATATCATCAGCCTTCCTGAAAATAAATACTTATCAGAAAGGTTAAACCCAGCATTTGGCAGGACACTAAATTAAGCCAGAAGAGATTGATCGAGTGTTCTACTAGAAAAACTGATCAAGGGGCCCATTTTTATTTAGAGTTAGGGAACATGAAATGTCAGGTTTCATACACCTAACTGCAACTAACTGCGGAGCCTCAGCAAAAATTAACAGTACAGTACAAATAATGCAGCTTGTAAAGCAAGGGTGGGATTATAAACCTTTACCTTGACAGGCTAATAATACTACTTAGAAGACAGGGATAATCTGACACGGCTTTAAGTATTGCTCAGTTTCAGTGACAACCCATGAAAGGCTTTAAGAAGCGTAAGTAGTTCTAGGTACACACTGGCAACGGCCACAGATGGGATGAATTCTGTATGTTGTTTTTCATTATTTAATATTTTTGCCAAATCAAACTCCTAAGTTTTTATGAGTCAAGACGACAGCTCATTATATCCAACAACAACCTAGGCTCTAAGCTTGGGGAAATGAGAGGAGGAGGTGGTTTAGGTAAGTGGCACCATTTTGTGTTCGACTCCACAATTTTTTATTTTTTTTTTAGTATGTTGTGTGTATATTTCTACATAAATATAAAAATATGGGCATGGGTATGTGCATTAATAAATAATTACTATTTCTATCCCTATGCTTTCTAGGAAACACCCTGCAACATGTAGGTCATGACACACTGCTAGTTCTGGGTACCCACTGGTACCGGGGGCCCCGGCTACCACACAGGCAGGACCCGAAGCCCCCGCCATGACAGCTGCCCGCACCAGCACTGGGGGGCTACGGGAGGACCCCGAAGGCCACCGCTCGGCCTGTGCAGAAGTGACCTGCACCAACAGGCTGCCCCACAGGAATGCCTTGCTTTACTACCGGCAAAGTGGAAAATCCCGTGTTGAGCAATAGGGCCCTCCCAGCATTCAAAACTGGCCGCGTTTGGAGGGAGGGCTGAAACAGCGGCTGCGAAGGCCATTTTGTAATCTGCTGCGTGCTAAAGCAGACAGTTGCTTATCTCCCAGCAGACACGTTCTCTTACAGCACGTTAGGGGAGCTTTCCTCTCCACTCCTCGAGGGCTGAGTAAACAAACAATAAATAACAGAGGTCTCACCGCCCATGCCACATCATGCTTATGATATTACTGTTATTTTTTAACTTTTTCTCAGAGAAACAAGCTCTTACATTATTATTTAATCACAAAGTAAACATCTCCAGAGGCCACCAGTGGTTGGCTAAAAAAGCCAGACACGGCCAAATAAACCAACCGCAAGCATTGCGTCGCTCCACATTTCAGAGGTAACACAGGTAAGGTAACAGCCCCGATAGTGCCGAAGGGCTCGGAAAGCAGAAATGCTGGAGCGCTGCTGTGATATTCGGACACTCTGTGTGGAGCCGGCATTTACGGCAAGGGGTGCATTTTCAAAGTGTGATAGTGGGACTTCGATAAGGAGGCACACAATTAAATGATTGCACATGGCTTTGGAACTGTAATCCGGAGGAGGAAATAATTAATGAAATTAATTTAACACTGCCATGTTAAACTTATTACGAAAAGCAGGTATTTCCCCATGCCTCCTTCAAAGTTAAATGTAGGAACCATTGATATGAATTTGATTATGATACATCCACCTTTCAGAACAGAGTACTCCAAAAACATACAGACTATTTCTGTGTCAATGCAGACTTTACAAACCCACCCTTTTCGTTATTACTACGTATTGTTTGTCAAGAGCTTTGCTTTGTTCTCTGTGATAGCGATCACAGTGCATACATTGGCATGAAACAATACTGTACACAAAGATCATACACGAAGCATATAATCACTTCTTGCACACCAAAAAATAAAGGATTGCAGAAATGAGTTACCTCACAGGAAAAGCAGGGGCCAAACGTTATTTGCCAATTTATTTTAAACCCTTGCATAGGAGAAAGTCACTTCCTGTCAGGAAAACAAAAAGGCCACGAATACAGAAGATGGCACTTAAATGGCACTCCTTGTGCCACTGGTATATCATTTAAGGTCTGGGGTTTGGGCGTAGCTTCCTGCACGTCCCATTCCAAACCAAATTCAAGAGTTCGTTTCTACCTGGCTGAAGCCAGCACCAGCTTTGGCTCCGAGTACATTGGGTGATGGGAAAGAATCCTTGCTGGGGCCTGAGGCACCGTGTTTCACAGTGCTTGCCAGTAATTTCAGACGTCAAACTGAGCATCTCATTTTGGTGTATCAGCGTGTCACTGACAGCCAGAGACCTTCTCTCCCACTGCCCAAAGCAGGGTCTAGCAAAAATTTGCAAGAAGGAACCAGAGCTGAGAATCAATTACATCACATAGACAACAGATCTGAGAGGTATGAAAAAGAAAATACCCTCCCAGGGAAAGGCAGTCGCCATTATGTGAAGCGTTAACTCTCTGTGAGCAGCAAAGAGAAACTACTGTGGAACAGATCATTGTGTGCGGCTTTGGCACACAGGAGTTTTTAGATGAGCGTTAAGATTGAATCAAAGGTTGTGCCAAGGAAGGAGGTCAGAAGCTCAAGGGCTGATCTGCTCAGGTCATTGTGTCCAGCAGCTGGGACAGCTAGGACAGCAAGGGTGAGGAAGAGGAGGAGGAGGAGGAATAGCTAACAAGAACAATCGACCAGTATTTCTGTATCTAACCCAGATTACTCCTTACTTCATCTTTTCTGCATTTACTTTGTGAACCAGCTGTATGGATGCTGGCTCTCATTACACAGGGGGCCGAGCAGGTTCAGAGAGCAGAAACAAACTCAGGAAAAACACCGGGAGTGCAGAACCGGCCTTGGCTGCACTGTATTTCCCAACTGTTTTACTACTTACACAGGGAAAAAAATCCTGTTTGCACCTGATATTTGCATGAGTCTCAGAAATGAAACCACATCTGCAAGTGACACTGACAGCCTCGAGGGCCCTCCCCAGCTTGCCAAGACCCGCAGCCCTGCGGCGATGCATCCCAGCCAGCAGCCTCCTGCTGGCAAGCACCCAACTGAAGGCCAACCGCTGGGTGAAGAGCTATGGGGTAACCATCTCTGCAAATGCCATTTCCAAGGCACCGTCTCTCTTCCTGTGCAGTCAGTTGTAAGAGCGAGAGAACAACTCCAGCATTACTCCAGGCGGTCGGTAAAATTCACATGGCAACCTCGCCAGGAGCTCCCTGTACAAAAGCAGAAGGGGCTCTCAGCAGTTCCAGGGAAAGCAGGCAGGAATCTGGATTACCACCCTCCACAGAGCCCATTAGACCCCAGCTTGCCCTGGGCACCCATCAGGTTGCAGTATTTCAGTCCAGTCCTCTTTGAAGCATGGAACTCTGCAAGGCGTAGGTGTTCAGACACCGTAGCAAAGAGACACAGAAGAGGTTAAGAAAAATGAATTAATAAATGATAATAAATAGAATAAATAATGACCAAAGTAAATCACAGAATCATAGACAAAGTAAATCATAGAATCATAGAATGTTTTGGGTTGGAAGGGACCCCTAGAGGTCATCTAGTCCAAGCCCCCTGCAGTGAGCAGGGACACCGCTAACTAGATCAGGTTGCTTAGAGCCCCATCCAACCTGGCCTTGAACGTTCCCAGGGATGGGGCCTCCACTACCTCTCTGGGCAACCTGTTCCAGTGTTTCACCACCCTCGTTGTAAAGAGTTTCTTCCCTATATCCAGTCTAAACCTACCCTGTTTTAGTTTAAAACCATTACCCCTTGTCCTGTCACAGCTGGCCCTACTAAAAAGATTGTCCCCATGTTTCCTATAGGCCCCCTTTAAATACTGAAAGGCTGCAATCAGGTCTCCCCACAGCCTTCTCTTCTCCAGGCTGAACAACCCCAACTCTCTCAGCCTGTCCTCATAGGAGAGGTGCTCCAGCCCTTGGATCATTTTAGTAGCACCCCTCTGGACCTGGTCCAACAGTCCCATGTCCTTCTTGTTCTAACTTGTAATGCAGTTTGAATCTTAACCTCACACGTGGCTCTATGATCAGTCATTGTGGTCACAGGCTGGTCTACTCTGTTAACACACTCGCCGATTTTGATAGCAGATGGGTACTCTGATCCAGGGATCAGAGCGTGATGCTAAAACTGTAAACGTGGTGTGTTAAGAACAACATCCAGGTTACCTGAAAACCAGTTGCATCTGATTTTAACTACGTCTATGTAAACTCCCAAACTAGACCAATCTGCCAGTTGTTCATGACTAGGCCATCCCATGCAAGCCCCAAAACTTTTGAACTGATCCCTTTTGCCACTTGGGTCTCACCCCAAAGGCCTGCATTGGAGAGGATGATTAAGCAAGGATCTGCAGAGGTGTTCTGCATTAGCCTGGCTAGGTTTCTAGGAGGCTGGTGACAGCTCTCTGCACAGCCAGGCAGTCAATCCCGCAGCACAAGGCAGCGGCATGAGCAGTTGGGAAGAGGGAATGCCAGCTGCCGGTGTGGCACCTCCTTGAAAAACACCCCTGGCATTTTTTGCCTTCTTTTCCAGCGGTTGGAAAGGTGCCGTTAATGTGGCTGTGCTGGATACCGAGAGAGGGCCCCCTCAGCGCCCCACTTGCTTATTCCCAAATTGTGGGACCCAGCCAAACTCAACCCTTGAGGGCAGCCTGGGAGGCGGGAATGCACAAAACACCTCTTGTCATACAAGGAGAACCTCAAGAACAGTCATGCAATTAGCAAAAAAGCAAATACTTAGAAAACCTTCCGATTCTGGCGGCTGGCCTTGCCAGTGCGAGTGTACTGCTGCCTTGTGCAGCCATGGCAACTTCGGAAAGAGGGGCTGTATTTGTAATTCTCTTACAGGATTTGCCTAATGAAATAAAGGCGAAGGACATACGTGGCCAGCTTGCTCTCTGAAACACAGTCAAGCGCCCTCCCAAACCCTGCTGGCCCTAGACCAAAGTCTGAGAAGGAATTAAGATCAAGCTTGAATGCCTAAGTGGCAAAAGCACTAATGCTGTAGCATTCCCTATTGATCTTTAAATACTGCTCTCCACTGAAATCCACAGGCTCTTGCAAATCAATCGCACAGTACGGCTACTAATCCATCCCTTCAAGCAGGCATTTTCCGTATAAAAAGAGTGAGCTTTTCTTTTCTTTTTTTTTTTAAAAAAAATGCCTCTTGCTTCTCTCTCATCTGGGCGTTTAAATTAAATTACCTTATATCAGGCTGTCAAAAGCAATGAATGTGAACATCGACTGTCTGTAACTCTGTTGCTTTCAGAAATAATGGCATTAATTTGATGTTAGCCATGTGCTGAGCAGTTCAGCTGCTTGTGCGTCTCTGAGGCACTGCATCTAGCAGACAGTTTGCAAGCACAGCCACAAATGTATGGACTCTCACTGTCAACCCCTCCACACTAGGAGCCTGTCTTTTCTCTGGTGATAAGTTTGAAATCAAAGGGTTGGCTGGGACTCTGGGAGTGCGCAATCAATACTAAGAAAACCCCACATCATTGAAGAAATCAGGCACTATTTATTTTTGATACACAGCTATGAGACGGAAATCAAAGCTGTATGCCCAGGCATTTATTTCTTCGTCCTCCTTTGGTCACAGAAACTAATTCCCCACATGTACCAGCACCAGCTGGTAACTCCCGTGAAGTCCACAGAGTCCCAGAAAAACAAAACAAGGGGAAGAAAAATGAGGCAGAAAGAGCAGAATTTTCTTGCATTTCATTTTTCTGAGTAAAAGGACCAGCTGCAGGAGAAAAGATGTTTTGCAGCTAACAAAACACCTGCGCAAAGCAAGCCCTGAGCAAAACACTTGGCTGGGAATAGCTGGCACCCCCCCACCTCCCTGCTCCCCCGTGCCCCCTGCGCTGACTCACAGCCACCCAGGCTGCAAGCCACGGAGGTAACATCAAACCCTTGCCCTTCATCACAAGCACTGACAGTAAGGTACCCATTAAGTTCATCAGAACCTGGAAGAGGTTTGCTGACCAATCTCCCAGTTGATTCTGTTTTGACTGAAGACAACAGGCACCTGTGCTGGTTTTGAGGGTTTTTTGGGGGGGCAGGGGGAAGTGTTACAGGAGATGTAGCACAAACACTCGCTGCTCTCCTTAGATTACTGCTTAGGACAAGAACTAAAAAAAAAATAAATACCTGCAGCTGTGCTTAATGCTAACTGAAATAACCTAATTAAGATGAAATGAAATGAAATGACGCCAGTCAGAGCGCCACGTTTCCGGACAGGTACCAGAGCATACTCATGCAGTGCTTGCTCCTGCGCACAGCTCCTTGTCTCTGAGTAACCTCCTGGCACAAACACTAATTTCTTAGCAACTCTATGGTTTGCAAATCCTCCTGCCGCAGCGGTGGCTGGCAAACATCACCAGCTGACTGGGGCACAGGGATCTGTGGAAGCCACCTGAGGTCCCCATTCCTGCTCCCCCAGCGGGGATGTGACACCCCTCCGGTCTGGCTGCTCTCCTCCCTTCATGCGAGGTGTTCTGGGCAGTCGGTTTCTAACCTGTATCACAAGCAGCAGAGACCAGAAACAATGTTATGCTGAAGCAGAAAGCTTTTAAGCTGAGAGCAAAAACTCCAATTCACGTGAAAGGTTAAGTGAAGAAAGACAAAAAAAACCCCACAAAACGCTGTCTATCTGCTAGAAGGGAACAGGATTCTAGAAGATCCCAAAGCAAATGCTCTGATCCACCTCTCCCCGTTGATTGGGACGTTCCCTTGTCCAGACCAGCCCTGTCATTCTGGTCGCCTGCAGCCAAAGGCAGGTTTGCTGGCGAGACTGGCCAGCAGGCTCGGTGAAAGCAGAGCTGAGCCACCTTCTCTGCCCGCGTTCCCCCAGCGACAGGTCAGCGAGGCTCCTGGGGACGCAGTGGCCACAGGCCCTGCCCTAACAGGGCTTGTTTCCCTTGGGAGAATCCCAGCCTTGCCCTCCCACTGCAGACGTGAAACCGAGCACAAACAGGAGCAGGTACAGTTATTTTTGTAAGCAGTGCACTGACCCAGCAGGCAGAGAGCTACCGGAATTAAGTGACTGGGAGAGGAGGAGAAAATCGGGGGGGTCAGAAACAGGCATGGCTGGACATGAGAACTCGCCATGAAGGATGGGAATGGAGACACAAAGCCAACTGAATGAGCCAAGCACAAAAATAAGCGGTGCAGGATGGGGACTGTAAGTATTCATTTACACATTCATTGCCCCAAAATGTCAGAGGGAAACTGAACAAGCATAATTTCCAACCCATTATGATGCCAGGTCACAGAAAAGAAGAGGTTTTTCAGCAAAATTGGACTCAATTTTTAAGCCTGGTACAGAGGGCTGTAGTAATACCTCAACAGTTACTGGTGAGGGTCGGAGAAGACGAATTTAGACTACCCAGCTTCAGAGCACCGAGCCACCCCCTGAAGGAAACTGTCCTTCTCCTTATGCTGCCAGCAGCCTCCAGCCTCAGCCCGCTCATCTCAGACTGCTCAATTAGGCCCCTCAGGCTGAGCCATGATACTCCCACCACCTTTGTCACTGCCTGAAAACATAAAAAAAATTTCAGGTGCTTTTCAGTGCCTTCACGCAGCTCACCCCCTCCCCACTGCTAGGTACACCAGCATCGCCCGGTCACCAGTGCGATGGAGCAGAACCCCAGGCGACACCGAGCGAGAACACGCAGAGCACTTAACTGCAATTACTGTCACCCCCTGACCTGTCAATTCAGAGCGACCACCGCATATCAGTACAGCTCCTCCTGACAATAGAGGACCTATGTCTGACCCGTACCCCCAAGGATGCTGGAGAAAACAACCCTACTGTACGGGCCTTTTTGACTTCCTCTTCTGGCTGTTGTGTTTTTTCAGTATGCTCTCTTGCGTACACAGCCTACCTGACATAAGCAATGCCATCTTTTTCTTTTTGTGATCTGAAAATAAATAGCAGCTGCCACAGCAACACAATCACTGGGTTTGCCTTGGCTTTTCTCCCCAGATGGCTCCCATCTGTACCTAGGGAGACGACCCATAAGAAAGGGTCCGTTAGCTCCTGTGGGGTTCATCACCTTGCACTTGATTTCACCTGACCCAGCTAAAAAACAACTGCGGCTGTCAAGGATACTACATACAAGATCGCAGTTTCCCAATCTGTTGTTCATAGGGTAAAGCTGGCTTCCACTCACAAGCACTTGGGCCTCTGATTTCCCTAGCTCCCACACAAGTTTTTGGGAATGCCTGCCACATTTAGGGCTTTCGGGACCTACCAGGGTTGCTGGGGAAGAATAATTGCAAAGCAAATGCCTGGTCTCACTGAACAGCTATGACTTCCACTTCAGTTTGTGGCTTTCAACTAACTGCCCAAGCCCTCCCCATGGATCCGAATTGCCAATAATTATGTATGTCAACACAGAGGTCTTTACTCCGCAGCTCTCTACTGCTGGTGGCTCCAGACTACAAAACCGAAACAATACCCCCATTGACTTAAATAGTGTTTCATTTCTTTAACCGCATTTTCTCTTTTCAATGTCAGGAGACAGTAATGGAAGCTGGACCGGCACGATGAAACGGGGAAGGCCATGTCAGCAAATAGCTGCCTGCTGGATTCAGAGCTCAGCTCCCCTGGCTCCTGTACTCACGCAAGTGCAGAGGCCATCAAGGGTCCTGGCTAGCAATGGTGCTGCACACATCCTGACACGCGGAGAGAGGATTCCTGTCTACACTCGGGATAGAGAGGGGGAGGACCCGACATTCACACAGAGACACGCTAGCCCCTAGCTTCAGCAAAGCACAAGGGATCACTCGCTTATATAGTACGTTACCGGATTTGACCAAGGCCACTGACAGTGCCAGGGAAAACCCAACTGCCATCTCAGCAACAGGAGAGGAGGAAGTTTTGATTGAGCAATCCGCAGCTTTCACCGCCTCCCGAGCTCCCCCAGGGACTTTGCTTCAATTAGACACCCGTTCCCCCACAGGGATCGGGGTTTTGTGGATGCTGGCACATAATTCACACAACAAAAGGGGCAGTCGACTTCCCATCGTTTCTAAGCACTGGGAAACTGCATGCGATCTGCTGACAGTAGCTGTAACGAGCTCAAAATACACCACAAAGGTAATTTTTAGATGATGTTAAACCTCTTGGCACACACCAAAGCTTACATTCAGATGTAACCGTTTCAGGCTAGCACCAAGTTCACAGCTCCCAGAGAACAGTGCAATTCAGATTTAACAATAAGCAAATGCAACCCTCTCTTAACGTTCCTGCCATGTACAAATCAGTACCCCGGTCTCTCCCTGACACTCAACAGCCCTACACAAATTCAGAAAAAATGGCTGTGGGTGGAGGCTTCCGGCAGCAATTGGCTCTTGCTCTGTCCCTCCATGGGCCATCTAGAAATGCACACACAGGCTGCCAAAAGGAGAAGCTCTCTGGTGGCACAAAGACCCGTGTCTAAATGAACCAGGGAACTGAACAGTGTAGGAACACAACTGCTTTGGGTAAAAATCCTCCCAGAGCCTGTGGGTTACCTTGACTCAGGCAGGGCACCGAGCCAACATACACAAGCTCCACGTTTGGAGGAAAACAAAGGGGGTTTTCTCTACCTGTGTTTCGTTAGCCCTGAAGCAATCACAGCTCTGCCAGATCTCTACAAGGACACATGACGCCAATTCGCAACGGCATTCGGCAGTTTAAAAACACGAGGAAGACAAAACACCCTGGGCAGGCACCATCAGTGTCATCTCTATGTGGGCCGGTAGTGGCAACGTGTGGGAGCTGGGGAGGGACGAGATGAGCACAGCAAAAGCAAATTCTGGTCGTAAAGTCAATTTGCTAAACAATGGAGATTAAAATACAACTGAAATTATTTAAAAATGTAATGTGTCTTTTCAATAATAAATAACCATGCAACTGAATCTCTCTTTTCATATATTATTTAAGGGACATCGGGAATCCTCTAAGTTGCATACAGAGATAACTGGAGTTTTCAAAGCGATCGTCAGTCCCTGAGTCCAAGGAAAAACATCCATTTTGTGTGTCTCGGCGCATGAGAAATACCGTGCTGCTTAACTGGCCACCCTGAAACAACAGCAACAGTGAAGGTAAGGGGGCAAGAGAAAAGAGCACCAAGGTCTTCAGTGTCGTGAATCATCATCTGGGCAAGGCACCACAGGACGCTGCCAACCCCGGAAGGAAAAGGCCTTTCCAAGCCCCTCACTAGCCCCAGGTGTCAGGACAGGAGCAATGCCTGGGGCACCAGCCCCGTGCCACCCCACCGGCTGGGAAAGGATCCAGAGGAAAGGCTCCCGCCCCTCCAGCACACCGCCTCGCCACTTGAGCTGCGTGTGGCAGGGCTGGCGGCTTGGCTTGCGTTGTAATGCAATCTGTAACACCTCAGAGAGGCAGCTGCTCACTTTCTTTCTTTGTTAGTACACCCATTGACAGATAAAAAGCAAGAAATGTGTGAGTTTCTGCTGAAACTTATATTTTCATTACAGCCCTTTTAATTCCTCCGAATGAGGTCACGTTGGCAGATTGGCACAAACAGGATTCCCAACTTCCATGACTTCCAGGTTGTGTTAACCCCACTGCCGGGTATGGCAGTCTTTGATACCCATGTCTCAGATGAAAATGTCACCACTACAGGAGAGGGGATGGTGGCAGAAGTTGCTAAAGTTTCTATGCTGCTTGCAGTTCATGCCTTTGCTGTCTCCTCCTCCAAGGGATGGGAGATGACACCATCCCAGTTTTTGCACCCAAGCAATCCTCCTTCCATGGGGAACCATCTACAAACACTATTCCATTCAGTCATCCTGCCCCCCCCCTCCCCCCCCCCAGTACTACCCATTTGCTCTGCTCTGCTCAGGTACACATACGTGCAAGAGTAGCTCCTTTTCCCCAAAAGATTAATTCCCTCAAGGAACTTGTAATCCTACCTGCTGATTTTTAAAATAACCTCCTCATAGGTGATAAACTTGTCACTCCTCAGAGCAGCATTCAGAAAACAAACTCTCTTTGTATTCACACATCATTGCCTGGATGTTATTAATTACTTTTCCAGTTGCACAGCCTTTGGACCGGACGACCCACACACCCGAAAGAAGATGGCCTTCACACCCAGGTGCTAAAATCCCTGCCAGGTTGGTAGAGAAGAGAGGCGACGGCGCAGCTGAGGGAACTGGGGTTGTTTAGCCTGGAGAAGAGGAGGCTGAGGGGAGACCTTATCGCCCTCTACAGCTACCTGACAGGAGGCTGTAGCCAGGTGGGTGTTGGCCTCTTCTCCTAGGCGACAGGACAAGCAGAAATGGCCTCAAGTTGTACCAGGGGAGGTTTAGGTTGGACATTAGGAAAAAATTTCTTCATCAAAAGGGTTGCCAAGCATTGGAACAGGCTGCCCAGGGAAGTGGTCCAGTCCCCATCCCTGGAGGTATTTAAAAGATGGGTAGATGAGGTGCTTAGGGACATGGTTTGGTGGTGGGATGGCAGGGTTAGGTTAACGGTTGGACTTCATGATCTTAAAGGTCTTTTCCAACCTAAACGATTCTATGATTCTACGAAAGAGGGAGATGACCGTGAAGCACAGGGGCGTACCAGAGACAGGACAGCCGACCAAGGAGGGGGCTTTACTGAGCAGCCAGCCTACACAAAGAGAGAGACAGGCATCTATTTTGGCAGACCAGCGCTATTTAAACATCTTGACAAGCCTCCATTTGTGAAGCAATGCTAAAATTGGTTTTCTACACACAGCACCTCAGCGTGCCAACCCTCTACTGGGCTCGAAGCCCAGGCCACCAAGGTGGCCTTGGCAGAAGGTGCGCTGGGCACAGCGCCCCCATGTGCTCCTGTCCCTGTCTCCCACCACCATCGCTGCAAGTGGCTTAGCATCGTATCCATGGCTTTTGGCAATTTGTCACATCACTCAAAATAAAAGGCACATCACAAGATTGCTTGCCATCTATCTCTGGTTTATTTTAGTCAAATACAAGGAAAATGGGCTAAGCAAGATATCACTCGGGGCGTTTCATACCATCTTTCATTTCTCTAATTTGTTCTTTTTGTCCCAAAGTTACTGTTGTTCTGCCTATGCATTTGATGGCCTGTCTCACCTCCTATATACACACATACATGTGTGTTTGCGCACATACAAACCCATCCCAGTGGAACTGAAGGAATAATATTTACATCTGAAATGCAGAACTTTGGATTGCAGTCCCTCCAAAAAAAAAAAAAATTTAAAAAAGGTTTACACCAAAGGAAAGCAGCTCACAGCACTTGTTCTCTGGATGAATTCTGGCGACCCTCCGTCTTTGGTCTGTCCTACACTCGGGTCCCACACTGATTGTAAGAGGGTCTTGTCCCTAAACCCACTGTTGCCAAACACCCACGGGAGCAGAGCCCTGGCGCTGAAGGAGGAAGAGGGAAGTGAGAAAAATGGCGGAGACCCACATTTCTGCTCAGATGACTCTGGCCATCAGCTCTTTCCCCAAATCCCAAGTGACATAGGGTCCCTGGGTCCCCCGGACACTGGGTGGCACCACAGAGAAAACCACAGCCTCATACCAAGCACCTTCCATGCCAAGCACCTGATCAGGGCTTAGATCCACAGCAGCTAAATGTTCGGCTTCATCCTACATTGGGGCAGCAGGAGGAACTAACACAGCCTCTCGCAGGCCCTTCCAAGTCCTATTTTCTATGCACCCAAATAGCTGTTAAAGGCTGGAGAAAAGTCAGAAAATGATGCTTCCTGAATGAACAGAAAATATTAATTGGGCTTGGTCCTGCTGCGGGGGCCACGTGAGGTGGGGAGGCGAGTGCTGAAACCCAGAAACTCACAGTATCGTGAAGGAGCAAGAGCTGTGAACCCTGGTGGTTGTTGCTCTCCCTTCCCCCCCATTAGTCCCTGCTGTTGCCAGCATTCGGTACTTGCAGATTTAAGATTGCCTGCGTGGCCTTCATGTATATTTTAAACACACGTGAATATTTAATTTGCTCTAAATCCAAATTCAAGTCTTGAAATTTTCCTTGGCCAAGAAAACGGAGACCTTGTCAGAAACACCATTTAGGGCTTCAAAAGCTCGCAGGGAGCAGCCAGGTACCCAGGGAGGCCATGCTGTACTTGTTTGAGACGCTCGCTACATCCTCCCCGGAGCAATGCTCAGCAGTGTGGCTGAGGGCCAAGAAGAACAGGATATTCCAGTTGATTAACTAGCACCGCTGAGAGACTGGGATTACACTCATTTTACCCTGATGCACGCTGTTGAAGTAACTTGAGAAGTTTCCATCACCAGACACAACTGACAAAATCCACCGAGACTTAAGTGCCTTTTAAAGAGCTCTGGTTCCTGCCTTTGGGCTTGGGCGAGAACGGCAAAAGCCAGCACTGTGAGCACTATGGGGGAGAGCTCGAGGAGGCATTTACCACCTGAATCAGCAGAGAACAGCACCCTGCTATGTACCAGAAGTATCCGCCTACCTTATAACTAGGTGGTTTGGTTCCGTTGGTTTACAAAATACACCGACCAAAACAGCTTTGCACGTGAATCACACACTTCTACCTCCTTATCTTGTAGCTCAATATCATTTAAAGGACTTTAAAAGCCCCAAGCCCAGAAAATATCCCAGAAAAACCTTGAACACCTCCTTGCAGACAGAGGAGCCCAGCGGCAGGGCCTGAGGGCCAGGAGCAGAGGCTTTGCTCTCCGAAGGAGCTCCGGAGCCAGGAGCTTCCACCCCGCTCAGCACCACATTCAGAGCACACAAAGGGCCCGGGGGATGAGCTGCGCTCCCATGCTGCTCCTCCGGACCCTTCCTTCCATGCTCAGTAAGGAACAACCTAAACCTATCTCCTTCCTCACCTTTCCCTCCACTTTTACATTAACTGCTTCAAGCTAAGCAGGTTGGTATTTACAACAATAAACGGATGTCGACTTTGCTGGACCCTGTCACCTCCTCTTCAGCACCCTCTCAGAAACCCAGCTGGTTTGTGTTACTTTTTTTTTTCTTTTTTGTCCTTCAGTTCACATGTAAGGGACCAACCTGATCTAGTAATGATGTGAATAATTAGAGCAGCTCTGCATTTCCTCATATGTTTATAAAATCTGTCATCTCATCAAAGACTGAGTGGCCCAGCAGCTGAGCCAGTCTCAGAGTAAGGTAGCAGATCCTTCACAAGCAGCCAGGGCACACAGTCTGAAGAGGTTTAAAAGTTAGAAACGCCACTCTGAACTTCATCAACAAAGGAAATGTAAACAATGTGGGGACGAGACAGCAGGCGAGGCATTTAAGCTCTCAGGAAAAGAACCTTTGGGGTAACCACATTCAAAACATATTTCTCTCGGGAGAGCTGGAGACGAGATCTGGAACAATACAATGAGCCCTGCATTTAAAGGAAAGCGTGAAGTCTCCGTGCCATGCAAACCACTCCTGCCTACTGCTCTTGCTAGACCATCACTCTCACAAGATGACAGCAAATCACAAGAATTTATTGCTAAGCCACTATGGATTATATTTAATCTATTTTTGCAGTTTCACAAATTGAGCACCGATGTGCTTATGTCCACAGAGATATGCTGGGAAAAGGAGGGGCATAAGGTATGAGGAATTTTTCAGGGTGCAGGGGAAAGCCTGACTGACATGGGGAAAGAAATATATGGTATGTGGAGTGCAGCAGCTTTACGGGGGCTCATGAATGCACCGTGCTCTCACTTAAGACATAGACAGTATAAATCGTTGTGCAAATCCTTTGGCAGCAATTGTATGACATCTGGCAGAATATATTGTCACCATCGTGCTTAATTACACGAATTGCCCCCAAGATACTGCCACGCTGCTCTTTTGTCCACTCGGTAGCACGCTAAGGAGCGAGGCCATGGTTCTTGCCTAACTACAGGAAACAGGACTGATGTGAAAAGGCCCAAATAAATCTTACTTACAAGATGGTACAGAATACTGTAGAGTATCCTTTAAAAACACTCCCACAGGGCACTACAATAACCCTTAAATTAAGGCTGTGAATGGACCTGGTTCTTCCAAAGATCAGCAGCAACTCTGTGCGGCACCATTGTGCATAAAGTGCTTTAGAATAACGGTCACAGTCTGATATGTTGCTTTTCTTCCGTAAGAAAAACTGCTACCTTGTAGTGACGCTAAATTCAGCTCCATTTAGGTGAAGCCAGAGAAGTATATGGCTACCTGTATGCACATCTTTCAGAAATCTGGGGTTTATCTCTCCAAATAAGCCTCAAAGTGCACATTTGGGGCTCTGCTACCCAAGCGAGAGGTCTGGATGCTGCAGGTCTCCGAAGCAATTGAAGGCTGATTGTCACAAATGACTGTGATGAAGAAACAGGTAATTTGTGGAGATGATCCTCCAAAAGCATTATTTGTGCACACTTTTGCTGCATAAAACCACTTACACCAGAGCTAACATCGATCACAACTACATCATGAAATTGTGGATTTCTCCCCCAAAGAGTGAACTGCATTAGCAATTTAATAATTGTACGCCTTCTGCATTCAGCAACCTCTCTCTTTATACATCTAATCAGCATTAATTTAAATGCAGGATAATTAGCAGATACACTCATGGGTGGGTGCTGAAATGATCCCTGAAAATTTAACCACTTGATGGCTTGTAGCGTGCACTAACAGTTGGAGTCCTAGTAAGAGAGAACACACTCATGAGCAGCAAAAATGATTTAAAAAAACATGAATGTGTTTCAGAGCGGAGACTAGGTTCAAACATTCAGGTGCTTTCCCCTTCAGTAGAAGACCAAAACAGTAAATGGCACTTTATCTTTGTCTTCCCAAGTTTTGTATACAAATAAGTCAGTAGGTTGGTATATTAACTGTCTAGATATTTACTATCAACACGCAGGCAAGAGCTGGCCTTGCACGCACGCCGCCCGAACCCACGTGAGTGTACCTGACCTGAAAGCCGCCTAGTGCTCTACAGTGGCACCGAGTGCAAGTGGTTATGTCCCAGCCCTCAGGAGGACTCGTGAGCTCAAAGCCAGAACTGCCCTCATGAGGCTGCTCAGCTGCTGCCTTATGCAGCCCGGTGCCCCCCTCTCTCCAAGCTCACGCCTGCCTGCAAAGGCGGCCACACGTGCCAGGGAAGAGGTGACCTCCAGGCCAGGGGAAGGCGGGAGGAACACCAGCATCTGGGGAGAAACACGCACCAGCCAACGCACCCACATGAACCCCTTCACTCTGTGAAATGGATAGTCACCTATTTTAAAAATGGACAAATATCTCATGAAAATTAATTGTGAACTTTTGATGCGAGAGAGGGTTGGCTGAGCCAAGCGTACTCGTTGGGATGAAACAAACGGTCCCTAGTGCCATGGTCCCCGTTGAGATGGTAAACACAAAATTTCTTTTGCTACTTTTGCATTTTACTGGCACTTAATAAAATACAGAAAGAAAACCAGAGACCGTGGTGCATGGAAATAAAAATGAAAGTGAGGCTAAATTTGGGATCATAACCATTCCTGTAACATCGCTGTGAGAACACGATTTTTCTGTCTTGACATTTCTGTATTGACATTGTGCCTCCCAATATTGCTGACAGCAAGCCTGACAGTATTTTACATAACACGGGACCCAATAAGAAGATGTGACATTTAAAAAATATGTATATAGGTCAAAGTTGACTGTCACCAAGTTATAATGTCCCTGTTCTTACTAACATTTATATGTTCTGGCAAACAGTTTGTTCTTCTAACAATATGTAATATTACTAATATGTAATTAAGTTTATATAAACTATGGAAGAAAATGACATATTATTTTGATTCATTCTCATTAGGTACCTCTTAAAAGTACCTCAGGGCATTTTTAAACATGAAGAATGCCCACAGTTATGATTTTTATAAAATATACTTTAATCTTGCACTCTGTAACTATTTAATGATTTTGCTAGTAGCAATTTCTTATTGCACCCCCTCCTTATATTCAAAGCTTACCTATTGCAATGAGCCTTTATAAAGAAATACATTAATTAACTATGCCTTTGCTTCACTAGCCTAGGAAAAGACTATTAATCACCTGGCAGGCACGAGCACAACCTAATACCTGCTATTGCTCATGGGCACCTCACACAAACTGACTACTGCCTCGTGATGTAATTGCCTCCAACAACCCCGAGCACACAAAGGGGCTTTCTCCCGTTGGTGGTGTGCCGTTCACTCACCTCACCTAGCGATGATGCATTTGCGAGGTGTTACGGGCTACTTTTTTTTCTTTTCTTACATCACTATACCAACATCTAGTGAAATATATTTGTAGTGACCACCCTGACGCTAGGCATATGGAAGACAGCGATGGCTTGACTGGGGCAGGGCTGTTGGTCTCTCCTCACCAAATCCTCCTGGGGAGCTCTCACCAGCAGGGAGGGGAGAGTCAGTGCCAAACACGAGATGCAGCTGTAACCAGCAAATAGGTTTGTTATGGGCAGGGTCACTGAAATACAGTATTATTTAAGGAAAAAACAAGTTTAAAAAGAAGGACGATGACTGACAGTCTCATATCAGACACCTGAGGTCTGACAACCGCATTCCCAGTTGTCTATGTCATTGCTGAGTTGGACGTCTGTCAGAATGAAAAGGTATTTCATGTGCATTTATACCCATGGGTAGTTGCCACAAACTCTGATAATGTTTTACTATGTGAAAAAGGTAAAAAAAGAAGTTGTGACTTAGAAATGAAACATGTCAATTATTCCTTGACCTTGACTAGATGTCTGAAATGCTTTTAGTATGTTGACAGTATGTGCTAGGCAGCAATTATTTTTCATAGGAAATGTTTCTCTGATACCCTGCTTGTACCTTCATTAATCATAGGTCACCCTCAGAGGTCTGAATTTCTCATTTGACAAACGTCTAAAAATGGAAAAGTTTAGAGTAACCCTGACCGTGTTTAGAGTGACTCTGAGCACGAAGCATTTATTTCACCTAACACAGCTAAAGGTATTCAGATTAATATTCAGAACTGCCTAGTGTTTGGGGGGTTTTCTGTCCTCTTTAGCTACTTGCCTCAATTATGCTGTGTGGAAAAGGTCAGTCCCTTCATCACGTTTGAATTGGTTGCCTTTTCTCTTCATTAGAGGTCCTATTAACTGAGCCTACATTGACTCCAGTACTCACTTTCCCCCCACTGTCATGGTGAATCAAGGTACGCAGGGAACCACAGGCATCCCCCAGGTCTTCTCTAACCCTTCTCTACCAGCAACAGCCTCTGCCACCAATTTTTGCCCCTCAGCCTCTTCGTTCCCAACTCCTTTTTCCCTCTCCTGCTCAGGGTGTGTTAGCGTTCTTTCCGTCTCCCCGACGCTGAAGCATGCATCTCCTACTACTCTTGCTACTGCTGTTGCACGTTACATTTAGGTGTATATTTCATGAGGAACTTTGTAAAAATTCCCTGTCATCAGCTGGCTCACCCTGGGACGCCAGCAAAGAGAAAGGCACTGGGGGGGGTCCCAGGGAGATGCTGTCGGACAAGGCAATTTGCTTAACGGGAGCTGGAGGGAGTAAGCAGCAGGGAACGAGGGAGGGGAAATCAAAGTGTGATCTACCAGAGCAAGGTGGGAAATGAGCCTGTAAAAGGCGGCATGAGCTGAATGCTAACAACCCAAATGTTTGGCGCAGGCCCTCTCCCTGCCATCTGCTATGGCTGCACCAGAGCCTCTCCTCTTTCCAACTTTGGCTGTACCTGGGTAACTTCACCCAGGCTCAGACATCCAGCTGCTGTGGCAATTTGGGGCCGGTCAGCGACAAACCAGTAGCTAAAGCCTGGTGAGTAACATGGTCACTGAGCAGCGTGTCACTGTGCATCCAGGATGGAGGGATTTTCATCCCTCCCTTTTTTAGCTGTTTGGATAATGTTCCACTTTTGAAGCCTAATCCTGACATTTCTGCAGGATCTACAATATTCCTCATGGATTTTTTCATGACACTCCCCCCAGTTCCGTCCCTTCCCAAAGAGATGCTCTAGTCCTCATTTTACAAAACAAGTGTCTGAGACACAGTGACCCCGGACAGGTCACATTCAGGGTGTGTAGGGCAGAACAACCAACCAAAACCAGGCCCCTGGGCATACAAACCACAAGCTATCATTCCTTTTTTTGTTCAGGCTTAGCTAAATTCCCTTCCACAGCTTCCAAGCCAGAGGTGTAATTAGACATATTTGATGAATCTCAGTAACTGGGGGTAATTTATACATCCCATTAAAACAAAATGTTGCTTCAGCATTAGTGAGACAGTACAAATAGATGAGCTAAAAGAGCAAAGGTTTGCTTACAGAGTTAATAGCAGACACAAGGTGGTGTTTCCTGTGCTTACCTTCAGCACTGTGATATTCCATGCAAAACTCTCAATGGCTTTGCTTAATTTTCTTCCTTTCAAACCTTCCTTTGTCCCAAGGTTATGAAGCTCTTCATGGAATTCCATTCCTAAAAATACAGATTGCTACATCACCCAGTGCACAATCGATTTCCCCTACAAAATGTTCAGTGAGCATTTTCAGTCTCGCAGCTGGTACTCGCTACAACCTCTTTCTGTGTTTCTCCCCCTTCCCCGTTATGACCCCATCCTGGAGAGCATCTTCCAAAATAAAAGGGTCACGTGCAGTCCTGCAGTTGTGCCTAACTCTCCAGTGCTCGGGGTCCCACACAGGCATGTGCTTGGTCCCCCCCCAAACACTCCTCCAGTGCTTCTGCTTGCAGTCTGCATTGCTGGCAATATTGCGACAAAAGGCAATCGCTTGTCACTTTCTGGTTTTGTACCTTAGAAGGCAGTCTGACAGACGTGGAAGATACCTGTTCAGCACAGCAAATACAGACTCAAATGCACAGCTCCTCATTAATCTTAATCACAGTCATGCAGAAAAGCCCTTGTACTTCACAATGATAAATTATGTCAGAAACGCGTACCGCTAATCACAGGATTGCTATTCCTGCAGCCTGGGGAACTGAGACTTCCAGCTGCAGCCCTGGAAATTGTTACATTGCATTGCCAGTTTCTGTGGCAAATGTCTGCAAATCTGTTGCTGGATACAAGAATTCAGGAAATCTGGGAGCAGATTAAAAGCCTTAACGAGTCCAATTAGCCCACCAATTCCACAAGCTTTGCACAGTGTATGCAAACATTTCTCTGGGTCTGGTGTGGATTAAGAGACAAAATGGAGAGAGAGCTGCTTGTGTTCCCTTAATTTGTACCTTACAAAGGCCAAATTGGCACCAAATCACTCCAAAACATCTGAAGCCCATCCTGGCTCAACAAACCAAGTTCCATCTCCAGTTGTTTCACAGCTCTCCCTCCCCTAAGGTTTTAAGGCAAATGTCACTCGCAAATCCAAGTGTCATTGAAATTACATCAAAGAAACACCTGCACAGAGGAGACGTGGAGGGCTGTCTAGCGAGTTGCTGAAGGAGTCAGTCCTTCGACAGCCCAAGGCAGGCTTGCACTCGGCGCAGCTTGCCTGAAGCGTTCCTGGAAGACTAACAATAGGTTTCTTCTTGCCTTGCACCAACTCCAGGAGCTCAATAACACTGAGGCAGTTCAACTCCACACAATGCAAGACTTCTTTATGGTTTATGTTCCAAAACTTCTCCCACTCACAGGTTTTGCCTGTCAACGGTAACAGAGCTCCTGCAGCATTTCCTTTGGAAAACAGTCTAAATAACTGCACCCCAAGCAAGATTCCCCTGCAGGTGTGCCTCATGCCAACTGACTTACAAATCATTTCACTGCAGTACGTGAAAGAAAACCTTCAAATGACTCACTTTGTCCCACAAAAAGCCATGAAGGCTAATGGTGCACAGCTCCACGTGGACAGCCCTGCCTTTATGCAGCATCCTTTTAGCTATTTTTCCCTCCGGATCTCACTTTCCCCACCTGTAACCTGAAGACAGTGCTGCCCTGGAGAGAGGGAGCCACAAACACTTGTTAGGCTGCAGGTAGGAGCACCAATGAAGACATTTAGCAGTTCAGTCCTCCAAGCTGCTGCTGACCACTGCACATTGGGCTGAGACTGCACGTGAAAAAAAACAGAACCAGCAAAACCAGCTAAGAAGCCATCTGGGGGAGCAGGCAGGACACTGTAGCACAGGGAGCCTGGACCAAAACATGCTACGATGTGAAGCAGAGGTCTAGTGGGAACACATGTTCAAAGGGAGCAGGACTGGGGTGAGGTGAACGAGAATGTCACAGGCAGTTGTACCTCTGACACCTCTTAATTTTGAGTGCTTCACCTCGCCACACTGAAAATGTTATTTAACAATTTGCAATGAAGCAATTGAGTGTGGTGAGGGATCCTCTCTCTCCTACTCCTTTCCTCTGTCTAAATCCTGAGGCTTCAGAAGTGCACTTCATACCTCTCCAGCCTTCTTCTCAATCAGAAATGATATTTTAAGGTTAACAAAGCAAAACAAATGACTATACAAGTAGATACAGCAGCAAAGAGAACAAACTTGAGAAATTCATCTTTTTGCTGGGGGAAGGAAGGAGAGGGGAACTGCATGAATCTCTGGGCATCAGTGTGGCGGCATGGTCCTGCATCGTGTTCTCTGCATGCGTCTTCACCCCTCTGCTCACAAAGATGCCCAGACAAGCTCATGGGTTCTTCCCTCTGCGCACAGTGCAGGGCAGGTAGAAAGCTGGCTGACGCTGCTGAGGGTCTGCAAAACTTAGTGCAAAGCATTGCTCTTGAATTGTACCATCAAGAGAGACCCCCCCAGTGCTGCATTTTCCTCTCACTGTCCCATGCCTAAACCCTCTACACCTGATGAAGGCTTTGGGTAGAGGATATTTATGCCGCTTATATGCAGATACACAGAAGCCAAGGCATGACACAAGATGAGGCCCATAGAATCCAGCAAGACATAGCTGCTTGCCTCTCATCCCTTTGCTGCCACAGCGCCAGCATGGCTTGAGCTCTGAATTTCAAAGAGCAAGGACTACATTCCACCCTGCTCTTGCATCACATAGAAATCAGTTAAATGCTATTGTTGAAACAGTTTCCAAAATTCCTCTAATTAAAAAGATGAATGAAAGGATTTACTACAAAACATCAGTTTCATTCATTATTTACATTTAATAGAAGCAAATGGCTGTAGCCTGCGTCACTTGCCAAATCCAAAAATGCCTATCAGAAACAACAGTATTTATAATTGTTGTGGTCCCAGAAGACTATGCCCAAGAACACAAATTAAATGCAGTAGCAAGTGTTTGCATTACTGACCTTCGCGGCTTGCTACAGGTTAGGAAAGGTGCAGCTGTACAACTAAACAAACTGAAAAGAGATTTAATTTCTGCATTGTAACCCCTTGATAGAAATACACTGCATGTATTTATTCAGCGTGGTTTCTGATACGCGAAAGCTGATGGATTTAGTTGTAGAGGATTACCACCACCAAACATGGACTCTTATCTCTCTAGCAGGGCTTATTCTTGTGTATCAGTGGGGACTGCAGGAGACACGTCCCCGTTCCAAGTCTAGCCCGCAATCCTGAACAAGTGGTGAAGAGGGGTTTGCATGAATAAGCTGAACTGTGAATCACAGACACTTTGGTGATTTCTACCACCCTGAAAAAGGAGTGTGAATCTGCAGCAGAGCAGACAGCAGGCGGGTTGCCGCTTCTGAAACCACCTCTTCCCTTTCTACTGCTGCACACGAGGCAGAGCCCTAGTTCGGATAAAGACATCCAGTACAATACACCAGCAACGTATGATCTACTTTAAGCCTACTTATAGTTGTTTGCACCCATATATCTGATGTACATAATGCATAGCCACACAGATTCACTGTGATACAATGGAATTACACTGGCATAAGTTTCCAAGGTCTAAACCAAATCTAAACAGCAAAAGTAAGTAAAGGCAGGCAACAGAGCTTGGTCCTGTTGCTTTCAAAACCTCTTGCCTCCTTTGTGTTTAAGGGAATGAATTGTGGTAGAGAATGGAGCTCAGTAAAGGCAGCATGCCTTCTCACTCCTTCTTTTTAATTGAATGCCTTTCTAGCTCATTTGACTAATTTAAATTCTGTCAGACATTTCAGAGCTGTAGAGCAGATGGAGAAATAGCTTGTAAGGTGAAAGCTGAGGATTTTTCCCCAATCCCACGCCTGCATTGCTACTGAAAGATGAGCCTTCAGGAGGGTGGAGTCTGCCAGGGGAAGACCAGGTTGCTCACTTAAATACCAGGTGAAAGATTATTGCATGAGTCAGTCACAAACTGTAAGTAAATTATGGCACATCATTTCCCATCTCCCACCCGGAATTGCACGATAAAGAAGTATTACCTGCTTTCTGGCACTGAACAATCTTGTCGTGAGTGATGTCTGCCGTCTCAATGAGAACCCTGCTCTCTTGAATCATCTGTCAGAAAATAAACAGAAAAAAAGCAGCATTACTTACAGGGTTTCCTGCAACATCTAGTCCGCAGAGAAGTACAAAGGTTCAAACTTAAAAAGAGCTCTGCTCTGCAAACACCGCTATAAAGATTGGATCATCCCTTCATATCAGGGCTCCAAGATCTGTATCAAGCCAAGTGACAGCTGCTGAGAAAATGTTTTGCTCCAGAAGTTAAAGAACAACTGGTTTACATCAGTGAGACACCACTGCAAATAATATGAAGGAAACATAAGTGATTTCAGAAGAAAGCAGTTAGCAGATAAACAAAATTTATTCTACGTGAAACTGAGCCCTTTCTAATTAGTACTTTTCTTTAAACAAAAGGAGAAATAAGTATAGTCCGACAGAAGTGGTTATCACAAATGTTACCAAGTTGTGAATAGCACTGATTTCAAGAGGTGATTTCAGCGTGTGCTGAACTTTATGCACTACAGTAGTTCAGACAGCTACAGTATTTCTTCAGTTTCTCTTTGGAGAAATTCAGATCCAAACACCATCCTATCCTCAATGTTTCTGTTGAAGATTAAAAGAAAAAACAAAACAAAACACAAAACCAAAGGAGGCAGGCAGTTGCAAGAAGCCTATTCACAAGTTTCAAGAGATAGCCACACTGATACATCTTCCTAGAGGAGCCCATTAACAGCAAACAGACGAAGCGCCCATTACGTGACAAGTTTCCTGAGCCTCCCTTCTTGCAGATGCCATTCTCCTTTGATGGTAAGAAACCTTCCCAAACCCTTCAGAAGCCCAGGCAAACAAGCAAATTGTTCCAATGCTATATTCTGCGAAATTGCAAAAGGTTGCATGTACATCTGTTACACAAGGCAAGAACATGCTGTATAACAAACTATGCCTGAGAATAATCTCACTCTCCAGGGATGTACACCGCAAACCCCAATCAAACCCAAGCAGCATGAGAGCAGTGTCAATTAGAAATGAGGCAAACTGAACACTGCCCAATGTTACAGCCTGAAATTACAGAAGCCGCCATCTGAAAGCTTTGCCAAAATGCCACAACTGCTAAAAGCCTTCTTACTTTCAAACACACTGAATATGAAAACACAACCGGTAGGTTTTGATGATTTTAGTGGAAGGCAGTATAACAGTATTAAATTAACACTTGCAAATTAGCATGTCTTACTGTTTTAATTAGATACAGGGGAGGAGAAATGCTTCCACTTGTCACACCTGAACTTCCAAATTCTGGAGAAATTCAGATCCAAATTTTGCTCTCCGTGCTGTATTCATTTCTAATTAAACCTATTAAGACAGGCTGCATTTAATAAAAATGCCTATGCCTTTGACATAAACAAGAACCTGAAAAAACCAAAATCCATTACCAGCTTCACGGGCAGAGAGAAAAAGGCCTGATACATCTACAGAATGCAAAATTGTTTTTTAACAGAACATGCCCAGTGGATATGCCTGAGATTGAAATTACTTTCAATAGTATCCTTTGCCTTTCATTCTTATTGCTTGCTTGTTCATGCATCATTTTGATTTTTTTCTCTTTGATATTCTTGCTTGTCGTCCAGGAATAAATGACAATTTCTACCCACCCTCTGGCTTTTCTGTACCACAGCACAGTCATTTTGTGCTGAAGAAGCTGTTCAGCCGCCAACTACAAATGGTGAAGTTGGTCTGAGCAGTGAGGAGAGTGAAAAGAATCCTGAAAAAACCTCCAAGTCACTACAGAGGCAGCCAGAGGCCAAACATGCATCTCTTGTACGTGCAGACACAGGGCCTGTGAGCCAGTCCCGCACTGCCCGGTCCAGCCAGGCGCTGCCAGCATCTCCTCGGCTGCAGCGCCCCGTGCACCCATCACCCTGGGCTTGGCCCCCGTGCCTGTACTTCCTACCCAGCAGCAAGGTTTTGCCCAGTGAGGTCAATGCATGTAAGCTGGGACAGTATATCCAAAGTGTACTACTCTCCTGTGCTCAGATTTCTAAAGCAGAACTTGACTTGTGGGTGTTTTGTGTATATACACACACACACACACATATACACACACATCTCCCCCCCCCTCTCTCTATATATATGGCCACAGGAAATTATCCTACCATGCACAAAAAAACCAAGCTTCAGAATCAGGGAATTTGGTAATCTAAGTTTGACCACATCTTCATCCAACTGCTGGACCCACTCCCAGGAGTTTCTGGCAGGCCTGCTTCAGGATTCTCAGACATGAAGGTATTGCATTCATTTTTTAAGAGAGAAGTGGCAATAGGATGTCAATTTTCCCCTACTGTGGAGTAGGTAGAGCCGCCCTCCGCTCCTTTGATGCTGACATCAAAGTCTCACTGCTCTCAGCTCAGCGAGAACAAACAATTAAAACCAGATCATATAGCAGAATTTAACCTGTTCCTGTCTTCTGCTCGGCAGTAATCCTGACAAAAATAAGTAGCTTTTGTCCCATGACAAATCCTGAGAGTGGACTCAGAGTCCCTCAGCTCAGTGACTGGGGTTAGGGGGTGCCCTTAGTGCACCACCTGGCATCCCCCCCCCCCCCCCCCCAGGTTCCTCTAGGAAAGAATGCACTAGGTAGAAATAATACACCCTGGGCCAACTATGATATATAATTTTGGCCAGCCTACGGTGCCTTCACCACCTATGATAACACAGCGTCCAGGACTTGGTATCACTACGTAACAGGCCAGGCTCTGCTCCCAACAACTCTGTGTGCAGTTTCAGCTGGCACGAGATCCTGCTTCCTAACGTTGCAGTAGAAGATCATAACAACGGGCTAGTGCAAGGGCAAAGCCTGGGTGTTCACTTTGTAGAACCAGAGACTGATTCGTACAGATAAGGGTGCAACAGGCAAGAAACTTCTATCCAGGAATAAACTTTTAGCGTAGGGGGTGGGGTTTTTTGGTTTGGCTTGGTATGGCTTTTTGGTTGGTTGGTTGGGTTTTTCTTAAAGTACATCACAATAGATGCTTTTGAAAGGATTCTGTGCAAATCCTGGCAACAGAACTGATAGAACCCTCAAAAAATAGCCAAACTAATCTGAAAACCCACTTATTTATTCTTATTTTTAAATTTTCCCCTATCACATGTTTTCACTTACACACAGGGTAGCACATTGGGGGATATTTACTAAGTAAACATTGTAAAGGTCACCTAAAAAGCTAAGTTACTAGTAAATGTTTACTAGAATTAATGTTAATAATTTGTCAGTATTCAATCTAATGCAGGTAAAAGCAGGTGAGAGCCTCAGCTAGAAACTGGCGCCCCTCACATCCTTTCACACTGGACACAGGACAGCAGGCAGCAGTTCTGGCAGGGTTCCTGGCCGCAGCGGAGGATGCTGGCCAGGGATGCAGCATGTTGGCCATAGACACCTCTGCTTGGTCCCGTCTGTCAGCCCCTGGAGGACTTTGCTACTGTGGCTCTGCTCCTCAACAGCTCCCACTCACAGCCCTGTGTCATGACATCTAGATACCCTTTTTCCCTTTTGGCACTGGCTCCGAAATGAGTCCACGGTCTCCCAGTCTGAATGGTCCCCTGCTTTTCCAGCCAGCATCTCATCCGAAATCCCGCTTGAGGATGTCACCTACTTCTCGCGGTGCCAAGACAAGAACCAGAAGCCCTAAACACAACGTGGGGGGCTGTGAGATTTTCTGCTGGGAAGGTAACTTCATAAATCACATGATAGCCCATGATTTTCAAGTCCAGTTTTGCCAGTAATGTTTCAATATCCACCAACCTGTCTCAAACGTGAAGAGTGAGCTTTCTGATGTTTGCAGCATGCGTTTCCATGCACCTTTACTCTGCTCAGACCCACGCCAAGCAGCACGCTTGGGCAGCTGTCTAAGTCCCAGCCATCTGCCTGGAGCCCATCAGGCTGCTCTTTTACGTCAGCTCCCAGATGGGAGCTCGCTTCTGTGAGTGCCTCTCAAAAACTGAGAGGCATCCTGCTCCCTTAGGAAACTCACGCTCCACCAGTGTTAACTCCTGAACACTGAGCTGCAAGGGATTAACCCTCCAAGCAACATATACTAAAAAGCAACCTTTAGAGGATGGATGCTGGTATCCGGGTCCAATTGGAGTCAGTGAGGTAACTTTTAGCAGCTGCTGAAGCTGGCAGGGACAATTTGTATTTCCCACATCAGAAAGATGATAAACTTTACTGAGTGATGTGCTTAACATAACTACAGGGGGAAAAAAATAGACAAAAATAGGAGTAAAACTACACAAAACCTGATTCTGATACAGGGACTTCAGCTACCTTGCTGACCAACAGTGCATACCTACTAGAGTAAGCAGAAAGGAAGAAGGCTGTATGGGAGAAACTACCTCACACCTTAACACCCTTTGGGATCCTGCTAATTTCAGTATTGGGCTCTGCATCCTGAGGGCCGAGAGCCGCGGGGAGGACGTGGGGTCCCTTCTGCGCTCGCTTGGCAGCTGCAGTAGTGCAGAGCTCTGCGGGAACAAAGGACGCCCCGCTCCTCCCATCGGGGACCCCTGCCATGTTTCCATAGGAGCAGGGACACAGAGATGTTTTTGTGAGTCCTGGAGGTGCTAACCCTCCTGGAGAGGCTGCAGCGCCAGAAATGCTCTCACAACATGAGGTGAATGAGGGGTTGTTCAGACTGACAAAAGATGCGCACGGCACCAGTCCCAGAAGTGCATGTCACGTTTAATAAACTAATGGGAATGAGGAATACAAAGCCTCATCTGCATAGGTTAGGGGTTTTTCCCCACAAAATAGCTCATTTAATTTAAATATTCCTACAAAATGCTGAAAGCAAGCAGCCTAAACTCAATTTGTCTCAATCCACCTGAAGCACCCTGTTACGATCATGCTGGTTCCTCACAAAAGCATGGGAAGAAAGCTGGCACAAACCCGGGGGCTCTCTCTTCTCTGGTATGAGACCGCGAAAGTGGAACAGACCACTGGCTTAAAATATGCCTGACCTGTCTCACTTAAATACAGCGTGCCATATCAAATTTAAAATCCCACTGCTTCACAGAAAGAGCGATGCTTTGCTTTGTCACTTCTGTTAAGCGTTAATTACAAATACAAAAAAATTTAAGTGAAATTTAAAATATCTTAACACCAAGGGCATCATATTTTTACCCATGAGAAATTAACAGGCTTATTTCTTGTCTGTACTAAAGGCAGTTTAATCACTGGATCAGTACAAACGGAACAAAAAATGTTATTTCTTTTTACTTTAATGAACTCCTGTGCTACAGACCCATTTCTTGTTTTCATTACAAACTATTCTAGAAACTGAAAAGGGGAAAGGAAATTAACACAGCGGAGCCTCACAAAAAAAAAAACCACCACAGGGAAAACTCCTGGTGGCAAATTAAAGCACTGCTCCTGCTGGGAAGATAAATGATACAAAAGGGACAGTTCAAAGAATCCTCTCATAAATATTCCAGAGTTTAGAACAGAAACTGACTGCCTGAACATCAAACTAAAAAGAAGCTTTTTCTCAGGTGTCTCCTCATGGCCCTTGTCCCAATCTCCTATGCCTTTCATTACCAAAGAAAAGTTTTGCCTGGTAAGGAGTATATCCTGTGAATTGCTAAAAAAAACCCAAAACCAAAACAAAAACCAAAAAACCCCCAAACAAACAAAAAACCAAACACACACACCCCAAAACCCCCAAAATACTAACAAACCAAACCAACCAACCACAAAAAAAAAACACACCCAACAACCAAACCCACCACTAAACAAAAATAAAAAAGGCTACAAAAATACAACCAATTTGGAAAACCAGCTGAAGTGCAAATTGAGCTCATGAAAATTTGAACAGGATTCCCTCTTTAGCATTGAGCATTTCTTGCAGACATTTGGGACAAGAAACAGCCAGGCAATCAATCGTGTGCCAGCAAGCCTTGTAAAAAGGGAGGATGTGCACGTGGTGCCGGGACGTGGGAAGGAACGCTGGCCACCAGTCTGCCCTGTCTCTGTTCCAAAATGCTCCAAGCCAGGTTTCTGTATCTGGGCCTCTTCCTGCAACAGCCCAGTAAGAGGAATGGTTATCGAGGACGGTTACATCAGCTGGCAACATCTGAAATATGTTACTGACACAAAATGCAGTAGCACTGAATAAAATTTACCTTAAATTCCAATTTTGTGGTTTTGCTTACAAATATTTCTGGGGAAATACAGTGTCAGCGTGCTGTGGGATGCGACCTTGTGTGTGAAGACTGGTCCTCCATAAAAAAGGAGCCGTGGATTAACAGGGGAAGGGGTCAGCTTTCAATATGCTTAGGCTAAAACAGAGTAAAAGTACCCAACTGGAACTTCATTCTGTAAGAAAAGTTGTGATCTGACAGTTTTCAGGTCCTATTTTAGAAGGGAGTAAGGGACATGGCTAACAGAGAGAGAAACTGCGAGAGTGGTGGGTGAATAAGAGAGAGAATTATAAGAAGCAGAGAAAGAAAAAGGATAATTGCTTTCTCAGTCTATGTCCAATTTTGGATGGAAAACTCTTTAAAACAGATACAAATTCAAGACAATGTCCATGTACCGGACTGTGTTTGACGTCAGTGCCTTATGACACTTCCTTGGCAATGGATGCTCCGCTCTGCACTATCCCTTGTCTTCAGCTGCTCAGAGAGTGGTGAAAAACGTTCCCTTGGGGATGACTCTGTCCCAGCTGAAATATGAATTTCAGCGGGAAAGCTCACAAAAATCTATTTAGTCATTTTGCATTGACATAAACTGGGAAAATGGACTTTCTCCTGGGGAATAAAGAGCTGTCATGCCTGCATCAGGACACAGAAACCAAAAAAGACTGAATCTGAAAAAACAGCAAAGAGCAGTTCCTCTCCACACACCCACACACCTCAGCAGACTTCTGCTAGTGTGCATGGACCAAGACCTGAGTCAACAAAACCACTGCCATTAAATATATCAACTTGTTCCCCAGCAGTGTCACAGATGTTACTTCTCTTCTCAAAAATCCCCACTCCATCTCCATGTTGGCCAAGCCACTCTTAACTAACTTGCCCTCTCTCAACAGCACCCACAGACACACTGTCCTTCCCTACCTGTCTGCTCCAGAATAACAAGATCAGTTCCAGTTAAGAGGCTTCAATACACAGAAAAAATGTTAATGTCAACATGAGTTTGTATAACAAATAGCTTCTCTGTTCAACCTTTTTCACACTTTTTGTTGTTTATGATTCAAAAACATGTAAAGATACTTGGGGACCTTCTTTTTTTTTTTCTAGAAAAATTTCTATATGCAGATGAGCCAGGAGATGGGGTAAACCCAAGAACATTTATAATCACTTGTTTATTGCTTTTGATTTGCAAATGATTCAATCATTTGATCTTGAAGGAAAAATTATGCTGAACCAGTAACCAAAAAGCAAAGTGCACCAGTGTTCCTGAGTCCATGCGTGCGTGCACCAGCCCATGAATGTATCGTGCAGACAGAGAAACCACAACCTGTTTCCGAACAATTCTCAACCAAAAAAAAAAAATCCTAACTTCACAGGATAACTGTTTGCAGTGAATAATCCAACCATCTGTCAGGTCCAGCTGGGCCCTATCCCTTCTCTTCACATTGATTATCTCCTTTTTTTAGGTGTGATCAATGAACACCGGCATCAGTTTTGACAGGTTATAACACACATTGCACGTGCTGCCCACCCGAGCGAGCATCTTCCCACGCCCGGCCACCAACAATGGGGATCATACAGGTGGAGGGGGAGAGGGAGAATCCTCCTTCGTGGGAAAGGAAAGGTCTGAAGAACAGCTCTGTAAGTGACACGCTGCGCTATCCCAGCATGTATGTGCGGGAATCAATGACATTACCGGTATCCATTCATCATACTCCATGTACGGTAACAACCAAAGTTGCAAGTTGAAATAAACCATTCTAGACTGTATTTCTGGTAGTCGACATACTTTTCAGAAATGTTTTCTGTGTATTGTCAGCAGCCCATCTCATTTTCAGCAAATCCCATTCCTTGCTCCCCTCTGCAGAAACTCCCATACAACCCAGTATGAAGCCTCTTCCTCCACAAGATGTGGCAACAGTTGAGTTCCACTAAACCACTGCGATGCAGCCATAAAAAAAAAATAAATAGAGCCTTGAAAAATCACTCCTTAAATAAAGCATATTAAAGTTTAGGCCTCTCTCGAAAGGAAATATTTAATGCGGAACACAATGGTAAAATTAATTGCCCAGGAAAAAACCAAACAAACTGCATAAACTGGTCTTTGTCTATGGCGCCTGCTGACAAAGGCTGAGCAGGAGGGAACAGCCAGTTAATTGTTTTCCAGATCATTGTGGCAGGTCTCCGAGCATTTGCACCTCCATTTGCCTGGACTGTCAGTGCTGCCTATGCCCCATTAAACACGCAGGCAGAGTTTATACTTTCCTTGGGAGGGGGGAAAAAAAAAAACCAAAACAAAAAAACCAGAGGTTTTTTCCAGTAGGGGGAAAAAAATTCGATAGGGCTATTTTTATCAGAGATTATTTTCAAAGCAGACTTTTTAAAGAACGTGAAACATAAGGTGTTTTCAGAGGTGGTGAGGAACCGTTTGCCCAGCACTCATGGTACCTGTGCTGTGGAGCCCAGCAAGCGAGGCAGACCTACAATCACAGCCTGCCACTATGAGATTTAGGGCCAAACTTTTTTCCATTCTGCCATAAAAGGAATTAAGAAGTACAGCCCATTCATACAAGAGAGAGGCCAACATTTAAAACTGCTCTCAGGCTTGTTGACCCAAAAAGTGCTTGGAGGTGAAGAGAAGTTTCTGGGGAACTAAAGACATGCAGCGAGCACTTGTGATCCAGTTCCTTGAGGCCATATTTATCAACAACTTAAAAGCCTGAACTGTGGTATATCTTGCATGGAAATAAATAAATAAGAAGCGAAAATATGTCATATTGCTTTCAACCAACATATCCTTGTGCTCTCATTTGCACAAAACCAAACCAAAACAAAAAAAATCCAACAAAACAAAAACTTATTATTATTAAAAAGAAATATGCCCTGGATTATGCCAAGTCACGATAAACACCATAGCAAGGAAGAACCCTTTCCCAACATTAAAACTGCAAACCCCTCCCCACGCTGTATTTTCAAATATCAAGACTGGTAGAGACAGTTAATTTTTTTTAAACACAGAAAACGCTAAATAGATTTCAGTACTCTGCTGCTGGTGTTGCCTCAAAAGGCAAATATCCAAAATGTAGCAAAAACATTTATTAAATCTGGCTTTTGTTTTTTCAGAAGCAAATAGTTTTAGCAAAGTAAGAGGCAGTCCCAACCAGACAAAGCGGGAAAAATAATTTAAAGTATCGTGTTCTCGTTAACCAGAATTACATCTCAAATCAACCCTTACATAGGCACAGAATTCCCCTCTCCTTCTCAGCCCTCTGATTTTAAACTCCTTGCACCGTCTCTTGACATTGGACGTACATCTTCCTCCATCAGAGACAAATGTGAGAGCAAACATTATTTAAAACAGTTATACAAGTGTTTTTGTCTGCATCCAAAAGAGGCCTTTCACCTATTTAAATTGAAAAACTGTTTCCAAAGCACAAGGAGGCCTTGAAACGTCCCATGTGTACTCTTCAGTATATAATTACAAAGATAAGAGGTGACACATTCATTTTGGTAAAACTCCATTAAGCAGGCCTCCAAAGACAGAAAAATCTCTTATTTATGCGGTATTTGCTCTTTCAGACAGACATCACACCATGTAACAAATCTAGCCAAAAAAAGTCCAATCTAAAATATGGCAATCAATTGGATTTACAAATCCTCATTCTGGTATTGTTACAGCTGGTATTTTATTACCAGAACTTAATCACCTTCAAGTAATATAAACTATTCTGGAGGGAACCCAAGAATCATTTCAGAGTATTTTTAGTATTTCTCTTTTAATCAACATCAGTGTCCCCCTCTTCCTGCCAATCTGATTTTCCCCTGAAAAGTGTGCTGTAAAAGCAAAAAATAAGACGGAAAGGAGGTGAGCAGTTGGCACATTGAATAGCTGGTCAAAGCTGTGATCACTCTTTGCAGCACTTCAGGGTCTCTGGAAGCAACTCAATACCCCGAAAATTATACACCTTTTTATTCCTTACAAACCAAAGCTGCAGAAATAGCTGCCATGCACTGAACACGCATCGTGATTTAGTCTGGTTGCCACAGTGCAATATTTAAGTCAGGGTTTGCAAAACTACATGGCTTGCTATCAGTTGCTACAGACCAACTACCAAGGAAGGGAAGTGACTGGGCAGCCCAAGAGCCCAAGAGACACAAAGTGACAGCAACTTCTGCTGCTGGAAGTCACACAGAGCTGTTGTTCTATCACTCCCACAGCAGTGACGTACGTCATACAAGGCTGAGCAGCAGTGTTCACCTGGAATTACTTTAGCTCATCTCTCTACATTTTTGTAAGGATTCCATCCTGCCCTCTCCTTCCTCATTGAAAAAAAAATGGGCATTTTAAAATTTGCCTTACAACTTTGCAATGCCCTTCCCAAGACTTGCTTTGGGAGGGACATGGGCACTACTTAACAGTGTCGCTGAAAGGTGTTGGGAAAGGGATGGTTCAGCTTTGCCCGGGAACTTCCATGCTGTAGCTTCCTGTCTAATGGCCTTGCCCTCTGCTGCAGGGAGGCAAGTGAAGGGCAGCACACAAATCTTGCCACTTCTCAAGGACAACAACTAACAGCCGCCAGCACATGCTGAATTGCTGCTATTTTTGTAAACAAAGTCCCTCCTCAAGCGCCAACCTGTGCTAGCCCCAACCATGTTTAAAAACAAACAAACAAACAAACAAACAACAAAAAGCTCAGTGTGGCAATTCTTGTAATTAAAGGACAATTTTTCATATTAGGAATTTGAAGCCTCTTTTTAATGAAAGAGGGAAGGCAGAGGTAGCAGTGGTAAGCGCTTACCAGGTCGTACGCCGCCAGGACCTTTTTCTGCACATCGGGCACAGTCCCCAGAGGCTCTAGGTAAGGAAACGCATCCTTCATGCAGAGGGTAACGGAGGGTGCGTTGTCGCTGCCCACAAGCCGCGAGGACAGGGTCAGGATGCACTGCTTCAGGCTCGCGATGGGCGGCAGCCCGCACAGCTCCTTGACAGACACCATGGCGTTCTGGGGGAAGGAAAAGAAAGACCTGAACACATCTTGCCACTCACCATTCAGTCCCTGCTGCCTGCCAGTACCTCATCAGCGCCTGTCTGCTTCTCCCCCCTGATGTGGGGCAGTGCTACCCCACTGCCTGCCGTCCCTGGGCCCCCCATGGACCCCGGGGTGCCGGCACACACAGGAATTGCCAGCCAACCCCGTTCTCCGCTCCCCAAGCCTACTAGCAGCTCCAGCTTTCCCTCAGGCCCAGGTATCCCAGCTGCCAGCTCTGCAGCTACTTTGCATTGTAAATCCAGCTCCGACAGGGACAAGCTCTGGTCCCCAGCATATTAAACCATCAGCCTGAAATGCTATTTCTCTTCCCAACTGTTCAGACTCCAATTGCTTTTGACGCTGTAATCGCCTCATTCTCCTGTCATTATCATCCTCCAGCAAGAACAAGTTCGACAGACCTCGTATTTCCCATGGGAAAGGCAAGCAAGAAAAAAACCCACTTTGTTTTCAGCCTTGCATTACCACATCATAAAGAAACACAAACACTCGTTCCCCTTTGTAGGTCACATGTAAAAAAATCGATACTGGATATACAGGTCAAACCAAACTAACATGCCAGCATTTATTTAGTTATCAAGCCAGTGGATATATGGCTGACATGCCCTCATCGTTTAGCTTCTTGAGTTGTACAATGAACGACCAAGATGCACAAAATTTGAGTAAGAGAGTATTATAATGACCCATACCTTGTAAATGTTGCCCCACGCATCTCGATGAAAAAAGTCATCAGAAAATGCCAAACCAATTAATAAAGGCTTTTTCTCATTAATCAAATAAATGTGGTTAAATCCAACAATTGTGTCTGTCTGAAGGATTCCCCAGAACAAGATGCTGTATTGAAATTTTGCTTGGAAGGCACATTAATGCTGTTTCTGAGTCAGATTCGGAGTATTTTCTTTTATATAGTTCACATATAGTGCCTGACCTAGACAGAAGGTGGAGTCAGCCCTTCAAACTAGTTACTTTCAAGGCCTGCAGGAAAGGAAAGGCTGGGAAGAGTTTCCCATTCTTAAAAATATGCTTAGACTATTCCTTCGGGAGTGATTTAAAACTTATGTCATTATGTAAACTTTTCCAGCTGCCAACATTTAATTTGCTTTAGACTCTGTCCAGAAAAGCAGGGTCAATGAAGTGCTATGCGTTTTTCTCCTGTTTTCAAAAAAGAAAAAATGACTTGTTTCTGTATCTTTACCAAGGAGATAGCTATGGCTGATTGCAACTATTTATTAAAGAAAACTCATTGTTTAATGCTACTTGGTTTTGTTTCTAGGCAGCGCCTGGACCTCTGAATTGAGCTGCCCCTTAATCAACCCGCAGAGTCACCCCCGCCGCGGAGGAGAGCACCGGGCAGGCTGGTTCTTGTTTGGCCTCGCTGCCACTTCACCTCCTGCCAACCACAAAAGGTCTAAGCCAGACAGATGTGACGGTGCTGTGCACCTGGGCCCCTGACACCCCCAGCCGTAGCGGGCTCCAGCTGCTCTCGGCACAGCATGGGCAGGCGGACGCAGTGCCAGGAGGCTGCCTGAGCCAAGACACGGCACCAGCGCCTGTGCCAGTGCTCAGCCAGCCGAGACAACGCAGCTATTGAGGAAACTGCAATCCAAGTGGCATTCAGTGCCCACGTTGAACATCTGCAGCCCTCAGGCAAATGGTGGCAACAAGCGCTCAGGGAAACCTGCTGCTCTTTGACCACTGGGCTCCTCTGGTGTAGACAAGGCCTTAATCCACTGCCTGTTTCTTACACTCACCCAGACAAACAAAATTAAGAGCAAAACCCTCACTCAGGAAAACAAAAGCTTGCTGACGTTTTCCAGGACCAGCGGGGAAATGAAGTTTTTGAGACCTGAGGCCTGGGGCCACAGACGTACCCTCAGTTCTGCTTTCTCAGAGAAAAACAACCAGCGAAGAGTTTGAAGAGCATATTGATTTTTAAAACGTTTCTGCCTAATCCCACATTTGCTTGTTAACACCTGTAACTATCAGCCTTCCAATGTCCAGTTAAAGGCTGACAAAAGCTGTGGGTCTGAAGATTCACCAGCTTCCACCAGCTTCAGCAAGCTTGCCCTACCAGCAGCTCACACCAGAACCTTTTTACTTTCACACTCAGGACACACCAACGGACATGACAAAAGTGTCATACCTGCATATTTTCTCTCATGTCAGTAGCCTCTCGCAGCGGATGCACTGCCAGCTTGAAGATGTCATCGATAGTCTTGAGACCGGTGTTCCTCAGCATAGTGTACTCCCTTGCTTTCTTTCCTATCCTCGCCGAGAGGCTGCGCTTTTGGGCCTTTCCACCTCCACTTCGGTTGGTTATCGCAATGTGAACAAAGAGGGTAACATGCTCCATGATATCACCAACAAAAGACCGCAGCGGTATGTGCCTGTATCCAGGCTGCAAGCATTCCAGTGGGATGGTGTACTGCCCTATGAACTCATCCCCAATGTAGTCATCATCCAAAACAACGAAACGGATCATGGCCAGCTCTGGTAGATTGATCTGGAACTCAAAGCTTTCATCAAAAATGGGGTTATCACTGTTTTGCTGAACAGTTTTAGTTCTTTGTTCAGTGCAGTCTGCAGGAATCCCATGTATTTCTATGCAGACATAGGGATCTATGACATCCCCTTTTGCACATGCACCCTTGGGCTTTGGAAAGTTCTGACCACTGATTATTTTGACATGTAGGACTTGGGGAGAGACTCCCGGAACAATGCCCTTTGTATTTGCGCTGAAGTAAGACACTTCATCACGCATCACCGAAGGCCTGAGAACATACCCGCATCCCCCGTTCTGTAGAAACCAGCCAGTGTGTAGGTCCATCATGGGCCCCGGGGTCTGATAGTTCATTGCCACTATCTGGCAACCACAATTCCAAAAATCTTGAGGATTTAAGTTACTGGAGTCTATTCTCATAGCACTCGGGTACACCCTGGACAGAAACTTTTTGTTGTAGTTGACAAAATCTTCAGGGTATTCATTTGCAATCCGGCTGGCTTCTGCCTCGCTGAAGGAGCACATTTCCCAATAATTTTGAGCTTTCATGGATGTCTCAAAGTCTTTGTATTGGACAGATTTGCATAAGGACACCAAGTCGGACAATTCCTTGCAGAGCCATATCAGCTTTGGTTCCCTTGAGAAGTCTTCTGACAGTCTCCGGGATATTTCAGCCTCTTCATCTTCATCTGTGACTTCTCCTTCTAATATATCCTGGTCGCAGGGCAGCTTCTTCCCCTTCACAATGATCTTCATTTTCAGTTTCTCGGGTGATGGGAGGTAGACTTCTGAGGATAAAGGTGCCTCTGTGTAGAGTTTGTTTCCAAAGATCCTTTTCATGTGTTGTACCACTACCTTCTGCTGTTGTACTGAGCAGTGGTTCCCCAAGCAGAGAATAAGGGGGTATTCTGAAGCAAAGAAGGCCAATTTGTTTATTACCTCAATAACATTTCGAAAGGCAAGTGGCGATGTCATGTTGTTACGGTTACAAATAATGGGTTCATTATCTGGACCATCACAGACGTCTAGTTCAATGCTCCGACAACTCATCTTTAAAGCTCTGACATAACCATTGATATCAGCTGGCCCTCTGAGCTGGTCTTCTATTAGGTATGTATTGTGGGATGCATTGATGTAGTAATGTGACAAAGGCTGTGTCATATCTTGGACAATTTTTTTGTGCTCTGGGTCAAAAATATCACATTCTGGGGACAACAAGTATTGAGTAAATCCATCGATTGCAAGAAAACCTTTCAACCGCCCTTCTTGAGAAAGCTCATACCTGCGTATAATATCTAGACACATTTCTTCTGTTATGTGGGTCACTCCTTGCTCAGCCTCTAAAAACAGCATGAGGTCATTGGCATCTAGATACTCTTTGTTTTTAGATATCTGCACAAGCAAGAAATAAACTTCAGGTCTTGTGCAAAGTTCACTGAATGCTTCACAAAATTCCTCTTTTGTTACTCGTGTTGTCAGTTTCTCTTTGCTCTTCTGAATTTCCTTGAATTTCAATCTAATCTTTGATTCCTTTAAGGTGGGATTAAGTTTCTTTATTAGCTCCACAGACGTGTCTTCTAACATTATGCCATTACCATCAACGTCTGCTGCTTCGAATACAGTTTTTAACCAGGCAAACCGTGGGGTATTATGGCTGCTTTCCATCAAATCCAAGGGTTGTTTGCTACGAGAAACCAAGTACCTTAATCCTGATACCCAAATATTGGCCACATCTGCTGAATTGGCAACCAAGTCAAGGGACTCATAGTTCTCACCATGAATTACTGACAATGCACAGTCCTCAGAAATCTGGTCTGCAAGTCCATTATTTCTGAACGTTTCTGTGTTCTTCCCTAGTCTGATTTCCTTTATAGCAGAAATATCAAGCTTGGCTTTCTCAAGGTCCTTCTTGGAAGGCTCCCAACGAAGAGCCTGCAGGTCAGGATCCAGAGTAAAAAAACGGTTATAAATCCGGGAATTTGGACGAACTTTCTTCAGTTCACACCCAGCCTGCATAAAGCTGATACAGTCACTGGCGCTGCTTATTTTTTTCTCTGATGGCATGCTGCTGAAGGACACTGTTTTCTTTCGTCCACATTTTTGATTTGAAGGATCCTGTGGAATAATTACATAAAAAAAAAAAAAAAAAAAAGAAGAGTAAGTTTTCTTTGGCCTTTCCACAAGTGCATAAATAATAGAAAAGATATGTTTATGTAAAAATAATTCACATTCTTCTGAACCTCAAAACACAACATATTATCCTTCCCACAATTCAGTTCCCTACTGAGCTATAAAACATACTGAGCTATACAGCAACTTGATTGACTGCAGCATTAGAGAAACCAAGTTTTCATGAGTGACATTTGCAGCTATTAAACTGCCTTCCAGATCTCGGCACCTTGCTACAGCTGTGAGGAGGTGGTATCTGGTTGTCTCACGTACATCTTCAAGACAATTGTATACAGGAAGAGGAGTTTCATGGGAAGCTCCAGCACCTGGTTAAGGTCTGTGCAACCAGAAGTGGGGTGGATCTCACCAGGATTTAAGAGATATCATGAATAAAGGAGAAGCTTTGGGATAAAAAGGCATGAGAAAAGAGTCTCAGCCTACGTGGGAGGAGAAGGGGAAGAAGACTCTGAAGCAGTGCTGGGAGGAAAGCCTGGGATGGGTCAGCATGCCTGTGGGGCACACGTGACAGCTTGGGGCTCCGCAGATGAGCGTCCTGCCTCACTTCTGCCTCTTTTCTGCAACCTTGGATGCCTCAAGCAAAACTAAAACAAAACCAAACAACAGTCATGAGTCAGACCCCTGAGATACACACCCAGGAGAGTCTGGGCTTTCTTATTTGTATGTTTTAGTGTCCTTTGCCAAAGGACATTCTCACTAGGCTGAGAAGCCCATCTCTGCTGCATGCACAACTACACGGCTCTCGTGGCTACTCTTGTGGGAGCCCCACATACCCCTCTGCTCAGCCCTAACCTACTTCACACTCTCTTGTCTCCCCATTTGCTTTGAAAAGTAGCTATTCTGGTCATTTCTGTGTACCAGAACCACAAAATGCTGTAGGAAAATGGATAACCAGACAAGAAATCCAAAGCCTTTTTCTTTAGGGCATATATTCTAACTGTTCTTGAGAAGATACTTAGCCAGACACATGTGACTGTCTTTTCAGTATCAACTACCTACTTGCTGCTGGATTTAAACCCAGATGCCTGCAAAGCTTTCTGTAATTTTAGTGCAGCAACTAAATTTAAATCTTTCCCCACATATTATCAATTCAAAACATTTCACAATAATTATAAATTGCTAATCATTCTTTTTTATCTGCGTGATTTCCATCTCCTCCATTAGTATATAAACTATCCAACAGCTACCAAAAATATTTTTAAAATGTCATTCAAGGCTGTAATTAATAGTGAAACACTTGTTAAAATTGCTTTCCCTCCTCTTTCCCTAGCCACCAGCAATACTTTCCCAGTTCTCTGCCTTCTGCTGTCAAAGGGACTTCTGCTGCCTGGATTTCGAGTAGAAGAGGGGTCCCAAGGTGAGGAAATTTTGTTGCTGGGTGTAGGCACACAGCCCTAAAGCCCAGCCATGAGAGCTGCACCAGGGACCAGCTTCCCAACTCCCCAGGGGACCTGCTTTGAGACACCAAAACCCCTGACGCCCAAACCCTTTGCAGCCTGGACTACCCTCCCCCACCCCAGGAGCTGGCTCCCTGCAGCTCCCATTATCTGCTGTGTCATTCACTCTTCCTCAAGTCATACTGCTCTGCAAATCCTAAATGCAACCCCTGCTCTAGCAATGCCCTCCATCCGCCCATCGCTGTCTTTCTGCTGCCCCTAACTGTCCGTGCCTGAGCAGGACCCCATGTAGCTCTCCCAGCCACAGACCATCAGTCTTGGTGCTTGTAAGAACATCTCCGCTCATTGTCTGCATCTCTGTATAGATACTTTCAGCAAATCAGTCAGTATAAGTGTTTCTACAAAATTGCTTATTGTCATTCATTCACTTCATTCAGTAACATCTGAAAGATTTCCTAAGCCCCAGCCCCTCAACAACTGGACTTAAAGGTATGGGATCTGCTGGGGACAATATCAAAACCTCTAAACTTCTTATGCTAAAGATTTGTCATTAGACTGATACAGCAACTTCCACTGACAAGAAGAGTTACTCCAGCCATTTATTGTAGTACTTATGAGAATTGGTCTTAAAAAGTAGGAAGAAAGTGAATGAAGCGAGTGCCTTGGCTCAGCTACTTTTTAAATTACAGTTTTCTGCTAAAATACTCTTCCTGCATTAACATACTGTATTTTAATACACAGCTATGGCCATGAAAATCTTCAAGCAATAGATGCTAATGAATACAAACGAATGCAGCTGATTACGCTGCAGGTTCTAGAAGAGCCTTTTCTTTCTTTTTTCTTTAGGTTTACAAGAGCAATATTTAGAAAAAATGATTAATAAGATTATTTTTCTCATATATGAAGACATATTAATGACCTTTGAATCGTCAGTGATTCATTCCTTGACAGAGAGTGGTTCCTCAGGGCCAGACCTGGAAAACTCATCAGAGCAGCATCATTTAGCTACAGGTCTGCCATTTTGTCTTTGCCAGAGAGGCAGAAATTGTTATGGGACTACTTTTTTTCTGCAGAAAAATAAAAGCCATTTATTTTTAGTTCCAAGATACCTGTGCTTTTTGATGAAAATAAGCCACAGAATTAATCAGCTATTTTTCTGCTATTAAGGTGAGAAAAAACTAATTAGCCTTCTGGAGAATCAACAAAAGTTGCCTTCTAACATTCAGTCTTAACCTGGCAGGGATTTGGATGGAATTAGATTACCCTCTGTGTTCTCTTTCCCTGCTTTTCTCTTTGATGGTTACTTCTGGTTTCATACTTGGTCGTACGTAAGGAATATCAGAATTGTACAACAGCAGTTCTTCATCTCCGAGTAGGGCTTCCCCATATTTTTTAATCAGTTGAATAGAATTCAAGTCTAATACACAGACTAATTGCCTAAAATGAACAAGATTTGAGTATCATTAGCATTAATAGGATTATTTTAACTGAAACTATCTCCTGCAAAAATGCAATTGCTAACTGAGCTTATTACTGCATCAGCTATTCCCCTCTTGTTCTCTACAGAATAGGAACAAACTCAGTCTTTCAAAGTGAGACCTGCTAACTTAGATTTAATGAGACAGTTTCCATCCATAATTATTAAGAAGTTATTTATTTTAGTGTTGCAAAAACTCAGAATGCTTTTCTGTAAGCTCAAATGCTGTCTTCTCAGCCTGACAAACCAGGCACTCGCCTGTGTTCTGCCACATTCACATCACTTGAACAAGCATCTCCAGATCCTGACACCAGGGTTTAGCCAGGCCACAGAGCTCCAGGTCCAAGGGACCACCCTGGGGAGCAGCGAGTTTTTTTCTTCAAGAAGTGTCCTCCCTCCGCTGGGCTCCACTCACCTCAGATCCTGGAGAAGACAATATAAATTCACTTTGCCTCCCCATTGATCTTATGCTGAGCTTAGTTCAACTGAGTCTACAGACTTCGGTTCCTAATTTTAGTTTAGCTATTGTCTGTCTTTCATTCTCTACCTTATTCCAATTTCTACACATTGCTCTTCTAAGGCAAGACATCCAGCTAAGAATACTTCTGTGCTGCAGTGTCTCTAGTGGCTAAATTCTGGTTCTGTTTTACCTTTCACTGGAGACTATGAACTGGAACAAGTACAGTCACCTGGAAAACTAAAAGCTGCCAACATCTTATGTGAATAAATAGCAAACCTGCTCTTTTGTGCTACATGCCAAAAACATTCACACTGCAAATTATCAAAAAACCTCCCTCTTTACAGTACTCACCCACACAAGAGCACTTTTTCCCCTTCATTAACCAAAGCACGAGATGGGCTCCTGAATCTTGGAGGTAAAAAAAAAAATATCTGTCTTTCTCCAAGATGCTAAGTCCATCAAAAATGATCTTACCACATATTTACTGGCCTAGGACTGCTCTTTATCCTCAGTCATTGAACTGATGACACTGACTTTATTGTGGCAATGAAAGAAGGGAAGGACAGGACAACGTTTGCCAAAAAACAAATCTACATCAGTGTGAAAACAAGCAACTACCTTGTAGATTTTCTACCCTAGGACCTTCTCTACCAGAGATAACATAGCTCTATACAAACACTGTTATTGGAAACAAACACAACCAGTTTCTATGCAATGCAGACGTACAAAAAGAAGAATTCTACCTATATGGGAAATTTTGTGCTTTCCAAGGCAAGACGCTTCTTTCAAAGTGGCTCAAACTTTGGTTTCCCCCAGTTCTTTGGACACCACCTACAAGGTAACCAGACAGGCTAACAACATCTCTCACTCCTGAGCCTGCATAATAGCCATTACGCTAAAATACCTCAAGGCCTCAACCATGGGACCACTTCAGCATGTTCTGAGCTTTCAGTGTAGACACAGCTGCTCTGAAATCAGTTAGCACCAAGGAGACATATTCGAGTGTTGGGCCTTACTGCATCCTAACATCGCAAACAACTGTTTTCTAAAGGAAGGATTCAGAGCTCCAGTCTAAGCACGGTCCCAAAATAGGAGAAGCTCTCCTGTTGAACACATCATCCTCGTCAGAGGGACTGGATGTGTAAACAGTGGGATCACTAAGCCATCAGCAGTTGTGGGAAAACTCCACCCCATCCACCCTGACCTTTGACCACTCAATCTTCTGCTGTTTAAATCAAAGAACTAACAGAAATAAATATGTGGGATTAAAAAAATATGAATAAACATGCTCTCCGCCTCATCCCACCCCCTTTGTCAAAACTATAGGACGTAAATTGTTGGGCTGAAGTTAAGAAACAGGGCAATAATAAGAGCTGTATAGCAACCCTGCACAAGGAAGTCAAGCTCATAAATCATTATTTGTCTGAAATTAAGTTACCTGGAGGGCCTCTAAAGCATTGAAGGCCTTCCAGGATTCTGCTAAGGAGGATGAGAAGGGCAAAAAGCATCACTGACCTGAAGACATCAAAAGCCCTTAAAGAGCTGCAGGGCTTATGTGAAAGGATGTAAAAATTAGTAATGATGCCAAGAGCTAAACTTGTTAAGTGTGGTTAAGAGCCATTTCCCCAAAAACCAATTCACATTTTCACCAGTATCACCATTGCTAAAAGAGAAGCTTTATTCTGATCTTTGCCACTTCCTACGAATGTAGCGCTAAGAAATCAATAACAGACAGTTTAGTCTATCCTCACAAATAGATTGTGATTAATGCTATATCCCAAAAGCTATCTGCTCTGGAAACTCCACAGGATCCATTTAAATGATTACCTGATTTATTTTTTTTTACCCCAGGAGAAACTAATTAGATCTACAGGGCGGGTTCTTTTAAAAGCAAAAAGAGTGCCATAGTGTAAGGATAATAATTTTGATTTTTTGGGATGCTTCTGGATATTTCAGTTATATACAGAGAGAATCCCAGTCCCCAAAAATCTTAAAGCTTTACCATACTTGTGGTGCGAAAAAACGTACCTTTAAATGTTAAACAAAGAAGTTGGTGAGTCCCTAGTGGCACTCAAAATACCACGTAACAGGTTGACAAATGATGGTGTAATTTTTCTATAATGAAGTCAGTCAGAGCAGGGAAGGTTTATATAAACTATGCAAGAGAACACAGGAAGTCAGTGTTGGGGCCAGAGGCGCAACCAGATCTCAAGCACATCCCATCTGATCAGAGATGGGACGCAAAGCTTGAACCCACAGTACCGGTACGTAATTGCTACAGGTAGCAATGACCAGTGGAAACTGGTATTCATTACTAGGACACAAAGATTTATTCTGTGAATCTCATCCACATCCTGGCCATCCTCAGAGAGCATCCCAGGATTGCCCACTTTGCAGATTGTATCGGTTCTCCTCACAGCCTGTGCTACCACAACAAATTAATGAGCTGAACTCCCTCTAATCTTTCTTGGCAAGGCCCGTAGGAGGTAAGTATCAGACATCCACTGTGACAACTCATAGGACAACAAAGAAAAGGTTACCTACTCAAAATTCACAGGCTGACTACACAGCTTCCACCTTTGCGCAGGGGCTGAACCACCAACCAACCTCATCGCTGGCGCAGGCAGCCACAGGGGTGCTGCCAGCCACACTTGGGCTAGCCACACGTCTCAACAGATTGTGAAAGCAGATGTTAATGCTACCTCGGCAGCCTCTTCAAGGCAAAATTCCTGCTAATTCAGTGATTTGAGCACGTGTGGAATAAAGACTTGATCCGAAGTTTAACACACACGCTCTTAAAAGCTGAGATACATATGTAATGGAATAAACAGAAAATTTAAGACAGACTAAAAATATGACATGGACAGATACATGAGAAATAGCTTCAGAACTCAGTGTCCAATAATTTTCCAAATACTAAAATAGTCATGCTGGCATGTCTGCAAATCCAGCTTGTTGTCTCTAACTAGCTGTTTAACTCAAGCTCAAGCTCCACACAGAAGCCTAAGCACTACCATCATTCATGAGAAAGCAATGACTAAGGGACCTCAGACACAGGGGAAAGAAAAGCATCACGGGGAACAGTAATACCAGCATTTACAGCGGGCTTTTCTCAAGTCCCCAGGATTACCCAGACACTGGGTACGGGTAGTAGACTCTCACCAAGACCTATAATAATGACTTTACAGTCAGCTTCTCATCAAAAGGGGAGGAAATGTCATCCTGCTAAATGGGCACCCCAAGGGCAGGAAAAGAAAGTGAAGACAACAGCTTAACTATTCTGGGATGCCCGACAGTGCCTGCTGGAGAAGTTCAACAGGAGGCAAGATTATAACGGCTTGTCTGCTTTCCTCTTTCCCTCCATTACTAAAAATCCCTTTCAAATACTGAACTGTAGGCTGGAAAGAGATAGAGAAGAATGTCTGGAGGAGATCTTTGAGAAAAACATCTGAACCAAAATGATTTGGTGTTCAAGCAACGCTTTGTTGTGTGATTGCTTTTTTTTTTTTTCTAATCACCAGCATTGCCAAATTTATTCAATTTTACCTTGAAGAAAAGTTACCTTTGCTGTTTAAATGACAAATGAGAGCAAAAGAAAAAAGCAGCAGCACATAAAGACTCCATCTGGAAACACTTTTTGGAAATTAAATCCACACAATGCAAGAAGGGTTTATTTTCTGGCATGGTACAACACTGAAGTTACTACTTCAACTTGTTTGTATAATTAAGGCCCACAAAGCCAAAGTCAAGAAGCTTCAAAGAGCACAAGAACATGAACAACATTTCAATGCCTGCAATGAGGCTACCACTTCACGGCTCTTTCTGCCATTGCTGTTCCTGAGGTTTTCTCTTTATGCTTCATCATCCAACTGGTTTCCACAAGGACATCCCTTAAATAAAGGTGCAAGTACCTATCCCTTTATGTATTAAGCAACAACCTACAGTGAGAAATAAATTTGTGCATGACACTTCAATACATACACACGGTGCCTCTGTAAAACCCTATGGAAGACCCCACCTGATGCAGAAGATTTTTCATGGTTCCTCTTCATCCTCCCTGTGGAACAAAACCTTCACTTATGACACCCCAAGTGCCAGACCTACTTCCAGTTGGGAGGAGGCTTTTAGTTTGGAAGGGACTGACACAGCCCACTGGATGTAAGGTCTCCAACCATTGCCACTCCCATCCGCTCTGTTATTTCCAAGTATTCGGGTTGCAGGATGTAATGCTTATGAGTCTCTGAGGGCACCTTGGACATGGATAAAATTTATCCCCATGCTCTAAGGGAATATAAACCTGAGAAAGATAGAAAGACACTTTCTGTCTTCAAGCAGAAGCAGTAACAGCAAGCCCTGGGAAAATGAGATCTTGGCTGCAGCATTCCCAGGAGAGCTCCATCGTACAAACCCTCATTCTTTTACACAGCCTCCTTTGAATGCATCTGAGGCAAAAATTAAAAGGAGTGCCTACTTAAAGTAGCTAACCCTACAGCAATCACAGACCTGCCTCCACAGCTCCTCCCTCCACGCAAAGCAGACCCCAACCCCATCTGCAGGTAAGCAAGCTGTATGGAGCAGTCTGTACCAAGCCCAATAGACCTGGTTCAGACCAGGGAGGAGAGCACGAAGAGTAACTGGTGGAGTTCAGGCAACATGAACTTCCCCCATTTATACATACATAAAACTTCTGGATTGATTTCAGGTTTAGAAAGGTGACTGCAGAGATGGAGCCTTGTACTGTCCACAGTATCATGGTAGAAAGAGCTACATCTGAAGAACATGGCAAGATGCCCCACAGAAGGGGCAGACGGGAAGCCATGCTCCTGGCCATGGCTGAGGCAGCGTCATTTAATAAAGTGCACCGGAGAGGGAGCCCTGCTCTGAGGGACATTTGTAGAACTGAGTAAGAGGACGTTCTCGAAAGCTTAGTGAAACTTACTCTGGTGACAGCTTCGTGGTGCCGCACTGCAGGGAATGTGAATCCCATTCATTAGTATACCCGGGTAACCTAAACGAGCAGCTGGGTTATTCTTCCTGCAAGCACGATAAACAGTATATTTTGAAATATGCAGCCCTTGCACTTAAAAAATACACATCCACTCTTCATACAGACATGGAGCAAAGGCACGGCAAGTCATGGGGCATGTAACCAGCCTGAACCTGCATCAGAAACAATGAAGACCCACGATCAAAAGCCAGAAAACACCAAAGATCCGGTGACTCAGCATCTTCCCAGCAGCTCTGAGTGCTGTGACCAGGAGGACTCTGGGGTGCAGTCACACCTAGAGCTGTGAGCTAATATGGAGGTACCTGACCGAGCTTCAGGTTCCTGATCCACAGTCACGCCAGCAGGGAAGCCACAGCTTGCTGTGCATGCTGCTATGGCCGCCCTCCTCATAGTGCCCAAGTCCGGGTGTGATTGCACAGGCTGCACTCCCTGTGCAGGCTAAGCCGTGGCAGTAACCCCAGCAATCCACAGGGCTCGGAGAGTGCTAGCATTCAAACCAGAAAGCACCCATATGCCTCGAAGCCTTTGAAACTAGAGAAGATGGGCTTCTTATTTCCACATCGCCTGGACACCTGGGAGAAGAGCATCATGCACGACATCCCGCGATGCAAAAATCCAAATGTGAACACAATGTGCTATGCGCACACCTTCCCGTGGGCTTTTACCTGCAAAGATTCTGTTTATTTCTGCATCTCTTTGAAAAAACATATGCCTTAAGTATTTTGAAGAAATTAGTTATACAGACACGGGCATTAAATCAGAGCAAGACCTTCTCTGCACCCTTTGTTCACAGGGGATAAAAACCATAACAACAAATAACTAAAATTCAGGATTTTCACTCAGAGGGAATTGCAAGAATCTGACCTAGCTGAACTTGGAAGATTTTTTTTTTTATTATTTTAAAGAGACCTCCATCGCGTCTGTGGGAAGTCCTCCTCAAAACCTGACAGAAGAGGATGGCCTGTAGGTAAACCATCTAAACTTTCTTCAGTCGTTCCATGGAAAACACTACCTGAGCCAGACAAGCCAGAAGGAAGGTTATGCTGGTTTAAAACAGGAAAGAAAAACAGCTACAAGAATACATTACAAACTGAAAATAAGAGAAGTTGTTGGCATGGGTTATAAAGTAAGATAAGGAAAATTAGGAAATTAGTAAAGAAAGAAAACAAAGGAGAACACAGCAACCAGAGTAATTGATACAAGAAAGAGAAGGGCTTTGGTGGAAATTACAGCAGGGAAGGTCCAAACAGTTTGTTTGAAAATATTAGGAAGAGGCTGAATCCCACCAGAAGTCCATCACTGAGTGGGAACTCTGGTGGTGTCAATAGTACAAAAGAGCACTAAATGACAGTAAGAGAGTTCCAGTAGTAAGTCAGGAGGAAAAGCCAAATAAGTTTTAAAAATCTTGGATAAGGAAAAACTTGCCCCACTGGTACTCCCCTTCATTACACCTCTGAATGCTGTATTTGCAGCATTATCTGTGAGTGCGTATTTTTCATTATCAAAATAATAGAAGAGCTGGAAAAAGATTTGATTAAGAAAGAATAAAAAGATGATTAGCATTAACTATTTCCAACGTTATGGAAAACAGAGCTTGTCAGACTAACCTGATAACTCTTTTAAGAGATTAAAAGTTTGGTTGATACACATAATAAAGTTATTGTAATATACTCTGTAATATATTATGGTTTCTGCAATGCATTTGACTTGGTACTGAGTGACAGTTTGATTAAGAAGATATAGCAATAAAAATAAACTCAGATGACACTAAATGGATCGAACATGAGAAATTATATGCCTCAAAAGCAACAGTAAATGTGAAACACTCATCATGCAGATATGCTTCAGACGGGATCCTGCATGGACCCGTTCTTAGCCCAATGCTGTTTAGCATTTTTAGAGTGACCTGGAAGAAAGCATGAAATCAGGGATTTCACATGGGAGTCTGGAGATCATAGAATCATAGAATCACAGAATGTTTTGGGTTGGAAGGGACCCCTAGAGGTCATCTAGTCCAACTCCCTGCAGTGAGCAGGGACACCGCTAACTAGATCAGGTTGCTCAGAGCCCCATCCAACCTGGCCTTGAATGTTTCCAGGGATGGGGCCTCCACTACCTCTCTGGGCAACCTGTTCCAGTGTCTCACTACCCCCATTGTAAAGAATTTCTTCCTTATATCCAGTCTAAACCTACCCTACTTCAGTTTAAAACCATTACCCCTTGTCCTGTCACACCTGTCCCTACTAAAAAGATTTTCCCCATCTTTCCTATAGGCCCCCTTTAAGTACTGAAAGGCTGCAATCAGGTCTCCCCGCAGCCTTCTCTTCTCCAGGCTGAACAAGCCCAGCTCTCTCAGCCTGTCCTCATAGGAGAGGTGCTCCAGCCCTCGGATCATTTTAGTAGCTCTCCTCTGGACCTGCTCCAACAGTTCCATGTCCTTCTTGTGCTGAGGGCTCCAGAGCTGGACGCAGTACTCCAGGTGAGGTCTCAGCAGAGCAGAGTAGAGGGGCAGAATCATCTCCCTCGACCTGCCGGCCACGCTTCTCTTGATGCAGCCCAGAGTACGGTTGGCCTTCCGATGATACAAAGCCAAGATTTGAACAGCAATGAATAATAAAAAATATAGCTCAGTGATCAAAAGTCAAAAGGCTGCTTGAGAAACCATGCATTAAAAAAAAAAAAAAAAAAAAAGCATGTTCCAATAAGGACCAAAATATGAGGTCAATAATCTAGAAACACAAGGGGCAGGCCTTATTTACAGGACTGTGATCCAAGAAACATTAATTTCAGAAAAACCCCTCAACTTCGTCATCACAGATGATCAGCACTGAATGTAACAAAAAGATTGCAATGGAATATTTGGTTGTATAAACATAATATCTGCTATGGATAGAGAAGTTCTAATATCTTTGTATTTGCCCATCATGTGATACCCTCAGTTTAGAAATTACCTTGAAAACTGGAGGGAGTTCACAAAAGCCACAAGAATCAGAATGATTTTGGAAAACCCATTTGAGTAAGAAATTCCAGATTCTTTTACTTTCAATACACATATAGTCCAGTCACGAGCAATTGCAGAAGCCCAAATTTATATAACGAATAACTTTAAAGGACTCATCTTATGCCCTAAAATAAAGTCATATCTGGGCACTTTTGTTCAGAATGTAATGGTTCCAACTCAGTAGTTAAATTAAATAGTGAATCAATGTATTTTAAGAAGTCTTTCAAATTAAGTTTCCTTATTGACCCTGTAGAAACTCAAGATGTAGACTGTCATCACAGATTATAGATGATTAAATAAAGATCAGTACTGTCATGGGATACATCCTTTCAATACCTAGAAGTTTACACATTCAAAGAAAAACTAAAACTTAAAAAAAGCACAAAACCAAAACCCAATGAAAAACCCCACCCCAACACCTACAGTGAGGACAGCTGATGAAGGTCACAACTGCCAAGGATAGCAGGAGAGTCTCCATCACTAAAAAGGCATTCACCAGCACCAGACTCCTTCCAAAAGGATGCCACATGAGATCAAATGTGATTTCTTTTAAGTCCTATATAATGGAGAGCAGACCAGAGTCCAGCGGTATCTTCTTTTGCCTAGTTATTTAGGTATTAGCTCAAAATTTCAATCCCATATTTTTCCAGAGAAAACCGCTGAACATGAGTATGCCATCTGGTATCATGGCACTATAGATTATGAGGCACAGGGAGCCCAAAATAGGATGACCAATTTAATTTCATTCTGAATCTTACAACGATCCTCCAGGAATAAAACATGTAATCCAATAAGCCACCCCAATCTCCACAGTCTAATCACATTATTTTAAGCCCTTTTTAATCAACTTAAATTATTTCTTCATTAATCACATTTATGCTGATTCAAATCAACCCCAATCCTTAAATTTAGCAATGAAGTTAGAAAAATTAATAGAACAATGTAATTGAGCTTTTTTCACAGGAATTTTTTTAAAAATTCTGATTGTCATTCATAACTGAATTATTAAATAGGTTGAGATAGAATATGAACTATGTGCGCAAGCTACTAGCGCTGTTTTAGCTGGTCTATAAAGCACTTGGGGAGAGAAATTTTGCCTCAAGCGTGCTGTCTACAGGCCTCAGCTTTTTGTGAGAGAGAAAAGCAACTTTCAGCATACCCGACGAATGCATTAGCTCTGCCGAGGAAATTGTTTATCAATTTAGGAAAGCATCCTTGAGGTGTAGGAGTTTGTACAGCTGGTGCACAGGCTCTCTGCAGGGGAACACGCACCACCTCCATGGGAACCCACGAGACAGAATCCCTGCAGCAGCCCCAGTGCTCCCCAGCTCACCCGGCATGGGTGGGTGGGCAGTTCTGAGTTGTCCTGTTTGTGCTTTACTATCCCTGGTCAATAAGCTCAATCACAAAACCAGGTTTAGAGAACTTTCTGATTGCTCCTCTACAAAGCGCACATATGGGTATCGAGGCACGTCTCTATGTATACACACACACACACATTTCTGAAGTATTTTACTCCCATCGACAGCTTTTTAGCTTTGCAAATATGTGCACAGTGCATACAATATATTCACCTCCAACATCCGTAGGCTGAAAAGCTAGGTTGTGGGTATAAATTACGCCTGCTGACATAAGAGCAGGCAAGCAAGACATGGCAAGTCAAGCCATGAAACATGCCACTACAGTGACAGAGGAGTTGACAGGGCTAAAACCAACATACAAGTGAAACAACGATTTCAGTGGTCTCCTTAGCGACAGTATAACAAATTAAACATCTCCCTTAAAAGCAAAGCACAGATTTCCCCAATAACACAGAGGAAATAAGTCCTCAGGAGACAGCTGTGGTAACATCATTAGATCATATTATGTGAATCTAATAAGTAGGCGTATTCTAAATTTTTACCAATGCAGATGCTGAATGTTTGCATTACTCATCAAAATCAGGAGTAAATGGTGCAGGTTGCAAGTGCTTTGATAAACCTTCACAGCTAACCACAGCATCATAAACATCCAATTTATTTAAAGAATAACTGATTTGCTATGGTGATGCATTATAACTTTTATCACATTTCTTCAAAACCATCCACCTTCAAGGGCAGAGCTCTCCTACTTCCAGGAGTTCAAGCATTAGGGAGAGAAAAATTGGCTTGCTTTTTTTTTTTTTTTTTTTTTTTTAAATAAATGCAGGACTGCAATTGTAATGTAATTTTATTCTGGTCATATATTTTGTTAAATAATTACGATTCCTTTTCTCACAAGAAAATTAGCTGCATGCCTGAATATTATGGTCCCTTGGGTTTCACACAGTGCATGCATTTTTACTGGTTAAGTATATCACCAACCTGGCATAAATGCTTCCATCCAGCTAACATTTAAACATGAATTAGTGGCTGTAGGGGTATTAAAAAAAAAAATCTAACCACAGTTCAATTATACTGTAACTGCAACGTAACTTAGTACTTTACAAGAAGAAAGTAACATCTCAAATCTCCAACAGTCCTGTACGCTTGCAGCATTTAGAAAACATTGAGCAAGATGAAAAATATTGGGTGTGCTACCACAAAAGTGGGAATCGCCCTGGCTTCTAGTTCTGCTCACGACCCCAGGAAGACCCCTTAGGAAACACTATCTGCTCCAGATTTGGACTCACAATTTCCATAAGACTCAAAAATGTTTCTGAAGCAGAAAGCTTGGTACCTTCAGGGAGAAGGGTGTCTCTGCCGGGGTCTCCATCCTTCCCAGCATCGCACCACGATGCAAGCACCAGTCTGTTAGTTCTGCTTTTATGTATAAACGCTTCAAGGCTTACAGCCAAACACCACCAGCATAGAAGAACTGCACTCCTGTGTCTTAACACACCCAGCTCAATGTTGCAGATGTTACATGGATTTTATTAAACAGGAGGTCACCTGTTGAAGGTAAGCCAGGTTTTATCCCTGAGCACTGTGGCATCTCTCCAGCTGCTGGAAGGACTCACATCCACACCAGACGACCGATTGCTCCCTGCAGCGCCTGGGGGAAGCTGGGTGCATTGGATGGGGAACCACAAAAGGAGAGGTGTTGGGCAGGAGCTTCTTAACGTATCTGAAGAGAAAAGGCAGGATATGAATTAAATCCCACCTTTCTTCAGGTGTTTGCTCCACTACTATGGATACAGGGAGAAATCTTCCACACAGAATCAGAGCCCAACTTCACACCAATTTGATGCCTAAACATTTCTTTCAAAGACAAGCAAAGGGTCATCTCCTCTGCCAAAAGACTGAAGTGACAGCAAAACCTTTCTTGCAAAGACTCTGTGGTTGACACCCAGGCTGCAGGGGAGTCGGGTTTATTTCTGCTCAAGAGCATGTTAAATCCCTGAAAGCGAGGCCTGATTCACCAACTTTGACATACGCTGTAAGGACAGCTCTTTAATTCCTTCTGGGTGATGCTGTGCACCTTGTTTGGAGGTGTGAAACAGGCACTGTGGCGCACACAGGGTAAGGACAGGTCCCCACCACAGCAGCCGAGCCCCTGCTCCTCACAGCCCCCACCACCGAGGCTCACCTTCTCCAAGCAGCTGCCATCACCGCTAGACATTGGTCACTCTGAGGACAAGTACCGCCAATGCCAATTCGCACTCACCCCCTGCCCTCACAGCTGCCTGGGACACAGGTCTCCAGCCGTGGTGTGCACTGCAGGAGCCCAGGGACGGCTGCAGGAGCACCCCTTGCCTGGGGGCGATATGCATGGCAGGAAAGGGGGCATTTAGCAGCAGGGACGGGAGCAGCTGGACCAGTGGTTTTGGGAAGCTTTTTGGTTTGGGAGGTTCAAGTTTTGTACCTGCCTTCTTGAGGATGGGAAGGCAAGGGCCCCATTGCTAAATCACAAGCTTCCCTTACCATCTTGCACAGTTGCCATTAACACCAACAGGCATGCTCCCCAGAGCGATTCGAGAAGGATCTAAAAGATACCTGTTAAATACCGGCAGTGTTTAATTTCGCAAGTGTGCACAGATGGTGGCAGGAGCGTGGCGTAAGTGAGCTATGGCTCAAAAAGCCAGGACAAAAATTAGTGACTTATAATTATGCTGCAAAGAATTAAGCAAAAGCCACGCCTGCCAAGCAAACATGACACTTTCTACATTACTACAGAGTCACAGCAAGGAGGGACACTATTGACAAGAAGCATAAAAAACCCAGAGGAAAGGCATTCACAGGACATTGCCGCTAAGTGCTAGGAACAACTTTTCTATGGACAAAAATCAAGTCAGAACTCACAGTCCATTCAATGGGCCTTCTAAAATAGACTATGGTTTGCAACAACTGTGTGATTCAGCCATTGCTCATTTTAAGCTTTAATCTTACAAACACTTACACACACATTTAGTCCCCACAGTCACACTGTTAACACCCCATTCAGCATAAAAGAGGTCTGCCTGTGCATCTGTTCATCCAACAGCTCCTCAAGTCCCTTTTAAACATCAGTGCTCCGGCTTTTCACGACTTTTAGAGCTAATCCCTCCCACCAGGGAAACACAGACTCTGAGTTTGTTGGTGTGGTTTTTACATCAGCAGATATGCTGAAAAGAGAAATTTTAAGGAGAAGACTTTTCTTGCTTTGAAAGAATTAGCTCTCTCTTTTTCTTCTTTCTTGTTATTTTTCATCAGTTCCTTTAGGTAGGCGTATAAGCAACGAACACTCCCCAATGCGTTGCTCCAAGATAAATAAAGGGTAAAAGAATACACCTCCATTTAGCTGCAGGACTTGCTAACTCTTGGAAAAATAGACCAGAGGTGGGCAAGAAAGCTCCCCGGCAGGGAGCTGGCAGCAGCGAGTGCCCCACACCCCGGTGAGCAGGGGACACGCACTCATTCCCAAGCTGGACTGCTCCAAACCCAGCATACGTGGGAGAAGCCAACTTCTGAGCTCCGTTTTTACCGATGACACTGTATTTTCTTCCTAGCTGGTGGCTGCAGGACAATCACATTGCTGTAAATATGCTGGTTTGCTATTTTTTAAAATGTGTCTGTCTTTTAATGGAACACTAAAAAGGACAGTAATTAAAAAATTATATAGTTTTCAGAAAACTATAGAATTAATTTGTTTTGCCTGTCAGCTTTCAATTTCAAAGCTCTTAATGAAATTTCCAGTCTTAACCCTAAAGCAAAGCTTTATGCAATGAAGGGCAGGCATATTTTGTATCTGTTTAATTACAATAATGAAGACTTTGGTAATGCATTTAAAAGAACTACAGTATAATCAGGGTGGTATCCAGAGAACTACTTCACCCAGGAGAATTTGTCTGTCTTAATTAAGTCTCCTCTCTCAGACACAGAGCATAGCGACTCTTTCATCTGAACTACCTTACATAATTGCACAACAGCTCTACTTATTGCATACTACATACACTGGTTTTCAGTGCAGTTTCTAACACCATCATCATGCTTCTTAAAGCAAACGTATAGAATACATTCTGGACAGGGTCTTTGTACATACTGAAAGGTATGCATGTGCTTCAGTCTTGTAGTTCAGCAAGGGGAGCAGCAGTAAAATATGAATGCCCTAATGCTATTATTAATCTGAAATAGATTTAATTCCCCTAGCTCACACGAAGCAATTGTTCTTTCCTTACCTGGATGCAATGAAAGCAGAATCTAGCCCACAGGAGCAATGCATGAGGTTCATGGAAATCCCACTCTTAATTATTCCATATTTTCTGGCTACCTTCTTTCAAGGTATATTTGGAGTCAGGAGAACAGTACAAAACACTGTGGTAGCACCAGACAATTTACAGGTAGATTAAAAAAAAAAAAAAAAAAATAGTAAAAAAAAAAAAAGGCTGGCACAACCCAACCTCGGTCATCAGTTCCTTCCTAAACCCTGATAGAAGCCATAATTTTCTCCTATCAATAACAACATGCCCCAGAATAACCTCACATGCAACATTAGAAAAGCGTATGAAACTACAAAACCCACACCATCCAAAAATTAGCCAAAATATTAAATTACAAAGGATAAATTTGGAAGGGGTCTAAAAACATCCTTTGGTCTCAGGGTCAACATGGCTATTGAAGTGGTAGAAGGGAAGTAACTAAACCTGTGAAGAACTGAAGGGTAGAGCATTTTTAGAATATTAACTGAGCTGGGCGGTTACTTTCAAGGGTTTATAGCTTACTTTGGGGGGCACACTCATTCTGGATGCCCTAATGTTAAACTACGAGAGTTTTCTCTTCCTCTGCTGCCTGAAAACACAGGGTTTGAAATCGAATTTTGAAATCCAGGTAGAAGAACATACAAGACTGGGTATGAAGCAGGTTTTCCTAGCATCCTGTTCTGAAAAGCTCAGATGTCATTGTATATAGAGTTAGAGGTAAGTATATGTCAACCACTGCAGCAACAGATGCGAGTCCAGAGTAACGTTCCCTTAAGCAGTTGAGTTACTTTGCTTTGCATGAATCATAAAGCTGATGATACATCCCCAGCTCTTGCTGAGTCAATGAAATGTTTAAACACAGCTCTACTGTATTCAGTGAAACTTAAAAGATACTTTAGAGCTTTGCTTATCTCAGAGACTCACCCACAGCCATACAGGAAGAAGAGGGCAGAGAATCCACGAGTGCTGCTGACGCGCTGTTACACTGAGCCACAAAACCACCCCTCTGTTTTCAGAGATTGCTCTAACTCTGTATCAAATCTACATGCTTTGTGAATCACATGTTTGTGGTAGGAATATATCAGCATGCAGTAAAAATATGCCAAACAGTTGTCTTTGTAAAAAAAGGTGTTTCTCAGCAAGTGCAGAAAGACGCTGCACACCACTCAATGTTTTTTCAACTAGACTGCTTGAGATACCTTCAGAAAAAACAGACTACATATCTGAAAGATAATCCTTTTCATTTCTGACCATAGACACGATCTGAGGGCAGGTAGGAGAAATGGACTTGGAACCTCTTAACCTAAACCACAGCCCTTTGACCATGAGTTCCCCAATAATTAAGCAAGACAGTTCAGTTTGGATAATACCAAATACTGGTTTCTTACTTAAAAGTTTCAGTGTAATTGTTTTTCCTTTTTGTATTTGAGTGTTCTTTTCATGCAATACCAGAAAAGATACACAGAAGTGCCCCATTACCTCTGCCATTTCCTTTTTATATGCTTAAAACAATGATGACATGTAAAATGTTTTATTTCAGCAGAGTTTTGTGCAGAGCCTGTCCAATGCAAAAGCAAAGCCAAGTTCACAAGCCGTCCATATACACAGCCTCGCTAAGAAAATGGCATGCTGCCCATCGTTTAACCAGAATTTTCTGAGACAGAAAATGTCTTTTAAGTCTACGAGATGCAGGTGTTTATGCTACAGGGAAGAATGGGGCTAAAAGGCCTGGAAAATCTTGTTTTCCTATTTAAGCCTGTGCAGAGAGACAGACAATGTTTGGCAAATAAATGTATTTTAAATCCACATCCTGGACATGTTTATACTCCATTTGTGAATGAGATGGGGAATTGAGAATACAGCTGCGTTAAGGCTTGTGGCTTTAGACAGGACATGTGGGTGTGAGCGCACAGGCACGAGCACAGGCGTGCAGCTGTGAGCACGCACCGACACACACCTAGGACGGAGCCGTGAAGGGATTTCACCACCGCCTTTCCAAGCATGTTCTGTAAAATTATAAAAGACTTGGTACATTCTGAGACATCCCAAGAGCAGACATTTTCTCCCACACAAATATCTCCCTGAAACCCAGAGAGCAATCATGTCTTGCTGGGATGATTACGCAGCATCCAGAAGGGGAATGAGAGGCAGAACGAGAGAGGAAGAACTCCAGCTGAGAAACTGGGAAAACCAGCACAAAACTTCTCTCCTTATAATTATCTTGGTAGAATAATGGCAGAATTATACAAAAAGAGCAACCAGAGCCCCTTCCAGCATACATCGCTACTGCTTGGATTAACCAGATAAGATAGAGCTGTTCTTGAAAGTGATACATAAATTGACTACAGTTCAGTCTGCATGTATAATTTCAATTCACTCTAATTTTTCGCACCAAATGATGTCAGATTTTAATTAAAATCTTTTAACTGAAAATTAAAATGTCAGTGGTGATGCACAGATGCTGCTGAACAGATTTATCTTCTCCCTAATGTAAATAAAAAAAAAAAAAGAGAGGAAATACCTAAGAGCAAAAGTTTCAAGTGATACTCTGCTCAGCCAACATCAGGCACTGAGCACCACTGAATTAAGTCACATGGTTGCATTTTCTTTCTAAACATACCTCTTGCTGCCAGTGACGTGCTTGCAAGGATCAGGGAGTACCCAGCTAAACTCTATTATTCAAATAGCAGAGGCATGTAAAAGCAAATAGCTCCTAAACGCCGTTTATCAGTACGGTGTGTGCCTTAATGCATGGCCGGGGAAACTCCAAACAGCTTTTTCAGACAAACGATGATCAAAACTGGAGCCTTGAACTCCAGCACGGGTACATCACCCCATGCAGACACGCACAGGTGCCCACTCCTCTGCCTCAGCTTCCCCCCAGCTAAGGCACCGTGGTTCTGCCTTTGGGTGGAACTCAAATGCAATGGCCGAACACTACCTTCCACCTCGCTGAAAACATTTGTCAGTGCGTCTCACGAGAAACGATAACGGAAGAGCCACGCAGCGTGACACCCATTTTCCACAGCCGCTGCTCTAATGAAGCCCAACTCCCCTTCTTCCAACTGCTAATTGCTTCAAACAACCTAACATGGTGTGACAAGCCAGCACTCATTTACCAACAGCTTCCAAGGTGCCTTCCGCAAGGTCCCTTTTTGGCCCTGCTACTACCATCACACTCACACCTATTTTAATCAACAGACTCTTCAATCCACATCCAAGGTCCACAGGATCACTGGCGTGAAGTGAGGCCTGCGCCTCTTTTCTTCAAAGCTGCTGTTTCTGATGTTTCCAGACATTCTTCTGTTTGCTTCAAAGGAGCCAGAGTTATGAACTTGGTTTGTCTGCCCCAAACCAGCCACCAGCTTCAGCCTGAATTTCTAAGTTCATGCACGGTTTGGCTGGGCCCATCATTATACACAGCCAGGCCCTACTGATGCTGCTGGCCATTTGCAGAAACACCTTCTCCGATTCCACAAATAGAGCCTATTCCATGGCTTAACTTCATTTTGTGGCTACAAATTAAATGAGAGAGACAATAAAATGTTGCATATTGCAATGTACTCTTACAGTGAATGGGGAGCCCTTAAGCAGAGTGGGAAGAGAAACAAAAATTAAGGCATGAATCATAGAAAGCAAGTCAAAGCAAAAAAAAAAAAAAAGGAAAAATAATACTGATACACAAAGGGGGTGAAGAAATTATAAACAGAAAAGACATAAATGGAGGCCTGTGTAGAAGCGGCTCTCCGGCATGGGCAGCATGCTGCAGAAGTGGACAAGGTAAAGAGATTTTGACACCTCACTCAGTCCAACTTTCCCTCCTCATTAAAAGAGCACCTGAAAATGGAAGCCTCCATTCTCCAGGGAGCACATTTACTTCTCAACAAGTGTTACCAAGAGTCACACTGTTGACGTCAATAAAAGGAGGGTAGTTTAATCACTAGAGCTCGTTTTGGCTTGCTACTGACTTGATGAGGATCTGCTGCTCAAGCTGCTAGTGGTTTGAGCCTAATTTTCTGATAATTTGTTTCTGTGTTCTCAGTGACTGCGTTCATTGCTCTTTCCTCATTCCTGAGGTATCTAATATCACTGTACCTGTCAGGTGCTGGGAACAGAAAATTATTTCTCTGCAGTATTAAAAAGACTGAAAAAAGAAAATGGGTATTACTGATGGGCAGTGCCAGCACTGCTGTTCATACAGGACATGGCAGTTCCACAAAGCTGAATTACATTACACATTTGCACATGGCAATTTGCGCTGTACAGGAAATACTCTTTCCTTTAACAGAGTGTTTCTGTTAAAACAGGTCAGCCAGAAAAAAAAGAAAAAAAAAAAGAAGAAAGAAAGAATAGGAGTTGAAATGGAAAAAAAGCCAGCCTCATCTTTTCAGCCATGTACAGAGCACAGGCACATCCCCACTAACCCCCCCAGCCGGCGCACTGCACACCACACTGCCGTGCATGGCAAAGATGGGGGATGCAGGAGGCGATCAGCCGTTCACACCCTTGAGACCAAAGGCCAAAATGAGCCAACACCCCTGGCAGCAGCGGAGGCACATGGACCCCCAAAGGCAGAGACCTGCCAAGGGCAGCTGGGCAGCACAGAGACCCAATGCACCACCACTTCACCAGCAACGGCTCTGCCCTAACCAAGCATTTCGTCTGGTTGCTTCGCAGGGTCGGTTCTCCTGCTGCCCATCCTGTGCAGACCCAAGGCGGGTCGGCTAGCCGAGGAAGCCTGGCCGCCAGGCCGGAGGCTGAGCGGTGAATGCCTGAGACATCCAAGACACCCTGCGCTTAGGCATGCACACAGTGATTCACAGCATCCATTTTGGTTGCCAGAACTATTTAATAAACCACTAGTAGACTTCAGGCTTGAAATTTCACAGGGATGTTTAGACTGAGAGCTCATACAGTGACAAACTTCTGGCTTTGAAAAAGACTGTTAAAACCTATCTTTGGTCGTTTACACATCCTCTCTTTTAGTGTGAGACCTGCCATCTGCCTACTGCGATTTGCCAGTTAAGCTGCCGTATCACCAGCCACTGTGCTGCCACCGCCGCGCTACTATAACACAGGGAACACCCCCCCTTGGTGTTTTCACCAGCACACTGCTTTTGGACTGTTGCCTGAGGAGGAGAAAGAGACTTAGGGTTAGAGGTAGAGAACAGGAGGACTCGGTCATTTATATTCCCAAGCTTTGCCATACAGGTAGGCTCTTTCGCTCTGGGAGCAGTGAGGAGCACCAACACCCTCAGAGTCCAAGCGGGAAATCCCAGTGAGCTGACACCCCTCAGCCGGCACTTCAGAGAGGCTGCCCAGCACCGGCCCCTCCACCACCACGACTGCATCCACCCCTGCATCTCCTCCACCCTGCTTTTGGGACACTAACCAAGGCCCCTGAGAGCCGATAAAAACATCAGCCCTCCCACAGACCCCTCACCTGACCTTAGACATGGTCAAATTCTCCCTCCTTGCATCAGTTTGATACCTGTAAGATCAAAATCAGGGTGATTTCCACCCTTGCCCCTCCCGCAGAAGCCAAGCTGTGGGAGCAACCCATGGAACAGGAGTGGCTGTGCGTTCAAACGGGGGGCTGAGGAGCTTGGCATACAGTAAATTCGCGTCCCCTGCTCCTTCCTCACCTGCCTGAGCCCAAATGCATACAGCAGACTGTTTAAAAACAGAGGCAATCTGGATTAAATAGCAACCCTAACACATTCCAGGAATGTTCCTGAAAACCAAGCATTTGGATTAATTTTATTCAAAAGCCTCTGATCAAACACCCAGCTCTGCGGTAACACCGCTGCTCTCGCCTCGCCTTAGTAATTCAGTTCCCACTGTGGGGTGCTATTTATCTCATTCCCCTTGCAACATAAAAGCCATTTCTCCAGTCAAACCTCTACATTATAGATGGTTATTTTCTCCTTTATCACAAGCCTGCTAACAGTCTATTTCATACAGAGGCAAAGCATACAGCTGAATGATGAAGCCGGCGGCGGCAAAGCAATCCTGCTCGCGCAAGGGACCTCTCCCAGGATTTTAAGCTGTTTGCGAAGGCCTGACTCCAGTGCCATGCTGGCTGTACATCACTGTGATTACACTGACTGGGTTATTCTGATTTACTGGGGGGGTGGGGGGAGAGACGCAGAGGCAGGAAATTGGCCCAGCAATGATGTACTAATGTATACTCCACTCCAAAAGCTCAGTGCCTCTAAACATGAAAATGTTAAAACCATGTTTTTGATAAGCGTGACAAATCACGTAAAGTCATTACAATTTTATGAGAGGAAACATTTTCAAATGCATTGATTAAATTAGGAATAATGACTTGGACCTAAAGATACAAACCTCTAATCTCATCAGCACTAATGACCTCCTGAAATAGAAGGGAGGAAGTCAGCATCTTCAGGGCTGAGACAAAGAGCGCGTAGCGCACGACACCAGACCTGTATCAGCCATGCTGCAAAGGATAAAACTGGGCGAGAAGACAAAGGCTGGAGAGCCAAGTCACAACCCACATGTTAAATAGCTTCAGCTATCTGTGATTTTAACCACTGTTTAAAATTACTTAGTTCTTGAGCACCAACAAACATCGAGGCACTTACTGTAATCAAAAAGCAGCCTATATAAAAGCAGTAAGTGTTATTCTGTGCATATTCACAATGAAGCATGTGGAAAAGTGAATGTGTTCAACCTGTAATTGTCTTCCCAATGCAAATGACTTCTGGTGTGCACCTGCCAACGTGCAAGTTGCATGCAAACATCCCACAGACCAAACCGCTAGCTCCAAACAAAGAACATGCAGTGAGGAACTAGTCCTAAGGTGGCATTCACCTCCCCACTCTGTGGGACCACCACCGCTCTTCTCTCACAAAGTAAGTCCCACTACTCCCTGATATAGACACTGATCTCCCTCCACAGGTCTACTGAGATGAAGAGGACAAGGGAAGTTTTGGGCCCCTCAGTACAAGAAGGACATTGAAGCACTGGAGTGGGTTCAGAGAAAGGCAACAAAGCTGGTGAGGAGTCTGGAGCACCAGTCCTGTGAGGAGCAGCTGAAGTAATTGGGGTTGTTTAGTCTGGAGAAGAAGAGGCTGAGGGGAGACCTTATCACCCTCTACAACTCCCTGAAAGGAAGCTGTAGCGAGGTGAGGGTTGGTCTCTTCTCCCAAGTAACAAGAGAGAGGACAAGAGGAAATGGCCTCAAGTTGAGCCAGTGGAGGTTTGCATTGGGTATTAGGAAAAATTTCTTCACTGAAAGGGTTATCAGACATTGGAACGGCCTGCCCAGGGAAGTGGTCAAGTCACCATCCCTGGAGATATTTAAAAGATGGGCAGACAAGGTGCTTAGGGACATGGCTTAGTAGTAGGCAGGTACAGTTGGACCCAATGATCTTAAAGGTCTTTTCCAACCAAATGATTCTATGAAGATGTAGACTTTTGATTGCACATAGAGCCTAAGGATTGATCCAATTGCCCTGTATCTCCCTGACGGTGGTGACAGACAAAGAAAAAACATCATCACTGAGTGGGCCTGTAATCTGTATTTCGAGGTGCCATTGTCAGACGCCAGCTTGACAAAGAGCAAGGAACCGAGCAAAGATGACTGTGCTTAAGATAACATCTTAAATGTTCTCCTGGGTCCTGGAGGCAGCCAGGGCTTGTTCTCATCCCTGCCATGGTTGAGACAGTCTCAGGGACATGTGCAACCTAAACTCATCTCCAAATGTCTGCGCACACCTAGCAGGCCAGGTGGAGAGCAGAGCAGGGTCCTCACGTCCGGCTTCCCAGGCCCCGAGGACTGGTGCACAACTGCCGCCTTCTCCCGGCAAAACTTGAGAACTCTTCTTACACTGAAGGTACCTTCTGGTGGAAAAATCAACTAAAAATAAATTGCTCATGCAATAGTGGGGCCTTTTATACCAAATCCTCCTTTTATCCTCCCCCAACAGCAAACTTTAGAGAGGATGTTTTATTCCATTTTCTTTTTTTCCCCTCCCATGTTTAGCCCTTCCCCTCTTGCTCTGTGAAAATCCTAAGCAAGAAGGAAGAGTGAAATGAATGTATGCTATACCTGTCAAAATACAGGCAATCAACTGGGAGAAAGTAAACTGTTCTTCCCCGAACTCGACAATTATCATCATCTTACATGTTTTCTGAAACACTAGCAAAGATAAGAAACTGCTGATGGAAGCATTGTTTTTAAAAAGGTTGTATCTTCAAATTTAACATTACTAGGGAAGCATAGTGCATCACTGTAGAAAACCAGCAGAATTATCCAAGTGCTTTCCCCTACCTTCCCTCTTTTATGCAGTTTGTAGATTTATGTACTTCTCTTTCTTGCAAGAACTACATCACAGGATAATACATGATTCATTCATTCAACTTCACCAGCGTAGCTTCATCTGTCAGGTAAATGGGAGACACATACTGACAATATACAGCTGTGCATTAACCCCGTTTCTGCCTGTCTCACCATGACAGAGCTCAAATCCAAAAAACCAAGCCTCACCTCAAACAAGAAGCAACGTAGCTTAACCTCCCTTCAAGACTCAAAACTCATGCAGCACCCCGCCCCCCCCGCATCAGAGAACCCTGTATGGTGAAAAACTGAGCTTTAGCTCTGAACCTTCAGGACACATGAGAAGCCAGGAGCTTGCTAGCTACAGACACCTCCCACATACTAGAAGCTAGAAAGATGCTCTTCTGTGCACTTCCATAATTTCCAGGAACACTGTACAAAAATAATCTCATGCATGTATCCAGGAACAAGAGAGAATGATTCACCTGGCACATTTTATGCAGATTTGGTCTGAAAGTCCAGACAACTAATTACTTGAAGTGGATCACTACGAGTTTCTTTTTTCTTAAACTGTAATTGCAGATTCAAGATGTGGAGTTTGGTTGCTTTTTCTTCCCTTTCCTTTATTACAGGAATAGACTTTCTATTATTAGAGCTGTCACTAAATCTGTAGCGTGTGCGAACACTGATGGGTGGTTTTTTGCTCTATCAATCTCTGTTCTATTGTAACAACTGGGAACTGCATCTTATACTGTATTACACATATGAAATATTTAGAACAAACAAAAAGAGAACACTGGCTACCCACATACGTTAAGTATCTGATAGTAAAGTGAAAATAGCACATGTGGTAGTACAGCTGCACAACATTATGATAATTGAGTCTGTCCTCCACCTCTCAAGTCATAGAGTTTCAGCCTTTTTCAGTATTCTTGATTTATCTTTTTTTTTCATTGTAAATAAAGACACTTCATTTCCAAGCTCTTCCCATCTTTATTTTTTCCCCTTGAACTCACCTCTGAGAGACTTAATGAGGACAGAAAATTGATCAGCGAGTACATTTTATGCCTTATTTGAAAGCACATAATGTTTCTCACAAGTCCTCTTTGTAGGGAAGATATTTCCAGCAAGTCCTTCCCTTCTATAAAAATAGTAAGAAGAAGGATTTAAGCGAGAGACATGGCAGCCCAGGACTTGGCCACAGGCCTGTGCCGTTCAACTTCCACTGGAAGACTCACTCCAGGTCTACAGGTACAGGGTTGGGTGAACCACTGTAACCCAACGCCGTTATAGCTGCCACTGCTAGAAACCCTAACCAACCTGTTATCCCTCCGGGGTTCACAGCTGGACTGCTGTTGTCTAACAGGTACTACTAACCTCAGCAAGTGCTCACGCAGTAAACGGTGCAATGGCAATCAACTGATCGCCGCTGGAAAGGTCTGCGCGCACCCCTGAGCTTGCATGGGCAGCTGCGGAACTCCTCTGCAATTTTTACGATACACATTATCTTGGTTGTCCACATATGGCACTGAGGAAAACCCACCTACCCAAACAACTCCCAAATCAGCTGTCCCAGCACATGAACATCCTCTTTGTATCGTACAAGCTGGTCTTGAATAGCCACGTGCAAATCCCATCCTTTCGTTACTGAACTCTCCGGGGATTCTAGGGCAGTGAACTATGGGGAGGGAGTATTCTATTTTTAATGAGCCCTTGGCTCCTACAAAAATTGACAGTAACAAAAGTTAACTACTAAACCTTCATTGATTTCAATGTGTGTATCCATTGCTCTACGCAGAAAAGAGAGGGGAAGTGGGATAGAAATTGCACATGCCAGATTCCAGCCCAGGGTGAGCCCGGGCTGCTGCACGCTAACCTGCCAGCCCGTCTCTTCGTGCAAAAGCTGACAAAACCACAGAGCTCCCTCATGTGAACGCACAACTCAACACACCCTTGTGAGGATCCACTGGCAAACCCTTGCTGCGAGAAAACGCAGTAACTTGGTTAGCACAGATGTGCTTTTAAAGACACCAAGACTGCATCTCCCCAGTTGCCCATGGCCAGCTCTCCCCAGCGGCAGCCTGGCGGATTTTAAGACTAATCTGAGAGATTTTGCTTACCCAAGTCATGAACCTCCAGTGCCCCAACTAACCCAACTGCACTGAAACGTGGCTCCCCTCGAGAAGCATAAGGCTCAATCCTGATCTGTTTTGGTTTTATTAAATTAAAAACAAAACCACAAACAACAATTAATGGTTGGTGTTCAAACCCAAATCTTCATCCGCCTATGGACCATTATTTACACGTGGGGGCTTTGTCTCCTAGAGCTGTCCAAAATGAATTTATAGCCCTGTCTTCAGAAACATAACATTCACCACAGAGTGACAAAACATCAGCATAGGAGAAATAAACAACCTTTGGCAGAACACACTGGGGTGCAAGTTAGCTATCATGCAACTACAGGGGTAGTAGGAAAAAAAAACAACCCAGCTAGTTACCCTTAAACAAACCAACACAGTGTGCTTAAAACTTTCTTTTCTATTGCTTACTGCTATAATCACTGGGTAGTAAATATTTGTGTGATGGCAACATTCAGATGTCGCAACAGGGAGCTGACAGCACTGGGTAGGTACTGTATGAATAAAAAGAGGCTATAGTTGGCCTGAAGTGTTGGCTGTTAATATTGCTTGCATTATTTCCGTATCTGGGGAAAAAAACCCAAAAAAAGTCTTTCTCAAAGAGACATTAAGGGCAGTCAGAATATACATAGTCTCATCAGTTCAGCTATTAACACAGAATAACAGTGTTAATAATAAATAAATACTGTGCTAATAATAAATACAAATTACTCAGAACAGAAACAGTAAATGGTATAGTTTGAGATAAAGCCTAATAATAGCAGTGGTTTTCTTATCTGTATCACTACTTGCAGTGTTTGTTGAACGGGGTGGGGGGTTTAAGACTTATCCCATGTCAACCAGGAGTAATTTTTAAATTTAACTGGAAAAGAGTTTGTAAAAAATGAAAGCATATTTAATTGCAAAATGGACTCAAGACATGCATTAAATCATCTAATCTTATCAGGCTCCATTCATCTGTAATTCTCACCAGCAACAAAAACGGAAAGCGGGTGGGAAGCATTTTAAAGTGCCTTTGAGCCTCCTGCTGATGTACTCTAAACAAAAGATTCAAGGTTTCTGCCGGAGGAGTAACAAACCCACCAGGCCTTCACGAAGGGTGCGTGTCCTCAGCTTTCCCATGGACCCCCCTCCCCGCTCCCAGCGCCGCGGCTGTGGGAGCGCAGTGGCCTGCCTCCCCCACGCCTGCTGCTGGCTGGGGCGGTGCAGCCGAGACCCTCTGCTCTCTCTGCAGGCAGCTCATCTCAGCAGGAGCGCGTTTAACGTGGCCGTTCGCCACAGTCCCCGACCACGCTGTTACCGCTAAATTTAAACATTTGTACCAGATTGTTCAAGGTCTCCCTTCAGACCGATTGCTACATGCAAATCTTTATGTTCATTTGCAAGATGCAAAAAATAAGGGTTTAAACCATGAATTAGGCTATGATCATTAACCTGTAATTGATTTTCCATTATGTCATTTTAATCTTTTTATGCACCCATTCTATTATAGACTGAAACTCAGTCTCTTCAGCTAGCCGAGTGTGCCCACAGTCAGCCTCTTGGGCGGACAGAAAGTCTTCACCCAGCCACACACGGAGGTCCAATGGCACAGTTTAGGCACGCGCTATAAATAAGCGGTTATAGTCAAGGACTGTAAGGTGAGTATTTTAAGAAAGGACATCCAAGCCCCTTCCCATGCCTTGAAGAATCAGGGAAGGAGCAGGAAGCCTATCAACCCAGTAAGGCTACGGAAGGGAAGGGCCTTGCTAGCCAGTCGTGCTGCAGCAGGAACACCCCTGCCAGACCGATGGCAAGTCCCAGTCCAAGGGCTGCAGTTTGACAGCGATGAGGGAGCAATTGCAGGAGGACTGAGGGACGTTAAAGGTAGACAAGGATGCACCATTTCCCTTCCTGCGGGATTAAACGCAGCCCACGTGCAAAGCCGAGTTTCACCAGGCACACTGCCAGGGTGCAGCAAGGGGAAGGCAGCGCTTGGCCCGCAGGAGGACCTGCAGGATTGCACCTTCGGGAAATGTGGGCATTGCTCCCACCCATCTGCCGTGAAGAGCACAGGGCCTTCAAAGACCAGAAGGAAAAGCCAGACCCCAGCCCCGCTGCCGTGCAGCACTTGGGTAACAGCTGCTGCCGGGCTTCCCGGGGGCTGCATCCAGCTGCACGCACCAAGACACCCTGCTCTTGGTTCTGCTTACGAGGAGATTTGCCAAGGGGAAGGCAGCTGGCAAAAGCCAGTAAATCCTTCAGCTCCAGCTAGCAGAGATCCTGCTGGGCCCCTGCCAGCTCTGATGGTGGGTCAGATAAAGAGCTCTGTGCTCCAGGTAGCTCATAAAAAGAGATTAAAACAACACAGTCAATGAGACAGTTTCCTTTTATTTGCTCACTCAGGCAGAACAATTTCCCCTCCAGATTAATTTCTGCCTTCCTCCACTCAGTGGAGGCAGCTTAAAATTGGCCCTGATTGGGAGGCACCAGGGTGACCAGGTGGGAGGCATGGGAAAGCCACAGCCAGAATGGAGAGTGGCACAGCCAGGGAGGTCCCGCTCCCCCCTCCACACTCATCCTCCCAGCACCAGACCATTCGTATGGGATAAGCATGCTTCCTGCTGCAGCAGGGACATAGACACATAGTCTGCAATGTAAATGTAAATAAGCAATTATAAAAATAATTTTAAAAGCATTTAGTTGTCACACAACTAAGAAATCATTTCCATGGCGTTTAGAGAGTCCATCCAGACTGACTGTGGAGGCCCATCAGACTGAGAGATTTTCTCTCTCCTTCCAAAGGTGGCTTTGACTGACGAGGGAGCATGAGATGAGCATTAGCGATGTGCCTTGTCAACTTTGTCAATAATGTAGCAACGAAGCCAGAAGATGCAGCTGAGACGTGAGAACCGCCGATGGAGATTCTGCCAAGAGAATGCTGCTTTCCTCCAAGGACAACCTTGACCTACCCAAGTTCCAGGGATGTTCATCTATCATGTCAGCATTCCCATCTTCCCCAAGAAGGGCAAAGCTAGTTCCCCAAAGCTCAATGTCCCTTAAACCTCTCCATCAGAAGGGATAAAAGAGAAAAAAGAAGTGATAGAGCAAGACTGTGTATCAGCCATGCAATTACTGATTGGACATGAAGTCCATATTGGCTACGCTTTTCCCTAAAAGTTGCTGAGCACCACCCAGCTGAAGTCTACATCAACAAAAACCACTTGGTCACCTGGCAAGGGGAATCCACCGACCAAGCCTCGGGTATGGATCTGCACAAACATTTTTAAAAGATACAGGTCTGCAAAGGAACACACACACCTATTCTCACATCCATGTATTGCGCTTCATACCAAGTAACTAAGAACAGCAGGACAGAAACACCAACATCCCAGTTAACCAACTACTTAATGAATCAAGATTTTGTGGGTGTTGGCTGACATTTCTAGGGAAATGCAGTGTAATAATGAAAAATAGCATGTTACAGGATTCTCTTCAAAAGCATTCAGAATGTTTTTCCAAGCTTAATAGCTGATAGGTTAATACCTTTAATGCACTGAAAATATTTGCTGTACAGTCCTCAAGAACCCCTACTCTCTTTAGCACAACCTTAGGTTTTTGCTACTGCACCAAGATTCTCAAAAGAGAACAGCAAGATAAAGAATCTACGTCCTACTCTCAAGACAGCAGCAAGATAAAAAAATCTACATTATCCTGTCTACAGCATCTCTATTGTAACTGCTGCTTACTATACCCCTGTGCGGTGCCTCAACATATTTACACCTGCTTTTACTTTTACTGTAAATTCTTTACAGATTGTATTTCTGAACTTTTTTCCCTGTAGAGAAACTTTCATCTCTCAAACTGATTCAGGCTTCTATCACATGACAGTTAAGTACTACATCTGAGCCCTCAGGTCAGATTGTTAAAATTTATTTCAAGATCGTGCATAACAGAAAGCATCAGTTCACAGCAGGAGCCTATGTGAACAATTAAAACACAATGGAGGTGCCTTTCTCAGTTGTCAGGTGGCCATTCATGTTTTATTTAGTCTGTTAAGCATATTGCTGCTGGTTTGAAATGAAGATCAGCACAGTTTGCAGACAAACACACTTTCATACAAAGTAACTCCCGTAGAACCGCACAGGTGCGACAATAGATTTGGCCTCACCCCACAACGATAATGGGCTGGTTTACCCTAATCTCTGCCTAACACCATCTTCTTCTGCCATGTGCTTCACCTCCAGCTGCACCTTCTGGAAGAGCTAGAGTGTTATTAATATACTTACTATACTTAATATAATTCAGATTTACTGAAACCAGCCATAGCAACTCCTGAATCATGCATCTTTCGGTGCTGCATTCCTGAGAGAGCCAAAAGCAGAGATTTTCCCCTACGCTGTCTCTGCCCCATGCTTATCTGGAGCTGCTCCAGTGCTCCCACAGCTGCAAAGCATCCCACGTACAAGAAGGTCGCTTTAATTAGCAGTTGACACCAAGATGGTTTCGGAAATGGAGAAGTCTTCCTCTCTCATTTTCTGTTTCACAGCCTGTCCCCAAGTCTCTAATTACATATATTCACACCTCCACATAGAATTCAATGGGAGTGGAAAGAGATTGTTCATCTGCAGGCAACACATCATTTTTCTCTAAAATGTGGAAAGTTGTTAAGTAAAATGTCACTAGGAGAAGAATTCCAGGTGACTTGAGATTATATAACTGTCCACAAGAAGTTTTTGCATACACCTTGAAATGAAAGGTTCCTTTCCATTAAAAAACAAGTACCTGTAATTTTAAGAGTTTGAATTAAAAATGCATTGAGAAAATGCGCTGTGTCTAAGCTGGTGCAAATCTTCATAGTTCTGCTGATTTCAACAGACCAACAAAAATACTTTAAGTGGAAAAAAGCCAGTTAAAAATACTTCTTCAAGGTCTTTATTTCAAAGTTTTGGGGAAAATTACTTTTCTCGCACCTAACCCTCAGGAGCTTTGCTAAAAAGAAAAAAAAAACCACCCGCATGATGTAAGGGCAGCAGCAGCCTCAGAAAGCCCACGACAGTCAAAATTCAGCAGAATTATTTGGTTTGCTTCTAGCAACATAAAATCCACCATTCATATTCTTCTAACAAGTAATTCTTGTCAGGTGACTTACTAATAATCTTTACAATTTTGTAGAAATTTATTTTTCTATCTGGAAACATTTAAGGGAAGGGGCACTCAATAAATATCTCAACGAGCTACACATCCATTTCCTGATAATCTGCTGCAGCGATAATTGCTACTAGTTACAGAAACCTGAAATCCACTCTCCAAATGCTCTTTGAATTGGCTGGTTTTTGCACCTCCGACCAGCACAGAGGGAACAGGAGATCCAGGAAGATGACATCAAGCAAAAGAGGAAGAGTTTTCTTTACCACAAACCACTTTCTCACACAGGCTACAAAGTAGGATGACTTCACTGGCAAATTTCATTGGCAGGATTTCGCTGAAAGAAGAGGAGAACCAAGGAGCCAGCATCCAACAACAGCCTGCTACCTCAAGCTCCACCCGGGGCTGGGGAAAGGGAGGCCTGAGGGCACTCCGTGGGCCGGGGCTCACGGCAGGAACATGGCCCAGCGAGTTTCTCCTACAGCTGGTGCAGGGCTCGCTGGTGGACGGGAGCCACCAGTACCCCACCGGTGACCCTGCAGCTTCCCATGGGCCATTCCCCACCCTGCCAAAGGGTGTACTTTGGTTAGCACGAGCGTAAGCTTCTTCCCCACACGGATGCTCTGGGATGCGTCTCCCTCGCCACTGTGTTCCCCTGAGCTCAAAACACAGCAGCCACCTCAAGCACTCACAGGGCACATCTGCAGATTCTGCTGTGACATGGTTGCCACTATCTATAAATGCAGTTTTTACTACGCAAGGCAGCGCCAGGACTGCAGAGTCAGCACACCTTGTCAAGGACCTTACTCTAGTTCCTCATTTTGCAAAGGGGTGAGGCATGCAGCGTGCAGGCTGGCTGCCTCCACCCCACTGCCTTTCCTTGGAAAGAGCCGCTTACAGCCTCGTGAGAAGAATTATAGAATCACTGAGTTTGGAAAAGACCTTTAAGATCATCAAGTCCAACAGTTAACCTAACCCTGCCATCCCACCACTAAACCATGTCCTTAAGCACTTCATCTACCCGTCTTTTAAGTACCTCCAGGGATGGAGACTCGACCACTTCCCTGGGCAGCCCGTTTCAATGCTGAACCACCCAAAGATGGGTGGTTTCGGCCCACAGCCAAGAGCTGTAGGTCGTGGACACCTGCACACAGACTAACAGGAGGATGCAAAAACTGACATCTGCCCTGGACACTCACGTTTGAGGCATAAACTTAGCAAGAATGGTTTGCCCTTTTTTTGGTTGTTTTTTTTTGTTGCGATAGCAGGTTCTGTATATCCAGCTCTCCTCAAAAACCTTTCTCAAAAGAACATGTCTACTACAAGCTGAAATAACAACAGCTATTACTATGACTATTAGGCTACTCCAGTGACTGCATGTTATAGATGGGTCATCCTGAACTCTGCAAGCCAGAAGTACATTTCCAGTGCTTTTAGTTTATTCAAAAAAGGTCAACTGCAGTTCTGTAAACAGAGGCTACCTCCAGCACCAAGGATCTGAAGTCACGAAGTGAGCTGGAATATGCATCTCCTAACTGCAAATCCCTTAGTAATCTCAAAAACAGGAAATGAAACAAAAGCCCACAAATAAATTGTATTTCAGTCACTGGTCAAAACATTGGACATTTCTTCCCAGAACCTCTGACCTTTACTCAATATCTCATGGAAAATAAAGATTCAAGGGATTTCTGCTTAGGATCACATTTTCCTCTCCTATGCACATCTTCAGGCCCCACATCAAAACCTTAGGAGCCAGAAAGAGAAGGAACCGCAGTTCCCTCCAGAGCTCAGCTCACTCACGTTGCTCCTCCAGCTGCCTGGATGGAGCCCCCTTCTCCCACCCTCTCACCTGGGAAGCACCACATCCCAGCCTCGGGGACTTCCACCCGGCCGGGTGGCTGTGGCTCCCCTTCCGCTCGTGACGCTGCCGTGGCGGGATGAAAGCAAAGGTCGCTCCAACGTCTCGATCTTCTACCACATTTGTGCCCTGCTACTCCAAACCCCTACAGCAAACAACAAAGATACTAAACAAATCAGGGCTTTCTCCTTCCAAGTAGCATAAACTTTTAGAGTTATTTTACCTAATTCTTGCCAATATCTACACTGCAAGATGTCATCATACTACCCTTAAACTATCTTTTCATAGGATTATTTTCCAGATGTTCAGTGATTTAAATGAACTTGCTCTGCTAGCCTCCTTCTGAAAGACAGGAGAGTATGAAGTATTAAAGTGTTACTGAACCCAAAAATTAAGAAATTGAAAACTAATTTTTGGGGGGGGGGGGGGGGGGGGGGGGACACTTCAGTTAAAGGTAGTTCGGGCTTTTTCCTCCCTACTCCCATGGCAGATTCTCCCTCCATTTTTATTTTTACAGGACAACCACCACCTAATGTTTTCCCCATGCCAGAACAGTCTCCCTGTGTGCTATTAATGCTGTAGGTTCCTCTTGTTCACTGCAAGCGCCCTCCAGGACACGTTTGTAGAAGGGAGAGAGAAAAGCTTTTCTTAATGCTAACAGGGTTGGCATCCATTCCTCATGTCACCACTTGTTCAGAACTACACTTCACAGATTCATTTCTCTTGCTCTTTTATTCCTCTCACCACCGCTGACTCTGAGACGCGTTCACCTACTTAAATTCTGCTTGAGCTCAAGTTGTGAGGCATTAAAATGTTTTTTAATTTCTAAGGAAAGGAAGATTTAGAAAGACTATTCTCACTTTTCCAAAGCACACACGCACACACATAAAGCTTCCCCTGGTTAGTACATCATTAAGATTTCTTTCCAAGCATTTCATTGCCTGCAAATCAATTATTTTCAGGGAAATGTCCTTGATGTAAAATCTTGCACGGAAGTGCTGACTAGCTAAATGCTGCTCATTTTGCATGGTCTTTTTTTTCTAGTTTGGATCGGTAGGAACTTCCCGCGAGGTTAACAGATATGTAAGAAAAGTTTGCGTAAAACGAGCTGAGTGTTTGCTACGAAAAATAGGCAAATGGTTGTAAGCACCAGCTGCCACAGAAGGCTTAGATGCAGGCAAATGTGGACGTGGCAGCGCACTGAATAAACACAAGGTAAGTGCAGCTCTCGGCACACGGAATGGGTGTTTTCAGGGTCACCAGTATCCAGCCAGCCATGTTTTTGGATACGCTGCCAGCAGCACCAGGCTCCCCGCCAAGGCTGGGATGGATGGGACCTCCTGGACAGCTGCAGCTTGTATCTTGAGCAGATGAGGAGGAAAATTGTCTGTTATTGGGCTGCTTCTAAAACAGATTAACCCACACACAGGAAAAAAGAAAGCCTAGAAAAAGCCTGTTCTCCCATGCTCATTCATGTGACCTTCTGACAGGAAATTAATCTTTTGACCCCATCCATTTAGAAATAGGAAGGAACAAACCCCATGTTTCAGTTAACAAGGAACACCACAGTGTCAACCGCAAATACGTGACTAACTCTGCTTCTGGACAACTTACATGTAGATAAACTAGGTAGTTCATTACATACAATATTGCAGCTTTAGGGAGAAAAAAAAAATCTACACAAAAATTAGTAGTAATTCAGGTTTGTTTTGCTTTGTTTTTACATAAATGCAGAAAAAGAGTTAAGATGGACATTTTCATGTTTGTAAAGCCAAAGCCATGCATCTTGGCCCATGTTCTATGTCCATATTAAAATCACAGTCCACAGCTGGAGCTGCAAATACTCAAAGCCTTAAGAAATCAGGTCACTTATTCAGAGCCAAATTTTCACATTTTCATGTTCTAAAACCCCTTTCAAAGTGGTTTACTGAAGTTGCACAACACTTCAGAATTTGTTTAAAAAAGCTGTTTCAGCTAAGATTAGATTTGACTTCAGACTCCGCTTACATACCTAAGACTACAGCACAATTCAAAATTCGTCCATCCTGTGGCCAATCCATCCAGGAGCATGAAATGATTACACTCTGGCATAAAACATTTCTTCTAATTTATAAGCCTTATCTGAGGTAGCATGGTGATTGATGCTCAAGTAAAGAATTTCTTCCAAATTTCATTTTAGGTTAAGTATCTGATTTTCAACATATGCAAAGGAAAAAAAAAAAGTATTCTAGTTGTAACATGAAGCTGACATTTCTGAAATGCCAGCGGACTGGTTTCTAATTTTTGCCGGAGGAAAGACTGCCAATATTTCTTTGCTTCTTTCAGCACTCCTGAATTTTCCTTGTCATCGTTTTGAAATAACGGGAGTCATCCCTCACAGCACAGCAACCCCTAAGCCTCTCCAATACCAAAAACAATTGCCACATAGCGGAAGCCATGAAAATGGTATTCCCTCTGTCAGGTTGAAAGCCGAGCATACATAGCTTAAAATAGGGCAAAAATTGAGAGATTTAAAAGTGTTTTGAGGCTCTGGAAAAACACCTGAACCAAACCTTTGAGAACAGCCAAGAAACACCCTAGTTCAGACACATGAAGTATACAAGGGACTCTGAAAAATTGAACTTAACCTAGAAACCCTCTGCAAATGAATGGCTGCTATGCTTTGTATTCACAGTCAGCAGCAGCAAGACCCCTCTGAAATAAACCTGGCCACGGAGACAGACACGGTTTGGTGCATGGGGACATGCCAGGCTAATGCCTCTTGCTCCATACTCACCGTTCTCCCAGCTGATTGCATGGTTTAAGCTCACCACGTAACAAACATCTCTGTTCCTCTGCACAGCTACCTTCACAAATGTCACCTATATTAGGGCCTCACAGAGGCTTTATCTACAGGAGTTTTAATACCTTTGGCTAAAGGAGTGCTATGTAAGGCAAAAAAAGGGAGGGTTAATCTTGCCGGTTTCCTTTGCCCCTTGCACATCACCAGAAAGGTATCGTGCCCCAGCAACCTCTCCACCCTCAGGATGTTGCTCTCATGTTTCCCTTCTCCCTCCTTCAGTGGAGGCCTTTTAAACCACTTTTAATAACCCATTAAAACCATGCATCTGCCTACAAATCAACACAGCACTTTGCCTATTCATGTTAAGGAGGTTTCTTTGGGTATCACTCTCCCAACAGCAACCTGCAAAGCCAGTTCTTACTTGAATGGCATGAAAGAGAATGGAAATTTGCAGTCCTAACGAGCCACAGAGGCTGAGCATCCAGCCTCTGCTCAGGCTGCTGCTGGAAGGAAAAAACCAAACCTGCGTGAACAGGGAGGAATGATTTAAAATGTGTTCGCTTTTTATAGCGATGCACTCTATAGCACCACTTGGTAAACAAAAATGTGCCATTAAACAGCTACCAGTAAGCAATTCTGCAGTTGACAGGTACCTAATTCTTTCTTCTGGCCTAGAGAAAAAAGACTTTTTTTACTATGTCAACAAGGTGAATAAGCTGGAAACAGCAATTACCTGAATCTATAGAGCTCAGTTCTGCTCCAGCCACTCTGCAACCACAGCAAAGGCAGAAAGGGTGACAGAAAGCTAAGATTGGACCATAAGCGTTTAAAGATGACTCACAAATCACATGCCTGATTATGGCAGAAATTTCCATTAGTACCGAGGTGCAGCTCTGACCTCCACTGCAACCAGTGGAAGATTCGCAGTGGATTTCAGGACGGCCAGGAGGTCTCTCTTCAACAGGACCTGTGAGGCAGCAGTGGTGGCACTAACTTTATTTCTGATGTGGTTTCTTGAAGAAGTGAAATTTTATTATCTGCATCTCTTCTAAAACACTCTTTTTTCACTTATTAAGTATCACTGAGTCTTTATTACAAGGGGCGTACTGAGGCTCCTGTTCACTGACAATTGCCCCCGCCCCCAAACACCACAAAAATGGAGAATAAATAATGACAGTATTACCCTTGAAGGCTCATTACACCATCAGGTGCCCAAGCAATCCTGATTAAATGATCCCCTAGCCATGGTGAACAAGTGACAATGGAAGAGACAGATACAAATTCTTATGGCGCTGTATTTGAGGTTTCAAATGTACAGTGGCAGATCTTTTAAAATGTATTCTGTTAAAACCAACATGAACTGAATATACGTTACTAATTCTGCATATGTTATACATTGAAATTGCTACAGGAAAATGCTTAGCAATATGAAAGTACCAAGGTTATCTCAGAGGTGTAACCTCTGCGTTTAGCAGCCATCACCTGCAATGTTTCTATTACTCTTCAGCAGAATCAAAGCTATGCAACCTCCCCTTCCCTCACGCAGAAAAAGAAAGGGTGTAAAATGGCAATAAAGTCACTGTTCTCCTCTTTGCTGGTCCACCTCCCTTCACCGTCAGCAACCTTAATTTTCATCTGATATACATGAAAAATCAAAGACGCCAAACACAGAAAGGACCGAATTTTTCCCCAGTCAACCTGCAACGCCCTGACATCAGTGGCTTTGCACTGAAAGCAAGCCTTGCCCAGGCAGGAACAGCACTGGTTCAGCAGTCAAGTTTAAACCTCTTTTTGGCCAAATTGCTGCTGACCTGGGTCTCAGCAGTGTAGAGCACACAAGGACAAAGACCACTCACAGTCCGTGCAGCCAGGCAGGTATCGCCCAGGGTCAGAGGAGCCAGAGGGATGCAAACAGCGGGGGACTGCACCCATCCGCTCTCCCTGCTGTTCCTGGTGCAGCAGCAAAGTTGACATGTTATGGTTAAGCACTGCTCCTTAGACAGCACAGTTTGCAATCAAGTTATCTGTGATACAGAAACCCGCTTCGTGATGGCAGAAGCGGCACAGGGACGGCTCTTGCTCCAGTGGATGACAACGCTGCAGAGAGACAGCAGCACCAAGGAGGTAAGTGAGCCGAAGAGGTACTGCAGAGGTAGGACAGAAAGAACTCACACATACGTTCACAAACCAGGGCAAGTTTGATGCACTGAAAGGCAAGGGAAGCCCTCAGTGGAGAGCAGAGTGTCGATGTGATCTATCTTTTCAGTTTACCCAGCTGGGAAGCAATAAGGGCAATCTCCTCATCTCCTGCAGAAATTAGGTGAAACTGCAGTGTTCAAAAGCATTTGAGTTGGATTAAGAGTAACTGAATGAAGCTAGCTGATTAAGACTGAGTTGCATTAGGCAATGAGGTGTTTAAACGAAGATTAAGAAAGAGCACATGAGTTTCAGTTGGGAGAACCAAAATAATTAAACATCACTAGCCCCATTGCATGGTGCAGTACAGATGACAGTACTGGAACATCAGACCACAAATGGAAACTGTATACTAGGACCAACCTGTACAAAACATCACAGAGTTACTTTTCAGTCACACAATGTAGCTTAGGTTTTCCTGAAAAAAACAAACCAAAACAAACCCAACCCAGATAACAGATACTGCATACGGGTCTAAGAAATTAAACTTCAGGGCATTTTCTTGAGCATTTCTCCCCACACTTTGGGTGAAGTTAAGAACACAGGGCCTCGACAGGTTCCCTTAGGTCATGAAATGCTATTTCCTGCCACAGCACACAAGCACATGGGGTATCTAATGCTATACCTCCACCTTCCCACATCCACCCCGGCAGCACCTGGGTCATGGAGTGGTGGGAGGGAGGCAGCAAGGGACAAAGGAGCAGCAGTGAGAGATGAGAAGGAAGAACTGGAGGAGTGGAAGGAGAATAACAATGATGCTAGAGGACAAAGCTGGCCATCGAAGGGCTGCAGTGAAGGGAGAGTGAGCAAGGGGAAAGGACAGCCAACCACTAATGGGGTTAAAATACACAAGATTCTCCCTGTTACCAAAAAATAAACCATAGGTGAAGGGACAATTATGGGGAGGTCCCTGCCGTAGCTCTCTCTGGGGCTGTCACCTGGGGAAGCCTGACACCCCTCTCTGGCTCAGAGGCATGGAAAACACCAAGGAGTTGGAAGACAGCAATTTATTCTTCAGAAAATCTCAAAAACTATGGGATTTCCATTAACTTGTGTTGCACAGGTTGAGACGGACAAACGCAACAATACACCTCTTCACGCTGCAGCAATGAATTCTCCTTTATCCAGCACTCCAGCACATGGTTAACTTAACTACAACAGCACACTTGATTCGTTCTTTCAAATGTACTTAACGAGTTACTATTGGCTGTAAGGAAGCTAGCTTGCTATTGGCTTAAAGAGGCGGGAGAAACTTCCCTTAAGGAGGCAAGAGAAGCTTCTCTTAAGGTGGCATGCTGTGGTTTCTTGTTCCGTTCTTTTCCTGGTTTTTTTTTCTTTGTCCCTACCATCTTGCAACTGCCTCATCTGTAGGCCCGCTACAGACTCCCACAATTCCCCCTTTTTGTTTTTGAGCAATGAAAACCATGTTTATTGTACGTTGCAGGGCCCTTTGCAAACATGAAAACAAACAGGGTATCATAAAGCACATACTAACCAACTGGGCAAATTAAGAAAAAAACCAACAGAGGCCAAATAGACCAGTATCCTCTTGTATTTTTGAATTGGGCTAATTGTTTGTGAATAGATGTAGCATGGATTCTTAGATCCATGCAACACATTCCATCAAAATCCTCACAGCTGTGGCCTTAAGCCAATAGCAAAAAGTCAATAGCTGCTCCATTTTGCAAAACTGCATGTTGCACTTGTGACAAATCATCAGCTAACAATCCTAAAACTTCAGATGTTTGATTAACATTTTTAACTCCCCAACAAACTAATTTCCAATATGCATTCAAAGGAACAATCAAAGTACCTGAAACATTTAAAGGTTTATCCATAATACGGTTCACCATCAATATTAGTAACATTCACATAAACCATTAAAAGGCACACCAATCAAGCAAGTATGGAAAGGCTACGATCCTTGTGCCAAAGTTACACAAAACTGTGATTGATTCAGTTGCTGAGCCAAAGAAACCCACACGTTAGTTGCTGGGCTGATCAATGGCAGGTGCATTCCTCCCTGTAGGTGGAACAGAGAGAGCAGGGCGAACACAGCAAGTAGGAATCCACCGTGGACCTTCATCTGTGGAAACACAAGCATAACCCCTTCCCCAGGTTAACAGTTCATGTGGTCCTGACCAAAGTCCCGTGTGAGGATCCTTCATCCGTACCAAAATGCCTTTGGCTCCTTGCTGCTCACCCCCAATTGACAAAAAATGTCGCACAATGGGAGGTGACGCGTGGTCAGCAAAGATCTTCAAAAAATTTAAAACATAACATGCTTTTCCTAAACGTGCTTCTGGGGTCATTCCCTTCATTCCCCCTTTTTGTTTTTCAAGCAGGCGCTTGAGGGTGCCGTGCATACGCTCAACAATGGCTTGGCCCGTGGGGGAATGAGGGATGCCATACTTGTGAGAGATGCCCCATAGGGAAAGGAATTGACTGACAGCCTTAGAGCTATAAGCAGGTCCATTGTCTGTTTTAATCTCAAGGGGGACGCCCAGCACAGAAAAAGCACGTTGCCAGTGTCGAATGACATCTCGGCTAGTTTCACCTGTGTGGGCTGAAGCAACTACTGTGGCGGAGTAGGTATCCACTGTAACGTGAATATACTTCTGTTTACCAAACTCGCTGTAATGAGTTACATCTGTTTGCCATAACTGTAACGCCTTCAGGCCTCTAGGATTAACCCCATAATTTGGTACCGAGGTAACATTTTGGCAGTCTGGACAGGCTGCGGCAATACTGCGTGCAGCAGCCTGAGAGAGACCTTTTTGACCAAATTGATGATACAAAGATCACCAGTTTTGATGATAGAATTGATGACTCATGACAGCTTGTTGATGTACATTAGGTATTTTTAGGAATAGTGACTGGAGGGACAGGGGTAGAAACCAAGGCACATATTTGACCTTCATAATCAGCACCTATGACGCCCACATGTACCTGGATATTTTGCATTGTGGTACTAGAGCGACCTATTAACAAGGCACTAAGTCCATTCCCTATTGGTCCATATGCTTGCAGGGGTATTTTCACCACCCCTATATCATTAATTGTTACTGTCTCGCTGGTGGATACATCCATCCCTGCTGATCCTTGGGTAGCCCCTGACAATTGCTCACATAAGATCGATTTGTTGATTCTGATTGCAGCAAGTTGACTGGTTGGGGTATTTGTGTCGGAGCGCGCCCCCTCGCGCTCCTGCGGGTGTTTCCCTGGTTTTGTAGCATCGGTAACTGTACCCCATCCTTGTCAAAACAGGAATGACATTGTTTCGCAAAATGTCCTTTCTTCCCACAGCGAAAACAAGCAATCTCTGCTGGTAATTTTTGATGATTTCCTGGGGGAGTTCCCTGTTTGTTGGTGGGACATTCTTGTTTTCTATGCCCTAACCTGCCACAGGAATAACATTTTTGTTGAAGCGCGGCCATCACAGCTACCTTATGCTCCAAGGTGCCGACTTTAGCACAGGCCGATATCATCGCCTCCAAAGTGGGTTCTCCTGGCATACTTTCTAATATCTTCTTACAGTCAGCGTTAGCGTTGTCCTTTGCTAGCATCTCCCGTAATTGTGAATCGAACACTTGTGAAGCTATAGCATCTTGTAATTTTTCAACAAAAGGCAAAAAAGGTTCTTTTGGACCCTGCTTAATGGTGGTATAGCGTTTTTTTGGTTCAGCTAGCTGAGCTGTTTTTATTATTGCTTGCACCCCTATCGTTTTTGCCTGGTCTAATACAAGGGTAGACCATTGAGCTTGATGCTGCGGATTGGAATATCGACTGGTTCCTAATAGCACTTTAGGACCGTTACCAAAACGAGGGTCATCTTGGGGAAAATTCAAATTCTGTAATCCCTGTAGTTCTGCATCTGTCCTCCAAGTGGCATGAAAAACTGCTAATTGAACTGGCTGAAACACAATCTGGGCTATTTGCGAAATGTCAAAGGGAGTTAAGGGTTCCATTGTTAATAAACGTAATAATTGCATAGTTGCAGGTGAATTTACCCCATATTGAGAAACAGTTTTCTGCAAGTCTTGGACCACTTTCCAAGCAAAAGGGACATGGGTGTTCGGATTTCCGGCTGCCGCATCCCCTATCTGTACCGGATAGGCATGCAAACAGGGGTTTCCCTCTCCTTCATCTGGTATAATTCCTCCCAGGTTTTCCAACAGATCCCAGTTCCCTGCCTGGATTGCCCCTCTTTTAACACTGTTCCAAAAGTGTTGTGGATCACGCATGGCAACCGCAGGTTTAGCTACCGCTGTTCGTTCTGTTCCTCCTATCGCCCCCATACCCTGGTTTTCTTCTTGAATTGACAATGAGTTCATCATTTTACATAGTTCCAGCTCTTGTAAGGCATTAACTTGTCTCTGAGGGACAGGCAGAGGAGGGGCTGATGGACGACATAAACGTTGATGGGACTCAGGAAGACCCGCCTTTAAATTATCTTGCTGGGGCCGGGATTCATCAGATCCACAGACACCCTCACTGCCGGGCAGGTCCTCCTCCCCCTCATCTCCATCTTTACCCTTATCAGGTGGGGGTTCAGGAGGAGGAGGCCTATGGGTACTAGTTTCTGCATCTTCCTGACTTTTTAATCGTCTAACAGTGTCTCTCAACAGTCCCCACGTGGTAAACAGTCCCGTGGCCTCTTTATCACCCTTAGCCGCTCCCTCCATCAACAAAAGTCCCAGTCCTTCCCAAGTTGAAACATTAAATGCGGTTAGAGTAGAGGCTTCTATTCCTTGCCTCTTTGCCCAAAGTAACATTCGTCTCAATTGCATCTCTCCTAGCTTTATTCCTCTCGTTTGTAGTACTAACTCCCACATCGATAAAACAAGACTATCTTCTTTAGAGAGATTACTCCCCATCTTGTCCCTGGTGGCTCACCTTATATGGTGGCTTGATTCCTAGGAACTAGCAGCCAACACACTGCGCTATCCGCTTCACCAGGCTCCGTCTCCCCAGCTACCCGCTGGTCCACTTCAGGATAATCTCCTGGCTATCTTTAGTCGAATCACGTCGGGGTCACCAAATGTTGCGCAGGTTGAGACGGACAAACGCAACAATACACCTCTTCACGGTGCAGCAATGAATTCTCCTTTATCCAGCACTCCAGCACATGGTTAACTTAACTACAACAGCACACTTGATTCGTTCTTTCAAATGTACTTAAAGAGTTACTATTGGCTGTAAGGAAGCTAGCTTGCTATTGGCTTAAAGAGGCGGGAGAAACTTCTCTTAAGGTGGCATGCTGTGGTTTCTTGTTCCGTTCTTTCCCTGTTTTTTTTTTTTTTCTTTGTCCCTACCATCTTGCAACTGCCTCGTCTGTAGGCCCGCTACAGACTCCCACAAATTTGCCCCCCAGAAATGTCTCCTTTGGTTCCAACTCCAATATGGAAGATAGGGAAAGTCTGAATATGGAAAAGAAAGAAGTTTTTTGATTTGGTGTTTTGTTTTGTTTTTTTTAAATACTGGAGACAGTGAAAACCTTCATGAAATTTAACTTAACATGGAAAGGAGCTTAATGTGTGTAAACAACAATAGGAGGAGGCCTCCCCTATGTCGCCAAGCACATCCCCAAAAGATCTCTCCCGCAAGCACAGTGAAGCAACAGCATTTTTTCAGCATGGCAGCAGAGTAGCTGCCAAGTCTGTTCTGATATTGTAATCACTCTCTTAACCACAAATCCCCACAGCATCTCTTAGCTATATAACTTTTTTTTTTTTTTTTAAGAAGCTTTAGAAATGAAGACCTTTTCCATTTGGTCTACATGGTATTTTAGTTCAACTGATGAGTCTGGTAGTGTAATTCCTACACTCATTAATGCAGCCTACATTCAAACCCAAAACCTGCTCTAGAAGCCATGGTTCCTGTATACCTAGGAGTTTACCACAAGAATGCTGGAAATAAGAATAAATTTAAACCTTTCCGTGTTCATTAAAACACCCAATGAGAAAATTGCCGCCTAGAGTAGTAAATGGTAACTTGTTATTGCTGATGAAGACAGCAGAGCTCATTTGTAAATACAATAAATGCTATTTCAGCTACTCTGGCCCTGAATCAAAAAGCCAGCGGGTTGTTCATTCACAAAGAAAAGTGATAGGATTTGTATGGTCTGCAAGTGCCTAAATGTTGTATTTATCCCACTGAAGCTCAGTGCTGTACAGAACAGGATCCTCTTCTCATTGAGGTCAGGACAGCTTTTGACTCAAATGGAAGCAAATTAAACTCCACTGCCTCTAAGCTGGTAGACCAGTCAAGAGGACCTATTGTGTCCAGAGCTTTAGGAGTAAAAATAAAGCAACCTGGACTAAAAAAACATGAGTGAAGCACTATGTTGTATAATAGCTGCATGTCTCTTCAGAAAGGAGACGTGTCACTGTAGCTAGAAAGCACAGCTATTCATATTCAGTCAGGCTTATCCCTGGCACCATTTTTATGGCTCTCAATGGTTCGAGCCAACAAAATCTCAAAGAGGCAACATGAAACTCACGCAGATTTCAATCACGTTTATTTCTGGAACTGCCAATAACGGAAGAGAATAGCCTCTCCCCCACGTTTTTAATAAGCTTCAAAACAAAACACAGGACTATTTTCTCACCGTCTCGCATCACTGAACAAACAATAACACTTTCATCCTGAAACAAATGATGCTACAGGAAACTATTCAGTCACCAGGGCAATGGGAGGAAATTACCACCACGCTTAGTCTGTCAGTAGAGCCTGTAGCTTCACGTTCGGGCTCCATCACACCAGCGCCCCAGGCACAGACACACCACGTACGCTTGACACTGTGCCAGCACCCACTCTTTAGGCAAACCATTCAATATTGCATGATGGTTCTTTGTAATTTAAGCATGCTGACATATCTATTGCCATTATTGCCATTCAGACCACTACAGGCAGTAACTGGAACCAGTAACCGAGCCCTAACCAGTACTTTGATCTGTTATTCCTTTTGCACAGGAACTTTTGTAGCAAAATTCATTATAAACAGTATTGTACACACTGGCAGGTGACAGCAGACCAAGCTCCGAGGAACATCTGGATGAACCTGAACTGAGACAAAGACATTTATTTCACCATGCTAAGTTTAATACACTGCCTTTCACCTATTAAATTAAGCAAGGGCAAGGCACTTTTCCCATACTCATAGCCGTGGAGTTAAATTATGCATTCAGAGCTAATTATCTGATATGCTGTTTAAACCCTGTCATTATACATGTTGAATAAGGAGAATGCAAAATGTAGCTCCCAGGAAAATAAGACAGACACAAGGTGAGCACAAAAGATACAAACTTTCCCTAAAGGACTGCAACGCCTGAGATACCAGCTGTGCACCTCCAGCATCTGGACAAAACTGGTGTATGGCAAGGACGATGCAGTGCTGATCGGTTTGGTCTCCTGGCTGGGGTTGAGGTGTGCTGGAAGATGCAGGTGCCTGTCCTCTCCAATTCCAGGTGCTCTCTTAACACGAGCGTGACTGATGAACCATCTTGCAAGGTAGCGTGGAAGACAGTTATTTTTTCTCCTCTGGATTTCCTCATTATGCACATTTTCTGTAGTCCGGAGGAACTGCAAAGTTTTGAAAACCACAGAAATCATGCAGCCCCAAACTTGCAGAGGAACTTACTCCGGCACACACCAGGAACAACCAGCAGTGACTGATTTGGTTCCCAGCTGCCCTCCTGCTCCCCCAGGGCAGCAGGAGCATCCCCACAACCTCTGGAGGCAGCACAGGGAGCTCGGCTGGAAGCCTGCCAGGCTGCCTCTCCTCTTCCGCAAAAGGCTGGCAGAGCTGCGGAGAGCTTTGCTGGAGGGAAGAGGCAAGAGGAAAAATGTTCTTTCCTAGCACAAATACAGCTGTTCCCACAGATGCATGCCTGCAAAAATGCTCCTTTTGTTTCAGGCAGGAGCGCAAAATCCGACTGGTCCTCCACATCCTGCCACTGCTTTGGTAAACAAGGCCAGAAATCCTGAGAAAAAAGTGATTCTTTCATGACCTGGAAAAGTTTGTCAAGAAATGATGGCAAAACCAGGCTTCACCTGTAGCTAACAGTCACAACTGGCAAGGACTAAATGAAAACAAGGAAACTCAGGGAAGCCCCCGTGACCGCATGGCAATGGTGAAGCGTGGGACTGCCCCGTCATCATTACTGGGAAATCCCTATTCCCCAGTAAAATTAATTTCTGGCAGATGATGTCGCCGCAGCTCCTGCTGATGGCTGCTCCCATCAGGCTCCCTGCTGCTCCATCCCAAGCCTTCCCAAACAGCTCGTAGCCAGCACTGCTCCTCCCCTTACAGAAGGAAGGGCAGGCAGGTCCTGCAGCACGGTGAACCTGTGCTCTCCTGACAGCCTGGCCAAGCTTTCAGGTCCCTGCAAATTTTCTTGGCACTTTCTGCCTGCACCCAGAAGCATCCTCCCCATGGAGCCAGCATGCTCCTCCAGCCACGGCCATGACAAGCACCCCAGTGCCTCATGTGTCCTGCTGCAGGCTTCTTCAAAATGCTTCCCTGGAGGCTCGCCCAACCTGAATGAAGCCATTGCAGTTCCCCTTATTTACACCAGTACTGACACCAGGCTAAAAATGGAGACAAGCTTCAGGATAACAATAAACAAACAGTGTCCTTCAGGGGGACAGAGTTGAACTCCAAAACTCACTTAATCCAAGATAATGACAGTGATTAATAACAGTCCGAAAGGATGCTGTACCTCCAAACAGGCACCTTTTTAAACCATAAAAAACCAAAAAAAAAACAACCTGAAAATGTCTGCTTATTTTTTACAGTTAATGTGTACTTGATCAAAAAGCTGACCAACCAGCAGGGCAGCAGAATTGTTTTCTCTGTCCTGGGTTGCGCTGTGGGTCCAAACAGCTACACACAGCGTGGGTATTGACGGTCCACAGGGTAACAGGCACTGCGCAGAGGTAAAACTGCCAAGTAGCAAAAGTAGCCAAGTTCCATTAATCACTGACAAAGCATCCTGATGCTAATGCTTCACATTCATCCTTTCCTGAGCTTTTCACTTTGCAGTTTATTATAAACAGAGCTTGGCTCCAGAATCTTAGTAAACGCACACAAAAAGCCACATTTTTCAAACTGTCATCCCTAGCAGTCCTGCACTCCCCTGATCATCCACGAACGTTCTTCCATATTTATATGATATATGTTAAGAACATTTTATTCTTCCAGCCCAACAAATTAGTGCTCACAATAATTCAGACGCTGGCACTGCAGCAGGCAGATGCTACGAAGCTCAGTAGAAGAGGGAGCTATTTCTTCTTCTCAGTAGAAGAGGTAGCTTGGGGAAGAGTGGCTGGAGAGCTGCCCAGCAGAGAAGGACCTGGGGGTACTGGTTGACAGCCAGCTAAACTAGAGCCAGCAGTGTGCCCAGGTGGTCAAGAAGGCCAAGAGCATCCTGGCTTGTATCAGGAATAGTGTGGCCAGCAGGACCAGGGACGTGATCATGCCCCTGTACTCAGCACTGGTGAGGCCACACCTGCAATACTGGGTTCAGTTGTGGGTCCCTCACTACAAGAAGGACATTGAGGCACTGGAGTGGGTCCAGAGAAGGGCAACAAAGCCGGTGAGGTATCTGGAGCACAAGTCTATTGAGGAGCGGCTGAGGGCACGGGGGCTGTCTAGCATGGAGAAGAGGAGGCTGAGGGGAGACCTTCTCGCCCTCTACAACTCCCTGAAAGGAGGCTGTAGCCAGGTGGGGGTTGGTCTCTTCTCCCAAGTAACAAGAGAGAGAACAAGAGGGAATGGCCTCAACTTGCACCAGGGGAGGTTTAGATTGGATATTAGGAAACATTTTGTCCTGGTTTCAGCTGGGATAGAGTTAATTTTCTTCACAGAAGCTAGCATAGTGCTGTGCTTTGGATTTAGTGCCAGAAGAATGTTGATAACACGCTGATGTTTTTAGTTGTTGCCAAGTAGTGCTCAGACTGTTCAAGGACTTTTTGAGCTTCTCCTGCTCGGCCAGGTGCATAACAAGCTGGGAGTACAGCACAGCTAGGACCCAAACTGTCCAAAGAGCTATTCCATACCATATAACGTCATGCTCGGGGGGGGGGGGGGGTTTGGTGGGTCGGTCGGTCGCTCGGGTACTGATCGTTGCTCGGGATGGGCTGGGCATCGGTCGGCGGGTGGTGAGCAATTGCATTGTGCATCATTCGTTTTGTATATTCTGTATATTTTGTTATCATTCTCATTATTACTATTATTATTATTTTCTCTTATTAAACTGTCTTTATCTCAGCCCTCGCCTCTAACCTTTTTCCCCTTCCCGATTCTCTCCCCCATCCCACTGAGGGAGGGGGGGGAGTGAGCGAGCGGCTGCGTGGTGCTTAGTTGCCAGCCGGGTTAAACCACGACACATTTCTTCACTGAAAGAGTGGTCAAGCATTGGAACGGGCTGCCCAGAGAGGTGGTGGAGTCACCATCCCTGGAGGTGTTCAAAAAACATGAAGACCTGGCACTTTCAGGACATGGTTTAGTAGTCAGGGTGGTGTTGGGTTGACAGTTGGACTTGATGATCTTGGAGGTCTTTCCCAACCTTAACGATTCTATGATTTTTATTTTAGCATGCGGGCAGGCAAAGCTTTTATAAACAAGCAGACACCAGAGAAATTTCTGCTCCTTTTTTTTTTTGCTGCTTCCTGCCCCTTGCTCCTTGGCGCTGCCTCCATTTGCGGCAGGGAGCCCACCTGGGAAGATGGAACGCCAAAGGACACATGTTTATACAAGAAGTACATATTGGTTATTACAGCTGGAAAGCTGTCCAGACCGTACAAGTTGTACATTTCAGCATATTGGAAAGCAGTATTTTTAGAGGATGGCAGGATCCTTGGCTTATGTTAAAATGTGAGCTATCATGCAGATCACCTGCAATTATCTTATGATTCACCTTCCAGTGGCTGTGTGAATTTGAACAATTACATATTTTAACGAACTAAGATGATAACTGTCCTGGTTTTGGCTGGGACAGAGTTAATTTTCTTCCTAGTAGCTGGTATAGTGCTGTGTTTTGGATTTAGTACGAGAATAATGTTGATAACACCCTGATGGTTTTTAGTTGTTGCTGGGTAGTGCTTAGACTGGCCAAAGACTTCTCAGCTCTCAGCTCTGCCAGGTGCACAAGAAGCTGGGAGGGGACACAGCCAGGACAGCTGACCCAAACGGACCAAAGAGCTATTCCATACCATATGATGTCACGCTCAGTATATAAACTGGGGGAAGAAGGAGGAAGGGGGGGATGTTTGGAGTGATGGCGTTTGTCTTCCCAAGTAACCGCTACGCGTGATGGAGCCCTGCTTTCCTGGGGATGGCTGAACACCTGCCTACCCCTGGGAAGTGGTGAATTAATTCCTTGCTTTGCTTTGCTTGTGCGCACAGCTTTTGCTTTCCCTATTAAACTGTCTTTATCTCAACCCACAAGTTTTCTTACTTTAACTCGTCTGATTCTCTCCCCCATCCCATTGTGGGGGGAGTGAGCGAGCGGCTGCGTGGTGCTGAGTTGCCAGCTGGGTTAAACCATGACAATAAGAAACCTTTGGTTTTCCACAGAGCACTATTATCTCAATAAAGGCTTGAGAGGTTTTTGTATCTTCCCTTGCTTCTCCATCACGTTGTTTGTACCACCCTTTTCCTTAGATCTCATGCACATTAGGAAATACTCACCAGCAAGCACTTAATTCTCTTTGTTCCTCTACCCATCCCACTTGATACTCCTCTGCCTTTCCAACGTCCATCGGCCCACAGTTACGCAGCCTGGCTCTCCCAGGTTTCCAGAGAAGTGACTGCAGCGTAGCATAGAAAATCTCCTGTGGGCCCCTTTTCAACCTCAACTCACGAATGCTCAGACCATTCCCCTCACCTACTCAAGTTTTTCGTGTCTGCAAAATGCTCAGCAATTGCTTATGTGCAAAAGCACTTCACAGGAAAACATTTCAGAGTTTTAAGCTGCCACCACAGTGAGAGGGGAGGTGGAAAGACCGATAGATGGGATACAAACACCTCGCAGCCCAGATCCCTGGGGCAGATACAGGATGCATTCAGCAGCTGCTCCTTAAAAGGTATGAAGGTGACCCAGCTGGTTCATACAGTAAAAGACCCTTTAACTACAGCACTGCTCTATCAGCTGAGCCATGCAGAGATTTTTCTTCAAAAGCCTCTTGGGTTCCCCATCACCATACCATCCCTCAGCCCCACACACAAGGTTTTCTGTATTACAGTTATTGCATTAACTGACAGAGCCCAACAATAGCCAAAGATGGTAGATATCAGAGTTGCCAAGTAAAGGTGAAACCACAGCCCAGATGTGTATCTGTTCACTGGAAGCGCCTGCACCGTTCATGACAGATACGTGTGGCAAAAATGGTCCCTGACAGAAAAAAGCTTCCTGTTGATATTAGATAGATTAGGCCAGATTCTTCCTTAGGGTAACTCTGATCTGCAAAATGGAATTGAACTAGCAATTGACTTACTATTATCATCAAATTGTCATCATTTTTAGCTACACTTCTTATCCTCTTCCGAGGACTTCAGCTCACTGGTGGAGGAGAAGGCCATGATAGCTGGGAGAACACGAGTGCCTTATGACACGTCTTTCTGTACATGTTCCTGGTGATAAAGGCTTAAATGCTGGCTGTAATGTCATAAAAATTGCTAGGGACTTAGCACAGGGTAGTTTGAAAGAAAAGACATATTTCTGTGCCAGTGTTTAGAGGTTGATAGGATGCTAACAGCTCTCACAGTCTTCTTGCCATTCAAATGGAAGCCTCAGCTGTGCAAATTCAAAATCAGCAGACTGCAGCAACTGTAGATAAGAGAGTCAATGTACCTTGGTTTCCAAGTCAAGGCTATTTAAGCCCTAACTCAGTAAAGTACTTGCACACTCATCATCATGTGATTCAGTGGGCTGCTTGCTCTCCTAAAAGTTAGCGCTTCACCTCTAACTTCCAGAGCAAAGGGGGAGCATATCAACTGTTTGCTCAGCTCCACAGAAACCAAAAAACATCCTGGTTTTGCCAGGGAAAGATTCTCCACTAAAGACACTAAAACAGGCAACCAAAGTTCCCTTTTGAGGACTTCTTACCCCCTGGTGCAGAAGTCAACACCCTGGCAGAACAGCCCACTGCAAAGCATGCGTTAAGTCCACAGGGACTTAGGTTGTTCTAGGTCAGAGTGGTTTCTGTACTCAGCCCAAAATCAGCAAAGCACAAAACCTCTTAAAATAATCACTACGTCTTTATAAATCTTCTTCCAGACTAAAACTCAACATAAGGCCTTTTAATTGCTCTCAGAACAAACACTGCAGGGCACAGTCCAATGGTCCGCTGCTAAAACTCCAACTGCAGACCATGGGCATCTTGCATCAGTGACAACTGAACCATTCTGTTGGGCTCTAGAGAGACACTTCGTATGCTAAACGCCCATGCATTCACGATGCTAAGTATTTATCCAGGTTGGAGCTTCAATGCGTGTAGTAACAAGCTGTAAAAACATGTCAGCAGAATTTGAGCTGAAGCTGCCAAGTGTCAAAATAGGATAGCATTTGAACATTTGCAAATTTTGCTCATGATACAGTAGCACAAGGCAAATATACCACCATTAGCATTTCAAAAATAGTTTTTGAATGAAAGGAAGCTTTAAAAATAACTTTGTTTTCTCCTGGCATGCCTGTGCTAATAGATTCTACTTTTAATTTAAAAAGTCTCTTGTATGCAGGCACAAGGCGTCACCATCTCCTTATGCAATTTAAGTTCCTCTGGCAAAGCAAATCAGACCATGGTTCACCTCTCGCTTCTCCTCAGCAAACCTGGGAGGCTTTGTGCACAGGTTGGTGCCTCATGCCCCTCCAGATGTCCACATTCCACTCACCGGTGACAGTAAGCTCGTGGCGATCCCTCCGAGAGAGCTCTTTCAAGTAAACTGTATCACATCGCTGAGAAACACAATTAACTTCTCTCATAGATAAATCAACTGAGACAGAGAGAAACAAATTTGTTTATCCAAAGTCATCAAATTAGAGCTTGTATCACCATTAGTACCATAGCAGACTGAAGTATTAAAGCAACAGGAATCAACATACAACTATAAGGTAAGAAAAAGAAAAAGCAAGATCCCTACTGAAAAAAAAGAGTGTAACTATGTAATAAACAGTAGTACCATAATGGCAGAGGTGCTGAATTCTAGTTACATGCCCTCTGTACCCATAGGATGCTTTGCTGTGCTGTGCCAACATTTTTCCAGACCATTGTATGCATGTGTTGCAAAATATACTGAGCTGTTTAATCTTTCAGTACATTGCTTTTTTTTTTTTCCTTTTCCTCTCACTATCTTCTCAGGTATCCAACTCAGGTCTGTGGTTTGTAAACACTGCTAACTAATTCAAGAATTATCTACCCGGAAATCTCATTAGCTAAGATAAAGATGATTCATTTTGTTTCTATTAGCCAAAAGGACACAACAAATAGCTGAGAAGATCTAAAATTACACACTTAAGAGGAAGCAATGCTAAATCTGAGTACAGCATCAAAACAAAAACCCTGGACAAGCAAGAATTCTGCAAGTGAAGTCCTCCAGAAAGCAAGTTATTAACTGGACTTTTAATCTGTTTGGCCCAGCACAGTTTCAGTGGTAAATATACTCTGTCACTGTTTTCTTTAAGGATTTCTTCAATACATCACTTATTCTCCCTAATACCTACCTGCCATAGTTTAAAAGATTCCATCTTACTATATGGCCTTTTACTTCCCAGCTCAAAACAGACAGACAGAAGCACTGTGTTGGGCCATCGGTTAGCAAAGAGACTGCAAAGTTCCTAAGTATTTTGGAGATGATAATTTTATAGGATTTCTGTGTAAGAGAGGTGACTTAGTGTGGTGGTGCTAACAGCAGTGCCATGAGGAACCACAGTCAGAAGAACTTCAGTGTTTCTGCCCGTGTTCACAACACGATAGGCCAAGTGCTGTAACAATGCTTAGTACCTCCAGGTCACTCTGCAAACTCCAGGCAGCTCCAAGACCTAGTTCACACCCAAAGGAGTCATATCTCGAGCTTGATCTCAAATCCATCAGGCTGCAGCATCAGATAGGAGAAGGAAGTATTTTTCCCCCATCCCCTGAAGGAAGTAAGGCAACCAGCAGAAAAGGAAGGAGACTCTACTGTAAAAACAGAATTTAGATATGCCCTGGTGACGAGACATAGCCCTTCCATGCTGCCATTCACCAATCAGCACTACAAAACATTGTGCCTAGTTTTAGCTTTAAGGCTTCTCGTAACAGTAGATTTATGCACATGCTTACACATTTCAAGAAGCGGGGCCAAATTAATATAAACTGATTAAGTTCTTTAACTTCAAAAGTGATGGGCAAGTTTGGGCTTTTTATTTTAAGATACTCTCCCTGCCACACCCTGGAGGGGCCTGATTTTCATGAAGTACCACTCACCCTCTTTCCAGGAGATCCCTTCCTGACGTGCCTCAAAACAGCCAGAACTGTGGGTCACGCTGGAGAGCACGGGGTGCCCTACGCCAAACACCGTGTATATCCAATGCTCACCTTCAAATCCCAACCAACTCATTTCCTCCTTCTCAGCTGTGCGCTTCTGAGGATGGAAGCCTGCTCACTGTACCATACAAGCCTACCTCGTGCTCCAGTGTGTGGCATCCAGAGAGCTCTCCTCCTCTTTTTGCTGGAGTGCAGATACTAAATCCTCAGTGTTCACAGCAGGACAGTCAGTTTCTAGGCTGCAGCCTTTCATAGCCTGCACCTGGTAGGAAAACTATACCCTGACACACAGCATCTCCAGGCATCAGAGCCCAAAGAGCACTCACCCTACCAAAAGCATAAGCTGCATTTCTCCCCACTGCTAAAGGAATTGGCGGTATAAATTTGAAACCCTGAGGTTTCAAACTATATCACCTGCCTACAAAAAAAAAAAAAAAAATAATAATCAATCAACCAAACCAACAAAACAAAACACCATGCAAACAAACAAACAAACAAAACCCAGTCCTAAAAAAGAAAAAGGAAGGTAAGCAGGAACACATGAATTTTAGTCAAATCACATGGGCAGGCTGCACAAACAAGAGAGGTAAGGAAAACTTACATTTTAAAAAACCTGGGAGGGGCACCATTAAAGCCATGCTGGCTAGAGATACAGTGTACAGCTGCAAACAAGTACTGTAGCTTGCACCTCTTCAGGTAATGAAGAAAGCTATGCCAGGAACAAGCCAACTTTGTTTTTTCTTCGAAAGTGTAGCCTCCATTGTAGCTAAACTTTTTTTTTTTTTGGACAGTTTTGCCAGTCCAAAAATGTCAAAAGTAAATCACATATCCAACCAACAGCTGCAATACAGCAGGTTCAGCACAGCAAGAGTTTGTACATCTTCATCTGGTATAACCAGACTCACATAGGCAAAATCTTGTAAGAAATACATGAGCACATACTGCTAGCTTTCTATTTCACTCATAACCCAGGAGAGCATCAATTAATTTCAGAGGTCTGCAATGCTCTTCAGTTCAGAGCTTCTGTAGACTTCAGAGGCTCTGAAATGCTGGAGAGAAGAAGGAAAAGGCTTTATTCTCCCCAGGCTCAAACAGCTGGTGGTGCCCGACAGGAGTGGTCACACTGTAGAGGCAGAAGTTGCAATTCCACAGGTGGCTTAAACTGGATCCAAGCCCAAACTCCTCCCGCACGGGGCGTCCTCGTGCTTGTGCCTCCCCAGCCCCAAACCAAACATTTCCACACGCTCTCTTGTGCCAGCTGTGCAATCCAACAGCAACATCGGAAAGCAGGAAACTGATCCAGGTGAAAGCTCATCTTTGGCATTTTAGGGTATGCTAAAATATATGTAATTATTGATGGTGTAAACTTGTACATAAGAGTCGGCAACATCCCTGAAGGAGCATCATGGGACACTATACCCCACAGAACCAACAGAACTTCTCTAGCAGTTTCAGAAATTGTTCATCTGTATTAAACTTATTTTCCTACTTGCTAATACTCACAAAACACATCATCAGTATTTATCAACAGATTAGACGACAGCCCTCCCCTAAAGCTGTCAAATATTGTTGTTGTCATCTTTTAGGAATTAGCACAAAGGAATATCAAAGTAATTCTGCATAGCGCTCTGAGCTGTGGCCTTCATTTCAGCAGAGCAGGTAGGCAAAGTACAGGAGGAAGGACCTATGTTGTTACATAGAACATGTGTAATGCTATGCAATATTTATGTCACGCTGCACAACTATACATGGCTTAGATAATTATAAATATTGTTGTAAAGTGTTATATAGAAATATTAAACTGGTTACCCTCAACCACACCCCACCACAGGCTAGGGAAGAGGACAACAGAGAGAATTTTTATCCATAAAGGGAGAGCCTACTCTGAATAGAATGCAAGACTGATCTCTTTCCTCCTCTCTCCTGGCCAGGAACTGGCCCTGCTGGTCAGGTCTGCCACCATCTGCCCAACGAGACAAACAGCCAGCTCAGGAGAAGCCCTGAAGGCTGCAGTGCTGAGACCTGCCAGCCTAGAAGTGTTTGGAAAGACTCACTGTCCTCAGCCACAGGTCCCAGGCACCATGCCTGGAGCACCGGCCAAAACAGGGGGCTGCAGTCCTGGTTGGTACCTTGCACATCAGCTTGCCCCCTGTTCAGGGGGACATAGCCTCTACCCTTCCCTAACTCTTCAGTCTCTCCCCAGATGGGTGTCCCAGCACAACCCACCACCCCTAAAGCAGAGCACAAGCTCCCTCTCTCTGGCAGCAGGAGGCGAAGGGGAATTCTTGGACCCCTGCCCACCCCCCAGCCCTCTTCGCACAGTGGTGGACCTGCTGCACCCAGAGAGACAGCCTGGTACCACAGATGAGATTCAACGTGAGGATGACGGGGCTGCTTTCATGTCTGGCGTTTAAAGGTCCCCAGACAACACCCGTGCTCAACTGAGCCTCATAAATTTAACCGCCGAATGCATTTTATGGGCATAATTCCCAGGGTCTTTGAAAACAATGTGTTCTGTCAAAATAACATCCGAACGAAACAGGCTCTTTAACCACCCAACAAAGCCCTGTTTGATGTGCCACATTCCAGGAAGCACAGCTCAGTATGATTTTATCTGTGTGTTGTCCGGCCCCTTGTGCCTTTTGTTGAAAAACTAATACAGCTCCACAACAGGGGAGAAAATATTCCTCTCTAAAAGTATGCAGCCGGGGGGGGGGGGGGAAGTCAGTGTTAAAAAAAGAACCGCCATACCAAGTTCCTCTGGTGTCACGATTTCTGTTTTCTTCATTCAGTGATCTAAATGCTCACCTCCTAGAATTACAGTCTTTTTTCAGGCCACCTGTAGCGACCAAAACATTCATCGTAAGGCAAAAACCAGAATGCATTTTGTTCAGATGCATCCCCTTCAACCTCCAGTATCTGTGCATTGCCTTTGCTTTTAAGTCACTAGTCAGGACAATCATCTCCCTGAAGTCAGTGAGAGGCCTCACAAGAGAGAAAGATGCTTCCTTTCTCCTGAGACAGGATGCTTACGCCTTGGGATAAATTTCAGTTTTCATGTCCGTGTGGGCCCACACAAGCAAATAGAGTACATTCTTCTCTAATGACAGGGCACAGCCAGGGGGGAAAAGTCAATACCAAAGAAAGAGAAGTCCTACCCAAGCTTCTCAAGTGCTCAGAAGTCTCTGCATGATGACAACACAATGGCCAAAGCAGGTTAGACAAAAGGTTTAAGTATTTGCTGTGCTTTCTTTGACAGCTGCTACCACAGGAGACTTATGGGAGAGCATTAGGTGGTGGCCAGTGAAACGCTCCTGGTACAGGCTCTCTAGACAACTTCTAGATATCTATGACTGAGAGACTTCCTGGGCTAGCAATAGCATTTTTGTGTTTAATAGCTCCCCATCAATTTTTATATCATGATTTTGCTTTTTTGGAACCAGCTCTGCTTTTGACATTCATATCAGAATTTATTTGGCAATGTATTTAAGCTTAATTACTTCTTGTATGAAAAAATGTATACTCTTTGGACCTGAAACTACCGCCTGACAGTTTCATTTGAGGTACCTTAGCTTTATCACAAGCAAAAAAAAAAGCGGTTGATTTCAATCTATTTTGTTCATGATGCTCACGGTCTGTAGAGCTCTGCATCCTCTTTCTGTAATCTCTTTTCTGGGATGAAGAACCTTCACCTTGTAAGTCTGTAGTTGTTTAGAAGTCATCCCATACCTGGGAGCATTCCTGGCACCCCACACTGTGCCCTTACAGTACCACTAAGACTAGTCCAACCTGGCAGAGAAGAGATGGCCAGCCTTGGTCACAGACCGAGTCACTGCTTAGGAAGATTTTTAAAGCACAGTGAGAGCTGACAACTCACTACACATCCCTCAAAGTAACATTTAGCAAACACCTTGTGACCATTACTAATAGCTGGAGGCAATCAGTGTCCACCAGCACCTGAGGGCCACAGCTCTCCCAGTCTAAAGTTCCAGCTCAATTAACAAAATGAGACCCATGACATTCTGGCTTGTTCTGTTTAACTATTTCTTAGAAAGGTATTGACTAAACATTCAATCCTGCAAAGACTGCACAGAGTCAGAGCATTTGCACATCTTAGTACTTCAGTGCCCAATGTGGCTTTCATGACAGGGTGAAATTACCACTTTCTTCTCTCTGTTTTTGGTGGGGTTTTTTTTGTTTTGGTTTGGTTTTTTTTTTGTTTGGTTAGGGTTTTTTTGTGTGTGTATTTTGGTTTTGGGTTTTTTTTTGTTTTGTTTTGGTTTGGTTTTTTTTTTTAATTGTTATGTCAGCACTGAGCCCAGGAATGGAAGACTTAATTTGCCAGCGAGGCACCCACTGAGCTGCAACTGCATCCAAGGCAGTCCACCAGCATGCTGGGCTCTGCGCTTTGTTAAACCGTCTTGCCACAACTGAAACCCCACTGCTCTCCGTGGTGTCATCCAGCTGCCAAACCAGGCGGGTGGGATGGGAAGAGCCTGCCCAACATCTCCCCACTGCCCTGCTAACCGGCTAACATAGCTGTTCTGGAATCGACACTGACATACACTCTTTACAGATGTCCCTAGCCAACAAGGTCAGCAGATTTACAAAAAACAAATAAACAAAAAACCCAAAACAAAACAAAACAAAAAAAACCAGAAAGCCCCCCAAAACCCCAAGAAAGCTGTGACCATTTTGCTCCAGGGCAGCAAGCTGAAATTCCCTCGCTTAAGAAGTGAAAGAGGAAATGGGGAAGAGGGGAAATGTTTAATTAAAGCTGGCACAAAAGGATGCTGCCCTTCCAGGAAGGTGAGCACTGCTAGCAGGGCCTCAGAAACAGCCATTTAAATGATAAACTGTTTCGAAACACCCTCCCCAGAGTCTGTGCACAAAGAGAAGCATTTCAACCCATGGAAGCTGAGTCTGCTGAGCTGAAGAACAATGTGTTTTGCATTCTCTCACAACTATTTTGTTCACAAAACACGAACCTGTTGGTCGGCATGCCTTCGGAGCCATGGTGGGGAGGCGAAGCAATCTTGACCTTGTCAACCACTACTGCACTGCCAACCATTAGCTTCTGCACACTGAGACTGTGCTGCCTGTGCTGCTGTAGTCTTTGCGATTCAGTTGCTGCTCTGAGGGGGGGTTAAAATTGAAGCACTTGCACATTAGGATCAACTTGCATGGTTCTCTACGCCATTGCATTTCCATATGGTACAGAAGCGATTCTTTTTCTACCTCAGTAACTCTCTCCCCGCATTTTGGTCTGCACTTCTGGCTTCACTTGCTGGATTGCTTGGAGCAGATTTTCTATAATAGCTCAAGCTAGACCTAAAACCTGCTTGGTGAATATTCATGTACAACAATTACAGAATTTCTTACCTTATTTATGTAATTGGGGCTCTTAGTTCCTTGTTATACTACTTTTGGCTGAATGAAGCCAGAAGTGATTTACATCATTCTGTAAGCTGACATCCTTGTTACCTGTTTGCACTTCCATATGCAAACTCTACCGACAAAACCCTGCACTATCAACAATAGGTACAGGAAGACAGGAGTGGGTCTCATTGTTCATATGTACATGTTAACAAATTCGTCTCAAAATCTCGGGTTTCAAATTGACTTAGCAGGTTAATTCAATACAATGCGTGTTTTCTGGATTTTGCTTTTAAATCAAAAATACACATATTACTAGTTCAAACAATTTAGAGAAATCCAAGTGTATTATATAATCACTGGGGTTTTTTTTAGCATGAAAGCATATAACCCTATCAGAAGAAAAAACAAGTTGACAAATCTACCAGTGGTTAAACCGTACTAAGCAGGAATTATATTTTTAGCTTTTAATACTTCAGAGTATTAAATTAATACAGAGTCCCAAACAAACTGTCCCCTGTCAGCCTTTAGCTAACATCAAATCAACCTGATGTACTACCTAGGGTTATGCTTTTGGGCCCTTTTTAAACACCGGAAGGGCCCCGCGAGTCCCCCAGGCCTTCAGAATTTCCCTGATATTTCAAGATTTGGTAAAAATCAACATTATTGTTTCAGAGAGTGCGGCAGCCAGCTGCCTGAGCTCCCCTGGGGCGTTACTTCTCAGGACCAGAGGATTTCAAGACACCGGAGCGGATGCCGCCTCTCCAGCTCTGCTCCCACGCAGGACCACCTTGCCTTTCCTCGGCTCTGCTCCCATGCAGGACCACCTTGCATTTCCTCACACCCCACCACACAAGGGGAGACATCCTTCCCTTCAGCTCCAGAGCCCGGGGGAAATAACCCCCGAGCGTCTCCGCTGCTTCTGCAGCGTTGTTTATAATCATGCTGAGCATCTCCCCTTACAATTAATTAGCTCTCTGGAAAGTGCCATTTAGCCTGTTCTCTCCTGAGACTGAGGGGCCTATAACAAATCCCAACCTCCACCCTGTGTTTGCTTAAATATACAGCAGACAAAATAAGTTTTCAACATGTAATTTTTATAAATACTACCTCACAGATACAGCTACTTGTTTACTGGCACATTATCTTCTTGGGTAGGCACATAAATCTGTGAGTGTATATAGACTCCTGTGCACATATGAACAGGCAATTGCGGTTTCTCACATATGGATGTGGAAGAGAGATTAACCCAATGCTCATTAAATAAGGGACTGCTTTGAAGTACTCTATAAACATACTTAGCATAATGCAGTTTGCATCCTGGCTGGGGCCTCCAGAAACTACCAGAATATAAACAAATTATAAAGATAATATTTCTAGAAGTAATTGCGAGACACATGTTTTCTGTTTTACAAAGCACCAGCATTTTAACTCAGTGACCTGGCATCTCATTTTTTCAAAATGTGACATTTAATTAACATGGTTTCTGCGCATCACTTCCTCTTGCTGTCGCATCAGAAAGCTGCTCTCTGCACAAGATAGCTTTCATCTCTAAGCGCGTGTGCGTGTGTATACACACGCATCCTAGAGAAGAATTTGCATACGTTATCATGTAGCTTGATAAAAGGACATTAAGCCACTGCACTGCGATCACTGCCATAGCTGCACCTTTGCCAGGTCTATTTGTGCTGGCTCGCAGCACAGGAGCTGCCTGCTCAACTATTTTGAGTTGACTGTGCCCTCTTCTCTTGGGTACGTCTGCACTAGCTACTGCTATATATGCTCACAGATGTTGTTGCCTGATGCCTTTAATGGTCATTTGTGGCCTAAAAAAAAATTTTTAGAGGCAGCTAGAAGGGGCGACAGATGCCTTTCTGTTAGTTTTACAGAGACACAGGAATAAATATAGTAAATAATGTATCACATTTCAGACCCATCTTTTGCGTTATGTAAGCAACAAGACTCCTTTTTTTGTTCCAGAAAACTTCCAGCCTCTCTTCCACGCTCCAAAATCGCAAGGAGTATACAATTAAATTTGAAGAGTTGCAGCACAAACATTCTAAATCTTTGCTGTCGCCTACAAACTTAGGGGTATTTGTCATTTCCAAGATGGCAAGCAGCCTGCACCTACTGCTATCATTAGCTAAATCTGTGCCTTCTGATACTCCTCACTTTCCACCCTCATTTATTATTTTCCTTCCTCTCACTTGGAGGAGCACACTCAAACTCCCTGATGTGCTGGAGTAAACCTGAAAACGAGTCAGTATTTAACAAGCAAAAATGCGCCCGTTTTATTTATTTAGGCAGTTTCTCTGAACTCACTGCTCATATCTGCATGAGTGCTCCTCATCTGGACTAGCTGGATGCTACAGCAAAAAACCCCCAAAACTCATAAATAGTTGATATCTCATGAAAAACATACACTTTGGGAGCTATTCTGCTCCTCAAAACCTTTCCTCTGTTTGTGTTCTCTTCTTTATTACTAAGGACATTTGTAGACAACAGGATCATTGCTTCTTAAGTGAACATCTGCTATTAACAGCTATCTCTCAAGCGAGCCAGATCTTGCTTGCCTTGATCACAGAAATAGTTTTATTGATTTCAATAGAACTATTTGTGCGAAGCAGACAGGACTTGACCTCTGGCAATAACAATGTGCCATGTCCCTGCAGGTTGCTCTTGATACTTCGGTGATCTCACACACCAAAGTTTTAAAGTATTAGTAGTTTAAACAGAGACACATTAAGGAAAATAAGTTCCTGCTATCATATGCAGTTCCAAAGAAGAGAGTCAGAAGTAGATATCAGACAATAAAGTGTGAGACCTTTTTCTTACCAAAATGTTTCTATCACATTTCAGTGCCTGTTTCGCATAGATGAGTTTCTCCCAGTACTGTTTTAATTCCCAATGCTTAAAATAGGAGGAGAAGGCTACAAACTCAACCCTCTCGTGTGGGGTTCCCGATACCGGTTTGGGGCTAGTTGCACAGCAGTCATTGCTGTGCTATGCTGGGATATGGGGCGGGAAGTTACTTCAAAAAGGAGACCGTGAGGTGAGCCCAACCACAGCAGCTGGCAAATCTGCAGTCTCTTAAGGGGTGTTACAAAGACCAGGTTGTAACATCAAACCCTTGTGCCGTTGTGCCTTGCACAGATGTGTGACTTCACACATAAAAGTAACACCCGGCAGTTTTTCAAACGTCTTAGTTAAAAACTACGTATACACAACATCGCCTTTGTATTGCCAGCTCAGGCTGCTGCAATGGACACGCGTGGGTAATACTCTTACTGCTTCCTTTGCATGTGTACAATTGGTAAGTGATACATCTAATGCCCAAAGAGCTTAACTACACAGTGGGCAGCGCTCAACTCCTCTGTTCAGCCATGAACCCCAGCAGTCCTACGTTGACAGCTCAGCTGTAATGCCTCGTCCTGCTGGAGCTGGACTCCCTGTCTACGTATATTTTAGTCCAGGCCTGCTTTTTTGTTTAAGTAGATACTGGAAAAGAGCCTGCTGCTGCACAGATGGGTACATACAACATGGGTATGTTCCACCTCTTAAAGTGCTGTCCTTGCATGGCTGATTCATTCAGAAATTACCCAAGGATTCAAATGTGTGCCAGTCACAACAAGAGCTGGCTAATTCCTCAGAAAGTGACAGCAAATCCACTAAACAGCACAGTCTCCCTGCTCAACCTTCCTGTGAAGGAGCAAATTTGCTGCTAATCCTTTTAAGACTGCCCACCACATGTTGGCTAGTAAGGACCAGAGCTGTTACAATGAAAAATGTTGTCACCTGCAAAATATTATTTGCTTTATTTTTGATGATAATAGCTGTTTTCATACACACAACGCACAAAATAAGACTTTTAATTCATCTAGGCTTTTAAACAGTTCAGAGTTTTAACTACAGAATGTAACATTTACTCTAGAGGCTTTTTTCTGGTAGTTAAAGCACTTGCAATTTAATTTCCTTAATTGATGAACTGTGTCAGAAATTGCTATTTAGGACACATGCTTTATGTTAGGACCTCCATTCGGTTGCGTTCTTCCCTGAGGACTATTGCACTGACACTACCTAGATGACACCACAGCATGGATTTTACCTGCTCTCATGCATTTCCAGCAATCCACCCATAATTACCCCTGGAGCAGGGAAGGCCCTTTCATTCCTATGAAGAGATACCTTATGTGTAAAATCACTGCAATAACTGGGCTGGTCTCTTGCGGGGCTGCCAAGCATCACATACCTCCTGCACCCTGGGCTCAGGGGGGTCTGTACCGAATTCCCCGGATAAGGGGAGGCACCGGTGGCACCTGGCTTTCTGCAAGCAGGGACATTCTGTGCATGGACTGCCCAGGCTGCCTGCAGCCTGATGGCAGAGGCAGCGACAGAGGCACCACCTAATGAGGGGAGGATAGCGAGCAAGGGAAGGGGAGGCAGGCTGAGCAACGGAGGCAAGGGTGTATTTGCAGGAGTCCCAATTATCTTGTAGAGTCAGTTGGCTACATCTCTCCCAGCTCCTTTTACGGTATTCTACTGTCCAACTGGTGCCAAAAACAAAAAATGAAATGGAAATAACTGGAACACAAGATATGATGGAACTAGTGGGAAATTACCGACTCCCTGACTCGAATTCCCTGTACTTCTTTAAGGGGATTACTGATAGCTCTTCTGAAGTCTGAAAGAACTGACAGACAATTGGCTTAGAAAACACATACTTCCTTGGAAAAAAAAAAATTAATTATCACTTTCTTATTATCCGTCCACCTCCTTTTTTCCATGTTAGTAAGACAGGGAGGAAACATAGCTGTCTGACAATTCATTTGCTCTTGTTTATTGATTTCTCACATGAAGCCATGTTCCCCAGACAGTGATGTCCTTTATTTCCATAGCAACTGTATAACATCAGAGGACTATACCTAAGCATCACCGGCTTGAGTACAGACCTGCTTCCTTCCAGTCCTCCCATAGGCATACGCAGTATTTATTACACCCGCACAGATGACCAGATGCGATCAGCTCTTCCTACCATCAGTAAATATCAAGTAAGCAACTGTGCTTCTATTACTGTAAAGTACTTCTATAAGCTACACTGATCAAGTATTCCAGGCTGATTTCTGCTTTGTATACAAAGAGAAAAGGTGAAGTAAGACGCTTTACATGGCAAATAAACAGAAAGGAAAAAGTAAAAATATAATTCTTGTTACATCTTTTTTCTTCTGTGAAAGTCAATAGATAAACACCTTAAACGAGGTTCAGCTAGTGACTCTCTCATACAACAAAAGCACTAGATGGTAAATGGTTGCCCATTCAGCAAGTTGTTAAATCTATTACCATGAATTCCTGATCTAGTTCATCTTAGGAAAGCATACACTGAGGCTTTTGCTTTGAAAAATCTTCAAATTGCAACAAGAAGCTGGCCTTCTCTTTTCCTGTTAGCAAAGTACATAAACTGAGAAGGGACGCTTTGGGTAAATTCAAGACTTCAATTATTCATTAGCTTGACTAATTAGTCTGCAGTTCAATACAGGTAATACTTGCTTTAAAGTACCCTCAGAACTCCTGGAGCAACAACTGACAGCGCAAATATATTTTTCTTTTTTCCTATTACCACCATTCTAGGCTGTGCATAAAACTTTCTTTCGACATGTTACTTTCCCATTGAGGTAACACAGTATGGATTCTTCAGAGGCTTCCCTCTGCTTTATAATTCCATTGCCCATCCGTTCTCAGTTCTCTCCTGCATTTGCAACCTGTTGCCAACCTTGATTCGATTTACTTTGCCAGTAATGCCCCTTCTTGTGCCCTTCAGTCTGTGCTTAAACATGAACTATATGGACAGCTAGAAAGGCTTGACTGACAGCTCCCGTGTTTCCCTTTCTGAGTTTAGCCTGTTGGGTATAGTCTCATGAAGGCACACAGATGAGGAGCTGGCATCACTGAAGATGCCTCAGTGTCAGGCAGCCTCCCTGAAATACTCCGCATATATTCCCACAGATTCCAATGTGCCCCAAAGACAACATGAATATTATTCAGTCCATGGTCCCTGCATGGTTGCGTTGGGGAACATGTAACAAACTTAAATAGACTAGTAACAAGCCATACCATAAAATGCTGTTCTTCCAGTTAAATGCTTCTCCAGTTAAACCCCTGGATCAATTTAATGAGTTGACTGGCGTTTTTTTACATTAACTCCTTGTTTTGTATTTGAATTGTACCAGACATCCCACACACTGAGGTGTTCAGCCTGTGCTGTATTGCTCTATTGCTATTACACAGCTATTGCTAGAAGGTCACTCCCTTGATAGAAAAGCCTGCAGGGCTTTTCCCTTTCCTCCTTTTCCCAGGTGTCCCAAGAAGTGACCATTCAGCTGGGAGCAGAGACTGAGAGAAAGAATATTTTCCTCTTCTGGCTGAGGAAGAGCTGTTACAGAAAGACACCAAGGGCTGTCCCCCACACACCTGCAGCTGCAGAGAAGATACTGCAGAGATTCATGCCAGATAACCAGGGCAGACACAGTGAGGGGAATATCTTCCCAGCTTCCAGAGAAGGCTGAGTGTCCGGACATGGTGCCTGGGGTCCGATGCAGAGGCTCAGCCCCTGCTCACAGGGCCACTGCATGGCAGGGCACTCTGAGGCTGGCCACAAAAAGTGTTCTGAGGAGTAAGAGTTCCCCTCCACCAGGAACACATCTGCAATGGGATCAGTGAAGATGTCTGCAGTGATGACATTCAGATGCTCCAAAAGACCGTGATTTTCCAAAACAGAAACCCACGCATAGAGGAGTTTGAAAATCTGGCCAGATTTTCAAACTCAGTTTCCATTAGCCCTACTGACTTGAAGGTTAATCCTTCAAAGTCCTTGCTACTCCGGCAGTCACCAAGCACGGACCCTACCTCCGTGTCCAAACACTGCAGTACCTCCCTGATCACCACCCACCGCTCGCCTGTGTCACTTGCTCCAGCTGGCCTGTATTGAGACCTGTGGGATGAAGAATCTTGTTCCACGTTAACAAATCGTTACTTAACAGATTATTCCATATCAGAAATTAACTTCAACTAATTCTTAATTTAATTCAAATTTCTCCCTTACATATCACATAAACATCAAAATAATCTGGAACCTCATTCTAACCCCACCTGACATTGGTATATATTACTATTACCTCTACAATTGTAATATGCTCTGCCCAGGTGTTCCAAGAGCATAATTAATTTTGAACTCTTTAAGATCATGCTGATACTACCTAGAACGGAAAAGTGGAGCATTTCAAAAGTATTTTCAGTTCTCCATTTATATTTAACATTTGGAAAGCTACTTTCGTTTATGCAATTAGCTACAACCCTAAGAATATTTTCCAACTGTATTCACTGAGCAACGGCAAGAGCTCAGCCAAAACAGGAGCAGAAACAAAGCAAGTTGAAGCAAGCCCATTTATGTCTAGTTCTGCTCCTTCGTTTTTTCATGAGCAGAAGGACAGCTACCAGCCTCTTGAAATCAAACCAGTTTCTTTCAAAGAACATTTGTATTTTGTAAACCAATTAAACCACATGAATAGTACAAGCATGAATAGGCTTTTGTTTTATTCAAATTAAGATATTTTGGATTTGTGAAGATGCAAATAGATATGACAAAAAAGATAACAAGGGTACAATAGAAAATTATGGAGCAGGGAGAAATTTAATTACATGCCCATTTGATTGAAAGGTCAAGGTTCTTTTTGTATTGCTTCAAATTTTAAAATTCACAGATCCCTTCCCTCTGTTTTCCAAATATGTTCAGGAAAATAAGTTGGTTGAATTTGTCCTTCCATGGCTTTTAATTTCAGTTGCATGCCATTTGAATCCATTTATTTCTATGGAAATGCAAGACCAGTTCCAAGTCATGAACTAACACACTTCCTTTTAATGAAGACTGGATCAAAATCTGCAGTCCTCCCACAACAGAAAAATCCTGCAGAATTTAACAATGCATGATAACCCTTCTAAAAAAAGTTTAAAGAAAATCTAAGCCAGCCAGCAGAGCTCTACAACACTGTACTCAACAGCTGAAAGAGCAATGCTCTCCATCAAATACTGGAAGGTTTTAAAGCCATTTTTTAGGACACTATTTAATTCCCATAAGCAAAACACTTCCACTAGATTTAAAACAGAAAATCCTACTGACCCAAGCAATGGGTTCTGCTCACAGCCCCACTGCAGCCTAACCCTGTGGAGCCGACCACCTTTATCCCTATCACCTCCTCAGGGTGATGCCCCAGCCTGCTTCAGCACCACCCACTAATTCCCATCCACTTACATGCACTGGGATTTTTTGCTGGATTTAAAAAAAAAAAAACAAAAAACAAAAAACTGAGAGGCCAATTTACAATAACATGCAATGGCAATAGCCTTCCTCATTTCAGAAACCGTATTCGTGATGAGGAGAGTGGTCCAGATATGTGGAGTTCTGCTGCATGAGTCTTGAACAAGGAGTTCAATCATCTGGGCCTAATCATATTCCCATGAAAATCAATAGGAGTTTTGCCAATTTTATCAGGAGCTGCATAATGTGTGTGACGCTGCTGGGGGGAGAAGACACCTACGGAAAAAGGCACTGACCTGGGTCTTATCAACTTCTGGGTGAAAACTCACTACAATGAAATGCATGTGGTCATTGCTGAGCCCTACGGGGCAAGTGAGAACAAGAATTAGGAATACAACTCCAAGTCCACCTAGAGTCACAAAACACAGAAAACTGCCCCTTTCTTTCAGCAAAGAAAACCAGACCTTAAGCTTTTAGAAATATGTCTGTTTTCAATCTGCCATCCTTTTTAAGGCAATCCATTGGCCTTTGTGGTCCCAGCTGTACAAGGCAAGCTGCCTGATGACCTGAAGGAATCTGCACAAGTGGTAGCTCTATCCCTAAAAGTAAAGAGCCAAAATATATAGTTTGTGCTATGTAACAGGTAAAGAAATATAGGCTCCATCCAACCCCTGATGTTTTCCCACCTCCCGTCTGTTATAGGACAAAGAAGCTGATAGTGTAAGGTGCCAAGTGTCTCCTGTAAATTAACTCCCTTTGCTATCAGTCCTAAAAAGGGACATGGCAACACAGGCTGCTGTTACTGGAAGGATACTCACATAGGTCTTCATGCATTTTTTTTTACCCCTTCATGTGACAGAAAGAAACGGTACAAACAATGACTTACAGCAAAGCAAGCAAGCCAACTCCAAAAATTATGCTGGCTGAATACAGCAAGAAAAACTTAATGCACATTTCTGCTTTCTCCACGAGACCAGCTCCACGGCTGCTCCTGGCTGCTTTGGCCTTGGTGGCACAAGCCGAATGCTGGCCCTCAGAGCACCTCATCCATGGCTAACAAGGCCGGCTGCTACATGGGCAACTGCTCACCAGAGCCATCCTCTGCCTCCTGCCACACTGAGGGCACAGGGCAGCAACGGCCGGCCAAATCTCTTGTTACTGCTGAAAATGGCCAAGCCAGCTGAAAACGAGAAGACAACAAAAAAAGGGGGTGGTGATGGGGGGGGTGGAATGATGACCTGAAACTGGTCTGACTTAGACTTCTGCAGAGGTTGCAGGTGACCTGTCTGTACAGCATATCTGAATCCAGCTGGCAGTGAGGACACAGCCCCAGCATGCTACAATGCCATTTCCACAGAGGTAATTACCAGAGAGGAGCTCACTTGAAATAAGCTAAACCAAAGGAAAAGCCAGAGTGCTGGGAAATGACCTAGCCCACTGGCCTGCACAGTGCAGTAGCTTTATAATAGCTCTTGCAGGGTAATAAATGTGCTGCAATACCAATGAACCTTGGAGTATATTAAAGCACATTTGGAGTGAATTAAAGCTGGCAGCACCCCTACAGAAGGAAAGGTTCTGGTTTTAGACAGACCTTCTTGAAAATTTAAACAACAGCCGGGGATTTGGCCCAGCAAGCATAAAGAAAACCCAGCCGAATCCATCATCTCAGGCTTCAGAACAGATTATTTGTGGGGTGGAACAACTGCAGTTCCTAGTTTTCCTTTGGAATTTCCACTGGATAAAACAGATCTAACAATTATAATGGGATAAATTCAAGGCCATGATGAGGTGTCACGCCAGAAAAACTGCAGCTGGCCAAGGAAACTATTCAGAAACTACTCAGTGTGCAGTTCTCCATCACAGGGGCTATGGATAGCGGCTGACTGTTCAGAACAAGAGGTTGTACATTCAGGCATGAGACACAGAGTGCTTGAATAAGCTCCTTTGATTCCCCCAATCCACCTGAACGACATTTGCATTACTCCTGCTTATCCCAGCAGAAAACATTCATGTGGCAACATGCAAGACAAGGGGCGACCACCAGTACTCCTATGACAGCATCCACAACCAAAATCTCAGCCTAGTCATCTTCTACCAGGCACTGATGCTGACAAATAAAAACTGCCACTTAAAAACCAAAACTAAATCATGCCCTCCACAGCAAAGAAAAATCATTTAAAAATGTAAACTTCTATAGCGTTTTTGTGTTAGCTGTTGCTTTTAAATAAAGAGACACACTAGGAAGACAGGCCACTGCTTAGTACGTTCATGCACTGTGAACATAACTTTGTCACCAGCCTATTTCCTCTTTTACAGTCAGGTTACGTAAGGTTACTCATCTTTCACAATAATGCTTTCCTGATCAAATTACAAATATTCTTTTACACTTTGGTTACTTGATGGCATGCTAACACTGCTAAATCATGTACACATTGAATAACATACATGTCCAATTTAGGGGATTATTTAAACAGTTCCCTGCTTGCACAAATGAAGGAAAACCTGAGCTTAGGAATTGCAAGTAATTTATAATTCTGTCTCAAAAGAGGGAATGCTAACATGATTTGCCCCTCCTTTATACAGCTTTGGTGTCTATAGGCTTTGGGCCAGAACGTGTCAGACAGTCCCTTCCAGGGGCATGCTTAGCACACGAGGGAGCAGCTGTGGAAGCTCGGTGTCCCTCTCCACGCATGCTCCCCAGACCTCATGGACTACTTGGGAGTCCCCAAGAGGTTACCAAGAAGAGTAAACCTGCTGCAGGAAGCTCACCATCACTATCCACATCTGCCTTTCTGCTGGAGAACTGTTACAGGTCTGCAAACTGAAAAGGATTGAAAACCAGTTTCATGTTTACCGTGTCTGCATGAAGTCACCCAGAGCTGAAGCAGCATAATCGTGCCAAGTACAGAGTCACTTGCACTATCTGGGAAAAGGTAGGTCCTGCAGCATAAAAGAGAAAACAGCAAAGAAAAAACCCTCCATTACAGTTACATCTACTGGTAATACGGACTTTCTGCACAGAGAAAAGGTTGGTATTGCTATTTTCGAAGCAGTACAACCTTACAAGCACTGCTCCTTCCTTTCTTCCTTCCTGCATTTCCCCACAGAAATTTCCAAGTACATCTCCAACAGCCTCAGGGTGAAATCTTGCCTCTACCAAAGTCAGTGGAAAGTCTGCCATTGACTCTGATGGGATCATTATTTCATCGTGTTTTGGGAAGGATCTTTGCCTGAGTGAGCGCTGCAGGACTTGGTCCGGGAAGACCTAGCGCTGCTCCCTTGTCAGCAGCACAACTCCCCCCCTTGCCTAATTTCCATAATAACTCAGAGACAGCAAGACTTTCCCCCCCCCCCCCCCCCGTTAATTCTAGCCATGATAGATGCTCTGTGGAAGCTGCACATTACCTCTGCAAAATGATCTCCGGAGAAATTGCAGAATTTAATGTCCTTACGTTCCACAAACAGGCTGTGTATACAGGCAGTGCTGCCTGCCCAGAATTTGACAATATTTCTTTAGAGTTGCTAGTATTACACTTCTGTGGACACAAATTCCAGTTCTCGTCACTCTTCCCAGTTAAAACCTTCTCTTTGGATAAATAAAAGGGCAGTTCTAGTCAACAGTCTTAATACTGACAACCCTAGTAAAACAGTCACTTCCATATGGTTTCCATCTCACACGTTCACTCAATAAACATTCCTATATCTGGGTAGCCAGTGAAACATTGATTATCTCCTCTACTTCATTTTGTCTTTTATAAGCTAGTGAAATTACGTGACTTGCCTGCAACAAAGCAGAGTCCAGAAATCAAATATTTTCTCCTTCCAAATTGCTCAGGGCCCTTCCAATTTGTAGTTGCACACACAGCTGCTTTCCTCATTCAAGCCATCTTCTGATTTAGTCGAAAAAGAGACCATAATTTAGGTAAAATATAATTCAAGAACACCTACAATAAGCATTTCCATCAGTACTGATACCAGCTGAAGAAATTTTACAAAGCAATTGCAGCCTAGTATTTGCAACACTGTAAGGGAAATTCAGTCCTTCAAGGGGTTTACTTGCTCACAGTTTGCCTGCTAAATTTATTAGGAAAATGTTAATCTGTTGGTTGTCAAATTCAAACAGACAACTGAAGTCAGATCTTCTACACCAGCTCCAGTAGACAGCTCAAACTTACTATTTGTACAGAGGATGGAAACATTAATTATTACAACAAAGACCTTTCCAAGCTGAGCACAACACAAGTCATTCTGATACCTCTAGCGTTTTATAGCCATTCCCACTTTAAAACAGATGAAACTCTCTTTCTACAGCCTCCAACGTGCTTGTCTTTTAAGCAGCTAGATGTGACGGTCAGATATGCCAATACCCTGCCTTACTCTGGTAAGCAGAAATTACTCTGGCGCCATAAATTTCAAACCCCACGACCCTCATTAAAAACAAAACCAAAATACGCACATGCAGTAGGAGAGTAGAATCACTCCAGGAAGTTATCATACTCTAACAGCTTTACATGACAAACTCACAAATAAAACATTTAAGCCCACTCTACAGAGAAGGACTCACAATAGAGAGCTACTGCATAGAAAGAAGCATCAACTCGCATCACACTGCGTTTCAACATGATCCCAAAATCCTAGGCAGGTTTAGTAGGAGAAGAAATGCTATTGCACGCTTTACAGAACAAAAGGACCTTCCAAACCTTCCTTTTCAAAAGCTCTGCCTGCCAATTACTGTTTTGGAGACTAACTATGAGCAAAAATCAGCTAGTGCTTCTCTGGAATTAATGGGTAGGCTTTGCAGAAGGTGATGGAGAAGCCTTGTGTACTGCATTCACAGAGATGTATACCTAACACCTTCCACCAGAGAAAGCAGAAGCCTCTTTGAGAAAGCACCTACCCACAACTATCTTTCCCCCACTACCTCACACTAGCCTGCAAGAGCTGCTGAACGAACAGCAGATGCTCGTTTGCCATCAGCGCTTCAGTAGGTGGTAGAGGAGTGTGAAGGGTCCCGCCAGAACTCACTCTGCCCTGCAGAGTCTCCAGTGGTGAAATCTAGCATCCCATTAGACAAAGTTTTTCCACCTTCCCTGTGACCAGAGCAGACACTCTTTGGGTTCCTTCATCTCCCGTAAGACAAAAGTTGAGACATGTCAACCAAAAAAATAATGAAAGAAGATTTGCATTCAAGAGAACAAATTCAATTGCTTCTTCAATGGAAGATGCAAAGTAATCCAACTTACTTCTCTGCAGTCATAATCCAATTTGTTATACTAACACATGTATACTTCCCTCCCCTGCTGTTGCTGTACAGACCAACCTGAATATACAGAAGAGCCCATATGCCTTAACATAAACCTTCAACACTGCCTGTGTGCTCTGCATGGACACAAACTTTCAACTCTGCAGCTGGAATCAACCAGAAAGTCTAAAGCTTCACGCATTTTGTGAAGATGACAAATTGTGATGATTTTTCTGCATTTTCAGCCAGCACTTGCATATCCCTTAACAATGAAGGTGCCAAAAGGCATGGCTTAAGAGCCACAGATAAAACTGCTAACATCCTTTCAGACTGAGCCCATAGATTTTGTTACATTATAAAAAAAGGGGGGGGCCAAGGGCTCTATAAAGACAAAGGCCCTCTTTTTCTGCACTGTGCTGAATATCATGCTGTATGATGGGAATGCCAAAAGACCACTTTACGTGTTTACATTAAATAGCAAACCAAGATCTTGAATCTTATGAAATTACATTGTGTGAGAGAAAGAACCTTGTCATTCTAGCAACCTCGAGGTGAGACATAACGTTGTCCCTCCCTGCAGAAAAACGACATGAGAATGCACAGGCACGTACATAGGCACGTTTCACTATGGCTTAGCTTTCTCATCATCTGTGGGTTTAGGAACAGCTTATTGAGCACCCTGAGGAAGCGCAGGTATTGCAGCTGAGTTTAACACTGGAGCAGAGACCTCCCAAAAATGAGGGAAGACTGGAGTTCCCAGCTCATCAGCTTGGCAAGGAATTTTTAAAACACTTGCCCAAACTTTACGTGTTTCTAGTACTTTAAGGTTAATTCATAAGCAGCAAATCAATATGAATTTTTCAGAAAAAAATGGAAAAGGAGACTGGTTGGCACTGAAGGAGACTTTTTGAACAACATAAAAGGATAGGGGAAAGTCTGCTTTTTCATCTTCTGAAACCGTTCAACACAAGAAGGATATTGTCCTCTGATTTGTAGATGTTAAAGAAAGTCAAGGCCTTCAAAGTTGATGTTGGTCATATGCTACCTACTGGAAATAACACACTACATACACATATCATAGCTACATAAACAGAGCACAAATAATTGTGCAATAATGCTGCAAAAATCCACTATATGAAAAAAACAGGATGAGTAATACTTTCAGTACCAGCCTAAAAGCAGTCCACAGTATTTCACTTCAACACATTCATTAAGGCTCCAAGATTTTTTTAAGCTTTCATAAAAGCAAAATTAATGGATATTGCTGAAACAATAAGTATGATTTGATTTGATCTTTACAATAATAACTAAAAAGCCTTGTAAAGCACAAGAGCAAGCAGCAACAAGGCTGGGAAGTAGAAAGCATCAGGCTTCCTATTACACTCAATTAAATTGTTAATCATGTCATGTACTCACTTTTTAATCTCTTTAAACCAATACAGCAGTATGATAAGTAATAAATTTGTTTTTATGAGAAAGCTTCTGATGAATCCTTGGTTGCCAGGAATGAAAATGGTTTATGAAAAAGTACTTTACAGCAAAATTTTATATAAAGCATAGAGCTTCATGGATATCAAGCCATACGAACAATTCGGAACAGACAGAAACATAAGTATGCTAAAGTTTAATACCAATTTCTTATATTTCTGGGACTTTTAATCTACAGTTTGTAAAGCTTATAAATATAATACAGTTTCTACTGTTTCAGAGTAGTTTATATCTTTTCAATTCTCCCAAGATTGGTAAAACCCTGTTCATAATGTGCAATGAACACTATGCAGTTGGCATGTTTCAAAAATTGGGACTTTTTTATGGAATCTGTTGCCTTTCCATTGAACAGGTGAAACAAAACCTGCAATAAAATTCATCATAATCTACATACCTTTGACAACAGAAGTGTTTTTCCTAATCCTGCAGCCCAACAGGATTCAACAAGAACATGAGCTCTTCCATCGCTCTGTTCCTAAACTTTAATCCCCATCCCAGTGAGACCTACATCAGGCTTAATCCCAACTCCATCGCCTCCTCAGGACCTTGCAATCAACCATTTTTTTCATACAAACAATCTTCTCCTAATCCTGAGCCTAAGCCTAAACCCTGTTGTCTCCGTACACTGTACGACTTGCACCCAACATCAGGTCTGAGCACAAGCAAACTCACCACTGCCAACAGCACCCCCAAACCTGGCCCTGCAAACCATGAAAGTTTCTCCAAAACCACAAACTTCACCTCTCTTCTTTTATCACACCCTTTCTCTTACTTGAATATGAATCCTACTCCTAACTATACCTAAATCACTAATACATCTGCAAAATGATATATAAGGCATTTGTGTTTAATGTCACCAGCATTCCCATTACCAATGTGGTCCATGCAGGATTCAAAATTATATTGAACTGCTTATACCTTTTATACCCCACAAGCCCTCACCTTCTCAACCACAACTCCAAATTTTGTCTGGAATAAGAAAACAAATGCCATTCTCGTATAAGCATGACATGCATGAGTTGCCAGCCATCTCCTCACCTACCCTAGCAAGACTTGGACAGAAACTAAACAATTCCCTCACCCAAAACTACAAAAAATTTTCTAATGTTAAACACAATCAAGTGATTACTACCTGGAAAAAAAAAAAAGAAAGAAAAACAAAGAAAAAATGTAATTCAAACATGCCAAAGCCAGTCCACACAACAGCTCTGGAACCTGTTACTTTTACAATTGCTTTTTTAACAAGCTCTAACACTAATGATAATGCCAACGTGATAAATGCCCAAATCGCTAACTGTGGCTGACTTCACTAACAAAGTTTAACACAACTCTTCTTCCCAATTCAACCTGTATCCTAAAGCTGAGGACCACGGAAGACTTCGCAAGAAACATGAAGTCTCACTCTTGTGGTTTCAAAACTTAACCTTACCAAACCCTAATGCCAGCCTTAAGGTACTCAGATCACCAGCAGCTCCGCTGAAGATAACCCGGCACGTTCACCCCCAGCACCAGCTCTCATCCCACCCCGGTGGCTCCTTAAGGACAGAGGAAGAAAGGGGCTTCCACTCATTCCTCACTAGCACTGCCCCAATGCCCACACCTACAACGAACCTCAACAACCCATCACCCCTCCTGCCAAAACTGGTTCTCGTGATGCACCAACCGCTGCTGAAGGGGGTTCAGCAAGAAATTTGTTTTCTCCTCCTCAGGGGGAGAAAAGATGGCAGCTCTGACACCAACCTAGAAGGGAAAAAAGGGGCCAGAGAAAGCAAACACCGAGGCTTTGATGAATTTGTCATTGCTTCAGACCTAAAGCAGGGAGCAACTGTTGAAGCCTGCTGTGCTGACTGTTTAGAAGCTATAGTAATTCTCCACGCGTTTCCACACGCTCCCAAGGCCTTGGGCAGGATGATTAACAGCCCTCTCCCACAGCTCTGTACAAATGGGAAGGTAGCAACAGTGACAGATCGCTGTGGCTGATACTCTCCGAGTTGCCGCCCGCCTTCAGAAAGCTATTGACACTGCGGTTTCCTTAAACTGCAGGTAAGGTGTACCAGCATCCCTGCCTCTAGTTAGAACCCACAATTACAGCTTCATGCAAGTAACTCTCAACTGGGCAAAGATCCTTTAGCAGCCTGGCAAAGCACTGATCACTGTGAGAGCCAGAGGAATGTCAATCACCAAGTCATCAATGTTTCTTTTAAAAAAAAAAAACCCACACCAATATTTTTTTTTTTTTTTTTTTTGTTAAATTCTGAATGTGTAGGATATACCTCCCCTTCAGTAAGGCCTGAGAGCCTGTCACCTTCTCCCTGGCACCATCCTCTCACAATCCTCAAAAGCTCTGAACTCCATTACATCTAAATTCCTAGGGGCATCCTGAAAACTAATAAAGGCAAGTCATCCATGCTATCCTCTAGAAAATCAAGGCTTGCTTTCAGTTATCTTCCCTGCTCCAAAATCCTTGGAAATTCAATTTGCATGCCTAATTAGCATCTCTGCCCTCATGCCGCACTATTTACAACAAGCACTACTCATTACACCATTATGCATCTATATTTCCTTTGCTTTGAGTATACATTGTGCATTTTAATTCTTGAATCTGTTTCATTTGCTGGTTTGGGTGTGAGACACACACATCAACACTCTGAAGAGCCAGCCTACCACCTTCTCATATCTGTTTTGCTCAGTTATTTTTCAATCCAGCTCTTGAAATTTCTTTTCCATAAAGCTTTTCAGAAAAATACCTGAAACCCACCATAGCTTCACCTGTGCAACTGTGAAAAGCCTTTTGATCTCAGAAGCAGAAATGACCTTGGAAGCTCATGCAAACTTGAAAGGTAACACATCAAGGGATGGAGGGCACAGCAGCTGAAATCTGAGAGCTGTATCAAAAGAATTTTTTTTTAATGAGCATTTGTACCTGTTTTCTACCATTTCTATATAGGCACAGATTTAGAGCTCCTGTCTACCTGCAGCTCTGCTCAGCCTCCAGTGCCCTCTCTCACACACATATGGTTCAGGTGTGCAAGGGAAACACCACCTTGTAGATGGGCAATGGGTCAGACACCCACAAAAGTGCTGGAAGAATTAAAGATACCATGCAAGTAATGCAGCAATGTATTGCGAGAGCCTATTAAGAGTACCATTATCATATTCTCCTAGGTATATATTAGTTGGCTATTTCTGTCCATAATGGATCAGCAAAAGTTGCTCAGGGAACAAGTTTAACACAATCTGTAAATAGCCCACATGCTGCACAATGCCACTGATGAAACAGCAGCAGAAAAGCTTGTATGGCAAAATCACCTGAGCAAGACTGGCAAACTGAGAAGTAAACCTATCCCTTTTATATCCTAACCTTAGCGCCTAACAATTTAACTCACCTTCTCTTCATTTGCTTACTCTTTGCAACTTCCTTGCATGACAGTTTTTTACTTGGACATGTCTGTCGGCCCAGCCAGTGCTGTGGCATGCCAAGGAATGCCACGTTTATCTGGTGACTGGGAAACTCACGTGCAAAGAGGCTGCAAAAACTCTTGGTTGGGTGTTTTGCTCAAGGCTCTACTTGCAACTCATTATGGATGCCCCCATGGGGGCGCTCCAAGGGCCTCAAACTTGTCAGTGATAAAACACCATCTTTGGACCTCTCCAAACCCACACTAGGGGCAGGCCCAGAACAGAACTTCATGTCTCGTCGTGGCCTCTCTCCTACAGCTGCTGCACCTCCTATTTTCACCCTGACTTAAAAACCCAGTGTGATCAGACACATTTTTGCTGCTATGTGTAAATACTGACCTGGAACTACATGCACCAATAGCCTACTATTTGTTTTTACATGATGTACATTAAATAAATTTTCTTTTTTGATTTACTATTTCTTTTGATGGATGCTTGGCCATGTTGATATGCTTCAGCCACTAATAGGAGACAGTATCATTTTAAGACTGGGCACAGCAGGTTCAGGTTCCATCATGGTACAGTCCCTGGGTGATAAAAGCTTGGAAGAAATTGTGTTAAACCATATTAAAAAAAAAATTCATCCTCTGTCTTCCAATAAGCCAAGCCACAATGTATTGTTATTTGTGCACTGGAGCGCAAGGTACATGTTGCTACAGTGTAAGGGTGAGCTCCATCAGAAATGACCGACCTCTAAATTCCTTGGTGATCAAGACAAAGTTGTGGAGCTGTTCAATAAATAGTACAGTACAACACAAAGTGTGCACTGAACACTGTGCAATCACTGAAAGAATGATGTTCCACGGAGGGAAGAGGTTTTATGACATTTCCCTCGCCCAGGAGGGATGGGAGGTCTAATGGGGTTGCTCTGACGATGCGACACAGCACAAGGGCCATGAACAGGTCAGACTCAATGCTCACCCAACAGTCAGCAGTACACAGTCAGCTTGGTCTGAGTACAGACTGATCCCTTCTCTAGCACTCACCTTTGGTTTTTAGAAATTCAGGGGCTACAGGCTCTCACACAGATAGGGAGAGACAAATCTTTGCAGAGACTTAAAGAATTCTGCATGCAGGGCCCTGTTATTAATGCTCTTGTTCCTCCAGCAGTCAACAAAATATGTTCCTCACAAGTAGCAGCACTTTATAGACAAATAAAAGGCATGACCCCTGCCCCAAGCAGTTTACAGTGGAATGAGAAAACATGGTAAAAGGCAGGGAAGTGGAACAAGAGAATTGATACAGCATAATGTCAGGAGGGCGCCTGCTTTCATGGTCCAAGCACCCTGCTATTTCCATCTTTTAAAACACTGGCACAAGCCTTCAGGACCATGCCTGCCCCATTATCACCAACATGCCAGCATGGCAAGCCTAACTTTCGCATGAATGATTCCTTTCTCTAAATCCCTCTTTTCCTTGGCTTGCAATGCTATTGTTTCCATAAGATCTCATTACATATTAATAACCATTCACCCATTCATCCTGATTCCAGATGGTAAATACCAGCTATATAGGGGCTGACAGAATGAGATTTTATTCACAGGTCTTAATATTTCACTCATGTTTCCAACTTCACCATGGTTTTTGAAGCAATGAGAGAAGAAACAGCCTGGCACTCCGCCACGCTAACAATCTACTTGACTTTTTGCAGGACTACAATCTAATTCTGTGCCTGCTTAGATTAAACAAGAGTTTGAGTCTTCAATTGTCACCTCATCCCTCCGCCAACTATGATTTCCAGCCAGCTCTCTCTTCATGTCTTTTCTTCTCCTCCCGTTTCAAGCAGGAGAGCTATTCACAGCCAATGCAGTGGGCTTAATCACGATGCAGCCTCCTGTGATTAACAGTCATGAAGCTCAAATAAGGATACCCATGATAAGCATATCAACCATGTGAGAATGTCAATCATTTCACAGTCTTCTGCACGGAAGCTCTGCTTGGCATCTCTCAGTAAAACATAATGGCCACATACACTGTAGCTTTACAGCCCTGTTCACCTCAGCTGCTAACAACAAATGCAAACATACATCGCTGCAATTCTGCGTAGCATCTTATTCCTTCTTCCTCTTTCCTTGCCACCATCCCGCATCATGACCCTGGTAGTCACTCAGTGAAAACCAACAGTATTTAGAGTTCAAACTCTTTGACCTGAGCCTTTTATTATCTGGCTGTAGAGTCCCATACTGCCTGATTTCTCTGCTCTTTCTGCCGTTCTCTCTTTGGAAATGGATCAATAATATATTTTCAACAACATGAATGGTAAGTCTGTGGAAAAAGAAATATCCATCTCCATATCACAAGGCAATCATGTCAATTTAGTGCCTCAGGTCCCCAGGCAAGTTTCTTCCCTGATAATAAGAAAAGCTAATTACTAGCCAACGTTTGAGCTTACTTACACCTTAGCTGTGCAAAATGATCATTCTGAATTGAGAGGCTCTTACACAACCCTTTTAAACTTGAAAAAAGTACTTACTGGGACAAAAGGGTTATCTATGTAGTAAATCACATCTTCAGTATTTTTTTTTTAGATCATATGTTGCTGTGATTTTAAATAGCATAAGGCGTACATGCAAGCAGACAATACTTATCAGTATCCAAGATGCACACGTGTGGAAACACACACACATAATAAAAAGAAGCTTCAGTTACAGATGGAAATATTTTCCATATACAATTCATTTTTATTAGCATTTCTTAAAATTTAAGCTTGACTAGAATGTACTGTATTCTTCCATATATTTGTAAGAAAAGGCTAGCACATCCTTTACAACTGTTTCCCATCCTTTGACGGCCTGCAGGGTTTATTTTGCAGTTAATTATTAAGGTGACTGCAAAAACTAACTTCATTCTCGTAGTCACTGAGCCCACACAATTCTTCTCCAGAGCTGGGGCTGTTCACTCACCTCTCGTACGCTCCACCTTCAGTCCCATCAAACATACCGCTCATTCCCCATTTCTTAAAGGGCTTGACCAGCTTCTTTGACTTGACACCCAAAGATGTTGATCCACTTGCAAACCATGGGATCAATTCCATTCCATCTGGGAGTCACCAGGCATTTATAACTTCCCCTTCTGTGTTCAAAGCATTTAATTAACTTCCCACACATAGCACACTATACTACCTGCTCTGATGATTTTTCAGGAAGTCTTTTCATTCTCCACGCTCCAAACCAGACTGCTTTTCTGCAACCAGAAGATCAAAATCTCTACCGTTGTTTCCAGTTTCCTCTGTGTATACCTCTGTCTTGAACTAGAAGAATGAGAGTACTGTAGACACTATACAGAAACCGAGTTGCTGTACATGCTCATACACATGTAGAACAACTTGACAATAACCAAACACATCTCTACAGGATATCAGTATTTGCAGTTCTAAAGAAATTATGTTCTATATTTAGACACCACTGGTTTATGCTTTCATGCTTCAGTTCATGAAGATGCCCAGAAAGACAAGACTGCAATGTCTTCTTTAAGTTACTGACAGGTGATTTCAGTTACAGTAACTTTCACTGTAAGCATCAATTTGCAATTAAACTGTAAATATATCTCACACTGAAAAATACACAAAGCAGACGAAGCGTACTACAAAGAAAGGACATGTATTCAAGAAAGTTCCCCTTGAATAGAAGCGTTCCTTAAGTATGAAAAAAAACTACAACCAAACCATGTTTTCTCAATTACCTATGCCTGGGAAGCTTCCTTTAGCAAGCCTGCGGGTTTTTTTGTTTATTTCTGCAGAATTTAAACTCTCTCTCCAAAACATGAGTTAATAATCTCGGTGGGTAAAAGACAGGCAATTTTTAAATGTTAACAAATGCTGGGATTCTTCCAAAGACTGCTGGTATCTCTGGTACCTCCAGTGCTGCCTGTCACCTTGTCAATAGAGTAAAGTTGGGATGCCTACAATTCAGATCTGGCAGGATCCAGCAGCACCGGGGGTGGGATATATGACACACAGAAATAAACAAAAACCATATCAACTTCAACTCATGGCTTGTGAGACACAGAGCAGTAGGTGAGGGCAGACACAGGGAACACTGCAACAGAAAAAGTAGGAAGAGCAGGAAGAGTAGCACCTTTTCCCAAACTCTAAGACTCTAAACCAACTCCCACTGAAGCTGGCACTGCTGTCAGGAGCGGGAGAAGGAAAGGACCTCTGCCTTGCCCCCCAGCAATGTATTCCCACCCCCTGCACTCTTCCAGCATAAGCATTTACATAACTGTACAGTGAGGTAGAAACAACCCAAGTACACAATAAATTACTATGGAAGGAGTCTCCAAGGTCAATGAGTAATAAGAAAGAAAGGAGGGATCATTTCATCCTCCTCTCCTGAGGAAGCTGAAGGAAGAAATTAAAATGTCCAAAATCGCAGCCCCAGGGAGTCCACTTTCCTAACACGTGCCATTCCTCCCCGTAGCTGCAACTCCAAGGCATCTCAACCACTGTCACTGACTGACAGAGCTAATTCATTGACCGTAAGAATGCCAAAAATATTGACAAGCCCTTTAGATTTAAAGGTTCAGAGCCCATCTCCAGTGTTTTGCATGCAAACATACTGCTTTTAGATGTTTTCAGCCAAGACATCTTTGCATTAGAAACCATATAGACAGTGATTGCCTTTTAAATGGAGCCGCAAGCAACTGGAGAGGAAGACACCTCCCTCTGTCCCTGTGATAGCTGAGCGGTTGACACCAACGGAAATAAAAAAAGAAGTGAAAAATCAGACTGTAATAACCTATGTTGATGTGAGGTGAGGTATTTAACCTCCTTCTGACCAGTCCATTCCTCCTGACATTTAGCAGGCAGCCAAAGCTTATAATGGAGGATTAATAGAGAACTGCTTTTCAGTGGGTATTGACCACCAGGGTTCTGGTACATTGACTTTTATCACTTGCTCAAGACAGATAGGCAGGTTTTATAGCCAACAGTATTTCATATCGTCTGCTCAAACACTTCTACATGTAAAAACAAATAGGTAGAGACAATTTGCATCTGCTAATCTCAACAGAAGCTTCAAGATTTCTTTTTAAATATTATTTCCTCCTTGACCAACATTTCTTTTTCTCCCTCAATATGTTATGCTTTTCAGAAACCCAAGTTCAGTCATTTACAAGCGTCTACTAAAAATCCACTTTAAGACTAAAATCTACTTTATCTACTAAAAAGAAATAATCCAGCTTTAGTGACGTGTGCCCAGTCTTCTGTATACTCATGAACACTTAAAAAAACTGAAGCTATTTAATACTTAGGTCCATTGGGACTTGTATACAAATAAATCCATCAGAAAGCATCATCCTTATTTTCCTTCTTCCTTATGCTAGGCCATCTGTGCAACCCACTGCACAGCTAGAGAAAAAAACAGAAAGGAGATGCTCTAACATTAAAGGAAAATTTGAGAGAAGTGCATTTTGCTGGTGGTAGCATCTTCAGCAGACAAGACTTTTGAATCAAAGGAGAAAGTAACACCTATTTCAGGGAAGGTTTGCCTTTATCCACATCCTGATGCAAATTTCCAGCACACAAGCATAGCTCCAAAATGTTTCCACCACATTCGGCTCTTAACCACACTAACAGATGTTTAGACCATTACCTTGTACAGAGAGGTTACACCATGGCCTTGCATGTTCGTAAGGACAGAAGTCAGTAAATTCTCTGAACCAGTCTCATCTTTGTTTTTCCTGCTCATAACTGTAATGTCAGGGGAAAAGAAAAGACTGGTTTTAAGCCCTTTAATTTTGTTTCACAGTCTTCATAGGAAAACCTGAGCACTTGCTGCTCACCTTAAAACATGGGGGGGCTGGGGGGGGGGGGGGGCCGGAAGCGGGGAGCCATCCCTATTCCAAATGGCAGTTTTGGCATCTGAAGTTTAGCCATACACTGAGCGCCTTCTTGAACAACAGCCAGGTCCTGCAGCCACAGCAGATATCCCAGCAGTCCTCACGTACCTGACGGCAGCACCATCGACTTCTGAACACCAGCAACTAGAAAGAAAGCCAGCCTCAGTGCTCATAAGATTGCCAGATTTTGAAAGATGCACTGGGACTAGTCAAAGCCTAGAACAGTAGGGTTTTACTCACGAGGGTCAATTTAATGATACCATTCATGCCAACTGATGAATGTATTTGCACCACCAATTTATTACTCTTTCTTCTACCTTATATTTCCCATTTCTCTTCTTTGAAAGATGTATCAACCTACTCAAAAGCCAGCACATTTAAGAAGCGTTTTCCTAGTAGGCCCACCAATCTTAGAGAATTATGATTGAGGAAGCTTAACCGGACATTTACAAAAGTTTAAGTCATATTTTTTGCCCCCTATAATACAATTTTTTACTAAAATGATGTTTAGTCCAGCTCAAGGGGTTTTATTTTCCCTGACACCAGCTTTTAAAAACTATCATTTTAATCAGCTGTTTACTCCCTTTTTCACCCCCAGTTTCATTTGAAACAACCATTCATTTTTCATGGATTTTTACAAATTGTCTCGAGGAGTGCATGGCAGTAGGGATGACCCCAGCAAGCCATCCCCATTTACAGCTGCTCCCTCAAAGGAGCTCTAGTCACAGAGCCCCTTCTCTGCACACCAAGGGTTCGTTGCCTTCTGCAGAGCACAAGATTTCTCTGCACAACTCACTGCTGTAAATCAGCTCCCCGTTATTCCTCAGTCTCCACTGAAAAAGCAGTAAATTAGAGACCTTCTTTTTCTCTCTCTGTTAATACTAAATCCAGTTGTCAAGAGACAGCTTTAAAATGGTTAGTGAGTCATTTCTACAAAGGCAGTTTGTGTCCCTCTTCCTCAAATAAGTTTTTCTTAGATAATTCTATTTTAGAAGGAAAATAATATCCTTAAAAAAATCTTAGCAAATGCAATACAGGAAATAGGCTGGTTGCACCACCTGAGGACCAGCGCAAGACAGACGCTTGCTCCAAGATCCACACCCCTCTTTTCAAGGATTGAAATTGGCATTAGTCTGTTCCTCGGCCTTACTAGTTAGCCAGCCCTCCAGCACCCTCTCCCCTTACCTCCCTGGCCTGGCTTTGAGAGAGGGAGAGGCATACAAGGAGCCCAAACTCCCCGAAGACCTGCCTGCTTTCCAGGGAGTGATGGGGCAGGGGAAAAGCGAGACCCATTTACCCCAACGCCTCCAGCCTCGGCTGACAAAAGCGCACCCTAAAGTTGCGATGCCTCATCGCAGGGGGGATACAACCAAACTGCCAAACGACCATATCGATACTTGCTCGTTTCTCACTGCTTGTTACGTATTGGAAACGCCAAAATACAGTGGATGCCTTACACACAACTCTTAAGAGTTTGGAGTCTAATCCTCTAATGAAGTGCTTGTTAGATCTACATTGTGTCTAAATCGCTACATGTGGTATTACAAATAAATTAAATGTAAGAGTATTACAAAGAAGATGGTCAGCCAGTTTAAGCCCTTGCTTCTGCTTGCAAGCAAGACCAACTCTTCATCCAGAGAGCAGTCTTGCAGGGACATAAATTGCCACTGCAGAAGTAGTGAATATTTTTTCCATATAAAACAAACTGACCTTATTATACGCATAAAATATTCCAAGTTTCCACATTGTGTCACATTTGTGAAAGCCTCTGCTGAACAGATCTCCACTTCAGTATTTAAAGCCAGAGAAAATTTGGAAATTGTTCCACATTATTGAAAAACAGAAACAAGGATGTTTCTTTAGCCTGTAGTCAAAGTGGAGTCGTTTTCCACTGCTGTTACCATATTAAATTGCAGGTTTTATTGGAGTTAGCCTCTACCTTATTGGCTTATTTCAGCTGGTTTGGGCATAACAAATACAGATTTCAATTTCCCCACAGCCTGGTCTAACAGATCCTGAATCTTGCCCTACTTAATACAAAGTAATGGATGGACAGCTAGAGCATGTAAGAGAGGGGACAAGGTGACGGAAAGTCTGCTTGTCAATCTTGATAACTGTTTCATTATGATAACTGCTAATTTCTGCGTTTTGCCTTTTTTTTCCACAGTAGGAGATGGGCAGCACCACAGCTGAAAAAGTGGCCACAAGTTCTCCATGCGCTCTGCTGTGGTCCAGCCCTAAACCAGTTCGAACTGACGTGTGAACCAACAGAGGAGTCACCTGCACAGATCCACAGGCTGCGCTCGCCGACTCTCTGCAACCTTTGTTTGCTACTGTGCTTTGTCTTCTCCCTCACGGCTTGTCAGCCCAGAAAGGCATCTTGAGTTTCACACCATATGCAAATTATGAGCAATTATTATGGGGCCTGTAATCCAGAAGCATTTGGTATGGCTTGCACCACCTACAGTAAGATGAATGTCTGAAGGATCCCAGAAGGTGACCTGAATCCATCTCTCCCACTAATATGATAAATGAATCCTGTAAATGAAGGGCAGAATGGCAAGCGTTTTTGCCTATAGAAAGCTCTGGCACCACTGTATTCTATCTGCTGTACTTTATGTTACTTTTAAAAGAAAACTGAAAACAAATCTAAAGCTTTTCAGTCCTTGATGACCAAATGCTGAACAGTCTGGTTCTTGGGCTACTGAAAATATAAATGTTCAAATTTTCACCTCTTAAATAAACTGGGGGGAGGGGACAGACTGACACTACACACTAACCCCAAAAAGCATTCCCCATATTTTGTTACAGATGGGAATTTTCTCCCAAGAACACCTACTCTGGCAAAAAGTTATTTGTCTTTTTAAGATGTTCACCCAAACACTGCCAACACATCCCCCACCCCATGCCCCAGGCAGCTTTGCAGCTCCTCAGTTGTATGATGATAGTGGCTTACCAAGGCAAAACCAAATCTCTATTAATTTGTTTTCTTTTTTCATTTATTTTTTACAGTTTCATTGTACTCTCTGCCTAATTAATCTTCACATTTACTATATTCTATTATCCCAAATTCTTTCAGTAAATACCCACCAGCCAGACCTATGAGTACTCCACATGGGAAGACTGGAACATTTACTGACTACCCTGTAATTATCGTCTAAAGTAGAACGGGTTTCTTAATGCAGGCTGACCAGCCATGATCAGCCTCCACAGAAACAGCCTGCTTTCAAGTTCACACTTTTCAGTTGCACTCATAAGAAATAAACAAAAAAAATTTCAACTTATAAACAACGTGCAGCCTTTTGCACTTTTTATTCTAAATAACAATTAATCTAAGGCATTCCAAAACCAAGCCCTCTTCTCTGCATAGTAAGGAAGGAAGGAGACTTATGCTTTGGCCCATATTATTTTTCAAACTGCTTTTCAAAACAAGCCAACCGTATGGACATCATTTATAAAAACTTGTCATACTACCGCACACTATTCAGCATGACCTACTGTAACAAATGAAAATCACTTTCAAACAAACATGAATTAGCTCTTTTGCTCCAAAAAGTGAGAGACAAGAAATTGTTTGCTCTTAAAATAACATCACCCAAAATAACATCACCCAAATACCCTCTAAATAGCTATTCCCACACCTCATCGTTACCTAGTAATGCAAACCAATTATGAAGGAATTTTAATTCAGATCTAAATGCTGCAGGAACAGTAAATAGTAAATAAAAATATCATATCTGAATAAATCAAATAAATACATAGATTGTGCAATTATTTCAGCAATTGCTGACTAAATTCTGAGCGAACATCTGTGCTTTTATACAGCCTGCCAACCCAGGAGGACCTAAAGGCTCAAGTAAGGCTACAGAACAAAGACTGTCAACCTTGGGATCTGCAAACATGGAATTGAAACAGCTTCAAAAGGGAACCCAGACTCAGGTTTGACTTTCAAGAACGCAATTCTCCACTCAAGCCAGTGCTACATGCGCTCCCTGGTCGGTGAGAATACATCAGCTGGATGGGATCCTCAAGAGCAGCCACATTCCCGTGAATGAGCTTTCATAAAACAACTGCCCACAAATCCACCACAGTCACTCCCTCCACAAACACCCGATTCCAAAGGTGTGAGCAGCTAACCCGCCAGCAGCATCTGTGGGATTTACACCCATTTAAAACGTTAGCAACCATTAACCAGGTTCTGCAACACTTCCACAGATTGTGGGCCCTTTACCACGCTAACACTGCATTCGCCTGCCTGAACACTTCTTTTCCTTTCATTCTATTAGTGGCGAGAAGGAAGAGGTTAATGCATATCCCTATTAAGATAGGTTTCAAACATGAAAAAGAGAGTCTTGTTTTCTGATCGAAGAAAACAAGCCCCCATGTCCTCATCAGCTGTACAACTGGCTAGAATACCTCAGTCCTGAGGTAGCTGGAAGGTAAAAATAGAGTGTAAACGGTCTCCCTCCACATTAATACAAGGTCCAAGGGACAGAAATGTAGTACAGCCATAACAGCTTTTATGAGGAGACATCTGAGGCATTGCAGTATTTTTGTACACTAGGAGCAAAATAATTGTGATATGCCAGACTTTGCAGCGTAGTCTCTGCTGACATGGTAAACATGGCCTTTTCAAACAGTCTGAGGTTGTTCAGTCCATTTTACTACTAGTGCAGGATTGCTTTTGACAGGTTTTTTTTTCCAAGTACTTCATCCAGTTTAGTTTCAGATGCCCCTAGATGGAATGTGATTATTTTGCTTGGGAGATTATCCCTAAACTGAAGGGGTCTCAGGGTCTAAGAAGAAATTAAGCCACATGAACCCTAAGAGAAATTCAACCTGGCTTTCTGCTTTTTTTAATTTCACCTAATCAGTCTTAGTCAGAGGCCCTTGTAAGTATAAACTGATTGTATCCGATGCTTTCATGATAAAGCTTGTAATCCATTAGAAAGTCATTTACGACCACAAAACTCAATTTATGTATGACCTTTTAAGCCATTCGATCAGAATTATTCCAAGTCACTTCGGTTAATGTCAGGTCTGACCTGAAGACTAAGGAAGCTCATTAAGCGACATACTCAACTGTACATGTTGATGTTTCTCTCTGAAGAGGGAGTATATTTCTCAGAGGTTCTTCTTCCATTCCCACGTGAATCATACGCTATGTCATACGTTTTATCTGCAGCTGTCATCTGCTTTCAAATTATAGCATCAGGAGAGACGGCCGAGGATACAGCCATGGATGCATTAAATCATTCCCCTAAAGCAATTTGTGGGAAGATCTAACTCCTCTGTGATAACTAGCACTTCGTGGCTTATTGTGAGTAAAGTAAGAAAATACTGTGAGGGCAGGGTATTGCAAACCAAGTACGGTATTAGAAACGGAAAAAGAATTCACTGGACTGGTTTATTACCATCACAGTAAAATGATACACCATCCTACTCAGCAACTTTACTTACTGAACTTTATATCAAGTACATCAGACTGATCAATTACCTAACATTGTTACTGAATTAGTCTCCTTGAAAGACGTAACTGGTTTTCCGAGAGCTGTGGCTCACAACATACTGATTTGTAGGGGTTTTTTCCCCCTCAGATAAGAGCCCAAAGCAACCTGCCTGCCTTCAGCCCAGTTACATCACTGCCTAAAATGTCATTAGCAAGTTAAGTGCTCATAGGGGCCATAGGATTCACAATGCAAGAATGAGCTGCTCTGAGACTCGGTCACCGTATAGCCTGGAAAGGAAGAGTTATTGTCATTCTGCTTCATTTGCTAAGAAGGGCTCTTCTGCTTGGCTAAACCCTGAACGGACCCAATTTAACTGTCTGGGCAGTTTCTTATCTCCTCCAGCCACATCCAAGGGATTTCATAATTTCCCAAAGCAAAAACAGGGCAGCCAATCAGCTACTGTGAGGGACACCAAAATATCTTCCCAATCAAAATAAGGATTAAGACATTCCCGAGGGAAGGTTTTGCACCTGAGAGAAAAACCCCACAGCTGAGTTGAAAGCCTAGAAGGGAGCCGAGACTCCCCAGTTCCAGATCATCTTCTGCAAGCGCAATACCTGGATGAAAACAAAGAACATAAAAGCCTCCACCAGGAAGCCCTGAACATGCTGCGAGGAGAGGGGAGCCTGTGGAGCTAACCCAAACAGACAAAAAGGTAGATAACAGGATTGTTGTGCAGCCTTTTAAATTTCTGTTTATCCCTGCCTTCATAAAAGTGTTGTCCCCTATAAACTTCATAAATCAGTATCTGTATTTCCTTCTAGCTATTCTGAGGTACAGTTGATTTCCGCTTACTGCCAAAGCCTTCTGGGCAAGGCTAATGTTAAAACCTGGGCTGAAATAGCCTCCGAGTGCCTGGGGCTCCCATGCTGTCCCCTAAAGCGCTGCACCCATCCCCAAGCAAGCTGCACTCACCAGCGTGGGACCACACCAGCTCCTGCTGCCAACCTTCCCATGGACCCAGCACTGGTGAGGCCACACCTCCAATACTGGGTTGAGTTATGGGCCCCTCACTACAAGAAGGACATTGAGGCATTGGAGTGTGTCCAGAGAAGGGCAACGAAGCTGTTGAGGGGTCTGGAGCACATGTCTGATGAGGAGCAGCTGAGGGCACTGGGTTTGTCTAGCCTGGAGAAGAGGAAGGTGAGGGGAGACCTTAATTGCTCTCTACAACACCCTGAAAGGAAGGTGTAGCCAGGTGGGGGTTGGTCTCTTCTCCCAAGTAACAAGAGATAGGACAAGAGGAAATGGCCTCAAGTTGTGTCAGGAGGTTTAGACTAGATATTAGGAAAAATTTCTTCACTGAAAGGGTTATCAGGCACTGGAACAGGCTGCCCAGGCAAGTAGTCAAGTCACTATGCCTGGTATTTAAAAAACAGGTAGGCAAGTTGCTTAGAGACATGGTTTAGTAGTGGACAGGTACGGTTGGACTCAATGATCTTAAAGATCTTTTCCAACCAAATGGTTCTATGATTCTATGAACACCATGCAGAAATGCTTATTAAGAGAGCTCGCCACAGCTGGAATGAAACACTGCAATCACAGATAGCTGCTGATAAAGTCCACCTGACAGCTAAGAACCTCACAAAGTAATAGCAAAACACACAAAAGCCAGCTGGCTGGAGTGGACTTTGCACACTCCCACTAAACATAAAAGGAGTTTGCACTGTATTCACAGTTTTCAAAGAAGTGTGAGTGTTAACTTACAACAGAGCACTTCCTTGTAGCTTCTTAAAAAAAAAAATCTTAAAGCAAACTATTCACATCTCATCCTCAGATAGGAATACAGTAGGGTTGATGCTTGCCAACAGGTTAGGTGTCAATTTGGATAAAGCCCAAGAGGATATTTTTGAGGCTCCCCAGTGTTTGTGGCATCCCTTTCCTGCAGGCCCTTGCCATAACAGTTTTCCTGCCATTTATAGCTACCTATGCCTATTTTTCCAGGCTACCAGGTCAGTCAAAGCACTGGCCTAAAAAGCAAGATGTCACCACGTCCTTCCCCTTCTCAGGCACACTTGTCCACAGCCCCTCCACATCCCAGGATGACTTCTCTGTGGCTGAGGGTGTCAGGAGGAAACATCCAGGCCCATTGTCCTCCCTTAGCCCAGCCCAGCAACTAGCATGAGGCTGCTCATCCTTTGCTGCTTCTCAATTGACAGCTTTTCCTCCCTGTCTCTCTGTCCCGTGCTGCTCTACGAAGCAATCTCCCACCTCCTCCGGTCATAGGAGGAGACAACCTGTCTCAAAAAGCCAGGGCTAGCCCATGAGCTTGCAGCTGAACCACCCTGAACCACAGCTATGGCAGCCCAAGCGGCAATAAAGGTCACTTACTCCTCTGCATCCCCAGGCAGCTGAGGCCATGCTCTAGGAAACAAAAGCCAGGAAGAGATTTCTTTTTCCAAGTGATTGTCATGACACAGGGGTGAGATTAACAACAACCAACTAACACCTGATAGAGCCATGTGAAATGAAAATAGGAAGAGAGGATAATGAGGGACATGCAGAAGTCAGAAAGAGACAGAAAGAAACTAGAAGGACAGAGGACAGGAGGTGCATTTGCTTAATTAGCAAAACAGTCAGAAAAGCAGGGGTACGGGAAGTCTAATAGCAGCCCTTGAAAATGGGAACGATCCCTCTCCAACCTGTCTGGGAAGCACCTCCCCTCTCACTGCAGCATTCACAGCACTCATTTCTTTTATCTAATTACCACCAACAGGCATCTGCCGCTGTTTGCATCCTCGCTCTAATGAGCAAAAGCAGCAGCCAGATCTGGCTGGAGCTGAGGATAAGGAACATGACCACAGAGATGATTCTCCCTGAAGTTCATCAGAAGCACCTGCTCTTCAAGGAGATCCAGAACTGTCTCAAAATTGGGAAAAGGAGGAGGGGGAAGTGCATCAAAGAGATTAAAGTAAGAACAGCTTTAAAGGGAGGCAGTGAAGGAGAAAGCGCGACATTGACAGGTATGTCCAGGGCTAAATGCTAACCCCCACTGCTCAGCTGGAAGGAGCTATTTTGGTAGGGACCAAAATCAACGGCTGCCTTTTTTAAGGCTGCCAAATTCAAGCAGGGGTAAATTCACATGCAACATAATCTGAAGTTGTCTTTTCTAGTACACCACAAGGGAGCTGCATCCTATTTCCGATGTAAACATGGGACACGATGCTCCAATTAGAGGTGTCTCTAGCCTGTAATATAACTCACAAGTGACATTTCTGGTTTACCGGCTTTCAACAAAGTCTATTTAAGAAAGCCTCACAATACGCAAAGGTGCTTTGGAAATAATCTGTCTCAGATAGCATAGAAGCAAAGAAGAGATGGTTAGAGTTACTCATTCAAAAAATTAGGTATTTTTAACTTCCTTGCAAAGGCAGAACTAGAAAAAAGTTTAAGCCTGCCTTTTGAAAAATGTAGCAACTACCCCATAATTTTGTTCAAAAATGTACATTGGCACATGTATTAAGGTTACTTACCTTGCAGTGAAAACAGAGCGCTCTAACAAATAAATGCTTAGGAAAAGCTATTACTGACCCTGACAAAAAGGCACAGATGGTGAATTCAGTTCCAACGAGTCTGATAAAATGCTGCACAGAGTCTATAGATGGAATTTTTTTTTCCATTTCACATCATTTAGACCATCAGCCCCAAACGACAGATGTAAAGCATTTGCCTCAAAAGACAATCACTTGTAATACGTGCTAGTAGGAAAATACAGACTGAAGGTTTAAGAGAGAAGTAGTATGGGATTTTCTTTTTTATTTTTTTTGAAGTATAAACCTGAGTAACCTGTAGTTTTTCCTGAAGAAGCTCCTGCAGGCTTTGCCTTAGCAGGAGTTTGAGTCATTCAGTTACCTTGGATAGGATTATTCCCATGCTTATGGGAATTGTCAGTCTCCTGCTCAACATTATAAACATTTTCCATGAAGTACTTACCAAGTCTGCCATCAGTAATTTCTTTGCCCAAAGAACCTTGCAGAACTAAGCTTGATCACAAGTACCAATCTGAAATGCTTTGCCTGCATTTATCCCCTTCCTCTAGTCACATAATCTAGTGGCAGCAGGGCCCACCAACGGTACCAAGGGGAAGCCCCTTTAGCACCCAGGCAGACACCGGAGACCTAAACTCTGCGGGTATAAAACAGGAGGAGTTGCAGGGCTCCAACAACAGAAGCATGGCTACAAAACCTGCGCATGCCAAATGCACAAATACCAAAGGAGAGCTGTAGAGGCCCTGTACTTCTTCCCAAACCCCTCTTTTGAACACAGTTCAAGATAGATAGCAAACACATGGCAGCGCTGTGGGTATGGTCCGGTTCCACAGTTACCTGTGTCCACGCCTTCACTACCAGCAGTGAAGTTGCAATGTATTTCCAGCATCGGCGCATTGGCTGGCAAAACTATCCTTCGTTAATAGTTTAAGGCAACTTCCTTCGTCTCAGCAACAAGTACAATGTAGAAGCAATTGAAACGCTTCCCTCAGAACACAGCAACCCCCACCCTGCTGTATTGCAGAGCTGTCCGTTTGGTTTTTTAAACTTAAATCATACTTAGGTCATACTGATAATGGACTTTCCTGTCCTGTCTCCTCAAGTCATGTTTACCCCCCCAAAAAAAGAAAAAATATTTTTGTTTATTGCCGTGTCTAAAAATCTAGCTTGACGATGTTTTTTATCTTGAATGTTTGCATAATGTTCCTCTAAAAATGCTCTCAAACTGCATGCATGCTCATAAAAGCTGTCAGAACATGATGAAACTGTTTTAAGTGACAATCTGAAAAAACACAGAGATATTATCCTGCTTGGGCTGAACCGCTTTATTTCCAAAAGCGGATCATGGGCAGGAGACACATTCTTCCTGTGAGAAAGCAATGGGGGGAAAAGAAAACCAAAACAACAAACCCCAAAAAACAGTGCAGATTATCTGTCCCTCTGTATTCCCAAATGAGCGTGCTCAGCAAGAGCTGTCTGTGAGGTTATATCCAGCAGTGGCATTCCCCAGTTTGCACGTGGAAAACCCTCTACTCCCCCAGCAGAAAGAACAGCAGGCAAATATTTGGCTGGGGGCTGCTGAAGAGAAGCCCTCATCACTACCAACCTCAAACTTGAAACAATGACACCAGTATGTTGAGAAGGAAATCCACTACACTGGGAATGCCCCCAGATACTATCAAAATCATGAATGAAGTACAGATATTTGCCGTTCCACAATGATGTCACCTGCCTCATAAACTTAGCTAGAATTTGGGGGGCCACTGAGGCAGAATGCTGTTTTCTGCACAGAGATGGTGGGAGGTCAGCACCAGCCCTGCCTCCTGCCGCCAAGTGCCTGATTCTTGGAACTGCACATGCACAGGTCGCTTAACACTGGGCAGTAAAATTACTTATAGTGGGGTGTTCATTGGAGGACTGGGTTCGCTAAAATAATCCTTTTCTGACTGGCGAATGCATTCTCTGCTTCTCAATGGCAACAGTTGTGATTGCTGAATATAAGAAACATTTGCAATTACAGCTGGATTGCAGCCATGCCCTTTGGATATATTCTCTGTGAAGGACAAGTCAGCTAATTAGAATTGCTACAGCTCTAAAATAACAGAAGTCTTTCAAGCAGAAGCTTCTGATGTTTTTAACTACTTCATGCTTTTATTTGAGTGCCTGTTTCACACTAACCACATAGCATGCAATTTGGATGCAAAACCCACAAGTATCTGCTTTTTTTGCTATACTTAACGTACCTGAGGCCCTTTCCTCAAAGATACATGCTGTAGAGACCAGACATTTCTCCAAAAGAAATAAGATCTATTTTAAAAATAAAAACGTAAAGTGTTATTTACTTAGTTTACAAATGGATCAGTATCTGAACTTTTAAGGCCTTACCCACAAAGCTCCTCAGACATACCAACTTAGTGCTAAGGTTTGACAGACATGCACCAACCACAGTACCAAAGAGTTGCCTTAAGACCTCTGTATTTTCAGTTGCTTCAATTAGCTTAGTTTTAGGGCAAAAGCTGACTCTTCCGTTCCTGACATTCTGATCCTACAACCAAGAAGCTATCACTAAAAACAAACAAACAAAAAACCCAAACAAAACCACAAACAAAAACAAAACCCTCCAAAAAAACCCACCGCAAAACCAAAAAGAACCCCGTGAAAACAACACCATTCAATTTTTTCTTTGCCAGTCATGGCTTTGGTGAAAACAAGAACCATTTGCATGTGTCTGAACTCAGCCCTGAATGTCTCCTCTTGCCAAGACTCATTTATCAGTTTAAGTAAACAATAATGCAATTTCAAACAGTTTTTCAAACTAGTAGCTGGAATATTTCAACAAATAGCTAGACTTTTTTCCATAATTATCTTGTAGCACCTTTTGGAGACCAAAATTAATAGATAATATGTATTTTCTTCACAAAATAGTCATCTTTATGGAGTTCTATTTTGTTTCTGAGAAGGTTATTGCCAAATGCTCAACTGCAGAAAGTTGGCATATCCCCAATAAAAACCAATGGAGCTATATAGCTTTACTCCAGCTAAAATTCCCACATCAGCTGTGCTATATATTTTATTGGTTAGTGTGTATTGCTTTGGATTAATCACATCAAAACAGGATGAAGAAATGCATTATCACTGTTGAAAAGAATCACACGTCCTAAGCATCTCCTCAATCCTCTCACGTAGCTCTGTTGATCGCATAGCTTTCTCAGAGTTAACTCACAGCATCTGTTATGGTCATTTTTCTTCTAAAAATGCATTAAAACTACATTTGTTGGCTTACACTATACAGTGAAGTGGATCACATGAAATGTTGCGATTTCCACATAAATGCAGTTGTTCCATCTTTTCCCTGGAATTTTAACTTCTTCTAATCCACACTTATCTGAATCACAAGATTCAATCTAACAATTTATGCCTGCTGATAGCAGTTACTTGGAAAGGAATTATTTCAGCAAAGCCAGTATAATTACTAATGATCTTATGACTAGTTACTCTCTTCAGATGCTCAGTAAACCGTCCATAAATTCATTCCACCTACTATCTGTTTATCTTGTCAGGCAAGCTTACTGATGGGGAGCAAGAACAGCTTTTAAAAGGAAGGAACCAAACCAAGCACATACGCCTTTGCCCCAAGGGATAAATGCAACTATTGAGGCAAGCCCTTCCCCCCAAAAATCTTTTAATCCAATGGTCATTGTAAACGCATGTACCAACACCAAACATTGCTCCAAACAAGTGTGCGGCCACATGCACGTCCACATGAAAAGTAGCTTAACTCAGTAGGGTTTTTCCTTTTTTTTTTTTTTTCTTCTCCCCCAAACTTGCCTCTTTCCCCTCTCTTCTGCCTGTGAGGCCCCACGTACCCCGTGCAACCTCCTTTTCCTTCTCCTTGGCTTAGAAGAGCCGGCAGCAGCTCAGTTCCTCCAGAGTAGGGAAGAAGCCACCTGTAATTACAAGCTGCAAACACAGCTACTCCCCAGCTCCTACCAGATGGAGCAGATGAAGCCAATTAACAACAATCTGCTCTTTCCTGATCCATTTAAACACTTTGTGAACTCCTTTAAAGTTCCCCACAGCACTGCTAGAGGATACAACCCACTTTGACAAATGCAAGCCTGAGGCACTAATTCTGTCTGTTCGCAAAGCAAGCTGAAACACACAGCACTGAGAGGTGGCACAGCAAAACCCCCTCCTCTTCAGCGATCCTTTGCTTACAGGTTCTGCCTTTCCATCTTGCTCCAGAAGCACCCACTGCTCTTCCAAACACAAGCTGACACAATCTAAGTTCATCTTCATAGAACCACTCAGCTTCTGGTAAAGAACAGAGGCTCTCGAACAAGTTAAGTGTGTTGTCTGCAGCTGAGCTGGTTGAAGATGAGGAAGATACAATCTCTTCTCCACCTCGATCCCATGGCAATCATGTTTGGGTTTAAGAAGTAATAGATTTAAGCCTAATCTTGCATACACTCTTCTCAGTGGAGCTACAACCACCACTTTTCCAACTACTCTCTACTCCTGCAGGCTGCTTGAGTTTTACAGCTATCAAAAGTCCCCTTCATCTTTTAGCTGTTTGGATTCCATATTATTTTGTGTTTATTTTTTAATAACTCAAAGGGAAGTTCTATGGGGTTGGTTTTTTTGTTTTGTTTTGTGGGGTTCTTTTAAGTAACCAATGCTTTTGCTCCAAGAGTTACTTACAAAGGGCTGCTCATTTTTTGGCATGTCTTCTGAGTATTTTGCAGCACGTTCTCAGTGGCATTATGTAATCATTTCATTAGTCTCAACTGTTTCACTTGGCAGTAAGATGTATTATAAAATATGTAATCTCTTGGAAAAATATGGAAGTCAGGGGAGGTGACAGTTTCAGGGGTACACAAAGCCTAAAATCACAGCCACTTGGACTTCAGAAATCCCCATTTGTGTATCTGTTACCTCTGTTTTTCACCAAGAAGTTACACCATCACATGCAGTTATCAAACATGTACAGAGCTGCTCACCACCACCCCCCAAAAAATGGAACATCTTGGACCCACTTTTAGAGAACTTTTTGGACTACTGTAGATGAACTGACATCCAGTCCAGCATGTAAGGCAAGTCAATGACATACAGCATGCCCCTCTGCGTTCCTCACTATCACAGTATGACATGGTATGCATGACATGAGTCACCACAAGGTAACAAAGCATAATTTGTCATCACCTTGACACCTGACAACCCTACTGAGCAGTTTTTACTCCAGAAACAAAGACTTAATTAGATCATCCAGATGCCTGAATACAGTTAGTCTTTCACAGAGGACATGCATTGTGTTCTTGCCTTAAGTCACCCAGTGGCTGCTGGAAAGCCAAATGTTTCCAGAGCAAAGAAAAAGTAGCATGGAAATTTTGCTGACAGAAGAGCGAGCTGTTTCTTGAGCAAGGAGTCTCCTCCTCCCCCATCTCCCACCACACTGTATACCAGGAGGGATACTCTCTTCAGGGGCTGGGGAAAAGTGGCAAACCTTTTGCAGTTCTAATTTCCCAGACTGCCTCTATCGCCTCGCCAAGCCTCCTTTCTTCAAGGTCATGTGGCCAAAACAGCCAGTGCACTGAACTGCAGCTTGTGAGGAAACGTCACTCTGCATCTAGTTTCAATACGGCCTCAAAACAGTCAGTTATCTGCATTCTGCTCCACTTCCCCTCTCTGCAAAACAGCGCAGTGCCCACAACTGTAAAATGCTTTAAAGAAAGACACAAAGATAGTAGTTCTTGATAACAGCAGCAGGATATAGATTGAACCACACAGCCAAATGATAACTAACCAGTCAATACATACAGTATGAAAATCAAACCAAATTCTACCAATAAGTGGTAATAGTGGAAGATGGCTGTGCATAACCTTCCCTTTCCCTGCTTCTCAACTAACAGGATCAGTTGCCTGTTACCCTGTGATAGACACTACGCAATCTAGGCATCCAACCTGCGTGCCACTGTGGGAAAAATTCAGATCATGCAAACAATCTCAATGAACACGGTTGCCTGATTCTCAGCTAATTCTTGGGTAGCTTTCCATTAACTTATTAACCCCTCACCGCAGTCATTACTGACATATGAGCACAGCATGTCAGCATGCCAGCCTGCGGTCCTCTCACTTTGGATGCTGTTTCATGCCTCCAGATGCCAGCTCTGCGCACATCTGGGAGGAATCGGAGAGGCAGTCTGACGCTGCAGAAGGCTGCATTTTGAATAAGCAATCTGTGGTTCTGGGGTCCTCTGAATTACAAACTGACATGCAGCAAACTTAGTTTTATCCATGTCCGGTTATCCTATGACCACCTGCCACATTCAAGCAACTGCTGACAAGCGAGAGAGATAACGAGAATCGATGTGTTGGCCCTCATATCTCTAGACATCGAAGATGAAACCAGTAACAGAATAGAGCTTCCAGTGGACAGAGACCCCAGAACAATCCAATGCTACTTGCTGTTGTTGCAAAACAGGCTGCTCTGAGCAACTGGATCTTTTCCCCAACTCCAAAGCTGCTGGCATTGCAGTCTGGGGATCACGTTGCTTCCGTCAGCATCAAGACTTGTCATTAGCTGTTAGCGCACCAGAGGGGAATAGCACAGTCTTCACAGGAGATAAGGAAAAAAAGAAAGGGCTACGCAAGTGGGGTAGAACCTCTCACCCCCGGTTCAGCCTTCTCAACACAGCCTGCCAGAACACGGCAAAAAGAAGAATAAGGAAAAATCCTTTTGTCAGGGAAACAGCCACAAACTGACAGACCCCAGAAATGCATCGTGCTTTCTGATACAGCAGAGCATGCAGTTATATAAGCAAGGAGCAATTAGAAACAGAACAACGCATAACACCCAGTGGAGCAAAGAATTGCTGACAAAAGCAATTTTACCTATGTATGTCAATATTTTTCTGACAAATATCTACAGAAGTCTCTGTAAACTCCTGTCAGAATGAAATATGCCATAAACAAGAAATCCCATTTTTAAACAATGTCACTGAAACAAAATGCCATGCATCAAGTAGATAAATAATTATTCAGTGACTCCACAAATAAAATTTGTGGGGTAAAGGCAAAGCAACCAAAATCAATGACGCATGTTTGTAGCTAGAAGAAACTATTGTTCTTTTTTCAATGGATGCATTCCATTTTTAACATGTGTTAGACTTGAAGAAATGATCCTGAAAGCCTTTAAAAATAAAATTGAGCTAATATTTGTACTTCTCCTCTAAGCCAAGCTCTGCGAACACTAGCGTAAGTATTTAATTGCTGTTTCATACATAAGTCAAAAAGACCAGGAGCACAGAGAAGAAATCAACAAGTCTCTGCAAGGACCACAAATCAGAAAGTAACAAAAATGTAAATAGTTAGGCTCAGTTTCAAATGCACCTTGAAATACAGTCCATATGAATAAAAAAATTTTTTTTAAAAGTAAACTGTATGAAAAGCCAAGAAAAGAAGTTATTTATGACACTACAACAGCATTCTTTTTTCCTTTTTTTTTTTTTTAAAATCCAGAAACAGCACTGGTTGAATAGTCTATGCTTACATATCTATTGTACCATACAAGTCACTGCCAAATCTGATATAGCAATGCATTCAGCGCACATATGCTGACCTGGATTTTCTTCTTCAAACTCTTATCATTTTGCCTTCAGGGCATTTTGAGTCAAACACTGTTCAGAAAACCACTACTCAGGTAAGCATCTTTTCCCTGTGTTATTATATAATAAGTGCTCAAAGGAAAGCAAAGTAAGCTCTTGAGCAGGAATAGCCAAGCACTTTTACGTGCTTGGGGAACCTCAGCAAGAACCATGACTTTGTGCTGATAGGAAGAATTTCGGTGATTGCTATTGCATTAACCTGTGTTTTGCCAGTTTAGAGGCACTCACAGAGTAAGTCTACAGGGGATGCCCAAAGTAAGAGAGGCTCAGGCCAGATAGTCCACACGGTGCAGTGCTAGATTCATGCTACCACTTTGAGCCAGTTATCATGGTAGCCAGGTCTCTGTGATGGCCTCCCAGAAAGGACACAGCCAGCTGGGATGCTGGCAGAGCCCTCTCCTTGCAGGGAGATGAGGCAACTGTCAGAAATGGGAGCAAGGGGATGACTTGGGGTAAGCCAGAAATAGGGGAAGGAGAAGACCCCAAAATACTTCTTGGAGACCTTGTTCCTCGGGGCTTTCTATTCTAGGATTCATCTAAATGGAGCCAGCAGACACTTCTCTGCACCCACAGCTTTGATAAGTTCTCACAGTCTGGTAGCTTCAGTAAAGCAGAGAAACAAAGAGCGAGCTTGCCTTTACTTTGGCAGTATGTGGTATGCCATAAATAACTGCTTTGGAAGAACTAGACAAACACTTCAAACTGTATTTGTCAAATAAACTGGGTAGGATACATTTGGTGATCACGTCAGCCTTGCTATTGTATTTATTAATTTGCCTTTTAATCCAGCAAGCAATAGCACTGACAGCAGGTCTCTTGGTCATTACTGAAGTCTAATTGTTCTTTTTGCTCCTCACCCCCCCAGAGGGCCCACTGAAAAGAATGGGGCATTAGAGAGAGGAAGGCTTGCTAACCCTACCAAATCCAGGGAACGCAGCCCAGCCAGCGGGACACGCAGTGCTGCAGGGGACCCGGGCTTGATCTCTGGGCCAGGGCAGCAGCGTGCTTGGGTTTTCAGCGCACACGTAGATCTTCAGGCCTGGCACAGCGAGGGGCAGACGCCTCCACTCCACACTCCGCAACTCCTCTGCAGTCACCGTGAGACAATGCTGGGGGCTGCAGGGACCATGACCACAGGAGGATTCAAGCCCGTTTGTCATTTAAGCCCTGTGCAGGATTCATCATAGTAACAGGAACAGCGTAGCTTGTATAAACTTCCACAAACAGAACTACTTGGATGTTGTTGCTTGTGTAAAATTATCTGAAAACGCACAGAAAAAGACTTGTCAATAATCAGGTCTGCACAGCTGGGAGTTTATGGGGAAAATCCTATGAACAAGACAGTTGTGAACATACCTAAAGCTTCTTAAATTGTTGTTTGCACTACAGGCAACACCACAGTACCTCTACGCTTCAACATGAGATTCATTCAGTATACAATAGTTTTAAATATTCTTTAACTTTCTGAAAACCACATTTATAACTGAACTTCTTTTAAAAAGAAGGTCAAGAAAGCTAAAAATAAGCACCACCACTTTCTAGCAGAAACCTTTGTGTACCTCCTATAGCCCACCTCTGCTGGGTTGCCCTGTTGGGGAGCGTGGGGGAGAAAGTAGTTTTCCTAAAATCTAATCCAGTACCCTCTGTTTTGAAGAGCAGAGATACCCTTGGAAATGTAAAGGACTATTATTAATAAGGTAACATTCCACCTTTTGCCCAAGCATCCTAGAAACTTTCTCCTTTCCAGAAGGAAAACATAAGCCAATTCACCAATTGCCCTTTATTTCCAAGGTCTCATCTCTGATGCATCTAAGCGTTACCCCCCTCCTTTTGGTAGACTCCCATTTTTCACTCATTCATATCTTCAAATGAAAGCAGCATCACAGATTGATTGTTGCCAGTCAGTGGCATTATTTCGTACAACTACCTCCTGTTGTTCACAAGTCGCTTGGAAAGCCTAAGAGTCCGCTCCTCTCTCTCTCATTGCTTTTCAGCAATGCTGCCTGGCTGCTTTAGATCCCTAACTATAAAAGGGTTCAGAACCGATCAGAGAAGTTCACGGAAGAAGCGTCTATCAAAAGATATCAAACATGACGGGAAAGACACGAAGTTTAGCTTGGAGAATCACAATGCTGCCAGAAGACAGAAACATGTCCTCTCTTCTACTTTTTTAATTGATAGGCGTTGTTGCTCTTCCCCATTCCCACTATCTTCTGGGTAGTGCGCATCTTTGTTTTTCTTGAACTGCCCCATAAGAGGATTTACCATCAGCAAAACAGAAATCTCCTAGCACCGTTTTTAAGCTACATGACAAGTGTGCTGTGTCTGTCTAGGATTTTCTACAATAGAGTCAAGAGCAGCACTAAATAGGAGGGTGAAAGGAGGCTTCTTTTTTTGACGCCAATGTTTATGTTAAACACAGATTTGAATGACTTACTTAAATGTGGAAGTTGCAACCTGGTTTAAAGCCTCAGTGTTGTTAATTATTTTTTTTATCGGCATACCCTAACACTTTGAAATGTGCCAGAGCAAATTGCAACAGAAACTGTCAAATGCTTTCTCAAACCTATGCAGTTAAGAAAAAAATTGTTCCATTGCCATGCATTGCTCTCTTTCTCTAATTTTGGAGGTGAAAAAACTGTGTAACACATCACCTTCTAGACTGAAACCAATTCAGAGCCTGTGCCAGCTTTGCCTCAACTGGATTTTCTCTGCCTAAGGGAACGGGGAGCAGGCAGACGGCAAGCAGCGGTGCCAGCCACCCTACGCTCCTGGGCTGCAGCACTGCAGCTCCCAAGAAAAAACGCAGCTCTCACACGGGTTCAGCTGCACCTTTTTCCACTCTGAAGCATCTACTCCATCACTGCATGATAGCCACCAACTGGCTAGCTTGGAGTTGGAAGCCAGGCTAGAAAAATTATTAAGCCTCTTGCTACAAAGCAGAGATTTCTCCAAGCCAGAGGATTCATTTTTAACTGTGGCATTAACAAAGTAGCATCTACCCATAGCATCGCCTTGGATGAAAAGGGACTTTTCTTTGCTGAGTTATAGCTAGCTGAGGGAGTAAAAATCCCTGTGCAGTTTTCAACTAGGGTAACTATTTACTTAGCACCAACCTTTTACGTGATTGAAGTCACTCATGTTTCCTTTTGAAACAGTAATTTTCTATTTCATAGCCATCTCGTGGAAGGAGCTATCTGACCACATTCTAAGCTCTTACTGCTTGGAACAGCTTTACTATCCCCCGCATAGCCTTTCTCAAGGCTCAACCAAAGAAGAGCATCTCTGTAAACCTTCCCAGAGACATAAATTTCAGTCATTCGAATCTTTAAAGGCTCATCAATGGTAATGAGCATCTTTATTACATTTTCCAGCAGTAAGTAACTGAAGCAATGGCTTGCAGTTAACTACTTATATGTTCACCTAGAAAGTAACACTTAAGGTTCTTTAATAATGCATCATTATTCATTTCCCAGTAGCCTGATAATGATAACTTGAATATTACACTTCAAAAAAAAAAGATACATGCATTGTAAAGGAAGAATTGCCTGTATAAAAAATTCTAGTGACTTCTCTCTTTCAAAGGGACTCAAAGGAAATTACATGCACCCCTATGAATTCCTATAACTGCTAGGAAATTTTATTGCTCTAGGAAGGAAAAAAAAAAAACCCACCACCAAAAAAATTGCTCATGAAGTTAAACAGCCGTCATTTCTGCTTGACATTTTCAAAGCAACAAATAAATGAAGTAACTGCTCCTGCCTTCAGGCCACTGAGTTCTGACTTGATACCACTAATTAAAACAAACCTACATCATAAGAAACATCTCAGCAACAACCATGATTTGAATTCTTCAAATTCAAAATGTAAACTAACAAATTCCCTTCATTAAAGAATAAGTGCTAATAAATTATCCTTTCCTACCTGGCACTGCAAGCAAGAGATTTGCTGTGATTTTTTAATGCTAACAGCCTTAGCCTAAGGACAGGAAGGGCTAATCCTTGAGCAAGCCTTGGAGTTGTTCTGGCTGCTTCCAACAGCTCCAGAGCATTTAGTGGCATTTAGCCACAGTGAAGAGCCCTGACAGCGTGCAATATACTTGGATCCCGCATACGCCATGGCAAACTTGCTCTTATTAGAGAGTCTTTTCTTCAGACTTTTGGGAAGTCTGTACCCTCCTACAAAAGGATTTGTATTGTGGTTCCCCCTATGCAAAGGCAGAGCAGTGGGTGGGCTATACTCCATGGGGCCTCCTTTATGTTCACCGAAATCCCCAGTCCAGCAGATTCCTTCAGCATACACATAATTTTAAAATACTCCACAACTGCTTTTAGACTATGCACATGCTTAGTTTATTGGATCAAGGCACCAGTATCTATGCCTATGCCTCCGCACAGATGGAATATTTTCTGTGGGACTTGTTTTGGGCAAAATTCCTAAGGTTTCACATTGAAGTTTTTTTCCTGCACTGTCCAGTAACAGTAAAAGTGACTGTAAAATAGAGTACACAAACCATTTCTTCCTCCTCCCCTCAATCACCTTGCAAATCCAAAAAAGCCCTGAACACAGTCTGTTCCAGCAGGCACAATTTTTTTTTTCATTGCAAATATTTATTTAGGCAGCCAATCCAGATTTGGTATAATATTGATGTAATACAATCCTGTTCACTTCTGGTTTCTGCCAACATTATCTTCCTTTGCTATTTTGCTTCCACTGAAGAAAGTATTTAAATGAAAAGCACACTAATCTTCTTATGCTCTGAAATACGCACATCTGTTATAAATACCTAACCTTTCTGGAACACGCACCCTCCAGATACACATTTCGTATACTCCGACATCCCTAGATTTCTCCTTGGCAATATGCAGCAAACCAAATTGAACAAAGCTGATCCTAACATGGGAAGTTATAGTAAACAGAAATGTTCAAGATCTTGAGTTTATTCTCAGCAGCTTCATCAGTTTGAACTTTTTACACCCACTAAACAAGTCAGAGCTTGCCAAGCAGCAAGATACATTTGGAAGCCTTGGCAGGAGTCTTTCAGGGTGAAACAACATCCTGAGGTCATGTAACTGCTCCATTTTTGAGGAATGCAAAGAAAATGTATGAACAAACAGCAGGAGTACCTCCTGTATAGCATGTATATGCTACTGCTCAAAAATAAGAGAGTGAAGGGGAAAAAAAGCCCACCCAAACCAACAGTAACTAGCAACATAAACTCTTTTAACCCAAGCCATTAGTGATGTATCATTTATCAGAAGTGATATGCAGTTCTGCAAGCTCCCTGTTGTTGAATCTCTGTGTCCATAATCATTACTGCAACTGTTATTTCAAAATAAGCAAAGAAAACTGAAGAAGTGTTAGCTCTGGAGGTCAGAAAAAGAAGCAACTTTCAGAAAAGGCCAAACGTGCTCTCCTCTACGCATAAAGGCCAAGTAACACTGCAGTGAGCTTTGTGGACTACTGGAACCACATGTTACATTACAGCCAAGAGTTGTGTTGGTTTATAAGCCCTGAGGACCCGATCCAACCTAGCTCAGAACTGTTTGTGAACCACTAGATGGTGGCAGCAAATACCACATTCTTAAGATTTCACCAATCATTTGTCAAATACCCTGAGGTGCTTGAGATTTACAGCAGCTGTGTCCTCATGTCCTCAAGGTGCCTTTCCCCTCACTCACTCTACTTACCACAGACACAGAAGACACCCCTGGGTTTCCCACCAAACACGCTCCAGATCCAAAACACACACTGTCCCCAGTGGCTAATGGCATTTAAAACAATGTAGCATTCTCAGAGCAGCCCCATTTCTATGATCTGAAGAGGGGGCATTTTAGGTTGTGACATTTGCTGGGAAGCCCTTCCAGGAGGGTGGGTGTAGAGGCACCATCAGTTTTAAAGATCCCATTCCCACCGTCCCCAGATAAATCCCAAAAGTGCTGTTACCTTAGGACATATTTTCAGTGGTAATACTACTTCAGTTGGTATAGGTCAGGTTCCCACAAAGCTTAAATAACCAGCATCTCCTTCACAGCCTCAGCAAAGGGGCAGGCGATTGATCAAAGTCAGTAACAAGGAGCAGCTGAGGGAGCTGGGGCTGTTTAGCCTGGAGAAGAGGAGGCTGAGGGGAGACCTGATCGCCCTCTACAACTACCTGAAAGGAGGCTGTAGCCAGGTGGGGGGTCAGTCACTTCTCCCAAGTAATGAGCAATAGGACAAGGGGAAATGGTCTGAAGTTGCACCAGGGCAGGTTTAGGTTAGACATTAGGAAAAAATTTTTGGGTTGTCAAGCATTGGAATGGGCTGCCCAGGGAAGTGGTCGAGTCGTCATCCCAGGAGGTATTTAAAAGACGGCAGACAAGGTGCTTAGAGACATGGTTTGGCGGTGGGATGGCAGTGTTGGGTTAACAGTTGGACTTGATGATCATAAAGGTCTTTTCCAAACTAAATGATTCTATGATTCAATTCTATGATTTTAACTCTGCTCCTTCTTCCACCCAATCAAGTACCAAGGGAGGGCCAGGTAGTGGTGGATTGCATTACTTTTAGTTGAACTGGTAAATCTACAGTATTACATCTCATTTCTACATATGACAGCAGGTACGTACAGAATGTCAGGCTGTGCAGCTAAGTACTCGATGTGGGTGTTCAGATTCATACACTGCTTCTTCCCGTTTTTCAAAAAGGCTTCTTGTTTTTCTTCTGTGTCCCTTTATTCTTTATTGATGCCAACAGTGCATGGGCTGTGGCAGACAGACAGACAGGCGTTGCAGTTTGCTTCAAAAATGGACAGGCTTTGACTCAATCTTGTTTTGTACAGTAACTTGGCCCAGTGTCAGTGCATTTGGTAGGAAAACACACTTCAAGCCCTGCCTTCACCAGCTCCGCTCCAGCCTAGGACTGCAGCTGTCCTAAAAGACATTTTCCAATCACACAAGCAGCTCGTGTCTTGACCTTGACTGTAGGCGAGAGGCAAGTTCTCTGAGGTTCACTTATCCTTCTAGGGAGCAGAGCAGGGATTGCAGGAGCCTACAAGTGAGGCAGCATTACTCAAGCCCTGTACAGTACTACCAGACAAAAGATTATTGCACTGATTTTGCTTCTCTTTACAATCAGTTCATAAATAAGGGCAGGGTGGCACCAACCATGCATACAGGACACCACCACAGGTTATCTGAAGATCATGGAGGAGACCTTGCTTCCTCTTTCTCCTACTGAAGCTGTGGGTGCCTGTGCCATGTGGGTACAATGTTAGGGACCATGCCAGCCCCATGCCCTGCAGGAAGGAGGTATGATGTGGTCATAAACCAGCTCAATGAAAGGCAGGCGTCCGCACACAGCCTCTGGAGGCGGCTGGCTGCAGCTGGGTGGGCACAGGCAGAACCCTGCAGGATTCTCCAGGCGTGGCACAAGGAGCCCTTGGCTCTACCCTAGGTAGGCATCAGTGCAGCCAACACACATCTTCTGAGCTAGCAGAAAAGCTTGTTTGCTCTGGAGCTGGATTTTTTATTTCTTTGTTTTGTTAGAAAACAAGTAAAAACCTTACTAGCAGTGAAGTATACAAAACAAAAAAAACCTCATGGACTGTCACAAGACTCGCAGTCTCCATCACAGAAAAAGTTTTAACATTGAGATTACTTACATAGCTAATTTCAATCAAGATTTACTGCAACATAATAGTTTTTAAAAGCAGATTTAAATCACTGTGCTTCTTTAAGTCAAGTCTGCTTCTTTCCTTAATTACTTTCCTAAGGAAAAGCCCATTCAATCTGCAGGAGCACAGCTCATTTCAGTAATGAAATTGCAGCTCTGTATGTTCAATCTAGCTCTGTCCATTTTCTAGCTTGTAAAAAACCAAAACAAATAAATGAATAAAAAACACCACATGAAAACACCCCCAAGTAACATTTCCTATAGTACCATGGGCCATATCTGCAAATGTCTCCATGCAGAAGAGTAAAAAGGTAGGCTACAGTCCATCTCCTGCATTTCCCAGTTTCTACCTTTTTTTTTTTTTTTTAATCCTCATCCCCTCCACATGATTATTCTCAGTATTTGGTATTTTACCATGCTTCCTCTAGCCTAATTCTAAGCTAAACCATTTTCAAACAGTGGAATTACTCTCATTTCACTCTCTAGCAATTGGTATCCCCTGAGCTTTGTCTCTTCTTAGCCTTTATGATTGTCCATGCTCTTGCTTCATGGAGGCCCTGCTCCTGCAGCCTGACCTGTTTAGGCAGAGCCCTGCAGAACCCCACAGACCCAAGCCTACAGAGCTTCATCACACCCCATGGCCAGAAGAATCAGCTCGCACATACCCTTCAGCAATGCCATACTCTCTTCCTTGCTATTACACTCAAAGGGGTGTAGATTTATAGCTTTCCATAGTCTACAATTTGCCAAACTTAATCTGTACTTGCTTCTTTCTTCAGACTCCCCTCCAGCACTTTAATTATTTATTGCTCTCTTATCTAAACTCCTTCCAGTTAGTCTGTCATTCTGACACTGAGAAAGCACAGAAATAAAACAGCATTTTAAATGCAGGCACCATAGCTTTACAAAGCAGATCTACAACCTACGGGCAGACTCATTTGACTTTCACCTAAGTCTCCTCTGCCATTATCGCTTGCCAAGTGGCTTGCCCCAGTTAAAAGTCTGCTTTGGTTTACTTCTGCACAATACATACGAGGTTTACTTCTGCTTACATATGAGGCTGAATTTCACTGTTTCTTATTCATGTTCCTCATGTTTCAAGCTGCCGTATTTTGCATTTTCTCCATCTTTAAATGTATTTGCAGTTCCTGTCAGTATGCTGTAGTCTGAAAGTCATCTTGTTTCTGATGTACCAGCCTGGAAGACAGGTCTCTCTGCTTGCTTGAGGCTGTGGGAAACCTCAGACAGACTGAGGGCCTGGAGAAGGCACACAACAACTTCCTCCCACTCTAGATGTCTGAATTTCCTTCCAACGAAGATCAAAGACCACATGTGGAGGCTGGCAATCACTCTTAACTTAAAACATTTCTGTTGCTGGCCCCACCAGCAGGTCACCTCCACTCCAGACTCACCTCCACTCCAGACTCAGTGACTTTTGCAGAAGTCCTGTACAGCAATAACACCTCCTCAATGATACCTATATGATATAACCCAAGGGACAGTAGTATTCAAACAATGTGGACTCCCCCACCCTCCCCATGAGGCACCTGTATTACTACAGTGAGCTCTGCCCAAGCACAAGCAGTGAATTCTTCAGAACACTGTTACCCATAAAACACTAAGTCCCCCACAGTCATTTTTCTGTGCTTTTACAGACTTCCTCATGGACTGATGTTGGGAATCTCAGCCCACACCAGCAGCACCCATCGCTCCGTGTAGCTCTGCCAGAGCAAGCACCCGGGAGAATATGATGCCCAGGTTTCACTGCTGCTCCTCACACAGCTGTGGTTTGGTCAGACCTTCAAGGAGAGCACCCACATCTGCTCCCCACCTTTACAGGACTCTGAGGCAACCCCAGCCTCCCTTCAGCACCTCCTGCTGAACGTTATCTTGCATCTGCCACCATCTCTGTTGCTCACTTCTTTTAGCATGGGCAAAAATCCCAGCCAGACTCTTCAATGCTCTAAATAATTACAGCTCCAGTGAAGTGAGCAGCTGAGGATGTGCCCCTCAAAATGGTAATAGTTTGGTAAGGAAATTTATTAGTCCAGCCCAGCCCAGCAGCACATGCACCTGAGCCTTCAGTTGAAGCAGAGTGCTGTCAGCAGCCATACCTCTTGTTCTGTATCCATTTAGCAACCCATGTGTCACACAATACAGCCTGCGTCACCTTTTCTCCCTCTTTTCTACCATCGCTCCTTACTGCAGTAGCTGAGCATCTTCATGTAAAAATCAATGCTAGGAAAGTCCCTGATGCATTAGTGGAAGCCTCTGGCACTTCTTTTTTGGGGAATAATTACTTACCAATGTAGGATGCAAAGCATTTACGTTTCAATAATAGCAGTTTCTCATCTCTTGGCTGCATTTTATGTATTCATTTTTTTGCTTCTCATCTGCACAACATACTTTCTTAATAAACTTAATGGCAATACTGTGACTTTAATTTCAGTTGGAATATAACCAAACCACTAAATCTACTCTGGAGACCTACTGATTTATGGTCATCTTTTAATAAGTTCTTGCTATTGGCATGATTAGAGCACCTCTGGGTGCTATTGCAGTGGAGCTATTCGCAATTGCAAATGAACAATGAGGCAGATTTTCTAAGAAAAAAATTCAAAGGGCTGTGGAAAATACACACAAGAGAAACAGCTTCACCTACGTGATTGCATATAATTCAGTGAAATGACAAACTGCTACATAGTGTGTTTAAACTAGACTATAACAGCTCTTAAGAAGAAATGTGGGGTTTTGATTGCTTCCAAAGACAAATCTGGACAAACCTGTGTCAGAAATGCATTATTCAGAAGATGCATAGCAGAATTATAATACAGGACTACTTTAAGCCCTTAAGATATTCCTAAACAAAAAAAGGGGTTTAATACAGCCTGTGAAATGAAATCAGCAGTGCCAGGAAAGGAGGCAGACCTCCAAAAACTAAGGGCTAACAAAGAGATGGTTGGTACAGAGTTTGCGTAAAGTATACCGCAAGTGCTGGCCACACTGTATTTACAACTTCCTTGGTAACAGCTCAGAGAAGACTATTAAATAGACCTCTATCAAAATTGGATCCTTCCCATCCTAGCATCTTCTGTCAAACCACAAAGAGAAATAATAAAGAGGAAATAAACCTAAAAAAATATTAGCAAAGGAACAACACACCATAGATTGATTAGGCCTATTGTATACTCCAGGGCTTTTGATTTTGCCTCCTTTTTGTCATGATTAATTCTTCTGCAGACACTCTGTTGCACATTACGTACAATGGGGATTTTAGAAAGACAGACAAACTGTTGTTATAACCAAGTAAACATTGAATGGGATCATTCTAGTTTACTGTACTTTGAAACTGCAAAATCAAGACAACCAAACTGGCAAGATGATGAGGAAGTCAGACAAATAAGTAGAAAGTAAAAGCTGCAAGGTGTAGTATAGACTAGCCACCTAAATTAATTTTGATCCTTCTCTGAAAAGGCTCTGCTTCTCTTCCGCCCCCCCCCCCCCCCCAAAAAAAAAAAAACCAAAAAAAAAAACCCAACTAAAAAAACCCAAACCAAACAACAAAACTTCTGGTCACCTATAGATGTCTTTGGCTCTTCTGTCACAGCACAGAGAAGCTGCTGAGGAAAATTCAACTTCACCCTGGGATTGAATAAGATTATTTAGGATGAAGAGAGGCATGAGGCAGGATCCCAGAAAAGAAGCTGTTTCTCAGGAGCACTGCACACCTAAGAGCTCCTGAGTGATTTCCACCTGCCAGCATGCGAGGAGCCAGGCAGTACCTCTGACACAAGCAGAAGGATCTGGCTTAGGAGGATCAGGGCAGAGCTCTGAATGCAGCCACACTCTGACTTCAGTTCCCCTGCAGCTACCTGATGTGAATAAAGGTAGTTTGTAAATAATTACAACTTCTGGCAAAAAAGGAATCTCAAAAGGCACGGAACGTGGGAGGGGAAATCTATCAGGAATTAAAGTTCAGGCCTCTTTCCGACATTTACCATAGCATTTGAATGACCTGTTGCGTTCTGCGGAGAAGCAAAGGCAGTGCCAGCAGCAACAACCATCCACAATCCAGTTGTTCTTAGCCTGTGCAACAATTTAATGTTTGAAACAGGTGTTCAAAAACATCTTAAATGCTTAATTAAGTAGCACAGAAATTAAGTCTAAATACAAGCTATTGCATTGCTTGGAGATGCCTGGGGGACGGTGGAGAGAGCAAGCACATCATTAGAAACAAAAATGCTGAGTCAAATTGATCTTTTATTCCAGTGAAGCAAAACCTGATTGCATCTTGGCATATGCCCCACTCAGCCCCTCGGCATGAGGAACAGATTTATTCAGACGACAAGTAGCAGGGAGCACGGAGAAATGGCGTATCCACTCCTCTCCCACAGACACATGTCTCGTTGAAGCAGAAAAGGGAACTTTCTGGATGCTGATAAGGAAAGCACCAGGCAAAACAGCTTTGTATAAACAGTGGTTTTCACACTTTTTTTAGCTTCTAGACTCCTACACATTTTCTAGTGGCAGCGTGAAGTGCTGTGAAGCGTAAAGTGTGACTAGAAAAATTCCTTCACCCTTCACAAATTCCTTAGCAGTAGTCCGCGGACCAGGTATCTGTGGTCCATGTGCCACCCTGGCTGGAGCCTGGTCTTCAGTCTAAGCAAAGAGGTACTTGCTCCCCTAGAGCAGCAATGAGAAAAAGCATCGAGAAACAGGCATCAACAAGAAGGTGGTTCATCCCTCACCCCAAATTTGTTCTGTCCTTCTGGGAAAGCCAAAGGTAGCTCCTGGCCTGCCCCTCGCTCTCCAACTCCCTGCCCAGCTCGGCTCTGCCCCCTGCCAGCCCCTCAGCCCCCTTTGTCCCACGGGGCTACTGCTGTCACAACTTGCAGCCCAGGCTACTCTGGAGGTGGTGAAGCCAGGAAGACTTACTTCTTAAATAGTTTATCCTAAATGGATGCTGCTTTGACTGTTTCTTTACTGAAATAGCTTTACAATATTTTTTGAACAGAACAAACACTCGTTCCCCCCCCAGCAGTTTCAGGCCATTTGCTCCCTATTTCCACCAGCCCCTGCTCTAGCCCTTCTTGCCACAGCAGGCAAGATAACCATTGCCAAGGGGAAAATAAAATAACATAGCTCAGTGATAAAAAGAGAAGTTTGAAAGGTCTCTTTCCATCTCCACCTAATTAATATGTACTCTGCTCATTCAGGGACAACATGTTAAAACCTGTTCTATGTAGTTCTCATGAGTTATACAGCCCTGGGAGTACCGCATCACTGACTTGACCCATTCGGACTCCTCCAAATTCACAGCATCTCACCATGCACAACAAATGCTGACAGTAATACCCCATTTTCTTATTTAAAGGAATCACTCCAGTGGATGCAGAGCATTACATAAAAGACTGTTTCAATTTTATTATGGCTCTCATAGAAAGGCTTTGGATAATTGTTGCCCACTAATCTCTCTAATCCTTCATTTTCATTTCATAGAAGACTGACTCTGTTTCATAGTTACTGGCAGAGGTGGAACGAGGATGAACAGGAACAGGGATTTACTCAAAAATTCAAACTGGAAAAGGGATGCACCGCCAAATCTTACTCTTTCTTATGAGCATGGTTGTGTCTCCCTCCAACCTCATTGCTTTGAACTAAAGCCAGATGAAGCCATGGGAAGCCTTCCTTGAATGCAGATCAGACCAAACACTGTTCCGTTCTTGCAGACTGGGTGATACTTGGACTACATACTCATTTAGTGCTAGACCTAGTCTTTACCACAGACAGTGTGGGTGACTGAGGAGCCCTACTGAAGTATAGGAGAGATACAGAATATATTGAAATATTCTATATATAGTATATATAGAAATATATACTCCTTGTCGGTCCATCTTACCATCAGCAGTATTTCTAAGAAGTCAAACTGGCTGGTCACTATCACAACCACCACACAACACCTCCTCTGAATGCTTTCTAGACCCCAGGTCCATTTCTATCGCAGATGTCTACATACAAGATGTGTTTTAATATTAACGCCTATTTCATGTCACAGACTAAGTATAATTTTTTGAACGATCCTAAGATAGGTTTGCTGTCCATAAAATACTTTTATTAGCTCCAAACATTTAGAAGATCACATAATCCAAGCATAGGCCACGATGTCTTCAGTGTTACTAGTTACAACGCACAAGGTCCATCTGACATGACCACCTGAAGTCTGTGCAGCATCACATAACCCTATTTACCCAATTTTATCCTAAGCAAAGAGAGGTTTGCAGTAAAACATTGTGTCTCTAATTATTCAGCTCACGGCGTTGGTTACATGAAGCCCTGAAGAGACAAAAATGCAACAACAGCACAGCCAGAAGCAGCAGCATCTTTATCACAAACTCACTCCAGAACACACTTGGCAACACAAACTTTTGGTGCCTTTTTCCTGCTTTCAGTTTCTGACTGCAACAACAAACCACATTTAGGGGACTGAATCCTTCTCTCTACTAAGAGTAATTTGGTTCCAGGCACTGAGCTGAATTTGAGCATGCACTTTTTAAAAAAAATGAGATTATTCATTTCTAACCAAGAAAAACAGTGTAATCTGGATATATAAGATGTTCCAAAGATGGAAAGCCAGAGCAATACATGTACATTTCTCCTCCCTCTCTCTCCCAGACTAGACGGATACTAGGTTATGGTTCAACATTTGTAAGCAAATTCATACACACACACTTACCCACCAGGAACCTGGAGAGAGACTTAAGATACATAGGACTCCACAGCCTGAGCATAATGGCAATTACAAGAGAGTAAACTATCTTTGCACCTTGATTTATGAAAAAAAAAAAAGAGTAAATCTTTCTTGCTTCATACTGATTTTTATACATCAAGCTCCGAGCAGCAAATATTCTAATTAACTTTTTTTTTAAATGCAAAACAGAAGCTATGTTTATTTTGGAGTACTCCTGTGCTTATTTGTTTTCATAACATTATCTTAACTTTGAGCCGAGTGTCATTTCTAAATACAGGTATAGAGGCAACGCTCCAGCAAGGTGCTCCAAAAACCAGACATCATTTCCTCTATTGCTCCTAAGAGAGAAGCCCAAGCGAGCCCTAACACCCAGTGGGAATCCTGGTTTGACAAGCAGGGATAAGTATAAAAATCACGCAGTGCCTGAGGTTATAAACGCAGTGCACAACTGCTGCTTGCAAAGCCTCTGATATGCAGGACATTGACTATTATCACTGTGCTTTATTTCCCCCATATGCCATCTGTGAAGCAAGATAAAACAGCACCAGGCAAAAAGAGGTGTGATGTCTTCAAGGACAGGTTAAATCAAACCGCACCATGAAAACACCGTTTTCACAAATGTATTTTTAGTATAATCCCAAGGATGTAATTTTATCTTGCTCCCACACGGTGCTTTCTTATCAAGTCCCGCAGACTGTGTTATAATTCAGGGCAAACAGCCCCGGCTGCTGCGTTCTGCCGTCGCAAAGAAAAGCCAGTACTATTTACCAGCTTCTAAGCACCATATACAAAGTGAATTGCATTGCTTGTACAAAAAATGTTACTGAAAATATGCTTAGACCATTTCATTTTTATTCCAAGCAGGAGAGAAATCACTTCAAAGAACTATAAATTGAGAGTAGGAGGACCAAATCCAAGCACAGCTCATAAAAGTGATGTGATGACTTAAAAAAAAAATTCTCACTTTTTAGTTATAAAAATGATGTTATAGCCCTCAAACTGGCAAATTTGAAAGTGTGACCTATGTGTAATCCCTACGGCAATATTTGCCCAAGCCCACAGCCAGTCCACAGTGATTCCAAGTAGAGCGAAGGGCTCTCTGCATTTGTGTCTGTCAGTATTTCAGAGTCAGTAGCCTGGGTGACAGCGGGGGAGGCTCATAAAACAGCCTCTGGAGAATTTCGCTGGGTTGAATGGAAGCTCCGTTTCCTTCTCAGAGGTGGGCTGATTTCTACAGAACACACTTAGTGTTCAGATTGAAACGGTAATTAGATTTCACTTTGGTGGTCTGGTTTCTAGAACAGTTTATAAAATTGGGTCTTTGTGCTAAAATTGTTTGTGTAAATCCTTTTACATTGCAAATATTGAAGAATTACACTGCAAGTGTGGCTTATGGTGGAATCAGGAGATAAATTACTGTAACAGAGGGCATGAGTAACAACTTCCTCCCCCCCGCCTTCTATGTAACCGTACATAGGGAATCTGGGTATTTCCATTGCTCACTCTCTTACTGTGGGAAAGTCCCCGCCATAGATAAAATAAATACAAATTGTATTATTTAACAATGAGGTACTGCAATGCACAATCTTAAGGTTCAAACCTTGGAGAAGGAACAGGATGCAAGCTGAGGATTCACTGTTACAAGTGACAGCAACAGGGCCACAGTTCTCTAAGAAAAACCTAAAGCTCATTATATTATTACCTGAGTAAGTTTTATTGCTCCAGAGTGAACCGATCGGATCACAGCACTTCTACTGCTGATTAAAGGTAAAACAGTGTTCCCCCTTAAAACATTAAATATAAAAGCAATTAATAATTGCATGCATGGGAATAAAAATGACTGGTACATCTGGAGATCAAAGAAGAAAGCAACAGCAATGTAACTTCAAAGCGTTTTCTATCTGGTTAAGTTTTTTCAGGGACATTTCCCTTCCCTTCTAATCCCTGATTAAATGTGTGCCAAATGGTCTGGCAGAAACTCCATCACCAAACATGGAAAAACCATTTGATGCAGGTCTCTGTATACACAAGTGAGTCCACAGGCATTTTGGAGAAATTCCTCAGTTTTATCTTCTCCCAGAGCTAGCATGGCCAGTCCCACACAAGACAAGTTTGCAGATAAAGTGCAGCAGTAGGATTACTTGCAACATTTCTGTTCTGTCTAATGTCCTCTTCTAGATGTGGTTTATACTAGTTTCAAAGTGCTGGCCAGTGCCAGTAGCTGGTACCTTCACCGAAAGAGGTAGCTCATGGAACCAGACAGCTGTAGCTGCAAAAGCAAGGCTGTCACCCTGCAAAGTAGACTTGACTGCCTTGGTCTCCACATACTTTCTTTCAAATGGGTAAAGGTATTCTTAGAAGCAGTACCTTCCTAATAGGATTTTTTGCCAAGACAGACTTGTCTAAGGGATGCTGAGGAGTTATCTTCCTAAATGAAACAAAAGTATTTGTAATCTACTGGTATTCAGAAATACAGAAATATTTAAACAGTAAAGGCATCCAAGGCTTACGGATCTTTGAAATTTTTTCCTTTCTCCACAGCAGAGTTTGCTTCTACCATCAGTGGTTGAATCTCCACCAAGGCCACTGCAGTCCCTTGGTTTTCTCTAGCATATGCATGCAGCTCGGCAAATCTGCCATCCCAAGCTTGCTCTCCAAGTTCATACATACAGCGAGGACAAATGCCAATCCCTTTGCTGATTCTGGAGTTTCACTGACAACCTGAGCCCTGTCCCAGAGTTAATTGCCCTTTCTGGAGTAGTCTATGTGTTGCTGCAGCCAGGCCTGTTGCTGTATTTTGAATAAACAAGCTTTGAATTGGGCTGGGAGGGGCTGCTGACTGAGCCCAGCACTGCTAGGCACTTGAATGGGCGCTGAACTGAGAGCCAGAGGCCCCTTCGGCTCATCAGTGTGGCAATAAATTAAAAAGCAAGTGAACACCTGATGCCTGTGAAAAGTCAATAAACCTTCCATTGCTAAATCAGCAGTAGGTAAACTCCTTTTATCTCAACACTACCATTTTTCAGCTCTACAATAAGGAAAGCCACAGAGCTTTTCTACTTAGCAGGCCTTTTGATCTGTGTAAATCCCCCATCTTCTTGGTTCTCAGTTATTTTAACAGGTACATACAATTTTAAATCAGACAAGCCTACAAACTGCGTGCATGGCTCAAGCCACTTCTTTTTTCCACTAATCTGATTCTGAAAATGCACAAGATGCTAAGACTAACATTTTCATTCCATGTTCAAGATACGGGTCATCTTGGATGTGCTACCAACTCCTTCCCCTTCTCTGGTCTCTGCCCACAAACACCAGTGGTCTTCAGAAAGCCTTCAAAAGATTTTGGGGGTCTTATTCATTTGGGGGTGGGGGGATGGAGGGTGTTTGGTTAGGTTTTGTTTAAGAGCCGAGTGAATGTTTTAGCCCACTTTCTTGCCTACTTCCTATAAAAGCAGAACAAGAAGAATGAAGAAAAGACTTTTATAATAATCTGGAAATTCACATTTTTTAAGTTTAATTTAAAAACAATTATCATGCATTTTCTTTTTTTAAATTAAATTATTGATTTTTGGATATTAATTAGGGCAGTTGTCCTTCTAACATAGCAAATGCTAGCATACCTAATTTTAACAAGATGTACAATGTGAACCCATTAACACACATAGCATCACATTCATATAGCATGCATGAATGGAAACCAGTATGTGTTGTGCTGCCTATAAAATCCAAAGACTTGGATTAATCCATTACTACATGTCAAACTGATAGTGAAGTTGCACAAGATATTACTGGACAAGCACCCCAGCATTACTTTTCTAGCTTTTATTTTAAAGGAGCTAATCTGCAATGAAAAGGGAAAACCTGGTAATCACAAGTGTATTACCAAACTTTTGATGGCTCTCTAACATGAACACCTAGAGATCAAAATCTAGCTAATGGCAAATCAGTCTGAGTAATAACAAGGCCTTTTCTGGATGAGTGGTTAAGTTCTGAATGCTGTAGTATTCTCTACTGCTTAATATTGCTGCAGTTTTCTCTAGTCATAACTGGAAGAAAAATAAGCATTTATTTCAACTGCCTCTCCCTGTTATTTTAATTATTAAACAGAAAAGTAATACTAAACAGTCACTTTCTGCCACCTCTCAATATACTCTTTGCCTCCAGAAAGATTTATATAAAACTGGTTGGAAAAAAAAAAGTGTAAGTGTGACTACCACACCCACACAAAACTAAAGCCTTATCTGGGAAAAAACTAGAAGCATCACACATGGACACAGCACTCAGCCAATTTACCTGAAGAGGGAAGACCTTAAAAGGAGATTTCATATTGAGACTTCACCTGAAAAATACTTATAAGACTTAAAATTAATCTGTGGGCTGGTAAGTAGAGCAGTACAACTGGGAAGGCAAAACCCACCGTCAGTTTATAGTTAAAATAGCATTTTGCTACTTCATCAGAAGGACGGGGGGAACATGGTTACCGTTAGAGCCTCTCTTTCTCCTCCAGCTCATGAGCTCTGACTGGACCAATAACCAAGATCCCACTGCTGTAGCAGGGGGAATTGTTCAAAATAGTCTAATTTCCAAGGCAATATAGCCCAGTTAAAAAGAGAAGCGAAGTTTTCAGTGCCCCAGCCATCCTCAGCTCTCTCTTGGATGCCTGGGAACCCTGCTGGAAGACTAAGCTTTAGCCCTATGAGAGCATTAACTATCCAGTTTACCATATGCTAAAACAGCCTTCCAAAGAGGGTTGAATTTGAACTTTCAACCTAGAGATAAAAGGCCCGCTTCTGAGCCATGCTGTCCCTAGGGTTTTCCTCTTGTAAATAATTCAGTCATGTGTATCCTTAAGTGGACCATGAAAAGGACAATAAATATAAATGTCATTTAACAGTGTATTTAAACCAGAAGAACAAGCAGTTGTGGTTATTTTTATACCTCGCCCAAACAAGGGATTACCCACCTGTTGCCACCTCCTCTCCCTGACCCAGAACAAAAGAAAACTATCAGTTACATTCAGCACTTTCAGAAACTGAGAGGGAGATGAATATTTTCTCTCACTCTCAAATTCCTGGCAGCACATTAACATTTGAATAGTGATGTTATGAAAAGAATGAGTAGTTGGCAATTCTTGTATTTTCAAGGGCATATGATCAAACTTAGCACTACAGTTTATCCACAGTTACCTCTAAATAGATTCTACTTTCATGTTCATGTTAACTTATTTCTCTCAGAACATCATCTTATCTACATAGATAAATTCACATATATCTGAATCCAGATTTCAGTGGAGGTAGAAGGGGGAGCAAAATGAGGAAAAAAAAAAAAAACACCAATATGCTAACCAAAAATTAATTTATCAAGCTCAGCGTTCATTGAAAGCATGTGGTAAAGAAATACAACAGATGAGCATTCTGGAGTATAGCTTGCTCACATTCTTAGAGATGCTTTTTATAACAGTCAAGGACCAAACCATGCACAGCTGGGATTTCTAATCCTGCAGTAACCATTGCTCTTCAGTGTTTTCAGAAATTGTTAGCATTAACAGCCAGTATATGCACAGGGTACCAGCCAGCTATGTCTCACAGCTGATAGGAATGTGGAGAGGCTCATTTTTTTCCTCAAAATACAAATCAGCTACTTCTAAAACTCCCCCCCCCCTCCCCCAAGTGAAGAAAAAAAAAATATTGTTAGGCTTCATAATGAAATGGAAACCATCTAATCCTTTCTCCCACATTAGTAACAATAAATACTCAGGGGTAAAGGGGCAACACAGCAACTGGAACTCAGTGGTTCAGTGCTTCTGGAAAGAAGTCACTGCAATGACCTGGGTGTTGCAGTACCCTGCGCCCTGGGCTCCGCAGTGGAAGAGGATCTCACCACTGCGCTCTTCACTGACAGCAAAGGTATGTACGTCTTCCTGCAAGGTGACATTTGTGGAGACTAGTCACATTAGTTTTACTTTGAGGTAAACTAAGTAAGGACAGCATTCAGGACTTAACTTAGTAGCTGACCTCAATGGTGATGTAAATGGTTTGCCTTTAATTACAGTTTCACAGTGAGGTCCCTATCATGGCATTTCTTACCTTGTTAGAGGAACCTCCCCCAGGGTTTTAAAGAAAAATCAACTCTTCCCAGCTGTTGTACGTCAGAAGCCAAAAGGGGTTGTAAATCCACAAGCTAAAAAGGACTCTCTTTGTCCTCCAGGCATTCCCATAGTACTAGAAGTGTCCTGGGATAGCTGCAAGGAGCTTTCTCATGGAGCAATCTGCAGCTGTTACCTCTCTTGTGCATTCTCACCAGATTGAGCTATTTTGGTTGGGACTTTCAGGAAAATCTTTTCTTAAACATCTTTGGCCTGAACTACGAGCCCAGCAAGAAGAAACTGAACCCAAGAGGTTAAAGTCGGGGGGGGCGGGGGGGGGAGGGGATCTGTACAACTGAAGTACAAGAAGAAAGCAGTGAATTTTCAGACAAACGTTTTGCCTGCCTTGTACAGTGAACAGACTACTCATCTGAAACCAAGTTTAAACCACTGTATCTGTAACAACAGGGCCCACTGCACCTTGCCCTAGCAGAAAGTTATGATACAAGCCAGTACTGGCAGCTCCGAGTGCGCGGGTTCAGCTGAAGCGACCCCCATCCACATGCTTGCTTCAAACACCTGCTTTGCTCGTTCTCTTTGACTGCAAGCTCTTGGGAGTAAAGACAATTCTCTATTACATATAGGTACCAAGTTTAAAGTGATATTGAGGCCTTTGGGCTCTAATTAAAGCATCAAGCCAAAACAGTTACCAAGGAACACTGCAGAAACATTTTTTTAAACTGCTTTTTAGGGAGTTTTTTGTTTTGTTGTTTTTTTGAGTTTTTTAAAGGAAATGTAGTACCATGTGCCTTAAAAAAGGAGGCATAGATTTAGAATAGACATGTAAACAACAGCTTTAAATAGTCTTAACCTTTATTAATCTAAAAGTTGATTAAAATCTCCCCATGAAAATAAAAGTCTGGGTTTTGTTAGGAGGCCTCTCATCTGTACAAGTTTCCTGCCAAGAAGAATGCTTATGATATTGCATATCAACAACTTGATCTACTTTCTCTTCCTGCTGTCAAAAAAATATTTAATCTTATTATTTTACAGAGATTAGTATCATCACTATAACAACAAACCTATGACCTGGGGAATACCATAAAATAATCTGGCAAGAAAAAAGCAACAAAAGGAAACAAAGAATGAAGAACAGTTCTGGAAGCATTCCCCTCTCTGGAAATATGCCTTTTTCAGGAAACTCTGTTCAGGAAATATGTAGGTCCACTTAACAAGGGAAGAAAGATGAAGTGACTTCATTGAAGTTTATAGAGAGACTCCAAGCACCGACCAAAATGTCACCCCAGACCAGGCTTGCACTTCACAACAGTGCAAACAAAACCTCTGAAAAGGCACCTCCGATTCTGCTGGAGCAAGGTGGGAAGCCAAATAGGCAGATAAGCCACCAAAGGAAGCTCACGTTGAAGGCACTTTTTTGCTGCTCAGAACAAGGGACCCATCAGGTGGGACAGAACGGTGGTCAGAAGGTCCCCTTCCTCTAAAATGGGGAAAGCATTACTTCAAGCTATCTCCCCGAAGCTTAAAAAGATCAGTATTTCTGGAACACTGTGGGTATTCAAAATACAATAACAACATTAAATACTGTTATTCTGCCCTTAACGTCTTTCTTGTTTCTATCTTTTCTCACAGGCTAAGACATTTATACTTGCACAACTCATGTTCTGGGATTATTTTGCACACAAGAATGATTAAAGACACACAGCTCAGCATTTCTTAAATGCTCTTAGGTCCTCTTTTGGCAGCCTATTAGTAGTAGCGACCATCTGATTCACTCTTAAGCATACAACAAAACAGTAACACTTACTACACAGCCTACCTTGTAATGAGAACTGTTAGCAGCAACACAAGTGACCAGCAGTTTTGACTGCATACTGCAGCATCCAACATGGCCCAAAAGCAACAGGCTAGGAAATAACTTGCCTTTAAAGCAGTCTAGGAATCAAAAGGTAATTTTTGTCCCTTGGTTAAGACATTTTTTTGTGTGCTACAGTGGAATAAAGCCTGTACTTTGCACATGGGCATTTTCAAGCTCAGAGCAACGATGCCTTGAAGACATTTGACAAATTGAGAAAGAAATAAAGTTGCATTCCCTTTTCATTCAGAATAGGCTTTGACTCCATTTATGTAAATGTAGAGAAGAATTTGGCCCTACTTTATATACTCCAAACCCCAATCAACTTCACATTCATCTCTTACTTTTCATAACTTAAAACATTTTCATATCTGTTTCATACTTTTTTTTTTAATTGCAGACAGAAGTATTTCCTAAGGCTATCCAGATGTAATAAATCATCTCGAGCAATTACACTTATTAAATGCTAAACCAATGTCAAATTAATATTTATGAAAGAAGTGGATTTCCATGAGTATTTCACAGCCAACACTATAAATGTCATTCCCACTCTGTATTTCTAACTCTTCAGTCTCAACTACTTTGTGAATGAGAAGCAGTTCACTACTGTTACTGTTCAGTGACTACTGTGCTGTGTCTACTACAATCAAGGAAATGCAATGGAGATGAAAAGGTTTTATATTATCACAAAGCTTTATGCTAACAGACAACCTTATTTTTAATTCATTATAAGCACTGAATTAATTTATAAAATGCATAGTTGGTAGAAAAGACAAGATATCTTGTCTATAAGATGAGAACCAGACTTAATATTTTTCAGCTTTTGTGTTAGACAATTCATTTTCTCAGGACTGGTACTTCAGGGTAACCAAGACAACAAGGTATATACAGGTGAATTTTGCCAAACACTTTGGCTGCAACAAAAGAAAAAATGTTTTCCAGCTGTTGCGCTTATTCAGTTCAGGTTCAGCAAAATATTACCAAAAAAACCCTCTCTTAACAGTTTATTCCAGCAGTTCCAGAATAAACTATGCTGACATTTCCACATTAAATTTTCAAGTTCTTGTAATAAACACCTGCCCACCCCAAAATTAATTTTGATTGCAAGCCACTCTTTTACCCAATGACACTGGCCCCTCCCCAGCCGTGGAGGATCCACATAGTTACTGCTCTCATCCCCCACGTGAGAAATCTTGGAAATCCTGATTTAAATTCCTGCTCTAAACCAGATGAAGGATGGTGGCTGCTCAGTGGCCTGCAATTTGAGCCCTGGAATCCCTGGAAGCTTCACAGCCATTCCAACAGGAATGAAAGCCCATCGCAGTGTGCCCCCAGTTCAAGCCAAGTCAGCCCTTGCGCAAAGGGGACTGTAGCTCCAGGCCTTGTTTTGAGAACTTCACTTTCCCTTGGAGAGGGAAAAACCAACACGTTTTTGCAAATGTCAATGCAATTAGCTTCAGGTACATCAGAATAAACTATTCTGACACATTAGAAACACTGCATTTGTCCTAAACTGGAAAATTCAGTTACCCTTCATTTCAGTAAGAAAACATCTCTGAATATTAATCAGACTAGCCCAACCTGACTTTCCTTTTTCTTCCCCCATCCCCCCAGTTTGATCAACAACTGGAAGTATCAGGCATTTGCATAAACTAGATGTTTTCTGATCCAAAATGAAGAGAAAAGCCCAACCCAAGGAAGAGTAGTAGCTAAAAAAGTAACAAGGCAGACAAAAGAATGCTAGCACGTTTCATGGTCAATGTTCTACAACTAAAGAGGAAAAGAATCCTCTTTTTCATTTGCATTAAGATAATACTTTGATGACCATCTAAGATTACCTCTCCATTGTGCTCAGTAAAAGATATTATCCCAGCTAACCAAACAACGAGGCAGAGAGCAGGAGAAGAAACAAAAGCATGAAGATATTAAGCAACTTACCCAAGGTCACCTGAACTTACTGGAAGACCCCAAGATAAAGCTTACGCGTTGCGCTTCCCATACACTAGCCCATGCTGAGCCTAAAAGCCTTCCCTGGGAAGCAGTTCCTGAAAAAAATACACCAGATGTGAAGACTACATCCAAGAAATTTTGAGAAAAATAAGTCAACTGTCCCCTTCCACTGGCACTGCCACAATGCAACATCCAGCTTTCAACGAGGGAGCGGTGCAGAGAGGAACCACCCCAACTTCCTTAAAAAACTCAGAAGAGCAATTGCAACCAAGGGCAGTCTCTGTACCTAAAGCAGCTTCCTATACAGCCTCAAGCCCGTCATAACACTCAAGTCTTAGAGATTATTAAATCTTCCTTAAACTCTTAAGCCTAAATAACGAAAGTGTGACCTGTCTATGTAGTTTTCAGAGTGCCTGTAATGTAAATCCTGTCCTTCCAAGCTAAACCAGGCAGACATGTCTGGAGACACTACTTTTGTCTGGGATAAGCCTGTACACTGAAAAGCTGAACAAACATGCAAACACAGTATTGTCTTCACCACGGCAACAACTTCTCATCGAGTTGTGCTTCTTGGGTATTTTCATTTAAACATAACTCAGGGTCCCTCAAACAGCAATTCAATTTTGATGATTGAAATGGCAGCTTTGGAAAATCAGCTCAAAACATGTATTATTTAATTCATTTTGTGTTGCACAATCAAAAAATAATCCTTACATGAATAATCTATGTGAACAAACTGAAGAATCTAGGAGTAGTAAATCTACAGCTTAAGTTACATGAAAGAAACTAACGTGCAATTGCATGGGCCAAGAAAGCACAGATCAGGGTGTTTTTCTGTCTTCACTACAGATCAGCAAGACACTTGGGAGTGTTTGCCTTAAAAGCAGTTTTCCCTCTCACTGAACTTTTTAATGCTGATTTTCATTGAGCATAAGGCTGAGAAAAGTATTCATACGAAGCTAAGTTCACTTACAGATCCGGAGAGAGACAATACAAAAGTTTCAGGTTCTATTTCAGCTCTATTTATCTAGCTTTGATTCTGTGAAACGTGTTCATGGCAATTTCTCAAAGTTAGGTTGATTTTACAAGTAAACAATGCTGCCTACTTACAAATACATCTCTGACTAAAGCAGCATTAACTTGATATTTAACAGGAAGCAACCAATTTTCTCCTCAGCCAGTAAATTGTTCTACAGCCATTAACTGCTTTTATAAATATACATTGATGTTGCTATTAATCATTAAATCCAGCTTCTAACACAATCAAACATTAATCATTAATGACATTAATTGCCAGTTCGTCACAGACTTAGTAGTCTCTTAAGTGAGCAAAAGCCTCATTTATCGTAGACTCGAGGCGTTGATTCCCTGGATGATGAATACGTAGCTTTCCTACTACACTAGAGAGAGCATTATCAAGGTCTTCACTGACAACTGCCTTTCTGAAGATTATAAACCGAATGCAGCTTGCATTTTTCCCCCTGAAAAGGAAACTGCTTAGTGAGTGTGATGTGCATTCATTCATGCTCTTCCTTAAAACAAGTCAATTTGCCTCTGGATTTCCATTTTTTAAGACTTGTAGAACTTAAAAGGGACATGAGGTAAAAAATCGTGAATCGATAAATCCAACTTACTCATTTTGCAGTGCCTTCTTTCTCCCCCTATGTATCAAATCTCCAAGGAGCCGTCAGTCCTGTAGCTCTGTCTCCCATGTGTAGTTCCATCTCTCCAGACTATCCCTCTTGCCACCTATCTTTCTGCATACTCCTTCCTCGCTAGACTCTCTTCTTTTCTTTGGACAGTAGCAGCTAAAGTTATTTTCCAAGGTATTTGCCTTTTTACTTTAGTACTCAATCTCTCTCCAAAGCTCCTCTGTCACATTGACTCCATGTCGCAGGCAGTTTTCCCCTTCCAGCACCCAGCTGAGCATCTTATTTCAGATGACAGGACGCCTACGGTGAGACACGGAGCTCTCCAACCTCACCAATAGCTGCATGTGCCACTCTGATGGGGCGAAACGAACACTGGTCAGTTTGCCCTCATTCCTCTGCTTTCCCAACACCCTTTGCCTCTTTTGGTTTTCTTGCCATTTCTTCTGAGAAATAAAACCAATGAGAAATAAAACTGAAACATAAGGGTGCTTAAAATCTGCGAGGACAGTTTCCTTCTGCCCACACAGCATGCCTGGGTGGGTGACAGCAGCAGAGCAAAACACACTGTCTATCCTCATTGCTCTCCCACACTGGAAATACGACACACGGCACAGGAGCCTCAGGAACTCCAGGCTCCTGCACCACAGTGCGTATCTTTTGTGATTCAGCTATTTGAGTCTAAAATAAAAGCGAAGCAGTGCAAAAACAAGGCAGCAGAGTCATTCCAGCCAGATATGTACATTAATCAAAACGTGAGCAGCTGCACAGCAGTCGCTTACCTGTATGCAACATCTTCAAACCCTAACAGCGATGAATGGTAACAAATGCTGTAGCTATGTGCTTTTGGTTCACCTGACTGGGTGCACAACACATTAAGAAACTTCAAGGTAATGTTATTTCTTAAAAAAAAAAAAAAAAAAAATAATCTGAATGGAACTGTCTGCAGCTCTACTGCGTAAACAGTAACTTTGGAAGAGAAAAATTATTGCAAATACTTCTTTGTTTCAAAAAACCAGAACTGCTAGAAGGACCAGAGAGCATTTGCCACAGGACCAACCACTAACACACAGTTATTTGGGAGCCAGTTGGTACAATAAAACAGCATCCTTCCCATTTACCAATAGAGGGCATGTTAAAAAAAAAAAAAAAAAAGCTAGCCTAAGCTGCAATGGAAACCAAGGATCTTCACTTCTTTCAAGAGGGCACCTATTTAAATCAGAAAAACCACTTGGACTTGAATACTGATAGGGCAGAGAGGATGTAAAGGAAGGGGGAGACATGTTGATCTTGGCCTACAGCAGTCCCCTCCCAAAAGGACAGCAGCCCTGGCGAGTGCGGCGGGGGGCACAGCAGGCATTGGGGCAGCAGCTCCCACTGCCCTGCTCCCTTGCATGCCCATCCCCAGATGGGATTTCCTGGGAGAAGGACAAAGCACACTGGTCTGCCTGTAGTTTGTTTTAGCATTGTAACCTCCGCCTGAACTGCTAAGATCTCTGGGTACTATTATCAACAACATCATAAGTAACAAAAAGGTAAAATTGAGAAATGTGAAAAACCAGACCTCGTTAAAGATTCCTTTTTCCTTCAGATGAGGTCTAAAGAAGTATTTTTTTCCCCCCTCACAGTTACCCAGTCACACTTCAATTTAAAAAGCATCCATATTCAGAATAGGAAAGGACATGTTAAAGTTCAAACAGGGGATTAAGTCCTGTTGTCATGGGACTTAGCACTAGGAAAATATTAAAAGGCTTGTCTTGAATAACAATATTCTTAAGACCAATATTTAACTGCTTTCTTAAACTGGGGCCATAAGGGAACTGTAACCCTGAGGATCAGGAGGGTGGAGTGGGGACTTAAGAAAAAACAGTTGTAAATTACTATCAAGATCAGGGGCTGCAGGAGTGTATTTGGTTTCATTCTGGTACTAACATTTGCAATTTATGTGTCGTTTGTGACTACCAAGAGGAGATATAGTCACACAAATGAGCAACTTTACTCAGTGAAGAGTTTTAATCGCAGCTGCTAATAGAAGATACAGCGTGGGGTAAGCGACAGCGAGCAGCACCCTGAAGAAAGGCACTAACCTGGGCCTCCCAAATGCTTCACAGCAAGATGCCTGTGACTTCAGAAGCAACACTCCTACAAAAGGTTCAGTACCTTAAAAACTCAGTGATTCAGGGAGAGGTCTCCCAAGTGTAAAGGCAGAGGAGTGCCTCAGCTTCTCAGACATCTCGGGCACAGAAGATAGATTGACCTCCCACCAGCATCTTTAGAAGCACTGGGGGATGCAACCCTCAGCAACACAGCAGCAGCTTTCCAGCTCCCAGGTCACTGCATGCCAAAAGCGGACAGACTCAAGACAGAGGCCACTCAAACCCAGTGACTTCCCCACTTCCCTCACAATTAAGCCTTCCAGTCCTCTCATGAACCTCTTTTTCAACCACTTTCAATCAACCTGCTTTTTCTTAAACCGTGCTGCACAAAACTTGAATACAACTCTCTGTTGAGGTTTCACCAACACTACACACAGAGCTATAGCCAAATCTTACACACACAACTCCTGCTAATACCCAGAACAAAATTTTCCTTCTTTTAAGCCCCACTAGTGCTGTGCAGTTGACTCATTCATGATCTCCTAAAATCCCTGGATTCTGTTATTCAATATACCTATCAGGCACGGGAGCCTACAGTTTGCATTCACACATTTTGGTTTTCTTCCCTTGGGTTTCCTTGTCAAGGTCAGCATGGCTTTCCCAACACTGAACAGAAACACCACTTAGAGCACAAAATGCTTAGAGAACGCACAAGACAAAGTCATACTTTAACACACCCATATCTCACCCTCTTACAGCACAGCACTTCAGAAATAAATTTTTGTGTTAAAGAATCATGCATTTGCTGCAAATACTATGTTTTGCTGACTTAGAAATCTGTAGGTAGGCAATTCATGTCTTTCTCCTTTCTGCCATGTGAAACAATTAGCTCGTGACTGTGTCCCAGTAACAGTTTTCCTCTATACACCAATTTCAGTACCCTCTACTCAATGCTCTCACAGAGGTATCCATGCAAGAAGGGTCCGAATAATAGAACAACATATCTAAATTCATGGTGTTAAAAGACTACCTAATAAATACAATGATTAATTTACTATTTAACCTGTCAGAAAATCTATTTTAATTCACCTGCTGGAGGACTACTTAAATAATTTTGGGGAAAAAAAATTTTAAATGCTCCCCACAGGAGACCCATCTTCCAATCTCAGATGAGACTGACTGCAGTCAAAGCCATCAGTTTACCCAGCTACCAGCAGGGCAAAGCCAGCTCTCACCAGCAGCAGTGCTTGCTGTTGTACAAACTTCCTATGCTGTTGTCCCAGACAAAACTGAACACCACAGAAACGCACCCCTCCACCAGAAACTACACCTCTGCCGCTACCCAATACAGTGCTGCTTTTTTGTCCTGGGATCCATAAACAAATAGCTTTGGAGCCCAAAACAAGATGTCAAACAGGTCTAGCCTTTCTACTAACAACAAAACAAGATATACCGAGTTCACGCTTGGTTTAATCTATTTCTTCTCAAACAGTAGATGGACCACGGCTGAGAATAGTGTAGTGAAAAAACACCACTCCCTTTCCCATTGCTTCATCTCAGATGGACACTTTTACTTCAGATTCTCTTTTCTTTGAATGTTGTACTTTTTCTTGACATTTGTGGTCTTTTCAATTTATTTCTTTTTCTGTATTCATTGCTTAAAAAGGAATAGAAAGAACAAATGTCAGTGAGTTACAAAAACTGGCACCAAATAAACAGATGCTAAGTACACATCCAGCACAGCTGTATAGGTACAGGTGCTGTGAAATCTTAACAAGATACAAATCAAGGATATAAGCAAGGAAACCGATGGAACAAAACACATTAAGCTTAATTTGTTTTGCCCTGCAAACAGCCTTCCTTGTCTGCCCAATCTACATGAAAGATTAATGTAATAATGCACACAAAAATCATTCTTTATATCACTGCAATACACATCTTTCAATTTACTCACAAGGACATGTGCTAATACAGTCATACCATGTCCACTGGCCTTTACAACACAGTTCACTGAGGAGAACTATGATTTATGTTTCTGCACTGGATGGGTATTATATTGTAGCCAGAAAGCATTCATAACAAGGCAAGGTAGAGCACTCTGGCCACGGCTCTCCTTACACTAAAGCCCTTTACATTCTTCTAGCTGCAAAAAGAAAAATTAAAGCAACTGTAAATCTAACTGGTACCCATTTAACTCCTTTATATCCATATGCAAGGATGCTTGCATGACAGTGTGAAAATGGATGCATTTTCACACTGTCATGGTCACAAGGCTGGACTGAGACACTCTACCTCCCCACTGAGCCCTTATTAAAAAAAAAAACACCACACACACCCCCCAACCAAAAGAACCCAAAAAAACAACTTTGTAAGGAAGAAACCCACAGTCAAATGTTATTATGACCATCTTACTTCAATCCCAGGAAACCAACTCAAAAATGCTAAGGCTGGTTGACTGAACTGGAAAGTCAGCGTGAGATCACATGGAACAAGCTGGTAATACCGTTTCTCCCCCAATGCGGTTGAGAGGAACACCAGGCCATGGTGCCATCCTGAGCCAGGCTCTTGGACTCCCACACTGCCCAAAAGGTGCCCTGGGCACCCACTCTCACACTGTGGGCTAGCCAGCCTTGCTTGGTGCCATGCATCCAAAAAGCCCCAGGAACTCCAGCAAACAATGTACAGAGGAAGGAAAAAGTGGGAAGCATCCTAATACCAACTCTTAGACTTCATTGCTGCAAGGACTAATTCTGGGCTGGGCTGGTATGGAGGGGGCAGCAACCATCTCCCTCCACAGCCACAAGTGAGCACACAGAACATCACCAGCTCCGAGCTGGACACAAACGGCAGAGAAAGAGCAAACATCTTTCCTGATAAAACAAAGACCTAAATATTGATGGGACTGACTGCTTTTGAGGTTCCTCACCACTCTTTGCTATGTGACCTTGTGTAAATTAAATACAGTCTTTTTCCAGTTGAACTTCAAATCAGACAGAGCTACAATTTACAAGAATGACATTAGAGAGGAAAAACCCCAGCCCTTCTTCCTTGTCTTCCTGCATCAGAAAAATGCAATAACCCTTTCTTTGATTCATTCCTGAAGATAGGTAACACTAAGGACTCTTAAAAATAAAAGCCATTTAAACCAGGCATTCTAAGTAACTTTTTTCCCCCATGTCTCAGTTACTCTGTCTATAAAATTAAATATATGCCCTCAGTTTGCAGGTGAGGAAGGCAAAGTAATTATTGCCTGAGCAACACTAAGCTATTATACTAATGAGAACCAAAGGAAAGCTCATGAGTTCGTTAATAATCCTACCCTGAAAGCATCACTTCAACAGCATGTAGTAAACAGCCTGGGGTACACACGCCACAATGACAAAAACAAAATGCTGAAGAGCTGATCATTAGGTAAAGAGTCCCTCCTGTGTGCTGGATAAATGGGAGTCTTGGAGAAAAGAGTGAATGTAGCCAACGTGACCATAAAGGAGAGCATTAAAATGTTTGCACATGGTAAGCCATTGTATGACTACCTGGGCAATCTTTGACTACCTGGGCAATCTTAAATCTGCCATTTTCTCCCTTCTGAGAGCTGACTTCACCACCCCACTGATGGTCCTTTGACGTAGGGAAAGCTGTATGTTTACAGGATATACAGAAAAATATATCTGTCCTCAATTCTTGAGGATAGTTTTACAGAAAAAAAAAAAACAACAAACAAAACAAAACCACACACAAAACCACACATGTGACTAACCGCCCCATGTCCAAGCCCTACACAAGGCTGAGAACTGCCTCCCTGAGCAAAGAGGAATGATGATCATGCTTGCTCCACAGCCATGGGCCAGTCCTGGAGCACCCTGCCTGGCCTGGCTAGGGGGATGTTGTGCCAAGGAGGGGACCTGCTCATGGGGGCAGATGAAGCAGCAGCACTTCTTCCCTGGCTCTCATGAAGCAGACAGAAATTAAAAATGGAAACAGTAAGGGGCGAAAGATCCAGCACATTCTTCCAACTCGCAAGGGAGGGAGAAGAGCCAGAGAGGATGCACTGTGTGGAGAGTTGTAAAGAAAGATGTGAAACAGTTCTGGCACAAGCTTCCAGCATGGCAAGACAGCGCTCCAGCATGGCTCTAGGTAAACAGAAAAATGCCTCAATACTATATGGTATGATGTTGGGGCACAGCATCAAACAGCTCCACTACATACACTAATTAAAGAAAAGCAGTATTGGAGGTAACAGGAATGATGGAATATAATCAACAATCCAAACCTGTTCTGCAAGATTTAAATGGCATACAATCCAGAACAGAGTCATTTTTTCAGTGGATTAACCCTCACCTCTAAAGAGAAGTCAGACAAAGCTTAGGCAATAAATGAAGTTAGTTTGAGCAACTGGTAATCCTGACCAGGCAAAAGCAAGCCCTAAGCAGAGATATTAACTTCACTTTTAGCTTTCCCAAAACACTACTTTTAATTCCTCTCTTTAAAAGCTTCAAAGAAAGTTATTTCAAATGCATGTAAATGCAAAGAAAAGAATCCATGTTTATCTGTTCCTTCCTGAGAATCAAAATTACTTAATTATAGCTTCCCATAGCTTATATTAATTAGTGGTTAAGATACATATCCGAGTATGATTCACTTCAGCCATATAAAACTGCTATACAATCACATCCATGAAACATCCAAGGAAAAGTGATCCACACCTTATAATAGAAATTTAAGGTAAAGTACCTTTGAAGAAAGAATTAATTCAAAATCTGGCCCAAATTAATTACAGTAAGATTTTTTTGATTGACTTAAAATGGACTTTGGACCCAGCATTTACCAACTGTGCTCTTAGAAATCAGCTGTCAACATCACATTACAAATGTGTTTTGATTTAGAGTACTCTCATTTTCAGCATACTGTTCAGCTCCATCACACTGTTCCCCCACAAGTACGACCAATTTTACACTTTAACTCGCCAACAATCAGTGCTTTCCTACTTAGATGATTTCAAAACAAACAAAATCCATGGGGAGAAGCAGAAGTCATTAGGAAGCATGCAGTATTCAAACAGCCCCTCCAATTTCGAGAAGCAAACAAAGCAACCACAAAAGTATTCTTAGTTTTCCATTCATCTCCCTCACCACCAAGAATGGTCCAGGTCAACTCCTGTTGACTGCCTCCATAATTTATAGAGTGATACAGGCTTGGATATTGTCCTTTGTATGTATGGGATGAAGTAACAAGGATTGCAGATGTGACAGTGCCATGCTATTTCTTTATTATCCATAACTTTTCATGAAACAAACAAAAAAAAAAAATGTTTACAAACCCTATTTCCTTTACCCAAGATGAAAAAAGGAAAAAAACCAAAACACAATAAGCAAAAAGCTTTCTTCGTCCTTCATAGTTGAAGTTAAACTGGAGAAAGAAATACTACCTGATAAGGTATACAGTGATTACTTTGTTCCTTAGGAACATACGCATGACAGCTGCAGATGGTTCTTTAGAAGACATTTTCTCTCAAGAGTTTCTTTAAGAGACTTTCAGTAAACAACTTGACTATGACCATACAGGTTTGCATAGTGGGCATGTCAGTACCATGCTGTGGATCTTCATTTGGCAGTGCTTCTGCATATCCAAATGCTGCAACACTTCCACCATCAGCCCAGATAGACAATTCCCTTTCTAAGATTAATCTTTGTGCTAGAGCCAATATGGAGCCTGAGGTACATGGTCAGGTGGGTAGAAGCACAGAAGAAGCCGGGATCTCACGACTGCCTAGCTTCCCAAGCTCCAGTGGCTCCAAGGTACTTCCACAAATATCAACCATTTGGTCAATGCATCTTCGCTGCCAAGTGACCCAAGGAAAAGGACAGCAGTCTCAGGGAAGGACTGTTCATCACTCACCTTTGCTAAGTTTGCTGTCCTCAGGGAAGGAAGAAAAACTAGAACTGAAAGGGAACAGAACTGATTTAACAAACAGAGCTGGAAACCATGGTCTTAGCTCAGATATCCTGAGCAGGGCCACAAAAAATATTATGGATAGTTATTGCACTCAGGTTTGGAGCCAGTCCTAAACCACCACGTTTTAATATACATGCTCTGCGTGCCAGGCTGCAAGCAAACAAAATATTAATAATTCAGCCTCTGCAGCTGAGAAAAATCCCAAAATCAAACCACAGCAGGTGTGCTGCTCTGCCAGGAGGTCCGGAAGGCTGGCAGAGCTGGCACCAGGTGGAAGAACACATTTGCACAGAGCTCTGGTGGTGCATCCACAACTCCATGTTCCTGTGAGGAGGGAGCAGAGATCCCTCCTCCCCTTCCCTTCAGCAGGATGAAGGGCCTCTTTCCACCTTGGAAAGGGAAAATACCAAAAGGAAAAAAAAAAAAAAAAAAAAGACAAACACACAAAGTCTGACTACATAACATTTTAGATCCCTGGTCTACACCCAGACTACTAACCACAACCAAACCCTTATGGAGATGTGGGGAACTCTTCTTATGAGAAAGAAAATGGTTAAGTCAGGTAGGAAGAGTTGAACTCTGCTATTCACAGGGGAAAGCAGACCCACTTCCCAAGTAAATTCTCCCAGGCCAAGCTGCATCCTACCAACCTTATAATATCCAAGGTGGGGGCTGAAGAGGTAAGAAAATAAGAGACAGGACCTTAGTGCAACATTGATGGGAGACAATGCTGTATCAGCTTTAAACTCCTGCCTCTTTTGGGAGAGATCTCATTACTATTAACACAGGTTTTCCTTCCAACATCACCATCAACGAACAATTAGGCAGGTGGAAATCTTAAATTTTCAGTTTGTTTACATCCTACATTTGACAACAGTTTCTTCATAGCCAGAACTACTCCCCTGAGGAGCATTAATCAATTTCTTTTGCTGTATATGGATTTTTCCACACAGCTTGCAGGCAGAAAAAATATTTTCAAATGAGATAGTGATTGCAAGAGAACCCACAGAAGTCCAAGAAAATAACATAAATGCTTTACCTCTTCTTTTTCGCCTAGTATGAGGAAAGAACCCCCCCGACAACACATTGCTATACACCAATTTGCTTCTACCCCAGCACTTTTAAAGGATAAGAAAGTAGCAAGACAGGCCAAGAATAATAAAAGTAAATAGGTCTCTCAAAGGCTTTTTTCCCCCATCAATGATGCTCAGAAAGGACTTGACTAAATAGCTTTCTTGTCCATGTGTACAATACAAATAACTGAGCAGAATGAATGTTAACAAAAAACCAGGTTTTATGCCATGTTAGCGCTTAACCCACTATAACTTTTTTTTAATTTAAATTCTACTGTGATTGTGAATCATTTCAGAACAAATAGAAGTATGTAATAGACCATAGCTAACTGCTTTGGTGCAGATATGACACCTCTCCCCTTACACACAAGAAAAACAAGATGTCTTCATTTATATTTTTGCGACAGTTTTGCTCACTTCACCATCCACCTCTTTTCTCCTCCTTTGGCAGATGGACTCAAGGTACATGCAGGAGTTAAGAGTTTCCTGAAATTGAAAATTTATTCCTTATACATCACAAAATAGACTATTGCAGCCACCATGTGAATCTCCTCATCGGTTCGCTAGTTACTACCCAAGAAACAGTCTGAAGATATGGGGGGAGGCAGGGAGGCTGGAGATAGAAGTCCAAGAAGGTTTTAAAAGACAGAGCAGCAGCAGAGTGGAATTTTTTTTTTTTTTTTACCCTCTTAGGAGGAAAGAAAGGGGCAAGGGAGAAGGGACATATCCAGGCAAGGCAACGCTGTTGATACCCTACTAGTCTTTCTGTCTTCAGGGCTCATTGGGGTGGGCAGGGCTACAGCCTGTCTAAGGGGAGGCTCTCGGTCCTCTCAGCACCTTGCAAGGCACAGCACAGGGGCAGGATTTATACTGAAGCGCTGTCTCAGCAGCCGCTTTGACATACCCAGCTGCCCAACCTCACTTGCAGCAAGACAGCCTGATATTAACACAACTAACGATGCAAAATCCTGCTATGTCTCAGCAGAGGAGATGGTGGCATGTATTTCCCAAGAGCTCCTGCAGTAAGGACAGTAAACAAGATTACGCTTTTGATATGCAGCTGCTCATAGTCAAAGTAAGCTCATCCAATTGCTCAAATTCAGACCTTGGTTACTGCCCAGGATGCAGGGACCCAGTCCCTAACACAGAAAGATCAACACCTGATTATCCTTTCCCTACTGACCTTAAGCACAGAGTAAAGCTCTCAGTATTTTCGCTTTGCTGGCATTGCTTCTTTTCAAGGCATTACCGCACAACAGTCGTATCCTGCAAAGCACTGAAGTCCCCAGGGTACCCTTAACTTTATATGCATGGCTTGTCCAAGATCTCCTCAAGCAATACTGCACTCCAGGATAGTTTTGTCTTCTACGTTAGCAGCCTAAAACCAGTCTAATTAGTTGAATTAAGCCAAAGAGAGCAAGCAAATCTATTAATAAATACCATTTTAAAATAGAACTTTGCATAACTCGGGCATCATAAAACTTTAATAAGTGAAGAAGAAATAGCTACATTACACTCAAGTGACCAAGTTTGAAATACAAGCAGTCCAGCAGCACTCTGGCAAAATTACCTCAGATTTTTAGACTCATAGAATCATTTAGATTGGAAAAGACCTTTAAGATCACCAAGTCCAACCGTTAACCTAACACTGCCATTCCACCACTGAACCATGTTCCTAAGAAACACATCTACCCATCTTTTAAATACCTCCAGGGATGGGGACTCAACCACTTCCCTGGGCAGCCCGTTCCAATGCTTTTGTTATTAGTAAAAAGTGTGATTTAACTTTTAAAAATACCAGTGACTATTACAAAGTATCTACACTGAGAAATAAAAAAAACCCAAAACATCTTCTTGCAAATACTTATGAACACAAGATCAAAACACTACCACAATCATCGTCTTGTGGACATCCACAAGTCTATGGGGCCGGATGGGATCCACCCAAGAGTGCTGAAGGAGCTGGCAGAGGAGCTTGCCAAGCCACTCTCTATAATTTATCAGCAGTCTTGGATAACAGGGGAGGTCCCAGGTGACTGGAGGTTGGCAAATGTGATGCCTATCTTCAAGGAGGGCCGGAAGGAGGATCCGGGGAACTACAGACCAGTCAGCCTGACCTCAGTACCGGGAAGATTATGGAGAGGTTCATCTTGAGTGTGCTCACCAGGCACATGGAGGACAATGAGGGGATCAGGCCCAGCCAGCAGGGGTTCATGAAAGGCAGGCCTTGCCTAACCAACCTGATTTCCTTCTACGACCAGGTGACCCGCCTGGTAGATGAGGGAAAGGCTGTGGATGTTGTCTACCTGGACTTCAGCAAAGCCTTCGACACAGTCTCCCATAGCATTCTCCTGGAGAAGCTGGCAGTTCATGGCCTAGATGGATGTACTCTTCGCTGGGTTAAAAACTGGCTGCATGGCCGAGCCCAGAGAGTCATGGTGAATGGCGCTAAATCCAGTTGGCGGCCAGTCACAAGCAGTGTCCCCCAGGGCTCAGTTCTAGGGCCAGTCTTGTTTAATATCTTTATCAATGACCTGGATGAGGGGATTGAGTGTGCCCTCAGTAAATTTGCAGACGACACCAAACTGGGTGGAAGTGTTGATCTGCTGGAGGGGAGGAGGGCTCTGCAGAGGGACCTGGACAGGCTGGGTCGATGGGCCGAGGCCAACTGTATGAGGTTCAATAAGGCCAAGTGCCGGGTCCTGCACTTTGGTCACAACAACCCCATGCAACGCTACAGACCTGGGGAAGAGTGGCTGGAAAGCTGCCTGGTGGAAAAAGACCCGGGGGTACTGGTTGACAGCCAGCTGAATATAAGCCAGCAGTGTGCCCAGGTGGCCAAGAAGGCCACTGGCATCCTGGCTTGTATCAGGAATAGTGTGGCCAGCAGGAGCAGGGAAGTGATTGTGCCCCTGTACTCGGTGCTGGTGAGGCCGCACCTCGAATACTGTGTTCAGTTTTGGGCCCCTCACTACAAGAAAGATGTTGCCTTGCTGGAACAGGTCCAGAGAAGAGCAACCAAGCTGGTGAGGGGTCTGGAACACAAGTCATACGAGGAGCGGCTGAGGGAACTGGGGTTGTTTAGTCTGGAGAAGAGGAGGCTGAGGGGAGACCTGATCGCCCCCTACAACTCCCTGACAGGAGGCTGTAGTGAGGTGGGGGTCGGTCTCTTCTCCCTGGTAACAGATGATAGGACGAGGGGGAATGGTTTGAAGCTGCGCCAGGGCAGGTTTAGGCTAGACATTAGGAAAAACTTCTTCACCGAGAGGGTTGTCAGGCTCTGGAATGGGCTGCCCAGGGAGGTGGTAGAGTCTTCATCCCTGAAGGTATTTAAAAGAAGGACACATGAGGTGCTTAGGGACATGGTTTAGTGGTGGGATGGCAGGGTTAGGTTAAAGCTTGGACTCGATGATCTTAAAGGTCTTTTCCAACCAAAGTGATTCTATGATTCTATTCTATGATCATTTGAAGGTTTTTCTTTAAGTATTACGCTACACTAGTCTCACTTAGTTCTGCCCCTCTAAAACCTTTTTGACATGCTAACGCAAGCCGTCTGTACTTCAGCAAAGCAGCGTGGCCCAACCCGAACAGGTCTGCAGAGCAAACCAGTTGGCGTTCAGGCCTCAGCCACCACCACCACCACTCACATACACACATCAAGGGCTTTGCTGGGACTAGCTATAACTCTGCCCCAGGCTGGACACTCAGTTGGGAGCAGAGCATCCCCACTCCCCCCTGCCCTCCTCAGAGCCTGGCCATGCTCCCCCAGACCACTCTGCAGCCAGACCCAAGGCTCAGTAACAGGGAACAATCCTGGGGCTCGATTCAAGAGCACACTCACGCTCGCTCCGAGCTGAAATCCTAAGATAGAAGCACCCAGAGGAAGCTGTTAGTTGTTCCCAAAAGTACAACAAACTAAGCACAATATTTATCTATGTGAAGATATACTGACCAGTTGGGGTGGGGAGGGGGAGGGTGGTTTAGCCAAACTATCAGGGCTTGGAGAAGGAGGAAAAGTGAATGCATTCTCCCTTATTTTTTTAATCTGGTTGCTTAAATTTGTAAAACAGTGTTAGTTCTAAGATGTCTTGTCTCCACATTAGTTATCTTTGCTATAGATGCTGAAAATTCTGCAAGAACTTTACAATACCTCTAGTTCCCCTAAACAATATATGCTTGTAAAAATACACAGCCCTTGGGGTAGGCTACATGGGTAGTGATGAGGTACTGTATAAAAGTTCTATTTTTTTCTCCCAAACCCTTAAGAAGAAACAGCTCTATCCTTCAGGGGAAGACAGCTCCATTTACAGGGCGACATTCTCTGTTGTGAACAAAGAACTGAGCTGTGCCTACGTTATCATCCTGGTTGTCAATACACTGCCACCAGAGCCACCCAGCTTATCTCAGTGATCCTACCTTTGAGGGCCTACATTCACATGACCCAGTAAACCAGAGCTTGTTGGTGACAGAGCTGTGGTTCCCAGAAAAGGTCTCAAAGACCAAGACAACTTTACAAGCTCGACAAGCATGGTTTCTTTGCATTTTTCACACTGAGAAGTTTTCTCCGGTTTGCTGCCTACAGAGTAAGAATCAAATAGCAAAGTCATGCATGCATATGAGCAAAGTTACTACCCTGCTCAGCCCTAAAACTTCAGGAGAAAACAGAATTTTTCAGACAGTGGCATTGAATGGAGCCCCAAATACTCTCCTAATGCTGAGATGATGGAGGGGCTTTTTGCAGTTGGGTTTAAATTCTTTTTATTTCATATTCCTTTCATCATGTAAAAGCTTTATAATGTTAATGCAAACACATTAGTCATGAAAGTGAGAATCCAAGGGTATCAGCCTGACCTACACAGGCTGTGAGCAAACTGAAAGAGAAAACAAACGGATGCTGACTTTCTTGAAACTGTCATCAAGATTTTTTTAGCAGATTAGGCTGCTGTTAGGTAAATGCTGACTAAATATAGAGTGTTGAGGAAATGTTTTTGGCTGTCTTTGAACTGTATGTTCAGAAGTCACACACGTTGAAGGCCAAGCTGATGAAACCATCTATTGCTAATTTTACTCATTAGCAAGAGCTTGCCTTTTTTCAGTTGCTAATACACTTGCCAACTTTCAACAATTTGAGCTGATATTTTCCATATCAGGTGCCTGCCTTTAAAGAACCAAAAAAATTTAGAAGTATCAAAATAATTCAGCAGTTCCAAGAGCAAAAGTAGGAAAAAAAACCAAGTTGCCTTGCCAACATTTGAAGAGAGGTCAGGAGAATGTTTAAAAGACATAATTGCACACAAGGACCTACACTTCGAGTGCCTGACTTTGCGACCTTACCCAAAGTGCATTCGAAAGAGCTTTTTGTGCGTAACATACTATTAGATGGGCAGTTAAGCTCATCTCAACTTGTAGTTTAAATGTGAAAAGTACATGCTGCTGTTCTTGCAAGTTGTCTTTTCCCATAGAAGTAGACAGAGGGGCAATCACTTGTATAAGGCTTGTAAGAATCAGGCCCTGAAGCATTTGTCATTTCTTTCTGGAATCTGTTCCCATTGAAAAAAAATTATTACGCATATAGCCAAGAGCTAAAGAACTCCCTAGTTATTCATGTCACACAGCTGATACCTACCCACCACCAGAAACCACAAAGCAGAGAGTCCATCCCTGATGTCTGCCCTTCCCCGCAGTCTTCCGAGATCATCAACATGAAACAATATTCTCACCAAGCATGAACAGCAACACAAGGGACAAGGAAGTGAAGAATCAGCTCTCCTAATCTTTGTGCTGTAGCAAACCCAGCAGAAGCTGAGTGTGTCAAGAAACAGAATGAGTAAGCAATAAGTGGGTGGTTCAATATGTTCATTTTCCTCCACTATTTCCATTTCAAGTGTCAGCTTCCCAAAATGTATTTAATTTGTACTATAAATTTTGATTCCAAAACTCTTGCCATGCTGTTCAACAAAACAGTCTGCACATACACATGTAAAAGGAAATATTGCCCAAAACCCTGATGACAGCAAGGGCCCTTGTATGAAATCTGTTGCAGCTACATTTGCTTCCAGATTTGAAATAAAATGGTAAAAGTTTCGGGGGTTTTTTTTGGCTAGAGGGATCTAATGACAAATGAGAAGCCATCTCCCTAACGTTTTTCCTTCACTTTGCAGTCTGTACCAAGCTCTCATCCAGCAACAGCAGCAGACTGCTGACAGTGTTACCAAAGAGGTTTCTGTGGGCTCTTAATCACTGTTGTAGCCTCTAATATAATAATATCTTTCTGACTTCTCATTAAAGCCCAATATTATATTGGAATAACCACATTCCACCACTCCTGTTATTTAATCTTTGGTATCTCCTGTAAACACAATAGAATTAATGAAAGTGCATTTCTGGAGATAGCCTTCATTGTAACATGCAGACAGAACTCACCAGGATGGTCTCCTTGTTGTAAAACCTCCTAGAGCCCCAAAAGGAATGAAAGCATCTGTAAAAGCTTTCTCCCCGCTGTACCCTGCCATGTCAGGGTCTCACCAGCCCCACCGCTGGCTACATTGGCCATATGCATCAACTAGTTTAATCAAAGAAAAAGGGGTCAAGTGTGGGAAAGTGTCTACACCTGAAAGCAAAGAGGAGGGCAGAACATGGCATACCATACCCAGTAAAAGAACACAGCAGGAGACTTTGCCAAACAGTGCCCCTGCACCCACCGTGCCTACCTCAGCAAGGTTCCCACAAGGCCAGACAGCGCCGCAGTCAGTCCCGTCTGCAAGTCAAGGGTGCCTGCTGCAAGCTGGTCCTACAGCTGCAAACCATAAATATCTGCCTACAGGAATAGATGCATACCCGCTGGCAGCACAATCTATGTAAAAACCCAACACATTAGGCATTTTCTTCAACCAAAGCTTCAAGAGGTCCAGGCTGGCATGGCAGTCCCTACTCTTCCTTTCATCTAACAGCAGATAAAGATACCATTTCCCAACGCTTCAGGATGAAGCGCTGAGCAGACTGTCCATGGCTGTGCACCACCTGTACTGACTGACCCAGAGAGAGCGCCAAGAACCCTCAGAGGCTGTAACTTTCAACTGGTTGCTATGCCCGTGACAGCAAAGAACATCTCTAAAATCAGACAAGGGAAATAAAGCCTTTCCAATAGGAAATTAATACCACTAAACAAAAGAGCCATGACTCCTGTAATTATCCTAATGCCATAAAAAAAAGCAGGTCCTCATAAGAATCATAACTAACAGTAAAGCAACATTTAGTGAAGGGTAGGAAAACTTACTGATCCAAGCTCAGAACACACCCCTACAGTGATAGCAAAGGGGGAAAAAAATCCCTAATGATACATTACACACCCATCAAAACCCATTACTCACTCTAGCTGAGTGGGAGAGTGGAATTTTGCAAGCTTGTCATACAGCAGGATTTACTGTGTCAGCTCTAATTTTAATTGTCACTTTGCTCTGGAAATGCAATAAAACCGGTAAATAAATATTAAACAATGGATTACAGGCTTAAAGCTGTTATAATGGCAAAAACTATTAAACTCCTTGTATTTATGTTGTTAAAAGCATTAGTCTCTCTTTGCGCCCATCCAAATACTGCTGCAGAATTGAATTATTTGAAAATGTGCACAGAGCAGGCAGGCAAAGGCTGGAAGTATAAATTATTATCAATACTATGGTCACTCCTTCAGGTCTTATTCCAGGTAAAGTAAGTACTGTGGCAGAAACTGTGCATGCAGAAGACACCTCCCCCCCCCGCATTAGGAGAGCTGCAGGCTCACCTCCTGAGCTGGGAAGTCCAGCAAAAAGAGGGGGGGTGATGCAGAAACTGCATGAGCAAAGCCTGACATTTTTGTCAAATTCAGACCTGGCTCTTCTTGAGCAGCCTTCAGCTCCACTGACTTTTCTCTTCTGGAGCATCAGATCAAGCTGGAGGGTAACAGAAAGTAAAGCCACCGTTTTTTCTCACTAGAGTACGACACAGCATGTTCTCCTCCCTGCCTGTCAAGAGACAAGGACAATTTGCTTCCCCACTGATAAGGCTGGAGCACAGCCTGAGGAACAGAACTATTAGGATTAACTGGGTGTTCCATAATTAAGAGTTTTATAGGCATCCCTCCTTAGTTTTGCACATACATAAAACCTTGAGCTTTTCTGAGAAGTGCTGGCAGTTTCTTGCAGGTCTTCCCTGCTAGCACTACAGTAAGTTTTCTACTGAACCATGAGTCTCGCATACAAACCAGTTCATTTTTACAATGCCCACAAAGGGAGAGAAATCTACAAATCCTGTTTGCCAGCGGCTGCTGCTGAACTCTAGTCAACAATTACCCCATTAGTATACTTTAATCATTAACATTAATTAAAATTATTTTCTCAAAATATTTCCAACATCCTTATCAGCAATGCATTTGCTTATGGTGGTTTACTATTCAGGTTTCAGTATCTATGCTAGCCGGTGACCTCAGCAATGTGGCAGGTCAGGTATCAGCTGAAGCATGCACCCAGGTACAAGTTCCGTATGTTATGAACCCTCTGATTTGAGACTGAAAAAAATTCTACTCTATGAAAACATTGCCATCTGCCTAGTACTCCATTTTCTGATGAGCTGCAAAACTGCTCCTATTGCAGTACTTTACCCTTTTTATCTCGTTTATATGAAAATTGGACAAAGACTTATAACGGCAATTGGTATGGAGATGAGCCAAGTCATTCAGTCCTCAAATAGATTTTGCTCTAATTCAAATTCTAACCTGCTGCTTATTCCTAAAAGCTATGCCACTTCTGCACAAAATCAAGTTACTGCCCACAGAGTCACAAAAATTACAATCCTTTACCACGACTGACCCTGAATTTTTCACATGCAGTACTAAGTTGTGATCTTAAAAGCTGTCTGCAAGCTCCAGAGTATGCAGTGAAACAGATTAAGAAACTTTTTTCCCCCTTTTAAAAAGGGCAAAGTAACTTTTCATAAGCTTGAATTTCCTTACCAAGCCTATTCCATACTGCAGACCGCTAACACTCAGAGGAAAACAGCTGAGACTGAAGCAATCATTCCATTTATTTGTAAAGAAAAAGTTACTCCTTTTACATCTCTTGCCTATTGCAAAGCCTCAGTAAGAGTTTAAGGGTAACACACCCTCCTACAGCTGCCCCACCCCAAATGATGCTGAACATCTTTGGCTTGTCTTTTCGTCCAGTGGAAGAGCAAGAGGCCCAAGTACACCTTGGAGGCTGGGCCAAAAGTAACGATGCAGTCCGTGTACCCAGAGTGCCAATAATAATTTCTATAGTACCGATCAAGTCTGTACTCTTCACACTCATTCAGTCTCATACCAAGCCATTTAACTTTGGATGTGTGAAGAATCATAAACAGATGATCTGCTACACGTGGGCTCACAAGGCAGAAGCTCCAAAGTCCTGACCCAAGTGATGTCAAAGATGCTTTCAGCTCATACAGCATTTCACGTTTCCATTTTCTGTTAAATCACTTGTTTGTGTTGATAACAGAAAAGGGCTAAACAAATGCAGCTGCTTGCTTTTAGATCTAAATACATTGTTTTTTAAATGAATGTTTGTGTAAAGCAGATCAATCTCGCACCCTTTCTTTACTTATTGCACATCTCAAATGGTAATCACACATACAGAACAGCTTCAGTGCTGAATACGTGCTATGTGTAGCTAAATTCACACAAAGTGTTGTGGTTTTTATCCCGAGAATATTAACTCACTCAAATCAAATCAGTTTTGACTGGAGCATATAATGTACTTTTTACCTCTATAAAAAACAGGCTTCTTGCCAAATAGGTGCAAGATCCAGATTATAAAGTTGCATGAAAGCATGTGTATTTTTATGCTTTACAGGGTATTTTCTGTATATATTTGTCCACATACTGTTACTTTTTTGACCAATCAAGAAAATTGCTAACTCAGAAAATAAGTTTCATAAAGATGCGTCTAAATAGAATCACAGAATCATTTAGGTTGGAAAAGACCTTTAAGATCATAAAGTCCAACCATAATAATATATTGGGATTACAATATAAATGTTTACACTTGTTTTATAAAATTATCATTCCCACTATGACAAATAGAAAAGAAGTTATCCCATCCCTGCTACTTCCCCTTTCTGAAAGGAATTGCACACAACTGGGGGGGTCCTTTTACTTCTTGTTTATATATACAAAGGCTTTGGACCACAGGGAACACCCCTCTTATGGGTCAGCAACAAAACAGCTTTACTGAATCCATAGAGTGTTGCTGATAGCATACATCAGAGCTGACTTTACTAGCTTCTAGCAATAGTAAGTGACATGAGCTTTTACAAAGGTGACGAATCTAAAACAGGACCTTTGCACACATTAACAGAAGATGCAGCACACAAGGACAAGATCTGTATTCAAACAATGTTAAGTGTGCAGACTCTGCATCAAAGACATCCCTGCTTTTTCCAACATTCACCAGGGCACAGAGAAGGCTCTCCTTTTAACATGAGCCATCACAACACTAGAGCCACAGGCTTATTGAATATTTCTAATCCAACATTAGAATTGATCGGCAAAACTGCCCAAAGACAGTTGAGATGTAAGCAACCTAAAGATGACATTAAGTGTCCATGTGGGCAAACTGTTTCAATGCCCTGTCTCACTCTTATTTTAAAAACTGCCTCCATTAATATCTATGAAGCTCCATCCACAAGCTTGCAGTGGATAAAGGAAGGCAGTATCTGGCTCAGTCTACTTTCATAATGATTTACATCACAAATGCAGTGGGCGGTTGTCTGGTTGACTCTGAGGGCAAAGAATGGACCCACACGTACAAAAGTGGTGCTTTAAAAGTCCATTGCCATGATTAGAATGAATAATCCTAGAGATAAGCCTCTCATTTCTCAGAGTACTCTAGTCCATACTGTATCACTCCATAGCAGAACATACTAAGCTCCTGTTTACATTACATGAATTGCTTGGGTAGGAATAAAAATATTTATCAGCTATTTTTGTATTTACAGACTAACACCTCTGTGTCTCAATGACAATGTTTTCTTTTTCACATATCCTTGATGCACAGCTGTGACAAGTTCTGGATCTATGTGGCACCAACATTTTTCAGAAGAGAAGTATCATTTGGGAGAACTGTATCGCCTTCTTTTTATAACATAGTTGCCTCCCCCAAAAGGTTTATCTAGTCCAAATTTATCCTTTAAATTGACTTTTTATAAAAGCTTATATAATAGCAACACAATTTAATACCCCAGGCTTAGCTTTCTTTCCAAGGCTAGGCACTGCTACTACAGTAAGGCCTACAACCGTCTGCCAGCACGGTGAAGTCTGTGCTACCTTATACTATTTTGCATCACACATTTTGAAAACCATTATTATTATTATTATTGAGAGAGTGATGAGGAGACTAGAAGTCAATCAGAAGCATGTTACAATGAGCAGATGCAGCAGTTTCTTCCGTAGCTTGTTATCCTGAGGTTGCTTCAACACAGTAGCAGTTATCCTTCACTGATGCCAGAAAAACTCATCCTTTAAACCCAATCTCTAATTCATCTTGATCAAAATACATAAACATTTTGTTAGAGCACTCTCACAAGGCCCAACTAATCATTTAAACATCTTTCTTGGATTAACAGTCCAAAAACAAGGTTTTGCTAAGTAAGAATATTTTAATACAAACAACATCCATGAAAAGCCTGAAGGATTTAATTTGTAACCAAGCCTGCAGTTATCTCTACTTCCTACTTTCACAACAAGATTGACAAAATGAAGACAGGAAGAGGAAATAATTCATCCATCAGCTCGAGACCTCTCTAGACCTTGGAAGAACCGCTGAGACAGTATTCAGAGGAAGGTCCCACCCGGCACAACAAAAACAGGCTTCTTCAACCCCCCTAAAAACAGCTAAAGAAAAGGAAGCAATCCATTTCCACTGATATTTACAAGATAAATATTTACAAGATAAACTGAGAGATAAAAACATTTCCTTTGAGTTTTCAGTTAACTGGATTTTAAAAATATGAAATAATAAGCTAAAATACATCTTACCCAAACTGTAACTGTGTGAGAGAACTATTAATTGCATATAAACTTAATTTGATCCAATGGCATCTATTGGACAGTAAAGGAATCACCTATAAACTAACCCAAGGGAGGGTGTTTGTTCTAAACCATCACACTCTTAACTTAATGGTCACGCTAGTCAGGAAAGCGGTGTGTTTCTATACAGTAGGAAGTACATTTGGCATCCAAAATTTTGTAGCTCCTAGGGAAAAAGGGAAAGCATGTTAGCTTCCTCTATTTGGAATTGGAAGGCTGTCATAAAGTGTTCTGCAGTAATGTGTTGCTTAACAAAGATGCAATAAAAATATTTACAGATTCAGCTATTACAAGTCTTGGATCATCAGAAAATAGCTAACATAAAACAAAGCATCTGGAGGGACAGTGAGCAAAAGGACGCTTCAGTACATAAAGTCTGTGGCGAGGCCAAGCACAACAACTCTGTAGCGAGACAAAAATCAAGGCAGCTGGGATAGTTATTATAAACCACTGCAAAATAAATTAGCATGAGAAAGATAAGAAATATCACTTCTGAATAAACATCCTCTGAAAATTAGAGGTGGAAGTCACTTAACTCATTGTGCAAAACAAAAAGCTTTGAGGAATGAACACAACTAAGTGTCCTACATATGCCTTGCCCCACATCCCCACAGCAACATCCTCAGCCTCCAGGTCCTTCTTTGCTTACAACTGTAAGTCCCCGCGTACCCCCGAGAGCCTGAAGTTGCTCCTCAAACACCCTCAACTCCCTGCCACATCCCCTCACGCTCAGCAGGGCTGTCCCGCTGCAGGAGGGAGAGCACCGGCACGCAGCTCCCTAGACAGCCTCCCCACCCAAGCGCAGAGCCGCAGCGACTCTGCCAGAAGTTACGAATGCCGCAGCATCCGCCTCTCCATCAGCATCGGCAGCGAGTTCAAAAGGACTGTCACAAACAATGTTAGCAACTGGACCTTGGCAAGAAAATCCTGCTTAGAATATTATGCAATCTGCATCTTGCACAGCTTTGCCTTACCCGATCCAAGTATGGTAGTCAGAAATGAGAAAACAGTTCCCAAAATGAAAGCCTCCAGAAAATACATCCCCTTGATTACCTGAATTGTTCTAATGGCCACTTTAAAAAAAAAAATAAAATAAAATAAAATCAGTTGGTAACTAGAAATTGCAGATAGGACTTGAGAATTTCTTTGTCTTAAATAACGTGCTGATAGCAAAAAATTAGTAATAGGAAGTTAGTTATGAATAACTCACCTTCATAAGAAGTGCCACAGTTACAGCTCCGTCACTCAAATTAAAGTAGCAGTTAAAACATTTTTATATGCTCTAAGCTCATACCTATACCATTTGCTTCTTCAAAGAAAAAAAGAACTGAGAAACCTACTTTTATTTTTACTAGTTACCATTACTGGAATAGACTCGGGGGGGGGGGGGGGGGGGGGGAAGGGAGGGGAGGGGCTTGTTTTAGCTGGTATTTCTTCACCTTTTAAAAAAATAAATAAGAGCTTTTACATGCAAAAACACTCAGGAGAATGAGCATCAGGAAGCAATTAAACCAGGCTTAATTGCAGCATTCACAGTTCTCACTACTACAACCTCCAGACCTGGGTTTTGATGGTGTAGAAAAAAAACCAAAACCACAACACGTGTTGCAAATGCATGTGAGCTTAAACGTCTCTGCATGCTGTTCTAGTGCGTACGTAGAGAGGATGACTTGCTACTGAAGGCCATCTATACCTGAAATAAACCTGCAAAGCAAGGTGATGAATACAGAGAATTAGGCTGCTACAGTAAAAATGTTTCTGCGCTTGGTTCTACAGGCCCTGGTTGACACTCCCATCAAGCTTTGCTCCAAACAAGTTGAGAAATGAGAAAATAAAATAAGAGCAATACATCGTGTGTGGCGCTTCACTCCCCCATTTGTACGTCTCCATGGCTTCAGGCAGAGTAGCCAGACTGTGTCCTTCTCCCCCAAATGCTGTGGGGACCAGCGATAGAAGGGAAAACACAGTACTGAATCCATCTCCAGGAGGCCCAGGCAGAACCTCACTCACAACAATGTTCAGCCACAGTCCTGCAATTAGTTACACATACGCTCAACTTGCTGTTATTAAGGGTCTCGCCGATACATAGGAGGAAAACGATGGGCTTATTTTGATGTGACAACCCACTAAATGAAAGGCTTTTCAGTAGACCAGACTCTCATAGGTAAAAGCATCTTTGAAGAATAAGACAGGTTACCAGGTCAGAATATGTATATTCTGGCAATATATAAATTTATATTCAATACATAATATGCAATATCCAGAATAACAGTTGTTTGGTGCCCAAAAACCAAGCACATTTCTCTTGGCGGTCTCTCCTGTGGGAGAAGGAGGTTTCACCACCCTGAAAGTCTCAAGAGTTTTGAGAAAGTAATCTACCTTTTCTATAGAAACACATATGTCAAAAGTATTTTGCAAAAGCAGCAGGAATAGCTATTTTGTAGACAGCAGGTTTCCGTTCCCATGGTTGTAACCTGATAAAACAAGATATATTTGAAAAATAAAACAGAACTACACAGATTTTAAGCAGAATAATAACTTGCTGACTTTTGGTAACAGTAGCCTCTAAGGAATGCTATTTTTGCTTGGCTGCAGAAGTGATCATTCTGAAATCTCTTTCAATTTGTATCCAAAGTAAACCTCTTAGGAAAGTTTATTTCCTCTCCTAAAGACTGCAGGTTGAGATTTTTTTTATCCCTTGTCAAACACATTATTCAAATAAGTCATTTACATCGTTCAATCACTGCAGCTCTTGCCATTGTTTTCTATAAATCTGATTAGCATAATACTACCTCTATCCTTCAGTTATTTTCCTCACCCATTTAAGTATGGATAATTTAAATCTGAAAATATTTTCGGCCTAGTATTTTTCTTTATAGTCAGAAGTTATACTTTATAGTACCCATAAAGTATAACACAATTTGGAGGCTTCTCTCCAAAATAATAGTGTATTAACAGTGCTGGCAAATTCCAAAAGGAACATAGGAGGAAAACAAAATTCATCTTCAATACAACTCTACAGGGCAGAGCAGGAAAGAATGAAATGGCCGGCAGTTCTGATTCCCTACACTGCAGCAAGAGGTCTTGATTTCAGGAACTGGCAATCAAGAGTGTGTCTGTGAAATGTCTTTTCACCTCAGTTCCATTCTTTCTTTGGGTGGTTTTCAGCACATCCACAGAAGCCCTCTTTATCACAGAGAGAGGGATTTTACATTGGCATCATAATCCTTCCAAAAAAAAAAAAGTGGGAGGGGCTTCCTTTAAAAGAAACAAACTGAGTAGTTAAGACTTGAGAAATAGAATTAAAACCATGGGACAGGAAGAGCATTGGTTCTCAGAGTGAAGGACTCCCAAAAAGCCAAGAAATTAAGTTTCTAGCAATGCCTCTGTCAAGAGTTATTTATGACCTGCATGGATTGTCACTGTGCCACACTGTATATAGTAGCTCCAGGAGGGGAGGGGAAGTCCAAAGGGAAGGTATCCAACCCGGCGAGAACATACAGATTCCAGCAGAGCTGACCAAATCCCAAGGTGAAATTGCTTCAGCCTTGCCAAAAAAAGAGTCTTTCCAGTAAAAACTGACTTCAATAAAATGGTAGAGAACAATGAAGCTGAGAAAGTGTCATTATTCCACTGAAAAAGGAAAATTCTGGGGCTAAAGGGATTCCATCAGTCTGGAAAAATAAGAAGCCTAAACAGCATCAGGACACAGTCCAGCAAAACATGAATACTGAATACTAACTAGGATCAGCATCCAAGACTCTTCAGCTTTTCTTGTTAGTTGGGAGAGTCACATATATAATTCTCCACCCTTATATGCAAAAAGGAAGAATCATTTCCAGAAAGACAAGACGACATAAATATACTAAGATTTAGAACCAAGTGTTGCTGTAAGAATAACTAACAGCTTGTCACACAAGCAATATTTGTCATATTTATGACAAAGGTGTTAACATCAATTTCAGTAAAAGCTATTCCGAAGGGAGCAATGGTTCCCCCCTGCTGCCTGTCGTGCAGACTGGACAGCCGGGGCCAGCAGGGAGACTGGCTACCCAGGCTGGGGCTGCAGCCAAGCAGCCCAGCTCAGGAGACATGGCGTCCTCTTTAACCTCACTGTTATCAAATGCAAGAGAGAAAAATCTGACATCCTTAAAGCTGGATGGAGAAGAAAAAAGAAAAAAATAATTTCAGTTCAGTTCTAATACAGTGGTTGAAGTGTCTTACCCTTCTGGAGAGTGATGGTCCACTCCTTTCTCATTCAATAAAAGAATCTCTTTGCTGTCTTTTCTGTGCCTTCTCATTTCTTTCTCCAACCTTCTATTTTTAATCAGTGTTGTAACCATACTGCTCTTTGGGAAGAAGCTTATATAAAAAAAAAAAGCCCTGAACTTTTATTGCGCTGCATAGTGTCCTTGTAAATGTTAAAACTGGAGAACGTCTGCCTGTCTCTTACCATCAATCTTAAATGCACACAAAGTATTTTATCTTCTTTGTCCAACAGCTTCTGTTCCTTCCCAGAAAGGCAAAGCATGGGGTTTTCATCTCTGAAATTATTGTTACACACTTGAACTGAAGACTCACCACTACATTACTATGGCAACAAAAATAATACAGCTTTAAGCAGTACTACAGGGGTAAAAAGAGATAAACACAGTAAATCCTACGTGATCTGAAGTTACTTTTCATGCAGAAATTATCAGTCCATATTCTGAAGTCTTGGGACACTGGTAGAGCCTACTACAGAAAGCGTAATCACAGTTCCACACATTTTAAAAAGCATGATTAAAAAAAGAGACACACTAATACTCAACAAGTCTGTTCACAGAATCACAGAATCGCAAGGGTTGGAAGGGACCTCGGGAGATCATCTAGTCCAATCCCCCTGCTAAAGCAGGTTCTCCTAGAGCATGTTACACAGGACTTCATCCAGGCAGGCTTTGACTATCTCCAGAGAAGGAGACTCCACAACCCCCCTCGGCAGCCTGTTCCAGTGCTGAGCAACCCTCAAAGTGAAGAAGCTTTTCCTCATATTCAACTGAAACCTCTTATGTTTCAGCTTGTGCCCATTGCCCCTTGTCCTGTCGCTGGGCACCACTGCAAAGAGTCTGGCTCCATCCTCGTGACATCCACCCTTAAGATATTTGTATGTGTTGGTGAGGTCCCCTCTCAGACTTCTCTTCTTCAGGCTGAACAAGCCCAACTCTCTCAGCCTTTCCTCGTAGGGGAGATGCTCCAGTCCCTTTATCATCCTAGTTGCTCTCCTCTGGACTCTTTCTAGGAGTTCCTCATCTTTCTTGAACTGGGGAGCCCAGAGCTGGACACAGCACTCCAGGTGGGGTCTCACCAGGGCAGAGCAGAGGGGGAGCATAACCTCCCTCGACCTGCTGGCCACACTCCTCTTAATGCACCCCAGGATACCATTGGCCTTCTTGGCAACAAGGGCACACTGCTGGCTCATGGTCAGCTTGTCATCCACCAGGACTCCCAGGTCCCTCTCGGCAGAGCTGCTTTCCAGCAGGTCAGCCCCCAGTCTGTACTGGTGCATGGGGTCGTGTTAACAACACAATATTGTCACTCTTACTAGTCCAGTGTTAGCACCACAGTGAATCGCTCCCACAAGTTTTGACAGACCCCGATATCGTAACACTAATGCAAGGTGATCTAAGCAGAACCCCGAAAGCACTGAACAAACTGGTTCAATATTTAGCTTTGAACTACTCAGGGACAGCACAGAAATAAGACTTACTGGCTAAATGCATGAAGTCAAAACATACATTACTGAGAGTTGAACCTGCACTAGCAGGGAATCGCAATGGCAGGAAACTAAAAGCATTATTTTTTCTAACAGTTATCAAATGGGATTTGATCTGGACTTTTATGTGTTGTTTTTACATCCTTAGTCAATTTGTTTTCCATTTCCAAAGAATTTCCCAGTGTAGGCAAGGCCACAGATCAAAATCAAGGGGCAGATTCCAAGTTGCCAGTAACAAGGTTGTGGTGGATAGTGAGTGGGGGGGGGGAGGGCGGGGGGGGAAGTATGTCTGAGTCAAAATTCACAGGTTGATCAACACTTCCGTGGCTTGACCAGCCATTTGGAAAAAAGCGAGCACATTCCCAAGTTTCAAAGCAGTATAGATTTAATTCCAACATGTAGGGCAAAAAAACATTACTATGTGAACAAAAGGTTGCAGATGTATGTTTTTTAACTTGACAATGTAATTAATGATCTTCACCATTAACTGATGGCCATTTGCTTCACAATAAAATAAGTGTTCTATTTTTAAGTGGCAAGATAAGATTTAAAATAATAGGAAAGAGCAGAAGTATTCAGCTGTAAAATGAGGTAGAGCAGTTACTTAAAAATAGCTGGCAGACTCTGGCAAAGGTTAGAAATACTTAGTCAAGGCCTCATTAAGTCACACTGCAAGCTTTCTCCACTGCTCCCCTGCTCTACACATCCAGCCTATTCCCTGGAGCTGGCAGACACATTCAGTGATGCCAGCCACCTCTGTTCCCAACTTTTAACAGCTGGCTTCAGAGTGGACAAAGTATGGCTAAACAGGATGAAGCTTTCACACCTAAATTACCCTTGCTTATAAAAACAATACACAGGAGAAACGTTACTCAAAAACTTGAACTAGATTCATGACACGTTTCCCCCTTCCCTGTGCCCCAGTCCAAGGGAAGGGTTTTGTAGGTCAATCACAACCTTTGTAGTCTATATTAATATATACTCCAACATCATCCTGTATCTCCCTGTGTTTTGGCAATAATAGATACTCCAATACCACCCTGTGTTTTGAGTCTAAGCACACACCACAGTAATGAATACAAGCAGCATCTTCTCCAGCAGAATATTTACATAGGCTTACATGGGAAGGGTCCCTGCAGTTAACTCTTTACAAGCTCTGCTTTCTCTTCTGGCCAAATAGTCCTTACCCTACAAGCACACTATGCACAACATACTTTAAATTGAGTAGGAGAAAGGAATTATTTCCTAGGCTGTTCTCCTTCAACTCTTTGAATGCTTCTAGGTGCAGTTATTTGGCAGTTAAACTTTTCTTCTTGCTTTTCACACCTCCCAGACCAAAGTACAGTGGTGTCCTCAGGGAAGGCGGCGCTCAGACAGATCTGTAAAACCAAATACAAATGCATCATTGTAACGAGTCAATTAATTAAGCAGCTAGGCATGGCTGGAAGTGACCTACTGGGAGAGAGAGTAGTAAACTTCTCATGTAGTATACAAATTACAAAGAAAAAAAAAACCAACCTAGAGCAGTCAACAGCAAAGGAAGCATTAATCATTATCATCACTGGAAACACCATGAAGCTTATCTTAACAGTTAAACCACCACTTGAGAAGAGCAGCATTCTCCCTAGTGCATTGCCTAGATTATTTTACTGCTGTTGATCACTGAATCATCACAGAAAGAGAGAAAAACTTGGCATTCTTTGATTGTTAGTGGCTGTCGTGGTTTAACCCCAGTTGGCAACCAAACACCACACACCTGGTGGAATGGAAGAGAGAATCAGGAAAAAAAAAAAGCAAAACTGTGGGTTGAGATTTAGACAGTTTAATAGGACAGTAAAGGAAGATAAAATAATTAATAACAATAATAGAATATACAAAATAAATTATGCATAACGCAATTGCTCACCACCTGCTGACCAATACCCAACCCATCCCCAAGCAGCGGTCACTGCCCCCTGGCCAACTGCCCCCAATTTATATACTAAGCATGACATCATATGGTCTGGAATAGCCCTTTGGCCAGCTGGGGTCAGCTCTCCTGGCTGTGCCCCCTCCGAGCTTCTTGTGCACCTGGTAGAGCAGGGGAAGCTGAAAAACTCCTTGACTAGCGTAAGCACTGCTTAGCAACAACTAAAACATCAGTGTGTTATCACATTGTTCCCATACTAAATCCAAAACACAGCACTATACCAGCTACTAAGAAGAAAATTAACTCTATCCCAGCTGAAACCAGGACAGTGGCTCATCTGATATCATTAGAAGCTCATTTAACAGCTCTGTAATGAGTCCAGCTCAGGTCCTTCCAGAAGGATGCTTAATACCTCCCTGATGTCTGGATTCTTAAATGCTCATGAAGTTAGCTTCTCTAGACTTTTCTAGAAGGGATTTGAAACTAACTGCAGTAGAACTGCCACTACCAATACAGCTGAGTCTGACAAGTACCCCAAATACTTTCTTGATATAGTAAAACCTTTTATACAGCAACCAAAACATGCATTATAAATGCAGTGGCAAACACACACACACACACAAATAAAACTACACCAAAAAAAAACCCCACCCAAAAGAAACAAACAAAACCCACAGTATTTTCAAAAACATGGAAGAGGGAGGAAATCTTCAAGTTTTGCAATAGAGCAAAATCTGGTGTACAGCTTAATGACTAGCCAAGACCCCTAAGAAGTAACTGGTGATATCAAGTCATACAAACACGCAGAGTGTTTACTTCTTTTCTACAGTATTACTCACCTCCATATTTGCATTCATCCGTTAATTACTTTATTGGAGCATAATAAACCCAAAGGGGTAATGCAATGTTATACCCAAATACTGCCCATGGATTCAGGTATCAACCCGTAACTGCAAACGTACAAAGCTCCTGAAGAGAAAATACAGCATGAACAGCCACTAAAAATACAGATAGGCAAGACAACCAATCGCTACAAAAAAAAACCCAAACAAACAAAAACAACAACAACACCACCCACAACAAACAAAACCCAGATTCAGGTACCGTTTTATTAATTCAGTAGTATAGTTGACATTTTATATACACACTTAGAAAGATTAAAGAACAATTTCCACTGTCCAAAGTGCAAGTAAGTGGTATTTTTTTTCCATAAGAGGCATTCATTGGTCCTATCCTGAAAGATGCCATCCATTTACAACTGCCAATATTCAGCACTCATTAAGATAATGTTCATTGCCCATACCAAGAGTTTTGCAAAGGCTCCTGAATAGCCTTTTCTAGCTAAATACAGTATGGATCAAATCCTCCTTCGATGCAACAGGCATAAAATAAGAATAAACAAAGCCTCAGGCCTGCAACGCCTCTGTGCAAGCAATTCTGTTGGCACAAGGGAGTGCTCCGGATTGCAGCTTGCCACAGCAGCACAAGACAGTCAGCACCTCTCTCCTTCCTCAGAGAGCAACACAAACAGCAGCTTTTTGCAGAAACTGCCAGCTCAGGCTGAAGGTAAGCACACCAGTGTTCCAGCAAACCCACCGCCCTATGGATGTGATGTTTGGCCTTTTGCATTCTCCGGTTGTTCTAAGACTTTTTTTCCATCTCCACCCTCCAAAAAAAGGCCCTTGGCCTTTGTTCACATAGAAACTTATTTTAATTAAGAACTAATGCAGATCGCTGTACAGACAACCTAGTACCAGTTTTAGCTAACTCCTGATGACTGTCAGTTTTAAATCTGGACTTGTCTATACACAATTTCTTTTCAAAAAAAATCATTTTGAATAAAACACTGTAACTTGTATTTACAGCAGGCCAAAAAGAATAGGAGATAACTAAAACAAAAAAGTACTTACAATATAGGTAAGTTATTTGGCAGTGTAAACCATACTTTGTCTTCTTATACATATATCTCTGGTGCAATGCTGAATTAAAATAGTCTTTTTCTTCTTTTGAAAAGAAGTTGTATTTTGCAACAATTACCAAGTTTAGCTCTTGAGTTCACTAAAAGGAAACAACTTTACCGTGTGCCACTGCTAAAATAGCTTAATAATGCAAAATTTAGCCTAAAAAGTCAATTTAGCATGTTCTGTGAATTCCTATAAGCATGCAAAGTATATGTGATACATACATAGGTAGATGGATGGGAAGATAATAAACTGAGCAAGTGGAACCACGTTCTTTAGAACATACAGGTTTCCAGGCATGTAAACACTTCAGTGTTTTCCTTGAACGATATTTGGAGAACTGTGCAATATGTGCTCCTGGCTGCAATATGCCACAACACAAGTTAGAGACATTCTGTGATCCCTGAGTAGGTGTACAGATAGGTAAACAAAGTAAATGGCATTTCAAATGAAATAAAAAATTCTAGATTATACCACATCTACACCACATAAACGGTGCATCTCAGCAGGGTCACGTCTTTTGCCCCACAACCATTCAAACGAGACAGGAAATGCTGCAACCTTTTTACGTTAGCAGCCAATCTTTCCTCTCCTCGCTCAGTGAATGGAACACCGTGCCCACACTGTTCCTTTCAAATCCTCAAATTTCTAAAAATGATGCCAAATGCACTTGCAGAAGGATATAGCTCAGTTTATTCAAGCAGAGAGCTGAGTATCTTTGGAGAAGTTAAAAGCTGGTCTGAAGGAAATATGCAGTTCCCTCTTTGCAGCGAAGGGATATGTGGAAGCCAGACACCAGCTATACGCCCGTTTTCTTAAGAAAGCTAAGAAAAATGTACAGTCCTCTCCTATTTGGGAGGCATGGTACTGCTATAGGATCCAAGCATACTCTTAAGCTTCGGGGGTTTTTACTTCTTCACAGAATGTAAGTCCTGATTCTTTAAGAAGCACCAAAATTGATCTCTTCTCCAGACATCACAGGCACTGCCACAAGCAGGCACCAACAAGGTGCAGCTTCCCAGCACCTCACTTCTCTGCGCTGCCCTGCAGCCGCCCCGCTTAACGTTCTTCCCTGTTCCTCTTCCAGTCTTGTCTCTTCTTGGGAAATGGGGTCATCCATCCAGCACCAGTTCACATCTAAACGCAAGTCTGGGCATTAGCCCTCAGTAAGGTGAGCTCTTGGGGCAAAGGCACAGTCCTCTTAGCAACTCTCCAACAGTCACAAGATTTCATCACAAAGTGCTTATGTGGGACATTGCTACAGTGAAATCTACATACAGTCTTTACACGAATCAAAGCAAATGAGGACATTAACCCCATTTCATTAAATTAACCTTTTTTCCTATCATTTAAGATTTACCTGCTCCCCACACCCACGCCCTCCCAGCAAAGCTACTGAGCCTAGGCAAAGCACTGCTTAACACAGTCACATTTCACTCGCCCAAGCCAAAAAACTCACTTATCCTCCCCCTCTGCTGCTGCAACCCAGCTTCTTCTGCAGAAAGATACCACAGTCCTTGGATTGGTCTACGTAATCTATGCTTAGGACAAGAACATAACATAATTTAAGTAATTATAATGGTAAAAAAAAAGCAAGTCTTCAAAGTCGGGAGGTATTGCAGCAGGGAACACTCCTCTGTGGCGATCAAGGGTACCAGGAGAATGTTCTGAAGTCTATGAACAGGCTCTGACTTGATCTCAGCAAGATCTGGGTCAGTCCATTGAAATGGATTACTTCTAAACACTATTCCTGTCCATCAGACTCATGTATCTCACTACTGCGTATGAAGGTGCCTCCCTCTCATCCATAAAGACGGAGCAAAAAGCATTGCATATGAACGGCATTGTTAATATGCATTCAGTGCACAGACCCTGCAGCAGCACTGTCGAGCAAATAACTCACAGAAAGTGTATTTGTTTATTAAGTCATCTCTGGCTTTTTCCCCCCTCAGCTCTAATAGCAACTTACTCTTTTTTGTGTTTCTAATAACAACTGTATTCTGGATACAATCCCCTAAAATTCATTCTTCAGCAGTAAAGTTGTTCAGGTTTAAAGAAATAGTTTTGTCAAACAAACCTCATCTAGCTCAAAGTAGGATCAGCATAACAAAATTAACAACATTTAAAGCCTTTAAGAGCCTGAAAAAGAACATTTCAAAGTAAAATAACAGGGTTTGGTGATTGGTTATTTGTGTTTAACTCAATCCTCCTTCCATTGATGGCAATGGGAAAATTGCCACTGATTTCAGAGACCAGAGAAACTATGTTTATACTCAAAATCTGCATTGCTTTAGGGAGCAACTGCCGCTGTGAATCATAACATTCCGAGACAACAAATTCACAAGCTGTATATACTATGACTTGCATTTCCCAATCGTACGCAAATACAACCAATTTTACGTAACAGTAGAAGACGAGACTTCCTTCGGGATACATCCATACATATCCCCCAGAACAAATCTGTATTTACCCCAGAGCCAAGACTGAGGTGTTAGACCTCATGCACAGTGTTCCCGCTGAAGGCTGCACAGCTTTCTGGCAGTCTCTGGGACTGGGCTCCATCTACCACAGAACACAAAACGTTTGCAGAAAGTCTTTTTTCAAATGTTTAATGAATTCCAACGTCTATTTTTTTTAGCCAGTGCTCGCAGAAGATTTTTATTACAATATTTCTATGAGGTAGCCTGGAGGTGTGTCATACTCCAATGGAATATAATTCTCTTATTAAACTATTACATTTGTTAAATTAATTTAATAAGTTCCTACATAATCTCATCTGGAAAAAGAAAAGAGATCTTACAGTAATTCATCCATAGTGCCCTCTCCTGATAGCTCTGGCTTGAAGAGATCAGCAGTCACTTTAGCTGAGCAAAATGCAACTTCTCATCAGATATTTATGACAACAGTTATTAAAAGAACAACAAAAATTGTATGGCTTTTCCAAACAAAAGAACAGCTTATAAAAAAAAATATAATGCAAGAACCCAGAACTCATCTACATTTACCATAAGAATTGCCTATACTATATTTTGCAAGTGTCCTAAAAGAAAATCTAATCTGAAGTAAAACATGATGCTTTTCACTCCTCTATGAAACAGTAGGCTAAAACTGACAGAATCCACCAAGATTATCTCATCTCTCAAAAAGTTATCCTCACAACAAAAAATTAAAACACTGCTGTGATACTAACTTACAATGGTAAATCTTGCCTACACACTACTGGGGTGTGGAAATCTTGAAAGGAGATGCCCAAATGGCTTTGGAGTTGCCCCAAAAAGGGTGGCGAGCTTCACTCAGGAAGAGAGGGATGCAAGGAATTAGATTCAACCACTGAGCTGGCAGGAGCAGGACCAAGGCAGCCCTCGCTCATCCTCCTCTTGTTCCTCCCACCACCAGAGCTGCCATAAGCGCTTGTGGAAAAAAAAAAAAAAAAAAAAAAAAAAAAAAAAAGACCCTGTGGCCTCCTGGCAGATACCTTGCCCCCGCCTGCAAGCGCCCCCACTCTACCCCAAAACTTTGCATCATTCAGCCACCTCTCCCCTTAAATACCTACACACCTCTAGCTCTGTAGATACCCAAGAGACCACTATACCAGCACAATTCCGCTCAGGCAAACTCTTATTTTTCTGCCCTGCACGACTTTCCCCATGGGGAGCTCAGGGCTGTGTCTGCAAATGGGCCCCCCCTGGACTGTGCTCCAAGCTTTTGCTGGAGTCCTGGTCACTGCCCTTCGCCTTGTCCCTACCCTGCTTGTGCACTCTTGGCTGACATCCAGCTCCTCTGCCCAAGCTCCGAGCCAGGCTCCCCAGTTTTATTTCAGCTTTCCCTTGACAGCCTCCCCTCCCAGCAGCATTTGGATTACATATAAACCAATTTACCAAATTTCACTTGAGCTTCTAGACATGCTCTCACCCTGCTCTGCCCCATGGCTTTCCTGATTACTTGAGCACTAACATCTGGCTCCTGATCAAGGAGTTTTATTTACTCTTGGTATTTACTTCCCACCTTTTTCTTGCAAGCATGGTGTAGCTAACATTCTCATGTGGTCACTACAGCACACATACTCCTCCAAACGTACTGACTTTGCAGCAGCATCCAGCGCTACAGAATTTCTTAAATTTATGGGGTCTTTTTCCATCAATACTCCTGAAGGAAGTTCTTGTTTGGTTGGTTGCTCTTTTGGGCTTGGTTGGTTTGTTTTTTTAAGCAGATAGACTTTCTAGGACATGCATCAACACAAAAACACAGAGAAAGGTACACCAGCATATACAACAGCAAGATGGATATAGTCTTGTTTGCATAAGCAGCATGCCTCTCAAACCACAAATGCACCCTGCATTTAAGCAACTCCTTTTTTGTTGTTTTCCCTCCAAGCTATCTGAAAAAGCTAAGATAAAAACTTTTTGTAGCTTACAATCAAAACAGATTAGCAGTCCATCAAAACTTGTCTAATGAATTAAAAACACGCTATGCCTACCTATAATACAATACAGGTAATTAGAGCCAAATTACACTGGGAGGATCACTGCTCAATATAGCTTGACAGACTTTGGATCCATAAAATGATAAACCATGAGGAATATACTTTATCTAATTCTAGACGTATTTGGCAGGTATGTAATTAAGTAGTCAGCTTCACATTGAACAGATATCAGAGACTCTTATTGCCCATTCAGTTGTATCTACGTTACCAAAACAAACTTCCAGTGAAGAATGATGATTTTTGAGTCCTAATTATCTGCCACCATCTTCTGTAGTCATTTACACCCATGCAAATCAATACATGACAACTTTGCAGTACTCAAACTAATTTCCAGTTTGTATGAATCTCTGAACAAGCTACTGGGCAGCAAAGACGTGCTCCTTTTGCCCCTGAAAGAAGTACCAAAGCAGCAAGACACAGGTCAACCAGGAGGGATGAGATCTAGCAGGATGAAGAACCTCTGGGGAATAATCAGTATGAATATAATGCATGCTTTCTGTAGCTGTTTTTGCTAGGATTACCCAAGACATGGTGTGAGTGTTAGTACTTCCCTGAGCATGCAACTCAGGAGGAGAATTGAACTTTCACAGTATACTTTTACAGCTAGAATGTTTTTGGGTTTTTTTTAAATCCTCTCAGTACAGTAGCAAAGTAGTAATATCTTGGCACCAGTTACCTTTTAGACTGTGATGCACCTTTAAATAGGCACGGCACAATAACATTACCTGACGCATGCTGCCCCAAATAATCCCAAGACTAATTTTTTGATGTGCCTCTGGAACAGGAATATTTTATCTCAGTTTGATTCCAGTTAATTATTTAAATTAGGGCCTGTACACAGTCTTAAGGGTCAAAGACTTTCAACATAATAAATATACACATTAACAATGAATGACAACTTAATGAAGTCATTACAATAATCTCAGTAATTTAAACACGTTTCAGGAAGGGGCTCAATAACCACTACAACTGCAAATTTCTGACATAAAGATTCCCCCAGAAGACAGTATTCTACATAAACAGGCTTCAAAACCAAAAGTGTTTATGATACAGAAAAATTTAAGGTGGCAGCTTTGGCTGTAAATACACTTCTACACCAATACATACAAAGATATCGGTCTTCATAACTTGTTCATATTTGGTAAAGGCATTTAGCCTTTTGCAGAACTGAACTTTTTAATCAAGTCTGAGTAGTTCCTAAACTGTCATGCATGTCAAAACCTCCCAGTCATACTGGCTAAAAGAAAAAAAAAAAAAGCTAGAATACATGTGTAATACAAAGTTATATTAATCATCATTCCCCATTTCTTAGAAAAATCACCAAGGTATTACCAAAAATTACACCTACCAGGTGCATCCTGAAAAGAAAAAAATTTGCTGATTAGGTTTACGAGCACGATCAGCTAAATGTTTTGCCACAGAGGATGCATTATTTGTTCTACTGTAACTGTCTGCATTTTCACATCTACTGTGGGGAAGGACGGGGGGGAAAAAAAAACAGAACAACCACATTAACGCAAATAAAACATTTTTGTTACAGATGGAGTTGATCTCAGTGGAACTATAAAATGAATAAAATATTATCATAAGAAACAGGATTTGCATCTCTGCATAGATATGAAAACTTAGCTTTATTAACAGCTGCTTAACATATTTGGCAAACAGTAGGAAGCATTCCTCCACCACTGCTCTACCCACCAGCGCCATTACTCCAACAGAACATTATTTTTAATCATTATTTAGGTACTTGGGCACAACAACAGTCTTTGTGCCAATAACATAACCTCAAAAACCAAATCAACCAGTATCACCAACTTCATCTCTTATTCCTGACTGTAACAGCTCCTACCTCTTACCTAGAAAACCTATTGAACAACTTCCTGAAAAGACCTGCCAGAACCTGTGGTTGCAGCTCACTGGACTTGCTGGTATCCTACAGAAAGGATATTGTCCCACCAGTTTGAAAAAGGTCACCTTTAGGCAATTTCAGTGGAATACATTCAAATAATTTTGACCATTATGATCCTATATGGAAGGATACCACAAACACAATGCTATTACCCATCTCCACCCACGTGTTTAATGAGATTGCTAGTCATGTGTTATGTGATGTGCTATATGGAACCGATTGACAAGAAAACTACTCCAGAGTTAGCAGTCAGCATAGCAGATAAATTTGCTATAAACTTTAAGAGAATCAGTTTGCCCTGGAGGTAGGTTGTTGGGGTTTGATTTTTTTTAAAGTACTAAAGTTCACACAAGTCAGTGTAAAGGCTCCCATTAATTTTTAAGAGACTTTTAGCCAGGCCTCAAGTTCTCCTTGAGCAGAAGTTAACTTAAATAACTTTTTACTTGAGTGCAGAGAAGGCTGGAAATCGGAATTATCATATTTTGTGGCAAATCCAAGTATCAGAAACAGAAAGTCTAAATTAAACATGAAAAATTCCAAGAAATTGAAGGGAAAGAAACAGTCACCTATTATTCATAGATCAACTTGGGCACAAGTACATCTTACAATGCCCAGCAGCAAGTATAAGTGACTCTGGGCCTGCACAAGAGCAAAAAATCTCTGTAAGAAACTCTTGTGGCAAAACTTAGACCCCTGAAAGGCATAAGAAGCTAAGTGAGCCTTTAGGACAGCTTCATGGGACCCATATGCCTAAATCCTGCACCTGAATCCTACTTTATACACTTAAGTCTTCAGTGGATTGTGGTCTGCATTGCTACAGATAATGATTATTCATAGCTTGGCACAAAAAAATTCCACAAGACCTAAATCCTTCTTGCTACAATGTTGTTGTCTTAGGCACAGCCATACTGGACCTACCAATGTTGCTTTGTTTTCAGGGAAGAGGTGGGGGTTAAACCCCAGTCCGAAACACCTATTGCCCTCCATGAGAAAGTATCTTAGTGATAAACGCAACAGTTCCACAGAAGAAAAACTGTCCATCTTCAGCGATACTAACTACTGGATATAATTCATTTGACAGAAGCAGGTCTGCAAACAGTACAGGTTCTGTTCAAACCTGTCTTAAGTAGATGCTTATGAAAAAACAGTGGTGTATGGAATACAGGTGCAGTGTTATGAAAATATCATAAAGACTACAACAACTATGCTGCAGCAATCCAAAAAAAAAATCTCCAAAATGTTTCTCTTCTGTAAAGCTAGCAAAAAAAAAAAAAAAATTTCTAAATAACTAATTACCAGAGCAGATTCTTTTAATTTCTAAGAAATTTTTACACTAGCAATAAGTGAAAAACAGACTTCTGTGTCTCATAACGGTGTATTTAAGTTTTTCTTAACAAATAGATACCGGGTTAGATAAAGGTCAATCTAGGCTGGTATCCCAGCTACAGGAATACATGCATGGGGAGACACATGAGAAGCAGGAAAAGTACAAAGTGATCAATCCTCCACTGTAGCTTCCCAGCATTCAACCTCTTGTAGTTTAGGGACTCGCTAAGCCAGGTGCTTTTGGTGCACTGTGAAGCTCTCCTCCATCAATTTGTCATTTTGAACCTGCTTGAACCCATTTACATTTCTGACTGACACAGCTTTCTGTGGCTGTTAAGTGCATGATTTAACCACCTGTTGCATCAGAAAATACTCTAATTTTTTTAAACCTACTACTATGTAACTATCACTGGATTTCCCCGACTTCACATTCTGTGAAAGAGAGTGAATATCAGTTCCCTGTTTCTCTCTCCGCAATGCTTGGGAATTTACATACATTAAAATATCACCAATTATCTTTTTCCAGAACACTGATGAATTTATCATTTTGTGGCAGTCTTTCCATGGCTAGGCATGTTGTTCTTGCCCTTCTCTAGACCTTTTTAGGTTCTACTGTATTCTTTCACATATTCTCCACCTGAATATTTTCCTTTTTTTCTAAGGTACTTATGAATATGCCAAAGAATGCAGCTGGGGTAAAAATCACCATTAGGCTATCAACTAATAAATCAGCTTTAATGACTCTTACACAGTCATTGGTTTAGATTATTAAGTAGCAAGTATCTAAATGCAAGCTTACACAGCAAAAAGCTAAGTAATAGTTACTAGAGAATCATTACAGTCCTGAAAAACTCTGTCTTCTGAAAAAAAGTCTTAAAAAGTCATGTTGCATAGACAGATGTATCATGTATTTAAAACACTTAAATTCTGCCACCACATTTCAGAACACAAGATGAAAGAAACTAAGCCTCATTCTTTTTTATTGTAGGCTGGGGTTTTTTTAAAGCTAAAAATGTCACTAGGATAAATACAACTTCTTGAAACAAGACAGCTGGCTATCTTGATACGCTTCCACTGATGAATTCAACTGCAAAACCCTAATCCTTGCAGTTCTTTAACTGGTAGTATATGACAGGCAATGACAACTCAACCGGCTTTTAAAGAAAAAAAATCCGTGCATGAAACAGAAGCAAATAGTCTTTGGAAGAAGAACTTCAGTGAAAGGTCTCATAGCTCTACTGTGACTGAAGTTAAAGTCTGACTCTGCAGTTCCTACTTCAAGTTCACTTCACGGGCACAGCCTGCTGTTACGAACATAATACAGAGCTGCGCTATCGGCTACAGTATCTTGACACAGAGATCCAGGAAGAAAAAAAACCCACATGGTCCCAAAAGTTTGTATTTCATGCAAACAAAGCAGAGAGAGAAGCCTGATAAGAACTGACAGGGAAGTATTTTGGTTAAAAGTTACAAAATATTTCAGTAGGCATTACATAACAAATTACACAGCCTTCCTACCCGTTTATTAAAATGCTTGTACGTGGCAATGTCAGAAGGAAAACAACATCAGTCAGCTCTGTTTAGAACCCCACACAGGAAGGCTTACAAAGCATGACATGTAAAAAGAAATGAAATCCAGTTCTTCGAGCACTTTCTTCCGTTCTCCTGACCTATAACTGGTTGCAATTAACATTTGATTTGCAAACAAATGGCCCTGGAATTTTCACAAGGAAAAAAAAAAAGGTACATCATTAGGCTTCTTCAAAAATGGGTCAAGTTCTACGCTCTCTTGCCCTTTCTCTAATTTTGCCTCCCAACCATTAAACTCTGCTGACTTCAGGCTCCTCATGGCAAAAACCCTTTCTTGCTCCAGTTCTGTAGTAAGACCATTTACCTCTTCCTTGCATTAAAAAAATCCAAACCCCAAAAAACCCAACAACTGATGCACATGTATTAGGGAAATTTTCTAAAGCACAAGAGCAGCTACAACTATTTCTCATTAATACTATTTCAAATTTACCTCAATCTACAAAGCTGTGACCATTAGCAAAGCAAAATGGGAATAAAAATATTCCAACTACATTTTGGTTTTGTTCTTATTTATATAAATGAGTTATCTTGTTTCTGAGCACATGAACACAGTGAAGACTACCTAGACAGGTTCATGTTTTACTTGCAATATATGCCAAATGTAATTTGCTGCAGGAAAGGTTTTTAAAGCAAGTTCAGTCCTTCATACTTCACAGTTACACTGGGGATGCCAAAACACTCCAGTGTAAGCAAGTTTGGCTTCCACTGGAATTGCGCTCTCAGATGCTAACCTTGAAACCTGCAGAGTTCTAAAAGATAGCTGGGGAAAAAAATGCTGCTGAAAACATACTTTGATCACCCAAATCTATAGAATTTTAGCTTTTTGCTTATTTCAGCGAGATGACTCATGTTTAAGGTACGCCTTTAAATAATTGGGAGACAGGACAAGAGCGTTCAACTCCTGCAGAACAAGAGTTTGCCCTGGGTGTACAACTTCCTTTGCTTTCTTAAACCCCCTTTTTCAGCTGGTAAGATCAGCTTAAAGAAAGTGATGGAATATTATTCTGACTATGGATTTATATGAACATACAGACTTCTTGGAGTAAAATAAATATAATAAAACACTGTAAAATTCATTTCCCTGTAAAATGTACAATGCTTAAACAGAACTCCTGCAGGTTGAAGTCCTAAAAAACAGAAGAGGTAAAACAAGTTGGGGTTTTTATCTTAATTCCATCTAAAATTTGCATTCAACACCTGATAAGCATATCCTAGGACATCAGAAATTGCTGAAAGATGCAGATAAATAAATTAGTTAATTCCTATCCTGGGTTAAAAGTATTTCCCATTCACTGGTATAATGCCAAAGGAAAACGCTTTTATACACCACTGAGACAACCTTGTGGGAAAATAAATGTAATGCTCTGTATGGAGTCCCAACAGTACGCCTTAGAGAAGCACAGCCTGCAAACGTCTGAAATTCAGATACCTGCTACTAGGCACAACCATGTTATCTAACTTAATTCATCAGCTTAACAACTAAAGTTACGATGCATCAGGGTATTTTTCATTCCATTTCTATCTTAAGACCATTCCAGACCCTTACAGTGATTGGAATAATTTCCTAGTTTCCAGAGTGGATCTATGCACAGGCATCCTTTGTTCTCAAGGCAATGCTGTTCTAGAAATCACATTTTCCCTCATACAGTATTCAGTCCATTGACCTTTTCAGCCCATCCTAGTTATCCTTCTTTGCACCTGCTCCAATTTGAATGCACCATTCCTAAGCAGAGGAAACTGAGTTTACCCAGTATTTCAGATGAGGGCTTACTAGTTCCCTGCGTAACAAGGTTAATATTTTCTTATCTCTATCAAAAATCTCTCTGCTGACAAACACCATCCCAGGATGTATCTCATGAAGTTTCCTCCAGTTGAAACACAGCTTGCTCTCACTCTCAGCAGTATTGCTAAATAGCAACCCATAGTTCTAATACAAATCCAAGATTGTATATTTTCGAAACCTTCACACAATTCCAAGAGAAAATACCATTTCCATACCAGAACAGTTAGAGAAATTTGGTCCTGATTTAGTAAAGCATTTATGCAACTTCAGATTGGAAGCATTCCCATCACATCTAGTGGATGCCTTGAGAAGATTAAAACCACCCTTCAATGCTTTGTTGGACTGAATGGGTTAGTATTTCAAGGTGGAACTTTCAAAGGATCCTCAAAGCTCTTTTGCACTTAACTACCTCCATGTCCTCTTCTGAATGTTAAAGCTTTAAAATGCAAAAAGCAAATATTTTCTTTATCCATTCCTCCTTTGAATGGATATACCAAGCTCTAAGAGCTAAGCATGTGTTCTTTGCTTCTTGCCTTGAGCTAGAGCTCTGCCCAGTGCCTTCACACGTTTAGAGAAGCGAAGTCTCATTTTCCACTCTTCCCCTGATGCCTTCCAAGTGCAAATCACTACAAGAGGATCACACGCGACCATATGCTAAATTAAGTTTGCCCAGGAGACTTCATTCATCGTCTCCCCAGAAACCAGCGATTAGCCTACATACTTGCATGGAGATACCACTTAGTTTGCAACCACGCAGCTTATTCTTAAAAATTAAGCTGGGGAGAAAAACCCAGACAAACATCATCTTAAGGCCATTTTCCTTACCAGATGATAACAAAGACGGAGGCTTTTAAGATCACACCCGACCTGATAATTTCACATAAAGGGCGTTAAACACACGGTGCTGCTCCGTAGCAATCTGTACTACACTCAGTCTCCAAACACACCTTCTGTTAATTTGTGACACCGCATATTTTGCTACTCAACAGCGAAGAAAGCCATCGCTGTAGAAACTATTCATTCTGCCTCCGGGTGCTTCATAAATATTAAATCAGAACAGATACGAGCTGCTACACAAAAACTTTACAACTCCGCGGGAACCTACCCCGCCGCGAAATTCACGGGGCATGCACGAGTGCAGGCGGGACCCCAACACCTCTCAGCGGCGGCAGGGGCAGCACCCCACCACCGACGAGCCCCGGAGCCCGCTCCCCGGCACCGGCCGGCCGGGCACCCCCTCCGGCAGCCGCTGGCTCCGGGGAGGCGCCTTCCCGCGGGGGGCTCCGGGAAGGCTGCGCCCCAGCCCCACCGCCTGCTGCCTCACCTGGGGCGGGCAGCCCCTCCCCGGCGGGCTCCCACCGCGCCTCCGCCCGCCCCGGCTCCCTCCCCTGCCCGTCCCAGCCGCCCCGCGGGCAGGGGCTTCGGCCCGGGGCAACCCAGCGGCGGCGGGACCCGCGGAAACTTCCCGGCCGGGGCGGCCCGCCCTTACCTTGATGATGCTGCTCCTCCGCGGGGTGGCCTTGGCCGCCTCCAGCAGGCAGGCGTCGGTGTCGGGCGCTGCCGCCGGTCCCAGGCTGCCGCCAGGGAAGCGCTCAGCGGTACCGACGGCCGAGACGCCGCTGCGGCGCCCCCGCCTCCTGCCCGCGGCCGCCACCGGGGCGTCCAGCGAAGCCGGCTCGGGCTCCTCCTCGGCACGGTGACCGGCGTCGGGAGGGGCGCGGCCCGCCGCCGGCTGCTCCCTGCTGCCGGCAGCCTCTGCCATCGCCCCGCCGACCGCTGTCAACTTCTCCGGGGCGCTGAGAGGGCGGGGGGGGGGGGGAAACACACGCACGGACGGCGAGCCGCGGCGCTCCCCTCACGGCGCGGCGGCGGCAGCGCCAACTTTCCCCGGAGGAGCCATGCCCTGTCCCCGCAGCCGAGTATGCCCGCGCGGGACTCCGCAGCCCCCGCGGTGCCGGCGGAGCGGGGAGGGCGGCGGCGCGAAGTGGCGGGGCGGAGGGGAGGGGAGCGGGCGCGGCCGCGGGGAGCGCCGTGCGGGCGGCGCGCGCGCAGGAAGTGCCGCCGCGGACCGCTGGGGGAGCCGGGCGTGTTTTGACAGGGGCGCTGACGGACGGGGCACCGGGCCACTCAGCGCTGCGGCGGCCCCCCGGGGGGCGCCGCGGCGCCCAATAGACCGGCGGGGCGTGTCCGCGGGACGCCTGGATGGGCGTTCTGGGCGGTGCGCGGCGGCGGGGCAGGTAGGGCTGTGAGCGGGCGCCTGGGGAGCCCCAGAACCGGGTCGCACCCACCGCAGCTCCGAGCAGAGCGGCGGGGAGGGACCCGACTCTCCCCCCCCCGGGGCGCGCGCCGGGACAGCGGCGCGTATCGTGGGGAAGGTTTGGGTGGGCTGCGCCCGTGCCAGGGTAAAAACAGCGCGCGGGGAACGGGGCTTTAGGTGAAGTCCCCCTCCGAGCTGCAGCCCGCGCGGCTGCGGCCCCCGCGCGGAGGCACCCGCCCCAGGAGCGCGGCCGGTGGGAGGCAGGGACGCCTGCCAGGCCGGCGGCTAGCGAGGGAGCGGTGCCGCCGCTATTCGCAGGGCTGCTCTCGGGAAGGGCCGCGCTCGAGCGGGGGTGCGGGTGCGGGTCCCTGCCCCGGGCGCGAGGAGTGAGGGGGGTCTCGCAAAAGACGGCAAAGACAAGACTCACATCGCGACCCTCCGACGCTTGAAAACGCGCCCCGAACAGAGCAAGCCGGCGAGCTCGCCGCCTTCTCCCCTCAGCTCGCCCCCGTCACGGACCCCGGCCCGGGGCAGGGACCCGCACCCGCCGCGCCCCACACAGACCCGGGCCCCTCAGGGCCGCTGGCGCGCGGCGCCCGCCGTTGCGGAGCCAACACCGCCCCCTGGCGGCGCGGAGCGGCGCGGCCGGGCCGGGGCCGCCGGGGCCGGCGGAACAGCCGCTGCCGGAGGCCGGTTCCCGCGCCCGGCTCCTCGCTCCTGCAGCGGCCCCGGCACCGAGTAACGCGCAGGGCCTCGGCGTGAGGCGGAAAGGGAACCACCCGGGGAAGGTTATCCCCTGGCAGCCAGGCCGAGAGCTGCGGTCAGCCATAAAGGGCAAGTGCGAGCGTGGTGCTGTCCTTTGCAATTCTTCAGGTGGTATTTAGTTACAATGAGACTATCTGCATGGAGACCTGAAACACGGGGTAAAGGGGAGTGCAGCAAGGGTAATAGCATAGGAAAGCAGGCATGCCAGATGAGAAAGAGATTGTCTAGAAAGATGAGGTGTAGGGCTGGGCAAGCTGGTAGTCACTGGAGATGTTAAGACTATTCAAAATTACAGCTACTGGCCTTAAGGGCAGTAAGAGTAGAAAACTTTATTTCTGGTTTCTAAAGTAGTTGCCTAATGAATGTGTTGGGCACCTGTTGGCAGTCAGTGATTAAGTAGGAAAGACTAAGAGCTAACCTCCTTACCCCAGCCAGTCATTAGCTACCAAGAAATACCTAGCTACAGGAGATAGTTGCCTCTTAAAGGATATGAAATTGTTTTTATATATATATATATATATACACACACTATATATATATATATATATGTAATATTTATAATTCCACATAAACCCCCAGAACTTCTGTCAGGGTTACAGAAGCATTTATCATGTTCAACACGAAGAAATGCTAATTGAGGGACAGATCCAAATAGCACTGAACTTTTTTTCATGAGCTTCCATCTAAATTTGATGTAAAAAATGTGTCATAATACAAGAACACAACAGTTGGTTTGGGTTTTTTCAGTGAGAAAGGCCATAAGATAAGTAACCCTAAAAGAAGGTACAAAGTACTCACATTGAAGAAACACCTTAAAAAATACTGGAGAGAAACGACTGGTAAGGGAGTAGAGGATTCAACCCCAGCCTACATTGTACAAGAGAGAGAACATGATTCCAAGTCATTGCAACAGGGGGGGGAAAAAAAAGAACTAATAAAAGCTTATGGTTACAATCTACACACTGCCACACAGACTGACCTACGAAAAGTAATTTAAAAACAATGGAAAAGGTAATTACCATGTGGTATGTTATTGGAGAGAATTATTACTTTGTGAAGAAATATGTTGCAGCTTCTTCGTGTATTTTGTGAAATCGTATGAAGTTTAATCACCTATTTAATTATTTGGGAACAGCAGAGTAGTCTCATAGCTGGAATCTGCCACATCTACCAGAAACTGTATCGTGTTGCACAAACTGACAGATGCCTACAACATATTAAAGAACTTTATCCTTTCTAGGATATGTCTTACACATTTCAAATTAGAGGGATATTTGTTGTCAAATGCATTCGTCTTCTGAGATAAAAAGTTTAAAATAATTTCATTCTCACCTTAGATTACAACTTTTGACATCTGAAGTCTTTAACTGAAAAAGGTCTACAGGGAACCTACAGATTTTAAGTTTCATAAACATCAAGCCTACAGGGAACACAAAAACCCCCATGTTTGTTTTGTCCACAAGATACAGAAGTTTCAGAATTATGAATGGTACAGCTAAGAGAGAGTTTAATTAAACCTCTCTCCAGAAGAGAATAAAAGGTTGACAATTCGTTAGCACTATATTTCTGACTACACATCTCTGGATGCTTCTAAGGTATCTGTGACTATACACTTCTGTTTGTAAATGCGAAGAACCATGAATTATGAAGGAAAAGAGCAATTGGGTTTGATACTTTTTAAAGTTATTAAAAAAAAAAAAGAGTTAACAAAAGGAAGCTTGACACTAAAAGTGCATAGAAAGTAAAAAAAAAAATAATCAAGATTGCTTGGTGTTAAGTATATTTAACAGGTTTCCATATTCAGTTTTAAGATGATCTGATGCAGCCCCATGTACAAAGACACTGCAATGTTGTCTACAACTACTTGAGATAGGGACAGATTTTCAAGAACAGTCAGGGAATTCACTCAAGCTAAGAAAGGCAAGATGATAGATAAAAAAAAATAATCTATTTGTGCTTGCTTGAACACGAGTCAGCAAGTGCCTGCAGTGTCTATTTTAATCTGGTTTTTTGTACACTCAACTTACTCCATCCTCGAGGCACCCAATTGTTCCTTAGTGGGTGTATTTTGTATCATAAACCAGCTGAAAATACAGTTGTCTTGGAGCTGTGCTGGAATATAGCTTACATAAGCCAGTAGTTTGCACCTAGATAGTGCATTTTGGGAAGCTCTTAAAATTAAGTGTTCTGCTGGGAGCGGAAAGTGGTGCTCCTGTACCAATTGACCATGGCTGATGAAGTGTGAAAATTGACATCTTTTCCTGTGTCAGGAACATCTAATTTGCAAGACTGTGAAAGAGCAAAAGGGAACAAGTTGTAATTTCTTCAAGTATGCATTCACAATGATAGCAAATCATAATTCATTTTAGAATTAATGAGACTTATGCAAAGCTATTTATGAGAAAATGTGTTGCCAGGTAATTCTTAAAGTAATGATTTTTTTTAAGTCTCAGTGGTTATTGTGTCTGTTTGTGCTGTTATATACTGAATATGTTATAAAACAAAAAAGCATATTAATGTTATAATTTATTTATACAGAGAGGTACTTGTTGTTAACCTTCACTCAGGTTTTGGCAAGACAACCCCAAGTCATATTTTGCCTATAAAACTACAATTAAGTTTTTAGGCTGGGGGGGGAAAAAAAAAAAGCAAATTCAAGTCCATACAAAGGAAATATAGTTAAAAGTTCATAATCTTGAATTTAAAACATACTGTGTACGTTTTCAATTTTTGTTACATTTTTAAAAATATCTACACTACTTGATTCAATGCCTCCTATTTTTTTTGTTAATTCTTGTTTTGTCTTGCCTCCTACTTTGTTGAAAAAGCCTCACTGTACTTACACATCTGATTTTAATTTTTAGGTAGTATAAATGTTGTGTCTTCTCTAACTTAGCAAGAAGTACTTTTGTGATATGCTTCTATCTTAATGATGTTCTTGTTCCAGCTGAAGTCACTGATGAATTCTTTTCACTGTCTGATAGTGCTTTCAGGCTAATCCCGTGGGTTTTAATAGTTAGAATACTGCAGTTATGGGAGATTCCTGCCAATTCTTAGCTCCAAGGAATAATCCTTTATTTTAGCAGCATTATTTGTCCAAACAGATATGCCAGTTCAGTATGAGAAAAGGTAAAATCAGGACCTCAATTAAGGCACATTTAATCCTATTTTACAACCACTGCTTACTGTATAGACACAGGCCCAAGCCCTTGGAGTGGAATGTATTGATTTCTGTATGGAGATCAGTACATATGAAAAGATCATTATCACTGCAAAGAGCCACCCAAAAGTTAGCAAACACCAGAATTAAGGTTAGTGGTCCCAGTTCAGTTTAATATCCTCTGGTGCAAACATTGCAATTCTGTAAAATGCTATAGGACTGTGGCTTCTCTCACTGCATGGGATAATGCCTGTGAATGAGACTGCTTTCCTCACCTTGAGCCCTATCCCAGTTCTTCTCACCTTCCTCCCAACATGACATTTTCCTGTCACCTACCTCCTTGTCCTCCGAGCTGTAGCAAAGTGCTCTGGCACTCAGCATCTCTTACTGTCCCTCCTTCCCCTACCTGGATCCTCCTAGTTACTGCTACCATCTTTTTCTCACCAGCTGCCATGGACCATTCAGCACAGGAGACCTGAGAGGACTACTGGACACCCTTGCCAGAATGGTTGTGGCATTTTGTGCCACCATTGTGGGTGGTACTTTCATTTTTCCTGCTACAGGCTTGCTTTACCCAATTGCTCCCTCTTCTGCAGGCTCAGCCATTACCACCGTGTGTTCAACCAACATAGTTTATTTCACCCCCCAACCTGGGTGTAGTGATGGGTCACCGCAAGCAGGAGGGAGAACGTCCTTGCTCATGGCTCTGCTGGTTGAGTTTGACAATGGTACAGCACAACTGCTCCACAGCTGCAGAGAAGACTGAATGGAGCCTGGGCTAGGTAATGCCTGGCATGAACAGGGGAGTAGAATCTGAGATACAGAGATTCTGTAAATTAATTTTCCAGAGGCATAGCATTTGAACCAAATTTTGCAGATGGGAAAGAGCACATCCCTGATAAGGAAGTGATTCTTCTACCAAATTTAGCATCAGTTGTAAAAGAAGGTGACATGAGAAATTTTCTAAGGGAGGATGGTAAAATGTCATGTGTTGGTTTGTTTGTGTAAATAGTTAAAAAAAAAAAGTTTTCCTATTCTGACTTTCAAGGGTAGATGTTTGACAAGAATGCATTTCCCTTACATAAACAAAGAATCATAACATGAGTCATACACCCATGTTCAAATTTTTGGCCAAAGTGATTGAAGTTCAGGAAGTTAACAAGTAATTGAAAATAAGGTTTTTAATGGACAGCATCAGATAACCTCAGAAGTGGTTTTACAACTTAGGCAAACTAGATAGAGTTTATTCATTTGTGCAACTAGTTAAGCTTTCTCAAGTTCCCCTTGTTTAGTTGCTAGTTGCTTAAGTTTGGGGGAGGGAAAAGAAGGAATATTGTATACATTATAACAGAAATTGTCTTGAGGATTTGGAGAAGTCTTAAAGATGAATTTGTATTCAGGTGTTATACTTAATAATAATGGCTCTTATTTAAGGTAGGTGGCAATTCCACTTAATGAGAACATTTACCAATGACGGTCTTTTTCACGGAGACTCCTCTGATCATTGCTTTTAGTATTTCTTTGGTTATGACACATGCATAGAAATCTAATTGTAGTTGTTGCTACCTTTCAGGCTACGTGAACTTACTTGTTAACTGCTAGGAACAGCATGATCCCCAATAGGTGTATGTCATTTCCCCCTTTCTTTGGTAATTAACTATCAACTGGTATAATTTCATGCCAGTGTATTATGTCACAGTCTTTCACATCCTTGCTAGCTCAATGGATACACTCAGTGTTAGAAATACATATGGTACTATGGCTCCCATGCACTTTCATGCAATTTTTTGGGGAACATTTGGATTATCAGGAACTGTGCAGCTGCTGGAGAAGCAGCATTAGTGTTAAATACCTAGTAGCCAGGAATTCTTCTTACTGAGGATAGAAAGTATTCTGGTAATATCCCAATTAAAAAGCTACTGTTATGGTCTCTAACCTTGCTGCCTCAGAAGAAAATTGCTAGCAATGTCAGCAGTAGCCATATTCTACTCTGCATAGTTAAAAGACCTTGCATGCCTACTTTGCAGTTAAAGACTTTGGAGGAAATTTGTTCAGTATACCAAGCATGGAATTTAGGCTATTTTTCTGCCTGTTAATTAGACACGAAACCTTTCTCTTGACATGCGCTCTCTGAAAGATTTTGCATTGCTCAGCTAGGTTTGGTCATAAACAAGTTAATCATGTGCAGCCTAGACCACTGAGGGGATATGCACTATGAGCATCAGGAGAAAAGACTACTCATTTAGAATTCTTTCAGGGGGCTCCTGACAATGATGCGAGGAGAAGTACCAAATAATCTAATAGGAGTGGATCTGTACAGGGAGAGTATTGGTGCTGAGAGCCTGACATCCATACCATAGGCATTTGGGTGGGTATTACTTGGGAAAAACCCTAGTCCCACCCCACAGATAGAATAGCTGCACTTTAGAGTACAGTAGCAGCACTCTGGGGCACAAAGTCTCTTTTAGTTTCAACTGAAATGAAGTCAGTTTGTGCACTCAGAAACTGCTCTGTGATGTGAGCCCAATACATAAGTTAGAACGATCAGGAGATTTGCTTCAAAATTGCACCCTTGATCCAAACAAAAATGCTAAACCAGATGCACCCATAGTATGTCAGTGTTGGAAGCATATTGCTACCTTTAGGCATCCCCTATGCCTGACTGGCTACCCAAGGAAAGAGTGTAGACCTATACCCACATCTGCCTCATTTCAAAGAAAGCTGGTTTCCTGTGGAAAAAGTCAAGGCAGTGTCTCCCAGCAATATTTTTGACAGTCTCTACACTGGCTTAAAGTGGTAGTAGATGCAAGCAGAGAACAAGTACCCTGTAAAATCTATCCTTTTTATACTGGAACTAAAGTTACAGGCAGACTTTGGCCTAATCCTTGATACCACTTCCAAATACAAGCTTACATGTGGCTAGATAGACGGATTTGAAAACTTTCTAAAAACATTTATGTCTGGTTGTTTCTCATGCATGAAAATCTGGCCCATCTCTCGTAATTAGTTAGAAAAAGTCATCTCAAAGAAAAAAAAAAGACTTGCTATATAATTACAATTGAAATGTAATCCTCAAAATAACAAATTCCTCTGGTATTAATTGAACAGGATTTTAAGAAGATTCAAAATACTTTCCATCAGGGATGAAGTATATTTAATCTTTTATTGCAGAATCTCTTGTTCCTTAACGTCAGGTTACAAGATATTGGACATGGAAAAGAAAGGCTAATGACTAATCTATGTAAGCTTATTTTCCTGAAATTTGCTACTATGGGAGTACTAATGTGCATAAATTGAAAGCATTGTTAACCACTGTTTATCTGTATCTTTTCTGAGTGGTGTTAAATAAGGTGGTAGTTAAAATCCATAGCCTATACTAACTCCCACTATAGATTACAGCAGGATTAGGAAAAAGCAAAGCATTCTGCAAGTAAAAGGCCAGGAGAGTTTAACTCCCAAATGCAGAGATTTACAGACAAATCCACAATGAAAGTGGAAAATGATACCTGTGTTGGGCAAACTTAAAAGACATCTATTTACATTGTGATTTGGAAGAATCCTGTAATTCTAACTCTCTCTTCATCTAATTTCAGGTGTACAAGTCAGACTCAGTAGCAAGATTTGGGAAGATTAAAAACTAAAGTGTATTATCTCTTCAGGCTGTTTTGCTGTCAAAAGACAGCAAGACTTTTCCCATATATATACTGCAAATGTGATGTCCAAAGATGCTAAGAAGTGGTTTTATGAGCAGATATTACACACAATGAGGCTCAGTGAGCCATACTTGAACAGAGCACTACTCAAAGGGGAGGATAGGAAAAAGGAAAGGAAGAATGATGTCTCTTGTTTTGTAAATCCCCGGGTCTATGGTGTGGGCCAAAATTTACACTGAATTATTTCCTAAGAGCCACTACAAGTAAATAAATTTTGATTTAAATTACATATCTGTCCAAATACTTTGAAAGCCTTGATCTGAATGGAAGGCAAAAGGTAAAACTATTACAGAGCTCACAAATGCCAGAGGAAGAGATTATATTCTTCAAAATCCAGGAAAAGAGTGAATTGCAAATTTAGCAAAATAAATAAAAAAGAAAGAAAAAAAAAATCCCCTAATCACTCACACAGGCAAGATAAGTGATCTTCTAAAGCTTGATTCTAACTGAAACCATTAATAGGGAAAAATCTCTTCATGTTACATAAAAACAACTCAAATTTAGTGTTCAGTCAAGTAGGGAAAGATTAGCAATCCTTTTTAAAAATCAGTGCTTTGAATTCTTGTTCTTCTTATGTATCTAATAGTATTTTTAAAATAACAAATTTTCAGAGGAATGGGGCCTTCTTTGTATAGTTATTTGAGATCTTCAGATAAAATACTATGTTTCATTATACAAGTAGATTATGATGAAGTGTTGCGCATTAAAGTTTGCCAGGCTTATTTCTCTAAAAGTGTAATAAATACCAGAAACCAGGTATTTAAAAAAGGATATCAAAGTCTGAGGTTATAAAATGTACTGGTATTTTACAGTTGCAGTTCTTCTTTTCACCACTAAATTCCATGTTTATTTAAATCAACTGATGTGGAAAGTAAGTCAAACCATAATGCATGGAATGAGACCAAGCATAAACTTTTCTTCCTATACTCAGCTGCCTTCATCCCATTTCAGTTCTCTTTTGACTCCTATTAGGTACTTAACTCATGTAAAGGAGGAAGAAAAACTGGAAAAGACAACACTTCTTGATATGTTTGGTATCTTCGTAACCATCCTGAATTGATGGTGATTGGGGCTGCAACTATAGAAGCTCTTGATTCAGAGGAGAAAAGTAGATGGTATGTTGGTATGTATTCAGTTCCATACAGTTCTATGCAGTAATGTGGGAAAGACAAGACAAATGAAGTAGAAGTTGATTATTTTACTGCTATGCTCAGGTATTCAGAATAGTGTTTCTAAGCAATAGCAGTTATGTTATACTTTTCCTTCACTTTTACATGTAGAAGTTTTGAGTAGCAGATAGTAGCACAAAAGCAATGGAAACGTGTAGGGATATATGTGAGTATTCCTCCATAAATGTGGTACCTGCTAAAGTAGAAGCAGCTGTCTTATCTGTATCTGAAAAACTGCATGTAAGGAGTAGATTACTGCATGCACAAAAAAGAAAGAAAAAAAACGTAATGGGCAATGTCTTTTTTACTGTATTTATGTGTGCCATTCTACTTCAAATCACTGAAGTTGATAGAGAAAAAAGCTCCTGGCCTTCTGGACTGCTGGATCTAAAACACAATAAAGAAAAAATAGAACAGAATATACCATAGAAAATAGCAACATGACTCTTAAAAATTTCCACAAGTATGGGGAATAGATTCGCAACATCCTATCTACTGTGAGATTCTTCTTTACTTCTTTTTTTTTTTATTTGGAATCTACACCTAGACATGTAATGACAATTGAAAAATCAAGCTGTACAAGGTGGGATTAGAACCCAGAGCCATTTTGTCTGATGGCAATGAAATGAACTGGAAAAAAAAGAACCTGTTTACCTTATAAGAAGACCCCTTTAACATCACAGCAATGTATAGATGTCATTAAATTGCATTTATATCCATGTAGCATTACATTTCCAGAGCAAGAAAAGCCTGATACATTATCTTTCTTGCAAGTACTTTTTTCCCACTTTTGTTTCATAATACATGTCAATTGTTTATAGTCTTTTCTACTCATTTATTTCTGACTGCAGAATTTTATATTGTTCAGTGAAGTATGTAAAATATTATGACAACTGCAAAAGAATATTAAAAAACCTAAAATTTATCAAAGTCAGGATAAGCATTACATTTTTATTAGACTAAAGGAAACACTGTAGGGAAAAAATGTGAGGAAAAGCCAATCAAGGCTGTCACACTAAGTTAAAATATATGAGGAGTCTGATCATTTTCTCTTCACCCACCTAACCAGAGATCTGTTAATACTTCTATGAGATACATACCTATGGTGTTTTGTTGGAACACTATGCTTTTATAATACATAAATTCAGAATCAGATTTCTTCGTAGACCTAATTAGTATTTCCTACTAATAACCACCTTATCAGACTGAATAAAGGATTGTAATACAATTCTTCCATTTGCTAGGGACATTTATTAAAGAACTGATAAGCTTTGCAATTTTACTCAGGTGCAAAAACAGGTGCTACTACATTTTTAAGTACTTTTCTAGATCTGGCACTTCTAACAGTATCTTTCATATTTTAATTGTGACAAGTTCCATCAGCAATAACTTTTATTCAGCAGTTTACATTAAATTTTTCCCCCTTCAAGACATGTAAAATGTGTGTGCTAAAAAAGTGCACACAAATGCCTTTACGAATAAAGCATATGTACTCTGAACTCTGAAAACAAGTCAGTCTTATGTAGTGACTTAGTTTCAATAACCTACATCATGCTGATCGTTACTTTTGGAAAATAAGATATTTTTTAACTAAGCTATAAAATCTAAGCAGGTCTTCCAATCTGAAAGAAATCACTCATTGCCTCTTTTGAGCTAGAAATCACCCATAATAATTTTAATAATCTGCAGGGGTGGACTGAATGAGGATACTTATGTTATGTAGTAACAATCTATCACCCTGGGAAAATAGTATCGGGAGAGTAGTCCGGTGTACTGACCAGCCAAGTCTCCGGTTCCCCTGGATCATCCATTGCTGAGGGTGGGGAAAATGTGAAACAGGAAGCAAATGAGCAACCTGGATAGGAGTAGAGCAGCTCAGCTTGATGGAGCCATAGGAAACAGTGTGGGAACCCCACTCACCCACCCAGCACCCAGCCCTCGAAACCCCCCCTTCCCGAGTCCGACAGAGCCCCCAAGTACCCTGCAGTCTCCCCCAGTACTTCCCCAGTGAACCCAGTGTCCCCAAACCCCCGTACCCAGTACCCTTCCAGAGCCCCCCCAGTACCCATCCTGTATTCAGTGGTACTCCCTAGGTGACCACCATCGTTTGCTTCTAAGCACTGCTAACTGTGTTAGAAGGTCTCCTCAAAATCCTTGAATACACAAGAGCTCTTGGCTTTTTGATTGTTCCAGAAGCAAAAAAGGTAGCGTGTCTTTTCCGAGATCAGGGAATCAATCAGTGAAATAGCAGTCTGTTGCCAGGCCCATGTATTACTCATAAAATCATCCTGGTCTTTTTGTGCCTGAAGAATTCTTTTCCTCCTTTGTCCTCCCAAATAATTTTTTTCTCGCTCTTTTTCTCTCTTGCTTTTTTCAGTTTATCTTTCCTCACTTAACCTCTGACTTTCTCTGAGGCTATAAAAAAGGACAAAAGGCCAGAGCCTATGGGAACCAGCAGTTCCAGCCTCTTGTCACTGTCCAGCACTGCCTTTTAATTTGTGGGCGAGAACAGTAGGAGAGATCACGTCGTGCTGGCGTGTATTGCTGACATGCAGAGGCAGGAACAACAGAAACACTCCTGACTTCCCTTGAGAGTGACTTCCTCAGCCAGAGTACTGTTCCCTTAGTGAAGCAGCCACACGGTGCTAGGGCAGCCCAGCAACTTTTGTTGTAATATTTAAATCCTGTGTGCATGGCAACATTTTTTGCCAGCTCTGCAGGTAATCTTGTTAAATTTACAGATGCGTTGGATTTTCAGCTTTTCAGTTTTTAAATTATCAGAATAAAAAATAGCTCAGTCTTTCTAATTTATTTGCAAAAGTCCTATTTTTGTCACAACTGCCTTATTTTAAACGTCAGTGTCCCAGATTTAGTTTTTTTAACTTGGAAGAGGAGGTATAATGTAGAAGATTCAACAATTAAAACTATGCAAAATGCACTTTCATGTCTCTGAATGTTTCTGTATTCTTTCAGCTGTTCTGACTTTAAATTCCCCAAATCGAGATATGAAGCTCATGAAAGGCTTGGCCTATTCTGCCTTTCACATCATTAAAATGTAGTGCTGTTCTTAGGATAAGCTTTGCTGTGGTCTGATAAATATTCATAAAAGTCAATGAATGCAGTTCAGCAGAGTTCTGTAATCTCACAAAAGAACCATTTCTAAAAATCTCATCAGCTCTGCTAAAATTGCCGTTACTTTTATACAGTTTTCTCAGCTAAAAAAAAGTCCCTACTAAGTTAAGCATTATATTGTTTTATATTACAGGCACCGAATTATTAGATAGTCTCTTTTTGGTTTGGTTTTGGGTTTTTTTTTATTCCCTGTGGTAAAAACAATGTTGCAAAAGCTGGTAGATGCTGAAGCAACACCAGAACAGTAAGGAGCAGTGTAGGTCTGTGCCCTGCCTATGCTCAGTGAGAGTTAAATGGTGTCATTTATATAGAAAGTGCTGTTGGGTTTCAGTTGGATCAGTACAATTTGCATAAAGCAAACATAAGCAAGACACAAAGATTTGACTTCAACTAAAATATATTTTGCTGTAGACATTATCAAGATAATCTTCCTTGAAGTTTTTATTGTAGAGCGCCCAAAAAAGCAAAACAGGAGAGTAGCCCGTGATAAATTGACACTACAGCAATCCTGACATTGTGTCTCGGGGTTAAGCTGCTGTGACTTAGCCTGTCAATGTTTGATGACTTTGAAAAGCAGCTTTCCTACTGGGGTGGTTCTCCTGGCACGCATTTGTCTGCATTCCAGCTCTTGCTGTCATCAAATCAAGCATTTTTGTCAGGCTGTACCTTGTAACTACACTGATTATGATTTTGACATTTGAATCACTCTTTTTTTTCCAGACCTGGTTAGCAGCAGAGCTATTTTCAGGGCAATCTGTATTTGCAAAATCGGATGAAATTATGGAACAGGGGAACAGTTATAATGCTGTTCATTAAATGACCACAGAAGTACACCTGACACAAGTGTTACTATGGGTGCTTTTCCTCCAGTTCGGTAAGGGCTGAAAAAAAAAGAGCTGGAATATTTTGAGGAGTGGTTATTTTCTAGTCCTATCTGCTGGCAGACCTCAAATTACATCTCTAAGGTCATCCCAGGCCTACTGTTTTCAGGGCAGCCTGCCGACTTGGGAGTCTCTTTGGGAACCTTAGGAAGTCTCTTTGAGTTTAAAGTAAGGACTTTCACTTCTTCATGCTGACACTCGTTAAGTCTAAACTATGTTTTTGCCTCCATCAAGTATGGCCTGGTGAGTCCGACCCAGCCTCACTGGGCATTTTTGTATTTCTCCCGTTGAGGCCAGGGGACAGGCGTGACCCCACTTTCCTCCCCGTCCTGCTTCCTGGTTGAGGGGATAAAAACATGGCCGGAGGTTGCCCCCTGCCTCCCCAGGTGGTGGGGACAGATCTGGAGAGAGGTTCCCTGCTCCGGGGTCTGGCAGTGCCGTTCCTAGGGGCAGCGCCGGCAACCTCATTCTCCTCTTCCAACCTTCCGGGGGCATCCCGCTGACACGGTACCCGCGGGGTGGGGAGGGGAGGGGAGACGGGCCGGGCCGGGCCGGGCCGGGCCGCCGTGGCTCGCCGCCACACGGGCGCAGGCAGCTGGGCGGGTTGGTGGGGAGCGGCCGGGGCTCGGGAGACCGCACCAGCCCCGAGGCCAGCGGCGGCTCCTCGGAGCTCACCGCCGCTGCGGGGGAGCGGCACGCGGCGGAGGCGCCTGCCTTCTGGGTGGGGGCCTGCGTGGGCGCTGCGGTGAGGAAGGGCTGCTCTGTCCCTCCCCGGCCTCCTCCCCGTCACCGACCCCTGCCCGCTTCCCCCCCTCAGTGCCGCCCTTGGCCGCCGGGCTGCGTCTTGCCCCGCCCGTTGCGGGCTGCTCTCCGGCGGTGCTTCGTCGGCCGGGCACGAGGCGGAGCCGAGGAGAGCGAGCGGCCGGCAAGTGCTGGGGCGAGGCGGCGGCGGTGGAGGAGCCCGGGGGCGGGCCCCGGGGGGGCGCCAAAGCGCCCCTCGCTGGCGGCGGCGGTTGCGGCCCTGTCCCCACCCCCGCGGGACGGCGCCATTTCCTCTGTGGTGCGGCGCCCTGGGGTGGCTTCAGGTTCTGGTAAACCGCGCCCCTTGCCTCGGGTCTACGGCGGTACATGATACCTGGGGAAGATAGGAGTCTGATTCCTGACGTTATAGGGCACGGACTGTAACAAGGGGGTTGTTTAGGGAGTAAGGTGGGATTAGTCATCAGGCCTTTGTAGTGTTTGGTCGTCTGACTGTGGATGCGTTCAACGTAAAAATGAGAATTTATCAATTCTGGTAAAGAGCAGTTGGCAAACACATGAAATAACCCATAAAAATACTGATGAATATACATACCCATACTGTTTGGAAAAGGGAAATGATAAAACGTGATTTTAAAACCCTGTAGAAATACAAATGATTAGGCAAGTGACGTGTTGTTAGCACTTAGATCTTTTTTTAAATAACTTTATTTTTTACTGCTATACTGGCATTAAAGAGAGGAAATGATGTTTGAGATAGCTATCAGAGTACAGATTTTAATGTTACAAAATTCATTGGGGCTTACTCTATTGGGAGTTCACAAGTGATGTGTTTCATTCCTCATTTTTTCCATTTGGGGTTTGGGTGTTTTTTTTTAATAAGACAGCTCTTAAAACTTGTGTAGAGAAAATGAAATTTGAGATCTTTGAGGTAAGGAATACATTTTGGCTGTCGTGTCAACTGTTAATTGTTTATAGTTAAATTCAGATATTTTAGGGCTGTACACAATTGCCAGATGATTATACAAGTCAAATATTGTATTTTGTGTGGGAGATAGAGTAGCCTGTTTCATTGTCCTTCAAAAGTTGTTCTCGGCAGAAAACATGCCTCCCTCTAAAGCCTTTGGGAGTGTAGCGTTTATGATTGCTCCTTGCCTGTAAGTGGGTTTTTTTTTTTCAGGTTAGGCACTACTCTTGGGTAGTATTCCCAGTAGGAGAATGCATGTTTTCTCCTGAATAGATCAGGTTAAAGACTTGGGGATTTTCTGTGCCCAAAATGTGTATGTTTTAGTAAATTTGGAAAGGACTTTTGTCTTCCCTAAAACAAAAAGGCATGGATTAAGCTGGATTTATTGTCTTTAAGGTATCCAAATTAATGGCATTAATCCATTACTCAGAATTAATAGGACTAATTCTCACATAGCTAAGGAAATACCAAATTATCCTAGAAGGGCCTGCAGGGCAAACAAAAAGACGACTCTTTTTCTAACACTCTGCTTAATTACTGATCTTCCATTTCTCACTGCACTTTAAGTGTCAGCCTTCATTTTTTCTATGTTCTCACTAAGATTTGGATTTTAGTGATTTAGTTTTATTCAGGAGTGTTTAAAAGCAGAGATAAGAAAGTGCTGTTCTGTGAATAAGAGAGGGGCAAAATCAGGAAGTACACCAGATGGTGTAAATGAAAGGGGGATTCTGTGAGTAGAACTGTTTAAGAGCACTTCATTTTCTGCTCTAGTTTTTGAGAGGCTAAAAGATAGGGGTACCACAAGAAGCAAAAGAACTTTACTGGATGCAGTAGCTTTCTGTTTCTAAAATATGCTTGCATGTGTTTTGTTCGTCCTCACTACAAAGCTTAAGGGTTGCACAATGGTAAGAAAAAAATACATTTATCTTTAAATCCTTTCCAAAGGAAGGTTGGAGGCTGATACCCGTAGATTTCTACTCCTAGTTTTCACTACTCTGCTTACTGTTAGCCTTGTTATCTGCAGCCTGTGGCAGCTGCTTGTCTTTCACTTTGGGCTTCTTCCTTAGTGGTACTGTTAGCTCACTACAGCCCACCCAGTATTTGGTTTAGTAAATGTTATTTGGGGGAGGAGGGGAACAGCAAAAATGGCCTTGAAGCCTCTACTGCAATTCCTATTGGAGAAGTTAGTGGCAGTACTACGTGGCTGCTTTCCCGCTATCATCTCACAGTTATGGTTTACTATGTAAGGCGGTAATAGTTTGTTCTGAAAAGGTTTCCAATGAAATGCAAGTCTGTATAGTTTCACAATTCACAGGTGTTAAGCAGGGTGGAAGTTAAAACGTCAGGCGGACTTCACTAAATAATGGTTTCTATGAAGTTCCCACCATACTGCACTCATTCCTTTCCTTTAGTGGGGCAAGAGCAGTCTGGCTCTTCTTTTGCAGAGAGAATTTCTGTTAGGATCACTGTGTTTGTAGGCCAAGAGAGTGTTGAATTAAGACTAGTCTTCAAGTGCTGTTCTCATCAGTTGTGATAAGCTTGTTGATTTCATGTGATGGAATTCTGGGTGCTTGGCACTTGGAAAATCAAACAGAAGCTGTTGCAGAGAGTTTGGTAGATGTGTGTAAGTGTATAGGTTAAGCTGAAAAGGTCTTTTCTACATAGGCTTAAACTAAGGGGCTTCTAATAGGTATAAATTAATGTCTGAAGTAGAATTCATAACTTGGGATTCATACAGCAGGGTGCTGTGCAAACAGAAAAACTAACATTGGGGGATTAGGTCCTAAATGTCTAATTAAGAAAGGTATTAAAATAAAAGTCAAATTTCAGACCATAGCATATTCACTAAGTTACTGAATTGCTTAAAACCAAGCCTATGTTTAATGCTTTGAGCTGCATTCTGAATGAAAATACGTAGTTAATGTTCAGTTGTTCAGCATTTGCTGGGCCTCCCAAAAAATTCTGTATGTATTTTCTGTTGAGAATTGTTTTATTTAATAGCTTATAATGTGTAAAATACTGAAAATATTTGAAAATATTTTCTTTCAATCAGCAGACCACAAATCAGACGCAAACAGAATCTTTATCTTCATCGTCCAACACTGTGTCACCAGTGCCATTAAATAATTTGACCAGTGCTCCAAGGTTTGGAACAGTTACTCCAAATCGCATCTTTGTAGGAGGAATTGATTTTAAGGTATTTTTTTTTCCTAATTTTACTACTAAATGATAATTTATAACCCTATGAAAATGAGTAGGAAAAAATGTGAGACACAATCATATGTGTGTTTAGGTGGCAAGTGCCCTTCACGATAATGTTCAAATCAACAGCAGAGGATAAAGCTTTAAGCCTTGATTTAGGTAACTGCACTACAAAGTTGACTCTCTGTACACCTAGCTGCCAGAAGCTTTTGATGTGCTGGTTCTTCATAATTTTCTCTTTTCAGAGAAGGTGGCTTTTGTAATTGGCAGAGAAGTATGTGGAAGTTACACTCAGTGTAATATAATAAACCATAAACACAATGTTATAGATTGCAAACAGAGCAAATGTCAGTAACTTCAGTTCCTCTAGTGCTTTTCTTCCAGCTCATACAAAGAAGGAGCTACAGTGCATGTATTCCTCACTTACCATAGTAGTTTCCTTAAAAGCAAGTGTTTGTTTTAAAACAAATATTAAAGCTTCTTTAGGCAATTTGCAGCACTGATCTTAATTCTTCGAATGCTTGCACATTTGCATATGCCCTAAAAACCTCAAATAGCAGTGAATATTGAACCATTCTTACATTCTTCAGTCACTTTGAACATTTGTAGTGACATATGCACCAGACCTTTATACCAGCTATTCTCATTTTTCTTTCTTACCACTTTAGACGGTAAGTCATTGACTTCTGTGAAACATTGTCGGTCTGCTTAGCTGTTTCTTTGTTCCCACCAAAAGCATCTTCTCTGCCTTGATCCTCTTAGGCTGAGGACCTTCTGAGCACTGACTCAGGTAAAGAGGAGGAAGAATGACAATTCACTCAGGCTATTTTGCATAATAAAAGCAAGAAATTCCAGGATCTTCTGGCTCATTTGGCTGAGATAATTCAAATGGAGGTGTTCATAATTCAAGAGATGTTGTGTGAGGTCTTCAGTATAGTTAGGCTTTAGCAAAGAGGCACAGTAGCTTTTTGCATTAATAGTAAGCAAATTACTAGAGCTGTAAAAAGACCTGTCTCACTCTGTTCTTTCTTTACTGTGATTTCAAAGATGGAAACACTTTTCTGCATAACTTATCAATATTCTTGTTAGTTGTCATTTATTGTTCATTTTGAAGGGTCTCTTGACTTTTTGGTTCAGCTGCTGATAGGTCAAAATCTATTGTGAATCTTAATTTCCACAACAGAGGAATTAAGTGTATTTGTATCTACAAGCATGAAGAAGATAAATTTAATTGGGAAAGCAAATCGAAGGGATGAAACCTCTGTAGACAGTTTAGTTACTCTTCCATTTACTATGACTCTTGATACCAACTAGAGCCTTAAATTTCTGTTCAAATCATAGGATATATATGTCAATCTTGGATTGTTTTTTATTGGGAATCTTATGGCAAAAAACATTGGGGTTTTTTTCCAGAGGTCTTACTAAAGTCAGCTGGAGGTGGTAAAAAAGTTTTGTGGGTTTTTTGGTTTTTTTTTTTGTTAAAAAGGGAGTCACTTAACAAAAAATAACTTGCTTTCCAGCAAGCTCTTTTATCATTTTGCCAGACACTATTTGGTCTGTCACCATAGCAGTGATCCCTATTTGTAAGAGGAAACACCTGGCCTCTTAAATTTAGAGAAACAGTTCAGTAAGAGAAGTTAGTTGGGTGCATTTTCATACTGGTCTGAAGAGCACTTTCTTCACTGGTATATGCCGTGTACCTTTGACATAGGTTAAGGCTTAACTGTAGCCTTTTTTAAGAATCTGACAAGCTCTGTTGTCCTGTCATGAGTAGGAAAAGGCAAATCCTGAATGTGCTTCTGGCAAGCTTCTAGCTACCACAGTTGTCCAGATACTTGCAAGTTTCACTGTGAATCTTAGAATAGTGTTTCCTTCTTATTCCGCTCTAATACACTGCTGTGCAGATAAAGCTTTGGCTTTCCAAGTTGGTGGTCTTGTGTAGCCATGCTTCATGTCCTTGAGGTACTGAATGACACTTTTAGGAATGATCTTAAGGGCTCTTCAGTTTGTTTCTTGGTATATTTTAGCCTTCAACTATTTTGCTATAGGTTCTTTTCCTTAGCTTTGTGAAGCAGCTGAGCTGCATGTAACATATGGAGCTTAAAAGAAACAATCTTCCAGAAATGGGAAATTTTATCTATAGGCCTTTCATTTCTAAGCAGGTACATTTTTGTGTTCATTGGAAAAAATGTTAAGGGAAAGGAAAATCTTCATTATGAGTCTTTTGTACTTTTTACGTGCTTTTTCTTACTCAAGAATGTGAGAACGCTTTAGCATATACTGTAGAATTGTTTTATATAAGCTATAAGGTGTTTGGCTGAATCTGTTTTCCTATGTACAGAGGCTTTCACACTTCCGTTCAGGTGCAAAGCTTGATCGTCTATTCAAGAGAGTGGTTCTGGACTCCAGTCAGAAACTTTTTAACCTTTCCATGGTGGGTAGTTTCTCAGGAACCAGCGCAGGCAGTTTCCAAGGAGAGGATGCAATTACTGAGCTTTAATAAAATGTTGAAGTATTTCATGCCTGTTCAGTGCACTTGTATCTGTTGTTACTCCTGACTTTCAGAGCAACTGAGTATTTTCTAATATTTTAATGCCTGAATACTAGGATTATTGAGGGAGATAAAGCAGTCTTCTACAATCTTTGCACTCTGGACTTAGAGGTTGTAGCAAGCAAGCTGCATTAATCCTTTTTGTAAAATGTGTCTTGAGGGTAGACTTCCTCAAAAAGAGCATAAACTTCATATTCTTGCCAGTTATGAAAGTTGTTTAAATTAGTTTTTGTTTCTTTTAAGTTCTTTTTGCTTCTCAATCTTAGATGAGGCAGATAAGCCTTTGATGTGCAGGAGAGGGTTTACTAAATTGTGTAGAGTTAAAAACAATAAAAGTCATTCACTTAGAGGTAAAATATTACTTCTGATACATGTCCTTAAAATAACGGAATGTATAGATGAATATAGAAATTGCTTGAAGCATATAAGCATACTTCTTCAAGCATTAGGTATAGTATTAACTATGGACCTTGTAGAACAAAACTTTAAAGTTTGAAATGTGGTGTTTAGGGCACCGTATTTGATACATGCTTACATTGTGATTCATAGAAGGTGGACAAGTGTTCACATAGCTGTACCTTTACATTAGGAACTTATCTTCTTCCATGCATACTCAGAAGGGAACAGTTTCTTCCAAGTGTATTTAGACCATTCTCCATTAAAAGGACTTTTTCTTACTTAATTTATAATGGGAAGTTCCTGTGGTGTGCCTATACTTTAGAAAGAGGGGTCATGGTATATTAGAGGTTTTTTCTGGGGTTTTGGGTTTATCATTCAGATCTAGTAAACCTTTTTCATTGGCCTTGCCTGTAAAGGGACAGTTGTTACGTAAATCCACTAAAAGGAATTCTAGTATTTTAGTGGCTTTCTAGCATTATTGCTGAATATGAAAATGCAGTAATTAAAGAGGGATGCTGTTCTCTTGTTGTGAGGCTCATACATGCTCATTCTTTTATCTTCCTATCCAGGTTTATAATTACTTTGTAGCAAACTTTACCAAGGTATATCCATTAAAAGTCTTAGGTAAATGTTAATTGAATAACTATGCAAACCAACTTTTCTTTTTTTTTCTCCCTCTCTTGATTTACCGTACTAGACTAACGAAAATGATCTGAGGAAGTTTTTTGCTCAGTATGGCAGTGTGAAAGAAGTGAAGATAGTAAATGACAGAGCTGGAGTATCAAAGGGGTTGGTATACTAGAATAACCATGTTGTAGGAATTGAAAATGTAACAGAAAGCTGGCTGACTGTAGTAAATTTGATTATGCTTTTCATAGCTCAGAATATTATCAATTTTATGTCACTGATGTTCCTAGTTATTCCGTGTATGCAAAAATCTGTTCTTGCCCTTTAAGATCTACATGTAAATGTATTTAATTTGCATAACTGTAAAACTCTATACTCATGTTATAATACAAGATGAAACTATGTGCAACTAGAAAAAAATCAATAGCCTTCTCGGGGATTTTTTATGACAGTAATAATTTCAGTAGGTAATCCTGGAAAAGTAATTTAGTTATTAAACATACATATTTCTACTACTGAAAGCCAGTGTGGAAAGGAGTCTAAGAATGGAGGAAGAGGTGAGATACACCTAATTGTACTGGAGTGTGTGGCAACTGAGACTTTATGTGAAGATTTTTGGAACCAGAACATAGGGGAAGAATCTGACAATGAATCATGACTGCAGAAAAGGGGACTAAGGCTGGAAGTCAGCAACAGGAGAAATGCCAAAAAGCAAATCTGGAGAAGTACTAAGACTGGGTGGTAAAGTTATTGCTAGAACCCAAAGGATGGTGAAGGAAATAAGGTAGGGAACTGTACTGCCACCAATGGGTAGAAGGGGCTGAAGAAAAAAGGAATGTGCATGAGAACTTGTACCTGTAAAGTTCAAATGGTCAGAAGTTCTCTTCTTTTCTCTGTGGTGTCTGAATCTCATCATTTTAATGCTGTCAGCACTTTACATACATCGGCAATTTACACACTGAGCTGCAGGTCTTAGCATAGAGTATACACCTGCATGGCATGTTGGACTTGGTTCTGGTCCCAGATCCATCACCAAGCCTCTTACCCTTTTACTAAATGCCAAGAAATACCTGAGATTTGCAGTACATCTGTTCATATAATACAATAATCCAAGAATATCCAATTATTATGAAGTTGTAATAGCTCACATATGTGTCTCAGCAAATATGTTGGAAAAGAATTACTTTCAGTGGTGTTGGGATTTCTGTTGAAACCCAAGTACAGGCTCCATTGCTTCTTATTGACAAGTAATTTAAGAAACTTAAAAGTGTGTATAGTTATGTCTATTAGTTTATTGTCTGGGTAGCACATAGAATGAAAAGTCTGTATAGGTAAACTCCCAAGCTAGGAAAATAGTTTCTGTGTTCTTTGAACTTGGAGGTGTTTCTAAATTACCTTAGAGAAGGCAATGCAGGAAGAGACCATGGATTTGAAAGTATAGCTGGTCAGAGAGTTATTGGACCTCTGTATTCAAATAAGCACAGAAATGCTAACAAAGAATGATACAATGTTACATTGCAAAACTTGGTCTGATGGCTGGGATGAAAGAGGCCTTCTTGGTATCTTCTGAAATATGACCATGAGAAATGAGCTACAGATCTAAGAAACTATGCATCTAAAACTACTAAAAGATTTCAAAAAGACTTTTGTTGATACTCAGAGTTAAAGTTAATTTTGGAAAAAAAAATCCTTTTTTTGTACGTATGTGTTTTGGTACAGACTAATTATAAGATCACGTACTTACTTTTGCACAGGCAGTGCCACGTTCAGTAGCCTAGATTTCTGAGAATTGAGGTGTTTTGGTACAGCAGGAGTTCTGTGTAGAAAACTAGTTTGATTTGTTGCAGCAGTTAGAAGAGGTGTGGTGAAAGAGACATACCATGTCACGAAGTATGAGAATACTTCGTCATTGATCACCGCAGAACTCTTGTTTAATGCTGGTCATGTCAAGAATAACAAGAATATTTCAGATAAACACTATCTCTGCATTGCTGCTTTTTCTGAGAACTTGATTTAATATACTGGATAGTGCTTGCGGAGGTGTGGAGCATTCACAGTTGCTGCTGAAGTAGGTGGGAGCTATGCTATGGAGTACAGTATAAAAAAAAAATAAAAATCCCAAGTGTCTCATCTTGAGCACCCATAACAAGTGAGAGCTTCAGATCAAAATCTGTTTGTTTAATAGAAATGAAGGAACTAAAGATGCACACTGAGTAACAAGGAAAATACAGAGAGTTTTGCATAACTTTCTACGTGGGCTACTCATTCACTGCATAGAAACAGTAATATATGATGATGTACATAAATATATTAGTAAGTAGACTATAACAAGGATGTTAAAAGAAGATTACAGCTGTTACTGCAATCTTTATTTCTATGATTGATTCCCCCCCATTGGTTTACCCTTTAATGTCACTTGTACTGTATATGAAGTAATAACGTGCAATGTACATAAATATGAACTTCAGAAACTTAACTTCGGTAACTTTTATTTAGGTATGGCTTCGTTACTTTTGAATGCCAAGAAGATGCACAGAAGATTTTACAAGAGGTAAGCGATAGCCCCTATTAGGATTATCTCTTAAATGAAGTACTTCATTTCATGTTGGATGCTTAAGTAGCTCTGGTTGTCTCATCATGTTCTGTTTGCCAACTTATATTTGAAGACCTGTTAAGTTTGGTCTGCATAGTTAAGGAGATGGCTTAGAGAGATCCAAGGTAAGATTTATACTGAGATCTTCTGGAACTAGGGAAGGGAGTTGCCAGTTCATAGTAGGGCTCTTGACTTTGACATAGTCTTTACTTTCTTAGTCTATATGTGATCTATAGTACATATAGAACTATAAAGACTCTATCCCTCACAGTTGCTTTCACTTGCTTTACTAGAAGATCCATTGCTGTCTTTTATTCCGACATGGTTGATTGTCAGAGCTGACGTAATTCTTTTCAGGAATAATTAGATTCTCTTGAAGTCTTAAACAATGAAGCTCATTTTATGTCATGTAATTATTGCTTCTCCTCTTAGCTACATTACTGTCTTGGCGTTCCTTGTGGAACCTCCCTTGAGATATGGTTAGCTCTTCAGCTGTATGTTAGCTCTTCAGTTTGTTTTGGTTTTTTGTTTGTTTTTCCAAATGTGTGCTCCATGTTCTGGTTGGAATATATTGGACACATCTATTGGTCAGGATCTATTCAGGCACACAAAGGTATCCAGATGTGGGGAGAAAGAACGCAGAAAATAGTATCCAAGGCTTGCAAGCTGCCTTCTCTGAAATATAAAGCTGGTTAAGATGTTGAAATACTGAGCCTTTGTTGGAAATTCATGTATTAAAATTCAAAACGAGTCGGGACATTTTCAAAGAAACTTTTAGTGTTTTTGAAAAAATAGAATCATAGAATCACTTCGGTTGGAAAAGACCTTTGAGATCATCAAGTCCAACCTTCAACCTAACCCTGCCATCCCACCACTAAACCATGTCCCTAAGCACCTCATGTGTCCTTCTTTTAAATACCTTCAGGGATGAAGACTCTACCACCTCCCTGGGCAGCCCAGTCCAGAGCCTGACAACCCTTTCAGTGAAGAAGTTTTTCCTAATGTCTAGCCTAAACCTACCCTGGTGCAACTTCAAACCATTCCCCCTTGTCCTATTGTCTGTTACCAGGGAGAAGAGGCCGACCCCCACCTCACTACAGCCTCCTTTCAGGGAGTTGTAGGGGGCGATCAGGTCTCCCCTCAGCCTCCTCTTCTCCAGACTAAACAACCCCAGTTCCCTCAGCCGCTCCTCATATGACTTGTGTTCCAGACCCCTCACCAGCTTGGTTGCTCTCCTCTGGACCTGTTCCAGCAATGCAACATCTTTCTTGTAGTGAGGGGCCAGTATATATATAAATATGGTTATGTGGAGCCAGAAAAGCCTACAGACAGGAACTTCTTGAGTCAGCTACTTTTCTTCCCTTGTTTTTTTTTATTGTTTTATTTCTGTGAACTATAAGAATACTAATGGTACCGAGTACCATTGTGAAAATGGCTTAGGATTTTTGCCTCCATTGTAACTGAAAGGCTGCTCCATGTGAAGTCTTCCTGGTGTCTCATTCAGTGGTACTAATACATCTTTGTCTACTATAACTGCTTTAATTTAGATGTCCTACAATTCTATCACCTTTTTTATCTTTGTATCATACTGCCATCTCATATTAATATCAATTAGCATCTAGGTCTCTCTCAGACATCTTAAGCTGAGAGTTTCTAGGCTTTAATAATTTACGTATGAAATGAATTATTTTTTTCATTTTGTACTCTTGAATTTCTTCTCATTTATTTGATATTTGGTTATTGATATCCTTTGCACTGTTGGTTTTTTGCATCCTACTTTTCTATCATGAGTAATATCTCCAGAAATTTCTTTTTCTGTGTTTTCTTTGAAAATATTAAATTGCATTAGTATTGAGAACAGACCTTGAGGAGTTTCACCAGGATCCTCTTTCCAGTCATATGCTGTTACTACTAATGCTACCTCTTCCCATCTTTCTGAAGTAATTTTTTATACACCACAGTTTGTCCTATTAGTCTCCACTTTCTGTAGCATCATGTGTAATTTTTCATGCAGTGCTTTATTAAATGCTTTGAGGAAGTCCATACAGATTAGGTATTTCTCTTAACTGAAAGTTATATACAAAAAGTCTAAATTCTGATGGATCACATCCATGAAATACATTACATTGGGAAGAATCATCTTCCTATTATCTGTTAGAATGCTATTTGACTGAAATGCACATCTGTTTTCTAGGAGTTGCTTTGTGTTTAATAGGCATGGTAGGTATATTTGACATAATTAGTGCTTATTTATGAAGTCCCAGATTCAACAAAATAGTTTAACCTCTTCCTAACTTTAAATCTGATAGGTGGGACTTTGCATTATGTACAGCTGTTCCAGTACTTTGCTAAATTGGGCTTAAATGAAGGAAATACATTGATTGCTTAACTGTTGTCCTTCTGTTGAATGTGATTTAGAACTGTATTTCTATGTTCCTCTTTAAGAAGTCATTATCTCCTTACTGAAGAAGTTACAGCTCTGAAACATAAAGACTTCATGGTGTTGGTAGTACTTAGTGTACATTCTCCCTTATGTAGCTGCTCAGAGAAGCAGGCCTTCAGAAGAACCCTTTGAGGTTTTGCAAAGCAGCATTAAATAGATGCTGACAACTAAAAAATGAGGGTTGATTTACGCTATTGCTTTCCACTATATTAACAAGTAGTGAGTTCAGTGTCAATTTAAAAACAAAGCCAAGGTTTTAATTTACCTGATAGACCTGATGCTCGCTTTCTGTTGTAAGCCAGACAGTTGGAAGAGGATGTAGCTTTACTCTCTGTACCTAGCACTTTTTTATTAAAAAAATAGCCTGTAATCTTTTAGGCTTATGAGGGTATCTGTTTTAGTGTGCTTTTATATAAAGAAGTTTTAAGGCAGTCCTGAGTGAACATGGGATTTTTTTACATTCAGGCCTTACAATCTGGGCATTTTCATAGACTGACTTGTTCCTGTCATCTTTTGTAAAATAATATCATGATCACGAAAAAATTAAATTTAATCTTTGGACTTGAAATTCAGTTTGTGTATGCATGCGCTTTTACAAAAGCAGTAAATACATGAGGAAGATAAAACTAAAAAAGTCTGCTGACAATTGTAGGTATCAGTTGTTAGTTAAGAGGCTCCATGAGGAGTAAGTAATACTTGAAGTTACTAATGATTAATTTTGTCTGTGTGAAGTCTAAGGTTAGATTGAAAAGGAATTAGTATAGCTTTTGGGGTTTTTGAGATGCACTGCAAATAAAAAGCAGGGAAGTATGAAACGTAAAAAGTGCCTTGTCTACTTCTGATTTTTGTTTCTTGGAAGCCTAGATATGTGTAGAAAATGCACATACTGAATGTCTTTTTTTTTTTCTTTAATTCTAGGCAAAAAAACTTAGTTATAAGGATAAGAAATTGAATATTGGTCCAGCAATAAGAAAACAACAAATACGGAGTCCTCGTATGTATTTTTATTTACATTTGTGTAGTATGTAAGTGCCACTATGAACATAAGTTTTTAACCAAGATGTGCCTGGTCATGCGATGTTTTAATGCTGTGTGTGGAATCATAGAATGTTTTGGGTTGGAAGGGACCCCTAGAGGTGATGTAGTCCAACCCCCCTGCAGTGAGCAGGGACACTGCTAACTAGATCAGGTTGCTCAGAGCCCCATCCAACCTGGCCTTCAGTGTTTCCAGGGATGGGGCCTCCACTACCTCTCTGGGCAACCCATTCCAGTGTTTCACCACCCTCGTTGTAAGGAATTTCCTCCTTATATCTAGTCTAAACCTACCCTGTTTTAGTTTAAAACCATTACCCCTTGTCCTGTCACAGCTGGCCCTACTAAAAAGATTATCCCCGTCTTTCCTATAGGCCCCCTTTAGGTACTGAAAGGCCGTAATCAGGTCTCCCCGCAGCCTTATCTTCTCCAGGCTGAACAACCCCAACTCTCTCAGCCTGTCCTCATAAGAGAGGTGCTCCAGCCCTTGGATCATTTTAGTAGCCCTCCTCTGGACCCGCTCCAACTGTTCCATGTCCTTCTTGTGCTGAGGGCTCCAGAGCTGGACGCAGTACTCCAGGTGAGGTCTCAGCAGAGCAGAGTAGAGGGGCAGAATCACCTCCCTCGACCTGCTGGCCACGCTTCTCCTGATGCAGCCCAGAGTACGGTTGGCCGCCTGGGCCGCCAGCGCACATTGCTGGCTCATGTCCAGCTTTTCATCCACCAGCACCCCCAAGTCCCTCTCGGCAGGGCTGCTCTCGATCCTTTCTTCCCCCAGCCTGTACTGATACCGGGGGTTACCCCGACCCAGGTGCAGGACCTTGCACTTGGCATTGTTGAACCTCATGAGTTTCACACAGGCCCACCTCTCCAGCCTGTCCAGGTCTCTCTGGATGACATCCCGTCCTTCTGGTGTGTCAACTGCACCACTCAGTTTGGTGTCATCCACAAACTTGCTGAAGGTGCACTCAATCTCGCTAAGTCATTGATGAAAACATTAAACAGCACCAGTCCCAGTGCAGACCCCTGAGGGACACCACTCATCACCGGTGCTCGGAATGGTTTGCAGTGGAAGTAAATGCATGCCAGTGGAAATATCCAAATAAACAGACTGATGATCTTTGGTTCTTTATCTCTTTTAATATGTTGTTTGTTTACTTTCTTGGAAAAGATTCTCTAGGAACAAACTGAATGGAAATGTCTCTCAGTTGCCAGGCAGAACCTCAGATCTAAACACTTAAACTGTCCTCACAGATTTTACAGGATAAAGCAGGCTGTGCTGGTTGGTTGGGTTGTTACTTATTTATTTATTCATATTGGCAAAATCCATAAGGACTGTTGCATCTTGCTTTCTTTGTTAGAAACCACAAGGAATGTTCTTTGCTGTAAGATAACGGAATGGATGCTGTATGTTCCTTCTCTGGCAAAGAACCATTAAGACTGAAAACTTAAGAGGAGTAGTATTGATAAGGGGTTTTCTTGTCAGGTGATGACTCTATCTTGAGCAAGTATGCTGTTACAATGGTCTTCTGGGGGAGACAGAAGACAGGTTTTGTTCTAGAGAAGATGCCCTGCCCTTCTGTCAGGGCCTGGTTTTTTTTATATAATATGTTACTGAAAATGAAAATGTAGGGTATAAATCACCAACTTTTAAGATGAAATCTGTCAGTTTTTGGCATAGCAGGGCATGCTGTCTTGTTATTCCTCAGCAAGGGCTATGTGTCAGAGATGTAAAAGACATTCCTTTTATAAGCACAGCAGGGAATCGTGTATTTTTGTAACTTTCCTTTAGTATTTGTCCTATGCTACCCTTTGGAAGAGCAGAGGGGGAAAACTTTGCTCGTCTTCTATCTGAAGACAACAGAGAGAATTTTAGTTTAATTCTAGAGCTTTGTTTAGGTGTTACTGTCATGTTATTGATTAGAAGTAGTTCATATGCATGCTAACGCTGTTGGTGCTGACATACTTCCTGAAGACAGGAATCTTCCCTCTCTCTTCCTCCCCTCATGCATAGGTCTGCCCTTCTCCCTTGTGAGTTGTAGGATAGTGTTTGCCCAGGGGAAATGGAATACTTCGTCCCAACTGTTTTCTGGTTTCTTTGCTTCAGAAATTATTCAGCATGATCTTTGCTCAGTCACCATCAAGGGGTTATATGCTTCTTTTTTGCTGTGCTTTGTTTCCCTTTCCGTCTTTGACTTGGACTTTCCCAGTTGCGCTGCCTAACTTGTGGTGCTCCCTTCCTCTGACTCTTGTGCTGAATGTCTATATTGATAGAAGAGGGGTGTATATCTAATTCTGAGACCTGGGGGAACAGAGGGGGGAAAAAAATCCCTCAAAACCATTTTTTTAAAAAAGCTGCTGTGTTTGTGGCCCTGTTTGACTATGCCGCTTCTTCCTCAGGCCTAGGATAGATCTGTACAGAAGATCGTATTGACATCTGGGGACATATCCTAGGATTGGATTTTAGTGTGTCTGCTCTCATGTTCAGCCTACCAACCTTAGTTGCGAGGCTAGTTTGTCCTGCTGCAGCTCGAGGTTCATGAAGCCGTAAAACCTAGACTCACAGTATCACTGCAGGGCTGTGGTTCTATTATATTTAGCAGAATTGAAGAGAGAGCCCATTTATCACTGTCCTCTCCAGCCCACCTGTAATCTAGTACCTGTCTTTCCTACTATTAAGTAAAACAACTTTTAGCTCTTCTGTCATTAAAGGATCTTTTTTTGCTAAGAACTCTAAACATACTGGGAGGACTACTCAGTTTGCTTTTCCCCAGCACCTAGTATTGTGAAAATGGGTATTCTAAAAGCTGAAAAGTAGAAACAAAATATGAACAGCTGGAAGAAGGATTAGTTGTGGGCTGGAAGAATTAGAGCTATACCTCCTCCAGGCTGGTGGTGGGTTTTTTTCTGTCACAGTGAGTTTGCTGGGTTTGATGGTTCCTTTGTAAGAGACACGTTCAACAATAGTAGAAAGTTCTGTGCAACATAATTGGTAGTTAGCAAAGTGTACAGGATTGTTGGCTGTGGGATCCTGTTGGTCTCGTCATCTGAGATATCAGTAACTACTATTCTAGATTGCTTACTGGAGCTAAAGTAGCCTCTGACTTCTCTAAGGTCTGTTTAACACCATGTATGGATAGTATTTCAGATTATTGTATGTGAGTGTCTTCAGGCTTTTCTAGGAGTTAATAAAACTCTTGCCATCAATAAAGGCCCTTCATTCACTGTGGAACCCTTTTTGGTCTTTCACTTAGCATTCTAGTAATTTCACAGAATGGCAGGAGTTGGAAGGGACCTCGGGAGATCATCTAGTCCAACCCTCTTGTTGAAGCAGTCTTCAGTGTTGAGTCTGTCTATAAATGGTACTTCCTCCTGGCACTTACATTTGCAAGGGAGATTAAAACCTAAAACTTTTCCTCAGTGATCTTTATATTGTGTTCTTCCTGAGTTTTTCCATGCTATGTCACTATGCGATTCCAAGATTTCAATTTCAGTTACGGAGGTTTTGCTTTTTTTTTTTTTTTTTTACAGAAGTCTCTTTATATTTGGAAATGAAACTTGTCTTTGTTATAGAGAAACATGAAGTCCTGTCCCATGCTCCCCAAAATGCAGCCAGAAATAGAGCCTTGGTGATCTCAAAGGCAGCATTTGAAAAAGATAAACAACCTCTGCATAGGAATAGATATCCCCTTATTTGAATAATGCTTACTGTCAGTACCTGTTAGAGGGCTGTGTAGATAGAACTCTGCTCTGGGATCAGACCATGCTCATTTGTAGCCTCTGCCCTAGTGGCAACATTGCTGAGAAGTGTCCCTGTTGCTGACATCTAGATACCACTTTTTTACTTTTACAGGCAATGTGCCATCACAGAAAGACAGTCTGTGTGTGTTGAGAAACTAGGATGCGCCTTACAATGAAATCATTCTGGTGTTTTTAGTGCTTGGATTCTGTTTCAGCTAAATATGAATGTGTGGAAGTTACCAGTGAAAACCTCCTACAGTGTGACATTACCTTTGGATATTTGCAGATTAAAATATATATATTTGCTGGGAGTTAGTTACCTGTGTTTAGTAATCTATATGCATGTCATCTTCTGCACCCCTTCCCATCTACCTCTGGAGACATCCTGTAACCATCTGATTTCACGATTCTGTGTTCGAGAGGGAATTGAGGTGGTAGTAGGCACGCTGCCCCATGTTCTTTCCTTTGAGTGTTTTGCTTCTCTGAAGATCACGAATGATCTTTTTTATGACATACACATCTAAAAAAACTTCCTGGTAAGTGAACTGTAAAATATTAATTTCAGGTTCTAATGTAATACCAGAAGCTGGTACAATGTACTTAACTACTTCAAGTGGCTATCCTTATATTTACCATAATGGAGTGGCTTATTTTCATACGTCTGAAGTTGCTTCTGTCCAACAGCCTGGCCAGTAAGTAACTTATTTATTTTTATGTATGTGTATATATATGCTGTTCTGTGGACCAGGATGAGTGCAGTGTTTTCAAGCCCCTCTTGCTTCCAGTTTCTTCAGCTGTGCCTCATGGTTGATGTTTAAATGGCTTCCTTATATTAGTCTGTTTATTTTGTGGTTTTTAAATACTATTTAAGTTTATTGTTCTTCTGCAGGGGACTTTGTTTTGATATGACCTACCGGACGGGGTAGTTTGGAATCAGTGTGGGCTCTACCCCAGGAAAAGTTTTGTTATACTAAGGAGTTGTTGGTGCTTATGACCCTTGGTTGGCTCCATTTATTATTCCTTCATGAGTGAGGTGTTCTTGGCTGCAAAATACTATGCTGTGGATGAAAAGAGAACATAATACTAGATAAACAAAGAAAAAGTGAAATTGGATAATTTTATAGTCATTTACATACTCTTTTTCACAAATACTGCTTGTTTTAAGAGAAAGATAATTCAATAGATGAATTGTTTGGCTTTAGTAGGCTTGGGGAACTTAGAGTTTCGTGGGAAGTACAGGAAGGAGTTGTCAATCATTTCAGTTTTTTTACAGGAGGGAAGGATGCATAAAGGACAGGACCTACGTAGAGGATGCATCCTTGCTAATTTCTGTAAAAGCAGTGTTCACAGAGGCTGTACAGAACATCTCTATAAATTAGTGAAAAATCCCTTTCTCAGAACAGGGAAAAGCTCAACAGAAGAATTGCTAACAAATAAAAAGAAACTTTCCTAAAACAAAGATGACAGCAGTAATGGTTTCTAGCTGGTTTAGCCAGTTTAGGCTCACTGCCAAATCAGATGAATGCTGGAGCTGGTGTGAGGAAGGGAATGAAAAAGAGAAGATTGGGTTGGGGCTGTGAAGAGGATAGGAATACATCAGTGACAACTTAAATTGCCTTAAGTGTTTACAAAAAAGTACCTGCAGTCGGGATAGTGGATGGCCTTAACATCTCTAGATAGTGATGGCGTAGTGCTTTCTGGAAAGAACTAAGTAAATATGCCAAAGATTTTTGGTTTTGTAGCCTCTTAGAAACAGTGCTGTTGAAGAATCTAAGTGTAAGTTAAAACTTGGTAAATCCATTTTCAAAAGGGAGGGGTTCAGCATTATAGTACTTCAGAACTGTTCTTAATTGCCGCATTAAGACTTGTAACTTTTTTCTTTTTAAGTCACGCTCTGTTTCCAGTTCACCTGTGATGGTAGCTCAACCGATTTATCAGTCTCCTACATACCATTATCAGGTATCTATTTGAAAATGGGTTTCAGACATCAGTATTCCTTCCAGCCGTGCAGTTTTATTTGCAGCACTGTCTCGGGTCTCTTTTTTTTCCTAGGAAGCAAGAAGACTGTTCAAAATAGTTATATAAAACAGATTTTAATTTCATCAAAGGCATTCTTTTCACTAGAATACAACTTATTCTGCCTATGTAACTACATGGAAATGTAATAAATTAAAAATTTTTTTGGTGTTGCTAGGCAACTGGCTTAGTACCATCCTTAACTTTTATCATCTAAGCCAAACTCCTGCTCAAAGTGGGGCTGGTTAGATCAGGTTTCTCAGGAACCTGTCCAGTTGAACTTAAATATCTGCAGTGATGGAGGTTCCACAAACTTTCTGGACAGCCTCTTCCAATATTTTACCCTTATCATGGTAAAAGCCTTTTTTTCCTTATAACTAGTTAGATTTTCAGTGTTCCAGCCTGTATATACTGACTCTTTTGCTGTGAACACCTCAGATGAGGATCTGGCTCAGTCATATTTATGCCCCACCTCCCCTTAGGTAGTTGTAGCCAGCAATAATTATCCCCTGCCATCTTGATCCTTCTCAAGGCTGAACAAACCCGGTTTTCTCAGCATCCTGGTATGTCTGTTCTCCAGTCTGCTAACCATCGTGGTGGCGCTACTGGATTTATGCTGTATGTCCATGTTTTTAATGTGTATTGGAAAGTTAACTGCATTTTGTATCTTCTGTCTTCCTAAAGGGGCACGCTGCTTAGATGCTTCAGTATTTTAGAAGTTTATAAAATGCCCAGGTCGGAGGCTCGGTGGAAGTAGACAAAATGTTCCTGAATTATTTGGGGGCTTATGAAAATGATGTTTCTTCTTTTTAATTAAGAATTTATTATAGATTTGAGATAGTTTTGATTCTAGTATGTTGGGAATTCTAGTATGTGGATACGCATGTTCTTAATCATGTAAATAATATCTTCTTTTGTTTTAATTTAGGCACCGGCACAGTGTCTTCCAAGTCAGTGGCAGTGGTCTGTTCCACAGGTAAATACAGTTAGTTCATCGTTGCAGCATTTTACAATTAATTGCATGTAGTCTAAAGGTACAGTGCATTTATCTAACTCTGAAACTTTCCCCTATTCACAATACAGTTTAAATAAATATTAATTGCTGTATTTTAGCAATGTGTTTGCAACGCTTGCTGATACAATGGAAGGCATAAAGCATCTTCCCTTCCACTCTCCCTCTGGCAAAAAAAATTTGTATTAAATTCTTGAAGTTCTCAGAGGCAGGTAAAAACTGACATATTTTGTCTGATAGGAGAAACTAGCATTAACTAGCTCATTCACTGATACTAACTGTGATGTTTCATTGGAGTATTGCTAGTGGAGGCACATAGACACAGCAGTATGCTGAAATAAGACACAGACCCTTGAAATAGGAGGAAGAATTTGAAATTGCTAACTTGCTAATTTTGGGGGGAGACTTCATTGAGTTTGTGGTCTATGTAGCAGAGGAGCTTAATATGGAAATCTTGCCACTCAAGGAACTTGAAGAGTTTTAAGCTAAAAGGAGAACCCAAGTCCCTTTAACTTTGCACTGTTATGATGTGTCTCATTACATTAGTAGCAGCCAGCCTTGTCCAGTAATGGTCAGTTCCACTCTAGAAATAGATGTCAGTCTGCTGCTTTGAAATCCGGGTGCTGAATTACAGAAATACTGTGGGGGAGTTATTTTAAAACTAAAACACTTGGGTTTTAATGTAAGATTTTTGCAAGAGAAAATTAAACTGCATATGTTTCGGTGATCTTGACAGTGTCAATTTTATAAAGTTTAGGATTTCTTCAACAATGCTTTCCAAAATTTAAATAAAATCTGGAAAATATATAAAAGTGATTAAAGGACATCTTTATTTTACTCTACTACCTGACCTTTCTACCTACTTCCCCCTCACTTAGTTTCTATAGGTTATCAAAGATCAATTTGACACTTTCTTTTAAAGCTTTATCTTCATTTATATGTAGCAAAGACAACTGTAAAATAAGCTTTGGTATTTATAGTGCATAAATCAAATTGAGTAAAAAGAATTGTTTTATTTCAGTCTCCTGCCTCTTCACCATCATTCTTGTACCTGCAACCATCTGAAGTCATTTATCAGCCAGTAGGGGTTACCCAGGAAAGTGGATGTGTACCACCTCCTCTTGTAGTGGAAGCTGCAGTTCCTGAGGTATTTTTATTAAAAAAAAAATTGTTTATAATTGAAGCATTTATCTGCAATTGAAAAACATAATCTTTTAGTTTAAGCACAGGCAGTTAGAGCACTTAAGTCAACTGCTCCCTGTACTTATCCCCACACCCATGCTGCTGCTGTTAAATCATTTCAGTTGTCCTCAACTTAGAGTATCCCCTCCAGTTTTGTAGGAGGATGCTTTGATTCTGAAATATTTTGGAGGGTCACAAGTGTATGACAGACAGCAGTATAAAGACTAGTCAATTTTTTTTAATAACATTTAAATAAAATAGGAGCCAGACTCTTCAGAATGCTGGATTAGTCTACCCAAGCCATAACAACGTCCTGAAGCAATTCTTATGTGTGAGTAGTAGCTCATTTCAAAGTATTCTGAAGATCAGAATGAATGAAGAGTAGTTGAATGACTAAACTTTTTCTTCGTTAAGATTTTTTTTGCTTCTATATCAATAGCATTTCTGATGTTTTTTTAAGAGATTCTTAATGTACAATAAAACCATTGTTTGTAATTGGATATTAAAAATGACTAAATGGCTACAGAAAAACCTACTATAAAATTGAAAATGTATTATGATTAATTGGTACTTTTCCTCTTTGATAATTCATTTCTAATTAACAGGGGTGCAAAAATAAATGATCAGTTAGGACAGTAGTCAAGTGTTTTTACAAAAGTGGAAGAGTATTTTATTGCTACAAGAGAAGTTTCAAAACTGGTATTTCAAACATCTTAGGTATGTCAGGATTTCCCACTCCAGTAATTTAATTTCCCTACAAAGGACTTGAATAATACAAGACTTTGGTTGTTGGGGGTTTTCCTCCTTTTTTTTAAAGTGTGTAAACATCAGTATTTATTGTATAATAATACATCTTATTATCAATATTGTTTTTAGCTTTTGCATTTCATTAATCGGGTATCAAATGAAATTTAAAGCTCTAAGAAAAAATTAGTTAAGGAATATTTGCATATAATATGCTCTCAGTTCACAGGTACATAATTTGTTGATGTTAAAGGAAGCAGTATGTGGAAATTCAGAAGATGGTGTAAAATTCAAAGAAAAGCCTGTACATTGTTTGTATGTAAATACCTTGTGAGGCCGACAATGCTGGGAATTGCATTTCAGTATTCTTATCTACACATTTAAACACTGGTCCAATTAGAGCTGATTGAAATGGATTTGTAGTAGAGAAGAGTGCTACTTCTGTCAAGGAGAGTGCTTTCGGACACTGAACTAGATAAACTAAATTTTCTTAACTTTGGTACAGTGGGGAAAACATAGTTTTAAATATTGAAATTTTGGGGTTTAAGAAGTCATTAGTTTAGATAAACATAACCCACAATTTGAAGTTAAGGAATCTAAATTCATGTGAAAGGCTTGCAAAAACATCAAATTGTGAAACATCTTCTGGGTTTACGGTTGTGTTTTTTTTTACACCAGCTGTATTCTGATCATGGAGTTCAAGCACCACATCACCAGCCTTATACCCAGAGTTCCATAGCCATGCCTGCACCTGTGAGTATCAAAGCAAGATAGTTAAAGTAAGTGCTATAGTGTTACTGTCCCCTTTCAAGAAGGGGGACAGCAAGAGAAGAGGGGCAGGGATGAAAAAGTCTTCTATTAGTGAATTAATAAATAAGGAAAACAGAAACACTGCAGAGAAACTGACTTTTTACTTTACTTGAGGATTTGTTACAGAGGACTTAAGTATACTTATTTTGAAACTATTTGGGGAAAGTAAAAAAAAAAATAAACGTGAATAGTTATTTTAAAACTTGGGATACAAAGAAAACTGCAAATGAGAAATGTATTTTGAGAGAAAACAGTGAACCTTGTTCAGCTCTTTGAAATGATGGTTGCAAATGCTTGTGTCTCTGTCTCTGGATCTTGAAAAGTTGAATTCATTACCTGCAGCCTTAGACAAGCACCTCATGTTGTGGCAAGGTGGGGGTTGTGGAACACAGAGCATGAAAGACTGTCCCAGTTGGCCACCTGTAGGTGTTTTTCTGTGCAGTTCTGGTTCTTGAATGGCCACTCGAAAATGTGATTCTTCAATGTCACCTGATGAAAGTTGTTGGGGGTTTTGGGTCCCAGTTTAAGGTCCTTTTTGCCCAAATTGGTAAGGTTGTTAACACAACATATGAAATAATGTCTAAATTAGATTTAGCCTAGATTTGCCTGGTAAAAAAGGACCAAACGTATCAGTAGTTTTACGTGATATTACAGCACTTACTCTTCTGTGAAAGATGCTTACTCAACTACAAATGACAGCCTAAATATGAATGGATCTAAGCCATGTTACAGGCTTTTATATGTATCTTTCATTTATTTCACCTTTCTTTAAAGAGAAGAATCTTTTTTCCAGATTATTGTGTAACAATATCTACTAAATATTTCCAGTAGAGGGGGCTGTAACATTAAGTGTTGTCTTGGAATAAAAAGCAAGTACTCAATTAAAAAAAAATAGAAGCTGAATATGAATTTGCAAATATTAATCTGGAGTGATTCATATTTTTAAGAAATACTTAAAAGGTATCTCAGAATCAAAAACAAGTGCATACTTACTGTATCAAATAGAGAAACAAGCTTTTTCACCTTGAAACTTGACTTTACTGTCTTTCCTAGGGCCACAGCTATACCAACAAGGTAGTGTGAAGTTACAAGGTAGATTTAGAGCACAATAGCTCTTCCTCTTCTACAGTAATTGCCACATTACCCTGCTTTACCTTATAGCAAAGGCAAAGTAGTTTACTCTGTGATAAGTGACAGTGTGTTAACTTACAGTAGAGTAAGTGCATGCATGGTAAAACCATGTTTGGTTACTGTGGTATAGGAAATGAACTGCAAATTCAGACTGTTATTTATCTCCTAATAGAATATTTTCTGTTTATTCATAGCTTTAGAAGTGATTCCACGCAAGCCAAAGCTGGCATAACCCAGCAATTAATTCCATTTTTCCACACCGCTCCATTTTCCTGAGGTGGTAGAGGTTTTTGTGAGGCAATATGGTAAACCAGGTCAGGGAACTGATGTAGTTAAAGATGAACCCCCACTGCCTCCACCCAAAAAGAGCAAACTTAAACTTGGATCAGTTCCTCAGACCAGTTTGTCAAGCAACTGCACAAATTCTTGTACCTATACAAGACGTTTGTGATAGGATGGAGGAAGTAAATCACAGAATCACAGAATTGCAAAGGTTTGGAAGGGACCTTGGGAGATCATCTGGTCCAACACCCCTGCTAAAGCAGGTTCTCCTAGAGCATGTTACACAGAACTTCATCCAGGCAGGCTTTGACTATCTCCAGAGAAGGAGACTCCACAACCCCCCTCGGCAGCCTGTTCCAGTGCTGAGCAACCCTCAAAGTGAAGAAGCTTTTCCTCATATTCAGCTGAAACCTCTTATGTTTCAGCTTGTGCCCATTGCCCCTTGTCCTGTCGCTGAGCACCACTGCAAAGAGTCTGGCTCCGTCCTCGTGACATCCACCCTTAAGATATTTGTATGTGTTGATGAGGTCCCCTCTCAGACTTCTCTTCTTCAGGCTGAACAAGCCCAACTCTCTCAGCCTTTCCTCGTAGGGGAGATGCTCCAGTCCCTTTATCATCCTAGTTGCTCTCCTCTGGACTCTTTCTAGGAGTTCCTCATCTTTCTTGAACTGGGGAGCCCAGAGCTGGACACAGCACTCCAGGTGGGGTCTCACCAGGGCAGAGCAGAGGGGGAGCATAACCTCCCTCGACCTGCTGGCCACACTCCTCTTAATGCACCCCAGGATACCATTGGCCTTCTTGGCAACAAGGGCACACTGCTGGCTTATGGTGAGCTTGTCATCCACCAGGACTCCCAGGTCCCTCTCGGCAGAGCTGCTTTCCAGCAGGTCAGCCCCCAGTCTGTACTGGTGCATGGGGTTCGACCTCCCCAGGTGTAGCACTCGACACTTGCCCTTGTTGAATTTCATCGTGTTCCTCTCCAGCCTGTCCAGGTCCTGCTGAATGGCAGCGCAGCCTTCTGGCATATCAGCCACTCCTCCCAGTTTTGTGTCATCAGCAAACTTGCTGAGGGTATACTCTGTCCCCTCGTCCAGGTCATTGATGAAAAAGTTGAACAAGACTGGGCCGAGTACTGAGCCTTGGGGAACTCCACTAACTACCGGCTTCCAACTGGACTCTGCCGTGCCGATCAGAACCCTCTGAGCCGTGTTGTTCAGCCAGTTCTCAATCCACCTCACTGTCCACTCATCCAACCCACACTTCTTGAGCTTCCCTCTGAGGATGTTACGGGAGGCAGTATCGAAAGCCTTGCTGAAGTCAAGGTAGACAACATCCACCACTCTCCCCTTGTCTACCCAGCCGGTCATGCCATCATAGAAGGCTGTCAGATTGGTCAGGCATGATTTCCCCTTGATGAATCCGTGCTGGGTACTCCTGATGATCTTTTCATCTGCTTGCTTGGAGAGGCACCCAGAATGAGTTGTTCCATCACCTTTCCGGGGGAGGTGAGACTAACTGGCCTGTAGTTCCCTGGGTCCTCCTTCTTGCCCTTTTTGAAGACCAGAGTCACACTGGCTATCTTCCAGTCCTCAGGCACCTCTCCTGTTCTCCACGACCTTTCATAGATGATGGAAAGTGGCTCAGCAATGTCGTCTGCCAGTTCCTTCAGCACTCACGGGTGCATTCCATCGGGGCCCATGGATTTGTGGGTGTCCAGCTTACTTAAAAGATCCCTAACCTGATCCACCTTGACCAAGGGAAGGTCGTCCTTTCTCCAAGCTTGCTTGCTTACCTGCAAGGACTGGGGAGCCTGAGGGCCAGCCTTGGCAGTGAAGACTGAAGCAAAGAAGGCATTCAGTAGCTCCGCCTTCTCTGTGTTCTGTCACCAGGGCACCCATTTCATTCAGCAACAGTCCCACATTTCCGCTAGTCTTACGTTTGCTGCCAATATACTTGAAGAAGCTCTTCTTGTTATCCTTGGTATCCTTTGCCAAACTTAGTTCCAGGTGAACCTTGGCCTTTCTAGTTGCTTCCCTACATGCTCTGGCAGCATTCCTGTATGCCTCCCAAGTGGCCTGACCCTCTTTCCACATTCCATGGAGCTTACTCTTCTCTTTGAGTTTCACTAGAAGCTCCTTGTTCATCCATGCAGGCCTCTTGCCTCGTTTACTTGATTTCCTACTCACAGGGATGCACCGATCCTGAGCATGGAGGAAGAGCTGCTTAAATAGCAGCCAGCTCTCTTGGACTCCCCTACCTTCAAGAGCCTTAGCCCATGGAATTCTTCCTAGCAGGTCCCTGAGGAGGCCAAAGTTAGCTCTCCTGAAGTCCAATGTGGCAGTCCTACTTGTTGTTCTGCTTCCACCTCTCAGAATCCGGAACTCCACCATCTCGTGGTCACTGCAGCCAAGCCTGCCCCCTACCTTCACATTCTCAACCAGTTCTTTATTTGCCAGCACAAGGTCCAGTAGCGCTCCACTTCTTGTTGGCTCCTCCACCACCTGGATCAAAAAGTTATCGTCGATGTTCTGCAGGAACCTCCTGGACTGTGCGCGCCTTGCCGTGTGGTCCTTCCAGTTGATATCAGGGTAGTTGAAGTCTCCCATGAGAACCAGGGCCTGTGATTGTGAGGCTACTTTTAGCTGTCTGTAGAAGGCCTCCTCTACTTCCTCATCCTGGTTGGGTGGTCTATAGTAAACACCTACCACAGTGTCACCCATGCTGGCCTGTCCCTTAGTTTTTATCCACAAGCTTTCAACTTGTTCTTCATCCGCTCCTGGGTAGAGTTCTATACATTCCAGTTGCTCCTTTACATAAAGAGCAACTCCACCGCCTTATTAGCGGTGTTAACTTGTGTTAGCAGTGCAGATTTAAACTTGGTGAAACTGAGCATGAAATTGCTAATCCTGTTCATTCCTTCATTGTGTTTCTTGCTTGTTCTTACCTGTTTTCTTGGAAGTCTACGATAGCCATAACTGAAACTCTGCTCTGTTCAGGTCTCGTGTAGATTCACAGATACAGTTAAACCCTTACAAAGACTCGCTGAATTCTGATAATTTGATTCACTACGGGGTGATGTCAAATAGTTTTTTGACAGGTGTTTTAATATATTTAGTTAGCTTTGTTTAGTAGTAACTAGTAGTTCTGGAATATAATTCTCCCTTTCACATTTCACCTTACCTTTTTACATACTCACTTAAAACTTTAAATATATTCTATGTGTAATGAATATGATCAGCTTGTATTCTGTCTATCGCTCTGGCTGAGCACTCAACAATGATTTAGAAAAAAAAAAAGCGTATGTCGACAGCAGTCCGCTATGTATTAAACAAGTGGCTGCGTCATTACCACCTGCTCCCCAGCTGCATAAAAATACTGCCTGCTGGCTGTAGTCCTGGTAAAATACCCCAACAAATGTATCTGCTGCTTGAAAATTGCCAAGTAGTGGCCATGTAAGACAGAGAGATGCCTAAAATAAGGACCTTACCTTGAAGGTAATTTGCTGATTGCCTCCACTGTATTAGGAATTGCATTAGGAATAAACATATGCTTTATACTAGGAGCTGTAAGTCATATGGTGAGAGTAGGATGGGTACAGTCAGTATCCAGATATTTTTGGCAGTTGTAGACTTCTCATAGCTTTTAAATGCAGTTTAAAACAGAGCATGCATTGCCATCATATTTTAATGAAGTCACAAGGGTAAGCGAACAAAATTGATTAAATCTTTATTGATGAAGAAAATCACAAATTTCTAAGCCAGAGTTTTCCATTGCTGTTGTGGATATGTAAAAATAGAACTCCGTTCATTAATCATGTGAACCATTTAATAGTTAACAAAGGAAGCTTCAGTTCTGTCAATTCTCTAACTTATTTTTCATTCTCTCTGTTCTACCACTTCAGTAGCATTTTGTTGATGTAACTTTTAGTACAAAATTTGTAATAGTCCAAAACAAAATTAGAAGAAAACATTCCCCAATTTCCAACTATAATTAACTTTTTAGATCCAAATTTGGTATTTAAGATCAGGTTTTAATCAAAAATACTAATCCCCTCCCCTTGACCATGTATTTTGCTAAGGATCCTTTGTATTTTCTTGAAGGTGTTTTCTTTCAGGGATTTTAGTTTGTTTTGTTTCATGCTTTTGTTTGGTTTATTTATTCTTCTCAGTCATCTTTTCCAGCTGCCGTATACCTGTCAGGGGGTAGGTATGGTTCTAGTCTTGGTCAGAGTTTTTGCTATTTCTATGGTCTGTATCCAACAGAATGTTTTGGCCAATATTAACAGTATGGGATCATACAGTGCCTTTTCCTGTAGGGGACTTTTTTTAGGTCCTTGGGGGAGGGGAGGAGGTGTGTTTGGTTTTTTTGGTTTTTTTTTATTTGAGCTTGGACATTGAGCTTCAGGAAGGGGGGGGAAATCAGTCTTGTGTTATCGCTCCTGTCCCTACAATAGACTAGTTTTAGCTGACAAAGTCTGACAATCTTAATCCAGTTCTTGGAACCTGGAAAGTGCTATACACTGGATTGGAGTGCAGAGCTATAGTACTTCTTTTAAGCTTACCCTTTTCTTTAGAAAATGTTCTGGAAAGGCACAGAAGAGTACAAAGATAGTACTTGGTTTTTTTCCCTGAAAAACCCAGTTAACTCTAACAATAAGAACCTATTGGTGATAGAAATGTATCCTGGTTTTCAGATTTGTTTGCATGTTTTTTGTCACTACTTTGTTCTCTATTCCCCACTATCTTTTTTTGAAAGCTTTAAAATTGCATTTTCTACTTTCTATAAGCAAATACTTTTTAGAAAGTCATTTCTAAAATTCTTTGCGTGAGCATTTCCAGTTTACAGATAATTGGCAGTAATTACATTGCCTCTAGCTAAAAAGGCAGAAAGAGGATCTTCCTATGTCAAAACAGAATTTAGGGTATTAATTTGTAATATAGTTCATGTATGTATGCGTTCAGACTGTAATGGTGCATGATGCTAACACCTTCGTCTTTTTGGTAGAGAATGTAATGTAAACTTGGAGCACTCCATCTTCCTCTGCAATTAAGAGTAATAAGCTAAAATTTGTGTTCTGTGTGTGTATAATATGCATAAATATACATGTGTTTATAGTTTTTGTATCTGCATAAATTGCGATTTTTATAAGGGGAAGTCTTGGTGTAATCATTTTGGCAGAAATACGGTAATTTTATACTAGTACTGTGTGCCATTGTGTGATAGTCCATCTGGAACAAAAAAATTAAACCTTACAATGTTTTCTGTATAGGTAAGTATTTTTTTTTTATTTATATGTGCAGTGATATGGAGGGAGAGAGAATAAACCTTTTGTTTAAAGTTACCTTAGTCTCAGAAATCAGAATCTAATCTTCTAAACATAATATATGATTAAAAGAGGCTTGTCACTAGCTGTAGCAAGGTCTATTGTGTGTAAAAGGGATTTTTTTTTAAACTCTACCAAAAATACATTTGTTAATTTTATACTAACGTAGAAAGATGCAGATGGCATGTTTTTTCTTGCATTGTTTCCTTCTATGTTCTCTTTACAGTCTCCTCTTTTTCTGTTCTCATAGTTTGTTCTCATTCCAGTTTAGTGAGGTAATTTTCTTTTGCTTTTTCTGATCCGTATGTTCTCTCTCTCTCTCTTTCCTTGACAGACACTATGGAGCATTCACTATTAAGCCAGTTGGGCAGCTCTAGTCTACCTGTACTGATTCTCTTGTCCAGTCCTTCCCATGTGGCTGAGATCCATCATCAACATACTAGCTAACAGCTACCTGTTGTGAAACTTGGGGTTAGTTGTCTCATTGCAATGCTTGCTATTTACAAACTGGTAAATAATAAAACATGCTGTGATAGAATGTAGCATAGTCTGCAATATTACTTAGCTGCTTTCCGCATGTTTATAAATTTCCTAATAATTCTGTTACATAGAACAACTTACAATCCATGTCACTTACTCCCAGGATAATCATGTACATATTAATTCCATCATTATTTTCTTTCTAGTTCAACTTCCCAAGTTCTGTGTGCATTTGGATTATTTTCCTTGAACAGGGAGGGAAATTTTCAGCACTCTTTAATGTATGATTTTTGTTTCTGAAACTGTTTTAATTCCTTTATTGACAACTCAACTTTCTCCCCTTTTCTCCCTATTTTGTGTGATTTACAGTGGTTTGTGTTCATGGAGTTATACTCTGGCAGGTGCTTACCCATGCTTTTTATTGTCAAAAAGTTGGTGATTTTAGTTGCTTACACTTCTTTAAACATTTAATATTTTAATAAAATGAGGCTAGGGAAGAATACATGTTTTGCACATGTTAAAATTTGTGTCCACTTATTTCGTAGCCTTTAAACAGCCCAGTGATTTGTAGCAGGAGCTTGGTATTTGTTAAGGTGTGACTCCTTGTCTGTGCATGTGTCTGTGTGATTTATCCCCAGATGTGGCTTTTAAAAAGTATTAGAAGTGTGAAACTGAGCATAGTTCTTTCTGTTGGGACCAGCCGGTAGAGAGGAGAAAATGTGGTTGTGTCCTCCATATTCTAATAGGAGTCAAGGCTTAAGAAAGAGTAAGAGAAATAGACTGGGACTGAAGTCCTGTAAGGTTGCTGTAATGAAAGCTGAAATAGGCAGGGAGACTGGCAGTAGATTACTATGGAACCTAGAGATTTAGGAAAGCAATACACTACATGATGTGGAGCTAGTAGATGATGGAAAGAAACTGAAATCTTGAGATTAAAGTGGCTTGAATATCCTGGTGGGGTGTGGGAACTACAGCTGGTTGTATTAGGAAACTGGCAGAGCCAGAAGGGAGGGCAAAAAGATGAGTAAGTCTAACAAAACAAGAAAGTTGCTGAAAAGGCCCAAACTAAGAAGATAAGGTACAAAAGTAAAGATAGCTTGAGTCTGTCATATGGCATAGTAAGAATGGGAAGAAAGGACACAGATTGGTTAGGTTAAGAGAATAAAAAAGATGGGAGTTCCACAAATTCGATACAAAGCATCTGAGACACAAAGGTAGACTAAGAGATTTTGATCTTAGGAAGAATAAACAGAATAGTGCAAGTATTCTAAAAACTGGTTTTGCCAGCACCGAAAATGGTAGCCCTGTTTTCTGGATCTTGCCATCCTTTTGCCAGTAACTAGTGGTGTCCACTGGCAAGTTACTTAATCACAGTCTATTGCCTGTTTGTTATCAGTTTTTCAGCTGGCGTTTTACAAATCTGAGTTTTAGCTACTGAAAAAATAATGTAAGCGTTATTATAAATTCCCATAGTAATGCATTGGTCTAATCTACAGAGAAAGCAAAAGTAAAAAAAAAAAAATTAAAAAATATTCGGTTAAATAGTTTTGCACTGTAACATACTATAAAAATAAATTTTCCCTATCCAATTATAAAGAAAATACAATTGCTTTAATAACTTGACATACTTTACTGAGGCTACGTGATCAATGAACAAAACTTTACTTTTTCTAAGTAAATTAGTTCTGAACTCATTCTAAGATTCTGTACTTGTAAATAAAGGAAGATATTTCTTGCCACTATTGACTTCACCTATGTACACAGTGGAAATCTGATTTTCCTTTTCGAACTAAGTCTATCTAGCTGATGCAGTATCAAAATAGACTGTAACTCTTCATTGAAACATGATTAATGTAGTAAATGGGACACACTTTGAAACAGAGGAAACAACACAGCTTTTTTCCCTCTCTTCAGGAATCGAGGTCGCACTTGCTGAGAAGAAATTTTTCACATCATTCGTCTGACTGAAACCTCAATATACATGAAGTACCCATTTTCATCTTAGAAAATATTACAGAATGGAAGATAAAATTCTTATGCCACCACCTTCTACAGATTCTGTAAAACAGATTTTTAGCTATCTACTTTGCAAACATACCTGTCACGTGGAGGATATGTTCTCCTAACTTCTAACATTTGCCTGAAAATGTCCAAGTAAAAATATAAGTTCTCTCTGATTCCTCTCTGGAAAGAAAGAAAATTAAATATTGTAGGTTGGACAGGTAAAAACGCATGAAACAATGACTTTATCCTTTCTGCATTTCCTTTCTTAATAAAGATACTGTTACAGGAAAAAATGGTGATTTCTGATGCACAGCCTCCTATATAAACTACAGATTGATAAACAGCATATCTTTATTAAAGGGAAATGTTAACATTTAATTTCTGGTTTAAACTTAAAAGATCCATTAGTTACAAAGTAAAAGCAATTTTCCCACATCCTCACAGCATGTATGTGCTGTGGGTTAAAATCTGGTTATTCAAATCTGTGCATTTTGTTTCAATTCCAATAGAGTTTGTCTACTTTTTTGCAATCAATATTCTCTGCTTTTATAAAGTGTTTTACTTATGTGTCATTTTAGTACTTGGGAATGATAACTTTTTAAAATAAAATTTGGACCACTAGTTTAATAATTACTTACCCTCATATGAGGTTGACATTTTTCTTGCAAATGGTAGGCAATAAATTGGTTTTATGGTATGTTTTTAGCTGTAGAAAAAGGCAAGAATTGACTTCTTACCATTACAAGACTGCTGAGGACTACTTCTTGATGCTTTGACTTTTTCTGTTGTCTGTGCAAAACTTAGGAACTCCTTGGCAGTATCATGGGTTGAGATAGAATACTACTTTCTCCTCACCTGCAGGAAAACCATTTTCTTTTTTTTTTTTTTTTTTTTCTTCTTGCTTATTCTCTCACCCCCCACTAGGATTCCTTCTCTGTTTTGTAAGTCAGATTCCTCAGAGGTTAAAGTACAGCCTCTGTATTAATAGGAGTGCAAGCTATGGCTTATTGCTTCTGTACCACTGAGGTCTTTATTTTATGTATATAAATACCCTTGAGCTTTTCAACTTTGTTTATCTACTCCGTAGTATTTTGGGGAGGTTCTTTTTGTTGGTTTTTTTTCTGTTAATCATTCAGGGATCTTAGAGTGGGCTTTATAGTCAGTAAATAATACAGCCATAATATATAAATATATTTAAAGATTATTCTAACAGAGAGTAGCATTCTTTCTATTGTGCAGGAAGAGAGGTGGAGTCTGGTTCTGTTCTTATGCTGTTCTGAAATTGTTGTGAAAGGAGATGCCATGTACTAAGTCTTGGTTGCAGGTTTCCTCAAGTGACTTTCCACCTTTTGCTAGGTGGAAAAATCTACACAATTACTCCTGTTTTAAAATCTTGTTACCATTGCAGCTGTGGAGGATTGTTTTACCAATAAGTATAAAAAAACTACATACAATTTGTTGGATACATGGTGATCTCGGCCTATTTTTGAGGGGGGAAATACTCTGCTGTAGACTGTCATGTCTCTGAGCCAGTCTGTACCACTAAAAACATTTGTCCATTTGTTCTTTGTTTTATTTTTAGATTTTAAAATTTATCAATATATTACAGAAATCTTGGCACATTGTAGCAATAATTAATTTCCATGGAAGAATTTTTTCACAGTAAATACTTTTTAAATGAAATGCTGTCTCTGAAGGTGCTCAAGAAAGGTTGTGTGCTCTGTTAGAGCCTTATTTTTCTGTATCATGAAACAAATACGCATTTGACCCAAGATTCAGAAGATTTAGTCCCAAGTCCTTATTTTTGAAATTCACAATTTGTTTACCAAACATGACTTCTCTGTTTTTAAATAGCTTTAGAGATTCAAGAAGTAAATTTTACAGTGCATACTATATTAAAAAAACCACACATGCTTACAGGGAAGTCTTTTAAACTAACTGCTTGAAAGTGGACAAATACTGTGCAATCATTTACGTGTCATCAGACTGTGGCTCTAGTCCAGACACTTACAATGTGTAGTTTATTTTCCATTAATTGGTACAGCTGTTAGATTGTTGATAATGAGTTGATCCCATGGCCTTTGCTTCAAAGAATATTTTACTTTGTTTTTACTTGTATGTGAACTCAATCATTTGGAAGGATATTCAGGGTTAGTCACAGAAGTATGCCTGCAGTGTATCTATGGGGCCTGTAACATCAGTACTGTTGGTTAGGATTGTATCACTGGGTCTTAAAAATGCTTCATTTTGGTCTGAGACCTAGAAGAGACCAAAGTGAAGCTCTGAATGTTGGCTTTCCTTCGGGAACCACAGGTCACCGGAAATACTGAGGGCTCTCCATTGATATTCTAGCTCATCTTTCTTCCAAATGCTTGCCAGGAATGAAACATCCATCAGTAGTAACTGAACCTTTAAGCTTTTAGTAGTTGAATCCTTCCTTAGACACAACTGAGGCACAATAACAGACTTCTGTAATTTCATTACAGGGATACACAAATGATATGCACTGAGAAAGAACTATATCATTTCCTCAGGTAGTCCCTAAAATTGTGTTGCCTTGACATTCTAGCATTCATGACTTTTTAAATCTCTTGCACTATGCAGTGTTGCTCTCCTGCTGCTTAAAATATTTGTAATACAGAAATTCCTGTTCTCTTATCCAGAAGTCATTTAGTTAACCGCAGATACTAAGATCTTGATCCCTCACTGATTTGGGGGGTTGCAGAAGGGTAACGTTCTCTTTGGTCTTCTGCAGTTTCTCATTGACAGGCTTTACACACGTGCTAGGAGGGAACGCATCAGTTTAGGACTGTGCCCTATGGACATTCAGTAGCTAACAGCAAATAGTTGTGTGCTGCTTGTCACATTCACATATTACCAAACCAAATTAATTTTCTGGCTTCTACCCCCTAGAATTTAGAGATCCTACTGGTATCTTTTGGTTTTTGTATTTCTAGCAGCCATTGCCATATAAATATAACATTAAATAGACAAAGTGGTAGTTGTAACATTCCCTATTAGATAACACTGGATAAAAAATTGGTAGACAGCCAGAAAAGTTACCAAAATTACCTCTCTCCTATGTTTTTATGTGTTTGATGAAGGAGTATTTTCTTGCACTAAGTAGAGTTACCTAGTTCACTAAAATTTTTGGTTCCTGCTACTTCTTATCTTAAGCATCAGAAGTCTATTCATCATCCCCGAAAAACTGTTTACATTTTTCATATTAAATTGGCAATTCTTTGTATTCTGAAATTCATTCTTCAAAATAGCTAATACTAAGTCAATGAGTAAACTGCATTCCAATAATAACTGAGGAAAAACTAGCAGAACACATGGCTCTCTTGAAATGTTTTTCTCTGTTTAACATAGTTCTAAAATGTGAAGTTGTATGGTTGTAAAATGGATTTTTACAGTAAAATATGTTTGTGGCTTTGTAATGTTGAAGTAGTTTAATTTCACCTGGTATAAAAGTTTGTTTCCTATGTAAGTAAAAAATACACAGTTTAAATCAGTATTTTAAGGATCCAAAATATAATGCTAGTGTCTTGATACACGTGTGCAATCCTGTACACAAATCCTTACAAGCTGTTATGCAGAAAATCCAAACAGAAATATAGAAAGCTAAAAAGTAATTTGTAGCTCTCGTTTTAACAATGTTTAATAATGTAGCTAAGATGTAGTGGGAAAGTGTAGGTCTTGTAAGGCCTTCTTAGACTTTTTGAGTCACAAATAATTCAAAGAAATGCTGAAACTGTAATTTTGAGGGCCTCGCATTGTCATTTCGTACATCTGTCAGTGGGGCTGCAGTCTATGGAAGTGTGTACATTAAAGGTAAACAGAATACTGTTCCTAATATTTCCAGTGGTTTTTAATCAGATAAACTGGAACATACAATTTCAATCTAGAATGCATGATTTTAGTTGATCGCATGGCTGTGTTATTTGATACTGTATTGCAGATACAGATGATCTAGTTACTGCAGCCTTGGTAAGTGAGATGCTGTGGATGTGCATAGACAAATGCTTAATAAATTTGTAGATCTCATTTTAGAGAACTGTTAACAATTTTATAAATCAAAAGTCTTTAAGTTTCTGTAGTTTGTAACTTCTAGTAAAGTTCTGGGTTGGTAACTAAAAGTTTAATTCAAAATTGGTCCCTATCTGCTGCTTGGATTGTAACTTCCATTTATTTAATTGTAGTATTGATGAGTAGTTTAAATACGGATTTAGAAGAATATGAAATATGGAATTGATGAACTTTTATCATTAAACTATGCTTTTGCAGCCATTAAAATAAAATACTGTTGTCATCTCTCTGTTAATTATTTTTAGGATGTTAAGTTAAATATTGCAGAAAAGCTGACTTTTCTGATCAAGTTAACATGTTTGACAAGACTTGCATGCCTGTTACATTCACAAAATTATTCCTTCAAAGGAAAAAAATTGGGCAAAGAAAAAAACCTATTTTTTTTTTTTTAAATTGCCAAACCAAAGAGCCTTCAGAATGGAACACTGCTACTTTCTTAACATCTTTAAATAAATTAGGGACAAGGCAGTTTTAATCAAATAATTCTACAGAAAAAAAGAACTAAATATCAGTGGTTTGTTTTAGTTAAAGTAATAGTACTTGGGGATGTGAAAAATACTTGACAATTGAATTGCAGAATTTTTCTGATGGAGGTTTTTTTTTTTTCTTTTTCTGTCATTCTGTCCCAAGCAAAAACTTTACATTTGCCTTGAGTCATAAAACAAAGGAAGTAGGCCTGAAAAGAAGTTCAGAGAGGAACTATGAAGTTCAAAAGTGTTGCAATTCGAGATGATTAATATTTAGGGCAGTTTTAATTGGTTTTGAGTCCTGTAGCTGTTCAGAGAGCCTCAGGTTCTGGAGAAATCTGACTAATTTGGCTTGTGTTTGTCATTTGCCCCCTTGTTTCTTCTGTGTCTGTCCTCAGTTCTGTGTCAGTGATGACTGTTCTATAGCAAATAATGTTGATCTTTTTTATTTTTTTTAAGTGGTGCTTTTATATGCCTTTAAGCTGCAAACATGGGTGGTTATGACCCCAAGCGTGAAGCATGTTTGGTCCAAATACTATTTTGCATTTTGACTTTGTCAGAGGAACCAAGTTACCCCTTCTGTTTCTTGTTAGTTGGGTCAGCTTTGGTCCTAGTGAAATCTTTACAAATAGCAGTAATTTATTCTTTAGGTAGTTGGTACAGTTTTAAGATACTTGTATTTCTGATGCTCACTTCTCTTTAACCTTGAGAATAGGAGCGGATCTTTAAAGACTGCAGCTTGTAATAGTGAATTATTCTGGGTAAGCTCATCAGTTCAGATGTTTTGAGTGAATCGCCTTTGCACAGATGTACTGCCAGTGATGTTCTTGTCCCAGTAGTGGTCTAACAGGCTGGAAGGTGTGAGATGTTCTCCTCACAGAAGCTTCAGCTAGTTCCAAATCAAGTGATTGAGCGCAAGTTGTTTGTCATGACTGTGATACTGCTGAAAAAATTTATAGCCCATTTACAAAGTCCGTGATATATCTTTTGAAATACTGTGTTTTTTGAAGCTTTTTGAAGTTAACTTAACATTAAAGCAGCGTGATTCATTTTGTCTTTAACATACTAGCCTATATCCTAATCAGAAAGAGAGAGGGGTGTCTTTAAGGAAATGTTTGCTATGGATCCTGGTATAGCTGTCTCTCTGAATTGCAGACTTAGTAGCTTATGATCTTTCTTGAGTTTCGGTATCCATTAAAGATTAAATGCTTATAAGTAAATTTCCCTGAATATTTATTACATAGTTTTATTTTGACATTGTACATGCACAGATAAGGAAAACCTTCTGTGCACCTGCACTGTTTTCATAATTTTCCTTACATTTTAAGATTTTAATCAACAGGAAGCTAAGATGACTTGAAAAAAGAACAACTACTGTCGAGTGCTATCTCCCATTCTTGATCTTTTAAGATACTGGGGGAGGCAAAGTTTAAACTGTATTATTTCATTAAATCGTTTATGCAGGTCATATTTGGTTTTGGAGAAGTTGCAAATAGGTTTTGTATTGAAGTTGGTTTATCACAGATTTTCCAGAAACTAAGCGTCATCTTTCTAATTCTAGCAAGAGAAATTTTGTCAAAAAGGGGTGCCACCACCATTCGGTATCAACGCTGTAGACAGAGAATGACCCTGCCTTGGATGCCAGTAATGTTAATAGTGAGCAGATCAGCATGGAGTCAGGAACAGAGGGACATCTATTTTGGCACATGTCTTAAGCATCAGATGATGTCCTTATATTCATTCAGTTTAGTAACGTAGTAAGAACTACAAAAATGCCTCCCACACAAATGTTTTCAAATCACCCAAGAAGCTGACAACGGGGAACAAAGTAAGTCGTGAGCAAGGGATGGGAACAACCCTGAGGGTATGGGTAGACAGCAAGGCTTGTCTCACTTTCTGGTCAAAACTGTGCAGAACTACTGCTGCCTCTCATCCTGCATTGCTGGAAGACAGTCCATAGTCCAGCACTGGACCCTCGCTCCAGTTGGTGCACTACTCTTCTGCCATCTTTGTGTCATTTTTCCATTTCATCAGAATAAAAAGCATAGGGGGATCCTGGAAGCTTTCTACAGAGACGTAGTTCCTTTGGATTCATTGGTCCATTGTTTGGCTATCTTTGTTTGCCTTTTAAAAAGTCTAAAAAATATATCAAGCTTCAGTGAATGAGTCACATGTTCTTTCAGTGGGGGTTGCTGTGACTACCACACCTCGGTGAATCACAGTGTAGTTTCAGGGATTTGTTCTTCTCTGATACCAACTCCCAGAGCCTTTGCATTTTGGGTCACTTGCCTGGATTGTGGTTTATATCCACTTTGCAGCAGGATACTATAGCTATTTGGGCAGCTCCTTAAGCAGCTCTTGAATCCAGGAATCTTACGATCCTGTTCTGCTCCTCAGTCATTCAGGTGCTTTGATGCAGTTTTGAACTCCTGTGAGGGGTGCTGCTAGTTCTTGGCTGTTTTGAGGTTTGTTTTGTTTTCTTTATTCTGACGTGGGATCTTTGGTTTCATTGGTTCAGTCTAGTGACTTCTGAGTCAAGTGTGCAATGGCAATTATTGACTGACTTCAACTTGGAAGCTTGTAACTACTTAACTAATCTGGAGTTACCCAAAATAAGGACCATTGGTTTTATCCATAACGCTGTTTCTGTGTTGGCGTCCTAAGAGTTTGTTTATAGTATGAAAAATCCTGTCTTGGTGAGAGGGCTGAAATATGGTTTAAGCCTTGTCATGAAGTGGCCAAAATACAATATTCTGGCCTCATTAAAACTGTAGCTCCTTAGTTAAATAAAAAAGGCAACCAGCTGGTAACTGGACTAGTGCTGCAAGAAGCTGTTTTACTTGCAGCTATCTTAGTCGTGCCATGGCTTTATACAAGTGGTTACAGTGGATCTTAAGGACTCTGTGGAATGAAGCAGCAAGATTCAAAAGGTTGAGTGGACAGTTTATGTCTGGTATAGCAGCAGTTCAGAGATGACCTTAGTGTTTGGGAGCGATTTCTGCGTAAGCAGACATGCAGGAAGCTGAAGAATTCTGTTTATTTGGTATGTTTTCCTAGGTTTTAATCAAGAAGACAACACCGAGGGTTTTCCTCTTGGTTTCAGCAGCTGTGAGCTTGTTTTAAAGACTGTGGGATTGAAGCTGTAATTATTGCATAGGGTCTGCACTCAGTGATTTTTAAATGCTTCCAAAGTTAAGTAACTTTAAACCATAATGTGGATTTCAAAGGGGATAGAGTCTACAGACTTATCATTCCTGGTAAGCTACTTAAATAAAAGTTGGATCACTTTGCTTGCAGTAGAATATGAAGAAAACCAAATGGTTAATGCCTAACTTGCAGTGATTGATGATAGAAGATGTGGGCATTTTTTAGAAGATGAGTATTTTTCCTTGGGGAAAAAAAAAAAAAAATTGTATTATGAATATCTGTTTTTTTCTAGATTACTCTTAATTTCTCTAGATGCAGGCTAAAAATAAAGTAATTTTTTAACCACCCACCCTGACAGTAACAGGGCCTTAGAAAAACAATTGCTATTCCTTTATTTTCTCATCCATTATCATGGTCTGCATCAGGTGTGATAAAGTTACATTAACCACTGCAAGTCACTTGTAGGAGTAATGAGAGCCCTTAAAATTATACTAAACTTTCAGGACTTAAAGAAAAATATACTTGGGAAACTGTGCTGGAAGTCCATGGCTATACTAACTGAGGTGAGTCTGGCAGAGGAGAAGAGGATTTCAGTTGTTCAGTACCCGTGAAAAACATGGAACAAAGTCTTGTGACTATGTTCATAAGTAACATCAAAAATGTCTTTCTGATTTGAAATGAGGAATACTTCAGTGTCACTTTTTTGGTGTTTATCAAAACCAGTTCTGTAAGTTGATTTTTAATGATGTAGATTCTTACTGATTTTCTTGACAAGAAATTACTACATATTTTTACATGATTACAATATATTTTGCTATGTTCATGGGGTTTTTTCCTCTGGAAGAAAGTTCCTGTGGAACGGAAATAGGAACCAAACTTTGAAATCTAAAGTAAGGACTAAACTGCTTTTCATTTACTTTTCTACCCTTTGAGATGCCAGAAGCAATTTCCTCTTGGAGCTGACTTCCTTTCTGGAAATGATTTTCGTCTCCAACCATGTTGAGGCTCTTTTCTCATTCTTTCATTCTGACTGACTTGCTTTTTTCCCCTCTGACTTGCTACTGCAGTTGAGTAGAACTTCTGGACGTAAGTAATTACAGACAAGTTTCTCTAACTTTCTTTTTCAGTTCTTCTCCCCCCTACTGCCCCCCCTTTACCCAGTCAGTCTAGAATGACAAACAAAGCACTATTGGTGTCCTCTGCGAGAGAGCACTGATAGGGGGCTGGCTGTAAATTGACGTGGCATGGAAAATCTCTGCTAGTTTGTAGCAGCTCTAACATTGCTGCGAAATCAAGCCTACTCTTACCAAGTTTGTAGCTTGAAATCATCACAGGCTTACTGTTTCTATATAAAAAATGAATGGAAAGTACCTTCGCTTTTTGGTTTGGGAACCGGACTTCTTCTGTATTTGGATTTACAGCTAATAGAAAAAAAAATCGAAGGGAATTATTTGGTTACTTCCCACACACACGCACACCCCTGCCCCACAGCGAGAGCGACAGATCTTGCTGCTCCCCCCACCTCTTCCTGCGATTTAATCATTTGCAGATCTTGCCATGGGGTGCGGACTGAGAAAGCTGGAAGACCCAGATGATAGCAGCCCTGGAAAAATCTTTTCTACGTTGAAGAGACCACAGGTTGAAACAAAGACGGATTCTGCTTATGAATATGTATTGCTGGATTTTACTTTAGAAGGTATCTTTTTTATGTTATATCTTTACTATTCTGAGAAAGCAAGGAATAGGATTTAACTTAGTTCTGTCTTGTTTGACTTACAGTACATCTTGGATACTTTTATCAAAGCTAGCCGAAATGTTAAGACTTTTATTTTGAAACACAAATCATGACGAAGGTTCTCACTTAGATAAAATTACAATGGAAACTACTGAAGTATTTTTAACAACCAAACCCTCCAAATTACACAACTGTCCTTGTTAAGGAAGCTGGCTAAAAACTTAGAGATTTTCCTAGTTTCCTGTGAGTCAGATACTGCCATCCGTACTTGCTTTGAATAATGGTTGTCTGAATTCAGTGTGACGGTTCAGAAAATACACTGTGCCTGAGCATTATTTGAATAACACTTTTTTAAAATGTGCTCAACTTCTGAAAACAGGCTCTCATTGTCCTTGTTACTTTATGCAGAAGTAAGTCTGCTTCTTAGTTGTATACCAGGAGTAGCTTCCCCTCTTATGCCCACCCCAGTCTCTTGCTAGATATTTTAGTAAGAGTCTTAGTTTTGTCTTACTATTTTTTCCAAATGCTTTACTGTAGTTGTTGAATAGCCTTTTGAAATTGTGACCAAAATGAAACAAAATTTGTATGCGTAACTAGAGGCAGACAGTGCTCTGTGGGATACTTCCTTCCCGAGGGTGTCCCGTCTCTAACAGAGCAACTCCCTGTTCCACAAAGTTGAAAACATAAACAAGCCCAGATGGCTGCCCTCTGAGAACAGACAGCTCAGTCTTGCAGTCACTTTGTAGTAACTTGCATTTTATAACAACCCAAACTAGTGGAAATTCTTAGTAACAGGGATTTGAAGTAAATGCAATTGCTAGAAGGGTTTGATAAAGGTAGAAAGCGTAAGTGCATGTCTTGTTATATTTTCAGGAACTCTTCATAAACAAAACTTGGCCTCTGCTTAGTTTTAATTCTAAATTAAAGGACTGTAGTAATAATTTTATTTAAAATATATCAGTCTGTTCATTGAAAAACTGCAATATAGTAATAGAAGCCACGTTCCATTAAGTTATAGTACTTGACATCCAACTATATTTGTTGTTCTGTTTATTTGCACATACAGTTTCTCACTGGCTTGTTCTTTTGAAGAAACAAAACTGTGTTGAGTAAGTAGTAGTGGTAACGTACTGGAAATAAAGCTAGGCTGCCTAATGCATACATGAACTACCTACTGATATAGAAAGGGTACTAAAACAATTATTTTTTTTAGACTGAAAAGGATTTAGTGTTCTTAAATAGTCTGTGTTCTGAATAGTTTTGCTATGTTTTAAAGTAATGAGTTTCTGGAAGTGTTGTGTGAAGGATTTTTTGTAGAGCTGGTCGTGACTTAAGAAAAAAGCACATCAAACAAGTGCAAATAAAGGTGCATCTCTGTATTACTTAAATAACTTATCACTACTGCAGTAAAGATTCATTTTTTCCTGTTTAGTCTGATACTAAAAAGTGCTTAGCTTCTGTGACTTACTGTGGAATTATGAATGCTAAATAACAGATCAGTTTTAGATAGCTGGTTAACTTTTTTGGTTTCTAACTGCAAGTGGATTTGTAAACACGGCTATCTTTCTGTTGCATTGTTCTAGCTGTGTGTGTATTTGACATTAAAATGTTTTTTTGTTTGAGGTCTCTGCTCTTTAGAGCTAAGATCATGAATACAGGGGAAAATATGGTGGTATATACTGTCTTGGAGCCATTTCTGAATTCTGTTTGAAACGTGGGGTTGGTTAAAGTAAAGTAAGGGGTAAAGTAAAGTGGGGAATATGTTGGGCTCTTTTTTTTCCCCCTACCCCAATAAGCTTGCTTACATATTTGTTGCTACTTGAATATCCTTTGGCTAAATGAAACCTAAGTGAGAGCCTTTTATCACTTTAGACCAAAGTTAGTTTTCACTCTGCTGTCGTGTGTTATGTCTTCATGGTACTCTGTATCTGCAAGATCTTACCCAACATGTGAGGATTCTGTTTGCCTGAGTGACTTGTTACCACTGGATCTGGCACCAAGTAAAACAGAAAATCTGCACTTAGTATCCTTTATAAGATCCTACAGTAAGCTTTGCCCTGCATTAAGAGAAAAGTATAGAAAGCATAAATGCATTATTTCAGTTTAATATGCCTTATTCTCTGCTTCATCAGATTTATGCTATGTGAAGTCAAAATGAGCCTGCTGGGGAGACTTTCAGGAGTCCTGATCTTCTTCCAGGCCATGACGTGCATATTAGGTCAACCATACTGGCTGGAGTCCCTGCCCGTCTTAACTAGTTATTAGCAGTGCATTGTACCTTGGCTTCTTCCCTCCTGGTCCCCAAAATACTCCCATCCCTACTGTAAAAATCAGCTTTGAGTTCTGTGGAGGTGGTTCTGCATCAGGAGAATCCCAAAGAAGAAAATAATTTTTTATATATATATATGTATAAAAAAAAAATACAAGTCTCTCATTTTGGTGGGATTGAAGAGTGCAAAGGAATGGGAGCAGTGGACTTTGAAGTGTAATTTTAAATGCCTGTCAAGGATTGTAAATTCTGCAGTCTCAATCATATCTCAGTTACAAAAACAGCTGTTATTTTTTTTGAGGTTGGTTTAACCATAAAGTAGGGATAGTTTAAGCAGAATGCTTATGCTTTTGCCACAACTCTCCTATTAGGGGAAAAAAAGTAATATTGATGCAAGGGTATTTCACATCAGCCCACTAAAATGGCATGCTGTGAAGTTCTCAGTGGTATGAACAGTATGAATATGTATGCGGTAGCTGTTTTGTCATAATCTTCAATATTGTGCATCTGAAGTTTACTATAAAGCTAGCAAGTTAGCTGTAGTTCTCTTATTTGTAAAAGTATTTTGGCTACCTGTTGACAGCACATTAAGGAAGGAAATTTTCTTACTGAAGAATAGTTAAGACACTTGCAAATCAATGAAGTGATAATTGTGTTGCATATATTTCTGGTTTTTTGGCTTGTTGGCTGTAGAGCAGTTACTTCTTCAATACATATTTAATGTTTCCTGGATTTGCTATGAGTGGAATCATGGTATGGAGGTGTTACCAAGGGCAAAATATAATCTGTCTATGAAAAGGAGGACTGTGATTTATTATTTGCTTTAAAAATAATAAAAAAAAAAAAAAGCAAGGTAGCACAAGACAATAAAACAGCCATGTCCTTATGACTGAGAATAGCAGAGTTTACATGAATAGGTTGAGTTTGCTAGTTATCAGCAATAACTGTCAATGTATATGTTAGTGATATTTTTTGATAGTGTGCATTTCCTGTGGTACACATTATTCTGGTTTCTTTTGACAGCTTTTCTGAGCTGTAAAGGCTCTTACAGTGATAAGCGTCCATTCCTTTTTCCCTTTAGTAAGAGTTGGTATTTAAAAGCATTTGAGTGTTGTTTTTTTTCCTTAAAACCCTCTGTAATGCATATATATATATATATATATATCAGTATTATCCCTATTTTATAGTGGGAAGGCAGCATAGAGATTAATATTTTACAGAACACATCACTCATGAACCAGCAGAATTCTAATTCAGTTTATTAGAATAAAAGATTTAGGCAGACTGAAGACTCATATCAGGTTTATGATACCTGAAGCCGGTAGGGTAGGTAGATTTTGTGACTTGCTGTGTTTTTGATAAAAGTCCTTAAATTCCTTTCTATTGCCCACCTACAATATAGGACCAGTAGATAACGAGGATGTAAGAACATGAAATTAAGGAATACATTTACAAAGTGCCAAATGAGATTTATGTCATTGCATTTATCTGTTCTTTTTACTCTTATATCATTTTTTTAAAGTTACAGAATCAAAGGAGAATGAATGTATTTAATTGTTTTCAGTTCATTATATGGTTTAAAATGGAATGGTTAAGGCAGTGTGTTAAAACGTTTGTATCTCAAAGTGGTGTGAGGTCACTCAATTCCAACTGAGGCATCCTTTAATACAGTTGAACACTGGTCTTAATGCAATGAAAGTCTTGCAAAGATGGGCCCATCACAACACGAAAAAGTATGTTGCTTGTAGCAAGGGTCACTATGATGAACACCATCAAATTCTAAGCCAAGCTGTCTTGTCCCTAAGAGTTCATACCTGCAAAGGATGAAAATTTTGGTGATGGCCAATATACACTGGCAAAACTACTCTTGAGTTACTGTCTGTGTATGAGTGTCGATTTCCTGCTTTGTGGAGGCTCTGAGAGTATCTACAGTTCCAGCTGGAGTTGAGAGGAACAGGAAATACTGACCATCAGACTTACTGTAGCAGAATACATAACCTGTTACCAGTATGGAATCTTCCTTTTCTCTGTGCAAAAGCTGTGGATCAGATCATTCAAAAAAGGTTCTCCAGAAAGTGTTCCCTTTATGTAGTTTCCCCCGATAGCTAGTAGTACCTAGCTGTTGTCTATTGATTGGAAATGCTTGCATACACACTCAAGAGTGATCCTCCTTAGAAATTAGTGACACCACACAGCTTAGGTGACATATACTTAGGTCTACTGGAAAAAAGATTGGGACTATGTTAAAATTTCAGCCTACAATCTGCAGATCACTTTTAAGGGATCCAAAAAAAAGTATCTTAAGAAAAACAAACCAATTGTTCTAGGCTTAACTTCATTGTGTGAGGATTTACCTCACAACTAGGGTTGGAGGATACTGCTTCAGTAAGTTTAAGGCTTTGGCTAGACGAAATAGTTGCTTTAAGTTCAGACCTATTGTATGTTTAGATGTTGATGCAGCTCTTAAATTAGCTTGGCAAAGCTAGATCCAACAGAAAGTATTGCCAAATAGATTTTAAAAAAAAAAAAGATACTAACTTGTAAAAATATGTACTTCATCTAGTTGAATACTGTTGAATCAGCTGTGAATCTGTTTTTTTTTTTTTTCTTGTATAAATAGAACTGTAGCTTTTTAGTAAATGCCTTGGGTTAGCTCTTGTGTAGTTTATATAAAAGGAACTCACCCAAAAAGTATATGGACATACACGGTGTAATGTGCTTCTCTTCTGCTTTTAATGCTTTCAGCTTCCTCAAATCCAGAAGTTATCAAGATCAGTTCTGTATTGGATATAGCATCTAAGGTAGAAGAGTATTACAGCAAAGGATATGTTGCAGGAGCTGTTCACCCTATTATACTGCCAATTGGACGTAGAAGGAATTTCCCTGCAAGTCACATGTATCGAGTGGTACTTTCACGATTAAAATCAAGGTAATAGTGAAATCATTTGAATATATTGGTCCATTACTGAAGTGATTTGTAAGTGGATTGCTCAACGTGCATAATTTATTATCAACTTGACATGAGCACCTCAAAGAATCAAATAACTGTTCCTTGTCTAGAAAGGTAAGCAAGTTACTAATGTTTTTTTAATTAAAGCTAATCACACAATAAGCTAATGCTTATTTTGCCTTAGTAAATGTCCAAACAAAATCCAAAGTTGCTTATCATAATTTGTGGGAAGATAAATTGTTAGTTTACCCTTTTTAATACAACTTTCATTATAATAAAAGTGTGATCTGTCTTGGAACCTGCAGCAAATACTCTCTTAGTGTTTTGTTTAATCTTGTAATAAGCTGCTTTAAATTATTTCATGTCTGTTTTTTGTCTTCGTTTTTCAGAACTGTGTGTGTTCACTTACAAGAGCATTGTCTGGGGAAAATGACCTGTGAAGTGTGAGCTGTGTTTGTCAGAGATAAATAGTTTATTTTTCCTTCTTAATAAGAAGGAAATAGTCATTCTGTGATTGGGGGCATACAAAAGCTTGGGTTTGACACTGAGGGAGAGTCAAGAGTTTGTGTTTGTGCCAGCTCTATAATCTTACTTGTTACTCTTGTTTTCACTGCATTGTAATCACCATGTGATCATAAGGAAAATGTACAAATAAATTTTACCATTAGTTCCTTTGAATGCAAAGAAGATAACCTTTTGTTCTTATTTGGAGTAACTAGAAAAGTGGCTTTCTTATTGCACTGAGAGCTGTCACACTTCCCCCTTCTCTCCTGAGTCCTAGTGCGATGCACAAAGATTCTTTCATTTTCTTTGGGAAGACTGGAAGGGTGTGAGTTGGAAAATCCCCCCTGCCGCTCCAGTAATACTTCTGTAAAAGGTGATTCCTTTGAGGGAGCTTCTCAAACACTTTGCTTAAACAAGCATTGCCCATGGTATTTGCTGCTCATACAACTTACCTTTGTAAATTCATCTGCAAACAAGGTGAATGTTGTCCATGTGGGCAAATGCTTGAGCAAGAAAGGCAAAACACTTGTTCTCTGGAGCTGAGGCTTCCAAGAGCTGACACTGCTAGTGCTCAGCTCACACAATTCACCTTATCTCTATAGAGGTGGGATCCTTATGAAGTTGTGGTTTGAACCTTTAGACCCTTGAATAGGTGAAGGACAGGACCCTGCCACCTACATGTTAAACTATTAGGTGTAGTTTCCCAATTTCCTATGCAGGTGCCATATGAACCTATGTTGGGTTTCCTATAGGCATATAAACCTCCGACTACTATCTGGAAAATTACCTTTTATATTTGTGTGCATCTCATTGGTGTTTAATTCTAAAGCAAAAGATTTTGTGAAGGAAACATCAAATAAAATCCTATTATATTATTGACACACACCAAATACTGTTGTCTGAGTAGTAACCTAACTGGCTTTAGGTAAAAACGTGTTTAATATTGTTCTTTAACTGGAAGTTGTAGAGCTTGTAGATTCTCAGAACTGAGTGATTTAAACATTGCCTAACCCAAAGTAATTGTTACTGCATTGTATTTTTAGTATTTGCCTACACTGTATTTCATACAATAGCTGCAACTCTGCTTGAGTTACAAAACTGAACAGCAGCATGTTAACAGTGTAGAAGTAGCATTTCTATTCATAGTGTGTTTTCTACAAAGCTGAATCTGTTTTGTGCTTGCTAAATTTTTAGCTTAAATTTGGTTTTTTGCATTATCAGAGATTTTGGGGTTGGTTTGTTTCAAAAGCAGGGGTGTTTGTCAATAAAGCTCAGTTTCCAAAAGATACTTGTTAGCAGTCTTCAGATTAAATTCCTGATAAATATTAATATACTTACCCTGACATTTTAATACACAGTACCTGCCACTTTGTGTAAGAAACAGAACAAAATATCCAAATGCGCTGAGTTCTAAATAAAGGTATGAAGAAGTATTGCCAGGATTTCATTCATAACTATTCCAAAAGAAAAGAATTCTATATGCAAGCATTTGCCCAAGTTAGCAGCAAACTACTGACAAAGACTGCTTTCTTTCTGTGTTCTAGCCAGAAGCATGCAGCACCCAGAGGACAAAGGCACCCCAGGCTGGTGATTGAGGAATGTCCTTTAATGTATGAAACACTGACAAATGAGGTAGTGAAAGAACTGTTAGAAAAGGTAATGGAGGGTTTGTTCAAACTTCTCTTGAGACTTTTTTTCTGCCATACATGTAAGTTATATTTAGCAGTTGATGTTTTTTTAGTTTTGTTTTAACCTTAGTTTATTTTATAGAAGCTACAGAGTCTTTCCTTGATGCAAAAGAAGTGTGTGGTTTTTTTCTTCACTAGTTGCTTTTTCTAATTTAGGACTTACTACTGAGCCCTGTAAAGCTTTGGGAGACTGGCCACTTAGGCCACTGAGAGCAGAATCAGACCCAAACTCTCGGTCGGTCTATAAAAAGGGTGTATGATAGCTTTTTCTGGAATTAATATTTTAAAAAAAAAACAACACCAAAACTTGAAGTTTTATGTTGTTCTGGGTTAAATAAGGTATTCCTAATGAACATGAATATATTCCGTTACTAAGAAAGACTTTTTTGATTCTTTGACAGAAATACAAAATATACCATAATTATATTTAATATTTGCTTGGCACAGCTTTTGAAAATATGGTATAGTTAAAGAAAACTAAACTCCCACTGGAATGTAAGCTGTAGTTCTAGTTATTTTTGTGTTTCACTTCCTCTGCAAAATTGAAGACTTGCTGAAACAGGAAACTATTGTTATTACAAGAGTTAGTGATATCTTTTACGTTAGTTGCCAAGGAAAGAAGTGGAGGAAAAAGCATAATGGAGATCTTTAATGATCTTTGAAATTTACCACAGAATTGTTTTAAAATTTCTAAATTACTTGTTTTGAATTTTTTAGGTGTTTCAAATTTAAAATGGGATTCCATTACACATTTATACTATATGTGTATTGCCAGGTTGGTTGTATAGCATACCAGACAAACATTTAAAGGAAAAATACACTTGAAATTAGCAGTGCTTCAGTCTTTCAAGCAAATCTGGAACAGAAGTAGTAAGTGAAAATAATTTTATTTTTAAATGCTCCCAGTGTTTTAAAAAGACTGAGGCAGTAATCTGGTATAAAAGTACTTTTTTTTTTTTTTGTGGGGTTTTTTTTTGTTTTTAATAAAAACCCCCAAGACACTTTGTGGCATTTAGGAAAAATGTCATATTTCCTCTCTTTCTGCATGTTGCTTGTCACATTTAAAATTATTTTGTTTGTCTAAGAAGCAGCTCCTCTGTATAATCACAGTGATTGGCATATCGTATTATTGCTGTGCATACATAATGATGGCAGACAGTAACACTTCAGTCTCTCATGGTGCTAGACAGGGACTGTAGTACCATCAGCTATTCGTTATTCACTCTATTGACTAATAGTTTATGTGAGTTAACTGAGTGGAGATCCTTTTCTCTCTGCCCTCACTAATCTAGTATTTCCCAGGCGGTTTCTTTTTTCTGGGTTGGGATTTCTGTATTTTCCTGGAAAAACTTCTACTGTACAGGGGAGCGTGTAGCAGAAGGTAGCAGTGGGATCACCTTCCTAAATGGCAGCACTCCTTATCCCAGCAAAAAAAAAAACCCTTCCTCCAAGAACGGACACATCCCACAGGTGGCATGTATTCTACAATTGTATTTTGAGATTTCAGAGCAGAAAAAAAGACTGACCACTGGCTGAAAGCAGAGTTAAGAGAGTTTTAATTTGCTTCTAGCCCCCTCCTTTCTCTGCTCCTTCACTATTCTCAGTAATAGTGAAGCTGAGTAGTCTCTACAGGATCCAAGGGATAATGAATCATGGCACATGACAAATAGATATTTCTGTAGTATTAGTGGTCAGTAATTTTAGTATGTCCGGTATCACACGTTTATAGAGAAACAGTGCAATTTATTGCACCAGTATACTGCTTATTACTACAACACAGCAAGTAGAATACTTTGAATTTGTTCTAAATGAAGGATTTTGTATACACTAAAGTCAGTACCAGTGTTGGCCACCTTATTTGGTCTGAGTCCAAAGACATGCTGGAAGGCTTCCATTTACTTTGAAATGCAGGTGGCATACAAAGACAAGCCACCCTCCTATAGTACAGTGCTGTGTATCTATGTCCTTGAAAATCAGCAGTTTACTTAAACAGATCGTATATAGAGAAGTGGGGTTTTTTTAAAGTTGCGTGCAATTCTAAAATCATGTTGCACATAAATTTCTGTTGTAAATACAGGTTAACGAAGCTGCTAGAAGAGGAAAGAAGTTTGTGGGATTTGTAACGCAACACTTTCCTCAAACTAAAGCCTGTAATGGAACAACCACAGATGGAAGTGCAGAGCTGGAATCAACTCCGGGCAGAAGAAATAGGGAACACAGAAGAAAAAATTCTGATGAAAACTATAAAAACTGGAATGAAGGGACATTGAGTGGCCACTCATCCGAGAGTGGGATAGAGGAGGAAATGCAAGAAGGCGGTCTGTTACCGGATGCAGATTTCCAGTTTGGAAAAGAAGTCAGCCCTGTTAAACCACGAAAAGGAGACGGTAATAAATGCTGCTTGTTTATTGCAGAAATAAGGTATTTTATTGAGCCGTTGTTTTAAAAAGGTGTTGGAAAAAAATAACAGGGTGTTTTGTTGTATCAAATACTGCTTCTGGAAGATGCATCTTCCTTAAATGCACACACATTTCTAAAAAGTTGTCAGTTGAGGAAACAGAGGAAATATTTACCTTCTATTGTATGTATGTGTGAACGGTGGTAATATATTAAAATGATATTTCAGTTCTCATACAGAATAAATGCACTGTCAATATTCTAGTTTGTAATTTAAAGAAAAAGAGGAAAAAAAAAACCCCAAACAAACCCCCAAAAAATGACCCACAGTGTAATTCTGATGTTAAATGTGGCGCGAGCAGATAGCTTTTTTGCTTGGTAAGTATATAACAAATATTTGGCAGTAAAAATCTTTTATTTTTAAAAGAATGCAATTATTTTAAAACCTTTTTGTAAATGCATATTGTTTTCACTTACTCTTCATGTCAATTCATAACTAATGGATTTCCAAGAATGTTATGATTCCAGTTCTCCTGCCTGTTTCAAAACTGACAACAAAGACATCCCCTTTCAGCTAGAGCTGTAATTTTACGCGCTTCTAGCAAACTCACATAATGTACAGCAAACAAATCCGTTCATAATGGATTCTTTCTGGTTAACATGCCTTAAAGAAGCATCCTGAAAGAGAGCACTTAAATTAATGCATTGACCATGAAATCAAAGAGGATAATTGTTACAAAATGAATTTACGCTATAGAAAAGTAAGCATTAAAAAGATGTACTGGAAAGAAAAGTATCATTCAAAATGTTGATGCTGTGGTGGAAAACTTAGTTGTAGAAGAATCTGAGATAGACACTGTAGTCTCTGTGAGAGATTGACCAAAACAGTGACTTTTGATACTGAAGCACTAAGGCCTCCTGGTTTTCTAGGAAGAAAAGGTGAAAAGGAAGAAGTAATACAAAGCATGAGAACTGATGCAAGATCATATTGTGTAGAAAACAGGCAGTATGAAACTTCCATGTCAGATTGCATTTTGACATAATAGGTTATTCCCTGATGGGCCAGACATGTTTTAATTGCTCTCAAAAGCACTTTTTCACTTTCCTGTTAAGAGTTAAGCACCCTCTCTGGTTTGTAGACTGTGAGGATAATCATTCTAAGCACTGAGATATCAATGTGCCTCTTATTTTTAACACTTGAATTAAAGCAGTTCTTGTACAACATGCTGAGCCTTTATACCATGGTCTATTAAAGCTTAACTCTTTCCTTACAGCTTGAAATAGTGGGTTTGCTATACATAGTGGAGTAGAAATCCTGTAAGCAAAAACCAGAAAACTCTGGGTTCTTGTTAAGGAGCTTTGGTTGTGCAGACTGGTGTGTCCAGGTAGATTAGCAACCAGTGCATCCCCTATGTGCAGTGTTCTCAGGAAATTCTTCAAAAAGCTTTGGGCAAGAATATGCCAGGCTTCTCTACTACTAGTCAAATACTCAGTAAAGTTATTGGACTTCCTAAGACAAAACTTTTACAAAGAAAGGTAGTTAAGTTTTTATATGTTGTATGTAACCATCTTTTTAAAAAATACCGATGAGAATTTTCAAAGTAAGTCTTCTATGCATGTAGGTATGTACTGCCACTTCAGTGTGCCATTTCTTATTTAGGTCTGCTCAAAAGATGCAAAACTGTGAGTTCTAGACTTCAGGGTCATAGGAATTTTGACTGTTTATAAATATGCCACTTGCAGAGGCAAATTTTTGATACACATCAGTAACTGAATAGTTTTATTGGAGGAAACTTGATTATTTTTTTCTGAAGAACACATAAAAGTGATGTCGCTAGTATATGGGAAAGGGAAATTAAGGTTTGTCAGGATAAACACATTTATGCTAATACAACCACCTGTGGAAGTGATAAAATAAAACCATATAGAAAGGAGAGTCATCTCTTACTGAGAGAATTCAAAATCTTGTCCTGAATTTGCCTTATTCCAGGCACCTGATGTCATTTGCAGTGGGTGTGGTAACACCTCTCAAAACAGAGAGAGGTTCTGCCGGAGGTTGATTCAGACAACTTAGTCCAAATCCTACTTTGGAAATCTCCCTCTATTTCTGGAGCCTAGAGAGACTAGCATCTGAAGTGGGGTCATCTAAACAAAGTTCCTTTGTTTTGGCAATGTGAATACTGCTTTCTAGAGGTTTGTTTGTTGATTTAGGCTGCTCAAATGTTGAAGTATTAGACAATCTGGGAGCATTTCTTCTGGCAACTGCTTTGTGTTATTTCTCCACAGCAGTGACGTACATGTGAGTGTATTTGTGGAATATATTTTTATGTCTAGGACTTCATAACTTGTCACGAGTGACTCCTAAAATGGTGTGGATTTGTGAATTTTTATTTTTGATGAACGCTTTTTTATGACTCTGTATTAATGCCTAGACACAAAAAGCATTTGAGGAAACACAGGTTTTGTGTGCTTAACTCACACACTCATCAGTTATTGTGTGGGAAACCCCAGTAGGCAACTAATTATACCAGTACTTGAGTAATCTTCAGAACATAATGGGTAACAATCAATACTGTACCAGGCATTCCTAATATTGAAAAATTTAGAAAATTGTCTTTAATCTTCAGTTGTAGTAATTTCAAGTATTTACAGTCAGAAATTCCATGAGTAGCAGAAATGAAGCCTGTTTCCACTGGGTTTTTCTTAGCTCTAGTATATTTTCTCTATGAAAAACCTACCTACCTAAAAGGTCCAGTGACAACCTAACTGTAATATGTTCAAATTTTTCTCGTATCCCAGAGCGTACCCCCTTCACCTTGTCCCGAACGTGTTTAGGGCTTAAGCTGAGTACAGTCACATCAGAAAACAATTCTTAAAACTGTTGCTTAGAATTAGAAAACTGTATTGAAATAAGAGATTAGTAGTATTTTTATTTCAGAGCACTGTCTTCCAGAGGTTCATTCTTCTTCCTTTTTCTTTTGTTAGACAAGCTGTATACAGTCTTCAATGTTTTTGATGATGATTCTATCTGCTGGACCTATCATGAAGGCGTTTTGTCTATGAAAGTAACAAGAAAGGGGCCAGTTATTAGTACACTGGAAGCAGACTGGCTAGAATTAACCACATTTTATTATAAACAAGGACTGTCCTTAATTGATTCTTTTGTACACTGGGAAACTTCTAAAGGTGAGTACTGTTCCAGAATATCATGAAGCTTTTACTTGTTTATGTAGAACATAAATATACATAAATTGCAAGAAGTAGGTCGTGTTTTGCTTGAAGAACAATATGTAAACATGTTCAGATAGTTGTTGTAAATTTATAGAATATGATACCTGAAAAGGGAATAACTTCTTTTCTGGGTAGTTAGAGCTCTGAATAATTTAAACTTCTGCTTTATCAATTGAGGATTTCTAAAGCAGGAAGGTAGTGTAGCATTATAAAGAAATAACCCTTCTGCACTAATTCATTCTTTGTTTTGTTTTTTTCAGAGGAAAAGATAATGGGGGGGGGGGGTGGGGAGGGAAGCGGGAGGAATTAGATGAATGTTTCCCTAGTGTTCATATTCTGCTGCTCACTGTAGATTTTGTGCTTCACTCTGTTGAATATTTCTAATGAGACAAAAGAACACTTGAGTTCTCATTGTGCTTGCTGTACCCTTAAACCTAAGTCAGACTTTCTGTGCTTCTTGCTTTCTCCAGCTCTTTGCTGGGCTTAAAAATTCTTTCCAAAACACCAAATCACATTAAAATTTGACTGTTGATCCTGAAGTTTCAGGATGTTTCTGCAGGTTGTTCTGGTCAGATGTGGACACATGCAGAGAGTAGAGAAATAGGGTTTTGTCCTTGCCCTCAACTGTAGGTAGACAGATCCTCCAGGACCTTTTCACAGAGCTAGGACAGATGGCTTCCCTGGTCCCTCCTGCTTCCTGCGCTCTTCTGCAGGAATCTACCAGTTCAGTTAACACTCAAATCGTTACGACGACAGAGCTTCAGGCCACGGGATTTTCGAATACTCCCTGCCACTTTCAGTTTGATCTCAGTTTTTATTCTGGAGCTCTACTAGCTCTTTTGGAGTTCCTAGCCTTTATGCTTCTAATGAGCACACACAAGCCCAATGTCAGCCACGCCGCTGCTGGCCCAGGCCCATCACTGTACACCCTGCTGTGCCCAGAATCCTGAGCTTTGGCAGAGCTGTGAGACAGTGCTGTACCACTGGTGACAACAGGAGAAGCTCTTTATTGACCTTGATATTCTGAACTCTAAAATGCTGTTGTTGGTAAAATATATAATTAAGAGATTCATTTCCATTTGAACTGAATTTGTCCGAAAGCCAGAAATTAGAAGTTGTTGCAAAAAATAGTATGTAGCTACTGTTGTGCAATTACTCGAAAATAATGCGAAGAAAATGATAGTACTCTAGTGTTAGGGGAACAGACCAAGAGAGTCTGACATAGCTTACCGTTTCAGAATGTATTAATTATTGTAATAAAAGTTGTTTGATAGCAAACTTAGAATTTATACTTCACTAATGTGATACTTTGTCTTTGGGTGGATCTGTTAATTTCTTGGTTGTACTAAGTTGTTGGTATTTTTGGAAATGCCTATGGCAATAAGCAAGTAAAACACAGGGCTGCAGTAGAGAAAAGTCTTCTAAAAAGTTCGCTGAAAAGGTTTTAGAGGCCTTAATTTTTGGAATGTTCAGGCTGATTATCAAGTGCAGTAGTTTACTTAATAATGTATTAAAGTGGCTTTCATAAGTCATTTTACATCTGTTTCTTAAATTAATTATACAAACAGGGTAAAATTACTGGGAGTTTGAGTAGTTTTTACATTTACTATATGTCTTATTTAATGCTTCTTCCTAATATTCTGATTTAAGATAAAATGCACATGGCATTCCCTTTGCAAGGCTTGGATTAGTCAAGGGCTTAAATGAAAAAAAAGTTCTAAGCACAAAATATTTTAAAGTTAGATTCTGTGGGTTCTTCAAATATCAAACCCTGAGAACAATGAGAACTCCAGTTTTCGTTGCTCTCAGTAGCTTAGTTTTGAGTGTAAATCACTGTATCTCTGTAGCTCTGCAATGAAGTAAATTTAGTGATTGTCAGAGGAATGCAAGCACATCAATATCACTATATTTACCTCAGGCTGAATTTGGCAGCTAGTCCCTCTCAAACTTATTTTGTGCACATAAACAGTTTAATGGCACAGTTTGTATTGGTCATCTTTTTTGCTCTTAAATTATAATTCCTATCTGCTGAAGTCAGTGGAAGAGCAAAGTTTCCTTTGGGGGAGGAGAGGTGAGAAATCGGACTCCTAGTTTTCAATACAGATTTTTTAGAGCTGGAAAATAACTCTCTGGAGATACATTACAATTCACTGAGGGGTGTTTTTGGCAGCTGTTGAAATTAATCTTTGCAGCTGTTGTCCAACAACAGCTTTACAGTCTTCCCATTCCCCTGTAGTTGTCTGCTCTCCTCTATGTCAGTAACTATTCCATCTCTAATACCCAGGTTATGACTTATTTAGGGATTTCATGCTGCCTCTTGGCAGCAGTTGGTGCTTCTGCTTCAGCCCCAGTTGACTGGTATGTCGCTCAGTTAGACTCATGGGTGGGACACTGCTGAATTAAACTGGATATATGCAAAGGCACAGCTCACTATGTGGACGGAATTCTGCAGCTGATCAAGTGTCTGTAATTACAGTAAAAAATTAATTTAGCTTCTGAGTTCTTAAGGTAAAATGTTTGTTCTTGAGGTGAACATTGAAGAGTTTTATAACCAGATAAAAGCTTGGTATCCAACAGAGTGAAACCTAAACTGCTTTTTTGGGGAGAAAAAGTATTTAAGCGCTTGAACCCGTTACTAGAATTACTTCTTGTATGTCTGCACGTACATCTAATTGTCATCTTCACTGCACTTCTGTTTGCTTTTAGACTGAGAGGTGTCTTTAGCAGTAGTTGTCCTCTTAAACAGCTTTAGTGTTATGAGCAAATTTTAGCTATCATTGTAATAAAAATAAAAATACCAGATATGAGTTAGGCAGCTGCAGAAATCTTCCTCTAGTTTGGACTCTACAGATGTTCTGCAGAGTCAGCAGAATTCTGTTGCTACCAGGATCAAAATGCAATACCCAATTTAAGGCAGGAGGAAGCTTTAACATAAGAATTTCAAATAAAAATTTTTAAATTGTCAATTCTTAATAATTACCAACTTCTGTGTTCTGCTGCCAAAGGGGGATGAAGTCATAAAAATAATCCAGGTAAGTTCTCTTTTAGGAGCCAAATGGATCGTTGTAATGTTTCCTTAATTTGTAGCTGCGTTGGAGGCTCTCATGATCATAGAAGTACCTAAGATTAGAAGAAGTGCTGTAGCAATATTTTTGCTTTTTCTGGTTTGTGTTTTCTGTCATGCAGCACTTTTTTTTTTTGAGTACTGATATTAACAAAGATAAACTATTGTAATTGACAGAGTGGGTAGGTGAACCAATTAGCTGCACGTGTAGTGTTTTCAACAGAGATGGTTTTGACATGATACATGTTATGAATAAACAGGTTGTCTCAAATTACTACTGAGTGGAGGTGTCTTGTGTCAATAACTGTTTAAAATTTAGGATTATTCTATTGTGTTTGGCCAATGATAGAAAAAGAAATATTCTAACATGTTGTACGTGGACTGCCCATTTTAAGTATCTGCCTGAACGCTCAAGAAAGGTCGAAGTCCATCAATTTATAAGATTATTTGTGAATTACTAGGAGTTGTGCCTGTATTCATATATTTGTGTCTGAAGCCATATACTCAGTTGCATGTACAATCACCTTATATTTGTGTAATCTAAAAATAAAATATGTCCAATTTCTCTATGAACACGTGGAAGAGATGTGCATGCAAGTATCTAAATAATTATAACTCAAACTACATAAAATCTGCTACATGCAACATAGTAAAAAATAGTATTAATAAATAGCCGGTATCTTATGGTACATTAACAAGCATGCTCAAAAACAGGAATTGCTGGTTTATGTAGCACAACTTCCATTCCAATCTGGTCAGTTTTTAAAACCGGACCAGTGTTGTTCTTTAACTTTTATTTGTTTGTTAGGTGTTTTTTTCTTTATTTCCTTTCTCTGAAGCTGGGGCAAAACCAATCATCTCTTTACATCTCTCTCTGCAATATTGGTGAGGATTTAAATCTGATATTCTGAGGATTACATAATTTTACTGTTAAAATTTAGTTTAAGATAGTCAGCTGTCAAGGTACATCTGCACAAAAGGTTTCCTGATGGCTCTTACGAGAAGCAAAACCAGAAAATGAACCAATATTTGATGCACAGCTTTAGTTTGGGCCAACCGGATGCTGTCAGGCTTCGACAAGTGAGTCAGAGCTGTGCTCTGAAACTTCCTTCCCATCAGGAATCTTCCTACAATTACTTCTGTTTCAGGCTCTTCCTGTGGCCATTTACATGTTTACTTAAGTAACAGTAGCTAAGCTTTGCACTTCATTTATCTTTATGCTCTCTCCCACCACACCAAAAGCCACGCTTACTGTCAGGTGTACAATACTGAAGTTGAATAAAGAGGGTTTGTGCCCATCTGCTGTGGGGGATATGTTGAATACAGGAAACTGGAACTCTGATTTGAAGATGGAAGTGGCTAATGCTTTTGAGAAGATGAAGTGGTTCGTAGTTCAGTTTGTGTAGAAAAAGGGGTTTGAATAATGACTTGCATACTTCAAGTTGTAACTAGATGCAGAAATAACCACATTTTTCAGTTATTTGCTGTCTCGGTTAATTTTATTTGAGAGGACTGTTCAATTAGAAAAAATAAGCCCATGTGTACGTCTCAGTAAGATATCAACGTAAAACTTTATATTTCAGTTCATATTTATCTTTATGTTCACAGGAGACTACTTGCCCAAATCTTTAGAAGGATTATTTATCTATGAAGAAGAAGGTGCTGGAGTTCCAGGTTCTAATAGGAAAGGAAATGATGCAATAGTTGTTGAACAATGGACAGTCATTGAGGTAAATTGGTGTTTATTTAGCCACAAAATTTCCTACTTCTAGTTTTCTCTTTTTTTTTTTTTCTTTCCCCTTAGAATGCTTATACTAGTGTTCAGTAAACATTCAGCATGGTTTCTTGAAGCTACCTGCACAAGCTAAGCTAAAGCCTTGAGTCATAAAAATGAAGTCAGGCCTGTGGCCATTGGTCAGTGTGCATAAAAGAAATATGCTGCAGGGATTCTGGCTTGACCTTTACAAATGTTCATACCAACAAATAGAAACACCAAAGAAAATGTGGTTTTCTTAAAATGTATGTGTTACTGAAATTATGTCTAAATTGGTCTGGAAGTGCAGCTCTACTACCAATGTGCTGAAGTATTTTTAAATAAGGGTAAGAAAATAGCAAGGTCTGGAAGTGCAGCTCTACTACCAATGTGCTGAAGTATTTTTAAATAAGGGTAAGAAAATAGCAAGAACTAGAAGCAGAACAAGAAAAAATTGATAGTGAATGAATTGAGTATGGTTTTCTGATGTATATTCTTAGTAAAATTTTACTGCTAAATATGAAAGACTTCATTTTTTCTAATAAATTTACGTGTACTACTGTAGCATGGTACAGCAATAAAATTATTTAATTTTTAAAATATTTTAATATTATAAGATTCTTGGTATGAATTAATGACATCTGAAAGTCATTTTTGTTGGAGGATACTAAGGGCTTTTGAAATATTTGATGATAAATACATTTACTGATGTGAAAAGAAACAGTATAAAGCTAAGACCTTATATATTAAAAAAAAGCCCAAAACAAAAAAAACAACCGCCAAACCCCCAAAACCGAAGTATATACCTAGGTGAGAAGCTTGTTATTCAGACATGAAGTAAAAACCTAAATACATCGATTGATACACCTATTCTGGTGTTTAAAAAGTTTTAGGCATTAATTTAGCAACATGAATATTTTTACAAGTGAGATGTGCTTTGAACGTCTTGCTGGATCAGGGCTCATACCTAAAGTTAATATGCTCTGTTTTCGTAGTCTTCTGTAATCTTGAACTCTTCAAATAGTTTTCAGTTTGAGATAGCGAATCTCCACCAAACCACATAGTTCAGTGTCATCTCAAAGGATTATCTCATTGTGAGGAGAGTCATTGTAGTTTATGTGTAGAAATGCAAATAAAACCTGTACAGAGTCTCTTTACTACTTTTTGTAATTATTAATGTAGGGGTGTGAAATTAAAACAGATTATGGACCTTTATTGCACACGCTGGCAGAGTTTGGATGGCTCCTGACCTGCGTCTTGCCTACACCTATCGTACGACATGACAGGTACCCAAACAAGAGATTACGTGGTTTTGATGTATACATCTCTGAGAATTATCAAGTGATTATTTGTGTACTTAAATGTAACAGGAAGGAAAATACTAATAATATTAACTGCATATAAAACCGGATACGTAAGTAGTAGTATGGTGGAATTCTTTTTTTTTTTTACCACACAGTTTTAGGACTGCTGACTTCAGTGAGTTTCAAACTAGACCAATAATCCTACATTTAAAATGCATTGTTTATATCTAAACATTAACGATTTTATTTAGAAAACTTTTTATCGCATACCCAGTCCTCAGCAGCAGGGGAGCAATGGGGTTACTCATATGCTTCAAGTTTAAACAAGTGTTGAAATGTTTCACTGATGTAGGACCTTGGTGAATGACTGGTTTAGACTTCGTAAGAAGTCATGTTGTCACAAGACAGTCATGCAGTATTTATTGCAAATTAGGGAGGAGAATGTGCTAATCCAGCAAGTTATTGGGCTGTTTCTCTTCTCTAATGTAGACATTATGTTTCATTTCAAGTACAGCACCAAACTACCGGATTTCAGTTCTTCTATTGCAGTATTTATTTAGATGACTGAGGGGAATCTGTATACATAGGAGGAGCTAAATAGCAGACCTGGATCCCCTATAAGGTTCCAGGTTTTCTTTTTTTTTTTTTTTTTTTTTTTAAATCCCAGAATTTTTTTGGGGAAAAAATGGCAAATGAAACACTGGATTAAGCGTAGACCCCGCTAGCTCGCTTTTCTTTTGTTGTTTAATTCTCCTCTCATTAGATTAAGATTGCAAAGGTTTGAAAACAAACAAATGCATGTAAGGCTTCTTAAGGACAATGGAAAGAGTGGGTGACTTTAGTAATCTTTGGATCCAGACTTCACTGTACTAAGGCAGCATGAAAAAGAATGAATGAAAGGTTCTAAGGGAACTGCTCCAGCAAAGTGGAATTGTGTTCAAGTGATTTGACGTAATTAAATCAACTCACCCATGTGAGAAGGAGGTTTTTTCTGGTCAGGAAATAGTTTAGAATTTTTTATTTGTTTGGCTCTGTGTGTGTTTAATAGTTTGGTTAAAAGCAAAGACAGAAGAAATTGTGGTAAAACATATGGCATGTTCTGCTGGTTTTTTAAGGGTCTCTGTATGTTGTGTATTCTTCTGAAACTTATGAAATTCTGAATTGGTAAAGCTCCTGCTCCAGAGAGAAGCAGTTCTTGGAATATGAAGCAAAATTGTTATCCTTTAATTAATTTCTTAAAACAAACTTAGTAGTCTAAGTGTATTAGCTTTGAACACAGTGACTTGTTAAGGGTATGTGAACCGCTGAGCCTGGTTTTCATAGATAGCTGAAACTTTGTCCAAATCTTGAGTAAGCCTTCAGTATCCAGCCTACTTCTTGAAGGGCGTGAGTGGACAATGGGGGAGAGAGATTTTAGTAGTCATGGTGTGCTGTGGGTCATAGGACGAGAGAGAGGTTTTAACCTCAAACCTCTTCTATCCCACAAGCAGTGTAACTGTACCCATCCCTGTAGTGTTTGGACAGCAGGGGCAAGGTTGTCCTGAGTAGCTGCTGGTCAACTGCTCTGTGAGTATCAGTCCATCCTTGCAGCAAATGATGTCTTTTGTACCTCATAGATTGCAGAGCAAAGGCAGGGCCATTTAAAAGAAGCTAAGTGCTATAAGAAAAAAAAAAAAGTAGTACTGTAGGAAGTGCTAACAGATTTCTTAGACTGGACCTGTTCTTTGAACTAGGAAGAAGAGAATGCACCAGAAAAACATTTAAGTTGCACTAGAAATCTGAAGTAGCATTGCTTCCCAGATGTGAAACAAACAGCCTGTCAATAGCTGTGATCATGCAGAAGAGGGTTGTAAACTGGCCAAATCTGAAGTTGGATTAATTTTGTATTAATGCTAGAATAATTCAGACTAATGAAAAGTATTTTTTTTCTGGCCTGAAGGGTTGAGTAGGTGTCTGCATGAATTGTATAATGCTTGTTGTGTTAGTGTGGCTTGTGAAATACTTTTTGAAGAAGTAGAGTAAATCATGTTTTATGTGTTTGTTGTGTATCTAATATACAGCTGTTCAATTTTCTGGTTTGTTTTTTTTTTTTTTTAAAAAAAAAAAAAAAGCCCATGAACAAGAATTCCTAGTTAGGAATTAAGAATTTTAAAGTCCAGAAAGAATGTTTTTCTATCTTGATATGCTAAGTAGTGATTGATAAATATTATTTTTAGGTATTGGTGTTGGTATCTAAAGAGGAGAAGAAATTCCTGGATGGTTACTACGTGTCTGATATGAAAGATGCCATTACTGTGGTGGTGGATTATCCTAGGAATGCAAGTTAAATGTCTCAGTAAAGAAGGACACTTTATGCTGCCTAACAGCTGTTCTTTTCCCAGACTTGGAACTCTGACCTCAAAACCCAGCCTGAATATTAACAGGCTTCAGAAACACTGAACAGATAAAATGAGCAGTATTGTGGGATGATCTGGCAAATTCATGTTTTCGTATTTATTAAAAAAAATAGGGTGAGGCAAATAAAGAAAACACTATTTAAGAATAAAATATGTTAGTAGGGCAGCCTGCTCCCCATTTTTATTCACCTTTATATTTTGCTCTAGTCTTTTGTTTTCCTCTTCTCCTAATTTATTGCAAAACTTTCCCTCATCTCAAATCTTCTGTGATCTGTTCCTAGCCATTATGGCCACTGCTTGTCTGCAGAGGAGGGGTGTGACCAGCAGGCTGACAGGTTCTGGGGTACGGCAGGATTGTCATGCACTGGTGTGTTCCTTTTTTGGTTTTCACATGGTTAGGATTTGAAACAGTTTAAAAAACACCAGGCTGTAATGTCTGTTCGTGTGTGGTTTTGTTGTTCGAAGTTTTTCTTTTTTTACAGATGTTCCTCTTTGTAAAATAAAATGTCTTGCTGTGTGGTGTGTCATGCCAAGTGGTAGCTGAATGTCATGGATCACTGTCCCATTTCAGGCAGGGGCAGCAGTCTGTAGGCCTATTTGGTCCTTTAACCCCTACCGCAAGGGCTAAATCCTACTGGAGGCAGGAAACACTTCCTTGAGAAATGTTATCTTTGCTGTTACAAATAGAGCAACGGTAGATGTCACATTCTTGACATGTATGGAGTTGCTTTTTTGTGCAATGTTGTTTGAAAAATAAGCACTATGGGGTTGGGGGGGGGGGGGGGTTTTGGTCAGCACACTGTAAAACCCACAGAAATTCCCCTTTTCTGTCAGTGATTCTCTTTTTCCAGAAAACACAGCGTGAAAAAAAAGCACACGATACAATATTTTTTGTGTCCATCCATATTTTGGGTATTTAAATTTTGTCAACAGTCATTAAAGAATTTTTTTGACCAAAAAAGCAGACTGCGAAAGAATATGAGAAAGACCCACAAATATTACTGACTCAGAGAGCCTCCTGTGTTATATACAACTCTTATTTGCTAGATAAATGTTTGCAGGACAAGAATTTGACAGTAATTATGTCAAGTTCAGGAGGTATACTGCAATGATAAAATCAATAGTCCTTTGAGGAGTTAAATCTAGTGATTGGGGAAAAGAAAAATTAGAAAATAGTTTGCTGGTAACTTAGTGCTACTGCAGTTACTAATAAGATATTATCGTGAGTTTGTACAGTTTCATACATGTGTTTGGTCTAAAATTAGAATTATTTCTAAGGATTTTTAATTTTTTCATTAAACAGATCCTTTAAGCCAGGAGACTTATCCCAAGCTGGTGTGTGTCTCTCAACTGGAAGTCTAGGTGCTGTGCAATTCCAAAGGAGAAAAAAGCTTTAATTTGGGAAATGAAAAAAAAAAAAAAAAAAATGGAGGGGGGGGTTTTAAAAGGATTTATTATCTTGTTCCTTTTGTTTATTTTTAAGAAAACTTTGTCTAACCTTAATTCCAAGTGCTTTGTGTATAAAATGTTCATGCATAAAAAATAGGCCTGTAAAAATCAGAGCCATTGGCAGTACGAGTTAGCTTCTAGCTGGATGATTGTTATGGGGGACTTACTAAATAATATGCATATAATAAGAGGGCAAATTTATCGCCCATACAACATAAGCAGACAAGCAAATTGCTGGTGTTTTAACAAGAGAGTCTCTGTTGCTCTTCATCCCTCTTAAAAGAAGAGACAGGAAAAAGGCTTCAGCAGCCTTACTCTGCAGTGACCTTTATTTCCCCTCACTGATTACTGTAGTCCCTGAAAATGGGCAAGGCAGACTGTCAACAAGCACCAGAAAGCAAGCAGGCAAATACAGTGCAGAAGCACTGACTTCATGGTTCTTAATTTATCATGACAAACTACTTAATCTAAGTTTTCAAAATGCCCTGACTTAGGAGGCAAAAATGGAATGTGGAAATGTGAGGGAAGCTATGGAGTGGCTTGCTCTAAGCACTTTTTCTCATTTAAATTCTGTGGAAATCCCACTGTCATTGAGTTCTTTGTGAATTAAGCTCATAGCTGCTTTGTCGTGTGTGGCATCTTAATAAGGTCAGACTTAGAAAATTGTTAATTTACTTATTGTCTACTCACCATCGTCTCCTTTCTCTGTTCTAGTAGAATTTGTACAAGCTGTAGTTTAGTGTTTGGGTTTTTTTCTTTTCTTCAAAGGAATGCAGACACTGTTACAAAATAAGCCGTAGGCTCTTCCCCATGCTAGGGACTGTGCTCAGCCTTCTTGCCTGAGATTTCCCAGTTGATATTATTAAAACAGACATAACTGAGGTAGGGAGAGATACCTAGCCAAGTGGAATAAGGCTGCAGGATTGCCGATTTCCTTGTCATAACATGAAACTGTAACATGCTTTCTTGTAATGAATGCAAATAGTGAGGTAAGGAAACCTTGTTAACTTCAGGAAACTAAGTTCATTCTCCTGCCTCCTCGTTTTCCCCACAAGCTGGAGTTTAAGATAGTTCTCTATTGTCATCCAAGGAAGACATGCAAAGATGTGCCATGCTCTGAGTTCAGGTGGATTAAAAGGAAGATTGTGAGGGGCCTAACACCATCACCACTGACTGTTGATCAGATGTAGTGGAGTAGCTGGGAACAGTGCTGTTTTGTCTGTTTTCTCAGAGCTTAATTCCAGGAGCTCTACTGGGGCAGGCTGTTAACAAGCTCTTCCTGATCTCATAGGAACAGTTCTAATCCCTGACTTTTTCTTGGAGCAAAATTCTATCAGTCTCAGCCCCGCCATAAAAGATTAATCTGTTATCTCAACTCTATGTACGGTTAAGATCGTGACATATCTATACTACTGAAGTACGAACTTCTATTATTTTAGTAGTTCTTTGGGTAATGTGCATAATAATACTGTTTTATGATTGATAGGATAGATAGACTCATAGATACTTCAAATGAACTTGCTATGTCTCATGTTTCTATTTTGCTACTTTTCTTTTGCACACTCTTACATCTGTAGTCGCTTTTCTGCCAAAGTATTTCCATGTCTTCTCTTTATATGCACAAAGATCTCATTGCATACTACCCAGAAGTGGGAGTTCAGGGGAAGAAGAGGAGTTTGTCAAAATGTAGTATCTGATACATAGAAGAGCACAGGGATTTCTCAAACCCTCCTATTCTAGAGCTCTGGTCCTGCACAGAGTCAGACTTTGTAGTATATATGCAATCAATGTGCTGACCTGTATTTCTGATGGAAGGGTGATGAAAATAAATACATAAAAAGCTTCAAGGAGATATATCACTGTTTCTAGAAGAGTGTAATGCTTCTGAAACATCCTATCAGTAACATCTGATCTGGTTTTGAGGAAAAACTGCCTTTTCACATTTTTTTTCTAAAAGTATTTCAGTCTGAAAACCAAATAATAGTGCTTCTTTAAATTCTATGTACTACAACAGCATCGATATTTGTAAAAGTTCCAGGACTAAAAACTGAAGTTCCTCCTTTTTTTTTTCCCCTCTTCTTTATCTATCTTACTTCATTCGCTAGTCCTTCCTATGCATGTACCTCCCGTGTACAAAATGGCCAGTGTCGTTTATCTCATTGTGGGTGTAGAGCTTATAAAAACTGAGCTGTGTCCTTTTATGCATAGGTGACTCAAAGACAGCAAGCTTATCCCGCTGTGTCAGTTAGATGTCATGTTACTACTGGAGAACACCTTTTAGTTAGCAGTAAAGAATGTTACTTCCCAAGTTTCATACCACAAAGTATTGAGGTATTTGTTGAAGCTGTAGATCTATTGGCATTGGGCCTATTTGTTGTGGCATTAATATGTTGCTGTATGTTTGATAGTGAAGATTAGATGAAAGACTTTCTGAGATTAGTTTCAGACATAAAGTACAGATTTTGATGAAAAGTAGGAGCTCTGGTACGTTAAACTTTGAAGAGAAGACAAGAGAAGACATGTTAAATAACTCTTAATCATAGTAATACAGATTTTTGTTCTATACCTACTTCCATGTGCAACACCTTAACCCAGCTCTATGCTGCTTTTTTTTTTTTTTTTTAAATGTGATTACAGAACTGGTTAGGAGTTAATAGAACTGTTTAGGAGTTAATAAACCGGTTAATGCTTGGTAGTCTATCCTCTTCTCACTCATGGACTTACCTTCGGAGTCAACTAAGTTGTGTGTATGTATGAACGAGTTACAATGACTATTACTGCCTTTAAAATATTGAAACAGTTTTCTTGAAATTTTAGTGAAGGAAATCTGGCCACAAAGCAAGTAGTTTTTCTTCAGAGACCTGTTATGTGGAATTCTGCTGTCCAGACACCAGAGGTGAGTAACATGTTTATGGTATTAATGTAAACAAATTAGTATTTCACATAATGGTTAGGCACAGAAACAAACTAGACTTCAAAACTAATAGGAAAAAAGTGGCAGAAGAGGGTTTAACTTCAAACAAGTTCAAGCTTGTGAAGGGCTTTTGTGGCTGAACTCATATGTTACTTTTTCTCAGATGTATACATCTTCATTTAAGCCATAGAGGAAAGCATAAGCATGCCAAAAACCTGGTTTGTGCTAAGAAATTATTTTGTCTCAGCTGGATGAGGTTGGTTATGCAGTAAGTATTTCTTTAGAAGTCTTCAGGAAGTCTTAAATGTTCTGATTCAAATGCTGGATCTATTGTACATGAAAAAGGAAACATTTTATTTTGACCTCCAGAACGTCTACTTTCAGGTTTGTAGAAGTATACAAGGGTCAAGCTGTGCAAGGGATACTGTAATCAGTCACCCCATTCTGTTCAGAGTCAAGGTCATAAAAGTTCACACAGAATCACAGAATGGCAAGGTTTGGAAGGGACCTCAGGAGACCATCTAGTCCAACACCCCTGCTAAAGCAGGTTCTCCTAGAGCATGTTACACAGGACATCATCCAGGCGGGCTTTGAATATCTCCTGAGAAGGAGACTCCACAACCCCCCTCGGCAGCCTGTTCCCATGCTCTGTCACCCTCAGAGTAAAGAAGTTTTTCCTCATATCCAACTGAAACCTCTTATGTTTCAGCTTGTGCCCATTGCCCCTTGTCCTGTCGCTGGGCACCACTGAGAAGAGTCTGGCTCCATCCTCGTGACATCCACCCTTAAGATATTTGTATGTGTTGGTGAGGTCCCCTCTCAGACTTCTCTTCTTCGGGCTGAACAAGCCCAACTCTCTCAGCCTTTCCTCGTAGGGGAGATGCTCCAGTCCCTTTATCATCCTAGTTGCTCTCCTCTGGACTCTTTCTAGGAGTTCCTCATCTTTCTTGAACTGGGGAGTCCAGAACTGGACACAGCACTCCAGGTGGGGTCTCACCAGTTACCACACCTGTATGGCACTATAGTAAATCCTGCTGTGGCCAGGGAAGGATGGCCTGGTGGGCTCTTCTTTGCCAAGTCTTGCAACATCCTGTGATGGATTTTTAATTTTTGTTATTTCTGTTTTTTAATGGCCATTCAACCTTCTTCTAATTAACAGTTTTCCTGTGATAGTCTTAAGCAGCTATGAAAACTATGGACATCTTCGCTCATGTCCAGCACCAGAGTAGTAACTTTACGAACTCGCTCATTCATGGTACTATATTCTGCTGTAAGGCAAAGACACCTAGCCTCTTCTTTCTCTATCTGTATAAATAGTTCCATGAGTCTCTAAATTTCTTCCGTTCATATTTGATCTGTCTCTGTCCTTTTTACATTCTATCCAGACTGTTACCATCATCTATATTTTCCTCTGCTTAGTGGTTCTAAAATATACTCTCCCTTTTGGGTTTTGTTCTTCTTCAGGCTTCTGCTTATCTCCAGCTTCACTTCATTCTCACTGTGTCCCCTGATAATCCCTACTTCCATACCGGGAAGAACTGCATTCAACATGCACAATTAAAATCCTCTTTTATTTTTTGTCTCTACCACCATCTCAATTCCCAGCTAGTTCTTGTGTACTATCTCTAATTTATTTCCTCATCTACAGAATTTGAGCTCCTTTTTTTCTCTTCAGTATTCTCTGTAGTCTCCCTTGCTGATATCTTAATCTCTTCTTCCATTCATGCCCTTTTCTAAATTCTGCCAGTTCTTCATGCGACTGTTTCCTTTAATTGCCCCCTGTGTACCCAGCATCTTCAGCTTTTAGCATTCAAAGCTTCTGACCCCTGACCCAATGCTTGACTTTGTAGTCTTTATGTTCTTTCATAATACATTTCTGAAAGTATGTTTTGGAACACAATTTTGATATAAGTATTGTAAGTATATAAATCCATGTTATGTTGGTCATCATCAAATAAAGTCATAATTTTCCTGATGCTCCCCTACTTTTTTTAATACTCTGTATAATAAGGACAGGGACTGTGTGGTGGTGTGAATACTCTTTCCTTGTAAGGCATGTTATTTCTAACTGTAAGCATCTCCTAAAAGGCAGCGTAACTACATGATGCAAGTTAGAATGGTTAAGACTGGATTCTGCCAAGAGATGTAATACAAACCAGTTCTGTAAAAACATTCAATCTGAGGAACTGATGAATCTTTGAGATGTGGTTTAAATTAAAAATAGGAAGCATTATGTTCAGTTTAAATTCTGTTGCCCAGTTGAGGTGATCAGCAGCTGAATGACCTTTACATTCTTTGGTTTATACAAATAAAATGGGTAGTGTGTTTTGTAGTCATTGTTTCGCTTTGTCGCAGTGGGAAACCCTTGACTGAAGCATTAACATACTGGAAGTAGACAAGAAATAGCTGATTTGTAGCCATTTACATCATGATTATGGTGTTTAAAATCTGAGCAAACTTAGTACCTAAATGTGCTCTTAAGCACCAGTGAATGTTTTACTTCACCAGGAAATTTCAGTATGCTGAGGTCACTTTAGCATGGGATAAATAGGTAGTTCAGGCTGAAGCTGAAACATTTAGCAGAAGTAACATTTTCCTTCTGTTTTTCCAATTATGTTGTTTTCCCCCTAAACTTTAATCTTCTTAATTCACTGGCTTTTTTACCAAAATGTCTGAATTGCAAACAGCGTATTACCTTCATTACAACTTAAATTCATAGATCTGTTAGTAATACCTAACTGGTATAGACTGTCATGCTAGCTTTGCATTGAGTAGCTAGATTTCAGATGCCAGACAAGCTACTGAAATTTGAAAGCATTAACTTTTTCTCTAGAAACTTAATAAGTACATTTATTTAAAATGTCCCCTGGACATTGACAACAGAGCTGTACAATTTTATCAAAACCTTGCAAATATTTCAGTAAAAGCATTTAATTCCTGTGATTATATATTGTTGACCATGACGTCTTCATTTTCATTTGTACTGCATATCTTCTCATTGATGCTCAAATTACATTAAAGCTGCTGTTCAAAATATTTTCATGTCCACAACTTAGTATGTTTTTCAAACACAGATGTACTTAAGATACCTGAAACACTTTAAGTTAAAAAAAAAAAAAAAATTATCATAACTTACATTTATTTAAGCATATCCTTAGCATGTTTGCAACTCGTATACCTCCAGAAGAATGCTACCTGTGAAGGAGTCAGAATAGGAAGCCAACAAGGCTCTTTCATTAACTGAATCTTAACAAAAAAGCAGCCTCATGCAGGCCTTCTCAAACACCGAACTATCAAGCCCCCAGCACCCCGATCACATCATTTCCCAGCTCTGAGCTTTGCCCCACAGGCAGCCCCAGCTGTTGGACCTCTGTAACTTGCGTTCCAAAGAATGACAACACGGGGTATGGGTTGTTTTGTGTACTCAGGATTTTTTTTTTTTTAATTGTTGGGTCGAAATTAGCATTGCCATTTCTAAAGGAAGTTTTGCTTCAGTAAGAGTTGAGGGCAAAAAAACCCCTATTATCTGGTCTGTTGCTCCCACAGGGCCTCTTTTCTGAGGAAGGTGCATTTTATGTCCTCACAGCTCCTCTCTGCCCTCTTGTATATTCATGGGATAGTGCGTTATAACCTGGCTTATGTGATTTATGTAACAGTTTGAAGGCCTCTTGTATTAGAAGGGCTATACTGTCCCAGTGGGTTCTTTATCCCATACCATTTGCTTTTTTAAGAAAACTGTTCAGAGGAGATCCAAGAGTGAACCACATAGTGCTTGAGGGTTTTCTGGGGTTTTGTTGGTTTTTTTTTTTCCTCTTTTTTCCTTTATTTCCCTTAGGCAGGCTTCTCCATCCTCTTGCTGTGGCATCCGGGCGAAGCTTATTTCCTTCTGTTTCTCTGGAGGCAATGCTATTTCCCCTTAGTCTAATTTCCCAATGTCTCCTGTAACGGCTTCCCTAAATACATTAGCTACCATTGTTTTTACTGTTTCAGAAGGGTTTGAGGAAAAACTTAGCAATCTGTAAATGGGGGGCACAGAACTTGCCAGAGCGTGGCAAAAACAGTTGTGGGGTATTTTTGTTTTTAAAGTGTTCACATTTGTGCAGATCTCCCTGCAAGAATGCTCGTGTCCTTTACCCAGCGAAACACAGCTCTCTGCTGAGGCTGGATTCCTTCTTAGTGAGATGTCCTCCTTCTGTGGACAGGGCCGTGTACCCTGGCAAAGCATCTCCTGGTTTAGCAGTGCGTGTGCTTGACAGCAAGGCTGCAGGCAGGGAGCCAGGGCACTTCTGCCTTCCTGACCACGCTCCTCTCTTGTGATTCAAGGCACTGATGATGCCTCTGGAGGTTCTGCGTCATCACAGCTACCTCGGGTAGCTCCTGATGCGAAAATAAAATAAACCTTTTATTTATTTGTAATGCCTGAGAGGACCCCAGGCATAGGATCTCTTTTTGCATAAATTAAAATCAGTTTAGATTGACATTGGCAGCCATCACTTCAACAAGAAGCATGTCAGGAGATCCCAGTACTAATGTCAGACTGTATTTATACAGAGTTCTTCCTGTGCAAGGTCTCTTTAGAGTCCCTCTCAAATTGCTGTACAGGACAGCTGCTGATTTTCATCTGCCTAGATCCACCATGTGGATTGAATGCAATTCTCAAGAACTTGCCATTGTCAGAGGAGGCCTCTGAAGGTCTTTGTGGGCAGAACTGGAAAGGTGGGAAAGCATAGCAGCCTCCCTGTGAGATGGATCAGTGGGAAATCTTCACTCCTATGAAATGGTCAGATCATGCTCTTGGAGCTCCATGTCAATGGAGTTTAATTCACATCCTTATCAAATACAACACTCTTGAAGCTTCTAGGCAGAACTGTTCAGGGAAGTGATCAACATCCACTGACTTTCAGAGCAGCTTGCAGATGAGGGCACTAGCCAGACATTGTATATGGTGGCACATAGGTACGTGAGTGAGGGAGAGTGAGCATGTTCCTACAGTGGTAGCTGGGAACGGTGGAGCTGCTGGCTGCACGCCCACCACTGCCTGGCCCTCGCATCCCTCTGGGCAGGAGGGACCTCTGCAGCTGAGAGGAAGCTGATAGCAGGAGCTGAGCCAGCCTCGAGCGTTCATCCCTGCAGAGCACAAGAAAGGGCAGCATGTGCATGTGCCCTATGGCAGAAAGTGTTGATCAGGGCATGTTAGGCATGTGCCTTAGGCACAGAAATCATGCTTTCTTCAAACAGCTGATTCTAGCATGGGTTAAGACTTGTAAATCATTCCGGATCTGTCAAGAATCGAGCACTGTTGGAGTACTTTTTCTTAGCATTCATTTGTGCTTTCTTGAATCTTGACTATGTGTTACATCTTCGTGTCTCTTGAAATTTATTTATAGGGAACAAAAATATATGTTGGAGGTTTTTCCTCCAGAGGAGTTCATAGTTTAAATCAGAATGTTAAATACTGCCTTATGCTAAAATGTAGCTCACATTAAATCCATGCGTGATTCATTGTGAAGTGTTCGGTGCTTTTTTTTTTTCTCTAAATAAGCTAACATTTAAACATCCTCTTGTATTTCAGAAGAAATCTTTAAGACAGGTTATTGGGGAGGAAAAAGGCAAAGTCTCTAGCAGAAGTGTTGGATTAGACACGGCTACTTCTCGCCCTGCAGAAGCTGGACAACCACCTGATGAGTTTCACCTATCTCCTTCTAAACAATGTTGGATCAAGGAGGGATCCTCCCAGTATGGAGGCTTTCCAGGATTCAGTAGCAGTGATGGAATATTAAGGGAACTGGATGATGGACAGTTTGACCAGGAAGATGGAGTCACTCAGGTCACGTGTATGTGATCAAGTAAGTAACTGCATCAGATGGACGTGTACATAATCCAGACAAATGTGTTTTTTAAAAAAAATTGTACTACTTTAAATGCATTGGTATAATCCTATGACTTTTCCCAGATTCATTTTGTGTTTTTGTCTGTTTCTTCGTTGTGTTAATCCTACTGTAGTAATACTACTACTGCAAAATAATTTGGTTTCCTGTCTGTCTTTAGAATAACTACACAACTGGGTGCTCTGCTAACTTGTTAATGCTTTTGACAAGCAAGGAAGCAAATACTGCAGAACAGTGACGATTTGAATTGTGTAAGAGGGAAAAGAATGAGGATGTTCAGCATTTTCCACAAGATGGAGGAGTGTTTTTTTTTATTGTGTTTTTTTTAAAGGTGGTTGTAAATATGGGGGGGGCGGGGGGAATGAACTATCTGGCTGTTGTTAAGTTTTAATGTAACTTTCACTTTTACTTGCCTTGCATAAATCCAAAATCCTAGAGAAATCTAAGTCTTACACTAGAGTGTTAATAATTTAAGCTACATTCTGATTTGGTATGTACAGGAAAGCTCTGGAGGCTGTAGGCAGACACTTGCTCCTGTAATATAACTTCACCTATGCAGGTTTTACCAGGGTTCCTTGTCCACCTAAAAACTATCCGGGCACATAGCTAGTATAATGATGTATTTGTAATTTACTCATGAGTGGAAACAAAGAACCACTCACCCTCTGAAAGATAACTTGCAGTCTAAGAAAAAGTAGTTTGAGAAACTCACTAAGAAGCATTGACAGCAAGGTGCATGAGGACGCTGATAATACATAGGAGGAGGAAATAGGCTAAACTTAATAGGCAACATTAGATGATAGACTACATACAAATACGCTGATGTATATATAAAAAACTTCTCAGCTAAATGTATCTCACACTGGGTAAAGTGTATTCAGCTGCATCAGATACCAGAAGGAGTGTTCAGAGGAAAGGATGAAGCTGCTGTGCTTCCATCCTCACCGTGGGGACGAGCCGCTTGCATTAGGGGAGCTTAACACTGGCAGGGCTCTGTGGGGAGGGGCATGAACAGGAATTACTTTTGTGCTGCTGTCTTGAAATTACATTTTACACAGGAGAAGCCGAATAAAAACGCATCTCCAAAAGATAAATGCAGTAATAACTAAAGATTGCATTTTTCAGTTAGTTTTAGAAGCAAAAACTGTAAGTGCTCATCACACTTAAGCTAATGGAAAATAATTTGGTCAAAATGAGAAATCGGAACAGAACTGTGTAAATGTATTTATAACACTTTTCTCAATGTTTGCAGTACAGCGCACACATCACCCAGGGATCTTGATACCTGTCTCTGTGTGTGGTGCTGCAAACATTGAGAGAAATGTTGTGAACACATGTACCTACCCCACCCTACCCCACTCCCCTGGTGTGGTATCCCACCAGCTGCCGTGGTAGATGCTGGCACTAAATGCCATGGGCAAATTAATGCACTAACAGGAACAGCAGCTGTTGGCTCCTCCAAACGAGCGCCCTGGGAGATGACCACCAGGGTGGTGGAAGTTGAGACTGTGATCTCCATGGTGGGGAGCTGTGCAGAAGGAATGCTGGCAGAAACTGCTGATTCCAATAAGCAAAAAGTAACTCGCAAACAAGAAGTTACACTTGCTATGATAAGCAGAAGTAGTGTAAAGCCTTAGTGCTATTTCAGTTTATTTTTACAAGGGGGGTGGGGGAAACCCTTTCTACTTGCATGACTCTCATCTTGGGAGCTTGAAATGATGATTGCTTTGGAGCTGCTTCCCAATTTCATTATGAAATTGTTGTAGGCAGGCTTGTTGTTTATTTTTCACTCTGGAAGAGCAACTCTTAACAACTGTTTGTAGCAAGTTTGGGGGTTTTTTTTTTCCAAAAAAAAGTTCCACAGCACTGGAGCTAGAGACATTCCTTCTTTTTCCTACTCCACATTGCTGAAAAGGGCAGCTTCCATTTTCTCACTCCAATTTATTAAGAAAAATGCTGGCAGCCTGGCAAAATGATTCTGAATTGTGACTGGTTTAAGAGCCCAGTCCGTGCCAGCAGAGCAGCAGGAGGACTGTGCACACCATGGGGAACGACGAGGAGCTCAGGACTACTGGTGATAGTGGGCACGGTAAGAAATCCACTCTTGCCAAGGATTTTCTCCCTGCTTTCCCACTGGCATCTTGAGGTGTACAATGTGGGGCATGAACTTCGCGTTCGTTCCCTGTCTGGGGGCATCACGTGGAGGAGGACGGCCCCGCTAACGGGGAGGGTGCTGGGCTGGGTGTGCCCCGCAGAGCCTGACCCAACCGCTGCCTTCTCAGGCAGCCCACTACTCCATGAGCCCTGACCGTGGTCACGCAGTAGCAGGGAGCTCCTCTGTGGTAAGCACATGTGGAAAAAATTATGAAAATACATGTTACATCTGCCTCTGGCAGAAAGCCAAGTAACTCTAGCGTATTAAAAATGGGGTAACAGCTGGTCTTGTGCAACTTGGGGTATGTTGCTCTACTTCTAGAAGTATTTTTCACAAGTTATCCAAAACTGTATGTGTGTGTAACTTTAACTACCAGTGGTTCTCCATGCAAGTCAAACCTGTAAAAGCAGCAAAAATTGGTCAGAAACCCTAGGAATTCTTAATATTCTGAGTTAAAAGCTTTTAAAGTACATCAAAGAAATTGTTGACCTCTTGTAAAGCAGTTGTCCCTGCTTAAGATGGTTAACAGTAGTGAATCCAAAAACAAAATTGAACTTACAACTATTTATATCACAAGTAACAATGTATAATGTACTAAATGGAATGCAGTTAATTTTTTCTATAATAATTTATTGGATAAAAAGACTCATTGAACTCTTAACTGAGATCTCTTCATATCAGCTGTTGAGAATGCATAAAATTGAAATAAATTAGTATCGTCTTTTAAAAGATTACTATTAATAGGATGTACACAAGGGAGATTCTGTTTTGGAACAAGGGTAGAAACTGAGTATGCTCTGGGTGCCCGCAGGAACATTCTAGAACATCCCCGCTTTCAGCAAAAAAAGGCTTTTCTTAAAAGGAAATAAAGCCACATTCTTTTTCAGTAGCCCATAGTTTACTGTGCTTTAGTCCTTGCTCTTGAATCTCCCAGGTGTTGACTGTGCTGCAAACCTCTGTCGAATGTCTTTCTAGTCCAGGAATTTCTTTCAGCAATTCCTATATTGTTAAGGACAGCTGGGCTTGTGGTTTTATTTAATGCCATTTGTCTCACAGTATGTAAAGTTGCCCCTGCTGTAGAAACATTAATATAGACTGTTTTCCTAGTTTTTGTCTTTCACCTCACAGGGCTACATTTGGGCTCTGTATTGAAAAAAAAAAAATAAACAAAAAGTCAACCTGACAGGAGCCAAGATAGAGATCTGTAAAGCAAGTGGCATGGAGAGGGTAGCAAAGGAATAAATTCTTCAGCCTTCCTATTTTGATGTAAGAACTCAAGGGAATCACAAAGTGGTAAGTAGCAGGTTTGAAACAAGTCAAGGTATCCATTCAGCTCATTGTAGAACTCCTTGCTGCAGGATGTTGTGTGTAAAACTACATCGATTCAAAAGGTGACTGAAAAATTCCTGAAAGGTAAAAAATAAAAAGGTCCCTATTCTCTCTGAAAGTTACGGAACCAGAAACTGTTGGAGACTGTGAAAGCTGCTCTGACTGACTGCATGGTTATACTGTTTGTTGGAATGTTGTAAATCATCTCTTTGTAAATCAGAAAAGCTGTCAGGAAGAGTAACTCTGGCAAGCTTTTTGTATGCTCCTATTTTGTATGTATGTGCACACACTGTTCAGTTTTCATTTTACCAGACTGTATTTTACATATTCCTCCTCTTATTGAAAGAATTACAAATCAAATTTAAGGTGTGGATGCATTTTTCTGACAAAAAAGTACGCTTATTTATTCAGTAACAGGGCTTCAGTTAGGAGCCTGTGTGTCTGAACTGTAATAGAAACGTCCCCTGCCTGTGTGTGACATCAGAAATGCCCTGCAGCTGTTAGAAAGAACAGAGATAAGAAGGCAAGCCATGCTGTTCATGAACCTCTGCAAAAGACTGTTTATATTTTCTGATTCTTATGTTGTTTGGAGAGGAAATAACTTTTCTCATGTTTACAAGCAGGGAGAAACTATCCTCTGTACAAAAAAAAAAAAAAAATTGTTTTGTGCTGATAATTGTCAGAACAGTTTATTTACATACCTGGTCAACTGCAATAAACTGCTTAACTTCTGTGTTTCCGGTCTGTAAAATACTATTTTCTTTTTGTAAAGCTAAGATCTTTTCTCTATTTCTGGTAGGAAGCTTCTCACCATTAAAAGCACTTGCTGCATCAGCGACCAGTTTCTCTGTTATGTTTGCCAGATGCTGATGTTACAACAGGTTAGGTCCATGTGTACCTTTCCTCAAGCTGGAATTACTTCTTGCAGTCTTGTCTGTACACCCACACAGCTCACAAGGCAAAGCTCGTTAGGCTTACAGCCATCCATTAAAAGCTGATGAGGTTTTCCTTGTCCTTAGTATATTAATCTTTTGAAGGTAAGACATGCAGGTTGCTGTCTTGGCAATTCCCTGATGGCTTAATTTAGAGAATAGTGTTACTTAGGATTTAGGCTTCTCAAAGCCAAATTCCTGTACCAGAATTTCAACAACTGGTATGAATTAAAGAAGTGAACATTCCTGACTTCAGGTAAGTGTAACTCGAAAGAGACAAAGGGGGGTTTAGAAGAGCTGGTCTGGTGATGTGCTTAAACAGATTGAGTTTGGCAACATCTGAGAGAATTGAAGTCTTAAAAGGAAAGCAGTAAAATCACCGTGGCTGACTTGTTCCAAGCCGTGCTAAGCCAAACATCAGAGAAAACCTCGGTGACTAAGGAAAGTCATCTGAAAGTTTATCCTTTGCTTACAGTATCCCCTTGCGTCTGCGACATGCTGTTGTCATGTGCTGCTTTTGGTCCCTGAAAGGTCCTCTTTAGATCTCCCTTTTTAATTGTAGAGCCACCATTTTCTGATTTGAGAGATGTATAAATTTGAGGTCTGCCTTCAAGGTGCTAACGAGTATTCTATTTTTCTACTTTGGAAAGAAGAAATACAACTTTGCTTCAGTACACCTCACAGCAGAGATGGGAGAGCACCGAACTTTCTCTTTGGACGCACTCGGTTGCCTGCATTCTTGGACGACATGAAAAATGAGAATCGCTTACCAAAATATAGTGGTATGGATAAAGAAACAGTTTAATTTTATCCTTTTTCTTATTTTTTACAATATAATTCAAAGACAGTCTCTATTTCCCTATTATGTAGAGTCTAAATTAAACCTGTTAATATTTATTAGACAAATCACTAGTTTGCTTAGGCTAACTGAAGTTTTAAGGTACCATTCAGGCACATGTGTGTACACAGTACTCATGTAAACAATAGCAAGGGAAAATACAAGCAGTGTTTCACTTAGGCCTTATATAAAATCAGCTTAGTATAGCAAATCAACTTTACAGTGCAAATCTGAATGAGAATAAACAGGATTAAAACTTCCCGAGTTTTGTTTTGATGTGAAACTCTTAAAGCGTAAGAGGAGGAAAAGAGGTTTGAAATTTTAATGCAGTCCTGAGCACCACATCATGTTCTTCAATTTTGTAGAGGAAACGCAATTAGCAACACCAGGTACATGGTTTCGCCTGTCTCAGTCACCATGGCCAATACAAGCATGCAGAAAAAACCCCATGGTCCAACAGCAGACAGACGGTAACAAAACTAAATGCGTTTTACTGCCTCCAGAATGCAGTCATCCTACCTGCAGAACAAGCTTCAAGATATCTACCAAAAAATCAAGTAACCTGGTCTATACAAGGCAAGTTATAGCTAAGTGTATAGACAATAACTAAAGCTACTTTCACTTGGACAACATCTCATGCAATTACCCTGCTGACAGTTAAATACAATGATAAACGTGAGACACAAAGAGCTCCTGAAGAATACAGCTGTTGAAGTACTTAAGCTTAGTCTCTCTACTTTCTCATTGTTTAATTTCCCTTTACATCCAGGTGGTACAGTTGCTTGAGGTGTGCTTGATTCATATAAAGAAAAATAGAATTTAAGGCATGTTTAGTATATTATGAAAAAGGACTTATTAAAAATAGGTGGACTCCCTTCTTTCTGAGTAAGTATAACTTGGAAAACAAAGTGTAGATTCCAGAAACTGAATCTGACCAGCTCAAGGAAATAAAGAGGGCCCCTGGCACCCTTGCAGAGAAACAGCCAGCTAGCTGCTTAAACAGCTAAGCAAAATTCATTTAACGTAAGAACACTGCTAGTGCTTTTAGACCCTGCATTCGTGTACGCTTAGCAGTACATCTGCTATATTTGTCTCTCAAACATTTAATTCTATCATTCTAGACATAACAATTAAGCAGCACTCATGGAAATTGTCAGTTATTGCAAATCTGCAAATGCAACTTGAGATAAACATCTGATAGGGAACAGAAGCATGAATCCAAATCTTTGTCAAAGAATGTAATTCAGGTGAATGAAGAAAAACAAATTAAAGTATGTTTAAAACACAGTTAATTCTTGCCAAGAAATCAGGTTTGTGATTTCAAGTACTTAGAATGTTTTTACTAGGAATACAAGCAAAGGCTGTGCTAGCGTGTTATGTAGTGTAATGTGAATATTTGTGAGGTATAATCTGTAAGCAGTTGCCATAAAATATGTGCAGGTATAAGCCACTGGCTTTTCTGCCACAGTTAGTCTTTAGGGAAGTTGTGGACTGGAGAACAACAGAAGTCTGCCTTAACAGGACAGAACCTGTCCCCTGCTGTGCACAAACCTCCACTGTTAACAAAAAAAAAAAAGTCCAGAAAGTATAGTAGGTGTGTATCAAGAATATATATGTTCGATAGCATAGTGAAATTAGCCTTTTGGTATTACTAATACTATAGATCCTATTAGTATTTGGATATACACATACAGGAATATGCACATCCAAAAGTAAATCTTTGAAGCCATCTTAAAAAAATAAAAGCTAAACTAGGAATAAGCTACATTGCAAGAAGCTTCCTGCAGAATTATGTATTTAAGGTGATAATCTTTGAACTATGACTTAATATAGCTACTGCATTAAAAAATGGCTTGCTGTGAAATCTTAATCTCACTTTTTTCCCCACCCAATCAGACACATCTTCAGGATTGTGATTCAATGATTGTTTAGCAGCAGTTTTAGAGAACTGTAAATTCTTTTATTAACAGGCATTATAAACAGATACTACTACTTTTATTTAAAAACCATGAGTGCCACATTGATGAATATACAGCTCATGAATAACTTAGAAGTATTTCCCATATTAAAAGGCAATGCACACAGCATACAAAAAGTATACTAAACAAAGCTATGAGGATACGTGATTGAAGTGTCTAAAATGATATATACAGTACATAATTAATGTTCTGTTTACCGTCAGTACAGGCTTCTGTACTGCCATTCCCATCATGCCTCGCTCTCCCCTGACACTGAATTCTGCACTTCTTCTTCCAAAATCGGTACAATCAGGTTATCCTTGGACATCAGATTATACTTCATCACAAATTTAGTGAACCGGTGACACAAGAAAGTTTCATTCTGGAGATGAAAAAAGGGGAAAAATATATACGAAAGGAATTTTTTAAACAATTGAGGAGAAGATACTAAAAAAAAAACCAAACCACCTGCTTATATGTAATTGTCTCATTAGATTTACAAGTCCTAGAAAGAAGTAGCAATGCTTAAGTTATATCACTTTTACATCTTTACTGCTTGCTTATAGTTACTGCAATTAACAAAAAACCCTACTGAAGTTCAGGCTTAAGTCACAGCTCAATTGCACAGCACTTAGACAAGAGAGAGAGATATAGAGATATATAAAAAAATACTGAAATATCAATGTGGCCCTGATCCACTCTCCAAAAGACAGTTTAAAGGTACTGTGAAACTCCCATATAAGCTGTCCCCAACCACTCCATAGCTGTTCTAGCAACCCTTAAGTGGGATTTGGCAAAGGTTTCCTTTTATACCCAGCTTCCACCCCTTATCTCCTTTCTATCTATTAATTTCTACTTTTCCATTAAAAAAAAAGCACCAGTTATTGGAGGTGCACAAGCTGCCACCAGTTACTGTTTTTTTGCAATTTTACAATTCCTTAAGTGTTGGGTAACATACACAAACAGGAAACACATACACAAGTAGTTCTAACTATACCAAGTGCTTGAATACATTCAGGAATCTTTAAAACAAGATGAGTTAAAGAGTTTTTGTACAAAAACTCTCAAATTCTGACCTTTTGTCCAAATGAAGGGAAACCATAACTAGGTAAGCTAATTATATAATTAATTTTCATTTATATATATGCGTGTGTATAACAGCATTTCAGTTCTTAGAAAACTGTTAATCTACTATAATCAATACTTCACCTGAATGCAGGTGAATGTACCTGATCTTCTGGGAGGATTAAAAGCAAACATGTAACACAATTACATCACAGCTATAACTTCAGTAAATGCCCTTCTTTCAAGATGTAATTTGAAACTACTTACTTCATATTCATCAAATATCTGCCGGTGATGAAAATAAGCATGTGAAAATATTCTGTAAATCCTTCGGCACACTGATCCTAATTTGGCTACAGACGATTCCTTTATGCTAACCCTGTAACCACCAGCAGAAAGGTTAAAAGAGATCTCCCAAAATGACTCCTGAGATACATGTTGACAGGAATTCTGGTTGTTGAAGTATACTATATAATTGCAGATCTAAATTTCATCTAAGTGTTGCAGGCATCTGGTCTGCAATTGCTTTTTTTTTTTCACAAGGAAGATACAAATGTCAGTACATACATTTAAAAATTGTACTCAGATGACACAACCAGTTTTGCCTGTAGTTAAACACCATCAGTTGTTCTGGTAAGGGCTGGATTTCTGGTTTCTAGCATTGATGAGCAAAGGGAAGAAAGAGTTTGTGTTGTGCCACCTTGCCAATACCAGATTCCTAGAGAAGCACAATTTTGACTTCTCCAGTTAGGTTTCCGTGATCCAACATGCGGGCTGCCCCTTCAGTACGCTCAGTCTCTGTCTTCTGTGGTCACTGATGTCCCACAGTAGAGTGGTGTTGGCGTCTGGAGGCTTTCAGTGGCGTAGTGTTTAAGTCCTTTAAAGAGTCACTGCATCTCTTTAAAGGCCATCCTGTTATTTAGGTTGGCGCTACTCCAGTGGGAGCCCCGTAACACCAACAGATATTAGTAAAACAGTTTCCACCTAAAAAGCACCCGTCAGCTCTGGTAAATGGCAAACCATCTGCATAGGCAGGAATTCTTCCTTGGCTTAAAAGTGACAACAGATCTACCAACAAATGACATGTGCCACAGGAGTTCTGACATTTTCAGTAGTAGTCCATGAAATACGCGTTACACATTTCCACCTGTGTTGTAAATGTTTAGGTGCCACCTACTCCCTCCCTCTCTCCCTCCTCCCAAAAAAAAGCATTTTTACCTGCTGGGGAAATATTTATTGCTATTCAGAAGACATGCAGCTCCATCAAGCGTGTGTCTAGTGTAGTCTATAGCAGGACACTACAAAAATAGATAATGGGTGAGCACATGGATAAGTGCTTGCATGACATTGTCATATAACTCATTTAAAGAAAAACATTTTCATTATGTTTCCTGATGCTTTTAACTTCTTTGGTCATTTTTATTCCCAGAAGTTTCACATGGCTTCTCTGAAGGTCTACCTGCGTTTCCTCCTTAAGTGAGCCATTTCTCTTGTCTGTTTCACAACCCATGTAAATTATTTCAAGAAAAAAGTTACTGTGGAAATGTGATTATGCACATGAATAGTGAATTTTATGCATCTCCTTAAGTAAAGCTGTATAATAAGAATATATACTGGAAGTACACTGAAAGGAAAGACGATCATTACCTCACAGTTCACTTGTTTCCCACATAGTCAAGTAACAAAAGTGAAGCTGTACCCCAAATTAACACCAATAAAAAAACCAAAAAAAACAAAAAAACAACAAAGAAACCCCCACAAACCAAACAAACCTGCACCTAAGTATTTCAATGCTTTTTCCTTGGCAAAGAAAAACAAAAATAATTAGTGTAGATAAGTCTGTAACAAGCTAAGCCCTGGCCCTGCCATAAAGTACATGTAGATGAGAAGGAAAAAAAGTGAAGATGAAGTGAGACAGGCTGAGAGCAGGAATGCCTGTCCCTTTTGCCATTGCCCAATTTCAGGAAGAAGACTTCTCAGTTACATGGTTTTTTGTCAGCAGTTCAAGGTTGTATCCCCTACTATCTGACCATTAGTTGATAACTGTTATTGACATGGAAAATAGTAGATGAATGATGCATGTTCAGAGATGAAAAGCAGGCTGAAGTTCTCTAGTCTAGCTGAATAAAACAGACACACTGCATGCCGATTTACTGAGTGGTGATGAGGGTTAGAGGAGGGAGTAGGAAAGTAGTTGGCCTTCAGAGGTAAATCAAGCCATCTCAGGAAATTAAAAAAAAAAAAAAAATTAAAAAAGCTTACAGGACAAAAAGGATAAGGTTAAGAAGAACCAACACCTTATTCTGGAAAGTGAAATACAAAGATAAATCTGACAGACTGCACTGTGGCCACAACCAGTAACAACAGAGGAAAAACCTTCTGAAGGCAAAAAAAAACCCAAAGGTATCAAGTGGTTCAACAGGGGATCTGAAAAGAAAGTTTAAAGTAACTGCATGTGCATGTAGACAAGCTACTGCCAAGCTGGTAACTCACTTGACATGACCCATTTTAATGACTCCACTAACTTTTAGGAGTAACTTTCCTAAGAATGTGTGCATACGGTCACTTTCAGAGCATCAGGCTTATGTGCCTAGTGCTATGGATCGAGGCCAAAGTTTGAAGAGGACAGCCTCTTCTCAGCATGTACTCATCTTTCAATTGCACAAAGACCTTTTTCCATTGAGTTTCACGCCATCTCAACACAAATTAAGAGAGAAAAGAGGGGAATGTGCAAAGTCTCTAACAGTGGTAAAAAGCAGCTCCTTCCTACCTCGTCCTGTTCTTTTGTAAACCACTACAGAATGGGAAAGAAGGAAGCCCCGAGTGATATTCTTAACCTACGTAAGCTCTCAGTTTAACTAAGCAGCCAGCTATAATGGTCTCCCCATGAACATACAAACTGTGAAAGAAAATCCTACAGCAGTGGGGTCAGCTTTCCAAAATACATCCGTACCTCTTTGGGAGTTTTATGAGCTGCACAAAGAAAAATCCATTGTTCGGTTGCTGTCATCTGAGTACACGTGTCTGGGTGACATTCACTCTGTTAAAAAAATTGTTCAGTTATGAAAACAACCCAACAGCAAAAATGAGCCGATCTTTTCAAACCACTTTCTTGCCCTGTCCCCCACCAAAAAGGGTTATTTGCCCGAAGCCTTTAAAACCCTAAAAAAATTCTTGCCTCAAACTACTGCTTAAGTCTATGTGTATAAATTTAGAAGAAAGCTCTGCCAACTCTGCATCTTACAATACCAAAAAAGTCTCCTCCCTGATACAACAAAAAATATCAAGAATTACCTGAAGCTTGACAGCAAGTCCATTGAGCTCAAGGCAGAATTGTCTAAAAAAATTTGAACACAGCAGCATCAAAATCAACTATATGTTTTCCCCACTAGAAACATCTAACACAAAACAAGGTTATACATTCTGATCGTGACTTATCTCTCAATACTTTTGGAAATTATTCTTGTAAAGTGGAAAAAATACATTAGAGCGTGAAAAATACCATACTTAAAGAATACCACCAAATAATTTCAGCTGATGTCACACCTAAAAGGCAACAGGCTAGGAATTAACGCTTTATAAAAAGCCTACAGGTTGAGAGAAACAGAATTCACACCAGCATATTTTTTTTTTACTCAGCAAAACAATTTTATTTTTTAATTCTTACCTGACAGTAGAGGCTGAGTTTAACAATTAATTTAGTGGAAGTATTTAAGATGATACCAACTTTGTTATGGAAGAAAGTGCTATTTCACAAATACAGATTAAAAACAAAAAAAAAAGAACACTTCAAGAAAATTAATTTCTTAAGAGAGTAAGTTTTAAATTCATGTAACTGGATCATTCCATCCTTCTAAGTGACAAGTATTTAGCGACAAGTCACTTCTATGAATCTAAAATGACTGTCTGTGTATGTGAAAGGACAGAGGAAATTCTTAAAATGTGTCTTTTCCAATTGTATGCGTACACTTTTTCCTCTTTTGAGGATTCCCTACATCTGGGGGAACTATTCCAGACCAGAGGAGAAAAAAAAAAACAGGAGGCAAAAAGCCAGGATATATAAATCTAGGAGTAGCTTAGAACTATTCTTACTACTGAAATAATAAATTATAAAGTTAGAAGACATGCTTACAAGAAAAAAAAAAAAAACAGGACACAAGGATACTGAAGTAATGCCAGGAAAAAAGGATTAATACGTATATATTAACGGGGTGTAAACCTACACTACAACTGAAAGACCCAGGTTGAACTTATTTTTTATACTGCATAAAACAAACTGAGAGAAGGACAAAAAGGTTTGCATTTCCTTACAACTAGAAAAAGAACTGTAAGGCATAGGTACTCTTGCTTTCCCAGCTAAAGCCTATTTTCCTGCAAGCTCCAAAAAGAGCACTGGGAGCATGTGGAAATCGCATTCCCAATCAGTGGAGCCAAAGAACTGATGATACTAGGAGGAAGGGTTATGGAAATTCATGACTGTATTTTCATATTCAAAATATGTTAGCACAACTTGTGAAATGAGGTACAACATTCTCTTAAAAAACATCAAAAACAGTAGGTCAGAGCGCATCATAAACCTTTAGAAAGAACAAGGAATTCAGAACATAGCACCAAAGTATAAAAATATTTAATAGTAGAAGTATCGAGTTTCATTTAAAGTTACTTTTGGTCTGTCCTATTCAAAAAGACTCACTACGCCACTATCAATGAATAAAACTTAGAATCGGGACACTATGTTGACAAAAGATGGATTCTTACCTTAAATGTTCATACTTCCATACACCTTCATCCTGGCCTTCAGGAGGTTCAAGGATCTTATCAATGTTGGAACAGTCTGCCCTTATGTTTTGCTGAATATACTAGGAGAGGGGGGAAAAATAACTCTAGTTCTTGTTGTAATTATAGTAAGACAGTATATGTAGCACATTACATCTTTGAGGGACTTTTTCTCTTTATTAAAGAAGTGACTGATGGACTAAAAAGTTAAAAGAATAGATGGGCAGGGTAAGAAAATTGGTATAAAAAATGCCAGATCTGAAAAATGCTTTTAGAAAAGGTAAAAGAATGGGTAAATTTTACAGCTTTTTTTACAACATCTTTCTCAACAGAAAAGAACCCCGCAAGAAACCCCACCGTTTTCTTAAATCTCATTTGTTTAAACCAGACATGGGAATTCCGGTTATTTCTGCATACACAATTAATAATTATAATTTTTTTTATATACGTAGGGTGCTTATGAAATTCGTTCCTGTGCAGCAACATTCTAAGCCGATAAGCAGCATGCCCCGTTCCCTGGTTTTTTACCAAAATACAAAGCCTGGGAAACTGAACTTGTTAGCAACATAAGAATACCTGCTGAACGGCTAACGTACTATCCATTTCTTCAAAGGATTCATCAGGCCAATTGTAGAAATCCTGTTTAAAAAAAAAAGTTTAAACCAATTTAACAAAAATAGAAGGGGAGGAAGAAAAGCAGACAACCTACAATAAGCTTGAACATGCAGGAAAATAGATGTAGAGGTAGTCTACACAATTCCAGGAAGCTACATCTTGACAGAAGCAGCACACAATCTTGGCAAGAACAGGGTGAAATGGGACTTATGCTCCTAATGTCACAATAGCAGAACATCTTGAAATGAAACTTCTGTGTGACTCGGCATACTATAAACATCATCTCTCCCCCAGGTCTTGCTGCAACACCTATACACCCTGTATTTTTAAAATTAACTCCTTGCATACAGCACCCATTTTACGTGTTAGACCATGTAAGGATGGGGGGGGCGGGAGGGAGGGGAGGAAGAAGTCTGTAGAGAATACAATTATTATTAAACTAAAAGTCCCCGGTATATTCTAGTAATAACACACCACTGAAAACATCTTCTCTAAACTGAGATAACAACACAGTGTTGGCTTAACTTGGTGCTACATTCTCCTGGTATGGTCAGTATGCTGCATGACTGGATGGTTATCAGCTCTGCTAACCCATGGTATTTAGTATTGTTAATGATAAAACCCTCCTCAAGTTTCACCTGAGATCCAGCTGTACCGCAGTGTTCTGCAGCAATTCCCAGCTGGTGCAACTATGACAGTCCCAGACATAGGCGTTTTCTTACTTTGCATTTTTCACATCTAAAATCTAGCGCTACTCTCTCTTATTATCCAGAGATACTGCACATCAGCCTCCCACAGCCATCCTAGTAGACACAATGACTCAGTGAAAATGTTCCAAAACTGTAAAGCTTAGCAATCTGTTCTGGAGAGAATACAGGCATCTCCAGAGAAAGGAGTGAATATGCAGTGTTGAAATATCATTAAGTAATTTTATTTACATACGGAATAGCTACACCACAGCGTCAGCCAACGTTAAAACTTAAATACAGCCACAAAATATGATTGCATCACTATACACACAAAAATTCTTCAATCTACATGAACTTTATAATACACTTTATAACATTTGACCAACTCTAGGTCTATGTCCAGCTTACTGTTTTTCAGAATACCCCAGATTTACCAAATAGAAGGCACACACCATTCAGTTTCCTTCATAGATTAAAGATGTATAGAATCAGCTGATTTACAGGGTTGTGTAATAATTTTGCCTCTGTACAATACGACAAAGAACAGGAGGAGAGAAGAGATGCGTTTTCCTACAACATTGTGTCATATACTGCTCCGTTTCTGGCCACGAGCTCTCCTCACAAAAGCAGAGTGAACGAGTCTTGCATAAAGGCCCCACAGGAGATGATTACATCTCGGAAATAAGCTAAAAAACGTAGCTTATGCGTTTGAGATGTAGCTTTCTCAGGATGACCTTGGAAGCCCAGAAATACATCGATTTCATTTTGATTAAGAGAGCGATTTGGCAACAGCCCCGGCTCCCCGCGGGAGGAGGGCGGGCAGGTCATGTCGGGCAGGGTGACTTCTCTCTCCAGACGAGCAGGCCAGGCACCGTCTGCCCCACCACGCCGAGCTCCCGACCGAGGCCTGCGGGCACGGCCGCACGGTGATCTCACGCAGCCGATGGTGTGGGCAGGGCTGCAACCGCGACAGCGGTACCGCACTGACACGTATCAGGAAAACAGCCCGGTGCTCGGGGAAAGCCTCAGCCCTAGGAAGCAGCGCTTCGCCCCAGCTAACACCCGATTACCTCACGAGCGCTGGCCAAGGCCACCGACCGACACCCCCGGCGGCACCGGGCGGGCACCGCCGCTGACAGCCACCGCCCCCCCGGGACGCGGCTCGATCCCCGCAGCGAGCTGGACGCGACGCCACCCGCGCTCCCCAGCCGGAGCCTGGGAACCCCAGGGAAGCACGGCGCTCGCCCAGCCGGAGAGCCCAGGGGCAGCCGGGTCCGCAGCGACCGTTTTCCCCGGGCCCGGCAGACCAGCGCCCCGTGGGGAAGGCAGCCGCCCCGGCCCCCCGGCCCGCGCCCCGCTCCCCCGCGGACGAGTCTTGACCGAGCCGCGGGGAACAAAGCGATCCCGCGGAGAGGGGCCCGCCGCCGCAGCCTGCCCGCCCGGCGGCCCGGAAGGCAGCGCTGGGCCCCGGTAGGCCCGGCGAGGCCCGCGGCGACCCCCCCTCGGCCGGCCGGGCCCGGCGCCTCGGCGGCGGCGCTGCCCGTCCCCGCGCGCGAGCCGGCCGCGGGCTGCGCGGCGGCGGCGCCTCACCTGGGCCTTGGTGCCCGGCCTGTTCCGCCTCAGCACGGCCGTCCCCTCCGCCATGACCATAGTGACAGCGGCGCCAGGACCCGGATGCGGCAGCGCCGGGCGGGGCGGCGGGAGAGGGGGAGGAACGGGCGCTGCGGCTGCCGCGGCCGCCGGCGGAGGGCGGGAGGGAGCGGAGGCGGAACAGCCGCGGGCGAGCACGGCCGCCGCGCGGCGGGGAGCGGGAACAGCCGCGGGGCGGGGCCCGGGGCTTCTCGCGAGAGGAGCCGGGGGGCGGGGGGGCGGCGAGGCGGGGCGGGGGCGGGGCCCTGCCCCCCTGCCCTCCTCCCCTGCCCTCCTCCCCTGCCCTCCCCTCCCCTCCCCCCCCCCTCCCCGCCGCCGCCGCCCTCCCCGCCCCCCCCCTGGCCGCGGGGGTGCGCGGAAGAGCCGTTCCCCGCGCGGGACTGAGGGCCCGAGGGAGGCCGCGGGCGCTTGCCTGGCGGCTCGGGCCCCTCCGTGGGGCAAGCGCCATGCGGGCACCCGCGGGTCGCCCGAGGAGGTTCCTCGAAAGCAGAGCTTCTCTGTGGGCCTTATATTCGTGAAGGGCGCACGCCCCGGGAGATGGGGACGGTTTCATTGCTGGTCCCTGCCACTTTCTGTCCAGGCCGTTCGGCGCCTGCCCGAGGAGGAAGCATGAGCTGCACGGTGGGGCTGGTTTCATGGTGGCAGGGCTGTAGCAGTGAGCGGGGTTGTTGGTTTTGTGAGGCGAAGGCTCCAGCGATGAACGAGATGACTGCTTGCTGAGCTAATGCGTTCCTCAGATTTCATCCCGTTTCACCAGTGTCCCTCTGTCAGCCTCTGTGCATGCTCTCCCACAGGGTCAGTCCTCCATAGCTCTGTGCAACTGCCTGTGTACAAGTCGCTGAACAACACAACTGAGCCTGTGAGATTTTGTAGAATATAAACCATAAGGGTGTGAATTAAAAAAAACCCAAAATTTTAAGTCCTACATTAAAGATATGTAATTGTTAATGCTAAAAATAATGAATAACACCCCACCAACCCCCCCCCCAACAGTGATTTGGGGCAAAATACTTCAAACAAAGTAGGTACAAAGCCTTTCTAAGTCTTCAAAGGCCGGGCTGACAGACTGGTGAGTCTGGTGTGCAGAGGTCACGGGCCGCTGTGCTAATGGAAAACAAGAGTTAGCTTGGGTTTCAAGGTTTACCAAGTCAGCTGTTGCGTGCGTTGACTGTGTTTGGGAAGAAAACATGAAAAAAAGGCACTGTTACTTTGTAGTTGGCTGATAAGTAGGTCCTTGTTACAAGCAAGTAGATATTTGGGAAGACTAGAGTGGCTCGTATTATAGGATAATAGGATAGGATCTCGTAGGATAAGCGAGAAGAAAATTATTTGCAAGTTGCCCTGTTTCTAGGGAATAGATGGTAGGAAGGAGTACAGGGATAGGTAAGTAAGGGTGAATCGCTCCTGTCTGTGAGCAAGAATGATGAGGCAACAAGGTATAGATGAGATGCCTCCCCTTATGCAACCAATAAATAAATAGTTGAAGTCGTGTGTTGTTTCCTGAAAAGCGGAGAACCCTGGTACCCGATGCTGCCCCTACTTCCACTGCGTTACAGAGTGAATGCTAGGTGTGGGTTCCCCCCACACTTGATTCATTTGCTCTAAATAACATGTGCTTCCCCATCTTAAAACCTCTTCCTCCTACCCAATGAGCATTAGAGTATGTGAAACATTTCTGGACTGAAAAAAGTCTCTAATTAGTGTTTCCCAACAGAAAGCAAAGTGCATTTTGAATACTTATTTTGCTTGGGCAATGCCATGACCAGGATCCTTGTTCTGGAGGCCAGGTTGGAGCTGAAAGCTGGACAATGTGCAAGCGATGAGAAATGGGTAACGGGGTCATCTCTCGCCCAGCTAAACCAGCAGTTTGTATTGGCAGCAGTGGCAGCTCTGTTCATGTTACACTGTAACGCAGAGGTGGCATTCCTAACTTTAAGCGCCTGAGTTCAGTTTGCATTAGTTACTTTTTTACTCCCGGTCGGCATTCCTGCCCCAGAGATGTGAGATGTTAGCTATTTGAGGCACGTGGTGAAACTCAGCGCTTCCTAGCAGTTTGTGGAAGAAAGCATGAAAAGGTTCATAACACCGGGACAAACTGGTGCATTAGAATGAAGGGTACAAACGTCCTGTATCTCATTAGATCAGCTGGAATCCAACGTTACTTTTTTATAAGATTGATATTTTAATTAGCCAGTCCCAAACTAAAAGCAATTCTAGCTCTTTAAATCCCTTAAATTTCAGCAGCTTGTTTGGTTTTGGGGTTGGGGTTTTTTTCTATCATTTTCAAGGTTTAACTGATATCTAAAGCACAGAAGAGTTGGGTAGTTGACATTTCCATTTGTCCCTGACATTTATTTCATGGACATCTTGCTTCCAAAATGCAAATAAATCTGCCTGTGAAGAAATACCTCTCAAAGAGAAATACAGCTCTGTTAGTTCAATCTGCACCTGGTCCTTAATGAGGTTGTTAAAGTCTGTAGGTCTCCTGTGTTGCCCCTTCCTAACACTGTATCCCTGGAAGCTGCTCATTATTTTTGTTTTATTGGATTTCAAGGGTTTTTTTAAGCCAAATCTGATCAACAGTAATTTCACTTTTTAGTTTTCACCTGGTCCTCACTGCCTCATGAACTTCAAGAGTGAAAAATGGAATATTCGGCCAAAATCTTACTGTGCTCTTAGGGCCCTGGTCTTCCTTTCTTCTCTACTAGTGTGTAAAAGTTTCATCCTTTTCTTACTACGGCAGGGTAACATAACCAGGATGATAAAGGTTTTCTGAAAAGAGAATGGAAGCTGTCCTGAAATGTTAAGAAAGGAAAACAGCAAAAGCACATGGAAGTCCACCTTGTTTCCTTGTGATTCAGACAGCCTAAGGAAAGCCTGGGAAGGACTGCATCCCCCAACAAAGCAGGTAGGGCAACATGGAACGTTTTGGCCAAAACTGGAGCTTTGAAATACTCTAGAAAACAGTGGAATGAAGAAGTCTAAATTCCTACAGGAACGACGCAGCAAAGAAAGAGGATTTGTGATTGATTCTGTCCTCCCCTATAGCACCTGGGGGTTATAGAATTTGGCACGCAGTCACGGGCTAAAAAGCGGTAACCGCAGATGGATCACCGTGGCTACGTAACAGTTACCTTGTCCTTGCTTGCAGTGATAGCCTCTTGGAGCAAGAATAAAAAGAATAAAAAGTTCCCCGTCTTTCGATCCATCAGTTACTCAGGCGTGTCCTCCATTTGATCAGGCCTAGGAATGCTTTTTTTTCCCCCCCCATCCATAAATTACTTATTTCCATGAAAGTTTTCATGAAACTCTGACTTTGGGTTTTAATCACTTCTGTAAGCACTAGTAGATACAGCCATGCTGAATATTTTATTAAATAAGTGTGATATCAAGCCACTGCAAATCTGCTGGGGCTGAAAGCATGGGTTGGAGGTAGGAGTCAGGGTCCGGGGGGAAGAGAGGCTTGCGTGCTGCGTGCTTGGCAAGACCACAGTGCGAGTTCAGCGTAATCCTGCTGGGGAGTGGGCTGGAATGGCAGTGCTGCCTGGGCTGAGGAGTACAGCAGCGCTTGGGGGCGAGGGTAAGTAGGTGCAGGTAGTAAGGGGGGGGTAACGTGTGCTGCCTCCAGGTCACCTGCCCTACGGTTGCACCCCCACAGATTGCAGCTGCTCCTCATAAACAAGAACCGTGAACATTGTGAAATCATTTGCTGGGTGGGGGGACACCCTACGTAAAGCATGTCTCTGCAAGGTATTATGGAAAGCAATGTTGGAGCGTTCGGCCTAAGCGTTTCTCTGTTGGGAGTTGCTTCCAGCTGCATCTTTTTCTCATTGAGATGTCATCTAGTTTCCATAGGATAAGTAGTTTGTAAATATGTTAAATACCTTCCCCTCTTTGGTATGCGACTACACTAGAATACCTACCTTATCATAGAAGATAAAGGCACGCTTGCCCTAGTGGAAGATAATGCTTCTCAGTGAGTTTGTGTTTCATTACACAGTAAGTTGTCTTTTAAGATACCCATAGCGGGATTATCTTAAGTTTCAGCTGTAACGTGCCCTGCTGTAACTACTAAAGTACAACTGCCATAGGGTGGATTTCAAGAAGTACGCCTTTTATAGTAAAACATAATTATTTTTTTTTATTTAGCATCTTGCCTGTTGGTACGTGTTTCAGTTCAGTGGGAGTTTAACCACCTGAATGGTGTAACTTTTGCCTGGTTTGCCCACAGCTGCAAAGGGGGTAGGTGGTAACCAGCCAACGAGCAGCACCCCACCCACCTATGTGGGAGCAAAAGCCATTACAGCTAGGACTGTCAAATGTAGTTAGCTCCTAACGGAACAGCCGGGTGGTAACTGGCATCTAGGCAGAAAAGTGGCTCCAGCTCACCTCTGCACTGAAGTTTAGCTGTGGGGAGGAGGGACCTGAATCTGCCCTGGCCAAAGATAGGTTGTACTTCAGCGTATGTCAAAGCTGAAGCCCCCCGCCACAGCTACTGAAGTTCTGAAAAAAACATTTTTCAGTAGGCCTTTCCTGTTACCTCCAGAAGAAAGCTAAGGCTGATAGCGTATCTAGCAACATTAATTTTGAACCGCTTGAAGGTAATGAGAAAGAAGGACCGTTCAACTACTGCAATTAAAGCTTTGGTAGCAACCACAGTCAGTATAGATTTATTTCAAATCAAAACATTTTACAGCAGTGTAATGTTCTCAGAGTGCTCTAGGCCAACACACGCATACCAACTCTGCAGGCATCATTTGGAACACACTGTATCAAGAGCAGATTTGCGTACTCTGATGTGAATAACCTTGAATCCTTTTCCAAGGCAAGACCTAACTTTTTCCAAGGTTAAAATACACTTACTTGTTGCTTCAGCATTACTTAAATAAGTGTGTTGCTATTTAAGAATGTTGCCTTAAGGATAAAGGAAATGCAGTTTGTCAAACCAGCGCTTTACTAAGTTACAGGAAGGCTGGAGATCCAGCCTGACATAATGTAGTAATCAGTAAAGAAATTTGCTTTAAGATCAGCAGCATTCTGCCCAATTAACTTCTGGAGGGAAGTTATTTGTTATCTATTGAAAAAACCTATGAACTGGATGATTTGGTTCTGACACAGGCATGACTAGTACCAAGCTCCCTTTAGCCTGCCACGGGGCAGGCTGTTTGTGGCAGGGTGGTTTGTGTGCGTTAATCTTTCAGCATACCCCATCTTTGCTATTGCCAAGACAGGAGTTTAAAAAGCAGCATATTATCTTAAGGTATAGTTCAGTGTGCAAGGGAGCTAGCTGAAAGTCCCCTTCATCACTGCATCTGCGTGATCACCCTTTTAAACTCATCTCCCAGCTTCGTATGAGTTTAGGGAAAATAACGTTACTACAGTTGAGTTTCAGAGAGATTAATTCATTACACAACTGAGACTCAGTTTCACTGAGCAATAGCAGAAACTGAGACAGAAGCAGAATAGCTTTAGAAGTTTATTGTAAAGACCTTTACAATCTCGGTACAGAGATAAGGATATAAAATGATGTTGTTTGGAATAATTAAGGCTGGTTGGTGGTCATCTGAATTTCACTGTTCAATGGAACTCAAGCAAGAACAACTGATTTTTGACTGTACATACTTTTATTTGTGTTCCATCATTACAGTGAGATCACAAGTTATTTCAGAGACTCAATGCCTGCTTATTATAAAATAAAGGACATTATTTACATGATGAAAGAAAAATTTCACCATTTTAGTGGAATGGATGACTGATACTGCAACAAGTTTAGTCCACGTACTTCCCAAGAATGTCACCATCTCTAAACAAGTAGTAGTCCTGCAAAGAAAAGGAACATTAGTACCTGTCATACCAGTTGTTTTTCAAATACTGTCCTGTTCTGAAGTCAGGGCTACCACAGTCATGAAGTAAAAAAAAAAAAAAATTAGAAGCGAGATAACCAACACTAGCTCTGCCTCTTGACTTCTTCAAAAGGTGTTTTTGTTGTTCATAAGATACTCTTTGGGAAAGCTACCAAGTTACTATTATTAGTGGTAAGAAGTGTAAGAACCCTTAGAAGAGAATTCTGCAAGCTGTCCCTGTCAAAAGCAAGGATACCCCCACCCAGTGATTTCAAAGCCTTTTTGGGGTTCCCTCTACCATATGCTTGGTGTATGGAGCCACTTCGTCCACCCAGCAAAGGTCAGGCCAGAGGTTTCCTTGGGTGCTTCCTTTTAAGCAGGGGTGGAAGCAGCAAGTACTACAGGTAGCGGAGGCTGGCTGGACTCAGCTGCTGCCGCAGGAGTACCAACAGATGCATCTCTTGAATGTCACTAACCCTATGAAGTAACTACAGTACTTATCGCTGGCAGTATGACGTTTTGGGAACCAGGTTAATTTGCATTCACAAAGTTGGGAAACCTACCTTATCTTCTAGTACAATCTTAGTACCGCCATATTCTGGTAGCAAAACTTTTTCACCAACTTTCACACTCACTGGCTGAATGTCACCATTCTGAAAGAAAAAGAAATCCTTAGTTTTCCACAATACAGACAGATGTAATGAAACTCCTCCAAACTACAACAATCCATCCACATATAAAATATACCAGAAATCACAACTCTGTATTTTTGTTGTACAGTAGAGTGTACAGGTTTACTAGGAATAAAAGCACACGGGTCAGTTTTCACGCATCGGAGTACTGCAATATTTAGGCAGTAGAAGTGCAGCAATTTTCTGAATATAACTAATTTTCATTTAGTTTTGAGCATAAATACAAGTGTGATGTCTTTGCTTGACATACCGAATAGGACTTCACTTAAAGAAAAAAAAAATACTCAAAAAATTAAGTGACAGACCATGAAACCCCCTTGTAAAATGAAGGGAGAAAGTCCATTTCCATGTGCTATAGCCAAGGCTAGTTTCTCCAAGGGCCAGTTAAAAGTACTTCGTTACTTTGATCAACTTGTCACTGTTGCTGGCAAAGCAGTTTGTTAGAAACACCTGATAAAGTTTAATTACAGTTTTACATTATAAATAAAATATTAGCAAGTTAGTCAAATATTAGCACTATTTCACAATGTAAAGCTTTAAAAATCAGATACTGACAAAAAACAGCATGGTATGTACAGAGGGACTCATGGTAAAGAAAAAGCCCGAGTCAACATGCCCAGGTTGAAATTTAACCTGTTTTCCACTATTGCTACTAACTGAACACTACTTTGGTGGGGAAAAAACCCCTTCTGATGCTGAAGCCTGTAGCCATCGTCATTTTTGTGAAGATTGTCTTTCTTTATGACCCCAGATGCATATTTAATATGCAAAATTAACAAAAAAAACCCCAACAAAACAACCCCCAAAACAACCCAGCATCAAACCCCACACTACTACTGTCTAAAGTTAGTTATAAGTATCAATAAATAATCCTGATTTTTAAAAAGCAAGTATTTTCCATTTTACAAACGATGAAAGGAATGCTGAAATTCAAGGCCAGAGACAGTCAGGAGAACTTGAGATTTCTACCTCCTCTTTGAATCTGTGCTTCCAACTTCAATCATCGCTGTCATCCGTTTTTGTGAGCCATCACTACATGTACGCTGCAACCATCCCCTTCTCACGATAACATTCCCACTACCACCACACCATTACTACTTCTACCCAACTGTGATGCTTCACGATATTTACCTTTCCTCTGGCTCCAGATCCAACTGCTACTACTGTTGCTTGTAGCACTTTCCCTTGAGCTTTTTCTGGAATCATGATGCCTCCTTTGGTTACTGTCTCAGCCGCGCATCGTTCAACCAGAACACGATCAAAGAGGGGAAGAAACTTCCTAAATGCTTTTCCTGCCTGTGGAAGTAATTGTACATTGTAACAAGAGGAAGGTTACAACGAAACTGCCATTTTTTTCAGAGTTAAAAAAAGTTCTTTCTCTTTTGCGAGAAATTAGTAGTTTTCCAAGAAAACTGCTGAGCATTTATATTTAATGGCAGCAAACACACGCCACCTTTGATTGCATCAGAAATTGCTGAAGACACAAGCTGATGCTGGGCAATCCCGAAAGTTCAGCCCTAGGAATACGTCTTCCAGCTGGGGGAATAAACCACTGCCAGATGGAGCGGCCGCTGCCTCTGGCTGAAAAGCTCTGCAGGCTTTAACACCAAACCCTTAGCTGCTATAGTTTGATGAGCATCATTATCGATTATATATATTAATTTAGTTCACAACCAGTTTAACACTGATTAAGGACCTCTTGGGACAGTTGCATTTTTATTCACAGGGTACCCACAGCAGTCTTTTCCAGGTACTTTCAAACCTTTGCATTTCACACAATGATATACAGCCTCCAAAGCCCGAAGCGAGGGTGCTGTGACTTGTATTGACCTCTACAAACAGACCACAACTTTACAAGAAACTTTAGGTTTAAGACCCTAAAAATAGGAAGGTAGGCATACTTCTACCTCAACCGCTTCAACATCTGCCTCTGCTTAAGCAGAATTAGGGTTGGGTTTTTGTTGGTTTGGGGTTTTTTTTGCAACTACTTAGCTGCATTTCAGAAACAGCAGTCTAACTCCCATGTACTAGGTAAACGCAAGCACCAAATCCCAACAAGCAGAGGTCAGGAAGAAGGAACTTGCTTTAATTTAGAGGGAAAGATATGGCAACTTGCCAAGTCACATGGAGATAGTGCTCCACTGGACAGGTACCCAGAGCCCATGCTCACAGAAACAACTAGAAACAAGGGCCTGGCACCCGCGCGCCATTTACTGACGCTCATCAATATATACACACACACGCACACTTTAGAATTGGGAGAAAATGAAATTACAGGCGGAGCACAGACATAAGACAGTACACGAAAGGTGTGTGTCCCCCAGCTAAAGTTACTACCACGACAATGAAAAACAACAAAGGCTGCCAGTTGTGATCATTTTCATTCTGCCAAGGTAACATCTCTGAGCCTCTTTTTTTTTTTTTTTCTTAAGAGATGTTCTGTGTTTTAGAGAAATGGGCAGCCAGACTTGTAACCGTGAGCATTTTGCACTAAGTTTTCTGAAGTTATATTTCCTCATATTAGTAGGATCACGAGAACAAAGTATCCCTGCAAGAACAAGGGCAGCTCTGCCCTTACCCAGCTCTCCTACCAAGTAAGGCCGCTATAAGAAGAGTTTATAGAACACGGAGGATGAGCGAAGGAGCACACAGCGCAGCAGGTTTCGGCGTTACCCGCAGGCGCACACCGCGGCGTGCGCAGCCCTGCCCGCCGCGCTCTCCGCTAACGGGATGCTCCCGCTGCGGCGGGCCGGGGGGAACGTTTAGCGGAGCGCCCGGGACGCCAGAGGCGGCCCCTGCACGCACCCCCCCCCGCGCGCCCGCCCCACGACGCCCCCCCGGGGAGCGGCCCGCTGCTAACGCCCGGCGGGCGGCCGCCTCCCGGAGCCGCTGCGCCCGCGGGCGAGGGCCGTCACCTCCCTCTCTCCCTCCTCCCTCGGCTCAGCCCGGCCCCACCGGCAGGCTGAGTTAACACCCGTGCGCGGCCGCGGGCTGCTCAGGGGTCCCCGGCGAGGAGCCACCGCCGGCCCTGCGGGGGCCTCCCCCCCCCCGGGAGCGGAGGCGGCTGGCGGGCGGGCACTCCCCGCCACCGAGTGACCGGGCCGCCGCAGGCACACGTGAGAAAGGTCACGGCCTGCGCATGCGCGCCCGGCGCCCCGCCCCGGGGCGGAGCTCGCCCTCCCGCCCCGGCCCCGGTCAGCTTTAATTCCGCTGTTTATTTTTGACCCCCGGGGCTACGTCCCGTTCTCCCAGGGGGCCGGCACCCCGGCAGCGCCGCGAACCGCGCGGGCCGGCACCCGCCGGCTCCCGGGGTCAGACGCCCGCCCGGAAGTGAGGTCGGCTCAACTTTGACCTTCAGCGAGCATGAGCGTTCCAGAAGGTTCTGGAATTGACGGACCCCGGAACCTGAGTGGTTCATGCTGGAGCTTGCCGCGCATGCGCGCAGCGCAGCTGGCGTCCCGGCCCTGCAGGGGGCCTGTCGGCGGGCGCGGCCGCCCTCCTCCCTCCAGGGGCGGGGCCGCGGCGGCTATGCTGGTTCCCGGGCAGGACGGTGCGGAGCCCCACATGGGCCGGTGCCTGGCCGGGGGGTGAGTGCCCAGCGCTTTCCCGCTCCTGCGCGCAGACTGCCCGCTCAGCTCGGGGTCCGGACGGCGGAGGTGCCTGCTGCTTCCCCCACGCTGCCCGCAGGTGAGCGCGGTGGCTGGCCTAGCCCGGCCCTGCCTGGGGTGCCGGAGGTGCTGCCCCCTCCCGCCTGCTCCCTTGTGTGGCGGCGGTTGCCGCTGGGAGCCCCGGGGCGCTACGGCCGCGGGGGGGGGGGGGGGGGCCGGCCCCCCCCCGGGGGGGGGAAGGAGACATGTGGCCGCGGGCCCTGCCTCGCCTGGCCGCCCTGCGGGGGCCCGGCAGGCCCCCGGGATCCCCCTGCCCCGCGGGGCCGCAGCCCTTGGCCTCCCCTCGCCCGGCCGCCCGGTGCGGGATGCCCTTGCCAGACGGCGGCGGCGGGCGCGGGAGCTTGGCCTGGGCGTCCGTCGGAACGGCACCGTCGCCGCAGCTGCTGGCGGGCGCAGCCCCCCGCCCGGAGCCGGTGCTGGGGGGAGCCGCCTGGCAAACGGAGGTGCTGGCGTTCCCCCGTGCCCTCGCCGTCTCCCGTCCTGCTGCCAGGGAGGGCCCGGCGGGAGGAGCTGGGAGTTGCTGGAGGCCGCTCAATGAGGAGCTGATGCAGCCCTGATCTTGCCTTGCAGATCTGGCCTCCCCAGCCCCCTTGCTTGCAGTTGCTCACGTGTTTCCATTTCAACCGGCTGAAAAATGAAAATTTCACGGCCACCTGCTTTACTTCTCGAATCCTTTTCCCCCGCTTTTATTCTAGAAGTAGCAGTGCAAAACCATAATGCTAATATTTTTGTCTGAATTTGTTTTAATCTTTTAGACATGCTCCGTTTATCTACAGTACTCCGTCAGATAAGGCCCGTGTCCAGAGCACTCGCCCCCCACCTAACGCGAGCATATGCAAAAGATGTTAAGTTTGGAGCAGACGCTAGAGCTCTTATGCTTCAAGGAGTAGATCTTCTAGCAGATGCTGTAGCTGTCACCATGGGGCCAAAGGTAATGGAAGATTTTGCATTTATTTCATGTTAAGGCTTTGACTTGGTTGAAAACGCCATAGTAGAAAGCAGTTATTAGTTTTCCCTCGGTTAGAGCTGCATGATTACTATCTGTAGATCTGTAACAGAACTATGTAGGGTTATGGACTGACTACTGCAAGCAGCTGTATTCTCATTTTTGTCACATGAACCATGACAACAGTTCATGTGCTTTTCATAGTAACGAAGTAAAATGAATTGGATCACTGCAAAAAGTGTAGTATATTTCTTTAAACAGACTGAAGGGTAATGGGATGTGCCTAATAGGTTACCATGGCTCAGCTGATAGTCTGTAATAGAGCAGTAGATAGTTATCTAGATCGTAAGGTGGGTTAATTAGCATGTGATACATTTTATTTTTTAAACTATTTTTTTTTATCACTTTACCATTTAGTATCAACAAGGTGAAAGACACATTGAAAGTGTAATGTTAAGTTTTCAGTTGACCGGTAAATGTTATCAGCTTAAGTGAAATTCTGTGGCAGTGGTGTTCATTTGTGCTGGTTATAGGACAGAATGTAGAGCCTGGTTCCCTGTAAGTTCTAGCTCTTTTGGAAAACTAGTTACTATATTTTGCATAGTCATGCAACGTGCAGTACAGCTTGAAATGAGGATCCTTTTTAAGGAAGAAACACTGATTTTCTTTTGGCTCATAGGAATGTCTGTTCCTAATAACAGCATATGCACAGCAGTTCTTAAGGCTGATTCGCCTCTCTAAAATTCATTTGTGTATTTCTCGCACATTTTTGGTGCTCTATTAGCTTTATTCCAAGGCAAAAATGGCATAAGCTGAGCAGGTGAAGGTTAAGGAATAGTGATGTCAGCAAGCTGTGGCTGTTTTCCCTGAAGGGTCAAAGTTTAAGTGTAGCCAGTTAATTTAACTCTTGGGTTTTTTGGATCAGGCTACTTTGTGAATGCCTAAGCATAGTTCTAATGCACTGGTTAAAGGGCAGTTCCTGATGCAACTTAGTGCAACCTCGTGGGTTTTTTTGTTCCAGTGTTCTCACTTTATCTGCTGTTCTCCATATATTTGTAGAGATTTGGGGTTTGTACGGTAATGCCTCATTCAGATTTCAGGATTTTTAAGAAGTATCATTCTGGTGAGGCAACTTACCTTTGGCGCTGTTCTGTATCTAAAGAAACGTGGTTTGCAGTCTCATGTGATCTTCTGATATCGCTGCCCACACATTGATTACTTTGCCGGAACTATTATGTGAGTGCTTGGATTCTTGATATGCAGGGCCATTCAGAATGCATGTGCATTTACTGGTGGTGTTCCTTTTTTCAGAAATGCAGATAAAAAGCATTTGTTGAGTGTAAATCTTTTTATGTGATAGGATGTAAATAGATTTTGTTGTGCCGCCTTCCTTATAGCTACCACAGAACCATTTGGAATAAGACCACGTCAAAATAGAGAATAAATTAAACAAAACAGGGAGAGACTACATGAAGAACTTAGCAGTAGCAGGATCCTCCAGAAAGAGTTTTCTTATTCTACGCTTTTAGATTTAGGAGAAGTGTAGGTCAAATAAAATAGCACTAAGAAGTCAGATAATGTGTTATTTTGGCATAACTGTTCTACAGCACAGAGTTAGAATTATGTAAACTCTTTCACAAGTTCAGCATTGGTAGCTGAACATTTCTTTTGCAGCTTCTGGGACCAGTTGTACTTCAGAAGCAGCGTAGCCTTGCGCATGGTAGGAATCCCAAGTTAGCTAAATCATTGAGGCAGATGTGAGTGGGCTCTGTGCAAGCGAGGAACACAGTGCACCACAGCGGTAGCATGCTGTATGGGAGCCCTGAGCTCACTGCGTGGCACGTGATCCAGGCTCTGATTGGAGCTGAAGCCGTGCTGGTGTGCAATCAGCTATGGCAGTGTCTGGCAGTAGCCAGGTGGTCAGCTCTGAGCTGGACCTGACAGGGCAGGGGAGGGGACTTGTGCAGGGTCATCAGGGAGCGACTGAGGTGAGGTGGGGCAGTTGCTCTCCCTTCCCCTCTTCTGACAGCTCGAGCTGTTAGAGTAGCTAAAGAGTTTGGGAGCAGCAGTGGCCCAGGGGTGGCTCCTTGTGTTTCTGCTGCCTCCAGCTCAAACTGGAACATGATTGATTGAGGCAGCTATTAAAGCTATCAAATTCATCTGGGAACAAGCAATCCTCTTGTGCAGGTGCATCTGCCCTGTGTTCCCTTTGCACTCCATAGTTTCCCCTGTTAACTGTGTCTGTGTCTGTTGCGTGGGATAGTCTGGTTTTTCAGTTGGATGTAAGTGTGGACTAAGAGAAGAAAGGCTTGTTAACTGGCAACATTTGAGAAATTATTGCAACACATTAACACAAATTTGTTAAGTACTCTCAGTTATCTTTGCTAATCACTAAAAAGGTTTGCAAGTCTCTGCTTTTTTTCCCCCCCCAGAACGTGCAACAGATTGAGCTTTGTGATACTCTTTTTCAATCACGTAGACTTTTTATTGTGATTTGATGGAAATTTTGCAAATTTAGCTCATTATGTTGCTATACTTGAATTTCAGGGGAAAACATCAGTGTTAGAGGGAATATCTTCAATTATTTTCCTCCATAAGGCCAGTCTTACTTTAGCTGCAGACTTTGGAGTCTATGGTATTAAGCATTACAGCTGGGAAATGAAGCCTCATTCTGTGAAAGTATAAAACTTTTGAGCCATTGTTCCTGTTTTGCAGAACCTCGGTAATGTGTATGCTTGAAAAAAGTCCCTGCTGAAAACTGTGTGCAGGGTGATGTTTCTGTTCAGCTGTGGCTGTTCAAGAGGATCTTCATAGTCAGTTGAACTCAAGAGTAATGTGCTGTGGGTTACGTGGCTTTGATTTAATATTTGTTCTTTGTCTCCCTAGGGAAGAACAGTTATTATTGAACAAAGCTGGGGAAGTCCGAAAGTAACAAAAGACGGTGTGACAGTAGCAAAAGCAATTGACTTAAAAGACAAATACAAAAATATTGGAGCCAGGTTAGTTCAAGACGTTGCCAACAACACAAATGAAGAAGCAGGAGATGGTACCACTACTGCAACAGTACTTGCACGTGCTATTGCCAAGGAAGGCTTTGAGAAGATCAGCAAAGGAGCTAATCCAGTAGAAATCAGGAGGGGTAATTTTTTTTCCCTTGTTCTTAATGTTTAATCACAGTCTTTTTACTCTTTGTATCCCAAATTTGACTGGCTTCCTGAATAAGTTCCCTTATTTTTGAAGAGCTGCATAAAGCTTTATAAGAGAAGCGGTGTATAGAGAACCCACTTGTTGCTGTTGGGTTACTTTGAACAAGTAATCTCATTTTTCTAATAATTTTACTATTTTATATGCAGTTAACTTGTTTAATTTCCATAGGTAAACCCATTTAAAGCCATTTCTGCATTCAATTAATTTCTGCTAAATATATAAACTTACTGATGCCACGTAAATAAATTTGCTGTGAATTTCGATTGTGAGGGAAAGTATGTCGCACCGATTCAAAAAAAAAAAAAAAAAAAATTATCACTAGGTGTACAAGTGATGATATGGAACTGGAACTGCCAGTCACTTGTTTTTGAACGTGCAAACTTGATGCAGTTTTGCAGTGTTTGAATTTGGTTTGAAACTTAACCTGTTTGTGTTTTGTTTTTGTTTTTATTCTGTGGTGTGTAAGTTGCTTTGTTCACTCACAAGTATTCTGTTCATCTTTAGGGGTGATGCTTGCAGTTGATGCTGTCACAGCTGAACTGAAGAAGCTGTCTAAACCTGTTACAACTCCAGAAGAAATTGCACAGGTAAAAAAAAAAAAAGCCAACTTATGTAGCTGCTATTCAGAAGAAGTTTTGTGAAGTCAGGTTTAATGGAGCTAGTTTGTGGGTATATGACACCTGAGTAATTTTTTTATCAAGATTCAGAGTATGTTTAATTGAGTGATCTTCATGGTAACTCTTTCATTTTCTTCAGTTATTTTAAATTCCCGGTATTCTGCTGTCAGCTACAGTGCTAGAAGTTAGTTCAGACGTAGGTAGGTTTTTTTCATCTTCAAGTTTGATTCCAGAATGTGGTCCTAAAACAAAGTTGTGTATGTGGGAACAACTGATGAGAGCAAAGATGTGTTTGTGGACCGGAGGTGGCAGCAGGCTTCTGGGAGTGCTGCAGATCTGCTGTGGGAGGGTCTGGTTGAGGCGGGTGCCCAGCTAGGCCTCAGGCATCTGGCGCGCTGGCCTTCGGAGCGTGTTTCTTCCCATGGTCACAGGTTCAGAAGGCCTGTGCGTGCTGCAGGAGCCCCATGCACAGGGTCTGGCCCTGCATTTGAGCTGCCCAAGAGCTGTTACCCTTCTAAGGGAGTCCTTGGATCCCGGTGTGGGTGTGCTATGGTCAGCTGCCCTGTCTGGTCAGGAGATGTGAGAATTGAAAATGGTTACTCTGATATTTTTTTTGTGATGAGAAAACAAATCGCTTGTATTGTGAATTGAGATTGCATGGCTCCCTGTTTCAGGTTGCCACAATATCAGCAAATGGAGATCAGGAAATTGGCAATATAATCTCTGATGCAATGAAAAAAGTTGGACGAAAGGGTGTAATCACTGTCAAGGTAAGAACCAGCCCACATATGGACTAAGTAAAGAGTGACTGTCTCTTCTCCAGTTAGGGCTGGCTTGTGTGGCGTGTGATGCAGCTGCTCCTGCTGCTCACATATGGCATCCCAGCATAATTCCTCCTTCCCCAGCACCTTTAGGTCAGGGTTTGATTGCTGTTCCCTCTTCATCCTTTTACTTTCAAGGGGGAGCGCATAGAAGTGACATGTGGTGCAGAGCTTTTAATTCTGTTGTGCAGAGCTATGCTAAAAAATATACTTGTGCTCTTGGTAATAAATAAGGGGTCTTTAATGCAGACTTTCTTGCATCTAAACAGGATGGAAAAACACTAAACGATGAATTGGAAATCATTGAGGGTATGAAATTTGACAGAGGCTACATCTCTCCATATTTTATTAATACAACCAAAGGTGAGTTAACAATAACACGTGTCCGGTACCTCACAGTGGCTCTTTTAAGTTAGAAATAATGGTACCCATTACAAAGGCTTCACAACCGGTTATACTACGTACCACGGCAACAGGACAGTGGGGTCTTTCCCCGTCAGAAACTTCTAACTCTTGGTTAAAAAAATTGTAGTCTGGGGGTTTTTTTTTTCTTCTCTGTTAGGTATGAACAGTGTCTGTGTTAACATCAGGCTGGCCCTGAAATGCTCCAAAACAATGTAGAACTGAAAGTGGACTCTTGGAGAAAACAATTTGTGTGTGTGTATCTCCTTTTAATGCTGTTGAAAAGTGCCAATGGTTGCTCCAAAGCAGCTCCTTAAGTTTAAGAGAATGCTTGATATGTTCTTATAATCAGATTGTTCAGATAATATATGTTGTTTCTGCAGGGCAGAAATGTGAATTCCAGGATGCCTATGTTCTAATCAGTGAAAAGAAAATTTCTAGTGTACAGTCCATTGTTCCAGCTCTTGAAATTGCCAATTCCCACCGCAAACCTTTGGTCATTATTGCTGAAGATGTTGATGGAGAAGCCCTTAGCACTCTAGTCTTGAACAGGTGAAGCTTAAAATCTATACTTTTAGGCAAATACTGCTTTTTTTTTTCTGCTTTGCATTTTCATCCTTTTAAAGGAATACGTACAAAAGCATGTATTTGAATTTGCTACAGTGTGGTACTGTTGTCTGTTCTCTTGCCAGTACTAAAGAAAGAGCAACTTTCGTATGTAGCCATGCTCTGCATCAGTTTGGGTGGGATTTCAGATGTTTCCTTACCTTTTTGAGCAAAACCAGCTCAGTTCATGAAGGTCTTTTTGTTTGCTTGGTTGTTAGAGCTGTACTGAAATAATTGGGTTTAGTAATTAGACTCGTTCTCTGAACACGTGTAATGTTGCTCTCTGAATTCTGTTTAGACTGAAGGTTGGTCTTCAGGTGGTTGCTGTAAAAGCACCGGGTTTTGGTGACAACAGGAAAAACCAGCTTAAGGATATGGCGATTGCTACCGGTGGTGCTGTAAGTAATGATGTTTTAATTGGCTTTTTGCTCGCAGAAATGCTAATGGTATTTAAGAAGGAAAAGAAAACATATTTTTAGGTCTGTGGCTTGTATTTGCTGTGTTGCAGGCTGTGTCCTGTTCTTTCAAAAACATAACTGTAAATCTAATGTTTGAAACTTCATGTTTGTTTGGTTTTTTAATGTGGATATTGATCGTTGCTGTGTACTACAGCCCTTACCAACCATGGGTAACGCGTCCTTTTAACTGACTGAAGTTGCGTGCAGTTTCCTCGCGGCATTTAGGATGTTAAGGGGAAGGAGGAATATCAAGAAAACTTTGTAGAAGTAGCAAAGCTTTCTTGCCACCTTACAGAACTGTCACATGGTGGCCTAGACTTGAGTATGGCAAATATAATTCTTGTAAATGTTTGTAATAGACTGGGTGATTTTCTTTTGTACTCGGCTTCTCAAATAGCTGATGTGCTGATTACTGTCCCTTTTGTGCTGCTTGATTTTTTTTTTTTTTTGAACACACTTTAAAATCATAGCATGATACTGGGATCCAGAGGTGGTTCTTGAAATAAAATTTAGTGTTTAACTGGAGCACAAAGTAACAAGACTTCAGAATAAAGTCAGTTTAGTGCCAATATTAATAACTTTTCGATATTCCAGGGAGGACTCTCTAGCACAGCTCTACTCTCCGGGCACTTTGCGTCCGTGAGGTACATTAGTCAGTCAGGAGTGAGAAGTTGGCAGCTCCCGATTCCATGGGGGCCAGTTTGTGAGAGACCTGCATGCCTGGACTCTGGCAGGAGAAGGGAAGAGTTTCCTTCAGCTTAACTGCAGCAGTGTGCGTATTTGGCACTGTTAGCCTGCTGTACGTGTTCGTGTGTCTGGAAAAAAAAAAAAAAAAAACCATGTACGGAGAAGCTGTGAGTTCCAACTTTTCATGTAATTTGTTTCAGGTGTTTGGAGAAGAGGGTCTGAGCCTAAACGTGGAAGATATTCAGCCTCATGACTTTGGTAAAGTTGGAGAGGTCATTGTGACAAAAGAGACACCATGCTTCTAAAGGGGAAAGGTGAAAAAGCTCAAATTGAAAAACGTATTCAAGAAATTATTGAGCAGCTAGAAGTTACCACAAGTGACTATGAAAAAGAGAAACTGAATGAGCGATTGGCCAAACTCTCTGATGGAGTAGCAGTATTGAAGGTGAGAAGTTGAGCTCCTTTAGGAAAGGGGTGGTATCAGTCCTTTATTGCTAATCTAAGCGACTACCATGTGGTTGTCTCGTAATCACAGACATTGATTTGGATAAGGGATTTGGCTTATTACAGGGCTACACACCTTGGTATTAAGAACTTGATGAAACGATCAACTCAACTGGTGTGCTTAGGCTGCTTGAGTGCTAGGGTCCGAGGGAGCGCTGCCAGTGTGGGAGAGGATGGGTTTGCTTTCTGGCACTTCTCAGTTAACGACTGGAATTGGCTGTTGAATTTTGCGGCAGCAGTTCCATAGCCAGCAGCACTCTCCCACCCACTCTCCTCCTGTGGACCCTGACGTGTGGCTGGCTTATTGTAGGTTGGTGGCACGAGTGACGTTGAAGTGAATGAGAAGAAGGACAGGGTTACTGATGCCCTGAACGCCACCCGTGCTGCCGTCGAGGAGGGCATCGTCCCAGGCGGTGGCTGTGCGTTGCTTCGCTGCATTCCAGCGTTGGATGCCTTAACTCCAGCCAATGAAGATCAGAAAATTGGTAAGTAAATTACTTGAATGTGTGCAGAAGTGTTAGGAATGGACTTTCTTATGTCCTGAGGCTTTGTGGGATGAAACACGGATTTCTTTCAGTGAGCTTTTGGTTCCTTGGTCTTTAGAAGCTCACTCGTATCCCCTGGGTATGGCAGCCTCTGCTTTACAGTGAGAGGGAGCTGTCACCGCCTCCCTAACTTGGATGTGAAAGAACCAGTAAGAAGAAGCAGCGGTACCCCTGCAGAGAGGGGAGAGCTGAGTTGGCTCTTGCGGCCCCTGCAGGTGGATGTAAAGTCCGAGAATGACGAAGAGATCGTGTGGCAGATCACATGGAAAAAGGCTTTGAGTCCTTCCTACCTTTTGCAGAAGTAAAACTAAAAAGCATGTGAATATCCTGCAATGATTTCACTTGTTGACAAATGTCAAGTAGCAGGGAACGTTTTTCCCCTGGAACCAACAGAAATAGCTGATGTTCTTGCTCAAAGGGTTCTCTCTTTTTGTATGAGCTCCAGCACGCGCAGGTGTGCCCTAGCAGCAGCAGCAGTGTACCTAATAAGTAACTCCAACCGCCCTTTTTCTTACAGGCATTGAAATAATAAAGAGAACAATGAAAATCCCAGCAATGACTATTGCAAAGAACGCAGGCGTTGAAGGATCGCTAATAGTTGAAAAAATCCTGCAGAGCCCCTCAGAAGTTGGCTATGATGCAATGCTTGGGGACTTTGTGAATATGGTAGAAAAAGGAATCATAGACCCCACGAAGGTAACCTAAACCAGTCCTAATTCTCAGCTTTCCTTCCTCTCAGACCCCGTGATAGTCAGCAGGGACCAAGTTATTTCTTTCCTATTTTTAGGTTGTGAGGACTGCTCTGATGGACGCTGCGGGCGTTGCGTCTCTCTTATCGACAGCAGAAGCGGTGGTGACTGAAATTCCTAAAGAAGAAAAGGAGCCAGCCATGGGAGGGATGGGCGGGATGGGTGGAGGAATGGGAGGCGGGATGTTCTAATTCCTGGGACAGGGATGCGTCCCGAGCTGTGCTGTCTGGGACCGTCAGTTCTGACTTGAAATACCTGGGGTGTCAGCATGAGAGGGTGGATAGTGACTGAAGTGAGGCTGGTGTTTAAAAGAATCACTGTAACCATCAGTTACTGGATTTCATTTAACACACGTGTAATTGTTTACAGTCATTGTCCATGCCTACAGATAATTTATTTTGTATTTTTTGAATAAAGACATTTGTACATTCCTGATAACTGGGTGCAAGATCCATCCACCAAGGTCCTGATTTAAACTTAATTAAGGCACTTGATATTCTGTTTCAGAATCTATTGGTGCTTGCCAGTACTAGGAAGAACTTGGAAGCCACTGTGCGTGAGACTAGACAATTGTGTACAAAGTAGGCAAAGATACCATTATGTGACCTTTACGTAATAAAACCAACTGCTCAAAAGTTACAAAATGTATCACCTTATTCATCTGCACACAAAGCCAGAGTCCTGGAGAACCTTAGCAGCCTGCTGCTTCTAAGATTTACTAGAAATCTGACACTTGGGCGTGGAAAGGACAGGCCCTTTCCCTCCGGGAAGTGTTCCTTTGTCTAGAATGTTTCTCAGAAATACAAATTACTTAGACTTTTGGTAAGAAATGCCTAAGCTGAACTGCTGCTACAGTTCTCCGAAACATTAAACGATGCTATGAAAATAAGGGATGTGCATTGACTTTGTTCTGCCTGGTCTGCGGCGCTGGAGCAGGCCCAGCATGTCGTCTTCAGTGCTGGGGGAGGGAAGGCGCCCCAAGGGCGTGAAAGGGGGGAGGCCTCATTGCTAGGAAAGGCTGGGGGTGTGTTTAATGCTTCTCTTGTGTGGGTGTAGTGCGTGGCTACCTCCTTGCCTTGAGGCTTCCACCCTTGTCTTCCAGGATTTAGTTTGAATTATTCTGCATATGTTTTACCCTGAAAAATGACAGCGGTGTTTGCCACCCACTGTGTTCTTTGACCTGATGCAGCTAACTCTGCTGACGCTTACTCTCTTCTGCTTTCCGAACTTGTGTACGTTTCTCTCCAGTTGTCCCAACAAACAAAACTGCTTTACAACTTCTCTGTGCTTTAAAGCGGCTCTGCCCTCTTAATCCAGCTGCCAGCTTCCCACCTTCAGCGAGAACTGCCCTTCGCAGATGGTGCGTGAGGCTTTGCCGGCTCTGCATGGTCTGAAACTGCTGCAGGGCTGCCTTTGCCCCAGCACCTACCTTCCTGTGCTACTCGGTCCATGTTCTGCAGTAACCATGTGGGTTGTGGACACCATGGAGAAAGGACCAGCTTCAACAGTCGGCCTGAAGCTCCACCTCATCTCGGTAAGGGAATTTGGTAAGGTAAGGCAGTGTGTTGGTAGGATTTAAAATCTGTTCAAACCTGCTTGCTTACGTTCCTTCACAGACAGGAAAAAATATTAATGTAAGGACTAGAACTACTGAAAATTGACTTGGTCAAGAGGGCTGGTACCATCATAATGGGCTGATAATTAAATAGTACGGTACTGAAGAAAGCCCTAAGAACAAAGTTTTAGCGCTCTATTGCATGGTTTTTAATGACAACTGGCCTTGGGCACGCTCGCCTGCACTAAGCGGAGGACACCTTGTTCCCTCCTTCCAGGGAGGGCAGCGCTGTGGTACAGAACCTTGTGCGTCCCTGCCCTCACTCAGACGGGCAACACTTATTTACTTGGCTTAAAGCTGTGTTGGAACTGGGCACCGTTTGCGTGAGCTGAGCTGTGCCTCCCACGACCGAAGTGCAGCATGTAACAGTGGAAGAGTGGCAGGGAGGCAAGTTCAGCCTGCCACACCTCCCCACCATTCCCTGGCGGCTGGAGCCCAGAGGGCTAAGAACCACCGGCGACAGCTGAGCCTGCTGCACTCAAACGACAGCACTCCTTACCCTACGCCTGCCCCTTAACGGTTCACTTCTAAAAAACTCAAGAGAGTTGTTTTTTCTGTTGCAGTTGCTGGTCAGAACACAGCAGCTGGAGACTCCTGACTTACCCGGGCATTCATTTGGATTAAAAGTACCAGCTACTGGGTGCGTGACAAACTGCTCCATATTCCCCGAAGCTAGAGTGTCTGTGCCCCTTCCCTTGGCCAGAGCTGGCCGGGTTGACGCTGTTAAGTTACACTCACACTACTACTAACTTCAGTTTGAGTTAATATGTTACAATGCTGGGGAGGGGGAAAAAAACCACAAAACATAAGCTTGGATAAGGCAGAACTTACACTGTGACTACACAAACCCTTCGGCAAGTTAATAAACGGCAGCCTGAGACATCCTGCGTTACAGCAGCTGCCCATCGGTACCGGTAACACTTTAAGTTGCACTTGACTGCAGGCTGAACATCCTATATGCGTCTGGCTGAAGGGGTGTGTTGTGTACGGTGTGAAATCACACATGAAGCTCAGGTAGAAAATCGATGCCCCAAAGGAGGAGCACGGCACCTCTTGTACAAAAGAAGTGCACACACAAGTTTATAGCATTGTTAGAGTTTTCCCTTTTATGTGTGATGAACTTCATGAAGCATCAGCTCCCGAGGTATGCTTGTTTCTGGGCCATGGAGTTTGGATGCTCTTCTTTCAAAGGCAGCTACCATCTGCTTTACCACTTCATCAAAAAACAGCGTAGCCAGTTTTGAGTGTAGAAGTGAACGAAATTCAAAAGAAACCTGTTGAAGAAAACAGAGAAGAATTGTTTTTCCTCTGTCTACTGTTGTAGAAGGCTGTTGCAAATAGATGACTTCACTAAAGAATCTCCAGTTAGTCTGCAAAAGTCATCTGTGGGAGAAAGAGCTTTTAAAACAGAGCTATGGGTGGGTGTGCCCATGAAGAAAATCCCTATCCTCAGTCAGAGGAGAGTCTCCCTGGGCTTTTCAATTAGAAGAATCATTCTGCTCAGTTCTCGGAAGTAATCATTTCCATTTATCTCAACTAACTGCATTTTCCTTAAGGGATGCATTGCAAAACAGAAGTAAAATATTTGGGATAATGAAAAGCTACTGACAAACCATAACTTGGTTACTTTGCACGCAGAATTCACTGGGGGGCAAAAGTTGTCTGAAGAAAATCCCGCATGGCATGACAGCAGACTTGCAGGTAAGCTGGAGCAAACCCAAGATGCATTTAAAAGCAGCTGGGAGTAGTTACCTATTAAATACCAACACTTTAAACCAGTAGCTGTAGTTATGGGATGTTAAAGCAAGAGCAATTTACTGCCTAAAGCTACAAATTTGCTTGTGTGCCCTGTACCTCCTACCCGAACACCTCCTGCTCTCGAGCTTTGCTGTCCTACCACGGGATGGACATGCTGGTGAAGTCCTCTGCACTGCACCCTCGGGCCTCCTACTGCAGCAATCAGAACTTAACTTCTACCTTCCCTTCTAGCTGCTGAATCTTGCTGTTAAACTGAAGCTACTGTAGCGGTTAACAGTTACGGCAGGGGTGCAGGGGCGTCCGCTTTCTCCACCCTCAGAAGAAACACTCAGTTAAACTTCTGTGCTGTGCTGGCCTTTGGTCTAGTTAAATAACTTGCCCTGAAGGCTATGGAATCACATTGGTTTGGAATACACAGCTTCCCAAAATGATTACAGAAATCTCAGGAAAAGAAAGAGGTTGGTCTTCTGCAATTTTATCACTCCCGCTATAGCACGTCTTTTGGATTGAGATTTAAGTTTTTTTGTCGTTCCTGAGAAATCGGCAGATTAATTGGAAGAAATTGGCAGGTTTGCCAAAGGGAGCAAATACAGCTTCTCTCAAGTTGCTTATGCATAATGCATATTAACTACGAAACAGTAGCATGGAAGTAATTAAACTCAGACTGTAAGCCTGGTGTAGCTTCATTTACATTTGCTTGACCTCAAGCACCAGTAAAATTAATGTGCCTTTTGAAAGTCTGAGAGCTGTCATCTAGAGCAGGTGGAGTTCTGCAGAGCGGGGATAACGAGTTCTGCATCACGTTCGGTAACTGTAAAACTTGAGGGATGGTATACATTGCAGATGGTAAAAATGGTGGTGTGCTTCAATCTACATAGCAAAGCATTTAAGAACTGAAACCAAACTAGAAAAGTTCCCTGCTGTATGTATATATGGCCCCTGGCACCAGGCTGGCAAAACAGCGATGCAGTAGCTTGTAGGAACCAGCCTAACATAAAACTCAAATTACATTTTCTAAAGCAAATGAGCATTCTCGAAATCAAAGTTTTCTCTTGTAAGTATTTGTAATTGCACAGTATGTTTTGAGAAGGTTGTTGTGAAACGCTTATCGCCCCTATCTGCACGGGCCCAGAGGCAAGTAACCCAGCAGGTCGGTTAAGGACTTGCCTTTGTGGGGCAACCCCCTGCTCGGCTGCCTACATTTGCCTCCACTACCTCGAAATGGGGTAAGCGATAAGAAGTATCCATAGTGTTTCCCCAAGAAAGTGAAAACATCCATTTTAAGTCCAGTTTTGATGCCCTTTAACTGAAGTTCTTGACCCAAAATGTCAAAAGGTGGCTTTGGTGTGGGGCGGGGAGGGGGGAGAGTTTTCCTCACGAGCTCTGTATTTAGATTATAGGGTTTAAACATTTGCTCAATTCAAGTTTTCTCAACTGATTTATGGCTTGGGTTAAAAGCTGGCTTACGTACTGGGCAGTAGCAGGAACTGGCACTTATTTGCCTGGAGAAATTCAAATACCACGTGCAAGTAACATGCAAACCTCATTGGCAAACCCCGCAAGAAATTTATTTTTTTGAGTGCCTATAGATTCATTTTCACTGTTGAACTGTATGAAGTGCAATACAGCATAAGCTGAAACTTATTGACCCAAGGAGATTAACGTGCTAGTTTACAAATTCTCCAAAAGCTCTTTTTCCTATTTACAGGAGATAATTTTTAAAACTGAGTATCCCAGTAGATGGCAGTAGGATCAACCCATTTCTGTGTACTTTTGTAGCCTCTTCTGAACCCCAGCTTAGTTACGTGCTCAATGCAACACTTGCTCTTAACACTATAAAATGTAAGGGGAAAAAAAAAAGTGATGACAGACTAAATAGACAAAATGGAAAAGCAACAACTTGAGTGGAAAACAACTTGTCTAGGAGTAACAAGATAAATCAGGTAGGGGATTTAAAGGGCAATAGTCTTGAGCTGCAGTGATAATCCCATCATAGAGCAGAAAGGTATTACAGAAGGAAGGAGTAAGATTTGAAATGCATGAAAGAGTAAAACTGGAAGCCAGGAAATTTAAATTGACCAAACTGCAGGCCAAAGAGGACAGATGGGAGAATGCCTACTTTCTGGTACCAAAACCACTTAGGTTGTAGAGTAATTAAAGGAATTAGGAAAGTATGTTTAGTATTTCTCCCTCTGTATTTGACTGTCTAAAAACTTCAGCATGTTTAGAATTGTACAGTGAGAGATACCAGTCCCTAGACTGTTTTGTGACAGGCAGACACCTCGCAGAAGACTGATGACTCTAAGGAACACAGTAGTGGTTTCCATGTGGTAAAGTTTGCAAAATTTTTTTTTTATAGTAGTGACTAACTTGTTTTCCGTGCATATATGTTTAAACAAAAATCAGTACCAGCCAGTGTAAGAACACCAAACAAACAAAACCAACACAACAAACAAACCCAAACCACAGTTGAAGATACTGTTTCTACGCCCGTTTCCGAGCATGTGGCAGTCTTAATTACAATACTTACTGAAAAATCCAATGTACATGTCCTTGGATAGCCAGGGATTCCTGGGCTGAAACGCCACACTGTTTCCAAGTGATTAAATAGTTTTCCATCTGTGCAGGATGCCTAAAAGGAAGTTGAAAAAGTCAAGCTACAATTAAGCTTTACAGATACGACAAATTGGTATTACTGAAGTTTGCATTTGCATTTTGTTCAACAGTGACAGTCACGGCATAGTTAAAACTATTCTTAGTGCAGCCAGCACAAGATGCTATTTGCACAGTGTCATTTGCAAAGTAATTGAATCCCTTTTAAGGGAGAGGAAAAATTTCTGTGTTGAGAGTGATAAAACAGATCTCTAACACGATGCATAGAACACCAGAATAATGCTAATGCTATACACCGGGATTTTGAACAACATTGTTTTAGGCAAAGAATATGGATATTTACCTGGTTTGGGTTTTACATACTGGTATATAGACTGGCAGTCTTGGGCTACAGGAATGCTTAGCATCAAAACAAATCTGACTGAAGACAAACTCCAAACATCTTCTGCCACAAGATCTGTTGTCATCAAGAGCTACCGTGAAGTCAGCAAGACCATGCACTCAAGCTCATAATCAGCTTATACCTTGGCTTTTAGTTACTGGCAAGCCATATTTAACTAACATTTCAGAAGTACAAGTGCTTGCATACAATCCTACTTTAAAACAATAAAGTATTTGCAATAGTTGGCTTTATAGTTTTCATGACAGTAAGGTCCTCATTTTCACTCTTTTTGCTTTTAGCAAACATAGCAAGTCTGTGGCTGTATTTAAAATAGAAAAAAAATGAAAGACACATACTGCAAAATACATAATCTCAGGTGTCTTGGAATTTCTAAAGAGAATTTCTGTAACTTTTTTAACTCTTTTTTTTTTTTTTTTTTTTTTTCTTTTTTTTACAGGTCTTACTGTTACCAGAAGCAGCTCTGTGAGAAGCTCATTGATAAGGTAAACCATCTCAAAGTCTATAATCGGCAGCACACAAATACCTATATTTTTCTACCCAGGAATGAGATGTGGTGTCTTGCTACTTCTACAACAGAAAGGGGAGGAGTAGAGGGAAGATTAGACATGAAGAGCTGGGCTTACTTTTCCTCCTGCTGCCAAAAGGGCAGGAAGAATGGGAAAATTGCCAGTGTGTCCGTCTTGCTCCCAACCTTATAAGTAGCAAATTCACTCCCTTCTTTCCTCTGCGGCAAGAGCTGCTGCTACCAGTCTGATTTTTCCATTGCTCAAGCACCACTGCCGTAAGCAACAAAGCTGTGCTTTTCCACCATCAATAGCCCACTATGCTAGAGCAGCATGCCCAGAGTTATTTCCGAGGACAGTGAAGTAGTCCAAACACACAGTTGCTTCTCTAGAAATGTTCCTACAGTTACATGAACATAACATAAACTTCTAGGAAAAATAATCCCAGCAGAGAAAATGCTGATAAGTAGAGGAGGAGGAAATCTAAAGAGACTGTTCTCCTCATCACGTTCGTGATCTTTTCTGAGACAAGAAATCCTATTTCAAGTGAATTAGAGGTACAAAAACTTGCGAAGCCAATCTGACAGCTGTGTGAAAGGAAAAAGGCAGTCTTGTCAGGGAAGAGTAGAATGGGAAAGCAGTCAGCATGTAAAACACAGATTTTCCATTGTAGCTGTTCAACTTTCTTAGTAAAGAGAGAAAGATTTTTTTTTTCTTTACAGAACCTGCATATTCCCTTTCCAATTCCAATTTCCCCTGTATTTAAGAAGCCCAGTTTCTGTTTTGAGCAGTGTCTCTTAGGAGGAAGCCTAGAAAAGAATAGTGAAATAGGATATCCAAACAGTTATCTTGAAGAGCAATCAACTGCTGTAATTCCACTAGTTATTCCAAAAAATAGTCAAGATCTGCCACGTGAAGGGAGAGGCAGTTTTGCTGTAAGGAGTCTGTTCTGAGCTGTTCCAAACCAAAACAGATTTGAACATATAAAGCAAACTAGTTAGAAGATCCAGACATTATTTAAGATTTCTCCTTTGACATTTTTCTTTTAGTGATTGCTCTTGAAAAGCTTAAAGGAGAAATACAACTGCTTCTCTTCTGAATAAATTAATTCTAAAAAATTGACTTTAAACCCACTCTTCTGTCTTCTCATCAATACACTGAATAGCAAGCTCTTCAGCAGATCCTACGCTTAAGTTTGAGACTTCTCATATTGGCTAGTTAAAACTATCAGAAGAAAAGTAATGACAGGTATCAATTTTGCTTAGGCATCAGAAGCTACAGTTGTCAAAGATAACTTTTAAGTCAGTATTAATTTTGCGTTTAGAGAGGCTTGGACAAAATTATAATAAAACAAACAGAAATTGTAGACCTTCATTAGCGGCTGCTAGTTTCTCAAGCAAACAGAAATTAAAAGGCAGTTCCCCACCCGCCCCACTTGGCAGCTCATGTTTTGAAAGCACATTCGAATTCTCTCCAGTTAACCTAAAAGTCTTTAAACAAAAGCAACCCAAGTTTTGAGCCACACAAAGCACTTCCAGCATCAATTTTGTTTTGAAGCAGCAGTGAGTTATTTGAATTTCAACATACAAAAGTGACAGAAAGTTACAGCCAAGAAAAAAAAAGTTACCTTCACTAAGTGTGGTCTCACTAGGGTAACAACCGATGTATACCTCTCTACTACAGGAGGGAATCCTATTTCTAGCTGTGCTTTGCAGTATCCAGAGCGCTTCGATAAAATATCTGACTTTTTACACCAAGGAACAAATAGTTTGTAATTCTCCACAACAGCAACAACTTCATACATTTCCTGCATAGAATACCTGGAAACAGAAATAGGACCATTAGTTACAGGGTATTTTAACTTCAAATTCAGTATTAAAAAATTTCAAAGATGGTGTATATGGCATAGGGAGTTTGGAAGGTGAACACACAGTCACCTGAAAACACTACTGCTGTTTTTTTGAAATTAAAAAGAAAAAAAAAAGTAATAAACTAGTAAAAGTCTTTGCATAAAAATGCAAAACACCACACAACATCCAGCAGTAAAGTTAATGGACAGTGAACTTCATGTCTGCTACTTTCTGCAATATCAGGTAAATATGCATAGATTTCAAATGGAAAAATAGTTTTTCCAGCCACAGCTGTGTCTTCATTTAGGTAGATCTTAGACGTTCCACATAAAGAATCCACACTTCATGGCTACCAAGAAAAGGTGTATCAAAACTGAAGTACTTCATTTCATAAGGTTTAAATAAAGGAACACTACTTTCCTTATTTTAGCCCAAATAAAAAAAGCTTAATTAAAAAGTCCATGCAATGGAAAAACCTCACAGCACCACAGAATGGCTGAGGTCATTTGAAGCGACCTCTGGAGGTCATCTTGTCCAACCCCCCTGCTCAAGCAGGATATTGAAATCATATGAAAGGATATGACGGCAATGTTTTAGTTGATTCTACTGTAACGTGTCAAAGTATTACATAGCTATGGGTTTTAATGTTTAGTTCTGACTCAAAGGAATCAAAGCACAAGCTTAATTCCATCTGTGTTTAAAATAAAGCATATGTTCAACAGCGAGTACTATTGGACAAAGGCTCTTTCTCAGCGACTATGCAAAATCTGTTGCCATTCAAGAACTAACACATAAACGAATGTTAAGCATAGTAAAAAAATATCATGCTAATAATCAAATAGTTCATTCTATTGTGGGCCAGAGACTGGGGGCAGATCCCAGTCTCATTAAAGAAACTGGAATTTTCCCCCTAGCTTTAAGGCAAACAGCATTTCAAAATCTTTTTCTGTGTGCCTAAGTTTCTTCATCCCACAACTATTTTCCCCTCTTTCAAAGAAAGAAGAAAATCATGAGAAGTACAGCACAGTGTAAGTGCAAACATTAGCATGTATTTGGGACAGAAGGGAACAAATTGAGAGTTTTCACACCTGTTGGTTTATTCCCATTTCACCACAGTGTTTTCTTCTCTTTCAAGGTTGTTTTTGTTTTGTCATGGAACAGAAAGGTTATTTCTACTGTTTCTTTCTATGAGGCAAAGGTTTTGGGTTCCTACATTCTTCATACTCAATTTCAGACTCAAAAAGCCTGATCTCCACAAATTTTGAAAGTCAAAAATCCTTCCTAAGTCTCCAGTTGGGCAGAGTCACAGGGGCATGTGTGTCCAGGGATGCTCAGTCTTTGAACTTCTAGCATTTCAGATTATTCACAGCAAACAAAAATCAATAAACACAGAAGCATGGAAAGAAACTTTCTATACAAACCCTATAATTCTTCTTTCAGAATATTCTTTTCTTTTATTTACTAGTGGAGCAGCAATGTTGAAGAAAGTTCTTGCAAAGGTATGGCTCATTACAGGTACTTGCAAAGGAGAAATTCTGGTCATCAGAATACCGCAAGAAGCCAAGTACCTGAAACAGTGAAAACGCTTTTAGATGTGTTTCTTATCAGCAAAATAAATAACAACACATTCAGGCCAGACAATCTGTTGTATAACATTCCAGACAATGTCAGATTCAGATGGAAAAACAAAGGCCCGTAACAGTATACAAACTGTTAAATACACAAGGGGGACTTCCCCCCCCCCCCCCTTCCCCCCTTAGGGGAAACTAAAAATAGCTCCCAGTCACGAGAAAAGTAACTGGCAGAGTAAAATACAAAGGTCCTCGTTAAGCATTGGCTTCATGGCAGCGTGAGTTCACGTACAAGCCTCATATGCACTTAATTTGAGGAACAGGCTTTCTTCATAGCAAAATCGACACAGAGTCTGCAACATTTTACCCTTCTGGAATACATAAAGAAGAGAAGGTTCCACCTAGAGATACGAAGTTGAACTCTGCTATAATCCCTCAGTTGCCGTCCTTCTCTTAAAAGGACAGTTTCATTTTGAAAGTCCTTTCAGAAAGCGCATTGTTTACCCAGCTTTCAAAATTTCCTTCAGAAAATACCACGCAAAATCTTGGACACGGTGCTTTCATAAATAAAACTTAACAAGTTACCTTTTAAAAGGTCAGTAAGTCTAAAATTCCACATCAGTGTTCTCTGTGAACATCTACACTGAAATCTAACAAATGTTCATTGTGGTTAATAGGTCTGTTCTGCTAAATTATTGATTTTGCCTAGATAAAGTCAGTTAAGATGCAAAATGTTACCTCAAAAGTTCTGATTTTTGGCACCAGGAAGTTAAAAATTTGGCACATTATTTGCTGTCAGTGATTCTACAAATAAAAGCTACAGAGCAACCTAGGTTTTTTACTGTCCTTTCTCTAATTAAACAAGCAGGACTGTACCTCTGTATTCACATAGTCAAAAATGGAACCAACCTTCCCCACTTAGCATTAGGCTTGTTTGGTGGTTTGTTTTTTGTTTTGATTTTTTTTTTAAACACAATGAACAGATAGATGTGGGTTTTGCTAGCCACTGAAGTAGTCTAGCAAATTAGTGTTACCAATTTTAAACAATTCAAATTATTATTAACATGTTCTTTAAAAATCAACATAACTGTGAATTCTAAAGAAACACAGTAATAACCTGGGACTGACCACACCAGCTTACATGGTCACTATATCAGGAGACAGGCAAATAATAAATTAGTATTGAGTTTAGAGGAAAATAAGCAGCAGCTGATTAGGAACAACCTGTACAGACTTTTAAAAAAAAGAAATAAGCAACTGTGATACAAAGCAAGATGACAGACAACACAGATTGTAATCACTGCAGTTGAAAAGGAATTACTTCAGATGGGACGGAAGTATGGCATCGAAATTAAGAAAGAATAGGTTGACCTTAGATGTCTTTGGACAACGAGCTCTGCAAATGTTTGCAACTGTATCTCAAGGGATGTGGACACAGTCTCTTTTTTCTTCCACAGAGCCGGGAACAAACTTGTTAAGGAAAAGCACTGCTTTGACAGAAAGGCTGGAAGGGTGCCAATAACATTGTAGCTGCCTCAACCAGATTCATAGAAAGTGTTCAAAAGTTTGCACCCAGCCTCATTCTGGAGAGCAAATTTAAATTCTTTCCTCCATCTGGAGCTAGGTGTAGTACACAGTTCAAACGAGTTGCCAGGTTTCTTCTCTCTGTTTTTTACTGTAATGCTATGCCAGTATATTGTTTCATACAGTTTTATCTAGACTTGTTTCAGCTACAAGGCTGAAAAACAATCTCCACAAATAATCTTTCAGCTGCTGTAAGACAATGTCCTTTTCACAATTACATTGCCATTCAAGGAAGGCAAGGTTAAGAGAGGTTATAATGCTAACAAACATAGTGAGAATTCACCTCTCTCCTGACTTTATCTGAAGAGAAACAGATGTTATGAGAATGTGCTGGGCTCAGTCCCAGTTCAGGAAAGCAAACCTCTCCAAGAAAACACGAAAGCACAGATTTCCATTGGACTGTCACACATGTTTTTGTGAACCCGATCAAGGCCACAAAAGAAAAGCCAAGTCCATACCAGAATTCAGACACACCTACCACCTCTGTATTTATCCTCTGACGGTAATACAACCACATCCACTCATACTGCGCTCACTGGCATCAGTCAACTCCTGCCACTCGCTGCTTTCTCTCTAAACATTTGGGCACCGATCACAGTGTCACCTGACTCCCATGACCTGAAAAGGAAGCATTTGCTGGTGTGTGGTATACATACGTAGGTGATCCAAATTCAGTGATTTTTTTTAATAGCTACAATTTTTTCCAAACCTAAAGATTAACATATTTTTGAAAAAAAAGAATCTCGAACTCCTTACTGTAAAGACTGAAATTAGCAGTAAGAGCATGCCAGGGCAATTGTGTTTACTGTTACCCCAGCTGTTACTTCCATAAGGTTAATGATACCTGATGGCCATTTTATGGTCTGCAAGACATGAGTTGATCTCATTCAAATTCTTTGTCAACAGCGGTTCACATCCCAAAAAAACGAGCTCTGCAAACAAGTGTCGGCATTAGCATCTCAGTATGAAAAAGCTCAAGAGACCAATTTGCTGCCTGCGTCCTTGAAGTCTGCTACCCAGCACAGTAAGGGGTCCACCCAGTTGACAACAGGTACAGAATGTACACAGATGACAACTGCAAGATGTGAAAGCATACCCGGCTTCAAGGCTACAAATAATACAGCACCGTTCCGGAGTCGGCTCGCGCTCACTTAAAACCAGCAGCCAAGACTCTTACCGCTTATACTGGAAACAATTTTCAAACTTAGGTTGCAGCCAGTTACTTGACAAGTTTCCTTATACTGAGCACCCTTCCCAATAACTGGGTTTGCCCCCAGTTCAGGGCTCTCATATATTATTTAAAAAATAGCAATTTTGTTTACCAGGATTGAACAATTTTAATATTGTAAACACATCCTAAAGATTAAAACACGAGGGATATACAGTAAGAAATGTGGTCCAAGTAAAATGACAGATTATACCACTGCACAGTAGCAATTATGTCAAACGACGGCTTGAAATTTGACATCATGAACCAATCCCTAGTCTACTTTTTACTGTTTTCGAGAGCAAGACTTTGAATTTAACAAAGAAACACAGCGACACTGCCGTAACAGTAGTAACAGGTGAACCTTTTTTCCTCCTCTCTTAAGATTTTCAAATTACACTCTCGCTCATCTGCTTGGTTTTTTTCTTCCAGTTACAAGATCAGCTCTTCTCCCAAAGCATATTTTGTGTTTCGAGTTGTTCCAGCCAGCCTTACATGTGATCAGGGGATAAGGAACTTGTTGCGTTATCTGATGTGGAAAAGATCTGGGAGTTCTACTCAGTTTTCCTTTCTCTTATGGATTGCTCAAACTTATGCAACTGGCTCAAGCAGAGAAGAGGCGAGTTTATAATCTGAAAACTGCTTGTTCTTCCATCCGCACCTGTTGAAAGGAGCCAACAGCTACCGAAGCTGAGGGCACCTCCGCCGCCCCCGCGGAAGGCAGAGCCGGAGGGGAGCTGGGAGCACCTTCCCTCTCCCCTTCCCCAAAGCCACCAGCTTCTCTGCGGGGCAGCACCGGGCAGGGCCGAGCCGGCCGGGGGCTGCTCAGCACCGCCCCGCGGGCTGCGGGAGCCTTCACTCTGGAGCATACTGCGGGACGGCGCGCCTCGGGCGGCCCCACCCCTCCCGTGGGCCCGGCCCTGGCCGCCGCGCCCCGCGGGCCGTGGCGGGGCCGGTCGGCGGGCGGAGGGGAGCCGGGGCGGCCGGGTGCGCTGAGAGGCGGTGCGGCGGCGGGGCCCCGGGACGGCACGCCGCCCGCCGCGGCGGCGGGGCCCTGGCTGTCACCCCCGCGGTCACTCCGCCTCGCCCCGCGTACCTGACGGCGGCCGGGCGCGGCGGCGGGGCGGCAGCGAGCCCTCCGGCCAGCGCCCTGCCCAGCGCCCGGCCGCTCCGCGCCATCTCGGGCCCCGCTCCTCGCCGGCTGCCCCGCGCGCTGCCTCGCGGCCGCTAGCGCAGAGCTCCCCTACTCGGGGGCCGGCGCTGGCGGCGGGGGGGGGAGGCCCGCGGCGCACGAGCCCCGCGCACGGCTATATTGGGCTTGTGCGCGCGGGGAGCCTGGCTTCCGCCCCGCCCCCCCCTCGCCGCGCGCCCGAGCGGGGAGGGAGCGGCCCCGCACGAGGGGTGGGAGCGGGCCGGGCGGGCCCCCCGCGCAGCCGCGGCGGTGGAAGGAGCTGCCGCGGCAGCCGGTAAGAGCCCTCCGCGGTGGAGGCGGCCTAGAAGGGCCCCTCGGCACCCCGGCGGGCGGCGGGGCCTTCCCGCTCAGTGCCGGGCACCCCTTTATCCGGCGCCTCGCCTTCCCTCAGGGGACGGCTGCTCCTGCAGGCGTGAGCGATCAGGCTCTTAGCCTGCTTCTGCTCGATGCCGGCTAAAGTCTGGAATAATCAGCATCGTTAAAACTTACCCGTCCCTCCGTAGACCTGGCTGTAATCACAGAGCATGGCTTTACCACAAACTGAAAGAAAAAGTTCGTGTTGGTACTCGTGCTTTCTCATAATTCACGCAGCAACGTCTCTTTGACTATGCGTTGGACCCATTCCCATTCAATTAAATGCAACTAGAATTTTACATCTGATGTAAATTAAAAGCTATTTTAGTTAAAGCAGTTGAATGCTGAATGCATGGACACTTAGATTTCTGGACAAAGTAACAGTTCAACTATGCAAATCTGCATATGCGTACTCTTCAGAAGTGTCCTCCTTATAATTACCTTCATGTCCTTGCCATTAGCAAAACCACTCATTATTAAACAAGATAAACACCACCAATTTGCCTAACTGAAAGTAATTGGAGCAGCTTTTCCTTTATCACATCCGGGTATGTTGTTTTTCAGAGAGGCTGTCCTATAGCATGTCCTTCATATTGAACATGATTAAAAACAGAAATATGTAAAAACCCATGTTCTCCAATGCAGGAGAAAAAAGAGCAAAGCCAGAAATGCAAAAGAAAAAAAAAACAAAGCCAAAATCCTTATTACTAATCTCATCCACGTGTTTTGCTACTTCCATTAGAGCTGTTCTTATTTGTGGGCTTCTGCGTGTGCCCTGGGAGTGTGTCTGTATCTGCTGTTCCACCTTGATTCTGTGGATTGGGAATTACCTTTCTGATAGTTTGATGCCTTTTAACATTTAGAATAGCTGAAGGATCAAGGGTTGAGAAGCACATGATGATGGACATCTGAGGGAACTCTGAGGTTTTTTGCTTCATTTTTTTTCCTCAGTAGGCTCAGAAATACAGAAATAAGAGTCCTTACACCTTGCTTGATATCTGGTGTCAGAAAAGGAGATTTGCATTTACCAACTTTGTCAGGGACAGTGGTCCAAATTAATATTTAACACCAGAGAGATGACAAACATTTCTGATATACCAGAAAGAACCACCCTATATGACCAAAAAGAATTATTTTTTTTTTCTAAATGCTATTTTTGTAATACCACCATCATGAGAAAAGGTTCACCTTAAATCTAATTACGAGTTTTACACTCTTTTAAAAACATTTAAGAATTTTAAAGACCCTTTTAAGTGGACAGAGAGACAGAGCTGATCTTAGATGAGGCAAGCATATCCCTGTTTAAAAGCAGGCTAGTTTTTACACAATACATTCCACTGTGCTCCCACAGGTGACTGAATAGGGCAGCTAGTTTAGTATGTTCTTTTGGCAGCCAAAGATATGCTGAGTAAAGCAAAAATAAAACCATTGTGTTCCTATTTATAAAGGAGTTTTGGCTAATACTTGCCATTGAAATATCTCAGAATTGTAAAGTGTCACAACCATACATTTAGGATACAAGCACAGGTGATGACTGAGTTGCTACTTACATGATCTGCAAAGAATGCAGCTAGGAATTAAGGGCAAATTTACTATTTCACACTTAAGTGGATTAATCAGGAGCTACAATATAAAATGAAGAGGATTTTCATATATTTCCTATAGCACCAGTGAACTGGGTGTTGCTGGCATAGCAATAATTAAAGTATTTGGCCGTAACCCTGTCGTGCAAAGGCTTAGACCTCTTACACCTTCATAAGATTTTGGTGGGCCTGTAAATCCAAACAAGGTTGAAACCTCAGTCCATGCTCACTTACAGCCAGTTTTGAAATCCCGCTGCTCTTTTCATACCCTGTCCCACTTACAAAACAATACAGGCTGTGGTGATTTAACTGCTAAGGAAGAACACAATCAGTGCTAGGCCTCCTAGACACCACCCTTGGCCTCTCACGGGCGGGAGGAGGATTGCGGTTGGAGGAAGGCTGTGTCTTTTGCTTCTCCATGGTGCTGGCACCGTCGATAGCCAGCCGCCCTCCCTCTGCCAGCCCTGGGTGCTGTGCCAGCTGTGCGACGGGCCTCTGGTTTGCCTGAAGCCTGGTCTGGTTCCCCTTTAGACAAAACCTACAGAAGGATCCTCAGACTCCCCCAGGGGAGCCCACAGCACTGTAGGAGCATGGATGACTGCCCCATCCTCTCTTTCATGTGTGTTTGTCAGCCTGTCCATTTTTACCCTTATCTTTAATAGACACATAAATGTCAGTAAACTCTCCCTGTCACATGAAGCTAAGCACAGACCTGAGGTAAATCGAAGGACTGGGAGTTTAGACCAGGTTTGTGGCTTTCTGCATAACGTCAGCTCATTGTACGATTCTTTATAGCATTGGGTGTGGGGAAACAAATGAACACAAATAAAAAGTACTTTTTGGAAGAGTCAGTGGGAGGATGTAGTCAGAAGGATGGCTTATTTGAGTGAACCAGTGCCAGAAACTTCTACTGGCACAATAGATGGGGTCAGCCAAGGACAGGCAGGGTGGCTGGACACTTCTTTCGGCAGCAGTGCCAGCTACTGATCTCTTAAGCTGGACATGAAATTGGACCTGAACCTGTTACGCAAAGCAGGACCTCACAGGTCTGTTACCTAGGTATGATTCCAGATCCGCGAAGCTTATGAGCTCTTAAATTCAATTTGTTTCCAATCCACACAGGAATCTCTGAAGCATATGTACATGTGCGTGGGGGGGAAAGGGATGGGAACTTGGGCAGGCAAAATAGGACTGGTAAACCACTAAGTCACTACCCTGTCCATATCCCATGGAAGCTATGCGATAGAGACACTCTTCAGGAGGCAAAAATACATACTCAGGGCTTTGACCAGCAGACACAAAGAACCTGGGGCAGCATATAGAATTTGGCGGGGTGGGGGAAAAAAATACAAGCAGAAAGCAGTTCTCTCATTGCTTCATCACAGCACAATTCCGGTTTGCTCTCACAACACAGACCTCCCTTTCATGCGGGAAATGACATATTCCAAAACTACTACTTCAAAGTGTTCCTTGGGATCACAACCCCCGAGCTCAATTCTGTTTAATAGCAGAGGAAATGCAATAGTGCAACTGTTCTGCCTAACATAAGTTGGAAGTCAGGCTGAAGAAACAAGAGAAAGTTACTGCAAATTGATCTTCACAGTGAACCCGAGCATGTGACATTTACTTAAAATAGTTACATGCATTAAATACTTGCAGTAGGGAATTACTGTCTGCCTTGACCTTACCCTCACATGTCCCTGGGCAGCTCAGTAAATATCTCTTTTTGTGGCCTATGAGTATGTGCAAGTGTGTCTTTCTAGACATGCAGAACCTGAGTTTAATAACACTAGGAGAACCAGAACACCCTCTGCACCTTCAGATGACAGTCGCTCTAAGGAACATTTGAATACCTGTAGTTATTTAGTATATGACAAGCAGAAGCGTTCAGCGAACCTCTGCAAGCTAAGCAATACAAAGCAGACAGATGTATAGATCAATTGATTGATAAAACATACCTGTTCACACAAACACACAACCTTGGCTTTATTTTCTTTAAGACAATCCTCAAAAAGCTGTAATGTGAACTACCAGCTTGCAGAAGGGGAATGGTTAGTGAGTAGTCAATAGGAGTTTTGCCATCAGGCATTTGTTGCCCTTTTTGCAAATTATACATTTTACTGTATCAGAAGTTCTCAGGTTGACTCAGCTTTGCTTGTTGCAAAAGCTTCTGAGGAGATTAGAAACTTAGCGGTTGTACAATAAAACTTTGTGATAGTAAATAAGCTATATAAGATTAGGTATTCTACCGTGTTATAAAATATCATTAATGTGTTGTATGATTAAGCAATTGTGGACTTTGAACTTGGGTTGTGTGGCCGGCCTTGGTGTTTTACTCAGGTTTATGCTTACTACTACTAAAAGTTGAAAGAATAAAGAAATTAGCTCCTTCACAACACTTGACTATACAGGAGAGTTTCCAGGGCTTTGCATGTAGACAGAATCCATCCTATTCTTGTGATGTGTACTGTAGGCAGTGATGTTGAAATAAGTATATATTACATCAACATAGCCGGGGGGGGAAAAAAGTTCATAGTTTACAAATGAAATGCGGGAGCTGCGTAAGGACAGTTATTGCAGAATAGCTAAACAATTTCTGTTTACATTCCCACCTAGGTTGTGTTTCAGAATCCTCCGATCGTTCCTCCTACCCTCTTCTAGAGTTTGTCCATGTCCTTGTTGAACAGCAGAGTCCCAAAATGAACCCCATCATCACATACTCCATCAGTGGCTTTGACGGTGCCAAGTGAAGTGAAACGATCCCTTTCCAGGTTTTATATGCAATGCCACTTTTAATGGCCTAGAATGGCTTCCTCTGCAGCAGCATGTTGCTATTGATTAGACATTTAGCTTTGACTTGCGATCCACATGTGACCACTTTGTTTTGGCTATTTTGAATTCATGTGCTTGAATTCAAATTCCAGTATGTAGTGTTTTTTGCTTTTTGTTATTAAAGTTCACCTCCTTGATCTTAGATTATTTCTTGTCTGGATCAATAGAAGCTGATTCCAAATTCCTTCTTCCACCTGCTAGTGGTTTTGGCCAGTTTGGTGTCATCTGCCAGTTTTAGAAACATAGCTTCCATTCCCTCCTTCAAGCCCTTACTAAAATATTGAACAGACTTGATCTGCCTGAAGTGCTGCCATCCAGTTCTGCCCCCATCTTGCGGCAGGTATACGTACATATGCTTTATTCCGGTATCTAGCAATTCATCTGTGGGCACTGGGCCAGCTACCCTGATAACACGAAACAAAGGCAAAGCAATGTGGCAAACATAGCAGAGCATCCAAATTCCAGTGGGATCAGCCCTGCAAGAAGCAGGTTTTCGGCATGTTTGATGATCACATTTTGACTGTCCACACAGTATGAGGTGTCCCTGCTCACGGCAGGGGGGTTGCACTAGATGACCTCGAAAGGTCCCTTCCAACCCGAAACATTCTATGGTTCTCTACTGGAAGTGGCATCATCTTTCGGTGTCCCAAATGGGAAGAAGGCGGCTTGTAGCCAGATACTGGAAGAGTGCCATTAATTCTCTTCTCTAGCCTGACGGTAACAGAGAAGCACTGACGTGCCTGTGCCTTCAGAGACGTTAACAGCTTCTTATTCTTGTGTGAAGGCCACTAGAAGACACTGTCCCTTACGAACGGCCCTGAACAGCAGGGAGGGAGGGAACCACTACATTTACAGGTCCCGCGGCCCGACCTCCCCTCAGCCCGCAGCGCTCCCCGAGCCCTGCCCAGCACGGACCGTTACCGTTCGCCCCGGCACCCGCCCCCCGCAACGCCCGCCTCCGTGTTGCTGAGCCGCGCTGTCATTCGCTGGCCGCCCCATCCATCACGAGGTGGGCGGGGCTTGGGCCCTGGCCCGAGGGACTGCCCCACCGACAGAGTGGCTCTGCTCGCCGCCGGTACTGCGCTTGCGCAAGGCGCCAGCGCCGCTCCGGACGCGGCGCAGCCCACAGCCGCGCTTGCGCACTGAGTCCTCGGCCTTCCCCCTTCCAGCGGAAGTGGCGGGGCCGCGCCAGTTCCGCCTCGGCGTTGTTCGCTTTGGACAAAATGGCGAAGATCGCCAAGACCCACGAAGGTAAAAAAGCCCGAAAAGCACCCGCAGCGGCGCCCCCTGTCGCTATGCCCTCGGCCGTTGTCTTTTGGTTGTGTTTCTCCCCGGCTCTGGGCAGCGGTCAGGCCCGGCTCCTCGGGCGGGGGCCGGGCGGGCTCGCCTCGCGGCGGGCGGGCCGGGCCTGTTTGTAATGGCGTCTCCGCTTGTGTCACCGCCATGCCCGGGCCGCCGCCTCCCGCTCGGGGGCTGAGGGGGTGGGGCTGCGGAGGCGGGCGGGGGGCACGGGGCGGGGGGGGGCCCGCTCGGGCGGGTTGCCCCCGTTGTGCCGGCGGCGCCGCTGGCGCGCGGCTCCCTGCCGGGCTCCCGCCTGCCGACGCGAAGGCCAGGCTGCACGGCGCTTCCACGAAGGGCCGCCCGTGGGCCGCTCCTCGCCTCCGCGCCCCATCACTGCGCGCACCTCCCCGGCCCCCTCCTGGCGCTCGGTACAAATCGCGCCGTACGCCTCCTCAGTTTCGCATCATAAATGTCAGTAGCGCACGTTTATTCTCTTGACCCACCTGGGTCCGCAGTAAACAGGAGCCCAGAGAGGGAGTGTGAGCGGCTGTTACTCGCCGAAAGCCAGCGTGGCCCAGGCGGTTGTTGCTAAGCATCGCGTCGACGTGGTGCTTACTGAGAAAAATGCCCCGAAGGAGGAGAAAAAACCAGCGTGAGGTCTCTAGCGTTTCAGCTGCTGTTTTAGCACGCAGGCTTCCTGCCGGCTGGGTGTTTACGTAGGGAAACTGGTCTCTGAGCGGTTTAATGAGTGAGGGCTTTCATGGGCAGCGTGGTGGTGTTCTCGGAGGTGCTATGTGGCTGTGTTTGCTGCCGCTTCCAGCTCTTTACAGCATGAATCAAAGCTTTCTTCTTGGACAGTGTCTGTGGCTTACCCTGCTCTTAAATATCTTCAGGCGAGGAAGAATAATTTTTAGAATTGTACTGCTTCTGTGTTTTTGCTTTTGGGTTTTTACTCATGTTTCTGTGTATGATAGGGGATCTGCTGTGCTTTATGTTAATTTACACCTGTAATTCACTAATCAAAAACTACCTCTGGACAGTGGTTGTACACTGTGAGGTAGGGCGGGTGCCCAGGTATTCGTTACATTTGGGGGAGGTAAGTTTTGCACTTTTGCAAAAACTTTACAAATGGAGAGGCATTATCTCCCGTGGAAGTGAGGTTAACATCTTTAACACTGCAAACCTAATTTGAGTTTATGGATGAAGAAAAGCGGAAACGGTTTTCCTCACTTTTTTTTTAATTTAATTTGATTTGATTTTTTTTAGCATTCTAGAACATTTTTATAGAATTGCAGAATTTGTCTTTTATTTATGGGCTGTGACATGCATAAGTCTTGTGTGAGATACTAGCCAGTTATTACCTGTCACAGTGCTCTGCCTAAAGAGCTTCTAATAATAAAATAGTAGAATTGTTGTTGTTTTTTAACTTAAATTTATTGAAGCAAGTGGTGGTCCACTGAATTTAATGAAGACATTGACATGCTTCCAGTTGCATGTGCTTTGATTAGTGTTGTTTCAGAGCAGGTTTTCTGAGGGGCTGTAGATAGTTAAGTAAAAAAATATGTTTAACTGGGTATGATCATGTAATGTTGCTTTTCCCGACATGGAGGTATTAGCTAAACAGCTTGATTATTTTTCTTCTGAGTTCTATCCTGTTTTACTTTTTTCCAAAATTTTTTTTTAGTTTGTTACTAAATTGCCTTAGAAGATTTTTCACATCTCTGTACTGTTAAATACTTGTTGATTGATGTGTTAAGACACGACTTGAAAGAGCTCTCAAACCAGTTTGAGATTGTTTCAGTGACACAGCTTAAGAGGGGAACTCTCTGTTTTAGTCTGAAAAGTAAAGTTTAAAATGGCAGCTTATAAAGCCTCAATAAATACTGTCGAGGGTAGGTTTTAATTTGCATCATTTTTTTCTCGCTCAGAAAAGAACAAAGAGAACTCCAAATGTAATAGAGAGACCTAACATGTATGGGAGTGCTAAAGTAGCTAGAAATAAAGCTGCACAGGGCAAGCTAAATGTGCAAAAATGTGATAAGGCATGAAAACACAGAAATTATTTACGCTGTAAAATACTTCTTCAAAACAGGGTCTGATTTATCTCTTTTTTTTTTTTTTGATGCTGAATAATGTCTTATGCTCCAGATGTTGCACATAGTACAACATGTATGGTAATGGAGTATATATTTTGAGAAAGGCTGTCATGATCTGGCTGTGAGCTAGATTTTCAGTGACTTTGAATTCAGATACATTGACTTTAATAATATTAAGCATTTATGGTATGTTTCAAATCAACTGTGCATGTTAAAGTTACTTCTTTTAAAATACCCAAATATACTAAATAGAGTAAAGTACAGAAAAAGAAATGATCAGTAGGATGTTATCCCCCCCCCTTTTTTTTTTCCAAATCCCACTCCCTTTGCTGTTTGTCTGCCTGAAGTTTCTTTCTGTTTATGTCCTGGTTGACTAAATTGTCAAACAAGTACTTTGCTTTACACAATGTATTTTTAAGATTTATGGTTACTCTTTCTTAATTTTATTTGTATTTAAGTGCTTTGTTAAATAGGGTGTGAGCTTTTTCAGGAAAGTGCCGGTTAGATGGAGGAAGGTAAACACATCTGTAATGTCAAAGTAGTCTTTTCCAGCTAAATGTGTGATGCTTTCTAAACGGGCAATCAGGTTCCCTCTGGCTGCAGGCCTTTTAGACCTTCTGGCTTCAAGGGGGTTTGTGGTGTGTCAACTGGGTGCTTCATTTAAACTAGCACTTAGAATGCTCCTTAGTCTGCAAAGTTATAGTCATTGTAATTTAAAGAAGTTGTGCCCTATTCAGTAAATATAGCTATTTTAAAAATAAAACAAGAGAACAAGGCCTTAGTATGTAAAGCATTGGTAAGAACTATTAATAGGAAAATATTTTTGTATTAACACTTTTGCTGCAGAAATCCCACAATTGTTTTAATAGACTCTGTTGATGCTAGCGGTGGTGGGAGCCCACCCTGCATGGCATGGTGCTTACTGGTGCTTTATTTGGCTGAGCTGTATGGTCAGGTTGATTCAGTGGACAGATGGTGGAAAGGCTTTTGCATTGTGGGCAAGATCTGTAGGCATTTTTGTGTTGAAGTTGGTTACAGGGATGGATGCACAATCAGGACTTAATATGCTACTAAAGAGACAGTGTGTTCTAGTAACTGCTCTTTAGAAATAAGAAACAATGTCATTGTACTCTAAAAGCACTCAGTGTCAATAGTGTTGTCCTTGGTAGCAATGGAAGCTGCAGGTATTCCCTTTCACCATCCCAGCGCTGCATTGCACCAGGCTGCAAAAGGAATCAGAAACTTGATCTGCTCTTTGGAAGAAACAGAAATAACTAAAAAATCTGTGAGAAAAGTATTTGAGTTGTCTAAGTTCCTTAACCATGTCATAGGGCGATGTCACAAAAATGGAATACCTCAGGGTGACACTGGTAAACAGGATACATGTGGTATGCCTCTGAAGATGATCAGAGATCTCTGTGGGCAAGACAGGGATCCCTAATTCAGCAGTAGTTTCTTTCTGCTGCTTCTCTAGGAAGTAACGTATTGGGGAGCAACATGTCTCAAGTTCCGGACTCACTGCAATCCCCTATGCTGTACAGTATTTTAGGGGGATGTGGATGTACTCAGAGGCAGGAATCGGCCACTGATCATAGCCAGCGCTATAAGGCTTTTGTCAGGTTTCAGCTTCTCATGAGTTCAAGGCAGATACCATGGATTTCTGTAACACAGAGGTAACTGTCCAAGTTACCCTGTTCTATATACCTGCAGAAGTTCGATGGAAGCCCTTAACTGGCTGGAGCAAGATTCTCCTCCTCAGCTACTGTGATGTATCTTCTGTGCATGGGACTCTCAATGAGTTTAGAAACTCTGCTGTTTCTTTCTTTCCCCACTAGACCACTGCAGGAGTTGCAGATTTGCTGTCAGGTTTATTGTGCTTACAGTGAAGTCAGTGTTACTAACAGCTAGTCCTGCAGGCTGTACATGAACACTTAATCCTACTATTTTCACTCATAGCTATATAGCAAAGATTTGTCAGGTAAAACTACACATTCAGTCAGTTACTTCTAAAAAAACATGCCTTTGTACAGGAGGCATAATTTGGCTTACAGTGTTGGTGTTTTGTTTTTTTTTTTATTAGTGGCAGTTTGTGATAAGAAAAGGACCCAGCGTTGACTTGAAGTCTTGAAGTTTACAGGGCTGACAGTTTAAACTTTTAAACTAAACAATTCTGATCTGCAGTCTTTCAATCGTAAAAAACCAACCAAACAAACAAAAAAACCCCAAACGCCAAAACCACCCTCCCGACGGGCCCATTTATGTCTCAGGTCCAATAATTTGGGTTAAAAATTATCTTTTTTCTTAAGAAGTATTCTAATCTTAATTTTTGCCAGGTTTGCTAGCAGATGTTGTAGTGTAGTGTCTTTTGCAAGGTACCTCAGTGGGAAAACCTTGTGAAATTTATTCATCCTGAAAAAGAGAAGTGAGCAGCAGTAAAAAATCTAGTGAATAGTCAAGATTATTTGTGAATAGAATTTCCTATAGCTTTTTTAAATTGGCAAATTTCCCTCATCAAGTTAATGTGGCGGGCAATACCACTTCTGATGAGAGAGGGTGAATCACAGATTTGTTGAGGTTGGAAGGGACTTCTGAGACAACTCATGCAGTAGCTCTTTTGAACAGATTTATTTAAATTAGCAAAATTAGTTTGTTAATTGGTGATAACAGTTTGAAAGGCTTTTTTTAATGAGAGGATTACAGTCATTGAGAAAGTGTTGTGATAGTGTAGTGTTGAGAAATATTACTGTCGCATAAATTACCTTCTCTGCTATCTCTCTAGGAAGATGAGATACATTAACAGTGGGTATGAATACTTTGCTTTAGGCCATACAATTGAAGTAGGCTGTGATGGATAATACAACTTAAGGAAAAGCTGCTTATAAACATCATGATTTTATAGGTTTATGTGTCATATTTATTTATTTATTTAGAGACAAGAATTGACATTGGGTGAAAAACTCAGTTTGCTGTACATAGTAACACGAGTATTACATGTTGTGTGTGTAAAAAGACCTGATTTTTTTTGTGTGTGTGTCTTTACAGATATTGAAGCACAAATTCGAGAAATTCAAGGAAAAAAACCTGCTCTTGATGAAGCACAAGGAGTAGGCCTTGACTCCACAGGATATTATGATCAAGAAATCTATGGTGGCAGTGACAGCAGGTTTGCTGGCTATGTCACTTCTATTGCAGCAACTGAATTGGAAGATGTAAGTGATTTTATGTATTTGCTTGGTTAGGGCATGCATTCTAAGTATTTTTGAATTAATTTTGAGTAATTTTTAATAGCAGTTGCTGACATAAAAGCAGTTATTGTCATTAAAGCTGTACTCGACCAAATATGTCTTATCTGGGAAGCTCATAAGTTCTAAATCTGGCTTATACTTTGTGAATTGTGCTTTGGAAGTCACGTAGGCTCAAGCAGAAGCTAAAAAGTTGTGGCCTGGTACTTAATCAATGTTAGCCTTGACTGGAATAATGAACTTTGTTCTGCTGCCAAGATGAAAAATTATGGTGGGAAAAAAAAATCCAATAAAACTTGGGCCAACAAATTTAAGTGACTCTTTAAGATTTCTATTTCTATTTAAATTTAATTTTTAATTGGTTTTTCACTGTAATACAATCTCCTTGTGTATCCTGCTTGTAAGATTAGTTCAATTTCTAATGTTAAACATTTGACCATGTTTTCAGTTGCAGGAGCAGTCAGAAACTACAGTTCTGACCATTAATACATAGGCAACTACGTATTGCACTGAATTAATTATATTTTTAAGAGGAAGGAAGATTGTTATGTTCAGTTTAGCACTGGCTGATATATTTTTTTAGTGATGTACTATGTGTCATTTGTAGACTTCTAAGGATTCCTTAATTAAAAATTTCCGTTACAGGGTCTCACTGAAATCAGTTCATAGTTTTAACAGCAGTTTTTCTTTCAGGTTGCTGTATTATGTATGTATGTATGCACAGAAACTGGCTACTAATATGAGGAAACAGATAGCAAAAGCATCTTGCACATTCTCAGTACTTGTTATTGCCATTGTGATTGAGAAGATAGAACTAAATTAACATTAATATGTTTCTGAATTTTCACTGTTTCTGAAGCTTTTTAAATGGGGTTATTTACTGAAGTTTTGTTCTATATCTAACTGGATTTTAAGAAAAAATCGTTTGAATTTCTGTGCACTAGTTTTCACGTGCCAACTAGGGAACTATATCAATAGTGCTAATATGAAATACAGGCTTTTTGTATAACTAGTGTAGACAGCATACTTGATTAAATGTAGCATATTGCAGAATACTTGAGTCTTGTAGAGGAAAAGTTATATTTTTCATGATGTGTGTAGGTTTATCCGATTCAGCAGTTTGGGAATAATAAAACCAACCTATATGAAAAAGCTAGCTAAAATTTGGAATTAACTATTCTAGTTGTCCATTTTCATATTTTCTATGACCACAGTATGTAACTTTGTCATTATTTTATCTAAATATAATATCAACATGACAATTTTGCCATGTCTTTTTACTGACAGGATGATGATGACTACCCTTCTACAAGTTTGCTTGGCCAGAAGAAGCCTGGGTACCATGCTCCAGTGGCATTGCTTAATGACATACCACAGTCTACTGAACAGGTACATCTTAATTGAAGGCATAACAAAATACTGTTGTAGGTATTAGCAGGAAGAAGTGTTAAAGTTTTTTGAGAACAGGTCTTATCTTCCTGGAAATACAAGACTTATGTAAAAGGCTATGGTTATTTTAATTTTGTTGTAAGCTTGTTACTGCTTTAGTTTAGAATTCCACAGGGTGATAAAAATTGGCGCTTCTGCATGTAAAGGCAATGTGGGCATATACACTGAACTACTAAAAAATGTTTTTTGGTAGGTCAGATGCTTAAAAAAATGAAAATAACTGGAAAACTTAATGTCCTTTATACTTCTGTTTTTGTAAAGAAAATTTAACCACTTAGGTTTTATGTTCCTGGAGTATTTTTCTCTGAAACTTAAAAGCATATGATGTAGCATTAAGTCCCCATGCAAAAAGAAAGGGAAAGGTTGACAGCATGAAATGCTTTGGTAACAGGTGAATAAACTTCCTAAAATAGCAATTTTTTGTCCAAAGTTATTTCATAAGAAATTCTGTGTTAAAAGAAAATAACATTCCAGCTACAGAAATAAAATTCGTATTAGCATAGTGTTTTGACATTCCTGCATAGCTGAGATGAAAAATAAGGTAGGCCTTTGTATTCATTTTCAGTATTACTAAAAACTTGCTTATGGTCACCAGACACTTTTTATGTTGTTCTTCATACATCTGTGACTAACAAGTTTTTTTTGGTTTTTAGTATGATCCTTTTGCAGAACACCGTCCTCAAAAGATTGCAGATCGGGAAGATGAGTACAAAAAGCACAGGCGGATGATGATAATTTCCCCTGAGCGTCTTGATCCTTTTGCAGATGGTAATTTATTTTGACTTTTCTATACCCTTTATGAAATTCGTTGTCTTTAATTGTCTTTAGCCCTTTGATTTCTGTTGGCATGCTTATAAACTTAGTTTTGTTTTAAGCATCCCCTTTTCATAGAGATTTGGTTGAAACCTAGATGCCATATTCTTCATCTTTATAATACAAGTTTTCTTTCCAGGTAGAAGGACAAGAAAATAATGAGCCATTGCCATAGAAACACAAAGGGTTAAAGGTTTCTCTTTTCTTTTTGTTTTGGGTTGTGCATTATACTTTGAACAACTTGTGTATTGAGTGCTCAGATTCTTTCAGTACCATGAAAGTTTTTATTCCAAGTCAGTAGATTTACAGGGTTACTGCTTTTGAAATGCTAGTTCTCAAAATAGAGCACCTCATTCTTACCATCCTATGTAAACTTAGGTGGTATAGCTAAAAGAAACAAAAGCATATATAAGACTTTGATACTATTAATAGTTCAAGTCTGTTCTGATAATTTTAGAATGCAAGTCAGGAAAAGGGGTATTAGTGGGTCTGACAGAAATTTTCTTCAGGTGAGTGAGTTTCACGTGTGGCAATAAGGTGCCTGTTGGCTTAAAATTAGTAGCTATTTTGCAGGTTTTACAAATGAGAATTTCAGCCTGCATGAATTAATAGGGATATTAATTATTTTACTTGCTTAATTGTAATTGATATAAACATGTATTGTCAGAATTCACAGGCCCATACTAACTGTCCTTAATTTCTTTCCTACAGCAGTACTGCTATATGCCAGTCCTGTCTGCATTCTTAAGGGTGCAGTTCAACACATCCTGTGTAGATTATGGTGAAAAAGTATTCCAAAGGAAAGTCCTATCAAAGCTAGTGTCAGAATGACACAGCCAATTGGGCAATGATCTTCAGCATAGAAATGTTTAAGAAGTTTATTTTTTTCCCTAAATTATAATGCTATACCACTTGTATAGCAAATCTGCACATTTTTCTTAAAGAAAAGTGTTTTTCTTTACAAGTCTCATTTTTATAAAGTTGGGCTTCTTGTAAAGTATTTAAAAGTTTAAATAATGCAAGATACACAGCATAAAACAGCATATGGTATACAAAACCCATTACCTGTGAGTATCATTGTGGTGGTATATGTACTGTATTGCATTCAGCTCCCAATCACAATTGTACCTTGAGAAGAAAAGATGGGGTAGGTGTCATCAAACAGTGTTTTGGGGTTTTTTGTTTTGTTTTTTTTTAATGAAGCCCTTTTACAATATGACACTAGAAGATCTGGGAGATGTGTCCAGATTTGTCAAACTTATAAATGGGTCTTTATGATAAAACATTTTAAACATTACTTAGGTATGCAATAATTATTTACAGTTAGATAACAAGTAGGATTTAACAGCTTACACAAGGTAATGTTTTGAATATAAATATCTTTCCAAAGTGTTACTAATGGTAAAGAGATAATTTTCTAGGCTTCTATTCTGCTGCTTGAAGTCAGAACTGCTGATGGAGACAAAGGCACGAAAGTGTACGTATTCCGGATTAGCAACCCAGGAACCCATCACTTCTGAAGACTCTTAACTGTGTTGTCATTTTATCATTTATATCGGCTTTAAAATATTTGCTTGAAACTGCAGTAGTTATGTTTGTGTTCAAACAGGTTAAATTGATCAGCAAACTGAATAAACGTAAGATACATGTAATTTAAAAAATTTTCAATCAAAAAGTAAAATTAAATGATCATGGAATAATGTAATATTAGAGCAGGACAGTAGAAAAAGTCAATAGTTTCTGCTTATCCTGTACTCATTGTGCTCCATTCCTGTTGCTGTTCTCTTCCGCAGGAGGGAAGACACCAGATCCTAAAATGAATGCCAGAACATACATGGATGTTATGCGTGAACAGCATTTAACAAAAGAAGAGGTACGTGGAGGAGAGGGTTTTCCACTTGAACTTAGTTTCATCTTACAGCCTTTGAAAGCATGTTAAGGAAGTGGGAACGGAAATTCTGTTGACGTTTTGTCTTGACTTATAAGTCCTTTTCTTTGGAGAATCCTGTTCTTCACATGGTGAAAGTCAGTAGAATTTATAAAGATGAAAGTTTTGAAAAACATCTGTTCTATATAATACCTAAACAATGGAGCGAGAAATAATCTCAGTATATTTTAATCAGGATTTTTTTATAGCACTTAGACTTTTTGTTGTTTATTTTCTTTCAGAGGATGAGAGACAAAAACTAACAGTCACTGAGGGGTATTCAGTGTCAGAGATGTTTGGTTTTGTGAGCTCTGTGAAGGAAATCCACGGAGGTTTTGAAAGGCTTTTGTTGAAGCACTTACAACAGATGTTGTAGTACTGAGAACTGGTGTAATGTTGACATTTGGTTTTAAATATTAAAAAAAAAAATTAAAAGTACATGCTTTATTCATGGCTATTAAAAATTTTGTTTTAATAGGTAAGAAGATATTGGTAATACAACCAAATTTCTTGTGTAATACTTACAGTGCTATCTTGTTAATTGGAGCAAGATCTTATAGCTCCAGTGACCTCTGTTGATTTACCCTACTTGACTTACCTTAATTGAGGAATTAGTTCATAATTTTGACAATTTTACTGTTCATGTAACCATTGATAAGTTCAAAACAGTCTGGGTTAGCGTGCTGTTTTTAACAATGTAATCTCAGAATTTTAAATAAGAATTTCAGGGCTTTTTTATGCCATGGGATATATCTCACATGAACACATTTTCGAACCCATCCACCTTTAATTTACTGAAGTGGAACTTGGTTCAAACAGCTGTGTAATGACTTTAAGGTGTACGTATAGGTGACAGAAACTGATAGGACTCCTAATTTTCCATGTGTTTGCATTTGTGGTAATAATGGCTTTTATAAGAAATCAATTTAAAACCAGCCCCTCCAAACACATAGCTGCTCCATCAGTGTAGAAGACTTTGAAAAGAGAATGAATTTAAAATTAAAACAGTAGCTAGTAGCATATTACTTTAGCAAAACCTCAAAAAACTGTGAAAAGCTATGACACAGCTGAAAATCTCTTTTAAAGATAATCTGAAGAGGCCTTCTTAAGACATCTGTTTCTTTTATCTTATTGTGCCCTTGAACAGAGGGAAATTAGGCAACAACTAGCTGAAAAAGCTAAAGCTGGAGAGCTTAAAGTCGTCAATGGAGCTGCATCTCAGCCACCTTCAAAACGCAAACGGCGTTGGGATCAGACAGCCGATCAGACTCCTGGTGCTACACCTAAAAAATTATCCAGTTGGGATCAAGCAGAGGTGAGAATCCTAGTGTTCATCAGCTTATCTTCAGAAGACATTATTAACGTTAATCCTCTTGAATTTCAGAATTTCCTTACTCTACTAAAAAAGAGTAACTAGCAGTCTTTTCCTGTATAGTATGAGGGATATTAATACTCGTTTTTTTGTTGTATAGACTCCTGGACATACACCATCTCTGCGCTGGGATGAAACTCCAGGCCGTGCAAAGGGTAGTGAAACTCCTGGTGCCACCCCAGGCTCAAAAATCTGGGATCCAACTCCCAGTCATACACCAGCAGGAGCTGCGACACCCGGACGGGACACACCTGGTCATGCAACACCAGGCCATGGAGGTGCCACTTCCAGTGCACGTAAAAATCGATGGGATGAAACACCTAAAACAGAAAGAGGTATTTATGGCAGACTGGAAAGTACATAAGTTTTGAATGGTTGTCTAGAATTTTTTCACCTTAAGTAAACAGATTTGGAAGTCAGGCAAGAAGTGACTATATTCTGACACCTAGTGGTTTATGTGAAGTGATGTTTTTGTCCGAGTTTGTAGCATTGAGTTCTGCCTGTTAGCTTAACTCGTGCCTGTGAAAGCACCTCAGCTCAAAAATGGAATCAAAGCTTGTGGTATATCTAATAACTGCTTCAGGTTGGGATTTTAATGTGTAAAGGACATAGTGAAGGAGCTCACATTGAACGGCTTTTTGTGATACATTTGTGTGTGGTTTTGAACTGTTTAATTTTTTTGAAGAGGTTAGCGCTAAAACAAGTTTTGGAAGCTTTTATCCCACCTGCCTAATTCGAGTTAGGCTCATGTGTCGGAGAACAGTGAAACACCATTATTCCTTAATACTTTTATCAAGGAAGTACATGGAAACCTTTGTCCAATTTCTAGAATATCTGAGTTCTGTTGTATTTTCTAGAATTTTATCTGTTTATGATAAGATTCAGCAAGAAGATGACATGATTCATAAAATGAAGTTATTTGTTGGATGTTTTTAGTGTAATGCCTGTGTTTTTCAGTATTCACCAAAGTAGTCTTTACTTTTTATCTAGTGTATTTCTTTATTTGATACTTGATGATCTGTGTAGATGTGAGGACAAGATACTGAAAATGGGTTTGGATATTGATATTATACTTGGAGTACACACTGTTCACCTTTCTGCAAAAATTGTTTTGTTTTTCCTTAGATACTCCGGGACATGGCAGTGGGTGGGCTGAGACGCCTCGCACAGATAGAGGTGGTGACTCCATTGGTGAGACACCAACCCCAGGAGCAAGTAAAAGAAAGTCACGATGGGATGAAACACCTGCTAGCCAGATGGGTGGCAGCACTCCTGTTCTGACACCTGGCAAAACACCCATTGGTACACCAGCGATGAACATGGCAACTCCTACACCAGGTAAGCCCAGTCCATTCTCTAAGGCTTCGCTTTCTTTTGTGGAAATGAAGCATTTACATTTATATTGTATTTTGAAATAGACTTCTGCCTAACGTGTTCTCCTGCCTGTATGAAAGCAGTCAGTATGTGCTCAGTTTGCCATTTTTAATGCCCACAGAAACTCGGATCTGGAGGGGAATCACGAGTAAGGTTATATGTCTGTTCATGTTCAATTTAGTTGGTAAAAACTGATAAAAGGCTCTCTAAAATTTGTTATCTTACTAGCTACAGTTTTCAAGTGGTATGGAAACTTTGGCTCAAGAGAGCACTTAATGGTTAAGTAAATAAGTCATCTGCATACAGAAGACTACTTTTTTTAATTTTTTTTTCTTTTCTTTTTTTTAATTTGAATATAGGTCATATCATGAGCATGACTCCTGAACAGCTTCAGGCTTGGCGTTGGGAAAGGGAAATTGATGAGAGAAACAGACCGCTTTCTGATGAAGAATTGGATGCTATGTTTCCAGAAGGGTATAAGGTAATTCATCTGGATTAAAATACAGCAGACCATGATGGTTTGGGTTTGGGTTTTTTGGGTTTTGTTTTGTTTTTTTAACAGAGTTGTCTCAGAAGTAGAACACTTCACAATTAAGTATTGATTATTGATTGTAGGTATTTGTTCTGTTTGGTTACTGATTTATTGTAAATCCATTAGAAAGGGAGAACTAAAGGTGATCTCAAAGGCCAGTCATTATTCTGCCTCTCAAAGTTGGGAAATGCCTGTCAAGGCCAGAATTGACTGGATGGACTGATTAAAATATTAAGTTCCAGATGTAGAAAAATAGGAGAGAGTCACAAATTTGAAGTCAGTGAATACTCTGTGTTGATACAGATACTGAAGTGCTTCTTTAATACTTCAGAGTATTATTCAGGAAAGAGACTTCAAAGTGTATTATCTAAGATCTCAGCAGTGGAAGTGAGCTTTTTTCTGAAATACTGTCAATACAGGATAAGTACAAATAAAAACTGTCATGGTGAATTTGTTTTATTTTGACAAATAAAAAGGAAGATATAAGTTTAGTAATGTTTTGTATTTTATGCCTTCCTCTTTTTATATCTGTTGTGGTAAGATAAATTTTGTTCTTTCTTCTGTAGGTTCTTCCCCCACCAGCTGGTTATGTACCTATTCGCACTCCAGCTCGTAAGCTTACAGCAACTCCAACACCATTGGGTGGTATGACTGGATTCCACATGCAGACAGAAGACCGGACTATGAAAAGTGTTAATGATCAGCCATCTGGCAATCTTCCATTCCTAAAACCAGATGATATCCAATACTTTGATAAATTGCTGGTAAATGAGATTTCACTCATGCTGATTAAAGTTTCCTGATTTCTTTTGAATATATAGCAATGCCTGTTTATTTGTCTGGAATTATTTGTAGGTTGATGTTGATGAATCAACTCTGAGTCCTGAAGAACAGAAGGAGAGAAAAATTATGAAGTTACTTCTGAAAATAAAGAATGGCACACCTCCCATGAGAAAGGTATTGCACTGTCAGATGCATTTATGTAACTTCATTTTTCAAAAATCTGCATTTGTTTTCAGGTTTAGTTTCAGTTGTCCATGGGATTCTCTTTAAGATAATCCTCTAAACTTTGATATTGGTTTAGTGCTTTCTTCCTCTTCTATATCTGTGTGGCTTTTTGTTTGTCATTCAATGTAACTTAGTATTGCTGCTCTTTGTACACAGTAATGTCAGCCAGTAAATAGTATCTGGGTTATAAAATATATTTATTTGATATATTTTTTTTTTTTACAATTATTAGAAACTAGATTTAGAATGCTTTTTGCTTACAGGGCTTTGTAATTTTCTGGATTTTGCTTTTTACATTTAAATTAGCAGTGTAGCTCTTAGTTTAAGTTTCAGCCTTACATGTTATGCAATACGTCAGCAGTCTTTTCTGCACAGTTTTGCTCTAAATTGACCGTAGCACCAAGCTGCCTAGATGCAAGTAACTGCTGTATAAGCTACTTTTCAGATGGAGCCATTCTTGGTATTAGACCAGGAGCTTGCTTTTCTTGAAAACTGAACATCTGGGAGCTGACATAAGGGTGTTTCTCTTCACGCACTCGTTTTTAAACAGATCAGCATAAAATTGTTTGAAGTAGAGTTTTGCAGTGGTAGAAGCAAATATTTTGAAGCCTGTGGTTACAGTGAACTATGTTTTAACTTGGTTAATATCTACCTGTTTTGTAATTGTTCAGTGTTGTTTCCTTAGTTTAACTGATAGGCTGTTTGGTTTTGTTTAGGCTGCATTGCGACAAATTACTGATAAAGCTCGAGAATTTGGAGCAGGGCCATTGTTTAATCAGATTCTGCCTCTGCTGATGTCACCAACACTTGAAGATCAGGAGCGTCACTTGCTTGTCAAAGTCATCGACAGAATTCTTTACAAACTGGATGACTTGGTCCGACCATATGTACACAAGGTCAGTTGCAGTTTACTATTTCATCTTTGATTTCCTTTTTCTGGTCATTGCTGGGAGAAGTGTGTATTTTGTTTGCCTTTCAGAAAAAGATGATTTTTTTTTTTTTTTAAACAGAATTGGTTTTCATATTTCTTCTTAAGCCACGCTTGTTGTGTGATTGAAATGTGGGCTTTATAGTATTAAGGCATGATGTAAAAATATGTGCACACTTGTGGGGGTGGGAAGAGGATCTTGTTTGATCTAGGTAGTATCGCAGGGCTTTTAGAGGCAATGAACTGTAAAAAAAAAAAAAAAGAGTATAATAGATTTAAATTTTTTCTGGTTATCATAAAGCTTTAAGCTTGGGTACATGGAATCGTCTTCGTTTCATGGAATCTAGTAGGGCCAGAAATACTACTAAAAGTATTAATGAAAAGAAATATTAATTTGTTCATCTTTTTCAGATTCTTGTCGTCATTGAGCCACTGCTGATTGATGAAGACTACTATGCTAGAGTGGAAGGCAGAGAAATTATTTCAAACTTGGCTAAGGTAAAGTTCCATCCTTCATTAAGACACCAAGTTTGCTTACATATAACTGCATGTCTATAGGCATAGCAGAAGAATTAACCGTGCTGCTCATAAATCCACTTGGTATGTTTTCTATGTTTTCCCTTTAGGCTGCTGGTTTGGCAACAATGATCTCCACAATGCGACCTGATATTGATAATATGGATGAATATGTCCGAAATACAACAGCTCGAGCCTTTGCTGTTGTTGCCTCTGCTTTGGGCATTCCTTCTCTGTTACCCTTCTTGAAAGCTGTCTGTAAAAGCAAAAAATCCTGGCAGGCTAGGCATACTGGCATCAAGATTGTACAGCAGATTGCTATTCTTATGGGTTGTGCTATCTTGCCTCATCTCAGGAGCTTGGTTGAAATTATTGAACATGGTAAGTTCTGCTTTCGCAGGCAAAGATTTTTTTTGTTTACTTTACATTTGGAAAACTTTTCATATGGCAGTGAGACACAGTGATAGTAAGGTCCTTGTTTTGTGTGTTCTTTTGACACTGAGAAACAGTTCAGCTGACTCTGAAAGAGGAATAGTGGTTCAGTTTTCCTGAGAATGTTAATCCGTGTTACACTGCCCCTCTGTTTTTGCTATTTTGAACTTAAGTCACAAGTAGTACAAGAAGTGGTACTAAACACCGTTCTCTTGCAGGTCTGGTGGATGAGCAGCAGAAAGTTCGCACCATCAGTGCTTTGGCTATTGCTGCTTTGGCTGAGGCAGCTACTCCCTATGGTATTGAGTCATTTGATTCTGTTCTGAAGCCTTTATGGAAGGGTATACGTCAACACAGAGGAAAGGTATGTCTAAAATACTTTCTTTAGTTTGAATGCAAATTGATATGTGTCTTTTGTAACTCATTAGAAATTTATTTCTGCATTTAAATAGGGTTTGGCTGCGTTTTTGAAGGCTATTGGTTACCTGATTCCACTCATGGATGCTGAGTATGCAAACTATTATACCAGAGAAGTCATGCTAATCCTTATCAGAGAGTTCCAGTCTCCTGATGAAGAGATGAAAAAAATTGTGTTGAAGGTATGTCAGAATTTAGCATTAATATTGAATATGTATGGTTTTATTTTTCTTAAAAAACCCCAAACAAAACAAAAAATCCAAATCAAAACAAAAAACCCCACCTTGAAACCCCAGACTCTAACACAGAATTAAAATTGTTGGGATTTTTGTTTCCTGCCAGGTGGTAAAGCAGTGTTGTGGTACGGATGGTGTTGAAGCAAACTACATTAAAACAGAAATCTTGCCACCTTTTTTCAAACACTTCTGGCAGCACAGAATGGCATTGGACAGAAGAAATTACAGACAGGTATTTTTGGTTTTTTAGTTGGAAAATTATTTACAGTAGAACAAAATTCATGTTAGATGCTTAACTTTGTCTTTTATGCCCTGAAACTGAATTTTGTTTGGACTAATGATTTAGAAATTGCATAGCTAGAAGATTCACAGGTTCCTAGGAGGCTATCAAGACATCTTACGTCTCTGAAAATGAGTCTACATCAGTTGTAAGGTGGGGTAGTGCACCCCATTTGTGTTACTTAAAACATTAAATGATTTCTAAAGGTAGAAGAGTTGTTTGTAGTGGGCTTAACATGCATGATGGTGTTTCTCCTCTTCAGACCAGGGAAATTTATTTTCAAGGTGTAGAAAGTAGATTTTAACAACATTTGCTTACTTAATGTTTGTATATTTCAGTTGGTTGATACAACTGTGGAACTGGCAAATAAAGTTGGAGCAGCAGAAATTATTTCAAGAATTGTGGATGATCTGAAAGATGAGGCTGAGCAGTACAGAAAAATGGTCATGGAAACAATTGAGAAGATAATGGGAAATCTGGGGGCAGCAGACATTGATCATAAACTGGAAGAACAACTTATTGATGGTATCCTGTACGCCTTTCAGGAACAGACCACAGAGGTATGGCTTAAGGGTTTTTAGTATTTGGTTTACTTTAATTGTAAGCTAGCTCAGTGTTAGCTATAAGAAATGTATGCTTCTAATTTTTTTCTCTAGTAAATGGAAAAACAAGCTCTAGAATGTTAGCATTTTAATAGCAATTTTAGATTGTGTCAAGTTTAATTAAAATGTAGTGCTGCTGTTGATCAGATTTTTTTTCCTTTTGTTTCTACACCCAGGATTCTGTGATGCTGAATGGTTTTGGCACAGTGGTTAATGCTCTAGGCAAAAGAGTTAAACCCTACTTGCCACAGATCTGTGGTACAGTTTTGTGGCGTTTGAACAACAAATCAGCTAAAGTTAGGCAGCAGGCTGCTGACCTGATCTCTCGTACTGCAGTTGTCATGAAGACTTGTCAAGAGGTACTGTATTGACTTCTCCTACCAAATCTGCTGTCATATGTCATAGTACTGAGAAAAAGTAACTTCTAAATCTTTTTACTTGGTTGTAGGAAAAACTGATGGGACACTTGGGTGTTGTGTTGTATGAGTACCTGGGTGAAGAATATCCCGAAGTACTGGGCAGCATACTTGGAGCGCTTAAGGCTATTGTGAATGTTATAGGTACGTTTGTGTATTGATGATGTGCCTGTTCAAGAGCAAAATAAAAAATCATTATAAAACTAAATACGCCTCTTTGAATTCAATAGGTATGCACAAGATGACACCACCAATCAAAGATCTGCTGCCACGGCTTACACCTATTTTGAAGAACAGACATGAGAAAGTGCAGGAAAATTGTATTGATCTTGTTGGGCGTATTGCAGACCGGTAAGCTGACTCATGATAAAATATTTGATCCTCTGTGTGGGCGTTTACTAGAGCAAAAGCTAAAGCTGAGTATCAGGTTTGGCATCTGGGTAATTATTATCCTATCTCTTGATGTTCATAAAGCTTAAGGTGAGATACTTAGCAGATGGTGTGTGGAATTATATTATTTTGCAAATGCTTTGTAAGAAGTGTGTCCATTTATGCAAACTTAAAATGCACACAGTGTAGTTAATTGAGACACTGTTAACCAGTGAAGGTCTAATGTTAACAGATACCTAATTAAGGAAATTGCTTAAGCAGTATCCCTCTGATAGCAAATGAATAGGTGCTGTAACTTATGTGGTTTTATTTAAAAACTTCAAACATCACTGAAGAGGTTTTTTTTGAGGTGCAGAATACGTTTCTGCAAGAGAATGGATGAGGATCTGCTTTGAACTGCTTGAATTATTAAAAGCTCACAAGAAAGCTATCCGAAGAGCCACAGTGAACACCTTTGGTTATATTGCGAAAGCTATTGGGTAAGTTGGCTTAATGCTTACCCACTTCTACACACAGCTACATGGTGATGATTGTGAGTTTTCTGGTGAGAAATATTCAAACTTCTCTGTTTAACATGTTAAATGTGTAGAACTTGACTTTACTCATTTTGTAGAAGGCGAATACTATTCTTCATTAACATGGGATGCTGCGCTCTTGAAATAAATTTGTAGACTAGCAAGGTTAGAGTTCTTAATTTGGTAGTAAGAGCTGTTTGTGTCATGTTTTTCTGATACTGTGATATACATTCAGACCCTCTCTGTATTCTTTGCTGAACTCTCCTTTAAATACTAGATCTTTCTTCTCTTATTTTTCCCCAAATCAATACTTTTATTGATTTGCAAAGGATTTTTTCCCACTAAGGTCACACTGCAAGTCAGCAATTGTAGAATGAAGCACAATTCCTATCTTTATGCATATTCTTAAATAAGTGACCCATTACTGACTTAATGCAGATACAGCAAGCAGTCAAGGAATGCCATAACTGTGCTTATTTATACGGGACATTGCCTGTCTCTGTCAACGTGTATGGTTTTTTACAAGTTTGTAGTTACCTGTGGGATCAGAGTGGGGGGGTGGGGGGCGGGATACTGCTATCCTCCAGATTTTACAAGAGGCAGAACAGAAGGCAGGAAAAAAGCTAAGTAGTAAAAATCTTGGTTATGAAATTAAGATCGTGCAGTTGCTTAAGCTGTTTTACAGTTTCATGGTTTGTGTTGTTTCCCAGTTATCTAAACTTTTTTTAAGGGCTAAAGCCATGCTTTTCTGCCACTTGCTGTTTGAAACTCAACTAATTTTATCCAAATCCTCACTGAATCTATTGAGATGGATGCCTGTGTTATCTCTTCCAGACCTCACGATGTATTGGCTACACTGCTAAATAACTTGAAAGTACAGGAAAGGCAGAACAGAGTATGTACTACAGTAGCAATTGCTATTGTGGCTGAAACATGCTCACCTTTCACAGTGCTGCCTGCACTCATGAATGAATACAGAGTTCCAGAACTGAATGTCCAGAATGGTGTGTTAAAATCTCTCTCTTTCCTGTTTGAATACATTGGAGAGATGGGAAAAGATTACATTTATGCTGTTACACCATTGCTTGAAGATGCTCTAATGGATAGGTGAGTGCACGTCTTTCTATCTGTGGTACAGTTAGCCATAGTCATATAGTTTAAGTATATAGCTGGGTCTTAACGATAGCGAATACACATATTATCCTTGTTTGCTAAAGATGTTAAGTGACCAGGGTAATCTAGAAGCCATTTTCTGCAAATAATGCAGATTATATACTCCTATTTTACTGATACTTTTGAAGATTAAAATGATACAAACATTGTAAGTGAGTCAAGACTTCTTACATTCAAACTGCTTTGGATAATTTCTATTGTTAATACTTTTGCTGTGGAATTAGAGTGGAGTAATTTATGAGAAAACTCCGTCTTTTTTTTTATTTACTGATTTTTTTTATTATTCTGCCTCTTGCTGTCAGTAAATATGGGTTAAAAGTGTGTGTTAGTGCTTTCAAAAAAGTGTTATTGAAAAGAAACACTATGCTTGTCCAATCGTGTCACTTCTAAGTATGATTTATTAATAGACCATTGTTCTTTTTGCAGGGATCTTGTACACAGACAAACAGCCAGTGCTGTGGTGCAACACATGTCTCTTGGTGTTTATGGATTTGGCTGTGAAGATTCTCTTAATCATTTGTTAAATTACGTATGGCCTAATGTGTTTGAAACCTCTCCTCACGTCATTCAGGCAGTTATGGGGGCTCTGGAGGGCCTCAGAGTTGCTATTGGTCCCTGCAGAATGTTGCAGTATTGTTTACAGGTATGTCCTCGTGTATGCTGGGATAGCAGAGACAGCAATTATCAGGCAGGACTTCTCTCCGGGAGACAAAAAAAGTCAACTGAAGATGATTTTCAGCAAAGGAAAACAGTGTGGCTTCTTGTCTCTTTAAAGTGTTCTTTAAACATGGCATTCTGTACCCAGGATTTCAGAAATTGAAATAAGCGGTAAACAGCGATTTTGATATCATGAGATAGCTAATTACACTGAGGAACTTGAGTAGAATTAGCAGGTAACTTAGAATATAAATTGGCTAAAATAGCCTGGCATTCTGACTTGTAAAATGGAGGCATCTCACAAATTTTGAGGACACTAACTAATGACTGGGGAATAAATTAATAGTGCAGGAGGTTATGAGAATAAGTATCAAGTGAGATAAATAAACGAGAGGATGGGCTTAATATTAAATCACCATTATTTGTCGTTAGCCAAGAAAAACAGTAAGACATTGAAAACTGTGTAAGAATGAAGCACTAGAAAACTGTGCTTTGATCAGAATTTATGCCATTACCTCAACACTAGTCAGTTCAGTTTCTGTAAATGTGTATGTGGTGGTAAAATGTGAAGGCTCCTTTTCCGTGTAATTGCACATAACCGTTCTTGCTGCATTGGCTATAGAATCTAAACTCATGTTAACAGGTGGGAAGCAAGGATGAATGTAATGCAGATCAACGTAGAGAAGATGTGACAGCATTTTATTAATTATTTGCAGATACAGAATTTCACCGTGTGGCTTTTTTTTTTTATGAGGGGGTCTCAGCATAAAGATACTGACATCAATAGGAGGGTGAAAAAAGTCTCATACAGTGGCTTTTTTTGCAAATACTTTACATATTCTTACTATATAGAAACTTTTTTCTAGAGCTTTCACATCTGCTCATTTTTTTAGGTTTAATAGTAGTTTATCTTGTGTATTCCTGTCTAGTGCTCTGCACAAATCACAATTAGCAGAGCCAAAGACTCAGTTCCAACCAATACACTGGAGCAGCTTTTAATTTTTACTTTAAAACAATACAAAACTTAAAATATATTCAGTGGAATTTCTCCCTGCAGAAAAAAAGATTAGAAAATCTGTCTCTAAACTACTTGCTAGTTTAGATAGTCACAAAAATTGGGAATGACACATTCAGTGTACCTTCTTTGTTACCAGTGGTGTTAGTTACTATAATTGCTTTTTTAAACGCTTATTGGGCAAAACTTGATTAAATTCAATAACAGACATTTAGACTGTAAGCTTTTAATAAATCTTGTTCTGGTCTGTTTTGTAGGGTTTGTTTCACCCTGCCAGGAAAGTCAGAGACGTTTACTGGAAGATCTACAATTCAATCTACATCGGATCGCAGGATGCTCTGATAGCACATTATCCAAGAATCTATAACGATGAAAAGAACACGTATATTCGTTACGAACTTGATTACATCTTATAATCTCCTTGTTCAGTTGTTTGTGTTTAATGCACAGCTGTTCTTCAATTAAACGCTTCAGATTTGATGATGTAAAATTTTAAAATAATGGAGATCAGTATAGAGCTGGTCAGAGGCAGAGCTAGGAATCGAGTAGCATGATTTTTTAAATATGTCCTTGTTTTTTGATGTTAAACAGTTAAAACCAGTAGTGACCAAGAAAACAGTGATTACAATGTACTGGAGGGATTTCAGTTTGGATTCATCTTTATGAAGATTTAGATTTCATTCCTTGTGTTTAAAGGGGAAGTTTATTTGAGAAATAAACATTTGTGTATAAAAACTAATTTGTGTGTGGTTTTTGGACAGAGAGGCTTGTAAAATGAGTCCCTTTGGATTAAGTATTTGTTCATGTAATAAATAGGTGGCATAAAACATTTTAACCCTTTTTGTCATCCCCTAGCTTTTGAATAAATAAGAAAAACATACAAACTGTAGTTAATGTGTGTATCTTTCTCATGCAATAATGTAGCTGTAGTCTGGCTGATGGCTGTAGTAGTGGCAGCTTTTTTTCACGGAAAAAGTAGTATTCAATTGCTGCTTGTTATTGCTTCTGGTTGTGGGGATGGATTAGCTTGTTAAATTTTCAGAAGTTGTGCAAATTGTGCATATTGATCCCATTTAGCATGGTTTTTAGTATGTTCTTTAGCATGTATGACTGTATAAAAAGCCAAATAATATTTATAGGCTGTGCTATAATTCCTATAAAGAGCTGGGAGAGTAATGTTGTCCCCAGCACCTGAGATGAGACAATTTCGAAGTGTGTGTGTGACATAGGAGATACTTCAGCTTGAGATAAGAAAAGTGTTTTATTTCCTTACTTGTTTTTTCCTCCTGTGAGCGAACTAAAAAGAAAAGGTCTTGATACATGACAGTAAACCACGTGGAACACAAGGTTAAATCATTCTGTTAGTACTGTGAATTATCGTATGTTTGTAAGATAACAAAAGTTGGCTATTGGGCATGTCGCTCTGAGAGTCCTTGATTCAAGTTGAGTGATTAGGTTCCATCTTACCAAGTTCAATGCAATGTGATTAGCTGACTTCTCTGCTGTTTTACGTGCATGTGTGATTCTTCAGCTGTTCAGCATATAAGAAAATCCAACCCTTCCTTTCAGGGCCAAAGTTTTTGTTAGGGGCTTGGGGTGGTACAACAATTTGGGACCCTTTTGTTTGTGACAGTACTAGTTAATGTTGGGAACTTTTTCAACAGTGTGCTTTATTCTGAAATTCTTTAGGTGAAAACAGCTGAAACTTCTTGAAGTCTTTATTGCTGAACTGCTCCCTTGCAGAGTAACAAGTTCATTCTAGCCTATTTCTAGTGCTTTCTCATTTAATTATATTGTTTGTATTACAGATGGCCTGCTATCTTCTTTTCTTCAGTAGTTCTGCAAGATAGGACCAAGCAAGTGCCAACAGAGAGGGTGGAGGGCTGAAAAAAAACCAAACACTTGAGTTTCTCAAAACTAGCCAAAAGAGAGCTCTGAAACAGGTAGGAACAGAGGATAGCTCATGACTTCTAGAGGTGCCTTAGCAAAAAAGTTGTTTTATAAACAAGTCAAATTGTAAAAATTTTCTAGTAAGGTGGAAGGAGCAACTTCAGCTTATTCTCGTTTTGTATCTTTCAAGCTCATCACTGTAATGCTCAGAAGTCTTTTCATAAAGCTTTTTTGGGAAGATACAGTTTTTCTTCTTTCCTGAGAAAAAGAGGGAAGGGGAAGGAGGTCTGTTTGATGAAGCAGAATTGTACATAAAATGGCGGTGTTCGCCGTTAGGGTTTTTGCTATCCCAAGTATTTGGTATGAAATCTGGTTTGAAACAGCAGTACTGAAGCGCAATTCTTTATATGCGATGTCATCAGTAGGGCGCTTTTTCCTTCCTGAGGCTTTTGTGCATCTGTGGAGCTCTTACCTAGAAAGGCTATCTCTGGGTCATGCGCTGTTTGATGTGACTTTGTAGGAGCCTACAGCAGCTCTTAAAGAATTTTGCCTATGTTCTTTACCAACCATACCAAGCTTTATTTAGCACGGGGAGATTAAGGGGACCTAAGAATACCAACATCCATTTTTGTTCTGCCCAAGGGCAGAAAGTTTTAGGGAAGGAAGTGAAGTTACTGTCTAGATAAAGTGCTATGACACCCGTCCATCTGTAGGCAAACATGTTTCTTTTTCAGTACAAATTAAAATCAATAATGAATGGGAAAGTTTTAATCTGAGGCTGTGGCTGATGCTCACCTGCAGATTTCTGATTCTGGACAACAAAGGGCAGTGTTAAAATGTATGGAAGGGTTGGGTCACTGCTATTTAAATTCCATTAATGAATAATAGTTGTGCCATTAATATAGAAAAATAGACTAGGCTAAGTGAACAGAAGATCTACTACTGCTGTTTTGCTGCTTGTTTGTAAAATGGGAGACATGCTGTGGCTTGGCAACAGGTAAGTTTACCTTGCTACAGAATTACTGTGTGGTGTTTGCTAAATACAGGTGAAGGCCTAAAATCTGAATGTCCATAGTGTCTCTCATCTTGCTTACTTCATTTTCTTTGTAAAGGGAGCAAAGTCTTCCTTCCCAGCTTCCCCCCCACCTCTGGATTTACATATAACTCCTAATTTTATTAGCGAATTGCAAAGGAAACTATGGACAAAAGCCTCACTGACAGCCCCGATTCTTCTGAACAGGCTCCTCCAGTATGTGGAGTGAGGTGGAGAGACATACGGGGGGGCGGGGGGGAGGGGAAGGGTATGTGATTTATGTATTTATTTTTTTAAATCAATTATGATGCATTTGGGAAGGGGTAGTGAATTAAGAGTGTAAGCCATACTGCAATAAGCAATACTGCCTTGGGCTTTTCCTACTTTAAATTTACAACTTAACGTGCTTCTTGATTGTTAACTGGTTTGTTTGGTTGTCCTTTCTGATGGAAAAAAAGGATGCAACAGTTGTATAAACTGACATTTCCTTACAGTCTAGACTTCTCCATCAAAGCATACCCCTTTACAGCCTGAGCTGATGGGGCTAAAATTTGCCAAGGCTAGCAGTTATCCTTAAGGTATGCTAATTTTAAGATTGGGGGAAATTTTGTGTTTTGTCTCAAATACTTTGAGAGCAGCAAAAGATAATAATCTAATGTTTCCTTGATTTTTATATTCACTGGTAGTTGGATTCTCTTACTTCTATACCTCTCTATTCTGATACAATTTCACACACATACACCTGCTTCACTCCTACTGTTCTGATTCAGTTGTACCCACTTCTCTTAGACCTCATCTTTTCATGGCATTTATCTGATCTGCATTTCTCCCCTTATTCTCTGCACCGAAACCTGTACACTTACCCCTGTATCTGTATCAGACTTCTTTTCCCCGCTGCATGTTTTGGCACAGTAGCTGTGGTGGCAAGGAGGGCGCTGAAGAGAGATTCTCCTTGCCTCTGTTTGTTGCACTTGCAACCACAGTGGTTCTGGGATGCTTGAATAATCAGTCACTGCTGGAAAATTCTGACTCTGCTTCTGCTGCTCAGGCTGGAGCATGCCAGGTATGGGGCAGGGAGGTCTTGAAGAATACAGTTGCCAAACTCTAAATTGTTTGGGAAAAGACTAGGGGGTGCAGTGTGCACTTATATCTATACCAGCAAGGTTGATACCAGGCTTCCTTGCCCAGCCTGAGCTACCTGGGCTGTTCCTCCGCCAAGTAAAGTGGAGATGGAGTCTGTTCAGTGGCTTTTTACATTCAATTTCTTGATCCTATAGTAGAGTCATTGTAGGAGTCAGATGGAGCTTGTCAAGGTGTTCCTGTTGAGACAAGGAAACAGGATGCCAGAAGGTTACTGTAATGGCTGGATTTTCTGTGATGCTGGTTTGTGTGTACCTCCAGAGGGAACACTGGAAAGCTTATTCCAAAGCACAGCAGAACTTCAAGCCTGAGTTTCTGCTTGAAGCAGACTTGAAGAGTTTAAGTAAATAAAGGTTTGCAAATAATCCTGAAATGCAATGGCAATTGTTGTCACAGATGTGAGGTAGATTTTAATTTACTTTTTTTTTTCAGAGACCCTGAGATTGCTAAAGGACTAGCATTCTTTTCACGAGAAGTTTGATGCTTAGGATAAGGTTTTGGGTTTTTTTGACAGAATTTCTAAGAATTCTGCAGCAAAGTATGGATGTGGTGATTTTTAAGTGAAATTACGTGTAAGAGTCCTTAAAAATTAGCAAAACAGACTTCCAACACTTTGCTTTTGTCAGTGAAGGAATTCTGCTCTCCAAAAAAATGGTTCATTGTGAAGTAGCTTCTAACACGTTGAGAAAGGTTGGAGGTTGGTATGGCTGTAATAAACAGAATGGTCTTAATAAATGCTAAGCAGCCTTAAGAATGTTTGTCATCACTGTGGCATACATTCTGTTCACTAGCTTTACAGAGAAACCAAAGTGTTTTCCTTATCACTTTTACATCCATGTGACTCCCAGAGATTACATGGTACAAGCTTTTTCTCAGTTACTTTTCATAAGTTTGTCTCTTCAGGCCACTTTCTTAAACCTTTTGGTGTGATGCCTGTTGTGAAGTTTCAGACAGTGTTGCATCACACTTATTATTCTCCTACACACTTTTCTCCAAGCTAAGCAGCATATTTTCCCTCCATTTAAGCTGCTGTAATGAATACCCTCGTTACTAATAGGCTAGGGTGGGACGGGAAACAGCTTTCAAATTTGTGGTTCTTCACTAAATGTGGGAAGTGTTGATGTGTGAGTAAAGTGGTTGCCTGTTATTAATATGCATCTGTGAACCAACTGCAGAATCTCGCTCTTTGCCAGTGGATTAGAAAGGGAAGAGGTAAATATGACACTCTGTGATCCAGAGTATAAATCTGTACGTCAGCATGCTGCTGCATGCTGAAGAGCCCTGAGTCTCACCAGTAGTAGCTGAAAGAGATTGCTGCTGCCCCTGGTCTCCAGTGCTGGCTTTCCTCCTGGTCCATGTGGCTTAAACTGCAGCCTTCCCTGTGCTCCCCTCCCAGCTGTACCCCTTGAAATTGTTGTGGGCTGATCTGGGGCCTGTTAAGGCCTCCCAGAAGCCTGGTTAAGAGATCCAGCGCACCACTGAGTGAGGAGTGACTCTTCCTTATCTAATTACACGCAGTCACACCTAATGCAAGCCCCAGACCAAATGTTCTGGAAGTTATTGAATAAGTATTTTTATTTGCAAGCAAAACAGCAACAAATATTTTAAGAATTGTGAATACATAGGGGAGCAAATGAATGGACTTGATCTGCTTATCCCAAGACCATATCTAATGGGTCTCAAGTCAGTTACTGTGTCCCCTCTTGGTATTGGTCATAATTAGATTTTCAGGTTTTCTGAAAGCTTGCTTTCTTGGTGAAAAGAGATTTTTTTGTTTGTTCATTTGCTTGTTTTTAAGATCTTCCCCAGGGTCTGCATGCCTTGTTTATTCACTGTGAACCTCCTGTTCCTTTCACAAGTAGGAGACAGTTTGGTCACCTTAATACCCAAGTGTTCCTTTCCATTCATAGATAAATATGTCTTTGTTTTATTTGCAATCATCTTCTGCACTGAGCTGGCTAATAAACCAGTTCAATGAGCTGTACACATTGTTTCCCCTCCTGCCCCATTTCCTCTCATGGCTTGCATTTCTCACTGAAGAATGCCATCTTTCACTGGTCCTAATGCTCTGCACCAGTTTTTTGTGTTAAATCCACACATGATAGAAGCCTTTCGCATAGGCTAGCTGCCGTTTGTTACTGGCCTTTGATTGAGACCACATGTGATGGCTGTTAACCACTGCAGGGTGACAAGGGTCTGAGGTGACTTATTTCCAGCCTTTTGTTAAGTAACTTCAGAAATAGTGACCTTCAATCCCTGCCTGTTATCCAAAAGAGTAGAATAGAACTGTGTTCAAATAAGTGATTTTGCTTTGAAAGCTACACTTTTTTCTCTCTGTCGAAGTCTAAGTCTCCAGGGATCTGTGGATCTTGAGCCCAGCTGATAAAAGGAATGGAACTGGCCATTTATTATTTTAGCTAATAAAGGAGGATATTGTGTATTAGCTTTTTCACATTCCAAGGCACTAGCAACAGAATGAAGGTTAAAGGCGTCTGATATTCACAATTAAAGAATGGAGCCTTTGTTTTTAGCACAGTATGCAGCTGAGACAGAAGGAATAGGCCAGGAAATGAAAACCAGGTGGCTTGGGTTTGAATTTTTAAGACCAAAGAAATGACCTTCAAAAAAAAAAGGCTATTTCCTCATTTAATAAAAATATGTTAAATACACACAAACCCATTTAATTATTTTCTGCATTGGTTTGCAGATGTTTCTGTACATGTATCTTGTATTTCCACAGACCAAACATGATGATGAACAGATTTGTCTTAAAAACCCTGCTGAGATACAGCTAAAGGTTTCTGTAGCACTAGATGCTGAGTTAATTTTTACAAGATTGGAAGGTACACAATAAGCAGTGAGAGCAGGTAGAAATTTTTGTCTCACTGCAATATGTATTAGAGACACAGCTGCATACAAATATTACTGTTAATATTGCAGTAATAATGCTACCAGTTACATGATACTACCGATCTTGTGTCAGTACCTTAAAAAAACCCCAAACCCCTGTCATTTAAAAAAAATTAAGCAAAATCAAGGGTGTAACTGGTTCTTATTCCCTCTCTCCTGTTTATTACGATATTTGTTGTAAAAGATGAAACCATGGTAACTTAAACTTAGCGTAAGGCATCCGTAAAATAAAATGACAAATTATCATTTAACACAATTACAATTTTTTTTTCAGACACAGCTTTCACTTAAAGCTTAGAAAACTAGAGACAACACACTTTGCAAATCAGCTTGGTTGTGTTCTCTTGAAAATGGTGAACGCGACTTCATAGTGACAAGCCGTAGGGTTGTTTTGTTACCCACACAGCGGTACAATTGTAACTGCCATTAGCGCTCCCAAAACTCTGTATTGCAGCTGTCATTTCCTGCAGCGGCAGGCTGTATCCTAAGCTTTGCTGTTTGTCCAGATGATGCTAGGGAAGTGTCTTGGGCCGCAGGTGTAACGCTCCTTCTCCAGCTGACTGGGGTCTGCAGCACAGGCTCTCTTGCCATGTGCTTTTCAGTGGCAAGAGCTTCAGTCACACATTGTGACTTGAGAAGCACTCGCAGGTGGTGGCCGAGAAGCTTCTCTTGGGGTGTTCTCCCCCTAGAACTTCCTAGGCTTCCTGCTTAGTACCTGAATTAGGGCTAGAGGTGCTTGTTGGTATGGGCATTTTTGCCTGTGTGAGCTAACACATTTTGTTAAACATGTTCTACAACTTGTTAAGGCAAAGTATACTTTTTTTCAAGTAGTTGATTCAAAGCCTGGTTTATCGTACAAGAAACTCAACCTTACTTTCCCTGAGCTTTTTGCTGACTCCCATCTGGTATTCTACTGAAGATGCAAATAGGCCTCTTGACTTGCTAAGTTTAATGAAGAAGTCCATCTTTGTCTAAAATGCTTCCCTGCTAGTCACCACCCTATGTTTTTTTGATTTTTTTGTTGTGTGTGTAAGATTTTAGTGGAACAGTCCTGCAGGCTTGACAGGAGCAAAGATGTTGAACCACCAAATGCCATCATATGCATATCATTTGCTCAACATTTGTAGGAAGTTACAATTAGTTATTGCATTAGCCTTTGTATGGCTTATATATATATTAAGATCTTTCTCTGAATCACTGTCTGAAGATGGGAGAATAACTTTCCAGTATTAACATACATACTTTCCAGTGTTAATATGCATTTACTTGCGTATGGGCAAGTAAAAATGCATATGTGCTGCTGGGTGCAGCTTGCTTTTTCTTTTATGGCCAGTTACAGTTTCTTTCTATACTACTTTGTATTGAGGTAGCTCTTGGGCGTTTCAGTTACTGGAGACGGGCCTGCAGTACAAACTTCTTGGAGTTATTACATTTTCATACATTGGTTATTTTCTTGGTGTTAGAAATGCAAGTCTACCGTTTGTGACAGCTTGTCAGCTGCTGGCTCTATGTCCTTCATGCTGATGTAATGCCATGTACCACAGTTGTCCACCCTTCAAAAATCTTATTTTCCATGTAGTATAGGATATACAGCAATTAAAAAAAAAAAAAAAAAAAAAAAAAAGGCAACAAACAAACAAACCCCCACCACAAACAAAACCCAACCACCACCACATTTACATTTTAGGTTGTATCAATAGTTGCTTGGGTTGCATACGTTTTCATTGGGTTATTTTTTAATCACTTTCCAAGCGAGGCTTATAAAGCTTTCTGCAGTGTCAGAGAAGAGGCCTCCAGTAAGGGTCTTTGCCAGCACTGCTGTGAGGGATGCCTATGTGATATAGATACTGCCATTTGGGAGATGTTTTGAGACTTCCTGTGCAGTTCAGCTATCAAAGAACTTCCTGACACATCTGTTAAAGGTTTTACCTCTGTTCTTGCTTCCTTTGGATTTCTGGGGGCCTCCTTGTTACCTGCCTCTGGAGTTTTGCTGCTATAGATTGTAATCTTTCCCCCCAAAGGAATTAACATGCATCTGACTGTGATACTTCTGTTACCACTGCTTGCAAATCATCTCTCTGTAAACACATGTGGTCCTTTTATTCTCCTGTTTCAGGAATGTGTGCTCTTTCCACTGATAAACAAAAGTTGTAACTCTCGACCCCACTCAATTCCTCTTTTAACACCCCAATTGATGAGCAATTGTTTTTAACTCTTTATTTCAAACATGTTTAATCTGCTCAGTGTTTATACTGTTTTACTCCTATGGTTTTCCTCTTTAACTGGATCATTTTATTGTTATATCACATCCGTTTTATATGGCTTGAAGTCAAAACAAAACTCGGGTATCCTAATAAAGCTGGTAATCCTGGACTTTACCTAAAGTACCTGCTACCACTACGTTTAGCTCAAGTGCTTTCTTGTTTATACCAGAATGTATTTCCCAAGAATGGAGAGTTAAGGTCTGGGTCCTTGGTCCAGTGTTACGTAGAATAAGGGTCTTAACGAGCAAACAAGGTTTACTTTGCTGTTTTAATTTAAGGTTAAAATGTGGAACTGTCTAGCACACCCTCGTGTGTTGTCAAAAGTTTATGTGCTTGAAATCAGGCAAGTGTGGGTGTAAAGAAGGAGCAGGGCATAGTGATTAAAGGATAGTAGTGGATACTGGGACTTCCTTCTCTGCCAAAGGATTTGCTCAGCGACTCCATTGCTAAACTTTTCTGGAAAACAGAAATTGTGACACTTAGTTCATGGAAACCAGTCTGAGGGGAGTCAAAGGGATCTTATAATAAATTAGTTGTTATCTTCTTCCAAGAGGTGTTGGCAGAATAGAAGAGACACTGGCTAAAGCATTGGTCCCAGAAAGGGAAGAGGAGGAAAATTTATTTAGTATGCAAATTATTAATTTTATCTGCTGTTCTCTCACACTTTACCTGCGTGCACATTGTACATAGTTACTTTGTGAAGTTCTCTGTTTCATTTTAACTACGATATGTCCCTGAAAGTTGACACTTTTAACCCCAGTTTCTACAAGGATGTATCTGTTAGAAGACAGCATTTAAAACAGTGGGCTTAGTGCTAGTTTTAGGGCCTGCAGGAAAGAGTGCCAGGGTCTGACCTCTGAGAGGACCAGAAAATGTAGGTCTGCAACCCACGACTGAGCTGGTAAATGCAATCTAAATCCTGTGAGAGTTGCTTGAGGCCACCCAGCTGCCTGGGCTCAAGCTACTGAGCTGTGTGCAGCGAAAGCAGTGCTGTGCCAGCGACACTTGCAATCCCCTCCTCTTCCTTCTTCCAATGATGTTGAAGTGGATCGAACTGTTTTATTCTCCCTCATATTCAAACAGTCTAAGAAATATTGCAACTTAGTAGCTGTTGAAAATTTTAACATTTACTTGAATCTGGGGTAAATTATCGCAAGGCACGTTCAGAGTGTGGATTCTCCCCAGCAGTCCGCCCACAGGAAGGCATCCGAGAGCCCAGGGGGTGCTATTTACTATGGCAGAACAATGCTTTGCACCCTTCAGGAGGCAGGTTCCCTTCCCTTTCCAGGACTTGGCTGTGTCTTGTTGCTGTGATAAGAATGCTTCTTAGTGTTTCCTTTTTCTTATCAGCTAAACTGAGTTGCTGGAGTGAACTCGGGCCATCTGTCCTGATGCTGGAAAAGAAGCTGCTTAAGCTGCTAGCAAATCAGCAGTGTGACATGGAGGACTTAGTAAGGAGTCTCACGCTGAATTGCAGATCGTCGTGATTAAAACCAGTCTGCCCTACTTGGCATACTGGTTCAAGATGTTGCTGTTTAGTGGGGAGCATTCTAGTAATACAGGCGTAGCTTTTCCTGCTTCTCTGACTGTGTCCTTCTCCCCACTTCCACATAAGTGGGTTTGAATCCATAACCTACTGTTTGGAAAATTACAGTTTCCTGCACAGTCAACACAGACAGTTGTGGCATCGCTGAAATGTTGTGCTGAAAAATGTTGTTTCCTGCGCTAAAGGAACTGGAAAACCTGCCAGGAAGTGCTGCGTGATAGGGGTGTGATTTGTAATGTGTTATTTACTGTAAGTACTAGTTACTTCTGCTGCAGCTGGACAGCAGAATGAAGATGCTAATGGATTATTAAATCATTAGTACTAGCATACAAGCACAAATTTGTTCTTAATGTGAAGTAAACAATCAATAAAAGTTACATCCTGATGCATTCACGCAGTTTTGAGAGATAAAGGAATGAGCTCAGGCCTTGCCTTTGCCCAAAGCTGTTTGACATTTCTGAACTCTCAATGTTCATCTCCCGTACTGGAACACTGCTTCATGGCGCTGGTTTTTTTCTCCCAGCAAGGTGGTTTTTTTCATTCTCACTGTGCTCTGGGATTTAGGGAATTAGAGGGGAGTAAGGCAGCTGTACCATAAGCTTAGAAGCTCATTTCTGACCTGCTTTATTCTTGTAGTTGTATCTGTGATTATGTCTGGAGATGTTAATGGTGACATTATCTGGAGCACAGCCATTGACCCAATCATCTGATCTTGCAAGAGGATCAGGGAAGACACCTGCACTCATGCAGAATCTTACAAATGTCCTTGAGGCATCATGTAAGTGCAGGGCCCATCTGTATGGGCTGAATCCATAGATTTTGATTGTGGGACCAGGCATGTGTGCTGAGCATTATTTATTCCATTCTCTGAGTCATAATGTTGTGCAAAATGCATATTTAAGAACTTTAACTATTGTGTTCTGCATACATAAAGTGTACTTCACATTATTTTTAAAAAACATATAGCAGATATTCACATTGTATGAACTCTAAAAGGCTTCTGCAGTGAAAGACAAAACCATTTAAAAGGGATTTGAATAGACTGCAGCAGAGTTACTCAATCCTGGAGTCATGACTTTCCTCTCAGATACCTTGTTCCAATTCACATAAATGGAAGGCAGGTTCCTCATTTCTTAGAAGGAAAGTAGGGTTTACTTGGAAGAGCTTCATATTTTAGTCTGTTGGATCTTTTTCATTTGTTTATTGAAGACTTTCAGCAGTTCTGACCCACAGAGGCTGGGTTGTGGTAAATGTGCAAGATGAACTGATGTTGACGCTGTGTTTGTAAGTCAGAGCAAGGTCGTGTGCTATCCAAAAATCCAGTACAAATAAAACCGGTTAGCCACAGGATCTTCCTATTCATGGCCCGTTCTGCATGGGCTCCACCAGTGTCAGTACGTCCTGTGGATTTTCCTAGGGTGCACTGTGCAGGCCATCAGGTGGCTCGTTATAATGTCACTAACTTCATTGCAATTAGGGACAGATTCCTGCCTCTCTACCCTGCTTCTCTCCAGTCACTATAGGGCTTTAAGAGACACTCCTGATCTAAAGAATTTTTTTTCCCCCCTCCCAGGAACCAATAAGCCCCTGTCAAAACAATCAGTTGTTTATTCTGATGAATGTATGGAATTATTAAAAACAGAACAACCTCTTGGAGAAATGGAACTTCCATCAAAATCTTACAAAATTCTCCTTCCATTACCTTGTTTGGAAATGAAAAGGGGTTGGGGTAGAGTATGCTTTGTTTTCTTTTTCTTTGGAAACATCCTTATTTGGCATCTGTAAAGCATTTACATTCCCTAGTTCTGGATCAAAGTCCTTTCATGGCTCATGTTACTTATTTCCTTCTTTAACCAAGGCACAGAAAGAAAAATGGATTTTTCCTCCCTCAGGCTTACAATATAAACCATTGTAAAAAGTGAAGTCCCATTTTTTAGCAAGGAAGTAGTGAGAATGAGGAATAAAACATTTAAAAATGTATAATGAAGAATAACCACCACCCACTTCAGAATGAAAGCTGTCAGTAAATGCAAGTCTCTATGGCAGTCATGAAACACGTAAGGTAAAATTTAGTAAAGCTAAACTAAGATAACTGTGCTGCTGGATTTCCTTTGCTCCTCATATTCCAAAGGTTTGTGCTCTTCAGGGGAGGAACTTTGTCCTCTTCAGCCTGTGTAGCAGCTAGTACAGTTTGCCAAGTATTGGGATACAAACCACAGTTGGACCAGGCACTAGGAATGTTAGAAGCAAAACACTGCTTTCTTTTATTGCATGAGTGGCAGGATGAAATTTGGGGTTGGCAGAATTATCTTCTGATAGAAGAACAAGAAACTCCTGTGAATCAGCTGTGACATGTGATCTTGTTTTAAATTTGCAGGAGGGTGTAGATAGTCTTGCTTCTGAACGCAGAACAGACTCTTTCCAAGTCTGCCCCTCCCATTGATTCTCTGCCCCAAAGAGGCTGGTGTTTCTGCTTATTTTCAGAGCTGTGCTCGCTATTCCTCTGGCTTTCTGCCTTCTGTAGACACATGGAGCTGAGCCCAGTCACCCTCTTCAGTTTGCAGACAAGCTTCTAGGCTGTGGCCGTGAATATTGGCTCTCTGCTGTTTCCAAGTATCATTACAGCAAAAGGCTAGATAATGGCTGTTTCTGATTTATCTTCTAGGAAGAATTTGGATGTCTATCACTTCTAGCATGGTCTGTGATGATCCAGCTAGTTTGGGGTAAGCCAGTACCGTAATAAATGTACCCTTTGTTCTCTCAGCTTTGTTCTCCTGGAAACAAATCATAAATTCTCATCTATATTTTAGTGTATTCAGATATTTTAATTGGTTTACATCACAGACCTTCATTCTTCGAAGTTCTAGTTTAGTGTTCCCTTTTTGTAAGGGAATATATATAGTATTGCATGGCATGTTTTATATTTAACCATAAAGCAACATGGACTACCGTCTGTAAGGCCAATTTGTTCCCATTAGCTTTCATGCAGCAGATCTGAACTTAATCCAGACTTCCAGTATTCCTCCAGAAATAACATTACTGACACCCTCTGTCACATCGTTCTCCCCACAGAGCTCTTGGCCACACAACTTCTCTGATGGAAGGGAAGAAAACCTCCCTTTGGATTATGAGCTAAACCCTAACATCAGAGAGAAAACTACCACAGGGCTGCTCCCTCCTTGGTAGCAACTTCATGTTAGTCACTGTGTGCTTCCACACCCCTTCTAATTAAATGCAACTTCAGCAATGGGATTTCTTTCTTTGTATGACTTGAAAAATCAATTCTCTTGCTGGCTTTTTGGGCACTGTAAAAAAAATATAGTTGAGTTTGGAGAAGAGATTTGCTAGCAGAACAGTCCCAAATCTTTTACCTAGGTCTTAGAGCTGGTGTTGGACTTGTTAGGTCCTGGCAAAGGCTCAGGTATAGGCCCTTTCTTCCTCTCTGCACATTGAGAATGGATTGATATGCACACCTAATTTAGCTCGTGCAATGCTCCTCACTTCCAAGACTGTGATACTGGACAACCGGCCTAGTTGTTTCTTTCCAAAATTATTCTGTTTTGGCTGATAGATTTCAGCATTGCTGGCAGGCATCCATCAGTGTCCCATTGGCTGTACCTAGTACCAGACAGAAGTGAAGATTACGCATCTACTGAGAAGCAAAAAGGCCAAGGACATGAAATCTTTTTTCTGTTAAAATAATAATGATGTTCTGATGCATCTGAGATTAAAATTTGGTATTTTATGTTAGTGCAACAGTTCAATGAATTTGATCTTGAGGATGAAAGTAAAAAAGAGACTTCGAAGTGAGGGATTACAAATGCCTACTTGCTGTAGGTTATTTAGGTGAAGTGAGTGTATAAAGAGAGGTTGGCGTAGTGTCCATTTGAACTATTGATGTTACCTTTCTAATGAGTGCGACTCATTAGATAAATACAATTTGTACAATCACCTGATATTGCACTCAGAGGGTACACAGGATGTTTCAGTGTAACAGGAATCCTACCCCCTGCAGACCATTTGCCGAATTCTTTAAAGGTCAGGCATACCTCAAAATCTAAGTCAGTGGAAAATGAGGATTTAGATTAAAAAAGAATACTTCAAAGCTGGTGCATCGCTTCAGACTACGAGTACTGGAAGATTCTGCTTTTAAAGTCCAAAGACTCTTGTCCTGAGTTGGGGCAGAGAGGGGGGTAGCATTTCAGTACTTTAAACTCATATGCACTTACAGAAGGAAGCCCTAAAAGTACTTTTTCTATGTCTTTTATTTTCTCTCCATGTTTCCCCTAGAAGATTAATGACACAGAGGTTTAAGATATTGCATATACCCATAAATGGAATAGGGCTGAGAACAGAAAATTTAAATACTCAGTTTCCTGCTCACTAACTTGTTTTTGCTCATCCCGCCCCCCCCGCATTTCTTTTTCTTTTTTTTTAATTCCAGTACCCTAGCTGGTTTAGAGTGTCGGTTTTGGTAAAGAGTCCAGGCCAGCAGCTCCATAGTGTGGTGAAGTGTCCAATGTGGGGGGGTTTTGTTGTGTGTTGGGTTTTCTTCTGGGGTTTGGCAGGGGGGGTGGTGTTTGGTTTGTTTTTTTTTTTTTGTCTGTTGGAAAACTTTAAGCAGAATCAGTTGACTTGGTATTTTCTAGGAAAGAAGGACAGGAGATATGATTAAAAACCCCAAACAGGACACTGACCCAGATCTCTCCTGGCCCTCTTTATGCGATACAAGGCAGCAAAAAGCATACGCTTTTGCTTCCCCCTTGTCCTGTCCTCACTGCATCATCATGTGAAACATTGTCCAAAGCCCGTGGAAATCAATGTGTCTTTCTGCTGACTTACCTGGTTTCTAGATCAAGCGCTGCGTTTTGTGACAAATAGCTGAAAATTTTGCTGCTGTTTCTTGTCAGGGATGGTAAAGATAGACACGTATCTGCACAGGCCATTAACACATCACTTCAAGAACTGGGGTGAGCCTCATGATACCACTACCAGTGAAATCCTCTTTTGCAGAGATGCATTTCTAGACTGGTGTGACCAGAAAGTAGTTGCCTCAGCATAGCCTGTCTAGTTGTCACCTGCCTTAATTCCTCCCCTGTTTTCCGTCCCTAGTACTGGTTACATGGACGTCTGGCAGAGATGTGCTAAGCTACGACCAACTATAAGAACACCTTAACACTTTGGGGGGTGGGGGTGGGTTTATTCCTTTTTGGTTAACATGGCAGAAGGCTGCAATAGTTATGATTTCAGCTTCAAATTCACAGTTTCCAATAGTATCATATGCCTAAGCCTCCCTGTGTGTTAACTACATGGCTGCAGAACTATAATCAGAAAGTATTTGAAATGAGAGGAAGCCTGCACCTGGATAAGAGGAGGTGTTGCTAAGGTCTCCTCTTCTCCCCTCTCTGCCCTTATCAGTGGATTGATTATTTTTGTTTGATTTCCCTCCCGTGTAAATATTAAACAAGTAGATCTAGGAGGAAAAATAACTTAATGAGATAGAAAGAATCTCCCTTGGGGGGAAAAATAATAAAATAAATTCCACCTTGTGAAAATAAATCATACTAGAACAGAAGGGAGAGGACTTAGAAAGGGCAATGACAGGCAGCTTGAAGCATCTGTGACCACCCCCCAATCACCCTGTGTGCTGCAGCAGCGCAGGAGGGGGAGACGGTGACGGCGATAACTAGTTACCGTCTCTGGTGTTTCGCTTGCCCCGTCTCCCGCTGTGGCCTGTTTGCCCTTCTATCTCAAATTCACACAGCTCTGGAAGTTTTTCCTCATTTCCACCACTGCAGTCTCATAATGATGCTTATACATCATCACTCTAATCTGACTCCTGCCGGGGTCTGTAAGCAGGAAGAAAGCACAGTCGGATGTTTATGTGCTGCTGTTAAAGGATAGGCAACAGGTAGAGACCAGAGGTATGCCAGACATCTGAAGTCATCAGAAATAGTTAGAGATAACGAAGGTACCTTCTTTCATCTGTGCTCAACAGTGGGAAATAAACACTGCCTAGGAATATGCTGACTGTATTTACTTTAGCTTTCTTCATGAGGCAGGAGCCAAACATGCATCCAGGAGCAATTGCACCCTCCATCTGTGAGACATCATCCTGCTTAAATACAGCAGCAGACCTGACTTTGGAGAGAAAAACAGAGCTGAGCCCTCTCCCTGCCTCTGCTGCTCAGCTGTGCAGGCAGAGCAGGAGCAGGGAGGAGGGTGGTGGTGCAGACTTCTGGCTGCCTTAAATTGACCACATCCTGTTAGGCTGTGGAAACATCAGACTAATGCAGAGATCTGCCTGTCTGAGATGTAGGAGCGCTTGTGGGGATCCAGCAGATAATTTGCAGACACGTTTGTATTGCTGAGGGAGGAACAGTGGTGCAGGGAGAGCTCCTGACCTTGCTCCTGCGGCTCGGTCTGTTCACCCACTGTCCCGGTTCTCTGTAGCATTTAAGTACAGTTCCAATGGATCTGTTTCAATGAGGTTGCTTTCTTCTCCTCTGGTGCAGCTCCCAGATGTTGTTTTCCTGATGCTGCCTGGGAAGACTACCTCTGAGCCTGCTGATGGCAGAGTAATGCTCAGAGCAGCAGCCGGTGGTCTTTACCTGCGATCCATCCCCAGCTGTGTCAGAGCACTGCACCTCGCAAGGTGGGAGAATTTCCATGTACAGGCAGGAAGCCAGGCACCACGAGACCAGGTTGCTCACCCAGGACTGCACAGGAACATTGTGGCACCAGAGAGAAGTGATAGCAAGTCTCTCGAGTCCTAAGTCAGTGCCCAAACCAAGACTTGCAATTATTACACCACGTTGAAGTGGCATGTCAAATCTTAATGAAGGGCAGATCGTTTAGGATGATGCTTAAGTTCTGTTGAAGTCACATGCTTAAATCTAAACGCGCCTGGGAGTTTTGCTGAGCCCAAGTGGGTATAAGAATGCTAAGTGCTTTCCTGACACCAAATCTGAATTGAGGAAGTGGCTCATGAATGTACGACTGCTGATAGCAAATGGCGTTCATCCAGTTTCAGATGGAACTGAGGGAGCTTTGGTTTTGCTGGGGATAAAAGAAAAAGGAGACGGAGAAAAAAAATAGGGCAGACACCTGTTACAGTGGGCCAGTATCCTATGGAGCTGTGTTGTGTTGTGGCTAGAAGATCAAGAAATCTCAGTATGGGCAACTGCAAAATATTTGGGGTGGTTCTGTTCTTCCTTGCTGCTGTCCAGAAATTGTTTGGGTGTTAAAGTTCTAGGCTTCATATTCCTATTTTGCTTTTTAAAATATGTAAGGGGGTGTGTGTGTGTGTATTTGTGTTTCATAAAGGAGCTCAACTGGATGCACAGAATCCTCTTAGGATTGGGTGCGGGTTAGTAAGGAACAAATGCACTAGCCGTCCTTAGAGGGTTTCTTTCCACTTCCCTGTCAGAGGCCCGGTGTAGCCCTAGGGCTTTTTCCTTTCCAAATACAGTTTTAATCTGAGATGACAATATCTGGCAAGCTCAAGCATATTCTCATTAAGGCAGTTGTGCATCTGTTTTGATGATAGTTGTTAATGGCTCGGTCAACATAATGCTACAGGTTTGAGCATTGCGGGTATGACCATTACTTGAAAAATTAGCTCTGGATACTAATGTCTTTGTGCCTCTTCTTCCCAAAAAAGACAGTTGAGCATACTGCATCATTTCACATGAAAATGAGCTATGAAATGACTTTTCTGTACCAGCCAGGGCTAAGAAGTTGAGTAAAATAGCACAGAAAAGAATCAACAAGAGAGTTGATTCTGCATGGTAAGTCAGGAGCCTGTAACATAGTTGTTTGTGCTATTTTGTGAACAGGAGAGGAGGACATTGTACTTCCAGAGAAATCTTGGACTCCTTTCCTGTGATGGTAATGATTGTAGCACTGACTAATCTTGGCAGTCCCGGCAAACGACACTTTAAATGGATGGTGTAAATGTAATTGTAAGGACCTCTCTAAACTGAGTTTACTGAGACAACTTTCTGTTGTCCTGCATACCCCACGGGGACCTTCCCAAGGACTGGCTTCGTAGCTGGTTGGTCCTCCCAGACACCATCCTGTGGGGCCTGGAAAAGAAGAGTTGTCACCAGACTATGCTTGTTGGGAACAAAGAACTTCAGAAAAATATTTTGACACTGGCTCGCATCTAGCCCAATTGTTTACTCCCAAGGACCTTGGCTCCTACTGCATCAGCAGATAACCATTCAGATGGCATCTCATCAGCTTAGCTCCCCAACCGGAGATTGCTGGCGGTCCCAAAGAAAGTACAAGGGTTTGTACAAGATTCTTAGACTGGAAAGTGAAGGCAGCACAGAGCAAATCTGAAAAATAATTTTTCTTAATGTATCCACCAAGTTTTAAGCACAGGGAAAATGCTGTGGTCAATCCTAAGTCCTTGGAAATAGGCCTTTACAATGGAAAATAACAAAACAGACCTTTCCTTGTAATGCTGATATTTCCCTCCATTTTCCCTCTTCCTTTTTTTGCTTGCTCTCAGCTGGAAGCTAACTTCTGCTTACTTCTGACCTCTGTGTGGTGAGCGTGTGTTTCGACAGAGGCTGGGAGCGGACTGTCAAAGCAGGATTTCTGGATCAAATCAGTGGGACGCAGAGAGGCTCCAGTCCACCGTGCACGGCAGCGCGGCGCTGCCAACTGCCCTTCTTAGTGCCTGGTTTGACACGGAGCAAATCTGCTGATGCAAGCGTAATGCTTCTAGGTGTTCTGGCATGGTGAAGACCATAAGGGGTGAAGGTAGTTAAAAACCAAAATAAAACAGAAAAACAGCTGCCTGAGTTCATACACTCTTAACAGGTACTGGGTTCTCTCTTGCTGCTGCTTTTTTATTTTTTTCTTTAAAAGTCTCATTTACATTAACACTGTTTTTCCGTTAAGACCCCTTTTAAATAGATGAAGTCAAAATGTGTCGTAACTTCTGTGTTATTTTTAATCCCCATTTATAATGATGCCTCAGAAGCCTGAAACTGACATCTGTTTCCTTCTTGGATTGGTTTTTGTCCATAGAAGACACTTCCCTTTTTCTTTTTAACTACTTAAAGTCACCCCATTCTGTAATCAAGGGTTGAAAAGTCATAAATCACAGTCGTATCGGATGTGTCGTGGGGTAGGGGAGCTCGTTACTGCAAAATCTAACTTGTGGGGAAATACCTGGCCTCTTTGTGCAACGCAGAGGAGGGGAAGAGAGAATCCTCAATCCTTTGCTCATCAGCTACGTGTCCTTGGAAAAATGTAATTACCCTCATTACCTTCAGCGTGTTTGCAACTCCTGTTGCTGTGCATTGTGCCAATGATTTTAATCAAATGACACACTCCAGGGATACAGCTCATCAACTCTAAAGGGCAGGAAAGGATTTTTACCCCTTCATGCTTTTTCTTCTTCCCCCTCCTTCTGTGCTGGGCTCTGCAGCCTTGCTCTGGTGCTCGAGTCGCACAGCCAGCCCCATCTGGGGGTGGAACTGGTTTTTCCCCCAGGTCATCTCGACAGGGACATGGAGGATGATGCTCATATTCCTCTGCAGCATGGGACAGGGACCACGTGGCTTGCTTGTATGCTTGTTTAAAAAGATGTACAGTTTATTGGATGTGCTAGTCCTTGAAAAGTGAGATAATGTACTGAGTATGAAAAGACTTGGACTTGTCAGGAGTTACTAGATTCCTGCAAGGCAGCGGTTAAACCCATATAATCCAAAAAGAGGTATAAAAAAAAAAACCCCAAAAGACTTGATGTCAGGTCTGACCTTCCCTCTAATAGGGATTTGACAAGCACTTAGTTCCTCTGCAGATGCACACACACACACGGAAAAAACGGGAAAGGTAAAGGCCTCCGCGTCCCCTTTTACACGGGTTTGGAATAACACTTTCCCCGCTTTCCCTCAGCGTGGCGGGATCCGAAGCGGGCCTGGAGACCCCGGTCCTTGGGAGAGGGAAGCCAAGCACATGCTGCAAGCCTGGAGCTCAATCGGGGCCTCACCGCCCCCCGCCAGGCCCCTCACCCTCCAGCGGGGCCGGGGTACCGCGGCCTCCCCTCAGGAGACCGGCGGAACGCGGGTACCGCCCTCGCCCTGAGGCGACGGCGGGCGCCCGGGTTTCGGCTCCCTCCGGCTCCAGGCCGGCGGCCGCCAGCCCCTCCAGGTCCCGCCCGCCGCCTGCGGCAGGTGCCCCCGGGCACCCTCGGCAGCACCCCCGCAGCCGGGCCGCCGGTCGGGGCCGCCCCCCGGGGCGCGGGGCGGGTCCGGCGGCCCGGCTGCCGGCCACCGCCGCCCCTCGCGCTGCCCAGCGGGGCGGGGGTGCCGAGAGCCTCCGGGACGGCCCTGCGCTCCGCTCCGCGGGCACCGGCCGCCGGCGGGAACAAAGGCGGCGGCAGGCGGCGGTGGCGTCGCGGCCCGTGCGCGGCGGCCCGCCTGCCCCTGCTTCCTGGGCCGGGCCGGGCTGGGCGAGGCGAGGCGGCCTCCGCGCCCCCCGCCCCGCCCCACCGGCGCGGAGCGGAGCCGAGCCCGCCGCCGCCGCCGCCGCAGCACCGCTGGTGGCGGGGCGCGCTCGCCGCCCGTCGCAGGAGCTGCATGTGCGCGGGAGGAGCGGCGGAGGATGGCCGTGCTCAAGCTCGCCGACCAGGTGGGCGCCGCGGGGCGGGCGGGAGCGGGGCGGCGGGCTCTCCCTCAGCCTCACCCCCATCCCCAGCCCGCCGCCGCAGCGCGCCCCGGCCCGGCTCCGCGTTGTGCGAGGCGGCCGAGCCGCTGGGGGAGGCCCTTTGCTCAGCTGGGGGCTCGGCGGGGCCCGCAGCGGAGGCGGCCGCGGCGGGCGCAGCGCGGCCCCCCCGCCTTCCCCGGGGGCGCCGCCGCTCGCCGTGTGGTGCCGGCTCCCCGCTGCCCCCCGCCCGCCGAGCCGCCGCGGATGCGCCGCTCTTCGCCTCTCGGCCCACATTGTCTCTGCCCGCGCAGGCGGCGTGTGCGGGCGGGCCGGGGCCGGGGGCGAGGGGCCGGGGCCGGGGCCGGGCAGGGCACAGCTCGCCGGGCGTCGCGAGGGCGGCAGCCGGGTGCCCGCCGCCGGCGCTCGCCCGTCCCCCGCCGCCGCGCAGCCTCGCCCGTCCCCCGCCGCCGCGCAGCCGAGCGTGCCGCCGGCGCCCCGCGGGCTTGGGGGAAACCCTGACGTGCCCCGTCGGCGGGGCGGGATGGAAGTGGATGTCAGCTCGTTCCCAAAGGCCTCTCGGCTCCGCTCATCCTTCCTCGGGGTTTCTCCCTCGCTTCGTTGCCGTGGCGTTAGGTGCGAATGATTGTTGCTTTTTGCTTAGGAAGTGCCTGTTTGGTTTAGCTGTTGCTGTTTTTCGCAGGCTGCTAGGAAAAGCATGGTATTAAACCCTTAGATCGTGGTAAATTTAGCAGCAGGCAGACAGCTGTAACCAGTATTCAAGTATTTCTTATTGCTGGTAGTAAAAAAGCATTTAAAAATATTTAGTAAATCGATACTATGGCTCCCACACCCTGATTTATCCACAAACTCTACCAACTGTTACACGTTTTGCGTGCTTTAATCCGCTATTTTTAATTTAACACGGTCTGCCTGTGATCTGCAGTGTGGGTGTCCTGCAAGCCTCAGACCTTCCTGCTGGGTTCAGAAGGACGGTCTGCAGCCAGCCCCTCTCCGCATGCCCCTTCCGTATAAATCACAAGCCTCGCTAGCAGACTATTTATGCTTTTCTAAGAAAATCTTCCATGTGCACAAAGCTGCTACATAGCACGTTGAAAAGAGTTTTGAACGGAAAAAAGGATGAAGCCACTCCTAAGGTAGAAGTGGCACTGTGTGACCAAGCACAGTGTATAATGTGTTTTTGGGTGTAACAGAAGGCAGTATTTACGGGCTGTCTCCTGACATGGCCCTCGAACATCCTCATCTTTAGATGTGGTGCTTGTGACTGGCAAAGAAGATGTTTCACACCATGAGGCTTCACTACCCTGTGGTGCACAGACAGAGCCTCGTAAATAAGGAGATTCAGGTAGGATCTATGTATTAAAAATCCAAACAGCAAACATTAAAATTAAAAATACATATGTTACAGGGGACACAAATTGTACTGTTTCAATGCTTTTCACGTGTTCGATGAAGCCTTGGAATTTCCTGCCTTTAGAGTTTTTAAACCTTTGCAGCAATCTTGCAGCAAGGATTTTGCTTCAGCAGCAGCAGAAGTCAAAACAGATTTAAGTCAAGTGGATCACGTCTTGGTGAAGTCTGTATTGCTATAAAAACCGATGATAGGCTGTTGTCTTGGCGTTCTCCTTTTGACTTTCTTCTGCGAACCCTCAAAGCTGAGGGACAGGGCTCCTGACAGCTGCCATTATGCCCCTGCAGCGCGCCTGCTTTGGGGACGCTCAGGATATCAGGGGATGCTCATGGTGGTTCCTGGTCAGGCTGTGGCCTGGGACAGGATATGAGGGGCTAATGGTTCTTCTTTGTGGCCATGTGTCTCCTGTCATTTACGAAGGGGTATGTTGGTCCACCTGTGCTCGTCCTACTGGGTCTCTTTTGGTGTTCTTCGGTTTCTTCACCAGGTCTTTTTCTTTCGCTTCTGAGAGACTGGAGGAGGGGGAGGATATGTTCAAAGCCAGCTGTGGTGCTTCCTCTTAAACCGAGTGCAGAAGTTTACGTGTGCCTGTTTCTGTGTATTCGGAGCCGTTGCTGGCAGAGCCTCTCCAACGGGCAGCCGGAGCCGTCGTAACCAAGGCACTGGGGCTGCGCAGCCTGCAGCAGCAGCTCTGTGCGCATCAGACCAAGCTGTACTTTTCATCTACATCAGGTTTGAAGAGCATTGTCCACAGGCTGGCCCACCTCTAACTAAAAGAGGCATGGTAGCAGCAGTCCCACATGCTTATAGACAGACCCAGGCAAAACAGAGGTGAAGCTGGGAGGAAGAATGATGTGCCTGGGAAGATTTACATTCCTGTAACAACTCCTGCCCGTGCTCAGACTCGCTGAGGCTGCAGGAGCAGGCTCCTTCTGTGTTTCTTCCTGCTCTTGAGGATTGAGGCAATTGTGGCAGTGATAACTTGCAGCGATTTGGGAAACGGTTTCCTTTTGCTTAAATGGCAGAGGCCGTGTGCTTGCAGTCTCCTGCAGTGAGAATTACAGTACGTAGGACACTGCGTAGCACGTGTGCCTGCGGCGGTCGGGACCTGAGCTGCTGTGAGCGTGGGCTGCTTTTTGTGCACCGAGTGTGAAGTCTGGTTCAGGTCTTAGTTGCAATGCTCAGGGGAAGTTGACTCCGAAATTGAGAGCTCTCTCCTCTGCCTCTCATTGTGTTTTCTGTAGCACATGCTTTCCTCTGGATCCATGACTTTCTTGACCAGTGAGGAGAGCTTCGTGTAGGAGAGGACTAGAGAACCCCCACGCTGAGAGTTTAAACACGCATTTCTCTAAGTAACCTGTTTCCTCCTCGCCTCCGTTCTTGGCTTCTCTTACCAACCGCATCCAACAGCACATGGAGCGTTCAGGCAGATGAGAAATTAATCCCACTGTTTCTCATACAGGCTTTGAAGACAGACAGACTTTCATTATTGCTTCTTTTTTGATATAGCTGAAAGGTGCTACGGTATTGCTGTGCTTAATCCTCCAGAGAGATTATCAGTACTTTTGGCTGCATTCACTCCGTAGGCAGGAGAGCTTAGTTTAAGAGTTTGGCTTTAGCGTAGGTTACTTGAATTTGCTTCCAGTGTTGGTAATTACTAGCTCATCAGTCGGGCCACCAGAAACCCTTACATAGTTTAAGCACAGGAAGTGTATTCTCCCATTTCTGCATGGATTTTCTCCAGGCCTTTCTTTCTTCAGTAACCCCCCCGCTAGCCGTTTTTGAATGACTAAACGTTAAGCTGAAAACAACCTAAGGTAATTCATAAAACTTAAATTGAATGCCTAGGATTGTAATCTTTGTCTGTAGCGGTGCATCTGTGCAGTTGTAAACGTTCTGAAGTTGTATTTCAGTTGTCATAAATTGTATTTCAGTTGTCATAAACAAATATTGCAAAACTGACTCTAAATCTGAAAACTTTTATCCATTCCTTTTTTTTTTTACCATCTCTACAGTGAAAGTTGACTACAGCGAGCACGCAATTTGCTTTAAGGACTGAAAGAAAAAAAATTATTTCAATACGAAGAGTTACTGCTGTGTTGTTCCCCATCCAGTTTATTGATTGTACCTTTTCCATTTTGATAAGTGTTAGTATTTTATATTATGCGAGGGTGCAGTTATATGTGATAAAGGCCTTGCATTTAAGCTGGAGTTCAGAAGGAGCAGAGGACAAGTGCTTCAACAAGCGGGTGGCCAGAGGCTTTCGGTTGTGAGTTGCACCGACGCAGCTCGAGCCTGGCTCTGCACGTATGATGGGGCATGAAAACCCTCGCTGTGCCCCTCAGGTGCTGGCTGAGGAAACCTGCTTGCTACAGCTCTTCCTTCTTTCCTGTATTCTGAGTTGCTGTGCCCTCCTTCTCATGAGCTTCCTTTCCCCTTCACCAAAGCTCTCTAAGGGTGAAAGTATCGATCCGTTTTTGACTTCTGTGGCTGTGTTTTGAGCACTAGTCATCACCTGGACCCACCTCTCTCCCGTCCTCTGAGGAACCAGCAGATGCAGGGTGCTCTTGCTGCCTGCAGTTCTTTGCACGGCTTATCCTTCATACTTGCACTGAGTAACTTGGTTTCTTGAGAACTGTTTGTTTGCCACTTGCAAACTTTTCAAGAGAAAGCCTGTTAGTCCGAGTCCTGCTGAGCGTGCTTTTAATCTTCAGGGTTTCCATTGATGGTTCTGGGCAGCAAACGCAGACAATTGCTCCTGTCAGCGCTCTGTTGATAGGGTAAAATATCTTAAAATACTCCTCTCTGTGTAAACTCCTGTGAGTTAGCTCTTGGAAAATTATTTTGGATGAAACTTAAGTTTCTGTAGTGTCTCCATCTCATTTCCAGGCTTGCCTTGCCAGCTGAGCCCTCCCTGCAGGACTGCCAGCCGTGCCCACAGGTCTGTGGGTTGTCTCTGTCCCGAACTCCGTCCTCTTCTTCCTGTTTAAAGCCAACGAAGCTGCTCCGTGCGTGGCCGTGTCTGATTTGGGGTGCCAGCGCTCTGCCTGCACAGCCTGGGTTGCCTTCCTGCGCCTCGGTACAAATGCACCCATCATGCCACGTTGGAGGCAGCGACGGGCGGCAGTCGGAGCAGCTCCTTGTGTGGGGATGTCCTGCGTGTTGGTGTCTGTCAGAGGCTGATGCAAGCTCTCCCCTGCCTAGCTGTTGATTATAGTTACGCGTGTTTACAGGGGAAATGTATCATCCTGTCTTTGAAAGAACGTTTTCTATAAACAAAAATAAAATGGGAAGCTATCTAGAGGTGAAGCCTGCATAGCTACTTTTAAGAGATGTAGTGCTTAGTGATTTTATGCCTGCACCGCCAAATTTGGTGGGAAGCTTGCTGTAGATCCGAGGCAGATGCGGGCTCTGTCTAGCCTTGAGCCGGTGCCCCTGGGGGGTCAGAAATTTACCCTGACTTCAGTGTCACCGGCTCAGGCCCTGTATGTACAAAACAACAGAACTATTTTTAGGCTACCCTTACAAGCATGCATATGCATACATAAGGGTGATGAAGCCCAGATAAATGGTTAGTGTGTGCACTTAGGCTGCTATTAACTGCAAAACCTCATCCTGTCTCCTGGTATTTTGCCTGTTGTCCTTGATTGCCGAGAGTAATGCAGTGTGACTAGAACTGAAAGAGCCATTTCTCTCCCTCCCTTTCCCAAATGTTTTCCTGTGTTTGACAGTTCTCCGCTGACCATCAGGATCCTTTTTATTATGGTCACAGAGAAACAGCATTAAACAGATGTTTAAATAACTTAAAACAGATGTCAAAGATCATACAAATCAGCTGGGCAAAGGCTGGACTTGCATCTGAATACACTTAAAACCAAAATGAATACAACAGTAACAAATAATCTCCTAACAAACCCAATTAAATTTCCAAATGATGACGTGTCTCTTAACTTATTTCAGAACAGTTCAATTGACGAGACTGTCTTTCTCTGTATCCTTTCTCTCTGACAAGTAAAAGTGCCTCAGAAGGTGCCCCTGCATCTGCTGTATAAAATAGGAGCAATGAACCTTTGCCCCGTGGCCACGCCAGCCTGTGGGTTGATTTTTGCGTGGCATGAGGTCCCACAATTCCTCCCCTCCTCATATTATTGCTAGATAATACTAAAGTGTATATTAATTTGCAGGCTGCCAAGTGGTTTTGAAAGGGCTCACAGCAAGGAAGAGATAATCTGGTTTAGTACAAAATACTCAGGTAGCCACAAAACAAAAGTAACTGTGGGGAAGGAAGAAGGAGGAATTACCCACAATAGCGTTTCTCTCTTATTTCTTGTGAAATGAAAATGAGGTTGGACCAAAATAACTCCACCGTGGCAGCCATTGGCTTTCAAGAGCCGTGATGTTCCTAGGCGTGCCATACATACTGCGAGACGTGGCTCCGTGCGTTTTAAAATAAAATAAAAACTTTGGAAAAAATGGGACGTACCAGCATTCCTGCCCTTGTTCAGACCTGTAGGAATGGTGGTCGCTGCTGTCTGCTATAGGTGGCACCTGAGCTCTGACACGTAGTGTCATAGACTTATAGAATCATTTAGGTTGGAACAGACCTTTAAGATCATCGAGTCCAACCATAAACCTAACTCTGCCAAGTCCACCACTAAACCATGTTCCCGCATGTCTTTTAAATGCTTCCAGGGATGGCCCTGTTCAGAGGAAGGGAGGTGGGGGAAGAGCTTTGAGTCAGCAGAGAGAGCAAGACACAGGCTTGAAAAGGAAGCTGCTTGCTTTTTTTGGTCATGGCTTCTGCAATAAGTATCGCTTTCTGGTAGTTCTGTAGCTTGTTTCGAGGTAAAGAAGAAGCACTTTAATCAGGAGAATTTCTGGAGTGCTGTCATGTGCTCAAGTCCACCATAGGTATTTCTTTAGCAGAGGAATCCTCCCGAAGTTTGCTGTTTGGTGATACTGTAAGGGTCTTGCAGTGGTTGCACCTAGATGCCTGGGCTGTTTTGAAGGGGTGTGTGCCAGTCATGTTAGGATGTTAGTTTTCTTGAATTGCAGATGGCCTCCAGCAAAACTTATCCTCCTGTGTGTGCTTGAGGTGTGGTATTTTATCCCCGCATGACAAGTGCCTCGCGACCTCTTCCTGCTCGTCTCTTAAATGAAGATGTGGTTGTCATGACTACGTTTAGTAGAGAAATAAATGTTCCTCCCAGCTTGGGCGCTTGTGTAACGGCTTGGTTTGGGCAAGGTGGTATTTTTATCTGGATCCTTGCTCGAGGGTGGGCAGATGATTTCTGTGACCCGGGAATAAGAGTGCCCGAGCTGGAGCGAGCTGGTTGCCGAAGGCGGAGGCTGCTCACGCTGCAGCTCTCCTGGGCATGGTTTTGAGCCAGTGCCGCTCCATCGACGGCACCGCGGCAGTGCTGTCGGTCGCACGCCAGTCTCAGGGGCAAATCCCTGAAAGCCAGCAAAGAAAACTTTCAAGGGTTGTTTCTAGGGGTCTGGGTATAGCTGATCCTGCTTGTTCGTTGGCCGGAGAGGGAGAGGCTCTGGGATGTGGTGCTGACGGGAAGGGTTTCCCCGCGCTGGCCTGGGCGCTCTGTGGTGTGTTCACCCGGAGGAGCTGGGCCAAGCGCCTTCTCTTCTTCCTAAAGCTGTCCCCCTGATCAGCAGATCTCTGACTTGAGCAACAAACAGCTTGCTCTTTAGGAGCTATCATTTTGGGATGTCTGCCGGCTTGGGCAACATTTATACAAAATAATCAGTGCTGCAGCCTATTATGTTTTAGGCTGCCTTTTAATCTCTCTTGTCTAGAATTCTTTTTTTTCCTTTCAGTGGTACTAATACAGGTTCTTCTGTCATTGGATGCCTACAGGAGCCAGACATTATAGGTACAGGGCTATGAGGCAAATGTTTCAAAGTATATTCTGATAACGTTGACCATTTCTTCTGTTTTTTATTCCTGCTTTTCTGCTTGAATGTCCTGCTTCACATATGTATGTTGCAGAACATAAAGGTGAGCTAAACTTTCTGGCAGAATACCTCTGTATTTTAACCATTTAGTTTGAACTCTTATTAGCTGAAAAAATTGCATTTTCAGCTGTTTCCATTTTTAAATGAACAGGTTTTTTCCCAGAAGTACATATCTAACATTTGTCACTTTTTTTGTTAGATGGAAAGCTTGGGCTGGAAAGTTCCCACAGCTGCTGTTTGTGGCCTCAGCTTTGTTTTAATTGCTGCACCAGAAACATGTAGCAGCACGCTGTTGGAGCCCTTCGGCCTGGCGATGGGTGGGAATCAAAGCATTACAAAATTACATTTAAAGGGGGGGAAATTATTTTGCAGTTTTATCCAAGGGTTTGAGGTCATTACTGAAGTTTGCAAGGACTTGGTCAACAAATTACAGCTTTTAGTTGTGGCTAGGTAATTGTGACATTCTGAAAAAGTATGTGCTTTTTGATAACAGACATTTGCATGTGTTTTGCTTTTGGGGGAAGAAAAAGTCTTTCCTGGCTGCAGACGTATAACCAAAAATGGAGGCTGTTGAACGCGTTTCTGCCATGCGGTGCTGAACCTCCTAGCCTAACATAGGCTCGTGTGGTTGATGTTTGTACTTCGTGTCACGAGCTGGTTTTATGTACAGACATGCATTTTTGTGCTGGAATTATTTGCAATGGCTTGCTTTCTTTTTTAAAAAGAGTACTTGGGGAGAGTGCCCTTGCAAAGCCCCCGCTTCCTCCTCGCAGCTGCAATGCTACCGCCTCTTTATGAGGAAGTAAGCAAACCCATAATGGTTGACTTCTGCACACGGGTCCTAACAGATGTACCTGATGACATCTATTTACTGAGCCAAGGCTTTAGCTTTCTTGCATGAAGGAGTTGGTTTCTCACAAAAAAACCTTGTACTGTTGAATTATGTATGCGTAGGATTGCTCCAAGGGCCACATGTTGATATCCTTAATGACAGAGAGAGTCTGCAAATAATCACTAGTGATGAATAATTTGCTGTTTAAGCATTACCATTTCTATTCTGGCATATTTTGTGATCTCGTTACATGACCTGTTTTTTCCCCATCTTGCAGCCTTTGTAATTTTGCAGACTTGTTGCTTGATCAAATGGTTTTTGTCCATGCAAAAGCTTTTAGCCAAATAGTTGTTCGGTACCTACTGAGTTGCATACCTCTTACTTGTGTCTCTGTAAATGAAGTATTACCAGCAGTAGTGAGCATGCAACTTGAAGGAATTTAATAGTAAAAATGTAAAAATCAAGTATTGCTATCCACACTGTATAAACTGAAGACAGCAGTCAACTGCACCGTTAGAGGCACAAGCTTTCGCATTCTAAGTATGATCAAATAATTTCTGGGAAAGGAAACTAGTGTGAACATTAATAAGCTTTTAAATGCATTTCATCATTAATAATGTAGGCAGTACCATTCAGATGGGGAACATGACCCATTTTATCATAGCGTCATTTTAACGTGATAGGCTCCTTGCCTTTCCAAGGCGAAAGGGCCGCAGATTGCCTTCTGCAGTCTCATCCTCGGATGAAGTTTTGCTTTTGGCTGCAGTGAATCTAGACCAGCTTTGCAGGAATATGGGGAAGCCACTTCGTATTTATAGTAACACGGTGGTAGCAGCACCTGCCTTTCTGTGTTTCTATGTATAGTTAATTTTTTCCATACTTAAAATTGACAAAGGTGGACAACATGCCCTTTTCACCAGTGTTTCCATTCTTGCCTTCCTAGTGCGGCTTTTTTTTTTTTTTTTTTAATAAAGGTTTTTTGTTTTTTCTTATGTGCAATAAGGCAGCCCAGCGAACCCGTGCCTGTGCTGCTGGGCCTTGCAGGCAGTAGGAGGCTGGGTCCGCAGGGCACTGCGTTGGGCTGGCGCCTCGCTTGCCGTGTGAGCCAGTGCCGGAGGGGAGCCTGGGATTTTGAAGCTAGAAGCCTGCAGTATTATCTGGTAAAACACAGATTTGCTCAGTGTGTTCTTTAGTTGTTTAACATGCCAAGGGTAAAAATGAGAGAACAAAGGCCTGAAATACCCCATATCGTCTCTGTGCTTCCAGCCGCTTTAATGTGCTTGCCAATGTGACACGCAGCATTTATCTCCAATTTAAAATCAAGAGAGGGACTTATTTAGTCACTGACTCCAGGAACATTTCCAAAGTGCTCTACCAACCAAGTAAACGCGGTGTGCCAGACCCTGCAACCACTGCCTCTGTTTGAGAGGAGCGTGCTTAGGTGAGTGATCCCGCTGCATCCCACTTCGTGTGAATCAAGCCGTGTATAAGGAAATTTCTTTCTTTTACTGTAAACAAGCCACACAAGGTATATGTGTAATCCTGCTCTTCTGCTAGGAGATGTGGCCCTGCTTCTGGTGGGGTTTTCTGCAGGTGGAGTCTGTGGCACAGATACCCTTGGCTGGAGTTAAATCTGAGATTTTTTTAAGAAGCTGCCAAGGTGGCTTTAGAGGTGGGAGAGAGGGAGAAGGAGTGGGAAGAGCTGCCCTGCGGAGCCAAGGTAGAGACGGAGAGGGTCGGGGGGGCGAGGAGGAGGCAGGCAGTGAGTTGCCAGAGGTGCAGAGCTGCTGCCTGTTGGCACTGTCAAGAGAAGGTGGTTGTTACCCTGGTTTGCAGTGGGAGAACTGGGGTGCAGAGAAACTCCATGACTAAGGTCAGGCTGAGAAGGGAGCAGGTGACAGAGCAAGAGCTGAATCCTGATTTACCTCTTTCAGTGGCTGATTGACAGCGGTGCTCTTCCTCCCTGCAAGTTGTTTTAACGCTGTTTACTGTGTGAGCTGATGCCAATCTTGCGATGTTGCAAGATGAGAAACAAACAGTGGCATGCAGTTCCGTAGTGCAGTGTTAAATTCAATGAACATATAGTTCATTTAGCTATGTGTTCCATAAGGCGTAAAATCGGCATTGGTGCCGCTTAAGAGGAAGTGCTCTGTTGGGAAATGGTTTCTAGGTCACCTGGTAGGTAAAGGTTTACTCTGGCTGACTGCAGTGGGTGGCTGTCTTTGGTTGCTAATCCTGCGTCATAGGCTTAGCGTTGTATTCTGGCAGTGCAAACAGTAAAAGTGGGATCAGCCTGGTGTGTATCAATGCCACTCAATGTCCTAATAATCCAGGACTGTGTGACTCTCAGCCACAGAGCACACACACAAAGCTGGGTGGGTTCAGAAAAATGGAGATAACCTCTCAAATACGAAAACTTACTGCCAGGGGATCAAACGGTGCCCTTTGGGTATGTTCACGTAAGGTCCATTTCATGTCAGACTGAAACTGAGCGGTTGTCTCACTAAGTTTCGTTCATTATATGTAAATATTTGTAGACATATAATCTAGTTTCTAATTAGAAGAGGGTGCTCCTTTTAGAAGCATTTTCATGAAGACTGACGAATCTGTGCATCACCCCTGCTACCTAGAGGAGTGTTATTTCTTCTCTGCAAAGGTGAGCAAATGGAGCTGAACAGATTTGTCCTCCTCCACGGAGAAGGGTAAGAGCAGCTCGCACAGCCGCGTAGCCTGTATCTCCAGGTATCTCAGAGAGCGAACTGCCCGGACCCAAGTCTCTGAGGATGCGCCCGCTCTTGGTGGGGAGATGGCACAGCCCAGGAAGGCCTGCGTGCCCCAGCTTCGCAGGTGCGGTTACCTGGGGTAGCTGGTTACAGCCAGCCTTGCTGTTAGCCTCTTCCTACAGGCATAGGCGCAGCTTTCACATTAATCAGGGATTGCATTTAGGATCTCCTGGTTCCTGTTCTTGGGTAGCGTTTGCATATCTTTAATGTTTTTTTATGTGTGCTTCATGCCCTCCGACGCAGGTATATGATTTACCAGAGAGCTGCCTGGAAAAGGAGACACAAATGGTGGCGAACCACGGAGCAGGCACATGATCTTCAGCACTTCTTGTTCCCGCAGGGCTGGCTGAAGACAGCTCCAGACAACTGTCTGCAAACCCTTGTGTGGCTCCTTATAGATGACTCTGTGCAGACACATGGTCTCCAGCACTTTAAAAGAGGTCTTTAAAGACCTCTTTTAGACTTTCAGACAGTTGTCGGGAGAATTTTTCAGTGCCCTCTGTTTTAGGGACAAAAATTAAAAGGGAGTGGACAAGCAGGTGTAATTCAGTGCCATTAAGCTTTAGTCCTTTATATTCTGCCTCCAAAATGCTCTAGCATGGAACAAGCTTTCACCTGGTGCCTGTTCACAGCTGTCTGTCTAGCACCCAGCAAAAAGGGAAGGTTCTGACCCACAGAAGCAACAAAATCTCTTCATGTATCATCTGCCCCTGTGAGATTATTGAACTGTTCAGAGTCTGCTGGATTGAATTGCATGGCTGCTTGCTGGGATATCCGAGCATCAAAAATAAGTGCTGTGTAAGTAACTGTGCCTCAGCTAGGTGGATGCAATCCCAGGAATAACATTGCATTTGAGAAAGAGTGATTGTTTCATTCCTGATACTGCTTCTGTTGGTGTATTTTGATTGCTTTCAAGCAGTAGGCTTGGAGAGAAAACAGGCCAGATTTTTACGTATTTTTAACAAAGAGTTCAGCTAATATGTTAATTGAACCTTGAGCACATGCAGTAATAATTTTAAGCCGCGGTAGATGTTTCACCAATAAGGTAACTCTCTCTACAGAGGGATAAACAATGTGCTCAGCTGGAGGAGAGCTTGGTTACTTGTGCCTTACTGCACGCGTTCACGCGCGTTGTGTTCCCCGTGGAGTTGTGCTGATCCCTGGTCTTCATAGCATGACAAGTGGAATCAACGCAAAAGCCCTCTCTCTGCAGAGGTCTGCTGTAAACGAGTTTAAAAACCAGGCGGACCTAGTTTATGCTGCTCATGCCCCCTTTTTTGGAAACACATGGTTGAAGAAAAGGGCTGCGTTACTGACAGGCCCGTAGAAGGTAATTAAAACCCCTGTGCGGTAACTCGCCTTGAGATGGGGGCGGACCGCCACAGGTGGTTAAAACTGGTGTAGCTTTATCGGCAGTGACTGCCCAGGTCTGTGCTGCTGGGAAGGGGGCACGTCTGTGCAAAGCATTTGCTTCCCCATCTTTAGGATTAGGGATCCAACCTGTGGGCTTCTTTTTTTCACAGTGTTACACTGCTAGCCCTTTCCCTAAATAGAGGCTAACCTTGGATTTAAAGATCCCAGAAGGAACAAAGGATTTCCAAGTGTCTTTTTGATCTCTGTTGCTACCCTGAGGCGAAGTTAGATCATTTGCTGTGAGCTGATCTCAGTTGTGCTTGGAAATTTACTGAAACAGCTACTCCAAAATAATTATTCTGAGTAGATATTTTGGTGTGGGTGCTCATAGTCTTGCGTAAGAATGCCTTTTGCTAGTCTGTCTTAGTGCACCATAGAAGTAGAATAACTGCTGATGAATTATTCGAGAATAGCTCTTTCGGTAATTGCCTGAGCGCCAGAAAAGCCCCACTACAAAGAACAAAGACACCCCCCATCCTACCGTGATTCAGAAGAGGAGGTTCTTCCCAAGGTTCTGTTCATTCATAGCTGTTTAGAAAAGAGCATACCAGTGGTAAGTTTTGTGGTGCATGACTTAAAATATTTCATATTAATTAACAAACAAGTACCAATTAATTTACGTTGTGATGCTTAAGGAGTAGACTGCAAGGAATGGTATTTAGCTGTGGCTGTTTGGCAATTATGACCTTGTATATAATAACAGACTCAATAAATTCTTGATGTGAGAGAACACCATTAATCAAACACAGACTTAATTAACTGTGCTGCTTACACAGGAAGCACCGCGCAGAACTGTCTGGATGTCTGTAGTGCTACAGGCTGAAAATGTTTGATTTGTCTGATACCTGGCTCCTTCCCACAGAATTTTCCCTCAAAACTGATGCTGAAGAGGGAGCAACGTTTCCCCTAGGTGAGTGGGCTCCACACACTGGTAACACAGGTCGTTTCCTTTTGCGGCGGTGACGCTCTGGCAGACCTTAGCCATGTCACTGTGTCACTGAGGCTTTCTGTCACCTTCACGGGGAAGGTGGAAGCAAGCCCTTGGAGGAGCGCTGGAGTACTGGAAATATAAAGGGCTCTTGCAACAATGATTTTGATCAGGTTAATCCTATAGGACCTCCCAGGAAATTAGGAATCCATGTGATAATAGTTATACTCATCAGCTCTCATTTAGACTTTATACAGGATTTTTTTTTTCTTGAGGGTTTTTTTTTAATAGTAAAGGTAGTCCGAAAGGGGTAAAATGAACAAGATTCAGCACACCTGCAGAGAGAAAAGCATTCCATCTCTGTACCACTCACCCCTCCACACTTCTAACAGGTCTTGTCGTTTTCCTGAATACGTGGTGCTTAGAAGTAAGAAATTGGCCCGGCCTTTCAGAGTGACACTGGACGTCATTGTGTTGTTTTATTGTGGGGTCAGTGTGCACGTTAACGTGGCAGATGGATTTCTAACCTGGGATTGTACATTTTTAATCATCTGGTGTACCTGCTTTTTGATGGCCTTTGAATCGCTTTCATATCTGCGGTCGCTGTAGACTGTGTCATGGAAGAATTCAAAGGCCTGAGCCGTGGGAGTGTTTCAAGGCCGGCAGCAGCAGTGCCCAGTAACAGCCAGTTTCGAGGGTTTTGAGAGTATGAGAGAAGTGAGAGAAAGCAACTGGGTCTTGTTTTCTTACTGCTGGTATATACAGCCTTGTGAGTTAGAAGACTTCACGTGCCCTGTTTTTATTCTTGAGGTTAATTTAACCTAGAGGTGTAGTATGAACACTCTTCTTTCTTCTTTTTTTTTTTTTTTTTTTTTTAAATAAGTGCAGTTAAGTGTAATCCTTCCTCTTCTTCCTTCTTTCTGCCACCTGGGCTGTTCGTCTTAATTACAGAGTCCCATTTAGTAAATTATTAATACAAGAATAGCTTCATGCACTGCCACAAGATATGGTGACCAAATAGGGCCAGAAATAGATGAGCAAAAAATGTATAGTCTGAATCTTACTCTTCCTTCTGCCTTGCTGTGGCTGGAAATGTACTGCCTATTAATGCCTACTTTTATTGGTATAACATTTTTCAGGCTAGGAGACTTCAAAGATTTTAACTGCTCTTTACATTTTTATGCAATGATCTCTTGCTTTGAGTAGCGAAGGAGGTGTTTTACTTGCTTCCTCTGTCTACCGAGGCAAATGGTTTCCCCATATTCACCCTCACTTATAAAGTGTAATGGAATGCTCTTAAGAGTTTATAACGATGCACTAATTTTGGGGGCCTGGGAGTGGGGAAGGGAGGGAGAGAGAAAGAGGCTTTCACTTTAGATCTCAAGGCAGAGGAAAGTGATGATTCAGCTAATCTCTCTTCTGCAAATGAGATTTTTCTGCCACAGCCACACAGCTTCTGTATTTGATACAAAGGGAGGCAATAGTTCTTAAATGATGGAAAAACAACTGTTCTTGGTTTTTTTCCTCCCCAGTCTGGGAAACAGCAGTCAACTGACACCTCTTCTTATTAACCCCAAAGTGTAGCTAGTGGTTATGGCCTGGCGTTCCTACTTTTCCGCTCTCCCATCCAGCTACCTCTTTAACCGGCTGGTGTGACTCTTACTGACTCTGGTGGCTCATCCCATACTCCGGCTGCCGTCCAGGCAGCGCAGTCAGAAATGCTGCTTCAATTAGGTACGTAACGCTTTCTCAAATTCAGACTTGTGCTTAGTTTGTCATGAGCTGTAGGGGATTAAATCCAATGAATGGGGAATACTGTATTAAGCTAATATTAATGACGGCTGTTCCATTTTAGTACTGTGGCCAATGGTCCAATGTATGTGTGTTTAAACATATGCACTACATGGTGCATGTATAGACCCTTAACGTAGAGTTTGTTTGGATTTCTGAGTTGCTTCAACCATGGTTTTCTTTAGACCCATGTTTATTATTTCTTGTTTTGAGAAGCCCTTTCTCTCCTGCCCATATGCCAGCACAATTTGTCCTTCCTCACACCTCTCGTGTTTTAAGAGCCTGATGGAGATGGTCTGTGCTTTCCCCTGTCCCCAGCTTGTGTCACACAGGACTTTTAAATGTTGGACTCCTCCATTTGTCCCCCTTTTATGTTTTCAGCACAGTCTCGCTTTTCCTTTCTTGACACTGCCACAGTATCTACAGTGCTCTGGAGTCAGATGAAAGGTAAATGGTTAAAGCTCCTTTTGCAGCAGTTCTTCCCCTGGGTGTGCTGGTCAAAATCCCTTGGTTCTCTGATGAAGTTTCATCATCCCCTTCATTCTTAGCTTCAGAAGATCTAGGATCAATTTCTCCTAATACCACAAAAAAAAAGGGAGCTGGTGGCAATACAGGCAAGAGTCACTAGTTCTCAAATAGTTTTAGGTATCATATGTCATTTGTGGCTCATCGTTTCATACATTTCTGAAGTGACTTTTCCCCATTCTTTTTGGCCTTACAAACAACCCATAGTTTTTCTTTTTAAACAAAATGGAAATGTTTTTATAAGTATATTAGATATGTGCTGAAGACAATGATAAATGATAGTAAAGACCTGATACATGATGTCGAAGGTGTGCAAATAATGGATACAATCCGAAAAGACTGAAAAATTAAAATGTAAAATAGCCATAGCAATGTGGAATCTTACAGAGATTATTTTTGAGTCTGTGAAGGATGGGGAAAAAAACCAGGACTGGAGATAGACAAATGTTATGCTGTTTTTAAAAGGGTGGAAGTGAGGAGCCAGGGAATTAGTCAATGTAATGCCAACATTGTGAAGTATACAAAGCAAACTGTTGGACAGCAGATTTATAGGCATCTAGAGGATGTTAAGGTAATTAAAAAAAGAAAACCACAGAAAAGCATGGAAACAAATGTTCACTCTAGTGAAGGGCCCATATCTTTACTTTTTACTTGCAAAGATTCAGAGGGATGGGAAGACCAGCATTACTTTGGATTTTGAAACTACAATACGGTTTTGTTACAGTCGGTTCGTGTTTTAAAGCTGTAAGTACAGTGGGCTGCATTCTGGTCCCCCAAATTTCTGCAGCGTTTGAACTTCCCTGCATTTAATGGCAACCAGCCTTTTTGATAGTATAAGAGGAGGAGGAGGAGTGTAATGTTGAGAAGTCATAAAACATCTTGTTCCCACAGGTCCCTGGGATGGCAGAGGTCAGGATTTCTCAGAAGTGAAGTCTCCGCTGTTGATTTTTTCAACTCTGTTCAGGGAAATGGGACTTTGTGCGCTCTTTTTGAAACTTACGTTCACAACTCCAGCAGAAACAACCCCGTAAAGGCCTTGGACTTTTGCTAACCGCTCTAGCCACAAGGGGAATAATAAGGAAGAGTAACGGCTAGGCTTGTTCCTCATACGACTGTGATGAGACAGGCTGACACCTGGGCAATTTTGGGCTGTTTCTAAATTGGGAAGCCGATAAAAGAATCCACTGTCTCTTTACCACTCGCTTGCCGTGATGCTTTTCTTCGTAGACCCTTGGAAGGGTGCTCTTCACTTTCTGCCGGTAATAGAGCTTTCTGATGAAGCTCTTGCCATAGCTGCAGCAAGCTTGGTCAGTGATCCAGGAAGAAAGATGCTTTTGGCATGAATAGAAATTACAGGATTTTGTTGCCAAGGCAAGCAATTCCAGTTTCAGCATGCAAAGGGGGAAAAAAATATGCCATTGTCTAGTTTAATGAAAGCTGTAAAACTGAGGGAAAATAAATGTACTCTAAAGTATCCTTTTAAATATGTAAGAAATTTAACAGCGTCTGAATCTACCCAGCATTATAAGGTAGCAATGGCTTGTAGACACCGACTCCTCTATTCAGAAGCATTTTTAATCCTTAAATGGTACACTATAGTTGCTTTCTTGCATGCCAGTACAAATATTTCCAGCGAGTAACATGACAGATGAATGAATGGAAGGGAGAGAGATAAAGTGATGTTTTCTGATCAGAAGTTTTCTTTTTAATAGGTATAGACGAGCTGTCTGTTCAGGGCATTTTGGTTGTATTGGAATAGCTGAAGGATGACTGAACGGAAATTCTAATGTTAGGAGGGTGACATGGGTCTGTTAGTATTAGAATGCTTGCTTGAAAAAGGCTTTTTTGCTTAATGGCTTGCCAGATGCACAAGTTAATGTCTTATGATATTTGTTAAATATTCAGAATTTTGAATATTTTATTCTTCTGGCTGCCACTGGACAAACCAGAATTTCTGCTGCTGTATGGATTTTAGAGGTTTGATACATTTGGCTTCTTTTTACATTCATAATAAATTCCAGCTGAAAGGAATAGTGACTTAAGAGACTTAAGAGCCGATATCTACACACAGCAGATCTGAGAGTACATTTAACTGTTTCTCACGATTGCAGAACATACGCTGTAATTGCTTGAGAGGCCTTCAAGGTGAAACAAATTAAATCAAATCTTGAAAACACACAGACAAGTTAGATGAGGAGAGTAACAGTAGGGAACGTGATTTCCGCATGCCTTAAATACCTGGGACAGGTTGTTTTGTGATGATAAAACAGGAGCTCTCCGTGGCTGCTGGTAGTTCTTTCTTTGAAGTCCGTGCTCTCAAACCACATCGTAAACATTACTTTTACCGTAGCAGGTTGGCTGGGTCTCACAGCTATATTTAATGTATTCTTGAAAGCATTTGAGCTTGTTGGTCTCTTTCCCATTCCAGTCAATTCCTAATGAAACCACTGCAGTTGCTTGTTCCAAATAGAGGGAGCCCTCAGGGGGGACCGGAGTGGAGAACGGGAATGATGCACTGCTGTGTTTCCATTGGGAAGGAGCAATACAGACATCATGCTTACAGCACTTCCTTTTGCAAATGTTAAGAATTGTCTTTTAAGTGACTATGCTGCCCCAACGTGGAGTCTTCAGCATTCCTTATTCCTTGTGAATGTAGAAGGAACATCCCATCTGATTTTGTCAAGGTCTAAGTCTGCACATCACCAACCACGCTTACCTAATGTTCAGAGAGGTGCTGGCCTCACTGCAAGCTTATGTTGCAACCGAGGACCCCTGGGTCTGTAATTCTGCTACTGCATAGCTTAGGTGAACCTGGTGTTCAAAAAAAATGATGCTGTTTTTTAATTTTTTACTGTACTCCTCCAGACCTCATGAAAGTCAGTATACGCCACTTATTATTGTCTTTCTGTCACCAAAGCTTGCATCTTTCATAAAAACTTAATGCCTTCTTTCCCACCTCATCCTGGCTCCAAACAGTTATTAAATTCAGCGTGCTGATCCCCTGTGACATTTCTCTCCTTGTTATCAGAATAGTTGAGACCCTTTGGCTGTCTCTGCTTTTCCCTTCCTGAACTTTGTCTTGCTTCCTTTTAAGCCACCCAAATTCTGTCTCTGAAACTGTCTTATAATTACTTTCATCTGTTCACTCTCTTTGAATTTTTCTCCTGCTTTATTCTTGTCTTCTGAGCTTATTTTATGCTATGTGTTCTGCCAGCTGTGATTTTGCTTGACTTATGCTCTTGGCAACATTGCTGCCTTGCGGAGTTTCTGTAGACAGAGAAGGCCTCTGCAGATGGCCAGTGGGCAAGCTGCGGTGGCCATGGGGATTGGCTCAACCTGTGTCCTTAAAACTAGCACCCAGGTGGGAGGCCTGGTGAGGCAAACCCAGGTATTTCTTGTTAACTGAAGAATACTTTGTGTGACTGCACACGCATGTACCGGTAATGATTTTACACGAATGTACCCTGTGAACATTGGACCTTCCAGACTGGTTTACCTCTTTCCTAGTTGAAACCATTTCAGTCAAAAATTCCCCTTTGAAAGTCATTCTGTATCATAGGGCTATAAAATACTGTGCCTTGTATTTTGTATCCTGTCTGGTTTTGGACTATTTGGTGCTAAAATACGTGTGTGAAGTGCTCTGTCATGGTATTAGAAGGCACCTGCTTTTGTAGCTGCAGTTGGGTTTCTGAAAATGTTGACTTTTTTATTAAAAACAATTTCTACTGGTGTGTGGCTCCACGTGGCTTCATGCTTAAAGCAGCAATAAAGCCATATCCTGTCTCTAAAAGGTAAGAAGTGTTGCTGAATGTTCAGGAATGTGTTCAATATGCAGCTATAAATTAAAAATTCAGTCCCTGAATACTCTAATAAAAAAATTAGGGCTAAAATAGCAATAGGCCTGTGGGGTTTATTATGTCATGGCAGGATTTTCTGTGAGCAGTGCATAAAAGACCTGGATTCTCTGAAACTGGCTGCCCCAAACCAGCCAGGGCCCCTGCTCCCTAGGAGCCGGGGCAGTGGCCGTCAGTTCCCTCTACTGGCCCAAGCACTGGCTGCCAAAGGAGCTCCCAAAACTGAGCTGAGTCCAACATAGCTGAGGAAGTGAAGTAAATTTATTATTCCAAAATAAGAAAAGTGTGCTGTAACTTAGCCTTACAAAGTCTTCCTTAAAAATACAAAAAAACAACCAACCCCCCTGCCAAAAAAAGCCCAACAAAACAACCCCACGGTCTCTAGCCACTTCTTTTTGAAGGCTCGGTAGAGCGAGGATGTGGCAGCACATCATAGCGTTACACCCAGTAACCCACTGATTTCTTTCCTCTGTACTTACGCTGCTTTAGCAAGATGCCTTGCAGCTGTGTAATTTCACCTTTATTGGTCCTATCTGTCTGATTTATTTCTGACGCCTGTCTTCCCTCTCCTTTAAATCACTATTATTTTCCCCCTGAAGACTCTGGGAAAGGGGTGACGGTATTTTAGTTTGCACGGTATCTCTCGCAGCCTTTGGGCGCTTGCACGTAAAACATAAGCTTGACCATGAACCTAACAGCAAGCAAAGAAAACACGCCAGGACACAACTTGGCGAGCAGCACGGGTCCCTTGCTGCCAGCCCCTCTCCCCAGGCTGCGCCCCCCGAGCCGCGGTGCTGCGTCCCGTACTGCTTATGAGCACCTTGGTCTAAATTACTCCATGGAATAATTTGTGCCTTTAACATGTGCCATTCTGGTGCTGGCCTGGGATTTCTGAGACCGGCCAGCCTGGCACGCAATCAGAGGATGCTCCTTTATTCAGAGGACCAAAGTATGGGGAATAGTGATCTTCCGAAAGGCATTCATTCCTGCTTGCCTTTCATTCCTGCTTCCCCTTTCAAGGGAAAGACGATATAGCAGGACAGAGGAGTTGTTTGAAGGGTTGTCTGTGGCTTGTGGGGCCATCTGTTTCACAGGCCTGGTATAAACTCCCTGCATATGCGTTGTTACTCCACAATATGTTTATACAGTATGCGCAGGTTCAGGCTAGCAGAAGAAATGCATTTATCTTCTGCTGGCAGAGGCAGCAGCCCCGTAGCACTAACATAAAAGATAGTTGTTTGCTTCTGGGATAAATAGAAATCTCTCTGATTGTTAACCAATTTCTTCGAATGTCACTTTTTACAATTAACCTCTCATAAAATACCCTAGTGAAACCTTTCTGGTGTTTCCCCCATCCCCCCCCAGCACAGCTTTCTGGGTTTACATTAGTGGTCTATAACAATAATGGTAAATATTATTGCCGTTCAGGAACTACCTTTCAGATGTGCAGACATAAAAGCTTGGCTCCACCAGAATTTATGGGCGTGTTGCCATTACCTTGAGCAGGACTAGCGTTTCCCCCTTGGATGTTGGCTCTGAGTGCTGGAGAGGCAGTCTTGTTTGCATTTCTTCCGTGTCCATTGGCATGAGCTCCTCGGGCTGGGGTTGCAGTGCTTGTGGAGCACCTACTGGAGCTTTCGTACCAAAGTATTCATCCAAAGGTGAGTAATTGGGGCTAAGGTAATAGGAATTCCCAGACTGTATTTAGAATTTTGGAAGATCATCCCTAATTTCTAGTTTTTGTCATTAATTAGGCGTTAATGTTTGAATTATTGAAATGGACTATTGAAACTGACTGTTCAGCCCTTGAGCCTGCATGGTAACAGCACAGACAGGTCTTGCTTTTAACTTACCCCTCATAATTTGCTGACGTTAACAAAGTGTGGCGGAGGAAGCACCCTGATGCTGGCAGCTGGCCATGCGGGGCACCTTGGAGGGGTTGATGGAGGTTTGACAACGGGTGGGCTTTCAGATTTCACCCCCCGAAAAGACCAGGGTGCCTTTCAGGATAGGCATCAGTAAATCTTTTGCTTAGTGGGTAATATTGAAAACGGATACAGAAGTGAGTTGGGTAGAAGGTAAGTACTGCAGTGACACATAACACTGGTCTGCTGTTCAGCTGGCTCCTCGTGGTAAGCACTTCTCAAGTGCTTCGGTCGCAATGGTTGTGCTTGGCCTCCACCTGTCAGTGGGCACGTGGTGCTGGACGTGGGGTGGCCAACTACCCCGAGCCCCTGTCCTGGCTCTGGCACATCGTGGGACCCTCGGGAGAGTCCCCTCCTCTTGGAGGTGACCAGCACCTGCTGTGCGGCTCTTGGCTACAGGCAAGTTTTGGTGTGACACTCGCAGGTATTGCCTTCACCTTTTCCCCCGTGCCTGCGTACTGATCGGGTATCTCTCCTTCCCAAGCCACAGGCATTTTCCTGCCTGCGCGCTAGGTATTTCCACTGTGGTGCCACAGCTATAATCAATGTGTCCTCCATCTCTGTGCCAAACGTCTCCTGCTGGGCTATTGCACCAGCTTCTTCCCTTGCCAGAAGGAGAAAATAAAGTCTGAACATGATCTTTCACTTGTGGTTGAGTCTGTCTTTCTTGTGGCTGCCGAAACAGCCTGCAACCGGAGTGGTTTTTGGGATGTTGCTGGAAGGAATGGAATGGAAAATCATCGGGGGGTGTGTCAGATGGCATGGGCTCAGGAATTCTGACATCTCATGCTTTAAAGTGATGAGCTTTGCTATCTTCATAATCCTTCTGGGGACTTGATGCGTCGGGTGATGGGCACTTGGGAGGGCACGAGGAAAGGGTGTTATTTTGGTAAATGCTCTGTGTGTGAAATACACTCCTTTTTTGGTCTAGTCTTTTGTGGGGATGGTGGTGCTGTTAGTTGCTGAGTAATTACTTTGGATTTTCTTGGTACACCATTACTTGCTTTCTGTCCTAACCTCCTCAATGGTGTTTTCAAGTGTTACACAGCTGTCTTTTTGCACCTGACCATGTATATAATCATTTTTATCCCTTTAAAATCCCTGTGAATAACTTTATTTTGCTACTGGTATATTTGACAGTCGTCACAAACAAATGCCAGTCATTCCTGAGGTTAAAGAAGACAGGACTGGAACTGTCATATACTGTCCTTTCCCTCCTGTTCACCTGCTTAAAAGCTAGGAAATGTTCCTTTTTGTATATGATAATAAGCTTTAGTTTAATTTGTTGTTAATGACTAAATTGAGGGATCTCTTTTCATCCCAGCGAGGCTTGAACCTTCAAGAATCTGCTCTGGTTATTTCAGGATGAAATTATTTATGCCTTACCATTATAAGAAAGGGGGAAACATGATGTAGCTGCCAAGTAGTTATTTGTTAACCATATTATTTTAGACACTAAGGAGTGTTTTACTGAATTTTTAATTGGTAAAAATACAATTTCTGCATGTCTTGTTGTTCATGATATTAACTGCAAGTTTAAATGAATCTCTGCTGTCTTCGATTACTTGTAAGCTATATATCAATTTGCTGCAGTTAACAGCAACACCATTCTGTAATCGCAGTATTCTGCATTGTGACAGACAATTTTATATGCATAGTTTTTTCTGCCATCATTTCTAGTGTCCAAGAATCAGTGGTCCGTGAAATCAGATCTATGTGACTATTCCTGGTGTATTAGCATTACCTAATTTTCTGTGACAAACTTTAGTAATGCAATATGCTGGAGGTTTTTGGTTGCCTTTGTTCAGCTGGAAATGACCTCAGTTATATGTTAACCTGACATGCTGCACGGCATTCTGGCCTAGTTGCCTAGATACACAAATAAATGTGCCTGATGAAGTGACAGCCGCCTGTTTTGCTAGATGGACAGGTACTGACTAATTCAGTCGGGGTAGATCTAGAGAAGGGGGGTTAAGGTGACAGTGTGAGGAAACAGACTGAATCACAAAATCTCTCTCTTGGCCCAATGACTTTCTTTTTGTATAGGCTTTACAATATTATAACATGGATGCACGTGTTTGTGCTGGTGTATTTGTGGTCTGGGTAGCTGACTTGGGGCTCCTAGCTTCTTGTATACACAAACCGCAATGAAGGCAAGGCCAGATGAAGACAGAGGAGCAGAAATGAAAGAAAAGAAGGGTCTAATTCTTGATGCCTTCTCTGATGTCATCCCGCTCTGCAAGTCACAGCTTCACTTTTTGTGATTGCAGCAGATGTAAGGATATTGTATGGGAGTACAGCTGAGAACGGAGGTTCAGCCTAGAAATTATCATGCATTGAAAAATGAAAAAGAGTCCTAGAGTCTGTTGGTACAAAGGAAGACTCGGTGGATAAACCTTCGCAGCCCAGCATGGCAGAGATGGGATTAAGGGAGATTTTGGAAAATCCCAAAGCTTTTGGTGTTTGGATCAATGGTGATTTATGCCCATCCTCTACAGCTCCTCACTTGCTTGGAGCTGCAATTCTGCTGAAAACTCTTGGAGCCTTTGGAAAAATGCAACTTTTGTTTTGTTTCTTTAAACGGGAGGACCCACCTCTTGTGCATACTTAATAAATACATTAATTGCCTTTTAAAATAAAAGCAGGTTGCTTTTTAAAAGAAAATCCATAATTAGATCTTTAAAATACAGTTAATTGCATGTTTATCTCTCATGATATTCAGGAGATACCAATGTTTGTATATGGGAGGGCATTTGCTGTGTGATGCTGATACCCTGTATTGAAGAAAGAGAAGCCCAGGGTTTAGCAGGAACAGTGAAAATTCATGTCTGCTTACTTCCACGTTATATAAATAAAAAGGTGTGTGTTTAGACTGTGTTGGCAAGGTAGTTTTAAAAGAACTGGAGGCTTTCTGCCTCCAGTAGTGGGCTTGTGTATATACTGACCAATGTAATTTTACTTTTAGTAGTACTCTATGCAAAATTAAAATATAGCATGTGAACACGAGTACCTGATGTAACAGCTAATGTTAGCTTTAAGAACGGGCAATATTGCAACCAGCATGTGCACCTCCATGAAATATTGAGTTGGGGGTAAACTTTTTCCATAGAGGTCCAGTTTGTGAGGCACAAAAGCGTAATGTTGTTTTGTGCTTCTGTTGGGAATGGAAAGCTTTTGAAGCTGTTCTCAGAATGCAACATTTAATATGACACTGAACTGTATGTCAAAATACAGCTGGAGTAACGCCAGGACCCGTACAACAAAAGACGGAACAGAAGAAGAGGCTGGAAATTTTATACAGAGAACAATAGCATGAGCAAGTTGTCACATATCAAAGTATGTATAGAAGCTTAAGCTTGCCTTCTTTCAAAGGTTGGATTGTATTTCAGAGTTAGAAGACAATATTACAATGTCTTAAATCAACTCTGATCTGTCTCACTAGTTCTTGTTGCTTCTGTGCCTTTTGATATAACCTCTCTGTTTCTTCCTTAAACCACTGCAATGGAAAGGTTTCGCTGCTTTCTTTACATCCCAGCAAAACTCAATGCAAAGTCTTACAGTGACTTGGTGGAACATGTTCATCCCTAAGCAGCTGATCAGGAGCGAGTCGGGGCCCTGCTTCCCTACCCACTGCCACCAATTCTCCCTGCCCTCTCTTGTGAAGAAGTATCACGTTATTTCTGGTCAGTGGGACATTCCCACCAGAAGTCCAAGAAGCTCAGGGCTGGAGCAGACCTCACTGGTCACACGCTGAAATAACTACATGTGATGAGAAGAGCTGAAAGCACTTAATCTCAAATATGCCACTTGTTCAAAGTAAACTTGCAGAGCTGAGAAGGCAGAAGAGGGGCTGTGTTCATGGCACGGGGCTGACTCCTGTGCTTTCTCACAAGATAGCTTATGTGGGTAGGTTTTGGAAATTTTCCATACAAAGGCAAACAAACCACATGGGCAGCAGTCAGGGCCCCAAAGATAAGGCGCTGTAGCAATGTTTGTGTTAAAACGCTGGTCTCTGCTCCAGCAAGTTCACACCGAGAGGCACTTTCTGTTTAAAATCCGTGTTAGTCGGATGTAGACCTAGCATTGCCATGATTTCTTGTGCTGTGCCTCATCAGTAATGAAAAAAGTGAATAATACATTGTGGGCTAATGTCTGGCAGTAGAAGCAGTGGCCTGGATTTGATGTGTAGGTGGTAAAAGTGAGCAAGACTCTCTCCTTCCCCTCCCCCCCCCACCCCCCTTGTTATTTCCGTTGGATTGAAAACCACTTTTACTGTCTCCTGCTGTCTCCTCTTCTGTCAGTCAGATGGGAGACTCAAGCTAAGCTGCACGAGTTGACACTTTTTATCTGGAAAATACTCACTGGTTCAGAGAAATTCATGAATGCCCCAGGTTCAAGCATTGAGCTTTTTTGTTGTGTCCTTCTCTCTTCCCTGTGCTTAAGTGTTGTGAGATCCCGCCTTTGAGCTGGGTGATCTCTGACAGGGAGACTCACCGTGACAGGTAGGAGCTGACCTCCATCTTCTGGATGGAGGGTAGGAATCATTCTAGGTTTCAGGCAGTTACAGAATTGAGATGATATAGCATAGCTTTCAAATGCTTCAGTTGTTTTCTGCTGAGATAAATTCTTGAAACTACTTCTTTAGCCCATAACAAATTTCAGATGTGTTCAGACTGTGCGTTTTCTCTCCTGAAACTTCCCAGCTTTCTCTTTTTTTTTTTTTTTTCCCCTCTTTCCTTAGCGTGTTCAGAGGATGCTTACGATACGGGGTTTGGAAAATGGGTGTTGGCTTTTCTCTGTGCGGATACAATTCAGCCATAGTGTCCTGCTCATCAAGTCTGTATTTTCTGTATGCACCTTCAGTTCAGTTGGATTATTCAAGGTTTGCAGAGTGATGAAGTCTGTAAGCTCAGGTAAAATGAATTGGATGCTATAAACATCCTACTTCCCTCCTTCCGTGCCTTAGTGATGATCTCATTCCCTTGTGCAGTGAAATTTAGGATTGTTATAAACAGGAAACATTATCAAAACAAATTGGTTGCACCCACCCTGAGAGCTTCAATTATATTTCAAGAACTTGCTTGAACAAAATAGACCATATTTGTGCAAAAGCGTAGACCTCTGATTATATCACTATATTAAAAAAAGGAATTGTAATAACATGGGAGAAAATCACAAGTTTCACAAGAAAAACTGGAAGAGATCCAGTTCTTAACTTGGCAGGGTTAGTTATATAATTGAAGGTCTGGGAGGTCAATCTGTTCCATGCTTCGGTCTAACTTAATTTATATAATTAAAGCTGCTTCCGCCTCCTTTCCCCCAAATAAATTTGGCAAAATACTGTTCTCTCTTTAGCATGGGGAATAATGGAAGTTATTGACTGTGACTATGAATTACCTGGTGAGCTCTGCAGAAGTAAGGGAGATACCATCTCCATAAGTCTCTTATCCAGATTTATTAAGGCTCATTAAATAACAATGATACTGCCCAATTATTGTTTATACTGAAGTGTGCTTGTGGCTTCGTTTCTAGGAGGAACAGAGATTAAAAAAACAGCACAAAAAACAACTACAGAAAAGTCCCCAATGAGCTTCCAGTAGCTTTTTAAAAGAGAAATTTAGGCTAAGTCGTAGCTGCAAATTTATTTTAATTTTGTATGGCAGATTCCACATCTGCAGATTGCTCCTAGCTGGGGGCAGGGGCTCTGGCTGGCTCCTTCAAAGGCTGGCCCTTCTCTACCTGGGCGGTCTGCATACCTCTGTGGCCACCTGGCTGGGTCACGGCGGTGGGGTTGTGGTCCTGTACCTTACCATTCCTTTTTTGTTTTGTGCCTGTGCAGTAGGTCATGAGGAAAACCTGTTGTTCTTACCACCTATTTTATATGATACTTCACCCATGAGCTTCTGTACATCCCTATCTGTCTGGTCTGGTTTGGCCAAACAAAAGCATCACTAGTACAAGCAGGTAATTTTCAGTTTGGGAGTTGGGTGCTGCCCTGAGTGGAGTCCGCATGAGCAGCTAGATGTGATGACACAGAAAGGAGATGTTGAGTCATGACGGGGAATGGTGGAGGCTGCTGACCAAAAGCATAGCCAGTGTCTGCTGCAGGCGTCGAAGCTGTTTATTTGGTTTTACATTGCTTGTTTGGTGTTTGCTGTTGTTAAGCTGCGTGGCTGTTGTGGCTGGAAGCTCTGCTACTTTCTGTTTCAAAGGATGAGCAAGAAGCCTGTAGGTAAACCAGAAGCCTCAGAGAGATGATCTTATTTTGCTCCGCTTCCTAAGAATTTTTTTTTTTCCTTTGCTCGGCCTTGTGCTAAAGAAATTTTTTGGGTTACTTGAGGGGAAAGCTAGAGGAGCAGGATTGATCTGGTGTATCTAGCAGATGCACACAGGGTAGCTGGTGCTGGACAAGGCGCTGGCGTGCCCTGTCCTGCAGCGTGAGCCGGCTCTTTCTGCCTGTGCTGCCCGCCTCGGTTGTAATTACAGCAGGAGATGTCTCAGTGGAGGAAGTTGTTTGTAACCCTGCCCGTCATTACTCATGCAGGATGTTGCTGGAGATCCAGTATAGCAGGGAGCTCAGGAAGTCCTGGGGTCAAGTGCCCTGCAAAGCAGGCATCCAGCCAAACCAGGTGGTTTACATTTCTGTCGCTTGTTTTCCCAGTGAGCTGTGCTGAGATGGTTATTAAAGTTATCAAAGACAAAATAGCACCGTTCCCCTTTCCTGTTCTTATGTTAGTCATCCCAACCTCTTAAATCTTTATACTTCCATAAGCAGGACTTGACTCGTCATTGACGTTCAGCAGGTGCATAGATGTTAAAAGCTCTTCTGTAATTTATCTGATCTAGTGATTTGGCCTTTACCAATAGCTCTAGGTTTAAATGGCACAGGGTATAAAAAATGAGTTAGTAATGCTGCTATGCTTATTTTAATAATAATTGTAAGAAGTCCCCTTGGGTTTCTGGGGATGTACACTAGCAGAAGTTGCATTTCAGTGGCCTTGCATGGTGCCTGGCTTCTGCAGTGGCTCAGCTGCTGTTCTCAGAAATAAAAACCTTTGTGGGAGATTTATGGAAATAGAGTGGGTTTTGCTAGCGTTTGGACTTCCCCGCATTAGCCTCAGGAGAGTCTGGTACTGTGTGTCTGCAGAAGGAATACTGGGCAGGGAGCTTTCACATCTTTAAAAAGGTATATAAAACCTGAGTCTGCTTCTAGGGGAGGGCAGCCCTAAGGACCCGTCTGTGGCTCATGCTCTTCCAGCCAGCAAGGGCAGGGAGCGTCTGGGGCAGAACTGGCTGCTCGTGACCGAGGAGGGAGCCTGAGTGCCTACAGCACCTGCAGAGCTGCTCCTGCCTGCCGGTTAAACACCAGCACTGGTACACTCTGAAGCAGCCCGAGCTAGTTTATCTGGCATGGTCATGGTATGTTGTGCCAGTGATGTAGTGAAACTTGAATATAGAATTTCCCCTTGAATACTATATACTATACTATGTATACTGTACTATACTATCCTTGCTCTGCTGTGACACAATAGCCATGCAGAATGATGAGATCCCTACTAGATGTTATGGCAGAGGAAAAACTAGCTGTTATTTTGCGTACTTGTTGTAAAATAGTACTAGGTGTGCACAGAAAAAGGGCGTATATGATTTTAATTTACAATAAGGTATTTATTAGGAATAGTTGACTGCAGCTGTCTTTTCCAATGCAGTTTAAGTCTTGGAAGGGTATGGTACGCGGCTGAAATGTATCTCACCTATTGGCTGATCAAATTTGGATACTGGAGAGTTCTTGTTTTAATGAAGCCTTCAACAATGGCGTGTGTATGGTTAACATAGCAGTTTGCTTGTTTTCTGGTTCAATTGCCTTCGTCTGCCACTTAGGACATGACAGTGCTTAGATCTTATACCTCAGACTCTTCCTTCAGCCATCCTTACCCCTTTTGTGTGACACAAAGTCCCAGAAGAAACTTCAAACAGCCTGCCCCAGCAAACTGCCCCTGTTCCTCCCTGCAAAAACCCTCGTGGGTGAAGGAGCATAAGAAGCATCTGATGGAGCTGGATCCACTTCTAATCCACTGCCCATTCCTAGTTGTGGTCAGCTTCTGAAACTGCAAGGCCATTGCAAGGATGCTGAAAGAACGCAGACGGAGGATGATCTCCCCACAAAGGTTTTCTCATATGCCCCCGTTGTTTGAGTTGGATTAAGGTCTGAAATCCAACTTTGTAGATCTTTTTCGAAATACGTTTGTAGTAGTATACATATATGTATATACCTGTGTGTATATAGAATATACATGTGTGTGTATAAAATATTGCATATGTTACTTACAAAGTTTTGACTTCTAGATACAACAAATTTCTTGGCCTAAGGAAGCACAGTGAAAGGATCCCAGTAATTACTGGCAATTTTCAAAACTGTCTGCCTCTGTCCATTTTGAAAGAGAAGATGAATCGTCCACCCCAGCAGAAAGTTACAGGGTAAATTCTGCTTGGCATAATTTCTTGGTGACTAAGAAACTCATAATTGGCTCTGTGTGGGCAGAGGATCTGTCTGTGGTGAGCAGAGAGCTGCACAGCAGACATGGAAAGTGTGTTGGAGGGACTAGGTAGGATACGGCATTTGTACGGATACTTCGTGCTCTGGTGTGTTAATCGTTGCTCTTCAGAAGCCCTATTTGGTTTGGGAAGGGTTTCTTCCCCCGCCCCCTTCCTTGTTCCATGGTCTTAAGAGGAGGAGGGTCATACTGTGGATGTTAAAGGTTAACATACTTGCTGAGAGACAGATCCTTCATTGTTTCTTTCCTATATGAATTCAATTGACAATGAACCCTAAGCGACATTCAGTAGCCTTGGGTAGTTTCAAATGCCTTCAGAACAGTTGGCCAAAGCTGAAATAAATAAAATAATAATAATAATAATAATAATAATAAATAATAATAATGATTGTTGTTATTATTATTATTTAAAAAAACCCCCATAATAAATAAACCAACTCCAAATTTTGCAGGTAAATCTTCTTAGTGATGATTATCTGCTATTATAATTCTTGAGGGTACTTTGTTGTTAACTACTACTTTGATACTGTCTGTCTTGCATATCTTAAGTTTAGATGCTGCCCTCCTATGCCAGCCTTACAGCTATTTGGCTTAAATACAAAAAAACCGACAACTTCTGCCCATTCTTGTTGAAATGCCAACCAACTCTATTAATGTCATCATTGTCGTTGTGAGCCTAGTATTACAGGGCTTATGTGAGCATTTATTCATATTTTTAAAAATATTAATCCTTTTTTAGTTACAAAAGGGAAAAGACATGACTTCCGGAATAAAAGTTGACTTCTGTATGCATGTTTACTTTCCTTTAACTCCAGAAAACTCAGGCCTTTCATTTGAGACTTCGAGGATGTTTTCCGTCTGCGTTGTAAACTCAGTGCTTGCTTCAAAGCATACATGCAATTTGTAGACTTGTATTGCCCAGTGAATCGTTGGGAGTTTTTGTCTGCTGTGTTGAGATGAATGCGCACAGAAGTTCAAGTAACTCCTCTTAATTTTTTTTCTTTCACCAGAACCGAGCTTTTTTTTGCTGCAAACAGAATCTGAGTTCTCGCTTCTTTGTCCCTTACTTTCCTCTTTGCTCTCTGTGTCAGGCTTGATTCTTATTTCTCCTTAAAGTGCAAGTGAGTAAAAACACAGGGGGTAGTAAATGGCCATTACAGTTGCAGTGGCGTTATCCTTTGCAGTGGATAATGGAAACCCCATTCCTTTGCAATGGTGTATCAGGTAAAGAAACCTCTTCATGCTTGCTGTTGTGGTGAAGATGCCACCTGCTCTCCTTGGGCTGTGGTGCCCATGCTCCGTCTCTCCTCCGCAGGCGCTCAGGGCTGTTGATGTCTCTCCTCTGCCCTCTGCCTGGAGCTGGCCATAAGCCTGCATGGAAATGGGCAAAAATGCTAAGCTGTTATCAAGCCTCTCTTCCAGATGTTGATGAAAACCAGTTCAACCAGCAAGGTGTTAGATACATAATTCATCTTACAAGTAATTCCATCTTCAGCTTAGCAAGCAAGTGCTTATTAGTTAAAAACTTTGCCAATGCCTCAAGGAGCAGTCTGAACGAGCAGGCTTTAAGGTGCTGAATGAAGCCCAGTTCCCAGTGATCAACTAAATGAGACTGCCTAAGGAACAGTGGTGAAGGAAGAGGGCTGTAGGGAGGTGTTTGTTTCAAGAAGCAAGGGAAAAACCCCAAACCCCCAAAACCTGTGCCAACAGGCTGTCATTCTTTATGTCCTGCCTGTCTTCTCTTAGGGAAAGTCTTCTGGTCTTGGCTTTGCTCTCCTGCATTTTGGACATCATTTGACAGAGCTGAAACCCAGAGCACCACCTTTGGATCACCATGTTCCCTGGCTCATTTGATCGTGACATGGTGGGTCTTCATCAGACCAGACCTGCAGGCCTGCACCACTTACATCCTAGCATTGCTTCTCATGCTGGAGTTGTTCTGGGATGAAGCCAATGCTGAATGTAAATGTGCACATGTACTTCCCTCAGCTGCTGGGGAAGGAAGCAGAAAAAAACAGCCCAGCAGTATACTTGTAAACCCTGATTCAAAATATCTATCCCGTTAGATAATCCTCCATTCCTTGCAGGGGAATTGGGTGCCATCTCTTCTTACAGTGACGTCTTGCAGAATTATTTTTGGTCCTGCCATATAATGGGTAACAATCTTGCAGCTCAGCTCTTCCCAGTCCTCTTGGTGACATGCAGTTGTCCTCGGAGTGTGTGCGTGTTAGATGCCATTGAGACTGTCTGTGGAGAGTGTGCGGAACAGGAACTGATGGAAACTTGCCATAGCATGAGGTTTTGCTATGGGAAAGCCTAAACTTTGTGGAGAATTTTAATGAACGCAGTTATATCTTGACATGTTATTTGTTATTGGATTGAAACTTTTCCATTTTGCTAGAACACATTGCAACACAACAGCAACAAAAAGCTGTTTTAAAGGTTTATTTTAAAATTGCTGCTGGGATGCAAAGCTCATATGTGTGTTGGGAGAGGGGAAATACCAAAATGTAAACCCCAGCACATTCAACTACAAAGGCTACGAAGCTGCATTTTCCTAAAATATGTTTTTCTAAGTTTAAATTAGAACAGTGATTAATGTTATTATTTAACGGAATTAAGGAAATTCCTCCAGATTTTATCTTGAAAAACGTAGGACAGAGGTTTGTTATATGAAGAGTTCATAGAAGACTTTGGAGTTTGCTTTAAAGAAAACTAGTTAGTCTTTCTCCAGAGAGCTTCGTACTCTTAAATAGCATCTTCATGTAGGCTGTGATAGTATCAGTGTGTGCTTTATTTTTGCCTCCTTCGTGACCTCCAAAGGGAAGAAACAGAACATTCTTTTCATATGTACATGTCTGAAATCATAAACTTAAAAATCCATGAATGTGCTTCTGTAAAAATCTCTTCCCAACTGGATTCCTGTAGTCCAACTCATTTCACTGTTGCCTTTTGGTAGCGAAAAACGCTCTTGCTATTTATGATGTGGTTTTTGGCTAGTTGCCATTGCTTGCTGTTTATCAGCATCTCTGATGTTTTTGGTGGAGGAAATACCCATACTTTTTTCCTACATATAATCAAGTTAAGCGTAGATTAATTTACTACTTTTTTGCTTTGTTTTGTTTTTGGTGGCGGAGATCTGTAGACACTGGTTTGGTATGCCAGCTCTGCTGAGGGAATTTGTGAACGTGTCTTTTGTATTCCCTGGTTACTGTATACTGAGCTGGAATCTACCTTGGCATTACTCAATAGAACTTTAAAATTTATCAGCGGCTCTTCTTTTTCTTCATGTGTATGAACTGAAAGAGAGGCAGAGGTTGAAATTCTCCTATGATTTCAGTTTCTGAAGGAAAACAGAGCAAAGGTACATGAGAAACTGGTGTAGTGGAAGGGCTCAATTTATTAAAAAATCAGTTTAGTGAGCTTTCAGGAATAGGTTACTTTGTCTGTAACATAATCTGTATCTTCAAACTAGTGTTTCCAAAATAGTGATTGTTAACTTCTTTAAAAACACCTACTTCATCTGGCAAAATGAAGGATGGTTTTTCACCTGTCTGAAGTGGGTTAGAGATTCACACAGCAAATAGTGGCCTCTCTAAAATAAATTGCCTGACTCTCTTTTCTTGTTTTAGTCTCTTGATGAATGGGGCAGTGTCTCTCATCCTTAAGGATTTTATGGTGAGCTAGGCCTTGAGTCAAGTAATCTATTTATTCTAGGCCTCCTGAGAGGTGTAAGGTGTTTTTAATAGGGCATCTACCAGTGTAAAAATTTATATGGAAAAATACTTTACCCTTTTCTGGTCCATTTCTGTAGTTGGGACTGAAAGTAAGAGCTTATGACGTGTGAAAATATTTGCTAGAGACTCTTCCAGTGTCTGAAGAAAGCTGTGATCCAAGCGTCTCTTCACGCTGGGCTGAAATACAAGGGTCACTTGTAAGGATTTTAGGAGCTGACCTTCAAAGATGGTAGTGTTCATGCAGGTTTTGTATGTGAGCTGCCCTAAAATAATGTGAATGTTACTCCTGTAATTTGACACACACAAACTGTGACCTATCTTTTCTCACATCCTGACTTTTTTGGGGTGGGACTACCTAACATGTAGTCTGTAATGGAAATTCTCATCCTCGTCTTGCCACCCCTGAGATGATTTGTCACCTCCTTCCTCCACCCAAGATGTTTTGAAGATGCTAATATTTTGAGGCAAACAGATAATTGCAAGTAAATGTCACTACATTGCAGCATATCCTTCCTTTTATGCCCGCCAAGTCACACTGGCAGGAAGCAACGTTAAGACCTTCAGAAGAAACTATAAATCCTTGCTGTAGCACATCTAATGCTGTTTCAGGTCTGAAATGGCTGCCTATGAAAAGTGATTCTGTGCTGTTGAGCAAGAAGTGGTGGCAAAACATTTAGAAGTGACTGCGTCTTTCCTATTGCTGTTTTCCAGCGTAATGAAGTGATGGAGACGCTCATGAACCTGACTTTTAACATCGGCATGTTTTATTTATCTTGAATGTTTTCTTCATGCAGCTGATGCTTACTGAGCAACCAAACTTCTGGAGACCCATATTCCCCTGCAGAATTGTTGCTTGAATTCTTACCTGACACTAACATATTCCTCTTCCCTGTGTTTTTCTGCCTTTTCATAAAAGATTTCTGTTGTTCTTGAAGTCCTCCCTCTCTTACTGCCTCCAAATCAACAAGAAGTTAACTTGCATTTCCACAAGAACTTCTGTTGTATTTTTAGTCTATTTAGAAGGAAGTAAGTGAACCGGCTCACTAACAAGGGTCTATATAAATGATTTTCTCTTTCTTTTGGACTAATATCCTAGCTAGTTGTTCCTGCACAAAAGTCTGTGTAAACATAGAGTTACTGCTCACTTTTTCATGTTATTTTGTAGAGAAGTTGATAGATTTTTCTTTCTTTTTTAAGGACAACAGAGAAATAAATACAGACAGTTTGTTATATCACCCAGGGAGCCCTCACCACAAATTAGACTGTTATTGTGCCAGTTGACATTCGCATACAAAACAGCACAAGAGCTTCTCCCAGGAGGACATACTCCTTATGCCCCGGAGAGGAGCCCACGGTGGTGAAGGGCAGGCGGGGTAGGTGCAGTGGTGGTACCCCTCACTCAGTTGTCTGCCGTTGCAAGTGCCTCCATCCTCATGCGGGTCCCTTTGGTTGCCTCAGGGGAGGATGGTGTAAACATCTGCGGCAGCACCGCTCCTACATGGCCCCGTCTGAGGAAGCGATTAACTTGGATCTGGGCTGGGCTGTATCCGACTCCACAGTGGCTCTTTTTTGTCCCCTGTAGCTGCAATCACGTGAGCGTGGTGTGGCTGAAATCGCTTGCCTGTGGAATGGCAAACATTTTTCCTTTTCCCCTTTCTAAGTGAAGAAAACCATGATTCATTCACGTGCTGATCTCCATGTCCTGGAAACGTTGCTTGAAATAACCCTGGGTTGCACAGGCAGTGCTGCCTGTGGGTCCCACTGCTAATGGTGGGCTTTGCCCCTCCTGGGACAGTGCCCCGTCTTCACCTTGCTGTTTCCCTGCCTGCAAAACGGGGGCAAAGCACTCAGACCTTTGGTGTTTTTAAGGGCTGTACCGAAAGGCAGCTCTGCAGCGTGGTCTCTGCTTCCCTTCTCCCCATCCATTGTTTACTCTGAGCCTTAGATAAGATGAGTATCTTGTTTTTCCTGTAGATAATAATAACAGCCTGTCTCTACCAATGCAGGATTAGGTTCTTCTTTCAGGAAGACGTGGGAAGATAAAAATGAATGTGGGTTTTGTAAAATATGTGTGACAGAAAAGGTTTGAGGGCAGGGAAACAGCAGGCTGCACTCTGGATGGGAATGCGAAATGGCTTTACTGAGCACTGGTGCCCTTGGGAGAACCCCTCTGCCTCAGACGCGTCAGCCATGGCTTGCTCGCTGGTCACCCAGCAAGATCGCCTCAATGTCAGCATTTTCTTTTGTGAAAATACTGTCTTCCTGCTCAATGGCAGAAAGCAATTGTCACATTGCCGGTAACTGTGATGACTAACAGAAATGTAGGAGTTGCCATATGGGTTGATGGGTTTCCGTCACTGAGCTGGTCAATCTTGGGCGTCCTGTCACCTTTCTTTTCAAAGTGTTGTCCCTTCCTTATGCCTGTTCAGACTTTTGTGCCTCTGTTGATATGGAAAACTGGCCTGCCTGTTCTGATAATGGTAGTGGCCTGGATTCAGTTTCAGGTCTAAAGGTGGGAAGCTATGTTGATATCTTGTTGGCCAAAGCTAATGAGGCAGAAGCTTTCTTTTTTACGCTGTGCTTATGGGAGTGTTCACATGTCTGTCTATTGCTCCAGATATTCCTGGATATTTGTAGGAATGCAGGTGGGTGGATTCATGGATCAACACCTGAAAGGAATTTGAAATCTTCAGACTTGGCCTGTGTTAATTGGACTGTAAGCTGGGACAGAGCCCTCTTGTCTTCATCCTGCTCTATGCTGACATGTGGCTGCTGTAAAGTAAATGGGAAACATGTGCAGAGTGGAAACTCCCTGAAGGGTATTCACATTTTTCCGTGTTAATTCTGCTGTTGCAGGGTGACACACGGTTTCTTCTTTTTTTGTGTGTGTGTCCCCGCAATTTATTCACTAGCTTTAGGTAAATCGGTCTTGTAGATCTGATCTTGTCAGCAGAGACTATATGATTGGGCTCTTTGCTATTTACATGATTCCTATCTGCAACGCGTCTTCGTTATCATACGGCTTTGCTGTGATGTGGACTTCCGAGGCTGTGAGGATGTATCGGTTCCATTCTGCCCCAACCTAGCTGTGTTCATGACATTTGGGATAAAGACCAACATTTCCTGGGGCCTCCTTTATCTCTTCTTGTTCCGTTTCATGGAGGATTCATTAATTTTTTTAATATTTGTATATATTTTGGCTGTCTTATCCCATGAAATGTGCTGGCATTTAGCTGTAACTTGCACTTACTCATATGATTTATTTCCTCCTTGCCTTCAGAGTTTAGTCTTGCTTTAAATGGGACTTATTTGGATGGCAGCCTTTCACCGTGCAACTCGCCTCCAGAAGATAGATTGCTACATCCAGTACTTACCCATCAAAATAGGACTTTGGAGCAAAGTGGATGGATATTCATTCAGTACTATGTTCTGTCTTCTGATAATGGTTGTGTTCATTTATCTTGTGTTTTCAGCTGCTTTCTGTGATACTTGCTAGCAAAACCCTGTAAGATGTCGTCGTCTGCAGTTCATCTTCCTGCTCCGGAAGAAGCGCTGATCCAAGCTAGTGGATGCATTTTCGTTAATTTGCCAACAACGTGTTAGGGGAAAACTTTGGGCCGGCACAGTGTGGCACAGCACGAAGTGTTCGTGACAGCAAGTGTAATTTACAGCAGGAATTTTCTTGTCGAAACCAAGGCTTTAATGTTGCTGTCTTCTGAAAGGGGCACCTGCATGAGTGGATGAATCCTGATGGCATTGCACTGAAAATGAAATTGCTGATGATTTTGAGGCGTAGTTTAAGAACCAGAATATCTTTTCTTCTAAGAGATTCGGGAAACAGGATGTGTGCCAAACTTGTAGGCTGAGGTTTACCGTGCTATTTCTTCAGATCCTGCATTTTAATAATTTCTTGCTGTCTATTTGGAAGAGATTGTCTCTGATTCTCTGAAGACTATGTGACAATTAAGTGTCTTGTGTGCCCCTATGCTTTTCACTTCTGGTTACATTTATTAATTTTTTTGCTGTCCCAGAGTCTTTGCGGGTATTTTGCAATGCCAAAATATCAAGGCTCCAAGCATGCAAAACAGTAGAAAATGTTTGTCTTGCGTGCAACAGATGTGTTTATCCTTCTGATCTGTACAGTCGAGACCCTGGTATCGCCGGGTGCTCTTGGCAGCATTCTTACATAGGGGTGAAGTTTTCCAACCTCTCTGTGTGGGTTTCTTTTCAGGTCCTGACCCTACAAACATGCTTGCCCTAGTTACGCTGTTTGCCTTGACTGAAAGGTTATCTGGTGGGAAGGATACTCCAGCGGGCTGGGCTGTAACAGGCACCTGCCTTCCATAATACACCGTCCCCTGTTCTCGTTTGGTTCTAGCGTCACCTGAGACATTGTGATCCTGTGTTTGAAATGGGGGAGGGGGGAAAAAAAAAAGCCAACCCTATTGGGACCTTTCTTTTAGATAGACATAAGGAAAGGCTGTGGGAGACCTCGTTGTTTTAAGATCTGGATGCCGTTGCCTGGAAGTTGGCTGTGTCTTGAAGAAAAAACTAAGTATTTATATCTGGTGTCTGTCTGAAATCATGTTTACCCTACAATGTTTATTAATCCTGAGTTAATTTTCCTCCTCTCTTTCTATGGCTGCAGGAGCTTTGCCAGTAATGCGTTATAATAACTGGTAGTCTCAGGCGGCGCGGGCCAGGGCCACGTGCCAGCTCCCCATTCCCGCTTTGGGGGCTGGAGTTGAGACTCGCTGCCTGGCAGTGCCACGCTGCTCCCGCCTGCACCGCTCCTGCCCGCCTTAAAAATAATAATTATAAAGCCTTAATTACTCTCTTCTCCCCCCCCCCCCCCCACTCTGAAGGGTTATTGAAATAGAGTAATTAGCATCGCACTGCCTCATGGCAGTCTTGCACTGTTTTAAAAAAATAAGATCTTTGTGTCTGCTACCTTTTATTTTGCAACATGACCGAGGATTACTTGCTCTTTCTAGTCCCGTGATATTTTTGTCAGGGTTATGTTGGCCGAGGTGAGTGCTATGAGTCACGCAGCACTCTCGGTGTTGGTTTTTCATCTGTTTTTCCTCAACAGCAAACACTTCCAGCCTGAAGCTCCAGGAGCTGATGGGCTTATCGTTGCAGTGCTTTCAGAAACAGAATTTGCTGTTGGTTCAGGCCTGAAATCTTGCTTGGCTGGGGTATTCACAAATGTAATTTTCAGAGAAACTTCTGTATCTGACATTTATGGCTCTGGCAAGTTTGGAAAAAGTTGTTGCGGCCTGAGCTGCCGACAGAGGTGGATTACCTGAGGGAGACCCAAGGGGATGGATGCCTGGTGTAACCAGCGTGTGCAAATAGTAGAAAGGAGCTTGGTAAGCGTGCGTATCTGTGTCTGAACAACACAGAGATATCTGTATTGTTGTAGTTTGTTTCTCTTGCACATCTTCTGGCAAGACGTGCAAGCTTTGGTTTGGTTGTTTTTTCCCCTCAGTTATCCCCAGGGTACTCCTCCAGGTCTGAAAACCACCCAAATAAAACATTAAAGACATGAGGATCTGGGCAGTATGAGAGTTGTTCTTGGTCCAACAGTAAAATACGGATCTGGGCTGTGAAGCCATGACTTGTTGAGGAGGAATGCCATGTTCCTGGAAAAGTAAAGGAAGATTTTTCTGATACATTAATCCTAGTCTGTTAGTGTAGTCGGCTCAGCTGCCTAGGCCAGGACTACTTCTGTGGAATGAGGTGAACATATGCATATATGCACATCTGAATTATAATATTTGCATAATATCCTGCTTACACTAGAAATTTCTGTGAACATGTCAGTGCCAACATGAGGCATTTGGGGTTTTTCTGTTTTGTTTTTTTTTTTTTTTGCGTGTGTCTCCTAGTATAGACAAAGTTATACCAGTTATACCAAATTATACCAGATTCAGCGCTGCTGTATTTTAGTTTGTTCAATGAACTGCATTGACTAAAATTAAAAGTAAAAACCCACAAAAACATTGAAAATTCTTCTAATCCTTCCAGTCTTCACTAGGAGGTTTTTGTTACACAGTCACATCAGCAAAACTAAATGCGGAATATAATTTTCCTTCTCTCTCAGCTGGATGGTTCATACATAAGAGATTGTCTTGACTGTCTTACAGCATTTTAATGCTCAGCAGAGAGAGCATATTCTCAGAGTGTTTGTAAGGGATGGGTAAATAAGAACCATCTTTCCTGTAGATAAAAACTTATTTCTTCTTGTTCTACCACTGTCTTCTCTGCTGATTTATTTATTTAGTTGTTTCATATTGGAAAGATCTGGTTAAATTCGGTTACTACCTCAGAGAATTGCACTAGTGCGTAGTAGTAATTGTGATTTTTTGTTTTTTGTTTTTTTTTTTTTGGCTATAAAGCCACCTAAGCATAAGATGCTTGCATCTAGACGTGATTTGCATTGGTCATAGGCACGCAGAAACAGCACCACAGTTGTTTCTCATTTTCCACATTTTGCTTTTCTAATGAATTAAGCTCTGTTTTGGGTTGAATTTTCTGTGAAGAGACGTTCTTTTTAGGAATATGGAGGCTGATCCAGATCACTGGGTAACCCTCATGTGACAGGTTTGTCCATCACTGATATGGGCTGGATGCAAGCTGGTGTTTTGAAAGGGCTCAGCGTCCTATTACGGCTCTCTTCTGCCTTCCCAGTTTGCTTCGTGAAAACACATTTCCACCACTTAACAAAATTGTATTTTATGTGGTTGATTTTGTCCAGACTCTATGCCTATATGAAGGAGAAAACATAAACCAGCACTGTGGGTTGGTTGTTGCCTTTCATGCAATATACACTGGGTGTTTTCCCTTTGGGGTTAAACTGTGAAGCCCGTCGAAGCTATAGTTTAGCTGACAGGGGCTTTTACTTCCATGAGATGCAGTACAGTGTCATGTCATTTGAAGGTACAGCTGTGGTTTGGTCTTGCAGGGTGCTCGCTTTTCTTTGCACATCTCTCCCCTGACCTCTTTCCCTCTGACCTTTTTGGACATCTCAAGAAAAGTTGTGGGAGTTGCTGACAATAAAGAAAATGGGTTAATCGCAAGAAAAAGGATGTTGTCCTAAAGTGCAGCCTCGAGCAGTCATCCTTAGGGCTTTTCCTCCTCTGGGTACTTAAGGAAATCTTTACAAGAAATCTGTATATCATTCACATTCATACATGGCAGGTTGTTTTTGGTTTTTTTTTTTTAAGCAATCAAAAGAATGAAATGTTGTTGTTAAAGTGTTAGTTATAAAAGCAGCGGTTTTTCTATTGGACCTCAGTCCTTGAAAATATTTTAGGTTCCTGGCCAAAGTGTGTTTCCCCCTTTGCAAAGCTAAGCTCCAAATGCAAAGTTGAATCACTTTACCTTTGTGTTGATTTTCAGAGCATTAACAGCAATCTGGCACGGGGCATTTGAAGCACTCTGCGTTCTTCAGTTTTTCTCAACACTAATTTTAACTGGGTTGAACCCTTGCAAGAGAGGAATTTTTTGCCCCGTATAAGGTCTCTGATGGGCAAGTTCTGGCAGATTTGATTGCAGCATAAGGAATTCCGCCCTCTCTGCGATGGGTTCGTGGCTGTTAGATTTGTCTTCAACATTTTTCAAGTGGTTTTTATCCCAAGGTCGGTGAGAACAGAATGGACGGCTTGCCGGTGCTGTTGCCACACTAGCAAAAGCTTGTCCCTGCTGGCACAGCCTGACGAAGTGCCATCGAGGTTTCATGTTAGCGGTGAACCCAAGCTCTGGCTGGAAGGGGTGGTCCTGGACCCTTGTGTGCTCCTTGCCGTGCACTCCTATCTTGTCCTGCGCATGAGTGCTAGCATTCACCAGGCTGCTCATTGAGCTTCTGAGACTCTGATACCACCAGAAAAATACTTGCCGCCTCCTGGAGAATAGGATTCAGCTCCCCAGAGCTGTTTAATGTGGACTGTGTGCGTGCCAGAGGAGTCTATAGGGGAGCTGGTGGCCAGAGCAGGGTTGAGGGGGAGCAGGACTGTCCCCTTTCCCAGTACAGCCAGCTGTGCCCCTGGGACAGCCAGCTGTGCTGTGCTGCCAGTGGCTGAGAGGCTGCAGATGGGGCACATGCCTTGTTCTGGTGTCTCTGCTACCTGAGGGGTGCGGAGTAGGTGCTGGGGGACATTAGCACCTTAGGTTGTCCCAGCTCACCCCGGCCCCCAGCTTGTCAGAGCCCTAAGACAAAATAGTTTTTTGAACTGGAAAACAAAATGCTAAAAACCAAAATGCTAAAATACTCTGGCAGTTCAGACCTCCAGAACAGAGGCAGTGCCTAAATTAGAGGGTTTCAGTCTTTATCTTTTCAAGTCCATGAAAGTTAAGGTGACTGAACTTTCGGAACAGCCTCGGTAGTGTATGTGACGGTCACCCAGCCTCTCCCAAATTAGGACAGTGGTTGATAGGCTCCCTGCTTTAACTTCTGGGAGGCACAGAAGAACAGACAGAAAGAATTGAAGCCATGCATTCTTCAGGCTACTAAATGGAGGATGTCGATGGATAAGAAAAACCTTGCAGAGATTCCTAAAAAGGAAGCTCGTCTAAAAATCTCGTAAATGTTATATATTTTCAGAAGATTTATGTGGCTGCATCAAGTTTAAATGTCAAAAAACTATTTAACAGTAAATTATTAAAAAAAAAAAGCACTGAAAAATCAGAGTAATAATTCATGCTTTGTGAAGCAAAGCAGTTACCTCCTGCCTAGTTTAGAAAGAAACTTCCTCTGTAGACAGGGTTTGATGAACAACATGTCTTTACACGATTTGGAAAAGAGAAGAGTTAGAAGTTTGGTCTAGTCACAGTAAGTAAAGTAACAGAAGACTGATGGTGCTCATTAAAAATGAGTAATTTCTGCAAGAAGAAATGGCCTCATCAGTGACTACAACAAAGAAAAAGAGGTGTAGAAAACAGGACTGCAAATGAGACAAAACTGTGAGACACTGTGTGTGTGTGTGTGTGTATATATATGTATATAGATGTGTGTGTGTATATACATATATATATATAATGGAGTCATAGCCAGGAAGAACTACCTGGAAGTATGTAGGAAATACGTAATTTTTTTATGCAGCAGGTTTTACAGTAAATTTGCCTGTTTTCTAGTAACTGAAGTGTTCGGTCCGCAGCAAGTGTTATTTTGAATAATCATGGAAAACAAAGTGATTCATTGCGGGCAAAGACAAAGTGAAAGGTGGGTAACAGTGATGACTGTAGTATCAACACTTACCGCTCACATTCCACATAGACATTGTCAAAAATAAGCAATTAGCCTTTCCTTTCACTCTCGTGAAATAGAAGTGTTTGGGGTCACGAGGAATTTGTATCAGGACACGTAGGTTTTTTTACTGGAATAACAAAGACTAGACTTCTAGTCTCTGACCCAGTGCGCAAGTGATAGACCAGGTAATGGTTCTGATAATGCTGTTATGTGGACTGCTGATTCTGCCTTCAAACCTGGCACATTATTTAGATAGATAAATCTGTATTGCATTTTTGTAAATGGAATTGTTAAAATGCACTGAACTTAAATTTGTATTTTGCTTTTATTGCATGTTATTGAAGCAGGAATGGGTCCCTGGTACTCTCTAAAAGGTGTGATGGCTTCATATTCTGGTTGTTAATTTTTACCACTACTTAGCTCATTTTCTCCTTGAGGGTTTATTAGCGGGTTCTTAATTCAGTGACATCGTTGCCCCTTTTTTAATCAACCTTCTAGAATTTAACATACGACATTATATATAAGGATGAGAACATTACTACTTCATTCTTTTCACTCTAGTAATTTTTATATTACAGTGAACACCCTGATTAAACATTTAGCTGGAAAAGGCCATGATGAAAAGAAAACGTAATTAAATATAGGAACTGAATATTGAACTCCTGACTTGAGGCTGAACTGATAACTGAAATTAAATTTACACGGGGGGAAAAAAGTATTGTAAAACTCATCCAGTATTGCATTTTAATGTTTTATTCAACTAGATCTACAAAGCAAGCTGCATATATCAACTACAGGAACGGATAATTTCTGAAGGTCTTTATTTAGAGTCCACTTACTGTAATGGTGTTATACTGGAGTTCCTTGGTCTTTGAAAAAAAGAAAAAAAAAAAAAGAATCATCTGCATTTGAAATTCAAGCAACACTGGTGCAGGAGAGTTGGGCATGGCACAGTCTGGGTTTCCTAGTCAGATTTAAAAACCAAAGCAAACAAAAAACAGCGAAGCATTATACTTTATAAATGAGATTGCTAAAGGGGAATCATCCTGTGTATAAATTCAGGTGTCAGAGCAGGTAGGCAAACGTGGTGCTTGGTTGCATGGAAGGTAGTGGGGCTGGACCAGGGCTGGCCTTTGAAGGCTGCGTCTATCTGCCCTCCCTGCACGCGTGTTCAGACTTCTTGGCACTCACTGTAGCTGAAGCAGGAAGAAAAAATTGACTTTCCTGTTGGGCTAATTATAGTTCTTTAAAGAGATTGATTAACCCTTCTTTTCCTACAAAGGGACTTTATCAGTGAATCTCGTGTCAGAGGGAGGCTGCAAAGAGTTGCCTGCTGCTTGGGATGGCTTTCAGGAGTCAGCAGAGGCAGTTCAATGATGCTTGCAGCCAGTCTCATGTTGGGCAGATGTCTTGGTGACCAAACCGTGTGTGCAGTGTAGTGCTTCTAGAATTACACTGTCAGCCTGGAAATACTGCTGAATCCATGACTGGCAATGGATTTAGACAGCTCTCTGAGATACGGTTGCAAAAAAAACAACCTATGGTTAAACATTCTGGGAAATTAAAGTCAACGTGTTTCTTGCTTTATACTTTCCACGAAGTGCTTTTCATCTTCTGTATCTATAACACAGTAAAATTACCTATTCCTTTCCTTCCTTCCTTCCGCCTGCTGCAGGCCTGAGAAATGGTTGGTTATTTCTCTGATGTGATGCTGTCTGGTTAGATATGGGATGCATTTTGTCCTCATGGAGTATTGGGCAGCTGACAGCCATGGTAATTGGTACCTAAGAGATAGACCCTGTGAAGTGTTGGTGTTGGGGGTGCAGAGCTTCTTGCTGCTCTGCTTTGATTTCTGAACAAGTCCCGTGGGGAGGAAAATTTTTGTCCTAGCAGTACATAATTATTGTGCCATCTGTGTGATTGAGGGCGTTGGCGGTATTTTTGGTGTGATGAAAGACAGCAGTGTGCTAGGAAGTGAACAATCATTAATCCAGTTCCTTTCCTTGGGACTAATTCACGGCTAATGGCTGACTGCTTAGGAAGGAAGGGAAGACAAGTCCCTGGGCTGCTTGGCTCTCCCTCTGGCTGGGTTTTCAAAGTACAGGCGGGTGTGGGAACGAGCGGTGGTGTCTGAGGAGTCCAGCTGAGGGTAACAGAAATAAAATGTTATCTTGCCAGTGGGAACCAAGTGTGCAAAAAGATTGCCTAAAGCGATTCATCTTTACGTTTCCTCAGTGCCCGGGTCTTCTGTCCTGGCTTTTGATGAGCTGTGATTAACACAGCTGGGCACTCGACTCCCATGAGTTCCTCTGACGTAACCGGGATGGCTTTTTGAATGAATAGTGGGTGTGGAGGTGTGACCCCAGTGCGGTGATGCCATACAGACTTACAAATGCTGAGGTCTCTGTTCACATAAATGCCTTTTTTGGGTGGAACAGCATGAAGAGGAGACCACAAACCTTTTTTTCCCTAGCTTCTTCTGTTTGTTCTGGTTCTAGGGAGTTCATTTACAGATCTTATCACCAGTTCTTCTATAAATGCCAATTTTCTTATGAAATTGAATAATGCTGTCACTCAACAAAAAGCACTGGAGAAATATTTTCAGTGCTTTGCAGATGTTGAAAGCATAAAACCTGAAAATACTTGAAAGGAGCATCAGTCCTGTAACAATTTTACCTGTGTTGCTCTCTGCTTGTGTCTTAGTCTGTGACGTTGGGATCCACCCTTATGAAGTGCTTTGGGATTTCAAGATGAAAAAATGTTGCTGTCTCCAACTGCAAAGTGTGGTGGCTCTCAGGCCCAGCAAAGGGAAATGTGACAGTTCAGGTGGCTCCTGCTGAGACATTGAACTAGCAAAAGGAGATCTTCAGTATGCAGCGGGTATTCAAACTTCCTCCCCAGTGCTGACCACCAGGTCTGTGACTGGAAGGCCCAGGGACAAACTGGTCGTGGGTCATTTTTGATGCTAGGAGATGTGTTTAGAGCACCTGCAAATTTGACATACTCGGTAGGTGTATTTTTTTGCCACGTGCAGTTCTGACAGTCTCCTGCTACCTGTCTAGCTTGCTCATGAAGTGCAACGAGTGGTTTGTTTAGTTTGGAGGCAACGGCGGACACGTTTACTGGCATCGGTATGACCGTCGGCGCTTGTCAAAATGAACCGTGGGAATAAGTAAGAGCAGTATGTGTCTGTGCCGCGGTGAGCCAAGCCCTGGGGATGGACAGCTCAGGAGGAAGCACCTCCCGACTCCTCTGCTCAACCGCTGTAGCGCACGCACTGCGTGTAAAACATAGTCGGTCCGAGACACCTGCAATGGCTTTGGCAGAATGAAATGGCAGAAGCATTAATCTGTCCATTTCTTCTGATTTATGGATTTCATTGTAGTTGTTAGTGTCACCTTAATTTTGTAAATTTGTAAATGCAGCTTGCCATTTACCTGATAATTTTGATCAATTTTAGGTAACACAATCCTGATTTCCTATAAACCAGCAAAGTTAGCCCCTTAAAGGCTTCAGGAACCTCCAGCTTGTTCAGTGTGGGGTTTTTTCCCCCTCCCATCATGCAAACAGACTTATCATTTGTTCGTTTATCTAGAACATCTTAATTACGCTTTGCACATATGATGGTGTTTGAGCAGCAATATTTGTGATAAACGATTAGGAGAAATGAATGTGAGAAGTGTTTTTCTGACCGTGAGAATAAAATTTCTTACCACTTCCTTTTAAAAGTAGCACAAATTGAAGACTCTAAAATAAACTCTGTGCAGAGGTGTGCAGAGATATCACCATCATAGAGCAAGCTTCGGGCGTTACTTGAAGACTCTTAATTCAGAGTACAATTCTTGACTTTTTAGAAGCACAGACTTTTTAAATAGTGCAATACGTGGTGGTTTGAACTGAATTGATCGTTCTGGGTGCTGGATAACATTGATAGTTTTTGTAAATCCATTCTGGGTAGCTCTAAAGGTTTTCTCTTGTTTTAAAGCTGTGTGATCTTTAATATATATATTACTTAATCTCCTTTTCGTTACGGTGTTTCTAAATTTCCAGTCAGAGGCTTGTGGGGACAGCATTGTACTCGCGCTAGGAAGACTGCTTCACCTTCATGACAGATCATGTAATTTTTTCTTTTAGGCTGAGGTATGTGACAGTTTTTCAGGATGGAATGGGAACTGAGTCATGTTTCATGACAATGGCAAGAGAGTCGCTGTCTGCCTGGAGTCACAGCGCAGTGGTGATGCTGACGCATGTGATGCTGCTAATTAACGGGAATGCATTCTGTAAGCCAGGCAGGTCTGAGTTCAGCCTGCACACATGGTGAACTTCCCTTACACTCCGCGTTTCAGGACTTGGTTTTCAATTGTAGCCCTATTCTGCACTTTTGTCCTTTTTAAAAAACAAATTTAATTCTTCATATGCAATTAAAAAAAGGTAACTTGTTGCAGTGGGCAGGTAGTCCGCCTTTTATTTCTCTGGTTAATTCTGCTGTATCATATACAAAGGACGAATCTTTTTCAAGGGACATTGCTCTGGAAAGGTGGAGTCCGTATCTCCGTGAATGTAGCCAGGAGGGAGGCTGCAGAGGGCATGGGGTGGTGGTCGTCAGAGAGCTTGTATGTTTGAATATCTACAAGTTCTCATGTTTGTAGCAAGTGAGGGAGAACACAGTATTTATTCCTCTTTGCTTTCCAGTATTTGTCACTGATTATTCTTTAGAAATCATGATTATTCCCTGCAAAATCGTAGCTCCCCAGGCCTCTTCCTTTCCCATGCTATCCTAGCCTTCAGGATGCTTAGCAGGAAGGATCAGTTTGACATTAGTTGTCAGAAGAGAAAGAGAAAGTAGCTGAACTTGGTCACTAAGAAAGACGTAGCAGGTTGTGAAGGTGGAAAGATGTCGGATTTGCACAGCAAAGGATATGTTGGTTTGGGATTGAATGTTACTGTGCATATGCAGCCCGATTTGAGCATGGCTGGAGGCTGACCAGTGACGTCCAGCTGTGATTTACTTCCCTCCCGCCCCCCCTTTTCTCTGTTAAACACTGCTTAGCAAACCCAGAATGCTTCGCAGCCAACTTTTGCTCTCAATACAGCAAGCTGAATGAAAGCTGGAGTCGGACAGCCCTTCAGGGAAAAACTGCAAAAAGACTGGCACGTTACCAGTTGCTACTTCCTACAAGAGCAAGCTGTGTTGTGGTACTTCCATTATCTGAAATGGAGCGGGCCGGTGGAGTTGGGTGCGACCATTTAGAAATGTGATTTGTGTTTTTTCTTTCTTCACAGAAACCTGCCTGAAGTATTTCCTGAGGCTTTTCTCAGAATCTGTGTCAGTGCTAGTGGCAGCTCTGTCTTGGAGAGTAGAAATTTAGCACAGTGCCACTGTAATATCTGTATAAGATGACCTAGATTAGAAATGTCTTATTCTTGGTTTGCAGAAATCTGTTCAAATATTTAATATGACTTGGATCTGGGTTTTTCTTTATTTCTTTTTTTTTTTTTTTTTTCCCCCTCCTGTAGAGACAGAAATGAAATTCAAATGAAAAAAACTTTAAATGCCTCTAGGACCCAAACAGTTTCAGGGAACAGGGGAACTGGAGTTAGAATGCATCAGAAACACACAGCCTGCCCCCATGGTCTGTGTACCTATTGATGAGGGATTTCCTGTGTTTCACTCTGCTGCTTATGGCTGTATGGATTTAATAATCTAAATTTTACAAGACATCCAGCATACAAGTTAGAAGTCTGTATCAGGTTATAAATGAGACCACTGAAAATCCAGTTTGCCTTGCTTAAAACATGTAGCAGGACAGCTTCTTTCTGTTCAGGCCTGGAGGAGCAGAACCAGTGCAAGTCCCAGTTTTGGTCCAGTCAGATCTGAAGTCCGGACTGCAGAGCTGGCCAGTCTGAAGCAGGAGGGCAGGGTGCTGTGAGTGGCTTATCCTCACGAGGAAGACTTTGCTGCTTTTTCCTCCCCTCTCTCTCTAGTTACTGCCTCAAGGTTCTGCCTGTGTTGTTTAAACAGCCTGAAATCATCTCTACAGGCATCTGGCTGGGATGGAGAAGGGTACATCCACCTTTTTTATGAACGTAAGTTCAACAAGGGCAAGTGTCAAGTGCTGCACCTGGGGAGGTTGAACCCCATGCACCAGTACAGGCTGGGGGCTGACCTGCTGGAAAGCAGCTCTTCCGAGAGGGACCTGGGAGTCCTGGTGGATGACAAGCTGACCATGAGCCAGCAGTGTGCCCTTGTTGCCAAGAAGGCCAATGGCATCCTGGGGTGCATTAAGAGGAGTGTGGCCAGCAGGTCGAGGGAGGTTATGCTCCCCCTCTACTCTGCCCTGGTGAGACCCCACCTGGAGTGCTGTGTCCAGCTCTGGGCTCCCCAGTTCAAGAAAGATGAGGAACTCCTAGAAAGAGTCCAGAGGAGAGCAACTAGGATGATAAAGGGACTGGAGCATCTCCCCTACGAGGAAAGGCTGAGAGAGTTGGGCTTGTTCAGCCCGAAGAAGAGAAGACTGAGAGGGGACCTCGTCAACACATACAAATATCTTAAGGGTGGATGTCACGAGGATGGATCCAGACTTTTTGCAGTGGTGCCCAGTGACAGGACAAGGGGCAATGGGCACAGGCTGAAACATAAGAGGTTTCAGTTGGATATGAGGAAAAGCTTCTTTACTCTGAGGGTGACAGAGCACTGGAACAGGCTGCCGAGGGGGGTTGTGGAGTCTCCTTCTCTGGAGATAGTCAAAGCCCACCTGGACGAAGTCCTGTGTAACATGCTCTAGGAGAACCTGCTTTAGCAGGAGGGTTGGACTAGATGATCTCCCGAAGTTCCTTCCAACCCTTGTGATTCTGTGGTTCTGTGATCACTGTATTCCCATGGCTTAAAGCTCCCCCACCAACCATTGTTTTAGCTCAGTGTGTTGGGACTGAATTCCCCTTGGGCAAGTCCCATTTACAGCGTGGGTTCAGTTGGTTGATGAACCTTTGCAGATAGTGTAGAGAAACTTGTCATCCTTCTCATCTTACCCTAGAGGAGAAGAGAATCTGGAGCCCATGTGAAGTGGCTGCAAGCAGAACAGTCCTGTACTTCCCCACGCAAAACTCCGAGTGAAAGCAGTTGGGCAGACTTTTGGGAACAGGCTGCTTCCTTTTTTTTCTTTCCTTTTATTTATTTATTTATTTATTTATTTATTTATTTATAACTCTTTGCAGTCACGGTGAATTAAGATGGTGAGATGGCACAACCTTTCTCACCCCTCTGAAACCTTTCCCATCCATCCAAAAGATCCTACAGCTTCATATGTTGAGGGTGGGCTTTTCAAAAGCACCAAGCATAGCTCTCAGTCTCTTGGTATAGTTTGAAAGGTTTTGCCATCAACCTAAATGCAAACAAAGTTAGGCGGCACTTAAATGCATTTTGTTCGTCCTATCCTGGAAATCTAAGATCTGTTACAGAGCAAGACTGCGCTTTCCTACATACTCTTCTGAAGTGTTTGGTAGCCAGTGAGTGGTGAGCTACATGTACCAGTGTAAACAAGACATCAAAGAAGGAGATGTGCAGGTCTTGAATTACGATCATCACCATAAAAAGTGGGCAAGAGCTTCACAGGAATGAAGAGGAGGAGGTTATGAGATGCAGAAAGATTTGCTTTGTTTAGCAGAGAGTCAGGGTGGCCTGAGAATGGACAAACTAGACAAGAAAATAGAACAGTGGTTTACCAAACCAGTTCCTTGAAAAAGAGTTGAGCAAGTGAAGAGCTAAGCCTGGGCCTAGCTTACATGCTCTCAGATCTCGCTAGCTTCTGATGCTTTACTTGAGTCTCTTGTAAAGAATTCTGAAAATGAATGGAGATGATTACTAATTTAGTTCCACAGACTTTGGTTTGACATTTACATGGGATTTAGAAGGGAAACTGTAAGGTCAACACTTCCTTCTTCTTCAGGTCATGTAGGGGGTTCATCTCCCATAGCGTGATCCCAGAAAGACATCTTTCCAAAGAAGGCATCTGGGGTAACTCGTGGCAGTGCAGATGTGTTCCCTCTGCTCTTCCTCAAACCTCCTCTTTTCTGATGGGCAGAATGGCTTGAAGAGCTCCCTGTTAAAAGGAAATGTTCAAATACCACAGGCATCTGCGGTGGTGTGGCCAGAGTGGGTGGCCAAGGAATCATAAAAGAACGATAAAGTCAGACTGGATTGGGAAATCCCCTGGTTTGTTTTGGCTTTATCATTTAGCTAGGTTACTGTAATTCAGCTTTCCTGATCTCATTAGGCAGTTGATCAAGCTGTCACCAGCTCTTTTTGCTGTTGTCATTAGAGAAAGGTTGAGAATAATGCCCTGCTTACCAGCACAGACCAAAATGAATGTAAAGCACGTTGCCACTGCCTTGACAACAAGCGGTTACATGCGGTAGCTGATTTAAGTGGCGGTGGGTTGCTTTTTGTTTTGTAGTAAGGTCGCATATTTACTGGGCTAATTTTGACAGGACTAATACAGGAACACTTACAAAAGAACTGGGGAGGAGATTGTGATCTGTAGTCCTTAGAGACTTAAGATACAGATTTGCTGTTTTTTCATATAAAACCTCTGTTTAAGAAAAAAAAAAGTATTTTTTTTTTTCAAACCTTAAAGTATTCCTTTCTGCAAGTGTTCTTTTCAGCATCAGGCTCATGATGCATGACAGAACAACACAGAATAGTAAGTTTTCCACTTTTGAAGTGGAATGGTTCACAGAAAATGTGAAGCTGAAAGTGTTAGGCTATGCAAGTCTAATTAAACTAACTTTCAGCTTTAATAAGCTATGGCCTGTCTAGTAAAATAAAAAATGGGGTTTGGATTACAAATGGCACCTGCAGTTTGGGATTAAAAAGGGTTTTGTAAAAACTGGCTTGGTTTTTTTTCTTTTCTTTTTTTCCCCTCTCCCCTTTCTGGCTTGCCTGAGCACTTTGTGTTGCAGAGGGGCATCAGAAGTGGGCTGCAATCTTCCCCCTCTCTTGTGTTCCCTTTTGTTCACTTGATGATTCCTTGCCCTCCTCCGTTGCAAGAAGCCTTTTAGGAGCCTCTGTTTGGAAATGAGTGGAGCTCATCTTGACCTTGCCAGGACCATGGCACTCCATGGCTGAGCACCTCCACACTGAGTCTTTGTTTCCAGAAAAGAAAGTGCCATTTGGGCAATGATTATCCCAGGCCAGAGGGGATCAGGGTGTCTAGATGTGCTATGGACAGAGAGAGGGTCTCTAATGGAGCTGGGCTCTGTGTGACTGCAAACCTTACCACTTGGCTTGTATGGCAGAACTGGAACTCATAGTGAAGAGAGCTCTGCGTGTACAAAATTGAGTTAGCTGTGTTGGGACCTGGGGTGCTGAGCCTCTCTCTCACCTCCCTTCTCAGTGCTGAAGGGTTTCAGCAACAGATTGTGACCGTGGCTGGAAGCTCCTTGAGAAGAAGTAGAAGGAGGAAGATTTGTATCCTACTTCTTCAGCTGCGGAGAATGCATGCACTTACACTTCTGGCTAATGCTTCTCATTCAAGATAATTTTCCTCAGATGTGGAGGTGGATTTAATGTATGGGATTGTGTGTGAGGAAGGGAAGATTCACACTGATTCCCTAAACCGTGACAGTAGTCTTGGAGACATCTTGCAGCCTTTCCAGAGGGTATCCAGACAAAGGTGTTCATAACTTGTGATGGTAACTGTTGGAAAAAAAAAGTGTGTAATGGCTCATTGCAGCCCTCAGGCTCATCTTTCGGTTTAATTTGGGTCTGTACAAAGTTGTTTGAAGCTGCTGGATTTGTCACAGTCAGATGCATCATGTTTAGAAGATACTGAACTGGTTCTGAAGTGAAGCCAATTTTGAAACCTTTTTAAATTTCAGTTTAATTTCTTTGGCCTGGCTACTTGACATTGCATTCGTCAGCAAAACTTGATTTTTATTTTTTTTCCTGTCGGCTTCAGTAGTTTGGTTGATGATGAGTACGAGGATATTACCAGGTTATGTTGAATCAAGCTAACTTCACTAATCTGTTCCAGATTCAAAATAGAGGTACAACATCTGCTTCGGTTGTTGAGCGGAGCTCCATGCCAACTGTAGCATGCCTAATGCAAAGGAAGAGACGAAATGCTGTTACGGACTGATCTGTGTGTTCACACATAGTTACTCTCCTATTAATGGAAATAACACTGTCATCAGCCTCAGTAGTTAAACATTTTTAATCTGATTTTTTTACTAGCTATGCAGAAGGCAAATGTCGGAGACCAAAATCTGCAAAGGTTTTTACTGTTTTATGATAACAGTAACAGGCCAGGTTGGATGGGGCTTTGAGCAGCCTGGGCTAGTGGAAGGTGTCCCTGCCCATGGCAGGGCGGTTGGAACTAGGTTGGATCTTTAAGGTCCCTTCTGACCCAAACCATTTGATGATGGGGGTTGGACTAGATGACCTCTAGGGGTCCCTTCCAACCCAAAACATTCTGTGACTCTATGATTCTACGATAACTGACCACAGTGATCTCCAAGAGCACTGTGAGCTCCATGACCCTCTAAGAGAAATCAGGAAACATAAACATTAGTGTTTAGTGTCTTTTAAAGTATGTTTGACACCTGCTATGTATGAGAAAGTAAGTTGGGAGACTTTCTGAGTTTTTCTGGAGCTGGCAGGAGGTCGGCTGTTGGGATGGCACTCGTTCACTAGAGGAATGAGATCCATTGCAGTGCTGAGGAGACAGGCGGTGGGGGGGCTTTGTGTGTGATGTGCAGCACAAGGGGAAGTTACTTGAACCTGAACAAGATCCGCCTGTACTATAATGGTGAGACTGAGCAAGTCAGATGTTTCAGATTTTGCTCAAGTCCCTAAAATGTCTTGTCCCTCCCTTATGTCACTTTTGTCACACCTGTTTACTACTGTCTGGGACTTGGTTTAGACACCCATGACAGCAGGATCTGGGAAGTGTTGCAGATCACTGCTAAGAGGAAGATCAGATTCAGGAACATGTGAGATTGTGACTGCAAAATGCATCTGCCCTAAACAGAAACTCAGCGTGTGAACTCACGTGAAGAAAACCATAGCTGTAATTACCTTCTGACAGGTGAATGAAATGGGGCCTGAAAGTTCTGCTGGGGTCATGCCACGCGTCAGTGCGTTTCTACCCAAAGGCACCAGACTTCCCTTGAACTTCGGGACATACATACATTTTCTTACTGATTTCTGTAGAAATTTCTCTAGCACCATGTGCCACACTGTTTAAGTAATTGCCCCTCTTATGGTGTAATACCCCACTAAAATGCTAGAAAATGCATATTCTCTGTTTTTTATTGGATGTACAGTCTGCTGTAGCTTATCCTTTTTGCATTAAGCTTTGTATTTATGTAAGTGCAGTGTGAATTTTGGTTGGGCTCTTTTGCTTGCCTACTGAAGCCTGCAGAAAAGAATCCCTTTGACTTTCATTGATCATTGGACTAGATCTGTTTTTGAAATGATGGTCTTCTACAGTTCTCTGTTTGGAACTCAGCCGGACTGGTAACCAAAGTCCTGGTTTGTGTTGCCTTTAATGGAGCAGAAATGCATCCTCCTCGTGTGCAGCCATTTAAGCTCTGTATGTCTTGGATGTAGAAAACATGGTTTCTTTTAGTAACAATCTGAAAGGATGTTGTAGTGAGGTGGGTGTTGATCTCTTCTCCCTGGTAACAGGCGATAGGACAAGAGGAAATGGCCTCAAGTTGTGCCAGGGGAGGTTTAGATTGGACATTATGAAAAATTTCTTCACCGAAAGGGTTGTCAAGCATTGGAACGGGCTGCCCAGGGAAGTGGTCAAGTCACCATCCCTGGAGGTATTTAAAAGATGGGTAGACGTGGTGCTCAGAGACATGGTTTAGTGGTGGGATGGCAGTGTTAGGTTAACGGTTGGACTTGATCTTGAAGGTCTTTTCCAACCTAAATGATTCTATGTATTGCAAATTGTTCTCATGCTCCCTTTAAATTTTCTTCTGTGTAGGCTGAATAGCTCTGGTCTGTTTAGATTTTCCCTGCAAATCATGTTTTAGAGCTCTGTTTTGGTCTTCAAGTCAAGTGGTGCCCCAAACTAAATGTCTCACGCCAGTCACAGCCTAAGCAGTGCTGAGCAGCATGGAAGGACCACAGTGTGTTTTGCAAGCTGTATTCCTATTTTAAGGTCTCTTCCTCTTTCATAACATTGTTCGGTTATGTTCAGTTAGTAAACTGCAGTCCCAAATTCTTTCTTACACAAAACTGCCATGTAACAACTCTGGATTTCTTGCTAACAGTTCTCCTCCCTACTGAACAGTGTCCTTGTCTCCCTCCAGCCCAATTGTTTGTACAATTTGTCGAGGTGGTTGTAAATTCTGATCCTGCCCTCCAACATCCTTGTAGTTGCTTGTAGTTCAGAAGTACCTGCAAATTTATTAGGGCACTCTCTGTTTCCTAGCTGCCTTCTTTGTGTGTGCGTTAATGTAAAACAGACGCCATTAACCAGCGCAAGTCCTAATCTTACCGAGTAAGATCTTGCAGGTTCAGATGCCACTTTATAGTTCTCTTAATCAGGATTGATTTTCTAGAAATGAAAGGATTTTTATTAAAGTGTTTGATGAGTATCACTGCACTCTGCATATATCGGATACAGCATAATTACAGTACAGGTAGAGATTCACTGGGCTATAGCTCTGTACTGTTGAATGTTCAGGACGCGAGATGAAAAGCAGGTCTCACTGCCACGGCTGTGGAGGAGGAATACGAAAAGGTTGCTTAAACCAGCTGTGGCGTTGTGTAGAGGTCCTTGCTCATGCTTACCTCGGCAAGGAAAAGAGAGGTAAGTCATGGTTTCATAAGTGATAAACTGACAGAAGAGAAACTTGCAACATTTCCGTTTCTCTCCCTTTTTTTTTCTTTTTTTTTCTTTTTTCTACTGGGTTGCCATTGCTGCTGGTACAGTCGGGTGCAGGCAGGATGTCAGCGGTCTCCAGAGGATATGGGGCCACTGAAGGGAGGCGATGTGTCGGTTTAGGTGGACAGCTGCAGCTAGCGTGAACCTGTTTGTTCCCCAGATCATTCCCCCTCCCTGCGCACAGAATTGGTTTAGAATTGGTTTTAATCACCTTTTTTTTGTTTGTTTGTTTGTTTTTTCTTTTCCCCTTGTGGAATGCAACACCTATGCAATTGGTCCAAAAAAAAAAAATTGCAGGTGGTGTTCTTGTAATGTGTTTGAAGACAAGCGAGCAGGAAATGAAGCTTTCCGTAGGGTCGATGTTTTTCAAGTGAGCTTCTCCCCCAACCACTTTCTTTTTAAATCTCTAGCGAGGAACACGGGGGTTGCTGTTGCTCTGCCCTGCTGCCGGCTGTTTTCTCTTGAGGTTCGTAACCTCATGCTGCCTGGCCATCTCTCAGCCGTGCTTCTGGTGGGGAGAAAGCGTAGGGGCTCTTCTGAAAGCGGGCGGCGTAACCTGGCACAGTGAGCTTCTCACTTCAGAGTTCACTTAAACTGATTTATACCAGTGGGAATTTATGCCCCCAGGGATTTTACCCTCTTCTATCCTCTCGTTCAGAAGCACTGTTTTGGTGCTGAGCCGCCTTCTCTGCTCCTGCCTAGATGATAGATGGATTATGGGGGAGGGGGGGAAAAAGAAAAAAAGGAGAAAAAAAGGCAAAAGCTTTGGGAGTCAAAAATATCGATGTGACAAGAAGTACTCAAATGGATTAGTAGTGCAGCACTCGCTGCTGGGAATGTATAAAAAGAATTGGATCCTTTTTTTGGTAGTGCCATCACAAGCCCATGACTGTTATTTAATGGTGGTGTTGATGTGTCTGTTTTGAGATGTTACACAACGCGTACTTTGTATCAAGACAAAACCCCAGGAAACTTTGAACAAATAAATTCAAGAGAACAAGAGAAATTCAGGATACCATTAGATCGATTATCCTCAATCTCTGTAGATATTCCAACAAACCTTATTATGCTGCCCGTGACACACTTTTCCCCCACTAAAATGGGTAACAAATGCTGGTGAATATAACAAATGTTATGCTACTGTGTTTATTTTTAACTAGTCTGTATCACGCTGAGTCTTTGTCTCCATTTGATTAATGTAACTGCAAGACAGTATTTATTAGCTAATTTTCTGATACGATCTGCAGGCACTTAAAAAACCCACCCCCCCACCCCCCAACCCCAAATGGCAAAACCAAAACCCGCCACTTTGATTTAAGTCAGAGACCAGTGGACAGCCGCCAGTAATGAGAATGATGGAAAGGACACTGAACGAGCTGAATTAAACTTGCTTGGCTCTTTTCCTTTTTAGAAGTGATCTAAATTTAACATGCCATGAGTTATTTCAGTACCTTGAACTGTAAGTTTAACAAAACATAGGCCGCTCACAGCGCATTTGGTGTGCAGAGGAATTTCAGGATTCCAGGAACGGCAGGATGTAACCTTCGCTTCACCTGGAAACATAAGCAATTCTTGGGGCAGTTGATAGGCTTCATCATCAAAAATGGGAGGCAGCCAAAATTTGGAGCCAAGCTTACAGCCAGAAATAGATCTGCCGAGAGGCTTGTTTTGCACCGGCCGGAATGGCCTATCAGAAATTGTGCGAACAGAAATACCAGGCTTGATCCAGCATTGCACAAGCAGAATCAATCCCGACTATTTTCCTTTTTAAGTATGATGAATGCCTGACTAAATCAACGTTGTGTTTAAAGTTTCGGCTGTCTCGATATGTTGTAATACTTTTTCTCCAGGCAGTTTTCATTTTGCCTATGGTTTTCTTTCTTTCTCACTTGCTTGAAACGCAAAATGTGTGTTTGATAGTGTGTATTGGTAATTAAAGGTGTTCAAGTGTGCATCACCTAAGAACTCCAGCTCCTCTGCTCCAAAAGCATGGAAATGGGGGAGCAGAGAGAGGAAAAGGTTTAAATCTCTTGGAGAAGGCAAGTAGAGGAGGGGAAAGGGCCGGGCACAAAGAGGACCAGAACGGGAGGGTGCAGGGGGTGGCGGGGAGGCGCAGGGGTGCGAAGCAGGTTTATTCTCATTACTTCACAAGCAATGTGCTTATGGGAGAGTGAACTGAAGCCTATTCTGGTTTGCACATCGTTTACTAAATGATGAATTGTGATTATGCTTATAGAACTAGATCTGTTGCCTTCTCCCTCTGGCTGGAGACACAGACTTTTGCAGGTGGGGTGTAAGCTAAAGCCACCGGGGTCCTGCTGCCTGGGAGCAGAGAGCCAGAATCCTGTGGGAGCCCAGCCTGGGTTTCCAGTCCCCAGCCCAGCTGCAAAGGCCTAAACTGGTATGGGGGGAAAATAATTTAAAAGCAGGTGATGCAGGATTTGTTGTGACGGCCCTGCTCTCTTTTCAGGGTCAAGCCATGCTTTAAGCAATTTGGGCTGTCCTTTTCCAAACATAGCATAAGCAATGTTCAAAGCAAGAGCCTTAATGGAAGATGTTCTTCAGTTTGTTGTCAGACAATCTTGTTTCAGGCATCTTTACTGCTACTACTTCAACCCTTTGCCAGTGATCATACTATTTTTTCCTTCCCCTAAGGACGAACAGTAGCTGTAACGAAGGAGAACTTGTAGTTTTGGAAAAAACATCTGTTCACCTAAAGCTGATTGTTTGATTTTTCCATCCTCAAGATGCAGAAAGGTGTTTTGTTAGGCCTGATTTTCCAGCCTCTAAACCTGATCAGTACTGGATACCAGGCACCGGGCCAAATTCAGCCAGAGGGGTGGGAAGTGCTCCCAGGACGCAGGCTCTCCCCTGGGCCATGCTGCCCGGAGGCTTCGCAGTCTGCACAAGCCGCCGGGCTGTCCAGCAGAGTAAGGTTGGAGCTGCTCTTGTTTCTGAAGCTGTTTGGTAGCTTGTGATTAATCGATGTCCAGCTAGCAATGTATACCAGTGATTAAACTCTGGTTTTATTAATGTCACCAGCAATGGCAATATTTGATAATCATGTTAGAATTGCCATATCCCAACTATTTCTGCACCAACTATTTCTGGAAATATTCAAGTCTTCATTTGTGAAGCCACTATGGGAAAGGCTGAGTGCATGCCTAAGTGTGACCTACAGACCATGTTAGCATAACATGAATTATTCAGACATTTGTGAACAATTACTTAAAATCGGGAACCACTTATGCATTACTGAGCATTTAACTGATCGCTGGGATGATGGGAGAAAGCAGTGAATACAGAACTAGCATTGTTTGTAACACTCTGAATGTCTTTGCAGACATCCTTGCCTGGTGCCGTTGATGCCGTTGGGTACCTGTCCCTTAGGGTTAGACCGTACCGGTAGCCCTAGGCGTGCACTGGGCTATTTTCATGTTTGGTCACTGAGCATTTCTTTGCATTTTGATGAAGTTGCTATTCACCATTTGAATCAACAGATAGGAGGGACAGGCTCTCAGGCACTGAGGCGGTGGGCAGGTTCAGGAGATGCTCAGTTGTCCAGACAGATGCAGACGCCCCACTCCAGCTCCTCTTTCTTTAAAAAGTTTAGGTACAACATTGTTTTTGACACTAAACACATGCTCTAGTTACAGTTTACAGTACTTTTTTTCCTAATCTCAGGAGAGAGTAACAGCAAATGAAGCAGTGATTGATTCTCCACTGCTCCCGGAGTGCTTTTCCTGTGTGCTCTGCCCCGTCGGCTCTGAAGTCCTTTTTGTGGTCTGAAGGATGAGCAAGCGCAGCCTGAGGTTTTGGAGAAGCTTAAAAGCAAGAGGCTGTTATAAATGACATGGAGAGAAATGGGGAGCCATTACAGGGAAAACGCTTCTTGCAATGAAAATTAAATGCCCGGCGCATCCCTCTAAATGAGCCCAGTGTGGCAGGGAGTTATAAAGTCATTGGTCTGGGGAAGGTGTCAGAGCACAGTTCTTTTGTGTCCTTAAACAGTAGCTTAAAAACCACACGAAGATCTCTTGAAGTTTGCACAAGCCATCTACCCGGAGTTTTTCTTACTTTCAGGAGGGTGGATTTGTGTTTTGTTGAATACCTCTGTGACTCGTGCAAGTTTGTTGGTCCTTGAGCATGGAAATACAGTGGAACAAATTGGAATAAGTAGCAACGTGTAGGCATACGTGCCATCCTTTCTGCAGTGGATTATGTGCAATCCTTATAAATAATTGGGCTAGTCTGCAAAAATTGGAGGACATAAGAAGATAGAATTAAATTAATTGAAAAACTTTTTTCCTGCCATATTTGAAATATTGCAGTGTACAGGGTATTTATTGGTCTGGTCAGTGTAAATATCCTAAGTATGTACATTTGCTCACTTAACAACGCTGTCAGTTTGCCATAGTGCTTCCAGGGGACCAGTACACCCTATTTACGGATTTGATTCTCTCCACTGGCCTTTCAGTAGCTTCACCAAGTATTCCTTAGGAGTTGCTTAGTAAAAATCTAATTGCTCTGAAACACCCCTTAGCAACCATCCAAGGACATTCTTCTTCAAATACCAGCTCTGTGAAAGTACTTTGCTGTCAGTAACCAGTATGTAGACATTCCAGTAACGGAAACGCAATCTTTGAAATAACAAGAAGTTAAGAGTAAACCTCTCTTTGCATTTACCCAGCAAGTAATTCCTGAAACACAGTAAAATGCTAACTGCTGATGCAAGTGAAATGGACCGCAAGGCCTGTTAAAAAATGATTAGTGTTGAATAATTTCTGTACATGGAACTGTATAAATACTAAGCACCAGGGAAAGGCACTCTGAGAATTAAGAGAAAGCCAGTTTATGACTGCTCACTCATACAGACTTACAAGTTAAAACAGTATTTCAGACATTCATGTACAACAGTAACTCGGAGGGAGAAATTCCTAAGTAAAAATTAGAAGGAGGAGTAGTCTTTGTGCTGTGAGCGGTGGAAGGAAATAGATGTACGTGATGTGACATTACAGACAACCTTGTAATCTTGATTAATGGGAGTACCTGCAGGAAAAAAGAGGTGTTTGGCAAAACACTGACAAAATCAATACCACTTTGAAATGATTATGTGCCTTGCTACATTGTCTTGCTGGTTAAAGAGAAAGGTGTACATGGACATATCCAGCAACTTGATGTAATGCAATTACAACAAGTAAAAGATCAATATATAACTTCTTTTCACTCACAAGATCAAATTATAGTATATTATATCAAATCAGCGTGGGAATCAATCATCCTTTCCCTGTCTGCCTCCAGGTCCTGTCAAATGAAAATCTGGCTTAAATAGGTCCTAGTTAGTAAGTCAGGATATCTAAAATGAAGATAAAATATTTAATATATGTCACAGTTAACTCGGCGAAAATACTAACTGGTTTGCTTGGAGCTTCAGCACCCGCTTCAGATATCGTAATTAAAATGCTACTTGAGACAGTCCTCTTGGATGCTTCATCTCATTTGGGATCCAGAGACCTGCGAATGCCGCTTGATAATAGGCTCAGCTTTCCTCTGTCCTGTCAGATCCATAGGAGGAGAATTCGCCAAGGCCAGATTTTTTTCTGCCAGTGTGGCTTATCGGCTCCACGGACGCCAGCTGAGCCACAGGACGTCCTTCCACATGGGTTTAAGCTCTCTGTTGCTGAAATACTCATTATGCCTTCAGTTCAACGAGCGAATTTTACCTGGTGAAGTCCAGCTCGCGATTGGCCCCTATGCAGTAATGACAGGGATATGTTCCGGCACTGGAACGTGTCTGCAGATAAAATTTTATTTTTACTGTAATGCTTGTTACAGCACAAAGTAAAGAACACGCTAATAAGACCTGTTGATGAGTTTTGTACTTACTTTTTCTACAGAGTTACTGTTGTCACAGGGAAAGGTTTTTGTTAGCTGCTGGTGTATGTTTTCAGGAAAAAAATGTGAACACTCCCAACTGAAACTCTTTAAGAATTTGGAAGCTCCAGAGAGCTGAGCTGATGAAACAGTTGTTCATCATTCCAAAACCTGCACCCTTGCTTAATTCTAATAATAGTTATGCATAACCTGTTCTGTGCTTTCTTTTTGGTTTTTTTTTTTTCTTCATTCTGTGTAACAACTTCTGAGTTTGAAGAATTTTAAAGCAAAATATTTCTGTTAATGAAATAACCCGTTATTGATGTTGTCACAGGTTTTAGAAATTATTTCCAAAAATATACGCTATCCTTCTTTGATAATTAGGAAGTGTCATTATCTGCTCTTCAGGAATTTTTTTTTTTTAAAAAAAAGTTACTTAAAGTTGAAATCAGTCCTGCATGAACATGGTTATCACTGGAGATCAAGAAAGTAATATGTTCAGGCCATTGGACATCCATCATCAACACGTACGTAACTGCACAAGCTCCATTTCATCACTGCCAGCTGCTGAATGGAGCAATACTTTTTCCATCGTGCTGATGGATGTGAATGCACATTCTCAGCTCTGACCTCAAATTGCAGCAACAACACTGCAACATACTTCTGACATATTTTTCCTAAACAGTCCTATACATGACTGTGCATCTTACACAGAATCATGTCTTCATATGTAATAAAAATTCCTTAACAATAATGTGTTTCTCACTTCAAAACTGATACCTTTGAAAATAAAGTAAAATTATGAAATAGTAACATAGAAAAATGGCCAGATGGAGAAAGCTGCACAGCAGTGACTCAGGATGGTTATTAACCTGTACTGGTTTTATCTGTTCTTTCTAATTCACAGGCTCTGATCGTTCTCTGTTATCTCTGTCTCTTGCTGTTACAATTAGCAGCAATAGATTCTATTGTAATGAATTTATGAAAAGTAAATCTCATGGGCTGAAGGACTAAGGCCTTTGCAAATGGGTGTATGGCAGCTATCTCCTGTCAGCAAAGGTGATGTGTATCAGGAGTGCGAGTCTTCTAACCTGCTTCAGAGGCAAAATAAATACTTTTGATGGCTTTTGATATAAGGAGCTGCATGTAGGTATGACTGTGATATGGTGAACAAAAATTGAGATGAGGATCTTCTGTGTGTTACAGGTCTAAACAACGCAGTGTTATTTTCAATCTGCTTTCTGTGTTAAGTAGCTGATGTTAATTAAAAAGGTCAAGCTTTTCCTGTAAAACCAGGTATCTTATTCAGATTTCTGGCAGAGGGAAGAAGGGTCGAACTGTCTTACTGTAGACTTCCCTCTTTTTTTAATGTAACGATATACAGTACTTTACTCTCGCCCTATTAAAACAAAAACGTCACCCCTAACAGTATTTGAACTTTTAAAAAAAATCCAATAGATTTGAAGTTTGTTGAGTTTTTTCTCTTGATTGATGGTACCTTTGTCCTGAAGTCTCAGGTTAGGTGTCTTTAGAGCCTGGCTGACACCTTCCGTTGGGTGCTGGGTGTACCTGCAAGGGGGTTCAGAGACCAGTCCAAGCTGCTGTAGGTATTTGTTGCTTCGCCACTGGGTTGTGTTGCTATTCAGCTTAAAATCCAGGAGTTCTCTGCTTTCCTGTTTATTTTGTTATTTAAATGTTATGATAAATGTACATGAAATGGAAATATTGTGGTGCGAGCTTCTAATTTCATAAACGCTCGCTGGTTCTTCATAGCTGTTAGTGTTAGGTTTGTGCTAAGTCTAGGAAATACTAGTTTTTATTAGTGTGCTAGTGGGTGTAAGATTAGAGAATTGCCTTAAACGATTTCTTTTGGTAGAGAAAAATGCAGAAATGAGACCGTCTCACTCTTAGCTAAATTCTGATTTGTTTGAGTTTGGCAGATGAGGGAGAAAGGAACAGACTCTGAGGTCTGGTGTTTGCATCCTCCGGCGGGGAATAGTCTGTGACCACTCTGACAGGGGCAGGGAAGGAAGCATGCTATAGTGCTAAATGCAATTTTTTTTCTTTCTTTTTCAAACATCCACTACAATACGTAAGACTGCAGGCAATTGTCCTTTTTTCATCGGAGTAGCAGCAAGAATGAAATTCCAGTGTGAATCTTTCTCGAGGTCATAAGGGATTAATATGTCTTAAAACAGACATCATCGGCTTAGAAATGAATTTTCCACATTTGAATATGACGAATTTCGCAGTGAAAAGATTGGGACAAAAGTATATTTTCTCTGTTTGTCCAGCTTGTTTGTGAATTTTGAGGTAACCTGTTCACAAGATAGTTAAACTCTGCAGAGTCTTAAGAACTGTTGTGGTTTTATGTTCTTAAGTAGTCATGCCTGGTTCCATTTTGAAGAGTTATTTTAAATTCTGGTGCTTGCGCAGCACCACAGACTCTTTTTTGCTAGTGGGAAGCCTGGAGGTGGGCAGCAAGCTCGGGGGGGGCACACCCTGCCTTCAGGAGGGGTGACGGGTGGAAGTGGGGCCACCGCCTGTTTCAACTACGTGCTTCAGGGGATAGGTACCTTTGCAGTTTGTTCTCTTCTTTTTTCTGAGTCTCTAGCAGCGAGGTTTTTGTTCTTTTAATTCAGCAGATTGTGTTCTGCCAGCTTGGTTAATAACTCAGATATTTGCTGCTGGGGGTCCGGAGCAAACCCAGGCAGAAGGACTGAAATTGCCAGCTCTGGAGGTGTAACGGAGCAGCTGAGCATATGCAGCGCTCCCTCCCACCGACGGGCAGTGACGCCAGCATTGCCAGAGGAATGAGCATGGCATATTGTTTCTCCCGTATGCCTGATTATTTATTTATACATTCCGATTCATAATAGCGTAATAACAGACTTGAAACAATAAGATAATTATTTCGCTTCTTGGGTGGTTAAAATTAACTGTGCTCGTTGCATATTTATTCTGTAAAAAGATACAAGATGTTTAGTAATTGCCCAGAAATTCATTATCTGCATAATGTTCTGTTTCTAAATCTGTATTGCATGACCATTAATCTGTGCCAACAGCAAGCATGCAGCAGTATCTGATGTAATTAGTTTTCCCCTTACATGCCAAGGAGAACATCTGGGCTAATTGCGTGTTGTTAACAAAAGTTGCCGTTTCTAATGGGGGTCCCTGTTTGTGCGCATACACGCTCATTATATGTACAAACATACTCATGATTTCACTTTATCCTCAAGCAAACTGATAGTTGTACTGATGAGATGCTCTTGGTGATTTCTTACTGGGGTCACACAGCGTCTGTGGGCAACATTACTTAAGTGCTGACAGGAATAATATGCCCTCCTTTTAAACAAGAAAACAAACTAACCTGTAATGCTGCTTCTTCTGTTTTATTTTTCCAGCCACCACTGGTCCAAGCGATTTTCAGTGGCGATCCGGAAGAGATACGGATGTTGATCTACAAAACTGAGGATGTCAACGCCTTGGTATGTGACTTGGCATGTTGCGTGCCTGTGATATGTAAGCACCATGCTTATGAACTGGTGCAATGACTGTATTAAACATGTCTTTAGTAATTAACACATAACAGAACAGAAATTATTTGGAATTCAGAGATTCAGGGCTTCAGTGGAATCCTAATTAGCAGTCTGAAACATAATTATCTCCAGCAAGTGACTTTAAATTTTCTAACTGTATGGTAATTATTCCAAATGTGCAGGTCAGTCAGGGACATTTTCTCTCTTACTGAGAAAATGAATGAAACCAGCTGAAAGCTGCATAGTTTTACTCTCTGTGGAGTTTCCTTTTATGAAGAGCCTATGCACATAGGAGCTGTTATTCAGCATTTGACTGTACTTGAAATAAAGCTTCACTATAGGTCTCAGCAGTGAGAGTAAGGAAGCAGTATCTTGGCCACAATTTGCCCACAAAGGAATTACTGTTCTGCAGATTGGCTTATTCCAGCCAGAACAATGGTAAAGCAGCTGTAAACAAGTAGTAGTTAAGTGTTTTGGCAGTGAAAAACATTTCCATTTGAGCTTGGTCTTTTTGCAGAAGTTGGGATTTTTTTTTTTTCTCTCTTTGATTTTAACTTAAATCTGTACTGTTAGAAATTAACCCTGCCAGTCATTACTATAATCTGTAGCCTCTGGAAGTGGTGAGAATATAAAGCATAAGCAGAATGGTGATTTCCAGGTCTTTCCTGGACTTTTGAATCAAGCTTCCTTTTCTTCACGTCTTTCTCTGACAGAAAGCCATCAGTTTATTCATAGCTAACTCCAGCAGCTCGGCTGGTGTAGTCTTGGCACTGCAGCTTTTGCAGGCAGTGGGGTCCAACCATCTGGTGCGGAGCTGCAGAAGGGAACTGGAGAAGTGATCCTACAGATCTGGCTAACTGGGGTTCCACTCCGTTTGCTGTCAAGTGGAAGGAAAGACTTGTTGCTGTTTTAAATGGGGAATCTGATCAAAGACAACCTTGACATTAGGTTTTCCCTGTGATTATCAGTACCTGTTGTTGCTGTTTTCTTCAAATAAGTTCCTAAAAGTGCTTCCTTAAAGCATCATCTCCCTTGAGTTTCCTCCTTATTTGTTTTCCCCAGTGGTCTTAATAAACCAAAGAAAAAAACCCAAACCAGCTGTCCTGGTTTCGGCTAGGATAGAGTTAATTTTCTTCCTGGTAGCTGGTGTAGTGCTGTGTTCTGTAGGAGAAGAATGATGATAGCTCATTGATGTTTTAGTTGTTGCTAAGTAGTGCCTAGACTAGTCAAGGACCTTTTTTTTTTCCAGCTTCCCCTGCTCAGCCAGGTGCACAAGAAGCTGGGAGGGGGTACAACCAGGAGAGCTGACCCCAACTGGCCAAAGGACTATTCCAGACCATATGATGTCATGCTCAGTATGGAAACTGGAGGGAATTGGCCGAGGGGCAGCGATCATTGCTCGGGGATGGGCTGGGCATTGGTCAGCGGATGCTGAGCAATTGTGTTGTGCATCACTTGCTTTGTATATTTTATTCTTACTCTTACTAATTTTTTTTTCCCTGCTGGTTTATTAAACTATCTTTTATCTCAACCCATGGGTTTTACTTTTTTTTTCCAGTTCTCTCCCCCATCCTACTGAGGGCAAGGGGGAATGAGTGAGTGGCTGTGTGGTGTTCAGCTGCCTGACAGGTTAAACCACAACACCAACCAACCAAAAAAAACTACCCCCAACCTAGATGACTGTGCTAGTCCTAAAATTTCCTCTGTATTTCATATTGGTTTTTCAAAATAGCATTTCCTGTACAAGGTTATTGTAGGCTTCTCAAATGTTTTTATATCCTTTGGCTGCCAGTGTGGTCGTGATGGTTGCTAGGGAGATGCTCTCAACTGTCAGGTGCAATATTAAATGAAGAATATGTATTTTGTAGATGAGTACCATAGTAGTTAAAAAAAAAAACAAAACAGTTAAAAGCTGTTCATTGGAGTAATTAGAAAAATACTGGTCAACACGAATTCTGAAGATTGTGTTCTGGATAGCGGTTGCAGACAAGTGTCAAAATGCCACTAAAGAAAGATCAAAAGATAGCATTTTACCCCCTTGTGCTGTGAGCTGGCAATTTGCACTGTGTGCTTATGTTTCTATTTTAAGGGTGTTTTTAATTACTTGCATGTTAGTGTTTCTCTAGTGCTTGGTCTCTCACGTGAGAGGAAACTCTGACACTGTTTGGCAGTGGTTTGTCCTTTGTTGATCGTTTTGGTTAGCTGTGTTAATATTGGAATAGTTCAAATATAGGTAGGACAGGGAAACAAAATAAAACTCTGCTTTTGCAGCAAGCTTTGGGGGTTTCTGAAGTTTTAAAAATAGATTTTTGGAATCTGCAGCAAGAGAGGTATTTGAAAGGCAGAAGAAAAAAGCACATGGAGAAACTATGCAAAATAAGGGATGTAGAATGCATACTTCCTACGAGAAAATTAATCTCAGAGGAAAGACTTTAGAGGAAATCAGAAGTTTAGAAGGTTACTTTTTTTTTTTTTTTTTTGTCTGTTAAAATAATTAGTAACTTCCCAGGCTGGGAAGTATATGTTGATGGAAACGTCTGTGTTCTGGATGCTGCTATAATTGTGACTTCTATTTGCAACAAAGTGAAAGCTGTAACTGTTTGGCTTAGAAGTGTGGTTTTAGTTCATTCTGCCACCGTAATCGTCACTTTGACCTCTCCGGTCCCTAGCTATGCTTCGGGGGAACGTGATGCTAGTTTTGCACCACGAGGTCATAGACGGTGTTGTACTTGGCTGGCAGTGAGCGATTCCCTACCACCGAGTACTGAACACGTACTATTTCCGTGGGAAAGCTAGTCTGCACATGGGCAATGTTCAGCAGCTTATTTTCCCAGGGCATTTGGGATACTGGGTTGGACCATCCAGACCTCCAGATTAGTGTCAGGTAGACATCCTCTACACTTGCCACTTGGTGCATTTAGAAATAGCACGGTGATTGTGCTATGTGTGTGTAGGTGGGGATTTTCTGGGGTGCTGTTTTTACTTTGGGAAGAGTGTGAGGGAATGAGCCCCAGAACCTAGGGATTATTCTGGATCCAGTGGTAACCCCTGGTTAGCTGGGATTCGTAACACATGCATCTGTGCAGCACCCTACATCTGCAGAGTCCAGTTCTTATGTGCGATGTCATGATTTTCTACTAAACCAAAATGCTTCCTGTAAAATTTCTATTTTCACCTCAGTCTTCCAGTTTAGTTTCCCTTCAAAATATTCGAAGTCAAAGAAAAAAGGCAAAAAAACCTTCCAGTATTCTTCCCCATAACTAATGCAATCTTTGCAAGCCAAACCAAACATTTCTTTCCCTCTGTTTTTAGTCTTTATCCCCTAATACTGCATTTTTTTCTTGGATAGAACCCTAAGCCCCAAAATTCATGCAAAAGTTTGATGTCCCCAGAATATCTTCTATTGGATTCATATTTTTTGGAAAGTAAATAATATACCACCTCATCCCACCAGTGAGACCGTTGAAGGTAACATCTACTTTCCCAAAACTTAGTTGCTTCTGTTTCTGTTCTTGAGGGATGGTTGCTGATACGGCCTTCTGGGCTTGATCCTCATAGCCTTTTTGCTCGACGCTCTGCTGGCTGGAAAAGCTGCTGCTTCTAACTGCTCCTTGGTGTCAGGAGCTGCTTGTGCAAATGCTCCCACACCCACTTTTGCCAAAACGAGATAGGTTAGCAGAAAGTAATTGTTTAGCTGAATTTAGCTTGTTTTCATTAAAGCAGAGCTGTAGAGCCAGCAGATCTAGGTGAGCTGCAGTAACTCCTGACGGGCCAGGCTGGGGATGGGCTCGAGCCAGGCTGGGGATGGGCTCGAACCATGTCGACGTGTAGTGACCCTGGGCATCGCCTGCCTGTTCCTAGCTGCAGAGCAAGTCTGCAGAGGAAGGGACAAGGGGCAGTGGCACCAGCAAAGATTGCAAGGTCTTACGTGCAGGACCATTTATTTAGAGGGTGGTTTATTACAAGATAAGGAGGGCAAGAAGGAACTCCTTATGGAGAGGCATAGATGTACGCTGTTTATTACTTCTTTTTCTCATTATCCTACTTGGTAAGGCATAGATTTGCGGGACTGCCTTTGTTAGGAGGTTTCAGGCTTTATCCAGGTCTTCACACACACACACACACACACACAGAGGAGTTTTATATATACCTATTTCTGTGATATTGCTAAGCATGCTTTTTGAGGTGGTACGAGTGCTTGAGGGTACAAGTACACAAACATTTAGGATTGTGAGCCTGAAAGGCTTTGCATGCTTGGGATAGCTAATGTGAAAACCAGCTTGCTGTTCAGTTTGGAGTGACATGTTTGACTTGGGACTAAGAGAGACTGTAACGTGTTATTTCAGTACTTTTGGGAATCAGACCCTCGTCTCTGCTCTCATCCAAGGAATGATGATTTTCTTTTTGGCACTGTGGAGTCTTGCAGGAGAATAAAGCTATCCTGGAAGTAAATGCTACTCTTCTAGGTGTAGTTCTGCTGTGCTGGAAAGTCTTCTGAAGGACTTAGTCAAGAATTTTGGAAGGCTTCTGCTTTGACACAATATGACGGTTTGGTGCTAAGTAATAGCTCTGTTTTCAGTGGGTATTTAGCCTCTAGTGGTGGTGTTTGATATGCTGTTAATTTAAGTGGGAACTCATGGAGAATTTTTTTTCTACAGAAAAAATTATGAACAATTCTCATTATGTAAGGAAATTAAAAATTTTTTTGAATACATATTTTTTTCTTTTAAAAAATAAATAAATTGTTTATATTTTATAAGGAAGATGTTTGAACTGTGAAGAAGATTCTGCTGGCATTTACTAAGAGTCTGAAATATTCTGAGTTGCTTTGTACAGCATGCTAGTATACTAGTGGGTACTACGTTATATATATCTGTGCTGGTGACTCATGTTATCAGTGTCCTCAAAATGTTTGAGACAGTTAAGGATGTACAGGCCATTGAAAGCTCGTGGCAGGGTTCGGCTGTAGTTGCTTTATTTTCTTCAGACAGCAACATCAGCCTGAAATACCTGAATTTTCTAAATCTGCTTTTCCCATCAACTCACGAGTGTTGTATGCTCCCATGCCATCCCCCTCCCCCAAGTCAATATTGCATTTATAAAAATGAAAAAGTTGTTTAAGCCTGTCCTTTGAGCCTTACATTGGAAACTCACTGCTATAAACTTTAAAATATTTCCATTAATTAAGGTAACAGTTTCTACAGTCTCAGTCTAGGATTAGTAATTAATTTAAAAAGTTATCTTCTTCTAGCATGAAAGCTACTGTCAGCCTCATGGAAGGAAAGTGTTAGATGAGCGGGGACAGGGAAGATAATTTTTCTTGTCTCTAGAAGACCAAAGTATTTGCCTCTTCCATCTCATGGGCACTGGGCAATTAAAGACTCAGTCCAGGAAAGTCTTTGTTTCTGAGGCTGAACTGAAGATTGTGGGGATGAGAGGTGCTGGAACCAGGATCTGCGTTTCCAGACGGGAATTTCTGTGCTTGGTAATAGCAGAAGAAAGAGCACCAGCCATAAGTTACACAGCTTGACTTTCACCTCCCAGCTGGTGCTCACAGTTAAGTGTTTTGATTCGCTTTGTGAATTACAGGCTTTAATAAAAGAATCTGTGAGAGGGAGGAAATCCTGAAGTGGCAGAGATTTTCTTTGTACAGCAGCAGCTTTTGGCTCTGAGTGGTTGTAAATAGCCCAAAAGGTAGCTGCCCATTTGCTTTTGGCCTCTTCAGTAGTTCCTAACCAGCTTCCAATATTTAATTTTCCTGAAGTCAAGTTGTATCTGGATGTTTGTGTTTTTTAGTGGTAACAGCTACTTTGTGCTATTTAAATAAGGAGTGCTCAGACAGTAAATGGAGTTAATGAGCAGGAGGTTTGTTTCTGTTCTTGTTTTGGTTAGACTTGTGTCAGTGGAAGTTGTAGCCATTCAATACAGTTCAGTTTATTCTGCTACCTAAGCAGATCGCTGGCTGCTTGAAGATGGTGGGAATCCAAGCACTTCTTACCAACGAAACGTCATTAACTCCATTTCTGTGGTGCATTAACTCCTATTCCTGTTGGCTGCCCAGGCAGTTTGGTGACATAAAAGAGGGTAAAGATATTTTTCTGTAGCAGTTGCACTTATATTTTGATAGTAAATAACTCTTTCCTAAACATCTTCTGATCTGAGCAGCTGCAGTTGATATAAAAGTTCAAGTCTGTTATGTCTTTTGAGATATAGGCAGTGTTGGGGAGAAACTTGGCCTTTTTCTTCATGTGCCTGAATATTTTACATATGCTGATATGATTCATCCGAGCCACTGTTCTGCTAATCTTTGTGAAGTCTCAGGCTGTGATCCAATAAAGCATTTAAGGACTAGCCTAACTTTAAGCCTGTGAAGGGCCTTGATAGGGTCACTGGTAGTGTCACTGTGATCACTTGAATAGCTTAAGCATGTGTTGAGTGTTTTTCTTGCTGAGGCCTTCTGTCCTCAATTGTCTGTTTGTTAAACCCTTAATTTCCTTTATCTGTACTTTAAAAAAAATAAATGTGTACAGGTAATGGTAACATGCATCATCATCTTTTCTGTGAACTAATATAAGGCACTAATACAGTTTTGGGGAGAGAGTGGTTATCTCGGTGTAATTTTCTAGCCATTGTTTTGCTTATCTGCGGTCTCTACTGACCTTTTGTTCCTCTGAGAACTGCACTTGAAGTGGGTCTGACTATTTGTCTTAATGCTATTTGTAATCCTGCTATCATTTCTTCTCCTCACCTCCTTTCATTGCCTTGATAACGCATGTTCAGGTTTGGGTTTCTGCCAGACCTTTCCCTGAAATGACCGATTTTCTTTTTATTCCCCTCTCTCTGTTTGTAGCCTTCAGTCTTTACATCATTATTGATTTTACTTATTTGTACTCCCTTTACTACCATCATACCACAAGGACATCTATAGCTGACGGGACGTTAGTGCATGGGCCAGACGCAAAGCCAGGGAGCTCTCTGAGTCTTGCTGAAGTGGTACGCGGCTTTGAGGAGGACGTGAGGAGCGTGGTTGGACAGACAGGCAGATGCCCCCGTTCCTCTGTTCCTGCGTCAGCCTTCTGCAGAGCGTAAACAGGAACTTGAGGATGCTCCTCCGTTGAGTTGCTCAACTGCAGGCCTTGTGTGCGGACTTCTCCCCGCTGAACTGAAAAAGTTGCCTGTAGGGCTCTTTCATGTGTTTTTAATTTTCTGTACCACACATCGGGTTTTGTCGTTTGCTAGTTCATGTGAGGGTGAACTCTTGATTTGTGCCTGGTTGTGATAAATGGAGGAACTGCAGGGTTTTTTCCTCTTGGACAAATTAAGCTTAAATTCAGATGCGTGACTAAACCCATTTTTCTGTGAGGAATTGATTCTCACTTGATTTGATAGGATTTTGCATTGATTTTAAAAAGTGAAAGCTGAGAATACTTACAGAGAGTTATTCCTGTTAAAGAAGGATAAAAATCCTACTTTTCTGTTTCATGTCCTTTCCTCCCTCAATTATCAAATTTCCATCAGATTTACGCATTAATTATAAGCAATATTTTATACTAATAAAGCACTGAATAGCCTCGGTTCCTTGATATAGAAAATTGCTTGATCTTGTATCGTTAGTATTCAACTTCAGGCTACTCTGTTCTCTTGCTAAACTTGGCTGCGTTGCAAGAAGCTGCCGCAAAATTTATCACTGACAGGTATGATAGCTATTACAAATGCTACACTGCTAAAGAGAGATTCGTGCATTAAAATGAACAAGCTAAAAAAAAAAAAAACTGATTCTATTTTCTATTCTGTACAAATGTTCAATCAGCGCTAGGATATTTTTTGCCATGGATAGCCTTAGGGTAGGTAGTATGAAGCAATACTTATGAAAGGTCTCGTATACACTCATGTAGCCTGTAAAAGCTAGTCTGGTCGATTATGTTTTAGGAACTGAGCATATGAGAGAATCCAGCTTCTGATTCTGGTTTCTAAGTGGATGCTGCTGTACTGACACCACTTAATATTGTTTTAATTTGCCTACCATGTGAGGGGGTGAAGTTCTTTTGCTCTCACCTGTGACAACCAGGGTGTCATGTAATTTGTCTTCACCTGTGACAACCAGAGTGTCATGTAATTTGTCTTTTTTTGTTTTATGTGCATGGCCAATATGTAAGATCAAAACTCACTGCAGCAGCATTGGGGGACTACATACATCATGTATGTTTGAAAAAAAACATATAAATATAAAAATTAAACATAACTTATTCTGGTGACCAGTGGCTCTGTGCCTTGCAGTGCTAGAAAACAATTTTCAGCATTCCCATGACAAATGGTTCTGCTGCACTGATTTAGCCACATTTATAGCATACTTTGAAGAGGGTCCAAAATAGCTTGCGGTTGATGACCTCTTGGGCATGTTAAAAGTGATACTCAACTCGACAGGCTCAGGGATATGTTTCAGGGAGAGAGTGTAAATACCGGTGAGGTTTCTGTGTTGGTATCAACTGCAGGAAGTGTTGCATCTGTTACCAGCTTACAGTATTCAATGCCAAACCAATGGTGGGTTGTCATTTGAAAAGTTTGATTGATAAGTCTCTTAGAACTTTTTTTGTATTAGTGGTTAGGACTGGAAACAGGGGTCAAATAGCTTGATTAGCAGTATTAGCAGTTCCTGTGATTTCTGTTGCCCATATTACAGTGTTTAGCAATTTCTTTTAAAGACCTATGTTCTGGAATTGCCTGAATAAAGCAATAAAAGAAAGGGGTTTTTTGTAAACACTGTATTTACACCCCTTGAAGTTAGAAAAGAAAATCTTGAAAATGTGACTCCCTAAGGCTGAAAATTACAGAAATCAAATAAAAGTAGATGTATTTCAGAAGTTGTACATATGATTATTAGCAGTTCTTCTAAGTTTAAAGACACAGACCTGACTGGTAATATTTTCTTTATTTGTGTATAAAGCTTGATCAAGGTGTACTAGCCCATTTTGGGCTGCTGTAGAAAATGAGGCTAACTGGTGTACAAGAACCTTTGTAGACCGAGAGAATTGCATCTTGGCCTTGTGTGTGGTTCCAAACCATTCTCCAGAGATACCCTTCTGAAGAGTCTGGTACTATATTGTTGATGCAAACTGCATTACAAGGTCTGATGTCCCGAAGCATCTGAATTATGTCGCTGCAATACTTAGAGTGGAAAACGTTTCCGAAAGAGACCCAAGAATGACATCTTTCCTCATTTTAGATTTGATCTTATTTGATCTACCTGTAAACAGGACATCAGAGTAAGGACAGCGTCTCTGCAAGGTCTGGTGGAACCAAGTGATAAAAACATTGAGGATTATTGGGAGGAAGTGTGTTGTGCAGACCTTGAATTTTGTTCTTTCACTGGTTGAGATTGCATTTCTAATTATAAACAGAAATATGCATAGAAAAATAAACACTATATAGAAATCCATTGCTCTTCAACACTAATGCTTGCAGTCATTGACCATGTTTTGTAACTGGACGATCTATGGTTTTGTAGGATGCCGAGAAACGAACTCCTCTTCATGTTGCGTCATTCCTGGGGGATGCAGACATCATTGAGCTTCTCATTTTGTCAGGTAAGGTAGTGTCCCTCACTGTTACTAAATTAGTAAATTAGCTAATTTTAAAGCTACAAGGAATACCCATGTGTGAGTGAGCTTTAGGGCAGTGCCTATTTCTGAGTTTCATAGAACTGGTTGCAGTTGTTGCAAGCTTAGAAAATATATTTAAATTTGGTGATACAGTTATAAAACATGCACTGTGACTGAGCGGAATTAACAAACAAACAAACTAGTTTTTAAAAACTTCTAAAGCATTCAAACTAACAATATTTGTGGATGTAGAAACTTGCTGAAATACATATTTGAAATGTGGGCTCATATTCCTGTTAAGCAAAAATTACTACGGAATAATAGCAAAGAAGTTATGAATGAGTTTTGATGAATTGTAAGTGATATTTACATTAGAAACATGATTCTAAGAGTTGAGAAGTTGATTTGGCTAATAGAAACTGTGCAGTAAGATGTATCTAAACAAAATATCAAAAAATATTTCCAAACTGTTGTAGTGACAAAAACCACGATCAAAATATGTCAGAACAAAGCATAAAGCAGACACCTCTCAAGAGGTACACGTAATGGCAAACTCCTGAATGTGCTTGAAGGTTTCGAAGGCAGTGTTTTTCTAAACTGGAGAACTGTAAGGGTAAAGCTTATGGGGGTTTAAGAATGTGGGATTGAAAGGAACCTTATGGTACAAACGTCTAACCCCATGCAAGCAACCTTGCTATATGACTCGTTTCACAAATTATTAGACTGTTTCTTCAAACGAGTTGCATATTTTTTTTTAGAAAGTTATTTCAGAACTATCAGTCCTGTGATTGCGACGCACATTCTAATTTCCAACCTTGAATCCTAGAATAATTCAGGCTGGAAGGGATTTCTAGAGGTTACCTGGTCCAGTCCCCTGCTTAGAGCACCAGCCAATTCCAAAGTTTGATCAGGCTGCTAACAGGCGCGTGCAGACCACACAAACATATTTCTTTGGATTACCAGCCTAACCACACCTGGAGAAGGCAGAAAATGAGAATTCAGTTTGCTGTAGCTATGCATTTCCTCTGTACGTTTGTGGGGGCATTTTGAGTTGCCTGATTGCTTAATGAGGGTAACTAGTTGGGCATACATCATACATCAGATCTGTCTGCTCTAACCGTGATGCCAGCAGAGTGATTTAAATGAACATTCCTCCGCTGTCAGGTTATGCTTGGGTGGGTTTTCAATATGCTAAATGCAAACATGATTTTCTTCACTGGGAGGTAGGAGTTAATAAACTTCATCTGTGCATGTGTTCTTGCATTGTGTGGTGTTTGTCACATACTGTTGTTCCATTGCAGTGTGAGAAGATTGCAGGAGCAACGTCTTTTTTTGAGTTTTGCAAGTAACAGCACAAACAATATCCACATAAAGGGAAAGGTGAAGCCATTCTGCCCATTTCTCCCCTGAATCTCAATAGCATTAAAAATATCCTGGTGAACATTTTTGTTTTCTATCACATTCCTAATGAGGGAAGGAGACTTTTCTTTTATTCTTATGTGACACTTCATTCCAGCACCTCACTGCCAAAATGTCATCCACGTGCTATAGAGTTTGTCTGGTAAACAGCATAGAAGCAGGTGATATATCTTGGTTTTTTTTTAATATATCCAAGTGAGTGTGAAAAACTTAAAACGTGGGCTTTTAAAAATGTGACTTTGTGTCAATGGGACTGTGCTGGGATTCAGTCTGCAGGAACTGTGTGGACCTTTCCCAACTAGCTCAGCATAAGTTAAAATTAATCTTGTCTTGCATATTCTACCTATTCATTGTCCTTTAATCTCTGAAGTATCATTACTCTTAAAGAGCATCAGTACTTGTATCCAAGAGCAGGTTTGGAGGTTTGTGAGGTTTGGAGGAACAGATTTATGAGTTGTTATAAACAGCTTTTTGCTGTTGTGATCTCTCCATGGAGTGGGCTCCAAAGACAACAGTAGCATCTTCCCTTTGCTTCACCTCTTTGTTCAGTGTTAGTAAAAGTGTATAATAAAAAGATTAATCTGATCATAAAATTTAGTTACATAAGCAGAAAAATGTTGTTGTCTGAGTTAAAATGAGAGGGTGTTTTCACAGAGAGAAAGCACAAAAATGCTTGCTCTTGTGTCAAACAATAATTTTCTCAGTGTGATTAGAATCTAGGAGGAGTAGCAACCCATTGCAGTTTGTGCAGGGCTCAGGAGAGAAATTAAATTAAATACGTTCTGAGATTTGTGGCCCATGAACTGGTGGCAGCACAAATAAATGTAGTGTCTAATGAATAAAACTTCTGCCCAGGTGGTTGAAGGCAGACCAGAAATGGCTTTCTAGGTAGCCACTGAGATGGACTTTCTTTGGAATTGATACAGGAGAGAGAGTGCCAGATGCCTCAACTCGTATGAATCACCCTGGCCCATTAAATGCCAGAGCTAGGTAGATTTACATCAGCTCAAAGGTCTGATCCATAATCATATGGGGTTTAAACTGGGGAAACAGTTTAAACCCCATATGAGGGCTACAAAAATGATCCGAGGGCTGGAGCACCTCTCTTATGAGGACAGGCTGAGGGAGTTGGGCTTGTTCAGTCTGGAGAAGAGAAGGCTGCGGGGAGACCTGATTACGGCCTTTCAGTACTTAAAGGGGGCCTATAGGAAAGATGGGGAAAATCTTTTTAGTAGGGCCAGCTGTGACAGGACAAGGGGTAATGGTTTTAAACTGAAACAGGGTAGGTTTAGACTGGATATAAGGAGGAAATTCTTTACAACGAGGGTGGTGAAACACTGGAACAGGTTGCCCAGAGAGGTGGTGGAGGCCCCACCCCTGGGAACATTCAAGGCCAGGTTGGATGGGGCTCTGAGCAACCTGATCTAGTTAGCGGTGTCCCTGCTCACTGCAGGGGGGTTGGACTAGATGACCTCTAGGGGTCCCTTCCAACCCAAAACATTCTATGATTCTATGATTCTATGAAACGTGCTGTGCGGCTTTCTTTTTCCAGGCTACAGGAAAGCAGGGAGCTTTGAGCACTTCTCCTTCACCTCCTTTCTGTCGAGAAGGAAAAGGACTGGGGTAATTGTCTCACATAAATGAAGCTCTGTATGATGATGTCATGGATGTGCAAGAAGAACTGTCTGGGCAAATACAGGCTCCATTCTCAATTGTGCCGGTGCCTCTCCCCATCCTGGGCTTTGAGCTGGTGCCTGAGGGTATAATGTTTGAGCTCAGTCCATTACCCCTTGTTGCCCATTAAGGAGCTTGCCGTCTTGGCAATATTACCATGCCTTACTATTTCAGAAGGCTCTGAGCTTCTTGGCAAGAAGTTTATGCACTGGGGGTGAGTGTGCAATATTGACATCCGTCCTTCATAAATTGCACAGTAGCTGAGGAAAAGGACAAACCCCAGCATGCTTTGGAAGGATTCCTGGTAAGCTCCGCTACATAGATTTGGAAGAGAGACTGTCATGTGGGGAGCAGGTTCTGGGCCATCCCTGTTGTGTAGGCAGCAGGGGAAGGTGCTGCGTAACCTGAGTTCAGGGCATTGTCTTTTATGGCAGGCTAAAGAATAAGTGAGTTGGGGAGGCAGCCTTCTCTGTGCCCTTCCCAGGGCTTCCTTGGGGATTAGGAATACCCCCTTAGGGTCAAAGTTTGGAGGATGTCCCAGGGCTATCTGCTCTCTCCTTCATGAGTGACCCAGGACCTGTGTGCTCTCACCTGGTGGGATCCCCAGGCCATTTCCCTCCCTAGCAAGTGACTCGGACTTGCCTCCGAGGAGATCCTGCCTAACCTCCTGTTTCTGCCATGTCAGCGTTTGGTTCCTGTGTTGGCACCTGGCACGGTGTTGTGTTGCTCTCATGTTGTGGGTCCCAGTTCCATCTATCTGGTGGTGCCGCTCTGTCATTATCTTTTATTCGTGCTGATGTTAGTACTGCGTGTCTGCATGGAGGAGGTGAAGCGGGGGGCACTCCTTATATTTTCGCATGTCTATTGCTGTGTCTTGTAACAGGAGTTGGAAAGGTGCACGTTAATAATGCCATGAATAGGTGAAAGAGTAGAGTTTCCTTCCTCTCTTGACATCCCTAATTTGAGAGATTTAGACTGCAGAATCCAGATTTATTAGAGACCTGTGGATTTGGCAGGTGTGCTAGAGGGAAAATTGCACCTTGGTTAGGATAAAGAGATGTTAATTTTGTTCCTGAAAGCCAGCATCAGGTTGTTTAGTTCGGATCTCAAAAGAACAGAGGCAATTTCAGATTTATTTCCTCTTTTGGCAGAGAAATTTGAGAGTGAAAGATGGCAAAGATTACAAAACAGCCATATTAAAGAAGAGTGGATTACAGAAAGTTTCTTCTCTGTTGATTTTATCTGTAACATTATATGTTATGTTGTCTACTTCAGTCTCACAGAGCAAATCCAACAGCCAAGCCTTTCCTTCAGGCCCACAAGTATGAGCCCTCCTGAGGGCAGGGTGCAGAGGATAGGGCTGAGAAAAGGCTTTCTCTGGAAAGAGATTTTTTTTTAAGTGGGTATTTCATGGGGTGGGTGGGTGCTGTGCCTACCTGAAAGGATGTTAAGGGAAATCTTTGTATTGTAGGAAGTGCACTGAAACACGGTTAAAGTACTTGGTCCTGAGTGAAGAGGGGGACACTGAATTTCTGGGTGACTTTGAGGAAGTGTTGTGGGATGGACTTTAAAATTTAAGCTTCTGATTTTTGGACACAGCTCATTTAGGCACTGAAATATTTTACAGCACTTAGTCTTTAGAGCTGGATTTCTGTGTTACTCAGTGCTTTTAAAGAGCTGTCCCCTGGGCTGTCGTGGGGTGGACACTCAAGTTCGTGAAGTGTAGAGGACGCCTTTGGAAACATGCGCATTGCTCCCCGGGTGCCTCCGCTTGATCTCCTTTAAAATGGCAGGTATCTTCTGTCCCTGAAGGAGTGCATCAGTGCTGGTGAAGTTTTTTCATTGTTCTTAACCATTGCCTGCAAGGAACTGCTGGGAACCTAAACGCTGAATTTTGGTGAAGGAAATAGGTAGGGAGGGAAACATTTTGAAAGGTCTCTTTAGAAAATGCACACCTCAGTAAATGGACAACAGCGGCTCCTGTAACGGCCAACAGCCCAATTGTGCATCTCTTCAAAACCAGAAATCACAAATGTATTCAGCTGATGCATTGAATTAGATACGTAAGAGCAATTTCACTTTGTCACATAGACAGCCCCAAAGCACAAAGAGGTAAAGGGATGTGGAAAACAGCTGAGGAAGAAAAGGCTGATAGCATGCTGTGCCTTACTTTATTTATACTGGTATTGTTTTGCTTTTATTATTTTCTTTAGCTGTTTTCTTGGCAACTATTTCAGTTCTCAAAGGGTAAGTGGATCAGTGAAAGGCATGAATAGCTACCGACAGAGGCACTTCCCTAGGTTTTCTAATCATCTTCATATTCAGCAATGCCACTGGAGTTGTTGAGTAGTGAGGAATGGTATGTTTGTCACACTTTGCTACTCCACACATAAGCCTTTCTGATTTGCAACCATCTGCTTGTCGGAGTTAGTGAATGGGTAGAAATGAAGCACCTTAGTGAAGGATGTAGGGCAAAACCAAGGCAAATACAATACAAATTTCTAAACCCAAAAAGAGGTATTGGGTGGCAATCATGAGGAATTCGTCTTGGCAATTTGCATCCCCAAGACCCCTACCAGGCCAAATCAGTATAAGGTAAGGTGCCTTGGAGTCCTGTCTGTTGGCTTCCTGTGGTGGAGGAGGTTGTTGCCTTGCCTCTTTCTAGAGCCTTGGGCAGTGTAGGCAAAGGGCAGGACACTAACATGTATCAACCATAATGGCCTTCTCGTTGAAGACAAAAGAAGCTAACAGCTTCCTTGCTTAGACAGATTCATTAGAAAACTCTTTGAAACTATTGTCTTTTCTAAAGGGTGTTTTTCCAGAGGGCAGGTTCTACCACCAGGTACCAGGTTCTGAGGTGAGTTTGGAGGATTGCCTCTAATTGTTGCAATACTTATGAAAGTGGCTTTCTTTTTCTTGCAGCCAAAAAATTATATCCCAACTTGTGGAAATAAGAAAGAACTTGTTTCTTCTCTGATTATCTAGCACAATTCCCAGTAACCACTGTGATTCAGAGGCAAGCACCTTAATATTCCTGAGAAACGGCTCTCGGAAAGTACTTTGGATTCAGAGTCTGATTTATTAATTATAGGCTTTTATATGCACTTAAGTTATGGTGCAAAACAAAGCTTGAGAATCCCTTTGTTCGTGAAGTTCAGAGGCTCATCCAGGCTATGTGCGTGATGCTTGTGCTTCTCTAAAATTTTTCTGTATGTGCCAGTCTTCTCAGACTAGTACTGCTACCCACAGACCTGAGAGGTACAACATTTTCAGGTGAAGCCCTTTTTAAAATTGGTTTCTCTAGTCCTTTTCACTACGCTTCCATTCTGGGGTATCACATCAGTGAATAGTTTTAATACTACTTTCAAAAAAATCTGTTTTATCACATAAATGTACAGGATCCTTTTTTTTTTTTTTTTTTGTCTGCAGTCAGCCAGCACCACTGTAGTTTTAAAATATTCTTCCTTTATCGTTTATTCTGGCAAGCCACCCCAAACCCATCCTCTCTCACAGCTGTCTTTGTCAGAGTGCACATTAGCGCTGAACCGCATGGGAGGCAAACGGAGAGTCTTCTTCATCCCTCTTCTTCTGACGTGCTGAATAACACCCACAGAAGCTGAGGTCGTAAGCGCCCAGTTTGGTCCTCAATCTGAGCATTTCCTGGTCCTGTTTTCTTGATCCCAGCAAGATCTGCAATGCAGGGAAGCGGTTATATCTTTTAGTGGTCTGCCTGATGGAGCTGGAAACCAGAGACGGTTTTTCAGGCTCGTTCCCTTCATTATGTCTGCAGGCAGCAGCAGTGCTCTCAGCAAAGGGTTGCTTTTTTTCCCCCAACTGTATCAGTTGATCTAAAGAACATGCATATGCATAGACATACATGCACATATAGATGTAATCCCCTACAACAAATCTTGCTGCTTTTGTGTCCTGTAAACAAAGCTACTCCTGATAATAGTCAGACCTATACAGTTCCTTTCTTTCCGAATCACGCTTCAGTTCCTATCTATCTGGGATCTGGAAATGCATTTCCAAGGTGAACAGGGTGCCAGGAGAGTGGTGGGGAGCGCTGCGAGTACCACATACAGCTCAGCTCTTGTTACTAGGAAACAGTTGGGCAAGGCTTTCAGCGTCGCGCCCAAGGCATGGATGTAACCTCTGCTGTTTACTTGCAGGTGCTCGTGTTAATGCCAAGGACAATATGTGGCTGACTCCTCTCCATCGAGCAGTTGCTTCAAGAAGTGAAGTGAGTAAGATTTGATTACCCTGCTTTTGCACGTAAGCTACTTGCTGGGGAAAAAAGCAAACCGTTGAGAGCCATAGTACGCAGCACGATGACACAAAGAGGGAAAGCATTTTCTGTGTGCAGGGCCTTTAGCATTGCAGCTGGAGGCCAGCTTTTCCCAAGTTAGTTACAGCTGATTTTGAGCCTTAATGTGGTTGATTTTCGCCTTCTGGAATGCTTTACGTTACTGTGGCAAGTCGTGTTGAGCAACCATCAGCTGGAGTGGGTGACCAGGACTGAGGTGGGATAGAGTCCACAGCGGTTGACAGTGGCCACATCATCTTCAAGTGGTGAAATAAAGAGGAATAAATCCATATGGATATGTGTGTGCTGTGCGTGTGCCAGAAGGGAGTGGATATGTATGTGATCCAACACGTATTACCACATAGTTTGTTTTGGTTAATTGCATTTCAAGGCATCCATTAGGTTTTCTGTTATTGCATTTGATTCATGCATAAAGGAGGGTTAGCCCATATTTCTTCTACTTGACAACTAGAAATCTTCTGGCATTGTGTTGTACTTCTTCCGTTGCTATCTCAAAAAGGAGCAGCAATAACTATCAGGAACGCAGCTCAGGCATGACTCTGTTTTCAACTGCACCATTTTTCTTGGCTTTCCATTTTGGATCTCCCTGTATACTTTTATCCTCCTATTACTTAGTGAACTGTGAGCCCAACTGCAGACCGAATTGGCTGCTGGGGACGAGGGGAGGGATTGTAGAAGAGACAGAGGGTGGCTGTCTTCCAGAGATTGATGGACTCGAATCACCTCCGTAACAGTCCCAGCGCTTGCCAAGCCTGGAGGCAGGAATCCTGGGCTCGCTTCTGAACTCGGGCATTGTTTGGCTGCTGGCTGAGCTTCCCAGCTGCTGGCATCCGCTGAAACCCTCTGAAAGGAATATCTGATAGAGAATGAATGCTGTAATGAGGCAAAATACAAAAAGCCGTGTTGGAAAACAAAGGTCAGACTTAAACCTTAAAAAACAGCCACAATCTTCTGATGCAGGAATTGCAGTGTGCTTGGTTTCTTTTTTTGGATGTTTCAGAGTGCATGATTTTCATTGTTAGTGACAGTCCCAACAGAAAATGTATGTCTTTCTGTGGGTTTGTGTCTCATCTTTAACTCTTCGTCAGCTGAAGGCCAACTGCACAATGAGAAACTGTCTTCCATTGTGCCGGCGGTTCTGGTACCTCAAAGTGAGTACCCAGGTGCAATAGTGAGGCAGCAGGGGACGGCACCAGCCTTTGATGCCTTTTCATGGTCTGCTATATATTTTATAAACACACGTAGCTTTCTTCTCCTGGTCTTTTTTCCTTGCTGTTTATACGATAATTGCAACTTTTGGTAATGATTTCGAAACAAGGTTCAACATTTTGAGGCTCTTTTGGTGCTGCTTTTGCTTTATTACACAAGCTAACAAATGTGCAGCTTCAATATAATAGGACAATAGTGATAGTAGGAGATAGCAGTGGGTGAATTCATAGTTCACATTGATAGTAGGAGATGAACTCATGGTCCAGAAGTTGACTGATAGGGCTCGGAGTGGTTTTTGAATCTCCTGTGAGCACAGTTCCTTTTTTAGAATGGTCACCTACAAGTTTTAAGTTTTATTATCAGTCTTTTACTGTGCAACTCTCACAGGATTCAGAAGCCGTCTCCATGCACCCCTTTATAGATTGATTAAAAGCATGAACACATTTTTACTTAAGTCTTAACAATTTTTCAAGTGGGCTTTAGGGATTTCAATGTTTATTTACAAATCAACGACCCTCGGGTGTGTCTGTGCAGGATTGTCAGTGGATGTATCAGCTTTCAGCCTTATACCATTTGAAAAAGTAACGAGATTTCAGTCTGGTAACTTGAGATAGTGGAGACACTGAATACGGAGGCTTACACCATAGCTGTGGACTGCATGCATGTGTAGAAATTATGTTAATAAAAAGGGATAGCTCATGCTCTCAAAAGCAGTGAAACTAAAAATTCTCCATAAGGATTTTAACATTTTGATCTTAAATCTGATAGAGCAGCAGATTTGCAGATGTAAACAAAGATGTGTAAATTTTTTTTAAAAAGTCTAAATATTTTTAGCTTAGACTTTTCAGTCCTTACTATTTACTTCTAAAAATTCTCCTTTAACTTTTTCTTTCCTTCATTAAGAGTCAAAGTGCATGAATTTTCCTGCTGACTTCATGTCCCAGCTGGGTATGTCTCCAGTGAATTACATTTAAATGACTTTTAAAATAGTAGGCCTGTAATTTAAGAAACAAAGTCCTGTTGAGACATCAACAGTGATATATCATTATTGGTGCTGTAAGAGATGCAATGTCGCTAACTGAACAAATCTGTTAAAGGACAGTTTGTGAACTGGCTGTAGAAAATGCAATTGCTGAGATCGGTTGAGGACAAAGAACTAAAACTCCTAGGAATAGGATGTACTGCTGATGCAGACTGCAGGCACTCTCCCGGGCATTCTAGATACAAAAGTACTATTTAAACACACTGTATGTGTTTGTTATTCATTAATAAAATTTTGGCTGGGCTTATCAGAAAACTTATCAGTTAATGGAAAGACAATAAGGTACTATGTACGACTAGGGCTCTCCCACTTACCAGCTGTGAGTTGTAATTAGCAGGCAAGGCTACTTGAATGCTACTGTGTCCCAGTGGTTCCTTTGTATTTTGTTTTTTTGTGGGGAAAAAAGGAAGAAGAAACAAAATGTAATTTTGAGAGAGACTTGTTTTTTCCTCTGACTCGCTTAATGGCAGATGCATGAGGAGGAGCAGAAGAGCACCGATTGTGAATTCTCCAGTGAGACAGTCTCTTGAGAGAGCAGTACATTTTCTCACTGGGAAATACTCACTTTTAACCAACAAAATTAACCTTAAAAGATGTTGTTTGGTCTCAGGCTGACAGAATGGTTGCTGCAGTGAAGACCCTTGGCCTGTGCTTAGCCCTTGGGGAGGGAAGGAATGCTAATGTTAACTTGGGGACACCAGCATCAGACCTTGCCTGTGATTCTCATCATTTTGCAAAGCTAAAATTTTGTTTTCACATCTTCTGTTTTATTTTCTCCTTTTTCCTGTTTATAAATAAAACGTACAGCAATTTGCTATGATTTTACTGTCCAAAATGAAGTGGTTGTCATTTTGTAAATAATTTCTGTAACAGTGAGCTCACATAAGTACATTCATTTCTTCAATGAGAGCACAGTTATGGTGACTGAGGTACTGAAGGTTAATCAACCGAACGGGTTGGGCTCTCTGCATAGGCAGCTTTGCACGTCCTAAAATCAGATTGGGAAATGTGGATTGTGAGGACACTGCTTTAAATGTTAGCAAAGGTGATGTGTACTCTGGCATTTGAATCAACAATACCACTTCACTAGCCTGGAAGGTTGTTTTGATAAATGTCGTTCTCTTTCCCTCCTCCTGGCCACGTCTGATATGTGTAAGTAGTGTGCGCAGGTAATGTGATCGAGCTGTCAAGAAGGTGGGCCGTGTATTTATTCAAACTGCTTGGTTATGGGTATAACTGTGTTGCCGTTGCAGGAAGCAGTGCAAGTATTGATTAAGCACTCGGCCGATGTCAATGCTCGGGACAAGAACTGGCAGACACCATTGCACGTGGCGGCTGCAAACAAGGCAGTGAAGTGTGCGGAAGTCATCATCCCCATGCTGAGCAGCGTCAACGTCTCTGACCGAGGGGGGCGGACGGCATTGCACCACGCAGCTCTGAATGGCCACATTGAGGCAAGTTGTTTAAGAGCATAGTTGATGGTTGGTTTATTTATTGATTTTCCCAGTTCAAATAGTTGACCTGCTGTGCCTGGGTCTAGACTGAGCCCCATATCCCTGACCCCCACGATTCCTGTCATTCAGCTGCTTTCCAAACTGTGTGACAGGTTTCCTACCTGCAGAAACAAGACGGTGGCTGGCAAGTACCTGTGCGGAGCCAGCATGCGAGTGAGGTGTGCATGCAGACTTGGAGAGCTGGCTGTGCCACCGGCTCTGGCAACTCAAGTGTGTCCTTGGCTTTTTTGAGCTTGACTGCCAGCAAAAATAAGAGTGCCAGAATGGAAAGAAGGGAAAACTAGTGGATTAATTTCATACTGAAGAAATGTTCAGCTGTGTGAGATCCAGTTGGTCTGCTTTTCTAATTAGTCTTCTAGAAAATGTGCTCTGGTTTTTCTACTTATCTCATACAAGCCAACCCTTCTAGTCTAATTACTGTTTCTATATGAAAAAAACATACTCTTGTAAATAAAGCCCCTATGTAAAGGGTTTTGCTAGCATCTTTAGATCCATGTGCAAGGATCCTCATTTGCCCATTCCACACCTGAAGGTTTACATATGGACTAAAACCTCTTAGACTGGAACAGTAGGCTTCTGTCAACAAAAGTTGATCAGTTGTACTGTAATTAAAAGAAGGAAGAGGAACCTTAGTTCTTGTAAAACGGTGATGGTGTTTGGCCTTTAAAGTACTGCACTTTAGGAAAAAGATATTAATGCTTGAGTCTAACCATCATAATCTAAAGCTCCTTAGCTTTTGGATAGAGTATATCAGAAATGTTAACTGAATATATGCTGTTATTGGCCATCTTGGCGGTAAAGCAGTGTACGAGAGGAAGACAATCGCCCCGCTCTGTAATTTATGGGTTTAGAATGTTTTGCACAAAAAGACAGTTGTTGAATGTGTTTTCCACTCAGTTTCCTTTCTTTTTTTCCCCTGTTTTTTCTTAATGTTTAATATTGGATGATAGGCAATGGGGGAAGCAGCTTTTCACCTCTCAGACATGCTGTCTAAAAGGCCAGCATCGTGTGCGAGGCAACCTGGTGCCTGTTCACACTGCCATGGGGCATGCGGGAACTTAATGAAAATCACTGTGGCATGGCAAGAAATAGACACTCCTTGTTGAAAGATGAGGCGGATTTGGGGGTTTGTTACCTCATGGTCTGGAGGAGTCTTGTCCCAATCCACAAGATGACCCCTTACATTGGTCTTAACAGTAAAAACTGAGAGCAATGTGTCTCTTCCAGGCCTGTTTCTCTGTCAGGTTGTTTGCCAAGCTGAATTTGAAGCACACTGGAGCATGCTCTCAGCCCCTGCTGTGGACACAGAACTTGTCCTGATTACTTGTGGCCATCGTTGGACCATGTCATTAGTGCACATGGCTTTGAAACAAATTTATCATTCAAAAGCAGGAGTTTGTGATCCCAACTTTATTGCTAAAACGATTTCTTACAAACTGTTGAGCGTGTGATCTACAGGGTTGGTTTACTTGCTGTTGTTAATTCTAGATGGTGAACTTGCTCTTAGCCAAGGGGGCAAACATCAACGCTTTTGACAAAAAGGACAGAAGAGCTCTTCACTGGGCAGCGTACATGGGTAAGGCTTGGATTATTGCTCCTTGTTTTTAATTTCCTATTCACAAACCAGTAGCGTGTTTTAAAAGGGACAAGAGCAGACCTGGCCATGGAAAGTGAGCATTGTATTTAGCCTGCAGAGGGAAGGGTTCAGCTGATCTAAATACACACATTTACAGTTTTGCAGCTTGTGAGAACTTGACTGTGATTTCCTTTTTAACACAGCTAATTGTGGGCTTTTTGTGTTGTTTTTTTCATTTTGGTCCCTTTATCCTGACTGATTCCAGCCTGAAGTATATTAGGGCTTGAAAAAATACAGGTTATATTTGTTTTGGTTTCTGCTAAACACTATTTTATATAAAATGCAGATAAATACGATAATAAATTTTGCTGTTTATCTATGTTTATAAGTAGCTACGTTATTATAGTCTTTGGAAGTGCTTCATAGGCTTTCTTCCCGTTAGCAGCAAATATCATCTTTTATTCCAGAGTGGACAGGAGCAACTGATTTGTCTATTCAGAACATCAGTGGTGTTACTGAATACTGCTTAATTAAATCAATTGACCTTATAATTCCTTTCAGGTTACAGGAAAATTTTGCATAGTGGGGCATCATAATTTAAAAATAGTAGAACAGGATTGCCTGTGATAGTTGTCATGCTTGTTCGAGAGCTTTTGTTGGCCAAGCAGTATCTTCCAGATTATAATTTGTGAGGTGTTATGTGCCCTGGGCCAGGAACTCTTTCATCTGACCTGTCAAAATCTTGATTTTAATCCTGCCACTTTCGGAATGAGATAATAGGAGATTCAAACTGTGAGAAAAGCATATTGTGCGTATTTTTGATATACACAGACAGATGGAAAGACTCTTGCCAACAAATGTGATTTGTCTTTTGAGCTAGCGAGCTTTGAACTCCTCTCTGAAAAGGTAAAAGGCTTTTACATTGTGCTGTGCAATTCCACATCTCTTTTGCTCTTAATTCTTTTCAGAAATTCATGATGTACTTTTCAAAATATTTAGATAACATTTAAGGCCTAAATTGGCAATGGGATTTAGGAGTCTGTAGTGTAATTTGGACAGAATTTACATAATGAGACGAGCATCTTACCGTGTAAAACCTCACATAGCTTCTTGAATGCTTAAATACCTTTGGGCACTTTGGACTTTGTCCATTAAGTTTCCTAGATCCTACACGTGACCAGAGCTGCCTCTATCATGGAAGTGCTGCACTCGGATGGTGCACAACTTTATATGGTGTTTGACATAATACATTTTTAATTCTAAGAAAGACAGCTCTGCTTCAACATGAAGCAATAAGGACTACTCCTCAGTTAGCCTTGATTCAATTTTGGTGGTGAGGGCACTATCTGGGAAGGCAGGCCAGATGCTTTGAGACCTTCAGGGAGAGGAGGAAACCAAAGATACAGGTGGGTTATAAGTTGCATTTTGAGATGCTCAGCTCTTCCCCTCTATTCTATAGGGAGACCCTAATTCAGGGGTGGGCATTTCACTCCTGAAGACAGATGTGGTTTTGTTCTTTTAATGACTGGAAAACTAATTCACTAAAGAGAAATTTGACACATCTGGTCAAAGTGAATGCATGGATTTCTTGATGAGACCTGGAGCTAGGATTGAGAACATCTAGGAAAATGCTGGGTTTTTTTCCCTTGTAAAACTATGGGTGCATTGTGAAATGGCAGTGGAGGGGCAGTGCATTAGCAATAAAACAGTAATTTGGGAGAAGTGATGCTGTAGGAGGGCATACTCATTGATTACTATCTTTCATCTTTTGAAGGTCACCTGGAAGTTGTTGCCTTACTGATTAATCATGGTGCAGAAGTGACTTGTAAAGACAAGAAGGGTTACACCCCACTTCATGCAGCTGCATCCAATGGGCAGATTAACATTGTGAAACACCTCCTTAACCTGGGGGTAGAGGTATGTGGTAATGTGCTCTTTGTGGCTTCCATGTTTCTCCATATTTGGAGATACTCTTTTCTTCTTTCTTATGAATGCTGCTACAGACATTGGCAGAGCTTCTAAGGAAAATAGTTCCCATTTTCTGGACCACCTTGTGCTTCTTGTGGTTTATTGGTTTCAGAGCCAGGAAACATTTTGGAATACAAATTGTCTGATATGGACAGTAAATTCCAGGCCACCTTGCTGAAGAAATCAGGAAATATATGCTCTTCCTGCAGAGGAAGAACGAATAGTGAAATTTCCCTTGGTGCAGCATTCCCTTTGATATGATGAGCAGTTGTTCTTAATGTATACACTGCGTATTTTACTAAAAAGCAGTTCAGGCTGTTTAAGTTGAGGGATCTGTATTTCCTCTGTAGTTGACGGAGAGATGGAGAAGGATTATTTTCACTCTGGAAAAGAACTTTTTTTCAGGGCGCAGACTTACCTTAGTGTAATATTGTCAACTCAGTGGTTCAAAGCAGCAGTGAGATGACCAGAAGAGGCCTGTACTGGTTATTTAGAGATGTCAAATAAAGCCATTGCATTTGCCATTGCATTTTCAGCTGACTTGACCTGCCAAAAAAATGTCGGAAGTCCCATGTTCACAGGCTGTTGACTGTGAAGTTGAAGGGAATGGGTGTTCCTTGTTATTAGCAGTACTAAGTACCTTTAATTTCTACATTCTCTACCACTGGGGAGATGATCTTTGAGACGTCTGTATTTCATGGAAGGGTATTTACGTCATCCCTGAGTCTTTTGTACAATCTGTCTTGTCCTATTTTACAGAACAGCAGTTGAATACTAAGCTGGTGATCAAGAAGTAACATAATCTTAATTAGATCTTTGTAATAATGAGCTAGTGAAAATGGTTTCTTACTGAAGTGTAAATGGCTGTGCGGTTTCACCTTCCTTTCACTCAGACACCTTTAATACCTTCCCAAAAGAAATCTGTGAAAAGAGCTCTTAAGCCTGATTCTATTCACAAAAATTCAGTAGTCAATGTTTTAATTTCTTTTTTCTTAAAGATTGTGAGCTTTTTATTTATCCTACTTTTCCACTTCTATGTAAAAGCTTTCCAGCTTCTTAGGACTTTTGTCATCATCATCATTACATAGTCCTGCTGTCAGCTTTAAGCTTCGTACTGGCTTTCAGAAATTGCCAGTAGAATAAAAAGTTAATAATAATAAAGGTAAAGCATTCCAAATTAAGCTCTCTGGTAGTATATTTTTGTCAGTGAAATTTGCTGGTGAGAAATATGGCCTATGACAGGTCAAGCCACCATCTATTTCCATTTGCTGTACATGATGCATTATGTAAAATGGTAAGCTGATGTCTGTAATTTTAACTATGTCTCTGTGTCTCTTTAGATTGATGAAATGAACATCTATGGAAATACTGCACTTCACATTGCCTGTTACAATGGTCAGGATTCTGTTGTTAATGAGCTGATTGACTATGGTGCTAATGTAAATCAGCCTAATAATAACGGATTCACTCCCTTGCATTTCGCTGCTGCCTCCACTCATGGAGCACTGTGTCTTGAACTACTAGTGAATAATGGGGCAGACGTTAACATTCAGGTAAAACTTGTATTGCAGCTTGTCAGTTTTACTTTATCCTATTTTGCATACCTCAGGAGACTGGAAGCTATAAAAACGAATATAGCGTGGCTTTAAATCCTTGATGGAAGTAGAGTGATGCTGAGAATGTTGATCACTAAACTGTTTGGATGAGATTACTTCCCAGCAGAGGACCTCTCAGTGCCTTGATAAATATAACGACAGCTTTAAACTCTAGCCATGCACTCTCCTGAAGGCATTGATCGCTGCTAAATTATAGTCTCAGGAGCTCTGTCAAAATCTTATCTCAGGGAGTGGTGGTAGCCAAGGAACTATTCCTTTGTGGTGCTTTCCTTCCCCCTATAATATGGATATAATTGAACCTGATTCTTTCAAGTTCTTTCTGACTTTCCTGGGGAAGTAGAAACTGAAGGTTGTTTGTTTACCTATTTTAGAGCCCGAGTTTACAAAGTCTGATTCTGTTCAGGGTATCTGAATGCTTTTGAGGTATAGTTGATACATCTTGATGAAGCTGAAGGGTACTTGCTGTTATCCAACAGAGGGTACTGGTATAGGTACCAGAAGACTTGACATCTCTGAGTTCATATAAGATTTTGACTGCTTTATTCTAAACTCTGTGTGTTTCAGTTTCCCATCTGTAAAACTGGTCTCCTAGCATTTAACACGTCTGGCAAATCCCTTGAGATCAGTGAATAGTCAGTGCACTGTTTAAGCTCGGAATTATTAAAATGAAATTAGGGATTCTGCTTGCCAGCGAATGCAAAACCCCATGCCAATAAACATGAAGTGATGTGAGTGGAGAGGCTGGTAGCCTTGCCTTGCTATTTTCTCAGCTCCTTGGCTTCCCCAGTCTCAGTTTCTTTCTCTAGAACTCAAAATACTGATCTCTACTCATCGTACCTTTCCTTTCATATGCCTTCCCTGTTTTCTGATTGTCTTTTGTAGACATCCTGGTTTTGATTGTGTGGAAATGTATTAACCTAAACTGTTTAATATAGTGGCTTTTATTCTGGGATGTATCTATAAAATGTGGTTTGATAAACAGGATCTAGTTCTTGAATCTCTGAGATTGCTCGTACTTAGCTTTATGATTACTTTGCTTTTCTTTATTCCTCTCATTGCAAGGTTTAGGGAAAATAATGACTGAATGGGAGATGTTACTTAAAAATAATATTCAAGAATAATATGTCATATATCTGTAGGTTTCTAGCAGGTATTGTGTACAGCCAAGCTGTAAGGACAGGCTCCGCTCCAGCCTATTTCCTATTCATTGCTGAGGAACTGTTTTACTTACATGCTTATACCTTCTGCATTTACCATCATATATAGATTCAGTCCTACAGACTTTTGAAGCTAGTGGAGGTTTTACCTGGAGAATAGCTGTAGGATGTTGAGCTGAAAGACTTCAAATTGTTACACCACTTTACATGATTGTTTTTCTGTTTTGTTTCTGTTAGAGTAAGGATGGGAAGAGCCCGCTGCACATGACAGCTGTCCATGGGAGGTTCACACGGTCGCAGACCCTCATTCAGAATGGTGAGTTTCTGTGCCTGTTTAATGACTCTCCAAAAGATGTGGCATTTACAAGGTTGCAATTTTTAGTTGTTCTGACCTAGAGCGCCAAAGGACTGTTCTGAGAGCTGCTTAGTTCTCCATCAACTTCTGGCTTTGAGCTGCACCGACAGCTCTCATTCTAGCATGTCATCACACGGTGAGATTTTAGTTGTTAAAAAAATCCCATATTCCTCCAGCTGACGGTGGTCCAGGTGATCTGTTGTGATTCTTAACCTGAAAACAAGGTTCGAAGCTGTATTTAGGTCTTTTTTTCGCTGAGAAGCAGGCACAATTTTCTTTCTGAAATTATTTAAAAACTAATAAAAAACCAAGTTTCTAGTTGTCCTCCTTTGGAAGCTCTCGTGTTCTTAGAGCTCAGATCATTTTTTCTACCCTCCACTCAGCAGCTGTACTTCTCTCACCTCCTTAGCTCCACCCCTCACCACTGTCTTCATTAAGTGTTGAACAAATACTCAGGAGGGTGGACCAGCACCATCTTGTTTGTTCTGGTATAGCCAGGATTCCTGATTATCAGTCATTTATCAGATATCTCTTTTGTCCAAGAATGCTACAGAGTATAACAGACATTATTGTTGGAGATTGGCAGAGGCCTCTTTCTGACTGACAGAGGTTGCTATTACTGATTGTTTACTTACGCTTCCCAGTTTTGGCCACTATACCATTCAGGATGGTCTGGGGTTTATTGGTTGGTTGGTTGTTTTTTTGGTTTGTTTTCCAAAATCCCAAACTTGGAACTTAAGTGTGACATGTTGAAGATGGCTGAACAGTTACGCTGTAAATGTAATGACACTTACATATACACAAGATTGTATTTTAAAATGGAGATCTTCAGTACATCGTGCTTCTTTCAGGTCACCATGCAAATTGTTGTCATATCTCTCCTTGGATAAATAAAATAGTAATAATAAAAGGAGTTTGGGCAAACTGGAAGAAACTGTGCTTTAATGCAATTTTTAGTTGTTCAGTCAAACATGCTCTTTGACTTACAGCTGTTGTTTGTTGGATTTGTGTGTGAAAGGACTGGCAGTTCTTCATCTGTCCTTCACGCCTCTCTACTCTTCTTCAAGTTACTTGGGTTTTGCTTCTTTCTTTGTTTGCTGCCCCTCTAATTTTAGTATTGTACACGTATCTGATTGCAAGTGACTTGTATGCCTCATTGCCGTGGGATATTGTGGAAGAGAGAAATGTCAATGATTTAAAGAAATGAAGTTTCATTCTGCAGTACTTAATGAGTTGGCTAAAGATGTCTCAATTTCTGGCTGCTGTCTCTAGTGACTTGTAGAGGAAGAATGAATTACCTTAAAATTGGAAAATTGCAAATGTGATACCTGTCTTTAAAAATGAGAAAAAAGAAAAGCTGGAGAATTTTACATAGGTCAGCCAAAAATTCTGAAATGAGCGAATGAACAAACTGTTTGTAAACACGTAGGGAGGAGTGGGCAATATCTGGCATAGATTTCTCAAGAGTAAAAGATGCTGAAACATCATAATTCTCTTCTACAGCAGGATAATCAGCTTTGTGAACACAGCCCAGTCCTCTGACTTTTCTGTGGGCACATAACGTTCATGGCGACCTCCACTAGTGGAGGATCAACCCCAGGGAACCTGTTCCAGCATTTCACTGACCTTTATTTACCATTACAAAATGCTGTATAGTGCTTTACTGGAACTTTTCTTGTTGCAGTTATGGCCTGTTATCTCCTGTGAAGAGTGGACATGAAGTGAATATTACCATATCCTGATGTTAGCAAGACTTTTTGCATGCTTTCATAAAGTATTCTCACAGCAAGCTAGTTGGAGTATTAAAATATTACAGTGTTGGTGCATAACTAGTTGATAAAACTTACACTCAGAGATCAGTAATAAACAGATTGTTGTTGAAATGGAAGGTGGGGTGAGGGGATTTTCTGGAACTACCCAATATTTTCATTAACAACTTGGATAGCAGAATATAAAATGTGCTTTTAACATTTGGAGAAAACATGAAGTCATGAGAGACTGTTAGTTTGGCAGAAGGTGGAATCAGAATGGAAAATAATCCTGTAAAGTTGGAGACAGAAGTTATAATGCAAGTGAAGCAAAGGAAAGATTCCCCCCGCCCCAAGCAGGAGTATCAGTCGGACAAGTTCAGAACGGCAAGAGCCGGGTGGGTGGCAGTTCCTCAAGAAAGGATCTGGGGCTTGTAGAGGATCAGGAGCTTGTTGATCACAAGTCAACAGCATCATGGTGCTTAAAAAAAAAAAGGTCAACAATGTATATGGTGCAAGGTACAGGATTGTATAGATAGGACCGTAGCCAGCAAGCATGAAGTAATCGTGAAGCTCAGTGCTGGGAGATGTCAGCTGTAGTACTGTTTCTGGCTTTTGACATTTTACTTCCAGAAGGATGTGGGCCAGCTGGAGAGGACTGGGGGAAGGATGAGAATAGTTGGAGTGCAGCAAACCTGACGTACAAGGAGACGCTGAGAAAACTACAGTTCCTTTGTCCAAAAAGAAAACAAGGACTTGATAGCAATCTTTGCATGGGTCAAAAGCCGCAGCAGAGAAGAAAGAAGTAATCTATTTTTCCCGCTTGTGAGGATAAAACATGAGATGACAGGCTTAAATTGCAACAGGAAAGGTTCTACTTAAGTGCTGTTTGGTTGCTCTTTGGTAAGACATAGAGAAGGCATACAACACGCTTGTTTGCAGCATGTTCCTGCTGGCCTCTTGGATGAACTCTATTTAACATTGTTGCCTTACAGGTAAGGTTGAGTGGCAATGCCTTTACAAATGAGGGCATAGTTTTAGCAGTTTATTTTGTTAGTTCAATTCAAGGCATCCATTTGTACCTTTAGATGAGCAGCAAGTCTGAATCATATACTTGACCGTTGTACGTCATCCTGTTCACCTATTTCCCACCATTTTTCCCCACCACTGCAGCTGGAGAGGGAAGTGAAAATGCTGCTGCTGGACCATGTTCAGTACCAGTAGCTGACAGCTTGCCATGTGCTGCTTCTTGGTCTCTGAAATTTAGAGTCTCTGTGGCTGGACTGGTTATGCTGCATTTTCTAGAGAGAAATAACATTTGTGGTCACTGGTTCATGCTTAATCTTTCAGTGTTAAACTGTATGAAAATGTCTTGCAGGAGGGGAAATCGACTGTGTTGATAAGGATGGTAACACCCCTCTGCATGTGGCTGCAAGATATGGACACGAGCTTCTGATTAACACCCTCATAACCAGCGGAGCTGATACTGCCAAGTAGGTGGCTGAAGTGAAGCTGCTTCTAATGATCAAGTGTTATGTCCAGTGCCTGGAAACACTGTTACTTCTCAGGTTCTGAAGTGCGAAGGTTAAAATGGATAAGCATAATTGTGCTGTACTTCAGTGGGTGACATGGGACTAAGAGATGAACACTTGGGAAGTGTGGAAGCGAAGGAAGCCCTGCTAAGTTCCTACTGTGCTCAGTTATGCAGTTACAAGTAGTACAAGTGCTGCTTCTTTTTCCTAAAGCATTGATGTGGCACAGTGGTTTATAATGTACATGAAGTACATACATATATAAAGTGCATCTTGATCACAATTATTCCAGAAAGACTGTAGTAGCAATGACTTTGTATAGGAAACTTAACTGAAAAAAATTCAGGTGCCTCCCATGGGAATTGTGTGCATATTCCTCAGTATCTAAATTAGCCTACTGTTTGGTGGCCTGTCGTCATGGTGATAATACTTTTGTATCTTTAGGTATGGCATGGGATAATCAATAGAAATGCAGTATTGTGAAGCAGGTGTTACTAAGTATTTCTGATTTCAGTATAACTAAAGCCTGTCTTGAGGTTGCATGGTTTCTGATATTCAGGTGGCTGCAATAATAGGACTGCTTTTATCTGATTTGTGCGTTTGGGAGTCTTTTTTGAATAGGAGGACAAGGAGTTGAGTTGAAATTAGACACATTTCTAAATGTTGTTAGTGCTTTCTGCTTCAATTCAATTTTGGGTTTTTTTTATTTTTTTTTCTCTTGCACATGTGTCAAGACTGCACCAACCATATGATATGTCAACTCAAACATTGGCAGGTGCTTGATTTTTAAGAGTACTCAAGAAATGGTTAGTTATGTTCGGATTCTTACAGTCTGTTTAAAGAACATAGCAAACCTGAAGGTAAATGAAGGGGTATAAAACCCGAGTAATGTGGTGCCATGAAGGATATGTGTACCAGGTGTTCAAAAGCAGCATTTGATTTCATGATTGTAAATTTTTGGCAATTACCTCCACATGTCTCCAAAATACAATTTGAGAGTCTTCTACCTGGAACCTACCATAGAAATCAGTGACTTTTCTTGACTTACTTAATTAGGAAAACCTGCTTTCAGATGCAAATGAGCTGGTTTTGATTTTGAAGATACTTGTAGCTCTCTGTATTTTGTTCATTTGCTTGGCGATGTTTAAGAAAGTGGCACATTTGCCCATATTCCTTTATCAAGTATGACTGTCACCATGCAAACTCAGAAGGTGGAACAGATTTTCAATTGGCATGGATAATGAAATTCCACAGGCTTCAGCTAACGTCACTGGGTTTTATTAACATAGCCAGCATGAAGATCTTTGTGTCTAAATAGATGTGTATTTTTCCTAGCTCTTTCTCCAGTACAGTAAGTCTCAGTCTGTTTCTTATCTTGAGGTTTAAAGGGAAAATGAGTTGCAGTGGGATAGCCCGCTCTAGGAATCAGGGTTATCCAGTTAGAAATTTCTATTTCACACTTGGGTGACTGGAACATTGATCGAATAAGATACTTTTTCCAGCAGCAGAAATAAGTGAATTAAGAAGTTGTCTCAGAGATACCAGGCAGGTCCAAACGATGCTACTCTCTGTGCTAAACAAGAAGCATTGAAATGCCGGGAATGGGCTTTCATATGTGCTGCATGTAAATAACTCTGGCTGAGCTCCCCGAACTGGCTTTGAAAAGAAAACTGCAGCGTTGTTCACAGGAAGCTTGGTCAGTCTTTGGGGCAACTGCATTTAAAGGGGAAAGTGTGTAAGTGATGGGAGGAACCAGTGTGAACAGTGCTACACAAGTGTGACACTGGTTAGCAGATGTGCAGATAGTGTATTTCAATGGAAACCGGCCAAAACATGTGCTGGGTGGAAATCTTAACCTAGAAGAAGAAAAGTACTGCTTTAAATAACTAGGTGCAGGAGGAGTTAGAGGGGAAATAGGTGCAGCAAGAAACACAGCAATGCAGAATGTCCAATGTTAACTAAAATAAATAAATACACAGCTAAAAAATGCAACCTGTTTATACAGATGCAGCAGCTTGGTGGAGCTTGTGCTGTTTCCTTCAAAGAATAGGCTGTCAGATTGTCTTTTAATAATTTACTCTAAGATGTAGATGCTGAGACTAGCAAAATTTAAAATTTGTACAGCACCACAAGTCACTCTAGTGTAGCAAAGCAGCAAGGAGGATAGATTTAATGTGAAGACAGAGGGAGGATGGGCCTGTGGATTCTGGAAAGTTTTTTAAAAACAAACCAAAATTAGTTAAATACATAGATGTATAAAATGTTGGAGAGAGCAAGATCTCTTTATAAACACCCACATTCATTTTTGTCTAAAGCTTCCTAAGTAATTATGATTTATGTTGAGTCCTGCAGAAAGACAAGTTCCTTCATCTTTGGGTCCGTATCTGAAATCCTCTGCCATGAGGTGATCGTACTCTCCCATCCACCAATTGTCTGGCAGAAATGAAGGGCAGATGTGAATCCGTCTGCTATTGTTCAAGAGTTTGCCATTTTTCAAAAATATATCTGCTGAAGCAGGCAGTAGATGATAATCTTGTTGAGGTAGTTGGTTTCAGAGGCTCCCTGTTTATGTGCACTTGGAGGACTGCCGGTGGGATAATATTTCTAGAATAACAAGATGCTTTTCACAAAAAGTGCTAAATGACAGAAGCCAAGATGGCCAAACCCAATAGTCTTCTAAGACAGTAAACAGCAGCCTGCTTAGGAACTGAACTGGGATGATTTGCTGATATTAATAAAAGTTGCTGAGTGCTCAGCTTGTTTAAAAAACTATGTGGTTGCTTGGTACAGATTTAGCCTAATGATAGGTGCCTACCTTTTTTTTTTTTTTTTTTTTTTTTAACCCAGCATGTCTGCTCGGAGAAGTTTATAGTGTAATTGAAAAGAGGGTCATGTGTTAATGGGGGGAGAAGGTGAAAGGGAGTGTAAGGAGAGTAGCTGGAGCAAGTAGGAAAATTAGATGTTTAGTTCTTAGGATGTGGGAAGAAAACTGCAAGTGTCATGTCAGCCTAAAGGAAGGCATGAAGAGTCGTCGTCAGCTATCCCAGCCCCAGGGGGGAGAGAGAGGGAAGAAGGGAAGGCTTTGAAAACCCACATGAGAGTTATCTAAAGGATGTTAACTGCAGGAGAAGTGGGTTTCAGGAATAATACTGAGAAGGCTTCGGCATCACTTTTACCTCAGAATGGCAGTTTCGGTATGTGTAGCTGATGCATAAATTTGTGCATCCCACCCTGGGAAATGGACTCGAAGCAGTATCTGCTCTCTCGCTTCCTCCCTTACCTTGGCTTTCGCCTTGAATTTTCAGAAACCTTCCTGCCGCATTCTGTTCAAAGCATAATGCCAAGATTTTGCTGTATGAGAATATTTTTAACTCCTGACAAGGCTGGTAAGGAAATACAGACAAAAATAACATGGCAGGAAGAATCTTCCTCAGAAAGGATTAAAAAACAACCTTTGCGGAAGGAGCTTTTGATGTGTTGTGTCTGTACGCAACCTGCGTTTTCACATGACTCCGTGTGATGGAGGCTGTTGTGCCTTTCAGGTGTGGGATCCACAACATGTTCCCTTTACACTTAGCAGCGCTGAATGCTCACTCAGACTGCTGCCGGAAGTTGTTGTCATCGGGTGAGTACACCCCGCCGTGTCCGCGGAGCTCGGGTGGTGTGTGTCTCTCCTGCTTACTGGCCCCCTTTATACTTGTTGTCGCAAATTGTCCGAGCGAAAGGCTTCCTGTGCTGCTGTGTTCAGCTCTGTGGTGTGGCGGATGGGAGCGTGTGAGGCCTTCCTTCCAGGGAGGTGGTCGAGTCCCCATCCCTGGAGGTATTTAAAAGACAGGTAGACGAGGTGCTTAGGGACATGGTTTAGTGGTGGGATGGCAGGGTTAGGTTAGAGGTTGGACTTGATGATCTTAAAAGGTCTTTTCCAGCCTAAACGATTCTATGATTCCTAACGGCGTGCTGGTACTCCCTGGATTGCTCATGCTCCGGGCCCTTTGCTCCTGGCAGGTTCAGAGAGTTTATATTAATTCACTCGGAAAAGGGAGGAAGTTTAGGACCCTCTTCCAAATTGTAAGAATGTGAGACGCCATTTTGGTTTGGTTCTGCCCCCTCTCTTCCCCCCCCCCCCCCCCAAGGAATAATTCAGGAAATTATCTCTTGGGGCCTACACTGGCGCAGGTATTTACATCTCACTGACAATGATGTATTTTAGATAACACAGCGTGTTACTGAATCGGCCAGAGTAAAGGAGTTTAGGCCGGCCAAAGCTCTGTGGGCACTAGAGGGGGAAGGAGTGAAAGCATAGTGTCGAGAGAGCAATCCCCACCAGACCCCAAAGCAGGAGTTCGCTGGCGCAGCCATTTCAAAGGAGGTAGTAATCAGGTGCCAAAACCCAAATTCTTTTTTTCCAGGCAAGAGTACCCATGAGTTAAAAAAACACAAGGCAGATTATATCCTTTTTCCAGAAAATTGCTTCATAGCTTAACACGTAAAATCTCCTACTCTTTTTCCTCTAAACTCGAGTCCTCTAGGCTACAAAAAAAAAGTGTGAAAAACAGCAATTACATACCACATTGCATTAAACCTTGGTGCGCTCTGGCCTTGACCACTAGATCAGGAAGAAAGAGTTAAAAGCTCTGGGTGATCACAGTTAATACTGCCAGGCCTTGTGCATCTCGATTAATATCCCTGCGTGCTCCTGGAAGCCTCTTTCCAACCTGAAAACCACACGCCATAAAAACGGCCCCATGTCATGTGCAGGCTGACTCTGTGGTTTTTTCCTCATTTCTTCATGTTTTCTGTCTTCATGTCTTTCTACTGTCGCAGTCCTCTTGATAAGTATCTGCCTCACAAATGCCTGTCACATGGTTTTAAATCGGGATGTGGTGCAGAGCGGGATGTGGAAATAGATGCTCGTCAACTTTGCAGCTCTTTTTATAGCGCTGCCAAAGAGGAGCAGCCCTCGCCGTTCCCGTGACAACCTCTTTCTGACTGTAGTTGCTTGCGTTCTGGTTTTTTCCAACTAACTGATTTTTCTGTCTCTGCAATGTTTCTTGTGGTTTAACTAGGACAAAAGTATAGCATAGTGTCCTTGTTTAGTAATGAGCACGTGCTGTCTGCAGGCTTTGAAATAGACACCCCTGATAGTTTTGGAAGAACGTGCCTCCACGCTGCCGCTGCAGGAGGGTGAGTAGCTGCGAATGTAGCTGTTGTAAGTTATTTTGTGGCTTTGTTGCAGATTTGGTGCCAGCCAACTTGACCATGCCATCCACAGAGGAATTTATTGTGGTGCAAGGGATGCAAAGCGGTCTGATGTCAAATTTTGGTCACCTGAGGCTGTCTTTTCCCACTGTGCCCTCATGTGGGGCTGCTTGCAAAGTACAGGAGGTGATCTGATGCCCTCCGCCACCGATAGCTGGGTTTCAGTCGTAGGGTAAAATTACCCTCCCCTGTGAAGACTGCTTCAGCTTTGGGTGGGGAGTGCTGCACACTCACCCAGGTCTGTCTGTTGGCCGCAATGGTTGCTGAGGGCCAGCAGTCAGCAGGAAATCCTCAATTTCTAGGGCAAACTGAGTGAGGAGAAGGAGCTGCGGCTCTTGGGATGCTGCTGGTGTGGGAGTTATTCCTGGCCTCCACCTTTGGACGGTGTCCTTGTCCGAAAACGCAACTACGCAACAGTGCCCATCAGATTGCAACCCTGGAGTCCAAATGCAGCTCATCTCCCTCTCTCCCATTTTTCAGGTGCAAGTTTAAAAGTTTCTAAAAAAAACAACAAACTGAAACAACAACAAAAAACCAACCCAAAACTCAACAATCAACCCCCAACCTCTAAATTAGGAAGTCAAAAGACTGTTGTTCTCTGAGTGATGCATTCCCGATAAGTGCTGAGAGGCCAGAAATGGAAACTGAAATACATCAATTTAAGTTGTAAATGTAGCATCCAGTTAGTTTAAATATTTCCAAATAATTGACAGTGGACTGCTGTGAAGTTAACCTAGCAAAAGGAGAAAACATTTGGCAAGCATAGAATTTTGACTCTTCTGTTGAAGACTTTATGGCTCAGAAAACAGCTGAAATAGAGCCTTGGCTAGAACCGAGCTTGGATTCTCTGTGGTTATAGCAAGCAGAAATGGTCATCCACAGCAGATACCTGGCACTCTTTCTGGAAGCTGTTTTTATTTCTCAGTGGACCAAAATGTATATCGCAAAGTTTTCATTATTACAAAAAACCTAATAAAATTGATCCAAATAGTGTTTTTATTATTCTTACAATATTTTTCTTCTTGATACTTGTATCATATTAATAGAGGAGGTATGACTGTTGCTTGGATGGAGATTACTATAGTTCGAATACTACCTCTTCGATAAGGCTGTACCCCAAAAGAATAATAAAAACAACTTGGAAGCCCTAAGGAGGAGGAGGGGCTTTGTAAGAAGCAAAAGTGGCTCATGAAAATAAACCATATTTTTTCCAGTGGTTTACTACAATTGTCATCACTAACAAGTGTTTTTATTTTTAGTACATTGTGGTGAGTGTTGTGTAGCTATTTTATGCAATAGCAATTTAGAGTAGGGATGAACATACGCCAACATACTGCATCCAGTCTTTTTTTTTTTTTCCTGGAGCTGGAGCTATACAAAAGGCATTAGTTTTTTTCCTGACACATGCCTGTTCCTCCCATTACATTAATGGCAGTTGCATGGATAGTAGGAAAAGCACATACTTCAAAGGCCTGCTCATCTGATTGTGCACACAAATGATTTATTGCCCCTGTTGAAAGACAAGGAGTCTTGGAAAGTGCTGTGCTTCTTTACATCATTTTCTGCCTTGGAGTCATACCTTTATTCGCTTGAATTACAAAAGATGTCAGAATTCAGCTGGTTTATTTTCTACTAAAAATCACCTGGCTTTAAACAAGAGGAAGAAGCAGCCATGATGTGGTGAATTCTTTCAACAGATACAAAGCAATGGCACCCAACTCATCCCCTTATATAAACGCAATGTTGATATGACAATCACTCTAAACAGCTATGCCCCTTATTCAACAAAGCACTTAGAGATGCGCTCAAATCTGTCAATAGTCAACAAATCATACGAGAATAAACCTAAAAGTAACTCCTGTGATTAAATCTCACTAAGTAAACAGGATTTGAGCAAAGTGCTTACTGTTGGATGCTTTGCTGAACGGGGGTGGATTTCGTTAAATGTCACCTCTTCATTATTAGACTGGCATTTTGTAAGCTAGCAACAACTTTCTTTTAAAGTTCTCTTATAAAATACCAGTTCAGTGTGGGAAGCGTTAGAGTACAGCTCCCATTGAATATCTCTAAACACACTGAATTCAGATCATGTTTACTGTGCTCTCTTTGGAAAATTGTGTTTTCTTCTTCTGCAGAAGAAAAGTTAGAGATTTTCTAGAAAAAAAGGAAATAGTTTTTTAAAGCTTCATTTTCTGTTTGATTGAATTTCACATTGTAGTTGGCTGTATGGCAAATAATGCAAAAATCGTTAGAGTAACTTTATCCTTTTTGGGTTCAGGGGGCAACACAGATATAAACTTCTGTTTTGTTCATGTTTTGTTTTCTTTACTTCTCTTTCCAGTAATGTTGAATGTATAAAACTCTTGCAAAGCAGTGGAGCAGATTTTAATAAAAAGGACAAATGTGGGAGGTAGGTAAATTATGAAGCTCATTTTAAAAAGAAAAAAGAGAGAACCTAGCAGGCAAGGAAGAAAGACCACCTCTGTCTGGAAATCATCTGTTCTATGAAAAATGACAGTAAAATAAAGTAGGAGTTCGGCCTTCCCTGCAGAACTCTTGCTGCTGCAGTTGTATGCCAGACAGACAGGTGCAGACTTCATTAAAGACATAAAAGCCATCCCACCCTCTTGAATTTTCTGGTTTAAAAATATCACAGGTTTATTTTTCTTTATTGCTTCTCTTATTGCCTAAATTCTTGTGCTTGCGCGCGCGAGACAGCACCTGGCTTATGATGGGAGGATTGCTGCTATTTGACGTGCTTCCTAGAGGTTTTTTGTTCCCCCCATATGAAGTGTTGCTGTGAGTGTTGCTATGCCAGCTAAATAAGGTTCTGTGAGGGACACTGTGCTTTGCTCTGCCTCCCAAATGGAAGAAAGTAGCATGTATGCAGAACAACAGCAGAGACTGTCACTGGGAATAGGTCGTTCACAAGACATAGATTAAGGATCTGTATCCTATTAGGCTTCATAGGAGCACCAAAACTTCCTATTAACACAATATTTTGTTAAATTTGCATAACTTTGCATTTCGTCACAGGAATATAAGGCACTGATATTGACTGCTGGAAATCTGTAGGAATACAGCAATTAAGATTCGTTGTTATCCTCGGTGGTGCATATTGGAATATGAGGTAACAAATTGTCACTTATGTTCCAGGACACCTTTGCACTATGCAGCTGCAAATTGTCACTTCCACTGTATTGAGACACTGGTGACAACAGGAGCCAATATTAATGAAACAGATGACTGGGGACGCACCCCTTTGCACTATGCTGCTGCTTCCGACATGGACCGAAAGTAAGAAAGCCTCTCTGTATTCCTTGTTTAAAGTGTTCTCCTAAATCAGTGTCATTCTATTCTTTTCATGATCCTATGTCATTTGAGCCAAAAAAATGATCCTGCTCACAAAGGAATTTCTCTCGGATGTATGCATAATTGCACACTGAGTTGCTCTGACTATAAGCCAAATCCCCAGATGATGTGGCATTTCAGCTCTATGGTTTACCTTTGATGTAGCACACAGTTTTGCAGCCACCCCGTCCTACTGAACTGTTTTCACAATGTTTTGTCTTATGTTTTCCTCTGTGTGGTTTCCTCACAAGAGTAAGCTCAGAGAATTTTCTACATCTGTTTTGTGAGTCCATCAGAAGGGATGGAGTGAGAGACAGCAGGAGAGGTTTTCCCAGATGGGCTGCTGTAACAGACAAACATCTGGCCATTCTGACAGACTTTCTGGAAAAGACGGGGTAGATCTACCCATCAGTCTCTCGCCACTGTCAGAGCTGATAAAAATGCTCACGCTGTCCAAACGGGTTGCTTTTTAGAGACTTTAAAGAGAGAGAGAGGTCTGGGGAATATCCTTTGGCAGAATGCAAAGAGATTTTGTGAGAAAGGGGGAAAACAGCTGCAAAACTTAGAAATCCTGTGGTTAGCAACTGAAATTTCTAAGTCCCAGATAGCTGCATATTTTGGCAATCTCTTTGTTATACCATACTGTATAAAACAGGCTCAATTATCCTGTTAGTTCTCTCTTAAAACTGTTAGCAACCTGTATTTATTTTAGGCCATCACATGCTTCTCTGTCTCATTCCTTTAGACGCTAAGGAACTATTTCCTTGGTTTGTCATATAGTGAGGTCTGGTAAAAATACATCTGGCTCATTCCCAGAACACCACCTCAAAGCCACTGCAGGAAAACTTTGGCTTAACTTTATGGTAGAGGTTTGGATGCCATACCAGAGCCTTGGTAGCTGCTTCATCATTTGCTGTGACAATACTGATATAAAAAATGTCTTCCCTATCACCCTCAAATCTGAGCAGTGCTGGGAAGAAGGCAGCAGGATCTTCAAAGGTCTATGCTTGGCATTACAATCAGAGTAGGCTTGTAGGAAGGCTTTCACCACTGGCTGTTTCTAATCCTGTCTTGTCAGGGTGAGTTGTTACTTGGGGTGTTGAGACTTTTGATTCTGTGTGTGTTTTTCACCTTTTGGCTCTTCGTAGATGAAGTTTCTGCATTTCAACAAGCTCTTGGTTGACTTAAGGATGTATCTACTTCCATCATTAATTAAAAAAACAAAACCCCAAGACTTATTTTAGTCACATCCTGAATATTGCCAGGAATATGTGGCCTTTATTTGCCTTCGTAGTCCAAACCTAAATTGATTCTGATGTGGTGATGCTGTCTTCTCATTAAATTTTCCAGTTTGAGGTGTTTTGGAAGAAGCCTTGTTACATAGATGAAATGCTATTTGCAGTCCATGATTTTATAGGTCAGCATCTTTTTTTTCCTGCTGAATGGCAAAAAAACTCCCAAGGTCAGGCAATCTAAGTCCAAAGAATATTCATAATTATTTAACTTTGGATGTGAGTGGTTAATGAGCAGCAGGGAGGATTCTTGGTGCAACAGGGTTGCCCTACTGTTTCATCTGCTTTGGTAATTGTTGTTGCTTATGGTCTTCAGAAAGTACCCTTCCCTGCAATGGAAATCACAACAGCATTTTCGTTTAAATAGATTATTACAGTTTCTGAGTATGTACTGTTTCTCCACATCATTGCTTATTCTGTTCAGGGAATCTTATTTTGGGACCTCACTGATTTGTGGTTAACTGAAACCAGATGCAGGTAGGACTTCAGCATAGTACATGAGTACAGTTTATATAAGCTTACAATGTTAATATTCAGGGGAGTCACTTTATTAATAATGAAATTTTCTCTGAGTCAGTGGACATCAGACAGACCCTAGGTTTGTAGAACAATCCATTATTGCTAGCACCCCCAGGAAAAATGTCAAATCTTGATGATACAAATGGGAAATTGCATATTAAAGAAAGAACATACTGTTCTGCATTGTGCAGAATCTAGTCTGGAATTTGTATGTTATATTGGGATTGAAATTAGCAAACTGTCCTTCTACAAACCTTTCAAGCTACTAATCCATGATCATAGCAGTTTGTAAATGCGTTCTGTGTTGGCCTCGGTGGCTAAGAAAGATGATTGCAAGATCCTGGTCGTAAGATCACAAATCATAGTCTTCTGTCTGCTATCCATCTGGCTGGGAAGCAGAGGTGCCAAAAATGATCTGGGTATGCAGGAATATGAAGACATGTTGAACTCTTTGAAGAATCTCAAGAATCTGACCGAGAGATCCACACAATGTTAGCAAGATATTTCACAGAAAGTGAGGAGAGTTAGCAACACAGCTAATGCACATTCAAGATAGACTGGGTTAGTATCTGTGATTGAAGTTTCTCTAAATCCTAAATGCTGGAGAAGAACTAGCAGGTTACTGTAGGAAGAAGCAAGCTGTGGTAATCCCGAGTTCCTCTCTGCAAAGGAAACGAAATGCACAACACCGCTGTGGGAGCAATGGAAGGATTCTAGAGAGTGATGATCAAATTGTTTCTGATAGAAACCAGAATTTTCTGCCTGTTTGGGTGTTTTTTTCCTGGCATTGACTTGCGGGACAATAAGCTACCATGTAGTCGTCTCCATAGCTTGCAAAACTTATTAGCTGCAGACTCATGCAGCACGCTCATTTAACTTGTATAATTCTTACTGCTGGCTGGAGGAGGTCAACTCCTCGAAGAGGAGATTGGGGATGGGTGGCAGACTGCGTCAAAATCACTGGTATGATATTTTGAAAATAAGTTGCATTTTTCTGTCCTCTGTGCTAAGAAGAAAGAATATTTTAGGTAACTCCCCTGAAAATGCTGAAGAACTTGAAAGAGCCAGTGAGATGAAGGAAAAAGAAGCTGCATTGTAAGTTTGGTGTCATTAAAGCTGTTAGACTCCATTTCTGGAGAATGCCACTGCTTTGGGCTGCAGTTTACACTCTGCTTTTGCTCATTCATTACTCTGCTCAACACAATGCTTGGCTTTAATGAAGGCTCACCTAAAAAAAAAAGCTCCATGCTCTTCTCTGTGCACATATTCCCTAATATTTCTGGCTCTGTGCTTGTTGCTTTTTCTTAATTGAAAATGTACTGCTTCATAATTCTTTAGTATCATGCACAGACTTATTTTAATGCTTTGCACTGAGTGTGTATGTTGCAAAAAGAAGTAGCCAATGGCTTCCTCAATGTATTTACTTGGAGTGGTATTTTCATCTAGCTGCTTAATGATTTTATGTGCTTTAAAATCCCATTTTTCATATGATTGTCTTACATTCACTACAAATTACAAGCTATGGAAGAAAGTACTAATAACAAAATGATGATTTCTTGATGGTGTAAGAAAAAGTGTCAGGAGCTATAATGAGCATAAGGGATCATTTGAAAAAGCACATGATTTTAAAAAAGCCAACAAAGAAGAAAATATATTTATATATGTACATGCCAGGAAATTAACTCAGTTAAGTCTTCATTTTTCAGCTTGCCATAGTGCATGTTTGTAGGCCAATGGTTTGATCTACGTTTTTATGTACAGTAGTAGCAAATCTAGGCTGTTTACATCATGGTACAGAGTTGTATAGTTTCCTTTCAGGCTTTGTAATAGAAAATAATTTTGTAATTTATAGTAGCCACAAAGGTTGGGTTGAAGATTGGTTTTTATGAAGATCTTCAAAGATGAGCAGGTATTTCCTGTTTTAAAAAATGGTGAATGTGGGGAGCTATTGGTGAAAAGAGGGAAACTTGTAAGTGATGTGAGGTGCTGCTAGAAATACAGAATTAACTGCCAGTTTTCAATGCCACTCGTAGTTGCAGTGAGGGTTGAGTCTGTTAAATATTGTAAACTCTCATTTAAATGAGTGAATTGTCCACAGGTGTCTAGAGTTCCTTCTACAAAATGATGCCAATCCATCCATTCAAGACAAAGAGGGGTACAACACTGTGCATTACGCTGCTGCATATGGGCACCGGCAGTGTTTGGAACTGGTGAGTGCTCAGACAGTTCAGAAGTCTCTTATCTGCTAATATATATAGGTGTGTGTGTGGGTGTCTATATGCTAGTGTTATGAACTCCCCTGATGGTTACTATTGGAGTTCTTTGGATATTCACAAATCTGTGAAAACCTGCAATATGGTGCAGTAAACTCAAATATATGCAACCAGATGTGTCTTAAAAATATGTTAATCTTGATAATCCTGTCCTTGTTCAACAAGCTGGTGCTTTAATGTTGTCTTCGAGTAGAGTTTTATGTGTGCTCAAATTATTTTTACCTGTGGTTAAAATATTCTCTGTGTATGTGTATGTACCAGTAGTAAGGGGTAGTTCCCCGTGCAAGACAGTGTATGCTCCTTCTGCAGCTGGCATGTTATCTGACTTGCAAACAGAGAGTAAATAGCTTTTGTCAGCTGCATACCTGCAGTGCCTTTTTGCCTCTGGTGAAATGCTAGCAGCATTGATAAAGTTACCATCATCAAGATTAATCTTGTCTACAATGTAACTGGCTTTTTTTTGTTGTTGATTTTTAATATCCTGGACCTGAATGATTAGAAATTGCATCTCATAACAAGCCAAAACTTCTTTGACAATAATTGGATTTGGGAGATGTATAGTATGGATTTATAGAAGTTTATGACTTGTAAGAAATAAGAGTTGTGAAGATGCGTGTTAACTGAGCTGCTTGATATATAGGGTTATCCAAAATTATTTTTTAAAAAGCTCTGATTAGAAAATTGTATAGATAATCATGCTTTAGTAAGAATACTGTGTGCTGTTTAGTGTTTTATGGTGTTTGGTTCTTTTGTTCTTTGTTGAAGAGGCAAAGTACTTAATTATTGAAAAGGAGCTCTGCGCAGCGCATGCTGCTTTCACACCACATTTACCAGAGCTGTCAGTTACTGCCACCACAGGAAAAATATTGCAGCTGACCTACATCAGGGTCACAACGGCTAGGAAACCTCAACCTGTAATTACACCAGGGCAGCCCTGGGTCAGAATCTCAGGTGGGATGTTAAGCCTTTTTAGCTCCCACCTGCAAGCATGTATATTTAGGACACTTAAAATATCACGGCTCCTTTGTTGCTTGTGGCAGCGAGTCTGAGCTTCCCTTGTTCAGAGCCTGTTCCTAGAGCTGGTCTCTCATGACCCTGCCTGTGGGGATGGAGGGGTCTTCTGCTGAACCTGCTGCCCATTTGGAACAAAAGCAAATGTTCTTGGCATTTGTAGGGTGTATATATAGAGCAGCCTCCTCTGCCCTGCATACAAGCCTATGCTTGTATGGCTGCAGCAATGTGTATTGCAACCTTACCTGTGTCTTACCACCAGATTTATGCATGCCTTGCATGAGCAGAGATGGGGAATTCACTGGGGAATTCTCTTTCAGACTTCATATCCTGTGTGCTGCGAGCTGTGGAACAGGCATAGAGCAAGGTCCCCTCTCTTTTCTTTTGCTTGTTGCTATGCATGTTTTCTGGCAACATATTGGTTGCAGACAATGACCTGCTATCGAGCCCCCGTGTTGCTTGGGCTTGCCAGACAAAAGGAAGAGCTGGAAATGCAGCGCATATCAGAGGTGTTGGGTTTTCTTTTAATATTGGAGGGTGAAATGCAAACTGTGGGCTAGAGGCAGCTGTGCAGCAAGTGTTCTATATTTGGACAGAGAAATTCAATGTTTTTCCCACATTTGAGGGATCAGGATTTGTTCAGAGGTTGACAGGCATCTCATTTTCGCTCAGGAATACAAAAGCTAAATGTACCAGAAAGCATTTGTGCTCAATCAACAGTAGGACCAGGAGTTGTAAACTTTGCACTCACTGTGATTCTGTTTTGTTCATGTGAACAGTTGTTCCTTAGTTCTAGTGAGTTACCAAGTCCTGAGTTTAATAACTGTATATTTGATAACAGCGACTAACTGATTGATACAGGTACCACCTTTACACTGATTTTTTTGCATTGCTTGGATTCAGGATGCCAAAAGGGTCAGGACCAAAGCCTTGAGTAGCTGAAAGGTAATTGTGCCCTGGGCATGAAATGGAAATAATCCTCGTGCCTAAATTTATTCACGTACTCCAACATGAGGCTCCGAGGTGTTAAGGCAATTGTTGATTCCTGTGCTTCATCTGATAAAGTAGTGTCATCTGCAGACGTCACTATCCTGTAATACAGTCAAATTGTTTTTGAGAGTTATGGTGTATCTATGGCTATTTGAAGGCTGTGTGTAAAATTTGCAATAAGAATTCATCTGGTGCAGACGGAGAGGAGCCTCACCGTCTTGTGAGGCTGACTGGTGGCTTGGTCACAGTTGTTTGTGCTCTCTGTGGCGGCCCTATGACAAGGACTTCATCATGAATCATGATCTTAATTTCTGCTAGCTATTAACCATGGTACTTGGTACAGTTGACTGCTCTAGTTACTCCTAGTTGAATGAAGCATCCACCAAGGTTTAACTGCTTCTAGGCATGACTTTTATCTAGAGGCTCCTTCTTTTTCACATAGCAGAGAGAACAGTAAGTCCTCAAATGCCATCTTAGTCCTTAGTCCTCAAGCCTGAACCGATGGTGATCCATCCCATTGCCAGGAAATTGGCAATGCTATTTGCCTTGTTTTTGTCTCCTGAGCTGCACCGGGCTCTCTTTCATAATGGTGGAGGCAGCTACCGATTCCAGTTAATGGCTGTAGGTTGACACGGTGGGTTAGTGTGCAGAGTAGGTGCTAGTTATGTCTGAGGAGTACTTGGCTGCTTTTGTTGCTGTATCTTGGAAATACATTTTTCTTGTTGTTTTTCTTGTCTTCACTGCTAATGAAAAGGAAAATAAGATTCACAATATTTTTAGTTGATCTTACTGAAGGAACAGTGGGAGCCCAGCAGCCCTAATTCCAATGTAAATATGTTTGCAGGTAGGCAGGGAGATTTTTTATTTTCGTTTCACACGTGCAATAACAGAGATAAATTGATGTCTTTCTTAAAAGTGCTAACTTCGAACCACTAGTTTTTATCACAGGAACTCTGACATATGCAATACTCCTAAACTATTTCCAATCCTTTCTGTCCTGAAGAACAGATTTTCAGGCAGGATTATTGAAATAACAACATTATTTATCGGTGCCAAATTAACTCTTATTTTACTGTTTTATCCCTTGGGTAGGTATTTTTTGTTTATTATTGATAGGTCATACATGAAAAAAATCTAGGAATTATCTTCCCTAGAATAAGACAGTTCTTTATGGGCATAAAACTGTTAGAGGAAAAAGTACATATAAAATGTGAAGCTTTAATTCTGATAAAAACTAAGGCAAAGTGGGTGCAACAATGAGCTTGAGTTTATGAGTAATGGTTGCTAGTATTTCTCTACATGCACAATACCAAACTTTGGCAAAATGTTAGGGAACTACTTCGGCGTTCCCAAATATGTCAAGTTTATAAAAGACCTTGTAAGATCAGTTTTTTCTTCCCCTCTTGCCCTGGTTTTTATAACACGTATCTAAAATAGCTTATTTCTAAATAAATGGTCTTTTAATAAAAAAGCCTGAAGAAGATGCAGTATCCAATGGAGTTTCCTTCGCTGAGAGATCTTATTGGTGCTTTAAGCTTCATAGCTTCTCAGCATTACAAAATATTTACACGTTTGAGTACAGTTTAGGAAAGACTGGTTTATCTGCGAAAATATACTTTCATTTTTTGACTTCTGTGTTTACTATGAGCCCAACACCTTGGCTGGAATTTAGCTGAATTTATTTGTGGGGAGAGGAGACCTATTAGGAGAAATAAGGATTAAGAGTGAAAAGGTCATATCCTTTGACCCAACCAAATAAAATCTGTGTTTGTGTGCTCAACCACAGAGCTCAATGACAGAAGCTTTTTTCCTGGAGGACCTTTAGGTTGTCTGGGATATTAGTGGGGTAGTGGCCCTGCAGTGAATGACGTGATGTTGCTAAAAGAGAAGAGTGGAAGCAGATTCTTGAATTCTTTCTCCATCTGTAAGGAGCCATTCATAAAGGCTGGATGGTGGGCATGTGCGCTCGCCAGCAACTGAAACTGCTATCTGCTTTCCTATTTCTAAAAATAACCTCACGTTTGTTTAGATTGGGCTTGGTTTCTCTGGTGTTCGGTAGTCAGTGATATCGATCATGATCACTAGCTGGTATTTTAGAGCTGATCACATCACCAAACTACTTTGTAAAAAAGAAAAATATGGTGGGTTTTTTTCATTGAAATGATCTCATCACAAAATCCTTATTGGTTTGAAAAGAATGAAATTTAAATTGTTATTTCACATAAAAATTCTATCTGGAGAGCCAGTCAAGTGCTTTGTGCTGGTAAAAATAGGTTTCTGTGCAGTGGTAGGGCAAACAGCATTAAATATCTGTCTCCTGTAGTGAAATCTCTTCTCTGACTGTAAGAATTTATGGTTATTTTTTCTTTTAATCTGCTCTTCTTTTTACTCCATCAGCAAATGAAATTCACTCTTTAGCTAACAGAAATTGAACCTGCACAGGGGCTAATTCATTTGAGGATGGGAGGAGAGCATGGTTTAACCGAAAACTGTGTCCAAAAGAAAAGGCAAATTTCCGTCTGCCTGCCTGTTTGAAGCAAGGTGATCCACACAGCGGGATGTGTCAGGGAGAAGGGACAGAGGGACGTTTCCCACTAGCGGAAGGCCATCTTGGCTGTGCCGTGAAAGAAGAGGCTGGGTTTGAAGAGAAAGAAATTGCCTTTTATTAGACCCTGCTGTTACCACTGGAAAATAGTTAAGCCGTGCCTTCAAACACTTGGTTCCTTAACCCATGGAGAAATTGAAATCACAGACCTTATAAATCTTCAGTGTGGCCACTACTAATTAGATATGTCTCTTATCAACAAGAATTTGCTCATTCATCTGTCTGAGAGCAGGACTCTGGCAATTAGTGACAAATGAATCACAAATGTGGTTGGGATAGATGTTACAAAGCCTTTTGCCACATGGGGATCTGGCTCGGATGCTCTTCCAGCACCCGCCCCTGGACCACCTCCTGGCCTGAATCTCTTCATTCAGAGGATATGTTCTGGGTTTTCTCCTTTGTGAATGCCTGTCCATCTCCATGACCAACACCTTCTTTCTTAAAGGGAGTGTTTTGTCAGAAACCAGTGATGATAGTATTCCCTGTGGTGAATGAACTTCATACCTATGTCTATGAGAGCTTTTCCCATGTGGAAGCTCCTTTATCAGTGGAGGAAGCTCAAAGTCATTAACTTGAGTGGCTCTGAAAAGGAAAAGAACTTAGGAACTTAATGCTTGAAAATAACTTTAATAAACCTGATTTGTCTGTCAGTCCTGGAATCACCCAGGTAACGGTAGATTGATTCCATTGCTTAAGTTGTGATGTCAGCATTAGTGCAATATGTACTCACTGGTTAAATGATCAATAGGAGACTATATATGCTAGATATACCAGTATATTTTGGCTTAGATTTTATGTTTTGGAAACTAGAGAATTTTGATCCTAAAAATGTTTTCTAGAAAGCTAATGCTGCTTGTGAACTCCATGAGTGCAGGAATTTACCATTTTATTTGACACCCTGCTGGCACTTTGGCTTGTAGGGTAGGAGTATTGCCTAGCATCTCTGAGGTTTATTTTCTGTTCCTCTGACAGATTTTGTCTTTTTTTCGTTTATATTTTTATTTTCCTGGGGTGGAGAAGCAAGGCACTTACATCTGCTGTCTTCTGACAGAGAATAACAAGGTCATTGCAGAACTGCAGGAGATGTTTTTCCTTCAGTTTGGAAAGAGATCGTGGACTTCTTGCCGTTGCCTTAAATACCTGTCTGTGAGTGTGTATCTGTGTGTGTGGTGTTTAGATGTAAATGTGTGAAGAATATTTGACTCCTTCAAATCTACTGAATCCAATAAAAAGGGCGTTTGATCATGGCATATGGCATTGCATTAGGCCGTATAGGTCAGAAAGAGCTGTGGGCGCTGGGGTGTTGGGGGTATAATCAGGCTTTCTTATACAGGGCAAGATGTTTGCCTGCATGAGCAGACTTTCAAAAAGAAACCATCACTGGTTTATTGGTATTTGTAGGTTTACAAAGCAATCTAACTTCATTAGGCAAAGGCTCCCACAGTGTGTGTATTTTGTGTCTGTATATCTGTATTTTGTCAGCTGAGTAGATTGATGTTAAACATTCTCATTGAACATTATTTTCCTCTTTCCCCTCCTCCCTTATTAAGTTAATGCAACTGCTGTCTATTCACAGTGGCTGCCTGACGGTAGGCGGTAGTCCCATTGCTTCGGGAGTATTTAATCCGCAGGTGGGCGGTGTAGAGATGGGTGCATGCAGGATCAGGTCTTGCTTTACGATTCTGTTCATGCAGCGGTTGCAATGCAGTTTATTCTCCAGGGAAAACAAAACAAAAACCTAAGAAACACTTGCAGATTACCAGTTTACTTGAATATTTATGTCTTTAATTATTCTAATTGACATTTTTAATTAGATTGGAAGCAAAACTCCATTGGATATAGTGAGTAAATGAAAAAAGATTGCATGTCGTGTATTTTCATCTTTATTTAAACTTCCTATAGTATTCTGCAAATCCTTGTATTCATTCTGATAAAGCCTGAAGAAGAAGAATCATAACTTTTAACTAGCATGCCATGTACTTCAAGCCACTGCATGTGTGCTGCTTTCGTTTCCATTGGATTTCCTTCTTGGTGTTGCTTACAGGCTCAAGCTTTGCTAGAAAGTCTGTTGCTTTTCCTCAGTCAGTCTTAGGAGCTGTGAGTCAAGTGCATGTACCTGATTGGCATGACACTTTTCTGGACATTAAAGTAACCTCGCATTTGGTAATGTGAAATGGAACCAACGTTTGCCTGTTTCCGGAAGTTTGTGGCCAATTTCAGAGTGGTTCAGAGAAGAAATGTAAATTACACATCTTCAAGTGAGTCTGAATTTGAAAAGCACTGTGTGTATTTCACAGTAGAGGCACAAATGAGAGGAGAGTAGTGAAAATACCATTGAGATGCACGTTTTTAAAATTGACTCTCACTGTATTTCACCAGTGCTCAAATTTTCTAGTTAAAGAGGAAATTTTTTAAGGCTAATAATTTCTCTAAATAAAAAGCCTTCCTATACCTTTTACACAAGTGTATGAAATTTTGCAAAACTTCCACTGGGTAAGATGGTCTGTAAGCCAAAGTATGAGGCTTTACAGAACCTCTGAGGTAGCACTTCTGGCCAGAAAGAAACACGATACACATGTTTCTAGTGCGAAAGTTCCAGGTTCACATCTCTGCCCTGACTGACAAAGAACTTGGACTTCCTCATCCCAGGAAGTGACCACCATGTTATGCTGGCTGATACTGGGTAGGATCTCTCGCTCTCATTTGGAGCTGTCCTGCTTCATATAAATACTCGTTGGGTGAGAATGTCCTATAATCCACTGAGTATGGCACTCATATGACTTAATACGAAATGATTTTGCATGAAGTGGAAGAGCTTCAACAGAAGATTAGTGTCCCGTGTGAGAACAGCCAGTAGCCTGGAGGTCTGCTTGAATTTTGAGATTTAGATATGTTTAAAGACTTGAATGTTGTTCTCTTATATGCCAGGTAAGTGTCCTGTTTACACGGTGGTGACTGTTCTGACAGGGTGTTGGATATTTAAACTTTGTACTGGAAGAGTTGCATGGAACTACTGATAAATTTCTTCAGCTTCAGTCTACCTAAGCTCTTGCAAAACTTCTTGCTTATGTTATTTTCACTTCACCCATAATCTATGCACATGAGTGAAATTGATGTAAACACTGATTAATCTCATTTTTAAAGCCAGATTTTAGGAAAACATATCAGACACCGGGTTAAGGATGTGTATTGGTTTTAACCAATTTACAAATATGGAGAGAGCTTATCAGATTGCTTGTCCCCCCTGAGGATATGTTTGTACCACTTCACCTTTGAATTATTCAGTCAAGAATTATTTTGTGATTTAAAAATGTGCTTCCCTGGTATAAAGTAGTACAGAGGTTAATTCTATTACTCTTTTCTATCTCATCTGAAACAACTGATGAGAGTCTTTAATCTTGTGCTTGCGGCTTGCTGGAAAAACCTTTATTTAAAAGAAGCTGCTGCTGGTATGTTTTCCCCCGGTAGAGGCAATTATCTATTGCAGTTTATCAGGAAAGATGAGACTCAAAGTGACATCCTGGCTGATACATTTTTATTCAGTTCTGAAAGTGACATTAAAAATTGTTACTAATTGCCACTTCTGAATGACCTTGTAAGTGATAAGCTACATGGCTATGTCATTATTGCAGAAGAGTAATGTTCCACTCTTTCTTTTGTCTTAATTGCCTTTTGATCAGCTCTTAGCATGTGTGAAAATTTCTGAATGCTGTTTGCTTAATAAGCTTTCAGAGTAAAGGCCATTTATAGATTATACACATGTAATCTAATGTTTTGCCATTTTATAATTGGTATTAATAGCACCAAACCCAAAAAGTTCATTAACAGTGCTGGAAGTATGCGGCTTGGAATGTAGAAATTGCCTTACTAAAATAGTAAAACTCTCAAGGAAAACTTGCTTTGACTTCAGTGGTACTTGGATCAAACCTTTGACACAACTACCGGTAGCACACTTCAGTGGCTGTGCCTAGAGGTGTGGGTGCGTGATGGCTTGTACAGAATCAGGCGTTCTGTTCTCTTTTAGGATTTGAGATAGCACCCATCATTCCGGTGTCTATGGTTAGAAGTTGCTTCTGACATCTTCCTTTTAAAAGCGTAGATTAAACCTTTTATGCATGATGAAAGTATTATCTCCTTTTCTGCCTAATGTTAATTCTAAATTACTGAGATGCTCCATGAAGCTTTTTTTTTTTTTTTAACCAGAGCTGAATTTTAGACTAAATTACAATCTATAAGGACAATCATAAGAACTACCCTGACTCATTCACTGGCACATCTGACTAAAAAAAAAAAAAAAAAGGGGGGGGGAACCCCCCCTACTGTATCCTCCCATGTAATCCTTTATTATAACCACAGAATAAAATCAAGCAGTAAAGCCTCTTATGTCTGTAAATACCTTTACCATGCAAATAAAATAAAGTTGTGAGAACTGTAAATGTTATTAATCATCATACAGAGCTGGGGGAGAGAAGACAGTTTCCAGTAGCAGCCTTGTAGTGCTATTAGTTGGTAACAATAGAACTGAATAATTGACATGTTTTATCTTACTTTGCATCTCACTCCCAAAGCATTCGAGTTCCTGCTTCCGAGTGTGAAAAGAGACTTTACAAAATGATTAAATACAGTATGAAATAGTGTTGTTATGGGAAGTGGAGGGGTTGTGCTGGGAATTTCCAAGAGGCACAAAGAGAAGTAAGGGTATCCTTACCTTTTAAAAGGTTATAACCTAACCAGAGAGAACCCATGCCCACCCATTTCATTTGCAGTGTCCCTGCACAGTTCTGACATGCAGACAATCAATATGTAGAAATGTAATCAGCTAAAAGGCATACTTTCAATGGCACAAGAAATTAGAAATTAGATATGCTGGGACATTCTCCAGTCAGCCACCAGTAACCATAAAGTTATTAATTCATGCCTATTTGTCTGTCTTCAGGGAAATGCACTGGCCAGCTTCTAGCAGGCAGGTATGTGTCGCCGTGCAGCAGACACGCTTGGATTGCTCTGCAGGGTCTGTGGATTTAAGCTTCCACGGCTGTCAGGGCAAATGGTTCTGAGCAATAAATTCACCTTTTTTAAGAAGATGCATCTGTGGGTAGCTTCTTACAGGTATGAGATGGAAGCATTATTGGAGCTAGAGCTCCCCAAGGACACACTGTTTTATGTGTTCTTACAACAAGTGTATGTAATTTACTATAAATGCATTCTTAGAACTATAGAAACACTGGTGAAACTGGAGTATTTGCTTGGTAACTTGAACCTGGTACTTTTTGTCTCTTTGAGCATGATATTTATCCTTCAGATGACTTAGTTTTAATTGTTACAAAGCGGTGCTTAACAAGGCATGCTAAAAAAATTATTAGTACTGCGTCTTTAATCTTCCTCTTCTTGCTCTCCTTTATAATTTCTCTTCTTGCACTGTCTGGCGATGTGTTTGAGAGCTACCAGGTTTAGCATCAAATTCTTGTTTATGCTTGACTTTATGATGGAGACATTCAGCCTTATGAGTAATAAGCTCATTAAGCCTAGTCTGCATCAGCCTAAGCTGCTTTAACTCTAAGCCCTGGAGTTGCCTTTTGTGAGGGGCTCTCCAATCCCACAATTTATTCCTTTAGAGCCTTAATTTTGTCAAAAGACAATTACCTACCTTGTTCCAGGAGACTTTTGGAGCCTTCTGACAGGTTAAGGAAAGTATTTCTATGTTAAGATTTTGATCCTGGAATTTCAATAGATGATGATAAATGTAATTAAAAGCTATTAAATTAGTCTACTATGCTGGCTTCACAGACTCAGGGTAAAGGCCAGGATTAGGCAGGCAGAGGAACAGGCTTAGTGCTTGCGTTGGTTTGGTGGGGTTATTTTAGTTTGTTTACTCACTAGAGAAAATCGGAATGTATTCATGTGTTCAGAGGTGGCTGCTGCTTCATCCTGTTTATAGCTGTCTTATATAAGAAGAACAGTATTTTAAACTGGAGGTGGCTCTGCATGGTAAGACCAAATGTGTTTTCTAGCCCTGCCCCAAACCTGCTGAAAAACTGGTGTGGGACCTGATGTTTTTTCCTTAGCTGCAGGGATGTGTTAAAATCTGTATTACCTGTTAATACACATACCCACTTGCTTAGGAGTCCTATTTGGATCAACACGCATTTCTTTTCCCAGTCCTGACATTTTACTAGGCACAAAACATACAAATAAACAAAATTACTGCTTAATTTTCTAGCTTTCCCATAGGATTCAGATTAGTGTCCTTGTAATAAGAGATTTGTGACACTTTATAAATTATTAATACTAGCTTGTTTTCCAGTTTGATTTTTGGATAAATTTGGCCTTGATGTAGGTCTATTAAAGACTAATTTCTTACACCGAAAGTTCAAACATACATCAGAGTTTAGGATATGCCATCAAGCAGGTAAATTCTGTGCTTACCATAGGCTTTCACTGGCCTTTTTGGAGGGTCTTCCATGGTGTCATACCCTAGAATTGTCCAGATTGTCACAAAAACTTCCTTTCCTCTTTTTCTCTTGCAGTCTTTTAGTTAATTCCTTACTCTGTCAAAAAAACCCTTAAAAAGCCTGTGTGAAAAATTGGCTTGTAACCTTAGAAACATTACAAGTCAGTTGTAGTTAACCATCATCCTTTTCTTTCCTTTTTACAATCTCCTATTACTAATTTTCTGTAAAACGCTAATTTCTGGTCACAAAGGTATTTGGAGACTAATTCTTTGAGTAGTTATTAAGTAAAAGGCCACACTCATGAGCAGTGCTACTCAACAAATGTTGAATTCTCAATATTGTCGTCAATACTGTATATGATTTTCTTTGCAGCCTCAACTGGATAAGTTGTCAGGGTTCACATGCTATTGTGGAGTGGTGCTAATCCATAGTTCCTCCTTCTAGATGGACAGAAATGCCCTGCTTGTTAAGCCTTAAAATGCTTTGGGATCCCTTGAAATGAAGAGGATCATAGAAAAGTACGATGCATGTTATTAGGTGTTTGTAAGAGTTCAAGGATGTATTGTGTTTTGGAAGACTGTTGTTATAGCAGCAGGTTCTACTTTGACAAATTATAAAAATGACTGTGAATGACTCACAGCTCAGTTATAATTATTCCCAGTGCTAATTATGTGTCAGAATTATCCGAAACGCGGTATCTGACATGGCTTGCATATGCATTACCTGTGTAATCATGAAACTGCGCTTTTTCCAATGTAAACTTACTGAGGGCTCTGTTCCACAAATCTTTCCTTTTGAGGGCTCCTTTCTCACCCAAGCAGGCCCTATGATTTCAGGGAAACTAATTCATCAGGGTAAGGATGTTTATAACAAGCTTTTAATAATTTTACCCTGTGGGGAAAAACTTGAAAATACAGAAAGGGATGTGAAGTATTTATTCCTCACAGTCCTTCGATACTCACTGCGGACATCTGAGGACAAAATACATCTTTTTCTGCTGATTTATAGTCCATGAGAACTTACCCTGTCTCTTACAAAGATGTTTTAAGACTGTCTATTTTTTTATTTTTTATTTTTAGCTTCTGGAAAAAACCAACAATATGTTTGAGGAATCTGATTCTGCAGCTACGAAAAGTCCTTTGCATTTAGCTGTAAGTATGAGACGTGTAAAGTGTTTGATAATTATCTCCTAGAATAATCTCTGTCTTTGAAGCAGGTTTAATCATAGGTTTGTTTTGAAAAAGCTGGGAAGGGATGTAGGCCTAGATGCAACAAAAACAGGTTCTGGGCTGGAATTGTTAATTAAGTTTATGACAGTTGAAGCTCTTGGTTCTTATTGACTCTAACACTCAGACACCAAAGTGAAATTAAATGGAAAGTTGTAACTTTTATTTATAACTAGTTTATAAATTTGGGGCTGGAGCTTCAGCCTATGGCTTTGATCATGGAATTGCATACGCTGATGTTCTCCTGGAGATGTGCAGCTGCAAAAAACTGTCTGGTACACAGCAAGGTGTGGGAAAGCATGCTTAAACCCCAGCAGTGCCCTGGGAGCGTGCCACAGAAACTGTGCTATCAAAAGGGGATCCAGCACATGTGGCCTCATAGATCACAACAGCTCTCCTTTCCCGAGAGCTCAAGATTCATGGTTCCTCTTCCCAGTTTTCATGTACAGAATCACAAGAGTAGCTGAGGTTGACATGGACCTCTGGAGATCAGCTAGTCCCATCTCTGTGTTAAAAGCAGAGTCAGCTAGAGCAGGTTTTCTCAAGGCCATGCCTCATCACATTTTTAATATCTCCAAGTTCACAGCCTCCAGGCAATCTATTCCAATGTCTGACCTTCATCACAGTAATTTTTTTTTTGCATTAAATGGAATTTCCTGTGTTTAAATTTGGGCCCATTGCCTCTTGTCTCGTCACTGGGCACCCCTGATAAGAGTCTGGTTCTGTCTTCTTTGCTCCCCTGTCAGGTGTTTATACACATTGGTAAGACCCCCCTGAGCACTTTTTTTTTTTTTTTTTTTTTTTTGAGGCTGAACAGTCCCAGCTCTCCCAGCCTCTCCTATACGTCTTTCACAGACTGGCTCTTCACTGAATATCCAACCTCACCATGAAGTTGACCTCCTCTTGAAAGGGAAGCAACTTGCTTACTCGAAAACGGGGGCAAGTTTTAATTCTGTAGCGATCATATCTTTGTTTTCCAGTCAGCCAGATGTCGTGGTTTAACCCCGGCTGGCAATTCAGCACCACGCAGCCGCTCGCTCACTCCCCCCACAATGGGACAGGGGAGAGAACTGGAAGAGTAAAAGTGAGGAAACTTGTGGGTTGAGATAAAGACAGTTTAACAGGGAAAGCAAAAGCAGCACGCGCAAGCAAAGCAAGGAATTCATTCACCACTTCCCATGGGTAGGCAGGGGTTCAGCCATCCCCAGGAAAGCCGGGCTCCATCACGCATAACAGTTACTTGGGAAGACAGATGCCATCACTCCAAATGTCCCCCCCTTCGTCCTTCTTCCCCCAGCTTATATACTGAGCATGACATCATATGGTATGGAATACCCCTTTGGTCCATTTGGGTCAGCTGTCCTGGCTGTGTCCCCTCCCAGCTTCTTGTGCACCCGGCAGAGCTGAGAGCTGAGAAGTCCTTGGCCAGTCTAAGCACTACCAAGCAACAACTAGACCATCAGGGTGTTATCAACATTCTTCTCATACTAAACCCAAAACACAGCACTATACCAGCTACTAGGAAGAAAATTAACTCTGTCCCAGCCGAAACCAGGACACCAGAACATCTCTGAGCTGACATTCGAATTATTCATGAGGCAACAAAGGGAACCTGGTGGTTGGTGTCTACTACAGACCGCCAGATCAAGAGGAGCCGACTGACGAAGCCTTCTTCCTCCAACTCCGGGAGGCTTCGTGCTCGCAGGCTCTCGTCCTGCTGGGGGACTTCAACCACCCTGACATCTGCTGGAAAACCAACACGGCAAGCTGTAGGCAATCCACCAGGTTTCTCGAATGCATTGAGGACAACTTCTTAAGCCAAGTAATAGACACCCCTACCCAAGGGGATGCGATACTGGACCTGGTGGTCACCAATGCAAGTGAGCTCGTTGGAGATGTCAAGATCGGAGGCAGCTTGGGTTGCAGTGATCATGCGCTGGTAGAGCTCACGCTCCAGAGGGAAATGGGAAGAACAAAGAGAATAGTCAAGACCCTGAATTTTAGAAAAGCAAACTTCCAGCTCCTCAAGGAGATAGTCAGAAGGACTCCCTGGGAAACGGTCCTCAGGGACAGGGGAACAGAACAGAGCTGGCAGATCTTTAAGGATGTGATCCACAGAGCGCAAGAGCTCTCAATCCCCAGGTGTAAGAAATCGGGCAAAGAAGGGAAGAGACCGGCATGGCTGAGACGAGAGATGCTGGTCAAACTAAGGAGGAAGAGGGAACTGCACAGGCAGTGGAAGCAGGGACAGGCATCCTGGGAAGAGTATAGGGACGCGGTCCAGTTGTGTAGGAATGGGGTCAGGAAAGCCAAGGCGCAGCTGGAGCTAAACTTGGCTAGGGATGCAAAGAATAACAAGGAGGGTTTCTACAGGTATATCAGCCGGAAAAGGATGGTTAAAGAAAGCGTACCCCCGCTGATGAGCGAGACTGGCAAGCTGGTAACAGCAGATGAGGAGAAGGCTGAGGTACTCAACAACTTTTTTGCCTCAGTCTTCACTGGGAACCTCTCTCCTCACCCCACCCGAGTTGATGGATGGCATGAGGGGGACCGGGAGGGCAAAACCCTTCCTGCTGTAGGAGAAGATCAGGTTCGTGACCACCTGAGGAACCTGAACGCACATAAGTCCATGGGACCTGATGAGATGCATCCCAGAGTCCTGAGGGAATTGGCCGATGTAGTCGCCAAGCCACTCTCCATGATATTTGAAAAGTCATGGCAGTCAGGTGAAGTCCCTGGTGACTGGAAGAAGGGAAACATTGTGCCCATTTTCAAAAAGGGTAGAAAGGAAGACCCTGGGAACTACCGACCTGTCAGCCTCACCTCTGTGCCTGGGAAGATCATGGAACAGATTCTCCTAGAAGCTATGCTAAGGCCCATGGAGGCCAGGGAGATAATTCGAGATAGCCAGCATGGCTTCACCAAGGGCAAGTCCTGCCTGACGAACCTAGTGGCTTTCTATGATGGTGTGACAGCATCAGTGGACAAGGGAAAACCAATGGATGTCATCTACCTGGACTTCTGCAAAGCCTCTGACATGGTCCCCCACAACATCCTTCTCTCTAAATTGGAGAGCTATGGATTTGATGGGTGGACTGTTCGGTGGATAAGGAACTGGCTGGCTGGCCGCATCCAGAGGGTAGTGGTCAATGGCTTGATGTCCGGATGGAGACCGGTGACAAGTGGTGTCCCTCAGGGGTCCGTACTGGGACCGGTGCTATTCAATATATTCATCAATGACTTAGCGAGATCGAATGCACCTTCAGCAAGTTTGTGGATGACACCAAACTGAGTGGTGCGGTTGACACACCAGAAGGACGGGATGTCATCCAGAGAGACCTGGACAGGCTGGAGAGGTGGGCCTGTGTGAACCTCATGAGGTTCAACAACGCCAAGTGCAAGGTCCTGCACCTGGGTCGGGGTAACCCCCAGTATCAGTACAGGCTGGGGGAAGAAAGGATCGAGAGCAGCCCTGCCGAGAGGGACTTGGGGGTGCTGGTGGATGAAAAGCTGGACATGAGCCAGCAATGTGCGCTGGCAGCCCAGAAGGCCAACCGTACCCTGGGCTGCATCAGGAGAAGCGTGGCCAGCAGGTCGAGGGAGGTGATTCTGCCCCTCTACTCTGCTCTGCTGAGACCTCACCTAGAGGATTGCGTCCAGCTCTGGAGCCCTCAGCACAAGAAGGACATGGAACTGTTGGAGCGGGTCCAGAGGAGGGCTACAAAAATGATCCGAGGGCTGGAGCACCTCTCTTATGAGGACAGGCTGAGGGAGTTGGGGTTGTTCAGCCTGGAGAAGAGGAGGCTGTGGGGAGACCTGATTATGGCCTTTCAGTATCTAAAGGGGGCCTTTAGGAAAGAGGGGAAAATCTTTTTAGTAGGGCCAGCTGTGACAGGACAAGGGGTAATGGTTTTAAACTGAAACAGGGTAGGTTTAGACTGGATATAAGGAGGAAATTCTTTACAACGAGGGTGGTGAAACACTGCAACGGGTTGCCCAGAGAGGTGGTGGAGGCCCCATCCCTGGGAACATTCGAGGCCAAGTTGGATAGGGCTCTGAGCAACCTGATCTAGTTAGCGGTGTCCCTGCTCACTGCAGGGGGCTTGGACTAGATGACCTCTAGGGGTCCCTTCCAACCCAAAACATTCTATGATTCTATGACTCTAATCTGAGGGAACAAGAGCCAAAACAATTGGGTTAAAAGACTGAGTTTGTCATTGAACTCTTCTGCCCATTTTTTTTTTTCTGCAATTTGAAGATTGCTGGAAGGAGAGTGTCACTCCCAAGCCTAAAGAGGAGTTCCAGCCTGCACTATCACCAACACAAATTCCTGTGCTGGGAAGGGACTTGCCCTACAGCTGGCCAGACAGCAAACCCATTTCCTCTCTGGTCCCTCTTGGGCAGAACCCTTGCAAGAATACTGCCAGTGGCTCTCTTGTATCTGTTGCTGGTTAACAGCAATTCATACACCTGAGACACCCCAACACCACAGTTTAAAAATAAAAAAGGCTACATAAACCATCACTATTTCACAGTTCAATTGCAGCTATCCAGGAGTGTCTCTGACATTTGTTTCAAACCCCTCCATGTATTGGGATGCCTGTGGTCATCCTTCCCCAGGTCTAGCAGTGTCAACACAAATGTCTCCACTCATGGATCCGGAAAGGCAGCAACCTACTCCAAAAGTCCTTTCAAACGGCTGATGCAGTGCAGTGGCAAAGGCCTCTGCTTACAGACATTTGACCGTAGAATGGAAATAGGATTCAGAAAGATGGGGTGGACTAGCAGCCAACAAAATACTGACCTGAGGCTATGGTTGATTATGGTGATGGTTGAGTAAATGACTTCACAAGGCAAACCAAGAGGAAGAAAAAGTCAACTTCATTATCCTTTCAAAGAGAGGATGGTCTATACAGTCTGCATGGCACCTTCAAGACAGATACCTCATATTATGTCAAAGATCAGGTTGTTGCTACTTGTTTTCTAAGTAAAATTGTCATGAAGAAGAAAAGCTGACAACTGTGTCAGAGTATTTTCTGAGTTACGGGTTTCCTGTGCCCTAATCTCTCTTTGCTTTTCTTTTTCTGCTTTTGCCTTTGCTTTCCTTAAGTAGTGGTCTCAGTTTAACAGGGAAACAACTGTTCGTTCCCTGCGTTGTCCTGTTCGTTTGAACTTTTGACAGTGGTCGATAGGAGCAAGCTGCTGCAACCACTGCTTAACCTTGAAATTCAGTGGCTCTTTGGTTCCTTCATGTTTGCATTCCTCTACTGTTTTCATTAATTGTTTCAGTGCTGATAATACTAATGATACGTTCATGTATAAATAAAATTATGTTCCCTGAGTCTGACAGTAAGGAGAAGAGGGCAGCCCCTACAAAGCTGAATGAAATGTTTCCAGTTTCTGGGGCTATCTGCTGGGTTTTTGCAATGTCATCCGAGTTTCTGCTGTTGGCCCAAACGTGGCTGTAGGTTTGGAAGTCCATCTACTTGTCCACTGTAGTTGTTCTACCAAATGATCCCACTGGCAGGAATACTACATGAAGCATCAGCTATAAACAGCAGGTCAAGTTTCTGTTTGTATTTGCATAAAAATCTGTTCTGAGAAGTGCTTTCTTTAGCTGGAGACCAGATGTGTTGAATTTAGCACTCGGTTAGGTGATAATCCATGCAACCTCTGACCCAGCATCACTAGTGAATGAATTACTAGTTGTTGAAGCAAGCATTTCCTGAAAGATGCTGTAGAATGTGAAAAACTAACTGTTGTTTCGTCTCTGCTGAATTGGCAAATTATTGCTTGAAATTCCTCACCTTGGGTTGTTTTAGAACAATCAGAATTTCGGTCCCTAAACACTAGGAATTTTTTAGTTTCTTGGCTACAGTGTAACTTGGGAAAATCCTTTCAAGTTGAAGAGAGAGTTGTAAGGAACCAAGAAAACAGTGTAATTTCTACTGTGTTTTATGAGACTGTGACAAGGATGGATTTTACTCATGTTTTATGTGAAAGTCTTCCAAAGACAAGAGTTGCGTTCTTTACATGACTCATTTCATATTTCTAGGCCTATAATGGTCATCATCAAGCCTTGGAGGTACTTCTCCAATCTCTAGTAGACCTGGATATTAAGGATGAGAAGGGACGTACTGCTTTGGACCTGGCTGCGTTTAAAGGACACGCAGAGTGCGTGGAAGCTCTCATCAGCCAGGGTGCTTCTGTCACTGTAAAAGACAATGTCACCAAAAGGACCCCCCTCCATGCCTCAGGTGAGTGTGATCTTATGTTACGCTTGTAGTATAAATGCTACAACACAGAAGCAGTTACCTTTACCTACCTACTATCCCTATGCACATTTCTTCTAAAAGGAAGAAGGAGATTTTGACTTGTACTGCGGACTGCCACTTGTTTGCTGAGGTCCTACAGTTAACTCTTATCTTTCATTTCCTTGGTCTTTTTTCCTCTGTCCTAGTGGTTCAGTCCTCCCCCACACAGAATCCCACGTTTTCCCACACCACTACTGTTCAGCCCTTACCTGCTTGCCTCTACTTTACTTTACCTATCTATTACCACCTACTCTTTAAGGTGTGTGATGTTTCCCCTGTGACACCTTCTCTTAATGGTTCCTTGGCCAAAAATTCAGGGGAAGAGAGAATACTTACCTCACTGCTTCTCCTAAGTAAGAAAGGCTGAAAATACAGGTAGGCTCTCCTTGGTGATTAAATTACCCTGGTGTTCAAAACTTTCAACCTTTTGCAGGGGCAACGCTACAGAAATTCACCTCCTTTCAGACGTTATCGTCCTCCTGAGCTAGCTTGTGAACGTTACTGTTGCTGGGAGTCTGCTTCATTCCTCATGTGTTGAGTGTTAATTATACAATGTGCATAACTGGCTGGAAAATGTGGAATTTGCCATTTATTTAAAGGTTATTATTTAATATGTACCCAACAGATAAATACACGGGGGGTGCCAAAGGGAATGTTGCTCCTCTGGCTGATCATCGAGGGGGCTCAGTGCAGCATAGCAGTGACCTCTAGTGGGAAATAAAATTAATACTTCATTGGATAACAATTACTTTCAGGGCCAGACTTAATTGTCTTTCTGTTTATCTTTTAATTTTACTTAGATTAAAATGCATATACAGCCTCTAATACCACTTTGTTCTCTGTGTGTGATCATGTAAGTGCAGCCTGGAAGCATAAAGTCAAATAGACTATAACCAGTTTTGTTGCAGTACTGAAGAAAATGTGCATAATAGGTCTTCACAGCATACAAAAAAATGGATTCTGCCTTCTTAATTTTTGCAACACAACTGAGTACATTACTCCCCACAATAAACCAATGATATGGAGATGTGCTACCAGTGCTTACATATCAGAAGTTTGAGACCAGAATTCAGTGAGAGGGGTTTTTAGTTGTTTTTGATAAAAACACAAAATAGTAAACCCAGCTGATCCTCACCCTGTTAAAACTGTTGGTTTAATTAACTTAAATCAAGGTCAGTGCCATCACAAAACTGGAGCTGTGTTGGTCAAGAACTTTGCTATAGTGACTTCAAACAAAGCTTGGGGGCTAATGATGAACAAGGTGTGACTTTGTCTGGTACATCATCACTATAGCAATGATTTTGTATTTATTTAAAAATTCAGTTATAGTGACATAGGTTTCTTGTTGTCACAGCTGAATTGTAAGGATTCTGCAATACTCAGAAAAGTAAATGGTAACAAAGCCATATTTCTGTTAGCAGCTCTGACTTAAAATATGGATTTGTTGAATAGATTTGTTGAATAGAATTGAGTAGATTTGTTGAACAGAAGGTGTTATTTTAATATGCGCGTTTCTTACGGTCATACAAATTCTGATTGTGAAGTTTCTTCCCTATTTTAATTTTTTTTAATTGCCCCATCACTGTAGTATGAGTGCCTTCTATGTAAAACCAGGAGGAAGATTCATTGCAGACTTTTCTAGTCTGTGATATTTTTTTGCTTTAGAAAAAAAATTTAAATTCTAAAAGATCAAAAAAAATCTTCCAGGGGTACAAGCAAAATGTTCTTTAAATCTACAGTGAAACAGTATCAGTTAGGTGTGTATTTTAAAAAGGGGGTGGGGGAGAAAAAAGGTAAGAAGCAAGAAAGGCATACCCACAGGAATAAGACACTATAGAAAACATGTACCTTAAGAAGGGAAAATACTGCACGGACAGCTTGAATGTTTGAAGTCTTAGTAAAGGAAATTTATCACTGTCTTGAATTTGGAGGCTTTAAAATGGGAGATAAGTGCACTTTGGGTAAATATCCATCAAGACAACATTTAGATCAAGAGCTATGCAGAGTTCTGTGGAAATTAGCTCTGGAATAAAGCTTCTATCTCCAGCTATTATGAAAAGCCACTTGCAATCTGATGATTTTTATTATGCTGTTTCATAACAGTACATTTTATTTAGGAGTGTTTTAGCAAAGAATGATGCCACCTATCGGAAACTGCATTGTGCCACTGCAGTATCCAGCATTTTTTATTTGCAGTGCAAGTGCAAGAGGTAAATTGCCATATTTTGAGAAATCAAACAGAATTCTTGCTGTATTAATCCCTTGAGTGGCAGTGCGCATTTGCACACACAAAAGTGAATACGTGCGCGTTTTTCCTGTGCACTGGAAAGAAACAAGAAGGTATGTGTGTCCATCCCCTTAAACGCGTTTGCCTTCATTCCTTCCAATTACGCAAGCACAATGGCAGAACACAGCAGTTGAGGAGACCTGAAGTGGTGGATTGGCTTACAGGATTCTGCAGAGCTCTGTTCCGTAAAGGGGTTTGTAACTTTAGTAGAGAGATCTCCTAATGAAGTATTTCTTTTTTCTGTCTGTCCCCCTCAGGGAATAGACTTCCTCTGACCTCATAACATGGAGAATTTCCTTAGCCTAAATTCTATGTTGCCTTTATAATTTTATTACCACCAGTCTTTCCTCTGGCTAGCTTGGGGAATCCGTTGCAAATGTGCCCCTAATGTTAGCGTTGTAGCTCTGTTGGCAAAACTAATGCTCCCTGCAGGGTCTGTAATGCTTAGCAATTGCTGGGTCAGCTCCTAAGAGTTTCTGGGAGTCTCTATTCTAAAACTCATTTACCAAAATCCTTTTCAGACGTCGGTGTGAAAAAGTTATGATTTTTCTTCCTCCTGCTGGGAGAAAGAACAGATTTTTTTTTTTTTTTCCCCTAAGCCAGTGACTCATCAGCCCCGCAGAACTGTTTACATGTTATGTATATGGCATTACTTAGTGGTAAATAACTAAAAATGTCTTTTATTTTTCTGGGCAGAGCAACTAAGATTATTTTTGGATGAGTGATTTAAATGTGACGATGTCCGCCCATTTCTCTGCCAGAATGATGTGACATAGGTGGTGTCCAAGGGTTTTGCCTCAGCCCACAGGGTGTGGGCAGTGTGAATGCATGACTTGCTGTAATAAGAGCACAATCTAGATCTACTGAGTACAGGAATTATTGCTTTTCAAAGAAGATAATACTGTTCTCTTCATCCCATGAGTTGTATAAAGCTGAAGCCTTTAAACCAGCTGATACACAGCTGGGTTTCCAGTGTCAGGCCCTGCAAAATGTAGTAACTCACCGCTCTTTTCCAACAGCAATGGGTTACATTTTAAAAAGGAAACACCGTTTTTGAGAAGTAGCTATGTTTTCCAATAATGTTAAACTAGAAAGGCTGGAAAAACCCAAAAGGAATTTTAGTCTCTGGTGTTATGTGCTGTTATGAATATGACATTTGTATCATTGGGCATTCTTTGCAGATGCTTCTTTTTTTCATAGCAGTGTTGAAGAACTTGGTTGTACAGTGCATGAAAAATGAATGAGCCCTGCTGGCATACTTCCCACTGCGTTCCAAATCCGATCGCAGAAAGCCTTGTCTGCCTGCTTGCTCTGAGGGATTTTGAAATGCTGTCTGGTTTAGTAGATATCTCAGTAGTGAAAATCATGATTTCTGTTTTACTCATTTGGGATTTTTGTATGTAAAGGGAACTGATCCTCGTCTTACTGAGGTCAGTGTAAAAAGAGCTCACCATTTCATCGGCACGAGTTAAATGAAATTTGTGGGAATATTAATTTCTTGTATTGTGGAATATTTTCCTTGTTCATAAGGAAATTTCTCATCTGTAAGCATTCCAATGGAAAAATATCTGAAATTAAACGTATTTTAATTAAACATCCTTTGTTTTCTTTATAGTGATTAATGGCCATACACCTTGTTTACGGTTGTTGCTAGAAGTTGCAGACAACCCTGATGTGACAGACGCCAAAGGACAGTAAGTTTTCATTGTGATGGTTTTCTTCAGCTCTGTGATTCAAATAGCATCTCAGATTTCTTACCAAAAAAGCATTTATTTGAAATCCTGTATTTCCTGCACTTCTCCTTATAGAATTTGGCAGATATTACAAAGTAGACATTCAGTTGATCTAAGCCATGTGGAAAGGATTATTCATTAATTTTAACCTTTGCTTCATATTTTAAGCAATTCTTCATAGATGCTGAGGGCCAGATTCAATGAAAACTAACAAGCTCCTGAGATGTTTCAATAGAGAGTCTTTTTCTTTCTAAAACATCGCTGTTTCAGGGTTTAGATGGTATATTAGGCTAGTGCAGTGAGACAGAATGTTTATTTGAGGTGACACATGAATCTGAGATGTTCCTACAAAAATGTTACTTCTCGTTAAATGACAGTTATAGAGGGAGAATCAAGTATATTTTTAAAGTGAAAATGTGAATGGTTTAAAAAACTCACTTGCGGTGCCTGGAACATATCTGACTATGCATATAATTTTAAATGGTAAATGTCTCATCCAAAAATGGAAGGAGAATAGATCCCTTTCTGAAAAAAATGGAAGGTATGTTAGTCCAAATTTTGGCTTGAATAGTTTCCGCATGCCCCTTCATCCCCTTTAAAGCAATTGTGATGCATTTGCAAAAGAAATTTTAACTTGGTAACTAGCGGGGACATTCATTCACAACACTTGGGTATTGTAAAGCTCATGTGTCGCTGGAGGTGACAATAATTCTAGGCTATTAAGAGAACAAATTGTCTTGAATGATGTTACTCTGTAAACTGCTTGGTTGTTAAACATCTTAGTAATTTCGTACAAAAGGTCTTCACTTGGGTGTTACATAGGCAAGTATGGTGAAAGAAACAGGTTTGTGGGTAAGAATGGAGAGAAATAAAAGGCTTCCTGATTTCTCTGTTCCTGTAAGTTAGCAGTGGCCAGCAGTATGTCATTTTATAGCTGTGACTGGTTTGCTTTTGTTTTTTCTAGGACCCCACTAATGCTTGCAGTGGCATATGGGCACATTGATGCTGTTTCTTTATTACTTGAAAAAGAAGCATCTGTAGATGCAGCTGATCTCCTGGGATGCACAGCTTTACATCGAGGGGTGACTTAATTTTTATGATTCTTAATTATTGGTTTTACTGTGACTACAACTCACTTATAATACAGGGATATTGAATGTAGGGAACACTGTAAATGATTGGAAACCTGACCAAGCACAGTCAGTGAGGTAAAAAGCAGGACAGATATACTCTCAGTAATGCTCTGCTTTTGACTTTATTTCACATTCACTTCAATTAATTAGATAAAATACCAATTAGACCAATTTTTCGTGGCTCTAGACATCTTACAATAGCAGTCATTATTCGTATAACAGAGCACCTTCTGAAAATAATTTCTTTAAAAGAACTGCCCAGCAGTTATTTTCATTTTTTCTTGGTGAGGATGGTGTAAATAAGTAAGCCTTAAAGTTTTGATCTGGAGGCAGTGAAACTTGAGGAAGTTCTAATCTTTTCAATGAATCTGCTTCTTACCCAATGTGAAGTTGATGCAAGAGATGATACTTATACAGAACTCTATGATAACTGCAGTGAGCGGTTCAGCTTAGGGGTTCAACACTTTTCTGTCATAAAAGCTATGGCATAAAATTCCTGTTCTGTATTGATACCAATAAATGAACATGACCAAGATACCACAGCTAACCTATGTATGATACAGAGGTCATTGATGGTAGCTGGCCAGCTGTTAAAGCAGCTTTCCCTATTTCTGATTATATTCTTGATCCTTTTTTCCCTCAGTCCTTCTCTCACATTCATACATGGTTTTGGGAAGCCAGACTCTGGTTTTCTGAACCTCACCCCTTGTTCATCTGCTTCCTTAGTCTTAAACTCCTCCTTGTTTTTGTGCCTCACTTAGCGGAGTCTCCTCCACAGGCTGGGAATCAGTGCCTTTAAAAGACAGCACCAAATATATTTCAGTGCATCAGTTATCATAGGTATTCATGGGAGCAAAGGAGCTTTCATCTCTGCCTTCTGAATCCCATCCAGGCTGTTTCGTGTTCACAGGCATCAATCATATTCCGTATTTCCTAGGCAAGAATCTGTATTATGTCAACCTCTTTACATTGAGAAATTTTAACTCATTTCTTTGTTACCAGATTATGACTGGGCATGAAGAGTGTGTTCAGATGCTGTTAGAGAAAGAAGTATCTATTTTATGTAAAGATGCCAGAGGCAGAACACCTCTGCACTTTGCAGCAGCTCGGGGTCACGCCACTTGGCTGAGTGAATTACTGCAGATAGCACTTTCAGAGGAAGACTGCAGTTTGAAAGATAATCAAGGTTATACACCGCTGCACTGGGCTTGTTATAACGGTACGTTTCTCCCTGTGGAATTTTGCCAAGTTCAAATGTGGCCTCAGTTTTAGGGAAACATGATAACAAAGCAGCCTAACACTTCGAGAAGCTTGAAATGAAGCAGCAAATTATCTCCCCTCTGCTTGCTCTCTGTAGTTAGCATTTGCTATGTTCACCCTTCAGTTCAGAAGCCAGGAAAATTCCAGCAATACTTCCCAGTGGCTTTGCAGCTCATTTGCTCCCAGTCACAGGAGGCCAGGGTGAAATTCTGGTTTTACTGATGTCAGTGGTGAAATTCTCATTGATTGCTGTGGGGCCAGTACTGAAGAGACCACATGAATAGATGGATATTCTGAACTGATTATTCTAAGCTGGTTTCTGAACTTGTTGCTTAATATAAGGATAAAGTTTCCTAATACCATAATTTAAGACCATGTTTGGAGATGTGTAAGGCAACATACAAAACATCACATAAAAAAGAGACTTTTTTTCCTTTCCTTTTTTTCAGTAAGTGCTAATATTAGCCTGGATCTATCTTGCTGCTGCCATAAAACCCCCAAAAACCTGTTAATAATTTTATTTCATAAGAGCTTATATAGGCACTGTGTTCAACTTTGAATTTACTGTTAAATTCAAATCTGTATAAGCCTAATACGAATGAAGTGAACAACTTGCTTTGCGCAACACTGTGAAATGTCTGATCTCTTACAGGTCATGAAAACTGCATAGAGGTACTTTTGGAACAAAAATTTTTCCGCACATTCTATGGTAATAGCTTCTCTCCATTGCACTGTGCCGTGTAAGTAGAAATCTCCAGTAACAAATGCCTTAGGGTGTGTTTGGGAAAAGTAGTAGTATGAGAAGGCGGAGCTTTTTTTTTTTTAGATCACTTGCATGAGCAAATAAAGCTGATCATAAAATTGTGCTTATACTTTTGCTGAAAAAGTGGCAGAATAAAGAGTATTTTTGCATAAATTTCATACATTTAGGCTATTATTTGATCAAAATTCTGACTTGTAATTAAGTAGCTGCATTTCTGCTCCCTTTCTAGTTTCTTTTCCCTTGCTTACAACTACAGATCTATGCCTTTTCTTCACACAGGCTGGAACTTCATAGTTCTTCCATTTTTAGGCCATGACCTGGGCTATAGTGCCTTGGTCCCTGTAAGTATGAGCTTTTGAGGTTCCTTTGAAACCCAATGGCTGAAAGTTAAGAAATTTGTCAGAATCAAGATGATTCTTTTTTAGCAATAGGAACAAAGCCTTAATGAAGATGATTTGAAACAACAATTTATGTCATGCTAGAATGGTGTTCTGTGCAGGCCATATTTTTTCCAAGACATCCTCAGTGAGTGTTTTCCAGACTGATTTTCTTCATGGTCTTTTTTCCTTGTGAGATAGACCCTATCCTGAAGGTTTTTTACTTCTTACCCAGGTCCCAGCCAAAGGGATTGATCAGTTCTCATATTACTTATGAATAACAAAAAGGTGGTGGCTATTATGAGTTATTATTCTTCTTCCATGCATGTATTTTATACATATTCCTTATTCAAGTAAAGCAGTATGATTTCGTATGGGAAGGATTCTAACAGAGCAAAATCATAACTTTTCATAACATAATTGCAAATGCATTTTCTTTTAAATGCAAGATTACTTTAGTTTGTAGGACCTAACATGCTTATTAAAACACGTAAGCCATCAGAAGAGTAAGAAATTAAACACTGAAAAAACAAATGCAAACCTTCCTAATTTCTGCCAACAGTTAGAATGACTGTGTTCTATTCTATGTTCTCTGAGAAGAATGAATGTCTTCCAGAAGTAATGATAGGAGTTGCTATTGTGTAGGCTTCCCTTCTAAGGTCCGCATCATTGGAAAGTAGAAAAGAAATTTGTCATGTGTCAGACTTCGAAATTATAAAAACCCCAATACATCAGTGAAATAAAAGCATATCTAAAGCACTGTTTTTACTCTGCTTAAAATAGAATAATTTGTGGCTGAGACATAGTATTTGAAATCTGAATTTCTAGTGATAGCTTTGAAATTTTTTTTCAATATTTATATTCTTTATATTTATAAAAAACTAATAGGTAATTCTCAAACCCATTAAAAATGTGTGCAGCTTACAAATGCATGCAAATTTAAAATTAAAACAGCTGCTAATCCAGCGTGGGTGCGTGTTAGCTATACTATATGGCCAGTAGTGTTACTAAACGCTGTTCATTTTCAGAATGAAATGAGACAAATTAACAGTAGCCAGAAAGAGTATTAATTGAGTACGTCCATGAAGAAAAAGTATTAAATGTGTGAGTTGGGAGAGATGTGTACCTAAAACATTAGAATAAAGCTTTCTATATGTAGGTACCTGTGACTAAGTGCTTTCCAGATCCAGGTGTGTTTGACATTTAGACTAAAGGATTTTAAGGCATTAAGGTTTTAATCCTATGTTGGTGCTGCACTTTCAATTACCTTTGTGCATAGTGAATTGCAAGATCAACTTTGCTTTAGAGACTGGAATTCTTAGTAGCAGGTGCAGTTTGGTTAAATGGAGAGATGATGAATAATCAGAAATGTAACTGAAAGCATTATGGCAAAGGTATGTTAGGATAACTTATAAATAACCAAAAAGATATATTAATGGGAAGTGAAGTAAATTAATATTGGAAAGTGGGAAAAGATGTAGACTTTTTACCTTTTTGAAGATGTCTTTTCTTTGGCAGAATCAATGATCACGAAAACTGTGCATCACTGCTCATCGGAGCCATCGATGCCAGCATTGTCAATTGCAAAGATGACAAAGGAAGGTAACAGTTTCTTAAACGAATTGCATTTCATCTTCAGGAATCCATCTAGGATTTTTCATAATTCTTTCTCAACCTCTGGAACTAATCCTTACCTGATATGGTTGAACTAAGACTTGTCATGCTGACTCTCTCAGACAGTAGTTTACACTGCAGCAGTTTAAACTCACTTGAAGCAAGAATACTATCAAGCATTCAATTTCATAGTACATCTGAAAAGAAATGAAAAAGAAAGAGTATTTTGTTTGCTTAGAACAACTCTGACTATAGGCTGTTTCCTTGAACCAGTTTTCTTTGTTAAATATTTAAACACGTTTATCTTTGCTAAATGGAGTGATACTATTACACATAGAAAAGTATTTCATTAAAAGCTTTAGTGTTATGTTAGCATTCTCAAGGCACACAACTCAAAACATCTATGCAGCAAAGTAATACTGATACAGCAAGAGATATGCAGACAAATCCCTAATTTGTTACATTGATAATCTCCCCACTGTGTGTGTGCACGTGTATACATTTAACTAAAATTGTTGAAATTCTAAAAATGGAATACTTATTGTTTCCATTAAATAAAGCAATTCAAGACCTTCAGTAATGGTGATTACTTACTCCTATAAGGGTAAGACCTAAGACCACCTCACCCTTACTGATAAGCAAAACCTGAAGTAACGCTGTGGGCTGGGCCGTGTATCTTTCATCTCTATTAGTCACACTTCAGACCCAAAATGCCATAGGGCATAATGCAAACAAATTCTAGTGTCTCAGTCTTGTGGAAACTGATAAACTTCAAAGTGGATAGAATTCCTTCTGCCTTTTACAGTAATACTGTTATTGTAGCTTGTTGCTGCAGTATTTCTGACTATAACTTAAAATACTTTAATTTTTTTAAATAATGGATCTGTTCTTTTCTGATAGTTCTTCCCATCATAGGCTTGTTAAAAAAAAAAAAAAGCAGATGAATAAGAATGAGGGATTGTTCTGCTTTTCATATTATGCAGTATGCTCCATTAAAATAAATAAGCTGCTAATATGAGATTCTCTACAGTACCATGTCTCCACGGTATCATATCCACTTTATGCTTCTGTTTTTTTCAAGTTTATATTGCACCAGGACCAGAGACTGTAATTATTCTTAACTTATTTCAGATGCTGCTACTATAACGTTCCCCTGGTGATAACTCAAAATTTCATAGGGGGGAAAAAAAATTTAAAATATCTTACACTTCCAGGTTCTTGGGAAGGTAAGGAAGCAGGAACATTGTCGTTCTTTAGCAACAGCTGTGGTCGTGTTACTGTCCCCACAGAACGCCCCTGCACGCAGCAGCCTTTGCGGATCACGTGGAGTGCCTCCAGCTCCTCCTGAGTCACAGTGCACAAGTGAATGCTGCGGATCACGCGGGGAAAACACCTCTCATGATGGCAGCTCAAAATGGTCACGTAGGTGCTGTAGGTAAGTACATCCTTGCCTCTGTTCATCTTGAAGGGTGAGTGCTACTGCAGTAATTTTTTTTTTCCTGTGAAAACTTAAGGAAGGGAAATAAATTGTGTGGATGTCTGTAAGAGGCTACCTTTACATCTGTAAAAAAAAATTTTTTTTCTTCTCAGTCATTGCATCTCAGCAGTCTTGGTGAACTTTTGCAATAACAAACTTGAGTCTTATTTCCTCCTAAGAGCACACTGTAAAGAGCATGAGGGGAGTAATAACTCTGTTCTCCTGTTTACTTCCTTGATTTTATGGAGTAGTAAAACTGCACGTGTGAAAAGGATTGTGTAACCTTTTTTTCCCGCTCTATTATAGCAAGTTCTATTCTTAAAATGGCAGCTATCAGCAGCTGCTTTTCCAGGCTAGACTGTATACTATGGACATACAGATTAGGGTCATATTGGCTTAACAGAATTCCCTTTTCTCTAGCTTCAAAAGCACAGACCGCACCCTAAATTCTTTATATCCACTTAGTCCTCTCAAAGCAGTTGTTCTCGGGAGGAGGTGATTCCGGCAGAACTTGCTGATCTGCAAATGGGGAAGTTTATAAATAAAATAAGATGAATATATGCTTGACAGTTTGGAGCACAATGAGCTCTTAGCTCTGCCTTCGCTTGCTGATTAACTGCACAAGACTAGTCTGTTCTCTTTCGTTGTTTTCGCTTCAAGTTCATAAAGCTTACATCACATAAAGGCTTAATTGATTAGCACATATGCACACGCATATTGAAATAGTGAAATTTTTCCTCTGTTTTTACATGTTTGTCTGCCCATTGGGTTTGTTCATTGATTTCTGTTTTGTACCTCAGACTTTTTGGTGAATATTGCCAAGGCTGACCTGACATTAAAAGATAAGGAGTTGAATACATCTTTGCACTTGGCTAGCAGTAAAGTAAGTTGAAGACCTCTGTGTGCTTCTCTTCACAGTTTCTCTGTGTGTGTGTGTGTGTGTGTGTGTTTATGCTCCTAAAAATTTTTCTGCAATGAAAATGTGATGGTGAAACTTGTGGTGAGGAAGGGAGCATTGTTCCAAGCTTTTTCTCAAGTCTGTTTCAAGGTTTAGTAAACTGAGAAATACGGGTGCCTCTTATGACAACTGAAACATAAGGAAGGGAAACAAAGAGAAATAATGGAAAATCCTTTGGGATTTTACCAAATAACCTCACTGTAAAATAGCTTAAGATAGGTTCTGTGGCAAAGGGGAAAAAAAAATAAAAATATTCTTTTTTCTTATTCTCCAGCTTCTGTGGAAGGAACCCAAAATTTTCCTTTATGCTCTGTAGCAGTAAACCCAGAGGCATTGATTAGATTGGTGGTGGTGTCTTTTTCCCACCCTTTCTTCTTCTTAATTCCAACTGCTACTGCCATTTCTGCAAGAAAAAAATTGCCCATGGGATTCCTTCTCCTGGGCCTTCTCTTTTGCTCCTATCCACAGATTGGATTCCAGTGTGACAGTATTACTCCCGTTTCTGCAGACACATGAGCCTCGCTGAATTCTCAAGGTCCTTCAGGCAGCTGTTCGCCTGCCAGGGCAGTAGGCTCTGCATCTGCGACTTGCTGTGCTGAAACAGTATCCGAAATCAGGCCCGCATCTGTATTATTTCCAAAGTTTCATTATTAGACCTCTCACACCAAAGGGATTTTGTAGTTGCTTATTAATAACACAGAAAGGATAGTATTAGTTGTTGAAATTAAACAATCTCTTTCTATGTTACTATGTAGTTCTAATAAATAATCCATTGAATGCTCTCTCAAGAGAAATAGCAGTCTTCTCTGAAAGCTGAGGAGGTGAATTCATATATAAACGAATGGAGGGTTGAAAGGCAGGTGCAGGTCTGAATTTCTGAATGTGCTAAAGCATCCTAGCAGTGGCAGTTTGTAAATGGTATTTTTAAGGCTTCTACGGTTCACCTACTACACGTCCTTATAAGCTGAGTAGCATGTTTTGTAATTCAAATTGAGTTATTGAATTTCACTTTTATATGTAACATTTCTTTTGCCTCAATTTCAAACTCCTCAGCAAATTAACACTATTTGGTTTTTTTCCCAACTACAGGGTCATGAAAAATGTGCCTTGTTAATACTTGACAAGATACAAGAACAGAGCCTTATTAATGCAAAAAATAATGCATTACAGACGTAAGTATAGCCTGATCCTCTCAAGTTCAGTTGACTTACCAGAAGATTCCAATTTAGCATTTCAAATTCATGTCCCAGATTTTTTTATAGAACAAAAAAATTAATTTCTGATTTTTTGAGTGCTTGCCCTTGAAAAGATCAGATTTGTATTGCATTTTGCCTTTTAATTTTGAATCCTTTGATTCTCTACATGGTCTGGTGGAAAAATTATATGAGGTCATTTACTTGAAGACTATATCAAAATGTCTATTAATCATGTGAATGTATAAGTATACATCTGGCATTTCCTAGCTTTTTGAGCCTCACTTTAAATCTCAAATAATTTCTTTAGACTTAAGGTGGTACATTTGATCTTCAGCGGGTTTTTTAGGTGATGTTTTATGTGTAACTCCCATCCATACCAGACATTATCAGCAGAGTTAGAACCCTTAATACTCTTAGTCCAGCTGCAACTGTTTGGCAGGGGGGAATCCCACAGGAGAAGATTCAACCACGAGTTCAGGTGGCAGATCATCTAGTGCTTGCAGAAGAATTCATTCCATCTTAGACAATATGAAATTGTTTTTCCTGTCCCACTAGCTATCCCCAAACAGGACCATTGGGTGTTAGCCCAGGAAGGGAGCAAACAAGTGATTATTTTGAATTTCTGTCTGCTCTGCAGTAACAAAGACTAGCAATCGAGTATTCAAGGATAAAAAGGCAATACAATAATTTTGAACAGTCTGTAGTAGCCAGAATGAAGGATGAAACAAAGGCATTTCTTGAGTCTTAGATTAATTTTCCTTTTAAATGTCAGTTGTGTGCTGCAAACAGTGGATAAATGGGAGCTTTTTAAAGAAAAGCTCTAGACTGGAAAGTATTAAGCAGTCTTTGTGTATGTAAAGGTAATTATATTTGTCTTGCACAAATGTGGAACTTGAGGATTATATTAAAGGCTATAATATAATTTAGTGTCTACAATATCATTGTAATGATCCAAAAAAGGAACACATTCTCTTTCTGATGATGGGTGTGCTTTAAGCATTACCTAACTTTTTTTTAGAAAGACTATTTTAAACCGACCTTGAATTTAATTGTTATGTTTTTGTAGACCTCTCCATATTGCTGCACGAAACGGCTTAAAGATGGTGGTTGAAGAGTTGCTAGCCAAAGGGGCATGCGTCCTAGCAGTAGATGAAAATGGTAAGTAAATAATACACTTTGACAATCTTCAGTAGGACCCAGCAGGTAATTTTACAACCGACTGAAGCAATAGACTTAAATGCTGACGATAGACATCATTGATGCTTTTATCCTTCCAAGAACAGACAATGAGCTGTGTGAGTACCTATTTAAAAAAAAAAAGATACTATTTATTTTTCTTTAATATAAAAATGTATTTTAAACATCACAGCGGTCCCTTTTACTGTTCATTTTGCATGTACTGTCAACAGCTAGTCTTTTTTAATGCTTGAGTGCAGTGGTAACTTGAATTTCCTAAACATGCAAGTGGCACCGGATAATTCTGACACCTTGCAGAAGAATTAAGGATTATGCATTCAATCAGCGCATGTTTTAATGGGTAGGAAGAAAACCATCAACACATGTTTGTGATTGTGTTCTAGTTCATTCTGAGATCAACGCTTGTGCTTACTAATCGTCTGACCTAATGCAAAATGCAAGTAAATTACTGTTGCCTCATAAAATACATGATCAGTTAATAAATCTGATAATTTTGTTTCAGATCTCAATGAAGTCCTTCCCTAAACATTATAAAGTCCATAGAGGGCTGTGCTTCTATAATTATATAATGTTTTAAAAAATGTATTCCTGAAATAAGCTGGTCTTTCTTACAATATTGACTTCATGGCATTAATGTAACAATTCGGTACCTCCATCTTCCCATATCTGTAAAGTAACAGTAATAATACTCACCCATCATTGCAAGACATTTGAGATCTATGGATGAAAAGAACTGAGTGGTGAGTATTTCCTATTAACCAAATGCTACCTAGATATACTTGCATGAATGAGTTCTGCTGAAGTCATCTGGCCCTAACCTCATATTAGGGATAGGGGATGGAAAAAATGAACCAGACTAGCTTCTAACCACAGTTTTTCTCATTAAAATTGTACATACAGATCCAGCTAATCTGCATGTATGTAATGAAGTTTAAATTTGATACACATTTAATTCTTCTAGGAACAACTGCATACGCAGTTTAAAAGAGAGAAGTGTAAGTACAGTCTTAGTCTAAGTACAATTCTAAAGAGTATTCACACTTGGAACTTAGTGGAAGAGTAATGCATTCACTGCAGTCAGTGCTTAAATGTGGGTAGTTTGCTACAAAACTGTACTCACATTTGTCTGCCAAACTCACCTACACTGCAGGTGTTTTCAGCTCGCTTGAGGCAGTAGGGTATCGGTAGCGGTCATTGCCTCAGATTACTGTTGCTTGCAGCACTTAAGATTTAGCCATCTTCAAAAGAATTTGTTTGCTCTTAGTATAAAGGAGGATTGGTTGGAAAGTGCTGGAGCACTACACAGCAGCCTGAAAAATGTATAGATAGCAAATGTAATCTGCATACTGGTTTCCAAGATCTGTATACTGAAGAGCTGCTTTAGGGGCAGTGCTTGGCCAGGAGCCACGTTAAACTGCAGCAAAGACAAACTTTCAATAGCTCCCCAGTTCTTCGTTTTACTGACATCTGTAGAATATTAGCTGGGTACTTGAAGTGTATGCCAAGCTTTCTGAATACAGTCGTTATTATTCTAACATAATGTAAATTTGGGTACCTAAACATCCACGTGGTCATACCCATTACACATGTGCCATGTGCACTGGTCTAATTCTTTTCTGTTATCATTTAATTCCTAAATAAACTGCTTTCTGAGTTGAGTAGATGCTCAACCGATCAGTCTTTAAAATTGTTTACTTATTACTTCAAAATGTTTTTAAACTAGTATCTTCTATGTTCTAATGAAAGTCATTGTTCTCAGAATGAGACTTGTTCATATGCACAGAAACTGAAGCCAGTTTCTGTCCCTGTTGCTGTCCTCCCCGTGTTCTGTATTCATCATACTGCCTGTGCTGTAGAACTCTGTTTTAGCAAGTGCTTTTAGTCATATTGTGAAGTCTGTTTGCTGCCTGATTTAAAAAAGATAGTGCTTGTTGTGGTCACAGTGATTTAAATGCTCCATAAAGTGTGTATTTTCCCAGCATGTCTAATTTAAAAGAAGTAACATACCCCTGTTGCCTGGCATGATCGTAACTGAACATACATCTCCTGCTTACAACGTCATCTAGAGATGTATATGAGGAATGCTCAGTGCCATTCTCAGTACCCTTAGTACTAACCATTGCCTTGTCTGCATTTGTGCCCAGGTCATACGCCAGCCCTGGCTTGTGCTCCTAACAAAGACGTGGCTGACTGCCTGGCACTCATTTTGGCTACCATGATGCCTTTTTCTCCTTCCAGTTCAATGACGGCTTTCAACTTCGTTTGCTTTAAAAAAGACAATTTGGGCAGGACGCATCTCTGCGGTGGCTCCAGTATGGGTAGCACTAACTCTTACAATAAGCCCTTGAGTAATAACATAGGAACTGAGGACGGGTACAATGAAAATGATTCGGATTCTGAAACATTTTGACTTTTTATTATTCAAAAACTTTTTTTTCATTATTATTTCATTTCAGCGTTATTTTTGTCTTTTTAAACAGCTTAAATCCCATGGCTATGTTCTTAACTATTATTCTTGACAAGTAGGTATTGAAAGATTTGTAGAGTTGATGAGAATCAAGCCTTTAAATCACAGAAGTTAGAGGGATTTACTGGAACGTATTCCCATTAATGTTTTGCAGCTTTTCAGCTTCCTCATGTTTTCTTTAGGCCCTAAGTGCCCCTGTGAAAAGTCTCTACCTCTTATTTTAAGTAGAAAAAGTGAAAATGCCTTTTTTCTTTTTGACAGCACAAATAAACAGGGAACTGTTTGTAAAAAGTTCTTACATGTTTTAGCTGTACCGTTAATACATGAACATATTTCCAGTGTAGCCTTCACATATTCGAGCATCACCCCTTTCCTCTGTCTGTTTCCTGCTTCCAGGGGCTCTGTTAATTAGATTTTTATTTTTTTTTACACAAACCAAAGGTAAAGTTGTAAATTTTAAAACTGCCTGTGTTACTTTTCTACAGGAAACAAAACCTTTTACGTTCTGCATGTATTAAGCACTTAAACCTACAGAAGGCACTTTTTACAGTTCTTAGTTGCAGCACACAATTAGAAAAATACAGTTACAAACTCTGAAGGCCAAATTCTACTTGTCTCACCATATTTTCCCATGGACATCAGTGGAACCACTGGGGTAAAATGAAAATCATTTGGCCCTCGTTTTTTTTCAATTTAGCACAAACATGCACGCTTTATTTGCACTACAGAATTAGGGTCACTGGATGTTTCTGTCACCTGAGCCATTAACCATGAATCTAGTATCAGAAAAAAAAAAACAAAAAAAACCACAGGTGTAGACAAAGGTGTATGTAAAAGTTTATAATGACTTGCCAGCTTAAATGGATTTTTTTTCCTTTTCTATGCTTAAATAACTTATTTTTACTGTAAACAGTATCGAATTTTAAAATACTTTTGCCAGTGTTTGGCTTAACAGAGCAAAGGTAAAGCAATGAATGCGTAACACCAAAAGTTGAAATACCAAACACCAGAAAACATAGCAGTGTACCGTGCAGGAGATCAGAGATAGATGCTAAAAAAGCCTATTGTCACCAGCTTTTAAAGCAATGTCACCTTTGTGAATATGTTTACTCCTTCTGCCAAAGTTTCTAGGTCAAATGGACCACGACCCTCGTCTGCAACAGAGGTACAAAAGGAAGAATGAGACTTTGTAAACAAAAACAAAAAAACTAAACAAAAAGCTATCATGAACTAACCAGCTGTACCAAGAGGACCAAATGCTTCAGTAATTAAATGGAAGACTTTGCTACTTTTATTTTTCTTCAAATGTGAGTGACATAATGAAGTAGTTTTTCTAAACCATAAAAATATAAACTTTTGAGGTAATGAGTAGTCTTGAGTGAATTTTACATTTTATGACGCAGGTTTCAAGTTGACATTTGTAACTGATGATGTGTTGACCACAGGTTTGGTTTTTTTTTTTCCAGACTAAAGAATATGTTCATATACTTTTAATGTAAATGTGTTTATATTTATTTGAAATGAAACAAATGCCCAGGAAAAATAACTATGGCTTGTTCTCCTAGTTAGTATTTGTGCATACTGTTTGGCATGATGTGAAATGAAATGTGAATCTAGGCAAGGCCGATGGCCTGAGTAGAAAAAGGAAGGGCTGAGGCACTTTGGGAGAGTGCTCGTCTTCTTGTATGGAATGCAAAGATAAAGTCCACAGGCTATATTTATTGTTAAAAAGCAGAGTGCAAAACACCTTCCACCACTTAAAAGGCATAAGAAAGGGATCCAACCCCTCGCTAGACAAATGAGAGAACACTGTACAGCTGCAGTAAAGAGGAGAAGAGGCAATACAGCATGGAGTCAAGGTGTTAAAGTTCCCGTGATTCACACTCAGGCTGTCCGCAGGCCTACATCTGTGCTGGGAGGAAGAGATGAGCTTCCTCAGTGCACGCTTTCGGCAGGGTAAATGAAAAGTAAGGATTTTTATTTTAGTTTTTAGCTGTGTTCCACTGACTTGTTAAGAAATCTATTGGCAGATTCCAGTTCTTTAACTAAGAAAAATATTTATATATTAAGTGTATTTTGCCTTGCTAAAATTAAATATTGTTTCTTGAACATTAGGTAAAATTAAATAGTTTCCTTGAACGTTAACAAATTTCCAAAGTTTACAACAAAAAAAATCACAAGGATAGTGTCTCTGAAGGTGAACATTTCTTTTCCCTCAGCTCTGTATTTTCAGCAGTAGAATGACAGAGCACCTGAAACCCTGGTTTTCTCCTCAGAAATAGCACAGAATAACATTTTTATGATTGATTTTTCTCAACATTTTTGCTTTTAAGAGTTCCAGAATAGCAATAACCACCTTACTTCAAGCACTGAAAATAAGAGGAGAGATCAGTTGTTAAAGTTTTCAGTGGTGTCTGTTCAGAAATCAATAGAAATCCCAAATTTTGCTTTTTTTATGTGGAACGATGGCATTGAAAACAAATAAACAAATGGGAAACGGCTGCCATCTGCCTAAGAGCAGGATCGGCCTTTTAACCTTAATTTAACCAGAGATGTAGGTAGGCTCCTTGGCGGGATTAGTTCTAAGTCTCACCATGAGATACAGGAAGTTACGCTATCCTACATGAAGTTGCTTCGTTAGGAGAAAACCAGTCCTCTTTACAAAGAGGATGTTGTATTATTTTAAGCAGCCATTTAAAAAATTCCAGTATTTTTACTTGCTACCATACAGAGTTACTGAAAATATTTCTGTATATTTGCAATACCTTGTAACTCTGGTAATTGTGTAGTGCAACAACTGCTGCCTCTTAATGATGTATACAACGTTATAGAAGCATAGGTGATTACTGAATTACATTGATCCTTCTAGGAACCAAATCTAAGCTTTACTGATTAAACTTTTCTGCAAACTAACAATGATGTAAGTATGCAAATGCAAAAATCATAGAAACACATGATTTGTTAGCATCGTGAGGGCATTGGGAAAGTTATGTTTTGAGTATGGTATATTTAGGAGGAAAAAATTGTCGTGAGCAAGACACTTGGAAATACTCAGTATTGGCCAATCCCACATCTCATGTGAGTTACCAGAATCCCTTTTTTGTATGCTAGTATGTTAATCTGTAATATAATTTATCACAAGTAGAAAGAAATTTGTAATTTAGGGCAGATGTTTAAGCATGAGAATAATTTTACTCTTGTAAATAATCATCCTGCCTTTCTGTGGACTTGTGTTTACAAGAGTAGAGTTAATCATACGTGATTGTTGCACTCAACCCTGGATCCTGCAATTTACAGTACGTGGGTGACTTCCGTGTCTGCACCAAGCAAAGGGTGTTTGGGGAGGGGCGGCTGTCTGCCCGGGTGCGTTAGCAGGATCGTTTCATCCTGTATTTTAACCACAGCTGCAGGTGGAATCCATAGCAGGATGGGGTCCCAAGTCTCTCTCATAAATACTGAGTTACAACCTCTGGACTGCCTGAAATTGCTGTGAAATAGCTCAGGGGATTTCTGTTCATCGCTACTAAAAGGGCACCATAATGTGTTTGGTACTTTCACGCAGTAAACAACTGCCAGATTATTGAACCAGAACAAACACATGAAATGAATTGTTTATCCATTGTACTGTTGAGAAACTTGGTTATGTATCTTGAGGATGATTTTAAAAAACTTTGTGATTTTTATTCTTAGTCATGTAAGAAATATTAGAGTGCCTTTTTATATTTGTGTATTATGGAAATGTTTGTGAAACTCGTCTTTTTTTTTTTTTCATTTGAGTGTTATAAAAGCAATATATTACCAGTAAATTTTCATTTCAGACCTTCTTTGAATGTATAAAGTGTTTCTTCTTTTCATATGTTCTACCTGCATTGAAATGAAAATATGCTAAATTTCTATAGGAATAATGTATAATTTTTGCAGTGCTGAAAATGCTTTCTTATTACACAAAAAGTAAACCTTAGGTCAGTGTTATAGGAAAGGGCGTTTTAAACTAGTGACAATCTGAGTGTGTGTATAAAATGTAATTTTATGCATTTCTTATGCAGTGATCTACATATTAAAGCCAATATCTTATGTTTTGTAGGTTTTGTCTTATATCTTATGCTTTAGCATGTGCAATATATCTTTACAAACCATGGTGACGAATCTGGTGCCAGTGTTATATTTTGCATAACATTTGTAATAAACAATATAAAATATTGTTTGATGGTTTCAGTGGGGTTTTGTCGGTATTGTTTGCTTTTGTAAATTGAAGTTTAAGGACTTGAGCAAATGTCACATATGAAATGAGGAAAAAGACTTAATTCAGTGAACGACCTGGAATTCAACCTGAATCTTCTCAAGCACAGTTTAGTAACTTTTTCAACTACTGAATGCTGTATTAATGTAATGAAGAACCCTAACTGTAAACTACTATTGCAATGCATTCAGATGGTTATTTTTACAAATAAAAATGGTACAAATACTGTTGGAAAACTGAGTAAATTTTGTTTCTTTTAAGGAGGGGGAAAGGCTTATGTATTCAGCAGCGAAGAAGATGAAAATGCAACTACATGTATTTCTGCTTTGTACTTCCCTCAGATGTAACTACCCCTTGTCTTAGTAAGTTGATGCTTCCTCTGTAGATCGGGGGGAGGGGATAGGGGGAAGAAACAGAAACATTTTTTGTCAGATATTAAGTATTTTGCTGTTCATTTGAGCAACACCAGCAATCGTGGGTGTCATGCATGGAGGGGGCTGTCCCACAGAGACTAAAACCCAGTGCAGAGGAGTGCCTAAAGGTATTAAGAGATGGTGAGTTAAGTGTAATTAAAGCAAACAAACAAAATCGACAAAAAACTCCACTCCGTCCCGTCTCAAAAAACCCCCAGACCAACCCGAACCACCACCACCCACCGCCACCAACGTCTTTTGCGTGTTGAGTGCTTCAAGCTTTGTGGGCGTTGTGACTAAACTGCTCGCGGGCCAGGAACGGTACAAGCACCCCAGCAGCGGGCTTTGCAGGTTTGTTTTCGGCCTCTCGCCCGGCTCCTGCCAGCGGCGGGTAAATCTGCGGCCCCCGCCACTCGGCGGGCACTTCGGAGTCCGCAAACATCGCGGAGCTGCCACCGCCCCCGGCCGGCACCGCGGGAAGCCCGGCTGCCTGCTGAGGGGGGCGAGGGGAAGGAGTCTCCCCCCGGGCCTTACCCGGCCCTTCAGCAGCGGCGACCCCACGGGCCGGACGCGGCTGAGCAGGCGCACGGCAGCGGCGGTGCGATTTGACCTCCCTCTCATGGCGGACGCGCCTTCCCCCCGCAAGCCACCGCTGGGCAAGCCCGGAGGGAGGTTCCTGACCTCCCCGTAATGGCGCCCGCGGCAGGGCGGACGGACGAGCCTCAGCCTGGCGGAGCGGCCGCCAGCCAAGCTCCAGACCTTCCCAACATGGCGGCCTCCCTCCCCGCTGCCGGCGGCGGCCAGATTGTGGCGCCAGCCCGCCCGCCCCGCCTCCCGGGCGGTGGCGCGCCCCGCCCCGCCCGTGTCCGCGGAGAGCCCGCGGCGGGGGGAGGGCTCTGCTCCGCACCGCGGCGCGGCGGGGCGGGGGGGGGGGCCGGGTGGGGCTTCTACGGGGCGCTGGCGGGGCTGGTGCTGCTGGGGGTGCGGGACGTGCTGTTCCTCTACGAGGAGAACCGGTGCAGCATGACCTACATGTACGAGTACCCCGAGTACCTGGTGAGCGCGGCGGGGGGGCGCGCCGGGGGGGGCGCGCCGCCCGCGGCCGCGGCCGGGGCCGCTCGGCTGAGGCGCCTCCTCTTCCCGGCTACAGGGGAAGGCAAACGGCCCCGACGGCGCTCAGCCGCGGGGGGGCCACCGCGCAGGCGACAACCGGCCGCTCCCGTAACTGGGGGGTGAGCCGACTCGCCGCTTCCCGAGGCGGCCTCTGCAGAGGGGCAAGCCGTAGGTGGGGCAGGAATAGCTTTGGCTTATTCGAGAGGTCGGTGTGTTTGGCGAAACGCGCTGCTTTGGCTGCATCGTACAATGGTGCACCTTGGGTAGCTGCAGAAGGGAAAAGGTGCCTACCTGTGAAGTGAAGAGGTGTTTCGTACTGCCGCCTGCACAAAAGAAAATGGACAGAAAAGCTTCCAGTTTTCTAGCCTGCAAGTGCCTGTAGCTACCTGTAGTCCTGGTAAAACCGGTCAAAAGCTCATCCGGGCTTTTGCCAAAGAAGAGCCTGGGCCAGGTCCTCTGACAGCACTCACAAGCGCTGTTTGTGCCCGGGAGGTTAACTCTTGTACTTCTTGGCCCTTTTTGTGACCTTTTTTGTGTGAAGTAACTACCGTGTCAAAAAAGTGAGTAGCTGAGATTCAAATGTGAGTGTACTTCTCAAGCTCGTGAACAGTAGTGCAAAGTCCGCTCGGTAAGCCCTCTGTAGGTGGCACGGTCCCACAACTTATGGGAGAACTTGTAAACCTGCCTGAAGTCCCTCTGGTTTAATGCTAATGAAGCCTTTTAGAAACCTCTTTGAAAACCTTGAATCATTTTGCGAAAGAGGGCTGCTGATGGTGACTGTTTGTTTTCCAGCCACAGTATTATGGCTCAATAGCAGGAGGATGTAAATACGTGAGTATATGTAGGTTCACTGCTAGAAAACAATGGCTCTCTTCCATAGTCGTTCTTGCTCCAGGATTTTCTGTGCTATTAAAAGCATCCCAAAGCATAATTTGTTGGCTCCTAAACATTCATTTAGCATTACCTAGGATATAATCTATGTTGGAAAAAGTACAAAGTATTTTAAATAATAATTCTGTTCTGAAGTAACTTGCAAGCTGGCTTGCATAGTAAAGAAGATCTTAAAGCAAAACCTTAGTACCTAAATTGGTAATGAAGCAGCAAGGTAGTTTTTTGATGTTAGCCTTCATTTGCTAACCTTGACGTAGTTCTGTTAGCCTACAAAAGAGAACCTTATTATAGATACAAGGGTTGTTTTTTCAGTGCTGTAGGACAAAATTGTTTAAGCAGCTATAAATACTTAAATACAACATGGTAAGTTTTCAGATTTCCTAGCAGCCATAATCTACTTCAGTTTCAATCTGAAGCCAACCAACGAAAAGTAACTAGCAAAATCTGTGTGATGTTATTGGTGGTTGCCTGAAATTCTCATCTGCCACCGCACATCTTTTGTATGTACTCATTAAGTCAGGGCTTAAATTCTAAGCATCTTTAGGGAAGTGTTGTGCTGGTAAGTGGTGCAAGGCTTAAGGGTAAGCAGTAGTTCCATGCAGGAGATGCAAATCGCAGCTGGCTGTGTTGCCTGTCAGAATTTCTGTTCCCTGAATAATCACTTTTACTGTGTGGAAAACAGTACTTCTGGTGGGGAAGGAATTACGAATTTGTCTGGGTTTGCTAAGGCATCATACGTTTCAAGTACCTCTTTGTTGTTGCCGGGGGTGTTTGTTTTATTTGTAATGTCTTTGTAATGCTGGCACTGGTTGGAAACCACGAGGTAGGACTTCCAGGTGAAAAGTACCCGTCCTCCCTTCTGCACTGGGCATCACATTACAAAACAAGTAACTATTTGAACAATTATACATAAGAAGTCTAATTTCTTTTGTGTGTAACAGTGTGGGTTAGCCCACAGTCCAGCTAATACTAAGTAATGGAATCTGCTTGGAAATTTTTTTTTCTTTTTTGAACTTAACCATCTCTTTTTGCATGAGTTGTATAATTGCAGTATTTTAAGTTACCCTACACCTGTACTGTTTAGCTAAGCTTAGTTAAGAGATTCGGAAGTTAGTAATGAGGACTTTCTCACATAAACCTAATTTCTTTGGGAACCAAGGTGAAACATAAAACCCCTGTTGACATTGTAAAAAGTTACTGTAGCTCATTACAACCAATTATATAACCAGTGTCTTGGGAATTCAGAATTTAAAACCGCTGTCACGGAACACGAACGTCTGTTTTGCTTTGGGGTTACACATTGCCATTTTGTTATAGTATTTGATTTACTGAAAAACCCCAATATTTTGGTAGTACAATTCTCATGGATTGTGTAGGGTTTTGCTTTTGACATTGGCCTGAAGAAGGGCAGCTCATTAATTTTATGTTCTGTAAAAGCTGTTGAAATGATAATGGACCAGGAAGATATTGTGGAAGAACAGTTGATTTGATCCGTCAGGAAGTCACATAAACATATCTTGATAGCACTCTTAGTTTAGTAATGGAAACTGACGAATTTAAGTTCTTTTTTTTTTCATGGAATTTTGAAAGCCTTTAAAAAAGGAGCAGTAGAAAGGAATGAGGAAGGGACAGTGAGGTCAGTGAAGTTGGAAAGGCGAGATGATGGAGAAAAGGGAAAGAACATTGAAAGGATGATCTGAAGACATAAGCCCTGAATTAAGCTTATCTTTTTTTGTTCACAGTGAAGGAATTAAACACACTCTTGTTCTAATGTGTATTTTGTTATAATATGTTATATTTTTATACTATTATAGAATATATATGGATTACAAAATATAGATTTTAAATATATATTTCAAACCTCATAAGAAGAGGTTGCAAATCACCAATGTGGCAAACAATTTGAAGGCTAAGGGAAAAAGGAAATGGTCTATTTGAGGAGAGACAGAGAAGAACAGGGGAAGGGAAAGAGTGTGTTTGTTGTCCCAGAATCGCACGGGTTGGAAGGGACCTCGGGAGATCATCTAGTCCAACCCCCCTGCTAAAGCAGGTTCTCCTAGAGCATGTTACACAGGACTTTGTCCAGGTGGGCTTTGAATATCTCCAGAGAAGGAGACTCCACAACCCCCCTCGGCAGCCTGTTCCCGTGCTCTGTCACCCTCAGAGTAAAGAAGCTTTTCCTCATATCCAACTGAAACCTCTTATGTTTCAGTTTGTGCCCATTGCCCCTTGTCCTGTTGCTGGGCACCACTGCAAAGAGTCTGGATCCATCCTCGTGACATCCACCCTTAAGATATTTGTATGTGTTGATGAGGTCCCCTCTCAGTCTTCTCTTCTTCGGGCTGAACAAGCCCAACTCTCTCAGCCTTTCCTCGTAGGGGAGATGCTCCAGTCCCTTTATCATCCTAGTTGCTCTCCTCTGGACTCTTTCTAGGAGTTCCTCATCTTTCTTGAACTGGGGAGCCCAGAGCTGGACACTACTCCAGGTGGGGTCTCACCAGGGCAGAGTAGAGGGGGAGGGTAACTTCCTGTGACCTTCTGGGCACACTCCTCTTAATGCACCCCAGGATGCCATTGGCCTTCCTGGCAACAAGGGCACACTGCTGGCTCATGGTCAGCTTGTCAGGGAATTAAAGCTACATCGCATTCACTGTAGATGCAGTTGAGGGGAACAACTGAAATATCTGAAATGGAGTTGCTTCTATTTTGAGAAAGCAATTAAGAGAGACTTTAGAGAAGATTTCTGATGCAAAACTGAGTTTAGTTTTGACCTTATTCTGTAAAATAAAGTGTTTCCTTAAAATATAAATTACACCTTAATAAATTTATTTTTTATTATCTTATTTGTCTCTGAATTGTCTTAACATGCGTAATTGAATGCTAGAGCAAGTGTGTTCTCATTTATAGAAATTTTAAAGATCTGTATCTTAGAAACTCAAAGTTATAAACCAGAATTAATTAAATGTTTTCTTACCTTACTACTTATTTGGTTTCAAGCAGTGTCATGTGGCTCTAAGAGTCATAACTTACTGGTCTAAGACTTAATTATCACCTAGCCCTCAGGTTCTAAGATATTTTGTTCTTTTCTCTTTGTGAATTTGTAATCCTGTGAATAAGTTATGCGATAAGTTAGGTTGTTAGTTGTTTGTTTCTTTGTTTTAATACAAGAAACATGGCCTTTTTTATGATGACAATTGACTGTGTAAATTGGATCCTGAGTTGTTACAAAACCAGGTTGGTTGTCACTAGGCCACATAACTGAAAGCAACAACAACAAAAAGCCCCCAGAGTATCATGGATTTATTTTTTCTGATGAGCCTTATTGAGGTGGTTACTACTATTGTTTAAATTCCCATTGCAGGTTACATCTCTGTAAAAATCACCTAAAAGAATTCACACTGCATCTGTAATTTACCCTGTTGCCATCTTACAGTCACCTACAGAACCCTGTTCTCAGGATTTAGCTATGGTATCAGGTGCAGTAGCGTGTCCTTGTCCTGAGTTGCGTGGTATTGTAAAGAATTCCAGAACCGTTCAGGTGCAGTAGGAATCATTAGGATCGCTCATGTGCCCCAGTTTCTGATCTCAAATTCTCATGTCCTGGAAGAAGTGGTTGGGTTTTGACATGCTTCCTGCCCCCCCCAACCCCCCCCCCCCCCCCCCCCCCCCCCCGGTAATATCAGGCTAGGTTTACTTTATGAATGTGCAACTTTAAAAGATACATAATTGCATTAATTTGCAGCTTGTTTCCAAGCCAGTTAAAGTTAATAGCTGTTTCGAGTAACTGCAGTTACTCATGCACAGTAATACCTATTTAAACAAAATACATGATACTTTATTTTTAATTTTTTTTTTTAAAGCAAACCACAGTTTTTCATTCTGTATTCTTTAGGCTGTAATTTAAAACAATACATAAAACAAGCCCGATAATGTAAATTACTGGATAGCCACTGTATTTTCCCGTTTGCAACAATATAAACAAGGTAATTGATTTCTTTTTAACTTTTGCAACAGAAAATAAAATTACCCAAGAAAACAGCCAGACGATACCCAGCGTATGAGCTCTATCTCTATGGGGAAGGAAACTATGCCGAAGAAAACAAAAATCTCCTATTAACAGGAATTCCAGTTCTCTTTCTTCCTGGGAATGCTGGCAGTTACAAACAAGGTAAGCATTTAGCTAAGTTATAGGTATGTTACAAAGAGCTCTCATATTTATGCATTACTCAATTGCAAGAAGTTTTCTGTTTGAAATAATACCAACAAAAGTGGTAATGGGTGATCATATTACAGTGTAGATATCCTTGTTAGTCCATGGTTAATTTCAAGCAGTCAAAAGACTTCATTTTATTTTGAAATCAGTTGGACAATTGAGCTATGATATTTTTCTGGAGTAAGACTTAAACTTTTGAAAGCTGGAAATAGTACAGTTTGTGCCATACTATGGCAGCACCGCACCCTTGCTGTATTTTTGGTCACAAACATCTAGTTGGTTTTGATTTGAACAACGTTTAGTGCAGTTATGCCAAATAAAACAAGACCTGAATTTGATTAGAAGAAACTGAATAAGCTATCATCTGTGATGTGAGGTAATTACATGCTACAGAAATAAGCATCATCTTGTGGCTTGCCCTGTAGCTTCATTATTTCCCACCTCTCTATGTAGTGGTGTGTTTTCTTTGGCATTCCCGCTTTACACATAGCCTGCTTTTGTTTTCCAGGTTATTCCCTCTTAGGCTTCTAGGCTTCACATGAAAAGTAGTAATAGTTTTAAAGCATTTTTCTTTTTCATTGTAAATACCAAAGTTAGTAGTCTGATGAACATGAAGTATTGTCTTTAACTGTTTATTTAAGTATCCAATATTCCTTCCAGGCTGAGTTTGTCAGGCTGTTATTTTTGTTCTCTGAAACGTGCTCTGAAACAGTTAGTAACGCTCTTATGATGTTAGCAAAATTGATGTGTATGTATGGGGAAAACCACCACAGTCTAAACCCTGATGTCTTACTGTGATAATTCTTCCTTATATTTGCACTGAACTTGATAATTAAATTAACTGATTTCAGAGAACAATGTTACCTGCTTAGCTTATAAAAAAGTAAAATATTTTGCTGACAGATACTTTCAGAAAACCCATACAGACTTGCAGGCACAATAGTATCCAAAGAAGATTCCGAACATAATGGTTATGAGGGATACCATATGGACTTTTGTAATTGTGCATAAAGTATTTCAAATCTGTGAATTAATGCTGTCTCTAAAAACACAGCAGTACATCACTATGCAGGAAATAAAATAGTACTTTCAGGGTATGTTAGGAATCAAAAGGGGCTCTGAGCAACCTGATCTAGTTAGCGGTGTCCCTGCTTACTGCAGGGGGGTTGGACTAGATGACCTTTAGGGGTCCCTTCCAACCCAAAACATTCTATGATTCTAAGAAAAACTTAAACTAGGTGAGTAGAAGTACTAAGTGCTGTGGATATCATGTGCTACTTAAGATCAGTAAATATTTAAACATTTATTCTTTGTTTTGAGAAATTGATTTAGGGAGACTGGCACTAAGTTGTATGTGCATTTTTCAAAATCTTTGTTAAAATTGTTCTGCCTTAGTGGCTCAGAATAGTTTTTGGTTTATTATGGAATTTATGAAAATTCATATTTTGTTCAGAATTTATTGTGAGGTAACACACGTTAATTCTGATACCTAGATGAGGAGCGGAGGTGTTGCTATTGTTATTTTCATACTTGTTTAAAATGTCTTCATTGCTCAGCAAATATGAATGTAAGTGCTGTTGCTGCTGCCTTTTCTGGGCTTGTTATTTTGATGTGTTACATGCACTTCGGAAGCATGTTACTTCATCATCTTTCATGGGCACTAAAATGAACCTTTAAAATTTACAAAATTGAGACATTGAGGAAAAGATGGTGGTCTGGTTTAATTATTGGGAACGAACCTGAGACTGGGAGAATTGAGATCCTGAGTTCTAATTAGGAACCTGTCACATGCTTGCCTTGTGATCTTTGGCAATAATCTTGTTCCTTTTACCATGACCTCCAAGATACAAAGTTGTGATAAGATATTCGATCTTTTAAATGCTTCTTAGGTCTTTTCAAACCATTTTGAAGATGTTCTTATTGCTTACTAGCTTTAGATAGAATTGGTGAAATGACTGACTACAAATTAGATTTATCATTTTCATCATGATGATAGTATCTGTTTGGGTGTTTGAACATATAAAATATTTAATAAATATTATTTTCCCATTTCATGAGCATTGCTGAAATTTGTTTGATAAGTTAATTTCTATAGCCTCCAAGAAGGAGGATTCTGCAGGCTGCAGATCTCTGAAATTGTTGCACTCCAGAAGAATTTTCTGTGTGCTGGATTTGGGCAGACCTTTCTGGCAATCATTAGTTATTTTATATACTTGCTTTTGGGACTTTCTCTTTTATTTTCGTCTTTCCCTACCATGCTTTTTTACTTGCAGCCATTACTGTTCCCATCCTGACATATCTCCATGGAAACTCAGGGACAATTCTGCACTTGGAAGGCTGCATTAAATAGCAGCTGGGGTTAGACAGAGAAGACAGGTCAGAAGCAAGACATTGTAAACAGAACATTTTCTCCCTCAAGATTTTAGGTGGAAAAGTGTCCTTTAGGGATTGATTTTTCCAATCCCCTGTACATGTCTTGGTGGTATTTGGGAATGTTGTCCTAGAGCTGATGATCTTCAAAGGAATTTCAGGAAAGCCTAGCAGTAGCAATGCCTCTAGAGTTGAAGTCCTGGTGGTGGTAAGAAGATGCAAATGAGATGAGAAAAGCAGCCCTCAGGTGGAGGAACATAATTCATGATCTTGTATAATTTTTTTTTTTTTTTGACATAAAATACTTCTGTAGCCAGCGGTAAGCTAAGTCGCATGGTTACCTGCCATAAGCATAGTATGCAGCTCTTGGTAACTCATTCCAAACTTTATTTTCATCTAAGCAGGTTTGTTGTTTTCTACATTCTTCTGTAAGCTCTTATTATATTTACAATTTTTTTTTAATCAGAGGGATTCTTATAAAAATAGAAAATAGTTATTTCTTTTCTCATTTTGCAATTTGCTTCTCATAGTGACTGGCTGATACTTTTGCTCAGATTATTTATATCTTCAAATCTGTTTTTGTAAAACAATTGTGATTGCATATTAGAAAAGAGATTATTTGCTTTTGGATGTCTTTTTCATCCTTTTTTTTTTACTTCTATAAATGACTTGAGATGAACAACGGATTTAGAATAACATTTGTTTCTTAAGAGATTATGAATTTGTCTACTAATGACAGTGCTAAGCAGTGACTACTAGACTGTTCTAACTGATGTTGTTTCTTTTCCTAGTACGCTCTCTTGGCTCCATTGCACTTAGAAAAGCAGAAGATGTTGACTTCAAGTATCATTTTAATTTCTTCAGTGTCAACTTTAATGAGGAGTTGGTTGCATTGTACGGTGGTAGTCTGCAACGACAGACCAAGTTTGTGCATGAATGCATAAAAGTAATTCTTAAGTTGTACAGGGTAAGTAGTGACATGTGCTGAATAATGTACTTGCATTGAATGGAATTCTGGGCTGTCTTTTTTGCTGGAAAACTGATGAATGATGAATAAGGGAGGGAGACTTTATAATGTGTGTAGATAATTGAGTGTGATAATAGTGCAATGGAGAAGTGCTGCTCTTTAATAGGTTTTTAATGCTTGTGATGATCCCAGAGCCTTGGTGTTAGGTTCTGTATTGTGTTTCTAAATAAATACTTCCATGCATGATGTATGCTTCTTTTTTTTGTAGTAGAGATGTAAACTTTCCCTAGCTTATTAAAATATTAATATAGCATCACCTTACATCCATTTTTCTTTAGGGAAGTTCTTTGATAGCCTATGTCCCTAAGAGCATCAAAAATTAAAAATATGCTGAAGTTTCTTATGTTTGCACAGGCTATATAATATTTCCTTTCAAGCTGCAAACTTCATGTTAAGCACATTTTTTTGAGACAGCAAGTAAATTTGTATTAATTTTGTAAACTTGGCAAGTTGATACTAGTTAATATTGTCCTTGAGAGGACATAAGTTAATTTTGGGGGAAAAAAACCCCTTACAACTGATAACCATAGTTCAATGTCAAATCTATTTTTGATGTATCTAACTTCTCTCTGCTTAAGGATCGAGAATTTGCACCGACCAGTGTTGCAATAGTAGGTCATTCCATGGGTGGTCTTGTTGCAAGAGCATTGCTTACTCTGAAGAATTTTAAGCCTGAACTTATAAACATCCTCATTACGCAAGCCACACCTCATATTGCACCTGTAATGCCTTTAGACAAATATCTTACCGGTAAGTATAGCAGGCTATCCAATACATTGTATTTCTTTATTGATCCTCTCAAGCATTGATAGGTGAGATTCTTGCAAATCAACAGCAAAATGTGCTGGTTGTGTGAGAGCACTGGGATACTGAGAGAAAGTAAAGGTGTCATATAAAATGGATTATGTGGGCTTCAGCTTTTGTGCAGGGCCTGGAACTCTCAATAATTTGTAATTTTAGTGAGTTGCAGAGAATGTTACTAAATTTGTAAGCTCTCCAGCAAATGACATTTTTTCTTTCTTTTCTGTAAAACTTGACCTCTCTAGTGGCTTTTTTTATCAAATGAATTGCCTAAATAGAGTTGCTAAATTTAATGTTTGTCATGCCCAAAGGTTGGGAGGGTGAGAATATTGAATACAGATATAATTATATATTTTATGTATATTTAATAAGAGATGTATTTTATGCTCATCTAAATAACTGTGGAATAAAAAATGAAGTATAATTATTATGCATATACTATACACTTCTTGAAAAGCTAGATTCGACTAAACTATGCTGGTGAAATATGTGCTCAGTGATAATTGTGCTGCTGCATGTAGCTATTGAGGGAATTGGTGAAGGAAAGGGAATAGACATTTATGTCATTATTCTCTGTGGCACCCAAGAGGAATGGATTATCTTTAGCTGCTGAGTTTGATTTATTGTGCTTGTATTAATTCTCCCTCTTACAATTGATTGCAATGCAATACTTCTTCCTTGCTGACTGTTTCTGGGCTGTGGCTGTCCTTAAAATAAATCTGTGATCTGCTACTTAAATGATGTATGTGCTCAGCTGATACAGAAAATGTAAGTGTATCTGTCTTTCCTGACTGCTACCTCCTTGGGGTTAAAACAACAATTTTCCTTCCTTATATGAATCAAAAGTGGTAATTGGACCTTGAATGCCTCTAGGGGGGCTTACAGAAACTTTTAGTTAAGTGTTTCTATAGCTTTTTTATATATCAAATAGACTTATGGGGAAATTGTGTTTGACTTTAATATATTTTATAGATTTTTATACAGCTGTAAACAATCATTGGATTCTAAAGGCCCACGACTTAAGAAATTTAACTACCCTTTCTGTGGCGGGAGGATTCAGAGATTATCAAGTTCGTTCAGGACTGGCTTTTCTACCAAGATTGAGTCAGCATGACAGTGCCTTATCTGTTGTGGTAAAAAAGCAAACTATTTTTTTGGTTTTGCATGGAGCTATGTTAGATAGCTATTTATGTAATGCATGTATCAGTGTCTAATTATAGTCTATATATGCAGCATAGTATACCTAAATAAGAAAATACTGCAGGTGAAAACACAAAGTAGATAGTGTACGGTTATAAAACCACAAATAGTTGATGTAGTATAAATGAGTATCCGCTGGAAGAAGATGTGTTGGGGTAGATTTGAATCATCTACCAGTTGTTACTGTTTCTTCTCACCACCTTCTTGCACCTTTTTAGTTTCAGAACACAGGTTTTATTTTCCTGCACTTTTACAAGAGATGTGTATGTGGAGACTGACATGTGCAGTATAGGAGTAGACTGCTGGTTTAATTATAAAAAGATGACTTTGGCTTAGAGCCTTCTCTTTGTATCTTTGTTTTTCAAAGAACTTATGAATAGAAAGGATTTACTGGATCATCAAGTCCAGTCTTCTGCTTTTGCAGGCATCTATCTCCTTCCAAAATTAATCAAGCAACATCATAGATACAGTTAGGCTTGTCATTCCATCCCCCCACCATCAACCTGTTCCCAATGTGGAAGAAGCTGGAAAATACTCCTCAGTAGGAAGAAAACTTGTAATTTCCAACTTTCATTTACTGCACAAGTCAGCTTTTAAATGCATTTGTTCTGACACTGACTTGAAATGTTATCTGAAATAGATGTCATTGCCTTGGTGTTTACTCCCTGTCCATTGTACAGAAAGCTGTCTATAAATAGTCTCAGCTCTGATTCTGCTAGGCTAAGAAGATTAACTCTGCATTCCCTTTGTCCTAGTAACCATTCCCTGCATCTGCTCTACTTTCGTTACTCTTGAGTGTTGGTGACCAGAATTTTGCATGAGATCTCATGCCTAGTGGTATCAGTTCTTTCTCATGCTTTTTTGATTTTTTTTTTTTTTTTAATTTTATTTTGGGGGTTTTGTTTTGTTTTGAGGGTTGTTTTGTTGTTTGATTTAGGTTTTTTTCTTCCCAGCTGTAATGTATTAATAGTTCCATAGCTTACTTGAATCAAGTTGTGCAACTATGCGATGAGCTCCATTTATGGTAGACATTTTTTATATTATTACTCCTTAAAATGCAATACACTTATACAAATGAATAGCTTTGGACTGGCTAGTTCTTTCTGCATGGTGTTCTGACACTCCTTTCTGTTGAGGATGCCCTGGCTTTTTCAGTAGCAGCTTTCATTGGCATGCTTCTATTCTTGTATGCCAGGATCACTTATTAAGTAATTAATTTATAAATTGCTAATGACTAAGATTAGTCATAGAAGCAGTCTTTGAAGAAATTTTTTGTAAGCTTCCTCCATACCATTATTTGCCCTTTCACCATTAGTCTCTGCTATCTAACATAGATAACTTGGTCATTTTGTTTTACGAGTCTTGTTTTACAAGTGCTTCAGCACTTGTAAGATTTTTGACTGAAGAAGTCATTCTGTTGCACCCAAGTCCCCGAAGCTCTTAAGATAAACACTTTTCTTCTTAATAATTGTGCAAATATGTTTAAATAAGGAGGGGAAAGTCTTGCTTAGAACTTTAAAATGTTGAATAATAACAAAATTTTAACTTTTTTCCTTCCCCAAACAGAGCTCAGCTGTGCCTAGAGCTTGGGCCTCAACAGACCATCTCTCCATAGTGTGGTAAGCTAATGGAACAAAGGTTAATTGACTGACATCGCCCTGTTATCACATTATACAATAATTTAACTGCAGCATATTATTTTGATGTCACTTTTGACCGCTTTTATTCCCCTGGATATTTCCTTTCTAGATTTAATTTTACTTTCTCTGTCTTACAGGTGCAAAGAATTGATCCTGGCTACCATTAGAGCTTTTTTTGATCTCATAGATGAAAATACAAGGCAGGTTTGTATATGTGATCTCCTGTACATTTCCCCATCACACTTTCTTCTTCTATCCCAGAATTAATTCCTGCTTAATCGGGACAAATATCACCCTATTATACAGAAAACTCCTTTTTGATTATTCTTAGTCATGCTGAAAAAATTGTTGCTGTTTTGTACCAGTCACTGAAAAATCCTGTGACTTTGTGTTGTTTGACCAATGTGTCAGAAATAATTAGGTGTTAACTCAGTTTTTATTATTGACTGCTTGATGCTTTATAGCTGTTGTGTGGACTGAACTTTTCTTCCATAATGCAACAGGTTAATTGACCTTGCACCAAGATAAACCAATTTTGCTAGCTGTGTAACTTAACTTTGAATGTGACCTCTCAATGTGTGTTTCTCTGAAGGGTGAAAAACTGTGATAGTTTAATGCAGACATAATACTTCTAGAACTTCCCTATGTGTTGTCATCATAGTGGCCAGCACATATTTGTGGTGTTCTTTTGCAAATAGCACTTATAAAAATAGAATGCAAGTAAACTATTAGTCTACTTGTTTACCTCCAGCTACCATTATTTATTGCTTTTCTAAATAAATATCCTGCATCTTACTTTTTGAAAACTGTTGGAGAAATCTCCCATTGTACTCTGTTCTCTTTCTGAAATGTTATGCAGCAATAAACATGAATTGGAATTAAGGTCCAAGAGGTTGAAAATCTGTAAGAGCAGAGCCCCAGACATGGAAGAGGAAGGCTTCCAGGTGTTGTTCTTGAGGCTGTTTGGGGTAGACCTCTCTAGTTTCTTAGGTGTACTCACTTTAACATGTGATTTAGAGAGACAAGAAGGGGGGGGGATACGGTTGTTCTGGAGTTGACTGGCAGTGTGCTGGAGGGTAAAACTTTTCAAAAATTGCTTGTAACGGCCACAGTTTTGAAGAGCTGAATAGACAAAAATTAATCCTGGAAATTTGATTTTTTTTTTTGGGCGGGGGGGGGGGGGGAAACCCAACCGCAAACAAAAGTGAATCCCAATGTAGCTCTACAGCTGTTTAGATGCTTGAAATATTAAGACGAGATGTAGTAGGCTGGACTTGTGAACTCAGACTAGCAAATATAAATGTGACAATTTTTCCTAAACTCTAGCATAAGTATGCTATTTCAGGAAGAATGCATGTGTGTCTGTAGAGACAGTTTAATAGAATGGTTTCCTTGTGTTAAGGAACTAAGCTTCTAAAAGTTTTAGCTATGCTTTATAACATATGTAGACTTTTTGTATTAAGTGATTGACTATTGATGGCACTTTGTTCAGATAATTGAATTTAGAATAGAAAGTGTACCATGTCTTCCAACAATCTCTCCTGCCTCTCGTCCCCAAAACTGCATTGTTAGCTATGATCATGTGATGATTGTAAATCACACAAATTGGTAAAATAAAATTTGAACAATATGCTTTTTTTTTTCTTAAGATAACTGAGGATCCAAAGAAGAGAATGTCTGTACTGAATCACCACTTTGTAAGACACCCTGCAAAGATATTTGAGGAAAATCCTGAAGTTTTCACGGAACTCACAGGTGTGCAGCAGTTTTCTTTTGAACAGGATTCAGTGATACTCCTTTGTTAATAGTTACTCTTCTCTCTATCAAACCTCTGGAATACATTTTGTCCTTCTTCAAACATTGCTAAAATGATACATGCGTTATAGACCTAAACTATCATCTTTTGTGTGGTTTCAGCAGTAAATAGATGAAAAGGGGTAGGAACAAACATCTGTCACTTTTATATGGCTTAGATTCAATGGATGAGCGGGAGTCATATTTACACCAGGTTGTCCAGTAGACAATCTCAGAAATTTGAAATAGCTGCATGTCAAAAGTACAGTCTAATCTATGCTTACATCCCGTACTTGCAAGAGAGAGAGTATGGGTGTTGTAGAGCCATTGCATTAATTTTTTGCTATTCATGCAAATCCTGAATATTTAGATCTGCTCCGCCAGTGACTTCCTTTTTTTCATGACATGGCAGGGTAAAATGGACTGCACACTAATGGTTTCCTTGTAACTGCTAAGAATGCTTAGTTAAAGGTGAGAAATTTTCACTGCATGGAGTCTTGGAAACTAAACAGAACTTTTGCAGGGCACAGCTGTATTCCTAGTTTTGCTGAAGTGGGCTGAACCATTTTATGAAAACCATTTTATTTTAGGAATTTTCTTAATGTAAGCTATTGCAGAAGTACTAAGGTAGCTTCAACTTTGGTGTCCGGTTTTGGCCACCCTGGTATAATAAGGCATTTAGGCATTGACATATACTGAAATGAGTATGGAGCAGAGGACCACCAAAATGATTAATTCTTGGGGCATAGGATATGGGGGAGAGAGGCTGAGTGAACTGGCGTTTTTCACCCTAAAGAGAATGCTAAGGGTCATCCTGTTGCTGTCTTCAACTGTCTAATGAAAAATTGGAGGGAAAGTGAAGCTAGATTTTTCTCAGAGGTGCACAGTGATAACACAATAGCCAGTAGAGTCCATTTACAGCAAAAGAAATTCCAGTTAGATATTAGGAAAAAGTACATCACCAGGAGGGTGAGCAAACACTGGAACAGGTGCCCAAATTGGTTGTGGAACTGATTTGTTTGTTTACCCTTTTTTTAGGACAGTTTTTAGCAATAAGGAGGAATATTTTTAAATAGGATTTCCTGTTTGCATCTTATTTGTGGTGATCTTTTGACGCTTAAAATAACAAGTTCATAACAGAAATGTAGGTAGTTACACAGAAGAAAGATATTAACCTTCTTGCATGACAGTCTGCATTGTTTGTATTTCTGATCTCTTCATTATTCTGTCCTACTCTTTTTCTCCAGACATATCTTTCAACTGCTACTGTTTTCTTGTACGTGTTATTCACTTAATCGTTGACTTGCTTCTACACAAGTTTTTGTGTTAGTTTTCTTAAAGGCTGACAGGAACAAAGATTGGGGCTGTTTCTAATGCTGCCTCAGCTTTAATCAGTCACCCTGTAATTACATCAGTATTATTCAGTTTCTTATTTGTTTTGTTGCCTTGAGAGCTTTGTTTCAAGATCCATAGGGGTCTAATTTTACAATTAATATGTAGGAATTGTATCCTAGGGTTTTGTTTCTTGTGTAAGTGATGATAACTGTTGCGTGTAATTCTAAGTGGTAGCAATCCTGAGTGTTGATTAAAGGTTATAAAGTTTATGGCCGTTAACAGATAAGAGATAAGTACTTGTCGATAGATAATATTTTGGAGGCACGGATAATAGTTCCTGCAGCATGGTATATAAATACATACTTATTTTTAGGAGCTTTCATATGGATTACAGTCAAAGCCTCAAAATGGACTTACTCAGTTTACAATGTAAGTAATTTTTTTTCCTCATTGTGTTTTTGTTTGGGGTTTTTTTTTTTTTACTAATGAGCATTTTTTTTTTTCTTTTAAGGATTCTGATGGAAAATATTTCACATTTCCTCTTGCAAGCCACAGAAAATCATACAGTCATGTTTACTGTGAAAACAGTATGTTGGTGAGAAAATACTACTTTAATGTCTGGAGTCTGTTTATAAAGCTGTATCTTTAATTTAGATTTGCTGCAGTTTTAAGGCAGTTTAATGAACAGTTGTTGAAATTACTGACATCCATTTACATTTACAGCCTAATACATTTTGTTAGATGTACTTCCTGTTTTAGCATGTCACACTTAGTGTTCAATGTCACTCGAACCTCAAATGTTTTATTTTTGACTCTTATGGGTAGCCCGATTATCCTTTAATTTAGTGCAGTTCTGTATTGATGGTTTTGAATGAAGAAGTTATTTTTTAGTGCTGCCAGGATTCAGCCATACTTCTACTTTGGGAAAGGTGTTTACAGGTTTGCTTTCTCATAATAAAATTTAAATGAGCCTGAAAGACTACAGAGATCTTCCACTAAACAGTGGAAGCAAATGGAAGTCAGATGAGAAAACAGCACCCTTTCACTTGTCGCCTCTATTGAGAGGAGAGGCGATAATGTGCATTTCTTATATTTTTAGCTTGAGACACATAAATTCAGCCAAAATGTTTTTGAAATTTTTTTAAAAATATGTTTTGAAGGAATGAATGCAATCTCTTGGCGAACTGGAGATGGATAAATACACTTTTTAGAATTATGTGAGTGTTTTAGATTAGCAGCAAGAAAATTGAGATGCTTTCCTGTTCCATCCTGCCTGTCCCTGTTGCCACTCCTCCCCTTACCAAGGAAGAGGCTCATATCACCATTGTGTAAAAAAAAAAAAAAAAAAAAAAAAAAAAGTGTCTATATTGCCAGTGCTTTTTTTAATGTCCTTCCCAGTACCACCTTCAATATTTACACATTTGTTGTGATCTTAGTTGTGTTTTAATAGGGTAACTTGCATTTGTTATAATATCTTAAAGACAGGACTAGTACTGCTTGAAGAGGAGGAGATACAGAACGATGTCTGAGATACTTGCACCATGGTGTTATCGCTTCAGAACACTTAAATTCTCGAGGGGGTAGCAGTAGAATATTAAAAATCTCAAGCATTCTAGACTAGTTAGGATAGTACCTTGAGACATTTCTTTCAGTTAGAAAAGATTAAATTAATAAAATTGAATTTTACATTATGTGTAAGGCAGATTTTTTTTGAGGAGAAATGATAAAAGTTTGTTTGCTCAACCTTGTATTTGTGTTTAGAAATTGTATTGATTCATAACTAGAAAAGGTGGCAAATGGAAGTTATTTAAAATGGCTCCTAGAAACCCCCACTTTTCACTCTTATGCTTCATCTTTCCATCCTTGTAATTGTAATTCCAAGATTATGATATCAGACTTCTAATGGACGATATCACTTGCTGTTAACACAGAAGCCTGGCTTCATTGTGGAGTGGAAAAAAAAAAAGTTGGTGAATATCTTTCATTATAAATAATTGAGAAGATCTGAGACAGACTGGTTTTATCATAATTTTTGCTTTTACACTTTGGCATTTGACATACTTATGAGAGTTTAGTCACTAGTGATAGCTGCTGCAGACACACTTAATAAAAAAGGAGTGAGATGAAGATGGAAGTTTGTTATTTTTAGTAACTTAACTGCATCCAGGTTCTGCTATCAGAGGGTTTTCAGAACAGTTGCTGACATTTGGTGTACTGACACAGCATATAAAAATTTTGGAGAAGGTTATCAGCATTGACTCGAGCATTGTTTGGAGTAAAGAATTGCTATTTTTAATACATTTACAAATACATTCACACATAGGTGATGTACTGTTTTATGATATTGACTTTACAGGACACAAGTAGCTGGATTTATGGCTGCATGAACAGCAGTTCATCGATGTGGTGAGTATAAACAGTTTCTGTTCTTTATTCAAATGGATCTTGTGAGACTACATTTGAATTTAAAGCATATAAAATCTCCTCCTTCTCCTTAGGAAGGAAGAGATTGGGAAGAAAAGTAAAATTCTCACTGTGAATAATTCATGCTTTCTGTATCACCAAGAAAACAGGAAATAATAGGCTTTCTCAAAATTACTGCACGAATGCAGAAAGAAATAGGTGAACTTTTTCTTCTTTAAGCTCTATTTTTGACCTTCATAGCAGTGAAAAGTTGCTCCTGTTGCTCTCTTGTGGACAGTACATGCCATGCTGGATTCCTAAATTGTGTGTTTTATAGCATCTCTTTAGAATCTTATGACAGAAGACATCAAATTGTCACTCAAAGCCTTCAGAAGAATGGGTTGAAGCATCTCTTATTTTTTTTCTTATTCCAAACCTGCTATTATCATATGAAAAATATTTAGAAATGTGGGTGACTTAGAGATTATTTGAATTGGGTCATTACAACTGTTACAAAATGGATTTAAAACACTGGTTTAGCTTACTTTTGCAGAGTAAGCTCAAAGTAAATTCAATCTACCCTTCAGATTAGGGAAAGCTTCTAAGTGGAATTGAGCTAGCATAGTATTTATCTGTTCTGGGATCTGTGCTGAGGGGTATAGCCACAGAGCCTTGCCTCCAGCATATGGCCAGATGTCATAGTTACTTTTTCCTGATCCAAGGAGAAGTCGGCTGTTACTCCTTTGTACAACCTTTGGTCAGCACCAAGTGCAGGTTAGGCTAGTTCAGGACTGCTACCTAAAACCTCATCTAATAATAACATTTTTGCTGTGGCCTGTGTCCTGAGGTCGTGTAACACTATTTTGAGACACGAAAGTATCCCGGTATTCTAAAAGTTGCAACTTTGACTGACTGACTGGATGTGTTGCAGTTCAGTGTGTTAATATAAGTACACACCATTTTAGAACTGCTGCAAGCTCTGCAGCAGCTAACAAAATTTTTGGTTTATATTGCATGTTTTGGTTGTTCCCATAGGAAAAATCGGTACTTTTGATGTTTAAAAGATGCTAATAAACCTGTGTGTTAATTCAATGCCAGTGCTGTTTTAGCTCTTTAAGAGTTTTCATTATGTGTCTGAAGTTGCATGGCTAATAACTGCTGAATGTTTTGTGTATGACAAAGTTAGAGCTTTGCTTAACTTGTTTTTGCAAAAACAAGATTTGCAGTATCTGAAATTATTATAGTTTGATAAATTACTATGGTAGCTAACTGCAGTAGACTCAAACTTGTTCTCAATTTAAAGTCATGTGAATCCAGAGAGAGAGAAAAGCTGGTATGTTAATCCACTGTGATAATGTAGTGCCTGCATAATAAATATGCTTATCCTTTAATGTGCATGACTTTTTACAGCCTGGAAGCTACTGATTTATCCTGGAGAGCTGAGTTACTTCCAACCACCAAGGTAAGTATTGTACATAACTTGCAGGGGGGAGAGGTGCTTCCTGGGGTAGTTGCATGTCATGGGAGAAGGATCTGTTCTGTTTACAGAATTGCAACATGCAGTTGTATTCTAGAGGAAGGGGTACAAGAGGTGTGGACATCTGGGAACTGGCAAGGGGCAAGCTAAGGGGTGTGTTCAGTAATAGCTTTCCTTTTTTTTTCTTGTTTGCTCTTTTTCTTTTTTTCTCAAGGTTGTAATACTGAAACTTCAGGACTATCCTTCTTTGTCCCATATTGTCATTCAGGTACCACCCACAGTTGGCAATAAGGTAAAAAAAAAAAAAGAAATGCAGAAATTGCTTGCTTAATGTTTTCATAGTTTTCAGATGCTATGATGGAAGGAAGAGGAAGTATGCACTAAGTTACTATGAGAAACCATAGCCCTATCTTCCAGTGTGGTTTGAAGGTAACTTTGTTATCTTCTGTAAGCTCAGAAACATTTTCATTTGATAAAATACCAAACACAAGGCATGAGTAGTACTTGAAACGTACAAAGCAACAGTTCTCAAACCAGTTTTTACAGTTCTTGTTGGAGGCTTTAATGTTCTTCCTTACTTTTCTTAATACTCTGATTGCATGCCTGAATATTTATCTTTTTGAACAGTCAGTTCTCTTATCCAGGGTAGCAGAAAATCCTGTAGATAATTGAAGACACCACATATGGATTCTGGGGAGTGTAGTACAGATACCTCTGCAAGCTCTGAGACCAGCTCTGAGACCACAAATAATGTGGTAGACTGAGTTGTGCAAAGTTTGATAGTTCTGAATCTCACAGATGAGTTGGGTATCTTTGCATCAAGCCCTCTCAGGATCCCAGTAAGAGGAATACTTGCAGTGAATCTAAGCAGACTGCATATTACCTGGCTGGGTCTGGCAGGCCTTTCTAGTTAGCCCTGAAAATGGCAGAACACTGAACTTGAATTTAAAGTCTAAGTAGATCTGACATTCCTTTCTGCCACACAAATACAGTCTCTGCATCTGTGGTATAATAAACCATGATCCAAGAAATTATTCACAGCTGAAGTGATTAGAATGATCATCTATGAGTGTATCTTTAGGTAGCTGTGACAGAGATATCTTGCAGTTAAATTATACAACATTCTGGATAAGCAAAGATAGAAGAGGTCACTTGTGACATGTAACCTGCTAAGTTGCAGTCCAGTGTTAAATCTTAGAAACTGCTTTTAAGAAATAAACAAATGCTCGATTTACAATGGGATGGAAAATAACTTTCAAGTGACCTAAATACTTCTTAGAGATGGTACAACTCATACCTGCAGGATAGTCTGCTTTGCTTTTGCATGATTAAACTTCATGAGAGAAACGTTCTGTTTGCTTAAGAAATTGTATCTAGAGTTTGGACAAGTCACTCTCCTTTGCAACACCTCCCCCCCTCACCCCCTGAGAAGGAGAGATGTGAACTGAATTCTAGTCATTCTCAGCTGTTTGAATAGCCTTTTTGAAGGCTGTTGCAAATGGGTGAGAGCCACAGTAACCTGGGAATCATGCTTAAGCTACCCAAATTTGTACCGCTAAGTATAGTAACAAACTACCTGCCAGTCCCTATCAGTGGAGCGTGGAGAGGTGGCTTTTCAGTATTTGTGTCCTGGATTCTGCCTGAGCCTTAAATAGAATTTGGTAAGTGCAAAGGATTTATAGTCTTGTGCTCGGTTTAGATCTGTATTTAATATCCTGAATTGCAGTATACTTTGGAATGTGAATTCTTCAAAGAGGATTCCAGAACAGTACAGCTTCCTGTAACACATCTTTTTCATTTGGTAAGTATAGCATATTACTTTTGGAAAAAAAATGGAAAACAAGTATTACTAGTATTTGAATAATAAATTTGCCTAAAAATTCCAATGGTCAGGAGGTTTTTGTGGGTTTGTTTTTACTAAAGTTAATACTGCTTTTCTTAGCAACAGACAAATAAATAAGAAATGGGGGGGTGGGGTGGGTGTTGACTAACAGATAGAGAAGCACATAAGTCTCCTGGAAAACAAAAATATCTGAAGATGTAGTGAGTTCTAAGTTAATTTTATCTAATATGTGAAAATAATATATCCTTTACAGGGCTTTCTTCAAGCAAAATTCTGTTAAACTCAACTGGCTTACTTTACAACGTACAGCTCCAGCACTTTAACCAAGTAAGAATACTACTTAATTTTTTAAGCTAATGCAACCACTGTTTGGAGAATGTAAGTTGTTGTTTTTTTTTTTTTAATGTTCTAGATATATCAAGCTTTCAAAATTTATATAAGAGCTACTGCCAGTCACTCAAAGGTAAATATAAGTCTTCTAAAGTATAAATTTATAAAACAAAGCTTGTTGAAAATTCTCAAGACTGAAGCTGGTGGAAACAGAAGTCCTCTCATGCAGTGGGGTTTAGGCAGTACTGCTGTTACCTGCTCAAACGTCTCTGCTAATATCTCTCACTTTCCACTTTTTTTTAAGAAGGATAGCCCAAAGAAAAATGTGGAATTAGTCCTCATATGTTTGTTTTTGTTACTTCGCAGCAAAGGGCAACTTGAACTTTCAGCAGGATTATGCATTGTGTTGAACATATTTCTCAAGAATAGCATGTTTGGCTAGCATTTGTGTGCGCTAACTATGGGACTCAAATTTGAATGTTGAGCTGCATAAGCTTAGACCGAATGGGATGCTACAGGACTTTACAAAAAAAAAAGATTTATTAGCTGAGGTTACAGCTTTGTATTGAAAACCAGAAATTTTCTCATAACTGTCTTGCCTTTAAACATTGCTGACTTGCTGTCTTGTTCTGTAACAGCACAAGTTAAAAAATGTCATTTTTGTTCAATGCTAACTGCACTGACCTGCATTGCGATGTCAATTGCAATGTAACTGCAAGCCCAGTGATTCTGTATAGTGATCTATATGCTACCTTTGTTTTACTTGCATTGTAGTTTTTGGAGACAGTTGCCACATTATTTTGTTAGTTAATTTTATGTTTTTTAATTCTCTTCTATTTCAGAAAGAAAACCTAATGTTTACAGACTTCATATACCCTGGTCACATGAAGACTCATTAATTGTAGCAAAGTAAGGAATTTACAATTATAACTTCTTGACACGTTTTTGAAGAATGTTTGCATCCTGTTGTGGTAATATTTCTGATCTGAGACAACTTCTCCGGTCTTAAGTGTTTGGTTTCTGCATCTTTTTCTCATTTACCTTTCTGCCCTTGTTGACAAAGTTGTTTTGACTTTTCCTCAAAATAAAAATACTACTAATTGTTTGTTTAATAGTTTTCACTAATTTCTCAAAAAGGAAGTCAGATTTGCTGGTCTGAAATTCTCAGCATAAAGTTTGACCCCCTCATGAGTGGAGAATGGAGGCTGCTTCTTGATGCTGGCGTCTTCCCGTAACCCAGGATTTGGATCACACAGCAGCCCTAAGTTGCTTCAGGAGCATAGTTCTGACAAAATTAAATTATACAGCTTGAAATAAGTGTCACTCATGAATCGCAGTTGAACAATCTGGCTTTATTTTAGATGGTTGGAAAACTGTCTTCCTTGTTTATTTTAGAGGTCTTAAGGATACCTTCCTATTTCTGCTCCTCCCCCTTCGCCCCCCTGCCCCACATATTTTCTAACAACATATATTTGCAGGAAAGTGAATTGTATTCATGAGAATCTGCCCTTCCCATTTTTGTCACTCAGCATATTTACGTGTTCTGGGGGGCAGTGTGTACACTAATGCTCAACTTGTCTGTTTTCATTAGTACCATACCCCTTGGTAGTTCAGAGGACAGTGGATTAAGAACGTTTTGTAGTTATTTTTGATGGGATTAAACAAGTTTGTTATACCATTTCGCTCATTGCTTGTGGTGACACTTGGTGTACTGCTTTATGTGTGCTTGTTGAAGACTAAGGCATGTTTGGCTGGTTTTCATTATAAGGACAACAATTACCAGTTAAATTGCTCTTTCAGAGTTCCGTCTTTTACTGAGATTTCTGCAAAACTGCATATTGCTCAGCCTCAGAATGATAGCAGGGTTCCAGAGTTAAATATTTACTCTTCCTCAGACTGTCAGTATGAAGTGAGTAATACAAATTTATTTTATAGCTAGTTTGCATTGCTGTATAATTTTTGCACAATTCAGTCTTTTAAAACATGTAGCTAATTAGTCAAAATAAATACTAAGCAAAGTCTGTCTGCCCTTTCTGTAAATGTAGTGCATGTTACAAGTATTTTGCAACAGCTGAAGTAATACTGAAAGTTGGGCTCTCATTTCTAAGAAAAACTTTAAAGCATTTGTTTTTAAAAAGTCAGTAGTAAACTGTTGTACATTTTAGTTATGGGATTGCTGTATTATAATACTTACATTGGCTTCTTAAAAATACAAGTATTTTGTACTTACACTTACCATTGTGTAAAACAATAAAATATTTCTTTTTTATCAAGGTAATTCTGAAGACTTCACTTATACAGGTTCTTGGGCAAGTAAGAAAACCTTCTAGTACTAGATTGTTTTTTATGTCAGTAGCATCTCTAGAAGTTTTCCCTTCCTCTCTTCCCCACTATGGCACTTCAAATTCCTTCTTCATGCCAAGAGGCACACTATCAATGATCACTTAAAATCTTGTCACTTGGCAAGGCATCCCATCCAGATAAATATCAGGCCTCAGTTTTCAGAGGAGCAGAAAAGTACCCTAGCTCTACAGAGCTAACGTAAACGTTGAGCATTTGGCTTTGTGGTTAGCCGAATATCTGTAAAGGGATGACACTGTAGGTCACTTTCACTTTCTTGCCTGATGAGTCAGTAGCGTTAAAACTTCAAAATACACTTGGCATCAACTAAAAGTCAGGGAAAAAGCCTATGCTCCTTTTCAACAAATTTTCTGTGGTTATCAGTGAAGAATACATTTCAGCATTGTCATCAGTAAAAAAAGATTGGCCATCTGCATTTTTCTGATTCTAAAAAGTAATTAATTTGCAAGCACCTAAGTGTAGTGCTGGAATATTATTGGCAAGTTTCTCTATCTGAATGTATGCGTTTATATCAAGGATTTTTTATTTTGTTATCATTTTAGAAGATTTTACATACTATTTGTATATTAATCATGACTTGGGACAGTGGAAGCCAATTAAAACATTAATGAAACTCCTTCCAAAAATTCTTAGCCCCAAAGTATATATAACTATATGCAGGTTTTGCTTGGGAAGTGGCCTTTACTTTTAATTTTTTAATTTATTTTACAGAAACACCATTAACATGCTACTGTATTCTTTTAATAGTTGTCTTGACTGGGGAAAAAAGCATTCATTTGTAATTTGGTCATTTATCAAAACATTTTGATTAGCGTTTATGAGAGATCTTTTTTCAAATACTTATTAAAGCATCAAAATAAGAAACTGAATCTTTTAAGAAAGATTTTCTAATCACATTATCATGTTGGCTTCATGATAATATTTTTGTGTGTGTGTTTTAAATTTTTTTTATATATAAGTTAAAAGTTATCCTCATATCCTTGTCTTTCAGATAATAAGATTCCATGCTGGTGCTCTTCCTGCCTATATTGTTTCTAATATTATTCTTACTTATGGAGGACAATTGAGCACATTGTTATCAACAGGTACTTTTCTAAATTTTTTTTTTCTGTCACAAGTTTTTTTTAGAGAAATTACTTATCCAATTTACTCTTGAAAGACTAGCTAGTTGTGAATTTTTTAAGCTAAGTATAATTGAACTTCTGCAAGTAATTGGATCTATGCTCTTCACTTTCGGGTTTTATTCGCTGGTAGTTCTCCAAGGTTGTGTTATAGCAGAATTACTTCCTTATTATTTTAGTCTGCAGTGCCTTCTTTGCGAATGATTCGTGTTGTGCAATATTTTAGAATTAATAGAAGTCTACTTGAAAATACATGTAAAAGCGTAAAATGTATTGTTGATATGCACAAACCACTTTATTTCTTGCATGAAGATGAGATTTGCAGACTAACGTTTAGACCTGTCTTCAGATTAAATGCATTTTTATTTGAATTCAGGTGGTGTTTGTAACAAACTCCGTAATCTCTCTAGAAGCTCTTGTGATGTACTACCTAATATGAGTGAATAAGGGCTTTGATGATGAAGTACGCTGACTTGCAGTACTGTTTTAAGACATGGTTATCTTGTCTTAAAGTAAACTTTCAAACCTTTGTCTGAATTTACTTTTTGTTGTGGATCTTCTTTGTTAAAGTTGATGACAAAATAATAACTATAGATGCTTTCTGTTCTTGATTCTAGGCCAGTGCTCAGACTTTTCCCTTGAACTAGTTAGGACAGCTAAACCCTACAAAGTAGAACCTCTTATAAGCATTATTGTGTTTCTGCAGGGGTGAGTTTGCACAACTTTATTTATTTAAAGCAGTTTCTAAAACAGAAGTTTCAGTAAAACTATTGGTGGGGAGGAATATTATTTTATCTGTAGTTATTGTGAACACCTGACTGTGATTTTGTTTGAAAGGCTGTAGTAAGAGGAATAGTCGATAGATATCTTACTGTGACGGCAGTTGGAAGTGATAAGTAATACTGCTCTGACAAGTAATATTGCTTTCATGTTTTTGGCAGGTTTAACTGGTTTAGAGAGAGATGGGAATTGCTGTCACTACCAGAGGTGGATGCTGCTGTACTGAGTAGTCGGGATGTATGGTTCCCCCTCGTGTCCCTGATCCTATTTCTTTTTGGGACAGGCATTGCCTACTGGAGTGGAGTAGTTTTCTCTACATTTCTCAGACTCTTCTCATCGTTATGGTTAACTCTGATGAGGTAAAACATTATGCTATATAATTATGCTCTTTTAGATGACTTGGGACCCTGTCAATGTTTTCCGTTTGCTTCTGTGTGAATGCTCAGGCAGATTGAATTCTGCAGTATAGTTCATATGTAATTTTGGACATCTGGGTTTGTTAGTATTAAGTACTAATGAAGTATGAGGATTGCCTTGTATTCCTTACTCCACATCCCTTTCATCAGATCCTTCCACATCTCTAAAAGGAAACATAAATGGCTTTCTTCTTTCCTTCACCAGCTGCTATAAAGGTTTTCAGTTTGTTTTTGAGGAAAGCTTGTTGGGGAAAAGCAAGCAACTGAACTGTTCCCTTTTCAGGAGCTCAAAAAATAAATGTATATATTTAGAAAAGGGACTATAAGCATTGCAATCCATTCCTCATTATTTATATTGGATAAACTGCATGGAAGAATTCAAGCAGACTTGTAAAACACAAACTTCTTGAAAGTTCATTTCATTCTGAGACTGATGAATTTCATAGATCTTGTCTAAGAACACTGGAATGTTTTTGCTTGTACAGATGAGTGTTCAAATATGAAAGTGGATTTAAAAAAAGGAGGAGATAAAAAGATTTTGAAAGAGTAAATTAGTAAATTTGATGGTTTGACTATTCTGACACTGATAACAGTCCTCAGCTAGATTTGAGCCAACTCCCTGTCTCCAGGAAGGTGGTTGAGATGCTCTTTACTCAGAAAATATCCTCTAAATCAACTCTTTTCATCACTAGCACTTCTGGTCTTATTCTATGAAATAATAGATGTGGTGTCAGCTATTTCTTCTCAGCCATCTTGTTTATAAATTACAGTAGATACTTCAGTATTAGTTTTAAATGATAAAGTGATGAACTTCTAAGTTTTGAAACTACTCTTACTAAATTTTTAAGGGTTTTAGCTCAATTTGTACTCTTCTCATTAAAGCTTTTGATTTCCTGCAAACACTGAGAACGTCTTGGGCAGAGGCAGGAAAATAAGATTTTGTGTGCCTACCTGTAAGTCAGCTGGTTCATTCTGAAATTCCAGTGACTTCCACAGTTTTTGATCTACTCCTGAATTTCTTGGGAAAAACAAAACCAAACCCAAATACAACCCACATTATTTTCTACAAATCTCTCTAGAGTAGATAGTATTCACTTGACTTTTGGTCAGTGTTTTGAAATGGCCAGCAGCAAAGAATTTGTCACTAGATGTCTGTGGAATTCTTTGGGGCAGCTAGCCTTCTTTTTGTGGTTATCTTCAGGATTTGTTGCAAAGGCTTTTAAAATTTTATTTTTCAAATAATGTTTTTTCTATTTTCAATGTATATTTTAACACTGGAATATCCAAGAAGTACAGACTTTTTCATAGTTCTATTGCAATTCCTCCCCACTACATTCCCTCATTGTCATACTATCTCAGCTCATCTTTGTCACTTCAGATTCACACTTGTCTCTGTCATCAGCTGGAATCCAGGAACTTAAAATAAGCTCTTCTGTGTCTCTCAGACTATGAGCAAGCAGAAATTCCTGTTTGGGAAGAATGTTTGTCACAGAATTAATCTCTTGGGGGCTTACTGTTGTATACTGCTCTACTATCATGGAACACTGCAGTGTACTAAGATTTGTAGTAGGAGTCACTTTCATGATACAGCTGTGCAGTAATAAGATACTTGTTCTCTTGGGCTGAAGAGAAGAGCTTGGTGACTGATGCAGATCTACAGTTGGCATTATCCTATGTTTTATGTTCACCAACGTATCTTTTATTTTCCCCAAATGAAGTAAAAATAATATGATAATATGATGTTACAGGCACAACATGCTAGCAGGTGTAAGATTGTTTTGTTAGTTCATTTGATAAGAAAGTTTTCCTTGCAAAGTAGCTTATGTAGCAGTTGGCATGTGTGTTAAAATTCTCCTAACTTTATTTTTCTAGTGTTTAATCCATATTCAGGAACAATTTATTCTTTTCAGTCATTCACGAGAAAGACTTATTCTTTGATCTTTGTAGATCTGATGTTATTACAAAAGTATAATGGCAGGTTTTTTTTCTTTTTTTAGACCTACTGTACTTCAAAAAGAGAAGTTGATTACACCCAGAAGACTCTGTGGGGTGTTATCCCTTGCTTTGGTTAGCTGGACCACTTGTGGTGCATTTGCTGTGTTCATTATTTATCTTCAATACTTATTTAAGGTACTGAAAGGCTAAACATTTTGAATTTATAATGGAATTCAAAATTTTTTATGCTTTGAATTTAACCCCGTGTTAAAAGCAAAAATACAGATTACCATTTCTCATGCTTAAAAGAAATACTACTTGCATATTTGAAATAGGTCTTTTTTTGAATTTACAGGACTCTCACAATCTTGTAATTTCTAGGATTATTTTTCTTTCTGACAATGCTTCTTCCAAATCTCTGACATAGAGGACTTCTCCTATGTGGCCTGTTCATGGGTTTCTGTATAAAGTGAAGTAGAACTGAATTAGCAGGAGGACATGAGGAGTATGTAGATTTTCCACTCCATATTCTCCGTCAAGCCCAGCGGAAGGGGAGAAAGCAGAGCAGCATAAGTTTTCTCTCTGTGCTTGGAAATCCTTCCTTAGGAGAGCACTTTGGATGCTGCTGATAAAAAAGGCAGAGGGAGTTCTTGTACTGCAGCTCCATTGGGGCCCTAGGTTCATCTAGCTATAAAAAGGGACAAAAAATAATTAGCCCAAAGTTGATTTTTTGTCTATATTACAGCTTTTGTGTGAAGAAACATTACTGAAAAAGCAGAACTGTTTGTCTTACAGGTTATAAAACTGCATGTGAATGTAAGAGCAGAACAAAACATGCTCAATGGGGTAAGTCTTTTTCCTGCTTCTGTTCAAAACTGTGACTAAAAATTGTTTGGCAAACTTACACATTATCAGTTGTTATTGTCTTGCCTTGGTAGTATTATGTTGTGCTGTGATGACTGTGGTGGCTGTAGTTTACTTACTATGTGCATGATGTGAAAGAAAAGCCAGGACATGAGTAGCCTGTTCCATCACATATGACCATGGCATTCGCCGTTCAAGATCACTGCAGTGTGAACTTGTCTGAAATATATTTAAGAAGCAAACTTATCTCTGAATACATACAGCACAATAGTTCTTGTCTAAATTTTGGTATTTGATTATTCATGTCTTATCTAAAAAAAAAAAATAATTTCATCTCTAGGCAATAATATATGTAATTTAAAAATTACAAAAAAACCCCAAATTAATTACAAATTAGATTATTAATTACAAATTTGTAATTTTAATTACAAAAATTAAAATAATCTGGTAAATATTTTTTCCAGTTAGGTACTTTGTGGAGTTTAAGGTTTTTTTTGATCGGGATATGATAAATGCAATTTCTTAGGTGAATACAGACTGAGACTGCAGTAAATTGGGAGCTGTTTAATAAGGAGTGAAGATGCACTAGGTTTTGTGCTTAGTGAACTTTGTTTCTTTTTCCAGTTACTTTAAGGTATAGGATCAAAAATGTAAGCAGGTATGGATACAGGCATATAATAACTACCTGGTCTTTTTTGCAAACATAGAACATAGTAAAAAATGCAGTCTTCCAGAAAAAAGTTATTGACAGTTTTCTTTGGATTTCTTTGAGGGTTTTTTGTGTGTTTAGTTTTAAATCCCCTTTTTTTTTTTTTTTCATTTTGTTTGGGTTTTTTTCTGTCATTGGAAGCTACCATCTGCCAACGCATTAGTTGATCTTAGTTATTTATTCATACAGCTAATATTTTACTCCTAGTTGCATTACCTCCTCTATCTTTTTCCATGAATGATCATCTGTGATTTTTCACCCGCACGCTTTATTGCTCCTTTTATTCTCTTCTTCCTCCTTCCAGGAAATCCATTTCTTATCACTGGATTGGTGTCAGGGCATCTCCACTTGCCGTTCTTTTCTTCCAAAGACATATAAACTACTAGTGTGTGAGAAATTTCTGGTTAAATCTAGATGCTTTAAAATTGAACAATAGCACTTTGCTTTTGATGGCTTTTTGAGGGATAAATTGCAAATTTTCTTCTTAAATCAGAGCTGCTATGATATTGTCATGACAGTTTTTCCCACTTCCTTCCCCAGCATGGGTTCTTACAAGCCTGTGCGTGTTTTTGTGACTTCTGTCTTATTTTCAGGATTCAGGACGCTCAAAAGAAACTTCACAGAACTCCAGTATACACACAGTCAAAAAACAGAGTTCCATGGACAGTATTTCAGAAGCAACACAATCTCCTCCCAACAGTACAACAGTTGATGAAGCCATTAACAGTCTTAGGATGCATGTTACAATTCTCAATTTATTCACGTGGATTGTGCTGCTCAACTTGCCATCTTTAATTTATTGGTTAAAAAATCTCAGGTAACTTCTTAAAGTGCCAGTAAAGTGGAAGAATATAAGCCTTTGAAGATAATGTTTGACTCTACATTATTAGCTACCTTTATAGTATCAAAGACTTCTGTTAATTATAATTGTTTTTTCTATGCAATCTGGTTTATGTTATGGTATAAGTAGGTGTTAAGTGAGTCAGCAATATGTTGAAGAAAGTAGTAATTCAGAAAGGATTTAAAGCCAGGCTGTGATGCCATATACATTTCTTGTGTTTACTGTTATCAGCACATGCTTGTTCCCAAGTTGGATTTTATTTGGTAGCCTCGTTTAGAAGTAACATGATTTTTAAACCTTTTCTTTGCAGGTACAATGTTAGGCTTGATCCTGATCCATGTAGATCAACAGCTATTGTCATTGTATGCATTTTAGAAATCCTCATGAATTCAAGTACTTCTGAAGTGAAATCAAGGTACTGTAGCCTAATTGCCATTTTTTGTTTTCCTGCTTCTTTCTTACTACTTCCATTTGTGTAAAACTTAATTTATGCTGCACAGACATGTAATTGTTCAGCCTCCATAGAGATGCATGAACTGATATGGCTAAATCTTAAAGACTAGGTAAAATGTGTGCAAATTACCTGTATTTACCACATGGACTAAATGAAGTATTTGCTATCTAAACAATCAGTCACATAAATACTTCTTTAACTGTGACTTGTTCATTCATAATTCATTGAATCCTTCCAAATGGTACAGAATCCTAATACATATAGCAATTATTGTCAGAAAGCTGTAAGGAAAAGTGAATTCTAAACCACGCCTGGGGAAACGTAACATGCTTTCTACTGGATTAAGAAGTTTTAAGCGCTTGGTTTTGCTGACCAGTAGAGTATTTCTTGTTCAGATATAAAATTAGTCAGGGCCTCATGAAAGATAAGGAATAAAAACCAATGATGTAGTTTATCCTCTTGACCAGTACCTGTTAACTCAAATGATTTAAAACATGAAATCTTTCTTTGTTACAAAGAACTTATTTATAAGTTAATATAAGAATATGTTCAAATGACATTTTATTAGCCTTTTTGAATAATTGCTCTTGCTTATTGTCCATTAGACCGATTTGCTCCATTTTAAAAATTAACAAAGGCTTGAAATCTATAAATTACTTTTCAAAAGAAAATGAAATATGGTATTTGCATACCTTTTGCATGTACAGCTACAAAAATGGCAATTTTTTCTTTATATTCTTACAGTAAACTCTTGAAGATCGCAGCCAAAGTTCCACTCCCTTTGTCTGTTGCAATGTTGGCCTTTGGACGAATGCATTTATACAAAGTACCACACTTTGTAACCTTTTCTCTTCTTCTACACATGCTGTGTTGTATTGTGTAACATTCGTTATACATAGGAAGAACACTGCAGCCTAGAAACTTAACACTGGAGATGAGGAACATTTCAACAAGTAAATGCCTAGATTAACATCATCAGTAGTTTACATTATGTGGAAAAGAGGACAGAACTGTGAATGCTTTAGGAAAAGTTCATGGTTCTGTTCATGTTGCTTAGAAAGCTTTTCATGGTGTTTATTTCCTGACTGAAAATTAAGTGAATTAACTCTGTGTGTGTGTAAGCACATAAATCATATCCTATCAGTTAACATCTCAATACTCTGTTTGCCTTGTAGACACTTTGATATTTCACTATACTTCTTTGTTGAAACAGACTTTTTTTTACTCGCTATGCCATATAGTGCATATATTCTGAACTTGCATCTCTTGCAGGTCTAAATTATGCTGGTTAAAACTCAATACATTTCAAGCACACTGTGACTATCACAAAAACTACACAGCCAAGTATACTTTTAATCGTTTTATGCTACATTTAAAAGCTGCCACAGTTGTGTCTAGACAAACTAGAATGTACTGCTTATATAGAACTGTTATTTCTATCAAACCATTTGTTCAATCAGTGTGAGTTGAACATTTGTGAGATTACTGAAAGTCTTATACATTTTACTTTTTGTGAGAGTGACAAAACAATATTCTGTGTAGCTTTCTATTCAGGAAAGATACCAGCAGATTCATAAACAATTTGCTCTGATGTTGTTTTAAAACATTGCCAGTTTTCTCTGGAATTTTGTCAATTCTGAAATTACTCCTTGGACCTTGCCCATATTTAGAAGCTAGCAGATGTTAAGGTATGGTGTGATTTTTACAGTGCAGTTATTGTACCGCGCTGTTTCCAAGTAGACAAGGCAGGTTTTTTATTATTGTAAATGGAGAATCAACTGTCTCATAATAAATGTCCATACATGAAATTAATATGGAATATTTACAACTGTGTAAATTCATGCCCTGCCATACAGTGCTAACTTCATCATGTGGACAAACTCTTAGTAATAGTGGGAAATACTGACCATAATTATTAGATCTGTATAAAGTGTTATCTTAGTGCCTAGATGCTACAGTGACTGCCATTTATAATAAAGCCTAAAACAGCTATGCGTAAGGCATTCTGTCCCCGGGTACGTGTTTTGCCAACAGAAGAAATCTCAGTAGCCATTAGGTTAAAATGATGCATTGATTCTGTGTAGAGATGAGCCTGCTACTTACTTCTGCGTTAGCTGTCTCTGCTCTGTCCGAGATACCGGTTATCTTCATACAGAGATACGAGACCAGCTCAATCATCTTAGACAAATAAGAGGAAATCTGCTGCCCACAGTCAATCAAGTATATTCTCGATATAGTAGTACAGCCAGCTTGATCCATTAATTTTATCCTATCTCATTAGTCTTGCCTAAAGTGCCTCAGTTAGTTCTAGGGTGTTGTTAGGGTCAATTCATTTGGGCTGGCTGGATGGATTCAATTCACACAGTGACTTACCGAAATGAAGGACAAATATGAAGTAAGCATGCATTTTGTCTGCTTATATCCAAGTCAGCAGTTCAAGTTATCAGTAAGTCATTAAGACTGCTTTAATTAAAACTATTATAGTTAACCAAATCACTGTTGCTGTTATCTGTAATCTATGTGCTGGTATTCTATTCTTTATCTTTTCTGAAAAAGGTTAATTATACATAGTGTCTGTAAATTGGAAAAATTATTTTAATATATTGATACTTTCTAATCAAATGTATGCTACAGTATATGTATACAAGAGAATTTGTGTGTCTAAATATACTTGTAGCTAAATCCACCAGTTGGTTTAACCTAAAAATTGCTGTTTGGACATAGAAGAATAGAGTAGTTTTTCTACTTTCAAATGGCTGTGAATGAAAGATGGTGGCAGAACTGCATTGGGGCTGGTAAAAGGCCATCTTTGAAATGTGAAGTATCTGGTTTCTGTGGAAGATAGTTTTCCTTGGCCTTCATGGTCCTTTTGGTTTACTACTGTGTTTTACTTCTGATAGTGTTTTGCCATCTTAATGGGCTCTTTATGCATAAATCCATTTGTTGGAGCTGATGGTGGAATAAAATAATAATCAGAATAAAGAGAGCAAACAGTCTCTGCATGTAGTAGCTTTGATAGCTTCCAAAATCTGCCACAATGTGAAACTTACTGAATTACAGTAGCATAGAATAACACCATTTTTTTTTTCATTTAATGATATTTTTAAAGTTGGGAATTATATTGGTAGCTGTTATCGCTCATTTTCATGTCGGAGGTAGGAATAGATACAATCCTGAGTGAGATCCCAGATGACAGAATTTGTCACATCTCCCTCAATGCTCCCTTTTTTTTTTTTTTTTTCAGAGATGGTTTACCTTCACTAGTGGAAAAGGAGGGGAAGTTTTACTGCTGCTTTGGATTTATATGCATTCTGTGTCATTTGCTAGATGAAAACTGTTCTCAGAAATGTGCATCTGGATTTTCCAGTGATTGTGGACTGTAATTTCAGCTGTTTGAGAGATTAGGTGTCTAATCCCAACTAGATTTTCTATATAGTCACTGGAAGGGGATAGGATTAGAACAAGTTCAGAGAACAATTCACCCCATTCTAAGAGAAGATGAATTATCCTACTTGCCATTCTGAAAAGGACAAGATTTTATAACAATCTAAAGCTGTTTTTCAGGTAAAATACAATGAATGTTGTTACTTTTGGAGAAGAGGCCTCTATTATGCAAATCTCTTGTTCTGCCACTGTTTACAATTGTAATCTCAGCGGAAATGTAGGCTAATCCAATATAAATACTTCTAATTGCGTGTACGAGGAAGTGTAAATATTACTGAAATATCCTTTGTTATGAGTAGGCTGCATTTATAAAACAAATATATTGTAATGTCTCTTAGTACCTTTAACTAAATTAAAATTCCAGTTTATTCTTCAAATTTTAGATTATTTAGTCCGCGTGGGAGAAGATCAAGACACAAAATTTGTAATGGATTAGAACTCTGCTCTATAAGGAAAGATTTCTATTAACGTGCAGACCCAAACTCTGTTGCTCTCTGTTTTCAGAAGTTGAGGTATTAATTTTGCAAAACCACTGTTCTTCATCTATGTGGATGTTCACCACATTTAGATAGAGATTATGGCACATAATCAAGTATTTAGGTTGAGATTAAGCCACCATTTTTTGGCTTGTACCTCAGGATACATTCAAAATACGAACTATTTTTGTGACTCTTTTCTAATTCTTTTTTAATAACCTATCAGAAATGGAATATAAAAACAGGGTAAGGACCTAGAGTACCAAATGTCACTAATTTTATGTACAGCATATGTGTACAGCAGAATCTTTCTCTGGCAGGGGGAGATTTGCTGAGCAGCTTTTAGTGACATCTCCATACCCTGAATTGCTCTTGAAGTCTATAAGCTTTTCTGGTTGATATGATCAAACATAGTCTTACCACACTGCAATCAAAATAGCTACACCTGTACCTAACAGTTACAAAAGGTCTATATTTGTCTGGTAAGGAAAAACTGTGCCCTCTTAACTGTAGTTACCAAATTTACCGTGAAACTGAATGATTGAATGTTGTCCAAAGATGGTATTTTCAGTTTTGAATTAAAAGTTGGTTGCAATGTCATGTTTCAACATCCTGTTAAAAGGGGGATTGTTGTTATGGTTGGTGTTTCGTTTTGTTTCAAAAAAAACCCCCAAAAAAACAAAAACACCAGTAACTGGATTTTAAGTTAGTATTATTTCTAATACTTAGAGTTCTGATCTGATTTTTGGTTTTGAGTGAGCTGATACATGTAGCAATTCATTCCAAAATACTAATTTTCTAAGTTTTAAAACAAACAAACGAATAACAAAACAAAACCCTAAATAACGTAGTAGTAATATAGTGCAGAAGACATAGAGACTGCCTGTATGTCTAAGTGAGCTTTTAACTATAACCTAATTGGGTTACCTTTAAGGTCAGTGTTTAAAAAAAAAAATAAATAAATTGATACTTAAAAATCCCAAAAAGCATCATTGCATACATAGGTGTTTGATACAGTCTTAATTTTCCATGTGTTTGCCAGTAACAAGGTTATGAACTTGTTACTTCATTATTTTTTTTTCTAAAATCTGATGCATCTGCTTCTAAGCTTCAACAGGACAGAATAAAGTTGATTATGTGCCTGTGAATAAATGTAAACATTTGAGAAGCTTTCATTTGATCAAATTTATTTCAGTACAGTGATGAGCTTGTTTAGGTTTTTGTCTACACTGAGGAAAAAACCCAGCCATTTACAGACCTTCAATACTCTGAGTTACCGAAAAATTTTTTGGAAGTGGTTACAGTGTCTGCAAGATAATTGTGCTGCTGTTTTAAGTCACTAAGCTACTAGAAAATTGTTAGTTGTAAACCAGACTGAACTTGTAATGCTTATTTTCCATTTCATGATGAGTGTTAGTCACAATTTAGAGCTTCGACTTTTTACATCTCTCTTTTCTGGGAGATAATCAAGCTAGCTTTCTTAAGCATTTATCACTGTAACGTAAAAGGTTTTAAAACTTTGACCACTGTTCCTTTAGGGGAGACCTACTTGCTGCTCTTGTGTACCTCTGGAAATGTGTGCCAATGACTGACAATTGAAACCAGATTCATTTTTATGTTAAAGTAAAATAGTTTTTCTATCTTTTTTTAGATCCAGAACTTTAAGCTGGTATTCATAATAGAATCCTTAAAATCTCTAGAAGTTTACTTGAAAACCTTTTGCAAAGATTATTTTTTCGGATGTATATTCTTATTTATGGAAGAATGTATTCAAAGCTTCTAATCAGCTCATTTATCTTAAAGCTTAAAGAAAATCTAAACATTTAATCGTGTTAATAAACATTACTGCTTTTAAAAATACATTTAAGGAGAAAATTCTATAGCTCTTGCTTAAGGAAATCTGCCCAGCACCTCAATTTTTCAGGTATCTAAGCATGTAACTGCCTCAAATATGTGCTTATTGCCTTGTAACGTGAAGTCAAAACTGCGATGTTCCTCCTTCCATATGCAGTTGTCCTTGGTTTGCAGTATCCTTCCACTGTAGTACAAACATGATGTTCACAGTAAAAGCAGGCCCTGTGACTCACCTAGTGAAGATAGGCAGCAGCTGTCCCATAGACTGTTCTTCTACTGCAGTTTTGCATGTTTGTTGAAATACCAGCAAAGACTTTTTTTCCCTCCAACTTAAATAATTTCAGGGTACATAAGTTAACTATAACATGTGCAAGTGTGTTCAATGTTTAGTTTTATAAAATGCTAAGTGCACTATTTGGGGATCAGTTCAGGCTTCAGTATTTTCCACTTACGTCACTTCGAGTGTGAAAACAGTATTTGAGACTGCGGCACCTGACAACTGAAATATTTTACAGAAGTCTACAAGTAGTAGATGTGACATACTTAGAGTGCCAGACCAAAATTGAAATGTGAAATTCCTCACTGTGAGTTTAAACTTGTAGCTTTCTAGAGCAAAAAAAAAATACTGTGCCTTAAACCAGTAAATGAATACACTCTAACTGTAGCCTGTGGACTTCTGTAGTCTTATATTTGATTTTTGAAATTGACCAAAAGTATTTGTGTGGGTCATACTGAAACTTGATTTCAGGGAAACTACTTTCAAAAAATATTTTGATCCCTTTTTACTATACTTACAGAAATGAAGATTTATGACAAGTACAGTATATTTGTGGTTTGAAATCACACCAACCAAAGTCAGAAAGCTTTAGCTAATCTTAATTTCTCAAGTCTTTCTATTGTGTCAAAAAGAAAAATTATGAAGGAAAACTAGTCTCAGATATCTGTCTCAACTTTGAAGTCTGTCAAATTATTTTGAAAAATTTTGTTCTTTAGTTTCTTCAAAATAAAAAAAATCCTCTCACTGTAGTTTAAGCAAAATACTGTATTTAAGCCATTGAGTATCAATATCTAAGCCAGTGTGAGAAGAAAACTAGAATGAGGTGGTGTTGGTTTGCTGTTTGAAGGCTCTAGAAGTCTTGAATAATAAATTTCACTTTTTAGGAAAAAAATTCATATATAGAACGCTGAAAGGGTTTTTTTGGGAAAAAGTTTATACATTCTGTTCTTCTCAATTCATTAAAGAAAACCATAAATAGTCAAGATGTTAAAGTCTTGTTTTGATATAACAGAAGGATTTCTTATGCATATTTTCTAATATGAAGAGCTCAGGAAAAGCCACCGCTGGCTTTCCCTGTGTGTCTCTGCAGGTTCTTTGTACATTTTGAACAAAACCCCACAAATTCTGACCTTTTTTTTCCCCCCCTCAGTATTAGTACTGTATAACACTGAATCTTGAATAAAGATGCCACTCAAAGCTTATCATTGGGCTGTGGATATTTAGATATGCACACAGAATGACTGTGTGTCAGCTGATCACAGTAGTTGTTGGAAGCAATACAAATCAAAGTTATTAACCTTCTTTTATTGAGAACTAACTTGAACCTGGCAGCCACAATGCTGCTGATGCTGTGGCACAACAAAAAACATGCAATTTTTGTGTCTTGCCTGCTACTTCCTTCTGTGGGTTAGTTTAGGACTTTTAAAACTCTTGTTCCAGTTACCTCACTTTCTCTTCTTTGTTTTGTCATGATGGTGTTTCAGTAATCCTGGCCATTGTTGATTTCCTAGCCACAGGAATAGTCTAGTATTAAAATCATTGAGAGGGCAGAACTACCTTTAAGGCCTTTATATATGATGATTAGTCTAGAAAAAACTGTGTAACCTAGGCCTAGTAACTTGATTCCCTACTTAGCTTTTAATTGTTTTTCCAAGCACAAAGACAGAATAATGTTGGCCAAAATAACCTTGGCCAAAATGTTTTTGGTAACTGGAGGAGAGGAAGGGGACTGTTGTTTGGTCGGTTTTAAGAGGACTTAAAACTTTGAAGAACAAGCATGTAGGTTTTGGAAAAACCTATTGCTTCACAAGCAACCTGTCCTACATGTTTTTAACTCTTCCTCTGTTTTCAGTTCTTATATAGCTAGTGTAAATCTGGTGGTGTAGGTGGAGCTACCTCTTAAGTTACAGGTTTCTAGAGATGTTGACAGGATCTTATCTGTAAATGTTTGAATAGCATTATAATAAATTACTGTGCTTATTAAAATGCTTATAACTGATTTCTCAGATACAGATCATGCAAAGCGTGATAAGCTTTGGCAAAGTCCTTGTCTTGTGAGATGCTGAGAAAACCTTGTAGAATAGGTATCTTAAGCTAATGTTTAAATTGCTGACAGCTTGAAATCTCAGAACCTTCAAAAACTGTGCTTTTAGATCTTTTAGATAATGGTACTTTTTTTTGAAGTTGAGGGCAGCTTGAGTGGGAGCTACTCTAAGATTTTAATATTTTGTTTGATGGTTTCCCTGTCTGCAGTATATATTTCACTTTTTTTTGTCTTTTTTGTCTGTCTTTTTTACTAAGTGGGCATGACTTAGAGTACACTGTATAGCATATGCTCTGCTAAATAAACACTTCTGGATATTTTTGTATGGTGTTCTAACATGGTTGCATTAGTACAAATGGTTGTAATTCACAAAAAGTGCCACTTACCAGTCATGCTCTGTAGAGTGTTGTGAATGTTACCTGTACTTCTGTTGTACAAACACGCTGAAGAGTGTCGTTTGCCTTTAGTCTTTGCTCAGGTACTCATGTGGAGCGGTTTGGTGCTTTTCCTTCTAACTTGTAATACTTGGGATTCTAAGCAGGAAATAAAAACAGTGAACAAAAGCATTGTGTTAGAGCAGTACTTTAAGTAACAGACACTTTTTTCACATTTCAAGTAGAATACAATAAAGATCATACTTGATGAAGCTCGTTTCAATATCTTAACTCATGCACCTTAGGCTGTTATACCTGCCTTGCTATCGTGAATGGGAAATGCAATAAAATGGAAGATGTTTGGTGAATAATGTAGTTTATACAGAATACTGTATGTATAAAATTTATTCTTAGCTAAACTAATTAATTTTAAATCTGCCTTTTGTTCTAGAACAAGATTTTTACCTTTTTGAAGTAACTTGCATGAAGCTGAACAAGCAATGCTATGTGTATTTTCAGCTTCAGTGCCATTTAATTCAAACATACATGAATATTACTTACTGTGCCATAAGGGCTATGCAATTAGTACAGCCACTTTCAAAAGTTCTGATTTACTGTAGATGTGTGTCTATAGACATAATTTGTCAAGAAAACCTAGTGCTTAAATTTGGTGGTATTAAAAAGGCAGCACACTGACACCTGGCTTGGAAAGCATTTGTTAGACTAAGTACTGTTCTCAAAGGAGGATGCTATTTTGTCCAATCAGTGTAACTATAATAATAGCATTTTAATATGAATGTGTTCCACTTATATTTGACTTTCACTGAGGGGAAGAGCTATAATGAAATTATCTTTAAAAAAAAAAAAAAACAACACCAAAAAACCACATTAAAAATGAGCACTAACTCTAAACAGGAAGCACCAATACAAGTTTGTAGTTTTGGGGGGTTTTTTTAAGACAGCTCACAGAAAATACATGCTAATTGAATCTCTTGCATATCTGCATACTTCATCAGTCAACCAAACTGCCTAAATGCCTACAATAATAAAACTTGTTTCAAATTTACAGATGACTTTGGTATATTTTACTAGCTGAATATACTGTGTATCCCCTTTTTTTTTTTTTTCCTTTCTAAATAAATGAAATGAATGAAAGAGTTAGGGGCGGGGGGGGGGAAGGATGGAAGAAAACTGCCTGCTGTTCTGGCTTTTTTTTTTTTTTTTTTTAAAAAAAAAAGCTTAATAAGGAACTAAAATCTAATCTCAAACTGTAAATCAAGCCTTTTCCACTTCCTGTCACTTTCTTTAGAGGAACATGTTCCTACTGCTGGTTGATTTAGAAGGTAAATTATGCACAAAATTAAACTCGAAATAACTATCTGCCTAGAAAATCAACAACGAAAGTTCCCTTACATTGGGGCCTGGCTTTTTACAAGTTCTTCTGTTGCTACTGCTGTTCTGGTTCTTGATGAGTCTGCTACCTGGAAGTTGTCTGTTAGGAAAAGTAATTGGTGGGGTTTGATAGATTTTCTTTGTGTGTGCATATTTATTTTTTTTTTTCATTTCAAATCTGTAGAATAATATACAAGCTAGATAAGTTGACCTGTATTTTTATACATTAATGCAGTCAGGAAAATAACACTACTAGGATTTTGTTTAATGTATTGCTAATGTCATTTGGACAACTGCAACTTTGCCTGCCTGGAAGGGTGGTGTTAGGTTTTTGGTTTGCTTTCAAAGTTTAAATGAAAGAAAGATGCAAAGTTTCTGGTCAGAAACAAACATCTATAATCTGGAGTAAGGTAATGGCCAAAAATCTTTAGTTTTAACGTGTCTATTTAGAGACTTATATTATCTGATACTAACTAAAGTAGCACGTAAATAGCAGAGAGAAGAGTATAATGAAATTATAAGCAAAAAATTTGAGCAGGTTTCAGTTGGCCGAGGTCAATTAGCACAGCCTTCCTTGCAGTCTTTGTCTTAGTTTCTAGTCTGACAGAAGGATATTGACTGCCGATAAAATCAGGGTAGGAAAGCAACACTTCCATTAAATGTTACAATTTTGGATCTCGAAACAGACCTTACTTTTCTCTTTCTCTCTAGCACCAAGAAAATGATCCCTTATCTCATCTTGCTTGAAAACCATTCAACCGGCTAACTACTTTTAATTAAACGTAATGTTTTGATACAGCTCTGCTATCTCTGCTGGGAATTGTTTTAAACTTATTAGATGCTTACCACCAATTTTCTGCAATACGGCTTAGGGAGGAGGAATTTCCACTGCGCTGTTTGATAGCAACAGGTCTTAAGAGTATTAAGGATGAAATTCTCAAGGGTCTTTATGTCATGGATGGAAATGGAATCATTACTGTATTTTTGAACTCCTGCTAACGTCATTGACACCCACCTACAGTCCACTAGAAATATAAGTGCAGAGATCAGTTTGTTCACAGATTACAAGGAGACTAACCAAGAAGGGGCAAGCCAGAGCCAAATTCACTGGTAAGCTTTATTTTAAAGAACGTGAAAGGGAGAATTATTTCTTCTTTCTTTTTTTTTTTTCTTCCCTTGAATCAAGTTGTGAAACGGGTCTCTAGTATATGATACCAGGCTGTTATTAATGTATGTAGTACGCTTTCATTTCATGCAATTTTAAAAATTGAGCTATCTGGATCTTGAGCCAGTTTTTTGCATTCTCCTTGAAGCACACAAAGATCTGATGCTGTAACTAATCAGCCAATGAAAATGGCTGTATAGAATAACAAATGTAAATTTACAAAGGTAAATATTTTGTGTTCAATGTCATGCCAGTCCCTCTTGAAAAGAGAATCCAGTGTCTAGAAATAACTTTGGTATGGGAAGCACTTCTTTAGAATAATTTATTCTTCCTAGTGCATTAGTACTAGGAAAACAACACAAAAACATTGATAGCACATGGATATAATCTGCAGTAGGCAGATTTGCCTTGCTGTGGATAATTTATTTTCACCACTCCACTGGATTGTTGTGCTTGCTCTATTTGTTACCAGCGACAGCTCTGTGGTAGGACTTACAGAGTCTGGTTCGTTGTCCTTCTTACAGGTAGTCTGTTCATCTCGTCAGCATGTGGAAAGTGGTGCTCCTGGGTCTGTATATGGTATTGGCTGTGAGAGGATTGGCAAAGGGTGCTCCTTTCCAACCAGAAGAAAAATGGAAGTCTCTAGATAACCCTAGAAACAGAGACCTGGTAAGGAAATGCTGCAAGAAAGGTAGCCGAAATTTGGGGGTGGGGGGTGGGGGGGTTGTTTTCCATTGTGAGAATTTTTATCTTCTAAATTTAAAGGTAAGAGGGGCCCATTAAATGTAGTGTTAGTAACTGCCCTTCGTGTAGTCAGTAACCACATCTGGATGAGCAATCTTCAGTCAAGATGTACCCCTTAACTGAAGAGACATTCTTGGTGTGCAGTAGTGCATAAAACTTCCTTATCTCTCCATCCAGCAGCTCCGGTTTTTAAAACTGTATTTTGATTATACAACCACTGTTTTATGAAACAGTAGAGGAATGATTATTATGTTTCTCTCAAATGTGTGCTCTGTTGATTGCATGTTGTTTCACCTTCTGGAAGTACAAACAAGTTTGCATCTGACACGTAATGAATAGTGGCTAAAGATCTGGAAGTTAATTACAGCTAAGAAAATAATCATTAAGAGAACATTTGCAAGGTCTTACAAGGAATCTGTGAAGGAAAAAAATCAGTTTCCCACAATTTTTACTCACTGTTTTAAGAAGCATTAATTAATTTTTACTTTTAAGCAATCTAAGGGGCCAGTTTAAGTCAATTGCCCACTGTTGCTAACTCTTAGAGAACACTTCTCTGAGGGAAACATGTAACAGAACTGTACTGTTTGCTCTCAGCAAGGGTTTTGCTGTGCCTGTTTTATAAGAGATACAGCCTGAATTCTCTGTGGTTCAGTGGGGAGCATAGATGATCAGTAAACAGCTGGTGGTCTTTCAACCCCACGTAAGGTGTACAAGCCATGGACAGAGTGGACATGTCTGAATTACATTGCCTATATTGTACCAATTTATGATCAAAATAGAGGATTTCATCCCACACAGAAACATAGATTACATCTACTTTGTGTCAGTAGAAACAATTAATCTCCGTCGGGTGTGCTCTATTTTCACATATGCAATGTGTTCAGTTTTTCAGAACGCTCCAGGCTTATTTTTCGGGCAGGGGTCTTGATCTCAGAAAGTTCCCGGCTACTTTCACTATGAACAATGAAGGACCGAGGCCTGTCATATTCTACTCAGACCCTATCGCTTCTGCATTTGCAGATTACGAAGAAAGGAAAAATTCTTTTCCAAGTTATTTCAAAGGCTGAAAGATGTTGCTGACCAAGGTAAAAGAAGATGCCTTTCCCTCTAATGTTGTAACATGTAACCAAGTGAAAGATTTGGATTCAAGTGATTCTCGCTTCTGTCTGAAGTATAAAACAAACTTCTTTTTTAGAAGAAATTAAAAATGCAGTGCTTAACTCTTGCCTGAAGTTGGTTTAAAATTCTAGAGGTGGAGATTAATTTAGGTATTTACTACTTCGGTAAAATAACACATGGTGCTTGTGCAAACCTATATAGACTGCTTTTTTAAAATTTTTTTTATTTTTCTCCCCTTTTTCATGTGGAGAAGAATTCTGAAACCGTACAGATAATAGAGAATGCAGGTTTTATTTAAGTATAATTGCTATCAGTAAAATTATCTATAAAGACTAGTGGTTTCCTGTGATGTATGTATATTAAGAAAATCAATTTAGACATAAGATATTGTGCTAGCAAAGCATACGTTATCGTTTACATCTTTGTTCATTCATGCTGTTTTCCTTATTTCTACCACTAAAATTGAAGGTTGATTAAAAGGATTGCAAACTTATTCACATCTCTCCATAAATATGAAATTAAATCGAAGTACATCAAGCTTTCATTATTAATAAACCCAGGCTCAATTTGTAGCAGGTACTTCTCAGCTATTTTATCTATGCATAATCATATTCTGTAACAAATCCTGTTTTATCTCATTTTTGAGAGTCAGTGAATACTGGCAATTCTGAGGAAAGGTGAATAATTGTTTTCTCCTGTTTTACAAATAGCTGAAGATTTCAGTGAGATTTGAATCTAAGCATGTGGGTGTTGGTTTCAGATACTTAGTATCTGAAAAAGATTAATTTGTAATCAGTATTTGGCCTAGGATTTCTAGCTCTGTCTTGCTCTCTGCCTGCTAAACCACATGTTTTTGTAATCAAAAGCACAGCTCTGCTATTATTATCACGAATCATAATGCACTCAAATTTTAATACTAAGTTCTCTCTTTGCCAAGGTTTTGTGTCAAGAAAAAAAAATTGCACCACACAATGAGGTATTGTGCATGACAAACAGACGAAAAGGGACTTTAGAAGGGATGGTGTAGCTCTACTGTAAGTTACAGCAGCCGTGAGAAAATGACTGGTGGAAGTGATCTATCCTGCGTAATTTGGAGTGATGCACAGTAGTTCTTTTCAGCATTCACAACTGTTTTCTGGAAGTAGAGGTCTGCTGTGCTCAGTTGGGGTGTTTCAGGCAGTATTACCAGGTCTTGGTTTGGATCATATCCTGGTTGCAGGTGAGTATTTCTCTGTTTGTGTCTCATCCTTTTTTTTTTTTTTTTTTTTTCTTCTCTTTTTCAGGCATTAACTTTTGAACTTCATGCGAAGTGGTAACCCTCACAGCAAAATACTACTGCTTTGACTTTTTAACCGCTACCTGACAACTTAAATTGTTCCTCACTCTTGCAGTTTTTACCTATGGAATCTGATGCCCTGCTGTGATTAGCACGCTTGCTGTCTGTTTCCAAATGCCTGACACTTGGCTGCTACACTTTGCCCAGCAGAATTGTCTTGGTTTAGATGTGAATAAATGAGTGCAACAGAGTGCTTTTAACCACTGCTCACTTCTGTGTTCAAAATTGGTAAATAAACGTTACCTTTCAGTTTATTAAAACTAGACGTCATTAGGTGTTTTACAGCAATTCTTCAGCGAGTTTATTGGGGTTTTTTTCTTCCCAGAAGTCTTCTCGTTTCTTGGGAGACTGAAGGGAAGGGGGACCCAGGGCTGCTGGCGCCTCAGCCCTGGCCGTTTCCGACCGTGCCCCAGTCAGTACGTCATCTGCACGATAACCGCACGCCTATCAGGGTTAGGAAACCCTGCTCGTGTAAAAATAACCCCCCGTGCTGGGGAAATGAAGGACAGCCTAACACCCACCCTGAGGAGCCTTCCTCACGCCTTGTGCCCTTACACCCCTGGCACAGCACCAGCGCCTACCGCCGCGCCGCCCCCCCCGGGCCCAGGAGCCCCTCCCGCCCAAACCACGTCGGCTGCCTCCTCCCGAGGAGCGATGCTTCCCCCGCCCCAAGGCAGCGGGGCCGGGCCGGGCTGTGGCGGGGCGGAACTTGTGCGTGAGGGCGCGGGGCGGGGCGGGCGCCATAACGTGAGGGACCCGCGTCCTGCCTGAACGAGGTTCCCTCTGCGGCGGCTCCCGCTGCCGGGTGGTGCCGGCGCGATGTCGGGCTTCAGCCCGGAGCTGATCGATTACCTGGAGGGGAAGATCTCCTTCGAGGAGTTCGAGCGGCGGCGAGAGGAGCGCAAGAGCCGCGAGAAGGTGAGTGTGGCCCGCCTGACAGCCCCCCGGCCCGGCCCGCCCGCTCGCTCCCTCCCTCCCTCCCTCCCTCCCTCCGCGAGAGCAGCGGTGCGGGCACGGAGCGCTTCAGGAGCAGCGTGGCTTCCCCTCTTTGGTGGGTGTGTGGGCTCACGTTAACTGCTGCTGTGCTCAGCTGTTGGTTATGTCTACGTAATGTTAAATTCTGTGCAAAAAATATAAGAAACTAATTCGTAAGGGTTATCACCGGTAGAGCAAGTTGTCTGGGGGAGCGTACGCCTGTCAGAGGTGCGGGACGCAGCATTTTGGTTCGTACCAGTGTGGCTTGTGGCCCTGGGCTTGGCGAAAGCTAGTGGTAGTTACCTTCAGGCGCCATAATTAATTTTTTCTTGAGGCTGGGACAATGAGCAGAAGCGGGGTTTGGTATAAAATCATCCAGTGTATACCTGCCACCTCTCCACCATCTTCCGTGTGAGGTCTGAGGAAGAGATCCAGTTTGACTCCTTTTGGTAATTGTCGGTGGCTTCTTGGCAGCCATAGATACAGGGAGACACAGCTTTGTGTCTCAAAGTGAGCAGATGGAGGTATTATCAGAAATTCTGCGTGCTTGACTGGAGCATTGTAGTTAACTTTAACTTTACCATCTTTATGTCAAAATGCAACTGGATTTCTGTGTTTCCTGGCCTTCAGAGAGAAAATTCAGTAGAACTCAACTGCCATGGAAGGACAAGTGATACCTCAGGGCAACCTCCTTACTGGATTAACAAGTGCTATTTTGATATATATATTTTGAGATATATATATATATTTCTGCAAAGCCTTTGACATGGTCCCCCACAACATCCTTCTCTCTAAATTGGAGAGCTATGGATTTGATGGGTGGACTGTTCGGTGGATAAGGAACTGGCTGGCTGGCCGCATCCAGAGGGTAGTGGTCAATGGCTCGATGTCCGGATGGAGACCAGTGACAAGTGATGTCCCTCAGGGGTCCGTACTGGGACCAGTGGTGTTTAATGTTTTCATCAATGACTTGGTGAGATCAAGTGCACCCTCAGCAAGTTTGCAGATGACACCAAACTGAGTGGTGCGGTTGATACGCCAGAAGGATGGGATGTCATCCAGAGAGACCTGGACAGGCTGGAGAGGTGGGCCTGTGTGAACCTTATGAGATTCAACAAGGCCAAGTGCAAGGTTCTGCACCTGGGTCGGGGTAACCCCCGGTATCAGTACAGGCTGGGGGAAGAAAGGATCGAGAGCAGCCCTGCCGAGAGGGACTTGGGGGTGCTGGTGGATGAAAAGCTGGACATGAGCCAGCAATGTGCGCTGGCAGCCCAGAAGGCCAACCGTATTCTGGGCTGCATCAGGAGAAGTGTGGCCAGCAGGTCGAGGGAGGTGATTCTGCCCCTCTACTCTGCTCTGGTGAGACCTCACCTGGAGTACTGCATCCAGCTCTGGAGCCCTCAGCACAAGAAGGACATGGAACTGTTGGAGCGGGTCCAGAGGAGGGCTACTAAAATGATCCGAGGGCTGGAGCACCTCTCCTATGAGGACAGGCTGAGGGAGTTGGGGTTGTTCAGCCTGGAGAAGATAAGGCTGAGGGGAGACCTGATTACGGCCTTTCAGTATCTAAAGGGGGCCTATAGGAAAGATGGGGAAAATCTTTTTAGTAGGGCCAGCTGTGACAGGACAAGGGGTAATGGTTTTAAACTGAAGCAGGGTAGGTTTAGACTGGAAACACTGGAACAGGTTGCCCAGCGAGATAGTGGAGGCCCCATCCCTGGAAACATTCAAGGCCAGGTTGGATGGGGCTCTGAGCAACCTGATCTAGTTAGCGGTGTCCCTGCTCACTGCAGGGGGCTTGGACTAGATGACCTCTAGGGGTCCCTTCCAACCCAAAACATTCTATGGTTCTATGATTCTATGATATTTCATTCTGTGTTTAAAAAGGCAGGCTTCTAAAAAGATTTGTCACACATTTGTAACTTTTTTTAATACAGTCAGCTGTGTCATTGTACCTCACTGTAATGCCAAATAAGCAACAGACTAGTCTCTTCAGTCAAAAGTAATGTGAACAGTCACCATCTGAGTTGCTTCACATTAATAAGAATATAAATGTCTTGAAAGGAAGTAATGCCGTGTTTTGTTCATTTAAAAATATAGCGCTTATTCCACCTGTTTCACTAGCAGTGCAAAAGCTGGAAACCTGTGGTCTAAATGCTGATTGTAAATATTAGGGGAAATAGGAATAAGTCATGTTATATAGCTGATAACTAATATTGGTGGTGTGTGTAGGATGGCGAAAATGCATCTGCTGAGGAAAATGCTGAGGATGTAGAGGCTCCATCTTCATCCAGAAAAGCATCCGTGAAATCTCAAAGCCAGGATGAAACTGACGGTAAACGTTAATGTAACCATTTCTGTGAAAAATAGATTTAAAAGGTCATTGAAAGCATTTTCTCTTTGATAACTGACTTTTTATAGATACCTGTCAGCTTCTTTTGAGCCTATGGGTATTGAAGCACATTGTTAGAATGTCTATCTTTGTATCTGAGTCATAGCCAGGGTTTTAACTTTGTTCAATGTTTTTAAGGGGCTGGATCTGGCCAACTGGGCATCTTTTTCTGGGAAACCTTCCATTTTTCCCCTCCTGGCTTCTTAACCACATGGTCTCAATTATTTACTCACGCTAAAGTTACAAATAATTTGAAGTTTTTAACTTATCTCAAAAAGTCATCTGTCTGTTTTGTTTTGGCTTTTTTCCTGTTCATCTCTGTGCTAGTCTTTTGCTGAGACTTGAATGTTTCAGAATATTTGATTCTACTGTATGAGCGTTGCCTTCTTCTCTTGCCATCCAAAGTGAAATAAAATAGCTACAAAGAGAAGTTTCTTTTTTTTCTCTTTGTGTTTTTTCTCCTGTTCAGTTACCCTTTGGCATGTTCAGAGTGCCTACTTTATTTTTTTTCGCTTCCTGGCTGGCTTGCTTTGTGCAGTTAGTGGGATGGTAATATCTCCTGAGGCACCTTAGCAAAATAAACTTAACTTCCTTGGGGTTCCTACATAGTGCAAGGACTTGCAGGAAGGTGTAGGAGCAGCACTTCCATCTTTAGTTTGTATCAGTCCTTGTGGTCCCATGCCTCAGGTTCTGGATTTGAGCTTGGGCTTTAGAGTGCTGCAGTCTGTTTCAGGCACCTTCTTTTCATAAGCTGTGCTCCGTGCACCGGTCAGGGCATATTCTTATGGAATTGCCAATACTGTGAGATAGCAAAGTGCAATTTTTGATCTCTTTGTGTTGGTTCTTATGCTTTCACTACAAATTCTCATAATTCTGTTTGGTTTTTGTTTTGTTGTTGGGTTGTTTTTTTCCTAAATATCAAAAATAGGCCTTAAATTGTCTTGCCTAAAATGTGCATCAGTGGTGCCTCGATTTTGAAAGTGTGGCCAGACCTCATCCTAGGACAGAAAATAAACACTGGAAGTGTGGTTGGAGCCAGATATCTGTGGTTCTTTATTGGCCACTTCTTTTTGCTGATGTCTCTGAAATACTTCCAAGCTGCTCTTTTCTGCTCTGTATTCCACTCAGTCTGTTACTTGTTTTTTCATGCACGTCATCTTTATCTAAGAAAAAACATACTCTGATAGATTTGTGTGATAGTGTTGCTTCTGATCTTACTACAGAGAACACAGGAGTCTCAAGGGCAGTCAGAATCAAGGAAGCATTGATAATATTTATCACTATTTGAAGAGTTGCTATTAGAATCAGACTTAGGATATTCAGAAGAAAAATGTTAAAAAGGTCATTGTTAAAATCGCCTTTGATACGCAAGTCTTCAGAACTAATCTGCTACAATCTTCAGATGATTCCTACAGCCAAGGAGACGGAAATAAAAGTGGAATTAATTAATAATTTTTTGTTTTCAGATGGGTGGAAGAAAAGTCTTGATTTTTAGATGCTTAATGTCCTAGTCAGAATAAAACCAACCAAATATATTCAAGTCAGAAAAAAAATAACAAACACCCCCTCCCCCCATAAAATCAGGCTTAGTACCCAATTCCCTCTTGTATGTAGGCAATACATGATAGATTTATTTTCAGTTCCAATTTGACCCTGTGGTTATTCTTCTATTAAATATTTAGATGCCCAATCCTCCAGCTGGAACCTTTGAACAATACATAGTTTCATATTTTGCATAGACATAGACTTATGGGTGGTTATAACCCTGGTTTAATTTAGTAATGAAAAGTTGTAATTACAAAAAGTGAGAATTTTTAAATTATATGCTTTAAACATATTTATTTTGGATATATAGCATCATATTTTATTTTAAAAATGTTATTTCTTTTTCTGGAGAAATGTGAATAATCTGGATTTTGCATTTACACATGTTAAAAGGTACTTATTGTCATGGATGGAATGGTTACAAGATCTTGTTTTAAATTACTTCTAAAAATTGGTTGCTGCATTATTGTTTAGTATAATTGTCTGCTCACTTAGCCTCTTCAGCTAAAAAGCTTTATTCCATCCAACCAGTTCATCGCTTGAAAATTGCTTAATAGCTTCTCTTGTATGTTGAATAAACCGTTGCTTCGTTCTGTGTGTTCCTCCATGCTTTCATTTCAAATATCCAAAAAATGTTAGAGGCTGGGGAATACTAAGCATTAGTGATGAATAATGCAGAGTTTTAAAACCAAAGAGGTTGCTAATAGTTTTTCTGCATTTCTGCAGGCCTTTTTCTTATAGAATAGCTGTTTTAAGTGGGCTACTAATTATGAAGAATTCCGTTTTCTCTGCACTTGTCCTGATAAGCAGTGTGTACTCTTGATTATATCATAAACCGTTTTTCCTTCTTTCTCAACCAGGAGAAACTTCAGATGGCGTCAGTAAATCTGTTCATCGGGTCTTTGCGTCCATGCTTGGGGAAAATGAAGAGGAGGAGGAGGAGGACGAAGAGGAAGAGGAAGAGGAAGAAGAGGAAGAAGAAACTACTGAGCAACCCACAGCTGGAGATGTTTTTGTGTTGGAGATGGTACTTAATCGAGAGACCAAGAAAATGATGAAAGCAAGTATTTAAACTTTCATGTAACTTCCCTGTATCTCCTGAAGCATAGTGCACAAATGCCAATTTGTGTGATTTTAGCTACATGCTGAGAAACTTGCCTGAAAATAATTCCATATAGGATACTTCTGAATTATGTTGGTGTTACCTGTCTTTGTTTTTAAAAAAAATACTGTAGATTACTGTTTCAAAACTTTCAAAAATAATGAAGTGAGTTTTTCCAGTGTCTGGACTGTGTATTGGGTATCAGAGTAACTCTGTCAGTTATAAAAATTAGTGAATGTTTTGCTCAGTCATTTTAATATCGCTAGTACTTAAATAACGTGTTATTAGGTTGTGTTAAGCACAAGTGTAACTGATGTCTCCTGAATTTGGGTGCAGCTGAATCCTCAGTAGAAATAATACCTTTTTCCCATTTAGGAGAAAAGACCTCGCAGCAAACTTCCTCGTGCCTTGAGGGGTCTGATGGGAGAGGCCAATATCAGGTTTGCTCGAGGAGAACGTGAGGAGGCTATTCTAATGTGCATGGAAATCATTCGACAAGGTATGTTAGAGTGGCAAAACATTTTGGCTGTAAAGATGAGGTGAAATTGCCATGTGTATCAGGGAAATGCAGTGTGGCTTCACTGATGATGAAAAGTATTCGGTACAAGGAAAGTCACTTCATAAGTAGTGAGGAATTAAGAATATGTAGTGCATTTCCTTTATTATTTTGCTAATAAAAAGAAACTAGCACCCTAATTCTGGCCGGGCCTTTGCTTAGCTGTGCACAGTTTTCTTTTATTGTCTTTGTAGAACCAAGTTACAAACATCAGCATGACTTACAATGTAGAATAATGCTATAAATGGTTGTTGTTAAATTCAGTCGGGCTGTTTAATAATTTATGAAAAGAAATTGAAAGCTTGTCTACAAGTTTTTTTTTTTTAATTTAAACAGAGCAATGTTAATGTTTCATATAATTCTGGTACCTGTTTTTGCAGAAAGGCAAGTTATTTGTTTTCCAGGTGATTTTGAAACAATAGTTCTTAATCATTCTTTTTGTCTTTTCACAGCTCCTCTTGCTCATGAGCCATTTTCCACTCTTGCCATGATCTATGAAGACCAGGGTGATATGGAGAAGTCATTACAGTTTGAACTGATTGCAGCTCACTTAAACCCTAGTGATACTGAGGAATGGGTTAGACTAGCAGAAATGTCACTGGAACAGGACAATATTAAACAGGCTGTTTTTTGCTACACGAAAGGTAGCGTAGCAGCCATTCTAATAGTTTAAAATAAATGTTAGGTGCTAATGACAATCATTTTGCTTTCTTCTGCTTTCTAATTTAGTTTGCTGCAGTTTGCTAAGATTCTGGTACTTCTGTATGGACTTTGGTAAAAGATTAATGAATCTTTAATATAGGATGGCCTTTTCTGACAAAAACCATATGCATGTTCGTTAACATTCATCTAGTCAGGGAAATGAATGTGAAATCCCTTGTTGCCTTTTCCTAAACTGGGCTACTAATACACTTTTTCTTGTAGCTCTGAAATATGACCCAACCAATGTGCGTTATCTGTGGGAGAGATCAAGCCTGTATGAACAGCTGGGGGAACATAAGATGGCTATGGATGGCTACAGGCGTATTTTGAACCTCCTGTCTCCTTCTGATGGAGAGCGCTTTATGCAGCTGGCTAGAGACATGGCAAAGTAAGTTGGATTAAAAAATGCTGTGATTTGGTTTTCCAGAGTTTCTCAAAAGTTGTTATTAATAAGCTCTGCAGCTGAGTCAAGCTGGGTATGTAGCTGAAATCAAGGCATGCAGGTGGTTTTGCAGGGGGGTGACCCCCAGACAAGCATGCACCCCCCAACTATTGTGACATTTCCAAAGCCTGACACATGGGAATTATCCTGTCTAGGATCAATGCATCATCTTAGAAGTCTTGCATTCTCATAGAGTGAGAGGATAAAATGCAAATACTGGTTACTGGAAAAATGCCAATAGTATACAGTTATATACATATACAATACATTTTTAATCTATATAATATCGCTAGAGACCTGGAAACTTAGTGCCGCCAAATCTGCATGAAACAAAGTATTCAATCTGAAGTACAAACCATCTGTAACAGAGTATAGTTTGTATGTCATTTGTGATTAATTTCTGGAGCGAGTGGAAATCTGCCTCCTCCCCTTTCCTGCTAATGAGAGCAGATCAAGTCACCAAAGCTTGCCTGAGACAGAGAAGGCTTGTGGTTCAAGTGCGTAGCTCTCTTATGGTAGTTTTTACTAAGTCATTTAACCACTTTACATCTCAGCTTTCTCATGCACAACTTGTAGAAAGCTGTTATTGGCCTGTTTCAAAGCAGTTTAAGTCGTTTGATCTTTGCGGTTGTGAAGGATGTGTATTGTAACAATGTTATTAGCGAAGGTTTTATTGAAACCAAGTTAATGTGATACATTATTGATACCTGGCTCAAGGTGGGGGATATTGTGATGAAAACTCCAGTAATGTCCTAGCACATAGGGGAGGAAAAAACAGTCAATTATTTGAAATACATAAAAATTGTCAACAGTTGTAAGGAAAGAAAAAACACCCCCTTTCTCACTGTCTTTATCACTTACTCTTGCTAATGAAAATATTTGCTAATAGGCAAAAATAAAAGAAATATGAAAATCCTTTTGCTAGTGTTCAAAGTACATATTGTCAGTTATCTCAAATACTTAGTATCTCATACCTGTGTTTTATAGGAGTTATTATGAAGCCAACGATGTGAACTCTGCTATTGAGATAATAGAAGCAGCCTTTACTAAACACCAGAGCCTTGTCTCCATGGAAGATGTTAACATCGCAGCTGAACTATACATTTCTTCCAAACAGTATGACAAAGCCTTGGCGGTATGGAGAATTAAATGCATTTCTGTATCATGTTCAGCATCTCTTTGCCAGCCAGTGTGGACAGTTTATATTCCTGTAGTGCTTAAATCTGGTCATGTTTCTATAGTAGCGGTTTGAAATTAACGGCTTGATTTAATAAGTTGGGGGCCAATAGATTTGTGTGCTGTTCCAGGTTTAAAATTTTGGGATCCTTCCTTTCCTTTTCTACAATTACCATAATCTTAGCAGCCAGCAAAGACCTACAAGCTGGTTGAGTGAGTACTACCAGCTAAGGGCCTTCTCTAAGTTAAAGGTTGAAAGGGTGACACAGAATGGTCTGATGGTTCAAATGCAGACCATTGTGCTTTATCTGGCATACTTGTGTTACAACTAATAATTTATGCATTAAGCATCAGGCATACATTCCAGAAAGATAATACAGCTTGACTCTAAGGCATCAGGAATTGGAGAAGATCGCTTCTCTGTTCCAAATTTGTTCTAGTGGTTTTTAACCTTCACTATTAAAGTATGTTTCTGGGTTGATTTGGTCTGGCTTTGAGAGGAAAGACTTTAGTATCTGGCCATTGTTATACTTTCCAAGATATATTGAAGAGACGCTATTAGTTGGGACTTTCTCCTTATGAACATTCTTATTTGCTATATCTCGTTTGATATTAAATTACCTCCTTTTTTTTTTTCTCCTTAAGATTTTATTTACTTCTCTCTCTGTCAGTGCAAAGCATCGTGAGCCTGCAAACAATTCCTCTGACCCTTCTCTGTACTTCTTCCCATTTTAAAAATCAGTCATTTTTATGAACACAGTATTTAGCTGCCAAATTTATTAATACAGGACTCAGTCATAGAAATATTCCCCTGTTTCTTCATGATGGTTCTCCTCAGGTCTATTCCTGTGATGGTGTTTCTTGTTCCCAGATAGCTGAAACTGTATTTGAGCTAGTAAACTGAGCCTTTAAAAAATAACTACCTTAATACAATCATCTGGTTGGTCCTCTCAGGGCCATGTACTCTGTGTTTATCGCTCTTGTTTGGCAACAGTAATGACTGAAGTATTTACTTTTCAATTCGTGAACAAAATACCAAACTCTGTTGGTAGACCAACGGTCCTTTACGCTTCTGCATTTCCCCCCTTGCAGCTCCCCGTTGGCAAGTGTACGTGTTGAATTGTCTGTCTTGGTTTCTATTTTTTTTTAACTAGTTGTTCTATTGAATCAGACTAGTTTTATTGGGGTCATGATGTGTGTGACCAGGGCTGTTGTAAAATGTCTGTATGTAGCTGTGAATTTTATTTAATTATTTCTTTTAACTGCGACAAACCACATGGTTTCTTTGCAACGTATTAGGCTGAGGAATCTGTGGAACACCTTGGAAAGATCTGTGGAGAGCTTAGCTGTTTACCTGGTGCTTTGCTTTCTTTTTCAGTCTTCCAAAAGGCATTAAAAGAAGCTATAAAAGTTAAAAACTTTTCTAGCTGTGATGAACGTAACCATTGTATTTGCTAAAGAGGTGCTGATTGGATCATCTAAATAGTTCAAAACTAGTGGACAAAGACATAAGGTGATCAAACTCAATATTAGTCAACTAACCCCATGTGAAATGAATGCAGCTTTTCTTCTGATAACTTTTGCGATGTCTAAAACAACTGCCATGTGGGCTGGTTACTCTGTATATCCTTTAAATCTTTAAAATGATGCGAGTTGCTTGTCTGTTTTAGGTTATTACAGATTTTGCAGGAATTGTACTTGAAAAGAAAGTATCAGAAAAAAGTCCAACCGAGGAGAAAAAAGGTAACTAGCTAACAAGTGGTTAGTATGACCCTGCTGTTCGTCTAATATGACATCTTTCTTTCCATTACCTTTTCAACTCATGGGTATATTTTGATGCATGTTGACAGGCTTTTCTCTTTTGAAACATTTCAGTGTTTTTAATGAGTTACATGGCATGACCTCAGCTTTTTATAAGGAGTTACTCTGATGTCCAATTAGCCCTGCTGACTCATTAAGGACAAGGACTGCTCTCCAGGCAACTGGAGGCCTTTTTAAGTTCTAAACATTCCTCAGAGTGTTCACATCAGGCCAATTATTTCTGCCAGCTAAATAGCTTCTGAAAAAAACCTAGATAACCTACCTTTGACCTGAGAATAATACTCTTCATCAATCCTACTTCAGTTATTAAACATGTAAATATTTTGGTGCATAGAAATCTCAGGATATTAGCTTATAATTGAATCAAGTAGGTCATCTCTGAGAAACCTGCTTTGTGAAAGTCATTGCTTAAGTCTGAAAATGTTTGTTTGGGCTGTAGAATGATCAGAGAGTGCCAAGTCCATAAGCAGACAGTCTGGTTTATGATTAAATTGGTTGTTTGGTTCAGCAATCCGGTCCAAACCCAATGTAGTATAAGATACTTCTGTTGGCTTTTTTCTTTAATGGACCAGGTAAAAATACAGTTGATCAATGAACAACTGTCCTGATACAGATAATTTATAAGAAGCAAAACTATAATGAGTCTAGGAATTAAAACACAGTGTTGCCAAGTTAGCTGGGGTGTGTAATTTCATAAGACAAAGCTTTCTAAGCTACCCAAGAGCTTGGTTCCCTGCCTCTGTTGCTTTATAACTTTTTTGAATGCTTCCTGCTCTTCTGCCCTTCAAAAAGTCCACTTTTGAGAGTAAGCTACCAATCAAGTGTGGATTCAAAAGCGAGTAACTTTTGGCTTAGCTGGTGCTGCTATGGTAATCTGTTAATCTTTTTAAAAAGATACAGGGGCAGTGGCAAAAACTGAAGAAAGCCAGGAGGCAGTGACTGATGAGAAAAGTCATCTAGCTGCTGAATCCAGTGCTGCAGGTAAGTAATTTAATTTTTGAATTTCATACAAGTCTGTAAACTGATCATATGTTCAGGAACCAGGTTGCAATCATACAAGAATCGGGGAAGATTTCTAACAGCAGAGAAATAAGGCTTGATCCAGGAAAGGTTGCTTGTGCACTGTCGTCCTTACTCAGAACTTACTTCTAACCCAGCCAGCCACCAAAGCCAAAAGCATTCTCCAGGGCTTACCCCCCTTGAAAAGAAAATTCTCATTTTGTAAGAATTTATCAGTAGGTGAGTAGTTACTCTCATGCTGGGCATTAAGATGTTCAGAGAATGATGAATTAATCTGCATCTCGTGATTTGCAGTAATTCGATGTGAATGTAGAAGTTAACAGGGAAGCCTTGTGTTGGAAATCAGTTTTCTCAGTTTATAGCAATCACCCTTTCAATGTCTGGTGTAAGAATTAAGGTGAAGGGGAACTTAAACAGGGTAGTTAAGGAGGTGTCGTGGCTGCATGTGAAGGAAATGTAATAATGGAGTTTTACCGTATGACATGTAATTTGCTAGCGTTGCCATGGGTAACTACTTTGCCTCGTGCTTGCGTTGTCATCAGATCGCATTCTCTCTCTGTGTTGCATAAAGTTCTGTTGTTAGCTGTGTTTAACAACGTATACAGCCAGATCCCTGATACACAGGCCTTAGCTTAATGAGAACAAATAACTTAATACAGGGTATTTCCTTCAGAAAGCAAGGAGAAGAGAGTACAGGTGCATAAATTGCTGAAGGAAAGCTTTATGAAGCAAGCACATCTTACGTGATCCTGCTCTTGAAGTCGATGCAGGCTGATAGCCCTTAATACTTCAGATGAAATTATTAGGATCAGAGATCGTAGGATGTAGTTGTTCCAACTATTGGGAAAGATACAGAAGAAGGGGAGAGGGCAGGCCTACACCAACATTTGGTAGAGTCAATAAGAACATATTTTCTTCATTAGAGCTGAACGTGGCCTGGAGGGGATGTGGAGCTTGTGAAGTGCTTGTTAAAGCCGATGGGTTCAGAAAGAAATGCTTTATCTTCTCACAGCTGTGGAGAAGGTCAGCTGCTGCATACCTGAGGGCGTTCCCATAGACATCACAGTCAAGCTGATGGTGTGCTTGGTTCACTTGAACATCCTAGAGCCACTCAATGTAAGTAAACCAACTCAGAAGTTGGGGGCTGTTCTAATAAATTACCAAAGCAAGTAATTTTTCCTGTCTCTCCTGTTGAGAGAGCTGCAGAGATTCTTTTTGCTTCCTTCCCACTCCAAGAGAGAAACCTAGCAAACCTGTAATAGCAGAAATACTATTTTTTGTCCTTATAAATTATGCCTCTAGTGGAAGTATTACTAAAGCACAGTAAATCACAGCCTATGTGCTGTGACAGGCCCAGTTCTTGGACACTAAGGAGCACCTTCTTGCTTTGTTTTAAAGCCCTACTAAATATGAAGACTGTTCTTTCATAAAGAGCACTCCTCACTGATGGGCACTTTCACCCCTTGGATGTGAAATGTATGGATGGGTAGGACATGAAATGTCTAGAATATAAAAATGGCTTTTTCAGGAATTTTGAAATTCACGTCTTCATTTTTCACTTTTAAATTAACATTTAAGTAAAGGGAATGTAGTTCAGAATGCAAATAGGATAAAAATCATAGCATAAAAATGTAAGCTTCCAATAGCCATAAGGAAATGTTCTTGCTGGTTATTTGTGCTTTTATTGTTTTGTGTGTTTTTTTTAAAGCCTCTCTTGACCACTCTGGTGGAACAAAATCCAGAAGAAATGGGTGACTTGTATTTGGATGTTGCAGAGGCATTTCTGGATGTTGGCGAATACAACTCAGCGCTGCCTCTCTTGAGTTCTCTTGTCTGTTCAGAACGATACAACTTGGCTGTTGTCTGGCTTCGGCATGCAGGTGAGAAGAAGTAGGACTGCTAAACACGTGGTACCGAGCGATGATAATACAATGCTGAGCATTTCCAGGGACCTTTATCTAAGATCACTGGAATTTTAGATTCAAATGTTGAATGATAATAGGTATTTGCAAAACAATAATTGGAGTTTATTGTGACAACTCTGTCATGGAGCATTTTCGTGTTCTTCATATAGATTGAAATTGACTTCAGCTAAAAATACTTGATTTTCATGTAAGTGCAACAGCATCTGTTCTGCATTCTATCCTGTGTCAACTGATGATGCTTTAAAGTGAAACCCTGGATGCATCAGTACATATTTCTGAATATTTTCACTTTAATAATGGATGTTTTGGGTGTTTTTAACTGAAAAAGTATCTGAGAAGTATGTTAGCTATTTTGCAAGCTTTGAAATCTGCTTTTTCTGTCATTTAAGTGTATCGTGTCATTTATGCTATTTCTAGAGTGCTTGAAGGCTTTGGGACACATGGAGCGTGCTGCAGAGAGCTATGCCAAAGTTGTTGATCTTGCTCCATTGCATCTTGATGCAAGAATCTCACTTTCAACGCTTCAGCAGCAACTGGGCCGACCTGAAAAAGCTCTGGAGGCTCTGGAACCAATGTATGATCCAGATACACTGGCCCAGGATGCTAACGCTGCCCAGCAGGTGGGTGAAGTGTTCTGTGCTTTCACTTTAGGATATATTATTCTGCTAAACTATGGTAGTGGTCAAAGATACCAACTATATAGGACCAGGGATTGAGGCTTACTTATCTACAGCATGGTAAGCCTTCAGAGCACAGCGCACGGTTCATTACAGAGTATCAGGGGTGAGCCCTCATGGCTCTTTCTCCCTGACCATTTTATCAGTATTTCCCCTGTCCCACCTGATTACTTTTGTGTGATGTACAAGCTCTTGGCCACTGAGAACCAGTCTTGACGCCAATCACTTTGCATCAAATTCATCAGCAGCTGCTACATATGAACTACATGGGTTGGCCTCTATTGGTTGTAACTGGTGGTGTAGCAAAAGTTCTCTATCCCCTCCCCAGCAGCGCCTTCACTACAGGTAAGCGTTATGCTGAATTTCTCTGAAAGTTGAGAATTTGAAACAGTAACTATTGCAGGGCAGTTCAGGGAGATCTTACCTGCTGCTGCTAAGATTCTTGCAGCTTTCTGGAAGCTTTTACAATCCTATTAGTACTGCATTGAATCAAAGTTGTTTAGTTTATAAACTCACTCTCTGTGCAAGAGGTTGCGTAACAATATTTTATATTGTCTAGGAATTAAAGCTGCTCCTCCATCGTTCGACACTGTTGTATTCCCAAGGCAAAATGTATGGTTACATAGACACTCTACTTACGATGCTGGCAATGCTGTTGAAGGTAAGCCAATCTTTCCAGCTACACCTTAGGAAATTGGACATCTATGAGTTCAGTTAAGCAACGAAAAAACGCAGGAGGAAAGCTAATGGTTTTTATGGGCAAATGGTTTCATAATTTCGTTAGATAATAATCTTGCAGGGAGCCTGTAGTACTGGTGTTCCTGCTTGTAGTGTTCAGAACAGAGGACCACTTGTGTGTGTAATTCTGAATACAGTGACTTGAACTCCCTGTTTCTCAGTGTACACAGAACACACTGAACACTAAAGCTGCTTCTTACCTTTTTGTCGGTCGGCACAGTGCTTTCTTGAAGTGTCTATACTGTCTTCTATTTCAACAGTTTTCTTATTAATTTCTTGCTTTTTTTGTTAATATTTTCTTGTGATAAAATGACCAAAGAATAATTTGCATAGCCAGTAAATACAGTGGTGGTGGGTTTGTGTTAATTGGTTTTTGTCTGTTTTTAAATAGGGAGGGAGGGGAATATTTAGACCTCAGTTTTATCCATCTGGTCAGAGCCATTACTGTTGTATTACCCTGGTTGAATAGCTGATGATCCACATGTTTCTGGATCTGATACAGAAATGCATTGTTCTTGTTATGCCTCTATCCAAATAGTTTTGATTTCAATTTAGACAGGGATGTTCCAATCCCAGGAAAAGTCTTTTAAGTCATTTAAAGGGTTGGTACCTTTCTTTTCCATAGCCCAGTTTGCACTGGAGCATGAGGCAATGCGGAGATAATACTCCTCTTGGGAACGTTCTCTCCCATGATCTTGCTCTATTGTGGTGTTTCGAAGTTGCAGATTTTTGGCACATGACGTGAGCAAGCTGGATTGGCCATAAAGCCGCCTTTGTTATAGGATGTATTAATGTAATCTGAAATGCTGCCCTTAAATTTGTTTCTAGGTAGCGATGAGCAGAGCTCAGGTGTGTTTGATATCTAGTTCCAAATCTGGAGAGAGGCACCTCTATCTTATTAAGGTGTCGAGGGATAAAATTTCTGACAATGACGACCAAGAGACTGCAAACTGCGATGCAAAAGGTAACAAACGTTTATTAAAAACAAAGCAACAAGATGAACTCCCGAGTTCTGAAAAATGAAATAAACGTGTCTATTTTGCATGTGAAATCCATGCAGCTTCTGTTAACATTGCTTTATTTCTAGGGCAAAGAAGGCAGAAAAAATGAAGATAATAGAACTTAAGGGAACAATCCCCATTCAGAGAAAATAGTAAGATTACAGAATCGTTCAGACTGAGAAGGACCTCTAGAGATCATATGGTCCAGCATTCACCTCAATGCAAATGGAAATACATGCTTTAAAAGTAGTGTGATACTTTTAACTGGCCCAGACTTGGTTGAGCCAGACTAGACATTCTTATGCACCATTTGGTAGATGAGGAGGAGTAACTTTCATGCATTCATGTGTATGTTTCCAACTTGAACTGTGTATATTTCTTGCCATTTGTACCCAAGTTTTGACTGGTGTTTTGCTGGTGGTTTACCACATGCACTTAAACCGAAAAAAGTAAATATTTTACCTGTTAATCCTGAGATGTTTTTGAAAAGATCAGTTTGACGCATGCACCTTTTTCTTTTTTAAGAGTTTAGCTCTCTTGTTTTCATTTTCTCAACTTACTGACTTCAAAATATTTTTAGCAATTTTTGCTGTTCTCACGAGTGTTCTGACAAAAGATGACTGGTGGAACCTCCTCCTGAAGGCTATATATTCCTTGTGTGACCTCTCCCGATACAAGGAGGCAGAGCTACTAGTGGATTCCTCATTGGAATATTACTCATTTTATGATGATAGACAAAAGCGCAAGGAGCTGGAATACTTTGGGCTCTCTGCTGCAATTCTGGACAAGAACTTCAGAAAAGCGTACAACTATATCAGGTGGGGTACTGAGAAGGTAGAGCAATCTCTTTTGTAATTGCTTCCGCCGGGGCTATAGTCATACTGCCGAAAATACTGCTAAAGGAGGCAGGCTGGTGCTTTCCAGCTGTCGCTAGAACAGATCAGGCTACTGAAACTAAAGGAGCTTTCTGACAGCCTTTGATTCAAGAAAATGCATAATGCAGTAGGTTGGTCGATTTGGGCAGAACCATTGGTTGTGTCTTTCACTCTCAACTTTGCCTGAGTCACTGACCTGCTCCTTGAGTGTCTCTTCTTTGTTGTCTTCCCTAAACTGATGAGCTTCTGTTGCAGATACAGTATTTACCATGGCATTTACTAATTTCTTGTATGCTTTTCATTCTGTAGAATCATGGTAATGGAAAATGTCAATAAACCTCAGCTATGGAACATATTCAATCAAGTGACTATGCAATCTCAGGATGTCCGTCACCATCGCTTTTGTCTCCGCTTAATGCTGAAAAATCCTGATAACCACGCATTGTGTGTCCTAAACGGGCATAATGCGTTTGTATCTGGCAGTTTCAAGCATGCTCTTGGTAATGTCATTAATGTTCTAATATTAACAAATTTAACAAGTGAATGTTTTTTTCAGAGAAAGATTTATTAAAGTAATTTTTTTCATCCATCAGAAAATTAGAGGTGACTTCACAGCGTTAGTCTGGTGCTTTAATTACTTTGTACGCAAATCAAAGCATCACTAAAGAGTTTTGCTAATAAAAATTAAGCAGGTGTGTTTCAAGTTTAGCACCCATTGCAAATATAACCAACTTGCAAAAATAATTGAAGGCTAATGATAACACAGAATAAGGAGGGCAGTAAAAGAACAATTTAATCAGCAGATAAAGTTCAGTGGATGTTTTAGGCAGGCCTTTGAAGTAAGCCTACTGCTTTCAGTCAAGCCCTCCAAATGCCACACTTAACATTTGTGGCCTCCAGGATATAAATCCCAGCAAAGACTTTGTTTGCCTTCTGTGTGTGATTCTTTTCTGCTTATGTTTTTACATCACAGTTTGCATTTTTCCTTCAGAATCCAAGGAGTGCTGAAAATAGAAAATGTTCTTTCATGTTTTTTTTCCTGTATATTTTGATGCAGGCATATTAAACTGTTTGTTTTCCTAGTTCACACTTCTAATTTGAAGATTTTCTTTTTTGCCCTTAAGTTCTTAAGGAATGCCTTTCACAACAAACATCCTGACTCCCTTATTTGCTTTTAGGACAGTATGTGCAAGCCTTCCGTGCAAATCCAGATGAACCTCTGTACAGTCTTTGTATTGGCTTGACTTTCATCCACATGGCTTCTCAGAAATACGTGTTGAAAAGGCATGCTCTTCTAGTACAGGTGAGCTTGTGTGAGTATTTTTACCTGTAGCGTTTCCTGGCTTTGTATCTTGCAGATGGTTATGGCTACAACATACTCTGTTTACATAACTTTTTATAATTAATACAGCATTTCAAAAGAGGGAGGTGGTGAAACACAAACACAGGAGGAGTATGCTTTTGAACCATAGCTACACCCATCTGAATCTTCTCTCCTTTTAGTTAAATGTAGCTTGTTCTGCTGCATGTATGCGATGATTACGCACATCGCTGTTAGCAGCTGCCAGCTGTTTGTGAAAATATGACTAATTTCAGTCTCGATGGCTGTAGCCTGGATTTTTCTTGCAAGTCTTTCTTCTTCCCCTGCCTTGCTCTGAAGAAGTGCTGTAGAGTAGAATCTATGCCGCCTACCCTTCATGGACATGTCTCATGAACTGCATTGTTGAAGCAAACTTTACAGACTCAGAAAGTGGGTCTTTTTCCCCTTCTTCCTTTTCTCTTCCCCCTTTTAGGTGCCTCTTATAGGTCTCTTTGTAAAGATCCTGTGAACTCCAGTTTAGGCTACCCTCAATTTTTCAGCTTCCTTATTCACATTTTTCTTTCATCTGCCAGATCCAGTTACAAACCACAGGCTGATTATTCCCAAACAGAATCTTGAAAGGAATTTTCTCTACTCTCCACCAAGTCTTTTCATTAACTTGAAATGCCTTTTAGTTCCTGTGGCCACTGAGCTCAGAGTCAGCAGAATATGGTGAGGATCCTGAGCTCTCATGACTTCTGAAATTGCTGAAAAACTGTAGCTGGCACTGATTTTGACAAAAGCTATGGGTCCTCAGCTACTCTGTAAACAAGACCAATTATGTCAGTATCTACCTTAAGACATTTTGAACTTGCAAACTTTGGCCTAATTTCAATATTTGTATCCACTTCTTTCTGTAATCAGCCTGCCTTTCTGCTATGTTTTCCTTTTGTAAAGTACTTGAACAGTGTCCTATTTATGTTACCCTCTGGTGGTACAGTTCCCTCCTTCCTTCTCATTTCTTGCTTATTCTTCTCGGTATTTTTACATCCTCTCTTGCTCCTATTGTAGTTGGTTGATTAATAATTCAACCACAGGGACATACTGGTGACCTAAATTATGATCATTAGCTGCTTGTGTCTGAACTAATTCCTCATGTTGAAGGAGGCATCTTCTCTGATTACCGACATGGTCCCTAGAACAAAAGTCCTCTATTCACAACAGAATCATCACATTCCAAAGTGGTAACAAAATGAAAGGCACGGGAGAGGATGAAAAAGCTGTGTGCTTGATTCCTCGCTTCTGAATTCACCTCTTCTATCTCTCCCTCCTAAGTTTCCCCCAGGGCTCCTTTGGTGTCAAACGAAATGCTGCATTTTAATGTAAAGTAATACAGTATGCCTCTTTCCCTTTGTTCTATATGGGAAGTAGCTCTGGGCTAACACCATTCATCTTTATAGCGCCATCCAAACCTTGAGGTTGGCAACGAAATTATGTACACCTGGGATTCTGCTGGTCATACAGCTTCAGTATATGAGCATATATTTTAATTTTAGACTAAAAGCAAAACAAGAAAGTATAACACAGAGTGATTCGACTTCAAATTTGTTAAAGCGTAGTACTGGAATTGCTGGGTATGAGTTTCCTTTCAAATTCTGCTGGAAACTTGGCAGTAAAACATCTGCTGGCTTCAAGAAGGGACATGAACCCTCATCTGCTGCTTAGGATATATGGATTTTTCATGCCCTTATTCAGTGATATTTATTTTTGGCCACTTTGTAAAATTATATACTGATAATTTCCCTGATAACTGGTATAACTGGTTTACTCCAACATTTATATGGAGCACAGGATCAAGAAAAAAATATGCTTGCATTCCAGAAATAATACTTTGATATGTACTTCAGGGAGTTCAGAATTTTGTAGAATTCTGCAAAGTTGTAGAATTAAGCCAATTCTTGCTGCTCTCCAAGACAAAGAGTGAAGGAAAGGGAATGAAGGTTTGGGTTGGAGGTTTTTTTTATCCTTAAAAAAAAAAAAAAGTGGGGGAGGGTTATCTTTTAAAGGTTTGCTTTTTTTTTTTTTTTTAAGAAAAATAAGATCTTCCTCTAGCCTGTCCTTTGGCTGCATGTTTTCTAAGGAGGTCAACAGTTCTGAACATGAACCAGGCTTATCTGTATGTATATTATGTAAACACATACATACATATTTAGCAAGCTAGTGCCAAAATAACTGCGTGTTACCTTTATTGAAAAGATCTACCCATTCTAGCAGAGGCAGCGAGAATGACAGAGCACACTTTCTATGGTCTCAGCAATCGACCGTGACTTATTTTTTGCCTTTAGCTTGCGTGTGGTTTTGTGGGGAAGCATAGATTAGAAGTTTAAATAGATACATTTAAACACCTGTTCTCCAGCGTGTTTTACTGCCAGAGCATTCACAAATGTGCATAATATGTGTACAGGGATTCTCCTTCCTTCACCGGTACTTGGACCTGCGTGGACCATGTCAAGAGTCTTTCTACAACCTTGGCCGTGGCCTTCACCAGCTGGGGTTATTGCACCTGGCAATCCACTATTACCAAAAAGTACTTGAACTTCCTCCTCTCGCCTTAGAGGTACTGTATCTTTGTAAGTTACGGACAGAGAATAAAGTCGGGTCAACGTTAGTAATTTCTCGGCCATTGTTAAAATATAGGTACATAAAGGCTGTGTAGCTGAGGTTCCTTTAATCTGTAGTGTAATTCCTTGTCATTGGAGGCCCAAATCTGATTGTCACCTGGCAATGTATTTACGCACGTGTTAATTTCAAAGGTTTATGAATTTTGAAGGATTTACTAATAGGCTGAAGTAGCAGCAAAAAGGGTTGCTAAACAACTTTACCCGAGTATGTAGCTGAACTTTATATATAATGTTATATGCAATAAATTATAACTGGAAGTCCTATAGAGTCACCTACACTATAAAACAGCATGCTGGAGGAATACAAACCAGTATTAAGAATGCCTAAATGTGTTTGAGCCATGGTTTTGCTCTAATTGCTCTGTCTTAGAGCAGCCTAATTGATGTGTCATACATTTACCAATCTTGTCTGAGAGAAAGTTTTTTTTGCCCAGCTTTGGCATGGACAGGTAGAAAAAGTACAAGCGTATTTAGAAAATGGGAGGGGTTGCTCAACTAAGAAACATGGGTGTTAGCCGGGGCTGGGAGTTCGAAGCAGCAGTCTTGTGACTGTGTCAGAGATACTGGCAGTATTCATGTTCTGGTCGTAGAAACCAATGCTTTGCATACAAAGACAAGTTAAGATGGTACTTTCCTGTTTTATGAGCTGGCTATCTAATTGACAGCTAATGTTTCGAGTATGTAATTATATAACACTTTGGTGATTAATAACACATGGGAACTTGTTGAAGAGGGAGGCCACAAGCAATATTTGTGCCTGTACAGCTTGAAAGCCTATATGAACCATGAATATGTGATTTGATTCCACTGTAGTTGCTATTCACGTTTCAAGGTTTATACTATTTTTGCATCTAGGTAACTTTTTTTAATCATTATTTTTACAGGGAATAGAAACTGATCAGACAGACTTGAGAAGAGATACTGCCTTTAACTTGTCACTTATTTATCAGAGCAGTGGAAATACGAGAATGGCTCAAAAGATGTTGTATACCTACGCAGTTGTATGATGAGGTTTGTGGCAGGTGGAATCGCTACTCTCTGTATTAACCTTTGCATTATGCAGGGTGGGGGAATCTGGTTTTATGTACAGCTTTGGCTGTAGATGGTCAGAGACACGGCTTGTGCTGTATATAGCTTTATGGACTTTTTCTACTTCTGCCATCTGAACTGTATCGCATATGGATGGAAACTGTGCTGAGCACAACACTGACATGCTCAAGTGTGTCTGCTGTTAGCTCTTCTCCTCTGATGCACTGCTCTGCAATCTGATACTCAGTCTTGTATATAGAATCAGACAGTGAAAACTGAAGCCCAGAGCCATTTATTGGGGTTTTTTTTAGGGAAAATTTACAATGTGCAATATTGTAATGCTGTTCAAGAAGCCATATCCACTGGTGATGAGGCTTTTTTTCACGTGCAGCATTAAATTACCATAATATAGAAGAAATGGGCTCATACTTCTCCTTAGAGGATGGAGAACTCAGTATTTCAAGATCTTTAAAGTATTCAGAATTTTCTAGGAGTTCATATTCCTGGCAGCTGTTTCCATTTGAAGGAGATGATTGATTTCTGTTTTATTGAAATCAGTGTGACCTTTGTTCTTCTTCTGAACTTGTTAATAAAAAAATCTGAGGTTAATGATAATGTTTACTCATTCTCAGCAAACATATATCCTTCTGAATAGCTTATAGCAAAAATTAATATAATATCATACAGCTTATTATTTAACATACATTGCAAGTGGGCCAGGGGTTTTAATTATTTTTGGCAGTTGAACAGTAGCATACGATGGTGGAAACATGCTGTTTCTGACCCTTGAAGAAAGCAGGATGCAATGCCTGCCTTATCCTAAATAAAAAGAGTATATAGTTGTACGTATATATAGAAACGGATACAGGATGTTATGCACTACAGCAAAATAAGGCTGAAAAGTATTTTTCAGCCAGGTAGCTTGCTGAATAGAAAACAAACCATGGTGTTGCCTCCCAAGCACTCTTTTTACTTACGGTATCCCAGCTAACTACTACTGTTTGCTTTCAGCCCACTTATATATGTATTTGTGTTCTGTAATCTTTTCACACAATTGCAATCAATGATTAAGAAACAAGTCTTGTGGAATTGCCTAGACTAAATTTAAAGGTAAGGCAATTTTATCTCTATTCGCATTAAATTACAATATACTGCATGTCCACTTCATTAGAGAGATGCTGGCCCATAGTGGGAATACAGAGGTAGGAGACAAATCCCAAGAAAGTCTCACTAACTCGCAAAAGGACAGCCCCATTTAAATGGAAATAGTACTTGGCAGCACTACCTAAATACAAGTCCCGTGCCAAGTCTGCAGAGTTATAAATTAAATAAATGTTTTAGTTATGTTAGCCTGGGGTATTCATAAGCTGCAGAAGAAGGGAGCGCATGACTCCCTTACCTCCATTTCATTTCTCATTCTTTGTGGTACCCCATCACCTTTTTTGACACGATAGCCAGCTCTCTGCTGTGTGAACTGGAGTGGGCTCACAACGTATGTATGAGAGTAGTACTACTGCATCATCTTGGGGTAAAAATTCTTCTGTTGAAGCTTTCCTTATTCTTTATTGTCATTTTCACATCGTGTAACCCCACCAATTTTTTTCCTTCTTGCAGCGAATGACTCCTGTCCCTTCATACAAAAAAGGTTTATCATATCCCAGGAAATACAGCCCTCAGCACTGAACCAATGCTTAGAAAACAGAAGCCAGAGATGCAGTATACAGACTCCCTTTGCATTATTCTTTTCCAAAACTGAGTCTGAAATACTCAGAATCTTATTACTTGTACATTTTTTTTTAAACAGACTTGACATAGAGGAAGGCTGTGGCGGTTTTTTAAGAGTTGTCTTAAAAATTGACCAACATCAAGGCATTACTATTAATTGCTTTATTTCCGATCCCTTTGGCTGCTAGAATTCTTTAGTAGTTTAGTTTTTAAACCTAGGAGGTATGAATCTTTAGCATTCATACAAATAAAAAGGAAAAATACAATCTGAATGCTGATGACTTTTAAACTGCTTTCTAAATTGTTTTTAAGCACTAAATAACAGAAACTTGTGTTTAAACCCAGTCACTATGGATAGGAAAATTCATACTGTTCTGAAAGCTGTTCTAAACAATTCTGAGCATCTGGAAGGAAGAGAGACTACTTGTCTTGATGCCAGTTATCTAAAGCTTTCTCAAATGCTTGTGGAAAAAAAACTATATGAAGATAGAACTTAAATTTTCTTCTTAGCTATATCCAACACACATTTATGGTTATAACAGAAACAGTCTTTTACTTAATTTCAGTTTTACACAAGATTATAAATATGTTATATTGTAATGGTGCAGCAGTAACAGATTAGACAAGACTTCAGACAAAGCAAAAGACAGAACAGATGTGGTAGGAATGTGATCTCCCCAATAAAAAGTTTAGACAGGCGCAGCCCACATAGAACTGACCTGCTTAAGCAAAGCACAGAACGTGAGCCATGTACAGAAAATACATGTGCTAATCTAGGCTTTAGGTATATAGCTGCAGCAGCACTGTCCAGTACAAAATTGGGTAAGTTTTAAAGCACGTTCCACTCGCAATACTGCTAACAATGTGCCTTTACTTTGGAATTCTTTTTCAAAAAAATGAAATTGTGAACATGTACTGCACATTTTGTCATTGTACTTTATGTTAGGGATAGAGGATACACAGCGGACTGTGAGTTTGAAGCACAAATATTTCTTGGGGTATGTGCATCTGTATGGGATTTATTTTGGCCTGTATGTTCATGTTTAGACTTAACCTGGCTGTAGCGTGTTCAAGGATGCTCACAAGAACATTAACACTGGGGGAGATGAACCCAGCACCTTTCCTAATTCTCCTTCACAGTAAGGACTATTCTACTGAAATGTAAAATCACAGAATCATAGAACGGTTTGGGCTGGAAGGGACTTTTAAAAGTCATCTAGTCCAACTGCCCTGCAATGGGCAGGGACATCTTCAACTGGATCAGGTTGCTCAGAGCCCTGCCCAACCTGGCCTTGAATGTGTGGGAACAAACATCAAGGCAGGAAAAGGTTGAAATCCAGCTGTTGCAATTTTGGGAAAGCTTTCATAAATCACTCAAAACAAGGGACTAAGAGGTAAAGAATACTTAAATCAATGCCAGCCTCACCCATCAGCATGTTGGGAATATTCCTCAAGCCTCACTAAGGGAATTCGTAACAGTTTCAGTCGAACACACTACATACATTGTCAATCATCTACTTGGTTTAACCATGATGATTTTGTTAGCTGTTTATTACTGAAGAGCTATTTTATATAAAACACTATCTCAAGGCATACTTGAAGGCTGCTCATAAAAGCATCGTACCTTTTCAGTTGTGCTTAGCTGATACCAGCACTGACAAGTGTAGAAAGCTGTTTGCCATCCACATTTGCTGAAGGCCACAGATTGACAGGAGGAAAAAAAACCAACCAACCTTTTTGCTGCTTAGAAAATTCATTATTAAATACTACTAGAACTAAGAGAGGCTTAGCAGCTATCAAGCCCAGGGAAAGGCTAGCAACATAGAACTCAATTATTGAACCTGCAGGTGGCAGCAAAGTTAGGTTACTATGATGTTATTGAAATTACTATGTTTAAAGAAAACAAGTTCTTGTCTATCGTATACTTCTGGTGTTTCAAATGGGTGAGCTGCCACTCGCTATGCTGTGGTTCACACTGCAGAGCAGGCTCTGAGCAGGCAAACTAGTTTCCTTTCAAATGAGAGCCAGGTAGAAGATGGTGTCGAGAAGTGCTCCAGCTGCTCGTGAGCATTCAGTCAGCAAGATCAGTAAAAGAAGAAAAAAAACCAAACAAACCAGTCCTGGACATCTGGACAAGCTTTCATTCTGCAAGTGACCCACTGAGCTGCATCACTTGCTAAAGCAAGCATAGCCAAAACTTAAGGCAGTGCTAAAGTTAAAAGGTACTGGGACACAGTAATCCTTCACAATTGCACTGTGTCTTACTGCTTTCCACCCTAAACTCCCAAACAGGTTTAGAAGAAGCAACAAGATGCGTTGAACCTGGAACAGACTGTCACTATGCAAATGTGAGTACCAAGTGTAATAGCCTCGGCCATATAATCAGCCCTCGCATTCAATATACAAAGTAACTGGAGATGCACGGCCCTAGAGAGCAGGGGCTTCCAGAACCCTGTTCTGGGTCAGAACTCTGCTCTGAAAGCTTCCCAAGGGGTAGAGAACCAGCCCTTGAGGTACACCCTATGTTGGTAAAAAAACAAAACACCTCCCACAGAAGGAAAACAGCAGGGTGGTTGGTGCTGTTGCCCTGCCAATGTGCAGTTCCTACAAACACAGCTGCCGTATGCTTCGTCCTTTTGCACAGGCAAAGGCCACAGTCATTTGTCCCTTGTTAGGCAACCTACTTAAGCATTCAATATAAACCAAAGCATTAAATGGTAAGTGCTATTTGAGAAGACTGTTGTTCAGCTGTAATTACCCTACAGTGGGAGTTCATAGCAAGCAAAACTAGATTACAGTTTTGACTGCTGTTTGCCTGAGGGTACCGTGGAGGTAGAGGGGCACAGTTTATGCTAAGCCACCTAAGCAGCTTTAGGGAGCAGGCGTGGCACAGATGCCAACTGAGTTCTGAAAGAACCAGTTTGGCTGGGACAAACCTAAAGCCATATTGCACAGGTCTCCTCTTAAGAAGCACAATTTAATGAAGCTCAGGTGTGCAGTAGCTTTAATAGTGTGCTCAGCCACCCCTTGTTCCTTAGAGCAGCCATTTGCTTCAAGGAAGAGAAGCTCAGGTCACCCTGAATTAGTCCAGAGTCCCATCACGTAAGTTATAGTTTAGGACAAATTTCTGAAGGAGCAGCATGAGGTAATTCCAGTGTGTTCTCGGGCTACTCTTAGGTTCCAGAGGTATGCAAGACTTCCCTACCCACTAAACTAAAGTATTGCAAATAGCATGTATAGATCCCACAGAAATAAATAGTACCATTGATCACAGTGGAGTTTGCAAACAGCTCTGTTGAAGCAGATCAGAGCACACCACCTCCTGTACTGAAGCAAGGCTGTATTGAAACCACGTGGAAGAGCAAGCTGTGATGAAGATGAGCTGATCCTCAGTCAAACAAGCATAAAAACTCCCACGTTGTAATAATCTTCAACATACTATGACGCAAGTCATCTGCTTCAACTCCTCTTTCCCCAGTGTGTTGTTCCGGAGTAGGATAGTTTGAACAAATTCCACTAATTCTTAGGAAGGTAAAATGATGCGTGGTGTAACATCACACACCTAATGAATTCCTTATATTATCCTAAAACAGCCCAAGGCTTATGTTCTCTCGTGACCACTAGAATTATCATCTACCTTTAGAAGCAGCCAGTCCTGCCAGTCCCTCCCTGTCCCAGTCACGTCAGCATCCAGCCACAGACACATGACTTGGTCTTCAGTAATTTGGCTGAACCAAACTGTTTGCAGAGTGCAAACCAGTCTGGGATTTGTTTCGATAGCACCTGCCAGGCCTCAGTCTAAAGCTCGTAAAAGAAAAGAGCAAAGATGTAGCATATCAACAGCATATAGTTTACAGTAATGATGAACAAAGAATAATTGTTTTGCTATAAATAGTAGTTTTGTCAATATCAACCTCACAATACAAGGCACCTGAGTCAAAAAGACAAGGTGAGAGGTATGAGTTGATTCAAATCAGAGTTTATAATTTAAACGAGCATTTCTAGGTCTCCTATATATGGGTGCCCTGTGAGCACCTTTTATGTGCAAGGCCTTCTCAGTGACACAGACCTATCTTAACTTTGTCAAATCAAGTAAAGATCCTGATTCTTCTAGCACCTGGGTGCTAGCAGGGAGTCTCCTGGTAGCAGGTGATGCTCTCCCTGGGCTGGGAATCACCCAGTCAAGTGAGCTCATTTCCTGCCCAGCTCACGTGGGCCTCCCTGGAGGTGAGCTGGAGGCACTGGGTCCTTGCCCTGCTGTCCAGAGAGTGCTGCAAGGGGGAAGCTCTTCTTGCTTCTTCTTCTGGGAAAAGATGCAACGTTTCACGAAGCTGACGGCTGGCTGGGGAATCTTTGGCATTACTAAAGAAGAGATTAAAGTTTTAGCAGTTTCCTACATACATCTCTAACGAGGTAATTACACAGCTATATAAGAACTATCAATTATGGAGAAGGCTGATGAATCTACAACAACAAGGTAAGTGTGGCTTTTGAAGGGTATCTGTAAAAGGTGTGGAGGAGGAGAAGGAGAACCACTGAAAAAGAGGTGAATGCAGAGAAGAAAATATACTAGCTGTTAGCTTTCAGACAAGCATGTGGTTAATGAGCATCAACAAAACACGAAGTATGTGCAACATAATGTTTTTAAGTACAGAAACAGTCCCTTGAAGCTATCTTGTACCTGTAATATTATTTGCTGCTTAAATATGTCCTTTGGCAAAAGAGGAGGAAAGAAAATAAACTAAGAAGAGGGGTCTGTTTTCTACCCCTGCGTAAGGAACTACAAAAGAAAGTTTAGGAAACTGAAATTCTGACTAATAATGAGCTACCAAATACTTCCCCCACCTATTTTCTTTGCTTCCCCCTTTGAAATGAATGTGTTTGCTTGCTTTACCTCCTTTTTGGAGCTGCTCTCTTCAAGGTTCTTTGGCTGGTGGATTTTCACTTCTAGCTGCAGGCTGTCGAACTTAGATTGGAACCAACGGTGAGCTGCTTCTAGGCTAGTTGTGATTTAAGCAAGACAGCATAATTAGAACTGCAGAGAGAACAGTTAATGCAAGTTGTGTTCCGCTTTTTGAGCTCTGTGCAAGGAGGGGCAGAACAGCATACAGCTCGCATCCCTCTGTATGTAGAGGTAGGAGCTCTCCATGATGCCCTCTGCCATTGCTGTGAAAAGGATGTATCAGAGAGGTCTTCACTGCAATGTTGCCCCTCTCTTAGGGGATAATGAAGTCATCATGGGTCTCTAACACAGGATAAAGTACAGAGGCGTCGGGAAGAAGCGGGGGGGAAATGTGTGCTGAGTACCACAAACTCCTGTGAAAGATGAGGGAAGACTAACTTTGCCTGAAGAATGCTCTCTTGATATTAAGGTCTCTCTAATCACAGAACAGTACTTGGACTGTTAAGTGGCATATAAGACCTCAGGCTGGAACACCTCTATTACTATTTTTATTTTACTTTGTGCTAGTTAACACTCTATAAAGCATCTAAACCCCTAGATTTTCACCCCAAACTACTAGAGTAATCTACGCAAGCTATAATAATTTGGATATTGTGGTACAGTCGTGCAAGGATGTGGTGATGCAAGGACAAATGACTTCTTGGGGTGGGGCTGGAAAAGGTGGGTTTGCATGATGTCACATATAGAGTGACACAAGAGCAGCTTGGGGGGGGGGGGGGGGGCAATTTACTTGGCCACAACACTGTTGTTGGTTAACACAGATATCCTGAGCCTGATAAAAACAATAGGCTGCGGGGGACAAAAGCTCTTCTTACAGGCCCCACTAAATTGAAGTGATTCACAGAAAAGATAAAAACTTTTAATTTTTTTTAAAGTATGATAAGTGCCACCTAGTTGAAAAGGCCAAGGATGCACCTCACTCCCCACCAGAGATCTAAGCCTGAGATTGAAAGGGTTACTTGGTACATATACTGAAGTACTCTCTTGTTACTTTCAATGAGTAATTATTCTAATACTAACTAGTCTCACCTGCTCTGACTCCATGCTGGCTTCCTTCAGTTTCTTTTCTGTCTCTTCTTTATATTTCTTCAGATGTTTGACTGTTTTTTCCAGTTTCTAGGTAGAAAAAGAAGTAATGTTAATTTCTATGTAGTTTTTTCATAGCACAAATAAAAAATTGTAATATAACAGAAAGATGCTTCAATTTTTATTGTAAATAGTTTAGAGTTCTATAATTTAAAAAATCCCATCTCTCTCTAAAGTCAGATATATAGTGAATGTATGCTAAGTTGTTACTTGGGCTTTCTGGAGCAAACACAGTAAGATTTATAGGAATATCTTTTGACTGAGTTCATAAAGTCTTTCTACCACCTCTTCTGCAACTCCATAGATTTTGCACTAAAATGCTTCCATGGGTGTCCCACCATTTTTTCACGCTGTTATCACTTCACCTGACATTCGTTTTCCAGCTGCTGCCTTTGCCTTCTCTCTGCTTCCAGCTGGGTCTCCAGCTGACTGTTCTGCACTTGCACTTCACGTTGGTTTTTCAACAACACTTGCATCTCACTCTGCACACTTTTAAACTCTGACACAAATTTCTGGATGTCCTGTGACTGAAGACAACACAAGAATGAAATTGCAACAACATTTTAACAGATCAGTCTCTTCAGGAAACAGGTCAAGAAAGCTCACTTGTTCATAATTCTTCTTCTGATACTCTTCTTCTATTTCTTCCATTTTCCTCAGTTTGGATTCAGTCTCCTGGAAATTGTAGAGAGAAACAAAACTTCAGGAATTTTTCAGGCTCACTGGCTGTTACATGGAAACTATTTCTGCAGATGTCTGCACACTGTGTCCTTATTTCTTGCCCTATGAGACTGAAGTTAAAGAGAAACCATGTCCCACTAGGGGAAGAGGAACAAGCAGGTGGCAGAGTTGCAAAGGAGTCTAGATTCTCATTTAGGATCAGGTACCAGTTGAACTGTTAAGTTCTATGGCTATAAAAGGATGTAAAGGGACTAATCAATACACAAACAGTGTTTGGCCCAATCATTAAGTAAACAGACTGTATCCATAAAATAATAAAGAGGAAAAATGCAACTATAAAAATGTAACGGGGGGGATGGGACTCTATGGCATGATATTTAATATGGGGGGGGGATGGATGACAGGAGAAGCCACACCATTACTGCAGCTGCTGTCGATCTCTTCATCTTATGGTCAGAATTTGAGTTCAAAGTTAGTTTTGTTTTCAAAACTCCACTAGCTCCACTAGCAAAAGATCAACAGCAGTCCTACTCAGTAGGAGGAAAAAGCAGTTCTCAACTAGGACATCTGTCTTTATTGAAAAATGTGTGCATACCTTTACCCTTTCTGCATTAGTGTTACAGGCCAGGCATTGTCTGACTTGAGCTCTTTGGCTTTTTAGCTTTTCCTTGTAACTGGACAATGACTTTTCCAGCTCTATTACTTTCTGCTGCAGCTCCTTGTTAGCACAGGAAACTTCAGCCAGTTTGGAGGAGGATTCTTCAAGAGATTTCTTTACCTAGGGGAAAGAAGAAAAAGTGAGTTCACATTAACCGTAAGAATTAGTTCATTCTATACAACAATTAATAAGCAGCACACCCAACTGATTTTCTATATCTGAAATATGCTGCAGAATCTGGTGTTTTGACTTTTCTTTAATGTCCTTCTAACAAACGGAAAAAAAGTGAATGCTGTGAACTCAGTAATACTAAGGTTATGCTGAGCTTTATGATCCAGCCTCCAAGAAATGAAGCAGACTTTCAAATGAGTATTTGATCCCCAAGACTGCTATACAATCCCAGATTATCCTTTTGAAGCCACTGGAGACAAAGGAGACAAATATTTGTCATGAGCTGCTCTTGTTCTGTTGGAAAATTGTAAAGCAGACCTCTTTCTCTGGAAATCACTCACTGAAATCTTTTCACTCTATCCCTTCTCACCTCAGCAGATTCTTGACAGGCAGCTTTCCTGGAAGCCTGTTGTTCAGTTTGAAACTGCTTCCTCAAAGACTCTAAGCGTTCAGCATACATCTTTTCCTCAGTCTTGGCTTTTTCCATTAACTGTTTCCTTTAAAGAGAAGAAACAAATTCAGTTATTCACTTTTATATTTAATATGCTTTATTTTTTAAACACAGGATTAGGAAAGACAATTCCACTGTAAACACTTTTGTCTTGGATACAGTCTCTGCACCACTACTGTTTAAAGACTGGAATGTGTTTTCTAGTATTTCATATTCCATTTATTTAAAAGGAGGTTCAAAATAGCTATACATGGTAAACAGACTTTGGAAAAAAACACTTTAGGACAACCTACTTTCCTTCAGAAAATTAAATGGCTAAGACTGTTTAGATAAAGGATAATGAGGAGATTCAGACTGCACCTACACTTAGGTTTGAGGTTTTACTTACTAGCACTCAGTTTTGGGTGGGGAATTTAAACAGATATTCTGTGCTCTCCTTGCTATAGCTACTGCAGGCAACTTCAAAGTGGAAGTGATATCTGCTGTCCTTGTGGAAAAGCTGTTTGTAGGAATGCCACAATGACCCTGAGTAAGCAGTTCCTGAGTAGAGCAAAGTAGGTTGAAGAGTCATTATGGGAATGAGTGAAAGAGCCCATTTCTATAGCTTTGCATGTATCGATCTTTATCATGCTGCTGGCTCAGCATACAGTCAATCCTGATATTGATAGATAAGTAAAGCCATAAAGCTCTGATGATAGTGCAAAATAATGTTTCTTCTCAAGTGTAGTATCATAGATCTGATCTTACCTGCAGACCATCAGCTGCTGATGCTCAGTTTCTTTACTTTTCAGTTCATATTGAGTTTGGATCAGCTTGCTCTGCAGGGTATTATTGACCCGCAAAACTTCTTCCAAACGAAGAACAAGTTTCTTGTTGTCTGTTCTAGCACTTTCTAGTGCCTTACAAAGTGGTTCCACCTGTGCAGTAACAACAAATCAGTTTGAACTTAGCCCAATGAAAAAGCTTAGAAAGGAGTATTTTTTTCCTTCCCTGTCAGTATCAACTTACAGGAAGTAACAATGTGTTCACCAGCTGTCTGATAACAAGTGTCCTAAGTGCAGGCATCTAGATAGGAATCCTTACAATGACAATCCAATAACTGGCTTAATCAGAAGGATAAGAACAACTTATCATATAGCCATGACTTTCTTGGAAAAAAAAAAAAAAGCTCTTTGCCAATAGTGAGTGTGTTTGGGTTGTGAGGTAATGCTTTTGACTCTAAGTATTATGAGGAGAGATGAAAGCAATTCCTTGGACTCTTCCCCTCCATTCTTGTAAGAAAAAAGTAAACACTATATAAACTTCCAGAATCTCTGTTTATATTATGTATTCAGCTACGGACTGTAAAACCTTCACCTGTGCCAAGGAATTTTTCATTAGAGAGATGATGTTTGCCTCCTTCAACACATGGATAACGATTTTCCTGCTCCACAGCCAAAAGTTGATAGAATATTTTTGCCTTGATTCATGTGAATGTGTTGCACCATACCATATGCAGAAAACAGAAAAGGTACTTGGCTCAACACCAAAAATGCAGTGGTGGCTGTTACTACGGAAAAATGCGGTCTCTACCTGGCTGCTGTGCTGCCTTCCCATGGCCACCAGTTTGGCTTGGTAATGTTCCAATTCTGTTTCTAACCTCTGTATTTTCTGTTGAATCTGGCTCCTGAAAATGGAAATTGGATTAAAAAAATCATGCATTAAGTCAATTTGTGCACATCCCCTCTGGAGTGGTGACCATATCACAGTTTGGTTCTCTACCTTAACCATATTAAGTTTTGCCTGTCACTGTTTTTTACGTACTTTCCACAAGGCCTGCCAAGCTTGCAGAGTTAGCCACAAGCACTGGGTGCACTTGGTTCACTAGTACCAAGTATGTTTCAGTGTTGCAGGAAAGGATACAGGAAACTCTTCAAACAAACTTGTCCTATAGCTTATTAGCCAGAACCACGGCGAAGATGCCACTCTTGAACTGTATCTGTCTTTACCACACTGCTGACAGACGACAGAAACGGTACAGGTTCACTTACTTGTCTTTTCTGAGGTTGCTGATTTCGGTGTCCTTGTGTCCCAGCTCAGCTTGTACTGCATCCAGAGCTGCTTGCATCTTGTTACGAGAAGCTAAGACATGCTCCAGCATGGCTGTTGCCTTACTGTTATCTCCCTTTGCTGCATCCAGCTGGTGCTGCAGGTTTGCCATCTGCAGTACAAGAAACCATTAGGAAAAGGAACAGGAAAACCAGTCATCTATTGGAGTTTTATTAAAGGATTCTTTTCTAAGTAACCTGAATGCCTGCAGCAGTGCCCAGAGTATGCAATAGTTCTGAACATGGAAATAGCTTTCTCTAATTATGTAACCTTTGTTCTACCCCGGGTTTAAGCCCAAGCTGAGTGTGTGGTGGTGTTCTTGGGGCTTTTTGTGGGTGTTTTAACTGATAGTTCCAATGCTTCTGAACTCTTGGCACCCAGGCTTCAGGAAGTGCCACAGATGCGTGAGGCTGGTTGTTTTTTGTTTTTTTTTTTTTTTAGTCAAAACCAGTTGTTGATTCTAATGCTGCTTAGCCTAAGTTATCATATGTATCTCTTTCAAACAAAAAACATGCAAAGGTTTTGGTCCCTGTTAATTTTCAGCCTTTTCTTCATTGCCATCAATTATTCAATTGAAATTGGCCATCATTTTAGCTTGCAATTCATGGTCATCACTCACCCCATTAAAGTCTTCTTCATTAATCCCAGTAGGCATCCAGTTTTCAATGATCTTGGAGTGAGAATGTCTATTATATTCTCCAGTTCTTCTCTCATGTTCTTTATAGCATTTAACAGAATACTCTGGCTGACCCTAGGACAATCTCCACATTCAGACACAGAGTTTCTTGAACATTCATCTTGTTCAAAATTAACTCAGTGTAAAGTAGAGCAGTGAGCACAAGCACATAAACCAGATTCCATAGTTTCTTCTCTTGAGCCTGCAGCTGACCTAGCATTACAATCAGTAGACTTCTGTTGCCAAGACCTCGATGGGGATTTTTTTCTTTTTGGTGCCATTCCTACCACAAAATCAGTCAGCCCTTGGAGGCAGTGAAGATGTGAATACTGAAACCAGAAATTGAAAGAATACTCTCCCAAACACTGGAGCAGAAGTAGATGCTACATCTTATTCCTAAGTCTGCGTTACTTCAGGAATATATTTAAGCTGTCTTCCGTGATACTTTCCACAGCACACTACCCAAAGTAATGTGATTTCTCTCCATATCTTAGCAGCAGTGAGACACAAGTGCTGACTGGAGCTTCATTAGAAGTCTGTGATGTTAACTGTTGTCACAGCTCTGTAGAGCCATCACAATCCCCTGGTTCTGAGCACCTCCCTGGTCAGCTCCTGCTGTGAGACTTTTCTACAGCTAGTTCGCTATATCTGCAAACCAGTGGAACTGAGTGTTTTAACTTTCCCAAAATCTGAAAGTATTCAGGTCGTGGATTCCAATCAATAACATAATATCCAGCTTTCTTTGACTATCTGATGGACCATCGCCTATGATGGAGAGTGAAGTATAAAAGAAACTTTGATTCATTTTGCTTTCTGGAAACAGAAGGCAAAAATAGGACCTCCTGTTTTCCAGGGAAGCGTCCTTAACATGGTTACATCTTCTAATGTCTAGATTGATGGAGATTACTGATATGATTGAGAGTTTGTCACTTCTGCCTCTTTAATTTTCCAACTCAAAATGATTACAAGATTGCTTTAGTATCTGAGAAGCAAGGGGAGTCTGTAAAGAGCATTTACTGTTCAGAGTTCATTCCTGCTTGTGAACAGAAGTCTCAATGCAGTTACTTGAACTTCCAGCTTAGAATAGCAAACTCATGATAGAGCAGAGTCCCCTTTGCAGTCTTATACCTACAAGCTTGGTTTCACTGCCCAGGATAACAAACCTCTTCTCTGTATTTCTGTCTATTAAGACTGAGCGAACAGACTGAAGCAAAATAACTACCTGCCTTCCAGCAATATAGCTAGTCAACTATTATCTGCAACTATTTGTTCTCTTACTGGGAAATGACAACAAATCCTTAGGACTATCTTTATAATGCTGTAAATGGCATGTTTTCTAGCCTGATTACTTGCAATCAACTTAGGAAAAACAGCTCTGTTCAGCTGAGCTTCCATAGTTCTTGCACTTGTTTTGATGAGATCAGGTTCTGTTTCCAGCTGCAGACTAGGATGCTGCAGTTAACATTAAATGTATGCTCTGTTCTTCAGGAAAAAGTGTGTTGAATCTGATTCCTAATGGCTATGTAAGCATTAGTTAGTTTGACCCTAATTCTGAGGGGTAAGAAATTCTCAAAGTTCTGTTTCACCTGAGTGTATTTGGTCTCTGTGCAATGCTACTTGCAAAGCTCGCTATTATCTAAGTGTGCATTTACAGCTCTTCCTCCAGATCTGCACTTCAGTCTTAAGAGATGTGGCAAAATAGCTCAGCTTCCTTTTAGTGCAGGAATGGAAAAGCACTCTCTTATCTGGAACACAGAAGCAGAGTGATGTGACAATGTGTCTATGCCCAGAGCAAATGTCTTTTCCCTGAGTCCCATAGTAGGAGAAGCAGCAAGTGAATCGCCTCTAACGTATCTTTCCATAGAAATAATTCCAGATTAGAGTTCACCTTGTTTTAATCTAAGTACGATGTCTTGGCCACTTCCTTCTGTCACTACCATCAGACCTAGGACTATTGCATAAATGTAGCTTTCTCACTCTCTAATGATCACTACACATTTTGTGCTGTTTTTAAAATAAACTCAGGAATCTGGCACCGCTGTCCCACATTCTATGACATAAGTCATATTGAAGTAAAAGCTTTACATTCAGCACCTCATTTACTATCTAGCTAAACTTCTGCTTAAGAAAGCTTACATATGCTGTTTATTTTTGCTTACCACCATGGTTCCCCTCCCTCCTTATTAATTTGTATTTTTAATAAAGTTTTCCATGTTTCTAATCTTTCAGCCAATTTTCTACTAATATATTTTGGTTTAATGCCCCCTGGTGGTTCTTAGCCATTCTATTATTTTCACACATTAAGCAACTTTATCACAAATCCTAGAGATGCTACATCAACAGCATCTTGTCACCCAAAGGCAGTTTGAGCAGGATCAAAGATGATTTTGATACAGAACTCTCTTAATATACGTACTTGACACTACACAAATAAATTAAGCAGAGCAGATAAATAAGCATTTCCCTCCAAATTAAGCACTGAAGAGCTAAGGTTAAACAACCTTATCTTAGATGAATGCAAAAAAAGTTTCCCTTTTGAGCTGACAAATAGGATGCTGAGAGGTACCTGAAGTTTTCCTTTGTCACAGGTCAGTTTATTCTTGCTGTCAGTCAGCTCTGCCAGCAGCTGTTGCACCTGCTGCTGGGCGTACTGAGGAAAAAAGAGCAGACGTCACCGTTCAGTAGGAAAAACAAGGCAAAAAGCCACAAAAAAGGTGCTCAGTGTCCTGTTTCTCCCGGAGTATTTTAACTTTCCTCTGTTGCTTCAGGTATAAATTTTCAATCAGGTGAAACATCAAAAAATGTTTTAAAAAAAATATAGAAATATCCAAATGGCAGAAATTCCTCCAAGACAGCTTAGTATCTAGGAAGAACTGCTCAAATTGGTACAACCTTCCAGATGGCCACAAGAAGGCCGCTGTCCTAGAAGCACAGGCAACAGAAACCGAGAGATGAAAGAAACCTTTGACAACAGGGAACAGTGAAGCAAAAATAACTAGAAGAATGAGAAGGCATGGACAGAATTAAAATAAGAATATTTGTATTCTTGTAAAGAATACAAACAAAATAAAAATCGGACAACTCTTTTTAAGGTTCTGAATGCTCTATTGATTCATATTCTTTAACTGATGACTGCCAAAGGGTTTCTGTGTTAAACAGAAAAAAGATATACATGTGTTCCAGATTAACTACTATAGAAATGTAACTTTGATTATCAAATAACAAACATTCAAAAGGTGTTTCAGTTAATTCTTCTTTAGCATCGTGATGTTAGGACCTTATCAGCAGCTAAGTGTTTCTTAGGAACTCCAACATATACAACTGGTCATTACATCCAAGACTGTAAAAAAAACCCCAATGGTAAAAGCACTGGTAGCACATTACAAAGCTTTTACTCAACTTTTCTGGAACCGGTCAAGTATCCTGATCCAGGTGACTCAGAGCAGTGAGAAATAATGGAATAGGAACAAGTTAAAAATGGGAATGAGGTCCCAAATGCAAATTGTTCACAAAGGGCATAAAACTATTGTTAATACCTTCTCAATGTACACAAGCTGAATATATATGTACAGATACACAAGCTGTATACCTGTACTATAAAATGGAATGGAATCATAGGATTTTAATGACATACCTAAATGTCCAATACCTGAAGCTCTATATAGTCCTCTTAGCTCATCCCACACAGACATCTAAAAAGATGGAGTAACATTTGAGATATCTTATCCATCTGTTTTTATTTTTTCCCCTTTTTATTCCTTCATTTGATCAGCCGCTTTCCATAAAATACAGATTACTTCAAAGAACACCTTGATTCCTGCTACGGTTACTTATTAGTCAGGTGGCTTACCTGTTCATGTACCAGTGCAGCCAAGTGGTCCAATAGCCTCTTGTTCTCTTCCTCTAGTGTTTGCACAGTGAACCTCATTGAAACAATTTCTAGCTATGAACAAGAAAATCCAACTCTAATCGTACCACTTCAAGATTTCCACAATCACAATACATGAATATCACAAAACCTCAGCACTACATATGGATTAGGTGTAGTCTCTCCTGTTCCAGAGAGAAATTCTGCAACAGTGAAAGAATTGTGCTGACTTCAGTCACAACACTAAGGAATTTCTCATTTATACCACAAACGTTACCTTTCCTTTTCCGAGCTATGCATGTGCAAGGAAGTTACACAGGTAAAACAGGTAGGAGAAGCTGAAAATTATTTATTATTTGCCATAGCAGCATAACAAACTTATTACTACAAACAGGGCCTTGTGTAGGGTTGCTGCTCCAAAGGACACATCCATATAGACAAGAAAAATATCAAACAGAGAAGTGAACAATAAGGCTATGGTAAACATAACATTATTTAGAAATAACTTAGTTAAGACAGAATGAGCAAAATAAAAGGAAAATCTAGAGAAAGGCAACACTAAATTTAAGAACCAGCCATATATTTTGCAAGATACCTCATTCGCTGTTTTTTCTACTTCAAATTTGTTCCTTTCCTGTATTGTTTCACTCGCTGTTGTCTTTATCTGTCAAAAGAAATGTGAAATCATTGTCACCTAGAAACGACCAGATTCATAAATATTACATATCTTCAGAACAGTTAATCTGAAGGTTGCAAGTCAACTCCGAAGTTCAGAAATAATATCTGCAGAGCTGCCCTGTCTTCCCTCCCTTTTTCATGCTTCAGGAGGAGACATTACAAGTCAAAATATAAGCATAATAGGAAAGGGGAGAGTGTGTCACACTTGCCACTGCAATAGCAAAAAATAATCTTTCTGAAAGCAGAACTGGTTGGTATGTAAATAAGAACTTTATTGATGTGGGTCTGAAAGCAGCTTTCAAGAACATAGCTTTAAAACAGTAAGTTTTCTGTACCTCCTGTTGAAGAACTTCCTTTTCTGCCAGCAGAGATCCTTTCTCTTGCAAAGCAGTCTCAAGTTCACCTTGCAGTCTAGCAATATCGCGTTCCAAAAGCTGTCTCTGTATGGTTGCTGCCTCCTCAGCAAGGCTTACTTTCTGCCTGTATTTGCCATGCTCTGTATGCAAGGCCTCCCTAAAGAAAAACAAAATAGCTAAGCTGGAGTTCTAGCACAATAGAAAGACAGAAGATGGCCTCCATATTAAGTACCAAACTGGCCCTTCTGTGTTAATAAGTAACAAGAGCTAGAGAAGCAGAAATGAAGGGGTGAGCATGCAAGGGAGGAAGGGGAGACAGAGGCTGCAGATCAGAAAACTCCTCACAGCTCTCTTTGAAGCTGAACCCTCTCACGCTGCACGCTCTGTAGCTCTCCAAGAATGTTGGCACGGGCAGCATTCGTAAGCGAGTCTTGCTCTTGCAGCTTACGAGTCTTTTCTTCTTCTGCCTAAAGGGGAAAAAATACCCAGGCAATAACACTAAATCAGATCGACGAGGGACGAGTAATTAATTTACAAAGCTGTTAATTTGTCATCTAGCTCCTACATCATCCCTATAGTTCCGCATATTGCGGTGTCCTGCTTCTTGAATAGGGTGTCAAAGCTGAGTTCACCTTACCTAGCTTTTATATATGTATTTAATCTCAGCTCTGTATTACTTCCACCCAGCTTCTGCATTTACAGTACTTATAATGCTCACTAATTCCTACGTTCCTCTTCCTCAGTGGTTGTTACAGTCTGTTTCTATAAATAGTATTACCATATTTACACTCATTCCCCATAACATATGACTTTTTTCTGTACTGAAAATAAAGCTTTGCTAAAGAAGGACACTAACTTTTTTTTTATCACCACCTTTATAGAACTTCCATTGCTATATGTAAAGTATTTTATTGTATTCCCACAGATTATCAGTATTGGGAATTAGTCTGTTGTCTAATGTCTGGGCTGCAGACAACTTTCTTGGACTGTAATGGTAGGCTACATACCTTAAGCATGGTCTGATGATCTGAAATGAGTTTAGCATTCTCCATGACAACACTTTGGAGTGTGGTGCTGAGCTCTGAGCATTGCTGGCTTAAGTGGTCGTTAAGGACCTGGTTTGATAGAAGGAGGAAGAGGATTACAAACATGTTGCCAGGGTTTGTTTTGGGTTTTTTTCTGCATTGTAGGCTGCCTGAAATTTTTTTAAAATATCTTGTAGACATGGAAAAATCTATTTTAGGCAGAAAGTATCCAAAATATTTGTTCAGGTAGTCCCAGTTTATGGTACACTTATTCCAAGGTGTCAAAAGTTACCAATAATGGGAAAAAAAGAGAACATAGTTTAAAATACCAATCAAGCATAATTACTTATTAGTTTTGAAGTCCAGAAAAAAGTAACATTTCTAAGGCAAAAAAGGCTAAAATTAAAAACGGACCCCTACTAATTTCATAATTGCATTACTGTAGATTAGCAAAGAAAAATAGAACTTTCTGTGAAAGACATATCCAAATACCAGTGCATACTGCCCAATAAACAAGTACCTGTTGGGGGGAGCATAAAAAAAAAAAGAAAATGTTTTCTAAAGTATGTTCTAAAAAGAGGGAAAGTAGAATGAATAACATTTTTTAGAATGTACTGAGGTCAACCTTTTGTCCCAAAAGGCAGAGGAAATTTTAGCCAAGCAGGTATTCCAAATTTGACTTCATTAATAAATATATTAATGTAGAATCTAAAGGTGCAAAGGAATACAAATGTACTACTACAAGGCTAGATAGAAGAGGGAGCAGCAATAGTTCTGCATGTCCTGGCCCCTGAAGAAGACACTTTCAAAAAAAGCTGATTCAAAATAAGAATTGGGAAGAAAACTTCCCAGCCTTAAGGCTGGGAAATCTGGAACCGTTACGTAGGCTAGTGATTTAATTCCTTCACTGGAAATTGTTCATTAGCCTGCATTACCTGAGGGCACTAAACTTTGCCTCCTGACCTGCATTTGAGGCTTCCCAGTGAATGTATAGTAATTTCTCACTGTAACCACTTGTTTTATTATACTCTAGTTCCTTTTTAAAAACAAGAGTAGCTATTCTCATTACCTGTACTTTCTCTGCTGTTTCTTGCAGGGCTGTCATTTTAGTCTGAAGTTGCAGGTTCTCTTGGCATTGTTTGCTAAAGGACAGCTGGGCATTCTAAGGGGCAGTAAGACAGAACATCCACTGAGAAAAAAATTAAATGTCATTTAGCCAGGCACTTCACAAATATCAAGCCTTTGTTTCATACTTGCCTATATCCTTTAAACTATTGTCACATGGCTCTGTGCTCTTGCAGGCACCAGACATGGTTCCTATAGCACAAGCCTCTTTCTGAAATATACCTTGAAATAATAACCAAAGCGCTACCTGCTCTAACTTAGCTTTGAAAGTTGAGGGTGACTTCATATCCTTCTGAGCTCAAACTTATTAGTCTCTGCCATAATTAATCTCTATACTTCTAAACTTAAAAGATCTCCCTGCCAGAAGTGGTAAAATTCACAACTGAAGGAGTCCTTTGCCAGCACTGTGACACTCCCATGTCTAAGCTGAACTTTTACCTCATCTTTACTGAAACTTACTCTTTCCAAGAAGACTTCAGACAGCACACACAGTCCCTACATATGCAGTAAGCATACGTCTTCGCCCATGTAGTACCCAGTTGACCAAGGTTCTGATTCTTCTGTAGTATTAATCACCCATCCACCTATTTGTCTCCTTTGTATGCAATACTTGTGCTACCACAACTGTGTTTTGTGGTCAGTTCTAGCTTTCCAAGGAAGGCATTCCTATCAGTTTTGATATTTCAGTAGAATACGACAATTAACCTTTCAAAAAATAAGTAGGCCAACACCAAACCGGTAAAATAAGACATTCCATGGTTAGTAGCCTTGGTCACATTTGGCATTCACATAAAAATTCTGTCTCTGAAGTGTGGTATATTTGAAAGGCCCTATATAGGCTGTTCTGATCTTTATTTAGCTATTTTTCTCACCAATACTTGTTTACAACTTACTTTTGCTTCTTCACCAAGCTGGGAAATTATACAGTTCCTGGAATCTAAAAATAGAAAGGAATGTCAGGACATGGTTTGTTATCTATTTGGTAATTTTTAAAGGTGACATTTTGATATAATGTTTGAGTTACTGAATATGCCACAAACAGGTAAAACTTCTATAAATATGTTGCTCTTTAACACTTTCCTTGATAACTTCAATACTTCAGCAAAATTACTTTTAAAAATTGATTCCATAAATTAATTGTAATTTATTTAATTTTAAAATTAAGCTTCCCCCTACCCTACCCTACCCTGGAGTGCATTAAATGCCACCTAGCTCCCTTATAAGCAGCTACTTTCATATCAATAAACTGGGAATCTAAATGAGATCAGCTAGAAGCTTATCCAAGATGCCTGCCCTTATACTGGTATTTAATAAAGCGTATTTTTTTTAATCAGCTGCAAAAAGACAAAATAGCAGCAGGCATTCAACTTGCACATCAGTTCAGGAATCATGTGTTAATGGTTACTTGCTAGATGAAGTCTCCTCTGAAAAGAATTTATGCTGACAGAATTTCATATTATTGTTGTGTGTTCATTACCCTGATTACTGCTGTTGTCAGTTTCCTCCATGTAAGAAGATGCTTTAGAAACTTCACATGCAAGCTAAAGGCCTTTAATATTTCATCACCTCTTAAACTGCCCTCCATTCCTGTTGACTGATGCACCTGCCACAGGTCTGGAGGACCTCAGTGCTTGTTTCCTCTCACTGTGGAAGCAGTGACAGAAGGGCTAAAAAGATAAGACAAGAATCCCCTGCCATACCCAGCTCAGCTTTCAGTTGTGTGCACTGTTGCTCCAGTTGGGCAGTTCTTTCCTTCTCTTCTTGCAGCCTCACTTGGGCTAGCTGGACATCTTTATGCAATTCTTGGCAGTCCTGCCGTAATATCTGTACCTGCAATGATATCACAGATTATTCTTTAAGATGCAGAATTCAGTCAGGCAAACGTAAGCAAGTTTCAGAGCCTCAAAAGTTGATCTAACTGGAAAAGATATAGCGTGATCAGCTTCTCCTCTCTTTAGGCTTGTCCCGACCTTATGCAGAAGACCTTCATGGCAAGCAACTCAATTTCTATACGTGATGCAGTGTACGTGTGCTTAGAATCACCTTTACATGACAGGCAGTTTGCATAATGACAGATTATAGAAAAGATCAAGCTATAAAAGATGAAGGCGCATACCACACTTCAAGGCACTTAACAAGCCTGTCTCATGTTATTTTGTGAGGAATTTTCTTTGTTTTAACACTAACTAATAAATATACCATACGGTCAACTATACCCATCAGAAAGTGATGGATGAATTAAACTAAGCCTTTGCTTCTGACATGATGTATAATTAATATAGTTCAATAATGTATCCATCATTTTTCCACTTCTGCTGTAGAACAACTTGAAGATAAAAGGCACATAAGAAAAAATCTAATAATTTCTAACAGATCTTTGTATGTTTCAGAAACAGACCTTGATGATAATCAAAACATTGGAAAAAAAAACCCTTAGTTATTCAAGTTTTGACACTTTGCTATTCACTTTCTTTTACCCTTACTAGACTGTTGCTATGAATTCAGAAGTGTTAGAGTGACTGCATGTGGCTTGTGTGTGTGTACACATACAGAGAGGGGGATTGGTTTTGTTTATTTGAATTATGTGTAAGCCAGTTAATTTCTACCATGAAGTCTGGCCGCTCCCCACGCTCCAAAATAGCTAGATAATACAAATACAGCTGAGAACAAAAATCTAGCTTTGTCATCATGGCAATTAATGGAGAAAACATTCTTATTCCCAGAAGGTTTAAGATCTCAACAGAGTATTTTTCAGAAATTGCATTTTGTATCTATTTCTATCTATTTATCAGTACCTTAATTATAAAGAGGCTTGTTTAGCCTCGTGAAGAAGAGGTTAGGGCAGGATCCAGTTGTGGCCCTCAAATCTGAGAGGTGGTTACAAAGATTACGAAGCCAAACACTTTTCAGTTGCATCAAATCATTTAAGAAGGGGCAAAGGTCCCAAATTTAAGCTTGGAACGTTCAGATGGGATGCTATAAAAAAAAAAAGTCTTAACTGGAACATTACTGTAGCACTACAAAAAATACCTAAAGCAGCCATGGGATCACAGTCCTTGAACTCTGCTAGACAAATCCACCACTATCCCAATCCAGTGTTTGTGACAGTCCTTCTGTGAGCAGGAATTTTGACTATATGATCTCTTCTGATCAAAGTTTGTACAAAATGTGTAGCTATAAAGTGTTTTAACTGGTTTCTAGGAATAACATCCAAGTTCTTGCTCTTCCTCACAGATGAGAAAATGAAAACAGATACAAAAGACGACTGAAAGTTTCTCAAACCTGCTTCCGTTCTGTTTCTACTGTTATTTCCATGTCCTGTACATGACACATCACAGTGGCTTGGGATTCCTCCAAAGACTCCCGTAGGCTGATCTCCTGGGACAGCTGTTCTGTTAGCTAGAAAAAATAAACACTTTCTGACCCAGGTCTAATTAAATAGATTGAACAAATACTTCAAGATCATACATGAAAGATGTTCTGTCTGGGTATTCTGCTATGAGCATGGCTGGCAGGTTCCTTTTGGGTTATAAACATTGCAAAATTGCACCCAGAATATTATTTAAGGATCATCTTCTTCAAATCTTTAAATAATACTTGGCAAATTTGGCCTCCTGCTAAGCTCTTTGCTCTTGTACTTACCTCCTGAAGTCTACAGTTCATTTTTTGGTTTGTGTTCCTCAGTTCCTCAGCTGCAATCACTACATCCACCTAAAGAAGATGAAAGGAACAGATATTTTTATCCTTTCATGTTCATAACTATTGCAAAAGCAATAGGTATTATACGATGCAACTGCCATGCTAACACCTAGTACTTGATTCCTATCTCCAGTCTGATGTTCTCTGTTCTGAAGCACTGAATATAAAAGTGCAAGCACTAAGAAGCAACGCATTCTTTAATACAATTAATGAAATTGAGTGATGTACTCCATTGAAGTTCTCCTCAGGGGAGACAGTAACAGAAATGTAAGACTGAAATACCAGAGAAATGTAAGTTCCTGGAAAAACAGAAAAGCTATTGAGAACTCTGCGCTTGAAAGCTAGGATGAACTTAAGTCATGAAGTTTTTATTCTTGATTCGCTATGTAATTTTTTTTAATTGATGGAAGCACAGATTCTCATTTTCAAAAGTCTTTGCTCTTACTGCCAACAACATATCATGAACTTCTTTTTCCAGCTGAGTATGCATTCTGTTTAACTATGTCAGAGATGAACGTACTTAAATACAAGTCTGTGATACTTAAAACTATAAGATCATAACCTTTTGTACCTTGGATGCAGTTGTAATCTCCAGAGCAGTACTCAGTCTCTGAACAACTTCTTTTGCCTTTTCTTCAGCCTCTTTCATATCATTGAGGTGTTGGCGCAATTTCATTGCTTCTTGCTGTACAACCTTCATTTCTTGCAAATGTTCCTCGTGGATTGCATTCAGGCGCTGCTCCAACTGGGCTGCCACAAGGAAAAGGTGAAAAACTTTCATTGACAGAAAAAGCATATGGAGGGACAACGAAGAACAAAGTGGTAAAACCCCCTTTTTTTTACTACCTGCATACTTTGGATTCAGTTCCTTTTCTGTCTGCAGCCGGAAGATGTTTAATTTCAGCGTCTGCACAACACTCTCTAACCGACACATTCGATTTACCAGTGTTTCACAGTTTTTCCATAGTGTATTTTCTCCCACAAATGCTACTCTGGCCTGCACAGGGCTAATAGCTGGGTGGCTAGCAGGTGTTCCTGAGGTCTTCGAGTGGAAATGATTGAGGCTGAAAGAGAGAAAAGACTGACCTACTCTGTGTATGCATACCTGCCTGACATTGCACACATGCATTACAGATGCGATTAGATGACAAACCATGTTTCATAGAGGTGGAACGTTTCCTGTGACACCAGGTTACTGTAGCCCATTCTCCCTCCCTCATGGAGAGAAGAGCAAAGTGCGGCACATGGGTGCAAAGAGGAACAAGATGAGGAAAATCAAGATAAGCGTAAGCTCTCCCCAAGAAGGAAAAGCCTTACCCTTGCTTTCTCCCTACCTCTGCCCGTCGATGCTAAGCGCCTCCAGGTCTCGCACCAGTGCGCTGGTTTGCTCTTCCACCACCCTCATCCTCAGGTGGAGCACCATGAAAGCCTCGGGTGCGGTCGCCCTGACGCTCGTGGGCACGATGGTCGGCCTAGCCATCGCCGCCCCGGCGGCCTCTCGCTCCCGTCCTGCGGGGACCCACATCAGCCATGGCTCAGGCACCCCCCACACAGCGGCTGCCCCGGGCCTGGGGCACCTCCCTCGCCGGCTTCGGCCTTCGCCTTCCCACGCTCCGACCCGCCGCGCCCCCTCCACACCCCCAACCCCCACCCACCGTGGCCGGGCCAGCCCACCGCCACGGCGCCCCGTCCCCTTCAAACGCACCCGCTCCCCGCGCGGCCGATCCCGCATGCGCGCCGAGGTGGCCGCCGGCGGTGCCGGACCTGGGACATGGCGCCGCGCAGGCGCATGCGCACCAGGCTGGCGCCAGGGCGTGCTGGGAGTTGCAGTCCCCCCCCCTTTCCGCCGGACGGGGGCTTCAGCCGAGTGCGTGAGGTTGCGGTGCCCGCGGCGGGCGGGGGTCCCGAGGGCCCGGCCTCGCCCTCCGGTGCCGGGGTGTGTCTGCGCCCCTGCTGGTGAGCGGGGTCCTGGGATTCGCACAGGCGATTCTGCTTCTCCTCTCTCCCGCCGCACCTCTCACACCTCACACCCTGCCTCGCGCCTCCGCGGCGTCGGCAGCCGCCGGCGCCCCGTCATGCACGGACTGGCCGCGGGGCCATCTCCTGCCCTCGCCCCTTCGCGCCGCGGCCAGAGGCGGCAGGGGTGCTGCCGCGGGGTGGCGGGTCTCGCCCCCGGGCCGGGCCCTGAGGGGAACGGGGCGGGCGGGGGGGGGCACCCGCAGCCGGGCGGGCTCCTGTCACAGAGCGGCGCGGGCTGGGTTGCAGGGCGGCTGTAACGTGAGTGCCTGTGGAGCGCTTGGGTAGGGCCACGCGAATTACGTGTTGCTTTATTCTCATGCTTAGATGGCTCTCACAGTGAAGCATGTTTTACAACAAAACGCTGAAGTATTTTAGCGTTTGAAGTGGCTTAAAATCAGCTTGCAGGGGATGTAGGCTCAAACCTCTGCTCTGCAGGAGCATGCTAACCTGTAGGCTGTTATTTTTATACACGATCAATTTGCTGCATATCAAATGACATGCTCACTTTGGGCCCTAAGCAAGCATAATATTTTATACTTAATGGGCACAGTCATTTCACACAGATCAGCAATCTTCCTGAGTTATGCTCTCTCTGCTGTGTACCTGAGGTGTCAGTCTTTTAAAAATGTACTGCTTTGGTCTACGGAGTTTCATTTTTATGCAGATGGGGAACCTGACTTTGTAGCCTCCTGGTTAGAACATATAGCTGTGAAATTGGAAATGTGGTGTCTGAAGCAGGCATCAAATAACAATGCTGCAACCATTAAGCATTAGATATTCTGGGGACTCAAGCAAAGGCGTTTAAGATATCCACACTAGAGATTTAGAGTCTCACTTTTGGCAGCTCATCTGGCTTCTGAGGGACAACTGTGTTCGACTTAACTCTTCCCATGCATTGAACAGGGAACATGAGCACCTAATTCCCAGCTGAGGACTTTGCACAGGATCAGGCATCACTCGACGTGCGGTGTGGCAACATCTAAATACCTTTCAACAACCTATCACATTGGCTCAGCTTTGCCTGAAGCTTCTGATATGTTGAGGTAATACATTTTCGGGGTGAACTGGTTTGTAGGGCATATTGAGATCCTATTATTAAATATGTATCTGGAAGTAAAAAGTAGATTTTTAAAAAATTTAAAATCTATCTGTAGATGGCAGTAGAGAGGAACTATATTTATTGGAACATCTAAACATGGTGACCACGCACTTTATATTTTGTGCAACTGTAGTTGGTGGTGACTATCCATTATGCTGAAAATTTTACATTCTGTTGATGAATATAATTGGTTTGATTTAAGGACCTTTCGGTATAACTCTTATTTTGGAGGAAGAGTTGCAGCTTTTCTGAGCAGTGAGTGACACTGCAGACAGGCCAACACTGCATTTAATCAATAATGTGTATGTAATAAAAAGATCCTCAGCTGATGTAAAGATGTCATTGCTCCACTTGAGAATTTGCTCCAGGGAGCCTTTGTCTGGGGGTTGTTGCCAGGAGGCTTGTAAAGAAATGTGGGATATAAAGATCACTAGGGAAAAAGGAGATTCAAAATTATAAATTAAGTAACTCTTAAGCTTCTCACCTAAGGAAGAGATGCATAAATAACATTGAATATTAAAAGTAACATAAGTAACATTAGTTTTATTGTATAGTTTCTCGCTAACTACTGGTGTTGTACTTCGGCTGTTCTTTAATCAGAGGATATTGACACAATGGCAACGTAGGGACACCTAGTTTATGCAGTAGAATAGTATGTGTAGGAAGTGAGAACATAAAAGAGCAACTGATATGTAGGTCAAATGGAAACTATATTTCAGAGATCCTTTCATGAGCTGAGGTAGGGTAAAAATATTTGACAGTTAATTCTGAAGGCACTGTATAAATTTTGAAACAAAGAGATCAAACACTATCCTTAATTTAGTTTGCATTAAAAGAACTGACTGATCTGAACTTTTTATTCACGTTCTTTATTTTACTTTCAGAAGTTGGTGTATAGTTCAATAAAAGTAACTTCCTATAAAAAATGTAGGAGTAAAACGTATACATCAAACCATCTGCAGCATGTTTTCCACTGGAAACTTTTAAGAGGATGACTGTGATCAAAGAACTGAGTGTTGAAAGCTGAAGTTAAGCAATTTTATGTCCTTTTCTGCTCCAAATATCTTGCCCAAAATTTTCACAGGAGTCTTCCAAATAACCTAAAAATGGTATTTTCTTTTATTTTTAATATTGTATATATGGCAATAGGAGATGGGGCAGGCAAGTGCGTTATGATGATAGACCACCTACTTTGTTCTTCAAATCAGTATCATTTCCTCCCTAGGTTGCCACCTAAGGATATGCCTGGTGGAATCATCATTGCTGCACAAAGTTCCAAGCTAAAATAGAATAGAAGAATGTTTTAGTTTGTGGTGAAGAACACAGGTGCACTTTTGTTTCTTACCAAAACTTTGGTATGACACGTACTTTGCAAATCTTTGCATGACACGTACAGCAGCTCACATATCTCAGTAAAACTTTAATGTAAATTATATATATTAAAAAAATCAGATAATTCATATAATGTTTTTATTATTTCAGCAGGTTTATAGCTCCAGTTTATTTCTGTATATTGCCTCCTATCAGCTTTTCAGTCTGATTTCAAATTTTTCAGGGAATGGGGCTTTCCCTGGGAAGTTTTTCCATATTCCAGTAGAGCTCACTGCTTAAAGGTGCTGTTACATTTTCCTTTCTTGTAATGGCATTTCTTTTAGTTATAGCCTTTTTACTATTCCGATAATTTCATTTCTACTTAGATGTGCCATGTATTTGTAGATAATTCTGTGCTAAAACTGTCTTTAGTTAACACAGTTTTATTCCAGCATACGTAAAATACTTCTCGTCTTCATATTTTGTTCTTACCTGAATTCCTTCTACTGTTTTGCAGTAGAACTGAAGTATTTGTTCAAGGTGGAGTCTGAGCTGCCAGCACTTCTGCAGTGCTTGTCTTTAGAATTCTTTTCATCTCACTCAATTACTTGCTTATGCAGAATGCTTTGGTATGAAGGTAAATCAGAGAGCAAACACTAGTACAAAGATCTCTATTTTGGATTCCTTGGATGGTATGAGAGAATGCTGCAGCAGTAGATGGAACTTGCAGGTTTGAATTGAGAGGTGGGATAAATCAAATCTGCTAAATTGGATCAGTTTGTCCATCCAGGTTAGCATCCTGCAAAGGAAGGTACTTTGTAGGAGTAAGAGCCTCAACTCTATTCTATCATTGCTGTAAGTCTGCTTTCCTTGAGTGTTGCTTAAATTAGTTTGTCCCTTTCTCCTAAATTGCTCTTTTTTGTTGCATCAGATAGAAGCCGTAGAAATTGTTAGCTGAAAGTTTCCTCTTCAGAACCCTTCATGATTTTTCTTCATCCTGTCTGGTATGTTTTATCATTAACAAGGTGCTAGCTCCTGAGTTTGCTTTGCTCATGCTGCTGAACTCCAACATGCTTTAATTTAATTCTCATACAAGCACATATGTGTTTTGTTTTTGGTTTTTTTATTCTCATTAGTTGCACACTTGAAGGGCATCAACATAAGTATGCTGAAAGCACTGTTCTTCTATCCATCCTTAAAACTCTCCTACACTGTTACATCTGCAAAACTTGGTGAGAATTCAGGTTATCAGTATATTTCTACCACTGTGGTGGTTTACTGGCAATAACTCTGTACTTTGTGCTGCCCCATCTGTTTGCATCCATCTGTTCTTTGTAGCAACCTGTCAGATCTTTAGGAAAGCTGGAGACCAGCTTTTTAGTAGAGTGTCATGAAAAGATCATCCCTGGCTTAGTGTTATTAGCTGCTATAGAGTCTTACAGTAAGTATATTATTAGATATAATGCTATATTATTATGTAATATAGGTATTCTATGTAACATATTTTTTCCTCCTTATGCTGCCAGTATTGATAACCCTTTTTTTGTATACTAGATAAAGAACAATTTTCTGGTTTTATCGCTATATGCTTACCTGCCTCTGATCTGCCATCCTTTTCCCCTCCTCCCCTCTTTTTTAGTGAGCTAACCCAGTATTTCTTCAGTTTGACAGCTTTGTCTCAGACAAGGAGTGATAATAGTCAACAATGCTGGTAGACAATAGGAGAATCCTTAGATATCCAACTCGAGTGTTAAATCAGTATTGAAATTAATCTTTTTTTGTGAGTATGGTATAGCATACCAATGAACATAAAGTTAATGTTTCACTGAAGATGCTATTGTATTAAAATATTAATCAGCAGAAGACCTCTTGTTTCTGTTTCCTACTTACCTTGTCATTTTTACAGCAGTGTAAAATTAATATACAATGCTAATACTCTGATTTACTTCATACAGTGTAGACCAAAGCAAAAGGGAGTATAGATTATCTTTCAGGTGCTTAAACATAGAAGTCGAGTGCCAGTTTAGATATTGCAGACCACTGAAGATACAGGGCTAACAAATGCAATGCAAAATGTAAGGGGGTCCCAAGCCAAGGGAAGCCAGCTGGGATACTTGAGGTTGTCTAAAATGGCCCTAGATAATTCTCTGTAAGCAATCAAATTCCATTCATGATGTCCAAGACATAATTTGCGTGTATAATGAGGAAAATAAATATGTTAGGTGATTATCAGTGTTTCATTCATCTTCCTCGAATAATTTTCTTGTTATTAAGATCAGTTTTACGAGAACAGATCTCAGATTGGTATGATTAATTTAAATTTCTTCTGTTTATTTTCCTGTCTCTGAGGTAGTGCATAGTACCCTTAGCATCTTCAGAATGACTGATAATGATGTCACACTGAGAATTACAAGTTCAAGGACATAGGCACTAGGACCAAACAAACTAAAACCCTCAGATTTTCTATCAAGACGATGTCTTTAAAGAAACATGCAAGGAGATGATTCTGTCTGTATGTGTGTGTGTTTATACATATATGCAGAAAATATAGTAATAAATGTGTATGTAAGTTGTTATTTAACTAAGTCTTCCCACTTTTTGATAGGACACACTAAGTTACTAAGCACTTTTCCGTCCTATTGCTTTCTCCTAGAATACTGGGGGGTTTTGTGTGCTGCTGAGCCCAAACTGAAAGCTTTAAACAAAAAAAAGCCTTGAACTTTGGATGTGTATAAGGACAGATCTGATTGATTCTCACATGTAGTTTATCTTTACAGTAAACCTCAGTACCTGTAGTTCAGAACACTGTCAGAAAGATCTGAAATATACGAACAAGTTCTGGAGCTGTTCTCTGTCTTTACTTTGTAGGCACATAAGAAGTCTCTAGTTAAAATGTTGCAGAAATAAGACTCATGTTTCTCCTGCTTTGGTTTTCCTTTCAATGTCTCACAATTGCAGTAATTAAAAAATGAACATGCAGTATACATCATGGACAATGTTCTGGCTATGAAGGTTCATACTGTCTAAAAAAGAGAGGATGCAAAGCTATTTGTTAGTCTTTACTGCACAACTTTGTGGACAGAATAAATAATGTTCTTCTCAAACATCATCTTAACGAATATTCCAGTGGGTAACGCTAACGTTTCTAGTGTGTAAACGCATATATGATCAGTATGGAACACTTGTAAAAGAATTGGCATTTTACCTGTATTCTATTAATTCACTTGAAGAAGGGTCTGATCAGATGGCCATTTAAGTTGTATATTGATTCTGAATCAGAACTCTCACTTCTGGAAATCAGGAAGCAGGCTATAGAGCACTAGACCAAGGGACAATCAATATCTGGAAAATGTGTCAATTTGCTGTCCAACTTCTCTCTAAGAAGTCTGCAAAATATGACATGGCATCTGCTCCTGCTACACAGGAGTATGTAAAAGTCGTATTGCTTTCAATAAAGAATGTTTTTATGGCACTAAGGTTTACTTCAGCAAGTAGTTATTAGCCAAAGTACAATGATATATCATTTTTAACTTCTGCGTACAGTACTAAAAAACTAGAATTATAAGAAATAATGACAACACTTTGATATCATTCCTGTTTCACTCTGAGATATGGGTACACGATCAGCTTCTATCTTAATTAGTTCATATCAGCTTATCAGACCAGCTCCATATCTTCAGGGGTTTAGCATTAAAAACCTAATGTGGCACTAGACATTCTTTCCTTTTTACCTTCCAGAGACAAATATCCCCTTTTCAGGCACTGAACTGAAAGAATACAGAATTCAAGTGTAATCAAAGTGTCGCTGTACATGACAAGTTAATGGATAAATTTCAACAGATGTAAAGATATATGACAAGTCTAGATGACATCTAAAACAGACAAACATGATAGTCCTGCAATGACAGAAATGTTTCTCATTATTTCAATTGTCACTTTACACCTCTTTCACTGAGATCAAATGAAATCATACCAGAACATTTGGTACACTTAGATTATAGAACAGTGACCTACACTCCTGCTGAGAAGCACTATTTCATGTAAGCAGAGTACAGTGAATTCTGCTAGGTGTTTGAATCCATTTTAAACATATTTTCAGTAGTACTCCTACAAACAGTAACATTCCTTATTTATATCTGTGTAAGTCAACAAAGTGTGAAACAATGGCATACATTTTGTGAAAATTAAAGAAAAGTTCTGTTCTGGAGAGTTCTGTCTTTTCTCATGCTTTAGGAGCTGGCAGTGGAAATGTTGATTTTTAATCTAAGAAAATCATTGTAAGAATGCAAAAAGATTTATAATAGCTTTTATTATTTTCCATATTGTGACTTTCTATATGCTCTGGCTACCTGGCTGGCTGAAAAATCTCCAGTCCCAATATTTAATATCACAAGTTTCAGTTTTTAAATCAATAGCAATGCTCTTAGTAATATTTCTTTTTCCTATTTTTAAATTAAAAAAATGAAAGCTGTAAATCCTATTTAAGTGCTTTTTATAAAATAGAATTAAATTCTGAGTAAGGGTTTGCCTCTTGCCTTAATACCAGTGACACATAAGCTTAACGTATCTGCTGGTCTATTTTTGAAGTGCAGGAGTCTCTAAGGGTAAGACACTGACATGATGGAAGAGGTAAATGTTGTGTTTTCAATTTTTTCCTGGAAGAATGACTTCTCCTTCGGAACAAGTAAACAACAAAGCAGGAGAACCCCATCAGATAGTAAGATAACTAGCCTCTGATTTAAATTAGAGATGCACAGAAAACAAAGGCATCACACAGGATATATTACATTTTAATTAACATTTTATATTTGAGTTCAGGAATTGTTTATGCAGTCCTTACAAGGAACATTTTCTTTCTGAATATAATCAAAAGTCACCATATATTTTTGGGAGGGATTTTTTCTTATTATATACTAAACCTGCACTGTGTGCTTTTTGAAGTGCTGAGCTATTTTTGTGTGAATAACCAGTGACTGCTGCACGGCTTTTGTGAGCGTGGCCCAAATCCTGGGAGTTGCAGACTGACACATGCTGTAAACCTGCTGCACGCACAAAAGGAGAATACAGCTTGCTTTTTTTCACTTCAAATTCTTGTGTCCATTTTGTACAGAATTCATTCATCAGTGTGAGGGAAAGTTTCATTTATCTGCTTGAAATTTATGGTGGTCCTGGGGGGACTGAACCACAGGGCTGGGGGATTTGAGCCTGGATTTATGCCAGCAGCAGGGAAAAAGGAGAGGAGTGTAACCTATACTGTTAGCATCCATTTTAGACTGGTATCCTTGTGGGTCTAATGGAGTATGCTGGAGTGCAGTGCAAAATACCAGTTCCACACCAGAGAATCTGGTCTGTTAACTCTTAAAACAACTTGTATCAGTAACAGATGTTAATGCAGCTAACACATTTAGTTATCTGGAGTAGCAGAGTTTAATTTATAGTCAACACTTAATACTTTCAGCAAAATATTTCACTCTGCTTATTGTTTGAATGTCCTGAAGTTAATTAATCTAAGCAATATTCTAATATTAGTTGTTTTATTTTTCTCTACTGGCTGTCATTTTTGTTGATGTACTTATGAAAAGGTGATGGTCTGATTAAAAGGCTTAACTGCATTTACAAACAATGCAGGGTTTTCTGTACTTCCAATGGTGCAGTATTTAATTATGTTAAAATGCAATTGCCCTAAATACTGCTTTATAAAATACTATTTCTCCCTTCAGACCTTGTTTCCTTAAATGCTGACAGATTTTATGTTTTTAACTCTCTACATCAAACTGCAGACAACATCCTGGTTCCTGCTCAAGAAAAGTATTGATGAATAAATACTGTTTATTTAAAGAGAACATTAAAATTCTTCTGCTAATGTTGACCTTTGACAGCCTGCTAACACCACACAGAATTCGATGGTTTTCTCCTGATTTTTTCTAAAAACACAGATAAGTACTCTAGCCCTGGAGACTTTGTAAGTGACTTTTCCTGCCACTTACAAAGATTTGTGTGATTGTGGAAAGAATGCCACAAAAATACCACAGCATTGGAATATCTTTTGGTAACTGACGGGCTGCAGGATGCAAGGAGTGCTGATTCTTGCCTGTATGGTCAAAATTGCTGAATCGTAGAAAATACAGGCTGAATGAAATGTTGGCCTTTACTGAAGTCTGTAGCACTTAGTAGCTGAGTTTACTAGGGCAGATTTTTTGTCCACTATATTTTGTAATCAGAATTCATAACTATGTACACCAAAAGTGTATAATATGCTGTGATCTCACTGTGCATTTTCAAGGTAATCACTATTCTTTATAGAATTTGTGGCCAGAAGCAGTGTTCTGATCATTTGCTCTGATGTCCTGCGTAAAATATCTCAGAAATGGTTCAGTCATAATTTGTTCTACCTTAGGGCAGAAGGATGAACTAGACCTATAAGAGTAAATCCGTGGTCCACAGCCCCTGGTGGTATTCTAAACAAGAGATGATGGCCTCATCATGTGCGGAGAATGGCAGTTACAAAAAGCAAAATAAAACCTCATACAAATACATTTTTGTGTGAGTTAGCAGCTATGTGTCATTGACTTTTGACAGGCAAAGTCAGGAATTAGGCCACATTATTATAATATTTCTAATAAATATTTTAAATTAAGATGGTACATATGGTAGTATTTTAATTTAGTACAACTTCTTTTGCCTAAATGCTAAATATTTATCACATGCCTTCCCACCAGAAGAATACAACATTTTCGTAGATTTTTTTTCCTCTGAAGTACTATGTAGTCCTTGGATTTTAAAAAAAGGTTTGGGAGCAGTGTACTAGATGACCTCTCTCTATTCCTTCCCATCCTTTCCAATAAATTTGAAAAAAATTAGGAAAGCTCTGAACATATACAGTGTGAACAGACTGTAGAAAGAATGTAGCTGTGTGCTGTAGAACAGAAAACTAGAACTTGGTGGCCAGGTACTAATATAATGTCAGATATTTCCTATTAGTGTGTGCTAGTTGAGAATCTGATACCTGAATTCTTGGGTTCCAGCTAAGGTGCTGTTTTGTGAATAACTCCAGATAAATCACTTAATATCTCCATCTGTCCCTTGATGTGCACCTAGCTAAGAATGTGTCTGGCAGTCTCTTAGTGTAGAAAAAGCTGTGTTTTGCCAAAGTAATTGAAGCTCTTTATTGAACTGTACTGTATATGTAAAATAATAATGATAAAAACACTTAATGCCAGAGCAGCAATCAAGTTTTTGTTGAGCCCCTCTGTTAAGGTAATAAAGTTTGCATTAATCTGTCAAATCAAGAAAGAGCATCTTCCCTGATCAAGGAGTTTAATGGAGCACACTGGGAAAGGTCATGGAAGTAGAATAGCCATGATCTGCAATGCACCAATATTGTTCTGTAAATTATGTGAACACCTGAATGCTGTAAATATACTTTTTTGTATAGTGCTGCTAGTAAATTTACAGTTGAAGTTGGTTTTAAGTAGTATTCTTCTTTCCCACATTACACTTGTTATGTTAGAAGTTATTTACTATTCCATGAGGTTTCAGTAAACTGAACATAAAAAAACATGGAAAAACAGGACTACAGAAATGTTTTACAGTTTTATTATAGTAGAATAGTGTTCCAACATTTATGAAAATATGTATGCAGTCATGAGGTGACACTTATGAAAAGGAAAAACGAATAAACAAAAACCTTCAAACAAAACCAATTGAACCCTTCAATTACATTTTTCCTCCAGTATTCAAAATCAACAGGGGAAGTTTAATCCCTTTGTAGCAATAGTGACAGTGAAATCTGTTGCTACATTGAAATGGCGATTGCAAAGGAATTAAGCCTTGTGGATTAAAATATTGCAAATTATGTTTTTGGTTTTTTTCAGTGAACTGAATAGATGCACTCAAGTACATTTATAATAAACAAGTTAAGAAAAAAAGCTACCATCTGTCTATAAAAGCAGAATTTAACCATAGAGTCTTACATGGAATTTAAAATAAAGCTTTTACAATTTAACATAAAAGTTTGACTGACTTCATTATTGCCAAATTTTGGGTTAGGATTTTCACTGTAAACAACTTGTTACGTTTCTATTGCCACAAATAATCTGATGGGAAAAAATTCATGACCTACTTCAGTCTAATATTGTATCTGTGTTTGGCTCTGTATTAAATAAATGAAATACACAATCTTGAATTAAAAAATGACATCTTTTCCTACGCAGTCGCAACATGTTATGTTCCGGACCGTGTTATCCTCCAATACTCACTTGGATGAAATTCCCACTGGATTCATTCTGAAGTTCTTATTTCTTATTCCACTCTTAGCACTTTTAGACTTGAAGTCATGCACTTGTCTGTTGTTCATCAATTTAGTGCTGCACTTGGGTGTGATGTAAAATAACTTACAAAGCATACAGCTAAAAGCAGAAGCCAAGTGCCCAGGGAGTAGAAAACAGTTAATGTTCAGATTGGAAGTCAAAGTAGCAGTGTTGTGCTTTCAGACAGAAGTTGTCTCGTTCCCTTCTCCCTTGCTGTCTCTTCCCAATCATGGGATCACCTGTCTGCCATATCAGATCTTGTGCCACTTGGTTTGCGTGGTGAACACATTCAATTTGCTAACTCAGCAATAAAATACACACTTTTACTGGGTTGGTATTCTGTCATTTTAGTGAATAGAACATTCTTTGCCATGCAATTTGGTGGTTGCTAAAGCAGATGTAAAGTGATGTGACTGCTTGAGGAGAATTGGTAGGGAGTTGGACCTCACTTTTTTGATGGTGGTGAGATGTTAGCTTGGCTAAAGCTGTAACATGAAACTGCCTTTTTGTAACTTTTATAGCACTGGTATATTTTCATTCTAAAATCTAGAAATGCATACCCAAGAAAATATACATTAAATTTTCTTCATTTCATGCAAAGATTTGAAAGTGTATGGTATCTTGTGTGAGACCAGAAAATCTTTTGTTCACTTCTAGTCGTCTGGTTCAAAGATTTGAGAAAATAGCAAGTCCTGGACATATTCCAGTCAGGGACTGATAAATCTTTGCTTAATTGAGCATCAACCATATGGTGCAGTTCAAAGGTCTAAGCAAAAATGTGCTGCTGCTGCTTCATTTTTAAGCTTTACATTAGTGTGCTTGCTGTGGGAGAAACAATATTTCTTCTCCTGCCACTTTCTGTTCACGTGTCGACCTACCGCTTCTCAGAAAAAAATAGACCTAGTACTCGAAATAAATGCTAGCTTCAGCAGGCTTCTACAAATCATGTGTAATTTGAGGTAAATTAAGAGGTTTAACAAATATACAAATTCCAAAACCAATTTAATCATAATGATTTTTAAAAGTTATATTATCTGGAATATTTTGTTTTTTCTCAGAATGTCACACCTGCCTTTGTAGAAGTAATGTTATAACTTCTTTTGTGGAAGTAATTAATTGTGAAAGTGATGCCTAAATAGCATTCATTATTCATAGGAATATTATGTGGAGATGATGTGTGCTGCAGTAATATAGTATAGCACTTTACTGAAGTTATTTAGACACCTTTGATAATAGTGTAGTAAAGTACCCTGAATTAGCCATCAAGGCTAAACTAAGTAACATTTATTTCCTTTTTTTTCCTGCTGCATTCAGCTTTTCTCTAGAGAATTAATTCTACTCATGCTTAATAAGGTGCATTAGCTTACAATTAAGTGTGCTATTGAAATCTGATTAGAACAGACTTTTCAGAATTTGGAGTCCTTTTCCTATTCACTGGTAAAATCCAGGTACAAATATCCACCTTGTAGAATACTCACCTTGTGGTAATCTGGTCATGAAATAACCAGGTCACTTACATAGCCTAACTCACATGGTCAAAAGTCTCCAGTATCTGTTGTCAAGTAATGGCATCTTTGTCCCCTGAACTAGAGTCCTTAGGGTGAGGTAAATTTTTGCATGTGTAGACTGCGCTCTGTCATTGCAGCATTATTCTTCATAGAATAATGATAGCACTCTTGCAGTCTTCCTTTAAAAATCTATAGTTATGATCTGTATGACACATTCGGGCTTCACTAAAAAACAGGAGGTAGCATTTCATATAAGATACTAGCCAACAGAGAATAGCTCCTACAGGTTGCAAGTGCATGATGCCATCAGTCCATCATCAGGCAAAACCTCACTCTGTACTGTATTTTTATTTACTCTGCAAACCCAAATATTTGTTTGTTGTTCTTTCTCAGTGTGAAGATTCCTAATAGTGTTGCTTCCTCTTAATGTTCTTTGCTACTATCATTTCTTCTGCATGTGTCATCATACTCTTCTGAGCAGTTTTTAAATTTTGAATGGGATTGTTTTTCACAGATACATGCAATATTTTTGCTTGTTGATGTTTGGCTTAACTTGAAGTGCATGTTTAAATTTGGCCCTCTTCAGTTAAGCAGTTAAGTTTGTGTTTGAATTTAAGTGCACACTTAATGCTCAAGCACTTTGTGGCATGTTAATGTTCCTCGTTGTGGCTTTAGTTCGGAGCCCTTATTTTTATGGATTGTTCAGCTGAGGTCCCCATTCTTGGTCGTACTGGCTGCTACATCACCACATCACCAGGTGTGGGCATTCAGAATCTGTAAGCCTCAAAAATCTGATTTTTTGTTTGCTTATTTTTTTTTGTAATACATACAACAGATGCTGGAAATCTGAGTAAGAATTTTGAGTTTTGTAAAACCTTTCTATTATAAGGCAGAGGAACATGTAAAAAAAGTTATATTTTATGTAAACCTCCTAAGAGAGAGGTACACCTACAGGCCTCTTTCTACTCCCGTGGTTCTTTTCTGAGTGTTTGATTTATGAATGAAAGTGTTGACTCACACAGTAAAGCTGCCCAGTGGGCTACTGTTAAATGAATATATATTAGGAATGGATAGGCTGCAGTGTTTCAGGGTGGTCAGATAGCTTACACTATATTAAAAAAATAGATTAAGTTAGTTCTATATTCTCGTGGAATGTATGTTGCCATTGTTATGAACTAGTGGTTTGCCACTGCTGTCTTTCCATGTGATGCCGAGGAAAAAATTCCAGGTGAAAATTAACACTGAAGTTGTATAACTCCTTGCAGTAAGAACAAGGTAAGTAAGACAGGCTCTTCCTTTTGCTTTGAGCCTCAACAGGGAGTAAGATTATATTCATGGCTGTTAGGATTTTGCAGTTATCTTTGTAATGGTACTGGCTATGGTTATGGTGACACTTCTACACAGAAAACTGACTGAACACTGGCTTTAAGGTCACCAGCATTTGCATATTATGCAGCCACTGAAAGAAAATCTCTCTATGAAATTGGCAAAAGAGTTGTGGAAGGTAAAGCCCTAGTAATTTTCACCATTATGAATTGAATTCTTAGCCAAAATAGCAGTCTCAGTATTTGTACTTTAGAGGACTCTGTGGATTCTTAAATATAAACATATAGTCCTTTCATAAATGGAAGAGGATATAATGGGTAAAAAAGCTATTGTGGATGGAAATTGTGTCAACTATCTATTTTGAATGGGACTTTAAGAAGGTTTAGCTGGATTAGGCACAGGCAAAAAGCTTCTTTGTTGATTCTTCAGGCTTTCAGAGTGGCTTTATTTTTTAGTATTAATGTTTACTTGTTCTGTGCAGGGTAGATGTGGCTCAAGTGTTTGACAGTTCTCTCTCAGTTCATGGTAAGATAAGTGTCCGTTGCTGATGAAGCCTGTTAGTGAAATGTATATTCATGTTACCCTGTTCGATAAAGAGCAGTGAAGCACAAGCGTCTCCTGAAGAGAAGCTTCCACTTACAGTGAGAAGTATATTATTTCTGCCACCGCTGCAGGGGCATTTTCCAGCTCTGCTAATTCCACATTCAATCCTTTGTAGGATGCAGAAGGAATTAATGTCACTAGGGTAACCTGCTGCCTGGTTGCCAAAGAAATTACTGCTTTCTTCAAATCATTTAAAGAAAATTCATTGGTAGTATAGCTGGCTCACTTAGTATCTGCTGTATTTGCTTACTAAATGCATCTGTGTGGTAATTGTTGCTGTTGTGGGAAGCGGTAAGACTTCTAAAGAGACCATTTGAGGATTTTAGTCAAATTATTGACCAAATGTGTAACTCAAATAACTATTGTTATTGTCTAGAGAGGTGTAAACTAACGTGAGGAGGGGCACCAGATAAATACTCTGGGATTTGAATCCTAGTGATATTAGTGATGTGGCAGTTCTGTGCCACCTGCCTGAGCCTTTTCTGAGCTCTCTTCACTGTGGAAAACTAAGAATTGTTCCACTACTGTCACTACAGATATTTAAATTCTCCAGAGTTCTAATACAGATTTGTGATCCTCTTTTCAGCCTCACTAATGTCTTGATACCTCCACAATCTTTGTATCATTTGTCTTCTCAGCATGATGTTGGACTGTTTCCCCCCCAGACTCCTTTTACTTGCCTCAGCAAGAATATTCCAAAAGAACAATGAGTTCATTTTATTCAGTTATGGAAGCTTCCGGATTTTACAAAAGCATGATCCATTGATACTGTAACATACTACCTCCATACAGCCTACATATACAGCAGGCTTTCACTGCAGATTTGACTTACACGTTTATAAGTCAAATAGCAAGATTGTGAAAGTGTGTTTCACAAGTGACATTTCAGTATGACTTTGGATGCAGTGTGTATGCATCTAATCCTACATTACTTGCCTAAGGGTACAGTTCTAAAATTAAATTTCTGCAAGTGCCAACAGAAACTGACAATTGCTTTTATCATCATAACTTTAACCCCAATTCAGTGATCTTTATGCAAATTTCAGTAACGATCTGGAAGCATTAGGAACTGCAGCAGATTTCATTTCTATACCCAAGAACTATTTCCATAATTTCATAAAATGTTACTGGTAGGAGATTGCTTTAATATTTACAATTAATATACTTCTTATTATTGGTTTAAATGTTTCTAAATCAAAGCTTGGCCATGTGTTTATTTGCTTTATGTGTTAATGTTCCTCTAGATCCAAAACCAGAAGGCCAACTCAGGTAAGTGCTCAGAGATACCCATGGGAGCTTTGCCAGATTGGGGTCTGCAGATCTGAGCTCTAACCAGATTAGCCCAGATGGCCTGGTGCAGTGGGTCTCTTCTCTGTACGCCAGAAGAGTGGAGAGCTGCTGTGAAGCCCCTCAACATTCTGGCTGGATAAATGCCTGCCCTGGCACCAGATAGTGCCAGATGGCGACAGCTCCCGAGGGCCCATGGACCAGCTGCAGGCGGCTGGAGCAGCAAACCCCAGGCGTGCTTCCCCTCACTGTGCCGTGCCCTCCCCTCTCTCTGCTCAGATTGCAGGGGTGTGTGGCCTCCCATGGGGTGGAAAACTCCACAGTCACTCAGGGACTCTTTTATATCACAAAAATCCCTAGCTGGGGAACTGCAGATGGTTTTCACTCTCATTAAGTCTTTTGTGCAGCACAAAAAAGGAGGGACAGGCCAGAGAATATGTCCTGCAGATTTTGGCACCTAGGGTGATTCTTTCAATTAATACTTTCACCTGCTGCACAGTAATCTGTCCAGAAGTCTTGAGAAACATTACATTTCCATCCCACGTGAATGTTCTTCTAGTTGATCCTTTTAGCCTTTTTATGTTTGGCTTTTTAATGGTCACGGCAAAGAAACTCTTAATTTGGGTACTCAGCTTGGCCCATGGTCTTGCAGAAAATTGAATTGCTGGGAAAATACGAAATCTTCATATAATATAGAACAGCATTTCTTGTCTTTTAATGCTTCTAGCTGTTGTATAGGAGAGCTACCCTCTCTCTACTGCTGATCACATGGTGCTAGACAATGACCTTCAATAATGGTTCATTAAGTCCTTCTTTGTTTGCTCTAAATAATAACCAAAAGGAAGAGAAAGGAGATGTGAAGTACTGGAATATTGCTTTACTTTCTTTATTTACTGTTTGCTGAAACGTTAGATTTTGCTTTTTCTGTACCCATCTCTTAAGTAGATGTGTGGGAATTAAGTAATACTGCCAGGCAAAATGTATATTTTTAATTATTTATTATTTTAAAATTTTAATGTCTAATTAATTATATTAAGTATATGTCCTCTTTTGTTAAGTTACCAATGTTCAAAGTTAGAGCAGCTGAAAATCCCTTTTATAGAGGGTGCAGCCCTATGTCAGTATGTCATAGGTTCTCATCATATACAGAACTTTAAGACATTAATTAGAAATTTTGGATGTCTAATTGATTTTTATGGTAATAGATTTTTCCAGTTCCTAGCATTTTGCAGGTTTTTTACTAAATAATTTCTGGGGATGACTGAAAGTTGTTTTTTCTCCAGTGAAACTTTTTCCAAGATCATAAGACAAATATTCTTCGGAAGTTGTAGTATTCTAGAACTACCTCAGCTATTTTTAGGTCTTAATCTCCAGGTGAGAGTAATATAATTTTTCCAGCTTTCACCCAATAATGGCTTTGCCTCGGCTACATTGTAACTTAACTTTAAAAAGATATTTCTCAGTCCGGAATGGTGCTGCCATGCATTGTGCACTACACATCTATCTCTGTAACAGAATGTTATTTGAGCCCTCGCAAAGACAGTGGGAATAACCCACTTGGACAAAGTTGATTTTGTATGAGTTTCTGTCATGCTGGTTTCTCTCGTGTTAACCTTTTGGCAAAGGATAGATGAGACGGATCCGTGAGTGTGTGTGTGTGGGAGAGCAATAGAGTTGGGAAGAGGAGAAAAGACAGCTGTTTGCTCCAGAAAAGCAGGCTGGTTTTCTCTGGTTTTGAGTCTGTTGAAGGTTAACTATCCCCCCAGCCTGTTCTGTATTAGCATGCTGTCTGCTAGGTGTGTAAGCACCCATGAAGACAGGAGTAGCAATTCCTCTGTGAAATGTGTTTATTTTCTAGTGTGCATCCAACTCTGTTCAGTTACAGCCAGAGTGACATCTGGGTCAGAAATAGGAATAGAAAAGAATCCTAAATCATACCAAAGACACAGGCACTGTTAATAAAGAATCATGCATGTAGAATCAAAAAAAATCAGAATATATCAGAAATATAAGCATAGAAATCAACAGGTTTGTAAGTACTGGAAAGCAGTAGTGCTGAATTTCTATGAATACTTTATATTTTACTATTGTTGTGATCACTGCCATTTATGTTTGGGGGGAAGTCAAGGGGATATAAAGATTCATATGAATTAACATTTTTGCTCAGTGGAAATAGGATTTTTCTAGCATGGAGGGAGAGAAACATGAAAATCCGGTGTATGATTTATGTAGTTTTTTAATTTGACAGATGAGAAGTCTTAACTTAAAGACAGTCTGCACTCGTGTCACACCGTCAAAGGGCTTTTACAGCTTGCAAATCCACTGAGAATAATTCATTAGCTAACGGTTTTCATCTTCTCAGTTTCTCATCTTATCATCACAAAAATGTCACGATAACCAAAACCAAAGCACAAATAATTATAAATGTTAGGAAACTCTTGGCATTACACATCCTTTTTTCTCTTTTCATCTTGTTTCGGAAAGTGAAACAGGAGTTCTGTTACCAGTGCCAAGCCGAGGTACCGCTGAAGAGAGACATGTATCTAAGAATGCCCAAATCGCCACTAACCTGTATATGACCATCCAAATCTGAGCCTTTAATGTATATACAAACAGATTTATTGCCATGATAAATCATAGTAGTACTCTCCCAAGTATAAGGAGGCAGGGAAAATTCGTATGAGATTAATCGGTTGCACCCCAATCATTTGCACGCTAAGCCTGATAAAACCCTGTTGCAGGTGCCAGTACACGTGCAGTTCACGGGAAAGAACCGGAACGAAGTTTTAAAACTCCAGGTAGAGGGAAGAGTGTTAATGACTTTCATAGCTTGACCTACTTTGGAATACAGCCACGTATGCTCATATCTGGTGCGGCTTGTCTAGGATCGTGCAGAAGGGTTGAACAGCAAATTCCCTCCTTCTATTGAAGCCTAAGACAAAAGTGCCACGGGCTTCAATGCAGAAAGGACTTCAAGCCCAGGCCTTTGAGAATAAGCTATAAGCTATAGAAAATGTACTTTGTATTTTGACGTACATTAATTTAATATAGTTGCCAGCTGGTTATTCTGAAGAAACAGTGTCTACAGAAACCCACTTAGTTGCCTGTATATTGGTAGATATATATAATTTTGAAAACAGGTAGAATGCAAAGTAGTTAGGACTGATGTGCTCCTTGCTTGTGGGAAGATTTTGCCTTCATGTGACTCAGAAAAGAAAACCAAACGTGAGGTATTCTTGCATAATAATAACCAGGACCTGGATCGTGTAAGAGCAAGTCTCACGTGTCCATTTTTTCTGTCATTGGCATTACTGTATTTTTGTTGGGCTGTGACTCTGTAGTGTTTCACATCACTGGTCCTCTGATTACTGAGTGTATTTTAAGTTTTCATTTCGTTCACATTTTTTGTAACCACATTTTCCTACGAAAACATTCCTGAATTCAGCGTGATGGACAAAGCACAAAGTAAAATTGCCGAAAAAGTAAGAAATGTGGAGCTGATTGCTTTTAAACAGACAGGATAATTGACCCTGAGAAAATGGTAAAGGCTGGCTCATACTCGCGTTGATGACACCGGTAACTGTCAGCGCTAATAACCGCATGCGAATTAAAAAGAGAAAGTGGCATTTCAAAGCCCGGTTTCGGTGGGGCTTGCTCACGGACAGCGGTTAAAAGGTAGCAGCTGCAGGACCGTCTGCCCCGGATCCGCACGGAGGAGGCTTCTCACCAGCCTGACCGGATCTATCTATTTTGGGTGCGCGGGCCGGGGCTCGCCGGGCGGGTCTCGCTGGGGACCGGGATCCCCGCAGCCCGCTCCGGCGCGGGGCCCGGGCGGCCGCCGAGCCGCGGCCTGGGGCGGGATCCCCGCAGCCCCCTGCCGTGCTTTCGCCGGGGGCGGGGCCGGCGGCTTTGTTGGGTGCCCGCGGAGGGCCCGCCCCCGGCGCCGCCCAGGCCCGCGGGGCTGCGGCCTCGGCCCCGGCCCGGCCGCCCCCACCCACCCCCGTACTGCCGTGCCTGCCGGCGGCTGAGGGGAAGATGCCGGCGAGGAGGCGGAGGCCGGCGAAGGGGCGGGGGGCCCGGCCCCGCCGCTGAGGCGGCGCGGGGGCGGGGGCGGCGCGGGCGCCCCTGCGCGGGGAGGCGCTCGCCCCACCGTGGGCGCGGAGGGGCCGGGGCCGCCGCCGCCACCGGCGGGAGCCGCCCGCGGGGGCGAGGGGCGGCATCCCGCGGGGACCGGGCCGCGGCGGGGCCAGCGCGGGGCTTTCTGTCAGCGGCGCCGGTGCCGCGGCAGGTGCGGGCCCCCGGTACCCCCGGGGCTCGGGGCGGGCCCCCCCCCCGGGCCGGCCCCCGCCTGCCCCGTCATGCGGGCGGCTCGGGTGGCGGGCTGCCGCGGAGCCCCGCAGGGTTCCCTTCGGCTTTATTTTCCTCGCTTTTGGGCCATTTAATTATAACTCGCTTCCTGCCCGGAGAACGCGTTCAGCACTTCGTGCGCCGCGTTTATTTCCTCTGCTTGCTTTTCCCCTCGCCATTTAGTATGTTTTATTATTCATGTATAAGGCTGTTCTCCAGATTTTATGTAGCGGTGTCCGTGATTGAGAAGAAAGATCACTGCAGATTTCAAGCATGTTGTTTTCAAAGCAGTGGGGTTTAATGTGTGTTTCTATTCTTGTGTGCACGAAAGACAGCACAATGACAGTGGGGGGGAAATAGGCTTATATTCATGTTCTCACCGTTCTGTGGGTTGTTTGTTGAGGTGGAGGTTTTTTGTTTTTTTTTTCTTAGTACACTTGTTTTTTTTTCTCTTAACCTTTTCTGTGTACGTCACTACAAACAGTGCGGGTATTTTTTTTTTTTTTAAAAAGATTCTTTTTTGGGCTGTATGATGTCAAAATACAGGGAGTGTGGTGTATGTAGACAATAATAGTTACGTAATTTATTATCTCTTATTTCATTGCTGGATATATGTCAGGAGCACGGAGAGAGTATTTATAACATCTTTTTTTTTTTCCTTTCTTTTTTTTTTAAAAAAAAAAACCTGGGATGCTGTCTGAGGGAGTCTTTGCACTACGCTACATTGCATTGGAATGTTTGTAAGAGATTCAGACCTGAATCTCTCCTGTACCCAAAATTCCAGCAGGGGCCTTACCTTGCTTCACTTCATAAATGTCCAGGGCTGCTGCATGTATGCTCAAAAACTTCTGTAGATTTTTTTTTTTCTTCTTCTGCCAACAATTATATTATTTTTTTACTTTTTTAAAAGAAGTAAGGCAAACCATTATGAATATTTCAGTAGTAATAAATCACAGCACTTAGAAACAGAAAGAAATCCATGTTGTGGATGGATTAGAAAACCTTCTTCCTATATGCAGGTGAGCAGTTTGCCCAGTTATTAGACTTCTTTGGCAAAATTTTCCTTATAAGATGATAGTGTGTGGTTGCTGTATAGGGCCATAAGGTATGATGTCATTATTAGCATATGAAAGGAACAAACCTAATGCTGCCTTTCAATCACTGCAGCTGTTCAGGCTCTTAAATTTCCAAAAATGTGGATGCTTTCATGTCAGCTGGAGATACCCCAGTGGATGTTAGATGCTAGTCTGTGTGTGTTTATCTGTCTTTCTATCCTTATTTACATCTTATGCTGGAATTTAAACATACTGCCTTAAAACAGGCTCTGAGATTACATGGAGCTTATATGGTTGACTGGAGACCATTTTTAAAGTTAATGCTTAGCAGTAGTTCAGCTTCACAGAATTGTAGCTGAAAAGTCTGCCTTCCATCACCAGCCTCCTGGTGATGCCAGTGCAAACTAGTGATGTGTCTTCCAGTCTTGTTTGCACTATGGAATTGGTTTGGCTTGGAAAGATTGCCAGTCTCCGCAAGGACCCTCTGCCTTCCTTAAAGACCTATTTACTATCTTGCTATTTATTTTTAAAGTCAATTTAGCTAATGGGCATTTCTATTTGTTTTACACTTCCAGTGCTTTTTCAAACTGGATAGAATTCACAATGTTATGCCTCTAAGAAGCCCCATGATAGTCCAGTGGCTGCCAGCCAGAAACAATATATTGTTTTGTCAGATTTCCTGAGAAGAAATGAAATTAATTTTGTGTTGCTCCTGTATAAGATTAAATAGTAATGCCTAACTGAAAAAAAATTAACTTTTTTTTTTTTTTTTATGTGCCAACATCCTTTAAACTGCAGCTAAAGTCTGGTATGCTGCAAAATAAGGGGGCTTTTAATTACATTCTTGAATAATTAAGTGTAATTTCTTTTCCATTTTTTTCTTTTTTAATCCAACTCAGCATTTTGTTTTTTCAAAACCTCTTCCTCAGTCAGACAGAAACAGGATGCTTAGGCCTTTGCATTTAGTCCATTGGCTAATGTGGACTGATATAAGGCAGATGGTGAAAAAACATCTACTTGGGTAATGTTACTTAATCATTGAAAATGAGGTGTAAACGTGTGCTTAAAATTAAGTAGCATGTTCAAAACCCCTTGTTTGAGACCATATCCAGCAATGCTGCCTTTCATAGTATGGGACGCTCTGAGTAGCTGAGCCTAATTTTGCTTGATCTTGCTGTCACCATGCATGGCACGGTCACAGCCTTTGTCTTCACATCGTCTGCTGCTGCTCTCTTGCTTACATTACAAAGGGGCAGAGACTGGAGTGAAGTTACGCACTGACCCGTAGGAAGAGTATTAATTTCATTGCCCAACAGATGGAACTGAATTGAACATTTTATATGAAAGTCCCCTAACCTAAAAGGAAAGGAGACGTACTCTTGCAGCCTTGGCAATAAGTTAGACAATGGTGATAAAGCTTTGTGTAGCATGGACACATGTTACAAGGGCACCTCTTCATGGGATGAGGTGCCAAGTAGGATGTGACCCTAAAATACTGTAGTACTTGTAGAAGAGTTCAAGTAACGCTTTTTAATTTTTTTAAAATATTTTTTACAGAAATGTAGACACCAGTGCTTGAAACCTGTGTCTTAGAATTGTTTGCATCCTTGGTGGCAGTAGCACAGGAGTTGCATGCTCTCTTCTGAGCATCTTGATAAAACTTTTGAGTAGTCATGATAAAAGACTGCAGTCAGATTGTGAGTTCTCATTGGAAGTGCAAGCCTTGGAATGTTAGTTCAAGATACAGTCACTTGCGTTACAAGTGTACGCCTTCTAGTCATCCCTTCCAGCACCTAGGAATCCTATTATTTGTTTGGATAATGTTGGTGTTAGGTTTCCAAGTTCTTCTGGCAGGATGTATGAATTTAGATTTCGAGGCAAATGGCTAGTCATAGCCTTCATATCCTTCTGTCTTATTTGTGAAGAGCTGTTCCTTCTTGTCAGGATACCCTGTAGTACTGGGGAGAAACTTAAAAGTGACTGAGGCTAAATCTGGTTTGTATGTAGACAGTTCTGGCCACTATCTTGATTGTGCCAGTATCTTGTGTTACGTTACCTTTACATACTTTTGTGTCACATTTGTATTTTTTTATGATTGGGGAGGACTGGTGTGCTGATACCAGTTGCTTAATGGACAATAATACTTGTTTTTCATAATTTGTTTAGTAAATTTGCCGTGAAGTATGCAGCCTTGGAAAAAAGTAGCTAATAATTATGTTTGAAAGATAGTTTTGAAAGATGAAAAGAAAATCTTGAAAGAAGATCTTTTCTTTGAAGTGTAGTCATCAACCTTTCTATGTGGGACAACTGCAGCTTGTGTGCGTTCTGGAGAAACAGCAATAATTGAAATGAATTTGAAATTGAAATGTGAATCCAGCTTTATTTGCCCAAAAGACCCAATTAGTACAGTCAAGTCAAACTTAATGGTTGAAATAGTGCACTCTTTGTCCTTCAGAATTTAGGAAGTACCCAAAAGTGGATGATTGATGGGCCATCTGAACTGTTTGCTTTTGGGGGGCTTAAGGAATCATTGTGACAAAATTAATAGTTTGGGGTTTAGTTCTTTGTATTAGCACTGGAAATGAAAAAATCTTGAAAATAAAGAATAGGATGTCGAAATAAAAAAAACCCCAAACCTGTGATGTTGTATGCCAGCATTAAGAAACACCAGCTCAACAAATCATGAGATAAGCAGACGAACTGGGGAGTTGTTCAGGTAGTGGTTTGGTTCAGATTTCTTAAGGTGCGTGCCTCTGTTCATTTGTGAAGCTGTATATACACACATATAATTTGACTTGTAGACTTTTAGTCATAAAAACTTTAACATTGTCAATATATGCCTGGTATTGACCACCAGAGAAAGATATTAGGTAACAAATTAACATTTCAATAATAAGCCCACTTAAATGTTGCATGGAGGACAGTCAAATGTGTTTTGTTAAGTGCTATGGTGGCCAGGATCCATTGGCTAGGATCCACTTAAAAACCGGATTAAAAGTTTCTGTGCTTGACAAATACAATGTCATTAGTTTTAAAATCCCCTGAAGGCTAGTATTGTAATTAGATGAGCCCAAAGCATGCAACAGTAAAATTCATTTTCTTCCAGGAATGACCAGCAGCATCTTTAAAAAAAGAAAGCATTGACTGATTGTTGTTGGATAGAGTAACCACAGTAAGAAAGAAGAGTTTGCTAGGAGTGAATGTGACAGTTGGAGCCACAGCACCTTACGGTGAGTGGAGTGGATCAGCTGAAGCCTGGTAGGAGGCAGCGAGGTCTGTGAGGGTCCTGCTGAAAGAACGCTCAAAAGCGATCATTCTCCAGGTGCCCCATATCAAGGGCTTCAGTAGATTAGATATTACAGGTTCTGAGTATTGGCAAAATAGCAATAAAAAATTACAAACCAAGCAACTCCCTTTGGATCCTGATTGTCACAAAAAGGCATACACCCATCTCAGGAGCATGTGAGCTCTGTTGTGCTAGGCTACAACGTTCCAGCTTCGAAAGGTATGCTTGTTAAGCTGTGTGTTTTCTTTATTTAAGATGCGTTTTAAAAACAACTAAACTGCTTGGTTGATCTTGTTATTCTTCTGTTAGATTAGCAATTTGAATCTGGTTTGAACTGGTAGTTTGATAACAGAGTTATTTCTCCCACTAGAAGTAACAAAGAGTAGAGTTTGTAAACTTACAATCTCTTTAAAATGTAGCCATAGCTACATAAAACCCATCATTTATGCTTCTTGATTCATTGCTCTAACAAAAATGTTTATATTGTCTTCATGAACATAAATATTGTTGTCAAGGAAATAATCTCCCAAATATTTGCGTTGGATAGGAAAATAGAAAATTACGAATGTAACTGTGGTGGGTGCTCTGAGACTTGCAAAACTTTCGTTGGGGTCAGTAAGGCTATGGCTGTACCTGCTGCCTGAGCGGGCTTAGAGACTGAACTTGAATGCTGTCCCAGGGTTGTGGTGCTGTTCAGTTGTTAGTTGGCTCCTTGGCATGCTTTTGGCCAGTGTCAGCAGCCCAAAGGAGGCGCAGCTCAGGGACAGCCATGGACCAGGGACTGTCCCAAAATGGACTATGGAAAAGACAGCCCCATTTTGTGAGAGAAGAGCTGTTAGCATATGTGCTGTACTGCATGGCTTCAGCATCTGTTTCCTGGCCTGTTTGGCATATGAGTGCAGATGTAGCTGTAAAGATGCTGCTGTGTAATTTTGGATAAGAAAAAGCTCCAACTGCATGCTGTTTACCTAGAGAAAAACAAGAAGCCACTGTCATTTATGAGCAGATGACACTTAAGAAAGCTTGTTGCACACTGTTTCACATTTGTGTGTCTGTATAAAAAAAAATACATATACACACACACATTATTTCATGTAACAACTAGCTTATGTTTTGAATAATGCCATGTTGAGCGATGTCCAGATCTTCCCAAAATGCTGTTAGGGTCTTGTAAGCACGTGTAGCAAAGCATCGGAACTAGAATAAATGTCAGAGTTCATGGTTGTCTTACAGGGTGGTTTTGTCTCAAATATTCACCTAATAATCTCTGAGTGTGTAGATATGACACCACTTCTCTGTTTCATTTCCTAAAAGGTGTTTTGGCTTTCTTAGACTGAAATAACTTCCAGCAAAATGTAACTTGGACCTAGCTCAACATTTATAAACACATTCTATTAACTTCAGTGAGTGTGTATTACGAATTTGATCTGAACTTGGATAAGTATGTGTTATGTTGGGCTGTTAAGTGTGACAGGTTGATATTTTTCATTACGAAACTATTGGTTAACATAGAGAGCCACTGTAAACACCATGGTGCTGCTGCTCAGCAGTTGTAAATTGTCACTCTCCTTAACGTTCCACAGAATTCTGACAATTCCCCCTTCTTGCATTAGTTTGTGTTACATGTTTCGTTACACTGAACAGTTTAGATGTGTTCTAGTTCCTGATACCAAAGGTGCAGGCTTTTTTTTGAGAAAGGGAGGGTTTGGGTTTTTTTTCTCTTTAAACATTGTGTGTAACATACTGAATATTGCAAATTATGGAAGGCTGATTTTTCTAGAGTTGATTTATGCATACCTTTATAATAAATAAGTAAATGAAGTCAAATTGTGAGACTTGATATTCGAAGAGGTGGACTAATTGCTGGTTTAAAATTTACCCTTATTTTACTTAATTGAATTTGGGTGGGTGTTTTTTGTTTGTTTACTGTATTGGAGGTGGGTGTTGTGTTAATTTTGCCTTGCATCTTGAAAACACTATTTTTCAATGAGATCCTGTGTCTTCTACAAACTGACTCACTGTTTTGGAAGAAATCTTTGCTTTTATGTTGTTTTATTTCCTCTTAATACTGTTACTGATACTGACTGTGTGCAAAGGCACAGACTTAAGTACTGGATTTCTAGCTACGGTAAGTTAATAGGTAAAAGGCTTTGGCTTAGATACACTAGCAAGAAGTCTGTTTTTGACTTACGTTGAACTTAAGACATGTTTGCCTCATCATGATAGGACAAATCACTAACTGATACAATTAACAAGGCTGTAAGAACATGAAGTCAGGAGGTTTTTAAAGCTTGCTTATGCAAGCCTCTTTTAAAGCTTGCTTATGCTTATCTTGGTTTTCAAAGAGTTTGTGGTACTATAGATACAAGAAGTATGTTCAACACCTCTTGGTGTAAGCTTCACCAGTGGTCAGCTGTACAGAGACAGCCCTTTATTAACAGAAAAGAAAAGCTAACAAGTTTTGTTTCTTACTTCTGTAGATATATTTATTTCTATTAAATTTCTTGGTTATAAGTGGGTGGGGTAAATAAAGTCAATATAAAGAGGACTAAGGCATGTATTTAATTTTTCCTTTTATTTTAATGGGAGAGCTACCATGTCTTGACGCAAAGCAAGCCTTTGTTTTATTCTTATGGTTTTTTTTTTTTCCTTACTGTAAATTGGTCATTCCACACTGCTGTTTTTTTTAAGCCACACAGTCCATTTTGGATCTGTTCGTAGAAGAAAACGTAAGCTTCAGGTCTTGTGCACATAGCTGTGTCTCCTTTCCAAGGTTTCTGTTGTTATTGTCACCACCTAAGTGCTTTTCTTTCCAATGCTTTGATAAAAATCCACCCAAACAAATGGGAGACTGCTGTGGGAGAACAAAACACAAGCATTGACAAACTCTCAAGTATTCAGTCTGGAAAAATAGAAATACTTTGCCTCAAATCTTTCTTTTGTGTAATTTCATTTTTTTTGGTGAGGCTCTAATACATGCAAACTTCTCTAACAGATTAACATGATTTTTAAATTAATGACATACCTTTATTAATGCATAGATGGTGCTGGCTATCTGTATATTAAACAAAGACTTTTAAAACTAAAATATGCATTGATTGCTTAATGTGAAACATTTTTAAACAGAATAGAAACAATCTTCCTAAGTATGGATAACGAGGAGTTCAGTCTTCCAAATGCCTCAGAAACAAGAGAAGCCTGGAAGAAGTCATATATCCGAACTTCATTTCCAAAGGAAAAACGTGTTGACTTAGTGTCTTAGCTGATCATGTGTCATTTGGAAAACAAAAAGTGGTACTGAAAGAGTAAGGGATTTAGCTTTCTACTGAATATGCTTCATGACTTGTGATGTAGGCTCTAAGTCAGCTGCAAGCAAGCCTTATTTGTCAAATAATTCTTTTGATCTTAGTTCTCAGCCCTAACATAAATTGATTATTGTTTACTCATGTAAGTAGCTCCACAAAAAATCAATATTGTAATCATTCCTTGTTAGTACAGAAATGGTTGTGAAGTCCCACCCTGCCCCTGCAGTCTTGACAGCAGTAGGGGCAGGACGATTTAGGATCTATACAGTATCACGACAGATTCTGAATCTGTGTCTTCTCGCTGTCATGGATGGCTTATCTTTTGTTCTTCCTCTGTCCAAAGTAAGTTTTAAATGTAGACCTCATTCATTACCTCTTGGGAAACCGGTAATGAAATCTTTTACTTTCAGATTGACAACTTAAGTCCAGTGTGGATATTTGAAGCCTAGAAATTGTGTCTTCTGAGGGAAGTTTTGCATCCTGTGGAGAAAAAATGAGTCTTCTCAACTGAGTTCTGTAGTTAATGATTTGACTACAGGGAGCCGGTCTTGTGTGTAATACTATTGTTATTTTTTGAATGTTTTCAAACTTACTGAGGTTTGCTGAAAAAGGAAATACTTGTAGGCCTGATTCCAGCTAATGTAAATGGACATGACACTTAATTGGGCTACTGTGATTTACACTTCTCAAATCAGGCCAAGTACAGTTTAAATTGTTAAGTGGATTGACAGAATGTAATCTGCTTTGATTGCTCTATCTGATCAGTTTTTCCTTTGATCTGTGCAATGTACTGTGAAACTAATTTAAAAATTTGGTGAAATGTAGTTTGCTACAAAAAAAAATAGCAAAAGTACTGCATGATACATTCATGTTTCCTGTAAGTGGGGAAAAAGTTCTCTCGTGTGAATATTCTGCTTTCCAAGTTACTCACTGGGTATCCGTATTGCTGCACGTACTCTCTCATCTTTGTAAAACCTTACATTGTTCAGTCTAACTGAACTTGATTGAAGACATCTTATCTCATTAAATGTAAATGTAGGTAATCATATTCTGCATTTTGTAGCTCTTCACTTAAAAATTCAGTTCTTGTTGTTAGTTACCTGGAATTAAAAATAATCCATATGTGATGTCTAGAGCATGGATATTCCAAGCTGTAGTTAGGTGCTATAGCCACATTTTCATCTGCAGGTGGTACTTTACTTATCTATAGTTTGTATTAAATAGCATGGCTAGAAATCCTACTGAGGTGAACAGAATATCACCTATTTTACAGTTAGCAGGAACGGAATGTGTAAGAGTGCAAACTGTCTGCTTTTTTTTTTTTTTTTTGACAGAAATACAGAGTATTTAAGTATTTATCCATTATTCATACATGGAAAGGACCCAAGGAATAAAGAGTTACAAGTGTTTATAGCACCATTCCTCTCAGACCGTGCAGGAAGGAATTGTATAGGCATTTGCAGTGGAAAGAATGAGTCCGCCTGTGAGCTATCCCATAGGTGTGCCGTTCTGGCACGACGCAGTTAGCAAAGCCTGGGATTAACACTGAAAGAACAAGGGATAAAATGCTCTTGGTTGTAAGGATTCAGCTATAGAACAGTCTTCCAAATCAGATCAGTGAAGTCTGAACAAACGCTTCCGGACTTCTGCTTTTGAGAAAGCCCTTTCATGAGAAGTGATATCTCAGCGTGAAAAGCTTCCTTTTGCCACCCCTATTTCGCTTTCAAAAAGCGTATAATAAAAAATGCTACTGTAAACAGTGCTCTTGTTTCTTAAATAAGACAACCTCCGTTAAATCTGTTAAGAGCTTCACTATTGCTTTTGATTTACAAACACTGTAATACTGGTCTTGGTGGTGGTATGAAACCCAAAGACTAGATCATACATCCTTCTGTTTGCTGTTGAAACTTCGGATAGGTAAAGTGATGCATCCCCAAAACACTATTAAGCCTCATAAGTATCATACCTTCATAGAAATAATGTTCTATAAAGAGTTATGCCTGACTTACCCTCCAGTTCTTGGGTTCAACCATTATGGAATTGATTATTTTAAATTCAAGTTGCTAATTGTATGAGTCCAAGTGATGTAATGTAATACCAGATTGTGAGATTCTTTTCCCCCTAGTTATCATTAGTGTGTGTTTAATGTGGCTTTTTAATTACAAAACCACGGAACTTTAATCAATTTAACCACGGAACAAGAGCAATTTGAGTTTTAAGAATACATATTCTGAAATGTCATGTATCCATTATCTTTAAATTATTCTTTTGATTCCTTACTTTGAAGTTTTCCTATCTTACCATCCTGTATGTCCCAAAGCGCTTTCTTTTCTGATTTCTTCCTCCACTGATTCCCACCCCCACCTCCACCCCCTTAGTTTTGTCTTCAGGCATCTCTGCAGTTCTCTTGCATTCTCGTCCCTTTCCAGACCTTCAGTAATTTTTGATTTCTGCAGTTCTCTGCATACACATTCATTCTCATGGTCTTGATCATCTTTTTCTTTCTTGTCCTTTCTGGTTTGGTAAGGATGGGAGCCTGGAGTGTGAGGTGAAGTTTTGATTACCCTTGTGTAGGGTAATAGAAAAAATGTTTTTTAAAAGGATGTATTCTAGCTGTTGGAGACAGCCATGCTGGCCAACCATGGGACTGGCAAAATGTGAATTGAAAGGAGGGCTGTGCCCAGAAAATAGGGGATGCGATTAGGATTCAGCTCCCTCTCACCTCTGTCTGGTCTGTAGCAGGTGCCTTGGGTCACCTATTTTAACAGCTGCTGAACTCTGTCAGTGCTCTAACTTTTCTTCAGGATACTGCATCTGAGAGACTGAAAGCCCTTGATGTCCAGTTTTCTCCCATGCATCAGGAAAGGGTGGCACATACTAGCTTTTGCTTTCACCTCCAACAGCTCCGATGCATTGGCAATAAGGAGGAACACTGACTTGAGATTTTTATCTGTCTTCCTTAATGGAAGAGAGGGATGCTGTCTTCCAAAATATGCAACAAGGCAAGTGAAGCAAGAAGTGATTGGGATCAATCTGTAAAATAATTTGCTGCAGGTATGCATGTGTAGCTTTTATCAGCTGGAGTGAGTTTTACTGTTTTTTTTCATAGAACTTAGCCATAAAAGATCAAGGTTAGTACACAGATTATTTTTTTTTTTAGTCTCTTCAAAAAATTAAAAATACCGTGGTATGCCCACACACAGAATACTAATTTTAGGTTAAGATTTTTTAGCAAAATCACGAAATTGTTAGAGCCGTTTCTGAGCTGAGGACAAATTTGTAACATTTTTACAATGTTTTCTGCATACAGTGATTTTGAAGCATCAGTCTAGAAAGTGATCCATATGCTTTATTAGGTTTTGAAAAATAATTTTGTCAGAAGCCAGGAGTGTGAGTAGTAAGTAAATGTAAGTGATTTATATATACTTAAGCAGACATAATTATTGCAGAAATAGTTGCTGCATGTTAGTGGTGCTTCTGAGATTCCTGAATACTGAAAACCCTTTTCTGATTCTTTTCAGACAGCGGTGCTTTAATTGCATCTGCTCTTGGAACTCCTTGATGCATGCAATTGTATTTGTTTGAATTACTGGAAAAAAAATAATTTCTCTGGCACTTAGGATGTTCAGAAACATTTTGTACTCTCACTTGCTTTGTTGGCTTTGAATATTATGATTAGCATCAACACTTAGAAACTCTACATAGGCTAACTTTATTGTCATAACTGATCCTACTGAAATGTGTTTGTGTCTAAAATTATGAATTTTGATCCTTTTGGCTTTCCTGTCTAATGGTCTTGCTGGAGTCAGCTGCTCACAGCAAAGAAATTAAAAAGGAGCTGTAGAAGGATTTCCAGTCATTAACTTGTGTCAGTGTCCTCTGTTCTTTCGGTTTGCCTGAATTCATATGTTGCACTTTGACTGTAGTTGTCTCATTTGAGGCACAAAATTGTAGGCCACGCTCTTGAATTTCTGTTGTACTTGATGAGAATTTAGCATTGGGTAATACCTACTGAGCTACAGCTACATTTTGCCCTGCAAGATAACATACCAGGTATATAATTCATAACAAGAAGATCAGTTAATAAAATTAGGATACCTTTTCTTTTGGAAATCTATGGAGGCAAACAAGCAGTTTCATGGGAGATGAAACACTGTTGCAAAATCCAAGGCACAAGTCACAGTTTTGTTGTAAATATTTGGTATAGCTTGATACTTAACACTATGTTGCTCTACAGTTGTATTCAGTTGCCAATTAACAGCTTATTTTCACTGTTATTAGCACATTCAGAGGAAAGCTCAGCTCCATGGAAAGATGAAGAGAAAAAATACGCATGTCAAAATGCAATTAAATATTTAGCCATATTTATTTTGTCTGGAAAAAGACTGGGAATTGCATAAGCTATGTGTAACCCATTACTAGTTGTACAAACTAGTGTACCCATCACTAGTTGTACAAACCAGCAGTATATGACTGTAAAAGTGTACTAAGGTGGAAGGCAAGTTAACCTGTGTAAATGCAGTGCATTTCAGCATGCAATGTAAGATACAGAAAGTGAAAGAAAGGTTAAATAAAAGAAGGAAATGCCAGAATGTTAGTGCCAATGCAGTTACTGAGGGAATTTCCTGGTACCATTATCACATGAATTTCTGTGGGTTTTTTTTTTTCCTACTGTCATCAAAGTAGCTGCAAAATATCAAATTAACAGTTTTATTAAATCTGTCTGAACTGCTATTTCCGATATAGTTACTGCTACTGTTTTCTTCCTATTCTTTTTTTTTTCTTCTCCACTACTGATCTGTGAGGAAGAAATGAATCTGGATTGTCTTCACAGTTAAAAATAAGTTCATACCAGTACAGGCAGTCAGTAGCATTTTTAGGGAAATTACTGATCCACAATGGAAGTGTCTACCCATCACCTGAAATACCATAGTTGCCTATGTGCATGCTCCTTGGGCTTTCCAAATGCTAAGTAAAAGGGTTTTTTTAAACCATCATAAGCATCTTCTTCAAACAAACAAATAATAAAAAAGCCCCACAAATGAAACACAAAACCCACCAAGAGATAAGCTGCATTGCGTTGCACTGCATTCTGAAGGTGATCCAAGATGGATTTGCTGTGGTTTGATACAGTAAAATTCCACCTTCTAAAGTGGCTTTTCTGCTTTTCATCCTTCCCTTTGAGAGCTGTAAGTGTCCAGCTGGGAGGGACTCTGGACAGATTACAGTGTAGCTTTCTTTTTGCACATTAGTGGTCATGAAGAACAGGAACGTGAAACTTGCTCAGTACAGGGAGCCTGCTGTATGACTCAACTTTGCTTCTGTTGCTGATGGTGGAAGAGGTAGCTGATGGGGTGGGGGTGTGTTTGCAATATATTTGGGATCTGGGAAATATAAAAATAATAGCACATAAAAGCATCAGGCTTGCTGAAAAGACTAGCAATTTAAGTAAAATTAAGTTTGTTGCAAGCCTTAATGAATCTGTACATCTTCATTTGTTTTCGTTAAAATCCCGGAGTGCAAGCTAACTTTTAGAATAAAAATTGTATGTTTTATTTTTTAACTTAGGAAGTGGAAACTGCCATTATTTGGTTAAGTGGACAGAAAGTTTGTCAGCTTTTGTGGTTCAGAAAGAGCCTCTGAGCTAACATTCTCTTGAAACTCTTAACAGTACCAGCCCCCTAAATTACCCTGTTCTTCCTATATTCATTAAAGAGGAAGGGTACCAAGTTTTGTTCTTTTTTTAGCAGCTGAAGAACATCAGCATCAGAAAAATAGACTCAGACAGCTTGTTCTTCTAGTAGGGAGTCCAGGAGGTTTTATACCTTATATAGAAGGTTAAATTCACGACAATATGTTTTAAATATGCTGTCTAAATCTGTGGCAATTTCAGAATGACTACAGAGGAATATAGTAGACCTAGACAAAAGATGTTAAAAAGTATCAAATACCTTTAATGAAATTAAGCTGAGTAGATATTTTTCATCTTGTAAGAAAAGGCCAGTGAGAAGGATATGGCAAATAGAATCATGAAAAATAGAGAGAAACTGAACAGATTTGGGTTTTTATTTTTTGTTGTTTCAAATAATGTAAAATCTAGGTGGCATCTAGCAAAACCGTCGTAGAACAAGATTTAAGAAAGCATAATTAATTTATGCTTGTCATAAAATATTGTGGGAGCCAAACCCAGATACATTCCATGGCAGTAGTACTTGGAAATGGCTCAGAGCGGTGCACAAATGTGGCAAGATTTGGGGGGAATTGGAAGTGGAAGATACAGCTTATACTGAGTGAACTCGTGAGGCTGGGATGGGGTGGGGGAGCAAACAGGCTTTTGTACATACAAGCCCTTTTTCAGACTTTGAATAGCAGCACCAATCTTTAAAACTAATTGCACATTGAAAATAACAGCTCTGAGTTGAACTAGTAAGATAAACTTCTTACGAAATAAGTTGATCAGGTACCTGAGAGCGTTCTCGGAGACAATAGGATCTGCAAAAGATACCTGCAGTTCCCTTTCCTTGTTTGCAGACTGAGCTTACTCTTGTATTTGCTGTTAAAAGGAGGATTTACACAGTCCTGTTGCTAGCATGTTTTAGTTCCCTCCTTTTCTGTCTTTGGCTGGTTGCTTTGTGCTTATTAATATTTCCTAAGACTGATATTAGATCATTCAGCATCTTTTTTTTGCTGTTGGCTCTTCACAGGGCAGATAACAGGACAGACCCCTCTTGATTTTTGCTGTTTACAGAATACAAGGGTAGCTGTACGGTTCCGGAATTGATGCTGTTGTCAAAGTGAGAGGATGATGGGTACAGGAAATATATGTAAAATTTTATAATTACTGTATCTCCAGTTGCATGGCTGTTACTCTCTTCTCCTCTGTGGAATTTCAAGAGGGTAGTTCAATAGCCTGATGTTTTGAAAAATACCGAGGAAGATGAGTAACAGTTCACACGTAGTAGGCACCCATGATGTTTTCTCCCATTAGATAGCGTGCAGTGGCCCATGTGATTAGGGCTATGGGGATGTATTAAACTCTAATAGCTCTGCTCAAGGCCAGTCCGTAGTGCAAAAGTGAGAGAAAGGACTGGGGGAAAGTAGGAGGCAGAATTTGACTGGAAAGCAATGTAACTATTGGTTCCCCAAAGCTACCCTTAAAAGCAGAAAAACAAATTGCTGTTGCGGTGAGAACCTTTTATTCCTTTTATGCTTTGCTTCCAGTGTGGAGGGTAAATGACACTTGCTTTGGAAATATTGTTTTATGTCAATGCATTCATGCAGTAATTCTGCATAAGGGAAGACTTTCCTGCTAGAGAAAAGCTTTGGATAGCTTAATCACATTTCAGCCCGCTGACAAGTTGCAGGTGGTGCTCTGGCTGCTCTTCCAGAAAACACTGACTCATCATAACCTACACCAGGGTTAAGACATAAGTAGACCCATGTTGTGCTGAGTTTAAGTTAAACTAAGACATATATTTGGGTTTTTCCCACAATGTTTTCTAGACAATTAAATACACTCAGTTGTGATTCAATAAATGTTCTTTTTTTGACAGAAATGCCAAGCTTGTTAAAATCCTTTTGGATTCTTTAAGTGAAGTCTTTAAATGCTTTATATAACTTTGATTAGTAATTTTACGAGGTTTTTCAGAATAAGAAAAATAAATGTGAGGAAAAACTGTGTGGGGTTAACTTGCTGTGAGCAAAAAAATAAGTAGTTAATATGTTGGAAAGAAAGGTAAGTAAGGATAATTTAGCAGTTTTGCACTTGAATTCATGAAGACTGTTCACTTACAGTACTGCTATGACTTATGCAAAACTTTGCTGTAGATGTGGGTGCGAATTTGTGTTGTATTGCAAATTGTCTTCACCAAAAAGTCTTGCTTTGTTTTTTCTTATACACAAACAAGGCAGTCATAGGATGCTTCTAGTAATTTGGTGGGATTTTCTTATAAATGGGTTTTAATTTCTGTGAATGCACTAGTAGTGCACACCTTGAAGCTTAGCCCATATGGTTCTGGAGATGTGATATACAGGTTAGCCAGTATGGACCAGCACCCTTATTAGTGCAAGGACAGTGGGAGAGTGGGTCTTGTCAGCTGGGGACTGTGAGGAAGTGGGAAGGAGATGTAAAGAGTTAAATGACTTCTTTTAATTAAATTCAAATTTAATGGCTATGTCAAATCACCATGTAGTCTGTTTGATGGGTTCTTATGTTTGTCATCTGTTATTGGCGTGTTAGCTTTATTTAACAGGCTAAAAATAATTAAACAGTGTGATTATTACTATTCTTTGTTCTAATTTTATGTTTCTTCATTTCAAATTATTTTTGGGAAGAACAGCATTGCATAATTGTTTCACTTTTGAAAAGAAAGAAAAGTAGACATATATAAGTAGACACAACATATTGATCATACAAGGTAGTGTGTTTGAATGTTAATGTAAAGCAGATGGAGTAGAAGAGACTGGTTTCCCATACTGTGATTCTCATGCTGTCACTGTTGGAGAATACAGTATTTCATATCATCAAAAATCAGTCATATCAAAGCCATTGTGTACCACTTGATTTCTTAAGCCTTTCCGCAATTCAGTTCAATTTCTGTGTTATTCTGACAATATTCCTCAGTGTTTACATTTTAAATAAATTCATATATACACTTAACTTTTTCCCTATATTGAGCCAGTATACAATATTAAAACCATCTTTTCTGGCTTTGGTGGGTCCCTATAGGCAAAAGCCTACTGTAATTTTTTTTCTTGTTTTGTAAGTACGTGGTCGCACTTCCTTGACTCTAATCTAGAAATGTTCGGTCTGCAGCGAAGTTCACATCACTGGCTGTGATTGGAAGAGGCAAGTTTGGATCTTAATATTTGGTTGGTCTCCAAGGCATTTAGTCTTAATAGGGGTATGAAAAAAACAATGTTGGAGTTCATCTAGAATGTGGCTGTAACAGGCATGGTTTTATTTTGCTTGCATAGTGTGCACAATATAAACCATGGTCATTTTTGAAAAAATAATTTCTTGTTTTAACTTCTTGGTATCATCTGCTATAGAGCCTAAACTAACATAACATTATTGGCTCAAAGATAGGAGGACTGTGGTCGTCTTTTTTTCCAGGGAGCACATTAACTATGTAGGAACACATTGTAATCGTAAAAACTTGTGGTGATATCATGGCTGTACTTGACTTGTGTTTACATTTTCACATGTGAGTAGCTATGTGAAAATGTGTATGTGAAGTTAAATGTGTAGGTAGCTCACTATCAGAGGCATGTTTGTATTTAATGTCTTTATAAAGCATTTATGTTAATAATAGTTTTCAGAACAAGAAATTCTAAGAGGGAATTTATGTAAAATAACTTTCCTTTAAGAAAGGAAAAAGAAGTGGTTTAATAAACACCATGGGCATTCAGGGTCTAGCTCTGATGCACTTCTCAGGAAAAAAAATGTTTTAATTCAGGTACCCAGATTTGTAGGGCTATGTAGTTGAACTGTTCATAAGGTGAAAGCAGTCTTAAACAGTTTTAAAATACATTTGTGATATAATTGATCTTTAGGCATGAGAGAGGAACTGCAAAGCTAAAGTTAAATTTCATGTATGATTCTGATAGAAAAGTAACAGACATTGAGAGAGTACTGCACATGTAATTTTGAACTGTATCTCTCAGACTTTTCCCCTCATTTTCTTATGGACCTTGCAGCCAGAGGCTTAATGCAGGATTGGAGTTCTCCATGAAATTTTTTATTAAAAATGTGTCATGTACTTTATCAGCCTTCGAAAGGTTGGTAGTTCTGTGGCAGAAGTGTCGGGCTGAAAATTGGTGGCATAGTGGCAATCTCTGGCCAGAAGGAAAGAAGATACTGCCCTTGTCCTGAAAAAAGTTACCAAAGAATCGTGGGCCAAATTTGAACACTAAGCAAGAAATCTGACTGTGTTTTGTAGTGGAGTGTATTTAAGACCTGAACTGTTTTGAAGATCAAATTCCAAATCATCCAAGTATTGAAACATGTTTTTCAGTCCAGTTTGGCAGAATGCTGAAATGCCTACTTAATTTCCATAGATGCTTAATCAGATGCCTGGGGGAGAGCTGCAGTTGCAGATGTTGAGAAATTTAAGTCAGACTCCTTCCTCTTTTGAAAATCAGCTCTTTTGATAAAATAGAATCCCTAGATTATCTTTTAAAAGCAGGTTCTTATAAGGACTTTTTTTTGCCTAGAGAGAAGGTTTTAGATGAAAAGAGAATTTCTTTTTGGAATGGAAAAATATGAGTTTATGGACAAAATGAATATTAGAACTTTCCATCTTTGAAATTGCTTTTGGAGACAAACACAGGTAAGTTTAGTGTGTTATTACTCAGAATATTCTTCTGCCTACTATTTTCTTGTTGTTTGTTGTAAATCACAGTGTTAATGCTAATATTTTGTCCAGGTTAAGCTTTATTCATATTACATGTGTGATTCTTGATTGACTCATGCCTTGTATCTCTCTGAAGATAAGTGAAATGCAGGTGAATGTTCTTTTTGTGATTTTGTAGTATTTGGGGTCTAATGGGATTACTGGGGCTTTAGCCTTATCTCCTGCAAATCAGTAAATCGGTGTCAACTGGTTTCAGGCAGGTACTATACTGACTGCAGTGGCTTTAGACTAAATAGTTGTGTGCTTAGAAACCAGAAGAAATGGGGCGGTCAGTAATGCTCAGGGCCTATCTGTTAAGTACGATATCCTCAGACGATCCGTGTAACAGAGAAAAGCAAAATAATCCTTTATTCAAGTCCCTGCTCCCTAGCCAAAACACATGCAAAAATGCAAAACAAAGGTCTATCAGTCTAACTGGGTGAAATAACCTGTTCCTACACCAGATCTGGCAATCTGCTTTACTTCAGTTAAGTGATCCGTGTTTGTTTATATGTTTGTTTAAAGCATTCTACAGGTCATCTGGGAACATTTGTCTAAGGAATGTGGTTTGGGTATTAATAGGTACCTTCTTCTCTCTGTGGCTCATAAAGAATGGGTACAGAAAAATATTTGTAGATCAAGAGATGTGGACCCCAGAAAGAAATGCTGTTCATTTTGCAACCTTTATATAAATTCTTCCAGAGATAAATTAAAGCCTTCTGTTTACAAACATATCATGTGACAAAGATTCTGCCTGATGGTAAGCCTTGCATTTTTGCCCTCCGTCTTTCCCAGTAAACTGTTCCAAGGTTCAGCTGCAGTCATTGCTAGGAAATTGCAGACTGTTTCAAGGTTGAATTGATTTAGCTTTAATTGTTAGCTTCTGGATCCTATTGCGTTATTATCAGCAAGGTTGAAAAGGTCTTGCTACCAGATCTCCTTCTCAGTAAGTGCTTATTTCTGGTAATCAAATGACCTCTCAGTCTTCTCTTCATTTAGCTGACATAGACAGGGTTCCCTAAAATGGAAAAAGTAGATTGCAGAGGAAAACAAATGGTGAATGATGATAAAAGCATAGGAGATAAAGCAAATAAGATGACATTTGTGAAACATCTCCTACTTCAGAGACAGCAAATTGTCTGACAGAATTTGAGTAGACATTCAGGGCCTTTCCCAGGTCCATGAAGTCCTTCACAATACATGAAATGGTGCCTGGCATGGCCAGTTGTGCCAGCGTGGGTCTTGGCCAAGCTCTGCATTGCAATTTTTAACGACTGTCTTTAAAGTGATTACCATAAAACAGGAAGGTTTGTTGTTAATACAAACTTACAGCTTGGCTGAGACACTGGGAATGATGCTTCTTGGAATTGGTGTTTAGGATATGAATCCACATGTTTCATTAAGAAAAACAGAAGAAATATCATATCCAGTATACAAAAAGGTTTGAACACTTTTCCCTTCCAACATTATTGACTTCCCATTTACATCTGAATCCAGTGTTCATTTCAGCTGTAATTTTGGGACCACTTTTGTGCACATTTCCATTGCATTCATTATGGATGCACAGAGTCTGCTTGCACAAAAAGAGCTGCAATGTTGTAATTCTCTAAATTTAAGGACTTGTAAGGTAACAGAGGAAGGACTAAGAATAGCTCCAGGAAAATGGTGATTGAAGGTTGCTACTACCAGAACCATTCATCCAGCCTGCAGCCCACTCTGTGTGCTCTGCAGCTGTGCCAGAAAATACACTGCATGAATAATTTGGACAGTTGTGGCCCGTTCCCTGTTTCTTGGATCAACTTCAGAATGAATCAGGAGGTGTGCATGTGCACATGCTCTCTGGCAAAATACCCTTTTCAGAAGTGTTGGGGGAGCGCAGGTAACCCAGTAATGTGTACGCACAGACTCTGGTACACATATGCAAGTTCAATGGACAGAGAGGAGACACAGGATTTGGTCTTTGATTGACACTGGAGGATCTCAGGTGTCTTGCCTGGTCAGGAAAACTGGATACACTGTATTCTCCTGCTGAGTACAGATCAAAACTTTTCCTAGTCTTGTTGGATGCATTAATACACAGCTTCTGTGGAGGTGAGATGCAGGATTTGGTGGGTGAATTCTCCAGCCTGTGCCATGCAGAGTTAGACTGATTGCTGTCCCCAGAAGCTAATTCTGTGACAGTTGCGATGTCTTCCAGGATCAGTACCTGTGTATCCCATCAGTGTAGCTTTCTTTCGTTTGAAAAAAACGCAACTCAGCTGATGATATCTGGGAGCAAGCCAGTAACAGCTAAAGAACAAGTGGAAACAAAGTCTGCCAAAGTTTGCTCATGTTAGATGAAATTGCCTGACTTGGATCTCATTGGTTTGATGATTATTTTTTTTTTTTTTTGAATGGAAGCTGGATTTTGTTGTAAGGCGACATTGACGATGATGCCCACACAACCACCAGCCTCTCAGATACCTGTTTTTCCTTGGCCTATGTGATTATTGGCACACCAGTTGATGCTGTTACCCTGTAGAATCAGAATCATTTAGCTTGGAAAAGACCTTGAGATCATCAAGTCCAACTGTAAACTTAACACTGCCAAGTCCACCACTAAACTGTGTCCCTAAGTGCTATGTCGACCCGTCTTTTAAATAACCTCCAGGGATGGGGACTCAACTACTTCACTGGGCATCCCATTCCAATGCCTGACAACCCTTTTGGTGATGAAATTTTTCCTAACGTCCAATCTCGACCTCCCCTGGTGCAACTTGAGGCCATTTCCCCTCATCCTATTGCCTAGGAGAAGAGGCCAACACCCACCTGGCTACAGCCTCCTTTCAGGGAGTTGTAGAGGGCGATAAGGTCTCCCCTCAGTCTCCTCTTCTCCAGGCTAAACAACCTCAGTTCCCTCAGCCGCTCCTCATCAGACTTGTGCTCCAGACCCTTCACCAGCTTTATTGCTCTTCTTTGGACATGCTCCAGCACCTCAATGTCTGTCTTGTAGTGAGGGGCCCAAAACCGAACAGAGTATTTGAGGTGCAGCCTCACCAGTGCTGAGTACTAGAACCCTGGTATTTCAATGAATTCATGCTGTCTTCACTCATGTGTCTTGTGTTCATGCTGCGTCACCCTAGGAAAACAAAAAATTACACAACAGTGAAGGGAAGAAAAAATATTTCTATTTTTTCTGTGTGCTTTTGTTGTGTAAATAGTATGGCAGTGCAGCACTGCTGAAATGAAGAGTTCTTTGCTGCTTAGTTAAATATACCGTAAGCTCATTTTAGTTCAAGTCAACAAGTGTGCACATACTTGGTGTAGAGCTGGTTAATGAGTGGGAAGTGAGAGTGTTGGGAAGACAGGCCATGGAACTGGCAAGCTTCTCCCTTGCTCCAAGCCACGGCACATCACAGGATGAAGGCAGGCTGGCTGTTGGATCTATTTGCCTCAGAGACAGTAGTGGAGCACTATAAGCAAACACTGTTAATGCTGTTAACTTTGTATTTTATACTGGTATTGTATTTGTATATACTATGCAAAATAAGAGGCTCCATGTTCTTAGGAAATCCCAAAGCTCTCAGGAAATTTGATGCACGTGTAGCTCAAGGAAGTCTTGTTAGCTGAAAGCAATTGGTTTTGTTGAATGGCAGGAGTCCTCAGTGTTTATAAGTCTTGTGAATTTTCTGGTTTTTACTAATTGGACATCAATAGGGAAAATGGTTGTCCTTCAAAGTACTGTACCAGCTAATTCAGTACAGAGAAAGTCATCTTTGTCTCTTACTGCTTTGTTTTCAATGAAATGCAAATTGGTTTTCATGTTGAAGATAATGCTATAATATATTGCAAATAGAATATATGAAATAAAGAATATGAATGTGTATTATTAAGTAAAATTAAAGCTTTTGTCTAGGTGGAATTTTGAATCAAACTGTATATAAGCATTACAATGAAATGCAGATGAATGTGAGATTTAACTCACTGTTAGGCTTTAGAAACATTAAACTAGGCTTAAAAATTGAGTAATTTTTAATTGTTAAGTGAAATGTGTATATCTTTATACTAATGAACTATATAATCAACATATCAGTTTCCTTTACTTTCTTCTGGCATCACTCCTCTGGTTTGTCAGGTTTCTTTTCTTGTTTGGAGAAGTTCAGGACCAGTGTCTAAGGATTATCAGAAGTTTTGGGTAATTCATCAGTCTGATAAAAAGGGCATGCTGCAGGAAATGGCAATTGATTTCATTTCCTCTTAAAATTACTATGCTGGGAGATACCAGACTAAAGAAGATACTAATTGTAAAGATAAACTAAGCTTGTGATTAGCTTTGAACTTTTGTGTAAGAAAATATACTTGTGTGAAGGGAGGGGAGGTGACCCATCTCTTTTAAAACTCCCACTAAAACTGTTTTTGCTGCATAGTTGGTCCTACTGGAGGAATTCTGAATCTGGGATTAATGGCCATTGATAGGGCTTAACTAAATATTGGGGTCTTTTCAGGCCTGAAAACTGCAGAAAAGACCTCTGTGGTTTTTCGTATTTTTTTTTTTCTAGGTAAGTTATCGTGTTTAACTATATGCCCCTGTTTGCAGTCCATAGTAAATTCATGAGAGTTGCAGAGCAACAAGATCAGTGAATCAATTGGAGATGTTCTTGTGTTGGGTTTGGCTTGCTGCTGTGGCTTCTAATCCTTCAGAAAAGATGAGTTCTACTTCTTTTACCACCAAGATGCCAGATAATTGTTTCTGTCAGGATCTTTCTTAATTTTCCATGTGCTTCCTTTCATTGAATGAAAATCTATATTAGCCCTCGCTGCATGTTATGCTAATTTTTATTTGATGTTGGTTTTTGATTTTGTAGATGTTTGCAATTCTGTGGCATTGCTCTGATTTCTCAGCTTTCTAGTTCTGCAGTTGTTGAGGCTAATGGATAGTGGTAGTCTTGCAAGTACAGCTTCAGAGTCTGTACAACATAGAGTGAATTAGAGCTTGACATAGAACAGTACCCTTCATCCTGAGGGGAGGTCTTAAGTACTGGTTTGCAGAGCTGAGGATACTTTATTCTGAATCCAAGTTTGCTGGCTGACTCTTGTCTACCATTTTCTGCTTTCCTTCCAATCCAAATTTCAGCTTTAACAATACACATCTTAATTTGGTTACCCACAGCTCGCTGACCGAGCTCCTTTTCTTTCTATACGCGGATACTTCCTGAATAATTTCCCATTAAAGTTTTGTTCCCTGTTCCAAGCAATGAAATTTTAAGCCCCAAACTTTCTGTTCTGGAATTCTGTGCATTCTCTCACTGCTTGTGTAAACCCTTTACTGTGCTGCACAGATCCTGCACCACGGCAATTTTGGGGCACCCTTGCTATCTACATAAATAATCCCAGTTCCAGTGTTTGCTGGGATAAGAGGCATTTCTTTTGTGGAGTACTTGTTGTATAATGCTTATAGTAGTGTGGGTGCTTCTTGGTGAAAGTGTATTCCTCTGCAATACTGGGTAAGCTCTGAAGAGTTATTGTCAATTCTTAAACAAAGAAGCCACAGGATTAAAAGGAGTCTCTCCCAACCTGGATTGCGCTGTGATTCTATTAAGGATGCAGAAAAATAAACCTTCCACAAATAAAATTTCAAAAAGGCAACGGAGGCTGGTTTATACAATATGTATGACTAGCCTAGCAATTCTGTCTCCAGGGTGGCCTTATTTGTGAATCTTCACACATCCTGTTTTATGCAAATAGGCTACACAACTGGTGTTTAGTATTGCATGGCTGATATATTAAATAAGGAGACAATACTTCAGGATATCATGTGTAATATTTTTTGTTATAGGGAGAAGATACAAGAAAATAAATGGATAGGTCCTTAATCTAGAGAAATAGAAGGGCAGAAGGCAGGAGGGAGGAAGAGCATATGAATGGATTCTGAAAGGCATAACTTTTAAGGTTTTTACAAAAGTAAACATATTTTCTCAGATTCTAACATGCTTTTGGCTTTCTGTAAGCTTACTGAACACTACAGAGCGGCTAAGCAATTCAAGACTAAGAAAGTGCTTGTACAGTGGTAAGGTTTCTGCAGTGGTAAGAGGACAAGGTTGTCCTTTCATCTGCATTTTTAACTGAACTCTGTCAGTTGAGAGCAGCATAGTTAGAGCCATTCTTCAGGCATACGTAGTGCTCTGCTCTGCGAGACCTGCAGAGAAAAGATGTCAAGTCCTACCTTGGATCAATATACATAAGTTCCCACTGACTTCTTGAGACCCCCAGTGCTTTCTAAAACACAGACTCCAGCAAATTGGACATTGTTTTGGGATTTTGCTGTGCTGTTGACCTGCCAGCTGCTTCTCATTTTGATATATGTTCTCTCTCTTTAATTCTCCTTAGTTTACATTCTTCAGGGCAGGAATTGCTTCTCTGTCTAGGCAGGGCACCTTCCTTGATCCCTTCCTGGGGATCTTGCTCAGTATCTTAACACATGAATACCCCCTGGTCAGTTGCTTGGAGGGTACATGGAGCTTCACTGCTTATTCCTGAAATGTCAGAATGATTTTTTTTCTTTTTTTCTAAGTAGTTTCTCAAACAAAACCTGACAGTTTCTTTGTGACTCCCATTATTTTCTGGACTTCATGCTGAGCAGCTCTAGTTATGAATTCTGACCTGCAGTAAACTATGGCATATCCAAGCACTAGAAAACAGGTAATTTTCACAGAGGTAAAAGGTAAAGTACCAGGTCCTTATCATGTGTAAACTGGATAGCTCCTTGGAAAATCAGTTAAGCTAACCTTGAATTATGCCAGCCTTCATATTCTTAGAATATGGCTAAGAATTTTTCTTGCAAATTATATATAAAAATAATTTTTAAGTTGAATGGGCAGTTACTGCGTATTATATATTCTTAATCTACTTAGATCAGTCCTTAAACATTCTTGTTTTCTCCATTGAGAGTTCATGAGTAATTGTGAACGTCACACAAGTAACACCTTTTAATTTGCTTTCAGGGTATGATACTATTGTATGCTGCAACTTTGGATATAGAGGGCTCCTCTAAAACCATGTTTTACAATATTATAACTCTAATTTTAAATTACAGATTTTATAATTTGATATACGTGATGTTGGTGAGTGTAACATTTTGTCATTTTAGATTTGGATTTTTAATATGTGAAGGAAAACAAAACCTGACAATCATAGAATCATAGGAATAATTCCATAATTCCCTAGTGTTTCATGTTGTTCGAGGACTTGGAAAACTACCAGCAAAAGAAGAACAAGGAGAAAAACCTACAGGGAATGAAGGAGGAGATGATCTATAGAATATAATATCTTAAACAAAATAATACTGTGCAAGGTAAAGGATTGTTATTATATTGCAGTGGTATTAGCCTGTAATTATTGTTAGCAATTTTTCTGCTTGTGAGCAGACTTCCTCAGCTTCACCTTTTGATTTTGAACATTTTGAATAAAATCAATTTTTTTCAGACATCTGTCATGCTAACATATTTTTGTGACTTGCATGGAAAGAGATTATTTTTGTATTGTATTGTATGTTGTTCCAGTAATAAGTGCTCAAAGGATGTCTGTAATTTTGAGGATTTTCTTTTTCTTCCATAATGATGATCTGTCCATGATATCCATCTGTTTTCCTGTGGGTGTTTTTGTGCATTCATAGAATCATTTGGTTGGAGATCATCAAGACCAACCGTACCTGTCAACTACTAAACCATGTCTCTAAGCACCTCATCTACCCCTCTTTTAAATACCTACAGGGATGGGGACTCAACCACTTCCCTGGGCAGCCCATTCCAGTGCCTGATAACTCTTTCAGTGAATAAATTTTTCCTAATATCTAATCTAAACCTCCCCTGGTGCAACTTGAGGCCATTTCCTCTCATCCTATCACTTCTATCTTGGGAGAAGAGACCAACGCCCACCTCACTACAGCCTCCTTTCAGGGAGTTCTAGAGGGTGATAATGTCTCCCCTGAGCCTCCTCTTCTTCAGGCTAAAGAACCCCAGTTCCCTCAGCTGCTCCTGACATGGCATTGCCATTGTTTGTTATAAACAACAAATGCAGATACTGCGATGACTCACTGGTGGTAAATGTCTAATCTGTAAGTGTCTCTGGAATATCATAGTGTTTCAGGTTTCATAAATAAATAGTTCAGATAGATGTTGCAACATATTCTTGTGGAGGTCTTCCACAAAATAATTATTAGCATGTGGCAAAAGTTGAAGTGTGCGTGTTCTGCAGAAATGAAGAGTCATAAGGAATGTTTTAATATAATTCCCATTACGCCAGTAAAACTTCCTAAAAAATAACATTAGAAGATTGAAGTAGCAGCTATCAAAAGTATTTATTTGTCACTCACTGAAAATGGTTTTCCATTTAATCTTGGAAAAAATAGATATGATACATCAAATTTGATAAATGCATGGGTAATTTAGGGTGAAGGCATATCCATCTTCAAAAGGAACGAATGCTTTATTCTCCACAAATGCATTTATGAACCTAAAAAATAATCCTTGTGTGGGAGAAATGGCATGAAGTTATATGAAAGATTCTCCTAAACACTATTAAATATTTTTGGAGGCGCAGCTCTAACAAATTTCTGTTCTGAGCTCATTCCCTCATCCATGCAGTTGTGAGTTTTATTTATATAAAATTAGGTGCGCTGGCAGCCCAGGAGGCAAACTGTACCCTGGGCTGCATCAGGAGAAGCGTGGCCAGCAGGTCGAGGGAGGGGATTCTGCCCCTCTACTCTGCTCTGGTGAGACCTCGCCTGGAGTACTGCGTCCAGCTCTGGAGCCCTCAGCACAAGAAGGACATGGAACTGTTGGAGCGGGTCCAGAGGAGGGCTACTAAAATGATCCGAGGGCTGGAGCACCTCTCCTATGAGGACAGGCTGAGAGAGTTGGGCTTGTTCAGCCTGGAGAAGAGAAGGCTGCGGGGAGACCTGATTGTGGCCTTTCAGTACCTAAAGGGAACCTATAGGAAAGATGGGGACAACCTTTTTAGCAAGGCCAGCTGTGTCAGGACAAGGGGTAATGGTTTTAAGCTAAACCAGGGTAGGTTTAGACTGGATATAAGAAAGAAATTTTTTACAATGAGGGTAGTGAAACACTGGAATGGGTTGCCCAATGAAGTAGTGGAGGCCCCATCCCTGGAAACATTCAAGGCCAGGTTGGATGGGGCTCTGAGCAACCTGATCTAGTTAGCAGTGTCCCTGCTCACTGCAGGGGGCTTGGACTAGATGACCTCTAGGGGTCCCTTCCAACCCAAAGCATTCTATGATTCTAAACCATCTAGGAGTCTGTACCTGTGTCCCCCTGAATTTGAACGCTTGGCATGAGTTTTGTCTAAGTGCTGGATAAGTATTGCATAATTTAACATCATAAATGCATTGGTAAACATGGATCCATGTCTTTTTGGTAGATGAGCTTCACTGGAGCAAGTGCCTCTACTTGCAAATACAAACCATCTTAATTTTTATTTAGTTAAGCTTTTGAATTTGAGATTTTAAAAAATTACAATTTCTACCCTGGTAATTGCCATTCGTATACTTATATGTGTGTGTATAAATATATGTATGTGTATACACACACATTTTTTATAATTATATATAATATGTAAGTGTGTGTGTATGTGCCTACACAACACAGGCATCCTTTCCATTTTACAGCAGGCAAACTGAAAATCCAGAACTGAGACGTAGTAGAATCAGCTGCATGGCAGCTTCCGTTGCCTTGGTTACACGGGGGCTAAGTGTTTTCTGGACTATTCACTCAGTTTATAGTATTTAAATAGAAAAACTTATGAATATTTTCATAACGGTTTTGCTCACACATTGTTACAGTGTATCGGAGCACACTGTAGCTAATAATTCATTTCCAATTCCCTAATGCTAAACTTATGAATGATTTACTACCCACAGCAGCAAAAGCTACATAATTTAAGAGCAGTGTTGAGTTAGGATGGCTTTCTGCTTGTTGCAGTAGATACCCATGCATAAAGCAACTTTTAAAGTCATGCTGATTCTTTTTTCTATGCTCAAGAAATACCTTTTAGAAATGTGAATATAAATAGGAGACAGTAAAGGATGCCTGAGTCAAGCATTCCCTCCTGAATGTGCCTGATGGTACATAGTCCAGCAGCCAATGTTAGGGGAAGGGAAGGCCTCTGGCAGCCCCCGGGCATGGGGTACTGCAGGAGGCAGGAGAAGTGGGGGCTAATACAGTGATGTAGTGGGCCCTGAAAGGAATTGGCAGAACATCTTCAGAGGAAAGCTTCCTGGAAGGAAATTGGAATGTGTAATTTTTATGGAGTTTAAACACATACGGGTTTCACTACCCATGCCATATCCTATCTGACACCTCTTGAAATCTGTGAAAGCAGCTTCAATCTTTTATTCTTTGGTTGGTTTGCTACTGTACTTGTGACTTATTGATATCCTTGTGCTGGAATTTTTTATGCATTGTATAACTTTAGTTCATCATTTATTCTGTTGCCTGTTGTGAAAACAAATTCAATGGTATACTTGTTACTATCTCGGTATCTTAGTATGATCTGAGATACATTCCTATGCGACATTAATTCTGATTACAGAGAGCAACCATCCTTTGCTATCTAGCATGATTTGACTGGCCAGTGTGAGCATAAACAGCACCTGCTGAACCGTAGAAATAGTGGTTTAGTCTAGATTTGACAACCTATTCAACATTTTGGTCTTAAGTGTACAACGATGTAAAAAAAGATAGTAATTAAGTTTAGCTCTTTGAAGGTAGGTTTTCAGGCAGCTTGCCTTTGTAGTAGTACGTATAAATGCAAACAATATGGTATGCAGTAAATAACATACTGTAATCCTCCTTCTAAAATGTTTATCAGAAAATAAGTAATGAAAGTGTTACCATACTAGTTAGCACCAATATGAAATGAAGAAATAGAGATTCGTTACTGCAGTATCTTGGAACAACAGTGAAAACCCGAAGCTTTTAATGTCTTGTTTAAGTCCTTAGTATCAATTTAGTACTGCAATGGTTTCCTTAAATGAAGTGACTAACAGTTGTTAGGCACAAGTGCTGGAAAGAGATGCCCGATGGGATACTAACCAATATGCTGTGAAAAGCCTAGCTTGTGGCCTCTGTCATTTATATTTTGTAATTTGTTGTAATCATTGTATATCATTGTAATTTATGAGCTGTCTTATGATCTGTACCACAAGCTTGATTCCCAAGTATTAGTAACTTGCAGTTTTCAATATTCCAGTGCTGTGGAAGAACAGAAGGTTTCTGGTAATGCTTTTTTCATACAATGTTTTCTAGTCTAGGACCTTCATCTCCCGTTGCAGGTAGTTTCCTCCACTAGCACCAGCAGTATTTTTACAGAATTCTGGTGAGTTTTGCTGTTGTTCAGGAGGCTCTGGAAAGTATCTGCAGCTAGTCCATGTGGCTTCTCATACTCCACCAATGGATCATGGTCTCTTCAGAGTAAACATCTTTGTGAACAAGTGCTCTGACTGTATTTGATTTTTGGAAAACACCTGATACACACTGTGAATGTCCAGAGGAACAGCACAGGCAATAGCAAAACTGCTTTTATTTTAGCATTTAGGTAATCATTTATTATGACCATTTACATGATATGTATATGTTTGTGTTCTGCTCTGAAACTAATAGATGTACCTTCTAACCCAGTAATGGATGATGCTGTAAGTGACCTAAAGAAAAAGAAAAGATCAACTCTGTCGATATACTTGTTGGAAATACTGATTTCCAATTCCAATCAGTGATGAATTAATGAATTGATAAGTGTTTTAATGCCTTCCGTTTTCTCTTGCCCTCCTTAAATGCTTTTAAGAAACTAATGTTTCTATAAAGTCAGATTCATTACTGAGAAAGGACTAAGACAAAAAAAGATAAGAGGCAGATGACTGCTATACATAATGCTTCTCTCTCCTACTACTCATAGATGCCTTGGTGGAGGATAAAATGAAATTATTATTGATTTCTTCTTGCTGATTAGGTTCAGTTCTTCTCATAGATTAGAGAGATCAAGTTCATTAGATTATGCATTTAAGTGAAAGTAGAAAGGAGTCCTATTAAATCCCAGCTACAATATAGCAGGATTTTAACTACATCGAAAAGATCTGTACAAATTCACAATAAATATTTTGAGGTTATAAAAAATTAATTCTTTCTAAGAAGTAGTTTCTCGAGGTAAAAAAATTTCATTCATTCCTTGAGAATACTGTGTCTGCATCATTTTGAGGTTTTTAAAAAGGGGAAAAAAGAGTGTTACAGTTATTTCACTAACAAAAACTATTTAAAAGTGTTTCTGAAGGATAATCACACAGATACAGTGAGTTACATTGTAAAAGTAGCTAAGGTTTGTGGTTTGGTTTTTATTTTTTTCCTGGTTTAAACCGGTATTTTTATCAAGTAATGTTTAACATGAGACTAACTAAATTCTGCGGGCTTCTGCTAACAAATAGAAGGGGTACATCAATCTGTTGTACTATCTGTCAGTTTTGTGCTTTACTCAGTGTCAATTCCAATTAAGTTGTTAAGTGGTGTGTGGCTAACATTTAGTAGGATGCCAAAATAAAGATTCCAAAACATTATTTTCCCCCAAAGAATGTTTGTAAGTAACTCTCCTGTGTTCTGAATTTTTTGGCTTAAAAAGGAAGAAAGAGTCACCCCAAACCCCTAAATGGACTTCTCTTAATTTTGCTTTATTTTAAATTCCTGACTAATCCTATTTTTTCCTATTTATTTTCTTCAGTTTACTACTTCCAAAACCAAAAGTAAGCTCAGGTTGTGGGTAGCAGGTCAGAAGAGACCATTCCTTCTGCAGTTCCTGTGTGCAGTGGCAGTGAGTTGGGTTGCATTTCTCCTGAGAGAAAGACCATAAGGCTCCTTTTTCTTGGTGATGAGTTAGCAATAGAGTTAGGCTCTTAAGCCTGATATTTATTAAATCTAATTGCAGACCCCTAGCTCTGTGCTGTGGAAGGATTGGGTCCTGGACAGCAGAGGAACTTCAAACAGAGCAGGAGTAAGGCAGTCTTTCTGATGAGGACTTACAGAATCTGTTTTCTTTCTCCTTAGAGCAGGTAGCCTGGCATAATGGTCTTATACCAGTCCTTCTGAGAAATGTGGCGAACAACATTATAATCCAAGTTTGTTTTTTTTTTTCTTGTGTTAATTGGAAAGCAGATTTCTCAGTTTTTTTCATTGTTGGGTTTGGGTTTTCTTTTCCCTGTAGCTACAGATTTGGTACTTATGACCCTGAAGCAGTGTGAAAGTTTGTTTATTTGTTTTTCTCATTCACAGAAAGCCAGAACAGAATAGTTATTTTTCAAGTGAGAGGAGAGAGAAGTGGAAGGAACTGGTGGCATTTAGACACAGTCTTTCACATGAAAAGACTGATATATGTTCAGCTTCACTCCAGAGTGCTAACTTGGAATTGCCAGTTTGATAAATGCTTTTAAAAGGAGAAAAGGTACTTACATTCCTCGAGATTGGAGGCTCTTGCTCTCTGTCTTTGTGGATGTGTCTGTCGCCACTTTCCCATGTCACTGAGGGAACACTATGAATTACTACTGGAGATTTTGGGAGGAGAAAAACCTCACGTCTAAGTGTTGTGGTTTTAATTCTAAAAGGAAGAAGATTGCTGGGAAATTGTTTTACCACTAATAAAAAACAGCAGTAAAAGTAATTGGAGCTGGCTGTATACATTTAACCACAGTCTTTCTTTGCAATTGCAGTGTCAGCATGGAAGAAAGCAGCAAAGTGTTTATTTTCCCAGTGGTGGTGATGAGATGTGGTGAGGCGCATTATGTGTAGTTAAAATTCATACTCTAGATTCTGTTTCTTCATATTACTCCAAAATTATGTTGAAAGAATGTAAATTGGCTTTGTAAAGCTTTTTCATAAACATAAAATCTCAGGAATTCAGGCTCTATGCATCAGTAATATTTCAAGGTATTGTGTTTGTATTGAGCCCTGGCTTGTATTGGACAGCATTTTTAACAATTGCATTTAGAGGTGCCACTTTTGCTTTGCTTATTTATAGTGTTAGTCAGCCAAGTTGGCTTCTGTTAGCAGGCTGCATTGGAAGAACCACAGAAACGTGCTTAAGTAACTCAGAGTGATGGTAGTGGCAGAGACAGGCTGTAGTACAAAGAAAAGGTACAGACATAAAGAAATATAGCATAAGGAGGTTGAAACTTCATTAAAAACAGTTCTGCAGTTTAAAACTGTTTCACCTTGGCAGCGAAACGTTATTTTAATTTGTCTTTTGGCACGTTTAATTGCAACCGCATTGGTTTGACTGTAAGCCTCCATTGTAGTTCAGGTGCGGAACAGAGGAGTAGTTCTCTGAAAGCGGTGATCAGTTGTGAGGCAGCAGCACTGAGGTCCCTTCTGGGACTTTGGGTCCCTTTCTAAGAAAGGTGGCAGACAGGTGGCAGTGCATCTGTTTGGGTTTGATGGAAGGAGTAAAAAATGAGCAGAAGGGTGCTCCAGCCCTCCTCTGGGGAGCTGGCTGAAAGCTGGTGCCACTGCACCAAGAAAGCGGTGCTGAGAAGGGTTCTCTATCCAATGTCCATGTTGACAGAAAAACATCTGCCAAAAAGTGGAGCATAAGAAAGGAAAGTGGAGACAGTCTGGGTGGGAGGCAGAGAGTGCTGATATGCCACATAGGGCTTGGTTTTTTGACATATGTTTTACTAACCTTTTTCATTTCTTCAAAAAATAAGGTTCTGCTCAGAATGAAAGATGCATTGCGTATGAATCAATACAGTGCTTTACAAATATTCCCTACAGCTTTTAAAAACCAATGTAGTTATTGTTGGGGAAAAACTGATAAATATTTTGACGTGAAAATAGAGAATGTCAGCCACTTACTGTGGAGAGTTTGGCAGTCTTTCCAAATTAGGCAATTTGGACTGGTTTTCCATTATTTTTGGCCAACTTTTCTGGCACTGAACTGGTCTATCAGAAACATCACAAATATTTTTATCTAAGTGAATTCTTTGGGAGAAATAAGATGGTACACTTTTCTTTGTATGGGAAAAGATCGTATATGTGAGAGACTGACCTATGGTAAAACGGATCTTCCTTTTACTTATTTCACTGCGATGAGATGTGGTATCTTTGAGTTCTGGAAGGGTTGTGTGATTAGCCTCAAACTTACACATTCCCTTTATAGGGCATCAAAGGACTTTAGGAATATGCGCTTGATCACTGCCATAACTTTTAGTAACAAGACGCATAGAAAAATACCATTCCTAAAAAGTGTATTAAAAAGAGTTGAGACTGTTGCCTTTAGGAAAAGAAGGAAATAGAGGGAATGCCAAAAGCATACCAAATTATGAGTGTTTAGTGACTGTAGTTGTATAATCTAAACTCATAAATGCAATGTGAGAATAAGAGTTTGGGCAAAATACTGGTGCTGTTGGGCTAGCACCAGCTCCTTGTCCAACAGAGGCTGGAACTTCAGTTACTTATTTTGATTTAAGCTTTTCTCACAAGAAGGGTTGGAGACGAAAACTTGTTGATAAGAAACTGTTCTGAAAAGAGCGGGTTTCTCCTAATAAATAAATAAATAAATCAAAAGCACCACAACATTTGAGAGCAGTGCAGTTTAACTATTTAATTTAAAGAGAACTTGGGCATTGTAATCTTAGAGAGTCATTGCTGAAATAAACTTCAGTCTCTATTCAAGTGCTTAGTTTCAAACTATTGTACTTCTGCATCCTGCAAGACACAAATTAAAATATTCCATGAGGCAAATGAGAATGGTGAAAGCAAGGGCAGGCAGCAAGACTGGTACTTTTTTCAAAGTACATCTTGACAATCAAAGCATGCACGTTTTTTTCTGTTACTGTTTCTGATTTGCAGATGGGAGTAGATCGAGTGAAATCTGCAAAGATTTCTGAGCATAAACATTTCAGGAAAACACAAAAAGTGGTAGCAAAAAGCGTAATGAAAAAGTTCTGACAAAGCGATCTCTTTATTTATGACGTGCAAGAGAGTTTCCCCTCTTTCCTTTGGTTTTTAGGACATGACTTATCTTCTGACATGGCTGCTTTTTACTGAATGTTGGCCATGTTTTTCCTGTTTGGCCTATTTGCTTCTCATAGTTGATTTTGTCCCCTTGGAGAACACATCACCCTGTTGTGTTTAATAGCTAAGATAAAATTGCTTGTGCATATAGCTTTAAAATGTCACACTTGGAGTATAATGATTTTTTCTTTTTTTTTTTTCTTTCTTCCCTGACATGTTTCCTTTGTTAGACAATGAGTCACAAGCTGTCTCATCCTATTAATAGCTTGTTAATTTTTAATTCCAAAGTCTACTTTGGTAAATACATATTTTAGGTGTTTAATTCATTGACTACATGCACATTGTATGGATTAGCAAACAGCTTGCTAATAAAATCCTCTGGTTATTGGAGGGTGACAGTTGTTCTCTTAAATAAAGCATGGCTCTGGATAACTTCCTGGCAGCTTTGCTTGTGCATAGTGTTTTGTCATTCTCTTTGTCAAATCTTAGATCCTGGCGGTATGTATTAAAAATACGTAATTGGTAAGAAGATCAACAATATGAACTCTGACAATACTCTTCAGTCTTTTTTCATAAATATTTTGAAAGTAATTTTAAATATTCACATTGTTAATGGCGATACAGTACTAGCACCTATCAGGTACCAATTAGAGAACCTGTCAGGGGTGCTGTGAAGAAGTGAGGAGATCTTTATATAGCAATTCTCAGTTGAATGTGTTGGGTGGGTTTAAACCCTTTTCTTAGCGCATCATACTTTGAAAGGTGTTTCAGGCATGGTTAAGATGATGTTGACACCTTCTGATAAGGAATCTTGAAGCAAATGGAGGAGGAAGAACCTCAAACCCAGAAATTAATGAATAATCTGCTTTAAATTAACAGTAGTTTCTATGTTTTTCATATTTATTCAACAGAATAACATTAAGACTAGAGATTTAGTCCTTGGGACTCTCATTATTGAAGAAATTTCATTATGTGCATTCAGATTGCATCTGACCCGTTCCTGCCTCTTCACCACTCCATTTTGCTCCCCTTCCTGCTCCCTAGTATAGGTCTTAAAAACTGCCTCAGAAGAATTTAAATTCTCTTAGAAAAACATATCTATTATTCTTATGTGGGCTTGATGTTAGATGTAAAATAGATTTAGTATTTCCAGTATCTCACCTACTTCTATTTTTATCTTTAACAAAGATAATGGCATGTTAAGAAATGCAAGGTGTCTACACCGTTATGTTGACTAATTGGAAATGATAATGCTTAAAAAAAAAAACACACCACCACCAAAAAACCCCCACAGAACAACTGTTTAATGCCTGTGAAATAGTTGATTGTGTGAAGCTGAATATTGCACTGTCAATCTATAATAATAGAAGAGTTTAGTCATATCTCAACCATGACTATGGATTAATAAAGGGATCATTATGAATTCTAGCCTGTTATGAGCTTAGCCTTAGTGGTGCTTATAGGAAATGACATCTTCAGATTGGAAATTTGAAGTGAGTGAAATAGTATTTGCTACATGAAATGTATTTCTGTACTTGTTTTGTTCAATGATTAAGGAAAATGAGATCTCAGTTTTGTTAGAGCTTTTTGTCATGAGAATGTTATTTTATTTGAAAGGCCTAAGGCACATTGTGTTTTAGGATTTACCCTGGTGCTGAATCAGCCTTTCAGTCCGGTCGTGATCCCAAGCACTCTGACGAGGCAGAGAGGCTCCTGTTAATTTCAGCAGGAATTGAGCTGCTTTTCCCTGGTCAGCGTGTGTTTGCATGCGTGCTTGTGTTCACCCTCTAAACGCCGGGGACGAAAGCATCCTCTGTCTGCCGTTGGAACCACAGGGGTGATGTTTCACTGGCCGCGCTGTTACTGATAACGTTAAATTGCATTTTACTGCGTGCCCCGCCAAATACAACAGGAAGACATTTGTGCCTTAACACAGAAAAGGTTCCTCAGTCTGTATGTCGACTGTAAGACAGCTATAAGAGCTGGTTTATATTTGGATGTGTTTGGTTACTGCTCAGGAGTTGTAGACAGTATCCCAGATTATATTTTTTAGCATTCAGGAGTCATGTATTTTTCAGGACTTGTTTTTCTGGTTTCATATGCTTGAATCACTTTATTTCTGTTGCCTGGCCTTATGACACCTTTTGACACCCTCTGCAGCATTCTGTAATTCCCAGGAATTTCAGTGCCTATTATACCATGCATTCTCAATTAAATCATGCCAGTAGCCTGTAGGTAGCAGAAGGTACTGTCCTGGTGGCGTAAAAGACTTTCCAGTAGTCTTGCCTGATATAAAAAAAAAAAAACCCAAACCAAAAAGAAACCAAAACCCACTGTACCTTTCTTAATGTGTTCATAGCTGAATACTGGTTAAAATGTGGTGCGCATAATGTACTCTGTGAGCCTTTGTAAGCTTTTCTGAGTGTGTTGTTAGGGCATGAAACCCAGGTGCCTTTCAGCTGCTGGGGCCAGGAGACCGCCTGTGTTCTCTGTGCACGCAAGAGAACCAGCGGGACTATTTGAAGAGTGAAATGAAAGAATTGCAGATTCTGGTTAGCTCTGAAAGGCTGGTGACGTGAAATATAATGGAAACAATTTAATTTTCTGACCGGCTAGAAAGTTCCCTGATGGATCTGTGGCAGTATTTTCTGATCTTTTAATTACTATGCCTCTCCCTCTGCAAAATGGTCTGTCCAACCGCTAAGTGTGCTATTAACACTTTTTAACAGCCTATCGATCTGCTTTTGTATAACCTATGCTTGCTCACCCTGCATCTGCTGTTCAGAGCTGGACTCTACCAGATCATCACCAGCTTCCCCTCGCATCGACGTCCAGCGCTCCCCGAGTGATGAGGACGATTCCATACCGAGCACATCTCATCTTGACATATGCAGGCACGTGCAGCCTCTGGCTGCTGCTGGGTGTAGTTCAAGACTTGAGAGGTCAGATACATCACTGAAATTCGTAGCGAAGAAAGCAAATTTTAACACTTAATCTTTTGTGGTCATGCAATACTTCATTTTTGAAACTGCTCATTGTTACCTGTGCCAAACTTCTGTCTTTATGATAAAGCAAGTATTTTCCAGTTTACCTCAAAGGTTGGCGTATTACCCCTAGGGTTTTTTCCCTTGCATCAGAAGGTTCAGTTTGCATATCTGAACACTTAAAGGCCACAAGCATACTCTGGTACTTTAAGTGTACCTTTGCTAGGTCTTTTATTACCATTTGCTTCAGGAACTGTAGCTCTAAAGTAAGGTATTAAGGAAGATGCACAATTACAGTGATAATCCAAATTTACGCTGCCAATCCACTGCAGTACCTATTGGTTTTGCTAACCCAGCACTTTTGGTGCTAATTTTCTAGAAAATGACAGGAAGCAAAGTGATAGGTTTCAGAAAGTTATTTTCATGGAAAGCGGTTGGCATGAGTGTATGTCGTGTATTTCTGCTCAGAGTTCATCATGACTTCTGGGAACTACTTTTACCTCTGTGTTAGGTTGGGTACAACTATAAAGCAATTTTTTCTTTACTGATAAGAGGAAATACTAGAAAATAATTGTGTTCAAGAATAGCATGTTTTGTAATTGAAGCTCTATTTTTGTTGTAGACGAGTTATAGCATCTAATGGGATGTCAGCAACGCTGGTGTATGTGTTCCTCTGTGACCAAGGAAAAATGGATTTAAAGTAATTATATTTGTGTTGCCTGCAGTCAGTACTAGTGGAAACCTCTGAACGTCAGTGAATTTCTTCTACCGGTCACAAACTGGTGACTTGCATGTTATGATACTTGGATTCAAAACTTTTGCCACATCCAGTAGGGATATTAATTTGTAGTTAACTAATACAGTCTATGTTATGTTAGTACTGGAGGCTTGGTGAGCCATTTTCAGCAGTCTCTGCTTTCCCAACTGCAGTTGGCATCACTGATGTGCATTGGAGTCTTGCAGGGTGTTCTGAAAGGCTTCCAGTGAAGCGTTTTGAATGAATGAGTGATCTGATTCCTCAGTGTCTATACAGCTACGGCACTTCAGCAGCAGACCGAGTTGTCGCTGGACGTGGTTGTGACGGCAAGAATAGCTAATTGCTGCTTCTGATGGTGTTTGTGACTTTCTGAAGTGTTCAGCTTCTGGGTTCTCGCAGCATTATTTTTAAAAGTGTTTTTATATTGCATCATTGCTTTGTCTAATAACTGGTATTCTTTTGCAGTTCCAGCATCCTTCCCGAGTCTTTGATGGTGGCAGCTGTAAGATTTGTTTGTATTTTAATCTGGGGTTTTTGTATACATTACAGGATGGGGTAGGATTGTTAGTGAAGTACAACATCCTCTGGTTGATTGGGCTGCTACTGCTGTTTTGGAACCACAGCTTAAACTGGTTGCTCTGGAACCTGATGGAAGGGTGGTTACCGAAACGTGACATTTTTTATTATTGAGCTACTGTAATTACATCATAGGGAGAAAACAATTTAGTAGTAATAATTAGTAATTTGAAATCATATGGTCACACCATTTATTAGGCAAATGATAAAAAAAAAGAAAATCAAAGCAGTCTCAAACTACATACAAACCCACCAGCTAACCAGCAGCGTCAATAAGAGACTTCATTCATATGTCTGAAAATAATGATGTTTTGGTTTTGGCAAACCATGAAGTCCAATCAGCATGCAGGTATTTGTTTCTAGAGATTTCTCTTTAATTCTGCTTAGCAATAACCTACAACAGAGGTTGGCTGTGACAATTTGGCACGAGTGGAGGCCTGACACAGAGGCAGTGGCATTATCTAAACAGAAAGCCGCATTGCATCTTACTTTTTGGGAAGGTCACCATGTGAAGTTAACTTCCAAATGCGGGAAAATGCAGGGACATTTCCATTAACAGGAAAACCCCCCAACCAGGATAGGGTTCCCCCTCTCCTCTTTTCTTCCTTTTTTTCTTTTATGTTATGGTGTTCTGATCGAGTTGTGTGTAGCTATTTTCAGTCGGGTTTTTGTGGGGTTTTTTTTGGTTTTTTTTTTTTTCCTAGGTTTAAACCCAAAGCATTTTGTACTATTCTTTGGATATTAAGAGGCAGAAGATTAGCACAGGCAATACTGAATAATAATAAGCTGCTCTCTCTCTCACCGTACAATCCTAGTGTGAGTTGAGCATCTGGCTGCCAGCTTTTTTTTTTTTTTTTTTTTGAGGGGAAGAGGGTACTCTTTCTCCAAATTCCTGTTTATGCTTTAAAATAAATGAATAAATCACAGAATCACAGAATGGCAAGGGTTGGAAGGGAAATTTATTAATGCATAATGGAAGCCTCTTAGGTGAATCTGACTTTACCATTCTGTGGGGCCAGGTTCTGCCCAAGATTTGCAAAATGTTACCCAGAAAGAATACTACTTCTGCTGTTGTTACCGTGCTGTAGCTGTCATTATCACTACCCAAATTATCAGCTCAAGTCAATGTCCCTGGTAGAGTCCCTGATTTTCACAAGTATATCTAACTGTATATTTTCCCATTCATTTTTATGCTGTGAGAAGACATGAAATACTGGAATACTTTCCACAGGAGTAGAGCAATATAACTATTATTTTGTTAAGCTGTTCTTAATTACCAGTGGGAGACAGACAGGGAAACTGGGAGGGGAGAGTGACCTACTGAAAACTTTCCCCGGATGTACCAAAGCGGTGAATGCTTCTCTTACATGATATGTCTAGATAGAGCTTTTGACACCTTTCACCTTTTGAAAATGGATGCCAGACTGCAGACTTTACCTTGAATGTACGGTTGGTTGTCTTTCCTGCTGTCATGGCCATATCTGCAAGCTAGTGCCTGGAGGGTAGGGATAGGGGGAATCCTTGTGCTTGGTGCAAGATTAATAGCCGTATTGTTAAAACTCGGTATTCAGAGGGTGGACAGAGAGAGAGGGCTGCTCTGGGACAAACTGAATTTTTAAGGCTGAACTGTGTTAGAAAAAATAGGTGGTTGTTGAATCATGCGGCAACAGACTCATTTGGAAGGACCTGGAAGGGTGGTAGAGCTAGGAAAGAATCTCGTCCTGCCATTGTAGAGAAATCAGATATTGAGAGACAACATGTTCTGGATGAGGACAGAAAAAAAGAACAGATGGGCCTAATATTGTACGAGATGAAAAATCCTAAATTTTGCAATTTAAAAACAAAAAAAAAAGAGAATAAACCACCAAACACCCCCTCCCCCCCCAAAACCCTGGCTCCTGGCTGATGGGCAAGGGACTTTTGTTTGAAGCCCAAAATGCACCTGTGAATAGTAAAGGCACTAAAATAATGCAAGATGTCAATGTTGTGGGTGTTTTTCTACAGCTGTGGTAAAAGACTGATTGTTTCTGAAAGATCTGAAAAAAAATCTGTGTTTCTGATCACTGCAACTATAATGTGTCATAGGCAAAACAGACAAATCTTGAGTGAAGCTCTGGGGGGGAAAGAAAAGTGTGCTTTGCCCATATTATTTTGAGCTTCTAGAAAGTCAGGTCAGTTTTACTCTGAATTAGGAGTTGTGTGTCTATGAAAGCCTCAAATTCTAAATTGTCTTCGCTAAGACAAAGCCAAGGCCGTTCCAGTGAAAATCCCTGTCATGTTATTGCACCTTTTATACTGAACTGTAGAAAAAAGATGAAGATGGTAATAGGTGATATAAATATTTTTTATTTTGATAAACTGTTATTTAAAACTGCATATTTATCCATAAAAAGCTGAATATTGGCTCTGCTGTAAGGTAGGGAGCTTTTTTCTTTTTTTTTTTTTAATTAGGGATATATCTGGTGTGGATTAAATTACTTCTTGTTGTTACACATTGAGAAATAGAGAAAATTCAAAATCAAACCAGAATTATTTTTATAATACAGATTTCCGAGTAATTTAAGATGAAACTAGAATGTAGTGTGCTACAATTTCTTCGGTTTTGTTTCTTTTTGCCACACAGCATTAGCAACTGCTAACTCAACATGCGTGCTTTGATTTAAATACACCAAGGTCGTTTTAAAAACAGGAGAACACAAAACAAAATATCTTAAAAAAACCAATAAATTCCTCAACATAAATAAGTGTGGGAAATTTAGGCCTCCAGATGAGATTGTCTTAACTTCTGTTTATATATTTGGTGGTATGTGTGGTAGGATTTCTTGTCTATATTTATAAACACTGATTTCAATCTTCTTCCGTTTCCTGGTGCTGTAGCACCTACGCCCTGGGGTGGATTTATATAGAATTGTGTTGCGTTCCAGAATGCGCTCACTCTCTGCCAGAATTAGCACAGTCTTTATTAAAATGTGGTGTTCATTTATATCTGTAACGTGACATGATGTTAGAAATTGGTGTTAAATCCAAACAGAATATTTGGACTTGTTGTGTTTGGCTTAATTTTAGACTTCTTTCCTCGTTGGGATGATGAAAGAATAAGAATATGTGTATTTTTAAAATGAAAAATTAAGATTAAAAAGTAAAGATTTAAATTGTTATTTGAGTTTTATTTAAATCTAGTGGTTACATCTGTTGCTGTTTGTTACTTGATGCAGCAGCCTTCTTTCAAATGAATTCTTTCTAAACACACAAATTGGGGATGGGGACAGGCCAATTAGGGCCAATAGCAACAATGTAAAAATGCAGTGAGAGGCCTTTTAGCAATGACCCATTTCTTTGCAGGATGAAGATGAATGAAAATTGTACAGCCTGGAGAAATCCTGTGATACATCTCTCTATTTTTAGCTCTACTTATTAAAAACTCATGCATATTTAATAGTGAAAGTATTAATTTGTAATAGGCCTCATCTTTATATAGCCCACTTTGTATTGTTGTCTTTTCATTAATTGTTCGCTTTGCTTCTGAAGGATTTCTGCTTCATTTAGTGCAGAAACTGAGGAAAGCAGCAAATGCAGCAGTAATCCTGCGAGGAAAAAATTTACAGTATGTGCTCACTGAACTAAATAATGAATTGTAATGTGTACTCACACAGCAAGGAGGCATGGGCGGTGATAGCTTTGGTATCTCTAACTCCCTAGTGGTCTACATTCTAGCTCAAATAATTTTCTCATCCAGAGAAGACGGACAGATGCAGACAAATATGTGTTGGGTACGACTGCAGGTGTTGGTGGTGTATGCGAGTACCGCAGGAGTGTAATTTTTGTCATAATGGGGTTCCTTAGGTCTCTTCACTATTTTTCTCTTGAGTGTGATTATGGATTGTAAACTGTTAAATAGGAAAAGCTTTTTCTGTCCATTTGCCTTTCCCTTTCTAGTTCTGTCTTTGAAATTTAGTGTGTGTGTCTGTGCTTTGAGCCGTTCCCTGAAGTAGCCTGTGTTTCTGCAGAGCTGTGGTCCTCACCTCTGGCATCTTCAGCGACTGCACAACAGCTGTTTAGCATTCAGCAGACAGGGACTTTGCATGGCATAGAGTATGTCTACGTGTCCTACTGATGTTCTTGCTACACCACAACAAATGCAGGCATCTTCTGTTAATAACCTTTTGATATAAATTAATTCATCTGACTCACACAGTTGTGGAAGAGCGTTTGTCCAGAAGAGAGTAACTAGATGTGAATCTGACTTCTTTTTGCTAAAATGATGAAGTATTCTGGTTCTGGAATTATTCAGCTAAAGTGTTTGCTTAAAATTATTTAAGTAGTGTTTTAAAAAGTAGTAAAGGATTTGCAGTGTTCAAGCATGAAATTCTGAGCTAAATTATATTTCTGGGGAAAATCTGAAGTAGGCTATAAAATTGCAGTTTGCATTTCTTTGAAACAAGTAGTTGGACTTGGAAATGTTTGTATGTTACTATTTTCTGGTTTGTCAAAGGCAGCCAACAGGACTGGTTTATTTTAGAGCCAAAGTGTGTTGAGTTTTAGAAGTGATGTATCCTGTAAGTACAGAGGGCAGTATCATCAACACCTTGCTATACAGCCCCACTGACTTTCAGCTTGGATTTATTGAAGCTGAAAATGAGCATCTGTGTATAATACAAACAAACAGCACAAACAGAATGCAGACAAATAGCTGTTGGTTTTGTTTTTTTTTTCTTATTCTGGGCTCTTTTTTGCAGCTTGTAAGGCAACAGTTTAAAAGAGTATAGAGCAGGTAAGTTTTCTGGAGATGGAAATCTTTAGGGCTTAACATAGCTAGTTTCTGTGAAGATTACATTCCTATTTATTTGATTCTCTGCAATATTTGTAACTTAATATACTGAACCTAATCAGCACTGCATTATAGCAGTGTGTTTATTATTGTCATAATGCTTTAAGTTCTGCTAAAAAATATATATGAGTATGGGGCTTAATTGTTACCTTTTAGCTACAAGTTCTTATGGGTTTTGAAGTGTTTTTAAGATGGGGAATTGAAGAAAAGCCGATTAAAAGAAATCCCTAGTGAATCTAGGAATACTGCTATGCAAAATACAATAGTATTGAAATGTTTTTGCTGATGGCACCTCCTCCTTAAGGGCATACCTTGTACTGTCAGCAAGCAAAAGGCAGTGCCTTTGAGCTGGCCTAACAGTTCTTCTACCACTCCTGCTAGTTTCAGGGACATCTTTGGTAGCTGATTGCGTAGCGTATTATGAGGCAAAAAGCTCCTTTAAGCTGTAGGCAAGCAGAAATGTTCTGATGTTTATTTCAGCCAAAGAGTCTCCTCAAATCTTTATTGAAATGCAGTAGTCTTTTTTTTTTGGGGGGGGGGCAGGGGGAAGATTGTAACAGGTAAAATGATCCTAATTGCAATACCAGAAGGGTAGAAGGGGCAGGAGGACGGAAATGTGAATGTATACTGATGGACAGTTACATTCACTCCAGCAAAACTTGGCAGTTTCTAAAAAGAATTGTTTCCTGTTTTCCTGATCTACTGATTGTACTATAGTTTATTTATAAGACTTAGGTACACAAAGCTTTGGGTTGGTTTTGTTTTTGATTTTACTTTGTTCTTTAAGCAGAACAACTGAGTCTTTTTAAGACGTTTCCCACCCCCACTTCCCGATCAGTTTTACCAGGCTAGAACATTTAAAAAATGGGGAATCAGGGAAATCACTTATCTACAGACTGGTGCTAGCATGTTTCAATTATGGAATTCTTGAATTTGAAGTCAGTGAATACATGTTTTGTGCAAATCAGTGCTGTTTTTCCAGTTGATAATATTGCCTTTGTGACAAAACAGAATAAATAACATGATGAGTTGAAGTGGTGTGCTGCTTTGAGAGGAACAGAGCATTCCTGTGTTTCCTGATAACGTGGGAATCTATCAGTATGAGAGATGTACCTGTTCTGTGGTGGTTTGATACCATTTCAGTGAGTGAAGTAGATTTTACATGGTAGAAAACTGAGCTTGTACAGGCTTGATAATTGGAATGATTGTATTGGATTTGGATGTGGATGGGTGGAACAATGAATGTTCATTCATATTCATTGTATATTCCAGGGCTTTCCATCAAGATAGAATTGATTTCTAGTTTAAAACAGAATAAAAATAAATTTATGTAATTGCTTATTGCGTACTGTTTATATACTAGCTTTTAATAACTGCCAAATACTTAAATCGGGCTCTGTTGAGTATTGCTAAAATACAGCTGTCTTTTATGGATGTGACACTCATTGAGTGGTATCTGCATTGGTACAGATTGCCGAGACTTGGAATGAAACTGCAGAACTACTCTGATAGTGAGTAGTAAATAATTGTACTACTACTGTCAAGTGCATTATTTTATAAATGGCTTTTTGAATTGTGGCTTTTTTGGCCTGGCAGTTTTCCTTTTTTTTTTTCAGAAGAACGCATCTTTTCTTTGCTGTTTGTCAGGCTTTTTTTTGGCATGGTACTCTTTCTTCTGGTTACGCATTTATTTACTTTCCTGGACAGACAAAGGATGAATTTTTCTTTTCTGCGAAAGTTCTCTATTTTGGTCTCTACTGTCCCTTGTTGTGAACAAGCTGTGGGAGAAGATGTGTGAGTGGGAAACTCTGGGCTGGTGCTGCTGATGTTCTGGAAGTCCTAAAGGCAGGAGGAATTTTCAAGAGAGTTAAACAGGCTACCCATTTTTCTTGTCAATAACATGTTCTTGCAGGCTTTCACATATGTAAATATGAGCATATATCACAGTTTATTCACAGAATAATTAAATATTTTCTCATCCTGTGATGAAGTAGCTTCTCACAGAGATTATATTCTTCTTTCTGGTATAGACAATTGAAAGGGGCTGTATTTTTAGATGGATTGTGTGACTGACATCAAAAGGCTAAACAGAGCAACTGCATCAGTACTTGAAGGGAAATTCTTCAGGACAACCAATCGACAACAACTAGCAGCAGATATATCAGTGTCATGAACACTGAAGATCAAAACTCTGGCAGTGGGGATTCTGACTTTAAAGTTTATATAGAGTAATATTGTATCGTCAATTATCCAAGACCATAGTTTCATGGTACGCTGGGTTTAATGGCTACACGTCTGTACCTCCAGTCTCTGCCTCATTTGTGAACTCAGCTCTTTAAAGGTAGTGCTACACGTAAGGTTACTGAAATAAATGAACTTGGTTAAAGTGGTTGCCGCTCCAGGAGGAGGTTGAGGGGCCTTACAATACTTACAGAGTGTAGCCTCTTGGCTATGAAATTGTGCTAACATTTCCAGTCAAATTTTGTTTCCTCATGTGAACAGTCTAAAGGATAAGGGTGTATCTGGTACATTTCACTTGAATTTATGTGCAGTTCTTGCATTGCTACTTCCAGCTAAAGACAGGGATGAGTTTTAGGCCATAGACATACTCTTGTATATCTGCAGAGCAATGCTAAGATACATCTGCAGGCCAGCCAGGTCTCATAGCCTGACAGATGCAGCAGAAAGGTTTGTATGAGCCCTCCATAATCTCTTCAGTGCAAATTCAGACAGGTTATCCAAGCTCTTGGTCTTGAACGCTGTAGTTCACCTGGCTGACTTAGCTTGAAATGTTTTAGGGCTTGCTTACTTGATCTTAGCTGTGGGGATAGCAGTGCAGGGACATGGGACATTTGTCTACAGCGCAGTATGTCAGTAAATATACTCTAAAACTGGTGTAACTGTCGGCATGCCAAGCTATACGTATGTCTGTGTATGTATGTGTACAGTAGTCTCTGGATATGTATTTATGACCTTTTAATCTTTTGACTAGTGGCCAGGTCTTCTGTGTACCAGTTTGCTCCGTGGTGAAGCTTTTGTGTGAGAATTAATATGATAAGTTGTACTGAAAGCACAGCAGTTGCCTGATGGGCTACTGGGCGGGGTGTGAGACCTGTCAAAAATACGCAGAACCCTTCAGACTGTTGGTCTTCATAATAGGCTTGAGCAGTAACTTCTGCCTGATGTAAGGGTGTCGCAGTTGGTGGGGTGGAAGATGTAAGCCTTACTCAAGCAGCTAAGGTAATATGATAATATGAGAGTCACATGTCTTTCTATCTAGATACAAAAATGCACTCTATGAACTCTACAAAAATGTACCAAAGTGGTCTAAAATAGGTGTTCCGTTACACTCGGAATTAACTGAGCTATTCTCTGGCCAAATAATGTCCTGCATAGACTGTTTTTTAAAAAAATATATATTCATGCTGAACTATATGGTTTTTCCCTTAGGGAAGATTTTCAGCCAGTGTAAATTATATGGTGGCTTTGTAATCTGAGCTGATGTTTAACATCTGAGCTGAGTCACCAGATTTGAGTGCAAAGGAGACTGGAGTTATGCACATGCATTTTCTCTCTTTTGTTTTTTTCCTCCCTCTCCTATATGGCAACAGCCCTGTGAAATTTCAGCACAGTAAATTATAGCTTTACTTTAACACACCTGAATGCAATTTCCAGAAGTAAATTCCGATGCTAGTTATGATTTCCCAGCAGTGAGTTCAGAGGATGAGTTAGCAGACCAGAGGCAGGGTATTCTCAGCACATTTTCTTTTTTTGTTTTTTTTTTTTTTTTTTTTTGGCCAGCGGTTTGGGCATGGCTCAGAGCAAGGCAACAAAGGAAAAGGGCATCTAGACAAAATTCTGTCCTCTTTTGCTCCGTGTCAGGTTACTCCAACTTCTTCCACAGACCAAGGGAGGGAGTGATTTTGGTATTCTGAATTGCTTTTTGAAGGAGCCTCTGACTCTTCAGTGAGGAGGCCAGCTACCTAGCACAGTCGCCTGCCTGGCATAGGGCATGTAATTTAATCTGGTGCTCCCATGGAGATGGTTTGAATGAAGAAGTCAAAACATGTCTCTTAAGAAAAGATTTACAAAATGCTGCGTCTTTCAAGATGCTTCAGTTGCCTTTCTTGGCAATTTTCTTGATTAAAAAGGAAATCTGGTTAAACAATCCTGTGCATATATAGGTTTGTTTCTAGAAACTAGCAAGTTTAGTAATTTCTTTCAACATCATTGCTTCAGGCTAAGATGCTTTTAGGAGTAATTGTCCAGTAATTGTCCTATTATGAAAGTCTAGGGGGCTTTGTTAAGAGGAGAAAGTAAGCAGATCAGCAGAAAGAGACAGTGTTTCTGAATTTCACTTGTCTCTGCCCTTCTGGGTAGAACAATTTATATTTCAAGACAGTTACTATCCAATTAAAGTTGAATTAAAGTAAATTTGAAGTTTACTCCATTTAAAAAGAAAGACAGACATTAAAGAACATTTAAGTACTTAAACGATGTCTAAGTCCTATGTCAGTTATGATGGTAGTTTCCTATAATTTTTGATATCTTTTCAAGAGCACCCCAAATGAAAGAAATATGCAGAACTGGCTGTTCAAGGAAAAACACTGAATACAAATTTACTGTCAAGTGTGCAAATTAGAAGAACTGGAGAAGAGAGAGAGACATCTTTCCCTTTTAATCTCTCTGAGATATCCTCAGTTTCCTTGTAATTAAGATTAAAAATGGTGTCAGAGGTATAATGATGTGATTTTTCAAGTTTATGACATCACTCTCTTGCTTTTGATTCAATCACAAATTCTCTGGGTTTAGAATGATCATGTTTTTTTTCCTCCGAGATATCCATCACTGGACTTGTTCATATCATGTGCAGTTATGTAGTACAATGGTTGTTATATTTTTTCAAATATTGAACTTCATGATCTACTGGAAAAATACTAAATTTTCACTACATGATTCAAGTTGATTAATTCATACACTAAATCATCCTGAAGACTTAGGATATAGCCATGGTCATGTAAGTAAAGAGGCCTTATTACCCTCTACTTGGTAAACAGTGGAGAAAAATAGAGACCCCAAATAGCTGATTTTTCTTGGCTCTTGACTACTGTGACAGCTTTTACATTTATGTTTGTCTGGGTGGCTGAATAGGAAGCATCCAAACATGTTAGCTTAACTCAAATCTGATAAAATGTTAGCTAGCGGAGAAAAATCCTAATAATCAGGCAGTGAGATACCTTCTGAGAGAAATTCCATTATGTGGATTGCAGGAAACTCAATGAGTAGAAATTCTTGGAAATATTCCAGGAAGAATAACAAGAAAAGGGTGTCTGGGCAGAAAGATGAAGCTTTTCTCTTATTTCTCTCTGTATGGGAAAGGATGCTTCATGTCAGCTTTATCTGATTTTATTATTTTTTTTTTTTTTTTTTAATAGACCAAACCTGTGGCTCCAAATAGTCGTAGAAATGATCGAATACAGGCCTGGAAGGGAATTTAAAGAGCTATCGAGTTCATCTCTTTGTCTCAAGCAAAATCAGTTAGTGATGTTCTTGCTGAGTAAGTAGCTGGTGAATTTTACTGGGAGAGGCCCCTCTGTCCTGCTGGCAGAGGTATGCAGCAGCTCTAAAGGAGCTTGAAAGCTCTTTAGTCCTGAGAGCAGGATAAGTGCAGAGTGGTTATGCATATGAGTTAACCATACGGTTAACCATCACCCACCTTCTTAGGCAGGTTTTGCAGCTGACTGAATTCTGACTATTTTGCTTTTGCTAGAGTTTCTTGCAAGTTTGAAGCCAGCGTATGGATAGTTGCAAATGGACTGTAGTCATACCTTATCCCAGAAAACAGGCTGGTTTTGAGTTCTGTGGGGAGAAAAATCCCCAAATTCTGAATTTATTCAAGAAGCATTTTCTTTTCTCAGCCACTTAAGAGCTCAGAGCTGGTTGCTCTGAGCCCTTTACTTTATTGTACCACTTACAAATTTTGTACTGAACAAGGCAATGTCACACAGTGTATAATTGGGAAACCAGCATGTTTTCTGTTTGTCATATTATTAATATGTGTTCTTCTGCCTAATTATGTGGATTGCTTATCTCAGCGTGGGAGTGGCATTGGAGAGGGATACCGACCATCATCTGAATGTGTCCAAAGAAGAGCAGCGAAGCTGGTGAGGGGTCTGGAGCACAAGTCCTGTGAGGAGTGGTTGTGGGAACTGGGGTTGTTTAGTCTGTAGAAGAAGAGGCTGAGGGGAGACTTTATCGCTCTCTACAACTCCCTGAAAGGAGGCTGTAGCGAGGTGGGGGTTGGTCTCTTCTGCCAAGTAACAGGCGATAGGACAAGAGGAAATGGCCTCAAGTTGCACTGGGGGAGGTTTAGATTGGATATTAGGAAAAATTTATTCACTGAAAGTGTTGTCAGGCACTGGAATGGGCTGCCCAGGGAAGTGGTTGAGTCCCCATCCCTGGAGGTATTTAAGAGATGGGTAGACATGGTGCTTAGGGACATGGTTTGGTGGTGGACTAGGCTGTGTTAGGTTTACGGTTGGACGTGATGATCTTGAAGGTCTTTTCCAACCTAAACGGTTCTATGGTTCTATGAATGGGGGTAAAATTTGGGGGCCAGTTGGGCTGGACGTTTTTTCCTGCCCATTTGGTGTACAGTGACAGAGATGCTCAGGTGCAGATCAGTCGCCGAGGGCTCCCCCTGCCAAGCCTTGGCCAGCAGGCTGCTGTACTGCCCACCTCCTCGCCTCGGTCCTCTTGCCAGTGACGTGACGTGTCAGTGTGGTGATGTAAAGCCAATCCCCCAGTGAAATGTGCTCATCATCGCTTCCCTCAGCCATCCGCTTAGAGCGCAGATCTTGTCCAGCGGGTGACCGGTTGTGTTCTCAGGGCCAGCCCGGTAGAGTCAGTTTACAGTAAATGCTGTGGGAAGAGGCTGTTAGCAAGACCCATAAGCCACATAAAAGATCGCTACATAAACAAGAAATGAATCACTGTTATGAGTAGGATAACAGGGCAGCATGTGAACTCTGGTTTGTTTTGCATGGTGGGGTGAGACTTTTTTGGTTGTTCCTGTGCTGGAACTCCTGGACTTTCATTCATGTATTTTTTTAAACAAGTTTGACTGCATGTCAGAAATGGTTTGACATTTCTTTTCAATCTCCTTCAGCAAAGAAGGTTTGGCAAGGGGTTTTTTCTTATCTGTATTTTCTATATTAAGTGGAATTTTTCCCAGTTCTGGTACCTCTATGATTAGTAATTGAGGAGTATATTTAGATAGAAATAATCCTGAACTTGTGCCACTTGGAGATTAAGAGGAAATCAGTCCTATTTCTCTCTGAGCTTCCTGTTAAGTGTTGAAGAAAATGCTGTGGTACGGATAAGCAGCTCTAGTACAGGTTTCACTTTTCGACTAAAATACTTTGCTAAGGTTAGTATCTGCTGATTTCTCAAATGCCTATATTTTCTCTATGCTTTTGATTCAGTTTCCACATTTCAGCACGAACCCACATGCCTTGCCAGCTTGGTCTGATACTTAGTAAAATCATTGCTCTGATTGCATTCAGCCCGATTAGGCAAACCTTCGTGGCAGGGCAGGTGCACGCAGCTCATCGTGGGTATTGTCTTTACAGCATAGCCTGGGTGCAAATGCTGTTCAGTGGCGCTTAGCAGGAATTGGGGGTGGGAGGATAATTCTTGTTTTCGGTCTCTGGTAGGATGCATGTGTTACTGTGCTGTTAGTTATGTTATTAATGACAGACATTGGGAATTGTTAACCAAATGTCAGATAAGCCATTCCTTTTGTAGGCCTTAGGAAGGCCCTGTGTAAGGTTTTCATCCCATCTTCAGGTTGAATTTTCAGACTGCAGATAATTACAGTAGTGGCTCTTTTTTTCCCTTCCATCGCTCCTTATGGTTTGAGGTTTATGGCAACTACCTTTCCCCTTTTACAGTATGAGCGCTGCGTTTCTCTCTTTACAAATCTTAATTAACCTCCCAGCTTACTGTAAGATGCTACATAGCAGAGTACTGTCTGACACTAGGGCCCCTTTACAACCTATTTTGCAGACATTTGTGACATTTAAGACTTAACTGTTAGCATGTGCTGTTGCCCAGATCACAAAGTGAAAAAGAAGGGGACAAAAAGAAAAAGGGGGGGAGGGGATTGCAGTGACTGGCTGGTCCCTGCGTGTTTCACTGGCTCGTAGGGAAGTTGGTGGCTATTTCTTACTCACCCATCCGGTCTCAAAGTCACCCAGAATTTTCAGATCTATTGAATAATACTTCACAGAGCGAAACAAGATGCTAACTTCCCTGACTCTCATTTAGGAAGGTCCTTTATACCAAAGTTTCCTTTTCATTGCTGACAGTGGTGTCAGAGGCAGTGTGTGGGAACATGACAGAGGGGAGTGAGTGAACCCCGCTGACGTCCAGCACCAAAAATAAAATGTTTTGTTTGTGCAGCCAAAACTTTGCTAATGTCAGGAACGCCTGTGTCACATACTTTGTGACGTAAATATGGTAATCTCCATGTCACTTCTGTCTATGTAGAATTATTGAACTGAATTTTTGTTTTTCTTTTCTGCGATGGTTGATGCTGAACCACGTACAGTGATGGATTATGAATTGCATACAGCTGGATGAGTTGTTGTTAGTTCTTAATATTTCAAAACATCTCCAGTTGAAGAAAAGCTGAAAGGTAACAGAAGAATTTGTGATACGTTGGAAGAGTGCATACACTGAAATGTTATTAGAAAGAAAATTGAAGATGAGTGATAGGAAATAGAAGTGAAGGAAAGAGGCAGTTTTTGAAGATTCATCATGGGGGGAAAGAGGAATGAATAAGAAAAGAAAACCCTCAAAATATGAAAATGCCTTTTTTTAAAAAAAAAAAATTATTTTTCTTAATCACAATCTTGGGCTCTCCAAGTTCTCTACTTGTTTTTAGTGTTTAGTAATTAAATGTTTGTTGAGGCAGAGGTTTCTGTTTAATAAACCAGTTGTCAGACATTTGATTGATAGCAGTAGTGTACTGTAGGTCTAATTACAATTATAATACTGTGCAAGTGGCCAACCAATCCATTTGTTTTTCGTGGGCTCTATCTAATTCTGCATCACAGGCCTCCTTGCTTGAAACAAGGAACACTGTAGCAGGTGACAGTTGGCACTGTCTGACAATGCTTGGGTTATTTTAAGAGAACAAATACATCTGCGTATGATAGCTGAAGGCTGTGACACCAAGAAGAAAGCCCAAAAATAATACACAGGTACCTCTTATTTGCTTTTTTTTTTATATGTGTACATGAACTATTTTCCTTATATGTGGTTATTTGTACGTATAAAAGTAAGGAGATCTTTCCTGCAGCATATATCCCTCACAGAAGATACTATAGTGGAATAACTGATGTTGTCACTGGTTAAGTTGCAATCTGGTCAGCAATGTTGAAATACTCTTTCAAATTGTATGAAGAGTGTAAAGAACCAGGGACACAGTTTCTTCCCAGTGAGCTCTGAAGTTATTACTGGGCAGGAAGACTACTTTGGTTTGGTTTGGCTTTGGAGGAGATATGTGGTTCCTATTCCAGGTGAATATAGTACGGAAGATCATTTTCAGAGTTTTGACTGAAAAACGCATTACCAGAAAATTCAGTTTCTTCTGAAAGCAAATGGTTTTGCCAAATGAGGACCGTTTTATTTCCTCTGTAAAATAAAGAAACAATGAGTTGATATAAACTATAGCTTTTGAAAAAGGCAAACAGCTTTGGTCAGTCACATAGCTTAGATAAGGAAATTTTCATATTCCTTCTATGGCAAGAGGTTCCCCATCGCTGATTCTATCCTCCTATAAGCTCTTCCCTCTGTTTTAATATTTTGCTATTCTTGTCTTTCCTTTCTGATGATTTATCTCAAGTTGTGAGTAATGGGAGGGCTTATTTTCAAATGGCGGTACTTTTGGTAGCTATGGATAATGAGATGCAAGTTCTGCTTCTGAAGGTATGGTGTGATGACATTGGCATTCCCATTTCAGTGAAGACCTTCTAGTGTCTCCTCAGGGCTAGAAGAAAGCTGTTGAATTTATAAGGCTTCTGTTTTCTGATATGTGGAAAAGAACAACAAAATCTGACTGCACAGATAAACTGACATGGGCTAATTGAATGTAGGTCTCTAGTTTAAAGTACCCCAGTCAATGGTCTGACATGTTTTTGTATGGTATAGGAAATCTCAGAAGCTGTGCTTTGTAGCTTAAAAAATAAAACCCTTACAAAGTGACTTTATAGAAGCATAAATCTGTTATATCATATTTCTACTGAAATGACACGTCTAACCTTATTAATACCTTCAACACTTTACTGATTCCTAACATACAGTGCATAGAGAGTATTGTTGGAAACTAACGTATCTAAGTGAAAGTACATCATATACGGCTGTGATTTCTTTGGTGGAAGATGAGTTCATTATTTCTTCACTCTTCAGGCTGCTGCCATATGAGCTTTGTTACTGTGGCTGTTCGTGCTTGATAGATGGTCTTGGATGTTTTGCTTTCTGTTGCTTTCTGGTTTATAAATGTTATTTCATGGTGTGTAGTTAACTCTGAATTTTGTCGCAAACGATTCATGCTTTTTTTTTTTTTAATGTATGGAACACTAAGGTGGCTGCAGCAGTTACAGCAGTGTAGTAAAAGATTTACTGAGTCCATTTTAGGCTTCTGTAGGAACATCTTTGTACTAATGCATCTCCATATAATGTTTGACCGAGTAACCTGCTGTCTCACTTGAACAGTTTCTTTTTTTTCTTCTTCATGATAGATCTCTGAACAACAACTTTTTCACGTAAATTGACAAAAGAGGAGAAGAGATGGCCAGTTCAGCCCGAGAACATCTGCTTTTTGTGCGACGTCGCAACCCACAGCTGCGGTATACTCTGAGCCCAGAGAATCTGCAGAGTTTGGCATCTCAGGGCACCATGGCTGAGAACATGAACTTGCAGCGTGCCAACAGTGACACTGACTTAGTGACCTCAGACAGCAGGTCTAGTTTGACAGCAAGTATGTACGAATACACCTTGGGGCAATCTCAGAACCTTATAATTTTCTGGGATATTAAGGAAGAAGTAGACCCAACTGACTGGATAGGACTTTATCACATAGGTAAGTCAGAACCACGTTGTAATGTTTCTGTGTGTTTGTTGCTCTTTTGCCACTTCATCTTTCCTTTACTGATATCTGTTCTGGCACACTACATAATTAATCTAAAGATTAATTATTAATTATTATTAGAAATTGAGGTAAGACTGCTTTTCTTAGTGCAATGAACTATGTAAAAACATTATTCTAATTAACATAGATCTGGTTCCACGTTGACCTGCCGAGAAGGTGAAATGCATTCTTCTTAAACAACAGCTGTGCATACAGTTTCCTGTTTTCACCATTGCTGGTGACTGACTTACAGACTGGAGGATTTGGAGTACTGTATTCATCACGTAACTTGACGTGCTTAGTCTAATGTTTATACAGTTTTTTTAAAAAATTTTTAGAACTGAAATTTTATCAGTTCTGACAGAATGAGAATTTCTGTTTATGAAGAATTCTTGTAGAAGGAAATCCTTTAAAGCGCTTCTTTTACGTGCCTTTTTTTTTTGTGCTGTTCAGGATATTTCATAGGAGGGAGCTGGAAAGAGCTCTATGCTGGCATGCAAGGGCCTGTGGGCAGTGTGTGCATTAGCAAATAATGTAGCTCAAAACCAGTGGATCAGTAGGTCAAAGCAGTTGGTGATGAGACCCTAGCATCAGCAGCATATTTGGGTTGGCATTTTCCATTGTATTATGTTTAATCAGGTCCCCACATCCAAACATCCCTGCTGTGTGCGTGGTTTGGAGCTGTCCAAAGGACAATCTTTCTGTCCCCACTAGGCATGGGAGCGTAGCTAGTGGGTAGCTGTAGAGGCACATGGGGTTTAGTCGTCTTCTCAAGGAAACCAGTTCACGTGCACTGAAATCACTCTCTGGATTTAACCAGTGCTCAGTAAAGTGCGACTGATTGGTTGATTTGCTTCAAAATTGCGCTGCTTCTCTCAGCCTAATTGCTAATGTAGAAAGGAACTGTCAGTTCAACCTGCCAAAAGCAGGTATAGCAGAAACTGGTGGAAACAGGTCTCACCACTGGAATTTGTCCAAGCTGGGACTAAACTTAGTGCAATGAAATCGGTTTCAGTAGGATTTCAGGGAGATACTTGCTGTGCCAGCTTTTTCCAAGATGTTCCATCTCTGCATCACTTAATGTTATGCGCTGTGGTGATGTTTGCTTAGGGACGTGGTTTAGTGGTGGAATGGCAGTGTTAGGTTAACAGTTGGACTTAATGAACTTAAAGGTCTTTTCCAACCTAAACGATTCTATCATTCTACATTGTTTCCAGTTCTTACTCTTTTTTTTTTTTCTTTTGTCTGATATTTTTTTCCAACATTACTGCAGCTCCACAAACTGGACAGTATTGACTTGCGCTTTTCCAGTGCTTACCTGGTTACAAAAGCTGTACTGGAGTTGCTGCATGAGCTGCAGTCTCTCCTGGAATGAACTGTGGGTATGTGCTAACGTTTAAGCCACCTAAATGAAGTGTCTCCGTAATAAACAGAAATCAATTGTCGTGGTTTAACCCGGCTGGCAACTAAGCACCACGCAGCCGCTCGCTCACTCCCCCCCCTCCCTCAGTGGGATGGGGGAGAGAATCGGGAAGGGGAAAAAGGTTAGAGCCGAGGGCTGAGATAAAGACAGTTTAATAAGAGAAAATAGTAATAATAGTAATAATGAGAATGATAACAAAATATACAGAATATACAAAATGAATGATGCACAATGCAATTGCTCACCACCCGCCGACCGATGCCCAGCCCGTCCCGAGCAGCGATCAGTACCCGAGCGACCGACCGACCCCACCAACCCCCCCGAGCATGACGTTATATGGTATGGAATAGCTCTTCGGACAGTTTGGGTCCTAGCTGTGCTGTACTCCCAGCTTGTTATGCACCTGGCCGAGCAGGAGAAGCTCAAAAAGTCCTTGAGCAGTCTGAGCACTGCTTGGCAACAACTAAAAACATCAGCGTGTTATCAACATTCTTCTAGTACTAAATCCAAAGCACAGCACTATGCTAGCTTCTGTGAAGAAAATTAACTCTATCCCAGCCGAAACCAGGACATCAATTTACCCAACAGCATTAGCAACTGAAGTGTGGTCTGTGCTGTATAATGCTAAATGGAGCTTAAACATTCTAATTTAAATACATTGAGAGCTTCATCTGAATAAAGGTTTGACACCCCTTCCCATTGGTTTGGTTTTGGGTTTTTTTTTTCCATGGTTCACAGCACTTCTGGATTGGTTTTCAAGATGCTGAAGTACAGCATCTTTCTATAAAGTTTTCATTGATTCCTATTGTAAGCTATAAATTATTTTTATCCTACTTTCATGATTAAAAATATTTCTACTTTCAGTCTGTTGAGCCCCTAAAGTACAAAACAATGTTAAGTTACCACAGGGTAAAAATCCTGTAAGGAACAGCCAAATTTACACCTTCTTGGCCCTAACCCCCCCATCATGCTACTGCGTAATATGAGTGTTTCAGATATATGTTGGGTTTCCTGTTTTCTTTTTAAATGATGAAAAGTCCAGGAACTCATTCACATTGAGCTTTTGTCTCTGCTGCCACTTGACATCCATCAGTGCTGGTGAGCAGTTTTGTTACCAATTTAAAATAGATCTGAGCAGAGTCTTCGCTTTAAGACTTGTGGTTTCATCATTCTGAATGATGGAATTGCACATTTTTTTTACAACAGTGAGGTAAGGATATATTCAGCCTGGTAGGCATGCCTGTCTGTCTTTGATTTAGGTTTTCTGATAAACTCTTTCAAGTATCTAGCATCTTTTAAAAATAAATAATCAACTTCTGTAGACATAGCTAAGGTAAATTAAACCCCACAGGGTACAATCCAGGATTGTCATTCCTTTGTAATAATTGCTGTGAAATACCCCCAGTTCCCACTTACTCCTTTGGAAGTTGAGGACACTAACTTCTTATTTTCTCTGGAGAGGGATGTTTGTGGGTAGATATACTTAATAAAACCTCCATTCTCAGACATGTTATTAGTATTCAATGTAGTTGCTTGAGGTTTTCCATCCTGTTCTTTCTTTGAAATGAAAACCATTTCACTTGCAAAGTCTCTCTCCTCTGGCACTGGCTCCTGAAGGCAGTGGAATTTGTGTGGTCACTAATACCAGACAGCATGAGGGCTTTGCCAGCCTAGTGCTCTACCACCAATGTACCTCCACAACTTCCAGTAAAGCACCATTTTTCAAGGAGCTAGGAACAGAAGAAGGCAAATATTTTGCTCTTATTTAAAAAAAAACCCCCAACATCGCAAAACCAAAAGCACAGTCCTGTGGCTTTTTTTTTATATGTCGGTTGTACAATTAACTGTCATGAAAGCTAGATCAATGTTTTTGGGGAAAAAAGTGGTGGGTAATTCTGTATATGAGGAGAAGGTGAAATTCTAAAGATGAGCATCATTCTGAGCTCAGGCATCAGTACAGAGTGATCTGGCAAAGGTCTGAAGCAATCCAGGTAAATTTTCACTTCAAATTAATTTTGTAGAATACATCCATTATAAAAGGAATTGAAAATGACACACTGGGAAACTGCCTTCCCTTTTCATTCATTAATTTATTCAATTAGTGCGCTCTCATTAGTTTTCCATCATGAGAAAGCAGTTACTTCTGTGCTGCATCATGTGGTTTTACTGCATGGTTAAAATCGCAGTGGCTCACTAGGAATCCCACCAAACTTATTAGATACCTTTCTTTTTAAGAGCCTGACTACAAATCACCGTACACATTCACCCAGACATTGGTTGGCAACCAGAAGGTTGCTAGGTGGTTTGCAGATGGTTGGCTTAGTGTAGGGAACAGTAGATGGAGCTTTTTCTAAGTGCAATACAACTTCAGTGAAAAGTTTGGCCTGTTAAACGGTTATGAAAATAGCTGTTATCTTTTTAAAAAGAGAAAACCCTAAGGGGAGAAACACAGAATCATATTATTCTGAAGGACTAACTGTATTTTTTTAAAGTGCATATGGATTTTTTTTCTGGACTTCTGGGGGGCTTTTTGTTTGTTTTTTAAAAAAAGGCAGGGGGAGGGAGGGAATCATGAATGACTAAATACTTTGTAGAAAAGACTGTGTATTTTTTTTTAAACATTAATTCACTATAAAGTCCTCAGGATGCTCCTCTGTAGTAATTGTTGATCTTTTGTTTTTAAATGCAAGAAGTTGAATTTAACTGTGAAAAGTTCTACGTAGCTCTACATAGCTAAATTCATGCTCTTTTTTTTAGAATTTTTTTATTTTAAGGAATGTTTTTTGATACACGTGGATGTTTGCTGATTTTAGTACCATACTCATATCTTCCTCTGTTTCATCACTGCGTGCAGCCAAAACACGATCTGTTTTCTTGTTGAGGGACTGCTTTTTACAGACGGTCTTTTTCTTTTCCAATGTATGGCTAAGGTTTACCAGAAGAAAAGTGTATGTGAGGGACACAGCGTATTCTGTGAGGGGCACAGCGTATTCTGTGAAGGCAAACATCCTTTTTCCTGACTATTTCTGGTTTTGTACTGTCTGAACTCTTTAAAGTGTCAGTAGCACTTCTTGAACAGTCTTCTCCATTGGGTTTTGTTGAAGCAGCTTTCTAGCTCCAGAGGCAAGATGTGTGGAGACTGTAGATAACATCTGTAAAAGCACAGAAAGATGTCCCAGTGAGACTACATGCAAGGGAGAAATGTTATTTCTGAGTCTTAGCTCTTCTTTAGGTAAATTGGGCAGTGTTGCATGAAACAGGAAATTGTCATATCTGAAATACAGGTTTATCATTTTGAATTCACAGCTTTAAGCTTTGCCTAGAATGGGCTTCTCGTTTCTTCTTCAGGACGGGTTATGAGGATTGTCACTTGAAAGTGATGAGGCATGATGAAATTCAGAGAGTGGGCTTTTTAGTAGAGGTATTGTACCTGTGCTACTCTGAAGAATAAAGGTAAATTTTCAGACTTCCTATCCTAATGAGAAGGAAGGAAGAAGTCCATTCTCTCGATTTTAAAAATGTATTTATTTATTAAAGACCTAAACTAGGATTTAGACCGAAAACCTTCTTCATATTTTGAAGTGGTAGAAGACTACAGAATTTAACAAACACATTTTACATCCTGTTAGACCCCTGAAGTTTTCTTGTCCAGTACTGAGACAGCTTTTGCTCTGTACATGCATGCTTTAAAAATGTTAGTTCCAAGCAATATTTAAGCTATTGGAGTTTCACAGACATTTTTTCCCTCTAATTAAGTGGAATCTGAATCTTGCAATGGAAAGAGTGAGTAAGGCTATGCAAAGTATTGGACCCAGTTGCAATCAAAAAAGAAATGAATGTGCAGTTCCAAGGGACTATGAGACATCCCACTTTTCTTGCCACGGTGTTATTGTAGCAACAGAGTACCAGGGCTTCCTTGGGAAGTGCAAACTGTTCAAGAAGATGAGCAGGTGGAATCTCCACTGCTTGTGGGATGCTGAGGGAAGATGAATCTTGCTGAAGTCTCATATTTAAAAAAATCAGAAAGTACAAATAAAGAATAAAAAGGCAGGAGAGAGAAGCAAACCCTACTTTTGGTTTAAATAGATTAACTCCCATGGCCAAATTGCCCGGTTTTGCCTATTTTTGTCCTAATTTATGGAGTCCTAGATATGAGATGCATGCCCTTATTCTAGAGATCCTTAGCACATTTAAAACACTGGCTATCAAAAGTCATCAGATTTATTTCAATCAGCTGCTTTTCACAGGGTGCTTGACTTTTTGCTACGCCTACTGCATGGGTCTACAATAGCATTATAAAACCAAAATATAAATCAAAACAGAAACAAACTGATGCAGAGTTATATAGGGCAATTTTGATAGGATCTAGGTTTATACTAAGCCTCCTTAGGGTAATGGAGTTTGGAGCCTTTCCATTTCAGGTCAGACAAGATTAAAAAGAAAAAAGCTTTCACATAAACTGCCTTTAATACACTTAAAATAGTGGCTTACATTAGACAGAGAGATTATAAAATGTTAAGATACTTTATTCCCAAAAGATTTCTCTGGTCTCCATTATCGAAAACATACAAAGTAATAACTTCATTATCTTCCAGAAAAGCCTGATTATTCACTTGATTTTTTTTTTTTTCCCTTCCTGTTTTAGCAACACGAGCACTTTAAAATCTGAGCAGTACTGTTAATGTCTATTGACTAGTTACTAGGCATAACTATTACTTTGTGCTTACGCCTCATTTTGGCTGCAGCTAAAGTCTGTAAACCATGGGCTCGACTTTCCATATAGAAGAGTCATTCTTCACCCAGCTGGCTCCATGGTAGTCTTTGGCTTAGGCTTCCAGAAGGCTAGCATTGCATTGTTCATCATCAACCATGGGGGATTTTAGGTTTTTTTAATGACATGATCTGAATAGCTAAGCACTGCGGTGGTTTTGTTCTCTTCAAAAAATAAAAAAAAAAGGACTAGATGTGACTCTGAAGCTCTGGAAGAGCCGCACCTGTGCATGTTAAGATGTTGGTGAAACTCCCACTGGAGATGTATGCCTAAATAACATATATAGCAAAGTAGAGGTCATAGCTGACAAACAGTAGGATTATAGGAGAGAACTTGAATTAATGTTGGCCTGCAGCTGGGATTGGTGCTAGTCTGTCTGATGTTGATATTTGTGCTAAGCAAAAGTATGTGGAAAAAGCTGCCTTGAAATACCTCATTTGCTGGTGACTTAGTAATATTTAGGGATGGGCCACCTCTTGAGTGGGCTAATGAAAAGTGAAGGCAGTCCTATACAGGAATTGTATCCTAAAATCATATGCGGTGAGGCTTACAGTGATTTAAAAAAAAATAAAAATCTGTAACAAACCAAGGGTCTTCAGAAGCTTTCCCTCTAGGTACTGCATTTCAATCTTAATCTTTCCTTTCTTCCTAGATCCTGACCCATGTGCAAAGCTACTTTTTCCCCAACACAGAATTTGGTGCTTTCACCTCCTCAGTTGTGAGCTAGTAAATTTTGCTCAAAAAAATCAGTGCGTGGACAGCATAATACCTTCTCTTTACTGCAAAAGTTAGAAGTAGTGAATTAAAGGTGCTTCATCTATGTATTTTCATTGCATGCAGGAGATACCTTAAAAGATACACTCACTACATTAAAATACACTCGTTACATTTGTTTTAAGAAGAAAATAATTCCTTCCTTGCTAAAAAATAAAAACAAAACTTAGACTCTTGTAGGATGATATGTATCTCTGGAAGAAGTTGAAGCTGTGACAGAGAAAGTGTTGCCAGAACATCCAAACTTTTCAGTTAATTATGTTTTTTAAGTTTTTGAGATACCTCTGACCTGAAAACTAGACAAATGTAGCTGTAGGGAAGACACAGTCAGCTGTGTTGTAAGTATCTTTCCACTGCAAGAGGTTTTGGCATGACAACATTTATAATCCTTTGGATAGAAAGCAGTGTTCTCCCCACCCTGCCTTTTTGACATAAGTGGCTGTTCCAGCAGATGGAAAGATGGTGAATACAAACACTGGATAACAGAATACAATATACACTTCTGAATTAGTAATATTCCTTTTTACCATAAAACTGCCTTGTGTTAGCTTTGGTTTTTTATTTGTTTGAAGGAGGTTGGCTTTCATTTTGTTGTTGTTTTTTTTTTTTTTAAAGACAGTTGGTGAGCTGTTTTCTGTCATCAAATTAACGTGCCATACAGTATTTTCAAAATAATTTGGGAAAAACAGTTATTCCAAATCACTGGCAACTGAATTGAAAAAGTAGTTGCATTAATTGATCTATTGTTTTGTTTCATGTAAGTAATAGCTTATGGATTAGTTTTGCACTATGCATAGTGTTAGAATTCCTCCTATAAATTTTTTATGAAGTTCTTGGCCCCTTCATCTGCACGGATTTATCAGTGACTATAAGAATCTGAATTAATGGAGATGTGTTAAATACAGTATGTTAAGGATGTGACCGATGTAGTTAAAACCAGTGGCACTTATAAAGATGAGAAATGTGCATACTAGGACTCTGAAACTAACACCTTATGGGTGGATATGTTTAATATAATCTTTTAATATGCGCTGGTATTGGATACACAGGTTCTTAAATTATAACCAGAGGAGGTTACTGAAGGTGCCAATATTGATCTTGATAGGCCTCCTTTCCTAGCAAAGTTCATCAAGATGTGTCTTGCAAGTTACGCTATTTGGGGAACAAAAAAGATCCAGAGAATGGCCAGACCTGACCATCTTAGAGCTCCTCTGATATAGAAAAACCTTCAGCTGGACCTGAATGGTACCCAGCCCTTATACAGTTTGGTGTAAGAGTAAGTGGTAGTGATGTGGGGTGAAGATGCTACAAGAGTGCTGTTAAACTGACTACGCTTAGCTGGTGTTTACTCCTTGGGAAGAACAAAGCTTACAAACATCTGCATTGGCAGCATTTCTTGTCTCTTTGCCCAGCAGCATCTAGGACTCCATCGCTCTCACTCTGGTGGGCAGCCAATTCCCAGGCAAGCAAACCCCATGCTTCAGAGCTTTGTTTCAAGGTCTGGTCAAACTCGCTTCATGAGATCTGCCTCCTTTGTCCAGCAGTCATTTGGAGTTAATGTCAAATACTTCAGTTGGATTTTGAATCACTAATCACTCATTCCATCACTAATGTGTCAGTAGTCCTTGAAAGTTTATAAAAATTAGTAGATTCATTGCACTAGTTGTTCCTGCCCTGACCTTGGGAATAAATTAATCCTTCATATACTGATGTGCAGCAGTGCAAAAAGTGAATCCACAATTCCCATAAAAATAATGTAGTCATTTCCCAGATACTGTACTAAGGAGAAGAGGAAAAGATACGACAAAGATTCATTACTTTGCCTGGAAGAAGCGCGATGAGTACTGTGAAGTGTTAAGTGAATGTAAAGGAGCTTATTTTGAAGATTTATAGAATATATTCAAAATAACTTGCATAGTTGTGCAGCTATATAATCAGATTGTAAGAAAAATGGACAAAGGAGATTTATTCTAAAAGGCCATATTTAAGAATTCAATTTCAGCTTGATCTCTTCTTGCATGACACTGTTAACATCAAGCACTCTTTTAACTGTACACACAAGAAGGTTTGATGGCTACAGGTCACCAGTTTCTAGTTTTCTTACAGAAAGTGTGATTAGAAATTGAGTGTCTGGCTTTCTTGACAGTAATTTTCTGATTGTTACTACTCAGTTGCCATTAGAAGTTTTTATGGTATGAACTCTTATGGTCTATGAAATGCTTCCTTCCTTGAGAATTTAAACTTTATCTGATGGTCATAAATGTGTGGCTCACATGAGTGAAGTGTCACTTGAGGATAATTTTTGATAGACTAAAACTGAAAGCGTGGACCTACCAGGTTGTCATCTGTGAAGAGGACTAAGAATTGGTGCTTTGCAAGATCAGGACCTTAATCTTTTTAAGTTTTTTCTTTTTTTAAGTTTTATCTTTGCCATCAAATTTGGAAGTGCTTTCTTGCATATGAAGCCAGTTAAGCCTAAATGGATTTGGCTTTATAAAATGAAATATGCATAGAAAAAAAATTATAGCAGGCACGTACTGTTGTCACTGAGATAAATATCCCATAATGGCCTCATAAAAAAAGAAAAAAACCCCTTCCATCTTTCTGTGTTCACTGTAGTTTAATTTCTATATAGTTTCATGCATGACATAGTTCAGCAGATGGTAACCTTCAGGGAGAGGGAAAATTTTAAAAATTTTTAGTTGCTTTCAGGAGACTGAATAAGGGTGTAACAATCTACCAAAGTCAACAACGAATAAGATTTTAGGAGTTATTGATGGGGTAGTACTTAATGTACAGGCAACAACACTTTCTTTGATGTATTCTTTAACTTATAAATTATTTGAGCAATAGGATGAAAAATGCATTGTCCAGTTTCCTTTAAAAAGACCACCCCTGTGATCTGTGATCAGCACGTAAGATACAAGACAACCCACCTGACATCAGTGGCATTTCACCAAGGGATGCGAACGGCTTTATGACTTCGGTTGTCCATTTGGCTAGATGTTTTGAGTCATTAGCACATCAAATTTCAGCTTTTGAAAAGCAGTCCTAATTAAAGCACATTTAATTGAGTACAGTCCTTTCCTTCTGCTCAAGCAGTTAAATAAAAATTACCGCCTTTCAGATTAGTGTAGATTGCTATCTTCGATGCTACTATTTTACTGCCCGTTGGCTGAGCAGAGCTAAGCTGGCAGAGCATTTACTCTCCCAAGAGTGCAAACAGCTCTGTGCTGACTTAGCATGTCAAATGGGATGAGGGCGAGAAGCAGGGGTAGCTGCAGGGAACCTGTAGGAGTGTGTCACCAGGAGCGAGGGGCACTGCCTTTTTGGCAGTAATTCGCCACTGGACCTGCTCAGCTGCCATGTGCAGCAGTGACCCCAGCAGGGAGGGTGTAATGGGATGTGATTTGTAGGTTGCTGTGATAGGAGTGCAAGTCTGATTGTGCTTTTTGTAATGACTTATTTATGCTCTGGGTTTACGTGTATTGCTGGGAGTAGCTGAGTTGGTGAGCCTTTGTTTCTAGTTGCATTTGATTTTAGGTTCTGTTCTTTGCTTGCAGAGTCCCAGGGAATTGCTGTTAGGAATTTAAAAGAAATCATGGAAATGTTGTTATCTGCAAGCATCTTGAAAGCACCTACACAAATTATTAAAGCTTTGCCCTCATTAGTCTACACAGTTTTGTGGTCCTTTTTTGCTGTTGCATGTTAACACTGCGAGAGAGGAAGCTTTTTACTTCTGAGATTCCATGCTAAAAAGTCAAATAAGCAAGACTTTTATCTCCTTTTTTTGACTTCTGGTGATGATTTTAATATAATTGGCTTTGATTTTTGGCACTGATAAAGTGATACTACTTCTATAGAATTGCAACATGACCTTTGCGTTTCTTTTAGCTTTGGTCTCATCCGGTTTAACCCGCAGAGCCATTTAGTACTTGTCATAAGCAGTGTTTGGCTTCATCTGCTCTAATCTTCATGATACGAGCTTAAAGATTTTAGAATAGAATGGCATCCTTTTTGTTTAAGAGATAAATCTTAACCCTGAAGAAATAATCCATCTCATTACAAAACTGATTATGTGTGAAGAGAAAGATCTGGGCAATGTATAGGGAAAAAAGGTCATTCCATTATTCTGAATATGATACGATGGTGCTGAAGACAGGTTAGCAGTTTTTCTGGTTATTACAGGAAAACTCTGTTTATACTGTCAGTGCATTTCTCCGGAGTTAACTTACCCTGAAAATTCTAAATCCTCTTCTGCTGAAGTAGATTGCAAAGATTCTGGGCAGTCTTCCAACCTCCCTTTTCACTCTTCTGCATCTACTGCATGAGAGGTAATGATTAATAGATTAGTAAGATGCTATTGCTTGCATAATGTCTTTTTACTTAGGACTGCTGTGCAGTTAGACGTAGTTCATCAAGACTTTGTCATAAAATACCATTTTAATTTCCAATAGGGAACAGTCTTCCATTTAGCTAGGGCATGAACGGCCAATTACTTTGAAGTAGATTATTTGGTGCTCAAGAATATTTACTAATGTCTTGGTAATCTTGTAGACATGTACTCACCAGAAACTTCAATTATTGTGAACAAATTGAAGCTACGTTTGAATAGTTGGATATGAAGTACATTAATCTAAGAAATGCATTTGGCTAAAACTAGAGGATTGTGATATTTTAAACATGAGAAGAGCCTGTTAAAAGTATTTGATTTTGAAATAGTGGAGCAGGATGAACTTGGTCTTTGGAGGTCCCACTTGCTCGCTATTCAAGGATCTGAATTACCACTTAGCATTACTCCAGTTATCTTTTTGCTCAGACAAAGGCTGAGCAATTTCATTCTGAAAATTAACTTTCTGCTAATAAGCTACATAACCTGAAAAAAAGTTGTTGATTTTTTTTCTTGGGGTGGTCGGGGGAGGTACACTGGCTTGCATCAGGCGTGATTTTTGTTGTTGTTGTTGTTTTTCTCCAAATACTACTTCTGCTCCTTCTGCCCATTTCCTTCTCCTGGAAGGTTCTGTGGAAATACATTGGAATTTAGGTTTATGACATTCTGGGTACTGTGAGCAAACAAACAAAAAAGCTAATTTGAAGTAGGAAATGATGAAATGGTTATTTTATTTTATTTTTCTCCAGCTCCACACACTTTTTATTTTTGCTTCTGTTGGTTTGGGGAGTGTGTATATGCCTTCTCACTTGGTCTCTCTTTCTGCCTTTGTACTGCATCTCATGTTTTTATATGGTATTTCTTGTGTTAAGGTGAGGGGGAGTCTGAATGGGAAAAAATCATTAAGATGATCAAGAACTTTAATCTGCCTTGCCCTAGAGAAAGCTACACCACCTCCCTCCAAAAAACCCATGGACTTTGTGTAGTTTTGGGTTGCATCTAATTTGGTTGTAGTTTCCCTTTGGATACTTGCTGATCTGACCTCGTGCAGCTGACTGACCGCTTTGTCTAGTGGAGCATGGCAGGAGGCACTGTGAGGCTGCTCCTGCTCGGGTCATCTGCTGATCCGGCGGTTGTTAACTATTAGCTGCAATGGGAAACTACGTCATTAGAAGAGCAGTTGGATCTTGGCTTTCCTGTGTGAGATAAAAGCTTTAAAACAACGAAATGTTTCTGGATGTTGGGACTGGCATGTTAAGAGCTTGTGTATGATGAAGGAGTTAGTGGGTTGCAAAGGGGCATGCTAAGGTTTGGAAACCCTCTTGTATACCAGACCAGGTAAAGATGACAAATTCCATACAGGGATCAAGGGGTATTCCGATATAGAGAAGTTATCAAATAGAAAAATGAAATCCAAGGCAATCAGCTGGAAAGACTGAACAGACACTGATCCAAACTGTGAAGACTGTCAAGAGTAGTGGAGAAAATGAGGAGGAGGCACAGAGATTTTATTGTCTTGATTGACTCTGTCTGAAGAGTGACTTTGTGCTGCAAACTCAGGGTGCGGTTTCCCTCCGTTATGAGAGCCCCAGATGATCATTCCCCCAAGAGTGGGGTGGTGTTGATGAGAGTGCCTCTCAGAACTGGCTGCTGATGCTAACGTGTCCTGGGCAGTTCAGTACCACATCTGAACCATGCTACGTTTCCAAAAGCTGTATGTGTATATGGACTGAGCCTAAGTGAAAGAAGAGGCTTAGCACCTTTTCCAGACCAGCACGTGTACATACATCATCACTTGGTGAATGTGTAGGCAAGAGGCATCTGGTCAGCATTGTTGTGCTGCTAAATTCATGTCTAATAGACAATGGCATCGAAAAGTTTTAATGAAAAACTGCCTTTTTTCACTTAATGACTGGGAATACTCAAAACACTTGAGTCGCACTTTTTGTGCTTCACAAGTATTTGAGAATCCAGAGAAGGGCAAAAGCAATTTGTACTAACTGCTATTTCATGAAATCTTTATTGTTTGGCAAATGTTTTTTTTCCTTTGTCCCTGTCATGATTTCTGATATTCAGAAACATGAAACCCTGGTTCTTGGAAAGGCTGTAAAAAAGTTTCTGGGTCTTTTTTTTTTTTTTTTTTTTTTCCCCCCCCAAAGAGTTGGGCTTTTCCAGGACACTGCACTTGATTACATTGCTGGAGACCCTTGGAGGTAGGGACTTCTCATTTCCTTGTCCCTGGGTGATTGACCTCCAGGTAGCCAGCACCTCCAGAGCTCTGTGATGAGGTGGTTCTGTGGTGCATTATGCATCTCACTGAAAAGATTTCATCTTGGGGTGTATAGTTTGACCATGGACCCTATGCCCCTGGGGCTAAGCACCAGGGATCTGAAATAAAGTTCTCATGAGACATTACGGCAGCAATATTTTTAATTTAAATATTGGGGAGATTCACTAAACTATTTCAGGGAAGGTTTTTTGTCTCTGCAAGGGGAAAAAACCCAACAAAACTCACTTTATCTTCTTGATTAGCCATAGTATGTTGTTTTTAAAGTGGACATAAGGAGAGTTACCATGATGGGAAACAAATACTGTATTTCACAGAAAATATTTCAGGTTCTTTTTAGAACTTCCTCCTGCTCATTTCTTTAGAAATCTAAGACTGATTTATCTTATTGTGTGTGTATTGGATGAATTTCTTCCAGGATGTGTTGGCTCATTTCCTTGAGTACTTCTAAATTTTCTGAATTTTTTTCAGTCACAACAGATAGCTGAAAAAGCTTTAAGGAAATGAGTCAACCTCCTGAAATAAATTGCTTACTGAACAGAGGATGCTGTGTTCGAAATCATAGACGCCCTTGATAGTTCTGTGGATACTAATTTATAGATATTCTCTGAAAATCTATTACATACACTCCATGTTCCAAAAGGATTTGGGAGAAAATATCCCAAAAGAGCACCTGAGCTTTGCTGTTAGAAATGTTGGGCATGTTTCCAGACTCCCAGGTATCGGCGTGAGAGAAGTGCAGATTGGGAAGCGACAGGCACAATCTCTAATGCAAAATTAAGGACATCACTGAACTCGAGCATAAATTAAGAGGAGTAATGCAAAGATGCTGAGTTGAGGACTGCCAAGCTTTCTTCAAATAGCATCCTGGTATCTTGAAGGCTACATAGGCAACGTGCTTCTCTCCTTATTTCATCACTCGCAAATAATTTGCATTCTGACTTTCGGGAGCCCTTTCTGACGGCAACCTGCATGTCCTGCAGTCGCCTAAGGCTGGTGCGTTTGCTCTGTGAGGAAAGGCCCACGACCTGGCCTGCCTCCCTTCGGGGCTGCAGGAGACCCAGCAGGGAGTTTCTCTGCATGGGGCTTTGCTGAGTCACCGTGCTGGCAACTGACAGGAATCCTACATAGTTAGTTTAAAAATAAGTAAGAGGACACCATTTTAGTAACATATATGTCTTACACGGTAGGTAGGCAAGGCTTCGGGATTTTCTTTGCTTTCCAAGAATTACGCAGCAGCTCGGGGACAGAAAAGAGGAAGCAACCATCAAACATCATGATTTGGAATTTTCTCTCCAATGAGCCAATCTACAAGTAAACCCAGATGATCCTGAATTTTTAAGAAGTTTGACATCTGGAGCTGGATTTGAACTTTGAACTTGAATGCAGCAGTAATTAGCCAGCTTGCCCTGCTTTAGTGTATTACACAGAAAGTCCCTGATGCAAGCAATAAATACACCTCCAAACAGATGACATGCACCGACGGCTTTTTAGGCACTCCGGAAAAACCTGAATACATGCAGATCACAACGGAGAGCAAAAAGTGCAGAGTAACTTTAGAGGAGTTGACGCTGTTGGTATGTCAAGTGTCTCAAAACAATGAGAGTCGGATAAATGCAGGTACGACATAAAAATCCAACTGCAATTCTCTGTCTAAAAGTTCCCACCCTGCAAAGGGAGGGGGTTGGGAGATGATGCAGGTCTCTGCCTCTCGTTTTCTAGTTGTCCTCAGTGCTTGTCTGTGACTTGCAGTCACGAGCAAGTGACTTGCTACATTTCTCTCCTTTAAGCATAAGTTTTGGCCATGGTAGTTTGATACTTTGATTTATAAGCTTTTTGAGATGACCTTTAGGAGCGAAGTAGCAGTATGTATTAGGAGTTGCAGCTGCAAGTTCCACAGTGGTTTTGTCCTGGTGTTCAATGCAGCTGAAATCTTTTCTGAAGGCGGAGCACAGGTATTTCTTGGGTATTCTGAAGAGGGTTAAATGGGAAGGGGGTGGTGGAACCAACCAACCAAAACCCCCAAAAAACCAACTATGATCATGAGCAGTTGCATAGCAGTCCCAGTTCACAGTGTTGAGGATTTAGGGTAGCAGTGGCTTCTTCCCCATCCATTTTTGGGATATTTACAACAGAGTATCATGTGTTATATCTGTTACAGTTTCTCTCCAAGTCCTTATAAATATATCCAACCCTCTATGCTTTCCTGGTATAAAATCCGACTACTTAATTTTGTAGTTAATTTTTTATTTAATAATTCTCAGTTCTTGTGGAGGTGGAAAGGTTGGGGCTGTGCGACCGCATGGGGAGGGAATGGGTGCTGTGTTCTTCTTAGCAAGGGCAAGCAAAAGGGCAGAATAGTCATGGTTTATTTAAAAAAAAAAAAAAAAAAAAAAAAAAGTATTGCATTAGTAGAAGCGTCCCTCTTGAAGAATTTGAAGAAATTAATGATTGTAATGTATTTGGCAGGAAGGTGAGAAATCAAAACAGTGCTTGACACAAGATTGACTTGCAGGTCAGCATACGTACCTGCTTGCAGCTCCAGGTTGAGGCATAGGGGAGGGTGTCCAGAGCGTGGTAGAGACAATGAGCAAAAGCAGGTGGCTACAGCCACCATGACAAACCGTGGGGCAAGTTGTGACAAAATGGGTTTGGTCTCCTTAGCAAAGAACCGACAAAAGCTTGTGAATTTCTGTCAAGTAAACAAGCCCCAGGCTGCAGTCCAAGGGAACCTGAATCAGGTCAGGGACAGTACAAGTATGCACGCACCAAGGCAGAAGTGAACAAATTAGATTTCCTGGGCCGTATACCTTGCAAAAATAACATCTTTGAAAGTGTATGTGCAAATTTAGAATGTGCTGCGCTCCTGAACTATTTCTGGGTTATCCTGTGTCTGCCTGAATATTTATACAGCGTATAACCACACTGTATTGTTTGGTGGAAATGACTGAAAAGACGATGTGCTTCTGAAAAGTGAACTGGGTCAGACTTCAGTCATATGCTCATCCAAAAACCCCTTCTCCTGGTGTCTACAGTGTTTCCTTAATCGTGCTGTTAAATTCTGCCATGTCAGTATGCTAGTGCCAGATGCCCAAATGGGATAGGCTGTGTTTGCAACTAATCAATGACACACAATATAAAATTATACAAAAATGCAGAAACCACAGCTCAGGTGAAAATTATGCCCCGGGAACTCATTTCACAAATTGTATTAACAAAGTTTTCAGGATCAGCACTCACTGTATGAAATTGTGCATAGTTACGCGTAGTATAAACAATCTGAACGGGATTTTTTGTTTAAGAAAGTACTTTTATGTACTTTTAAAACCACAGGTTTCTTTTTTGTTGCTTTTGTATATTGCTTGCCTGCTTCTTGGATATACACTACTGTATTAAGTAGTGCTGGCTGTTGTCATCTACCAATAAGGGAATAATATGTGTCTTTGGGAATATTTAAAATATTTTATTTCACGTGCAACATTAGTACTAAGTGCTTAGAGATGATGCTTCACTTCTTACAGCTTTGCTGGGCTTCATAATGAACTCAGATTATCCTATATAATGTATTAATTCTGCTAATTATTAGTAGCCATATCAAATCTAAAGTGAATCCTGAATCTTTACATCAAGCAGGGGCAGGAGTCGTCTGGTCAGAGGTAAGAGAATTAATACTTCTCACAATGGTAAAGCATCTCAGTGCATTTGAAGTCAAATAATAGCAATGGCCTCATTAATAATTTTTAAAATATTATAATGTTTAGGTCTACTTTTATGCCAGTTCAGAACAAATTTTTTGGAATAAACTCATTTGAGGTGAAGAGACTGTAAAGAGCCCAGAAGAGCCCTTCAGCAATGGAAAATCTACAAGATGAGGGATCTGCCACTAGATCTTGCCATTGTGAGGCACTGCGGGGGAGGTGTAAGGTGTAGCTGGCCAGGAAAATAAGTGGTAATAGTGAGAAAGGTAGTGAAGGGTAGAGTGATTCAGCATATTCCTTTAATAGCCTTCCTTAGCACACTGCTTGCATGGATGTGCTCTCTGTATGCTGACCTATTCTTCCTCTCTGTTTGTAGGTTTTCCACAGCATTACTTATCAGCCATTTGTGGATGCCTTAGCAAACATATACATATATAAATAAAATAGGAGGACATTACTGTTTGCTTTAAGCTAGAGGTTATGTGGATTGTAGAAAGGAAAGGAGACATTGCTTATGCAGAGGTATCCACAGTATCATAGTTAATGATGCCACGAGAGGGAAGCATTGATGCCTATTTCTACCTTGGGCTAGAACCTGTATTCTTGGGCTGTTTCCCCTTTCTGTTAGTGGGTTTTATATTTGGTTTAGATTACTAAAAAGTTGAGGTATGAAAAAAGTGTATTGTTTAAGTATAAATATTTGTCTATATTCCAAACCAGCAAGCTCTCTGTATTTCTAATAAATTCCCTAAGAAAGCTATTACTGTCAGATGACAACAATAGACTAGTTTGTGTTCCTGCTTAAACAGCTCATAATATTGAAGATAAACTTAAAAAATAACAGCTGCTAGGGGAATTTTAAATCCCACAAGATCTTGAGAGATGTGTGCTGCAGAGACATATTTTATTGACAACTTCTAGAAATAGAACGATTTCTAAAAGGCAGTGAGAAACCACTTGGAACTGGCAAGGAAAAAAAAAAAAGAATTTTTAGAAATGTTTCTGTATTAGACATGGGAAAGGACTTGAACACTGAGAATGAAATGCCAGCTGATATTGTGGCTGTCAAAAGGATGGAACAGATTAAGAAGAATATTGATCAGACAATGCCAGAAACTGAAAGCAATAATCAAGCGCAATCAAAAGCGAAGCTGAGTAATCTGGAGGCAGTCTTTCCTCTCCTTTCAGTGATGAATCCGTTGTCTCCACCCAGCGTTGAAGCATGCCACGTTGCTGGAAATTCAGAGATATTTTTGCTATCAAAATAGTTCCAGGGTTCAAACCATCAACCATTTGAGAAGGCAAATCCCGAACTAACCTCCTGGATCCCTAGATGTCAGCTGCTGTATGTAGGAAAGCTCCTTTTCCTGGACATTTTATCTGTTCTGTGGGTATACTGCATCTAGGGCTTCTTGTGCAATAAATCAAACTTAGACAGACATACACCCCCCCACCCCCCCAAGCTAAACAAACACCAAGTAAAATAAGGGCTGAAAATGCAGGAGGAATTGAGCGGCTAAATGAATCTCCACAGGACCCTTGGGGAACGCATCTGGCACTGACTTTGCTCGTTGCTGGTGTGTTCCAGGAAAGAAAATACAGCTTTGGGAAACCTGAAAGTGGGACTTAATATCAAAAGCAAAATAAAACCACCCAACTAGTTGGCCATAAAAGCAGCTGATGGATCATTGTGTGCAATGGGTCAGCTCTTTGGGTGATGCTGGCTCTGTTGCTCAGAATGCTTTGTGCTCCAAGTTTTACACTCTTGCTAATGATGAATTAATACTTTCTTTCTTTTTTTTTTTTTTTTTTTTTTAAATTAAAAAAACCCTTCAGTGATTCTGGCTGAAACTTTCACCTGCACAAAAACCTGCTTGTTTTAAGTGGTGAAGGGTACGCATATGCGGGCAGTTAAAAAACTTAAATTGTTTTCATGGTTATACCCATTCTCCTCCATGGCCATCAGCAGAATGTGCCATCTGGCAAGGGAGCACCTCCTTCCCATTACAAGCCTGAGAGCTCCCCACAAATGACATTTCTGCTTGTTAGGATACTTTATGCCCTTAGGGTGATTTAAGAAGAAATACATACCTTTTCTCTCTTGTACTTTCTTCTGAGTTGCTCATTGTTTGTTCAGCTCTAGAAAAGAAATATCTTTACTGAACTTAGCCTTTTGGTTTGTTTGCAGTTTGCATATGTACAAATAAAGATATTTTCAGAATTATTACATATACCTAATGAATCTGTTTGGGCTTGGGGCTCTTTCATTGAAAGTTACGATGTGAATTGAGGGACGTAGAAGTGCAAGTTCTTGCTGAACAGTACAGCTCTTGTGCTGATGGCCTCCTTTATTTTGATGACTGAAGATCATGAAGTTACTTTTCAGGTGTAGCTGCTTATGGTTGGTTGGTGTCTGTATCTCTGCGGTGTCTGTATCTCTGCAGTGCCTGGAAAGTCTTGTCAGTCAAGATGTTGCACATACATTAGGTGACAGTTCCTGATCTGAAGTGATTAAGCTCATCATCCTTTGTGCTGTATGAATGTTTTCTAATGCTTGCTCAAATGTAAATAATTCTGCCAGTATTGTGTCTGCTAGAATATGAATGGGAAAAAAGCGTATCAAGTGGATAATGCACCAGTGAATTCAGGTCAGTTTTCGTAGAAGATAATTGCAGAAATTGAGGAATTTGTGTCGCTTGAATAAGTAAGTCAGAATGGGTCTTTTAAAATTATTGCTGATTACTGTGATCAGTAACTAGTTCTGGCTTTCCAGCAGTTTTGAGGGTCATCTGTCAGTTGAGGTTTTTGACTTGATAAATTTATTAACCTGAAAACTTTATTAATAAATTATAGTTTCTTACAATATATCATCATCTCAGTTTTAGGACCACAAGAAGAAAAAAGGAAATGAGCACAATCCTTGTCAAAAAATGTTTGCAAAATTTATGGGAAATTTTAAAGTACTCGCATATCACTATTCATTTGTAGGGAAATAGGATGGCTGCTGATAATTAGGGCTGCAATGGCTCCTATTAATTAGGGCAGGAAGTTTTGTAGTTTATTATACAGATGCTTCGTGGGGTACTCATCTTACTACTGATAGGGTTTCTGATAATAATGTACCAGTACTACTGTAAATCCCATATAAAGTGGGGTAGTTTCTTCTACTGTATGAGTGGCTGGAGGAAAAGGGAGCAGAAGGATGGACAAAAAGAAAAGTAGAAAAAGTTCTGTGCAAGCCTACAGATCAGTAATAGCAAATATGTTGGTGATAAACTCACTCTGCTTCATGGGTGGCCAACATGAGGCATGTTGCAAAATGTAACCTGGAAAAATGGTGACTATGCAAGCCCAACGTTTTGGTAAGTTTTGGTGGACTGTTGCGAAGTACTTGTTTGCTGGTATCTGATTTTAAAATTTCATAAATATAAACAGAAGAAAACACACTTGCAGCTTGTCTCAAAATACAGATTTAAAATAACATGCGTATGTTTTAAAGTTCTCTTCTTGCCTGTTGTGCTATTTACATGTGTGCATTTCAATGTTGCGTATGATGTTTAGAGGGTAGATGTACATTTCATAATTATTAAAAAGGGTGTTTTATTTTTAGATTTGTAAACAAGCAAACAAAAAGCAAAAATAGTACACAGTCATCTTGACTCTATTTTAAGGCCTCTTGGTTATGGCAATTGTGTTTGCTTGACAGTTCCACAAGAAAAAATTTTTTGAAGGGTAAATCAGTTACAGGAGAATTACATGTGGAAGAAAGTGTACTTAAGGTTAGCTTATGAGCTAGTGGTTGTTCTCAAATGAGCATAAATTTTACTGAAATTAAACACAGAAGAGATCATTACATCATTCAGTCTGATTTCCTATATATTACAGGCCACTCAGTGCTGTCCAAACTTTAACTGGCCTGGATATTCTAGTTCTTAGAAAATTAAAATATGGCCTTATTGCAGAGGAGGAGTTTTTCCAAGTGTGGCTTGGGGCTAGGAAGCAGGGAGAGGCAATGGGGTTGTTGACCCCAACAGTAGACTCAACAGGGCTGCTATAACCATCTGGCCCTTACTGAAGTGATTTCCACTGTTTCCACTTCAGAAATATCTGACCAGAAAAATAAACAACCACAAAGCAAATCCCCCAGTTTTTCTGGTACCTTTCTGCATTGGGTATCTGCCTACATGATCAGATGCTGCTGATCTGTAAAAAACCAGCGTGAAAGCCGTGAAATAAATGACCCCTCACTTTTTCCACTGTCTGTGAGATTACATATGATCTGTACCAAGACAGCCACACCAGAGAAAACTGCCTCTGTGAGTGCAGCTGCGCTAGCAAAATTGTGCTTTTGTTGGCAATGTTTATTTACCAACAGAATTTATCCGGGGGCAGGATAGGCTATGTTGACAAAAGCACAGATTTGCTGGTATCATGTCTTCCACAGCAGGAATACTTTGTTATATTTTCTAGTTTTTCTGGCGAAGGCTTGTGATGGGAATGTGGTCACAGATAACAGTGCGTGCCCTTTATTCTTGGGAAGCTGTAATCCTCTTCTGCGCGCAGCTCAAGCGAGCTCAGCAGCTCACGCACTGCCAGCAAACAAGTGCTTATCTGACACCATATAAGGTTGCAGTCCAGAAGGAAAATGATGAAAAAAATTCCACAATAAACTTACTGGCAGATTAAATATGACACAGAAAAGCTTAGATACAGCTGCTTTTTTTTTTTTTTTTAATTTAGCTCTGAGAGTATTCACCCCAAAATGACCTTTTACAGTTAATTAGGAAAAATGGCTTGTGTTTCTAGATTTGCTAAGCAGTCCTGTCCCAGAATAACAGGCCTTTAGGATACTTGTACGCACAGAATTTTTTTTTGTTTTTCTTGGACTTGATACTGTTAAAAGCAGGAGATAATCACCTTTAGGCTACAAGGTTATGGGAGTGTTGGGATGTGTTTGGGGATATGGTGGGTAACTCTCTCAGAGAGAGGAGTGTATTGAGAAGGAGTTATGGTTTTGAAGATGGGTTCTTATTGGAGTTTTAACAAGGTGTGAGACACAGCGAAGTGCTTAAAAAAAAAAAAAGATTTCTGAAAGTGTCAAGGGTGATGCTACAGGAGAGAGACAGGTTCTTCTTTTCTCCTCAGTATATTGCTTACATGTTTGCTACCATCCTATTCTTGAATCTTTATAATATGATAGCCCACTAAGTTGGTCTAGTATGTTAGATTAGAAGTGTAGTCCAACTTGAATAGCCATTGGTGGCCTAAATCTGAATTTCCAAACTGTTGCCTGCCTGGTGGCCCCTGCTTTCAGCTTTTCCCCTTGAGGAACAGGCTGTCTCCACCTCCTTCAGACTTCACTTTCCCCAGATTATCAGCAGCTGAGACGATTGTGAGTTGACATGGGAGGTGGTGCAGCTCTTGCCTCAGCCGTGTGGTGCTTCCTTCAGGAGGAGTTGGAAGCATCCCCCACCTTATATTTACCCGTACATAAAGCCAGCTGGACCTCAGTGAGCTAAATGGTAGGTGATTTATTAGCATTTTGCAAAGATGGAGGGACTTTTCCACAATAAGATTAACTATCTAATGGTCTTTATGGCTAAGGGCGTGCTGTACTATCTGTCAGGGTTTGTTCAGTGTTCTCTAGCTCAATTTTTTGTCTAACATTATGCCTTTCTCGTAGTATCCAGTCTTTTGTGGTGCGTTGCAGAAACACCCAAGTGTTGTGTATGTGTATTGTGTAGGATCTGGCTTCCAGGTGAGCCTGGCCAGCTGGTCAGTGACCCACGCTGCACAGAGCACTTGTGCTGTGGGGCTGGCACATGTGTGAAACCTGAAGTGTAGATGGGAACAAAATGCACATCATTTTATGCAGGATGATTAATAAGATTTTCAGGAAAGAGGTTAAGCTTGAGGTCATTTCCTTCCTGTGGTTGCACTTTTGAATTTTTGCCAGTGAGATGGGTGAAAGGATTTATTTTTGTCTTTGAATGCTTTGAATTTCAATGGTGTCTTTACTTTGAATACAGAGAAGTAGAATTCCACTTTATTCCTGCAATTGTACTTGTATTTTTTTTTGCAATATCTTTATGTCTTGCATTCTAGTTAACTGATCCTTTGAGCTACTGCTGTGCCTTGAAAGATCACATTGTGTGAGGGCAGGGCACGTGGAGATGCTCTGATCCCCATGTTGAAGTTTTAGCGTGCATATAGAAGGAAACAAAAGGTAGTGGTATAATTCTTGAAAAAGAAGGAAATAGTACATCTTATGACCAGTGTCAGAATAAAAGATCTTGCCAGTGTATTAATTTAAGCTTCAATAGCAAAAAGGTTTTGTTGTTTAGTGTTTGGATGGGGTGTATGGTATGGCTTCTACCTTTGCTCTGCTCCTGCAGCTGGAGTCAAGTGTTAGGGAAACACAGCTTATTCCTGATCATCCTGCCAGTCACAGGTAGAAAAATGAAAAATTGCGCTTGCTGTGTAAAGTAATAGAGTGCAATAAATGTCAGCAACATAATATATGTGATATGTAGGGGGTCACGGAGGGCACCTGAGGGAATGTGAGTGCAGTCTTTCCTCTTCTTGCCCACAGCGCAGGGGCGGTAAGCAGAGGTATGTGAACCTTAATTTTGGTTGTGCAAGGGAACAAATTGCTGCTGTGCAGTGAGGAACAAACACCTCCCTGCTTTTTTGACCCTGGGTTATGATATTAAATATCTGAATATAGATGATGATGGTCCTTCACTGCTAATATAGCGGGACAGTGTCACCAAAAGGCCGGTATTTGCGCTTAGGTGGTATGTAAAAGTGGTATGAAGAGTAAAGAGGTCTGTGATAGCACGTAGTAGGATCTAATAGCTGCTTAGGTAGCTTTTAAGGCTGTCCATGAATGTTGCTGCTCTTGGCTTTTTGGGAGGTTGCTCTGTTGGCGTTCAAGGGAGAACAGTTTCCAGCCATTTAGTGCACAGCAGTGGTTTAAAATTCTCTTACAGCAGTCCAGCTCTGGTGTTCTTTCCCCTCCTGTCCTTTGAAAGTACAATTCCTAGAGGTGCTCATGCAAACATAAGGTAATTCAGTAGCTTTCAGTTCTTTGTTACCAAAAAGTCCATCATAATTTGAGTAGAAGCATTTTTTGGAAGGTCTTCCAGCCAAGTATGAATAAATGGTCTTGTAAGAGGTTGGGTTCCCCTTCCCCACCCCCCCCCACCCCCGTTTTTTGTTATCTGATTATTACTAGGAAAACCAAGATTTGCTTTGAGAGCTTGAACCTAGTGCTCCACAGGCATACAGTTTCATGAAAAGTGTGCTGCAAAGGACTCAATCTGCAGACCATGGACCAGGTTGCAAAGATACCTTTAAGTACCCTTTTTATTCTTGTGGTACTGGGGCTACTTTGGCATGGTTTAGGTCCTTGCCGTAAGTTGGAGTTGTAGGTCAGCTGCCGGCATCCACTGGGAGGTTTGGGAGCAGTCAGAGCATCTGGCAAGACAGAGCCTTGTCCGAGCCCCTGTGCTGAGGTGGCATTTACCAGCCTGAAAGAAGAGAAGTGGTAATAGCAGCTCTCTGCCCCCTGCTTATCCTCCTGCTCAGGAGAGCCCAGTGCGGAGTTATCCTGGGTTTAAAGGCAGCTTCATCCCAGCCAAACATCATGGAGCAGTCTTGTCTTCTCTAAAATAACTGGATTTGTGGGGAAGTCATGCGGGAGAGCGAAATACTGAGTAAACAAAACCAGCACTTCCAGTGAGATCCTGCTGTGTTCATTGCTGTGGCTGCCTTGTCGTCATTTCTAGGATTTAGCGATCCTCCTGTTTACATCAGCCCGCCCCACGCTGTGGGGCCGTGGCCGTGCCTTGGAATCCTCCCTTGGACAAGGCGAGGAAGGAAGTGGAGGGAGGATGGGGCTTCGGCATCCTGTACCCTTCAGAGGGGAGTGGCCGCAAATAGCTGAGCTTGAAGGACGTAATGCTTTATATGTTTTAACACGGGCTGTTTGAACCTAGATAAAGCCTTGATTAAAGGAGAAGAGGCAGACAATTGTGTGTGACTGCTAGAAACTGCTGGGGAGTTTGAGAACATCCTTCTAAAAACCCTTTCCTTCAAATGACAAGAGGAAGGGAGAGGACAGACGCGCCTCGTGGAGCTGAGATTATGCAATGGTGCTAATACAGAGCGAAAGCCTCCAAACTTGAGCTGCACAGGCTCAGTCCAGAAGGCAACTTTTGTGGAAAATAGCATTTGTGATTGGGAGCAGAGGTGCCGTTTTTGGGATCCCTCCTGTAAAACGTTATTTTTTTTTTTTATTCTTTGGTTTGTCAATTGGGCTCAGATGGAGGAATGCAGTTTAGGATCCACAGGCATGCTTTGGAATGGCCAGGTAAGGCTAGAAGGTACAACTAAGTGATGATCTTTAATTTCAGCAGCGTACTGGATACTCTAGTGCTCTCTTCCCTGAGAAATATTTTGGTTCCACCAGAAAGCCTGTGAACTCTTCGCAGGCTGAGATGGGGAATTCTGAAAATTGCAGAACATAAGCTGTATGTATGGGTTAATATTTGCTTGTATGGTAGTAACTGATACGTAGTGTATTTTAAATGGGTTGACATAATGTGATTTATTACAGTAATTGCTTGCAGTGGAAACTCTGCCTTGAAATTGTTAATTTACTTACTGGCTTTCCAGAAAAGGAGTGAGGCTTCAGGTGATAAAATTTGTCTTCTCCTTTAGATGTGTCCTGATGCAGTTTACAATTGCTTTTAAGCATATTTTGGATATAAAGAAGAAATTATTTAGTTTTTTAGTTCTGTAAACTTTGTGCCGCTTCTTTAATGATTACCGATGGATTTTTTTTTTCTTTTAGTATTTCTAGAATTAAAATTATTAGAGGTTACCAAAGTGAAAATATTGCACAAAATTTAATGTTACGAACTTTCCCAGGCAGTTGCTCAAAATCCACAGTAAGTACTCTTTGGAATGTTCTTCCTAATCTTACATTTTGATGACAGTCTGTTTTACTGCTTGGAAGTCTGTGCTCACACCAAAAAGCGGAGTGCACTTACTGGCACTGGGACTGAGGTTTTGGAAGTCACGCAGGAAAATACATGTAAATCGGATTTCTGTTTTACATTGGAAATGTCATCCTAGAGATCTCCTGATGGTTGGCTCAAAATTAAGTTCAGAAATATCCTCTGATGCAGATTAACTACAAACCTGTTACTTTTCAAGACTGAGTGAAATGACAGAGTAAAATAGATAGAGGATGATCATTCTTAATAGTGTGCTTATGAGAGAAACTGATGGTAGATTATGAATCTCAGCTTGAGACAAAACTGTATGTAGCCTTCCTATCTACCAGCCTTCCAGCTCCTTTGATACATACTTTAAGAGAACACCTGACAAGAGAAATACCGTTTCGATCGATGCTTCGTAAACTTCCCCAGACTGAGTACAAACACCCCTCTTAATAATTGGATGCATCACACACATCATCTTCAGTGCCCAAGAATTTATTAAAATTAACCTAAAATGCCAAAGAATTCAGCATTTTGACAATCTGAACTTAATTTAAAACTCTAAGAATAAACAATACAACAAGCACTTCATAAGATTTTGCGTAAAACATCTTCCAGAAAGGGATGAAAAAACAGAGATAGGGATGTAAATCCTAAATGAGGATAACGGAATTATGCAGGGATACAATGGTGTTACCAACACGATTCATCTTTTCAGAGCTAATCTGCATGGATTTTTCAAGAGCTGTGAGTTAGAATACCCATATATAGTAGTGAAAGATGAAAATTATCAAACTGTGTATGATTAAAACCATCTAGTGACATTCGGAATCTGTTAAGCATCACCTCTCTGAGCTCTGCATATAAGCGTCTTTATAAATGTGTCATAGAAAAGAGATCAGTATGCAAAAGTTTGAAGCTTTCAGATTGCTACAGGTTAGTAATTGCTTAGATTGCCAGGTTGGATGGGACTTTGAGTGACCTGGTCTAGTGGAAGATGTCCCAGCCTGTGGCAGGGGGGTTGGAACTAGATGATCTTTAAGGTCCCTTCCAACAAAAAACATTCTGTGATTCTATAGGGAACTTTTAACATTTTTTCCTGTTCAGTAAGCAGTCTGCGGTCTTTCCATGCTAGGATTTTGTGACTCCTATAATGCTTTTGTATTTGAAGAATAAAAGTCCTTTGTGCTCATGGAGACAAGCCTTTTATCACATAACCTAACACTACTGACCACAGAAACTGGGACCAGAAGATGAGCATTGGTTTGCATTTGACCAGTCTGTGTATGGGGACTATCAGGCTTGTTTCAGATATTAATCGGTAGCAGTTCTTGCTTTTTAGCTGTCTTATAGAAGACTGTATCTTTCTTATTAATTTATTTGTTGATTTAAGCTATGCAAGATGACTTTGTAAGGTGATGGATTTCAGGTAGTTTATCCTTTTTCTTAAGACAGAAATAGTGAAAGCGATCAGACACAAAGAACAAAAAACATGAATGCTGCGGAAGCCTCCTGACCCCCGATGTCAGATACTGGCTTAGCAGGGCTTTCAGCACTGTCTCCCATAACATCCTTGCGCATAACTGGGAGTAGCAGTTGGTAAACCAGACGGTTGCGCTGCCATTCAGAGGAGCATCAACAGGCTGAAGAAATGGGGAAATGGGAATGTCACAAAGTTCAAAGGGAAATGGCAAGTCCTGCCCCTGGGGAGGAATAACCCCTGACACCGGGACAGGCTGGGGGCTGCCTATCTGGAAGGCAGCTTTGCAGAAAAAGACCTGGAGGTCCTGGTGGACAAGTCAAACAAGAGCCAGCAGTGTGCCCTGGCCACCCACTGGCATTCTGGACTGCATTAGGAAGAGCCTTAGCCAGCAGGTTGAGGGAGGTGGTCCTTCCCCTCTACTCAGCACTGGTGAGATGCATCTGGGTGCTGTGTCCAGTTCTGGGCTCCCAGTACAGAAAAGGCACGGGAATGGTGGAGCTTCATATGGCTCTTACTCTTTTATAGGCATAATTTTATTGTGAAAACTAATTCTGTAAAAATGATAACTTACTTCTTTCACTGCACCGTTCATCCATTTATCCAGTACGTCTGTATTGCTTTTCACATAAGATAGCCATACCAAATTGACACATGCCAGAGGGAGCTGTACCCCATGCACCATCACATCAGGGCAGAGCTGTGGACACAGGTGGAGAATGACAGTGCTGACATGGAGAGCCCAAGCTGTGGGGATTACAGATGCTGTTGTCTAACTTACCTTAAAGGTCATGAAGCCTGACAGTGGAAAAAAAAATGAGTTCAGTTCTTAATACCAGGTCTGGCCGATTGCTTAGCAGTTAAATAAAGAAAACATTATTACTCAGAACATGTTTGCTTTACAGTGATTTCAAGGAGCACTAGTCAGTGTGAAGTTCCACACGGGGCTATATTTATTACTACCCACTTTCCCTTGTGGAGCAGCTCTCGCATACGTTGATTTGTGCAGGGGTTGCAGCTCTGAGAAATAAGTTACCTTCTGTAATATTTAGTGGCTAAGGATTATTGAAGATAGAAAGAAACTGTGCATCTTGCATTGTTTTATTTCTTTCGGAAGTGTGGACTCACTGGACAAGATACCAATGCAGTAAGACAGTATTTTGTTGCATATTTTATGTTCTGGGAAGGGATATTTATATCTACTCTTTGGCCCAGATTCTGGAACAGCCGCCAGTTTCACAAGCAGCAACAATTATCGGCTAAAGGGGAACTGGAACTACTTAGAATTGAAGGCCCCTATGGAATATATATATATATATAGCGCATGTGTGTATATACACACGTACATACGTATAGATGTTTTGGGGAAGAGGAGAGATGAGGTAGTGATAATTCTGACACTGCTTTTTGTGGTCTCAAACACTTTTTTTTTTGTACAGCTGAATATTACTGAGTTTATCACTGTTTAATGTTTTTTTATTGCAGTGTTGATAAGTAAATTTTGGCAATGTTGTATATAATTCAATGTTTTCATATTATTTGATTATTTTTTTTTTGCTGTTCAGTTTCTTTTTTTAAAATCCATGATCTGAGGTTTGAAGTTACTTTTCCATATGCATTAATAATGTTACTTTTTCCCCTATGTGAACAACATCATAAAAGTAGGAAAAAAATCAGCTGTTTCAGAAAAAAATCCAAAGCTGTCCAAAATAAATTCTGTAACTTGAGTCGAATTCTGACAAGCAGTGTTCTGTGAGCATTTTTCATCCCCCTGTCTCCATCACCTTCTGTTGCAATGGCAGCGTGCCTGTGGGCAGAATATCAATGGTTTAGTCTGCTAAAGAGTTTGTTCCTTCATGAAAAAGCTAAAAATCCAGGCACTTTCTTAAATGTGGATTTTATTAATTAAGGTGTAAGAAAATTTTCTGCTTTCTTGTAGCTATCAGCTCAGAATTCAAGACTCAGTTCATGTGGGACCTTGTCTGAAGCTCGCTAATGTCTTGTTAAAAATTAGCATTGACTTTACGTAGTTACTGGTTTTAAAAAACAAAGAACAGTTGCTTGTGCCTTAACTTGGAAATCTCACTGGTAAAGGCATATTTCATTGCTTCAGAGTTCCTTGATGTGTTGAACAAGATAAGAATAAAAAAAACCATGGTTATGGTTATAATATACTAAATATCTGTCCTTCTGCTTAGAATTACGAACAGACTCTTCTCCAGTTGATTAAATTCAGAAATTCAGAAGGACTAGAGCATTTTAGGGGAGGTGTTTTTTTTATCATATAATACATCTTTATTTACCTAGACGTAATGAGAACACTTAATAATTTAAAACTATCTGTTTCAGATAACTGTGGAATTTTTAAAGAATCTGCTCGCTTTTGGTAGCAATGGTTTGGATAACCAAGTTTGTATGGTGGACCAAAGTAGGCACTAGTGTAGATCTGCTGGAGCTAAGCTGTATCTCCTGGCTTCCCAGAGTTTGCCTGTGGAAGATAATAGTGGGGCCTTGGGTTAGGAAGGCACATTAAAAAATAAAGAAGTAAACAAATACGTCAACAGTGTATAGTTTCGGTTAGAATGCCATTGCAAGCCATATACAGAGATCTTTTTCAGAGGCCCATGGGATGATTTACAGGCTGTACTTTCAGAGTTCTTTATATAGCTTTGAAAAAAAAAGAAATACATGGGTGAGATACAGCTTTGTTTACTCTGAAGGCTTTTTGCTGTAATGAAGAATAATTATGCATATTTTAAGTTTTTATTGCCTGGGTGCTTAACATTATGGAGTATGCAGCTTATTTACTTATCGTGTTGATTCCACAAGAAAAATTAAGCCTGAGGGTGTTGTATGCTTGAGGATCACAGGCACTGGAGAACCCTCCTCTACCTTCTCGTTGTCACCGAGATAATTATAGAACTATTCTGGACTTGTCGTAATGTTGAGGTGTTCAGACCACAGCTTTCTAAATATTCTCAGTCACCCATGCTTGGAGGCATGAGAATGTCAGTAGCTTGCCATGGCCGCCTCTGGACTTTCCAGAGCTCTTCAAGGTTGTGGACAGGGTGCGTAACTTGAGCAATCACAGAAGTCCAGTGTGTGTCTGGTAACACTTTGCATGTCAGTTTAGTGGGATGTGAGTGAGTGTACAGGCTGCACTAATTGTGATTCAGTAGAGCTATCGTGCATACATCAAGATAAGCAGTCAGAATGAAAAGGAGAAAGAGAAGCTGTAGTCTAAGTTTATATTTTTAAGATAAAAGCAACAAAGCTGTATTGTTTATTATCCTTTCATAAACAGCATATGCATTTCTAAAATGTAGGTGAGAATTCTGTAATCTTACTTATGCAGGAATTCCTACCAAAGTACAAAGAAAACATGCTTGAATGGATTGGAGCTTCAAGCCACAGTAGACTGAGTTCTTAGTGAAGTCTTTTTAAGATTGCAGAATACACTTAAATGTATGTAATAAAACAGGATATTAAAAAAAAAAGAAGTTTTAAGACTAAGGGATATCAAGTACCACTGGAAAGAATTAGGATGTTGTATTTGAGGTCACGGGTATAATTGTCTAATAAAGAAACAGCTGTCTGAATGCACTTGTAAAATCCTGTGATGCATACTTCCAGAGAACTTCCTGTACAAAAGAAGTTGGATTTACGTAAGCTTCCTCTGGGTCATCGTAACTAACCTTTGTGCCCTTTCAAACAGCTTCTCACTCTGGTTTTCTTTCATTCATACTGCGTTCTGGGTGCCGGGAATACATGCTGATAAATAAAAAAACAAACCCCAAGACCCGTGTTCATTACTGTTAGGATAAAACCCTTAGTTTGGGAGGGGATGATACTGGTATTGTTAACCTGATCTGCAGATACTTACTGTTTACTTCTCAGTTCTCCTGTTTTGAATGTATTTTGCTGAATCACTCGTTCATATCTCTGGCTTAGTTAAGTGCCAGTTCTGCTCTTTGAGCCTCTAACTCAATTTCACTGATGGGGAATAGTAATGTTATGTGTCAGAAATTGAAAGTGTCAGATTTTTTTGGTGTACGTGTAAAAATATTCTCTCTAGTTTCTAAAACATAGGATATGTTAAAAACTGAAATAAGTCTTGATCCCTCTAGTTGCAATTCCATACTTCCTAGCTAGGGAATGAATGCTAGATTTTCACATCACAGAGCAGGACCGCTGTATAAAACATTGTGGTAACTCTGTGATGAAGTTGCAATCACCTATGCGCTCCCAACTGTGCATCTGTTGAGTTAGGGAAGTTTTGGAATTTAATACTTTGCCTTGGCAGGTCACTTCTTACAGGAAACCTTATATTTACTTTGACTGTATATATGTCTACTCACTCTGCATAAATTGAGCTAACTATCAACTGTAAAAGAGAAGCCATTTATCTTTTGCCAGTTAGTTTGATTTTTTTTAAAAAAAATTTTTTTTAAACACAAGTACATTTTTGTATCTGGGCCTCTTGAAACAGAAAAAACAGGAAAATTACTGTTATAAATACTACTTGACAATTTTTTTTTTTTCTTTCCTCTTTCAGATGAGAACTCTCCAGCCAATTTCTGGGATTCCAAGAATCGTGGAGTGACTGGCACACAAAAAGGACAAATTGTATGGCGAATTGAACCTGGCCCCTATTTTATGGAATGTGAGTACCTATTTATCCAATGCATATCCTAAAGCAAGCATGCCTTTGTGTCAAGGCAAGTCAACAGGATGGCATTTGGTATCCATTTTGTCAATCCCTCTGGTAAACCAAAGGAATTGATCGTATTGCTTTAAGGGGCATAATTTTCCAGTGTGTTTGCTGGACATTATAAAAATGGAGTTGAGCTTAGATGTGCATTTGTATTCTAGGGATGTTGTTAAACAGCATGCTTCAGTTTAAAGGAGGAAGAAATTACCTTGCGCAATGTCATATAATATGTAAGCATTGAAACATGAAGTCCCTTCCCAAGAAGTTTAAAATTTCAGCTGGACAAAGATTAGTGGTGAATGCACACGAAGGAAAAGGTAATAACCTAGTAGTGCTTGCTAGTGTTTGTTAGTATGAAGGTTAGATTTGTCTCTAGGAAGTGCCAGCCTTCTGTCCAGTTCCATCAGGATTTCTCAGCTGAAGTTTTGTTGTGCTGGGAAATCCACTAGGCAGTTTTGAAATATTGAGAGTCTCTGTGTGACTGGAAGAAAAAGCCTTCAGTTGAACTCCATAATGAGAACTGGTTAGCCAACCTTCAAATCAGAGAGCTATGCCACTCGCTTAGGTGACCAGGATTTATAGGAACCTAAGCCACTCTGCTGTGTACTCTTTTTTTTTTTCCCCCCTTTGTTTTTTGCTTTTTGATGAAAAGGAGCGATCTTACCATTTAAAGTATATGATCTCCTAAATAAATTGGTGCTCTAATCCTAGAATGTTGTGTCTGAGCTTGCTGGAAACTCTGATATACCAAGCATCAAAGTGGCAATCAGTCCCGAAAGAGCTGTGAGCTGCTCTACCACCTGTTTAGCCTCACAGCAATGAATCTTCCTTCATAAATTAAAAAAAATAAAAATACTCCCACTCCATTACTTCACTGTACACTGCAGTGCTGCTAACTGTAGGTCTTGGCAGAAATTTTTCTTCTAATTAACTGATATAACAGCAATACATATATTTCAAGAGGTGTTGTATACTCTGTACCATAAATAATCATTAAAGCTTCTTATTTCTAGAACTCATCATTGAATCTTGCCAAGTTACCCTATGCATTATGCGGCACATTTCTTTAACAACAACAACAAAAAAAGAGCTTTAATAGGATAAAATTAAATTCAATTTCAGGAGTCCATTATAGTAAAAAATGAATGAACTGAAGATGAAGATTAAGAAAATAATAAAGATCAAGATAATTAACTTTCCTGGTGCCAAAGAAAGTGGTGTATTAAAACAGATTAAAGTGTGTGTTAGAAGAGTTCATTGCCTCATCTTTCTTGCACGTATATTCTATCAGTATTGTTGCCAATATAGGCAGTTTAACTTCAAGGATGTTTGTAGCTTTCAACTGGTTATGTGTTGTTCCATTAATGTATGGAGATGAGGCTCTTGAGCAACGTTTTTCGTTCATGTGAGTAACCTAGGCTAATATTTCAGGAACTGGTAGTTTTGACTCAAAATCAGCTCAACTGACTTTGCACTTTACAACTGACTGCGCTTTGCAGCCAACTGATACGAAGAGTGCAGAATATATGTTCTTTGGTTATGGTTAGCTTTACTAATGACAAGCAATTTAAAAAGGAATGTTTATGAGCATATGTTGCTATAGCACATAGTATGGTAGATAAATATGTCACCAGTGACACTTGTGATCTAGTGAGAGGCCAAAAATTGCACTGAAACCCTTAACTGAATTTCTGATTCCACTTTTTAAACTAGAAGGCTCCACAGATATCTGACCATGTTTGCTCAGCAAGGCTTTTTCTTTTAGCTTCAAAAAAGAAGGGGGCAAAGCAGTAGTTGTAAAGCATGGTTTTGAAAATCTTCAAGGACAGAGATTTCACAGGTGCTGTAGGTAACATTTTCCACTGCTGCAGTATTTCTCCAGCTAAAAAGAGTTCTCTGGCATCCAATCTGAATGGCCAAAGTTTAAATTTGGGGCCATTACCCCTTTTAAAATCTTCTGATAGAGCTGGAAAGAGTTGTGTCTATAACATTTGTCTTGCCTTAACCTCCTCTTCACCCTGCTAAACAAGGCCAGCTCCTTCAGCCTCTTCTCATAGGTCACATTTGCTCCATCCCAACCATCTTTGTAGCCCTCTGCTGTCTCCTCTCCATTTTATCCATGCTCTTGAACCTAGGGACCCCAAATTAGACAGAGTATTCCAGGTGTGTCCCCACCACTACCAAGTAGAAGGGGACAGCAACTTCCATCTATTTGCTGGCCACTCACCTTCTAATGTAGCCTTGTGAGGTGGTCTGTCATATTTCCAATGAGAGCATGTGCTGGCTTGTTTTTAACCTGGTGTCCAGTTCCTTTTTAGCAGGGCTACAGCTTTACCAGTCTGTTCAGAGGCCATACTGATGCACGGGATTGTTCCACCTCCAGTGCAGAGACTTCCAAGTCTTCCTCTTGAACTTGATGACATTGCTGTTGACCCAGTCCTCCATAGCTATTGCTCATGCTCTGACGTGTAGAAGCTCCAGCAGATTGATGGCAAGCTAGGTATATAACTGGGTTAGAGCTGGGTTTACGTCACTGCAGGGTTTTCTGGCTTGAAGTTGTTTCATGTTTGGAGGATGCATGGTGCTTAATTGTGACCGCCTGTATGCTGCTACACCTATATGAATGGCAGGCTCTCTGGTCTACTGATACATAAGGAGAGGAGGGGGATGTTTGTTGCAAGCCTGAGAAGCCTTGAACCAGCTCTGGCAATGAGCTGGTTCTTGTGGTGCTTGTTAACAGAGTTACGCTAAATAACAACAATAATTCTTCAGGATTTACAGTCAAAACTGGCTTGAAGTTGTCTGTCTTTTTGGCAAGAAAAGGAACAGAAGTTACTAATGTTGAATGATGAGTTAAAATCAATCAGCATCCATGTTATCCCAAAGACTTTGGTTGTGTTTTTTCCCCTAACGGTGTCAGAGCTTAGAGACATTACATATCTTTTCACCAGTAATGTAACATCTCTGTAGGGTGAAGTGCAGAGGATGATAGCATTGTTAACAAGTCATATGCAAATGAATCTCATGCAGAAGGAGTATTTCCATTTTAATTGCGTTAATGTTAATCGGTGGGAGTCAGCTGGATTGGGCATCATATTCCTCCTGCAATCCTCAGATTTGAATCTTTTAAGACAAGCATCTTATGCCTTAATTTGGGAAGCTGTTTTTCCATGAGCATAATTGTAAATTTTATTAATAGTTTCCCTGAGGTCTGTGGAATTTATGCTTATGTGTAAAGTTTGGCCTTGGATAAGCATTTTTTCTGAATTTCGCAGTACTGTGTATATCCAGTCTTGTAACTCAATATTTCCAGTCATTCCATTTACTTCTCTTAAAATCCCTCACTATGGATTCAGCATCTCCTATTTTGCAAGCAAGTAAAGTTTATATAGTTTGCCATCTGCTCTGTTCAGATCAAGCAACTTGCAGAAAGAAGGGCAGGGAGAGTCTCATCGTCTTCTAAAACCAGACATTAATTCCCCCCAAAGCATCCAAAATTAGCAAAACAGGGATGATCAAAGAAAACTTGCACTTACTTTTGACAAAAATCAACACAAAAAACTCTGTAAGCTCTACCCCAGGAAGGGAGAATCAAAGGAATCAACAGTGAAGTAATGAGGAATGAACTTAATATATTCCAGAAATATAAACAGCCTCTGAGGGGAGTGGCTGAAGAAGGGGAGGTGGGGAAGAGCAAGCAAGGGAGAAAGAAAATGCTTGCAAAGTATGAAGTTCACCATCACAAACAGCTGCTGTCCTTAAGCTGTCACCTCGAGACAAAGTGAGCAGCTCTGGACTGCAGAGCCAACCAGTACAGAGGCAGGTGCTCCTCTTTCTTTTCCCTGGGAAAAGAGCAGAAGTGCCATATAATGAAAGAGAACTCTCTCATTTTAGAGATTCAAGAAGGTTACAATGGCACCAGGATTGATTTTTAGATGGTGGAGTGTTTCTGTGGGTGTAGCAGTCTGTGAGCTCGGGGTGGCAGTGGCTCTATTTGGGGCACCATGGTGGAACAGAGATGATGATATTCCTTATGGAGAGCAGAGCTAGCAGAAAGATGGAGTGAAATGATCCACGGAAAGGCTGGTGATGGAAAAAGCATGTGCAAAGAAACTTGAGTTTTATGAAGACCGGTTGATAAAACCTGCTGCTCATTTATAAACTGTGGCTTCTAAGTCAGTTTTCTGCAATGTGGGAAGGACAGGTCATGTTGGAGGTGCCATGGGAGGGAGATTCAGGATAGTACAGTCACTGTCGTGCAACAGGTAACTGGTGCTTGTGGACCTCCACGTGCAAAGTCCCCAGAAGTTAAAAGCTGTGCAGGTTCTAGTAGGTAAAACAGGCCAGGGGTTATTTTCTGCTGCTGGGAGCAAGTGACACAGCGAGGCTTGCGCCCATGCAGCCAACCCTTCCCCAGTGTCAGGGATGCATGGTCACCGTTCAGCAGTATTGCAGTATGGCTGGCCCTGTGCTCATCCTTGAGTCCTTACCATGGTCCTGCCTGGTTTATTAGTAAGGCATAGGCCAAGAGCCCCCTTGGAGGCTGGATTGGACCTGCATTTATAAGTTACAGCCTCAGTCCCATGAGTATTAATGACAGTACCCACAAGAAACACCTTCACCTACTTTACCTGTAGTGTAATGTCTTTGTTATTATTTATAACAGTCGATGTCATAGTCATTACTGTCAGTAGAATAAAAATACATTGATTTGCATATATTTTCTTTACTGGTGCTGTGGCTTTATGTCTTGAACATTAATCCATAGTGGCAGCTGTTGGGATTCATCCAGAGACTGCCAGTCTTGTCACATCAATCATTTCCAAATCACCCTTGGGATGTTTGTGGTTAAATTACTTCTGGTGCCACACTGTGATACTCGGATGCAGTGACTGCACAGATGCTGTCTGTTTTGTACTTAAAATCTCAGGTTTGTGGCATGGGCAGGCTATGAGATACATTCAGAAAACGTGGTAATGTATGTGTTTGCGTTATGCTGGTATCATGCTACAAGTGAGGTTTTGTGTGGAGTTCTCTGTATTCGGTCCTGTTTCCTGAAATTATAACTTTTGTAAAACTAGTATATTGAGACTGAAACTGCCATATTTTGTGGCTAGCAGAGTGGACTGCCAACTCCCTTTTATGTTAAAAAAGCTAATATGTACTGAAGGGGAAAAAAAAAAAATAATTGAACTTGATGTGCTTTTAGCTTTTAAGGGCTGCTGTAGCAAAGAGTTGTTGTTGCTAGAGGTATGAGCACAGTTTAGTATTTTTAGTGATTTTTGACCAAAATGATCAATGTTAATGAGTAGTCTATTAACGTATTTTGTTACTTGTATCCAGGCTTTTTATTTTTTGACCATTTAAATTAAATTCCGTAAAGGTCATGGCTTTCTCATGTGGAATTGTTCCGATCCTGTAACGCTTGCCTGTGTAGTGCCCTGCAACCAGTGCCCTTTCAGTGGTCTGTCTGGGGACTCATGGATATCGTCCCTACCCTATTTATAAACACATTCACTGAGTTAGAAATACTTCTATTATTCTTCTGCTATTTATATCTGTGGTCTCTTAACAGCTATTTTTGAGTATCACAAATAACTGCAACACGATCAGGTCTTGTATTTTTTACATTTGTGGCAAGCCTTGTTGACTTCCTTAAGCACATAATACCCCCAGTGTTTTGTTTTAAAGGTTAGATCATAATTAAATGCTTTGCCAAACTGGAATATAACAGGCCATGCTCATAATGTAAATAAGAATGTCTCAGAGTGACAGCAAAGCGAGAGGGGCAGGGTTAGGTAGGCTCTGTCATCTGAACAACCATTTCTCCAAAAAGTTTCCTTTGAAGCAGGGTAGATGGAGAGAGACCACTGGGACATAAACATTTTCTGTTATTGATCCTAGTTTATCTAAAAAGTTTTCTCTAAATCTGCATAAGTAATTTTCTAGGTTTTTTGGGTTTTGTTTGTTTGTTTGTGGGTTTTTTGTGTTTGTTGTTTTGGTTTTTTTTTTTAATCACTCCTTCTCTAAAATAAATTCCATCATATACCTGCTGAGGGAGATGGCAAGTACCCGGAGGCAGCTGCTTTGGCACTTGCGTTCTGCTTCTGTGTTGTTTGCTATGCAGTGCTCTTCCCAGTAGGAAGTAATTGAAAAGGTACGTGGTTAAAGTGATGCAGAGAACAGAATGCTAAATGTCCAAATGAAAAGGTTGTGTTCACTGAACTGTCACACTAAGGAAAAGAAATTCAACTGACAGAACATGCAGAGTGCTTCTAAATTCCTGCAGTTGCCTGCAAGGTCTTTGGGTGCAGCTGGGAAAAATCAGGTTTTAACCCAGTGCCTTTTCCCTGGATTGCATCTCCCTTTATAGCTTTGTAAAGCCTGAATGTGAGTGACTTCATTTGTTCTAGTGACAAAGTTTTCTTAAATAAATTTCGCAGAACATGCTCTCACATTTTTCAGATGAGTTTATGCGATGTCAGCTTTTTCCTCATTGACTGTTGGAGGTCATATGTTTATATTTGCGGAGAGCCGTGGATTCAGCCCAGGTAACTTCTGGCATCTAGCTGTGGTGTCCAGGAAGCATTAACTGCTGTGCTGTTTCCATAAAATTAATCAGAAGCACTGTTTACCTCCACAGACTGTTACAGCCCAGCTAGGATTTGACTTGTCTTCTGGAGGTGTCTCTGTCCATCCCTTCTCAATGGAGCATGGGGTGATTCCACCTTTCATATAGGCATTTCATTTGACTATGGTGTATCTGGAGCAACCTATTCTTACAGTGAACACATTTGTTTTCCTCAATTATTAGTCTCCTGGAAAGTATGCATTCTTCTAGAATTATGTTAATGTGTTTATGTATTCCAAGTTTATGTATTCTCAGAATCTTTCTATCCTAAAGCAATTTTTTGATGGGCAAAGTATTAAAGGCAGTAAAAAGGTAGTTAAAGTGGGGAACTTCAGGGAATTAATGATGTTTTAAAAACAAGCTATTACTTGGTGTAAGCTGATCTGTTTATTATTGAAGAGACAAGAGTGTATGGTCCATAGATGGAAGTGCAACGCTATAATTTCATGCAGGAGTTCTTTTGAAATTCAAATGTCAGTGTTTGAGTCCTACAAACCTTCGTTAATTCCAACATTTTTATGTAATGGGCCTGAGCTATAAAACTCTGGTTATAAAATGATAACAGTTATTGGCTTTTCAAGAAGGGAATTATGGTTTTACAGAGTTTTTACGGATTAATTAACATGTATATTGCTTTTTATATGGCTGTGTGATAACTTTTAAAGAATCGTAAATACCCCAATTGTTGTCTTTTAAATGAAGAAGGAATTTCTAGTGGTCTGTATGATGTCTGGAGGGATGTCAGTGACAATGGGGCATGTGTGGTATCAAGAACACAGAGCTAGGTACAGTCATTTTTTTTCCCCCCATGAATGAAAATACTTTTTGCTCTGAAAGGTCGTATTTTTCTTTCATGAGGCAGCGTATAGTCCTGTCATCTGGTACAGATGTCTTTATCTTGCTGGATTTACTGCTATTAAGTTGTTTGTTACAGATCACATACGAGCAAGCTAATTAGCTTGCTGAGGGAAGAAGTAGAAAAGAAAAAAGAGGAGTGCAAGTTTTCCCCTAAAGGAAACACATGAAAGCAAGGTGGCAGGAGGAATGAAAGAAACTGGGAAAACTCCGTAGGTGACATGCTATTGTGCAGGTTGTAGCATGGAACAGTTCAGAGGCAGCCTGTGTGTGTATTGTATTGAACTCAACTCTCCAAATATTAAAGTCCTGTTTGCAGATAATTGAACTTACTGTTTCTGAGGAGTTCTGTGCATTTATGGGGCCTTATTTATAGGCAGTAGGATGAGATGTGTTCTATGAGGCACAGCCGCAAATACCTATATTCAATATACATGGAGCTCAGGAATCCATCAGTCATCAAGAAAAAAAATATTCTAATCAACATTTTTTTCTGATAACACAGTACAAGAAACGTCAAAAAGCTAGATCCTCAGCTATTAGGAACTGACAGGGTTACTCTGACATTTCTTTTACTGTTAAGTGTTAGGTGTAGTTTCTAGCCTTATGAGGCACCAAAAAAATTACTTAGCTGTCTCTGGTCCTATGAAGGGATTGTATTCTTGCTATATACAAGATCCAGTCTTGCAAACCCGTATTCACTTCAGCAATGTCTGTATGCTTGTGATGGGTAGCCCATTTTACAATTCCATACTGAATTTCAAGCACAGCTTCTCTTGTGTTAATCCTGTTGACACAATGCTAATGTCAGGTCTGCCATTCCTGGGTGTAGTGCTGTATAAAGCCCAAATCAAATCAGTGCTGCTTCTGTTGGGAAGTGATAGGAAAATTTTTTATTTTTATGTTTTTAAGTGCTCTGCTTTTTCTAATAATTTCTACGATTAGTCCTGAAGATTTTTTTAATTTATTTGGTTTGTATGAAAGGGATCATCAGATCTATTTCTTGAATCAAACATGGTTTTCTTCTGTCACCAGCCACATAGAGGTATTGAAAAGTACTGTATTCTTGTAGAAGTCATTGAGAGAAAGAAATCTGAGAATCCAAAGCTTGAAGCCTTTAGGGGGATCTATATGTCAGTGTAGTGAGAATATATAACAAACTTCTGTCCACAATCACGTTACGGACCATCTGTGGATAGAAGCAACAGCTGAAAACCTTTCCATTGCTAGATCCCTATCAGAAGTGATGAATTGGAAAAGGTAGTCAGTGACAACAGACTGAATAAACAGCAGCTCCAGAAACTCTCTGAAAAATAAAGTTTGGGTTGCAATAAAACTAAGCAATGTAGCTGGAAAGTAGGAGTCATGTTGAAATAATTCGTTATCTTACTATGCTCTGATGTGGTCAGAATATGTTTACAGTGTGATTAAGAGATGCTCAGGACTTGAGTCCTGGTTCCTTCATATGTGCGTTTTACTATGTGGAGAGTCCAGCACTTGGTATAAATGCTGCCAACTTTCACAGGTGCTGAAAGTCCAATTTTATGTGAGCTAGAAATTCTTGTATGTCCATTTGGGTTAAGCATTGTTGGTAGGTCAATGGAATTGCTCAGTTTAGGAAGAGCCATGACTCGTAATTTTTAGGTCTGATAAACCTTTGCAGGTGATTAGAAATCCTGTTTGCATTTTGAATTTTGCTGTAAAGCTTGTGGTAGATAGAGCATGTTTTGACTGTGTGTGTGAACTCGGCTGTAAGGAGGAGGAAGCGGGACCAGCAGCTCCTCCACCTCCTAAGTCCCTGGAGGCTCTGTCAGCCAGACGCTTTCCTTTGAAGGGCAGTTCTGAGGTGCCTCCTCTTTGTTCTGGGAGGAAGATAGTAAATAAACGTTGACCTATAACTGCAGCAAATTTAAAAATAAATAAATAATCCTTTTTGGCTGAGCCGGCTTGCAGGATGGATTTCTGATCCTTCTGCGTGGAGATAAGTGGGTATTTTATCTCGCAGTAATGAAATACCTCAGCCCTCAAGGAATCATGCTGTATGTCTCAAAACCTTATACAAAATATTGCAGTTTTGTATATTAGAACTACTAACATATCATTAAACCGAGTCAGAGGATTAGAACTGCCAAGGCTTTCATGCACATCCTCCGGTCTGTCTGAACTGGCTGCTATAATTTCTGCCTGCCTGTCTGTAGCCATTTCTGCCTGCCTGTGGCCATTTCTGTACTCAGAAGTAAACCTTCGTCAGCCTCACACAGAAGAGTTTTCCCAGCGGAGAAGGAAAACAGAGAGATTGTTCCAGATAGGGATCCACAGGATCAAGGGCAGCCATAATTATAGCTGTTCTGCTGGTGTGGAAGAATGCAGAGGAACAACAGTGGAGGTCAGGCTTCGGTTAAACATAATACTCTTTTGTTTGCAGTAAATGCAGTTTAGCAAACAAAACTTTATTCAGTAGGACCAGAAACATGGTCCAATGTTCACCTTTCTGGTGTTCCAGTATAAAGTGCTTCAGGCTTCCTTCAGGTATGTGTAATGCAACTTCTTCTAGAGTCTGAAAAGAATCATCCTTGTAGCAAATGTCTTAGTAACCCTTTTTCATAGCTGATTATATTGAAATAATAGCAGAAACATGAGCTGCAGAATTAGGTAAGTTACTTTCTTTTTTCCCCATTAAGTAACAGAAGGTCCCAAAACACAAAGGGGAGATAACGATGATACTCTATTCTTAATTTCCTGTTGAAGTATTTCTGAAGACAGATCATTGACTGATGGATCCTACTCATATAGAATGAGCTTTCCGGAGTACTCTGAACAGCACATTAATAGCTTTCCACCATGGTCAGCCGTACTTGCATCTCCACTCCTACCAGAATGCCAGAACACCTGTAGGGCTAATGCAGAATCTAAACTTTAAGAGCTTGCGTTTTACAGTATTTTGTCTCATCTTCAAATTGTGTCTATTTATTCTCTTTATTTTACCACGATCAAGAGTATTTTTGGATTGGCATATTAAATGATAGTAAAAGGTTTGACAGGTTACACAAAAAGCGAAATCTTATCAGTGAGGCTCTGCAGGAGTTAATAAAAGATGTAGTAATTTTAACAATATTCATCAGTGGATTGAAATCCAGGGTTCCTACTGATCTCATCTGTGGACAATATGAGAATTAGTTGAATGAATAAAAGCAGTTGAAGATCCGTATAGGATGATGTAGCAAGCTAGACACAGCCAAATAAAATTAATTTTGATATTGCTGACTTCAGAATGAAAGGCATGTAGGCCACGTGCCCTGCACCTCAATGTCAACTTGCTCTGTACCCTATGACAAGGAGCTGTAATGCATTTCTTGGATATGTAAGCAGAGGAGCATCTTGTAGGACCATGGGAATGATCCCCCTAACCCTGCCCCCCCATTCAGCTTTGGTGAGGGTGATGCTGGGGTGCTGTGTATAGTTCTGGAGTCCAGAAGTCAACATTTATTTTGTGAAGGGATGAAGGTGCAGCAAAGAGCACAATAATGATTAGAATAGATGACCTAATGATTTCTTTTCTCCTCCATCTTGTAAGAACCAACTCAGACCAAAGCCCACGGTTATCTTACAGCAAATAGGGTTGTATTATAATGCAGGAAAATATATCCTGAGTCTCTAGCCTGATTCTCTGCAATCCTGGTTTTGGCTGAGAGAGAGTGGTGGGACACTTGTAGCCTATCTGTGACCTTGCCCATGGTTCAGAAAAAGAAGTGCAAAACGTTCCTGCTGCCACTGCTACGTGAGGGCTCGGGGCACTTAGCACGTGATCACCTGTGCTGTGCTCCTTTTGATCACAATTACTATGGGGTAAGAAATTAATCTGAGAATTACTGCTTCCATATGAAAAAACCCCAAACTGTTCAAACTGCCTCAAAAGGCTGCCGCTATTTAAGTTACCCTTGCAACGTAGGAATCTACTGAAAAATAGTAATTAACTTAACCCTGTTACGTTGAAATAAACTTGTCTTCAGAGATCAGCACCGATCTCATTTCCTTCCCTCTGGACCCATACAAAACATACAGAAGTGGCTTCGTGTGAATTGTGGCTTGTGAATACTTAGGCATTTCTTACCCAGTAGTGAGCACGGGCATCTTGCTGAAAGAGCTGGAAAAAATGGGCTGTTGTTTTTTTACTGACTGAGTAGAAATCCAGTTAAAATTAAAAGACAAGTTTCTAAATTTCTACAAGTTGAGAGAAAATATATTTCCAGTTAGAGTTACTGTGTGCTTTTACAGTGAAGATGTGTCAGGGAACTGCCCAAACTCGGACTCCATGTACAGAAGTCAGCTATGACTCCCTGTATGCATGTGTTCCTTTTGGCTAGGATCAGTCATGAAGGGTTTAATGCGATTTTTGTTTTGTTTTCCAGCTGAAATAAAGATCTGTTTTAAATACTACCATGGTGTTAGTGGAGCCCTCCGAGCTACTACTCCATGTATCACTGTGAAAAACCCTGCTGTGATGGTAAGTTTAGCCTTTTTGTTCATAGGATTTTTGTAAGATGATAATATTAACTGTCAGACAAACCTATTGATATATCTCCTACTTTTACCATTAACTGCAATTTTTGCAAAAAACTATATTGCCTGACAAAAATAATTATGCTTTTCTTGATTTTTGTTTTTTTCATGGTAAAATGACAGTAAAAATCACTGAACTTAGCTGAAATCTTTTATGCTAAGAACTTGATTTTACTTGCTTTCAATTTTGTGTCTCACAGTTTGCTGTAATTTAGCACCATAGTGGAAATTTTTCACACTGGTTATCCAACTCAAACAACCCTTATTAAAAGTATCAATTTCTTATTATTTGTTTAAAATGAATTATTAACATGAAACTGCTGCTGAGATAGCAATTATTAGTATAAAAATGAGACTGGGCAGAACTCTGGTCTTGCAAAAATTACTGATTTTTTTTTTTTTTTGAGCATTCATATACCATTGAAATTTAGATACTTCTCTGACTACTGAGAATTATTGCTGCCTTACCATGCTTTCATTATGAGACGTGTTCTTTTGAAACACTAGACGTTTTAGAAGAGGTTTTTTTTAGTTGTTTAAATACATATCGGAAGAAGAGCCTTCCAAACTTGTATCCAGGTGCTTTTATTGGAAGTAATTTATCTAATAGGCTAGCTCTTCAGCTGACATGAAGTTTCACAGTGCATTTGATTCATTGATACTAGCTGTCAAATATTTAAGATCACATCTGTCAGGATGTTGTCTTGACAACTGCAATGTTGAAGATACTGTAGAGCGCAACTTACTCAGACTGAATAGCTTGTATTCTAATCCTGCGCTTTTTCAGCATTGTGTATTATATACAAGTGCACATTATGGCTATATGATACTGTATGTGCTATACTAGACTTCATATCTCATTATACCAAATGTTTTTTTCTTTTCCTTAGAATTACCGACATAGGTGATAGCATCATTTAATTGTCGGATCTTTGTCAGATCTGACTATGAACAATATTGTTTCACAGCAACCATATGAACTCTTGATATTTTATGGAAGAAAATGTTTTACAGTTAATGAGCTTGACACTATCTTTAATATCAGTTGATAAACTACAAACTGTAAGATAGCCTGACTTTGAACAAAGAAAGAAATGCATCTCAAAGGAACCGTTAAAGCGGGCTATGTGCTGCGCTGTGTTGTTACTGAGAAGCAGAATGATTTTATTGGATGGAGAAACCATTTGAACTCTTGTGTTTTCTTGACCTTGTATTTTTGAGAATCATTGCATAAAAGAACATCTGAACTTCTGTCTTTGAATATGCATTTATTTACTTGGGAGCTACCTGAAGACCTGTCCTTCGGATTAATTTGTCAGTCTTGAGGGGTTAACTGGCTGTTGCTGTTTAAATTTCTTTCTTTTGAAAGGTAGCATAGGGTCCCGGGTATTCTGCAGAATTTACACTCCTGCTAGAAGATGTAATTTTATGTAAACATTTTTGTTTGTGCTAGTAGTACAGATTTCCAGTAATAGTAAGCTGTTAGTTTCCTTGCTGAGAATGTCATATGACAGCTCAGATGAGACTTCCTAAAAATACCATATTGGGTTAGTTATACATAAATATACATATTATTATATGTTAATACCTCACACCATTTTCATGGTTTTGGTGTTGAGCACTGTGTTGTCGAGAATACTTTGTTCTCTTGGCACTGGTGATGCCTGTTGCTAAGGAAATGCTGTTTGTGGAAGTGGTAAGAGAGTCACGATATGCCCACTCTCTTTTTTTTAAGCTGCAATAAGTTACCTGATTACTTGGATCATTCTGTATTTTCACATTACATGGTTTGCTGGGAGATAAGTCTCTGTTTTTCCTCATATTGATGGCATATCGTACCAGGCATGTCAGTACATCTTATTTTTGGATAAGCAACTAACATTCTGTTGTGTTCATTTGAACCAGTGGAAGTGCAAGGGCTGAACTAGCATTGAGAAACACTGCGTTGCACCAGATGAGATAGCCTTCGTAGTGCAAAAATCTAAGCATGTTATGCTGGGATGAAATTTTGTACTTGGCATGGAAAAACTGAAATTGCTGTTCAGATCATAATGGAACAGGAAAAGGGTATATAGCAAAACCATTGAAGTGCTGGGGAACACTGTTACAATTTATTTTATTATAACTGAATTGTGGGCAAACCTTATTTGCTATAAAATGAAGTAATGCTTAGCAATGCAAACAGTATTACTTGGAGTCAGTGGTGTAACAGAAAAATAGGTATAGAATGATGAGGGCCTTTTTGTTGATGAAAAACATTTTTAACAAGAAAACAATGCATGTTAGAATAAGCCCCAAAGAGTACACTGAAATACGTAGCATTCATCTGGCTCTGCCTGGGCAGCGTCGCCATCCTAGGGGGATGAGCCCCTTGCTGCTTCCAGGGAATGTGTCCGTAGGCAAGGGGACTCTGATCCAGCTGGAATTAACCCATTGCTTTTGATGCCCTCGTAATTTCACTACCATCTGTCATCACTTATGCGTCCGTATAAAGTCACTGGTGTAGTGATGTCATGCTGGGTGGGAAAGTGATAGAGTTTCGAGCACTCTGGTGAGAAACGTCTTGCCCTGAGAATGGAGGTGCATCGTGAAGCCGGCAGTGGGGGAAGGGAATGGGCTGGTTGGTGAGTGGCAGGGCTCACAAGACCACCGAGGCCCCTGGGGACATCAGACATCAACGTCATTGCTGTTCCTTCGTCCCTTTGTTTGACTGCTTGTTACATACAAAGTAGTAGAGTTTTGCAACAGGAGAAATTTTGTGCGTTTGCTAATTCCGATGAGATTCCAATGTGCTTGCTGATCATTGGTGGGAAGTATTTGAAAGATAATGATAGTTTAAAGCAACATAAAAATAAATGATTATGGGTTTGGTTAATGCAAAATGGGTTCCTCACAGCTACCATGGCTCCAGAAATCATTTATCAATCTGGTAACTTCTAGTTCAGCCTTTAGATAACTGTTCAGCTGCTCAAAACTGCTTTACATACTTCACCTACACACATAGGGGTATGAGTTTTTATTCAGCTTATCTTTTTTATCATTTAGTAGATCAGATGACTTCCTGTTCTACCACTGGTATTAATCCCCAGTGCCATGTTTGGCTGATGCTTTTTCATCGGGCTGTGTCACCTCTTCTGCCTGGGAGAGAGCGCAGTGCCTACCTGGAGAAGTGTTTGACTTTAAAGATAGCTCCATTGACATCTTCATGTTAGATTATTCAGCTGGGTGCACATCTCTGTCTTGAAAGATGAATTCTTCTGCAAGTTAAAAGAGCTAGGTATTAATAAGACATTAATACATGAGAAAATTTTATTTTGAACTGGTACTTTACCTAACAAGGGAGTTCAGTGGAAACCAAACCTGGAAATCTGTGAAGCGTGAGCTTTTAGACCACATTCATGTTTAGATATCTGATGCATTTTTCTATATAAAAGGAGCTTTTGTTCATAGACCTGAAGGCTTTTGTTAGTCTCGCTTTGATGTCTTTTGCTTTTTTTGTTGCACAGTAAATTATCTATTTATGGAAAGTGACAAAAGTTACACATGCTGTCACTGGCCAGCTCGGTGCTTTGGTATGTATTACCAATCCATACTGTTGATTTTATTTTACAAAAGGGAAACCTGTAAGAAAATACAGTCTCCTTTTCTCCAATTAATAGTGTCTGCACGTGTATTAGCCTGTATATGTTTTGTTTGGAAGATTCCAAGGACCGGTATATTAGCACTGTGTGGCATAAATGATAGATAATTTCCTAGAAACAAATGCTGTAGCTTTGCCTGTCCATGGTATTAGGCAGTAGTTGGTCTGATTCTTCCCCTGTATACTACCTTACAATTGCGTTATCATCCTCAAGCATGTACAAAGCAGACGAAAACTTCGGTGGTATATTTCATTTTTTTCCTCTTCTTCAGATGGGAGTAGAAGGCACGGATGAAGGTGCTTCTGGAGCCCAGCATTCTCGGAAGTTAGTCAGCTTTACCCTATCAGGTAAAAACCAACACTACTCTGTGTTTCACAAATTACTGTTACCAAAAAAAAAAAAAAAAAGTTGTTTTAAATAACTTCAAAGATAGAACACTTTTCTTCATTAGCCTCTGTAGGAGCACACTCTAGTGGCTTGAAAGATCTCATTTCTTTAGAACTTCTGTTTGTTGAAAACAAGACAGAATCATGAATCTCCAGGAGTGAAAGAAATAGATTTGATGGATCCCAGCATGAAAAATTTGGAGAGATTTCCAGCTTGCACAAGGGATGGTTCCTCTCAGACAGAGGAGTGGAAAACATAGCCTTTAAATAAAATATAAGCTGGTTCCATCGCTTTGAAGTAGTAAAAAAGCAATGGCTGCAAATGGTGGTTTAGAAAGGAAAAAAAAATCTTCACTTGTAACAGAGCTCAGCTGTCACTACAGTAAAATAGCTGTCGGGGCACAGCCTACCAACTTCACTTGTTCTGATTAGCACTTTATTCCATGGGAAGTCTTGTGTGAGACTAAAGCATATCCAGCTTGAGCAAAGACAGAAAAAATTTTGCTTCTCAATCTTGAATAGACAATCAAAACATTTAGTGATTGTAGCGGTAGAGCGGAAAAAAACCCCACTTTTTGAAACGGTCTTGCAGCAGTTATCTGGGATAGAGCTGATAGGTTGTATAGACTCCCATAGAATACTATAAAATTAATTGTTTTGTGAATTTTGAAAAACCTATTGTGTAATAGAAGGCTGTCAGTCAGCCTGAGGAGTCCCCTAAATTAATTTTGAAAAGTGTATGGACTGATAGGTCTGTAAGGTACTTCCCAGAACATTTTTTGGTTGCTTATTTGCACGTGCGAAGTTGTTGCTTTTAAAGGCAAGTAACCATTATCTCCTGGTATTTCTATTGTGCAGCTTAATTTTGAACAGTGGGTAGGATTTTTTTTTCACTGAATCCCCAGGCATGGCATTTAATTTCAGTGCAGTGAATTTTGCCTGCATGTATAAACTGGTCATCTAAGTATGTATGTGCCAGTTGCATTAGAGATGTGAAGACTGCATGCAGCATATTGGAGTGCGTAATGAAGAGAGAGACAAAAATCTTGTGCTTCAGCAAACCTAACCATAGAAATATTTTACAGTTAAGTTTAAAAACTAATACTATATAAAAAAAAATACCTCTTTGTTTTTGTTGAAGCTTGTGCTATCATTAAAGTCCTTGGGCAAAACAATATGCACCTGAGGAAATGATTATTTATTGTTGCAAGTCACAAGGGCTGCAATTCTGAGGTTTCCCTAGGAAGAAAGAAGCATTTTCAGAAAACTCTGCCTCCTTTTACATGAGATCAGGTTATCTTCTTCTAAGCTGGGAGAAAGTGTGCATCATAGTCCAGAGCAACCTTGATAATGAGTATTTGAAGTTATGTTTATCAAAGCCTCGACTTTGGGAAAGTAAGAGTTCACTACATTACCTCCCATAGAGTTTTTTATCTTAGCCCCTTCCCCTTACCCAGAAACAGAGCAAGTACGGTGTGATTTTGTGTGTGTGTATTTTGGTTTTTCTTTTTAAGACTGGAAATACCTTACATTCTAAGAAAAACATTTGTAGGTGAGTTACAAATTCCTGCTTTTTGTTTTACAAATGACTGGAGGCTGAAATGCAAATGTTGATTGATACCTTTCCTCCCTATATTCTCTTGGGAAAACACTTCCTGCTTTAACTGTCTGCTGTACACTGGATCCAGTTAACGTATGAGTAATTTTATGTTGCTTTATTTAGTAGTTTATGGTGAATTGATTTCCTGGGTAATATTTTAGGAATGCACTACTTTTCTGAACTAGCTTTAATTTACTCAATTCCTTTTTCCTTCCTTCTTGTTTTGCTTTATAGATATTAGAGCAGTTGGACTTAAAAAAGGCATGTTCTTCAACCCTGATCCTTATCTGAAGATGTCCATTCAGCCAGGCAAGAAAAGCACATTTCCTACATTTGCTCATCATGGCCAGGAAAGAAGGTCGACGATCATCAGTAACACAACTAATCCTGTTTGGCACAGAGAGGTAATGTATCCCTTTTGAGAGCTGTCTGCCAGCTGATGCAGTTGTACCAGGCTCGTATTTTCTCTTTATGCATTAGTCCTTACTCTCTTAAGGCTCTGAGCTTATTTTGTAGAGAGTTATTTAAACTGACACAGAAATTGTAGTAATTTTAGGAACCCTGTTGTTGGATGGAAACAGCTATCATCTGCATATTTAAGCTGTGTATTTAAGCTGCACTGCTGTGAGGTTTTCATTCCCTTCTCTGCTAACAAGAGTTAAACCCAGTCAACAGCCTGGTAGATTTCTTGAAATTGCAAAAATAAATTAATTAAAATGGATTATATGTTGAGATGAGTGTTTAAGAAAAGCTACAATAAGTGAGCATTTATCCTCAGTGATTGCAACAACTGTTCATTTGGAAATGATATTCTTCTTGTGCACAGCAGGTGGCAAGCTTTCAGTTTTGTCAGGCAGAGGGGATGCTCTTTGGTATAGCCTCTGTATGTGCTGCTGTAGGAGGAAAGCTCAGGGAGGCATCACAGCACCACTCAGCAAGGGGGTGGGGGGAAAAGGCAGTTTGGCAGAAGACAGTTTTCCAGATGTGTTTATGTTGGGTAAGCTGTGCAGGTCTCAGAGAAGGAACTCAGTCCCACAGCTGTCTTTCAGCACAGAAGAGCCAGGCTGTGACTTTGAAGAGAAACTTTATGTGGGAAACAAGGTGAAAATACTGACATAAGTCCATAACCCTTTCAGGACTGTTCTTGATCTGCGCCTGTTTTCTGATGAGCAGATGCCTGTACTGTGTTTGATGAATGTTAATGTGTTCATTAGGAAGGTTGGAAAATTGGGTGGGCTTTGGAAAGTGTTCCCACAAATCATAATCAAACCAAACAAGCAGTAAAGCAGAACAGAGCAGGGCCAGCATTAGCACCGCTCTGGGGTCCTTGGTTGTAGGAAAGACTGTAGATGTATGGAAGTCTTAAAATCCTAAAAATATCAAAGTTCTAATCTCTAAATTGATTCTTCATCTTTCTTTCTTTCCATCCATCTATCCAGTAGATGGATATAAAATCTAGTCTTATTTTTCCCCTTTTTTCTCCTCCAGTTCTCCTTGGTTTTGAAGCTTATTAGAAAAGTGATAATGTTCACTGGTGCACGCATTGTATCAACTTGCTTTAACTGCTGTATCTTCCCTGTAGCAATGCTCTGACGACAGCAGATTATGATCCCATTACATATGCTGTCCTAGCGGTGCAGAATTGATTCTGTTTTACATCTACTCCTTTCTGCAAAATAATTTGCAGTTTTATAGCGAACTGAGAGTGACACATTTTTAAGTCCTGTTTATCACAGAAACCCAGCTCCAAAAGTTGCCCAGCATGAGAAAGTGTTTTTATTCTTGACCCAATTTAATTGGTGGGTTTGAATATATTCAACTGATGTCTACAGCTGGACTGAAGAGTTGTTCCTTCTATAGTTCCTTGTTCAATACATCTTTAGCTATCTAGCCAGGTGTGTAGTAGGCATTGTACCCAGGTTGTGATTTGCTCAGAGGTCTTAAAGATGGCAGATAGTAAAAGTATAACCAGATGACCTTGGCTTTTCTGAGTAGGTTATACCATACTTTTTTCTTTATTTGAAATATCTTAAAATCTAGAGGAAAAATAAATATCTTTGGTACCCAAGCTTGCTTTCCTAAGGGAATTTGTTATCACACTGTTTGTGTATGCGTGTGTGTGTGTGTCTGCCAAGATGCCTGCTCATATATTTTCCCCATACCACTTTTGAATCTTTTGGCCATCTTCAGACAGACTTGACAGAGCAGCACAGGTCTCAAAGATGAAGTATTCATAAACTGCATGAAAATTGATGCTAGGCTGAAGAGAGTAACTGTGATAGTGCTCCCTCATAGGGAAAGGTGGAAGAATAATATTACCAGAAATCTTTTATAAATTAGCACCATGTTATTTAAAGGCCCCAAGTGCAGAAGAAGGTTCTGTTGGAGCTTGCTGAGAAGATTTGTGAACTTTGGGGCAAAAATCTATAGATGATTGTCCTCCTTCAGTTACAGTGCTTCTGAAAATACTGTATACACACAGCCCTCTTGATTTGCTGTCATACATACAAAAAATTAACGCAAAGTGTGGTGTGAAGGGAAGTTCACTAAGCACAGTCTAGAGTGAGACACTTTCCTCCTTCCTCCTGCATTGACCTGACTACTATTCTATAACCTGATAGAGTACAGCAAGCATTCCTTCTCTTTTTGCTTTCTACTATCCAAATTGAAGCAAGCACTAGCATACGCTGCTTTCTCCTTTCTGACATAGACTGCAAACGTGCTTTTATCCAGTGCAGTAAAAGGGTATGGGTTTCCCGAGAGGCTAGTTACATATGCAAAACTACAGTGCTTATTACATGATGTTGATGTTACTTTGCAATATAGAAACTGCTGTCATCAATCATTGCTTTCGGAGTTCACTGCACTGTAGTAGTAATTATGTACATACTTTATGAATAGAAGTGTATTGATATGGCATCAAATATGTTCTTTCCTTCCAGAAATACTCTTTTGTTGCACTTCTAACAGATGTCCTGGAAATTGAGGTTAAAGACAAATTTGCCAAGAGTCGTCCGATCATCAAGCGCTTTCTTGGGAAGTTAACCATACCAGTTCAGAGACTATTGGAGAGACATGCAATTGGGTAAATTAACACATTCTTAATGCTAAGTTCCGTTGATTAGGGAGACTCAGCATCTAGGATACTGGCACAGAGCAGCCTTTCTGGCTTACTGGAACAGACCAGCAAATTTCTACTGCACCTGTACTAAGAAATTTAGTAGGAATTTTAATAGCCTTATAACCTGACTGGAAGATGCCAGTGTTTCTAACCCTGTTCTGAGTGCATGTACCTCTGTGTGTGTAAGTGTGTGTCTATAATTTGTTTCCAGCTTAATTTCTTTACACAAAAAATGATACCCTCACAACAAAATGTTACCGTCTGGCTAGCTAGTCAAGAAGCAAAGCATTATCACAATACTATATGACTGTGTGCAAATTTTTTTAGAAGCAGCAGATTTTATTGTCTCACTTCCTTTACAGTTCAAGTATTTTTAATTGTCAGTTTAAAAATCAGAGATTATTGATTCCTTGAAAGACAACGGGAGGAACAAAATTATTCAAGTGTGTTTTGTATAGACCTAACTCAAAGTCTGTTAATGTGTCTTCGTTAACTTTAAAAGGCCACTGGATGAAGCCCATTAGGAATGATGGTGGAATAAAATGCGTATATTCTTCCCTGAAAGTTTAAGGGCATGGCAGTATCATCACGCTTTTGCACAGAAAGCGGGATATAAATGAGTGGCCTCCTTTTTCACAGATATTCCCATCAAGGTATCAAGTTACATAAATGGAGAAAATCAAATTCAATTTGAAAACAGTTTTCAGCTTTAAGTTTCCAAAGTGGTGGTTACACTGGTAAGTAAAGCAAGAATAAAATTATAGGAGTAGCTTAAAATTTTGATGATGTCTTCTGATACAGAATTTACTTAAGAAAAAAAAAAAAGAAAGAGCCTGCCCATTTGTTTCGTGGTGGCATGCAAGAGCATTTCAGGTGTATATACAATCTAAATTTTCTAAGAAATTCTTCATCTTTGACTTTCAATAAATTGTGGTAAGTTGAGCAAGCAGCTTTTTCTAATAAATTTGCACATTACTAGACACTCAAAAATAGCACCATGATACAGACTGGTTTCAAAACCTAGTTCAGGCTGTTCATTTCTGTGCTAAAACCCCAAAATGTTTTCCTTCTCTGGGATTTCTAGTGCTGTAAATTAGCCATTTACTGTGTTCATCAGTTCTTGCTGTTTTTTCAAACTGGTATTCTGGAATATATTTCCTATTTTCTTCTCCATACTTCAGTTCTCTATATTTGATAATATAAAATCTTTTTAGGAAAGGAAGGGCTGTATAATAAATATGTAGCAAGAATACAGGTAAGTATTCAGTTTGGTTTTGCCATAGTGCTGTTAGAACTGACATTAAATCAGGCTTGCAGATATTTTTGCCTCTTCATCTGCAATTTATTTGTCCATTTACGGTTTTTGTGTGCCAATCAGTTTGCAGAGTTCCTTTTTCCTAGACATTGTAAAGACAGACAACATTTCACCAGAAGTTTTGCGAAGGGAAGGAGTGTGAAGTTGAAATGTACCAAACGTACAATCAGCTGCTAATTCTCTTTTATTTTGTTTTTGGTCAAGCAAGTAAAACATCTTCACTTTCTTCTTTTTCATTTTGGTGATGTCAAGGACAATTGAAATCCTCCACTGGTTTAACATGTGAACTTGAAAAATTACATGAACAAAGTCCAAGGACTTATGGTACCCCATAGGCTTAACTTGCCCTTCCCCATGTTAATGATCAGTGTTAATGAATGAACAGGTGGAGCCCAGAACCAGCCATTTTTAGACAGACTGCACTGAAATTCTGCACCACTTCTAGCTGTTGGCACAGCTCACAAGTTTGCATAACAGAATGGCCAAGTGGCTTTAAGTTTCATGGAAAATATGATAAATGAGCATGAAAATAATCTAGTATTGGTTCAACTGAATACAGAGCAGCCATTATTCATGTCGTGGCTTTCTCTAATCTAGAATTGCCTAGAGTAACACAAACCTTATGTAAAAACTGTGGAAATCTCAAATGGCAATCTTCTGAGGACACCCCAAGTCTAGCAGAGAATTGTAATTGGAGTACAGAGCCATGAATCTGTGACAGATCCTACTGACACTACTATAATAATTTGATGTACTGTGGCCCATAGAGCAACGTGGGGGGGCTGCTTTGCCTTATATTGTCCACTCAGGACTTTTTTTGCTAAAAGCTAATGGTTGGATGCAAACTGCTGCAGCTTCTTTCAGTAATGACCTTGCATTCATTTTAGTCTGTCACTCAGATTGCAGTAGGAGTGCTCCCAGTATGGGAGAGGTGTTTATACCAATATAAATTTATTTGCATAAATAGCAAAAATTTCCTATGGAGGTCTTCAGCTGCCCCCTCCTCTCCCTTCAGCTGTCCCAGCTGGGCTGAGGGGGGCTGGGGCTGTGGATTCTGGCTGTGCCTAATACAAATGTATAGCCTAGGATCTGATCCTATGTTTCAAGCTGATACAAGTGCTTAATCAAGTCTGACTCCCACTGAATTCAGTAACCCTTAAGAACATATTTGAAGTTAAATCCGAGCATTAATAGTTTTTCTAAATAGGAATGCAGAAGTGCTTTACTGAATGAGAACTAAAATGTGAAAGAACTGTCTGGGAGTTCTGTATATAGAAAAAACCCACAAGGGGGCAGAAGGTTTTAAAAAATGAAAAGTTTTGTTAATTATAAAACATTTTGGGTTGGGGAAAGGAGGAGGTTAGAGGAAAGGGGATCCTTTGCACTTTGATTTCTTTAGGACTTAAGAAGAGATTTAGGGATGTATAAGAATTGCTGGGGCACAATCTGTGTTTGGAAATAATCAGAAGTAATTTGTTAGGCTGCTTTACCTATTAAGGTATTTTACACCACTGGTAGTGTTTGTGCTTTTCCATACAAGCTAGAGTATGTGGCTGACTTTAGGGTTCTAACAGAAATTGCATTCTAACATGCTGATTCTTATCTGATAAGGTAAGACCCTCTGATACAAAATACCGGAAAAATAAAACCAGTTAAAATTGTAAAAATAACCCCAATGTACTTGTTTTTGCAGAGACCAGGTTCTCAGCTATAATCTTGGCAGAAGGCTCCCAGCTGATCATGTAAGTGGATATCTCCAATTCAAAGTGGAAATCACATCTTCTGTTCACGAAGGTGAGAATTTGTCAATGATCTGGATCTCCAGATAGCTGTATGGGGATAGTTTCTATGTATTTCTGTTTCTGTGATTTTCTGTGATAATGTGCTATCTCATTTGTGTTCAGTGCCTCTATTACAGATTTTTCTATTGAGATTCAAAGTTTAAATACATCCGGTACTACTTTGGAGTTGGTGATTCCAAACCACCAATGCTTACTGTATTGTTTTCCTATTTTGTTTGATAGATTTTAAATTAATCTTCTTATGAGTCTCATTTTATGGGACAGGTTGGGTAATGAAATCCATTGTTTCTCTTCACTCTGTAACACCTTTGGCTGAGATGTCGACACCAAACTGGGTGGTAGTGTTGATCTGCTTGAGGGGAGGAGGGCTCTGCAGAGGGACCTGGACAGGCTGGATCGATGGGCCGAGGCCAACTGTATGAGGTTCAATAAGGCCAAGTGCTGGGTCCTGCACTTTGGTCACAACAACCCCATGCAGCGCTACAGGCTTGGGGAATAGCGGCTGGAAAGCTGCCTGGTGGAAAAAGACCTGGGGGTACTGATTGACAGCCGGCTGAATATGAGCCAGCAGTGTGCCCAGGTGGCCAAGAAGGCCACTGGCATCTTGGCCTGTATCAGGAATTGTGTGAGCAGCAGGAGTAGGGAAGTGATCGTGCCCCTGTACTCGGTGCTGGTGAGGCCGCACCTCGAATACTGTGTTCAGTTTTGGGCCCCTCACTACAAGAAAGATGTTGCATTGCTGGAACATGTCCAGAGGAGAGCGAGAAAGCTGGTGAGGGGTCTGGAACACAAGTCATACGAGGAACGGCTGAGGGAACTGGGGTTGTTTAGTCTGGAGAAGAGGAGGCTGAGGGGAGACCTAATCGCCCCCTACAACTCCCTGAAAGGAGGCTGTAGTGAGGTGGGGGTCGGTCTCTTCTCCCTGGTAACAGAGATAGGACGAGGGGGAATGTTTGAAGCTGAGCCAGGGCAGGTTTAGGCTAGACATTAGGAAAAACTTCTTCACCGAGAGGGTTGTCAGGCTCTGGAATGGGCTGCCCAGGGAGGTGGTGGAGTCTTCATCCCTGGAGGTATTTAAAAGAAGGACAGATGAGGTGCTTAGGGACATGGTTTAGTGGTGGGATGGCAGGGTTAGATTAAAGCTTGGACTCGATGATCTTAAAGGTCTTTTCCAACCGAGGAGATTCTATGATTCTATGAGATAAGCAGTTGCAAGAAATATTCCACCTGTGCTCTCCTCCCCTGCTAGTGTACATGCAGATCACTCTGTCCTGTCCCTCTTTTACAGGACTCCGTTCTGCTTTAGAACCAAGAATATCTGTTACGGTTATGAGAATACATGGTTCCATTAGGCAATTCTTTTATTTCCCTTTTTTCCTGTTCTGAAGGCAACTAGCAGAACATGGCTGGGGCAGTTTCATGCTTATCACATCATATATGTCTATTTACATGTTTATGATCTTAGATTCTCCTTCATTAGACTTGGCATAATCTCTTTGGTAGTGAGAGATCACTCTATCTTTTAACTCGATACAACCTTCTTACCTTTTTTTTTTTTTAGCCATGTAGTCCTGTATCTCATCATTATTTTTGCTCTGTCACCATTAGAAAAAATGCTTGTCTTCAGTCCCATTTTTTGCCAGCCAGTCTAGTTCACAGACTTCACTGTTTTTTGAAGACTTCTGCAGACACTTCTATCTGGGTTATTCAACGCTGTGCCTGTTTAATTCCCATGTGGGGAGTTACCATCTTACATCTCAAATAAGATGGCTTATTTTCATTTCCCTTTTATATGTATTACCATAGCATACCTAACATCTCATGAACTTTACTTGGGTAGATTGCCATTCTTTACAATGGAAAAGTCCTATAAATTAACTCAAAATATATGTTGTGTATATAAGTTGATCTCTGTACACAATTTGTCATTCTTCATGTGGTCTCAGGTGCTGGTTTCCATGCTGCTGAGGGTGTAATGACAACTGGTGTGAGTGACTGGCTTTGTGTAAATCCTACTTTTGCATATGAGATATACACTGTAGGAAACTGATTCCTTGGTTGTGAGGCTGGTTTTACTGACAGTTTGGCAAGACGCTTGGCAGTGCTCTGTCTTTTGAAAACAAATTGGTAGTCCTTTAAAGTCATACTTCACACCCCTTACATTTTCTGTATCCTACAAAATAGTATAGACTTATACAGAGAAAATCCTGTAATTGCTGTTACAATGCTGTAGATGCCTCTATTGTTTTAATTGTATTTTCTGCCCTTAGTTGTCTGATTGAAATAAGCAAACATCTTGAAAGATGTGTATTTTTATATCACTTCTGTGATCTTCTGTGATGCAGGCAAAGTAGAATGAACTGTCTGTTGTGGCACGGTGTTTCACATTCAGTCTTTGTGTCTCAGCAGATGCTTCACCGGAAACAGTTGGCACTTTGCTAGGAGTGAACTCTGTAAATGGAGACTTGGGGAGCCCCTCCGATGATGAGGACATGCCAGCAGGACATCACGATACATCCACAGTGTGTTCCAATGGTCCAGTCCTCGATGAATCTTCTGGAGAAACAATCCTGAGACACCCTTTAAGGACTAGTACAACTCTGGAAACGGACCAGGATGAGCTGACCTCCAGTGCTTCAAGATCATCACCTACCAGAGGTCGCCAGGACTCACTAAATGACTATCTGGATGCAATAGAACACAATAATCATCCCAGACCCGGGACGTCTGCCTGTGGTGAGCGTCCACGTGGAGCCTCCCCAAAACTGAGAAGTAGCTTCCCTACTGACACAAGACTTAATGCTATGCTTCACATTGACTCAGATGAAGAGGAACATGAGCTGCATCAAGACCTGGGTTTTCCGTCTTCTTTGGAAGACGATGGTGGTTTAGTAATGCTTAATGGTGCTACAAGAAATGTTGAAAGAAATGGTTTAAGTTACTCATCAGATCAGGTAATGCAAGGGCCTGCAGAGAATGAAAATGTTTCAGCCTCTGAAGCTCCTCTGCCATCAACTGATGACCAGCAAGAAACTCTCCCAGAGCTTCCACCATCACAGTTAGCAAGAGGTGAAAGCCTGCAAAGTTGTCAAAGTGAAGCACCAGCAGACCAGGCTGGCAGTGAGTCATGTGCCGATCGGGAGGCAGAGCAGGCTCCTAGCAGAGCGGACCCAGGAGCTCCTGATGCCGCTGCTGGGAGCAGAAGGGGTGTTAGTGAAACGGAGTCCATTGATCAAGCGTCTGAACCTTCCCAGATGTCATCAGAAACTGAGCAGAGTGATCCTGCTCGCACAGAAAGTGTCAGTGAGGCTAGCACCCGGCCAGAAGGGGAGAGTGATGTGGAAGGGGCAGACAGTTCTTGCAATGAAAGCGCAACTGTGCGACGTTCCTCAGTAGAAATGCGGTGTTCTTTTGAAAGTGCCAGGTTTCCTGAGACTCCAGCCTTTTCTTCTCAGGAGGAGGAGGAGGGAGCTTGTGCCACCGGTGCAGCTAGAATTGAACAAGGTGCTGAAACACAGGAGTCTGCAAGTACCTCTGGTTCTCTACCTGCGGTACAGTTACCTCAGCAGGAAGTACAGGAGGCTGAGGCAGGTGAATTACAAGACCAAGAGGAAGCAGAAGAAATCTGGCAAAGAAGAAGCCTGCAGGCGGCAGCTGCCAATAGCCAGTCTCAGGATGAAGAAACTGAAGGAGCCCAAGCAGCTTGTGAGGGTGCCACAGCACAGCTTGAAGGAGCTACTGGAGGTAATAAACTGCAGGAGGCACTTTCTGAAGTGACCTTTCTGCGGCCAGTAAAAAATATTTTAAAAATTAACATCTGAAAAGAAAGATCTTAATTTCTCAATTTCATTATCTTTCAAGATATTTTTTTTTGTTCCTTTGAGATTTATTCCTTTCTTCAAGAGACTCTTGGGGTTTTTGATTTGAGAAAAAGATCAAAATTGAAATATCCAAGACGTGTTTATTTTGAAACTGGATATATTTTAATTCTTGAGAGAGTAATGAGGAGGAGGATGAAGAGGAGGAAAGAATTCCACAGTATTACCCTGCTTGCTAATCAAAATGGTAGTGGGGAGAAAATAATCCCAAAACTATGAAATGAAAACTACAATTTATATTTGGGTCTTTTCTTTGGTGTGTGTATAGGGGGAAGAAAACGTGCATATATTAGCATAAAAACAGAAGGGTAATCAAAAGAAAGGGAAAAAAGAATTGTTTTTTAGTCACACTTCAGGCTGTTTATCTTCCATTTCCCATCCCTTATCTGTGTAGACACATCCTAGCACAGCTGTAACCATGGGAGGAGAGGAACGTGTTATTCAGGTTAACACTGTGAAACTCTTACCAAATGTAAAATTATTTTAACAGTTGAGAATTTGTGTTTCACTAAAATCCCTGAAAGTAGAAAAGTGTCCCTAATGGATTGTTTCCAAGCACATTTTACAATGGATTATCCATTCAATTTCTTCAGGGATTGAAGTGGATCTAATCAAGTGGGGTGCATTCAAGCTCGATTTCTGAATGTCTTTTTCATAACATTTCAAAAGTTTTGGGATCTGTTAATTTCTTCTCTTCATAAACAGCTCTTTGATTTGGAAAGAATAATTTTGGTGTTTATTTGAAATATTGTCAGTATGTTCTTTTACATAATTTTGTAGACATTTGGGACTCTTTATAAGATGTCAGGTTGCATTGTGTTTTGCAGATCAGTGTGGCAGCAGCAAGGAAGGTCAGCGGACAGTTTCATCTCCCACTCTTACAGCAGGTTTCTGTGGTGGCCAGGTGGAGCTTTGTCCTTGTCCCTTGCTGGGATATGGTGTGCTGTTGTTTCTGTACCCTGGATTCCGCTGGTCACAGGCAGATGCAGCAGAGGTGATGTTTTCAGGACCAGGACTGCAACGGATCCCAGAGAAATCACTTAGAGGACTGTAGACATAACTTGTTTGCCTCAAGAAATAGATGACTTAGATCCTAAAATATCGTAGTCCTGCAGAAGCTTTAGCATGTCTCGTTCACTTTAGAGGCAACTCTAGGGCTTCCCCACATTGACTGAAAAAATAATTTGTGGGCATTTTGATTCCAGGTTCTCAAGCCAATGGCCATCAGCCCTTGAGGTCGCTGCCTTCGGTACGTCAGGATGTTAGCCGGTACCAGAGAGTGGATGAGGCTCTACCACCAAGTGAGGTTCTTTATACTTTAATTGGGGGATAGGCTGCCTGGATCTCATTACATTTAGTTTTTAAATGTGAGAACTGAGAATGAACAGCTGAGAAGTTCTAAGTGGGGAGTGAAGATGATTAAGTCTAGTGCTGTTTTGTAAAAGGCATTGTGCTCAGTCTGCAAACTTTCAGGATGTGTTATGGTAATTATACCTGGTGTATACAGGCTTGCTAAGTGACATTTGTGGAGAAGCAGGAATTCATTGGTGCTGCCTTTTCAGTACGCAGCGCACATGGGTAGGGAGGTGAGGTGTTACGCTATATGAGATGCTTGGAGGGAAAGAAGTCAAGCACTCTGAAATCTCTGAATACTTCTGGTATGGTGGTGATTTACAAAGAAGTATACGACATCTTTAATCTCTGTAGATTATGTGAAAGGCGTCTGTGTTTTCCTTGCATTTTTTGAGGCAGTGTGAAGACTTTTTGAATTAAAATAAACCTGGGTATTAAGCAACAGTTAGATGAGCCTAAATTGGCAGATAAATTGTAATTTCTCTAATGCATATGAAAAATACATTGCTCCCAATTGTTGGACTGATTCACTTGCTTAAGTTTGGGGCAGTGAAAATCAATTCAGTATTGAATATTTAAAGAAAGGACCAAAAAAAAGCTATACAGCTAATAGGCAAACACTAATACTAAATACTTAAAAATACTTTAATAGTTTAAATACTTTAAAACAAAAGAAGAAAAAAAGTTAAATTTAGACCAACTGAAGTCTGTGGCAAAGCTCTATTACTTTAAAATAGTTGGGAATTCAGATATTTAGTATAAAATGAATAGATCCTTATTTCACAGTATGGAATGGGACTGTGTTTGCTCTGTAATTAGAGAAGGTAACTGGAAGGAGCCTGATAGCAGAACACAGAACTGTATTGGAAAGCCAGGGTGATGAGAAGATTTTGCTCCCTGCTGCTTCTGTTATAATCAGTGCGTATAACAAATTAGGCCTGTGTGCAGATCCTAAAGTTAATTAACTGCCACCTCAATAAACCAGTATTATTTTTTACAAAATTGTGCCTGGGAGACATATATTTCAGTTGCATTTTTATCACTTTTCATACTGAAAAAGACAGAACATTACGGGAAATACTTAGAGATCAGTGTAATAAATGAGAAATGCATAGAGATAGCTTTTATAGCACCATGGTTTATACATAGATTGCTTTTTGTGTTTCAGAAGCAAACTATATACTATAGTAACTACTTGGAAAAATTATTGCAATGTTAATGGAAAAGGTTTGGCTGTGTGGTATTCTAACATTTCTGACATTTGCTGGGATTTTACACAGTCATGCATGGGCATGCATATACACATCATCCCTTTACAGTCAAAGCCCAATGCAAGCTTTATGTAGGTCATTCATTTGCTAATATGAATAAAATCTTAAATACTAATTGTTGCCTAGATTCAGTTTTTCTCTCCAAAGCTCTGCTTTCAGATATGTAACAGTTTTAATATTTTAATAGTGAAAAAATAGAGAAAACAGAATACAATTTTTAAGTTATAAACTGTAATTTCTTTGTAATTTGGGTTGTATTCTATTTGTTGTTTCACCAGAATCTGAAACTAAGAAAGAAAAATTAGTCTATTTCATTCAGTGGTATGTAGCTTAAGTTAAAGAAAAAGAGAAAGAAATGAAATACTTATCTAGTATTTCTGCCTATAACATACAATGTTATGCTCCAATTCCTACATTCCTAGGGAAAAATCAACAAATAAGCCTGACCACACAACCTTGATGACTTATAATTTTGCAATTCAGCAAGCTAAGTTATTTGTAACACATTTGACTAATAGAAGATATCCTTGCCCATCACAACACTGATGCAGGTGCTTTACTTTAGAATCCATTGTCCAGGTGTTTAAACTTGTGTATTTAAAATTGAATGCAGGAAAAAATGCTTTTCTTCTGCAAGACCACATTACAGAAATGGTGACTGTGTGTCAGAATTGGACATACAATGACCACAACAAAAATCTCAACTGATGTACAGTGGTTTAGGGTTTGACATTGAAGTAGAATAATGAATTCACAAATTTAAACTGGTTTTTGTTTGTTTGGGTTTTTTTCCCAATGAACAATTCTGTCCTTCCTGGAATACTTCCATGTTTGTTTTGTTTGCAGACTCTGGTTAAAAATCTTAAGTATTTTTATTTTATCAGAAGATACTACTTTTTTGAAATGAGACCTTTGCACCGGATCATCTGTTTCAATCATTTTTTTCTTTCTAATACATGGAAATGTTTATCAGAGAATGTTGAAATGTTTTTATTTGCTTTTTTGAGAGATAAATGAATTTTTTAATAACTTTCAAATGAGTTCTAATTTGAATAGCAAATACAGTGATTACGCCATAAGCTTTGCATCAATGTAATTTTGTTTATTTTTTAACTTGATTTTTTTTCTCCTGAAATAGAAATTTGTTCCTTAAACAGTTCTCTCTATTCATATTCTGTTTTGCTGCTTTTTCTTTTCTTCCTCAGAGCTTACTTTCACTTCATAGCTCTTGTTCACAGTAAAAATGCTTTAAACACTAATAGGCTGTTTGGATTGTGCATCATAAAGATGGAAGCGTAATTTGCATTGTGGCCAGCTAAAATACACAGCTGTCGTGCAGAGATGACACAAAGAGTTTATCTCAAAACCTGCCTTTCCTCCCTCTTCATGAGTCAGCTCAGGCCCTACAGTGTAATGCAGCGAGCCACTTGGCTGCCTCCAAGAGTTGACATAAGTCATAGTACGCATACAGTGACAAAGCCTGAGGTTTTAAGGCTGTCAGTATTAAATACTTTACAGTAGAATGTAGTTCTCTCTCTCTGCTGTCAAGACATTTTTATGCCCTCTTTCCTCACAGACCAGTGGTCATTTAGGATTGGTTGCTTGCCAGTGGTTTTTAAAATGTTACTGCGGTGACTGATGTTTCCACCTAGACTTGCAATATGGAAGGTCTCTTCTGGAAACCTTCTGAGCTCTCAAAGACTGTTTTTCAACTGACGTGCTTAATGGTTTGCACGTTTTCTGCAGTTGCTAGTGCCCAAGAATCAGGCACGTCTGTTTCTGTATATAAAATACCTTAAATTTTTTTTAATGTTATGTGGCCCCAGCCATGATCAGTGTCTTGGTATTTTGCTCATTTTGTAATGAGTTATTAGGCAGACAGTGTTTCTGACTCAAAAAGGTCATGAACCGAGGCCTAGGTCTTGTGATGCACCTGGTTTCTGCTGAGCTCTGAGAAACCAGATGTGGTTGGGGAAAGGTCCCAGTGCCTTCATCTCTGCTCTCCCGATGTGTCTCCATGGTCTAGACTTCTAACATTGCCTGTAGCACGTGTTGCAGAACCAGTGGACAGCATTGTAGTTACCGCTTGCACAGGAAGTTGAATTTGCAATGATATATGCAGAATCAGCAATTCTGGAACATACATTTAGTATATGAAGGAGTTTGATTGTTATAATTGTCCACCTTCTCTGGCAGGTCTTCTTGCCTTTAACGTTGGTGCCTGTAAACCCATGAAAAGCACTGTGATATGCTTTATTACTGTTACTACTAGCTAGGGAAAATCAATGACGGGTGTCAAGCTTTGCAAGGCTTTTGGTACTTATGTGTTGGCCTTTTGCACTGGAAATAACCCTCAGAGATAGGATCACGAATTACTTCAGTCCAAGAGAATTAGACTAAGTATCCTGATACTTTTTGGGGGGGAGGAGGGACACAATTACTGGTTAGTGGGAAAGAGAATAGAGCAAGGAGTAGAAATTATTTGGTATGGATTCCACAGAACCTTAACTATAGTGGGGAATTTGATTTATGGGATAAAATATGGAAAAAACATGTCTCCTAACCCTTCAGTAAGGAAGTTCTGTGCTAAAGTCATCCTGTAGAAGAGAAATAGAAACTTGGAACAATAGATTCAGTTACAAAAGCAACAGAGCAAAAATAAAGAAAAAAATAAACTCCAAACCCTCCGTAGTTCACAGTATTTTATTGCTACTTAGACTGGGAGGCTCGAATTGACAGCCATGGACGGATTTTTTATGTGGACCATGTGAACAGGACAACAACATGGCAGCGACCCACAGCCCCTCCAGCCCCACAGATTCTCCAGAGGTCAAATTCCATACAGCAAATGGAACAGCTGAATCGCCGGTAAGAATTACCCTTGTTTGTGAACTGTAGGCTTGTGAAACTGCATTTGTCATTGTAAGACTGAGTATGAAGACAGGGTCACAGTTGCTACCACAGCTGGCCATACATATTTATTTTTATGTGGCTGTCCCTTTTAATTTGCATGTGGGCTTCTAGGGCTTCTGTATTCCACCTGTGTTCATAAGCTGTGTGGCTAAAAAAAAAATAATTTGATAATGGTTTTCAGAAACTCAGAAGGCTCTTAATGCAGAAATCAGAGGTCAGTGTATATTAGCCTACACGGCAGAAAACACAGGCAAGCTCCCTCGGAGCCAGAATTGGATCATAGTTACCATATACTATATATAAAGTCCAGTTTTCTAACCCTAGGTACCAGAGCATCCGAAGAACAATGACTAACGACAGGCCTGAAGAGCACACAAATGCTGTGGATGGAGCTGGGGAGGAAACTGACTTTCATCATTCTAATGCAGGTTAAAAGAAAGATATTTCCCCCCCCTTCCCCCCCCCCCCCTTCCTAAAGGGAGCACTCATTTCATAGATGATTTAATGAGAGTGACATAAGGCAGAAGGTAACTTCTGCCCCTGAAAGTCTGGGTGAAAATGAAACCATTTGTTTTCATTGCTGTCTAGTTTTTGAAGATTATGGCTCAGCCTGTTCAATACGCTGAAGAGACGAATGAGAGATTCAGAGCATTTTTCTGTCATTACCTGACTGGGTAAAAATACAGGCAGGACATATGCAGTGAAAAAGTATAAAATTGTGTGGTCTGGGTTACAAATATTTTGAATCTGCTACTGCATTTTGAAATGGTAGAATGTAGGACTAGAAAGGACTTTGGGCAGTCATCGGCTTCATCTCTATGCTGAAGATAGGTAGGATGAGCCGTGCCTAAGTCATACTTGGCAAATGCTATCTCATGTGTTCTTATAACATGTTGTCCAGTTCGTGGGCATTCTGTAACTTTCAGTCTACTCATACCATTTCTCTTATAACATATTCTTAAATCCATTACTTCCTAGTCTTTCCTCGTGGCTTGTGTTTTAAGCCTCCAGTTATTTTGTTGGCCTACTTAGGATTGTCTTCAGTTGGTCTGTAGCTCCTGAGGAATATTTCAGAAATTTAAATAAAGCTATGACTCTGCTGTACTGAAGAGACTGTGGAAATGTCATGTGTGTTATGTACAACACTATGCTGTATAATTTTTATTTTTTTCTGATAGTTGGACGCTAACCACCAGTTCAGTCTTTGATCTGCTAAAATCAGGTCCAGACCCTTGTGTGCAGGTCTTTGACGCAGAGATCTGTTTTTCATCTGGTGTTTGTGCAGTCGATTATTCCTACCTGCACACAGGTCTTTGCACTTTTCCTATGTGTCACTATGGTTTTGAATCTTGTCCATCTTGCTGTCCAAGTACTGCCACGTCTCCCAGTTGGAGCAAGTTCTGTCCTCCCCATCCAGTCATTAATAGAAATAATGACTAGGACCAGAAGCAGACAGATCTCAGTGGAACAACAGTTGGTGTACTCTTTTTGTTTGACATAAATCGTAACTGCTGTTCAGTACATTTTTGCAAATACCCTTCTCCAGGTGGTTTCATCTGTTTCACTTAACTTTCTCCCCCAACATGATTCTGAGAGTTTAATGTAAACAGTACTAAAGGCCTTATTAACATCAAAATATGTGGCCTTTACACCACTCAATTAGTAGAAAATAACTTTGTTAGTTTGCCATGATTCATTCTTCAGAAATCCTAGTTATTTGTGGTTTTCCATCTTGCTGTCTTCTCGTTGCTTAAAGTAGTTTGGCAATTAGTTTATGAGTCTGTCTGCAAATAGAAAATATGCCAACTCATCTATAGTTTCCTTCATCCTTTTTTTACCTATTCTTAAAAATTGGTATACTATTTATCCCTTTTCTTTTCTTCCGAGAACTCCTTTAGACCTCCGAAATAACCACCAATGTCTCAGAGATTGCTTCACCTAATTTCCTAAGTGTGTTAGAATACACCTCATCAAGCCCAAAGGGTTCGAAAATCTCTGATTTGCACCACAGTATAAAGCACCACAGTCTTTAAATAGCAGTCTTTAACCTGCTGTTTAACTCTTCTACCCAAAGAAGACAGTGTTAACTTTTTGAATGAAGACAAAAAGAACGATCTTTTTTAACAAGCTCTACGCATCATTAGTAGTTTTTCTTCTTGCCAAGCAGTTCTCTCCTTGGTCATCTTCCTAGTACTAATTTACTAATACATCTATAAAGTTAGTTTGTTACCCATCCAGTCCCTTGCATAGTTGTGTGGTGTTATGTGCTTTGGCTTTGTCTCTAGATGCTCTTGATATTCTTTTAGAATACTCTTCCCTAAATTAATCTAATACCCAAGGATTGCCACCCTTTCTTGAGTTTCAAGTTGTGGTAGAATTTGTGATTTAGCCAAGTGCTCCCTTTATATTTTTTTTTTCTTCTGCCTTAGCCTTTTCTTTTTCTGTCTTTGTGCATGTACATGTGCAGCTAGATGCTTTGTTGTGGTGTAAACAAATCAGTTCAAAGCAAATTCAGACTAAACCCTAATCAGCAAATTCAACTGAGTAAGCTTTTTGTAAATCAAATTCATAAACCTCTAAACTGCAAGAAAAACCCACCCGGTGACACATTCTGGTTTCCAGATTATACAGACTATGACAGTGGACCTATCTGCAGCATGTCACAGCATCTTCCAGGGTGTGAGATGTTACTGGTGTACACCTAAGTTTTGTTCCGATACAGAGCTGGCATGCAACCGCAGTGCGTACCTGGAAGATGCTCCCAGCCCAAGCATTCAGGCACAGCTTCGAGGGTCTTTATGCTACACTGCTGTTGTTCCACAGACATGCCTCATGTGGGAGGGCTTGGCATCTATTGTTTTAAGAAGTGTCTTTAAAAATCCTCTTGTTCATTTACTTTTCCTTTACTTATTACCCTTCTGTTTTCTGTTTTCCTCTAATGCTTGGAATGAAGCATATTCCCCATTCCCCTTTTTCCATAATGTTTACCCATCCATATTTAGAATTTTACGCTGTCTTTGTTCTTTTCCTCCTCTTTTAAATTTTTTTTCTTACTTCTCCCTCAGTTTAGAGTCTCATTCACTGCCTCTCTTCTCCGTTCTCTGTCTGCAATTTATCGGTCTTTTATATCCATGGTAGCTATGTTCTACATGATTAATGTTCATTTGATGGGAAATGTGCAAGTAGTGCAATATGTAAAAGAAAGAAACCGTGAAATCTAGAAGAGGGCATACGTTTTAGAGTCAAATCACTGCAGACCCAATCTGAATTTGCAATTTTTCATTTACATTAAAATACGTATCCAAATGTCCAGTTGCTTTTCAAAGATAATTGGGGGGGATCAGTTTTAACATCGTAGCAAATGCCACCCGTAATGTATTTTCAGTTCCTGGTACTGTTGAAAAATCAGTGCACTTTTACAGTTGCTAGGAGAAGACCCAAATGTTTACTGAAAGTTGAAACCCAAAAGGTACTTCCTTGGCAACCTGTTTCTTACTTACATAAGCTGCTTAAATACTGTATCAGAATTGGGGCTGTGTTAGTGATTTTTTTTTTTTTTTTTTTTTAAGGAGAAATGAAACATTTTTAAGTATACAATGACTTTTGTATCCACTAGTTAGCATTTAAAAAATAACTCACCTGCATACAGCTACAGTATAGCAATGTAGGCATGCCACAGGGACCTCCTTGCATCTTATACACAGGCACATATTTGGTAACCTAAATAATTGGATGTTCTTTTTTTCTTTTTTTTAATGATTGTTCACCAAAAGCAACAAGTAAACGTTACTGAACTAAAATTGTGGTATTTTCAGGAACTTCAGTGCTATGTTAGAAGAAATTCAGGTACACATATATGAAGAATTCTTAATAAATCTGGAATAATTGTATACCTAGTGCTTTTCTTGCTTGTGTGATTCAAATCGACATAGTTGTTTGCAGTGATGTTTTGGTAATGATTATTACTGGAAGTCTTTGTCATTTATTTTGCTGTTAGATTTTCGAAGAGAGAATGTGCTGCCTCACTCTACCTCCAGATCCAGACTTACTTTATTGCTCCAGTCTCCCCCTGTGAAATTCCTTATCAGCCCAGAGTTCTTTACAGTGCTGCATTCTAACCCTGTGAGTATAGTGCCTACAGCTGAAAGACTTTCATAAATACGTGCTTATAAATATAGTTGTCTTGCGTACAAAGATATTGCTCAGTGTTTTATGCTAAGATATTGGTAGTACATAGGGAGGCTGGATAAATTCAAACACTCATCATCATTCCTTGCAATTGGTGGGCTATCAGAGTTGTCCAGAGTTGGGATTATAGCTTCTACAGTTCTTATTTTTCACTCAATTCTTCATCTTTCTTATGGTACAAGACTCATTAATTTATGGAAGCAATAGCTTTCTTACTGTGCTTTGCAGAAGGTGAGAGACAATTCTGAGAATGAAAATGATGCTTGTTTGTTTTTAAGATCACTTTTCTGCTTATGGGATGATTTGTTTCCCAGATTTCCAGGTTTGTATCAAAATATATTAGAGTTCTCACTGAACAAAAAAGAACCTTTTCTGTTTTGCCTGTTCTTCAGTGCTTCTTACACAGTTTCTTTTCAGTGTTTCTGGTCCTTTGTGTAACAGGATATATAGCGTAAACAGAAGTAATGGAATGAGTAATTCGTTGTCTGCAAGCACACTTGTTGATAATCCAGTGGTTTTTAAATTACTGGTCAGCGCTAGTTTGGTTTTGATTTATATATATATATATATATATATATATAGGCTGGGATATATATATACACACTCCTGGCCAGAGAGTAGAGGTGTAAGGGCACAGAGTGATTTAGGTAGCTGCACAGTGCCGTAGGAGGGCCTATGTCTTGGCTTCTGTCTATTGCTAATGCCGAGAGAAAGACCTGGTTTCTGGTTGGCTGGAGTTTTTTGGAGGGAAGAGTGTTAACTGCTTATTTTCCCCTTTTATTTAAAGTTTTCCTTATTTTAGTTCTCTCCTTTTTTTTAACATGTAGATTTGTGAGAAGTTCTACAAGCTTAAGTATCTCTGTCCTGCAGCTTTATTGCTGTACTCTATGGCTGCATTTGACTCATTATTCTAGAAATTAGAGAATATCTATGAAATCTGTACTTTAAAAACAATTTTAATGTTCTAGGATTCTTCACAGTTCCAGGGACAAGTGTGGTAAATGGAATCTGTAATATATTTCACACTTTGCTGAAGTGAGTAAACTGTGAAATTTTGTATATCTCAAGCAAAATAAGAAACATCAAACACTTATCCCAAAACCTCAGAAGGAGGGCCTTTTTTTTTATACTGTTGTGGCTTAGAGATAATTTTTAAGGTTTTATAGATTATTAGATCATTTATTTACAGTGAAAATGATGTCTTTTGTAGTAAGAAGAAATCTTATCTTTTAAAAGTATTTTCTTTTGTTACTTATTTTTCAGAGTGCCTACCGCATGTTTACAAATAACACTTGTTTGAAGCACATGATCACCAAAGTCCGGCGGGACACCCACCATTTTGAGCGCTACCAGCATAATCGTGATTTGGTGGGCTTCCTCAACATGTTTGCTAACAAACAGCTGGAGCTGCCGAGAGGTTGGGAGATGAAACATGACCACCAGGGCAAGGTAACTGCAGTGCACATGTGACTCTGTTGAGTGCTTGATCTTGGATGTTGCAATGTCAGGACTCGGTTGGTTGCTGTTAAAAACAGCATAAGTGTACGTAGTTCTCTATAAAAGGTGCACATCCTTTTCTCCTGCTTTTGCCAGAAGAAGATCGGAATTTCTCATCTGTGCTGACAAAGCATTATATGAAAGGAGGAGATGATTGATAAATGGTTATTAAGCAATACAAGGAAAACTGCTAGAAAATCTGTAGCCTTTGTAGTGTGAAATAAGTTGCTTAGATTCCCTTGGATGTTTAATACTTCATTTGAAAAGAATTATCTACTGTGTAAATACAGGCAGTTCAGTGAAGTTCTGTGGAGTTTTGCCTGTGCACTCATAAGATAATTTAGATGTAAAGTTACTTTATTATTATCTACTGAATTTTATTTGGTTACTGTTGAACAATTTGTATTAGCTTTCTTCTTGTTTTGACTGTCCGGCTTTTCCTTAGGGCTTTTTTTTTTTTTTTCTCTCCCCCCTCAACCTCAAAGTCTTGAGTGGAATTCATTAGCATGCATTATTTATCCTTTTTTCTTTAATAGGTAACCATTTTCCTAGGTGAGTCCTCTACCCAAATGCAAAGTGGGTCCAGTATTCATCAGTTTCTGAGGTGCACTTCTGGATGCACTTAAGACTGGGATAGCTCTGGGGATGATCACTCTATTGATTATGTATTGGTTAACATGAAAGAAATCGTATGTAGTAAGTTTCATTAATAGGGATCTTGAATAGTTGCAAGACTTACTGCTTTTCAAAATGGATATCACTGTTCAATTTCTAACAAAATATTTTAAAATCAAAGAATGGACAGTATTACAGTAATGTAATTTTAATGTATCTTTAAACAAGTGTATCCTCACTATCTAGAATATGATTTTCCTTGCTGAAGATAGGAGGGTTAAAAATAGACTGCAATTAGCATGTGAGGAAGGGATAAGGCTATCAGTTTGTGTGAGAAGTCCTAATTAGGACTATAGGCGTATTAAGCTTCTCAGTTCTTATGTTTATCAGTCTTGGTGTACAGTTAGCTGTGAGTGTCCATATAATGATCTTGATGCTTGAAAAGATTACAGGCAGATTATAAACTGAAGGATAGAAGCGCTTGAGGGTTGCTTTCTTCTTGGATTTATTAACTATGGAAAGCACTGTGGTTTTTTTCATTAGAAACACAATTAGGAATGTGCAATTATATTAACCTTGTTCTTTGCCTCCCTCATTCTTCAGTTTTAAGTCATTCTTTTCAGTTCTTCAGAGGCCAGTTTTCTCCTGAAGAATACAGCAATTTTCAATTGACTTTAATGGGCGCTCCATAGAGAGAATTAGACCTTTGGATTTCTGTGCAGTATTTGGTAACAGCGATGCTACCACAACACTGATCAACAAGAGGAAGCACTGAATAAAGCCCCACTGAGATTTCTTTACTTTGCATTAGGCTCAGTATTGTTCGTTTTCATTACATTGAATTGCCTTTGTCACAATTAGCGCTTGTGGCCAGTAGAAAAGCCTATTCAGTACTCAAGAGAGATGATGGCCAGTACATGGTGAGACCAGTGCTTAGTGAGACCAAACCAAAAACGGACCTGCCTTTATTAAAGCATAAACCTAAAGAGAAGCAAGTAGAAATTACCCATGCCACAATATATAATTATATTTCCTTTCTCTCGCTACTCTTTCCTGCTGAGATGAGGTTTTCCTTTATTTTTCCAAGTATATGATAGTAAGAGGCTTGGTGCTCTTGCTCTCACAAGGCACAGTGATCATTCTGACCCTTATGCAGTGCTGAGTATTAGAGTTTTTACTCCCCAATGTCAGTGCGGTCCTGGTCGCTTGTCCTCTTTGCAGGCTGTCTTCCAAGGTCAGCTTGGGACTGCCTACCTCTGAACTCCCTTCCAAGCTGCACAGTAAACCCCGGTTGCCCACTCCTCTTTGACTCCTCCATGTATCCCCTACAGAAGCATGTAGCTCTCCCTAAAAGGTCTGGCATAACTGGGGTGTAGTTTCTGATTAGCATTACAAATGAACCTTCATCCAGTCACTGACCACAGGGAGGCAGAAGACATCTGGAAAAAGCGGTAGCAGGAAGCATCATATTGGCTAGATAGGTCCCTCAGCCTGGTAACTTTGAAATTTTACATTGCAGCAAATGTGCATGCACACATGTATATACAGATAAGCACCCCAGCACATTTGTGCAATGTGTGTAAGCACATGTTCGTATTTTAAAGCCAGATGCAAATTTATGTACTTTTTAATTAGATCTCTGCAAGATGTGCAAATACCTAATAAGTTATTGTAGGACATTTATTCTTTTCTTTATACAATGAAAGAATCCATTGAAATTTATTACTGATGTCTTCAGTAGGAAGAAAAGGTATTTTAGCAAGCTTCATAGACTTTAATTGGAAAGATAACTTGGGCAGCTACCTTGTGTTTAATGGGCTAAATGTAGTTTTGGCACTAACCATCTTATGTAAGGCTCTTCAAGCATCATAGATTTATGGATTATAGCTGGACAGGAGTTATGAGAGGAATTGTTTTGAAAGAATACTGTGAGCCACACTGTATTTTGAGCTGTGTGCCAATGTCCAGATTAGCCCAAAGCCTTGAAGCTCCAATGATCACCTTCACCGAAGCTTCAAAGTAGTAACTTATGCTTTATTTGGAAGTAGGCTGCTACTAGCTGGCCTGCAAGCCTTCATATTTAATAAGACATTATTGTCTTTAAGTTAATGTTTAAACAGAGTTATTAATTTAAATGTAATGCTAAAGAACACTGCATGCAATATTTGATTGTTGCATTAACTCAAAGAACTATGTAGTGCAACTCTGGGTCATACTTTCTCCTATATTGAATCAGTACCTTTTTTTCCCTAAGTGATTTTACAGTTTCACGGTGGCTTAATGAAATCAACCTTTGTTTTGATGAAAGTATTTCACATCTTATAAATACACATAGACCAGGCTAGATACAATAGTAGATACAGGGACATTAAAAAAACCACCTATGCCAACCACTTGCTAATAAGTGAAATAAACCTATCAATCAGGAGCAAAATTTTCAGAAAGCCTGGATATGTCCCAGCAGCCTCTTCCAGTCATTTTCCAGGCCCAAACCTGAGATTTCAGAATGGCGTTCATTCTGCTTTCCTGGTGGTTTCATATTCTGTAATCTGTATACTTGCGCTGCAGGTGACATCATTATTTGTCAGGGTGAACAAGTCCTGCATCAGGCTCAAACATTGCAAATAAAATTGCGTTTATTGAATACACTTTATAGGTTTTGAACTGTGGAACAGTCACTTTCACTTGCATATCTGTAACTAGGTCAGATGATCAAAACGGAGTTCTTCCTTACTGTTCAGGTAATGTGATTTTGTGCTTGTAGGCACAGGGTACAGGTACAGGGCTGGCTGCCCTCTTCTGGAGTGTTTCTGAGGTTTTCCAACTTTGGTGTCCCTCCATATGCTTCTCCTTCCTTGGGAAATGGAAGTATGGACATTTTCTCCCACTGCAATCCATAATGGTATTAGTTGCTGTATAGCATGACACGTTGGTTTGTCTACCTATCTTTGCAGCAGCCAGAAGAATTGCATTTTCTCTGGTCTGGCTGTAGCAAGCAGTCTGAAACAATGATTTCATGAATACTCTAAGCTGGCATCGCTGCCAAAAGAGCCAGTTCTGCTCTCATAGAATCATAGAATCTCCTCGGTTGGAAAAGACCTTTAAGATCATCGAGTCCAACCGTTAACCTAGCACTGCCATCCCACCACGAAACCATGTCCCTAAGCACCTCATCTATCCGTCTTTTAAATACCTCCAGGGATGAGGACTCCACCACCTCCCTGGGCAGCCCATTCCAGAGCCTGACAACCCTCTCGGTGAAGAAGTTTTTCCTAATGTCTAGCCTAAACCTGCCCTGGCTCAGCTTCAAACCATTCCCCCTCGTCCTATCGTCTGTTACCAGGGAGAAGAGGCCGACCCCCACCTCACTACAGCCTCCTTTCAGGGAGTTGTAGGGGGCGATCAGGTCTCCCCTCAGCCTCCTCTTCTCCAGACTAAACAACCCCAGTTCCCTCAGCCGCTCCTCGTATGACTTGTGTTCCAGACCCCTCACCAGCTTGGTTGCTCTCCTCTGGACCTGTTCCAGCAAGGCAACACCTTTCTTGTAGTGAGGGGCCCAAAACTGAACACAGTATTCGAGGTGCGGCCTCACCAGCACCGAGTACAGGGGCACGATCACTTCTCTCATCCCTGGTGGGCTGACCAAGGTTAGAGGAACCAACGGGGAGAGGGACAACAAGAGAGTAATTTTAGCCTGGACCAGCTCCCCAGCTGGCTTCACTGCGTGGCTACACAAACACTTGTGCCAGCACAAGGCAGGAAGGGTGAGCAAGGGATGAAACAAGTGGTCAGGACGGGGGAAGACGAGAATGTTTCTTTTGCTGACACTGCAGGACTGAATTGTTTATGAAATTGTGGTCGAACTACCTCACTGGTATCCAAACACAGAAATGGCTCCCGCAGTCCCTGACCACCTCTCTGCTGGTCCAGCTTCTTTTATTCCTCAAACCAGATGTCACTTTCCTGTAATTCTTCTGCTCAAAACCAGGATCTTTTTTTGCCACTTCCACATGTTTCCAGCATTGTGACTGGAAAAAACAAAGTGTGATGAAACAGAACAATGCTGGTTTCCAAGTGCAACACTAACATGGGAAAAAGTTCAAATTTCAGGCCTTAGAAACCTTTTTGGTTCAAAGTGGACAGAATTGTAGGAGATTTTAATTTTCCAGGATACATGCTGCTGTGACCTTGCTTTCAGCAAATGGTTGATGGGTGGTAGTTCTCGCTGGTTGCCTGGTTTAAATGTTTTTGTTGCCATCATCTTTGTGTCCCTGACTGACCTTTCTTTTTGGTTTGGGGTTTTGGGGTTTTTTTGGTGGTTGGTTTTTTTTTTTTTTTTAAAGGTTAGTGAACTTGGAATAGTTGTATTAGGAGGATGGCAAAAATGCCTGTTGGCCTGTAATCATACTCATCACAGGATGCAATCATACACTTAACATCTATACACCCAATTGTGTTCATAATTATATGGTAAATAGTTCACAAAAGGGAATGGTTTTGCCACTTAATGACATATTTTTAGATGCTTACAAGGAAATGAAGGGGAGAATGTACCCGGATTACTTTTATTAAACATTTAAGTCTTCTCTTCTTGACAGTCATAATAAAGCTTCCTACTTCTGATGCTTGTCAGATGAGTAGTTCAAAGGGCTTTATAGACATGAATGATGTAAGGCATTAAAATTCATCCCTTCAGTGAGATGGAAAACTGTTATCCCTCTTCTGCCGAAAGGAAATGCAAGCGACAGTAACGTGAGGAAGATTTTCCAAAGCCTCACATCAGCAAATGAAACCTAGATCCTGAATAGACGTTAACCTTGGACTTATTAAAAAAAAAAAAAAAAAAAAAAAAGTATTTGCCATAAATTCTTTCTTCTTTCTCCTTCTCTAGGCTTTCTTTGTTGACCACAATTCCCGCACTACCACGTTCATTGACCCCCGGCTTCCCTTGCAGAGTAGCAGGCCCACTAGTGCGTTAGTCCATCGGCAGCACTTAACTAGACAACGCAGCCACAGCGCTGGTGAGGTAAGTTGGATCTGCCCCTTCTCTTTGGGAACCACTGGGTTTTTAGGATCATCCTCTTTCACATCGTTCCCTTCACCATTTATATTGTGAGGAGCATGATTCTTCTGTAAGCATACTGTACTCATCTGTAAATATTTATTATTTTATTTGCTAGCCATTGTTGGTTTTGAAATGTATGATTTCAGTGGAAAAATACCAGACATGAGTTTCTCTTACTTTTAATTCGCAGTAACCCTATTTAACCACAGGAGAGCATCTGATTACAGATTACCACTATCTGTATCCTGTCTTGTTGTCTAGCATGGTGCCTGCCAAATATGTTCATATAACTCTGCAAATAAGGGGGGGAAGTGCATGTGCATATATACAACTAGATACGCAACTTTCCAAAAATGTGTAAAACAATCTTACCACACATAGGCTTATCAGACTTACATACATTTGCATGTGTATTTTGTCTCTACTTTCTAAACAGAAATCAATGGAAAACACTATTTTGGTGATATGTCACTGTGGACCATTTTCACCAGCAGCCTCCATATTGTTGTAACTTCTTTTTACTTGTGAGCGAGTGTATGTACAATGACTTAGACTTCACTTGTACTTTATTTAACCTCCATACTGTTGGCTGTAAGGTGTCTTTTCAGAGGAGAGCTATTCTGTGCCAGGAATTAAACATAGTACAATTTAAAAAGGCAAGAGAAATGCTCTGATTTTTCCTTTTTATAGCTCAGTCTTGTGGTAGATGAAGTTCTGCCAGAGGTCTATTTCAAAGCAGGCATGAATCTTCTCTGCCAGTTCTCCAACAGGGCTTCTGCTGAGCCACAGCAAGTGAGTGCCATACCACTGGCTGCACCTCTTGCCATATCCTGGGTCAATATGGTTTAGGCACCCACGATACTTTCTGCACCCCACCCCCAATGTAATGTATGTTTTACAAATGGTTTAAAATATAATTTTCTGTCAATTTGGTGATATGATGTAGGCAATTTTGTCTTACAGCAGGCAAGGAAACTAGAAGTGTCTTCATACAGCTATTTAGATCTTTGATAGGGTAAAGCAAGTATTTCTGTCGTGATTGATTTATAACAGAGCAGAAATAATTTTTTTTTATTAACTTCACCAAATATACACTGAAATTTTCTTTAAGCAGCATGGAAAAGCTCTGCACTTAAAACAGGGAGATTCATGGCAACCGTGCTGCTGAAGTTGTCAATACTGCAAAATAAGTATGGTTTATCCTGCAGGAAGTCATCATATATATTGCATATACACGGTGCTGATTACCTGTCAAAATTTCCCACTCCATCTAGATAAATGATATTCCTTAAACGATGTTTCTACCTGTAATTTTAGAAGTACTTCCTTGATACTGTTACAATTGTAACTTGAATTGAAGTATAATTCCAGATAGGAACCTCAAACATAGCAATTCAATACAGTATTCCCATTCTGGGATTAATGATGTAATGACGTTCATTTATATGAATATGTATAAATATATATATGTATAAACCTGAACACCACTTTTTCTTCTGCGCTTATGACTTAAGTATTGCATATTTGCAGCTGTTTTTCCTGTTTTTAAACCATTGCATCAAGGAACTGTACATTATTGCAAACAATGAATACTTAATGAAAAAAATTCTCAAAATACTTTCTTTTGATTTGTCTTGCCGTGAACTTTGATGTTTTGAAGCCAGTGACCCAGTTTTTACAGGGAGATGCTCTAAAGCAAACATTAACCAGTGTAAGGAATGCCTTTTTAGCTAAAGCTGAACTGCAGCGTGAAGCTGGAGCTAATAATAATGGCATTCCTTTTCCAGAACAGTGCCTACAGGAAATAATTTTTCATTTTCCTAAGGGAGTATTATCAGAGAGCACAAAGGTCTTGGGAGATATCTCAGGACTTCTGCTTCTTCATGATTTCAGTGACTGGATTTAAAAACAACCTTTATAATTATTCGATCTTTTGCATTTAGATGTTTTAGACATCTTTGAAGCTTGGAAGTATAGCTCAAATGCTAACCATTACATGTAGACAGAGGAGCTTGAGAAGTAAACATGAAGGTCCATCAGGGTGAAAGAGAGGTTGAACAAAATGTTTTATGTAGATAAAATACAAAATACTGACACTGTAGAAATGACCGAAGCCTCAGAACACAGAAAAATGCAGAAGTTGCCCTGACATCACAAATGCTACCAGGAACAATTTTACTCAGAAAATCAGAACAGTTTTACTGAATGATTGTAGGAAACATATTTTTACCAGTTCTGGACTTGTTTGCCTTGCCTGAATGTGAACTTGCTTCTTTATCCTCCTGCATTAGCCACAAACTTTTTTCCGGTTCAAATTTAGGGAGATTCCATTCATGCACAGAAGTAATAGAGGTGCTAGTGAAAGAGCAGAATTTGATTTTCAGAACCTTTGGTAAGGGTAAAGATGTCCATGAAGTACAAAAGACCTTCTGAAGGAATCCCAGTTTGAATTTTTCAGTCCCTTTTCAGAATGGGACTATAATTTAAAAATAGCAATAGACTTTCAATTGGTTTTGAATCTTTGTATTAATAGGCACAGTATACTAAATAATGTTTTACTAATAACTGCCACAGAACACAGCTGATTCCTGCTGCAGTAGTTACTGAGGGTAGTGATCAGGCAAAGCATTTTCAGACATGCATAGTTTTAAGTGATATGAGTTCTTACTTTTATGTACCTGAGCACATACGCTGGCATAGAGATGCTCATTGTGGTTACTTGCATGTTTTCAGGTCGGAGAGGACTCCCGTCATTCAGGACCACCAGTTTTGCCAAGGCCGTCTAGCACATTTAATACAGTCAGCAGAGTTCAGTACCAGGATGTGGTTCCAGTGGGTATGTCAGCATACGGCCTCTTTTCAGAGAAGTTCTCCATGACTGAGCGTGTCATGTCAGTGTGCACTGCTGGGTTTTTCATTTGGTTGGGGTGGGTGGAAGTTACCATTTGTTATGATTACTTCTGTCCATCAGCATTTCTAAATTGTTCAGTTGCAACTTGCAGGAATAATACTGAAAAGTGTCTGTGCAGAACCAAAGAACCAATGTAAAACGTACACCTTCCTAGCTCGCTTACTCTAAGGGGTGACAGGAAGAGTTGAAGGCAGCGAGCCAAGTTGTGTCCTAATGGGACTCTGTGTATTCCCAGTGATTTTTGTACAACTTCTGGGCATCTATTTTGGCAGGATTCCAGAAAGCGTTAATCGGCTTGGAATTAGTCATTAGCTTAACTTCTGTTCTCGGTTACATACACACAAAGTTACTGACTTCTGTGCCACCAAGAACAGAATTTAGCTTATTGAATCTAACAGCTGTCACATTGTGCTAAATCAAGATAAATTAATCCAATTGACTATAACCGGCTCTTTGTACTGTGGCGTGTTTACTTGAATATCTCTGCTAATTTAAATCCTTCCCCTTGCCATGGACATGGTGTGCATATAACTGCAGGCTCAGCAATTAGTGAGGATTTGATATGGGTGTTTCCAATGACTGCTTAGTATTTGAGAATGGATTTCAGTGCAGTGAAAACCAAGGTCCCTGCAATTTTATTCTAGCAATGAATATTCTAGTTCAACCTTAGCTAAGAGTGTGAGTAATAAAATATAATAGAAATTGCTAACAAAATTAGAGCTGTTATGAGTGGGAAGGACGTGTCACAATCAGATTTGGTTCATAATCAAGAAGCATGTTCCTTAAATGATAGTAGAATTGGTAGCCTTACATGAAAAAGTATTAACACAATACTGCTAAACTTAAAACTGCAAAGATGAAGTCTGCTGTCATTATTGTTCAAAACTCAGAAGGAATGCAGTTCTGTCTTTTAGTATCTCCTTGTTTCAGCATGGTATTTTTGTTGTTATTTTCAGCTTACAATGACAAGATTGTTGCGTTTTTGCGGCAGCCCAATATTTTTGAAATTCTACAGGAGCGTCAACCAGACCTTACCAGGAATCATTCACTCAGGTAATAAAACTAGTGGAGTCTGCTATTCCCATTTCAATACAAAATGCTAATTAGAATTAGTTTCTTTCATTAAAATTAGCAGTGGAACGTAGCAGATTATAGACTTTTGGCCTATTCAAACATTCATAAAGCTGGGGGAAATAGTTCTTTATTGTATTTCCATGTAACTCCCTGAAATAAGGTTTATGAAGAACAGAGGCAATGTGTTATTACCAGATAAAGGTACCTACAGTAAAACATTTGGAACAACTGGCATAAGAGATTTGCTGATGTCTTCAAAATGTGCCAAGACAGCTGGATGGCATGGCAAATGTGCCCATTCATTTCAGTATGTGTACAGCTGGGACTGTGAGCGGAATGGCATTCGGGTTTGTCCTTACCTTCTCAATTCACATTTACAGAAAGGCTGCCCTGACCTAATGACCTTAGAGGCAATCTTATATCAATCAGAATTTTTAGTGTTTCTCCAAAATTTACAAAATGGGTATCTACAGGTTTTTGCATAGTCCAACAAGATCTGATGAAGGATGATCTTTGATGATTATATGGTTGTTGTAACTCCCTCATATGGTTAGACTAGGAATGATAAAAAGTGAAATTCAGAAGGTGGCAAGATAACTTAAGAACTTGGATATTAGTGACTAGGGCTCAAGTGACTATTCTTCTTTGGACACTAAGTTTAAAAACCGCTGGTTTGATGGTTGCCGTCTGTCCTGTGCAGAAATCTGCCAGTGCAGCACTCTGTGTTCCAGATGCCTATCCACGCTGGCTGGAGCAGCAGCCAGCACTGATTTTCTTTTTTTTTTTTTTTTCCCATTCTTATAGTGTTACTTATTGATCCCTTTTGCTCCGTGTCCTGCAAATTCCCAGAATTCAACAAGCTGCACTGCAGTTTCCCAAAGCATTGTTTTCTACCAAGTTTTGTGATGAGGCTTCCATGTTAAAGATTTCTTTTACCCTCTAAATAAATCCTGGCTGACAAACCTGAAATGATGTGCTAGCAGAATACATGTTCTCTAGAAAATACAGAGAAAAGAAGGAAATTAAAAATCTACAGTTCTCAGCCTGTCAAAACAGTTGCTATGTTGCACCATATCACTACAAGCAAGTTTGTCCCATGAGGCTTGGTTTCAAATGTGAGCAAACTAATCTTTTGGGAAATAGTATGCAAACAATTTCTGATTACTAGTAGGCTTATTACTCCTTTTTCCTTTCTGCAGGGTGCTTGGCTTCATTTACTCTGGTAGCAGTCAGAGTGTAATTTTCTTCATGTTCTGTGTTTTTTTGATAGTTTAGAGTTCACATTGTTCAAAAGACTTGTTGGTATTATCAGATTCTGCTTCTTGTAGAGCCTTGCTTCCTGATTGTGGAATCATAATTTGCTACAAGCTGAGCTCTTCTCCAGAAACAATAGTTTTCAGATTAAAAATGGAAGATCAAAGGGTAAAAGATACTGTTTTCTGTAACTCCTCGTTTACTTGAGACCGTATATCCTTCTGTATGCTTACTTTGTAAATAGACTGATGGTCTATGTCTAACTTACCTGCTTTAGCAGAATGACTGAGGATTTTAATGAACATAGTTTTATTTTATATTAAGTAGATTGGTCAGAGAAGCCATTCTGTTAAGCCAAACGGTTCCACTCTAGTCTTAGTCTTTGAAGTTAGTCTATTTGATTGAGATAAAGTATCTTCCATTATACCTCTCCTATATTCTTCCAGAGCTGATGCTTTAGTGATGTTTCTTACATTTTTATAAAGACCCCAGTTTTGTTTTTCCTAGTTAGTCTTTTAAGACCCTGTTTTAGCAAGTTATTGGAATCCATGTCTATTTGACACATTGTGAGACTAAGCAGCTCCAGCACTATGAATTCTTTGTGCCTTTTTTAGTGTAGTGATCAGTACAACTATCTGTAATCTATTTCTTTGAGGACCTCAGTTCAACTGAAGTAGAATGATGATATATATTATTATTACTATTATAATTATTACATAGATGAGGAAGAAAATCAGTATTTGGCCAGTGAAAGAGGACAGATTAATTTGAAAAGGTCTCTTACATTTTATGTCTAAAATAATATCTCATTCCTAAAAAGAATGAAGAGATGTGATAAGATGAGGGTCTGTTAAGGTATGCAATGAAAGTAGGTAGGAAATTGTTGTTCAGAGGTTTTATGGTGAAGTGAGAACTTTGTATTTATCATACAATCATCATACATACATTAAGCATGTAGCCAGGATCAAATCTCATTGCAAGCCACCACAGATAAAACTGAGATGCTGTTAAATAATGCAAAAGGCTTCAGGCAAAGGCACCTGTTATACATTAAACAAAATTTATGTCTTAACAGAAGGTAAAAGGCATATATTTAAAAAATACAACCCCAAGAAGTCATGGACTGCATTCATTTGGAAGGCTGCATAAGTCAGTTAACCCAGAAAATGTCCTTCTGTTTCCTGGGTGTTTCTGCCAACTAAATGCTAAGATATATTTTGTAATCCACTGTTTATTTCCTCAAAGCTTGCCACTTGGGCGCTGATGTTAAGTTGGAGTAGGCTCTGGAAATGTCCAGACATCCCTGCCCTGGGCATTCTAGGGCCATGCTCACAGGTGGGCAGCGCATGTTGCCTTTGGCTCAGTGCTGTGCTAGTGGAACTGCGGGGCTTCCAGGCTGAACTTGAGTCTTGACTGGTCAATACCTTGGTTGCAACAAAGCGGGTGCTTGACTTTCAGTACCTCTCTTCATAGAGAAACACCAAATTACTCCTGCGACAGCCACAGCTGCCACTCTGGCAAGCAGGGGCTGGGGGGCTCTGGGCACAGCCTGGCTGTGCCCCTTTTTCATCCTTGAATATGCTGTAAATGTAGTGCAAGTTACCGGGGAATGTATGTTAGGTCCACTGTTTGAGAAGGTCTTTATGCACTGTGATTTTAGAGACAGATGGCAAGAAATTTGGTGTGATCCTTTTGTTGAAATGGCTGTGCCTGAAATTATGTGTTCCAGAAATTCATACTGCAGCTTAAACTGTGCACAGTTGCCAGCAGCCTTGCTACACTCTCGATTGCACGGATCGGTTTTGATCTTGTCACCGTTGGTAGTAGGATAGTGAGGTAGATGGACCTCTGAGCTGAGCCAATGCTGCTGTCCTTATGTGGAGTTCTTTACTTTTCTGTTTGTTTGGGGTTTTTCTCCTTTGGAACTGGGACAGTTTTCACTACATGGTTTTGGTTTTTGTTTCCTTTTCCTCCTGAAGAGTAAAGCCAAATTAGGATTTTATCTCTACCATCATACAGCTTGTACTGATAGAGAGGAAATAAAAGGGATGTACTTTCATTTCACAATGCAGGAAAAGACCCTACAGAGAAAACAAACAGGAATCAGCCAAGGAATTATATTCAGTATAGATCCTAAAAATCTGTGTGTTACTATGCTCAGAGTTCAAGATGCGTAGATTCCACAATAGTGACCCAGCTGGGTCTGGGAGGAAGGATGTGTGCTTGGGTGAGACAGAGAGGGAGAAATGGTACAAGGGTTTTTCTGGAAGATCTCTTAAATGCAATGTGTTATGAAAACCCCACTTTTAAACTCACAAGTGTGCACTGTAATTATGGTTTGCATTTGTACAAAGGTTCAAAAAAGCCAGTGCCTCTTTAAGCAGTTCACTTTCAGAATAGTAATGTCCTCCTGCAGGGTTCAGCCTTCTGCTTTGAATTCAGGGACATAGCTAGTATGAACTTGAAGGATTGATTTATTTATTTTTTTTTAGATTTTTTTTTTTGTAACTGATTGGATGGCCGTACTACCTGAAGCAGCCTGAGCATTGAAGAGATGAGGGCAAGAGGAGAATCATTCCTCAGAACAAATTATCTTTTGGGTTGTAATATTTTGCTTCTCATATGGACATGGTGTGGCAGGAAAGAAAATGGTTTCTGAAATACAGAAGCATAACCCAGAGTTTTTTATGATATACCCTGTACTTTTTCTTGTTGCTGTGGTGTACATTGTTGCCTTATTTGCAAAAGATATTTTGGAAGTCTTTTTTTGCTTACACAGGGAGAAGATCCAGTTCATCCGGACAGAGGGAACACCTGGGTTGGTGCGTTTATCCAGTGATGCAGACCTTGTCATGTTACTCAGGTAGGCACTGCTGCTTTCGATGCACATATGGAATATGCTGTGGCAGCTGCTGAGGAGTGTTTCAGTGAGTAGTGTGTGCTAATCATTTCCCCTTCAGTACATGGACTTGCAGCTGGAAGAGCTACAACTCAAGGGTCAGTTTTTTTATTTTCATCATGTTCAGTTTCTACATGATAGTTGCTAGCTTGGAGGTCACACTTTTTCGTAACAGTGATGGAGTGTGATATTCTGTCTGAGGAAAGGCGAGTGGAAGAGCAGTGTGCTTGCAATTTATATGGCTTTGCCCATACCACCCTTTATTATTCTGTTGCATCCAGCTCTGATATTAGACAGGTGGTACAGTTTAGACCTCTTTGCAAGAATGTACCTTCTCCTGCTTCAAGAGTGCGTCTGTTTAGTTCTGTGGTTTGGGAAATCTGTATTTGTGAATGTTCGTACTTGAGATATGTTTTTAGTACTTAATGTTTTGCTCTTCACTATGCTGTCAAGCATTGTCCTCATTAATAAAGGAAATACTGTTACAGAGTTCAAGAAATGGGAAGCTGCTTCTTTAATATTTTTCATTGAAGAAATTAACTCAAAAAATCGGGCAGATTTTTTTTTGCTAGAATTAAACCCTTGTTTCTTCTGGTGTATCCTCATCCATTTTAAAAGTGCATCAAGAAATACACAAATACATTTAAGATTGAGTCTAGTGAAATAGGATTGGCATTAGTAGCGGTATTTTGAGGTCAGATTGCATAATGATAATCCTTTCTGGTCCCTAAATCTCTGAATTAATTACAGCTATAAAAATCTCATTTTAAAGTCATACTGAAGCTTTTTAAAAATGAGAATATAGTTTCTTTAAAAACCTTCTAAGATTTTGGTTTTGCTATATAATGCATGGAGATGACACAGGTTTTACACGAAAAAATCAGGCTTCAGCTATTTGTTTTTAAATAAAGACCACATGAATGATTTTATCATTGCTCTTTGACTGTGTTTAATTCCCTCTAGTGTTCTGTTAACAGCAAAGACTGCAAATAATTCTTGCAGTGGAAATAGAGTGAATTCAAAATTTTGATTGCAGTCTTTCTTTTGTAGAAAAGCAATAATCAATATAACTAATTTTTTAAGAGAAAAACAGTAGCCAATGCTTCCCTAGAATAACTTTATCATATTCTTCATATTTTATTTATCTTAATCTACTTCCTCCCAAAACATCTAACTGAAAAGCTTTGCTTGAGGATTTTCTTCCCATTTTATTAATAATCTAATAGTAGCATTGCCCTGAGGACATATTATTGATTAAACATTTATCTATGCATCCATTAGTTTCTTAGGCTGTTGGATGTTATACTTCAAGACTGGACTGAAATTTTAATATATATACACAGACTCTGTGTACACAGATACAGTGATTAGGCTGCAAAATTTTTATTGTTTTTCTCTTAAAAGTTGTGTAGCAATAATAGATGAGGCATGAAATAACTCAGGCTGAACAGAGTAGATGTGATGCCTGTTTCAGCAACAGTGTTAGCATTAAAGATAAAATAAAGAAATATCTTACGCCAACAAGCTTACTATTCAATACATTCAACAAGTTCAGATGTGATTCTTAATCCTGGAGGCATAGAATGTTTGTCTCTGTTCCTGGTCTTTGTGCAGTATTGCAGATGTTTTTCCAGGAAAGTAATAATAAGGTTATTGACCCCTTTGTAATGAGAACATAAGGGTTTGTTTTTGTTTTGTTTTGTTTTGTTTTGTTTTAAAAAAAAAAAAAAAAAAAAAAGAGAGAAGCAAATTTTAAAGGCTGATTAACTATATTTTTACCTTGGTGACAAATACTACATTATGTATAGTGATGTCCCACAAAGTTAGTAATTACTGCTTTCCACTACTTTCGAGATCTGATTGAGGGAATGGCAATAAAATATTTTGTAGCACTCTTCGGTGTGCGTAGTGAAAATAGGCAAGCGACTACCAGAGAAAGCAGATTAGCAACTAGGAATTTATTCCTAGAAAGTGAAAAATGCTATTAATTCAAATAAACATGTTATTTCTTATTTGCTTCTTTTTACCAGCTTGTTTGAAGAGGAGATAATGTCATACGTGCCGCCACATGCCTTACTTCATCCTAGTTATTGCCAGTCCCCAAGAGGCTCGCCAGTGTCTTCACCTCAGAACTCTCCAGGTAAGTTGCTCATGCACAGCTTCTGCGAGGGCTGTACGAAACCATTTCTCAATTCAATACGGCAGCCTAAAGCCAAGAACCTACTATTTGAAAACTATAACTTACTTCCTTTGCAGTTCCCAGCTTTTAGGTGGCTGAAGTTACACGACGTGAAATGCCTTCTGCGTGGTCAGTGAGCTTGTCACAGCAGTACTTTCATTATGATGGTATCTGTAAGATACTGCAGTAGAGCCAGTCCCATAATTTAGTTTACATTATGCTGCGTGTAATGCCTTTCCACCTTTCTGAAGATCCAAGTTCTGTTGTTCCAGCAACAACAAAGATTTAGTCCTATTTTTGAGCAAAGCCAACAAGTGTGATTGCATTTGACTGTCAAACTTGAACCTTTGCCTTGGGCTCACAAGATGTTTTGCCAGTGGAAAAGATTGGTGTATTGCAGCTTCAGAGGTGGTGATTTTGTTCTGACTTGTAAAACATGCAAACTTGTTTTTCACTGTGAAACAACTAAGTGACTGCTCATGCCAGGATCCTGATGCCTAGAGGATTAAAAATATGAGATCTAATAACTGTACATTAAAATGCTAGCGTTAGTGGGGCTGCGGGGCAATGAGTGACAATTTTATGTAAAGCTAGATTGTTGTCCCTTAATGTGAGTTCAAAAGATAGCATATTGCAGCTGTCTGGAAATACACGTCAGAATGGAATGAAATTGATATTTCACGTATTAACTAAGAACTAAATTATTTCAAATACTACAAGTTCCATGTGAAGGCTAAGTACAGCAATTTGAAGCTTATAGATGTCACTGTTCTTAGTTTTCTCAAGAAGATAATAGGTAAGTAAAATCACTGCAGTGAATCAGAAGTGGCGTAAGGGGATTTCTGCAAATTTGAGAACAAAGGTATAGGTAAATAGAGAACTTTTGGGATGTAAGCAACTCTAGGTAGTTCCAGACAATAAGAAAATTTTATCAGGAAAAGTGTTGCGATTTTTATGAGCATTTCTGAGTCCAAAACTATAAAAAGCCTTACCTTTTTAAGAAACCAGATTAAAACCATTTATAAACATGTCCTGAGGGGTAGCTTTTCCTTCTAGTGGAAATAGGACATCTGTAGGACCTATTCGAAGAAACTGTCCGAAGACCTTAATGTTTTTATGGCATTCTGAAAAGCAGCAAAATATAATATTCACATGTATTGATATTTTGGATACATATGTGGTTTAGATAGAACTGTTTCCCTTTTTTGAAAAGAAAGGAAGAATGAAATCTGCACATATGCATCTTATTTCCAACTGCAAACCTGGCAGGTTTTTATGAGAAAAAAACAGTTTTGGCTTTCAGAGTTATAATTTCTTCATTACTAGTACATGCACCAAAGCATGCCGGGCAGGGCTTCACTCCAACAAAGTAATTTCAAAATGCATTCAGTCTTTAACATGTGAAATTCTCATCTCTGCCTCAAAGAAGTAGCATGCAGTAAAGGATGAACAGTGATGGTTTTAGTCCTGTTCTCCTTAAAATTGTAATGTCTATCCTATTTCTTAGAAAATTATAGGGAGACCATTGAATCTTCCTGCCAGTCTGCAAGTATGCATGTTTGTGTTGGTGTACAAATGACTTTTTTGATGAGAAATTGTAAATAGCCCAGCATTTCTATGGAGGCTCTGTGTTTTTTCATCAGCTAAACTGGCTGTGCTGCACTGCACGAGGTTGCGTGTTAAGGGCCCATTGTTCACATCAGTCGCAATCGGTTGCACTTTCTCTTTTGGGAAAGATGAATAGTCATGAAGCTACTCTTTATATCTGCTTTAGAATATAACCTCTTTGAAAATCAAATATGATTATCACATCACTGGCATTTTTTAGCTCTTCCATTAACATCTTTTGTTCCAAGGCGGAAGTAATCACTATAATTGCCCAGGAATTTCTTGGCATATGCATCTGATTTGCAATGAGGACTTGTCATGTGCTGACAGAATAATACCCTGCTGAACCGTGAAGTAATGTGTTACCAGATTTATGTTCTGCAGTCTCTCTCAGCAAAAACTTCCTTCAGGGGTTAAGATTAAAGTATGCTTTTGTTGCATTTTTTTGGTGACTACATTTTTGTACCTACTTTGACCCAAAGGGAAATAAACAAAGTAGGGGGAAAAGGCCAATAATTAAAAGGCTGTTTAGAGTTTCAAGTTTCTGTAAGTTTTCTGGAGAAGTCAGCTGAGTGTACCACTAAAAGCCCTCGGTGCTCTCACTAAAAGAGGGTAACCACTATAGATTAATCAATGACAATGATTTGTTTTTCCAGAGGGGTCCTGCATGTTCCAGTTGGAGCTCTGAGGATGCCCTGATGCTCTCTATTCCTCCCCGCATACCACTTTAAGCCTAGAACAAGTGGTAGGTGTCTTTCTGGTCAGACAGGTCTTTTAAAGACCCATAAATGGCATTCAGTGTTAATACTGATCTCTCTTTTTCTCTCTGATATCTGCAGAGAAATCAACTCTGCAGCTTCTTCCAGCAACCACTTCCTCAGGATGTGCTCATCACCTTTTCCGTCAGACCCATATGCTTTGTGGCTAAGCAAGCTGCTCTCTTTTCCCCTGGTCTCTGCAGGCCATGCAGGGGAGGAATTTAATTTTACAAAAAGGAGGGGTGAGAAGATGAATGTAAAAGGGCTGGGATCAACTGCCTCTTTGGCACACTGTCTTGCAATCAAATCAGTTGGAGTAATTTATCCAGGGAGGCAGTGGAAGTTCTAATGTTTGTAATACTCAGAGTAGACCAAACTAAACACCTAATTTGTATATACTAGACTTGTAACATGCAGATATGGGGGTATGCCTTTTTGTTGGCTTACAGATCTCATCTCTCTCTGCTTTTAAGAAATTGACCCTCAAAACAATTTTTCAAAAATAAATTCACTTAGATGACCATCACATATGTTCCTGCAGTCACATGTGAAAAGTTCCACAAACTTAACTTTGGTAGTCTTTCCATTCTTCCAATATTTTTCTTCCGTGTACTTCCCCACGGAAAAACTTCTACTAGGGAATTTCCAAATGTCTTCCTTCTTCATCTTGATATATTCAACAGGGGCACAGCAGAGTACAGTCTGTTTATGCTTAATTTCTGAGTTCTTGTTTTTCCTGATAATATTAAAACCAGAACAGAGCAGAACATTTATTGCATGAGCTATTTTAAAGGTTAGACAGAAAGTGTACTTGACAAACAAAAGTTAAGTCTTTCCAGTTGATTGTGCTGGTTTTTTAATCCATCTTTTGCATTGACCTGGATTTGCTTACTTTGGAAAGATGATACTATTGGAAATAAGCAACCAAAAACTCTTGGATGCAGAGCAGATTTGAAGATAGGCAGCTTTTACTCTTTATAAAGGTGACTAAACCAAGCACATACCATGCCTTTTGCTATTAAAGAGTCTTTTCAGCAGAGGATGGGACATTAATCAGTTCATGTCACTACAGCTCATTCTTTGCTTATTGCTTCCTGCAGGTACTCAGCGTGCCAATGCCCGAGCCCCAGCTCCTTACAAAAGAGATTTTGAAGCCAAGCTGAGGAACTTTTACAGGAAGTTGGAGACTAAAGGATATGGACAAGGCCCAGGGAAATTGAAGTATGTTGAAGAATCTCATGAAACTGGATTTGTTTCTCAGGCAGCTTGCTTTGCCTTGCACGTCTACAAGCTTCTTCCCATTAGAAGGAATGCAGATGTTATGGTTACCCTTGCACTTCTGGAAGTACAACGCCTGTCATAAAAGGCTTAGACCCAGCATGTGATTCATAGCAGAGGATACAGCAAGTTCTGAGCACTTCTTTTCTGTTTCCTCCAACTTTATTTTCAAACAAATAGTATTACCAATACAGTGCCAAAAAGTGCTTTGGGAAGAGGCATGCAGAACAGGAGGCATCTGAATTCTTCCATTACAGCAATTGCTATGATATAAACAGTTATATTTCTCATGTCTTTTTCCACTGAAAAAACTAGATAGGCTTATCTTTTGTACATCATTGCCTGTATATTTATCTCAGTCCTCTTTAGTAAAGAGGACTCATAAAATTAAATGTTATTAAATTCTAAGGATCGCCTTAAAAACTGCTAATATTTTTACTTCAGCACTTTGAATGCTAGAGTGCTTGGAGTGGGGTCTTCCCTCCTTCATTTATTTGGTAATCATGTGATTACGTACTATTTTGATAAGGATCATCATCATAAGGTACTTTCATAATTCTGTACATTTTCAAGTCTTGTGCCAGCTATCAAACATTCCTAGTTTGATACTCTCATAGTAGCCATGAGGCACTAGAACTTTTTTTTAAACATTTCTTCTATTAGAATAGGGGGGTAGGTTTTTTGGTTTGTTTTCTTTTTTTTATTTCCCCCAGCCAGTCACTTCTGACATTTTGGAGGCATTTGTGCAGAGCTCAGACTTCATTTATGAGAGCTTATTAAACGTTTTCGACAACTGAAATGGGATTAAAATGGTGTTGTTTAGACAGTCTTAAGAGGCAGGGGTTGGACATTGTCTGCCTATAATGTAATGAAATCATAAACACTTAGAGCTTAATCTATGAAAGTTTTGTTATGAACGCCTGAGCAAATAGCTGGTACAAGAGGATGGCTTTAGCTACCTGTAAGATCCATTACATTTCTTGCACTTTTCTTTCCTGACCTATTTGCCACCACACTGTGGATTTTTAAGCAGAACAGCAGCTTGATTTTTGAACAGAATTTTTCTCTGGGTTCCTTTCCCAGGCACACGCTGACCTGCTCCTTTTTTTACAAACCAGGATCCCAGCACAACTTGCATACTGCCTGGGTCCTCTTGTGCCCAGGTACCTTGCCGTTCCTGGCCTCTCTGCTTCGGTGTCCTCTGCATGATAGCACAGTGCAGTCGCTGACTGATGTCTGCACAGGTAGTAAGGCCAGCAAGGCCTTGGCAAGAGGCTGTGCAGAGGGGTAAGCTGCCTCTCTGCGGGCAGCAGCATCTCCCAGCTTCTGTCTGACTGACTGATCAAACACACAGATAAGGCAGTATTTGAATATAAAGCAAGCTAAGTTTCAGGAAACTAATTAAACAGTTTTTTGGCAGAAGATAAAATGTTTAAGTAAGGAGGATTCTTTCACCTCTTATTTTAGATCTTTCTGGCACTTTCTTGCACAATTTTGCTTTTAGAAGGTACGTTATGTTTTTATGTGTGATGCTTCAGTCTGGTTTTAGACAAATGATTGCCATTCCTTCTAGACTTTTTGTCCTGTCGCACTTACACTGGGGATAATGTAGGGATGTGTGATTCTGGAGTTAACCATTCAGCGACTTTCCCACGATTTTATCTTTTTCCTTATTGAGAGATTGATTTTTACATGAAAGGTTAGATTCTTGCTTACAGTAAGACTGATTTAGAGGCCCAGCCTTACGAAAGGATTTGAAACTTAATGAAAATGCCCACTTCAGGCCCTTTCCCATTGAAGCCTTTAACTTAGGGAAGAACCAGTGTATAAAAAATAAAACTACACTTCTTTGTATGAGACACAGTAGATCCTTGAGGGAGATAGACTAACAGACAGAAGCTGCCTAATCGGGATCAAATTATCCAGCAGAAATGTGTATCTCTATGAAGTCACCCTGTTACCTTGCAGGGTAAATAGATGCTTCCAGCTGTGGTTCATGTTCACGAATTGCTGTTTCAAAAGTATTTTGCTCTTCAGATTAATCATCAGGAGAGATCACTTGCTAGAAGATGCCTTTAACCAGATCATGGGCTACTCAAGAAAAGACCTGCAGAGAAATAAACTCTATGTCACGTTTGTTGGGGAAGAAGGGTGAGTAGAACAGGGAAGTAAATGTGATCTCAAAACTCAGTGTATATTGCAGCTGCTGTTTCACCAAACTTCTTGTGGTCTAGAGTAAAAAAGAGGAAGGATTACAGTCAGGAAATGCCACATACATAAGCCTAGAACATACAGCTGTTCAAGATGACTTCTTAGGCATTGTGAAATGTAATGTATCCTGCCTTTGCAGAAGTAATGCATGTGTTTATGTGAATTTTCACAATAGTTGGTGTATGTTTCAGAATGCTGCTGGGAAAGCAAAGAAAAAACAAACAACTTTCTTGTGTTATTCATATTTCTTTTCTGTCAGTGCTGACATTGTATCTCCAGTGCTTGTTAAAAGACAGCTGCCATTTGTTGGAGGGAGCGTGCTTCAAGACTAGGCTAGAGGCTCAATCCTTAATTCATCTCCTGTCTGAGGCAATGGGAGTTGAAAACCCTCAGTGCTACAGGAGATGCTCACTGCCTCTCCAGGCCAGGGCCTGTGTCACAAATAAAAGCAACTAGGCTGTTGCTAGTTATCAAATAAACACAAATATTCCTGACATTTCAAAGTCACTTCAGAGAATGCTTGGTCTGTGTCTAACGAAAGTCTAACGTGTTACAGGTTGCGAGATGTGCATTGCAAAGCAAGATGTGGTTAGATTTTCTTTGCAAGTGAATCTGGAGCAATGTACTATTTGCCTCTTTCATCTCTTGATTTGTGCCCCCTTTGTCAGATTGTAAAGCCTACTGCCTTGGGCACAAACATTTTTATTGATATATTTCATAAATGTATTTGTAACTACATTCAAAGTTTTATTCCTTGATATTTAGGAAACTGCAGCTCACAACTCTTGAAATGCTGCATTATTGCCATGCGATGTGTGAGTCTTTAAAATAGCTAAGCTGTAAGCTGTAATAGAAACATCTCATACAAGATTAGATAAAATTAATCTGTCTTTGAAAACCTCTAAATTGTGTTGTTTTCTTAAAGTTCACCCTGAAGTGCTTAGTGTTAATAAGGACTTGCTGAAGTCTTAAAATAAAAAATGTTGACAGCTGAGAGCCAAGTGTGGACTTGTTCATATAAACAATATCACCGTGCTGTCTGAGGAAAAACTCAGAACTGGACTGACAAGGCTTGTGCAGGATGAGATTACATTATATTGACAGAGCAGGGTGGGGATGCAGGAACAAGACCTGTTTTACACAGCCCTACCAGCCTTTACTTTCACAGCTACAACCTCAACTCAGTTTTAAAAATGAAAGGGAGAATTTTAAAATCATACACGAGATAGAGATTGATCCAGATAGACTGTCTCCTTTCATCAGATGTCAGGCTTTTGCATTTCAGCACTCAGTACAGTAAGATGAAGAGTGACCTGGAAATGGGGGTGGCACATCCTGCTCCCATTATATCCAGCTTTACACAAGACTCTCTTCTTAATGGAAAAGAATGAGTTAATTAAGAGCAAAGTCAGATTAAAATTATGTCGATTCCCTATTTACAAATCTGTGTTTTGAATGAAGAAAGGATGTGTGCAAACAGCATTGTTTCATCAGAGATGGTGCAAGGATATGTATCACATCAAACTATTTATTTGGCTAGGTGTAGAAAGACAGGTCAGGCTGGAGGAGAGGAGGACGAGGAGGAGGAGGAATACTGGAAGTTAATAGTTTCCTATTTGCTTCTCCTTTTCCTTTTTTAAGTTTTTAATTGGGAGTTTGCTCCTGCATTTCTTTTGCTCTCGGTAAAGAGGTGTAAGTCTTAAAGTAGTGGGTAATGAAATCCTCGCAAAACAAAACATTTTAGTAACTGTTGGTTTATTAGTGTATAAATTAGGAAGTGGGGCAACTCAGACATAGTTATTAATGTTCTATGATTTTTATCGTAGGTCTGATAATGTTTGGTATCTTCCTTGAACCTTCAGTTTCTACAGCCACGCAACTTTGATGTTAGTTTAATGTTTTTATATTCATACTTCATGTGGTGATAAATGAAGAAAATTTTGATACAAAGAATGTGGTCCCTTAAAGTTATTTTCCCTAAGTTCTATTAATGATTAGCAGAAGTGGCTTTGCATTTGAGTGGTAAATCTGAAGGATTAATGGTGCTTCCTAGGAGACAGAAGTCATGTTGCCAACAACATATTACCCTTCTCCTGAATACACGAATGCCCCACAGTTGCAGCTGTTGTGTGGTTGCATACCTCTTGTATGAAGTTTTCTCACCCTTGTGCCAAGCCTTTAATTGTGGGATAAATCTGACTGGCAGTGCAGGACTCTCATGATTGATTTATTTAACATGACTCACAGTAACTCCGTGTACAAAAGGAGCTGTATGAAATAATCAAGCACACAGTTTCTATTTTATATTAAGATTTCATAGTGAGTCTGATTATCCCAGAAGTTTGCAAGAGTCTTCCAGATGACCCTTTATGTGATTCTAGTATTTGTGCCAAGATTAAGATCCAACACGTGTCCATGATACCAAACCATTTTGGTTTTTTTTTCTGTGATTTGAGGATGGAATCTGCCCTTCTTGCCAGGGGAAGGATCTCTTTCAGTACTTCACTTCTGAAGCTTAACAGAAGTGAAGTGCTTCCAAATGACTGAAGAGAAAATGGTTTTTATTCAACAGAGGAAAGAAGCTTTGTCCTCAACTTGAGAATGGTACCTAGCCTTTACTTTCCTGACAACTTCATCCTGAAAAACAACTCCCATCTGTGTTTGTCTTCTGTAAATGTTCATGAGCCAGAACATTAGTACCAGAAGTCCTATGTGAAAACTGACCAGCTCTGTGATACTTCTGTCTGTGCGTTGTCTTAGTACTAAAGCAAGACCTTCTTAAAAGTCAAGTATGAAATCTTCAATCTATAGAAGCGATATCTTTATTTGTTAGGATTTTAATGTCTGTTCTCCACAGGAAACCCCCTAGTTTTCAATTTTCCAACTCTACCAGAGCATTAACTTCATACTTAACTCATTTCACTGGTGACCTGCAGCATAATGTCAAAATTCAATCTCAGTGCTTTGTCAGCAGTGAGTTTGTTTATGATTCAGGAAGAAGGGGTTATTTAGATTCCTTGTTCATTAGTACTGGAATCTTGAAATAGCAAAAAAAAAAGAAAAAAAAAAACAACAAAAAAACCAACCAAAGGAAATGCACTCTCCAGAAGACATTTAAATGCACTCAAGCTTGGAAGACAGACAAGAAAATTTAGACCAAGAAATATAAATCACTGAAGTAATCTCAGATCATATTGTTAGGGAAACCAGAAATATTATCCTTCAAATTGTCCTATTGTTGCAAGTCTACAAAGACAAACTATGACCATTGTTCATTTTCATTTTTAATGTCAGATGCAGATAGGTCTAATGTTGGCTTTTCATGGTCTGCTTCCCCTCCTTCCCTCTCCCCCCCCATTATTTGGTAATATTCCTGTGGCAAAGAGGCCGTTACAGCTGGAGCCAAAATTTTTTATGAGAGCAGCCCACACAGAGCACTTGATTCCAGTCCTCCAAACCATTCCATTTCAGAATAGCCCTGCAAGGACTTCACATACCTTGGCATTAAGCAATTTGCAGGATAAGGGTTCTAGTTAAAATCTTATGAAATTTTGATTAAAATATAGCGTAAGGAATGTAAATTCAAAAAAGTGTTTCTTCGTACACAAGGGACACTTTATAGTAATGTCAAATTTCTCTTTAAAGGTTGGACTACAGTGGACCTTCACGAGAGTTTTTTTTCCTGGTGTCTAGAGAGCTCTTCAATCCATATTATGGTTTGTTTGAATATTCAGCCAATGATACCTATACAGTACAAATAAGTCCCATGTCTGCTTTTGTAGACAATCACCATGAGTGGTAAGAACTATTTTTCTTTTTGTTTCTCAGTTATGTTTTCTGTTGTTCCCACTTGTAGACAACTGCTTATATCTGCTCAGACATATAACACAGAATCTGATCTTTTTAACCAGCAGCAAAATAATTGCATTTCTTTAGATTTTCCTGATTTTGTTTTCTCTTGTGGTTTTAAATGTTCTTATTTCTCACAAGGTCAGCAAAACTATGATTTGGAATGTACCGTGGGATTGTCTCACAACACGACTCTCTCTGTTTCTTGTACATAAGCAGTCATTTCATGAAAGCAATATTAGCTTCTTGTGCATTAAAAAAAATAATGAGACATTGGCTTTTTGTCAGCTAAGGAGATTTCAAACAGGTGTTACTGTATGTAATTTGTTTGAGTCTTCCTAAAGAGTACAGAGGTCTCCTCAGTGGAAAAAAACCCAACAAATCTATTGGAAGGAAATCTGTGGAGGTATCTTAACTGGGGGTGAGGCAAAGACTGCTGACACAGCTCTTAAGCAAAGTCTGTACATACACACACACCTCTAAAGTAGTTACCAAGGATTTTTACATAATCCCATTTTCACAACTGTAAGCCAGTTTAAATCATCCTCAGTTGATTTAAGCTATGGCATTGCCATTAAGTCTGTAAAGCTGTGCTGTGAACATTAACAGAGAATTCTGTTGTGTAGGTGGTTAGATTACAGTAATAGTTGAACAACAGCTGCTCATCTGTGTAGGATAGATATGTACTGAGTTCTTATTTAGTGGAAGCCAGTTATGAAGAATGAATATCGGAAAGGAATCTCATTACTAGTTTTAAAAATGAATAGAAAATTAAATGGTTGGCTGCATGCAGTTCAGTTAGTTGAAGCAACCTACCTGTTGAACTCAAATACTGCAACAATAAATGGCATATTTTGTTTTGGAAAAGCAGAACAGTCTGGCAAAATGGGGAGAAAAAGGCTTATGTGCTATGCAGCTTCTGCCAACATTTTGTATTCATCCCTGGCTTCTGCAGTGCCGGACCAGAGACCCTGGGGGTGAGGGAGGCATGACCCACTCTCTTTCTGGGAGGGCTGGTGCCAGTGACAGCACCAGTCTTGTATACCCTCAGGGGGAATTCAGAAAATGCAGCTGTGACAAGCAGTTATGCATGGAAGGAGAGGGCTCCTCATGTCACAGCCTCATCTTGCAAACCCTGGATACATGTAGGTATAATAGAGCCCTAATCTTTCCAAGAAAAATGTTCCTGAGGATGCATAAGCAAAAAGTTTAAGAAACGTTCTTTACTTTAAAAAAGAACATTAGATTTACATTTGGTTCCAGAGATGTGGAGGATTTTTCACAATGGATCTTTATTTTCATGGGAATATTTGCAAAGACCCTACTATTTCAAAGTTGCTGCCATCTGATCTCAAATCTGTCATGCTCCCTCCCTCTCCCCCAACCCTCCATACCCCCCCAACAAAATGAAGATAATAGGGGAAGAAAGAGCGAGGGGAAAGGAGGAGAACATTTAGATCCCATTGACATCGGGCTGGAGAGCTCTGCAATACATAAAAAAGCTTCCAGCCGTTGTTTGTGAAAATATATATAGAACTCCATAATCATCAGTCAGAAGAGGGAGCAAGGAGCCGCTGTAAGCAGAAGAGACAGACAGCAAGGACTGTCCAGCTGGGAAAAGGTAGAAAAACCTTTGGCCTCCCAGTAACGTGAAAACAAGTTAATTCTATATAGGGTGTTTAATGAAAATCGACAGTGGCTACCATTTTGGAAGATATGCTTTTATAAAGAGGCCAGTCTGTCAGGGGTTGATTGGGTTAACATGGATTTGACATTTTTGAGAAGTTACAACTTAGGTATCTGAGGGATTTTCCACACCCTGAAGACTTGCATTTTTTCTGTGCCTTACTGAGAATGAAAAAGAAACATAAGAAAAACACAAACAAACCACAATTTAGACACAGCTATCTGATTTAAATACGCTGTTTGGAAATATATGTAAGTTTTGATGACAGAGCAGTGTACAAGCCACAAAGTTTCAGTATAACGATTATAACTCCTTCTCTTCCAGGTTCAGGTTTAGTGGTCGAATTCTTGGTCTTGCTCTGATACATCAGTATTTGCTAGATGCCTTTTTTACACGACCCTTTTATAAAGCCCTCCTCCGAATGTGAGTAGAATTGTTCTGTCTCCTTTTTCATTTGGTTCCTTCCCCATGGATGATGCCATTTTGTGTATGGATAAATTATGATGCTTTATTGCCAAAGAAGACAGGCCATTATTTATAATTTAATAATTTCATTTCAATCCAGGACTTTTAAAAAAAGTTTGTTTCTGCTCATAGTTATTAGCCAGTTACCTAATAACTCAGAATGTTGTTTCTGATCAGTATGAAAACCTCATGTTTTGTTTTAGCCATGTTGCAAGCTTTCTTCTACAAAATCTTACATATGAAGCTGTACAATGAAATGCTGTGGTTTTATTCCAGATACTAATAGAGTTCTTATTCATTTGTCTCGTAATGACTCATAGGAAAGGATATGAATCACTTTGTAATTTAGACTGCAAGACCCATTCTCAGAGGTAGACTGATTGCTGGCGGTCTGCATTTTGAGGAGCTTTACTCTGATATGCTTTAGACTTAATTTTCAGAGCTACTACTCCTGTTCTGGCTGAAACAATGAGAGCTGCACTTGCTCAGCATGCCTGGAATTTAAGACATAATGATCTTAAGGTGCTTCACATTTTGTCCTCCATTTGAAAGCTGTTTTTGAGAAGTCTGGAAAGATATTTTTTGTATAAAACATCGTACATTCTACTAGTCTGGAGTAATGCATCCACTCCTATTGCACATATATTTTAAAAGTAACTAAATGCTAACAGAATCATTTTAATAAGAATGAAGACTTACCCCAGATGGTCTTTAATATTAATATTGCGTGACTGCAAAATTAAATTAATCGTTTGACTTGGTGATTCCCTAAACAGAAAAATTAAAAATGATGGGGCCTTTGTACACAACCTTTGTACACAACCTAATTCATGCAAGTTCCCCATCTAAGCCCTGGACTTCCACTTTCCTCAGAACTGATGAGCCATCCAGACTACCTCTGCAGATGGGACATTGTGCCCAATCCGTCAACATTGATGTAGGAGCTGTTACTGCAGGATGTTGCTTAAACTACACTTGAGCATCCAACAAAAAGAACAGGGCTTTCTTCTGACTTTATATGAACCCAAGAATAGAAGCAGGCAGGGAACCCTACACCTGAAAAGCACCTTAATGAATAGGCCCAGTGTTCTAGAACAGGTTTTAAGGAGTTAAGAATGGCAGAAATTGCCACCACGGTATTAATTATTGACAGCTGACATGTTCAAAGCTTGGAGTAGTAACTGTTAAAGACAGCAAGGGGCAGTTGGCCTACAGGTTGCATTTGTAAAAGAAGGACAAGGTAAGGGAAAATACAGCAAAAAGTAAAAAGATATTTCTGTGGTAAGCAAGGTATCTGACCAGACTTCTTCGCACAATGAAGAGACAAGAGAGGTGGCAGCATAGTCACATAAGCAAAAAAGATAGTAGTTGCGTGTTATAAAAACTTACCATTTCTTTTATGATGTGAATTTTTGGTCTCTTCAATCTATGTATTTTCATAATTCCAAAATATTCTTGACAGGAGGAGGCACAGACTTACCGTAAGCTTAAAAAGAAATTTGTCTTCAAGTTAATATATATGAATATAACATATATTAGCAAAACCGTTTTGCATTATGCAGTAACTTATTATTAGGCAAATAAACAGAGTTTTGAAGTAGTGTCTTCTTTATTCTATTGATTTTTGTCTTGGCTCCCATTCTCAGTCTGTTTTGTAGGACTGTCCTGAATGAATTTAATTACTGAGCACACGCTACCGCTGTCATCTGTATTTATGTGTTCTCTTCTTGTTTACGTTAGACTCTGTGACCTGAGTGACCTGGAATATCTCGACGAGGAGTTTCACCAGAGTTTGCAGTGGATGAAAGACAATGATATACATGATATCCTAGATCTCACATTTACTGTAAATGAAGAAGTTTTTGGGCAGGTGTGCAAGATTCTTAATTTAATTTCCTTTGTGTATTCTACAGCTAGATGAGCATGTATTTGGACAGAGGAACGATTGTCATTCCATGCTGATTTTGAACTTGTTTTTATAAAATTCTGGTTGATGAAAACAATGTTGAAATCTAAGGAGGAATTACTATTTGTAACTGGTCAAACATGTCTTTCTGGTTAAGGAGATTTTCTGGAGGCTATTTGAAATACCAAAATTTTGGATTGCTCTGCTGGAGGTAGTTTACCTGAATTTAACTGCAGCAGAGTTAGTATTCAGAGGTATCACAACAGCTTTGTTATATTAGTTAGAAGACTTCACTACTTTAATCGCTGTAAAGAACGTTTCTTCTTCCCAGCTTATACTTCATACTAAATAAGAAGATTCTTCAGACTAAATGGGATTTTAAATATGATTTATCCAAAAAAAGATTTGTTGTATGTTCTCTTATTTCACATATTCCAGTTCGCTAAAGTCAGATTTGGCTAGTGCTTTTGAGGAATTACTTCACTTAAAAGTTTAAATTATAATAATTCTTTCCTTTGTCTTTATAATACTGTGTTGTAACTTGGTCTTTTTTTTTTTTCCAAGATCACAGAACGGGAATTAAAGCCAGGAGGTGCCAACATCCCAGTCACTGAAAAGAACAAGAAAGAATATATAGAAAGAATGGTGAAATGGAGAATTGAGAGAGGAGTTGTACAACAAACAGAAAGTCTAGTTCGTGGTTTCTATGAGGTAAAAAAACTCCAAAATGAAATTTACTTTCTTCCTTTACCCTTCCAAAATATTTTTCTCCTCATTTCTCAAATACAGAGTCCCAAAAAGCAGATACATATATAATCAGAAGTGCCCTTACAGATATCTGGGGGCAGTGGATCATTGTTAGTCATTGAGTTGAGCACTATGGTTATATATCTTCTTTAAACTGGAAATTATTGATCACTATTTGTATGATCAGCAGTGAATACCTGTTAAAGTGACCCATCTGTTTCTTCACTGGGCCTTTGAGGTTTTTTGTGTGCATGCCATACTCAGTGTAACATGGTAGACTGAGTGTATTTCAAGGTATTTCTGTCTTACCTGTTTTAACACGGACAGTTAAATTGAATGTATTGAACTTAATTTGTCCTGAAATAATTCAATATTATTTGCCAATAAAATTCTCTCCCAATCACTGTGATCCTCTAATGTAACTGAATGGAACTGCAACGTAGGAAAAAGAAGTCCATTTATTGGTCTTTAAAAAGAAAGAAAAAAAACCTTAATTTTTTCCAATCTTGAGGGAGATATTACCTGATAAAAGTCTTAGTAGCAGGCAAGCCTTTTATGGGGAGGCAAAAATCAATAAATGAAGAAATGTTGCTATGCATTTTATTTCCTCTCACAGGTGGTTGATGCGAGGCTCGTGTCTGTGTTTGATGCCAGAGAACTGGAACTGGTTATAGCTGGAACAGCAGAAATTGACTTGAGCGATTGGAGAAATAACACAGAGTATAGAGGAGGTAACCTGCATTTTGAATTGCCCATTGACAGCGTTGAGGGGCCTGAAATTGCCCGGTTTCTGAGACACTAAAGAACCATCCCATGAGATACATCTTTAGTATCTTCTGAATTTCTGTAGTTAAGTTTGCGTTAGGAGAAGGTAATTTGTCCATTGTAGTTTGCTTCGTTGCTTCCCCATGCGGCTCTTCCCTTGCTATTTTTCTCTGGACAGCATAACAGAGCAGTCTTTTCTGCAGAAAGTACTGTGCTCACCTGCATGCTAGTAGAGTACCAGCCAGCCACTGGAGACAAATGGAAATGGTAACCGTTCTTAGTAGGATTTACCTCTTTTCCACCCTGAGACGACAGGAAATTAGAAGTAATCCCAGTGACCACAGGCTGGCAGTTGAGATAATTTGGGAACAATGGAAGATTTGGGATCTACTTTGAGAGAGATGGTTGCAGCACCTTTTGCAACACCATTTATAGTTTTAGATATATAAAAAGCACAGCATTGGAATATCTCAAGAATTAGCATTCGTGTTAGTGATCGATTAATGGGAGAAATGCTTGGAATAGAGGCTTCACTCCTTTTTGTCATAATAAATTCATTCTCTGCCTTTAAGTTTTTTAATCATTTCAGGAGTAGTTTTCTCTCACCTCCTGTCTTTTGCCACAACTGGATTAGAAATACGGCATTATTGTGACTAGGGCTGAACTAGGAAAAACTTACTAACTATTCTCTCCATCGCTGTTTTAGCACTTACAGGTATAAAGGCTCTTCTTGTTTTACCAGGTTATCACGACAATCACATTGTAATTCGGTGGTTCTGGGCTGCTGTGGAAAGATTCAACAATGAACAACGACTAAGACTTTTACAGGTAAGAAATCAGATGATCTGTGGAGAATTAGTCTGCAGCGAATTAGATGCTAAACTATTTTCATCCAGGCTTATGACATAAAAAAATTACTGTTATGCTGCCTAAAAGGAATAACCTTACAATCCTCAGAGACTTACTGTAATAATTTTAAGTGACTGAAGCTCACACCTATTTTTATGGTTTTCTAAGTTAAAAATACATTTAAGATAAAGTATCTGATATCAATAATCCTTTACTGATGTTTGACTAAAAGTACATTAAGGCTAGTAAAGATAGAAAAAGAAACCTGTGTAAGTGGTTATATCATTAGGTAGAAATGTTAATAATATTTGTACAGCTTAGGAAGGAGGAAGCTTAGATGGAAGTTAAAGCGCCTCAAATTAGAAAATAATGATGGTAACCTGAAAATCAGTCCAATTCCATTTTCACCAAGTCAGCCCACAGAATTCAGTCATCCTGCTGCTGAAAGACAAAATTCTCTTAACAGAGGAATACATGTGGGTTTACTATTGCTTTAAATTTTTTAAATTCAGGTTACTGCCCCCCCCCCCATATTATGTTCTTGATCTATTATGAAATCCACTGTTTATAAGAATTCAGAATTTGCATCTGATCATTGAGTTACCTATATGAGTATGATGAAGGATTTTCTTTTTTTATCTGCTTAGGTACTTAAAAAAGGTCTGCAAAAAGCAGTGTGGGTCATCTCATTTGATGGAGAGCCAGAGATGTCTGCTTATACGTTCCTATCACTTTTGTTAGTCAAAAGTTTTTATCATATCCAGATCATGAAAAATTAAGTAGCCTCTGATCTGTCAAAAAACGTTTGATTTGTTTGTGACAGGTTCTAACTAAATCTGCTCAACAGGCAGCATGTCAGTGGGTATTTTACCTAACCTTCAGAATTTAGTCCTTTTCTTACAGTATTTAGTAACAGTTTATAAAGATACTGAAATCCACATAGCCAAAAAGACGTAACGCGAAGCCATTATCATATGTTATTACTTTATTAGGTCCTCTTAATACAGAATAAAGACAGTAGGGAAAAATCTCACTTAGGCCTAAGTTTAAGTAACTTGATATTAATAGTGTTTTATTCTACAGTATTTATGTAGCATAATTACTCTTTCAAAGGGAAATCTTTGAAGGAAATTAACCTGAGAAGTTGTCTCCTCTAGAGCCCTATCACGAAATGGTCTGGTTTCCCTTACCCTCCATTTAAAGTAGCATTTATTACTTGTGCCTCACAAATTTCCTTATTTTGCAAATGCTTTTACATAAGCATTTGGACTTCAATGGGCATGCTGATATAAATAAATTTCTAACCTGCACTGTCTGTGTACCCAGTATCTGTGACGTGTTGTTTGCGCTGGCAGTTTGTTACAGGCACGTCCAGCATACCTTATGAAGGATTTGCCTCTCTACGGGGGAGCAACGGTCCAAGAAGGTTCTGCGTAGAGAAGTGGGGGAAGATCACTGCTCTTCCAAGGTACAGCCGTGTGTATTAATGCTAGCAGCACTTCAGAGTATCAGTAACCAGGATAACAGATAAGCTGTTTGAGAAACATAAATAAGTTTTAACTGAATATGCAAATATACTTTGCCTTACATGAAAATTTCCTTCCCCATTGTTCCAGTGTCTGATGCATCCATTTTTCGTTGAACTCAGTTTTGTTCTCATAAGATGGGCAAGGCAGTGTAACTGTCATCCATATGGTAATGCTTTTTTCATGGAAAATTATATCAGAATGATTGATTAGAATTTGATTTTGTTGTATTTGATTAAATGTGCAATTATTTACTTCCTGAACATGCAGTTCATCACTTAGGAGCAAAAATTAATATGAATTAAAATTAAATAGCACTTGTGATTGTGTCCGAGTGAAAGATAACGTCAGACTTTCTGTGTTAGACACACACAGCCTTTACAGTATAGTTTAGTGATGTAATTTTTACACTCTATCTGATGTCAAGAGTGTCAACAAATATGGAAGACGCAAGTTATGAACTGCAGAAGAGGTGTGTTTTGAGGAGGGGGTCATTTGACTTAGGAGGCAGCACAGGGACAGGAAAAGGTAAAGATTTCCAAGGGGGCAAGCAGGGTCAATTGAAATACATAAAGAGGGTAAAGGAACAGTATGAGAGTTCAAGATACGAAAGCTGAGTTGTACAAGCCCTTGCAGACAAGAGGCAGCATTCAAACTGGGTATTGGCAGATTTGGAAGAGTAGGATGAGAAGGTTAAAAAACAAACAAACAAACAACTCATGCTTTCTCTAAATTTTCCATTTTGTAAAGACAGGAAAAAAGAGTTGCTTTCAAAGGTCCATGGAAACAGTACCAGGACTAACAATGTATCAGTGATACAAGAAACATCATCTAGCACGGACACTTCATTGACAAAAAAATGACAGGTTCTAGTCTTTTCTATATTGTGATCAGGCTGATATGTTTCTGGAAGATTTCCTTTCATCCACTTCTGTAATTCTGTAGCCTCTAGAATGGGTTAACAGTGGTTAGACATACAGATTAGTGTGTGGAGTGTGGGTGAACTAATTCTTCTTAATCAGATCCCAGCTTGAGTATGCTGCTTATAGCCTGTGGTGGTAGTTTTGGGCTGGGCTGATCTATGGAGGAAATTCAACCCTAACCCTAGCCCGTTCCTCTTGAATAAGATTCCTCTGGAATAACATGCATTCAGAGTCATCTTTTTAGACACAAGGTGGCTGTCAGACACACAGAGTCTCTCTGACCAACAACCCTTAGCTTTTTCCTCCAGCATAAGGTCAGAGGCAGAGACGTCTCTTGGGTTGGTTCCTACCTGCAGGCTACCATTTGAACCGCACTGCAAAAGTCAAAGACGCAGAAGTGGCGCTGTGAAATCCACAGACACGGCAGGTGGCCTTTAAACAAAGCCATCTTGCCAGTTCACAGTACAAATGAGAGCCAGGCAATTGAGGTTTAAAGATAAGAAAATCCTGGAAATTGCTATTTCAAATCAAATGCTGTAATATCTTTTGGGGGCCTAGTAATACCTTGTACCCTGGTAAGTAGTCTACTTTACAGTTTGGTTATGATTGACGTATGGACTAGCTTTGATTTTTTTTAAAAAGAAAAAGCTTTGATTTTTTAAAAATAATTTCTGACTTCTAAATATATGATTTTCTTGTGAGTGTAAGTAAGAGAAGACATTGTGGGAGTTTTTTTGTATATTCTCTAATACTGGAATTCCTGGTGGTAAGAGGCACAGCTTGCAGCTTGGAAAAGGTCAGGACATGCCGGAACAGGATGCTCAGAATTTCCTCTGAAAAGGTTACACAGAGCCCTGTTGTAATAAACTGGAGAATAAAACTGCTTCCTGTAGTGCAACATGGAGAAACGTGTCAAGAATCTTTGCTACCAGAAGGTGTTTAGCAAGCGTACGGGAAATGCCAGCTCTTCACGTTTTAAGAGAATGTATCATGCCCTTGAAATTTCATTTATGATTCCCTTGGTTAGGAAACATTTGATTTTTGTCTCTGTGGATAGTTTTTAACATACAAGTGTGAGAAATAAAACCAATGCAATTGTTTTGTTAAAATAAAACCAACTGTGTATGACAAACATCCACAGTTGTCATGAGCTGGCAATCCCTGGCGTTCAGACGTGGAACCTTGGTCTCATAAAAAATAAATTATCTTCCACGTTTGTGCTTAAATGGGCGAAGCCCTAAGCAGAAAGCTGTATTTGCATTTTTACATATCTAGTTCCTGCGTGCAGTGTAGCTTCAGCCTGCGTCTCACCAGCTTCAAAGGCTTACTGTGCAAACACCAAGTAGTACTGGCTTGAATGAAGGTAAGACATGGTTAACAGCGACCCTGAGTAGCAACTTCCAAGAGGTTTCCAAACAAGCCCTGTGTGTGTAAACGCATTGCTGGTTCTGCCAAGAACACTGCCCTAGGACTCTGTGACTCTTACTGATTCTCAGATAACTATAGCATTTGTGTTGAGGCACCGTCACTCACTCGTAGCAGTGTTACACTTTGCCCTTTTGATTTCAGTGGGAGTGCTTGTGAAATTTGATAATACTTCGTGCGAGGGTGGCAAAAGCTAGAACTCAAGTCAGTGGGCTTTATGTTTCTTCCTCTGGTTCAAAAAAATCTACTGCACTGCTGAAAACACAGAATACCCATCCCCACCTCTTCTTCCTGATTTTTGAGACACAGAAGGTAACTAATATAGTTAATTAGGTATGTGATTGTGGTCTAAGCAGCTGTGAATATAAACACAAAAGTATTCACTGGATGCTTACCTAGGTTCTGCTGATCTGACTGCTGTGTAATCAGTTCTGCTGAATCAACGTAGTGAGATTTCTGCAAGGCGCATGTCAGGCTGCCTAACGTGTATCACTGTCTTTTACACTAATACGTCAGTAGCACGTAAAGGGCCCTGAAAAGATTATTACAGGTTTAGCTTAACCATTGCTATCCCTGCTGCCACTTCTACCTCCTCCTTCCGCACTGTGTTGTAGATTTACACTGAATCAATGGAGGGACTGTTACTCTTTCAATTCACTTACAAGCTGAGAAATTAGTTCCAGGCTTGTTGCTGTACATTATATATATGTGCATGTGATGATTCACATGCAAATAGTTATTTGTGTCTGACTGCTGGATATTAACCCTAAGTCACTCTATTTTACAACTGTAATAAAAATGAAGGGGGTATTAATTGGGAATCTAGACTTCAGGAACCAAGGTGGGTTTTCATGTGGTCACAAAATGTGAGCCCAGGAAGATGAACAGTTTGTGCCCACGTTGTTTGAAATGTTGGAATGGAAAAATACTGTCCAGAGGAAAAAAAAATTTCTTCTCAAAGACTTACAAAGTTGCTTGATAGGGTGAGAAAGGCATGCATTCCTGCAGAAGACAAAGATCTTAATTTTTTGTCTTTTTTAATGACTTGGTTTTCCAAAGTAGGTGACTGCATTTTCGAAATTGCCCTCAAAATTAAGGTAAAACTCAGTTCTCTTAATAAATGTAAACAACGTGCTGGCTTACTATTAAACCAGTTTGTAATGAATCCCTTGCTAATTATATACCGTGTCTTCTATAATTTGTGGTTTTACAGCCCACACAGCATGATCCATAGTTCTAATGAGTGGCTGTCAGCCCCAAGCAGCAGAAGCATGTGGTTAGCCTGTTAATTGCCTAAGACTCTATGCTGAACTCAAGGGATCCCTGACTTCCCGTTGCCCATTTGCTGCTGGGTCTAAATCAGTCCCTTTCTTCAAAAGGGAAATTTCTTTTTTCTTTCTCTTTTCTTTAAAAAAAGAAAAAAAAAAGGTGTGGGAAATGCAATAATAACTTAATCTGTATCACAAATATTACTTTGTAAGGTTTTTGGACAGGCAAACGAAGAGGAAGCTTTCCTCCAGGAGCCTTAGAGGGATGGAAGGGTGGAGAAATTTTACCAGGCCCCTAGAATACAGGGTGGGGAAATGCCCTTTCTGCTATACAGGATGTACTACTACCTGATGTTTTTATGACACTAAGGCGGTAACGAAGTGAGTGTTTCACCTCCAGTGAGGGTTTGTAATGGACTCTTTATGTTTTTAACAAACGTGATTAACCCACTTTGTGTTCCATCCCCACTGTTGGGAGCTGACAGCCACAAAACCCGGCAATTAACGAATTTGCTCCCATGGAAGGCAGCACTTTCTGGCTCAGAGAAAGCTCAGTTATGGGTCTGTTGTAGACACTCAGCTTTCTGGGAGTGGTTAGGTTAAATAAGGAGTTGCATTTGCTGTGAGGAGGGAGCTTGTTTGTACCTTCCATTGACATTGTTACACACTTACACTTAATACAGGTCATACTGATGGAAGGCAGGTCACTGCAGGAAAACTTTGGTTTTCAGCTGGATTGTGTTTAAATAACAGTGATGTGTTTTATTGCAAAAGGATAAAGTATTTGTAAACAGAAACCTGCCACTACAAAAAGGTTTTCATCCTCTAAAATGAAATGAGGCTTTGGTGCAAAGCTTCAAAGAGGAAAAGATGCCTCCTCCAGCTTCTCTTTGCATCATTTCTTCCTCAAGAACCCATCGCATTAATAGTCATGCTACCTATTTCACTAGAGCAGGCTCATTCACTATAGTGTTTTAGAAAGTATTATCCTGAGCCTGCCCTGAGGTTGGGCAATGGTATCCATTATTCTACCAAGAGCAGAAGCCTTTATTATCTCCCTTTTCATTCCCTGGAAGAGATTTCAAGAGTTAGTTCCAAGTCTGTCAAAAGACTGAGGTAGATGGACTTTGGAAACTGAGAAATAAACCATGCGGTTGTCCTCTTAAGAAAGCAGGATGGTATGCATAGTTTTGTGTAATTACAAAAAGTATTATTCTAAAGGTCGTTGGCTTGCAGGGCCAGATACGTACTTAGCATAAATCAGCACAAGCGGTAACTTCCCAAGAAACACAATCCATATGCTAAGGAAATACAGAAGGAAGAGCATCTAATTTGTCTGTCCTTTACTACTGTGGGATTGTTTCCCTGTGTATCTAGAGTCTTTTCTCATATTTCATCAAATCAAATACCTTATGCCTATTCAATATACTGAAATATCTTGTTTATGGTTACAAATACAGTATTCAAGGATCATCAGTACAGACAAAAGTACTATTTTTCAGAAGATACATTTAAAGCCAAGATTTCATAACAGACTATTGGAATGGTACCACGTTATATCATTCTTTTCTCATGCACATTTAATGGATAAAATTTATCCCATGCCTTTTGGGCTGTCAGTGTGTTTCTTAAAGACCTTCATAAATGCTTCTTACTGGCTTATTTTAATTAGAAAAAAGTAGATTAAACCTCACTAGCTGTTCAATTGGAAAACATCATTTGAGAGAACAAAGTCTTCTGAAAGAATACTATCTGCCCATCTCTACGCAAGCACATACCAGTCTGTGTGTTCTCTTTTGAACTTTTTAAATAATGTACTTCTTCACCTCCTCTTTTTTTTTCCCCCTCAGGGCTCACACTTGTTTCAATCGTCTGGACCTTCCCCCTTATCCCTCATTCTCTATGTTATATGAAAAACTGTTGACAGCAGTTGAAGAGACAAGTACTTTTGGACTCGAGTGATACACAAACCACAGTGCCCAGCTCATTGGACTTTTGTGGATCTGTCTTCTCAAGGAATGAATGAACATTTGTATTGGATTTCCTAGAGGAAAATTGTTTCATGGTGCAATTCAAATAATGAGGTTCCATGAAAGAGCTTATGAAGCAATTAAAAAGCATTGTGGTAGTGGCAGAATTCTCTACAGTGAAACTAGAGTGTGCCTGATGTGCAGGGAAAAACCAAGTCTTGCAATCCATGGTTTTTAAGGATGGCCGAACTTCTTATGTTCTGAGCAAACAAGAAACGTGATCCCATGTTGTGATCAACCTGGCTGCTGCAAAACTGACATGTACCCGAAAACTGGATTTCATCAAAGTTATTGAATAGAAAATTCAAGTCAAAATGTGAAATAATTCAGCCCCTTACCTACCCAGTAAATTATCAAAAAATCATACAATAGATTATTTTTTTTTTAATTCATCAAGGTACATTACTTTATGCCATATGTTATAACAGCATATCCAGTACTTGCTTTACCTAAGACTATGAGTGGCTGTATGGTGTGCACCATAGAGCTCAAGTTCCTGGGGCAGAAGTGAATCAGAAGGAAAGTCTGCGACAAAGGATGTAACAACAACCGCTTGCATTAAGGAGGTTTGTGAAAATGTGTTTGCCAGTGGTGTGTATGACAAAAGATGAGCTGTTATAATGAACTTAATAACTTAATAAGACTGATTTTATGCTTTATACTGCATGGAAACTATTTTAAGAAGAAACTAGCAATTTATCACAACGTATCAGGAAAAAAAAACCCCTAACACAGTGACTTCTGTTTATTTTTATAGGTTCATTATATTATGTTTCTTAGAGTGTAAACAGGAAACAAGCAAACTAAAATTCTATTTCTGTTTTTGTCACTTTCCATGCTTGAACAGACATTCTGCTAGCATTTATTCTTTAAGCACTCTCAAGGGGAAAAAAAAAGCCTTTTATTTTTATAAGAGTAAAAAACTCCCAAAAATATTTTGCACTGAATGTACCAAAGTTGAAGGGACATTATGATCTGACTGATAGCAAACGGCATATCTATCAACTATCTGTAAAAATGCTTAGGAACCAGGCTTTCTTCACGGTGCCATGTCTATAGATACCAGGACTGTGCACATAAGTAATAATTTTATAATACTAGATGTGATATTGTAATATGCATTTATTTTAAATGCATCTGGGTCATTTTTCATGCATTGGATAACTTAATGCAGTGGAGTTTAATACAGATATTTCATATGCTCCCCACAACTTTTTATTTGTACAGCACCATAAAGCACTAGCTCATTTGGAAACCCACGAGTAACCTACTTTTAAAGGTGAGCCACTGGTCGTAATGCCACTGTCCCATATCAGTGAACACCTACAAGATGTAAACTGTTCATACTGTCTAAGCTTGCATTTTCACTGATAAATAGTTTTCTTATCAAATGTTATTTGAAAGAGTTTTTTATGGCATATCAAACACTGCATGGACACCAATTTCTTTATGCTTAATTTTGCTGAAATACACGAGGCTTGCTCGCATCTATTTTTGGTACTTTCCTCCAGATGGTCTTGTGGAATGCTTGTGCAGCTGTGCACTGTTTCTTGTACAGCTGCTGCCACACAGTGCATCCACCACATTTTAAAATTCCAGGAAGTTGCACTTGGATACTGGATGACAAGAACATGAATCTAGCTTTGCACTAGTCCTCTTGATAGCCCTGAAGCACAGCAAGCCCTGTTCTGTGGGAAAAGTAGTTTTTGAAGTAACATTCTCACTTGGAGACTCTTGAAAGGGCATCTCAGGGAGGTATCCTCCATGTTCTTGTGGGAGTTTTTTTCCAATGGAGGTGAACATCTATGGAGATGTCGTCAGCCAAGACTGCCACTCCACCCTCCAAGTCGGAAGGGAGGTGCAGCTGTGGTGGTGGCAGCAAAGACTGAGAAAAGTCTTTAGGCTTACTGAGAAAATGTTACTTGTGCAAAGAAAAACCCACTTGCAAAATCAGAGTGAAAGCATTCTTTTATTTCAGGAGTAATTGAGCTTCTGCACGACATCTGGGACTCGCTTAAGTATCGTAGGTTTTCTTATGCTACTTCTAGCTGATATGAAGTAGCAAAGAAAAATCCAAACATGCCACCCTATTTTTACACATGTTTATCAGTCTTTGCTAAGATTGCATGTCACAGATCCTAATGCACATCTTTTTTCAGAACACAAATGAGCAGTAGGCAAACTGACTTTTTCATCAGGTCACTCCAGCATGGCTCATGTTTCATAGGATTCATTCACTGAGTAGCTAAAACTCTGGCACTCAAAGCAGAATGCAACTTTTGCTTGGTTGAAGGACTGCAGAATTTTGATTTTACAATACTCTGTCATCTGTGGTCTAAAAAAGAGATTTCCCAGGTGGAAACTGTATCTACAAGTTTTGAACTAGAAACTCTTTGGAATGAAAAAGTTTAAATATTTGGCACAAAGTAAGTTTATACTAGTCTGCCTGTTAAGTTATGCTTTTGTACAAATCGAAAACAATAAATGCATCTTGTCAATTTTTATTTAAATATATTTACTGCACACATTTGTTCTGTATTTATGCATTTATAAATAATTGAAACCAGTCATGATGGTACGGTGTTCTGTAAAGACGTGACAGGGTCACCAATGGGGCAGGTGTCAGCTAAAAAAAAAAAACAAACTAGAATCCTTGTTAAAAAAACAAACAAACTAGAATCCTTGTAGCATTAAGACTGAGGGAGACTGAGGAGAGGCTGCTGATTCCTCCTTTGCTGCTGGCATCGCTTTGGGGACTCTAGAAAAATCCTGTTTGAAAGTGATGAGAGGAGTAAGCTGCCCAGATACAGCTACCTACGGTGCCTTGAGCACTTGGCCAGCTCTTTGGATTGCTGTAAGTGTTGCTGCTCTGAAGAAATTACCAGAGAGGGAGGAAAGCAAAGGAAGCCTGAGCTTTCTCAAATACCCACCTCTCCTGGCTACTGCGTGGAATGTTGTCCCTTCAGTGTGAGAAGCCGTTCCCGTTAAACGTGTCCCAAGTGAAAGACAACTTTCATGTCCTGCAGGTGACTGCAACAGGCAACGACGGTCCTTGTGCTTTTGCTTTTGACGTGCTGTGGCAGGCAAGAGGGTCCAGACAGAGAAAGACTGAGAAGCCTTTCTGAAAGCTCTGTATCTCCCCAGAGCTTTTCCAGACAGTGCTAAGGAGCTTTGCATTTAGGGAGGAAAAAAAAGCCAGTCAACCTGAAGCAGACAAAAAGATTCCCTTCAGCTACAGTGTGATGACAGCTTGTACTAACTTAACCGGCAGCATCTCCATCAGACAGAGTCTGGCTGGGGAGGCACCCACAAGAGTTGAAGCGAGGTGCCCATGCTTCCTGCTCTGCCGGGAAGCAGAGCCACGCGTTGCTAGCCAAAAAGCAGCTAGCAGGTCCTTGCAGCCCTCCTGGCCGCGCTGGCAGCACGGGTGCCTGCGAGTGGCCTCCCTCCCTGGCCCCCTCGGGGCCAGTCCACCCTCTTCCCAGGTCCCAGCATCCCGGCCAGGCAGAGGTGCGCTTTGCTCACCTGGCACTGCTAGCAGTCCATTTAACGCTCCCATAACACTCCCAAATACACCAGAAAAGCTTATAATCAATGGAATTACGCAGTGCAGCACCTACTGTTGCAAGCTGTTACCGGTTCAACATCTGCAAGCCAGCAGCAGTTCGGGTAGCAGTGTTTTCGCCCACAGCAGGCAGGAGCCAGCCGTCTGCTACCTCTGTCGCACCGTCAGCAGCACCCTGCAGGATAACATGGGAGAGCCTTCTTTCAATCCCAAATAAAATCCAATTTAACACACAACTCCGCTGACCACAAGCAAACCTTTCCCCCCATTCCCTTCCTGCTGTTTTTTCTTAGTATTCAACAAATCATTGCCTTTTTTCCTTTTAAACATAATTGTCATTATCCTTGTTGTGAACCTACCATAAAAAGGTGTTAATGTGACTCTGAGAGTATCTAGCACGAAATCCGTCTGCATACGCAGGCCTGCTAGGTACCACATACACTCCACACTGAAGTGGTTAACCTGGGGTCATGTATGGTGAATATATGTAATCTTCAGGGAAACTGAAAATCTAGGCAGCAGCATGCTGGCAGGACATCAGACAAAGTTTCTGGCATGAATTAAACTGGCAGAGCACCGGACTGGTAGTTTGCTCAGTTTAAAATTATAGGAAAGAAAATAGTTTTGTGGGGTTTTATGTATTTTTAATCCTTTTAAAAGTAAAAAAAAAAAAACCAAAACCAAAAAAAACTTCCTTCTGAAGCACTCACAATGGTATCATCTGGTTGCTAACTGTAATCTCAGCAGTATTAATTGCAGATGTTTACTGAATTTCTGCAGTGGTAGCTGCAGAGCTTTATGGAGATGCTTGCAAGCACGCTGTCTCTGGACTGAGGGAACTCCTACTCACAGAAGGGGAATCCGTGGCAGCTGTGTTTGCATAGCCTGTGTAAGTTCATTTCCCATAGCATGAAGCTATGTTAATTCTTTTCAGCAATTGAAAATTACTTGTATTAAGTTATACTGGTAGTTACGTTTTTAGTGCTACTGTTTTTGTGTGGAGGGGTAATTTATGCCTGTTAGCACTAATGGGAATTGAGCAGTAAGTTTGGTCTCCAGTCGTAAGATTACGCGCTTAGTTTTAACATTAACCTTACAGTATTAATACTCAACCAACACTGCTTTTTCCCTTTCTCATCCTTTCCTCCCTGGGCAAGCAAATTGAACTCTAAGCAAAATTTCAGAATAGTTACTCAAACATGGCTTCTTAAACTGTTTGCATTTTGGCTCAATTATGTGGTACGAAACAGAACTGCAGAAATGTTACGGGTTGGCTAGCTCACCAACTGCAAGTCAAAAATCCTTTACCATTTCATTAGCGCAACCACAGTGGCTGCTGTTGGACTAATCTACCTTTTTGCCTAAATATTTTACAATAAAAAAGGAGTTTAGGGGGTTGAATTTGAAATTGCTTGTTTGCTGGAAAAATAAATATACATTAGGTAAATAGTAGGGGAAAAGAAGAACCTTATTGCAAAGCCAGTATGGCTAAAAGCCTTTTTACAACCCACTTTTTGTTAGCAGTGTGCACAATTATAAAGCTGACCATATAAACACAGTTTTCACAGTGTGTGTTGGTTTATGTTTTGCATCTCTTTCAAACAGACCACGAGTTTCATAGAGTTTCTGTTCAGTTTCAGACTGAGTAGTTTCAGCACTAGACTACTACTATTTAAAACGTTCATTGCTATGAAGGGTTTTTTATTCAAGCATTTTAGTATTTTCTAAAATAATTTTACTGTAAAGAAAGCTATTGTTCAGGTTGAAGCTTCATTTAGGGCTCTACTTCACAGGCTTTGCTCAGAGCCATGTTATGCCATAGGTATTTTAAGGTAAACTCATGATAAATTTGAGAGTTCTGTTTAATAGCAGTGACATTATAACAACCTCTTGATCACTGCTTAGAAAGGCTCCTCCTGACTGCAGGTAAAAGGATGACAGTCAAGGACTCCTCCGGAATGGTTACAGTCCATTGTAGTACCTGTTTGTATTCAAAATGCAATTAAAATCTCTCTTGAGGACTATGTGAAATAATTACTTACACTCATTGATTAGCCCCCTTCTAAGTCAAGAATTGGAATTTTGAACTTGTTTCCTTTACGTACCAAATGCAGTCAGATTATATTGCAGAGCAATAATAATAAAAATTTAACCACAGATGGATCCTGACAAATCTCTTAAAAGTTCTGGCGAATGTGAAAGGGAGCTGAGCTTTGCTGCTTTCAATCCTTCCTCGCTTCAAAAACTGAATAATGAAAATTGCATTTTGTTTTTCAGTTGTTTCCTTGTTAGAACTTTCAGAAACTTCCCACTCAGCCCCTACTAGAAGAAACCTTGTCTACTTAGGGGGCTTTTACTAAGCACTCAGGAGGGATATTGTTCCACTAATTTAACATAGTTTCGTGCTGATGCCAATGTAATCAGCTTTTAAATGTATAGACCTACAAAGCTCCACGGGACTCTGGTCTCCCTTATTTTGGGCTGCCTTCCAAAGGCCAGCCATGCCCTCCCTTTTAATTGCACATAATCCTACAGTCACACAGAGACAATTGCTGCCCACGTACGCTGACTGTAGCTATAGTATCGGAGTGGGTTTGCTTATTTTTTCACCAAGAATTAAACTGGTCTCCTTTGCAACAAGAACAGCTCCCCTCAGTCCAGAGAGTCAACAGGATCATAGTTACTCCGGCATCTAGATTATGAGCGGTTTAAGAAAAATAGGTTATTTGGAAAACAGTTGATTAGGTATCCAAAGGTAAAATGTCCTTTCATTTTGGTTTTGCAAAATTAGTGACGAGACAGGGGATTTTTCTTGCAAAGTTTTCTATCCATTTCTGGGCTGCTTCAGGCTGTTGGCTAGAAGGGTGAGTAGTTCTTGTAGTGAGGCAGGTGAGTGCTGATCCAGAAATCACAGCAGCAGGTCATTTATCACCTTAGTGAGGACTGTGCCTTCCACTGATAGAGACTTAGTCATACAGCCTGGAACTGTTGGTTTTTTTTCCAAAAGCTCGTTTATGTCTGCATTGCCTGTTAATTGCAATACAAGCAGCCTCTGACATACTCCCATCGACTACTTGGCACCTCTCATTTTAAATGAGAATTACCATTTTTATAATTAGAAATACTCATCTAGCAGTATAAATCATGTCAATAAAAGACAATTTTGCTGAGATGTCACATTTGATTGCCACGCTGACTGCAGCCATACATTGGAATTGGGTAGTTTTAAAATAGATTACTGTATGAATAAGCAAATAAATCTCTGAAGCTTCATATGCAAGGAAGGAATGTAATTGTTGGTGCTGTCATGATAAGATATGGCTGTTCCACAGAGCAGAGATAACGACAAATGAAATGGAACAGTCTAGAGAAAACAAAAAAAAAAAAAGGGGATACTTTTTGCTTGAAAATTAATGAAACATTGGTGTTACTGCCACTGCAAGACATATTGTACCTAATTATTAAGTTTTGAAAATCTAAAGTATACAATCAGAAAACTTACTTCTGAGTTGGTTTTTCCTGTTTTATTGGTTTTAGGTTAGTTTGTTTTTTGGTTTTTTTTTATGTGGACTACTCTCAGGAAAATGAAGGCTTCTAAATAAAATAAGGGTGGTGTCTGGAAGTCCTCTGTACAAATAATTATTGTGTTTATTAGTAGCTGTATTTGGCAAGAGAAATAGTATCTGACAAGAAGTGAAATCACCACTACCAAAGGTGACTTTCGTTTTAAATGTGATGGGCCAAATCCCTAACATTTAGATGTGTGAAAACTGTGTTTATTTTAGATGGTTGAGGTTTGTGTTACGGTTGCGTAAGAACACAAAGAGTGTTTTGTCATTCTGGGGTTGCTAGGACATTTCTATAAACTTATTTAGGGTAATAGAAATATTCTCAATGATCTTATTAGCTCTGGCCAAGTTGATTCAAGTCTTGACACCATTCACACTCTAATGACATTATCAGAAAAAATGCTGTATAAGAGGGTAGGAAGATTTCAAGGCCTGGTTCTTTACCTAAAAGCCAAGACTACTAGGTAAGTCAGTATTAAGAGTCAAAAGAAGAATTCCTTGCAAATTTTTTTCTTCAACACGGTAACTGAGGTGATAAGAGTTTTATATAAACTCTTAAGTCCTGAACTAGAAGACAACTAGTACGTTGGACCATAACGGTTCAATCGTTAGCAAGACATTTTCCTGCAATGCATCTGCAGCACTCAGGAGACTGCTGTTTATTATCAGCATTGCAGGGAGGAAGAAATATAAGAAGTACATAAATCGTCTTAGAAGGATGCTTTTTTTTCCTTAGAATGATGTAGCCTTGAGGGCATCCATGAATCCTGATCAGCAAGGCTGCTTTTTGTGTAAGTGACTGAACGTTTCTACTTGTAAGGGCTGGTACAGTATAGAAGGGGAAAACTTTAGAGAAAAAGAAGTTAATGAGAGACATGGTGCGGAATACTGGTACCCCCGAGTCAGTCTATATTCTTGCCCTTGCTAGGCCACAGTTTGGGTTACTCAGCATGTTTGAAAGCACATATAGTTTTACAAGTTTTTGTAGTGGGGATGCAGGCATCCAGAATCTAACAGGTATATAGGTGCATCTCCCTCATTTTTGACAATTATTTGATATAATTTTATACCAAGTTCTTTGTTTTTAAAGAATTTCAGGCACTGAGAATACAGAGCGCGTATTTATTTCTAAGCTTTAAGTAGAACACGTGGTATATTTTTTAATCCTTTCCATATTCTTCAGTTAAGTGTTCACAAGACTGTATATCAAATACAAAACCAAGTTTTTCTATCTTTCTACAAGCCAATTTAAGTTTCATCTGAATTTGGTATATGTCTTTCACAAAACACTAAATGGGGAATATGTACTTCAAGCATTAAGATGGTGTATGTCCTTTTCACCATTTACATTGCATTGCATTTCACTTTTTTCTTTGAAGCTGAGGGAGCAGATACGAAATGTGTTGAGTGTGTTACAGGGGCACACAATGTGTTTCGTTGTGCCTCGCTTCAAGGAATGTACTATAATGTTTGCTCACAGATTTGCATAATTATCTACTCAGCTGAATACAGGACTGTTGTGTTGTATTTCCTGTTATTCAAAAACATTTGGGGAAATTTTTCTGTGTATAATTTTATTTTCATACTGATCTCTATTTTGTTTAAGACCATGTTTCATCACGAAATCACTTAATTAAAATAAATCTTCTTACAAAATCCACTTTGGAAATCAACTCTTTTATTGTGCCTCTGAATATATGGTAACATCATTTTTAAATGAGTACCTCTTATCTCTAGGTCATTCTGTGTCCTTTGCAGCATTTTAAAACCTTTAGAGAAACCACAAGATACTCTTATTACATCACCTTTTCTAAGTGACTTCTGGTGGCCTATGGAGTCTGGCATGTTACAAATCGTAATTTTGGAAGCAGAGAAAGTAAGGATTCTGCAGCCATATGCAATGTAATTTGAACAAAAGCTATGTGTGAAACAAAGACTATCACGAATTAAGCGAATAAAGCACCAGATACTACAGTCAACACGTTGGGAGAGGTCCAGGCTTCATGAAAGAGTCTCTGCTTTTGAATGACCATCAGAACTGGCAGCAACGGGGGCTGTAACACAGAAAAGCACTGTTATTTTCACAGGGCAAGATTGTCAGGGAAAAATATAATTTTGTCTTTAATAAAAGTTGGTGGCCCCCACAAAAGAATTCCTCCTACTTTTGTAAAAGATTATACCAGTTCCAGTAAGAGACGCTGGTCTATATTCAGCACTTATGCGAGGGGTCTCCCCACCGAGACAGTCCAAGGAGACTTTTGCTCTAGGATGTTTAAATGGCAGGTTGTCAGTTCTCCTGTGTGTTACATAAACTCTTTCTAGAATCTAATATTGAAGTGATTGATTTCTATTATTATAAAACAACTTCTGGAATTTTGCATTACCTTGCTGCTACCAGAAATGTGATGCAAGCTGACCTAAAGCATTGAAGGGGAGCTGCTGTGGGAAGAGGCTTTGAGACTCATGCCCTTTCAGACTTAGTTGACTCTTGATGTTAGACTCACAAGACAGTTTCATCCAGATCACTGATAACTGACGCCACATATTGAGCAATTGCTCATTTTTCCCTCAGTATAAAGACTGGAGTTTGTATAAAGCTCATGCTGGGTGACACTGAGGCAATTCTGGTAAGCAGTGACTGGGTGAAATAGAGACTGTTTGCCCCTTGCATTGAGGATTGCCTTTTGTTACTCACTTCCTATGCACAAACATGGTGGGATTCTTGCAGAGAGTTTGGCATGGGCAAAAAAGCCAGATTTTTTAAAATGACCTGTATTAAAATAAAAACATGGTAATTCTTTCTGGATGAGGCAGGTATCTGTATGCAAGGATTAGGTCATTTCTAGAGCTGACTGTTGCAGGTATGGCAGGAGATGGCATGCTGATTCTGAGGGACCTACGGCAAAACATTGTTCTGTGCTTTCATGTTTTAGCTTGGCATTTGGTATCGAGAGGCTGCTTCAGTGAACAGGGCTCTCATAGATGTTTGGGACATGGGTAATCTCTACAGGGTGGTGGGGTGTTGAGGTTTTTTTGCTTATTTTATCCCCACTGAGTGAGAGAAACAACAGTATCAGTAAGTACAGGAGCATCACCCCTAAGACAGCAAGCCTTATGCTATAATCTGAGATGCACTGAATCAGCACATTTTTCCGCCAGTCTACTCTGTGTGGTGTTCTGGCATACCAACTCCATGCTCTTCCACCAAGCAAACAGCTTTGGGTACTTTGCACAACAACAATCATCCACTTGGCAGGCAGATTTGCTCTTGCTTCTTGAAGGCTGCAGTAGTAGAGGCAACATATAGAAGATGTGGATCTTTCCCCATGACTTTTGAACTGCAGGACACTGAAGATGCTCAGGTAAGGCTTCATTTTGCATGTGTTGTCAGGTTACTTAAGCATGTACTGCCCTGTGGAATGGCGATGCCACCAAGAGACTCAACAGCTTGGTGGAATTACTCATTTGCCTTATGTTTGTTGAGGCTGTTTTTGATGCTACGGATCAGCGTCTTGCTTTGTCAATAACTTGTCAAAGAAGTGACAACAAGTGAGTTGGAGAAGATGCCTCAGACAGTCTCAGCTTCCATCTGCGCAGCTCTTAATGTTGTCCACTTGTCCCCCACTCTAGCAATGCAGTTATCTGCTGAGAAGGGTAGGTTGCTGTCTATTCAGTCCAAACTACATTGACCCCATGACAGGTTTGAGTTGAAATTAGCACTTCTTGAGCGAACTGAGCTTTTTCCACAAGGTTAGCTTCCTAAAGCACCTATGGCTCTGCTCAACGTGTGCTGTACATCACAGCTTTGCAAAATTGAGAACTGATCAAGAAGAAATAGTTCTTTTCATGAAAGCCTCTAAAGACTAAAAAGCCAGCTTTGTAAGGGATAGATAATTAAGGAAAACAAGAAAAGAAATTATTGTTAAGAATGGGAATTATAAAGCTAACACCTTTGGGACAATTAAATAATACTGATTAATGACCAGATGCATGCATTAGTAATAAGCATAGTTCATGAGCCTGTACTGTTGTGACCTTCAGCCTATCATTCCCTGTTCTCCACCCTTTGTTTGTCATTCTCTGTGGTGGTGTATCTAAGCAAATTCCAAAGTCCTCAGGGTGGAGTACAGCCAATTATACCCTTCTCCAAGTGCCATGCATGTTTCTGTGGCATTACATAAAGAGATAACTAAGGCTGCAATAACATGCGTGTCACGAAGCATTTTTAGTACATATTTGTTTTTCAGAACTTAAAGGGAGAGTGGAGCAAATCCTGAACTTGAAAAGGATGGGTAAAGACACACAAGCAGCTAAGGAGACAAACATAAGCACTGTCATTTACTTTTTGGCACCACGTGCTATAATACCCTAAACCATCTTAATTGTAGTCATCATTTAATTTTACTCCTGTGGATCATTTGGTATGTTCGGAATGCTGCTTGCTTTTCATACTGCACAAATAATGCTTCTCAACAAAACCAATCTTTTCTACATATTCTATTTTTATTTGGCAGACATATTTGAGATCATGCTATAATGAAGAAAGGGTACGGTCTGGAACTCTGTAGAGATGCTGGAACTCTGTGGGAGAGAGTAACGATTTTGGACTTTGTCAAAAATATCCACAGCTCAAAATACTAAAATTCTAGATGGAAGGTCAAGCCAGAAGGAGGTAAAACTTGAAAAGCAGCTCTTGTTCTTAGTAGTAGGTATATCTTATTGTGCCAGCTGCACGGTATAACATATTCTGAAGACCTTAAGAACACTTTGTTTTCTCAAACTGCGTTATCTCTTCTTCATTTATACTACTTTAATCTTAATGTAAGCATTGCTGTGACAGCATGACTAAGGTACTATACTCGCTGTGCACATAGCAATTACCCATTTCACTGGCGGTACCATGGCATAAACACAGTTAACCCAGTAACTAATGGTGCACTGCTGAAATTTAAATTTATAACTCTTAAACTCTTAATGCTACCTTACTATTACTGCCTTTATGGCAAATCTATTATAAAACGGATGTTTGCAACTTTCTAGGGCAGATGGTTGGATTGCTTCACAGAGGAAATCAATTTGGCAAACAAATTGCAACTGGTTTAGAACTCTTTCTAATTTCAACTTATTTCTAAAGCATGCTTCAGGCCGCAAGTTAAAGTCTTTTAACCTTCTTTTTTTTTCCCCTTCTTTTTTTTTTCCCCTTTGGGCTCCTTAAAGCATAAAGGCTCTGAAGACCCAGTTGCCGCTTACATGCATGAGAGACTGTCAAACAGGCTCTCTGTGAGACATACAACCGTGTAAAAGTAATATAAAGTAGGTTCTGTTCCCGTTTGAACACGCATATGCAAATGTCAGGGAGAACTAGTATACCAATTTCTATTTTTAACTGGACCTAGCCAGTAATATGGTCGCCTAAGACTTTGCAAGCTGCGTCATAAACATAAAAAGCATAACCATCTGCAGTCACTGCTGGTAAGCGCACACAAGTCTTGTTATTGTGGTTGTGGGTTTCTTTGTCAGCTCCCCAGCTGCGCTAGACCAGTAAAGAAAGAAAACGCTGCAGGCTTCGCGGGTCTCCCCGCAGCCTTCCCGGCACTGGCGCTGCACGCGGATGGCGCCGTGCCGCTGGCCTTTACACCATCGCACTTTGCGCTACCCCAGCGCCTCGGCCTTTCTCCTTTGTTGTAGTACTCCTGGATGCAGCATACACACCGGTAAGCCGCACTACAGTGTTCAGATTAAATACAGCCCTTTGACTACGAGATGTTACCGGTGCAGCTCACCCAACCCGGCGGCTCTCCTTGCCCTGTGCTTCGTGAGGCAGCGAAACAAAATGGCTCTCCTACAGCTGCCCCGGACGCGGGCGGGCCGTCAGCCAGCCGCGCACGGCCTCGCTCCACTCCCCCACCGGCTCCCAAACAACCTGCCGGATCTGCCCCACCGGGCCCAGCACCCCGGTCGCGGGGCAGGCGGCCGGTCTGCCTCAGCCGAACCGGGAACGGCCGCGGCTCCCAGCACCGCGGAAGGAGGAGGAAGAGCAGGAGCGCGTCCCGGCCGCATCGGCGGCGCCCCCCCGCCCTCCGAAGGAGCTGGGCCAGGCGGCCGCTGCCCCGGCCGCCACCGCCCGCCGCCACCCGCGGCGGCCCCGCGCCGCCCCCACCCCGCCCCGGCTGCCTTCGAGGGCGAGGGCAGCCGGGCGGGGGCGCTCCCGGGGCGGAGGGCGCCCCCACCTCGCGCGGGGGCGGGGGCCGCGGCGGTTGGCGGCCCGGCCTGCAGCGCGTGGGGGCCGTTGCGGCGACCGTTGGCCCGTGACGGGCTTCCTGGGAGTCCGGCGGAGCGAGGTGAGCGTGCCCGAGCTAGGGCGGCAGCTCCCGACCTCAGCTGCCGCGGACGAGCGGGGCGCTAGGTGGGTGGTGGGAGCGCCGTACTGCCTCCCCCACCCGCGGCCGGAGCTCGCCGGTGCGCGTCCCCCCGCCCCGGGGAGCGCTGGCGGCAGCACCCCAAGGCGCGGGGGTGCCTGTGAGGAGAGTTGAGGCGTACCGCGGCCATCCTGGGCCGGGTCCCTCCCTGACGCCGGCGGCCCGCCCCGGCCGGGTTTCAGCGCACTCGGGAGCGGACAGCCCCCGCGGGCTCTCGTTGCGGTAGCACAGGGAGCAAGGGAAGGCGAAGGGAGCGCTTCGTATCCTTAAGCCCTCTCCGGACGGGGTCTTGGTCATGGGGTGAGGGCCCGGTTGTGGAGCGAGGGCAGGAGAGTGCGGGGTGCGGATCCGCCGCCGCCCCTCCTCGTTCGCTCAGAAAGGGCGGCCCGGGCTGACCGTGCGTACTTCTCTCCGCCTCGCTGTCGCTCGTGTGCATCCGACGCTGCCTTAGCATCGGCTGCGGAGTGGGGCAGGGCATCGCCGAAGGGCTGAAGCGCCGCAGAGGTGAGGAGCTGTGCCGGGGTAGCCGGCTTTTCCGCGGGGACGTCTCCCGGGGCTGGCGGTGAGCGGAGGGGGCTAGCTGCCGGCCGCGCAGGTCGCCGCGGGACTCGCCGCTCCCGGCAGGGCGCCGAGTGCCTGCCACCCGTAGCCGCCGAGGGAGGTGTGGGCCCTGTCGCGTAGCGTTGTGGTGCTGCTCGTCCGTGGTCCTTCTCTGCTGAGGCCGAACGTCTTCCTAGTCCTAGGCAGAGATTTGCCTTTTCTTGGAAAATGTTAAACGAAGTGACTTTTTGCCCAGTTAAAGAGAGTTTAGTGGGAATTTTTCTCCTTAATGGGAAGCTTGCAAATTTCTGAGAGATGCATACTTCTAACGTCTGTTACTCGGGGATTTTGGTGCAATGTGCAACAACACAGGTATCCCTTTTAATTCTGGAAATAGTTAATGTACTAGAACTTGTGCTCTTTTTCACAGCTAATTGGGTCTTACTCTTCTGATGTTATGTTGCCTGTTTGTGGGTTTCTGCCTGCTATGAATACATGTCTTTCTCTATTCTTTATGATGCTAAGCTAAATAGAGGTGTGGTTTCTTAACAAAGAAACAGTTAATTCAACATAAGACAAAAGTTCTCCTTAATAATAACTCTAAGAATAATGATATGAAATGAAAGCTTATGTAATAAATTTGATGTTAGTAAGCTCTTAATCAGGTCAGTTGTTTAATATGAATAAAACTTTTTGTGCTGAAGTATTGCAGTAACAAGATAACTTTAACTGTTAAACTAGTGGGTACACCTCTAAGGAGAGTCATGTAAAATTTCAGACATCTGAATCAGTGATAAGATGTCATATAATTGGGGAATAAGGAATAGATGTTTGTTACAATCAAGGTGATTCAAAGGCTTGTATGTTAGATTGTATTGTGACCCTTTGATAATTTTTAAAGACGTTAATTATGCTTATCAAATGCTACTTCGTAGTCTTCATATTCCTGATAAAGCATGAATCATGGTTTAAATCCAAAATAGTTCCAGCATGAATACCCATGTTCCAATTTGAACAATGTTTGATGGGTACTGGATTATATTCTAGTCATAACTAGTTCAAGTGCTCCCCCAGAAGTTTCTGACAGTACACTTCTGTCATTTGAAACTGAAAGGGTATTTTTGTTAGTTTAACTATCTGCACTGTAATTTGCCTTGTGATTTTTCTTTTCCCTTCCCTAATAAAGGTAAATCTACTCTTTAACTTAAAATAAACCATCAATTAAGACTTCTGTTATCCTTCTGTAACTTTCTTCTGCCTTGCTTTTGCATTTCACCTAAAGAGATACTTCAGGCCTATAAATGTGAATGCCAAACCCCAGTATTTTTACTGTTTGGTGTGGCTTTTTTTTCTTTAACAGTAGTAGAAATAATGTGGGTGGGTATATCTTCATAATGTGCCGTTCTACTGGTTTATTAAGGTCATTTGATCAGGATTACTACATCATTGGGTTCTAAATGATCTGATCTTGCAAAGAGGATGTTGTCCATTCATGCTGCTTTCTGACAATTAATCTAGTGTTAAAATGAAACTTAGATGAGCTATGAGTGAGTTTAATAAAAAATGTGAATCTTCCCACTGGAAAAAAACAACTTCTTCCCCTGTGGTTACCTATTCCTGCTGTGTTGCATACAATAAACAGCAAGGAGTTTTGGTTAAATCCCCCAGGGATACCAGTTAAAAGTGTAAATTTAAGGGAATTTCTGGAACTTACCCAAAATCCAGAGAAGATTTAAAGCTTATTTTCAGAAAGCTAAAAATAAAAATCATATATCATTAATAGTTAAGTTGTTATTAGCATTTTTACTAGAACAGAAGCTTATCCCTAATATTTTATGAATATGTTTGGGGGGGGGAGGGGGGGGAACCAACCCTTATCTCAAATGTTAAAGTTACTAAAAAGAAAAGAAAGGTCTTTCAGTTACTTTTCTTAGCGTGTCTTGATTAGTATTCCTTTCAGGTTTTATTTTTACAGTGATTAATTGTGTTGTTTTCAGGTCACTACTGAACAAACTTAAGGCTCTTCTAGTCTGATAGACCTAAATTCTAATATTTATATACTTTCCTGCACTGTAATTATGGGATTTCCAAAACTCTTAATTATTTTCCTTTAACAGGTGACTGGTAGAAGAGAGAGACTTCTTTCTGACTATGTCGAGGAGAAAATTGGAGAATAAAAGCCCTTCTGGCTTGTTAGCCACATCTCTGCAGACACAAATAAAGACAGATAATTTCCACAATTTTTATATGCTTGAATCAAAAGAGCTAGGAAGGTAAGATTACTCCTATTTATTTTATTTTAGTAAGAGGGATTTCTGCTGCAAGAGAATTCTTTGTGCGATGATAGACCTCTTCTGGCAAACTTTTGTGGTAGTAGATAGGGAGTGAAGTATGTTTCCCCACTCCTGTTTCCCCACTCCTTTCTTTGCAGTATGCAACAGAACTTCAAGGGACCAGGAGAAGGTACAGTGACATATAAGTTGCCAGCCTTTACCATGTCAGATTTAGCCTGTTTTCACAGGCATGTATATCTGGATTATGTTCCTTTCTTTCATTTCCCTTGTCTAGTCACATATCACACTGCAGGTACATCGAAGAGATACATTGGGTAATACTGCAAGACAAAGAATGGGGATTTTGAGTTGGTTGTTCCAGTTGTTCATTGAGTTTTTTGGTCCGGAAAACAAAGAGCTTTTTCTTTCCCCCACCCGCCCTCAAGCAGTTAGTCTAAGTTTCTAACAACCTGCTGTTTCAGAGTAGTTTTACAGCCTGCTTCCCTTGCTCATGTTTGCTTGAGTGGTAGAATAGGAAATAAAACAAAAGAAAATAAACCCCACCTTGGTATTTATGATACTGTTTCAGACATCCGAGTTAATCCTTTTTTGAAATTGTTGGGTTAATGCATACCTTGAAAATAATCAGGGTATTGGGTGTAAAGACATGCAAACATAATGCCATGGTCATGTTTCCAAGCTGCTGGAACAGAAGTGGCATGGGTCAGTTTTACAGTTGTTGTGCCTTGCTGTGCTACATAGCGATCCTTTGCACCTGTAACTTGTTTTGTCAGCAGAGATGCTCTTCTACATGTGATTTTGTCAGCTCTTTAGCCTTCATTGTTGGTTTTTTTTTTCCCCCCTAGCATGTGCTTTATCTGGTACACTTCTATAAAAAGTGCACCTTGCAGCCCATAGCTCTCCTCTGTTCTTACCCCTTTGTCAGCTCTAGTTTTGAATTGTAGGCTCTACAGAAGCAGCTTATATGCACCACCCTCTAGAACTCTCCAGTATTCTTAAAATGCTGGATTTTCAGATTATACATACCTGTGACATAATGTCTAAAGCAAACAAAAGTATAGATTTTGCGTGGATTCCAAAACACAGTCTTTAATACTTTCTGTACATGCAAAACCAGGCATAACAAAGTAAGTGCCAAAATGCAAAGAATCGGAAGCGGAGTAGTATGTTTTTCAAACTTATTTTTAACTTTTCCTGGCCTAACAGTGTGTGTATGCTTTTTATTTTAGCATTTTAAGTATTTACAACACCTTAAGTGATATAAAAGCCACCTTTCTTTGTAGCTTCTCTAAAAGATTTAATGTGTTTTTCTTTTCACTTGCAATTTTCTTCTTCCTCTTCAGGTGACTTAGTAAATGGTTCTTTTGTTCTTCTCTGCTTAAGCTTTGCAAGTCCCATTTCTTCCTCCCACACCCTTATCTTTTAGGTCCTTTGGTATTTAAGACACTGACTTCAGGAAGCAAGCAGGTTCTGTTTAGTGGGTTAAGTAGTTTTGTCCCTAGTGTGTGGATGGCTTGGCTTCTTTTGAAGTAGTTGAATTTCTGTGGTTTATAACTTGGGATAGGAAGATAACTTGAAATTGGCTTTTATCTTGTAAAACTGGGCTGTAGAGCGCGATGGTTAAGCAGTTGCTTTGCAGGCAACAAGGAGTAGGAACCACTTTGCTTGCCTCACTGCAACGCTTCAGGTCTGACTTTTGCATTTCTGGGGAAATGTCACTGCTCTAAAACTATTTTATGTCTTAATAATTTTGTCTTAATAATTGGCATGCTACAAATACAGTATAAACAAGTGGAAATTCTTACATCATCTATCTGGATGTACTGCTGACCCTCAAAGCTGTTATACCCACAGTGACTAGAAGGAAGGTGTGCAAAATCAGGGAAGATGTTGCTGTTCTCATGAAACTCAACCAGTTCCCCTTTTTTAATTTTAGAGAAACTTTTTTGGTTGACAGGGTGACATGATGATAAAAGGAAAATGTAAGCTGCGGGGGGGTATCTTAAACTTTGGTATATTAGGACATTCAGCTCAATAACTTCAAATGCTCTGCAATAGTAAGCTGGTTTAACAACTGGGAAAGGACTTGGCCATTTCAGGCTTCCAAACAGTTCCTAAAGTGAAGAGTGTGCATGTATCAGACTGTAAATAATTTTCACCTCTGTAATTTTTTTTTTTGTTTTGTACTCTTACCTTTCTAATTTTAGTGCTTTAAAAAAAGGACAAATAAATCCTACAACCAATTGATGTTGAAATAAATCATGACAGAGAAGCTGTTTTGTTGCATTTATTTCTAAATAAGTGATAGCAGTGTGATTAAAGGTCAGCTTTGCATATTTAATAATTTAGTCAGATTTGTACAAACTATTTAACATACGGTTATTTGTAAATGGAAATTGATTTTTCATGAGAAGCTCATACCTTTTTTGATTAAATACTGAAGTCTAGATTTTTTTTCAAAAAAGTCTCAGACATGGTGGGGCAGGGGGTGTTGTTTTGGGTTGTTTTTTTTTTTTTAAGAGATGTTCCTTTTAGGCATTGGGTTTTTTGCACCAGAAGAAAGGCAAAGACTGCAGGACAACCTAGTATTTTCTACTAAAGAAGCAAATTTAGCTGAAAGAGAGAAGATCAGATAGCTTGTAATGAGCTTCATCAACTTTGTTCTTAGTATGCTGTGGTAACAAAAAACATGAGTGGAACGATGTTGGTTTTTTGAAGACGTAAGTGTAGGTCTTGTACTTTGTATGCAGTTTTATAACTGTTTTTAGTACACAATTTATTTTAGCCCTTCAAGTTGTTATTTTGGGGTTTTTTTAAAAAATGTTTCTAGTATCATTTGAAAACACTTTGGAAGTATGCAACTAGGCATTTCTGGGAATGCAAAACTTGTGATTATAAAACTGTTTTTTCAGGAGTTTATAACTTGGCTTAAAAAACTGCATTTTTTCCCCTAATTTTTTAAAAGGTCAGCTTGGTGTGTTAACTGCAGTATGTGGCTTTCTTTTAAAAACGTTTCTTTGCCAAAATACATTTTTGTTCCCATACCTAAACAGTTGGCTAGGAAATAAAGCAGCACACTTTGTCTAACTAATTGAGAAAGAGAATGTGAAGTAGTGGGTGTCTTTCTGTTACGATGTTTTTAAACATTTTGCAGATACACACTGTTTGTTTTTTTTAGCAGTACTACACGATTTGTGGAGGGAAATTCTCCTCATGACTCTAAAATTTTCTGCACTGAAAACCTCCCCCCCCCCCCCCAGCATACAAATATGCTTTATTTTCTGCGTTTGTTCTCTACATTTCACAGGGTTTTGCTTTGTTTATTACTGTATCCTGTAGGTGCTATAATGTGGTTGAGGTTTTCTTAATAAAATACTGCCAACCTGAACGCAGCCCTGAGTAAGCTGGTAGGATCTCACAGCTGGCCCTGCTTAAAGCAGGAGGTTGTGCTAGAGACCTCCAGAAGTGCCTTCCAACCTGAGTTATTCTATGATTCTGTGATCCTACAGTGAGAATGTCCGTGTAACCTGATATGCTGATTTAATGCTTAGCTAGTCTGTATAAAGTGAATTGTACTGGGTCTTGCCAAAGCTTCATCTAGCTTAGTATCCTTTCTCTTAACAGTGCCTGAAAGTGAACATTCAAGAAATAGTGTAGGAACAGGCCAAACGTGGCATTCCCCTGATAAATTGGGGTTTTCTTGTTTGATTTGCTGCGCCTGTTTATTTCTAATGGCAATTTACGCTTTTTATGTCTTAGGTCTTAAAGTTTTCCCTTTTATTTTGTAGAGGAAGGTCTGCTGTAGTTAGAAAATGTATAGCTAAATCCACAGGCCAAGCGTATGCAGCTAAATTTTTAAAGAAAAGAAGAAGAGGTCAAGACTGCAAAGCAGAGATTCTTCATGAAATTGCCGTGCTTGAATTAATGAGATCTAATCCTCGCATAGTTAATCTCCATGAAGTCTATGAAACAGCAAATGAAATCATCTTAGTGCTGGAATAGTAAGTATGCCTTCATCAGGTGTTCCATGTTTGTAGTTACAAATCTGTCAATATACTCTGTTTTTGCATGAGTTGTCCAAACACCCAGAAAAATTACAACAGTATGCTATAGATATTATGCTAATATTTCATTATTATTTACTTTATTAGCTCTTAGGGATCTCTTTGGTATGATTTATTTTCCTATAAATGCAAGAGTTTAATCAATTGCTGTTAATTAGGTCCTTGGTTTTTTATGTGTGTTTTGTTACATCCATTACAGCTAATGAGTTATGTGAAACAATATGGAATAAGGTATAAACCAAAATACACCAAAACCTATTGTAGTTCCGTACTTAAAACTCTCACAAAAATGGACTGAAAGATTTATTTTGGCAAAAAGCTATAAAAAAATAAAAAGATACTCTTCTCACCTCATAACTCAATTTGGTAGATAATTTCACTCAATTTCAAATGGAAATATTTTTTGTGACTTTAACTATCTCAGGAGTGTAATCTTCATGAAAACTTGCCTGTTTAATTTGAGCAGATTATTTCTTCTGCTAGTTGGAATTTTGGAAACAAAGCTCTGATCAATTTTTAGGTCAGACTGCCCTAATATAAAACCTGAATACAAACTCTAGGGTGTAAATTTTTTTTTTTTTTCTTAAAGAATCTTTCATGCAAGCTGACTGGAGAGAATGTCCTTGAATCCCATAGAATCATAGAATTGTTTAGATCTTTAAGATCATTAATTCCAACTGTTAACCTAACACTGCCAAGTCCACCGATAAACCATGTCCCTAAGCACCACATCTACCTGTCTTTTAAATACCTACAGGGATGGGGATTCAACCACTTCACTGGGCAGCGTGTTCCAATCCTTGACAACCCTTTCGGTGAAGAAATTTTTCCCAGTACCTCCCCTGGCACAACTTGAGGCCATTTCCTCTTGTCCTATTGCTTGTTACTTGGGAGAAGAGACCAACATCCACCTGGCTACAGCCTCCTTTCAGAGAGTTGTAGAGGGTGATAAGGTCTCCCTCCCCTCAGCCTCCTCTTCTCCAGGCTAAACAACCCCAGTTCCCTCAGCCGCTCCTCGTAAGACTTGTGCTCCAGACCATTCACCAGCTTCGTTACCCTTCTTTGGACACGCTCCAGCACCTCAATGTCTGTCTTGTAGTGAGGGGCCCAAACCGGAACTAAATCATACAAAAACCAAAAAGTAGCCACTGATTCCAAGTACACAGATTTCGGAGAAGCTGAGCACATCTGTGTTCTGTGACCTTCAGTCACTGTTTGACACTTTTTGGTGGCTGAAAACTTGCAATTCATTTGCAGGTTCTGAGCTTCTAAATTTAGTGGTTTTGTTGTTCTAAAATTGCCTTTTGGAGCTGCTTCCTCCAAAATTACCCTGTCTTTTTAGATGCCCCTGTGGCTTCTCATAAGCCCTGAAAACATATCTAACTTGAATTATCTGTCATATATGCTGTATGTGTAGAAGTTTGTTTGGAATGTAAGGAATAAAAACACAGTTTGTGAAATTAATTCAGATAGTCTCTAGGTAGGATTTAAGTTTCATGTACAAGGTATTTGAAGAGCTGTTCATGGCAGTCTGCACACAGTATGATAAATTCCTTCAAAATTTCCAAAGAATGTAGCTAGATAATCATAAAAAAAAAACCACCGCTTTTTTCCTGGAACTAGATCATCCCTAATATAGTATTTTCTTCTGAGAAGACTAAAATAATAAATAACATACAAGTAAAGATAAAGTCCAGATGACAAGTTTTGAACTTATCAAGAACAAGTATGAGTTCACATAAAAGCCATACTGATTTTTCTGCTTCTGTTTCAGCTCAGCTAACTCCATCTTGCTTATTAAAGCTCTGTAGTGAAACAACTTCCACATGCTAAATTGGTGTTAATGGTCTACTTTGTAGTAGTGTTCAGAAGTCCTGCAGTTAAGTGTTCCTAGTTGAATTGGGATAAGTAGAGGGCTGATAACGCTTCTAAATTGTGTTCTGTAGGAAGGACACAGGCGTTTGTTTCTCATTATCAGAACTCTGAGGCAGTATTTTAAAATAATTGCAAGAAATTAGTCTTTTACTCATAAAATAGCTTATAAACATTTCCTATTTAGCTGTATCTTTCCTCCTACATGTGGTCCTCCCTGTTGTTCGATTGTATTGGTGGGGTTCTTTGGAAGATGCAGTAGTAAGAACCAGTTTGTGTAAGTGCACATTCTCTAAATAAGAGAGAAATGGATGCTTGCTGTCTGTGAGGACTTCAAGCCCTTTTCAGCAGAGCTGTTCAGCTTTTTACTTATCTGGTTGTCCGCCTTAATGTGGTAATTTGAATACAAGGATACTGTGGAAGACAGTGTTGAAAACCTTGCTAAAGTTGAATTACATCCACTACTCTTCCCCTTGTCTACATTTTGTCATAAAGGCAACTAGGCGAGGCATTACTCACATAGCTCCAGTGGGTTAGTGCCTGTGTTTATCTGTGTTGTCTATTATCTGACTTTTTTTATAGACTCTGTTTTGCTAACAATGAAATTCAGGCTTACTGATCTGTAGTTCTGAGGTAGCCCTTTATGCTTAAGAGAGACACTTCAGGTGGTTAGAGCAGGCTGAATAATGATTTCAAACCCAGTACAAAAGGAAACAGCAGACACTGTGGCAAAGCGTAGAAGTACAACCGATAAACCACATGCAACATGGTTATTTCCATGCTTCCTTTATGCTGTACGAATAGTAGGGGTTTTTTCTAAGTAAACAGCCTTTTTCTGAGAAGGACGTATTTGAGATCCTGTGTGAAAACATGAAGATTGTCAATCTCATCTTTGTTGTTAGTGTGGAAAGGGTAGATTTCAAAGTGATAGAGCCGAGTCCTTGTATTTCTGAATATTCTGTGTCTGCCGGAGTTCTGGAAGCTACTGCTCACTGACTGTGTATTTAATCATCAGCAGCATGCTAGATTTTCTTCCTGGTACCTTTCTGATAGAAATATCTGTTTTTTAGTCTTCCATCAGAATGGCAGGACCTAGGGTGGCAAGTATGCAGTTTCTTCCCACTCCAGAAATAGTCTTCATCAGTTTTAGCTGTTCATTGCATTGTAGTTCTTATATTTACACCACAGCCACATCCTGTAAAAAATGATGATTTTTACTCCCGAATTCAGAGAACAGGAATACTGCTGGGCTTCCTTGCTCTGAATTATTTATGGAACTGGTCTAATGGAAGAAATTTTAGATTTGACTTGAAGAGAAAGGCTGCTTCTGTTAAGGAATGATGATAGAACTCATCTTCCTCAAGGCATCTTCACACTCACTTGCGGGAAAGCATGCTTGAGGGTACCAAAGCTTTACGAGGTTTTCAGCCACAAAGTTCTGTTTCACAGTTTCAACTGCTGTTGCTGGCTATGAGGAAAGAAAAAGCATAATCAGATATTTTCTGTCCTTTTCTAAATGCTTATATGATGGGTCTTGGCATAAGTGTGTGTAAAAACAAAAAACAACAACAAAAAAGTAATAATAACAATATTCCCAGCCTCTATGAGAATATGAATATGATAAATTAATATATTATATAAATGGGTACTATATATAATTTTTTTCCTCACTTAGGCTTGAAAATTCAAACATAATATGTAAGTGTTGTTGAATGTGTTTCAGTGCTGCTGGAGGAGAAATATTTGACTTGTGTGTCCCAGATCTGGATGACAGAATTGGTGAAAGGGATATTATAAGACTTATAAGACAAATACTTGAAGGACTTCACTGCTTGCATGAAAACAATATTGTTCATCTTGATTTAAAGGTGAGGCTGAGGCAGACTTTTTATTTTAGTACTTTATCTTCAATTTAATATTATTAAATTAAAATTACTTCAATTAAAGTAACTTGTTAAATACATAATAAAAAGCAGTGCATTAGATTAAATTTTTAAAATAAAATTTAGGAATAAGTATTGCATAATAGAAACCGAAATGTCATTTAGTACATTGGGGGTTTTTGCAGCTTATATTTTATTGATTGAGAAATAAATTCTTTTCTATTCTAGCCTCAAAATATTTTACTGAGCAGTGCCAATCCTCTTGGTGATGTAAAAATTGTAGATTTTGGTATGTCTCGGAAGATTGAGAATTCTAGTGAACTGCGGCAGATCATGGGAACAACAGAGTATCTAGGTATGGAACAGTTGTTTCACAATTTCTGATGTGTGGTTTTGAGAAAACAGAAGCAGTTCGTGTAATGCGCTTATCAACTTATCAGTCATTATGTGAGAAAGAATGGCAGGACAGGGCAACATGTTTTGAGCTGTTCTTTTTTTAGGGTAGTCCACAAATATTTGCACAAAAAAAGTCCTGAATTATATCAATAAGTGTACCTCTAATTTCATGCCATAGCATTTGCTGTGATGCAGACTGTTAAATCAAAAAGAAATTTTGGCTGTTAAATTCTTTAAATTAAGAGTTGAAATACAACATTAGCATGCACAAAGATATGTTCTTTGAATTAGGAATGCTGTTTAATATGGTGATTTAAAAAGATATTCCTCAGGAAGGGAAAGATTGCCATTAACACTTGGCCCTCTCTGAGGGGCAGGTTTCCTTAATAATTTGAGTACACTCAATTTCAGGAGAACTTAAATCTGTAGCAAATAACTTGCTATCTAGCATATGCTAACAGCTACTGATCCTAAAATTGGCTTGGTCATCTGCCTTTGCAGTGTTAACATGCTAAAGGCTTTATGCATTCCCATTAAAAAGCTATATACTTGAAAACCTCTTAAAGATTCTTTTATGTGCATGCATCTGATTAGAAAATTATCTTGGGACTTGGATAGAATAGACTTCGGGCCACGCAGTGCCATTTTAGTGTGAACCAGTTAAGCATTGGTATGACTGTATCAAATGGAAATAACTTTTTTCCCACCCTTGTAGCTTGAAAATAATAAATTTGATTATTGAAACTGCATGTTTAGTCTCATGATAATGGCTGGCAAGAAAACTGCCAGAATTTATGATTCAAGGCCACTTGAATAATGTATCTATTAAAGTGTTTTTCTTCCCATCTCTTTCTCTAGCTCCAGAAATCTTAAACTATGATCCTATTACCACAGCTACAGATATGTGGTAGGTTGTATATGTTAATTTATTCTATTGAGGTAGGCGTGACCACTTAACAATCTAGGGGCCAGATCCAGACTCTGATGCAGTTTTATCTGGCTTCCAAGAATGCCCTTCTGTTGGTGTTGGTATGCTGACCAAAAGAGGGAGAGCTGGGCAGGGAAGGAACCCTCAGGATATAATTTGGGGTTTACAGGAATTATTGTATACGGGTCTGTTGCACACCTAGTAGAGAATGCAGGTGGCTTCTGAGCATGCAGGATATGGGTATTTATTCTAAGGGAATAATAACAATGATTGGATAGCATACTTTAGGTATTAGTTACTCTTGGATGACATGCTTCAGGTACTGACTACTCTTGGACACTCCTCCCTTGCCCCTTTTGTATCATTAAATAATGTTATTAAACAAATGATAAGAAGTGTTTCACCTTTCTACTTACCTTTAAATTTTAAAAAAAAAAATAATCCACAACTTTATTAAGTATAACTTTGTAGCCTCTTAATTTCATGATCTGTGTTGTTAAGGCTAGCTTTGTGATGTTTCCTTAAAAACATAAAATATTAATATGCTGTTCTTAAGGATCTAAATAATTAAAATTCAGTTTTAAAAGTTGCTATGATCTGACTACTCCTTCAAAATTTTCAACTCAGAATAGTAACTAAATCTGTTCATGAATGTTTTTTAACCACTTATTTGCCTGCTTTTGTGGGAAGACATAAAACCAAACTATTGGTGCTCTACTCAGTGACAAACACAGCAACTGCATGTTTCCATGCTGTAATGAGTTCTAAGGTTTGATCTGTCAGATCAGAAACCCATTTTTCTTACGCATCAAGAAACCACCACAGACTTACAGTGAATCACCTCGTGTGTGGTACTCACGTTCATGTTCTTACAGAAAAAGATCTGAGGATATTGTAACACAAATGTCGATTGTACAGAAAGGTTGACTAAATCTCAGTCTTTGATACTTCATACAGAACTGTAGTGAAAGAGTGTTTTTATTTACGTGCAAATGAAAGTCTGTCTTTCTGCAGTTCTATCATTCAGAATTGCTATATGTCCAAGAATGGGCTTCCTTTTCCTAACAATCTCAATGGGAAGAAAAAGGTACATTAAAAGCAAGCAATTTTCAACAATGGAGATGTATAAATAGCTTTCCTTGTGTGTGCATGTGCGTAGATGCTTGAATCCCATAAAAGTGCGATGTCTTACGATGTTTCCAGTTCTTCTGAGTGTGGCATACATCAGGAAGTTTGATCTGCAGCACAATAAATATGGGGGATATATCATTTAGGTATCCTAGTAGGATTATACATTGTCTTCTTATCTAAGGAACATAGGTGTAATTTCGTACATGCTGTTGACACAAGAATCGCCATTTGTGGGAGCTGATAATCAAGAAACTTACCTTAATATATCTCAAGTTAACGTGGATTACTCAGGAGAAACATTTTCATCAATTTCACAGCCTGCCAAAGACTTCATTCAAAAACTTCTCATAAAAAATCCAGAGTAAGTAAGTAACTCCTCCAGGCAAGAATCCTTTTATGTTTGTGGAGCACCTAGAAAAAGTGGATGTTAATTTGGGATGTTAATAACACTGATGTGATTGCTCAGTCATTTCACAATGCATTGGTGTTATCAGTTGGATATTTAAAGGTGTAGATTTACGTTTTTCCGTAATGTATGAAAAGGATCTTTGGTTCACTGTCTGGCTATTATTGTAGTCAGGCTTGTGATTTGAGTCTTGTATTTTGAGTTTCTTTATATTTTCATTCAGAGGACAGATTATTAACAAATCTGATGAAATATAGTCTAGAAAGGTCATATTGTTGTCTATATTTAACCTTTTATTGCACAGTTTGGAGACACAAAATGCAATGTTTTCTATGCAGAACTTTATTGTTGTGACTTATCTTTAATGTATCTTTCTACTTTAATAATTTTATATAAAAACATGGCAGTCTTGTGACTGAGCATATCTTCTTCAGAAATATATAGTGTTTTGCCTGTTCGTTCTTTTAAAAAAAAATGTTCTCAATCAAAACTACAAACTTCTTTTTGTTTGTAAGGCACGCTTTTGTAACTTTGCATTCTTTGGGAGTTCAGGCTCTAATGGAGGCCTTTCAAAGCAGCTGAACTTTGAGAAGATAGTTTTTGAGAGTAGGGAATTATAGACATTAAATGTGTCTGCACTGCTGTGTAGTGTTAAATCTGGTTTTTTTTTAACTGTTGCACCAGCAAATGCTGTTTAAAAAAAAAAAAAAATCCAAACAAAAACCCAAAGAAAAACACCCTGAATGGTATATATGGGGCAATAATTTTTAGTAAAGTCAGTTACTCATGTTCTGCTAGGCATGGTCAGGTATTATCAATTATAGTGCTATGTATTGTCACTTGTGGTGAGACAGTAGTTCCTGTCGTCTTCAGAAAGCCTGCAGCAAGCAGGAGTGACCCTGTTTGGTTGGAGAGAGGTTCTTTGATAGGTGGGGACGATGAGAGATGATATCCATGAAGTGCCTACTTTGACAAAATAAGGACTCCATATAATAGGGTCTAATATATTTTTTAGCAGCAGTGGTAGTGGTGGAAAATGAGCAATACCACCTCTTCAGTGTCAATTCTCCTTAAGATTTCTTAGCATGTATCAGTAGTATTTTAATTACATTTCTAGTATTTCTGAAATTAACTTGAGAAATTTACCCTCTTCTCTTTCAAAGGGAAAGACCCACAGCAGAGGCCTGTCTTTCTCATTTGTGGTTGCAGCAGGAGGAGTTCATACTCTTGTGTAGCCCTGAAGAAACTTATTGCTCTTCTCCGATGCCAGGACACACAACAAAATGCTCAGAAGAGTGGAATATAAAATCCAGTTGTAATGGTACCTGTAGCAACAAGGAAGACAAAGAAAACATTCCAGAGGACAGCAGTACAGTCTCCAAACGTTTCCGTTTTGATGATTCATTGCAGTATCCACAAGACTTCATGACAGACTTCGTATGTTAATGTGTAATATAGACTTTTATAAAATGAATTTAGCGTAATCTATTCCAGTGGTGAATGTAAGATTATGGCTTGCCAATTTGTGCAGCATTGGCATACTGGAAATGCACTTTGATTCTCTTATGCTGGTGCTTCCTTTTCTATCCATTGCTGGCAATGGATTTAACTCCTGAGAAATTGGGGTTGTTGCACCAGTAAAATGAATTATTTTTTTAAGAAGATATAATTAAATATTTTTGCACTTTTCAAGTTTTAGTCCAAAAATTCTGCCAGAGTGAACAAACTAAAACCTGAAAATGAGTTTATTTAAACTCAAGCTTTGCCAAACAGTGGTTGAATACATACACACTTTTATGACTAGCCCTAATAGGAAATTGGTCTAAGCAGGGAAACTGAATCTAGCTGTCGTATTAGGCTTATTTGTGACCATTCTTACAGCTTTAAATGAAAGCTAAAGTTGGTATGTTTGGAGAATATGATACACCTGTTGGGGCCACTTGAAAAACTGCTTTTTCTCTAGGATCATTAGTAGCTAAGGAAATGTTTCTGCCTTATAGGTCTGGTCCACTAAGGGATTATAATGCATGCTCTATGTGCTTTTCCTATGTTGGATCTCTGGAATGCTTGAATAGAAGATGGGTAGATAGTCAGTCCTTCTGCTGGTGGTCCTTTGCTTCTTATCAATAAGTTATATTTGAAGAGGATGAGGGTCCCATGCCGATGTGAATATTTGATACACTTGTTAGTCTGCTTTCATAAAACATCTAAAGTAGTATTGTCTACCTGTATTGACTTATTCCTCATCTTAAAACAAACAAAAAAACCCCATACAACTCCCCCCCAACCAGAAAGACTCCTCAGAATTATAGTAATAACTGAATAAACTGAAAATAACCATTTTTGCCAGTGAAGCTGCAGATAAAAACTTTTCATTATGCCACTCTAATATAGAAGTGCAGTGTATCTTTCTGTCAGTCGGTGTTACCCGTAATAACTTACTTCATGCCCACTCTGAGAAATGGACTGCAGTATGTTCATATTAAAACACAAACTACCTAATAATTGTTTTAAGCCTTTAAATTTGGTTTGTTTAGTGGGTTTGTTACTTTTTAAGTTATAGCCCTTCCTTCATGTTTCTGGGCTCTGAGGAAATAATGCCTATGTCAAGTTTTGACTTGGAGCAAATACCAATCATGCCTTAACAGCCTGAAACTAATACTGACAAGATAAAATCCTAATTGTAACACTGAGGCTTGGAAATCTTTTTGTGTAGGGAATGTATTAAAACTCTTATAAATATTTTGCAAGTAAATGGCACTTTAAAATACTGGGATTTTCCACTCCTTAGAGCTTAGACTTAATAGTCTTAGATTTGGATTTGGTTTGTTTTGTATAATAAAATATCACAATCTGATAATTTTTTCAAGTGTGCCTGTGGACTTGTCAATAGTTAGGCAGATTAAGGTTTTGGAACATCTTATGATTGAAAGGTGAACGTAATGAGCGGTAAAAGGTTGTCTTTTATCTTTCTTGGCACAAAGAAGGAACAGGGTTTTTTTTACAAATAGATTTCAATATAAGGTATTGCCATAATGCATGGGGGAATTCAGGACTGTTGTCTTTATTTTGGGTGACACTTATGCCAATAAGTGAGAAGTCAACTGAGGTGTAAGGCATGTAAGACTATCTTTCAGCTTATGCTTGTCAGAAGAATTAAGTTTTCCAAGACTTACTTTTGCATGAAATGAAGTAAGATATATTCAGCATGGATGAAGCTCAGATGCCTAGGTATAAATGAACCACACTTAAGTCTCCTCTATGTATTAATTCTCATGTAATTTTTTTCAGTGATAGTGATAATATATATAATTTTAAAATTACTTTGCTGGAGGCTGTTGTTGGACTGTGTTCAGGTACCTTATACCCTTACTTTACGAAGTCCTTGGCTTTTCCCAGTTGAAGTCTTATCTAACCTTTTCTTTTGTCTACCAGTGTGGAGTCTAATTTGAACTGGGTAAATTAAAAATATGAACTATTTCATACATACTCAGAAGTTAAAGTTCACTTAAGATAAAGAAGAAAATGCCAAAAAGCTGTAGCAGATAAAGGTAGAAAAAATGTTTAGAAAACTGTTAAATTTTAGAACTCTGCAAAAATATCACTGAACTGAATTGCAACTGGGAAGCCTGTAGAAGTCTTTGTACGTTAGTATTCTGTTTTTAACACCTGGAAAATAAGGCTGAAAGTATATGCCAGCACTTTATGACAAAGTTGTTATTTCTTGAGATTTTTACCATGGTGTTTACATTTCTTACTACTTTTGAAGCTAACTTATCTTTAAATAAATGAAAAATGGTCTTATCCAAGGAACTTAAGTTTTGAAGACCTTATTTGTATTTTAGGTAAACTTAAAATATACCTTGAATCAGATTTTGTTTGGATTAGTGTGTTTGATTTATTTAAATATATTATTGTGCATGCATAACTTCAATTGAATGTAAATACATACATTGTAGACAATTGTTAGCCTGTCTTGCTTCCTGCCATATTACTGGGAAATTACAAAGTGTAAATGGGTGATGAGTAACATTTTAAGATGACTGAAGTCATATTTCTATGCAGTTTATTACCTTTTTATATTAAAAAAATAAACTTTGCCTTTTTTAAAAAAAAAACTTGTGTTTTCATTTCTTCACAGAATCGGAGAATGGTTGAGGTTGGAAGGGACCTCTGGAGGTCATGGTGTCCAACCGCCCTGCTCAAGCAGAGCCACCTAGACCTGGTTGGCCAGGACCATGTCCAGATGGCTTTTGCGTATCTCCAAGGAAGGAGACTCCACATCTCAGGGCAAACCTGTTCCAGTGCTCAGCCACCCTAACAGTAAAACTATTTCCTTATATTCAGAGGGAACCTCCTGTGTTTCAGTTTGTGCCCATTCCCTCTTGTCCTGTCACTGGGCACCACTGACAAGAGCCTGCCTCCACCTTCTTTGCACCCTCCCTTCAGTTATTTATATATGTTGGCAAGATCCCTCCTCTAAGCCTTTTCTTCTTTAGGCCCAACAGTCCCAGCTATCTCAGCCTTTACTCATAGGACAGATGGTCCAGTCCCTTAATCATTCTTGTGGCCCTTTGTTGGACTCTCAGGTATGTCTGTCTCACATACTGAGAAGCCCAAAACTGGACACAGTACTCCTGTGCTTAGTAGAAGGGAAGGATCACATCCATCAACCTGCTGGTGATACTTCGCCCAGTGCAGCCCATGATACCGTTGGCCTTCCTTGTGGCAAGGGCACGCTGCTGGCTCACGTACAACCTAGTGTCCACAAGGACACCAGGTCCTTTTCTGCAAAGGTGTTTTCCAGCATTGTGGCCCTAGCAGGGATCAGTGTGTAGGACTGTTTCGCCACAGGTGCAGAGCTTTGCAATTCTCCTTGTTGAACTTCATGATGTTCTTCCAGCCTGCAGAGGTTCCTATGGATGGCAGTATGACCCTCTGGTGTATCAGCCACTCCTCCCAATTTTGTGTCACCTGCAGCCTTGCTGAGGGTATGGTCTGCCCCATCATCCAGATCATTAATGAAGATGTTAAACAGGATTGGACCCAGGATTGATGCTTGTTACTGATGTCTGACTAGACTTTGTTCCACTGATCACCACCCCCTGGACCTGGCCATTGAGCTGGTTTTCAGCCCACCTCACTGTCTGCTCATCCAGCCCGTGCATCAACAGCCTGTCTTGGGATGTTATGGGTGACGGTGTCAAAAGCCTTGCCAATGCCTAGGTAGGCAATGTCCACTGCTCTCCCCTCATGTACTGGCCAGTCATTTCACCACAGGAGTTTATCGGGTTCCTCAAGCGTGACTTCTCCTGGATGAATCCACACTGATTCCTGATGAATCATGAACTTAGCAATTAACTTCCTGGAACGCTTCTATATGTGCCTGGGTTTTAGACATAAAAAGTTGATGTTCCTTTATGGGCTAGTTATGTCTTGCACTATTTAGTGAGGTGATACCTTTTATGATAAATTCTAATGGCTTTTGCTGAATGACCATGTAAGGAAACTTAAATAGCATGTTTGTTACCCACATTAGACTTATAGGGCACTAATTGTACATTTGTTTAATTTTCAAGTCAATGGCTGAATTTAAAAAAAAAAATAACAATTTTCCTTTAGAGAAGGAATTGCACTCAAAAGAGGTGGTAACCTGTTGTGGCCTGGACAATGTTTCCTACAAAGGCACGTTTCATTGAGGAAATGAAAGCTTTCTCATTGTTAGAAATGCACAAATGAGCTTTCTTTTTAGTGAAAGAAATAGTGTGTTTGTGTGCTCGGTTTGGTGTTGCTTGCAGCATTAAGCTCAGAAATTATCTGAATATTTACATTTCCTGCATCGAAGGTTCCTATGAAGAACACTGCCTTTTTTTTTTATTTATTTTTTTAAGACCTCTGGAAAACAAACCAGTCTGTTTAATGCTAGTAGTCATTTGAGTCAGCCTGAAATTTCTGTCTTTTCAAAGGCCTCCTAAGGAAGGAGACATGTTAGAAAAATGCATCATCCAGATAACAGCTGACCATATTATTACTGGGACAGTTGTGCTTCTCCTCTTGCCAAGTAAGGTCAGTTATGCTGGGAAAAATACACCATCAAGTTGGAGCAAGATAAAAGCATGCAATTAATGTGTGTGTGTGTGTGTGTTTCAGAAACCAGTCATCCTGTGCCTGAAGAACCAGGCAGCTGACAGACTTGAAAATACTGCTTGGCCCACTCAGCATTGGAGACGTGAGCAAGATACAGAATGAGTCAGTGTGTAGAAAGTCTACCAAGTTAATGGTAACATGACAAAGCTGAATTGCCGAGTTACCTACCCGTGCATGAGAGTATATGGAAATTTCTTAATTAAAAGCAGGTACATAACTTATGACATAAATACTCTTATCCAGTTAGCCCATGTAGTCTTAGCCCTCATAAAGGCTAGACTAGCACATAAAGTATTCAAAGAATTAGTCGTTTCATGTGACAGTGCTAGTTTTTGTTGCTTTCACAACACAACGGGAAGATAAAGGGTGATTTTTGACCCAGTAACACCTGTGACAAAACTGTTGCTTTCCAGTGAAATGAAGACTTCACCTTTGAGAAGAGTGTGAATGGAGAGTTCCTGTGACAAACATTTGCATCCAGAGCCAGTAAGTCAGCATACCTACATAGACCACAAAGTATTTGTATTTCCTTTACTGTTATTATACTCTTGATAGTAAATAAAGACTCCTTTTTCTTTTTTAAACTGGCACTGATAGGTGCTCAAGCTCATTCTAGTGTTCTTTCAGAGCGCCTGTGAAGACAAATTAGGCATACAAGTTCTGGCCTGTAACTTGCTTTGTTTCTGTTGCCATAGAAGTCCCCAGATCTCTTCACTGTCTTTAAAAATCTCTTCTGTGTTCCAGTAACTGTAGGATTGTGTTGTACATCCCTGCTGTTACTACAGTGGCTGTTCTAAAACAGTTTGCAAAGTGATCTTCCCTTGACGGTCAGTAGTTCCATTGTGACATGAGCAGAAGACTCATCTGACTAAACACATGGTTCTGAGCATGATTTTTACAAACAATATGTAAAAAATCATCACTCCTCTTTTAGGGAAGAAAATACTATTTTAGTCCTATGTTCAATTTGATTTTCCTGCATTAATTATTCCATACTCAAGAGATATGCATAATAAGACCTGACTTAATAAAGAACATAAAGTTCAAAAAAAAAATCTTTTTCAAATGGGGGAAATTTTCTAGTATTTCATAGGAATTACTTCTTACTTATAAAGCCACTACTTATATTTGTGCTTCCATATTGTTAATTCAGGTAAGGCAAAAACAAGGTATACAAGGAAAACATATAAACCTGGTTTTGTCTTTAAAAAAATTTTTTTAACTGAAAAATGTATGGGGTTTTTTTCCCCCCCCACTGACAACTTGCCTAAAGTTTTATGTCTCACCATTCATGGTAAGCTGAAGTGTAAAATTAATTATCTTTCTGAAAGAATTATCATGTCTAATTGCATTTTAAGTGCTGTCCAAAATTTGAGTCCTGTCTATGAACATAACGGATTTTAAATATCAACTCTTGATTTAAAACCCTTAAACCTGAATTTTGATGGTTAAAGCTTTTGTTTTACAGAGATCATTATCCTTTACCAATCATTATCAATTTCTCCACTATTAGAAGCCTCTATGAGTAAGCTCTGCTTCATTAAAGGTCTTTACAATGTGAGATCAATTGCTTGTTTTACATACAACTATGCTGAAGATAAATGTGAGAGAACTTAAAAATACACATACATATTTAAGAAAAAAAAAATCGACGCAAAAAAGATTTTAGATGAAGCGGAGTACAAAAAAAGGTAGTATGTGGGAGTAAGTTCCAGTATGTATTCTCGGTGTTCAGTTGAGATTGCCATAACTGTTGGAGTGATTTAGGAATACGACTTCAAGACACAGGTTGTAGGCATTTAAGAAGCTGTGATTCCATTGGATTCAAACATCTTGTTCCATTTTCATGCTAGTTAATGTTTTTCAGCCTGTCATCTGAAACCTCTGGGGAAGAAAAAAACCCCTTCCTGAAGTTATTTTTAAAGCAATACCCAAATGTGAGAATTTTAATTTTTGTACATACAGGGGTTACTACATTTGTTGTACTTTCAAACATTATTTATTTGTGCTAATCAAAACATACAAAGCATGCCCATAAGTACTTTGGTTAAAAATTAAAGGATCACTTTTTTCACATTAAAACCAATGCATGTGGTCAGTAAAATACTTCCCTGTACATAGTATTTTGGCTTAAGTTTTGTTAAGTCCATGGAGTAAAGCACATTGTTATCTACTGTTTAATACTTTTGCCTCTGTTTGGAGGGTGAAATAAATATATTGTTGATTACTAGCGCCCCAGAATTTAATTGAGGCATCAAAGTGGAATAAAAACCCCATCCCATTGAATCTTTCCGAAAATGAAAACTTAGTGATACAAGTTACCTATGGCCTTTTGTCCTTCCAGTATTTAATTTTACTGCATCACTGATCCTTTTTGTTCCAATCTTTGCTAAACTTTTTATTACATAACAATATATGAACTGTATGATACCGAATGCCTATGTTCTGTTGACTTTGGCTAGTAATGAGGGATGTTTTTTAATAGTGTGCTCCATCTTTTTTTAATTGCTTTTAGTAGAGTCCTAAAACAGATGCTGAGGAGTGCTCACATTATATTTGTGTGTACTCCCTTCTTTTTATCCTTCCGCCATTTTATTCTCTTGATCTTATTTTTATCTCTGAAGTTAGATTGTTTTGTTATACCTGAGTATGGGATTTCAGATGAAAATGAGGTATTAGCCAAACACAGGAAGGCAAGAAACTAAGTTGTAAACCATTTTTTCCACTATGTCCTCCTATGGCCTTGGAAAAGCTGATTAAAATCAGCTGGTATTGTGTTTATGTGAATAAATTGTGTTTAAACTGGTCACTGCAGGAAAAGAATGAAATGGGGAGGGAAAGGGAAAATAAACAGCAACATAGAAGTTCTTAGTTCTCTGATAATGAAAAATACCGTATACACAAGAATTTATTTTCTCTATAATGTTTCTAATATTGACAACCTAAATGTGTCTCTTCCAGTTTCCTAACCAGATAATGAAAAACCAAAATGTCACTTTCTAGCAAAAGGAATCGCAAGACCCAACAGTGCGTGGTGATGTGCGCTGAACATGCTACTGCCCTCTGCAGATATCATTTCTAATAGTTGAATGACTCAGTATTAAAGGGAAATAGCAAGGATTTCCCTTTGCGTGTTTTCCAGCTAGGCTGTTACATATTATAGCCAGAACAGCATACAGCTTGTTTGAATCTCCCTAAGATATGTTGAGTATGAGGGTATTTCTCCTTTCAAAATCAAAACCAGGCTTTGGTACTGTTTTAGAAAATGCACTGGGATTTCCAAGTGACGCTGAATTTTCTACAGCTGGACAAAGCAAAAATACCCTACAGGTTCTTTGCCTGTGGTATTTTAACGAAGGGGCTTTTATGTTTAAAACTTGATATCTAGACTCTTACCATGCTCTATGTACAGTTCACAAGGCCGCTTACAGGCCTGAATCGAGCTTATTTATAGGGATTTTCCAGCAGGCTAACTCCCCTGCAAACTATAGAGCTACCTTTTATGTGTTACTAGTGTGAAAACATAATAAAACCTCTCATTTAAAATTCACAAATGACCTAACATGGCAACAGCTGTTTCAGATCCCATTGAAATCCACACCTGGTCACGGCAAAGTGTTAGAAGTCATACCAACCATACCAGTATTTTATTTAGATTGGTCAAAGTGTCACATTCATAATGCAGGGAACACCCATTGACTACCAATGAAACCGAATGAGATTTTTATTTACATTTTCTTCTGTTCTCAAATTTACTGACTTCGGGGTGGTGGTGGCAGGTTGTTTAAACACTATGTCTGTTGTGCACGAGATGGGCTGATGCATGATGCAGCACCTGAAAAAACTTTGTTTGCTGTTGTGGTTTAGACACCCCAGTCCAGCCATTAGAGCTTACGAAGAACACTTCTGCAAGCACAGCTGAGTTCTTTTGCATGTTTAGCTGGAGCACACCTCTCACTGCTTTGCCTAAAGATCAGCAGCTGCATTCACTTAAGTGATACACGTCAGTTAATTTAAAAGGTAAGGAGGAACGCGTTTTATCAGCAGTGCATGGTACATGCTACTTGATGCAATTTTAACTACCCTTATTTTCCTGACATTGACAGGCCTCAAAAGGGCATTGAGCATTTTAAGGCCAGGTTGGATGGGGCTCTGAGCAACCTGATCTAGTTAGCGGTGTCCCTGCTCACTGCAGGGGGGTTGGACTAGATGACCTCGAGGGGGCCCTTCCAACCCAAAACATTCTATGGTTCTATGCTTGGAAGACAATCTCATGTAACAGGAAAGCCGAAATTCAGCCTGCCGTAGCTGCAAACATATTGAAACAGTTTACAAACAACCATCAGGGGTGTAATCCATTCTCTGTTGTTTAGCAGCTAGTCAGTTGCATCTCACACCTGAGCAGGCAGCCGTGCTGAAACGTCAGGGCGCCTCACCAGGTGCAGCGGTGGCTGTGGCTGCTGCCTCGCTGGCAGCCTGGCTTCGGGTTCTGGACGTTTCTCTCTCGTCCTCGGCTGCAGCAGACCCCGCCGTAGGCGTCCGCAGGTTCTCCGCCGCCTACCAATTCCGGGGCCCCACGCCACGTTGTGCTGCCGAAGGCCAGCGCCGACAGCGGCGTGGGCGGGTGGCCCGCCTCTCCCCGGGGCCCAGCCGCTCCCCGCGGCGCTCGCGCCTGCCCGTTGGGATTCGCTGGTGCGCGCGGCCGGCGGCGGCCAACGGCCGCGCTCGCGCTCGGCGCTGCTAGGTAACGGCGGCGTCCCAACACAGCGGCGCTGCCTCGCCCGCGCAGGCATGGGCACCGAGCAGGTACGGGGGACGGAGGGGCACAGCGGGAGCCGGGCAGGACGGGGTCGAGCTCTGCCCGGCCGCCCCGCCTCGCCTCGCCTCCTGCAGCCTGGAGCCGACACGTCTCCCCCGGCTCCTGCAGGCGGGGGCTGGGGGTCCCCTTGGCGGCCCTCGGCTTGGTGAGGGGCCGGGGAGGAGTGCCCGGGCGCCGGGGAGGAGCGGGGCTGGCCGAGGAGAGGCGCCTGGGCGCCGCTCGCTGTTCACGGGGCAGATTGCAGAACGCTCGGGCGTACCTGGCTACCGGAGGGGGGGAACTTGTTCTGATCTGGAGTTGGTTTTCTTTTGAACCTTAAATAACAAGCTTGAATTAAGCTTCTGAAATTACGGGGTTTATGCCTGACACTTGAATGCTTGCACTCTCTAAGTGGAGGCCTGGTGGGGCAGCTATATTTGTAGGGAAAGGCTTCAGTGCGCCGTCATGTTCGTTGCAGGCTGGTTTTGACTGGTACCCTTCAGAAAAATTGAACCATGGTGTCTGTGCTGTGAATTCCTTAAATCAGATTTTTAGGAGCAACGTAGTCCTTCTTGCAGCTGCCCAGAATTCCTTTAATTACTTTAGCAGTGCAAATTTAAACAGATGGTTTTGGTCTGGGCTGCTGTTCCTGTCGCGTTTTCAGAGAGAGAGAAACTATCTCCTAAAGGTATCCCATTATAAACCACAGAAATTAATTTCAGTCTTCAGTTTGGTACAGAATGTTATGTCATAAGCCCTCTCCCCATTTTTTTTTTTGTTTGTTTGTTTGTGGTTTGGTTTTCTGTTGTTGTTCTGGTTTTTAAACATGAAGCATGAAGAGATTTTAATTCATTCAGTTTATTGCCAGAATTGCAGGAAGCTTAAATGCTGAAGACAAATGCCAACAGAAGCTTTTAGCTATGAATGTGGTTTTAAATCACTGGGTGTTAACCGATACTAATTTGTATTATTTCTCTAGCGGCCTGGTTGGGCCGTAGTTGGTTGATGTAATTAGAAGGAAGAGTCTGCCCTCTTCAGTCATGTTGTTCTCCTGTTAGTAAGTCAATCCTGTTCTTGTAGTCTCTCTTGGTTTTTGTGTCCTCATTTGGATTTCTTCTCCTCTAATGAAATGTGTGAGATATTTTACATGAAATTACTCAGTAACTTCCTTCAGTAGACTAAAAGTTCACCAGGTTTTCTTTGGGTGTGTTTCTTCTTGAGGTGCATATTAGAGGGTGTAAGTTGGCTGCTCATAACTATCTGAGATAGTCCTCACTATCCAGGACTCTCTTTTTAGTACATCTTACTGCTAGTAGTAAGTTTGTAGTATAATATTTCAAAATAGTGGCACTCCCTTCAGCGGAACTAATTTCAGCACTGAGTTTATCAGTACAAGCAGCTCAGAGGTGTAAGTTGTGGTGCTGAATTCTGTTTTTCAACAAAGGAAAATCTAAACAAACTGTGTAATGTTGTATATGAAGACAAGGTACGTTCTTAGTCATTTTTGTAGCCCTATTATTTGTAAAAATACACAGGTTTCTGTTATTTATTACTAACCATAAATCTAAGAATTAAGACGGTGGGCCTTGTCACTGGGAGAAATAGATAATACTCGTCCAGGAATTCAAAACCATTTTCTTCGTACAAAGGATCTTTTTTTCCCATCCATTCCCTTTAGAGGGTAGTAGATAGCATTCACCATCTGCTTTTTAGAGTCTGGACTAGAGAAACAATGACCTTTGTATTCCAGTCTCATTGCGCAAGATATGGAAAACAAAGAGTATGTCTATACTGAAAGTTCAGAACCACCTAGGGTGACTTTACCTGGTCCAGCAGCAGTAAAGCTGTTGACAAACCAGGGTCCATCAGATCACCGCTGAGACAGGGGGCTGGAGTACCTGGTGTATGAGGAGAGTCTGAGGCAACAACGTGTGTTCAGCTTGGAGCAGAGGAGGTGGCAGAGGAATGTAGTTACTGTCTTCCAGTGCCTGAACTAGAGAGAAAATGGTGCCAGATTCCTCTTGGTGCTGTGCAGCAGGAGGAGAGGCAATGCTCTCAAGTTGCAGGGAGGGAAATTTTGACTAGGCGTAAGGATGACATTCTTCACAGTGAGAAGGAGAGCAGATAATCAGCAGCCCCTTTCAGCCTAATTTTTTCTATGGTTCTATCATAGCGTGTTCATTTAGAGGTATGTCCAAACCAGTCCAAACTCTGTCCTTAGGCTACGCTGCATTCTATAGGCTTATTGGCTTGGTAAGCAGTAGTTTTATGATGCAGTGTGGATACACTATTGGGAGATGTGTTCGTGCTAGTATTAGAAAAGATTGGTAGCTGTTACATGGTCTGTGGTAAGAATCTTTTTGCAGTTGAATATATTAGACTAGAGAGAAATAAACGGCTTCATATTTTCCCAGTAGAGTTACAACTGCTCCAATTACCAGACAAAAAGCAGGCTTGTCATGTAAATCTTTCTGTATTGGTTATAACACTGCTTTTCCCTCATTTATGCTGAAGTAAGTTCATCATCTGTGTCACTGCAGACTGAGTCTGGTATGGGCATTGGAATTTCGAGGTGTGAAAAAGCTTGCCCGTGGACCATACCTAGCTGGAAGACAGACTGGCTACAGCATTGAATGAGGGGCTGAAAGAGATGAGTGGTTATTGTGGCAAAGTCTTCAGTCACCTTTTCTGTGATTGCCAAAATGCTAGATTAAAAATATCAAAATTGGCTTGCTTGGTATTTAGAGTACTTTAATTCACCAGGCATTTTGATACCTATTCAAGGGAAAGCCAGATGTGTTTAATCTCATTTGGGGAGAGAAAGGGGGAGGATGGATCTTTTGTTCATTAGAAGAGTAGTGCTGTTGATTTTGAAACAAGATACTTAAAAGCTGTTGTTGTATGACTCCCTCTTGCAGATAGTGGTAGTTAAGGAGTTTCTCCCCATCATGTTCAGGGGAAGAAGTTCCTAGCGCTGGCATGAGTTTGATCCCCTTTCATAAGTTGGACCACAGATTAGTTTATGACGAGATTGCTAACAACTGGTAATGTATGTCTATGCATATTTTCTCACTGTCGAATTTGTGTATTTTGATGGAGGTTTTCATTGGAGCCTGATTTGATTTTTGGCTCACTTGAGAATTGCCAGAGTTTATCCTTGACTACAAAATTCATGTAAGTATTTAAGTGCCTAAAACTTGCGTGGGTTCTACACCACAGCAACTGTATTGAAGATGGTCGCCAGCCCGACTTGTTCAAAGGTAGCTCCAGTATGTCTACACAAACTTTCTGTGCTTTGTGTCTTACCTCTGTTACAGCCTTTGCATAAGACACAAAGCAGAAAGAGGACGGCTGTAGCATAGACGTGCAGTATTACTGCAAGTGCAGCTGCATGGGAAGAGGTGGTGTGGGCAATGCCAGGGGTATTGGTGGTGGTGTGAAACAGAGAAGTAGAAGAATAGCCAAAGGCAGTTGTGTTGCAGCCAATTTTAAATAATTTTGCAACTAGATTGTCTTGGGTTTTTACAGAAAGCTGCTGTACCTTGCTAAAACGTACTAGCCAGTGTCCTGGGTATGGTCAGAGGGTGCTTTTGGGCAGACAGCTTTGATGTGTGATGCTGAGGGATCAGTGTTGTGGAAAAGCAGAGAATACTGGACACTCTTAAATGAAAGTTTACGGAGTAGAAAAAAAGGACCATTTTTATGTTTTAAAAAATGTTGACAGGAATCAAAAAATACTGGCTTATTTGTATTATTTAATGATATCTTGTAATGCTTTAATGTGTATCTTGGCAAAAAAAGGCAACCTTCCCAGCCTAAAGCCAATTTTTCAGAGCTGTGATCTTTCAAAGGCATTAAAAAAGTTGACTTGTACATGGAAACACTCGAGAAATAATAGGGGAAGTGGTATGAAATTGTATGTGTAAAAGTTATTATATAAGAGATAAAACAAGAATTATAGCTAGATTACAAGTTTAAGTATTCCAGGAAGTCTGATATTAGTAGTAATTTAAATGTCTAGTTGTGATTTTCCTTTTTTTTTTTTTTTTTCTTCCAAGCCCAGTCCAGGTGGCAAAGGAAAGTTGGCAAAGAGAACAGTGACCTTGAACTTACTACCACAGTTGTCTCAGGTAGTTTTGCTGGCTTTTTTTTTTGTAAGTTTTCATTTTTTAAATATGTGTCACAGTATGGTTATATAAAGACCATGGTTCTCATTCAAATATATGCTGAGGTGTATATTGTCTCTCTCTGCACTATGTATGTGTATTATATATATATATTATATCTGTATGTGGAGCATTGTTTATATTTCAATATTTGGAAAAGATTGAAAGTGGAGTATTTGGACAAGTTTGAAAATATTTAAGGTATAAAACTAGAGAGTTTACAAATATTACATGCGCATTTAATGTGCTTATCTCCAGTGGTCTGGATATTTACATTTAGAGGGCAATGTGTAAGTAGTAGTTTGTTGTATGATTTTTATGCTGCCTTATTCCTGCTGTATATTAGGCTATGGTTTCATTGATTTAGCATATTTAAGGAGTCTTGAAGTGCGTGTTAGTAGCACCTACAACAAGTGTAAAACTAAAATGTAAAATATTTTTTCCAGGCAAGGTCTAAACCACTGTGGCAGCAGACTCATCCTTCATTCCATCTGAGCAAAGAACAGAAAGATGAGGAGTCAGATGACTTTACTGTAAAAAATGAGTATTCACCTGGTAACGTTAACATTTTTAGTTCTACTAAGGAAAACCTCTCAGAAACATAAACATATGTGTGATACATTTGAACTTTTTTTAAAACTTGATTTCAAAATGTGTTTTCTGCAAGGAGAATACTTGAAGGTGAGATGCAAGAGACATAAGATACAGGATTCTAGGGATAATGAAGATGATGCTGGACCATCAACAACTACTTTGCAGAGCAGCAGTCATCTGAAAAAAAACGACGAAAGTTTCAGAAGTGCGCTTGTTAACATTATATTGTGAGTTTCCTTATCTTTGTATAATGTGGTTTTCCTTTTTGATAGATGAACCAAACTTTTAAATTAAATTATTTTAAAATGTTGATGATTTCAAATTGAAAGTATGTATATGAGCATGGACTGTATCACCAATTTTAAGAGCTGAACCTTAGCCGATAAAATACAAACTTAGTCACGTACTTCAGTGTTCTTTTTGAATCAGAATGTCTTGCGCTCATTGTAAAGTTCTGGCAGTTAACCTTTTTTTGTTTTGTTTGTTCACAACTGTTGTGTAGGTTGGCTATATATTACTTATGCCAGTAAAATATATCTGAAGAATGTGATGCATACTCTTTGGGTTTTTTGTCTCAGACAGCAAGACCTTACTGACGAACAGCTTTCAGCCCTTGATGAAACCCATCTTCCAGGAGCAGATTCTTCTGTACTGATAGAGAAAGATATTTTGGTAGCTATTTTCTATTTTCTAGAGTATTAAATGAAATACAATGCCAGTAATTTATTGTAATTTATTGACAAGATGATTGACACAATGAGAGATGACTGACAGTGACATATTCTTCCACTATTAGCTTCACACAATGTATTATTTATAGTGTTACTGTTGAGAATGGAGCATTAGGAATGTATGGATGATTCAAAGAATTGCAGAATGGAATAGTAACTGGAGGATAACCAATGTCAGGAAGTAATAAATGAGTCTTTTCTATACTTGCTGAAGGTGAGAATAACTTGCAAGGGAGGGTGCACTGCTTTGTTTGAACAGATAGAATTCGTAAGACAGTTCTCTTTGGGTTACCCTCATCTAAGGGCTAGGATGTTCTTCATTCTCGTTCTGGTTTAAGATACCTTGTATACGCAATTGTATACTCAATTTTGTGATTTATTGATGTTTAAAATAGATTAAGTTCATTTTGGAATAAATTGATTGAAATAGACTCATGTGTTACTTCCTGATATTGATAATCTTCCAGTTGATATTCCATTCTGTATTTCTTTGAATTTGGGCTGATACGTTTCTTCATTTATGTTTCCTTCAATGCTCTGTGGTTTTGTTAATCAGATTTCACATATCTGTTTAAATGCTGACATACAAGCAGATGTACTTATTTGTGGTTATATATTCATATCCTGAGCAATGCATTAGCTGTACATTGCATAACCACACAAAACTCTGCAGAATGCATGGCTTGCTTTTTGTGAACAAATGGTCCAGCCACAGAGCTAATGGCTAATAATGGCAGCACTGGAATGATGAGATAGATGAATATATACTGAGAATTTATTTAAGGAAAAGATTGGTAATGGGACAGTGAAAAGGAGGGGCGTCTCTCCAGAATTGTAACAGCAAAACCAAAAGCTAGATTTCTATGAGTTATGTGCATTCTCCAATGAAATTTTTGTTATTTAGCTCTTATCAGAGAAATGGAATGAGGCTTATGCCACTATACCCTTTTTTTTTTCTATCTCAACAGCTTTTTATTGTTATTTTATGGAGTAGTGTTTGGCAGGCTGATGAAGATTTTTACATCAGATATAGTGATGTGTATGTAATTTACAACATAAATCAGTACTTAGTACCAATTACATTTATTTTTACTTAATAAGTCCATTTCTCTAGCTAAACCTGTAGTAGCAATGATTTATGCATCCTATTATTTTATCTTGCAGAAATACTACTATTACATTCGCCATGGAATTGATACAGCAAATGTGGCCCCAATGGACGAATCATGGCTAGACCACATCTTAGCTTTAATTCCACATCATCTGAAAGTATTCGATGAAAGTATACATTCACTGACTGATGAAATGAAAGACGACTATCTTCTGAGTGTAAAAAAGGCTATAGGTAGATTTCTAGGAGTTTACTTGCATTTTATCCGAAGTTGCTAATATTCCAAAGCATTCATTGTTGAGTGCTGTTCACTTCCACTGTGGAAGAGTTACAGAAAAGTGCTCTCCTGGATGTTAGGGGCACATTTTAATAAAAAGAATACTGAGGTTTTCTTATCCTTGCAATGATCAAGGCTAATATTTTTTAGTATTTTTGGTCTTTCAACAACTCTGGAGCCCTCAGCACAAGGACATGAAACTGTTGGAGCAGGTCGAGAGGAGGGCTACTAAAATGATCTGAGCGCTGGAGCACCTCTCCTATGAGGACAGGCTGAGAGAGCTGGGCTTGTTCAGCCTGGAGAAGAGAAGGCTGCAGGGAGACCTGATTGTGGCCTTTCAGTACTTAAAGGGAGTCTATAGGAAAGATGGGGAAAATCGTTTTAGTAGGGCCAGCTGTGACAGGACAAGGGGTAATGGTTTTAAACTGAAGCAGGGTAGGTTTAGACTGGATATAAGGAAGAAATTCTTTACAATGAGGGTAGTAAAACACTGGAACGGGTTGCCCAGAGAGGTAGTGGAGGTCCTATCCCTGGAAACATTCAAGGCCAGGTTGGATGGGGCTCTGAGCAACCTGATCTAGTTAGCGGTGTCCCTGCTCACTGCAGGGGGGTTGGACTAGATGACCTCTAGGGGTCCCTTCCAACCCCAAACATTCTATGATTCTATGATTTTAAAAACCATTATTTTATTTTATAAATCCCTATTTAATAGTATAGCTTTCTCCTAAATACCTTTTCATATATAGCTAGATAAAACTGTTCATCTCAATGAATTGTGCATTTGGACATTTTGGTTGAGACATTGAGGTGCTGGAGCATGTCCAAAGAAGGGTAATGAACCTGGCGAGGGGTCTGGAGCACAAGTCTTGTGAGGAGTGGCTGAGGGAACTGGGGTTGTTTAGTCTGGAGGAGACTGAAGGGAGACCTGATCGCCCTCTACAACTCCCTGAAAGGAGGCTGTAGTGAGGTGGGTGTCGGTCTCTTCTCCCAAGTAACAAGTGGTAGGACAAGAGGAAATGGCCTCAAGTTGTGCCAGGGGAGCTTTATACTGGGTACTGGGAAAAATTTCTTCAACGAAAGGGTTGTCAAGAAATGGAACAGGCTGCCTAGGGAAGTGATTGAATCCCCATCCCTGGAAGTATTTAAAAGGCATGTAGACATGGCACTTAGGGGCATGGTTTATTGGTGAACTTGTCACTGTAGATAAATGGTTGGACTTGGTGTTCTTAAGGGTCTTTTCCAACCTAAACGATTCTATGATTATATTAATTTGTTCAGCTTATTTTGGCTTTTCTTCTCGGTCTTTTTTTTTAATATACTTTTTTCAGTTGACTTTGTTTTAAGAGACACCAGGGAAAAAGATGAAGACAAGAAGAAAGATTTTCTTCTACCTCATCGTGCAGAGTAAGAAAATATATTCATTTAAAAACACTGACTAGAGAACAGTGGGGTAGAATAGTGTGTATAAGGAACAGGCTTAACAGTGTTAGTCAGTGTCAGCTGTAAATAAGACTTAGTTATTTGTTATGTAAATTCAAATAGTGATTATACAGCATCTTTGGAAAAACCCTGGAAAATATGTGTCTACTTTTCAAGGTTGTTTGGAAGTACTTTTGTTTAGCAGTGCTCAACTGGTAAGAAGTCTTACAAGCAATCCCACAGCATTTGAAAATGGCATATAGCAGGCCAAATGCTTATGTATGAACTGCATTGTAATCAGCAGGACAAATGCTTATGTATGAACTGCATTGTAATCAGCAGGCCAAATGCTTATGTATGAACTGCATTGTAATCAATGGAGTAATGTCATGTTCTGCACAGATTTCACTGAAGCTCTGTCTTATTTATGGATTTTGACAGTTTTGCTCAATACATACAAGTTTAAGAATGTAATAAATACAGACCATTTTGTTCCTCAGAACAATTCAGCAATATATGTAGTATAAACAATGATAGATGCCTAGCTTTTCTGACGGGGTTTTTCAGTATGTAGCAAACTCCATACTGGAGTAGATAATGTGATGTGGCCTTTGTTTTTAGAGTAACGTACTATTTCCATTCCATTCACACTTGCCTTAAAAAGTCTGCAGTCTACTGAAAGCAAGTACAGTGCTCTCTCAGGATCATACATCTGTACATCTGTGGATCAGTCTATCTAGTATCAACTTTCCTGGAACATACTTTAATTCTTCCTGAGATGTGAAAGTAAAGAGGTATCTCTTTCATAGTTATAGCAAAAAAACCCCAGTAAAATAAATTTGCCTTGTAGAGGAATGAAATCTTACAAATGCTGCAGAAAAAAGAACGTTTCCACCCATATCAATGAGGCTCTGTATTTGGGCTAGCATTTCTGAGTGATTTTAAAACTAGAAACGGTTTTGCTATAAATAATTTCTGGCCTGTGGTTTGAGGTAAATGCTTTTAACTATCAAATGCTTTTAACTATCAAATGGTAGGCATTAGAACATAATAGAAGGGGTGGCTGAGACAGATAATACGTAAGCAATTGCATCTTAAAAAGAGAAATAAAATATGATGACTTTATTGTTATTGTATCCCCTGGGTAAGAGGCCATCCTACATCTGATTCTTTGCAGATCTTCCATATCTTCTAGGAACTCTATAGGACGTCACAGTAGTTTGTATATAAGCTTATGTCACATACATACATGCAAATCCAAAAGTACAAAATTCTCCTAGCAGAATAATCATTGATAAAACAGTTTTATTCCATTAACAGTATTTGGAATGTTAAACTTTATAGTAAAGAAATATATGAGATAGATGTGGAAAAAATGTTTTTAACTTAACTTTCTGTAGCTACTTTTTCTGTCTCCTATAGAATACAGATTCACTGAGAAATGGATAGAAGTTTTATATCAGAAATTAATTTTTTTATAGGAGTTTATTATGCAAATGGGAACAAAAGTATTACAAATATATGACAAATTTGTCAGGAGTGGTTTTGCTTTTTCCTTGCAACCTAAAAGTTGCAGTACATACTTCTTAAGTTGCAGTGCTTAATATTTTAATAGTAAAATCAGACTGCCTGTAGAATATGACAACAATTTTTAAAGAAAAAAAAAAAAAAAAGGCTGTGAGTATATAAAAACCCCACCAAAATAGCTTTTTTTAAAAATTGGAAAGCAGACCAACTGAGTTTACAAAAAGGCTCTAAATTGATGAGTTTTTACAGATGAGCATAAACATAGATGCTACATATTGTAGAAAATTGCATATTAATTGCCTAAATACATTATATATGTATAATGTTTTTATTATATGCTAAATATAAGGGACCATGAGTAGGTTACAAATCTCTTAGGATTTGGCCAATATTTCTCTCTTTTTTTTTATATATATATATTGGTCAATATTTGAATACTTTTTTTGATATCTTAATAATGAGCAGAAAGCTAGATTTATCTTTTGAACTCTGTGCTTTCTGGCATGCAAACAATTATTTTAAAACAAATGTATAAATATTTCTGTTCTTAGCACAGCTACATTCATCCTACTGTTTCTTGTTGGGTTTGTGGTTCATTGTTTTTTAGAATAGAAGTAGTGCCAAAACCTTGGAAGAAGTCTTTCTTGTCAGCGTGCAGTTACCTGAAAGAAAATTTGCATGCAATAAATCCTTCAATGCTTGCTCTTCTGAACTTATGGGAGACCTCATTTAAGTAAGTGTTATATATATCTCTTGAGTTCAGCTGCTCAGTGATTTCAGAGTCTATATAGGGAAATAATGGAAGGTGACATCTTCAGATTTCCAAGTTGCCCTATTGAATTTGGGACTGCTACAATATATACATCTGAACACTGATCATAGATACAATGGTTCAAAAGCCATTATCCCAAATGCATTTGTCTGTGTTCCCTCTGACTTTATGCTTTGAGGAGTTTCTGCCAACTTTTCCTCTATAGAGGTCAAACTTTCTTATCTGTTACTTCCCCAGAAACCTCATGGAATGCTTTGACATCTTCATTTCCTTTGATATCTAGGTAGTTTTAAGCAAGAAGCTACATATGACAGTTGAATAGTTTAGCCATTTTGTACCTGATTTTCTTTACAGCTTGGGTGAAATGTCATCTGGACATGGTCATTTGTGATTTTGGTTTTTGGTTTGTTCCATTGACACTTTGATTTGAGACACCATGTTCCTTATGCAGAAAGGCTCCAGAGTAGAGCTGCTCGGATGTTATCTTCTCTAAGCCTTTTTTTTATTTTATTTTTTTTTATTTTATTTTTGTTATCTTAAAGACTCTGGCAAGCTTCCTGCTTCTGACATGTTTGAAAAATAATTATTTTTTGGATATGAATTCCATTTTTTAAATAGCTTTTCTTGTTGTGGTGTGTTGACCCTGGCTGGATGCCAGGTGCCCACCAAAGCCACTCTATCAGTCCCCTCCTCAGCTGGACACGGGAGAGAAAATATAACTAAAAGCTCATGGGTCAAGATAAGGACAGGGAGAGGTCATTCATCAATTACCGTCATGGGCAAAACAGACTCAATTTGGGGAAATTAGTTTCATTTATTACCAATCAAGTCAGAGCATGGTAATGAGAAATAAAACCAAATATTAAAACACTTTTCCCCCATGCCTCGCTTCTTCCCTGGTTTAACTTCACTCCTGAATTCTTTACCTCCTCCTCACCCAGCAGTGCAGGGGGATGGGGAATGGAGGTTGGGGTCAATTCATCACCTGTTGTTTCTGCTGCTCCTTCCTCCTCAGGGGAGGACTCCTCACACTCTTCCCCTGCTCCAGCGTGGGGTCCCTCCCATGGGAGACAGTCCTCCACAAAATTCTCCAATGTGAGCCCTTCCCACGGGCTGCAGCTCTTTACAAACTGCTCCAAACCGTGTGGGTCCCTTCCACAGGGTGCAGTCTTTCGGGGCAGACTGCTCCAGTGTGGGTCCCCTGGGTCCCAACCTGCCAGCAAACCTGCTCCAGCCTGGGCTCCTCTCTCCACCCGGCCACAGATCCTGCCAGGAGCCTGCTCCAGTGCAGTCTTCCCATGGGTTCACAGCCTCCTTTGGGCCTCCATCTGCTCCGGTGTGGGGTCCTCCCCAGGCTGCAGGTGGAGATCTGCTCCGCTGTGGACCTCCATGGGCTGCAGGGGGACAGCCTGTCTCACTGTGGTCTTCACCAGGGGCTGCAGGGGAATCTCTGCTCCAGTGCCTGGAGCACCTCCTCCCCCTCCTTCTTCACTGGCCTTGGGGTCTGCAGAGCTGTTCCTCTCACATATTCCCACTCCTCTCCCCTGCTGCTGATTGCCCAGCAGGTTTTTCTTCCCCCTTCTTAAATACATTATCCCAGAGGTGCTACCACTGTTGCTGATGAGCTCGGCCTTAGCCGGCGGTAGGTCCATCTTGGAGCTGGCTGGCATTGGCTCTGTTGGACATAGGGGAAGCTCCTAGCAGCCTCTCACAGAAGCTGCCCCTCTGACTCCTCTGCTACCAAAACCTTCCCACACAAACCCAATATGCTTGCCTTTATTATAGTCCCTTAAACTCTATTTAATTTTGACACTTTTTTCCAGTCTTTCTCAGGAATATTAAAAACAGCCTGTCTCCCAAGAAAAGAAGAAGGGTTGCTGTCTTGTCTAGCAGCACACTTAGTGTTTTTTTTCTCTTATCTGATTAACAAGGGAAAAAGGCATTAGATGAGCTATTATTTTCTGCTTCCTAGGGTAGACCAAACTGCTTGCTTATTTCTTGACTGATGATACAAAAGAGAATGAACTGACCTGTCCAGGCTGGGTGCTGTACAAGTTACTTCAGTTTACTACCAGGCATACAGACAGTTTTGCAGTGCTTATATTTGGTTGTTCTGAAACAAGAGAAGCTAATTTCTGAAAATAACGTTATTTTTAAGTGTTTAAAATATGTTTAAAACCCCTTTATGTTTGAAATGTTGAAAAAGTTTTATGGAAACAAAGGAATATAAAACCAGATACGGTGAATATACTCCTAAACTATTCATGTTATATTCTGTTTCAGAAATTTACGCCTTCTTGATACAGAAGTATTTCACAATAAACAAGAAGCTGAAGAACTTTCATTTTTCCAGAATAAAGTCATGAAGGAAATTGGAAAAACCAAAGTGATTCTCTCTAAGAAGTATGATCCAGTGTTATCCATATTTTTTAAGTTACAGGGAAATATTAAACTTTTTCAGCTGTTTTGAAACATTGAACGTCCTGGAGAGAGATATAATGATCCATTTTAATAATACATGTTAAAGAGAGAGATGCAGTGTCATGAAATCCTTTGAGGCCTATGAACAAAAATTGCTGTGTAAATATGGAGCATGTTACCCTGATTTGTGCAGTTTTCTCATTCTGCATTTTGGTGTGACGTATTTTGCTCACTTCTTAGAGGGACATTAACAATGTATGTGTGTTGGTCTGTTACGACAAAAGCTTTTATTTTGTGGACTCATTTGTGCTGAATAAATGAGAAAATACAATGTTACTACTATCAATAATTTATGACATTTTAGAATATAAACTGTGGTATAACTTATTATATAATAAGACTTGCCCCATCCCTACTTCACACAAAGGAAGTATCTCATCGATAGGAAGATTAACGTAGTATCACATCAGTAACAATATGTCTGTAGATCATCTATTGACAATTTTGGAATTTCACTTTGTATATTCTCAGCTTTGTAGCTCTTTCTGAGAGCAAAGTCACCTGAAAAATGTTATATTGATGAGATCCATTGACCTTAGAGATTATGACTAAGATTTTCAGAAGTAAAGTGTTTGGATATCATAATGTTTGTATAGTCAAATCTGAGGTATTTTTAAAGAAGGAAGGCAATTTTCTGGGTAGTGCACTCAGTATGCTGCAGTTAAGTTTTCAGATAAAGCATAAAAATTGCTAGGTCTTTTTCAGATATTTGTGGCCAAACTATCTTTTGTGTGCATCTGATCTTTCTTCAACCAATGGCGCTTGATTCCTGCAGTTATGTATTACTGCATTTTTACTATTTCAGGTTTTAATTAAATAAAACAGCTGTCGAGACTACTGTAGTCTCAAATACTTGTTTTTTCATGCTATTAGCCATAAAGGTTTTTATTTCTGTACTTGTCTATGATTCTGTTACGTATTGCCTTTACCATTTTCAGATGTATTTCTTCCTGACCCTGAAGATACCTTTGTGCTCTTAACTGAAGACTGCACACTCCTGTACTTTCTTCCTCCCAATTTCCCAGCAATGCCAGAGCCATTTTCATTTTGGTTAAGGGCAACTGGGCAGAATTCCTTCTGGACTGTTTTCACATCTTAACATCTACTGAAGTTACAAGGATGCATAATGAACTGCACAGCCTCTGGGACTTAAGTGTGCTGCTTTTCTGGCCTGAGAAATAGGGAGCCAGAGCGAGACAGTAAATTTGTCTATCATAATATCTTATATTTTAAATATAAGTTCCATAATAATAGATAACATTTTCAGAGGCGTGATTTCTTAGAATTTAAAGATGCTACCATGTGTCCTGCTTAAGTTAAACTATAGTTTCCCAAGTATACTGCCGCATCCTTTGCATGTAATATAAGCATTTATAGCAATTAACTTAAAGTCATAGGTTTATTAATGCTAATCACTTGAAAAACTTAAAAATATTGTATTCTTTTAAGGTGGTTTCCAGAAGTGCAGAAAATATTTTACCAAGGTAATAAACGAAAACAAGTACCCAGCAATGCCAGCATCACTAAATTAGAGTCTTTCTTCAGTTGTGCTGCCACTTTAATGACTCATCAACTGCAACATTTACTTTTACATTCAATTCAAGACTTTACAGATTTAATTGTTCAACCTGCAGTAAGTAGTCTTTCATACACACGCTAGTAGCATTGTTTATCCATATGCATACGATTTGTTGCCTGTTTATTTTGCTTCTTTTGAAGAAAAAAAAATAGGAAAAAAGTATGAACTCTGGCAGGTGCTTTCTGGAAAAAAGGAATAATATCTTAGGAATGCATTATTTATTAAGTAGAGCTAAAATAACTTTTTTGTCATGTAAGAAGGCAAATATCAACATATTTTAAATCTGGTATCCTCAAAGAAACACTGCAGTCAGGCATACAGTAGGAATTAATTAATATAAAGGCCATTTGCATCTTGCACTAGTGCTCTCTCCATAATACCCGCCTGTGAAGAAGTCTTATCTTCTCTTTTCTTCTACATGCTTTGGCAGAATAGTTCTTGACGGGGTGGGGATTAAGTAGGAAGGAGTTTCTCTTTTGCACTCATATAATGTCTATTGTAGAGGTAAATATTTCTTGTTGATATTTGATGTCTTAGACTGCAACTGGATCTTTGTTCAGCTTTTTGTTAATACAGCCTTGCCATCAAATATCCACAAAACTCTGGTTCTGGATATTCATGAAAAGACATGCAGAGAATCTAAGGAAGTAAGGAATCATGCTGTGGAAGCGGAGTATATATTTTTCATTCCTACTCCCCTGTAATTGCTTTGTATACTTCTGAGTTAAGTGAGCTTTGATGTGTACAGTACTATTTTCTGTTGTTATTAGTAATAGGTATGTGTTTTCTAATCTTATCCTTCCTAGTGGTGATCTGATGCTACCTAGTAGTGATAAAATGCTTCCTCATGTTTCCTAATTAAATTTTAGTGAAATTACAGTATGTTAGCAGATGTGGGAAAGTCAAGAGGTGTCTGATCCAGATTAAAGATATGATGAAAAAATCAAATTATGCCACCAAGGACAAAAACATATACAAATCTTGGAGTACATGGAAATACATGGGAATCCGTACTCCAAATATAACCTTCATAATACTCAGATTAGGTTTTGTGGATCAGATTCTTGCTTAGCAAATAAAATTGGATGTAACACTTTATTTTAAGGTTAGTAGTTTCATAGTGACTGCTGCAGATGATGAAGACATGTACTGCTGTACATATAATAATACATATATGGCTACACTTGTGAGGGCTACTGCTGTAAAGCTACTCTGCCCCAGTCTATGCAACCAACTTTATAAAAGTTTTTGGCTGGTGTATAGAGGATGCCTGTTGTGCCTACTAAAAATAGCATTGTATTTAATCTTGACGAAATCAGTTTATGTGAATTTTATCAGAAACTTACTTCCTACTTGCAAAAGTATTTTTGTTAGGATTATGGCATGTCATTTGCAATTAAAGTCCTGAAAATTTAAAATGTATGTGCTGGAGTAACTCTTAATGATCCTTTGACTCTTCCTGCATGAGTTAATTTAACTAATATTTTACTTTCTACTTGGTTTTGTTTTTTCTTTTTTTGTATTAGAAATCAGTCCAAGCCTACAACCACCCAGGTTTCATCCTGAGGCTAATCCTTCAGAATGACAGTATTAAATTTGAACCTGACTTGAATGACTATGAGGATATATTACTGAATGTTTATACTGTTATGATTCAAGCTGTCAGTGATATACCAAGGGTTGAGACCAAATTATTTTCAAAGTGGGTAAGAAATTACAATCCTCATGGGTTTTGTTTTATCATTATGTTGTTGCTACATTTAGTTCTTAGCTATTTTAAAGAATAGCCATATTGTCAGAACTCACATAGTAATATTATAGTACTCTTTCAGAATATTTGGAACACTTTGAAATCTTCTTAATTTTATTAATAAAAGGCCCAATCACTGTTCTTTAAGGAAATAAAAAGCCAAGAATCACCTATGTTCCTCTATGAGTTATTTTCTGCAGTAGCTGCTACAAACATACTACAAACAAAATCGATGCATTTCAATTTTAAACACATTTTTTCAGTGTTCTGGAAAATACCTTATATTTTGATACTGGAAAGGCTACTGTCTTTTTAAATACAGAATCTTTTGAGTTGACTATTCTTTAAAAAAAAATAAACTGTAATTTTTAAGCAGTTTATATTGTAGTTGTTTTATGCATTCAACCAAATTAAAATGTTGGGTCAAACAAGAAACAATCCAGGTTAAGTAAAAAACATGTTATGAAGTAAAACCTATTTGGTTTAGAATTTCATATTGCTTTCAGTGTAGCGGTCTTAGTTTTTAATGTGGAGAGAGTGAAAGTAATGCCTTGTGGTACCTCTTGATCATTTCCCACAGAACTGTGGCAGCTGAACGTTTCTTTTTTCCTGAGGGAATATCATCTGGACATTCTGTTTCCCTTTCTGTTTAGCACGAACTTCAAGTTTAAATAAAGACCAACCCTCAAAATTTTTGTTAATACGCTTGAAAACATGACCAAGCAGAAACCTGAGTAGTATGCTGTGCTTTATTAAAGCACTAATCAATAACCTGTGAAAAGGCAAATTAAAGAAGCATCTCAGGCATGTCTAAATGCACCAGAGCAAGGCTTTAGATCTTCTGGGGGGTTGCAGGAAAGTGTTTTCCATATTTCTAATGTTATAGATTCATCAATTGACAGCAAAAATTGAAGTTGTGCCTGTGGTTCAGGAAAAATAAAATCCATGTAGATTAAATTTAAAATTGTTGATAGGATTATTTTGGGTGGATAAGTATGTGGACTTCTGAGTTTCTGAATGAAGCAGCTCTGATTTCTTACTTGTTGGAGGCAAATATCCATAAACTAGGATTAAAAAAAACCTGGGAGCAGAATGTGAATAGCTGTATATACAAAATCAGGTTTGTAATCAGACTTTAATTAGAAAGAGCTTAAAGTAACAGTTAGTTGATTTTCCTATCCTGTTTATCTTCTGTGACATAACTGAGCTACAGACAACTGTAATTTGAAAATGTGTTTGGTTTTTTGTGTGTTTTTTTTATTCAAAGCCAAAGGGTGAGTTCTCGTCAACTGTCTTGAAGCCTGTTATCCTAGATGAGATCTTGGATGAACATAAGAAAAGGATCAGAGAAGAAATTATCAGAGAAAGTGCTGCACCTGTGGAACATCTCAAGCTCTATGATAAGTATAGCTTCCTGATGAACAAACAAGCTGAACAAGATATCGATCAATTCCTGACAGAGGAACATACGTTTGAGGAAATGAAAAGGGAAATTATAAAGTACCAGAAACTTGCTAAAGAAATAAAATATACTTCTAAGAAGGTAAATTGTAATATTCATAAAGACATATGGATATAATCTTAATCTTGATTTTGCACTAAGAATGTTGTCAGCCAAAGGTGGTGATAATTAGCTGTGAGATAATTAAAGTGAAATAAGGTTAATTTTTTTCAGAAAAAGAGCTTTTCAAGAGTTAGCATTTCTGGAGTGTAGTTGATGTACTTAAGTGAGTCTTATTTATTTTTGCTAGAAATTATTTTGGGACTCCTAAAGGCATTCAGAGTATGCTCCTCTTACGAAGGTGTAAGAGAAAGTGTGGGTCCAGCTACCTCCAGATTCCTTCTAAGCATCTAAGGCAGAGAGAGGATCCTTAACATGAACCAGATTTTTTTGTCTCTAAGGATATTCTGTGGTAATAATCCTTTGTCTGTCCATTCTGAAAAAGAACTCTGAAGGCTAAAGTGGTTTTCCTTAATTGGTTCTCTCCTAGCATTCAGTGCAAACCTCAGTTCTGGAGAACTTGCGGGCCTGTCATAAGGGCTTCTGTGTCTGGAAGTCAAACTCACTTGATACTAGTCAAAGAAATCATTGGATTCAGAGACTCATTTGGGAGGCAGAGTCCCCTTTTAGTCCTAAGGAATGTTGCCTGTTTCTTAACAGTAAAGCAGGATTACCCCATTTTAGATGTATCTCAAACTCTAATTTCACCAGATAACATTCACTGCTACAGACAGTAGATGCCCTTCCTTTTTGAGGAAGTAGATTATTTGTCAAGGTAAAAAGCAATAGAAGTAAGATCTATATGAAGTCTGATGTGCAGATACAGAAGAACAGTTACTTGCAATTTAGGCTTTTTCTTTCCCTTTGTTGTGGTTTAGCCCCAGCCAGCAACTAAGCACCACACAGCCACTCACTCACCCTCCCCTCTCCCCTGGTGGGATGGGGGAAAGAATCAGAAGAGCAAAAGTAAGAAAACTCATGGGTTGAGATAAGAACAGTTTAATAAATTGTAATGAAAAACAAGGGAGAGAGAAACAAAACCCAAGAAAAACAAGCGATGCAGCTGCTCAGCACCTGATGACTGATGCCCAGCCTGTCCCCGAGCAACAATCACTCCCCCCAGCCAACTCCCCCCAGTTTATATACTGAGCACAATGTCATATGGTATGGAATAGCCCTTTGGCCAGTTGGGGTCAGCTGTCCTGGCTGTGCCCCTTCCTAGCCTCCTGTGCACCTGGCAGAGCAGGGGAAGCTGAAAAGTCCTTGACTAGTGTAAGCACTGCTTAGCAACAACTAAACCATCAGTGAGTTATCAACATTCTTCTCATACTAAATCCAAACCATAGCACTATGCCAGCTACTAAGAAAGAAATTGATTCTTTCCCAGTTGAAACCAGGACACCCTTCTTCACTTGAAAGTTTTAAAAATGTTTTGTGATGTAACTAAATTCCTAGATGAGATCCCTGACATTCTGCTTAAGACAGTGAGAGAAAATAGCTAAAAGCTATTCAATATTCTGACAGCTGTTGTATTTGTATTGCAGCATCTCCGTCTAGGAATGTTTGAATTGCATTGTGATGAATTAATAAGTGCCTTGGTAAAGCGAGCCAATAATATTTGTGAAAAAGTTATTTCCCAAATGTTCAAAGATCATCAAGACATAAGCATGAGGTAACTCTCAGACTGAAAATGTGTATTTAAATGTACTTAATTTTGTTCCTGCTGTTGAATTTTTTTGATTCTTAAAGGATATATTGAGCTCATGTTTGCTGTTACAAATGTATGTGATTTGTCTAAGAGTGATTAAAACAAAACACATATGCCAAACTGGTTATTTTATGTATTTTTCAGACTATGTGGTGAATTTGAGAGAATAGCAGAAAAAGCCCTTACTACTCCATCTAATACACAGGAACTAATGGAACTTAAGGTATTCCCTTCTTTTTTTATGAGTTCAGGCAAGAAGTAGCTACCAATACTGTTACTCTGGCCTTAAGCAGTAGTATATGCAAGTTGCTCCCTTTACAGGTATGATTCTGGCCTTGTTAAAGTCACTGGTGCTATATCTGTATTACAAAATATAAAAGGACAGATTATCTTTGGCCATGAGGCTAAATGTCATAGCCTGGCTCTTATACATACGGCTAAAATCTTTTCTCTACCCAAACATCACGGTTGCAACCAGAAGGCCTGTTTGGAGTGGTTTTTTATCTCTGCTGTCACTTGCCCTATTATAGTGGTATTACTGGTGAGAAAGCCAGTTGGCAGAGACCAAAACCCGTGGGGCAGCTGTCTCCAAACTGGGGCTGTGCAGCCCAGGCAGTGTGCAAGATGATCCACTGGAGTACATGAAGGTTATAGTATGTATTTTTTATCTAAAAAATGTGAGAAAGAAATTAAGCTTTACCAATATTAAACACAGATTGATACTGGTGCCCTCACTCGGTATGTATGTCAGAGGGTCCTGCGTCACGAACATACGTGAGATGTCCTGAGAAAAGTGTGGGTGTCCCACAGTGTGGAGGGATTCACAGTGACACCCTCACTTGTTCACTTGCTTTCAGTGTATTACTGTGTATTGCAGTTTGTGTGCCCAGTTAAGAAGATTTACAGATTGTGCTACCTAGTTTTAACTAACCTAACCTTCAAAATGGGCAAGTGGCTTAAAAAGATTCCCTCAAAGAAACTGCAGATTTAAGATAATGCTAATAATGCATGCACAAGTGATCAACAAGAAAATGGCAGAGCTGACACTTCTATTGGTATGAGCTCTTCATTGTTCACATTACAAGGTTAAAAATAATGATGGTGTAAACAGGTTTGACAAGTTGGCCAAAAAAATTCAAAATTATCAGGAAGACTATCAGAAATACAAATTTACATCCACTAGCTTTAATGATGAACCTTGCCTGAAATGTCTGTTGTGCCTTGAGATATTAGTTAATGATAGTATAAAACCATCGCACTTAGCAAGACATGTAAAAACTAAGCATCCAGATCATGAAGAGAAACCTCTAAATTTTCATTGAAGTTTCAAGTCATGTGATACTCAATCCAGTACTCTACAAAATGTAATGATCCATGCTTGGAAGACTCAGAAGTCTCTTTGTACTTAATAGTGAAAGAGAAAAAGCACATACCATTGGGGAAATGCTTGTTCTTCCTGCTATGCTAAAAATGGCAGAAATAACACATGAAAAACAATACAGTGACAAATGAAAATGCATTTATTTGTCAGCAAATACTGTTGGAAGGTGCATGGAAAACATTGCTGAAGGTCTGTAGGAACAAGTATTAGAACAAATTATGCAGTGTGGGAGATCTGCTATACAGCTGGATGAAAGTACAGATGTTTAATATACCTCAGTTTATGGTATTTGCTAGATTCTGTTTCAGTAATGAAATACCTGAAGAACTACCTTTTTCTGAGCTACTAAAGGAAGGATATTTTGGAGAACATATATTCTCAACAGTAAATTACTTTTTTAATAAAAACAATGCTTTATGGAAAAACTGTTCAAGTATAAGCACTGATGGAGTAGCTTTTTTGACCAGAATAAAAAAATGATTCCAGGGTAAGGTTACAGAGATAGAACCACATGTGAAAGTCATTCACTGCAACATTCATAAACATGCTATGGCAGCAAAGATGTTGGAGCCAGAAGTGCATAAAGTTCTACAGGATGTTATCAATATGGTTAATTTTATAAAACAAAATCTTGAAATAGTAGAGTCTTCATAATAGTTTGTACTGAGATGGGGTGTGACCATGAAAATCATTTGTACTGCGCAGAGGTTTGCTGGCTATCTTGTGGCAAATTCCTTTGAGTTGTCAAACTTAGAGATGAGTTATTAATTTTTCTTCTACAAAAAGGCAAGTGTTCCTAATTTTGCTGACCTTTTCTGTGATGACAAGTGGCTGTCAGTAGTATGCTACCTAGCAGATATTTTGGTAAAATAATGACACTTAATCTGTCCTTCAAGGTAAAGGTGACATCTTTAAGAATGAGTGAGAAATTAACTGCTTTTCAGAAGAAAATTATGCTATGGAGAGAACATTTTTAAAATGGATGTTTGGAAATGTTTCCATTGTTACGTGATTTTGTTGCTGAAAACTATTTGTGTCTCCCTATAAAAAGTCTCATATCTGTACACTATAAAAACTTGGGACCAGAATTTTCTAACCTATTTAAAAATCTTACAAAATATTTGAGTGGGTTTTGATACATTAGTTAAAATTGCAAAAATGCAAGACCTTCCAGTTAGTTTGCAAGAACAACTGATGCACGCCAGGAAAGATGGGAATTTAATAGATGAATTTAAACAAAAACCTTTGCATAATCAGTGGATGGGATCATGATTTATTAAGCACAGCCAATGAGGCAATTCTTCCACTTGGATCTGTCTGTCTTTGAGGTTTGGTTTTTTTTTAAGCTATGACAGCCATTAAAATGAACAATTAAAATAAAGTGAATTTAGAACCAGACCTTTGAATCTCTGAATCTCAAAGTATTAAAGCGAGATTAATGAAGCATATTCAATCACATTGATCTCACTAAAAATATTATTATTATTGATAATGTTAGTGAAAGCAAAAAGTTTTCTGTAAAATTAATACATACAAATAATTTAAAATATTTTTTATTTCATCTTCATTTAATCCTTTTTAAATATCTATTTTTTGTGCATGTTTTATTGTGTACATAATGTGTTCATACAGTAGTATGTGTGTATAATCTATAAATAAATATACATATCTATAAATAAATATACATATATTGGGGGTGCATGCTTAAAAATTTCCCACTGATAAGGGTATGTGATTAAGAACATTTGGAGACCACTGTTGTGGGGGAGCATGCTATCAAACAGTTTGGCTGGCTGGAACGCTGATTGAGCTTGTAGGTATTCCCTGGAAGTTTTGCCACTGATTTTCATGAAGCAAAGCATTCATATATAATGGCTTTGAATAAACGCATGGTTATATTTCTACCTCCATCTAGATAGTGTAAGCAGATAACAAGTAATTTCTGTAGTGTGGGCAACATGCTAGTAGAATTAAGTTTAGATGGTGTGTTCTTCAGGCTTCTGAACAGATAGTGTAATCAAACAGTGAATATTTCTTGATTCTTTTGAATTAAATTCAAACAATTGAATTAAATGTGGAAGACAGTATCCATTCCTAATATCCTAAACTAATCAAAGAGTTGAAACCCGAGATGTAGGGAACTTTAATATGTATTTAATTCTTCACAAGAAAACTTTTAAACACTCATTGGCAAGTTGTATGAGGTAATTTTGCCTTTATATCCTTTGTTGAATGATCATGTGACAATTTAGCCGATGTAGGGCTTACAGTTTGGTACTTTTAAAATCGTATCTCCTCACTTACAAATACCATTTCTGTAATCAAAACCGTGTTGTTTCTTTGATATATTTAGGCTCCAGTTCAGTGAAGCATTTATATTCACACTTGAAATGTAACGTGTCTTAGTCTTTTGCTGTTCATTGAAGTTCTGACATATGTGCCCGATATTAAATGTGTGGAATATAGGTGTGGGCTTAAAATAAATTGGGTGCCTGAGTGGTTGGTTGAGTTTGGATCAGAGTGATTTGAACTTCTCTACAGTGATGTTTAACATAGGATATAACTGGAGTAATTTCAAGTAAAAAGTAAAAGAAGTTGACTCTGTGCTATCTGAGAATACTGTGCCTTTAAAATGCATGCATGGTATGCTATAATTCTGTGTTGGAGAATAAATGAATTGCATGTTATCATGTGTAGTATGTGATATTATACCAGCATTAAACCCCTTCTAATAGTTCTTCCATCTCATTGCTGAAAAGATGTATCAGTCTTTCTTTGGGGTATTCTTTTAATAGCCAAATGTTCTCTAGATCCATAGCAATGAGTATATTCTGAAGAATAGAAACTGCTGTTAAAAGAGCAGAAGTGTAGATTTACTGGACAATTTATCCTTACCTAAAAATATTTCCAGTGATACAACGTTGTGTCATTGTATTAAATTTTCTGCATCTTCAGTTGATGGATGTCAAGTAATATTTACATATACTGGTATACTATTGATCTGTCCAATTGGCCAACATTCTTCCTAATACAGCTCTTTTATTGTTAAGAGGCTTTCAGAGTGTTTTGTTATGGTTTATTGTTTAAACTGGGCAGTGCTGGTGTTCTGTTAAGAGTACCATACAGAATACTACATGTATCAGCATAGTTTACTACCAGCTCTTCAGACCTGAAAGAACAATGTAATTTTTATTTAACTCACAATAGGCAGTACAGGGGCTATCTAGATCCTCTTACTGTTAGGAAAGACCTAATCTTACACTGGGCTATCTGAAGTGTGTCCTTCTTTTCTCTTGTAGTTATTTCACTAATTTTTCCTTGGTAGCACCACGCTTTCTTTCCCAAACCTGCAACACTTACAACAGGCTGTCTGGATTGGCTTCCATTAGCCCAAAATTTGTGCATACAGCTTCACCCATTCTTTTGAGTTTTATTCAATAAAATAGCTGATAAGGCAGTTGTATTTACAAGTTTTTTGCTGTAAAAATGGATAATACCATGCCATTCCAAATAAACACCTTTCCAGATCATGTATTTCAATTTTATTTATTTTTTCTCATAAAAATAAGCTTTTAAAGTTAAGTATTAACTACTTCAGTCATTATTTTGGCATTAAATTACATAAAAAAATATCTTTCCTTTTAATTTCTATTCCCCAGGCCTGTATGCAGAAAGTGGAAACACGTGACATGCTTGAATTGGAGAAGAAATTAGTGGATGCTGTAAATTGTGTTGCTTTCCTGATAGAATGTGTCAACTTTTCACCAGCAGACATTCGACTGAACAGTAATGTTTTTCAATGGTATGCACGAATGCCAGATATCTTTGAAGAGCACAGAAAAATAATTAAAGAAAAAACAGATCAATTTCAAGATGGTCTTAAGGTTTGTAATAACACTATTTTAAAAATTCTTGAACTGCTAATTTTGAATGGCATATAGGACACAAAATAATAGATGGAATAACCTCTTTTATTTTCCCATATATTTTAAAAAGAAGTTTGAATTAGATGTTTTCATATATTTCATAATTTTTGCCTGCTTTCCACTCATTTGCTTTATCACGTATCCACGAGTACTGCAAGACGAGCAGGATAATTGAAATAAGGTAGTTTTATAACATAAGTGCATCTTGATTCAGGTTTGGTTTATTTGGTTTTATTTTTTCATTTCTTATACTTTACATGTATTTTATCTCTGTTAGAATTTTTTTCATGATATTTACTAGGCTTTTACAGTACAGTTTGTTACATTATCTAAGTGATGGAGTCTCTCCACAAGGACTGCTGCTGATCTGTTACTATTACTGCCTGTATAGCTGTCTGCTTTGGTTTTCTTGTGCTCCTTAGTCTCATCATCATTTTGTCTTAGATCGTACATATTTTGAGATAGTGAGCTTCTATGTTTATGCAGTGCATTTAAAGAAGTAACTGGTAAGTGTTACAAATAAATAAAAAAAAAATAGTGTTATAAATAAATATGCAGCATAGACTCTGTTATCTTGAATCACGTTATTGCTTTGTATAGTTTGGTGCTTGGTTTCAGACATTGACCACTACTGATATTCAATGTGGCACACGTGTTGTGGAGTTGCATATACGAGGAAAAAGCTATCCTTGAACTGTGTTGCTTTAAGACAAGAGACACCTCTGTCTTGTGAAATTGTTTAGCTTTTCTGTCATTTAATTAATCCTATTACTCTATTTTAATTTGAGATATACTAGGAATTTGAATTTAGCTTTCTATTATTAGCCTCCTGACAAAGTCCATCACAAAAAGCAGAAATTTCTAGGTCCAACTATATCCTATAACATAGAATCAAAAGTCGTATCTGTCGGTTAGCCCAGTAGGTCACTGCAGATAACAATAAGATTCAGGGCAAATTCTGTAATTTTGGTGGAATAAATACTCCTGTGCAAATATGTTAGATGTCTGGGATTTTGTGCAAGAATAAACTGTCATACTGTAGCACATCAGAATAGTTATTCTTTCTTCTTACAGAAATGTATTGTGATTTTTAAAAATGATTATATGTTTGCTTGATGTTTAATTAGATACGCTGTGAACAATTTGTTGAGGAACTGAAAAGCTATTCTAAGCAGGTTGAAGAACTTAGCACATTTGGAGATACTCAGGAAGTCAACAGATATTTGAAGAAAGCTCAAGCATTAAATGCAAAATTGGATCTTGCTGCTGACAAGGTACAGATTATAGTTCAAACTAGTCAAGTGATATAAATTGTAAATCTTAATGTTTGTGTTATCAGAATCAACAGTTTGCTTAGTAATGCAGTTACAGTTACTGATATGTGGCAAAATAATTCTTTCAGCTATGAAATATTTTTACATTATCTGAAATTTAAACTGCAAATTTACTTGAGCACAGTAATTTGTTATTATGTGTTCTTGAGTTATTAGGGCAGCACTTTGCATAGTGAAAGACTGGATTAAGTTTACATAGGTTTGTTTAGAAATTATACTTTTATTTTTTTGGAAGTACAATTCCTGATGCTCATTATTACTTCCTGTCTGTTAAAGCCTCCATGGCACTGCAAGTTGTAGAGGAATGCCCAGGTACCATTTTAGACCTCTAACTACATTGATCTGTTGACTAGCATGAATGTTGAGCTGTTTCTGTTAAAGATTGCTTTAACTGCAAGCAGTGGCTGCAGTTACATAATAGACTGGACTGGTTTAGTAAGTCAAAACTTAATTTGAAGCTTGTTGAAGACACCAGAAAACCTCCCTAGTCCCTGTGGTAAGGACCTGGTATCATGGACAGCTTTGTTTGTATTTCAACTCACTTATGTCTCAACAGATTGATCAGTTTAATTCAGAAGAAGAGTCCTTTGGATGGCCAGTTTCTCAGTACCCTCAGCATAAAAACATCCGGAATACTCTTGCTCCGTATCTTTGTCTCTATGAAATGACTGTTGAATTCAACAGAAAACACAAAGACTGGACAGAGGGGTCATTTACAGAAGTGAATCCAGACAAAGTAGAGGCAGATGTAGGAAACTACTGGCATGGACTGTATAAACTAGAAAAAGCCTTCCACAATTCTCCAAATGCATTAGCAATAACAAGACAAGTTAAATCAAAAGTGGAGGAATTCAGATGCCATGTTCCTCTAATCCAGGTGATCTGCAATCCAGGTTTGCAAGAAAGGCACTGGGAAGAAATGTCAAAAATTGCTGGTTTACCACTGTCTCCTTCTGAAGACTCAAATGTCTTGTCATATATAAACTTACATCTTGAACCATTCCTAGAAAAGTTTGAGACCATCAGTGAAACAGCCAGTAAAGAACATTCACTTGAGAAAGCTTTAATGAAAATGATTTCTGAGTGGGATCAAATGGAGTTCACTCTTCTTGCCTATAGAGAAACAGGAACCCATATTTTGTCATCTGTAGATGATATTCAGATGTTATTGGATGACCATATTGTCAAAACTCAGACTATGAGAGGCTCTCCATTCATTAAGCATTATGAAAAGAGAATAAGGTAATTTTTTTCTAACAGAAAGTCACCAAGTAATGTTACCAAATAAGAAATCTTTTCTGCTTAATCTAATGCATAGGGACTTCAAATACTTTTGTTTATCCTTCTTAAGCAGTGAATTAATCTCATTTTAAAGGGCTAAAGCTTTTGTCCCATGTCAACTACATGCTACTTAATCCTGTAAAGCTGATTTTTACTTTTAATTAACGATATGGGAAGTGCTAATGCATTGGAGAGGTTGCTAAATTTTTTTAACGCACTCTGGTACTTAAGGTACCGTATGCATCATAACATTACCTTTGTTTTACCAGATAAAACGTATCTAAGGTATAAATGGGAAGGTTGTAAACTAAGAGAATATAGTCTAAACTTTCTACCTAAATTACAAAGCTACCGAATCTTTTAGCTCTTCAGCAATAAAAAATGTTAAGGCTTATGTAAGGGAGATGAAGAAAATGAAAACAAGATAAATTTCAGGGAAGTGACAAAAGATTTTCTTTCCTAATACAGAAAATTAAATTCCAAAACTTAGAATTGTCTGCTAAAAATTTTATACTTCCATCTTTGAGCATAGGTTCTAATCTGATTTTGTCTTTTTCCTCAATAAATACTTTACTTGCTTCTTAAATCCCCCAAACATAGCCATATTGTGGAAACCCAAAAATCTTTCATCTAAAGTTTGGCTATAATTATGTAGCTATATAGGTACCTCCAAACTCCCAGAAACCTGCAAAAATACTATTTCAGATTTCAGCACATACATGTGCATGTACGTACATGTATGTTCCAATACATATTAATTCTCTAATTACTATTGTACTATGGTATGAGTTCCTTCCTTATTTATGTAAAATGGTAGGTTTTGCCTATTTATAAGGAGTAAGCACACCCTGGCAATTTTATCAGAGCTTTTTGGTGACTGAAAGCGTTTCTAATAAATAAAAGGTATTACTATTACTTCAGTCTTTGAGATCTAGGTGATTACACAATGGTTGCTTTCTGAATAGCCCAGCAAAGCATGTAGAACTCTGGATTCCTGACAATGATTATTCCGAATTCCTCATCTTAATTTTTGTGTGGTTTTGGTGTAAGCAAATTAACTGACCTGCCTAACTTTCCTCTTGGAAAGCTCTCTACCTCTTGGTAGAAGCAAAATGACCAGACATAAAGTACCAATACCTAAAAGATGAAAGAGGGACTTTGGGTAGAGAAGGTACCTGCAAGCAACGCTGTCTGTTGTTTTGAATCTGTGGCAGGTAAATGAAGGAAGGAAGGTGTTAAGTATCATTTCACAGGACTCAGTGCAGCCCATGTATGAGTGTCCTGCTGAGAAAATTATTGCCATGGTTCATTTATACAATATATATTTTAACAGTGTGCACTTTTAGTAATAATTCTATCTGTACTGCCCAGTGGTATGGGAGTTGTAAAAAAATGATGCTCACTGTTTTTATACAAGAAAGAATGTATTTGTATATGTACAAATACATGTATATGTATATACATATATGTATATGTATTTGTTATAGCATTATAAATAGTATTTTATTTTTGTATATTTTTTTGCAAATTGCTTACATCAATGAATTAGGAATACCAATGACATTAGAGAACTGATAATATCACATCTGTCTGATATTGGTGAGATAGAAAGAAGTGTCAAACAGTGGTGATAGTAATGTTAAAATTATGCAGAAAAATTGAGGAGACTTAGACCAGGATCTTGAATTTTTGGCTATCAAAAGTAAAAACTGAATAGTTATTGAATTATAATATTGTATACTGATAGTAGTATGCAGTAATATTGAAGGACTCTTTAATCTATCAGACAAATGTGTTCAACATCCGCAGTTGGAATTTGAAGTCAGTAATAAAATGTGACTGAACCATTGGACTATTTACTCTACTACTTGAAATCTTTTAATGGCCACATGTCTTTTTAGGACAATGCCTACAGATTTTGTTTTTTAGTACTTTAGGTTACTTTCATGTCTGTCTTTTGCCATCTCAGCCTGTCTATCCTAGCAAACATTTAGAAATAGGAGTCTGGGCTTTGGTGTATGCCAGAAACCAGATTACATTCATACACAGTTGAAGTGAATTTGTCCACAGATACCTTTACATGCTAAATTGTGTGCTAGGTTTATTCACTGATACTGTCAGTCTATTTGTTGGATTAGCCTAGTTCATGAAATACTGCAATCAACCTTACAGATGATCAAGTTGCAGAAAATGTGGACTTTTTAATGCAGGAAATCAGCCTAGGTGAATATGATATTCTGCTGAAATCTTGAAACTTATACCTGTTGCACTTGCTGCTGAATATGCAAATTGCCACAAAGATCTTAGCAGTCTGCTGGAAAAGTTTTACTCGAAGCATCAATTAATGCATTTGAACTAATGCTATTTTATAGGGAATGGGAAGGAAAGCTGTTGTTGGTACAGGAGATCCTGGATGAATGGCTGAAGGTTCAGGCTACTTGGCTTTATTTGGAGCCAATTTTCAGTTCTCCTGACATTATGGCTCAGATGCCTGAGGAAAGTAGACGATTCAGTACTGTGGTTAAGACATGGAAAGAATTAATGAAATCAGTTTTTCAGGTAAGTACTGCTGTCTTAAGAATATAGAGTGAATTTATAGTATGTAGCAAAAAAAAATTGATAACACAGTAATGTGTTTTCTGTTTCATATTAGCCCCTGTTCTTAGATTTTTATTTAAAAATTATTTTTCAGGACTGTTTCACATAGAATCATAGAAGCATTGTTTGGGAGGGGCCACTGGAGTCCAGTTAGTCTAACTTGTTTCTAAAAGCAGAACTTTGGCCAACATCACATCGGCTCAGCCGCATTTGTTTAGCCAAATTTCAAAAATCTCCAAGGACAGAGATTCTTGCAAATTAGCTCCAGAGACTCCAGTGCTGCAGAACTTTCCTAGTGAATAATTTTTTCCTAATGTCTGAGCTGAGCCTCCCAAGCAAACCTTTGTACTTGTTATCCTTGTTGCCAACCTGTCACTGCGGAGAAGTTTGGTCTGGTTTTGGTTGCGTTTTTTGTTTGCTTTTTTTTTTTTTTTTCAAATGCCCCTCATGTAGTTCCTGGCTACAGTTAAATTCTACCTTAATTTCCACTTCACCAAGCTGAACAAGTCCAGCTCTCCCAACCTTTTTGCATAGGCTGTGTGCCATTCTGCTGAGTAAAATGAAGCAGCATACAAACCAAAGTAACATAGCAATGATGATCCTGGCACTATAGGTCAATTGACATGAATCAATGAAATTTTAGACCAGTTGTGCTTTTTGAAAAATGCTGTTTATTTGCACATTGAATGGTAGAGATGCGTCTGTAACTTTAAACTGTTTAGATATTTAACTTGCTTCAAAAGTACTATGCTGATCTACTGTACATCAGTGCATAAGGCAGTTGTCAGACACCATCACTGCACATGTCTGGCAGTTAAAAATGTTACTGTCTGGCCAATCTGCTGCTGCTTTGACCCTTTCCAGAAGTTAGCCCTGTTATTAGGATCAATTGATGAGATTATATGAATACTCTTTGCTTCAGTAGTTAGATGTTCTCAGCCTTGGGTCGGGTTAGATTGGCTATATTTGCCAGCTTGACTGGATGAAGAACACTCCTAGTCTCTTCTGCTGACTCTGCTGAGAGGGCAATATCTTCTAGCAAAGAGGTGGTACCAGTAAGGGAAAAGTTAACATCTGAAACTGGCACAGCTGATTCTTCAGCAGTTACATAATCAATGGTCTGAATGGATGCTCTATGAATTCTTTTCCTCAGGGAATAACCAGTTACCTAGCAATTCTGGTAATCCTATTATGTAATTCCAATGGTTGTCAGAATGGTTACAAAAAAATGCATTCATTCTGAAAAAGTTCCCTAATATCAAGGACATTTCTAGTGTGGTGTTGCAGTTTTAATATTTTTTTAACTGGGTTTACTAAATTATTCAACAGACTTGAGAAGATTTATGAGATCCACTGTTTTCCAGGGGAGGGACATAAGGCTGTAGTTAGAAGGAAAAAAATTAGAAGCTTTGGTTTCATCTGTCTGATGCCTTTGCAGAACTTTCAGAGATACGTTATGTCATTAGGGCAAATGCTAAAATCTTCACTCAATCTAAGAGCTTTTGGTCTGAGCTCTTCACATTGTGATGTGGTCTTTAATGTAGGAATACACAAAATGTGTAGTATACAAAAAGAAGCATTTGCTTCCTTTCCTGGCAGTTCAGCTTGATCACTTAAAAAAAAGTTATTTTTCATTTTTTATTACATTTTTATTCTTTCTCATTCCCTTTCTCTCCCTCCCTTTCTCCTCCCCTCCCCCCTCTTCTCCTTCTGTCTTAAACTCCCCCATCCCTCTTTCTCTGTTTTCCTTTCTTCTGATTTAGAAGAAAACGAGGAATTTATCCCACAGAGCTGTGAAAACAATAGCATTCATTTTCGGGAAGAAATTTGGTAAAAATAAATAAGGGCAAGAATTTCATAATTGTGTTGAGTATTATACTTCTGAACATTGTGTGCTGAATGATCTGTTTTGATAAAATCTTCTCATTCAGATATTCAGTGCTAATCAGATACAAAGTATTTTTTGAATGTGATATGTGTTATCACTGACAAAAAAAAAATCACCTTTTGTTTGCACAGGATAGTGTAAATGCCAAAATAGAAGTTTAACAATCTAAAGTTGTTTTTGGCTCAACAAGTAGGCATTATTTTCCAGAAGATGGCACTCTGTTTCCGCAAATGCAATGTTTGAGTTGCATGGCTTAAAAGAATGCTCTTCCCCAGTCTATATGAATGATCTTTCTTAAAGCATAAAGCTAACTTAAGTCTGTTCATGGTTTTTTTTTCATTTATATGCCATTGTATTATAAAATTGCTATGTATTATAAAATTCCTTTATTTACTTAGCTTTTCATCACAAATTTGAATAATTATATATTATTCCTTCATTTTAAATATCTAATTTAAGGAATGCACATTAATGAGGGTTAAATTACTTAGTGGTTTAATTTCTGCTTCCCATAAATTAAAAAAAAAAATCTAGAAACCTAGGATACAGATGCTTTTCTGTCTTTGTGGGGAAGAAGAAAGCAAAGAAAAAACATCCCAGACTGCAAACTGTGATATGTTAAAAATTTTATTTAGAAACTAGTTAGTGATGGTCTTTTAACAAGGTATTCAAATTATTTTCATACACTTGATTTATAGTGTTTTCTTGATACACTTTTTTCCCTGATTGACACTGACAATGTCACTGACAAAATAAGTTACACTGATGTTTTGAATGACTGAGGTTGATGACATTCCCTTTTTTTTCATGCCTTACCAGAACTGTAGATAGGAAATTTATGTTGAAGTATAAATTATTTTTTTCCTGACTTTTTCTCATATGAAAGAAAAAACAAGCAGGAAGAATGCCACTTATAAAACTGGCAACACAGCTTTGATTTGCTTTATCAGTTGCACTTATTCTGTTTGCTGATGACAAATGTGCTAAGAAAGGGAACAAAACCTTTTTCTGTTGACAACATATAGTTATATGGTTGTTTGTGCATTAAAAACTGTTTTATAAAATGAATTATGAACTCTGTATGCTGACAGCTTAATTGTGTATAGATGAAAAGTATATGTAGTTATTGAGTTTGTTCTGGTTTGGTATGATGCAAGAGGTAAGTAACAGAAGGTAAATGTATTTCATGTACAAAGGAACACTATGATTATTGTATTAGGGAGGTGCACCCCCATGAAGATCAGTTAGGTAAACATACAATTCTGGTTTTTTTAGTAGATTGGAAGTACCTGTGTAACATGAGCAGGGAATTGAATGAAAGCTGAATGCGCGTTGCAAATAATTTCAAAATGTTTTGAGTTTTTGAAATGAAACTGAACTTGGATTTTATTATTAAATTCTCCAAACTGAAGCTGAACAGCAGTCACGTTACTGGGACAAATCTGCATTGTCATCCTGTGAGGGTTTTGTTTCTTAAAGATTCCTTTTGCACCTTCTAGGCTTTGCACAGCAGTCTAGCCTGTCTCTCCTCATCTGTACCTTGCAAGATGAGTCACCCATGCTTCTGCTTTGTGAGACTGTGTTGTTCTGCAAACCCTATCAGGGACTTTTCTGAGTGAGACATTCTGTATTTGTAATGGGCTCTGACAAAACTGTTCCTAGTGGAAATAGTCTGGGTACATCTTTGATTTCTGCTGTCAATTGTTGGAGTATTCTTTGTTGTTACTGTCAGCAGTTCTTAAAAGCCCTCAGTAGATTAACTAGTCTGAAATTCTCCCTACCAATGCCTTTGGTGTTTCTTATGGTTGGATATGCCCATGTCTTTTTTTATTTTAATCCTGGATATGTGTTCTATGCTGTGTGCTTACAGGTGCAGATTCACTGGGCAGAGCAGAGGGGACCTAAGAGTTGACTAACATTTCTAGTTAGCTCTTTTTCCATCTCACCTGTGGTCATTCTGGCCCCATTCAAATTCCAGGGAAATGCAGTCTGATTTAGGTGGCAAAGGAGAAGCTATTGTAGAAACTGTTCCCAGACTTTGGGAAGTGGAACAGGGATTTGGGATTTATCACTCTCCATTTCCTTGTCAGAACATTACAGAACACTATATATTGCAACATGAGTGGGTTTGAACCAGTTCACAGTTAATGAGTCAGTTAATGTACTGGTACAGGCCTGAACTAGAACTGAACTAGAATAAATTCACTCACAGATGAACCTAAGCCCATACTGGAACTGAGTGGAAGCATTTGTTGAGTTTGACTTCCTCAGTCATAAATCTGCAGAGTTTCCTACTTTTCAATGTGTGTCTTGTTTTGCTCCCAAAACCCCATACTTGGTGAGCAAGACTGGAAAATGTAATTATGATTAGGCTATAAATTGGTCATAAGGCATTATTAAATGCTAGAACCTGATGTTCAGACACCTGTATTTTTTAAAGCTTCTCAGCTTGGCAACCTTTAGGTCTTTTGCGAAATCTTTTTTGTATTTGTATTAATTGAGATAACTTTCATCTTCTGCAGTAGCTTTTCTAGGCATTTACATTCATTTAATTTGAGAGGTTACTTTGGAAAACACTAGAAAAATTTTGAAAAGCACTATATGTCTTAGTATATATGTGGTGTGTTGACCCTGGCTGGATGCCAGGTGCCCACCAAAGCCACTCTATCAGTCCCCTCCTCAGCTGGACACGGGAGAGAAAATATAACTAAAAGCTCATGGGTCAAGATAAGGACAGGGAGAGGTCATTCATCAATTACCGTCATGGGCAAAACAGACTCAATTTGGGGAAATTAGTTTCATTTATTACCAATCAAGTCAGAGCATGGTAATGAGAAATAAAACCAAATATTAAAACACTTTTCCCCCATGCCTCGCTTCTTCCCTGGTTTAACTTCACTCCCGAATTCTTTACCTCCTCCTCACCCAGCAGTGCAGGGGGATGGGGAATGGAGGTTGGGGTCAATTCATCACCTGTTGTTTCTGCTGCTCCTTCCTCCTCAGGGGAGGACTCCTCACACTCTTCCCCTGCTCCAGCGTGGGGTCCCTCCCATGGGAGACAGTCCTCCACAAAATTCTCCAATGTGAGCCCTTCCCACGGGCTGCAGCTCTTTACAAACTGCTCCAGTGTGGGTCCCTTCCACAGGGTGCAGTCTTTCAGGGGCAGACTGCTCCAGTGTGGGTCCCCTGCAGGGTCCCAAGTCCTGCCAGCAAACCTGCTCCAGCCTGGGCTCCTCTCTCCACCCGGCCACAGATCCTGCCAGGAGCCTGCTCCAGTGCAGTCTTCCCATGGGTTCACAGCCTCCTTTGGGCCTCCATCTGCTCCGGTGTGGGGTCCTCCCCAGGCTGCAGGTGGAGATCTGCTCCGCTGTGGACCTCCATGGGCTGCAGGGGGACAGCCTGTCTCACTGTGGTCTTCACCAGGGGCTGCAGGGGAATCTCTGCTCCAGTGCCTGGAGCACCTCCTCCCCCTCCTTCTTCACTGGCCTTGGGGTCTGCAGAGCTGTTCCTCTCACATATTCCCACTCCTCTCCCCTGCTGCTGATTGCCCAGCAGGTTTTTCTTCCCCCTTCTTAAATACATTATCCCAGAGGTGCTACCACTGTTGCTGATGAGCTCGGCCTTAGCCGGCGGTAGGTCCATCTTGGAGCTGGCTGGCATTGGCTCTGTTGGACATAGGGGAAGCTCCTAGCAGCCTCTCACAGAAGCTGCCCCTCTGACTCCTCTGCTACCAAAACCTTCCCACACAAACCCAATACGATATATTTTGTAATCTACACAGTCTATACATATAAGAACCCCGGTATTTATCCAATAGTGTATCTTAACAGGTGTTAGGTGTTATTGTAAAAAGAAATAGAAATATTTTTTATATTCTGAAAGCAAGTATAACTTTACATGTTTTACGAGCAAAAATCTTTAAGCATGCATTTAGCTAGTAAATGCATTAGGAACAGAGAATACCTTTTTTTAGATCACATTAGTCATTTGCATTGAACTCTTGTAGATGAGTACCACTTAAAATGTGTGACTGCATTATTGTAATGAAAGTACACTTTTAAAAAGCCATCAAAATGTTTAAATTGTTCATGTTGCTTAATTACATAACCCACTTGAATAACCAGTGTAAATTGATGCTGCTCCAACAGAATGATGGAAGTTGTCCTGTTTCATGAATTGATCCTGTTTTGAAAAATATTTTCAAAAATAATAGTTTGTGTTTTGAAAAACTTACTTTAATACCAACTGCCTAACTACTTTTCCAGGGAAGTCTGGCAATGAAGAAGGTTAGTAAATAACCCTGACAATGGTTTGAGTAAAGCAGAATTTGAAATAAAGATTCATTTTGCTTCAGACTTCCCGCAGTGCTGTGTGGTGATTTACTTGAGAAGGCATTAACATTTTTATCTGGAAAAATTTCTTTTCCAGGATAGACGTGTGTTGACAGTAGTAATAATAGACAAGATGTTGGAAAAACTGAGGAAGTGCAATGAATTTCTGGAGCTAATTCTCAAGGGACTTAATGAATACCTAGAGAAGAAACGCTTGTTTTTCCCCAGATTCTTTTTTTTATCTAATGATGAACTCCTTGAGATTCTTTCAGAGACCAAAGATCCTACTCGGTATGGTAATATTTAATAGATGTATTTGTGACTCACAGTACATGCAGATAATTCTGACATATTGTTTCTCTGAGCCCAGAACTCTCTTCTTTTCTCACTGACAGTTACGGTATTAAGCATCTACTTGGTTAGATTATATGACAGGTGAATGCAGAGTAATTTTTAATATGGGTAATTAAATTCAGTTCTGCTTTCTAAACTAGTAACCCTTCCATACACTGGTTTTCAGAAGAATCAGAAATTCATATAGTAATTCATGGTGAAATTAACATACCTGATTTTTCCCGGTAGAAAATTGAATATCAGATAGAACCTGCATACCACTGACTTGAGTTTTACCTTTCTAGGGGCAGTTCTAATTAAAGTATTTCAGAAGTTTTTTTGCAATGTTTTAACTTTCTCTGGGATTTCTACTCCCCAACTACATTCAGAATTAAACTGCAAAAAGTATAACTCAATATAAATCTGTCTTATACTGAGTGGAATTAACTCTATGAAGATTCCTGCAGAAGCGATCTTGTTAAGCAACATAGCCTTTGCTATAAGCAGAGGAACTGGGGTTTGATTCCCAATATGTAGACTTGATATACAGTGAATACTTGATGTATAATACTTGATAGTGAATACAGTGCAAGGTCATGCAAAAATAAGAACAAAAATAAATAATAAAATGCCAGCTCAGACACAGAGAAATATTCATACAGTACAATGAACAGGGCAAGAGATCTTGTGAGGAAAAAAAAATCTTAAAGGTTTTTTTTAATTGTTTATTACAAGCTATTGTATTAAGATTTACTCAAATTCCTTAATGTTTACTGTAGTTGCTGTTTAGGTATAAATAATGGAATTTTAGTTACTATAAGTGGATTAGCAGTTAAAGAAAGAATACTTGTTTATCCTTACTAGTTTATATGTTACAGAGAATATAAGTAATATTTTACATAAACTGATCTTCAAAAAATACTGCAGTAGGAATTTTGAAGGGTGTAGTACACAAGAATTATTGTTGAGGTTGAACTTTTTCTAAACAAACTTAAAATTATCATTTAAGCAAATTATTCAGAATTTTTTTTTTAATTAGATGGTCTTTGGTGTATTGGCAAGAAAAAATTGTCAGAAGCTGTTTAATACTAGTTTTGTTTTCTAGAGTACAACCTCACTTGAAAAAGTGTTTTGAAGGAATTGCAAAGGTGGAATTTACTGATGTATTAGATATTACACACATTAAAAGTAGTGAAGGGGGGAAAAAAAAGCTAGAGGTCAAGTTGAAAAATGGCTGGTTGAACTGGAGGCAGCTATGCTGCAGTCTGTCCACAAGGTAACAAGTCATAACCTCTTATTTTCTAGGCTAATGTCATTCAGCATTAATTTCTTCAGTAAACATTAACATATACTGGAATGACTTTTTATTCTTTGCATCTAGCATGAACATTAAAACAATTAATTCAGTCTTTAAAGGTTATATCTTTTTTTTTTTTAGTTCTGGTGTCAATTTCTGGTTGTAAAATTCTCTAAATTTTTTAAAAATTAAGTAGTAGAGTCAAAAACATTTGTGCCAAGGATTCTTTTGCCAGAGATTGTTCTACGCTTGATGTTGTATTAAGGAACAAGATTCAACTGAAAGATTGCCCTTGTTTTTTTTTTAACGTTCCTCTTCATTATGACTACCTTAATCAAGACCCTTAACTCTTCATATAGTATCATTCCAGTCTTTATAGTATCTCATTGCATCATATATTTAAGCATCTCTGTTGTCTTTTGTGGTCCTTTTCAATGTCAAGTGAGGTAATTAAATATGCACACACTTCCCCTGACTCTGTCTTACAGTACAACAGTTTATTTATTGTAGTGACATATCAGTACAGAAGAAAGTGAATAACCTGATCAATTTGGTGCATATCAGACATGGACAAACTGAGTTGCATGAATAAGAAATAGTTAAGCACCCTTTGTCTTCATTTAGTCTTGACTACAGAACTTTTATAATGTTTTAATGTCAATACAGACACATTTTTCTTTCATAGATGTATTTTTTTTATTGATGCTATTCTGTGTATAGATTGTTAAAAGCAAAGTAGCTTCAACTGCAACACAAATGGCAGATTTTTCACTCAGGTAGTTTAGCCTGCTTGTCTGAAGAGCCATCGAAATTTGCTGAGGAATTTGTTGATAATAAGACTTTTTTCTTGCTTGGGTTTTGTTAATGGCAGGGAAATAACCTGTTGGTATATACTGGAAGTTTTTTTCCAGGGCAAGTTTTGATTTTATTGGTATTATCCTTGAGAGGTGCTAGAAGCAGGTTAATCATTCTATTAATAGAAAAATACACTTGAGGTTAGACAGAAGTTTAAATAGTATCATCTGCAAAATTAAAAGCTCTGTTTTTTTATTAGAATGAGTAGATGAAAATTTCAGTTTGGGATATTACTTCTAACTAAATTGTATTTGTACTGGTTTTATAGTTTAATTGTAGATGGAGCTAGAAAATTTTAAGTGTCTAATGACAAGAATCATTTTAGATGTGTTGTGAAATCTGTTCTCAGAAATTTTGTGTCATTGCTTCATGCACATTATGACATTTTGGGGTTTTTTTGAGCTTTGTTGAGAGATTTGCTTGCAAGATACTAGTATTATAGAGTTGAATTTGAGGCTGAATCTAGACCCTGATTTATTTTTTTATTTTCAGTAATGCAACCCAAACTAAATTAATTCTAAAGCTAAACATTACCTGTTTTTACATGTAGTTATAATGTGCTTTTTCTTGTCTAGGTCATTGGGGATGCACTTGAAGCTTATCCAAAAACTCCACGTGTTAATTGGGTAAGAGAGTGGCCTGGACAAACAGTTCTTTGTGTATCCCAAACTTTCTGGACAATGCAAGTACAGATGTCTATTAGAAATGGCCAAATGGTAAGAATATTTTAAATTTAAATCTATGTCAAATTGATATGATGTAGTAGTAAATCAGACCTTTGGTAATAATGTTTTTGGATTAATAGGTGTTCAGTGTAATAGTTAATCCTTTGAGTACCTACTTTAAAGATCTACCTGAAATGTGACCCTTGAAGACTTTGAAGTTGTTATTTGCTTTTGCATATAGGCACCAATGCTTCTGCACTATGTCATAGTGTATTCTATTTAGCTCAACATGTAGATGACACGTTTCCTTGAAAGCAGCCCGGTGTGTATTCAGGTGGTATGGACTAGCATAGCTTGTCTGTTTGTCTCTGGCGCAGAAGTCTAACTTACCTTCATTGATGTTTAGTGCTTTTTATGAAGATGGGCTAAGACTAGCACTAGAAGATGTATACCATCCTCACCCTTGTCAAATAATGCATATATATGCCTGACTGTTACAGAATTTATAATCTATTAGCTAATGCTAGTGGGTATAAAGGCACTTAAAGCATTGAATTAAGATTCAAGATACGTGTTTTGTAGAACCTTTATTCTGTTTAGCACTAAGGCTTAATGCTCTCATCTGTTGCATTTGGAAGTGTTCCAGAATTGCCACCATGAGATGAGGCAACTAGACTTTCATTCTCTGGTGTCTGAGCAGAAAGAAACATCAAGTTTTTCACAGTTATACATAAAGTTATAACTTTGTGATACTTCATGATATTGTCTCTTCATTCCTGTTTTTTTGCAATGACATAATCAATTGAAAGAACTTCCGCAGTATTGTATTTTTGGATTCTCCCTATTCATTTATAGCTGAGCTGTACCATAAATATGAAGTTAAGTCTAATCTTTAATCCATATATGGAGCAGTATTTTAAGGCTGTGTAACACTTTCTGCTTATTCACAAGTTGAAGCAATGGCCTCTGGTAATAGTAGCTTTTTTGAGCAGCTGTGCTTCTAACATGCAAGGAAAAGAAGCTTCTGAATGTCTTGGAAGAGGGAATTAGTTGGTGAAAGTGTTTCAGGAAGGAGAGGCAGGAATTCTAATCTTAGAAATTTTAGCCAGCCTCACCTTAATGAGTCTGTAGTTAATGTTGTCAGTGAATAAAAGAGGAAGTTAAGTAAGGATTGAATTACTGTGCTTTTAGGAATGTTTGTTACAGAATTCTGAGCCTATACAAAAGCTCTTGTGCTGGTCTGTATCAAGCCTTTTCTGTACGTGGGCATGCCGAGAAACCTGTCCTTCCTGTAGCTTTCATTCAAATTCTGTTGTAATGGGAATTCTGTTTGTCTGGCTTCAGCCCAAGAATCTTCGTTCTGCTGTGGAAAGGGGCTGTATGTAGTGAAGTGGTGGAGAGGCATTTGACAATCTGTTACAAATCTGTGGCAGGGAGAAGAACTCTCAGTCTCACACCCTTCATTATTCTTTCTCTTTTCCATTCCTGTGTTGTATACTAAAGGATAAGAAACATGACAGACAATTGGTGACCACGTGAGAGGCCAAAAGCAGTGCATTGTGCCTTAAGCACCTCAGTGTTTTCTGGGACAGGATGCCAATATCATTTGAGTCACTCATTAATGTGTTCACACACACATGCACATGCATACACACACATTTTCACTTTCAAACATTTTTGAGTTAATTGTTTCCAACAAATAACTGTTGTACATAAATCGAAGGTAAAAATTTCTTATTAAAACCAAATAATGAACTAAGATGCTATATAAAAATGAAGGTGTTTCATAAGTGTTGACAGCATTTTCTTGTGGACCATGTGCATTCTCAGTGAAATTCAGTCATATGGTCAGAAGGATAGCACCAAGGAATGTCACTGATACGGGAGTTGAGGACGTATTCTGTGCCTCAACTGATACCTCACATTTGCTGAGGAAAGCTTGGTGGTAAGCAAGTAAGTTGTTATCCCTGACTTGAGCGAGATATTTCAGATTTTGTCCTGGGCAGAACTTCTAATGCAACACTGTAGAAATTGAACTGCTTTTAAACTCTGTTTACTGCTTTATTCTCATAAAAGTAATATTAAACTGATGATTAATGTTTGGAAAATAACTAGCTGAGATGAGACATATCAAAATCAAAGGGTTACCAGTGCCAGTGTGTTTGGAGAGGAATAGCAGGCTAGCATGGATAAAAATCTAAACCAGACCTAGATAAGTTTTTCTCCAGACAAACAGAAGCCATTCCTCTATAGAAACATGCTTTGGTATGAATATATTACTAAGGTTAATTCCCACTTTTTTATTTCAATTCAGTAAAGCACTACATCAGATCTAAGTACTGTCATAGTGCTTTCCTTAATAGGGCCTTTCCTGTTTACCAGCAACTTATTAGCCTGAAAGAAAATATCAATTACTGTGTAAAAGAAATGATTAAGCTAACTGAACACAGACCATAACCAGAAGTGAATAACATGAAAAATTGTAGAAAAATGCATTTACTTGTTAACCTTTTTGATTTATAGATGTGCTATTGTTTCTAACTGGTATGGGACATAAAAAGGTAAGGACTGTTTCCTGTGTTTCAGGAGGAAAAATAGCTGGTTTGTTTCCAGATATGTATCATTGATGTGTTACATATGGTTCTGTAAAAGTAGGGAACCTGCCACCCCCTATACCATATTGAACTACCAGTGAAGGAAGGACATTGTATTACTATTATAGTGAGAAGGAACTTTTTAACACAAAGCAATAGAAGTAATATAAGAAAAAATAATCATGTTTCAGACTAGACATGCAACTACTTAACTTTTAAAAATTTTTGCAGGCACTAGAGGATTTTCTGGAACAGAATAATAGACAGATTGAGGACATTGTCACCTTGGTGCGAGGAAAGCTGTCTAAGCAGAATCGAGTGACTCTAGGAGCACTTGTTGTGCTTGACGTTCATGCTAGGGATGTTCTTGCATCTCTAGTAAGCAAGAAAGTCAAAGATGAGAGTGACTTTGAATGGTTAAGTCAGCTTAGGTACTACTGGGAGGTAAGTGATACTTCTCAATCCTATTAGAAGGTAATTTCTGTTCACAGTTTTTCAATTTCTTTTTGCTTGCTGACACAGAGAATGGTTACACTACTATGAGAATTTCTGCTGATAAGAGAATACCTATAACCAATCACTTTATGGATTGCTAACTAGAATGGCCAGTAGCCAAACGCAAACAGTTTTTAATTAAAATTACTTTTTTCATCACTGCTGAGTCTCAGTACATTTGCTGAATTTGCAGGGAGGGTTACAGACAAAAGTTGTTCACTGAAAGAGTGTATTTTGGTTTACTGATTCTGCAGGATAGAGAATGCTGTAGGGATAACAATTTTAAGTTAGAGGTTTTAGTCTGACTTCTTGTCAGTATTATTTCATTTGTAGATTACATTTATTAGAAAAATAACAGTTTATACTGGATAGTGGTAGGATACGATATTTTACATTCATCAGTACAAGATGCCCTGCAATACAGCAGACATTAAAAAAAAGGTATATGTAGACATCATACATGCAATATCAGAGTCATCAGATTGACCATAATACAGCTATTGGCCATGATTACTTCTGTTTACCTTTTAGAATGTCCGTTAACTTTCTAAGTAGCTACACAACAGTTTTACTCTGCAATATGGTTGGTAGGATCTTTTTTGAAATAACAGTTAGTGTAAAAAATGGTGGGTTTGTGTCGATACTTTAGTATCTATTAATTCGTAATGTGGTGGGTTTTTTTATTTGAGTCACATTGAAACTGGTGTCTCAGAGCAATCAGTACTCTGCCATGTAGTTGTTTCTAACAGCATTGGGCCTGTTAAGGAACTTGAGAATTAGTGTTGAGTTGTGGGTGTGGGGTTTTAAAAAATTATTTAATCTATAAAATGAATGCCTTGTTTCTTAGGAAGGGCATCTACAAACAAAGATGATCAATGCTGGACTGAGGTATGGATACGAATATCTGGGCAATACCCCTAGGCTCGTTATTACTCCACTTACAGACAGATGCTACAGGTAAAACTGCAGGTTACTAAATTTAATGTATTAGCAAGAATTTATTTAGTTGAGATATTTTAATTAGTCCTGAGAATAGATTACTCTAGAATTATATTTTTCATGTTCTAATAGGCACAATTAGAATAGGGTTCATTTCTTTTGGTGGAATAGATTTGGTTCTGTATGAATATTTTACTTTAATTTAAACTTGTGATAAAATTAATCTTCTGCGACACTGTAATTATTGATAAATTACAAGAGGATTTAGATTTAGAAAGAGGAAAGTAAGCTATTCTGCATTGTGAACTTCTAGTAAACACATTTGTAACACATAGGAAAATGCAGATATGAATGACATTTTTAGAAGTTTCTGATAAAAGTTAGAGTGGCTGGAAAAATAGCATGAAAATTTGTACAATTCTTTTTTTTTTTCTATTATTTAATTTCTAGAACCCTATTTGGTGCACTAAACCTACATCTTGGAGGTGCCCCTGAAGGTCCTGCTGGAACTGGAAAAACAGAAACTACAAAAGATTTAGCAAAGGCTGTAGCTAAACAGTGTGTGGTTTTCAATTGTTCTGATGGATTGGATTACCTTGCATTAGGAAAATTTTTTAAGGTTTGGATAAATCTCAAGGATCATATTTTCAATGATATTAAAGCCCTTTAATTATTTTGGCACTTGAAGTGGTCTTAAGGTATTGTAAATTTATCTTTCTCCACTTCCAGGCTGCTATATAATGCTACTGTTGTGCACATAGGCCTTACCATATGTAAGAATCCAACTGAGATATCAAAATGTTTTTTATGTGCTTTGAAAATGAAATATACCATCATGATTTTATTTGCTTTAAATAGGCAACATAGATGCTATTTCAATGAATGCATTTTTAATAGCTGATTGCAAATTTTAGGGGACTTGAGGTTTAATCTAAACTCTAAATAAGCTGGTAAGAGACATTATATTACACAAATCAAGCATATATTCATTTTGATATTAGCCTGAGTTAGGCAGCTCTGTATTATGAAAATCTCTCCTGAATGGACATCTGTGTCTTATAGTACAGTGTCCTGTTTTGGACTGGAATGATACAAAAATAGAGCAAGTATGCTTTCCTCCCTGGCATTATTCTTACCTTTTGAGTCAGAGGTGGCACTGGAACTATGTAATTTGTCTTCAAAATTCCACATGATGGAAGTTCACCAAAATAAGATAAATTAATAGCTTTTATTTAGAATGATGAAAGCAAAATTCTGTGTCCTAAATGGGAATTGTAGAATTACTATTAAAGCATGAGATGCCATTGAAAGACTACCAGTCTACAGAGATGGTACAGTAGCATTTGGGCAGCATCTCAGAAAAGATCTATGAATTAACCAGAACTGTAGGAAAAGAGAATTATTCTTTAGCTGCACTTTGCATGATGTGGTATGCCATAAAATGCAATAACCAAATGGTTAATTTTGTCATTTTTTTGTCATGGTGAACCCTATTAGCATAGCTCCAAAAGAACAGTAAGTTTTTTGGAGGCTTGTTTAGTGCTGAAATCTTCCCCCTTGTCCGGTTGCAAAATACTGACTATAAAGGTAAAACATGCAAAATGTGTGTATTTGATAGGCACTTTGCATGTGACAGAAGAATTAGGATTTTGGATTAGTTTGTACAGGCTTTTTGTCTTTTTTTTTAACAAGCAAACTTAATTTTTAAATTTCTGTAATGCTTTTTGCAAGAAATTCTATCTGGAGTGATGTGGTTTAAGAGTTAGTGCTCTGGATCATGGATATACATTCTTTCTTTGCCCATTAAAACTTTGTCTTATTGCAGAATTGTTTTAATCAACATGTCCAAAATAAGTAGTTATCTATTAATTAGTCATATGTCTGTCTCTTCTAGGGTTTATTGTCTTGTGGGGCATGGGCTTGCTTTGATGAATTCAACAGGATTGATTTGGAAGTACTCTCTGTGGTTGCTCAGCAGATTTTTACTATTCAAAGAGGTAACCTATTATTTTAATCATATCTTTCACTTATATATGACAAAGAATAAAGATGCAACAAGACCTGCCCAGCAATGGCATTAGTTTTTATTTCTCCATAGGCATTAATTCAGGATCTGATTTAATAGTATTTGAAGGAACTGAACTGAAACTCAACCCCACATGTGCTGTCTTCATTACCATGAATCCTGGTTATGCTGGGCGTTCAGAGCTTCCTGATAATCTCAAGGTATTATAACACTTGTCATTTTATTACTTTTAATAGCTAATACAGAAAATAAAAAAAATAAATCACTTTTGGTCAAATATAGAAATTATTAAGAATATTGAATATCAGTTACATTCAGTTTTTGATTACACTACTGTAAAAATAATCTCTCAGAAGAAAATGGAATTTAAATGGATAAGACTGAAAAATAAGAATAAACTAAATTTTAAAATGTCAGGAAGTGGTTGCTTGATTCAAGGTCTGACTGTCAGGATAAAAAAAAAGACAGTAAAAAAAAACCCCAAAACTTTGTGTGTTTCTTGGCTAAGCAGCTTTATAGTGTACAAGCAGTGAATAATACCTTAATATTGAATAAAAGTGGCTTTTTCTAATCTTTTGGTTTGATCTGAAGGGACTTCTGGTGTTTTTAATGTAAGAGATTTCTGTTCTGTTTAAGCTTATTACTGAGTGATTGTTATAAGAGTGCTACAGCATTTCTTATCCTTTAAATGCATTTGTCCTGTGCCCAGAGAAAGAAAAGGAAATCTGAGCAAATATCTCAATAAATTAATAAAAATGTAGAAAAGTACAGTCTGTAAATATTTCTCAGAAGTGTCTGGGAAGTTTACTCACTAACACATAGTATGAGTACAAAATTCAAAAATGCTACTTGTATAGATGAAAAAGGATAATTTAAAAAACTTTCTGGCAGAATATGAAAAGTAGCAAAAGTTTTGTCTGTTTGAAAGTATTCTGATGTTTTTTTGGTAGAACAATGGTAAAATTGAAGCATAGGCTGCAGCTAAAGAACACTAGTAGGAGTCTGAGCATCAACAGGTAGTCTGGTAGTTGTATTGCTCTTCCCTATTCCTTCTAGAGTTTGTGGTCTTTTATGTGTTTTTGTTGTTAATCTTAAATGACAGAGACCTACAACCATGACTTGTCACAATGGAAAATAAAGTATTTGTAAGCGTTTATGGAAAGCCATTAAATATATTGTAGTCATAATAGTGATAGTTAAATTTAATTGGTTGTCAGTGTATTAATGAAATAATGAAAACAGTACTATTTTATGTAATTGTAGAAAAAGTTGTATATCATAATGTGGTGTGATTTTTTCTGATGTGATTTTTCATGTACATGTTTCATAGGCTCTTTTTAGAACAGTAGCTATGATGGTTCCTGATTATGCCATGATTGCAGAGATTGTTCTGTATTCTTGTGGTTTTGTTACTGCTCGACCTCTATCTGTAAAAATTGTAGCTACATATCGTCTGTGTTCAGAGCAGTTGTCTTCTCAGCACCACTACGATTACGGAATGAGAGCTGTGAAGTCAGTACTCACTGCTGCTGGCAACCTGAAGGTAAATGGTTTTTTGAATTTTCTTTGTCATCCAGTAGCTTAGTAACGTATCGTAACAGAAGGTACACTATTCTACGTAATTTCAAGTAGGTGTTTAAAATTTCATCCTGTGATACCTATGAAAATGAAAAGGGTATCTATTGGGGCATAAACCGAGGAAAGCCAAGAAGAGATAAAGCTACCAGGCCATTCACCACACCACTTGTCACTGAATGTCGTGCCTATTAGGTGTGCTGATTGTCTTTCAAGAATTCTAGTTAAATGCAAATTTACTGAGCTGTTTGGCATGTTGCCCGCTGCTTTGCTCTGCTTTTCTTATCAGGTTCAGGTGCCTTTGCCATTGTATGTGAACACTTTCCAGTAATGCACTGGCTAATATCTGCCACATGTGACACTGATCACTCTTTAAGAAAAATGGTGTACGATGTAATATTTTGTTTTGGCTTGTGTTGTGGATGAATGCCTACATTTTACTAAGAAACTAAGCTGTTGTTTTATTCAGGTAGACTAGTATAATTTATAATGCTCTTTGATTCCAATTTTTTTCAACCTATAATCCTACTATTACAAAAACTCTCTACAAACCCCCAAATCAGTGACTAAGCTATGTATTGTGGCAGAAGAGGCACATTTGGGGGGGGGGGTTTAATAATCTGAGGGAGAGGTCTATATGCAAGATTTTAGAATTTCCACTTTGCTGAAGGCAGATATTTTATGTCAAAGTAGGGAAATCATCCTTCTTAGGAAGAAAAGGAATACATCTTAGCAAAAAATCAGTGGTTTGGGAAAAAAATGTCATATCAGATTTATAGTAACCCCCCATCACTGGGCATAAACTAAAGTGAAATTGGCCTGACTATAGAAACCTACTGCAAACACCTTGCTATGAATGTATAAACATACATCCAGAACATATGTTGTTATCAGTGGCCCTGAACCTGCCAAAATGATTGCATAGATTCACAGCAGGAAATGTTCAGTAAAACAGGCAAGTTTAACATTTGTTTTTTGAAACTATAAAAATTAGCTAACAGTATTTTTTATATTTTTTAGCTGAAATATCCATTGGAAGATGAAGAAATTTTGCTCCTTAGATCCATTACAGATGTCAACCTGCCTAAATTCTTGTCTCATGATTTACCACTTTTTGAGGTAGAAAACATACAGATTTTTAGTAATACAAAGAGCCGTCTAAAAACACTAGTTGATAAAAATATTATATAACAGGTTTATCAGAGAGATGGACCAAAGCCTTTTTAATTCTAGCCTGTAATTATTTTAAAACTTTGTCTTAACTGTTTCTTCCTAGCAAATATAGCCAGTGTTTGGGTTTTGATTATTTAGACCAATGAAAGTTTCTGCCAAGTCTACTGCTTGAAATGGTAACATACCCATTATATATATCATGTATTCAAGATTTCAGAGTACCTTATAAGTATTCTTATGAAATAGGTAGGTACTAATAGTCTCTTTACAAGAGAAAATTTGGATTTTCATTTAAAACATGTGCAAAACAGTAAATAGGCTAAGTGGCCCACATTCATTCTTTTCCTGAGTTGATCTCAGTATGGAACTGAGCTGGAAAAAAAGATCTGTAACTTGCTCCCCTGATTTACAGGATGCACTAACACAGTCAGTCTGTGTCCTAATATGTGCCATTTGGATTGGACTTCTAGTCTGTTAACTGCAAGACAGGCGTGTTTAATATACCTCTGATTGAACCAGACATGCCCAACACAAATGTGAGCTGTGAACTTCATTAGTAAAAGTTCGTGATCTTCTTTGGTAGCTGTGAGATTTCTGTTTTCTGAGGAAAAGAAGAAAGGAAGGGTTTGGGCTGGTGTATATAGATGTTTGGAAACTGTGAAAACATTGTCCTTCACAGGTACCTTTTAAAACATGAGTGGAAAGATCTAGAATCATAGAATCACCTCGGTTGGAAAAGACCTTTAAGATCATCGAGTCCAACAGTTAACCTAGCACTGCCATCCCACCACTAAACCACGTCCCTAAGCACTTCTTTTAAATACCTCCAGGGATGAGGACTCCACCACCTCCCTGGGCTGCCCATTCCAGAGCCTGACAACCCTCTCGGTGAAGAAGTTTTTCCTAATGTCTAGCCTAAACCTGCCCTGGCGCCGCTTCAAACCATTCCCCCTCGTCCTATCATCTGTTACCAGGGAGAAGAGGCTGACCCCCACCTCGCTACAGCCTCCTTTCAGGGAGTTGTAGGGGGCGATCAGGTCTCCCCTCAGCCTCCTCTTCTCCAGACTAAACAACCCCAGTTCCCTCAGCCGCTCCTCGTATGACTTGTGTTCCAGACCCCTCACCAGCTTGGTTGCTCTCCTCTGGACCTGTTCCAGCAAGGCAACACCTTTCTTGTAGTGAGGGGCCCAAAACTGAACACAGTATTCGAGGTGCGGCCTCACCAGCACCGAGTACAGGGGCACGATCACTTCCCTACTCCTGCTGGTCACACTGTTCCTGATACAATTTGGAAAAAAAAAAATTTTCTTTGAAAACGTCCATGTAATATGGAAGCTCTTTTCTTTAGGAATTTTAAGAAAATAAAAGTAGAAATCTGAAGCACAGAAAAGGTATTCTCCTTGCCTGAAGTTATATGAAAACATAATCAATTAGAAACCGAACATATGTCTCTGGACACTGTTACTCTAATCTCATTAAAATCGTGCCTAAATTACACACTTGTTCCTGAAAACAAGTCATGAGCATGAAAGGAGATTTCATATTTTGATAAGTTTTGAAATAGTGAAGATAAATTTAGAGAAGTTGTCTGGGAAAATTGAAGCATCTTCACTAGTTGTTTCTCTAAGTTTCAGTCTTTAAGAATAACAATGTTAAGAGTTCTGTGTACAGAAATGAACTCCAAGTATATTTATGAATACTATACTTTTTTGTTTGTTTTCATAGAATAACAAATTGATGTTGCTTTAGAGATTAAATAGCCTTGCACATACTAATATTTTGCTTGTTGGCATATCCCAAAAATAGGAAAAAATTTATAAGTTGAAGCTAGGAAGTATCACATTATTGACTTGTAAACAGCAAAAAGAAGGCTAAGGAATGTAAAGCTACTAAATAGAATTAAAGTAGATGATTGTTAGTACAGAACCAGGTGCATGTTACAAGGAAAAACACTGACAAATGAACATGATGCCACAATGTCACTGTATGTAGTTACCCATTGTGGGACAGATTTAAGAGTCAACAAGTAAGTTAGGCCTAGGGTATGTGGGAATTGTAATAGCCTAATTCTGTTAGTTCTGGAATAAAGTAGCTTTGTTTGAAATTCTTGTCGGATACAGAAAGAATTATAAAAATATTTAAGTTCAGCAGTAGTAGTGTAATTTAAATTTTTATATATGATTTTAAGTATTATTTCCATTTTTATTATCAGAAATATTAATTTATTCCCTCAATTTATACATCACACTTGAGAGAAATGGGGAAACACCCGTGTCCTCCCTCATTCATTTTCATTTTGCTGGTTTTTCCTTCATTGTTCAGGTCTCCAGTGTAGTAAGGTACATCTGGCTTGACATACACAGTAACCAGCAGCATGCTGGTGTTTATGTAGCAGCATGCAAATGATACATGCTTTCTCTGTCTTGTTTTGCTTAAAAATCTGCTTCACTTTGTTTTAAACTATTTATAGTCCATCCAGATTTTTGTATCTTGATTTTTAACACTTAAAAAAAATTTTTCCTTTAGTGTATTGCACTGGACCTATCATAAAATTCTTTTGCCCTATTAATGGGTTTGTTTATAGAATTGATCCTGCTCTGTTGTGGAGAAGACACTTTTGCCCAGCGGTACAACTTATGCTGTGATACTAAATGGTTTCTTTTAATACAGTATTCCCTCATTTCCCTGTATTTATGTCATCCATTTTGTAAGAAGGAAATGACTAGTAGATTTTTTTTTTCTCTCATTATCTTAGTTATAAAATCTAGTAGGCACAGAAAGACCGTACTCCAACACAAGTGTATAACTCTCTAATTCTTTAACAGAGAATGTGGAGAAAAAGTGCAGGAGATGAATGACCAATGGAAATTTTACATCAAATATGTTTCAGCCAAGAAAAGCTGTTCACCTGAACACAGCTTGATATTTTTACTTGGGAAATATGATTATTTTCATTGGAAAAGCCCTGGTTTTGTCATAGTCAGCTGTAAAACATGCCCCTGGTAGCACAGAACATTAAATGTATATTTTAATACACTAATAAAACAAACACTTTAAGATCAGGATGTGGTATGCTCATTAACATGTGAACAGTGGAAACTAAAAGTGCTAAAAGAAAACCAAGGCACACAGTAGAATGAAATCAATATACATAGTAACAAGAAAAATGTCAAAATAACGTGATTCTAAGTTGATCAATAATTGCTGTAGTTGTAATTTCTAAAGAATATGTTTTATTTTCAGTGTTTTTTTCAGTAACCTTTGCTTTCTGAGTTGATACTGCAGTTCTGTCTAATTGAACTGATAGCCCAGATATTCTTTTTGTCATTTGTATGTCTTCAGTTTATTCTGTATCTTTCTTGTTTTGTTCTAAGCAGAACTTCAGGATCTTTGCTTTTAAATTTAGATTTCAGTTAATTATTTTTCAGTTATTGAGGAGAAAAGGTAAACACTTTCTCTAAGTCCTAACTGCAAGTTTTATAAATTAGTTTAATAAAAGCTAATGTTTATCAGGAAAGAATATACTTAGATAGTTAATCCCTCCTCTGTGTGCCCAGGTAACCATGAAAAAGATACATGAAATAAATATCAATAATAAATTACAAAGTCAGAATTTTGGCTCAGACAAGGATGATGTGAAATTCATAATTATTTTATTTTAATTAAAATATTAGTCTACCTAGTGTCAACAAAGGGTTGATTGCATGAGTTTCAAACCAAATTACTGTGAAAATAACTGTACCTTCCAATTAATTGTTTGGATAGGGTATTACTTCTGATTTGTTTCCTGGTGTGAAGCTACCAAAACCAGACTACAATGACCTATTGGAAGCCATCAAAACAAACTGCAATGCTATGAATTTGCAAATGACTGATGTATTTACTATGAAGATCCTGCAGATATATGAGATGATGATTGTGCGTCATGGCTTTATGATAGTTGGAGAGCCTTTTGGGGGAAAAACACGTGCATATCAGGTTCTGGCAGGAGCATTGGGAGACATATGTGAGAAGGTATCTAAACATTTTTATAAATATTTCTGGGGAAAAGTATTTTCAAAGAAATTTTATAAACATATTTTAATATTTATACTGAATACAGAAGTTACTTTAAGGTACTTAAAAGCATAAGGAAAAGCTAAAGAATTTGATTGAGAAGCTGTACTTCCAAGCTTAATGGTCATCTTTAGGCAGGTAACTTGTATTTTTGTGCAGATATCAGCAAGACTAGACTGGCAAGACTTTTACACTGATATTGCTATCAAACAGAACTCTATTCTTATGATCTTTTATTAAATCCTGTTACTTATTTGCTTCCTATATAATGGAATAAATTATGAAGCTTTTGCTTTAGGTATGTAGGAGAAATTCTATTCCTGCCTGTTCCTCAAATAAAACAATATTTAACTTTGGCTTTTCCTTTTAATTCAGTGAATTATTGTCCACTCTTTTTTTTTTTTTTTTTAAGGAAAAAACTTATATGGTAGAGTAAGAAATTTTTATCTGATGATTTTCTTCCTGTTAGCCCAGCTTCTCAATCAACTCTAATGATTACTTTAATGACCATCACACCTGTTGGACCTTTTGCTCCACCACCCCCCCCCCCCAAAAAAAAAAAAACCCAACCCAACTGTTATCAAACTAATCCACACAGTTTCATTTTCATTATGATAACAACTGCTGTTTGGGAAGATTTTTACCATCTTGAAGAAAATCTTCTTATTGATCTTGAACCAATTAGTGTTTAGTTCTGGGAACTCTAGCAGCTGTATTGGGACTATATCTGAATTTTGTAATTGGGGGGCATTATGATGAGTAAGATGAGAAGGAGAGATTTGTGGTGAATGAGGTAAGAAACTGCTAACAGAGGTAATGCAAAAGAAAATTGAAATGTACTTGCAAATCTTGAACATTGCAAATTAATTTTTTGTCATTGCAACAGTGTTTTAATTTTTTAGCTGGGCAACTGTGACAGGTTCTTTTTCTTAAAATTGTATTTATGTCATGCTTGTGTGTTTGCTGTTCATATAGCTTATAACTCTTTCCAATAAGATATTGTTTCCCCCTTTCCTTAAATATGCAATTTTCCTCTGAATATTCACTTTGATGAAATAAAAAAGTATGTTAGAATGAATTATAATTCAATAGACACTGCCTGAAAAAGAAGCTGTAATCATACTTTTTATAAATATTCCTGTTTCTCCTTTGAAATAGTGTAATAACATTTCCTGCATTTTATATTTCATGAAGAGAATCAAAGAAAGATTATGTGTATCTGTGGGAGGAAGGCAGTCAGAACAGGCATGAAATTATGCCAAACTCCTGATTTCTCAGTTCAAGTTCATAAAAAATAGGGCTGCTTTTGGAAGGAAAGAGGTTTTTTTTTCTTGAATCAGGGATACATGTTTCTCATATTTTAAGGCTGCAGTAAGTAGGTGTTCAAATGAGGGTTTGTATTTTGTCAGTTTTGCTTGTAATTCATTCCTGGAGAACAGTGTTTCTCAGCCACCCGATATGTGATGTGTGCGGTATTAAATGTCATGTTTAGTCACAAGGAGAGAAGAAAGAATCAGCTGAAGTTTAATCAAAAAGTAAAATTAGATATCTTTAAACGGTTTAAGTAAAAAAAACCAAAACCAACAAACCAACCCAAACCCCAAATCAACTTCATAACATCATTTTGACTCAGAAATTTAATCTCAGAAATTTACCAAGGTGCAGTCATATTTATTCCTTAAACATGGGAAAAATGGAATAGAGAAGCAAAAGGGCTTGGTCTGTTGTAATCCCTGTAAGAATAGAACTTGGGTCTTTTGATTGACTGCCTAATTTCCAGTTCACTGCCAACAAAAAAAAAAAAATAAATTACAATCTTCATTTATTAAGCCACTGTATTAAGATTCAGACTTCCAACTACTTATGTGTCATGATTTAGCTATGGCTGCCAACTAAGCACCACACAGCCACTTGCTCTCCTTCCCCAACTCATGGGTTGAGATAAGAACAGTTTAATAATTGAAATAAAATAGTAGTAGCAGTAGTAATAGTATTAATAATAAATTGTAATGAAAAGGAAAATGAGAGGGAGAGAGAAAAAAAACCCTGGGAAAAACCAAGTGATGCCACCACTCACCACTTGATTTCCCAATGCCCCACCCATCCCCAAGCAGTGTTTCCTGCCCCCTGGCCAGCTCCCTGCAGTTTATATACTGAGCATGATGTCATATGGTATAGAATATCCCTTTGGCCAGTTGGGGTCAGCTCTCCCGGCTGTGCCCCCTCTTGTGCACCTGGCAGAGCATGGAAAGCTGAAAAGTCCTTGACTAGTCTAAACACTACTTAGCAACAACTAAAGCATCAGGGTGTTACCAACATTCTTCTCATACAAATCCAAAGCACAGCACTATGCCAGCTACTAGGAAGAAAAGTAACTCTGTCCCAGCCAAAACCAGGACAATATGATAAAGTTGGGGAGAATTACCTTTAGACACTTGTAAACCATCTTTCAAATGTAATATATATAATGTCTTTCCTGTTGTAAACTGATGAAATTTTAATGATGATTTAATAATTTATAACTGTAAAATTAAAAATAAAAGAAATGGTATAATAAATTGCATGTTTGGTATTAACAGATTTTATTACTTTTATGTCTTCAGGGGCTGATGGAAGAAAACAAAGTTCAGATCACTGTTTTAAATCCCAAATCCATAACAATGGGTCAGCTATATGGACAATTTGATCCAATATCACATGAATGGTCAGATGGCATCCTAGCAGTGAGCTTCAGAGCATTTGCTTCTTCCCCAGTAAGTGCTTAAAAGGCTTAAAGCATTTTGGGAAACGACTTTTCAATGTATACATTTTAGATTTTAATTCCATGTGGTTTGCTCAACCATTGTAGGATTCATATGCTTAATAATTTGAATGCAGAGACTGCAGTTTGGCTTAATTGTAGTATGCTTCATGAAAAGTACATTTTGGATGCTGGTGAATTAAGATTTGTGTTTCAGAAGTCCTCATGTGAAGACAGAATTTTTGTTTGTTTGCATATGTTATAAGTAAATGAATATTTAATCTTTCTACCATATTGTGATTCCTTATTTTGTGTGATTATGGCCCAAATCTGTGCTGTTTATGTATATGGGCATTTTGATGTTTATTTTGGAAGAAACTGCTGTCTGAGTGTGGCTTACGTGTGACATTCCATTAAAGTCCATTGAAATATTTTCACTGAGTATAACAAAAGATTTATCTACCTGACAGACACTTTACTTTTTGCTAGTGATTGCAGTATCAGACTCTTTGACCCTATAAACTTAGATAAACTAATAATATTTTGAAGTTCATTGGTGTGAAGTTCATAATCTCTAGTAATACTTGCAGAACTGCACAACTGCTTTGCATTTTCCTATGAGAAATATGTTTAATACCGATGACTATTTGCTTATATTGTAAAAACCCAGACATATTACAGTTAGATATTACCATATTACCTTAAATTAGAGTCCTGTTGACTAAGTAAGTGTGTGGTAGGTATTGCTGGTGCGTAATAACTTGTATTAATGGTCTCACTGTGTCATTGAAGTATTCTAATATGTTGCAGTTTGACAGAAGTAAAGTACTGCATTGCAAGTATAACTGAAAGAAACCAGTCAAAAATATTAACCTTCTGGAGTTAACTACAGTATATGCTTTAAAGTTATAAAACTAAATTGTGAATACAGATTGTGATTTCAGAAACTGCTTTTGAATACAACTCTGTACACCAAGTATTTTCAATTATTTTTTGTGGAAAATAACTATAGATCTAAAATATTTATTTTACAGTAAATGTAATAAAATAATTTGCAAATATCTGATTAAAAATATTTTCTGCAAACCAGACTCCAGATAGGAAATGGCTAGTTTTTGATGGACCAGTGGATGCAGTATGGATTGAGAACATGAATACTGTGCTTGACGATAATAAAAAGCTGTGTCTTATGAGTGGAGAGATCATCACAATGTCACAGCAAATGAGCCTTATTTTTGAACCAATGGATTTAGAAGTTGCTTCTCCTGCTACTGTAAGTACCTGTCTTTGAAAGACTGATTAAAATGTCATTCATTATTGTGATATAAATCCTAATTTTTAAAAAATATACTTAACTAAGAATAGCAATGGTAATTTTGATATCTTTGATATGTGTTTAAAGAACATTGTAGCTTGGGTTTCTTGCTTAAATTTTTCATAATCTTACAATATGATGTGAAAAATTACATATTTATGTATGTAATGTAAATTACATATATATATAAAATGTATGTATAATGTATATATAATGTAAATTGCTTATACAGAAGACGCTGTAGCTGCTCAGAGTCTGGCCCTTGCAAGTGCCTGACAAGAAAAATAAAATCATTCATGTGCAGATCCTTAATTTCCCAGAGAAATTATGATAAAAACAACAATCACTGCATTTCTGGCACCTGTCTCTATCACATCTATTTTTTCTAATGGCACTTTGTGTAATACAAAAAATTTTCTCTTGAATTTGAGTAGAGGTTCAGATAATAATATAAGCAAAACAAAATATCTGCATAGTCATACTGGGAAGGAATTTTTACTTACAAATTGTAGAAAACAATTAAAAATTAAGTTTTATGCACTCTAGTAGTCAGTTTATTATCTTATGTGATAATAAAGCGAGGTTTGAAACTCAAATGTCTCAGGGTTCACAGAGTCCTACTACAAAATTTATACCAGCTTCTAATAATCCCAGGAGCTGTAAGTTATAACACAGAAAGTTATTTTAAGTTCTTGTACATAGGAAAAAATCTTTGGAGATCACTTAAGATAACATGCACCATACTTGTTTCTTTATTTTTAGGTTTCAAGGTGTGGTATGATCTATATGGAGCCACATATGTTAGGCTGGAGACCATTAATGATGTCTTGGCTAAATACAATGCATTCAGGAATCAGCTCTATGCATAAAGAATTTATAATAGGCCTGTTTGACAGAATGGTTCCACTCTGTCTTGAGTTTATTAGGAAATACACAAAGGTAAGATAAAGAACTTTTCTGAGAAATTAAGAGTGTATGAATTATTTTCACTTCCAAGTGCCAAAGGAACAAATTGTTTTATGTTGACCATATTAATTTATATTTTTTAATTTTTAAAAAAAGCTGTTAAGATGAAGGCTGCGAGCAAGGTTTCTGTGTGTATTGTTCAACTTGCTTCTGAATGTATTTTAGACACATTTATCTTACAGGGTTTTTTTGTCTTCACAGTGAGGAAAAAGACCTCACCATCTAGCGGTCATTTTTCAGTGAGTAAAACACACCTGCAACTGAGAGTTTTTCTTCTTTCTTTTCAGGAGCTTTCTCCTACTTCAGATACAAACTTAATTCGATCACTAATGAATCTGATGGACTGCATGATGGATGAATTTGCTGATGAAGCCAAAGTTAAAGCTATGAATGACCATGACATTTTCTCTTGGCTTGAGGTAGGCAATTTAACACACGGAATAGGAAATTCCAAACCAGACTTTAGTGAAATGGACTTTACAAGCAATAAAACCTATATTTCCTCATTAGAATACGTGTTCTGTAATGTCTGTTGAGGAAAATACTATTGCCTTCTTTATAACTGATATATAGTTGAGTCTGATGTGTTTGATCTCTTAATATAAATTTAATGAATGTTATACTAACCAGCCAAAATTGTACATGATTCTCCAGTTTCTGATATCTCAGTTTACTAGTTAGATCAATGCTATCTAAAGATTAGAATTCAAGGAAATCCCTATTAACAGACATAGCCATCACTTGTATGAGATAGGCCTTTGAATAAAAGAAAGATGATCTAAATTGTTCTGGAATAAAAAGCAGTCTACTCTTGAACTTTCTCGAAATAACGGTTCTGCACGGAGCAGGTCAGGCATTTTGCTGCACAACAAAGGTGATCAGATGCTTATAGTTAACATAAATGGTGTTCCATTTTACCAGCAGTATGGTTCCATGCTGTATACATAAAATCTGTGGCAAAGATTTCTTTTACTTCAATGAGTAGAAACTTTGTAATATGCAGGTACTGAAGTTACATATTGTTTTTTTCCAACTCTAGGGTATTTTTTTGTTTTCACTGGTATGGTCTATAGGAGCTAGTTGTAAGGAAGATGATCGACTGAAATTTGACAAAGTTGTGCGAGAAATGCTTAATGGACCAATTAGTGAGGAGACAAAAGAACAATATAAATTGTTGAGCAGTATTGATCAACAGCCTTCAAAAGCTTTCACAGTGCCATTTCCAACAGAAGGAACAATTTATGATTATCGGTTTGTCAAAAAGGTGAGAATTGCAAAATAGGATGTGGACTTCCATTTTGAAGTAATCTTTCATGAATGCTCCAAGGTGTGTATCGTTATTGTGAATTTGTTTCTGCTACCTGCTTCTTTTATCAGTGAATAGGCCAGACATCCATCCTTGCAAGCTAGTAATGGTCTAGTGTTCTGGCTGTGACTTGCAGTACCAAATTAATTGCCTGTTGTGGCAGAACAAGTTTGCAGAAAATGTCAACCAGGTTTTTTTTCCTGTTACTTTTTTTTTCTTGATTTCTTGAAATGTTATTTTATTTTGGATTTTCAGCCCTTTTTTTCAGTTGAGGAAGCACTTGATATACTTTAGGCCATAACTCTTCCATTACTGTAATAGGCTATTTCTGTGCCTCTTCTCTGCCGCTTTTTCCTGGGATTAAGATGTAAATGCGTGATGTATCTCTCCTGGTGGAGAAGAAAACTTCACACACTGCATCTAGTATGCTCCAGAGACTCCAATATAAAATAAATGTACCTTTCTTTTTGAGTTTGTCATTCCTGTGAAGTCCTGTTGCAGTACAATGAGAATTACTTTTGTCTAGATTTCAGTTTGTGCATGATTCCTGCATTTTGCCAAAGAAAGTGGCTGAGATTACAATCAGCAGGTAAAGGCTTTATGTCTTCTGATCACAATTCATAAAACCATGTTCTTCCTGTAAAAGGGTTTTTGTGTTCAGTGGTGGAAATGTGCGCCCTCTAAGAAAGCCTTAAGGAGAGGGCAATATCCAGGAATTTCATATGACTTTTATCTCAAGATAGAAATTTTTTGGGGATAGGATGGAATATACAGTTGCTTTGGGGCTATTTACAGTTTTTTAAAATCTCCTTATATTAATTTGCTGCTGGAGAGTTTTGACATCTTTTAAGACTCCTCTAGTAGGCTGATCTAAAAGAGAAACCTTTGCTGTGGAGCTTCAGCACTAAAATTAATCTGCCCTCAAATTCCATAGTTTGGAAGTATTTATTATGAATGAAAGTCTGTGAAAAGGCTGACTATGTTTTTTTTAGTTTTAGTGATTAAATTTATGGAGAAATTCTTATTTTATTATATATTGATATACTATATATACTCTCTATATATGAATTTTTATGTTTCCATTATATATATGTAATACGTGTACAGATATAAAAGGTAAGATAAAGTCTTTGTTTTTCAGTAGTTGCATGCTTCAGGCACAGGTGTTATATTTCTTTTTAAGTACTCTCAATTGAAGGCACTGCATTCTGAAACAAATTATGAAATTATTTTTTAATACTTTAAAAAATTGGTTGGTAACCACATCTGTTAAGTCATAGAACTTTGATTTTTCTATTTCTATTGGTTCTATGGTGTTTTTTCCTTTTTATTATAAATATATGACTGTCATATAAATTAAAATAGGAAGCAGGAATTTGGGAACCCTGGGTGGAAGCACTCAAATCAGCTCCTCCTATACCTCAAGATATGATGTTTAATGAAATAATCGTGCCAACTCTGGATACTGTTCGATACATGGCATTGATGGAATTGTTGACAGTGCATCAAAAACCTTCTATATTTGTGGGGCCAACAGGAACTGGAAAAAGTACCTATATTACTGTAAGTACTTTTAATACTGACATTAGACATAGTTATAAAAGGGGTAAGATGAGGAATAATCTAATAACATTTTTTAAACAAAGGAAAATGAGACATGAATCTCAAAACAGCCATCATATCTAGGCTAATACTATATTGCCTATTTCTATATTGGACAGACACAATACAATAAGAAGACTATTAAGGTAGTAAAATAGAGAGTTCAGAAGCTAATAAATTCTGCCTTATACAATATTTTGATGTTTCCTATGCTTTTGTTATGATAAACTCTTTAATTGCATAATCATACAGATTTTTTTCTCCCCTGTAGGATTCCAGTCTTACCACTATGGGTATAAGTCTATTTACTTTTTTTTCTAAAAGAAAAAAAGACTCTTTTTATGTAGAACCTCTGCTCCACTTGCAGTAAACTCAGGAAAACAGCAGCCTTGGGGGATGGATTCTGTCCCCCTTAATGAGAGAAGTCCTCTTTAACAGTAGACAAGTCACTTAAGTCAAACTTTTCACAGGCAATTATTGTATTCCTCATTTTCTGGAAGGCTGATTTGAATCCATGGATTCTGATTTGCAGGAGTGCTGTTCTTATCAAGTTTTTGTTTTCTGAAGTTAGATAGCTAACTGGATAATATTTTGCCCATTACCTTTCTATATCTTTGTACTGCTCTGTACCATAGAAAAGCTTGTGAGAAAATTATTAATTTTGTCTTTGAATATGATGTAAATTCTGTTCAATAAATAAGATGAGCACTGAGCACAGAAAACAAATCATTGACAGCTCTTTTAAGTTATCATTGTGCATTTTTATACTGAAAGAGGCAAGATCTACTTATTTCTGAGTGTGCCTAATGTTAATCAAAACACATGATAGTAAGTAATAAAAACATTTAATGTAAGTAATGACATAGTACAGCCAAATGCAATATATTTCTCAGAGCTTGTGAAATTCTAATCAAAGAAAAAAATTAAAAATTGGTTAAAAAATTAATTGAAGGCAGACTTTATTATTTTTTGAAATAATTGAGTCATCATTATTTTGAGATACAGTATTTCCTTTTCTTTCATCTTCAGTCACCAAGTGGTGCTTTGTTAATTTTAATTTTGTCATGTGGTTATTAAAATAACAATATAGGTAATATAGGAAATTATTCTAATGGTCTAGATTAAAAATTTTAGATAAATTTTAATCTTCAGACAGATCTGACAGATACTATGGGTTAAATCCTGATACCATCAATCCTTCTGGGAGACTATTAAAGCCTGGCAGGCAATGGAACTATGCCAATACAGTGCTCATGTTGTTGAGGTTCACTTACAGAAATTTCCAAATTCAGCATTTTTCACTGGGTTCCATCTAGATCTGTGGGAAAGTATACTTTTGAGGGGAAAAGGGGATATGTGAGTGGAGATATGGCAAAGCATTATTGCATTTTTAGCTGATGAGGTCCTCCAAGTAAATCATAAGAGAGAAGGAAGAAGCTGTTCCTCTGAGCAGCACAAAATTGGTTTTATTTGTTCCTTTTTCCTTTTTTTATGTCTTTTTGTAGACGATTTTGCTTCCATTGATTACTCCAGTGCAATCAGCATGAAGCCTGTGTACACTCAGTTGTTTTGCAAAGGGAACAAAACTTGAAAGTTATGTAAGCAGCTAAAATAAATTTGGCTTCATGGTCTTGAATCTGTTATCTTTACTTCCTTTTGTGTGATAAAAATTAACTGTGAAGTTAATGACTAAGGATTATTTAACTTAGTTTTGTTTTTAAGTTACTTTTTTGAAATAATTTTGAAGAAAATAAACATTAAGAAAACAAATATTAAGACTGGAAGGAGATCTGTTCATAAAAGACTGTTCCTGGAATATTGATGTCAGAAATATAATAAAGCATAAATAAAACATTTGTTTATAATGAAGAATATGACTAGTTTCCTCTGCCCAATTAATTTCTGGAGTGATAGTTAAGAATGTGGTATTTCTTGAGAGATCAGAATGGATCAAAAGAATAAAAGAAATATGGCCATTGGATCACTTTGCTCTGTATAGTTTCACTGAGTTGTCCTTGTTATATTTTTGTGCAGCAGCTCAGATTTTTCCATTGAGGATAGAGATTAAACATTCTTTCTGCTGAAAAGACTGTATGGTCGGGAAAGTCCCAACAGCTGTTGGCAGAAATTAGGGTAGTCATTAGAGACATTACTTTATATGCAATAATGCTCTGTAGCAACTGCTGGAAGGATGGAAGGATATCTTCCTGCTGTGGTTTTACTCACATGTGGGCAAGAAATGAGTCCCATTCAGTCTTACTTGAAATGCTGGCTTTGATTCAGATTTCCCCCAGAGGTTAAATTGCAACTAACTTAGGGGACTTAGGAAGGTAATTATAAAATACTACCGATCTTGATGGTAAAGCTTATCTTTAAATATTCTAGCTATGCCCTTCAAAGGAAATATTCCTGGAAGCTCTTCAAAACTAGGCATAAATATTTGTACCTGTGGATACTTTTGCAAATTTGGCTGTGGATTAGTACAGGCAATATATATCAACTCTAATTAGTACTATGAAGTTTGTTGTGTGCAAAATATTAACACACTGAATTTACATAATACGTTGGGTAGATATTTTTGGAGAAAATGTGAAAATGTCTGTATTTGAGGTAGAAATTTTTCTCTCTGACAACTTAAGTTTACTATGTTTGAATTATTCAAGAATATTGGCTTATCTGATGCAGTATGATTATTAGAGTTCTCTTAGAGATAAAGTACTACTGTGTAATCTTAAATGAAGTAAAAATGGTACAAAAATGTCTGTTTGATTGCTATCTGCTGAAGTGCTTTCAAATTTGTTTGTCTATGTATATAGTTAAAATTTCTCCTCTTCACAATCCTTCCAGAATTTTCTTTTAAATAGTTTGGATAAAGAAGTCTACAAGCCACTGCTCATTAACTTTTCAGCACAAACTACAGCAGCTCAGACTCAGAATATTATAATGTCCAAGCTGGACAAAAGGAGAAGAGGAATTTTTGGACCTCCTCTTGGGAAAAAAATGGTAACTGATATATTTCTGTATCTAAATGTGTTTAAATGCAAACAAATATGTAAATGCATTATTTTCTCAACTGATCACAACTGATATCAGGAAAGGATGCTCGATTTGAACTGTCAGAGTTCTAATTCTTCTAATTTAGATCCTCATTCTTCTCTTCTTTCTCCCTTCTCCCTGTAATGTACATCCTGTTTTAATCAATAGAAGAAATGTGGTATATGATATGAATAACTGTGAACAGCATTGTCCTACTTCCCCCTCCATATTTGGTGATATTATCCCTGAGATAAGAGTTCTGTATTGGTAAACTTATTGCTGACAGCATAGCTCTTGACAGTACTGTGGTTTCAGAGTTTTATAAAAACCTCAGAGTGACATCATGTAGGTTTTGCGTTTGTTCAAGGCCTGGTTCTTGTATGTTGTGGAGAAATTATAGAAGCTTGTTCAGCTCTCAGTTTATTACCTCTTGTTGCTCATTTAGATGGGCATCATTGAATGCAAAGAGAGATGTATCAAAATATATATGACAGAATATATCAAAAGGGATTACAGACCTCTGGGGGCAAAGGAAAAGGATATAGGAACCAAGGTGGTATTCTCCTTGATACATTGGATAAAGAGAAAAGATAAGGTAGGAGTGGATGCAGACTGACAGTCCAAGGGAAATGATTACTCCTTTTTTTCTCAGTGCTTATTAAAATGGAATACTGTGTTAAGTTTTGGACCCTCTAGTACAGGAAGAATTTTGATAATTCAGGCAGATTAAGTCACTAGAGGTGTACCCTGGGGGTTGATACTGGGGCCAGTACTGTTTAACCTCTTCATTAAGGATGTCTATACTGGGACAGAATGCTCCCTCAGCAAGTTCACAGATGATACAAAACAGGTCACGATACAAATACAGGAGTGGCTGATACACAAGGTAGTTTTGCTAAAGGTGATACTTCTGCTCTACTTAGCACTGGTGAAGCCACGTCTCGAGTGCATTGGACACTTTTGGGCTCCCCAATATAAGACAGACATGGACTTACTGGTGAGTCCAGTGCAGGGCCACAAAGTTGACTAAGGGACTGGAGCATCTTTCATATGAGGACAGGCAGAGAGAGGTGGGACTCTTCAGCCTGGAGAAATATAAATACGTGAAGGGTTGGAGACAGGATGAAGAAGAGGGAGCAGACTGTTCTCTGTAGCACCCACTGAAAGGTCGAGACGCAGTGGGCACAAATTGAAACATGTAGGATTCCGTCTGAACACAAGAAAACACTTTTTTTACTGGGAAGTTGGTCACACAATGGAACAAGTTGCCCACAGAGTTTGTAGAGTCTCCCTCTGCGGAGACAGTCAAAACCTGACTGAATGTGGTCTTGGTCAGCCTGCTGTAGCTGACCTTGCTTGGGTAGGAAGGCTGGACTAGATGGTCTCTTCCAACCTAAACAATTGTCTGTGAGATTGAGCAGAGGACCACCAACATCTCCAGGGGACTGGAGCGCAAGCCCTGTGAGGATAAACAGAAGGAACTTGGCTTGTTCAACCCAGAGAAGAGAAGGCTTTAGGAGCACCAAAAGCAGCTTCCCAGTATGAAAAAGTTAAGAAGATGAAGCCGTGCTCTTCATTGAGGTGCACAACAGGAGAGCAAATGGTTGTAAATAGAAACAAGGGAAGTTCTGACTGGATATAAGGAAAAAGCAATTTGCTATGAGGGTAGTCAAGCAGAGGAGCCCCACACAGAGAGGCTTTGGTATCTCTGTCTGTGAAGGTTTTCAAGACCTAAGTTTTTCTTTTTATTTAACTCAGCAGCAACTCCGTTAAGAGCTTTGAGCTGCTTCTTAAAAATGTGTATTGATGTGTATTACTCCCACTAATTTTAATGGGAGTGAACTGATGTGCAGTGGTTCCAGATTCAAGCAAATGGTGTAAATTAATACATAAATTAATAGTAAAGTAAAATAGTAAGTAAAATTAATAAATACAAAATCCTTTATGTTTTTCTTTTCAGGTTGTGTTTGTAGATGATGTTAATATGCCAGCACGAGAGGTCTATGGTGCTCAACCGCCTGTTGAATTACTACGGCAGTGGTTAGATCACTGGAATTGGTATGACCTTAAAGACTGCTCAGTGATTAAACTTGTAGATGTTCAGATTGTGTGTGCAATGGGACCACCAGGTAAGAGATATGTCTTTTATACTTTTACCTGTTTCTTTGGTTTCCAAAGGATGAATGCTTATTGATGCATAGTTTTACAATTTGGGTTTTATGGCTAGGGATAGGACTCAAGAAACCTTTTCCTTGCAGGAAACATGAACTGCAGTCACAGTAGAGTGGTTGAGGAGCAGCAGAGAGACTACACAAGCCTGCCAGGAAGAACTATTGCTTTTCAGGAATACAAGAATATCTCTACAAAGTATTTACGAAATCCCTTCAGTCTAATGAGACCCTCCATTGGCCTTCAGTCATAGAATCATAGAATGCTTTGGGTTGGTAGGGACTTTAGAGGTCATCTAATCCAACCCCCCTGCAGTGAGCAGGGATATCTTTAACCGGATCTAGTTGGTCAGAACCCCATCCAACCTGACCTTGAATACTTCTAGGGATGGGGCCTCCACCTCCTCTCTGGGCAACCTGTTCCAGTGTTTCACCTGTTGTCCTGTCACAGCAGGCCTTGCTAAAAAGGTGTCCCCATCTTTCCTATATGCCCCCTTTAAGTCCTGAAAGACTGCCATAAGGTCTCCCCACAGCCTTCTCTTCTCCATGCTGAACAACCCCAACTCTCTCAGCCTGTTCTTGTAGGAGAGGTGCTGCAGCCCTTGGATCATTTTTGTGGCCCTCCTCTGGACCCGCCTCCACAGTCCCATGTCCTTAATTTGCTGTCCCATGTCCTTCTTGTGCTGAGGGCTCCACAGCTGGATGCAGTACTGCAGGTGAGGTCTCACCAGAGCAGAGCAGAGGGGCAGAATCCCCTCCCTCGACCTGCTGGCCACACTTTTTTTGATGCAGCCCAGAATACAGTTGGCCTTCTGGTCTGCAAGTGCACATTGTTGGCTCATGTCCAGCTTTCCATCCACCAGTACCCTCAAGTCCTCCTCTGCAGGGCTGCTCTCAATCCCTTCATCCCCCAGCCTATATTGATATCAGGGGTTGCCCTGCCCAGGGGCACCGCACAGGTGCTTGCTCACTCCCTCACGGTGGGACAAGGAAGAGAATCAGAAGAGTAAAAGTGAGAAAACTTGTGAGTTGAGATAAAGACAGTTTAATAGGGAAAGCAAAAGCTGTGCGTGTGCAAACAAAGCAAAACAAGGAATTAATTCACTACTTCCCATCAGCTGGCAGGTGTACAGCCACCTCCAGGAAAGCAGGGCTCCATCACACGTAATGGTGACTTGAGAAGACAAATTCCATCACTCTGAATGTGCCCCCCTTTCTTTTTCACCCAGTTTACATACTGAGCATGATGTCATATGGTATGGAATACCCCTTTGGCCAGTTGGGGTCAGGTGTCCTGGCTGTGCCTCCTCCCAGCTTCTTGTGTACCTGGCAGAGCATGTGAAGCTGAAAAGTCTTTGACCAGTGTAAGCACTGCTTAGCAACAACTAAAACATCAGGGTGTTATCAACATTCTTCTCATACTAAATCCAAAACACAGCACTATGCCAGCTGCTAGGAAGAAAATTAACTCTATCCCAGCAGAAATCAGGACAGATGGAAAGAGGTCATCATATTTCTGATAGCCTTCATACACATTGTCTATATGAGCTATTTAGTTTAAAAAATTGAGTGATTTATAGTCATTTATATTGAGTCATTTAATCAGGCTATGATTGGAGCTTTCCTTCTCTTTTCTGCTTCAGCCTCCCTGGACTTTCCTCCTTTATTTTGTAGAGTTGTTTACTCACACAAACACACACATGAACACATCAGTGAACCTTCTCAGCTGATACTACTTTTGTGTTTGGGACGGTGATGCATGCCCGTGGGATAGGTGAAACAGCAGTGGACCCCTATCTGGTTTCCTAAAGACGCAAAACTGCTTCTTGCAATCATTTTAAATTAAAGGCAGTGTTTATCCACAGTTCAAAGCACTTGATCAAAGTATCAGTCTATGAAATAACCGAGCAGAAGGAAACTGTGAAAGAATTTTAAAATTCGACATATTCCTTTTTCCTAAAGCTTAGGTGAAATCATGACTTGTACTATGTTCTGGCATAACTTAAGTGTACAGGTCTTTTTATTTTTGTTGGTTGTTTGGTTTTGTTGTTGTTGTTTTGTGGGTGGTTTTTTTGGTGGTTTTGTTGGGGTTTTTTTACATCAGAAATAGTAAGTCTTGGAGGTGCTTTGGAGCATCCCCAAGCAAAGGGTGCTTGGAGGAGCATCCCTTCATGCTACGTTCCTGTTCCAGGGTGATAATGTAGAAGTGACTTTTGACTGCTCTGAAATTGGGTCAAATTTTCCTTTCCCAGGAGAAGTTTGGAGCCAATTTTGTTTCAGTAATCTTCTGGTTGAATGACGAAAAACAGACTGATCAAATGTACAAGTTATGGTCCTAAGTATTTGTGTCAAATATCACAATTCAGCTTCAGGCTGAAGAATTTATTTTAGTAGCTTTGTACAGTGAGCTACTTCCAGAACTCACAAAATCATATTCTCCTTTCCAGCCTGTGTTTATTATTTTTTTTTTACTAAGAACAAATGAAAATCTGAAGTCCGTACATGTATATAGTGCTATTGAAGCAAATATAAAGCTATTTAAAGAAAATTTAAAGCTATTTTGTTAAGGTTAGGTTTAAAGTTTATATTGGGAAAGGATTATCTTTTGGGTAAAATTCATATTTATATCTCAATAGCTTGTGCAGTTTTGTCATCGGTGCACATGTAAACTTCAAGAAGCATTGTAAATTGCTGTATCTGAGAGATGATTTTAGTTGGGGTAGAAGGAGGTAGGATGAATAACTAGCCTATTTAGAATCATAGAATCGTTTAGGTTGGAAAAGACCTTTAAGATCATCAAGTCCAACCATTAACCCAACACTGCCATCCCACCACTAAACCATGTCCCTAAGCACCTTGTCTACCCGTCTTTTAAATACCTCCAGGGATGGGGACTTGACCACTTCCCTGGGCAGCCCGTTCCAATGCCTGACAACCCTTTCTGTGAAGAAATTTTTCTTAATGTCTAACCTAAACCTGCCCTGGCACAGCTTCAAACCATTCCCCTTCGTCCTATCGTCTGTTACCAGGGAGAAGAGACCGACCCCTACCTCACTACAGCCTCCTTTCAGGTAGCTGTAGAGGGCGATAAGGTCTCCCCTCAGACTCCTCTTCTCCAGGATAAACAACCCCAGTTCCCTCAGCCGCTCCTCGTAAGACTTGTGCTTTAGCATAAAATACTTGATTTACATGATTTAGCATAAAATACTGAGATTCCTCAGCAGATGCTGGTAATGCATACACAGTTAAATATAGACAATCAGTAGTTCTGCTTGCAGTCTCAGGTGGCTGAATGTGACAGCTCCAAGCCAGGAGTCTTTTAATTTCATTAGTGCAAGGACATGTCTGAGCTACAAAGTCACGTGTTTTAAAAGAACTTGCCATGCTAATTTGGTTGCCCCTAGCTATGCTCCTGATGTTAGTGAGGGATGGTAGATTGCTCACTTTTCAGCTACTTTTTTCTGATTTGCTGCTATAAGAAGGTTGAACATGCTATGCAGCAGCTTAACCCTGAATTCCACACAGAAGGAGCAAGTATCCAATAAATTTCTGGTTTATGTCCCATTATTTCCACACATAGCTTCATTGTTCAAATCACAGTCTAGTCATAAAAACTACTAACTCTAGAACTGGGATAAATTTTAATTTAATAAAGTACATGGCTTTACTTGTAGAGGCTTCTTTCATTGGGGTGCTTTGAAAATCAAGAACATGGGTTTGAAGTTTATAATAAAAGTTTTCTTTTGCAATAGAAGCATAGGTAAAATATCATCAAATATATCTTCAAATATATCTATCTATAACCTGGTGATTTCAGTCGGTATTTTACAGGCTGTTGGTTACAGAAGAACAAATTGACACTGAACTGCATGTTGCTTTCATTAGGTTTATGAGAAGGTGTGGTACTTTTCAATGTGAGCCTGCTAGCTGAATCAAAGAAGAATATTAAAAAGTAATTGCTAGGCTTTTATTGTTTTATTTTAATTTTTTCTGTTAGTCATAGTGTTAATGCTTTCTAATATTTAGGTGGTGGTCGAAACCCAGTAACACCACGATTCTTGCGACACTTCAATACAGTTACTATTAATGAGTTTGATGATGAATCCATGTACACAATTTTTTCTAGAATCTTAGACTGGCATCTAACAGTATGGTAAGTGACCTTTATGTATTGGGAAAAATCTAAGTCAGAGTTTAAATTATGGTACTAGGAAGTCTCCAAGGTCTGTTTGTAGGACAGTGCTCTTGAAAAGAAATTATAGTATCTTTTCTATCCTGTGCCTTTTGAGTTATTCATTACTCCACAGAAGTAGGGCTCATCTTAAAACACTCCAATGGTAAAGTTTTTGTTCTGAAGTCTCTAACAGAGGTTTAGATTAACTGAGGCTAATTCAGTTAGTTGAGATATTTCTGTAATACAGTATTCTTTGATGTGTAACAAGAATATAATTTGGTTAGTCATTATTCAAAGAATAGAACTGGAAACTGCTCTTAAATTTCCTGTGGTTTGAAGGCTTACTCTTTCTTTGGCCTTTCACCACTGCATAGTTTTTAATTCCATTATTACGAATGGACTTCAACTTTAATTGTCTACCCATTCTGACAGCTAAGCCTCAAAAGATTCTCATATCCTGTTTCCAGACCGAGTTTGTGATTTGACAGCTTCTGACCCTTTGAAGGAGAGAGGTCCCAGAAGACAGCAAGGGCTATTTGACCTGACTTCACTGTTGCTGCTGTCAGTCATAAAAATGAGGGGGGAAAAGGGTATAATTAGCTGTCTAACATAGCCAAATTTGTCAGCATGTTCCACAGCTACTAGATTTGATTTGAAGAATTAATTTGTTAACCCAGTGAGAGAACTAAGATTTGTAAAACTGCCTGTGAGGAAGTATAATCATAGAACTTAAAAAGTGGTACAAACTTACAAGTAAATCAGTGTAGGTATACAATATTATTTATTAATTCACATGCTAGTATGACAGAATTATGAGAATCATTCTGTTCTTACCACCTTTTATAACTTGTCAGTTACAGCTTTCCATCACAATATGTAGAACTGACTCCGCAAATTATTAATGGAACCATGCATATGTATAAAGAAGCTATGAAGAATTTGCTTCCTACCCCAGCCAAATCTCACTATTTGTTCAATCTCCGTGACTTTTCACGTGTTATTCAAGGTGTTTGCCTGTCAAGGCCTGAAACAACAGAATCTGCAGGAGTGATAAAACGTCTCTGGGTTCACGAGGTAAATCACCTAATACTAAGAGATTATTATAAATAAGAAAAATATGTGGATTTGTATATTAATATTTTTCTAATGCCACCCCCTTGTTGGCTAATAACTGTGAACTGGTGTCGTGGTTTAACCCGGCTGGCAACTAAGCACCACGCAGCCGCTCGCTCACTCACCCCCCCCTCCCTCAGTGGGATGGGGGAGAGAATCGGGAAGGGGAAAAAGGTTAGAGCCGAGGGCTGAGATAAAGACAGTTTAATAAGAGAAAATAATAATAATAGTAATAATGAGAATGATAACAAAATATACAGAATATACAAAACGAATGATGCACAATGCAATTGCTCACCACCCGCCGACCGATGCCCAGCCCGTCCCGAGCAGCGATCAGTACCCGAGCGACCGACCGACCCCACCAACCCCCCCGAGCATGACGTTATATGGTATGGAATAGCTCTTTGGACAGTTTGGGTCCTAGCTGTGCTGTACTCCCAGCTTGTTATGCACCTGGCCAAGCAGGAGAAGCTCAAAAAGTCCTTGAGCAGTCTGAGCACTGCTTGGCAACAACTAAAAACATCAGCGTGTTATCAACATTCTTCTAGTACTAAATCCAAAGCACAGCACTATGCTAGCTTCTGTGAAGAAAATTAACTCTATCCCAGCCGAAACCAGGACAACTGGTATCACACTTGTGAGAAAAGATTTTGTATATTGTATGGGCAGAGGAAATCAGACTTCTTCGAAGTATGAATCATATCTTAGCAGACAAGTTGATTGTTGATACCATCACTTTCATGTGATTATGTATTCTCTGTTGGCTACTTTGAACGCCTGCACAGTCCTTTCCATTTCTTCTCTCCTTCCTCTAAAAAAACCCCAAATCAACAGTGAGAAGAACAGCAAGTAGTCCTGGGTCACTGGAAATTTTGAGTGATTTAAATTTTGGTCCCTACTGTTGGTTATTTTTTTGTTTATTTGTTTTTTACTTCTGGGCTTCCTTTGGAAAAAATTCTTAAGCTTACTGTCTTGAGGAAAAGCTTCCTATATTTCAGTCATAATAGGATAGACACACTGAAAGAGCTCAAGTGAAACATTGCTTTTAAAAACAAGAGGAAAAAGTCACATATAGGTGATATCTGCTCTTTGGGGTTTTTTCCTGGATTAAAAGAAAGTAAGTTAATTGAAAATTGTTGCTTTTTAAATATTTAGCTATAGTTCATAGGATCAAATGAGCATAAAGTGACCATGGAAGAGGTCTTTGGTGATCATCTAGTCCATCATCCTTCCCCAAAGCAGGATCACATAAAGAAAGGAACAGCAGTAAATTTTGAAGTGTTTTTTCTAAAAATTTCTTCCAATTCTCTAAGGATGAAGGGTGTTCAGACTTCCAGGCAATCTATTAATGTTCTTCACTATCTTTTTAATGAAAAACATTTTCTAGTATCCAGCTGCAGTCTGTCTTGAAATACAAACCCATAACTTGTCCTATCTAGCTGTAGTGGAAAGGCTAACATGTTCCTTTCCTCTTTGCAGCAGACTTTTATGCATTTATGTAATAACATTTATAAATATATATATATGTATGTGTATATGTATTTCCATATGAATCTTCATTTAGATTCACAAGTAATATTACTGGGCTCAACTGTTCAAATTAATTCTCAATATCTATTTTGGTTTTTGCTATGTAGTGAAGTTCAAGATATTTTATGTGTTGAAGCCTTTTTCATAATTGTATTTGTTTTATCTTGTTTAAAAGAAGTATAAATTCAAGGGCAGAAGCAACTATTAAAAGACATACATTTTTATTATACAGGTTCTTAGAGTGTATTATGATCGCTTGGTGGATAATCCTGATCGGGCTTGGCTTGTTGGATTTATCCAAGAAGTGGTGAAAAATTACCTGCATGAAGACTTTAATGAACTTTTCCAGAATCTGGACTTCAACAATGATGGCAGAGTGGAAGAAGATGACTTACGTAGCTTAATGTTTTGTGATTTTCATGACCCTAAGAGAGAGGACACTAAATACAGGGAAATTAGTGATGTGGATGACTTGAGATTAGTTGTAGAGAGTCACCTTGAAGAGTTTAATAACATGAGCAAAAAGCCAATGCAGCTTGTCTTGTTCCGATTTGCTATAGAACATATTTGTAGAATTTCCCGTATTCTGAAACAGCCTCGCAGCCATGCCCTCCTTGTGGGTGTTGGAGGTAGTGGTCGACAATCCCTTACTCGATTAGCAGCCCATATGGCTGAATACAACCTTTGTCAGGTTGAAATAACTAAAAGTTATGGTATCAATGAGTGGCATAAAGACTTAAAAGTCATCCTAAGAAAATCTACTGAAGGGGAAATGCAGGGAGTTTTCTTGTTCACAGATACACAGATTAAAAAGGAGTCATTCTTAGAAGACATTAACAACTTACTAAATGCAGGTGAAGTGCCAAACCTTTTTGCAGTAGATGAGAAACAAGAAATTTGTGAACAAATGCGTCAAATAGATCGCCAACGGGACAGGACAAAACAGACAGATGGCAGTCCTATAGCTCTTTTTAACATGTTTGTTGATCGCTGTCGAGATCAGCTTCATATAGTACTGGCAATGAGTCCCATTGGAGATGCTTTCCGTAATCGCCTTAGAAAATTTCCAGCTCTTGTCAACTGCTGTACACTAGACTGGTTTCAGGTAAAAACACAACTTTTGTCGGGCTTGTTATTCTAATGGAAATGCAATAGAAACATGACTTAAACCCTTTTTGTAGCAAGTAATTCTCTTTGGTCAAGCTAGCAGTGAAAAGTATCTTGAATTTTCTTAGTGTCATGTTTTAAATTGTTTAGACCATTAGAACCACTCTGACTGTAATAAAGGCCAGTATAGGCTGAATGCAAAATCATCAAGAAAATAACTATCTGATTGAGGTATAAAAGTGTAACTGAATGAACATAGTACTGTAGACATTACAGATTTAAATATGTAGTGTTTTCTTCTATTACCAGGACTACCAGAATCTAGGTGCCAAAAAAGTTTGAAACTGAAATACCTGTCAAAAATGCAGACATCTTTTGAGGCAGAACATCAGATTTTTCCCCACTACTCTGCAATAAAACTGTATTCCACCTGACTGTTATGTGTAAAAGAGAGACAGAATAATTAAGATGTAGAATTTAATCACATAAAGAATCTGAGAAACTTAAATTTCATCAAGTTTTAAAATGTAATACTGTATCTTCAAAGGTTATTTAGAAGAGGAAGAAGAGAGACAGCTACATACACATACGGACATACTGAAAATGCAAAATTTTCCTTTAAGAAACAGTATTTGTACTGGATGAAATAAGATAGTGGGCTTGAACCAAATCTCTAAGTAGTTTGGTTCTTTCCAGTTCTGTTATTGTCCTATTTGATGGTTATTTCATCATGAAGTAATTTCTCTGTGCCTCAGTCCCTTTGTCTATGAAAATGGGGTAAAGATACCTTTTTGAAAAATGTTTTGAGATTTATGAGAGTGAAGTACTGAATAAGAGAAAAGTATTTATTCATTTGTTTTAGACATGGCCTGAAGATGCATTAGAAGCTGTTGCCTCTCGCTTCTTGGAAGATGTTGAAATGTCAAAAGAAACTCGAAGTGGGTGTATTGATATGTGTAAAAGCTTTCATACGTCTACCATTGTTTTATCTGACTTATACCATGCAGAACTTCAAAGACACAACTATGTTACACCTACTTCATACTTGGAATTGATCTCCACTTTTAAAAGTCTCCTTGAAAAGAAACGCACGTAAGGATTTATAATGTGATCTTTTCTAGAGGAACACAGGTTCACCAAAAATATTATTTTCTATCTCTTATTGCTAATCTGAACAAAACAAGTGAAATGTTTTCAGTTAATTTAAATTGACAGAATGGTAGATGGATAAAATGTACTCTTAGGACGCATGCTTGCTAATTTGGACAAAAGGTCTGACTTGATGCTCTTGAAATATACTTGCATTAGACCACATCCTTGGTGACGTTCCTATATGTTGATTATGCTACCAGAGTAATTAATGCAGCCTGCTTACTGTGGTTCTCTGGATGATGTTGGGGAGATGACAGCTGTGAAACCAGCTTCCAAGTTGCTAGGTGCCATTAGCTTGCTGGCAGGGTTCAGCTGTGCTGTGCCTGTGCAGAAGGGACCTCTGTATGCATGTGCACATCTGTTATATTCTCATGGCTAGTGAGGGAAAGTTCCATTTTCTTTCCTTCTCATTGATAAGACACTACCATAACAATTAAGCAAGTGCTTAATTTGATCAACAGGCAGTGTGTAACACTGCATGCAGCAAGAAATTCCAGGAATAAAGGAATACAGTTTTTGAATGTAATGATCCAATGTCTTTGGGCTTGATTCTGACACTGATGACTGTCCCCAGAGCCATTCACATTTTGCTCCCAAAATTATTATACCAACTATATTAATCCTATTTCAGTCCCACCTCAATAATAGTTTTCATGAGTGTATCTCCATCTCTTCCCTCTCCTTTTCTTGTCAGTTACTACTTTGCCACCATGATTTTGTAGCTCCTGCCAACAGAAGCAGAAGCTTAACAATCACTTATTTACCTATAAGTGATCACTTACTTATCTATATCCCAGTCTCTGAGTATATGTGATAGAATAGTTAAAGACTATGGCTCAAGTAATCCCTGCTATGTTTACTACTTGTTGAGCAAATAAAATGAGATTGGCAAGCATTTGATTATTCAAAGTAGTGAGAAATTTGGGGAATGCACCCCAATGAATGAAGTGATCAAGTACTGATAAAATACCTTTATAATAAAGTACTATTTATTTTCAGTAAGGTAATGAAAATGAAAAGAAGATACGAAGTTGGCTTGGAGAAACTGAACTCTGCTGCATCTCAAGTAGCCTTGATGCAGTCTGAGCTGGAGGCTCTGCAACCTCAGTTATGGGAAGCTAGCAAGCAGGTTGATGAGATGATGGTCGTTATTCAAAAAGAATCTTTGGAAGTAGCCAAAACAGAAAAAGTCGTGAAAGCTGATGAAGCAGTGGCAAATGAGCAGGCTATGGCTGCAAAAGCCATCAAAGATGAATGTGATGCTGACTTAGCCCAAGCCATGCCTTGTTTAGAAAGTGCTCTGGCTGCCCTTGACACTCTCACTGCGCAGGTATGGCTAACAATGCATATTTACACGCTGGAGAAGTATTCGGATATACAAAAGCATGGAACATCTGCCTTTTCAGATTTTATGTTATACTTACAGTTTTATAATTTAGAAACTTCTTGAAATATTTCAGTTTTAAAATGCAAAATATTATTCTGTCTTTATTTTCTAGTGAAAAACTGTAACACTGAATTTTTATGGACTACAAGATCAAGTTTATTCTAGTCATTTCAAAATTCGTAGTTATAAAAATATTTTGACTCAGCAGTTGAGAAGTTAGAAAATGTATGCTTTTTACTTTCTTATTCAGAACCTACCAGCCTGTCATCTAGTCTTTTTATACCCGGTCTTTCAGCGTCTAGAAATTGAGGTTGAAATTCTATGTCTCCCCATGTTAAGGGACCACTCTTTGTAAGACTATGACAGTGGAGGCAGTCACCTTTGGTTTTATGCATATTCATGTTTTCTTTGCCTGGATAATATTTTGCTCATGGTGGGACAAAAAGAAGTCTCCCAGATTGTAAGAGTGAGGATGGACTATGTGCTCCAGCTATTGTTGCTGAAAACAAGATTTTAAAAAACTTTCAAGGAAACCTCAGATAGAAAGCTGATGGTTTGTTATCTACAGCTATTGCTTGGTATCAAAAGTTTTGGATTCTGGCACTGTCAGATCATTGAGATACTTTGTGAAAACAGTAGATGGCTACTTAATTACTCTAAGGCAATTGCATTATACTTGTGAATAACAAGACAATAATGAGGCTTTGAAGGCTAATGAAGTAATTCTTCAGCTGCTGTCAATGCTTAGTGTATCCAAGCAGGGACCATAATAATACGGGGGGAGGGGGGGGGAGGGGGGAAGTAGGAACTTCCAAAGGAAAAAAAAAACAAACTTTTTTTTTTTTAATCAAAATATAGTTAAATAGTATGATGAACACAAAAAAAATCTTTGCATAGCATTACTTAGAGTACCTGCACAGGACTCTTGTTTTTGATTTCACCCTTCACCCTGGCCACCATTGACGGAAAGCAGAGCAGGACACATGTTGCAAATTGGCCCATAAATCCATGTACACAAATGTGCAAATTAAGTGCTTTGTTTGAAGAAACAGACTTACACATAATTCAGTACTGCTGAAATGAGTATCTACAGTCAAAAGGAACTGTGTACTTCATGTGGCTCACTGTTCAGCAAGCACTAGAAAAAGTGTTATTTTGCTGTTGACATCTAAGTTTTGTAGCAATACACATATGAAGACACTGAGATTTAGAACTAGGAAGAGACCTCTGGAAGTCACCTTCTTCCGCTTGTAATCCGTTCCACTTTACACATTTATTTTCCTGGTGTTTACCATTAATTTTACTCATTACAATTTAACCTCCAGCACTGGAGGGCTACTCAGGGATGTGGTCAAGTCACCACCCCTGGAGGTATTTAAAAGACGGGTAGACAGGTGTTTATGGACATGGTTTAGTGGTGGGATGGCAGTGTTAGGTTAATGGTTGGACTTGATGATCTTAAAGGTCTTTTCCAACCTAAACAATTCTATGATTCTAAACTTGTTTTCCATCCTGCTCCCCGTGGACATGGTTCTTTATCTTTTATGCAGTTAAACACTATACAAATTGATCTCACCAATTCCAGTTTTCTTTTCTGTAAGCTAAGTAATCATTATTTTAGTTTTTTCTCATAAATCAAGTCAGCTTTTCTGGTTATACGTTCTGGACCTTCTCCATACATTGACTTTGTGTGTATTGCCCAAAGTTGAATACAGTATTTCAACTGTAGTTTTGCTGAATGCTGTGTAGAGTAGAGGAGGATTATCAACACGTGTGGTTTGTCATTCATGCTAACAGCTGTATAATTTCCTGAAAATCACTGTTACATAATCATTGCTTTCCCTTTCTTTTTTTTCCTTTTTGTAGTAGTTCTACTATACCTTTCCATTTCTGCTGTTTATCAAGATAATTTTTTCCTGTTGTCTACTGCAATGTATTTGCATTTACTATCAACTTTCTATCAGTTGGAAATTTAATAAACTCTCTTTTCCATCATTCATTTCAGTAATGAAAATATTGCACAGGTCTGGACATGTGCCACCTTGGTTAAATCTTTGCTGTGTTTTGACAGTGTTATCAATTGTACTTGTCACCTACTCACAGTTAACCTTTTAGAGAAATCAGATGTAAAGAGCGTTAACATTTTTGACTCTGTATGTCATTTACTCCTATCTCACCCTTTTCATTAAGTACCTAGCCAGCACTTTTCTTGCTTGTCTTACTATTACTGTAGTTACAGATTTTTTTTTTGTTACACTTGATGCTGCTTTTAGTTGCAGCTGAGTTTGAGTTTAGCTTTTAAAATGGCCTCCTACTCTGCTTACAACCCTTGGTTGTATTAAATTAATTTGTATTTGTCCTTAATTTTGTTCCCTGGAACAGCTGGCTAACTTTGATTGTTCTTCCTCTTCAAGAACTTCCTTCCCTGGAGATCCCATCAGCCAGTTTTCTGACTGTCTCATTGAAATTCCCTGGCTTTATTTACCTGCTCTGGTTTCCCTTTCCTGAACATTCGTGTGGTTGCAGTTTTTGGTTGGTTTTTCATTTTGTTTTGTTGGTTTTTTTAAAAGAAGTTTTTAGCTCCAGGAACCATAGTTCACAGTTTCAAGGAAATAATTATCTTTTTTTTTCATCTAGTCTTAACATTTTCTGGTTTTTGTGGCACAAATGAACGTTCCCAGAACTCGAAAGGTACCTTTTTTTATCCAAACTGCCAAGGGTTTAGACTGCAAAGAAACCTTGGGCAAGCTCTGAAAATCTCACACTAACTGGGAAAATAAACATGAGGCTCTAGAAATCCTTTAATTTGTTGGAGTATGTATTCTCCGAGAAAAGCTCTTGGAAAGAATATTTGAATTACCATACAGATTTATTCTTTGGGAAGAGTAAGAGAGATTATTTTCCATAAATCTTTATTCTACAAACCTCTCAATTAGTTGTACATATATGTGTAGAAGTGTTTAATTCTTTTGTATTATTATTCTATATTTGCGGTTAAAACTTTGCTTATTCATTTTCTGCTATTTCTTATAATGTCAGTACTTCTTACCCAATAGTTTTCTTCTTTTAGCTGCCTCTTCCCTTATTCAGCTCACTCTGGGACTTTAATAACTGACCGGAATACTCATTGAGTTATTTTCTGTACTTGGAGAGCATAGATCTTTAGTTCTGTGTTGAAGGCTGCTTTTACCTTATGTTATCTTAAATCTACTAATCCACTGCTGATGTGATCTTGTAAGTTTGGAAGCATCGTGTTAAAGCCTAAACTGAAGGGTAGAGCATAATGCTGGAAAATCTGAACTCCATAACGGAGGTGCAATGCCCACTACTGAATTAGGAGCAGAACAAGTACAACTAAAAACGAATTACAGATAAGAATTTTTTGTCTCCTCTAAACTGATTGTTGATTAGATTTCAGGTATTTTTGTTTAGATGTCAGTGTTAGTTTGACCTGCATAGCACCTTAGAGAAAGGACTAGAAAGAATGGAAAAAAATGAAATAAAAATTTTGCAAAAAAGATATATATGTATAGATTATGCTCGCATGTGCTATGAACTTGAGATCATACTGTATTTAAAATTATCAAGTGTAAGAATAGCAAACGTATATGGAAAAATATTATCTTGACATAAAAAGGGTTATTATTTCTATTGTAATAGAAGAGTTAATCCACCTATGTTCAGAGTTCTAAAGGTGGTGTTTTTTTTTTTAATTATTATTTTAAGGATATTACAGTGGTTAAGTCCATGAAGAGTCCTCCCGCTGGTGTCAAGCTTGTAATGGAAGCTATATGCATCCTTAAAGGCATCAAAGCAGATAGGATTCCAGACCCAACAGGTTCTGGAAAAAAAATTGAGGATTTCTGGGGTCCTGCTAAGAGACTTCTGGGTGACATAAGATTTCTTCAGTCTCTTCATGAATATGACAAGGATAACATTCCCCCAGCTTACATGGCTATCATAAGAAAACAGTATCTTACAAATCCTGAGTTTGTACCAGACAAGATTCGAAATGCTTCCACAGCAGCAGAGGGTCTGTGCAAATGGGTCATAGCCATGGAGTTTTATGATACGTAAGTATGTATAAAAATTTAAAAAGCATTAAAATAAGTTTGATTAATGAGATCGGTTTATTTTAACACAAAAGATATGTGAAATTACTTCTTTCTAGCAGGAAACTTGTGCAAACAAGCAGACATAAAATTCATTCATGTAAGATACCTGATGTTAAGGTGTAAAGCCTCATTTTCAGTTCTGAATTTTTCTAAGAAGGCATGGGAGCAACCATATGTTCAGTTAGCAAATAAAGTTAGCTTCCTTTTAGAGTGTTGCACAAAACAGAGGCATTATTGAAATGTCTTTGGAAATTTCTGATAGTCATATCAAGCCCAAAGGATATTTTTTGTTACACATTGTATTTGATGCACTGAAAAAGTGTGCTTATTTTTAATGATATTTCTTAATATGAAATGTCTGGAACTCACATTTAACAGTAAATCAGCTCTGGGTGACTAAGGTCAACTTGCAATTTGAAAATTGAGTTATGGTAAGTAGTGCATGCCTTCATTTGAGAGGGTATTTTGTAACTTGATTAAAGGATTAGTAAATGCATACTTGGTAGAGTTCTGAATTTGAGAACAACTTTTAACATTACAAATACCAATTGTTAGAGAGAAAATTAACTAAAAAGGTGGACTTTAAAGGAGATCTGCAACTTACACCAGTAGGAGAGGGGATCCATTAATTATGAGGTTAATAGTTGTGAAATACTGTTTCAGTTGAGCATGGGGCATTTTGGAAAGATAAACAATATGTTTTCAACTATACGTTACTTCCAATATTCTCCTCACAAAAATATCTATGTAAAAGATTGAAATCCTCACAACTGGAAAACAGATCCTTGGATTTGAAAAGCTGTTGATTTTTTCTTTTATTTTGTGTACACAATTGGCTGTATGTGTGTGTACAGTGTCTGTGAGTGTTACTTAATATATATGATTATCTCTGTGTTTCTAATGGCACAAATCCACAATGGATTGTAAATTGTGATCAAATGGGACACACAGTTTAGAAGCATAAGCCTTTTTGCTTTTAATTGTTACCTGTTATTACAGAAAAAAATGCAGAAGCTGCATAAATTAGTCACTATCACCACAGAAACATATGATGAAGTAAAACCCAATTGTCTTCAGATATCATCAAATTATGAAATGGAATATTGCATGAGCTACTGAGTTGCTGAGGTTTCCCTTCATCTTTCTGTGTTCATTTCTTTAATAGTAACCCTGGAGTGAAGGTGTATCTTTCAGGTGTTTAATTTATTCTTTGACTTCATTTAGAGTGACAAAAAATGTTGCACCCAAAAAGCTAAAGTTGAATGAAGCTGAAGGAAAATTAAAGATTGCTATGGATAGTCTAAAAAAGAAACAAGCAGACCTGAGGGAGGTTCAGGATAAATTGGCTGTACTCCAACAGACACTGGAATCCAAGAAACAGGAGAAGGCTGACTTAGAAAATCAGGTATATGAGGCAAAAGACAAAGTATTGTTTTATTGATATCCAGAAATTTATTTAAAATTTGCTTCTTTGTTAAATGCAATTTTTCCTTTTAACTGCCAATATGTCAAACAAGTTGTACTTTTAGATAACCATCTTTTTATTTTGGTGTAATGGTCTTGAAGTTATAAGCAGGCAAAGCATGAGGAATAAATGTTTTAAAGTAGTAGAAAATGTAGATGTCATGAATTTACAAACTGATATCCCTCTCCTACATCCTTGCTCATATCTGCTTTCTTGTGAGGATTTGAATGTTCAATGACTGTACTAAGAGTTTGATTCATCCATTATCTTGCAAGTCACTACATTTAAAGTTTTGAAAGTTTATGTATACCTTCTGTGCTAATGCAATTTTGAGAATGTTTTTTGTAAACTCTGTTCCTGAATGCTAAATAGGTGTTATGTGTGCAGAAATAGGCAAGATTTAGAAGTTGTTTGGGGTTGGGTTTTTTTGGTGGTTTTTTTTTAAGATTTGCAGTACATCATCTTGAGCTTTTTTTACAAAAATAGTATTGGAATTTTAAATGGAGTCTTATTTCCTGTCTGTAATTAAATGCAGCTCTTTGTGTGATTCTTCTGCATCCTGTTACAGTTTGGAAGTAGGAGGGAGGGATAAACTACACAAGGAGTTTGTTACTGTGGTGTAAATTGGCTCCTATGGTTACCAGAAGAGAGAGAGGATTGTAACAGCAGCAAGAGTTGGCATAATTTCCCTCCTATCCCATGGCTGAAATGTGTCTCTACTAGATAGTAAAGAATTCTAACAGAACTGGATTAAATTCATGTTAAATCATATTTTTTTGTTAGACTATAAACGTGCCGGGAAAGATGGCTTAGTTAAAAACCAACAACAGAAATGCAGATTATATATTCATAAGGATGGGGTTTTTTTTCAGAAAACAACGCATCTACTTTTATGAGACAGTGATCACTTTAAGGTGTTTCTGTTTCTCTTTATGACATGTAGATCATTGCCTTGACTGTTAATATTTTCCACATCACATGCAGAGCTATTTTGAATTGCATGTTTTCTACTGGTGGTCTTCCTTTATTTGGATGAAAGTGGAACTGAAATAGACTGTAATGTGCTGGTACTGAGATTGGTTTTGTTCTGTAATAATTTCCATTATAATAAGAAGGTGTTTTCTTTCTATTTGATGGAATTACTTAAGAAAACATCTGCACAGGAAAATAATTCTTAAATGCTTTTAATATTTGCAAAATGTTCTTAAATTGATCATGTAATATAATCAGTATTTTTTTTTCAATCTGAGGTTGACTTATGCAGCAAAAAACTACAGCGAGCAGAACAATTGATTGGTGGCCTTGGGGGCGAGAAAACTCGCTGGCATGAGACTGCTTTGGAGCTGGGAAGGCAGTACATCAATCTGACTGGAGATATACTTATTTCATCAGGAATTGTAGCTTACCTGGGAGCCTTTACATCCAGCTACAGACAAGTAATATGTACATTTTTTACCCATGTTTTGTAATAATCTAAATTTCATTATTTTTTCTTGTAATATGAAGTTTATGTTTTAATAGAATACATAGGTGGAACTGAAACTGTATTGTAGGATTTTGAGTTTTGTTTGTAAGACTCTAGGGGGAAATTCTTCTTTCATTCTACTGTAAAGTACTTATTGCTGTGTAAAGCATGGAGTCCTTTGGTTGCTTTTCTTCTCTAAAGCAATTGCCAGTAACTTTATACCTCATGGGTCTGGTTACTCCTGCCATTCAATGGCTAAATTCTCCTTAACCTCAAGGAAAACAGAATTACCTTTTATTTCAGCAGCAGCACAGTTAAGCAAGTTCTGAAAGTGGAGTAATCCTGTACAAAAAAAGACAAAAGATACGGTAGCTCAATAACATAGCAGATTTGTGCCTGTAACTCTTAGTGAAATAAATGGAAATTCTGAATACATTTTCAGATAGACAAAAAAGATTTTTACATGACCACTGATTTTAGATACAACAATTTTTGGATGTCAAAATTAGCCTGACTTTGAAAGTTTTTGAACACAAAACCTGCCACTGAATTCAGCTGAAGAAATGTATGTCCATTTCTTTTGAAAATCAGGTTCAGGGTATCAAAAATTGCTAAAAATTAGGAGAGAAAAAAAAAATCAGTGTACCTCATGTGAACAAAGAATTTGGATATAATCCTTATTTCTACTTTTCCTTCAATGCATTTCTTTTGTCCATTTTTCTTTAGAAAATTTTTTACTGTTCTTTCAAACTATTGTTTTCTTCATAATGACCTTGCTGTGGTGTTACTATTATAGAACTTTATACAGTGAGAGTTTATGGTGTATTTATAGCATAAATAATTAGTCAGCAGTTTTTACAATTCCAAATCACATAATTTTGAGAGAGTGTTCTCTTTTATGCTTAAAACCTGCACTGTGTATAATATTGTGTCTGGGTATGTAGGAATACTTTTGGTGAAACATCTTAAGGGGTGTTGAACTGTATTCCAGGCAAGTGTAGATACAGATGCAGATGTTTTTCATAAAAGGCAGAGACATCTGCATGATTATTCAGTAAAAATGAATACATAGTGGTTTCATCTGAAAGGTTTAGTGTAATTTCATTCTCTCTGACTGCATAGTTTCTTTCTCTGTACAACACTAGGTATGGATTCCTGGTTGCTTATTCTTACTCTCATGGTTGTGCAGACACATACTAGTTTGGTGTCTGTTTCAGAAATTGTTGGATAGTATAATCCCTTTTGTGCAGTACTTCATATCATCTGCTGCTATAGTTGAGGTTTTTTCCCCTGCAGTTTTCATAAGAGAAAAAGTTACAGTATCTTTTGGAATATCAACTTTGTTTTATGCAAATTGATGAATCTTTCATTCACCACCTCTGTGAATGTCTCTATACTTAGACCATTTTCTTTAACTCTGCATTTCTGAGTTTTGTTGCTTGAGACTTTGCCAGCTAATTTTTAGTTGAGGATACTACAGCATGCTTCTTTGACCTGATACATAGCTTTCATTTAAGATTGTGCCTTTCATATGAACATGCTTTTTCCTTCTTTAGAAACATTATTGCTAGTGGAATATGCTTTTTGGTTTACATATTTAAAGGTGTGTGCCTTCACTATTACTATGTACTATACAAACATGTATAGTTTACACAACTGTAGTGAGTCAGATGATACAGAGAACAGTGAAAAGCAACTCTAAATGATTGTTGTTAAGTTTGGTTATGTCCTGACAAATGCTCATTATGTGAGTCCTCAGAGTTAAATAATGAAGTTTTTGGTTTGGTTTTTTTTTTGGTGAGAATATGTGCATTTGTTTTATACTCGTTTTATAGTACAGAAGATTATGGCTGAAATGGTAAATAAAATCATACCAAGGCTCTGACCAAATAAACTTTTATTTCATATATATAAATGACATACGAAGGCATTTTTAGAGACAGTTTTAGACATTTTATACAGAAACATGAATTTCTTTCCATTTGAATATATAGCGATCTTGTATGTAGCAACTGTTATGGGAAATGTGTTGAAAAATAATTTTTTAATAGTTTGATAAGTTTGTGAATAGGTAGAACTTTAGTTAATATTTGTTTTCATCTTACCTAGATGCAAACTAAAGAGTGGGCATTGCTATGTAAAACAAAAGACATTCCGTGTTCTGAAGATTTTTCCTTAACAAATACCCTGGGAGAACCAGTGGAAATCAGAGCTTGGAATATTGCTGGATTACCTTCTGACATGTTTTCTGTTGATAATGGCATCATTATCTCGTAAGTAAAAAACCCCAACAAAACATTGCAAAGAATAATTTTCATTAAATAACTTCTTTCAACATGATTTTCAGTTATTATTTTTATAGACCATTTTCTACTGTATATCCAGTTTAACAACTAAAGTTATAAAATGACTGTAATGCTTACATTTATAAGAAATATTAATCATAGAGTTTGACTTTATAATGTAAATTTTTTAAATCTGTGAATTCACTCCCTTCCTTTTTAATTCCTATGGATTACTATAATGATACCTTCCCCCCACCTTTTTTTTTCTTTTGTTACTTTTACAAACATGCTGCACGCTGGATTCAGTTTAAGACATCCTAAAATGTTTCAGCAATAGAATTCTGAATACGGTTCTGTTAGTAGTATAATCAATAGATATGGAACTATTTTTCCCTTAAAAAGCTAAAGCTCTTTAATTTTAAAGAAATATGCTGGCATCAGGTGCTACCAACAGGTGTTTCTACAGAGTTATTGAAGATTATTTTGCTCATCTTCCTATGAGAGTCACACACTTTTTCCCTAAGAAGGCACTGGAAATATGATAGATGATATCTTGATTACTTGTCTACAAACAGTTTCCCAGTTTATATTGCCAATTGGTAGGAGATTTTAACATGCAGGCTGTAACATATTTAGTATGTAAAGCCCTGACATTTTGGAAATGTTGGTTTGTACACTGGTGAGGTGAATCTTTATTTTGCTAGGGCACAGTAACAAAATAAGAAAAAAAATTGCCCATATATATCCTCTACTGAAGGCAGTAAGGGAGGTGCAAAAAGTTAAGATGGAGATAATTTCTAGTCTCCTTTCTCACAGAGGATGATCCCAATCAGCTCTTCCCAGTTTCTTCCGCTGTTTCTTGACTTTTCTTCTATGTACTGCTAAACCGCTTCAACAAGAAAAGGTGAGATAGGGCTTTTCTGCAATAACTTCTGATTTCAGAAGGGTCTGCTTTCACATCATACCAGGCAGTTGGGAGTTAGATATGGGTCTTCCTCATCCATGTGATGGTTTTAGATATTGGATGAAAGGTGAAAAGGTATATGTGCACTGACAATTTGGAGTCACTTCCCATCAATACTTCATCCAGACTAGTCATTCCTAGGATCCCCTCTGGAGCAGAACAACCTGGCATATTCCTAGACAAAAGCTAAAAGAGCTTTGGTTTTAGGATTAATGTAGGGACCTCTCTAGCAGGCATTATGAATGGGCCTCCACAAAGTTGTCTTTGCACCCAGTCCAATCCTCAAAGAACTTGAAAAAAAAATTATTAAAATGTGAATTCATAGCAGAGACTTGATTACATCTTTGGAGTGCTGGAATTTCCTAAACACTGTTTGGAGTTAGAAGCTTAGCAGTTGCAATTGTAGCTTCCTGTTGTAACGTGGTTAGTATGACAATAGTCTTATCACAAATTGAAGTCCTGAAAAGGAAAGAAGGATTTTGTTTTGCTTTTAAATACCCTTTTTTTAAAAAAAAAAAATCCCTTTTGTAATTATCTTACGCTACATCCAAATAAAATACTTTGACTTTAATGATACATTGTTTGATCTAAAACATTTTTTAAAATTTGCATATTTAAAGGTATTCTCATTCTTACTTGAAAAGTGAAACAAATTCTGAAATCTCAAAATTCCTCACAGAAAGAAAATATGGATCCCATGAACTCTAATATTATCACCTTTCACTTGTAACATAAGTCTACATTCTTAAGTGGTATTCTAATACATGCACATCTGTGTCCCACATCAGCCACTAGAATTATGTTTGTGTGGGCAGAGTTCATCTGGTGTATATCAATGTCACAATCAGGGCAAACATCAGTGATTTGTATTTATCATATACATATAGTATGGGAACTGATCATGTTAATGTTTTAACATCTAGAAACATCTACAGCTCACTAATGATTAGCTTTAGACTACTGATCACTGACATATGTACAGCACTGACAGTTTTGTTAAATACAGAGCTGGGTGCTTACAACAGGCTAAGCTTGGTGACCTTGTGTAAGCAGTTAAGATTTTCACTTCTGTGTTTCACAATCTGTGTTTGTTATGACTGTAAACAAAGAACCTCTCAGTTTTGTCCAGTATGCTTGCTAATGCATTGCTACTGGCTTTTAGGCTTTGTTCTCAGCACAGCTGAAGCCAAATTGACCATGGAACAATGTTGCTTTAACTGCTTTTCTGTTTGTGATTGCTGCCCATTTACTTCATGTTTGTTGGTTCTCTTTTCTGTATAATGGATAAATAATTATTATAATTCTTTTCCATAGCCAGGTTAATGGTTGTCAAGTATATGATAACATATGCCTAACACTTATGCATCTTTTGTACAGTATGCTACTGCAGAAACTTACTAATATATATCTTTAATTTTTGCTGTTGTTTACATGAAAATTCTCACTGTTTGAGGAGTCTAATGTTTTATAGCACTGGTGAATGAATACTTCTTTTACTGTAGAGTGAATTTTAGGTTTTCACAGATAACTGAAATTGCATATTACAGGGCTAACCTTTGGAAGGATGGATGTGTGGATAGTACTTCAGCTTTGGCAACTGGATAGGTGACAAAGTGCAAAATGAAACAGATAAGACAAAAATAATGCACTAGCTAAAGAACCTCAACGTACTTTCATTTGACTTTCAAAATTTGCATTCATTGTACTTCTGGAAGCAAAACAACTTATTGAAGTTACAGGATGTATGCTGGGATTATGATTGTATATGTAACTTTTTAAAAAAGTAATTACTGTATTAATAATTCAATCACTCAGGCTAAACAGTTGACAAATGTTAATGAATTCAATGCTTCTAAAGTACATCCTAACACTTCACTTTTAGAAGGCTTTGATCAAAATTCTCTTTGAACTAATGGAAAGATGATTAGCATTTTAAAAATAAATAATGATAGCTTTTAATTTTGAAATGTGAGATAGAATCTACCTCAAACTGATGATACATATTATGCCTGTAGTTATGAGTTTATGGCTAGATGAATTTTGCATTAGGGCCTCAGGAACCATATAAAATGCAACTCAAGCTTTTTATAATATCAATTTTTTTAAAAAGCAGAATTAGAGAGCTATTCAGGGATAATTTACAAACATACACAGTGACTGCTTATGCATTTCCCCAAATGAGGAAGGATTTTATCACTGATGAAAGCTATGTGTGTTTGGCTGTTATTGGAGTACCACTCATTAGTTATTCAGTCTTAAGTATTTCATGTCTGTTACACAGTAAGTCTGAAATGGGATGTGCTGAATATGTGAATGAAACTTTGAAGTAATTAGGGAAACACCTACTGTAGGTTTGGCTGAGATTTTCTCAAATCTTAAATTCCTGCTTTAAAATAAGAACATGCAAAATTATCACGAGCAAATTACATAAATATTGTCTGATTTAGAATGTGTTCAACATGTAAGTTTACAGTGATCAGTTGACAGTTTTCAATTGCTGTATCATCTTTCTTTTAAAACCACCTGGCTATATATTCCTTGGGTCTCCCTTTGGGTTCTCATAAGCAACTGAACCACCTAGCACTTTGGGAGCTCAGCAATTCTTTCAGTACACTTTGGATCATTGGTGAACACTGCTGTGAGATTGTCTTCTAATACTGCTGATGCTACTGCCTCATCTGACAGATGTTCAGACTTCAAATCCTCTGTTTGTTTCTCTAGACCTACTGTGTTACCAAATTTGTCCTTATCTGTGTTTATCAAATCATTCAACATACTTGTAACTTTACAAAGCCCACATTTTAACTTTCTTAAGTCTGCTTAGATATCACACTGTCCTGGTGGATTACAAATGCATTTCCTGAATCTCTCAATGCTTTTTACCTGTAAAAGCTTTCTTCCTTCATGGGTAGGCTGGACAGGGTCCCTTCCAGATGACCCATTTTACTAAATTATTTTACAAGGGGGAAGAAAGACATCCTCCTTCAGCTGATGAATGGTCACTCCCAAGTCCAAGTTGTGATCCATAACATAGAAGGAACCTCTGTAGCATCCTGTGTATAATCTTGGGCTACTGCCACACACAGTACCTTTCTCTTCCAAAACTTTGGCTCCTTAACTTCTGCTATGTTGCTTCCACAATCTCTGTTTTCAGTCCAAAGAACCTAAGGTGTTTGTGATCCGTACCTCCATATATATTCCCTTTTCTAAGGGATCACATTTATTTGGGCACTTTAAACTGTGCAGAGATTCTGCAAGCAGGATCAGTCATGATTTCTGAGGACAGACTTATTTTTTCAGTAATACACATACATGATAGTTAGGTACTAAGCTAAACATCAGTTTCCTCGTAACTGCATCAAGAACACTTTATAAGTTTGTGCTAGTCAGAGGTGGGGAAATGATGGCCTCCATTGCATCTTGGAAAGGACTGGTTCTTGATCTTGCTGAGCTGCCAGATCTGACGTCAGTTGCCAAAAAATTGAAAACCAGTCTCTGCTTTTTCCTTCTTTCCAAAGTTCCATAACTTGTTACTATTCCCAAGCAACCAACTTCCCTTTCAGCTTCGTTTTCACTTTTCATATCTTACATAGTTTTGCTTGTCTAGTCTCTCACAGCTTAAAAAAAATATTTTTTTTCAGTAATGATAGTCCTGAGTCACACAGCTGCACTTCACAGAACTGCGTCTGAGTCACAGATAGATGAACCCTTGGATTAAGGGTTACATGCATGTTATTGTGTGTTGTTACATTTACACATGTATAAATAAGCCTTACAACTACACTTAGTCCTTGATAAGAAGTTTGTGGAATAGAGATTAAAACAGAGACTATAAAGGATTTTTTTCTTTCTTAAACTGTGCTTTACCTGTTTTAAAATTACTCTCTTGAAAGAAGATCAAGGTTTGTAGTGTGTTACACAGTTTTACCTGCCAGCAATTTTGAAACTAATAAGCTTGCAAGAACTTAGAACATTGAGAAGTTTGTCTGAGCATTGTCTTATAGAAATTGTAATGTATCTACAAATACTTGCTCTGTACCTTTTTTAATTCAAGGTTTATCACTTTCTGTTGACAGTTTATGGAAACCTTTTATAAAACATCACTTGTTCTAAGAAAAGGTATATTTGAAGAATAGACAAAAATGAGATTGTCTTTTACTTAGTTGCATACATTTCACCTTAGTAGTTTTAAGGAAAATAAGAATACAGATGCAGACACATTTGCATTGCAGGTTTTATTTGTGAATCAGATTTTTTCAAGAGATAGGTTCAATTTAAAAAAAAAATTATTAATGATAAGTAATTTGCTAGTGTCATTGTGCATAAACTAACTTGTAATAATGATAGAGGCTATAGAAGTAGTCTGAAAGATTTCTTTTTATGCCAAATCTGGAAAAAAAGGGTATTGCTGGGTTTTTTTCCTTCCAGTAATAAACTATATTATATCTCCTAACCAACTGGGATCTGACTGGGCCCTTTGATCCAAATTTTAGGACTACACTTACGTTGGAATTCTCACTTCTGCCTGCTTAGATGGTTTCTAATTTAGGTGATTATTGCTGTAATTGTAATTGACCATTAAAATGTGTCACTAATCTTAGCTAGCTTGGTAATGTAACTACATGTGGTAGAGAATACTGTAAAAAATCTGTGAAGTAGTTATAAATCTGCCAAAAATAAAAATCCAGAAGTTCTTTGTGTCCATTGCTGCTTACAGATTAGGGATTAAAATGTAGACACCTTTGAATCTGCTTATGTATTGCCCTTTATACTAACTCTAAAATGTCTGTTTAGTGGAAAATTCCATCTGTTTTCACCTGAAAATGCTCACTTATGCATATGACTTTATTAAAACTTCAAAATTGCAAAAGTTAGCGATCTTTTTATTTTAAAATGTTATAAGTCTTATTCTAAGTACTTTATTTGAAAGAGGAAAATTATTTTGTAAACAAAGAACTATCATTCATTCATCTATCTCCTGTTAAATTAATCAAGGATTATACCTGAGTATGTGCCTACTATGATTTCTTACTGATGCGCTTTTGTTTTAATGACAAAAGGGAATAAATTGCCCTAAGAAGTACTTTGAGGTAGACCTTTGAAGAGCTTATATTACAATTTTGAAAGTTTTTATTTTTCGCTTCAGTAACGCAAGAAGATGGCCTCTGATGATAGATCCTCAGGGTCAAGCAAATAAATGGATAAAGAACATGGAAAAAATCAATAATTTGCATATAATCAAACTCAGCGACCCTCAATTTGTTACAACACTGGAAAATTGCATTCAGTTTGGCAGTCCTGGTAAGTTAATGACTAATGAAAGTGTAAATTACAGAAGAACCTGGAGGGGGCACAATTAGCTAAAAAATGAAACTCCAGTGAGTATGAAATATTATAGTTAAAGAAAACAGATTTTTTTTTTTCTCGCTTTGAATCAAATTAGTACTGTGGTAATTGAAGTCCTCACCCCAGGTTATAAGATACTTCTTAGCACAATATAACTATAATACTCAGTTTAATTTGTATCCTTTAATTGCTTTATGAGATTTGCCACTTCTTTGTTTTCATGTTACAATAATTTTATTTCTAAAAAGTAATGTTTTTAATTGGCTTTTCAAGAGTATAAATACATATTGCTAGGCTGTGTTCATTAATGATTCTTGTATTCTCTGTATTTTTAAGTAGTCTTATTACCCTCAAATAGAAATAAATTAATGAAACACGTAGTTACAACTCCAGCTTTTTTCAATGGCTAACTGGACGACAAGTAAAGAAATGGATTGTTTATTCTCTGTTATTTCTTTCTTGATTTTGACAATCTCATATGCTTACAGTGAAAATTGCAGGAGACTTAGTTACCCAAAATTATTTCTGTGGCATGTGGCATTTAATTTGTTGTTATTTCCCTTTCTGAAAATGGTAGCCTTAAACTGCTGTTCTAAGCTATTGGCAGCAGTAATAGTGATAGCATTTTAGTTGCTTTTTTTTTTGCAAATTGATATAATATTAGAAAAAGAAATTAAGTTATATTTATTTGATTCATTTTTCAGTCAGCTGAATACTCTTCAGAAACATTAACCTTATCACTGGATATTGCTTGACTAATATTTTTATTGTTTGTACACTGTAAATACATATTATACATATGTATTGTAAAGAACAGTCAATCAGTAATATAAATGCCAAGACAGTCCAACTAATTCTTGTATTACCTTGAAGTGCTACTGGAGAATATTGGAGAAGAACTTGATCCTATCCTTGAGCCACTTTTGCTCAAACAGACATTTAAGCAGTCAGGGTGTATGTGCATTTGCCTTGGAGACTCCACTATTGAGTATGCTCCTGAATTCCGCTTTTATATTACAACTAAGCTGAGAAATCCACATTATCTTCCTGAAACATCTGTTAAGGTGAGAATTTTGAAAGTGAACGTGCAACTCTGTTTTAATTTTAAAAATATTCCTTGGCTAAAACCAGTGAAGAATTTCTGGCATTTGTTTATTCCTCCTCCCCTGCCAATACTGGTTTCTTTTTTCACTGCTGGACGACTGGTATCATCTTAGGAGTGTTGACATTTCTCGTATCTAATACTTCACCTTGCAATACTGTAGTTCTTTCATACTGTCAGGAATTTATTTATTTATTTTTCACCTTTCACAGTCTGTATCTCCTGATGCTATTTAGTCACCTTTTATTATAGAAACATTTACAAGGACTTAATATAATAGTCACCTCACATGCAAACCCTACATTAGGCTTTCATATTCATGATTTTTATCTGCAGTATAGTTAGGGACAGAAGTCTGAGAAATTCCTGGCCTTGTGACTTTTTAATAACAGATTTACATATTTGATAACTATAGCTATTCTTATTTTTCTATGTTATGACAAAAAAAGTTGGTTTCCTGCTTTAAAGAATAAATTTGGTTGTTTAGTCTTTTTGAAGTTGCTCGGAAAATATATTCCCCCTTTTATTTATTATTATTTTTGGAGAACAACAGTTAGAAAAGTATTGAAAAAGTATTATAGAAAAGTATTGCAAATTTACACTTTGGTTAAACAGACTATACTGAAACACAAAACCTTGAAATCAAAACTTTTTGAACTGTTATGCTAGTCAGTAAAATGGAACAGTAAGTTGTTTCAACAATGAAGGAATTCTGATGCAGGAAAAGTGGAAAAAAAATAATGAAAGGGAATAACTTCTGTTCAGTTTAATGCACATCAAATCACCTAGACAAAGGTGGTAATTAGCTGCATGTTCAGAAAAAAAAATAGTAGTATGAAAGGAAGAGAACATCCAAAAGATTTAGAGTACATATACATTTAAAAGCTATATGAAGGTTATTTCCTAGGAAAAGTTTTTTATTTAACAGACAGTTAAAATCTCCTAGTTGCCAATCAACAGAAAATAGTCTTCTCTTTTTTTTTTTTTTTCCCGCAGAATACAAAGCTTCTAAAGATGAATCTTCTCTAGTTGGGTTCCATGCAGTCAGACATGAGTTGTTAATTGCTCTAATGAGGAGCAGTTGCTTCATGACATGGTTGGGTATACTCCCAGCTACACCACACACTGCTGAGCTAGCTGGCTAAGGTGGCTCATGTACAGGGAGCAGGAGGCAGAAAAGTAGCATCGAAATATCTTGTCTGATGCTAACTGCAACATCCATTGGTGAATTTGTCCTGAGGATTATTCAGGAGCTAGCTAATCGAATGAGTCCAGGGAAATTGATATGGTTATCATATTTCACAGAGAACAATTGTACTGAATTCTGATGTGAGTTACATGTTGAAGCCTGCAAAGAGACATAGGTCATGGATTTACATGTATGTACACTACATAGATATGTATTTGCAGTTATTAGCCATTTGAAGTAGCTTCTTTCTGTTTCTGATATCTGAAAAATCAGATCATTTTCAGCACTGCTGAGGGAAAGTGACTTATTCATATCTATAAAAAATATCATTCTGTCTCTCAGGGACCAAGGAGAAGTGTAGATTGTGGACAGCAGTTTGTGCTTAGACCTCAGAGGTTCCGATATCTGAATCAGCCAACCTTTCAGAGCATGGCAGCTCTGATTGAAAACTAACTCATAATGCTGTTTGTAGCTAGCCTTTGACTTTGAAGAAGGGAAATGGAGCCTATAGAAGACTCTTGAAATTTTTAAACATTAGGTCCCCCTCATACTTCCCATTACTAAAATTGTTACATAAGGTGAGGAAGAAATAGGCCATAATACTTGTGAAGAATATATTGATTCCTAGTGTCAAATAGAACTGAACCTCCTCTCAAAACTCCTGTATGCAAGAACAGTGTGATATGCTATCTGTGCTCCTAATTTTTTTTCAGATGAGGCTTACTGTAACAAAAAAATATTATTGATGTATTTTAAGAAAGTTAAAATACTACCCCTCCTAACTTTACAAGCAAAACTCATGAAAAAGAGCCTCAAATATTAGGACAACTCTGAGGTATTATTAGTGGCAGAATCAGATCAAGACAAAGTAACTTTACAGGTATTTCATTTCTACCTGATCACTATGTCCAAGGTGAACATTCTTTTGAAACACAAGTCAACAGTATCTATACCCACCAGAAAAGCCCAAAGAGAATCTGTAGTCACTACTACCTAGGCAATTAATAAAACCCAATACTTTAATCAGTCTTAAAGATTAATAAGTAGATTATTTTCTTGGTTTTAAAATACATGCATCAAACTATTTTCTAGCCTTCTGCTGGTAATGTATTCCCTCCCTTTCTCATGTAAAATATTGTACGTTTTTGCCACTCCTTCAGTAAGAGCATGTGGGTTTTTCCAGATCTATTATAAATATGTCAATAATTTTTTTTCCAGTCACTTATTTTCTCGTGAAAAAGAGAGCATGACACTATCCTAATTCTAAGATGCAAATATATCTGTAATAATAACACTACAAATTGCATGTGAACGAGGCCATTAAAGAAAGAAAATGTGGCAGAGGCAATAATGTTTGTTCTTGTTACATGGACCAGTCAGTTGAAGCACTGATATTCAAAGCTTCAGTGTAATTTTGAGGAATGGAATGAAATTCTATACATTCTTGTCACATCCCTTTTATGGTTAACTTTCTGGGTTAGCTTTCCAACACATAATCTTAAACCCTCAGCTGCAATTCATTTACTCTCAAGGTTAGGTTGAGCATATTACATAGTATTATACAAACCTCATCTTGTACGTGAAGAAGCATTTTTAATTGCATCTGGCCATAACTGTGCTATCTTTCAAAAAAAATTTCTTCTAACAGGTAACGTTATTGAACTTCATGATAACTTCAGAAGGAATGCAGGATCAGCTTCTTGGAATTGTAGTTGCAAGAGAAAGGCCAGATCTTGAAGAAGAAAAACAAGCCCTCATACTTCAGGGGGCTGAGAATAAAAGGTATGAGGATAACTTCCCTTGCTATGGATAGAAGCAGATTGCAGTTTAAGGAAATACAATAATGAGAAATATATTTCAGAAACCTCTTTTTTGTTTAATTTAACAGGAATTTCAAGACTGCTATTTCTGAGAACCCAAACTTGGGCTTCTGTTTGTTTTTTAGGGTGATTTGGATAAATGCTTTTACTCATATTCCTACTGGTTGTACCTTTCTTCTTCTGATGTGGTTTGCTATTTCTGGGATTATTAGAAAATGTTAAAGAGCTGGATTGCGGACTGTGTAATTGCAAAATTTTCTTTTTTTATGCCCTCTGTTTTTATGCATCCCTTCCATGATACTGGCATATGATATGCTGTACTCACAAATTTTGATTAGATATTAATGGTTGTGTTTTAGAAATGTTTTCATTGTGTGCTAGATTTGTACTGATTGTACATGGAAAGAGCATCTTACCCCATGGGAAAAAGCATGAAATGTGAAATATCCAAAGTGGTTTGTCACTTCCTCCTTCAGCCATCCATTTTTAGCCTGAAAGTGGATAAATTTTTCAGAAATTTAAGGGAATGTTTAATAAGAAAAAAAGGTTGTTTTATGAATATAATCTACACATTGTCTTATTTTATAGCAACTAACAGAAAACAGCTGTAATCTTCATATATGAAAAATCTTGTATATTATTTTAGGCAGCTAAAAGAAATAGAAGACAAAATTTTAGAAGTTCTTTCCGCCTCAGAAGGAAATATTTTGGAGGATGAAACTGCTATCACAGTACTGTCTTCTTCCAAAGTTCTGGCTAATGAGATTTCTGAAAAGCAAGCTGTAGCTGAAGAGACAGAGAAGAAGATTGATGCTACTCGTATGGGCTATCGTCCTATTGCTACCCATTCGTCAATCTTGTTTTTTTCTATTGCTGATCTAGCCAACATTGAGCCGATGTACCAGTATTCACTCATGTGGTTTATTAACCTTTTCATCATGTCTATAGATAATTCAGAGCAATCAGAAGTTTTACAAACAAGGTAAGAGTGATAATTCACCATTTGTAATTGGTCATGTATTCATAGTTACTCCAGAAATGTTACTGTCATTTCTCCAAAGTGCATTGTCTCAGGCATTACATTATGAATTTTTTTTTTTTGGTACATATGTATGTGAGATATTTTGCTGGAAAATAATTTATTCATAGAAACAAAATGGTATAATATATTACAAGTGCAACATATTCCACTATTTCTATTTAGTAATTGCTACCTCAAGTCATGTGTGAAATTACAAAGTATCAGTTAAATAAAAATGGTCCACTTGCTTTGATTTTATATTTCATTTCATGTAGTGACTTTGTATGCCTTGAAACATTGAACTTTGTCTTTCAACTTGAAAAAAGTTTACATTTTGTCCCATGACCATCTTTGTGTCGGTATTTTGTGTATAAAAATGTATGTATATATATCCATTTAACTGATGAGGAATCAGTAATTTTGACAGGACTTAAAATGCTAATAAAAACCCAGGAGCATTTATATATTATAGTAATATTATTAAAAATGGTCTATTTCTTGCCAGCTGAATGGAAGAAAACAAAAATAGATAGAAACACAAGACTAAAAAGGAGACACAGATCAAACAACACAGCTTGCTTTCAATCTCCTGCCAAAAGTCTTCCACTGTTCAATTATAATAGATCACACTTAGGTTTCTGAATGATCACCATGTCTGAACTGCAGGAATACCCTCCAAGTAGCTCCCTGTCAAGGGACTGGTGACCTAGGTAGTTGGAAAAAAGCCATAGCACCTGTCCACATCTTTGTTACTACCTTGAAATTATTTGAAGTAGTCGTGCAAATTCAGACACTGCATTTCTAATGAAAATCATGTGTTGCAAAGATGTAATTGCTCTTAAACGTTTTTTGTGTTATTTTGCTCACAAAATGGTACATGCACTTAATGATTGCTCTGGGGTAATTGAACAGAGAGTTTATTAGAACAAAGGAAGTCTACATGGTTTGTAGTAGGTTTCCAGAGTGCACACTCTTTAGAGCAATATTAATGGAAGGTTGTTCTTTTTCAACACCTGTAGGTTGAAGATTCTCAAGGATCATTTTACTTACTCGCTTTATGTCAATGTCTGTCGCTCCCTCTTTGAAAAGGACAAGCTGCTCTTCTCTTTTTGTCTAACTGTGAATCTCCTGAAATATGAAAGATTGGTAAGTAATGAAAAATAATTTGCAGTTTGATATGATATGTATTAAACTCCATATACAAATTACCGGTAATAGGAACATACAGGATAAGAGTAGAGAAATAAGTTTATAAACAATTATATTACTTAAGCCTCAAGTTTGTGGTGTTTTATTTTCATTTTAATAAGCAATTATCATAATTGAAAAAGATTCTCTAGAATAAAATAAATATATAAAAAACAGGTATGTCAAAACTGAGCTAGATTATAACAGTTTTTCTAACCATTACTGAAATCAAAGCCCAGCCTATGTTATTCTTACAGTGAACACTTTGCAAAATTTTACTGTAATGTATTCAGAGTTCTAAGAGCATATAAAAATTAATTGTAACCATCAATTTAAGAAACTACTGATCTCTTTCACTTAAGGTGCTAAAGGTGTTTATTTTTGCATAGAATTCCTCAAAACCAAACACTTGTACCTACTGAATTCTATTAATTTCCAGTAACTCTTTACAAAATATTTCTTTACAGGATTTTTTTTAAATTCATAATGAAATTTTAATCATCTCATCTGCAAAACAGGAGTTATGGTTACTTGGAGTTGTTTCAGTGTAATATGGAAACATTTAAAATTTTAGAAACTTTTGAAAATTTTATATTGGGTCATACATAGAAGTTAATTCTTTCAAGAGCTGGCAGTAATAATCAGGGGACACTGTTCTCCCATTCATAGGAACTTCAATTTAAAAATTCAAGCCATCAAAGTAATTTTGAGATAAAGGAGTATTGAGAAAGGAGTGAGATATGTAACAGGCTGATATTTCTTTTTCATATTTAGACTTGCATTGTAGGAAAAGGTTGAAAAATGCATGGTACCCTGAAATATGTCCAGTATTTTTTTTCCTTCAACATTCTGGTATTTGAAGAAGGTCTGAAAATCTAACCATTTAACAGTGTTCATTCCCCCAGCTACGATGCAGATGAATCTTTAAATTGGCTCATATCTTAGGTTTTTTGATTCCTTAAATTCATGTTTAACTGAAAAACAGACACTAAATACTTTGGAAATAAGCTTTTAGTAGTTGTATAGGAGCTTTTTCAACTAATGCAGGAATTTAGATAAATGTATTGATTTCCTACATAATGTACTAAACTGATTAGATTTTATTTATTTAATTCTGAGAGCAGTGTTTTTCATTGTAGATCAATGAGAATGAGTGGAAATTTCTTTTGACTGGAGGCATAGGTTTGGACAATCCCTTTTCTAATCCATGTACCTGGCTTCCTCCAAAATCATGGGATGAAATTTGTCGACTGGAAGATTTGCCATGCTTCACAAACATTCGTAAGGATTTTACACGACTGAAGGATGGATGGAAATTGGTATATGACAGCTTGGTATGTTAACATTCCTGATTGCTTGCATTCATAAGGTAATTAACACATTGAAAATATATATTCAGGGAAAAGAAAGTGCTGTCATTCTACATGGTATGTTCTTACATATATGAATGAAAATATTTAAGCAAATATTATGTAGTGGTAGATCATTGCCAATTTGTCACATGGCTTCTGAATATCAAGTCATGATTTAAATTAAATTTGGATGGAAAAAAGGCAACAAAACCTGGAGTGGTAAGGTGATAGTGAAATTTGCTAAACTTAAGGCAACCACTGTCCCTTGTCAGTCTATACATTTTTTACTATGCTTTGATGATGCCTTTTCATGCTATTATGTAGCATGCTGCTTTCCCGGATAAGTGAAAAAACCCCAATTATTGCCATGTAGAGAAACTAGAATGGCATTAGGGAGACCTGTGACTCCCTGTTCTCACAGTGACCTGGTATATGCCTTAATGACTTATTTTGTCTTTAACTTCATCACTGTTTCCTTAAATCTAAGCTCTTCAGACGAATCTTGCTCCACATGTGGACATTTGCTTAACCTTTAATCTTGCTATTACCTCCTCTTCTTATCATGCTCCCCTCTTCTGCTTCTTGATACACAAAGTGCTCATCATACACATACCTCTTGAACAAACAATTAAAAAAGTTATCCTTCTTTCCTGCTGGCACCATATCTGACCATAACCACTTCTATGTTCAGATAATACTGTCCATTTGTGCTAGTCTATTGAACCACTTTTCTCACTGTTAACTTAAATGATGAAAATTTATCACCAATCTTCAGTCAAATGACCCAGGACTTCTTACACCCATTTCAAAAAGATGAATTTTGTGTTTTATTCATTGTAAATGTCAAGGATTTAGAAAGCCTTTCTATTTAAAAAACGGGCTTAAAGCATGCAGAGAGGAAGAGAATGGATTTTGGGTTGGAAATGCTCATAAGTGTATGATAAGAGACATTAAAGAAACTAAGCAGCTGCGGCTCCTTCAGTTGTCCAGATTGCACGAAACAGTCAAATACCAGAGATAAAGCTTTCCTTGGGTATTTGCAAAAAGGTACAGCAAGTTGAGGGCTTTAGTTCTTCTTTGGGAAATAGTCCCTTAGAAAATGAACAGAGATGATGGCATTTGAAGAAGAGACTGAGGGAGGGAACTATTTTGTTATGCACTTTGGCATTATAACTTTTTAAACCAATGCCTATAAATTAAAAGAGCTGACTTTCAGAAGTGAAGATTTAAGATGTGTGTGATAGCTACGTGTGCATTCACACAGCTAAACTGAAAAAATAGAAATTTCTTCATTTAAGTGGCATTCAATAAAATGAGTTCTATAGAATTACATCATCAGTTAACTGATAAAGAATCTAACAAATGGTAACACTGAAGCCAGGAATATTCAGTTACTGAACCCTGAGTGCTAGATCAAAAGGAATGCCATAATCTGTCACTGTCCTGATATAGAAGAGCTGCTATACATTTTACTTGTTATGTGAAAACATTTTTGTTACCTATCTATCTAGCTTTAATGCTAGTACTTCCATGGGGATGCACTAGAATTTTAAAAAATTCTAGTTAATGGGTGTTGGGGAAGATTCCTTTTTGATAGCTGTATTTTTTTATCACCAGTATTGTTTATCTCCAGTAATACGCAACCAGCTTTTTCTCCTGTCTTACAAGTGATACACAAATTTAAATAAAGGGCAGTTTCATGCGTGTACATTAGAGAGAAGGCACAATAGCAATGTTTCTCGAACCATTTTGTCATCAACAGCCATACACTGAATATGAATGTTTTTCAAAGGAGTTTGAGATGCACTCTTCTCCTCCCACTGTTGTAGATCAAGTTGCTTCCTGACTTCAAATCCCCAGTTCACGGACTCCATGTTGTATTGCATGTCTTTGAGCAGGGACTGAAACTCAGTTCTCTAGCTGGCTGACTTAATCTCAAAGCTACTGATGCATCTCTTCTCATGGAGAAGTGAAGGGTTTTCAGCACAGTGGCACAACTCAATGGAGTCTTCAGTGCCACCTTCACTCCTCAGTGTTTCCCAATTCATCCGGTTTTCTACAAAGCTTGCAAATTTTTAGCTAAACTCTTCAACAACTTTAGACATGTTGTTCTGAGGTATCTATTTTTCCCATATATTAATATAAAAATAACACAGCTTTCTGGATTCCGATCTGAAGCTAAGTGCCTAAAAGTTAGGGAAGGAGGGAGCCAGGCTCCAGATCCTTAGCAGAATGTGAGCTCCATCGTGGTTTGATTTTTATTTTTTTTTTTAGCTTTAAGCACGTCAATCCCATTTCTGTATATTAAGAAAAGATACATCATGGATTGATGTGTCAAGTTAAAAAATAATTTGCTCTCACTATAAGTAATTCAAAAATGCTTTAAAGAATGTTGAAATACATGTATTTTTAGGATCCCCAGCATGAGAATTTTCCTGCAGAGTGGCAAAAGTTGGGGGAGTTCCAAAGGATGCTTATCATTCGCTGCCTGAGACCTGACAAAGTATGTACTAAACTTTAATCTTTATTCAAAAAGGTCTGTCCATCTTGAAAATCAAAAGTGTTTGCAAATATGCATTTCAATTGTGTTGTCTACAACCATTCTGCAACAGCCTATCGTAATGGAAAATAGGAATTAATGAGATTTAGAAAAAACAAGTTTGACATTGTAATGAAAAAGCTTTTTAAAAAAAAGCTTTTGTTAAGTTTCAGTGTACACACCAAAATCCCCAGAGCTCTTCCTCCTTGAGACTTGTCTTACAAACCTTGTGACTTTCATTTTTCAGTAAACTTGCTATTTTTGCTTCTGTAACTTTTTTTATTGATGTCATTATCTATGATAAATTTTGTCTGATCTAGGAAGATAATGGTAAGCAGGAGTGTAGATACATAGGTACTTAAAAGTAACCATTATTGCAGACACCCAGATCTGCTTTGTTCTACAGAAAGTGTTTTGAAGCAGAACTGTTCTGATTTGAGTCTGTCTAGCTATAAGGCTTGAATGTGACACAGACCACAATAGGTGCTCAGTTGCGAATCTTTATTCGAAGAAAGTCAACCTACTAAAAACCAGAATATAAGTATTTGCTTAGACATTTTTTCATGTATTCACAGGTTAGTGGGACTACTATTTGTCCACACCTCACCATAATGACAAAGCACATTGTGAAAGATAGTATAAACAGTTATGACCTCTGTTCCAGAGAGCCTATGAAAGGAATTCTCTACACTTCCTCACACAATTGTTCAGCTTTATATTAGTACTCAGATAAAAACATGAATATTTATACCATATAAAGAAAACTTTTAGAGTCAGACTTTACACTTCACTTCTCCTGGATTTTTTTTCACTGGCAGTATGAGTTTCCAGAACGTTGGGCAGATGGATCAGTATGGAGAGGCACTGGTGGCGTATACTGATGCTTGGTGACAAAGTTATCCACAAGACGCTGCCTAGTTGCAGTGACTTCTTCTTCAAAAGAGTTTATTATGCTTCTGCCAATTTTGCACTTAAAGCAAAGCAAAAGATTGAGACTTTCAATGGAGTGATTTAACTGTCTAGTTCAACTACATTCAGAACTTAGATCCTCAAAAACCCACTGATCTGCCATTAATTCTAGCTTAGAGTCTATGTTTGGCTATGGTCAGCAATACTGCTGTCTGAATGGTGCAGAGCAGTTTGGCAGATATTTTCATATGCATACGCCCATTTGATTCAGAGACTCCTCCACCAGCCTTGCCAGTAGGGCTCAGTTCAGTGACCACTTTTGGGTATGTGTAGTATACTTTCTTTTAAAGTAAATTGTGAACCTACTATTTAGCTGTATTTTAAAAACACATCAGCGAGGGAGACTTCAGTTTGATTTTCTTCTGTGTGCAGAGGCAAGATCTTGCTTCTCAGGATGCATTAGGATATTGGTGCTTCAAGATGACATCACACTCTGGATCAGCCCTAGTGCACAGCCCTCCAAGCTATTGGTGACCGTATTCTTGGGGGCAAAGTGTCCCCACTTGAAGCTACTGCTTCAAGTTTTCTATATGCCATACTTAGAAATAAAGTAATATTATGGTTGAGCCCCCTTGGAACACTGCTCTATATCATTCACTGTTCAGGTTAAATAACATCATCTTCTCACTCTTAGTCCACCTTTTAAGATATCGGACTGCTCCCACTGCAGCATGTGATCCTATTTTTATGTATTTGAGTCTGTTGCATAGGGAACTTAAATATTTAACCTTGACAGTCACCAGGTATATTTTCAATACAGATCAGCAAGGCAAAGGTCTTATTTGTTCAAACCCACGAGGAAGTAAGATGCAGAACCTTTACTGAGCCTCATCAGGGAACTTGGTTCACTTGATTCTTACTATCCATAGGATTAGGGGTCATATATCAAAGATCAGCTGATCTTGATCAACTAATTGAAGCAGCTCAGTTTTGTGTGCTTTCATATATGCCAACACTATGGCATGCATGAAATCCCAGAAGTGGGGAGCAATAAAACTGGATAAATGTAAAACATTTGAAATGGGCTTTAAAGTTTGAAAGTTTAATTAGACTGATTTGCTTGTAAAACTGGAGATGTAAGCAATCATCTCGTCAAATTTTGTCTTTTCATATGTGTTGTTCATCCCTCCTGAGAAAGATAGAGCTGCTTATTGTAGAGTTTACTGGATTGATTGATTATTGCACCCAAGATATTTTTTCTGCTGTAATGAGTTGTTGGAAAAGTATTTCTAAAGGAAACAGGTTTTTCTTCAAAAGCTAGACAATAGACTACACTGAGAAGTGTTTAGGTGCAGATTTCTTATCCAACAATGCATGCAAGTCATTACTTTGGAATGTCATGTTCTAACCTTACACAATCACTCCTTGCTGATGCTTGGAAATCTTAGAGATGGAAGTTCTTGTTTACATTCTAGCTTTGAATCTTAACGTACGATTATTTGGTTAACACTTACAAGGAAGGTTCTCAGCCGTGTCATCTCCAGCATGTAGTACTCCTCCATTGTCAAGTCATCAAAGTGCTTAGTAAGGGATAAAAAGCCACAGCTGTGACGTTTGGTGTGTTCCTCCCTGCAGTGTAAACCCAGAATTAGAACAGATATTAAAACCATGAAGGTGACATTTCAAGAGATGAAGAAATCTGAGCAGACACATCTCTTCAGTACTTCTACTGTCTATCATTAGAAAAAGTATCATACAGAAAATATATGAAATAGATTTTAGTGGATCTCAGATACAAGCTAGTTGAACTATTTCAAGGTTACTGGGGGTAAGATAAACTTTCAGTAGGCTTCAGTTTTGTGAACTCTTACAGAGGAATTGGTAATTTTATAATGAGTAAGGGGATATTGTCAAAGAAGTTTGGAGGAATACTTCAAGAACATTGTTACATCTGTGCTTACCATGGGTCATCATTTGGTTCCCAGCCCTCCAGTTCTATCAAGCAAAAGAAACATTTTGCCACATCTGGTTCATTTGCATTTGGACAGTGGACAAAGCCCGCCTTTGCCATCTGCAGGTGACAGTTTAGAAGTTTAGAGGCTCATCCAATATCAAGCTCATGTTCACATCACCAAACTGTTTCTGAAAGCTTGTAAATAATGCCTTTCCCCGCAATGTCTGTCAGCACAGATCAGGCTAAAAAATAAGTTAAGTGTGAGGACTGCAAGCAGGTAAATAAGCAACTAGTAAAGGGACAAGGAATAGGCTACAAGTAGTGAACAGATTTCTGCATATTTGTGGTATCTGCAAGCTACCGGAGTAGCTTTGTTCTACCAGAAAACATCTAGTAGATGCCATGCTACATAGGCCTTTCAGTGGCAGTGCATGAGATCTGTCATAGCCAGGACTTTAAAGAATATTTTCAGAGAAAAAAAACATAGCATAAGACCATAGACATAGAGAACCTTTAAATATAAATTATGTGAGTAAAATGCTACATCTTTAACTTCTGTGTTTTCCTGTCACTTTAGAATCACATCTGGTCAGAATACTAAAAATTAATTAAGTTTGTTGTAGTTATCGAACATCACACCTTCTCAGCGAACTCTTGCGCTATGACTCATCCGAGATCCAGCCTGGAAGTTTCATTTGTGTGCCAAAGTAGAAAACAGGTGGATTTATTTTTAGATGCTTAAGTCAAAGCCTGCAGGGACATAAACATTAAGTTTTCTAAAATCTAAATAATTTCAGTTTCTGAATTTTAAGTAGTGATCATTCTGTTACTTCTTTCTTCCTGCTGGATGTGTACTTGTTTCTTCTAAGGTAGGCTTCTTTTTTATGAATGAAAACTTGCAATCAGAAAGACTACATAATGCAATAAATTTACTTTTAAGTAACAAGAACAAAAAAAAATGAAAACAAGTAACTATATCAAATTCTGTAGCTAGACTAGTGAACTGAACATGTAGTAGGATGACTGAACAGTTATCGTACTACAGTATTTCTGAGCAGGGAACAGAGGGAAGTTGGAGTATTATCTCCTCATCTTCTTCAGGCTTAGTAGAAGCTCACAACTCTTCTTGAACATGAATATACTTAACAAGGACTTCATATTCAGGCACAGTACATAAAAAATAAAGCATAGTAAAAAAATACCCATTTTCAAACTTACATTCTCTGGAGTGCATTTGCAGTTCTCTATAAAAGGCCAGTTTGTGAACGTTTTTAAACGGTTCTCATATTCATACATATCCTTAAAATCACTTAAGAGCTTGGAAGCCAAACTGAGCTCTTTCAAGAGACTCTCCATCTATAAAACCTGGAGTTAATATAGCCCAGAGCCTCCCTCCTGCTCTCAGATTTAAGGCGTTATAACAATTGGTGACACATTGCACCTGTAAAGCAGGGTAGGTTGTAAAGTAAATAAAAACACAGGTGAGTTTGTGAGCAGGACAATCAAGAGAAATTAAGCTACTGGATCTTTTTTTCCCATGTTACATTCTGTGTACTCAGTCACACTATGTATGTATTAGCTGAAAGCACCTATGCTAATGTGGTATGAAAATTATGAATTTTGTCATTGAAATGTCAAAAATGCAAGTTAAAAACTCTAGTTGCAAATACAGTAATTTTACATGTAAAACTTTGTGACCAAAGCGGTTGCATTAACATTGCTATTTGAAACCTTTAGCATTTCTTGAATTTTGTGTTCAAGATTAAATTTAGTTAAGTTTGCAAATATGTTCATTTCTTTAAAAGGGAGGTGGTTAATTAAAAATTCTAGATTGCCAATATTTAAAGAATTATATCTGTAAGGGTTTACAGGATCAGACAATTAAGCTGTCATTTTATAAATTGTCTCTCATTTTGGTACAGAGCCCAATTAACTTCAGTAGGAAGTTTAAACACCAGTGTGTACAAAACTGCTGTACACAGCAGTTTTCTAAGCCAAGATCTTAACACCTTTGAAAGGTGTTGCATTATGAGACTTGAAAATTGAAATCCTCTCCATAATACGCATGGAGTAAGTGCAGAAAAAATTCTGGCTTCCTATACCAGCACATTAGTTTGTCCAGATGTGGTGACAGAAATGAGATTAAGGATCATTTCCATAGGACTTCCAATTTCAACCCTCTTAGTGCATATTTTTTGCCTAGATTTATACATGCTAAATCATTGATTCCTCTGGGACTGTATTTGTATCTAATTTTATATGCAGGAACACTGTCCTTGAAATTTATATTGTAATGTTCAGAGTAATATGTATTAATGCTTACACAAAACCAGGGCACTTTAATTCTATTTTTTCCTTTTTTTTTTTTTTTAGATAATACCAATGGTGCAGGAATTTATCATTCACAACCTGGGCCGTCCATTTATTGAGCCACCTCCATTTGATTTGTCAAAAGCATTTTCTGATAGTCATTCTTGTGCACCGCTGATATTTATACTTTCTCCTGGTGCTGATCCCATGGCAGCCCTTCTTAAATTTGCTGATGATCAGGTATTTTAGTATCTCCAGGCTTTTTTAATATAATTGATGCTTGTGTGTGTGCACGTGAACACATGTATGTTTACATGAAGCAAGGAACTTTATTTAAGTAGAAGTTGAAATGCCAAAGCTCAAACCCCTGTTTTTAACTGCCCAAAAAGATGTTAAAATTGATCTCATGGTTCTCTTTAACACAAAGCACTAATTAATGCATGTGGATTGTTTTTAGGAATGAAAAATTTGTCTGTTGTTTATAAGAAATCGGATAGTACAAGTTTCGGGCATCTTTTATAATGTTGTGATGTAATGATCTATTTAATTAATTAGTTTGTGTAATCTCAAATGGAAAATGGAAAAATGGAACAAAACCATAACAGTTTAAACATTCATTGTAAGGAATCTTATCTGAAAATGGTATTTTTTTCTAATAAGCATTCTGTGTAATTACTTAATTACAAAACACTTCAGTAATATAGGACCTTAGGATCTTGGGTAGCATTTACACCTCCATATTCAAATATGGGTTTTCTTTGTCTTTGACTGTCATTATTATGGCATTTAAAACAAGAAATTCCCAGCAGCCTAAATCAGTTCTTATGTAGAAGAGTACTGTTACAATACTAGAAGTTGCTGGTTTCTGGTAAGATGTATTTGTTGCGTTTCCTACTATTCTGTCAGAATTCTGTGCTGTTGAGAATGACAGACATACTTCAAGTCTCCAACCACCAAGATGCAAATGTATTCTGCATTTTATAGTAGGTTGTCTACATCCTTAAAGATCATACTGTTTTCAGGAGTATTTTGAAACTGTCAGAATTTTACAGTTCCGGATTAAATGGATGTGTAGTTGGAGCTTTTCACTGGAAGATAGATAAGAGGTTTTAGTCAACTTGAATGACATGAAAAAAAACATTTAAACTGTATTTTAAAATATGCTGTACATTAAATATTTTAAGAATGCATATAGATGTGACCTCTCATACCAGAAGGTTTAGTGTATTTATGCAATATTATTCTTACTTAGAATATGCTTTCTATATGCAGGGGTATGGTGGTACAAAGCTTAGTTCTCTGTCACTTGGTCAAGGCCAAGGCCCAATAGCCATGAAAATGATAGAGAAGGCAGTGAAGGAAGGAACATGGATAGTTCTGCAAAATTGCCACCTAGCAAGTTCATGGATGCCAATACTGGAACGAGTCTGTGAGGTAAAAATAAGTATTATCTTGTAAATACTTTTGAAGATGAAGGGAAGAAGGGAAGGTGTCATTCATAACTGTTACTTTCACTATAATCATGTATAAGCATCTAAGAAATTGAACTTTGGACTGGTATATTTTCCCACTTTAAAAAAATGCTTTAATAGTAACACTTGCGGTGTATATTAATCTGCTGCGTCTTCCAATTGACTGCTTTTATATGTGTTTATTGTAGGAGCTAAACCCTGATACAACACATCCAGATTTCCGAATTTGGCTCACCAGTTACCCATCTGACACGTTCCCAGTGTCTGTGCTTCAGAATGGAGTGAAGATGACTAATGAAGCACCAAAAGGTTTACGGGCCAATATAATTCGTTCGTACCTGATGGATCCAATATCTGATCCTGACTTTTTCAACAGCTGCAGAAAACCTGTTAGTAATGTTGTATTGTAACTTTGTAAATCAGATAAAGCAGACCTTGCTGACTGTGATGTATGCCCTGGGGGAAGAAGCCTTCCCAAATTAAATAGTTGTCTTCCATTGCAATGAAACCGGTTTTGATTACTGGCAACAGTGAAGTAAATTTAATTTCATTGCTCGTCTCTGACTTCTTCAATTGAGATTTTGTGGTATGGCATTATTAATACAGCTCTCTAGTTTAAAAAAAAAGTAAGACTGGGAAAAATATTAACCACTCTCTTCATAAATAGATGTTAGATGTCTGCAAGCATATTTTATATTATTTTACATTATTTTTCTATAATTAATGTAGTTCTTCTAAATGAAGTCATATATTTGCTAAATGGTCTCAACCGAAAACCAAAACAGAAGTTCCTACCTGAAGTTTTTCTTTAAAGGCCTGAAATCTATCTTGATAATGAGGGGGGGGGGGGAAAAAAAAGCAGAAACACTGTGTGAACAATATTTTGTAACACAATGGTGTAAAAAAAATATCATAGGTACATGGTCTCATACACATAGCTATGTGTCATGTGTATTAATTACATATACAGGGATATATAGCTTTAAAAATGAAATTGCTTTGCGGGTTCACACTGGTTTAAGAAAATATTTAGAACTGATGCTTATAACAATTTGATGACTTTCCTGATGAAGGTCTTTGCATGTGAAGAAAAAGCTAACCTTGATGCATAACCAGTGTGTTACCAGAGCAGGGGATGCTGGGATTTGAGTGACTCAAAGACAGCACTGCTGTGCAGGATGTGAGAAAAAACCTAAATGGTTTAAACCAGCCATGAATTATTAATGGTGTTGCATTTGGTTTTAAGGCTGAGTTCAAGACACTGCTGTATGGCCTCTGCTTCTTCCACGCGCTATGCAAGAAAGGCGGAATTTCGGGCCATTGGGTTGGAACATTCCATACGAGTTCAATGAGACCGACCTGCGCATCAGTGTGCAGCAGCTGCGCATCTTTCTCGACCAGTACGAGGTACAGCAGCTTCTCACCGCGGTCACTGGTCCTTGCTTGCACTTTCTAGGCCTGTTTGTTAGTGCATGTACCAATGCAGGCTGGGGGCTGCCATGGCAACAGTTTGGGGGGCAGTGATTTAGAAACCAAGGTCTACTTGCAGTAGTGCTAACCACATTCATTTTTAGTGGTTAGTGTACCATGATCAGTATACATCTACTGGGGGGAACTTTCAAATTACAGTTTAGAAGTTCTGCCATGCAAAACAGAGCAGTGTTTGGTCCAGATAGTCGCCTTATTTGTTGAAATCTTAACCTGTTGTTAGGCAGGAGCTGTGGATTCAGCTCTTGGCAATGTTACTGTAAGTTGTAAAATACTGTACTAAACCACTAAATAGCTGTGATTGACTCAACAGGGATAACACAAGACCCTGGACTGTTGCAGATTAGTAACAACCTTGATCTATTTGTGTAAATTTGGCAGATGACATTTCCTTCCCTGTTTGCAGAGCTAGGCAGTGTTTCATAGAAGCCTCTCTGAATTTGCTAGCAATACATGACACTTCTTTATGTTCCGGCTTCCTAAGGAACCCACTATAGCCAGAATCTGCTAAAGTTGTGGCTGGGGGCAAGAAAGGGGTGTTATTTTCAAACCACTGTCAGCCTGGAGTGGTTTTGGTTATCAGTGTGGCTAATAGGTGAATTGTGATTCAGCATGAGAAAGCAACTCCACGAAGGTTTCTTTTCCTGTGGGAGAGAGGAAGGGGAAGGAGGGCAGAGAGGGATGTCTTCCTGTTTTATGACCAAAGCTTATGAGCAAATTCAGTGCCTAGCAGGGAGGTGTTGTGGTTTAACCCTGGCTGGCAACTAGGCACCATGCAGCTGCTCGCTCACCCCCCCCACAGTGGGATGGGGGAGAGAATCAGAAGAGTAAAAGTGACAAAACTCCTGGGTTGAGATAAAGACAGTTTAATAGGTAAAGCAAAAGCGGCGACACAAAGAAAGCAAAACAAGGAATTAATTCACCACTTCCCATGGGCAGGCAGGGGTTCAGCCACCTCCAGGAAAGCAGGGCTCCATCACGCGTAATGGTTACTTGGGAAGACAAACACCATCACTCCAAATGTCCCCCCCTTCCTTCTTCTTCTTCCCCCAGCTTATATACTGAGCATGATGTCATATGGTTGGAATACCCTTTGGCCATTTGGGTCAGCTGTCCTGGCTGTGTCCCCTCCCAGCTTCGTGTGCACCTGGCAGAGCTGAGAAGCACTTGGCCAGTCTAAGCACTACCCAGCAACAACCAAAACATCAGGGTGTTATCAACATTCTTCTAGTACTAAATCCAAAACACAGCACTATACCAGCTACTAGGAAGAAAATTAACTCTGTCCCAGCAGAAACCAAGACAGAGGGAAGCATTTTTTTTTTTTTTCTGAAAGATAATAAATTATACATAGTAAACACATTTCTTGGTACCTTTTTCAACTGGTTTGCTTTATCCCAGTTCTCAGTGTATCACCGACTCTTGCCCTGACTTCCTGTAAATAATGTCTTAGCACTCATAATTTTTTCCTTTCATGGACCTGAGTCCAGCTTCTCTCAACCTCAAAACTTCAAGCATGTTTGTTTTTCTTTTCTAAAAAAAGTAAATAAAATTTATGGCACAGCTATGGCCCTATGACAGCATACATTTATTTTAGAAGTATATATAGGCAAACAAGTAGAGATAATTTTGGAAAAGTTCTCCATAAACTTGTACTCGGGGAGTTCCAGCTGCATTACTATGGAAATTTTGGTGCTATTATTCTTCAAAAGAAGCAATGCTGGGTGACTTGATGGATGACTATTAAAGTATTTGAAGATCAGATCAATGGTACAAGCATGAAGTAGCAGAACTAAATAGCAGCTTTTAAACTTTCCAGTGAGAAGATGACTTCCATATAAATGACCATGATACCAATATGTCCGGAGAAGTGCTGGGCTGCAGTTCAGATAATTGTCTTGCTTTTTTCCAGGAGGTGCCGTATGATGCTCTTCGCTATATGACTGGAGAATGTAACTATGGTGGCAGAGTCACTGATGACTGGGATCGGCGTACGCTCCGTAGCGTTCTCAACATGTTCTTTTCTTCAGAAATCATTACAAACGTAGATTATAAATTTGATCCAAGTGGCCTTTATTTTGCTCCTCCCGAAGGAGATGTAAGTATCCCAGAACAACAGAATTGCCAACGGCTTATTTTTTTTTTAAATAGACCGATCTTTATTGACATTGATATGTGCCTCCGTGCTTACTGCTGTTACTGCTTGCTTTTGTGGCTTAATCTCACATTCTATTAGGACTTGTTTCAGTGACTTCTAAGAAACGGAAATGATGTAAAAAATCAACCCCAAATACTACCAACTAAATTGACTTTGCTTTGTGTGAGTCAGCATGCTCAGGTGACAATAAGAGAAAACACAGCCTGCTGAAGTTAAAAGCATTATAAAATAGGCATAAGAGAATTAGTTGATCATATCTGCTGGAGGTAGAAAGGACATAGTAACTAGCTTAATTTATCACACAGGAGAGTTATATTACACATCAACAAAACACCTTCAGACACTTAGCAAGCAGTGGGCCCAGAAAGGGACTGCAGCCCCTTGCACTAGGTATCTTATTTTATAAGAGAATTTCCCATGGCTGTCAGAAATTTTGTCAGAAATTATTTAAGCAAAGCCAATCCTGATTTTGGGGCAAGAGGATGGACCAAAAGAATTTGTGAGGCACAGTCTCTGTATTTCCTTTTGTATCTTAGTTTACACATTATATTCATTACGCTAGGAAAGTTTGTAGTAGTTTTGAGACAGAGCTTGCAGCCTGTCATGGGCTGTTTCTGCATCTCCTTTTAAGTCTATTCTTTTTCCCCTTTTTTTTCAGTACCAAAGCTATATTGAATACACAAAGACACTTCCACTGAATCCTTCCCCAGAGATATTTGGAATGAACGCAAATGCTGATATTACCAAGGATCAGTCAGAAACACAACTGTTATTTGATAACATTCTTCTTACACAGGTATGTAAGGAGTAAGCGTCACACACCATCTTACCATAACATTCTACTCTATCTCCACATTAGTGTGTTCAGATTCTTTTTTGGTTTTTACTCATTGTGTTGTACCCTCCATTCTGGTGAAATTAGTGTTCCACTTCAGAATCCTTTAAGGTTTTTTTATTTTTCCTGACTCTCTTCCTAAGGAAACATAGCCTCTGAGATCATACAGTCAGTTTGTGTATCTTCTACTCCCCCTCAGCTTTTGGACAATTTCCAACTTCTTGGCAAATTTCAGTCCAGTTTGTAAACCAGGTACAATTTAGGGATACAATTGTTCCTGTAAGCTTCATAAGAAAAATGAAGAGCTGAATATAGAGAGCAAGAGGGACATGGAGGGACAGCAAGACACAACTTGACACTGCTCTGTGCCGTTTCACAGCACCTGGCCAGCCAGTGGTGCTGATGGGTACAGCTGAGATGGGGGGAGAAAGATTGGTTTACAGTGGAAGCAGGATTTCAGCAAAAAAAGTGAGAAGGATACAAAATTGTAGGAAACCAGATTTTGTTACTTCTAAGTTAATAACTTCTTGCAATAATACAGGAAATTCTGAAACAAATTTATTTCAATCACAGGGGAAGTGCTGGAACTGTAATGATCTTTTAAACCATGCCTTTGTAACAGCTCTATTTTCTTGCGTTTTAACTATTCACTCTCCTAAGTCCTCTTTCTTATTCTCCAAATAAATCCAAGTTTCTGTCTCTCTCTAGACTCGGGCATCTGGTGGTGGTGCAAAATCCACTGATGAAGTCGTTCATGAAGTCACAGGTGACATCCTGAGCAAACTTCCTCCAAGTTTTGACATTGAAGCAGCAATGAGAAAATATCCAACTACTTATACTCAGAGCATGAATACTGTGCTTGTCCAAGAGATGGGACGCTTTAACAAGTTATTGCAGACCATACGGGACTCCTGTGTTAACATCCAGAAAGCAATAAAGGTGAGCTGAATACAACCTTTAAAGGCATATACCGCCAACCAAGACTCAATCTGTGAGCCATCAATGCAGGTACCTCAGAGAACTGACCCTGAAGTCTGATTCAGGTTGGTCAGTCAAACACTTTAAAGAATCCAGATTCCAAACTGATTTATTGATCTGTATCTTAGAACTGGTAGGAGTACAATGGAATATAAAAGTACTGTTGTGCCTACTGTAAAGAAACCAAACCAGAACGTTTTTTAACACAAATTTACTAGCAAATAAGACAAGCAGTAACTAGGTTCACATTTATTTTTCTGCCTGACTGGCATGAAAGACTGAAGCACCTCATACAACTTCTTACAGATGAATGCAGATCTCCTCAACACCTCAAACAGCAAAGTACTGCCAGTGAGGATTCCAGTTAAGATATCACAGTCTAAAGTCGATGTTTGTTCTCAGTAGGAATCGAAAGCTACAGCCATGCAAAACAGAGGGAAAAAAAGCAGGAAAAAGTCAGTTTGGGCAATTTTTATTTATCCTGTTATAGTTTAAGGCTGATGAGGTGTTTAAAAAACAAAACAACCCCGCCCGCCCCCCACCCCTGACTCCACTCTTCTCCTCGTTAAGGCCAACTACAAGCTGGAAAGCCTGCCCCTTTAGAATAAGGCACTTGCAGCACCGGCACAGAGTTTTGATGAAACTTTGCATAATAATAAAAAAGAGCATTTACAGTCAGTAAAACTCAGAAGTGCTCTGGGAAGACCATGTTTTTGAGAAAGGATGGCAGTTTTCTCCAAAAGAGGCTATGGACCTTTTCCCTGACCAACGTAGTGACTAACTACTGGATCAGACAGAAGACGGAAGTAACTTTTTATGGAATTCATTAAGTCCATTATTCTTGGTTTCAGTGTTGCTCCTGCCTGACTTAGCTAGAAGTTCGTAGCATCTGCTGGACAGAGTGCTGTGTTGATTTTTAATCGTTAAAGCAAGCCTGTTAGGCAAATAATTTTACATCTTCCTTTCCAAAATTTCTTTTAGGGGCTAGTAGTGATGTCTGCTGAACTGGAAGAAGTGGTAAACAGCATTCTGAAAGGCAAAATTCCAGGACTATGGATGAGTAAGTCTTACCCGAGCCTCAAGCCTCTGGGCAGCTATGTGACTGACTTCCTTAATAGACTGAAGTTCTTACAGGTGAGCACACCCCATTTATGCAGATTTGTTCAATGCCACTTATTGCTTTTGTCTGTTGATGTCTGGTGGTATCTCCACAAGTGAACATACACACACAAATTATTTCCACTGAATAATTGACAGGTAAATTTCAGTTCATTTGTGCCTCTGTTTATATAGCCATTTGCTCATCACAGCATCTAATGCAGCACGACATTTTGCCACATACCCTACACCTCACAAAGAGAGCTGCTGTATATCAGTAATACTGTATGACAGAACTGCCCTTCTGAAGTGAATTTGCTAAGGGCCTCTTAAACTGCATGTAGATCTGGTGGTGGTAATGAAGATAATTAAAACAGAACTTAGGCAAATACTGTTGAGTTTCTTTTTCAGAGAGCAAACTTAAATTAATAGAAGATTTTAACACAAAATCTTATTTTATGTCAAATACCAAGCTTTCAGTGGAGTGCTGGAGAAGAAAGCTGGATGAGTTAGGGAGAATCAGTGGGGTTCCCAAACCTGTGAGAGTGCAGATTCCCAAAACTGACTTTAATGACTAATACCTAGAGGCTCAGCACCATTCTGTGGCTTAGTAATCTCAATCAGCTGAAGAAAACCAATCTTATAGCAGGTTGCCCTCTCCATACCTGTTGTAAGAACAGGTCCCAAGATAGACAAAAGATCTAGGAACCAAAATCGTAAGTAAATTTAAAAAAAAAAAAAAAAAATCAAAAGAAGCCTCCAGTTTCAGGTGTAGAAGGATATTCACAAAATCTGCATTTCCAGAGAGCACCTATTTCATGTTTTTGGACACACATCACCGAGTCAACACACCTCAGTAACTTCTCCTTTCATCTGTAGCAAGCCTGATAGCAGTACGTGTAAAGAACAAAAGTGCTGTTTCTTGAACAGAATCCAAGACAGAAATTAAACTTGTACAAAGGGAAAACTGCCAATAAATACGAGGAATATATTTTATTTCTTGGGAAGAAAACTACTTACTAGTAGAGACAACTAGCTTATTTGTCTTCATTGTAATTCTCTGCAGCAGATAATCGTAGTAAATTTTTTCAGACATTATTCAAAACTGATGTTTGCAACAATGACAGAAAGGTCTTCTTGCATGCAGTAAACATTCACCTTTGCAACAGACCTCCTCTCTTCAACTTGCTGGAAACAAATGCAGCATGTGTCTTTCTTGGGCCCTGGAAAGGACACGATAACCCTTTCAAGGAGAAAACAGCCTGCAAAAAATCTGTCATCTGCACAGAGAAACAAAGGTGACTACTCAACAGCCTTCAGTAATGAGTGAGAGAAGAACTGAACATTCATTTGATGAACTTAGAAGGATGATGCACTTTTAACAGACTTATTCAGACTAAGTCATTCACATAAGCAAAGTATTTCCAGGCAAGAGTGTTGGGGGGTTTTTTGTTTGCTTTTTTTTTTTTAAAACAGAAGCTAGTGACATTTTGAACAAGTTGTTTAAAAAGACATGGCAGCCATCCAAAGTTCCACTGCTTTCAGAAAAGAAAAAGACAATCCCAGATTCACAAAAGGAGAAATTACTTCTGCTGTTATTCTAGAAGATAATTGCCTTCCTAAATACTAAAAAAAAAATATAAGGAAGTGGTTTTTTCTTTTCTCTCTCTTGCTGCTGCAGCTGTGGTATGAAAATGGAACTCCCCCAGTCTTCTGGATCTCAGGATTCTTCTTCACTCAAGCGTTCTTAACAGGTGCCCAGCAGAACTATGCCAGAAAATACACCATTCCAATAGACTTACTAGAATTTGACTATGAAGTGCTGGAAGATAAGGAATATGAAATTGCTCCTGAAGATGGTAAGTAAATGCATGACACAATTATCTGCCTTTGCTGATGTATTCAGATGTTAACATCAATTTGCAGACTCAGAGTTATGCAATTAAGTTAATGAATTCAGCTGGAAAACATACACAACTGTGCTGCTCCCTATGAGATGCACAAGAAGTGAAGAAGCAAAATACTATTTAAGTCCTTAAGAACTGCTGTGATGAGTTCACCTCCTGGATTAGCAGGCAGATATAAAATAACACTGACAGAGGACACTCCTTACCCCAAGCTTCCCACAACAGATCCAACTCTCAAGCAGTATCTGGCTTGCCCTTTTCCCCCCTTTTATATCAGTCCATTAGCGTGTATGTCTGAAGACACAGGAAAACGCTACCTTAACTGTCCCTAGAAAAACATCTTATGGAGATGATCACAATGTGCAACAGGGGCTGCTCTAAGGGGGGAAAAGCCCTATTTTATTTTATTTTTTTAACCACTTTATTATATATTACTTAAGTTGAAGTTGCAGATACATTTCTTAGCTTGCCCTTCCTCAGAAAAAAAGGACAGATTGAACTTAATTGTTCTTAATACTCTTTTAAATACTTTTCTGAGGATCAGTTTGAGTGGAAGTTTTGTAATGAGAAGGGCTTGGCAGGTTGCCTGGGAGAGCCACAGCCAGTCAGTTTCAAGTCATTTTCTGTTGGGGCAGGTTCATTTTTTGGTTTAGAAGTTACAGTTTTCAGTCTACAGAGCAAGAATCTGCAAGTTTGATGAAAAACAGATGTTGCTGCAATTTCCTGTTTTCTTCTGGAAAGCTGATGGAATGAAAGCTGTCATTCTTGTCATGTCATTATGTCATGACATTATGACATGTCAAAATAAAGACATTTATGGTTTTGAAACATTTAATGCTTTTATTAATTTTTTTTACTTTATTCCTTTAATGAACCACTTCAGAAAGGTATAAGCAAGTGGCAATTTGAAACATAAGCAATGAAACGATGTGAAGACTAACTAGCAAAAGCCTGTTTAGATGATCAGTCTCCAAATTTGGAAACATTAAAGCTGCCAATACGTAGTACATAGAGAAAGCTTTATAATAATGACAACTGTAAAAATAGTGTCCTCTACTTTGGAATAATTTTCAACCTCCATCACTCAAAAAGGCTGGATACACTATGATATTTGCTAGACACTGTCATTTTTATAAAGTTATATAAAATAAAAGTGATATATAAAACTTTATAAACTTTTATGATCTTTATGGAATTGTAATCATAATAAATCATAATACAGTATAAGATTTTGTTATAATCAGAGTTATTTGATCATCCCTTGGAACCCACAAAATTGACAAAAAGTCCCACATAATCAACAGTTAGCAAAGTGCCTTGCACTGGCTGCTGCTCTCAGCTAGGAGACATTTTCAGGTTTTGTGTAATATGGTGTCTTTTCCAACTGATTCAGGGGTCTATATTCAGGGATTGTTCTTGGATGGAGCACGCTGGAACAGGCAAACGAAGAAGCTTGGAGAATCTCATCCAAAAGTCCTCTATGATACAGTACCTGTGGTCAGTATCTTTCATTTGGTAGCATTTCATAGTATTATATACCAACAAATACTGTAGAATTAATACTCTTAAGTTCTAGTCTTGAAGGAAGTAACAGGGTAATTTTTTTTTTTTTTAAAAAAATTGAATTGAAATGTTTTGTGTTGAAATAGAAATTAAGTGTGAGAGGAGCCGAGAATCCTCTGCTAATAATGACAGTGACGGAGTTCGGTGTTGGCAGATGTTGGGTGAGGAAGCAATCTGATAAAAACCAGGTTTTCAGGGCTATCTGTTAAAAAGCAAGCAAAACAAAACCCCAACAATGTCAAAATACTTTGGCCGAGCCAAGGCTGTTTCCCTGATTATTATTTTTTTAACTGAGATGAAAAGGATTATTTTATTCTCTACTGCAGATATGGCTAAAGCCGTGTAAGAGAGCAGACATTCCACAGCGACCAAGTTACCTGGCCCCAGTGTACAAGACCAGCGAGAGAAGAGGGATCCTGTCAACTACAGGCCATTCCACCAACTTTGTCATCGCAATGACTCTCCCTTCAGACAAACCGCAAGAACACTGGATCAGACGGGGTGTGGCGTTATTATGTCAGCTTAACTCATAAACCTATCGCAATTTATGGAGGTAGGTACATTTTCCAGATCACTTAAGGGATGCATGTCAGTCCTGAAATGCCACGTAAAAAGAGAAATCAAAATGAGTTTGTTTACAATGTTGCATTTGTGCCTTTCATGAGATTTGAAACTAAATGCATAGGTGTACAATAAATCCTTATAAAAGCCAACAAAAATATCTGCTTCTTGAATAATTTTATTTTCTGAAGGCTCCTTATTTATAAGGAACATACATAAAATGAACACAACACTGTTGACAATGAACAAAACAGCATTTGATCATTTCCAGCTTTATAAAATTTTAAAAAATTATTTAGTTATAACAAAAAGACTGATAGCTCAGCAAGTTATCTTATAGGACAGTAATCACATTTTAAACCATAGACTCAATTGTTAATGGCAAGGGAAAGAAAAAAAATTTAAAAAATAATCACACTGCATCTAGCAACTACAATATTTTCTAAGCATAATCACAGCGGATTGAGTGCAATGTGATCTACATCAAAATTCATATGGGATGTCACACAGTGACAGCATTGTAATATACAAGTAACATTTATGCCCTCCAACAAATACAAGTTAAATGAGACTCTGGATTCAAGCAGAATGGAATGTTGAAGCCAAGTAGAAATGTAGTGGAATTCAGATTGTCTGTAACATGACTCAAAAGCATACATTAGAATCATTTGGAATTCAATACTGGTGGAAACATATAGAAGAAGTCACAGCTGTTACACTGCTCTTCGTAACTTGTAATAAATACTAGAAAATAAAAGGAAACAACCCATATTTAATGAAAAATACAGTACCTACCTTCAAGGACCATGTTTTTCCCTTGTCTGAAGATGGTCTTGGAAGGAAGTTAACTATTTTCCTACAGAGGCAGTGTATTAAGCTATAATGATACTCCAACTAATACAAAAGTAAATATACTACGTGAAATATAAAAATCTTCATTCGAAAAGATGTAAAAGAAATAAACTTTAAAAAAATGATTTGACAAAATATCAGTTTAACCACATAATGACCCCCTTAATTCTATCGAGTATAACAGGAAAGGAAAATTAAGGGTCAGTTTAATACACAAGAAACATAGGTTGTTGAAACTTAGATCCTCAGAAGGTATCCAGTGAGTTAAGTCTCTTTGAAAATGATACTCAGTGACCTAATACGGGCGCTATGTAAAAATGTCACCCAGGATCTTCACACTGCAGAAATTCAGTTATCTGAAGGTAACAACAGTGTGTTTGCTAATTAGGGTCCAACAGTAAACGTGTTTAAAGAAGAAAAAAGAAAACCTGAGTTCAGAGCACCAAATGCCTGCATGCCTGAACTCTGGGCTCTGGGCTTCTTCACTGAAGAAACTCTGCCCTTCTTTGAAATGGACCCTTAATACTGTTTCTTGATACTGCACTAGGGAGAAATACTGGCAAGAACCAACCGATATCGTTAAAATACATGAGCTGCTCTCAGTTAAAACTAAGTTGACCAATGAAGCTTCAAAAAGTAAAGGGCCACAGGAAACACACATTAATTTGAAATGGAATGAAGATACCAACTGGCTCTCATTAAAGGCGTTAGGATCAGTGTTTTTAGCAGCTACACTGGCACCAAGCAGACCAAAACAAATCTTAACGGCACATCATAGTCAAAATACAGCTTTTACCTGGCATACACATAAAAGAAGACAAACTGTATGTTTTAAAAAAGGGTACTACCATGCTTAGGACTGGTACTACAGAATCAGCTTGCACTCCTCACAAACTCACAATTTTTTTAAGGAGGTGGGTACAAGAAGAACTAACTCATGTCTGGCAATATAAGCACATCAGCACAATCCTATCCAGGACAGCTGATCCCAGCAAGTTAAGGCCCAAATTTTCAGACTATCCTTCCAATTTACACATACCACAGATCTATCACATCTGCTTTTTAATAATCTAATTTAAATACCAAAATTGTAAAAAAATATCATAGAAATGAACTCCTTTATGCTGGAAGTAGAAATCCTACATACTCTCTACTGCCAGAAATGGCTGGTGCTACAATGTCTGATATCAAGGCATTGCAGAAACAGATTTTGATCTGATATTACAGTATTGTAAATAACCTACCAAGTACTACATACACAGAGCAGAATTTAACCTTTGTGCCCAGGTTCAGTAACTAGCATCTTGCACTTTGGATTGTTTTAACACAAAGAGGAGAAAACATTCCAAAATAATTGTTAAAAAATGGAGAAATTGCCATATGGACTCTCTGTTAAAAAGAGTTTGCACAAATTCACAGCCACAATTCTTCAGTAGTTTATGCTGCAAGTGGCACACAACACATGTTTAGCATCTGTAAAAAAGAACCAGAAATAGCTCAATAACTCCAACATCAGGGATTTCCCCAAGCTAACACTAATTCTACTGCATTTTGCATTTTTCCTACTAATATCAAGGAACAAACATCAAATAAATCAGGAAAACATAGTCAAACTGATCCTCGACAGAACACAGCACTTTGCAGCGTGTATTGCAACAGCCTGCCTTCTTACACACGAAGCTTATAATGATGGAGCGCAGCTTAACGCATACTCTAAGAATTTAAACAGTGTTTAGGTTTTGGGTTTCCTTTTTAAAATTTAAACCAGCACAGTGGTTTCCAGTCATGTGCTGTTGTAAGATTTAATACATCAGGTCACCACTATGCAGAAGAATCAGCACAGAATTAATATATATACACACACATATGCATATATATATATGCATGCACATCTCTCTATATATATCTCTCTCTCTATCTATACATATAGATATATACGTCAGCTACTTAAAACTTATGTGGCACTCAAAGCTTACTCGGGTTCCTTGCAGAGGTATGAATTTCAGCTGTAACATTTTCTGGGTTCTCTTCGAATGTACTAATTAAATGGTATTTGCCCAGATGAGTAGATAGGTCACTGTACTTTTTCTTTCTTAAGCAAGCTGTGCTTCCTATACAGTACGCTGAACTTGGCATTGATTTCTCGTATTGAGTATTTCCTAATTGTTGATCACTTGAGTTTAGAAGATGCATTGGGTAACCTCATCTGACTTGAATTAGAAAAAAGCAGAAGTTAATCTACACAGAAATGAATATGCTGTACTTGTGTAAGTAGTGCAAGCCACTGCTTTTCCTCTGAGCAATGTGCATACAGTGAAACAGTGCAGACTCAAAGCCATACAGTAACGTTATTGTAACCACAGTGATTACCAGAATTAGGTCAAAACTGGATGTCAAGCACAATTTTATCTTCATAGAGGGCAATCACCAGCATGATGGCAAATCCAAGAAGCAGGCCAAGATTCTGAAGAATGAATTGCCCCACGGGACAATAACCATGCTCTTCATTATCTCCATCTCCATGAAGCATTTCGGGAAGCTAAAAGGCAAAACAATTCAGAAAGTTATTTCACCTCTATTCCGTTTATACACAAAGTTTACAAGATGATATTGTCAAGAATAAACACTCTGGGATTCAGTTATAAAAACAGTTCACTAAGACAGCCAGAACTCTACCTAATCACCTCATTTGATAAAAACATGACCACATCATGTATTTACAAAACAAACTAAAAATGCCTTTCCTTTTTTAACTTGAACTTTAAGTTCCTCAAAGAAGGACCAGCCCAGCATTCTTCGAGTTCTGTTCTTTCGAGTTTTTTTACTCGATCAAAATTAAGTCACGCTCATATAAACATAGTAAGAAGCTTTGACTATTGCTACAGTAATTACATGGCTATGAATATACCCTTTATAATGACTTTGCTGATTAACTTAGCCATTCATTTGTCATGTTATATGCTTACACATATTCACATACATTTCCCTCTTAAGTATGGGAATAATAGCTACAAGTAATTAAAGAGAAATTCTGCGTGAAGCTCTAAAAAATTCTGAAAGCTCTGGATATTCCTTATGTTCCTTACCTATATACAAAAAGTCAATCGGTACTGACAAAAGCCACAAAAAAATAGTGGACTTGGAAGATGTAAAAATAAATCTTAAGAATTAAACCACAGAAGAAATAACTCAAAATGTTTAACAAGAAATTAATTCAAGAAAGCATGAGGTAAATGAAGGAATGTCTTCAAGACCCACTTAGTACAGAAAACCATAATACAGAACAAGATGGAAACTTCAGGTAGTACACAGCACGAGCCTCTGTTTATTGCTCGTTGTTAGACAGGCTAGAAGAGCTTTGCTTATTCCAAGTACCTGAATACGGCACAACAGACAATGACAAATTAGCAGGGCATCAAATCTGCTAAAGACCCAACTATATTACCCAGCTGGTCTTGTATTACTGTATTTTGAAAAGATACATAAAGCTGACAATTAATTTGACCCACTGAGTATTTAAATATAAAAAATATACTGGTATGAAAAATGTTTATATCACCTATACAATAGACCAGGCAGCTTAACAGCAAGCACTAAACCAAATCACAGATTATTAAGAATTCATTCATCCATTAAGACTAAATGGCATCTGTTTCAAAACCTAGGAAGAGCACAGTGCTTTGTCTCTGTAACTTCCAAGGTTTTGGTCATGGACATGCAAAGGGAGTGTTTGATGAGTAGCAGTGGAAGTCTTTGCTACGGATGGTGACAGCTGTCGTACAGGCCCCAAGCCGTGGGCCTGAACAGCAAGTAAAAGACCCCTTTAAGACAGAAAAAAAAAAAAAAAAGGTTCTTTAGCAGTAACCAGTACTCTGGGCACACTGCCCATCACTGGCTTCAAAACACTTATTTATTTTTTTACTGTTGTCATATCTGAAGAGGTACGGTCATGTGCCTCTTTCTTGTAGTGGGAGCCCGAGTATGCAGGCAGAGCAGGCCAGTGCCACTTTGGTCTCCTTCAGCTGCAGAATCCCTGTGGAGAAAAGGTTCTGGAGAGACTCCGAGAGGGAAGGAGGAAGGTGGTAGGAGGCTGTGCACTGCAAGAACTTGTTATGGCAAAACCCCCTCCTTCATCTTTGAGCTACAGTCCACGCATACATTAGCACTGTAGGAACCTCTTGTGTATTCACATTTACCTGGAGGCAAATCTTGCAGTACCTCTCTCGACTGGGCACTGCCCAGCTGCGCCAGACAGTGCTGCTTCAGCTCTGAGGCCTCTGCAATGGTGCAGTAGCCAAAGGAGGCATAAAGAGAACTTCAGCAAGCAGCTTGGCAGGCAGGAAGCAGAAATTTTTCAGAGAAGCCACAGATGGTTTTTGAGATCTGGTGGCACATGCTCGGCTGAAAAAAAAAGGCTTCACCTTAGCAGTACTATAATGGGCTTTAACACTCCCGGTTACCAACTTTGACAGCCTGTCTAAAGCTCACTAAACTTTTTGCTTTATTAGCTATTGATGTGACCAATTTCAGACAATATAGTCTGGTTGTGTCAACTGTAAAAAAAAATAACACCCTCTTGAAGTTGAAAGCTTATAGTTTCAGCCCTAGAGATACAAGGAACGAAAAATACAACAGATAAAATTTATTTTCCAGTAAGATATTGTTCAAGTCGGACAGGGAAGGAATATAGGAAAGTTCACTGTACCCATTCAAGCCAAACCAGCAGTGTCAGGAAGGGGGATATTATGATTATTCTTCTAAGAGTCATCACCAAATGAAACATCACAAGAATTGTGGAAAGCCTGAAGGATTTAGAAAGGCCTGAATTTAGGTTTTACTGGAGTATCCTTACCATTAGAAAACACATAATTAGACAAACTTCGGAAAAATCAGGTGCAAACATACCAAAAGGTCTGTTCTCAATGGGCTGGTGTAAGGACTGGAGAGAAGACTGCACCTATGTGAACCTCCATCAAGTTAGGGAGGGATCAAAATCTGTTCTTATTAAGCGTCAGATAACAAGAAAATAAGGTCTTTGAGAGGGAGGCAGATTACGGAAACATCAAGATGAAAATCTGATGCAGTTTCAGATGCATCTTGCAGAACCATTCCTGCTCTTGTTTAGTCAGACCATGGGGCTTTGACTTTGGTGGCTACTATGATGACTGAGGAAAAGGACAAGGAATAAAAGAATGAAAATACTGCTTTCCTTTATACAATGTGTCTTCATGTAAGTACCGGAAAGAAATATCAGCTGCAGGATTTATAAGCAAGTGATATTTCAGTATTTATAGGCTACTGTAGGGCATCTAAAGTTGCATGAAGGATCACTTTCAACTACACAGACACTCTATTTAGCAAGACCCTCAAAGGACTTATTTACCTTACAATAGATGCAATAGACTATATTTACAAATTAAAGTTCTCCATAACCAAGTGAAATGCCCCATGGTGTGACAGCCAACACTTGGCTTCCGTGAGTCCTACCCTACTCATAAAAGCCTAATGGCAAGCAGGACTGAATGAGATGAAGGTCACAGGAGCAGCCTCCACCAATGCGGCCTGCCTTGACCTGTGCTCAAGCCCTCATTCAAGCGGCTGACATGGGATCTTCAGAACCAAAGCTGAGTTTAAGAGAAAGTCCTCAGATGTGAAGGATGCCACCTAGAAGCCCCACTGACAATAAGTTTGTTAAGCACCAATGTGGCAGTAGTGCTGAACACAGAGCTAACCGCAGAGGTAAATTTGCTAGAGAGCAGAATGGCCAAGCAGCTTCTGCCAATACAGGGAATTCAGCATTCTGAATCCTTGCTTTCAGAGGTCTTCGCTGATCCTTTAATGATGCCATGAAGGCCAAGAAACCAGACTCGGCCATGGCTAGGAACTGACAACTACTGACCACAGCAGGAAAGGGGAGAGGGATCTTCATAATGTCAGCTGCCTTAGCTGGCACCAGGGAAATAATACAATCAGCCCACACCAGAGCAGCATGTGACAGCCTCATAGACAGAGATCTGACAAAGATGTGATGCTCTTTCAATGAGAACTGCTGAAACCCCAAGTCGGTCTCTGTGGCTTAAAGTAACTGACAGATGCCTGCCTGCTTTGGTAAATCACCCAGTGAGAGCCAAACACCACACGTTTCACTCCTGCACCAGTTAACTTTTGAGGAAGCCACTAAAAAATGTGGTTTGAAAACAGGATAGTCAGCACAAATGCATGCAGGAGAGCAGAACAGTGTAGGCTGACAGAGCTACCAGATATAGCAACAACATCTCTGAAGAAATTTGAAAAGTTGAAGGAAATGTATGGTTTAAAATACTTTAGAACAGTAAAATACTCCATTTTACCTACAGCTGAAAACTGAAACAGGCTGGTCCTCGTTCCAGTAAACCCAACCCTCTACAGAGATGCTATGAGGTTAAACAAAATCTCTACTGGAACATCACTCAAAGCCAGAACTCCGGTTACATTTAAGTATTTTTCTATAAGCAGTATGTAGCCACACCAGACGATCCAACTAGCAATCTGCTGAAAATAGGTAGATGGCTGCTTAGTCTGAAGAGAAAAGTAACAGCTGTGAGGAAACTTGCCTCTGCTTTAGGAAAGAGCAGAAATTTGTGAGCGAAGCAATGGAAATCCAGGGAGCCACTCCACAAAAAGCTGTCTGAACCCCCGTGCATTAAAGCTTTAACTAGGTTGGAGTTTCTAGTGTAACTGCTTAGTAATTTCATACAATACAAGACCTGTCCTTAAAATCCAGAGAAGTAACGTATCTTTTTCTCTGTATATTAAAGCAGAAAGCATTACAAAATACCCAAAAACCGAAAACTGAGCTCATCATCTTTGGGCTTGGGAAAGTGAGAAAAATGGCTTATTTAAAAGCAGCTCTGAAGCTGCTTAGGAGAGAAATCAGGATTGAATATGGACTGATACCATGTGCATGAGTGCATTGCTGCCTGAAGGATCTGGATCTATGGTATACACACGCTACATATAATGTTCCTGTAGCTAAGTCCTTTAAGCAGCAGCATTTTTCCACCAGATTAATTTTTTAAAAAGCAAATCACCACAAGAGCTACGTATTACCAGCTGCTCATGCTAAGGGTTCAGACTAAGCTTTCCAGAATAAACTATATGAAGATTAAATTTTAGTGAAGAACAATTCTAAATACTGGCTTCAACTCCAGCATCTAATGCCCCATCCATAAAACCTATTTTTATGAGTGGGAAGTTATTATTTTTATGAGTGGGAAGTGTGTCTTTCCCAACTCCCCCACCCCCAACCCCCCACCCCATAGTTTTTATATTAACAGGAGTCACTGGCAGACCTCAGTAGCAGAAACCCAACAGGCAAGCAGCTATAAAACTTCACTATGTCCCTCAAAGTATCTGCAACATTTTAAAAAGTCGTAGAACAGAAACAGCCATCTACTCTTGACAGCTCTTTTATGTGTTATAACATGAAACGTTCTGTTGTAGGTGCCATTTTGAGTCCTAGGTTTTATGCATGGAATGCAAAAATGACACAATCATGACAAACTTACCATGTCAACCAATGCCACGTAGAGGAACATGCCTGCAGTGATTGCAAAGATCCACAAGGTGATGTTATTAGCATACTGTCCCACCGCTGTGCCTATCAGCATCCCTATGTAAGCCATCATGGCAGACAGGAGGTTGTACACAATAGCTTGCTTTACTGTCATACCTGCTTTAAGCAGCACAGCAAAGTCACCTAAAACGGAGACAGAACACAGGGGTTTAGTATCAATGCTTCTTGGGAGACTAAGTAGATAAATTAGCTGGCATTTACTACCTCACCAATCCAAGGCATTGTCAAAGTAAAAATGCTGCTAGAGGCTCAAAGGAAGACTGGGCAACAGGATATGACAACTTCTGTAAAAACTGTATTTATGTGCAGCAATCCCTTGATTAAAATGATTTAAATCATCATGCTGATTGTCAGAAAGGTAATAGTGCTTAATAGCTAAAGGTAAATGGAGGAGTCTAGGTCTGGTCCTCCCACAAAGGACACATCTGTGCATACAGACTTGTCTTTACTTCACAAAAGTTCTTCACAGCACATAAAACCACAGGCATAATTTTGATCAATACCTGTGAAAACTCCTCTTAGCTATATATACCTCATTCTGCAAATTCAAGAGGGGAGTGAGGCACTAGTCCACACAGGAGGTGATAATGAATCTGGAAAATACAGCACTAGGAAAAGGAAGAGTTACATTCGGAGAGAATGACCTCACATCTACGCTGAATAAGTTTGCTTGTTTAAGACATGCCAGGTTAACCCTTTTATTTTGAACTCAGGACAGCTCTGCTAAAATTGCTGATAAAGGTAGATATTCTATAAAAATCTAAATTTTCATCTTGTAATCAGCTCTGATTGATAGTTCTACTCCCTTCAAACTGAACTCTTGTGAAGAGGAGTGACAGATGATCCACAGTCATGAGGGTATTAATAAAATATTTCAAGTCAGAATTGTTAAGCTAGCACATTGTAAGTGCACCAATATATAATACAATCCTTTCTATACTGCAGCAGCTTCACTTGTATAGCACTGTTGTCAAACCATGAACATCTGCTCTATTATTTCCCATCTGTGCCCATTACTCACCTTGTACTTAGTATCTGCCTACATGAAATGCTTTCACTCATCGTCTCTAAAGGTGTTTGAAGTACTTGTTTTACCTTACTTTTGATCATCCAGAGCTAGCAGCTCCTCAGGTAAGCAAGCTGTGAGTACACACACCGTTTAATCTAGCAAAATTTCACATTACTGGCAAAAAAGAAGACGACTCCTCTCTCTAGCTGCTCTTTTGTAAGCCTCAAGGTGCACTAAAATTTCATGTGATGTGCCTTATGGCTCACAGGAAAACAACAGGTTTCATCATGGTTAGCCCACTCTAAGAAGAAATGCTTGAAGTAGGGGGATGAATCAATGGCACTGGCAACAATGCTTACAGGCTTTACCCTAACTAGTTACCCACCTCCTGGACTTGGCAACAAGTGGTTCACGGCATCTTCTGAAGATCTCCACAAAGAATATCACTTAAGTAAATTTGTGTTTACTCACGTAACTTAACTTTGTATAAGACAAAGCCACTCAGAGTAGTGTGAAACTCCCTTTATAAAATGCAGAGGCATAACACCAAAATGTAAACTGTATGCTCCTACAAACATTTATAAAACATGTTCAGAAAGCTTACAGAACTGCTGTAACTAGATACCTGCCAAAATAATCCTGTGTTAATATTCTCATTATGTCCTCTGAAGCGATATCGCTCCATTACTCCTGAAGTTCTGGTCACCCTTGCAGCATCTGCATTGCATTATGCTTACTAGGGTGAGTATCACAACAGCTTTTAGACACGTACTTCGTACAAATGAAGAGTCGAACACATGGAGCTTATATAATCACTTACCTAATTCATGGGGGAGCTCATGACAAAATACTGCTATAGATGTACTAATTCCTCCTGTCAGTCCAGCACTAAAAGCTGCTCCTAGGAAAAAAAAAAAAAAAGATTCAAATGATATTTTACTATTTTCAAGTCAGAAAATTTAATCAACAGACTTTCCAGAGATGACGCCCTTCTGTTAGAATGTACGCTCTGATAATTCTTTCATGATGTCTGTGTCCTGTCTGTACATAAACTGAAAATACTGGAAGTATCCTGGATGTGCAATACCATGGCATATTTTCTATTACTCTGTTTATTTGAAAGACAAATCCCAGGAAAGGAGAACACAACTGAACAAACCAGGGACAGAACAACAGCACTTGCACATTTTTAGGAACTCGTAAGTACGTCAGGACAGTTAAGAATGCGCATGAGCACCAGTCTAGCTCTCTCCTTTCCAGGCTGGAGATCCAAACTCTTATTTAACCCATAACGTCATTATTTCCTTTATCCTTATTTGCAGAAGACATATCAGCAACATTAATAATCCAGACCTGGAAAATAATCATTGGCCTAAACGTCTTTCAGTAATTTTTAATTTAATTCCATCAACTTTAAGTTCATACCTTAAGTAATTCTGAGAAACCTGGTATTAAATTTCTGTACTGTAGCAGGGAAAGACACAAGAAGAGCCTGCAGTGAGCAGTCAAAACAGGCAAAATAAAGTCAAAAGAGAAGACACGATCTGAAAACAGAGAGGCAATTTAACTTTCCTCTGGATTCCTCAAAACTTGATATATTAAAAAGATGAACATGCTTTTCTAAAATCTGCATTTTACCAAAGAATCAGCTGCTTGGGCTTGACACAGAAATATTTTGAAATGGAGTTTCAATACAGTGAAGTTCTCAACAGATGGCGTTAGTGACCCTTTTTGGCCTTAGAAGCCACTGTCTAAACTCCTTACCTGTTTCATGAGAAAATGAAGCAAAAAGTTAATTGTTATGGAGTTTAGTTTCTTTAGAAATTGTTTGGAGAAAATGGAGAAACTGTAGTAGAGCCCATTGTTAACTCCAGACCCTAATAAGTAGCTTATCCCCCATCCTTCAAAATGGGTATGCACCTTCTGTTAGCAGTTCAGAACCCTGCTGTACTCTTAGGAGCCACCTCAGTAAAAAATTAAGAGAATGCACTTCAGAACAGTCACCATCATTTTGACATATGACATATATTCCAATTTATGTGTTTTACAGGCCAAATCACATTTAGAGGTTTACATGAATCCAAGTTGACTCAAGAAATCTAGTAAAATCTGTCTGGCACTTCAATTTCTTCTGCATTTGGCTAGAAATAAATCTCTACCAACCATAAGCCAAAACAATACTTTGCTCAAACAAAAATTAAATTATCCTTCTTAGTACCTTTTTCTAAAAATTATTTTGGTAACCTGACTCACAGTATATTTATTATTTACAAGTACTGTATAATTCTATGTATTAGTAATAATATAATTTGTATTATTATTATAAAAATATTGTTATAAATAAGACTGAAAGGAACTTATTTATTAATCAAAGGCAAATACTAAGACCCAAACAACAAATGTGCACTATACGTGCTCCATAATTCACACAGAGATTTGTCTGCACCTCTCTCTGTTTGGCAGAGATTGCTACTGCCGCTACTATCAATACAGTAATCTTGGTGGAAACAGTCACAGAACAGTAACAAAGGGGAGACTATGACAACTGGTGGCCTTTTAATTTCTGCTCTGAAGGAGATTAAACAATGCCAGTAACCATGGGAGCTAACTGGAAGCCTTACCTGTGATCACTGATAAGAAAAATGTTGCCAAAGTTACTAAAGGTAAGAAGAAACTGTTGAGAAATACCCGGTGCTTTTGCTTACCAATTGCTAAGCCATCACTAAAGTTGTGAATGCCATCTCCCATAATTACCATCCAAGCAATGTTGGCTATCCCAGTATCTTTCAGGTCTTTTCCAGAATGACAGTGCCCATGGGAATGATGGGAATGTTTGTGGTGCCAGTGGTGACTGGGTTTTCTAGCTATCATTTTATCTTCGCCGTGGCTGTCATATTCTGAATCATGGAGATCATGCTCTTGAGCAGCACGTGAGATGTCATTGTGAGAATGGTGCATGTTGTTGTCCTCTTCTACAGACAAGAAGTTCTTGGGCGGGGATTCCAGCTGGCCATCTAGATCAGTTAGTTCAGTTTCATTGAGTCGGTCTTCAGATAAAACTGAGTCGTCTGCTCCTACATTGAAGCCAGCTGGGAGAGACACTGCGTTAGTCGTGATTTAAAATATCACCAGCAACTACTGTATCATTGAGCCAAGAATCCAACTGCTTTGCGAAAGCAAAAGAAGTGTTTTAACACATACCAATCTAGTAACTTTGTTGTCAACATTCAGCCAAAATAATGTATTTCTCACTGCCCCATTTTTTCGCTAATTTGCATGTACAGCATATAGAAGCCTCCACTAAAAGGCAACAGCACTGTATCCATGGCACCCAAAGTCAGTTTTAGCCCAACCTAGGCCTGTAGCTGCAATTTTGCTGTGGAAGAAGTTTATGGTTCAACATTGGAAAGAGGAAGATGCCAGAATGATGATGATAATGTCTTATCTGCTGTAGATGGAATCTGAATAGCTCAGGAAACCTTAACTGGCTACTTTCTACGCATGCCCATGCAGGCCACAACTTCGCCTTCACCGAAGCATACCGGGATCTGCCACCCACACAACAGTTCAAAATTCAGCCTAGGCTTCAGGTGCCTGCAGTATGCATGATTTACTGGTCAGGAGAGTTCCACCTTCAGAGGAACAGTGTTATAAAACCAGTACGTACTCTGTGGTATTAGAAGCAAAATTCCTTTGATCGCCCACTAAAAGAAAATGCAGACGCTTCAAGTATCTGTACCATCATCCTCACAGCTCAAAGTCCTCTGTGTTCTATGTCAACCTTCCAAATCCCATTTTAAGTTGTTTGCATGGAGAAGGCTACAATCCTAACTCTCCCTTCTTACAAACTATTCAATTAACAAAATTGCATTTGCATAAATATAGCCTATGGATTCTTCATCAACAAATTATTGCAGCAGACATGCAGGCAACGGAAAGGGAAGCTTATGAAGCAAAATTCCCCTTCCCTCACCCCTTCAAGAAGGGTGACACGGCATTCATTCTGGGTACATGCTGCAAGAGCATTCAGACTGTCACGAAGGAACAGTACGAAAAAGTTGTTTTGGATACTTGGTCGTATTTATGAAAAGAAATTAATTTTGCTTAGCCTTCTCAGCCAAACTGTAATTGGTCAGAGGCTGGGATCTTCAAAGTGTAACAGATATCCCCTTCCAGGTTGTGTGTGTTCATTTTTGATCTAATTTTTGCCAGGGCTGAGGTAGTCAGGCACAGCTTAACCAAAAACCACCCTCAAACCAAACAAATCAAAAAAACCCCAAATAACCACAGCCACCCAAAACCTGACTGCTTCAGAAGTCTGAGAACCATTTGTACGGCATATTAGGAAGTGTTCAGAGTGCTCTCAGATCTAAGGAAAGCAAAATAAAGAAAGATTTAATAGGGAAAGCCCATTAAGTCTTATTAACAATGATTTGCATAATAGCAGCAAAACTGTACAAGAGGTTACATGCTACATGCCATAGGTTACACGCCATTCCTTTGAATCTTGTAATCGGAGAAAATTCTGAAAATAAATGCCTACCTGCAAGGGGTTTGAGCTGAAGCCAGTCAGCATCTGGTCTATTATTTAATTTGTGATCGGAAAGTTTCCTTCCAATTGGTGATTCTTCAGTCTGTTTTTTCTTGCACCATTTCTGCTTACTCTGCAACAGGAAACAGAGAACATCTGGTTTGTAAAAGGACATCAATGGAAATAAAAGAAACCAAAATGTTGTAAAAAAATTTCTTCAGAATAGACTCTCTCTTAATTAATCTCAAATAAGATGTGCTCCATGTGACAACTTTTATCTCTTTAACAGAAGATCTAAGAAATGCCACCTCCAACACAGAAAATCTTTCGCTGCCTCTCCACCTGAGGCAGCAAGTCTGACGTGAAACAGAGAACTTTAAATTTTTCTATGCTCTTTTTGGGAGAAGCAGTTATAGTTTCACCAAAATAATTTTCCCCTCAAAGCTGAATGATGGAGACAGAAGTTAAAAGTGTATTTATAATGACTGTTGAAAGAATATGGCTCTTTGGTGGCTGGGATTGCTACCCACTGTCACCTTCCCCCTGAGGTACTCACTCTCCTTTTATACCACTATCATGAATACAGCATGCTCTGAGCCCGAAAAAATCCAATCATTTTCAGGGAATCAAGTTAAAATTTGATTGGCAATTTATAGAAAGCAGGAGGTCTGCAAATTTTGGCATTTTCTCACATGGAAAAACTGAATAGCTCGGTTGGGCTGGCATCGTTAGCTAACAGTTAAATTTCTTGTAAATGGTCTGACAATTGTCTGGCTCTATTACCAGCTCTTCCTTACATAATGCCTTTCTTATTTTTGCAAAAAGATCACAGCGCTTTAGAGAAAGAGCTGAAATCTCTTTTACTTAGATCTACCTCTACATATACCTGGGCAAAAAGCTGCAACCTCCCCCATCAGATTTCAACTTTGCCTTCCCAAATTACCTTGTTAAGAAAAGCAACCTCATTTAGAAAAGGGTTTCCTCACATAAAACCAAACTGAATAGAGGACAGCAGCAGTTGGTCATGTTCACAGAATAACGGATCATCACACAGACAACTCCTCAACACTCGTAAGATAAGTTCAGGTAATACATACTATATAATAGCTGCAATTTTAGTGTGTACCTTTTGTTTATTGTAATGCTTGTACATCCGTATACAGTGTTCAATGATGAACAAAACATAAATGCCTCCAAGTGCCACAAGACCTTTCAGCACTGGATCATTTTCTTCTAGAAAGCCTTCAGTCCGTACGCCGTGTCCGTGGGCATGTCGATGGGAACGCTTGTGTTCATGTACATGACCTTGGCCATGGTGGTGACTGTGGTTGTGGCCTCCATGTGACTTTTAGGAGAGAAAATAACAACATAGCATGACCTGGTGCAATCAGGAGACTGAAATGGCTCCGAGCTCAGATGACAACATATGTAACCTTGCCAGAAAAGCAGCATAAAAAGACTTTAAAAGTTGGGTTGTGGGTTTGTTTTTTTTTTCTTTTAAATACAAACACATTTTACCACAGAAGTTTTTCATTAGACTACTCATTACCCTAATCAATAAGAAAATATTTCTCTGGGTAATTTTTTTGGGGGGCGGGGGAGATAATATAGCTTCAGCTTTTTTCTGTCACAACGCTAAAGATAATGAGACTAACACGCAGAAACGTCACAAGGAACTATCATTCCTACACTCCCATTAGCAACCAAACTAATGATTTTTTTTAACTATTACAGTCAATTAAAGCTTTAATTTTGATCAGAAATATAAACTTTCAAAAAAAACCTACATGACCAAAAACTTGTATTAAAATTTACACAAAACCCCCATATAAATATTAGTCTTTTTGCTAAAGAATGAAGGTAACAAAATTTTAGAAAACATTTCCCCTTCTAAGAATTACAGTATACCATCACAAATTAAAAACTTGCTTACCTTCCCAGGAACTTGGGCAATTTCTTGCTTCAGTAAGTTAGAGGTCACTTTCTCCCCAAAAGCTAGTAACCAGGAAGGTTAATCCCCCTGAAATACTTTTTAGGTGGTACTGATACACAAGTATCAGTAGACAAGAGTCAGTAATACTGCTAAATTTAAAATCCTCTTGTTGATCTCATTAGGTGTTTTAAAATACTGTGACAGAATTTAAACTATAAATACACAGCTACCTTTTTTTTTTTTTTAAGAAACACGCTTTTCTGTCCTTTTTGTTAACAGAAAGTCTCAAACACTTATTTGTTGATACTTGTCAAACAATTCTTTAAAAATTCTAGATACAGTTACAATTGAGAATAAAAGGTAAGGAAACAATACTTACATGTGGCAACAGATGGAGTAGTGCATCTCCACTCATTGTTCCTACAGCCAGAGCTACCAAGAAAGTTAGAAGAAATTTGAAGCACCATTGGTTAATGATGGGAATCAAGATCACACCTAGCAAGGAAAGCAGGCTAATGACGGTGATAGAGATGATACCACAAAACCAGGCTGTGGGAAGAAATGAATACAGAAAGGTTATCAGAACAATACTTGTAAAACTGTTAAGACTGATTAATGACTTTCAACTGTCTCTTAAGAAGGTGACTTTCCTTTAACCTAGGTTGTGTGACTGTTCATTCAAAAGGTGCTGAAAAATATGAAGGCAGTACTGAAGTCCACAGTAAAAGATACGCAGGCTCATTCACAGTACCATACAATATAGTGGAAGACTTCAGAAGACAATCAGCTAAAAAGACCCCAGCGATTCTTCCTTATCGTAAGTTCCAGGCTTAGTAGCCCTTAATGAAACACAAAACCCAAAAGATTTCCTGCTGGAACAAAAACATCTCCACTACTGAACTTACTAGGGCTCTACCAGCACTAATCATATCTAACATTTGTTTTTAACACAATTCTCATGCAAAATTTAACTGGAATCAACATTTCTCCTCCTTTGTTAGGAGTAACATGTTCAGTTAGGCGCCATTCTCCTCCCCTGGTGCTCTGAAACATACGTTTTTATTTATGAGAAATATGTAAGACTGAACCTTTGACAGAGGAACTTTAAAATCAAATGCTGTAATACGACCTTGAAGAGCTGAAAGCAACTTGCAACCACAAAAAGCAGTATGCATTTTTTCTAAGAACTTCTACCGTTGTCATTAGAAGAAAAAGTGATAATGGATATGGTACACTCAAGATAATCTGTTAACCAGGTAAAACGTGCAAATTTCTGTATGACATGGAAAAGGAGGAGTTACACAAGAAATAGATCCTATAGGCGAAGCAGCATGGCGCTTGCAGTCAGCATCTCACCCTAACAAAATATTTTTTCTTCTACTTTTTCAAGTTATCAGTAAGGCTAAGAATGAATAACTGTTAGGGTTTTTTCCTCTCTCTGCTTCTCTTGTTTCTTCCCATCACAGAAGCTTCAAAGAACACTAAGTAAAAACTGTTTAATTCCAAAAATACAGTTCAAAAGGTTCACAGACCCAAAGACAGGAGTAGTTGGTGCTTCTATTTTACAAACATTAACTGTTTGGGCTGAGATCTTTCATAAACCTGATTTCCTCAATCTGAACTTTTTTTTTCTTTATTTTAAGTTTTAGCCTAAATGCTTCAGGTTTTTCCAGGTTTTTTTCCTAGCTTCATTCTTAATCAAAAATGTCTACAGTTTGTCAACTTTCATTAAAGTTAACAACTCAATTTAAAGTCATTACCATCTCCATACTTTGGTGCATGATTTGACTTTCCTTACACCTAAGAAGGTTCACTCATTTTTGAGCAAGTGGAGGGAAAACATTCTGGAAGATGGGGGGGGATGGAGGGGAGAGGAGAGGAGAGGAGAGGAGGAATGAATATGTTGTAGCTGCTCAATGAATTTTATAATTTCGCAGTCAAATGTCTCAAGAATTCTATCTGTACCAAAAATGCTACAGGTCAGATTTGACAAGACTTTGCTGCTAGAATGCTAATGCAGGCCTGGTCTGGTTCAACACCAAAACTCACATTGTCTGCTGTTTTAAATTTTATTTTGGGATATTAATTTTTATGACGTTGGTAGCTGTCATTCCCCAACAGTGCAGAAAAGGGAACAATGCAATTCAAATGCAAAGGGTACAAAGAACACATCCCCGGGGAAGGAAAAATAGAGAAGAAAACAGAGAGCTGGTGAAAAGGAAAAGACTGCCATCAGATGAGGAACTAAAAACCAGAAACTGCAAAAATGGCAATATGAAAGTAGGTCTAGAGTGGAAGCAGGACCCTGCCGCCCAAAATACTGCCACTGCATAGCCTTGATTCATCCCCAAAGCACTTCAGTCATGTACTCCGGCTTAACAGGCTCTGCTGAAAGAAACAGCATACATGGACTTGTAATTCAATACTGAACCATGTGCGCATGCGCAAGTAGCCCAAATAAAAATTACACAGCCACTTGGCAGGATGCTGGATCTCCAATCTGGACACAGACATTATGATGTGAAGTGTCAGGTTAAATGACTAACAGCCTTACATGGAGAAAAATGGAAAGGAGATTATGCAAACTGGCTTAAGTTTCATATAGCACAGCACAGATTTGGCAAATGCATCTACAAAGGGCTTACATACTCTTATGAATGATACAGTATCTAAACATGGCACCATGATTAAGATGAGGCACATGAGAATTAGAATATGGAATCTGTGCATCTCTCAGATCTTGGTCATCAGCTTCTGTTTCTGTTTAAACTCTTAAAAAATGGTATGGAACCATAATTATCAGCAAAAGGTTGCTGTCAAGTCAAAGATAAAAGACACAAAATCTTATTGAAGGATTTCATTCAAAAACATGAAAATATTATGGAATTTGAGCTAATATGCAATATTATGAAGACCGCAAGAACTCTTAAGTTATAAAAGATGTCAATGTTACCACACCTAGGAATACTGTATAAAGCTTGGTCAATGAGGTGAAGTTATGCACTGGCTTGTAAAATATTTCTGTGGAAGAAAACGAGGGAGGTGACTGAACAATTTTTTTCAGTAAGGGACCTCTGTTCAAACAGTGGGTAGCAAACAAAAGACAGCTGCTCACACCGGATTTGGACAGCTATCTTAAAAATTAAAACAGACTAAAAGGGTAGGAAGGTAGACTTCTTGGAAGGCTGAGCACAGTCAGCTATCTGCAAGCTTCAACCAGAAAGCAAGTTAACAGAAACGCTCCACCAAAGCAAAGCCTTCCTGGGTTCGGGAATGGTAAACTCCAGGGAACACTGGCATCTGCACAGGCTGACTCACAAGATATATCTGATCTGAAATACTTTTAATCAGCAGCTCTAACTGATCTCCACCTTGAAAAAATTTGCTTATTGTTTACTTGTATCCTTTCTATTAGCTTGATTCATAGTAGGGCGTAGCTTTCCTTTTAAGTAAGTTGTTTAGGAGCCCTCAATGATACCAGTGCCACCTCCTCCAACAGGTACACTGTGAAAGCTCAGTTGTATGTATAAGCTCTTGAAAATCCTGTATTCGAAGATGTTACAGAACTATCTGTAAATTACAGGAAGAAAACCCAACATGGCCTCATAAGTTTTTGGACATCAGTTAATGAAATTACTTTGCTTTAGAAAACTGCACTATCATAACTAATGGGAACCCTACAGATTAGTATCAATGAATAGAAGCAGCACTGGTATATTAAGGTTTTCTGAAACCTTTAATTAAAACTGAAGAAAACCATACAAAGCTAGTGTTTAAAAATGTCTGCATCCTCCTAACTTTGGCAAATGTTTCTATCTAAAAATGTTTACATTAGCTCAGGTAAGCATACTTTTTCATTTTAGTAGAATCCTACAGCCTGCAGGTTAAGTTACTCTGTGACTGACGTTTATCCTACACCTCCCACAATCCCCATATACCAGTTACGATTTGTTATTTTGTGATTCACTTCCTTACTTAAGAAGGGAAAATAATTATTACATCAACTGAAGTCTCGCTGTAGTTAATAGAACAGTATACAGGAGACTGTTAGGAAGAATGATTTATCATTATCTCATCAAGCTGACCTGTTTTAGAGGTTACCGCTTGTTTTCAGAGCCAAATCAGTAAGTTAAAAACCAATTTTTTACAATTAACCGACAAATGTGTTACTGATACACAAGATAACAGATGCTGTAAAACATGTTAAATGTTCACAATAAGCTTCACTAATTTTGCAAATTAAGTCTCTTAAAATGTTAAAGGTCTTCAAGCTGCGTTATTCATCAACTCCCTTACTCATTACAGAGAAAGAAAATGAACTCTTTTAAAAAGAAGCACTCATCTGTTGAAACTTTCTAATTAAACTGGTTCAAAGCATGTGAAACATGACAGTTTGTTACATGGTTTCAACATTTTAATTGGCAGAAAATGCTTAGAGCTACTTTACAAATCCTCTTGGTAATGAGGCAGGGGTCAACTCTTACTACAATGAGAGTACCCCACAAAACGATTTGCTGCCATATAAAACAGGCAGTATATTGGGTTTACAGCAATCTTTGAACAGTTAACAAGATAGTAGCTGTGTCACTATAGGAGATTTGTGTACACCAAGTTAATTATTTTAATGACTCCAACATTGTTAAGAAAGATTACCAGCAATGCATTCTTTCCAAGTTATTATCATCTATGAGAATGTAGTTACTTTAAGCTTTATTTCTAACTATGCTAATAAGCACCTAGGTACTAATCAATGTTCATAAATACCACTATTTTTATTTTTAAAACATGGACATTGTACCCAAGATTTTTTAATTTTTAATTTTTCACCACAGCTAAACATCTGTCAGCAGTTCCATTATAACTGATGAAAGATAGCAGTAATAAACATATATTTTAAAAGTATACTCAGTTATGAAATCACAACAATGGATGCTGCCCTTAAAGTAACTGCTTTAACAACAATAAAAATATTTTTAGCTTAGAACTATGGTAAGAAGAAAAAAAAAGTCCACTGATTTTTACTCAGGGCACACACACAAAAAATTAAAGCTGCCAACGGAGGATTTGATTGATTACTTCTCATATGCTTAAGAGAAAAGTAGTACAGCATAACTGACATTTAAAGTCAGAAAATCATAGAATCATAGGTTGGAAGGACCTCAAGGATCATCTGGTCCAACCTTTCTAGGTAAGAGCACAGTCTAGACAAGATGGCCCAGCACCCCGTCCAGCTGAGTCTTAAAAGTGTCCAATGTGGCAGAGTCAACCACTCCCCTGGGCAGATTGTCCCAATGGTCGACTGTTCTCATTTTGAAAAATATCCCTCTCATGTCCAATCGGAATCTCCCCAAGAGCAACTAATGTCAAAACCCCTTGTCCTCTCCATGTTGTCAGAAATGGCAATTTAAATGCTCCTGTATCTTGCTTAACTGTTCATATTTCTTGAATTCACAAAAAATTCTGGATGTCAATTCTACAAATTTGCATCACTGGTAGAACCTGAAAGCGGTAATACCCGAAATAATATTTTCCAGTGAATGAACAGTGATGAAGGTACTGTTCTCTATTCCTGAATGAATACATCCAGAAAATACATTGAGAAAATTTGGGCCAAAGTAACCATGCAACTTTCCAACTTTGAGATAAACACATGGACCGCTTCAGTCACACTAAGAGAAAAAGACATAACATATTTTAAATGATCCAAACTGTGGGTGGACTTGCTCATCCCGAGGTCTTTCTATCTCCAAAGATTCTGTACCTTGCCTATGATGTTCCTACTACAAGAGAGTCCAACGTCTAAAGATATTTGGGAAGAATCCAGGCCAAAATGCTTGGGCTGTAGGCCCAACGATAGGACATTAGGCCTCAATGATAGGAGGCAAAAAAAAGAAATAAAAATAAGCAAACAAAATAAAAAGTGAAAATAATGAAAAAGGATAAAAAGGTACAAGAAAGAAAGGTATGCTTCCCTGAGCCGTGGTCACTTAGGAGAAGCTATTGCACCAAACAGGATGCTGTGTCTCCTGACTTAAAGGAGCACACTGCCTCAAATTTCTTCTAGTAAATATGTTGAATTTCAACCCTTCCTTTACTCTACAGTCAATGCTAAGTTGTATGACATTTCAAACTCTGGAGTTCATATTTACAATGCAAAATAGTTTTGAAAGCTTTAGACATTACACACCTACCTGATGCGCCTGTTTTATCTTTATTCTCAATTGATGCATTTTTACTTTTCGTAAAATCTTCAAGCTCATCATAATGTACAATACAAAGCCTTCGCTCAATCTGGTATAGCAAAGCAGGACACATGTATATAAACAATTCAGGAGATATTGGAGAGCTGGTTTCCAGACCATAGTACCGTAGCAGCTGGGTAACATTTAAGCACTGCAAGCAAATTGTACAAACAAATTAAATATGAAAGCAACTATTTCATTAAAAAAATACAGTTATGGAAAATTTAGCATACGTTTGAGAACACAGTAAGTAGAAACTCTGGCCCACAACATTCCACCAGTGCTAAAACGTGTCTAAGCTAATCTAAGTGGTTTATGAGGGCAAAGAAACAGTAAAAATATCTGCACCACAAACACGGTCTCCAAACACCTATATAATTTTTGATAAATGTCAATAAAAATGAGTTTCCGTATTCTTTACCATTACACAGTACAAGCAATGAAGAGCAACAGGAAAGGAGTGGAAGAACATAAAACCAAAATAGGTTTTCTAACACTTCTCTTTACCTACCAACCTTCTGTGTTTGGAGTTTCATTTTTTAACTGTTTAAAACCTCAAACTCTGCACTCACTCCATCCTTTCCTACCCTGACCTCTAGTTTAAAACCATGATATTGAAATGTCCTGCTTCTGTAGTTAACTGTAAGGGGGAAGGGAAACTGTATTTATGGTCTTGGCAGAACTAATGGAGGCTGAACAGAGAAATGGAACAGCTTATACCGTGCACAGTGCTACAGAAGCTACATCTATACTGCTTCGCAATCTCTTAAGACAAAGACATTAGAAGCACGTTGAAAAGATGTAGCTGTTTCTTTTAGGAAAGAGTCTCTGTGCCGTTTCCAAAAATGTTAATGAACGTAGATTTAGAAAGAAGTCCAAAAAAGGTGTGTGTGTGGGAAGTATTCATGAATATTGGGAAGGGAAAAAACCCCACCTGTGAGCAGAATATCTCGGAAAGCTTTAAGTATCTTCTTTATACAGATAAATAGGCAAGAAGATTGATCTCAGAAAAGACGGGCGATGGGCAGACAGAAGTGAAAACCCATGAAGTAAACTAAAAACTGTGTCAGTGACCTTTAGTGTTTTCACTCTGCTAGCTGCATTATGCAACGGTGGCAAACATACTTCTGCGTTATTTGTGGGTAGGCACCTTCAATTATTATGTAATAACAGCGAAAGTGAACTTACCGGTTCTCCATTTCATACTCACCTCTTCACGATCACGTTCGTCTTCATTATGATCCTTATGACTACGCATTGAAAAAATAGCATGTTTTCTTACGCTAATCTGCTTATGAGGTGCCTCTCGCTTGCTGGTATGGTGGTGTCCATCCTCATGACCTAAACTGGAATCTTGATGTCCGTGACCAGTAGAACGATCGCTACTGTGTTCGTGATGGTGTACATGCAAGTGAGATGCATCATGTACGTGATCATGTTTATGAACACGATTGTGCTCATACTGATCACCTGGATCGTGATCTGGGGCATAATCCCGTGTAGCATCTCCTGAAGTCTCACTGATTTTCTTTTGCTTCTTCTTCTGTTTCCGTTGTTTTCTTTCTGGCTGATCCTGGGTTGTGTTTGTCTCTGTTGAAGGTTCATGGTTCTGTTCTCCATGCTCACTATGACTAACTGAATCATTACGAGAATGATGTGTACCATTATGGTCATGACGATGTAAACGAGAATGGTGATGATGGTGATGGCGACTCTGGTCATGAATGTGTTTGCCATCATCTTTTACTGATGGCACTACAGCGTCTCTCTCAGGGTCACATTTATGATTTCTCTTTGCAGCCATACCAATTGTGGTTTGGTTTTCCGAATCTGAGTGGCTATGAGGATGGTTATGAGAGTGAGAATGCTTTCCTTCCTGTACTTCTAAAGCATATAAGTGAGAAACATGATCATGACCAATATCATCATGATTTATCATTACTACTTTTACCTCTCCTAAACCAAGGCTTATTAACAGTTTTTCCAGGCCAAAAAAGGATAATCTTCCATTTTCACCGTAACGATCAAAAATCTTTTCAATGTAGTACTTTTGTTCATTTTCAGCTTCCAAGGTTGAAAATTTACTCGGCATAGACTCTGTTCCTCCATTCTGGAAGTAGGATGCATTTGAGATCTGATAGTCATTATGGTAGTGTACACGTTCCTCTTTAGGATCATGGTCATGTCCATCTTCATGGCAATGATTGCACTGATGAAAGATAAATGTCAGCAAACAAATGATGCAAAATTTTGTGTGCATGTGTACCTTCATCTCTGTTTCCTACAAGAAACACAAGGGGAAGCGCTTAGGTGTAAAAGCAATCTCAACATTTGTACTACACATGAGTATCAGCCTGGTACTTATTTGTACCATCTGAATGACTCACAAATCTCTTTAGAAATTGGCGTTAACAGAATAACCGTTGCAGTATTTTTACTGCCGAAATTGTATTAATGTACTTTTCTTATCCAAGAGTAAGATAGGCTCTGTGTTTTCTAGAGATGCAGTCTTACATACCATACTTACAGGAGGCAGTTACAAGAAAAAGATGAGATTTACAGTCAGTCATAACAGAACATTTTTGTGTATTTTTTCAGAGGCATCTATGCTTATGATAACCTATAATATTCAAAATCTTGTTAAAACACAAGTTAGAATATAATAAAAATTATTTTAAAAAAATACTGTATTTTCTTATAGGGATGACAGACAGATAATATTGCTGAAAACCCATGCATCATTTGTTCTCTTATGTGCTGCTAAAGTACCTGCACTAAATACACACACTGCATAATTTCCTATTTTCACTGGCAATTAGTGATTTAAAAATAAGTTGTCATTAACTAACTTCAATTTTTTTCCTTAAAAGTTCATATTTTTAGTACTTTTTACTTACATGAGTTTACTGATTTAAAGATATACATGGATGTCAATTTAAAAATAAGGTTATATGGAAAATGTCTGTTTATGCAACTCAAAAAATACTGCAAATGCTGGCGACACACTCCAGCTCAAAGTAGTTAGTACTGTTTTTTAGAAATTATATCATCTAGCCAATGTGGTTTTCAATGTAGTATTAAATGTAAGAAACGTACTATTCAACATCAGGTAATGAAGACGACACTACAGAGGTCTACCTTGTGTTCAGAGTTGAAAACAATTCACTATTTTACAAAATATAACAGCTTTATTTTGTTTACATCTGCTACCAAAAACATACATAAAACTGGAATAACTATTATAAAAGAAACTTTAAAAAAAAAAGTCCAAGTTTATGTAAAAATGTTATCAAACTGGAAAGCTAAAGATAAGCCAGGATCTGTACTTAATGACTTCTATTTTCTAGAGTTATTTTGGGTAGAGAATAACCTCTAAAATGCATGTTTAAGAAAAAAAAATTAAACACTGCCAGGGTTTTCGAGCAATACTTAGTTTGTTCTGTTTGGTACCAAGCCAAATAAAATGTGCAACATTTACAACATTTCTGCTAGATGCATGTAGTAGATCATCAAGCCCTCCTATCAGCAAAGGAGCAGACAACAAAAAGAAAGGAGCACAGAGCTTCCCAGTCAACCTGAACAGTTGAATAACCATCTTGAAGAGTTTTACAGAGCTGACTAAAATAGACAAAGGAACCAAGAACAGAAGTAGGGCTTTTACACGCAACGAGTTAAATTTAGAATATGACTGAGAAGGGAAGGAGAGCTGACAGAAAGGTTAAGGACAGAGCTCCATCCACCCTGCTTTCCGTATACTCAGTTGCTACCAAAACACCGCAGCAAATGCAAGGATGTAAAGTAACAGGAAAACAGGTCAAGTATGCGAGCAGTTTTAGTTCCTTATGTGCACCTTGATTAGAGCTGCAACTGACCCTACATTCACAAAGATGCAAGTGACCTGGTCAATGCATCCTAAAATGCTACTGACTGAAACGGTAAATTTAGTTGTCCTTCTCAGGCCCACCCCTGATGCCAACTAAAATGTGCTTTATGAAATCAGCCAGGGAAGTGCTTTGCAGCAAACCACAAACATTTAAAAGTCCATTTCAATTTCCTAAAATATTAACTTGATGTTTTCCGCTTAAGCACTTGCAACCACATCTTGGTTTGCACAAAAAAAAAAAAAAAAAAATCTCTTGGAAGCTCCTATACTTGCAACATGTTGACAAAGGATCAGAGGGAAAAAAAAGGAAAGGGCTATCTTTTAATGACCTTATATAGCAAATAAATGAGTTAACACAGAAGACTGGGGTAAAAGTTTTTCCTGTTATCCTCTACAAACACAAAAGATGAAAATTCATTTTTCACTGGCGCTTCAAACACTTGCAAGACTAAGAAAAAAGCAGAACTCTCTTTTGCAATACTGACCCAGCTACAGATGTAAGATCAGAAGAATATCTGTTAAGTGGAGGCATCTGCATCAAAACTGAGTCCAGGGGCATCAGATATGTCAATGGGTCATCATTGTATACTCCTGTTTTATTATTATAAGCAACTGTTCAATCATCAGCTTGGAATGACTGCAGTTTGCCTCCAGCTCCTACATTCCAGTTACTGATTTAAGGGTTGTGACAAACCTTTTCAAGTAGTTTAGTATGATGAGTTCATCCCCAAAATGGACTGAGGTATTATTTTCATATTGTCTTTTTCACTTAGGGACTCTGAGCATCCTTAATGTTCTTAACACATACATCACCGGGATTAGTACAGAAACATTAAAAGCACCTCAGAGCATCTTCCAGAAGCTTTTTCCATTGTCCTTTGAGGAAACAGGTAAGCACAGAGTTGTTACTGGTGGAGTAGAAAGAGACAGGTTGCAAGTCTTTATCTAAGAGTCACTGGACTGAGTCAACTCTCAGATTGTATGATTGTCTGGAAACTCATTCCATAACCTTTAAACAAAGAACACATGTTCTTTCTCAGACAGGCTGAGAACCTGGGCTCTGTGACTTACATCATTCCAGGAAGCAGAAACATCCTGGCAGTAAGCAAAGGCACTGGATCAGGAGTAAGGCTGGTGACAGATCAACACAGCTCCACATTTCTATAGGAATATGCTGATTTTCATCAACTGAGGATTTACAATGTTGAATGTTACTTAATGTAAAGAGCAGGTTCAGGATCTGGAATAAGCAGTTAAAGTTCATGCAAGACAAATGAAAAGCCCTGGGAGAAAGATGAACTTATATATGCTCGCATAGAAGACGGCAGCAGCATGTAAGTACATGCAGTATACTGTAATGCTCTAGCAAACTGTTCAGTATCTTTTTAACTTCGGTTTCTCAGTACTGAAAACAGCATCTGAAGTTTAAGTAAAATACAGTTACTCAAAGGATACTAGTTTTGTAGGTAAGACACCTTTTCTCCCCCTTTGTCACATAATGGTAATATAACCAGAGCAAGCAAAGCCAAATTACTCTAATTTAAACAAGCACGATCCAGACTAAAGTATCTCTACCAGGAAATTCATGACTAAAGCATGATCATAATCCTTTTCACAACCTCATGATCTTTTTCATGTGACTGTCTCATACAATACTACTAATACATTACTTTGAAACGTCAGTCATGCATCCCTAATTGTGGTGTTTAGCTTTGAATGGTACCTTTTCTCCATGCTCTAATGGTTAAAATTGCTTGTAACCTATGATCGTGATTCATTGCTGAAATACAAGAGCTGAGCATTATCAGACCAACTTCAAAATCAATTAGATGTCTCACTATTTTCAATTAAAACAGTAATAACCCCAGCAAAATATTTTTAATCTTCTATTATTTGCAGAACGAAGATGCTTACAAAACAAACGTACTCATCAGAAAAAATCTCAAAGAGAACAACTATTAAGAATTAATTATTTATTTGTTTCTTTTTAAACAAGCTTCATTATTCTCTGGGCAACTATAAATAGCTGTCATCTTTAACCTGTCAGGCAATATTTATATGTGTAAAATACCAGAAAGCTGAAGTCCAAATTCTATACTGAAATATATAGAATTCTGTGGCACAGAATTGATTACAGCAGATCTCAATATAAGAACATTAAGGCTCTCAAATCCCTTCAAAAGAATATTGAAGGGCGGCCTTTGGACAAGGCTACACCCAAGCTGAAAAATATTCCGGCTCTTATTGCTGTCAGCCTTTACCTTATTTTATTCACTCATTTGATTCCCTGCTGCCTCCCCTCCTTCCCTCCATAGCTCAGTGATGGTCTGACACCCAAAAGGGGGAGATGCAAGGGAAAACATCCCCTAGCTATGTGTTGGGTAAGAAACTGCAGCACCCGTAGGCCAGAGCTGGAAATAACAGCACCTGCTATGTTTTGTTGAATTGCAAACAAGAAGAGAAGTCTTTCAGGACATGCCTGGGCAGTGGGACAACCCCACCCTAAGTCAAGCTGCAAAGTTAGAACAGATGTGTAAATTTACAGTGGATAAGATAAATAGTGCTGCCACACCAACTGACATTTCACAAAACGCACGCAGCCCTGCCAAATGCATCCCCTCCCCTCATTCATCAATGCAAGCAAATCCGTCATACTAAATGCAGTACTGATTGCATATCCATATACAAGGTTTATTAAATCAGAGGCCTGAGGTCAAAGTACCTGAGCTGTGTATCAGCAAGAGTTGTTTGTTCTGTGTGAACAACTCGCAATACCTCTTACGCTGAACCATTGCCTGCCTATGGTGTTTCATCTCTAAGAAACAAAGGGCACCTCTCATGAAAGTTGGTATTTTTTTATAGCCTTTTTCATGCAATTTCCCTTGGATTCATGAAACTTCTCCACAGTACCTACTACTGCAACTGTTCTTCCTTTATAGCACTGTATTTTTGAGACTACTTCATTTAAAGCCTGGAACATGAACAAGATTTGGGGGATGGTTTTGTTTGTTTATCACCAACTCCTTCACTGAAACTAAAAAACTAGTTCCATAGTTAGACTTTACTTAAAACAAGAAACTTTGATTCAAATGATGCAGTCATACAAAATTCAAACTCAACTGAAAGTCACATCTATCATTTTAGTGTTTGCAACCCACATACTACAGCATTTTTTGTTAGTGTACAATGCTGACCAGAATATTTAAGTGCCCAGCTTTATTCCTCCCTCCCTTTTTCCTGTCTGCTCCCAGAAATTTTAATAACCTGAAATATTGGTAATGTGAATGCACTGGCTTTCTCCCCTTCCCATGCTCCTTCCCAAGTTATGTTAGTTTCTCTCCCTTTTTCTTCAACTTTCTTTACTTGCTTTATCTGGAGAATGTTCTGCCCGTTTTTCTTCTATCTGCACAAGAGATCTTTGAAAAATATCTTTCACTCCTCCAAGTAGTTACTCCGCTTGAATGCCACAATGACTGAAGTGCCGTAGCAAGACCTCATGGGCCAGAAGTTTCACGTCAAACAAAAATACCAAACACACGTTTCAGCTAAGAAAGAACTGAGAAAGACAAAAGGTGTTAAAAATAAAGCAATACTCAGAGCAATAGCTCCATGAGAAATGGCATTTTTTTTAAAGAAATATTTCTTGAAATAAAGCTAATGACTGCATAAAGGCAGAATTTTGATTTTCAGGAATCGTGAGAAAAGCTTTCTTATATTGCAGGTATTTACTCCAATGTACATGCAAGAGAGATGCCTGCAGCCCCATCCCCAACTCCACTCCACCAACTGTGCAATATTTCATACCAATATTCAGTTCAAAAAAAGGCTGGAATCTGAAAATCCAAATGAACCTACTCTTTATTTCCTAAATTTCAAGTTTTTAACAAATATTCTGATATGAAGTCCCATTAATCTAGCACATATTTTTAAGATAATTTCTTTAAAATAATTTATTTTAAACCAATTTTACTTTAAGAAAGCCATAAAAGCATTTAATTAAATAATTTTGTTTTATCTTAAACTGACATTAGCTTCTGCATATTCAAATATGAATATATGCTAGAGATCTAAAAAGCTACAATTAACATTTCTAACTTTACTTCTCACCCATCTCCTGTATTTTCTTCCCTGTTCAATTTCAGTGAAGCAGGTTTGTGGATTTAAGTAAAACTCATTCATTTGAAAATCTACAGCTCAGTAGGAGGGGCGCTTTGTAAGAACAGACCATTAACTAATTGATCCAAGCCGCATTTGCTAAGTTAATACCAGATAAGACTTAAATAGTGCAGAAAGCATTTGCGCATAACTGAACACACCATGAAAACTTTTTAAAAATCTGAAATGTGAAGTTCTTGAAATACCAAATCCCAAGCATATTAGAAAATTATCCTAAACTAATATGCTAGCAATCTACTAGCTCAGCTATCCAGAAAGGGGCGTTTAGTTTATTTTGAACAGAAAAAAACCTGGACAGCCTTCTTCAAAAGGACAGTTATTTCTAAGAAATTGCCCAGTACAGGATCCTTCTCAGAGCTCAAAAGAACATAAAAACATCAAAATAGTTGGAAGTTGTATTAGTTCTGCTTACCAAGAATTAATTTTCAGCCTTTCAAATATAAACTGTATGTAGTCCATAAAACATCTATTAATGCACAAAATTTATAAGGGAGCTGGTTTGATTTTGTGCCAATATTCTACTGTTCAATTAGGTCCCATTAAGATACCAGTGGCAGTAAGAATGAAATACTTGAAAAGATGAACCAATTACACCTGCATTTTAGTATTTTATTTTTCTACTGAGAGTAAGCAAACATTTTTGTTAGAACTAAGGCTGAAATTCAACAAATACTGTAAGATGATGTTGCACTTAAAGCAGCCTGCCACCCTCCAGTGCTTCATTTATTCATTCCCATTCCCACACTATTTTTGTATACCAGCACATTTGTTTGCTGATCTGTTCACTGTGCAGCTGTACAACTAGATTCTGCTGAAAAATAGCCTAGAAAAAGGAAAAAAAAAAAAAAAAAGATAATTTTGAAGACAGATTACTTTTTCTATCTTGTTCACTGTGCAGCTGCACAAACGCCACAGTCCACACAAAAAAGAGCAATCTTGCTTTTGGTGGCAACACCAGCTTACAGATTTGGTTGATCTGGAGCCTAGCAGAGTATTTTGGCTATAGCACAAATAAAACAACTGGCCACCTCAAAATGTACTCAAATAACATTGAAAAAACACCAGTGGACAAATTTCCTATTGAAAGCCGTTTGAGAATTATTTCTCCGAATTTCCCTTCAACACAGAATGTGTTGAATGTTTGCATATGAATGAATAATGTTTGCAATAAAGTGTAAAACTAGTTGCAGTATTTTTATTCTTCCTATAACGTAAGCCACTATGCCTATTTCCTCCTTGCAGTATGTTAAAATTCATTAAAGCCATGTCTTTGTTATGTGTTTAATTCCTACACTACTACAATAAAAAACCCTCTATCACAGCTGCAATCCAAAAAGGAATTATGCATGTCTACTATTAAACCAATGACTTTCCTCACTTTAAAAAAAAAAAAAATTACAGAAGTTATGTTTCTTTTACATGTGCTACACCAAATTAGTGCCTGGCGGTTTATGATTATTAAAGTCCATTTCTAGAATTTAGAGGTTGCAAATTTCTTACTTCACAACATATACCATTGATTCAAATCTGTATTTTTAAATAGGAGATTGAATGAACCACCGTCATAAGACTTTTATAAGGTCCTCTGTCAACATGCCATTCAAATTCTTCTTCGCAAATTCATTCTGTCGAAGTACCAACCAAGAGAACTACTGCTCTTCTTAGGCATGAACACAGCCACCTTCTCCTATTGGCGTAAAGGAAATTTGGGAGACAACAGGCAACTACTAGAACCACTCACATCTTGAGTTAGTGAGCTCCCAAAGCTGTCTTTGTTCAATAATTGTGGGAAACAAAAGTGTTCATAAAGACACCTTGGCAGATTCAGAAGTAACACTTCACCAGTCTGACATGCGACATAAAATAGCCGCACACGTTTCAACAGGCAGATCCACCAAGAAAATGTCCAGCTGAATCAAAATGTGTAATTCCCATCACATTCCAAGGAAGACCTCAACAGAAGTCAGGACATTGCCTAGCCCTCTCTTATTTTAACCAAGATTATTGTTGAAGATCTACATGGCTACCCATTAGAGGTCTGTGTGATGATCAAGGCAACCATTCAAACAGATCCAAATACTGATTAGCTTAAAAAAATCACTCACCATGAACTACCAACCTTTCTTAACAGGGTATTAAAGCAACTTTGAAGGGACACAACTTCAAGGCGAATGAATGAAAATGTAGTATTTGATACCCAATATTACTCTTACTGCGAGATTAGAGACAGAAATGGGGAAAGGAAGCAGAATCCCTAGAGCCTTAATCTAAAATGCAAGCAGAGATGTCTTCTTAGCCCATCAAATTTAAAATACTGATGGGGTAAAACTGAAATCTAAAAAATGCCATTATGGGTATGTACTTCCCTGTGCCTTGCAAGTGCAGGTACGTTCTAATAGCAACACAGGCAAGCAAATACAGATACCATGGAGATCATTAAGAAACACATTTTAGCCACCTTCTTTTCATATTTTAGAAGTTTGATCACTTGAACAGTCTGGAAGTCTTCCACACAGTGAAGCATTCTAACTGCACATAGAATATGGCCATAGCAATAGGCCATGATCCCAACAGGTACCAGTTTTTCTAAAACTACATTACAATTAGATATAGCTAACCTAGACTGTGGTGTAGCATTATAATTTGATCCGATATTGGTTCCTGGCTTTTACAGTAACTATAATTCAGGACATTCTTCTTCTAGTACCTCTCCTGAAATATGGATGCTCCTCTGTAATTTTCCTGGAGTGTCACCATGTCTTCTTCATAGAATCATAGAATGTTTTGGGTTGGAAGGGACACCTAGAGGTCATCTAGTCCAACCCCCCTGCAGTGAGCAGGGACACCGCTAACTAGATCAGGTTGCTCAGAGCCCCATCCAACCTGGCCTTCCTTTCATTATAATTTCAATTACAAAGATTTTCTGGACTAATTGCCAATTTGATTCAATACTATTGTGGTCACCATCCTTCTCAGTGGGATTGCTAGGATATTAATGTTTCCTCTGTCACTCTTTGGATCGTTAGTATCTTTAATCTTCTTTGATTATTGCTTTCCTTCCCTTGCTGTTAGGGCTTTCTTCATTTTACATGAGGTCCATTACTTCTCAAGGGTCTATGTAATTTCTATAGCCCATTTCTGTAAAGAAAGAACACTTTTTATCAGGAACCCACTACTTTGATACATCCTCTCAATTACCTGAAACCTGCCAATTTTAGTTAATAAGCAAATGAACCAACTTCTTGTGATTTTTCCAGCATTAAAATTTAAAATTGTTTCTATTGTCATCCTATGGTACAAGCAGCAGTTCAAAAAAAAAAAAAAAAAGCTACTTAGCTACTTGCTGTCTCTACTTTTAACACAAGTGAACAGTAAGGGTATCTCAGAACAAATCCAGTATTCTGGAAGAACAAGACCATCCTGACTAATCAAGAGGCACATTCCGCAAAGGGTGGTATAAAATATTTGTAGTTGTGACCATTATTTCCCAGGTTCAACTTCAAAAATATTTAACAGTCACAGAATGTAAACACGAGTTTCTGTAACAAGAGCTTTATTATTCCATGGATAGCGGAGTCAACATTTTCTTTTAAAAATATCCTCCCTCCTTCCCTCTCCTTTTGCTACTGTAATCGACAGTACATCACGCCTTCCAGTCGGCTAAGCACGTTGTAGTCATATTACAAAATACTTGATTGTGATCGTATTAAAGCTATCCAAAGTAAATGCATTATGTGATCAGGGTTGCACATCTTTTCTACAAAATCAAGCCAATTAAAACTACTGTTTCAAATTAAGTATTTAACTAATTAACAGATTACAAAACATTCTTGTGGTAGAAGATGGCTTAAACCACCAGGGTAAACTGACAGAAATCTATCAAACTGATACACATCAGCAAAATTAAAAACTGGAAGAACCAGTTAAGAATCAAGACAGTTACAGCCCATCTACACCTCCAAACATATTTTATTTTTAACATCTAAAACACCTCAGTTTAACATATCACTAAACATAAACATTATGAGTTTAATCCTGAGAAGAGACAAACTTTTGATTCCCATGAAGCACAGCTGAAGATACCTAACCATTTGTGTGCTGCTAGGAGAGTCTGAGGCTTTACTTTTCTTATTTCTAGACGCACAACAGTTTCTTGTGAGTCCTTTGATCCTCTTCATAGTCACTGAAGTTTTTATGCTATCTAGTCACTAGAACAACATGCTGTCTGCTAGCAGGCCACCTCATTGCCAGGTTAAGAAGTTGAAATACTTCAATAGACACTGGCTATTTGGCACTCAAACCTGTATTTGGCATCTGTATCTAGCTAATGCTATACCACAGTCCCTGATCGAGGGAAATCTCATAACCTGATGCCTGAATAACAAAGGTTGAAATATCTTTTTTTAGACATTTGGTGAGGCTAACAATGTATCTTCACTTTGGCCACCATAACTGTACCCTCAAAGCAAAGCACAACAAAAAAGCAAAAATACTAAAAAATATTCCTGACTGTTAAGCTAAGGTCACTATTTATAAATTTCTGATTAAACATGTACTTTCTAGTATTCTAGTATATGTAATGTAACACTAAAAAAAGTGTATTACGGGTAACAGGATTGTGAGGTAGAAATGTTAAAGATCATGCTTTGCTTATTGTCAAAAAAAGTAAAACCAAAGCAAACCACCAGAACAGAAAATATCAGACTACAGAAGGTATCATTTCAGTATTTCATTGTTACTCAGTCACTGCTTGGAACTACTGCACGGCATACTCGATAAGATATGGGCAAAAATTCAGCACCATTTTTTTTCACAGTTAAAATACATTCCTGTTACTTGAAGAACAATGCACTCCTTTTGATGTCTCACTCTGAGAATATTTTGTTTATAAAATGTAATTAATACTTTGCCTTTCATATCCACATTCTGAATTTGTTAACAATTAAGCTACAGTAAGAGAGAAAATTCCAGTAAATTAATTTATTTGTAGAAACTCTCAGAATTTTCCCCAAAAAAGTGACAAATTGCCTTTTTCAGTTATATTACTATCTTAAGAATGTACCTTATCTTGTTCCAGAACACCATTTTGATTTGTCCACAGTCCAATTAACAAAACCAACATTAAAATATTAAATCCACATATTTTTAAGGGGTTCTTGGCTTAAACTATACTGCAGTTAAACTATGAGAGGTGTTCCTATGCGTCAAAGGCTAAAAAGTACCATACTACAGTCTTTCATTAGACAAATGCAGCTGCTTAGCACTGACAAACCAAAGTTTCTATGGGGAATACAAAATAAAGTACAGTCTTCAAAGACAGTGAAAGTATGTTTACATCGCCTAGCATAACTGTTTACTGCAATTAATTTGAACCATGAAGTTTGATATGTAGAAAACAGGAGTAATAATAATTTGCTATATTTGCTGAATTCTTATTAAGGCATCTCATCCTAATCTATTCTTGCATGAGTCAGCATAAAGCCCTCACATTCCTCTCCCTACTATCGTAGTTAGCAAAAGCCAGCATGAGAATTTTTGCCCAGAGACTCTAAAAATGAACTTCTGCTGGGACTCTATACCTTATTCTGAAAGATGTAGGCGCACACATTTAGACCACACACTTTACAAAACTCTTACCTGTAGTACAAAGACAGTAACTGTGTAAAAAAAATAAGTTTTAGCACAAGAGGGAATTTAAGCTGTTTTTATTCAACAACATGCAGACAAAACATAAGTCTAGAATATAATACAAGCATTAAGAAATTAGCTAGAGGGATATTACAATAAAAAGCTACATTTCGTATATACATCTTGCTGCAACTGCTGTCTATTTACTGAATATATGGTACAAGTCTTGAGAGCAACTGGACAATTCAAGCACTGTAAATGCAATAGAATGCCTCTGCTAAACAGTTGCCTCAATACGCAGTTCAGAACAGGAATGAAGGAAAGTCTATCCTGTTTACATATCATATCAGACATCACATAAATGGGATTCTTTTATTTTTAATGTAACTATGTAGCAATGCAAGGCTACTACATTACTTGGACTGCAGCCAAGTAGCATATTTCTTAAGTTTTAATGTAAGCTAGTACAATTCAGAATTGTACTTTTAGGTTGAGATATTGTTTTCTCTAGACAGACATTCAGGTCAGCAATAAATAAAATGCTTCTATGTTCTGCAAACAGAACTAGCCAATAAATAGGGCCTAAATGATATCGTTTGCACTTCATGGAGTGAGAGTACTTAGCAAGGTAGTAGAACGCTGACGAAAAGAGGTCTTTCTTTATGGGAATGGATTACAGAAATTGCATAGAGCCTTGAGAAGCAATATAATCATCAGATAAAACATAGAGTACGATGTTCCACTTGCTTGTAAAGAAACTCTTCTGGACTGAATGAAGTAGTGCCTGGCAAAATAAGACTTAGCTGCATACCTGCTCACTGTTCCCCCTTATAGGAAGCACTCAGTTGTGGTATTATTAGTTACTTTGCAAGGTGAGTTATACTCAACTTTCAGTTGTACAGATGACGTATGGCTACTATTGTGAACGGCCTTAGAACCCACTCATCCTGGGATACAGTACTACTTGGTCCCACTTCAAATGCAGATCAGTATTAACAAAGATATAAATATTACTCAAAAAAATCCACATCAAGAATCACATTGAGTAATGCCTATTCGAGGAGACTACCGTGGAGATTACATATATTTTTCCTTTGTTTTGCTTTGATATTCCAACCTAAGTATGGCTGCACACTATCACCAGCAATTAGCTTAGTTAAAAGAGGAAATATTTATAGATATCCAATCACCAGCCATAAATCAGTTACCATTCACAGTTATCCTTCAGAATTCAAGGTATTACTTTTGTCCATTACTAATCATCACACTGCAGTAATAAAAATGCAGCTGTAATAAAACTGCACAAAGATCACTTTATGAATGTGGTATAAGCCAGGCAATCTTTAGATATCTTTAAATAAAATATATGATAGCAGCTATATGGAATTCACATTTATTATAGTGGTCTTTACTAGGAGCTGTGATTGGAAACTTTTTCTAAAACGTTGACAACCTACGTGTAGAAACACCGCACAAAGTCTCCGTTGAGGAGTATATTTATCATTTTATGCAAATCCTGCAATCTTGCATAAACCTCCCTTCATACACTCTTAATCTGAAGAGGTTTTCATCTCACATATGCATTCTATCTTACAAAAAGACTAACCACAAGAATACTTTTACAGGACTTCATTTGATTAATGAGTTTCAGACATGATCGTAGTTGTTCATTAACTTCCGGTATTATGCAGACTTTTTCTCAATTCTAGATCGATTTACCTACCTGGTATCAACAAGTACAAAAGCAAGTCTCTGTCACTTAAGCACCAAATCGAATGCTTACAGAATTTTCTGTACCTCTAACAGTTCAGAAGCTACAGTGCTCTAACTCCTCCCTAGTTAGTATTCCACATTTTGTACATACTTGATACTTTAATACTGAGATGATGTGACTGTCAACACAGAAGAAAGAGCAAACTTCATCATAAGACTATAGATATATTCATCACAAGTGAAAATGAGATTTCTCTTAGGACTGCCCTTCAAAAAACAAACAAACAAACAAACCAAAACCCCAAAGCAAACAACCCCCCAAAAAACAAACCTGAAGACGAATGTTATTAATTTTCACTGCCAAAAATTTCTAATAAACACAAGCAAACTGATCCACAGTTTGCTGGGTTCATTTTGCTGATCTTCAAGATCTGTTCAGGAATATTTCTTACTCTGTTCATGTTGTTCACAGAGCAGCAGTAATAGACAAATATACCTACATTCAGGCTCTCCAATAGACAAGCAGTATAAACTCTGCAATAGGTCACCCTTTTACTAAAGTCTAATTTTTCGTTAGTAAAACCAGATTTTCTTCACTCTCATCCTACTGCTTCGGAAAGCAGCAAGCTATAGAAAAGGTGATAGCCAGATGAGAATGAAGCTCCTAGGTCATCAGCAGCTGAGAGAGAAAAGCCAACAGCTGAGTCATTCTTCCTTTGCAGGAACAAAGTCGTCAGAAAGTGGAAAAAGAGAAGATGAGGCAGCACAATGTGATACCTAGAAGATGAAAACATTTCCAGTGTAATGAACCACGTCCCCCAGCACGGGTACAACATCCTACATATAATTTTGACATCCCTTCTTCTCATAAGCTTTTGAGACTGACATCAGGAAACCATCATCTTCCCAGTCTTTCATGCTGGCTTGCATCTTTTTGGGTATTAAAACCTGTACAGTGTTTGGATTATCACAAGAGGTAACAAAACACAAGTGACTTCAAACAATTATTTTTTAACTTCTTTACACCTCTTTACTTTCCATTACATCAAAAAAAAAAAATGGAGAAAAGGCACTGAAGCAGTAGCACATAAAATATTATGAATAGGCGGACTGATGCAGCACATACCTTTCCTTCCTTTAGGAGATTACAATGTAGGCAGGACATGGTTTCCAGCATTTCAATCAATTTTTGAAACTTAAAAAAACCATTTGTTTTTATTAGCTTTGCGCAATTGGTACACATTGGCTTACCAGACCTTATTTGGTATATTTCAAATAATATCTCAACTGCAATTTAAGAATGACCTAAAACCAATCTAAAATCTTTCTGCATCAGATGTTACTTCAGGCCTTTATCAGCAAGCTAAAATTACTAGGTCTCATTTAACTTCTGCAGCCCACCCCCAGAGATGAATAATTTTCATACGATAAAATTGTTTTAAATAATTGCTCTCTAAATTAAGTTAGACTCCCACAGAAAAACAGGAAGTTATACTGATTTTCTTCTCATTAGGAGAACCGAAATTGCTTCCCGAAAGGCATCAATTCTTAGTATTCACAGAACTCTCTGGGCACTTAATTCTGTGAAAAGCTTACCAACACAAGGAACAGAAGAACTGCAATTAAGCTTTCCTTCTTTGAAACTGCTACTGACATTTTAAAACGTCTTAAGAAAAAAGTCAGGATACGCTCATCTGACAATTCTGAAAACATGCTATAAAATCACAAACGTTCTGACAGTTTATAGTCAAACTGTGAAGAAAAGGGAATGAGTTTTCTTGTTCTGGTGTAATTTTCACTGCTGACACATGCAGTTACACCTGTCCATTCCCCATTCTGTAGAATGATTTGTAAAGATGCCACGATCTTTCCACCAAGCTTCACCACAGTCAAGGACCAAATCTTATCTTACAGGGAAACTTCTCATGGAGCTTGGCTTTTAAGTAGCTTGTGTAATTTTAATTCAGTACTTCCAACTGATGAAAACACATAACTGTTTCCAAATCCAGACTGATTTATCTTATCACTGACTTATCAAGTGCCCATTGTATGTTCAAATAAACTTCCACTTCTGTAAAAACTGTGACAGGGACAGGAATGACAAAGCCATCACAATAGGCACAAACACGATCAAACAACATTAAAACTGGACAGCCAAAGCAAACAAGTCCAAACATACTTCCTTTGGTTCTCTATACACCCAAGCTTGAAGTCCATGCGATCTGGGCACTACTTAAAGTTTCTTCCTACTTGAATCAGCCGTTGCTTTGCAGAAAATGTATTATAAAGTACCTAAATTACAGTTGCTCGACTTAATGAAGACCACAAAGGAAATCTATGCCAGGTTGGACATGTTCATTTTTCCATGTGTACACATTTATCTTATTTGTGCAAGGCAAACTACACAAAAAGTATGTACCTTACTAAGCTTTCCTACCAACCATTCCAAAGGAATGGCTTATTAACATTTAAGGCCCAAGTACCATATGCACTCAATACCCTCCTCCCTACTTTTCACGATGCAAGTCTAGAAGATGGGTATTGTTACAAATGTCACATAAATCTTAGTTTGAGATCACTAATTAAAAAGGAGTATTTCCAAGCACTGTAGCAGACTAAGGTCAGGATCTGTGCTTTTTCAAGTCAAGTAAACTTTCTGGAACAGGCCTGAATTACCCTGATGATCCAATTTCACTACTTTTTTTTTTGTAATGGGAGAAACAAACATTAAGACAGCTAAGTCTGTGAGCACATTTGCACTGTTTTAAACCACAACTTTTCTGTAATTGCACATTTTTGACTGTTTGGATACATACTCCAAACTTAGCACCTGGTTTTTATTTAAGTCAGCCTGGAAAGTACCAAGATCTATATGACAGCAAGGAATATTAATTTAACAAACCTCATTATTTCAGAGATTTTTTTTTTTACATAGGCACAACCTCCTTTTGTGTTGCCTATTCCAGATAACTAGTTGTGTACGATCCTTCTACACCCACCTTCTGTGGCACTAAGGTGCACTGACATGTGGAACTGCCACCATGAATCTCATAAAGAGTACATGGTTACTTCAGTCTCTGTACAAACCCTCCTCCTCTTTTAGAAACAGACTGCATGGCTGCGTACTTTTTTCCTCAGATGTAGTGTTGAAAGCAGTTTAAAAAGAAGCACTGCAGGACAGTACCACCAATTCTATTTTAGCATTTGTTTTAGAACAAAAATCTAGTTAGGGAAGTCTACAGTCACACTGGACTCATGTTCTTGGGAACCACAGAGCGTTTTAATATTATTTTCTTACATCATCATACCAGCGTTAGCTTCAGAAGTAACCATTAGTTACGTCTGACTATTGAGTCGAGTTGTACACCTCACCAGGCCACACTGAATACCTATTCCCCCTTGCATCTAATGGAAAGCACACTATTTAAGTGGAAGAAAATGTTAAAATAGAACTTTTAAAGCCTGATACCTGTTTTGTACACAAATAGTTTTCTATTTTTATGTCATCATATCAGCTACTACTACCCGAAGGGACACTAGAACATACCAGTTGGAGAACACCCCAGGAGTTAACTGTTGTTAACTAGATGGCAATTGCTTCCACATTTCTGAAAACTAACCAGGCCTTCCAGTGTGCATTTCTCAATGCTGTACCAGGCTTCATGTATGACAGGTTCCCCCAGTATTACAGTGCAATGTCCCACCTTAATAAAAAAAAATTGTGATTGATGCTTTTAAGACATAGGAGTCTTTAGAGTGCTGGAAACAGAACTATTTCTAATTCGAGCAACTCTTGCTCTTAGGCAAGAGTTGGAAGAGCTATCAGGTATGAACACTTATACAGAAGGCCCCCCCACCCCCAAAAAGACAAGGATAACTACAGATTTTAAAGAGCAATTTTATTCCACAGTTTCAACGTTAAGTGTATGTTTCCAAAGGACGCAGCATAAGCAGTAGAAATAAATCAACAGTAGATCAGTTCTTTTCACTCCTGATTTCTGTGTACAGTATACTACAGCCAGTGACAAAATCTCTTGAGCCCGTCTTTACCTTTGTTTAAGGTTACGTGCAGGTTACAGCCCGAGTGCAATTTCTGCAGTCGTTAACGCTAACGAGGGGCTTCAAGCCAAGCGAGGTTTAACCGCCTGGCTCGCGCATCATCCGCGATCACCAAATTGCCCCCGAACAAACACGGCAAAATACTACGGCAGTCCTCCACGGACACACCACCCAAGCTCGCAGCCGCCCGCACACCCCCTACACGCGAGTCTTTCTTTGCAGCTCCCTTCCACCTCTCTCCGCACACCCTCCACCGACACCCGGGGCCTCCACGTGGCCGCGCAGAGACGGCTCCGCGGGGATGAGGCGCTCCCAGACCGCACTCGGAAGAGGAAGGGTGCGGGAAGAACTGGAGGAGCAGATGCAGAGCAGTCCTACGTGCAAAGCGGGCCCGCGCGGCGACCGCCGCCTCCGGCCCAAGCCCAGCCCGCCGCCGGCTGGGCCGCCCGCCGCGCCGGACGCGCGCGCTGCCGGGGGGCAGCGGGAGCCCGCGGCGCCCCCCCCCCCCCCCCCGCTTCTCTCTCCGCCCAAAACGGCCAGGGCAGCCACAGCCCCGAGCCGCCGCCACGTCCCAGTCCCCGCGTTGAAGAGGGGGGGGGGGGCGGGGAGGGTTTACCTGCCGCATGGTCGACTCGAGAGCAGGAGGAGGAAGAAGGGGGGTGGGGGGATGCGCTAGGGCCGCGGCGACGCCTCGTGCTCCGCCGCCTCGGGGGGGAGGGGGCGAGGCCGGGCACGGCCTCCCCCGACCGCCGCCCCCCCTCCGGCCGGCCCCCGCCCCCCCCGCCGCCGGGGAAGGTGGTGTCCGTTACCGCCGATCGCCACCCGCTCCTTCGCCTCGCCCGCAACCCCGCCCCCCCCCCCCCCCCCCCCCCCCGGGGCCGGCCGCCACCCGCACCGCCGCGCCGGCCGGTTGTGGGGGAGGGAATGTAAACAAATGGGGTTTTATAGCTACCTCACTCGAGTGCCGTGTGCATCTCCCTCTCCGCTCGGTACCAAACCGCCGCGGCGCCTCCTCCTCCTCCTCCGCAGCTCCTGCCGCCGCCGCCGCTACGCTATTCACCAACCCCAGGCCCCGGCCCCCCTACGCACCGTGCGGATCGGACTACACACACGTCCCCCGCCCGCTTTACCCAATGCGGAGCCATTTCCTCCCCTCCCCCCCGCGCTGCTTCACTCCCCCCCCCCGCTCCACCACAGACTACGAAAATGGCGTAGCGAGTGTCTGCCCCCACCCCACCCCCCGCCCTGCGGCGGCTTGCGCTCATCACTCAAGCGATCGGGGCCGGGAGGCGGCCGGGGCGGGGAGCGGGACGCAGCCCCGGGGCTGGAGGGCGGCGGAGCCCCAGCTTTGCGCAGCGCCAGCGGTAGCTGCGCCATCTGCTTTGGCGAGAGCCGCGAGGTCGGCTGTCGCACAGCGGCCGCGGGGCCCCGGGCGAGCCCGCGGCCGTGAGCCTTGCGGTCCCCCGGGCGGCCGGCGGTGAGGGGGGGCGGGGGGGGAAGCGGAGCCGCCGCCCGTGCCCCGGCGGGAGGGCGAGCGGCGGCGCCGTTGGCCGGGCGGGCGGAGGGCGGCCTGGGCCGCTGCCCCGGCGGCGCACGGGCGGCCGGCCGGCCGGCTCGGCGCGGAGCCGGGCCTGGCGCTGGAGCCGGGGCCGGGCCGTGGCGGCCGCGTCTGCAGGCGTGGAGCTGCCTGGGCTGCCGAGGGCCTGGGGAGAAGGGGCCTTGCAGGAGTAAAGGGGCGTTTCATGGGCAGAGCTTGGCTTTCGTACCGAGATACCTTTCCGAGAGAACGAGATGCACGTTACCCCTCGTTCACCTAACTCTAGAAAATCCTGTGGGGCTTCCTCACGAAATCAAAGCAAACCCCGTTTATCTAGATGATAAAAGCGGCCCTTCTTCCGAGGTCTGGCCCCTCGTCACGGTACATTTGATTCCTACACAACAGCTATAGAACTCAAAAAAAGAAACCCTTATGTAAATTAAAACCTTTACTAGAACAACACTGACGATCAGTAGACATCTTGGCTTGCAGCGTAAAAGCTACAAAATAGAGGAGTCCTTCACATCAAATACTCTTGTAAAATAAACCAGCTTATTTTGTAATGGTTATTTATAGAAAGTATGTTCAAAGTCAGTTATAGGAACATTTCAAATAAGTTTTCGGCTGTTTCCTATTTCTTTCTGAGAAACTTGCATACAATTCTCACTACATTTTCTTGCAAAAGTAACGTTTCCATTGCAGGCTTCAATCTATAAGCAAACCAACCTCTCCCCTATTTGTTAAGGAGCCATGCATTTTTCTTCTATTACTGAACTGAACTAATTCACCTAATCCTCTCTTAACTTGTCCCTTTGTTAAACCAGACGATTCATACCAGCACCACCCTAAGTTTGGCCTGGCAGAGCCAGAATCCAATCCTATCCATAGTCCTATCTCAATCCAAGCCTTACCCCATGGTTATCCAACCCGATAGCCCCCCAAAGTCATCATGTGAATTTGTGCTTGGTGACATATCCCTAGAAAACACAACCAGTTTAAAATGGTGAAAATGTAAAGGATTAATAGTGTTTGGTTAGAAACCAAAAGAAAGTTGGTATCTGTAAGACTCCAGAAAACAGGTAAGCACAAATCTGAAGTCACAGTGCAAAAGAAAACCAGAGTAAACTTTTCCAGATAAGATGGATATTCATTATGATGCAGATAATGTAACAAACATAATGACATGTAGGCCCATTGAACAGTTCTGGACCTGAGATCATATCAGCTCTGTGTGTTATGCTACACCAGTCTTTTGGTGTGGCATGCTGAATCTTTACTGAACTCCTTTTTTTTGGCCATTATTTTCATGTCCCAGTGACAGACTTTCTAATTTCAAATCTCCTCCAACGCCTTTTTCTCTCATTAGTACTTATTTTGAGGGGGAAAAAAAACCCCACCTACATTCCCTCTTTTTTTTTCCCCCCAAATATCTTACTGAATCAATCACTAGAATACAAGCCATATTAGTCCAAAAATTTGACAACTTCTGCTCAGGTCAAGTTTTAGGGACTGGTAAAGTGATGATGAGGTCCTAAACCAAACCATTGCACCAGATCATTTGTACGATTTGAATGATTTCTGCCTCAAAGCAGGTCCTTTATCTCTCAGAATTTTTGTACAGCAAATAAAATACAGATCTGTTTCTGACGTTGGTCATTAGACACCTACCGCAACACCCACCGTTGATCACTAGGCATGACTGATTTGTGTTGCTGTTTGGTCTAGTAAGAAAACTGCTGAGTGCAAAGAATGTAAAAAATGTAGTTTTGTATCTTCTTCAGAGTTTTTTCTGAGTGAATTGTACATGGGAATAAAATAGAGCATAATGGGTTTGTCAGCTTTTCTGAGTAAAATTCAAATAATGTAAAAATCCCATAAAAAACCAAAATCAAGAACTCCAGTAAGAACATTACAATGGATGAATTGAAATGAAGATGTTTAATACAGAAAGATCCTTTATAATTTCAGGATTGATGGATTTTGTACTAGTTTTACTGTATTTAGAAAACTTAGAAAATTTAAGGTAGGTGGCTAAGGAAGCTTTTCTGAAGGCAACTTTGCCTTATGGTAGAGGTACTGATGTTACATGGCTACTTTCCAGAGATTCACCCAAACAAGGTGTACCTCTAAGAGAATGTGTGTATTAGTGGCTTCTCTACGCAGGAAAAGTCCTCCTTCTCCAGCTGTTACATGCTCTAACATATATTTGTCATTTTTAAAGCCAGAAGGGACCATTGGTAGGCCCGCCAGCACTGTAAGATAAAGCATCCTTTACTGTTCAGAAATGAAAGTCTCATTTTTATTTTGAGTTAGGGTATAACCTTCCCAGTTAGTCTGCTGACAGCTTTCTCTTGATACGTTGAAGAGCTTGTTTGTACCTAGAATATTTTTCCCTGTAGTTGTACATTGTATCTTGCGGTTAGGTTACTTCTCTGTAGTTTTAACCATACATTTTAGTACAAGAACTGCCTGCACATCAATATTTAAGAAAGGATGAGTTTCTATACCTCAGCTTCAGAAACCCAGAACAAAAGCTATTAAATCAGGCATTACTATGAAAAGCGTGCAGCTGAGCAGCATGCTCCCCTGTAAAGCATGTGGAACAGTTTTCTATGCTGCAGGGAAACTGGTACAACAGAACAAGGTAGCCAGCACTGCAAGGGTGCCAATAGCTTCGGATAACACAACAAATAAGAGAGATACACAACAAATCCAGATTGACTTTTCAAGCTTCAAACAGAATGATACAGTACTATACTTTTAGAATGGAACTCCCTTTTTTTTTCCCCCCTCTCACAGTAATGCTGCACAGTACACGCTCATACACGGGGCTGCGGGAAGGGAATACGTCCTATTGAGTAATACAGAAGGGCTTGGGGTGTAATGCTACAAAAGCAGACTGTGGCTTCTATCAGGGCTTGTCCCACAATGCAGTCCTGCCTAGAGGCACATCTCCAGCTCCAGTACAGTGCTATGACCTCTTTCCAGGACCCCATGGACCTGGTGCATTTGGTCAGCAGACCCTTGCTCAGGTCAGCTGGCTGTGTTGGCGCAGAAGACAATAAAGGAAGGAGCAGGATGCAGTGTCGTGCTTCAGCTGTGAGATGCAGGCCTGAAGAGAAGACGTGTGAGATGGGACAGAGTTTGACAGATGTCATGTGCCGATTTCTCTTCCTGTCCTCCCTTGTAACAACCCAATTGCACATGAAGGATAGAAGGCTGACATATATACATATACATAAAAGTAGTTTGTTTAGAAGCAAGTTTTTCCTCACTATTAATTTACCCCCTAAAGCACAAGTCTCTGGCAAATTCAACTTTTTTTGATCAAAGAACCAAACTTAATTTTCTTACTTTTAAAACACTGGTGTCTCAAGAAAAAGCCAGGATGATGGCTTGAAGCATCAACTTCCGCCTTTATTTGAAACTATCTTGTCCAAGGACTGAATCAGATTTGGGCAGTTTGAATGCCAACATAGCTGGGTTTGTGGTGTATGTGTTACGTGTATATTTTCCTTCCTGTTCTTTAAAACATTTTTCTAGCTTCTGTCCTTGCCTTTTGTTCACTTTAAGAGCCTGAATCAAAGTCAGAAATGCCGTTTCTTATTTGACAACGGCCAACAAGCATTATTCAGCCTGCTAAAGAGATTAATGGAGACTGCAAGTGGCAGAATTAAGCTCGAGGAAGTGGAGAATGGCTAACAGGGCACAGCTATGGTCAATGCCGACTTGCCAAGCAGAGAGGTTTTACCAAATTCTGTAGGAGTGAAAGAGCACTTTACTACAGGAAACTTTGCTCAGAAGTGCACTAACAAGAGCTGCTCAAGTGAAATATCAGGAAATCATGAAGAAGACATTTTCTTTCCTCATTACATAACTTCCTTATCAGGATCTCAAAATCTGACCTGTTGACAGTTGTCTCTCCTGCTTTGAATTTACCGATGTACTTAACTGTATAACCATATGTGGTTAGTTGGATCGTACAGATTTACTTGTACCTTCACTATTTGGTATAGTGGTTTGATACATACTCATTCCCAGGCTATGTAGGAGGACACTGAGATCAGGTACTGAAGCAGCAAAAACTTTGCTTATGGCAAGGATGTAAGTGAAGGTGTGCAAACATCAGGGTGAGCTTAAGTATCACTACAAGAAAGCAGTGATTCTGTGATTAACGCTCATGCCTGGAAATAGGCAGTGATGTCCACTGCGGGATTTCACTGCCTCCGGACTACTTGGCTTGTCTGCAATGAATTTAAAGCCCAAGTTTATTTAACTACAAGGCCGTATATAAAACCAGTACTTTTAGTAGAGGCTATATATGCTTTTTTTCACACTCCTGCTAAACTGGGTGATCCGGTTTAAACCTTTGCTTGGCAGATTTGTTTAGTTAATTTAATTGGTTTCAACTGTATAAATTCCAATGATAATTCAAAGTAGATCTGGCTAGTCTTGCGCCAACTAGAAAGTATAATTTGGAAGTTTCTTTACTGATAAGGTAGGACAAAAAGGGAAAATCCATCTGAACTTTTTTGTTTGGTTTTTTTTTTTTTCTTTTTTTTTTTTTTTTTCTTTTTTAAAACGATACTTCCCCTTCTTCTCATACAACAACATGTACATACTCCCCTGTTTGGACCGTATATATACATGCATGGCCATATGTGTAGGTTTTGAAGCAAAAGCATTGATGTCAGTGACACAGTCTGAGTAATTTTAAGTATGGTACTAGCATAAATAGTAACAGGAAATTAGTTTAAACAGAAGCTCATGATTTTTTTTAAACTTGCCAAAAGAAGATAGAGGTTTTAAAGATCTTTGTTTCAGAAGTTTTTGAGTTGGTCGTTTTGTGGGAAAGGGCTAGGCTTTTTAGTTTTGTTTTTAAATACAAGCTAACATTTTTAGTGGAAAAAAAAATTAAAACCTGTTTCATTGGCTCTAGACTTAAGGTTACATAAACATCAAAGGACATAAGCAAAAGGGCGTGATGCTACAGCAACAACTGAAGTATTTGTTTCACACAAAGCTTTTTTCTGCAATATGGAAAAAAGCCAATATGACTCGTAGACCTTTGGTTAATTTTGCAAAGCTAGCAAATGCTAGTATAGCTTATCCACAGGAAAACTCCTGCTGGGCAAACCTTACTTTATTAAATGAGTCTCCCTTTGTTTTGTCATTATTTGTTTTAAACACAACTTGCCAGTCCTACTGTCTAAAGCAGCCAAAAGCCCTTTCATGGGATGAGAGACACATGGGATTTGCTGGTGGCAGGGCTGGGATAAGATTCAAAATGGCAGATACTAGAAAGCAAGCGCAGTGTGTCACAGCCTCCTTCCTTTCTTGCAGACACGGGTTTATTTGTTTTTCTCCCTTCCTTCCTGCCTGTTGAAAACACTTGTATGCACTAGTTGCAGAAAGATGTCATCTTCATATGAAAGGATATGACCCAGACTGTTTGCTATATTGCACGATTTGTCATGTGCGTAGTTTATACTGCTTGTTCCTCTTCAGCCTCTCACTTCTTACAACGAGCAAGCAGAACATAGGTTTTGGATTAATTGACATATTTTGATCAATTGACATTAATTGACATTAATATCTGATAGGGTTATGAGTTTGTGGTTTGTTTTGTTTTTTTTTTTTAGGACAACACAATAAAAACGTCATGGTGGGAGGAAAAGGCCAGTCAAGTCAGCTGCTTCCTTCAGCAGATGACTGGGTGAGGTTGCTGACCACAAAGAACTTATGGTCATACCCATAGAAGAGCTCTGTATCAATAAATATGGGATATTCTCTGCTGGAGCCAGGCAGGGTTCAAAACATCAAACAAAGCTGTGTTAGCTGGCTGGGTGGGGTAAACTGAAAATTCCTCTAAAGGCTTACACCTATGAAAGCAAAGTAGATCGATTCCAGTACTGAACCATATCACCAAAGAAGAAATACTGACTTTAATGCAATCTCTGTTTACATGCTGACGGATTTGTTTTATGCCAACTTCTCAAACAGCATGGAGAAATTCAGTGATACTTTCCCTGACATTCTTTGAAAGAATCAATGAGCAGCTTAAAGTACGAATATGAAAGTCAGTGTCTTTCATGTCAGTCCCTACTAATTTTTAACCACTAGTTTGGTTATTGGCAGTCTTTATATATGACCTAGACTTAGCTGAGTAATACAAGCGTAGCTCTTCTAAAGCTGGATTTTAGTAGGCAGCTGGGGTGAAGCTCCCCCTTTCTTTCACCCTTACTGCACATGGAAGTGGAAATGACAAATTTTAAACTCCTGCAATTCAGCAGGCAGAATCAGGAAGCCAAGACATCCTTAAGTTACTGGCTGCCTCTTTTGAATACCTCAGGAGGGACCAGTTGTCTGTGAAATTTCAGCAGTCAAAAGAGGAGCCAATATGAGCTCTTGGGGACCTGCTTCAGTACCTGAAGCTTGAATGAGTGGGCAAAAGTGTTGTACAGCCTCATCCCTTCTTTATCATAGATCTGAATCCTGAAAGGGACACCTACAGAGAGGACAAGAGACAAGAACACACACTGGTAGGGAAAACTAACAAAGATATTCTTTGCAGAAATAAAACAAATTATGAAGCAGGTGTTTTGTTGTTTTGTTTGTTTTTCTTTAAATCAACTGTACCGGTTGCCTGATAATTACATAAATGGGAATTAAGAGGGAGCAGTAGGATGCTGGCCTTTAGGGTGCCATCAATGTTAAAAGTACATGACCTTGGCTTTGAAATGTTGGCAAGTACTGAAGTTGTTGGGGGTTTTCCCCATAGTTTACGTTTTTGTATTTGTCTCAGCTGTATTCCACGACATAAAAGTATGTTAACCCCCCCCATTTCTACAGAAAATAAATAAGGAGGGTCCGGGAGGAGTATGCATGACATTAGGAAACACCCCGATTTCCAAATTTTTAACTACAACTGTTTGACAGTACTACTAGGTGCTGCTGCTTTTTTTTCCATGTTGCTGCCACAAAATGCTTTGCACAGTTGGATGGTAATTATGATTTTAATGACACAAGTAGGAGTGTGAATTTAAGAGTGAACAGCTACAAAGAAGAGAGTAAACTTCAGTTATTCCACAAAAAGATGAAGCATAAGGACGTGTAGAATATGGTCTAAATGACAAGAAATGTGAAAATCCGAGATGAAAACCAGTGAAATTACATGGAGAGACAGGCCCTGTGGGTGTTGCACAGTTAGAAGCTGGGAAGAGAGGCAGAGAAATGGGGAGGCCTGTTTCATTGCTATTTTTCAGCTGCATGACTTAGCAATCTCAGTTTATGCCTGTTGCTGTAAACCAGTAGTAACTCCACTGAGAGCAAACTATAGCAGCAGAAGGATAGAGAAACACAGTGATGAATAAATCCCATTATCCTTTAGAAAAGGAAGAGAAGTTTTGAAGCATTTCCTCAAGTGAGCGTGGGACTAGTGAGACTGCTCGTGGAAAAGGGGATGTGGTCATACGTCTTTACTGACGTGTCAGGTGATGTATTTGGCATGTCTTAGAGGACTGAGAGAGCTCTGAGAAAACTCAAGTGTGGGAATGCCAGTAAACAAGCAAAGAGAAAAGAGAGCCATTTCTGTAATGGTTGAGTTGGACTAACATTGCTGAGATAACTGGTGGACTGTCAAACTCGGGGGATGCAAACCGGTCTGAGACAAATTTAATGCCAGTTTTGTCAACACTGAAATTGGGAAGGGAAAAAAGTTGCCCCCGAAAATGCTTGATTACATTCACGCTATTTACATCTTTCCACCCCTCTCAGATAGCCTTTGCTTCTCTTATCCATTACCTCCCACTTCATAACTAAAACTTTCATTCCCATATACACAAAGGGTAAAATCAGATGAGCCTCTAGTGAAATTCTTGTGGACTTCTCCAAGAAAAACATACGAGTTTGAGTTCATGCCTTTTGTTGCTAAAGCAGTGCGTTCCAAGGATATTTAAAATAAACTGTTGAACAGCAAAAGCTGTTCTTTATAACAAGTTAACATTAATGACTCCATACCATAATGCCCCACAAGCATACAGCAATGTAATTCGAGGCTGAAAATTAATTGAAAAAGAAAACAAATACCACTACCTTCCAGACATGTGGGGGCAAAATTCAAGGTCTTGGGAGTGAACTGATACTTATTTTTTCATTTAATCATGGTGCCATCTCTCAGTAAATGTATCTGCTTGTGGCACTGCTTCCAACAGGTGGCTTTCTTTAAATATGTGAAGAGTGTATCTGTAAAACTTCTGAATAGTTTTTCCAGTATAAGTCACTGATGAGGTTTCTTAGCTATTTCTTAGAAGAAAAAAAAATTACCCATGAAGGTGCTTCACCCTGTTCATATATTAAAGTGAATAGCTTTTGGCTATCAGACCACTTATGTAGTTACCTAAACCAAGTACCTTAACACAGTTGTTTGAATCGTAATCTTACTTTGAACATACTTACTTCAGAGAATCATCTTGCTCTATTTTTTGTAGATAGTTTGCCATAAATCTTTGTAATTGGATAAACATTGTAATTTAATTCACATTTTCAGAATTACTTTTCTATTAATTAAATGTTAAATATATGAGAGAAAAATCCACTGGATTAATTGCAAGTGAAATCTGAAGTTTGAAAGCCTGTAATCTGTCAAATTTCCATTTACTAAAATTCTGAGAATAAGTTTTTGAAGCACAACAGAATATCTTTTTGCAAATCAATATATATAATGAAAATAAGAAAGTTGTACACAGAGGCTTCAGGACATTGTTTCTTTAAATACAATCTGAAACTGAAGTCAATACTCACTAATAATTTGCAAGGAAGCTTGGAATAAGAATATTTTAGGCAAGCCAGTTACTTGAAAAGAGACAGCCTGGGGCTCCCCAGCTCGCGAGTACCTGGGCTGGGCTGGCTCATTGCCGAATTCCCATGTGAAGCAGAGGCCAGATTCTGGGAAATTCTCATCCCAAAATCAGCTCATGGAGTTTTACTTAAGTTTATCTCAGATGACTGCAAAGTACTTAGTTTGGACAGTGTAATTCCAGGACAATATTACTTATATTACAGGGTGTGTCAAATTCATAGCATAAGAACGATAAGAATTCATTGCTGTTTTTCCAAGGGGGCTTTGGTTTTAATGTAATCTACACTTCTTACCCTAAAATAAAGGTATACAAATTTTGGCCCCATTATCTCAGAAGACACTAACAGTATCACAGCTACCACTAATTAGACAAAACCAGACTTGATTATGCAGCTTCTAAGCAGCAGTGAATCAGAAAATGAACTGCCAGCCGTGACGCACCTGAAACTACTGCACGCACCCCCTTCCTGAGAGCAGCACGCACCCCTTACAGAACAGATCAGTCCACTTACACACTGTTGGGTGCCAACTTCATAATTCAGGACAGCAGTGTCTGATTCTTGTCATTTCGCTCTTTCCTCCTCTTCCTCATTTACAGGAGGGAGAGATGGCATGGCCTATAGTCACTTCCCTCCACAGGAATAGTTGCTATCTATGCAGTTTCTTTTTTAAACTACTGTATTTTTAAGGGGCTGTTTGAACAGTTTGGTTTGGTTTTTTTTTATTTATTATTATACTGAAATTGAACCTTGAGCTAGTAAAAATAATACTACGTTAGTGCTCTAGTTTTAAAACCAGAGCTGCTGTTTTCACAGGAGGGCACGTCAAGTTGCTGCACAAAACTTTTAACTGTTGAGCCCGGAGATATGCGCAGTGTACAAGCCCCAGTTTCTGTGAACAGCAAAGCAGCAGAAGGCTATTTTTCAGAGGTTATTGCTGAGAGTTTTAATTGTAATACAAAACCTTAACACAGAGAAAAGCGATTTTTGCAGGGGAAGGTGGGGTGGATAAAAATCACTGCAACTTTTTCCATTTATTTTATTTAAATGCCTCTTGCGTTACACTACAAAACAGCACAGGAACAGCATTCATCTTAAAAGTCAATGATCTCCTGAGGGCAAAAGACAGAGAGTCAGTCTTCATGCTAACATAACCTGATCAGCAGTTGTTCAGAAAGCTGAGTGGGGAAGAACTAACAAGACTTTGAGAATTTGGCAGAAGCAGATGGAATTGCCCCAAAACACCTATTCGTTGCACCCAGAGCAATTCTGTCTTCCCTGGTATCCCACAGATTTCTGTCTTGCTATGGCAGATGTTCAGCCCTTTGGCTGGAGCCACTAGCGAGGTCACCAGCCATTTTGGTTTATAATGCCATCTAAATGAAGACAACACACAACTCTGCTCTCTCTTGTCCTCAGCCTGCTTTCCTAAAGTCTGACAGAGAAAGTGAAAATAACTTGGCCCGCAGAAACCTTTTCAGAGTTGATTCAATCTTCATAAAGCAGTAGTTTGTATTTTCAAGAATTTCAACCAAAGGAGCCCACCTTCTTTTTCCCAACATGACTCAAATTTATGTTCTCTTCTTTGCAGAGGCCCGAAAGATACAGACATTCTGGTTTCCAGTTGTGGGAAACCAGGCCAGCAATCCTGTTCCTTCTGGGCACACAATTGCCATCTCCTTTTCAGACAGAACCTAATCTGTGAGGCAGGTGGAAAACATGAGTGGAAATAGTAACTCATCTACCCTTTAGGTGGGGCAGAGGAGAGCAGCATACTACTTCTGTGTTCAATAACCTGCTGGAGTGGGGCTCATGGGTGGATAATTATCTTGGTGTAATAGAAGAGTAGGAGAAATGATTGACAGCAGGCTCCTGGGTGTGTGTGTGCATTTTGTTTGTGATTTGTTCCCCCCCTCCCCCCCCAATAGTGTCCCCCAATACTCTCCCAGAAAAAATATGCATTGGTTGTCTGTGCTGGTGGTGAGGCGTGTGCAAAATATGGACAGTCGTGTTCACAACAGACTACTGCCTTGGAATGCTACAAAACCAAACTTACTCAGTCTAGGAGATGCTCTAAATTAGATTTCCTCCTCTGAAGTCATCTTCCCTCTTTGACTTTTTCTTCCCTCCTCCAATTCCTCCTACTGCTATTACCAATACAGCTCCAGAAAAGTCATGCTGGTATTAGGACATTATCAAATTGTCATTTGAGGGTTTTCTTGAAGGTCAGGAAACATAGTACTTAAACTAGTGCTGATGCTCTGTGACAGCATTTATCAAGATGGAATTATAACTGAAGAGTGACAAGTACAGAGGAATCAATAAGAAAAACAAATCTGTTGTGGATAAGGGCTCAACTGTAAAACTCAAGCTATCTGCCTCTCTTCCCTGCCCACTTCTCCTTTGAAATCTCTAACCACTGACTTACTACATAGCATCTCAGCCAGCCAGCCATGCCCTGGTGATGTAGAGGACATAGAATATATATGTATTCTGTTCCTGAGATACTGATAAGGAATAATCTTTACAGAGTTACGTTTTAAAACAGTTTTCCTTCAATATCATACAGGAAGAAGCAGCTTGAGAACGCTTTTCTGTCTGGTGCTTACCTAGGGACAGACACCGCCATGGCCTGTCACAGTGCCGCTGAAGTTAATGCCCTAATAAAACCAGCTCCTCCTCAATGGACTTTGTTTGCTTTAGCCTGACTTTATTTTCAGGGGATTAGAGTTTAGCAATAATATTTGTATGGCCTTGAGACTCTCTTCTGTTTTCGGAAAAAAGCACATTGTTAATATAAGTTCAGAGAGGAGGCAAAAAATGTTTTCCTTTAGTTTCACTTTGTCATGTTCTAGGAGGAGCAAAACCAGACACCAGAATCCTCCCACAAGAAAAAAGCTGACTGCTAGAGATTTTTTAAAGAACTTTTGACATTGATCTTTCAAAAAGGTATAAAAAATGCTGTACATAACTTTGAGATACCTATAGCGATACTACTTTGTTGAGCTGTTTGAAGATAGGATTTAATATAATTTAGTCTTAAGTACCGCAAAGCATCCACAAACTACAAGGTAGGAATGATTACTGAAGTGCTTAAAATACAAGTGAGCCATATGCGAGTGACACAATTTTCTTCTTTACCCATACACTCAAAACATATACATCATCTTTGGCAGAAAGATGCTTTCCATCTGACAAATCGGTAAGCCGTTGGAAAAAATGACACTGATGTTCAGTAGGGAACAGTGAGTCCGGTGGAGACAATGGGATGTAAGACTTTCCTCCCTCCGCCCCCCGTTGTGCTTGTGGCTGGTGGAGTTCCAAGAGAATGTGGAAAAAAAGATTATTTGGTTTCTATTACCCTGAAGCAATTATTTCCAGAAGTCACCTATTGAACTTAAAGGAATTCTGCTTGGTTTATTTTTTTGCCCTGAAAATGATGATAAAACAAGTTTATAAAGGAACATGGTACTTACCCTTTATCAGGCTCCAATTCAGGAGTTTAAAACATATTGCTGGCTTTACACAGGCAAGTATTTACCTCGACTCGGTTGCTTAGTAGCTCCTTTCAAATCAATGGGAATGTAAATGTACTATGAGCGAGGCACATGCTTTAGGGTCTTGCTGAATCACATCCTTTGCATGTCACAAACAATCATTACTGAAAAATGCAGTCATGACCATACACCAAATTAGGATGAGCGTTTATTATGGAAGGTAGAACGTGGCAGGACTTGAAGCTGGCGTGTGTGTGAACGAGGGTGTGTGTGTGTTTCCTGCTGTGAGACTACCAAGCATTTAGATCTTTTCCAGATTCTGCCATTTCTGGAGAAGTCCTTGGTGCTAGAAGCCAGGCATTTTGATAGCCACATTATTTCTTCAGATACATTGTACACGCATTAAAGCAAAATAAAACAGTCTTGACTTCTGCCAGGTATGTGACACCATAACAACACCAAAAAAATCTGCTTTTTAATGAAATGCTTCATACATATGCTGAATTCAGTATGAACCAAGATGACATTGTTTCTTCCTCTATTTGATAGTAACATTTAGGCCTCTGGTATGCAGACAAGTATATTTATACTGCTCCCAAATATTATGTGGCTCTATGAGAAAAGCAGTATACCGAACGACTGATGCAAACATCTACTAAAATTAATGTGCTTACTTCAGTAAACTCTGGATTAAACTTCAAAGTTAGCTCTGTTTCTCAAGTTTCAGTTTCAATAGAGATTTTTTTTAATGACAATGGAACAGAAAAATATAAAAGATAAACCCAACATCTACAATTAAGCAGTAATGCATGGCTGTCATAAATGGCACAGCTTGGTTTCTTTCCCATAGAGATCTTTGCACATGAAGAAAGGCTCCCTCCCTCTCACCCCTTCATGAAAATTGTTCTAGCTTCTAGTTTCTTTGAGACATCACAGAAAATTTCTGAGCATGTTTCATTGTAAGCAGTAGGGTGTTTAATTGCTTTCAACTGCCAGAAGTTGTTGCAGAAAAGTATGCAGCATAGATACTCCAGAAATTGTGTACTGTCTGCCTTAATACATTGCCTCTTCGCTTTACCTTCATTTGCTCATGTTCATATTATGAGCCTGTAATTATTAAGTCCAGTTTACTCATAATGGCAATTCTGCATGAAGAAAAACCTTTCTATTTCTGTGCTGAGGAGATTTAGTTAAAACATTAAATTTAAGAACGAGTTCTTGTTTTGCCACTTCTTAGAGTTTTTTTTCTTTGCTGTTTTGGGGCTCACTCCTGTAGATCAGCTGAAGGCAAAGTCTAACTGGAATCTGCAAGGGTGTGGGGTGAATGAAGCTGCTACCATACATGTTGTCAAGAAGGCAGGAGTTGAGGCTCCAGACACATTGAGCCGCATGTTCTAGCCTATTCTCTAGAAACAAATTAAACACAGGCCCCTTCCCCCGAAAGTTCAAAGTAAAATAAACAAACAAGGTACCACTGTACGTAAAAGGATACATAAAAGAGAAGAAATAATATGCACTAAATACAGAGGGAGGTTGTGGTATGTCCAAAATCATGGGTACTTGTATTTCTGCAGAAGTTCAGATAATTTTCTTATCATTACTTTGTGTTGATGTAACAATTTGCTAAGTTTCAAATCCGCCACAATCTCTTGGTTCTAGATTTATAGGAAGCAAACCCCTACATTTAGAGCTGCTGACTGGCACCATATACATTTATGGCAAATTGTAACACACGTAATTTCAGCTCCAGCGCTGTAGTCCTGGAATAGGAGTAATGCCTATTACCAGAAAAGGTACTTTGTTTTACAAACAAAAAGCTACTTAATTCCCACCCCCCCCACCCCCCCCCCCAAGATATGCAAAGCACAAACCAGCAATGAGTTTTCTGAGATTTCATGAGAATGTTCTGAAAGGAATAGCGATGCTCTGTTCATTCATCTTTGCAAGACTAAATGCAACATTGTTCAGCCAGTTATTTTGGTCATCTTTCCCTCCTAATTTTTAAGATTAAAAATATTAGATAACTATTTAGTTTTCATCTACTCAGTTTTCTGGCTTGAACTAGCAGTGCAGCACACTAAACAGAAACCATTGATACTGGTTTCATAGAATTCCTGAGCCATGACAGTAGACTTAAAGTTGGACTGCAGAATATTTGAAGCTCCCTCACATTTGACTGACTATGCCATTTTAGTTTGACCTTTGCAAGTTTTTATGGGAATCTTTAAAATGTATTTTAAATCAAGTTATGCAGCATAGAAAGTGAAGTCATGACCATTTACAGAAGACCAAGCCACTAAGACTATGATACCCAAAGACTCTGCTGACACCAAGAATTAAAGCCCTGTGCCATTTTTCTAACTACAGTGCATGATGTTAGCTAAAAACCAAAACCTGACGCTCCCTTGAATTTGGGGAAAAAAAAGAGCTGGGTCTAACTATTGTAATTCTATGCTTAATGTCTTCAAGGCAGTTTATAATAATTCTGACAGGAAAACTATTAATCTGGACAAATACCTTTTCCGTATCTAAGTCATCACTATACCAGCATTACAAGAATGTCATCTTAGCTTTAGCTCAGACTAGCATAGCTCCTTTTTTAGGGATCAGATCTCTCCACTTACACACAGCCAAAATGGATTCCGATTCTGTTTCACTAATGCTTAGATATGCCCAAATCTAAAAACATTTAATGCAGAGATGGAACGAGGGTAAATGGTCTTGCAGAAAAAATGGAGCAAGCATCTTGTAATTAAGGAAATAAAATATTTTAATTAGCTCAGAGGTGGAAGTTTACTAGATTAAGGCAGCACAGCAGGAATAGAAATGTAGCTGTGCCCTGAGGATGGGTTTCTAGCTGAAGCACAGGAAGATGTGTTCAGAGAGCAGTTAGCTCAGGCAAACCTAATTAGGTTCCCAGCATTCAGCTTGTTAATAGACTCTGTCTCCATTGATTGACACTTCTCATATGATTAGTTTGGGGTTTTTTATTAGAAGGTTGGGGTTTTACCAGGTAGATTGAAGACCAATAACCTGAAAATGAATGATAGCCTCTCAATTTGTCTGGTATAAATCTGAAAAATACATTCATTTAACTTTGCATTGTCAAGCATAAATTACCACGCTCTTTCCAGAGTGGGATATCTGTTGTGAAGATAACTGGTTTGTTTTAGGATTCCTCTCAACAGTTGCTCATTAACTGAAATTAATAATGGTATTTTCTTCTATTTCCTTACTTACAACATTTATTTGTACATTCAACTCTAAACTACACACCAAAAAGACTTTGCAAATTTAAAATTGCAATGTTAAAAAAACCCCTCTAAAATACACCTTAGTGTTTATAATTACTTTAAGAAACACAAGGACACTGCCTACAGCATTTCCCAAAATATACAAATGTACACTATAACAATAATTACTGCTTTTTTTCCTGTTTTAGTGTCCTGTGAATTCTTCAGGATGGTTTCCATTTACTTATGGGGGGCAATGACCTAGTGTTTTCAAACATACTGATTTGGGTTAATAGCTTACCTAACACTTCAAGAATAAATAGAAGAAATAGTAATTTTATTTATTTAGCACTGAAAAATAATCTTTTATTATGGTCATTGCAACAGGCTGTTAAAGGTCTGAGGTTTTCAGGTTGAATTTTTGGACACAGAATGAAATACAGGAAAAAGAAACAACCTTTCAGGCAGTAAAGCTGGGTTTTTAATTCCAGCAGTGATCTGTCTTTCTCTGTTAAAGAGAAGATGCTGGATGTTGTGGTTTCAGATTAGCTTAATTCCACTATCTGCATGAGGTTTCTTCTTGCAGTAACAGGAGAAGTGCTTCACTGTAGAGGACTGACACCCCATCTATGCAAAATCAAAGTGCTTTCTTCTTTTGAATGAGAGAGGAAGGTCTAAGGTTAAGCTAATAATTATGCCAAACAGATATGGATTGAGTAGCATTAGGTCTGACATTCCCCTCCAGTAAGAGGAAATGGACTTAGAGCATCACTGCAGGGAATACTTGCAATGTCCTTCATCTGAGGAGTCAGTCACAGATTTGCCTCTCTTAAGCTACAAGTTTTACCTTCTGTTCTTCCTGCTGGCCACCGAAGACTTTTACTTGGGCACAGGTTTACTGAAGGTGGTATGTGAAAGTGGGCTAATTTAACTCTCCTGTTAGTCCTGCCTCTTGCTGTTTTCCTCCAGAGCTAGTGTCGTGGTTTAACCCAGCTGGCAACTAAACACCACGCAGCCGCTCGCTCACTCCCCCCCCTCCCTCAGTGGGATGGGGGAGAGAATCGGGAAGGAAAAAAAGGTTAGAGCCGAGGGCTGAGATAAACACAGTTTAATAAGAGAAAATAATAATAATAGTAGTAATGAGAATGATAACAAAATATACAGAATATACAAAACGAATGATGCACAATGCTATTGCTCACCACCCGCCGACCGATGCCCAGCCCGTCCCGAGCAGCGATCAGTACCCGAGCAGCGATCACTCCCCCCGCGACCGACCGACCCACCAACCCCCCCCCCCGAGCATGATGTTATATGGTATGGAATAGCTCTTTGGACAGTTTGGGTCCTAGCTGTGCTGTACTCCCAGCTTGTTATGCACCTGGCCGAGCAGGAGAAGCTCAAAAAGTCCTTGAGCAGTCTGAGCACTGCTTGGCAACAACTAAAAACATCAGCGTGTTATCAACATTCTTCTAGCACTAAATCCAAAGCACAGCACTATGCTAGCTTCTGTGAAGAAAATTAACTCTATCCCAGACGAAACCAGGACAGCTAGGAACCAGTGATTAGAAATTGGAGGAGGGTATGGGAATGCATACAGGCAATAGTGAACAAATCATTGAAGACACGGTAAGCAATCTTTATCCACATGGAATTATAATAATGATTCTTCTTGGCCAAGACAAGACAGAAACAGTCATAAGAAGTCATGAGTTTTGAAATTCTGCTAACCTAATTGCTCTTATGAGCCCAATTTGGTTACAATGATGGGTACACATTTGAAATCATAATAGAATAAAGGCACAAAATGAAAAACTAATGCTCTTAACCAGATGCACTGTCTTGCCCTCACTTCTTTCCTGAGAGAACTGAAGGGGTAATGGCCTACTAGGTACTCCACATCTGAACTGGAGTTGCGTTCTTATTAACTGGAGATGCTGCTCTATAGAAAGACTTGGGGGGGTGGGGGGATGGATAAGGGGGAGAGTGTTAACTACAAATCTATTTCAAGATGCAGCTCAAATATGTAAGGCTGGATGGCAGGAATCCTCAATTTGAAAGATACAATTAAGATTTACAGCACGGGCTTGCTTCACAGAAGGATTTTAAATGTAGTTCAAGATTGTCTCAGGGTAATTAAAAGCAAAGGGTCAGAATCAGTTTCAGGCAAAATTAAAGGAGTGGAAGATGCACATGGTTATACGCTGACTGCTTTAATAGAAGAAAATAAAAGGTTTAACCTGAAGACAGGCAAAATGGAAACTAATCTGGAACAGACGAGTGGCACTTGAGTCAGGTTCCTGAAAGAATTGGTGGTATCAAAAAGCTTTCTGCTCCCACCTCCCCTTTGCAAAGGTGGATGGCAGCTACACTGAAGCAGTATTTTAGGGAAAATTCAGAAGGTATTACTAAGCTGGAAGAATGCCTGAAAGGAAGCATCTGGGAACATTGAAATAGCTCATTTGATGCATGTAACCAATTTTTGAAGTGACACAGGTTATGAAAAATTCTTTTTATCTTCAGCTTTGGCAATTTTCATACTGTACAATAATGTCCCTGAAGCTTTTGGAAGGCAGTTTTAGCTATTTGCCATTCATACATCTCTCTTCCCAATATTCAGACTCTGACTAGATTAAGATTCCGCTCCTAGATTTCTCTCTCTATTGTATCTCTGGGAAAAAGTTTAAGAAGTTGCTTTACCAATAGAGAATTACCTCAGCAATGGCGAACTTTCTAACACTCTTCATATCCATGCATTACATACATGGACCTCCCCTGGAAGATCTGCTGGTGGAGACAGTCAGGCCAATGTACTTTTATGCTTTCCAGGAGAGTCTTCTGCTCCTAGATAGAACTGTGTTTGAGAGAATGAACAACTTGGTATATGGGTCTCATTCTCACTGAAGGACTTCTGAGCTCCTTCTCATGTGTGGCTATTGCAGATACAAGCAATAGCACAAACTCTTTTCACCCATGATTGGCTTTTACCTGGAAATCTGTGGCGTCCATTGAGCAGGCATCCTATTGCAGCTTACATGCAGGAAGTCTGATGTTCCCTACACATGTCACATTTATCATGTGACATAGGAAAGGGTGCCCCTGCAATATTGTCCTCACAGACATCCTATACTGGCAGACAGTAACCCTGAAACTCTGAAGTATGACATCCTATATTTCCATATAGGTCACTTCTCTGCAGACAAGAAGAGGAAGATACAGTGATTCAAATCTTCCTCTTAAAGTCAGCTTTGGGCAGACAGGCCCTTGAACCTGCATAAAACCTCAAAGATGTCTTTTCACCCTAATTGGACTAAAAGGAACATAAAGGAAAAATATTTTCTAAAGCTCTCTTCCAATGATGACTTTGTTTTGGAAAATTAATACTAACTTGACATTTCAATTTAGTATCAACTGCATTGTAAATGGTGACTTAAAAAAGGAACAGCACATTGTCATTTCTGATGCTACTGCAGCCCTATGCAGAGGCAGTAAAAGTGACTTAAAACCAGTGATGAAAGGGAGAGGCAAAAACTAGAAGCTGTTTAAGATCTCTACCTTCAAATTTAAAAAAAAAAAAATTGCTGTCTTTGAGTTTTAGTAGCTTTCCTGTATGGACCTAAAAGTGTACTTAAGAGTTTCAAACTAAACATACTGAATTAGCATTAGAATTTCTACTGGTCTGAGGAACAGGACTTGTAAATCAATGCAAATAATTAAAGTATGCTAGCAAGAATTAAGACAAGCATTGCAGTACCTAGGCTTGGAAGTTGAAATTAGAAGCACAAGAAAATCCAAGTAAGTTACGTACCAGGGCAGATGCACAACTGGAAACACAATATAGAATTTCTGACAGTCAGTTCCACTCTGTCTCCTTGCCGATAAAGCCTCATTTTCTTTAGAAGAAAGGAGTACAACTCGTGCCTATTACTTTAAAATAATTTAATGGCCAGTACTACTTTAACAAAGCTGCATCTGGAATTGCATATTAGTGTCTAAATGGAAGCTTAATAGAGTGAGTTAGAGAGAATAATGAAGAGAATAGACCAAATGATGGGGGAAGGACGATAATCAGAAATACTAAAAAAAAAAAAAAAAAAAAAAAAAAAAAAAAAGATGTCTGTTGGACCAAGTAAGGAATCATAAAGGCAATGGATATTCTGGAATAAAGATGAGAATGTAAATTGGATGAATAGGAATAGATTTTTAAAATGCACATATGAGATTATAAAGGGAACTAAGAAAGAGACAGCAAAAGTGATTAGGGAAAAAGTCATGGGGAAGTTTTGTTGAGAGAGCAAGTGCAGTGACTTTAAAAGAACAAGTTTGATTTGATAGAATGAAAGACTCAGTAGTACTTGAAACCTTAAGGAGACATTGTAACAGGCAAGACACTTTAAGACTTATCAAGATCAATTTTGATTAGGATTTGAGTTTGTACAGTTCCAGGTCAGGAAAAGAGAAAAACCCTAAAACCCTTTTTGATTATGACTTTGCTCCTGAATCCCTTGAAAGTTGCCAAAAGACATAACTTTCAAAGAGGGTATGGTTGATTAATTTGTACCTTTGGTATTGTTCGTAGAATTGCTACAATATTTGTTACCAGTTTTGGTTAGGAGCCTGTATATTCATCGTATAGAAGTAAATGTGTAAATATGCCGGCACAATCCAAGCAAGGTAACAAAAGCAGTAACACTTTTGAAAGCCTCTATACCACCTAGGACTAGCCTCTCAAAATGAATATACATAGTGAATGTTTCAATGCCTAATTCAGTGTATCCTCTCCCTAAAATACAAACCATGTTCCTATATGTTGTGGAATACCGTTCATAGCAGCTGACACAATGAGCAGAAAGCTGCCAAAATTCAGTGATAGGAAACATTAAGTATTACAAGTTGCAAAGGCCTCACTATCTTAATGTATACCAAGGAGCTTCTTGGCTAATGTTGCCAATCCAAAGATGTTTCTTTGATCCACAGCTCTGAATTGTCATCTCTACAGTAGTTAGTCCATGCACCTTAATGGAGGTACACTTGGTTCTCTGTTGGATACCTTAGGTGATATTGGAGGGGAGTAGGGAGGGCACATTATGAAAATGGTCCAGCATCCCAGTTTCAAGTTTATCATGCCTGTGAAGGGTGGAATACCTTGATACTAGTTAGGTGTCTTGAAATCATTAAAATCCAGGTTATTTGAGAACAAGTAGCAAGACTGTTTAGACAAAATCCAAAATAGATAACTGAATTGCATACAAAGCATTTACAGAGAGGACAGAAATAAGAGGAAACCGTTCAAAATCTACTTATTGCAAGACCAGAAGTTTCTGCTACTTCCCTTCTATCCAGCCAATACGCTGTTAGAGTCTTAACACAGATGTTCAGAGACTCAGTCCTTTTGCATAGCTTATATCCTGAGGGATACAGGGAGCCTAGCTTTGGGATTCCTTCCTCTTTTGTACTACCAACACCCTTCTTGGGGAGTTATTAAGATTCAAGGCTTTCTCCTCCCTTCACCCCGCTGAGAAGGATTTCTTAATATACCTTCTGTCCCAGGTATATTCAGAATTCCTCCCTCCTTGCCACTGAGCACCCCTTTATGTTTTCAAAATGTTCAATTCACTTAGGCCTATCCAGGAGCAATTATCACCTGCCTAGACAGTAAACAAATTATGCTAATGGTGCTCCAGAATCCTAAAGTTTTAACCTGCTGTGATGCAAAACACTCTTTCTTGTCAAGCAATTCAAGACTCAGGCTGATGCTTTTTTCACACCGCTCATCATGCAACCTGATATTTTACATGCGTATGTAACTTTCCAGTCTTATTTGATAATTGCATGACTCAGTTTACCTGCAGTTTATTCAAGATCAGATCTTATCCGAAATCAAACACCGCAGCATTTTGTAAATACAGATTTGGGAAGACTACCCCTTCTTCAGCCTGAACCATTTCCCTCCAAAAGTTGTTTTTGGGGGACACCATGATTGCCACCCCTAGATTTGATATCTGACTTGAGGTGGCACCCCTAACCCTTGCTTGGCTTTAGTTACTGATGATCCATCGCTTGCAAATTAAATTTTCAATTATATAACACATTTCTTAATCTAACCCCCTCACTTTTAAGCACAAGCACCTTCATTGCCTAACAAGAGTGTAATAAATTTACCATAACTCTTTTTAAATGCAGGCATTTGGTTGGTCCTTTTGGAAAGCTAAATTATCTTCTGCTCTACCACTTTCACATTACTGTTTGTCTGTTTAATGTCTAAAACAACTCTAAAGAACAGTTCAAGAGGAAATTATGCAATTTAGTTGTTTCTTTTTGGGCTGCTTCTTGTGTATGCCATTAACACTCTATACACAAATGGTGGGAAAACTGTTGTGATGCATCATTAAAGAGTGATGATGATCACACTAACAGCAGGTTTCTCTCATTCATCACTGCTTAACACATCTGATTCAGCTATATTCTTCACTTATTCTGTATGTGTCTACTCTTTTTTTTCCTAACCATCCAACAGGTCTTTACTGATCAAACTGCCTATTTCACAAAGTAAATGATACACACTGCTATTTATCAAGCTGCTGAGTGCATTGTGTGCAACAGGCTTTCACACCACCTTCACCATGCTTAAAGATTTAACACCCAGCCCTCCTATGTGAATAATTTGCAAAACTTGCAACACTTCCAAATACGATACAATCCTATATGTCATTATTACATTTGATATCATGGTTCCCACTTCTGACCCAACTTCCTGGGAGTATATTTTATGCCCACAACAAATTTTAATTTAGAAATATAATCTCAAATTTCCAGGTTTACTGCTTCTGTTCACAAGCTGAAGGAATACTTCTCTCTCTTTGCTCCCCCTGACACTTCATTAACAGTCTGTGGGACTGGAAAAGCTAATTGACTTTCTGTATCTCCTGGTTTAATAAAGTAACCAAATTCTGCCCTCAGGTTTACCCCTACAGACTTAGAGTTAGGGAGATGAGAGCAAACTCAAATTCTTGCTCTGCAACTGCAACTTTCTTAACAATTTTGCAGAAGTTTATTATATTTCACCATTTCATTGTCTGGTAACATACTGTCTTCTCAGCTAGGATAACAGAAATAAATGAAATACCTATTATACTTACTAGCTACCCTGGAGATGTCTCGACTCTGTCTTCACAGGGGAAGAAAAGAAACTAGAGATTTTATTCTAATATACGTAAAGCATTCCCTAAGCCTCTTGTCCACAGCAGTGCCACAGAAGACTACTGGGATAACGTTTTATGGAGAAGGAGGTCCAAAACACGTGGAGGATGTTTATCAAATGAGACTGCTACCAGGAACTGACCGTGAAACAGGGCACTTTTGGGAAAATGCTTGTCATGAAAATGATGTGAAATTCCCGCCTCTCTGACTGCCCGTAGCAACTTTGTGGATTCCCTTGAGACGATTTACAAACAAAAGACAAAATGTGCAAAGGACATGGTTATGTAATTGCGAAGTAATTTTTGCACTAGAGAAATAAGATTATGGTAGTAGTAGATAATTTTTTTTTTTTTTCCTTACATCAGACAATAGAACATCAGATATCAAAGAATCAAGAGACTAAACTGTTTCCTGTTGCTTTTACGTCAGTTCTGACAGGAAGTAATTACAGGTAGTTTGTTCAGACGTGATATCAATATTCCTTGTGTTCCTGCTGGAAAAAACCTGCCCATTTAACTAAATAGAACTAGTATGACACGTTAGTTATCAGCTGTACATATCTAAGATACCAAAAATATGTCAAATATCTGTCTGTCTTAAGTGGCTTCAACATTGCAAGGTAAGTTAAGACACGAGTTTTGCTGTGTTAAACATGTACATTGTTCAAACCAGGGCAACTGATCTGTAGATTAGAGTTATTTGTACAGGTAACTGAAACAAATTAAACTCTCCCCACTACAAAACCATATTTGAGTGCTAAATATTTAATTTTTAAATTGGGATAGTGTTACATACTTACTTGAAAAGCGACATGATTGGGAACTAAAGTCAGGCTGTTCTGTGGCACATTTTAAAATCTGTTTTCAGACACTTCTGATCTAGTTTGAAGTTGTTTTCGCCATCAAATTAGCATTAACCCCAGAAGCTGTTACCAGTCGAGCACCAAGAAGCCCTTCCTGCACACCAGGGATAAGCAATCCACCCCCCCCACCTGTCAAAGTAGGTGCAGCCGCTGGAAAGGACGTCAGTCTGGAGGAACAGTAGCTGTGTTCGGCTCTGTTGGTCAGAAGAGAGGCACGTAGGAAAGGATGTTCCTCCATCCAGGAAAGTCTCAGTACTATGTGCCTATCTAAGTCCTTCTAGAAGCATCAGTGGGCTTTGGAGTTGCTTAATCATATGATTATAGAGTCAAATAATAGTAGCATTTGGTTCCCCTGCTTGGATAAAAGGCTAGAAATCTGATGCAGCTGTTTTGGGAAGGCTTATGACATATCTATTAGGCAAAGATAACAAATGAGCATTAATTATCAAGACCTAATTTAGATAAAGAAATTTACCTTTCATTTTTGCTCTAATGCATTCTCTGTGTAATTTATTGTTTTGCTGTGAACATCTTATGTTATTACAAGAAATTATGTTATGTACGGTAAGATTTTTAAATTAAGTGAAAAATTAACATGACCATACCCACATACAGAATATTTTAGTACTCTGAGAAGTAAAAAAATCATTATTACAGAGGAGTTAGCAGTACTGCTCAAAGGTTTTCTCTCAAGTAGACTCCTAGGACAGAAAACAATAACAAGTAGCTCACTAGAAATTCATGTTTAAGTATGAACTTCCTTCTAGGTGCTTGACTTTTATTACAGAGTAAGGCTGATACAGCTCAGGCTTGTAAAACTGAGTTTTCTATCTAAATAACTCTGAAAGCTCTTTTTAGAAAAGGGTCAGAAATTTTTTCTTTCTTGCACAAAAAAAAAGTGGGTTTTCCAATTTCTAGGTCCCTCAAGTTTGGAAGGAGAAGAAAATTCTGATTGCAATTATTCTGTCAAACTCATGGGACTTCAACACAATCTAATTGCAAAAATTGACTGATTAACTAAGAAATAGTTAAGGGATAGAAATTCAAGTATCTGCTATAAAGAAAAAATAATTCTATTTCTAGGTGATGCAATAACCAGAAAGAATAAAACTGCTAGATGCAGAAGACTTTAATTTATGTTACAACTCCTGAGGTAATGAGTGACACGCATTTTAATGCAGATAAATGTAAAACAATGAGATAGGAACAATGAATAGATATTTGCTGATAAGAAAGAAACAAAAGGGATGTGAGCAGCAGGGGAAATGAAGACAGACACATTTTCTGTTCATGATACACCTAAAATGGCCAAAGTGATTAAGGAGAACATCCCTAGGTAATGAGGCTGGATTATAACAAAGAAGTGCCCAAGTTACCTCTTACATAAGAAACAGCAGTAGTGGCCTGATTTTATACTTTTAAAATCTCCTTTGAATACAACCCTTTTCCTGAAACACAACACAAAACCAAACTTAAGATGTAAATATATTTCAAAATGCTTAGGAAGAAAAACAGCAGCTGTGCAAGGAACCCTTTACATCAACATCAAAACTGTTACTTAAGGCCTGAATTGTGAAGACACACAGTACTTGACTTTTACTATCACGCCAGTCATTTAAATGCCTCAATTGCTTCTGTTGAATCTCTCCCTTCCTTGTTGTCCTCCAGTTGCCCTGGTAATTCACCTTGCATTTGTCAGCTGGCAGGAGTTCTGTAGAAGTTGTGGAACAAAAACCCACGTACCCTAAAACTATAGCCCTGGAAGCCATTTTTAAGGTCTCTGAAGGATGGCCAGAGAATCCCCAGTTTCACCATCTTTTTTTTACAATATGAAATAAAAAGAGAATTATTTTGTTTTCATGAGGATCAGTTTTGGAACATTTAGAATTTGACATGTAACATGCCACCAAAAGAATAAAATCCCCGCACCTTCAAACAGAGCTATCCATTAACTTCCTCATTTGAAAGCAAACTTTGGCATAATCATTTCAGATTTTCTTAGGAAGCAAGGGGAGCGATGGCCAAAAGAGACCTGCAATTAATCACTCAAGATGCATCCCATAGGTAAGGACCAGGAGGACACATGCTACACTTTTTTCCCCAAAGGGAATGAGTCAGGAGGAACACAGCATGTATCCTGTAAAACTCAGTAGGACAGGCCCTATGACCAGAACAAAGATGGTTGAAGAAAATTAACTCATAAAAGCACCAGCAATTAGCATTAGTTTTAGAATGGTGAAAACTACGGGAGATTGGAGTGCCTAGAGGTTGATCTTATATTTTCTTAGGAAGGACTTAAAAAACCCCTCCTGAATGCCAAAATACACATACAAAACCCCCACCCAAAATCCCACAGCCAGCATATTTGACTGTAGAGAATGGGATATATTTGGTGTGCATAGAATAATGAAAAAAGAAAGTTGAATGGCTTTTCTAAGCAAGTTACTGTTTTGGATTGCCAGAAGTAGTTGGTTAATCGTGATTATATGATCTGGGGCAAGATCTTAAATACAGCTATGATGGTATTTAAACTTTCACTCTTCAGGTGCAGTTTGAGCCATTCAGCCTTTATTAACTTGAATAGGACTGTGATATTTGAATATGGTAACTCCTGCCTTTTTCCCCACCAATTCCCATGAGCTCTATGCTTGCTACAGGGATGGCTTAGCTGGGGACAGCTATTCATATTTATAAAACCAAAGCATTCCTTCTACTTCCACCATTCGTCCCTCCTCTCTTCTGAGCTTTCTTTGAAAAGAAGGGGGATGTCGCTTTACATTCATTCCCTTTTTGGCCTTCACCACCATTTCTGGCTAGAGGTACTTGAACTAGGTTGTGTACTCTATCCAGCCTGGCTGAACTGTGCCATCCATGACTTGAGTCTCTCAGGTACAGGTGGCAGTAAGCCTGATGGGTGCATTGTGGACATGCAAGTCATCTGCCCAATGGAAAACTGTTAGACCACATACTAGATTTACTACACGCATACTGCACAGCACATTTATAGCATGTTGCTGTACAACTGATCTGTCTTACTGTGCTGGTCAGTATAAAGTTCCTCTAGTACTAAACGCATCTTCCTCTGCGGGGATCCAGCAGCCTGTGCTTCTGGGCATCCAGTAGGTCACTGCTCAAAGGCAGTAAAGTTGAAAGGACTGGAGTATTACAAACGCTGTGCACATGCACAGAACAGCCCTGTCAGCTCTTTTGTTGTTGGTAGCTCACATGGGAGGTGTTGTCTGCCCATGCTCCCTTCGAGATCATGATCTCTGTTATTTAGAAGGCCATGGACCTCTCTGCCCCTTCCTTCCATTGTTCTGCTCTGCCATTCTGTGTTCTTCACCAGAATTGTTCTCATCAGTGAAATCCTAGGTTGTGCATGAGCTGTTGGTTTCTTTCTTCCCCTGGACTTTACGCAAATTTTTTCAAGGGACCCTTGTTCCCACCTCCCCTATCCTCACTCCTGGTGACAGGCAGCAGTTGTATGTTCATACAAGTAAATATTTAGATTTATTTGGTTTTATCATCAACTTCTTACATGTGGTCTTAGTTTTTAGAATCAATTTCTGTGAGGTACACACAAGCACTTCCAAGCTTATTTATAGAATGCTAAATGCTCACCAAAAACAATGGCCTCCTGTTTATCGTTTGCTGATTTTATACTCACAATAGGAATTCTGGGACCCCAGTTTGACAGGCATTATTTAACATAGTGTCCAACTGGGATGAGAACATGTGTTTACTCTAATTTAACCTCTTACTACCATGGAACATTCTTTCTTGAAGAACAGAGGGTTATCATCTGCTTTGTAGAATGCATTTAAAAACCATAAGGGTCTTTGGTTATCAATAAAAACCAAACAGCCTGTTAGATGTTGTAGATGAAGTAGGTAGGCATAGGCTAAGCAAAATGGGAGAACCAGTAGCAGACAGCATTGTTAAGCTTAGTCTGTGGCATTATTAAACTAATGCCTGTGCCTGTTTTTGAGATATCAGCTAATGGCTTGAGGTGCCTTTTCTTGGAATCAAGATCAAGGTTCTGATTATATATGGTCATTAACAATTTAATGTCTTTCTCCGACCTTTTTTCATTTTTTGCAAGAGGGGGCGTGTTACTGTTTGTGGTGTTCTTCCTGCCAAAATCCAGTTTGGGCTGCTGAACACTCCCTATCCAGTGCAATCTGGTTTTGTTACTGCCTGTTTTATTGGAAAGATCATGCTGCAGGGTATGCATTTGATAGTTAATACACTTATTATGAAGCGCATCTTTTGCAATACCTCTGCATTTCACAGCCAGGAAGCCCAGTATTGAAGGATCCCAAGATTGTAAGTGTTCCCTGTTTCTTCACCAGGATGCCCACCAGCAGCAACAGCACCACACTGAAACCTGAGGCTTCAGCAGATTCTCGAGGAGAGAAAGATGCCACACCCACCTCTTCTCATCTAGCAGCTCTCTGGTTTGAACTGATTGACACTCAGTAGCTGTCCCTGTAAAAGTAAACTTTTTGGCAGAGAAAGCTGCTAGCATGAAAGGTTATTGATGGTTTGGAGGAAATGGGGTTTCTGAATTGTGTAGGTCTTGCTGCTGATATCTTTTGCCTCCCTTTCCAGACCAGACAGGTATTTCTCCACAGTAGTGCTAAGCCTAGTTCACTCCTTTGCAGAAAGCAGCAATATTAGCATCAAGAGGTCCTGCTAACAGCATATTTGGAACTTAGGCTTTTGTGAGCGAGGAAACAGCTCACATGAATGTGGAAATGTTTGTTTTCCTGTTTGGCATTCCCCCCAAGCATTACAGCCAGTTACCTATTTTACCAGTGAGCAGCTAAAGGGTAATGGTGGATAAAAAAACATTTGGTAGCCAAGGATGTATTTTTCTACTTTACTCAGAACTTGGAGGGCATTCAGCATCATCCAGCTCCTGGTGAGTCTGGAAGTCAACAGGAACCCAGGAGCTGAGCTTAGCCTCCCTTTTGGCAAGAAAACTACCACCTGGTGAACCACTTTGAAAGGCTTCAAGAAGTAATCTGGTTTGCAACCAGGTTGTGAAGCCCTTTGTTCTCACAAAGAATAAGCTAGAGATAGTTCGCTGCAGTGGCACCAATCAGAGAGGGCCTAAGGACGACATGAGGTGCAAGATAAAAAGAAGTGACAGTGCTTGTGGTACAATGCCCAGCTCCACACGCTTCCGGTACAGTTCCCAGCCAGGTTCTCAGGTATTGAAGAATGATTTGTTTGAAGGTCATCCATTCTTCTGTGCTTAAATAAAGTTTCTGGTGAAGTATTAGTCATTCACAGGAGAATTAAACCATCAGAGACACAGTTTCATGCCAAGAGATCATAATATGGTTACACTGGGCCCGAGGCCAAAGGGAAAGTAGTTTGTGAAGCCTAGTTAAAAAGCTTGTATAGTTTAAGAATTTTCTAGGCTCTCTTCCATCCTTAAAATCAACACCCATATATAGACACAGTTTAAGCATTACAGATTAGTTTGCAGGCGCTTTAATCAGCTGAATTAAAAAGCAGTCACTGCAAACGGTGTATGTTCATAAAGAAATTTATGGAGGCCGCTAGATTTAGTGGCATTGTATGTTACCTTATCTTGTCTTTCTCTGCAGGAATAGACTCTTGACAACATTTCCAACTTCTGAGTTAGGAAAAGGGACCAGTTTATGAAAGAGAGATTCACAACAAAGCAATCAATGATCCTAAATCAGGAAAAGCCTCCTGTTTCAAGGAGGCAGTGTGGTGGACTTGCCTACATTATATATTGGAATGCATGCAAAGATCCTGAGGCCAGTACCAGAACTGAAGGCAGCGTAGCCAGTACCAGAACTGAAGGCAGCGTAGCTGGGCAAATGTGGCTCTGTAGGACTGAAATTAGTAGCTGCAACTCATTGCTTTTGGTTGTGGATATAGGGGACAGGGAGGACAGTGCAGACAACGGATTTTAGTTGATACTCTGGTTAATGATTAGGAAGAGAGAGGTGATTCCCGGCAAAATTGAAGATATCTTCCAGCGGAGAAGACTTTTTCTTCCCTTCACTTAGAAGCCTTTTTCTCCCCCCTGCAGCTGTTTCTCGAAGTTTATGACTATCATCTTTATTTTATGGAATATGACCTCTCTTATATTAAGTCTGAGTGCCTGTCAATAGGAAGGTCATGCTACTAAGAGACAGCTGGAGCTAAAATGGTGTCATGCTCACAGAGAGGCAGTTTCAGAGGTAGCAGAAGAGCCCTGACAGAATGCAGGAATTTTTGCTGTCAATTCTACTGATATACTACTTTTGTAGGCTCTCAATCTCCTTCTAGCATGTCCAAAATAGAAAGAAGATAGAAACAGCACAAGTACTAGCTCTGCTGCAGACTGGATGGAGCTTTAGGAAGCTTGAAGGGAGCATGCCTGCAGTTTCCAAAGTTATCATGTGCTTTTGAGAAAGGCAGCTTTGGAAAAAACTTCAAAGAAAGAGAATCCATCAGGCTTTTAAATCTATTGATCAATTTACATATTTTAGACTTTCTCCACTACACTTAGACTAGAAAAAATTTGATAAAAGCAGCCTAGTCCAACAGCTGGGCTCCTGATTAGCCTTTGCTGTTCTCTTTAGATCATAAGTTGAAAAGATAAAAGTCTTTGCTGCATGGGCCTCCAAAGCTCCATGTACCTCTGATGCTCAGTGGATCCAAACGCACAGGTTTGGGATTATAAACAAGAAACGAAGAATGAAGGAAAGCCAGGAAGTCATCAGTCTAGGCAAAAAATGGAAGTTTTAAACTTTGGCTCCTCCCGACAACTGATTAAGGGCTAACACAGCAGTTTGGCTGGAAAGACTGCTTCCCTCCCAAGCCCCAAGGTAAGCAAGTATTCTGAATGCTTTGGGGGAGTGGCAGCAGAAAAAAAGGCAGAAAATTGCTATTAGCATGGATTTATCTGAGATGGGCCCAAGCAAAATCTAAGCAACTCTTCAGCTATGAAGTGTGTTAATCTTAGCTACAGATTGGAGCTCTGCAGCTCATGACCATTGTTAGCTGAGAATTTTATGTAATATGTTGAAACATAAAAACTGGTGTAATATAGCATATGTATGTGTTTGCAAGACAGCAAACAAGCAAGTATCAGCCACACACAAACATGCACGCATATTCATTTGATTTCTTTCGATACAGGAAGCTTTACCATTCAAAACAGCTACCCCAAATGATGGGTTGATGACAAGTGCTCTACATAGAACTGGGCACCAGTGGAAGTGGCCTGTGAGGTGGATCAGACTACAGATATGAAGATACAATGGTATTATGTTCACGGTCTACATCAATGACTATTGAACTTTATTACAAATGGTAACGATCCTATCAATTGAGAACAGATGCAAGGGAGGACAGAGGTTACAGAATGGTACAGCAGTACTGATGAAGGACATGTGGATATTGAAGACTATTCCCATTCTCTCCCTCCCCCTCTCTCCTCATCACTTTGTAGATGAGGTCACTATGTGCAGGAAAGAAGGGAGTGAAATGCAAGTTTATCTTGTGCATTCAAAGAGGTAGGAAAATTATTGCTCCTACCACTTCTTGCTACATTTTCTGAGCCGCTGAAGGATCTGTTGTAGAAGAGAAGCCAACTCTGTTTAGCAACACATCCTAATGTTGGTTGCTGTAGTTGTTATTACTATTCACAAAGAGCTGCGTGAAGAAAATGATTCCTCTATCACCTTATTTTCACCAGGAATGTGCTATTCTGAGGGATCTTATATTTTTATGAAGCAAAACCTGTGGCATTACCAATATTTCTACAGAGAGCTGGAGTTTAAGCTACTACTTCTCCAGAATGAAGACTGCAAAATCTTCATGCAAGCGTTTTAACAGCTGCATGTAAGGACAGTGTACAAAGAACTAAAGTGGGGCTGTATGCTAGTGTAGACGGGAAAGAATAGGAACTTAGTCTTTTTTATTATTATTTGACAACAAATCATGTTTCGGATTCATATTGGTCTTTACTAGTGTATGATATGGAAACTAAGAGTGGGTGTGTGTGTGAGTGAGGAGTTGAAGTTGTGTGGAATACCACCATTTCATTTCCCCAAATAAAAAACCCCCTACTATTATGATGGCAGCATATCATATTTTAAACCTGAGCAGGACCTGTAGCAGGAAAGAGTTTAAAAGTTTTTACATTCCTTTGATCATAAGTGGGAAAACTACAAGCTTTTAGTGATGTTGAACTCAAAGGACATAAAATAAGAACAGAGAAATAGCTTCACTAACATTCAAAGGTTGTCACATGTGCTAGCATCATCTGGATTTAACAACAGATTAGCAGGATCATTAAAGCAACAACAAAAAAAACCAAACCCCAAAAACCCAACTCAAAACCTCCAAACCACAACCCCAAAACTATAAAGAATAAATCTATTTTCAGTGAAGAATCTAGAAGAAACTGTGAGTAGCTATATTGCCAGCTTTACACAATATATATCGAGATAGTTATCAAATGACATATATATGAAGTCATTTGGGAGAAACTAGTAGTAGAGCAAAGGATGGAATACATTGAATTATGATACTCAAAGAGTCCAAGCTAACTATAGGTCCATACAAAGCTACTGAAAATATACAGCTAATTACAGGCCATAAATGAAACTGAGAGCAAGCCAGCAGCACTAAGTAAAAAAACAGAAAACCCCAAAACACTCCACCATATAATAACTAAGAATGAGATGCCCTCACGGGCAGAATAAGTTACGATGTAGAAGGCACCAACACCACAGCCACTAGCAATTACAATACACAGTAACTTCTGAAACATAGGCTGGATAAAGAGTACAAAGGAAACCTTCCCTCCCTCCCCAATTCTTTAGTGAATCGTGACATGAATGAGGTGTTCAAACACTGACTACCCATGGTTATCCATTCCCTGCAGTACACACTGCAGTACCAGTGATAACTCATCTGACTGCCAAGCCGAGTGTTGGCTGCAAGTTTCTCATACGGCAAAAAACCCCACCCCAAACCAAAACCACCCAAACCTCAGCAGGCCTAGATCAAGTATGGTACAGCATGAGAAGAAGTGTGTGCCTGTACAATTGCTCCCTTCCAAGTTGACTATAGCTTGAGAAGAGCTGAATTATGCTCACTTGCGTGGAGATGGGCCATAGGCTGGAGGTGCTGGTTCTTTGCATGTGTCCTGGCTCTTTTCCAGAGGTTGCAGCAGATGAGGGGGGGGAGAAGAGGAATATCGAGGTGGCAGGAAGATGCAATGCTGAGAATAACTAGATTGTTGAGATCTATTTTAAACATCAGAGCTTTCTGTCATGGCAGTTACAGCCACAGTATCCTCCCCCTCTACTCTGCCTTGGTGAGACCCCACCTGGAGTACTGTGTCCAGTTCTGGGCTCCCCAGTTCAAGAAAGAGGAGGAACTCCTAGAAAGAGTCCAGAGGAGAGCAACTAGGATGATTAAGGGACTGGAGCATCTCCCCTACAAGGAAAGGCTGAGAGAGTTGGGCTTGTTCAGCCCGAAGAAGAGAAGTCTGAGAGGGGACCTCATCAACACATACAAATATCTTAAGGGTGGAAGTCACAAGGACGGACCCAGACTCTTTGCAGTGGTGCTCAGCGACAGGACAAGGGACAATGAGTACAATATGAGGAAATTGAATATGAGGAAAAACTTCTTTACTCCGAGGGTGACAGAGCACTGGAACAGGCTGCCCAGGGGGGTTGTGGAGTCTCCTTCTCTGGAGATATTCAAAGCCCGCCTGGATGAAGTCCTGTGTAACATGCTCTAGGAGAACCTGCTTTAGCAGGGGGTTTGGACTAGATGATCTCCCGAGGTCCCTTCCAACCCTTGCGATTCTGTGAAATGTGTCTTTAAATGAAACAGCTGGACAGCAACACATTGGGCTGAGCCTCCTGTGAAAGTCTGTTTTGTTTCCACTAGAATTCAGTAGACATTAGGCACTTGGGCGTCACCGAACGCTGAAAAGTCTCAGCCTTAAATCTTTGCTTTAGAAATGTGAGGGAGAATTTTTCCAGGTTATTGAGAATAAAGTTAAGTGGATTTGAGAGAGAAACTCTTGAGAAATCAACACTGATTATGTTGTTTTGGTAGTAAGATCAAACAAGTAGTTACTAGATTAAACATACTTTTCATTCTTTGGAAGCTTTGCTAGATCACATGGCTCAGGCATTTAATTTAAAAACTAGCCCCTGTGAGTTTCCCGCTTTGTTGTACAGGTACAAGCAATTCTAAATACAGCTGGGCATTACGCTTTTGTAAGCTATCGGATCTCTTAAATTTTCTCAGTAAAATATTACTTATGAAATAGAGAAACAACCCAAATATTATGGGGCATTTTAGTACTTACAACAAACAGCACACAAACCCCAAACACCTCCTCCAGTCTAGCACTATTTAAGTTTGCAAATTCAGTTCCTTGAATTAAAATTTTCTGCTGACATTTAAAATTACTTTTACATTTCAACCCATATCCATAAAGTATCACTACTCAAAAACCAACCCAAAACTATTTGTATATGATATAGAAAGAGAAAAGAACTAAAAGGAAAAGCAAGGTCTGGCTACTAATGCCACTTCCAGCAGACAGACTGGTTTCAAGAATGAAGGTATGATTAAGTATCTCTATTAAGGGCTGAATTATTCCTACACAGGTTCTAAGTACAGCCAGCTTGTTTGGCTTAATTAATGATTAGCACATCTGGGAATATGGACAGAAAGGCTGAAGGAATGGTAATGGATATTGGCACTAGAGATGATTAAATGACAAGACAGGATATGATATCTTTTTTGTTGTTGTTGTTGTTTCATTGCTTTAAGTCTGTGGAATCAAAAAACTAGAAGGTACTTTTAAATGTATTTCTTTCCAAGTTCATACCATGTTCATCCTGAAGTCATAAACTAACACATCACTTGCTAAAATTCTTTAACATCTAGAGAATGAAAAATGTTCTGTAACTTTGATATAATAATTGCCCTTACTTATATAGTAGCACGGCAACACCAGGGAGATGGGCTCAGAATTCAGTTTAAAAACAATGTTAGATACCTGCCATCACAATCAAGAACCCATCTTCTAGATCTGCTCCAACTGGGGTTAGTTGTTTGTATGCTTGTCACATGTGATTAGCGATGAATGCATTTTAAGCTGCTGACAGTGGAATTCTGGGGAATTTCTTCTTCTTCATACAGTATTTAATAACCTCAGTTAATGTTCTAAAGAAGTAGCACAATTCAGTTTCATTTTAATATATAATCTGTTCCTGCAATCTGTTCAATCATATGTTTACATTTCAAGTAAAGGCCCAATTACTAAAAAGTTTATTTACTCTTTTCAGTGCAACTCTAGCAAGAATTACTGCTGATAATAGCTCATGATACTGATAAAATATGCTACAGTTAGGCTTCATGCCAGAATAAGATCAATCTGCTGTTACTGAAGACCCACAATATTTATTGCAACCTGACTGTGAAAATTCCTGTTTATTAAATCTTTTAACCTGTAGGTCAGCAGCTTTTTTCTCCTCATTTCTGCGTGCTTACCATGAGGTCAGTAATAAAGCATTCTCAGAAATGGGTTAATGCTTCGGAATGCTTACAGGGACACATAACAATGCACATACAGAGGATTAAACACAGCCATACAAGCTTGTGAGAAGTTCTGCTCTACAACAGAGGCAGTCAGGCCCTGCAGGATCAGCAGAAGGTATTTTTCTTGTGCACACAGGGACTGACTTAGCTTTACATATGAGGTACTCCAGTGAAATAAAAGAGACTATTTGTGTGCATAAAATAAGAATACATGGAATTCTTCAAAGGCTGTGGACTCAAGTTTTTACCCATCTGTTCCCCAACGAGGCATGTTGGATTTTCACTACCCTTGCACAATCCATTCCTTTAAAGGCCCCAAATTTGTCACATGGAATGTAAAATATGTCTCTTGTTCACTAGAAAGAGGAGCAGTGAAGTGAATTTCACCTAGTTAAGAGTTTTCAGCTCAAAAGATGACTTTCAGTTTTCACCGTATGTATCTTCTGATCCTAAATTCATACCATATCTCTGGAAGATTCAGAACTTGCTCTTGGGGGTGCTGCCACAATATTTGTCTTGTGTTTTAGTCAAAAGACCACCAGAATTTATTTCCCTGATGCTCTAAGACTCTCTGTTCTCTTTAAAGTTTTATATTGAAGAGGCAATAAATGATTTGTTGTCTGTTCAGCTTCCTTGATACTATCAGTGTTTCTACATTGAAGCAGATTGTGTCCAAAGACATGGTATATTTTTTTCATGCAAGCTCTAAGCTGCATTACCTCGCTATGAGGACAGATAAAGAGTGTCCACGTAGACTATTGCTGTGATTCATTTGGCAGGCAGCTATTTGTAAAATATTGTAATTTTATCATGTGCTGAAACCACAGTTCAGCCAGTCTGTGAACAAAGACTTGCTTTCACTTATTTCAGATTTTCAACTGGCCGCCTACTCCCCACAGACTGTTACTTAAGGGCTGATTATCCTTAATCTTAGTATTGCAAAGGTTTGAGAGTATTGCTTTGTGTAGGGCACAGTATTCAGAAGAACAGGGGTGTGATCTCAGCTAGCTTGTCTAGATGCTAATGACATAAGAATGCATCAATGGAGAGGAGCTGGTTCTACCGTCAGTTACACTGAGACTGAATCAAAAGCAAATTGAACGCACCAGTGTTAGATCAGGCCACAGTGTAGTGCTGAATATTTTGGTTTGGACCAAGCAGAACTAATGTGAGATAGGATAGTCTGCACATGCGTTGTTGTTTTGGTTTTGTGGAGTCTCCTTCTCTGGAGATAATCAAAGCCCACCTGGACAAAGTCCTGTGTAACATGCTCTAGGTGAACCTGCTTTAGCAGGAGGGTTGGACTGGATGATCTCCCGAGGTCCCTTCCAACCCTTGCAATTCTGTGATTCTGTGATCCCGCCATGTTAATATTTCTCAGCTGCGAGATTAAAAGAAGATCAGATCATGAGAGAACTGATACTAAGGAAACTTGACTAATCATTTGTGACCACAGAGGAATTTCACTGGGAAGGGGAGACAGGGCAAGCAAAACCAGAAGAACAGTAATCTGACTAAGGAGGGTGGAAAATGAGGGAATGATTCAAGATTTCACATATGCCAACCCTTCCCTTCTGACTGCTCCATTTCTTGTAGTTTTAGGCTCCGCTTAAATCTTTGGCTTCTTCAGTGGGGCACTGGTAAGATTTTGTTCACTGGTGTGTTTACTCATTTAGATCCTTTTAAATGTCAACATAGAGTGCTGTCTTTCCCTTCATCAGGACACTTATAAGTGTGTTCTCTCCTTTACCTGTCTTGAGTTTTGTTCTCTGTCCTTTACTTGACCATCAACTGCCATACCTTAAGAAGTTAATTATCTTTCCGTTACAGAACTCTCTTTTCTCTCTGAACCATGACTATGTTACTACATCTTTTGCAAGCATCATGTCACTAGATCACCACTAGTTGAAATAGCAGCAAGGCTCAAACCACCTGTAGGTCAAGGAGGTCAAATTCTTCTCCTGTGTCCATTTCCATTACTTCACTGGAGCAGAGAGAGCCCTAAGAGCTTTAAGGTAATTTACTGCTCTGCAGGAGATTCTTGGAGTGTTGCTCATCTGCTGAGATTTCTGTACTCTCTTTTGTACTGGCCTAATTTTGTCTTCATTCTCCACTATCCCTTATTTATTTTCCCCAAACGTGTGAATTGGAAGCTTTTTGACTCCAGGCTCCTAATTTCCTTATAGGAATTTTAAACCTAACATCTGTGAATCAGCTGTAATGTTAATAAATATTTGAATACAGCACATAGAGATAGTGTACTGCTAGAGATTAACAAATGTAGCTACACTCAGTTCTTACAATAAACATCTCTTCCACATCTCCTTTCATCCCCACTGCATCTGAAATGGTATAAAGCCGCTCAAAGTTTTGCCCCCCTACAGAGAAACTGGCAAGAGTATGGAAAACTAACTGCTCCATCTATCAAGCTTCCCTCTAGCCCAAAGCTGTGTACAGTCCCACAGGGGATCTTTACTGTAAGCACATTTTGTGCTGCAGAATGTGTACTAGTTTACATCCTGTTTTCATTTCTGCAGATGAAAGTTTACTTCCTAAACAATGATGATTAGAGTTTCTGTAATCTCTTGATTAGGCAGGCCATGTTCTTTGAGCAGCACAAATCATAACTAGAGGCTTGAAATCTACACAAGGCACATTGACCCTCTTCAGTCTTACTGCTACTATGCACACTGTAGCTATGCAGACCGGTAGGATTACCTTTGGAGAGTTTGTTAGGAAAAACCCAATTGTTTAATGATTTACCTATAGAGAAAAATATAGCTGGTACGTTACTTCCAGTTGAGTTCATGGTCTTTGCCTCTATGCTATCACTTCTAAAACATGAAGAGATTATCCCTTCCTAATGCCTAGTTGTTCACCATCTCCACTACCTTTGCACCATTTGGTGTAGTCATTTCCAACAATACCAATCAATAGCAATACCGCATTTCAGAGCACGGTACTCCATCTTACCTTCTTTCACCTTTATATTCAGCTCATGCGTTTGATGAATTCTATATCTTGGTGGATTAATAGCTTCCTTTACTAAAGCAAGAGTTGTGCTGCTTTTTCTTGCTGGCTCTAGAGGTCCAGCCAAGAATATGCTGAAGACTTGCTTTTTCCTTGTTCTTCATTAATAAACACCAAGAACATGGAGGCTGGGAAGACAATTGCTTATTTTCAGCCAGCAGCAACTCTATAAGGTTATGCAATTGTCAATGAAAATCTAGTTTCACCTACATACATTTTATTACTGATGATGAACGAGAGTGAAGAAACCTATCTTGGCTTTCAACTCTGAGACTGAGTTCAAGCTTAGCACTTAAACCCTTATCAATGAGATTAATCACGTTTTATGTGAACTTACAGAGAAACAGATGCAGTGTTTTATAATGTTTTCCAATACGTACTCATCACTATTCAAAAGCAGCCTGCACTTCAGATGTTACAATTTAAATCCTCTAAGAATGAAATCTCATTTATCTTTATCACTTAACCAGTCTCATAACAGGTAAGTGGACACAACAGATAAAGCATAATCTGAACTCGTTAATGGCAAAGCTTGTAGCATTAACACATATTAATGTGCTTGGTCATCACTTCTTTCTCACAAGATACATTTATAATTGCTTATAATTTTGCAATATTTCAGCCACTTGGGCTTAAATATGCCGTGCCCACTGCATGGATATGGATGAATTTGGGTGGGTTGTGGTGTTTTTTTGTTTTTTTTTGGGTTTTTTTTGTTTGGTTTTTTTTTTTAATACGTGTGTGTAGAAAGCTCTGTCAGTTCTAGTAATTTACCAAGAATTATGGTAACACTTTTTTTTCTATGCCTCACACAGGTGCTGTTCCAAGGGAAAAAAGAATCCATCCAAGTTTGGCCAAGATTTTGATAGAAGCTCATAAATGCCACTTGGACACCCCTGCCCCAGGGTGTCTTAGCATCTGACAGTGGTATAGTTTACAGTTGCTGATTATGCCCAGGTTCCTTATAGTTCCTAGTACTGAGTGGGTCTATTCAGACTAGAAAGTGTATTGCTAACTCAAGAGGCAAAGATGGACGTTCCTAGTGAAGCTAATATTAGTGCAAGGCAGGCACTAAAGCAGGAGCAGCCTGTCAGTTTTTCCTAAACTCTCAAAGATTGTCTTTCTATGGACATTCAGGAATGTTTATGTTTAATTTTAAACACACATTAGCCAATTCAATCCATCCTATCCCAAGCCAGTATTTTCACCGAGGACTTCATAGCATCTTGCAGCTTATTGTCCTTACCTAGTATCTCTATTACAGTCTATTTTCTGATGATTGATTTTCCACAGCTTCTCCACTACAACTCACCAAAGTCATTGTAGGGCTGTCACTTCAGCTATCATTTCCATATCGCTTTAAAATGCCAGCTGTAGAAATAAAGCTGGCTCTTCATTTACTTGCCCCCGGCAAACCCCATTAAATGGGGTGAATTTGTGGATTTTACTTCATCACAGGATCCCAGTTTTAAATCAAGAATTCAGATGGAGAAGACTGATGGGATTCCTAGGTATATGCACATTACAGGCACAACTAGTGGTGAATTTGATGGCATGTTACTCGCTCTAGCTCTTACTTCATAGTGATCCACAGTGTATACATTTAATTCTTTGCCTTCCATGTGGAAAACAATAGCTTTTTTCCCCCCTTGAAAAACCTACTCTCAACAGTGGCAAAGGGTAATGGTCACAAAATCCAGACTGGGAGATTAAGATTGGATATTAGGAAAAGCTGCACAAGGAGGGTAGTGGTGCAGCACACTAGAACAAGTTATCCAAAGAGACTGTAGAATCTCCACACCTGGGGAGATTTTGAGGACTTGCGTAGACAAAGCCATGGCTGATTGGACTCAGTGTTGATGACAAGATAACCTCCAGAGGTTATCTACATTACTGTGTCTGCACTGCTCTCAAGGGCTGATACACTTGTTACCTATACAGCCAGATTCCTCATATGGAAACTACCATTCGTTGACTACCTCAACCCCTCCTTCCAGCCCATGACTCTGTGGTATCTCGTCATGCGGGTACACAGACAGTCAGAGTTGAGAGAAAGGAACAGCCTAATCTTTTGGAAAACGTCTAAGCTTCTGTCCACTCCTGAAGCAGCTACCTTCCCTGTCCCACCTGTAGCGGATATGCACCATCATCATAGCACCTCCGTCATCACTAGTACAACATCCACAGTGCTGACCTTCTTACTTGAGGGACCCACCCCACAACAATCATGCCTTTTGGGCAGCAGGTAAAAGTCCAGACTATATCTCAGTTACCTAGGTAGGAGGCAAGACAAGGCTACCTGAACAGCACTACTTAAGTAGTTTGCCGCATTGTTTTTTTTCCTGGCTATATTGAACTTTGTTTTGTTACCCAGCTGTTTTAGCCATTGTTTGAATACTATTAAGTCCTGTACAGCCAAGAGCAATTATGTTCTACATCTCTATTTTTTCCCGTAATCTGATGGCCTTATCAGCAAAGGTGCTTCCCTGTGGAACAGCTATATTTAGTTAATTTTGGATTCGCTCTTTATAGTGACAGCTGGGCCCTCAAAAGTAGCTTGTAAACAGGGATATGTAAAGGCATAAAAGCTCCAAGGGCTCACAAGAACAGGAAATGGGCCTACAAGCGTAGAATAGGTAGGATAAAGATAAGCGGTAACTATAGAGACCAACTATTTAAAATGAATGGGATGATGATAATAGGTAACATGAAGATAGGGGAAGGGGTTTTGGGGGACAACATAGCTGAGCTTTGTTTGGATTACATGTATTAACTAGGAAGGTTGTGGCGCAGACAGACTGTAAGAAAGCAAGATCCATTGCTTCATACAGGAGGAGAAAAGTGGGATCTTCTGCTCTGTTAAATAGTAACAGAACATCTCTTTCCCCAGCAGAGCAAATATGTTCCTTGCTTCTTGGAGAGAAGGCTCATTTCCAGATAGGACTTCCCCTTAGTGACAGTCCTGAATCCTCACAACTTCCAAAATGTTAACCAGGGCATTTACAGCACTGGCATGGTATATTAGTGAGCTGTTACAAAAAGCTGGTTTAAAATTACTTCATTAGCAACACAGAACAATTCTGTTAGAAAGAACAGAAGTCATACTCTTACCCTCAGACCCACACACTTAGCTTCTCCTACTCTACTTCCCCATGTTTCTTGTGCCACATCATTCTTATTGGGAGAAGACCCTGCAGCTTGTCTCAAATCTTACCAGGATCAGCATGGGAAACACAACATACCCATGGGCAACTTCTCTAGTGCTAGCTATAGGAACTCTCTTTCCTGCTCATACAACAGCTCTCATAAAATTTTGGTGAACTTCACCATCTTTAAAAACTCTCCTGTCAAATTTGGTTGAAAGTGGTTAACATCTCCAAAGCTGTCAGGGGAAAATGAGACCATACAATCCTATAAATATTGGTTATTTTAGGTCCTTAGCTTTGCATTCTAATGAAGCTTGCAAAAGCTGTAGCAGAGATTATACTCCTTCTGCACACCTGTTAGAAATACTGAAAGTATTTGGCAAACGGTTAAGTTTCCTCCCAGTCTCTTTGGTTTCCCCATACAAGAAATTGAAAGCATGTCTCAGGATAGGAAATACAAAACCATTCGCTACCTTCTCTGCAAAAGCCATTTTTACTGGGGTTCCTTTAATACTTCCGCTAACAGTCTGCTAAGCTTTCTCTGAACTATCTTTATTAAGAAACTTTCCAGTAACAGTGTATTGTTCAAACATTTTTCCTTAACTCCCACTTATTTCTCAGAAGAAAAACCCAACCCCAAACCAAAGTAACCCTTCCAATCCCTCATGAAGTCAGAACATATGCCTAAACAGATGGGAAGGAGAAACGCTAGGGCCGGTCTGTACTTCTGTTGAAGGCATAGCTTTATTTTTAAAGCAACCTGTATCATCAAAATCTTTGCTTCAAGTAATTTGGTGTTTTAAATACCCTTTGTTTTGTATGCTGTCACCTACACACACACTGTGTATGTATGATGTCATCCTGGGCCTCAGCAGAGAATGACATCAAGCAGAGAGAAGTGCTTTTCCAGCGCTGTTGACTGGCCACCCAGCCTTGGCATTTTGCACTGGTCATTGACCAGTCTATCTGTGGGCTTCTGCATGTTCTTGGTCATCTTGACCCATTGGAAAAACCCACTTTGAGGCTGATGCGATTTGGCTCATGAAGATTTGCAGCATTCACACTTCATGCTTCAGCACGGTCTCAGGCAGAGTTCTGGGATTTCACCAAAGAAGGGGAGGAAGCCTAGCTGTACCCAAAATAAAGGCTGCAAACATGGAAGAGATGAGGTTGTTTCCGAGTGGCTTCCCGTGCCTTTAGCCACTGCTGAAGACGACAACTTTCAGCTAACAGACAGAGGCTGCAGCACCTGCTGCTTGCCACAGCGAGTCTGATGTGCTCCAACCCACTTCACCCGTGGTCACAGCCAAGCTGTTCGATTGCTGTGCTGCCAGACCAAGGCACAGGCAACTGACACGACTGCAGCCATGGGGCAGCAATTCGCAGCCGAGGCTGGAACCTGACTGCACGAGTGATCCTCAACCCTTGCTTTATGTGTCTCAGGCGAGAGGTGCCATGTCCCGTGTGCCAGGCATTCATGTGCAGCCAGGCTCCAGTCCCACTGCTTGCTCCAGGCAGCAGTGAGCAGTTCAGAGGCTTAGCAGGAGGAGTATTTTAAAAAGCTTTTCACTCATTCCTCAGCATGCATGCACACTTGTGTCCTCAGCACGGTGCACAGTTTGTTAGTGGACCTGGGAAATATGGAGTCCCACAGTTTAGCCTGGTTTTAAACAAGCTAGGCAAGTCATACAGCAGCACTGGGAAGTTCATGCCTGGCCCAGATATGCAAGTATTTACTGTCCTATGTCACCCAACACTTCGAACATGGTTCCACAGCTGGTTTATTCTGGCTTACATAATTTAAAATATGCAAAATATTAAGATGGTGCAGAGCAAGGAAAAACCAATGAATTCTTGTGTTCTTTCTCTATTGTTTTCCAATGAGTTTCTCCCATTTTGTAGCATGAAAAAACCCCAGTCAATACAGTGCTTTAGCTATGTACCACAATATGGCTCATCAAATGTTCCCAGCATTGCAGGTGCTGTGTGGCTATCTACACCCACTAAAGCAAGAGTCACTTTGATTAAGTGTGGATAGCCATATGCTATATACCCACTGTTCACTCAACATTTACTGTAGGCAATTTAATTCATCTGTACAATACCTGGCACCAATTTCAAAGACAACTTTTCACCTGAGACATGTCTATCAAACCTTCTCAAATGGAGAGAAATATTTTAAAGAAAAAAACTCAAACATGTAGTTTTCAGGAAGATGTTATAAAAATGTGTGTGTAAGAACTGTAGACCACTCATGCAAGATCTTTAGTTTGACCTATCAAACCGTTTACCCGTGTTTCAGAATAGTCAGAAAACAGGTAAAAATCTTGCAAGTGCTAAGTTTAGTCTCTGCTTACAGAAGCATTTTGTTATATAGTTATTCTTTAAAAATATTCTGTTCTTCTTCTTTTCACGTTCCTCATTGCCAATGAAAGTTTTTTCAAACTGACAGTAAGCCACATCTGAGAGATTGTTTTGTTTTGCCATGCCTAAGACCTTGAGATTAATTGCTTAATGTTTGGCATGGGCAAAAGTAAACCACAGAAACCTGGCAACAACATTTAAGTCACTAATGTTTTTTTCAAGTTATGTATTACTGCTGAGTCCCCCAAAACAGATTAAAAAGAAATCTTAAATCAAAGCTAGCATTTAGGGAAGTATACTGACATTTCTGTTTGCAAATGGATCAAAACTAGAGCAGCTCCAGCTGAACTGTGCTGAAGCTTACTGTGAATAAGCAACACTCATCATGGAAGTGTCCAAGGAAGACAGACCATGGCAGTACCGAAGTGTTTATGAGATTAAAGTTACTAGCATGGTGCAGCTCTGATCCTGTAAAACACGCAAGTTACTTCATGCACATGGAATTTTATGGTTGGGCTGAAAGGGAAAGCGGGTAAAGCAATTCTCTAGCAAATTTGCAGGGTTAGATTTTTACATTGATAAAGGGTTGTAGAAGTTTTATACAAGAAGTGCCTCAGTAAAGGAAGGAAGGAATCCATACATTTTAATTAAAATTTAAATATTTATCTTGAGTATGACAGAAGTCTTACAGAGAATACAATTAGTTTATTCCAGTTTTCCTAGTCCTTTCATTACAATCAACCAAGTTGCATTTGAAGTTAATTATAACAGTACAGTAATCCCTGTCCCCTAAATGAGTTTGCCAACCTAAACCGTATTTTATTTCTGACTTACTGTGAGTTTAATGTGCACAGCCAGCATCCACGCTTTGGATTTGCTTCTTTTTAGTCCTTGTGGTACCATTTCACCCTCTCCTTAACAGTTACCCCAGGAGAGAGCTGTCTGTTGTTTTCTTTTGAAAAAACTCAAAACTATACTGTGCTATATGAAACTATGCCTCCTCATGCTGCGTAGTCCATGCCTCACAACACCCATTTTAGGCTTGCTCTTCAAACATGCTGTTTCTGTGCAAAATGGGTTTGCCTCCCTCCATATCCTGAAATATTTCCTGCCCTCTTCTCTCAGGTTTTGATGCTACAAACACACATAATCCCAGCCATCCCCTGATTTGTTACAGATTTCCCTTTGCCTTACAGAGCCAGCTGCCCAGTCAGCAGCAGCAGCACCAGGCATTGCTCTGTTCTGGCAGCCTGTCCTGATTTTGTGCACCTTCCTGATGATGCCTCACTACTTCGAGACCCGTTTTAGCAGCAGGGTATTTTTCTTTAGCCATCCTAAAGAAAAAAAATGTACTGCTATATTTTACCTCATTTTCTTAAGGATTAAAGAGGGTACAGAAGTTCAACAGAAGATACACTGTGCCTGTCTGGCAACTGTGCTGCCACTTCTTGATCTTGAAGGCTCCTGGTAGCGCAATATTGCTGTTATTATGGCCAGCTGCTCAACTAGCCAAGAACAACCTCATTATAGGAAGCATCCAGATCATCTTCCACCATCACAGAGAGTTATTCCCTCCCCCAAAGGCCTTACAGCACAAGGAGTGCAACGCACACAACGCTCAGCTTTCCCAAGCCTGTGCCCTTCCTGCTTCAAAGCGCAGGCTGATTCAAGTTGACGATTTCCAGATTCATATTTTTTCAGCATGACTTCTTGGCCTTTGAGGTCACGGCACTACTTTCACTTGCAGGGATTTTATTTGCATGAATATACATTCCTCATGTCTGTTATCAGCAGTCTTTCAGCAGCTACACTACCATGCACTGCTTTGTTCCAGAGTGGGTTTACCTCTGTACTGACCAACACTCTGCACTTTTCTCAGACAGGTATCACCTTCTCTTTTAAGTGCTGGCCATTCACATTACAGAATGTGTATTCCCTATAGTACATACCCTGGTGTGAGGTCTCCTATAGTGTTTCTGGGCTTGCTTGCTCAGTTTGGTGAGCGACTCATTTTGTCCGATCTGGAGAAGAGTCAGAGCAATACAGTGACCAACAAGACACACACGTGATATACCCCAGCACCAAATCAAGACTGAGGGTCTCCAACAGAAGCTTTTTATGGAAGTAAAGGATTTTGGCAAACTTTCACTGTCCAGTCCTATAACAAGAACAGTTTCACACAGTAACCTGACTTTAAGCACAAAGAGCATTTTAAAGAGGCTTTGTTGAAGTGTAAAATCCTCAGAACATTTTCATAGAGATTGGCAGATACTGATCGTAGTTACGATCAACTCCAACTCAATTCTCTGTTAGCAGCACTGAGTCTTAAATGCAAATATTACAGAAAATAAGCTGAGAAAACGTGAAATCTACGTGCTTCTCAGTCAGGTGCTAGGACCACCACAATTGTCGGGTGAGCAATGATGTGAATAAAAAAAAAATAATCCTGAAGCAGACAACGTTTAGACAGACATTAGACACCCTGGTGAGTATGAAATATTCCTGACCCATACCTACCCTGGAATCTCACCAGCAGCCTGGTTAATGAGCAACAGAAAACCTATACACAAACTGCTGTTATCCATCAGGTGGCAAAACGTGGACAACATAGGAAAAAAACTAGAAGAATCAGATTCCACATTCTTCTATTTCTGAGAGACATCCCATGAGGCATTACAGAAAAATCCACCACAGCTAGCAACATACCTTCAAACATCTAAGGAGAATGCTGCCTAGTTCATCTGGCCAGTGTTCTGTGCTTGTTCACAGTGATAAAAAGGTGACCACCTCAATTATTACAACTTGCACACCTTATTTTAGGGACAAAGCATGTCTGATATAATGTTAAATTGCTCTAAGACATAACTTTCTGTTCCTCCTTTCCAGCAAAGGAGAATATCTATCTCAGATCTAGTCTTGAGAAACAGGGCAGAGGGAAACTTCCAAACTGCTTTTGATAATATTTTTTTCTCTTCTGTTTGTTATTTCAAATGCTCATTTTGCTTTCTGTACCAAAGCTAACCAGACTCACAATGAGCAGAAATGTACAACAAAAATGAAGTGTGTACCATCATGGATGTTACAACCTGCATAATCACCCAGTGGAACTAGCTCCGTATGGTTTTTGTACAGTTATAAAATATACATTTTGAGGGCGTTGTTTGTATACAATTATGCTATTATTCAATCACACTATGAACAATCCTACCAGAATTAGATAGGATACTTCACATATTAAAATTTTTTAATCAAAAGCTGCTTTAACTTTTCTTGATGCTCAGATCCTACAAGAGAAATCTGACCTTGATCTTGTCTTTACAGAACAAACCCATTGCATAAAATACACAACAAAGAATGGTACAGATCCCATAGAAGTCATTGGCCTGAACTAGTCAAGCATTTGATTTCTACTGGATTTCTGAAGGGAGAATTATGGTACTTGCACACACCTATTAAAAGGATAATGATGCTGAAGAAATTAAACGACCTACACATGATGCCTCTAGCTGTTGTATAGTTTTCTTGCAGTATACTTTAAAAGGCCATTGATTGCGTCCACTTTTTTCCAGATGCAGGGAAATACCTTCCTTTGAGACTGTGCCAATCTAAGCTGTAGAGTTAGTCATAGACCATAATGGCTTAAAATTTTGAAGAACTCCAAGATGAGAGCACCAAGCTCATGTTTGGGCTAGAACTGTGGCCCTGGTTGTTTCAAGTCCAAGGACAACCTACAGCCTGACTCAGTTCTTACATAATGCTGGAATACATTTCTAAGAGTCTCCCTTTTAATCATTTAGCAAGAAGTGCTTCTTATCCCAGACTTATGGGGCATAACTGGGCAGCAGAAGAGAGTTATGCCAACTGACATTGCTTAATGAGGGCAGGGCTCCAGCTTCTCATAAAGAAAAAGCTTTTAAATAACACGTGCCCTTCTGCTGCAACTGACAAGCTGAGCCTGAAATGTATCTCCCCACCCCTCCCTCTGCAGAAATCAGCATGTAACATTACAGACAAAATAACAAAATAGAGCAACTTCAAAGAGATTTCTTTTTTAAATTTGAATTAAGACACCAACTACTGCAGCTGTTTTAACAGTAACCATCAGGAACCAAAACCAACAAAGGCTTTTAAGCTCATTTTACATTTTATTCTTGCCGGAGATGTGCAATAGGGAATCTCTGTGGCAGCCAAAGTTTGCAGAGATTTAGATAACCCATTTTCCTCATCTAATGAATTCAGGCAGAACTGCAAACTTTCAAGGTTTTAAACTGACAAACATCGAGAGAGTCAACATGGAATTGAAAGACAGCTCATGCTTGGAACACAGTAACTCTAAGTCAGTTCAGGAAACCAAATTTTACAGCTTTTAAATTACTGAAGTATAGAAGAGCATCTTTAAAAGGTAGGTATTTCAAACCTCTGTCTTTGGTGGGGACTGCAGCAGAGGGACTCAGTGGGTCTTCTTTAGTGAAGCAGATGCTGCTTTGGACCTTAAGGAAATTGCCAGACAAAATGGAACAGCCCACAGCTAGCTTGCCTTAATCATCTGCTTTACAACTGTCTTTCTCAGTGAGGTTACTGCTAACAAGCTGTAAAGAGGACAGAGCCAGGTTCTTTACAGTGGTGCCCACCAAATTAAAAACCAGGAAATTAAATCTGAACACAAGACAACACTTTTTTTTTTTTTTTTTTAAAATATGAGTGTGGTCAAACAGTGGAACAGGTTGTCCAGATATGATGTGCAAGTTTCCATCTGTGGAGATACTGAAAAGCCATCCAGACATGGTCCTGGGCAACCTGCTTTAGCTGACCTTGCTTGTGCACCACTGAAGCTAGAATGTAGATCCCCAGCACTAGGCTGTAATTAATGGAATTGTGCATATTTACATTGCTTGAAAACTGGCTCCTTATACTGAAATAATGGTGGTTTTGTGGAATTTTCAGAAGTTTCAGTAGGTTTTCACATTTATGCATATTAGCAATGTTCATGTCGCAAAGTGTTGTCTTAAAGAATATTTGATCCATACCCTCATGAAACAGACCTCCCATAGAGTGTTATCCAAAATTTGCTAGGAGATCTTCAAGGCTGTTTTAAGGTCTGGTAATTTGCCTAAATTCTATTCCTACCAAGATGGCATAGTCAGACTTTTCTGGGGCAGTATTGACATGACTTCTATAAAACCACCTAAACCAAACTCTGTCAAAATTAACACGCAACCTTTACCTATTGTAGCAAGAATAAGGAGCCACTTCCTACTTCACTAACGTGGTTTCCTCTGACTTTCCTGGGGCTCCAGTGTATCTGCATGTATTGCTCTTGTAAACAACACAAAACAGACCATTCTTACATTTGCTAGATAAAGATGTTATGGACTATAGGTATGCCTTTAGGAAGCCTTGAGTTCAACATACATTTTAGAATTCACATCTGATATGGGGACTCAAGTAAAGCATGTAATCCCACTTAGAGGTGTAGACCTATCTGTTAGCGGTAGCGTTCTCACCCATCTGTAAAAAGACAGCAAAGTAAGTTCTTGACTTTCTAGTTTCAAGAGAGGGAGGATAGAAGTGATGTGGGAAATTAACAGGGAAACAGAAAGAGACTCATTACAGAGGGAGGAATAATACATCCAGTCAGCCTCTCTTCAAGAAAAGCAGCCTGTAAGTGTGGCTATACGTCTATGCATCTTAACAGCCCATATACAGCAGTACACTGTGACACTGTGCTTACACTCTCTGAGAACTGTTTCTATTGTTTTGCTTCATCAGATACAGAACAAATTGGAAAACCTTGAACAAGGAAAGAACAGAGTAAAGCCCAGGATTTGTTACTTCAGAACTGTTTTTCCCTTCTCGTAGAACAAGCATCAGGGGAAAAAAAAAAGTTGAACTCATACCTCATACCGGTGGATGTGCCACACATTTTATGTGACTACATAAAGAAGCTAGGCCAGAAGTAAATTTTCAGAACAAGGTGCTCAAGGAAAATCAATATCCTAGTAACAGCTAGTATCAAGAAAGATTCCTCAAGATTACCCTGTTTAGATAAAAGTACATACCTTTTAACTATATGTACTTAAAAATGCACTTTTGAACAACACAAGACTTCAGAACCTTCACTGTACTGTAAACTTCAGTTGCAGGAGATGCAAGTGAAGGAGCAAAAGCTACTAGAAATAAATGCAACAGAACAAGCACTAAGATTTCAAGGCATCCCTTTTCCTATAATGATTAGAGCCAAAATGATAGTTTGAAAAAACCAAACACCCCCCCCATCTTTGCACCACAAAAAACCAACCTTCTGAGACAGAACAGAAGCCAGATCTTGCCCAGTATTTGCTGAAAAGAACATGCAGCTGCAGTAATAGCTTATTATTCATCGCACAAAGCCCCTCAAACCCTGACAGAAAAAAAATTAATATCTTGAGCTCTGTTCTATACAGTCATTTTGAGTTTATTATAAAGCAAACCCATCTTTTACTACATTAATAATATATAGCAAACAAATAAAATAATTCTTTATATGTTCTGCTTATATCTAATAGTTTTCCACTTGACTCAAGGACCAGTCCTTAAACAATGCCTGCTTGTGCATAGGAATAAAACTTCTTCAAAAAACAGACAAAGCAAGGGCCCAAAGCCATCATTACAGCTAAGTGCAGTTTGTATTACTGTGGGTAGTCCCATTACACTACTGGTGAGGTTTGGCACAACTGAGCCTTCCAAAACAAGACAATGAATCAAACCAAGTAGAAAAGATCCTCTCTAGCAGGCTTCAAACTTTAAGAGCAAAAATGAAATCGATGTCTTCAAACTGCGCCTCATACAGTCACACAGCATCCAGCCCATGCTCAGTCTCTAGCACATTGCAGAAGAGCTCAGCATAATCTCTTTCTCAGCCATTGCTCAAAAAAGAAGAGGAAGGCAAACACACTTACCTGAATATCCGTGGGCTACATAGATACTAGCACAGGCTGGATCCCCTTTATACGACAGGCCTTCCAGTGCTCCCTGTTCCCAATGTTCAAGAAGAACTGTTTATGCTACTGCACTGATAAAAATCACCTCAGAGGGGCCCAGAGCTGCCCTCATAGCTCATAAATTATATAGCTTTACTCTGCTTGGCACAGGCTTGAACCCTATTATGATTTAGGTTAAAAGACAACGCAAAGTTTCTGCCTTTTCAGAGCCCTTCGGCAGTTCTGCTACCAAACCACAGGGTCTGGTCAGGCCTCTACAGGTGTTCTTAATTAGGAGAGAATCCACATAAGGTGCTAGCCTTAAAGATATATGTCTTTTAAGCACAAGCCTTCAAAACTCAGCCATATCATACAGTCATCTTCACTGAGTTATGCTTACAAAGAGCACAGATAAAATAGTGTTTAATCAGAACTGCTGTTTCCCTTTGCAAGCAAAAGATCATGAAATAGCTATCCTGCAGTACGAAAGCATTGAGTTATCTCATCCTAATGTGAGTGCCTAGTTGATTCACCTTCCCGCCTTTGACTTGCTTTAGTACCTAGATTTAAAAAGTACTTCTGTCCTTAGAGGCATGAGTAGTGTATAAAGCACAGCACAGACTTCTTGCAGAATTTTATTATCTTGGGAAACAAATCAGCTGGCCTCTTATTCGCATTTTCGAGAGAAGACTGAATGACTTTAAAAGTAAAGGCTTCAGAGAGACAGTGTGAAATCATGCACAGAAATAAATATACAGCTGTGGCCTGGATGATTATTAATGGTGTATAGCCTGTGAGGATGTATGGAAATAACATTTTTTGGTTTGAAAGAGTCAGAGGGAAAAGAGACACAAGCAATTAAACCACACAGTGACATGAAATACATTAGACCTTTTCTTAATGCTGGATGAAATGAGACAGGCTTACAAAAGCATTGTCACTGATATACTCCAAGGGGTTCTTCAGGGCAAGTGCCCTGCCTTTCCAAGCACCAAACTTCCAGTGCAGTCTAGCAAGCAGTCTACCACATGAAGCAACTAGCAGGACTGAGACTGTAGAGATTTGTCTCGTCAAAGATTACAAAATGCTAGCAGTCAGCATTTTCCTGTTCCCCGAACTATGAACAGCAGAGCTCAGCTGTGGCTGAGCTGGTTGGACCTTCACTTTTGCTTCCCAAAGGAGCGAGTATAATTTACAGCCTGTGGAAGTTCCCTACCAGGTTCCCTTCAGTGAGACTGTGCTCCTGGAGGTTCCTGCCCTGAACCACTCTGAAGCTGTTGCGCTGTTTCAGGACTCTTCAGATCACTAACTCCAAAACATATACGTCAGAAAGATTTCAGGACTGAAGGGGCCAGGGCAGGATTCCACCTGTGCAAAAGCAGCGTAAGGGTGACATAAATGGTTCTAGGCCTAGGCTACTGTATTTGGGGTGCCATTTCAGTACCTAGGGCATCCCTGAAGGTTGAGGGATAACATAAGGCTGCCTTTGTCCTCCCTAAGTATTGGACTGTGCCATCTAAATTACAATTTTGGGAGGCACAAAGGAAGAGAGAATACTCATGTTGCTCCATTTGAACCTAATTTAGTTGTTATTCTGTACCACCCTATAATAGCCCCTCCCCTCAGTCAATGTTTATAGACAGCCTTAAGAACACTTCTTTGGGCTTCTTATCAAGATGTCTAAAGTATGTGGATAACTTTATAGAATCAACATCTGAGTTGTGAGGAAATTTGTATCACAGAATCACAGAATGGCAGAGGTTGGAAGAGACCTCCAGAGACCATCTAGTCCAACCCCCCTGCTAAAGCAGGTTCACCTAGAGAAAGGTGAAAGTAGGATCACCTGATAAAGTCGCAAAATACAGCTATGCAACTTCTGTAACATAGATCAGCAGACCTAAACATGAAGTGCAATCATAGGGAAAGTCTTCCCAGAGAAAATCTCTGTGTTAGATTTTGATCTGATTGATCTTATGCTAATATAAGTTAATGTTCAGGTTAATTTAAGAAGGGTGGTTTTAATGTCTCAGTATTCCCACACGTACCTGGCTATTTTCAGAATTACCCAGACTACATTTTCATTGATTACAGGGACCAAACATGAGTCTGCATATCCTTGATACTAGATGTACAGCAGCTGTTTTTCAGGACCTGAACTGAAGCTGCCCAGAACTCTCATCTGCTCTGCAGCACATGGTGCCAAGTTCTTCTCCAGGAAGGGATATTTTCTCTCTGGCCAGTGGATGTTGTAAGAGAGAATATATGGAATATACAATGAGCAGCACGCCCATCAAACTATGCTGCATAGGTGGATTTTTGGTGGCAGGTACTCAGGCTTGCCTACAGGATGCATTTGACCATGAGCCACAATGTGGGTTCAAGGGAGGCTTGGGTCTCAGGATGAACTGGTGCATACCCCAGTTGGTGTCCCATATATGCCAGTACTATAATGTAATAAAATTTTGATTCAGTAGATGTTGTTTCTGAGGGCTTCTAAATAGTTGCTGAACCTTCTTCACCATCTTTTATTCCAGAAGCCTTCAGTGTTCCCAACCTCCAGTTTATACCCAATAGGTGTATAAGGTATAAATATTGATTTTGTAAGTTTGTAAGGAAACACTGTGGGAAAAGGATTGTTGGGAGACACTGATTTTGAACTTCACATTTGTGCCATTTCCACCTAACTTGATATAAAAAATAATCAGTCGAATTCTGCATTCAGTCAGATTCTTGTAAGTGGAACTTTTCTGGCTTTACACAGATATAACTGAGGACAGAAGTGAGTTCAAGGCATTGCAATGCAAAATTAAATGATATTTAGTCATATTAGTTCAGTTGCTTCAACTTGCCCATTGGCACCTCATTCAGAGGAGAACAGATAAGATACTGTCATGGTTAAACCCCAGCCAGCAACTAAGCACCACACAGCTGCTGGCTTAATCCTCCCCAGTGGGATGGGGGAGAGAATCGGAAGCGTGAAAGTGGGAAAACTCATGGGTTGAGATAAAGACAGTCTAATAAGTAAAGCCGCACATGCAAGCAAAGCAAAACAAGGAATTAATGCACTACCCATGGGCAGGCAAGTGTTCAGACATCTCCGGGAAAGCAGGGCTCCATCATGCGTAACGGTTGCTTGGGAAGACAAATGCTGTCACTCTGAATGTGTCTCCCCTCTTCCTTCTTCTTCCCCCAGCTTTTATTGCTAAGCATGATGTCATATGGTGTGGACAGTCACCCCCTTTGGCCAGTTGGGGTCAGCTGTCCTGGCTGTGCTCCCTACCAACTTCTTGTGCACCCCCAGCCTCCTCACTGGTGGGGTGGGATGAGGAGCAGAAAAGGTCTTGACTTTGTGTAAGCACTGCTCAGCAGTAACAAAAACATCCCTGTGTTATCAACACTGTTTCCAGCACAAATTCAAAACATAGCCCCATACTAGCTACTGTGAAGAAAATTAACTCTATCCCAGCCAAAACCAGCACAGATACCTACTACAGCCTTGAAGGATATTTCTAGGTGGGGTTCTGGGGAGAGTGAAGAGAGGAGATGGCTACGTATGTACAATGAGTATAGTGTTCCAGTACACCTTCAGGGCTACTCCAAGCCTTGCACGGCTCTGAGAAGATGGCAGGATTACTTTCCACATTTACAATGTCTTTTCATCATCAGCTTTCTGAATCTGCAGTTAACTCTTGTGACAGTTGTGTAACTCTCATCTGTCCTATCCCAACTATGAAGACTTAATTTTTCCATCTTACACAAAGTGACAGGTTAATCTAAACTTATAAAAAAAGCAATTGCATTCTTCGCTGAATTCTGACTGTTCAGACTATGAAAAAAAGTAGTATTGAGTACAACAGTTATAAAAATGTAAAATCACTGTTTCTTACCTTATTTGGCCTTAAACTGATCTATTTTCTGAAAAGTCAGTTAATGCAAAAATGTTATGAATGCCATTCTGAGAAATCCTGATTTACTCTCGCAATTATATAATCCTAACAACCCTGTCCTTTACTTTTTACAAGAATTCTAATTTTTTAGAGAGTCATCATATGGATATGAAAAAAGAAAAAATTAGAATCAACTCTAATGAGCAGCACACAAGTGTCTCACCAGAGAGAAGGAATGCCAAATTATGCACAGAGGACAATAGTGAACAGAACCTTTCCATCTCCGCTGAATTCAGAGGTGCCCTGAATGGACTTGCTGACTTAGTGTTGGTCAGTGTCACCAGCTGAGTTAGGAACCTACATTTGGTAATGGGACTACTTCCCACTATCTCTTCTGGAAGTGTATTTTTAGTTCTTGATGTCTAAATGTCCTCAGCATCACCTCAACAACTAGTGCCAAATTGCCATTAATTACCAAAAAGTTCTAATATGAGAAGCAATTATGGAAAATAAGATTCTTGGCTGAGAGAAACTGATGTTATCATTAAAAAAAAAAGATCTGGCAAAGCAACAGTGGTAATGATATGAAAAGTAAATAAGCACAGGAGATAATATAAAGATGCTGAGTTGGGCAGGAAATTATTTCTAATATGAACTAAGTCTCTCTTTTATAATATTCATTCCACCAAAATGGATGCATTTAAATTGCTGTTTAGGTGCCCTTATTCATTGATGTTTACAGCATATTAGTTAAAATGCAGAGTTCATTTAATTCTGGCTAGGTCAGTAATTGTACTAATGAACAAGGTGTACCCTCAACCATTTTCTTTAAGCCGAATAAATGCTCATTTACAAAATAAAATGGCTTTCTTTTTGTAATTTCATAGAGGCATACCAAAAAAAAAAAAGTGCTGATCCTGTGCAGGCTCAAATAAAAAGTTAGATGCCATGAAAGTTTAAATTAAAGACAAAACAGTTTCTCATGCACTATAAAATCTGTGACTGCCATGAAACAAGATCCTGCTTAATATCCATGCACTTTAATTCTCAGCAATAAAAGTTACAGAAGAAGCAAATTAATTATTATTTGATTAACTAGTTAAATGTGTTGTTATAAATAATTTTTCCCACTGGTAAATTCTTGATACAGAAAAATTACTTTAGTACCAATTATTTATAAATAGTTTTGATTAGAGCTTTCATATTTTCATTGAGTGTTTCTACTTTAAATTGCTGTACAATGAATAATTATGAATTTAATCCTGTAGTGAGAATGTCACATGTATAAACAATTATTTAATTCACTACAAAATAGATGAGGAAGCTGGCTAGGAGTGTAATAGTTCAGCTTCGTAAAATGGTTGCCTTGCTCTTCTTGTCTTCCCAAATAGGGGAATGGCTGTTTGATTTTTTTAAAAAACCTAAATGTATTCAGGATCTTTTGTAATACAAACCAAACTTAAAGAATTCTTCTTTAAATCTGCTAGCTCGTATTATCATACAATCCAATTTAATCCATTCTCAAAGGGCCTGATTCAAAGCTTTGAAACTAATGCCAATCAGTTTCTTCATTATTTCATAATAAATCACAGCGTGATCAGTGAGTTCTGAGAGCCACTTCTGTGACTTCTGCATCCTCTGTAGAGAGTACACAGGAAGCCAGTTCAACATATGACTTGGGGCATGGCATTACAAGTTAATGCAGAGGACAAAACCACAGAAATGAAACTTAACTGATGTATCAAAAAGGTGTGAGTGGATTTAGAAGTGCTGTAGTTTTTTAAAAGAACTTCCATTTAATGGCAGTGGTGCCAATGTTCTTACTGACTAACTTGAACACTGGCCCAGTATCTAACATGGCTGCCTCACGAAAGCAGAGATGGGGAACAAGAGAAAGGCCTTCCAGAACTGTTGTATCAGATTTCTCACTGACATATATCTCTGAAAGAATATACTATATTTATAATTGTAATAAAGGTTCTTTCAGTTTTGTAAAAAAGAAGACTAATGTTCTTTAAGTTAGGGCTTTGTCCAGTAACACAGAATATCTCTGTTCTTTTTTTAGCAGTGACACACCTTTTAAAGGTGCCCTAGCAAACCAGAAAATTATTTATTACCTGTGTCAATCTCCCAGCTGTAAAATATGTTTAGCAATACAGGCAAAGCAGCAAAATGCCACATTCTCAGTATCTATTTTCTGATGATGATGATGGAAAGAAACAGGAAGAGAAATGAATTGTGATATGAAAGTAAAAACTGAAAGTAAGTAGCAGGGGACAGTAAAGTGGAAAAGGACAGCAATTAGAGAAAAGGATATGAGGGAAGAGAAATATGAAGCAAAAAGGAACAAGAAGCAGATGTGAAGCAACCTGATAAAGAAAGTAATTTGATAACAGACACTAATTTACAGTAAAAATATGAAGTCTCATTAAATACACAACTATAATGCAAAGGAATACTCTCACAAAACTTGTTTTGGCCGGATGCCTATGTTACTGAGTCCCATAAAACTCAATTAAGTTACATCTCCATTTTAAGGTCAGAAGGGCTCACCTAGTCTGACTTCTATTCCATATGCAGTGCATTTCACCCAGCTTTCACTCTACTGAGCACAGTAACTGTAGAGAAGGGAATACCTGGCATTTTTTAAAAATCTATTTTAAAATTCAACATTTTCCCCATATTCTCCACACCCTTTTGGAATATCCAAACCTTCAATTTATTGAAGGCACTAAGTATATGCTTTTCTTTTATGTGGGCAGAGATCAGTCAATGTGTTCTTAGAAGAGTTGCCAAGAACTAAACTGTCTTTGAGAATGACTTGCTACAGTTTTGATTTTAAGCTCAAAACTTTTGTAGATGATATTTTCCTCATTTAACACAAGTGTTCAGTGATAACCTGTGAATCCAATTATAATGTATTACTCAGAGGTCTTCAGTTTTCTTAATTTCTTTATAACCAACAAAAATGTTCCTTTGAGAATGTGAAGTACCTTTTAATTTATGAATTCATTTGAAGAGATGCCATCATTCCACTCACTACCCATGTGTTAAATTAGTACTTTTCAATTAATAGACTTCACCAATGAGCCTCAAGGACTTTTTTCCTTCCCTGCACATAATAGGACTTCCTACCTTCCTTTCTGTCCTAAACTGAAAAGTGAAGTCATTGCAAGCGTTTAGGCTCTAGGCAGTTTTTGGCCTCAAGTTTTTTTCTCACAGTTCTTTCCTCCCCCCCACTGAAGACGCAGTGATTATACCTGTGATCTGCTGACATGTCGGTGCCTGTGCATGCAGGAACCTCTCCTTGTCAGGGAGGCTCTGCCTGGGCACTAAGTACAAGAGTTTTGATTACAGTGTGAGTTGAGATTGAACTCAGTACCACAGGGCTGTGTTTCTTCTCCTGCACAATCATCTGAAATAAAGGCTGTCTGATCATCCATGGATTTTTATCGTTATTTAATCCCCAGACTTCTTAAAGTCCAAAGAAGAGAATTCACGAGCAGCTAACAGTACTATGTTCTCAGCTTACTTTTGTACCACAGAGCCAAGTTTTGAGGTTTGAAAATGAGCCTTCTTCCCTCGAGTTTGCTTCCTGTTTGGTAAATGTTGCTTTTGCTCTTTTTGCTACTTCAGCAGCAGAAACCAGGGTAGGTTTTTTCTTATAGTCTGCTTGGAAAAATCTTAGGAAATTGCCCCCACAAAGTTTATTTATTTTGGTTACCATTATACAAGCCAGTGAATTGTCACCAGACATTCAAGTTCTGACATGTTTGCATTTACACCAGTGGCTCTGATATTCTGACTTGCCATATTATAGGCCAGTTGGAGTTAAGAGTATATTTTATTAATTGAATCCTACTCCAGTGTGGTGGATCATAATAAAAGGGAAAAATCCTTGTAGGCATCTAGAAGTACAAAGGTATAACTCTTCTGCTTATGTTCCACTGAGGATGCTGAAGAACATTCTGAACTAGAAAGATCAAATAGGGGGCTACAAATCATGCAAACTGACCAGATTTTTGTTAATAAAATCTTAGAAGGTGAGAGGGGATCCAAGTGTTCCACTGACTTTCAAGGGGCATGCATTAAGTGTTTAACAGATATTTCATTCAGAGCATTTTTCTGTGTAAAAATTACTCTTTTGTTTGTGAAATTTTTCAACTATTAGGTGAATCTTTATAATCTGCACTCTCTAGTGCCTGAAACCTCTGTTGGGACTTGTGTTCATTCTTATATCCAAAATGATGTAATGAGAAAACAGCTAATGTGCTTAGTCTATTAAGGAGCTAACATGGAAAACCTTGGAACACGTATTTTTGTAATTAGCATGTTTGCTGACAAAAGCTATTTGTGTGTTGATGGCAAGCTGCATCCTTATTATATTTTATACAAAAATGAGACTGCACAAAAGTACCTTTAGACCTGAAACACATCTGATACCGAGCAACTTTCCTATCCTTTGGAAAGTGCCTAAAGGACGTGATTGAAGAGAAATTGCTTGGGTATGGATACCAACCTTCAAGGTTAAATCTCAACTACAAGGATAATTTATACCGTCTTTTACGAGACTGTGTTGTGTGCCATTGCTTCTGCTGCAGGGTAATGTGATGGAGCACAATGCTGCTGCTGAAGTTGAGATATCCCTTAAGTGTCTACTGTATCCATTAGGCTCTGAAAATTGCAAATCACTGACTACATGAATTACTCTGGAACAGTTTAGCATGTGTGTAGAGTTTTCGCTATCAAAAAGCTCTGGCGATTCCACATTAGAAAGCAATTTTCCATATGGCTTACTGGGAATTTAGGCACATAAACAGATACTCAGCAGTGATATTTAATGCAGCTTATTGAACAGGTTTACAGATTAGGGACATAATTTTCAGAGCTTTGTCAGTTTCTGTCTGAACACACTGATTATGTGCCTGGGAATTTGACTTTTCCCCTTGTATTTTATTTTCCTTTGTTCTCCATTTTGATGATAAAAGGTAAATGCAAAGGTAGAATTGTGCTGATGCAGTGGAAACATACTTCAGTGTAGTTTATAGAGAGAACCTCTGCAAGAAATAATGTTTATGCGATCATCTTGTCTTGCTGCAGATGTTTTAGATTAAGCTTCTTGCTACACAGCCTGCACAAAATACATGAACAGATACTATAATATGTTGCATAGGAAATGGATATGGAATAGAAGCTGATGTGAAATTACAATGAGCAATTTAAGTGCAGACACGGCAACATCTAGTTGTTTGCACTTAAGTGTTTATGAGCAGAACAGTAACTGAAGATAACAAGGACCTGCTCCATAACCAGGTCCGCTGGGTGCCCTGAAAGTATATAAATATAAATAGCAACATATGGGGTATGGATGCATTTGTACTCCACTCAACAGCTTTGAAACTTCTTTCTTTTGATAGAAGGAAAACAACTGAACACAGCAAGTATATGATAGTGTGCGAATCTGTCACAGCCAAGAAATAGTTTCATCGGTTGTGTGCCTCCTCCAAAAGGAGAGGGGAGGCCCTGCTGAGGATTCGCAGCCACATACATATTCCCGTTCAGAGTCCTCAAGGAAGCACGGGCTGTCAGCACAGACATGATAAGGAGTGGTTTTGTCCTGCAGTAAGAGGGAGACTTTATAACTACTATAACCAGTGTTCTCGCCACACTTACTACCCAAGTAATACCTTTCTCCAGGAGGAGAAATGTCCCTCTTTACTGCAAGGACTTTGTGGACCGCAGCTGTGCTTGATGTTGTATCGTATCAGTATACCTATCCACCATATAAAAGAACAGCTCTAGCTGCCCATGGACTGTCCAGTTTATTGATGTGCCTCTCAGAAAGGTTCCTGAATGGGTGCTATCTCAATCTCCCTTCTTCCACAGCCCTGGTGTAAAAGAATAGGAGTATATTATCTGTGAGATCTGAGTCTGTGCTCCGCAGAGTGCTGGAGCATCCCAGCAGGATGGGAGGCTTCTGATCCCCTTGATGCCTCCTGACTTCAGTGCTCAGTGAGGAAGGCTATCCAACTGACTGGCATGGTGGCACTGTTGGTCCATGACCTCTAGGCAACTGCCTGTCTTGTCACATCTGGGGCTTTGTCTTGGTTTTGGCATCCAGAATTTGGCCTTCCATAATTACTGAACTCTGGTTTGGAAATTTTTTTTTTCTCCTCCATAAGCAGATTTCCTGTTTCATTTTCCCAAACCTGCTTATCTTTGGTTTTGTTTTGGGGTTTTTTTTTAATACTTTTAAGTAAAATTTGGCACACAAAGTTAATATTTTTTAATAATTGGCAATATTTCTCTGGTTAATGAAGGTCATGGCTAAGGTTCCAGGACTAGGTTCCAGTTAAAAGCTGCTGTACTACGTTCCTCATAAATCATTCCCATAAATCACCCAGCAGATTTCTCTTCTAGTGTTTGTCATGCTAACATGATTTCAATTCAGAAAGAAAGACAAATGTTATTAGGGCTCAATGAAGCAGATGCAGGAAAGGATCGTTTAACATAACACTGATAAAACTGGCAGTAGGTTACATGAAATTTCTTGTCTGAGTTATGCAAATGTCTTAAATTTCTGTATTTATGACATTTTCTTTTGACTCATAAAGTTTGATGTGTTAATTTTATGGGTAAACAGATTTTTGTTGTTTTTTCCAACTTACTGTAAGCTTCCTCAGAAGAGATGCTTCTTTTATGTATAAGTTTTACAGCCTGATTGTGAGCTAACAGTAATTTTATATATAGTTCTTAATAACAGAGAGAGTTTTGAAGACATCTGAACATTAAAGACAAAATATACCACATTTACTGAATAATACTGTGGTAATTTGTAAAGCTTGATGTAAGCACAAACTAGTAATGGGATCTTCACCTAAGATTCAGAATATGAGCAGAGAGTCTAGTAACATAGCATCTTCATTTCGGTAAACTAATATCATACAATCTCATTGGTGACTAGTCTCATCCAAAAGAGGTCTATTCTTTGATGTCAGTGGATACTGGATAAGACTTTAAAGGGAATACATACACAATTATATTATAAAAGCCTGAGGTTCCTTTTTAATTTTACTTGAATACCTCAATGACTAACATTACAAATCCCCTTTATTGTTGTTTTTTTTTTTTGGGGGGGGGGGGGCAGGGGGAGGAATAGCAGATTAAAGTGTAACTAGTGGGGGGAAAAGATTTCCATCATATGAAACTTTTCAAGGTTTCTGCATCCCTTTTGGATATGAACTAGTGTGAAAAGTTAAGATTTGGATTTTCTGTGTCTGAAATGCAATTCTGAAAATGCTCTCAAGCTTGAAATAGCTCATTTAAGAAACTGTATTGCCTTTTTTTACTTTGACTCTGTTTTAATATAAGGTATATTTCAACTTTTTATTTTACTCTGCTAAATCCTAGGAATTGGTCTGTATCAAAAGAGATGTAAGTATACACTTGGAACAGTACTTTATAGTTTTTCATATGGTAGATCTGGCTTTATCAGTAGCAACTAGTGCTATCACATTCTAGTTAAGCTGACACAGAGAAACATAAAGACACTCCTCACAACAGCAAGAAATTATTTTGGTGTTTGCAAAATATCTCATCCTGGATACAATTTCTTAGAGGATCCATACAACAGGTAATTGATACTGCTTCTTCCCCTCGTCAGACATGACGCCTAATCTCCCATGAAGTAGCCTGAAAAAGGGTGTGCGTATTATGGGGCAGGATGCAGATGTTGCTTTTTCATGGAAAGATATATGCTGACAGAGCTCACTTCGATACCTCTGAAGAAAAGCAGCTGGAAGAACAGGGCCTATGGATGAATTCTTGAATGTCTTCCAGAGACAAAATGACCCAGACTGATAATCTGTACATTCTTACAGTGGCAGGAAATGCATATGCATGTCCCAGCAGTAATTCTCTCTCCCAGCTTTACAATTTTTTTCCTTATTTTCAGACTCATAGGTGATACTGTTAAACAGGCACAAACCTCTGATCTTTCCCAGAGTCTAAAGATTTCCAACTGCAAATCCTAGGAATGCTGCAAAAGTTATTAAATACTATACTGAAAGGGTTCTGCAAATCAAAAGATTTTGAGTCTCTAATGAATTTTCAAGCTGTTATCTCCCCTCCTTATTTGCACATTATCCTTTTTAATTGTCCTTCTGACTGCCTGAAAAAATTCAAAATCAGAACAGGTATTTTCAGTCTCATCCAGTCTTAGTTGTTCCTCTATTAATATCTATGCAAAGTATTAATTACTAAATTGAACTTGCAAATATTTAAAAAATGGTTTTCTTCTCTCTTTGAAAGCATTTCATTCACAGTACAATTTCATTCATTAAAAGCATCTCAGGATACCTGCATCTTTTTTTTTCCTCAGCCCCCAACAGACACACTAAATCTTATGCTCTCTTCTCTTACTTTTTGCTGCTCTGTGGAGCAGTCAGGCTGAGGATCCTCTGCATCCCTCTGGGAGTAAGGAAAGTGGCATGAGGAAGCTGCAGAAGGAACACATGTGCAACTAGCAGGAGGGAAGGTTGTTTTGGGAACAGAAGAATTAATTGCTGGATGTTATGGGTGTGTGGAAAAGTAGGTCACCCTCATTTTTCAGACTATTTTAAGACCAGATAACTACTCACAAACCAGTAGTGCAATAAGGCCAGAGAGTTTTGATGGGGCTTTTGGAAAAATCATAGGCATCTGGACAAGTGGGAGAGCTCACAGGGTGTGTGAGCGCAGCAAAGAGGACCTCATCACAGAAGGAGCTCAACCAGGTTTCTGCTGGATATCCTGCCATATATGCACTCCAGTTTGTACACTTTCTGATTGATCATAGTCTCATTCAGCTGACTTTGAAAGCCAACCAAATCAGGCAGTATACTTTGCTCCTTAAACCACAAGCAGAGCCTCTCCCTGTCCCTCTCCAATGGAAATTGTTCTCTAGAAAATATTGTCTGATATATATTCTCTGGATTTGACTTTTTCCTTATAATGGCAATTATTTTGGCTATGCAAAACCTCTGTCTGTTTTTTCTCATTGAAATGTAGGACCACTACTATATCTTACTGGATTATTTTCTCCTTTTTCTTTTTTTCTTCTTCTTCTTTCTTAATGCTGTCTTGACACCCAGTCAATTTTCTCTACCTCTCTCCGAAGAAGCAACTCGAAGGGGCAGGAGCACGTGAGATAACTCCAGGGATAGTAAAGGAGAGATATTTTTAGTGTAAGGAAGGCACAAAAAAGAATTAGTTTATTTCATTGGAGATCCATGAATGTCCTCAGCTTTGAGGCAGGCTGATGGTGTATCTGCTACATTCAGGACAGACACTTCAAAGTGCAGAGACATTCTACAGCACTTCAAGGAATTTCCCCATCTGCAATTAATGCTGTGGAAGAAACACTCAAACACAAGCAGCACAGTGCTGCAGAAAATCCAGGTGGGATGTTTAACAAACCTTCCAGATTTATAAAGTAGGGAAATTATATTAGGAGTGTGGACTATTTGCTTTAACACAATCATTCATTGGGATAAGAGAAGCAGAACTTGCTCTATAAGTTTGTAATTGTTGAAATTAATAACTGAGGCTCATCACTCTCTGCAGTACTATACCAATTTACTGTGCTCTTTTATCTCCATTACTTTCTCTGTATGTCTTATATTTCTCAATTAAACTTCAGTAATTGTAACACTATGGTAATAACATTGACATACTGAGTTTTATATGATGGGCTATTTTACATTATTCTGACTTCCTTATTTATATTATAATTATTAGTGTCTATATAAATGTGATTCATAGAACTAATAAGGTATTCAGGCAACTGCCATAGCTCATTGGTTTTCTTTTCTAATGCAGGAATTTACTGTGCACTGGTAGTTGGATTCCCCTTCACTTTTAACACTGGCATTTGTAGAATAAAGGCCTTCCACTTTAGCCCCATAGTAATGATACTTAATACCTTATTCTATCTTGATTCCATTAAGCTGACAAAGCAAATGAGAAGTACCAAAGTTATATTTTCTCAACTGATCTGTTCTTTTGTTCAAAAGTACTTCTAAGAACACACATCCCGCTTATCCCTGAAGAAGTGATGACTAAAACATGATTTCTGAGGTCAAGCAGTTAGCGCTCTGAAATCTCATGTAGATTTTGTGTGGTTCATTAGCCATGCAGTTCTCCTCTGAGAGGAATTTGGGTAATGCCTTCTGAATGGCACAGTTGCTTAAGCCTTTATGTATCTGCAGAGTTGAATGAGTTCATGTCTCACACACTGTTTACCCTATCTGTCCTGCAGGGACCCTAGGCTGCAATCAGTTTTACCGCAATTTGAAAGTCAGTCAAGAATGTGGTAAATGAAGATGACATGTAATCCAGAAAAAGGCACTATTGATTATACCCTTGTCTTGTTTGGGTCTTCTGCATGTAGCAGCGTTTTAGCAGATCCTTCAAACTACATCTAGCACACCATCATTGGCTTATAACATAAAAAATATACAGATAGTAGATCTCATTGTAATAAAAAGATTGAGATAAGTAACACAAAACATTTCAGACAAATAAGTAACTATGGAATGTAAAAACCAGCTTACTCTATTTATGATTCCCCTCCTGTGCCCTGGTCTAAGGCAACTCAGTTGTCAGCCATTTCATAGAAGGAGATCAAGGCTTCTCCCTGGTGTAATGGGTTTGTTTCCAGTTGCTTCGCTTTCCAAACAACTATGATAAGAGGGATTTCACTCCATCTCTCTTGTTATTTCTGAGCATTTGTTGACAGTAAGCTGTGTACAGCGCTGTGCGTTGGGATAACAGTATGTTATATTTTACGCTGGCCCTTTGTTCTTGGCATATATTGATTTGCTTTTTTGTAAGGTGACCTTCATATTCTGGCTGTGTTGAACATGAAGGGTATTTATTTCAAGCTCCTTCCGTGCATGCTTAGCGAAGACCTGCTGACGCTATGAGAAATTACAGAAGAACAACGACATCAGGAGACCCCAAATTGCAAGTGTCCATGGGTCAGAGATTCCAGTGCTGCAATTCCAAGCTGCAGTAAAACACACTTTCAAAGTTTTTAGTTTTCCAGTGTCTGACTTACGTTTCAGATATTGATTCCAGCTGCTGGAAACAATCATAAACAGTGACACCACCATCTGGTGGGTAACACCTCTGTAAAATGTTTATCTTTCTATAGTCACAAGTATTTACATGGGATAAAGGATTATGTAATGGGAGTAAGGAATAGAATATAGAACCATCAAAGGTCTGTGTTATATTTTTCCCTTTTGTGGGTGTGATATTTTGTCATTAGGGGTACAAATTCCCTGCTCTATTTATTGATGCAATACAGATGCAAGTACACTCCTTATTGCTGCTACTAAATAACCATGTGGGTAGAACCCATAGAGAAGACGATCTTTGTACAGACAGTGACTGCTAAACTTTAGCAGAGCTTATGCCCTGCTGTAGTAATATCTAGATGCACAGCCTCATTATTAATGCAGACAGTTCTGAAAGTAGGAGCAAACAGTAAGAAAAAAGGCTATCAAGGCAATTATTTTGCAGACCAGGGAATAATTGTGGTATACCTAGCTGATTTATGTCTATTTTTTTTCTGTTCACAGAAGTACTTTGAGTATCTTCTCAGTGGAAAGAAAATGGACAAAATAAGAACTTAGTCAAAGAGCAGCTGTGTAGAACTGGGATCTAGGCCTGGAACACTAATTATACTCTAGGCTTAAATAATTTGCATTTTTACTGCAAAGTAGATGAGGTAGATGGTGGATAAAAGGTTGAAGTCTAGACTCAATTCTAAGTAACACAGACCCTCTTTTTCAGGCTTCGATTCATGAATTTGTGTTGGTGGCTATGCAAGGATTGTACAGCCACTCCCAGACTACATTGGAAAGGAATGGGAAACAATATAGGTCCTCAAATGTTAGTTTCTAGGTAGAAGACTGTCACAGAACTTCAGTTAAATCAAAGAGGAGAACCAAGATTTGACTCCTTTTTGTAGTGGCCCAAAGCGATATTAGGTACAGCTATCACCTGTGTTAGTATTACTAACAGAACAGTCTCGAAAGGTTGGGAGAAGTACTTTTCAAGGTCAGTAACCATGGAGCTGGTAAAAAACCCACCACAGGATATTAATCAGATTTCCAATGCTTCTTGCTACCATGTGGCCAGGAAATAGGTAAGATTCTGGTGGAAATTCTGTCTATTCCTGGGTCTGATGGTTCTCGAAAAAGAAGCTGTAAATTACTCAGTAGTTCAACACAAAGTTTCTTATAATTTTCCAAGCTGATTCAAACACAATGGAATAAATTTATCCCTCTTGCAGCTGAAGAGATTTGTTGTACTATATACACTGTTGTGAAGCTCTCCAGCAGAGAATAAGTAAACCAAATCTGTAGAAAAGCTAATGCTCCCCAAGGATCTCATTTCCCAAAATGTAAATATCCGTTTATGGATGAAGAGACTTTCTGTCATCACAGAAGTAAAATTACTCTCCTATTTTCAAAGTGCTATCTAATTACTCTGCAATATGCAGTCCACCCATGAGTAAATATCAGGCTTCTGCACCTAAACCTGCCATTTCTGGTGTCCTAAAAGCTGCTGCTTTCGTAGTGTCTCCATTACTGCCTATCCTGAGCTATGAATCAAGAAAGGTGCTCATTCCAGTTCTTCACAAGCTCAGATAAGGAAATCAATTTTACTTCATGAAAGACAAAACTATTGGGCTGGAAGATTAATGAACAATTCCAGTTGCTTTACAGCAGCAGAGTCTCAGTGATTGATCCCAAACCAAACAAAAACCTTGTACTGCATCACAAAGCTGAGATTCTGTACAAAGAGAAAGGGAGACCAATAGGTAATTTGTGCATGTCACAAAATTGCTACACAGTTCAATATAACTAGCATTTTATGCAGGAAAGGCCCAGAAATAGAAACAAACAGTCTCTAGTGAACTGGAGGATAAAAGTAGGAATGCTTGTCCAGTGCGAGGGTGTTACTCGCTTCTCTTCCTTAGTCCTCTGCAAGCACTAAACCAAGCCTTAAAACAGCATTTGCCACATTCAAGCAAGAGAATTAAGTAGATTCTGTGATTACATCTGACAATTATTTTTTCTAGAGTATTTTTCTGTGAAGATAAAAAAATTTTCAAGTTCTTGCAGTGTTGATATTGTCCTTCTGAACAAAGTGATCTTTAAGGATTCTTCATCTGAATGGCTATTTTAAATTAAAAAAATTAAAGAAATGGATGCAAAACAATAATTTAAATAAACATTTTAAAAATTGGGTTGTCAGCTTCATGTTTAAAAATGTACATTAAAGCCAGACCATCAGAGCAATGCAATTAAGATATGGCTTGCAGATGTAGCATCTATAAATCATATTTCAGAAAGAAGTCCCTAAAGAATAGCCTTTAAATTGCACTAGAAGCAAGCCCTAGCTGTTGTTTGCCAGTGCTAATTTGGTTTGTTAGTGTTTACTTGAGATATAGCATTCAGATCCAAATCCTAACTTCCCCACAATCGAGAGTGTTGCTTTGTTCTTATGCTTTTTGTATATTTTCTACGTCAGTCAGTTTTTCTTTGAAGGTTCCTCCTGCTAGACTCATGTTATAAAGACAGTTTTGCCCTCTTTCTCCTTCTTGTGAATCTCACAGGCAAAATTTGTGGCATTGTCTTGAGATACCAGCAAATGTTTAGTACATCTTGTACAGGATGCACAGGAAAACTGTGATTTGTGTAAGAGAATGCATCTGAGAACTCCATTATCATGTTAAAAAAAATGCTATAGTTTATTATGGGCATATCAGACCTTTAAGTCATAACAGGGAATGAACGTTCACTTTGGTTCCTATGAAAAATAGGTCGATACTGTTATTTCTGTGTATTAGTATATCATGGGTCAGAGTTCTTTTTAGTGCTGAAAAGGCCACATGTACTATTGATAGCATTTCCTGCTGTGACATTTCCTCACTTTCCATCTTTTTGATTTTACAGGGGAAGAACATACTGTGAATTCTGGGAAAGGTGCAAGAAACCATATGTCAAAATCCTTTTGTTTATAACATGAGTGACCACATGGATCAGATCAGAGATTTAAGTGGTTTAAAGACTGTTCATCACATACAGCCATTGCTGTAATGCTGCTGTGGCTTGGATAAGTGGGAGGATGGCCAGGGAAGAGAGAAAGAGAAAGGCAGTGTGGTTGGTCTGACTCAAGTACACCTAAGACTAAACCAAAACAGGACTGGTACCTGGAAGGACACCTTAAGCCACATTTTGCCTGGAGCATGCCTAATACCTGCCTGACAGTTGAGGAATCAGATACAATCTAGAAAGCCACGCCTGGTTTCCTACAGGTGTCCGGCATGCTTGAGGTTCAGTTTACCACAAACCATTTCTTAACTTTAATGGCTTTAAGTAGCAATGTGTTTGAAAACTCAGTGGGCTATATGGTTTCAAAACCAAAATGCTAGAGGAAAAAGAGAACTTGGGAGGGTTCTCATCCTAGTCCTGTGTTTGTTGCTGGGTTTGAGCAATTTTAGGGCACAGCTCTATAACCTCACTGATGCTTTGCTGAAGTTAAAAGGGTTACTATTTTAAGGATTGCTTACTTGTTGAAGGGTTGCTTGTTAAACATAATCACTGATACATATCAAGCAAATATTTCATTAATTACATGAGAAAGCACTATTACCCATTTAAAGTTAAATATTACAGAAACTGGACTTTCTATATAGAATGTCTGGCTATGTATGAAAAATTACAAAGAATAAGAATTATTTTTAGAGTTGAACTGGTATGTGTGAGCAGTGAATTGATAATGAGCTTTTAGTCTGTCGTCTCACATGAAACATCTGAGGCTACCTTTCTTGCTGTTGGCACATAGTTACTATCCCTAGCAACTATTTCTGTCAGGACATCATATGGTAATGAATGCCATGAAAGTTGACTTAACAGTTATATGATGTATTCTATATATAGCAATGGTATATAATGACAGAGACGCTAGAATGGAGAAGTTAAAAATGATAGAAAACAGAAAAGATTATTTTAAAATGGCTTACAAAGTTCAATTTAATACTCACTCAGATAACTTCTCCCTTCACTATGAAACTTGGATTTTACAGGAAGATATGTTTTGACCTCATTTTGGAACAAAGAGGAACATATTTTAGCAGATGTTAAGTTAACTTGATCTTCAGCTAATAACCATATGGTGCTGAACAGCAGGAGGTATATCCAATGTCAGCAGAGCTCATTGAAGGTGTTGTAATCCTAGCTGTATACAGCACATTATGTAGAATGTAAAGTACCTAAGCATTTTTCAGTATTTTTCATAGTTTTAATTGAATAAGAACTTTACATAATGAAATGCATAATTAAACATTAATGACCAAGATCATTACTGGCAATTTTATTCCACTTACACATGATTTTGGCCTTAGGTGAAGCCTAATGTTTTAGTAAAGCTGTCATTCATACTGCTGCTCTTTTGTTTGCCTTATAACCGCATCGTATTCTAGCCTTGAAAAGTCTTCTGGATATTAATTTCTAATATGGATTTAAAGGAACACTGCTTCCAGAGTCAATCCTGCTTCTAGCACTAACAACACAGGTGGCAACCTAATAAATTACACCATGTATTATGATGAACCGTGAAATATGGTGGTCCAATATTTCCTCAAAGCAATCAGCAGGAAATCCACCCAACCATGTAAGTATGCATGTTTTAATGTTTTAAAATGCACTTTGATTTTCTCTAGCTACTTTACAGTCACATTTGACATTTTTCAGCTTTCCTTTTAAGTGATTATTGTTACTGGAGTCAACATCCTGCACCCTTTTCCTTTCCATGTCAGCCACTGAGGAAGACAATGATGAAACAGCTGTTTTTCCACGGCTGCAGTCTTATCCTTTGAGCTCAAGCCTAGTCTAGCCTTTCATTATCACAGCCTTGATACAGGATACTTTGGGAGTAAGCTGCGTTAGACTTTGCCAGGAGGCTGCACTAGAGCTAGCCCAGCAATTGGTGAAATTGGGCCAAACAGCAGAAGAGACCTTTAACCTGCTTGTGTGCTATAATACCTGTCTAATCAAAGGAAAAAGATAACTCATGTTTCACTTGAGCATCTGTAGTTATATTTAGGTAGCGGAGGAGGTTGTTGTCACAGTAACGTTTCTACTTGGTCACTGAGAAATGCCAATTACACAGTGAAAAGCAAGCAATATTCCTAGAACTGTTTTTGTCCAAGCTTTGTGATAAGGAGTTGCTCTTAATGGCCACGTTTCCAAGGAGCTATTTACAATGTACTACCAGCTAAAATTCAGTAATATCTTAAAAAAAGATCCCATTGTTTGTCCTTTACTTGTTTTCTACAATTGTTTAGGATATTAAAAGGTTGGGTTTAAAATATTAAAGCTTATTTCCTCTATAACGATTATGAAAATTAGCAACAGAAGAATCTCCAAAGGTTTGGAGATAAACTGTCTAAAGCTCAATGTCGGTGGACTGGTTTAAATGGACAGGCCATTGACCAGATTTCCAGCATTTCTTCCTATAATGTGATCAGAATATGGTGTTTCTTACCAGATTGTTACTTAACTGTTTGTGCTACCACTTAAAAAGGAGCTCATCCAAACATAGTGGATCACATCTACTCCTCTTGTAATGCTGCATAAGCTATCTATCTTCTCTGTTTTAGAATAAATCAGTCAAAATCTGTTGATTTTTTTGTGCTTTTACATGACCTCCATTTATTTCCCAAAATGCAAATACACTTTTTTTTTTCCATTCTATGGCATTTCTACTATGGCTTTTTTTTTCATTTTCAGTCTCCATACAATACTTCCTATCTGTTCTGAGATTCATAATGTGCAAAAACACAGCCAGAATTGCAAAAGAACCTTACAAGATTAAGTGACCAGGCAAATAAAATGGCAGATGAAATTGAATATAAATAAATGAAATAAAAAATGCACAGCAACCATGCACGAAATTATGAGTTCCAAGCTGAACGTTGTGACTCGGAAATCTTAGTGTTAGGACAATGATGTGAAAAAGGCAACTTAATCTTCAGTAACAGTCAGAAAGTTAAACTGAAAGAAGGTACTGTTCTAGTGCCTGCATCTCAAAAAAGAGAACTCTAGAAGTGGAAAACATTTGCCAAGCTACACTAATCTCAAAATGCTCCAGGACTGCAAATGATTGCAGGCTGGAAAATCCTGGTTGTACATACACATACAACCTACCTATTCCTACATTCTTCCCTTGGTAACACAGACGGAAAGAGACCTTTGGTGTGACCTAGTACAGCCCTGCTACATTCCTATTTTTAGCAACAGAGAGAGAGAGGGGATATTTGTATATGAGGAATATAAAGATTAGTGATAGAACTATGACTGAAATTATTCCTTCATTACTAACACAATGGGGTTTGCTGTAAGAAGTGCTTACCTTGGTCTTGCTTTGGCTTTAGCATGGCTGAACTGTGTGTATTACCAGGATCAATATACTCGTTGCTGTTCCTTCCTAGGAGAGAATTTGAAAATTGTCAGAGTGCTTCCATTCCTTAAGATTGCTAACATATATAGACTGCAGAATGAAGAAAACAAATTGAAGTTTGATCACTTTGATCTCTGTTTGGCTTGCTGTGGACCAGCTGACCCTTCAATTTTTTGCTTTTACAATACTAAATGTACTCTCATGCTTATGCCTATTCTTGTCATGTCTTTGGGAAGGAGAATGACTCTTTGTTCATAACCATTTTCTACATAATGTATATGATTTATATATCATATAAAAAAAGTCTATTAAACACAAAACCAGGGGCAATCCCTTCAGGAAGTTTCTAAGGAAAAGACTAGGAAATTGGGAAGGAATGCCAAGGAAACTGCCCCTGTATTCTTACCCAATTTCAGTGCTCTTTGTTTAGACATCTGCCACTAGCTGTTGTCAGAGACTTTTGGTCCATCCTGTGTGAGTTCAGTCTCATGAGTCTGTCATCACAGAATCTATGTTTGTATAATAACAGTGGCAAACAGCACTTGCACAGTCTTTTACGATCCCCAATAACATAAGATAGTATTTTCTGATAAAAACATTGACATATAATAATAATTTAGATAATAACTATAAATGCCTCAGTTCTATTTCAGCATCTTAATTAACTAAATTTTCTTCAGAAGAAGAAAGAGATTGGGATCCTGCTCATTTTGAGAACATGCAAAACATCCTCATTTCAGTGGGCGGTTTGAGGAGGCAAAGAACGCAGGCGCTGGCTTAGAAAATAGGTGTAGAGAGCCCATCTGTAAGGGAGTGGTCAGCTCAGTCTCCAGGCACATCCAGTGCTTGGCAGCTGGTGCCAACAGAGTCAGTGCCAACTTCAGTGATGGTTTCTGATTAGGCAGCCCACGCCCATTGGGAAAGATCAGACCCTGGAATTGGCTTGTGTATTCTGCAGGGAACCAGGGCAGAGAATAGGGCAGAAAGTTGGTAACAGGGAGCTGGCAGCTCTGGCTGCTGAATGAGTGGGTTGATATAACTGGAGCTGTCTCAAGGCAAATGGCTTCATTCCTTGCTATAATGAATTTCAATAATCAAGCCTAGAAGTCATGTGTGTGCATCGCTGTTGCCAAATTAGAGCCTGATAAGAAAGGACAATCTTCTGGTCCTCTGCAGAAAGAAGCTGACATTTTAGCAGCCACTACTGTGGATATTTAGATGCAGCAAAAAAGATCTTCAGACAGCACATTTCTTAGGTGAACAGAGGCCACATACCTCTGGCATAGTGACTTAATTGTGTTTATGCTAGTTTTCTACCACCACCTTTCTTTTTCTGTTCAAATTCAGTCACATTCTTCAATGGGGTTCTAATAAATCTCAGTTTGCCAATGATATTTTAAGGTGATACTCTTTCCTTGTGCTTTGTTGCTGTCCCTGCATTGCTGCTTTTTACAGAGCATCATTTCCAACAACAGCTTCATAACGGTGAATTAGGGAAAGGAAAAGAACTGAACCTCTCTGGACTTCTTTTGTGAAGGGCTGAGGGGAACAGCTGGATTTCCCAGCGTTTTCTGCTCAAAGAGGAAAGATTTGAGCTATCTGTATTTTTCTCTAACTGACAAATGTCTGAGGTTCATCTGCTGGTGAACAGTGTTAGATACTAGACTCACCAAAATAAGAATGATGTAGTACTTGTTATCACTGGAGTTTAAAAATGTTGTTGACTTTTGGCGTGTCTTGAAAGTCTATCTACACAAAAAACAAAGTTAAAGGAGTATTACTTTGATATGCTTGTATAAAGCAACAAGAGGAAGATGTGCTGCAGTAGGGTGCCTCTTCTCTTACATAAAATCCCCAAACTTTAATTTTATTCTGGAAAAAAATCATTCCAAAAGAATTTTCCATCAGTGATCCCACTTTAGAGCTTCTTGTGCCTCTAGCAGATGTAGATCAAAGTTTTATCCAAAAGGAAATTAAAATAAAAGCAACTGCCTAGCAATTTTGCCTCAGAGAAGAAAAGCAGCTACATGTTTTAAACAAAAATGTGTATACCACAGGGAATTTACTGGGGAAAAACACATTTTAAATTTAAGGAGGAAAAAGCACCTTCAACAATGTCATACGTATTAGAGTGTATGTGTATCTTCCAAGTCAAATCTGCCTAATCTCCTAATAAAAAAAGGTTTTAATATTATCAGCAAATGGAAAGATGGCATTAATACAGACAAAAAAGACAGCATATTCTGATCATGCCTGAGCCACCACAAAACTATTAGCTCTGATAATGGAATTTTTAATGTTGATCGTTACATAAAAACATATCTAGATTTGCAGTTTGATGGGGTTCTGTAACACAAAAAATCTTGTACAAACTATTGGTTTATGCAAATTTTCTGTATCTCTGAAGGTCATATTACTCTCTGATTCTCCTAGATCACTATATTCAGTACTACTTCTGTGCTTAATGATCAAACTTGAGTGCTCTTGGGTGCCTGCATAATTCAGTGGCATGGAATAAAAATAATACCCTAAGTAACAAACTTTTACTTTTTTGTGTTCCTGTGTGACTAAATTCTGATTTTAGTTATATGGAAGTAATCTCATTTAGCTGTCTAAAAAAAATGTATGCTAATTCTGAGCTGAGGCGTTGTTCAAGTAAAGTGAACTGCAATAGTTTGTTGGTTATTCTCTGACTCATTAGAAGCAGTACTTTCATGTACTGAATCTGAAGAAATATTTTAGATACACTGAACTTTATTTAAGAAATAATGTACTTCAATGGCAAGGGCACCATATCTATTACTATTATTATAGTCATAGGAATAAGCAGATTTGGAAAAGCTCCGTGTCTGGAGCAATTATGCTTTGTGATTTCTGGGACTTTTGTGTTTGGAAATGTATCTTGCCCAGGAAAGCCACTTGGAATTAAAAAGGGAAAGCAGGTGATACTACAATGAAAACATTGGTGTGATTAATTACCATTCACAGTCAGTCAGATAAAGTACCGTTGGCACTCAGAAAGACACACACGCTATTCTAAAAATACCAGTCCTTTTTGCTGTGTTGTTTCTAAAAGTCTGTAAGAAAAAAGAAAATGTTTCTAAAACTCTTCAGAAGCTGAAATTTTGCAGTTTAGACACCAAAAATCTCCTGAGAAACAAAGTTTATTATTATTTTGGCAAGTGTTAGGAGTGCCAGTCATATTTGCAAATGGTCAGGAAATTAGATGAACAGAAGATTTTGTGTTATATCATAACTCTGTGGAAATGCTTTTTAACTCAATTATGAAATATTGTGAAACTAATCTCAGAGAAGCTAAGGCACCATTCAGGAAAGCAATGAAGTAAGTATTGAAATTCACATTGTTTTTACACTTTTGCAATACAAGCAAAAAATATAAACACCTGCTGAAATTTAATGCAGACTGAAACACGATTTTTGCTGAACAGGGCAGAACTTGGGCCTGTACTGCAATAAGTAAGCTTCCACGCAGAGGAAACCTTCCTGTTTTGTGAGCATGAGGGTCAAACACTTTATTTAGTCTCCACAGATAAAATGCTGTATGTTAAATATGCTGGTACTAAAATCTGAGCTGCTCCCCCATTCAGACACTATGTTATCATCTCAGCATCAGTGATATACAGCCACTTACAGCACTTCTCATCCTTCGCCCTCAGCTTTACTAGAAAATGAGGTAGCAACAGCAAGCACTCAAGAGTTTGAAAACATCAGAGATTGCCTTGCTCTTTATTATACATGTATTTTCTAGGAAATGTATGCCTGCTCCTGCATCTACTGGGCTTTATTTGCAAACTTTCATCTGAGGCACAAAAGTGATTTAACACTGGCAGTAACAATCTGAAATGATAATACTAGTAAATTAAAAGATCTTTCCACCCTGAAGAAGAACAATGCTTTTCATAGTGACAGTTAAATACACATCTGTAGGAGTGCAGCCTTGTTCAGAGAGATGGAAAGAGGACCACCTCTTCTTCCTCCCATTCTGTGTATCACATCATGCCTCATTCTCAGTCTGTCACCTTCTAAAGGTTTTCTTCACTGTGGGATCTTCATCATTTCTGGGCTGTGCCACTGATGATGCCTAAGAGTATCTGGATCTGAAATAAGACTTATGTCATGTCTGACTTGCACCTTTTTTTTTTTTTTAAAAATTAAAAAACCCACCCAGATTTCTTTTAATGGCCATTTTTTGGACACCCACCCAGTGGGCTGCAGCTCTCTGTCCATCCAGAGGCAGACTAAACATGGCAATCACTGCTAGTCTGTGTTCAGCTGTAGGTTCAGTTACCTCAGTTCTCCTCTTTGCAAGGCAAGAAAAGGGCATGGCAAGACTCTTTGCCCATTAGCATTGCTGTGTATATATCACCATCCTCTGTATCAATCATGCAATTAACGAAGCACTTCCCTTGATTCAGAGCCATGTCTAAACCACGCTAGTTCTTTCTATATTGTTCCTCTAAGATATTGTCTGCCCATCCTACCTATCTGCTTCCTCTTGCTATTTCATTTGAAAGCTTCTTCAGACCAGGAACTGCCTTTTGGATCTGCATTACTTCAACCTGAGTCAATGACAAAATCGTGTTTACTATCTCCATTTCCAGGTTCAACACTGGCTTCAAAGGGAGGAGTACTTGTCTTCCTCTTATTTGCTTACACCATTTCTCTGAACAGAACTGAGATAGAATAGCAGCTCCAAGTCCTGTTAGATTCTGGGTAGACTGCTTTAGGTAAATAAGGTTCCTCTTTAAAAAAATTGCAGACCAATACAATAACTAGATCAGTTTGTGTTGTTGAACACCACATTGACAGCATCTTTACAGACTCTCCTACCTTTCAGGAAGCCATAGAAATCTATAAATTATTTTAGTGATAGATGGTATTTTAGACAGACAATGAAGAAAAAATGTTGAGCTGACAGACAAATAGCAAGATTCTGCCAGATATTATGGCTGTTTGCATGGCTAGCTGTTTGAGAAGTAGAAAAATGAGTCTGTCAGTTTTATTACTGACAACTGCATAATTCACTTCCTAAGTAAACTCAATTAGAGGCATAGCTATGGATGGGGAAAGGCCTAAAGCTAGATTGTGGTCTATAAAAGGATTAGAACCTGATATTTGTATAATGGAGAGTAAGCAGCTACTTCTGTTATCTTAGAGTAGCAAGAGGTGCTTGGTAAAGCAGTTATTCAATGTTAATCATGGACTACCTTTGTGACAGAGCATTGCTTTCCATGATTTATCCAACCAGAGCACAAACGTTGTTAAATAATTGTCATGAGTTTAAGAAATATATGCAGCTTGTCACTGTTTAATTTAAATCCAGGCTCTGCTGTAGAGCTGGAATAATCTTCTGTATCTTCTTTTCATAGCCTGCTTTATAAGAAAAACCTACTATTTCTTTTCATAGCTCTCTGGCAGAATTCTGCAGTGCATTATATAAACAGAATGTCAAGGAGCTGTATTTCCTATCTTGAGCTGCATTTCCTATAAGGCCAAGCCTTTTGTGTCATGGTGAAATTCAGAACTGGCCTAAGAATTTTTCCAGGGTATCCGCTCGTTTAACCTTTAGCAAAGGAGAAATAGCAACTTGCCTCTATTTTCTGTGAGTGAATCTTGTATAACTGCCCCGGTGCTGATGAGCAGTAAGCTGCACTGCTATGTATTCTCTAAGTAAATAATGGTGATTTTACCTCGATGTTGATGTGCAATCTCCAGGCATATGAGAAGGCAAGTGACAAAGAACAGAGAAAGATTTGGAGGGGAGCAGAAATTATTAGATCTCAAGGTGCTGCAGGAGCACAGGGAGCTGGTCAAGCACTTGGGTGAAGTGTTAAAGAAGAGAAGATTTGAACAAGGATCAGGACCAGAGAAGGGCAGCCAGACTGGCAGGGAAGGCAGGCTTGAAATGGGGGTGGAGCAGATGAGTCTACAGCTACTACAACATTTCAGTTCCAACTTTCTTGAACTGAAACTGGGTTCTAGATTTCAATTATGGGGAAACAGAGAGAAAATGACATTTCTGTTGCCACTTTTTTCTACAAGTCTCTTCGTTATTTGCAAATTGATCACCATTCTTTTGAGGTGTAGCTCTAAAAACATACCAAGAGCAAGCCACCCACTAAGCTAACATATGCAAGATTAGGGGAAATTCCATACTTAGGGGAAATGGAAACATTTTTTACACAGCTTTAATTGTTGGCTGCTTGAGATTGCTTGGGGGCTTAAGACACTAAATTAAAACCCAAAGAAATATAGCTGTGGGAAGAGAACAGTAAAGATCTGTTATATGCAAATGCATCACACCCCTGCTCTGTTTCACTAGCTATTATTTCCATATGTGTGTGCATGTAGCAACTAAAAGAACTGTATATTATAGTAAAAACAATTATAAAAATGTCTTTTCACTCATGTTTTGGTAACTTGAACTGAGCATTGCACCTCTTCCTGTTTACATGATCAGAGAGAGGTTCACATGTTTGAAGTAGGTTCCTTCTTAGAGGACACAAAAGCCACATTATTCTTGCACACTAGAAAAAATATTTCATGTTTCAGCTGTGAAGAACAAAGAGAAGACATTTGAAAAATAAACCTAGCAGAATCCCAGTTGATTTGGATTTACTGCAGGTCTGTACAGGGATTTACATAATTTTTGAGGAAAAATTACTGTTGAAAGCCATGAATTATAACTCTAAGAGCTGAATACAATAGATTGATTATTCAAACACAGCTCAGTCAGAGAAGCAATTTGATCACAGAACAGAATTTTAAATTTGGATTTTTTAATTCAAATTTAAAGAAAGGCTCTCAAAATCAACAGCATTTGGGTACTATTACAGACATGTGATTAACATACACTTTAAAAAATCATCTATTTTTCTTGCAGATTTGAGATTAATCCACTAGGGATAGGATACACTAAGAATAGGACAGACTGGTCTTCACTGTGAAATTTAGGTCTGGGTCTAAACTAAGATTAGATGTGTTTAGACCTGAGTTTTGATGTAGTTCTTTACAGAAATAACATTCAGCTGAGAAACTGTGATTTGAATGCACCAGATTTTGATGACATTTATATTCAGACAAGTTTCTGCATGACATGAGTATTTCAGGACTACAGGACCTGAGTAAACTCAGACATATGTCCATACACAACATGCAAAATACTCCCCCAAATACTTGAAAATTGCATCAGTTCATTAGCTTAAGAAGAATCTTGTAATCTTGAGTTCTGTCCACAGATTTTCATCATTGGTTTACTCAGGAAAATTTAAGGATCCACTTAGGGAGCACAACACCGAATGTCAAAACATTAGTGAATCAGAAGTACAAAATATAGCTTATTTTTTATATGGTCTTAATATTTTTTATTTCTGTAATAACTTCAGTAAACTCAGTTACTCTTTTACTTTCTGTTCAACAAATAATGCACTAGATGTTAAAATGTCTGTGTCACACAATACATTTAGGTGACTGTCTCCTATATTTACCCTGAATTGAAATGAAAGGCAGTCTTGCTAAAATACTTAAAATAGCCACCTCAGCATTTTGCAGAACACTATTGTATGAAGAATATTGATATTCTGTTTCTCTTCAAATAGAATTAAAGAAACCAAAGCCCAAAATTCAGTTCATTCTCTCTAATGCCAAAAATGCCTTGTGAAAAGCACTCTTTTGCAGAACAAACACAGAATTTGGAATTTTTACAGGAAATCCAAGTAATCTTTTCAACCCTGTACCCAGAAGACAGCATAAGGTTGGGAGAAGAAACACAGTCCAGATTCTGAATGATGAGAGAACATACAGACAAAAAGACTTGCTCTCCCTTTATTACCTCCACTTATCCTGTACTCCCCAGTTACCTCCCACTCTGCAGTCCAAGTGTTTTGCCAGCTCTTCATCAGCCTTCCTTAAGGACAGTTGGCAACTCATCTGTTATTACCATGTCTGCATAAATAAGTTTTGTTGTTACTTCCAAATAACTCCACTAATATCAGGGCTCCATATCCTGTTTGTCCTCCAAAATGTGGCAGGGGGGTTTTTTCTTCTAATCTCACCGAGCTGCCTTCCCTCAGTATCCCTGCCATAAATTAGTAACTTGAAATCATCAAAGCCTGAGGGTTTTACCGACTGATCAAGTATTAGAGAACAGACCCTCTATGTCAGACCCCTTATCTGACTGCTGTCTAAACACAGTATATAAATTGAAGCATTACATCTCTCTGCCACTCACAGTGGAAAGAAATGCATTGAGCTGGCAGTGGGAGCACACTAACATTACTTCTCCAGACACTGAAAGAGAGCATCAAAACCTTCTGCCTGTCTCCTAGACTTAACACCTTACATAAAGACTAAAAATCACCAACTGGAAAAAAACCGTCACAACGTAAAGCTCTTTTAAAATGCTAGTGCTAACGCTTTAACTATATTACTATATTATGGACTGAAATAAGGAATAAGAAAACATTAACAAAATGTTAATTCTAATAACTAAAAATTCTGGGCTAAGTAGTTATTTCTGAATTATAAGTAATGAATAGGTATAATCCAAAACAATAGGGAGTAGATTAATCAAAACCCAAGAGAATTAATAACATGTCCAGAATTAGTGCCAAATTGAGACCTATGGAGAGATATTTTCATTAAAAATACATTGAGTACAAAAATGCCTTTACTACTGGCCTGAAGGCCCCCTCTATCTTTCACTCTATTTAAAAAAGGTATTAGTGCTGCTGTTTCTAAGTAGATTCAGCAAAAACATGTAACCTCCTTTTCTTGCTATACATTACGTGAAATTGAGTGCTTTCACATCTAACAATGGGTTTAAATATACAAAAAGTGCACACAATAACAGAAGTGCTTATGAGACTAATAGGAATAAAACAACTGTCTTTGTAGGTCAGACAATGAATGTATAATATGCTGTGTTGAAATGCAATTAAAATGGTGGCTTTGCCAATTTTTCACTTATTTTAATTTTCAAAGAAAATGCTCCTGTATTAAAAATATTAGTCTGATGACAACATGATGTAATTTATTGCCTTTAAAGGAATGCATAAAAAATATCCAGGATTCATTTGGAAAAACTGAGATTGACAGCATCAGCTTTAATTCCATATAATTTTTCCTTTTCACATTGTTGGAAACCATTATTCATACTGCTGTGCCTTATTCTGTATATTTTGCAACTCTTTCTTAGAGAAGATACATTTCCATGATGGTTGAAGAGATTCCTGTGAGAATGTATTTCTTAACGGTCTCTCTTGGGTGCTATGTAGTGTAACTAACTTCTAAGATCCTCCAATGAAAGACGGTCTAGTAAGACATATTACAGACTGCTACTATTAATAGACAATGAGAATTGACTGTAAAGTTGAGTGAGACAGAATTCTATTAAAAGAGAAAAATAGCATACAACATCTTTGCTTCAATGTAATATATGTACAGACAGTGGCACATGATAAATGTCTAAATTACATTTTACTGTGTACTCTCATGCATTGATATTTACCAGGGAGTAGCTAACTGTTACAAATTCACACCACATTTTGCCCCATGCTACTTTGCTCTTACATCCCAGAACAAAGCACGTTTAAAATACAGTTGATTCACAACACTGTGCCAGCTACTAGGAAGAAAATTAACTGTATCCCAGCTGAAACCAGGACAGCGATATAGAAGATACTGAGAAAAATCTACATGTGTGCACAGGACACATCTTTGTTCCCTTGCTTTACTGCATCTTGATTCACAGGATACTTGCATGCACGTTCAAAGCTTATGCCTCTTCAAATGTTTATCTGAATTATAGATTGTTCTGAGCAAGACATTTGCCAAAAGAGTAGCACATAAATTGAGAACTGATCTTAGGGGAAATAATATGTAAGAGCAGTACTGCTGGTAGAAGACAGTTTAAAATATTCATAAGGCTATTGAAGAAGGCTAAGCAAAAATTTCATGAGGATGAAGTGTTCCTTCGAGAAAGAACCTGTTACTGTTAAGCCAGCAGCTAGAATAAGTAACATACCAGCTGTTCCCGTTAAATACCACACTTTATCTATCTTGTTTCAAAATAGTCTGTAAGTTTTTGATATTCCCTAAAGGATTTTTTTCTGTATGTGGTTGTGTCTGAGTGAAATCAGCAAGTAATTTGGTGGATCATCATTCTGTGTGCAAGACAGAATGGAATAACAGATTAATGCAGGACATGGAAAAGCCTCCAACACAGACTTGCTCGGGCCACTCTCAAGTCCCCACCTGCACAACACCCACTTGAGGAATAGAAAAAGAAGGATAATAAAAGGAAGGAAAATAAAAAGAAGAATAACCAAGCTAGAGTTTTCTGACAAGTGCAGAGTCTATTTTCAACAGCAGTGATAGAGAGGAGTATCTTTTTGAAGGTGTAGAGTGGGAAAAGGTCTTCTGAAGTACAGAAGTAGCAGATGGAAGAAGCAGATTAAGATAGCAATGATGGGGTAGTTACGGGTAGCAAAGAGCAACAAATCTCCCCGCTCTGGATGGCATGAGACAGCGTGAGCCCAGTGACAGCAGAAGCTGGGGAGGAGAACAGTGGGTAGTAACTGCCTTGGAGCTTGAGAGGTATTTGGAAAAAGCAGCAGCATGAGTCACAGGCACACAGCCAAGTGCATCAGAAGGCACTAGTTGCTGTTAAAGAACCTCGTCTACATCTGGTCAGCTGCTACAACGATAGGCCCTGTTATGGCCATCAGAAAAGATAAACTGCAGCTGCGCAGTGGCTAGAACGATGCAGAGCTGCACACATAAATCAGAAAGAGAACAAAGAGCAGCGCTGCTGAATCAGTAGGGATGTTTCCTCCCCCGTGGCTTTCGTGTCTGTTCTGAGCCTCGGAGAATGTCTTTGCAAACTTACACACAGCACAGGCAGCTCTCTCCAGCTTTTCAGGCTCTCAGCATTCCCTATCCTGAAAGATGCTGGCTATTAAAAAGCTTTTAAATTCTGATTTCAGAGGTGCTCAGCCCTTGAAACTCCAATAAGTCTCAAAGGGAATTGCAAACACATCTTCCTAAGATTGTATTTATGTGAAAAGAATTCAATTATCTTTCAATTGCAAAGCTGAGATTGCTTATTTTTTGTTGCAGACTGACAGATTTTCTTTCATTTTTTGCCATTAAGAATTTATCACAATAGTGTTGCTGTTTTACCTTCAAATTAGAAAAAAAGTCATGAAATAACAGACAAAATACCCACTTCCTTCTCTCCAATTCTATGTTGCTTGGAAGTAATTTGTTTAGTTTTTCTTTGTGTTTGTTTTCTTTTCATCTTTGTGAATTCAAAGCTTCAAGTATACAACAAGAAATCCTAGTCCTGCAGTTTCCTTGCAGGCAAGTTAATTTATCTGACATGTATGCTATCAGAAGGTTAAATCGTCATCAAAGCTGTGAATTCTATGTGAGCAAGCTCCTGTTCCCATTGGAGTTAATGTTGCTTGGTGCAGATATGGGGCCTACCTCTCAGGAGCAATTTGAAAAGGAAATATTGCTAATTTAGAGAAAACCTGAAGACTGGAACAATAGTTTTAAAAAGATTAATCAAGAACCTTAAACATAACAAGGTATTTTAATTTAGATGTTTAATCAAATCTAATTTCATTGTCATGTGCTGGAAATTATGAGTAGCTACTAGAAGCTTTTGCATTTTGGAGCATATGATCTCTGGAGACTGTAATCAGAAGATCTGGATGCAGGGTGGTGATTTTGTTTTCCATGCTGACACAAACTGTTCTAGCTCTTCAGATCAAAAATGTTGTGCAGGAGGAAAACACTATTTGTAACAATCATGAGAACAAGAAATAAGCTATATTAATAGTTTTCCATCTGTCGAGAGGGAAAAGTCAGAAGTATGGTTAACTGAGATGCTTTTACTCCCTTGCTACTAAATAAAGTTTAAATATAAAGAATACATCCCTGAATAAACTCTCAGTTAAATGTCAGAACATATTCCTGCTTCAAAGCAGAGTTTCAAATGTCTGCAAAGGGTCCTTCGTAGCCTCCTTGCATACCTTCTCTTTATTATTAAAAAGTAAACACAAACAACACAGCTCTAAAATCACTATGTGAACCGGTGTCACCTGTGCATCCCGGAAGTCCTTCAAATGAATGGTTTGTCAAAATCCTCACAAAGGTAGGGATTAAAATCACTGAACTTAAGGTATTAGAGACAATACACATTTGTCAGGTCACTGTGTCTGTAACAGAGCTCACCTGAATGTGCCAAACAGCCTCTGTGCCTGCCAAGTGTATTGCTCTGCTTTCTGCACTGAAACATTCCTTTGGCACAATGGTTCCAAATACTGCAGTGGCAGAAGGCTCGGAGTTGTCCTACAAATAGCACTGATACCTTTTACACAGCTGTTTATCAAGGATGAATACAAATGGAAGGGGGCAAAGGAAGAAAATTTGAAACTATAACAACGATTCTGAATAAAACGGGGTTTCTCTTGCAAGATCATGTTTCTTCTCCAATTAATACTAATTAGTATTAGAGGAAATGACTATGAAGCGCCAGTTCTGAAAAAAAAAGAGAACAGGTACTGGCTTCAATTTTTCTTTGAAAATACATGTATTATTCATTTATTGTAGCTGTTTTTAGATTATTGAATGAAAAAAGTTCAATAACCTTTGGTTTGAGGTAAACCAGAGAACTGTCACTGTTTCCTTCCTCTCCCACTTCGCCTCCCAACATTGCCTCTAATACCTACTTATCCTTATTATTTACCTCCTACAAATTTATAAAAAGAGTATATGGCTTATCATACATTGAGACATGATCTACTAGAATTGGTAGGTATTGGTCCATAACAGAATGGTCCAGCTGATTTGCCAGGCTATTAATGGCTCCATACAGCCAACAGTGCTGGATTGACCATCTCTTTGTAAATCACTGTTGCAGATTTGAAGTCAAATGCAAATGGGTGATGGTATAGCACAGATGATGGTGCATTAGGGAGTAGAAAAGTTTTAACAGAGTACAGAAAATCGTTAAAGAATCCTATGCTACAAAATGCTTTTAATCACTGCCCTGGCATGGTCTGACATGCAACATACCTCAGCAGGGTTTTCATATTGCCTTGATCCAAGGAAGAGCCACTGAGCTCTAGGGAAGGCAGCTGGACAAATACCAAGTGAATTCCAGGTTGACATCAATTCATTCAGGGTTCATGGTTGAGCTGCAGGTCAATGGGAATTTTCTTTGCCTTTTTAACATTGGAAGTATCAAAACCCATGATTCTTCTGGAAAGAGGAAAGACCAAAGATTCAGTCAGCTAATGAGAACATAAACTGTTGAGATCAAAATGTCAGTACAAGCACTTGGTCTGAAAAACAGGGTCCTAATCACTGGAACTGATGGATAAGAAGAGAACTGTTTCACATCTGACAAGACAAAATGTAATTATTATAAAAGTGGTGATAGGGCAGGTAAATGATTTGCCCCCAAATTTAAAAAGTCAAACCTAGTTAATTATATCTCAGCTAATAAAAACAGCAGTGATAAGACTGTTACAGATTGATGAAAAATTAATGAAGTCTTTAATGAACTTTATGGCAAATTACATAAATCAGATCTAACTTAATAAAAGCCCATAAGATTTTTAGTTGCCATTAGATTTTTCAATTGCTGAAAGATAACGAAAACAACACTACTAAAATCCTCTCTTTTCTCCTGGAAGATTCTGAAAGACATTAAAGTAGTGGAAACAGTGCCAATGAATGATAGGTTCAACAGTGAACATTAAATAAGCTTAAAGCTTTATTTTTAAATGGTCATTTGCAGAGCTGACCAGAGAGTATTTTGAAACTCCTGCATATCAAACAACAAAGTCAATGTTTCTTTTTTGATGAATATGAGGAAAGACCTGTGCATGCTGTGTAGACACACACATCTAAAACAACATGTTTCACACAGTGGAGGTTTTTGCTGGACTTGCAGTAAGTGATAAGCAGACTTTGTTTGTAGAGTTGTTTCAGTAATTATTTTAAAAAACCTCACAGAGCAACAAAAGGCAAACTTATGTTTTCAACAGAGATGAGTCAGATTCCAAGCACTTCAGTAAGATCTGGGTTCCTCACAGCACTACTGTGAGATAACTTTGCATTGTTATGTCCAAGAGTTTGGATGTAGATATATTTGTAAAAATTTCAACAGGGAGATTTAGGAATAGGCACAGACAGCACTTGGGACCTGATTTCCATAACATGTCAGTATTTTTAGAAACTTACCTTTCCTTCTTGCCTCTGAGACTGTACTTTCAATTAAACAGGCAAGAATCATATGTGGAAAATTTATTTCAGATTCAGAGAAGAGCCTAGGCATCCTGCAGATTTTTCTAATTTTTGTAACTTATCAGGGGCTAGTAAGGGAGAGGGAGAGAAGGAGAAAAAAGATGTGCCCTGTCTCCTAAACCATGCCAAGAAGCCTTGAGCCAAATTAGTCACATGAGAATTGCACGTAAAGTCATTAAAAAGGCTGGTTTATTTCTGAATTTATCAAACTTGTGAAAAGAAATAGTCCTCGTTTTCAGAGTTGCAGAGTTGTATCAGAAATAATACTCTAAAAAACTATGTCTGAGCCTATACAAATGGAGAAATCCATTACAGGAATTAAGAATATCATGAAAGGGTGAATGAAAGACAGGTTTTGTGGCTTGCTTCCAGTAAGATGGCTCTGAAGAACTGTAAGAGCATCATATAATTTGTAAATGCAATGACGTTCTCTTACCGTTTTATCAAAACACTCCCCCCCTCCAATAAATTTCGCCATTCTTTATCCTCCACAGCACCTGCAGTCACATCACAGCATCAGAGTTTCCCCCTTAAGCCTTCCATAGTTCCAATACCAACCCAGCAAACCTGTGCTCTGGCTACCTGAAGGGCCAGTATATTGCATATAGGCATAATGAAAACTTATGGAGTGACTCCATTCCTTGTGGTTTGCTATTGGTTGAATTCACCAAGCAAAGGTCAAACAAAATATTTTCCCAGGGTACTGCAATCAGTTAATGCAAGCATTGCGTAAAAGTTGCCAGCTTAATACTTCCTAACCAAAGATATCCTGCCTTTTCCCTTTTTTATAGCTAAGTTTCAATTTCTCCTTTGAATTACAAAGCAAAATTTTGGGATATTTCCTATTTCAACCCCAAATTATAGCGTGACGCTTTCACCCAAACTAATCCTCAGTACTCTAACATAACTTTATAAAAAAAGACTTGTCCAGACACTGACAACTGTGAAGACTGTTTAATAAAAATAAATAGATGGGTGTTTAGATGTTAAATTTTATCTTAAACACCGACAAATCATCCAGTACCCACACTGACGAGAAAGATCTCTTGAACACTAGGTATTTTGTGACATGAGATTATACAGGAGTTACCATTCTGTTCAGTAAGTATGGCACGCTCTGATGCAGCCAGAACAATAAAATGCAGCAGAGTAATAAAGAAAAAAAATATTTTAATAACACCTCCTCAGCAGGACAACTGGCTGCTCAGAGGACATTTGTCTTTACACAAGGAAGCTTTGGAAATTACCTTTGAGCACTGCTACAGGAAAGGAGACCGGAGCAAGGGTTCTGCTGTTTGTACTCCATACTGTGAGCAAGACAGCAGAAAGTGGAAAGGGAGAGGCTTATTGCAGGCTTGGAGAGCAAAAGCCGACTGAGTTTAAGTCAGTAAGATCTTTCTCCTAAGACAGATTGTACAAAAGTTCTTTCTACCCTAGCTATAGGAAGGAAAGAAGTTTTCAAAGCAGCAGTACCATCTCTTGCACACAAGCAGGGAAGTTCTGCTGTCTCCAGCCTTGGAGACATTAAAAATTCAACTGGATAGAGCCCCAAGTAACCTGGTCTTACCTGATAGCTGACTCTGCTTTGAGCAGGAGGTCCAATTAGAGACCTCCTGAGGTCCACCCCAACCCGAATGATCCGATGACTCTGAGTGCAGCTGGACTACCACTGTGCCCAGGCACAAATATAGGATTTTCCTTTAAGACTATCCTTGTAGCTCTCATTTCAAAATAAGTTGAAAAAATGTGTTCAAACTATCTGTATATAAATGTGTAACAATTTGTGATGAAAGTGTGCTCCGTGCAGAATTGTGCTGTAACCATGGCAACTTCCATTGAGAGAGACATCCATTGTAAATCTATAAGGATCTCATTTAGAAGAGATTTAGTTGTACTAGTCACCAATTTATGAATATTCCAATCATGTAAAAAACACCCCAGTTTCTTACAGAATTGTTTTTAAATAGTGCAGCTGTGTGAACAAGAATGCTATCAGAAGCATTTATATTGAACAGTTTCTAAATTTTATTTTATGATTCTTCTGCAACTTTGATATTTTGGAGGTTAAATTGGAATCCTTTGCTATAAAATTCTTGCAGGTTTACTTAGTCTGGCTTCTAGTATTCCACTCTTCTTTGCTCTATTATATTGTTTGTATATAGACAACTGGTAAATGTATCTGTCTTGAAATATCCAGCTTCTTGTGGGAGGGTAAATTTAGAAATAAAGGAAGGTTCCCCCTTCTTAGTACTTTGGCTGTGAGCTCTCCTTAAAATCATCAGCTATCTGTTGCCTCTCATCTAAGACGAGGTGCTGAGCCAATGTTTCACTGTGGTTTCTGTCCATCTTGTAACCTTTCTCAGTGGAATTAATTTCTCGCTAACTTGTAAATTCTGGTGGACTTGTTTCTAAGGTATTAAACTCAGTGTTGAAATTTGGGATAGTTGTTTTGTGCCTTGCTGACAGGCTGATTTACTTACTTACAACCACAATTCAGGATACATACAAACATGTCCTTAGAAGAGAGATTAAAATTTTGCAGAGGACATTGAGGTTACAGTTTATATATATATTTTTTTTACTCTTGGTTTACTGGTACAGTCAATAGCAGAAAGAGAATGAATCATGAATCACCTAAGCTCTGTTTGCTTTTCTTAATTCTAGAGCAGAAAAAATCCCATTCAAGGTGCATTTCTTTGCATGGGAAGGCATCAGCCAGACGTCAATAAAGTTGATATATTCCACATAGCATTTTAGAAATTCCGAGCAGCCTCCTCAAAAGAGCACAGCTCTGGGGACAAACTAACACCAGTGATGTTGGATAACAGAGCATATTCATGAAGCAAGTCTTCATGTAACATGGCTAAATATATTGGTAAAGATTTGGATTTTTTTTCTTTTTTTTTTGATATTGTTCTAATCCCATTTACCTGGGTATTAAAAACATCATCTAGAGAAGTTCAAGGGCCTTCTAACAAACTCTGCCTGATGATTAACTGTGCAAAGATATGAGAGGCTTTGGGGAACCTCAGATTACATGCATTCATACAGACCACCTGGTTTTTGTACTGACAGCAGAATTTCTGCAGACTTTAGGGGCCAGTAGTACCTTTTCCTGAGAAAAAGGGACAAACGTCCTGAAATGGTTTGGGAAAAAGTCAGCAAGTCCATTACTAAAACCCATCTGAAATGCCTAAAGCAGGCTTGGCCTTTCAGATAGATGTGCTTCAATACATGAAGTTTAATGTGTTATTGAGGGGAAAAAAAAAAGTAAAAGACTTCCACTACTCTCTTGTTAAATTTGTCTGATGGAAGAATACTTATCTCTTCAGAGACATTTAATTTTGCAGGACCTTTTATGAACAATACCAAGCACATTAATGTAATTACTCATTTCTACACTTCCCTTCTCAATGAGAAAAAAGAAATGCTGTTTGTACAGCCAGAACGCTTAATCCAAACTCCCTTTCCCATTACTACAGCTTGGATACACCCAAGTATTTATTCATGTCTTGACCCCTTTTTTTATCTCTTTATAAATCAGACCAGTCTTAGGGAAGTTTCACTTTATCAGCAACACTGCATCCTGCTGTGCAGATAACACAGCTTGCATGTTAACATTGCCTGTAGGTTACAATTCTGTTGGATACCTTCATGGAAAAGGAAGAAACGTCATAAATTTTGGAGGTGGCTATTTTCTTCACCTTGCCAGAGGGTTAAAAGCAATTAGTTGCATCTCATCAAAACGGCAGTCTTTTACAAAGCATACACTTGTCCTATTTGCTCATTTATCTTCCATTTAGTACAGTGGTTCAGGACTGTGCTTTACAATTTGAGATTTGACCTACACTTCATTTTCAACTAAAACCAGTCCTCCCTCACTGGGATCCCACTTTTCTATACAGGTCACACTCTTATTTTTGGAAGGCTTTGGTATGCAACTTTTGGCATTTTCCACCCCCCAAGTGCACAGAGGAAAGGGAAGATGGAGATTTTGAAAGTGTAACAGACACAGCGTATGCTCAGCCCAAAGAATGAATGCATCCAAATGTACATGTGGCTCTGGCTTCAGTCAGGGTCTCATTAAAGTCTGTATCAGCAAACTTTCAAAACCGTTCTTTGATTTTTGGCTCTCCCCAATTTTGGAAACCACAATTTGCCACATTACAGGATTATTATGCACAAGCTCAGAGCATTTCCCACAGCACTTCCCCCTCACCTGGAGAACTGCCACTGAAACACAGGCTGGAGTTGTTCTCTCCCATACGTGCAGCTGAATGAAGAAGAAAGACTGACATGCATGGAAACATGGTTGGATGGGTGTATCCTGTTTAAGGTACATATTAGATCCTCAAGTGTTTTTAATCAGTGCCTTTGGAACTTTCAGCCTACTAATTAGTTCACATTTTTAAGTGTCCCTGTAATAAAGGAAGGTCTTTTTTATCATATGTCAGTCCTTTCTCCTTTGCTGGAAATAGAAAAGTGAAAGGTGCACCCAGCTTATGGGATGGGTGGGTTGAACAAGCTTTCATTTAAATATAGTAACTGTGACTTGCAGTAGTTATGAACTGGGATTTCTTTGTATTCCATAAACTTGAATCTGAAGTTTCGAAGAGTAGCCATTCTTCCACAGAGACCAGAACCATTTTGTTCTGACTGAGGTTCACAGCATTCACACACGCAGCACTTCCTCATGGGAACCTCAACTTTTGTTTCTTTCACAGTGGTAATAAAAGTCAGATCAAAAATATTTGTTTGCCCTTTGTTATGGAAAACACAACAGTGCTGCTGCAGATGGTAAACTAAGCAGTAAAGCCCAGGGACAGGACTAATTCCCTGTGCTCTCCTTCTGTCACCTGCCAAGGCTAGGGAGTACAAAACTATCTTGGAAAAAAAAAAAAAGAGTTCTGAACTGTACTTTTAAAAAACCTTCCTCTGGTCAGGGCCCATCCTTTCAGTTTGATTTCCACTTCCAGTTTCTCTGCATGAACGTATTTAGATACGAATATCAGCTTTGCTATACAGCACCAAACCACCACTTAGCTGCTGTATCTCCTAAGGTCGAGGCAGCAGGAGGAGCTGATCTGATTACACAAAAATTTCATGTGGCTGCTCATTTGTAGAATGGAAGTAACCATACCAGACAGTTGCACAAAATATTTAATTGGATAACTTATCTTGGCTATTGTCAGAGCCAGATCAGGGGATAAGCAGAACATACCATAGCCTTCAAAGCCAGTAGCTACAGCCGGTAACACGATTACATCAGAATCTCAGATTTGTTAATAGGAAAACAAGACAATATTTCTAGCCCTTAATTATGAAAAAAAAAGCAAAAAAAAAAGCCGGAAAGCCTGAAGGCACCTGTGTCATGGTACTGAAATATGCTAAAAACCTCAGGCTGCCTTAGTTCAGGCCTGGGAGTCATGCCCATCCTTACTACCTAATTAATTGTAAAGACGAGCTTGCAGAAAGCACAATTATCTGTCTTTTCTGCTGAGTTTCAAGCTATTTGGCAAAGAGATAGGCAAAATTTTGTATTTGCTGAGCAGGAAATATGTCACTCATTATAATTTCAGGAAGTTACAAGTATTTGCAAATTTGGCAAATAATTTCAGTCAAAGAAAGTAGGGAATTTTGCAAGAAATGTTTCCATTTTGCATACAGAATTGTTCAAATTAGCATTTTCCATTTTAAAGTAGACTTTTTTTAAAAAGACAAAAGACTTAGAACAAATTTTTCAAACATAACACTTCATTTAGTCCACAATATCATGTTTTTTGTTCTGCCAAAAGATCCTGAAATATTTTGTCTTTTTTACAATCAGAAACAATTTTCTCCATCTGCACTTTTCACCTAGGCCACAAAATTCGTATCCCATTACCCCACCAGTGTGGTTCATTCCTGATACAGCAGCCACTTGCATGTTAAAATGCAAAATCTAATGTGGACACTCCCAAAACTCAAAGATGTTCAATTACAGTCTTGTTCAGACCACCTTCCATGACAAGTATTCAATTTCTAACTAAAGACTTTTTAACCCTACCATTTTAAATAGCACAGATGTTTGTTTTGAGCTCATGTGGCTAGGATGCTGCAGCAGTTGGCAGGTGATGGAGTGGTCCCTTCGGAGGAATGTTATCTTTAGTAGGAGGTTCCTGGTCACACTAGAGCAGTCATGCACAACCCTGCTGCTCCGGGTAGAGGCTTTTAGAAATCAGTTGCTGCTGCCCGAGTGTCAAACCTCTCTGAGATAGTGCTAACATCAATCAGAAAAGCAACAATCTACAGTTTCTGAAAGTAGTTTCAGTGCATAGAAGTGGATTTACTTCTCTGGAAAGAATGAATATAATACAGTAGCCATTGTAGAAAATAATGGGGTTAAAAAAAGCATGATTAGTCATTTCTGCCTAAGATTTTAGGAAGTTTTGGAAAGGGTTTATTTTAAACACAAAACTTGCCCAGGAAAAAGTGTCAGTAACTGTTTACATGCTCACTGCAGTGGCAATGTTGGTTTTGGTTGGATTGGAAGCAATCTGAAACTGAGAAACAGTAGCAATACATTGACACTGATGAGTTAATCAGGCAAGGAATCTGACCAGGTCATCCACATGAGGAAACCGCTTCTGAGTAGATAACCCTTGTTAACTCTTATTCGACAGCTTAAAATACCTTATTCTGAACTCGAAGACTCTGAACTGGATTATAAAGCACTATTATTCTATTGTAAGAATCTGCAAAAAGAATTAATTGTAAATAGCTATTCCACCTTAAATTTAAAAGCTGTTTTTACACAAGGTAGTGATGGCATAGAAAAATTCTAACTGAAAGTCAAAGTCTAAGCTCTTCCTATGACTTGAGTTACTAGATCACCCACCACTATTGAAAATCGGGAAAAAGCAGTTAAGTCTTTGCGCCAAGACCTTACATTCAGACTTACAGAGATTGTGCTAGGAACTGGGTAGGACAATGCCAAGAGAACGTTCACTATACAGACTTGGTGTTTCTCTTGTGTGAAAAGTTGCAACAAAACTCTAAACTCTATAGAACTCAAGAAGAATTTAATAACCCAAAGTGAAAGTGGGGAAAAATAGAAGTGCAAGGCTATTATCTTACCTTGAAAGCATTTATGCCATTACAAAAAACTAACTTCCTAAAATTAAATCCAAACCATTACTATGAAGATCCTGAAAATACTTTACTTCACTTAATACGAAATACTGAGTAAATACAAATAAAAAAAATAGAAGTGTTATTTACTTAAGTGTAAGTGATGACAATAATACATACTCTATCTCCGAATTTTTAAGGTTTGCTTTTCTTAACCCCAGCAAAACGGAAGAGGAAGCAAAACCAGAGATGGAAGCACTAGTATTTTGAAGAAAAAACCCACAGCTGCTGGAGAAAACTTTCTACTTTTGAGTTACAGCTACCTGGGACACACTCTGTGCCTGTTATTCCAAAGGGAAGCCGTAGCAGTGAGTCTGCAGGCAATAACAATTTGATTGTTTAGATCTCATCACTGCTTTAGTACAATGATTGGGGCCATACAGGAAAAAATAAAGGGTTGAAATTGTCTTCAACAGCATGTCTTCAACGTCCCAAATGTTTGGTGTGCTTTTGTCACTCCTACTTGCTGAGAGGTTCCTGCTGACCTTTTTGTTGTTGTTGTGCAATGGACATTAACGTTTTCTGTACTCGGAAGTATTTCTGCTGTCTAGTTGGTGGTGACTAGAGATACTGAGTTCAAGGTAAAAGAATATAATGTAATCATAATCAATATTATGCTATGAAAACATTTTTCCTCTCCCTTGTTTTCCATAAGCTCTCAAAGTGAAAGCCCTTTGAGACTAGACCTTTGCTCCAGAGTTTTGAACAGGCTGTTGTAATATATCATGCAGCTATTTAATTTGCCCTGTGGCCATCATGGCTGAGTGACGGAGCCCTGTGAAGAATTCTTCATATGCTTGACAACAGTAAACAATGACGAAGGATGAAAGAACCTCCTGAACTACATAGGCAACCAAGTATTTCTCAGTTGTGGGAAATGAGACAAAATGAAAGCATTTTTTCTTCATTCTGATATCTGAAACTAGCATTGATTTGATAATGTTTGCCCCTAATCTCCAAAGCAGCTTCCCTGAATTGCCCGTGTCTTCTGGTCTTTAACTGAATGTATAAGAAGTTGTAAATGATTTTAGGTGAACAGTGTTGCAATGTTTATTCATTCATTCACTTTCAAGGATGCCTGCCAATGTTGAAGGAAACTTCACCCTAATGACACACTTACAAAATGTCACAGAAAATCTAAATTAATCTCTGAGGTTTTTGAAGTATTCATTAAAATGTATCAGAGTGCAGAATGTTTTTCAACCACAAAGACAACACTGTTACTGCAAATTTCATTACAAATTTTCAGTGGAGATAGTCATATATAATTTAATATAAAGTGATAAACCTTCTAATGGTATTTTCATCCAATCTACACCATTTAAAAGAAGTCTAACAGAGATATTTTCTAAAAAGTAAAAAATCAACCAGAAAGAATGATGATGTGTCTTTGAACAATTTCCATATAATTACATGTAATTATTTTAAGAATGTATAGGACTGTTTCAAAGTTGAGGAACATACTACTCACTAGTTCAAGATTTTCCAAAGTATTTCCACTCGCATTTCCACTAAAATGAATAGAAGAGTTCTGAGTACACAGAACAATAATTTTCCTTGGTGTAGCATAACCACGAAAAAGTTTGAGGTTGTTGAAAACACATTAAGACTGGTTATTCTGGGATGCAGGAATTTATTCAAATGCCTGTTCTTCCAGTTTTCTATTTATGCTAGTCGTCAAACTGGTCTCTCTTTTTATGAAAAATGCAAAGGACACCTTTGTTGGGTGTCCTGGCAAATAAAAGCAGAAGTAAACAGGGGTAAAATAACTTCCTTGGTATATGTGAAAAATCGTGAAATAAAATTTGGTGAACTTCTTCTCTTTAAAAATTACAATCTGTGAAACAAATTAATTTCCCCCTAAGAAATTTGAGTAAAAGTGGCCCATGTACAGAGATACCACTGATTTTCAAGCCTTGAAATGTGTAAGAACCTAAGAAGGATAAGAAAACATGCAGCATCCACTTGTAAAGCTGGCAAGACTGTGTTGATTAGTAGTACTTCTTAGTGTAGTGAAGTAGAAAACCTAGGAAAAAAATGGCTTGGATTCTCCTGTTTTCTTATACAAGGCAGTTTAACTCCAGTAGAAAAAAAGAATTAATATTTTTAGTTTTCAGTCCTTCATTAATGATTCTTTTTCTTTTCCTCTCTCCCCCCTTGTGAGTAGGGTATTGCTCTAATGTTAAAGCATGCATAGCATGATGATTTCATTAAATGATTTGCTAAGACGTCATGCATAATCACCTCATTGAATAGTCATTTATGTCTTGTCAATTAGTAATGTGCAATAATAAGAGCCGATACTGGTTTAACCCTTACACTATACCTGAGGTGGTAAATGCAACTTGATGAGAGCTGGAAAAAGCATCTAGACTACCAATGGCATACTTAAAGAAGGCACTTTGGCTATTGCACAATAACTAGATACGAATGCCTAATTGAGAATTTAGTCCCACGTCATATATCAATTGTATATCATTAAGAGATACAAATTTAGGGGTTTTTTTTTATTTATTGAAGACATGCAATTGCTGGCAGGCTCCTATCTGCTCAGCTGCTTTTAGGTTCGTTAAGACATTTCCCTTAAACTTCTTCTAAATTGGTAGATACAGCATTTCTATGGAAAGCTGTAAGGGTTGACTTATCCTTGGAGAGAGATGAGAGTATTGTCTTGGTATAGAAAGGCTAGATTGTTTTTCCTTTGTATTGTATAATTCTCTGTTAAGAATATGGTAATGAGTCTTTGAAAGATAAGCCTATAAAAAGCTTTGAAAACCTCAACAAATAGTTTAAAATAAAGAGAAAGAACAAAGACAAATGGGGACTTCCTGTAGTTGAGGTTTAGCATCTATGCTGATGCCTGCCTTAAGACAGAACATGTAAGTACAGAAAAGATGATACTATGTCTTCCCTAAGCAAAAGGATGTTTTCTTGACAATGAAACAAGGTAACTATCTTGCAAAATCGTAAAAGAACAAATGGTAACTTAGCTTGATCCAGCTACTTAACTCAAAGACCAGCTCATAACTCTTAGCTACAGAGTGAGAAACCACTTGTTATTGCTACTTGCCTACATTAGGGTTTAAGGACAACTTTTTCTCAGTTTAGTAAGAGCATACCCATGGACATACTCAACAGTCTCAAAAACTAGCTGTACCAATACTATACGAACAGGGCCTACAAAGACTCCTTAAAAATATAAGAGCCAAGAATTCACATAACTTACCTTCAGCTAACATTGAGCATACCAACTTTTAATTCTTGCTGGAAAAATTGGTCCTGCTTATGGCTTTTGAAAGCACAAACTGTATAAATTCTTTCCTGACATTTCCTTGAAAGTCTGGCACTCCACTACTGTAGTACCAGGCACAAAAATAACCAGAACTGTCATGCATTGTATCCATTTTGCTGGGGTCAATGGAGAGCTTACCAGAAATATACATTTGATTTGACTTTTTTTTTTTAACACATAAGGCATTAAAAAAAGTGTCAGTTCTAAAGTGTTCTTGATAATACTGTAAAATTTCATGGTCACTTTGTTACAGCTGATTTGATTGGCACCTCAAAGGAGGCCAATCAATATTAAACAGCTCTCAGCCTTTTTTTTCTGTCAGTAAAGGAGAGATTCAAAATGCTTTTGATGGATTCAGAGACTGTTTCATATGATATTTTATTAACTTCTGCAAACTGTATGAAAACAATTCAAAATATCTCTTAGATAAAACAGCTTTAGCAAGAACTAAATTGAGTCCCACGATTCAGCAATATCCCATATGGTACCTCGTATATCACAAAACCTGCCTGGATCTTGAAAGTGAAGGTAATTTTTTTTCCTGTAGGACTTAAATCTGCACTACAACAAACCAAACACAAGTACGCTCTCCTTCCTGGCTCCCCATCTTGGAAAAATGATATTTTTATGTTGCCCTATGCTTACGACACCATGAAATAAACTTAGTACTTATCTTCCAATGACTACTGCTTAGGGCCTTGGAACTCTCTTGATATTTGCAGGTGAGAACCATTGAAGAACTTGGCTTATGAATAATTAAATACACAAAAATCTACTTCCTATTGCAAATGGACATAAACTGCGTTATCTGAAAATACCTTCTGATACAATTTCCCATGATGGCCTCAGGTCTATGAGATACAGATTTCAAATGAAAGATTTTGACAGTCCTGGTTTGCCACTGATTGACAACGATCATTTTTTCTTGCATTTAGTTTATTCTCTGTGCTATTTCTGATGCCCTTTTGCAAAGGAAGATGCTAACATAGCTCTCAACTTGCTAAAGCATGAATGAGGAATAGCAAAACAATTTTTAACGTGGGAAACGTGAAGCCATATGGAATTCCTTTTATAGCATAAGCAGCTCTTTTTACAGTCTTTCTTTGGAGATTACTTATTAAGTAACTTTCAACATTCACAATGAGAGAACACCAAATCTCTATGGAAATCAGGCAACTCTGGCAGTAAAACAACCACTGCTTCTCCAATGGTGCGCATTGGGAAGCATGGCCACAAATGGCTGTGTATTTGCCATACTGGCACTTGATACTTGACACTTGATACTGACGCTCCAAAATGTAAGGTTACACTATGGTATATTATGCAAAGTCACAACTGAAGAACAAACATTTATGCAGTGGTCTATTGCAGGTGGGGAGTTAGCTGACATGGCAACCAATGCCTTATGCCCAGAATTTTTACTTTTCATCTAAAACTCAAAAATGCATGGAAAAAAAACCATGTACAAAACCAGCTTTAGTTACAACTGGAAAAAAAAAAGAGATCATGAAAGCAACTATTACCTACAAACTTTATATTCTGTCTTATAAAATTGGATTGATATCAGTAGCACACAAAGATAATGGTTGCTGAGCCAGTAAGCGGATAAATGGATAAATGGAATACATGAAGAAGAGGTTGCTAAAGCAATGCCAGGTAATAGGAACACAAGGAATATTAATGAAAAGCTTCACACTTTTCTGTATAAAACACATATATGGACTGAGGACATGCTAATTTTTTAGCTGCAGAATTGAAGGACTTACTATTAGCAGCTTCTGATTCACAAGAAACAAAAATATAACAGCAATGCCCAAACACAGTGTTTCCTGAAACTCAACAAAAATCTCTATGTTAAAATTTTGAAATCAACTAGAGCATGAACTGGGAAGATTTATATAAAATGGCTATAGTCACTTTATGATGATCAATGCTCTTATTTTCCCACAAAACACAGTGTGATCCCTTGCAGTTTTTTCTCACTCTATCCTGACACATTAGCTGCTTTTGCAGTAGCAGTTGAATTACTTGAATTCTCACAACTCTACCCGCAAACCGTATTTTGCTCTACTAGTTTGTTACCCTGGCAAGGGATGTGATAATTACTGAGAACACAAAGGCACCATCTAAAAACCTTGTCACCTTCCAACTCAGTGGCACAAATACACTTGTCCTACATGAACAGCAGAGAGCTTACTATCTATGCCAGAATTCACTTACAGAAACAATTTCATGGCTAAAATAGTTGCAATTTTTTGGAAAGACTAGTTATTTAAAAATTATATTTGTAGAAAGCATAGCAGATTGACCCAAGTAATTATTTCATTATTCACAGATCTTTAACTGATCTGTCTTTGGCATAATTTTTAACGCAAGCAATTACACAACTACCATTTTCCCTGTGGGTAGCAGGACTGGCCATTAACTCAGAGACTTTCCAATGACTCCTATTCAAACTAACATTCATTCTGTAATCTCCACTGTTATTCTCTCCAGTGCTCCATTGTTAGGCTTATCTTCTGGATAGGCACAAGCTTTTTCTGTCTGGCATTTGTCTGAGTGTTCTTTAACACTGATTCCCTTTCCTTTGTGTTTTTACCACAAAAATGAAAGTACTGGATTTCTGTAGTCTATACATTTTGGCTAGGATAATCAGGATACTTGGTAAGAAAGTCTGCTTTGATTTAGTCCTTGTACTTGCCACAGAAAGCAACACCTCGGGCTAATAGATCTTTCCTTTCTGGAAGAACAATGATTACCTAATTTGAGAAAAATGGCTGTTCATAAGGCTACCAAGAATCATTTACTGATTGATAAGGGAGGGGACAACTATCATCAGAGCTGTTATTTTGCTGATTATATGAATGAAAGCATCATTTAAAGAGCTTTCTGGCAGTAGGCTCTAATTCAAGAGTTCTATCAATTTTGGTTTTCTGAGCAGGGTTGTAAGTGGACTACTTCACATCTGTCCTTCACAGATCTCTGCTGAGGAAGAAAACAGGGGAACAGCTTGCCACTAGGTACCTACCATTTAAAAAGAAGTGTAGGAGAAAGAAGTGTGTTATTCTAGCGTGACTAGATTTTCTTCGACCTGAAGATTCCTTACCCAAAAGCACATTTTGCTGCTGATTCTTTTTACTGTTCTACAGTCGAAGAATTGTAGTGCAGTTGCTGCTTTCCTATTTCTCGTTGAGAACAGTGCCACATCTTTCTCAACACACATCTCATTAAAACCCAGAAATTGTCTTATTGTGGAGAATAGCAATTTTACACAAATAATATATGGACAGAAGCATAAATCTAAGGATGATGTTTGCTTATAAAACAAGTGTATGCATTTAAAGGGAAAAATATTTAGTGACGTAATTAGGACTATTTAGAAGAAAAAAAAACAAGAGCGATGCTTCAAAATCAAAGATAAAGCAGAAAAAATATTTCAAAAAAATCGCATAGGAATAAACGGCTTAACCACTTGGTGTCACTCTTAACTCACGCTTAAGTCAGCTCAGGGCTTTCTATGCCAGCAGGAAACATAGCTGTAATAAAGAAAACTGACAGACTGGGGAGGATTTCACTAGCTATATTTTGGAAACAAAATTCAGATGCTCAGAGATTCAAATAGACTGACCTAACTGTTCTCTAAAGGTTGCGTGGTGGAGGGCTCAGGGCTTGCTGTCTCTGAGATAGTCAATGACCACTCATACTCCTTGTCACCTGCAAAACTTGGTCTATTAAACCTGACTGTTTGATTTGTTACTGTCTCCTCTCTAGTTCCTAACACATGTCACAAATGGAAGAACCCCACAGTTAGCATCATTTTCAATAGAAATGAACTTGTTTGAAAAAAATGTCACAAAACCCCTGTCTTAGTCACTCTGGTTCATGAACAACTGCGCCTTAGTTGCAGGACTGGACTTCTTACATGAGCAACCTGCAAACCACCAATTAAATTTTTTTTAAAACAGTAGCCTTAAAAGCCAAACTGGTAGTTGACTTCTACACTCTTGTAGGCCACATCGCTAAAATAATCAGAATAGATCATACTAATGCTGACAAGTATACACTTCATTTCTACCAGCAAGGGAAAAAATTCCCCAGTATCTTGTACAGCCTTTACATGACTTTCTTTAGCATCACTGTGAGTGTTAACTGGGATGGGATAACTTTATTTCTCAGCAGAAATGTCACTGAAAATGCACCCTTCTCTTGGCTTTGCCAATAGGATGAAGAGATAATTATGGGTGGAAAGGAAGGAGCAACACTGACCTGATCACGAAATGCTTGAAAAAAGGTAGCTAAGGAGGCAGACATTGCTATTGCATTACAGCTTCTTAATTCCCCTGGTTTCCAGGAATTGACTTTTGTATTTATTGCCCACAGAGAATTTAGAAAAGCAGTATTTATAAACCAGCATACTCATATTTATAGTGTGGCTTATTAATGAGAATTTCAGAAACAACATGCTCTGGGATTTCCAACACTTGAGTACTAACAAGAAAAAAAAAGAAAAAGGAATGAAAAAGCACTATAGGTGTCCTCTGCTGGCTTCTTGTTTGCTGGCAATGCTCCTGATGTTGGATATTTGGAAAGCATATCAGAATATCCTTAGGTGGATGGAGAAAAAAACCACCCAGAGACAAGCAACTGCATAACACTTCTCTCTGTTTTTCATCAGAAGCTTACTAATATAAACCTGTTTTCAGAAAAATATCAATCCAAAATTCCTTGAATTAGTCTTTGAAGAGTATACTAATGTTTTTGTAATTTCTTGGCAAAGAAAAATCCCAATGACCACTAGAGAGGTTTTGCTGCCTGCGAGGCAGCAGGGTTGGGTCTGGAACCTACTTTACTGAACCCTTATTTTTACCATCAACACAATCTGCAATTTTTTTTTTTTTTTTTTTTTTTTTTTTTTAAGTTTTTTTTATTTTAAAAATTTTCCTCTTTTTTTTTTCCCACCATTTTTTAATCCATCTTTCTTCCACAGGGTGATTCTGGGCACCACATGTAGTCATTTTTCCTGGTACTAACAGCAGAAAGGCAAATATGATGCCAGTGAATCAGAATAGCATTACTGGTAACTCACTGAATGAGATGCAGAGAGCAAAGAACCTGCCACCCCCTGCTTTAGCGGACGCTTTCTCCCTCAGTAGTACCTCTGCTCTCAATTCTCTGCAACAGTTTGTAAACTCTCCTCTCTTCATATCAGTCTTTCTCAATATTGCTTAAGTTAACCTACTTTATCTTCAGATTTTCTTCTGTGAGCTTAAAGTTTCATTCTATTTTAGTAAAGGGGGATTGCAGACAAAATAGACTGATTTGTTCAACACTATACAAGAATTCCATGGGTTAGCAAAGAAATGAAGAGAAGCCTACTGAATGGCAGGCTACACTACCACATCCTTGCTATCTTCATTGCCTACCGTAGGCTCCTGTATGTATTTTTGTATTTCAGGTTCAGTTCTGATTCTGACTATGAACCTGGAATAAATCCGGTTGGGAGCTGCAGTCAACAACTCACATTTCTGAAGTCAGCAAGGATGAAAGCTGCAGTGACCAGGGTTCAGCTTTATTTTCGTTTCCTTGTTCTGTTTTGTGAAGTTTACTTCCAACACAGAGCCTGTCTTCTGGAGTTTTCCAGTCCTTCAGTCATAAATATGCCCCTATCAAATCAATTCCTTAGTTCTTCCAACTAAGCTGTTCGGATCAACAGCTCCCTGACATCTGCAAAGCACATAGCTGCTAGACTGTACTAAGACTAAGATGGTAACAATACCTAGTTTCATGTTCACACCTTACATCTGGCTGTATTGCAATGCAATGTTACAGAAAGCTGCCCTGCAGCATAATGACATTAGCTCCAGAATGCAGAGCTCACTTGAAAAAAGGAAAGGGCCCTGACACTGCACTGTTATCCATAGCTGTGCTAAGTAGTTGCAGACAAGAGACTCAGGGCTCTACCAGAAAATTTTTATGATCAGAAATGGTGTTTCACAGCAAGGGTATCACCTAACCAAACTTGTTAACATAAAACAATGGTCTTTTCAGCTCATTGACAAACAGTCATCATATCGATGCATCAAGCTTCATGCACTCAGAGTACATCTTAATTAAAAGAACACCAGTAAACGTATACAAATTGGCTAAATCAGTCACAGAAAGACAGGAGATCTTCAGGAAGGCTGCTAAGGGTCCATTCATAGAGTCATTGTCCGACTGGTCATTTCTGACTGTTCTGTCACAAAACCATCACTTTCCCTTTTATTCCCAAGACTTGTGACACAGCCTGTAACTCATCAGCTGAGACTGACAAAATACTACCATCTTCCAGATCTTGGTCTTCCCATCACAGAAGCTTTCAGCACATCCATCAGTTCCACACAGCCTAAAATTCTTCCAGGCTAGAACTCAGATTCATGAGTCTTCCCTCAAAAAATGTTGCAGTGCTTCCTATTTGTCCTCACTGCAAAAATGGCTCAGCTAATGATGCACAGCTACTGAAAAATAAATAGCAGTGCTGGTTCATCTTAACATGTCAAGGCATAGCTCCAGCTGGCTATGCAGTAGTTGCCTTTCATCCAATACACCGTCTCTGACTATGGCGAGCAATGGGCTGTTTTCACTGGCACCAGGCTGTGGGAATAGTGGGCCACATGCACAGAAGTGGACAGACTTAGGATGATCTGCTCTGTTCTTCTCCATTTCCTTTATCTCAAATCTTGGTTTTTTCATTGCCACAAACCCTTCCTTCGTCTACAGACATCTGTAATCTTCGATCCTCAGTTTTCTGTCACTCTGCCCTCACTTTTTTCAGCAGGTTGCCTACCCTTGCTCTTCTAGAAAGCAAAGAGAATTGACATTGGTTGATTCAACTAGATTTTAGTGAATCAAGATTAAAAGATACAAAATCCCATCAAAAACCAGGTGTGATATACTACAACCATCAAGGAGAGCTCTAACACAGAAATTCGTGACTTCATCGTGGGATACATAAAAGGCTAGCATACGGTGGTCCATTACTGCAGGCCATGGTCCCCTGAGCTGAAGCTTTTCAGTTGCTCCACTCACATGGTTTTTTAGTATGAAGTGAAATATGATGATTGAAGTAAGCTACCAAGATGCAGAATAAGTGCCACTTGTTTTGTTGTCTCGCCTACAGAAATAACTTGAAGTTTCCAAAGGGACTAAGGGATGGTGGAAAGTGAAGAGAAACAAGAATCCAATTTTGTAGTTTCATGAAATAAATCCTAAGCATCAAATATTAATGTCAGTATTTAGGGTTTGGCTTAAATCTTGAAGGATGAAGATTTTCTTTTACAGTATTTTTGGAGACTTGCTCATTCATATAATCTTGGTTATTTTAAAAAAGTCAGAATATTCTGTTTGTTTTGGAATCTAAACAAGCATTTGGCAGGTGGCAGTAAGTTTCACCGTCATGTTAAATGTTCAGTCAAAAATAACTGTAGAGGAGTGGCTGAGTGAGAATGGGCATGATTTAGTTCCATTCAACAGCCCCTGCTCTTAAGTGGATGTGGGCGGACCTATGACCGGAAGAGAAGGTGAAGCCCCTCCGCTGGACAGATGACCCGTCCCAGTCACAGTAGCGATGTAGGCGTGTGTATAACGGTGTTCTGCCAATCACAGTGTGACGTGTGTATGTTATGGTTTTCGGCCTATGTATGCTTTTGTTAGCTGCGCAATAAAGGAGAACGACCATACTCATATTGAGATCCATCGTTTAATCCGGGCTGGCTTCCCCTTCCAACGTCAAATAACTGTTTCTTCTCAAGACATAGATGTTTTTCAATAATTTTTAAATGGTGAAACTATAGTAAGAATAAAAGTATTTGATACATTTCAAGTGTATTCAGAGATGTGAGGGAAAGCAAAGTCTTAGAGCTTTTCTGTCTAGATGTTGTCATGAAAGCCCAGGACAGAGGTATGGCTGAAACTACGTTGCTCCAGACAAAAGTCCGTGAGACCCACAGAAACTAAGAGCCTTCCCTGGATCCTTCTTTTTTTTTTCTCCAGGAAGATGGTAGCTATTAGCTGCTGATGCCTACAAAGATCCATATAGTTCAAAGAGAAGAAATTTATATTTCCTCCCTTTGGTCCCAGTCATACCCTGGCTTTTATGTATTTTATGTTGATTATTAAGCATGACTGCAATTACAATACTTATATGTGTTCAAGCAACGTCCCATTATTACTTTTTAATATTATTTTGTGATAGAATATTTGAAATCACTGATAGCTTTTTTCTACTCATGCAATGTATTTTATTAAATTGTTTTCCTATATAATATACAAAGTTCATTAAGAAAGCAGTAAGCTGAGGGATATTACTGAAAGTATGTACTTAAAGGAAAAGTACATAGTCAATAGAAACATATTAATTGGTGTACATCATGCAACAATGATTCTTTCGCCAATACGTTAAAGTTTTATGAACCATTTTATTTTTGTTTATGTGGAAAGGCATTAATATTCAGTAAGTTGAACTAGGGTACACCTATACTACATACCTTGCATATAGCTGCCTGGTCCTGAAGATATTAGCAGAGCAGGAGCTGTTTATTGCTTTGCATGTTCCAGATAACCAAACATTGCTTAAGTAACTTCAAAATAAGGTAAGATAAGATTTATCATGAGGTTGAAAGCATAAAGAGAGAAAGGGACCATACATACTAGATACTGTCTCCTTTACAAAGGAAAGATGGATTGATAAAAGCTATTAAAAACTTGAATTAATGCATATTTTATAGACTCTTCAGCATTAAGGGGAAGATTAAACTTAAAGGTGGCCATTTCAGGCTTCATGCAGCACTTTATAATTTTATTTTCATCCCTTGAAGTAATGTGGGTGTAATGCCAGCACACCAATTATGTTACCAGAATGAAGTAACCGTCCATAGCAGCTTTGCTTATGATGCAAAACCGCAGAGGCACCTTCTCACTAGAATTCACTGTTTTGGCACCATGCACAGAAAATACTGTCTTTTTATAGGAGATACATTTTTTTTTCCTTACAAGTTTACTCTTTTGGTAGATTTCAAGAGGCATTAAAATTCTCTAACAAAATAACATCAAGAATGAGGGAGTAACAGGATTAGTTACTATAATTTAGTTGAGTGAATATGAAAGACTCAGAATATGATACAAAACCTACTGGAGATAAAGAAAAGAGACCCACTGGCTAAAAAAAAAAGTAGCTTTATGTGAAAATCACTGAAATTCACAGAACTAAAAGCTCATTCCCATATTTCTGACTGTTGGGATCCCACATGTTCTATGTCTGAAAGTAGAATCTGTATTGGCAAGTCATTCAGAAACTAGAAACAGTGTGGAGAAGCCAAGGGGTATGGAAGGGCAGAAAGCCCAAGCCAGCCCCAGATGCCTCTTGTAGCTGCAAAATCAAGGACAGGGTGAAGGAAACAAAACTGAAGAAGAAAATGGAGGAGGTGTGTTGTAAAGAAAATCCTATTTAAGTGATGCACAAAAAATGGAACCACTCATAAAAACTATAATGTAGTTGCATTCAATGTCCCTGTTGGATCACACCCAAAAAAGCCATGCGCTCTGATCTCTCAGTTTTCAATTTCCAAAGGGGAGCTATGTAAAAATGGGTAAGTTTATTACAGAAGGAATTCTTCCTTTTGTTATGGAAACTTAATTAAATGGCACATTCAAAATGGTAAAGTGTTTTTAGGTGCACAAAGATTGTTTACAACAGTTACGATGCTATAGACTTGGAGAAAATGCACATTAGTTACTAAAAGGTTTTAGAAAGAAAACTAAGTTGGTATAATTAAAAAGCAAAGTAAATTAAATTATTTGAAAAGTGATGTTTAGATTTTAAAATTTTTTTTACATGAACATAGGCAAGATGATAGATGTAAAAAGTAACTGGAAGACTAGAAACAACGATGAACTTGCTAACAGCATAAAACCAAAACTAGCTTCTTTTGAACACACCAGAAGCAGGGATGCTGCCTGAGATATCTGTAGGGCCAATACATGTTTACAGTAAGAAAGAAGTACTTAAAGAATTTAGAGAATGAATTCTTTCTCTTACACTCATTGAAAATGAATTTAGTTAAGTTATACTCCAAACTTCCTTTATGATGGACATGTCGGACAGACCATCTCAAATCTAAGTGTCGGTAGAATGGAATAGAATTAAGAACAAATTGGTAAAATGAATAAGCAACAAATCCCCAAGCCCAAGTGATATTCAGTAAGATGTTCTAAAGGCAGTCAGGTATGAAATTACTGTAATGTTGCAATATGTAGCCTTTTGCTTATAACTAACTTGGTGCCAGAAAAATAGAGGTGCCTAATATGATACCAAGATTTCAAGACAGTTCTTAAGGGATTTGGAGAACTACAGACTGGTAAGCCAACTAAAAGGAGTTTCAGAAGGATCTCATGACACCGAAGGGCACATAAAATTTAATGTACAAAAATCTAAGGTGATACACATGGGAAAACAATTGTAACTTTAGACATACAGACTTTGAATTTGCATTGAATTTTTGGAAAGCTCTTCTTTTATTTCTGATGCAGCCCATATCTCTTGAAACCTTTTGAGAAATGAAACTCTTGTTTTCCAGCAATTTCTGATCAGTACTGCATAAGAACCCAAATTTGGAACCAAAACTAAACTTAAAGAGATAAGCTATCCCAAATGGAAAAGTAAAAAATGAGTGTATTTCCATCTCTATCATTATTTACTTTCCAATAAATTTTAGCCAATGAAAAAATTAATCAGTGAATCTTTATGCATTTGACTAATTTGTAGCCCTTGTAATTCAGAATCCACTTGTATTTTATTTCCTTTATTAAGCAAAAGGCACATTTTCCTCATTTGTAGTCTTTAATTTCAGTCTTTTTATACTGTATTCTGAACAAGCCAAATATGCAGAATTAATTTCCCTACCTGGAATCAAATTAGGGGCCAAGACTGATTTAAGTTTTTAGATTATTTATCAGTGAGCTAATTTTTCCTTTTGTTAATGAAATAATAGGGTACAGCTCTGGCTGGTAAGCATGCCTCTGTGTCAGCCCTCTCAGCCAGCAACTGCATGCAAACTTTCATGATAAGTTTTAAGTTCTATGAATGATGGGTGGAACCACTTAAGTTGGTGACAACACTCAATACTCAGAAAAATTTCTTACTCTAAGCACTACATAGATAAGTAAAGAATACTTTTTGTGTAAGGTGGTGAGAAGACTTAATTACCTAAACCAGAGACTCTCAGGTATTTCAAAGATATTTTGTAGAAAATATTTGCAAAGACTATGTAGCAGAGAGACTGACAGCAGAAAGTAGAAGAGGTAGATTTTTAAAGAAGGCAAGTCTGTACATTGTCTCCTGCATGAATTTTGCTTATTTATAGAGGAATTACACCATGATATACTTGAATAAACACTGAAGAAGATAAAAAAAGGCAGCTTGGTCCAGTGAGCTGTGTAGAGTACACTGGGGTACCCTCCTAACTCACCAGTGGTGAGTAAACCACTACTCTTTCCCATGTCTCTGCCACACACATCTGACTGCAGCTTAGTGTGAGTTTACACTGCAACCTAGTCCAGTGAGGAACCTAACCTCAAGGGGTGCACCCCTACATCCATAAAACCCTTCTTGGCACTCTTAACGAAAAAAAAAGTTGCATTACCACAGTAATGTCCATAATAATACTACTTGAATAACCATAATAAATAATGAGAAAATAAAGCGAATGGAAGCACAAGGAACTAAAAAAGACTGCCTTCATAGGAAAATGTGCTTTCACATGTAGTGTCCTTTTTAAAAAAAAAATGTCTTTCCCTACGTAACACTGAAGGAGTGTTTTTTAGGAAATATTTGAAGACAGAAGGTTCTCTTGATCTACAACCAAATGCCTTCCCCTCTGAAGTAGTGTAGTAAGTGATTAACCAGCACTAGCAACACAACACATCTCTTTAGGGCGGGAACTGAAGAACATAATCAGCAAATAATGCAAATTACTGCTAATCAAATAAATTAATTCATCTCCCATGATTAGTAAAGAATTCAGTTCCATCTGCAAAGTGATGTCTGTATCAAATCTAGCCCAAGAATATGCAGCTTGATCAGTAAAGTTTGTAAATAACTTTGCAGCTGAAGTATGTTGTTCAACTAGAAGATGTAGCTCTGTTGCCAAAGTACTTCAAAAAATCCACAGCTGAGATATGGAGGAGCTCAGCTAGAGAAACAGGTGCCCGGATCTGTGACAAATTAAACTAAATCAGGAGTGTATTCATCTTCACTAACAGCATATACAAAGAAGAATCATAAATAATATGTCAATTATTAAACTGTGCAACTCAGTTAGCAAAATATACAACTATATGACTGGGGAAGTGTGCTATTAAATTAATGAATGCATCTCAGTCAAGACATGGAAGGAACCTGGTCATTAACTTATCACTCTAGTGGCCATGGTATTTGGAAAGTTACTAGAGGGGGCTGTGGCTGGAGGACAACACACTTGCCAGGGAATAGTACTGAACTAGGAAAATATGCAAGTGCAATGTATTTTCCCCTACATAGTTTCCTGCATTACTAACAGCAAGCAGGGTCACAGAATCACAGAATGGCAAGGGTTGGAAGGGACTTCGGGAGATCATCTAGTCCAACCCTCCTGCTAAAGCAGGTTCTCCTAGAGCATGTTACACAGGACTTCATCCAGGCGGCTTTGAATATCTCCAGAGAAGGAGACTCCATAACCTCCCTGGGCAGCCTGTTCCAGTGCTCCGTCACCCTCACAGTAAAGAAGTTTTTCCTCAGGGTCCTCTGCAGAATTGAAGTCTGTTCTTCAGAGATGCATCATGAGACTGTGGCTTATGGTCTTTTAGGATACCTCATTTCTGTTTGGAGACAAGAGCTGGGATTGAAGTGTCATTTGTTGAGGTGTCTTCCAACTGTCTTCTGATGTGGCATATTGTCTTTGGATGTGAGCTACACTAACTGTGGTTACAGCAGGGATAGTATCTGCTATTTTCCCATCCTGAGTTAGAGGTGGCTCTACAGTGGTAGGCTGCACTTCTGTATTCAATAGTATTGCTGCTCAAACCGGCCTATGTACTTAATCCCTGTACTTTGCTGTCAGCAAAGGAATGAGTCAAACTGGAAATTAATGTGGCCAGAGAGTAAGGCCCTTCCACTTCCAACCTTCTTTGAACCGAAGTAGAGTCCTGTTCTTGTTTACTGTTCAGCAACATGAACAGCTTTGGGAAGGGGCAGTGGAGGGGCAGGAGTGCCTGACTGTTTGCTGGCACCTCTTCTGCAAGAGATGCATGAGGCTCTAGGGCCTCACCAAAATTTGAGGCTTTGAGAAGTCAAAGGTTGCATTCTGGGTTCTGTGTAGACAAGCTCACAACAGCTACAATCTCAGTGGTGTTCAAAGTCAACCAAGAAGCTGGAACTAGGGCTATGCACACAGATTAATCAAATTGCAAATATTTCCACAGAAACATTTCTTTGCAAGACTCTTGTAAGGACAAAGCTTTTATTGCTGCCTATTAAAATTTGAAGAGTTGAGAAAAAGACACAATCTTAAAATAGATTCCATATAGTTTTTACATTGATTTCCCACATTTCAGCTTTGAATTCTACAAAAAAAAAACCCCAACAGGATCATAGGAAACTTTTTCTAAGCTGCAAATTTGCTCACTGTGTTACTGTTTGAACTTTTATTTGATGTCACACTTTCAACAAGCTGTATAAAAAGTTTTCAGTAATACCTAAATACAGAGATTTAAACACACCTGAAAATACGATGTGCTAGAAGTCAGCTAAAAGTTCTAATACATATGACATTACATCATGTGTAAATACTACTTGCTTTGATGTAAGTAACACCCAACTTCCTGAACAATGACATTGGAACTCAGTTAAAATTACTTTTCTGACAGTTCCTCTACATAATCCAGTCAGAGCCTGGAATTAAAGTAAAATTTTGCTCTTTAAGGTGCTCTTATTAAAAGTTCCATTCATATTTGTTTCTTATTAATTTTTATACCAATTTGCCACTAAGGATGAGGAAAAGGCTGAGATACTCAACGCCTTCTTTGCCTCGGTCTTTAATGGCCCGACAAGTTATCCCCAGGGTACCCAGCCTCCTGAGCTGGAAGATGGGGACAGAGAGTGGAATGAACCCCCCATAATCCAGGAGGAAGCAGTCTTTGACCTGCTATGCCACCTGGACATCCACAAGTCTATGGGGCCGGATGGGATCCACCCAAGAGTGCTGAAGGAGCTGGCAGAGGAGCTTGCCAAGCCACTCTCTATCATTTATCAGCAGTCCTGGAGAACAGGGGAGGTCCCAGATGACTGGAGGTTGGCAAATGTGACGCCTCTCTTCAAGAAGGGCCAGAAGGAGGATCTGGGGAACTACAGACCAGTCAGCCTAACCTCGGTACCGGGGAAGATTATGGAGCAGTTTATCTTGAGTGTGCTCACCAGGCACATGGAGGACAATCAGGGGATCAGGCCCAGTCAGCATGGGTTCATGAAAGGCAGGTCTTGCCTAACCAACCTGATTTCCTTCTATGACCAGGTGACCCGCCTGGTGGATGAGGGAAAGGCTGTGGATGTTGTCTACCTGGACTTCAGCAAAGCCTTCGACACAGTCTCCCATAGCATTCTTGTGGAGAAGCTGGCAGTTCATGGCCTAGATGGATATACTCTTCGCTGTGTTAAAAACTGGCTGGGTGGCTGAGCCCAGAGAGTCGTGGTGAATGGAGCTAAATCCAGTTGGCGGCCGGTCACAAGCGGTGTCCCCCAGGGCTCAGTTCTAGGGCCAGTCTTGTTTAATATCTTTATCAATGACCTTGATGAGGGGATTGAGTGTGCCCTCAGTAAATTTGCAGATGACACCAAACTGGGTGGGAGTGTTGATCTGCTGGAGGGGAGGAGGGCTCTGCAGAGGGACCTGGACAGGCTGGATCGATGGGCCGAGGCCAATTGTATGAGGTTCAACAAGGCCAAGTGCCGGGTCCTGCACTTGGGTCACAACAGCCCCATGCAGCGCTACAGGCTTGGGGAAGAGTGGCTGGAAAGCTGCCTGGTGGAAAAAGACCTGGGGGTACTGATTGACAGCCGGCTGAATATGAGCCAGCAGTGTGCCCAGGTGGCCAAGAAGGCCAATGGCATCCTGGCTTGTATCAGGAATAGTGTGGCCAGCAGGAGTAGGGAAGCGATCGTGCCCCTGTACTCGGTGCTGGTGAGGCCGCACCTCGAATACTGTGTTCAGTTTTGGGCCCCTCACTACAAGAAAGATGTTGCCTTGCTGGAACATGTCCAGAGGAGAGCGAGAAAGCTGGTGAGGGGTCTGGAACACAAGTCATACGAGGAGCGGCTGAGGGAACTGGGGTTGTTTAGTCTGGAGAAGAGGAGGCTGAGGGGAGACCTGATCGCCCTCTACAACTACCTGACAGGAGGCTGTAGCGAGGTGGGGGTCGGCCTCTTCTCCCTGGTAACAGATGATAGGACGAGGGGGAATGGCTTGAAGCTGCGCCAGGGCAGGTTTAGGCTAGACATTAGGAAAAACTTCTTCACCGACAGGGTTGTCAGGCTCTGGAATGGGCTGCCCAGGGAGGTGGTGGAGTCCTCATCCCTGGAGGTCTTTAAAAGAAGGATAGATGAGGTGCTTAGGGACATGGTTTAGTGGTGGGATGGCAGTGCTAGGTTAACGGTTGGACTCGATGATCTTAAAGGTCTTTTCCAACCGAGGTGATTCTATGATTCTATGATTCTATGACTTTTTAGAAGCAAAAAGTTAGCATGGCAAATATATCCTGAAGTATAGAAAGCAAGCGCTTCTTGCACAAACTCTAGTAATAAAGTTTTTTAACAAGTCAGTTGATGATTCAAAACCCTTCCTTTGTTGGCTCTTATTTTCTATGAACACAAAGAACAGTAACTGGAAAACCTTCCTCTATCACAGAAGGCACTTAGGAGGCATATCCCTTAATATTAAGATGATCACATGTATTCATCTGTCGCACAACTTCAATACCTCAGTGAGCCAAGACACAGGTGGTAAGAAGGATGGGACAAAATTCACAATCTTACAGAAGGAATGGCTTTTTAAGAAAAAAGAAAGATCAGCTCCATTTTAAAGGGAAGCACAGTCCACATCAGAAAATTACATCCCTCTTTTCTCTAGTTTTTAATTTCATGGGTTTAGCAATTACCAGGGACTAACACATGCTGTATCATAAGTACAGTCCAAAAGTACATATTTTGTAAAGTTCTAACTCAAAACTAGTGGAATTTATTAATCTCATAACTTCACAGGAAAATATATATTTCATACTTGAAAAATACGTGTATTTCATAGCCCATTGGAGAGTGACAGCTATAAGCAATTTAACATTTAGATATCTCCCTTAATCCTGCACTGAATGACCAAATGAACACTGCCTTCCTTGGGACACAGAACAAAGCAGGAGAGAGAGATGCACACAGCTGATTTTATAAAGTTGGGGTAAGTAGACTACAGACAGAAAGAACATCCAATATTCCTTGAGGAAGGAGTGGCCTTAAAATGTACTGGATGCTGACTTGATAACCAGGCATAGGACTGCAGGAAATACTTTGTTGTGAATAATTTATCTGTGACTTCCCAAGTCAGGAGTGCAGTCTTGGGATCTGCTTGTGAGGAAGTACAGCAACATCCCATATTCAAGGTTCACTGTAAATTTATACCTCCTGCATTTTAATATCATACTTCCTAGCTGAGCATACATGTGTGTCTTGCCTCTGTTCTAAACAGAAGAAATGCTGAACCTAATCAATCTTCCCTGTGTGCACTCAGACCCAATCTCCATGCACTTTCTATGGGCATAACTTTATTTTCAGTTCAATTCCTTTGGACTTCTTAAAGCATGGAAGCCATAGAAAAGGCTTCCTTCTTTATGTTCTTCCTTTTGAACTCTTAGTTGCCAAGTTATTTCTCTGCCAAAATAAACATGCCTCAGAAAATTTCTAAAAAGAAGTGATTAATATATTCTGGGTTTTTTTAAATGTTCTAACTCTAAAATGGCTGAAGGGACTTTCCCCTCCAGTTCAAAAACCCCAAACCAACTGTACCAATTAAATGAGTGTCAAACAATCCTTCACCCACCAAAAAAAGCGCAGAATAACTCCAAATTAATCCAAATTTTCTTTAAGAAAGCAGATCAAATAAATTTTAGCTATTGTGAAAAATCTACTTGGTGAAAATAGTGACATTATCATTAATCACATTTATTTTATGAGTTTGGTGGAACAAGACCCCTGGTACTCAAATAGTAAACCAGCAATAACAACAAAGACCTGTACACAAAGAGGTAACAATTTACCCAGAAAAGATACAAAGAAATAGCTATGGATTGATGGAAAGAGTGTTCTGTAGTGTGGATTCTGCAGTGAACTACATGTTCACTAATCAAAACTATTCTGTTACCTGAACTACGGTATTTTCTACTACTAAAGGTATAATCAAAAGTTCAGGTTAATATGCTATTTTAACAAGCCTTGACAGAGGATGTTGTACTGCAAAGGTTTTATATCAGCTTATGCGATATTATACAGACCAGCTACGCATTTACTAAATAAACGTATCAAACTGTTCATACAGCATTCAGCATGTGAGACAGAGCCTGCAAAAATAAAACAAAAGAGTTCTAGGCATGGAAGGGAATCCATGTTATTGTTTCTATTTACAACTGTGTAGAATGGTTGGACTTGAAACAGCTGGGATTGTCTACCTAATTGATTCAAATGTGCATTCAACTTGTTTAGATAATTGAGTTGATTATGTAAATGAGCTTTCTATGGAAGATGATGAATATGGTTTTTTCCCTTGAGTTCTAGTATGGTGTAATGATGATAAAAAAAGTTGTCACCAGGAAAATACCAGTGGTGTTTAAGACAACCATTTGCCTCTGATAGCGAAACAGAGCTACGTGAAAGCCTGTGTTCCCTGTATCCCAAATAAGCTATTAGATAGTTTGATTTACATAGAACAAGATGAATTTTAAAGGCTTATAGGCCTATCCAGGGTTGTCATGAAAAACAAAAATGAAATGGTTTTGTTACAGATAAAATTCTGTGGATCCTCAACTACAAATCAATTATTCATTATATAGATTTCTTACTCCACTGTGAAAGGTATAGGAATCTGCCATAGTTTTGGGTCAGGATGCACCACAGGATCCTGATGGGGTATGAACTGGTTTGCACCTTCACTGATTGCAAGAGCAATTTATGGCAATAAATTGGGTTTAGAAATTGGAGAAACTGGAGCTTAGTAAACTTGCAAATGCTACAAAAAATCTTTAGAAACATTTTAGATATTACTCAGAAATGTCAGCTTTCCTAAAAAATAATTTCACAATTAATTTACTGGTCTTCTAGAACTGAATTTCCTAAATTGGATATCACCAGGGGAAAATAAAGACTTACTTCCAAATGAATAGATTAGGAATTCTAAACAAAACTCTTTTACAGATATTACGTCACTAAGCATGTTTGGTGCTATTAGCTTTTGGACTGTGAACTTTTGGGTTTATAATCCTATTGTTAGGCTAATAACAGATTCTAACAGATTAACATGTGAAATCAGGAACATTCATTTAAAGATTAAAAGCAGGAAGGAAAATTAATATTGAAATGGGCTTATTTTGATAGTCTCCATCTTTTTGATTTACAATAATTATAAAATAAATGCATACCTAGTACATAATTACATATTTGATATTTTTATTAGTCTTTACACTTGAATAACTGGAAGCCAACATTTTTGCTGGAAAACTGAGTAGTTCTTGATTTTTTGATTTAGAATTATTTCAAGTTGCTGGTTTCCAATTTTAATTTCCCAACTTCAGGTGTTTTTTTTTTTCTTAATTTCTTCAGTGCTCAAATAAAGTAACTTGAAAACAAGTACATATCATTTAAGGGATAGACATTGGTAACTAACAATAACATTCTTTAAGACTAGGAACTGGCACCATATCAATTACGAATTTTTATGGTCAAGTATTTTATAAACCAGAATATTAGACTTACTTACATACTGTCATATTGGCGTTCCTAGCAGATTGCATTTCTAGAAGTGTATGCTGCAGTTAGCATAGCAAGCTATATATACAGCAGTGACAGTGGAAATTAAAGAATGAACATAATAGTCTGGAGTTGTCTAGCTGAGTTTATTGCCATTGACTTCTTTGCGTTTTTGCATTTAGACCAGAAAAGTATTTAACACTCTGCTTTCAGATGATTCTATATTTTCATAACATTACTGTCACTGTTGAGTCCAAGTCTTCTGATTTTTTCTAGATATAATATCAGTGGGTAAGTAGTGTAAAATACTGTGGCTCAAGAACCAGGCCTATAGTTTCTTTTATTAAAACAAAAAGCAGTTTTGCTAAACAAAACACTTTAGCAATCTTTGAGGTAGACAACTTATTAACCAAAATTGCTTTCCTTTTAAATCACAAGAGCTTTCCTTCTCTTTGAACCTGTGTCTCCTTCTTTTGGAGTGTTAAATGGCTTATCTTCCAAGCTGCCCTGGAAAAATCTCTGGTTTCAGGACAGTGAAGCAATGTGTCTATAATTTACAGTGTAATAAAACTTATCTGTGGACACTAAAGCACCAAGAGATTTGATTGAAGTTTATTTTATTATTCTTTAATATATGAAAAGCATCATTATAATAGAGATAGAAAAATATATTCACAATAGAATCTGTGATTTCCAGTAAAAGGCACCTATGGCCACACAAACACAGAGCCATTGAACGTATCTATCTGCCAAATAGCCCTCATAGTTTGGTTACCGGTGGTTATTCAGTGTACATTTCTGCGACTAATTAATTTTTCATGTTCACCCTTCACATAGGTCTTTAAACTTCGCGCATGCTTGGAGTCCTATTTTTTATAGTATCTCCAATATACAGAATCTAGTCTTTTGAGGAGTCTCTAGGTAATTTCCATTTGAAGCCATTACTATTCAATGGCAATAGTAATTTAGGAGGCCAGAGATCACTCACTGCAAGCTCCACTGCTGCTGAACTCATGCCAGTCATGAATACTGCAGATGTTTATTCTATCAGCAGATGGAAACTTCATGGGTCATTTTTCCTCCTTCCCAAGAGTAAATGTCAGTTTGTTTGAGACTTGAAAACTTGCTTTCTTGTCACCAGGTCAAAACTCTGACCTAATCAGTAACAGCAACATTTTAGGTTAGACATTAGGGAATCTTTTGATACATTTGCTGCTGACTCAAGCATATGCCCAAGAAACCAGGGAACTATTCCTTTCCCCTTTGAGACTCAGGTTCCATCTTGCATGTTTGATATCAAGGCTGTGCAATGTGCAGTTATTTTTAGCAGATGTCATGTCATTTTAACCTTTGAGAACAGTTTTAATGGACCCTGGTGACCGGAAAAAAAATAAATTTACTCTAACGTGAATTCTGTGCTACATAAGGTACACTATGAGCAACTCTGCACTAACATATTTTAAAATTTAGAATAATATACCCATTAAATATGCTCAATAGAAGCATAAGAGCATTCCTCCTTTACTTCATCAGTACAGCGTTAAAATCTGACAAGCACATTTCAGGACAAGTTATTTTTTCCTAATATACAAAGACCAGGAACCTGATAGAAATCACAGCTCAGGGTTCAGAGTTCAAATGACTGGCCAGTTGATTGTAACCAAGCAAATGAAGCTACAGGTCAAAAATCTTCCCTTATTGAATATGCTGCCAGAATTCATTGAACATTGTGGGTGTAGTGCTGCTTGTCACATACACTGATATGTCTCTGAGCGTGTCATGTACTGCATAAGAAGGAGGAAATGGATAAAGAGAGATTTAAAGTTCACTTCCTCTGCTTTTCAGACTGCTCTGAAATTGAAAATACTAAAATCACCACACAGTTAACGTGCCTCCGGTCTACTTGGAGCAGCCAGTTGTTTGAAATGAAAAGCCATGTTCTTCTACATGCCCATACATCCCATATTTTCTCTCCAAAGATGCTGAGGTTTCAAAAAAATAAATGAATTAAAACTATGGGTTTTTTTCTAAAGCCACTTACAACCATACCTCTCATAACTGATAGCTTGATTTTATGCACGTGTCCTTCTGATCTGAAAGGGCAATGAAATTAAATTTAATCATGTCTTATTTCATTTGACTCTAAAATGACAAACTATTAGAACCACTATGTAAAAAACAAAAGCCAGGCCTGCACTCTGCCAGCTTGCAAGTTCCAGTTTTGATTGTTGCTGCCATAACTCCATTTTACTAGGGCACAATAACATTAAAGTTGGTAAGAGTTATAATCCTGTAAGTAGTGGCCTGTGCAAACAAGATCCTTTGGCAATGAATCAAAGTTGATTCCACATTGTCACCCTCTAACAGAAAAGCAGTATTTACAGTTACGTTACTATGCTGCATATTTGCTGCCTGATCCCAGGGCCTGAATAACAGCAAGGTTTTATTCAAGACAGTCACCTGGATTTGGTAGGCACATCAGCTTTTTAAGGCTATGCACCACTGCCTATTTCTAGAGGCATTCTATTATCATCCCTGCCACTTGCCTGCTGTTAAATCTTGGAAAAGTTACATCCCTTCTCTATACTTCATTTTCTCCATTTCTGAAAATGGAATATCATTGCTAATCACTACAGCACTTTGGGATCCTGCAGTTCATTGGCCGGGGGTGAAACAGTGTTTTTATTATTACTATAAAGCCATATATATGTATTACTGCATGCCTGATGCTTTACTGAGTTGTCCAAATAATCTATGTCTTGTGATTACAAGTACTGTAACTTCCTGAAATACAACTGAGAAATAAACTTGAGCCCAGTCTTAAACCCTTAATGTCCCAGTAATTAAAAAGGTGGTTCTTGTATTAAGAACTGTTCCTTAGGAGGAAAGGTTTATAGGACTAGGCTTTTATTGTAAGGAATAAAATGCTGAAAATGTGTTTTTAGTTCTTCATGCAGGTCATGACTCCTCATAATAAACACATATGCATACCTACGTATATAGATAAAAAAAAAAACGTTTCTGAGAACCAACTGTACAGTTGCCTATAGGCTGTTTCAACTCCGTGAGTTCAATCCCAGGTATATATTCCTCTCACCTAGAAATTGCAACAAATGTACACAGCTGGGTTGCTAACAAGCTGAATATTACTGTATTTCAAAGTATTCTGTAAGAAATATTTTAGGACAGTTATTGTATATGCTCTTACTTTAACTCTGTCCTGTATTTAACAATGGAATACCATTTCACTTTCAAATACGTGAAGTCTAAACCTTTGCCTTTAGGGAACCCGACTCATTGCCATTTCAATGAAAAAGTTTCTTATTTTCTGAGAATTTTCCTCACATTACTTGTTTTCAGTAATGCTGGGTTACAGGGCCACTTTCTTATCTTTTGTGTCTTACCATTGTCCCTGAAGAAATTTGATTCCATTTTACTTAAGGCTCCATAAGCTGCTGATGTTCCAGTCTGAAGACAAAGGTACCAACAATCCTCAGAAGATACATTTCAGAAGGCACTCAAGATTACAGATCTATCAGAACTGACATCAAAGGCATGGTAAGTGATACTATCTGCAGTCTTACTCAGATTCTACAGAACACAATGGAACAGATCAACACTAGATGACTAGATTTTTTTTTTTCACTTGTTGAATCTCGGTGCATAAATGTAGTTCTAGTTCTTATATTTTTCTGCTCAAACTATGGAAAAGCTAATTAGGGAATTTCCAGAAGTATTATATTTTAGTTTTAACATTTAGAGAATCCCTTGTGTTAATATGCTTCCTACATCACCCATTTTGTAATTAAGAGAACAGGGTGTTTATTACAGTTTCTAAAATTCTACCAAACAAGCTTCTTTACAATTTTGTCTCAGGAAACCTTATCCAAAGTCTACAGAGATCACACAAAATAATCCGAAATGTCTTTCAAGGGCTTTGCTGGCTCATGGAGTAAAACACAAAAATAAACACTAGGGCAGAGAAGAAATATGGACAATTGTATGTTACTTCAAGAATTATATTAACAAGTAAAAAGACAAAAACAACTTAAAAGATGAAGAAATTGCACTGGACTTTTTGAGTAGCTGCAGGAATGACATCACCAGTCACAATATTCAGGATCTAAATGCTGAGATATCCTTCTTCAGGACTAATCACTTTTAATTACTGGGAAACCACATGAAAGGAAAATTAAATATTAGGTGGTCACCCTAGCTTCTGATGACTTACCCCTCCTCCTTATAATAAAGAAGCAGCTCAGAAAAACAGCAATAGAGAAATCACAAAAACCACATGATGATACTTCATTCCAGCACTATACTGGATATTACCTGTAACAAAGGTGCATTGGTAAAGAAGCAGTCTCCAGCCTGGAGAGGAAATGAGCCTGTGAAATTGTGAATATTATAAAGATTCTCTCTGGGGTCTAGCAGGTGTTGATATCCACTGTCAAAAATGTACTTGAAGTAATGAGAGTATTAAGACAGTGTATAAACAAGCAGTGAAGTATAATAGTCAAAAACATAAGGAATTGATTGACCTTTAAGCAAAAAAAGCAAAAAAAGGATTTAAAAAGAAAGAGTAAAACTATTTTCAATCGGTGCTTTCCTACTGGAATCAAGTCACATATGAATGAGAGCTGATGGTAATCATAAATCAGAGCTAGAAATTTTAGAAAAGCAGTAAAGAAAATCAGGAACAACACAGTTCTAGCAATGACTCTGATCTACAACTAAAAGCATATAATAGAAACAATAAAAATGAAGAAATGTACATATCTGTCACAGGACAAAAATGAAATATTTTCCATTCAGTAAAAGCGATAAAGCATGTTTAAAAATTGTACTAAAATTTGTCATTTTAACAGCAGATCCATTTCTAATTTAAAGGAAAAAAAATGTCTAAACTACAAATAATTTAAAATTGGTTTGCAAAGGACAGCCCTGAAGAGATAAGAGTGGCTGGAACAGCTCTTTGAATAATGGAGAATTGTCCTAGATGGTGATGTATCACTGCCACTGGAAATCTGAACACCAAAACATGAGGTCTTCCTCCAGAAACATGCTGTAGTTGCTAAGAGAATTCAGTTTTTGAAGTCCTATTTGTATTATACAGAAACTAAGAATAGATTATTAATTTATTTATAAAATTATTTTAAATATTTTTATATATTTTTTCTTTATAAAAATGATCTTTATAAAATGATTCTTCTTTCTTTAGAACATGAATTAGTTTGAGAGGAACACTTGCAACATTTTGTAGCAGAACCAGAAGCACAAGCTATGAATCAAACCTCCATGTGAAAGAAATCTTAGGCTATCATGTTTAAATACCTGATAATAGGTGGGCAACACATGTCCCAGCAATCACTTTTAGGCAATCTGAGACCAGACTCTTGGTAGGCCAGAACTTTATTTTTAGGACTACATTGATGACAAAGAATTCTGAATATCAAAAATGTAATAGCTGTTCATGGTTCTCTGAGATCATGAGGACTCATGAGTCTACCTTAGAAACCGATCCACCCTGATATGATTAAAGTGACTTTCAGGAAATAGCACAGTGATACAACAGCAAAACAAAACCGATAATGAATGATAACACCCCTAGGAGAACACTGCTAGTGCAAAGAGGAGATGCAGGTGATTTCAGTGGCTAATTTACTTTGGAGTATCAATTCATCAGTGTGGCAAAAGCAAATTTGCTTCTTAAAAGAGTTGAGAGAAAACATTCCTTTTTTTAAAATCAAAGATATGTAGAAATGCAAGGCAATAAAAATACTGTGACATAAACATACTCTCCAGTACTAAAACAAAGAAGATACCGTTCTCTTCTTTATCATGTTATTACCCCCAACCCTGCAACTGATATGTCAAAATGTTAAATAGGAAACCAGTGCATAGATACCAGAAGCTGTCAAATTAGATAGCAGCTGTTTGTTGACCCATGAGTCTATGAATGAAAAAACCTGTGTGTTCATGGTTAAGTAGAGACTAAAACCACAAGGGCCCCACTGAGAATATGAAATCTCAGCACTCCCCTAAAGGCTCCCAGGCTGCAGAGGTGAAAAGGAAAGGTTAGGTGATTGGTAAAACTTGTAAATTATGTATTTTGAATTGAACTGACATTCCTACCATGCAGTAGGCAAAATTCACTACAGTTTTATCGGAGCAATTGCTACTGGATTCATGAGGTAAATGTTTATTTCTTGCCTCCAAGTTGAATTTTTCTTGCTTTCTACTCTTTTTCACCATGCTAGAATGAGCTTTGATCTCTGCATAATGATACACGCATGTTCTATTATTATGTGCATGTTCGGTTTGATTTTACTCATCACATTAAACATTTTTCTTCTTTTTTCACAAAGGAACTATGAGTGTGTGCAGCTTACAAGAAACATATACAAACAGCCTTTTGTAACTGCACAGCAAGTGTCTCAAACTACAACCTGAACTATTTGTGAATAGGATTTACTCTTCTTGTTTGTTTGGCTGTTCATGCTCCTGCCATCTCTTACTTTTTCCACTCATTTATTAGAACCAGTATTCAGAAGTATGAAGGAAACAGGTACGTGGCAACGTTGATGGGAAGTCATTACACATATAAGAGATTAATCGGATGAAAAATTTTAAGGTTTTTCTTAAACATTTGCTCTCTTACTTGAATTAATTATTGGTGCAAGATCTGCAGCCTGAAGAGGACTACTGATTTCCCGTTTTAAAAAGTGGATGACCATATTACATGTATCTACTGAAAACAGTTTATTAAGTTTACTGCTTTCACAGTCCTGTGAAGGATTTTGATTTCCAAATTATTCTTAAGAAAAAGTGATTCTACACTAAAATAAAAAGATTTGTTGAATATGCAAATCATTAAGCTTTTGCTATTCTATACTACTTACTGAATTTATCATTATTCTTAGCGTACAGCCCTGGTAAACTAACTGAACAATTGCCAGCAGGAGTCTGAAGTCAGATGGAGATGAAAGCTTAAAGTGTAAGTGTATGTGTAAGAAAATAAAGCTTCTAACACTAAAAGACAAAACAGATTACTTTAGACATATATCATGTGGCTACTTTTTTTTTTTTTCTCCTCTTATTTCTCAGATGACACATTTGCAGGATCAGAGTTTTATTGAACTCTTAGTAGTAGGCATATGAACGCTATGCTTCCTAAGGTTAGTTCTGCTTAGCAAAGTGCTGCAAGCTTTCACAGCTGCTAAAATATTATTCCTTTTAGATGGCTGGATAGATGTTCCCCTTCCATAAACACTATTTGGAGTTTCCACCTGCAAATCAGCTCATTATCAAAGATCTGTAAGAGGCCATGAGAGAAGACCCTGTAACTCTCTATGGGCTCAAGAAACAAACATTTCAAGCTTTCAGAAGCTTTACTGACTCCCATCCCAGAAATCTGTTTTTCTTCAGGGCTTATGGTATATAATATTGGGGGGCACATGGAGATGGGCTTGGGATGGCAAAAAATTAGGGTGAATGAGACACTTTTGTGTCTTAGAAAGTGTGAAGTAGCAGTCTGTTAGCTACTGATAGAAGTTCAGATGAGAAAGAGAGTTGTTATCAAAGTTACTGACCATAATGTTACTTTGTCAGATCCCGGGAAAGACTGAGCATCTGCTGGTCATCCCCAGGGACCAGAGAGACTGTTTTTTTTTTGTAAACAAAGGTGTAACAAAATTCATATGCTCTCCCAAAGGATTGTGATTTCCTTCTTACTTAAATAGTACTTGTAAAATTCACTGAAAATCTTAGAAGATGCTGTAACAGCAAAAAGTATTATAGCACCAACTTGCATTCTTGCTTGAAAACAAGGTTCTATAGCCATTCACATTCCAGCTATTTATGTATCTCAGCACTTTCTCTGTGCTGTTATTTACACTTTATCTGCCAATGTAGGCAGATTTCTTTACCAATAAGAAAAGGTGTTTTGGGATTATTGTTTTTTGCTTTTGAAGACAGATTGTAGAACTCTGAGAATAATCCAGATCTCACTATTTTTGTATTTATAACTTTTTTTTTTCTGTCCAGGAAGAAAGAAAAAATTTCTTCGTTATCTTTTGCTTTAGTCAAAAGCTAAAAGAATTCCTACATTACAGTGACTCTCAAAAAAAAAAAAAAATAAAAAAAAAAATTCTCAGTTGTGAATCAGAGCTTAACTGCTACTTTATTTTACTTATTCTTATTTTATGCATCTTTGCAGATGATTGCCTGAATCTAAACTAAGTGATAATACCACAACATGTCACTAAGATCCAATGCAAGTCACCTCAACCTCAAAATAAATTGTTTGTCATGAGAAAGGAACATGGCATAAGCTAAAGTGTGATGCATACAATACTATTTTAAGGTGTTTTGCACAGGGTACCATAAGAGATTCCATAAAAGAAGTTACAGGCACGACCCTACAATAGGAATCACAGCACTGTACTGAGGTGGTATATGAATTTTAGCAGATCAGGTGCATCTTGTAATCCATGCAGCATCTGGCTGTATTCTACCCCAACATTAGAGACAAAACAAGTAAACATTATCTTTGGGGGAGAAACGCGACAACAGTGTATACATGTAAACATCTCCTTAGATGCAGAAAGCATTTAATTGTGAGCTTCTGATTTTGAACTATTTACATGTTATTCCTTCCCAGTATGCAGTTCTCATCAAGGCAAGGGAAAATTTATCTTTTGTTGCATATCACTGAGATATGAATTCTACTCAGCATCACACTTACATTTTTAAGCAACTGTGATGCTATAATAAGGCACTAACACAGCAGCCTGCTCTGCATACCAATGGCTAAATTTCTTATGCAGGCTCACTTCTGCCCAGTGGAACTGGGACTTCTTCAAAAAAAGCAATGCAAATCATTGCATTTGCTGTTGGGTCATATAACAGAACCTCACAGAAATTAGTAAGAAAAACAAAGCTCTTTTTCTCAGCCTTTACAAAACTATTAGCATGCTACCTGAATTTTATTTCAGGCACCGCAGACACACAGGTCACTGCAGCTTGCCAGAAGAGGATACAGGGTGGAGGACAGAGGATCTTTTTTCTGACAGATTCCTTAGTTGAATGTGCTGCTCTTGTATTTAAATAGAGCACAATATTCTTAGGTCAAGAAAGGAATAAACCCTTGTTTTCACTCAGTTCAATACTGACAGAGTTGGAATAGCTGACTTGCTGCTTTGGTTCACTCGTCCTAATAACCTGTCTGTTCAACAGCATAACTTTCCACCCACTTTAGACAGATCTAAAAACTAACACAAGACAAACGTGATTATGCCTGTATGAACAACTTAATCTGTCAAGATGGAACTCAAGCTCAGTTCCTCAAGGTCACACCCCATAAACCCAGTTAAGCTCGGTTGTGAAGTAATGCCATCGAGTCAATGCAACTAGTCAGGCACCGGAGACAAAGCCCACGCTTCTGTGCTCTGCTGGATGCCTCACACATGCCAGCATAGGTTTTAGCATGGATGTCTTCTCTAATCTAGGCTTTCTTTTCCTATTTAAAGATAAATGTTTCCTGTCAAAGGAACAAGGAAGTTACTGGGACTGAAAGGTTCTTATTTGCAGAAGGGAGGTGGGGGTGAGGTAGAGGCCGTCATCTCTCCTAGCTTCAAATCCCTTCTTCAGATTCAAGGTCTGCATGCTGGGCAATGCAGAGGACAGCATAACCTTTATGCTTTAAAAGAGAACTTGTTTTCACACCTGAAAAATGGAATATTAATAGGCAAGATGAGTCTTGCAATGGCATCCCTTTATGACCAATGACTGGTACTCCTAAATGCACCTATGAGAAAAAAATAATAAGGAGCCTTGAGACTGTCGTAAAAATTTTTTTCCCAGTAAGATAACCATTTATATCTGAAACAGCTTTTGCATTAAATGTGGCAAAAAGATCTTTTGAGTTCAGTGAAACCCACATTTTTCAATGGCATTCTCATTTATGGCAATAGCAGCCCAGTGCTACATTTGCAGGGTTGGAGGTTAAATGTAACAGACTCAGTTCAGCTCAGACACAAGAATGTTGTTTACAAGCAGAATCAACAAAGCCATCCTAATAAGACGCTAGGGTGTAAATTAGAGATAAGAAGAAAAATTTCCCAATTAAAATTTTCCTAAAGGTTGAGGGCTTAAAGCCATTACACACTGTGGTCAGACCTGGACAAAAGCAAAACAGAACCCCCAGACCCTCTTAGCTGTGATGAGGCTAGAGGCTAAGACAGAACAACAGAGGGAGTACCTTCACAGCCAGACTATAGGCAATCAGTTCTAATAATAGGTATGTGTCTAGACTTAAGGCCAAGTTCTGAGAAACTACTATTGTTGAAATCAGTGAGAACTCTGCTGAGGAAAAAGGAAAAAAGTGATCAAGGTACTTCAGCATTTGGTCATAATATATTAAACACTCCACACAAAGTAAAAATGCATGAAAAGACATCAAATTAATCCCCTTTCAAGAAAAAAATAACTATTTCTGATTGACATTTTTAGTATGTGCCAAGTGATGCATATTTGGGTCTTGCTTGTTCATGTACAAATTTTTGTTTGAAAACATGTACAATTTATGCAATGGATAAAGAAAAAACTCACTCTAATTAGAGATAACAGCTTTAATCTTGGAAAATTCTGACAGTCATCTACAGAGTCTGAGCTGGATTTAAGAGTTCTGGATTTCTTGCCTGACTCATTGACAGGACTACAAGTACAAGACCTGCTCCTGTGAGGACTGGATGCCCACCAAAAAAAATTACATTTAGCTGTGGCCACACTGAACCTACTTCTATTTTATATAGAAATATTTTATATATTTGCTATTCTGAGCATGCAATAGAATGCCTAAAGGAGAGCTGAACAAATGCAAAACTTCTCAATTTCTAGACCTCCCCAATTTTCAGGCTTTTGTACAGCTCAAGTATTTTCGGGAGGGGGAGGTTGACTGCTAAGCCTTGCTAGAATGTGGGAATAGGATGCACAGCTGTACAGTGCAGAAGTTCAGATAATACCACAGGCATTTGAGTCTATTCTGAACAACATCTGCAGGGGACTAAAATGAAGCTGATGAAAATGTCCAAGTACATTAACATTAGCCCACCTATTCTTTTGCTTACTCAAAAGTTATCCTGACCTTCACTTTAAAATTCCCCTCAGTTCACATCGCTTCCACATATTTTTCATTAATTTCATCTAGCACCTAAGTCAAGACAAAGTAGTAAGACTTTCAGGTTCTTTCAACTGCACTAGAACATACACTCCAATTTCTACAAAAGCCTTCAGAGAAGTTCAGGAATTATCAGATTTTTTTATTAAGTTGATTACTGTAGAAGAAGAATGCCTTAATTTTTAAATTGCTGTGGCTATGTCTATACAGACAGCTTAACTTGTTATCAAACTCTCAAATTAACACGCCTAAAGTCCTCTAGCTCACTGAAAACTGAGCAGCCAACCTTGAGCTCTTCCTTTCAGAAATGTAAGACCAGTGCTCTGAACCAAAGTGCTGGCATTTCCCCTCATGCCAAATGGACATAAAAGTAATCAGAATTCAATTTGTAACAGAAGCATCTTCTATTCCTCTTCTACTCACATGAACATTAGTAGTGTAAGCCAAAGTTGTATTAATTACTCTCTTACTACCATCCCACCCTTATCAAGCATTTACAACTTCCTAAAGTGAGTCAATTTTCCAACTTCTTCAAACTTCCCAGTTTTCCTGATCTTTGCTGCTTCCTTTCAGTCTGTCTGTCCTTCACTTTACATATATGCAAGCAACTGTTTTTCCACATACACTTCTTTAACGCACCTAAAAATTCAGAGGTTATCTCCTCAGAAAACTCTGCTTCCCCAGTTGACAGATAGCTCATTGTTCATTCTTATTAAACCAGCATGTAAATCTATAAAAAGTGACCAGGGAAACTGGATGCTTGCTGACATCATAAATCTTCTTGAGTGCCTGCTGGAGGAATGGCATGCTTTCTTGACATCTTTATGCTCCTAGTGATTACCATGAGTGCAATTAAAAAAACCAAAACAAAAACACATTAAGAAATAAGAAAGAAAAATGCATTTTATGTTATTTTTGTAAAAAAAAAATCCTCGGGACTTACCATTTTATGGTATTGTCGGGAAAACTGAAGGAGAGAAATTGCCTGGAAATCTTTTATGATTATTAATTAAGATGATGTTGCTTGGTTTGGCTCTCTGTAAGTCACTGGCAAAATTCTTATTCCCTTGGTGCTTTTTATTCCACTCCCCCTTCTTCCCTTTCTGTCAGTCAGCATCTTTGTTTACTTTTATTTGTATCAAAACAAGGATCCTCAGTGTCTACTGAAAGATTTCAACTGATTTCAGCATGCCTTGGAGAAAGCTATAAACTTTGCCAACAGTTTGTCTACCGCCTGCCTTCAAAACTTTATGCTTTCCAGGCCTGACTGAGATTGCACTGCAATGCAGGGATCCATTTCATTATGCTTTCTCTCCTTCAGTAGCTTTGGAGAAGACTAAATGGTGAACAAATTCTGGGCAATCCCTGAGCTCCGCAGACACTTGGCACCACGATGTATCAGTCAAAACATGGCACTGTATCTCACAAGAGCAGTCACTTCCACATATTGTTTTTCTGAAAACTAGGATTTTCTTTATGCAGTCAGACAGACACAGGCTTGGAATATTTCAGAGGCCCAATTGAAGAACACATAGGAGTAACCAAAGCACCAGCTGGCTGGGATACCAGGGAGTCCCAGGTGTCTCAACAAGCCTTCCCAGGATAAATACAGCATCACTGAAGACTGCAGTGTTCTGGCATCTATCTTTTTTATTGGTTATTGAGCTAGGTAGGCTAGAGGTATCTTGGGTATCCCAGCAACTACATCATTTCTCTGTTGGCTCCCCTTTCCCTCATATACTTCAAGTCCCAGTTATGGTTTCCCTGATTAAAAATCATTGGTTTTCTCTGAGGTTCACTGAATGGCTTTGCTTAAACAGTTATGAAGTAAAAGCACATCTTCAGAGAAGAAAATATAGGTTGTTTTTTCTTCAGAAGATATCCAAGACTAGAAGCTTTTGTAAAAAAAATAAAATTAAAATACTGTAAAAGGAAATGTGGAAATTGTAATTGATACATAAACAAGAATAACCCTTCAAAACAGAATTACTTTATTACAATTCAGAAGTGATATTAGGCAAAGCTTATTTGTACTGTGTCAGGGTCTTCAATGCCAGCAAATTTGAATAATTTAGCAAGCCAGTAACGTTATATAAAATTGATTCACATTGTGACCTAGCTGGTCTGTAAATATGCATGGAAACATCAAAAGTATGGGACTTAGTCACATCCCACTAATATAAAGCTGTAGTTATTAAAACAAATCTGATATACACCACATTATCTAGAACATATTTTAAGGTTTGTTCTTATTTTGCTATTCTTCTAAATCTGAAATATATATATTTCAAATTATAATTTAAAGCCTTGACCAAACGGTCCAGATTCCATTATGTTTGGCATTGAACTAATATGAAAGCAGAAAGGTTGTGTGTTTCTAAATTTGCATTCTAAACAGCACTAGACTTTAGATTGAAGAGGGCTGTTTGACTAACTAAGTTTTAAATACTGTATCAGTAATTTATTATCTTTTTAAAAAAAGCTAATGTTTAATAATACTATTATGGCTGCTATTAAAGCTTCAAACATTGGAAAAATACCCCACAGGAAAATAAATTACTATAAGATAAAAGACCATGAACTTCTTCCACCTGCCTTGTTATCTTTAATTGTAATTCATGTTATCTCTAAAACATACCCATACCTATGTGTTTAAAAGACACAAACTAAGCGCTTTGATGAATCTATCCAGAATATTTTCATTCTGCAAACATACATGCTACTCTGTTGTTATATATATGAAAACATGTGCATAAAAAGCTGTTGACACCCACAGAAGTGCTGAAGGTGGAACAAAAGAGTACATCAGTGCTAAAAATGACAAATTACTGCGGACTGCTTGTTATTTCATTAAACAATAATTTATAAAGGCCGTAGAAGGCTGAGATAAGTAGAAAAAGGAAAAACAAGTATGAAAATAAATTATCATCTCTTATGTGTTAGTACACATTTAGTATCTTTAAGAGCAAACTTGAAGGCAAATTTAGACCCTAGTAGGGCAGTTACAAACTCAGCAGCAAGATATGGCAGAACCACTTTAAACACTGAAGGAACCTTTAATATTGGAAGAAAACAGATGAAGAAATATGGTGAAGGGAATAATTGCCTCCAGTATCTTTGGCATACAGAGTGTCGTGGTTTAACCCGGCTGGCAACTAAGCACCACGCAGCCGCTCGCTCACTCCCCCCCCCTCCCTCAGTGGGATGGGGGAGAGAATCGGGAAGGGGAAAAAGGGTAGAGCTGAGGGCTGAGATAAAGACAGTTTAATAAGAGAAAATAATAATAATAGTAATAATGAGAATGATAACAAAATATACAGAATATACAAAACGAATGATGCACAATGCAATTGCTCACCACCCGCTGACCGATGCCCAGCCCGTCCCGAGCAGCGATCAGTACCTGAGCAGCGACCAACCGACCCACCAACCCCCCCCGAGCATGACGTTATATGGTATGGAATAGCTCTTTGGACAGTTTGGGTCCTAGCTGTGCTGTACTCCCAGCTTGTTTTGCACCTGGCCGAGCAGGAGAAGCTCAAAAAGTCCTTGAGCAGTCTGAGCACTGCTTGGCAACAACTAAAAACATCAGCGTGTTATCAACATTCTTCTAGTACTAAATCCAAAGCACAGCACTATGCTAGCTTCTGTGAAGAAAATTAACTCTATCCCAGCCGAAACCAGGACATTCCACCCCTTATTCTATACCATTTACGTCATGCTTAGGTCCTACCCTTACAATACATTCCAATTAATCACCACCATTTTCTCATCTTTTTGGTACATACACAGATATCATTCCCTTAGTCTATGGACCATCCCTCTGAAATGTCCATTGGGTTCATTTAGTCCACAGTTTTGGGCTCCATCTGTTGTAACAGTCTTTCAGGGCAGGAGAGATGGGGTCTGGTGTTGGGTTGTTGCTTGTTGAAGTCAGTTCTGGTTCCATCCGCTGTACTTCCTTAGTTTCTTCAAAATTCATTCTTCTTAATCTGGGTGATCCTTACTGCTACACCATTGATATGACATACAGCAATAGTAAAAATAAAGACATACTATATTACACAGCAATTAACATTATACAATTCAGTTCATTGGCTATTTTCACCCAAAATCAAATCCCTTTGAGGTACACATCGGACTTCCCCGTCCTTCCGCATCACCCACCAAGTAGAGCCAGGTCCTTGAGCAAAAGCAATCCCACGGATGGGTTTGCCTTTACCTGAGGCAGAAGTAACCCAGACTGTCTTCCCCAGCATATTTTTTACATGCACTACAGGGACTTTATCACCTTCTACAGTACGTAAGAGGTTTGATTGGGCAGGGCCAGCTCGGTTGGCAGATCCTCTAGTGTTGACTAACCAAGTAGCCTTTGCTAAATGTGTATCCCAATGTTTGAATGTTCCTCCACCCATTGCTTTCAGTGTAGTCTTTAACAGTCCATTGTATCGTTCAATTTTCCCAGAGGCTGGTGCATGATAGGGGATGTGATAGACCCACTCAATGCCACGCTCTTTGGCCCATTTGTCTATGAGGCTGTTTCGGAAGTGAGTTCCGTTGTCTGACTCAATTCTTTCTGGAGTGCCATGTCGCCACAGGACTTGTTTTTCAAGGCCTAGGATAGTGTTCCGGGCAGTGGCATGGGGCACGGGATATGTTTCCAACCATCCGGTGGTCGCTTCCACCATGGTGAGCACATAGCGCTTGCCATGGCGGGTTTGTGGGAGTGTGATATAATCAATCTGCCAGGCCTCTCCATATTTGTATTTCAGCCACCGTCCTCCATACCAGAGAGGCTTTAACCGCTTGGCTTGTTTGATCGCAGCACATGTTTCACATTCATGGATAACCTGTGCAATAGCGTCCATAGTTAAGTCCACCCCTCGATCACGAGCCCATCTGTATGTTGCATCTCTTCCTTGATGGCCTGAAGTGTCACGGGCCCACCGAGCTAGAAACAATTCACCCTTATGTTGCCAGTCCAGATCCACCTGAGCCACTTCAATCCTAGCAGCCTGATCTGCCTGCTGGTTGTTTTGATGTTCTTCAGAGGCCCGACTCTTGGGTACATGAGCATCTACATGACGTACCTTTACAACCAGGTTCTCTACCCGGGCAGCAATATCTTGCCACAATGCGGCTGCCCAGATGGGTTTGCCTCTGCGCTGCCAGTTGTTCTGTTTCCATTGCTGCAACCACCCCCACAAAGCATTTGCCACCATCCATGAGTCAGTATAGAGATAGAGCACTGGCCATTTTTCTCTTTCAGCAATATCTAAAGCCAGCTGGATGGCTTTCACCTCTGCAAACTGACTTGATTCACCTTCTCCTTCAGCAGTCTCTGCAACTTGTTCTTGTAGGACTCCATACAGCAGCCTTCCACCTTCGATGCTTTCCCACAAGACGACAGGACCCATCAGTGAACAGGGCATATTGCTTCTCATTTTCTGGCAGTTTATTATATAATGGGGCTTCTTCAGCACACACCACCTCCTCCTCTGGTGATACTCCAAAATCTTTGCCTTCTGGCCAGTCCATGATCACTTCCAAGATTCCTGGGCGACTGAGGTTTCCTATTCGAGCCCGTTGTGTAATCAGTGCGACCCACTTACTCCACGTAGCATCAGTTGCATGATGTGTAGAGGGGACCTTCCCTTTGAACATCCAGCCCAGCACCGGCAGTCGGGGTGCCAGGAGGAGCTGTGCTTCAGTACCAATCACTTCTGAAGCAGCTCGAACCCCTTCATATGCTGCCAATATCTCTTTTTCAGTTGGAGTATAGTTGGCTTCAGATCCTCTGTATCCCCGACTCCAAAAGCCTAGGGGTCGGCCTCGAGTCTCCCCTGGTGCTTTCTGCCAAAGGCTCCAGGTAGGGCCATTCTCCCCGGCTGCGGTGTAGAGCACATTCTTTACATCTTGCCCTGCCCGGACTGGTCCAAGGGCTACTGCATGCACTATCTCCCATTTAATTTGTTCAAAGGCTTGTCGTTGTTCAGGGCCCCATTTGAAATCATCCTTCTTCCGGGTCACTTGGTAGAGAGGGCTTACAATCTGGCTGTAATTTGGAATATGCATTCTCCAAAAACCCACAATGCCCAAGAAAGCTTGTGTTTCCTTTTTGCTAGCTGGTGGAGACATAGCTGTTATTTTGTTGATCACATCCATTGGAATCTGACGACGTCCATCTTGCCATTTGATTCCTAAGAACTGGATCTCCTGTGCAGGTCCTTTGACTTTACTTTGTTTTATAGCGAAACCGGCTTTCAGAAGGATTTGGACTATGTTCTTCCCTTTCTCAAAAACTTCTTCTGCTGTATTGCCCCACACAATGATGTCATCAATATATTGCAGATGTTCTGGAGCATTACCCTGTTCCAGTGCTGTCTGGATCAGTCCATGGCAAATGGTAGGGCTGTGTTTCCACCCCTGGGGCAGTCGATTCCAGGTATACTGGATGCCCTTCCAAGTGAAAGCAAACTGTGGCCTGCACTCTGCTGCCAAAGGGATTGAAAAGAAAGCATTTGCAATATCAATTGTGGCATACGACTTGGCTGCCTTTCTCCACAGTGGTCCATTTACCTGGGCGACATACGACATCTTCCTTGAAGGGATATCTTTCCTTCATGGCTGACAGTAGACGCCTCCAGAGGCTGAGGATTTGTGTCCCTTTTCCAATTGCTTTGTCAATGCCCCCTTCCCTAGAAAGGGATCCTAGTTGCTTGGCTTCCTTACCCTCCAGTTCCAGGCTGTTGGCCCCATTATCCCAGCATCGGAGTAGCCAGGTGACAATGAGCTCACCTGGACGACGGCTGAAATCTTTTCGGATATCTCGCAGCTCACTCAAGGATAGGGATCTGGTGGTTTCTGTCTCGTTTATGAGCTCTTCCTCCTCCCCTTGTGATGGCTCCGCTTTTTCATCCTCCCTTTCTAAATGAGTTGACTTTCGCTTCCAAGATTTCTTCTTTTGTATAGGGGCGACTGATACTGGCACGGGTTGGTTCATTGGAGTAGCTGCAGTGCATATCACTGGGGTTGGAGTAGCTGCAGTGGCTGTGGCCAGGGTTAGAGTAGCTGCAGTGGCTGTGGCCGGGGTTGGAGTAGCTGCAGTGGCTGTGGCCAGGGTTGGAGTAGCTGCAGTGGCTGTGGCCGGGGTTGGAGTAGCTGCGTGGGGCCTTATCCAGAGACTTTCTGTTCCCTTTGGATGTGTTGAATCATGTTGAACAGGGTTCGGTAAGCATGGGCCAGGCCCCAGCACATTGCAGTTATTTGTGTTTGCTTAGAATTGCCAGGGTGACAGCATACCTTTTCCAAATACTCTACTAGTTTTTCAGGATTCTGCACTTGTTCAGGAGTGAATTTCCAAAACATTGGAGGTGCCCATCGTTCTAGGCATTTACCCATACTACCCCAAATACCCTTCCACTCATAACTATCCAGCCCTGGGGCAGACATCTGGATGGTATTATTAAGTTGCTTACAAACTTTGGACAAAACTGAAACAATATTCCAAATAGATATCAATAGATATACCTTAACTATCCAAGGATGCTCAAGATACTGAAAAGTTATTGTAGTGAAGGAGGAAACATCATCAAAGAAGGCAGAAAAAGTGCCATTCTGTATTTCCTCCAGAACAAACTTTTCAGAGTCCCATGTATAATTGCTAATATTCCCCGCAAGGTGGTACCCAAAGTGCAGTACAGACTTCGACATGAAACCCAAATACCAGATAAAGCTCAAGGTCATTGTTTTAATAACAAGTTTCCCAAGCAAAACATGTCTGGTCACCGCAGAGCATAACAAACTGCAAAAACCAACACCAACTTTTAACAAGTACAGCAAAGGAGGGAGCATGGTGCAGATCGGATAAGCTAAGATCAAGAACAAATGAATCAAATTGCAACCCACAACTATTTAACAGATATAAATTCCTTAATATACTCTGGTTACTCTGTCGTTATCTCAAGCCCTTCAGGCCCCACGTTGGGCGCCAAAAAGGACTGTCGTGGTTTAACCCGGCTGGCAACTAAGCACCACGCAGCCGCTCGCTCACTCCCCCCCCTCCCTCAGTGGGATGGGGGAGAGAATCGGGAAGGGGAAAAAGGGTAGAGCTGAGGGCTGAGATAAAGACAGTTTAATAAGAGAAAATAATAATAATAGTAATAATGAGAATGATAACAAAATATACAGAATATACAAAACGAATGATGCACAATGCAATTGCTCACCACCCGCTGACCGATGCCCAGCCCGTCCCGAGCAGCGATCAGTACCTGAGCAGCGACCAACCGACCCACCAACCCCCCCCGAGCATGACGTTATATGGTATGGAATAGCTCTTTGGACAGTTTGGGTCCTAGCTGTGCTGTACTCCCAGCTTGTTTTGCACCTGGCCGAACAGGAGAAGCTCAAAAAGTCCTTGAGCAGTCTGAGCACTGCTTGGCAACAACTAAAAACAGCGTGTTATCAACATTCTTCTAGTACTAAATCCAAAGCACAGCACTATGCTAGCTTCTGTGAAGAAAATTAACTCTATCCCAGCCGAAACCAGGACAATTACTTTCATGTTTAGCATATGGCCTCCACACAAATCCAAGGGATTTTAAACCAAGCTCTGGGGACTGAGAGTCAACCCCAGCCCTACTCGTATGAAAATAAATGGTGCTGCTGAATGAATTGGAGGAATAATGGTCTATAGCAAATGGGTGGAAATTGCCTGCAAGAGGACAGGGCACACTTGATATTGTCAATTTGTTTATAGCATAGCTTCTAAATACAAACCACGTAAAGCTTACACTCAGCTGACAGAAAGGTATGCTTCACAGAAGTGGCATCAGAATACAAATAAATTGGATACCACTTAGAGACTTGAAAGCCATAGAAAAGCAGTGAGATGAAAGGCAAATGCCACTGAAAGTGACAGCAATATTTTCTTCCAGAGCACAGAAAATATAAAAGAAGAGAGAACTCTTTAATAGCATAAAGAGAAAAGATGCCGTGTTTCAGTAATTGAGTACCATACCTCTTCACAGAATTCAAGTAAATACTTCAAAACAAGGTACATTAAACAGCACTGCAGTCAAAAATCCCTCTCTATTGTTTTCTTCCTATAATATGCAATATACAAACATAAGAGAGGAACCAACTATGGACTGTGGTGTAGGCAGCTTTGTCTCCACCTGTGATCACCATTTTGCCATAAAGTACTGAGAGATTAATATTTGAGTTGAAACTACATTGTAAAATATTTCATTTGGCATAACTGTACTTTGTCTAATGTTTCCAAATGTCTCTTTTAATGAAACATTATTCCATGATACATTGCTATATTAAAATGTCTCATGACATTAGCTTTACATCAAAGTTTAGAATGCTGGCATTTCCCACATAATACTCAGCCTGTGGAACATTTTTACATAAATGCACACTTTTTAACCAATCAGGCACGTCTTGTTCATTTTTCAAAATATTATGGCATATTACATCTCAAAATAAAAGCTTAAACACTTGCTTTTCAGACAGATGAGTTTCCAATTGCTAGCATAAATAATATGGCTGCTAAACCAGAATGAATTAGGTTTAGATGATTTTGGGGAGATTATTGAACTGCTTTATACAAAACACATGAAAGCAGGTGACAGTCTCGTATGCCTTTTGAAATATTTTTAAATGTTTTTTTCAAAACACTTTTATGCGCTTCATCTGCTGCATCAGGACTGCTGATAATAGACTGTCTTTTCTCACTGCAGTAGAGTGAGATGAGTACAGGGGAGAATTATGTTTGTGACTACATAAGTAGTCAAATAATGTAGTGGTCATGAGCAGAGGGAAAACAAAAGTATGTGGATCAAAAAATGTATCAGGGATTTTGTTGCAGGTTAACCCATCTTGCTGATTGTTCTGTGTGCGTACATCTGTACAGGTGGAAAAGGACTGAAACTGAAGGCACAACTGATATGATAAGAAAGTGCCTGGTTACACAGAAAGTGTGTTTAGAATGATGACAGGTAATTGCTGGCATGTTTATATCCTGCAAAGCATAAAATAAAAAAAAATTACTATTTCATTTTAGTTTTCACCTTACTCCTCTAATTGCAACTGTAACTTTAAACAGAGAACATATTTCAAGCAGTACATGAATCAAAAAAAAGTTCAGAAAACAAATGTTCCACCTCTTATAGCATAAGAATAAGTTGTGCCAGGGCAGGTTTAGGCTAGACATTAGGAAAAACTTCTTCACGGAAAGGGTTGTCAGACTCTGGAATGGGCTGCCCAGGGAGGTGGTCGAGTCCCCATCCCTGGAGGTATTTAAAAGAAGGATAGATGAGGTGCTTAGGGACTACCCTGCTAACATCTTCAGTTCCTGCAGCAGAAAGGAAGTAACAGAACTTGTTAAATGAGCATTTCCAAAGCACAGTGCCTCCCTCTGCTGCTTCAGAGAACGACTTCTTCCCTCCTCCAAATTTGGCAATAGTTTAATGCCAAGCATGGGAGTACCTATCAGGTGGGCACATTCAGAGAAACCTCAGTGCCACAAGATGACTTACAAATGCCACCCAACATTTTTGTTCCAGTTGTGGCCAATCTCTAAAACTGTCTGTGTTCAGATACAATTCAGTTCAGATACAACTATAAATTATTTCAGTAATGCACTTTATTAAACCCTGGCCAAACCATGCCAAAAGTCTGTGTGTCATATGTATATATTATACAGAAAAACAAAACCACAAAATACTAAAATACATCCATTGCCACCTTCCCTCTCTTTCTTTGACATAAAACATTCACATATTCTACTGACCTCTGACTCCAGTTTATCACTGCTTTGACCAACCTATATCTGAAAGTTATTCTGGGGAACCTCTGGGCCAAGCACAAAGTTTATGAAGAGTTTAATTAAAAAAATAAAACAGAATTTGTTGAAATTGCTGTACTTTTTTCATTTTCTTCCTGTTATATATTATTATTATTATATATAGACATAAAGACAGTCTTAAAAGTATTTATTAAGTTACTGAGTTGAAAGGCTATCTCTGGAGATGTTTTAGAGGCCCACAAAGCTGCATGATGGGAAGCTCAGTTCTTTGTAGCTGGTGGCAGTTGCACGCTCGAACTATACAGACATTGGCTGCATTTGAAAATCTCTGCTTTGCTAGAATAGATTTTATAACTACAAAACTGCAGATCAAACTGGTGGTGTTGGGGCGATTATTGAGGGTCCCCATAAATATTATGAGCCTGAGGCACTGCCAGCAGAGACAGATGAGTCATCCAATATGTTTCCAATAAATATGTTTGAAGTCTTAAGTGATTTTATGCCAACCATGCTTTCACCTCTTTTGAATTTACTTCTGTGAACATTTGGAGCAATGAAATTTTGCTGGCATAAGTTTAAAAGCATATGCATGATATTCATGATAACTACTCCTGCTGGACCACAGAATATTTAGGATTGAAAGGGCTCATGCTAATAGCTACATCTTCTGATACATGAGTTGCTGTTCCGTGATGTTTGCTGGAATAAAAAGGGGCCATCTCAATAGTTTTCTCATTGCTGACAGGTGCAACTGCTGTTTCTGCTTCTTCCTTTGCCTTTATCTCCAACTACTAATGACAGAAAGCCAAGGATTCAGGGCTTCCTCCTGCATGCTTGTCGCCTAAAACTCCATTAATACAAGAGGAAATTAAATATACACTTCTCTTGGCATTGATGCTACATGGTCCAATCCTGTTAACATGTGCTTGGATGTTTAGCTCTTTTGACATAACCTTGTTCATAAAAGGAAGCAGAGCTAAACAGCATATATCAGTAGACTCAATCTTAACGATCCATTTTACTGGCTTTCACAGAATCACAGAATAGGTGGGGTTGGAAGGGACCTCTGGAGATCATCTAGTCCAATGCCCCTGCTAAAGCAGGTTCACCTAGAGCAGGTTGCACAGGATTGTGTCCAGGCAGGTTTTGAATATCTCCAGAGAAGGAGACTACAATCTCTCTGGGAAGCCTGTTCCAGTGCTCTCTTACCCTTAAAGTAAAGATTTTTTTTCCCCATATTCAGATGGAACTTCCCGCATTTCAGTTTGTGCCTGTTACTCCTTATCCTGTCACTGGGCACCACTGAAAAGAGTCTGGCCCCATCCTCCTGACACACCCACCCTTAAGATATTTATAAGCTTTGATAAGATCCCCTCTCAGTCTCCTCTTCTCCATGCTAAACAGACCCAGCTCTCTCAGCCTTTCCTCATAAGAGAGATGCTCCAGTCCCCTAACCATCTTCATAGTGCTCTGCTGGACTCTCTCCAGTAGTTCCTTGTGTTTCTTGAACTGGGAGGCCCAGAACTGGACACAGTACTCCAGATGTGGCCTCATCAGGGCCGAGTAGAGGGGGAGGAAAACTTCCCTTGACTTGCTGGCCGCAGTCTTCCTAATGCACCTCAGGATACTCTCTAGCTTGTCCAGGTCCTGCTCAATGGCAGCACAGCCTTCTGCTGTATCAGCCACTCCTCCCAGTTTTGTATCATCAGAAAACCTGCTGAGGATACAGTCTGTCCTTTCATCCAGGTCATAGATTAATAAATTGAACAAGATTGGAGACAGTATTGACCCGTGGGGAACACCACCAGCTACAGGCCTCCAACTAGACTCTGTGCTGTTGATCACAACCTTCTGAGCTCTGCCATTCAGCCAGCTCTCAAACCATCTCACTGTCAACTCATCTAAGGTACATTTCCTGAGCTTACCTAAGCCTTGCTGAAGTCAAGGTAGACAACATCCGCTGCTTTCCCCTCATCTACCCAGCCAGTCATGTTATCATAGAAGGCTATCAAATTGGTCAAGCATGATTTCTCCTTGGTGAATCCATGTTGACTGCTCCTGAGAACCTTCTTTTCCTCCACTTCCTTTGAGATGACATACAGAATGAGCTGCTCCATCACCTTTTCAGGGATGGAGATGGCCTGTAGTTTCCTGGGTCTTCCTCCTTGCCCTTTTTGAAGATTGGGGTGACACTGGCTTTCCTCCAGTCCTCAGGAACCTCTCCTCCTTTCAAAGATGACAGAGAGTGGCTTAGCAATAGCATCTGCCAACTCCCTTGGCAGTCCTGGGTGCATCCCATTGGTGTCCATGGATTGGGCATCCAGTTGGATGGATTGGTGTGTCCAGTTTGCCTACATTAACTCTAACCTGATTGTCCTTGACCAAGAAAAAGTCTTCCTTTCTCTCCTACCTCTAAGGTCTGGGATTCCTGAGGGCCAGCCTTAGCAGCAAAGACTGAAGCAAAGAAGGCATTCAATAACTCTGCCTCTTCTGTATCCTCCATCACAAGGGCACCAACCTCATTCAGCAGTGGGCCCACATTTTCCCCACTCTTCCTTTTGCTACTGATGTGCTTGAAGCCCTCCTTGTATTAAATATCTGTGTATTATAGGTATAGGTCAATATGAGCTGAACATGCGATTAGGCAGTTAACATAAGGACACTATAGCTGTTTTCCCCTGTGGAATTGCCTTACTACCAAACCACCAATGGGAAATGCTGCATTTCATCTATTCTTAAACAAGAAAAAACCCCAAACTTGGACAATTCAAAGTATGACTGCCTTAAGGAGCTGTTAAAATCCAATTAGGCCTAGATGACATTTCAGATTTGATGACTAACCACACTGCAACATAATGCAAAAGAAAACATTATTAAATGTATCCTTGTCTTAACGTACTGGTAGAACATAGGGAATGGCTCAATTAAGTACCTGTGCTACAGAATGCATATTAACTGCTTCTAAAATTACACTGAGTCCCTCTTTGTGAAATTAATCTCTCCGACCATAAAATGAGACCTTTACTTCTTTCTGCACTCTTACTAATTGCATGGCACTTCACTGGCTCTTGCTGAACTGAAGCTGGAGAATTAGGCCAAAGAAAGGTCACCTTCCTTCCTTTCTTCTTGCATGCCAATTAATGAGATCTAAACAGCAGCTTGTGTCTAGAAGCAGAGTGGATTAGGTTGTATGCAAGGAACTTTCCAAGCTATGGAAATAGAAGCAGGGCAAGACTATGTTGTCTAGGCCATGGCTACAACACATTGAGCTTGACATCCTGTTTTATGAGCCACCTTCACAAGTGCCAGTAGGTGGTCGTTATTTATAACCACCCAAAAATACGACAAGTTATTTATGACATTTCAAAAATTCCCTGTGTTAACTACCACACAGAGAAAAAAATATCCCCTTTACCCCTTCCCCGCTAATAGTGAAGCTATAAAAAAAGGCATGTTTCTCCAGCTCAGCACAGACAGCAGGGAAGACCTACACTTCACTGTCCCTATACCAAGCAATTTGTAGGGGAAAAAGCCTTATGTACTGTCACAGTAGGCTCCTTCTGTGAGGAACTACCCTCTTCCCTGTAAATGAGGCTTTTAGTACTCCAGTAAAGAGATTTGATCTTCCAGCTCTGTCTACTACATCATTAAGTGGGCTGTCTAAGTAAAAACATCACATTATAGTCTTTAGCTAGCCATCATAGGTTATTTCCTTGCAAATGTAGATCTGTGTTATCAATCCTTTTTTTTTTTTTATCCTGTCCACTGTTTTCTTGATATGACTGCCCTGAGAAGCTGTATCTAATTCAAACCTCTATATTTGTACACAATGCTACCAGTTCAAATTAGAGCATGTCATTAAGACAAAATTCTTGCAGAGGCAACCAGTGTGGAAGATTGCATGTAAATATTGTTAGAGTGCTCTGTTATGTTTGATATAGGCAAATCTGAATCCTGGAATCCTGACTTCCTTTGTGTCAGTTCTGGCATTTATTTGGCATCCTTGTTGTCAAAGCTCATTGTGCTAAAGCCAGGAATCTGTTTGACATGGTAACTGCAGCCAAATCTTTCCATATATTTGAGCATTGTGCCTGGCCAGTCACCTATGGGTAACTTTTTCCTCCCTGCATGTAATATGAAGCAGCAAAAATAATGTCAGAACAAAATACTTTATAACTCATTAAGTAGGTGACAAACATTCACAATCCAAACCCTTTCTCTATATTAGAAATGGACTGAACAAGACCAACGTAGTCAGAAACTTCAGTCAGACCTAAGTATAAAACTTCAGGTGTAACTTTCTTTAATGGATACTGCATATAGGCAGTCAAATCTTTATATAAGCATTACAGAAAAAAAAGTTTGTTATGACCAAACTACAAAATACACTTTATATGAAAAGCTGCTAAGGATACAATCATACTAAAATAGTGGAATGCAATATATAGAGACAAAACAGTAAACACGCTTTGTTGGCTTTGTACATATGATCTTAGCATTCATTGGTACAGATAAAGACAAAGGCACAAGACCTTTTATGTTTAGGGAGACTTTACAATGCTTCATACCCATTTTCCACCGGTGTAAATGGCATTATAAAGGTCAAAAATTATTCACTCAGCATATATGATAGACAATCATGTTTTGCAGGCTTCTTCCTGAGTTAAGTCCTTATCAAAAGACATGATGCCTGTATTTTCAGTAACTTCTGCCATACAAAGTGACTTATACCAGTGTGAAATGCAATGACAGCATCCTGCAGCCCCTTGAGCAAGTAGAAGTCTGTGTAATATGCAAGGCTGTAGGAAAATCAGGCCCATAGCATTTTTTTTAATTGCAGCTCTCAGTTGCAGAAGCAGGAATATCACACTGAATTTGATCAATTCATTTAGTCTCGTACCTTAATTGCGGTGGTGGCTAGTATTGAAGGCTTTGTAGGAAGCCTTTACATTTAAGTCACTAGTTATACTCAGTAAAGAGAAACTGACACAGAGAGAGTGCAGAAACCTACCATGGCTACTGACAATACAAAGTACTGGAAAATTAATCCCTTTTATTACACCAACTATTACACTGAGTGTTGCTTCACCATGGAAGGCAATTGCTTTCTGACCTCTGAGGTGATCTGTGTTTGCCCTGAAGCAAATGGACTATTCAAGACAAGATAGAAGAGTGTATCTATTCAACTAATATATTTCTATGTAGCAAGTCAAATTAGACTTCACAAAATAATGGCTCTTTTAAACTAAAACATGAAAAAAAAGCTAACTAATAAGAAATATTTTTTGCGTAACACGGATAAAGCATTTAACAGATTGCTGGCTTCCTGACACTCACCCTCTGGGCTTATATGCCATGAATGAAATTGCTACTGTGGCTGTCAGTGGGTTTTCATATTTGTTCCTTCCACATTGAAGCAGTCAGTTTTAATTGGTGAAAAGAAATGACAGCAAGCTCAGAAACTGTAGAAGAGATAGGTTTAATGTTATATTAGAAAAAGGAAAAGCTAACCTTAACTCCAAAAATGGCAGGAAAGCTTTGCATAGAAAGCAGAAGAGTGTGTATTTTAAATGAACTGCAATGTATGTACATATTTCATTTTTAGATGAGGATGGGGCATGACAAAGGCACTTTCTGCATTACAGATAAGTAATTTTCAAGTATGTAAACTACAAATATAATAAATTAAAACAAAAAATGGGAAGTTTTAGAAGCATTAGAATTCTGCTTTGCTTAACCACTCCAAAAGTTGATTATAAGGTGATGAAAGACCACCAGACAATCTGCATTCAGTAGTTCTGCTGTCAGACATCACATACAGGAGTGGCTTGCTTAGCCTACAGAAATCAGACCAACATAAGGTAACTCAGTTCAGAAATAAAATAAAACTGGGACACCCTGTCAACCCCCCTCATTTCACCATATACACTGACCCAATGAATAAACATTTGCTACTGCTGAAAGTAACATTCCTCTTTAAGCCCTGAAAATGCGATGAAGAGTCTAGAAAGAAAACAAGGGGTTTTACTGCTAGCTACTTATCAGGAGAAACACACATGTGGTCACACATGCTGAGGCTCCCCCTCCTCACATTTCTGAAAATTGATGTCCCAGTGGTTGAGAGGCCAAAACTGGAAATGCTTCGAGAGGGCTATGGTGTCCTAAGCAGCCTGTCTAGTAATGATCCTGAAGAAGGTAGAACTTTATTATGAGAGGGTATTCTGCAGAAAGAATTACCTCCCACACAACCTGCTGGACTTTTTGCCCTCCATTAAGTTTTCTTTAGGCTGCCAAAACCTTTGAAATGTGCATGGGAGGATCTCCTCACACTGAGACACTGGTCAATCTATGCTTCACACATAAATATGAATTTAATTTCAAATTCTAGACATCTTACAGCACAGCAAAGACTGGCACATTTGAACAGCAAACTCTGTGCAGAAAGCCAAGATGACTGTTCTTAATATCAATTTCCAGGATTATAACTGCTTTATTAATAGAACTTAAAGTTTTGGAGCATAAAATAAAATCTAAGAAAAAGACCAGCTACAGTTACTTTCATAATTTCTTTTTATAAATCCCACTGTACTTTTCCAAGTGAAAATCTATTTGCAGAAAAATGCAAGTAAGTTGTCACTGATGTTTTACCTATCAGTAATTTAACAGCCACATTCAATTCCCAAATGAAACCTGAAATAAATACAGAAGTAGGTCAATCTGAGGTCTCACCATTTTCATTTCAAAGGTTTTTTTTTAACATTAATTTGTCCTGAGGCACAAATGAAATATAGACAAACTGTATTAGATATTAATTTTCTAGAAGTGGATTACAGGTCTTCTCCATAGAGACACTGAACACTCAGTTCTCACTGAGGTAAACTTTTTTCCCCGAGTAAAGACAGCAATAACAGGTACCTACTGAGAACTGCAAAGGACACTTTTTTCAAAGGGTTCACCCTGTAAAGTGCAAGTATTCTGACTAAGCCCACAAAATACAACCAGTACAGAAAGGTACCCAAGCTGGACTCAAAATACAAGTTAATTCTGTGTTTGGTTAAATGCTTGAATTCAGAGGAAAACTATTTAGCCAATATTCAGGCTGAAGAGATCTAAGCTCCCCTTGCAATCATATTATTTTAGATGTTCATCATGTCCTGTTGAGTGACATTTCTCATATCTGACCAACTTGAAGGGCAGACATACATATGAACACAGGGGGAGGGTCTCAAGGCCACTGTTGTCTCTAAGTGACTGTCTTTAATTAGATTAAAGCACAAGCTGTATCTATATTAGGCTTTTAAGGCTAGTAACAGATTAATGGTGCAGAAGCCTCTTTATGGAAGAAGGCTTTGAAACCAGAAATGGTAAGTTGAATAATCCTGGCTAGAAATCTAGAAGATAAATATCAGATCTGAGACCTTCAAAGCTCTGAGCCCATGTGCTGGTTTCCTGCTTTTCATTTCAATTGCAAAGGACTTGTTCTGGCTGAAGGCAAAAATGACACCCAAAACTCATCTCAGAATTGCCCCAGAGTCCAGTTTGCATGGAGAAGAGCAGGTAGGAAGAAATTTCTTTGCCTTCAGGCTCCCCCAAGATGAGACTGGCTCCCGTGGGACTGTACTAAAAAGGATTCTCCTGTTAGCCTGCATGCCTGGAAGGAGTTTCTCATGTGACTTTTCATGCACTTGCTTTGAAGCAGGAAAGAGTCAGAGATGGAAAGGAATGAATCAGTAGTCAGTCTGACTTGGAATATCCATGAAGTAGTTCACATATATCCTCCCTCTCTCGCCCCATTATCATCTTCAGCCTTGTGAAGGCTTCAGGGAATTTGATAGCCAGAGGCAAGATTCTCCACTCCCACCTCTCTTTTGCAGGGTTCTCTATGACTGCTGGTGAAAAAGGCCAGATTCATTATTAAGCATCAAAAGATTTCAAAATCCCTTAGTCAGATTCCAAAAGTGTTTGCTTTCTCTTCCTTCCACTGGCAAGGCAGTCTGAAACAAAACAAATTTCTCCTGGAAAAAAAATACTAGCTTTGTCTGAATCACAAATAAGAAGTGTTTATGTTTAGATATAAAAAAAGAGAACTCACCCAAACCTTTTTCACATAACCAGTCATTCACTGATATGTATCTTCACCACAAAGCACTGAGTTTTGTGATTCTTGCCTTTTGTGAGTGAGTGATTGTGAGTGATTCTTGCCTTTTTCTTTGCTTGTTTCTTTTTTTTTTTTGACTGATTTCTCGTCATTTTTTTCCCCTACTCTACTTACTTTGAAATACAGTTTCTGAACTGCAGGGCACAGAAATGCAAGGTTATAAAGCAAAACGTAGAAGTCTTCTCCTTAAAAAAATGAGCTGTTTCCAATTTAAACAAATGCATATTGCTGTAGTATTCTCTCTGCTTCCCTGCAGTTATTATGGAGAACACCCGCTATATACACTGGGGTCATTATTTGGTGATCCAAGGCAAATGACAGGTTGCTAATGGTAACCACCTTATAATCAGTTCCTGGAAACACATGTGATTCATGTAAAATCCTGCTTAATAAAAAATTAAATAAGCAGCTGCTTCTATGATTTCACATGAGAATCTTCAAAACCATCTCCCAGAGGAGAGAACAGGAAGGAATCTCCTTTTTCTGTAGAAGAATTATTTGTCTGCCTCTAAGTTTCATCTGTTTTCAGATTTAAAAGCCTGCATTTAAGCAGCTGCATTTGAAGTAATGTTGGAAGATTCATCCTCACTGCCTTGTAGGGTGAAATTTCTAAAAGGCTTATTTTCCTCTTCATTTGAGGAATCAATGGTAGATACAGGCAATATGCAAACTTGCATACCTCATTAGTGGAAAAGCATGATGGAATCGCACAAAGCAATAAATGAGCTACCAAACATGCTAAACCCAAAGAGTACAAAATCCAGTAACAGAACTGCTTCTAGATACAAGTTAAACCAGAATTAGATAAGAGGGGAGCAGCCCTCCGTGCCCAGCCTGTCTTCTGAAGCATATCCTTGCTTTCAGTCTTGATTTCAGTCAACCGTTTGCTTTCTGCACCACTCTTTCTGTTTCCAAGCATCATTGTTCCTCAACCCTGAAGCCAGCCTTTCTGGTCTGGTCCCTCTTCTGCTCAGCAGTTTCTCTTGAGCTGCCGCGACTTTCATTCTCATTCTGTCAGTCCTATCATACACTCTGGAAACTTCTCTTCCCTAACTATCCCTCCCCACCCTGCCACGTTTGCAAAAATACATGGAAAAAACAAGTCTTGCCTAGAAAAAATATGTATATTGAGAGAAAAGAGCTGGGAGAAAGAAAGTCTACACTGAAGCAGCATGATTAACATGTGACAGTCACTTTTTCTCTTTCTATAGGATGCCATACAACCTCTAAGGAACTTTTTTTTTTTAAACATAAAGCATGTTCAGCTGCAGTTGTTTTCCAGTACCTACATGCAACTGAAATAACACATATATAGTAAAAGCCTGAAGGAATTTCCAAAACATTTATAAATTAAATATAAATTAGATAGTCCATCTGGTTTCTACTGACATAGACATAGGACTAGGAGCATGAGCAGATCACAGGCATTCTGCAAGGACTTCTGGTAGGGCACAATTACCCCAAGGGCTCCTTCAAACTATGTGGAGGAAGGCATTTTAGCACCTCGTCCTGAAACACAGATGATCTGAGAATAGCATAAAGCCATAGTAGCATTGAGGTCTCACTGGGGGGAAAAAAAAAAAGTGTTGGATGTCAGGATAGTATCTCCAGTTTGTCCAATTAATTCAGCACACTGACAAAATGCGGTACCCAATCCTGGTAGCAGAATCATACTAGAACTGTCAGACAACAGAAACCTGGAAAAAAACCCCAAACAAACAGAAGACTAAAACTGTGCTAAAAGGGAGAGGAGATCCTATCTCTGGCTTGCAGGATTGACAGGGAGCTGGAATAAGGGCTGGTGCTAGAAAGGCCAGTTGCAGAAAACACAGAAAGCAAGAATAACATCTGGATGGCTCTATTTGCATTTTTGCCTTTGAGGAAAAACACGCTATCGAGTTTTCCAGAAGTGTTTTAGAGTGAAATACACTCTCTTCAGTAGAGTTTGAAGGTATTCTTTGTTGTTCTTTCTTGATGCGAAATAGAATTCCGCTAGAAACTATTTTTTTGTTCTTGGAGTATAGGAAACTCCATCATCAAGAAAGTATGCCCTAAAAGCAAACAAGAAATCACTCCAGGAAAAAGAAAAGAACTTTTTTTCCTGCCCCAGAAGTGAAGTGAGAGGTTATAACATTTAAGTTGTGCTGGTATATTTATTTATCAACCATATTACCATCAGGCTCAGGCCTGGATACATTACTGTTCAGACATTTACTTCAAACACCTGAGTTACAAATCCAGTTACTCAAAAAAAAAAAAAAAAAAAAAAAAAGGAAAGGCACCTGCAGCAAATGCTTTGGATCTGAAGAACGCTATATCTCCAATCTTTTAAGTTACTGTATTTTAGCAAGATGAAAATCAGCAGCATGTTGCTGATATTCCTCTAGTGCATCCCATTCTACCTCCACGTAAAGCTCCCTGATCTTACTTGAAATGCTCTGTTCCAAAGCCCAGTAAAGCCAACAGGGATCACTCTGATTTAATCTGTCTTACAGTATAAATGTAAACCCTGTATCACATTTTTTCCAGGGGGAAAAAACCCAACCAACAAAAAAGAACTGAAAACCCAAATATTCATCTGTGCAACTTCATGGTGAGTATTAGTAAGAGGACTAGGGTTTTCAAAATATGTAAAAAGAGGTGGATTCCCACTAACTTAATGGAAATTTAATAGGAATTAGGCATTCCAGTCCCAGGGGTCTCTGAAAACCCTGACCAAAATGCCTGACTCGCCAGTCTTCTCTTTTTATATATACTGTATTTTGTTCATGTTTCTGTGCATTTCCATCTACTTGTAGCCATAATCACACAATAAAGCTAAGAAAACAATTTCTTATTAACAATGTGTGCTACATTTTCTACCTCTTCATTGCATATCCCCAGGACTCTCATAGCCGTGCATTTAATGTGAGTAAATTAGTGAGTTCTGAAGTAACTGTTAAATTAATTTAGCACCGGAAAATAAAAATTGAGACAAGAGAGCTATCACCATATAACAGCAGTAGGGAAAATTTGCTTATTATTTACCTGTGATAATTTGGAAAATGCTTACGAGTTCTTTTTCGATTTCACTGCTTTGCCTGAACATAATGCTGTTACCAATTCCTACTGAGGGTACGAAAGTTAAAGTTTTAACAAGTGCACTATTTTTAATTTAAAAATTTAATTTAATACAGGTGATGGAGCCACAAGTATTAGAATACTGTAGATTAGCTAGAATATTAGAAGCATTAACAAGAAATGATGCTGGAATTAAGTAAATGGATGTTGGGAGACAGGACCAACACAATTCTTAATCTCCAGCATATTGGACATAGAAGTTCTATGTATGCCTCTTAGAAGTGCAAGTACAACAAGAAGAGAGTCCTCTGAAATCCAGTTTGAATACTTCACTGAGACTCAGAATAGACCCTTTGTCAGTGAAATCCCAGGTGCCTTGCAGTCATGCTTCTACCACACTTCCATGCAACAGCCTATCTTGGATTTAAAAAAAAAGGATTCCTGAAGGGCTTTAATGAAATTCTTCACTAGTTTGTGCCCAAGGCACTAACCTTTTTTCAGTCTTTCACATGATTGCTCCATCCACAGATAGTGCTTTTCCTAATGGGGACTCCCATGGCTCTTTCGGCTTTGAGAATACCTCTTTCAGTTACGCAAGCTATAGCTGTCTTTGTAAGATCGAACTAGTGACACATGATAGCTGAGAGGAAAGCAACAGAACTTGAAGTAACTGCAGCTGTACAGGTTACCTTTCCAAGACAATCTGACTTTAGTCAAGTAGGATACGTTAAGCTGAAACCAGGATTCCTCATAGCAAAACCAAACACTTGTATAAGTCTGTCACATCTAGCAGAACAGATTCTTGAACTCCAAGTCAAGATGCTGGACTTAAGTTCTTGCCTTGCCATGAGATCTTGGGCAAGTCACCTCAGTTGTTTGTACTCTATTCCTCCTCCAATCTCTTTCTGCTTTAATATTTAGGTTATAAATACTTTGGGCAAGGAATCCCTTCCTCCCTTTACATGTCTGTGAACTAATTAACAGAGCCCTAATCTGAGATGGAACTTGCATACTTCATAGTAATAGAAAAAAGATGCGAAGGATGATTAAGAAAAAAAAAGATAACACGCTTGCTTTTCTGCAGACTTTCAGTGCTATAGCTTGTTTGCTTCTTTAATAACTGGCACGATCTGGCAAACTCTTTCAACTGTACAGTCTGTTTACAGTTAATAGGGGCTGCTGGTGTCCATTTGTTTGCAGAAAGGGCAGTGGGGAGAGAGCAGTCAGGAATTTAAGACAATGTAAGAAACAGATTGGAATGTGTAGAATACACTCTGGATGCCAATAGTTACTGTCCACACTTTTAATAACCAGTTGTGAACTAGAAGAATAAGTGTTACTTGAAGATTAAATCAGATGGAAGATTTCAGAAAGAGGAATGTACATTACACACCAGATAAGCTTACTGGGCTTTTTGAGAGAGTCTGATGAGCACTGAAGCTGGGACAGGTGATGACAGCCTCTGAATGAAGTGTCAAATGCTAAATGCTATTTATCTCCTTCATGAGTCACAGTTAATCCAATTTCTTAATTTATAAGCCAATTTTGATTTTGATGGTTAGAAAATTTGCACTACAGTGTTCCAAGACAGTTTCAAAAGTCTGGTTTCCACCATTATGTTAATGAGTACAAACCAGAATATATTTGTTTGACTTTTTAAACCATTGGTTAATTTCAGTGCTTGATCCATTCTTTATGTTCTCATCTAGATAAATAATGAGATCACAGATGCAAGCAATATGTTTTCTTATGTGTTCCATTAAGATTGGATAAAAATCAGTGAATAATGCTTTAAAAAACCGCTTCCCCCTTCAGTACATTAATAATTCTTGCTGATTTATTATTGATTCAAATAAATCACTCTTTGTTACAACAGGTGTCTTTGCTTTTTGGAGGGAAACAGCTGCAAATATTAGGAAACAGAGGAAATTCAAGATAATCTTCTGTTTCTTTTCAGTGCATAGGAATCTGTCAGTTTACCAGGGATGAAAAAGTTTGCAAGAAAGAAAAAGCCTTTGATTTTTTTGTTGCTGTTGTTTTGGAAATATTTAAGAGGAGATTTGGGGGAAATAATGGAACAGGAAGAAGTCTTAAGGACATACTGTAATGAAATAACTGAGACATGGCCAGGAATAATTACAGTATTCCATCCAACAACAGAGCATTAGGTAGTCCTGGAAGGAGCATGGAGTTGGACTCTATGACCCTTATTTATGGGTCCCTTCCAAGTTGAGATATTCTAGGATATGAATTATTTAAGATGAGCTGTACATACTGAACCACGCGTGCCTTTGACACACATCATGTCTTGTTACTGGCAGCGCAGTCTGATACACAAGCACTCTGGTGTTCAGCACTGAGGACTGTGCAAAAGACAGGGCAAAAGAGATTCAGGCTCATGACTAAGTGTCTATAATCACTTTTTTTTTTTAGCAGAAAGTATCTTGTGTTTTTCAAAGGAGAAAGGGGAATGAAACCATAGACTGAAATACTACTGCCATTTATTATTGTAAGACTTTAGCTCTACTGGCTTTGCAGGCTTCAGTCACTATTTCTCACTCCTTTTGCTCTTTCCTAGTACCAACTCCATGTCTGTGAGAAAGTTCAGCTTAGCAGCTGTAGTGCTTTAGGACAGACACGGATTCCTAAAACCCCTCAAGCAGCTCACAATATCCTCCTTTCTTAGAGATGCAGCTTCATCAGTCCCATATTTACAGTAACTTGTATACTGGAAAGCAAATCAACACATTGACTTTACCCAGGCTCCCAAAAGCTGTAGTTCCTTTACTTCAGATAGCAAACATGAGGTGGTGGAAATTGTGTCATGCCTTTTCTGACCACTTGGAAACATATCTAAAAATCTTAACAGTCCTCTCCTCCTCTAGCTCACAGCCTCTTTTGACTCATGCGTTTCCGACTGTCTTTCCTTTCCAATAACTTCCCTTGATCGTGGCAGGTTCTGCAACCGCAAAACCTGCGTAATGGCAAACGCCACCACTTCAGTGCTTCTCTCTTGATCTGCATTTAATCCTACTGCTGGTACAACAGCTTTTTCTTCCTTCTTTCTGGAGAAATAGCATTACTCCATATTCTTCATTCACCTTAAGGGAAGTTCTGGAAAACTGGTATCCGCAGAAGTCATCTGCTTCACTGTTTTGTCAGATGACTGTCCCTAACTGGTAACTCCTAGGGCTGCAGATGCACTTTACTTACAGACTTAAAGACTCCAGCCTGCAGGTCATTAGCATAAGCCCATAATAAAACATATCACTCAGAAAACCATAGACCAGTCATACAGTGAAACCAAAATACAGGCTTCTTTTAACAACAGCTTCCCTGAAGCTTGATGACTGAAAATAAGAAAAAGACAACATGCATTCATAAATCTGAGTCAAGTCGCGAGGATGGAGCCACTCTTTGCAGTGGTGTCCAGTGACAGGACAAGGGGCAATGGGCACAAACTGAAACATAAGAGGTTTCAGTTGTATATGAGGAAAAACTTTACTCTGAGGGTGACAGAGCACTGCAACAGGCTGCCCAGGGGGGTTGTGGAGTCTCCTTCTCTGGAGATATTCAAAACCCGCCTGGATGAAGTCCTGTGTAACATGCTCTAGGAGAACCTGTTTTAGCACGGGAGCTGGACTAGATGATCTCCCAAGGTCCCTTCCAAACCTTGTGATTCTGTGATTATTAATGTGGCTGCAAGTAAAATTAACAGTATATGGCCATAGTGAGTTACAAATCTCTCTAAAAATATGTACTCCTACATGTAATTTATTAGGATTTTTTTTCTATTACTGAAAGGAAGAGAGAATATTCTGTAACACAGTTGAATGGCCTGAACAAAAAAATGACCTATTCATTAGAGGCAGGTATCACTACTTTGCACAGACTTTTGAGATCAACAATATTTGGCCCATAATCTCCCCATTCTCCTATAATAAAAAGCTGGGGTACAATAATTCTTTCCAAGAAATTTTGTTTTCCATCTTTTAAGCATTTAGTTCATCAATATAAAAACTAAAATCCTTCAAAAGGAAGTTGCTTTAGGAAGTGGTTCCATGCTTCAACATTATCATTACATACCTTCACATTAAAATGTGAAAGTAGTACACGAGTGGTAAAATAAAGGTCAGCAGATGGGAAGTGCTTTTGGTAAAAAAAGCACATTCAGAATGAATAGTAAAAAGCATGGCTGCTTCTGCGAAATAGGACAGATGCTAGAGAAAACAGCTGGTTCAGACAAAGTTCCTTGAAAAATATCTTTTAAGATCCCTATCAGTGTAGAAAAGGCTATTGGGCTCTCTGTAAGCTCTTATTTGCATTTTACATGTTGGCTGATTGACTGTCTGATAGTAAAGGAACATATCAGACCAATAGAAAACCTCCCCAAAAGCTTTTTATGATGTATGTGTTGGACTTTCAGGCAGGTAACTGGTGAACAGAAGCTGCTGTTTAGGTAAACTGCTTCTTTTCTGAAAAAAGTGTTTATAACCATTTGCATTTATGAAAATTTATGCTATAAATAAGATGGGAACAGTTTTATTGGAAAGAGGAATCAATGAGATTTGGAGTTAATATGGTTTTTATCAACTTTAGTTTGTTTTGGAAACAGCAGTAGTTTTCCTTATTAAACAAATCCTCTTTTTGTTGTGTATGAAGATCTGCTTTTATGTTAGGACAGCAGGCAACTCCTACTATGAGAAGATTCTACTTAAGTGCAAGTGCCACTGCAAGATTTTTTTTGAAAAACTATACACACAGAGTGCTAGATACGAATATTCTGTACTACTATGTAAAGGAAAAAAAAGAAATGAAGCATTATGTCCAAGTCCACTAACTTTTCTCAACTCTGCAACAGGACACTGATGTCCTGCTACAGTTGAACCATGAGAGCTACAGTACTAAACAGGATTAATTCATGGAATACTTGTCTTCAAATCTGTGTAAAAAGTACAGAACTATGCCTTTGAAACATACATTTAATTGTAGCCTATTTAATAAGACATTCAACCTACAGTCTACCACAGTTCTGTCAGAGTAATTAGAGACAACAAAGAAAAATTTTCAGTGATAACATGGAGAATCTTAAAGGGAGTTTGGGATAAATCATAATGGAGTTGTGGGCTATAAGCCACAGGGGTTTGAAATAATACCATTTTAGCACGTCACACTGTGCTTGGACATGATTTTATTATACAACTAAAGCTGATGAGTCTAGAATTAGCATACAACATTAAGGTTTACTTCTGATGTGTTGAAGTATTTTTAACTGTAAAACAGCATGTCAAAGAGGGAAATAGACCAACTTAAACATAGCGTTAAGGAAATTTGGGGAGGGGGGAGAAAATAAGATGTTTGTTGTTATTCTTTGAACTTTTATTTAGAAAATTGAACATTCCTGTTTATCTATTGAATTGGTCTGACTTGATATACAAGGTGTCTTTTGCATTTCAGAGAGACTCACTAGTCAATTCAATAGTTTCTCCTTTTGACTCATCCCAAAACACAGCTAAAAATGGTTATGGGGTTTAGAACTTTCCTATGAGTGCCAAGCACAGCCAAATTGGAGTGGGGTGAAAAAAACCCAAACCAAACAAACCCAAGCAACTATTCTGATTCTTTCCAGAACTGAAAAGATGAAATTGCAAGTCAAGACCTAAATCACATGGTGCTACAAATACTAGACTTGAGAGGTATTATAACATTACCACCAAGAAATAACATATGGAAGAATCGTGATTTCCATCACTGCAGAAAAAAAGGAATATCTTGCTGTTGATCATCAGCAGCTGTGTATCATGAGGTTGTTAACTCTTGATCACGCAAATATCAAAGGTTTGAGTAGCCTACACAAAGAAGCAGAAATGGTTCTTATGCAGCCTTTTAACTCTAATAGACCCTCAAGCCATGTGTCATTGTTACTGAGTCACTATATGCAAATAGCTAACTTAATAATCAGTTTGTGATGAAGGATAGAAAGTTGGAAGTTTTTCCTTTCATTTATCATTTAAGAGATACAAAGCCCGAGAGGAATTTTAGATCTTCTGCAATTTCAGCAACTTGGAACAGGTCAATTTTTCTTTCTCATCAGGTATCTAAGTGTCATAGCAACACTAATTTCTCCTCCAAATAACCATGTCTGCAAAATTGTGTTAGTTATTTGTTCAGAAAAGATGACATTTTAAAAAGCATACCCTTCTTCATTACATTTTCTACAGCAGTAAATTGTCACTCTAATATGAAAAAAGTACTTAGACTTTAAGTATGAGATTTTCAGACACATTCTGTGTTAGCTTAACTCTACTTTCCACTGATTTTTCAGGAAACAGAACTATACTAAGTGAAAACCTTAAATGACATTGAAGAATTCAGATGTCTAAGAATAAGAGGATTAAAACAGAGCCTTCTGTAAATTGCAAACCGGTTCTTGCACATTTGCAACTCAGTGATTCATTTTAATACAGTCTATGTCCAGTGACAGATTTAAGAACATTCATAATACTAAACATTGGTTAGGTGATTTTACTGGATCAAAGTAGACTGCTGAATATGAGTTACTGACAGAGAGAAGGGTTAAAACCTGTATTGAATTTGCTCCCAGAACCAGATTATTAATATATTTTATCTTAGTTCCACTGCAAAGACAAAAATACTATAGTTTGCTACAGGTATGCTAGCCTATTTGTCTGTAGATGTCTGCAGCTATTTGTTTTTACATATTTGATGCCAAATACTTGGTTACTGATACTACCATCATGTATTATCACTCTTAAAGCTTACACTGACAAGCAATGGCAGGTCCCTTTATAGCACTGCTAGTCATGGAGGACACTTTTTGTTGCATACCTCAATCATTTCACAATATGCTTATGCCTCCCCACAATGAAGAGCTGGCAGGAAAAATAACACCCCCCGCAACGGCATGCTAAAACAAAGATTTACAAGCGACTGCACATCGAGGGTGGAAAAATCACATCCCTGTAGTCAAAGATTTGCATTGATAAAGATTACATTGCTCTAATCCTATCTAGATCACACCTGGTTTGGTAACAACCAGTATTTTGCACAGAAATTATTGCTGCAGAGGTGCCAGAATTTCAAACTAGTAATTTGCCTCAGTGATTAAACTCAGGTCATACATTACAGTACTGTTTGACAATATTTATTTTAAAGTGCACCTGCTGATACACACATTAATACATATGTAATAGTGACGATATCTAAGGTCAAATAACAGGTTAATACAACATCCAATCTTAAAGTATGATACATTTACCAGTTCAAATATCAATAGCCTTTGAGGTTAATATTCTCAAGACTCCACAGCTTTTGAGTTTTAATAGTCATAAGTTTTAAGGGGAGAAGCTGCCATTGCAATTCTTCATCTGCTGCATAGCTCAAGCACTGAACTCAGCCAGCATTCCTGTAGGAAGGAATCTCATCACTTCTGTTTGAGTTAGATGTACTCTAAAAGACACCAATCTCTTCTCTACTCACACATCCCAGGACACCCTTTAGACCACAGCCTCCCAACAGAACCGTCCCTCAACTGGTTGCCTGCTGTGCTTTCCAGATCCTTGCCAGAGTTGCTTACCTCCCAGTTATGTTCTCTTGTCACTAAGAATGACCTACATTTTTCACACTGAGATATAGTACCTTTATTTGGCTGCATTAAAATGCAGGCCATCCAGATGAATTCGGGTCGCCAAGCATTAGGCTACTTTGTATAACTGTCCTATCCTGACAGTTTATGACTCCACAAAAAATATGAGTGTTCAATTCCCATTTTAAGGGATACTGATTATCCTCTTATACCATAACAGGCAGTGATACAATGCAGACAAATTACAAGACCAAGATTTCCTTTTCTTTCTCTTCAAGAGGTAATAAGACTGTCTTGAAAGGTGCTGTGACTCATCAGCTTGCAACATAAAAAAATCAAGAACTGGTTACTAAGTCCCTGAACTAAGTTGACCTCACTATCATAATTTATATACAGGTAGTGTATGTGGATAAAACACCTGGAAATACCATGTGGGGCAAAATAATGCAGAAATTCTACATGGTTTTCCATTTTCCTTTTTGCTCTGGGACTCTAATATGCTGAAACCACTTAGAGTATTTTTGCTCTTTCTCCTCCCTTTCCCCATTTCTACAGGAAAAAAACCAACCCTGAAATCTCGTCACTTTCTGGCATGACTTCTGTATCTGGTGCTGACAAATGCAAGGTTACATTTGACAACTCTGAAGAGGACAGATAACATGCTGCCTGTAATTATTCATCCTCCTCATTGAGTCCCCCATCTGGCTTGAATATATGTGATCTCACTTGTCTCCCAAGTGATTTTTTTTTTTTTAAACTCTTTGGAAGAGGCACATCTTTGTTATGCGTTTGTAAAACACTCAGTATGCTGTCCCAGGACCTTCAGAAACATCTTCAGAGCACTTAAATAATTCCATACCCTACCACTACTTTACCTTCTATCACAGTATGGGGAAAACAATTTTATGGTGCCTAAACACAGGACTGCCACTAGCCAGCACTTGGCAAGGCCACAAGAAACTCTCATGAGTGCCACACAGAGCGTTTTGGAACACAGCGTAGCCCAGAGCACAAGATGTACTGACATCCAGTACAGAATTCACAAGCCCACCACTTAAGAGATACTAAAATAAAGCTGGTCATTCGGCTTTCAGTTTTGTCTGAGCATATTCATTACAGCTTCCAAGTATAAGCCAGTCTGCAGCTATTAGGTACTAGGACTGGCTTTACTGTAAGCATACTGTTCCCCTGAAATAGGATATCTGGCAAGACAGAATTTGTCATCTTGGTTCAGACTTAATGTTTATTCCTACCTTTTCACTTCCACCTTCTGACTGGTTTCCCTCCCCCCTGTTTTTAGGTTTTAGGGTTTCTTTGCTAATAGGTGCCCACTGCAAGAATACAAACTGGGCTGAAGATGGTTCAAACAGTTCAGGAACTTCTCTACTCCTCTACAGAAACTTGCCAACCATCAGAATCAAGCACCTGGTTATTCAGATACTACCTAGATCTGGCTGAGCATTTTGTTGCACTTTAACTGTAACATAGAAGTAAGTATCTCTACTCTTTCATTGTATTTTCAATTCACAAAGGGAAAGGAATAATACAATCACTAAAGTTGTACTTTTCTTATTTCCATTCCTTTTCCCTGAAGAAAAAATAAAAATCAAAGACAGGCTGGTGCAGGACAGTGATTCATTCACATATGCAATGCATTTTAATAACAAAAGGTATTTTTAATCTACTTCATAGTCTATAGTAACTACTGCAACTTTTGAAGAAGTTCTGATTTTAAAAGTAACAAAAACCCAAATATTAAAAGAAAATTAATATCATACTTGGAAACTCTAGATTGTTTATTACTAGGTCTCTAAGTTCAGGCTAATGAGGAGCTGCAAAGGGGGAACTCCCATTACTCTTCCCTGGTTTTGGATATTCTCTGATAGGCTGGGGTATCTATCACAGGTTGGCCTAACCTGCATTGGCCATGGAGGAATGAACTGATCACATCGCTTTCCCCACCCATGAGAAATACTCAAAACTAGGGATGTCCTCCAGGAGACAGGTTCACCCCTGGTTAGACCTTCTCTCATGAAACTCTTTTCACCTGCAAATATTATTCTTTTGTTAGGATTGTTTCAAGCGAATAATTGTCAATATCATGTCAAATTACCACACCAGGCAGGGCTACTTTTACAAGGTAAAAGATGTTAATTCCTTATTTTTACTGTAGAGGCTTTTGCTTCACATAAAAAAGGTCCCAGAATCCTACTTTCTTACCAGGAAAGGAAAGACTGAGTAGTACCAGCTTAGTCTTTTGCTCAACTGAGCCTGAAGCTAAATCTGAAATTACAACACCAGCACCACCAAATACATTTAACCTAAGACTCATTCAACTTGAATTAAGTCAAGTCATCACACAGAGCCTAGTTCCAAAAAGATTTAAAAAAATAATCAAGTCTTTAACAGTTTTGCATGTTAGCAATGAGTTGTAACATTGAGTGTTAGCAGGCTTTTGGAAGTGTTTCTTGGAGATAAAATTTGAATAATCTATGTGGTTTAATTTAAATAATTTATGCATAAAGCACTGCAGAGTTATAATTGTAATTATAATGTTCAGCTCAGTAGCAATGAGGTGCATTTGAAGTCGAATACTGATTGTACTGTATATCTTATGCTCCGAATTTCATTTTGTTTTGAACAAATCCTTTTGAGCACAGGGAGATGGCTCAGAGCTTCACAAAAGTTCCCGAGTGAAGTTTTAGAGAGTTTCTTTCCTACACATTTTTTATTATTATTATTTAAACTCTGAAATCCAATCTTCCATGCTTCTGTGTCATGGTGATAAAGTAAAGGTGGCTGAAAAGTGCCCCTGGTCGGAGAGGAAGGACTTTTCTACTTTTCTTGTGAAGGAGCAGCTGTTCCTATCAATAATTTCCTGAAGCAATAGGCCTGGAGTGTAAACAATATTTTATATGGATGGCAGTGGAACAGAGGATGTTATTTCTGAAATTTTTTCACTTCACTGTGGAGAATGGATTAACCCTATGTGACATAAGAAATTCAAATGTTATTTGCTTGAACTAAATTAAAGGGTTAAAGTATTTTAAAGAGAAAAAAATTTCTACAACAAAATGGTGTCATCTTAGTAACTTGGTTCATAGAGAGGGAATGTTGTGGTATTAGCGGAACTTCAGAAACTGCATGTTGAAGCCTGAACAGGCATAAGGTTTGTTCCCACCATTCATATTAATACTGTTATTTTTGAACTTGTAAGAGATGTCCATAAACAGATGCTAAGTTTAACAGGCAAATCCCTAATACAGCCATTCAGGATGTTGGGCAAGCATGAGGGGAATGGACAACAGATACTTGTGTGTTCGTCCTAATTAAAATCTCCTACTGCCATCACTGAAGTTTGAAGGACCATTGTTCTAATCTAGGAAGGCATACCTCCTGTGTGCTGTTTCCAATAAAATCCAATAATGTATGCATTCCAATAATGTATCCTTGTGCTGTTTCCAATAAGAACTAAAAGGGTACATAACATTCAATTTTAAGCACAAATGACGAACTCAAAGATCACCAGATTTTAAGTCCCTTGAGCAATACTTGCAGAGGCCAAGCTGGAGGCAAGAGAGCACACTTACAGATTCCACTGCTTATGAGCAGGTCTTGTCAGAAGCACACAGATATTCAAACAGGCTTCAGGCAGCGTCAGTGGGCCCCAAAGGTTGAATAAATAACTGTAAAATTTTCATGGGTGAATGGGGAATGTGCTCCTCAATATCAGGAAGTAGTAAAAGTTTATATCTGCATTTCTTTTCATGGAGCGTATGCTGCTCCACACCATATACTGCTGCTTAAAAAGCAGCTGTGGAAGATAATGACATGAATCACTGCCTTACTCTCTTTGCAAGTACTGTATTTTGCTCTTTCCGTTTTGTCCAGCATTACATGTGATGATGGATGATCATACTCATCCTTTGCCCACCCACATCTATGAGAAGTGCAAGGTCAGTATACCATTCCAAAAAATGGATAAATGAGTAGCCTCTTTAACATCTTATATCTTAAGAATATTTCATGTGAAGAGGGCAAGCTAGATCACCAAAGGAAAAAGCTTATGAGACGAAGAAAGGCAGCTACATTTATTTCAGTAGCCTTCTAACAAACTTACTTGAAAATGTTAGGACTAGTTAAACCAGATGGCTCCAGAAGCTTAATATTTCAGTTAAAGCATTAGAGTTTCGCATATGTTTCAGTGCAGGAAAACAGAGTAAGTCCAAGTTTCTTCTATGCTGCTATCATAATATGCAGCCAGCATGCTTTAATAAAGGAGCTGTCATTATTCCAGCTAACCTCTACAATAGGTTTCTAATCAGAAACTAAAAATAGCCTGATTTTTCTTTTATCTTTAATAGCTACACACTACTGTAATTTTGTTTTAAAACTGGAAGATAATCCATTCTTTGCATTAAATGAGTTCTTGCAACATTAAATCCGAATCTGAGCTCGTAGGATCTTTCTGCTTCTTCTTTATTTTGAATGACGGCGTTTTCCTGGAATGCTGCAGGAAAGGCATTTTAGGTGTTCAGAACAGACCAAAACCCCCCAAAGCCTCAATCTCTAGTCAAAAGCCTGAAACGATACAGAGATCAAATGATGCCATGAGACCATAAGCAGCAATTGCTCTTTTAGCACACTTTGGTTCTATTGTAGGGTCTCCCTCTTTACTGAATAGCTATACCTCCCAAGAGCAAAGTCTGAGCCAGAAGCCATTTCTAACATATGCAACTGAACAGCCATTTAGGAAATAAATTAGTTTCCCTTCCCAGAATGCCTCTGCTTGCCACTTCAATTTCCTAGTCAAAGCTGCTGGAGCTGCAGAGCCAATGTGTGGAAGAGCAACCTAACACCAACAGGCTGAGAAGTAAGGCAAAGGGCCTTACCAGCAGTACCGCTATAAACAGAGTGAAGACAATATGGTGGGGTCACAGTGAAGCCATAAGCGATGGAAATGAAGTTACCAAATCAGTATCATCTTTGTTTCCCATTAACAAGCCATGTAAAAGACCCAGCTTGAGTTACTCAAGCTATGCAAGGGGTGATTTTCTAAATATATTGTACCTGCTCAGACCTGTACCAAGGCAAGTTGAATGTTACAAGGACCTATTGTGTTTAACATCTTTATCAATGACTCTGGAGAGGAGACATAGTGCCCTGCTGAGTTTGCAAATGACACCAAACTGGTAGCACCCTTTGACAGGCTTGAGGCAGGGCTGCTATTTAGACAGACCTACAAGAGTCTGAGGAATAGGACAAGAGGGAAATTCAGCAAAGGCAAAGGCAGATTCATGCATCTGAGAAGGAAGAGCTCCTTTCAGCAATACGGTCTAGGAACTGAGGGACTGAGAAGCACAGAAGGCTGACAGTATCCTGGGCTGTATTAACATGACCACACCTAGTAGATCAGGGGAAGAGATACCCTTTACCCAGCACTTGTTAGAGCATTAGACGGACTATTGTGGGGAAAGGAAACAACACAAATGGTTAACCAGCAAGAATAAAAAATAATGTAATGTTTAAAAATAAGGTAGTTGCTAAATGCAACCCGTTATTACAAAATTAAAGAAGATCCAGATAACACAACAGATAGACTTTCATTCCTGGAATTTAATAAATTGAAGTTGATAGATACTATGCTCTTGATCTGAGATAAGCAGCTTTATCAAAGCAGCCAGTTTGATAAACAAGCAATCTGTGAGGAGCTAAAGAGATTAAGCAAGTGAAACCTTCAGAAGCCATGCTTTCCTGCTTCAGCGGTCAAAATTACAGCTACTGTAAGCTTTATAGCTTCCAGCTCCTTTCAGATCACTATGAACACACACAGCAGGTATTAACTAGTCATTAAAAAAAAAAAATTCTCAGTTTATAGATTAATTTTCATTAAGACTGCACCTATATGTCCATTTTTGCCAGTATCAGCCTGCAAATGCTAGCAAGTTGTGCCACACCTAGAAATAAGGCTACCAGAAGAAAAAATATTCTGCTGCTTCAAAAGCTGCGGACCTTAGTTTGGAGTTCAAACTGATTGGTACCATGTTATTCTGGCAGTAGTTCAAGATGAATGGGCAGAGACTCTAGTAGTATCAAATTGGTGGGAAAAAATATTTGATTTTTTTCTAGATGCCACTGTTTAAATGTACAATTTTATCGCTCTATTTCCCAGCAGAGAAATAGTTAAGACTTAGAATCCAATATTAAGGCAGAACAAAATAGGTTAAAAACTAACTGAAAGCAATTGGTTATGATTTTGCACCACTTTAACTCAATTGCTTTGTAAGCTTATTTCAATTTTAATCAGCCTTAAAAGTGTCTGGCAAGTCCAAATAATTATGTCTGATAAAAAAAAAAAAGCGAAGTACCCCCTCTCAAGACATACATATCATAGACTGTTTGGGGAAAAAAAAAAAAAGCCATCAACCCCCTACACACACACAAGCCCAGTAACATGAGGTAAAGCCTGAGGCAACCTGACTACCTTCCCTGTAATAAAATCCAAGATCATACTCTTCCATAGAAAAGGCAGGGGCAAAATACGCAGAACTTCTAGAAGGAGATATCCTTGATAATGAGCAAAACAATTCCAAACTCCATTCTGGGTTTTCTTTCACTACTTAAAAACAATATTGGTTTTGCAGTCAGTTATGATGCAAAGCTTCAGCTGTGACTTAGTGTCCCCTGCCAATCAAGGCACCCATGTTCATTCTGTAATTTTACCATGCTTCAGTGAAGTTGCCTGAAACAACACACATGATGCAACAAAAAACCCCAACAACCAGAAAACCACACCAAACAACCCAGCTTTAACTGGCTGCATTAACCCATGAACTTGAAAAAGTAAAGATCAGACATAATTATATTGACATATTGAAATGTAAAGTTAAAAAAGGGGAGAGCATGCATACAGAATTATGCTGGCTCATCAACTACACATGACAGACTGTCTGAAGCTCAACTCACTCATCTCAATATTTCTATTCACCTGACCTAGTATAGTACATATGTCAAAGATTTGAGTGGGGGGAAAATACGACGTTTAAAAATTGTATTAAAGAACCTGACAACTGCAAACAGGATATAAATTCAAGGGTTCAGACTACCTGTAGCACAACTCTCAGAACAAAGACCTTGTTTTTAATAGTACACACACTATGTTTGTCCCACAGCAGGCAGCTGTCTCTTATAACTGATGTCTAAGGTAACACTGATTGATGCTGTTCCTCCAATCATTTTCCAAACTTCCCTGTTTAACGAGGTGAGCTGCACAATGGCAGTTTATTTACCTGCTGGCAACCCTTTTCTTTGAAGGGTCACTGCTCTTAATTATAGTGGCACCTGCTTACTGCTTTGCTTTTAGGTCTGTCAAGGTTTCCATTATAAACCCATTTTTAGATGTTTATTCTGTAATACCCTTCAAGTCCACTGTGGGTTGAAGCATGGCTCACAAGGTCTTGTCAAGTATTTTTTGTAAGTAATCATAGCCCTCTTGCACCATTCCCAGTAACTCGGGAACGCCTCTTTCTGCTACTTCTTTTTGGGAAGGTTGTATCTACTTTTTCTAAAGGAAACAAAACATTTTATGGGTAAGCAGCCCTAAACAGGAAGGGTAATCACATTAGAAAGTATAATAATCTTGCAAGAAGTATTGGCCTGCACCCAAAAAACCCAGAGTTCGGTATTTTGCTATCTCAAATTTCTTGCATCAGTTGGAAGGATTTGCTCCCTGCCTTGACTCACCATAAATAAGTTAATATCTTATAGTGATTATTTTCTTCCTCACCTATCTTGCCTACTATTGCAGGCCTGTTGGCATTCCCTTTATCCTGAAGTCAGGAAACAGTACACTTACTGAAGAGATGGTGTCACTTAGGCACGTAGATAACCTGCTTCATGTTTCAGACTACATGTGTCTTATAATGTTGAAGTCAATAGAATGGAAGGTAGCCTATACATGTTCTCTCATCTGGAATAAGAAAAAAAGATATCCAAGCTAATCCCCTGTTGTTCAGTCATGGTAATGTACTCACCAGGAATAGAAGAGACTGTCACCATATCAGTGAGGTGACTGATCAAATGGTGCAAGTAGGAGAAACCCAACAGATAAGCAGTGAACATAATCAGCTGCTTAACAGCAAGGAAACAGACACTGGCAAGTGAGTCACGTATGCAGTGCTACCCATAGTTGAGAAACAAGTGGCATGTAAGCTACTCACTATTTTTTGTGGGAACATAAACTATGCTTTGAGTATCACAGCTGCAAATTGCATGGTCATGACTGCACGTGCCCATGACACACTAGAATCTTGTAGGCTAACAAGCAGCGAGACTACAGGCCCACCTTGCTGCTGCATGACAGACCGTTTACCCATCAGGTTCATGAACCCTTATCAACCGACAACTTCAGCTCATATATTGTGAAACCATTAACTATCTATCTGCCCAAACCTCTAATGTAGACTGAAGCTCTTAAGGTAATGCAAAACCAAATAATAAGGCCAAGAAACTATTGTTTTGGCATGGAGATCAGGTTCTCAGCTTTGTCACTAGGGCAGTAACTGCCATGACGAGAGATACTCTAGCCATGAGAAGTCTTTTTGCAAGTAATTGCTAGGTAACTTATCAAAGGAAAAGTGGGAAGGGAAGAGAGTGTTTGTAACAGCATTGATAGTTACAGCTTGTGCACATTGCTTTCCTTTCACAGCGTCACATATTTCTGAAATACAGAAGTATTTTTGCATTTTCTAATGTACTTCTAGTCATGTACTTTCAAATCCCTAATGATTCTCTGTTTTGATCACAGATATAGACAGCTAAAAGGACTGGGTTGTGGAATACGCGGTGTATACCTTAACACAGCTACATAAAACCTTTTGTATTAGTTCTGACCCTCTTTGAAAGAGTTATCCACTAGCTAGGAACAAAAATATTCTACCTTCAAAGTTTTCATCCTCTCCTGTATTCCTTTTGCTATGATCATCTGAATGACACAATCTTGTTTCTGATCCAAAATGGGTAGTTCAATAAATCAACCCCATTCAAGTAAGTGGACCTACAACAGCAGATTTAGAATAACAATGACAAATATACTGGATTTTTAGTCTTTGACTGTCAGAGAGTTGTTCAAATTTATCATTTCCTCTCATATAGCAAGAGGTCATTGTCTTCTCATAAGTAAACAAAGTTAAACTTCAGTACTGTCCAGACTCCAGAAGCTTTATGACTTGAGAAGTGACTTCCTAATTAGCATAACTATAAATTAAGCAGAAATCTTATGATCTAGTTACTGCTTGGACAGATATTAGCTTCCCTTGGGCATTAGGAGTCTGTTGTTCTTATTTGAATACTAAATGTCAGACATCTGTGTTTCTGCTACTGCTTATACTCCTCTATAACTTACGGACTTTCAAAATAGCACTGCAAACTGAAAGACTAGGTTTTAGTCCATGGACAAGGAAAACTCATATGAGTACATATGTTCTAAAAAAAGTCAGACTTACTAGAGAGGTACTATACATAGATCTCCCTCAGATGGGTATGTCCTAGTCATATTTCACATTTTAGTGATATTCTGGGCTAAAGGCACAGATGGCAGATATTAGACTGCACAAGTTAAGACACCTCCACCCATATTCAAACATACACTGCATCCTAGGTCTGCTTGGAGGTCTAAGGTATGGAGTTACTTGGCAGTAGTGTGACATGCCCTTGTATACACTGAAATTGCTCACTCTTCCACTCCATACAGCTATTGTTCCAGGGCAGAACCTGCAGGAAGATCTGTCCCACCAATTCAGGTTACTCCTTTAATCTTAACTTACAAAATTGAGGATACGTAGGAAAGATAAATAAAACCCTTTGTGTTTTAGTGAAAAACCCCTCAATCTTTAAAAAACTGCACAAATAGTAATCTAAATGCATTATTTTCAGTTGCCCAGCATTAATCATTACCATGACTCTGAATGCCTTCCACATTTCCAATTTAAATGTTTGGGTTTGGTTGTGGTTTTTTGTTTGTTTGGTTTTGGTTTCTTTTTTTTAAGTTTTCTCTGTGTGCATGCGGGAACTTATACATTGTAATCAGTTAACTAAATGTGGATTAGTACATAAGTGAACTAATTTCACACAACCACAAAGATTTGGCTACGTAAAGAAGACAGGAAGTTTTTGCAGCTATGATTAAAAAAGCAAGCACAAATGTTACGTATCTGTGTAAGACAGACAAAATGTCTTCCAGGCCTAAACTGCATCTGTTTTTTTCAAGTGAAAGGTAGAGCATCAAAAATTAACAAAAGGATTTTCACCATATTCAAAATGTCACAGAACTATTTGAAGCACAGACAACTTTTTGGGGAATAGAGAATATCTTCTCCTCAAAAGTGACACTGAAATTAACGTAGAATAAATAGCTTTTTGATCTCATAATTTTAGATTTGCAACCAAAAAAAAAAATAAAAAGGAAAGCAGTGGCTTCCTTTGATCTGAATTTAGTATTGTTATTTCACGTCCTCTCAAGAACGAGATAGGAAGTGATTAAATACCAAGTCTGAAATCTAGATAGGAAAAGTGGCAAACAAAACCCTGAAAGGACAGATACACTGCAATAAATTTGTTTTGCTCTTAACTTTGAGGTGCTGCAAAGCAGAATTTCCGAGTGTGACGGGATAATGAAAAAGTTATACACCACCCACTACCATACTTCAAGACGTTTTTACTACTTCAAATAAACAATGCTCCTTTCTTTTCCTCCTAGGACTGCCTGAGATACAAGGTGCCTGTCTCTAATTTGGTGCCGCTATCATCAAGCTTTCAATAGTCTTGATAGCCTCAGTGGCTGTCACTTTGCCCCATAACTCTTCAGAAGTTACTGTAGTACCATAAACTATGTATCACCTTTAAAGGTGACTTTCAAAAGAAAGAAATGGGCTTGTCCCCTTTCTTTACAAATTAAGAAGAAAATAAAAAAAAAAAATCAGAAAGGTTTTGAATTTGATATTTTGGTTCCGTTGTTAAATTTATTCACCACTAACCTTATCTTCCCTAATTTTCCCATGTAGCTCCCATATGTATTTTACCAACTTTCTACCCCAACTTTAATTGCATTCAAGTGGCAAGTGAGTTTCAGCAAATAACTCAAATTTCTGAGGAAAATTTGGGAGATGTGATGCAAGAGTGAGACACAGAAACCCAACCAGATTTTTTTTTTTCCTCTCACTTGCTTTTTTAAAGTGAGTTAAGACAACAACCAATCACCACCAAGAACACCCCCCCCCCCCCCCCCCCCCCCCCCTTTTTTTGTTTTCCCATTCAGGGTATCTCTAGATGACACTAGGGACACCTCATACTGGGGCAACATGAAAGATCATTGCTCTCAGCTGTCCAAGAGCAGAATCATACACATGCTAGACTCTCAGTCACCAAAATTCAGGGCTTGCTGTATTCACGTGGACTGATATCAATTAGGTATAGGAGAAAAAGGGTTCTGAATTGCAGTGACTGAGATGCCAATGTAAACTGTTTCTCTCAACTCTCCCACAGAAGAAGGAACAAAGACCACCTCAAAGACTTTGGGAATCTGGAGACACTGGATGCAGCATTCTGCATATCCACAGACTAATTACTCATTGGCATCACGGCCTTCAAACCTGGCACTGATAGGCCCATAATTCAAAATTGCAGTACTCTCATTGAGGGTAGGAGTACAGTGAACTCTTCCAGCTCCCTGGCAAGACAGAAGGCATCCTTAGTTTCTTCATATGTCACATTCTACTACATCTCTATTTGACTACATAGTTACCAGCAAACACTGGGATTTTACAATAAAATAAACATGCAAAAAAGATTGTAAGTAGACAGACTAAAATATATATCATTCTTCAGCATCCAGTGTCTTGCTTGGAAGACATCTGAATGACATTCAATGGTCAAAACCAATGCTTAACCTTTATGCCACGTACTATATTTCATTTTAACACTTCAGAATCACTAATAAATTAATCCACAAGGTGCCTATTATTGGTTCATATAGTCAATTGATTTTTTAATATATTATGTAAGAAACAGCTGATACTGATTATTTCTTTGCGAAGAATGTGAACTGTGACGTCAGCCAACTTCTGAATAATCCTGTGAAATACCAGGCAAGCACACTTAGAAGAACACAGTGTCCCCTCTGTGCGTATTTTTTTCCTTTTTCTTCTTTTTAAACTACTGTTATTTCATTCTTTTGCAATCCCTTAGTGATGAAGAAAGCGATTACAAGGCCTTGTCTCCAACCTCACTATACCAAAAGTTTCTGTGCTAGAGAACTTCATACTTTGCATATGCTGAAAGTCAAGACAGATTTGTTAGTGTTACACATATGTGTGTTCAACACTTGTTTGACATATTACAATACCAACTGATTCTCTGTGTGCTTTGTTTCTGATGTTGACACATATCACTGTAATGCTGGAGTTAACTGTAACTGCCTACGTGCTAGTACCAACTTGTGTTACAAAAAAAAGATGTAAAAGACTCCAGAAAGTAAAACAGAAAAACAGGGTAAGGTTCTTCATTCTTTTTATCCTGTAGTTAAAGCAAAGAGATAACTACATACTGTTGAGACTGATGGTCTCATGCTGCCTTTCACTACAGCTTTCAGAGCAGTGCCATTTTAAAAATAAAATTTTACACATACTTTGCAATATAATAAAATACTGCGAGAAATTCACCACAGTTTTCCTATTTACTTCAAAGATGAATCAATTCCCATCATTATTTATAACGGGGATGCCTCAGAGTCCTTCACTGCAAGAACATTAATGCGTACAAAGAGAAAAGTTGTTACTACAACAGAAATATCAGCAAAAAGAGATACGTTGTACAGTTATTACAGTTCAAGGAAATTGAGTGAAGTACAATCTCCACTGTCACCTCTGGCATTACATTTCCAAAAGAAAATTTTAAAAAATAACAGCATAAGATATTCTCTTGTTCAAACCCTTTAAGAATTGCACCAACACTGAATCATTAGCTACTTCCCCCCCCCCCGCCCCCAAAGAAATTACATTTCATTATCACCATTTTGGGTGCGTTTGCAACAAGTAAACCAAGTGTTGGAGGTGTCTGAAGAGCCATACTTTGCTTGCAATCTGTGTTTGTGTCATGTTTACTGTCAGAGCCTATTTCCAAGGAGGGAAAAAAAAACAAAAAAAAAACCCAACCAAAACCAAACCTCAAGTCCGTGCACAGAACTCACCGGGCTGCAGCAGGTCTGTCCCCCCGGGGCTCGCCCGCACTCCCCCTTTCCCCTGCTGGGTTTCTGTAATTTGAGATACAGTTACTCAAACCACCCGGGAAGGGGACCCAGGCCAGCCTGGCAACTCCCTTCAAAACTGTTTCCCCTCAGTTGACCACTTTGCTGCCTTTTTCACACCTTTTCTCTAGGGTGGCGTTTTTTTTTTTTTTTTTTTTTTTAAGCCCTGGCCTGGCCCCACGCAGCCCCTCACACCCGTGAGGCACACAGGCTCACCCGCAGCCCAGCCGGCATGCCCGCTCCTGCTAGGCTGGCCTCTGCGCATAAGGGAGCCCTGCCTCTCCTTGCTGCTCCCGGGGGTCCCCCCAAATCACACAGCAAAGTTATCCACCCACCTGCTCACTCATGCTTTAATGCTGCCCCCCAGAGCGCTGCCATCTCGGCTCGCCGACTAGCCCCAAGCAGGCCGAACACCCCATGACAGGGCCTGCCTGCTCCTCCGCCATAAGGCAGAAAGGCTTTGCGCCCCTAACACTGTGCGTTACCAGAGCCAACAGCACTGCCATACAGAGACCATGCAGACTGGACAGAGCAAACCCCAAAGGGGCATTTCCACAGAGCACCCCAGTACTGGAGCACGCTCCATGGCTGCCCTGCTCCTCCCACCTCACCGCTGCTTGAGCAGCTCTGGGGCCTGTTTGCAGAAGGCCTTTGCCTTCCCCTTCTGAAATAGCCACTGCTCAGCCCCTTTGTCTCCTTCTAGCACCATCTAATGGCCTTAGCGGCACTGGGGGCAGGCACACTGCCGCCACACAGACTCAGCCCAGCAGCTCTCAGGGACTGCCATCCCAGGTGCACCAGGAGGTACCGTCCTGACCTAAATGATAAGGGCCCAGGAAGAGGAAATTAATGTAATGATCAAAGACCTTTCCCCAGGCTGTGATTCCTTCACCTAGCCCCTTACAGTGTGAGCCCTGATGGAAGCGTCCTGCGCAGATTAGAAGGGTTTTAGTGCATTTTGGCAGAGAGGCAACGGGGCTCCCTGACCTGCACATCACAAGTGTTATTTGTGGTGTTGATAGCTGCTAAGGCTCTCTCATTGCTGGAGAAGAAACAACTGGGGAAAAGGCCTAGAAACTGCTTTTGGTTGCCTGAGGAAATGCGCTGTCATTCCCTGACAGGCCTCCCTGCACCTCGCAAATCTTGGCTGATCTCAAGCATCTGACATAGGTGGAAACCTAAAAAAATGTCGAGTTCCTACAAACATCACCGGAATTGGAGCAATTTTTTCTCTTTTGGCATATACCAGCGTGTTTATAATGTGAACCAGCCATTGCACATTGTGTGACTGCCCCCTCAACAGCGAGGCCATATGCAGGAAAAGGGGTGGCGTGTCGATGCCATCGTTGTGGGAGGATCTAGGGACAAAGCCCAAGTCTTCACATCAAACTGGAGTAAGTAATTTTGCAAGAGAAACAACTTGTTCATTTATTCAGAATTTAAACCAACTCTTTATCGTCTTGAAAATAGAGTCTTAGGGAATTGGCGTGTTTGTGTAGAAAGATATTGTCATGGAAGGACAATGCTGTATGGCATGGAAGTGAGGATTGTTGTGCTGTTTCCTCGAGCACTTGGCAGGCTTTCTGGAAGGAGATCCAAAATGTCTGCAATAGGGGCTTTCTGTCAAGTCTGTCTAAACAGGGGGAGGGCCAAAACCTACAGTTCATTTACAGGGTGCCCTTGGCGGAAAATATTTGCCTTCAAGATTTAGAGTAAATACTGGGATTGTGGTTGGCAGAGACTGAATGCTTTGCTGACTCATACTATATATGATGAAAGCTTAATAAAATGGAATATATCTAGTTCATGAAGTCTCTTGATACCATGTTGTAATTTAGTCCACCCAACAGCCTTTATTTAAAGTTGGATTCCATGAGTTTGTTATAATGAGCTAAAAAGTGCATGGATAAGCAGTTATTTTTGAAAATGTGGCTCCCTATCGATGTATATTTTGCACAGCCTGTATATCTTAATTGAATTGAAATGAGCATGGGACCCTAGGTTTTTTAGGTCTAGTGAGGCATTAAATACTCCAAAAGCACAATAAAAAATGAAAAAAAACCACCCCACTTCTCCAAACTACTGAACCTTATTGCTTTAGCTCTGGGCACAGCACTCCTACTTCCTAGCAAAAATACACAAAAACATTGCTTACAGCCCTTCATAGTCTATGCCCATAGTCTTGATACCTTCATAGCTATAATCTTACCTCCTGTACCTTTGATGTACCCATCTTTCTGCCCTAAGTGCTCCTATCGCCTCTTCAAGTTGCCTCACATTCTTGCAAATGCTAGTATTTTTTTCTTCTTTTCTTTTTGAAGCATCTCACTCCAGGTGTACTCCTGCATTGATTGGAAACAAACATAGTTTTGGCTGTAGTGACAAACCATTGTCCTCTGTGTTACTATGGGGCTCTATCTGACTTATTTCCAGGGAAGTGTGTCTCCACTGGAGTTGGATTAAGGTCATTTAGACATGCCTTTTAAATTTTTTGAATAATTTGTGTTGTGTACATGGCTGCATATATCAATGTTAATAACAATGCTAGCAGTTCTGTGTATTAAATACACAACAAATAGAAGCTGATGTAGAAGAATGTTCTAGCTTAAAGTAAATAGCGGGAGTTAAACTTTTCCAAAGTGAATCTTTTAAAAGCTCAAGAGCTGTTGATTTCAAACACTGTTCTTGTTCATTATCACCCTTCCTGCCTTGGGCTGATACCAAGTACCAGAGCAATCCTGAATACTCTAAGCAAGCCACTGATCAACCTATTTTTGACTGAAATTTGGAGACCCCAGTGGGTTAGGCAATTAGAACAAAGATCTGAAGTCTTGGATGCTTACCCAAATTGAGCTGAACCTCTGAATATTTTTGTTTGCCAATCACTCTTGGATGATACTATTTACATTGTCACAGAGGGACTATTATTGATCACCTTCCACTTCCATGGCTGTTGAAGTGTCAATCAAAAACAAGCAGCTTGATAACATTCAGACTCCAGCTGTACAAATGTTCTCTTTTTGGGGCTCATTAGTTTGCTCCAGCTGGCATCTTTTCAGCCAGAAAAAAGCACCGGTGTTTTCCATCAGTACAAACAAAATTCTATGAAAATATTTTGCATGAACTTGAATCCTAATTAACTAAAGATGATCTTTCTTAAAAAATAATCAAAAGAACTCTTGTTTAGGCATTAGAACTACAGGTTCTACTACATTTTTTTAATCTATATTTTGATATCCCGATCAAAGATCATTGGTATGGGTGAAAATGCCCAGACTATGGAATAGACTTGAAATCAAAGACTGAAAGGTTTCATTATGCTAGAAGCTGTTGCCCACAAATTAAGATCTGTTAATTCAAGTGCCAAGCAGAATACATTGATGGATTATAGTGTAGAGCTAGACAAAGAAAGGAAGGTCTACTACTGTCATGCATTACCGAATTCATTTCACCTATAAGGAAAAGAATATTGATTTCATTAATCTCAGTCAGTTGCTAGTATGACTGAAGAATAATTCAAATTCAGTGACATCATCTGTACAGATGATGGTACTGTAACAGGTGATGGCAAGAAAAGGTGACCCAAGAGTGATAAATGTAATTTCATTAGAAGAGATCAAAACCAGTCTCTTTAATAGAAGGTAGAGTGAGATATATAGATTCTATTGCTCTTTAACTCTATGATAACCTTTGTAATGTCTATGAGTTTTAAGCTATGGTTGATTTTTTATCGTACTTATACTTAACCAGGACACATAGGCCAAAAGAGTTGGGACATTGACTTTTGATACCTGCTGGTATAAGTTGGGAGAAACTGTATAAATCAAAGTGGTTAGCATAGTCGTAATTAAGTGGTGAAGCAGTTCATAGGTGGAGAAATTGTTTGTATGGTTCATCAGTGTGGGCCTGGTTCAAAATTATATTGAAGTAAATGAAAGTATTTCCAAATCGCATCAGGAAGTTTTGGATTAAGCTTCTATATCAATACACAGTGAAGTGAAATAGATTTGTAATTTTTGTTTTTGTGAAGAACCTTTTTATTTTTTGAATTTGAGGTTTTGAGAGGTTTTGGTTTTTTTCTAACTTCCTTAAAGTAAGATATTATCTTCTTATTTTTCCACCTAAGGACTCAGTGTGGGACAACTTAATCACATGAATATCCATCTTGAAGTTAATGAGATGATCAGTGTGCTTAAAACTCAACATTTCTGTAAATTGTTGTCGCAATGACTTAAAACAAAAATTCAGGTACGACCATGAATGACAAGAAATGAATTCAGATGTTCATTGCACTTGGTATAATTCTAAATAGTTATGTTTCAAGGATACTAAAAAATCTGATCTCATCAACATTGTCTGCTGCAGCTGAAACTTCTTACTTTGATGGCCTCAGCTTCATTTCAGTTAAGGTTATGCAAGAAAGCCAAGACTCACTGTATTTCTTGTAATCCAAAAGAGTTTTTGTTTCACACCCTATTTATATATTAGGTCTCTGAAGTAAAAAAATTAGAAACCATTTTATATAGTCTTATTTTGCTACAAAGGCAACCAGTCCAGTTTATCAGAGTATGACTGCATGCATATGTACAAGAAGCAGGCTTGACTACATGCTGTATTTGCTCATGATTGCCAAATAAACAGGCATGGGTAGGAATAAAGTAGACAATAATCCTTTAAGGAAATCCTGGACACATGAAAATATAGCTGAAATCTGAATGTTTTCTCTTTCTTGTTTGGAAACAATCTCTTAGAAGTACAATTCCAGGGTTTTGGTTTAGAATCAGCTTTTTCGAATGAGTAAACATGAGACAAATGTGTGAATTCAAACCAAAGCATGAAGGATTTAGTCTCTGTTGAGTGAACAGGATTGAAATGAATTGTAAAGCCTTATGGGAGCACCAGACTCCCTGCAGAAACAGGTATTTACCTTAAAACATTTGCTTACCTCCAAGTCCAGTGTGTTGTTTCTTTTCTTGTCACCAGTAACAAAAACTTTTCACATGCTTTCTGTCTCCTTGTGGATTTACATTGTGTTCTTCTCACATATTGTTACATTTAACATTGCAAATTTTGTTTATGTAATTGTGAATCTCAGGTAAAGTCTTCCTTTCATTTGTTTTGTCTGTCCAGTATACATCCAGAAAACAACACTTTGGCTTAATTTTCAGAGATTCTGAGCATCACAGAGCCTCACTGAAGTAAGATATATTAGTCAGGCCAAGTAAGTAACAAGATTTGTGCCTAACCTGAGACATCTAAATTTACCTTGAGGCACCGCTGTGCCTTGTGCAATAGATTATTGGGGAAAGTCTTGGTGAGTGGGTGGTCCCTTCTGTGGTATCCCATACCTTAAATCTTTCATAGAAAAGCTCATACTGATACATCTCAGAATCTAATCACAGTAGCAGGACTCATTTAGCTTTTAAAATGTGTTTTTACTCCAAAGCAATGCTAACAGTGAAGGCAGTGGCATCCAAAGTACAGCAAAAGAAATATGAAATGTATTGTTTTGTTGAAGGCACAAAATGGAGCTCTGATGTTTAGAATCCTAATATTTAAGTTATCAACAACACGTGTTCTCTGACTTTTATGATAGCAGCTAGGGAATAGTTTGGGTGCTGTTGATTTTTATAATCTGCAGTATTTTGTATTTTGTTACAAAACATTTAATTGCTTTAATTGCAATAAAGGAAATGAACCCTGATTTTGGTGGAAATGTTTTACAGTTCTTCCTACATTGTGAATCAAATTACAAGATAACTAACTTAGCTTCATGTTGGAGCTGAAATCCTTATCATTGTAACTGACTCAGATATTAGATCTTACTTTAATATTTGAAAAAAATGCAAAGTAATTTAAACAATTAACTTTATTAAAGAAAATATACAGAGCATAGGAGGAATGAGGGAATAGGAGGAAAAATAGAAAGAAGAATACACAGGAGGGAGAGCCAAAGCTAAAGCAAAGAGCATTACTGATGGATTCTGCCAAAGAGCAGAAAGGCAATTTCCATCCAAAGTTCTGTTTTCCTATTATTCAGAGCTGTGGCTGCAGTCGCTCCCTGCTAAACCAGCATGGCAGCTGTGCAAACTCCACTTTAAAACCTGGTATTTCACATGTTCTCTTGGCATTTAAGCTCCATGAGGTTCCTCTTGAGTGGATTAATGCATACACCAAGCTGTTTTCTCTGGAATGGTAAAGTCCCATAACGGTCAGACCTTATCTTCCAAAGTGTCATTAGATCAGAATTAAAATCTGTAAGTTAAAGCTGATAAAGTTAGCAAAACTAAAATGCCATTTACTGCTACTCTTTGTTCACCACATCTCTAGAAAGTATGAAGAGACTTAGTATCTGCCAGAAGGGTCCTGATAATAATTATGTTTGTAGCAAATTCCCCCTGGAAGTATCTTCACTCCTATGAAATATGAATAATAATAATAAAAAAACCAAACCAAAACCCAAACAAAAAAAGGAAACAGTGTGACTTTAAAAAATGTTTTTTAGATCATATCTGCAAACACGTCAATTCTGGCCACCCCATTGTTTCCCAAGGGCATCCCTAACAGTTTCAGCACATCTGAAGAGATCAAATTATTTAAGTCTGAAGATTTTTATATTCCAGACATTTTATTAGGTAGCATTGTTTGATAATTCTGTATTTTAAAGCATCATTCTGTAGCTTACCGTCTGGGTTTTCCATCACACTGAAGTTAGTATTGGCTTGTAGTTCATTGTTGGCTCAGCTGACTGATTTTTGATGTTCCTTCTTAAAGTATCTGTGTTGCTGCATCCTTCTGGGAGACTGGCTATAGAGATGGCTTGTTGCATCTCTATTATCACACAGTTCTTGCGTAGATTATCTTATAGATCTCTCCAGCACTTCTGTTACAGTTTCCTGAATCCATTATTCTGGAAAAGCCAAAGTCACTGAGAGAAAGTATTTACTCGGACAATGCGTATTAATGCAACAATGAGAGTATCTGATTAACACAGCAGGGTTGTGTTCTTTTGAATATTCTGCACTCTGAAACCCAGTCATCACTAATAGAGATTCCCATGCTGATTAAATAATGAAAAAGGCCTCTGTTGCCTTGCTAAACAGGACCTGGGCAGTTAGCCTACAACTGTCATCCAGCTGAACTTGCTAGATATTGGCAAAAGATAGAGCAAGCTAAAGAAAGTTTCTCAAACCCATGCAAGAGTGATTTCCTTTCCATCTGCTGTTGTGGAACATGGTTTGCTTTTCCCAGCTAGCAAATCTTGTCAATGCCTGGAAAAATTATTCCTTCATAGCATCACTTGGCCTATGGTTCTTCTGAGATCATTAGGAGCACACTTTTCAGGAGCTTTCAGTCCAGCCACTTCCTTCAGAAGTGCCACCATGCTATGATTTTAGTGCTGCTAGTTGTCCACTGTGGAAGGAAAAAAGCCAGTGCAGTTATGTAAAGCAGTTGGCTGTGATGCTAATTTGAGATGCTAGTTTGTGTTATAAAAAATTCACAGGTTCATAGGACACCCAGTTTGGACACCAGTGTGACTTCTTCATCAGTATGACCAGTTCCTTTTTACATCTTTGTGCTGCCCTTCCTTTGCCTTCACACTCAAAGACCATGAAGTGGCTGTATCAGCTGTTCAGTCAGTCCTCTAGTCTGACAAGGTTAACATGATAGGAAACACGGTTTGCTCAGGAATGGGTGATCTACTCTGAACAAAATAGGAAGTTTAGTGTTAATCATAATAATAATATCTGAGCTGTTTTAATTAAAAGTAAAAGCAAAACCATAGAAATTCTCCTTTTATTCCATCTTTTTTTTCTACTTTCATATGATCAGGATAGGGAGAACTAAAATATATACATTCTAAAATAGAGTCAAGTGAAAACTGAATGGAGAATTGTTTCTAACTACATCAGTGGATAAACACCAGGGAAACAAAATTGCTGCATTAATCAAAGACCATCTTTATACAGGAGCAAATGGCCATGAATGCATTTAGGAATACATTAAAAGAAAGTTTCTAATCTTCAGAGGGATCCGATGAGAGAACAACTTTCTAATAAAGCTTTGTAATAAACCTAAGGTGTTAAGCTTGATTGGTTTATGATCATGGTTAATTACAATAGCTGAGACTGACTTGATATTTTAGGAGGGCCCTTCCAGAATCGAATCCTGTATTGCCATCTCTATATGCTGAGGTCCTTGATAAAATGAAATTTCCAAGCAAAAAATTATACAGGAAATCACATATGAAATCTAATTTTTTGACTGCATGCTGTTCTCCCTTTGCAAACTCAAATATGCAGATGTCTAAGCATATGCAAGCCATATGTCACTATTCACATTTAACTATCTACTCTAGCAACAGAAATCAAGGCTAATTCTAGGCCTTCATGGCACCAGACATCTTCTGTCTCGCACACAACGGCCAACATGAGCTCTGAATCCTGTTCAAACATATCACCAAAACATCTTGCAATTAAATGAAAGATACCAACGCTGCGCACCTTAGAATATGATTTCTGTGTTTCTGCAATACAGCTGCAGCAGCCTTTAACATATTCAGAACGGATTCCTGGGAAGAACAGCTACGGTCCGGTCCCTCTCTATATATGTTCTTATTTTAACTAGAAATGTATAAAATTACAGGAAAATTCAGAACTAACAAAAACATTATAACTAACAATGCATTACTGTGAGGATTATTTATTGTGTTGATACAACACCCCTTTTTTTGCATTATGCTCTTCACTGTTATTTAATTTTCAGTTCTGTACCTCTTTAGACAAGTATTTAGAAAAAAATATAGGCTATTACATTCACAAACAGATATATCTCCTTTGATTTACTCTTGTTTTTCCAGCAGAAAGCATTTGCTTAAGCAAGAAACAGTGCTTTCTTTTTTATCCTCTTTGCATGCCATTGTGCCAATGGCTGCTTCTTGTGTTTAATTTCTATAGTGCCTGGCACATCATGGGCATTCCTGGAATCAAGATCATGAACTGTCTAATGGTAGTAAGAACAATAGAAATAATAATAATAACTTTTTGTTAGGAATGTGAAAGATTTTGCAAAATTCATTATATTCCATTTGTACAGTATACTTGACAGTAAGTTCGCTGAGTTTTAATTACTTATTCTTACCGGGTTCAATAGCTAACACATTGGAAGGTCCACTCAATTTCTTAAGCTATATTAGCTTAATGAGGCGTATATAGGCCCCCACAGCCTTTGCACTTACATGTCAATTTTGTGATTAATACTAATTAATGACACATCAGTGCACATTTGAAGTGAATGATGAAAATGTTCATCCAAGCCTGATAATGAATATGCTAAAGCAACATTCAAGCAAGGCATCAGAGAGGGACAATCTAGATAAACATGCCTCAGTTTTCTGCTGTGGTAAGTTGAAATCAAACAATATTTGTTTTTACATTGAGGAAGGCCCCAAACAGATTTGATTGGTTGCTTCTGCTTTCCCAGCTTGCTGTTTCTTCTCTTTTTTTTTTAAACTACTTCCTCAGTGATGTATAAGAATGAAAGCTAGCAGTGAGTAAAGGTGCCAGAAAGATGGGAAATGCAGAATCCGTCAGAAGAGAACATCGTAGAATCACAGAATCTTTTAGGTTGGAAAAGACCTTTAAGATCACCAAGTCCAACCGTTAACCTAAAAATGCCACCACTAAACCATGTCCATAAGAAGCACATCTAGATGTTATTAAATACCCCCATGGATAGGGACTCAAACACTTCCCTGAGCAACCTGTTCCAATTCTCGACAATCCTTTTGGTGAAAAAATTTTTGCTAATATACACTCTAAACCTCCCCTGGAGCAACTTGAGGCCATTTCCTCTCGTCCTATTACTTGTTACTTAGCAGAAGAGACCAACACCCACCTTTCAGGTTGTTGTAGAGAGTGAGAAAGTCTCCCCTGAGCTTCCTTTTCTCCAGGCTAAACAACCCCAGTTCCCTCAGTTGCTCCTCATCAGACTTGTGCTCCAGACCCTTCACCAGCTTCGTTGCTCTCCTCTGGACATGCTCCAGCAATTCAATGTCTGTCTTGTAGTGAGGGGCCCAAAACTCAACCCAGTATTTGAGGTGAGGCCTCACCAGTGCCGAGTACAAGGGCACAATCACTTCCCAACCCCTGCTGGCCGCACGATTTCTGATACAAGCCAGGATGCTATTGGCCCTCTTGGCCACCTGGGCACACTGCTGGCTCATGTTTTGCCAGCTGTCAACCAGCACCCCCAGGTCCTTTACCACTGGGCAGCTTTCCAGCCTGTAGCTTCTTCCTCAAGCCTGTAGCATTGCATGGGGTTGTTGTGACCCAAGTGCAGGACCCAGCACTTGGCCTTGTTAAACTTCATACAGTTGGCCTCGGGCCATTGATCCAGCCTGTCCAGATCCCTCTGTAGAGCCTCCCTACCCTTGAGCAGATTGACATTCCTCCCCAGTTTGGTGTCATCTGCAAACTTACTGAGGGCGCACTCGATCCCCTTATCCAGATCATTGATAAAGATATTAAACAAGACTGGCCCCAGAACTGAGCCCTGGGGAACACCACTTGTGACCAGCTGCCAACTGGATTTAACTCTGCTTACCACAACTCTTTGGGCTCAGCCCTCCAGCCAGATTTTTACGCAGTGAAGAGTACAACTGTCTAAGCCATGAGCTACCACCTTCTCTAGGACACTGCTGCGGGAGGCAGTGTCAAAGGCTTTAGTGAAGTCTAGGTAGACAATATCCACAGCCTTTCCTTCATCCACTTGGCAGGTCACCTGGTCATAAAAGGAGATCAGGTTGGTCAGGCAGGACCTGCATTTCATGAACCCATGCTGGCTGGGCCTGATCCCCTGATTGTCCTGCACATGCCTGGTGAGCACACTCAAGATGAACTGCCCCATAATCTTCCCTGTTACTGAGGTCAGGCTGACAGGCCTGTAGTTCCCTGCACTGGATCTTCCTTCCGGCCCTCCTTGTAGATGGGTGTCACATTTGCTAATGTCCAGTGAACTGGGACCTCCCCTGCTAGCCAGGACTATTGATGAATGATGGGAAGTGGCTTGGTGAGCACTTCTGCCAGCTCCCTCAGTACCCGTGGGTGGATCCCATCCAACCCCATAGACTTGTGTGTGTCTAAGTAGTGTAGCAGGTTGTGAACCATTTCCCCTGGGATTATCAGGGCTTCATTCTGCTCCCTGTTCCTGTCTCCCAGCTCAGGGGACTGTGTACCCTCATAACAACTGGTCTGACTATTAAAGATGGAGGCAAAGATGGCATTAAGTACCTCAGCCTTTTTCTCATCTACTGTTGCTATATTTCCCTCTGCATCCAATAAAGGATTAAGATTCTCCTTAGCCCTCCTTTTGTTGCTGATGTATTTATAGAAACATTTTTAATTGTATTTTATACAGTAGCCAGATTAAGTTCACGTTGGGCTTTGGCCCTTCTAATTTTCTCCCTGCATAACCTCACAACATCCTTGTAGTCCTCCTGAGTTGCCTGTCCCTTCTTCCAAAGATCATAAACTCTCCTTTTTTTTCCCTGAGTTCCATCCAAAACTCTCTTTTCAGCCAGGCTGGTCTTCCACACCGGCTCATCTTTTGGCACATGGGGGCTGCCTGCTCCTGCACCTTTAAGAATTCCTTCCTAAAAAATATCCAACCTTCCTGGACTCCTTTGCCCTTCAGGACTGTCTCCCAAGGGACTCTGTCAACCAATCTCTTAAACAGGCCAAAGACTGCCCTCCAGAAGTCCAAGGTAGCAGTTCTGCTGCCCCCCTCCTCCATTCTACATCTGTCCATAGATCAGAGATTTAAAGAGCATATTAGAATATATTTAACCTTTCACTCTTTTCTTTCCTCAAACTGATGATAAAGGGACAATAGATTTGACAATATCTGTTCAGAGGGAACTGGTCAGGTGTGCAATGTGACCCAAAAACCATAGCAGTATTTTGGGAATAAGAGCTCCTGTTCCACTGCCCTTCTCTTTACATAATTTGTCGTGCCTGTTCTTGCACTGTTGCTTTGAATTGTGTTCATATAAAAATAATACATACTGTAATGGTATTTTGTAGTTCTGTGAAACTTTTCAGCCAAGAACCTCAAAGCACCATTCAAAATTACTAACTCTTATCGTGTTTCCAGCAGATGTGTTTACACAGGTATCGAGGTATCAGGGAGTATTTTACACATCCTGTCCTTTGCTACAAGTGCCTGTCTTCATGATGGTGAAAGACAGGGGAGTATTTATCAGATGCTTTGTTCTCGCATGACTAGGTGTTGCTATGCACATGATAGTACAGGGTATGCGGACCGTTAGAGGATGTATGCCTAACCCTGGTACCGGTAAATGGACTTGCCTTCCTTCTCAAGTGGAAGAAGCCTGTATTATGTGGTACAGAAAACGTTGCTTTTACTTGCTGTTGAATGATGAGTGGTAGATAATGTTGCTTTACCTTCCCATTTCCTTTTGTGTGGTCTGTGTGTCTGAGAAATGTCATGGGTTTTATAAACACAGGGGAGAGAGAAATCCCGATGTCAGTGAGAGAGCCTGACTTTTTATATATCAGCAAGTGATGGGCTGAAAATGGGAAGGAATATGCACATTCCAACTGCATAGCCCTGCAGACAACAGAGTAAGAAGAAGCTTTTGACAATGATAAATACAGTTATTTAGTTGGATAAACAGTCTTAAACCTGGGAAGCTCTGTGGTGTTTTTTAATGGAGTTGCACAATAGCTATGCATAAAAAAAAAAAAAAAAAAAAAAAAAGGCAAACCTTAAAGAGGCAATCATAGATACTTTGAAGTCAGTAACAAAACTCTCCTTAACTTGAATAGGCCAGGATTTCACTTTGATAAGATTGCAGAATTGTTAGATAAAAGAAGAGGGTAGATTTGGGAAAGAAAAACTACTTACACTAAAATTTAACAGACTGCAAAATAGTTGATGTGAGAAACATCTGAAATGCTATTTCATGAGCTGATTAAAATTTTCTTGGACAAAGCAGTTGTGAATATACTGCTATGTGTTGGATGAAATAAAATTTCATAATTTTTAATCTTTTAACTTTTACTGCATTGCTATAATAAAAGACACAAAAATCAATTCTTTCCAGTGGTTCAAGGAATTATTTCACTTTATAAAGCTAGAAATGTGCCAGTTCACTTGGCCATGTCCCTTTAAGGTGACATTCTAACAAAGTGTGTTCAATTATTCCAAGTTTGAAAACTTGTACTATCTTTTTTCTGTATTCAAATGATTTCACACATTTTTGACACAGTAAAACTCATTGTCGTTTTGTATCTTAGCTGGTAGAGAGCCATGATTTCTGGATTTCTTTCTGGCTTTCTTTCAATACAACCACAAAGCATAAATATCGTGTACACATTTATTTTTACTTAATGTGATAATGATATAATGATTGAGACAGGAACCTTGCTTCCATAGAAGTAATTCTTTTCTTATACACTGTAAATGGAGAATTATACTATCTGCTGTTTCTGGTGAGTGGAAATTCAAAAGCAACCTTTCAAGGAACTTAATTTTAAACCAAATATAATTAAGCACCTCAGGTGTTTGACAGAATATGACTGGCAATGTGGTTTTACCTAAAAGAGAACTGAAGAAAACGACATCTCTCTGCTGTGAAGATGGGCAGAGAACTTCAGTAAAGTAGGAATGACCTCTGTGCTGAATGAAGGCTTTGCCTCAGTCTTAGCAGGGTTTATAAACACCAGTTATTCATTGCAAATATGTAAACCAACATCATCACAATGGAATTAAAAGCAATTTAGCGAGCAGCAGGCCTTTTAATATAAATTTAGCAGGATGGAAAATTCAGGCATATTTTAAAGCAAATCATGTCTAAACCCATGGGATAAAATGTGGGCAGGGTTGTAGCAGACTAACTTGGTACAAGTTTGGCAGCGTTCTGCACAGCCATGTTCAAAAAAGTACTGGAAAGAAGTGCAGCAGGCTAGTAATATGGTCAGAGGGAAGGGTCAGACAATATGGTCAGACTCTTTACAGCAGATGCTGGCCGGTGTTGGCTGTGTAACAGGCAGCCTTGTTTAGTGCAGCGCTGAATTCAAGTTCACAGGCCTTGTCTTTATCTAAGTATCTTAGACCTCGGGATTGCCTTGGTTGAGCCACTTTGTGTCTGCATCCTAAACACCCTTATAAAAAAAGCCTGAAAGGCTTAGCTTGCAGAGCCTGGTAAAGTCACAGCTGAGAGGAGATGTGAACAGTGTCTATAAGTTATAGAGGAGAGCTACTGATTTCAGGGAAATCTTAGGACAAGAAGTGATATACACCTAAGCTAGATGAGAACTGTGGTCTAAAAGGTAACAGAAGCATGAGCTCTAATACACACATCTGGGAGAAACTGAGGGAAAGACAGAGAGACAATTTTTATGATTGGAACTGATAGGCCTGGGGAAGGGGATGAGTATTACATATATTTATTTTTAGACTTTGTGACTGTGAGGTCACGACTCTGTTACTGTTGAGGTCTCTTCTGACATTTTGATTTAAAAAGACTGTAAACATGAAGAGTTAAGAGGGAAGGTTGGACAATGACTTGGGTGAAATCCTGACCCCAGTAAAATCAGTTCAGACTGCTGATTTGATGGGGCTAGGATTTTACCTTGAGTAAACTGCAGAGAATCTCCTGAGCGTTCATTTTTTCTGGCAATGCAGAACATCCAGGAGCAGATACACATATTAAAACATCAAAGCCTTTATTTTCTTTGTGCCAGTTCAAAACATGTCAGCATAATTTTCCTCTTCTACTCTCAGAGTGGCTTATTTTCTCCTGTAAAGAACTAGTAGCATGCTCTCTGAAGGTGGTGTCATGCTGTCCTAAGTTGCTTGTTCTAGCAATACAAAAGGTATTTTCCTAGCACAAAGAAAATGACTAATTACAATTTAATTAACATATTGAATACCTGAGACATTTTTAAAGGAAGAAGTATTTGAAAAGGAATTGCTTTTACTCACAGTTTTTAGTCTCTCTCCTTTACTGCCAAGAAAGAGCAATTAGGTAAGCTCAGTTAAAAAAAAAAATTAAAATCTCCATTTTATATTTTGTATTTTACATGTAAGAGAGAAAATGTAGTGAGAGGCAGTAAAAGAAAGAGCTGGAAGTATAAACGCCAATAAAACTTACAGGGCAATTTACTACAGTGTAAGGCCTGATTTCTGCATGGTTAGGTCCTTAGTTTTTATGCTCGCTCATGCTGAATGACATCCACAGATGAAGTGTGTGCCTAAATCATGATGCTATCACTGGAACATATACACAATCATAAAGCTACCAGGTGCCATCAGGAATAAAGATGGACTAAATTAATGTTTTTGAACACATGCGTCAAGTCACAGATATTGAAGTTCCCTGGATGACAACATACTATTCTCTCAGACCAGAGGACTAAGGAGTGAGAAGAGAGACTTCTACTCACACCTACAGTTGTTCTGGGACTGCACAACTGCAACAGTATAATTTAAATTCAAGAATGTATTATAGAGATTTTATTTTTAATCTATTACAAAACCAGCCAGATATGAAAAAGTACTGAACTCACGGGAGAAAAGGTACAAACAGTCAAAAAGCCCTTTAACTTTTCTTACCACCACAGGAAGATAAATCTTTCCTCCTGGGCTTCTAGGTCACTGTCATATTTAGCAAATTTAAAGCCAATTTCTTATTACAATTTAGTTAATTCTTATACCAGATCTCCTGAACATAACTGTTTTTTATCCAAGGATGAGATTCATATGCCATGGACCAACAAAGGCAAATATGGCCAGGTCTCTGATGCTGTCTTATGTGTCTCAAGCTCAGTGTAGAAACTCCATTACTGCGTCTTCAAAAGTAATTTCAAAATGCAAATGCACTGGCTAACAGATTCTTGTCTCAGAAAGATAGGCAATTTCCCTGCCCCGTGCTCATTTATTTTTCATAAAGAATGAAATATAGGGCAGAGTTTTGTTTGTTGACAGTTATCAGCAGTAACTCAGACTCAACACTGACCTAAATTCTTCCTGCTCAGAAGCGCTGAAGTAGAAAATAATGAACGCAGTGTTGTTTCTCAAATGCAAAACTTGAAATTGCTGGAATATCTGCAAGTTCAAGGCCTCCAGTTTAACTGTTCAATTCTTTACAGTAAATTCTTATGTAGAAAAATTTACCTGTTTTCTAGGTATTCCTTTACTGAATTTGATACCCTAATAAAATAGTTTTCCTCCTTTATTTTTTTCCCCAAACAAGCCCTTTTTATAAGAAGATTGTGAATATCATTTATGGAGGAGTGAGGAGCCACAATTTTATGCCCAGTTGTATATGTTTTATTTTTCATGTGCATGTGGAATTTAGCGCTGAAGCACAGCATTATGGAATATCTGCAAAGAGTTGGAAGATGCTGCTGCTGTCCTGAGTGCTGCTGTTTGAAATTAATCATTTGGCCAAAGTAAATGTTTGGAACGTAAATGTCTCAGTCTTCTGCTGCCTTCTTTACAAGGGTGAATATTTTTATGACAGAGAGGATTCTTGTTTATGGTGTTTGGTAGCTTCCTAATGATGTATCATTTTAAGGAACATTTCTTTGAGAAACAACCAAATGACCTCATTAAAACCAGTCTTAGCATGTGTCAGCGCTCCTAACAATCATCACATCAGCAACAGCAGTCTTCATCAGTGACATTTTTATTTTACCAGAATAAATTACTCCAGCTAATGGTAATTAAGGCTCTGTGTACAGCTTTGACGTCTCAGCAGGAAATCCCACCTTTCAGCTGTGAGGTTTTGGGGTAAGATACAGATAACAATATGGCAACCTCCCAGTACCCCATGTACCCTCAGGTAGACTGGTAGGCAGCCAGTTGTCTCATATACTGTCTCTGAATGCCAATTTATCTCAAATGTCTTTCTTTTGCTGTTTCTCTTCCTTCATTGTATTTACTGTAGTTGGCCAACTACTGATTACACTCTGACAGTAGGGGCTTTTTTTATACACAGGGAGCTGTCTACCTGTCAAAGATTTCCTTTCAGTCCCCAGGGGTGAGAGGAGCTGAACAGAATGGTTGGAGAAAATAAATTGCTCAGGAGCCTTCCCCACTGTGCTGAATCCAATACAGAAATACAAATGAGAGCAAATAGTGTAGCCAAAGACTGCCAGCACTGTGCAGCATGGAATGCCTCTACACAGAAGCAAGAGGAGGCTTGACCTCCCTGGCATCTATCAAGGCCAGGGACAACCTGTCCTGTCTAGTGTTGTTGCTGATTTAAGGCATGCTACTGCAATGTTGTTTGGCCTTCATCTTGGAAGAAAAAAATACATGCTATACCTTTAGTTTTACTTCCTGCTGTATCTGAAGAAAATGGAATTATGTTTTTTTTTTCCTTTCAACGTGGTGGTAGAGGATTTTGGAGGACTGCATATCAAATAAAAGAACGACACACTTTGCAAAGGGTAATTCCACATAGAATAAGGATGAAATCTATGCAACATTATTTGCGTGAAGGCTCTTTGTTCCATGGATACATTTGTGTAGCTTATGCTACTGTGGTTCTTTAGAGGCAAAGAAAGAGGCAAAAAACCAGGATATGTTAGGAAACAGCCTGTTAGTGCTGGGATTAGTGGTGGCCCCTTTGATAGTGTGCAAGTGAGGGAAAAAGTCTCTGTTCCTTGGTCTAAATGTCTAGTGGTATTATCCTGCTTCACAGAGCAAAAGTTACATTTTCTCTATGTGTTTGGTCTAAGAAATGGACGGTGACAGCCATTTAGGAAAATGTACCATATAAAATTTTGCTCCTGGTGAGAGCCCTGCTATCCATAGCTAGGCTGGAGATAGATCTGAACAATATTTTTTATTTTCTCCAAACAGCTACCATATATGAGGATGATACTATGTATGTCTCAGTGTGTGTATCACCAGTTGTAGTCTGTGCATGGTTCATTTCCCATTAAACTGTTGGTGTCAGCTTCAATAAAATGATGGTCTAGCCCTTAGAGGTTCCTTGTGCTTCTTCTCCCTCGTACTGGTGCTACTCAAATGCAGCGCTGCTTAAGGGATGTCCAGGCCCCACCAGAGCTCTGTGTGGAGATCGTCTGTGTGGCCACCCTCTGCAGTCAACTCTGAAGAAAAGGAATGAAGGTGGAGGTTAGGCATTCTGCTAATACAGCTTTTTATGGCCTCTCAAGTATTCTGGTTCACATGAAAATAGGTACTGTGCCATAGGATGTATTTTAGTATAGTTAAATTTGGGAAATATAAAAGAGCATGGGTATGTTTCATGAAGTAGTTTCATATACTGTAGGATATTCTACTAATAGAAGATGTCACTTTACTAATGTAATTTTGTATTATTCATACTTGCATATTGAATTTTCACTTTTCATATTGAAATTTGTATTTGATCTCATTATTATACTTTCCTAGACTGCCATACCTCACTGGGGAGTTGTTAGGTTAAGTATTTGGTCTAGTTTTATTTTCTTGTTCCGGCTGTTCCCTTCAGAGGTGTTGTTAAGCTGAGAATTTGATGTTCTATATTTTTAATCATTTGTATACCTCGGAGGGCTCATTAGACCTTGTTATTTGAAAGTGTGTGTGTGTGTGCATAGAGCTTGATAGTTAGATAGATATACATGCATATATGTTGTGGTTTATGTTTGTATGTTTGAGGGGGGAAGACAACGTAATTAAGTCCTGTATGTAAAGCAAGAAACTTAAATATGTCATTGCTAATTAATTAATGTCAATATAAGAAGGAGCTTATAACCCAATTTCCTTTGAAAATCTGGCTACTCATATGCTTAGCTAAGTATGGCTTATGGTATTTAACTTCAGGTTCTTATGCATGAGTGAGCTACTCCTCTAAATGTAGGTCCTTTGAGAATCGCTATAAAATGAATATATATTCATGGTACATCAATATTATAAAGGCCTATTCCAGGATGCTACTGAATATTGAAAAGGATGCCTCTGAAAATGATACAATTTATATTTTGAAAGTTGTCAGCAATCAACATCCAGACTATAGCATTCTGGTTGTTGCTGTTGTTATTAATAATGTGTCTGCAACACTGGAAACCTGGACTTCATTTGCAACCCAATTGAGCTGTCATCATTATTTCATCATTAGAACAATGAAATAAACAAACATGTCTTCTATTTTTTTCCCTAGAAGTTTCAATTTTTTTCTTATTCTCTCTGGGTAATAATTCTTGGCTGTTCTGTTCTTCTCTTCTTTCCTTGATAATGCATAGACCATACTTGTTAAGACTGACATCTGTACAGTAGTACCTCTCTTGTATATGCTCTGGGTGCCTCAATCTTTTTTCTGCCATCTTTTTTTTTTGTTTTATTTCCTTCCTCATCTCCATTGCAGGACCAAAAGTCTAGACCAACCTTTGCAGAAGGTAGCCTGACTTCATTAAACTGTTTCTTGTGGGTCTTTGTGCAGTCTGGTGGATGAGTTGTTCGTAGTTCTGTTTCCTTGTCAGGAAAGCTTCCTGGAAGCCTGAGGTGAGCCCGAGTTCTAATTACAGGTGAAAAAACAGCATTTTCAGTCAGAAGAAATTAATTCCATGGCAAATGATACATTATTTTTCACTACAGGGCTTTCTTGTTATGATAAAAATGGCCCTTAAATGGCACAGCTCCCCTGTGAACAAAATGAGAAATCTCTAAGGAGTAATTAATATAGGAAAATAGACCATTCTTTTTAGACACTTTGCCGGTGTGGAAGAAAGACACCATCCAGTCAGGGATGTAGTTGATAAACCTCAAAATCTACATGGAAGGCATTATTCCCATTTCATGGCTTAGTAAATGTGGGCATTCTGGTGCAATATGAACATTCACTAAGATCACCCGTTCCAAGGATTGCTGTTCTGCTGCCCTGTTTTCTTGCTATAGGAAGAAAATGAGCAGATCAGGTCCCATCTATTTTTTGATCTTCTGCCACTGCATTTAGTATAGGAATGAAATTATGCACCTGGGAAAGATAGTGTAATCAACACTGATTACATTATAAGAGACATTTTCCTGCATCACTAAAAGTGTATGTCTTGTGCAAGAAACTCAGTGGAACTTGAACGTAACCCTAGATTCATTCTGTGAACTTCAGTGTTAGCCATCCTACAGGTTTCTGTCATCTCTGCTTGCTCTCTGCTGTAAAGACACAGTTCTGTTCATTTGTGTCACAGAAGCAAACATGTTTTCATGTCCTTTGCAGACATCTTCTGACACTATTGGCATGAGCTTTCTTCCCAAGATTGCCTGTGGGCTTTTTATGAGTGCTCTCCAGCAGCTCCAAATGGCTGGATCTGACTCCCCTGTTGTGGCATAGTACAATGTTAAGGACAACAAAACCAGGAAATACGTGATGTTTGGAGATAGTTTGAGATCAAAACAGGATGACTGTTGCTCTCTGTGTGGGAATGTTAGCTCTGCAGCACATCTGATACATGAGTGTTTGTCTCTCAGTATTGCCAGATGGGTATAAATCTGGGCTTTCAGGATTTGGAGTGCTAAATTTGTCAAGATGGCATTGTGAGAATATTAGCTGCTAGCTGCTAAACTCTCTGTTCACCAAGAAGGCTGCTCTTGATGCTTCCTGATAAGCTTTGTGAAATGCTTGTCATTTTTACTTTTCTTCTTTTTTTGTCAAGGTTTCTCACCAGTGTTTATCTTTCCTACAAACTACATTTGCTTTAAGCTATGTGAAATAACATGTAAGTAAACAACATAAAAAACAACTTTGTGATTTAAACATTTTCACTATTTAAAACTGTCTCCGCATTTTCCCACTGCTGTTATACATTTTTGAATGTGTGTGGTCTCTTAAGAACAATCATATTAATCATGTATTAATTGTTATTTCTGGTTCTTGAATATAAGATTTAGCTGTAAGATTCCTGCAAAGTCAAGCAAATACTCTCCCCTGTGCTGCTTATGCCAGGATGTACAGTACTATCAATTGGTTTATTACCTCTTGTTCTTTCCAAAGCTTTTGATTACAGTCATAAACCCCAAAAGGACTCATTAAGCTTTTTTTACTTTTCTTCCCATGTACTGGGAGCACTCTTCAAAAAAAAAAGGTTTTAACCTAGGTAAAACTTTTTTGGACACATTTTGAAAATCAGACCAAGTCCTAATTGAGCAGAAAGAATTTGTGGTCTTTCAAGAAGTGCTTGGGTCTGCACAAAAACTGTCATTAATTGTAGGCTCTCAGAGTAAGGGGAAAGTCCCAGCCTTCAACAGACAAGCAAGGATAGTTCTTTGATTAGAGTAGCACTAAAGCTGGCCGGTCTTGAATAGAAGTTTATGATGTTAGGTGTAGCTAGAAAGAGAATTTATCCCAAAACTTAAATTACAAGATGCAATGCACAGTCTCCAAAAGTTTTGTGACATATAATAATTTCTGCAGGTTAGCATAATTTGCAGGAAAAGAGGAAAAAACATTATCTTACGTGCATTTTGTAGGATGACAGGAGAATGTCTGTGTATGATCGTGCTCCCTCTCTTTTATGTCCCTCGCTGAAGTATTTTGTGGGTTTTAGTCTCTTCTTTCTTACTAAACAATACATATTTGGTCAGGAAAGTCAGCCAGTGTAAATTGGAATAGTTTCACTGAAATGGATGCATTTGTGCTAATTTGTACCAGTGCAGGACTTTCCTGATGTACCAGGGCTATGCAGTCCTTTGAAAAATGACAGCATTTTTTTGTGTAATAACAGAATGCTGTTCTTTGGGCTATGGAAAACAACTCAAGCTTCATACAACATTATGTTCAATAAAAGTATTTGGCATAAGAGAGTATGGTGTTGATTTCTCCTACCATGAAAGCAGTTTGACTCCTATAACAGCTTAAATAAATTACTTGTTAACATTTACAGTTGTTAACTTACTCACTCATCACATCACAACGGATCAGTGTCAGCAGGAGTGAAAATTATGTTAAAGCAACTGGATTTAACAAGACAGAAAAAATTAGTTCTGGAAAGTTGAAACATTTAATTACATGCTGTTTCCTGGGAATGAACCACTTTCCTTGGCATAGCAGCCCAATGACTTTCCTTAGGCTCTGGGTGAGTACAGAGATCTGCCTGTACAATGTTGTTCTAACAGTAAGACTTTGGTTTAGAAATAATTTGACCTTGGATGTGGATGCCCTGTCTGAAGAGGGGTGCAGACATCCTCATCTCTCAGGGGCTTTTGAATCCCAAGCTAATGAAGGGCTGAAACTTTGAATCTGGTTCCTTTTTCTTAGATGTTAAAGTGGAAGAATTTCCTCTAGTAGTGTAAGAAAATTGGTGAAAATTCTTGCTTATTTTATTGCTAAATTTTTACAGGGACATGAAGATTATTCCTTTTATTGACTATTTAGGAGATAGCATATCTAAAATACAGCATATTGAGCCACATTATGCGTGTCATTCACTTCACTAGCAATGGGTTTCAAATCCCTCACTGACTTCAAAGAAGGAAAGGCTTAATCTATGAACTTCTCTCTAGTTAAATGCATGGTACATAGTTTACTCATTTGGGAGTTCATCAGATAGAATGAGCGTTGGTTAAAAACACCCAAAACATTAAAATGTCTTTCTTTTTCTGTGGAGGTAGTTTGATTTTTATGATTTTTTAATGAAAGTAAGGGAGTTACTTAAAAAAAAAAAAAAAAAAAAACCCAACAAAAAAAGAAAGAAAGAAAAAACACCCCTCTGGAAAACTGTAGTGGCCAAGCAGGGAGCCTTGTAGACAGGATGGGGAAGTGAAATTCTGGAAACCCACCATCATCCATTCTTCCAGGTCTGAGGCTTTTAGCTCAGACAGAATTCCCAGGTTACCTCTGCTTAAGCCAAATCTATACACCTCCATCATACATTGCTGCCAGTTCGCTGACGAAGATATTTAAGAGAAAATGTAAAGATCCATACATATTTTCTTCATTGTCTGCATGAAAATTCAAGACCAAGTTTCTGTTTGTTTTCAGAATACATTGTAGACAACATACTGAACTTTGACAGGATGGTATGAGGAGAGTACTGTAAATAAAAAAAAAATATCTGGAAATCATTAAAAAAACCATCATCCTGTAAATAATCCCTATTTTTCTAACACCTGAGACAAACAAAATAAACCTAGGCTTCCACACTAAGGAGAAATCCTATTGTTTGGAACTCTAGCCAAGGTGCAGTAAATAGACTTTTTGTCACATTTGTTTGGATGAAACCAGCCTTTTTCAAGCTAAGGATTCTAAAAAACCTTCCTTTTTCTTGTCTCCTGGAACAGGTTCATATGTATAGGTCTGATACTGGGATGTCGGGCTGGCAGAATGGCTCAGTATGATGGTGAGAATAGGCCAGTCACTAAACAAAGCATTGTAATAGGAGTTTTACTGGCGTAAATGAATGCGTATGAAATGTCTAGGATCTGATCAAAATAAGTGAGTGAATATTTGGTGATAATGCCAATGTTATGCAGTGCATTTGTAATCTCAAATATAGTTAACTACTCAAATTATTGATCTTAATGGGATACAAAAGAGAGAAAGACAGTATTCCCTATTGCAGATTCAATATTGTTTCTTCTTTTTCTGGAACTCACTTCTATTAACACCATTCCAAATATAACAGGTGGTTCTACTGTATTTAACTAGAAACAGTTTGCAGGCTGCTCTATTAAAAATAGAAAAAAAAAGCAAACATGGCTTGAATTTTGTCAATGCAAATTAAAAACATGTTAAGAAAAAACTCTGATGTTGGTAATGGCCTAATATAACAAGGTTATAAATAAATTGCTTGCTGTTCTCATGTTTTTTTAGTAAACGGATTTGGGAATAGCACAACAAATCCCCAATGCCCAATTAAAGTCTCTTAACTAATTTAACAAATGCATTGTAAATGGGTAGCTGGAGATACTTTAAATAAACATACATTTCACAGAGGAACTTTAATAGCCAAACAAATGGAAAATCAGTTCAAATGCTTTAGCTTTCTCAATTGTCCTTAATAAATTAGTCATAAGAAAAACAAACACAATTAACAAGCACAACCATCATACTTTTTTTTTTTTTTAAACTCAGATGACAGCATTTTGCTGTATGTACCTTTTAGGAATGCCTTAACTGAGAAGCAATTTATAAGGCGTTCAAAGCCTCAATGGAGTTCTTTCTTTTTACCCAGAGTTACAATTATTTTGATGGGCTTTTCTTGTTCGGCTTTCAAATTCATTCCAAATGAATGGTGAAAAAACCAATTCACTTCAAAATCTGAGGCTGCTAACTTAGTAGTGAATTAACTCTGGGTCTGATTTAAGAAAAAAGGCACAGAACTCTCATTTTCTCCCTTGGTAAAACCTTGCCAGCCAGCCAACCGATGAAATGAAACATCTGGCTTTCCAGTGAAGATTGCTCTGGCATTTTGCCTGCGCAAATTTTGTCCTTGTGGAATCCCTGTAAAGAATGCAAACTGTGCTTCAATTAAAGAAGACTGAAGGGCACATACAGCAGCTGAGCAGCATGTGTGCTGGGACCACATTTGATGGGCCAATATCAAGCAGGAAGATCAAGTGCAAAAAGAGACAGCTGTGGACAATCTACTCAAGAGCAAATATTTAAGAAATTGGGAGGTAGAAAACATCAGTCCAGTGTGTCTTGTTTTTCTGGAGCACTTAAGACTCAGTACATGGATAGTCACTGAGTCTTTCCCTCTCCTTTCTTTGTGATTTTTTATAAAAGATAAATTTAGAAATATCCCTATCAGTCAGATATCTTCCTTTCATGGTAAGCCACTCCAACTCCATGAATAGGACTTTGTCCCTTAATTTTGAAAACCTATCAGACTTGTTATTCATAGGAACAACCAGACACATTGCCTGATTATCCGGGTATCAAAAGTAGTAGTCAGGAGGGAACCATCTTGGTCTACGGAAGAATGTAGCATGTTCCTCTGAGTGACATTCTGGCTTATGCAATATGGAAAAGAAAAGCAAAATGGAAAAGATTGGTTTCATATGGCATTGGTGACTCAGACCCTGGTATATTCTGTTGTGATGAAGACTCCAGACTCTTATAAATTGTTAAAAAGTTGGAGAAGGAGCAAAAAAGAACTAAAAAAATGGTCCTTGAAAGCTATAGAAAACGGTGATGCCAAACACAGAAACTTGTTGAAATAAGTTGATGAAAAGAATGAAAAATTACCTGATCAAGCTCAAAGACAGAATATTCTGGACAATTTCACAATCTAACCCAAACGAATTAGACTTTGTAGTAAGAGGCACATAATTCTCAAAATGCAAAAAGTGAGATTTGACAAAAAGTGTATGGGAAAAAGTAATTGTGAGTGCATTTGGGAATACTTATATCCAAAAAGACTAGACTCTGAGAACCCTACCAGCATCCCTGCAGGCCACATTCAGACACAGTTCTTTAGGTGCTTCTTGACTTAAAGAACATCAGTAATTACAGTGAAGTTTATCAGGCCCCATTTACACATTAAGGTAAGATGTAACAGCCTACTACTTCAGATTTATGCATATGTGTAGGTGAACTTCAAATACGTATATGCTAATATTAAAAGAAAAAGCACTAAACATTATTCAGTTGGTGAAGCAAATGTCACAGTGCCCTGACTACATCCTAAAATCTGTGGGGTTTATGTAGCTTGTGCCTATCTAGAGGTGCTGAAAGTGTTTCTTAATAGACATTGCTAAACTGGATTTGTTGGTCAGGTGCTGAAGACAAGATTCTCTTGGAAGAAACTGCAGCTGCAGCAACAGCAGCAAAATTTCATTTGTTTTCAATACTGCTTTGGGCAAGATAGGGAGAACAAGAAAGAGACCAACTAGAAAGTTGAGCAGATGGGCTCTTTATCTAAAACAGTTCTCACATTTTTGTATGAACTTCCAAGAATATTTCCAAGTGAAGTTCTACACCGCTGGCAATACTGCTGAGAGAAAGCACAGTGCCTTCTGCAGAAATAGGAAAAGTCTCTGATACTGACAGGGAACAGCTAATAAATCAGTTGAGATTTTCAGCTTTCACCAAACTTAAATTGAAAAAAAGCAGAGGATGGGGTTATGTCACAAGTCCATATCTGCAGCAGCTAATCCAACACTAGAGAGAGGCATTTGAATATTCAAGTTTAGAAATATGAACATGGGAATGCAGCCCATGAGATGATTTCCAAATACTTCCCCTCCAGTGACATCACGAAGTGTGTTTTCCCAACACAACCTGAGAAGGTAGCTCTGGGAACTGGTTTTACTCTGTCAGGTCCATAAGCCTCCCAAGCTCAAACTGGTGAGTCTGTTGCTAATTTGTTTTTTGTTCCCATTAATGTCTAATTAAGAAAGCCACTAAAAGTCAATATAGTTAATGGGAAAATATAACAAAATGTAATCAAATTATTTCCATTAGATTAACATTTTGGACTTTTCCTGTATCATCTTAATAATGAAAACTTATTAAAGGGAGTTTTACACAAATTGAAACTGGACGCCAAATCAGCAATGAATTCTACTGATCCCTTTCACCACACAATCCTTTTCCCTTGCTGTTTTTCACACTCATGTTTTTCTGCGCAACTACAAACAGCTCTGTGTAGATAAATTTTGTCCTTTATCCACAGTCAAAGAAAAAAGTGTTTGTTCTGTTCTCTATTTCCAGTTGTTTTGAGTTTTTTTCCCCACAGAACTTCTTCATTAAATAACGTGTATCGGCTGTGGAGAATGAATTAATATATTTGCATGTGAGCAGGTTAGGAGGAAACAAAGCAAGTTTCCCCTACCACTTCTATTGTGACCTATAGGAATTACCATAAAACAATTCCATCTCAGATTTTTCAGTCCTTTGCCCTTCCTAAGACTGTCAGCATGGGAACTGGGTTGTTCAGTTATGAAAGTGCTTTTGTAAAATGGACCAGACTCAAACCTGACAGAATATACCCCAGCACACTGTGAAAAGCATACCCCTCCAGAATATTTATCTTATATGACTAATTCTTCAAAATGCAGTCAACTGACCCATTTAATGTGAGTCACTGTTAGCAGTCAACTGCAAATGCCTTTCAGACACCACTGAGCAGAGATGGGTTTGAAGCATTGCTGTTCTGTTTCCTAGTTGCTGTGCAGTGCTAAGATCAGGCTGTTCTTCTCTGTGCCTCACAGGACAAAGCTTAATAATGTTGGATGTCTGCTTAATTAGTTTGGGGAATTTCTCTGAATCTCCTCCACAGAAAACCCAGCCACTGAGGGAGGAATTAAAGATTCATATACACAGTCCTCCTGTGGAAAGCACCTTTATGGTGTCGACCACATCCTCATGCAGAAAACACTTGAATACTCCCTGCTTTCAAAAGATTTCCTCTGGCACAACATTTCATAAAAATTAATAGATTAAGGTGTGTTATTTGCTCCCCAGTTCTTCTGAGGGCCAAAGCAAAATAAAATGAATGAGCTGATTTAGGCTGAGCCTGTGGACCTGAGATTTTTATTAGGAATTTGGCATCCATTCAATAGTTTAAATAGATACATTGCAGTGTTTTGGGTACTGCTTCTAACTTTAGGTGTTAGAAAAGGCACTCTGGATATTGCCTTTACAACAGTTCAGCTCTCACATTCTGTAGAACTAGGAAGTATCTCAGGCTTCCAAGACGACTGTGATGTGTAATTGAATGGAGCATGGTGTCAGTAACAACCACATTTTAACAGGAAAACTGTGACAGCAGACAGTCATTAAATATTTAGGAAAACAAACTGCAGTTTATTTTGGTTTTCATTATGCTGAATAATGGAAAAGTTACACTGAGACAATATAGATGGCATGTTTATCTCTTGTACATCCGTCACAGAAATGTTATAATTTTGTATTTTTTAATATATTTTATATTTTTTAGGAGCAAAAGGTGATTTAGAGTAGTATCTTTTCACTGGAGAGGACATCGAATTTGACCCATCTGACTTGTAGACAGCTAATTTCTGACCGAACTGTTTTGCAGAGGGACAAAAGACAAGATTCCTTGCTAATCTATCCAAACTGCAACTGCCCTGGACTACTAAAAGAGCAGCTGATTTCTCATTCAAACTTGTGCTTGAATTTCATGTGACTTTGGTTGGTAGGATGAGAAAAACTTGGATATTCTCTTTATCATATAAAGCACCCTTTGTGCATATTAAAGAAATAGATGTAAGTTGACTTTAAGGAGCTCACAGATTTTAAGATTTGAAAAGTGGCCTTGTATGTTGTAGTTTCAGAGCATGGTGTCTCATGCAAACCTGCAGGCTTTATGCTTGCCATAACCTACTGAAATTTGTATATAAGAGGATAATTGTATGTAAGGAAAAATATAGCACTTGCAAAGGGCAAACTGTGCCAACATACATCCTTGCATGGAAGTATTACTTGGAAAAAAAAGGAGGCCCATTAACTTGTCCAGTATTACTGAATTAGTACTAATCATATTTTTTTTTGTTTGAACCCTTTCTCGCAAAGGGAAGTAGTGAGCAGCCTTTCCTTGGACATATAGGGAAGCAAATAATTTTAATGTACTGGAAGTCTATAAACACAGAGAAATTCATCATTGTGATCCACAAGGTATTTCTCTGCACTTCTTCACCTGCTGCTATAGTCAGCTACTCTTGCTCAAATTCACAGCCATTGATAGATACCTATTTCTCTCCCAGGCAGAATTCTAAATCTGAAATATGTGTTTTGTTGGGATGGATATGCTTGGGAATCATGCCATGCGTTTTAATTCATCTTCAGAGTTACGTGCAAGTCATAGTAATAGTAGATTCATGGTTAGTAAGAAGGGAGGAGTAAAGGGGGAAGAAAAAAGACAAACTTTTCTGACAATTGAGTTCAAATATTCTCAGTGTCATGATATGGTTAGCTGAATGCTTTTCCCAAAATTGAGGTGGGACTCTCATGAGAAATGCATGCCTATACTTCCTACTTCTTTTTAGGATGAAAATGGCAGTTCCTTTCTTTATTTCAGCTCTGATAAGAGCACATCTCTGCATGAAGACAGTTACTCTCTTTCTGCTCAGTTTCCGTATCTCTCCACTCCCATTTGGGAGAGAAGAAAAGAAAGGGAGGAAGAACTGGAAAAGACCTAATATATTTAGTGAAAAAAATATCTATAGCTATCTGAAATATCACAGATAATTAGAGGATTCTGGTACTGTTTTAAAACTGCTGTTTTAAAAACTGTTAGCTTTGGCTTTTGTCCATTTTAAACACTCTCTTTCCCTGTACAATATGCTATTTCTCTATTACTTAATCAATTAAGGGATAAACTTATGTAAAAGTGGGGTTTTGCCCATATTATCAAAGTTCCCAGGTGCACACAACAAAAGTTTAATTTTGCTTTTTGCACTCTGTAGGGAGGAGGATATGATTATTTGATCTGATTCCAGTTCTGTTTCTCTTCCCTAATTTTCACATGCTGGTGCTTTTGTTTATCTTGGGTTATTATGGAAGGTGCTATGGGAAATTTATGGTAATCAGCAAATGAAGGGTTTAGAAATAGAAGGATAATTGCCTAAAAACCACTGGCAAAGAAACAACAAAATCATCTCAGTGTTGTATTGGTGAGTCAGAGCTGCCAGATTTCTATGACTGCAGTATCAGGTACTGTGGAGAAGGTTAAATCTTCGTGCATTATCAAGATTCGCAGTCAAAGGAAGATCATACATTAATGATACCTGCACTAGCTTCTCTCTGTCATCTGGCCTTAAGCTTTATTTCAGGCAAGTTTTACAGCTCCTGTCAGTATCTGCTTAGGATTAGAGTGCTGTGTATTTGCTGAAGGCAGCCATCCTATCCCTGCTTCTGAGAGCATTCATTTAGTCTGCATACACTTGATTTCTCAGTTTCTTCTTCCTTTTCCTAATCTACAGACCCCAGCCCTGAAGAAACTTTTATTTCTATTTTACTTATCCCTTCTCATACACTTTTCCTGTTTTTTTTCTTTCTTTTCTCCCTGCCCATCCCCCTCCCGCCCTGCCCCAGTGGTTCATAGTATTTTTCTCTACATTTGTCTCCCTTATTTAAGTTTTCAACTTTTCTTTATGAATCCCTACCAGGATTGATCATTGTCTTTCCCTGTTTTCCAGGTCTTTCCTCATTCCCTCATTCCTGCCTTCACGTTTGTCTCCTATCTCCTTTTCTTTATTTCTCTTTATAGTTCTGTGTCTCATTCCACAAGAGGTACCCTTATACTGCTCTTCCCTCTCCCTCCTGACTAACTGCCAGCATGAAGAACTTCACAAAGAAATATGAATCTCCCAAAAAGCAGTGCTTCTGAAGGCTCTAATACTTGTCTGCTCTTTATAAACTTGAGACAGAGAAAGCAACAGAGAAATGTTACATAGAAAATTGTTAGCCATTTCCTCAACAGGGGAAATCTCACAGCAGAGACTTAGACCTTCTGTTTTGACATATCCTCCCACAAAGTAGATTCTATGGCAAGATATCAGAGCCTGATATTACCATGTACACTCTCACCTGTGAAAAAGAAACTGAATAAACTGGGAACAACTCTGATCCAGCCAATGCCTTGTACTATGTTAGAAGAAAAGTACCTGTTCTGGGCTTGCATTGCATGATTTCCCACATGCATATGACGATAATAATAAGTTATTCTATATCTGCTTCTTTTCCCTTTTCTGCACCACATGCTGTGAAAATGAAGTTCTAATTGAAATTGATCTGTTGATCTGAGATCTGCTGTGGCTGTGTGTGTCTGGAAACACAAAGCAGTCAATCCTACAAGAGGGAAAGGATTCAGGTGGGATTAAGTGACTGTAGATGGTCAAAGTCAGAGAGAATGGGCAACAGCATGCCTTGAAGATCTCAGCAAGCACCACAATGAGCAGGGCTGGCATGAAAGCCGTATGCTCATCTGTTACAGGCTCCCGCTGTTTTAATGTGTAAATATGCCACTTATGTCTGAACAGCTCTTATTTTTATTCACTGTGCAGGTGTAAATCCATGTAAAAATAATGTCAGTACCACTGACAATGCTGCCATCAAACACTTACGAGCTGGCTGCTGTTTATCTGCATAGCCCGCTTGCTGTCAGGAGAGTGGGTAACGTGTAGCAGGGCTCCGGGGGGGTCTGCAAGGCACTGCCCCTGATCACAGCTTGTCTTGAAAAACCTCCTGAAAGGTAAAATGGGGGCACCACCACTGAGACTGCATCTTCCTGCTAATATGGATTACTGCTGTGTGCGGAGGCTGGTCAAGGAAAGCAAACAGCCCAAGGTGGCAATGGAAGTAAAGTATGCTGCTTGCTGGCTTACACCCTATAAAATCTAGGACCTCCAGTTAGTGTTTCTTCTGAGTGTGTTAATTTTGAAACAATACACTGCAACATGAAAATATTTGTAAACCATACTGAAAATATTCCATAAACTGTTGTATACTCTCAAGTCTAACATAGTAACATTGTACATTTCTCTGTCCATAATCTGGAGATGTGTTGCTGGAATGTCTTTATATTGAATACATCTAAATATTTTCTAATATTCTTGTGAATGAAGATACAGAGTGAATGGCATTTGTCAAGGCTGAGGTCCAGAAGGATGGAAATGGCTGAATCATCAGTCATTCCTTGTGGAAAGATGCATAGCAATTTCTTATTAAGGAGAAGAAATAAGAGTGATTTATTTTCTGGTCTGTCTGTTCATCTTTTTTTTTCTAATAATAAAAGAACATCTGCTACGTCTTCTGCTATTCAAGACTTACAAAAGTGGATCTATCTACTAATCTGTAACTATTTCTGGATTTGACTTACATGTGATATAAGAATGGGCCATGGTAAATAGTAGCTAGACTTTATTATATTTCTTGTGCATAAGCCTGAAAGCATTTTACAAAAGAGGCCAGTATTAGTGTCCCTCTTTTTCAGATAGAGAAATGAAAAGATAAATAAATGAAATACCATAAAAAAGAGCACATGAAAATCAACTCAGTGGCAGAACTAGACCAATGGCTGTTTTGGTGTACCTTAAGCATACCACCTTCTTCCCCAGACCTATTGAATCCCACAGTTCAGTGGAAAGACTTCTGAAGTGATATCTAGCTAGGAAAGACTAAGATTTTAGCCCTACTAAATGAATTCTCAACTCTAAATTCTTAAGATATATCATAGCCTTATGTATAAACTTCTATTTAAACAATTGTCCAGGTAGTGAGAGTTAATATATCAGGACATACAGGCAATTATGAAGGTTAAAGCAATGAAAATATTTACTCTTATTAGACAGTTTACATTATCTGTGAAGTGTTCTGTGATATATTGTTCATACTGGTTGATGAGAACTGAGTATTTAAACTACCATTTCACAAGCAACATGTGAAAGAGTTCATTTTCCTGCACTGAACTTCTATCGCTAATTATTAATTTTCATTTCAATGTAACTGTTGATACTAGAATAAACCTGAGGCAGTCTGAGGAAAAATATTCAGAGTGAATATTGAAAATATGCCCTTACAGTTTTCTTTTTTCATAATAAATATCACTATTGTATTAATATGTTGAATTTAATTGCTTGGGAAAGGTAATTGTAAACATTTTAGTGCTTTCATAGGCAGTAAGCATTACCATCATTATATTTCATTACAACTCCATTAAAATCTAAGATATCCCAATACATATCTCGGCCAGGAATCTTGAGCTACAGTGTTGAAAATGCTATTGCTAACTAGCTGCTTTTCAATAGTTTTATAATTGCTTATAATTGTATCAGGCGGGGTTTTCAAAGGGGAGAATTGATTTTGGGCCCTTTAACTTTTGGGTGGTAAATTTCATTTGCTTTAGAGCACTTATTTTCAAAGGATGAGCACTCTGCATTCCTGAAGAATCACACATTAGGAAAAAAAAGCACATTTTATTGAGTTTGAGCACAAAAAATAAAATAAAATAAAATAGTACTTAAAAGGATGAGCTGTTTAAAAAATCTGGTCTCTTTCCTGGGCTGGTTGGAGGTGCCTCAGAAGTGTTACTAACACTTTGGGATTTGTGCATACAAATGCTACAGAACTGTACTGGAAGGAAAAAAGTTCTTTTGAGAGTTAAACAATGCTATTCCAATGATTTCAGCAATTTCCTAAAGAAATTGGCTTCCCTGTATCTCACTCTGGTTTTACATGTTCTTGTTCTAATGAATCTCTTTCTGTTACTGGCAAGATTTTTCATCTAAATAACAGTGGGAAAAAAAAGATAACAGAACAAGTTAACAAGTAGTAGGGGGGAGTTAAATTTGGAAAAAGAAAGTGACGGAATACATCCTCCTGCCACATCAGCATGTGGCACTGGTGATCATTGTGCAGTAGGTGTCCAGTCTATTTTCTGATTCTGCAATAATACTCATTTCTGAATAATAATAAAATTAATACCCTGCTGTTTCATAATTTGGTTGGCAAAGGAGTCCTCTGCTTCATTTAAGTCAAATCACTTCAGATTTAGAGGGTAACAGAACCATGAAAATTTAGCAGTATTGTTATTATATCATGCTAGACAAATTATATTGCAGTTTTTGAAAGAAAACTTGACATCAGTACATGGAAGAACGACAAATGATATGTACTTAGATTTTAGCAAAACACTTGATAGTGATTCCCATGAAAACAGATATGGAAAGTTAATTTACTTTATTTCAAATATGAACAATGCTGTATGGGCCAAGGAAAAACCCATATAAAGCATCGTAATTGAAGGACAGCAAGGAGAGCAGTAGATGTCCTTGGAGAAGCTGCATCCTAATTAACATTTTCATGAATGGTATGGAAGGAAGAGTGGGGAACATAATAATGGAATAGTAAATGACATTAACTTATGAGCATTCAGGACAAGTAATCAGAAAGAAGAAAAAAATCAACAACAAAAGAAATTGCAAAGAGGAGCATAGGATAAGAAAATGAGACCCAGACTGGCAAATATAAACTGAGAAATTTGTGAAAAATGTGCATGGAAGAAGATGGGCAAGTGGGGAAAAAATGAAAGCTCTCCGATAAATGCAATACAGGTTCATAATGTCATAATGGAGTTGGAAAAATCAGTCATTTTGGGAAGTTTGCACAAAGACATGTTTTCACATGGAGGGACATTGCTATCCAGGGCTTTTCCTTCTGTCTCAGCTGTGCTAAACACACACTATTTAATTTTGAGCACAAAAGTACTAGAAAGCTATCATTCAGAAAAATCAGAATCGGGTTGCTAGAGAAATTGATTCATTAGAAAACTTTAAATAATCTAGCAAAATATGTCCAAAAGTTTACATCTGGGAATTTGTCGATAGTCTGGAAATATTTGAAGGCATTCTGGGTGAGATGGAAATGGCTAGTGAGTTACAGTTTGATTTGCTGGTCTAGCAGGCAGTAGTGACATAAAAAAATACAGACTAACAGATTTCACTGACTGCTGACCAGAAACTTGCAGTAGTTATTAAGTGTGTTAGAAGTTGTTCTTTTTTTTTCTTTACATGTAGCCAAGGTTAAACAGATTTTAAAGTTATTTGGATATAGTATCCTCTTGCATTCCAAAACTAATGTAATGCACAATGAAAGGTGGTTAAGTCCAACAGAAGAAGTACTTATCCCAAAATTTTGCTCTTCCTCCTAATTCTTATTTTTGAGAAGATCCTGGAACTTGAGTCGTACAATCATTGACAGAAGCAGGGGTGGCCAAGGCAGCAGGAGCACATCCTCTAATATACTGGTGTAAATGGCTTCTGCTGGGGAGGTGGGAGCTTCCTTTTGCATTCTATGTCGTTCCAGATATCCTCAAGCTGAATGACAGTTGCAGGCCAAAAGTGTGTGACAAACATATTTCAACTCAAATTTTCAGAATATTTTTTTACTCCCAATATCAATGACTGATTTTTCGGGGGAGTAAGACATCTCCATTCGGAATGTTTATTTATGTAGGAGAGAGAAAAAGGGAAATAAAATACTGGATCCAGTTTGGGGGCAGATCTAGAACTGGTAGAAGAGATTGATTAATTATAACATAGGATTAGTAGATGTCTGGTGAAGTGCCCATCTGAAGATAGCTGGACAGGCAGAGGGATGTTTGGATTTCCTTTAGTGAGAACACATATTTTGCCTGGGTGATTTTGCCTGACTTCAGCGCTGTCATCACGAATGTAAGTGAAAGATCATTTGACCCATTGGAACATCACTTGTCACTTGTCTTCAATTGTCCAACAATAGAAATGTCAATTCTACTTTAAAAAAAAAAAAAGCTTCAGCCTTTATGAATGTAAGGGCCAAATCTGTTGGTGTAACATGTGTTCCACTGCTGACATTTACAGGGAAATGCACAGCAGAAAGTTTCAACCTATTTTCCATCACACTGTAAAATGAAGTGCTGGGGTCTGTATTCCCACAAAAGAGTGTTACCAGTTGCCACAGATAAGCCCACCTAGCAGGAGACTGCAAGCGTTAGTAGATATTTAGATGCGCTTGTTTGTGGGTCCATGTGTAATTGCCCATTTTTCATGAGGTGCTTCAATAACTATTCATCGACTCCTGAAGACACTGCTACAGCTTTTTTTCTTTTAAAATTGTGTTTCTTACCTTAGAAAATGTTGAGTTTCAACTCATAAAAAGTTTCTGCAATACATAGTCTTTTAAAATCCAACATTACTTGCTTTTTCAGTTATCTCTCTCTCTCTCTTTCTGACAGACTGCTGGCAATACAGCTATGATGACACAGTGTTTGATATCCCATGACTAAAGCACCTGCAGAATTCAGAAACTAGGCTAAATTAGGCTCACAATTTTTAATGAATTTTGAATTATGCAGTTAATCTATTTGTGAGTTTTACAACTCTCTCATTCTGAAAGAAAAAAAAGGAAAGAAATGCAAACAGACAGTCAAAAAATGATATCTAGTTATTGGGCCACATGTGGTAGAATGCTGAGATTTTATTTTCTTCTGGAACTACTACCTCTTATAAAGCCCATCCATCATATGTAATGAGGGCTGTCAGGAATATTTAGCTGAGAAATAGCTACTTGATATGCTAATGGCGGTCCCTTAGTGAATTAATTTGGTTCTGCTGCCTGACATTAATGGTTTTCATAATCTAATGAATGATGTGTGTAATAGAGGTAAGGCCACAGGGAATGACATTCTGAAACTAAGGGAAGTACTATATATGTATTTTATAAACATATGCATTTTTTATATATATATATATATATATATGCATATACACACACACACACATACACATACACTTACAGAGAGAACACAGAGTTGCTTTTCCAACCTAGATAAAATAAACACCAGCTAGGGAGAAACTACATAGATGGAGCAAATCTTCGATATTGACATTTTAACTCTAAATTCTAAAATACATGTATTCACAGGACTGCATGGAATAGCTAGGAATGCAATGAACAGGAAGACTCCACTTCACTTTCACAGCTCTTCCTCACTCTTATTTCAGAAACGGAGACCTTGCCCCCCAGCCCCTGCAAAGGACAGCAGCTCACCTTTCCCAGCAGGTTCCTGGTGGCTGGGAAGAAGCAGAACCCCCAATAAACACCTGCAAATCTGAATCAGGTCAGTCTCCCCGCTCCAAGGCTGCTAGTCATACCCTCCATCCGTCATGCTGAACTTACCACGCTGATCAATGCTTACAATTTCCTAGTGCTGCCCTATATTTGTATCTGCTTGTTGTCTCTTATCTTTGGAGGAGACAGGAAATGGCTGCTAGTGCAACACCTGATGTTCAAGAGCTGAAAAATTCCTTGTGTGCTTATATTTTGTCAGATATTTATAGCCACAAACTTTTTTGGCCATCTTTACCTGGCTAAAAAGACAGGGATAGTAGGTTCTAAGATGATCTTTAGTCCCTGCTTCTGAAAAAATTGGATTGGAAACTCATTTGCACCTTAGAGAGAAAAAATTATCAGGTAGTGATGCTCCAAATGCCTGACAACCTCAGCTTTTAGATATAATGGAGCATTTGCTGCTTGTGTGTCCCTCAATTTTTTGCATGTCACAGGTATGGATGTTCGCAGGATTGATGCCATAATTTGCCCAACATCCTACCAATGCTTGCATTTCTCTGTGGCTGAACTTTTTGCTGTCTTATGTCTGCAAAGCACCTGACTATGGTCTTGATATTGCACCTAGCTCTGAACGTTAATAGTTACAGTGAATTAAGCAGAATAGAAAAGATCTGCACCAGGACAGCTTGTACATACAATAAGTAATAGCATCCTCTCCCATACAAATATGTTTGTTTAAAGCATTTGTATAGTGCAGGTCCAGAAACTATACCTGTATATTAGCGTGGTCCTGTCTTCCTCTCAAGCCCTGATCTCTCCATCAGAGTCTGAATAGGCTCAGAGTGGTGTTTGAGGTGCAGCAGGTACAGATGGCAGGGTCTCCTCTTTGTGATGCCAGGAGAGACTACCAGCACAATTCACCTGTGTAAAGGAGTTAGCCCCTGCTCTCCCTTAACCCCAATTAACATAGTACTGATGAAAGCCCTTAATGATCTAGAGACATAAACAAGAAGTGATTTGGGTTCATGGAGGCTAGACCTTGCCACTCAAACTCAAGTGCTGTTCTTGCAAATGAATTACAACATTAGGCACTGGGGAGAGCATGATGGGTGTAATAGGAATTACATGAATTCTTCATATATCTGAAAATGTGCTCCTGAAGCAATTGGTTAGTGTATGGACATGCAATATGCATTGGAATCTGGAAGAAGGATGAATCACTAAATTATAAAGTAGCAGTGTACAGGCTGCTACAAGAATGTTTCTTGTGTTTTATCTCATTTTATAGGATACTTTTCTTTTTCTAATTATAAAAAGGTCAGAAAAATAAAATTAATGAAATCCATAGATGACATTAACTTGTGAAGAGTTGCAAATACCAGCGATCCAAAGCAAAGAAAAAAGAGCTTAAAGTATAGACCAAAAAATAACAGGCAAGCCTTAGAAGCCTTAGAGCCATTGAAAATGAAAGATGAGTATATCTAGAGGAAATTAATGCAAAAGAGATTCAGTAGGAGGGAGAGACCTAGCAAAGCATAGCGCTACCAAAGTTCAGGGAGATAACAGATCGGAAATTAGAGATTATTCTGCAGCATAACAGCGAAAAGTTAGGGAACCACGGAGAGTCATTATGCTGTGGAGCAGAAAAATTAAGGTTTCCTTCTGTGGCTTTTTAGATGTAGGGGTACCTTCACTGAAGATAAATATCTTGGCAAATTGAATGGAGTTCAAAGATGAGCTATAGAATCATTATTATAGTCAGAGGGATTTACTTAAAGGATTAAAAGACTGAAACATGGTTTGTTTGGGAGACAAGAAGAGATGTTAGAATTTAGTAAGGGTGAATGTGCATGAGCAAAATGGAAATGCATTTTTTACAGAGGAATGTGAAAGCATGTGATTAAGGAAAAGTTGTTGGGAAAATCTCCATAGGACATTAAGGTGTACCTGTTAGGAAGTAAAAGAATCAATGGAAACCTCATGTTAATGGACAATGCAGAAAATTTCAAACCAGATTATTCCTCACAGAATATTTTACACTGCTTTGTACAATCTTGCTGAGACAGGAAAGGGTCGAGGTTAGAAATGGTCTAACTGGTCTTTCTATCTCATCTTCTGCAGGTGCTTGCGAACTATTTTTCTTGCTTTCTTCCCACAACTCTATTTTCAGGGAACTTGTGTAGATGTGCAGCCTGACTGCCTTGCTCATATTCTCTGAGGATTGCTTTATCAAAGTGATGCTACTTTCTATTTTTAGCTATAGTGAACAGACCTGATTTTTAGGAAGAGTTTTGTATAGCAAGATCCTACTTGCTTCTGATGGTACCATGAGTCCTTGGAATCCCCCCAAATGCAGTCCTCATGGCTTATGTGACTTACAATCTCCCTTCTCCCTTTACCTTTAGATTTTTGGAGTTGAGGAACATTTTTTTTCACAGCACCTACAAGGATTCCAGATCCAAAATTGTACTTGGGCTTCTATTTCCTCTTTAGGTTGAAATTAAGGGAGTTAGGAACTTGGATAGCCTGTTCCCGGGCTTCTGAATTTACTAAATAATAGGTAAGGTTTCATAAAATACTGTACAGTTACTTAAGTATTATTTAAGTTAATTAGGTGACATATTCCACATTAAGTCTGCATCTTACACATAAATAATGGCAGCAGTATGTTCCTGCTTAAAAAATGTAACGGTCTCCATAAATCTAATTTTTTGAAAATATTTAACTAGTCCCTGAAAGATTATTAATGATCTTATTTGATTTTTACTTGTCCTTCTACATGACATATGGCACAATACAGATGGTTCTGCATCATACCATCAATATTTTTATTAATTTGAATGAATGCTTTAATTTACACATAATTTCTACATCATATCTTGTCCCTGTTGAATTAATACTCGGGCTTATCATTTAATATATTGTGCAACAGAAAGAAGCTGCAATAAGTGGGACATCTATTATTTCCTCTTGCTGATAAAGCCAGTATGATAGTTAATTTCTTAAGGAAAAGTCTGATTTAAGGTCTGCTCATTAGAGGCAGGGACCCACGACCCCCTCCTGCAGGATCTGATTTTTGTAGTGAGTGGGAGTTTGTTACCAGATTTTGTTCCTACAGATAAGATCAGGATCCAGGCTTTTCTATAGGCTGGAATATATATTTCTGGTTTAGCAGTCATTTTGGAGGAAGTCTTATGTGACAGTGAAAGCATATGCTAAGGCTGTGTCACCCACTTGAAAACATCTACAAGGGTAACGAGAAAAAATATTCTGGAATAAAAAGTGCTGAATGTGTCAATAGGCAGATTCAAAGAAGAATCTGCAGCAAAATCGGGTGGCTTGAAAGATAAGTATCAATCCTCATGAGAACAGCTAATAAATACTATACTTCCCCAGGGAGGGTGTTCTTTTTTATTTAAAGAGCAATAAATAAAATGGGACAGTTCTTGCACACCATGTGAAGAGTGTGCAATCAGGGCACTTCAGATCATGGAGTCTTGTGAATTCTCCTCATTAGCTTGGAGCTAAACCATCACCTAGATGGTGCGGGGATGGCCCTGGCACTATCTGCTGTGCTAAAAATTGCTCAAGTGCCAGCACTGCAGTCTTTGATACTCATATTGACTAATTCATAGAATCATAGAATCATTAAGATTGGAAAAGACCTCTAAGATCACCAAGTCCAACTGTCAACCCAACACCAACATGTCCACTAAACCATGTCCCGAAGTGCCACATCTACACTCCAGGGATGGTGACTTCACCGCCTCCCCAGGCAGCCTGTTCCAATGTTTGACCACTCAGTAAAAAAAAATTTCCTAATATCCAACTGAAACCTCCCTTGATGCAATTTGAGGCCCTTGCTAGTTACCTGGGAGAAGAGACCAACACCCACCTCGCTACAACCTCCTTTCAGGCAGTTGTAGAGAGTGAGGTCTCCCCTCAGACTCCTCCAGACTAAACAATCTCAGTTCCCTCAGCTGCTCCTCATCAGACTTGTGCTCCAGACCCTTCACCAGCTTCCTTGCCCTTCTCTGGACATGCTCCAGCAGTTCAATGACTGTCTTGTAGTGAGGGGCCCAAAACTGAACTCCAGTCATCTGGGACCTATCCTGTTAACCAGGACTGCTGATAAATGATGGAGAGTGGCTTGTCAAGCTTCTCCACCAGCTCCCTCAGTACCCTTGGGTGGATCCCATCCAGCTCCTTAGACTTGTGAGTGTCCAGGTGGCACAGCAGGTCGTTAACTGCTTCTTCCTGGATTATGGGGGGTTTATTCTGCTCTCCGTCCCTGACTTCCAGCTCAGGGGGCTGAGTACCCTGGGGATTACTGGTCTGACTATTAAAGACAGAGGCAAAGAAGTCATTAGGTACCTCAGCCTTTTCCTCATCCTTGGTGGTAATGTTCCCCTCTGCATCCAATAAATGCTGGAGATTCTTCTTGGCTCTCTTTTTGTTGCTAATGTATTTGTAAAACCATTTTTTGTTATCTCTTATAACAGTGGCCAGGTTGAGTTCTAGCTGGGCTTTTGCCTTTCTAATTTTCTCTCTTCATGACCTAATGGGATCCCTGTATTCTTCTTGTGTTGCCTGTCCCAAAAGCGATAAACTCTCCTTATTTTCTTGGGTCACAGCCAAAGCTCCCTGTTTAGCCAGACTGATTGTCTTCCCTGCCAGTTTTTTCTTACGGCACATGGGGATGGCCTCCTCCTGCACCTTTAAGACTTCCTTCTTGAAGAATGCCCAGCCTTCCTGGACCCCTTTGCCCTTCAGGACTGCCTCCCAAGGGACTCTCTCAACCAGTGTCCTGAACAGGCCAAAGTCTGTCCTCTGAAAGCCGGTGGTAGTGGTTTTGCTGAACCCCCTCCTTACTTTGCCAAGAATTGAGAACTCTATAATTTCAAGGTTGCGAAGCCCAAGACAGCCTCTGACCACCACATCTCCCACCAGTCCTTCCCTGTTTGTAAGCAGCAGGTCAAGCAAGGCACCTCCTCTGGTAGGCTCACTTCCTTGTCTTCCACACACTCCAGGAATCTTCTAGACTGTTTCTTCTCTGCTGTATTGTACTTCCAGCAGACATCTGCTAAGTTGAAGTACAAGGGCTAGCAATGGTGAGACTTCTTCCACCTGCTTGTAGAATGCTTCATCTACCTCTTCATCCTGGTTGGGTGGTCTATAACAGACTCTCAGCAGGATATCTGCCTCGTTGGCCTTCCCCCTCATCCTTACCCATAAGCACACGACCTCATCATCACAATTGTTGAGGTCTATGCAATCAAAACACTTCCTAATATACAGACCCACCCCACTGCCTCTCCTTCCTTACCTATCCCTTCTGAAGAGGTTATAGCCATCCATTGCAGCACTTCAGTATGGGAGTCATCCCACAATGTTTGTGATGGCAACTAAGTCATAGCTATCCTGCTGCCCAATGGTTTCCAGCTCCTCCTGTTTCTTGCCCATGATGTGTGCATTGGTGTAGATGCACTTGAGCTGGGCTATCGATTTCACACCCAGCATTGGCATGCCACCCCTGGGCTCCTCTCTAGTGAGCCTGGTTATATCACTGATTATATAGTTATTTTGTTTTACTAATATTCTCCTTCTAAAGCCAGAGTACACATACTCTTAGTGTTGCAAGAATGATTCCAACCGTAGGTCAGGGCTGAAGCTGATGAAAATATACAGAGGTTTCCCCTCTGCTTTCTCCCTGTAAGGAAGGAAGGGGAGAAACCTGTTTATCCCCTGATCTTTCCTGGTCATATTCCATCCACTTTTCCATACTCTTAACTGCTCACTCATGTCAGCCTCTGTCTCTAGATAATACAAGTATGATTTTACTCTCATATTCTTTCCCATCCAGCAAATCATTCTTGTCCTTGCCCAGATCTCCAGCTACTGCTCTTCCTTCTCTTTCACATTTAATATCAGGAAGCACATTAACTCCTGATTAATCCGTCGCAAGGTCCTTCAGCTGACTCAATGAATCTAAATTTTGTCAGCTCTTATTTAAGCAAACGCAGCTGCAAATATCACTTCTTTACCTTGCCCCTTTGATAATGTCACTTTTTTGTGTTGCATTTACATTTGTTCTAACTCCCTCCTTTATTAAAAAAAATGTGTTTGCTTGTCTTTATTGCCAGGCACTCTGTTACCTATCTCCATCCTACCAACTCTTTTTGAGTACTTTGAAATGCTGTCTCTAGCCTATTATGTCAATCTTCCTTATCTTCTTGCTAAAATCTCAAACAAGCACATCAATTTTTAACAAATTTGTCATGAACAATCGAAGATCTTACATTTATAATATTTCCTCATTCCACAATGCCTCCAAAACCTGACATTAATTTTCCCAGTGTGCAAAGACAGCTGCTTATGTTGCCGATTAAAATATTACTATGATGTTCTCATGTTCTCCTGCAAATCACTGATTCTCTTTTATGTTTTGATGGTAAATATTAGGGACAGTGTTTGTCTCTTTCTGATTTGTGTTTGTACCAATTCAGAACAATGAGGTAACAGGCCAGACCACTGTCCCTATCTGCTGTGAGAAATACAGGTGTTTATTTCAACTGTGTTGTAAAATGAATGGCTGTTGTTTGACTTCATGTGAAGTTGTAAGTGATAATTTTCCTTTGCCTACACTGGATATTCTTAGCTATTCCTTCCAATGATTTCCAATATTTGCTTGCTAATACTTCCTAGCCTTTCTATTGCCAGGTATAATCTAAGCAAAATGACCTCCCAGTTCCATTATTTATTCTAGGATGTTGTTAACTGGTAAAGTCTTTTTTTCCCCAAACATGCATAAACCAGACTCATTTATGATAAAATTTAGCTGCAGTCTGAAAAGGCATAGCTAGTTCATGCAGTAACATATATTATGTGTCAGAGGGGAAAAACATAAGCTGTGGCATTTGCTTTAAATTCAGATTATTACATAAAATACACAACAGTTAATCACAGATGGGTTACATGGGCAAACAGCCCCCTGTTGTCATATATACTTTACATTTGCAGAGCCAAAGTGTCACTTGTAAACAATTTAAACCTTAAGTCCCATATGCTGAATTCACGAACTCATTCCCTAATGGAAGTTAAATGAAAAACCTCATTAATACCCAGTGAGGCAGAGGTACATATGAGAGACTCCCACTGGTTGATTTACTGTGACACCTGCCATGGGTATGGAAATAAATGAGAGTTGTTTTCAAGTATATGAGTAGAGAGTAGGTAAAAATTAGGGTATTCTGCTATCTAGGGGAGTTAATGCATACATGTTATGAACTGTTGGGGAAATTATATGCAGGCCTGCTAGCTGGAAGTGATGCTGAGAGTTGACTCTGATACTTTGAAGACTCTCAGTCACTGGGTTGGAAATCTCATTCATCGGATCTGGATCAAATTTTTTGTTATTTGGTTCACATAATTATCATTTACAAAAATCCTTGTCATGCTTTATACTCTGAAGCATGGTAGGACAAAAAGAGCTATTTCAGTGATCTTATGTATGACAATGCATTTTAGGTTAAGACCTTCCCAATGCTACGTGTGGTGACCACCTGCTATGTAGTAAATACAGTATTTCCCTAATAAGTCATTTGAAGTTATTCAGCCTCTCCTTGTGCTCACTTGAGTTTAACTGCATACATCTGAAAACTTAGTTCAACATGATCCTCAGAGAGGTAGCCAAGTGATGCTTACCAACAGTAGGGGAATCGCCTATGAAATTCACATGCATTGATGGAAATTACAACCTTTGAGTAAAGGAGGTAGTGCTATTTCTTTTAAAGTAGGTTTTAGATATCTGCTGCCTTTTTAATTCACTGCTGGGTGTACTCACAGAGTACTGCATTCATCTCTAGGGTAGGTAACTTGCATCCGACTGGGCCAAAATCCCAAATTGGTGTAAATCGGTGTGGCTACTCATAAACTTCTGCAAAGCTTCGTTGCTTTATATTGGTTCTGGATTTGGCTTGCTGACTTCAGGGAAGCCACTCATGTTTATGATTGACCTGGATTTAGCCCCACCAAAAGGAGTAAAAGAGTGTTATTTCATGGTCAGTAAATTCCTTTACATACATGTTTAATTTTCCTTTTGATGTTTATCACAATGGAAAATTTCATTACAAGCAAGTGGCCAACATATATCCAGCCAGTTCTCTACATGTGAAATGTCACAAGGTGCTAGAAAACTTCATGAAGGCTGCTGCAGTGCCAGCCCTCCCCCCATCACTCAGCAGGCTAAAATGTAAAGCTCCACTGAGATGAAAAATAAGAGCTATACCTGATAGTAATGAGAATGAGAGCTAGTCCAGACATGAACAAATGTTGACACATCTAGTGTGAAGAAAATATACTATTACAAAAGAAGTGTCATATGTGATTTCAGGAAGCAAACAAGCAAACAAAACTAACAGCACAGGATATGAATCTGTTATTGCATTCGCAACATTATTGTATGGCTTCCTAAACTAATTTGTTGTTACTTGACGAAGAGAGAGGGAAAAAACCTTCTATCTCCAGCATGTCACCTTTCATTAAAATTGTGTTTGTCTGAGATTTTGTTATTTGCAGTTGCTCATCTGTTAAATTAGAAGTTTTAATTCTTCACAGTTTGTCACCCTTTTAATTCTGGTCTGTTGACACATACTTCTCTGTAATGCAGAAAGGGTTGAAAATGAAATTTAACAGAAAATTAGCTGAGAAGGGGATAACAGAGTGAAGCATTGGTTCTTTGCTTTTTCTCGCTAAATGCAAAATGGGTCTGGGATCCTCAGGTAGGCAGATACCAGTGGATGTTACCACCACAGCATTATACATGTTCCTAGGTAATGAATCATTTCTGCTTTAGGAAAACCCAGTGTCTTTTTGATAGTTGATACTATCGTAGTTTGGCTCAATTATGTTGAGGAATAGGTCATTCTTTTAAATCTCCATTTATCTAAAGGAATGGAGTGAATCTGAACTACACGTGGACAGGCACCGTCAGTCCCATTTGCCTTTTGGGGGTATAATGTGGCCCTGAGTTGAAGGGAGTTGTGCCTCATTTGCTTTTCTGTCTGCCAAGCATTTCGCGGAGGGACTGGCAGCCATATGGTACAAAAGCCCACCTGCGTTACGCAGCTTGGTGTTTCCTTACCACCATTCAGCCGCACTGGACATGGACTGGACCTACGGCTTAATTCAAGAGTGTTAGATGAACTCTTCTTGCTTTCTGTGAAGGAAGTATTTCCTCATTCTCTGAAAGTGAAAACATCTGCAACTAGTGGACTAAATATACTTCGGTAATGTGTTTGCTCTGGTGGCAGGTGAAAATTAAAAAGATTTCACCCTGTCCTTAGGAGTGTAGCTAGACTTGGGTCATTCAGATCTGGTAAGCGAGTGTGAGCTTTTGCATCACCAAAACCCAAATCTGAAAGGGAGATCACTGGTTAATGTGTAGCACTCATTTTAGGGCCACCAACTTCCTTACAGGGCTTTGGGTGTAGCAGTGCTAAAATAAATTCTTTCAAGATTACAGCCAAGCTTCCCAAAACAGAGGCATTGATTAGCTCTTGGTTGCTATTTTGATTTCGGGTTTTTTCAGCTCCAGAGGGAATCAGAACAAATGTATCTGAAGGATAAAAAGCCTTCCTGTCAGTTTCAAATGCTTTTCAGGCTATGAAAAGGGTACCTCATCTGTTAGGATGTGTCATTTTTAGAAAAGTAGGCCTGCTAAATGAATTTGCATAAGGTAACAGTGTTTCCAATAGAATGAATCATGCCCTATAGGCAAGTAAAATACTATGTATCTGTGGCAAATCACACCAGACCAAAAGGAAACCCCACCACTTTTTCCTTTGGCGTACGCCATCTGGCTGCATTGTAGCACCTCATATTCTTCAAACTTTAATGACCTTGTTGCCGAAATTCAACAGAATGCTTACTCCTGATAAAGGCAGCTCATTTCTGAGAGTCAATCTAAGGCTGCTTCCTTGCATCTTTCCACTAAGGCCTGGGAAAGAAAAATAATCCCAATCAGAAATTGGTTTCAGTTAGCTAAATAAGCATATGCATAGATGTGTGAAGTAATTACTGAAAATGTAACTTTGGGGCATAATCAGAAGTCTGATCTCACTGTAGACGTAACACTGTGTGCACAGGGCAAGAATGTGGCACTACTCCTAACCCCATGAAATACATAGAGGGAAAGATGGGAGAAGAGAAAAAGAACTGGTTTTGGTTTTTTTTTTTTTAAGTTTTTGTGCTCAGCTGAATCATTCAGTGAGGAAATAGAGATGTAAGCTGCAGTATTCTATAGCCCTCCATAGTCCTATAACACCTTGTCCTTTAACCATGGTGTACCTGTCCTGGATGGAAAATTCTCATGGTAGCCCCATTCTCCAAAGGCAAGAATAATGAAAGAAAAAAAAGAGAAATAAAGGCCTTGCTTAAACACAGGAATTAGACCAATTTAAAGAGGTGATGGTTTTCTCTGCCTAAACAGAGGACAACTTGATCTGTTTAAATTTCCGTTAGGGATCTTGCACCAATTCAACTAAACTTACCAACTTACACCTTTAGATGACACATAACTCTGTGTGGCTCAGGTCTGTTGGTTCCTTGTCCTTCAGATGGCCAGAACTCTCTGGTTCAACAGGAATTTTCCTTGAGGGAGAAACTGAGATGCTCTGCAATGAGTTCAATGTAAAACTCTGTGTATAGTGTGTGTCATGGATTAGAGCATTTTGTCTTTTTTTGCATTTATGTCCAACTTTTTTGCCTTAGATTTGGCTGGGTTTGAGATGTCATTAGATTGATTAAGCCTTAGGAGTGGGTGTACAAAAGCTATTTCCCTACCCATAACCCCAATATGGAATTTCATAATGCTAATGTATTAATACAATAAGTTCTATGATTAAATTCATTGTAAAATTACTTCTGACTTAATTGTTGCTATACTTTTTCTGTCATAATGAAGGATCAGATTACCTCCCTAAAATACATACTTCTGATAAACACAGAATGGGTCATGCTCACCAGCTGCATTACCAATTGCCTACTTACAGCTGCACTCAAAATGCCCATGAGGTTTTCAAAATGACAGTCAGTAGCCAGATGTTTTCTACTCACATTTTTTTAAAAAAGGGAACAAATATTTATAGTAGTGGGAAAAACAGTAATTCTCTCTCCACAAATTTAAAGTTAGAAAACATGGGAGAATGTAAACCTGGATTTATTTTTCTAGATTGACTGCAAATTATTTCTTTTTACTACACTTCAAAAGCTGATATGCAACAGTCTGAAGGAAGTAGTGTGGTGATTGAAATGTGTAAATAAAATAAGAAGGGCATTACTGGTTTTGATGGGATTTGATGCATAAACAAGATTCAAAATGTTCATTCAGTAATCTGTCTTGTAATCAAGGGAAAGTGATAGTTGTACTTCCCATATGGTGGCCTGAATCCCTTCTTCACTCTCTTTGTAAACTAGTAGAGTGGCAATACACAATTTGCTTATAAATTTCATCATCTTGATGTTTTGATCAGTGTTTAAATAAAAATGTCATTTCAATGTGTTTAGTTTCTTAAAAGAGTAGAATATAAAATATATTTTAATTTTTTATGACTGTGGTTATGCTACAGTGCTGGTACGATTAAGCAAGAAGCTTCTCCTATGACTTTTGTATTTATTTACTTATTTGGATTTAAAATAATAAATGATGCTTATCCAGGACCTTAGGCACCATAACACATCATTAGTATTACAATAAAATCTCAGCAGTATTAAACTAATCACTCAGTCCGACAGACTCCTACACAGATTCCTTCTCATTCTTTCCTTGTGGGAAGAAAACCCTCAACCCTGCCCCAAAACATTATCTAACAAAAGTCTGAAGTCACTCAAGTTAGAGGTAATTCAAAGTGTGGGAAGGAAGTAATTCTAGAAACCTGAACTTTTATAAAAATAACTTGATACAGATTCCCCTGTTTTTTTTATGGTGAGGAATAGGGTGTACTGTGATCCCAGTTGTCCACTGTTTAATACTTGCTTTTTCCTTTGAATTGGTGACATGGGTCTTTTTCAGGACAGCTTGCTGAGCTGACTGGTCCAATGATGAGATTTGCCATGGCTGTGATTGCTCATTTGTGAGCATGTGCTGTAATATTTTGTTGGAGTGCATCTGTAGTGTTCTCCTTATTATGTTTCAGTCAACCAGTGTGGAGGCAGTAACAACCCCCTGTACCACAGATGGTCACATGCATCCTAAAACTTAGTATTTTTTTTGATAGATTTATTATTTGGATTTCATTATAGAATTCAGTCAAAAGGGAAGGTTGAGTCATTTTGGGGGTGTTAAATTCCAGCTATTAGTTACGTATATGTCACTTTTTGATTTTCTGAAAAGATAGGAAAAAACGCAGTCAAAGCTTAACAGAATTTCATACACAGATTTATCAAATCCTTGGAAAACTTGTTAATGTGAAAAAAAAGTGAAAGAATGTTTGCATTTATTTTAGTGGTCTATATGTATAGGTGACTTTCCCTCTTTTTTAATGAAAAAGTTTGGCATGGAAGCTCAGTCTGTATTTTGTTGATTATTTTAACTATCAAGCTATATAGGGGGAAGCACAGATAGCCTCACATCTGTTGATTCATGATAAGCATCTTCTTGAATGACATTTACTGCTTTTATATGGGTCCACCAATTTAGTTGAAATTAAGTCAGTAGTTGCTGCACCAAAGAAAATTTTACCATAAGGATATGCAGCTAGTATAATTTTTTCTTAATTTGATACCTTAATGAAGACTCTGCTAAAATAAGGATAGCATTCGTGCACTGCTTTGCAGAGCCAAACCACTCTATTTATGACAGGACTTGTTGCATATGTTGATTTTCACAGGAGAGGTTTTCTTCCACACTAACACCCATTTTCCAGTTAATTATAAGAATCAGAGATTAAAAGAACAGGGAAATCTATAAAAAATATGACAGAACCATTATTAGATTTCAGTTGTGTTTCCTTAAGTTTGCCATCAGATTGCATTGCCCTGTGGGAACAATCTAGAGCTGCAAACATGAAGAAGACAGGGCAGAATGGCAGCTGCAGATGAGCAGTGTATTCATTAGGGATTGTCTCAAGCCCCGCAAAACCTCCTGTCTTTTCTGAATAGCTTTTTGGACTTCATTCAGGTCAGGAGAGCAGCAGGGTGAGATTTTAGTATCAGCCATATGAAAGAGGACTGGAGAAAATCCAAAGGAAACGATGCTCTTCCTTGTGAGTTTGACTGCCATGTCTAGTCCCTTTTGACCCACACAAGGAGTAAGCAGATCGAGGCAACCACAGGGTGGTGCTGATATTTCATTCCTTATACTTGCAGTATTTGATTCCTTTGGAGGCTGTCTTCTCTCAGCATTGGCTAAGTCAGAGCTGTTTTGTTAATCATAATCATCACTAATTTCCTTTCCTGCTGATAGCTGCATGGTGGTTTTGCTGCTGTCACTCCACAGTAATGAAATGTCATTGCAGGTGGTACAAAATGTGGCAAAGTTAAACAGTTGGGAACAAACGGTCTTCTCAGTTACAGCAGTTCGATGGCATGGATTAATTTGAGAGGAGATGCCTCGGTTTTCTCAGGAAGGTTCCCTTTTGCTCACATTCAAAGGGTATTGCATAAATGGTCTGTTCTCACCAGCTTGGTCTTTCTGTGGAGGGTACAATAGAATTTGTTCCATGCTTGGCTTATCATTTCTTGCTAACATGCTCTTTTCTAGTCACTGAAACCCTCTCCAAAGGAGATGAAAGCAACCCAGTCTGCCGAGGCAGCCTGGGCCAGCTGCACCCTGAGAAGGGTGAGAGAATGTACTTTGCACCCCCACCTCTTCCCTACCTTATGCAAGTGAAGGGAGCACAGGAGGAGCTGTACCCTGAGTCACAGCTACTTCCTAAATTATCTCCTTGTGTGCCAGAGCCCATATCTGCGCTGAGTCCAACAGCTCCTTTCAGCACTCAGATGGTAATTTCAGTTAACAGATGAATTCAAGGCAACCACAATCTGCTTGTGGAAAACTGGAGCCCAGAAAGAAAAAAGGAAAAAAAAAAAAAAAAAAAAAAAAAAGAAAAAAATAAGGGAGAAGAGGAGAAAATAAATAAAAACTGTGCATCATGATGTTGAAAAACAACAATTAACGATCCTAGTATTAATTGTCTCATCTCAAGTGATTTCCCAAGGTATTTAATTTCTGAAGGAGTCATTCATATGGCAAACAATGTTTTAGGGGAGAAATTCACTACACTACTTTTATCATAGTCACCACAGCCCAGAATTATTTCAAGTGAATTTCAAGTGCTGGTTCATCATGGCAGCTGTGGGAATAATATATCAGGGGACCCCATTTCCTCAGCAATATTGTTCAGTAGCTTCTGAGCAAAGAGAACACACTTCTAATGGTGCTGCAGAAGCCTCCTGGGCCATTTTATGGAGCCATTGCACTCAATCTGTGCTAAAAAAATATTGCTCTCTTGCAAAGCAAATAAAACCAGGAAAAAAAAATTTTTTTTTTAACTTCTATGCAGATCAATACAAACAGTTCAAGTTGATTGAATGTTGTAATTCTTTGCCCAGTTCAGATCAAAACCAAAAAAAATGACTGAGAAAGTCACCCAATCTGGCTTTAAATGTCAAACTTTTTTCCCTTGTAATGCATTAATTAATCACGCAATCTGGTTGGTAGATAGGAACCATCATTTACATTCCCATTTGCAATATGTGTCAGAGCTTGTTAGATGAATTCATATCTGATAACTTTTTTGAAGTTTCACTTTGATGGCAGCAGAGCTTGATAGTTCACTTTTTATATGCTTATGTCAGAGATTATAGCCTCCTTAGGAAATGCAGAGTAGCTGGGATCTACGTTGTTGTAGAAGCGCTACTGTACGTTCCACATAACCTAATAAATACAGAACTTTGTCTTTAAAATATTGGTGAAAAGAGAGAGAAAAAAAATAGGCACACTTGAGAAGTCTCCTGCTTCCTCAGAAAAGGTTCAATTAAAAATCTTAGTTAAAAGCCTCTATTAAAAGCTTTCAGGAACAAATGTGCTTTCTGTGGCTCCCTGAAGCCTGATGAAACACCCACCAGAGCGATTTGTAGCTCAGGGATGCACAAGCACCACAGTGGATGTTAATTGCCATCATGGCAAAGTCTCTTCCTCTCCTTCTTTTTTTTTTTTCCTTTTTTTTTTTTTCATGGTGAACATTTTATGGGCAATGAACCACAGGAAATAACTGCTACTGATTATAATGAAAATGCTGAAACCTCTTAAGTTATGGCATCAGGCAGGAGCAGCACTGATGTAATTACTATGTTAATGATCAAGTAATATTTAAGTACTCCTGTGTGCTTTTCTAGTATTTTTTAGTACTCATCTCTAATGTCCTGCAGAGGGTTTAAGAGCTGTTGCCATTCTCCTGCTGGGTTCCCATGCAGAGAGTTTGATAGCTGCTGCTAGCCCCGGTTAGGTCTCGCAGCGGGGGCCAGGACTCCTGCTGCTACACTGCTCCTCTTCTCCATGCATTGTGTTGAGGAGTTGCCCATAATCACCTCTATGAGCCCCTTAGATCCTGCTGTAGGGGTCTAAAAAGGCACCAGCACTGTGATTAGGTTAGGAGTTTCATAGGAGACTGGAAGTCTCTTACTACTCCCTTCTCTGAATCCTTTTGTACTGAAGGCAGAGCTAGGAGACAAAAGGCAAGGAATCAGCAAGGCCACTTTTGCAAAGGAAACATGGAATACACATATCCACAATTCTGAACTTTTGCTATGCTACACACTACTCTTGACACATCTCTTGCAAACTAGCAGCCCATAATTTTTAATGTAGAGTATTAATGTGTCTACATACTTTTTGGGGGGGAGAAAATAGAGTGCAACTGTGATTTGAGTCTGACAGCTGATTCCCCACCGCGCCTGCCATAGAGCTGCCTTAACACCAATTGCCCTTCACCTAGCTGACAGCTTTGAGCTGGAGGCTAATAATTATTTACTGTGAAATCAAGTGTTACAATGCTATTACTAAAAACTTCTAACTTTTTATTCCAAGACATTGCTGAAAGTGGAAGGCTGCAGATGTTGTGTTTCTTGGTTCTTGTTTTTTTTTCTGCTTTTCAGTTTTTATTTAAAGAAGTCCTCTCCAGGTCTAGTGATACAGTAATAGGATTGCAAATCCCAAGAGTGAATGTACAATTACATCACAAATTAAGGAAGTTTACTTTTAAATTGATGCTGTAAAGTCCTAGACCTTATTATTTTATTTTATTTTATTTTGTTTTATTTTTAGTGCTGATGACCAGTGATGGATCCAGAACCTCTGTGCTAAGGTCATCAAGGCTGTTGGACCACAGTGATGGTGAGCAAGAACCTCCTGCACTACCAATGCTTTTGCATTAGCTCCCCAGCACAGAGAATGATCCATATTTCCACTGTGCTATTATATGATTGTAAAAACTAACCCTGAAATTTCCACACATGATATTTAACCCTTTGTGCGTTTCTTTTTATTGTGACTATTCTATCTGGAAAAACTGCATGAGTCAGAAATCTCGTGTGTGTGGAGCTGAGAGTGGTGCCTGCCACCTGATGACAGGTCTTGCTGCAGAGGTGGTGGTCCAGGGCTCCTCCCCCTGCCTCCTATATGAATGTCCCCCAAACAAGTCCTGTTTCTCAAGGCTTGTAAAGCCATCCAGAGCTTGGCTTGCTGCAACTGTCTCTGCAAAGAGTGAAAGTAAAGTATGAGTGCTGTGACATACCATTGCTTTTCTGTTTAGAAGGAGCAACCCACAACCCTGCTAATGAACCCTGACACTTGGCAGAGCCTGATCAAAATAGCAATCCTACTACAGTAGGAAGAAACAGATGGATGCAAAAAGCAAAGTGAATCAAGGAGACAGTTTGTGAAGGAGGCAACCATCTCAGAGCTCTCGAAGTTTAGTCATTACTTACAGTAAGCTGACAGCATGACAAGAGACCTTAAGGAAAAAGCCAATAGCCTGTCCCTTGAGTGAGCAGTCTAGGGAGATTTATGGCTAATTAACATTAACTGGAAGTACTCTCTGCAAGCTACCCTGCAGCTTTTCTGCCCTCCTTCCTTGTCTGCAACATTTCCGTCCCTGTTTGGTACAACCACAGCAGATACTGACCTTGGAGGCACCCAGGTACACAATCTGAGCCTTGAACAAGGAGGACCAAGACCTCCTCCACGTGAGAAATAAGAAACAGAAGGCAGAGGAGAAACCAAAGTGACAGGATTACAGTGTGAGTCAGAAAGATCAATAACATTAACACCAATGTGAAAAAGAAAGAAAGAAAGAATCAATAATAATAATATGTAGACTTGAAGTTTAAGAGCGGAAAGATGTTAACTGAGAAGTTTAGGGGCTTAGTGAGAAAAGAATCTAGGAGGCTTTCTTAATGTCTTGCATCTGTGAAAGACTGAAAACCTGTACTTTAATAGTTCAGCAAGGATAGTTATTATGTGCCTAAGCCATAGGACAGAGAATTTGTTCTGAGGTTAGGAACTGTCGCTCAGACTTCCACTATTCCTGCTCAAGTTCAGCAAATGAGCAGCTCTACCACATCACGCTTTCTTTGTCGTATAAAGTTGCTGGAAAAGTACCTAGCTCTTATCATCCATATGCCTGTTTATGGCTCTGCCTCCTTTTATCCAAATTCCTTACGTGTCTTTGACCAACCAGAGTTTTGCCAGATATTTGACATGCTACATTACCCACCAAAGGTACCTTCTCTGTTCTCTTCACATGTGTCAGGATTGCAGAGCTTGTCAGGAATTTCTGAGGAGTGATATGCACTGCTTATCTGTCCTCCACAGACCATTGGAAGCACATGATGGAGGAAAAAGTATCCCCAAAAAACAGGTGACTAAAACACCAGACCATAACCTAGATATTTGTGATATTTTCTAACAGGCAAGTAGAGGTAGTTTGAGGACAAATATTTGAAGATGCTAAATGGCAAGCTGAATTACTTTTGCTGCAGATAGTGATAACCATCTTTATTTCTCTAATAACAGAAAACTATGTGGCCAACTACTTTTAGTATTAATAGATGCTTTCCCCATAAACATCAATTCAGCAATAAGATTCTTAACTGCTTGTTTGTAAGTGTGCGTCACTAATTTTGTTTTTCAATCAGTAATCTCAACCTGAGCATAGACATATGCACTCTGCACACACAGAACTTCTTGAATTTTCTTGCCCTGTTTTACAGGAAACAGTTAGATTCTTTACCTTAAGCAGATTTTGTAAGGATTTGTTCAGTATTGAAAGGAAACGTATTGTAAGTACTAATCTGAAAACAGAAGTTTGCATTTTAACAAGACTACAGGAGGTCCATAAGCATATTTCAAATGATATTTTAATAACTGGTGCTTAAATACTTTTAAAGCAACACGGTAATTAGATGTGTCTCTTTGAACCTTTCAGTTAAATAATTGCATACTAATGCAAAGAAAAACAGATTTTCACTAAACAGTTTTTGCATTCATCAGCTGAGATTAATACACTTAATAAGCAGTTGTTATTCAAATAAACATTCAATAATGAGTCATTATAGCTATATTAAATTCTTAGGGCCAAGTGCTGCAGCTTGTACTCCTGCAAGTGGGCAAAGTTCCCATTGACTGAACGGGAGCTTTGACTGTATATGAATTGTAGGATTTGTCTCAAAACTAGCTTGAAAAACTAATAAAGAAAAATTACACCATACTGAAACTAACTGAATTCAAAACCAGACATTTCATTTCTTACCTATTGCTTTTGCCTTAGGGTATACACTTGCATTACATCTGCATATATTTCTTGCACAACCCATCATCTTTACAACAGCTAAAAAGGGGGTGCCTAACTAGGCCAACTTAATGCTATTCCAAAACCCAGTATTTAGATGCCTGTTTAACATAAGTACTTCCAAAAATCTTCATAGGAACTAAGATACCTCTGAAGATCTTGCTCACTATACTTTTTTTTCCTCTAATATGATCTAGTTTTTGAATAACAGTACCATTCTGGTCTAAAATTAAGGATTTTTAAATCACTTTTGAATGGAAAAATATCTGTTAAAACCAGCGAAATACTGAGCTCAGTTGACTTGAAAGCAGTTTTATAAAATTTGGCCTTTTAGAGGATATGGGATCCATTTCCAAAATATTTTTTTTTCTTCATTTTAAAGAAGCAAAATTAGCATCTTGCCTTTTTTTGGTGAACCAAAAATCTTTAAAACTGATGGTGATCAGGTGGAATAACTTAATTTCTAACATAAACGTAAATGGTCTTATGGATAAATATTTTCATTCAAAATGCAAAGTTGTTCTGTAAAAGACAGCAAATATTCTTCCATATTGCTGAAAATGCATTGGGTTTTAGTTATGAACAAATTTTTAAATATGGAGAGGTATCCAAACCAGCTGCAAACACTTCCACTGAAGTTTAAATACAGCATTTTAACATAGCTGAGAAAGTTATAATGACTGGAAAAATATAGAGGAGCCCTTGTGTGGCATTCCAGTTAACAACAATCTGTACCAAAGGACTTCACTGGCCAGAAGTGATGTCTTTTTATGTAGTGGTTCATGTTGCATCAATCTTCCATGAAATGTCTGTTACACTGTCCCAAATATTTTTATTTGATCAGTATTAGATATAGGAGTTTTAGTTGTTGTTCTCATGAATCACTTTTGAGACATTAAGATGGTGTTTAGACATCCTCTACATCACTTGTTAGCAAGCATTAACTTTTTGGCTTTAAAGCACAAATATTGTACTTTCTGCTAAAGTCGAAGTGACAAGAATATGCATAGATTTATTATCCTTGTGAGACCTGAAGCTAATAATTTGAATTTGAAAAAAGTACTCTGTCCCTTTTAAAGTTTAATACTTGTAGTTAAGAACAATTTGGTATAGCAATAGTCCTTGAAATGTTCAAATGCTTTTGAGACTTGGTCCCTGAATTACCACTTTAAAAAAGGAATTACTCTTCTTTTTTTCTTCAAATAATATTGTTTGGGAGTTCAGTCTGCACAATCCACAAATGCTTCAGTGTGGATCCCAAGTGGAGTTTGTGCTTGTTATTTAAATTAGTGGTTTTGAGCTTGTTATGTAGAGTGGCATTTGAGCTCTCTCAGCCTAGAGCTCTACAAGGTGAATGACTTGCACAAGGACTCCATGGCTTCTTTTTAATTTACCTTCAATCTCCCTCAAGCCTTAAAAAAATCAGTTTCACCATAACAAGATCTTAGCCTTTAACATGTAAAGCTCACAAGCACTTAGTCTTCAAAAGGCCAGTTTAACAGGAACAAGAAGAAAACCCACAACACAAACTTGTTGTGTTAAGCCTGCAGGTGCACCGCATAGTTAGTGGAAATTCTTGATTGTCCCCAAATCTGACATTGGAAGTTTGCACCTTAAAGAAGTAAATTTTAGAGGTTTCTTAGCATCAATGGATGTATTTAAATATGAGCTTGAGTCATGTCATGATATCCTACATTCTAGGAATGCCTAATGAGAGCAATTTGACTTTCTAACCATGAAAAGACTTGGAGGTCTGTTTCAGAGAAGAAAGGCACTGACCACCCTTAGTGGATGCACGAAGGAGCGTGCTGTAAGGCCTCCTGTGGGATTTTGATTGGGTTCACTTAGCAAGGCTGTGGGAAATACTTGGCCTCTGGTCTCTAATAAAATAGTTAATAATAGTTTCCTTACTATGTAACATTAATGGATCTAATGTATTTCTTGAACAAAGCAGTTTGCATGCATATAAAGCCTGCTATATTCTCGTCCAGTGGTTTCGTTGTCAGTCACCCTGTCTTAGTCAAGTCCACTGCTTATTGTAATCATTACTGCTTCTTTGGTAAGGACATTATGCTGGTGTTCCTTAAAGAAGGTGTTCTGACAGTGTGCTACAGTGCACTAAATACAGGCTTAAAAGCAACAGCTAGTTCTAAAGTAATAGTAGTAGATGAAAATGGTAGTTCTCTCTAGTCATCTGGTCAAAAACTCACAAGCTAATGTTTTCGCAATGAGTTTGTTAACATTAGGCACTGTAAATCAGAGATAATCTGAAAAACCGAGATACTGTAATTTAACCGTTCAAATCTGAATATATATCTACCTTTAGACAACAGCTGTAGGACTTGCCATAGCACAATAGCGGGAGTGAAAGCCAACTCTGGTTATGCAGTTAAGGTGCAAACTGGATTCAGCTGAGTCTGATCCAATATCATATCAGCTTTAAAATAGTTGGAAGGAATGACTAATTAAAATCACAGAAACATAATTAATAGAGTACACCATTGATTCACCAATGACAGTGGTGGCAAAACATGCTACTGCATGATGAGAAGAATTGTTCTGTGCGTTTAGGGAAAATGGTAGACCTAATTTCTCTATGTTCCACTAAAGCAACTGATATGTATTTCATGAGATTGTGTGGGTTAAGCTGAAGAACATCACAAGGGTAGTAAGGAAGGTAAGCTTCTAGCTAATGGGAAGCTAATGATAAGTCATAAAAAGTGGGAATAATTAGGTTGCAGAGAAGTTATTAGTGGAAGGGTTGACCTTGCATTAGATATCAGTCAATATTTTCATTAATTATGTGACAGAAAATGAGATCATGCTATTGAAGTTGCTACTGATCTGAAGCTGGAAATCTTCACCAACACAGGAAATAAATATCAGGAGGATAAGGAATGCACTTAGGAGGTCTTCTGAGAAGCTTTTTCTTCCATCCTAGAGTAAGTTTAGCAAAATGATAGTCTCATTCAGGATTGCTCAGTTTGATGTTGTATTTGAGATTCATTGCAACAAGATTCCAGAATCAAAAATACCTAAGAGGTCTTCGGCTCTAGTATTTTGAAGTACTAGCTCACTTTAAAAGGTTATGATTGTAGTGACCTCTGTGGATCTGTAAGTACATGCTACCACTGTAAGAATTAGCACATACATCCTAGGAACCAGGTATGACACTGTCCTGGTTTCAGCTGGGACAGAGTTAATTTTCTTCCTAGTAGCTGGTATGGTGCTGTGTTTTGGATTTAGCATGAGAAGAATGTTGATAACACCCTGATGTTTTAGTTGTTGCTAAGCAGTGCTTACACTAAGTCAAGGACTTCAGCTCTCAGCTCTGCCAGGTGCATAAGAAGCTGGGAGGGGGCACAGACAGGACAGCTGACCCTAACTGGCCAAAGGGCTATTCCAGACCATATGATATCATGCTCAGTATATAAACTGAGGGGAAGAAGAAGGAAGGGGGGGACATTCAGAGTGATGGCGTTTGTCTTCCCAAGTCACCGTTACGAGTGATGGAGCCCTGCTTTCCTGGGGATGGCTGAACTCTTGCCTGCCCATGGGAAACGGTGAATGAATTCCTTGCTTTGCTTTGCTTGTGTGCACTGCTTTTGCTTTACCTATTAAACTGTCTTTATCTCAATCCACGAGTTTTCTCACTTTTACTCTTCTGATTCTCTCCCCCATCCCATTGTGGGGGGAGTGAGCAAGCGGCTTCGTGGTGCTGAGTTGCCAGCCAGGGTTAAACCATGACAGACACTACTAACACACTACAGCAGCGAGTGATGTTGAGCAGCTGAAGAGCAGCTTACAGATTGCTTGGCTAAGGAAAACTCTTTTGGCTAGTCAGACTTGGTGTATTTACAGGCATATTACACATTTAAAACAATACTAATCCAGCTCAGCCTCCATTTTCTAAGTAGTGTAAAAGCCTGCAACACAAACTCTGCTGAGTAGCTGTACCACTCAATCCTCCTTACGCTAACTCTAACCAGCAGACCCTGGTTCAACAAGAAGAATGAGCTAGCCCTCTGCCCTCCTTTTTAGGGTACAAGCCTAATTAGGTTTAGGTCCAGCTGATTGCATTCCTGTGGGAAATCTCTAGCTGGAAATCTAAAACCTCTTGTGGTTCTCCAATGGCTGCACCAACAGGCAAAATAATACAGGCTGTGTAGTAATTATCTTACAAAAATAATTCTAAATTATAACTATACTATCAAAATTTAAGAATCATTACAGGTTGTGTAATAAACCTGATGTAGATCAACCATCATGCTCTGCCACATTTACCTGTGCATGCTAGGGGTGAATGTGATGCATACAGACTCACAGACACAAAGGCCTGGAAAAATATTAGGGTAGAATTACAAACTCACCTTAAAGAATTATTACATGTTTGTGTGTTGTCAGAGTCTGAGCTTAAGGCCAGAGTTCATTAAAGTGTTATCAGACTGCTTCAAGAAAAGAGCAGAAAAGCACAACTACTTGAAATTTCCCATTCAAACCAATGCTTTGAAAATTTTCTGCATTATTCCTGGCAAGTTTTAAGTTACAACACCATCCATGTCTAATATATTGAAAGGTCAGTAAGGGAACTAATAAAAGCCTGTTATTGATCAGGCATGTGCCTTGTAATAAGAATCTGCAATAATTTGAGTAGCAGTAATAGTTTCTAAGAGAATTGCCACATACATAATGCCAGTGATTTCTAGTATTTTCTGCTCCCTGTGGGAGGATGGACATATATTACTGGAATTTGCTAAATAATGATGCCAAGAAAGGCAGTTCATAGTCGCAAATCAATTCTCAGCTGTCTTTTTAGGATCAAGAGTACATGTGATTAAACTTAAGAGTAGATACGAGTGTATGCTACTCCTACTCCTAAAAAAATATTGCAAAAGCTCTTTAATATTATTTGTCCATGGTTTTGTTCTTTCCCATTCATATTCCCATTCATATTTTATTCTTTCCTCTTTATGTTTAACACATGTTAAAAGTTTTATTCAGTTCATGAAATTTAAGAGGAGCTTATAAAAAAGAAATGGCTGCACCTTACTTTACTGAGCAGCTGAGTACAGCTACACCAATTTACGGGTTAATGTCTGCTTTCACAGTGGGACAAATCTGAAATACACTTAAATTGATGAGGCTAATGTCTGTTTGCACTGGGATAACAAAACAGGGCTTGGGTTCAACAACTGCTCATAGCCAGACTGCAAATGAAATGGGGAGAGCAATGTGCACTTGCCAAAAGTGCACAAGTGACAGTTTCTTAAATTAAATGCAGATCACAGCTACCACTCATTCCCAAACAAATCACCATCCTGCATTATATGTTCTGTTTCTTTCATGAGTCCTCTCCTGAATAGATTTAGATCTCCATGTGATCCTGTAAGCCTTCAAATGATGAAGAAATAAAGTAAAAATAGATAAGTTGTAAACTTAACTATTAGATTGACGAATCTTGCACTGGCAGTGCTGATAAAAAGCCCGTATCTGAAATGAAGCTAGTATATTAAATTAATGATCCAGCTACCGTACAGCAGTAGCAATGTATTTGAGTTATGATATTTTTGATTGGCTGAATAAAATAGCTTATTTACTTGTAAATACTTTAATAGAAGCAAAAACATTCTAAATGACTCGTATAATGATCTTTCTTAAGAAATGATGGGATATTCACTTCTGAATCTATTCATGGAGAAAAATTAATACAAGTATGACAAGAATGGGTACATTTACCAGCAAGATGACAGAAGAAGATTCTAATAAAATAACTAATATTCATAATAATGCTAATTTCCTTCTTCTTTCAGAAATATTCCTGAAATATGATATTTGTAGTGTCTTTCCTATTATGGATGTTTCTGTGGCTGATGCATAGACAAAATTCATTAAATTAACGTCCCATTGTGACCATATAATGCATCATTCCAAACTGGTAACCTAACCTTGATTTACCTATTCCCTCATGTATTATATTCACTTTTTAATTGTATGTTTAGTACACCTATTTGTATGGTATTTCCCCTGGTCAGGTTGTATTTTGCCAAGTAGAAATCACATTTTACCATCTCTGCTAAAAACTATATGTAGAATTATACATACATACATACATATTTTCATATATTAAACAAAAAAAAATTTTAAATGAAAAGTTTCCACTTTAACTGAGGAATTTATATAGTTATTTCCTGGACAATAGTCTCACCCTCAAGTGACAGTTCCTTCAGCGTCTCACAACTGGAGAACCAAATAAATACATTAGAATTCATAATTTTTATTCTATTTTGCACAGTGCTTTTGCATAATTGCAGTCTCCACCCTTCTCAAAAACTTGTGAGCGGGGCAACATGCACAAACTCCCATGCTTTTCACTGAAAGCAGGATCACGCTATTTAAGCGTAGCCCATGGTGAAGGAGCTGGGGAACAGACCCAGTGAATTCAGAGTGACCCAGAAAAGCATTCTGCAAAGTTGCATTTCCCTGCCTGCAGAGGTTACAAACCTAAAACTCGACTTGCTGTGGAGGGACGAATCTTGCAATTGCCCCTGCGGTATAGCTTGGGTGCTCGGAGGTATCTGTGTATAGATTAGGAGACACTGGTTCTTTAACAAGGACCAGGAGATGGAGCTCCAGACTGCGCAGCATAAATTCTTGGTGTCAGAGCAATGTTTTCCTTCATGGATCTACAGCCAAAAGTTAAAAAAAAAAAAATTCTGGTTAGGGAGAAATCAGAACAGACTTTGATTTAGAATAGTTTTGGGGGAAAATCTTGATAGTATACATTAACTATAAATCTATCATCTTCACACAGTTTTAATCTGAGCATATGGAGATGCTCAAAAAAATAAAACTCCTTGGAAAATACCTGTGAAGATATGCTATCACATACATCCCTACTAACTCCCTTCAGAAAAGGAAATCACAGAATTCTTTACATAAAAGCATAGTAGTTAGGGGAGGAGGAAACAGCATGGAAGTTCTCTATGTTATAGTCTTAATATTCCTCCACTGGAATTTCAGAAAAGCCACATCTTGGGGTTTCTAATAATTTTAGGTCATATTTAATCACTTCTGTGAAAAAAACCCTCATTGATTTTTTTTCAAAGCAGTGAGCTTTCTGTGGAGCTTTCTGAAAAATGGCCAGCTATGGAAGTGTAACCAGACAACTACTCTCATATGTGACCTGAGAATACTGTTCTAATAAATCCCTTAAAAAGTGAACCCTCCATGAAACAAAAATGGTTGAGTTCTGGTTTAGCTTTCCACCTCATGAGAAGCCCGATACAGTAATTAACTGCTATTTAAGCTTAAAGTGTACGCACATCCTTTGATCTCTAATCAGGTTTTTGATACTACTCACGGAGATTGTGTCTAACATCCTAGAGCTGCAAGTTTCTCAGAGAGTGTAATGCCATTAACATTTTAGCAGTAAAACAGTTACATGTTGAGAATAAAACTTTTAAAAGGTATAAAGAGGCTTAAGAACATAATTCCTGCTGACTTTCACTTTTTGTGTACGTGTGAATATCTTTCCAATAGATCACATTAGTTTAAACCAATTTTTTTTTCCCTCTGTGCTATTTAAGAGTAGAACATACAGTAAAAAACCAGATCTTTTATTTATGCTATTGGGCTTCAAACTGTGATATTAGTTCTGGCAAAAATTTACTACAGAAGAGCTTTATGCTAGTCATAAACATTTGACATAGGAAATATGTGAAAGACCAATTATAGGCTGTTCAGAAATATCTCTTGACATTTTTAGAGTGCAATGTGAGAAGGGTTCACCTATTTAATTATGACTTTTTCAAATAGGGTGCTCCATCTCAATGGGAGTCATTGCACTTAACTGTAGTAGGGAAAGATAATGTAAGATTTTTATGATGGGGGAAGGGAAAAGAACATGTCTTCAGGCTGAAATGGTTATCAGTTTTTAGATCAATCACCCTTATGCAAGTTTTTCCATTGGTAGCATGATATTAAGATATTTACAACCAACATATATTACATTGAATGGATTGTATAGAAGGAAGAAGGAAAAATGAGAATGTACTCAACATACAGACTATAGCACTTTTATTAAAAGTTTAAAATAGGAATGCTATTAAGTAATTTACCTCAGACTGTTTCACCAAAGATTACAGCATGAAGTCCTGCTGTGAACTTACTATTTCATTTTCATATTTTTTAAACTGTACTTGCCAGTATCCAATCAAAATTTCATTTTCCTAAAACTGCTCCTCAGTACTTATGCTCAGATCACTTGCAAATACAAAACAAGAGCAAACAAAACATTCATTTCCTCATTCATGAAATTAATGGAATGAACTGGCCATTTTGGCTCCCAGAATTATGAAAAGGAGCTTTATTGTGACGATCACAGGCTTCCATCAGATCTTTGTTATCATAGCATCCCAAAAACCATAATTTGGTTAAAATTTTCACATGTGATACTGTATGACATTGTCACAAATTGTCTACCCTATTTTCCAGCCTAATAAATAAAATAAATATTACATAATAACAATAGTAGTTACATGCATATAACTATAAACTTGTAAGTAAAACGGTGACCCTGAATAGGTAGTGAATGCTTAGCTCCTGATGTGTGGGGAGAGTCAGGAGTCTGGAAACACTCTTGAAGTGCCCTGAGATGTCATCTTAATGTGTTTAGCAGACAAAAATCACTATTAGAACTGCATTTCTCATTAATTTTGAGAAATGCATGGGATTTTTTTTTACTTGCTGGAAATTTCTACTGGAAATTTTTCCACCAAGATCAGCAAAGACAACCAATACAGAATTTATAACTGCAAGTGTTTGCTCTGGAGATGCAAAGCTTACTGCAGCAATCTCATCATCAAAGAACAGAAATATGCTATGTGACCTATACTGGTAAGAAGACCAGACAATTCCAAATCCCTAATGTGAAGTTCTTAAAGCAGTGCATAGCAAGTGAACATTCAAATATTACTTGAAGTAACCACCCAAGGCTGCAAACAAAAAGAGAGGGAAAGATAGGGAAACTCAGGTGGAAATCATGACGACTGGTCTTCTGGTTCTGCTGTTAGGTCCTTGTACCTGTGCTTCCTCTTCTTCATACAAAATTATAAAACTTGGATCAAGAAATGCCCCAAACAATCAGAAAATCTTACTTTAAATGTGTGCAGACATTCCCAAACTTTGTTCTGTTATGGGTAAGTGGTCCAAGAAAGATGGCTACTCCCGGGTCTGGCTATTAAGAGGTGGTCAAATTAATAAAACATTGCTATAATTACACTACTTCAGATTTATTATACAGTCATGAACAGAAAAAGTCTCTGCAGAACTGTAAATGCTCTGTGAGACAAATCTCTGTATCAAAATACAGTTAACAGTGCAAAACTATGAGAATTCCTGTTTCAGTGTGATAACAGGATCACAAAAAGTGCTCTTGTTACTTCTAGAGAAGAGGGTGGATATTTATAGAATATGCCTGGTAGTGGCTTCTATAATTAACATTGAAGAGTAGTTTGCATTGTAACTCCCTGTTTTAAATCACTCATAACTTTATGAAACACCTCCCTTTTGTGCTGCAATTTTCATCCTGGATTTATGCCAATGTCAACATTTTAAAGTATGAAGAAAAATTCTTCCATATTTTCAAGACGACTGAAAATACACACTTACACGAGTGACTGCTCACGCAGTTCGATGCTCCAAATGTCTGTAGTTTGAATGCTACAATTTACAAAGGCCCAGACCATGCCAAGGCCCGTGACTTTGTTCTAGGAGAAACTGTTAGTGATTTGTTAATATACATAATAGCATGTACTGAATGAGCATGTGCTCAGGGAATTGATACAAGGGTTTTCTTTTCCCCGCATTCCCCAACAGGAAAGTTCATTGACTAAGGAAGCACAGATAAAATTTAGTTTTAGAAAGATCTATGTTCAAGCTTCCAGATTTCTCTTTTAACTAACAGTAATAGTTGCCTTAGTTATCAATGTCATATTAGCAGGATACATTGACACCTAAGAAACAACCAAGCAAAGTTTTCATATCTGGAAAATGCAGTGCTCCCACACATACTTAAGAGTTTTCTCAAGTTATATCAGAAAGAAAGATAAAGATTTTTAGTGTGACCATGGTTTTAATAAATACCTACAAAGTGTAGAATCTTTGACATGTCTGCAGTCATAAATGTATTTGTTAACACGCATTTTTTAAAGGTTGAGTAGGATGCTTTACATTTCTTATAATTAAAATCTTTATTCTGCAAGGATGACAACGTTTGGTTACCCTTCAAGTTAAGCCTCTTGTGGAATATAGCAAGATGAAACAATTCCCTAGGAGTCTAAAGATACAGTTTAACCCATGATAAGAGGAGAACTGGTTTCCTTAGCAGGCTGACAGAATGCACATTTCTCTCTTTTTTTTTTTTTTATTGTTGTAAACATTAAAAATAATTTATTTTACCTATGCACATATTCAGTTTCTTGTGAAAGTGCACAAAAAGGATCTGCAATGCTTGCTCCTTCCATCTTCAATTGCATCTTTGTCTTTTACACACTGATCAAAGGTTAAGGCCCCAGTTTCATGAACAGTTTAAGTGATCTGCTAAGGTTTTTCTGCTCTGCTTACCCTTCCCCTTTACTTCCAGCATCTGTGCCACCCAGCAAAATCCAAGAAATGCTCTAGCTGAGGAAAGATAAACTTTAATATGGGCCGCTCTCCCCAGTTTGGTCTGCTGCTTTTAGGGCCTTTAGCTGTGCTGATCCATAGCTTATTGCTCTTTCTGATCCTAGTTTCTTTCCAATGTATTTGCTCCTATCCATATCAGAAATGGAGCAGAAGTAGTATAACTCCAAATCCAGCAGTGTCTACAGATTCTCTGTTATGCTAGGAGCCGTACAAATAAAAGACAAGCACGTATACAAAGGAGTCATAATCTTAGCTAATTATAAGAAACAACAAGCAGAAAAAACATATTGACTAGAAGTAACTTTAGTTGATTTTGCACAGAGAAGCTACACATGTAGTGGCCACGAAATCCATCAATACTTTGTGCCCAGGAATAGGAAAATAAAGCTTTGCTAACTCAAGGATGCTTAATATTTTAAGAGCCTGTTTCCATTTTCAAAATTTTTCTAGGCAGCTCAGTGTGAAAAAGTGGCCAGATGCATAACTACGTAGTGATTTAGAGAAGGTGCTTTAAAAAGCCCCACAGCAGATTAGGTGCTGGCCTTCAGTAGAAGCAGATGAGTCAATCATTTTCGTATGTGTCAGAGCACCTTACACAGGGCTGCTGCCTGCATCGAAGGTGACCAGACATCTTTGTAAATCTGACCCAGATCACTTTTACAATTTTTATGTGACAAACTTTTCTTAAATAAACAGACATAATGCCAGCAGCTCCCCTTCCCTTTAAATTTTTTTTTTATTTTACAATTTTTACCTAGTTCTCAACATAATTTCCTAGTGGTCATACAGTTTTATGTTAAAGGTATCTGATTCCCTGCGCAGCTGCCTGTACTTGTGCATCTCCTAGGCAATTCTGGGAGCTTAGACACTAGGCTTCTTCAGCTAAGTCTGAGAATTGCTATTGCAAGTCTGAGATCTAGTATTTTACAACAATAAATGCCTCAAACAGAGCAAAATTTTTTTCTTCTCTTGATTTTGTCTCATTGGTATTGATTATAGTTTCTGATAGTTTTCTTCTTCTCTGGTTCCTCAGGTATCTCCTAATGATCTTCCCACATTTAGGATTGGTCTGTTTAGCCCAGGAGAACTGGACAGGACTCCTTTTGAGCTCACAGTGTAGCTTTTTGCTTGGATAAACCAACTTCAAAGTGAAGCAAAGCCGAGTCCCTTGGCCTAATAAATGGTGTGAGTGAAAACCTGGCCAAATCATAAGATCAGAACCTTAGAACTAAATAGTGGATCCAAAAGACCATCTGTTTGATAACCTGTTGCCAGTCTCCAGGCAAAGAAAGGCTTCTTTGGCAACACCAGAAAACTTTTGAAATCAGAACAACAGCACTTCAGAAGGTGGTATTTCCTGTAAATTATACAGCATATCCCTGATGATAGGAAATATGAATCTGTGGAATTAAGTGGTAATGCTCAGGAAGATTACATGTCAGCTGTTTCAGATTGATTTTAGCCAGAGGTTAAGCCAAAGGCTAAACTTTTCTCTACTGAGCAAGAAGCCATGTGCATAAGGCTCACATTTGAAGTGTCTAATTACTGTGGTTAGATCAGGTTGAACATTGGGCTCTGTGTGTGTTGGCTTCCTCTGACAGCTATGAGAGACTGCTAGTGTTAAATTATCCCTTTTAAAATCCTTTTATGGTTATTGATCAGCATTAGTTCAAGAACCTTTCAGGGAGTACTCAAGAGGTTGCATAAATAAGTGGTAAAAAAACATAAGAAGCAGCCTGATGTGGGTGAGCATCAGCCATTCAGTGGGCTAAATCCTGATTCCAGTACTCAAATTTGATAATAGCTCATAACACTACAGAAAGTAGTGGCTATTGGAATAGAGGGCTTCTGAATTGACCAAGGGTTGAACCCAGTAACTGTGTCTCCACACGTCTTAAACCTAGTTTAAGGGTGTTGGCTAATACTCGCAAACTTGTAAACCTTTCTATTGCTTGAAGACAGCGGTGGTGTTATTATTTGATATACCGTTAAGTCATTGCCTGATGGTTCTCCTTAAGTAGGAAATTTGACTTTTTCCTATTTTTTTTGCTACCATCAGTAAATGAAGTCTAGCTGAACTCTAAAAGCTTCAGTCTTTTATTTTGCTCTAATGAATAAGTTACTTCATTAGCATGATAGTATACTTACAGAAGTAGAGTTTCCACATGGAATTAAAATGGCATGTGGGTGATTATAATGGCACTTCAAATATTCTTCTTGAATGAATTAATTTATTATTATTCCTTCAATCATATGCACAAGACAGGAGGCTAAATATTGTGAGGTTGACATCAACTTTATACATAAGAGTAGAAGACATTGGAGAGACCCTTACAATGGTGATATTTCCTTCCAAATAGCTCTGTTACCCGGCGATATACATATTCTAGCTACCTCAACAGAAAGGACTGGGCTTTGATGAGTAAAAAATTGCAGTTTTGGGGCCTCCCAAGAGCTGATAGAGTTTTTTCTTTCTGACTAGACTCAATTCCATGATACTGAGTTGGAAATTTTGTATAAAGCGTGATGATGCCACCTGACAAATAAAATTTCTCATTGTAATAATTCTAGGAAATCAACCTCACTTTAACGAGCAGTGAGGTTTCTCCTCTGCAGCTCCATGTTCATTGGGGGCTATGTCTTGACAGGTTCAGCATGATGTCTTCCAGTTGTTCAAAACTATATCTCTTACCATCATTGTACATGACTTACTGAGTTTTATAAAAAAGGTTTGCAAGTGATTTGTGAGGGAGAGATGCATTATAGCTTGCACTTCATGTGCATTTCCAAATTTATTTATCTCATAAGTGTTTTCTAAAAGTCAAGAACTAAAAATATAACTAGGAGTAGTTTTCAGAAGTCTATTACTACAAGTTCTGCTACAGGGAAATGAACAAAATAAAGTTTAAATGCTTCTTCATTGCCAATAGTACTGTTGATCCAATTATAATTTCTTTACCTAACATTACACGAGACTGATTTAGAGATACCTGTCGAGACTGATCTGAGAAGAAATGCATTAAAACATTTATGTTATTACAATATACACAAAATGCATTAAAGTAATGACAGCAGCCTGACAGAAACCAACAAAATCAAAGACTTTTGGAGGGGAGGTTGAAATCCCATTTTTAACACACCCAACAGAGAGATTACAGCTTTAGTGGAAGATGAAATTACATGCTTTTTTGAGACTCCCTAATAAAGAATCACTCAGGCACATTGTAATGGTTTCAAAATTATATGGTATTTTAATCCTTTGCGTTTGTCTTTCTATTATGTAAGTTAGATTTCTATCAACACTTCAACACCCTATCTTAGTCAAATTATCTTTTCATTACTTTCTCTTTTTCCTAGGAATAGCAGTATTTGGTATAAACTGTCTCAGTTCTAGAGACCGTTCTTCTCTTTTTCGGGAAACTAATGGGATTTTTGTTTAAGCTTTGGTTCTAGATCAGCACTGAAGTATCTTTAGATATATTATCAAAGGACTTTGAAAATTAGCTCTTAAAAACTAAAGTCAGGTGAACGACTGTTGGTAACAGTACAAATCCTAATTACTCCAGACAGTGGTGGAAGGTGTAGACTGTTAGGGCAGCTTTGACTAAGACAACTCCGTTCTCATTTATAAGTGTTAACTGTCTTGTTAAAATTTCATAGGCCTGTATTTCATGCTAATTATTAACTTGATGGAAAAAAGTAATCAGTATTGCACTTGTGCATAAAAATGCATATAGTAAAAGAACTCACACCAATTGATTACTCAACGTATTCACTGAAGCCAAGCCGACTTACATCTCAGTGTTATAAAACCTAATGCAATTGGAAATAGTTGAGATCTATCACTTTCTTTGGTGAGGTTAGAAGTGAAAATGGTCACAGATCCTCACTGGTAGCAGTACTAACGCTCATGTAGAGCTCCCACTACAAGGCTTTCAAGTAGAAATGACTATTTAATTCCTCTAACTACAAGAACAATAAATCTGATGTTATATGTGCCTCTGCACCAATTACTTTATTCAAAACTTTTCAGATTTTTCTCTCAGAAGCAGTGTCTCCAGCTACAAAACCCATGGTAAGTTTAAGAATTGCAGCAGAAGTACTATTGAGTACTCAGCACAAGCAAACTTAGCCTTTGAGGAAGTAAGAAGTTTTTACTGTCAAAGCAACAGTGAGGGATAAGGTGAAGGTCTAATAAATACAGTCAATGAATTTAGAGATAGGAGTATTAAATATCAAGGACAAATCTGAGCATTTACATTTTTCTCTAATGCATTTTTTATGTTCATAACCCTTTGCATTGTACTATATTTACTCTCTGAACTAAGAACTTCTGTATGTCAGAGTAGATGTGAGGGATAAGGTGAAAGTCTAATAAATAAAGTAGATGAGCTGAAAGATATGAGTATTAAACATCAAGGACAAAGCAAAGCATTTACATTTAGCACTAAAGCCTTTTTTACATTCAGTCTATTTCACTACTTTCTTATTCTATCTTTTTTCTTATTCTATCTTTTGGTAAACTATCCAGACAGTCAATTGTCAATGAATGTCTGAAAGTTTATAAAAATTATAAAAGTACAAACTATTTTTCATAAATGGACAGATGTGCTAAAAAATTCTTTTGAGATGAGGTAGGTTACAGGCTCATCTGGAGCCATTTTTCTGGTGTAGATACAGGTGGGCCTCAGCTCTGATCTGGGGTACATTATCTACACAACAGGACTAAGTTGTAGTTTAAGAGATGCCAATCCCTTCCCATTTGCCGTACTATTAAATAGCAACCTCAATAAAATATTCCATTTTTAAGATCATCACTACATCTATGTTTCCATCTTAGCATAGGTGCATTTCTCCTGGTGGCCCATAAAAATTACTATAAAGATAACTCACTCCTTGGCTCTTGTTCTAGATGAGAGAGGCTCCAGAGAGGGAAACCCAGGTTTGGTATTTCATGCTCTCCTGTGAGGGCAGATGCAACTGGCTTGCACGATCTGACACTGAAAGCTTTGTTTTGAGCATCGTTGCTGAAGGCAGTGTGAATGCAGAAACGCTTGTGAAAAAAATCATGCTCAGCATAAATACAGACGTGGTTCAGAATGGTGCACTGGAATTTTAAAAAGCTTTCTTAATGCTCACTAACTGCAGAGATTTTTGGTGTGTCTCCCCAAACCAAGACACTTTCCTGCTAAAACATGTTCAGTTCTTGAGGACTAGTTCAGCATATGAGCAGCATGGACTATGAAGGACTATAGTTTAAAATAACTGCTGATGAAGAAACTTCTGTAGGAAACTTGCCAGGCTTATAAAAGAAAAAGATACCATAGCAGAATATAAAAACAGATAAATAATAAATTGCAACTTCGTCTGGAGCTGTGAACTGTGCTAGTATTTATGGTTTTGAAAGGTTTTATGGAGAAAATGCTTTATTTTTTATGTTTTGAAATATATAGCAACATAAAAATGTAATGGTTGGCTTAACCTATAAAGAGTTTTCTAATCAGTAAGTTCCTGACAGAAGGTAGAATTTGTATCTCAGTGCAGAATTTATTTATTTTTTTCTTTTCCTTTTAATTTTCGAAGTCCAGGATGCCTTGAAGTTGCTTGACATTACAGGATAAATTTTCAAAGCTCCATGCAGGAGAGATGCCAACACAAAAAACATCAAGCAAACACTGAGTTATGTTCATGCATCTCCTGTGTTGTGTTTTGATAATTTCTCCTATATATCTGCATAAAGATAGGGTTTGCAAAGAGAGTGAAATTATAGATTGAGCTCGTTATTTTCCTTCTTCCATGTTATGTGAAAATTAATAAAGTAATTAAATGTTACATTTACTGTTCATTGAATTACTTGGTTGTTTGGTAATTATTAGTGTGATTACAAAGTGACATAAACAACCGTGTGGCTCAGATGTGCAATTATATTCAATATATGCTGAGCTGACACACACGGAACATATTTTGCTGATTTTGCAGGCAATTAATAATTGCTCATGCAAAGTGGCTTGTGCAAAGAGCTGTAAATAATGCAACAGAGTCCATTTTTTGGTTCAGCTTGCGCTTGTGCCTGCACTGAAGCACACTGCTAGTGAAGCCAAACAAAGACAATTTAGCTTGTGCATTGCAAAATGTAATGTAAGTGAAAGATAAAAGCAGTTCTGCTTACTAGTAGATGACTGACTGTCTTGCTATTTTCTCTCTTCTGCTGGGACACCTGTATATCATGTCACACTGTACTAAGAAAGTGTTAATATTGGATTGCTGGATATTTTGAAGATTTATGTGAGTCTGGCATTGGGTCCTGATTTCTCTCATAATGTTGCCATGATTCTGACAAAGAGAAGTTATCTATGTTTGCACATGGAAACATTCATGTTATTCTTTCCTACTGTGTGGTCTTTTTACTGTAAAATAAGACTATGTGTGACTGGCACTACTGTCTGCTTGTGCTGATTATAAGAGAGACAGTGTTCTTCCATTTCCTGAAATAATTTTTAAAAAGACAGCAGTTGTTCATCAAAAATGAATGAAGCCATGACTCACAAGGTTGAACCACAGCTACCCCATAAACCATAGCCATGTAGTATTTTGTGAGAGAGGTCAGCCACAACTAAACACTTTTATACCAGTCATCTGGCATGTTGTATCATTGCAGGGAACAAATAAACACTCATACATCTTCTTTAAGCATCTGTCTGTGAATATTGAGACTACCTCAACTCTGCTCCAGTTTTTTAACTGCACTGGCATTAAGCTTGATTTCGCTAGCTGGGGTGCATATTAAAAAGCTATTCTAGGTAGCAAAGGTGTCAGGACGACTCATTGCCATCTTTTGTGGTCACTCTAATTATGCAGAATAAAATGGGCCATCCTAATACTTCACTCCTTCTCCTTTACATTCTCCTTTTCAGCCTACATCTGTTCTGCACCATGCTGAGGTTTAATGGTTTTCATTACAGCAAAGAGTTTGGCAGTTTAAGGCTGCATATAATCATTCGTATGTCTCCATACATTAGATATTCTCACTAGCTGGGTAGGGAGATAAAGAAGAGCAACATAAAACTAGGACTGTGCATGTATGCTACAGACATTTTCTTCCTAAAAACCCTGGAGCCTTTGGGATCAACTGACCTTGAAGAAAAATCTTCCACCAGTGCCACAGCACAGTAAGTTTGCTTCGCTCTAGGCTGATGACTTCAGCTATGTTTTCTGCATTGGCTCAGTAATGCCTATAAATCTTGCACATTTTGCTGCTAGTGCAGGTCCAGATGCTACTGCGGCTTTTGGTGTCACTATAGTTATTGCTGTTTCTTCAGTCCCTTTGGCACTTTGAGTTATTTCCTGAAGAACTTGAGAAGACTGATTTATGAGGGTTCTTGGCTTATGCAGAGAAAGAAAGGAAGAGGAAGAAAGGGAGGGAGAAGCTGGGTTATGTGGCCCAAATAGCTCTCTATGTGGAAAGAGTCAATGCAATTCCAGGAAAAACACCCTGATCCCAAGTCTTCCTTGTTAATGTGAATTAAACCACAGTCCATAAATTGCCAGGATCTTCATTGTACTTTAACTTAATGAATTCTGTAGTTTTCAGGGTGATAAAGCTGCTGCTTCCGCCTGACAGAGTCTCCATCTGCAACACCATCGATGGATAATCAAGAGTGTAATGTGACGTGTTGATGCCAGCAATATTAGCGGTAGTTACTGTATGTCGCAGTTCTAACCGGGAGACCACTGTACACTGAGGAGTCAGTGCTCCGGTGGACCCTGGCCTGTGCTGTGCAGTCCTGTGACCTTCGGGCCCTTGTCGTGTGGCAGGATGAGCCCAGCCAACTCACTGATACAGAGGAGCCTGTGGCAAGTTCCACTCAGTACTGTGATTGTCCCATCTGCATGGCCCTGCCTTCATCTAGGAGTGCAGCAAGAAGTCATCGTGTGAACATCCTTTCTGTTTGACAGTGAGGAGATGAGTAGAGTAATTTCCTTGTAAGAAAATCATACAATAAATCAAATGACTGAAAGGGGAGAATCTCTTCTGTGGACAGGGTCTGCATGGTGTGCTACATGTAGATCAGGGGCCCCTTCGATACTACCCCACTCGGGGTTCCTACCGCCTAAAGGGACATAAGAATACCTATGCTAATCTCTTCTTATAATGTTAGCTCTAATAAATAGCACTATGAATTGTACTTTGCAAAGCCTGAGTGGCTTTCTTAATGCAATCATATCGGACTAGCACCTTCTGGAGCAAACCGCCCTTACATGGTGGGATCAAGAGCAAGAAAATGGTGTTCAAATGAGATAACCTGAATATCATATATAGTCTTGTGTGAACTACTAATCTGCACCATGACTTGACACAATAAACCCTAGGTGAAGACATGCCCTGTGTATTATCAATAGCTACAAGTGAACAAATATAAGAGACTGAGACAGGTTTTATTGAGTTCTGATTAATTAAGAGGCAGAGAGGCGGATAGGCTGAAGCAAGGAAGTAGGATAAGCCATGCAGGGTATAATGCCTAAATTTAATGCCAGGAAGCAGCTTCTGTGAAGATGAAAAGACAACATTTATCCTGACATTTCTTGTGCTTTCTGGATTTTTTTATATAGTGGCAGCCTGTGCTATTGGAGGCACAAAATGGATGGTCTGAGCCGAAAGGCTCTAATAGAAAGGGCCTCTGCTACTGCCCCATTGTGCCCTGCTGGGTATGCACAATGTGGCATTGTATTAAACCCTCACAAATTATTGCTGCCCTCCTAGGTTCATGGCTTTTCTTGCAGGCTTGTAAAGTGGTACACACACTAACAGTATTTGAACAATACACTTGTGCTGCTTATTACAGTAGGTATGTAAAGTAGTTTGCATTCCAGCAATTAGACCAGGGCTGTGGACCAAATGTAAAGAATCAGTTTTGTCTCTGAATACTAAGGGGGACAGAGGAGAAACTTGTGAAGAAGGAAAATAGTGTTAAACTAACACGCAGTTTCTGGGTTCATTTTCTGACTGCCAAGTTCTTGTTTGTAAAATACTTAGAAAAGCAGAAACAAAATTCAGTGTTTGCTCTTCTTTCACCCCCTGCCTTGTTTTATTTTCTCAGCACTATGGTATGACGCTTCCTGTCTGATGGCCAGAGATGGGGATGAAAAACCTCTGTTCTAGTTGTTTCTTGAACACAGCAACCACATCCAGTGCTTGAAAGTGTTTGCACTCCAATTCTGATGTATATATCAGGAAATGGAGTCATCATATTTGTTTTGCTCACAAGCAAACTCTTTCAGCATTTTGGTAATATTTGCGTGAATGCTTTCCTTAGCTCTTTTCGGTGGACCCTGACAAAGTAGCCCCTCATGCTCTTAGAAGTTCACGTGCCCCATACTGAAGACCAGCCCTGTAGGCCTTTACCTGCCATCCCAGGTGAGCTTTCCTTTCAAGTGGTCTCTATGTCTTTTTCCATTAGGGAGTTATTCTTATCCTCATTTTACTGAGGTATTTGCAAACATTGTGCCTTCTTGGTGGGCTGGTAGAAAAGCAGAGTTTAACATGAGCTTTGAACACTGACCACATCTCTCTCTGGACACCTTTTTAAAAAAATGATGGTAAACAGATATGGAAAGGTCAGAGGATAAAATTGTCAGTGGCGTGATGATGTCACTTCATGCTGTTGGTTTTTAGTAGATAAAACAACATGGTGTCACCTTTAGATGGTTCTTTGATATACTAAACACCATCTTCTTCCATTAATTTCTGCAGGAGCAAAGTGCACTCAGTATAATGTAGGTTTGGCATTGGAGTCAATGGGAATGATTTTTTTGACCTCAGTTTGCTCTGGACTGGGTCCATGGTGTCCAGCAGTGAATTTACGGTGCCATCTAAGCCCTGCAGAGTATGCATGAGTCATCTCCATGGTACTCAGGCAATCTTAGTAAATAAGAAGAGACAGCTTCCTTCTCAACAGGTGAACCAAATCCCCAAAGTAAATTTTTTTTTTTCCCAAGGAAGCAAAAGGTTAATTTGAAGTGCTCATGGCCTTCCATGAATCAAATGAAGTAATCCCATGCCTGAGTTTTAAAAGCATCTGTAAATTACAAGGGTGTAGTGTGCAGATCAAAAAGAGGGTTATCAAAGATTAATAAAAAGAGAGAGGAGAGAGAGAGAGAGACTTTGTTAGAAACTCTCTCATAACTCCAACTAACCTGGAGAGTACAACTCACTTATTTGGGGTCCAGTTAGCACACACTGTGCTGTAAACCCCAGGGCAACAATACAAAAATATCAAAAGGGAGATACAAAAATAAGGTATTTTGAGAATGTGGATAATAAAGTTTGGGAAAACAAAAAAATGGGGAATGAATTGAATATAGGAGAATATATGAAGAAAAAAAGTAAAAAACTAAGAAAAAAGCCTCTCAGCTATTTTATCCCATTTGAACCCTGGTTATTTTTTAATGCCAGCTCCATCTGAAAGGCAAGTCATATAATGAAAAGAATTGCCAGTGGAAAACCAGGATTTTTCTGGAAAAGGCATTTATTAGGCGGAATGAAATACTGATTTCTCAGAAAAAACAAAACAAAACTGGTCATGCAAAGGAAAAAGCTTGTGTCACAGAAGGAATAGTCAAGACTGTGAAACCAACTCATTTTGCATTTTCAAATGGTGCTGGAAATTTCCCCATGCCATATTAAATTGCCATGCACATGCAGAAGAATGTTTATGCCTCCTAATTTTTAGCTATTAACTTATATCCTTTGCATCCCCCTATGCCTAGTATTAAACAGTGTGAATTAGTTCGTACGGTACCATCCAGGCAGGGGATGGCATTTAGGAGCGAGTGTGTAAGGTGAACAATGAATAGTGTCACAATGGAGATTCCAAGCCCCAGACTGATAAGGTTTTCATCTTGCAAATTCTTGCATATGACTTGTTTGGTCCACTTGAGCAGAAGCCATGTTGTCTCATCAAGATGGAATCTTTTAGCCATAATAAGAAAAAACAAACCAGAACCACAATTATTCTATTGAAATACTGCATTTCAATTACATTGCATGCTTGCCTCTGGTTAAAATTTTATTGAACTGAGCAATTTTTGGGAGCTCATATTTTGCACAGTAATCTGTGTTGCCAAGCAGCAGTTGGAAGAGCAAGAGAAGATGGAACAGAAAACCAAAAGACTATGTAAAAGCAATTTCAAAACACTGTAGAAAGGTGAGAGAAATCTGATACCTAACTCATTGTTTTTTCATGGATAATTATTTATGGTTGAAAAGCGCAGGGAGAAAACATTAGCATTTTAGTTGGAACAAGCAGATCGAAACTTGCATCTCACAGTGCCTGTAAAAGTGCCGACCTGCCAAGACTCCAGCTGCATCAGGGTCCTGGACAGATTGGGGGAGTGTCGGCGGCACTTAGCCCTCAGCTGCTGTGCATAATGCCATGCCAAGGTGGAGCGGCTGTGTACTAAACATGGAATCTCTGTATTTCACATCACCACAAACGGGAGCAGAACAGTTCCAGAAGAGAAAGAATAGGTGGCAAGAGGAACAAAACACACTGCAAAGCTCTGCATATTTCATGGAGTCTCATTTTCAGTGCAAGTCCCAGTACACGATGCTCTCATGTATCATCTTATTGAGACTTTGGCTGTAACATGAGAGAGTACAAGATCTTGGGCTGCTTTATCACATACAGCAAGTGCTTTTTCAAGGGTTTGGTCTTAGTGACCAGATAAAGGCCTTAACCCTGCGAAGAGTCCTGTGTGTAAGCCCTCATTCCTGGTACGCACCAGCAGCAGGAGCTTGTGGTCCATGTGTACCAGCGATACTGCAAGAGCCTGGCCCATTTCCCCCTTTCATTTCTGTCTGTGCATCTCCTATTACCTCTTAATTTCTCGAGAAATGTAGATGGGCAATATTTTAAATGCTGTGCAGAACCGCTGCCTGCATAGCCTGCCCTAAATGTTGTGTTTGTGTGTGTGTATAAGGGCAAGGCAGTCAATAACCTTGTTCTACATGCTTATCAGTGGGGAGATTAGTCCCCTTAATAATGCTGACATTTTTGGACAAACATGGAAAGGGATGCATTCAAGTCAGCAAATCTCTAGCCTAGTGATTTTGCTTTAATCAGTGGATCTTGTAACTTATCACAGATTAAAACGATGTCCTGATCCTTATTTTCCATCACTGGAAGTTCTTTGAGTGACCGCAAAAAGGATGGCTTCACCCTCCTCCAAATCTATTGGTAAAGACCTGATCTAGTGCCTGTGCAAATACAAATGAAGTATCCTCTTGCCTAAATGAGCATTGGACTGAATGCTGAAAGGAGAGCTAATCTCTTCTCAGACAGCAGTCTGTATATGCATCTTTCTTTGTCTCCCGTTGATCTTGCCTGCAAACTGCTGGAAAACCTGGACTGTTCAGTTCAACAGTCATAATTGTGCAGATTGAAGGCAGGTTGGTGAATCATCAACTTGATTAGAGAAGATGTTCAGATTGTTTCCCTCTAATACGATGCTAATTTATTGCTGAAGCATCATATTTGATTGTTTTATGTGTCAATAATTAAAAATAGTGATTTGAATAAGAGACCTGGCAGTTCAATTAGAAAACTGTATTATAGCTGGGGAAAATATAAATACAGTGCAGTACAATGGAGTTAATAGGTTACTAATTTTAAAAAATGCACTTGAATCTGTCATTCAGTTGTCCAAAACATGGTGAATAACAAATCAAACCAACTGTCCCTCATTATTACTATCAAATTAAATGAAAGTCTAAAACAACTTTCTTCTCATCATGGCTATTCTGAAAGCTTTGAAAAATGCTGTATTTCAGCATTCCCATTCATGTTCTTCGACTTAGAAATTCTTTCATTTCAGAAAACAACCAAAAACTGAAACATAAACCACTACCATCTTTGTGTTCCAAAAAAAAGCCATTTCAAAGTTTTACATGCACATTACTCACCAGCCATCAATTAAATAGCTAAATAGGCCACCTCTAAATACACCAAGATTTCACTGCTGGTATTTTGAATCTGCAATTAAATCACCCTTCACTCTGATTCTATAAGCCAACCAATATTACTCTTATTTTCTGCAGTAAATCGTGTTCCTAATTTTGTCTGACCCACATGGAAGTTATGTCCAGTGTGGTATTAGAGGTTATGCTGTTACAGCCCAGATATCAGAGCATGAAACGATTCCCACTGTATTTTGGATATGATATAATAGCAAGATTCCACCTGCTGGAAAATACCTATTAGTACAGCAAGGGTTCTGTTTATTCTTAGCCCAGGTTTTACATTGCTCCTAAGCTTTTATTGATTTTTTTTTCTCAGTGTTGTGTTTTGTTGCATAAATATATGCAGACCTCAATATGCAGTCTGGAGGGGTATTCGTTATTTATACTGCATGTGATCACCGATCTAATTATAAAACTTCAGCTATCCAGCCAAGAAGCAGAAGCAGTCTCTCACAAGCTGCACATCCATTTACACAACATGCTCCATGCATGGATAAAGCCAGGAGTGTCTAAATGGGCACAGGCTGGACTATGCCTCAAAAGTACTGTTTACAGCTATGGAAAATGCATAAACCATAAGCATCAGAGTTGCAAGGGGATTGCTCCCCCAAACAGACCTTTCAGTCCATGCCACTTCCCTCAGACCTAATTTTGCGAGCTGAATTGTCCAACAGTTGCTGCTCATACAGCTTTTGTCCTGAAGGTAGGTTTGCAATGAGCAAGGCATCTGCCAATGCATGGGTTCTGTGGCACGTTTTGCAGAAGTAAAGATGCCAATGTCAGTCACCTAAAAATGCCCAGTATGGAAGACTGGGGTAATATTTTCGAGGGATTGTTAATGTCATGAGAGCAGAAATGACAGTGGCATGCATTAGGATTATGCCCTTTTTGAAAATACGGTTTTATGGTCAGATATTTAAACAATGTGTGTTTGATGCCAGGCTGTTGCTTAAAGATCTCATTTTACCTAAAATTTTGCCTACATGACATTAAAAGTTTTGTTCTAAGGTGCCTATAATTATGCTCGAAAATTACATATAAGTACCCTTGAGATTTGTACTCCACAAATCAAGCTAATTCTCATCTTTGGAAGTGTTAGTGGGGCCTTTTATACAGGAAGCGCTTATTTTTGTTGCAGTTGTGATAACAATGAAATAGAAGTTGAACAGGTGTGGTACAGCATAGAGAAAAGCCTTGATTTGACATCCTTAAATAGTTTCAATCAACAGGAACATTCAGCATCTTGCAGAATAATCTAATGCTTCCTAGTGCAAGTATTGATGAATAACATCTCACAAATTTGGAGTGACACATCTCCACTCTGATTATAATTGTCACCGACTACCTTTGCAAAGCAAAGACCGTGTGCCTGTGTGTTTGCACACCTGCTAAAGAAACCCAGGCTCTTGACAGTGGTCTGCTTATTCATCTGCACAGCTGAAGCTCTTCTTTAACTAAGGAGGGTTTAAATAGTTCCCTGTTCCACAGCCTGGAGGGTTAGTGACTGGGTATTGATGGGTAAGGTAATGTCTGTCTGTCTTCAGCTGTAAGGGTGTGAACATAGTAATTTTCTAATATAGAATAATTTAAAAATGTAAGTGAAAAACCTTAGAAAGAGGCAGGCATTGTTTGCAGTAATGTTGTTACCTCTGGTCTCTATGTCTAGTTAACATGTTACATGCTTTTGTGTAGATTAATTATCTAATGTATGGTGTCTAGGTTGATGACACCTTTTTCAATGAATAAACTAAGCACAAAGAGTTGTGCTATTCTCCTGTTTACCTTATGAACAGATGTAAAACCCTGGCAGTTTTCATTGCTGAGTCAGCATTGGTTCAACTTTGTTTTCATTTGGGTGAAACATAGATTAGGTTAAATGAACAATGGGTCATGATCTTGGTCTAATGAATTGCCACTGAAGGTTTTTTGGATTTTCAGGCATGGAGTGAAATCAAATCAGCTGAAATGAGGTTTATAGTTAGAAGAATGGCTATGTGAGGTAACAGCATGGGACTTATTTTCTTGGAATTATTTTGATTATAAATCTGTAAAATTCACTGTTTTATTTTTTTTTAATTTCAAGCTTTGTAAAGCCTACTTTGAATCCAAAACCATGCTTGTACATCATTGTCACCTATGTTAATTCTATGATTAGAATTAAAACCTATTTTTTATTATGAGCTGGAATAGAGTTCAGCATGGTCTTTCATATCATTAATAACTTTTCATTCTAACAGTTAAAGTTTCCAGTTAGGAATTTGCTTTGGGCTGGACATGAACAAACCCAGAATATTCTGAAATTAACTTTAAAAAAAAATTACAAGAGGAAGTAATTGAATCCTCAGAATGCTTTGGTTTATGTCCTCAGGATTGGAATTTTTAACTTTCTGTTGCATATCTTAAGGTAGAGTAAAATATAGTGTTTCTAAGGCTAAAATAGAGGCCTCTGGAAAATAAAAACACTTACTTACTGTAAAGCCAAAACACTACCATTCAGAAATGGTAAGAGGTTTATATCTGTCCTGAGCAAAGATAGTAGAAAGCAATGTGCAATGGGTGAATAATTTGAATAAGATTATGTAGAAACTGGTTATTTTACCCAACATGTAGTCTGATTTGAAGGCTGGTTGCTTAACCTGGAAAGCTTGCCATAGTTTAATATATAATGTATGCTGGACAGCAGTTATTAATTTTTTTTGCACTGGAAAAGAAAACGAGTAAATGAATACTCATTCTATCTTAATAAACCTAGCAATAAATCTATTAATTTCTATTTAAAAGTATACCAACAATCATGAAAGTTCAAAGACAACCTTCTGTAAATTGTGCAAACACGACTCCTCACAAGGTATTGTGCAGCAGAAATGCTGGGTCTTAGCTTGCAACCATAAATCTAGAGATATCCCTTTTGTTATCATTTGCTCTTTCAACAGAAATAATTTGTTACATATTAAGCTCGAGCAAATTGCCTTGCTGTCTTTGCTGTAGGATGAGTTCTTCCAAATTACATGCGCATGTAGGCTTGGAAAGGTTTACAATGATTGATGTGGTGCATTGTTTGTGCATCAATAAGCTGAGATTGCTATGTGTGATTGTTTTATAACAATTATCACAGATATTTTAAGGACAGCTTTTCTTTCTTTTGTAAAATCTGGGCTGTAAAAAGAAGCAGCAGACTTTTAAACAGAACTTTTTTACAGATATTTACATTTCAGCTTGCACCTGTTTCTCTCAGGTTAAACTAGCCTTCCTGTGCTCTCTTTTCTTCTTGTCCAGTCTCTGGTCCCCCATGTGTATTTGCATCCCTCATTTGGGGCACAGGGGGTCACCTCAAGCGGAGAGGCCGCACAGACTTTCTGGGCTACAAAGGGGACCCATCCCATGTTTACCCTTTGATGCCCCATGGGCTATCACGTGGAATCGCTCTCTTTCAGCTCCTAGTCATACCCTGCCAGGAATATTTAGTGTGCACATTTGTATCCTTTCTTCCAGGATACTTAGTCACTTGTCACAAGACTGTCACACCCACCTCAAAGGCAAGATATATGCCCTCAGGAGCAGGGTTATCTCCTGAGTGAGTGAGCCCAGGTTTTGAAAGGGTGAGTCATTCCCATGCTGGCTCTGGCCACAGGATGTCAAGCTTGCTTTAGCATTTGCAGGGAATGCAGATTCTTTCGTAGCACCAGGCTTCACTGAAAATGCCTGGTTTGCCTGTTTATTTTTTTATCAGAGCTTGCCAGCTTTAAAAGAAAATATTTTGTTGTTGTCTTTTTTTATGGATTCTTATAGGAATATGTTGTCTCTATTATGCTCCAAGCTATTGTTGTTTAGCTAGACCCTGCTTTGTTGCAGGTATCCTCTTCAAAGAGTCTTGGGCAGCACTGGCCCAGACACTGGTGGCCCCTTAATTCTCCTGGAAATCAAATCTATGCTCTTAACCTGATTGCTCAAAATCAGAGGTAGATCAGAAGCCTTATACATATAATTCTGCTTGAGTTTCAGAAGGAAAAGTGTCCCCTGAGTTCAGTGTTGGCAGGATTAGGACTGAACATTTACCTATTCTGAAACAAAATTAATGCCTGTAGGGCTGCCTAGAAGACTATCCCCACATTTTGAGTGACATCGATTTTTCTGGTGTGTGCACAGGCAAAACTTGCATCTCTTGAGTAAGGAAGAGACATCATATTTATTTTATGCCTAGAGAGCAATTCAACTAGCTGGCTTCTTAAGATGTGCATTACATTTATGCCTTCCTCTAGGAATTAACGGAACTTCAGGAATTATGATGAATGATATGGAGTGATTTATGAATGTCCATCACAGTCATTTTGCTTGTTGAGGAGGTTTCCAGGGTTTATGAAGGCTGCTTCTGCAGGTTCGTTGCCTCGTACATATGGACAATAAATATCCTGTTTCATATTGGAAAAATGGCTTGATAAAAAAAGAAAGGAAATGTCATAAAGAACATTTATAAACAACTTCAGTGTAAAGCTGTGATCTGATAATGGCCATTAAAAAAAAAAAACTGCCATGCTGTAGAGAGAATAGTCCTTCAGAGAAGAGCAGTGATATCTAATAAAAAACAGTGCTCATATTGTGGGTTGGAAACTTTCTGCTTGACCCTACATGCTATAAAGCTTGCTCCTTCAGTCTCTGATCTCTCTCACTTGAAGTCAGTGGGAGTTTTTTGACCCTATGGTCAAAGATATCACAGGACTTTGCTGGAACTAATCTTTGGCTCTGTGTGTCAAATTAAGCACATGTGTAAAGAGTTGTGAAGGAGTGACAACAGAAAGCCCAGAGCCCACCTGAATTAAAACATTCAACAGTGAATCATGGAGTGGAACAGCCTTTGTGGTATTTGCTTTTGCTGAGAGATGGATGGCTTTTGTAAGCTCAATAACTTTCTTCATTCCCAGGTAGGCGTTCAGGGATTGCAGTTGCATTTGCAGTGTTATGTGGGCCCTGACACATCCAACCATCCTCCCTTCCACACAATGAATTTTCCCCTAATTTTATGGGTCTGGGATTTTGATCCTTTTCTGAGAACTAATCCCAGAAAAAAAGTCGTGTTGGCTAGGTTTCTAGTGATGATCCCTACCCTATCTAATCATATATTCTGATATATATTTATATATAAAAATTATTTTTGAGATGTAGTAAATAATGTCTCAGTTCTTCCTGTGCTGTTTGGCAGGGATATTGGTGTCAATTATTTTCATTACTGTGATTCTAAATCCTTTGTGGGGGTTACCACCTACATGTGACCTAGCATGAAGATTTCCATTGATGTGCTCTGCAATGATCCTAATCTAGAAATATGTTTCTGAACTCTTTGTCTAATTTACCATATTTCTAAATAACACATGCTAAATGCACATGAGTATTGGTGCCCTCATTCAGATCTGGACCACAGGCATTATCACAAAACAAATGTGTAAAATGGTTAAACTCTAATGAAAATACTATTCTACCTCTCATGCTTTCTTGCTTCCTCTTGACGTAACATGGGATCATGGTCTGAGGTGGTGTGGGTAGTGTATCTCCCCAAAATATTGTACTGATTAGCCTTGCGAAGGAAAATGAGACTTCCTGAGGTACTGTCCTCATTTTTATCATAGAGCTTTTGGCACTGTGTATTAATTCTTTGAAACACAAAGTTGCATAAAGGCAAATTTTTGTGTGTTTTGAATTTCCTCTCAATCTAATGCCCTTGGGTAAATGAAACATGTTTTTTAATTGTTTGGAATTTGTCTAAGGAGGGATCTGGAGGCTTTGAAAAGATTTACTGTTTGGAATATACATCCTCAGAACACTGCTCCTGGGGAGGGGTAGGGCATGAGGATGGCTGATGCCTTCCTACTTCAGTGCCTCTTCTTACACAGTTCATGGCACTTCTGATACGTAAGGGGAGAAATCACACATAGCCTGTGCACCTACTTGATCTGGTTCTGCAAAATTTTGTTCTTTATAACCTGTTTATGCAATTAACTGTTGTTATCTGAGGAAAGTTAATACATGCCTAGTGATTGCATCTGTGTCCTAGTCCCTTTAACTCAGTGATTTTTGAAATACGTTTCTCTGGATTTTATGTTACTTAATGAGCATTACTTTGATAGCTAGGTCCTGCTTTCTAGCATACGGGTTTCTCAGTCCTAGGATCCATTAGAATAAGTAGAAGTGGGTATTCATAAAAGCTTACTTTGATTAAAACATTGTGTGAAATTCAGATAAACTGTGAGTAGGATCAAATTGGATAAAACCCTCAATAACTCTCTTTTTCTGTCATCAGACTCTGTGGTCTCTTTTTTTTTTTTTTTGCTCCAAACTCTAGACTGTGTACAGGGCACTAAGTCAATGAGGCTTAGAAAGGATTTTTTAGATGAAAAAGTCAACTTTAATTTCAGTTATAGTGCCTGTTGATCCCCAGAACAAATATTAACTTCTCTAGAGATGCCATAGCTTTATGAGCAGAAAAGCTCTTCTAAATTACATTATATAATCACATAGTCCATAATAAGATGGCATGAAAAGTTAGATATGAATAGCAGCAGAGATCTAGACTCTGGTGTTCATAGCAGATCTATATATTTTTAATTTTGGTAGTGTTTATGGCTATGTGGTTTTCCATGAGTTGGAGGACTGACCACCCATGGGCAGAGAGAGCTGTGAATTTCAAAGCTGTGGGGTATGGTGTCTGGTGTCTTTAGAGCCTGGAAACAACCTAAATATGGTTTTGTTCCATTTGGGGGTTTAGGAATACCTACAAAACAGGAACTTCTTTTAGGAGTTGAACAGCTCAGCCTTCTTGTATGCAGGACTATGCCAAATTCACTAGAGCAAATTTGTAATGTCTGTATTTTTGGCACTTTCTTTGTTTTCTTCCATTTTGGGCGTGGTTCATCCTTACATGAAGACCTATTTCCTTTACTGCTGTGGAGCAACAGTGTGAATTATTGTGAGCTGTGGTTTGTAAACTGTTGAACAATGTGAGGGGAAGCCTCACTTCTGTCTTAAGAAAACTAGTTTGGGAGATATAACAGCTGCAGGCTGTATTGTAGAAATATACAGCTGACTGACTTAAGCCCTTTTAACCTCTTCTGTCTTGTGATTTGTGACCTTTGTGACTACGAGGTCACTGGAGCTGAAATTCTGATTTTCATTCAGATGGATAACAGCATAGGTGAATTTGTTATGTTCTCGTTTGTGCTCTCACATGCAAGCAGAAGCTCCTATTATTGTTATTTCTTTATAGTTTTCTGTATTTGAAATAAATGTGTTCCGTGCTGTCAGATGCAGACTTTATTTTTATAGAGAAAAGTATAATCAAAGCTTCTCTAACTGAGAAGCACAGGGGCAAGCCAACCTGCTCAGCAGCAGAAGCAAATTACAGTCGTGGTTATGTTGCCCTGTGCTGCTTTCATGAGTAGATGCCACTTGGTGAGGTTTCTCATGCAAGAGATTTACTAAACTATGTTTTAACTACTGAATTAATATTGAATTATTTTTCAAATTATAACATCGTATTGGTCTGAAAAAAAGGCCTAAATGTAGAGTGTCTGTGAGAAGTTTCAATCTTGATTTATACATGGTATATAGTGAAAAGTAGCTAAAAAATATAGCCTTGCTATGTAAGCTGGTATAATTTCACTGATGCCAAGAGATCTCTGCTAATTTGCTTTGGTCCTGAATTAAATATATGTATATGCCTAAAAGAAAGGTGTACACTATGTTCCCTGTGCTGTACAGGCTATGGTATAGTGTGTATGCTGTGCTACATAGGCTGTGTTGTGTACGGCATGCACCCTGCAAGCGCACCGGCAGGCAAACTGCAAATCTCAGCAGCCTGGGACCTGCCTGGAGGGACTTCTGGGTGGATGGGGAGGACCTGGCTGAGACTGTAGTTTGCTTTCATTCATGCTTCTTAGCCGCTTATAACAAGGTGCTGGGAAAGCTCCTTGGGAGGATTACTGCAATGACTGTTCTTCCATTATTCGTGTCCATGCGAGGCAACCTGAGGTGTTCTTGGTAAAACTGTTTCCCAACAGTAGCGAAGCTTTTGTCTTAGGGATTTCAGGAAAAAATCAACCCCAAACCCCTTTAAGGATAGATTCTGTTTTATTACACACACCAAGTTGCTTAAAATTACATCTTTGTTTGCCTGGCATTTAGTAGAAGCAGGCCTACAGAGCTTGCTTCATTTGGGACTCTGCCTTCTCAAGGCATTTGTTTGAGATTTTTAAGACTTAAAAAGTGAACATAAACTGTTGTACTCTAATAGCAAGGCTTGTTCTCTTGCTTTCCAAATCCCTCATTCCTTAGTGATATGCCCCAAGATCTGCAATCCTGTAAAATTCATATCAGAGGTCTAAACTGCATGTACACAGGGAGAAAGGAGACAAAAATCGCATGTGTGTGACCTGCAGGCTATGGAAAGTTCTGTCAAGGGGCAGTGAGATTAAGCTGATTTAGTCAAGAAGGATCCTTTATGGTTGCTAATAGGTATGTTTCTGGATTCATTGTGTATAACCCCCCATGGGTCAATAAGGGCCATTTCTAGCTCTCATTTGTGCAAAATGCAGTTATTCATTATTGTATAACTTAGGTAAGAGGAGCAAGCTTTATCTGGGCCTCTGCTGGAAATGAGAGCAGCACCGTCCTCTTCCTCTATGGTTTTTCTATTACCCAGCATGTTTATTTGAAAAGCCAAGTAAGGCCATTTCTGTAGAGGCAGAAAGATGGGTGAACCCTGCTCCAAAGGGTTTGTAATCTGAAGATCTGACTGACAAAGCATGAAAGAAAAAAGTGTAATATCCATATTTTCCCATCCCATATTTGAGTCCTCTTTAAAGATAGCATGGTACAAAAACAGTCCTGACTTGCAGGACTGTCAAATGACCTCAGAGAATTTATCTATGTTTCCATGACCGCAATTTAACTGCGTCTAAGTGCAGACTGAAGGGATGTCTCTGTGTCCCTGGCCTTTCCCTTTGTGCTGGTATTAATGTTTGAAGGATTGTGTGGGGAACCACCTCACGGAGCCAATGGTGAAAGCTATCTGGTAACTTTTTGTCATGTCACTTTTTCAACCAGACCACTTCCATGATCCATCATCTTCCACTATCACAGCATTTGCTCTACAGATTGGGCAGCAAGTGGCAGGATGGAGTTTCCTTCTTTGTAGCAACTCAAATGAGATTAGCCTGATCATGAGTGCACAGCAGAAAGCCCCACAACATACCCCTGGGCAGTATCCAGCATGCTGCAGGTACCAACACAGAATAAATATTAACATGGAGATAATGGAAGTGGTTTTTTGGCAGGGGCACAGGAAGGGGTATTCCTTGGCTAATTTTGCAGCCCAGTGAAGGTCAGCGAATCCTGAAGACCCTGCAATGGTTATCTGACTTCACCTGTGGCCCCTGGGAGTCTGGTTTCAAGGTATTGTGTGATATTAAAGGCCCACTGTGTGGAGACGTGCAATAACACAAGCGTAGAAAAAAGCAAATGAATTCCAGTGAAGGCTGTAGCTGTTGCAGCAATAGGAGTTCAGCTGTGTAATACTGGTGTCCCCCAAAGCCTCAGAAACCTTTTTGTAATGGTGTTGAGGGACAAAGATGGCAAATGTTGTGGTTTGGTTTTTTTAAAGTTTCTGCTTTTTAAAGTCAGACCTGCTGTGCTTGGGATCCTGATTTATGATTTTTGACCATTTAGGTCGGCAGCAGAGGGAAAAGAAAATCCAATTTGATTTTTAAAAAAGCGTGTCTCTAGCCTCTGTAGTTTGTATTCCTGCTTGAATACAACCACAAATCCTGAGCTACCTTCCCAACTTATTCTCCTCCTTGGATCAGCTGTGTTGGTAACTTTGTGTTCCCACCCTTGCAACAGGAGCTTCTTGCAGATGGGGTTTGCATCTCTACCTCCCCAAACTGCCCCCCACCTTACTGAAGGGCATGGGATCCTCATCGGCCATCACTCTGTGGCTGACTCCAGCCTCATGGACAGATGGTGGAGATCCGAGTTGTCTTAGTCACTAGTCCAAGCTTCAGGATATGTTCCTTCATTCAGGATGATAAGCAGAGTGATGTATTTTCCCCCTGTATTTTTTCCCAACTGCTGTTAGAGAATTTTTATCTGTTGTCATTAAATAGGCAACCATTTGACAGGCAAATCTGGTGCTTCTCAAAATATCATAAAAGCTAAAGGAAAAAAGGCGTGGGAAGATATATGTAACTGTTTGTTTAGTTTATCTTTATGTCCAAAGTGACTAATTGATTTTAAGTGATGTTTTATAGAAATAGTTGATATCCAAAGCAAAAACCTCATGTAACAAATTTCAGCACAGATGGTGTTTTGGTTGCAATTAAAGAAAAGTGGCATATAGTAAATGAGAAGTAGAGAAGGTTTCAAATCCAATATAGTGAGCCTTGGAAGATGGTTGAAAAAACAACAAGTTTTTTATATGTTCAGAAATTAGAAAGTTTGGCTTCCGGTAGAAATAACACAAAACCTGGCCTTACATGTTTGAATCTGCCAAAATGAACTAGAGATGCAGGGTAGGTGTGGGAGTGAACCTTACACAGGTGAGGACAGATAGTAGGCTCTTTTCTGAGTAACAAAAGTAAACTCCTTAGTCTGTACCTTACAACATTCCTCTTATTCTCCATGTTATTGAACATTCCTCTTGAGGAACAGTATTGAGATGGTGACAATGTCGATTTTCTGGGTAAAGCGAAATGCCTGGGCTGCTCTTAGTCGCATAACAAAACATTTTTGTGTGGTACAACCTGGTTACTTTCAATGGCAATTCTGAATTAGTATACCAGGAATAGAGTGTCTCTCAGTTCATAAGTGGTGAAATACAAAATCAAATAACACAATAATAAAGCATAAGTGTCTGAGTGCAAATATGCTATTTATAGAAGTTGATATGACAAGGGAGAGTGGTACAGAATTAGAAATGAAGACTGTAAATATGCACAACTGGAACATCTGCATAGACAGAACGCAATTACTGCCAACTCTTGTGCAGAGAGAGGCTGGATAGGATCAGAGTTCATGTAATGTTTCGGGCTAGAAGTAATACTGAAAGCTGAAGGCTTTCATGGGTCGAGGGGAAGACTGGGCACGTTGTAGGAGAGAATGCCCAGTGGATGCGACTAAGAGCAAAGAAACCCCACACAGCTCCAGCAGTCCCCGGGCTGCAGATGATTGGCAGCCAAGGTACTGTTATGGAAAGTGTCAGACTCTGCGCCATAGTCTTCAGCTCTCCCTTGGCCATCTGCCTTCAGCGGCTACTGGGAGATAGGTTACTGGGTTGGACAGATCTTTGGTCTGACCCAGTTTGCATGTTGTCCTGTTCAGTGACAGGAGATGCGCTTTGTGAAAATGCTTAACAGTAACAATATGTTTAGTGAAAATGTTCGGTGTCCTTCTTGAAGGTAGGCAAGGTTGACATTTCACAGAACTGGGCAGATGTGTGCAAATATCAGGAAATAAATTGAATATTTAACAAATTTAGTAAACAAATGTTACCTTTAACGAATAGAAGCATGTTCAGTTTTGGTAGGCCTCTACTTTGCACACATGTGTGATTGAAAGGATTATGTTTTGATGGAGAGAAATTAATTCAAGTTCATTGACTCTAGCTTTAACAGCAATATTCTATTATAATATATTCACATTTTATACTGAGTGTCTATTAATACTATTTCTTTTACTGATTCTGCTGCTGAGGGATATATTTTCTGCAAGACTTTGACAGGCACAGACAAGCATCTGCAATGGGAAATCCTTCAATTGTTATCTGTAGGTTATGTTAGCTCTCCTAAACTAAATTTCAGGATGGCCTGAGATTCACATTTCATTCTTATTTTATATGGATTCTGCAATGAAACAACAATTAAAATAGTGTCTGTAATGCTCAGGTTACTGATCTTGAAGACAGCATTCGTTTTGGTTTCAGGATCATTTACAACCTCCATGATAATGGATCTGACATCTAAAGTAATTATTCTCCAAATAAATAATTAAACTGAGTAAAGCAAGGCAATTTTAACGATTTATAGGAGGTGTCCTGAAAGACACTAATGGCAATGATTTTTTTCTTTAAGAAAATGGGTTTACAGAATTTCTGCAAGATATTACACAGGATGAAGACAGACAGCAAGGGGGTGTCCTGTGCTTTCAACTAGAAGTCTTGAAGTGCCAATTGGTGTTCATACATTCTTGGTGTTTTATGAAAATGATTAAGTTGGCAATGCCCAAGACTTTTCAAGTGACTTCTGCTACTTGCACAGAGATTTTCAGCCCTTTCATTAAAGACTGCAGATCACTAACAGGTAACTCATTTTGGCTAGCATTGTACCTTACATTAGCCTCCCTTTGTATCTATTCAAAGAAAAGGAAAATGTTTGATTACTTTTTACATCTATAAACTTATGTATCTGAAGTTCCGTGCTTGACAGTATATAGACATGTAACAGGAAATTGGCGGGATGGTATTTAGTATTTCTGTCTACATCTGAGGCAGTTATGTGGGGATCTCTTTATTGACATTGGATATCTAGTTGTTATCACTGGTAGAAGTCAGGATATGATATATCTGAGCAAATGTAAACATCATTTTATGTTAAGGTAACCTGTGTTCTAGACTCATTTACTAGATCTCCACTGAATAGAAATGAAGCCCAGGATGAGGACCTTAGGTGTAGATATGTATAATAGGAATGCATAAAAAATGGTGAGTTGATTCACTGAAGTAATACAAGGATAAGCTTCTAAGATGACAAAGTTATTTCTGTGAGAACAGCCACGTGGATTTTGGCTTATGTGTGCAGAAGAAATGCACAGATATGTTATTCTAAGTGCAATATAAAATGCACCATTGTGTTCAAGGTTTGTGTATAAATTACTCATTCAGAATTCTGCAAGGTGTAATACTTTCATTCCTACCTTATTACATCAAAATTGAAGTTTCAGTTTCTGGGAAGGAGAATTTTTCTTTGTTATAGACAGTACAGTGGTGCTCTGGGCACTGGTAAGAGGGCAGATGAAAGACTCCATTGTTAGGATCTTTAACTTTTGTTGTCTTTTAGTACCATAGGGAACTTTGGAGAAAGTCTGCTGGCCTTCGCTTTCTTAATTTTTTTAGGTAAGCCATTACTCATTAAAGATAATTAATATCAAGCAGAATGAGATAATTCCTTCTAGTAAAACCAATGTCCTCTTGTTTAATCATGAACGCTTTGCCAAGAGTTTCTTCTGAATTAGAGCATCTCAGGTTTCAAATTAAATCTGACATCTCGCCTAGCATTTGAGACAGTAAGTATATGACTTTCTCTAGAGAGAAACTGTCCGTTCAGTTAAAGTGCTGCTGCACCAGCAGTGACCTACCAGGAGAAGAAAAACCTTGGCAGATAGCCACATTGCAAAGCCGCTTTTTATAGCATTTGAAAAACTGGAAGTTGTTGATCCTGGGAAATAGTTTAAATCTCCTGTTAAAAATTATAAGAGCTGGCAGTGTGGCTCAAAGATCTCCTCATCTTATATACAGAGCCCACGTCACCTCCTGACCATCAGAGTGAATGGTGAGAATGTAAACATCGGTCGCATTCCAGATAATCCACTTCTCTGAAAGGGTCCAGTAACTTGTGAAATCATGAAGTGTCTCCTGTGCGCATCACACTGCTACCTACAGCAGTAGGGTAATTTGTGGTAAGGGAAAGAAGGGTAATAAGCCCTTAAGTTTGCCAAACATTTTAACTTTAATAGCAAAATTTATGCAAAATAATAATGCTCTTAGAGGCAGCAAGCCCTGCCCCAAAAGTCCCAGTAACACACTGTTGAGAGTTTTGCATCTATTTGTTAGATGCCAGTGATGGTCTGAATCGAAGGGACATTTGCTGCCTATAAATCATGTTCACCATGGTACTTCTCCTGGCAGAGAGCTCGCAGTTAGGATGGCAAGGGAACTCACAAAAAAGGGCTTTTAAGGCATGCAAGGGGAAATGTGTGTTTCTCCTATTAGTCAGCTCACCCACGGGGCCATCCCAGACCTACTCGCACATGCTGCACGTGGCATGTATGAAATTAGGATGATAATGTGTGGACTCCCACGTGCATGGGGTCTGCATGAGATTGACCTGGCCTCCAATTCAAAGTTTTGCAAGTTAATTTGAAGCTGAAAGGCTCAATTTGCTTTTGAGGAACTACTGGAAAAAAGCAGCAGCCACACAGATAGGCAGAGCTTTGCATTTCCAGTCTTTTTCCCCTCTCACGGATGATTTATAAGCAGTTTAACCGTTAGGGGTCAGTTATTACTCCCACCTCAATTCTTTTGCAGGTAAGATCATCGTTCTGGGCTAGCAGTTTTCTCCTTTGACTTATTTTATCAGAACTGGACTGTTAATTAGAGCCAGGGTTTGGCTCCCTTTACTGTGAAATATAATTCTGTTATCAGTGCAACCACATTCTGCCCTAGGTGATTTCCGCTTTGGCTTTAATCCTTTTATTTTTTTTAAACCCATGAAATAAAGAGTATTTTCTTACTTGGGTAAGCTGGGTCCCTTTGGTCTAAATACAGTTCTTTCATTTTGAGATTTCTGATACGCTAAACCTCTGTGAAAGTTTGATAAAAGGTAACTTTGAGGCTTTTAATTAATTATGTACAAAAAGTTGACAGTACTCTACTGGGAGGTGTTCCTAATAATCCATGCATGTAATATAGTGGGAACATTGTTTATAAATATAAATGAATTGGAAGGTTTGTAACCTTGGAACAAAAGAAGATGAGAAATCAAATCACAGCTGGCAACCTCACAATTAAATGTTCTAAGATTAAATGACCTACTTGAAAGCTACAATTTTATCTTTGTTTTCCAGCAAGTAGAGGAAAAATAATCCTTGTAACAGCTCCTTTAAGCTCTTACTGAGAGTGAAGCGAGGAAATGTTGGTTTTAATATTTCATATCTCTCACAAATGAAAAGACACACTCTTACCGTTCAGCCTAGCTGGAAAACATAGTCCTATCAGGCTGAACTAGAAGGGGATAAAGGGGGGGAAGAGAAAGGAGGTGTCAGTAAACTAAGTACAGTGTGGTGGGGAAAGGAAATTGAAAGTCAGGGGTAAGCAAAGGAAAAGGGAGTACAAAGCTGGAAAAGAAGGAAAAGAAAGGCAGTCTCCAGGGAAAGGATTAAGAATATTAACAAAGCAAAATGAATCCAAAGCAATAAAGGAAAGACCAATCCACAGATCGAATTCACTTCTGTCATTGTAGCATTTGGTGGATTAAGAATGCTATTACCATTGGCCAGCATGGATTAAAAGAAAAACTCTTTATCTTCAGTATTGTACCTTTCTTATGCTTAGCAGCAGCAGAACAGCTGCCTTCTGGGAAAGGTACAGCGTATCAACAATATGAGATCAGGTCACTTATAACCACTCGCTTGCAGCTACTGCTTCAGCTCTAATCTGCTGGCATCATTAAAAGGAGCATCTGCAACCTGAAAATCACAGTTCTGTCTGTTCTCATTAAGCTTAAAAAGCAGCATCTAGAGATTCTTCAAGTCAAAGAAATGGGGGGGGAGAGGGGGGAAGTCTCCTTTTTAGTTCCTTTCTCTCAGTGTCTGACTATTTCAATAAGAGGCTCAACTTCTTCACAAGGTTACTGCAGTAATAAAGGACTATATGTGGCATGAAACACCTCAAGATCATTGCAGGGAGAAAATTTGACTGAGCAAACCACACTCTTCTCCCTGCTGCCCTTTTTTGCACAGAAGTAATCATTTACTGCTGCTCTGTACCAGCAGCAAATGTTTGCTAGGCTGCTGAGAGCTAGCTCAGCCCTAGCCCTGGCAGTACCACCCTTCCCAGGCACAGTCTGGTCCCTACACTCCTACCTGGTTTCCTGGAAAGACCCTTATGCCACTTTTTGTCTTTTAAAAAGGTGTTAATTTTAAAAGTCAGCAAGCTCCCTTTAAACCTTTCTGGTCTTCATAACAACATTTAAAACTGGAGAACTCAGGGATTACTTTTAAACGTTAATTTCCACAGAAAAATCTAGAAAACCCTCCTAAGTTTTTCAGGCATAGAGAACAAAATAACATACTGCCTCCTTCTCTCTTTGCTGGCATGTGTGGCACAGCTGATATGATTTCAAAAATCCTCCAGACAGCCAAATTCCCAGGAGCCATGTTGTAGTGTTTGCTGCCGCCATTGACTGATATACTGGCAGAACTGGGAAAACGCTGTCCTGCTTTGCAAGAACACCAAATGAAGAATGAAAAATAACTTGTAGCTAACACTGTCATATTTGTTTTCAGTATGTCAGATGGAAATTCTCATTTAATAAATAGATGATTTTTTGTTTGATTTTTAAAGTAAAGCTCTGTTTGGGATCTATCTCCTCATTTCCATATGAGTCACGAAAAGAGGCAAAGCACCAGAAGTGCACAGTGGGCTGAAAACGGCAGGCGCCAAGTTAGTCTCCAACCTGTCGTGATTCCTTTGCTGCTATGCCTGTTGCTCCCGAGATATTTTTTAACGGGGTGGGCATTATGGCTAATGCTTCAGGGATATCGAGAAATATCTAGGGAGAGTGGGCCTCAAAGCTCTTTATGTTTATTTAACAGCTGATTGTTATTTAATGATTTGATTTTTTTTTTTTCCAATTAATGCAAATGATTGAAGAAAAGTGCCTTGTTTGAGATTTCTGCTTTGGAATCCCAGAAAAAAATGTGTGGGGGCTGGTTCACGACTGTATTTTTAACCTTCACGTAGGAAAACTGAGAGGAAAATTTGCACTTCAAACTATAGCTGGAACCAAACCACCCACATACAGAGATAATAAAACATCAAAAGGCCTGTGAAATATGCTGGCACATGTATGTATGTTTAAAAGGTGCACGAAATGGAGAAATTTGGAACACACAGCTAAAGTTCTTTTTTAGCTGGAGTATTAGTTATAAGCAGCAAAGCACACAATTTTGGTAGTCTTTACCCCAAGCTCAGCTGAAGCAATATGGTAAAAATGAACATTTTTTTTAGTATTCAGATTGCCGAGTATAGATGTATCTTCTTACAGGAATGGGAATATTGAAAGATGCAAACGTTACCCAGCCTCATTAATGCTGTTTGGCCTGAAAATTGTTGTCTTGTGCTCTGGGGAATGTATTGAGATATTGAAGTGAAAGTTCTGGAAAAGCATGATGATAATGTTAGTACCATATTACTTGTGATCCCAAGGCTCAGCTCTGTTGTGCCGGACACAGCAGAAACTTATCGTCAGCTTCTGCTGGGGTAACATGGCCGCAGGAGTGGTTCCACACACAAGTCCCTCATTTTGATGTGGCAGCGTGATGGGGAAAATTAAACTTCTGCAGGGTGGGCTGGCAGAGAGGTTGCCCAGTGCAGAGAGACCATAGGGCTGGTGGAAACATCCCTGCACTACATCATCTTCTCGGTCAACCATGAAGATTCATGAGGAGGGTGGGTGGGCACAGCTAAATCTTTGGAAGTTTAGAGGCCAAAATGCTGCCCTCGGGAAAGCCCAGGGGAGATTGCTGCTGCTGCTGCTGCTGAAAAAAACTCCAGGAGCTTTTATGCACCAATGCCACTTTTTTCTTCTGGGGGGGCACAGTTTCTCTCTGTCTTTCCTGGGTTTCTCTGTGAGCTGGGCTAAGGCCCTGGGAATCCCAGTCTGCCAAAACCAAAACTAGTGCAGTCCCGCTCTCCCCTCCCCTCACACTGAGAAGTGCCACCCACGGGATTGCTCTCCTTGGCACACAGCCACTGCTGAAGTACATTGCCGAAAGAAGCAGCTCTGACCCGAGGTTCTTCTTTAACCTTCCATTTGATAGGGTTTTGCAGTGGGTAGAAGTAGAGGGTATTAAAATAAAGGCTGGGAGTTCTGGTAAAATCCTGTATGGTGAGCTGTGCCCCAGCACCCGAGCTCTTATTTCGAGGTAGATCTGTTATCAGACATGAAGCTGGAAATACCAGCCCTCACTTGATGGGTTTTTCTTTGGTAAAGGAACAAAGATACCGAACATCTGTAGCTGATATTCATTGCTATTTTTATATCAAAGCTTCCTTATCTACTTGGCAAGTAATTCAGGGATTTTCTCTCTCTCCTAGGTGCCCCTGCAATGTGTTTGTTGTAATCTCTCACATATCCTCATTACACTTTTTGCGCCACATTAATAAGAAATGAAGAAGTCAGGTTGCATTAGTTCTCTTATCTTAACCAGCTCTTTTCAGAATTCCTCCCCAAAAACTTAAATGCCCTCTTTTCACTCGACTTTTTTTGTTTCCCTTTCCTATGAGCTTTTCTCCTCCAGTCAGTGCTCACTGAATCTCTGCTCTGTGACCACCACTGACCTCCCCAAAGCTTTTAACAAAATGATTAAATAAGCTGTTGTGAACTTTCATATGTGTGTGCATAGGTGAGCGTTATTCTTATGTGTATAAATACACTTCTGCTTAGTTTTTAATCTTTTTCTTACTGTTACTTCTTCCTCCCTACCTACCTTTTTGTGCAAGTGGATTTGCTTTATCTGTCCCAGTAGATGATGTGAGCTGTGATGGTCTCTCGTTAGCACTTCTCCCAGTATCTACTGGCATAAGTCAGATCTATTCTGCTTTCCTGCAAAGGCCAGCTCTGCTGCTTCATTTTGGCTCTGCTGTTAAAAATTCTCTCAAACGCTGATGACTTCAAACTCACGAGAAACAGAGATAGATAGAAGCTGTGATATTTGGATTTGGACTTAGATTTTAAGTCCTAGAGAGTTCAGGCTATCTTGGATCTGCCTGGTATAATGATAGAAGTTGCCAGTAAAAATGGGAGTTTAGGTAACTCTCATTTCTAATGATCAGGAAGCTCAGAAGCATTTTGTTTGGCACCAGCTTCTTTTCTAAGAAACAACTTTATTTCCAATTGACCATTTATCAATCTTTGAGCTACTGATTAACAAACATCAGCTTTTGTAATGAGGCGGGGAATCCTGCTGAAAGCCATGTGACTCCTTTGTGAAATTTTAACACGGTTCCTTTTCGGTCCCAAACGAGAAAAAAAAAAAAGGAGTGATGACATGTTTTTCTGTAATATACAACAGTATTTCCAGATGTCTCTGACACAATCCCAGAAAACATGTTGCCAAAGGGGAAAACAGCACCTTTGGTGCAGCCTGATGGGTTGGGCATGTCCCCTGCATGCCAGGGTCTCCTGCGGGAGGAAGCCAGGTTGTGCGGACACAGAGGGAGCAGCGGCGGCCCTGCCTCATCCAGATGGATGTCCTAAAAGGTCTCTGAAACACCTCAGGATTCATCGCTCTATTGTGCATGTTTACTGGGGAGTTTCGGTAAGGTGTTGCTGCAAAATATTATGGGATGGCTACAGTAGCTGCCAGTCTCGTTGCCTACAGCACTGCTCTTTGAGTCACATTTTACAAGCCCAAAAGCAGATGTAAGTAATGCTGTAATCCCCACTATCTATACAAAAAGGCTGTTGTATAACAGAAAGAGAACAACTTGTCTCCCTCCTCCAAAGACAATTCCATAATCCACCATCCCAAAGGTGCCTGAGATACCAGAAAACAATGGGGTGAGGCCACAAAGCAGCTCAGCCGAGTGCGGAAGCTCGAGGAGGCCCAGGGAAATGGAGGTGCTGCTCAGAGTATGAATTGAATATCCTTTCATCTGCAGGCATTGGAGAGACCAGCCTGCAAGTGAAAAAGGCACCTTGACAGCTGTAAGCCCTTAAGTCAGTGCTTCCAATTTTCTGAAACGATGCCTTCAAAACCGAGGGTTCCTGGATCCCTTTTTATGAGCTCTGTTATCAGTTCTTATGTGGGTATGTTCCCTGTTCTTCATGAGCAGGAAAGGGTGAGAATATAAACCAAACAGTTGTTCTGAGTCTTGTGCCCTTAGTGAATCAAGTTTTTACATCAGCTTTCTGCCTATTCACTTTCAGGTCTTTCTTTTAAAAAAAATAAATTATTTTGCTGGAGCTCACACTGAAATATTCTCTCCTCCATTGCTGATGCTTTGGCATAGCCTCCAGCCCCCTGCAGTGAATTGTGTCTGATGCGGCTTTGATCCACAATATATCTCCTATCTCGCTTCAGTTGCTCTCCATTTTCTTTTAAATGGCAAGTCAATAATCACCATTCTTGGAAGGATTTTCTTTTATACGTATGCTTTTAACCAGGGACTTCTGCCCACAAGCGCTGTGAAAGACAGTGAAAAAGGGGACAGTACGTGCAGGATGGTGGAAATTTTCTCTCCCTTTTCAAGCCCTGCAGGAATGTGCTGTCGTGAAGGGGTAGTGCTACCTAATGCTAGATTGCATGCTGGGTTGGAGGGATGCATGTGTGTTCTTGTGTGTCTATGTAAAGAAAGATGCTGACCTTACTTTAGGAGATGCTGAATAGGAAGAATGCAGCCTGCTGCTTTGGCCCCTCAGTGCCAGGAGGGGTCAAAAACCGTCAAGCAGGGAAGGGAGCTGATGATCAGAGAGCCACAGCTCCCACCTTGCCAGAGCCCTGCACCACCAGCCATTCCTCTGCTCCTGTCCTGCTCAGAGGGCTCTGCTGCATTGAGCTGCCAGCAGATCTTCTCCTCCTCCTGGGAGGAACAGATCACTGGTCCTTGCTCTCCCCAAGCACTATGACTGCAGGGTTTGGGTTTTGTCTTTTTTTTTTTTTTCCAACTTCCACTTTTGTGTATTAGCTGGGAGAAAGTTGCATATAATATGATTTTTCTGATCTTCCTGCTATGCTTACATATGCTATCTACATTTTGACCTTAATTTCTAAACATTATCTATGTAGACTGTACCTCCATTACAGTTTCAGTAGTTGCTGTGAGATGCGTAAGCATGTAATCTCATTTAAGTCCCCGCTGCTTATCTGTGTGTACTGCTTCTAAAGACACTACTGCTGTCTTTTAATGTATCATAAAATTGCATTTATATTAAAATAGAAATTTAAATTTTGTTCTAAACACCTTTGCAGGTGTTTAAATTGGTGTTTTACATACCAAATGTACTGGAAAGTCTGCCATTCCTAAACAGCATGCTATGAGAATCATGAGCCACGGGGGGGGGCGGGGAGTGTATCTGAGTGTGTGTAAAATTATATAAGATAGATTTGGGGAAGCTTTTTCTTTTTGCTGCGTGGACCCACAAATACCTTGCTACCTGTTGGTTGTCTTCAACTGTTGCACCTAGCAACTCTCTGAGTGCAAGTTGATGCTGTTGGGAGATACAGTGGCAAGCTGGGGCACAGTTTACGCTCACAGGTGTAACACTGCCTTCAGAGGATGGAGAATTTTTATTTCCCAGGACTTTCCTGGATGGTTTCTCAACTAGCGGCATGCGTGTTTAGCAGTAAAGGCCCAATCTCCAGACAAGGGAGAGACTCACTCCCAGGGTTTGTGTTCCTTCTGTTCGTACAAAAGGAAGAGAATAGCCAAAACAATTGACTTGAAGAATTTAGGATTATTAGTACTGTGCTGAGGTTGCTAGGCTATTTCCTTCTCAAGTAAATATAAACCCTGATGGGAAATGGAAACATCAGTAAGAACAACAGATCAGGAACTTAAACTGCTACCTTGTTTGATTCATGTCCCCCTTCTCCAACAGAGAAGGAAAGGCCATGTCATGGATGTGAACAAAGTAAATGTTCAACTAAAGGCAGAAAAATGAGTGAATGAATATTTGTGTGTGTACAGGAGAGGAAGTCTTGTGCAATTTTCTCATGGCATTTCTTTGCTCTTGAGATGAATTTTAAATAACAGGAAGTAATTCCTTCTTGGGCTTTCCATAAATGATGATTTGTATCTTTTGCCTCAAGTCAGTTCCTGTGATATATAGATGAATATGTATCAATATTTGTGCAGATACATCCACTACAGATGATTCATGGTTTATTTATTAAAAATGGATTCTTGATGTAACCATTTGCTAAAAGTTGTTGTGAGAAAATAACAGAAGATCGGCAAGGAGGATTGTAAACATCTCATCCTAATTGTTCTTTGGCCTTGTGTGTTGGACACGTAGAATATCTGTGCTTAGATAACATAGGGCTGTGATAGAGTTAGAGGCACCCTGTCGAATGTTTAAGACTCTTGCCCTGCTGTGGGAAAGATCAAAGCACGGTACAAAACTATGCCTGCATGAATCCCTGAAATACAGGCGAAACCAGCGGGTTCGGTGATCCTCTCTCTAGCAAGGACCAAGCTTTGTGGTGCCTGTGTTCCTGCTTGTATGCCTCCGCCCGGGTGCTGCTTTGGGGATCCCCCGGTTCACGAGGTAACAAAAATAAATTTACTCTTTGCAATCCATCCATGGTTTTGTGGTTGTTCCTGCATCCTGCCAGTGCCAGCTCACACTTTTGGCGTAGTCAGCAGGATCCAGGAACATCCATGGCATGGCTGGCAAAAAAGTTGGGGACTGGGGAGGCCACGATAGTGACTCCCCGTATTCCGGGATGGCCCAGTACTGAGTGCTGGACCCCATGGCCACTTCCCTGGCTACACGGCCTCTGCCAGAATCATGGCCTGAAATAGATGACAGGGCCGTTGTTACCCCCCAGACAGTTGAAATGGCTATGCACAGATTGCCATGGAAAGTGGCATCGGAGCCTTCTTGCAAGTTAGTGAGGAGACTGAGATGGTTATTAGTTACTGGTCTTAGAGCTCTTGCCTGTGAAGCTGTTGCATTAGGGAGTGATATGAGCGAATTGGAAAAGGAAGTCAGGATTTTACAAGATGCAAAGGTGATGGTGCAAGAAGTAATTATTACTCAAGCAGAGTGGTGCCATGGGCTGCAAGATGCTGTAGGAAAGTTGATAGCATGTATTGCTAATAAACGGGGGGGGGGAAGCGAGTGGATGGCTGTGTGGTGCTTAGCTGCTGGCTGGGGTTAAACCACGACAGTCCCATTTGGCACCCAGCATGGGGCATGAAGGGGTCAAGATAATGACAGATTTCATTGCAATGTGCTAGACTGAATTTATAGCTGTTATTGCTGTTTAGCTGTTAATGGGCAGGCTCCTGTGCTTGCCATGGGGCTTGCTTGCCTTACTGCACATTACTCTTGTGCTCATTAGTGGCTGCTTTCTGCTTTCGCTGCTTGCTGTACTGCTGCACTGCTTGCCATCTCACTCTGCTGTGCCTGTGTGGGAACATTTCGGTAACAGCAATGGCTCACACGCTGCTTACGGGATCCAAGCCGGACAGGGTAGCAGTAACAAGAAGTATCAAAATGCAGTTTTTGAGAGGAGCACCTGCATCACTAACCCCCTTGATTATACCAGCAGTGACAAATGCTATGGCTAATGTAGGTGCCCTAGCAAATACGTTGAGGGAAATTGGGGCTGTAATTTTGGGATCATCTGTTCGGGTGGTGAATAAAGGAAAGCAGGCAAAACTGAAAGGAGTTACAGCACGGGTGACGAGGAGACAACTGTGGAATGGTCTTTTACAATCCGGTGTCCCACAAGCAGAAATAAATGGGATTACAGCATCAGGAATGTTTCGCCGATGGCAGAAGTTAGAGCCAACACAAAAAAAGCCGGCGGCCCCTGGCCCCACCACCAGCGCTGCGCCCACCCTCTCCTCCAGCCGAGCGGCCAGACCCTGCGCCTTGACCTCGGCCTCCGCCTCCCGCTTGAGGAACCGCCGCTCCCGGCTGCAGGCCCGTCCCCGGGCGCGGCAGCCGGGGCAGAGCCATTGCAGAGCCGGGGCAGCCGTGCCACGACGCCACCCGCCCCGCCCGGGGGGCCGGGGGGGTGCCACGGCGGCGGCTCGGCGGGAGGAGGCGGGCTGAGGGGTTCAGGGGCGGGGCCTCGCCCGGCGGGGCAGGGTCCCCTCAGCCTCAGCCCCGTCCGCCTGCTCCTGCAGAGCGAGGCGCGCCCAGCGGGCGGGCGCTATTTGGGGCCGTTCCACGGCCTTGGGGGCGCGGGGGCGGGACCGCTCCAGGCCATGCTTGAGGTTGATCCGGTAACGGGCTCAGCTCGATGTTGCTGCGGAACTTGTTCCCCGTGGGGCTCTGGCAGTAGGAGTTGCTGCTGCTGCAGATGGCCCCAGATTTTCGGAAAGCCTCCCACCACTTCTAGCCAGGCCCCAACCCTCCGCCATGCTGTCCTGGGGGGGGGGGGGGGGGGCCGGCCGTGTTGCTCCAGCTCACGGTGCAATGATGACCGCCACCAGCATGAGGGCAGTGCAGCGAGGGGTGGGGCTGCGACCCGTTAGTCTGGGCGAGAAGGTTCATATAATAACCCCTGAGAATGGCATATGGTTCTGTACCCCAAATTCTCATCTTATTTTACATCCTTTACTGAGATCAGATTCTTGGCTTTTTGTATTTCAGATATCTTTGAGGAATACCTGTGCCTTATCTAGAGGAGATAGCATTGGAACAGTGTTACTGGTGTTGCAGACCCAACATGGAATTGAAGTTCAATCTGAAGAAGCACAAGCCGTAGGTCTCCAATCTGTGTGGGCAATTACCCCACGTCAGGTTATCAAACCTGGCATGATACTTGCTGAAGGAGCTGGAGCAATGGCGTATGCGTTACTGGAAGGAGATGATGCTCTTGTTTTCCTCCCTTATCACAGGTTGGCTCATTGTGCTTTGTGGTCTTGTACTACGAGCACATGCCCTGGGTACATTTCCACGAGATCAACATGTAAATACTTAGATTTGGTTTGACTCTACTGTAACTAACTCCTCTGCCATTTGTATTGAGAGAGTGTGGTGAGTTGACCTTAGCTGGACACCAGGTGCCACCAAGCTGCTCTATCACTCCCCTCCCTCCTCAGCAGGACAAAGGCAGGGAGAGAAAATGGGATGGGAAAAAAAACCTTGTGGGCCAAGATAAAGGCAGTTTAATAAAAGCAAAAGCAAAGGCCGTGCACAGAAGCAAAAGGAAAACAAAGATTTTATTCTCTGCTTCCCATCAGCAGGCAATGTCCAGCCACTTCCTGGGAAGCAGAGCTTCAGTACGCATAGCAGTTGCTCCAGAAGGCAAATGTTGTAAATAACAAATGACCCCCCCTTTCCTCCTCCTTTCTCTTAGCTTTTATTGCTGAGTGGACGTCACATGGTGTGGAATATCCCTTTGGTCAGTTTGGGTCAGCTGTCCTAGCTATGTCCCCTGCCAAGATCTTGTCCACCTACAGCCTACTGGTGAGTGAGTGAAATATTGGAGAGACAGCCTTGATGCTGTGCAAGCACTGCTCAGCAGCAGCCAAAACAGTGCTGTGTTACCAACACCTCTCTAGCTACCAATAGAAAGCACAGCACTAGGAGGGCTGCTATGGGGAAAATTAACTCCATCTCAGCCAGACCCAATACAACCTCCATCCCTTATTCCATACCATTTGTGTTGTGCTTGGGTCTCACATAATAATTTTGTATCTATCTACCAACGATTCCATTGTACTTAATTTTCATTACTGAAATCCCTTCCTACCAACACTTAAAACTTTACATACTTAAAGCATCTCTATACCCAACCCCAACATACAGATTTATACATTCTCATTAACTATTGTCCCCTGTTCTTTAACAGATAGATATTACTCTCCCGTTCTGTGGGCTTCCTCAACTCATCCAGATGTTCGCGAACAGGATATGACCCTGGGCCCCACCTGCAAATATCAGTGTTCAGGACAGGAGGAACAGTATGTTCTATTGCTGGGCACCAACAACTGGCTTGGTTTGAGTCATCGTTACAATCGTCTGGTTCCTTTGTCAGTTCAGGTCATTCCTTCTACGTTACTTCCTACGACATACAACTCGCGTCACAGATTATTTTTCCTCTAAGATTAAATCTCCTTGAGGTGCACGCCAGGTCTCCCCATCCTTCCACATTACCCACCAAGTACACCCAAGACCTTGAGGACAATCCCATGAAGGGGTTTGCCTTTTCCCATGGGAAGAACAGTTCACACCACCTTCCCCAGCCACTTCCCTATGTGCGCTACAGGGACCTTATCTCCTCCCACATGTCCCGATCCTATGCCAGGGAGGTTTTGTTACAATCCCAAGGACGAGATTAAGACACTAAATCCGGTCAAATGTCGTACAGCCTTTCAACTTTATTTTCAATGCGGAGGGAGGAGGGAACCATGTGAGGAGGCAACTGAGGGGGGGGAATGGGGAAGGGCAAAGGGGAAGAACTGGAAAAAAAGAAGGGGGGACGAGAGAAAGGGAGAGATAGAAAGGGAGCAGGTTTACGTCAGGGAGGATGGGGGGGTGGGGGAGAGAGAGAGAGAGAGAGAACCAGCTACCACCGCCCTGGGTCCAGCGAGGGTCCAGCACCCCCGTCTGCTACTCCAAGTCCAGTCCAAGCGATGCTGGCTTTGTCGAGGCAGGTTCCAAGAGGTCTGAGGGGGAGAGAGGAAGACAGGAAAGAGCTCCCCTACTGGAGCACACAAATTCCTTTTATAGGGGTTGGGGTCCCATGCTCATGCGCGGATCGTGATTGCGTTCGTGCCATACGTGCTGTCTCCTTAGGAAGCCTTCTACATTTTTCGTGCCTTGGCCCTCGTGCAGGCGCATGGTGTTGTTTGTCTGCAGACCGTGAAGGTGGGATCATCTGAGGCAGAATGTTAGTGGCGGGAAGCAGTGGTACAATGGCAATGTCGAGACAAACCACATTCAAAAATGGTTCTCTACACCCCCCTGTGGCTCAACATTGCAGTCTCCTTAGGACTAGGGATAGAGGCAGAGAGGGAGAGGAAAAGAGTAGGAGAGAATGGGGGAGAGCAAGGGTAAGAATGCAGTGGGGATAGGGACCAAAACCGGGGCAGGAACAAAGAGAAGCCATGGGAAGAGGGACATAATGTGAGGGCAAGGGGAGATGGTAAAAGGGTGCTCAATAGCAAACAAACAGGAACACTGCTCAAAGTAAGCATCTTTCTCTTAACTTCGTAGAACAAATTCAAAGAATCGAATTAGTGAGGTAGTTTTCACAATAACAACCATGGAACGACTGGCAAGAATGATATGGGTATTAATATGCAATTCTTTCCCTTAGACATCTGGGGGTTTAAAATGGTTCAGATAATGGAGATTGTGGTTGGCTCTAACTGGTGAATGACATGGATTTATTTGATGACATTAGGGGAGGTGGTGGACACAAAATGCATATTAGATACCACATGCCGAATTAGTTGAATAAGACAAGGGATTACACATGGTAAAAACATTAGAATCATAGATCATAGAATGTTTTGGGATGGAAGGGACCTTTAGAGGTCATCTAGTCCAAGCCCCCTGCAATGAGCAGGGACACCACTAACTAGATCAGGTTGCTCAGAGCCCCATCCAACCTGGTCTTGAATGTTTCCAGGGATGTGGCCTCCACTACCTCTCTGGGCAACCCGTTCCAGTCCCACTACCCTCGTTGTAAGGAATTTCCTCCTTATATCCAGTCTAAACCTACCCTGCTTCAGTTTAAAACCATTACCCCTTGTCCTGTCACAGCTGGCCTTACTAAAAAGATTTTCGTCATCTTTCCTACAGGCTCCCTATAAGTACTGAAAGGCCACAATAAGGTCTCCCCGGAGCCTTCTCTTCTCCAGGCTGAACAAGCCCAACTCTCTCAGCCTGTCCTCATAAGAGAGATGCTCCAGCCCTTGGATCATTTTAGTAGCCCTCCTCTGGACCCGCTCCAACAGTTCCATGTCCTTCTTGTGCTGAGGGCTCCAGAGCTGGATGCAGTACTCCAGGTGAGGTCTCAGCAGAGCAGAGTAGAGGGGCAGAATCACCTCTCTTGACCTGCTGGCCACGCTTCTCCTGATGCAGCCCAGAGTACGGTTGGCCTTCTGGGCTGCCAGCGCACATTGCCAGCTCATGTCCAGCTTTTCGTCCATCAGTACCCCCAAGTCCCTCTTGGTAGGGCTGCTCTCTATCCTTTCTTCCCCCAGCCTGTACTGATACTGGGGGTTACCCTGACCTAGGTGCATGACCTTGCACTTGGCCTTGTTGAACCTCATGAGGTTCACACAGGCCCACCTCTCCAGCCTGTCCAGGTCTCTTGATCTTGTGAACTCCCCAGGAAAGTGGACTACTGCAGATGAAGGCATCCAGTACCTGAGAGAATTAGCAGTGCTGGAAAGTCATCTACAGTGATCTAGACAATGATGAGGCCCCCAAAGATCCAGACAATGTCCTGTGCACATGGGCCATGTGGAGGAAGGTGATTCAAAGTGCCCCAGCGTCATATTCTAACAGCTTGGCAGTGATGTATTGCCCGGATATGGCTACACCAACGGTGGAGAAAGTGTCATCTTGGCTCCAAAACTCTGAAGAAAATCTCTGTACCTCTTCATCCCTGTGGGCCAGCACTTTGGCTGTCAGGGGCACCCCAAGAAATCAATCCTCTCCTGCCCTGGTCAGAGGGAAAGGGAGCCCCAGGTGCAGGCCATGTGATGCATCCTAGTTCTTCCTGTGTGACCAGGGGAGGACATGAGGAAGTGGGATGGTGAACCCACCTTTAAGCGGGAAGCAAACTGAGAGGGAAGAAAGTTCTTAAGGGGCCATTCCTTGAATGGGTATCTTGCCCTCACACTTGAGCCATCTCCAGAGACTGCAAATTGCTGACTTTTTTCCAATTCCTCTCTCAATTCCTTGGTTTCTAGCAAGGGATCCCAGCTGTTGGGCTTCCAGTTGCTGACTGTCGGTCCCACTATCCCAGCGTTGGAGCAGCCAGGCATCAATCCACTCACCTGGCTGGTGGCTGTAATCTTTCTGTATGTCTCAAAGTTCTGATGAGGTCAGGGAGTGGGTAGTTTCCACTTCCTGTTTGAATTGTCTCATTCCTTCCTCCAATTTCTGTGTCAAAGGACCGGTTTCTTGATCAAACCTTTCCTTTTCTTTCTCCTCCCTTACTAATAGATGATATGGACCCATTGTTCTCCTTGTCCACTGTTTTTTTTCCACTATTGGGGCAATTAATGCCGTTGTATGGGTCCCTATCTCAACCACGGTGTCAGATGCAGTTTGGGTCCCTGCCTCAACCACAGTCCTCTGCAAGTACTGAACTGTGGCTCAATAAGCACAGGCCAGGCCCCAGTACAGTGTTAGAAGCTGTTGGTTTTCACTGGGGTAGGCAAGGCACCCTTCCATCAGATGGTGTGTCACTTTGCCAGGGTTGCTTGCTTGTTCAGGTGTAAAGTCCCAGGTTATGGGAGGTGATAACCATCCTAGAAATCTGCTCAAATCCTTCCACAGAGCCTGCCACTCAGGGACTGGCCACCTCAGGACACATTTCAGTATTGCCTTGCCCAAAAGTTATGTTCTTTTACACCAGGATGAGACCAGATTCCACAAAGCCCGTAATATGCCAACAGTATTAATTAGTAGTATTACACAGCTCACATAAGGGTGAACAAGGGCCTCAGGAGCTTGCATAATAAAACCATCCACATCAATCCTGGGTAGGGAGAGGGAGATGTATTCCCTCATCTTCTCCACAAGATAGCTCCCCCAGCACAGCAAGGTCATGAACGCCAGGGCAAAGCACATCACCGTTGTTTGTATTAATATGTTCCCAAGCTCAGCAAAATAGAGAGATAAGCAGTGCATTCAACAAACTCCGAGACCTGCACAGGAGCTTGCCACTAAATAACTACTATAGCTATAGCACGCTTAATACAAAACTGCTGTTATCTCATGCCCCACGTTGGGTGCCAAAAAGGGCTGTGGTGAGTTGACCTTAGCTGGACACCAGGTGCCACCAAGCTGCTCTATCACTCCCCTCCCTCCTCAGCAGGACAAAGGCAGGGAGAGAAAATGGGATGGGAAAAAAAACCTTGTGGGCCAAGATAAAGGCAGTTTAATAAAAGCAAAAGCAAAGGCCGTGCACAGAAGCAAAAGGAAAACAAAGATTTTATTCTCTGCTTCCCATCAGCAGGCAATGTCCAGCCACTTCCTGGGAAGCAGAGCTTCAGTACGCATAGTGGTTGCTCCAGAAGGCAAATGTTGTAAATAACAAATGACCCCCCCTTTCCTCCTCCTTTCTCTTAGCTTTTATTGCTGAGTGGACGTCACATGGTGTGGAATATCCCTTTGGTCAGTTTGGGTCAGCTGTCCTAGCTATGTCCCCTGCCGAGATCTTGTCCACCCGCAGCCTACTGGTGAGTGAGTGAAATATTGGAGAGACAGCCTTGATGCTGTGCAAGCACTGCTCAACAGCAGCCAAAACAGTGCTGTGTTACCAACACCTCTCTAGCTACCAATAGAAAGCACAGCACTAGGAGGGCTGCTATGGGGAAAATTAACTCCATCTCAGCCAGACCCAATGCAGTGGTTTGATTACCTGACAGGATGAGCAGGACACCTGATTCAAAGCATTATTGTTGAGATACATTTATTCCTTTTTCTATGTGTGTTTATTGCATGCCTCTGTAAATTACCCTGCCCTACTCCCTGCAAGCCCAAATGGACACCTCTGGCTTTGCGGGTGGGGGTGGAATGTGGGAAAATAACGGAAGATTGGCGAAGATGATTGTAAACATTGCAAGTGATGCAGCTGGGGTGTTGAAAAACACATATCTCATCCTAATTGTTGTTTGGCCTTGTGTGTTGGACACGTAGAACATCTGTGCTTAGATAACATAGGGCTGTGATAGAGTTAGAGGCACCCTGTCAACATGCTTGAGACTCCTGCCCTGCTGTGGGAAAGATCAAAGCACAGTGCAAAACTACACCTGCATGAATCCCTGAAATACAGGCGAAACCAGTGGGTTCGGTGATCCTCTCTCTAGCAAGGACCAAGCTTTGTGGTGCCTATGTTCCCGCTTGTATGCCTCCACCTGGGTGCTGCTTTGGGGATCCCCTGGTTCGCGAGGCAATGAAAATAAATTTACTCTTTGTATTTAATCTGTGGTTTTGTGGTTGTTCCTGCATCCTGCCTGTGCCGGCTCACACAGTTGTCATATCCCTCCATTTATCTCCTGCTGCTTCATCCAGTTTTTCTCCACTTAACAAGCTGTTTTATTAAAAGAAAATGTGTTTGCAGACATTCTGGGGATTTTTGTTAAATAGTTAAGAGATAGCAATAGGTTCATGTATTTTTATATCATTTCAATGTCAACACATGAATGCAGTGTCTAGTGCCTGACTAAGTTAGGTATAAGGAAACAAGTCTGGCATGAGATTTTAGCTGACAAATGACTTGAACAAATAAGTCCCAGTAAGACAGTTACACTGTCTTCTGGAATATACTGTCTCAAATGCCCTTTCCTTCATTGGGGTGATTTGTGGGAAAGAAGAGTGAGTAAAATTTTGCTTTACATTAAGTATTTTCAATTAAGTATCCAGTTAAGACCAGAACTAGAAGAGTATCTGACAGCCTCATCCCTATTGTGGTAGGTATAAATATTTACATGAATGCATACTTCTGCTTACTCTTCTCCATCTTTGTATTTGATTATTTGGGAGATACTCAGGTGGGCTGTGTGGAGGTGGAACTAGAAAGCATTGGAAGATGAATTCAGCAGTACTTTGCCTCTTTGCCATATAATCCCTCTTCTTAATGACTGGTGACTGAAGACTGGTCAGAACTGGTGAGTTGGCCTTTTGCCCTTCAAATACGTGTCAGGCATCACAACTGGACTTTTGTAAGTAGGATGCAACTGTATCCAAAATGTGGTGTTTAACTGCCAGCAGCATCTGTACTTCATACCTAACAGCACAGGCTGGAAAGCTTGGAGAACTTTTTTTTTTCTCATTGCAGGAGACATGAACCAAATTGGGGAGGGAAGATGTAGACTACAAGATGTGAAGGCTGGATTTATCCAGTAATATTTAACTGCCTGCTTTTTAAGTATGCTATGTAGCTTACAGATTTATGATAGGGAAAACAGAACAAAAAAAAAAAAAGGAAATTTAACAAAACCACCCCTTGATTGCTAAAACCAAATGCATATTGTAAACTGTTAAACAGAACTTGTCCCTGGAAATATTTTGGTTGCCTTCTGCTCTGCTTTTTACATTTCTTAGCTTGACATTTTACATTTGATATAGTCAGTGCACAAATAGGTTGCACATGTTTATTCATTTTGTCCTGTGAACGCAGCGACAGAGTTGATAGAAAAGCTTTCGGGTATTGACATGGAATTAGCTTGCCAAGCATTTAATTTCTTTTGGAGGCTGAATCAAGTAATCCAATTAACGGCACACTCTTCAAGTAAGTACTAGCCACCAACACCACTGATCAGTGGGGGACAAAAGAAAGGCTTCATGTATTTCTTGAAACAGTTAGTTAAACATTTTGCAGAGTAGTATGATACAAATAGCATAGCCGGTATTGGTTGCAATTGGTCATAGTCTTGTGTCTCGGGCATCACAGTGATTCTTATTATAAAAATAAATGCAAAGATAAACTGTATTTGTGTGACAACTGCCATATCACTGCCAGCAGAATACAAATCTTGTTAGAAGAATGAGATGGGGACCTGCTTGAGTTCATTAATAGGGCGATGGGAAAGCAATCCTGTTCATAACACATTGCAGCTATTGCCGCTTACCATTTCAATAAGTTTGTGCTGTTGGACAGTTTGTAAGCAAATCTGCTGTTACTCTTTTGTGGGATATGCAATCAGTCTGGGATGAAACAGTATTTTATAAGAACCTTGCAGGAATCAGTGAATATACTGTTACGCTCTAAATATGAGGACCACAGTGTTCAACTCCACAGCTAAATAAAAAGGAAAGATTATCAGTGGCTCCCATCTTTGGTATTTGTTTATATTTTTTGCCATCATTCTTAGAGCATGTTCTTGTATATTTTTGACTGCCTTTATACTTTAAAATTAAGTACACACGTGTTTTGCCATCATTCAAGTTAAGGAAATAAAATCACAAGCTGACTTTAACAAAAGAATAATAACATTCTAATGTTTTCTCAAGATTAGAGCAATTTTCTCAAATCAATGCATAACTTAAACAGATGAGGTTAAAATACCCTAAACTATTTGGTTACAAGAGGCTGGACATTACTCAAACTTAATCTTTTCCATTGAAACATACCCACATGTTTATTTGGAATGTTTATTGATGTATTCAAGATGCTTAAAAAAATTTCATTCACCAAAATCAAGTTTTCTATAAAAAATGTTTTAGTTTATTTGGAAATAAATCTCAGGAAAGTTGATGAGATGCCTACATGCTATCTCAGAAAATGAAAAGTGAGTCTTTGAAAATATTTAGATGTTAGTTTCTCATACAAAGCTGTATTTATAGAAGATCTGCATATTATTCAAGGTCAACCTGCTTTAGCAGGAGGGCTGGACTAGATGATCTCCCGAGGTCCCTTCCAACCCTTGCCATTCTGTGATTATGCTTCTGTATGCAGTTAAAACTGGATAGTTAAGTGATAACTTTAACATTCAACATTTACTTCTCACTCTTGTGTGATACATAAAAGAGTTGGCTTACCATTTTCATTAATTCTGATTACCCAGTCATTTCCAACTGTTAATTAACTAGTGCGATCAAATAATTTCTGTAACATTATTTTAAGGCATTGATCAGCATAATTTTGAACTCAGAAGTCATACCCGGTTCTGCGGCAACCCCTCAGATGAATGCTGAAGTAATTGGCTCCCTCAGAGATAATACTTCTGATCACGTAAATCAGGAACAACATCACGAGTCCCTGTCAACAAGAACAGAGCATAATCTGCCAAGTTAGCGCCTTGCTAGACTGAGATAGTAAAATATAATACCCTCATGCAAAAAAGATCCACCCGAAACAAGCTTCTAGAAGGCAAGACCCAGGAATTTTTTTTTCCCCCCCAGTCCTGAGTACCTTTATCTTCAGAAAAAAAATGAAGCCTCAGAGGCCGACTGATCTGCTTGTACTGGTTTTGTAGCTATTCCTTACTGCAGGGCAACCTCCTGAATAGCTCTGTGCAGATACGGTCTGCAGGGTGGTGAACTCATGTTACTTAACTTAAGAGAGAGATGGGATATTCTCTGTCAGCCCAAGGAAAGAAGTACAGAAAAGAAAGGCTACAGAGCAGTGTCCTGTGGTTTCAGAAAGCTCATCTGAGTCCCTGGGCACATCTACACTGAATGATAGTGGGTGATAATAAATGCCTGGGCTGGCAGGTGGGTTTGCAGCTGGGTGGGCGGACACGCATGCCTGGATCTGGAAGAAATGCTCCTCTTTCTTTTACACTGCTTCTCCCAAGCTGAAGGTCTCCTGTAATACTTCTGGTGCATGTAGTACAAGCCCGGCAGCAAAACTGGGGAGCAGCCCTCCTCCTGTGCTTGTCACCCTTCCCACCATGAGGGATCAGAGCTTCAGGCAGTATTGCACATGTGGGTGATGTGGGGCTCTCCTTGGCTCTATATTACACCCTAGAGCTGTGTCCTTATAAAACCATGAGCCTTAGATCCCTGGAGGTCTGTGAACTCTTTTTTTTTTTTTTTTTTTCTTCCCAGTTTCACAAGAAATAAATGAGATAATAAAATTTATTTCTAGAATATGTAATTCGATATTCAGCTAGAGGCTGGGCTGTCATAATTTTTTTAGAGAATGACACATTGATAACTGAAAACACTGGTAGAAATAAAGCAAAGCAGCATTAAACTCTTCTGAAGTTCCTCTTCTTTTGGGTCTTGCTAATGGGTGTCTTAGTCACTGTGACTTACTACTCTGCCAGTAAAATAAGTCAGGGTCATTCCGCCTCCTTCCCAGCCATGCCACTGGACCGAAGGCAGACAGCTCCTGGCCAGCCATGGGTGTGAGGACCAGAAGTCTGCTCTGCTCCTGGATCCTGGGGTGTCTGAAGTGAGTGGATTTGCAAAGTGTTTTGGGAAGGAGTCACTGGAAGGAGAAGGGCATTCAGTTTTCAAAGGCTGGGTTTTGTGACTTGGGAAGTTTGTCACTACTTCTGACAGTTGGCTCACAAAGTTTCAGCTGCTTTTCTTTTAAAGGTTACAGAGGAAGAGCTAAAATATAGCATAAATTGAAGTAAAGAACAGGTCTCCAGATTCTTTGTAGGGTAGGTATCGCTGCTGTGCATGGGGTAGAATGCACTGTACTTACTTTTTCCTCATTACATGAGCCTTCAGTGATGAACAGACACGTCTTAAAAATATTGCATTTGCTTCAGTAAAGCTGGGGGTAGTGATACCAGAAATATATACTGCAGGCTGTTGAAGAGATTCTTCATTGAAACTGGCAGTCACATTGGGAACCAGCTGTTGGCTGTAGGTGGATCATTTTAGAGTATTTTAAAGAAATCTAGAGGATAATTCTAAATTTCTATAGCACAAGCTAAGGTAATTCCCTGAGCAGTCTAACCAAGAAAATTGCACAGCTTCTTGACACAGTACTACCAGATGTGATACAGCTTTTGTCTGTGATCCGTTGTACTAGAGAATTAAAGGAAGCATAATGAATTCTGAGTGTGGGCATTGTAATCGGTACACAGGATGTGAAAGAAAAAATATATAGAATATGTTCGGTTACACTCTCAGGAAATGGTAAAACCTCCCTGGTTTATGTCTGCCTGTAAAGGTGCTCTATTCCAGCTGGCCATCGTAATGATAAAATACATTCTGTGTGATCATGGGCGAGTTCTCCTGGTGTGTTAAGCAAATCCCTCTAAGCCTCTACTTTATAGATATTTGTTGTATTTATCTAACTAAAAGGTTGTTTGGACACTTTGAGGTCTTTGTATGAAACTTGTTGTAGAAAGCCAAATATTATTATGCAATCTAAGAATAAAACCTAACTTCCAACTCCCTGGGTATTACTAGCTGAGAGAACCTTACCCAGGTGAATGACATTGGGGTGATGTGAATACAGTTTAGCTGATAGAGTACACAGGCTACCAGCTTTCTGGTTTGAGAAGGATTTAAACTAGTAAAGTGCCTGCTTTTCCTATTCCAGTCAGTTTAATGTGAAAATTGAAGGTGCTCTCCGCCTTTCAGGTAAGCCAGTATATGCAGTCTTGTGTGTTTTGAGTAAAAACTGTTCGCAGCTTTGACAAATAAAAATAGGGTATCCCTAATTTTGTATGAAACATATTTCACAGTTTTTGGCTCAATAATTAAAAACAGATGACTTGGTGAATGCCATGGTAGAATAACAGTGAAACTGTATGCCACTGATAAATATTTACATGTTGGATGTGCAGTCATCGCTGTCTGATTTTGCACGGGAGACTTGAGCAGAACTGTAACTCTTCTATTACACTGTCATGCCAAGAACCAGGGTTGGATTGTACAAGTGCTTTAGAATTAATATTTAAAATATCAATAATAACAATCAGTAGCAATTACAGATGTTAGAAGAAGCTAAGTAGAGATGATGCAAAATAAAATGTAATATGAATTTGATTTTCCAGTTAGGGACTCTGATCTACTGCTTGCTCAGAGTAGCACATTTTTTTGTGTGTGTGTTCTCGTACTCCCTGAACAGGTGTGATGCAGTCAGGAGTGCGATTGTGTATATGATACTATATTTATGGATGCAGATGCAACACAGAGCTGAAATAAATATAGGAAGTTCATACCTCAAATCTCTTCTGCTTCTTAGTACAGTAAGCTGCAGCTCTGGCAGCTGCTGAGCAGCTGCCAGTTTATTCTTATTCACACTTCTGAAGAATTAGATTCACTAATGCAAGGATTAAAGACTTTTCCTTAAGTAACACCTTGAGTAGCCTCATAGCTTCCCCTTGCCCCTGGTTCATTCATCCCAGTTCTTGGTGATGCTGTCCCTATAACTGTAACATCCGTACCTCGTGGAAATACAATAGTGTGACCATCCAGCAGAGGTGGCTGGAGTTGCAGCTGTCTGTTGCATGCTGTAGTGGGTGCATGGATAGGAGTGCTTCCCAAAGGCCAGGGTTTCTCAAAATACCACACATGACAGTAAGCCTAGAGAGACAGATAAACACCTGGGCTGGTGGGGGCACTGCTTGGGAACTGGCTGGGCATCACTTGGTTGGTGGTGAGCAATTGTTTTCATTTGCATCACTTGTCTTTCTTGGGTTTTATTTCTCTCTGTTATTTTCCTTTTCATTACAATTTTTTATTATTATTATTTTATTTCAATTATTAAACTGTTCTTATTTCAACCCATGAGTTTTCTCACTTTTACCATTCCAATTTTCTTTTCCCCGCCTCCATCCTGCGGGAGGGTAGTGAGTAAGTGGCTGTGTGGTGCTTAGTTGCCAGCCAGGGTTAGACCATGACAGTCCCTAAAGCAAAACATTTTGGTTTTTTTTTCTTGTTCTGTTCCAGGATCAATTCCAGTGCATAAGACTGTCTTTGATGCATAAAAATATGGCTTTCAAGGAATGAGGACAAATGAGCTATACAATTTTTAATTTTTTTTATTAAGGTGTAGGGAGCAGAGGAGATTTTTTTTTGCTTCGGAAGGAGATAGCCTTAGATAATCATTAAAAAAGTGCCAGTCTTGCCGTAGGGCCTGCGTGTCCTGCCTCCCCTGATTTGCTGTGAGACAGACAAGTCAGGGCAAGCTGCAGAGATTTTTAAAAAGCTGACTTACTTTTTTTGGCTGGTCACCCCAAACTGTCACTCACCTGTTCTCCTACCCAATACCTGCAGGAGAAAGAGAAAATTAGGGCTCCTATTTACATGGAGCACTTTCTCTGTCCCCTCCCACCTTGGTGCTTGCTGGTGAGTGCAGCTGCAGAGCCTCGTCAGGAAGCACCACTGAGCGTGAGCGTCCAAGCCCGGTTGCTCATGGTATGTGCGAGGATGGCAGTGTTTCCCCTCACCGAGGCTCGCATCTTCAAATTTGATTGCGGATTTTAAGAAAGAATTGGGGGAAATGACATCTGAAGTGGACATATGTGAAGGAAGATCAAGCGATAGATAAATCTTCATGTGGGCCAGCAGGTATTAGCAGGTCATTCCTGCTGCAGACTTGTATCGTTCTGGCAGTTTCTGTCCAAGTAGGGCTATCTTTACCTAGAGATGAACACCCCCTGTTTGCAATTCAATTCTGTCAGTTTAAAATAAAAGTATAAAGAATACAAAGTTTCAGCCACTTTTAGCAGGCTTGCAATGCTTTGTTATTGCTCTTTTATCCCAGGACTGCAATTTCATTCTAACACGGGCAAGAGGCGTTACGCTGCAACCAAGAGAAATAAAAAATGACAGGTATGTGAATTTGGAGCATTTCTAGTGCTCCATTTCCACTTCCCCTCCTCCCCTCCCCCCCCCCCCCCCCCCCCCCCCCCCCCCCCAGCTTTTTTCCCCTCTCAAAGATAGCTTTAAAAAACAGTTATTAGTTTCAAGCTAAAATGTTTTGTATATGGGCAAGTATGCTTATTCTGCTCCTCTTATACCAGTTTGGTCCTGCACTTAACGTTCCCTTAGAAAGCCCGGGGGTTAGACGCAGTTAGGGGGAGCGCACCACTTTCCTGCCCCTTCCTCGGGAAGATAATCTCCACAAGCCCATTTCGGGAGCTCTCTGCCACTTGCTGATTCAAAAGACTGTGATGACGTCTTCTACAAACCTCTTAGTTGTCTTTGGATAAGTGTAATAACATTTGCTAGAGCAGCCAAGAAGGTTTCCTTTGCCCCCTATCCTTAGAAGTGTCAGTCTGCAGTGAGACAGGGAGGGAGATGACTCCTTTCGTTCCCAAGAAGTTAGAGAACAGCCCATGTCAGACACCATCCTGGTTTCTAGCACAAGACTCGATCTTCAAAGCCTTTTCAGGAAGCCACTCAAGCTGACGGCACTGGAATATAAGAGTTTAAAACTCATTCTAGGTTATTTGCCCTGCCAGGTGGTAGGCAGTGATTTGTATGCAGGTGGAGAAGATCATTACTCTGTAGATTTAATGAAATCCTGTTATTTTACTCAATCCTAAAACAAACAAATTGGCTTTTTTACTTGTCAACTTGAGGGGAGATGACCTAAATCTGACGGGACCAAGTACTGCAAAATTTACTCCAACTAGGATTAGTCACCAAAACAGTTAGGGAATTCTTTGTTTTAAAGATGTAGTCTAAGTAAATACTAATATTCTTGTTAGAAAGTTTTTTTATTTAGATAGGCTTTCTCATGGAAGTCTAATGTTTGTACATGACTAAGACATAGTATCCTCAACATTTAATATAAAAATAGCTCTATGTTTTGGAAGAATAAATTAGAAACTATGGTACAGTATAATAAAAGTAGTCTTCATTTGCATGTGCTAATTAATTTCTACTTTATCCCATCAACATTTGGGAGTAGTGGCCTTATTAGAAGGAATGAATTTGCTTATATTCTGAAACTAAACACTGAACAAACTCCGTGAAGGTCACCCTTTTTCCTTTCAATTATCAAGGTTAATTATAAAATTAATTAGGTCAATTTGTAACTTTGATTAGGAGAATTTACCTTCTTTCAGCTTTGACACAGAATCTGGATCTGTGGTAAAACATTTTGCCTTCTGCACTAAGTTCAGTAGTTTTGTGAAATCCTTCGTAAAACATTTCCAGGTTTTTTGCTACTCAGATGATGTCAGATGATTGAACTCAAAGTGAAGACTGTGTATTTGTTTTATTTTGTCATTATACTGGTCTAATTCAATAATGAAATCTGGTTTTATAAAATAGTTTAACAATTTAACTGGAAACATTAAAAATTAATTGGTTTGTGTTCTTTTCATGTGCTGTCAGTTATAGTTACAGTTATAGTCTAAAGCATTGCCATCAGTCATCGGTAGAATATTACCTTTATTTCTGGTTATTATTTTAAATAGCCTTGCTTTTCCCCATAATTATCCTAAATTTTGTTATTTGTCTCTTATAAATAAAATGAGGAATAACTGAGGACATTTATTTTGCTTAAATTTTCTGCCACTATCTGGCACATACTAAAAGCATTACCATGGCTTGACCCCAAATTAAGGCCCCAACATCATAGATGTGCGCAGGCTAAACGCAGACATTCTCCTCAAGAACTTGCAGTCTAAATAAACATGGGTTAATTGGCAAATACAAAAAGGTCTGGAGAACAAATAATTATCCCACTTACTGGTGGGTAACAGAAACTTTAATTGATTTGCCCTCTGTGACAAATCTGTGCCTGGATCAAGAATTTAATCTTAGTCTGAAATTCACTGCCTTAATGAGAAGAACATCTTATTTCAGCTGTAATATGACCCTTTGCTGATTAAACGGGCTGAGAAAGCATTAGTAGTTAACTTCTCCAACCTTCTGCCGCTTAGCAATTAACAGAGGGACTAATTCTGGAAGGTGGGGAAGGCTTTCTGGGTGGCAGCAAACATTTCTCTTTCCTTTCATGGCCAAGAAGTTTGAGGTCTTGGCAATAGTAAAAAACCAATTCCAATGCATTGTCTGCTTAAATGTGAGAAATGGAAGTGCCAGGTCAAATAGGCAAGGATTGGTAGTTGTTTTCCATCCAGATCATAAAAGGTAATTAAGGAGGCTGGACTTCACTTTGTCTTTGGGGGGTGTAAAGACATCCTGAAGTGACAGCTTCTAATGGAAATTTCTGATTGGTCTCCATTTACTCAGATGATCCCACTTGATTTCTCTGCTTGCACATTATTTAATTTCATTATTATTTCAGACATAGCCTTCTGTTACTTCTCTGTATTTTCAAAACATTTTAAATTGTCTCTAACAGCAACACATCAATAGGGCAAGTGCTAACCCTATCTGTCTCCCCCTTTCAGTGCAGATCCAGTCTTCAGGGCCTGACTGATGCTTTACTGCAGTCATGGTCATCAACCTGAAAGGGGCGCATGCCACTTCTCAATATTGTACATACAAGTCACCTCTCAGCTGGACCTTTTATGAGCACGATTATTAGCCCCCTAAATCAGAAACTAGTTCAGAGGAGAAAAATGGACTCTGTTCGCCTAGCACGACTGGGACTACCTAACCCTCCAAAACCTGACTCATTGTCTACAAAGGCTTTGTCAAGCTGTACCTTGCTGAATAGCTTCTCTTGTTTAATCTGTCATAGCCATTATAGGAGCACTTTTTTTTTTTCATTTTAGCCTGACTGACAGGCAGCTAGTATGCTCATCAACCTCAATGAACTCAGTACTTCTGTATGAAGATCCATTTGACAGCAAGCATGAACCCTTTCAGTGTAACAAAAGTCACTAAAATATTTAATATTCTCCCTTAAGCAGGAGAGGCAGTCTAGAAGGCATCAACATTTCTTCTGGGCTATTTGCTTAATAAAGGATAGATTCAACTAAATATAGTTGTTTTCCTTATTTTAAGGCTATCAGGGATAGGGACCTTCAGTTATCCTAAATACCATTGTCAGCAGTTTTTGCATTTTAAAATATGAGGTGTTTATATATATGTATATATAAAGCAATATTATTAAAAAGAGAAGTTTAAATAGAACTCTCAAAATTTCTTCCCCCCCATTCTTTTCTCATTAGTTTTTGCCATATGCAGAGACTTTTTTTTAATTAAGAGATCATCAAAGTCATCTTCCCCACTCAAATTATCATATCTTAGCTAGTCTTTAGCAATTGAACAGTCTGTTCTTCCTCCACCTGCTAGCTTGCTCCTTCTCATTATTTGCTGCATTCATGTTGTCACTCCAGATTTGCACTTCTGTGCCTTCCTCTGGTTTCTAAACTGTCATGTCTTCAATATGCGAAAATCCAGTGGCTTCCTCCTTGTCTATTAGAAACTACATACGCTAATTCCTTTCAGTGTTAGAAGCAGGAATACAATAAAATTCAAATATTTGTTACTTCACCTGAGTTGAAGACCAAATACCTCCATAAGTATGCCCTTACATTTCATTACCCATGGCTATGGGTAGTAATGAAAGATAGAGCAAGTTGTTTTCTTTTGTGAGCAATAGTCAAGATTATCACGGTCGGTAAAGTGCAGCAAACTGACAGTTACTCGCTTGAAATTTTGTTGGGGAGTATCTCGGATCTACCTACCTTTATACGGTGGTGGCAGCCTTTATTATCTGTGCTTAAAAGCTCAAGTAATCTGCAGGTGTCACCTGAGGAATTCAAGCTGAGGAGGCCACACGCTGCTTCAGTCCTAATTGTTCTCCTGACCTATTTCCTTTTGCTTGTGGAGATTAGGTTACACGGGCACCCCATGTAATCACAGGACTCTCTCTGTGCAGTACATGTCGCAGAAAAGCAGCTTACATTTCTCTTTTAATAAGTGAAACTTATTTAAGCATGTACACTCCCCGCTTGTCAGCTCCCTGCTGCTGCAGCTTAGCTTTTGTGCCTTGCCTTGTCCTCAGATGAGTCCTGAAGGTCGCTTGCCTACATACCAAGCAAATGTTTTAAGTGTTTCTTAGCAGAATGGGAACCTTCTGCTAAATTGCTGTGAATGCCTTAAAAAATATAGCTAGAAGTGATAAAATAATAATAATAATAATTCAGTCATTGCTTTATCCTCACACTGAGTATTTAGCAAGAGCTTTTAGGCTTGGAAATACTCTTGTCAGGTTAGTAATCCTTGCCATGTTCAAAATGCTTCTGAATGGAGTAAGCGAGGCACTTCCAAAAGCATTCTAAAAAACCCAGCAAAAATGAACATTTGCTGTTATTTATGGAATTGCACTGGGTGTATTCCATTTTCCCCACTACAGATGTAGAGAGTCATGAACGCAGTAATACTGCTATGGGTCAGATATATGTGTATTGAGAAGAAAAGAGGAGCTTCCGCTATCAATTTATAGTGACCAGAACTGGGAACAGATTGGGGTTTGACTGGGAGTGAAGATAAACTGGGTGGCTTTGTTTAACCATGGCTAATTAATTAATTGGGGGGGGGGGGGGGGGGGGGAGGGGATGGGGGTTGTATGACCAATAGCACATTGGACAACACTGTGAATGAACACATTAAGTGTATAAACCTCCCCATCATAGCCATCTTATATTTTTTCCCTGTAATTAAGCCTTTGTTTTATAGTTTATTAACTTGCTGTGCCCACAGAGAGGTGCATTTAGAAGGGAAAGCCACCAAGAGTTACAACTGTGCAGTGCATTTTTTTTTATGCAAGTCAAGGTAATTTGGCAAATGGACAATGCCTTCTCATTGAAAACTTAATCACCCCGTTCATGGGGTTGATATCTTGAGCAGACCTAACGTATCTGTTCATTTATGCTTTCATCTTGGGATGTTGCAGCTTAGTATGCCAGACCAGCAGAAATCAGTGCAGTTACTTTGGCAATTATCACAGTATTTATTGTGCTTCATGTGAACAAGACCGATTTATATGGGCTGCAAGTGGCCTGAAGGAATAGCCCACTAAATTTCCTTTCCCCCGATGCAAATTCTGGATCAATGTAGCAGACAAAAGGAGCTCTGCTACCCCAGTATCCTGCATTCATTCTTTAGGCAGCTTGAAGCTCAAGTTTACTTCAGGGTACCAAAAAGCTGAGAGCAGATACTGCAGAACATCAGTCTTCCATAAATTCAGTTAGCTGTTTCCTCTTTTACTGGATTTCACTGAGAAATGATGACCCACAAGCTCAGAAGTAGCGATGAAGATTTCCTCTGCACAGTGAATATGCCCTGTTCTTTTGAATTTGTATTTTAAAGTCAGAAGTTAATAGAAAACTTTACAGTGTTTTCCCTAAATTATCATGTCTTAAAACATGTAAGAATTCTTCTCCATGTGAGATACATTGCAAAAATACAGACATTTGCATGACATTCAGTGTCCTTTTTAGTATCTCCTCTTGGCTGGCTGCCTTTAGCTGCTTTTCTTTATGACTACTAGAAGGTTCAGACCTTCTATCACTTCACTCCTGGTCTAAGAACATTTTTTTTTTTTCTTTTAAGCTCAGAGTAATTGTGTGAAAATGGCTTTCCATCCACTCTTATCAAAAGACTGAGCTCTGTGTCCCCCTGGGACTGGGGCAGCAGCAGATCAGCAGCACAGGCGATCTCTCCTGGCTGGTGGGATGCACCTACCATTCCTCACGCCCTCATCCTTCAACTCAGTGAAAGGGAGACTGTAGAAAACTCCACTGATACACTGTTGTTAGGTTTTGGGATTGGGGTTTTTTTTTTTGGTGTTTGTTTGCTTTAAAAAGCAAAACAAAGGAATGCAACCTTGTTTGAGGAAGCATGAGAAATCAAATGCAGAATGCTTGTCAATTAATTTCCCTTGGAGCAATACGCAGTGATTTGCTTGTTTATCGGTATCATGCTAGTTTTAAGGAATCTTAACCAAGATGATGGCCTTATTTTTCTGTACAAATGCATTCAAGAAAGGAAGCTATATTGCAAGTACAGTAGACTGACACAACATGAGTTAAAAGAAGTCCGGACAACCCGAGTCTACAGGTGGGAACAGGGAAGGTGGGATGACAAACCCAAAGTCACCCTGAGCCTGTGGAAAGCTGGCTATAAGCGTAATCTAGGCATGATGGTCAGAGAAGCCTGTGCATCTGTTGATGAGTTTGGGGGATAAAAATTAATGTACTTAATCTAAAGAGCATGAGCTTTCATCTGTTAAGGAGAACCAGCTGTCTTCAACAGGAAAGAAAAACATACCCCAAAATGCTTAATGGGCACACCAAGTGAGAGGAATTATAAAATATTTCTAACTCACCACTATATTGAGAAGAATTTGAATTCTGTAACACAACCCAGGACAGTTTGTGCTACTTTCTTGTAATAAAACGCCGTAAAGAAACAAATGGTAATTATGTGCACTTCCTTTATATGCAGCTGAGAGATACCTTTAAGTACTGCGACAGCTTGCTAATGTACCGCTGTATTTGAATAAATACCTGAAGTAAATAGGTTTATGAAACCTCTCATAAACTGCCAGGTGGATAAGGGGCTATTATGAAAGTACCGTAACTTGCTCACTTTTCTCTTTGTACAAGCTGTTCCTGTCCAGATCTATAGGTGACTGGGTGCAGAGAACAGAGGCAGGCACGGTGTTTCAAGGGAAAGGGCGCTTACTTTCATGATACGACTTTGCCTAGGCTGCACTGGAATACGAAGACCAAATACCCCAAGGTAAATACCAGTGAGTTGCAATTTAGTTTTCAGTAATTAATCTGGGACTACTAAAACTACAATCTTCCTCACCAATTTTCTTAGAGGTCATTTGGAGGCCAGTCTTAAGCACTATCTGCTGAGAACTCAAACATCAACATCTGAAAGTCTTACCAATCAGTTTTACATGATTATGTGTTTTGAAAGGTATTGCTATCAATTACAGGATAAATTTCATAACTTAAAAAAAAAAAATAATCCCAGGATTAAGTCTATGTCTTTTATTTGTAGTGTTCTGTACTAGCAAATAGCATGTTACAGCCAGGCTACACTGTATTTTTCCTCCCTTTCTCTCAAAGGAACCAGCACTGAATTGAGCACTTTCTGTGTTTTGGGTTTTTCAGAAACTCTAGAATGATCCCAGTCTGATTCTTCCGCCTCCCCCAAATATTGTGTTGTAGCAATCTTAATTTCATGTCTCAGACTCTCATTACTCTTCTGAGAGAGCGACTGTTTTCCCATTTCATGGTAGCTTACAAGGTAGAAGATTGTTTTTTCAGAGCGGATTGCGTGGGACCGGGCACTCGACCTCGGCAGGGTGGTGGGGTCAGGTAGCCCTGTCAGTGACCGGGTGGCCAGAGGAGCGAGAGCTACGGCGCAGTGCAGCTTCTCGCTCACTCACTCACTCGCTCCCCAAAATGCCAGGTCCTGCACTTGGGTCACAACAACCCCATGCAAAGCTACAGGCTTAGGGAAGAGTGGCTGGAAAGCTGCCTGGCGGAAAAGGACCTGGAGATACTGGTTGACAACCGGCTGAGTATGAGCCAGTGGTGTGCCTAGGTGGCCAAGAAGGCCAATGGCATCCTGGTTTGTATGAGGAACAGTGTGGCCAGCAGGAGTGGGGAACTGATTGTGTCCCTGTACTCAGCACTGGTGAGGCTGCACCTCGAATACTGGGTTCAGTTTTGGGCCCCTCACTACGGGAAAGACATTGTTGGAACATGACCAGAGGAGAGCAACAAAGCTGGTGAGGGGTCTGGAGCACAAGTCTGATGAGGAGTGGCTGAGGGAACTGGGGTTGTTTAGTCTGGAGAAGAGGAAGCTGAGGGGAGACCTTATAGCCCTCTACAACTACCTGACAGGAGGCTGTAGGGAGGTGGGGGTTGGCCTCTTCTCCCTGGTAATGGGCGATAGGATGAGGGGAATGGCCTCAAGTTGTGCCAGGGCAGGTTTAGGTTGGACATTAGGAAAAATTTCTTCACTGAAAAGGTTGTTAAGCACTGGAAAGGGCTTCCCAGGGAGGTGGTCAAGTCCCCATGCCTGGAGGTATTTAAAAGACAGGCAGACAAGGAGCTTAGGGCCATGGTTTAGTGGTGGGACGGCAGGGTTAGGTTAGCGGTTGGACTTGATGATCTTAAAGGTCTTTTCCAACCTAAATAATTCTATGATTCTCCAACTCCTAATGTGCCAGCTCCAAGGTATCTTCCCACGAGACTGGTCCCAGCACTCTAAAGCTGGGACAACAGTAAAAATATTAGGTGGATTTTCCTTCAGAGTTATTTGTTTTCCATTCCTCATCTGCTGATTAGACTTTTTTTTTTCCCTGTAACATTTGTATTTAAAACACTTTATCCTGGCATGAGATGTTTGTTTGTTATCTAAACGATAGCGGGGCTATGGGTGCTCTCAAAAGAGCAGTGACCTTTAAACATATGTACAACATCTGCAGGAAACAGCTGGAAAACATATCAGGTGTTTCTTCAAGTAAAAGTGCAATGCAGTGTTCCTGCAAATCCTTTTTCAACCCTCTTCACATCATGCAGCACACAGCAGTGCTATTCATTAAAAGCTGGAAAAAAAAATCCTCTATTAAGCTGAATATTTTAACACAGAGAATATAAAGTTGCACAGCTTCCCATAGGTGAAATTGGTAGTGCAAAAAAAAAAAAAACAAACCCCAATGAACTTTCTACTACTGCTTTTAGCTTTCAAGCACTCATTTGCTAAATAGCCTCCTTTTTAACATCCATTTTTCTCCCTGCTAAATGTGTGCTACTAAAATGACTCCTCCTGACTAATCATTCCTCAAGCATTTACATACATTAGCTAATTGGTTTGCAGGGGTTAAAATGAGTGGTTGGTAAACCTCAGATAATGCTGGCAAACATTCAGAGGTTCCAATGATTATCCAAAATTTATCCAAACTCATCTCAGCCTCCTCTGGCTAAAACCTCAAAGCCTGCACTTACAATGAGGATTGCCATTGCTTCTTGATCCAGGCTGGCCATAAAAGCAGCAGGTCTTTTGCTTGTGCTGCTGCCTTTCAGTTTTCCTTAAGATACTTCTATATAGACAAGTATTTCTTATATATGCTTCAGCTTTTGTGGGCAAACAATCTACCTAAGTGGATGGCGGACTGAGAATGGATTTTGTCCCTGAATCTAGGTCATCATATTCTGGACTTGAATGCGCAGCTACATTATGTAGCTGTGGCAAGGCCCCCATAGCTGGCCATGTTGTCCCCAGTTTCTGATCCCTTCAATGCAGCCACTCCAGGAGTATCCACTTTTGTTCTGGTGCCTCTGGGCTTTTAGCTTTTTTTTTTCCCCTGCCGGATACAGCTTGAGACACACATGACCCCTGCAGGGAGACTAAACCAAACCAGTCTTAGGCGTGGGGAAAGGTCTATGGGTCTGGACAAAAGAACAAGCCTGATCCTCTCCAGCCCCTGTTTCCTCTGGTACATTCCTTCAGCTGGGCTGAATAACCAGTTGTTCAAAGTAATGCTCTGTTTTTTAAGGCAATCCTCTCTTCTTGCCTTACGAGGGCTCGCTTTAACCTTGGCTGGTATTACAGCCAAACCAAGCCTGTTTCCTGGCTACCAAGGCATTTCTCTGCTCTCTGAGGCTTTTCATGTGTTCCCTGCGCTTCTGTTCTGCTCGGGCGTCGGGGCCACTGAGGGGAGCGGCCCCGTCCCCCTTCCCGCAGGACAGCCTCCGATGTGGCCCCGGCTGTCTGGTTCCTGGGGGAGAGCGTGGGTTTGCTGAGGGCCACCAAGCACCGACGTCTCCCTGAACCAGGTCTGGCTCGGCACGTCCCCCGTTGGAGCAAGGGCAGGAGAAGCTGGAGCCTGTTTGCTACGCTGTGTAAACACGCCGTAAAGCAGAGCGCCCGGGTCATTTACTCAGCGTGTCAGACTTGCACCCTTTTCCCCTGCAGCTAAAGTGAGGGTAAAAGACAGTGAAGGATTTGCCTGTCACCTTTAGAAATACATGAGCACTCTCCCCTCTTCCCCTGTCCCTGTATTTCATCGCTATCTGAGTGATCATAGAAAGTTTAACCTGCAAAATTATGCGCTGTAAATGACAACCATTTTCCTCTCAAGGTGAAAGAGATGGAGAGAAAGAGGGAGAAAGAGAGGCCCAGTTTCCATGGCAACCCTATGAAACTTATACGCCACAGGAAAATGTCATTTTCTGAAAAAGACAAAACTTCATGGACAAGTGGTACAGTACATCAGAAAAGGAAATTGCAGTTTTGAAATGAAAAGCTCATTTGCATTTATGGTTTTGAGTTTCATTTTCTAGTTACAAGACCCAATTGTACACAATTTAGTGGAGAAAATTATATTCAGCATTTCAGGTGAATAATGGAGATTAAGATCAAGTTCAGCCAGGAGAAGTTCATTGTGACAGGCTTGGGGTGGGAGAACACAGGGCTGGATGGATTCTGCTTTAGCTGGGTTAATGCCTCTGTGTCAGAAGTCGGTTGGCTTTTTATACCCCCAATAGACCTTGCGAAGTCAGGATCTGTCCCTAACTGTTGAGATTCCTGCTGCAGCTTGCAATTCCAGCACGTAAAGTTATACCTTCTAGATTCCATGCTACCTTTGATACCATCAATCACCATCCATTGTAAACCACATTGCATAGGAGAGCGTTTTATGATGAGCATTAGCGTCGTAATATAGCAAAGAGCATTGTTAATGAAGTGTGGAAAAAGAATAAATTCAGCTAATGGGTATATGTGTCAAATTTCAATTAGGGATATGTTGGAAAGTGAAAGAGAGAGACGAGCATACAAATTAAACCTTTGACCTTCAGAGTAAAGGGAGAAAAACCTGAGAGAAAAGGGGAATGTTCAGAGATGTTTTCCTTGCTGAATGCCGAACAGTCAGAGCAGAAACTCTGAAGTACTGTTTCTCCTTTAATTACCACTATATAAGGAGTGACTCAAAAAACCGCTGGTTTGATTCAGCTGGTTTATTGACAGCTGTATTACTGTTTGTGCTATTTACTGCATGGGGGAGATATAAAGATTGCAAGCATTTTATGGTGATTGGGAGACAAAATCTCACCTACATGAAGCCTAGGCAGAGGATATTAAAACTTCTCCTTCCCTGCTGTAGAGGAGTGGCTGAGTGAGAATGGGCATGATTTAGTCCCATTCAACAGCCCCTGCTCTTAAGCGGATGTGGGCGGACCTATGACCGAAAGAGAAGGTGAAGCCCCTCCGCTGGACAGATGACCCGTCCCAGTCACAGTAGCGATGTAGGCGTGTGTATAACGGTGTTCTGCCAATCACAGTGTGACATGTGTGTATGTTATGGTTTTCGGCCTATATATGCTTTTGTTAGCTGCGCAAGAAAGGAGAACGACCATACTCATATTGAGATCCATCGTTTAATCTGGGCTGGCTTCCCCTTCCGACGACACCCTGCCTGTGAAATGCTACTGGAAAGAACCTCCTCCTCACTCCTCGTAGAGTTTCAAACAGGCCTTAGTTGATTCAAAGAGTGCTTTAATGCATAATCTGTTGATCATGGGTTTTGAATGCAAATAAACAGTAGCAGGAGGGGTTGCAGCAGGAGCACAGCTGAGCAAGCTGCAAGGTTCGGACACAGTCCAAGGCACCTGGGAACTGTGAGTTTAAGTTTGCTTTGATATTGAAGTGAGCGATGGTTCAGATGTGCAGCTGTGGGTTCATACAGGTGCTGTTGCACCCTTGCATGCATATGACAATATCGGTTGCTCTACTAAAAGAATGTGGGTTGAATTCAGCTGGAGTTTAATTGGGCAAAATTGCCATTAAAGGCATATATGTTAGGGTTTAATTTAACTCATTTGTCTGCATGAGGAGTAAGGGTCTCTCTGAGGAGTAAGGGTCTCTTTCCCAGAGCACTGCAGCTCATGGGGAAACTGATAAGACCTGAACCCAAGAAAGAGTCAGCTTCCAAGAGGGAGCTGAGTCTTAAGCACTGTTGCCCTTGCAAAAGCTAATGTGCTTTTCTGACTTGTTGACTGGTAGAGAGAGGCCCTTCCCTGGATGCTTGTCCCAAGGAGTTTGGCTGCTCCATGTACCCATAGGCCCCCACAGATGCCTGCTCACTCCTTGCCCCCAGCCCAGGGGGACACCTCAAAGTCCCTCACCCTGGGCACAGCATCCAGGGCAAGGCACAGGGGTGCTCTCTGCCTCCCATGAGGGCAGTGGGTCAGACACACCAAGCAGATGTTTCACAACGCTTCTGTGACGGATGCGAGTTTGTGCGTCAGTTGTAGTCTTGGTGTGGCTCTTCTGTGTGGTGCGCACCTGAGGGAAGCTCTAGGACAGACACCTCTGCCTATGCCCCGTCAATTCAAATGCCAGGCAGCAAGTTGCCACTCATTTCCAGCCTAGCACGGAAACACAATCCATTTGTATTATTCCTCCCCAGTCAGTAATATCTCTAAGTGCCGAAAATAATTGAACATTTGGCCAGGAGACCAGTCCTCTATAGATCTCATAGTGCATTCTTGAGTTGTTGCCATGGGTTTTCATTTCTCACAGAAGTTCATCGTGAGGATCTCCCTTATCTTTATTTTGCCTTCACTGATCACAAAAGCCTCTGGGTCTCTGATGGTGCAAGGCTTTCCTCTCCTATCAGACATCCCTCCTGTCATCCCAGGGAGGCCACCTGCTCTATGGGTGTTTGCAGCCAATTTCAGATTTAAACATGGTACAGTGCCCTATTTTGAGTCAAATTCAATGCAGGAGGCAAGATTACACTGTTATCTGCTGTGTAGTAAAACCTTGGAAGGAATGAGGGACTGGAATCTATATGTCTCAGGGATGCTTCTCCTCTTCAGTGTCAAGCAACCTCAGGCTCACCAGGAGGAGCCCATGTAGGCCTGGAAAGACCTTTGTGCCCTCTGGACAGGTCTTTCACCTGTAGGGTTTGGTTTCCATCTACAGACGTAAAGCAGATTTTTCAAACATCACAGTCCCTGTGTGCCAAATAGTGGATTTGTAGTAAGCATATGTAAATGACTGCTATGAAAAGTGTATATTACATGGAAAATTGTGTCCTCTTCTTCAAAAGCGTATGAAAAGACTAGAGAAATGTTGAATTTAGCCTTCACTCAGAATTATTAACTTTTTTCTTAGTAATTTTTTCCGTATGACAGGTAGCTCGGAAATGTTGGCATGATTATTCTTAGCATTTGATAATGGAAGTATGGAAAGCAAATTATCCTGTTAAGTCATACGATATCACTTCTGTTTCATGACTGAATGATATATGTCCCTGTAAGTAGGCAATACAGGAGTATTTCTAAATGACAAAATTTGCTTTGACAAATCCTGCAGCCTGAAAACTTAAATACTCCTCTGGTAGTGCATTTTTAAAACTGTTTTTTCCTTTTTTGTATTTACTTTTATTCAGTAGTTCAAAAGAAAATATTTTCGTAGAGTATCTTCTCTGGTATAATGAACAGCTGTATGTTTATTTCCAACTATATTGATTAGTTTTAATAGCATAAATAGGTCACATTATTGTTATTGGATAAATATACTGTGGAAGCATGTTTCCAGTGTTAATACTCTCATTTACAGGTTGGAGAAGAAGGAATCTTCTGTGAACCTCCTCCAATATTTACTTTCAGCTTCTGTTTAAGCGAACATTCTTGCCAGAAAACTCATTCAATGACATATTCGGGGAATGCAAATACAACAGGAAAGCTACAACAGTGAATTGAATTACATTTCTTCATCAAAAGCAAAAATTCATCAAGCTCTCAGTGAAATGAAGAAAGTCAGAAATTGTCCATGTAGCTGCTTTCAGGACCTAGTCAGTCAAATCAATTTTATCAATCTCAAATATTAAAAATCAAAATCATTATATTTATTAGTATTTAATCCATCATTTTAATCAACAAGTGCCTCATTTTTAAAGTCACAGTACATTTTACAGTTTTCGTTTCCTCTAGTGGTGTTGAACCATAGGAAAAGGGTAGTCACAGAATCACAGAATGGCAGGGGTTGGAAGGGACCTCGGGAGATCATCTAGTCCAATCCCCCTGCTAAAGCAGGTTCACCTAGAGCAGGTTGCACAGGACATCACCCAGGTGGGTTTTGAATATCTCCAGAGAAGGAGACTCCACAACCCCCCTGGGCAGCCTGTTCCAGTGCTCTGTCACCCTCAAAATAAAGTTCTTCCCCATATTCAACTGAAACCTCTTATGTTTCAGTTTGTGCCCATTGCCCCTTGTCCTGTTGCTGGGCACCACTGAGAAGAGTCTGGCTCCATCCTCGTGACATCTACCCTTAAGGTATTTGTACATGTTGATGAGGTCCCCTCTCAGTCTTCTCTTCTTCAGGCTAAACAAGCCCATCTCTCTCAGCCTTTCCTCATAAGGGAGATTCTCCAGCCCCCTCATCATCCTTGTTGCTCTCCTCTGAACTCATCTTTCTTGAACCGAGGGGCCCAGAACTGGACACATTTTTTAACTTTTAAGACCAATCCCATAACTAATAGAGGCTTCTTTAAAAACAAAACCCCACACAAGCTGAGGTTCTCCAGGCACTGCAATGCTCAGATGCTGTGAAGGAGCTCAGATACATCTGTGGCCAGATACCGCAGATTTGCACTGGGAAATGAGGTCCTCCAGTTTCTCATCTGGCTCATATCATCATAGGACCTGGCATAAAGATGCGAGCAGCAAAGCAGATGAGCGATCCAGCACTGTATTAACCCAGAGTTTCTGGAGTGGCTCCGTGGGAGGTGGGTACCACAGAGCCTGTGATGCACCGACCCCTCTGTGTCCCCTCTGTTCTGCCTGTATCAGTGTTCCCCACTGGGGAATTTGTTCATGTTTAGGCAGATTCTTTCCAAATAGGTTCATGCTTCAGATATCTCTGCTGCTTGCAGAAAGGAAAAGGAGTTGATGAGCTGAGTGCTATGGGCTTAGTCCTGCTAGGCAAAGTGTTCACAACTACAATACTTCTTGCTAAAATGGGTGAGGGACATCTTGACCCAAAGCTACATCCCGTTTCTCTCTTGCTAGTGAGGATAGAGATCTGCCCTCCTTGCCAGCTATGGATTTCCTTGCTGATTAGAAACAATATCTATTGCAATATAAATCTGATGCTGAGGTGGTGTCACCAGACATAGAGACATTCCTCAGTACATTAGAAGGAGGATTTGGGTTAGTCAGAGAAGAAATTAGCCTTCTTTAATTTAGGTCTGGATATGCACACCGCACCAAGAGTTCAGTATGCTCAGAGAGTCAAGGAGATCAAATGCAGTAATTTGTCGCCAAGACAAAGGATTTAAGGACAGTGGATATGTGTTTACCTTTTACATTGCTAACCTTGCCTCTGTTGTACAGATTTTAAAATTACATCAGTAAGAAGGGGATGAGTATGGCTATCTTCAGGTGTAAAGTGGAGGGCTTAAAAAAAGCAGAAAAAATGAAAAATATGAAGAGTCCTTCTACTACTCAAGGAACTTTTCAGGACCTTCTTGCTGTTTGATGCAATATGGATTTCTACAATACATTGTTAGGAGAATCTCATAAAACATAGATTAATGATTGCATTTTCTTCCTTTTGATGTGCCATTTAATGAAGTGTATGCTCTTTCATACTTGACATCAAAAAGACAACCGCTGGAATTCTTCACATATAAATCAAATGAATTTTTGTGTTAATAGGTATAATCACCCAGGCAAAAGAACGCTGCTTCTATATCAACTGTTTTACAGCTGATTTGTTATAGACTGTCTAGTACTAGTGTTTGCTCACTAGAGTAAAATGAAAATGTATGTGGAAGCTCTGCAGCCTCTGTCCGTTCTGCTTCCCAATCCCAAATGAAAGGGAACAAGATCCCCCTCCCTGGAAGTTAAGTTAAGTTTGCGATTTAAAGAATAAATGCCTACTTGTCTCTGGTACCAGTGAAGGGTAGTAATTAAAGGTAGTGGAGTATATTAAAGCTAATGAAAGCAGCGTTAGTTGGGCTTATCCATTCACCGCTCTGCCAACGCTCCTATTTCTGTAGCCCTGAAACATGCAAAGGAGAGAAGCTGATCCTGGACACTCAGAGAGAACAGCATGGATTGTACCTACATAGCCCACTGCTTCCACCCTTCTGACCTCCCAAATGAGAATTAAACCTGGTTTACTGATGGGACATGAAATAGGATGCATCTTGTTCATCAACATGTGGACTCAGCAATTTGACTCTGTTAAACACATCTCGTATTTGAACATTCAGTGACACTGCCGTTATCCATTGTTTGGCTATTCTGTTGGTATTTAAAAAGAAAAAATATTTTCCAAATCTGTTGTGTGCAGGGAGTAGCACTGATTGGGAGAATGGCTATGCCTTAAAATACCTGATGGCTAGGTGTTAAAGGGCTTCATGGCTAGTGGTCACCATCAGACTGTTCACATCATAGATTGACAGGTCCAGAGCAAACCTTCATGATACTGAAAGCATACTGGTTTTACTACTAATCATACCTACAGTTTCTTTGAGCCCGTAGACACACTTTTAAACATGCCCAGCATACTTTTACTTATCAGCCTTTGTAGCTTTCATTTGAATCAATGTCCTTCTCTTTAAAGGGTCCTACTTTTAATGGTTCCAGCTTTTATGATTGAGCCTGTAAAGTGAATGCAATTACTCTGAAAGCACTTAGCAAAAAACTTTTTAGGAGGTATGTTGAAAAGATGTTCAGCTTTTCATAACAGTTGATTTGCTTCTGCAGGTAACCATAATTTTTAAATAACGTTCACACCACAGGTATCTTAAGCAAGTTTTGACTTGCAGAACAAATTGCCTCCTAGAAAAACCAGTACGTTACCTGGCTCTGCTGTTAAAATGGTTTCATTTCACTTGAAATGCCACAAACATGTTGGTGTCTCAGTTCAGACAAGTTTTGCAACTTTTATCACTGCTTATGCCCTTATACTGGTGCAGACAGCTATCAGTGTTGGGGGAACATGGACAAACTTACTTCCTTCAAAATCTTTGTTCCCTTGGCCTTCAAGCAGTGTTTTAAACCATTGGTTAGCTACAAGTGCAAGGTCATTGAGCTTTTCATTTTTTTTGCACAACTTAATGGTGTTCCTTCATGGGGCTAAGTTATTTGCCATCTGTCTTTGACTTCTTGCCAAGTCTGCTGCCATGGAGGTATTATTCTCTGCCATTTCTATGGGCTTCAATGTGGTTTGAACAAGTGTCCCAGTAGATAGCAGCGTTGCCTAAAAGTGTTGGGAATTTGTATGAAAAAAGCTTTCTACCATATATTCCTAAAATTCAAGCTATATCTTAAGACTATTCATTCAAACACAATATGGGAAAATTGCAGGATGTCTCCCAAAATATAAGCTGTAGCAAGTATGGATTTTGACATTCATTCCTGCACATTTCTGCATTTTATCAACCTGTTCTTGTCTGTGCAAATGCAGTCATTTAGTGCTTAGAGTCTAAAGACATTTTAGAAGACCTGTGGAGTTATTTTTTAAAAAATGAGAGTGAAAGCTCTGTTTTGTTTCAGGAACAAAATTAAAAATTAAAATTATCGTCACCAGTGTCTTTGTAATGATTTGATATGCAAAAGCTCTTTTAAAATTCTTTTTCTTTCTCACGTCCAGTGGCAGGCTCATCCGAAGCAGTTCTCTAAAGCAACAGAGGATAGTCCTACATACTGTTTTGCAGATACACCAGTTTTTTGAACTAAGCTGAAGTTTGGCTTGCACAGAGCTGCATGCAAGTGAGTAAGCACAACCACTATTGCTGGTATACAATTTGTTCCTGCTGTTGTTCCAGGAAGCATCACAAATACTTTTTTTTCTTTTTTTAAAAATTGGGATTATACTAACACATGCCTATTTATCACTGATTAATTGCTAATCTGTAACTATAGCTTTCTGGTCCTAAATTTAACTACTGCTTTCCCAAGGTGGTAAGAGCAAGGGGATATATGGCCAAAAAAAGTCTTTTGAACCATGTTTGTAAATAAGGCAGATTGTTTAGTTATTGCTTGAATATATGTTGCCCAATTTTCTTAAGTCTAATTCCACCAAGTCACCTCACCATGACAGTATACTTTATATATGTGTGTGTCTGTGTGTGTATAAAAAGTTTAATGTAAGAAATTCTGAAATGTTAAGCTGAAAGCTACTGCTAGTGTCAGTGTTCAAAGCTTTGAGCTAGAAGCCCATTCTTCCCATGGACCTTAGACTGACAGGTGGCTTTGCAAGTGTTTTTAAATATATCTTTGAAGATTTTAAAATAGTTTTATACCAGAAAGCAAATATACAGTAGCTTCTTCTGTGAAGCTTATCTTTCAATTGGCAATAAGTAGTGTATGGCTCAGGGATTTTTGATATAGTTTGGCCTATTTATTCTGTTATACCTGAATGGATTGCTTTAATATACTATTGAGATGAGCTCCCACTCTGGAAGGTCATTATATGCTAATGAATTATCATCTTTTCTTATTCCAAATACTGAAGCACAGCTTTCTCAGTCTGCAGTGCTATCAATAGGGGTCAGCAGGGGAAGCGCTTCAGGCGAGGGGCTGTAATCTGTGAGGCACGGGCAGCCAGTGGACCTTTCCTTTTATCAGCAAGGCAGCTATCTCCTGGGAGGTTGCCACATCTTTATCACACAGTAGACTTTAAAACATATCTTTTTCCTGTGACTTTGTACTGCTAACTTCATTGGGAAAGGTGACATTTAAAGCTTCACATAATTTTTGGTAATTTTGTTTGAGATATTTTTCTCCTCTCCCCCCCTTTTTTATTTATTTTTTTAATAAGTGCTCTATATGAATATTCTTTAAGGCAAAGCAGATTTGAGAGAAAAGCACAGGTTTGGATTTTTTCTGGAAGATGATTTCATATAACAACCATATAGAACTATAATTGTACCCTCAGCAAGTTTGCAGATGATACTAAACTGGGTGGAAGTGTTGATCTGTTTAGAGGGTAGGAAGGCTCTACAGAGGGATCTGGACAGGCTGGATCGATGGGCTGCAGCCAATTGTATGAGGTTCAACAAGGCCAAGTTCTGGGTCCTGCACTTGGGTCACAACAACCCCATGCAACGCTACAGGCTTGGTGATGAATGGCTGGAAAGCTGCCCAGTAGAGAGGGATCTGGGGGTACTGGCTGACAGCCAGCTAAATATGGGCTAGAAGTGTGCCAGGTGGCCAAGAGGGCCAACAGCACCCTGGCTTGTATCAGAAATAGTGTGACCAGCAGGACCAGGGAAGTGATCGTGCCCCTGTACTTGGCATTGGTGAGGCTGCACCTCGAATACTGTGTTCAGTTTTGGGCCCCTCACTACAAGAAGGACATTGAGGCACTGGAGTGTGTCCAGAAAAGGGCAACAAAGCTGGTGAGGGGCCTGGAGCACAAGTCTGATGTGGAGCGGCTGAGGGAACTGGGGTTGTTTAGCCTGGAGAAGAGGAGGCTGAGGGGAGACCTTGTCACCCTCTACAACTGCCTGAAAAGAAGGTGTAGTGAGGTGGGTGTCGGTCTCTTCTCCCAAGTAACATGTGATAGGACAAGAGGAAATGGTCTGAAGTTGCACCAGGGGAGGTTTAGCTTACATTTTAGGAGAAAATTCTTCACTGAATGGTTATCAGGCACTGGAACAGGCTGCCCAGGGAAATGGTTGAGTCCCCATCCCTGGAGGTATTTAAAAGACAGACAGACGAGGTGCTTAGAGATATGGTTTAGTAGTGGACAGGTATGGTTGGATTTGATGGTCTTAAAGGTCTTTTCCAACCTAAATGATTCTATGATTATATGATTCTGTAATGACCTCTAATTGAAAACTTTGTTTACCCCATGTTTCACTTTTTAAGTGTAAAAGAATACTCAGTGAATAAGATGTCTAGCTTGAAATTAATTGAAAATTAAGGTGAAACTTGGGTAGCCAGCTCCTTGGATTGTGTATTGGTTGAAATTTGTCATTATTTGATGTAGGCAAAACAGCTTTTATTCAGTATGTGTCCGGAAGAAGACTGTGGTATTAAGAAAAGACAACTAACACACAGATAACTGAAGATGAATCCAATAAATAAGCTGAAGAGCAATTGCTAAGCAGTGGGATGGTTAGCTACCTCTGAAGGCATAATTCTATAAGACAAATGCACATGGACTTTGACGACGGATAAGATGGCAATCTACACAGTAGAAAACTCTCCCCTTGCTTACCACTTTACAGTAACATTACTTGTTTGATTATTATCATTCATTTTATTATCATTTATCTTTTGCATTTTATAAAAAAAGGAGTTCTAGTGGAGGTAAAATACCTTAGAAATTATGTACCCTTTCTTTTTTTTATAAGTAAAAGCTCTTTGTCCTTATAGTATGCTTTTGCACAAAATCCTTTCTGTCTGAAAGATGAACCACAGCCCGACTGATCCATAGGGCTCAATTTTCAAGGGGAAGGCCAAAGGAACTTTCTCTGGGTGATCTGTCTTATGTTATTACAAGGCAGAAACTGAGCTGGCTGCAGAGGTCTCGCCAAAGCTGAAATTCATCAGAACTTCTGTTCTGAGTTAAGCTACTGTACCTGATTTAGGAAATAGGCTGCAGGGAAAAAAAAAAAAAAATCATGTTCAGCTCATTTAGATATCACCTATAAATATAGTTAATTTTATACAGGTTAATCATGGGTCTAAGGTGCCAGGAAAGTAGATGAAACAAGCCTTCCAGAAAATAATTCTACAGTAAATTGTACTTTTGCTCATAATGAAGCTATATATAAACTACACAATGAGGCAAGTCATGCCCATGTTGAACGGACGAGTAACGTGCCAAACCTGCTATTATTACTTCATTATTCTTGATTCCCTTATTTCCTACATAATTTCATTGTTTGCCACTCTAGAAATGTGTTATTTTCTGTATTAAAAAAAAAATAAAATCATGAAGGTCAAGAGAAGTATTACTACGAGTATAGACTGCATATAAACTGAATTATTTGTATTGTCCTTCCAGTCTTACAGAATAACAGCAAGATCAAGCTTTAAAGATCTACAGATGGTTCCCAGAGCACATATGAGAGAATTGCTATGATAAACAGAGTAGATAGAGTCTGTCTACATTTTAACTTCTGCTTCCTCTTTGGTGGTGGTAAGTTTTAAAAAATTTGAATATGGGATTTATTATCTAATCGAAGGAGGTGCGTGAATTGACATTCTTAATTTTCATTCATTCTCATTGCATGACAATGAATGAGATCTTAAGAAAGTGCCACTGGAGAGGGGAAAGGGCTGGTCACTGCCACCACCTTGCAATTATTCCTAGTAAGCTCTGCACATCCTGGTAGATAGAATCTTGATTTTTATAATGTGTGGCTATGTAACAAAGATTAAAGGCACATTTTAACAGACATTTGGTTTCTAAACTTGCTTATTAAAAGGAAACAATGGCTTTTTTTTCCCAGATGATATTTTAATATAATGGAAATCATCAGAATGAGCAATAATTTTTTTGAGCAGGTGCTTAGCATCATTACCTTGTATTAGGAAATGTAAAGACATGGTGTATAAAAATGAATCTCTGGTGTCACGTACTCTCTAGTAAATGAAAAATAATTTCAATCCTGTCAGCTGATCTTAACCAACATTAAATTAGTGCAAGTGAGATCAGAATCAGGCCCTGACACTATGCAATATTGAAGACGAGATAGTGAAATGTATTATCTATCATTAAATGAATTTTGTATTTCCCCAAACTACTCTTATTGGCATCAAGTACACTGAATGTATTTTAAACATAAATATCAAATTACAAACCTGAGTACACTTAAGTTAGAACTTGCTTTCACTGCTAGGAGTAGCATTAGCAAGGTATTTAAATAAAGGAAAAATGATGACAGGGTTACTAAAGAAAAAAGTAGCAAAATATGCACAGCTAGAAGACCTTACATTAAGGAAATTATGTACAATAGCAACATTTACTTAAAATCCTTGCTAACTGTTGCGCTTAGAAAATGTGCACTCTGCAAGGATGCACCATAACTCTTGAAGGCCAAAACCAAATTCTTTCATTGCTGAATGAAATTAATTCTGGATGAAATCCTTAAAATAATTTTGATGTAAAAACTGTAGTCATACAGAAGTTTATACTCTCAGATTTAGTCTCTGTCTCAGCACGTCTGTATGAATGTTCTTGATTATTGCTTGCTTAATTGAATATAAATTTGTATTTCACATATGTACATAGTTGACACGTATAAAGTGTACCTTTATAAATAGCTTAATCCCACAGACTCTAACAATCCTTGAAAGAACCCTGGTCTCAAGCTACCAGCCATGCAGGTCATTGTTTTTCTGTGGTAATTGTAAGCCTTAACATATTTTGCTGGTTTTTAATCGGAAACTGTTTCCAAATTAAGGACTCTTGCATAGACTTTGTGCCTGTGCTTTGTGCTCCCCAAGAAATTAATCTTAATAGAAAACAATCAATCAAGTTAATGTACGTGTGCTCTGAAATATATGTAGATTAGAAGTTAAGGTGCTTTTTCATGTGAAAAGCTGCATCCCAGATTAGTTTGGCACATAAAAATGTTCCCCATTGCTTTCCCCATCCAGAACTGCTTAGGCAAGATGGTGTTGACTGAGCAACTTTTCTCTGAAAATGGGGCTTTCACTACATACGTACAAGTGCAGACTCACACAAGGTTGTTTTTAACTTGTAGTCTCGTGACAAGGTGCTGGACCAATTGCTGTAATTAGGAATTCAAACATTCTAATTTTGGAAAGCAAATAGCATTCTTAGTGCAAACCTTTACTTGAGGAAAAAAACCCCACACTAAGCTATAATTCCCAGAAGTCTTTGAGAGAACGTTTTAAAGCTGGCAGAGCAGATATAAATGCAAAGAAAAGAAAACACTTTGAAAGCATGTTTCAAGCAAACCATTTCAAAGTGCTACCAATAAAAAGCCAATAAAGACTTCCATTACTCCATCAGATCACAACTGTAAACCTATGCAAATAATTTTCTTAAACAAACAAACAAACAAACAAACAAAACCCCCCAAACCTCCTCTGAAGAGTCACCATCCAAGCAGTCTTAGTAGCAGCTGTCTGGGAGTTCAAGAGTTTAGGTGAAGAATTAAAGAAATCCTCCAACTGCTGACTCACTTCATGCAAAGGTAATTGCAGGTGACCTGAGCAAGGTCCCACCTTGAACAAAGTGGGGAAAAGTCACAGAAATGGGCTGGGGCAGGTTCTGTTTCCCAGTGCCACAGCTGGTGGGACAAAGTTAACTCTCTCTTGGGTTTTAAGCCATTGGTGAAGGGAAGAAAACCCAGCAAAATATATGTACATCTTGCTAATCAAAGGACAGAAGATGGTATCTGAAAATATGAGAAAGCAAGGCTAAAAACCAACCTGGAAGGCAGATGGAGAAAAGACCTTTCCTTAAGGTAGGTGCTCTGACTTTTGAAAAAGAAAGTTCAGGTTCCGTTTTGTCCTCAAGTGCTGCATGGCCCTGGCAAGATCTTCCAAGGAGATCAGGCAGCAATACAGAAACTACTAATATTGTAAATACCATACCATATTATATGGTATTGTAAAAAGCATTTCTAGAGAACATTTATTTTTCTTGTGTCCCCATGACTGATAGGATTATCTCCTCCAAGTCTAATTCTGCAGTTATACACCATGACATTCAAGAATAGTAAAGGAAAAGTAAGGTCCTTCACATAAGATGCACTTTTGGGCTCTTCTAACTGCTCTCATCATAAGACTTCATCCTAGTTAAAATAGCATCCCATAAGTGAGGCCATATCAACCAAGAAGTCATTCTTTTGTTTTCTTAGAAACAATGATGGATTCAAAGGTACTAGTTCAGCTAGGGTACTAACTGGGTATTTTGCAATCTGCTAAGTGGCAGTCTATAACCATCAGAAGATCTAAGCTTCCTCTAAACCATGCAGGATCACAACAATACTGATGGTTTGGGGACTTCAAAGGGGGGGGAAATGGCTGTATTCTGTGGATGAGTCTAGTTTCTGCATGCATTATCCAGAGACCCTCTAACTTTAGGAAAATGTCTTTGCAAAGGCAAAATGAATTTGGGATTTTCCAGGGCATTCTGAAAGCACGTGGAGATGCTACTTCCATTAGCATACAAAAGCTGAAAAAATAAAATCAGATATAGGAAAATGTTTCATGAATTAAGATAGCTGTTTGCTTTGCACAGCTGCACTTGGTGGTGTTTTCCAAACGCAAGCGACTGCACAGGGTACTGAATGTTAGAAATCTGTGTAATAACTGATTCCTCCCTCTTCAATATGCAGGGAAAGTGAGGTACAAATCTCAGTTTTATGGATCTTAGGTGTTACAACATGGAGTGCAACATCTCTAAAATTCCACTGAGACAGAACTCAATTCCTTATTTCCCCAAGTAGAAGATGTGCTGCACCTGGAGTATTTATTGTGGGAGACGTACTTAATCAGTGGACGTGCTGGAAACTGTGAAAGGGCTTCAGATCTAGTGCTCCTTGTCGGTTGCTGCAGAAACAGGGAGAAACACCCTCTCAGAAGGGAAAACAGGGAACACTCAGGATGAAATCCCTTTAGACTTTTTTGCCTCAGGGTAGGGTTTAGTACGATCTCTTTTAGGTGAAGGCAGCTGCATAAGGTAGATTTCCTCCCAGATTTAGAACTAGCTTGATGAAGGGAATTATTGATTACTGATGAAATGCTAATACCAGGCTAAGTGTAATTTATTCAAGAGGTAGCTATGCCGCTAATGAACAGAAACATTACTATACCTGAAATTTACAGGAGAATGTAAAAAGTAAAGCTCATGCTGAGAAGGTGTTTACAAGGTATTTGACGATCATTTTTAGTCAAAACAGTAGATGAGAATTCTGGGTTTCTGTTTTTAATATTGTATTGTTATGAAGTCTGGTTACAGTTGGAATATAGGAAAGAATTAGCATTGCAAACAGCTAATTTACTGATCAACCTGCTGCAGGTGTGGGGCCATGCAGGGCAGGGCTGTCCGCAGAGCCCTGGGCAGGCTGGCACTGGGGAGCCCTGGGATGGGACTGGGAACCCAAGAACAGCCCCCAGCGCCGAGCCATGCTGGGGGAGCAAGTCAGCCTGGAACGGGAGAGACGAGCAGAAGAGCAGCTGACTCACTGGCAATGTGTTTTTTTAGGGGAAATTTGCAGGTTTTGCAAGAATCACAAAACAGTCAAATGGAGCTCAAAAAGGTCGAGGAACTTGAGGCAGCAAAGAAAATGTTTCTCTGCGACACTAGAACTTAGCATGGAAATTTTTGTGGATGATGAAAATAGAGGCTAGTAATGAAACTGTGGACATGAGCTTAATGATCCCAGTGTGAAAGGGCTCCTATAAAATGATTTCTCCTTTTGTTGGCTGCTTCTAACCAACACTTTAGCAACACATAAACAATTTAAAGTGACAAAGGGCTTTTTTTTTTTTTTCCCATGACCCAAATATACTAATTGCTGCATTTATTTTATGGTTCTCCTTTTGGAAAAAATAAAAAAAAATAATAAAAAAAAATTGATGATGATCAGCGCCGAGGCTATGTGGTGCCAAAGGAGATAAGTGACAGATGTACACTGAATGACCACACAAAGTCATAACATCAGAGGGCCTGGAAAGGACTCTGGTCTGGGGAACGAGTAGCATGGCGCAGTTTCCAAAACTTAAGTAAGTACTTTTGAAACATAACTCTAACATCACTCTGAAGTATTTTTAAAACTCCTCAATATTGTGCCTGCGGGGGAAGCAATATTTTTTGTGTTGGCGGTGATTTCAGGAATGAATTTTGGCAAGCTCAGCTGAGTTCCCTCACTGCACAGTACATGGTAATGTTCATTATGATTATATCAAATACTATCCATTCTGTGCAGAATTAAATTTGATCTAATTTTGAAATGAATTTAAACTCCTTAATAACCAGATGCATTCTGGAACCAGGTTTTTCTTGGTAATTAGTCCACGACTCCTTGATGGTTAGTTTTTTAAAATTTTGTACAAAACTCTCATTGCATTTTATATTACTGCTTTTGAATGGAAAATATTTAGCAGTGCAATAAATGGGTCTTCTATTTTTTTTTTAATTTTTTTTTAATTTTTTTTTTTATTTTTTTGTTAGAGGCCAAGAAACGGCAACAACGGACCACAAAGATCTCCAAGCTTGCTCAGTGCTCTGCTCCTGAAGAAGCAGAATACCTCTCCAATCTCCAGGGCTGAAGCTCTGGAGAGTTTTGAGTGTTAAAAGTTTCTAATCTTTTATTCTGCTTTACTTATCTGGCAATACATATTCATGAGGAAGGTCATTATAGCAGCACCCAGTAGTGTGGCTCCAGTTTCGAGCAGTGGCACTCAACGCTTAACAGCCAAGCTCACAGAAGAGCATTCCAGAACTGAACACTGAGGTAGTTAGAAGAAAGCAATTTTCTGAAACCTAATGAAAGCAAAAAAGTTTTCACTTACATTATTGGGCTACCAGGGGGAAAAGAGATTTCTAACTTATTTGAATCTGTCTTCCCACAGATTTTAAAATGCCATTTTGCCTTGAGAGTGCTCTGACGGGGTGCTGCATAATGTATTTTTCAGATGCGAGAGGAATGCTGCACAGGGCGAGCAAGGATGGTGGGCTGAACATCACGGATTCAGATAGACCAGTTGCCAAATTTCAGTGAAGAGTGGGCTGAAAAACAGTGCAAGGGTTTGTTCTGCTATGGCTGGGGTCTGTGACTACTCGAGATCTCGATGACAGACTTAATGACACCAAACAAACTTCTGGTGTAAAACAAGCTAATCACCAAGTGAGCTTGGGGTTACAGTTAGATGCAGAACTAAGAATTTAGGGGAAGCTCCTGGAGTCTCCCTCAGACCGCCTGAGCTCAAAGGAGCTCTGCATGTCCTGGAGTTATCCCAAACCTGTCCGCTGGTCCCAGATGTGAACACATACCACCACAGTGTTGGGGCATCCCTCTTGTAAAGTATATTTCTCAAATACCTGAAAACCCAGCCACCTTTGAGTGCCCTGCCTCACCTCAGTCTATTTGTACTCTCAGCTCAGTGTAAAACTATTTTTCAAGTGATTTATAATTTCACGATAATAAAACTGTATGCAGATTACTTAAAGACTAATATATGCTAGCTAAAATGTAGCTAGCATTCCAATATGTATATTTCTTAATATTTCCCAAATTGAGCATTTAATTCAAATTACTGCCTATATCAATGTCAATGCATTTCAGTGTATATAAGTGTGCATGTGTTTGGATGAGTGGGTGGCAGTAAATATAATGTATAACCAATGTATTTCCATATTGCAAACTGATATTACTTTCTTATAAACTGTTTTGCCAGAGCATTATTTTGACTCATTAGATTCAAGCACTTATGCACGTATGAGCAGCAAAGAATAACATGGCAAGACAAAGTGAAGCATCCCTGTCCCCCAGCTGAGTCCACCCCTCTTTCTCTCTAGTCTTTGCTCACTGACTTTATCTCCTTTTCTCTTTCATGTTCTGCAGGTACGGCCTTGACTGCAGCCCACATTTCTACCCATTCTTACGTATTTATGCCTCGACAGGAGGAATGCAATGCTGACACGAGAGGCTGGCGCTGCGATGCATTTTCTGCAGGTGACTGCGGAAGGAAGTGAAAAGAAAAAAAATCTCAAAGTGGCAGCGAGTGCCTTGTACACAGTCTGGGGCTGCTAGGGTCTAAACAGAGATCTTACTCCTGCTGCCTTTCTAGGACCTGGCAGCTTCTGGAGAAATCTTGCCTCCTGTCGGTACCCATCTCTCATTTTGGGATGGGGGGGATCGAGTTTGGGGCCTGAGTGTTTTTCCCTTTCTTTAGTGTCAGCTTTTATCTTTGTTCTGTGGGATTGGCTGTCTCTGCAGTGCAGTCAGGGTCCCCCACCTTTTTATTTCAGTGATTACAAGGTAAGATTTCATTGCATCGTTATCACCGCTGCGATCCCGGAGACAGCTTCTGTACCTTCCCTGCACTTATCTGTATTCTGCCCACGATATTGATCTGAAAAATTGTTTCTTCTCCTCTGAACGTCACCTTCCCTGCTCTTAAGTCTGTGCCAGGTGACTGTGTCAGACACATCCCCCCTTGGCCTCCCTACCCATCCCTGGCATTGGCTGGCTCACTGCAGGGATAACTGAAGTGCATCTGGAGGTCTCGCACCAGCGCTGTGGCCGTGTCCATGCTGCAAACCCCACGCTTGCCCCTGGCAAACTTCGGGCTGCCAAACTCGGAGCCACCCCTGCACACCTCCCCGACAGCGCTGCTGGGCTGGAGGAGCTCCCTCAAGCCCCATGGCCAGCTTGCTGCAGAGAGTGATGTTGCAAGACTACTCAGTCCTGCTATTTGCAGCACTTTCGTAGCCAGAAAATGGCCTCCCCTTTCCAGTGGTTTTAAAATGGCAACTTAGTTTTAGGGATTTTTTTGAAGGAAGAAGTGATTTTCCGCAGCTGAGATAGCTTTTATCAGAATATTCTTAATCTTAAACAATGATGCCATTCAATGAGTTAAAACCACCACCCTCTAGAGACTATTAAAAATTCAGTAACCTTGGCAACAAAATAAAAACCGATACTGGTTTAGTTCTTTAAAATGTGGAATATACACCCTTATGTGTGTGAACATATTGTTAACAGATTGGTTTGCATTGTTTTTGTTTTCCTAATTGTATGGCTCAATCCTACATTTCCTCCTGTTGCTTCCTTAAACATTCCAGTATTAGAAAATACCATTTTTAATTCATATAAAACCTGCCCTACATCACAGAACATCATCTGATCAGGAAAAAAAAATCTTCTCTCTGAAACAGAACCAGAAAGTGTTCAGAAAGTGGTGCAGGAGCCTATAGACACACTTGTCAACTGACTATAAACAGAAAATAAAAGTATGTGCTCAGGAAATTTTTCAAAGCAAACTGAGTAGTCACTCATGATTATTTTCATATCAAATCTTTTAGAGAGTGTATATACACCTGCTCTGTTCCAGTTGGTGCTTTTCAGAAGTCTCGATTTGCATTTAAAAAGGCTAAAAGTGCATGAAGAGGTAGATAGCATATATTCCAGGTTAGGAATCAAGAACAGAAATATTCCCTTCAAGGCTGAAGTCCGGTACAGCTCCAGAAGCTGAGCTGTGTGTTAAGAGACAAGTTGGCTAGTTTGGACATTGCTCCTAAACAGGGAAATATCTGGGAACAGCAGGAAAAGACTGGATGGCCCCAGCACCCAGCATCACCGAGGTCACCGGTGCTCTGCACCTCTGCACGGCTTCTCAGTTGAAAATTGCTCCTATATTTGGCTGCCTGAGTTGCTGTGTGTGCATTTGCTTTTGCAAGTTTTACCAAAGAATCCCCCTCATTCATTTAAGGGGCTTGAGGCAGTAAGTTCAGGCCATCTAACAGTAAACTACAAAAAGTGCTGTGTGTTTTCTTTTTTTAAGTTTGCGAAATAATTTGTTTCCCCAAGCTAGTGATAATATGGATTTGGAGCAGAGCTTTCCCAGATTTATTTAATAAAAGGTTACTATTTTTCTTCTAGCAGAAACAAGCAGAGAAAAGAAAGCTATTCTCCTCTACACAATGGAAGGTAGGATTACAGAATAAACGCAAGGGAGATAAGAAAGGTGAATCAATTTAAATGACCTTTATTCAAGCTTCATTGAAACAAATGAATAAGAGGATTTATCCCCCAGAAAATAAAGCGGAAATAAGAAAATAATGACTAAATAGCAAACTGAAGGAAAAATTCTAATGATATTGAAAGAGATTTGCCAGGGTTTCTTAGTTTAAAATTAAAAATAACTAAGGGTATGCTAAAACATGGATAAATTAAAGCTGAGCAAACATAATAAAACCACTTGGCTAGCTAAGCTGGTAGTAGGGTATATAGTGCAGTGCTTGCAGCTAAGAAATGGCTTTGCCTGTTTGCACTATTAACCCTCTAAAATTTAGTCCTCCTACCTTATGGATCAACTGTTTTAGAGATTAATTGGCTCTCTAATCCTGTGAAGTCCTGTTTTTATATTTCTCACATAGGATAGGACCCTCAATATTCCATTGCAGAGCTAGGCAAGGAAGCAAATAAGTGGGGTTTTAATGGAATCACAAATAATAGGTGGGGGGCTCAAGGTTCGGAGGGGCAGGTAAACCCTATCATGGGATCCTCAGTCTGACATTCGATTGCCTGAGTGTGCAAAGCAGAGGCAAAGTTTCAGGTGTACAAATACCTGCTCCCAGCCCCGGTGGGGAGCCTGCAATGCATGCCTGGGAGCACCAACACCCCTTGCAGGTCCTGGGCACATGCCTGGAGCCTTTGCCACTTGCAGCCAGCTGAGCACTGCTTCTAAGCACGTGGAACATCATCCACTTTGCAGTGATGGGCAGAATTTTCTGTGTTTTTTTTCCAAAAATATTTTTTTTCATATGTTAAAAAAAACCCAAACCACCTTAATTTAATAAACTGCACATGCAGTTCTTATGGTGCCTTTTCTTTGTTTGTTTAGCTTAAAATGGATATCTTTGCCTCTTCTTGATATGGCAATCAACCAACTAAAACCATTAATTACATGGTGATAAATTTCTGCCAGCGCACAGATCCTAGGGTAATAGATTTAAGCAAAGCGATGGAATTTGGCAGCTTTCCTTTCCTAGCAAGATTATGTCAGTTGCTCCTAAATCCATTGATCCAGTGAGACAGTAATTAGTTAATTTAATGAGAAACAAAGGATTTTAGCCTGGAGAATTTACAGTGCTAACAAGGCGGGTTATTATTGGAAGCTATTTCCAATAAAAACACTTCAATCAGCCAACGAGAATATTGTCCCTTGATTAAAAAAATGGAGCATCGTTTATTGTTATCACCACAGGGTTAGGCTAATGCTAGAATATATCCTACACTTACACTGGTGTTAGCTACAGTTACAGAGTGCCTGTTTTGTTTGAAGAGCATTAATATGAATCGCCTTTGAGAACATCTTTGTAGGGGGCAACCATGTGCGTGGATGTTTTTTGGACTTTGAATCACAAAGGCAGATTTGCTTCTCAGCAAAATGTGCCCCAGAAATACTGGTTTCAGCTGAGGGGTTCAGCACAAGCTGAGCGTACAGGAAAACTGTGTTGAACTTGCATGATGCTGGAGACTGTCTTTGCCATATCTCTAAGCACAATTAATTGTTCTGAAGAGACATCCTAAGCCTGGCATTTAATTTAACTCTGCAGAGACGTAGCAACTCTGCTAGTAGCAGAAACAAGCAAAGAAACCAAAACTCTGCTCAGCAAAAGTACAGACCAAATAAAGCCAACCAGGAACCAGGTAAATGAAAAAAATGCAGCCCACAAGCCTCTGTTCGTTCACTTGTGCCGTGCACGGGCAGGTATGAGAGTCATGGTTGAGCCCCAGCAGGCAACTAAGCACCATGCAGCTGCTCGCTCACTCTCACCCCACACTCCCCTGGTGGGATGGGGGAGAGGATCAGAAAAAAAAGTAAAACCCGTTGGTTGAGATAAAGACAGTTTAATAAAACAGCAGAGGAAAATAATAATATAATGATGATGATAAAAGAATATACAAAGCAAATGATGCACAATGCAATTGCTCACACCCACTGACTGATGCCCAGCCTGTCCCCAGCCGACTCCCCCCCAGTTTCCATACTGAGCATGACATCATATGGTGTGGAATAGCCCTTTGGCCAGTTGGGGTCAGCTCTCCTGGCTGTGCCCCCTCCCACCCTCTTGTGCACCTGGCAGAGCAGGGGAAGATGAAAAAGTCCTTGACTGTGTGTAAGCACTGCTTAGCAACAACTAAAACATCAGGGTGTTATCAACATTCTTCTCATGCTAAATCCAAAACACAGCACTATGCCAGCTACTGGAAAGAAAATTAACTCTACCCCAGCAGAAACCAGGACAGTGTCTGAGCCAGACACACACACCCTCCCTGCCCAGATTTTGACTGTGCAAGGGACCTCTGACAAGCAAACATATTCTGGTGAGAAGTGTCTCCTGCAGTCCCAAGAAGTCAGGGCGGTATCTAGAAGGTATAAGGTGGTCTCCACAATGAATTATTTGAAACACATATGGAGTGTTTGCTTTGCTTTTGTAAACTGTGCTTGCAGCATTTTAACCACAAGCTGTGAGCAATAGTGCAAGTGGGAATATTGCTTATCTGTGGCATTGTCTCTAATTCTGGCTTTCACCGCAGACTTCATGGGCTCCTTCCGTGGGTGATATTGCTTAATCTCCAGCACCCATTTTACAGAGCATCTGGACACTTCAGATGGTTTTAAGGAAGAAATGTGAAGATGAGAAATATTTTGTGGCAAAACTTTTCTTATAATACAAATATTTGGAGGGGCATGAACTTCTTGAGGTGTTTATTTAAAAGCATTTTCAATTTACAGCCAGCTCCAGGCTCACTGCGTAATATCCACATCACACAAATAGCAAGTCAGTTTACACATAAATATAACAAGTTTGTGTCTTGTATTTCTCTTTGCTTACATAAAATAGATATTTGAGTATAAAAATATTGTGATTAATTTGGAGAATTAGTTGGCTGAGTACTTAAACAATTCCCCTACCAGAAAAATAAGAACTATGTAACTAAAAGGAGAGTCAATGTCTTCTTTGAGGATGCTTTAAAAGATTATTTAAAGCTTATAAATATTTAATGGCCTACATAGAAGATAATGGATTTTTAAGGAAAAATAAAACAACATGTTTATGAGAAACAGCCTCTTATCTTCTACTAAACCAATTAAATAAAGGAGTAAGTCCTATGTTGTGACTGTGTTTTGAAAATTACTTCTGTTGAAGTAGATTGTGTCTCTGTTGGGAGATACAATCCTAAACAGTTGGGACTTTGTTGAAAATAACATGGACATATTTCAGCTGAACCAGGTAAAGCTGCTGCTATAGGAGCATCACCTGGCCTTGAAGAACTGATGCAAAGATGCATGTTTCTCATCCTTCCCTTTCTTTGCTGCAAACAGAAGGCCCCAGCCAGTATCTGATTCCCATGCTCATTTTAAATTGTGGTTTGCTTGAAGACAAGACCTTCATGGTCTAAAATAGTAGGCATGATGTTTCTGAGAGGGTTAAAAGAGAAATTTAAATCTGATTAGCTTGGTTAATAGAACTCCTTAGTGCAATCTTTCTCTCTGAGGCTGGTGACTGGGTTCGTGCTTAACCACATATTCACACAGATAGGTGTGCATTTGAAGGCGAGTATATACTCAAGTGTGTGGGGTGGTGTTTGGTTAGATGGGTCCTCACATCAGGTCTGTTGGCCACTTGTGAGGAAAGCTCCTCAATTTCTAGAAAATCTCAGCTTTCACAGAAACAAAATAAACCTGAACACCTTTCGCTTTTATCCTTTTTGGGTAAACAAACACCTATTTCATTATAGCTCTGTGTGCTAAATGTGCATTTTCCACTTGGTAATTAAGCTTGATAATGAAGACAAAAAACATCGTTTGCACATAATTTGAAGAGAAAATAGTAGTCTGATTTCATTTACTGCAGCACAAAGCTGGTGTGTACCATGCCTCACTGAGAGGAGAAGAAAGTCCTTGTTACCATAACCCTTGAATCTGTGGAAAGTGTAAGGTGATGTGACTGGTATGGGGATTTTTTTTTTTTTTTTTAAAATGGTGTCTCTTTTTTTTTAATGCTCTGCTTTATTCTCACTGAACAAGTTGACAAATGCTAAGATGAAACCTCAGCCGAAGGAGATTCTGCAGAAATACTGTCCCCCTAGCAACACCGTTACTACACACAAGCAGTACATAAAACCTTATTCCCCTAAAAGACCGTGTTTGAGAAGGAAATAAAGTTTTATTTTATTTTTAAATAAAGATAAGGTGCTTGCAAATGTTTCATGTACCTCTAAATATACTGTAAGCACAATTTGAATAGAAGCAGGATTCATAATATAAACTCAAAATAAAGCCTGCAGTACCGAAGCAGATAACGAGTGGAACCACAGATAGAGATCTTTTCTGTGAAAAGCGTATTTCCACCATTATGTATTGGGAGAAACAGAGCATTTGATTTCGATTCCAGAGAAATAGAAGTAAGGAGGACAATAGCATCCACAAAGGGTAGCTGCTAGGATAATAGGAGAGGGCATATGAATGGGGAAGGCTTGTGGCAGCCTAGTTATCACCTAGAAGCGGCCTAGACCCTGCAAAGAGAGATGGTTCACAAAAGAGAGTCCTGCAAGAAAGCAAAGAGAATAGGAGAGGAAAATGAATCTTTTCAGTGGCCAGATGAAGGATGCACTCAGAATAATGCACCTCTAGAAATAAATCCTCTTTTTCCTCTCCCAGAAGCTTACTTAGGAACCACAGCTTACAGAGCATTAATGATTGCAGAGTTAATGAATATGTATTGTGCTGGTGCAGTTTACAACTGACTAGCAAGAAGCATCCAGCATTTTTAAAAAATTCTGCCTTATCCTTTGAACGGTTGCTAAGGAAGAACCATATCACCAGGAATCTCTAAGCAAATTCTTTGAATGCATTGCTTTTCGTGATTGTATATTTTCCCTTTATCGATCAAAGTGTTTGTGAATTGCTGTATGCTGCAGTGCCTGTCTGTCACCTTGCTTATAAAAACAGTTTCAGTAAGATGTGTAGGGTTATATCCTTATATATTTGGTCACCAGAAACAGAGGGGTTCTTTCTGTTCCAATAGCACAAATGCACACAAAAAGCAGACTTGACCGCTGAGAACATAACTATGGGTCATCCATGCTGCGAAAACTCAGCTGATCTCCTGGGAAAAGGGACCCAAGCTCCGCTGCACTCACAGGGCACCCCATCCCCATGAAGCTGGCAGGGCTCTGGCACTGACTGGGGTGCACAGCGAGTCATTCTGATACTCAGAAATGGCCATCTTGCACCCTTGCCCCCCAGGGAAGCAGGGGTCCAAGTCCTAAATAGCTGTACAGTATGACCCTGGCACTGCCATGCCTGTCGCTGCCACTCCCTGCTGGGGTCGGGTACCCAACAGGGTCATCAGCTTCTGCTGCATCCCTGCGGCTCAGCCCCACTGCAGAGCGACGGAAGGAAGACGTACGAGCCTTAGCCTTTCCAGCAGCCACCTCTCCATAGCCTGTTTTACTTTCCCAGCTGAGCAGACCCGGTGCAGGTGCAACCCGCTGGAATGCTTTTGATTTTGTACACCCACGTTCACGACGAGCCTCTCTAAAACGGCATTGTTCATGCTTGCAACAGAGGTTACCAATTACACCACGTGTCTTACATGGCAACTGTTTACAAGAAAATTACATTGTTTATATATTTTTGCTGCAGTTAACAAATTATCTTAAATGTCAAGTTGCTTGATACAGAAATAATGGAGTTTACTGTATGCTTTAAAGCACTACAATTGTTGGTAAATTGCATTCAGCACAGAATTATAGACATTTAAACATCATTCGGAAGGAAAATACTTTCCCAAGGGATTCATCTGACATCATAAACTATGAAAGTGAAGGCTTAGCAATTTATAAATGTCAGCAGAACAAAACCACTCCAACTTCTGAGCACAATTAGTCACGTGCAGTTAACGGTTTAACTAACAGTTGCACTGTACCGCTATTGATTTCTTATTGCTTTCCTGAAATTAATTTGATAGCTGTTCATTTATCATTAATTGTGCTGTGAACCTCAGAAGGGCTTGGGAGCATGGAGCAGGTCAGCTCATGGACTGGACCCAGCAGTTTGTGGCATAATGATTAAAGGTGAACCACGTCTGTCATTCTGCATGTAAGAGCCATCCATAACCATCATCCTTCTCCTCACCACTGTCTTCTGTGTCACCCTGGCAGCACTTTTTATCAGCTAGGGCCATTAGGCACCTAAAAAAATCAGTGTTTTCTGTTTTCCTGCAGAGGTGCTGCCAGCCAGGGGCTGTGGCTGGCTCGCAGGAGCAGCTCAGGGCAGCAAGGAGCCGGCATCCTGCCAGCACCCGCTCCTCTGCCCAGCCACTGCTGGGTGGCAGAAGCATTGGCGCAGCAAGTCTGCCGCTCCCAGCTTCACAGGCAGGTTGGTGAATCCCAGCAGCTTCAGATAACACCAACCACCTCAAGAGTTTGTTGGTGGTACCACTTATCTCGCACTGACCAGTGCTTTTTCTCCTCAAGGTTGAACCACTGCCTGGGAAGATTTTCTGACCCATCTGGAAACGCGCCATAGCACATGGCTGGGTACTGCTGCCATTTCCCATCCCTTTCTTAAGAGTCTTCCCTAAACGATCCAGCTCTGGTGAGCGGAAATGCCTCATTCCAGCACCCTTGTTTTCCTCCTGGAGTCTCCCTTGCTCACGTAATAGGCATGAGAAGATATGGTCTCCTGGTCTGCTTACAATCCCCATCCAGTATCCAAGCCTGAGTGCATCGTGGTGAACTGCCTGTCATGTTCGACTGCTGCTTATTTGGGATGGTACCACCAGGACTCCACTTTGGATCAAAGGTTTGGGTAAAGGAAGCCAGTTTTTCAGGATTAGAAGGACAGAATATCCTTCCAATGAGACCTGCAATTTGCCTTTGTTGATCTGGCCAAGCTCCAGAGGAGCAGTGTCCAGACCCACTGCTATTCACAACAGGAACGGCTGATCCGCAGCCTCTCAGCAGACCTTCATCACAAGGCAAAGGCAAAAGGCCAGAAGACTGTGGCTGTTACTTTGCTTCCTGACACTATGGTGCTGTGTTTCAGCAGATGGAGAGTATGGACTGTTCCACAAGGTTAACGTTGTGTCAGTACTTGGTCCTTCTGATATAAATCCTTGTTTTTCCAGAGTTACAATGGTAAATCACAAATATTTGCTCTGGTCTTAGTAATGAGTATTGGTCCAAAATTTCAGAAGTGCCTCATTAGTGGTCTTGTCTGTATTCACCTTATTTAAATGGAGTAGTAAATGGGGGATGGACAATTCACACAAAACTGCACTTAGCAAACCATAACCCATCACAGTATCATACTTTACACTTTCCAAGATGATAGTGTCTTTCTGTACCTATCCAGCAGCAGATCCTTAGTGCAGAAGGAGCTTTACTATTAATTATGGTGACAATGTAGTGTGATTTGCATTTGCTTCATACATATTACATATTTCACGTGGATAATAAGGGAAGCAGTGCAAATATCCAAAGAAAAGGCATAATGAGTTGTAATACCTAGACAGGGATTCCAGAAAGAGAAAGAAAAACATAATTGTTGAGAAGTATTTTGGGGAAATCTGAAGCAAGCAGAAGCTTAACAAAGCTGACTATGGAAATGGGAATTAGAATAGCCCTAAGAAATGTGTTGTTTCCATGTATTTTCTCCCAACTAACTTGCCATTTAGAAGATGACCATCCTATGCAGACTGACATTAAAATGAGATTAAATAGGAAGAAGAGAAAGGAGAACGGAAGAAGAATGTTCAAAATGGGAAAAGGTGAGAGATGCATGCATTAAAAATGGTAAATTGGCACTCAAGTAACAGTGACAGAAGTATGATAGCTAAATTGGAAGATTTTTTCCCCCCAACAACAGAATCATTTCAAGCATGTTTCACTGTGTCTTCTTATTTACATTAAAAAGTAGTTGATCATTACAGGCTAAGAAAAATGACAGCAACAATTTTTCTTCAGCTAGCAGGACAGTCAGTGCTTATGAAGGAAGATTGGTCTATAGCAATCCAAAGTCCAGAAACAGCTGATGCCAGCTTGCTGGTCCCAGTCAAGTCCCTGCACTCTATGTGCCTTTTCTGCAAAGTGAAGATTGTATTTGTTATCATTGTGATGAGTAATTAGCTCGTAACTTGAAAGAGCTTAAATAACAGAAGTGCCATGTCAGGCACAGGTACTGTTATTACGGAGGAAGGAGAAGTCTCATGCTTGAAAGACTTTAAAACAGGAACCCCACCATTTTAAACCACTAGGATAAGGAAGGCTGCTGCTTTCTACCTTCTTTTCTCTGAGCTTTTTATGTGGGATAGCATCTCATATATATCAGATAGCATTTCATTGTCTTTCATGGTAATGACTAAGTCATATATCATATTTTCTAATAAATCCTAGATTTGCCAGCCTAGTGGAGTATCAATAACATTACATTACCTTTCAAAATACGGCTTTCAGCACTGGATACACAGGCCTACATCTTTCACATAGGTTTTTTTGCAGTTTATCAAAATGAAACATGACATCTACTGTAAATTATATTCCCATTTAGTGCTTAATGATACATCTGCTTCCCATCATCCACAAATTTTGATGGTTTGCTAAACAGATATTTTGTTTAGTGACAACCTGTATGCCAAACTGAAGGTTCATTAGCTTCAGCCTATCAGCAATGGAAGCTGGTGTAATTATGAGTTGGGTCTACAAGCTAAAATGGCTTAGTTGTTATAATAGAAAAAAAGAGTTTAAAAATACAGGGTTTAACACCACTCTGACTTCTGGAAAAAAGATCAATATTAAAATTTGAAGTGCCATCAAGTACTGTTATTGCTTTTCGCTCAAAAGGGTAAAAATGGTGCTCTGTCAAAAGTAACATGACTCAGAAGCTACCACTATTGGGATGGAAAATGTAAGAAAGAACATAATAATATCTTTTTGTTAGCTTCTGGTGTACTTGATAAGCCATGTGGACACATTCAACATTTCATGGGATTCAGGAGCAAAAGAGCATAGAAAAGCATCTTCCTCCCGTCCCTCAAATCTACGTCCTATTTAACAGTCTCCAGGCTGGGTAGCACCCTCTGCTGTTCAATATGCAACTCAACAGGGTTAAGTGCCGGAGATTTAGGCAGTCGGTTTCCAAGTGTTTTTTTGATGGCAGAACATGTACATTACAGTAGACCTACAGCAAGATAATTTTTGAAAGTTAAGCAGTAAAAAAAGGTTAAATGCAGTTTAGTAATTTCTGTCTAAATTAACTTTACTTTGTCTTTTTTTTTTTCTTTTTTTCTCTCAGAGTCTAGGCTTTCCTAAAGAAATTTCTGAATTTTGACAGAATCAGTGGGAGTCTCAGTGGTATAAATTCACTCTTAACTCCACTGAGGCAATAATCTTGAAGAGTTAAGTGTATATGCTTTTGTTTACATATCCCAACTGTACATCCAAGACATTGCTTATCTTGTTACAGCTCACATGAGTGGCTGTTGTGTTGCTTTCAAAATAATTCATGGAAATTTTGATAATATGGACAATTACAGTAAGTGGACTCTCTGAGAAAGTGAGACCTAGACTTGTGAAAGTGAGGAAAAATAATTATTTTTCCTGATTTTGGTTATTTTCTAAGGCAATCAAAACCTTGTCTGATCAAGTAAGAAAGACTAGTACATAGACCCATATTTAAAATATACTTTTCACATGCTATACATATAACACAGCTTTACATCATGATAAATAGGATGATTACTATAAACTGACAATACAAGAGTTCTCTATCATTAGCATAAATTGTTAGCATAGCTAAATGATGATTTCAAAAAGAAACTCCATGGTAGAAGTTCAAGCCCTGACCTAAAATGGAATAAGTCTCACGGCCATGGTTACTTTAACTACCCATAAATTAAAAAGCCAAGTTTTATCTGATCTGGTTTCGGCATCAAGCCACTAAATCTGCTCAGTCTGAGTGTTTAGAAGATCAGAAATTAGAAGCCTCTTTTTAATGTTCGTTTCAGAACCATCTGTCCTCATCCTGAGCTTGTCCCTGGAGATTGCTTGTCCACAATTTTGGGACAGAACTCAAGGAAAGTTGCCCCTTTCCTCACAAACATTTCTTCCCTGACAAAAATCTGCAAACCACAGATGACCCAAAGTTAACTTCCATTTCCATTTTAGCATCAAACCTCCTGCAGCCAGACCTCACCAATTTTAGAGCTGCTTCAGGTTGTAGCAAATTATCCATACTGCTATTCACTTACCTTTATTAAAAAGTTATGATCTGATATCCCCAAAGTGGCTGCAGATGATTATAACCACCTAGGGTCAGGAATGGAAGTGGTTAACACTGTTATCATGTCCGAGGCCCCATGGTCTACTCCAACAATGATGACAATTTATTTGCAAAGAATGGGCATCTACAACTCTGGAAAAGAAGATGCACTAAGGGAAACGAATGTGTGCAGAGGGAAAAAGCTCAATTTTTACCTCTGGAGAGATGTTTTTCCAAGCTTTCGATCAGGCTGGCGTGTGGGGAGGGGCCGTTGCCTCCTTTCTCCATTCCACTCATGCTGAAGCTCAAACTTGGGAGCAGATGGCTCTCTGGCTGTCACTCAGAAACCTCACCTGCGCACTTCCCTGGCAGTGCACAGAGCTGTTAGAGGTTGACCATGATCCTGAACATCCCAGGGATGTGGCCTTGTCAAAATAAAGTTGACCTCTAAATGACACTCCAAATATTAAGACATCTGAGGTGCTGCTGGGAGAAGGCAGAAAGTTGATGCAATGTGAGCCTTTCACCCGAGTTTCAAACCTTTGCCATGCTCACATCAGGTTAAAGGAAGAATAAGAGGCAAATCATTATTTTTTCTCTCACCTGTCACTCAGTATATTTCCTCCTAAGCAAGCTGATAACTCAAGGGATACGCCCCAGGTACCATTTTTTGGCACCTGTCCCAAAGGAGAAAGTAGCAATCCATTATTCTGAAAGATAGTTCAATTTTTAACAAGTTTTATATATATATATATATATATATATTAATATTACCCCTTCTCTGAGTGAAAACTCTAGTCACTTGAGAGGGACATACCTACGCCCTTACCTGAAGTCTCTAGTGAGGCAAACTTCTCTTTCTGCTGCAGTGAGCCCTTTTTTCTTGACACTCACAGGAAGACTGGGGCATGAGATGATTGTAGTGAGTACAGCCATTTTATACATTCCATCTGAGACTCGGGGCCAAAAGCTGGTTCCTGCCCTCCCTCTTCCCTGGGCCGCCAAAATAATGCCCATTTCCTTGTGCTGCCGTTGCCTTTGTCGCTGTAGTGACACTGATGCTTTGCCAAAGGACTTTGCCGCCTGAACATCATCCCTCACCCTGCTCCTGTCACCACTCCGGCCCCATTGCTGTGTGCTGGGGCACAGGGATGCTGCTTGGAGCTGAACCACCACGCTAACATTTCGTTTGCCTTATTTTTCCACTAGTTTGGCTCCAAACTAGTTTTATGCCTCTCCCTCCAGTTCAGCTGCCAAATGAAGGAAAACAAAAACAAACCCAACTTTGCTACCTTAGATATGTCAAATGTGATTCAAGTTCTTCACTGCACTTCTCAGACCGATGCTGGAATTGCTTGCAATCCTCTGTAGTTATTAAAGGAAATTCACTTCACATGGACAAAAATCTCAAACTCAGGAGCGGAAGTTACATTAAAAACACTTTGGCTGTGTAAAGTGCTTGATGAAAGGAAAATGCGATGGCCAAATTGCCTTCTCTCATCTGTATCCCTCCTTGGCCTGTCACAGGCTCCATCGAGATGAATAGAAAGACTCCCATTGATGTCAATGGGCTGGGGATCAAGCTCTTGATGTCCGTGCTTTGAGGGACTGAGCAAAAAACACGTTTATGCCGCATATATCTAGGTAATTTTAATTGTGGCAGTGGAGTGAAACAGCACCTGTACCTAAAGGATGGAAAAAGGAAAGTTAACAAGGGGCTGTGAAGTGCTACAAGACGGGGAACTGCCTGCCAGTGAAAATAATGAGGAGTCTAGGAGATGCCTGATTTCTTTTAAGACAATATTTAAAAGTTTAGCCTCTGCTTCTTCTCTGTGTAAGCGCAGTATTGAGTTTTGCTAATACGTGGCTCATGTGTATGTCCTTCCTTACTGAGATGCAGTAGAGAACTGGGCTCCTCCCTCGCTCTCCTCATCCCCGGCCAGCAAACCAGCTTCTGCTGGACACCGGTCCCAACGTCTCTGCTCCCAAGAGCAGGATTTAACCACCACCTATCTTCCAGATGCACCTTTTCTCCTCTGAAAGACCTTCTCTCTGGCCTTCTCTCTGCTGACCGGTTCCCTAGGGATGCAGGGCAATTTCCTCCTTGTGCTCTCCCATGGGAATTGCTCCCACATACATTATCTCCAAGACCTGCCTGGGAGTGCTACAAGTAAGATATGCCTGATGATACAGGGAGTGTATGCCTGGAGGATTAGCAAGGGTTTCATGCCACGGGGAGCTGTAACTACTGTAATTTTCCCTCAAGACAGGAGATACAGTCTATCCTGCTGCTTGATCCTTAAAATGGCCTCTTTATTTGTCTGTTTGCAAACTGGTTCAATTTTCAGAAGATTAAATTCTCTCTACATTAATAATGGAGGCAATCAACTTTCTTACAAGAAGTTTCTTTAGCATTTCCCTCAGCTACAAACAAATCTAAGCTTTGAGAAGTTGTATTTTAGCAAGAATTCCTGGGAGTTTGCAATGTTCATACTCTTACTGGTATTACAGGTCACTGCCCTTCTCAGCATTTACCAAACCTGAAACACTAAATAGCTTGTTATTTCTACTTAGAAATGTGTCTATGCTTGCACCTGCTAGTAACCTTAGTGTAGCAAAGACAGATTAAACATTTGAGTAATTTAGCTTAGTTCCAGTTCAATTTCAATTAACAGAAGAAAATCCTCTCAGACGTAATACTCTATTTTAGGTTTGGTTTTAGTTTATTTGTTTGACAGAAGTAAGCATTTAGGCTTACAAGTTAAAATCACTAATGCTGTTAAAAATACAGTTTATGAAATTAAAAAATAAGAAAAAATAATAGAAAATTAAAATACTGATTTCAAGGATATTTTCCCTTTTTATGTTTTAAACATAGTAAATAGCCCAGAATGAATACTGTACAAACATTTCAGGGACGAAATCGTAGTATTATAATATAAGGTTTTATTTCCTAACCTTTAACCTTTCTATATGTTTATTTACTGTACTTAGAATGTAAAATGTGCTCCTGCCCAATTTATTGATGTCAGCTTGTCTTCTCTGATACCATTCTTGGCTGTCTTACCCAGGTTGAGCTGGGAAGGTTTATCCAAATACCTGTCTCACCTACCGTATTAGGCAAGAAGATGTCTTCTGAAGACATCTTCCTCACTTCACAGGCAAGGGGAATATGAGTCCAGGGAAATAAGAAGGTTGGCTGGCCAACGTCTCCCATTGAGGTCGAACACCATGTGATCAAATAAAAAATACTCTCTTCACAAAGTGATGTTAATTGTTAGGAAGTCAAAGTTTCCTTTTTGTGTGGCAAATGAGGTCCAGCAGTTTCCATAGGTAGATCAGGAAGTATAGGGTTGAAGAAGGGAGCAGGTGTACCTCAGGATTCTTGGGTCAAATCTCATATGTATTGATACATTTGAAAACACACACATCTCAGTTTTGCTGGTTCTGATTTTTTTATTAAGGAATCCTTCTTCCCAAATGAATTGTTCCCCACATCAATAAGACCTCAGACTAAAACTTCCCACTCCACCCACCCCCAAGCTGCTGACTTTTATGCTTTTATATGTTTCTTGTGTTTCTCCCTATCTTTGAAAAGTTATAAACCCATCTTTTTTTTTTTCTGTGGAATCGTTTTGTTTTCTGTAGCAGGACAAAAGCTATTGATGGATATGTATCAGTGAGCTGTATTTGGAAAGATGGAATGGGAGAAAGGGGACAAGAAAAAACAAAGAAAAAATGCGGAAAATCCTAGAGTATTTTTAAGCTGCCTGATATACTTTTGATGTAAACACCTGGCAAGAACTCTGTTAAGGAGTAATGGGGAAGTTACAGATGCATGAGGAACCAGCGGTTCAGTGGACACTTTGCATTTTCAAGAAATGCAGGGAAAAAAGTGACACCATTCTCATTCAAATTAGTTTGACAGAATAAAAAAGGAATGCTTACACAAAAGAAGTAAACATCATCATCACCTCTCTCCAGCGGTTCTCACTGAGCAATCATTTCCTCTTGCCCTCACCGGTTGACAGACAGAAAAACCATGTATCCAGCCCCTCAGAGACACAAATGCTCTGGTTCCAGGGGAACCTTTGTTTAGAAAATCAATTGAAGTGAAAAGGATACCGATAAACGTTTAAGAACGGTGGGGAGCTAATGGTCTTTTAACAGTCCAAAGACACAATAATTATAGTAATCTTTACAGAAGACTGAGAACAGCAGCTCCTACCCTGAGCACACATGTGGGCAACCTCTTGTGGGACTCAGTGCTCCTGACACACTGAGGTGCCACGACAAAGCTGTATCAGAAAGAAATGTAGGACAAGAAACATGGTGAAAGGGAGGTCCATTTGGTGTCATGTTTAAGTTTAACTGACACATCTCCTTATTTCCATAAGCTATTTTAGTCCTTTTCAGTTCGTTATTTTCTGACTCACCTGTACATTATTTCAGTGTCTTTGTACTTTGCCACCCCCCTCTCCCCCCATTACAAAATGAAAAGAAGACAAGCCAGAAAAAAACTACTCTGGGACCTGGCTGGCCTCATTGAGGCAAAAAACCCCGTTGCAGGGTGGTGTTTCCAAGAGAAAGATGCCTCAGTGCCCTGTAACCCAGCTTCTCTGCTGTCGCCTGGCCATTCCCAGATGTATCTCTGATAAGGGACTGCTGATAAGGTCCAGCCGTGTAGTCCACAGCTGCCAGTCCTGGTCATGCTCTGCCTGCCAGAAAGCTTCAGAAACCTAAACATCTTGAGATTTAACCAGTTTCCCATGACAGGAGTTTGATTTTTCTTTCCTTTAGCAAACCTATTCAGTCCTTTCCTTCTTTCTTGGTTGTTCTGGATAGATAAACCCCAGTTTGAATCACAGGCTTCACACCTGAGTCAGAAATTTTTCTCTAGTTTTCTAATTTTATCCACATGGCTTTTTATTTTACCTTCTTGTCCTGCATAGCTTGTTTATCTCCTAAATTTGTCTAGCCCACTTCTGTTTGCTTCGTGATTTGTGTCTTAGCACATTGCTCTTCCACCTTCTTAAAAATAAAAAGTCTTAATTTTCCTATGGATTGCTCTGCCACCCACCACTGCAATTTATAAAGACCTGTCACCACGTTCAAGTGCCAATCTTACCTCAGTGAACAAGTATCGTTCATTGGTGCTAAACGACTTTCTGAAACCTCAGATTCCATGCTAGATCTGAAGGAGCCAGGCTAGAATATGAAAATTTTGAATTCAAAATTGGATGGTTTGGATTGGAAGTAGGCAGCATCTTCCTGGCACTGTCTGCATGTCCCACGAACTGATTTTCCTACCTGCTGTCCCATGGCCCACATTCACTCTTCATACAGGAATCTGTCTCTTTTTTGCAATTGCAGAAGTGGAGTGCTGTAAATAAGTTATCATCTCTCCGCTTGCAAGTCTGCCTCTTTCTAGAAGTTCATGCAAATAAGAGAAGTTTCTCAGGTGCTTGACATATGTTTTCCTCCTTATTCTAGTTGTTCAGAGCCTGCCTCCTCCCCTCTAAGGAAAACCAAAAAAACCCACTGACAGCCCAACAGGAAATTTTTATTATTGACTTCAAAGAGCATCAAATATTAATTCAAAGCCTGAGTAGTAAGATGCCCCATTCTTGTTGAAGATATTTCAATTTAGTAGCTAGTGATACTAATATAATTAGCTGGAGCTTACTTTTCACACACACCCCGCCCCATGCTTATACATAGAACCACAGTTTATGCAGATACCATGCTAGTCTTCAAAACACAGAAATAAATGCATAGTTAACCTATCTTAATGCTGAAACAATCTTTTTTGCTTTTATTATGGACTGAATAAAGATTCAGATTTGTAGAAATTGTTCCCTGCAAAATAAGCAATTACATGTAAGAACACTTGTCATTCTTTAGACACATAGGTCATAGAAGCTGTGATTAAAATTATGGTGTCAGATCTCTTTTCTCTCTACTTCTAACATAAATTAAGGTTTAAATACTAGGTTATTTTAAGCAGTGATCCAGACTGATGCAGTTTGTCTTTCCTAATCGGAACCCCCTGCCTCCCTCAAGAAAATCCTATGACAATCACCACTGCAAAGCCCCAGCGTTTTGCTTTTGAAAGGAAACAAAATGACTTCTCAGAAAAGAAGATGGGCATCTCAGCAGAACCATTTTAATCTGCAAAATAGCAAATTGTGTGACTGAGTGGTTACGGGTCCGAAGCAAAATTTACGCAAGTGAGGATTTCTTGGAACAGCTGGGTCACACTCTGAATCCACAGCCCAACTACTGGGACCGGGGAAGTTTTTTCACTTAAAGATTCTTTAAAAAAAACCCCTTGAATCTGAGACAAAAATCTTAATTTTTTATTTGTAAGAGGATTTTCTATGATTTTCTGACTGGTTTTCTCACTTTAAACTTTCTACTGATTTTCCATCCTTTGAGCTCTACTAGACTTTGCACATGGATTACTTTTCACTGAAATTTAACAATATTCAATTTCATTACCAGTTTTAGGAGAAGAGACTTGAGGTTTCCTTTTACACAGTAACAAAAGTTCAAGATGGAAAAATTCTGTCTGAGTCAAAAAGAGCTTTTTTGTATATGAAGAATTTGAGTCTGATTTTATTCTCATGCTGGAAGAAATATAAAGCCTTTGAAGTCACTCCATCAAAGTCAACAACTACACAGTTATAAAGAAAAAAATGAGCTGTTTATGTCTCCTTTTTTGTTTGTTTCTTGCTTTAATCTGAAAAAATAATAAAAATAATCTGATTTATGATTGTTCTTTGTGTATATAAGGCATGACAAATACATTCAAAAATACAGACCAAATACAGTTCTGATAAAAAATTCAGGATTCTTTCCTTTCATTTTCATGGAGTGAGTTTTGGCTTCTTATTTTTGATTTTTTTTTTAGAATCCACATTTTCCACTGTGGTCTCCTTTATTTGGTTTATTAATATTTCTCATGTCATGAACAGAAATGGCAGGGGTTCTGCTGCACTTTTGGCATCTAGAAGCAAAACCATCTATCGAGTCAAAATAAGTGAAGCTCACAAGTTTCTCTCCATTTTGTTTTTTATGACATCACCATGACTTACAATTTCAAAGAGATGAAATTAAAAAAAATTAAGTGATTTCAAGTGTATAAATACAATGGTAAAAGTGGAATGTGTTCTATCCTAGGATGTTAATTCAAAAAAAAAATAAAAATCAGGGTATTTAAAGCCTGAGGGGTTTGCTTTTTTTTTTTTAATTATGCAAAATTAAATTACAATGATTATATTGAGAAGAACAAAAGGATGAAAAAGGCACATATTTTGGTAGGGGTGGAATGTAGCTGTGCCAAAATTTCTGCACATAAAGATCATGTAAGTGAATTTTAAATAGTGGAGAAATGTCAGTGTGGGCTCCTTGGGCAGGTGGTGCAAGCGCTGCCCAGTGCGGGGCAGAGCAACTCATAAGACAAGCCATGATGCTGCTGGCATCGCCCTTTCCGAGGTCCATAAGGTTCATCACTAGTTTGTTTTCTCCTTCGGTTTTGGTTTGACAGTCAGGCCATCTTTCCTTTCTTTGCTCTATTATTTATGTGTTTACAGTTAAGCACACAGAAAGCACCTGAAATAGACTCTTCATTGCCTTCTGATGTCTCTGTGGAGGATTACCCCAAACTTCCACTGGCTGAAACCTGGCTGAACACAAATTTCCTTCTCCGTGTCATTGTGGAAGAGAAGACTGAGAGGGGATTTCATCAACATGTACAAATATCTTAAGGGTGGATGTCACGAGGATGGAGCCAGACTCTTCTCAGTAGCACCCAGCGACAGGACAAGGGGCAATGGGAACAAACTGAGGTTTCAGTTGAATATGAAGAAGAACTTTACTCTGAGGGTGACAGAGCACTGGAACAGGCTGCCCAGGGGGGTTGTGGAGTCTCCTTCTCTGGAGATATTCAAAGCCTGCATGGATGATGTCCTGTGCAACCTGCTATAGGTGAACTTGCTTTAGCAAGAGGTTGGACTAGATGATCTCCTGAGGTCCCTTCCAACCCTTGCCATTCTGTGATTCTGTGGAGACAACCTTCTTACCTCACAGGGTTTGTTTTACTTTTTAAAATCTACAACATGCTGTATTTGAGGCTTCGTGAATTAAGATGTGAAGAACACGTGCCAGCAGGAAGGTTACTGAAGTTCCTCCCAGCGCAGCTGAGGACCTCATTTTATCCACCTGTACAAATGGAGAGCTGGCACTGGCCAAATGCTGAGTGCTCGCTCTATCCCTGGGACTCAGGGCTGGCTTCAGGGCATGGTGAGGAGCACCAAGAGCATTTGTGCAGCTGACAGGGTGGAGGAGAGATGGAGAGAGACTTACCCCCTTTCAACTGTAGAAAATATCATTCCTCTGGATAAATCATAAATATACTCCTAGAAAAAGCATGAGGGAAAGTATAGGTTACTGTGGTAGGAAGAAGAGAAGCAATGGAAATGGCAGTAGGTGATGTAATGGCCTAAAATCATGAGGGACCAGAGAGTGGAGTGCCAGTGGACACATTTACATTGGACATATCTTCATTTCTGAGGAATCTGCCCCTCTTAAGGGCTCAGCAACACTTGTAATGCTTGGCGTGCTGACCTAAAACAAATTTACTAGAGAAGTCAATTTGCTTTAGTTTGGGTAGGGAAAAGGGACATGTTTTCATATCACAAATCTCTTTGGGGATTTGAATTATCTTTCTTTCCTTGCAGTTCTAAGAAATATGTGTTCATCTCCTATGCCTGTGCATAGTTAGTGGCTCCTGGGGAAGGGAAAAGATGTTATCCTTGTTGCCTGGCTAGCATTTTAGGAGTCCCTAGAGGTGTTCCGCTTCTGTACGTCCTTAGGAGGGCAACCACTGCGCGCAAGCACGAGCGAATCAGTCAAAGACACTGTTCAAAGGGAGGTGAACATTGTAAATGATCCTGTCATCATTGCACACGGGTCCTAGAGCGGCCTTTGCCAGGAAGATGCAAACATTACAGCTTTGGAAGGAAACAGAGCCATGAAGCAGTTGTACTGAATACCAGCACGACACCAGTCCGACAATGACTGTGATAGCACAGCAGGAACAGAAGGAAAAGCGCAAGTTTCAGTAGTTATTCTAAAGAAATATTTAATCTAAAGGGAAAAAAGGAGGCAGAAATGTCAAGAAAGTGTCTTTTAATTATGATAGGGAGAAAGATTATAGCTGTATCTGCCTGGAATTTGTATTTTGCAAAACAGATTATTAAAAAATTGACTTCAAGAATAAAAATTTTAAAAAGCCTCTCCTATTTCAAGATTTTCTGTATATAAACTAACAGCAAGTTTTGTTTAAGGACATAATGTTTAAATTCAATATAACTGAAACAAGATTTGATTTTTAAGAGTACAAAAGACAACCAAAAAATATAAATAAAAAGGCAACAGTCTCTTAATCCCAAATAGACCTAATAATTTCAAAATGTAGCTTCCTATATCACCTCTCTGCCCCCTCCTCCAGTTTTGATATCGGTGACATATTTGCAAAGGGTTTTGAGGCTTTGGTGAAATTACCTCCTCTGATCAAAACAAAGGTTTCCCAGGGTTTCTGGATCTCGCTCCATCCGTGGTGGTAACCAGACATTATAAATAGACTGCGCCCTTTCACTCTCCCTCTCACTAACTAAAATGCAATCGATACCTCATCATCCTTTCTTCTGAGCAGCAGCCCACAGGTTATTTAGCTTCAAAACACTACTATTGAGACTGTCAGTGTCAAAGGAAATGGTAGCATTGTCCTGCACTAATGTGATTCTGTCCCTAATGTGATGGCCTGTGGAAATAGGCTGCCTCCATCTCTCATGTGATATTCAAACTCCATTCAAGCCTTTAGCATTTCCTTCCTTTCTCTCCTGCAATTGTTTTCTTTTGTTGTGGGAACCGAAGAGGCGCAAATACTCCTTTAATAATCTCTAACTGAAGATCTCCAAGAGTTATTTGCGCAGCCCGTGTCCATGAGGATCTCCTAGTGGGACCTACTGAGTGTGTCACTGCCAGAGCTGTTGCACAGGGAAGAGGCATTTCGGGGCTGTGTGCCTCCCCCGTTGTGCCCAGAGGAGGCGTGTGGGAGAGGAGGATCTGGAGCTCAAACTGTTTTTAGAAAGTTTTTTGTGAATTCCCTTCACTGAAGACTTAATTTTTGTGGTGTGGGGATCAGTAGCACGCAGGTCATTGTGTGTTGTTGGAAACAAGAGGGAACCACCCCTTCTGAATGGCTTACCCCTACCTAATTCTTCTCAGTTTATGGATTAAGAAGGAATTTCACAGGTGCACTCTTGCTTGGTCTGATTTAATCTCTTTGTTAACGCTGCAAGATTTTCACTAAAAACTCAGCTTTTTTGTGCTCCATCTTCACAAAGAACTGGTGTTTCTGATGTTTGGTACTCTTACACTTTCTGGCAGTTTCTATGTTCTCCAAGACATCTGCAAAAGAGGCTGCTCTGGTAGTGACCTCTGCAGGTCACATCTTCTTGTCCATGGTGTGAAATACGCTTGTAAGTGACACAACTCAGAAGCATAAACTCATGCTCAGAGAATCTCAAAGTTTGTGTGATGGCATTATCATACTCTGCAAAGCTGTTGGCAACTGCCAAATACATTTCATTTATATTGAAGTCTGAGAAAAACATAATTAGCACCTCATATTAAAAAGAAAGCAGCATGCTGTTGACAGCAAGCCAGGAAGTTGATAAACACAACTTCCTCAAATTAAATTTTCCCGAAAAACATAGATGAGGACATAAATACTGAACAGGCTGGTGTTAGCAGCTGTGCAGCACAGTCACAATTAAACTTCATACCCTAACGTTATCACTTACTCTTATAACACATCTTTTCAGAAGATTTTCAAATTATATCAAGCAAATATAATGTTTCGGGGGGAGGGGGGTGTCTGAACAAGGGATGCTTTGATAACATAAGCACCACTCAAAACAGACATATGCAAGTTGCTGAAAAACTCTTGCAATTCCAGAGTTGGTTGTCGTCCATGTGTAATGCTCAATTCAAAATGCAGTGCAACTTTCTTTTTGGAGCTATGTGGAAATGTAGCGTTTCAAAATAGAGATTCCTTTAACAGGTAGAACATATTTGAAAAGAGAAAAAGAAGCAAACCCATATGTTACAGAGTGGACTTCCCTGCTGCTTAAAGCCCATCGCAAGCCTTGAAGATAGGGGTATACGGCTCTGCGGCATCCCCTGTCCTGGTGCTGTCTCACATCAGCTGGGCGAGCACAGGCAGACCAAGAATGGAAGTGCCTTTTTCCTGTACTAGACCAGGGACAGATTTCGACAACCCAGAGGCCTCAACCCTGACACCTGCTGTTCCTAGACCTGTTTCCAATGTGGGACAGCTTTTGCGCACTCCACGTTTTCTTCGGGGCTTATCCTGAGAACCTCACAGTCCAATCTTCTACCATCTGGTCTGCTTTCTCCTCTCTTCCTTCACTGCCCCATTCCCCCCTGCTTGCATAGTATAGGTTTTCTTCCCATGCATACCTCTTCCTCCTGTTACAACTTGGTAATTGTTTCTCTCTAATTGTGTTTATTCTTTGCTGTTCGTGTCTTTCTATTTTATTAGTCCCTTTCTCATTCTGCAGATGTATGTTATGCTGTAGCAGCTTCTAGGTAATTTTTATGTATTCTGTGCCAAGCTTGCCCTTAATAAATATTAAAAGACACACACATGTATAGTCATAAATCTGAGAAAAGCTGAAGGGACTGATTTCTAGAAGCACACCAGAAGGCTGCCTATTTTCTTTGGCTTAGTCCCAAATGCTACCCCAGTTATACCAACCTAAGTGCAACTGCCCTGGCAGTAGGTTGTCTTCCTTCTGAAACCGCCAGCTGAAAGGAGGAAGAGAAATATCAAGAACAGAAACTCCCATTACCATTAAATCCAACAATTTTTTGTGGGTATATAGGTATACCTGATATCACTGTGCGGCTCAGCAGTGATTGCACAGAATTGTCTGTTGGCAGTCTGTGCAAAGGGTGAAGAAGGATTTTTCATTTCATGCATCATTTGCAACTACCTTCAATAATTCAGCAAAGTCAATACATACCCTTGATGCAAAGTTAAGAGAAAAACCCTGAAGCAAACAGACAAAAGTAAGTAATCCAGAGAGTGATCAAGCAGCTGAATCCTTTTTCGCTTTGTTTTTTCCCCCCATTTTGCTACATGCTATGTGAAAGTGAGTGATTTTTTTTTTGCACAAAGTTCACCACAGTCATGGAACCCCTTTGAAATAAATACATTTCAAAGGATTTTGTAGTGCCTATATTTGCTCAGACCATCCAGGATTCAAACAGCTCATTCCCCAGTGGCAGAGACCAGAGAGTATTCTTGGGAGAACATTTAATCCCTAACAGTAAGGAGAAACATTTAGATGGGCTTCTTTATCCTGACCTCTGCTTCCCCAAATGGAGAGAGAACTGTCAGGAAAAAAACGGGGTAACACAGAAACCAGAAATCACTGCAGAATGACACCACAGCCCGTAGTCTGAGGTGAAAAAAGTCAGCACTGACTTCCTCAGGGTGACCAAAAGCTCCAAATTTGATACATATCCCACTCTTCATGTGGCAAATTCTGGCTATGAGGGTGGGCATGCCACGTAGCCATTCTAGAGTGGGCAAAGGGCTGAACTGGCAAACCCAGACCTCCTGTGAGACAAAGCACTTCTTTACCCTCTGTGGATTTTTTTTTTTTTTTTTTTTTTTTTAAATTTAGGAATGTGACCTTCAGCCTGCTGTAGCATCAAGTAAATGGATAAATTGTTGCGACCTCAACAGACTGCATGGCTCTGCTGGGAAAATTTTTAATGTTTCATGCTTAAAAAGGGAGAGGATCATTGCGCAAACATGACAAGTAACTCTAGAAACACCATAAAATGCCTGTAGAGAAGAGGAGTGTGTTTGGGACACACAAAAGGCAGTGGGGTCAGCAGGTTGATAAAGTACAACTTCTCCTGACAGCGTCTTACTCAAGAACCAGGTATGGTTGGTTTGAGGGCTGGACAACAGGAGTAGGAACATTTGTTTCCATGCTGCGAGATCATTGTGGCTGCAGATGTAACTCTCTCTTTGGCCACACCATTCCTCTCGGACATGGCACTGGAATGGGAAGACCAAACATCATTGGAGAAGTGCCATTCTGCTCTTCGGTGTTTGGGAGCCTGGACTTAAAATGGCATAGCCCCAAAAGCCACTTCTATGTGGACAGAAGAGTAAACTTCCTTAGTCATCACAGCACTCCTTAATTATAAATGGCTTTCATTCTTAACCTGCTTTCCAGACAATGAGTTCATAGAAGCTTTGTGTCTGAGGCAGCAAAGGCATTCACTGCTGGGTCAATAAAGGGAAAGACTTGGTGAATCACAGCAAGCAAGAGGTGTGCTGGACTCCACGACTGCTTGAGGAAAGACTCTTGGAGAAAAGCATAGGCAGTATTCTGGGCGTTATTTTTTCTCAAAGTTTTCTTTTGAGAGAGGTTTTCTTTCCTGCTAAAAATTCAGATTTCTTTCAGCTCCTGCTCCATCCTCTTGCTTCAGCAGAACACAGCAAACACGTTTCATTTCCTTTCCTGCCTAGTGGGATGCTGAGGAGATGTGATCTCTGAATTGGTACATGTTTCAGCTGGCCCATATTCCCAGCAAAATTTATGACACATGCCAGTGCCTCCGCTAGCTGATTGGATATGGCCAGGGAAATGGAGAAAGCCTCAACTCGCTGAGCTTCAAAAAATGAACTTCACTTAAATGATGTATTGTTGTTTTGCAGCAAAAAGGAACACCTGGCTTGTACAGTGGGGAAAAAGAACAAAATGCAACATTCATAAAAATGACTGAAAAGGGACTGGAGAATATGGTTATTTTTGCTTCCGCTTGAGAGAAGGTGCCACAAAAGAGTGTTTGCAATTATAATCTGGCATATCTGTTGCTTTTGTTTGACATGATTGCATTCCTATGTCCACTAATTCAGTTTTAATCTTCATTAACTTCTCTTGTACTTTACAGAACAGATTCAGACCGTCTGATGCTTCCCATGTCACTTGGAAGAACCATTAGGAAATTATTATTGCTTTTCTTATGACACTAGTTAGTTACTGCTTCATACATAAAAGTAATTTATATTGCGTGAATGAGATTTTGGGTTTGCTTCTCCCATTGTACATCTTCAGTGCAGATGTGTTGGCTATATTCTGAAATAAGAGAGTAGAACTGACTCCAGAAAAAAAAAAAAATTGTTTGTAGCTTCAGTGCAAAGAAGATTTGCAAATATTTTTAGGTATCTCAGAGTTTAGAATGCCGGATATGGAGCACCTGCTTAATTCAGCTAAGATAAGAGTTAACCCAAATTGTAACTGGGCAGAGAGAAGCAGAGAGGCATGGGAGGAGAGTGAATGACCGGAGAGGGCCCAAAGGTAATCCTTCATCTATTAAACTACAACAGAGAATATAAAATACAAAGTCTGCATGCGTGTGCATGTATCTGCAGGATAGATAAGATCTATATTTATGTCTACATACATAGAAGAAATACATAAACCGAGGGATACATTTTTAGCAACAGGATATATAATGCTAATTTGCTTTTTCCTAAATGCTACAGAAAAGCAAATCCTGTAGCAGATTCAGCATGAAGATATAGAAGCCATATCATTCATTAAAGCCAGACCAGCCCTTTTCTAATGAGTAAACAAACACAGCTGACTCTGGCTCTTATTTACATGTAGAGTCCTGCACTCTGCACCGAGCAGTAAAATTTTGAGTAATTTTAATGCTTGATGAGTGTGTTATGAGATCCTAGCACCGACATGAATGAGGTTCCTGGGAGAGCAGAGGTACCTTATGGCTGTCCATTATAAGCGTGTAAACAAATGGTTCTGGTGTACGAGCGCTGATTTAGAGCTCCTGCCTGGGCGCGTTAATGGAATTAGTGCCTAGAAATCCTAATTGCAAATGAGCAGCTCCACCTAATTGGTCCAGCAGTATTAATATAATCAAAGTGTACTCATCTTCACTGGGAAAATGTGATGCCCATTTTGGTCCGTATTGTTCTTGGAGATATCATTTCAACCTTTGTTCTTGGGAAGCAGAATCCATTATGATGTATGTATTTTAAATAATAATTACTTGCCAGTAAGTGCTGGTCCCAGAAGAAATATACTCTGAACTGATTAGCACTCAACCACCAATCCCTCCGTAGAGTTAGGGAGTTCTGTAATATCTTTCCTAACTTTTCAATTAGCTTTTGATTTGGGAGCGTTTTTGCCTCCTGCCACAGAGGGAACTGGCTGGCAGAGCGCAGCGAGCAGTGTAAGGGTATGGTGAACCCTCCAAACCCACTGCTGTCTGGGGGTCAATGACAGGTTTAAAAACCACAGACATGGTATTTTCAGAATAATATGGAAAATAAACAGGGCTGCTAAATACATGCCACTGCATGTGTGCCTTGGTTGTTTGTTTTAAAACATTTAGTACATGGATTCCTCAATATTCTGATGCTTGGAGAAGGGCGCAGTTGCTCTTGCAGAGATAATTCACCAATTGCAAACATTTCTGTTCTGCTGTCTGCATGCCTTCAGTTGAGTGATCTGCTAAATAAGAGCAATCCCTGAGACTGCAGTGGACAATCCTGCTCTGTGCACTAGTCTGCTAGTCGGTATAAATCAGGAGGTGACCAAATTCCTGGCAGTCTGAGCTGTGGGGCCAGTTACTTTAGGAGATTACATATGAGCAAATCATACCAGTACAGAAACCATTCACTTTCAAAATGATCTGCCAACCACAAAATTAAATAAATTGGCTGGATAATTTATTCATAAAAAGTAATTCCACCAGTTCTACCACTTAACCCCCAAAAAAAAAAATCAGTGTATCAATGTATATATTTTTGAAAAGTATTATATGATAAGTGATCAACATAACATACCATCAACAAAGTTATGGAATCACCTTGCATTTATATTTCAATAGCACAAAGTAACTCCTCATATGCAAATTACACAAAAATATAACAGCAGTGATTTCTTGGTATTACAGAGAAAATCAAGACAATTTGAAAATAGACACACTGTTTTCATCAAACTAAAGATTAATTGTTTACCAAAGGCCTGGTGGTCAGACCAACAATTAGCTGCTGGTTCATCAGAATAATTATAGTGAACAATTGAAAAAAAAAAAAAAATCAGTACAGGGAAATAAAATTCCTGAACTGCTAATTCCAAAACAGTAGCCTATTTCTGTCTTTTTGACACAACAACACGGTGTAGCAGCATTTTTAGGATAAAACCCTGTTTCTTTCAAAAGCAATGACAAATCTTCCATTAACTCTGGGAGAGAAGGAAAAAGAGGGACTACTGCTTTACCTTTATTTCTATCTCCATATTGGTTACAAGCGTTTGTGAAGTCTCTTTCAAACGTGAATAAATATCATGATTCCTTCCCATGGTCTCCCTATGGTATAAGTGTGTATAAGGATAATAAAGCACGTGAGATTGGGAAAACATTGCCTATGAAACCATCTCAGGATGCTCTTTTGTACAAACAGATTATCAGCACAGCATTTTTGAAAGCAGCTTCCTAATTTATTTTAAGACAGGCTAATTTTGCCTCTGATGTTGTTTATTGATGAACTAGAAGCCTGCTTGCATCAGAAGAAAACTATCTTGAGTAAAACACACAGAACTGCAGTTTGGGCTCCAGGGAGTGCTTCAGCACTTGCTGACACCCAGGAGATGCTGGACCTGATTTGCATTTCTCCTTGCTAACTTACAGCTCACTTGTACAAAGTCTCTTGTGTTCTTCAGAAGCAAACAATTTTTGAGAAAATAAATATGACCAAACCAGCTATTGGCAAAGTTGATCAGTATGGAAGACTAAAAAAATAAATAACCAATAAGAGAGACACAAAGAGAGACTGACTCTTCTGTGTCCTCGCTCCTGAGGCAAAGTAACACCACGCTGCCTCCTCCTCAAAGCCGCATCTCCAACAGCGACTGGCAGCACAGGGCTGTCTCAGAGGAAGGACCCGGGCAGGTCGTAGGCGAGCACCGTCCCGAGGAGCTGCGGCAGCACTGGCCGGTGACCGCGCTGTCAGGGAGAGCACCCTGTGCGGGGGCAGCACGCCATCCGCTTGGGGATGACTCACGTCTCTATGCCACTTGATGCAAAATTGATGCTGCCAGTGCACAGCCCAAGGTCTTACTTAACTGTAATTCTCATTTGATTTTCTCTGAAACTGAATGGTCATTTCCAGGAAAAAGCGAACTCCCCTACGCTGCCTTCAGAGCAGCTCAGCTCAGCTCTCAGAGAAGTGGCTCTGCTACAAGGACATCTTTCAGACTTCAAACTGCTGGTGTGGGATGTCTTCTGAAGAAGGACAGGGCATTTGCTTTTGGCTTTTTTAAAGTGTTGCAGTAGTGATAAAACACAAGCCAGAGGACAGCACTACCTTTAGCAAATATCGACTGTGCAGAGCCTCAGAAAATAATTTTATAAGAACTGGCAAATGGCACTACTGACCCTTGCAAAAGGGCTGGAGATGAAAAGTTTCTTTATCTTTCACCTTGTGGTCCTGCTATATATGTTCCCTGGGTACAGCCTTCCCCCTTCAGCTAACGTGAGATCTCCAGAGGAGCAGTGAAAGGGATTTGGCAGATCCAGTTCCCTCTCCTCAGTCCCTTGTCCTGGCCAGCCTCTGGCTATGAGCTGAACCACCCCTTCCTTGGGACCCTGTGGCCTGACAGCAGTCTTGGCCACTAGCTCTTGTTGCAAAAAGGGCTTGTTTTACAGGCCAAACAAACTACAAGGCAGCTCTGTAGTGATCCCTGAAAGCAGTTGTAAAGTGGTTTTGGGTTTTTTTAATAGCAGGGTGTTGAAGCTGTGTTTGGGGATTGTGTGTGAGTTTTCTTACATTTGAGAAAGGATGAACAACTTGCAAAGGTGGTACCTTGTGGTGGAATTAGAAAAAAATTGAACTCAGATTTTGCATGGTATAGGAAAACAATTGTTCCACTTCTGTCACTTAACTAAAAGCCTGATTCTGGAATAAAGTCTCCTCCTTTTGTTCCAAACAGTAAAATCACAAGAGCTTGTCACAGCTTTGGGATCAGCACATCCTTGGGTTTTTTGTGTCAGTTGTCCCCCCCGGCCCCCACTGTGCTCTGTGAGTTGAGTTGTCTTTTTGCTATAACATTTTTACAGTACTTTGAAAATATGAAATGCAATTGAACTGCTAAGTATTATTATTAATATTAGCAGCAGCACCATTTTGCTCTACTGAATGCATTTTCCAACAGACTTGCTATAGAAAAAAACCAGTCAAGCCAGCTGAACTGACATGGTATAAACTTGAAATGCATTTAGAGCTTCTTCACCATATTTGATTACAGTAAGCCAAATGGCTGAAACATCTGCATAGCTGTGCAAACTTTTTTAGTCTATTAAAAAAAATTGAACCTCATGTAGCACAATTTGTTCTGAATCTGTCAGTAAGGTAGACAGATATTGCTTTGCAGGACAATTTTGGGATTGTTTATGAAAAGGATTCTGAGATGCTGGAACGCTGTAGCCTACCTCTCATTTGTATGTATCCAAATATGCCATCAAGAGAAAAACTGCTTCACGAGCTCTTGTAATTGTATCTTTCTCATTTAGAAACTGCTGATAGGTAAATGGCACAACCACTTCTAAATAGGCAACTGTTCTCTGTTGCCCTCAATTTAAAATATAGCTGTAACTTGTAAACGCAAGATCTTTCTTGATTTCTATTTTGGTAGCTGCTGGTTTTGGCAGTGGCAAGAGGATATCTGGCCTTAACCTTCTAAATCAGTTTTATTTCAGACTCAATGGCTTTTACCCCATGCTGTCTCCTTGATGCTCACATGCTTGCTAACACACGCATGGGTTAGTATCTGCGCTCAACATTTCCTCACCTAGCTGCTGCTTCTAACTAACAGATTTTTATTTCCAAACAAGCCAACTTGTTCTGCTTGAGATAATTTGCAGTAGGCAAGAGATAACTAGCACTTGGCTGCTTTTGGCCAGAGGGAGACTGCAAATGACCGTAAGACTAAATCATTAACTTCTGGTGGTTTGCTTCTTGTGATGGCCCCAGTAGCTGTCAACAGAATGGGACATGCACCCAAGATGTTGCTAAGTCAGTGCCCAGGCTGACCTGGGGCAAACCTGGCTGCAGAGGAGGCGAGCTGAAGCTGATGGGCCTTGAGCAGGAGCAGATGGGGAGTACTCTGGAAATCTTCTCTGACAGTCCTACTACTGGAGCGGTATTCCCCTCTAAGGGCAGAGCTACCCCTGGCAGCAATGACTCACGTTAGGCTCTACTTTGGTATCACAGAGTCATACATTAGTTTAGGTTAGAAAAGACCTTTAAGATCATCAAGTCCAACTGTTAACCTAACCCTGCCATCCCACCACTAAACCATGTCCCTAAGCATTGCATCTACAGGTCTTTCAAACACCTCCAGAGATGGGGACTTGACCACCTCCCTGGGCAGCCCGTTCCAATGCTTGACAACCCTTTTGGTGAAGAAATTTTTCCTAATGTCCAACCTAAACCTGCCCTGGTGCAACTTGAGGCCATTTCCCCTCATCCTATCGCCTGTTACCTGGGAGAAGTGACCAACACCCACCTCACTACACCCTCCAGCTGCCAGCTTCTCTAGGAGAATGCTGTGGGAGTCCATATCGGCCCAGGTTTTGGAGCAGGAAGCAGAACCTATGGGCTTGCAAGAGACAAACCTCCCAAACTCTTCATCAGCTCATGTGTGCTACTGCAGGAGAAGGCATGAGGAGACAGCAGGGGTCTGAACCGACAGCTTTTTGGACATTTAAGGCATGACCATAACTAAATATTCTGCTTATTGTGCTGCGAGAATTTCCCTGTGTATTGACTCCTACCTTGTGGTGTATATCTGTTAATTAAAACGAAAATAATCAAAGTTCAAGATTGTGTTTTTCAGTTCCCTCTTACCAGTTGTTGTTGCCATGCTAGTAGGAGAGAGGAGTTTCATAGTTGCAAGGAAATAATAAATGCTATTGAGTTCAATAACAAAGAAAATAGGGCACCTAGGCAGAAAAACAGGTAATAAGGTTGGAAATCCCGACTCCGTGAAAACCATGGAGTCTGAGGTTGCACCCTGGGCTGTAGGAAATGCCTGATATAAGCAACAGGAAGGTATATATTCCAGGACATCTGGGAGATGGGTAAAAGAAATGCCAAAATTTTGGGGATGAGTCAGTTAATGGGTACAAGTCCAGGAAGGAGGAAACTTGACAGCAGTTATTTCTCTGAAAGTCCTGAACAGCTGACGGATCACTACAGACAGATAATGGCCCAAGAACAGCAATAGCAAAACAAAGCAACCTTGAACTGCGAGGAGCTGACAATTTTTATCAAAAACATGATATTCAGTCATAAAAATATTTTGTGGTTCTAGGTCTTGTAAGTGCTTCACCCTCCCCTTCCAAATCCCCCAACAGTGAGATAACACACCCCTTCAAGATGCATAATAGCAGAATAGAAAGATCTTTCAAATTTCAAAGCTGTGTGCTGCAGTGTGCAGCCAGCGCTAAACTGCTGATGAAGATTTGTCTGATAGTTTTCTGAATTCTGGGGATATTTCCAAAGCCAGAGGACCTATTAGAGAGGCTGATTCATAAAGCAAACCCAGCTCCTTTATTCATCTCATGTGCAGGGTTCAAAGGAAAGACCTTGTGATAATGTTACAAAGTACTAATAATACAAGCCTCATGAAAATGAAGGAAAAACAAAATACCGAAGAAACAAAAAGCCTCCAGAAAAATCACATAATAGAACTCAAACCCCGCGAAGCTGGTCTTTGAATACAAGATTGGCATAATACATTTCAAATCTTCAGTCATACAAAAATGTCTTTTTGCATATGAAAGGTCTTTGTAATTTTTGCTATCATCACTATAAGCCTCAGATGCATTGGCTTTGATTTCATAAACAATAAAAAAGAAATAAAAAATCCAAAGTGTTTTCTACAGTGTGTAAAGATGCTTTTAAAAAATGTTATTGCTCCTTCCCCCCTACCAGTTACATGGGGAACTGTCATCCATGACTGCGTGGTTCTTGTTTGTTCTTTTTTCTTTAAGAAAACCCAACAAGAGACTCTTAGCCTGATTGAGAAGGAGAGAAAGGGGAGGGTGGGAGGACAGAAGAGAAAGGTTAGAAAAGCCAGGGGCAGTGGGGTATACTTAATGCAAGATTATACATCAAAACAAATGCATTAATAAATTAATAAAACAAAGCATATGCTACTTCCAAATTCAGCTATGAGAAAAAATTAAGGACATTTTAAAGGTACTGTGTTTTGAAACAAATGGAGAACGTGAGTTCTGCAGGCTCAGAGTTTCTCAAGGATACAGTACTTTTTACTGATATCTTTAGTTGTTCAATATTTGTTTTCTGAGGAATTATTTTTCCACCTGTTTGTTTTTATTTAGTGTTTGAAAGAGGCATGAAAAGGCTGCCCAGAAGAAAGGCAGTTCTGTTTTATGTTCCTTTACAGAAAATCAATAAAATTGGAGCCTGAACTTCAAGTCCCAACACAATCACACGCCAGGTCCCAGCAGCCAAGGACAGCGAGATACCAAGATCTCTCCTCCCTTGAAGCAGCAGCAGCAGAAGTTGCCTGTGGTCCTTGATCTACGGGATGCCCCGATCTACGCCCCATGGCTTCTGCCTGCTTCTCAGGTAGCAAACGCTGGGTTTGTGCAAGACACAAGGGGAGGTCTGAAATTCAGGTGGAGAGCAGCAAACAGACCCCATGCTTTCATTTCACGCAAATGCCGTAGCCATTACCTGAGAGGCCTTGCCTCTGGTGTGACAGAAAGGCTGGGCCATAAGTACATTATGGTCACTGCACAAAGTAACTATTATGCTCATGTAATGTGTTTTCATTCCTTGATATGATATCTTAAAGCCTAAGCAGAGTTCAAGAAGCTCATTTAATTTTAATGTATTTTATCCCTCTAACCAGAACCATTTTTTCTTCAATTACCTTTAGCAGAAATCTAATCTAGCAAACAAGAACAGCAACAAAATATGTCATTACAAATGATTTTTACAATTTTGTTGTTACTCTGATTTATTACGGTGTCAAGTTTTTCTAATTTTGTTTGTTGATTGCCCTTTTAGGAAAAAAATATGTCTTTGAATTTGCAGCAATTGCCAGCAACACGTATGTAAATATTCGGATGTAAAGAGGCAATTTCAATAGCCATTTAAACAGGGTAAAATACCTGCTCAGATACATAGAGTAATGAACTCAGGTCTGTTTACCAATGGTTTACAAAAAATAATGTAATGCTCTACAAGACTATTACAATGTATAGCTCATAGCCAGAATTTAGAGTGGGATAAATACTTTCTGGCAAGGTCATAAAAGGAATCAATGCTGGAAATTTAGTCTTTCATCACAGAACTGTACAGATAATCGCCAGGCAACAAACAATATGCCAGCTATGACCATTTTTTTCTTTCCTTAAGAGATACAGGTGTATCTACATTTGCAAATATCGTAGTGCAAGAGCAAAGGATCTATGGAGGTAAACAGCTCATGCTGTGGACTTAGTGTACACTGGATTTATGTTTAGGCTGTGCATTTCTGCCTGGGGTTTTTTGGACCTTGGATATGGATGAGTGCTCTTCAGGGATGGGAGGGCCTCAGGTGCCTTCCTGGTCACCTCGCTCCAAAAGGGACGTGGGTGGTACAGCCCTGGCTGCCTGGTGAGGTGAGCCAGGGAATGGGGCAAGAGGGAATGATCCTACAATTCACTTCAAAAGTGCTGTCTTGATCCAAAACCAAGCATGAAGGAAAGCGCTCCTTACCTACCTACAAAGCTAACCCTGCCCAGCATTGCAGTGCCCAGGTGTGATGGGGGAGCTACCTCCATGGGTTTCAGCAGCACCCAGCTCCACGTTCATTCCCGGCCCCTTATGGAGGGAACAAAGGCCCATGGGACCTGAGAAGTCCTGGGGTGGCTGGCAGGTAGGCATCCTGCTCCCCTGATTGCTGCTTCAGGTGTGCACAGGGATGGAGGGTCTCACACACACCTCCAGCATACTCCCCCATGCTTGGTCTCTCATGCAGCCCCACCTGCCACCCACGGTACACAAAACATTTGTTGGGACTATTTTTTGTCCTTGATTTCTGTTGTTGTATCTTGACAAAGCTGCAATAAAAATAATATATTGACTTCCATTTCAGATCCAGAAGAAATACAGAATGCAAAATCCCAGATATATTACTTTATCTTGAGATATAAGTTTTGGTTGAAAATTTGATATTGATAAATAGAAAATATTTCATTGACTGATGGTGGCTGCTTTCAAATTTTACCCCACAGGAAATATTATTTTAAATATAGTATAGAACATAAAGTAAGGAAGAGGAGATGGGAAGGCCAAGGAAAGCTCCAGGAACTGGCTGCTTCCTCTGAGGGCAGCACCACATAGCATGTAGTACCCCTGGATGACATGCAACGCTTACTGGAAAATACTCTTCTAATGTGTATCTGTTCAAGGTCCCCCGTTATTTTGCCATTACAGCTGCCAATTTGCCAGCTTTTGAATTCTTCCAGCTTTATGCTGCCATTCAGCTCAGCTTAACCACAGACAACAGGGTTGCCCAACCTTTCCAGTATTCAGCTTCCAATTCACTCCAGTTAACTGTGCAAGTAAAATAAAGCAAACAAAAAAATCCCCCATAGTTTCTTTAGATGCTTAAGTTACTTAATTTATGTGATAGCAAAAGCCAATGAAAAGGAATGCTGTGCCAATTGCCAAAATAAATGTGCAACACTTGCAGAGAATTGACAGTAAAGGCAAACAATTCAATTAAACAAGATCTGGTAATCACTTTTTGGTGACTTTATCAAAGTCTCTTTGTATCAATTAGAAGATCTTTGCTTTGAAAGATTGAGACAAACGATTAATAAAATCAGCTGGAGCTTGAATTTCTTTATTAAAATCAAAGGAATTTCTTATCAGGGCTAAAAATCAAAGTTGAAGTCCTATTTCACAGGAGTCTTTGTGTTTCTATTTTTTAAATGAAATTAAAATAATACTTATCAAAATTTTATGTTAAGTTGCTGTCTGGAATTGTCTTCCTCAAACCTCCTGAGGCAGTTCCTAACTATCTAAGTTCAGCAAATAAGTTGTATAAACAGTGCCAGACCATTTCCTGATTGATATAAATATTTTACATTCAGATAGCCTCTTTTATTTCTACCCAGGTATATCAAGGTCATTTTATTCTGTATTCGTTCATAAAACATTCGTTACTAGTCACACAGGAGGAGTAATACTAGAGGCTTTCCAGCAGAGGGAAAAAAACCCAAAAAACCATAAAGCATCTTAAGCACTTGAGGGTTTCTCCTTTGTTTATTCCCCAAGTGAAAACACGGGGTTAGAAGCCACGTTTCTTGACTGTACCTGCTTTCCTTAAATCAGATGAACACAAAGGCTTGAGGAAATGTTCATGGGGAAAACAATCTGCATCCACACTGCACTCTCTGAAAGCTGAAACATGTGAGAGAAGGGTGACAGAAGGCCAGGGGGTACCTATAACTTCTCTTTCAGATTCAGAAAAATCCTAAACTCAGCTTCTCCAGGAAAAAAGCAAGAGAAGAGGGCATTTATATGCCATGCAAAATAGAAGGGTAATAGAGTTGTGTTTTCTAGAGTCTCCCAGTCACCTGAAAAAGTAAGCACACATTTGGTAAAGTATAAGGGTCTTTCATGTCCCACTTCTTGGTGATAAATCAGTTTTCCTACAAATGTCCTTATTTAAGCAAATTTTTTCACTTCATAAACAGACACCCTGAACACAAGGTACCATGTTCTCCAAGGTTCATACATGCAAAAGCAATTTAGTAGCTCTTCAAATTCAATCAAGACCATCTTTAAATACTTTTTCATGGATATGTGGATTTATTACTCGCATGGGCACATCAGAATGATGATTTTTAAACCTTCATAGAATGAAAAGCAACTGGACAGATTCTTTACCAAGTAGCAAGAAAACCCGAAGAAATTGTAGGCTATGGATTTTTACCACTAGTCTAATGCTGACTTTGAACTGCTAAGCAGCAGGAGGGGAGTTTCTGTTTGCAAGCCAAAAGCCAACTGTCCTGCTCAGCCCCGCTATCTAGGGAACTGTAGATTTCACACGGTGTAAAGCCTTGGAATGGAGCATATTTTGCAGCTAAAAATAATAATAATAAACAACACAGAACCAAGCTTCCACTTATCTTTTGTTTAAGCTCAAATGTTAACCAGTGGATGGAAATTTCCACCCACTTCTGAATTCGCTATTTGGCTTCCTAAAGGGAGGTTCAGCATCTCCACTATTTATTGCCCTCGAGACAGAGAGGCCCCTAGATGCCTTTTGTCCCTTCCAATTAAGTTACCTGCTGTGCCCCACACACATATGCAAGGAAATCAGTTAAAACCACCTCTCCTCTCTGCCGCTATTATGTCGCTCTCCGAGCAGACATCACGCAGAGAGGGCCATATGTTGGCCCTCTTTCACTAAACTCAGTTTAATGCTCCCAGTTTTTTCTTAAAATACGCTGAGCAAAGATAGCGTAGGGGACATTTGGAAATGCCTGATGGCAAAGTGGGAGTGTTCGATCCTGTTCTGCTTCACACTGGGTGGGTGTGTGATATCGATGTCACTCCAAATTGCAGGTTTCTTTAAGGACAGTTTGTTGGAGGGGGGAAGTAATATTTTCCTTCCCTTTGCAGTGGTGTTCTTATAAAGCAAATATAAATGATGTACATAGACTCTGAAATTCAGCAGCATTGCCTAGGATCTGGATGCTGTTAAACAGAAGAAAACAGGTAGAGGCAATGAACATGGAAATATTTAGATTTTTTGGCTTTCAAAAAGCTATCTGACCTTGGAATAAGGTTTCCCTTGTAACATTTTCAGCTACAGCTTGAAGCCACTGAAGAGGAGCCTGGCTCCTCCATTTTCTTTAAAGAGAAACAGAACATTCACGTGTATTTGAAGGTACTGTATGAAAACTACTAAGATGACCTACAAGTATTGTTTTTCTTCTCCTAACTAGAGGAACTAAGCCCTGGTGAACATATATAATGCCAGACTTGATGGGCTGGTGCTTGGGTTTTTTTAATCACAATTCCACTACTCGGAGTGAAATGAACTTTGAAGAAAATAATTTAATTCCAAAATGATATTGAGAATTTGTGGTTTTGAGGGAGAAAAAAACAAAAGAAAGCATAATTGTTATGAGTGCTACTATGACATAATGTGACCCAACACATCCTAAGTTACATAATCATGAAATGGAGTTACAAGTTGGGCACTGTGTTTGACACAGGCAATCAATCAGACCTGCTCTGCAAGTGCCATATTAGCAAAGCAAACATTCCGGAAAAGCTGGGATTTAAATTTAGTGAGAAACAGTTGCCGTGTGTCTCAGCCACTTTTTTTTTTTTTTTTTTTTTTTCCAAACTAGACTACAGGCAGGTTGTTGCAGTGGTTTTTAACGCCGTGATTTGAACATGACAGCCAGCTGCCAGGTAAAATTAGAGGAGATTGCCTTTTGGCAACTGCCCTCTCCATTTCCTAAACTAAATGACCTTCAACCAGAGCAGCAGTGAAAATCACAGCAGTCTAATCTTAAATGTGAACCTTGTGGTGAAAGAGCAGTGGTTCATATTATAAGTAGAATGCATAAATGCTTTGAATCATCATCAGATTACATGAAAAATGCCACTGTGTTCAAAAAGAGCAGCTATTGCACAAAGAAATATAATAGAAAAAGGCTTAACAATGTCATAGAGACAGGATAATGGGCTTCCCCATTTCTTTCAGATTCATGAGGATATTGTTTCCCTTGTTCACCTTCTCAGTGCAGATAATTTTCTGTAGATTATTTTTTCATCTGCTCTAATTAAAAAAATATTCATGTAGTTGCTGCTACTTAAAAGAAAAAGCAATCACTTTAATTTCTGTATATTAGCTTTGCACCCCCCTCCAATGACCACCTTTATCTCTCCCATGATGTACACCATACAAGTAAAGATAATTTCTATGATGTCCTCCTTTCACTTCTCCTAAGTGTCAGCCACAGACAACAGTCACCCAGGTTTACCTGCTTCCAAATTAGGTTTAGGGCTCTCTCCTGCCATCCTGCCTTCATCGATTGTTTCAGGCTAAGTAGGAATTTTTGGGGTATCTCTGCTCAGCCTGGAAAACAGGAGGGCTCATCCTCCCTGTCCTCCAATCTCTACTTCACTTTGGGGTACCTAAAAGACCTTTGTAGTTGCTGGGAAGTTTCACAGTCAGCTGGAAATCACTTCTCATTTTGTTGAATTATAACCCATCTCCTGGGAAAACGAGGCAGCAGTTGATTGTTTGCTGCAGTAACTGCAAAAAGCTCCCACTTTATGTGCTTGTGGAAACCAAGCCTCTGATTTTCCCTCTGCAACCACTGCTGATAAGGCTGGTGATTCCCTATACCCTTCCAGGTGATAGCTATGTTTTCTATAAAATAGCCTAAACAAGCAGACTTGATCCTTGTTGGCCAAGCAGAAGTCTTGATCCTACATCTGCCTTGAGGAATTACTGGGGGTAGCCATCTGCATCATTGCTTTTGCAAGAGAACTTCATTCTTTTCCCAGGTTAAATGACCCCTGTACCTTTGGAGAGTTTGGGTTTGAAAGGCAGAGCAGAAAGCAGCATTGGGTTCAGCACTGCATCTCAAAGCATCCCGGCATCTGGGTGTGCAGAGGGGTCTCTCTTCTCTGCCATCCCTCCTCAGGTGTATGCCTGTCTGCCCACATCTGTCTCCTGCCTGCTAACTCTATGGCAAGGCGAGGGCTCAGCCCCTCTGTCGGGGGAACAAATGCCCTTGCCCCCATGTGTCCCTCCAAACACACTGACATACCGCCTTTACATCAGATCACGGGCAAGCTTCTCATGTGAAGGGCAGCAGCGGATACCTGAGGCATCGTTACTAAACCAAGAAAGAAACACGGGGCTGCTTCAGTTCCTGACACTTTGCTAAATACAAATAAAAAAATTTTAAAAATGGAAAAGGGATTATTCCAAAGCTTAAATTACAACAGCACATTAATGATCAAATTAAGACAGCAGAGAGAACATGACAAATCATTAAAACGCTAATGATGGCACAGAAAGATATAAAGACCAAGGATGCCAGTTTTGTGTGTGGTGCAGTGATAGACACATTGACTAAGCAAAGATTGATGGCATCTTTCTAATGTGATTTTAAGTGCCTGAATTTTTTGTGGGAGTTTTCTGTCTCTGCTTTATGAAATGTGATCTTTGCTGTTTCTGTATAACATAATTTGCTTTAAGTCCCCCAGCACAGAATACAAAACTTCAGAGAAGCCAAGCACAGCCTAGCATGGGATGTCATTGGGAACCAGATCTTCTGATACTGACTGTATTTCTGGGGAAAAGCCATTGTGTGGAAAGGGCTGGTGGGAGCTGGGAAGCTGCTTAAATTCCCCACCCCCCTCTGCTACTCCCCAGAAAGACCAGTCAGAATTCTGTGCTAAGGCAGGTTTGGAATGGGATGAAAAAAGGTGGGAAAGACACGGTGCAAGGCTGTTCAAAGCACATCTGTAGTTTGCTGCAAACCAGTGTCTATCAAGGTGTTCTTCGACGTTACAAAACCAATGCACTGTTTCAATTTTGCACTGCCAGCAGCTGAGAGCGCAGCTACTTATCTCCACACCATCAAGCATTTTTGACTTAATGGCATAACATCTTCTACTTGGCACCTGATCTGATGCCATGCTGATTATACACTTGAGATGAAAGCTCCTTCTGCGAGATTGCTGATTTCTTTAATGCAGGTCACTATATCATGGTCAGCCGGTGCATTACTGCCTAATCCACTAGATACACAAGCTTCCTGGCATTCAGAGTAGCCCTTGCCCAGGTGCTGCTGAATGCTTGGGGAAATTCAAGTTTGAATGCAATCATAGTGAATCATCCAAGAGCAGAAAAAGGTAGCATCAATTCCTCTGATACAGTAGCGCTGGAGTACCAGTTGCAGCCCTTTTCACTTGGAAAGCAGTGAAGAGGCAGGGGAGTTTCAGTGTGGAAAAGATTAAAAAATGATTCAGCATATTTGTGAACCTATGTCTGTCCTGCTCCGTGCAGGGAAGTGCCTCACCCGTGGGGCAAGGGGTGATTACGTGTGCTCAAGCCCCTGCTCCCCTACAGCGACACTCACCTTCTCCAGACCTGCAACTGCGACAGTCCCTGTGGCTTGCGGCAGCACCCATTAGATCACCTAATGAAGATGACTTCACCAATTTGTTTGACCCAGACTGAAGGGAGACAGGAATTTCGGTCTCTCTCAGACCCAGCTGGATTAAAAACGCCAGCCTGGTGTCAGACAAAAATCCTTTAGCTGCACTTAATCATGGCACTACAGGACTCACTTTGCACCAAGCCACGTGAGTGCTTTATCTGTAGGACAGAGGAGGAATGCAGAAAGCTTTACTTCCACATACTGATTCCCTGAGAAAATTACCTCCTAGTACTACTTTATTTTCTTTGAAAAGAATTACACATATTTTTCTTCATTACAAAGGACTAAATCTTTGTATCCTCCCAGCTTCAGTTAAACTCTCCAGTGCAGTGACAGATAAAGGATGTTCAGAAATTAAAATATGTGACTTGTATAAATACGTAATGAAACAATTGGCAAAATGTTACAAAAAAAAATATCCCTACTGATAGATTACAGAATTTGAAGTCCCTTTAATAAAACTAAACATTTGGTTTCTGCAGAAGAGAAAGCTCCTAAGAGGCTTAACAGCATTAAGAGAAGAGAATAAACTACTGTTAACTTAATTTACTTTAAAAAAAAGTTAATCCTGCAACAGACATTTATATTTTTCTGACTCAAAGGTGCTACTATGATTCACTTTCATTCCCAACTCCATTTCAGTGTAATAGAGTTTAGATGTGCCTACAAGACTGTTGATTTATCAAGCTCTAAATTGCACGTTCTTCATTTTTACAGACCTGCCACTTAAAATCCTTGTGATAATGATCTGTGCTGGGATAGACTCTAACTTTTTTTTCTCTTTTGGGGAAAGCAGAAGAAACCATATGGCAAAACGACACGTGAGCCTACCATAATTGTTCAAAAAAGCACAGGAGACTCTTCTCTTGCGATCTTTTTAGTTATTTAGTAATTGTAAAAGAGTTGTCAAATCCACTTTTTCAATGCTGTTGCTGAAAACATTACTAGCTTTTCCAAAGATACTTCAGCTGAGCAGTGATTTTGGCTTGATTTCTTTTTGGCTTAGAAAGACCCACAACCTACCAAGTGTCAATCTTTTTGCTTCTCACTGTCAGAAATCACAACTAGTGATCATGGACTTTGGCATATTTCAAAGCATAAAATATCATTATAAGATGGATATTCAGACCTGGTGTGTGGCAATAGGCTTCGAATAGGGGAAAAATTTTTTTGTACTGTTAGATTCACTGCTGCTCCTCACTTTTAGATCAGAAACATCTAGTTTGTCCACAGCATGAATTGAAATTGTAAATTATATAGCATCCTATTTGCTTCATCTTAAGCTATCCTTATATGCTCAGAAATTTATCACACTTAAACACAAATTTCTCAAGCTATCCACAATGGCTTTTAAGAGACACCAAAAGATATTTCGTAAATGTCACATTACTTTTTAGAGAGGAATGAAATATATTCAGTAGAATAATTTTCTGAGACTCAATTCAGAAAAATCATCGTCAGCAGACAAAAGCCGTTACTACCACCCGACAGACATGCTTCATCTAAGCCCTGTCTCATACATCTTTCGTGAATCTCCTCTCGTGCCATAGACCAGCACCGCTACACACCACAACAAATGTTTTTTTGTTTTTTTTTTTCCAAATGTCTGCTCCAATTAAAGTGTCAGCAAAACTGTTAGTGCTTTGTTAACTATCCATACAGTAATCAGGATCAAAAACCCCTCAACACCCCACATGGTAGATTAGAAAGATACCTCCTCACAAGGGTCTGTCTTCCCATCCTCCTGTACAGAACAACATGACCTGTTGCATGCAGCCACATGCTCCTATGTTTTTCATGTGTTTGCTCACTAAGCCAGCTTGTGCATCTGAGTGATACGTAGATCCCGAGTTACTTCATGAATAACTCAGAAAAGCAAGTCACAAAAGAAATAAAATCACACTTCTGGCAAGCCATATGTGAGTATAAGGTTCTATTACCATTAACAATTGCTTCTTCAAGACAAGCAGTACAACACTTTAAAAGCACTTGGTAGGTTTATCGAAGCCAAAAATGTTACTTGGCTGAGACACACAAGCCGTTATCACATGGACTGTGACACACAGCACGGTCCATTAGGGATCTCTCCTCAGGCTGTGCATCTCTGGTCCAATGCTCATGAGAACCTAAGGGGTTTTCCTGGTGGCAGAATTAACACAAATCCCATTTACATTGTAAGCACGGCACACTGAAATGCGTCGTGGCTTTTCTGAACTCCCATCCCGAAGGTCCCCATTTGCTACCTTATCCTATTCCACAGGGAAAATGTACTTGGCAATACATCTAGCTCTAATCTCGCAATTTCGCTTCTTCCTTTCCTCTTATCTTACAGAAACTGTCCTACAACTTAGATCATTTCAGCAACACTTTCACACCAAGTGTAAGACAGAGAAAGAGGAAAGGAGTGAGGCTTATTACAGTCTAAGTGACACAAATTCTGGCTTTTGATTTATTTTTATACGTCTGCAACAGAAGCCAGAAAAAGGGAAAATGTTGGGAAAAAAAGATTTTGATATGGAATACTTAAAAATGCAAGTGAGACATAATCTAAATAAAAATTAAAAATAAAGCAAAGAGGTTGTCTTGATAGATAAGGGAAAAAGGATTTTGTTTCTCAAAGTCAGCAATCTCTCCTAAATGGCACTTATTACTTTGTAATATTTGAAAAAAGTATAAATATGTAGTTTCCTGAACACATTGGTATGATTAAAGCCTTACCCCCCCGGGATCAAACTAAAGGAGTTTCAGGAAGTAACATGCTTTTTCCCCAATTTGCACAATGACTCCAAAACTTTCTCCTTCAACTTATTTCTATCAACTTATAATGAGAAAGCTGCCTTCAATCTTGCAACCCAAAAGTAAATATGAAAGAGCATGTGAAATCCTCTGCTGCCCGGTCCTTCATCTCGTATGCGTTGGTGGGAGGTAAGGAAAGCTGCAGGGAGAGCAGAAGCCGGCGCTGCTGAGTTGTGCTCTGGGCTTTGCCACAGGCACAGCCCGTAAACTCAGGTAAGCAATGCAACCTCTCCAGATCTTTCTTCAAACTTCAGTTAGCGAAAGCTCAGTGTGTTTAGATCCTCAGTTTTCCTGGTTGTTTTACTTTGTATGTTGGTACAATTAAGCATACGCTAGTCAGAATGAAGTTAGGGATTATTTTGAAATAGATAAAAAGAGGCTGTGTGAGCAGGTAGAAACATTCCTTTAGAAACCACTGCCACAGGACCACACTTTCACCAAGTGGCAAAGCTAGATGAATTCTGTGCTTGTGCTCATCTGCAGGGAAAATATACAGCCATTGCAGGGCTGAAAATGGTTTTCAAGTCTTCCTGCATACAAAGAGGCCACATTCTGCAATAGGCAGGAAGGTTAGAATTTGCTTGAAAAAAACCCTTCAGGAAAAAAAAAGATAAGTGGAAGAGGTGATCTGGCTACCAGTCCACATCTGGCCAAGACTAGGATCAGCAAACTCAACTTTGTTTCAGAATTTGCTAGTGTTCTTCCCTTCAGATGTTTACTTCCCAGAGTAAGAAAGCTGAGGTTTTGCAAGCAGCTCCACCCCTGGCTGCCACCTGGCTGAAGCTGGGTCTTGGTGGGAGAGCTCAGCGCAGAAAGTTGATAATGGGCTACAGAATCCACCACAAAAGCCTGAGTGTCTCTGCAGAGAGGCAAACGCACTGGTACATCACAAGTCAAAGCCTATGAAGTATTTGCGTCAATGAATTGGAGACCATCCTGCTTTTCCTTGGTTGGTGCTGCAGGAAAGGTGGTGGGTACAGGTTTGCATACCCACCACTGTCAAAAGTTTGGATCACGGTGGCATTTAGCTTTGTGTAGTACAATCCTGCTGAGCCTACTCCAGCTTGTGAGGGCTCTCTGTCTACCTCTTTGCTCTCCATATGTGGGTTTGTGTATTTATGCATGCATTTCCCAGCTTTATTCCACTACTGAGGTGCCGTGACAGCTCTCTGCATTCTGCTCTTGTGGCTATCACAGGGTTTTGACCTCAGAGCCAGAAAGTGGCAAAAAAAACCCCAAACAACCAACCTAAAACCCAAAGAAACACCTTGCTGCCAATGAAGTTTCAGAAACACTGTGCTTGCCCTAACTCTGCTGGGAGATGCGGGAGCAGCATGTCAGCAGAGCAGTGGGCCATTAGTTTTAAGTCCTGATCAATGTATATATTTTTTTTAAATTAATCTTTAATAATTTGCCTACAGCAAAGAACCTGAGATGATCATTGGCCAACCAAAAAGGGTTTGAAAACCTCTGTTTACTCATGCTTAATATTTTGTAAAACCATTTTAATCAGTTGTAAAGTTACAACACTTCTTCCTTGACAAGCAAAGAAAAAAATTCTTAGCTCTCCTAAAGGCCATATAAAAATTTCTTATGCCTACTTCCTGAGAGCCCACCTGCCTTCATGTCTGTAGTACAAAGAGTTAAAATGTTAACAGAAAAAAAAAAATGCTGTGATGCTGCTCTTGTTTTAATTTAAATGTGACATTTATAAAAACAATAAGAAGAAAATCAGTGATAACACTGCCTCTGTCTGCAATTTTTTGTTTCATTTGTTGAAAAGATGCACCGCTTAGGCCACTACATGTAAAGCAGAGACTAAAAGTCTTTGATCTTATCACTGGAAAAGGGATTTTTCTTCAGTTATAGTTCCATATGTTTCCACTTCTAATAGCCCATGTAGCTGTATGTTAAAGAAAAAGCCATTAATCCCTTGACTGATTCAAACTAAGATGCTTCATTTTCTGTATCCTAAAGGTCTGGCTGCAACAGCTTCAACTTTCAAATTTCCCCATTTTTGGTTATTAACACTTAGGGAGGACAGAAAAGTCTCTCTCTGCACTCCAGTTCTAGCTCAGGACACTTGCAGAAGTTTTGCTTCCAGAAGGATTTCTGAATTTATGTGTACACTGAGAAATTTTTCCTTAAAGGAAAGAAAAACTGAGATTAGCCTTGAATTTGACAACTTCCCTGGGATGGCAATTTTGTAGGAGCTTAATCTACTTTCAGTATCTCATAAAGGAAAAGAAAACTTCTTGTGTCTTCCCGTGTTAGAGATTCTTCTGCTTTTTGGATCCAGAGGATGCCTAAAGTCTCCAGCCCAGAAAGCCTTAAATGAAGATAGAAAGCAGTACTGCCCTTGATAAACAACACCATTCCTTGATAAACAGCCATTCCAGCCTACACCAGCACAAAGTCTCCATCTTCCTCTGAATCAGCCCTGGCCATTCAGCTTTCTCTTGGGCTGTGTGACTCTCCTTTATAGCCTCTGAGCCCTCATAATTCACATACTCTTTTGCACCTTGTTTCCCTCCTCCTTGCAAACTAGCAACAGTGGCTTGGCCACAGGTGCATGCATTTTCCTGTTTGGGCTTTGCCTGTTTTCTAAGGAAGCCTTGACAGAATAAAGACAAATGAAAAGGGAAGCCAAAGCTGCCACAGTGAAATCGCAACCTCCACATGCTCATATCATAGAGAAACTGGAAAGACAAAATTATGGTGTGTTTCTCATATTTAAGGAAAAGAAAATCAAAATCCCCATATTCAAAGAGCGCCTTATAGGAACACACTACCCTGTCATCACACTAAAAAATTACATGTGCTCTCCTGAAAGGTCTTTTTATTTGAATAATAAGAAAAAGAGAAATGAAAGGGTTCAGTGAAGACTGGGGAAATTAAAAAAGCAGTCATTGAAAAAACTACTCATACAAAGTCATCTTTGTTGAAACCATAGTGCTGCCCCCCCTGCCCCATTTTCAAATGGAATAATTTTATACTTTGACAATCATCTTACCTTTATTAGCCTGTTGTGAAAGCAGAGGATGAATAAACATACATCATGTCAGGCCACTCTGTTGGTGTTTCCAAGATCAGACTCTCCCAATGGACACCCTTTAGCCTGCCTTGGGTACCCCAAGGTACTGTGGTGTTGTTCTGATGAGGCTCCCAGCAGGGTCTCACCCCGTGAGGCCACTGGAGCTGGACAAGAGACCTGGTGACACTTCAGTGGTGGTCAGAGCAGTGTCTAAGCTGCAGAGGAAAAGTTAACACAGCTCAAACCCACTTGAGGTGAGCTCAGATTACTTGCAGCTGAGCTTGTTTACGCTACTGAGGACTTAATCCTACAACTTTTGCCAAAATTGACCCATATTTGCATGAGAAATGTTTCTTCAGCTGGGTGTATCCCAACACACAGTAGCTCTTGTCTGACTTATGCCCCAGCTGAATCTCTTGCCATAGGCAATTTGTCCAGGACAGTCTCGGAGAGGGCTGGGCGCGATGCTGCACTCATACTCATCTGCGCTACCTGGGTAATGCAGTAGGGCCTGAGGGACTGGTATGGGTGCCAAAAATCAGCATATCTCTGAGGGCTCTGTGTTTATTCAAGGGGTCTCAGCTAGCTGGAGGTTAGGAAGCCCAAGGGAGATACACATACAGCTGTTATAACCTCCTCTGTAACACCACGTACCTTGGTGATGTCCAGGAGTCAATTCACAAATGAGTCTATATCTAGCTTGCATGTGGTAAGCAGTTTTTCTCTTTTTATTTTTTGGTGGGCGGGACAGGCAATAAACTATGTCATGGTTAATTTTTACTTGGTTCTGTCTGTTTTGTATTTAACTTGTTACAATTTTCTTGCAGAAGGCACCTTTCTTCCTCCTTTCCAGAAATGCATTTCCTATTTCAAATACAGATAAGTGCTCTTCTGTTCCAGCTTTCTTGGCACGCTTGCTGAAAACTTCAGAATGAAAAATAAATGAATATGATACGGTGTAACACAACATTTCTGACTCATTTCAGCAGTTCCCACGGAAGCCCTCCTGTGCAGTCCCCAGGCTGAGGCTGCACACTGTGCCAGGAGAAAGCCACCTCAATTCTTATTTCTTGGAACAGCACTATCTTTACACACGGAAAATTTCATTTTGTTTTAAAGGCCCCTCCCCTGCACCAGCCTCCAGAGAAGATAAGTTTTATCAGTCCAGTATCAGCAAAGTGATAAAGAAGGGCGCAATGCTGTTCCAGCATGAGCCAGACACTGAGGCTTGCTTAGCGGTGCAGCCAAGTGCTTCAGCAGCTGATGATTGAAAGTGGAAGCTTAATGGGGTGAATGCGAACAAAGAATTAGAATAAATGCCACCTTTTGAAATAGAAAGCAAGCGGCTAAATGGCTTGGGTGAGACAGGAAAGCAGATGCAGAGCAGAGAAGCAGTTCTGGATTTCAGATTACAGATGAGTCATCTTCGTCAGCCAGTACGGTGACAGCCTCTGTCTGGGTGGCCTCCTGCATCTCAACAGGTGTGACGGGGGAAAAAACCAACCAGAATCCTCTTTGCAAGATCTGATTTATTTCAGAAAATGGTTGTTTTCTGGTCTCCTGAATAAAGCTTCTTCTAATTAGGCATTTTCCATTAGAACATGCCACCCCAATTACCTGTACACATATACTAATGCTGTACACATATACTGATGCATCTTTAGGCTTAGCAGGAGAAGCGTAGTCATCTATGAAAGTTTGTGCCAGATAAAGGAGAAAGAAAGGATTTTGTTCTTCCATGTTTAAACCAGATACAAAGTCCTGCAAGAGATTTTGCACTGATGCCAAGCGAGTTGAACCATGAGAGTACTGCACCAACTCACATGACATCAAGTGCTACAAATACTACGGCATTTCAAGAGAACTAGCACACGTGGCTCTGTACCTCCTCCCACAGGAGTCCTTACTTGGTGGGACTACTCCATGTCCCTTTGCAGCCCAAAAGCGCCACTGGGAATGAGTTTAACAGACTGACCCCTGAAGCACCCCAATCCGAAGCAAGGGCTGAGCTTGCTCAGAATGTGAGATTAGCAGTGGTCTTGGTTGCGCAGGGCTTGGGGTGGTTGAATTCTCACCGTCTTTGCCAGAGGAGGCTGTAACTTGGCAGGTGGAACAAAGGGTCACACTGCCCAAGGGAAATCCCAGGAGAGACCAGGCCATTGGTGATGGTGGGGTGAAGCATGAGGAGTCTGACCTGCGCATGTCTTGGTGAGCCTCGTAGACTAAGCATTGAGATGTGACATTGGCTTTGCACAAGAGCCTGGAGCAGAGGTTGTGGTCTGACTTGAGAAGATGAATCTCTGGACCCCAACCGCACACCAAGGATGAGGCACATAGGCTCGGTCTGTGTCTGGCCACGATACAGCTGGGACTAACAGGACATAACTAGCAAAGTGTCTTCTCTGCCATTTTTCTCCCAGTGGTCTTCTTGTAGAGAGTGTTTGATGAATGTGAATAACCATAAGCCAAGAAGCGAACAGACCTTTGTGCAGCTTGAGGGCCATCCATGAAAATAATGGGCAAAATTTTACTATAGATGAATGCTTCAGTAGACTTCTTCATACTTTGCCAACAGAAAATATTTGGCTGCTGTCTCTGGCAGTAAGGGTAGGGGCAGTGCCAGCTGCTGTTCTGATAAGGCAGCTACTAATGGATTTCACCATCAAACAACCCTCACTGAAAGCTGTCCAGAGATGCCTGGGTAGACAATATTCATTAGCCAGAGAAGGGGAATTTCTTTGCTGTAAGAGAGGAATGGAAAGCACATCATTCCTACACAGCTGAAGGGAAACAGATACTACTCTGGTCTGACTGCTCTTCCCTGTCTCTGACGCAGCGGCAGGGATGCTGTCTTTTCTTGGCAGCGTTGATGAGTGTTTGGTAATTATAAATATCTGTCAGGCCTTCGGTGTCAATATTTGTAGGTAGCTACCTGACCACATTTTGAAAACAACAGAGCATATTCCGTACTTGCCATGTTTTAAAATGGATTAAAAAATTTCTTTAGGAAACCAAATAAGAGTCAAGAGACTGAAGTCAAGTCCAGTCCTTATTAATTACAATTATGACACCATTTGACTTGACGCAAAGGTGAAATTGCATTCAAATCACTTCCAAATTTGTTTGCAGCATGTATGAATCAAACTGAAACTAGTGAGATGTGTTTGCACATTCAAGGAGGGAATTACAGCATGCATACCAATGCCCAGCACAGGTAAAATACAGGCATTCATTTTAATGGCCAAGTTTATGCAGCTAATTCCTCACATTCAGCACCAACTGTACAATAATCCTTTTGACAAATGAGTCAAGAGGCAGGGTGCTGCTGAGCATAAAATGTGTTATTGCCTTGCACAGATCTAGGACATGTAGATGAGTGAGGATTAATAGTTACAATTAGAAACGTAAGAGCAGACTGTAGATTGTGAAAATAATTAGCAGATTCTGAAAAGAATTTCCAGCCCCACAAAAATGTTTTAGTGCAGAATACATTTCAAACGGAAACAATAAAAGAGACTCAGCCATGCTCTTCTCATAATGAAACATTCAGGATTGCTAGGACAGGATTTGAAAGCTTGCTGGCTCCTTAACAAAGATGGCCCAATGCTCATAGCCAGCTAGCCACCGTGGCCCATGCTGGGGGTGGCAGGCAGCCACTTGGCTTCACAGGGTGGTCTCGGTCACATTGTACCTGTATTCCTACCTGTGCTCTTGTTCTTCTTAGGGCTGTAGCACTTCACGCTCCTGTAGCCCTCTGCCCATAGAGGAAAGCATCAGCAATGCTGTAGTATGTGAGCACCCTGACCAGGGCAAGGATGGGGAAGGTTCCTTGATGCAGGATCTGGGCAGGCGCATCGAAGGAGCTTCCCTGGGCTCTGGGACCAGGGCTACTCCTTGTCCTTGGGAAGACACTGGCTGGAGAAAGCTTCTGTGCTTTGCTGAATGTATATGTTTCCAGCATCCTAATCTGGCTCTGCCTGAAACATTGCTAACAAAGGAAAATGTGGACACTGCCCAGGAAATGGAAATATCCTGAAAATGGGTTATAAAGTTATGTTTTTCAAATATTGTAAGTGCTATATTCTCTTTGACTTCTGGGGCTAGAGGAACGTGGTCTTTCTTCTTAAGATGAAGTCTGAGATGCCCTCATTTTTCAGGAGTGCTGGGTTTCAGCAGAGAAATCTATGGATTCAGAGACCTATAGTAAGGTAGAGAAGTTGGCAAAATGAGCAGTACAGAAGTGGCCAAACTGAAGAACCATGTTGAAGCAGCCTGGCAAGAAGCGGGGCTGGCAGAGAGGCTGAGCTGCAGGACACCAGGGCTGCACCGACCCAAGGCCAAGGTGCCTCTGGAGCAGACCCTGGAGCTGCTGTCCTCTACAGATCAGCCACCCTGCAGCTGCTCCCCTGGGTGGGCTGCCTCTGGGATTTAAATAACTAAAATGCCATTAAAAAGATCATGAATCATGCTCACTCGCCAATAGAAAACAAGTCTGGTTTCCTTTCTTTTCTCTGTTTGAAGGTAATAGGTGACTGTACTCTATGATCCCTTTAAGAAACCGCAGTCCACAATTTATCTTTCCAGAAAACTGTCCTCTTATGGCTATCCTTTCAGAGGTCTGCAATAGCAAAGGTACTCTGAAAAACCCAGTTAAGGAGATCCAGGGTGGGTTTCAGATAACAAACTTTAACAGTACAATGATGGCTCATTAGCAGTAATTTCACTCAGGTAAACCTTGCTTCTGGCCAGGTGACAGCATCCCTCCCAGCTACGGACTGAGGTGGGATGCCTTCGCAAAGGTTGCAAGTCTCTAGCTTAGCAATGAATAAAAAATTCTGGCAGGAGAGGAGCATATAACAATGAAGTGTAATGAAATGGTAACAATACATCTCACCAATCAATATGAACACTCTCTTTGTGAGAACATATTCCTTATTTATAGATCAGCTAGCTTGTGCAGAAGAGGAGAGTTAACAGCTTTCTGTCTGGTTTAGGAGAAAGAAAGACTAACTGATGATGTGAAATTACCTGGAATACTTAATCACAGAGGTCAAAAAGGTTTCGTTGGGTTTTGGTTGTGGGTTTTTTGTTTTTGGGGTGTTTTTTTTGTGTAAGTACAGCTTTAAAAATCATATTATTCCAATATAATTCCCATTGTTGCTGTCAGTGTGGAGTGTCTAAATGCCTAATATATCTAACACAGATGTGCCAAAGGGCTACAATTAAATCACTCTGTGCTCATCTTCTGGTCCCAATCAACTTTTTCTCTTCTTAATGAACAGACACATGCTGTTTTATACAGAGTCTGATTGACTGGTTGACATGAAAACATATAGTGGCAGGAGCTGGTAAAAAGTATTCGCTGCTCTCTCTGTTTGGAGCTGCAATAGAAGCGAGTAATTGTTTCTGATTGTGGTAGCCGCCCTCGAGCTTGCTGATGAGCGCAACAGCACTGGCACAGAGGTTGTGTTAGACAGGATGGTAGCTCCTTTGTGAGACCTTCATGGAAGTTGAAGCATCCCCAGTATATTTTATTTTAAATGATGAACATGGCTTTGAATTGATATTTTTCTACTACCTGGTCCATAGAACTCATCTTCACCCCTTTGGCAGATTTCAAAGGAGCCCTAATCTAATATTATAGCTCAGAAAACTGAGCCAGAGAAAGGCAAAGCAGGTTTCTCAGCACCTTTAAGCAGCAGAGCCAAAATTAGCCACATGCTGCAGGAGTCCCTGTCTGTCACGCTTGGTACATACTTCAGGAGACTCACATTCAAACTGAAGTCCGCTCCTTGATCTCAATGCTAGAAATAGATTAATTTCTTCCAGAGCTCAGATAGGGTGCATTGGAAATAAAGGTTGGCAATAGGACCAGATGAGGAAGGAACCTCTCATCTGATGAAAGATACCTCCTCAATATCTACGTGCTCCATAGAGACTGTAATGCCCATACCCCTGTACTGCTGGTCTACAGTCTTGGTGGTCCCTGGGGTCCAGGCAAACCCCTCCTGTTTCTGCATTACTCTTAAATAATGCTATATATATATATATGCAAAATGATATCAAAACCAAAACAATTTTTTTGAAATACCTGGGAGTTCCAGTTACTTTTAAAGTTAACATCTTAAAGAGCAGATACAGTGGAAAATGCATGGGTTTGAATTTGGGCTGGGTACAAAAGCGGTCATTTCCCAGTGTGGATGGACAGGGTAGCATGTGCCCACCTCCACATGCCTGTGCGAGGGCAGCGTGTCCCCATGGAGAATGGTTTTCTGAACTATGCAAGAGATGAAACAAAACCAACAGCAAAGCAAACCACACTTTCACTCTGAAAGAGCATGAGAGAAAACATTGACATTGAATTTCGGTGTTGGCTGAGTGTGTACATTTCAGTTGCAAGTACTCACTTTCTTTTCCTAAACAATAATAATAAACTTTCCTTGAGGAAAGCACTCAGAACAAATGCTGGAATCAAATTATAAACCTGTGCCTTTTGTAAAAGAATTAAAAAAACCCAACCAAAATCCCACTTATAATTGTCATTTGACAACCAGTGGTTCCCATAAAGGCTATTTTAATAGTATGTTGCAGTGACAGAATTACATTAAATTCCTCCATAGATAATCATAGTTTTAAATTAGTTAAAAATATCGCTGTGCTCTTTGGAAGGCTCTGCAAATTTAACAGCAATTTTTCTGTGTTTTTTTTTTTAATCTATTTTTGTTTGTTGGTGGGGACTGCCAAAGTTTGTGTAGATATTTAAGCCCAAGACAGCATCTTAGCTTAGCCATCTGTGAAAACAAAAACCAAGTAAAAATATAGCTTTGAATAAATGAAGCACTGAGGGAATTTCATACTTGATATAAATAATTGCAGCTATAGCTTGTTGCTATGCAGTTAAGAAAAACATTTCTCTTATCCTTGGTGAAGACCCATTTCTTTAAAAGGTTTCACTTTTAAACATGAAGACAATGAAACATTAATATTTTTCCATCTTCCGCTTCAAGTGTACATGCGAGATCAATGCCTTGCTGTCTGGTTTGATAAAAATGAACAGAAGGGCTCTGGAGAGAGGCAGCAGAGGCTCCCGGCAGCTGATGCTCACCAACAGTTTCCACGGCCTCAGCTAAAGGCCAGGGGCTTTCGGCTCAGGGCCCAATCCAGTAGGGCTTGACATTCAGGTGCCCTATGGAAGGACCAAGCGTGAGAAACTGAGGCTTCTTCTCTTTTAGGGGGGGTAAAGGAGAGCTGTAAGGCATCAACTTTGAGAATGTGGCACTCACTTCCAGGTGTGGCTAGAAAAATCATTTTATAATGAGTGCATGGAAAAAACCCTGAGGGCACAGAAAAGAAGGGAAAGAAAAGGCTGTGCTGGCAGCAACCATTTTTCCTGTCCTTGGAGGGGGCTTTGTCCCATTTCAGCTCTTGGAAAGTGGCACATTTCGTTGCAGGGCAATACTTGTAAGGGAGGGTTGGTTTAGGAACTTGTCCTTGAACAGTTCACTACAACTATGTATTTAACCATGACTGTGAGCCATAAGCCTCAGCTCCAAAGCTAAGCAAGGCATAGACTTCCTGGCCGTAACACGTAGAAGTCACAGATTTGACTCTTTTGTAATAAAACCTGCCTTGTGATGGCCACCCTGAAGGCACAAAACCAGAGAGGTCCTGCTGCTTTTGGAGAGCTCACGTGACCTTGCTGCCGCACAGAGCCCCTGTCTCCCACCCAGCACACCCACATCTCTGTGGAGCCCCAAAAGGGGCAAATGCTTGAATAACACAGCGTGACCAACTCCCTTCCACAGGCCACTTCCATTTCAAGCCTGAGAATGAAGGCTGTGAGGATCAGAGCACCTGTGCCATACAGGCATAAAAGCAACAGCCATTATGCTTCCATCCATCCCGTGTTTCTTGTGGGAATATTCAGCTCTCTGATTTCTCCATTTCAGATCCCAGAGGGCCTTTTCTGGTCATCGCTTTAGACCTGATCTGTAACAGCGCACAGGGTTTCACACCGGTCCTTAGCTCTCGGTGAGAACAGAGCTAGCTGCGCTCATGCTCGGAGTGCATGTGTGTGTGCACATTTATGTACGTGTACAGGGGAAATAGCAAAACCAAAAGATTTCTTCAGCCTCGAGAAAAGCTCAACATTTTTTGCCTCCTGTTTATTATGTCTCCCTGAGAAAAAACATTGGACTTTCTTGGCTGAAAGCTGTCATCTTCAATGAAAAGTTGATTATACAGTGGAAGTAAATAATAAAAGCATGATTCCGTCTGGTTGCCTGGGCTAAATTAATGAAAAAACCCTCAGTTTGCACTCAATAATTTCCTCATGAAAAGTAGCGTTTTCTTAAGGAAATAGTGGCAATTTGCCTTGGACCAAATTAGTGAAGATATAATCTGTCTTCACATTGAAGATGTCAAATTTGCATGCAGATAATTGTGACATGAGAACCGGTGGTGTCACACAGCTTTAATGACGGTTTGCAGTAAAAATACCAAGAGAACAAGCACCTGCTCTACAGCTTCTGCGGATTGCCAGCGTATTATTATTGGTTCTGACCTTCTAATTGCCTCTTTATTTTCTGCTCCTGGATGCATGGTGAATAACACGAATGCTCTTTCAACTCCTACGTGTCCCCCACACACTCCCCCCTTCCTCCTCTCTCTCTCTCTCTCTAAAAATAAATAAACTACCAATTTAATGACTAACTAGCTTGTACTCTCGGAAGAGTTTCCTGAGCTTTTGTAAAAGCATTGAACTTTGAACATTCGTCAAATAGAAATCAGTATTTTTGTGTTTCCTTCTCTTAACTTTCTGTACATGCCAGTGAGGAGCGTTTTAATTAGAGCACTGTCTGCATGACATCGTGGCCCCCCTGCCTCCTCCCTGCTGGGAGCGGGGAAAATGCTGTAGTGGCTGCCTGTGTGTAAGTGGAGCAGCAAACATCTTAGAAAAGTAACAGCTTATCAAAGAGGAAGCGGGTTAAAGACCCGGCGCGGCTGCCGGGTCGGGCCTGGTCCCGGGCGGGGGATGCTGCGGGCGGGGATAGGGGGGGGGGGGGGGCCCCAGGATGAGCACCTGCGGCTGCAGGAAGCGCTTCCAAAAATCACAGCGTCGTGCGTGGAATTGCAGAAATAAGGCGGGTGGGGGGGCTGGGGGGGGTGGGCCCCCGGGTGGCAGCGGGCCGTGTGCCCGTCACCTGGCCCTGGGGCGGCTGCAATGCTTGCCGGCAGCCATGAGATGTCACCGCTGTCCCACACAAAAGCAGCGACCAGCTAATTTGTCAGACAGACCAGAAAGACAGAAAGACTGAGACGTTGGCCACTTCGTGCCTTGCTTTTTTTTTTTTTTTTTCCCCGCCCCCCAAACCTGTCTGGCTTTAGCCCTGGGTCCCTCCCCGTCCCTCCCGCTCAGGCCCAGCAATGTTCCCACTGCTTGAGTCCGGTGGCATCTCCATTGCCCAAGACCCCCAGCCCTGGGGCTCAGGCCTGTGCCTCGGAGCACACCATGCCTTTTGGCTTGGGAAGAGGTGGTACAGAAATGTAAGCTTGCTCCTAAGCTGTGGCTGCTTCACCTCACCTTTTTCTGCACAGAGACCATCGAGCTCCTGCCGGTTTTCCAAGAGGCTCACGTAAAAATTATATAGTTATTCCCTTTAGGTTTATGGTCTGACCTGATACTTAGAAATGGTAACGAGGGCTTTCCAGCAGTGATCTAAAGTACCTACCATGCCCTGCTTGCTATAACACAGTTTTTACTCCCATCTCAAATCTTCTGATTCAGAAAGTAGATTTTGTAGGAAGAGCAGGATCTTCAGTATTATCTTTTGATCGATCTACAGCTAGGCTGGATGTCATTCAGCTCTTCAGCGTTCAAAATAAATGTAAATGCATGCTAGCAGGGAGAAGACTTAATTTTCTGGTAAGTTAAATAACTCTGCTATGCTGTGATAATCCCATGTGCTATCCTGAATGAAAAGTTCCATCCCAAGTAACTTGGGGACAGGTGTCCTTTACTAGCACTTAGAAATTCCTCTCTTGTCAAACTTTCAAGACAATCACATGCTTTTCACCCTAGACGAGGTGGGAAGTAAATGAGGTTTATCCCTGCAGCAGATCCTTCAGAAGACTGGCAGTGTCTGCCATTAGACAAGGACTGCAGAGATACAGATAAGGAAAGCTAGTCTAGGAAGCATAGTCTTACTGAGGCATATAAATATGCCTTGTATTAATAGCTGTTTATTAAAACAGGTTATAAAGTACATTTTCAAAATTCAGATGAGTGACCATCTTGGCCATTAACATCCCAAGAATATACTTAGATCAAAGTTTTATGACCTCTATTTATTACGGCAGATAGCACTACCTGAAAATGCCCACTTTTAAAATCTTATTACTGTCAAATTCCTTATTTTGGCCAGTGATTTGACATTCTTGCATGAGTGAACATTAAAGTTTCTGCCTTTTTAACCTCCTAATCCGGGTGCATAAATCATTTAAAACCAATTCTATTCTATGTGTCTTTTTGGTGTTATTGGATTCTTATCTTTCATTCCAGTCTAGGCTTCTGATTTAACATATTAAAAACTTCAGTTCAGCTTTGCTTTCCTTATTAAGATACAAAAGAAGTATAAGCTTATAGAGTGCTGGAAAAAAAAGCACAATATATAATTCTTAAAAAAAAAAAAAAGAAAGAAAATTAAAAAGTTTTACTTTAAAAGGAAGGAAGATTATGCTGTCCTCTCATGTGGCAGCCCTTTACGACTGTTGTACAAACGCAGAGAATTACTTCTAATTTTGAGCAAGTACCTTTGTGTGCTCTCCCTTAGCTGCTTTTGTTCGGATAGCGAGGTCAAGCCCTGCAGCTCTAGTTCTGCTGGTGGGTCTCAGCAAGCTCTTGCTTCTCCGGAGTGCTGCTGGAAGATCTCTCCCTGGGGACCTGCTAGCAGGATCACAGTCTGGAAGGACATGGACATAAAATTCTCCTTTACTATCCCATATTTCCTTCTTCTTCTAACACTTCCACTATAGCTGGGTGAAAAAGTAAAATCAGAGCCCATTCCACCAGCAGAATAACAGCACAAAATAAATCTGAACCCAAACCTCAAGTATTCATGTGAGTAGCAAAACCAAATAAGCTTGATTTGTGTCTTGGAAGTGGCCTACATTAAAGGTTTTTGTATGACAAAGAAGATCTGAGAGCTGACAGGTTTGAAAGTGATGAGAAGACTGAGGGGACCAGCTTGGTTATAAAGTGTTTGTATTCAGAAAGTCCTGGCTATTCCCACTGTAATAGTATGACAGACTAATAGCCTACTAGATTAGCTTACAAAAGGCTGGTCTGATCCTTCACTCAGTTACCTCCAAGATGCCTAAGGGATGAATGAACCTGCAACAATAGCAGGATCACACTGCAAATTAAAAAATTCATCATAGAGAATTAGACACTTGAGTCACTGTTGGACATAGAAAGAGGGGTAGATAAAAATACATATTTTTGAACAAAGATGAAAGGTATAGCACAGAGATATTGTTTATCCACATTTACATGAAATTGACCTTTAAATAAAAAAATAACTCATTCATGTCTGAAGTATACCCTCAGTATACCCTGTTTGAATGCCAAGTAGTCTTCCTTCTCTGTCCCAAGGAGGCTGTTTAAATATTTTTGTATATATACACATATACACACACCCCACACCCCACCTTTGCACCCTGTATGTCTGTTATGTGACTTGGCCACACCATGCTCAGGGACCCTGGGAGCAGACGGAAAGAGCAAGAGTGGACAAACTCGTATTTCATTTTCCATTTGATGTATAAAGCATAAACCAGACACAAATAGTAATGAAGTAATACACAGTATTAGTGGCTTAAATTCAGACTTAACTACTGATTTAGCTGAAAGTGATTTTTATTCAGGGTAAAGGGAACAAATGGGTAAATGGTCGTCTTCTAGCAATAGCTGAAAGCCCTGACCAGTGCAGGGTGAGGAGATGGCAGCCAGGTGCTTCTGGGTGTCAAGAAGAAAATCGACATATTACATTGCCATGCTAGCCACCGTGCTGGGACCCAGCCACCCCAATGCTGTCTCATCTATTTTTCCAAGATGGTTTGTAAGAAGCTCATGAAATCAATCTGGCAAACCTCCACCTAAGCTTTTCAGGTTACCCTACTTATTTTCTGATTTGGGATTCATCCAAATGAAAAACAAATTTGGAGCACAGCTGGGCAACTCTTGCCTCTGGGCAGCTTCAGAGAGCCCAGGTGCTCTGTAAAGGCTACAGGGGAACACCCATGTCCTGGGGTGCAGGTTTCCCAGAATGGGACAAGCCCTGAAATCCACCTGTGATCTGATCCAAAAAATGGGATTCTACCAGCTTTGGAGCGCTTCAGACCCAGGGTGATAAAATTCTGACAGACCTCACTGTCATTCAGTGTTGTGCTGCTATAATTAATTCCTGGTTCAGCGGCCAGTTATTGCAGATGCCCTTCTGCAGGCAAAAGGGGACATTTTTCCCCCCCCATTTATTTTTCTGCAAGTTCCCTGACCTGGAAACCTGACATTTTCTGGTTCACACTTAAGCACATTTCAGCTCTTCTCCTCAAGTCCTATTTAGGATCTGTACTGACAGCAAAATGGCACAGACAGTAATCTGCACCCACCCAGAGGAACTGGTGAACAACACAACCTTGTCAGGATGCTCAGCCTCAGTTATTCCTCCCTTACTACCTAAATTCATTTATTCCAGTATCCATTTCAAGTGACTGCTTTTCTTTACAACATTTTCTATATGCTACCCAGCTCCACAGCTGCTCTCTCAGTACAGCTAATTGAAAGTTTCCCCCTTGCTTTAACATCCCTTAAACCAGACGCAGAATCCAGCATTAGCTTTCCCTTGCTTCTTGAAGAAAAAGGGCAAAAAAATAGGAAGAACATACTCTACAAACTGACAAGCCTGCCACTGTTCAGAGTGCTGCAGAAACTGGCAAAGAATACTGGATTTGTGGGAGACTAATACCGACATACGGCTGCCAAGGTCAGTCAGCCTTGTGTGCTGGGCTGGCAAGCCAAAGTTACTTACATAAGTAATGGCCATCGGCAGTCAACTTTAAATTTGGCACGTGTTTCTCCCCCCCGCCCCTATGTAAAAGGAAAAACATATTAAACTTGTTCTGCCTTAAGCTGTTTTTCCTCACTTGTTTATTTTCTACATCTCTTCCAGCTCAAGATGCTCACAACTACTGCTACAAGCATAACATTCAGCATTCAGCAAGGGCCTGATGGTTTTTCTCAGTTTCTTTGCAGACTGCTGGGATTTTATCTCATTATAGGAATAGAGATGCCAATAGGAAAGGTCATGAAAATAAGTTGGGTCATCACAATCTAATCCTCCAATTTCATCATGTGTTTGTATTTCCTGTGTCCACCTCGTGTCAAAAAACAGTATTTCATGTTCTTACCAAGGGTAGCTGTTGCTTACGGTGGATATCACCATAGGCTGAGATGGATTACTCCTCAACATCATTACCTGGCCTAAGTACAAAGGCAGATGTAGTATGCACACCTACCACTTGCAAGGGAGCAGCACGCATGAGGCTGCTGCAGGAGGCCCTGCACCCTCAGGGCAACAGGGTTGCCCAGGCTGGGTGCCCTGGGCTGGGCTGAAACGGGGTTCCCAGCCCGTGGGTGTGTCTGTGCAGCTCCCAGCTGGGGCTGCTCTGGGCCATCAGGGTCTCGCACCATCCCCAACAACTATTTCCAAACTACAAACTCCCGCTCCCCGGAGATGGCAAGTCGCAAATGAAATAGCAGCGCTAGTGAAAAAGTGGTTAACAGGAGCTTTAGCAGAAGAATAGAAGAATGTGGAAATAAGCCCCCGCCATTTCTTACATTATCCGAGAGCTGTTCAGCCATGAATTGTCTGTAATAATTAGCATGAGAATATCTCCTTGATGACATTCATACTGCATAAAAGGGTCTGCATTTCCTCCATCAAAGTGCATATTTATGAACTGAATCTCTGAAAGACGGAGCTTTTGATAGTATTATTTTAATATTTTTTGCATATGATTTAGAAGTTTAAACTTCAAGAAGCCCTAATAATAAAAAAGACTATCAGATTTCTGCTAGTCACCTCCATTTCTAGTAAACACAAACACGTATGTGGGAGTCACTGTTTAAATATATAAGTGATAAGGCTATAAAAAAAATTTACTTTTGATCTTTAATGATCCTGAGAATAGAGACTTGGAAAACCCAACCTTGAATGCTGAAGCCATTACATGGCATATGGTTTTCTCATTTCCCATTTATTTCTTGACCCCGGTGACAGCCTATGCCGAGTCACACTGAAAAAGCTCTACTTTCTGTGGACATCCGTGTGTGCACACATGCTTCTGCCCCGTCATTTTTCAATACCTCTTATTTTATATACCTGATTACTGCAATTCCTCATAACTTAAGCTTGATCCAAAACTAGGCTCATCAAGGGCAGGATTACAAGACTCACCTCCATCAGAGGTAGGACTGTGAGGACATATGATAGACATGATACCACCATCTTGAGTAGCTTGAGCTGCTTGAGTTTGACAGTCTTAGATGTGGGGAATGGCAGTTCCTCTTCTTAGGTGTAAAACTTACTGGATATTTTTCAACAGACCCTGCCCAAAGCTGCTGGACTTGTAGCTGCTTCTGCTTACTATGGTCCTGGTGTTATTTCTAGCCCTTTGTTTTAGCACCTACACCAAGAAGGTGTCTGAAAGTTTTAAACCTTGAAGTCTGAAAGGCAGATGATGGTTTCTTTCTGAAGTGTTTATAGAGAAAATATCCCATTTGGTTGCTCTCCTTTTGGAAAAATGGGCAAGCACATGAGTTATCCCAGGCTTGGACAATCAGGCTGAAAGGGGACCCAGGGAGGGAGTGTGTGTATGAAGCCATGTACAAGAGGAGGTGATGGGCCACCAAGCCCAGTGCCACAGGGCGCTAGGCTCATTTTCTCCCAAACCCAAGTCCTCCCCACCTCTTCTGCACTGTCCATGAGAAACTATTCCCTCCATGGGCTCCATCTGCTCCTCCTTTGGTTTGCAAGACCTCGATGCCACTTGTGAAGACATTAACCCTTTCCTGATGGCTTTGGAGCTGTAGCCGCCCTCTGGCAATCTATGAATTGCAATGTAAAAAAAGGGTTGGTTTCTCACTAGTTTTAGAGGCTGCTAATGTAAAGTTTGAAAAGTTGAGGAGAAAATAAAAGGAAATATTATTGAGGTACAGTCTCCCTGGGAACAGAGAAGGAACTTTTAGAGTGATACCAAACCCAATGTTTTTCCTGCTAGAAGGGACTGCCTGAAAATCCTCCTATAAGCTTTCCACATAGACTTATTTTCTTTCAGAATTGTCAGTATTAGGAAATTACAATTCCATAGCTAAAACCTTCCTCTTTTGTTAGAAAGCCAACAATTTTAATTTGCATGATTTCAACATTTATGTTATTTAGACAAATCCTTTTACATTTGGCATGCATCTCTAAAGCTCCATTTCTAATATAACTTAGATCTTCTATTAGTTAACAGTAAATAATTTGTATTTAATTAATGAATGCAGATAGCAATACATTTTATGCGCCAATAAAATAATGAGTAGTGCATTTCTTATTCTTAAGGATGAGAATTATCTGGATGCATACTGGCTAAATCTCCTTATTAAAGAAAATAACTAATATTTGCTACACAAATAACTATTCAAGATATCTCAGTTTTTCTGAAAATTGAAAAGAATATTCTGAATATAAAAAATCGAGGGAAAAATCTCTTCACACTTTAAAAAATTCTGGAAATATTACAGTTCTGCCTGGCATGTATATGAACTGCTCAAAATATTAATAATAGTGAATGATTGTATTTGTTGGAAGATTAATAAAATTATCTATCTCCCTTATCTTTCAGCTGTTATTTATCTTCTTAAGATGTAAGTTTTTCAGTGCAGGGATCAACCTTTAATGGCCAAATACACCCTTGCTCAATATCTCTGAGTATTACAGGGATGAAATTAGTGTACAAAAATATAGTATATTTATACTGGTGTTTATAAAGAAAAGAGTATTATAGAGACCAGGTTCTTATCCCAATGAAGTTACAAATATTTCTGAGATCTTCAGTGAAGAATGATTCATTTGTCCTGGTATCCCCCACTAGCTGATAGAAGATTTGGCAAAACCCAATGTATTCAACACCAACAGCTGTTCAGAGTTATTCTGATCTTCTCCTGATAAAACACACAGTGAATCTAAGGATGTGCCTCTTAATTAAAAAGAGAAATAAATGTTATAAAGTATATTTATGATGAATTTTAAAGAATTTAGTCCAGAGACAAACTTAGACCATAACATGCTATTTTCACCTTACTTTGAGGATCATTGTGAGGTTTAAAGACTCTATTTCAATTCTGCCATGAATTTATAAGCCATGCCACTGTTATCTAGAAATAGCTCTTACCACGTCTTTTGCACCTTCATTGCTTCGTTGAAAACCCATTGGAAAATGGGCTCCCCCTACTCCCCACATGAAGAAAGCCACAGACCCCCTTGTGTGGTCTGGGCTGGAGCCCGTGGCCAACCCGAACGTACCCACCGTGGGGTCCCAACCTGGCCCCCACCATGCTAGTTCTGTTCAAATTGGGCATGACTTGGAATAATCTGAAAATGCAGAAATTTAGCACATCTCCACTTCTTTTGTCATTCTGAAACAAAGTAAGAAATGAATGGGTGAAATCAGTCAGAAAATAGATAAGAAGAAAATGTGGATTTGTACATCACAAACACAAACACTGTAAAATGCTTGTCCCGATTGGAAAACAACCGCATAATTCAGAATATGCAGAAGTGGCTAGGTGGTTTTGGAAAATGTTAATTCATCACCACCAGAAATTCTTGTGGGAACACACACATCAGTTTTGAAGGATGGTTTTTCTTGGATCTGAGACAAAATTTCTGATCAGAAAAAAGAAGGGATAATTGGCAGTTCAGATGTTCGCGGGGCACATGGGAATCCTCCCTGCTCTATTCAAGTCTCCATTTTGCTTCTAAAAGGAAACTTAAATGTGAATCTCCCAGGTGAACATTTTAGCTATTGTCTAATCTGAGATGGGTGAGATTTCACAAAAGAGCTTCACAAGGTTTTAATTGCATCCTGACTTTGCGCAGGACACCTTTTGGATGCTTGAAAGAGCTGCCGTGACATGAAAGGATGTTTTCGAAGACGGGTGCAGGGTTCTGCTCCAGCCCACTCCTCTCCTTACCCCTCCTTCCTCTGCAAAGTGAATGAGAATGAGGAGCAAGTTTATAGTCTCGTGCTTATAAGGTTATCAGAATAAAAATTAATCCACATGAGGGAGGAAAATAAATCCTATTACTGTTAGGATTGATTTAAAAATCACAGGTTTTTCACTTATCGTTCTTATTCATAATTCAGCTTATAGCTATAAAAGATGAAGGGGAATATGCCCTACTTTTCCCTTTGTGATCTGACAGCACTTCTGTTGAGTAGCTTTGCCATGAAAACCGGTGGTTGCTCAGTTTCCCCTGCTGTGTCTTTGGGCCTTCCACAACACAGAAGGAAAGTAGAAAATCTGGGGAAAAAAGCAGGGGTGGTGAGGGAGAGCACAAACAAAACATCTCAGGCAATTACAGCCCTCAGACTGACTTGTGCCAGCCCTTTCCTTGCTGTTTGCCTGCAAACTGATCAGTTGACAGTGTCTTTTTCAACTAAAAGGAGGTGTTTGCTCTTATTAATGACTGGAGGACAAATCTAACCTCTAATGGCTGTGACTAATAGCCCAAAGTCTGCAATCTCTCTGGAGCAGGAGCCTTCAAAGCACGTCAAAAGGAGACAAATGTAAGTCAGAGCTGTGAAGCCAGAGAACGGGGTGAAGTCTTTAATCGCTCATGTTCCCGCTAGCACCCATTTATTCCCGCTAAAGGCATAATCTCTGGAGGTTGCTCTCATGCCTGGGAATGCCACTGTGATTACACATGCAAATGTACTGTGCACACCCATATTGCCTCTGCCATCGCTGCAGTTAGGTATCATCCCATCCACCTCTACAAACCTTCCAACTGTCCCGCCTCTGCCAGGTGGGGTGTCTCTGCACAGAGGCAGAGGTCAGGCAGCGGCACACATAGGTGATGGAGATAACCTGCCAAAAAGCCCCATCTCTGTTGGCTTATTCCTCTGGAAATAGCTGGGAAATCCAGTTGCACCCTCAAAGCCTTCCCAGCTTCCTACACTATTGATTAGTGCATCCCAATGAGTTCAACCATGTCTCTAGGTTTTTTGCGTTTGCATATCTATAGCTATTTCCAAAGAAATTGCTGCTTCCAGTAAGTTGGTCTGCTGTACCTTTTTTCTGACTCATGAAGGTTTGCTGCTTTTGCTTAGTGCATTTGTGTGTTGGCAAATCCTTGCTGCCCTGGAAACCCATGCTTGCTGCCCTGCCTGAATGTGGCTGTGTTTGATTTCTTAGGACTTCACCCGCTTCTTTGTAGAGATACATGTCACCTGGAAACCCTTTCCTCAGACCAGTTTATTTTGTCCTGTACTTTGGCAGCTATCGATAAACATCCTCAGCTGAACAGATCCCACAGCCAGGAAATATCTCTTGACGTGCAGGAAACGCCCACTCTTCTTCTCAGATTACCTTAAGTGGTGAGGCTCATCTTGCTGTCAGCCACCTATGATATTGCTGCCTGCTTTTTCTATTTGCTAAACCTTTATTTTGTACTTATTTCACTCACATTTTTCTTCAATTATGGAACCATTCTACCCGCCAATACTGATAGTTCAGTTTCTCCCTCTCTGTAATTTCGTGTGAATGCTACCCATACTAAGTAGGATCTATTTTTACAGGTCTTTTGCTCTGTGTTGTTTTCCATTTGTTTCTCTTGTGTATTCTGGTCAAGGGAAATCAGAGAGACAGATTCTGGTACTCGCTCTTACTCGTGCTGCAAAATGGCTTATTCAGGGAAGAACATTCTGCAAGGTTAAAAATGCCAAAAATCTGTGCCTTGAACAGGGAACAATATTTGAACACATGGTACTGGAGTGTTTCTTGTAGCTTGTGGGATCCGAACCAACAAGACAATAGTGAACTATTAAAATGCAGTCAGTAGTGCCAGTTCATCTTTTTAAAAAAAAATAAACAATGCCCGCTTATCTGTTGATGTACAGCAGTTGATTAACTCATTTTGACATCTCACAGCTAAAACCAGCAATTTTATTTTGGTGAGCAGTTTCCCAGGCAGGCAGAGTGAAGACTGCTCCCAGGAACAGCTCCACCAAAGAACTGCTCTCCAGCAGAAACAGCTCATTAGCACCTCAGTAATCTCAGCAGCAGGATTATTTGGGACGCGCAGTGCAAGATGCATCTTCCAGCTAAGGTACTAACCTGGCACTCAAGGCTGAAGATCAGCCCTGCGTAGATTGCAGTGCTGGTGAAGGCCACAACTGCGGCGAGGGGCATGACCTGGCGCATCATAGTCTCTGTTTGCCTTTAGCTGCTGTGTGCTCGAATGCCAGACTGCTAAAGGCAAGGGACCACAAAAGCTGCCTCTTGCCCACCCCTTAAGCTGTTCATTCACTGGCCTGTGATCAGCGGCCAGCTTGTGACCATGGCCATCGAACCATCCCAGCGCGTCCGCTATCCCACACCAAATGCCTAATGCTACATCAGCTCTCTGAAGTCTTGCTTCTCAGCTAGTTTGAAAATGTGGTGAAAATAAATCCTCCCTCTGTGTATGTGCAGACTGACAGGTCCCCTCTCTCCTGCTGGAAGGGTCCTCGTCAGCAGTTACAGAGGTCTGGCTGTAAAGTGCTCTGCAAGAGAACCATTGGCATTTGATGACCTATTTCCTTGGCTAATCTAAATCCATGTTACAGTCCTCCCTGTCCTCCGGCTCTCAAGGTGGGGAATTTGGGATCCCCTGTGGTAACACGGCATTGACAAAACTGACCTCAGCCCTGAAATATTCCAGGATGTCTCCAAATATCACCTCACTGACATGGAAATGGGCACTCCTTCATCCACACCATACACGTTAGCACCATCTATTTGTGCCAGACCATCCACGTCCTGGGAGGGATGCGGCTGCAGGACCTCCCTCCTCCTGCTGAAGGGGCTGCTCCACGCTGCGTGGCATTTGGACGCTGCTGCTCTGCACCGCTCTGTGCCCTGAAGGGACCATGCAGCTCTGCAGCATCACAGCGAGGGATCAGCTCGTTGGCTATTTTTTTCCAAATCTTGGTGTATTATTTAAAACCTTTTGAGGACGTGTTACCTGGCTTAGACATCGGTCTCTCTCACTCTCATCCAAATAACAGATGACACCATTTAACTGCCAGAGCACATGATCCATCATTCCTTGCAACACCACAGGTACACTGGCTATGCCATATGGCAACCTCCTATACTCGAACAGCCCCTTTGCATGTGTTCACAGTAAAGAGTATTTATTAATCTGGATCTAGTGTCACATGCTGATGCGCTTAAGACAGGTCAAGTTTTGTAAGCCTCTCCCCACCTGTCATTTTGAAAGTCATGGTTTAGGCTTGGCCATCAGGGGTTTACGGCCTGCATATGTCAAGCTTCTAGCTTTCATCTGAGCTGTAGTAATAAAATTTTAAATAAAAATTAGTGGCAGTAATAAGACTTTTCTCTATTGACTCCAGAAGGTTTTGACACTTTTTCTTAGTGAAGGAACATTTATTTCATTAATTTCCAGAACAGGGATGGAGCCAGTTCCATCCTGACCTCTTCTGTGCCCTCACTGTTGATCCAGGTCCCAGAGCAAAAGTGGCAGAACCGTAAGGGGTTGCAGGGTCCTGCTCCTGACAACAAACACACACAGACTGGAAGCAGACCACAACATCACAGGAACAATACTGGTAATGTTTTAGACAGCTCTTCATTTTGCTGCAGCTTCTGTTCTTCTTGGTTTTCTTTAGGACTTGAAAAAGAAACTTTTAAATGCCTGCAGGAAGGCTTGTCCTAGGAGATTTCTGCTCTGCTTCGGTAGTCTCAAGGGGCTCAGAGATGCATCAGCAGTGTGCCTTCAACTGCAGGGCTGTGAGCTCCTGCTTCTCTAGAGCTCCATCCCTGCTACATTCAACCAGAAAAGAAACCTATTAGACCCACTTTAAAAAAAACAAACAAAAAACCCAAACCTTAAAGCAATATTAGTAGGTTGGATTTTTTTTCCACTGGAGACTTACAATATTCAAATTTTTTAAAAGTATTTCTGTGTTTCTTTGCACACTGGCAAATAAATAAAGAAGATCTACCTATTCCTTTTGCTTTTTGCAGTCATCCATTGCCCATCTCCTTCTTGAAAATTAAAATAAAATTGGGCACTGATGATCATTTATTGTTTTAAGACAACATATATCTCCATGATTTAGGCAGCAATCTTATCTGTGGTTTAGGCACTGATCATAATTTTACAAAAGAACCAAGCAGAGGTGAGCTCTGCTGAAAACCTGAAGAGATTTAAAACAAAAAATTACTTTTCCATTTTATGGCAGGCCTTTATTAAAGTGATATTTCCCCTCGTCTCCTCCTCTGAAACCTACCAGAATTTTAAACTTTATTTCCACTTTTTTATTTAAGTGGACACCTACTTCAACATCTTTAAAGGTATTTAAAGTTCAGATATTAAACATGAATAATTGCCTCCTGGTTTCAGTGCATGATGAAATAAAAACTGACAATGCATGTCTTCTGGTGACATTCACACCTGCATCTGTGACAGAGACTTGTAATTTGATGAAAATTAATTTTAGTCTGGACTAGAAGGGCAAGGTTTAAAACAGCTTAGGCATTATATTCTGCATCACTTTTCCTCCTTCTGATATACATGGGGCATGGGTTGGGGGGGTGGAGGGGGAGAGTGGATGAATAGATGAAATCTGAGCACTTTTCAGCCCTTTATTGGCTTGAAGCATCTCCCTGAATGAAAAAAAAAATTGAAAATGGATGTCTGAGCATCTTATCACAAAGTTCTTTAGAGAGGCAATAGGAAGATAGAAGCTCGCTGATCTCCATCATTCAAAACCTGAATTTCTGTGTTATCTCCTGAAATGATTAGCAAAAAAAAGTGCAACAACTCCTCCCTGAGGCTCCCTTAGCCTTTTTCTTGCAGGCTAAGAACTGCTCACTGAAGAGATGCAAAACTTGGGATGAAGTGCACCTGAGATGTTCATGGACAGTGCATCTAATGGAAAAAACAATAGTGAAATTAACTGCATAAATGATGTCAGGAATTGTTCATGGCCTTTTGTGAACATAGTTAAGACTTGTGGGAGTTAAAGGATAGCTACCAAAGTAAAAAAAAATTATATTTTAATGAAATATAAATATTAGATGGAATTTTACGTGGAAATACTCTGGAGTCTTGCACATCATTTCCAGGGAAGGAAAAGGCATATTTTTGAATCTCTTGAGGTGCCAACTCATTAATTAGTGTGGATATGAAAGATACATGCTAAGATGCGTCAGCCGAGCAATTATTGAGGAAGTAAAATTTGAGAGTATAGTCTGGCAATGATAAGTTATTTTTATGCTCATTTATATTCACTTCATTGACATTTCATTTAGCGGGATCTAAACAAGTAGAAGCAAAACCTGCTGGTGCCAAGCAGACCTGCTTTGGTGAGTGGCTTTCCATGCATCAGTTCTTGACTGGAGGCAAAGAAGGAGCGAGTGGCTCCTGAAGAAAGTCACTAAGGGGTTTGTTTGGGACTATGTCACGTTCCCCTTGCAAAGCACTGGTGAGGTGCAGACCTTGCCACATGACCTGCTGCTCCACCACTGTTGCCTGACTTCTAGATCTCCAGGTGGGAGTCTGCTGGGGGCTACCCTTTGCTGTCCTCACTCCTTGTCTGCTGCTTGTGCTGCTCTGCCAAGCTCTGCTCTCAGGCAGACTGTGAGCAGAAAGGTGTTGAGGGTGGTAGAATGTTGCTGCCCTGAGAAGACAGTTCCTTTTCCTTAAAATTTCTTTCTTTGAGGTTTGGAAAACTATGAGTTCCCACATCCTTTAGCACCTTCTCCTGCTTCCAGAAAGTCCATGCAATAGAGGATGTGGAAGTCAGGTCAAACCCTACTCCCTAAATGCTCTCTATATAATAGCTATGTAAAAGCAATATGAATGAGGTTTATGACAATGACTTAGTCTCTATTTCCATCCATGATTCTCTATTTAAAGTGGCTAGTTTAGTTAAAATCTGAATAGGAGAATTTCAATCTATGAAACTTGTTAAGGCTAGAATGGTTCATTTTTTCATTATGTTTGATACACATCATAAATGTCATGCCCACCTTACAGTTACACTTCCTACCAGCTTCTTAGAAAGAGAAGTTGAAGTCATTAATTTGACTGTTTTATTATTATTTATTTGCTAGACCTACTCCAATTTCCATCTAAGTTTTTATTTCTTGTATGATTGGACTTGAAGAACATTCGTTAAAATAATTTCCTTGCAGAGGATAAGCCCTTTCCCTAAATGGACCTTTCATGCACCATCCATCGTAATGTGGATATGGGATGAAGGCAAATTTTCACTCCCATTCTCATCAGGATCAGGTCCTCAGATAGAGACCCAAGTGACAATGCTGACGTTTTAAGCATTGAACAAGTGTGGTGTAAGCTCTGTCCCATCAGAGTGATTTTCCCTTTCAGTTTCTGAAGTGGTTTTTCGGGACTTTACATACCCAGCCTTCAAAGCAAAGCTGCGCAGTGAAGCGTAGGAATGTGCATTCCTCAGAGCTCTTAATGTTTTTAGCATTTCATATCACTTACAACATGCAGGCTGAAGAGACTCTGAATCCTCAAAGGCACCTTTTTAATTCAAAACCTTCTGGGAGGCAGTCTTTTTTTTTGTGTGTGTGTGGCTTTGCCAGAAGAATTCAAATTACTTCTCCCATTGACTTCTTTCAGTCACTCTGTGCATTTCTCCACTCATTTGCTGCAGACCGATTTCGTGATCTCCATTTTTCCTTGATACTGACAAACAGGGATCAAAGAGAGAAAGCTTCACTGCAAAGCAGAATCAAGCAAAGGTTTTGACTCTCTTTTACATGGCCTCTTCTATTTCATCACATCTGGCAGCCCAAGGCATCACAGTCAAGCGTGAGGCATCATCATGCCCCATAACAAATGCAGTGCAGGGCTTAATTTTCTCTTTAAGCCTCCTCACTGTAAACTGTGGTGGTGTAGGATAGATATCTTGCATGACTTATCACTGCAAAGTTCAGACCACTTCCCAGCTTGTTCTTTTAATAACCATTTTTTTTTAATCTCTGCATTTTACATATTCGTTTGGAATTTGTCATTCTGTCTCCTCAAGGACTGAAAGCGAAGTATCTCTTGAAACTGTCTGTCCACTGTTGGCTATACTTGTGGCTGATGAGATAAATACTCTGGTAGTTTGTGCCTGTAAACAGCTGTGAGTGAATAACCTTGGTGCTGGGGAGTACATCCAACTATTTTCTGGTAAACTTCTGGCCTCTCAGGTCTCCAAAACCAGCTGAATAACCTGACAGTGTGAACATAAAATAACAGAATTGGGTCTGGCAATATTGTGAACTGAAACATCAGGAAAGGAAGTATTTTCCCCCTTCCTTTTCAGGATTATCACACTTCTTTTCCTGAAGTATGGACTAATTTGGGTCTTTCGTGTTAGACAATCTTTTGCAGTGCTGCGTTCAATTTGTAGGTGGCTTGTATGTGAGAAAGGCAATTCAGCCTGTGAGAACTTGGGCAATAGCAGCAGAATGCAGCAAGTGGTTTACAGAGGAGAAACTCAGCTAGTCAGGCCTCTCTGATGCATCTGTAACACAATTAAATCCCCATAATGACCTTCATTAGGCCCAGCATGTAAGTCAATACAAACAACTTTCAACTCAATGAACATTTTCCCTCTAAAAAGTAACCTTTCAGTTCTATTCCTTTTGTACTGTTTTAGCTATATGCTAAATATTATAATGCTTCATTCTCATTTACCCTTCACATATTAAGGTGAAAACTCTGACCTAGTGCATTCTAATTACTTGGCTTATTAGCTTCACATTATATCAGTAATGGTGTGATAGCCAACATAATTACTAGGACTTGAAAAATTATACTTTGCTGTACTATTTCATGAACTGTGAGATGGTTCTCTCTTCTTATTAACTTTCTTATTTAATGGGTCGACCAGATTTTTCATCTACCTAGACCATTGATCAAACTGATAATTTTAGATTTCAGCTGCAATTGAGAAATTGCCCCTTAAAATGGTGAGATATATGTTTTATATAAGAAAATACAGACATTTATTATTCTTCATGTCTTACTGACAGGCCACCACAATTATGTAGTTACTACATGCTGTTTGAACTCCATTTTTAACTTACAAAGCTTCATGAAATTTAGACGTTTTCCTCAAGGAAATGCTTTTGGTTCTTTTTTTTTTTTAAATATTTCTGTATTAAAATTTTTTGATTAAAAGCTTTTTTCATTTACTGGATGAAAACAGAACTTCCACACCTTTTTTTTGTTTAAGTAAAACACTAACTTTCATTCAAAACCTGTCAGGATTGGCAAATTGTTCACCAGTTTAGTCTAGAAGTTGAGTCTGATTCTAAGAAGTGTTCTGATCCCAAATATTTTTTTACATATGTTTACAATATGAAGATACAGAAGAGACTTTTTAAAAAAAAATAAAGTCTCTGGCGGAATGGGATAACAAGATTCATGGTAAGGAGTCACACAACAGCCCTTACGTTGGCCTTACGTGGCCCTCTTCAATGAGGAAAATTGCAACAATGCTCAAATGAGTAGACTTTCTGAAGCCATCGAGGCAAGAGGTGGTTGTTCCCTAACCTCAGAGCTGACTCAAAATGCCTGACTATCTTCAGGAGCCCTTCTTTCACTTCAGTGAACTTTGGATCAAGCCCTTGATGCAAAGACATGGCCCTGTTATCTTTTAAGCAGATTACTATGCTACACCATCCTGAAAGATGAACATGCATGGTCCTGCCTGTGCTGGGACCTGCAGTGCCTCCCTGTTGTGGTTTAGCCCCAGTCGGCAACCAAGCACCACAGAGCCGCTGGGGGAGGGAATCAGAAGAGCAAAAGTAAGAAAACTTGTGGGCTGAGATAAGAACAGTTTAATAATCAAAGAAATAATAATAATAATAATAATAATAATAATAATAATAATAATAAACAAGAGAGAGAGACAGAAACAAAACTCAGGAAAACCAAGGGATGCAACCGCTCACCACCTACTGACCGATGCCCATCCCATCCCCAGCAGCAATTGCTGCCCCCCAGCCAATTCTCCCCCCAGTTTATATACAGAGCACGATGTCATATGGTCTGGAATAGCGCTTTGGCCGTTGGGGTAAGCTCTCCTGGCTATGCCCCCTCCCAGTTTCTTGTGCACCTGGCAGAGCAGGGGAAGTGTCGTGGTTTAACCCTGGCTGGACACCAGGGGCCCACCAAAGCCGCTCTATCACTTCCGTTTAACCAGACAGAGGAGACAAAAAGTAAATCGAAAGGGGTCATGGGTGGAGATAAGGACAGGGAGAGATCATTTTATCAGTTATCATCATGGGCAAAACAGACTCCACTTGAAAGAAATAATTAATTTATTATCAATCAATCAAAATCAGAGAAGGAGAGGAGAAAAACTGCTAGATCTTAAAAACCTTCCCCCCACCCCTCCCTTCTTTCTGGGCACAACTTCACTCCCAGCTCCTCTACCTACTCCCCCCAGTGACACAGGGGGATGGGAATGGGGGTTGAGGTCAGTTTATCACACGTCGTCTCTGCCGCTTCTTCTTCCTAGGGAGATGACTCTTCCCCTGCTCCAGCGTGGGGTCCCTCTCACGGGAGACAGTCCTCCACGAACTTCTCCAACGTGAGTCCTTCCCACAGGCTACAGTTCTTCACAAACTGCTCCAGCATGGGTCCATAATTTCAACAGGGTGCAGTCCCTCAGGAGCAGTCTGCTCAGCGTTAGGTCCCCTGAGGGGTCACAAATTCTGCCGGCAAAACCTGCTTCAGCGTGGGCTCCTCCCCCCACAGGTCCGCAATGGCTTGCCAGGAACCTGATCTGGCGCAGGCTTCCCACGGGATCACAGCCTCCTCCCTTCGGGCATCCACCCGCTCCGGCGTGGGGTCCTCCCCGGGCAACAGGTGGAGATCTGCTCCACTGCAGGGGGACAGCCTGCCTCACCATGGTCTTCACCACGGGCTGCAGGGGAATCTCTGCTCCGGCTCCTGGAGCACCTCCTCCCCCTCTTTCTTCACTGACCTTGGTGTCTGCAGGGCTGTTTTCACTTGCATCCTCTCACTTCTATTCTCTCTCCAGCTACTGAGCCGCAGACAGGTTTTTTTCCCTTCTTAAATATGTTATCACAGAGGCGCTTCCACTGTTGCTGATTGGCTTGGCCTTGGCCAGCGGCGGACACAGGGAATACTTCTATCAGCTTCTCACAGAAGCCACCCCTGTAGCCCCCCCACTACCAAGACCTTGCCACAGAAACCAAATACATGAAGCTGAAAAAGTCCTTCACTGTGTGTAAGCACTGCTTAGCAACAGCTAAAACATCAGGGTGTTATCAACATTCTTCTCATACTAAATCCAAAACACAGCACTATGCCAGCTACTAGGAAGAAGATTAACTCTATTCCAGATGAAACCAGGACACTCATCCTGTGTGTGCTTTCCCCCCTTCATGGATGAGATTCATCCATGTTCCCCGGCCCCTAGCCCAGGACTCCTGCCTACAGGGGAAAAATCCCAAGCTGGTCTCAGTGATGTCCATGTGTCCCTGACAGAGGGGCAGCTCTGAGGTGTTTCTGGAATATTTGTCCTCAGACCATGGAAGTAGAGGGTCAGTGCACAAATGTAAGTCAGCCATTTTCAGTAACATCGTCTTGGAAGCCCCCGGATTGAATTAATCAGCAAACCATCCCTGGCACGCTTGTTGAGAAGCGGTCACAGAGTAACCTCGTGGCTTTTGGCAGATGAACCTGTACTTTTTCAATGCTGTGGCAGCTGGGAGAGTTTGATGCTGTCTTGACTCAACATATCAGTCAGGAGCTTTCCCTGTGGGGAAATATATGTGTGGTTTAGGCTTATTTAGCTGGAAAAGAAATGAAGTTGACTTCTTATTGATTTTTGTTTGGTTTGGTTTTTGGTTTTTTTTTCTGTTTTCCCCTCTCCTTTTCTAAGAAGGAAAAGAAAATACATGTCCTTTCATAGCTTCCCAGACGAAAGGGAGAGTTGTTGGGAGAGAGACTGCCACAGGACTTTAAGGTTCACTGTGAGAAACTGAAGGGATAAATCCCTTCAGAGCTCGTCCATCCGACCAAGAGACAAAGTGGAGCTGTGCGTCATCACCCATTAACAAAATCTGTTCTCCCTGTGCCGCTGTGCAATCAAAGCCATCTCCCAATTTCACAACTGCATCTTTAAGCCAAGAGGAGATGGTGTAAAAATGGCTAGTGATTATTTAATAAATAATAGGAAATTACTTTTTTAATGTAGCAGAGAGCACCTGAAAATGTATTCTTCCTGCAAGACTTTGATGGGGTGCTACTTAATTCTATTGTGCTTGGTGCAATCAGTTTAATAGTTTTGATTTTCCTTGACCTCTCTGCATGAGGAACACTATTATAAAAGGAAGTATATAAAAAAACTCCTAAAGGTAATAGCAGAGACAGAAAAGGTAGGAAGTGGTTTGGGCTTGGACGTGAGGTGCCAGTGTTAGTGCAAACCTACAGGCGGCTTGACACTTGCCTGCTTGAGTGATCAGGGCTCTGTTCATGCTGCATTTGAGATTAGTGGAGGTATTAAAGACACAGCCCTTGTTATTAAAGAGAGGGAGGTGAAGGCAGAGAAACTTCAGTCCCAAATTGGATAAATTTGCCAAGCCTCTGGTTGCAGTGCAACACTCATTTACTTGCAGGTGAATTTAATAGACAGGATGTTGAATGAGGAATTATTTCCCAGAGTGGTATATTGGGATTAGGTAGAATCTGCCTAAAGCCAGAACAATAGGTTGCTTTTGCACTAATTTGTGCTTTAAAAATGATTAAATGCGCCTAACTTTTTAGGTAATCTTATATATTTAAATTAATATGAAACTCAAACTATGTTTTTGGAGTCCCTTCTTCACTAGCATATGCCTATGTTATAATACGCATTGTATAATATATAACTATGTATCTTGTAGTTTCTTGATAATTTAAGCAAGAGAGGCTTTTAAATTAGCTATTAAATTACCATTCAGAGATCTGATCATCTTCTAATTTCTGTACAAAGTCCTCCACAGGGGATAAATCTAGTTTAAATGTTCTCTCCTTCCGATGATTTTATACCCTGGCTGTAAGATGATACAACATTCCTGCATTTCTAACTGAAATAGATTACAACCCTGTGAAAGGTTTTAGCTCAGTTTTGTCAAGTAAGTCTATATTTCAACTGTAAATGTATCCAGAATTACAAAGGAAAACATGATTTCTGGTTTTGTTCAGTTCTCTTACCCTAGCCACAGGTGTGATATCTGAGTAATTTAGAAACACACAAACAGTGGTGGGTTTTAAATACTTCTAAATACTACTTGTCTCCCCAAGTCCCCTTATTTACTAGCAGAATTGAAATTCTGCATTTTATTTCTTCTGACTTTCTGGGCAGATATTCGCCAACTTCTTTTCTGGGCAGCAAAGTTGCAAAGAGATTTCTTGAGTTGAAGCAAGGGATGAATTTCTTTCCTGCTCTGCAGGAGATCTGAAGTGCGTTCAGTGCTTTCCCCTTGCTCACCGTGGCAGGAGCCCTGCACCACTGCGCTGTGAGCTGCTGGTGCTACTGCAGTCTGGGAGCAACTTGGCTATGGCAGATTTGGGAGGGATATTTGTTCAGCAGATGTAAACAGAAAAAAATACAATGATAGACAACAGAGATTAGGACAGTAGTGGGGTACTCTGGGCTTTGTTTCCCCTTACCTCCCTTCTTGGGTCTTCCTACCATTGCTGCCTTTCCAGTTGACCCCTATTATGGCAGATCCAGTTTCCTGCCTGTGGTCAGCAGGGCTCAGAAATATTTGTTGCATCAGTTCTTCCTCCCTTCTTCAACATTATTGCACAAAACAGTGTCTGTTGTGACAAATTATGTCATGCCATCATGTGTGTAGACACTGCTGAAAACAGATAACCTGTGGGAAAACCTGAAGAATAAAAATGAGGATATCCCAATTCCTATCTGTTTTGTGAGTTTTGCCTCGCAAGGTGCTCTCAATCAATGTTATTTGAGTTCTACTTCCTTCTGCAAAACCCCTTCTAGCAAAATTATGTTGATGACAGAGCCTTAGCTAAGAATTCTGTTGTCTTCTTGATAAATTGAATATAAATAGAAAATACAATAAAACAGAGTAGGTCTAGCCTTTAACATTTAAAGTAGTAATGATAAAATCAGAAATACTATATCTGAAACCAGACTGAACTCATGCCCTTCTTCTGCAGCCTTATTGAGTTCATTTAGTAAAAATATATATTTATGATATTGCTAAGTTTTTGAGCCTGTAAGTGCAAACTCAACATGCAAGTTCAATATATGTTTTTTCTGGTTCCCATGGGTCTTCAAAACTTCATAATTCTTTTCATGATGCATGAACTATGCTCCAATACCTGCATTAGCCTAGCAGAACTATCTCAGGTGATATGATAAAATTATAATTTTGATTCCATTGAGTACAAAACTCATTTAAACACATTCAAAATTGTTGGAACAAAATGCTTTTCAAATTTGGTTCCTTTCCCTGGGTTTACTGCTCCTGTTAACATGACCATTGACCATAGGCATGTGGTCTATTCTTTTTTCATTCCAGCTGCACAAAAATATAATTCCACAGACTGCGAGCCATGATTCACTGCTAGAGCAGGAGGATAAGGATGCCTTTGTCTATCTCTATAATGGACTAATCTATTCCTGGGCAGGTTCCAGAGCATATTTCCAATAAATTCTCACTATCACAAATTGCCCAGACATATGTAACCCCAAAGGATACCATTAATTTTCCTTTGATACAGATTATAGAAGACTAATTATTTGTTCCTCTTGAGGTTCCCACAGATGGGGCATAACTATATCCATTGTTAAAGGCTAGCATGTGCCTCTCGATGAAAAGTATTTACCTCTCAAGGTTTCCTTTCCATCTTTGTTCTTCTGTTGTCCTCTAACAGTCTCAGAAGTTATTGTTATTGGGTACTAATTTAATAAAAATGCAGGAGATTCTGACTGAAATGATAACAAACAAAGCTATTCAATTGTTTCTCTGTGTAACAACTCTGATTCAAATTCTGGTCACAGCAAAGTCGAAGGCAAAATTTCCTTGGCTTCTGTGGGGGACTGGAATTTCATCTAAGGTGAATATTGGTTTTGATTTAGACACAAATATATTATAACAGTTTCTGATTCGCAAGTCTCGTCTAGCATAATACCACATTAAGCAAGCCAAGAAACCGTAATCTAAAGGATATTGTCTAGTGGAGGCTGAACATATACTCATTTCAGGTGCTGTATGCTAAATACAAATTGCTTTACCTGGCATATGATGTCTACCAGGAGATAATGTTATCAGTTATGTGAAGTTTGCTGTAGAGATCACTTTCAAGGTAAAGAAGGACAGTGAAAGAAAAAGCAATGTAGCAGGAATGAAAGTAGTAGCAGTGGAGGAGAAGAAAAGCTGTGGCAGCGAATGCCTTTTAAGTGATGTAGAGATACTTCAGACAAACTTGAATTCTTTTTTAACACAGACCTCCCCATGAGCCGGATCTGTCCTTTCTGACTGACTTTTCAAACAGAATATAGGCAAATAAATAGTTTTACTTTTTATATTCTGTGTTTCCCCATGTAAGAAAATACCTAAGGCTTAACCAGCTAGTTAGCTCTCAGTATTTCAGGAAACAGGTGATAGAAATCTCTTTTGAATCCACAATTTCCTAGTAGCAGGAAGAGCTATAGAATCAATCGTTTAGGTTGGAAAAGACCTTTAAGATCATCAAGGCCAACCGTTAACCTAACCCTGCCATCCCACCACTAAACCATGTCCCTAAGCACCTTGTCTGCCCATCTTTTAAATACCTCCAGGGATGGGGACTCGACCACTTCCCTCGGTAGCCTGTTCCAACCCTTGACAACCCTTTCAGTGAAGAAATTTTTCCTGATGTCCAACCTAAACCTCCCCTGGCGCAACTTGAGGCCATTTTCTCTTGTCCTATCTTAATAGTAGTTTTTAAAGAAGGACATAAAGCATGGTAATATACATCCATATGTGCATGTGTATGTGCATGTATCTACCTAACTATTTATATATTTGGATTTTGTGTGGAAGAGGAGTGGATTTTTCCTGTTCTGAGCAATTACTTACCCTATCAATATGTATTTCAGCACTTGCTTTTTTCTCTCCATTAATTCAGACCTTGAATATACATGTTTATTTTTAAATAATTGCAAATTATCCATGAAATGTTAAATAGGATAATGAACTCATTAAGCATTAATCACGTAACATAGTTCAAGCATGAAAGCAGGCTATTCACAGACATTTCAAGAGAGTTACCATGAAATGTAGAGCAATTTGAGGAAACCAGGAAGACCAGCAGTTAAGGTGGTTGCACGGGACCTGGGAGATGACAGTACATTTCATCATCCCACTGCAGATGTTTCGGGTGCTGCTGCTAAAGGATCATGCCTCCCTTCACATCATTAGAAGACTGATAAAACATCTCAGTGGGAGGGGAGGACAATAAGCACATGACGGGGCTTGAGGGATGTTAGGTGACACATCTAATGAAGGCCATTAACGAATCACAGTTAGATTCTCATGGAGCAAGAGAAAAGTCATTAGTCTTTTTGTGTGTCAGCTGGGAGAAAGAGCATGGAACAAAGTCACTTTTCCTCCAGGAATTTTAATTCACACACGCAAGAGATCTTAAAGTTCTTTTGTCACCTATCTACAACACACGAAGGGAGCAGTTACAGAAGCGGTCATCTCTTTGAGAATATAGTCAAAATGCATGCATTTTTGAGGTTAGGCATATTGGCTTAGGTTAAAATTGCTTAAGCTGAGAAGTCAGTGTAAATAGTTTTTAAGAATACATTCACTTGTTTAAATTTTGGATTCATAAATAGGTCTGGGAGAAAAATCCTGACAAAATAATGTTATTTCAGGTCAGGTAGAATGTTTTGTTTGATATAAAGCCTTTTTTTGGTGAGAATTATTATTTTGACGAGAAGTATTAACAATAAGTGTGAATTAATCAAATTAAAAAAAGTGGTTAAGCTGTCTTGAAATTTACTTTGTATATTCCTATTTTCAGAAAGGATTAATTTCTCCAGAAAGCCTACATATATTTGGGATCCTATCATTGCAGACATTCATGCCAATAGCAAATATTTTGTTAATTCTTGCTTCTTTTGCAAAACTTATAAGGTTTTACTTGGCAATTTACTTTTTACTTGGCAGACTCTGTGAATAAAAATATTCTTTCAAACATTTCTAAAATCTAAAAGAATGATTTTATCAATTAGTTGCTTAACAACCATCCTAAAAAAAATTATATTTTGAGTAGCTGTAAGGTGGTATCTTGCTATTAGATACAACCTGGGGGGGGGGGGGGGGGGGCAGTATTTCATAAAATAAGGAAGTTAAATGGCCAGTCTCTTACTCTGACTTAAAATCTGAGATATCCTGAAGCTACATTTTCTGTTCTAAGAATTGTGATCTTGTTGCTGTATCCAATATCTGTGTCACAAAGTTGCATCAACCAGGGAAGACCCCTGACAGCTTGGGAGGGTGCAAGGTTTGCACTTGTCTGTAGTCATTCAAACCATGACAAACCGAGTCAATTTGTGAACGTCGGAAATGGACCATTATTGAACTAGGACAATACATTCAATCATACCCACGTGAGTGTATAGCATCCCCCTGCCTAGAGAGTTATGCTGTAAATATAGCTTCTTTCATTTTCTGAAATACTATGTATTCAGAAATACATGCAATTCATGGATATTTTTTATTTTTGTGAAAGAAGTGGCAGTGCTCGGGGATTATTTTTTATAAACAAGCAATAATAGTGGACTAAAAGGGCACTGCCATGGAATTCAAGTAGCTTAATCTTATTCTTGCACCTTTCCAAATATGTGAGGTGGTGAAATACAAATCTCTCTCTGACATATAAGAGAGAGCAGCAGGATTCAGAGTTGCACATCACTTCCAGCCTTGGGGACAGCTTTAGGTGCCACCTCTGCCCCAAACAGATCCCCAAAGCTTTACGGATGCTTTACCTTAGACCCCTTGGGAACTGAACATGAGAGCACTGTTGGACAAGGTCCAATGCTCACGTCTCACCATGATGCTGGTGCTCTTGCTTTCTTTTCCTGTTCCAATTCAAACCTGCACATCAACACACACCTAGGTTCAAATTAATAATTAATCCTATTGATCTCAGTGATGCTGCTCTAATCCACAGAAAAATTCAGACCTGGTTGAATTATGGACTTTGTGCCATAATGGCATTAATAATATTGGACCAGAGGTCAATGCAATTACTGTACCCTGCACTGAGCATTGTGCAGTGGATATGCCATGCTCCAAGCTCAAATCTCAAGATACAAAAATGTACTGCAATTATGGGGCAGGAGTGTCAAGAACCAACAGAAATGTTCTCAATGCAGAGGATTCACATGTTTCCTGTTGCACTGCACCATGTCAATGAGATGCAAACTATGGTGCTAACACAGTTATTCATCCTCATTTGGCCTGTACAGACACTCATATCTCAAATAGCAAACAAGTCTGCTCCTTCCTCCTGAGGTTCAGCATACTTTCTGGCAATATATTTGGCACATACCCAACAGACTTTAGCATTTAAGATGCTTTTATATTGTTCCCAGTAGTCAGTGTAAGAAAGATATTCAGTTATCATAAGCAGTGTTAATAACAATACATTTATATTCATAGGGCACCCACATGTTAACTCTTAGCATAACTAAAATAAGAATATATTTAAAAAAATTAAGGAACTGGAGTCAAATAAATTCTGTAATTAGCCAGACCAAAAAAAAAAAAAAGCTTAATCATTTACACAAACTCCTCCTCCCATTGTCCCTTTTCACTTATTCTGAAAAAGTCACTAGAAACATGTATCAAAAGGAATAAGAAGAGAGACAGATTTTACGTTTAGGTACTCCTCCACAGATGACATTAAATAATTGTTTGAAATCTTGTTTATTAGTGAGTTCCAGAATAGAGGAACAATGCTACTTGATTTTAGAGAAACAGACTCATAGAACACTTCCATTAAAAAATATTTTATAATTCTCTCATAATGCCTTAAACCTGTTTTAACATGTCAGGCAAAGCTTCATCGTTGCATGAATCACCTAGTGATACAACACCAGGAAAGCAAATGGTCTGTTTTTCTTATTTTCATCAGGGGGTAGAGCTGGAGGAAAGACTATGGAGCAGAAGAGGACCTGCATCACCAGAAACCCTAGTTTTCTGACCCTTGTGTACCCAGATGGGTATAACTAAGAGCACTTGTGAATCTCTACTAAGCTATTTAGGCTCCAAGAGGAAAGAAAAAATAGGTAAAAAAAACCCTTTCTGTGCCAGAGAACATAATTCCCTTTGCAGTTGCTGAATTACCCTCTTCAGTATTTATCAATCAAATAGTGCTATCCTTCTAACCAGTAACTAGGCATGCCAGTCCAGACTGTAGGAAAGCTCTTTAAAATATGTTTGACCAGCAGGTGGCTAGGCTTATTTGTCTTCCATTGAAGGAAAGAAAAATATTCCTCTTTTTGTGCTCAGAGCGTGGAACATTCTAGGTTTTCACTTTGCGTTCAATTTGCTCCTTTCTGCTGAAGTTCTCAAAAAAAAATCCCTCATACAAACATGAAGAGGCAGACACTTTATTGACTTGTATCATTCATCTTTTATCTAATGCAAATTCACTAAAAAGGGAATGAAATAATAATTTCTTATAAGAATTGCTGAGACAAGTTGCTTATTTTCTAAAACCCAAAATGAGCCTATTCAAAATGGGGCTTAGAATCTGGTGATACAGATATGCAGATGGCAAATTATTTGTAGTTGGTGGATTGTCTAACCCAATAGTTATGGGGAGGAACTAACCACAAAGAGTAGACAGTATTTCTCAAGTAATTTCTTTTTTTTTTTTCCCCAATGAATTAATGCAGTTCTTCAAAAATATTGAAAAACTGTGAAAATAGCAGTGGCTACAAAAATTAAAACATACTGCATAGGAACAGACTTGTTTTCCTAGACCTCTCTTTCACAACCAAAGTGCTATCAGATGGCAATGTTACCAACTGTAAGTATGAGTAGCTTAGAATGACCCAAGTCACTCAATCTGCTCACACAAAAATGACAAAACTGATTCCCTTCCATCTTGCCATCTTCCATTACTCTAGAACTGGAGCTGCATATATTAAATATGGCTCTCTAATGACTAGCATAAAGAAGATTAGTATACTAGCTGAGATATTACTTGCTGGCATGGTCTTGTGTCCTTTATACCAAGAGAAGGGGTTGCAACTGATAAAACAATTGCAAGGAAAGGGATAGCAGCCAGTCTGTCCAACCTTATTCTCTGTATCTTCCTGTAAATGGGCTACCTTCACTTGTAAATGAATTTATTTCTGTGTACAAAGACTGGTCTTTGTCAGTCCCATCCTCACTGCCGAAGACTATAGAAGGAGCCAGAGGGAATGGGTCCTCTGGCCCCAGACACCCTAGCACTAGGAAGAGATCCTTCAAGAATAGGCCTGAAGGAAGACATAGAGATGTTTTCATTAGAAAGCATTAAAAATGTTTCATTTCTCACACTTCCATTCTCTCCCCTCTCCAAATCTTGCCCATATCAACGACCAGCTCTTAAGGCCTGCACTCAGTTTGCTCATAAAACTGTCAACAAGACAACATCTGCATTTCCCTTTATCCCTCCGAGTCAGTTATACTGATAATAGCTCTGTCTGCCATCATCTCCAAAATTGACTAGGAAAAGAGATTACATAGGCATCATTTAAATGATTGTTTCATGCAGCAGATAGCCTATAATTTCTAAGAAAGGGTTGCCCTCAGATAGCCCAATCTTTGAAGGAATGGATTTGAAACAAAAATAGACTGATTAATGAATGTATAATCTTACTTGAGAAGGAAAGTGGGCTGTCTGGAATAAAATGATTTTGAATGAAAGACTCAAGCTGGTAAACATACTGAAAAGGGCAGAGAGCAGAGCTCTACCTCTCACAGGAAGACAATTTGATGGGGGAGATAAAGACTGGAAGCTGGTTTAGTCCACTTAAGTATCGCATACTTCAGGGGTTTCAAAATTAAGTATGATCCTAACAATATAAATCCCGTACAAGACATCAGCATACAAAATTATCTTAATAGAAGATTCATGGATTTCAAAAGGCAGCTCATCATACTGGAGAAGCAGCATTCAAAGCAGCACTTCAACTCCCTGCTGCTTCCATTGGGTGGGAAATTGAAAAAGAGTGATTATTACGTCCTTGCCATTTGTATCTCTGTAGTTAGGGTTGTATCAGCACCTACCCTGTAAATACAGTATTTTAAGGAGTTTTATTACCACAACATCAACAAGTTTTTTTCAGGGTTATATTTGGTTCATACAGCCTCTGTGTGAAAGCAATCCTTATTTCACAAGTTTGGATGATGCAAGCCCAACTTCATTTTAGGCTATGGATAGAAATATTAAAAAAATTGGACATTTACAGATTTTGGATATTGCCATGTGACTCTAAATCAGTATTGACTTAATAAACAAATATGTACAATTTTAAAGTTATCACCACAATCTAAATCAATATTAGTATAAATTAAACTGATATTTTTATTACTAATATGCTCTGAATTCCAGTACTACTTAATCAATAAATAGGGTTGCAATTTGTGCCAGGTGGCTAAAGCACAGAGATGGTTTCTGGCCTAACCATTTTACTACACATACCGAAGAGTATTTACAAACTAGTCTATAACTACTCAGCTGCTTAGCTGGGATGAATCAGTAGAATATTTTTAACACTGGTAGGAATTCGCTAGGTGCTACCAGATCACAGCACAGGCAGATCTGCCACAGGTACTTGGTCTTAACCAGCATCATTCAAGCAGGTATTGTCAAAGCCAAGACCAAGACAATGATCTCCTGACTAAAAAAACACCCAGGCCTTTTTCAATTTTCACATCCTTTCAAATAAGACTGAAAGCAGCTATTTGGGATACAGCCCAGAACTATGTTGTAGGAACCTCTGCATAAAAACCTAGCAATGACTTCTTAGTTGTCCCCCTTATTTTAGTAAGTCATCCCACTTCCCAGGCTAGTTTCACAAAAATCCCCCCAAAAGACACCTCTTGAGAATGTAGGTGTTAATTTAAACGCATATCACACCATGATGTTAATTAAGTTTCAAAATGTAATTTTTCATAGAAAAAGGTATTCGTAATTGTTGACCATTTCAAGTCACTACCAAATCCCTAATGCAATCAATTTAAAAAATGACAAAAGTATCTGCCAAAATTAGGGACTGGAGGTGAAATATATAGAGAGAGTGTAGAATAAGGAGCAAAGACATAATTTCCATGACTTATTTGCTCTGTAGCAGTACCTATAAGTACCTCAACAGTCCTTGCCCCAAGCATTGAACAATTACAGGGCTGTTAAAGCAAAATGCATCTAGTAGATGACATGAATCAGGTCTGTGTGGGTGTACTGGATTGTAGTACCCCTCTTAAAATACTGTTAAAATACCTCTCAAAACACCCTTTGAGCCACAAGAAAAAGTCCTCCAAATCCTCCCCATTCACAGCACGCAGCCCTGGGAAATGCACAAGAATAAAGTTTGGAACTCAATCTGTTCAGCATTTTCCTAAGGCTAATACCAAATTGTTGTAAGCCTCTTTGATGAGACTGATTACTACTTTATCATTTTTAAGCTATGTACTCTTTTATTTATTAAACAACCGCCCACATTCCCACTTTTTAATTCTCCCTTTGACACTAGACCTTCATATTTCTGACTGTTTCTTTTCTGGAATGACCTTTCATAACTTTTATTACCTTGCTAAGAAAGGACATTCTTTCCCTTCAAATCTTCTGCAGGCCATCTTCATCCACATTTTTCAACCAGATTCATATAATCTTAGTAATGTATCAGTCGTTCACTGGCAAGTCTGACAGCCTGTGAATTTATTGGGCCCATAGTTTGGTCTACGACTGGCAGAAAAAAAGATGTGAAAACCATTTGCACAATTTAATGCATGGCACATTCAATACTGCGTTCGATAACAAGCAGTGGTTTCTAACACTCAACAGGGGGAAAGATGCCAAAATCTAGGAATGCTCTTTTGGGCTTAGTGAAGGACATTGAGCATTTTGCTTCAGTCCCCTATCTGTGTCAGGGATCGTTTGTATCTGGCGAACAAGCCTCTTGCAAAGTCATTGAAGAGTCACCTTAATGACACGTACAGCTGGCTGTAGTCCTGAGGATATCTGGGAATTCGCTGAGACATTTTCTACGGACTCCCGCTGCAGTTACTAAAGAGTCGCACTGCTGGTGGTGTCCAGCTAATGCTGCATGCCGAGAGACAAGCTTGCTCTCTGCCAAGAGTGAACTCTTTAGTTTCTGTCTATGAAAATTTCTTGGCCCACCCTTTCTGTAAAAATGTCTTTTCTTGTTACTTTCAGTTTACTGCAAGAGCTTAAAGTCTTGCTTAATACTAATTTTTTTCATCTCCCTTATAGGCCAGGGGGCCAAGCCTGATAAGAATGATTTTTTTAAGAGATGCTTCTGTCATCCCAGCCTGCTTAAATCACTGCAATTTAGACTTACTATTTTTGACTATGCGTAGATCCCTCCATTCTGAATCAGATCTTTTTCTCTGCTAAACATTTTCTAATACAAATTCAAAATTTCCTTCAGTGCTTTATTTTTGAAAGAATTTAGTTGTTGTTCTTCCTTCTTGGTAATGCCCCTTTTATCACACTTCTGTCTAAAAAAGGGTATGTTATGATGCTGTTCTATATCTGAGCTTCATCTGGAGCTTGAATATCATCAGTAATTAAGAGCTGAAATTGTTGTATTAGGGTAAACAACAAATCGACTCTGTGTATCTTACCCTTCATTTTTTCTCTTTCAGTCTCTGTCATATTTAACTGAAATTATTCATCTCTACCATGAACTGCCAGATACACTTGTTCATGGTTTTCTCATTTTCCATAATCTTAACTTTCTTTTTCTTACCGTGTTCTCCAAGGGACTGTGTCTTGCTTGTATTGCTTGTCTCTTACGATAGTCAAGTTATTTGCTTATCCAGCAAGCTGGTATAAACTATTTAAATTTATGTGTGCACTGGACAGCAATCATACCACTATTTCCAAGGCAAGATTAAAAAACACTAGGAAGAGTACTCCCTCACCTTAATCTCCCACTGTTCACCCAGGGCAATGAATTTCAATTGTACACAATATTTTTGAACAAAGTGCAGAAGCACAATCTAATGTAAGACATGGACCAGAATATTAAGTTATTAGTCTGTCTAAAATCAATGCATATTTCATGGATGCTAAAAAGGAATCAGCAAAATTCTTTATGATTAGAAGCATCATTTAACATGAACATTTACCTGATATTTTGCTGGTTCCTACATGTTATAGTACAAGCTTCACAAAAGCATCTCCATAGTTACAGTACATAATTTCTCATTAAAGAAGCTGTTATAATGGGAACATCAGAGGGGCATAGTCCTGATATCTTAATATCATTTTTTTACTCTGGCTACATTCCTCAGTTATCCAAAAAACTCAAGACTAGATACTTCACTGACTTGAGCAGAAATTTTCTGGAAAAGTCTTCCCTAATTTTTACATGCAAGAAATAGGTTGTCTGATTTTCACTCACAAACTCATGAAAACCCCAGAATTCATGAAAGTGCAATTCCACAGAGGTGCAGTAAACAAACAAATAAATAACTTCTATATCACTGCTGCATTAAATTGCCGTATTAGTTACTGCCTTCAGTCATTTTCCAGGGTAAGTAACTCAAGATAGTAACTATCAGATAGAAGGTTGGCTTCTCTTACTCCATATATGCTGATGCAAACAGACCAAGTGTAATTAATATTAAAAAAGAAAAATAAGAGCCCCCTTCCTCCCCCTATAGAAGCAGTGTCACTCGCAGCAGTACAATGTGTGCAATATTTCTGCAATCTGTAATGTAGCTGGTAAAGCCTGGACATATAGTTTCTAGAGAAAAAAAAAGAGACTAGGAGTACTGGGTAAACTGCCTCTCATTAGCCAGCAAATAAACTGGCCAGAAAAATAATGACACTTTGGACTATACCAACAGAAAGTGGAATAAAGGAACTGGGGCTGAATGAAATGCTTCAGGCAGCTTGTGCTTGGGAATAAGGCTGCCTGCTCACCCAGCTGAAGGGTAAGCAATAATACAAAGAAGCCTAATGGAGCCTTGCCAAAACTCATCTTTCTAAATGGCAACCTGAAAGCTCAGTTCACATGAAAATCAATATATCACTATTCAAGATGAAATACAGTCAATTACCAAACAAACAGAGGCATTTTTTTTTAACGTGGGGGATCATGTTTAAGGAAAATAAAAAGGGAAATAATCTTGCAATAATATCGTATTCTAAGACTAGAGAGTGTTTAACCTTTGAAAAAATAATTAGTTAGGCCAAAGCACCGGCCAGCATCTCACTTGGCAAATAGGAGCACATCATCAAGCAAGAAGAAAGCAGTGGCATTTGTAGATAATAAAAGCTGAGGAAGAGCTTGGGGTTGGTACAAACTCTGTGATACTCAGTATATTGCAGATATATTTGACCTGATAGCCTTCATCTGTTTGTAGGGCTCCAGACAAAAAAGAATCTCCTTTATTCACCAGGACTATTTCTCTACTCCTGTAAATACATCCATAAATGCACCATGGTCCGCATTAATCACATTGTTTGCCACATTAGTCCCATTAGGAGGTGCTCAGGCTTTTTTTTAGCTGTGGAAACGCTTTTGTAATTCCCAGTGTAAGTTTGTTTGTGACTGGTCTCTTGCCTGTGTTGCCTGTCACCATGAGAAGCTTCTGCAAGTGTGTGATATTTTTATCTCTAAGAGAGGAATTGCATCCCCTATCAGACGTTTTGCTGCCAAGCTGAAGCCCTTTTCCGTAACAAATCTTTCCACTTCCAGCAGAACTTCTCCAGATGAACCCCCTACAGGGTATTGTACGGTGCCATTCGCATTTTTAGATCTCTATTGATAAAAATCTCACCCAGTCCATGCCACAGTTAACTTGTCTCTTTTCAGAGTTTCATCCCATGAGGTACGGTCCTGCTATGATCAGCTTGTCCTGTCTTCTGTTGCTGTCACTGAAAGGCCCCCTGCTCACAGCAAAAAACCTCCTACTACATGTTAGCTTGCACTGTGGTTTTTAATCTCACCTCAACAACATGATCTTCAAAGTTATCCTCCTCTTCCTCTACAATAATCTCATCTCCTTTTCTATGGTCAATGCTGCTGTCAATCCTCTTCCAGGCCTGGGACAAGAAGCAAGAAACAACTCATATCAGGAAATGGCCAGGGGAGAGCACAGGCTCCTTACCACATGCTTAAGCAGGGCTAGATCCGGGAGGAGAGCAACAACTGAGCATGAAGGAGAAGAGCATGGAGCACAGGCATCCTAGGATGCACAGCAGGCACTCTGCTGAAAAATTATGTTGTTCCCAGAGATAAAGAATTGCACAGATTTTTCTGAGGCAGTTCAGTGTGAATACTCGCCTTCATTGCTGAAAACACAAATTTGTAGGTGCTTTCTAGCCACATGACCATTCTCAGCCCAACTCTTCAGCAAGCATTTCCTTACTTTACCCCGTTTTTTTTTTTGCTAATGTCCAGCTGTGTTGATTGATATTACTTCACGGATCACCATCCTCTCCTGGAAAGCCACCCCAGCACACGAGGGAGGGTCCCAGGGCCTCCAGAAGCAGGACTAACTCTGATACTGAGCCTCCCCTCCCTTGGATGTCCTGGGAAGGATCTGGTGGGAGTGGTGTCCTATAATGCCACGAGGGTGGGAGCCTGCTCCATTGGGAATCTGTATCTCCACACAAACCCCCACGTTTCTTTTTTTTTTTTCAGTTATTATAAGGCCAGACACAGAAATAGATGGTTTTGCTTCAGTTTGGGAAAAAAATCCTCTAATGATACATGCTTACTTCTCCCAGACTCCAGATGTTTCTGATAAATACATTTTGGTTTTGTTTCTAATAGGAAAATCTAACCGCTCTTAAGGCTTTGAAGGCAGAGGTGAACTGTGTCAAACTTTATTGTGATTTATAGATAAGACTATTCAATTTTATCACTGTCTGGTTAGATGGTGCTGCAGTATGTGACAGCCTAGTTTGAAATTTTCCCTCACCTTCTAAATAAGCCCAAAATTTTTTTTGTTTTGTTTTTGTTGTAGATTGCAGGTGTGAAAGACAGAAAATATAAAATTACTGGGAGCTTGGCACTAAAAGATAACGATCCATTATAGTGACATCATTAACTACTTCTATCTGCCTGTTATGAAACTCCAAAATGCATTTGGACAAAGATGTCTGATATCATTCAGGGCATGTGGAGAGTCTGGAATAATGAGGAGCTGCAATATGAAAACACACAAAAGAGATTTCACCTTTCTTCCTGAGTTAATTATCTCTGACAGAGGAGGCAAGCTCAGAAATGATGTTTGCTGTTGTATGCAAGTATTTAATATCTCCTTAAAGAGTCGGCTTTGGAAAAAAAAAAAGTAACTTAACAAAAATAATTATCAGCGCTGACTTTGTCTGTGAAATTTCTTTTATGACATTTAAATTTATTTTGAATTAACTGAGAATGAACATAACACCAGTGAGTATCATAGGTCCATGGGGTCATAGTAGGTACTGCAGGGTCTGTGCTTTTCTATCTTACTGGAGAAGTTTCTACACACAACTCTTGCAAAGAGGACATTTGCCTTATATACACTGCTAGCCAATGTAAAAGTCTGGCTATACTTCCCAAAATAGAAAGCAGTAAAATAAGCATGAAATGTCATTATTCAGCTTTCTAGTTAATGACTGACGTGTCTTTTTCAGAAATTATTACTTTAAGCTGTACAAACAGCAGAAATAAATAGTGCCCTAATATGGTTTTAAACTGGCACCCTCGCTGTTCTGGCAAATTCATCCATTCATATTTCTGTACATTCTAAGAGCTAACCAAATTCTGCCAAAAATGAATTTGTCAAAAATTGTTGACTATACTCTGATAAGACACATTAAGTGATGAAATAATGTAGTTACTGAATACTGTCAGACTAGCCTTGCTCAGGATGTCTTATTCACTTTTGTCATCTTGGTATTTTCTTTTCTGTGTTCATGCTCACCTTTACTATGCCTTCCTGTAACAGACCATGATGCACTCTGGAGGCAACAGTTTCCTGCTATATCCCTCCCTTCTTTTTCTCTTGCTTTATCACTGTTTTTATCTTTTTATTTTGTCTCTGCAGTGTTGTTTAGCTTGCTTTGCTCTCCTTTTCCATCCCCTTTCTTCTTTCAGAAGCTTCTCTCAAAATCCTTATTGTCTTTTTCACAACTTATCAATTTTCCCTTTGCTTCCTCTTGCTCATGTCTGTCTGCCTTCGTGTTTCCCCTGGTATTTTTTTTAAGCATTCGTACATGAGCTGCAGAAAAGCCATAGCCAGAGCACCCCTGAGGGAGCAGGGTGAAAGGAGGGTCTCTCCACCAGGAAGGGTGGTGGTCCTGGTCCGTATGACTGGGAGCCAGCAGGGTCTCAGCCCTCCTGGGAAATCTCTTAAGCTATTTGTCCAATACCGTACCTTCCTACAATGCCCTCTTCTCGCCTGCAAATTGCAGCCACGTACTATATCTTACCTGACATACTAACACACTCCCGAGACAAACCACCTGCAGGTGCATCCTATATATTAAACTGGGTGCCCCCTATGAAACCCTGCCTGAGCCTCTTTGCAGCAATGGTGGCTGTATGGGCAGACCAGGTGGAATTGCTCAGTCAGCAGGCAGCAAGCCACAGCAGATGGGCTATAAGTCTCCTGAGAGACTAATGTGCAACCTGAGACTAAAAATATGTATCAGTAAGAATAAAAACATCCATTTTATATATGGTGTACTGAAATTTTCAGGATAACAAAGACCTGTATTTCAGGCCAGATTCTCATCCTTCCTGTATTTTAATTTTTATGGTCAGAAGCAACTGAATCAGCAGAGAACAGTGTTTTAAAATTTGTCTCCACATCAAACATTTGGTTTTGTGGTCCTTTCTGCTTAATTGTTAGCTTGCTCAATGGCCATATTATTGCAGCCTGTGAATATCCCAGCAAGAGGCCAAAATGATGTTCAACTTACAACATGATCTTTTTCCACCGTGTTTATTTTTACTATTGCATTATTTTCTTCCTGCCTTTATTTACGCTCCCTGAGCTTGCATAGGCACTTTACCGAGATGTGCTTTGACAGTCAGCTTTCTCTGTTATGTCCATTTGTGATTTTTTTTTTGTCCTAGTGAGACTATAGCATCTTATACCTGGAAATTGCCATCAATGACATGTCTAATCATTAGGTTGTTTTTCTGTGTTCTGATACAACAGGAGACATAACTGTCTTTCTCCAGAGCAGAGCAGTGACCCTTCCTATCATTTATTTATGCATGAAATGTTGAAGAATAACAATAAAATAGACCTAACAGAACAGTTTCTGAGAAATGCCAGGATTTCAATTCCAGTCCTGTTCATAGATTCTTTTATATATTTTTTTCCTGTTCAATCCATACAGAACATCACCAAAACAAAAGAAGATGTTTTATTATTATTTGTATAAATGAATCCTCACCTCCATCAAGGTTAAGATCCCTCTGTACTAGGCAACACGTATTTGTGTGGTAAGGACTTTTCTATGCCTTAAAGAGTTTTTAATGCAAATAGGTTATCCAAAGACAGCAAGAAGAGCACAATATTATTGTCCCCACTAAATGCCTCCCTGGGTGAGGCAGAGGGAAAGACCAGGTAACATAAGGGTTCAGTGGCAAGACCGCCCCAGGCACCCCAGAGGGGTAGCTCAGTGCCCCCACCTCCAAGACCATCCCCCTCTACAGCTGCAGGAAAACCTACCAGTAAGTACATTTGTTTTACTCCACAGTAAGAATTCACCAGCCTGAAATAGCTTTTTCATGTTACAGTGTTGTGGGGAAGCATCTCAGGGAGAGACACCTTTCCCCACAATTTGGACGCTGAGGGGAAAACGCCATGACAGACTGTAAATCACACTCCCAGACAGACTTGCCACTTAACAAATTTTGAGTAGATTCAGAATATATGTGGTTTAGCTGGAGAGGGTATCATTCTCAAATACTTTTGAGGCGAGATCCCAGCGGATAATAGGAGTGTGAATAGGGGTGTTGCAGCATACTGCGAAAATGGCAGCACCCGCTGATTCTCTCCTGAACCACGCAGTTCTGCTACCTACTGCCAGAGCCCTGCTGAACGGCTGCCCTTTTGCAGCCACCCCGATATTCATTATAAATCTGTTCCCACAGTCCTGACACTGACATTCTTAAAGTGAATCATCAGCTCTCTGGCATCTCCATTTTGTTTGACATCCGGCAAGACAATGAACCACTGTGACAAATTACTAACATCAGAAATCCCATCAAGGAATATTGTGACAAATAGAAACTCTGCAATTACTTCTTTCATAGCCGTCGACATCATGTCTGCAAGTAGCATCAATCAGACCATTCAAGATACGATTAGACAGTCTCTGAAACCCCTTTGCACTCTCCAGATGTGCTGTTACACGCTTTACTTACGGGGAAGTGTTACTAATTTTAACATAGATTTTTTAGTCTTGGGTGATCTTTTGATTTTTTTCCTGTTTTGTAGTTGTGGCCCTTTTTGTCAAGAGAGAATCAGAAATATTCTAATGTGCATCCTTTCAACAGGAGAAAAAAAAACCCAACAAAAAGCCCTAAGGGTAGCCTCAAGTAATTTTATGGAACAATACAAAAAAAACCCCTTCATCATCAATATTAGCTGACCCTTATTTCCATTAACACTTTTAAATAAATCTTGACAGTATATCTAAACCAGGTTGCTTTACAAAGGAATACATACAATGCTCAAGGAATAAGACACACTACTCAGTAACATCTCTGGGGTTTAAGTCTAGTGCAGTTACTCTACCTTGCGCCAAATATGTTCCGGAAAATTTCAGAAGAAAGAATCTTATATTAAGTATAACACTTGAGATATTTATTATAATATTTGCTAAAGCATTTAAGTAGGTATTCAACGTTAAAGAAAAAAACAACCCTGAACTATCCCAAAGACACTCAATTTTTAAATCAACAGTCTTACTGTTTATTCCTTCAGAATCCGAAAAAAACACCTATTTCTTTTAACCCTTCAGAGAGCCCTTCATGGAGATATTTGGGAAGTTATATGACACTTTAAAAATATTATTATTATTATTATTATTATTATTATTATTATTATTATTATTATTATTTAGAAAAGCTGCCTTACCTTTTCTATATGTCCCCAACTGCATGGGACCTACAGTGTCAGACCTACAGATGATCAAAATAGGATCCTGGCTCGGTTTGTATTAATCTTAGTAACACACTGAAAATTTTGCAGTTGCTTGGGAAGACCTGATAGAGCTGCACAGACCTGATCAAGAGGCAAGAACGAGCATCACAGCTCCTACTTTCTCAAAACATTAATTTATAACAGAAGGATTAAATAATGAAGTTTAAGGAATACAGATCAGGTTTTATGATGGAACTGTATTAGTGCACAGAGAGATAAATCTACCTTCAGTTAGTTCTAAAATAAAAGAGTTTAAAATTAGTATACGCTGCTAAAATTGTGCATAATGAGAAACCATAATAGTTCTGAGGGTTATTTATTAGTTCAATTTATTTATTTTCTCAGTGATTCTAACATACTTCTGGTACTCAGAATTGAGTAATGCTTTCAAAGGTGTCAAGGAGTTAGAGCTAAGACAGGTTATCTAATCTATACTTGGCCACGCACATCTAGGATCCACCAAAGACAGTCATTCCAGAACATCAGGAATCTTCCTGATTTTAGTCTAATAAATAAGCCACACACACTCTGCATGTGCAATGAAAATGAACTGTTGCTGAGTGCTATGATGTCAGATGTCCAGTAATTTAACTCTATATGCTCCCATTAAGAATTAACAATATTTTAGCCTCATGAGATGATCGCACCAGTTAGCAGCATTTGTAATTTTCAGCCATTTTATGCTTTGTAATAGAATCACAGAATCATAGAAGTGTTTAGGTTGGAAAAGACCTTTAAGATCATCAAGTCCAACTGTTAACCTAACACTGCCATCCCACCACTAAACCATGTCCCTAAGCACCTCACCTGCCTGTCTTTTAAATCCCCCCAGGGATGGGGACTCGGCCACATCCCTGGGCAGCCTGTTCCAGTGCCTGACAACACCTTCCATGAAAAATTTTTTCCTAATGTCCAGTCTAAACCTCCGTTGGTGTAACTTGAGGCCATTTCCTCTTGTTCTAAACGGAAAACACAGTACAAAAATAACTGATGAGTTGCTAATATTCTCTGTATCAAATACAGAAAATCATTTTATGTGAACAACAATATGGGCTTGTTTCATGTTTTCACACTTCATTTCCACTGAGCTGAAACTACTTCAGACATTTCTAGCTGCCAGTTTCTGTCCTACTAGGGGTCTGGAACATGCACTGAGGTGCCTGGAGAGCTTTGGAGAGAAAAAACAATCTGGTGGAAAAAAGGGGGCTAGTATCCACTGGCAGAAGAGGCTTTCTGACACTGACAGGGACTGTGATCTGGTGTGCACAGTGAATATATAGATGTTACACAAGTCATACAGATATCTTCCTTTCCTTGAGCTTATTTCCTAAAACTTTTTGTACAATGTGTTGACCTCTTGTAGATCCCCATTTGTGACTATATAGCATGTATTTTAAAGAGATAGATTAGAATGGGTTTTAAAAGTAGGTAGGAAATTAGCTCCCTCAATGATGGGATCTCCCAGAAAGTTTAGCATCATCATGCAGTAAAATCAGATCTGTGTCTCTCTACTTGTCAGGACTATCCAGCAAAAAGGAAATAGGAAGTGATAGGTGGTGGGGAATCTCCTATAGTTCAAAGAGATTGATGATTTCAGAGGAAAAGTTCATGATATTTCTTTTCAAACCCCTGTCACAGACTTGTGGCTAAGCTCATTTCTGTTCATGTGGTCCTGAATCGTTATAGATGTTGGCATCCAATGAGAAACTGCAGTTATCATGAAGGGGTTTGTGCTATCTGATGGGAAAGAGCCCACTGATTTTTTTTCAACCTGCTACAACAGCTGCTCTTGAAGTTGGAGAGATTCTTTAATGTGTTAAGATGCCACAGATGACCAGTAATAATTCAATTAATAACACTTCACAGCCTAAGATACTGTGGAATGAACCAAGCCAGTGGTTTAATTGAGTGTAACCATTGCATTCTTAGTATGTTAAAGTACTTTGCTAGTGAAGAGATCAGGCTGAAGAAGTTGGCTGAAAAGAATATGCGAGTATCATGGGATACTTAATTTAATTTGCACCAGCAAAATGAGGGTGTTCTGAACACTAGAGGTCTTCAGGACTAAAGAAACTGGATCAGAAGCTTTTAGAAGATAATCCCACTCACAGTCACTGAAGCTGGAAGGATGAATCCAGAGCTAAGGGAATAACTCCATTAGTTGGTAGTATTGGAGATCTTTATCCTTCTTATGAGCTTTGAGCAGAGCATGAAAACCTGGTAACTTTTCTCAGGCTTTACAAGAAAGTAACTGGCATATATCCGAAACAATCCAAATCTCTTAGATTTATATGGTTAGATTGTCAAAAGATTACAAATACTTCTTGACACTGGCAAATCCAAAGATATCTTGGCCTCTCATTACAGTCTGATTTTTCCTTTCATCCAGAGGAAATTAAAAGCTGGAGGAAAGCAACAGACTGGAAAGAGAAAGCCAAATGATCTGACAAATGACTGGTATAGCACGATGTAATGGTTAGGTAAGAGAAGGATGTGTGGTAATGCATTATGCTTGGATATTTTCTACTGACTTCCACTCCTGTCAGCCCTCCACTTCTGCACTGACACATGTCCTGGAACCACATTTGTAATTTTACTGTAACTACAAAGACATGGCAAGAAAGTGCCTGGATCCCCTTGTGTTGTGGTGAAAATGTGCCTTCCAGCCTTCCAGATGGGGCTGTTACAAGCTACCTCAAGTTAAAGCACTCTATCATACTGATATCTCGTACATTAAATAGTGCCAGTAGGGGGTTAAGGCAGTTAGATGAAAAAGTTTCCCTCTGACAGTATGCTGGAACCCAGCTGGTGTGTCTGGAGGTGAAATTTCTGCTTGAGAAGGCCACACGACCTGACTCACATGAACAGCCAAGCAAGGGCACAAAGTAAGAGACAGTGATGGGAAAGACCTACAGAGTGGGATGTTTCATAAAAGCCATATACTACAACGTGGTGGATCAACCCAAACATGCACACCTCAGTTATCATGGGTTAGTAAACAACCTCAAGATGCATTTGGATTTAAAATGCTTTGCTGAAAAAGAGAAAAGTAGGAAACATTTGACATTTTCTAAGCAGTTAATAGAATCAGCTTTTTTGTACTTAAAACCACAGGAAAATCCTTCCTCTCCTCCGCTGCTGGAAGCATTCTAAAATGGATCTATGACTGTATGAATTCACATTTCCTGCTGATGCAAATGGGTATGGCTCCACTGAGCCAGTGAAGGTCTGCCCTTGGATCATACAGATTCATTTTTGAATGCTGCCAACAATAAACAACTGATTTTTCTTTGGTTTAGTTGTAATGTCTGGCACCCACAAGTATTACAAGGCAACCCAAGATGATAAACCAACCAAGTTTGCTCTGTGTGTGAGATGACCTTCTCCTCCTCATATTTTAGTTCTCTTCACCCTCTCCTACCTGATCTACTGTCCTGGTTTTGGCTGGGATAGAGTTAATTTCCTTCCTAATAGCTGGTATAGCTGGTCCTGTGACCAACTATAATAAAGGACTGTCGTGGTTTAACCTGGCAGGCAGCTAAACACCACACAGCTGTTTGCTCACTCCCCCTCTTCCTGGGTTGGATGGGGAGAGAATCAGAAAAAAAACAACAACAAAAAAAAAAAAAGTAAAATTTGTGGATTGAGAAAAGGAAGGGAAATAATAATAGTAATAATAATAATGGAATATACAAAATTAAGTGATGCACAATGTAATTGCTCACCACCTGCTGACCAATGCCCAGCCAATTCCTGAGCAGTGGTCACTGCCCCCCGGCCAACGCCCCCCAGTTTATATACTGAGCAGGATGTCATATGGCATGGAATAGCCCTTTGGCCAGCTGGGGTCAGCTGTCCTGGCTGCACATCCTCCCAGCTTCTTGTGCACCTGGCAGAGCAGGGGAAGCTGAAAAAGTCCTTGATTGTGTGTAAGCACTGCTTAGCAACAACAAAACGTCAGGGTGTTATCAACTTTCTTCTCATACTAAATCCAAAACTCAGTGCTATGCCAGCTACTAGGAAGAAAATTAACTTTATCCCAGCCAAAACCAGAACAGCTACCTTTCATCCCGCCCTCATTATCTGCTTCTATCCCATATCTTAAGGCTTAACCTAAAGCATATTGAAGTGAAATGTAAAACCTCATGGAATGCAATAGACTTTGGATCAGGCCTGTAGGGATTAATCAGTACAGATAGTGATCACCTCTGTAAGCTGCTGAATGCCTTTAGGGCTCAGTAACATCAACAAACTTCAGAAGACCCAGCCCATAGCTAACTAACGGTACCAGGACTAATGGGAGCCTGAGATATCTTGCAGATTTTGGGTTTCCAAAGTTGTGGCATGTTGATCTGACAGGCAGAGGAGCTAGTGCATTGGTATTGGGAGGTTTTAACAAAATATTTCACAGGATTGGAAGCTTCTTAGGCCCATCTCAAATTTTCATTTGAGTTATCCTAATAGGCTTTTCCCTCCACCCTCCTGGGGTCTGCTAAGGAAAAAAAAAAAAAAAAAGGGATAAAAAATTAATTCAGGTTCATGTTCTTTTGTGACTGCTCCTACTGAGCACAATAAACTGACATGCTGCTTTTAATTAGCATTTAGTTAACTTCTCATTTTTGTGCAGAAACTATGCATCAACTCCCGTGAACACAGAGGTGCTGAACTGAGGGCGGGGGTGGTGGGGGAGGAAGACTGGGTGGAATTACTTGAAAAGCAAGCATTTAGATTCAGGGCTTGGGCTCTGTCTGATATCAAACTGTGCAGATCACAACAATGGAATTTGAACAGAAAGCTAATTATTATTGATAATTCACCTTAGGTAACAGACTTCAAGTTACTATGCCTTAAAATGTAAAGGTGTCCTACCACTGTAACATCAGCGCAATCCCAGCTCAAGACTCAATGATCAAAATCATGACAAACAGGTAGCATCTTCCATGGTGAAAGCACTACATTTACATAGCTGTGATTTCATCAGCACAAATTTGCTCATAACTTTTCCATTTGTCCTCCTTCCCACCATATAGGATAGATATCTACCTCAATACAGATGTTGCACCTTGTTTCAGTAAGAATACAAGATGCAGCTTTTGAAAATCAGACTGTGTATTTTCAGGAGAATGCTGGCCTCCTCTGAGCCCTATTACTTCCTCTAGCACTACTCAGCACCCGAAATCTTGCTAGAACATGAGTTTGAAGAAAATTACCTATTTTATTACCACAATGTGAATGAGCTGCTTCTTGAAAAATTAAATATCATGTTGGCAAAAAAGGGAACTACTCAAGTTGTTGGCTGAATTTATAAACAGGGTAATAGGTCTTCTCTACAGAGTTGTAGATGTATAGCACCCCATAGACAAACCCGTACAATGAGCTACTGCATGTGAAACTTGCACACCTCTTCAGCTGAGGAAAAAATACAGACCTTTTCTTTCCCAGGTTGGAAAATACTGAAATAGTGTCTTTTCTTTGCCAAGTTTAAGAAAAAATTGATGGCCATCTTTCTTTGTTCCACCTGCTGTCCTTGGTCAGTATTCTCCAGACAGGGGCCTGAACCAAATGGTGAGCTGGATTAGTTGGAAGCCGCTGGAATTGTTCCCATACCCTGTCTTTACTATCATGGGATATTCAACCGCAGAAGCTGTGCCATCCTTGAAAAAATGTTTAGGAAGTTCTTCCAGACAGGAACAAGGCATTTATATTTTTCAACTCCTATGGGACTATTTTTACCATCATTTCATTATTAATACTACAGTAGAAACTTCAGCCATGGACCAGGAGCCACTTGCATGACCTTGTGCTTCATTTATGAAAGTCAGAATAATGAGGTTGGCTTGTCATATGGGCTTCACGGTCAAATTCACTGTATTCTTGTGTTGACCTGCACTGAAGCTATTGCTGCAAGCCCAGGAGAGCAGCTTAATTCCTGTGCATAGTCTCAGATGCTGTTTACATGGTTAGGCAGCTCTTTACTTAACAAATATGCCTAAATAGACATGAAATTCCACCCACTGGAACACAATGTATCTCAAGAGAGGGGACTGCTTTCTACAGGGCTACCGTAAGAACAGAAGTAACAGTTTGGCGTCACTGTTGTCGTCTGCTGTATAGGCCCTGGTGAACCCTGAGCCCTGTGCCGACGCCTCTGTTCTGAAGTTGTTAACCTTCTCTCAAGGTACTGCACCAAGACCCTGCTAATACTGAATTTGCTAAGGATAGCTTGTTATACGTGAGAAAGTGTGAGCAATAATCATCACTGAATACATAATTTTTTTACATGCTTTGTAAAATCATGTCATTTTTCAGTACTGAAAGGTTGCTGGAAAGTCACTCAGTGTTACCAGGGTATCACTTCATTATCATAAGCTTATTTGTGTTATTTTCATAAAGGAAACAAATGCAAAATGGACAGAAAAAAGGATGTACTATTGCAGGATAGTAAAAATTGTAGTTCAAGATGTTAATCACACTGAATCCCGTGAGCTTTTGGCAGATAATAAAATGGTGATAGATTGATCTCTAAAATCACATGCATATTATGAGCATAATCCTCACTCTAATGCAGGGTCGTAGAATTTTACAGTCTCATAAGCTTGCAAGGTTTCACCTGGAACATCAAAACAATCGCTAAAAGCACAATAAATTCTACAGCTAGCCATCTGCTTACCCTCCTGACCTTTCAAATCTTATAAAAACTCAAGCTCATAATTTTTCACTCTATGAATTTCAACTTTTTTTTTTAATACAGTATATTCAGAAGGTTACTTCATCTTTTCCATGTAATAAAAAAGATCCATTCAATTTGATAATATTTTGTGGCAATAGCCTTTTTTTTTTTTGAAAGGACTCTGAGTGCTATCAGTAGAGCTAATGGGATTGTGGGGCATTGCCAGTTGTTTTGTCTGGTTGGAAACATTTATTTTGATGCATGCCCTTCTTGTATAGGTTCACCTATCAGTCTGTATTGGAAATTACATCCAGCAATGGCTTTGGAAGAAGGTTAAGTAGCACCAGTGTCTGTTTTCTACGTTAATCTCTGGTACTGTGAATCATTCTGCTTTGGTTTCTATAAAGTCATAAAGGTTAAGGTTTCCCATTTCTCAGCACTGAACTGTAGTATGTTTCCCTAAAATTAATATTTCTTTCCCAGCTAGGTGATTAGGAATATAAAACCTATCAATACATGGTTTTAACACATTGTACTATGCCAATATTTTTCCATGGCCAAACCCCTATACAGTATGTGTCACATTTCTGAAGTGACACAAGTTAATGAGTAAACTATCGCAAAGATGCTCCCTTGACCTGGCTGATACAAAGGAAAACTAGTAAGAAAACACATACAAAAGAAAACTAAACATTATATACACCAAGAAAATAAATCAGAGCTTACACATATCAAAGTTGAAGAAAATAAGCTTGGAGACATCGTCAGATAGAAAGAGAACAACAGAAAACCAAGGGACATCTTAGAAACAAATAACAAGCAAAAGCCAAATCAGGGCAAGGACTTCAGGCTGATGTCCTCATTGTGAAAGGCACCAGAAGACAGCACCCTGTTAGGGTAAAGCAGATCAGTTCTCTGATTATTTCTCTGGTGGGGAAAATAACATTCCATACCATCTTCCCCCGACATCTTTAGCACGCTTGGGGAAGGATTGCTCTCTTCTGTGGCATAGAAAAGAGACCTGCTGTCCCTCATGTTGTAGTGGTCAAAGCACTAGTTGAGATGGACTCAGTCAGATGATGGAATTTTGATCTTTTCTCCAAAAGTGATCCTCTCATTTCTTTTAGGGGGTGGGTATTTTTTTCCCTAGTCCAGAGACAATGACCTTAAATGTGTTTTTCATAGGGGTATTGAGGAACCACTAGTTAATATTCAAAAACACAAGCAACGTGAAAAATCTTAATTGTTATTCACTTAAAATAGGTTTGACAGTCCTTTCATCAACAAAAGATTTTACATTTATCCTCAGCAATGAAAAACTAAAAAAAATTATAATGTCCACATACAAGTCTAAAACTGATCTGATTTTCAAAACAACAAAAAGTTTCTAGATTATCATTACCAATTCTCCTCTGCCCCAAATTCATTTGGAGTCACTTTTTTTTTCTCCAGTTTCCTCATAAGATGAAATCTATGCAGTCTGTCCGTATGGTTTGTCTCCCTTAATAACCCTTGAACTTCCTAGTCACTTTTAAAAAGGCATAGCTTTCAGAGGTGTGAAACTGCTGCAAATATAATGAAAACAGTTGTCTATTGAAAAGAGATCCAAATTATTGCCTTAGCTGAGGCAAAGATCTTTTCCCATTCTCAGAGATAAGAGCCAGCAAATCAGCACACATGTGCTCTGACCGAGCCACAGCAATTTGTCCAGCCAAATAAACTGGGGATGCTAGAGGGAGATAGGCTTGCTGCAAGCGGGAGATTGTCAAGAAATAACGAGAGAACTGGAGGAAACTGGTTGTAACTGGCAATAGGATGCAATTAGGGGACATAAGGCACAAATCCATGGGAAGAATGTTTTTTAAAACCAGGTTCTGCTCACAAAACAATGTTTCTTTAAAAAAATAATTAGAGTACTGTACATTTGTTCATTTCTTTATGAGCTCTCCTTGAAAATACTTTGAAATAAAAGGTGTGAAACACAGTGTTTCAAAGAAACAACAGAAGAATACCTGCCTTTGCACCATACTGTAACATGCAGGAAGGACTGAATAAGAATCTGCTTATGGGAACCATGGAGTCAGAATTTGTAGCAGGAGAAAAGAGCTCTCATAGAATTATACTACTTGACATATTCAGTGAATTAAGTTAGCCTACTGTTCAGCCTGACAGCAAAAAAAAAAATTTTTGCTAACAAATCTGTCAGTTGCACTATGTTAGCAAAGTACTAAATACAAACTCCTCCGTAAGTATATGTGTAAACTTCCAGGAGCTCTCCCAGCATGGGAGAGGATTGGCACTGGCAGCCATGGAGAAGAGTATCTGAAGAGAACCACTAGGAACACTTCAGAAGAAGAAGTAACAATGGGTCAAATTTTCTTCATTTGCTATTGTCATTTCAGTCAGTGAAACAAAAGATGAACCTGTGTAATGCCATTTTTTCTCTTGTTACAGTTGTTGTCACAAGGCTGAGTTACCTGGCTTCAGTTTATGCTGGTCTCTCTGTAATGTGCTGTCAGTTCTTGCAGCCTTTTAATTTTTTATTATTACTTTGGTTGGGAATTTCACTCCTTTCTCACAGTAAATGTGATTGGAGAGAGTATTATTCTACGCATTTCTTATGCTACCTGGCCAAGTCAACAATGCCAAGATGATTTCAGAGTAGTCAAGTGTGCCATCCATAATGCCCATGCACATGCAGTACCTGAAGGCACGTTGTGTTTCAGCTGCCCCTATTCTTTATTCATTGCTCTTCTGCAGTTTGAGCTGCATTAGTTAGCAGGAGCTGAGATTTGGCCTTTCTGAGAATGTCACCTTTCTAAAAACAACATTATTTGCCTCCATTCAAACCTGATTTATTCCAAAGTTTATTTCCTTCTTGGCTTAAACTAAAACATAGGCACAGAATCCTTTCTTGTGGGTTTTTTTATTTATTTTTTTTTCCCCTATGTAAAATAAACAGTCAGCCAGTGCAAAGTTATTTAGAAACTCTGTTCTTGTCCTTGGTTTAAAATTGTGACATGGAATAAAGTGTAACGAAGCCTAATTTGTAACCTACACTTCAACATGGACAGCTGCTCACATACCACGCGGAGGAGACTGTGGTGGCCTGGCTGGTTGAAAATTAGTTCAGTGAGTAGTTCCTGTGGGGTACAGACAATTAGTGTTCTTTGCAATTTCATTTTTCCATAGTTTAGATTTGCTTGTCTCCAGAATATCCATAGGAACAGAACAGACACTTCTTGGATTCCTACAACTGCCAACAGCTCTCCAGTACAACTCATTCACGGCAGAGGACAAATAGAAGAGCTTTTCTAACCTCTTCTCTTCATAAGCAAAATGCAAAAAATCTCCTCCTGGGACAGATCCAGCGTGGGAAGAAGGAGAGAAGCCCTCCAGAGCACCACAGGAAAGAAATGTCATTTGGGAGCAAGAATCTTTCTTGAAAAAGAACCCAAAACAGATTAGGAGCCATGTATCTCATTATGTCCTTTTTGGTCACACAGCCTTCAGTAAGGAAAAGCAGTGGTCAGGAAAGGACAAGTAGTCCTGGAAATTAATAAACATCTTAAACATCAGCAGCAGTTGCCATACATGCTACAATATCATAAGTATCATGTAGGTCACTGTGCTCTTTTGATCTGATCATTACTGACAACAATTTCATCTGGTAATTCTGAAAGGTATGGGAAATTGTGTTCTTAAAGAAATACGTTTAAAAATTTAGCAAGGCGGGTTTTGAAACCCAGAAGAATGGATACTAATAGTGCAGTAATTAAGTAAATCAGAGATGATGAGAGCTAAAGGGAAAATGACATGATTAAATGGGTAGAAAAGGAAGCAAATTTCAAATTATGATCACCAACAATTTAAATTGTTCCACTTTTCATTTTACTCACCTGGGGAAAATGGGTAGCAGTTGAAATTTGTTTAATGGCATGATGAGAAACTGGGCTTCCTCTCTTCCTTCACAGTGGATGTGAGTCTGAGATTATTTCTAACATTTATTTCTAAGAAAGGAGAACCTTTATTCAGGATGCTAAACATAAAAAGACAGATTGGAGGCTTCATTAGCTTTCTAGTGGGAAAAATCCTGTGCCGCGACCAACCTGAAGCTGCCTAATTGAGGTCATGATTTGGACAGGCACAGAATGGATTGCTGAGTAGAAAAGTGATCTCACTGGCACTGTGTTAGTGGCCCATTAGCACCACAGCCTATGGTGGGATAAGCTCAGTTTAACAAGACAATATGTTCAGGGTTTGATACGCTCCGATATAGTTTCCTTCAACATACCTCCCTCACTCTTCCTCATAGGCAGGTTCACTTTCTGCCCCAAGGGACAAATCACACTTTTCTGCAGATATATTAAGAAAGAAGCATACACTCACACAGAAAGCATGGATGCTGCAACATTTGGGCACAAAATAACCAAGAAAAAGGAGCTCATCAGAATTGCCTGTGTGTTAAGTTCATCCTCACATTTAAGATCTGTGTGTGTTGGCGTTAAACAGACTTCAGAGAAACATGCTCCACCTGCACCTTCTTTCATTCTGTGAGACACTTGTCAACCTTGATAGTTCAACCTCATTTGAATCATTCCTGTTCCTCCGCATTGATATCAGGTTTGCTTAATGGAAAAGTATTTTAAATGCAGAGGAGAGAATCATAACTGTTACTCAACCAGAATACAGTTGATTAAATACAACAAAATAATACCTTGTTATGTTGTGAATAAATGCAGCATTGTAGTCACACATCCCTCAAATAAAAAAATCAAAACCGTTATGTATTTTTATATTTACTCCATGTATGCTTCACTACATTTTCTACTCAACTGGGCTTATCTTTCAGTAACATAAGACTTACACATTGAAATTCATCCTCTAATGTAGTCACTGTATGTAACAAAATCTTAAAGATAGGATTCAGTATCAAAGTCCGACTTCTAGAAAATGCATCCTTAAAGGGGAAGAAGGAATTAGAAGAATGGACTAGACCATGGTAGTGGATGATTATTGTTAGAAGAAATACAAATTCTTTTTTTCCTTTGGTCTGATTTTTGCCACATTTGAGAAAGTCACTGAAAATCAATACAAATTGTTACTAAATCATGGAGCAGATTTAGGATAATGTAAATATATATATATAAAAATCCAAAATCCATATGTGCGATTGTTGATTTTCAAAAATAAAAACTACTTAATAGCCTTGGAAAACTACATCAGTAAAATCAGATTCTCATACAACCTCCTGTGAAACTCTGGGATGCCTTCCCTCTCCAAGTTTCAAAGCTGAAGGTTTTATTCTGCATGATGAAGGAAACAATCTAGGAGGTTCCTGGAGTGTGTGGAAGACAACTTCCTGACACAGCTGGTGAGTGAACCAACTAGGGAAGGTGCCCTGCTGGACCTGTTGTTTGTGAACAGAGACGGCCTTGTGGGTGATGTGATGGCTGGAGGATGCCTGGGGCACAGTGATCATGAAATGATAGAATTCTCCATTCTAGCAGAAGTAAGGAGAGAGGGGTCAGCAGAACTGCCACCTTGGACTTCCAGAGGGCAGACTTTGGACTGCTCAGAAGGCTGGTTGACAAAGTCCCTTGGGAAGCAGTCCTGAAGGGCAAAGGAGTCTGGGAAGGCTGGGCATTCTTCAAGAAGGAAATCTTACAGGCACAGGAACTGGCCATCCCCATGTGCCGAAAGATGCGTCGATGGGGAAGACATAGGACATGAGAATATTGTCCAGCAAGGTGACATGCTCACAGAGGTTTTTGAATTTCATTCAAAGTTTCACTTTCACATTTTATGAAAGGATTATAAAAATGTGTAAGGTAGATTGCTATACTAAAGTAACCAACACAATAGTGTAAATTTTGTTTGCAGACTTAGCTGTAGACAAGTACAGAGGAATAGGACAACGGTATTAATACTCATGGAATATCTTTACATCATCTAAAATGATATTCATCCCAAAGGCCAGCAGCAAACTTGCTTTACATACTGAGCCCTTGATCTGTAATCTCTTTCATTGCACAAAATGATAGCTCGCATGATCTGCTTCTCCTTCTCTATTAACATTTCAAATGGTGCTTGTTCTCTAAAAAAAGAAATATCAAAACCCAAAGAGAACTCTCAAATCTAAAGTCACGGCAGAGACACTAGCCAAGTTAGGAAAAGATCAAGATGTGTTAATATCTCTGGAAGGGCATAATTGTGAGAAAAAAGGGGTAATATTTTCTCCTTGCCAAAACACTAGACACTACTTGTGCAACCTGCGCAAATGCATGTAGAAACCTAGCTCCTCCAAGAAAACATACCAGTATTCCCTTGGAGAAGTGAAAAAGCTAAAGAAGTTTCAGGATGGGGAAAACTTTCTGCCTTTTCATTGAGATATCCAACGTGAGGGATATTTCCTGTACACTTGTAGGGTAATTCAAACAACTAGTAAAAAAATACCATACAAGACACTTTGCCTTTCATTGTTGGATATTCTTAATATCTTTTCTTGCTTTTGGGCCTCCTTTTCTCCTCATTCTTCTCCATGTTCATTCTCTTCTGACTTGAAAAATTTTTCATCTTGCTGAAGTGAAAAGCATAAATCTTGAGGGTAAGATCCTCAGATGATGTAAATGTACCAGAGCTTCTTTACCAGGGCTGTAAATCAGGAACCCCCAGGGATGTTCCATGGGCAGCCTCCACACTCACACCTCCTTCCATTTGCCTACAGTGCATTTGGCATTGGTTTTGCTTTATTTTTTTTTTTTTTTTGGGTGGGGGGGTAGGGAGTGAGGGGAGGGAATGGGATGGGCTGGCAGGTTTGGAGTTTCTTTTTTTGGAAGTCTATACAGTTCTAATTTAGCTAATTACTTAAACAGTTAAAGTAGATGAATGATATATGGTAGAAGATGCTTAGACGAATGAATTATGGATAGAGAACTGCCATCACGTTTGCTCACTTTTTAAACAACTAACTGCAGGATACAGACCTGTGGCAAAACTATTATCAGAACATCTCATTTAATATTTAACAATACATTCAATTCAAGATGTATGTTGCCCCTGGAATGTGTATGTATGTGTGAGTGAATAGTAGCACTTTTTCACTTTTTGTTTACAAATATTTAAGCTGGAGAGCTGATAACCTAAGGGTACAGTTGGTAAGTGTCTATGCAAGACAGTACTGCATGAGTGTCTGATTTGTGAAAGAGTCGTAAAGGAGAACAAAAGACTTCTAGTTTGCTTGAATTCTTGGGTCTGTCAGTTTGTATTCAAAGTCTATGGAAAACCCCCATACTCTTTGTAGATAATACGGTCTTGCCAGACCCAAGAACAAAAAAACAGCAGAGATGAGCACTGTGAATTAGTGTGTGACAAGTAACGTAACCTTCAGACTAGAGATTTCATTACCTACAGTTTACAGCATAGCAAGAAAAACCTTGCTCTTCACTTCATGGCTCACATGATAACATCATCTTTAGCAGCCAGCTGCAATTAATTTTTCTTCTAAAAGAAATATTTTTATTTTCCATTGACTATTCGTTCTTGTGGTTATTCATTTTCTTTTAACTTCAAAACACATTTCCACTAATCATACAGTTACTCGCTTTGAGAGAAGGAAATTCAGTTACAACATTTGTTCATATTTATCGTTATGCCAACAGTTTTATAATCACTACAGTGGTCTCCCTGCACACCATCAGCCATATTATTATACTATACAATTTTTTCCTCAGTGCTTGACATCTCTGATTAATAAAGTTAAATGGTTGTAGATGGCCTCTAATTTCCCAGCCCATGTCTGGCTTTCCTTTGTATCAATGTATTCTGTCTAAATCTTCATGCTTCTCATTCTGTTGTCTTTAGGAAACAGAAGCCATGAGCATCAGAAACACCCTATTACCTAGTAACTGCTTTTTACAGCCATCCTGAACTGATAGGGACTGCATCTTTCCTAAACTATATTCCTAATCCTATTTCGAAGATTTTTCCTGGCAGATGTGCAATTACTGCTCTTTAACTTGGTCTTCTCTCATGCAGTGCAGGAGCCTTTCCTTTTGGTAGCGATTTCCAACTGACCGGTGTAACTAACTGGTAACGTCCTCTTTTTCACCTAAAACACACGCTTTCCACCCTGGAGTTTCACATGATGAAACCCAATACATTCTCATGATTTCCTACCTCAAGTTGATTACAAATCCCTAGTCAAATATCTTAAAGCATAATACACTAAAGGTCACATTGGTCAGGTTTGGTTAGTTATATCCTTCTGTACCATTCTAAATGTTTCTCTGCTTTTCACTCTGCGACACGTTCTTTGCACCGCAATAATGCCTTGACTTCTTCTGACATGCCTGAGGATCTCAGAGTAGTAAGTTTTCATAACGTGCTGCTAGAAATATAAATTATGTTCTTGAATTCTCTTTGTCTAGAAGCCCACTTTTGGATTATACATAAACGCTGAAGAAATAATTTGATCGCTACTTTGCATTCACATTCAGGTTAATTATTACCAAAATGCTTACATCCTTGGTGTTACAGGAGAACAGGAACAAGTACACCATCTCTTCTGTTTTAAAAATAAATATAGACCATTTTGGAGTAAATTATTTTATGTGGCCTCTAATTCAGTTTTATTATCCCACACTGAAAATCAGAACGTGGAAAGATAGAAATTAAGTAGGGGAAATCTAAGGCAGGACTGAAAAGCAGACTCACGTGTGCGTGGCAAGGACTCACTATGTTCGCACCCTATACAGATATTCATAGGAGAGATGTACTTATGAATGTTTATGTGATACTGAGACTTTTAGGCTGCTGGAGTCTCTAAAAAAAAGTAAAATGAAATATTTATTTGTGCTGTAGTCAAAAATAACACTACCCCACAGCTTTACTAGTGGGTACTCCTAAGACTCTTTCTACAGCCCCAAGCAATACCAATTTTTTCCCAGAACAGTCCACTGTACATGGCTGTTTATTTCGGTTGGAAGAAAATTTTGAGCACATCTCCATAGCTGTGTGATCAAGTTCCCGGTTCAGTTACATGCTCTCCCTTTCAACTATTCTTAACTGTTTCATGCAGATTCCTTTCTGGCTGAATAGTTCATGTTTTTATTTTGTTTAGAGGTGAGCTGTTTGTCAAAATTCATCAGAGTCACTGCAGCCGTTAATGAGTCCCACAGGTCAGGAAAGCAAAGACACATTTTTCCATCAGGTTCCTACTAGAAATTGTGTATGAGAATAACTGAGGCAAGAAGAGTTTGGTGTCAACGTGAGTTGAAGCTAAAGACCTGTCTCACGAATGTCAATTCACGATCTTTGAGTCAAGAAATTATATAATTAGATTGTTAATTATTTCTCTTTCTCTCCTTCTGAATTTAAACTTTAGAATAATAGTGCTACATTTGGCTTGGGAGTAGATGATAGTAAGTTGAAATTATGACAAATTTTCAAGTCAAAGAAATAAGGAAGTTTAGATTCTAAACAAAATAAGAATCTCTTTTGGCTACAAAGATACACAGAGAACGTCAGGACAGCACAAATCCTTGTCCAAAATCTTTTAATGGACTGTATTAGCAGGGCTCAAACTAGCGTTACTAATACTATATATATTTACCAATGTTACAGCACTGACTTCACTTCCACACTCCTAGCATGCTATTTCTCTTTTTCCCCCCAGATGGAGACTCCTTGGAACACAGAGTTGTGTGTTGTCTTCTCGTGCTTCCCAATTCCCATAGAAAATCCTCAAGGTGAAGGATTTCTTTTTTTTTTTTTTTTTTTTTTTTAAGGTTTTCTGGGACAAGGCAGTGTGGGAAGCCTTCTCCATCACCCAAGGAGGGTGTTATTTAATTAGAGTTTATCAATTCTTGCTACCAGGACACCAAGGGACTTCATAAGGAAAAAAAAAATCAAAACCAAGGGAGAGGTGACGGATTATTCTGAATATTTTGTATCCCAGATATACCCACTCAAACTGCCAGCTTTTCCAGAGCACATGTGAAGGCTGTGAGGATGGGTGGTAATGGACTTTTACTGCACAGGGAACAGGGAAAAGAAATATCACAAGTGGAAAAACCTCCCTCCAACAACAAATGACCCAATTTGTTCCTCCCCAGTAACTGTAGCAACTTGGTACCGTTTTGCAAATCTATGTCATTGCTGCTACGAATTGGTTACTTTAAATGGATCCTCACTTTTCTTAGCACAAGGCATGGCAAATTGCCTGTAAGTAATTTTGGGTCAGGTATGCCAATTTTTGCTTTAGAGTTGCAATTATTTTTTCCAGCTTCCACTTACTCTCACATAGCCTTTGCTCAGTTTAAAGAGAGTCAGCATATATAATAATTTGCATTGCAAGGAATGTGATACAGCAATTTGAGAGAGAATAAACATTTCTGATTGGATTCCTTTCAGTTTGATTCTCTGCTGATACTTTTACTGTGGTTCTCCAGATCAGACCCCCAGCCTCCTGCATTTTGTAGAACCTGGGCAGCCTTTCAATTGCCTGACCTTTCAGTAAGCCATGTCTTCTCCAGATGCGGAAATTGAATATAATTTCACTTTATTCTGTACTAATAAACTGTAAACAACATCATTGCCTATTCTTGGCAAAGTGCCTGAATTAAATAGGTCTCTTAATGTATCTTCTATCTGTATTAGAGATATTTAAAAGCAATATGCCCAGTGTGCTGATGATAAAAAGACCCTTTTTCATTCATTTATTTGTTTTTAAGCTCTATATATTTCCATTGAATATTTTCCTTAGCATAAGCAGTTACCAATATGAGCCTTTGTATCTATAATACATAAATTACTATCTAGCTTTACAAAGAAACTACTATTTTCCTAAGCAAGACTGTCAACTCTCTTTCTTTAGATGCTAAAATTCCAGGATAAATATTTATGAAGGGAGCGCTTATCTCCACACTCTAGTGAAAAATACCCAGTGGACAACTGATACAACAGAAGTTTTCCTCCACACTGCTTCTACAGGCCTGATCACTTTTGCAAAAGATCAATTATTATTTATATAGTTGCCCAGGAGGATTTTTTTTTTAACTGAACAGATGTTAACTAGAAAACTTGGAAGAAATTAATATCAAACCTTTGTATTAAGTTAATGTTCACTGTAAAAATAAACAACAGTAGTCAGTAACCATTCTTCTTTTAGACAGACCATATATAATCAGTGATTAAGTTCACTTACTACAGGCCTGTAGTCAGCAAACAGATTTGAATACAGTCAAGTCCTGAATCTAAGATCTTGTGGATATTTTAACTTGAACTCTGAACCTCCTGCTGCCAGTTTCCCCTGTTTGAACCAAGTAACCACCACTACTTAGTTTCAAAACTTAGTTAAATTTACACTAAGAACAAATGCTCAGGATTTAAAAAAATAAGTCCCAAAGAATCCTGCTTGACTATACTGAAAGTATTATGCTATACAATAATTATATAATAACATTACTGCTATATGTATTTATGTAGAGTCTAAACCAAAGGATCTCCAAGTAACTGAGAATATGTATCAAGACAGCGTATCATGGGTCAATGGTGGGGGACCGAGTCACTTTTTTATCACACTTAAGCTTGCCACTGAAATGTCCAGGGATGAGCTGAAATAACAAACCAGAGAGATTCAATTCTGAAGCATAGAGAACCCTCTTTTCCCACTCAGTTAATAGAATTATCTCAGGAATGAATTTTTTCATTATATATTTAACAGATATTGTGAGGAAAATTGCCAAGTTTGTATCTTGCTGTATCAGGAAAGAAGAAAAAACCACAAAAATGAAGACTTAGAACCAATAACTAGAAAATATTTTGTCTAAAGGGTAACAGGGTCTTCTGCTCAATTTTAGATGGCTCTACCAAAAAAAACAACTATACACCAGTGTGGAACCCAACAATGTAAACTCTGGAGAACAAAAATATAATTTCAGCCTTCTTGGGTCAGTAGATGGGAAATCTTTCTGAAACTCCGGGAGCACTTCACTGCTTAAACGCTGAGTTTCAATCGCTGCTCATAAACTTTGAGTTTTCAGATGTCAACTTGGGAGAACCCAAGGTTGGTTGTACAGCACTTGGAGTACACTGAAGATAGCTACGGTTCTTCCTACAGTGCAGTCATGCTGTTAAGTAATGAAATACTTATTTGCATCTTTACCCAATAAAATTCCATATAAATATAGGTGCTGATAATGTAACATTATTTATGGATAACAGCTGGCATATTTCCCAGCTGTTTCCTTGTTGCCTGCTACAACATATGTTAATTTAAACTTTCACCAAATGTCATGGATTGTTTGCAGTCCTCCAGCTGCATCTTGGCAAATTTTTTCTTTAGGTTTTGGTTGGCTCTGGAAGCGATTACACAGACAGCCTGTAACAACATAAACAAGTCTTGTGTGGCTGCTGAGCTGTTAGTTTACTCAGCTAAGTGAATGTTTGCTGGAAGAAGCAAAAAATGGATATGAAGTATCTCACTTATCTTAATTTTCTGAGGTATTTTTGGATGTTGTTAGAAGAGAAACTGCAGGGGACAGTGGAGTCAAAGAAATCTTTAAGGGAAAATTCATCACACAGAACATATTTCCTCAATGATCATAAATTAAAATAAGTTAGATCTACATTGCTAGATAAATCATATTCCAAAAAGGATCTCAGGTGAGGTTGTCACTTTGCAAAGGCAACCGCAAAAATATTAATTGACTTAAGATAGCAGGACTGGGGTTTGTGAGACAAACTTTACAATTGATAAAAGGTTGCCATGTAAGATAAAGAGAAGAAAAAAAAAATTCAGACTGAATATCACAGTCTGCACATAACTTTCAATGCACTGCATTGCACAGTAGGAAAAAAAATAAGTAGCAATGAATAGTCTAAATTAGAAAACTGAAGGTGGAGAAGAAAACAGCAAGTAGGATTGACAGGACTAGTCAGGCATGTTGGGTTTCTTTCTCATGGGAAACTTTCGATCAGAATAAATATCATCTCCATGCTGAAGACAAAGGCTGATACGGAGGAGAGGCTCTGATTTCTCGTACAACAGCTTATGCCATCTCTCCTCTACCGTGCTGCCTCTTCCACAGTGGGACACTGGCATTTCTTTGAAATATGCAAACAGTAAAAACAGCTCCTGCTTTCTTTTTCCCCTATGTCTCCATCAGTTTTCAGAGATTATATTCAAATTATGTTAAAGGTCAGCCTTGGCAGACAGAACAACTTTTATCTGCTTTTCAGAGCAGGGTAAGGATCAATATACAGAAATGGAACTTACACTTGTGTAAGTGTACAAATGATAAGATGATACCAGCAAGCATAATACAAATATTGATCAATTTAAATATGTGAGTAAATGGAAAAGGAAAAAAATCTGCTGTCGTGACAGACAAAGAGGCTGGCAGCAAATAAAATGGATGGTGAGGTGGGAAATAATTATTTTTCTTATTCTTTATTTTTCCTTAAATTCACTTCATATTACCTCTCTGCCTTTTCATCCAGTTTTCAAATCACATTTTAAACTTATGATGGAAAAATTTCTCAATATATGGAATATAATATTGTATATTATTATGATGTAGAGCCTCTGTAGAAGTAAAGGGTAGCAGAGAAGCAGAATTCCTGTGTTTACTATATCAAGATATTTTCTGTAACAAATAAGAAAGTTGAAAATGAAAGTTGTGTTGTGCTGTGCTACAATTTGCTGCAACCTGTCATTAAGTATTTTAAGTGATACCTGCAGAAAAATAACACAGCTTCTTTAGGCATAAGAGGCTTCCATTTCAATTTGAGCAAAACAATGCACTTAGATGTGCTGCAGGCCTCCAATTTTTTTCCAGTGTAGGTGACTTTGTGTCACTGACAGAGTCAGAGATCAGCCTGTGGGACTTGTTGTGAAAAGCAGCTTGTGTCTGCGCTATGTCCAGGGACCAAACGTTCCCCACTCCCTCGCTTCAGCTTGGGACATTTCTCCACTCACTAAAATATTCCATGGCATTTTATCTTTTCTTCAGTAAGGGTGTTTGTTCTGAATAATTCAATGTTGACCAACAAAGAGAGGGTCAGTATCTCTCCATAGGGTTATAGACCTCTCCTACAAGAACAGTTCTACAGATGCTACTGAACTGCTCTAAAGTAAACACCTTCCCTTCACCACCGTACGCAGTGATGTGAGCACTTAATCCTTCCTTTTCAGCAGCACTCCTCCGCCAAAAGTTGCTGAATTACAGAAGGCGCCTAGCTTGTTGATATTCTGCCAACTGACACAAAAATTAAATTTCACCCAGTTGAATCAGCATCATTTAGTCAAGGGCCATTTAACAATTTTTTTTAAAAGCTCGATTTCACCACCACAGTTCAATGCAACAGCTTATCTCCGATAGAGTTACCATATCCTTAATGTTGACTTAATCCCCGAGCACAAAGATTAAGGAATGGATATTATTGAACAGTGTTTCCAAAAAAATGATGGTGCAGGAAACTCATTATAAAATCCCCTTTTTTTTTTGTTTTTAAGCCTTCCGTCCTGAAGGCCAAGTCTGCTCAAATGCCATCTTAACCTTCCCCTGGAAGCTTTAGATCTCAGAAGATCTGGTTTTAAAAAAACCAAGCAGTTCTGCACTGTGGTGCATACAGAATCAAGTGATTTTGCACATTCACAAGCACAATATACAATTTGCTTGGAAGTTTAAAGACCTTTTCTGTAACCTTGCTCTTTTTCTACATGTAGCATTATAAGTGGAAAGAACCCAAAAGACTTTGGATCAAATACAGAAGGTACACAGCTTTACTGCAGTGAAAGGGGATAAAATATTTGGTAGTTGTTTTTAATTTATCTTCATCACAGATTTTCAGTAGCACAGCATTAAATGGATAGACGTTATCTATCTATCTATCATGTTGCTGCCTACATGAAGTGATGAGGTGATCCTTAATTTTGTTTTCCATAGAATTATGAACTGCACTTTGAAGTATATAGTAAAGCCGTGAATTCCCTCCACTTTTCCCACTTTTAAGATGTAACATCTGAATTTTCCATTAGTGAAAGCAGCTGAGGACAGAATTCTAGCAAACTCCAAGTAGTATTTGAAGTTTTCTCTCTTCTAGGTGTTGAGACTTTCAAGACAAATATCAAAACCAAGGAGATATACTGCCTCCCATTTCACACGCATTTGTTTCCACTTCAAGGTTGAACTTTGTATTCATGATTTCTGGATTCATGTCCACAATAAAAATTACAACTAGTAGAACAAATAACAAAAAAACTCCCTGAAAACGAGGAGCAGCATGTGACTTCACTCAAAACTGACTTGTCCCTATAGAATCGGTCAATTTACCCTTAAGAGGTAAAGGCTTCTTTCCAGATTATGCAGGTCCAATGTTATAGCACCCTTTACCAATAACAACGGAAAAGAGATAAGATTTTGTTGATGCTATCAGTTATGAGATGAAGGACAAGAAAAAGAGTTTAATATTGTTTAATATTTAGCTACTTTATCAAAATAGCTTATACACAAAGATGTAATTGTTCACATGATAAACTATTCCAAGAAAGTATATACTTTCGAACAGATTATGCTAAAAGCACCGATTTAAGTAACCTCAGCATGTCTTTAAGGTGGCAGACTATGGTATGGGTTTCAGAAATATGCCATAACTATAGACTTATTCTAAGATCACAATTTGACATAACGATCAGGCACCAGCACATTAGTAGCATGTAGATCTCTTTATCAGAGCATCAATATTCAACTGAGAGTCAGACAAAAAAGAAATCACTGACAGAGTTTAAAAGAAAGTGTCTGAATAGGGAGGTAAGAATATCTGAAGGAGTGTGTTATTTGCAATATAAAAAAAATAGAGAATTTTTGTGAAAGCAACATGGGAATTTGCTTGGGTAGGCCTGGGTGGAGGGTGTCAAAATCAGCTCCGCCTGAAATCCTTTTACTGAAAACCTTCAAAATATTGCACAAAATACTGCTGGTTAGACATGTCTACCATGGTTAAATTCGGAATAGTTCTTATTAGTGTAATGGAAGTGAAGACAGAGACCTTATCACCGGAGCTGTTTCCGTGTGATGATCTTGTCCTACACCTGCCAAACCTTCTACTACTTGCCTGTTTTGTGGGTTATAAACAACATATGGCTTTCGTCAGTGGAAACTGAACCATGTTCCCTTCTGAACTGCTTCTGTAACAGGCTCAGTCAGTTAATTCTGGTGGCCAGTATCACTGTCACGGGTGCTGCATCTCTCTCATAGCACTAAGTGCCTAAGCCAGGGACAGGGACTTCCTATGGCACCTACCACCACCTGCTGGGGCCTTTCAATTCAGGCAGCGAAGCTGCTTAATGATGCATCACACTGACAACAACAGCGATCAAACCCCTTCACCCAATGGGCCCATTGGACACATATTTATGCTAAGGTTGCTGGATATTTCAGTAGATTTCAATATTAATTGCAGATGTGCCACTTGTTAGTGAAAAGAACACTTTGTCTCCCTATCATTTTTAAGCAACCACCCACTGCCACTACTTATTAGGTTAATTTAGAGCAAGGGCTTCATTTTTTGTTCTCAACTATGTGATTGCTTGGGACTCAGAATGGAAGAAAAAGATTAAGGGGGGGGGGGGAAGTGCCATCAGTTTGCTGAGGATACCTCATTCTTTTTATTTTTTCAGCTTCAGAAACAGTCTGTGCCAAATGCTCAGTGAATATCTGGGCTGGAATCTCCAACATCTATTTGACTATCTGTTCACTCAAAAGATGACCTGCCAGACCTCAGAGCCTTCTACATCTGGCAAGTGAATTATTTCCTCTTATTCCTTGCAGCCTCATAGGCACTGACACGCCCACATATGTTATGAAAAAACTTCATTTGGTTCTTTGGCTCAGAGTATGCTCAGGATACAAACCACAATGTCCTCACTGTTGAACACCACAGCCTGGTGTAGGACATCACAGGTGCACCCTGCCCTCTGCACTGGCAGTTGGTTTCTGGTAAGCAATGGCTAACAGAGGACACACATATCACAGCTCCAGCTAGATGCAAGGCTACTTCCATTTTTTTAAAAATCTAATTTCAGCAGTAGATTAAGAGTGGAACGAGACTTGCCATTAAGGTAGACATTTCCCATTGTAAAAGCAGATTTTTTTCCAAAGAATCTGAAATTTTGCTCTTATGTTTAAGGGCACCCCCGAGCAGCACACTTTTGCTCACTGCACCTCTCCAGTCTTTATAGCTGTAGAAGCTACCTCTTAAGATTGCAATCTCTTTTTAGGACACCAAGACAGCCTCTAGATTACTGTGATGAGTACCTGACAAAATATACAATAAATAAGCCTAAACTAATCTTTTCATCACAGAAACCAAGGTGTTGGGACAGTGCTTCCTTAACCAAAGTAGTCTTTTTCTAGCTTTAAAACCAGTATCAAATGCTCTCAACAGTTTGGAGCCATGTCATTTACAGAAGGAGACTGAGCCCGTTGTGTGATGCCTAAGTTGTAGCAGCTGAGAGCAGTTCTGCTCTGTCAGCCCTCTTGCCTGGGTCTGAGGCTTTTCCCAACTCCCAAACCGGCTGCACTAGTGTCTCCAGTCAGTTTGGCCAGTCAGCCCCGCACTAAACTTACACCCAGATTTCACACTTTTTCTTTGTTTCTTCCTTTTCTGGGGAGGTAGCAAAGGCAGTGAGTTGATGATGCACTAAAAAGATGAAAGCTAAATCCTCACATTGAATCCACATCTCAAGTCACATAGAATCATAGAATCCTAGGTTGGAAAGGACCTCAGGATCATCTAGTCCAACCTTTCTCATGCTCAAATTCTGCAAAGCCCTGCCCTTTTCTTGCTGGGAAATCAATAATTATAAAAAAATTAAAAGTCAAATAGCCTTAAAGGTAAGAAAGAATGGAGAAAAAACTTTAAAAATTCATACAGATTTATTTTGTGACCACTGTTGCTGATGGGCTCGGACCTGACTGGTCACTTGCTCCACAACCACCCACAGTATCAGGTATTTTCAGGCTACCAGTGACTTCTGCAAGCCCCTGCTCTGACCCGGTTGAGGTCAACAGATTATTGCCAAAGAGTCTTGTCCAGAAGTTTCACTCCCTGTGAACTCTGCAAAGTTGCCTGGTGTTTGAAGATGCCTGAAAAAGTAATTAACTCCTTGAGCTCACAGTGAGGTGAACCTCATAAAAACATAAGGGCTGACACGATCCTCCTCTGTGTCTCTGTAGCTGGTTTCTTACGCTGGCTGAAAGTCAATCCAATATTAAACTATACCCAAAGATTAGATTTTTCCATACTAAATAACTGAGGTTAAATCAAATGACTGCACCTTTGTAGCTCTTGGGATATTCCAGTTACTTTCTTCTTAGAGGATAGCAACAATCTATGTTAGCTCAGAAGTCAAAAGTAGGATGACAACTGCATCTGGCACCTAAAGAGACATTATACAGGTGAGCAGCAGGGTAAAGGAGGTAAATTTAGTTCTGACTTCTGTATCGGTGTCCATGGGGATAAAGGTAGAAATCATGATCCACTGACTTATCAGAAAACATGGAAAGGCTTAGATGTGAGGTAGAAATAAGTGGATAGCATCCCAAAAGTATAGAAAAAATAAGTGTAAAAGCTGGTCCAAGCTACAGAGGTAACCCAGCCTTTTACTTAAAAGAAAGGCCTCCAAAATCCTTGAGCAAATATCCAAACATTAACCATAAAATGAAGTATGTTACTAAAACCATGTTTATAAGTGCTTTTGAGGTTTTCCAGAGTAACTGTCCTCCTGTTGTTCCAAACAGCACTCTGAACGGAAAGTGTAAAGGGTTAAATGCTGAAGCAACGATTCATATTCCTGTATAATTAATTACTCTAAACACACTGAGTTTGGTTACTTCTAAAATGTTGTCCCTAGTTTAGCAGCACATTATGACTATTTATTTCAGTGTTCTTTTGTGTTTTTCCTTTTAACACTGTACGTAAAACAGAGGTTTTTGAGGATGAATTATTTAGTTCTCTGCAGAAAATGTGTTTTAAAATCTTCTTCATGGGGACTCTGAATGCATTTATTATCCTGGAAAAATTCAGATCCAGCATCTGTTGTCCTGTGTATTTTACTGTCTAATGATGAGAGCGCCTGTGGGATTTGTTTACAGCAAGGCTTTCTGGATTATTTTTTTTTGTTCATTTATTTTGCTCAGAAAGAAAATAGGAAATTGAAAAACATTATTAATATTTGAATGGAACAACTTATGAGTTTTTGACAACTTACTGACTAATTCAGGTGGTTTCTAAATTGCCCTCCTTAAGAGAACTGTGGTATTACAACACAAAGGTTAAGGAAATGAGGAAAAAAAAAAAAAATTGTTTCCCCAAGCTGTCTATAATCTTCTTGTATAGTTTGACTGCTTTGGGACAGGACTCCTGGGCCACTTCCTGAAGCATCTTACCTTTCTAGTTCTTGTCTAGGAAAACATAGTAAAGACTAAATTCACAGAAGAAATAGGTGGAGGCTGTACTTCACAGGAATGAAATACTAATTTCAAGAATGAACAGAGCATATGCAAAGGACAAAAAAATGGATTTTCCTTGTGCCCCTTCCTCTAAAACCAGGAGGCATCAGAATTTCTTTTGAGAGCAGATGGCTTGGTATGACAGCAACAACCTGCTCCCAGCAGGTCTGCAGTCCAGGACCAAGCTGCAGTATTTGGTTGCATCAGAAATGAGCATATCTGCCCATATGTCACCTTTCAAAGCCCCCTCAATTAAAAAGGGTGGTGCTTATTGCTCAGAAAGGGAGGAAGCCAGTGATGCCCCAACGATGTCCCAGGAGAGCAGGGCTGGAACAGTCCAGCAGACAAGCTGTGCCCAACTTGTATATTTGCAACTTCTCTATATACTTGCAAGTATTCATGCTCAGAAAAGTACTGGACACAGGGATATACTGAGCCCTTGTCTCCATGGAAGTCTTTCCACACCTGCTTTTCTCTACAGGAGTCAAAATAAAAAGTGGACAATGCTCAGGACACCACTGTGGATTTTAAAAGTGGCCAAAAGGACTATAGAAATGCCTTTTTATTCTTCTCATGTTGTGCTTTCAACATCCCTGTAATTTTCCATTTTGGTTCTTACATTTTTAGAAGATTTTGGCTCTTCTCACTGCCTTGTCAGAAGGTTGTAACAAATTCTTATTTATTCTTGAAACTGATTCTTTACTCTTATTACAAAGTGCTTTTGTTGATCATTTGCTCAACTGCAACTCAGACTACTAATTAACTTCCAAACAATATGTGGAAGAATGTAAAAACACCAGAAAAATCAGTATTATGTTGGTCAGACACATGACACATAAAACCAATACCTCCATCTGGATCACAGAGCGTAAAAACATTCTGGAGCTCATCTTCAAAACTTGCCACAAGCACGTGCTGCAGCTGAGCTCAGGGTCCTGGCAATAACACTTATGTTATCACTATTTTTGAAATCTGTGTTGGGGTTTGCTGAAACACGGCAAGGGGACAGATTTTAGTGTGGATATTTGCCAGTTTGTTGCTTTGCTTCAGAAATAGTCCAAAAGGGGATTTTGTTCTTTTTTTTCTTTCCCTCCCCTTTATTAGGAACTAGTTACAGGACATATGTCTGAAAGAGTGCAGAAGAAAAACAGTGGAAGAAAGCTGTAAAGTAATATAGGTTACAGTATACTGTGGGAAAGGATAGGGGTGACCAGGAATACCTTTCTCATGCTACTCACTGCATTTATAAAGTCCAAAGCCCAATAAATGTGACTTCAAGATTAAGGAAAATAATTAGGCCTACTCTTTCACTTTACCAACTCTGCTAAATACGATACAGTCATATTACTAGAAAGAGCACAAGACATGCTATTTTATCCATTAAGCTCATACTTTTTCAGCAAGCCTATTTGAAAGGGAGGAGGTAGTATGTATGCATGTGGTTATTTAGGACAAGATCATATTTACTATTATAAATGTTGTCTTACACATTGGTTAGAGCAGATTTTTGATTTCTCATTGAAACCAAAAGAAAAGTGAGGCTTTCAGAAAATTACACTTTGTATAATTTTACCCCCTCAAAATAAAAGTGGGCAGGGTACTTTGTGCTTTTCAGAGGCAGAGGCATGGCTTCCTAATGAGGAAGGAAGAAATAGTTGCTTTTCTTTTCCCTTCCCTTTTCTCCCCATGAGTGCAACGACTGCAGGGCCCTAGGGGTATGTGGGGAGAATCGTGCAGAATGGTCCCAGGTACCATGATGGAGTGGGATCCAGCCAACTGCCTGCAAGCAAGAGGATGCCTGAGCCTATATGAAGCCCCATCAGCTTCACGTTTCATCTTTTAAGTTGTCTTTGTTTTTCTAAACCATACTGGACATCTTTCAGTAGTGTTTATATGAAGAATACCACACTAATTCCAAGAGGAATTTGTTAAACGTCCTGCAAATTGAGCCAAACATCTGCAGAGCTAAAAACATTTGAACACTACAAATGAATCCAGACTCTCTGAGACACGCCAGAGCCCTAGCACACTCCAGGGCCTTCATGGTTAACCTTTGTTCCACCTGCTGTAATGATTTCGGAGAAGATGACAAGATCCTGAAATCAAACCACTAAAAAGAAATATCCACAGAGGAAAAAAGTTTTAAGAAGTTATGTAGGTTACAGTTGCCAGGGAAACCACTTTGCAGCAGCCATATGGTCAGAAAATCTATTTTCTTTGGTCTCTGGGGGAAAAAAGAGGTATTTTGGTGCAGAGGGGAAAAAAAAAATCCCACAAAAGGTACAGAGCAAAATATTCACACAGATACACTTAATCACTAATGAGAGAAGATAAATGACTTACCAAACTGAGCTACAGAAATCCAGCACTAACTAAAATATTAATATAGGGGATGCAAGTTCCTTTCTGCTTTATGCTAGTACTTCGAAATGAGCAGCTTCCCTTGGTATCAAAGCTCTTTACTGTAGGTGTGAACTTTATAGACTGAAAGATGATCCCAGCATTGGCTTTAATTTTCTTTGCCACTGTTTTTCTTGTTGCCCTGTGCTTTCTGTATGGGTACTGCTGCTCTAGTAGGGACCATGGTCCATAGATGTGCTTTTTTAAAACACTTGCCTTCTGTATTACCAGATTTAAGCAGAAAATTGAGGGAAGGGCGGGGGGGACCTGCAACATCATGTTACATTTCCAGACCAGCATATGGCTGTCTGCATCCTTGCCAGCGATGAAGCCAACAGCAGTTGCAGGTCCCACGGGCACAGAGACCCCTGATAGCTGGAGGTGGCCAAGGGACCCTCTGACACCTGCCTCCAGGCCTGGTCCCAGACAGGGAGACCACTTTTAAGCTTGTGAAATTGCACTGCGACAAACTTCTCCTGTGCAGTTTTTCAGAGGGGTCCCAGAGTCCCTCACAGCTCTGCAGGAAGAGATGATGAGTTTAGGTTTTTTCTCATGAATAAAAATAATATATTGACTGGTTCTCTTGAAAGAGCTGTTTAGTTCCCTAATACTAACAGCTAAACAAATGCTTGGGGGGTGTGTGTGTGTGTGTGTGTGTGTGAGGAAACCCCACAATCTTTGAAAATAAACAATCTGCAAAATGGCAAAGATGCAAAATAATCTGGTTTTACTCTGACCACGACTATTCAGTCCCACTTTTCAGAAACAGATTGCCCATCTGTTTGAACTATTTGCTTTACTCTTACAGCATTATCAACAGAAATGTTAATGATAACAAACCAAACAGTTTCTGCTCATTATAAATAAAGGATATTTACCTGCTCTTAATGGTGCTACATAGATGTTCTCCAAAACCAGGCTTAATTTAAATACATGCACAGTCACAACTTATGTTTTAAATCAGAGTGTACACTGACTTCGGTAGTGATACAGATCTGCCAAGAAAAGTCTAAGATGAAAACAAGTGCAGACTATACCCCAGATCTATTTCTGATTCTCTGTTTGCCCCTGTGCCAGGCAGCAATAAATGAAATCCTAACTTATAAAGATGGTGACTCTGGGATTTACTGTTATCAGTAACGTAACGGTAGTCTCTCCTTCTCAAACAGGATTTTTGGTGCACTACTGAGACACGGGTTTCACAGAAAGTGATAAAAGGTATGTGGGTACCAGGACATAGGTATTTGTTCTATTCACATCTGTAAATGTTTGCAGGAATAAAACAATTGATGTCAAGGCTTGCAAGGAAAGCATATTCCCTTTCCTCTTACACTCATGCTGATGTTTAATCTGGACCCTGCACCAAGCAGACTGCAGTGCTGAGGGTCCAGTGAATTAATCATAGCGCATAAGACTTGAGACGACCTGCTGCCTGTTGCAAGACTGTTGTTACACCTTAGGAAGGATACTCAGGGCAAGAAATGTGATTTCATGATAGACATCTACGTTCTGCGAGCAGGGAAATGTTTGTCTATATAGTCAGAAAAGGTGACTGGAAATCAGACCTCTTCAGAGGCAAAGAAGGAGTCTATATTTAATCAAAATTTGAATTTTCTATTTTTTTTTCAGCAAGCCTTGCCTTCTTTTTAAACCATCTTCTGTCTACCTTGATGTTCCTGGAAAGCCTCCATCTCAGGCACTCGCACACAGCCTTCACCCCAGGAGCTGAGCAGCTCACAGCCATCCTTGGCACTTAGCAGCTGCTACCACCTATTAAACTCTGGGACAGCACTGAGGTGCAGAGAGGTCAGAATTGTTTCCCCGAGGTGGCACAGACACTGGACCCATTCTTCTAAAAGATCTTAGTGATTGGGCAGACTACTTAGAATAACAACACCAAGAATACTTTTGCTGGATCTTAAGACTTCGGCTGCGTAACTAAGAAAGCTTCTAGAGGTTATGGATAAAAGTACCATATGAAAGAACACCCTGGAGAGCATCCCTTTATCGGAAAGTTCCCTTGTTAAGACTGTCAAGAGACTAAATGGTAAGTGAGAGCAAGGACCAGCCAATAGTAATGGCAGAAGCTTGTAGGCAAGTTTATTAGCAGAATGATCTCAGATGTCCCCATTATTCAACATTTCAGCCACCTCAGTTTCAAAAGAAACCTTTTCTACCTACTTCACCAGCCTGTTTACCGTGGCTTACCATTTTGTAACTGAGAATATTAGTTTTCCAAGAGCACAGCTGAAGACCTGGTAGCTACAGTAGGTTTCACTGCCAAACAAGATCGTGGATTAGAAAATCACTGATATAGTACAGGTACTGAATTTGTTCTTGCTTACGCAGACCTTTTCTCAGGCCTACTGCCAGCCTACCCACCTTGACAAAGGAGTGGCTTGGCAGCAGTTTTGTACCTCTGGATGTTTATTCTGGCAAATTTAGCAACTGATCTTCTACCACCTGATGATTTTGCAATAAAGTCCCAGTTGAGGCTTCCAACTGAGAGCAGTTTGCATAAGTTTCTGAATCCCTGCTTTGCAATCTTCGCATCTCGTTCCTTGTGATGAACATGAAGAAGATTGCTCCTAGCGATACCTGAACCTAAAATGAACTGAAAATGTATTACAACTTTCAAGCTTACCAGGCAGTGGAGGAGAAATTCACACCAATCCCAGCTCTCAGAACAGCTGTTGTGACAAGGTGATATTGCTAAGGAGTCTCAAAACAGAAGCCAAGGCAAATACTCTCCCTGTAAGGGTTCTGCTATGTTTTGCAGTCTCCAGCTGGAATCTAATTGCAATTTAAACCCAGAGCACAAAACCCACAGCATTTCCCACTTTTAAAGTTCTTTTAAGGAATCAGAAAAAATTAAATCGTAAATCATAATCTAGATTTTCTTAGAACCAACATGGATTCTCCAGAGATGTGTTAATTTCTTTATCTATTCAGTTCAATTTAGTGAAACACTTTTTGTTAAAATAACAAGATGCCAAGGAAGATAATACTTTATTTCATGTATTTCCCATGACGCTCTATTTTTTTTTTCCAAAAAGACAACAGTAAATGCTAGGTGTACATGAAAATCTAACACAAGTTTTTCCACAGATACGCATTATTTAAAACCATTTTTTATTTGAACTTATGAAATTCTTCCACACTCCTCTCAGTCAATTATCTCAAATGACATTCTGATAATAAACATGACTGACACAATTTATTTATACTTGCTGCCTGGCTGCATTCCACTATGGGGGGGTTGAAGGTTGCTGTTAAGGGTATTGTGTGCACAGATTGATCTATGCAAACACAATATCCATTTGTCTTGTATGAGTTTATTTACCCATTTATTTTTAAACCAGGCTATCTCATTTACAACCTTCTGTATTATCAAGGTAACATCTACATGTTTCATCACAACTCTATTTGATGTTTGTTGAGGAAGTACTGCATGTTTCCCCTTCTTGATTACCTACTGAGGATTATCTATTCAACCAAGATAAAAACAAAGCAGTGCATTTTTTCTGTCCCAATCCCCCATACCATACACAAAGAACTACTGATGGTGCCAGAGGTCTTTGGGTTGGGGAGTTCTTTTTGAACCAGATCACACTGCCCCGACCCATTTTTTAATAATCTTCTAAATGGAAATTCACGTGATGTGGCTTTCCCCTATAAAGAAGTATCTATGCAATCTCATACTTTTTTTTTTGCACTTTTTTAGTGTTTCTTATGACTTCTTTAAATATGTACCTTTGTGAGCATCCAGAAAGAGGACAGTTAGAAAATCATAAACCCAAAACTAGCCAGTTAACATGAAATCTGTTTTACCCTTCCAACGTTCCCAAACTATCAAGGTATATGACCCTAGAGCATAAACCATCTCTTCCTAATAAAGATTACAAACATGGGTGGTTAGTTTTTCAAGTGTGCTCTTTTTCATGCGTCCTCATCCACAGAGTATACAGAGCAATGATGGATTTTCTGCTTCCTCTCAACTGAGGTGTTTCTTCCTGGCATCCACTGAGCAAGAGACCTAGCTAACCTACTTAGCTGCAGCAAAAAGACATTTGAATTGGTGCATTGCAGCAGCTGTAGCTGCAGGACAGCAAAGGCCAACTTGCTGCAACAGGGAAAGCCTGAAACCTGGATCTGCGGGATGGAAACATCACCACTGACCAGCACTGGCTAGAAGAGATTTGCACACTAACCTTGGTTAGAGTTTGTCTCAGGATGGCTGGAAAAACATACCTCAGCCTGTGCTGAGGCTTTTCTAAGTGCATGTGTTCTGACAGTATGCTATATCATGACAGTGCAGTGTTTGGTCTTGACTCATTTTAGCCATGACAGTCTAGCTTTCAGCAATGAGACTGTTAAGACATCTGCCCATCAAATTGACGTACAACTTAGAAGAGAAATGAGGCCTCATATAAACATTTTCTCTTCCTTTGCATAGAATTACAGACATGAGATACTTTTGAGATAGACATTGCTATTTTGTCCACCACTGGGGAAGAGGAAGGGACAACCAACAGGGCAGGTGAGAAGAGTCGCATGCTCCTTCTTTGCACTGCTTTGAGCACTGAATAAAAGCCACTCAAAATGCGGTTATTGACCACATAGGAGAGAAAGAGGGTCCTTACTGGTGGTGACAGTTTGCCTGAATGTGAAATACTCATTGTGCTTAACATTTTCTACATCATTCCCTCATTACTTCACAGCAAGTACATGTAATCCTGTGTGACCAGAGAGCTTGCATGTTCTCCAATTCTGAGTGACCGTCCTGAAACAGTGCAATAAAATCTTTTTTTCAGATGAGAGGTATTCTGCACTGTGTCCTTAAAAGTTTCTTATTTTGGGAATTTCACCTCCTGGCTGTCAAAAAAATTATTTCATTTTAAAGCCTGGACACTGTTTTTAAAAGTTCATAGGTATTTAAACATGTAAGAAAACAGCAGCACATATAGGAGGTTCCTCAGAATTTACCTGAATGTTTTATTTTCTCAATTATATCTTCTAGACACTCCTTATTAAAGATAATACTATAAAAGGAGATGATGCAAAGTAAGATTTAGCCGGAGAACATTTTGCAATTACTTTGAGATAATTTTAGGCATTTTCTTATTTCATAAAAGCATAGTAAACTCCACTGGAAGAAATTCTGGCACTGCAACATACATCTTTGGTAAGCTACTTCATCTCTGGTCTGTTCACTTATAACCTGTGCTCCTCTACTAAGATTATATTGAGATATAAATTTTATTTGCTAATTAATACTATGAAGCATAAGGGAAGATGTAAATTTAAAATCTCAGTTTGTATTCTTTTGTATGTAGTGTAAGTTTGCCATTATAATGAAAATTTAAAACTTGTGATGCTTTTCTGAATGTTCTAGGTATAAGGATAAATTGAGATGAACAAAGGGAGAGTGAGGTGGCTCTTCAGCTATAGACCTGTAAAGGACAGTTTCATTTCGTAGCAACTTTAGTGATTTCCAGAGAGTCATTTTCATTCTGCTTTAGAATATTAGAATAAAAGCAGGATGTTGATAGCATTTACACAAAATCATGACTTTTGAGCTTTCTAACTGTAGGAGGGTGTTTGCAAATAGTTCTCTGGTCAGGACAGTATCTGAGGATGTGAGAGATCCAGATAAGCTTGGGATCTACCTGACTCTGTGCAAACTTCTTCATTCCAGTTTACACTGAATTAAACAGACCTGGGAGTGAGACAGTTCTCAATAGTTCCCAGGCCAGTGCCTTCAACATCATACACACTTTCTCTCTCCTCTTTCTTCTGCAGGCAGAATTACTCAGGTCTGATCTGAAAACATGTATTTCACTATCATTCAGGTTTCGAAGACAGGTCTAAAAATCTCTACTGAAAAAGAACAGAAGTGACTGAAGTCTACAAGTTATTTTTGCTTCAGTGAAACAACATGATTGACAATTTGTTGCAATTAATCCAGCTCATTCCAGCAACATTAAATATCTCAAAACAAGTTTCTGAAAGAAGGATTATTTTAGCTGAGTGAGCCTAACTACCTGTTCTGGATAAACTGAGTATTTAAGGATACCCGAGTTCCCTCTTTCACATAGCTATGGATACAAAAACGTAAAATTCATACAAATTTTGATCCATAAAAGAGACATTTTATGCTGTGATTATTATTTTTTACCATTATTAGTAACAGAACATGAGTCTTGACCCCTTTTCTATTATCATGATGGCAATGTTACTTCTCAGAGCTTCACCTATAACTCTCCTGCTGTACACATAACAAATACCACACAGAGTGCTGAAAGTGGTGGTTTTGTTAAGTGTGAGCACTGTGCTGACATCTTAGATTCAGCAAGGGAGTAACCTACTTTTGCATTGTAACTCTCCCTCTGATCATGATACATTCTCCATAGCAGTAGACCACAACCTTTTGCTCTCTTCATGCTCTAATGAGTGCTAAACTCATTTGTATTATTGCGTTAATATCATATGATGTCAATGGTAATAGTTTAATCAATCTGTACCTTTTCTTGACTGGTCACACTAACTCTTTCCCATTCAAATGAATTCTGGGAGTTTAATTAAATTATCAGTTTTTAATGGAGCTTATTATTAACCTTCTATTTTTATTTCTCCTATAGGCTCCCTCCTGAAACTGCCTTTCCAAAAACGCCACTGTAAATGGAAACCAGTAGAAACAGTGTTTTCAGATTAACAAAAAGATAAAGTTTCCAGAAAGTCAGCTGTGCTTGCTTCCAGACCAATGAAATCATACTGAAGACACAAAACAGGGATGTGTTATGCACTGCACCGCTTCCTTTACTGTACCCACTCAGTCAGGATTGTTGACTTGTTATATGGATTAAATAAGGAAGCAAACACATGTGGTGAAACGTTGACTTGGCCCTGGATTTGTATCTGATCCTGAGGATCAGATAGAGGCTGTCACAGGTTTAGTTTCTCTGTGCATGGCTCTGAAAAAAACATATCGTGATAGACAGCTCCTGAGCCCTGACTCCCAGTCACCGCACTGAAGTGCATAAAATCAAAGCCTTCAGTGCAAACAGAGGCACTCAGAAGTGGCATGAGGGTCACACAGCACCTGGCCAGAATCTAGCTCAATTCCCCATGTACGTTAGGCTAGGTAGGCTTTCATAGGTTTTTCTTTTAATCTAATTTACCCCAGTTTTGTTCTAGCATATACTTTAAGATATTTCCCCCCTTCTTTCAACATTATAGTTATTTCTGGCTAACTTGGCGACTGCAGAAATTGGAATGGAAATCCTGAAATATGCTGGAGTTTTACATGACAGGTACAACAAGGGTTATTGCTCATCTGAACAATAATTACAGGAAAATATACAAAATAAGCCTAAAAGGGGCCTCAAAGCCATAGAATCATAGAAGGTTTTGGGTTGGAAGTGACCCCAGAGGTCATCTAGTCCAACCCCCCTGTAGTGAGCAGGGACACCGCTAACTAGATCAGGTTGCTCAGAGACCTGTCCAACCTGGTCTTGAATGTTTCCAGGGATGGGGCCTCCACCACCTCTCTGGGCAACCTGTTCCAGTGTTTTACCACCCTCGTTGTAAAGAATTTCTTCCTTATATCCAGTCTAAACCTACTCTGGTTTAGTTTAAAACCATTACCCCTTGTCCTGTCACAGCTGGCCTTGCTAAAAAGATTTTCCCCATCTTTCCTATAGGCCCCCTTTAGGTACTGAAAGGCCGTAATCAGATCTCCCCGCAGCCTTCTCTTCTCCAGGCTGAACAAGCCCAACTCTCTCAGCCTGTCCTCATAAGAGAGGTGCTCCAGCCCTCGGATCATTTTTGTAGCCCTCCTCTGGACCCGCTCCAACAGGTCCATGTCCTTCTTGTGCTGAGGACTCCAGAGCTGGACGCAGTCCTCTAGGTGAGGTCTCACCAGAGCAGAGTAGAGTGGAAGAATCCCCTCCCTCGACCTGCTGGCCACGCTTCTCCTGATGCAGCCCAGAATACGGTTGGCCTTCTGGGCTGCCAGCGCACATTGCCGGCTCATGTCCAGCTTTTCATCCACCACATCCATCCATGTGGTCCATTCCTCTACCTCAAGGCAGGAACATTTTAACCCAGACAACTGCTGACAGGTATTTGTCTACCTTATTTTAAGAGCCTCCTCAAAAAGCCTTCTGAACTGATAGCTATTCAAATTACTATTCCACCACCTTTCAGATGGATAGCTTTCCTGAAATCTGTGTAATTTAAACATATTAATGCTTATCCATTACAGACTGAACATAGAGAACACTACGTTATCTACCTGGTTTTAGCCAGCTTTTAAGTCTTTTGAGGGCTATTGTATGTTACTCTTCCTGTCTCCTTTTAGATATTCTTACCTTACAGGAGGACCTTGCAGCAGAGCAATCAATACTCCTGTCAAAAACCAACTGTGCTATTGAAAATCCTGCCTATTCCACCTTCATTCAGCTAATCTAGCTCCAAATCCTGCAATCACTAAAGCAAAGCTAATCTGTACACAAGACAGTACATATCCGGACATCATTCATAAACATTGCATTTTGTAATAAAAGGTAATATGCAGTGGGTTAAAAAACCATGATCAAATAGATGCAAAACCACTGCTTAGTTCCTCACTTGGTGTGTCACTCAAGTGCATATGAAAGGGAGGGTGGAGAGCTGACAGGAGGTACGGTTTGCCTTAATTTGTGGAAGTAGTCATGTCGTAGCTTTGGTTACTAGCAGAAGCATTTCATTCGCACAGCTTCTTTCAGAGTCTGAAACACAACACACTGCAGCTGAAGGCCACTTCGTAGTCAGCCTCAAACACATGCACATGGGGATGATAAGGTTGGTTCCCATCACTTTGCATTGCCCAGGATCTATCATTTTAAAGTGATGGATTGTGACACATGTCGAGTGAAAAAAGTGCTTGACACAGTGAACTAGACACTTTAAGATGCCTTTAAGTAAAAAACGCGCATCTAACATCTCCAACAATAATGTTGGGGTGCTGCTTTGAAAACTGTTCAGAGATGCTGGGACCTCTGGAGCTTGTGGAAATAGATCTGAGCTCTGAACCCGTTTGGGGCCACAGAAGGCAAGCGCCTGCTCGGATACAGGGGTTTTAACCTGTTCTCTCAAGATGCTGTAATTGATAGATCACAAATCCTTTTATTCTGATGGACATGCATCCTTGTACCTGGAACATTCCCAGAAGCATCGTCTGTGGCAAGACTTTATTATGATAATTGCAAAGTTACATTAGACTGTGTGGAGTCTGTGTAGCAACGTTAAATTAAATTTCTCATTGGCTTCAAGGCTTGCTATCTGTAATTAGTGGCTTCTGTTCTTTATTACACTGATCAGTAGTGCAGTGCTATTCATCACCACAGTCTTAGTTAATTATCCTTGCTAATGATTTTCACTGTGAAAATAATCTACAGGTCCCATTTGCAAAGATTGCTTTGCGTTAAAATTATTTGCTGGTAAGGCACCATTGCGAGCTGACAAGCTGTGGGTAGGGAGTTACTGATCCTGTAAGATGGTAGCTTAGCTGATGTAGTCAAGAGAGAGGGAAGTATTATAATTTCACAATTTGGCATTAAGTTCGTGACTACTATCTGCCAGGTGTGCGAGAGGGTGGGAGCAAGATGTCATAACAGCCTGCTGAGGGGAGATCAGCTGGAGTCAACAGAAATAGAAAAAGGAAGACTTTAAGCATCTCTGCAGTTTTAAGCAAGCACTGCTAGTGACTACTGATGGTCTTCTAGTAAGATCCAAAATGTACATTTATGGCTAAACAGCCATACCTGTATGTGACAGAAAGGAGAGCATATACTCTGAAGTTTAAAGCAGAGGTGTTATCTCTCTGCTGAGTGGTTTTTGCCCTGCAGATGGGAGGTTTAGCCAAGGATGTGGTTTGGCAGAGGGTGGCTATATCTCAGAAAACTGAGATGAGGCCACCTTTTCTCCAGCTAGAGGAAACAGGCACGGAGAATAGAGCCGGCAGGGGACAGCCATGCTCTTCTCTTTATACAGATAAGGGTGAGAGAAGATCCTTGAGAAAGGGAAAGTCATCTGTCAGAATCAAACAAGTTTAACAATTGCTTTTGATTACCTAAAACTCTTAATAGCTATAAAATACCCAAGGATGAAATTTCTCATGCAATGAAAATACCAGACTGTAAAATTAAACAACAGCAGCCTGCCACCTGCCTTCTGCTCTCAGTATTTGTTCTGTGCTAGGCAATACAAACACGCCACACACACACCGGTTTACAGGGCACTCAGCATGTGCGGTACCCTCCAACACCCAAACTTACGCAGTAATAAGGAAAGAGGTGAAAGGACTTGCACAGAGCTGATGTCATTTGTCTCTGGAAGACATTAAAGGAGATATTAGATCACCATTATTACAGGGGCTATCAGAAATCTTATACATTTCACCAAGAAAACAGTGAAAGAACCTGCTGAGGGTGGGAGGGGAAAAAAAAAAAAACAGACAAAACTTGGTGACAGATGCTTTTCAGAAGGAAGGTGTCTCTCTGGTGACTTTACTGAGTAAATGTGAAGTCAGCTGTAAAAATGCACAGATAGGAGTGAGAACAGGGAAGACACTGGAGCAGAACGACTCCAGCCCTACCAGCCTCTGTCAAATGAGAGCCTGGGATATTTGATTCTTGTCACAGAACACTTCACAGGTACTGCCGGGCTGCAGGCAGCAGTGTGGATCTGTGGGGTAGCACATACTTATTCAGCAATGGTAAGAATCCTACAGACTGTAAAATTTGTATCTAGCAGAAATTCCCAGAGCAGAAGCTCTCAGCTCTTTAGAGGGGAAAAGCCATTTTCTTATGAAGGGTGCAAAACATGGAAGCACTGTTTAGAGCTTGAAGCTCACACAACAATTAATGTTTGTCAGCAGTCATCATTAAACACCTTCAGAAGTAGCCTTCAAATTTAAAACAACACAGCAAACCTTTTCTCTCTATTCCTACTGGCTCTTGCTGCATACACTCATTTGCTTTTGTCTCCCATAAAATCAGCTTTCATTCATCACATGCCACACCTACTGCATACCGACTACAGAAATGTCTACCATACTGCGGGGTGCCAGGGACCAAAGAGCCCTACCCTAAAATTTAGTGCTCCACAAATACAGGCAGTAAAGCAGTTACATTGTCGGTGAAGTTTTCACCAGCACAGATGTGTGAAATTCCTGCAATTAGTTATTTTCTGTACTGTAGAGCGCATTATGTAAATCCTTCTTGCTGCCTCTGAACCCCAAGGATCAGGGATTTTACTCTGTAGAGGTTTGGGTGCCCATACAACAACTATAGTAGCCTCTTTAGGGGAAGGAGTAACTGCAATGTCTCTTTTTTAACCCTGGGGGGTTTTGAAGGCTTTAGAGGGGAGTAACTGCTTGTTGCAACTCTGCAACAATTTCAGCCTGGAATATGTAGTGACTTTTTCATCCTAAATTTGTCCAGTGCCCAAACCAACAGCTTGGCTTAGGTGCTCGATTTTCCTCTTTGAAAAATACTCCGAAATAAATATGTTTATGGTTCTATATGTTTTCTCTCTTCAACTGCTGGGAGCCAAATGAAGTGTGATGCTGATTTCAATCTGCTTTGCATAAAATACACAAAACAGACCTTTGAATTTCCAACACTGGAAATAGCACCACGTGAAAACTGCTTTCAGCAGAGGCTCAGGGTCTGCATCTCCCTGGTAACTGGTTTATTGTGTCTTTCCAATGGTAGCAAGCTGTCGAGCTTTATTCCCCCCCCAGCTCCCCTGCCAGAGAGCAACAGCACAGTCCCCCTCTTGCAGTGGGCTCAGGTGGGCTGTGCTACTGCAGCACCATACGCGCAGGCATTCCTTGGACAGGGTAACTCCCACCCTCCTGGTAAGACAGTTGTGTGTCGCACAAACAACGCCAGGTACATCAGAGGTCAGCTTCAATTCAACCAGTCGAGCATGGGAAGTGGGTTACACCTTGTTTTAATTATGCTATACCATCAGGTAGTATTAGTCTGCATTAGCCATCTGTGTAAAAGTCACGGTGCCAATGCATAGCACAGTTATTTCTCAAGCTCCATCCTGAAGAGTCAGCTGGCTTTTTTTCTTTCCTCCCACAGGTGCTCCTGGGAGCTCCTCCAGAGTTTCTAGGAATTTACTGAAATCCAGCTACATGCCAGGATCACCTTAGAATATGCCTAGTTTTTATCTCCCTCGTACTTAACTCACCAGGTCATTTGTACAAGAGCATCACCTTCCCTCCCAGCCTTCTTTTAACTGAGACCTGAAGTTCAGGATGCGTTAAGTGACCTCTGAAAGAGACCTAATGCACAAGAACAACTTCTTCCTATGTAGTGTACCTCAAGCACTGTTTGTGAATGATTTCAAAGTATAGACAATAAGTCATAGGAATGTATATGAGAAGATCTGAAAGCAGTGCAGGTGGCTTCCAGAGAAGGGAGCAATGATGGATGCACTCTAGTTCCAGCAGCAACGATTTTCAAGCATGACGAGTATGAATGTTTTCCAAATGTTTCTGTTGTGAAGGTGGGGTGAGAGGGAAACTGGCTTGCTTTCCCTTTGGAGAGAGGGGTGGGAAGAGAGTAATAAGAGAAACTACACAAACTACCCAGTGGCTCTATGGTTTCGCAGGAATAAATTGAATACACCACTTTGAGAGTTAAATAAGATATTTTGGCTTCTAATGCAGGACATAAAGGCTAACTACTGAATTATGAAGCCAGGAGTGATATTCTGTGACTGTTTCTGCTTGTAGTGCTCTCTAATATTTGGCATCAGAGCCTTTTTAACTACTTTACCCAAATAAGTTAAGATGCAACATTAAGGAGCATAACAGAAAGAGGGCTCAACAATACATTTAATAATGCCCCAGAAGTACACCAGTTCAGTTTTAACAGCTAGTCCCAAATTCTTGATTTCTCTGGATTTGTACCTTTAGAGCTAAACTACAGTTTCACCTGAATCTTGGTGTTGTTTCAAATGTTCCACCCCACCTCCTTATTTCTCAAACTGAAAAATTGCCTTCTAGTTTAGGATCAGAAGTCCAGAAAGAAGAATTATAGATTTCATGCTAAGCTTATGCCTTCCTGAAGGCCTTTATCATTAATGACCCTTTTTATTTCCTGTCTCTCAAGCAGTATCAAAGACTATGGAGTGTAGTTAAGCCATAACAACTCCATGCAAAAACCAGTGTAACACTTTCAGCTCAACATTGTTAGCTCCTATATGGTTATATTACTTGAATCCTTTGTAATATGAGAAAAGCATGATGAATTTTCCTAGTGTCATCTGTTTTTCCTTAGTTACTTGGTTTTCCATTAGTCAAGAATTCACTAATCTGCAGTATTATACAGGACTAGCACATCTGCTGAAGGGTATACAAGTCACCAGAAGTAATAAAAGTGAAGGGAAAACAGTGCTTAAAATATTCTTGTTATTTATAGATTAGTTATTTATTAATAAATGGCAGCTGTGTATAAATAAAGTAGGTTTGAGCATTTCCAAAGACAACTGGCAGCTTCCATTACCGATAAGTGAAATGAAAGGGATTCTCAGTAAGATAGCTAAGATATATCGGTCGAGAAAGTTATTAGCTTTCCCTCACCCAGTAAGTCATGGAGGGAGGCTGCCATTGACAATACAGCAGATGAAAACCTATGAAAGGTGACAAGGTGGAAAAACAGCAAGCAGTCAACAGACAATCAATTTACTGCAGGGGGTCTAGTGACTGTTAGTGGCGTCACACCTCAAATCGTCTAATAAAGTCAGCTTCCACCTACCTGCAGGGAGATGATAACCTTTTTCCCCCCTCCTCGCCTTGCTATATCTTTAAGTGATTAATTTTGAGCTGCATATAGCATGTAAGATTAAAAGGAGGACAACAGAAAGCAGTTCATACTTAAGCAGAACCAGGGAAATTAATTAATCTTATTCTGGTCTTTGCACTCAGCTTAAAAACTTTCTGCCTGGAGCCAGCTAGGCAAGGCTTCGCACCGGCGAGTGGGTACCCTGCTCCTGGTGGGACTCGCTGCCTGCCCAGCAGAGCCAGCTCTGAGCCTCGTGGCTCCCAGCCTGCTGCTGCAGTACTCCTGGACTGCTCCTAGACTTGTCAAAGAAGCTGTTCCCTCCACCCCAGCACCAGCAGTCAGGAGAGATTGTCACTCCCACCCTGTACGCATCCTAGCACCGAGCCCCTCCAACCACCACCTCCCCGTTTAGGATGTGCTGTGTGAATGTACCGGAGTGCTCCAGCTACAGACCACCACCAAGCTTTCTGACTTGCTGAAGAGCAGAAGCAGCCAGATTAAGTATGCACAATATATGGTAGCAAAGATATCGTGCTTTAAATGTATCTGGTATGAACACCGAAATACATATGAAGATATTGCTAGAGCAAAAAGGGGAGTCAGGCAATGAGAAAGTCAAAGTGGAAAGCAAACAGGTCAAAGCAGAGTTTACTAAGACTAAGCTATCTGCTTAACAAACTCTGCTTGAGAAGGTTTATGTACTCTTAAACTCCTTGCTCAGGAAACACTGTTAATTTACAGAAATAAGAAAACAGATCGGCATTTTAATCTACTTAACTTTAAAGGGGCAGGCGAAAAGAAATAACTTCCCACACTTCAACTTCCACTTCTAACTTGGGATTAGAATAAACTTCGCCTGCACATGAAAAGTACACTCAAACTGCAAAGCTGTTTTCATCCTCAGCTGCAGTAAATCTGCACATCCCTGCTGAAGCAAGGGAAACAACGCCAGCTCCCACCAGCTGGAGAGCTGTCCCAGACGTTCGCACCCAGGGAAGAACACAGCATGCTGCACTTTAAATAGATTATACTCTTAAATATTTTATTGGACTTGAACAGTTCAGCCTCACATTATGTCTTCCTTTGAAGCAGAGCTGGTGATGGCAATTATTTTTCCAACTTCCCATGACACCATAAACTCCCAATTACAGCTTCATTGCAAGTTACAGCTTCATTGCAAGATTGGCCCATAGGATTAACTTGGCTGCTGCGGGAGGAAGGCTTTACACAGACCACAGGGGTGTCCACATGAGAGGAAAGACATAGCAAGTTGAATAGCAAGCCTGGGACACGTTAACATATTCATACAGTGATAAAGTTTTTTCAGAGTATAACCCCCAGTTCAAGTTCCCTCTTCAACAGGAGGGGTTTTTTTTCATCCTACCATGATGAAGGTATGATAAAGGACCATCTGAGCTTCTGAAACTGCTGAGCAGCTGTGAGTAAATTACTTTGGACACAAAGGGACCTGGTGGCACGATACACCAAAAGATTCATTTGCACAAGCCACCCGTCTGCCACACTGCTCGGTCAACTTATCACATGATATAAAGAAAAAAGATTAGAGCTTGCTTTTGTTTTGTGCTGCCTTCTTGCTTCCTGAATGTTACCTTCATCCTTTCAAAGGTTTTAGATACGCATTTATTGGAAGCATAATTCTTGTTACTGAAAAGTGGTTTAATGTGTGTTGAGAAAAAATAGTAGTCTTTGTAGTGATAAGGTAATAGCATATTTTAGGTAGCGTTAGAAATTATTAGCATCCCATTAGTTATTTTCTCTTCAAAAGACCTCCAATGTGAAATTCTTGAGGACATTAATCCTTATTATTTTTACATACATTACAAAGAGACATAGGCTCTGCTCTAGTAAATTGTGTTTTGTTAAGTTTTCTACTGTGCTTGGACCAAATCTGCTTATTTTCATCTTGCCAGGTCACCTTCCTTCATGCTGAATTAATATCTAATAACAGGTAATATAGACAGAATACCACATTGTCATAATAAATTGATATTTAATAGTACATAGATTGGTGCTAGGGTTTCATATCCATCTTCTGTCAGATGTTCGAGGAATCATAAGCAGAGTTTCTAATTCTTAGGAAAAAAAAAGAAAGAAAACAAGAGACCCTCAAAACAAGACAGCAGGAGTCTGCATACCTATACGGTGTTGAAAGAGAGGATTCCTCAGATTCTGTCCTCTCCTGTAAGAAGGTCTTGTAATTGGGACAGTAAAATAGGAGATGTCACCAGAGCACGAGAGTTACAAAGGAAGCAGCAGGTTGAGCTACGCTGTTGAACGAGCACTGTCATGGGGCGTGCAGAGGTAAGAACCTTTTCCTTGGGCAGCTGAATAAATGCCCCCAGCTTTCATAGTTAAATTAGACAGAGGAATGGGGTGTGCAGGAACGCAAGTCAAGTGGTCCCCTGGGAGACAACAAAGATGATTGTGGTGCAAAATTTAGATTAAAGAGCAGGATTAGTGACAGATCTCAGTATTAGGTTTATGTTAATATTTCTTCTAGCTGAAATAAAAGATTCACAGCTCCTTCAAAACACAGAAGCATCAGGACAGGAAAGCAGTGTGCTAACAGAGGAGTAAGGAAGGCCCTGAAGTATGGTTTGCTTTGTTAAGATGACAAACCTTGTCTACCAACAGGGGGAAGCAAGAGCAGGCGTGGCCAAAAGGAAGCACTGGTGAGAGCTGAGATTTCTCTCTGAGTTGACAGCCAATGTTATCTTCCCTGTTTACAGATGGAGGAGGTACTGGGCACAGTTGCCATCCAGCTATGGCCAGTCTCTCCCAAGTTTCAAAATGCTTCAGTATAAAACCAATTTTCTTAATGTTGAAGGGTAAGTACTACTTCTAATTGTATCTTCTAGCCAAAAGAAGGTTGAAAATGTTTGTAAGTGACCTGGACTGGAAAGTAATGTATTTACTTGAGGTTTTAATGTCATTTAAACTAGGTGTTACACCAAAGAAAAATATTTACATGTCAAAAAACATGAAGCATTTTTCCAGTAGTTCTCTAGTCTAAAAAGCTGCCATATTAAGAGATAACATCTTTTAAACTTTCCTGGAAATCTGTCACATCATTAGACAGCATACCTGCAAGTCAGTTATAGACCCAAATTAATTTAAAACTAATGACAGAACTAAACAATCATTTATTCCAGAGTCTTTGACAAAGAGGTAGAGATGTCTGTCAAATACCACTTTGTGGAAACAATTTCCTCTCTTGAAAAGCCATTTTCCAAGACTAACTGAAGTATTAAGTGACTGAGTAGCAAAGTATTTCCCTATATAATATTTTCAAAATGCACCTTGCTAATGACATGCATCCTTTTAACATTTTACTGTGCTTTTCTGAAATTATTGATTATAGTGACATTAAACTTCAAAATGTCATGCATTTCAAGTCAAGACATCTAGAACACACACAAGCTTTAAGGTCTTACCTAATATGCCAGGTCTTTTTTCTGGGGAGACAAACTACTTGTACTGCCTCTACAGAACAAGCACAACTGTGAAGATTTTGAAGTGACCCATAATGGTTTTTAATTGAATGGCTGGTAAATATAACAGTTGACTAGTAGATTGTTTAAATAGTTTATGCTTGGCTTCAGAACAAAGCCCTTAAAACTTATATGGAAATATATTAACTTACAGAATTCTAAGTTACAATCAGAAAATCATATTCTTTTTACAATGCTTTTGCTCTTTGAATGTTGTGATTTTTTTCTTTGTTTTAGCAAGACTAGATAAAATAGAGGAGAGAAAGTGAGACTAGATAAAATAGAGGAGGCCAATAAATAATTCCCCTCATATATTAAAGTTGAAAGATACAACCCAGTTTAATGAGAGACATTTCATAGCCCAGTTAGCAGGTTTCTCTGCTCTTCTAGAAACTGCGCTTCTCAGTAGATAAATAAAATTATAGGTAATTCTTTCAGCTGAATTTGTCAGTCTACCACTGTCAGGAACATTAAAAGTCTCTTTTCTCATTAAGTCCCACAAAAATTCGGAAAAGCAGCATCAATAACAAAAAACATAGATGTGTCTAGCTAGGAAAGTATTTCACTGATTCTAAGATATAAACTTTAAGCGACAGTGATGCTCTCATATCAACATCTAAGAAATGGCATATAATGATCTCTGCTTTCAGAGATGAAAGAAAGACAAATGTAAGAGGTACTAAATAAAAGGAGAATGACACGAGAAACTTGTTAAGTGTTGCTTAGCAAAGATGCCTTTGTGCTATTTGTATGGATGACACATACATTACCTACTTTGATAGAAGAATCACATTTATGTTCACCCAGAAAAATCTAAAGGCTTTACCATGTGAGAATACTGATGCACTGCTGACTGGTTCATAAGAAACTGGTCCCCTTGAACCTGTTGTTGGATACAGAGCAAGTACTAGTGTATGTAATAAAAAAAAAAACAACCAAACCCACAACCAACTTTACTCAAAGCACTAGTTCTGTTTTATTTTCCCTTCTTTTGTAACGGCTACAATAACATAGTGGGGATGTTTGGAAGAGCATCTTGTTCCCTTCTGCTTGTTCTTCAGCCAATACTTTCTATTCTTTTCCCCTCCTATCATTCTCCAAACACTGGTTTTTAGACCAGGGAAGAAGCAAGCTGCTTTATACCTCCAGCTTTTCTTTTCTGCCCTTAAACTTTTAAGAAGTCTTCAGGTTAAATGGGATTTAAATCTCTAAACATTTTGAGGATCTGGACATCTTTCCAGAGCTGCTTAGAACCAGTAACTGAAATACATGTATTGAGTTGAAATACAAACTGAAATATATCCCAGTTGAATACAACACAATGAGATTTTATTGGTGTTACATGCTAAGTAAGTGCTATGTAAAAAGGAACAGACCTCTGGGTATTTGTCTGAAGTGACAACATCGATTTGGGACAGGTTGTTCTTTGCTGGGGATTTGATCCTGCATTCATTTGTTCTTACACATCATTTCAAGCCAGCAGCAACTTGGTGCATGGCACGGGGCTGTTGCTCACACAGGCACCTGTTCTGAGGCAGCATTGAGAATTTACCTCAGAATTTTCCTTTTTCACTGAAATTAGACACCTAGTAGTTTAAAATAACATCTGTTGGGTTGGTTGTTTTTTTTTTTCTCCCCCCATGGAAGGACAACATAAACTAAGACAAACATGAGACAGAGTTCATCAAGGATTATACTGATGTAAACCACCACAGAATTTATCTTCTTTTTTTAAATTACACTGGTGGCCCTTTTTGTATGATTTTCCTTATAATCTTTCTCCTCTAGTAGGCTTCCTTTACCATCATGTACTTTAAACACCGAAAAACTCCAAAGAGGGCTCTGATCAGTGGCAACTCACACAGCAAACTCCCACAGTCACTCAGCAAGAGGTAACAAACCCATGGGGCTGTGCAGTCAGAAAAACCTTGTGCAACTCAGCCAGTGGCAGCCAGTGATGCTGTCTGATGGGATCAGCTACTGGGTGAAGGCTTTGCAGTAAAGCCTGTAAAAACCCACTCAGGTACTAAACTTGCCCAGGTCATAGGAAAGTGTCCTGGTTTCAGCTGGGATAGAGTTAATTTTCTTCACAGAAGCTAGCATAGTGCTGTGCTTTGGATTCAGTGCTAGAAGAATGTTGATAACACACGGATGTTTTTAGTTGTTGCCAAGCAGTGCTCAGACTGTTCAAGGACTTTTTGAGCTTCTCCTGCTCGGCCAGGTGCATAACAAGCTGGGAGTACAGCACAGCTAGGACCCAAACTGTCCAAAGAGCTATTCCATACCATATAACGTCATGCCCAGGGGGGGGGTTTGGTGGGTCGGTCGGTCGCGGGGGGAGTGATCGCTGCTCGGGACGGGCTGGGCATCGGTCGGCGGGTGGTGAGCAATTGCATTGTGCATCATTCGTTTTGTATATTCTGTATATTTTGTTATCATTCTCATTATTACTATTATTATTATTCTCTCTTATTAAACTGTCTTTATCTCAGCCCTCGGCTCTAATCTTTTTCCCCTTCCCGATTCTCTCCCCCATCCCACTGAGGGAGGGGGGGGAGTGAGCGAGCGGCTGCGTGGTGCTTAGTTGCCAGCCGGGTTAAACCACGACAGAAAGACGGCAAGGTGCAGTTGTAATCCAGTTGCAGTTGTAATCCAGTGGTAGCAGTTTTGGAGAAAGCTGTTTCCATTGCCATTAGAGGCACAGTTCGGTGTGACGGTCATGATGTCATCTGTTGCAGCGCAAATACTTCACACCAGACTCTGGCTGCAGGGAAAATACCTAATGATCACTTCTGATAGCAAAGCTCAGATTTGCTCCTCAGGCAGCAAGGGCCTTAGGCAACAAAACTGGATTTTTATGCCTTGGTCCATCCATATCACTATAAACAATCTCCTCAGTGTCAACACTAGATCAATAGAAGATTATCTATCAAAATAATAAATAGCTCAATCAAGTCACTCGCAGATCATGAGATGAGACAGACTCTGCTTTCATGGACCAAAAAGAAACAACAGGCTGATTCTCCATTAAGCACTTTCCACTAGCCGCATTTCTTCAGCACTTCAAAGAGCAAAACATACTGAAGTAGGTGATGCTGAAAAATATTCTATTCACAGACTAAAAATATCTTCATATTCAATCATTAAGATTATGAAAATGTACAAAGTTTTTTTCCCATCCATTAGAAATTATATTAAGTACTTAGCAATCAGACATCTGTCTGCTTCTCTCACTGTATGCCAACAGTGTGCTTTCCTTCTCAGGAAGATGTGAGACTTGAGTTCACATAGAGCACAAAACCCCCTGTGCGCATCGAGAGCTCTGGGGGAGATGGCATAGCCAAGCATTGCTACACCTCAACACGTGCTCTCTGGAAGATTGTGTTTGTCAGCATCAAGTGCTCGTTTCTCTAATATTCCTGTTGATACAGATCTTTAGGAATAAGGGTCCCAATCCTAGAAATGGGGAAAGCACACCTGTATTTAGGCCTTTATCACTTCCCTACTCTGGTATCTCTTTTGCCTTCCTCCCCCGTAAGTAATCCATCTTCTCCCTCAGTAACGGCGAGGGCTATTACAAGTTGCCAGGATAAGGACGGCAGAGTTCAGCTGCTGTTTAGCTGCTTGCCACCCCCTCCTTCCCCCCGACTACAAAGCAGCAGGTCTGTACGTTGTACAAGGCAGGTAGCATCCCCCGTGCTGAAAACCTTCCTTGCACAGCTCACTGGCTGTCACAGCAGGAGCTGCCACAGTCACGGGCAGGATGCCGGGAACCAGACGAAACTCACGGCTAAATATCATGGGACAGGCTGTGCCTTCCCAAAGAAACTTCCACATGTCCCCAAACAAGCAGGGTCCATGCAGCAGGTGCAGGCTGGCCACTCTCAAATATCCATGCAGGTCTCCATTTTAAAGGAACTAAAGTTCGTCCTCTAAAGCCAGCTGTATCTGCCCTATAAAAACGCCTCCCAGCCTGGCTCCAGCATGCTCCCACGCATGCTGATCATCGCTGATGATGTTTACTCGTTCACCTGTTTTCATTCTGTCTGCCGTTGTTTTTTTCAAATTGCCGTGACAAAAAACTCAGCAGCCAGCAAGAGATACACCCACTGCACTGCTATTTGCACATTTTCTTCCATGTATGTCTAACACAGTGATGTGTTTATTACAGTCTTACTGGTTATTATATATTGTCGCCAGAGTGACTGCACTTCTAGCTTCTATTAAATTAACAAACACAGCAGTAACATTAGTAACCCTTACCCTGCTAGGTAAAAATAAATCAGAGTAAGAAACAAAAAAAACCATAGCATGGGGTCCTCCCACTCGAAAAACTCATCTTGTTCAGTAAATATAATTAATTTAGATGTTAGAATATAATGCAACTGTTTGGATAAAAATGTATATGGCATATAATTTGTTCCCCTAAACCTCATGTATTTTGTCAGATGCTTAACGTTAGGATTCAAAATGCATGACACATTTGTTTACCCGTGCATGTTGAATCAATGCCACTTCTATCATTAAATAAAACTTTAAAAAACTTATTGTAGGGCTGATGAAGCTATCAAATTGGTTATCATATACCTTTCTGCAATTTTCTGAAGACCTAGCAAATATTACTTCTTCACAACAATAAATAGCAATCAGATGCAATATCTGTACTAGCACGTGGAAAATTTGGATTACAAACCTGGTCTATAAGATGAACTTTGACACAAGATCTGTAGTGTGCACTAAAGCATACAGCTGGCTTGCAAAGCTGGTTATGGTGGGAACATGATTTGTAACCGCTGAATTGCTGTAATGGGACCTCGATTTCATTATTGTAAGAAAATCTTTAGCCATTTTAAAGAGAGAAAATATCACCATAAAGAACAAAAACTCAACTAAAGGCTTTTGTGAAGACAAAGATAATCCAGTAACATTCTTGGATCAATAGAACCTGCTTCCTTCTGAAAGCTTCATACTCCATTTTCACACCTAGAACTAACATGCTCCAGTTTGATAGTTTGGAGTTCATTTGGAGAAAAGATTTTGATCCCGATTTTAAATAACTTCAAGTCTTGTTATAATGTATCCTTTCATTCTTCAGTTGTGTCTGATTTTTCAACCCCTTTGTGCCAAAAACATATTTTTATTTTAATCATATTTTTCACAAATTCACAGGTGCAAAATATGTATGACTGCAAGCTTAAAAGTTTCAGTGAATGAATCCAGGAGATGTGCAGAATTACATGACAAACTAAACATTACTGACCCTTCAGGGAAGTTATAATGACCAGGAGAGTTTAAAAGCTGCTGCATAGAGTTGATGGAAGGTTTGAACTCTCCTTCCACCATAGCAACATTGGGCAGTCATGATAAAAAGACTTCAAACAAATCCTTTTTGATAGTCAAATGTAAGAACTTAGTCATATACCCAGGCATCAGTAGGCTTCAGTGAGAGGTTTAAACACCTAATATGAATGTAAAATCCAAATATGTCATTACTTCACTGAAAATGTCTGCTTCAGACAATTGTGCAATACAGAATCACTTTCTCAGGAAATAATATCAGATATGATGCTCGGCTATTTTCATAAATCCACTTGCTTAAAATTTTGCCAATTGAAGGGGTTATGTTTTTGTGATTTTGCTGTTCAGGATAAGCCAAAACAAGTTTTGAAGACCAAAAAAAAAAGAAATCAAGGAACAGTTGCTTATAAGCATGTCAAATAAGAGGATCAACAGTACTCATACTGCGCTGATAATGGATCAAGTACAATCTCGGTAAGCACAATTACAGCCAAACTTTATCGTGCTGAAAAACAGCCTACATAGGAAGGGAAAATCAGCTGACTGTCCAAACCACTTACAGAGCAGGTTTTTTAAGCAGGGACTATGAGAGGCTCTGTTGAAATCTCTGTTTTACTACATCCAGCTACAGGTGACATTACCTTCAAAATAAGGCTGGGCAGGTTTTGTTAAGGCTGTGGGTGTTGTAGCCTCTATGAAAAAAGTGATCACATTCAAAGGATGCAGCTCTTCTCTCTTAGGCAGAGCTGGTAGATAATGCATAAGCACTGAACTAAAAAACAGTCAAAGTACAGCACAGTAAATACTTAAATCTGCAGGAACAGATGAGATGTCAAGCTAGAACCATTCAGGAAAATGAGCTGCTCTATCACAACTTCAGATGGTTTCTCTTTATGAAGGCTGAAGCATAGTATGTCAAATTTAAACAAATGTATGCTGCACTTATTACACAAGTAAATTATCTTCCCTATTAAATTTAACAAGTGATGATCTAGATTCTTCATCACATTAAGTTTTGAATCCATTTAACCATCTAAAGATTGTATTCTAGCTTAATTAGAAGTGATGGGCCTCACATAGGAATTGCTAGGTGAAGTTTCTGTGGCATATATAAAGCAGAAAGTCTGAATAGCTGGCATCTCTAAACTCATGTAAGTAGTGCTTGAGGAACATGTATTTTGTTATTAGGTTTAAGATTGCAGTCCCAGGTGCATTCAGCAAGCTCTCCTCAACGGCTTTTTATGTAGAAATCAGGCATTGTCAGGCTGATGAAAGGGTTAGCTCCTGACGTGGTATTTTGTGATATTGTGACACTAGGTCCCACCCCCAGAGAACAGCCGAGATAACACATAACTCCAAGTGTAAAAGTTCCCATCACCTGTTGTCTTCAGGAGTTATTCTCAGAATAGCTTTATGCAGTTTGCTTGCAGTCTCGCTCAATCCCTTTGAACAGCTTGTACCATCGGGAATTGCTACAAACATGTCCTAGCACTGAAGCAAGCCCATCAGGAGATTGTCTCAGCCAGCAATTCCCCCTCCAAGCAGGGGACCAAAGCAGCATTTGCTAAAGCAGGACAGGCTGAAGCAGTCCCTTAACTGCAGAAGGTGATTTAAGCCACCAGTGACTCACACAGAGCTTTTGTTCAGAAACCACTCTTGCGATTTATTCAGAGGCTGAAGCAAACAGAATTCGGATTTCCCTCCAGCCATTTCTTCCAAAGGCTTCCCTGAGACATGGTCCCCTTCTTTCTCTCCCCTGACCCCTCATCTTGATCAGCAGTTTAGAAATCCAAGTGGCTGTCTTTATATTTTGATGATAGTGTTGGATTTGGTACATGAGCACTTTCCTTAAGAAGTTTAAAAAAACCCCTTGTTGGTGTGATTTTGATCACTTGCACTCCCAGCAAAGTAAAGCAATGCACAGCGTGCTTATTTGCCTAGACTGTATGTTCAAGTACACCATCCTCCAGTGTTTAGGAGGAGCCCACAGGGAGAGTCATTAACTTCTTAATATCATTTGACACATTTGGTACAAGTCTAATATTTTGCTCATGTAACTTTCTTCCTTCATCTCCATGAACAACAACTTTGATACACCACTTCAGAGCCAAAAACCAAACATGTTTTAAGTATTATTTTACTGCAAACTAGAATCTTATCACAGCAGAATGGGATGGTTTTATTTTGAACACACACAGAAGAGACCATTACCATTCTATGATTACAAAACTGCTGTTTGTGGTTTTCACACCATCAATATGCTTTAGCCTAACTGCATCGAGACCCTGCCTTGAGTACTTGGTAGGTAATCCCGGGTACGACATTGCTAGAGCAAGTAAAAGCTCCAACATTCTTACTGATATTCCTCAAAAGAGTTAATGAAAAGATTTCCTGCATATGGGGGAGGTAAGGGTTCGCTCTTTAGCATGGCGAGGCTCAAAAGATGAAAGCAGTTATCTGTGAAGATACTAATTTATCCTGGTAGCAGTTTTAATAACAGCACAGTTTTTCCTCTTAATGTCACTTCTGCTGCGTTACTTTCTTTTCATTGCACAAAAAGGTTAATTGTTAAAATTACACTTAGGAATAGAAAATAAGGTTAAAGATGATATCTAGCTTCTGATACTCTGTTTAACCACCAACACAAGCTGGTAGAGTTTCATTAAGCAAGAAAGAAGAGGACCTGGGGAGCAATGCACAGGAAAGCCTGAACGTGAAAAAAGAGAAAAAAATCCACAGTAAATTGGTGAAATCACACACAGTTAACATTAAAAAGGACAGCATCACAATAAGCCAAATACAGCGCTGACTTCTACGCAATTAAATGTAGAAACCTCTGTTTCCTATTTCTTTCAACACAATCCTGACATCAATAATCTTTACTTCTCTCTTGCTTTTGTTCAAGCCCACAAAGAAAATCTACTGGGAAAATAAGAGGTATGAAAATCAAATAGATTAGTTATGTCAGGCTTGATTCTCTCCCTTGTGGCACTGGCGAAGAAGTGGAATTGCTTCCTGGAGTTTTACTAATGCCAAGTGGTGTAAAGGAAGAAAAGATTTGTCCCTTTCCAATTCCCCCATGAGAGAAATCAATGACAGAAGGTTGTATTTGATGGAACTTCTCTTTTTTATTTCTCTGTTTCCAGGTTCCCTATTATCTGCCTCCACTATCCTTTCTTACTACTTTATAGCTCCTGTCCTGAGCTGCCTTCACAATCTGTTTCTTCATATCAGTCTTGGCTCCTTTTATTTCAATATTTGAGGCCTAATTCTTGGTACCAGTTGACATGGCTGTAGGCTCCAAATTAAGATAGGATGGCACTCTTGCTATTCAGATGCACTGTTTACTCCTACTCTCCACCTGGCTTTGCGGATGTTCTGTAAATGCCGAACAATGTTTTCTTCCTTCTGCCAGAAACTTTCAACTGCTCTGTCCTTACCCTGTATTTATCACCTTTATGTTTTATGAAGCTCTCAAAAAGAAAAAAGCCACCCACAGCACTGTATGAATTCCCTTTTTCTTCTTCTTCTGCTTCCCACAGTCTCCTTTCACTTTAATCATTAATATAGTTTCAAAGTACTTACCTTGATGATAAACTTTAAGATACACATCCGTGGAAAAATATTCTTGTTTCTATACATACAGGTCATCATTATTCATTCAGATTCCCCAAATTCTTTCATCAAAACAAGCTTCTTCCTTTATCATCTGCCAGCCCTGAGAAACTAAGCCCCCTGGGAGCTCAACTGTTCTGTGAACTGCTGTCTTGGATGCGCCTTTGTTCTGTATTTTCACAAAAATAAAAAGTTTATCAGTGAAAAATCATGAACCCTTATGAGTGTTGTCAGACAAAGAAAGGGGGAAAATAATCAACTTACTTGTTAAGATGTTCAAGATGCAACATATGGGAAGCTTTGTTTACAAGATTCTCTCACTGCCTCTCAGCACGCTGGCACATAACATACATCTTAAGTTATGGTCCTTTTCCTTGACTAGCTATAATCACCGTGACCCTCACTTTTGCCTCAGAAAACCAGACTTCATTAGAAGCTACACTTATGTAGCTATATGCAAAAGACTGACAGAACTGAAAAACACACACAACCCCCGAAAATATGTATTTAAAACATGATTTTCTTTGGAAGCAGAAATTTAATCTGAATTTCAAGGGTGGCAGAGATAATTAGCTTAAGAAAACACATGCTTTCATTATTAAATTTAGCCACAGGATCTGTCAGCAGCATCACTTGAGTGATTTATATGTAGACAAGAGTAGGAAAAAAAGAGTCACAGCAAACATTAACAGATTCAACTTAAGCAGAAAGGATTTCATTCATATGAACAGCCACGAGGTAAAGCACATCATTCCCCAGAAAGGAGCAGACACAGGAATTGTACCAATTTTACCGTCCAGTGATGGTCATCTTTGAAGAATATGTCACCCCTCCTACCTCCCAAGTTCATACCTCAATTTCACCTTCAAAGTTGAGTCAAACGCAACCCCAAGAGCCCTCCCATGATCTCCCCCTTCCCCAGAGCCCAGCTGGTGCTAGCAAGCATGGAGGTCATACAGAAAGTTCTTCTTACACACACTCTATGCTGTAAATTTGCAGCTCTGAACACAAATTTTTACTTCTAATAATTGACCCTCGGATGGAAGCAGCACCAGGGAGGCAGGCTGGGAATTACCATTACAGAGATGACTTTATGAGACAGCCAGGAGATCCTGACATAAGTATAAAGGTATTCTGCATCCCCACCTCTGCAGTTAATTCACCTGACAGTCAGGTTGGAACTAGGCTGCAGTGCAGAGTGTGCAGTAACAACAGAGAAACTTTCTGGTTCACAATTAACGATAAAAACAACTCAACAATGACAAAAAAACCTCACACTTTCCTTAGAACTTACTACATCTCGCATTTTTTTTTCAACATTATCCTGAAAAAGCTAGAAGCTACAAAAGTATTAATTAATAAAACAGCAGTATCAAGCTCAAAACCAGGAATCCATAAAAATACATTTAAAAGACAACAGATGCTCTTTACACTACAAAAACACAGACTGGGCAGCATGACCTAAATCTTTACTAGTTCTTGGCTCTTCTAAGAAATGCTGTGAGAGCTGGTGCTTTTGTTGCTTGGGTGTGATGTGTGAAGTCCTACAGCTGAGGGATGTAGGAAGGGTTTTGGTCTTTGACAGCAGCTGTAGATAACTGTTCAGCTTAAATGAGAAGGCAGGACTAACTTGCAGCCCTTAATCAGGGGAACCAACAAAGAAAGGAGTAAACAGGGTAAATGGTTGCATGTGCATTTGGGAAGGTGAGATGGGACTCCACAGCGTGAGAGTCCCATGATCAGAAACAGCCTGTGGGTCATAGTTCCCCTCACTCCACTGATAAATTTGTTGCTTCATAGAATGTTAGCTATTTCATATGCATAGAGGTAGAAAGATGTTATTGCAACATCAGGATGACTGACTGCCTCTGGAGTGCAAGAGCAGGATAACTATTAGCTTCATCTTTATATTTCTCTCTCTGTTAAGGTTGTAAATTTAACACTGCCAGCTTCCCAGTTTGTGTTGTACCTTCTGTTCCAGATTAGGACAGAGGGCAATGGATGCCAAACGTAAATTTCTATTTGTTGCTATCAGACCCCTTGCAGTGAGCAACTGCCCTCATTTTGGGGTGTCGGCAAGAGATTTTTGATGTAGCTGTTTGTAGGTGCTTTTCCAACTGGTTCTCAGAAGGCACCAGCTGCTCTCAAGGGGCTGGTGAGATATCTGAGGGTAATGATCACCATGATTTCACAGCTGAGATGTCTTCAGCTTTTGCAGCTTGAGGAATAGCATGGCAGCCTCAAAGTAGTCCAATTTAGATTATTTGAAAGCCAATAGAGGTACTCTGCCCCGTGTGACATAACAACTTTGTTTAGAATTTATTAGTGTTGGACATGAAAGGTCCTTGGGGCTGTCTGTTACTTAGAGTTTCAAGGAAGCCATTTTTAGTGAGACAAAGCAAATGCTTTCACAGCAATGGCAAACAGTTAATAATGTCATTCATGGAGGGTAATGTACAACCATTAAAATGAGATGCAGAGTTTCATAGCTGCAGCTGTTGTCTAACCACAAAATTTAACCTTTTTCTCCCAATATCTATTTCTATAATTACACATCAAATCTCTCCACTGTGGATTATTTATAAGGTGAGTTTTCCCTTGTTTTTCTGTGGGACATGGTGGCAGCCAGTTACTAATTTAAGCACAGTGTCTCTGCTGTAGGAGACACGGACATTTTTGCCCCGAGTACAAAACTACCTTGTAATTTTATTTTTTTAGAATAATTTAACTGTATCAGACCTACTGTCCTTCTTCATTCACACTGCAGTTACATTTGGACCTTTTCATTTCTTAGTAAGCCTAAAAAAGGGAATACTGCAATTTTTGGATAGTAATGAATAGCACTAGTTCAGCCTCTTGATACACCCTGAGGTGTCGAAAACATTTGCATATGTGTTTCATTAATAGATAAAGTAAGGTCCAGCTCGCAAAGAGAGTAAGACTAGCAGAGACTGGGATAAGAATGCTAACATCCCATTTCTTGCTGTGATGGAAAAGCTGTACGCTCTGACTTTTTTATACTAGACGGAATTGCATCTTCTCACAAAATATTACTGGGTCCCCATATTAAGACATACCTTGTGCTCTTCCCTGTTTTTTTAATGCTACCTTTTCCAGTGTTGGGCTTTTTTCTGCTACATACATTTCTCTCTATCTTTTAAGAGGAAAAAGGAATGATTTTCTTACTGACTTTAGCACACTGTCAGCTGCATTGCTGAATGAGAAACCATTTTTTCTCAGCAGTTTGCTGGTTTAAATGTCTGTCCATAGGTTTATTTCATAAATTATATCACAAATGAGCTGAAAATGCTCAGATCTTTCTAACCCCTGCCAGTTTCTGCTGACTAAGGGAAGCCATAGTCTAGACCTGAGGATGTTTATTCAGCACTGAAGACCTCTCCCAAAATCTCTTTATTCTTATTAAGCAGACCAAGCACTGAAATAAAGCTCAGTCTCAAATGAACAGACCTGGTCCGCAGACAAGGTTTTACTCTGCTTGCAGAAACGAATGGTTCTTTGCTTCCAAAGAACTAATTATAACAGCACCTGGCAGCATCACTGGAGATAGGGGCCTGTCAGCATTTTCTCCAAACCCTCTTATGTAGACGTTTATAGGAAATTTGCTTCAGCCTAAAACTTAATATAAAATTTCTAGTGGCAGGCACTTCTGTCAGATATGTTTTGTATGGCCAAATTCATTTATTCTAGACAACTTTTAGCAAATTCAGTTCATGAAATAGTGGTTTTGATAAAATTGCAGAGGTGGACTGCAATTGATAATTTTCCTCTTGGTATCTTTAAAGAATAAGAATTGATAATGAATTTGTGGGAAAGAACTGATTTGTATGTGTACATTTGTTAATATATTCTTTGAAGCTTTTATGAATTTGAAGGATTAGGAGGAACATCTTGCTCAAAATGACAGGATTATATTTAACAATATATATTTATAAATATGTATTTATATCAAATAAAATCAAACATAAAATACCAGCAAACAAATCTACTCCACAACCTGACCATACACTTTTTTAGCTTATGTGATATGAGAAACTGCACAGTAGATCTGATGTTTGGCTGTAAAATGGTGCCATTCCAGTGAAACCTAAGCAACTTTTCTAACTGGAGGACTGAATCATGGCAGAATTACATATCCTCCCTCCCATATCTATCTATCTATCTGTTTTTTAAAGAAGAAATTAAAATTAATTCAATTATCAGGAGTATTATCTTTCCCAGACTGATACACTATAATCAATTCAGCCTTCAAGCTTGAAGAGAATTTATGTCATCTTTGCTTATACCAGCTGACTCTACATAACGAGAAAGGATTTTTAACACTACAGAAATGTTCTATAAAAGCTAGATAAGGAAACACTCCTGACTGGCTTGTTCCATGTGGTACACATTGCTAGTTTTGTTTATGTAATTTCTGGTTCTTTTAAAAGTACAGAGTTAATATTTTATGTAATTCCAGTTCAATGTACTGATTTAATTGCTTACCAGAGCTTTTCTAATGCTCTACTGGAAAATAAAACAAAGCAGAGAAATATTTTTTAAAAAAAAGAAAGAGAGAGAATTTTCACTATAAAGATTAAAACTTATGAATTTCCATATAAGGTCTAAGCCACTCTGCTAGTATTTCTTTGGCGGTTGCTATCAGTCTAACTCTTGCATCCAGAAATACGTAAACTGTGTCCACTGTAGAGCGAACAAGTAAAATGTCAAAGCAACAACAGGCAAAAATCTCCCACTGAAAATAACTCCCCAGTTCAAACCTATAAAAAACAAAAGCCAGAACTTGATTAAAAAAAAAAAAAAAAGGTCTGTTATTTAACATGGAAGTATTTGCTTTAATTTTTCTGTTTCCCCAGACATACATATTTTTGGCAGAATTAGTTTCTTGTATAGTATGTATGACATTGGCTTTCATAGGAGGGAGACAGAGGGAAAATCTTACCACACAGTGTGTTGGGAATTTTCTTATGAAAAGGGGATCAACGTACAAAATGGCATAAACATGCATGTTAACCTATAACCTCGAGAAGTTTTCAGTAGACACACTTTACTAACACTTAATTGCCTCAGTTTCTGGTATCTGAGGAATTAGAGAGAAATGTGGATGTAGGGCTCACCTGGCTGAAAGGACTTGTTAGAAGCAAAAGAGACAAATCTGTGACATTAGATGGCCACTAAAGGCTGACCATTGCCATTGTCCCACACTAAGACACTCCTTGAGCTTAGCATAGAGCACAGAGAGCTGTGGTGAACATCCAAGAAAACGGAATATATCTATATTAACTTGATGATTTTCGTTAAAGCACGTATGTTAAACTAAGTGCAGAAGTAGGAAACAATATTGAGAGGTTAGCTATGAAAATGAGAACAAAGGGACCCTCACTATTTTCAGAGCAGGTAAATGATTTAACCAATTCTGTATGTAATGAATAAATGAGAAAGTTAGTCTGGTTCTCATGCTGCCGGATGATCAACAAGAAACTGTCTCCATCCCCAAACCCATAAATTCTGTGGGATGATACTTGAGTTATACTTGTTACTACAAGATTGATGCTCTTCCAAAGTGCAAAAGCCCCTACACAGGAAAAAAAAGGTTAGCATTTCTGGAGAGATGGGGAGCTTGTTCACACAGAATCACAGAATGGCAAGGGTTGGAAGGGACCTCAGGAGGTCATCTAGTCCATCTTGTTCTGTGGTTTAAAATGCCCTGCTCCCTGTAGTTAGGTATTACCCCTTGCTTGCAGGTCACTGACGTGAGGCTGAGCCATGCCTGCAGCCAGGTGACCGCAGTAACTCAGATGCAATCACCCAGATCCCTCCCAGCAGGGTTCAGGCCAACCCAGATGACTTTGCCCAGGACTACCTTAAGAGTGCTGATATGACCTCATGATACAGGGACAGCAACCTCTGAAAGAGTATGGTAAGCACCACAGAGGGGGGGAACACATATTAAACGTCTATGACTATTTCCAAGATGATATTACTCACACTCCTTCTAATCCTTTTGGTAACCTAATAAGTAACTCAGTATTCCCATTATATGTTTTTTAATTATTAATTCATTAGGTCAGAGGTTAGAGCATTGGAAGATACATCAAAGTCTTCAGCTAAATTGTGACAGAAGAATCACTGGAGTCCTATGTTGCAGCTCTGTGTGTGATGAAATTTTTTTTTGCTTTTGCCCTGAGGCAGAGTCAATTATTTCTCACTAGGAAGATTCTTCTGTTAACCCTGTGGATAAGATTTATTGGATTTGGACCACTGGTTGTTAAGCCCCTGGTCAAGAATCCATCTATCACATTGCTACACCATGCATGCTGTACAGTCTTTCTCTCCTCTTTCTTATCCCCTCTTAGGCCTCACTCCTTCCCATTGACATCTCTTATTTCCCAACTAAACTCTGCTCCCAGCATCTTTTTATTTGTTTCTAAGTAACAAAATGTATTAATTTGAAACAACATTTCAAACAATATTCTTTTCTCAAACTAACAAACTGCTGGCATATTCATACAAAGTGCACACTGTTGGATCTTTCTCATGCAAAACCATGAATGAATAGATTAGCTGGATCCAGGGAAGGCATTCGTGCTCATCATGGGTGCATGACTGGAAGGATGGAGGCTTATTTTTACAGGGAATCATCTTAATATAATTAACATATTAATAAATTTTTATGCATCAACCTGAAATAAAAATATTAGAAGATCTGTTTTATAAGGTAACACATATAAAAAAAATGCACCAGGGGTAGAATAGAAAAGAGACTTCTGAATGCTGGTGGAGGGGTCACAGGTGTTTCAAAGCAGGAGGCCTGGCTGATACCTGTGAGGAGACTTGTGGACTGTGCTTGCCAAGCTCACTTGCCTGTGGTACACCACTGAGAGATGTGCTCCAAGGTTTCCCTTGAATTTAAGCAGCATCACAGCCCAGGCATTCACTTAGAATCAATAGAATAGTTTAGGTTGGAAGAGACCCTTAAGATGGTTGAGTCCAGCCATTAACTCAGCACTGCCAAGGCCACCACTAAACCTCTTCCAAAGATACGAGTGCCTGTTCCCCTCTTTTGAAATCCAGGAGTCCACAAACCAGTGTAGCAGCCTAGGAAAGGAGTACAAAAGCACAGACTTTCTAACCCAGGCTCTGTTCTTCGTCAAGCACATGTACAATATTTAGACTTTTTAAGTACCACTATTTACTAAATAAGATTTAGTATTTACTAAATACTACTCACTACTATTTACTAAATGCTGCTGCTGTTTGTCTTTTTCTAGAAGGATTCACCAAGAGGTGGTTCCTGACTTTGTAGCCTCAATTCCTATGCCTGGAAGTCATTTGCTTTTACCAACTGTCCAGGCTCCCAGCTCATACCCTGCATAACTCAGGATATACATGGGGAGGGGAATCTTCTGTGGTATACCTCCACTGATTTGGGTTGTTCAGAAAGCAGACAGGCCCTTGAAGCACTAACACATGATAGATGGTAACTAAACCTAGCTCACATGCCAAATTATGTTCGCAAATAATTTCCTAAACCATGATATTCACTTTTTAATGAGTCATTAGAAAAGTAAATTAAAACCTCCAGGTGTGAATTCCAAATGAAAGTGTTTAATAGAAAAATATATATTCCAAGAAATTATCGTCTATTAATAATTTTGAGAGAATTAGGTGGTGGAAATTCTTTAAATTCTAAGCCAGAGAATAAGGTAAAGTGACGTTACCTATGGCAAGTTGAGCCAGAAGTACATTTACTAAATAATCCATCTGAATGATGGACGGGACCGTCAATAAAGCAGTAGAAGATTAACAAGGCCAGAATTGGCTGAGGAAAGGTGAGGAGCAAGGAGGCAGCCTGCGAGCGGCCCTGCATCCCCAGCGGGACAGGTCTGCATGGGTGGGAGACCCCAAGGCACTGCTGCTTCCTGCCCTCACATCAGAGCTTATCATGAATGATCCGTAAATAACAGTGTGGCAAAAGAGAGACTGGTGAGTTTGAGTGGTGACCATTGCGAAAAGGTTGAAGTAATGTCTCCATATGAGCACCATGTGAAATGTATCAAGAGGTATATTTAAAAATAGATAATATACATGTGTTTATTTTTATGAGTGTTCCCAGCTAGAGCCTTACTGCCTCAACAGCTACATAAATCAGACAAGAAATACAAAGAATTCATGGTCAAGTATACACTTATGTCAATACACGCCAGCACACAAACACATCTGCATATGTATAAATTACATGTAAAACAAACTAGAAGCATTCCAGACAACCAGCAGATGGTTATCTATCTTGCTGGTGCATTCAGGAACTGACTGAGTGAAGAGACTCATGTATATATGTAGGATAACTGCTAGATTTTCTTGTGCAGAAAGTAGAAAAAAAGGAAAAGTATTTAAGAACATTTCCAAGCAAGTGCTAGGCTGTTTCTTTAAACTCAGTTTATTCAAGTTTTCCCTTGGTAGATATTTGTCACTGTGTGCTCCTGAGAGCATTTGAGCCCATTGCAGCTCTACTGAGAGTTAACTCAGGCTAAAATGAATTTTGCTTTTAACTTGGACATCCCCAGTTCAGTCTCCAAGAGGATGGTTATTGCATATCAAAGGATATAAATAAGACTGTATGACTAATGAAGCCAGCCTTGTCGTCCAGATGGCAAGGAATGATTGGAAGTTTTGAGAAGAATCCACAGGCAATAATTTGTTCACTTAAGTGATCTGACAAACAATTATGAATAAGGAATGAAGTAATAAAAGTCATATTCTTCTTATGGATATTTTGTAGAACTGGAAAAAAGGTTAAATTATTTCAGTAAACGATTTCTTTAGGAACAGTTTGACCAGATGCAGATATAGCAAATAGGGTGATATATGACCCCATTGGATGGCTATTAAAAAAGCTAGTGGAGAGCAAATAACATGTGCTCACCAGTAAGGTAGGGAACATGGGACAAAAATCTTCATAAATTGGTGCTTAAAGTGGGGGAAAAGTAATTTGCCACATTTAAGTTGAAATAATGGTCTAGTACCAAGTTGTCTGTAAGTCTATTCATTTGCCTTATGACCTGCTCCAACGTGTATATTTCCAAAGTAAAGCATGAAATGCAGCCCTCCAAAACTAACTTTTATCAAACTAAAAGCATCCTTCAGACTGGAAAGCTACAATGCTGTGACTGGAATGAGAGTTAGGGACTTTAAACTGACTTACTCCCCATGCCGACCTATTGCCTTCCTGAGACTTTTTAACATAAAAATGTGATGAAATCTAAAGAGAAACAGTTGGTTAAAAGGAATTGCAGATTTCTGGCATCACTCAGCCCACGCTAACAGAACAGAAGTTTACAACTAGAACTCACCTGGTATCATTTTGGAGATGGCTTTCAGGAGAAGCCTGCAGCTTTGACACCTGCAGTTAGCACAGCGACATGTGATTGTTCCCCAAGCATTTCTAATCCTTCTTTCTTTGAACAACACAAACTAAATTGAAGAGCTAAGCAAGCTGATAGCAGCAATATAAATGCACCAATATAAATGTCCTGCCTTTGCTGAGGGATACTGAAACCCCCCGAAGAACCTTTTTATTGACAGGCTTGCTCTACCTTAGGTGCATATTTCCACAGACAAAGGTTTGTTTGGCGAGAAGTTTTTTTACCTGCATTCATGGTGGCATAGAAGAGACTTAGGAATTAAATTATTTTCTTGTCTTAGAAAATTCTCTTGAGTATTATCAATGGTTGTTTTTATGCTTCTTAAGGAAATTAGTATCTTCAGAGTTTCATGACAGAAAACAAAAGAGAGAGAAGCAGGTCTCTGCCATTTAGGCGGCACATGACCTGCTCTGGATCCGCTGTGTTTCCCACATTCAAGCTGAAAGACCTATTCTGCTTTGCATGAATAATTAGGTATGTGTTGGGTGAGAGCAATGGCTGCTGTGCAGCCTGGTGATGTATAGCTTGGTGTGTAAAGCACTATATCAGCTTCTGCATTGCTGCATCTTTCCTATGTCAGGTAAGTGTTCAAGTTATGAGATTCTTATGCGGGTTTCTTTCTGCTTCTGTTTGATCTGAAACACCATTTAAGCCAATGGCCATTTTAACAAACCGGTATTTTCAGATAAAGGACCATTTAAAAAAACACCCAACAACCTCTGCTGAGGATGTAATTCCCTGCTACTGAGTAAGAGTGTTATGAAAGCCTGTTCTCACGTTCAATGTAAACATATGCTTGCTTTGGGAAGAACTTCACAGCAATCCAGACAGTTGGAAAAAGAAAGCCTTGTTATCCTTCTTCATAGGGGCTGCTAGGCTGTTAGAAATGGAGAACCAAAAGCAGAAATGTGGGATTGCTCTGACTTCTTTTGAAGACATCAGAAGTGTTACCTTTAGCTGCTAAGGGAGTAGGGGTAGGCTTGAGCCAAAATTCTAAGCACCAACTTCACGGTGATGCTTTTAAGGGCCACAAATTCCATGCTTCATAAAACAGCCTGAGTTTTTAATTAACGTAGTACAGTTGCCTATATCAAACATGTTTACTCTCTTATGCCTCTCAGATTTTTCTTTTTCTAGAGGTTTGTTGAATCTTAAACTAAGGATAATTCAAGTATTTGAGCCTATATTCTTCAATGAGCCATGTTTATCAAATTCATGAGATGATCGTGAAAGTAAGGCCAAGTCTTTTCAGCTGTATAAATTAAATGTGGTTTTCTCCCTGTTAGAATAGCAGAGCAGTGACTGTTCCAAAAAGAATGGTTGTAGCAAGGAAGAAAAAAGTTCAACTGCATCTATAATCTAATCTAAATGTTGTGATTAATGCCCTTCTCTTTTCATAGCCAGCTGCGTGACACTTATCCATGTTATACATTTTTTAAAGCTATCAACTGCATAGATTTTTTTTCTAGGAGAATTAATAACATCCCTGAATGCATGGATATAGTTAGAAGAGAATCAGTCCTAACAAGCTCTGAGCATTGGAGTTGTTAGGCTTTGTGGAAGAAAGCCAATCTGGCAAATAAATTCTGTTTAAAAAAAAAAAAAAAAATCTTGTCATCTCTGCATCTATAGGAAAATTAATCGGAGGCAGAGCTAAACAGAAACATAAATGTAAAAGTAAATGATAGGGAGAAGATTAAGTAACAATGTAATGCAAAAAATTGTACTTTGAATCAATCCCAGGAGAAAAGTTAGGTGTCATTAGGCAATCGTATTCACATTGTCCTACTGCAATGAACTAGGAATTATATACTCTATATAACACATAAAATATATACATACATGTCCTCTCCCTACATATAATTACACATATGTGTATGTATTTTTATACACAAATGCAGCTATATACATATGTATAATGTTACAGATAATCTGTACAGTCTATACAGTGTGGAGTTCAGTTCAGCTCCATACTTAACTCCCCCTTGCATCTTTGTTCTTGTGACACTAAACATCAGAGGAAAGGAATACAAGTAGGATCACCGTCTGAGAGAGACAATCTTCTGAGGAGCAACAGCAGGGATTTCCTGCTACAGTATGTTGTTGTAAATGCATTCACTGGATGGACTGAGGATGTGAATTATTCCTTCCTCTGTGGTTGTTTTAGGCCTATCCATATATTCTTTCTCTATTTACAAGTCTGTGTACAGCCATGGCTCTGGAAGACACCTAAAACACAGACTGTACCAGACGCAGAGCACATAGACCCTATGGAGTCATCTATTGCGCTTCCCTGTTTGATGCTAGAGTGCACCAAAAGAAAGTTCACAAGTAGTGAGGATGGTAAGGGTGAGTAGGGTAGGTAAGCACGTCTAGAAAGCTCTTAGAGTACATACAGAGGACAGTTTCCTGAGTAAGGTTATGATATCAATGAGTAACCTCTGGGTCTCAAAGAGACTGTGCAGGATAAAGAGAACTGAGCAGCTGCCGGTGGCAGCGGCGAGAAGTGGCGCTTGCTGGAGTGGCAGCATGCAGTGCCTTGCATGGCAGCTGGCAGTCACCTGGGCAGCTGACACCATGGAAAGGACCAAAGATGCAAATATGAAGGTGGACACTTTCCAGATTTCTCACTGAGATATTGATGGAGCACTGAACAGATAATTTAGGCCTTTGCACCAAATATTGCTATGGAAAATGTGTTATTTTTAATAAGATTAATTTTAGTTCTTTTAAATAATAACAATAACAATAATAATAATGATAATAATAATAATAATGCAGCTTTGTGCTTTCATTCCTCCTCACTCTCATCCTCAACCCTCCAAAGCAATTAATAGAAGATGCTCTGATTAACAAAACAAGCTGGTAATCCTTTAACAATGTACTAATGAAACGTTCTCAAGAACATCGGGCCCAGCTGAAAAGATCAATTTTGTTAACTGCTGTCCTAATACCAAGGTACAACTGTGTTTGGACCTGTTTCTGGCTCTACTGAATATGAGGTACAGTGAAACTTGTTCAGCTTGCTGTCAGGCCTTACAGAGACAACAGCTGTCAATTAAATCAATTGCTTGTCCCCGGACAGGATGATTTGGCTCTTAGCAAGTAGCAACATGAAGAATTTTAGGTTAAAATAAAACAAATGGTCGGTTAATGAAACTGCTTGTTAATTTTATTTGAGTGGCTGCATGTTATTCTATCTGGGAGAGAAATGCAAGTATTAAAATACTGCAAGAAAAAATGATCTCATGTTAAATTTCATATGAAAGCTTTACTTCATCAAATTTCTGTATCCCCAAAGTAAAGCATGGAGTCTTTAAATAGCGTCCATATTGTGCTTTTGGCTTGACCTCTGGTTAATTTGCTGAGCAGATCATATGATGTTGTTGCAGCTCTGTAGCATGATAAGTTGTCTTCACTTAAATATCAAATTCTAGGGACCACTTTAAGGTATAAAAGGCCCCAGTAAATAGGCATTTTTGGATCGCTTCCTCCTGCATACAACACACTATTGAGGCTCTTCATGCATCATTTAAACTCTCCAAGCTGGCAATGCTCTGTTAATTTTCCTAATTCAGCCACATACTCAGAAATGTTCATCTTCTTTTTGTTCTGCTTATAAAACCAGAAATGCTCTTCAAATCACCAGTGACTTTGGGGACAGGTGATTTTGGAGGTTTTTTTTCCACATTATCAGTAAATGTTTTGTCTGCTGGTTTAACAAAGGCTTTTAGTCTGCACAGCAAGTTGTAGGTTTTTTGCTCCCATTGCACTGGGGAAAAATACCACCTTTATCTCATCAGCAATGCTATTAGAGGTGTTTCAGGCTTTTCACCCGAGTATACTATCAAACTATCGGGCAGGTCCATTTTCCCTCTACAACAGGCATTTTTAATCCCCTCACTGTTTTCCCCTCTTCTTTCAGTAGGAGTTTCATTGGGTCTTTCACTGCTTTTGGGATTTATGCCCATTTATTGCCGAACATTCCAGCTTTTACTTCTTCTGGCACAAAGACAGGACGTAAAAACTATGCAGGCACTTTTAGATCCTAATTTTCTCTATATACTAAATATCATGAAAGGCTAAGTTATATTCTTAGCATTTGTGATCATTCTGATTCCTTCTAAAACACAGAATAAGGTCAACATAAGTGGTTTGAAGAGACATTAACTTCTTCCTATACCCTTTAGGAAATTTTTAACCTCTAATTTCCAGAGGAAAGAAACAGATACAAATTCATCATGGAAGATAGGGTATTTGCTTGACTACTTATTGCCTCTGTACCTCATTATGAAAAAGCATTAAAAGATTAAAAAGCATGAAATTTAAGAAATTAATGAAGGAGTTATAAATGTGCTTTTTTGTTGATATGAACTTACTCTTTCTGTTCTCCTTATGCCTCCCATGTTCTTGGTTTTGAGTCCTCATTGCTCAGATAAAGTAGCAGATGTATTAAAGACACTATGCCCTGACAAAAATATTTAACATTGTTTAAATCTTTAAAAATGCTGCTTCTGTTAATTGATCACGACAGAGAAGTGTGTGGGAACAAATTAATGGCATCAGTGTTTAAACTAGAAATTGTTTTTTCCTCTATAAGGATCGTAATTTTCATAAATGGGCACATGTGCTGAAAGACTCCTTATTCTTTTCTTCTGAAAGTCACAGTGTGTCAGGGTACCTGGAATGGCTGCATTTAACCATGACTGTACAAAAAAAGAAGAATGACAAAAGGTGCTTTATGATTCAGTCCAACCCAATCTATGTATTTCTAATGCAAATGGAAGCCATTCAGGAAAGTACATTGTTAAAAAGCTTTTTTGAAAGCTTTCTTATCTGCAGAGATGGATCTTTTTTATTGTTGGTGCTTTGGTTTGGGTTTTTTTTTGTTGTTTTTTTTTTGTAATTCCTAGTAGACTGGTAGGAGAGTTTATATTACTTACTAAAAGCCAAGCACTACTGAATTATGGGTGTAGTCATGTCAAGTATCCATTTTTCTGTGCTGATTCTTTGTCTTTAATATCTCACGTGAGCACTCTTTGATTTGTAATGTGGAATTTCTCTTTGGAAAATAAATTATCCTTCAGTTGTAAAGCTTAACTTTCTCAAATTTACAAGCTCAACAAGCAGTGCTGTCACTTGTCTACTAAGCTTTCATGACATGCAAAATTATTTCCAAATAAGCTTGTGCTGCCAGAAACAAAGAGAGTAAAAAGTCTCAAGTTCATGAGCTATAATATATCAAAGCTTCATAGTACACGTAAGGTTGATAGATAACTCTCTCAAGTCCTTCTCAAAGATGCTCCCCTTGTAGATACTCAAAAGAGAGCTTTACAAACCCCCTTTTTAAACTTCAGAGATATTGAGGAGAAAGTCGGTCTTGAAAGACAATGTCCAGGTACAAAAATTGTTTACAACTCAATCCAGTTGTATAATGCATCAGAATATTCTGGCAGAGTCTTAAGGACTCAAGATCTTGTGGCATGTTTTCTGTCATGAAGTCAGTGTCAATTAAACACAGCCAAGGCAGAGCTTGTCAAAACTTGGGCAAAATAGAGGGCCAAAAACACACACAAGAAGTGCTGGGGAAAGAGGAGTGAGCCATGCTTGCCTTTGAAGGGGGCCTTTCTTTTCAAGGGGACAGCATGGCACTCATGGTTGTTTCTCTTGCCTTAGTGCCAAGGCACTGGCAGTCTATAACCTTACAGGCACTTTTGTTATTCTGAATACTGACTATCTGGTATTGCATTCCTTTCCTTTTTTGCCCCTCATCCCAGAAGAGGTTTGTCCATTCAGACACGCTTACTGATGGGAAAGACCCTTGGAGGACATGTGTATGGACAGTGCCAGCTCTCAGGAGCATCAGCGTGGTCCCTGCTGTAAGCAGGGGGGTCTGCCCCTTGCCCAGCTCCCTGTCAGCATGGCCCTCCTACCAGAGGGTTTCCTCTGCTGTATTTACCAGGCAGGCTTTCACGGCTAAACTACTTCAGACAATTTGAGAAATAACTACAGTCTCCTCTTTAGTCATTTCAGACAGTGACCAGTCATCTTCCTCTTTCTCGAAACCCACCAGTTGTTTTTGTTTAAGAACCAATACACTTGGACACAAGATCTACAGATATGCTATGACAGAAGTGAAGTCAGTGTAAACTCTGGAGATAATTTAAAACTGGACAGTTGAAGGACTGGCCCAAGACTGAGGAACAAAATGTCATGTAGACTAAGTACAATTTAAAGCCACAACCTTTGCTAGTTTCTTTTTTAAAAGGAACATCTGTGCCCTTCTCTTTAACAGCCATCACAAACAACACTGTAGAATTTTGTATGAAAATGTCATTATGTATGAAAGAACAGCACGTACCACATGATTTTATTTATGAGATGAAGATGGAAGAAACATCTATGATGGTTATCTGGCTTAATGTGTTTCCAAAAGATGCCTAGATAATGTGGTTGGTTTAGGAAGGCTAGATAAGAAGTTGAAGAGATTAAATTGCAGCAAAACAATTTCTGATATTCCTAATTACTGACATCCTGAATTATTTTTGTTGTTAAAAATACTAATTAAATAAGAATAATACAGCATTGCTGTCTTCCCCTTTGTTTTTTATGGATAGGATAATAACATAGGTTAACAATAAAAGAAGTTTAGACTGTCACTTGGAAACAACAGTGGACAGTAAGCAGCCTGTAATAATAGCCTAGAGGTGTAAAGAAAAGATGAAATTTAAAAAAAATCTGGGAACAGTTGAAGTGCAGGAAACTGCATAAAATTGTTTTACAGAGGTTTTTACTCCTGGTTCGTTTTTTGATTTTTTTAAAATTTCAAATCTATTTTCTATCTCCTTTTTTGGAAGCCAGAAGAGTTATGAATACTTCCCTTGTTCATTTTGCAAGACCTGACAGAGCTGTCTGAAATTTTTTACCATGCAACTCACTGTCTTAGAAGTAGGTTCCTTTCCCTTTGTAAATTCTTATTAAGAAATCCTGGAGTAGTACCATTTCTTGTTTTCGCTACTCACGCTTATCAAGACAAATGTTTTTGATTACTGCTAGACCGGGCTTTGTTGCAACTGTTCAACAATTGCGTTATCAGTCATTTTGCTATCAGTCTTTATAACACATCAGTTAAAACACGTTTTGTCCCCACAGTGTAATTTCCTGGAGTTTCTTTGCAGAGTTTTTACAAAATTAAATTAATGAGTTCTGCTTCCTAAAAGAAAACACTATAACCACAGCCCCATTTATTTGATGAATCCAACTAAATACAGCTCAGCAATTTGACTTGACTAAATGGTTTCTGACAAGATGTTGGAGTTAAAATGAAAGAGGCACTTAGCATGCTGTTGTATCTCCTATCCATTGCCTATAAGGTGGTGGCATCAGTTTGATTTTTTAACACTCTGAGGTAATTTTAATAATTTCACCATGGTCAAGAAAAAGTCATTTTCCACATATGCTTTTCACTTTCATTAGGCCTTTAAAATAAAATTGACTTCATCGGTCAGTCTCAAAAAAGGGCGTTCAAATTTCAAATTATAAAATATCTATACATAGAGTATATGTTTTTCTCAGCCTCATGGTTCTTGTCATTAATTCTTCTGTAAAACTTCAGAACATTAGGTATTTAAATAACTTGAGTGTATTGCTCTCCAATCACCCGTCAAGTGGATTACACTAGAGTGTAAAGCCTGTATAGCCTGTGCACAGGTTGTATTATTTATCATAATACCATGGAGCATTAGTAGATGGTATATGCCTAGGCAAGGGTTCTTGGTTTGACTAGCACTGTACTGCTAAGTAATGAGTCTATCAGCATTGTGTATTTTCCTGTATTTCAAATTTCTGGGGCTTTTTTTCAGCAATGGAAGTCAGCCTTCTGTATAAATCTGACTTTTTTCCTCTAGCACTTGGTGCATAGTACATCAGTCCTGAGGAACAGAAGAATTTTTGGGAGAGCTACCCCTTTCCAAATGTGACCCTCAGAAAGAAGTTCATCTCCTAAAATCACTCTTCTGTTCCTTTTCCATGATATGATATTCAGTTCTCATTGTGGGACTGCAAGCTGAGCTAGCTCACCCCAGGCAGCTTTGGATACATTTATACAAATGATCAAATCTGTGAAGTCATTTAATGAAAAGGCTTTTGAGAATAATCCAGTGTAATGAAAATGCTACTCTTTACATAATACAGAGTTTGCAATTATTTTGCTTCAGACCTTGCAGGTGATTTCCAAGAAACTCCCGCTGCCACACTTTGACAAGGTTTTATTTAAAGATTTGCTGAAGATTTTTTTTTGCCTTCATAAAAACCAGAGCTGGAGATGTCCTGCCTGCTTTCACAAAGGTGGATAGGCAAATGACTGAAAAGAAGCATGCTGGCATTTTATTTGGCACATCCACAGAAAAAATTCTAAATAAAAGTAAAGATGGCTGTGCAGACTTAGTGCATTGCATGGAAACTTTCTGCCTTGGAAGAGGCATTGTGGCCACCTGTGAGAGGACACTTCTGAGAGCTCTGGATTTGCAAAAAAATGATAAAGCAGTTTCCTGATGGACCTTCCCAGTCCTTGGTGCTTTTGTAACCAACCATTATACATAATTTCTGTTCCCATTTTTCCCACCCTCCAGCTCACTAAAATTTACCCATCACCTTTCCACAGTTTATTCTTTGTTGTTATATACCTTGCATACTCACTAGCATATACACCATTGTGATTTCTTTGTGCTATCCAAGCAAAAAGAGAAAATGCCATTTACTCATTTGTGTGCTGTATATTGAGGCTGGAGGGGCCACAAAACTTCCCGTTTCAGACCAGAGAAACCAGAGTACACCGAGTTTGCAGACAGCTGCCATTGCAGGAAGCGATAGCACTTGCTATCATTTGGAGTACTTACACTTAACATGAAGGATGGTGCAAACCCAGCGATTAAATTGCCTTTTCTGCAAATAGGCTCTTTTGCTGAAGCAAGAAGATTTTGTGAGGACTTGCTGCCTTCAGCTAGGTGTTTTGAGGAGATGAGAGAGACAGAATGAATCCAAATCCAAATCTTATACATCCCTTCCCTTTCTCCTGCCTGCTTAGGTTCTTCTTTTGCAACTGTTGACTTTTCATCCTCTGCTGTACAAACCCTTCTAAGGTCTCAGTCTCCCACCTTCCTGGTACCACCTCTGCCCTTGCAAGCTTCCCTGGGGAAACAGCAAGTCTCCAAAGTAAAGTAAGAAAGACGTCTAAGTGCTCCAAGACTTTCCCATTGATTTTAACTCACTGTAACATACAGGTCAGATCTCTCTTTGCACAGAACTGCTAATGAACTGATAAGAAATTTGAACTTTTAGGTCCACCGGGCTGCAAGTAACTGGGGATTCACCACATATGATCAGATCCTCTTGTTCAGGCGTTACTATAACAGGCAAAGAGATGTGCCACAGGCCAGTATTAAAAGACAAGAGTTTCATTAGTACTCACTACAGCTAGGAACAAAATCCTATTGATTTATGTAAAAAAACATCCATAGTTTCCTAAAGCCTTCGGGGTCTTTTATTTGTCTTTTTAAGGAAACTGAAACTGTAATGCTGGAAAATGGCAGCCTTTTCTGATTTTACTACATGTACTTTACACCACTGATATTAAGAGTTATGAATAAATGGTAGAGAGGAAGTATATATGAATACCGGATTTAGAATAATCTCTACATACAGCAAAATATCATCACTCCAGTGGTTGCAATCGTCTAGGTGTTATTTAGTTTTATTTCTCTCGCTGATTTTATCCAAAACAAGCAGTATGGGATTTCCTACTATGAAATGGCAGCGATGTTTTTTCATTCCATCTTACGCTGTGTTTAAATCACTTGATTTAATAGTTGCTATACTAATATTTCTAATCTTCTGCAGCAAATCAGATTAGATTGAATTTGAGGCAAGTATATTTACTTATTCTGCAATAAGACCAGACCTGTAGTCATACAAAAATCTCTCTCTGCCAGTGTAATATAGCCTAGTAAATCATCCCTATGACAACTCTGGCTTTGTTTCTGTGGAGCAGACAATGTTTCAGGGTTTTCTGTCAATCACAAGAGCATCTGCTTTTCCTTGTGGATATTTCCATCCACAATTCAGAGGGTGTGTGTTCAGAGATAACGGCTGATCTAATTTCATACAGGAAAATAAATGCATTCAGATAAGGTGAGAGGGGAGTAATTGAGTTAAAATCTGTCTGGTGTGCGACAGCAGAGATCAGATATACTCATCATACATTTTTCTAAAATTGCCATTAATAACCAGGGAGGAGTGAGAAATGGACTTTATCTTACTCCTCTTTGAATGGTTCTCCAAGTCAATGATTTTCACTGCTAATTACCTAACAGCAGTAGGTGTAAGTTCCTCTGTGGTATAGTGGCATCCTTCACAGAAAGTAACATAAGTGCACTTCTGTGAGGTCTGATAAATTGTTCAAATGAAAAAGATGCTGTGGGTTTCTGTAGTGTTGTTTTTCTGTGATTCAGGAGTGGATGGAATTTGTTTTGAGATATGTTTTTCTCACTGACACCAACACTGCAAGGTGAGGAGCATGCTAGGTTTCCTTTTTTTTTTTCTCTCAAGATCCTAAGGATCACGATATACAATTTACACTTTTTGTATTAGTTATTCAGATCTTCCCAACTCTGTGCACTTTACATCCCTTTGCTTCAACCAATGACTCACAAAATTCTGCAATTCAAAACATCAGGCTATACCTGATGATTTATTTCTGTTGCCAACTCCAGTACCTGCAGGGTAGCAGACGGGTGTGCCTGTCTGGATACCACTGTGCTGGTGACTTTATCTTATCACAAAACAGAGCCCAAGATCCATTGCTCTTTTAATTGGACTGAACAAGACATCTGTGTTTTTCTGACCACTTTTTTTCAGGTAGAAAGCCAGTACAATCACTCTAAAAATGCCAGTTCCCAATGGAGAGGATGCCCTTCAAGCAGTGGTGGCGCAGAGCAGTGAGAGGTTGCTGTCCGAACCTGTCCATGCCACGTAGCACAGATGGTGTGACAGTGTGGGCAGGTGCAGAGTGGAGCGATAGGGGCAGTGGCCACTGTGTACGACATTATGGAGCGTGCAGCAATAAGATTCTGCTGGATCTGCTGGATTCCTCTTAGTGAAGGATTAGCCTCTAGTCGGAAAGTAAAGTCTCGTTAAGCCTTGCAGATCCAACCCGCTCCCATGTATGTTGTTCTGAATCCAATAAAGGCTGCACCTAGAATCCCTCTTCAGCATTTACCTCTGGCAAAAAACAGTTCCCAATGCCTCAGTGCCACGTTTTCTGCAACACATACAGGCTGCAGTGTAATTTATTGGGACTAACCTGAACTAACCCTAAGCCAGTTATCTTAGAGCCAACTTCTCATCAGGGAAAATTAATTCCCACAGATTTCCAAGTACACTTAGTAGGTTGATTTTGGTACCACTGTTATTTGCATTTGTTTTCCCATGGGATGCAATCCAGTATGCTAAGTGCAGGAAATCCCTAAACTGCAGATTTCAGGAAGCTGTAGAGGATTCAAGAAGTGCACTATATACTTAACGTGCTCTTTTGCCCTTCTTGAAGCACCCACTGATTCTTCTTTAGGACCACTTAAAAGAAGAGATACTGGGCCAGATGGGCCAGGACGGCCATTACTGTGTCAGGTGGAGTGCCAATCTGTTCTTCATCACAGTATCAATGATCCTTTTCCTTCTGCTTTACAGGCTCCCTTGAAATCATTTTTCAGAGGTCATAACCTGAGTCAAAGTAGAGCTGAGAACAGATACAAAGTCTTTGAACTTCAGTCTGTACCTAATAACAGACTTCTCTTCTTTTCCTGAAATAATCTCACATTTGAGACTTGGAGGAACTTTTCCTTCCATATATTTGTCACACAAAATATTTCTGCCCATTCAGTTTCCGTTATTTTTCTGAAGAGAAAATTATTATTACTTTCAAGTGTAGCTTTATAAATTTGTTCTATTTGTTAAGCTATATGAGAACCTGCAAGGAAAGATAGAAATATTAATATATGCTAGGAATATTTAAATGTACCTGCAGGTCTAACGATAAGTGCATTTGCATTATCGTGTTTCTTTTTTAACAATACAAATATTTTATCACCAAAACCTTCACTTGGTAGAGTCTGAATATGGATTCTCTGTAGGTGAATATTAGCCCTAAAGGCCTCAAACAAACCCTAGGTACATTTGGACCACAGTAAGGGTTGAGTTCCTTCACTCATTTTTTAGGTTTACTGATGTTTTCCACCTGTGATTTAAAAAAAACCCCAGACATTTAGGTTTCTTTCAGGGTTTTTGTTTGTTTGTTTCTTTGTTTCTGGAAAGTTAAAGTTGAGTCTATATTTCTACTTAAGGGGTCAATTTTTTAAGCTATTTTTTTCCCATTTCACCCTAAATAAGAGGGAGTTCTGCCACATTTTTTTCTTAGTTTTGTTTTGTGATCTAAATGCCTTCTTCATTAATATGTATGAACAGTAAGGTTTTCAGAAACACTTCACACTGCCCTGACATTGCTACTATAGATTGCTGATATTTAGACTTTTTTTTTAAAATGGATACACATTTATTACTTTTGGCTGCAATGCTGAAATATTTAAGAAAAATATTTTACTCTAATATTTTGCACTTCTACAAGTGAATGTAGCTTCTTTATAATAATAATGCCATCAGACTAGTTTAGTGACCTCATACCAGCTGATGTTATGAATGGGCAAAATCTATTGACTCCATACCTAGCTAGTATTAGCAATAATAACCAAAGGAAATTATGGCTATGTAGCTTCCTGAATCCTCTTAGATTATATACCCACTCCTTCTTTCCAGGCCCATACTGAACATTTAATTATATTTTGCAAAGACTCCTTACTATTTTACCTTGCTGCTTCCACTTAACTATTCTGTGATAAATCCATTGGCACCTGGTGAATTTTAATTCTTTCTTTGACAGCTTATCTACTCAGGAGTTATTTCAAAGCCTTTTAACAGTACCTCTTCATTTCACTCTCTGTCCCTGCCACCAGCCCCTCTAGTAATCTGTCCCTGAGTCAAGACCCCCTCAGCTTCTTCTGTGACATAGGAAACAAAGAAATGAACCCAGGCTTCCAGTGATATCAACCTTATCTCTGCCATTACTGTGTTTTTCATGACTTCTTGGCCTCCTGTCCTCACTGATGTGGGCCTGGATCTTTGCTACTTATGCTGCTAACATGCTTCTTGTTGCTTGCCTTTTGTACTCCCTTTGCTGTATTTATACACTTTTTCTACCTTAGTTCCTTATCAGGTTTTTACACGGGTTTAGCTTCTATCTTTGTAGACCTTTTCTATTCTGCTTCCCATTTTTAATTTTCTCTAAGCTGCTCTCTCCTCTTATAAGTCACCTTGCTAAGCTCTTTACTGAGCTGCATAAATCTTTCCTTAGTCATCTTTTCTCATGTGGACTCCTATCTAAACAGCAGCTCCTCAGCTGTGATGGCCACCAGCAGAGCAGTAAAAGTCTTTATACATACTCTGGAGAGGTGGGATTTACAAAGTACACGCATGTGGTTTATTGTACCTGGCTGCGGTGTGACTGGGCAGACTGGCTTTGCAGGCAGGCTTTGTCCTGAGGAATTACATTATGAGACTATGGAAGTTCAGCTGCATTGAGAAGCTTGGTGCCTTACCATGAAGTAGAGAAGATATCTTCTAATATAAGTGATATAGCGAGCAGACCAACAGATCTGTATATTTATCTTTAATAACCTGATATTTCTCTTGGTATCTTCTTCTGTATTTTCTCCTGTTAGGGAGATTTCTGTTTAAAATAAAAGATGGTGCCAGCCTGACAGGAGAGAAGCCAAATGAATTCATAAAATCTCAGGCATCCTGCTGATCGGATTCCAGGGCTATTCAGCTCCTGCAATCTGCATCACTTTAAAGGCCAGCAGGTAACTTTTTACCATTTTTGACAAGCCCCAGTTTTGGAAAAAAACTTGGCTTCTGGTGGATTGGGAAGTTATTTTGATAAATCTAGAACATCCCCATGCTTCATATATGACAAATTTAGAGCAAGTACAAAGGTGGATGGTAGGGTGCTATTTTGCTTCCTTGGTTAGACTCAGTGTATTGAGTTTTCTCCTACGTCTGGGTCATGTTGCCTATGCAAGTACAATCAGTCACCACAGCCTTCTTATTTAACTTTCTTGATCTTTAATCTTCACAAAACTAAGATTATTAATCTTAATAATCTTTAACCTTAAGTATTGCTGTAGTGCAGTTCAATGCACTGTGAAAACACTGGAACAGGAGAAGCAATTAAAGCTCTGTTTTGTGCATATATTATCCCTTGGGCCGTTGGTGCTTCAGCATGGGAGGAAATATATATCCATGTTTCGTTACTGACCTATTGAAAGACGTACCCGTGGGAGTGCGGATGCGTGAGACCCTGTGCCAGCAGGGACAAAGGGATGGTATGGGCACTGTGCCTTGGCGCTGGTGTTACAGGTCAAGCTGCTCAGCAGAATAAACCTCTTCCCTGCTCAAAGTAAAGAAAAACACAAGAACAAAACCCTCAAACAAAAAATGACCCGTCTATTCTCTCACTCCCATCTGTTGCTTCTTTATCTTTCCTTTGCTTTTCTCTAGTGCTGATGCTGGCAGACACAGCGGGATGGAAAGAAATTAATCTTCACACACTAAAATATGTTTTCTCAGAGTGAAATCTGTGACTTGAAAACCAACTTGACTTAAAAAAAAGCCAAACCCACATACCCAGGAGGTTTTCACAGTTGTCTGATATATTTTTCAAATGTTTACTAATCCACCATTCCTTTCTCCCCATCTTTCGAACAAGAAGGACCCCTGTCAGCAGCTAGGCAATAGTGAATGGGTCTGTGTGAAAAACAAACCTCCCTACAAAGCGCTCTGCTGACAACCAGGTATCTTTCCTAGGCACAATTCTGTAGTCAGCTTGGTTAACTGAGTGCCTTATCTGGATTTTGCATTCATTTATAGATAACATTCCTCCTAAAAAATGTCAAGTTTAATTTTTAGTATTGTTTAAATTTTAGTTGATTTCTTATTTGAAGTGGTTGGGTGTTTGTTCCATGACTGTGTAGCCACTGTGCTCTTCCTAGTCCCCCTTGGCTTGGACAGCTACTTTTATTTAATTGACAGTATTATGGCACCATTATTTGATTTTATTTTTCTGTGCTGCTAATTTTCAGTCTCCTGAGTTGATTATGATATATGCAAAAAGGTTATGATTTTCCATTTTGTTGATACTGATCACTGAGGAGTTTTTCCAGAATACTTACTTGCTGTGACTGTGGACCTTTTTTTTTAACATTTGCATATTGTGTGTTCTGCCCTAATAACTTTTGAACTACTTGGATAATTTCAGTTAAATTTGGCAAAGAGAGAGCATTTTCAAGCATATCAAATTCCTATTAGTTTAATGAAAATAGAGTAGCCAGAACCTATTAGTACTGTTATTGAGGAAGAGTGAATTAATTCAAGTTAGAGAGAGATTATAGAAGCCTTGCGTCTTGAGAAAAAATATAATAAAGATCCATAGGAAATGAAGATGTTCACTGAGCTACCAATTTTTCTCATCGTAGCCAACATCATTAGGTGGTGTTACATTTTGTGCACCTCATTTTTCACACAATAACTCTTACCTACCAAGTAGGATATAAAAATACATCAGTAGGGAAAAAGAGAATTTTTTTATCCTCCAGACTCTACAACATGATGATCTCAAAACATCCAACCACCAGACAATACGATGTCTGTAATAAAGTGGTTACATCTGTAAAAAGGGCCAATTTAATCTTCTTTCACGTATTGGCCTTGGGACAACATTTACTCTTAAAAGCTGCTAAAGCCCTTATTTAGCTGCAGCCATGCAGTATTGCAGCTGGATTCAAACTGAATATTAGCATGAATGACATGTTCCTGCTGAGTGGTGCATTAACATCTGCATACCAAAAAAGTGCTGTGTGTCCTTCCTCGGCAGTCCGTCTCTCATGGGGTAATAAAGAAAGTGGCTCCTTAACATTGGGTGTTCAGAGCAAGCACTTTTTCTTTCAGATGGCTACTTCAATATTTACTCTCCAACCACCTTCCCTAGGAAAACTTACTGTAATAGATGCATTAAACCAGCAACAATATCACAAATCCATTTCCTTTTAATTGACTTTTTCCAACAGTTTTCAGTTTTCCATACAGGAAGTCCCTTATTCAGCTGCCTACAAACTCACATTTTGTTATTAGCATGCTATTAGTAAGCATGTACTGAGGAACAGTTGAAAACTGTTGGGTTATGTGCTCAGTATTGCCTTGGATCTTATAGGTACATCTTTGTTTCAGACTGCCTGACAGTAAGCCAGCACTTCCTTGACAGTTAGTTGGAGTTTGAATGTCCGGGGACTGCCTAATTGGTATCTAGCTGTGAGCAAATGCCATCATTAAAAAAATACATCCATTTTTTGTATAACTCTGCTTATGCTTTTACTAGTATGGAATGCCTGAAAAGCTGTAGAATATTAATATATAGATGATGTAACAACAAATGGAACTAGTACATTTTTGTATTCACTTCTCATTCGAGGGGAGCTGTGAACGAAATTCTTCTGGGCTAATAGGAGTGATTTTAAATTTTGAAAACAATTATTCCAGTTTGCCTTGGTTCAACCAGCTGTTATTTATCTAATAATTTCATCGCGAGCATAAAAATATGTGCACAGACAAATACTACACTGATGCACTTCTGATTCCTGTCTTCTTTTAAACATGCACAGATGTGCGGGATTTTTAAGGAAGTAGATATGTTTATTTTGCATTTTGACTTTTATTTGTGCAGCACTTGGAAAGCACATAGCAGTTTTCTGCCTCAGGAGCTCATAACCAAATGCAGCTGGACACAGTAGTCTACTACAGGGGCTGGTGCTGTGTGTTTCAAGTAGGAACTTGGAGGCGCGTTGTGGAGTTTAGCAGGTGAGAAATGAAAGGCTGTTCTAAGTGTAGGAACAAGTACTGAAGAACTTGTCGTGTCAAGTGCGGGGCAAGGAGATGAAGAAAGCAATTTAAAAAGTGGACCAGGAAAAAATGAAAAATTGGAAGAAAGGAGAGCAGAAATGAAGATGGGGGTGAATTTGATCATGGTTTTGAAGGCAAGTGCACAAAGATGTTTGTCAGGAAAACCCCTGTGTGATATCAAGCGTTGAACTTTCTGCTTGTTCACAGGAATGGGTTGCCTGCTTTCCTGCTTAGATAAAAGGGAGGTTGATGCACCTTGATAGACACAGAGGATTTAAGTTTCACTTGAGAAGTTCCAAATTAGAAAGCAGAAGAGCAACTAAGTCAGGGGAGAAAGCGGCAGGTGAACATTATATTTGATCTTTGCTAACAAAATCACATCACTGAAATATGGTTTATTCTTTTCTTGTTGTTGCTTTTAACTAGGATTTGGTTTAACATTGGATCAAGAGGAGTCACCTGTTTGCAGAGATGGTAAGGGATGGAAACAAAGAATAAAGAGTTGAAGAAATTATGTGTCTTTTACTTGCCATCATTATTTCTACTCCTTCTTATTTTAATTTCCTGTTACACCTGTTTAACTCACTGTGCCATCTACAGAGACATTAATTTTATGAGCCTACCCAAAAACCATGAGGTCTCTGCATAATGCTGCATGAAGCTCTTGTGACAGATGCAAGAATACAGATGCACTATACAGCATACAACCCAACTTTGTTACCCAGTTATTTCCCAATTTGCGTATACATAAAGCAGAGTCTTTAACTATATCTGAACTGAAAAACTTGAAAGTCAGTAAGTTGTAAAAAATGTTTGTGGTGTAGAACATTTCCTAGCCACAACTTTTTAAGCAGATGTACTGAACATCATTAGGGCTGGGTTATGATGAGCTGCAAACATTTCAACTTTTCAAAATAAAAACATCATAGCTAATGTTATGCAAATTACAACAATGCTGAGTAACTTTCAGCACCATCAAGGGCTTCTGCTTGTAAATGGAAACATCTGTGAAACTAAATTGACAGAATTGTTTTTTGGGGTTTTTTTTTAGAAAGCAAACTTGTTCTACTTGCATTAGAAGGTATCAAAAAAAAAAGGTAAAACAGGAAACCAAAAAACTAAGGAAGCAGCTAAACTATGAACACATGCAGCACCCCCCCATGCAGAGTTCAGCCAACCCCAGACTCCAATTTTTTGAGTAAGACATCCTGAAAGAAGTTTACAAAGGTTCAGTGGTTCAAGATGTGTTTCCGTTCAGTCACAGACCATGACTTGCAAAGACATCAGCTCATGTAACTGTCTTTTCTGAACTGGGCTCATTCAGCATAATACTTTTCTTAAGGGGGTTTCCTCTCTTTTGTCCACCTGTGTCATTCGGATGGACTTCGGCCGCTGATTGAAACAGTGTCACACAGTGTAAGGTCAAGCATTTTTAAGAATTTTTAAGAGGAATTTGGAAATACATCAAGAAGAGATTTTTATGCCATACAAGTATCTTCTATTTTCACTTCTAGTCTCTGATGTGAAAAAGCAAAGAGACAGACATTGAAGACAGACGTATTTTTAAACTCAGAATGATTCACACTGTCCTCTGTATTTTGTGTCTCAGATCAATTCTTGTTTTATCTTGCTGTATATTTTAATCTGGAACTGATTCCCATCCACATTTTGTTGTGCTGTACTGTTTTTTTATTGGCATACTGTTAGTGAACAGAAAAAGGATGAAAAATCTTCAGCAAAGACTTTAATGTATTTTTGATTGTACTATCCATTCCACAAAATAATTCCCCCTGATGCAGAGGGCATGATATAAAAGGCACCTTTACAATATTTTAGGCTTGGAGCTGGTTTTGATGTTGAGAAATTCAGCTCATGTGTTTTATTTTCTCTATTGGCCAAAGACGTGCTTTTTGCTGATGAGGTTTGGGAATCATAATTTCACTCTGTATCTCAAAGCAAGAGGCTGAATTAAGTCCATTTTGTGCCTGTTTGCCTGTCAGCACCATTAGAAACTTAATCCCAACACAAGACTTTGTTTTGTGAGCCGAGGAGATGCTCAGGAATGAGGGCTCCTTCAGGCCACTGCTCCTCCCAGGAATATTGGTCCATCCCCACCAGACCAATACACACCTTGTTAAAATCTTTCTTTGTTCTTCTGTCATAGTAGTGATGTGCAGTGCAAACATAATGCAATGGAGGCAACATGTAACATTTCCATAGCATTTTTTTTCTGAAGCTTAACTGCTTGACAGAGTACTGGTATACCTGTCTGTCTGCACAGAAGTCCTCAGTGGGGATTTTTCTTCCTAACACCAAGCTCACAGAGACGGACATTCAGAAATTTGGGCTGAGAGTGTGCGGGGAAACAGTTATGAGGTCCCTTAAGAGATAATGACCCATTTTTTTCTGATTTCCACCATATTATCCTGAAAATTACTAACCTACACTTGTCTTGGTCTGTACAATTATTTCTCTTAGATACATAAAAACACAGACGTCTACCGCAAAATTTTCCATTGAAATCTCCATGAGCTAAAAGACTCTAAAGCTGATAAACATTCTTTCTTTCTTCTTAGATAGTTAACAGAACACTCTGATGATCTTTTAACTATACAAGTTATCAAGAATTTGTTGTTTTTTCAGAGCTTTCTCACTGTTGTACAGCCCTCTGCCTCTGTACATCTAAACACGTCACTGCAGCTTTTTCTCCCTCTAGGTCAAAATTATTGCGCATATATTACAGGAAGATGCTTATGCCTGAATTATAAAATCATGAATTATGCTACTTAGCACTGCTTTGGAAGCACCCAAAGAGCTCAAGTTTTGCTTTTTCTGCATTTCCAGAAATTGGCTTATTTTCCCTAAATAAATTGTCTCAATTATAGAGTATGGAAAATTATTGTTTTGATATGAGCTTTCTCCTAAGATCGTAAAGGAGATTTGGTCAGACTGATGGAGCCCACGGCATTTATTCAGTGTTTTTTTCTTACACATCCTCTCACCAGTCCAGAAATCAACAGTTTAAACAACTTCCATCTGGATCATCAGCTGAAACAGATATCAATGGAACTGTCCTCCATGAATTTGTCTAAGTTGCCTTTTTGAAGACATTTTTAGCTTCTATCATTTATGATAAAAAATTCCATAGTTTATCTGCATGTTGCATGAAAAGATTTGTTCTTTCATTTGTTCCAAACCTTTTTTTTTTTTTACCATGAAAAGCATCATTTATTTTGGTTTCAATATTAAGAATTCTCCAAATTCTTAATATTGAAAGAGCAGCAGAATATCTAACCTTTTTTTTTTTTTTTTGAACAGTGAATAAATAAGCACAATACATATTACTTTTGAATTTGTCTTCTCCTGATGAATTCTGAATATTAGATATGTTAACTTTAATCCAAGTCATATATCTTTGATAATCTGAGCTGTACAGGTTAGAAGAAGTAGACATATCAACTAGTGTTTACTGGTTTTACTGGAAAATTAATAATAATTCTGGAAACCAAAGAATAAATTATATACTTAGAATAACATCTTCCACAGAAAGTGTGAGACATACAGTTGCATAAAAAAGGTGAACCTATGAAATCCTCTTTCTAAAACATTGTACACCACTTCACTCTTTTTAAAGTGGTGTGTGAGAACCTGACTTGCTAAAACCAATGGAGTTTCTCCTACTGTCTTTGGTGGTGTCAACTTTTTTGCCAATTTAAGATTAAGATTATTTGCACCATTAACTGAAAACTGGAATTGGCTATTATTAAAAAGGAAAAAAAGTGAAAAGAAAATCAATGACCTAACTCTTTACTAAAAATGAAAAACAACATATCCTAATTCTGGAAAGAGTTGAAGTATATTGCACAAAAGCAACTAATTATTTAGCTGCTGGCTATTTGATTGGAAGATAATAATTCTGCACTTGTTAATCACATACTTTGTTGTTGTTAATGCCTGATTTACATTGGTCTTGCGTTGTGGAGTGATGACTGACTGATAATTTTTGTCATTTACTTGATTGGTGTCATCAGCGTAGATTGTTACTATATCAAACTGTTATCACTTTTTTGTTTTTAAAGCATTTTTGATTTATATTTGAAATGGTACAAGACTTTCATGGTAGTTTCACTATTTCCCATTTTGTAAGAAACTGTGAGAAATAGTTACAAAACTTAAGTCACGTATCTGGTTTTATATCTGGTTATAACAATCAGTTGGTATACTAGTCCCAACCTTTAGCTAGATAGTCATTATTATACTGCTCTATATTTCTTGTAAAAGCTGATTCCTAAATAAGAAACCACAAAGCATACTTTTAAATATGAGTAATGTCTTGTCCCTGCAAATCCCATTTAACGACTAGGACGTCCATTAATGGCTGCAAGTGAAAGCAGAAATGGGTATTGAATGGCCCTACAAGAGATGACCACGGCAAAGGGCTCTGGATTATGCCCCTAAATACCATCAACAGGAGGTTGCCACTGGAGGTTCAGTATTAACCTCACACTGACCCTTACAGGTCTCTACTGGTCTGCACTGGGGCACATTCTTGTTTTGCTGAATACATGGTAAGCACCTATGAAAGTCACAAACATTCAAGTCATTGGGTAAAATTATTAGGTAATGGATACTTCCTATTAGATCCTGCACAGAAACTAAATTCAAATGGAATTAATAGATAACCAACGATCTCACATTTAAGGTATTGTTGGTATTTCTAGTTTCTTTCACTCCAAATTCATCTTGATTTTGAGTGTAACGTTGGCTTATTTTCCCTAAGAAACAGGTAAACACAGTAGAAAAAAATGTCCTGATACTGAATGTCATGTTTCTGTCTTGAACTACCAGTTCCATGGCAAAGAGTAAAATAACCCATATAAGCCTGTTCCATTGTTTTGCAAGCAAACAATTAGAATATTGTACTAAATAATCCAAAGCCAAAGTAGAAGGCAGCAGTACATGCAGTCACAAAATGGTGGCACACATGTGCATGCACACACACACACACACAAACATACACACAGACACTGTTTTCATATAAGCCAGTGTTAATGGCATATTATTGTAGCTAATATCTTCAAAGCAAATTAACATTAAAAATGCATCAAGTACTATATAAAACAGCAATAAAATGAGAACTCCATAAAGAACAATAACAAGCCTTCATAAATAAAGGTGCTTCTTTGAATAAACTATAACTAAACATCAATTCTGTTGTATTTACTCATACATATGTGCGTATATGCATGTATGTATGTGTATACATGTATACACACAATAATATATTTGCCCTTGTTACACTAATCTTGGTGCACAGTTTTCTGTGCACACAGAATTATCTATTGTACATTTCTGGTACCTTTCTGTGTATTTTACCAAGCATTGGAATAAGAAGAAATTCAATTAACAATGAAGGAGTTACTGTGAAGAACAAACCGAATGCTGCAATGTGATGATTTTGGTGTTATGCTTATCATACTCCTAGGGAGACACTCGACTACTGAATTTCCAGAACATCCAGCAAATACCATGTAGTGAATAAACATTAGCTTTTTTTTTTCATTTCACAAATGTTATGTTGCGCTTTGTTGAAAAAGCTTATAATAGAAACATGTTCTACTGATGTTGAAATTACATTTCTCAAACTGCCTATATTAAGCCCTTCGCTGGAGAAGAGTTGTACAAATGCAACATGATTAAAGTCATGATAAACAAAAAAGAGAACTTCAGGGGACGTATGCAGTATTTATGTACAAGCATTAAACAATATGCACACAACAGAAATAAGAATATATTTTTCTTTACAGCGCCATTTCTTGCTTTTAAATGCATGAAACCATATACTTGTTTCACGCACATGGTCCTTGCTTGGCTCCTTGGCTCTAGGAATACAGCTTTTTACATTTTCTTTCTTAAACACTCTGTGAAGAAGGCAAATATTGCTGTTCCCACTTCTAACAGGAATGTATTATATAATATTCAAGATCAACTTGAAGTCTAGAGCAGACAAGACTTGAAACTGATTATCAATAATCATCTTAAGACCTCTGTGGAAACGAACTTTTCTGGAGCTCTGGAGCCGTTGGATGAAAAGTGCCCACACTGTCCTCTGGAAATTCTTCAGAAGGACAAATGAATAGAAACTGTGACAAAAGACCTTCTAGAAAGTGCAAATGACTAAAATGAGGTTGGTCACTAACTTTGTTACTCCCTAGTGTAGGATCTGAACATATGAGGAGGCTTTTTAAAAACTCTTAGTACTGTCTCAGAGAGGAAGGAGAGAAAACACTTTGTTTAGCTACTTAGGGGTGGACTGGCCCCAGCTGCTGCTTTGGGGTGGTTTATCTGCCCTTTTCTAGTTCCTTTGCCTCACGTAGAATTGCACTGGCTGGAGGGTTACAGAGCCCACTGCTGGGCTAGCTCTCCTGCATCTCAGGCAAGATGACTTCTCACCTCTCTCCTGTTAGCTGAGGTCTCTCTCCTCGGCACCTGCCCTCAGTGAGACCCTTTGTCGTTAATGAGACTGTTAATGATAACACATGCACTGGATTCCTTGTGTTTCAGCCATATGGTACATACATACGCATACATGGACTCCACGCTACAAACTACTCCCCTATCTCTCCCTTGCACTGCTCCTTGTACAGTCACTTACACTTCCATGAAGTGAATAATGCAAATCAGAAACACACCGTGCTACTTTGCGCCATGGGTACAATAATGAGCAAGGGCATGTTGGACATGACCTGAACCTTTGAGCCCAGCTGACACATCCTCCAGGCCCTGGGTATTTAGGATGGGCATCCGCCAAGATTTCCTTAGGGGAAGAGCTCAACAGCGTCGCTGTTTGTGCTCTCCTGGCAATTGCTCTTGCTCTGCTCCCCCTGAGCATCTCCTCCAGGTACGTAATTACCTCCTGCAGTCATGCCCATTTAGGCACCCATGATTGGAGCTGAGCAGAGAGCTGTAGCAAAACAGCTGGTTTGCTTTTCCAAAGATGTTTTACGTGTTGGTTTTTCCAGACACCCCATTGCCCCAAGGAATGTTGGCCCCAGAGAGACTTTGGAATAGATTTCTGGTTAGAACAGGTAGATGAGCTCACTTTTAGTTTTTTTCAACTTCAGACTGAATGACTGTGGGGAGCTAGTGGGGGTGGAGAGATAGTTTTAGAGGAGAAGTGGAGGTTGTTACCTTGATTGATTGCTAACACGCCTTTGGCTCCCAGGGATAGAGAAAAACTTGTGGTCTGTGCAGATGGTTCAATTCACAGACTATATTAACAGGTGAGGAAAATATCACATGTTTGTCTTGTATATTACACTTTAAAATGTAGGGCATTCTCATTCACTCTCAAATGCATGTAGAATCTGCAAATTGATCTACAGTGCATTACTTCTGTAGGATGAGACGTACTAAGCAGATGTAGAATAGCATCAGAACTGTCTAAAACCATATTTCTGTAACACTCTTACCTTACAGCACTTTGGCTCAAGTAAAGTATAGGCATTAAAAGACATGCAAGACTATAAACTGAAAGTTAATTTCTTAACAAGCTAAGATAATTTTCTAGTGTATTTTAAGTTGATTTTTTCCTCACGCAATTTGTTATGAATGATCATATTGTGTAAAACCCTGTCTTAGGGCATCGCCTGGATACCAATGACCATGTGATCTTCACTTGTTTTGACACACTTTAGTTTAGCTCTCTAGTTCCTGAGTGACAGTGACCACTTAGAAATTGTTGCAAATGAGGTGAAAAATAAACCATTTACATTCTGAGAATGTTCTGTCCTTGCAGACCAAATATGTCCATTACAAGGGAACATTTGACTTGTACAGTGAAAGCCAGTGAAGTGTAGCTCGTTGATGTTGTAGATATTTTTGACTAGGCTATGAACAGGCAATAATCACAGCCCTTTTTGCCCTTTGATGTTATAAAATAGATTAATTGTAAGACAGAAGATGATAGAAAACTGAATTAGATCAAATATATGCACACATTATAAGAAACCTGAACTTAAGGATTCTTCTTAGTACATATGACATATGAATGAAGCACTCTCTTCCACTGTAAATTAACCTGGTTTGAGTTTGATGCAAGTGTAAGAAACAGGACTGCAAGGACCCTGGAAGTATACTGTCTTCCTAGTCAAAATCCAAGCTCATAACCTTGAGTCAAAATTAAAATATGCAAATATTTTTTATGGAAAATTTGCTGAGATTTTATTTAGATTTTTTTTTTGCTATTGGTGGTTAGACAAGAAGGAAAGAAGCTTCAGGATTCCTTCAGTATTTCTAGAATAATGTATAGGATCTACAGGGCTGCTTCAGGGTTTGATAATAGCTTTAGGTGTTTTGACATCCCCAGACCTTAGACTGTGTGAACATACTGCAAATTTGCTATTTATTGTTAGTAGGCAACAGACAACCCAGAAAACAAGTGTAATTAAGGTGTGCTGCAGTGCAGCTGAGGGAATGGTCTCTGCTGCCTGAAGAAATTCATTCATCCTTATGTAAGAGAGATCAGCTTTTACAGCTTGCTGTGGGTATGAGTAATAATTATCAGCTGACTTCAGCCTTGGTAAACTACTGGATTCTGTCCATTAAAACTAGTAGCCTTTCAGAGATCTGGCATTACACTTCACTTGCTCACTGGGTGCCAAACAGCAATGTGACTGGAAACATCCTTTTGGATACTTCCCTTGGATCATATCCCTTGTGATTGCCATTTTACAACTCCGAAAGGTAGCTATAAATAAATACTTAGAAGATAGGTACATCTGAAGGATACTGGTAGGTATGTAGGCTAGAGGTTGATGACAACCAATGAATTAATGCACTGACAATTTCAGTGTCTGTCTGTAGATGCATTAAAACAGAAAAATGGGGGAAAAAAATCGCAGTAAATATGACCTAGGCATGACTTAAGAAAGCACTGTAATAATTTCTGGTTCTCCTCTGTAAGAATTTATAGATCCTTACCATGCTAGGTTGCAGGACATACTACATCAGAACTGCCTAAACTGGCTTAAGGAGCTGGTATCTGCCTCACTCCCCTTCATACTCATTTAGGCTTTCTGGCACCGTGCTAGCAAAAGCATTTGTATAACCATGAGGACTGATCCAGCTACATAGAAATCTTACTTTTTCAAAATTACTTTTTGACCACAAGCATCCCTTGACCTGCTTCACAACACCACTTAAAGGCACAACATGTTGGTGGAAATAAGTGACCAAGGACTTTTGCCACTGAAGTGAGATACAAGTCAAACATCTACCACTGCCACACACCCTTGTACAGTATGTGATGGCTCAGGATACATGAAAAGAGTAAAGTGAGATACAGATTACTCATCTTAGTGAGGAAACCAGGGCCTGGCACAGATGCAGGGGGAGTTCCAAAGCCCCCTGACACCAACAAGAATCTCGTAGCAGATTTCACAGGCTTTGATCCTAGCCCAGCAACTGGATGGCCTCATTTCCTAGCAAAAAACTGCTGGGGATGATAAAGGAGGCCTCCCCAGAGGAAGGTAGCCATACCTCAAACACTATAAATGCGCACTCCAGGATGTCCAAGGAAGAGGTGACGTAGCTCTTAGGAAAGAACATTTTTGCAGCAAATGGGACTGGCTGTGCTTGCTTGCTTCCTGTGAATGCCGTTGCCAGAACAGTGATTTATTGGTTTGTTTTGTGAAACTCGAAGAATGAGCACAGGAGACTCAGTCTTTTTCCATAGGAATTGTTCTAATGACAATCCTTCATGACATGGGTGGATAGTATAGGAGTTGGGAACACAGCATCCTTTTTAAACAATTCAGACATGAGGTGACTGATTTTTTTTCCTGACACTGTTTTGGAAACATAAGTGCAAGAGTCATTTTTCTGACATACTGCCAAGCCAACTACAGGCTTAGAAAAGTTTTTAAGAAGTAAGGATGTCTTTTCCATGCTATTCATTATATAACTTGCTTTTAGATAAGTATCACAGAACACCATACAGCAAGAGAGCCAATTATAAGTTAAGGAGAAAAGCAAGATTTTTATGGAGAGAGTTTAAGAGAAAAGGTGATTTATTGTCTTGGAGTGAATAAAGAAAAGGGAGTTCCAGATAAATAGGGAGAAAAAAACCCAACCACAAATTAAAAAGTGACTTCTGACCTCAGACACAGGGAAAGGGACAGAAAGAGACTGGAGGAAAGATCTGGATTGGATAGGCTATACTGACTGGTGCTTTTTATTTTAACTATGACAAAAAAAATCTTAGTCCTCATTAGAGATAAGAAAAGATCTATTATTCTATACATGCTATGTTTCCTAAAGGTAGCAAGTTGCAGAGGGTAAGCTAAATCAACAGTTTCTTTATTCCACATGTACTACAATGGATGAGCTACTGTATATTTTCATCTCTTTGATTGCAAGACTGTATCTGAGTGGCAATGCCCTTACTTCTAATGCTGACACATTTTAAGAGACTATCACAAGCTTTGCTCGAATGTTGGAAAGGGTTTGCACTGAGACCTCTTTAAGCGAATGAAAAAAGAAGTTGTAAAGCACTGAATATCAAGTTCTCCTTTGGAGCCTTTTTATTTGAAGTTGTCATGGATATCAAAGATGTTGATGAATCAGTTCTTCAAACACCTTTTCCTTCTACAGGATGTCATTTATGTAGAAAGTAGGAATATGCACAAAAGAGACTTTTTTTTCAGATGGCTCATTTATTTAGCATGGTCACTGAGACGTGATGTCTTCAGGGTGTTGTTCAGAAAGAAAAGTTAGTCTTCTTTAGGACTTAAAATGAGTAAGGTTCCTTATGGTTACAGAATCAGTCAAAAGTAGAGCCCTCCAATAGAGTTTATGTTGGGTCAGTTGTTCGGAAATGTATTTCCAAGAATCCTGAAATCTTGTCACGGTCAGGGAGTATCAGTACTGAGCGCTGACTTGGATTTCTGAGGTGCAGCTTTACCCTGGTAACTCTTCAGGGACGAAATCTGGAGAACCTGTGAAAATTCTCACTATGTATCCTCTCTTGTTAAGAAAGACAAAAGTCATACTTGACAATTTCTGTGATCTCTACCTCAGAGTAATGACCCTTCAGTAATGGGAAGCTCCTAGCATGTTGTTCCTTCACATTAACATTCAGAGTGAGTTAAGTTTTGACTTCTGGACTACAATCTTGTATATGATGCCAGGAGAGGGACTGATGTTATGATAATTGCCCGTGTTTCTGAAAGATGTATGTTTTTTCTTGGTATTACTATCTGAATGCTATCAGTGCTTCTCTCCATAAGCCTTATCTCTGTAAAAGTGGATAAAAAGCAGGAAAAAATAAGAATTTTTTTTTTTTTTTAGGGGAAAGAAGGAAGGGAGGCCTGTTGTTCCAAGAAGCTCTATAACATGCTTATGTTTACTTATCAGCTTCTTTATTCAATAAAGCACTGAGCACCTGGGACCATTCAAACACCTTGAAAGGCAACAGTATAAAATACTGTGTCTCTGCCACTGACATTAACAGATGAAATAATAAGATGAAATCTTTAATAAGGACAGAGAAGGGTTTTTTCAGCTGTCAATGAGAACCAGAATAACTCCACCGTATTTGTCCTTGGATTTCTGAATGGTTTTCAGAGATCAAGAACCAAGTGATTCCAGAGAGCTCTAAATTTTGTGCTAGGAAGTAAAGATATTCATAGCAAGAGTTATTAGGGAAATAACATGAGTATGTAATATCTAAAAATGTTATTTTTCAATTGTTTTCATGGACGATAGAGAAATCTTAGAGCATGTATACTTCACTGTGATTTAAGAAATCCTGTATCCTATATATCATAAACTCTGAGTGTGACTGTGTACGAGACAGTTTGGTTACCAATTAAGAAAGCCCTGGAGAACATGCTTAATCTTAAAAATTTGTCCTTGTTTATTCAAAAGGAGTAACGTGTGCTTAATATGAAAAAGAAGAGAAAAATTATAGAGCAAGAACTGCAAGAAGGGGCATTACAAAATGACAAGAAGTGCTCTTAGATAGTGAAACATTACAGTTTGAAAGAGGTGCTACTGCAAGAAACAACTTACAGACAGATATGTCTCTCTCCTGTAATTTTTTACATGCTACTTCACCCAACATTTTTTAAAAAACTCTGTTAAAGGCTCTGACTCAAAGCAGCTTTAATAATCATAACAGGGAAGGACAAGCAAGAAAAAAGCCTATGCATTTGATCCCTTCACATTTAGCTGCACTAAATGTTTTGTTTGCAGTGTGCATTTGCAGGCTATAAAAAGGAAAAAGGCTAGAACAGAGAAAGGGAAAAATAGGAAAATGAGTCTGAGAGGCCTCAGAGTTTTTACTCTAGTAAAACTCTGAGGGGCTACCAGTGGTAAAACTGAAAAAAAAGAAATGAGCATGGCCAGAGTCCAACAAAGCAAATTAGTTTATGTGTAGCATTTCAAAAAGACTGAAGACTGTAAATCCTACATAGCCCAAATGACAATCCCATCCTGAAATCATCATACATTTCACACATTGTAGCAGGTAACTAACTGTAATCAGTCACAAACAGTTAGGGCATTCAGCACGGTCTTGCTGTGAGGTGAGATTCCTTCTTCTGTTGCCAAGACAACTCAATAGATGCTAATGGTGTAAGTTTATTTGGCAGCCCTGCTCTATACCACACTGTGGATATTAATAGGGGGCCTTCAGGCATTCATAAAACATTTAAAATTTTTATTTTTGCAATTTTTTAAAGCAGGTGTAATATACACATATGTATAAAATGAACACTGCTGTTCGTGGAAAATTAATAGTACTGTAAAAGAAAGAAAATGATGGTAATAAAAATAAGTGTATAGATCAAGTGAAAGATGGAGTCTGGACCAGAGTCTCCCAGAAAGGCAAGAAAGTATTTTGTCATTGTGATTTTTCTTTGTGCGGTCTCTCAATTGCTGGGACACTGACTTTACTATGCAACCTGAAGATTATTCTAACACCATTGTTTCCTCACCAAGCAATATCCTGGAATTATTTAACCACTGAACAGAGGATAGAAATTCAGTGCTGATAGTGATTATAGGCATTTGCAAAAAAATCAGAGTCGGCAGCTTGTATGTGTCTAGCGCAGTAAGCAGCCCAGTCTCACAAATGCTTTTAAGTTTTCAACTGCCAAAGTCCACTTTTCATGTTTACCAGACTCAAAATAAGCCAGCAAAAACACAGCAACATCACATCCTCAGTAATGGATTAAAGAAATACATTCTAGCAAAGCAGAGGTAAGTCCTGCTGGGGAGGGAAAGTATACATCCTACAAGGACTGATAATACCAGTGCACTATAGCTCTTTCTTACACTAAACAGAGTGAAAGCCGAAACACATTGTAGGGTATTAACAAAATCAAATGTAACACATCTTTTGTTTTTGAAAGGGAACTTAAAGCAAGATCTACAAATGCATTAGAGAATATATGTTTTAACTATACTTCTTTTAAAAGAAGCTTTCAGCTGCCAGCAGATGCTAAGGTTGAAAACACCTGAAGGAGACTGGCTCTGTCTATATGTATTTCCTATTGTTACAGATACGTATACATTTCCAGTAGCTAGGTAACCAAACTGCTTCCCTGTAGCAATTTAGCCTTTGAACGCTTCCTTTCTTTTAAGTAGGAAAGAAGAAATTAGGTTAATAGATGGCTGTGCCAAAGAGACATGTGCGTGACTTTCTCTCTTCACTGGTGAACATGGCCCTGCAATAAAGACACGCCATTTGAAGGCTCCTGAAGGCACTGAAACTTGCTTTGTTCTATTGTTGGACTGCTTTGGAATTCTGCTTGGAAAAGTCCTTCACTGAGATCTTCAAAGGCAACAAGTGGGTTGAGCTGCTTGTTTAGTCATTGAAGTGTACAGGAAAATGCAACTACATCCCCAATTTGACCTTGAAAAATGAAACGCTTTGAAGTATAGGATTTGTTTCACATCAGCAAAGTAAAAACTCTATATGCTGTGCTTTAATTTGGTATTGTCTGGAGCTCTTTTATCTTGCCAGATTTCCAGAGGACACTTATTTTTAAATCTCTGGGGAAAAGTAACTAATTTACTATTCCAAACACCTTGAAAGGCAACAGAATAAAATACTGTGTTTCTGCCAACTGACATTAACAGATGAAATAATAAGATGAAATCTTTCATAAGGACAGAAAAGAGTTTTTTCAGCTGTCAATGAGAACCAGAATAACTCCACCGTATTTGTCCTTGGATTTCTGAATGGTTTTCAGAGATCAAGAACCAAGTGATTCCAGAGAGCTCTAAATTTTGTGCTAGGAAGTAAAGATATTCATAGCAAGAGTGTAAATAGTTATGGTGAGGATTTAATGGGGTATGTTTAAATTTGTGGTTATTGTTTTATGCAATACATTTTATTTGTATTTTAATAAAGGCATGAAAATGTGTTTGAAGGACATCTCTGCAAATCAGTATTTTTATATTTCTGAAAAGATAATGAGAGTTCTCCTATTAGTTCTGAGTACTAGCTTACCACCATTAAAGACACCAATAAATATCTACATTATCAAAAACATTAGACACCAACAGAAAAAATGCTTTGGAAATATATCAGTGGAAATAAATTACTTCAAATATACAACCATTTAAAAGTAAAATTTCAGATGTAAATCAGCGCATCTGGAAAAAAAAAAAGGACTCAATTCCCATAGAAACTGGATATCAAATTCATAGGCTACTAATGGTATGTATTGTTTTTTCTTTTTCCTCTGACATTTTTAGGCTGGTCCTATAGTTTCTGTAAGAGGCAGTGAAGTTTTTTTTGTCCAGATGCTTCATAGACGGTCTTAGGAGAGCTTTTATCACAGAGATACAAACATTTTCTCCCCAGAGAAGGTTTCCAGATCAATGTTGCCAAGTGATCTGTTCAGAGCCCACAAGCGCCAGAATATTGATTTCCTGCTCAGGACTGGAGAAGAAGCAAAGCAGGATAAGGTAGGAGACGATGGCTGATGAGTCACAGACAAGCTGGTGGAACTGGGAGTGCATCTGGGCACACATAAGGATTTTTGGAGGTGTGCGTCTAAGAAGGGTAAGGATGCCTGTTATAAAAGTAGGAGAGGAATAGTCACTGCTCCTACACATGCACATGGCCTGACACAAATCAATGCACAGGGACACCGCTGCTGGTGGCAAACAAACTGCTGCCACCCCACCTGCAATACAACTCTTGCTGGTTGTAAGAGCTGGGACGAGGCATCTTGTGAAGCAATGAGAGTGACAGCCTATGCAAATCTCCCCCCACATGGATTATTTGGACTGTTGGACATAATAAGGCTTTGCAGTCTATCTACATAAAACATGATAACAGCTACCATCATTCTCACCACTGTAACTTAAGACACATGGCTCCGCTGTGTTTCTCCTGTCATCCTGCTTCCACCCCTTCCCCTGCCTCAGAGACTTGCTACATACCCAAATGTGTGACAACCTGGTATTTGAGTTTATCAATAATACGAAACACTGAAAACCTGTTGTGCTCTTCCAGACTGAACTTCTGAAGCCTCACAGCCTTTATTTAAAGGATGTCCATTGCTTTAAAATAATTTCAGTTCAGAAATCTTTTGTTGCCAGAACAGTTAAGAGGAGTTCCTCTTATATAGTGTTTAAGGAGTCTGCACATTTCCATGTGATTTGGCATATATGTTTGGTTATAAAGCAGAGCTATTGAACATGGGAATCTATGCCCTACTTCTTTATCTTATAGTGTGCCCTACAAAACACACTCTAAGTTTTGCTGGCTATTTTCTCTGGCCTATGGAGCAAGCCATCTGATAAAATTTTGTGCATTCTGCCTTGAACCAAGAAATTTACAATAGATCTGAAAGAAACACTTTCATCCAAACTTCTGGCTGAATGAAAAACTAAAATTTTTTCTTGGTCCTTTGGGGTGTGGGCAAAACCAGTGGTACCCTTGTGCATATGTGGAACAATATAGCCACCGAAATGATGCTTTTGCAATTCTGTTTCTAAGCAGCACTTGAGTCATGAACAACGAGTAACAAACAGCGGCAGATAAACCTAAAATCCAACACACTATTTCTCACTGGGCTCATGGCCATAGCTAAAGTCTTGGGATGGTCAACTGTTTGACAAATTAGAATAAGGTTTAAAAGGAAGCTTTCATCCCAATTATGCATGGCGTCTCTCACAACTGCTGTAAAAGACACTGTGTGACAGTAAACTGCTTAACTACCACTTAGCCTTGTATTCCATAGCTACTGCTCTAATGTTTGGACAAATTAACATGTTTCAATCTGAATTATTACCTTTAATTAAAAAACCAGTAACTAAACAAAGGATTCACACTTAAAGATTTATCACTGGAGGCAGGTAAGGAAACATATACAAGAATTATTTATAACTATAAAGCAATGGATAACCTATTTATGTTAGGAAATAGATATTTTTTATTGCCTTTCCCTTGAACTAAAGTGAAGTGCTGAAGAAGGCTGGAAAGGTCAATTAAAATGCTCCATTTTTAATAGTCCTTTCTTTCTGTTCAGTACTGTTCTTTATAATTAATTTTTCCTTATACCCCAGTGGTTCTCTAGCAGAACTTTCTCAGGATGGAAGATTAATATATTAATAGATTAATATATAATTTTAATGTAATTTCTTGTACATACATGCTCACAAGCACTAGCAAGCAGCAAAACCAAACTGGTAATAAGTTTTTTAGAACCTCCTCAGAGAACATAGGTCAGGCTGTAAACTGAATTTCTAATAGGCTTATTGCTACAACACGCAAGATTTCCAGTTTCATATTCATCAGCGCTCATATTCACCACTAACAGCATAAGGGTGGGGGAAGGAAGCCGAGAAGGCAGCTTTTTTTCCTGGAAAAGGAAAACATGTTTCTCTGAACACTTCCATTTCTCTGTACAGCTAGATCTGCTGCAAGTTAACAGAAGGTGTTGCACAACTCCATAGCTAATAAACATCACAACTATCTTTTTTATTTCTGCACGTAGAATAGAAAACACAAAACAAAATAGTTTGCCTAGTACTTCATTCCCAGTCCAGCTACCTTCAAATAAGCATTTTCCAAGGGGTCAAAATATTAAGTACCTTTTCCTTGTAACTGAACAGACAAACAACACATCTAACACTTACTGTTATGCTATTAACCACTATCTATATAATATACAGATTTCTATGTTATATGTATTACATAGTGTTAACTATTATCAATAATTGTTTTCTAACTGAAAAGTCCCTTTTTCTGACTCATTTTTTCCATTGTATCATCACTAATAACTTCCTTTTTGGGTATTGTTTTGTACTTTATTGGGCAAACTACTCTGAACCCTGGAAGTACTTGGCATGCTCCCACTTCCACTGACAGTCACCCTATAGATCCCGTATGGCGCTTGAGCCCCAGTGGTGAACATGGAGCATTGGACCGAGCAGGGCCTCAGGGTGCATCTCACCCACCGCATCCTTGTGCCTTCCCAGCGCTGCCTGCCCCAGAGGGGGGATACCACAGGCGCAGAGAACTTAACTGCTATCAGTGCACAGAGCGCTGTGTAAATGCAAGCGTGTCAGCCACTTCTGCCTGAAAATTAGAATAATCAACTACAGGGTGCCTTTCTGTGCATCTAACATACACGGCTAATTACATTGAGCTCTAGTCGCCTAATGTTAATTTCAACATGATATGGTGAATGAAGTTATATAGTGCATTAGCACTGGCATAAGGTACTCAGAAGAAATTATTTCCTTGGGAATCAATAAGAAGCAGAAGCATTGACTCCAGCAATATATATATTTTTTTTAAAAAAATCATTCTTTCATGCTTCAAGCTAGAGATAGGTACAGATTTCACCAGTGTCAGCTACATATTAGTGCCCAAGCTGTTGCAGTAGTACCTGAGCCATTTGTGTGTTTTATAGGTCCTATTTATTTGGTAACTGGGAAAAAAAATGAATCTCTTAGTTACAGTCAGATATGTTAACTGGAATGCATTGTTCAAGCACATTATTCCTCTAGACAGCTTTTCAAAGTAACAATATAATAGGATATTGACTGTATACGAATTGATGGAAAGAATAAAGGCCAGTTGTGATCAAATCATTGAACTTTGCTGATTCAAGTTTTGATCAATAATGTATTAATTTAGATCCCTGAGCAGAAACCTTTTACCCTTTTTTCCGTCCCACACTTTCTGTCTGTCTTTCTCTTTTCTTTTTTGGTCTCTTATCACTCAGTATTTCAAAAGGACTCCATCATGGTCCTATGCAATGAAATGGAGGCAGTGAAATTGTGAAAGGTTACCAAATTGTAACTTTTATATAAAATGTGTTATTGTGTTGCTGTGAAAAGACTTTTGAGTTATTGCAAGATACTGGAGAATTGTGAGTGAACTTTGGAGCGCTCACCCTCTTATTATCAAACTAACAGCAAACACTATCTTTTCATCTGTTGCCATCTGCCTTAGCTGACATCTTTCATGTCCCAGTCAAGCTGTAAGATTCTCAGCTATAGGACCCCTCTTAGAAATGCTCAGCTATATAGTTTTGGATTATTGGATTCTGGAAAATATAATTTCTATCTGATGGCAGCAAATAAAATGAAAGGCATTATGTTAGATGCCATTTTACATGGAAATATGTGCTTAGTTATTAGGGAAATAACATGAGTATGTAATATCTAAAAATGTTATTTTTCAATTGTTTTCATGGACGATAGAGAAATCTTAGAGCATGTATACTTCACTGTGATTTAAGAAATCCTGTATCCTATATATCATAAACTCTGAGTGTGACTGTGTACGAGACAGTTTGGTTACCAATTAAGAAAGCCCTGGAGAACATGCTTAATCTTAAAAATTTGTCCTTGTTTATTCAAAAGGAGTAATGTGTGCTTAATATGAAGCTAGAGCCTCTAGATTTCCGAGCAGGAAGGTGAGTCTTTCTATGCCTACAGTTAGTTATATCGCTTCAGTTCCAGATCACGTATTATCAGTCAGGATTTTTTTTTTTTTTCCCACTGGAAACAAGGAACTCTGAGTAATTCCCTGATCTGTGTTTCCACTTTGGACTGTAATCTACCTAAAGTTTATAATGTGTTATTATATAATGGAAATGTCATCTAATGTGAGGCAGCCTGGTGCCACTGTAATACAAGTAATAAACAGCAATAACTCATAATATAATCTAATGGCTTTTTTTCTTCTACAAATAAAGTCAGTGGCAAGGTCTTATATTAAGGTTCAAAAAGAAAGAAAAAATACATCATGGTTCATGTATTTTCATGATTAGTCTCACAACGAACTGCAAACATGGCCTAATTCATGTGATTACCTGATAAAGTGAAATTGATCTCTTTAAAAACTGTGATCTGCAATTACTGGAGACAAAACTGCAGTACATTTGCTATGCATACTTTAGCTTGCCATGAAAGAGATTTCTTTAATGCAGTTTAGTCCAAACCTCTTAATCATTTTGCACAGAACAAAATTGGAGAAGTGGAAAGTACTCTTTCACACAAAATGCCCCATAGCATATGTGTATTTTTAATTAATATTATATTCTTGTAAATATAGTTACAGGTGCAGTTCACTTTGAAGCTAATGGATCTGCTCACATCACATAGACTAGGAATGTATTTATGTACAGACATCCATATGTGAAATTATCCTGATCTGGTAGTTCTTTTCTCTTTATCCCATTTATCTAAAATAGCTTCCAATCTCTAAGTGCAATAATGAGTCATATGGAGGGCAGGGAGATAGGCTTGAAGTATTTTGGTGATCTGTTTCTGGTCAGAAATACATTTTTAAAGTAGATTTTATGAAACATTATGCCAACCACATGCTGGAAGTGGCATTTTTCAGTGAACGCAGTACCCTATCCATCTATGTTTGGGAGGAGGTGAAAGCAATTAGTGCATTTTAAATCCAAGCCAGACGCTCAGACAAGACATGCCTTGCCATGATTCAGTGCTGTTGGGAATGCACAAACAGGGAGCTGTGTTCAAGTATATTTGTTTGGTGAAGCTGAGGATGGATGAAGCTGTTGATGTGACTTCAGAGCACCTATTTCATATACACTATTTCTCCTTTAAAAATAAGACATTGCTATTTGATTTGAATATAAAATATTAAAACTCAAGGAACTGAAAAGGGAAATGGACCTAATGTTAACAATAAGAGAATTATTTCTGCTGCCCTGGACTGCTGATCAAGACAGCAGGGGAGGCAGTCAGAGATCCTTCTAGGAAACACCTCTTCTAACGCTTGTTGTCCATAGTGCAGTTAGTCATCCCGGGCCCTTTTTACACCTAACAGCATTTCTACAGAGTGATTCGCATGGCCTGATTTATACAGCTCCATGAGGGTGGTACGTATCAGGACCTAGAACATCTGTTTCTCTCCACTTTGCGTGAAGTTTAGATAACTCTTTCAATATAAACATTGAAGATGTGCTTGGTCAGATGAACGGAATTTTTCTCTGTGGAAGAGTGGTTATAATTTTTCCTTTATCACAAGAGAAAATTAATCACAAGAAGGACCTCCATGGACCATATCATTATCACCTTAGAGCACAATTTACAGAGGTTTGTGTGGGTATTTTAGAAATGGTTTCAAAAGCTTTTACTAACTTATGATAGGGTCAACATTCCTGTCTTTGCAATCACGGCTTCACACTAATATTAATTCACTCCTGTTTTGCTCTGCTTTGCATTTTATCCCATGCTGAATGTAACACTGGTTGGCTGTTTAGTGCCTTTTGTTTCACCCCGATGCGAGGCTGCAGGTGGGAATTGTGCCTGATGGGAGGGCTCCTGCAAATGTAGGGATCTGCTGGACCAGGCTGGACTTCTGCTTTACTTGTTTTGGGAGGGAGAAACTGCTCCACATCATCAGCTTCAGGACTGTCTGCTATGGCCAGCCTTTATAGAGCCCGTGCACAGGTTATTCTCCTGTCCTTCCTGCACTCCCTCAGCTATGCTCTGGGCATCAACGTATGAGCACATCAAAATCCAGACCTTGCTTTTTACAAGATATTTTGAGAGCCTGGTACTGAGAGAACAAGAAAGGACCAGAACATTACTGTTGGTAAAATTCCACACTGATTGCATGTTGCAACTATGTAAGAAAAAAAGGTGAAAATGTTTTGCCTCATCTGTGTGATTTAGGAAATAAAACACAGTTTGTAAAACCTGATAATGAGTCTGGCTGATACAGGGGTAGTGCTGGGCAAAGAGATCACTCAAGAAGTTCAGTGGTCACGCTAATGCCTGCATAAAGATCTTGCATTTACTCCATTGCTATTGCTTCTATGACATACAGTGCACTAGAAAAAAATGAGAGCAAATAAGAAACAAAGAGAGACTGAACACAATAGCAAGGGGTAAGAGAAATTCAGAACATGAGAAAAGCACTGAAAACTAAGAAGATAATTAAATTATATTTTCTTCTTTTCAGCTGATTTAAATCTACATCTTCTCAAGGTGCAAAGAGAAGGAACAGCCATTGCAAGAGCACAATTAAAGCAGAGTTTTTATGTGATGCCAACCATCCAAAAGGCAAAAGTCATCAGAATAAAACAGACCCCAAAATCTAACATGTGTCATTGGCCTAGAGCCCCAATAAAACAGTCATTTGTTAAATTGACTTCAAGCCTCCCCCTACAAAACCCCTATTTCTCAGTGAGAAAAGCAGGTACGAGACTTTCTCTGGGAAGAGTGAGAGAAATGCTTCTTCCCTGTTTTACTGTAAAGCATACAATGCCAAAAGGAAGATGACTTACACAGACAGATGTTTTCTCCTCTGAAACCAGTGTTCTACCTTGAATTTGGCTTACTCAAGGTCCTGGAAGGCAGTGGGGGATTTACTGAGAAAAAAAAGGGTGACCAAAAGATGTTTGCTATTTCAAATAATATGAAGTTGTGACTCAGCAAAAGCCAGCTCCTGCCATCTTAGTCATTCCTCATCTCTTAATCCTCAGGTCAGGCTCATCTCTTAATTCATCATGTCAAGTAGATCAGGAGATGTTTATTGGCCTTGCCCATTTAAGGAGCAGAATTTTAGGCTGAATGCACACAAGACAACTATGAAACAGAACAAAAATGAAGTATAGGCACGCAAAAGCTAGGCAAAATTCCAAGGTATTTTCTCATGAAGTAATATTGCCCTCAATCCTCAACTCTGTGAGTTGAAGTAGATATAGCAGATATAGAGAGGTAGTAGATATACTGCCTTGAATAGTTGTTATTTCACACATCCAGACATAATCCTGAAAACAGAGTTATTTTTGATTCTTCCATTTTCTTTAAATAATTGCAATTGTAGAGAAGACATGAATATGCTAGTGGTATGCAATGAAATCTGAGATGTGAGATGATTTATATATTCCCAGTGGAGAACATTGCATTGATTTATTCAAAATGCAACCTATCATTATAAGTCAAGGACTCTTAAAACATAAGAGTTCTGAATTAAAATGTCAATTTTTTCCTTTAAAAGTAGGAATTAGCGATCCTGCTTTTCCTATATGTGATCTGGATTAATTTAAACAGGCTTTATATTAAATAATATGTTTTAATGAAGACAGTCACTTGGTAGGATGTCTGTTAACTCATTTTGCCATTGCCCTAGGCAACATTGTTTTTGTCTCCATTGTTAAAAAACTCTCTATTTTCTAAGGCAAGGAACTGGCATATTTTATTTTACCTGCAATGATTCTATATATAGAGAATATTTTTTAGAGTGATCTATGTTTAAATATATATTTAGCACATCTGTATGAGGGGAAGACTGGACCTATGATGACTGTACTAATTTAAGCCTTTAAGAGAACTAGGTTCAGTTTGCTGATGACTTCTGCTTTACTTATATCATGATCTACAAAAGGGATTAGTGCTCAAAGTGTGACACAGGTATGATTTAGGTGTTGAAATCCAGAACAACAATCCTCAAAACATTGGCTTAATCTCTGGAGGATCTCCATGTCATTCTTTCAGAAGAAATATTGGGCAAAGGCTACTTGCAGACACTTTTCACTCACCTCTAGGGCTTCTGTCAAATGAGGAATATACAGAAGTTATTAATGATCATAAAAGAAGTCCTCACTACAAGAAAGATGTTGTGTTGCTGGAACATGTCCAGAGGGGAGCCACAAAACTGGTGCAGGGTCTGGAGCACAAGTCTTACGAGGAGCGGCTGGGAACTGGGGCTGTTTAGCCTGGAGAAGAGGAGGCTGAGAGAAGACCTTATCGCCCTCTACAACTCCCTGAAAGGAGGCTGTAGTGAGGTGGGGGTCGGTCTCTTCTCCCTGGTAACAGGCAATAGGACGAGAGGAATTGGCCTGAAGTTGCCCCAGGGAAGGTTTAGGTTACACATTAGGAAACATTTCTTCACCAAAAGGGTTGTGAAGCATTGGAACAGGCTGCCCAGGGAAGTGGTTGAGTCCCCATCCCTGGAGGTATTTAAAAGACGGGCAAACGGGATGCTTAGGGACATGGTTTAGTGGTGGGATGGCAGGGTTGGGTTAATGGTTGGACTTGATGATCTTAAAGGTCTTTTCCAACCTAAACGATTCTATGATTCTAAACCAATACACTTTGTGGAGGACTTTCACCAGGAGGTCTAGTAACATTTTAAAAACAATCAAAGAGAAAGATATTCTTTGGAATTTAATTAAATTTCAAGTATTGTTTTACCTTCTAGTAACACAGTTATTACTTTTCATAAGTTAGTATTGTACATTAAATGTTGCTTTAAATTATTTTTTGGTGATTAATTAGGTTTTTGCATTGATTTACTGATTTACTTTTGTAAAGAGTTTCATTTAGTTTTCCTTGTTGATGTGTTAACATTATTAAGAGATCCTCAATGCATTTCAGTTTTGTGCATCAGAAATCTTATTTTTTAAAATTACCTTAAAAATGTTCAGCATATCCTTCAAATGCTAAATACTCGGGAGGCTGGATTTGCTCTTCCAATTACATTATTATGAGACATAATAAATCATAATTAGAATTTTAGTCTAATATATTCTTAAAATGGTGCTGCTTAGCTGTTCTGGCAAATGCCATTGCTGTTGTCTTAGGTCTTCAATGGGCAGTATCTCAATTTAATGGGCTCCTCATAAAACAGTTAGGAATTTAAAATTTATTTTTATTCTACGTTTCCTAGGTAATTTTGAGCTTCTGGTTCTGTGAAGCCAAAGCCTTTTTCTGTTCCAAAATAATTCTGAAGCTAAAATTGAACAAGACTAACTTTTATAAAAATGAATCACCAATTTATTAAATTTTGGGAAAACTTACTGTTGAAGAAGACAAAGGAAATCCAAAAATACCGAGAAATGTTAGTAGTTTTACATGTACCTATTTTAAGTTTTTGGAAGCTGGGAGTCTAATCACCAGGATTTACAGTGGACTATGGTACAAAGCTATAAAACCTATCTTTGTCTCAGGAGTAGATTTCTTTCAGAGAAGAGCAGCTTCCAAGTGATGAGTACAATACCCACAGGGAGACACTGCAATTCAGTTAGAGTCACTTCCCTGGTAGCAAAAAGGAGTGTAAAATTTCTGTGAATTCTCTCCCTCCTTCTCAGTCTCCTCTGCTGATGAAACTGCTGGAAAGCTCCGGGCACCAGGGACATGCAAAGCCTGAGTACCTCCGTGTAGGGATGGCCAGTTGGAGACTGTGCCTGTCCTGAGAGCCTGGCTGGGTCATCTTCTCTCTTCATTTCCCAAAGACAAGAAGGCTGCAGACATGTGGCACTTTCAAAGAAATCTGTATGGCCTTGGGGTATTGTTTTCTTTACTTTGGTTTTCAGTAAGGCACAGTATCCTAATTCAGGTTATTTTAAACACTCTACCAATGTAGTTTGTTTTCCAGAGAATTTTGGTAATAAAGAGTGACATATACTGAACCAGACATCCATTTTCTCTTGGCTGCTATTCAGAAGCATAATTGTTTATACAAAATATTTTTTTCCCTGTGATTTTTTTAAGGATTCCTTTCACCATATATAGAGACAAGGAAAGCAAATGACACTGACAGCCATTGGCCTATAGTAGTTAATCTCTTTTAAATAAAACATAAGGCCAGAACTTTCTTGTTAACTATAAAATATTATTCCCACAGATTCACCTGTTTTCAGTCTTAAATATCAGGTTTTCACTTAATTGCTTGAGCATAGGTTTGCTGAAAACACCTATTCTGAAGAAATGTCATGCATAGGTCTTGTTACATTGCGTATGCTATGGATTGTTAAACACCTCCTTCATTTAGAGCTGATAACTCTTCAAGGAAATTCCTGTGAAAGATTTTGTACTGCACGGTCCAAAGAGGTTTTTTGTACATTTCTTAGGATTGTCTCCTATGGCTTTTGTTTAATGCTTTTACCAATTTCATGTTCCTACATAATCCTAAAACCCATGTTGGGATTCCTTTGCTTATTTAATTATACATAAAGTTTTGAGGAATTACACTTAGATTTTTATAGGGAGATCACTATATACCATGATTTTTTTTTTTCTCCTTTTGAGATATCGAATGTCTTGAGGATAAGATGTTAATAAACTACAAATCAGAACGATTTAAATAGTGATCATATGTAAAACAAAAAAAGTTGGGCTGTACAAAATAGAGAGACTGATGTTATTGAAGTTAGGCAGTGGGTATGCATGCACTTTAACTCTAGGGAGACAACCAAAATGCAACCCAAAAGAGGATATTTACATTCTAAATGACTTATGCTTACATTTACATACATTCTCACACAGCAGCACTACCCTACTGTAAATTCTTTCCACTGTTTTTATTCACTTTTTATTCACTCTTTTTAATACAGAAAATTCCTCATAACTGCAAGAAGGAATCTGCACAGATAGCCTCCCCAAGGTTGAGTGTGCAGGGCTGAATGAGCTGGGGCGGAGAAGTCCCTTTTACTTGTTAGCTGAGAACTTTCAGTACAGAATCACGTGGAGAACCCAAAAAAGGATCCCTATAATGGCATTAGCACCAGGCCAGAGGAGAACAGAGCCTCGAGGGAGCTCTGTGCAGTGCCTGGCAGTCTGGGAGCTGATTTCAGGGCTACCTAGGGGTATGAGTTCACAAACAGCTTCTGTACAGAAGCCTAGGCAACCTTGCCAAGATATAAAATAATAACTAAATAACCAAAAGGCTTCCAGCATCAGAAAGTATTCAGTGTCTCAAAGGTGTAGTTCTTACATTTCATCTGCACATATTCTCTTTCAATACTTAACTTTGCGTTTTAACCTGTTCTGGTAATTATGTTTCGTTATGAATAGTTCACCTTTGATTGATAGGTGGAATTGACACTGTTAATTAGGATTTTGACCTCACTTCCTTTAAAGCCAATGACAAAACTCCTATTGACTTCAAATAGCAGAGGATAAAGCTTTAAAGAGCAAGCTTTTATTGTACTCATATCAAATAAATTGCTGATACCTAGACACTGCTGAAAAATGATGAGTATTCATGGGGAGACACCGGGAGTCAAAGATGCCTTGCATTTTGCTACACAGGCTTCAATTTCAAACTTTTTCAATACTGTATGTTGAAAAGATACCTTCTTTTGCAATGCTTACGTTTGTCATTTGAAATAAGATAATTGTCAAATTAAATGAAACAATTTTTACAGAGGTATGTTGATTTTCGATTACTGTGCATTCCAAAATATGATGGGAATTTTGCTACTGGCTTCAGCACATCCCAGAATTCATTCCAGAAAACTGACAGATTTATGGAAAGTAGGTTTCAGTACATTGTTTCCCTCTCTATTTCATAGAACAATAATATTGTATTTATAACATCTTGCTTTCTGTATGCACATATTTCCTTTTCCACAGAAGGAAAGAGTTTATAAACAATGACTGTACTGTGATGTTGATAAGGAAGGGAATCAGTAGGACAATTAATTCTTCCATGTCAGATGTGAAAAAGGAAAAGATGTAAGAATGACGCATACAGAGCACTTCTCATCAGCGCAGAAGTGGTGGTGGGGATGTTCAATGGGACTGGCATGGAAAATATGTTAGTAGGTACTTTAAAGAGTGGGAAAAATTGGAGTCTGGGGTTTCAATGACATGTTTTTTCCACAACAAAGCTGGAACCCAACTCCTAACCCCATTTTGACCCAAATCACCCTTTGTTTTTCCCTCAGTTGTGCTGGTATGCTTGTTCGTGGGGTTGTTACAGTACAGTGTCACTCAGAGGAGGGAACAAACAAGGACAAGATACTGGAGGAGACAGGGAATGTCTAAAGCAGATTTATTCATGAAGACATACTTTAAATTACAGAGAGAAGAATCATTTATGTGTAAATCATTGACTCCTATAGTTTGCATATATAAATTGGATTAATTATAATGAATCATGAGTCCTGAAGTGTGAGCCCCTTACACTCAGAATAGCAACTCTCAACAGCCCAGTCCTAGAATTAATATAGCATCAGTTTTTATGCAAAAGTTATCTTACAAAATCTTTAAAAATAGCAAGGTGTTTTATTTTCTTACCACAGCACTTTAGAAAGCTATTGGAATAGAGCTGGGTTCATGTTGCTGCAGTTGGCAGATGTCAGGTATCTAGTGGAGTTCTTCAGGTTTTGGGTCCCTGATAAATCATGCTTGAAATTAGACTTGGGGAGAGCACACCTTCAAGAAGCTAGATAGCTGAGCGGCAATGGCAAGCAGATAATCCCTTTTCCATGTTGTGGATTTAGCATGGTGGCTTGAGAACTTCACATTTTACACTCCTATATACTTCCACATTTTGCTCTCTCCAGTACGCTTTCTGGCACTAATATGGCACATGCCTTGTCCAGGGGCAGTCATACCCTTTGGCAGCCCAAGCATTTAAGAAGAGGAGCATCTACCTCTGCTACAGCCTAAATTTCTCTTCTGCAAACAGGCACAGGACCAGCTGCAGAGGGTAGATAGTCGTTACCTCCTACCAGGTGGAAATGATTAAAGAAATAATCATGATCTGCACTGTCCGAGTTATGGCCCTACACTTCCCAGACAAGTTAAATTAGTACAATTGCAGCCTGATTAAACCATATCTCTTGCATCTTAATTTCCTTCTGGTATATCTGGTTCCATCAGGCTCCTTCCAATGGATTCCCATTTCCATTTAGAGTATCACACCAGATGCAGATCAAAGTGGACGTTTATCAGAGTCCTTTTCAATTAATAGTTATATTATAATGGGGCTCTCAAAAACTAATTTAGAATACACCAGCCTACACAGATCTTGTTTTCATAGCAAGATGCTTTTAAATAAATGTCTGATAATGCCAAGAAAATGAAAAGTGAATTTGCATAAAATTAATTTTTTAAGTCCGCTAAGTGCATACAGAAATATATTTGCCTGATGAGGGAATTGGACAAACAAAAAGGTCTCTTCTGTCTATAAAGATACACCAATTTATGAGAAATTATATATAGTGCTATATACTTACTGGTGGGAACTTAAGAACAGAAGTCAGTGATAAAATCACACTTAAATCTGCTTTGATTCTTTTTCAGGGAAATGTAATTGTATTGTTGAGTAGGTTTTAATTTCCACACTACTTAAGCCCATAACAAAAAAAAAGAAAAGAAAAGTTGATGAAAACATATATGGAAGGATGTAGAATTATCTTAGAAGGGTGTACGAACACTTTATTAGGGTCCTGACCACTTTATTTTAATGGACTGTTGACCAGCTTTCTACCAAAAAAAAAAAAAAAAAGCCACACAGGTCTGGTTTGGGAGATTTTTTGTTAGTTTAAGAGACAGGCAGCACAAATATTTTAGATGTGTAATAGCATGAGTAAAAATAATTAAGACAAAAAGCTACAGCCATGATTCAACATTTGGATCATTAGCTTGCTCCTCAAATAGGATAGGGGTTCACCTGAACTTTGCATGAAGTATGAGTCTACTGTAAAAATCTTAGTAAAGATGATAAATCTCTGATAGCAAGAATATTCAAATGCTACTGTGATTAGCTTAGTTCTAAAACAGGCTGAAAAGGATGCTCCAGGATAACAGGAGCATCTAACTAAGTTGCACAGATTTAACATACTAATTACAAGCTAATCATAATGGTTTACCTATCCCGTAGCCGGGGCCTTCCAGCGACGTTAGGAAATACATTGTTATTATTATTACAGCTACCAAAAAATTCAGAAATATTCTGTATCTGCTGTTGTAGAGTTCTTAGTTCTCTATTACATTTCTTTTTCGTACCTCAAAATGAAGATAGGTTTTCACAAATAAAAATGCATAGCTTTTTCACAGTAGGCAGACTAACAAGAAGTTAGGAATAGTCAAGAGAGAAATGTGTTGTTGACTTTAAAATTTATTTTTACCACTATTCTACTACTACTTCACTCATTTTATATCTGTATGCCCTGTGAACTGTCTATACAGCACTGACAGCTGCTGGGTCTAAGCTAGTGGTACTCATGTGGTTGTTTTTTGCAGTCTATGAACATATTTCAAGATAGGGCTTTGTTGAAAAATATTTCTGGTGGATAATATTTTACAGCTGAAGCAAATCACTGTAGATTTAAATGGATATGTGTAGATCAGTGAGTATAATCGTGTATAAATTTGATTGTCCATAATGGACAGGAATGCCATATATCCTTTGGGTTAGGTGAGCTGTTCAGATCCCAAAATGTGTAGAACACCACGTCATGAGGTAATATATTCCGCTAGAACTTTAATCCATTACATAAACTTCTCTGAATTCCAGCCAACCATTTCTGTTCACCTCTAACTGGGAAGTGAATTGTAAAAGAACATAAACTGGCCAGCTAAAATTAGATGTTCCATGTTACAGGTCAAGCTTGTGTTATATATGCCATCAGGGTACACCACCAACATGGTAAGGATGGCTTTGTTATCTAGTGTTTATCTACTTAAAACATAAAGTTGTCACTTCCCAGACATTCATATAATGGTTGATCTCTACTTTGCAGTTTTACCTTCTATCATTGCCCCTACTAGAGGGGTAAAGACAGGTTAAAGAAAAAATGCAACTAGTTAAGGTATTCTAGTATTTTGGAATTTGGTAGTTCTTAGATTCTTTTACATTTTTTAATAGGCAGATATTTTCTCTGGAGTAAATGGAACACACATGATTTTTAAGTTGAAAGACTGAAGAGATCAGAATAATATCCATAGTATCCACTTATTTTTTTGTGTCAAGATCTGATCTCATGTTATTGTAATATTTTGATCAACTTTAAAGAAGGAAACAGATGTTTTGCACTTTTTTTCTTACATTCAAGAGTAAACATCACACAGCTTTTTACCATGAAATTGAAAGTCAGTTTCACTTCTAATAAATAATTTCAAGAAATTCAAGACAGTCATGTTGATCCAGTCAACCCCTTAAACAGAAGCATCATGCACAACAATTTTAAAAATCTACCAAAATCAGCAGAAAAAAATCAGAATTTCCACAATCTATTCAGCCTATCCCACCAAGGAAAGTAACTTGAAATGCATTTTGTGCCATCATATTTCTGACTCATGTCTGACCAGCAAGGCCCAGAGACATTCAAAATTTATTAGAAAGAGAGACTATTCCCAAAAGTATGCAACATGCTCTTTTCAGGCCAGTTGTTTTGAAATAGCAAAAGTTTTTGTCTCAGGTGAGTCATAGATTTAAAGCTGACTAATGTGTCAGAGAGGATCTGAGAGGTATGCCTCCTCTGAAGAAGTATAATTACAGAGATAGAAACATTTACTTGGTGTTATGGCCAGGTAGTGAACATTACTGAAATAATCTGAAGATACTTTTGGCCTTTGGCAGCAGTTCACACCTTCCTTCTCACCATAATATCACACTTTAAAATAAGTAGACCTGGCAAGAATCTTATCACAAATTGTTTATCATGATCAAAATGGCCTCTGGTGCAATATCCTCCAAGATACATAAATAAATATCTCTCCAATACAACCGCAAGTTTTAAAGGGTAATAACAGTTGATGACAACTAACTATGCCATATTTGACAAGGACTGCCTTAGGTCAAGCTCTTTGGCTATGAAATGTATAGTATTGAATAATTTGGCTAATTATACCTTTATATCCAAATTCTCAAGTAATTAAGTAATTCTGTCCTTAACCAATTGAATTTCCACTGGACTATTCTTCAGATAAGAATGGTTTTCAGCATAAAGGCGGAAGATACATACATCTTTTATGAACCCCAGTGACTTCCTTTTAAGAGAAAGAAAAGGAACTAATGGTGAGTTACTTCTTGTTTGGCAGTAGTTATACCCATGAGATCAACTTTGCCTAAGCTGGTTGCACTTATTAGTGCTGGATACCGTAGCATATTTCTGTTAGTGAGCTTGTAATATATGTGTTTCTGGGATACTGAAAAAAATCTATTACTTGCCTACAAGGAATTAGAAGATTTGACTCACAGATACATTCCCAATACACCAGGGAGATTACTAGACTTTAAGAAGAAGCTGGTGAAAGTATTTTGAAGCACTCCCCTACGTAGGTTAATTTCTAATCACATATCTATGTTGTCAGCATAAATTTACCCTGACCTTTGCCTCTCATATATATGCTAATTAATAATTTAAGGTTTACTGATATTCGTATCGATGGCATCACTGTAACGATTATACCTATTACTCCTCCTGCAATTAGGGGTTAAACCAAGGTCTTCCAAAGTGATTGGTAAAGTATATTTAGTGATTTCAAAAAAGCCTTAAAGAGGTCTGTCCATCAGTGGGTTGATGTTTAACTCTTGAGAAGCAGGGCTGTATGAAAGATTACTAAATTAAGCATCCAAAGAAGCACTCATAATTATTACTCTTTTTTAAAAAAAATTCTTGACCAACATGTGACTGCAGGGTAGATATCATCATGGCTGACAGTGCACTATAAATATGAAGTTCCTGAGCCTCTTGAACAGTCTGCAAGGTAAGAAGCAGACACTTTGCAAATTCTACTGTATAATTTTGCTGTGTACATATTCATGTACAATACCGAATTGATGATGACACATTTTCTGCATCTGATTAGTCATGATACAAAAGCCAGAGGGAAAAATGTATAGTCATAAGGATGAACTTCCTAAGTGTTTTACTTCTGCAGCATTAGTGATATTCCTGCAGATTCAAATGGGATTATTCTTGAGTTATTTCAAACACAGCAGCATTGTTAAAGCTTAGGGTCCAACACAAACCAAAGCAGTAACTGTATATTCCTCTAAGATTTCACAAACATAAATTTATCCTAAATTCAGTTTTAATTAAAATATTTCATGATAAACTGGTATTTCTATATGTGTTTAAGCTTACATATACTGGGGTCTGTAAATTTACTATTCCCTAAGAGCAGTATGAAAGAACATCTGAGCTGTGCAAGAAATCAGAGCTTCTGTTTTCAAACCTTATAAGCTGGCATAAAACACTAAGTTAATATTCAGATGCTATATTTATTATACATGACAAGAGATAATAAGGTATTATTAATACATAATAAGTACCATATATTAGGAATGTAATAAAGATGCAGTCTCTGACTTGAAACCAATTATATCATTCCACTATTTTATGCTGCAAAATTTGCTTGAATTTTCTTAAGAGTTCAAAAGGAATAAAATCAATACTTCTTGAATATTTTGTTTTGTAGACCTGAACATCATGTTGCCAATCTTCCCTGTGAGTCTCAGTCGTATTTTCAAAGTGAACTCCTAGAGATACATGAATATATCACAAACCCATTTTTGCCTTTAACAGAAGGATGTTTCTGCAAAAAGGAAAACTGAAGATAGGACCATACCTGCAGCCTAGGAGGTCTGAAAGCCAAAAGGTGAATTCAAAGCTATACACACTGTGTATAGATCAATCTCATGGAAGTCTGATTCATGCATTTTCTGTGCTTCAGAATGGCACTACTGAAGATGAGTTAGAATACCCTGTTTCCTCACTTCTTGTTCCTTCAATAGATTTTTCAATATTTTCTTTCATTAACCTTTAATTAAGATTTTAAGACTCTGTAGCTCATTGGAGCAGCTCCAGATTCCAATAGCAGGTAAATATTAATATTATTCATCATTGTCATTCAAACCCAATATTCTCTCCTACCTCTGTTGTGTGTTCATATAAAAAAGCATCCAACTGAAAGTGTTATATTTAATTAACAAATTAGTTTGCCTGTGGTAGTTTAAGCTAAATATTGAGAGGGGGATTTATCAAATTACTATATGGAAAAGCTGCTGGAAAGGGTGATGCTGCTTGAAATAAGGCCTATAACAAAACTGTGCGATGGGCTAGATTTGTTGTTAATAATAATTATTATGACTATACATTAATACATCACACAACTATAAGCACAATTATAACCCCATGACAGCTGTTAAGAGTAGCAATCTCTCAGACTATATAGCATCTTTATCTTGAAAGATTCCAAATACGTAATAGATGCAACAAACCACAGACCAGACTCTTAGAAACAAAGAGCAGTGGAAAGCATTGCCTATGAAAAAACCAATCACTAACGTGTCCTCGTGTTATCTTGCACAAAAATTAAGTGCTCAGAGAAAAGAATCATGGGCTAGGTGAGAAGTGCTCGCCTCACCTAGAAACTCTGCTTCCCCCAAGACCTCCTGCAAGCTCCACACAGCTCTGCATCACGCTGAGCATGGAGCGGTGCCTCAAAAAGCCAGGCAAGAGCCCATGCCTCCTTCTTTTGGAAAATGTGCCACTAGTTTCCAGGGCATGCAGACATGAAATTTAAGGTACTAGAATTAATTTTTCAGAGGCACGACTGCAACTATTTGAGCAATGCAATGGTGTTTTTACATATAAGAAGTTCCTTGAATTTATCTCATTCACACAGAGAAAAGACAAAGCATTTCCTAACAGTTCCCAGTCCCATAAACATTCCCTAACATCAGGGCAGAGCAGCATGCATTATTGATCAGAAGAAAGAAGGAAGTGTAAGAAATTACCAGAATATCACTTACTGGGCTTAGGCTGATGAATTTTTAGGCTTTTCCAAATTAAGATGACTGGCTTTGTTATTTTCATCTTGTGGTTTGGCTTCCTTTGGATAAGGAGCACGTACTTTGCTGAAAACTGCTTTAATCAAATGCAATCTCAGTCTTGCAATATGATTCAATAATAACTATGCTTTCCTTTGGCATGTTAGATATCCATTGAAAAACTTTGGACTATCAGTTATTCCTCAAAGAGCAACTAAGAAAAGGATGCACAAACTTCGTATACCAACTTGTTCTTAATATGGATTTATTTTGGTAAATACATCATCTGTACTGATGACAGCAATGTCCTATATTGTAAATTCAAAGCATTTCACAAATGTCAATGAATATCTGAGTGATAGAAGGGTTTTCAATTTCAAACAGAAGAGGATCCATAGAAAAGTTTTACAGAAGAAACATTCAAATGCAACTTGCTGCAATCTGAAAGATAATTTAACTCTTCTTGTCTCTGCATGAGTTCTTGTCCCTTTCTTTGTACTGCAGTTCTCCTGACCCTACCATGAGATTTCAGGAGCAGAAGAAAACTTGCAGAACTCTCTCACACAGCCTCAGAAAAACCCTGACTCTGACACAAGAGAAAGAGGTGGCTGAAGCTGGACCACCCATTCTGGCAGCTGGCAGTTAAGTAATCTTTCAACCAGTCAGCCCTGGCTACACTGTCAAACCAGATGCTTGTCCAGTGATAACTCATCCATTTTGTGTGTTGACCAAGAAATTATAAAGTAACTCCTGTCATACCATAACCACAACTGAATCCAAATGGTACATGAAGACAGAAATCTTGAAAAACCCCAATAATAATAGCAGACTTAAACCTGACACCTCTTCTCTGTTATACATCAACAGAAATATCTGCATGTGGGCTTTTCTCCATTGGAAACATCTGTTGGGGCTCCAAAAAGAGTAACTGCCTTATTTCAGTTTATACACAGAACTCTAGATGAAGGCAGCTGAAAATGCACCACATGCTACAATGCCTTTTTTTTCTTTCTTTGGACTGGGGGGAGGCATTTTCCTTCAGCCATGGGCTACAGCAGCAGCTCTCGTAGAACAGTCTGGCACTGGTGGGAGGTGAGAGGGGAAAAATGAGAGAGAACACAGCAAAGCATCTCTGTACCTATGGCAAAGAATCCAATGGCATTTTCTGTCACTGTACCAAACTTCTGCCCAAGATTCTGAGGAAAAAAAGTTATAAATAAAAACCTGCACTAAGCAAAGGAATCTTCAACTGATGCTGAAAATGTCTGAGACACTGCAAAGCTACAGAAAAAGAAACATGGTAATTTAAAACAAGCTACAAAAGGAGTATGGAGGGTTTCAGAATCCTCTCGCAAATAAAAGGTCTCACTCTTCTAAGTAGACAACTTTCATGAATTTTTTTTTCCTACAGGACTTTAAAATGAATGAGTCAGCTTGTTAAGATCAAACAAGGGAAAGGAGGTATTGTATGTTTAACTTTCTCTGCTCTCTATGCAATTATTAATCCAGTATAGAAAATAAAATCTTCACATAACCTACCTGAGACACACACCAGTTATTAGGCAATACTATGTTTTGAATTTTATTTTTTTTAAATTTTGATTAAAGATTTTAACAGAAACATTTTGAATAATTGAATAAATGAAATTTTAAGTCATTCCTGAAAGCCATTGTCTAACATCGGTATGGATAAAATTTAAAAAGCATGTTAGTGTCTTGATTCCCTGAAACTTCTCTTTTCATGAAAATGTCAATGGCCCTCTGTAGAGTCTATCCACTGAACAGAGTTAAACAGTTCCAGTATCTGCTTTTCCCTCTATTTGTGGAAATAGATGCCTAGGGACAGCTTCTGTCAAGAGAAATAAACCTCACCAGTCAGATAAAAGCGGGCAAGCAGGAAGCACATTAAAACCAGCACCTTGCACTGTGAAAGGAAAGTGATATGAGCTGATCCTTGCTTTCTGTGGCAGATGAAATGCCTGTGAACGAGCATTTGGTTAATAACACCTTATCTCATCTCCAGAGAACCTGTCTGGACAATATGATTGGGCTTTTTTTTGCTTCACAGCAGTATTATTTTGTGTTATAAAGAAAAAAACCACTTTTCTGCATTAGCAGAGCTTGGGCTACTCTTGATCTGGAGGTTTGCATCATTGCATTTAAATAGGCTTGTATGTATGGGAATTACTGCTCCTTTAGGCAAACTCACGAACTTGGATGTGTACTTGCTGGCTGAAGTCTAGCTGGCTGCTGGTACTCTGCTCTGGAAATCCAGTGATGCTGAGGCACACCAGCAATAGAGGCACACCACACCAGTGATTTCTGAATAGCCAACAGTGTTTAAATGGGAAGAAAATCTCATACCACCCTGTACATGGTCAAAGAGCTACCTGCTTCCCTGCCAGTTATACAGCTATTTTTAATTTGGCACCTTTTGAACACAAAGCCATGGAAATGACTTATCCGAAGAAATGGGGACCACTGCCTTTGTGTGCCACTGCCAATTTTTACAGGAATACTTAATGTCTGCATTAGTCTGAACGTCTGAGGCTCTGTACCCTGAGCCAGGGCAGAGTCCCTCCTGCCCCCCCACTGTGGGAGCCCCATTAATAGCCTGCTGCTTCAACACAGCAGGACGCCGTCTGTGGAATTTATTCTGGAGTTTCTGAATGATTGGGCTCACAACCCCACCGAAAACTTCCTGGAATAACATTATCTCATTTTACAGAACATAGTGTATCTAAGAAATAGGCTGTTAGGCATGCAGCTTATGTATTTAACATTGTAAACTAAAGTGGGTTTGCAGAGTTGTGAACAGTAACACCTGAAGTATTTTAAAACCATGTCTGGCTTAAGTTTGCCTGAGTTTTCCTCTTAGCCCTTTGAAAAAAGCTCCGGTTTCTAGGCAATGAATGGTGAAGTCAGATGATCAACAGCAACTTTCTCTGTTGCTGAAATGAACCAGAAGCACATAATATATGACTAGTCAGGGTGTCTGGCTTTTAAACTGCTACCAACATGAATTATTCTTGTCCCTTTAGAGGGACAGATAACATCATAGCTGAGATTTGTAAATCTATCCCTTGCTCATCCTTCACTGCAATTTGTGCTGCTCTTATTTTGTGTCTAGACCCTTCTGAGCATAGAGTCCAGCTGGTTGAGCATTAGTCAGCTAATGTCATCCTTGGCTCTGTGGACTGTGTTTTATCTTGAAATGTGTGTGAAAATGTAGACAGTGTGAGCTAACCTATACTTATCAAGACTGACATGGCAAGAGGAAATTCTGTTGAAGGAAGATATGGAAATTTAGCATGCAGATGACAGACAAAAGATATATTAAATTCCCAGGGTTGTGTGGCCAGTGATGTCTCTCTTTCTCTGACAGATTCCCATTTGTTGTTTTGCTTGTTGCCCTTTTGATGGTAATTTGCCGCTTCACGTCGGTCATTCTCAGGCCTTCTGCTGACAGGCACATGAGAAGAGGGGTGTGGAATATTTTTCTCAGCATTTTTAGACTCCTGGGCAATTCCCGAGGAGAAAAGAGTAATGAGAATTCAGCCTTGTCTTTTTTTCCTTCTGAAAGTAGAATCACATGAGGAGGAAAAACAATTGACTCTTTTTTTAATTTCACACACTCACATATGTGCACACAGACTCACACACAAAGCCATATAGAACCAAGACAGATATGCCTGTAGGGTTCGAGCTGAGTTGAAGAACAAACTGTTTTAATTAATATTTTGATCAACCTTGCCAAATTTAGAGTGTAAGTGCAGTCTGGGAATTTTTCTCATTAGTACTGAACTTCATGATAGAGGAACATGGAGTGGTGAGCTCATTAGTATCAGCCTGCCTATGTCTGAAGGCGTACATGATGACAGGACGACACAAGTGACAAGAGACAGGGGCTGTGGTGCTGAATGTTAAAAATATCCCTTGCACTGCTGCTCTGCAATATTAATTTTACTAACACAGTTCTTACAAGAGGTTATGGTGAATTAATGGAAGAATGAAGTGATTTCACAATATTTCCCTAAAAGGAAATATATTGGCTTTTTCAGCAAAGAGTGAAACGAACACTAACATCTGCCTTGCATTAACAACTCATTTGATTCGAGAAGAGGAATATACTGCAGACATGTTGCATAGGAAATCAAAGTTGTTTCCCTTTGCTGAGCAGAAAGATACAAAAGGTTGCCAGACAGGCTTTACCTGTAATAAATTCGTGTTCTTAACAAAATATTAGCACAGAGAAGTACATGAACAAAAATAACAGTGAGAGTAAGAGCACAGATGAAGTACACAGACCTACAGTGCCACATCGGCCTGGCAGCCTACCTTGTCTTCCCTTGCCCCTTGCCAAAGCATGGCAGTAGCTCCAAGGAGCCCTGGAGCGGCTGCTCCAGAATAACCTGTCAGCTGAAAACATTTCCTCCTAACCCCTGTGAGTTAGTGGTTGCCTTGTGGTCTAAAGTATTGGACTTTATGTCCTCTATAAAAGCACTTTATGCTCTCTAACGTAACATGGTAACTTCTGATTATACATAAAAACATCCACTCTAAATCCCGCTAAATTCTTGGCCTCGGTGCTACCCACAGGTTAATTATATGCTTTGTAAAAATGTCTTAATACATTTTCAATCTGTTGCTTTTCAATACTTTTGAATACCCTTTTCTTGTTCTGTTGTAGGAGAATCTATATAGAAGCATAGCTCTACAATACACAATTCATAGATTTACCTCCGTTGTCTTTTCCTTTTGTGGGTGTGCTTGAAATAACCTGAAACTCATCATGACTTTAATATTCTTAACACTAGTTTCTGCCTCTGTCCTGCCTTTGAAACATGTGGATCAGAAACGAGCATGTCATCCCAAGAAAAGCTCTGTATTATAACCATTTTCAACACAGACATTTTCTAGGTTGTTCCTTGTTTGCTATATACAAATATTTTTGTTTCTTTCTTTGTCTTCTCTTCCATGACTTGCAGCGATAGTCAGGATTTTTGGTTTTTTCCTAAGTAGTTATTTTGAATTTAGAACTCCAGGTGTAGCTCTATAAAGGGTATGGAAAAGTGATTTTACCAAGGTTAATGAAATATATCATAAACATTTGATCTTTGTGCTACAAGACCAGGTAACACAGGTCTGGAATTCTGGCTGGTAGTTCTGACATTTCAGTTTTCACATAGATAACTGAAAAGCTAGAATATTTCCTCCCTCTTTTTGTGATCCAGTTGGCCCGGTAGCAGGGAACAAGGTTTCCTCTGAGGTGCTTTGTTGGGCTTCTGGTGTAATTCTATGGAAATCTGTAGAATTGCAATGAGATGCATATGTGTTTACAACAGAGAAAAAGCTCTCCCCAGTTACTTAATGAGAACTTTATATAAAGTACAGATACCTATAAACTTATAAGAGCTAGTTAAAATTAAAATTCTGGTTTAATTGAATGCATTTTTCTTGCTATGTTATTTTTTTGCAAAAGTTTGTATCTTTTAGAAAATGATCAGATTTCATAAAAGCAACCACTCAATTCAAGTTTGAATGTTTGTTCCAAGTCACAAGAATTGTATTTTTAAACACAGCTCCAGTGTCTTATGGGATTTGCATTTTCTTCTCATCCTCCTCTTTATTTCTGCAGCCAGAGCCAGTGATACCATAATAAATCTCAGCCAACAAGCCAGGCAGAAGGAAGGGATACCTGAAGGTATTATTTTAGAGGAAGCTGCCTGCTTGGGATGGCAGCTTGTGGGTCTCAGCTTGTCTCTGAAGAGAGATCAGGAAATAAGCCCATGTATTTATCAATCAGCTGCAACTGAAAGGAAGCTCTTGGTCAAATTCATTTAAGCCATTTGGTGGGCAGTGATTTCAAACCTAGATGAAATGTTTCTTGCTCTTCCTAAAAGAGTATTTTTTATATTCTTAATAATCAAAAATTAATCATTGTTAAAGAGCATTCTTTGGCTATTATTCTGACTTTTTTTTTTTTTTTTGTCACCATTTTCTGTTTTCTCTCTGTACAGGAATGTTTTATAGTTTCCTACTAAGACCACTGTTTCCAGTGGCTGCAATTTCTGGCAATTATGAGGATCAATATGTTACAGCAGAACTTGAGCTACTGATATTAAGGATCATAGTAAGGGTGAATGACCTAAAATGTAAGTGGTCAAAGCCCAAGAATCATGCAAAAGGCAATACCAATAACATAAAGTTAAACATTATGAATAAGAAAAGGGAGGGTGGTGAAAAATGCTACATTTACAGATGCTATAGAAAACTTTGCTTTGTTTACACATCTGGAACTATTATTCTTTCTGGAGTACAGTAAATGAATGAGAAAAGCAAAATGTTTGGTAATCTGTGTTACATGTCCCTTGACAAGCCAACTCCACCAAAGCATGCCCCTTCCAAAAAAGAAGAGTGCTTCACTTCGTGACAAGAAAGAAATAAGCATGTAAATAAATACTGAGCAGAAAAGGTCCTGCGCCTTATATCAAGTAGGTAACTTACCCAGTCTGCTCTACTAGCCTGACTCAGAAAAGTGCAAGCATTTTATATGTCAGCACCTCATAGCATAGACAAAATTCAAAGATTTGTTAAACTAAACTACCAAGATTTATTTTTTATTTCCAAAAGTTGCTGCTGTTAAAGCTAGGAATTTTTACGAAAATGAAGGAGCAGATGCTCACTTAGTATAAAAGAAGCCATCACGGCTGTATAAGGTCTAAGATGTACAGGTGTTTTCTTCAACTATCAGACATTAAAAAAACATAAATGTGGTATGAGCAAAGGCATGAAAGTTAGCCCTTACAGTCCTGGAGCTCACAGAAGGTAATCTAAAAAGATACCAGGCCACTGGAAGAAATCAATATTTTTTAAAGGATTTGTTTATGCATCTATGTTTGAATTACTGTATGGTGTTGACCTTCCAATCACCCACTGCAAATTATTGGTATTATAATTTTTATACTGCTTAGTTGAAGAGCCTGATATTTAATCGCATCTTAGTCAGAATAATATACACTATCCAAGTATTTTCTAATGTGACACCCCTTTAGTGCTCATCTTTGTCTTTAAAACCTAAAAGGAAAGATTTATTTGAAAAACATAGTTGTTATTTTGCAATTGTGAATTTTGGCTACCCTTTACAGTTTGAGACGCAGTGTGTCACAGAAGTAAAAACATTGGTTTGGAGAACCTTCGTAAATTTCTGCAGGTGTTAAGCAGTGCCATCAAGTTGAGAGCTGACAGAAGTCAGGATAAATCCACATATTTTGTTGTAGCTATGTTGCTGCACTGTGATGCTGTGCAGTTTTTCACTGCTCACATTATTTGTAATTGTTAATCTCTTGGCAGGTTCTGGTGCAAGACCATTTCTAGTCCTCTTCGCGACAGATGGCTTTTCCCCCAATAGACATTTTTTTTGTGTGTGTTATTAACTTTGCATTAGACCTGTTGTAAGAGCACCATAAAAAGTTATGTGCTTCAGTTTTCAACAGTAAAATATTTATGCACGCCAGAATTATTTATGTCCTGTTAATTGAAGTGAAACAATTTGCAGTTCTTTTTTTTCAGAGTGAAATTGGTAATTATGTTGTAAACAACCAAATTATCTGCACTAATAACTTAAACTTAACTGTATATACTTCGATGATCAAAGATGGTTTTCATCTTATTTTATTCCCTGTGATTTTAGACACTTGCTTTCATACATAACCAGGTACAAGAGAATGCACTGATAATTAATTTTGAGGCAGAATCCAAAGCGATCATTAACTTTGATTTATAACTAAAACTATCTGGGTTTGAGAACATGATATACAGATTGAATTGCTGTTTAATCAAGTATTTCTTTTCTGTGAGTATTAGAAGGTATACTGGATGAATTTTTGCCTATGTACTACATAATGTGAAGCTATCAGAATGATTTCAGACATGCTGTGCAATCTTCTTTCATCTGTCAACAGACTAGTTGGTGTGTTTGCTCAATACGGCTATATCTTTAATCAGGGTAAAAGACATAACTTGACAGAGTGCAAGTATTTTAATTGCCATGGAGGCAAAGAACTAAATTATAAGAGAAAATCAATTTTCAAACTTAGGTCCGTTCTAGAACTGAAATAAGATTTCAGACACCTAACAATTTTGAACTTTGAGGTTTGTCCTTTCAGAGCTGCAATAACTTTTTCTGAAAGGACACATCCAACGAAGAAGAAATTTTTTTATCTGTGTCAACACTGTTAACTTTTAAAATACTTGGTTTCGAAGCACTTTTAGGTTTTCTGTTGTACCAAATAAATGCCAAGCAGCTTGTTCAGCAACCGTGCAATCTTTTCATTCTTCTTTCTGTACCCTTAAACAGTTTTTGTCAGGAGGGGATCTATGTTCATTTGACAGTCACACTAAAATGAAAATAATTTTGATTGCTGACATTCCTCCCTCCACCCCTCCAAGCTGTCTTAAATTGTCAGAAACAAAACAGAAGAGAGAGTCTTTGGGCTTCAGGTTGCAAACAATCATTATCACATAGTGAGATTTCTGTATAAAATTTACATCTCCTGTAGATTGGGACATATTGGAGCCCCTGTCAGGTAGTCATTCAAAATATATCAAGCTGCCAGTTCACAGATTTTAGCCTAGAAGCCTTAATGTCATATCAAAAATGTGGGCCACTTTGGTGTTTAATAGGAGCAAAATCTTGGTCTCATAGCTCATAAGTCTAGAGATTTCTCAGGTGTGACTGTTTCTGGCTTGAGCATCAACATATAAAAACTGAACAAGGAGAGCATTTCCACACAGAAGTACTGGCAATTTGCTGGTGGCTGGCATGTTGCTAGCCTTTCATGCTGTAATGCCTAGGTGGCTTTGACACGGCTCTGCCTTGTTGACTGAATGACTGATTTGCATTCGGGTATCTCCAAACGCATGAGCCAGCTACAGTCTTGTAAGGACACTTGTGTCATTTTTGTTTATATTCTTATACCCTGAATGAATATATATTGGTTTTGCTTCTTGACAGCTTAGAAAATCCACAATGCAAAACAAAAGACATCCAAACATTCTCAAGACCTTGGAGACTTCTTCCTGAGTGCAAGTATTTGCTGTTGCCTCCTGCTCTCACCCGGTTCACGGAGGGCTAGAACCTCAGTTAGAATGAGGCTTTGTAGCTGTATTCACTGTCACCATCAGAGGACACAACCAGTTTTTTTCTGGTCTTTTCCACACTGTTATAGCGTGAAAAGAGAAGCTCTGGGAATTTCTTGTTCGACATCATCAGAAAGCCAGGGGAGGCACCAGTTTGAGACTTTATAGTTTAGGCTGTCACTTAGGTCACACAGCTTAACATTTCAGTAGTCTTTCCCTCCAAGAAAATTTTTTATTTTTAAAACACTGTGCTCAGAAATATAAAACAGAAGCAGAAATATACAGGAATCTATCCCAAAGAGCCTATGCCACTGAGTGAAATGGAGTAGGTGAGAAATATTTTCAGTTCTCTTTGACACATTCCCACCCAATTTCTTTGATTTATCATATGTTAATGAGAAGACTGGGCCTCATGGAAGGCTGCACAGAGTGGAGGTTTACTTGTAAGTAAAGCTTATATTATATAATTAACTGCAGTTGGGAAAAAAACCCCCACCCAACAGTCTTTTAGATACAATAGTTTTGGAGGGGGCTTTTTTCAGCTATAGCTATACCCCTAACCAATACTACTTCTAGAAGGGCTGTAATTTCTTTACATACTATGCCAGGTGGATAAGCTCCACAAAAGTTCTCACATACTTGGGGGACTATTTCCATAGTGCCTAGGACAGAGGTTGGCTGCAGAAATATCTTAAAGCCACTTCTGCACCTTGAGAAGTTTTGTAGCTGTTAAATGACTATTTGGTACAAAGACTGATGGAAAAGACAGCACTTTTGTTCAAGTTGTCAAGTGACATCTGGAATCCTTAGAGAACTAGTTAAAATAAGTTCCACTGGAGATGCCTCCACATAAAAGTGGTTATCAGAAAAATCATTCATAAACTTTGTACATATTATCCATTCACAGAAAGAGTAACTCTTATAATTATTAGCTTTTCCCTTCATGCAAACAGCATGCTGACATGGTATTGAACACTGTTTAAGGCATGAGAATTGTCAATCAGTGCCTTTTAGAGGGATACAAGCATGCTAATCTCAATAGAGGCTTCAGTTTGTGCTTTTTTTGTTGTGGGAGACAGGAAGCATTAAATGAGTCAAAAATTAGCAGATGGGGGGCCCTATTATTTGGTTAAATTCTCTGTAACATCTGATCCCCAGCTGGCAAATAGAAGAGTATTGCTTCATGAAGGTGACTTTTCAAACTAAGATGCAACAAGCAGACAGGTGGGGGTTTTTAATACTCCAGTATCTTCCATAGAAATACAATCTCAGATCCCACGATGGTCTCAATCATTGGGTGGAGTGGTCCCCTAATTGCTAGGAAAGGTCTATATGAAAGTAATGAGACATTGAACGCCATCTGTTCAGACCTTAGCAGGGGTGAGTTGGCATAACTCCCATGAAATAGAGTATTTGCCCTATGACTAGTGTTACTGTACAAAAATGTTCCCTGTCTTTACCTTCCCCTGGCCACTCTTACACATGTTTTTCTACAGTCCCTTGGCCATCAAGAATTGCAAGTAATTCAGGCTGTGATAAAACTTGGTGAAAATGCACCCATCAGTGAGCACAGCAGAGAGATCTCAGGGCATGACACCTACCTGGGCACTGTAAAAGTCTGAGAGGAAACAGCCAATGTATTCCTGACTCTGCACGAAGTTTAAAATGCTTCATTTTTGTTTCTTTCACATATTAATGTTGCATTTAAAGCTGCTCAAGCTTACAACATCTTTTATTGAAAGGTTAAATGAAGGACATGGAAAGATCCCAAAATTGTTTATTTCTCTGTATAGTTATGTCATATGATTTTCTATTACCCAACTGTAAGTCTTTCAAAATGCAATTTATTCACAGTGACTACTTAAAGCTTATTCTAACCATTAGTTTCTTTCATTTATGTAACTGTTCAATATGACATCTGCATACGTGCTTCCTAATAGCTTCATCTACTGATCTTCATAGGTTTTGCATGCTAGCATTGTAAGACACACACAAAAGATTTGTTGTTGATTATACATATAATCTCTTTAAGTCAACTCTTCTGTTGTAAAGAGGTTCTACAGCAAAACATGTTTTGAACTATTATTTCAGGCACTAATTTTCCTTTCAGTTTATGACAAGGTTTTTAAACTATATAGTATCAACTATTTCTTTTTCTCTGTGTGGGGGGGATTTTTTTCTAATCAGTTAAAAGAAAAAAATTCTTCCTTTTTTCTGAAGAGACACATGCATGCACACTCTTTAATTTTAATGAGTAGTTGAACAATATAGGTCAGGTGAGGAACTGAAACACATTTTACAGAAAAATGTTTTTCTATCTATCCAGAATGAGAGCAGCTATCCGAGGCCATTATTTTTTGCCATGAAAAAAAACTATAAAAGCTGAATAAACCTGAGAAATAAAGGAAAATCCAACACAAATTATGATTTAGAGCAAGCCAAAACTCATAATTTTAAAAAAACCACAACAAAACACAACAAACCTAAACATTCACTTTTGAGTAAGGACAAAGAAATGGGTTCTTTTAAAGACCAGACAGCAAGTTTTTGGTAAGACAGCTATGAGAAGTGCTCAGAAGTCTGCACGCAATGTGCAATTGCTGTGTCTTATTTCTGCAACGGAGCAAGATGTAAAACAAGGATTAGAGCTGACCTGGGCCACACAAGGGGGCATGGGCACAACGACAGGAGGCCTTACTGGGAAGGAGCATGGATACACACAGGCTTGAGGTATGTATGACTGTGGGGAAGGTTAGAAGGGAAAAAATAAAAGTCATTACTAACAGAAACGTAATGTGACTGGAGAGAAAATAAACTGCTCCAGGTTCTCAGAAATTCTGACTGCAGTCACCTAAGGGTAAAACCCTCAGTGTACTTCATGACCCATGTGCCAGCCGGGACAGAGTCTGCTTTGAATATCAGCTGAGAGATATTGGGGGGGGGGTGTGTGAGTTAATTGGTGAATGGAGGAACAGGGATTTCAGTAAACAAGTAGCTGCTCCTCATTGTAAAGGGTTGATAGACACTGAAACGTAAACCTTTATTTCTCCTTATGTGCATATGCAGTGTGATGTACTGTTCTATGTAAAGTATGCAAATTCATGACATTCTTGCTGCTTAATTTTGAGATTTTGCAGTGTTTCACCCCTATCTTTCAGAACATTTAATTATGTCTATCAGTTAATAAAGAGGACTATTTAAGATTATTAGATATATTATTATATTATGAGATATGTTTTTGAATATATGAGCATAGCTTTCATTCTGTAAACCTGATTTGTCAGATGACAGGAAAGAACAGTGCATAAGGGGAAAAATACCAGTTTCTACCTCAATTTAACTCATATTGCTGAAGTAATTACTCACCACTTGTGACTGGAAAATTTAGAAAAATGTTGAGTACCAGTAAAAAAGCCTTGCAGTATGAGGAGGTTGTGACTATAAGATTATTCTATGGAGAGAAAATTTTTATTTACTCACCAAAAATAAGGTGTGGGTTTGAAAGTGAAAGAGATAGTAATTAAACTAGGACCAGACAGGTTCAGCCACTACAAAATACACTTTTTATGTGACCTACTGCTGATTGTTTATGATGACTCAAACAGGGGGATCTCTTTAAATAAGAGTGGAGTTAAATTATGCATATTCATGGGGCTGTTTTAAAGCAGTCTTCAGCTGCCATTTGAGAAGCCCTAGGCAATCCAGGACACCTGCACTGTGCTGTGGCAACAGGCAGAGGCCGGACCAAGATCCTCAACAGCTCTAAGCTTAACACCAAGTTTTGGATTCCCAGTCTCCACTGACTGCTGACAGACGGATATTTGCAGAGCCTGAACAACAGCATTTTTATAAATTAAATGATAAATAAAAATATGATTTCTAATCTCTGTGGATTCTTCAACTCAGAATTACATTTCTCATTTCATTTCCACTTGCATAGATTCTACTTCTACCACAGGCAGTGATGTTATTTCACTATATAAAGACATCCTTTAAAATTGTATTTTACAAGGCAACTGAGTGCTTGTGTTAACGTGCAGATCCCCTTGACAACTGTAGACATTTTCCTCCAGAATACCGAAATATTAATTTGTACACGTGCATTCTCCTGGAATCTTATCCCCAAGAACTTTTAAATTAATGCTCTATTCTGATCTCCAAGGGTGCAATTATGTGATGTCCTATTCTATACAGTAAGTATCGAGGAACACAAATGAAAATACATATCCTCATCCTATGAACAAGTGTTCTGTATGCGATATGCTAGGACTTGAGCTGGTCTACACTGAGACAGAACAGAAACCTATCAGAAGATTCTGCAGAGTGGAGTCATTTCCACCAAATCTGCTGCCACATCTTTTTCATGCTACATCACTTATAGCTCTATATCACCCAATAAATCCCTCATCATGAGAAGCACTATGTCATTCCAGAAACACTCCAGCATGTTAAAGAACAGGACTGAGAGAATCTTCACTGAAGATGCTTCTAAATTTGATTTTTTATTCCATTGCTTCACCATGTTGTTCTTCTAATGATTGCCATATTTTATTTCAAAGCATCTAAAATAGTTTCAGTCCTCCTAATTCTGTCTCACAGATTTAGACAAGTATTCTTTTATTTGTTGAGCAGTTAAATAGGGCATTAGTTTTCTGCAGGCAGTTCATAATGTATTGGTGTTTGAATGACAAACATTCACTAGGTATTTGTAACAATAGTGGATAAATATTAGTAGACGCTAGATCAAACCAGGGGTTTACAGGACCTGGGGTTCAGTTTCAGACGACTCCAGCAAACACTTCTGGAAAGAGGATAAGAAATAGGGCATGTACAGAATGATAGGAACTCGAACTAGAGGTCACATTCAGACCATTCTGCTACTAGGATCGGTTTGATGAAAATTATGACCTTTTTTCCTCTATCCTATTTTATTTTCCAGTACTAAAAATATTGCAAGTGCCTGAGGCGTAAGTCTGAGCAAACCTCCATTATCGCTCCAGAGACTTGGCACTTTGCTCATTAGGCTCCTTAGGATCTAACTGAGTGACCTTGTTTGGTGAGAAGGCACAGATGGAGTCTGTCAGTAAATCTTGTTAATGTAACAAGTATTCCTACTGTTATATGAGGTTTGCACCTCATATAAGCATTTCTATCCCGAGTAAACAACCACCATTCCCTCCTACCAATGTCAGCCCCTCCCCCCCCCCCCACTATTTCATGCCACCAGGTACTTCAGCATTTGTTTTTGCTGTGAATTACCAAAAAAGAACATCTTGCTGTGAGTGTAGGATGATCTATCAAAGGTAGGCATGTACCTTGCTTCTAGAGAAAGTCATGTTTGCTTTTAAATTTGGAAGTGTTACCTGACAAACACAACAGCTTCCTTCTGCTCTGAACCTCAAGGAAAACCTGAGCTTAAAAAATATTTTTATGACAGGAATGCAAATTTTTCCTAGATTCATGCTCACCCAGTAGTACTATATGATATACATAACTAATACCATAAGATAATAAATAAAGTGTTTATTCATGAAATAATTTCAAGTGGTTTGTTTCTGTGAGAAAATAAAAAGCAGGTTCCAAAGCACTTTCAGCTTCTAAAGGGCAATGTTAAAAAGGTGACACCACCTTAGTTCAGTGGACTCCTCTGAGTAGAAGAAGAGGGATACAACACTAACTGAAACATTTAAGTAAAATCCAGTGTTGTGAAAAACTACAACCCTGAACAACAGGATAAATTTCATGCTGAATAAGCAGTTATATTTCCTAAGTGTTTTGCATTGTTAAAGCACAGCAGCAAATCTAACAGTGGTTGAATTAGGGACTCCCTTTTTTCATTTCTATCTTCAGATTTGTTTACTAAGTTTCCCAGTCCAAATGGGATTGCGAAGGCACAGTTTGAAAGCAACAGCTTTGCATATTTTTAAATTATTTTCTATCCTGGTTTGCAGATCAAGCTTGAAATTGGAAACTGAGATGAATCTGCATTCCCTTTTCCATAGCCACTTGGCTCTACAGGCTAGTTCAGGACTCCAACCCCCAGATTTTAGAACCCGAATGAAAAAGAATAGTCCTGCTCACCCTGCGTGAAGGGCTGACTTCATTGGGGTCTCTGTAACACCACCTGATGACTTAGACTGCTTAAAAAGAGAAGAGAGAATAGAGAGAAGAAACCACACAGCTTTTACTTCTGCCTTTCCATCCCTCATCCCCCTCCTAACACCCAGCAAGGTTCTGCATTGAAAGCCACCACTGTTTACAAACTTACTAAGGGCTAGGGTTTATAGTGTCTGTTTGTTTTTAAAGTTTATTTTCTTCCCTGTATATTTCTGCCAAGTTCTTGTTGTTTCCAATGTTCAAACATTTTTTTATTAGTTAAAACTTCTTTTTGCTACTTGCTACTGTAGGGATTATAAAAAGAAATTAAATTTAGGATGACAATGATCATCTTAGGCAGAGGAATAAAACCTCCCTGCAAGCCTGATTACACAGAGAAGATGGTCTGATAACAATTACGTTGTTAACCAGGCACCAAAGGTAGGGACAGGCCTGCAGAAAAAGACAAACTATCATTATTGAAATCTTTAAGTTGCACAGAAACTGATGTCCAGATCCTGCTACCACAAGAATGGTAAAGGCTTCTCAGGATCTGATGGGAAAGAAATTAGCAGAGTATGTTAAACAGATAAATGGGGCATAGGAAGCTATGCTAGGCAGAAATATGTTGGAAACATTTGTTTTGAAGAATAGTCCTGGCAAACTGTTCTCAACATTGTTGTTTTTGGTAAGGTTTGAATAAATGGCTTATCTTGATCTTGGCTTCAGAGATTTAGACAAGAAGTGAAATTATGACCTAGTATGATCTGTGACTCCAGAGATAAGTGCCACTTTCCTCTGTCTGCAGTAAGAGGTTAAAAAGTCACGTAATTACTGGTGCTGCTTATCTTCCTATGTAAAAGGGGATTATTTCATTCCTTCCTTCCTTTGTTTTTTCACTAGGGTCTTGACCTGGCAAAGGCTCACCCATTTGAAGCTACTCCACGGCATAAGAAATAAATGCATGTGGGTTTGGACAATATGACTTTATACTATTCCTTTGGTAAAACTGTCCCTCAGTATGTGTATGTAGATACTCTGGAAGACTGGCCTCCTAAACAGCACTGTAGACTTAACAAAAAACATAGTCTGTTAAGCACAAGTTCTGTAAATAAAATAGTAATAAAAAAAACTTGAAGGAAGTATTTTAACTTTACCCTTTCCTTCAGTAAGCTCTAATTATGACTTGCGTAACACGCAAAGACCTTTCAAAGATGTGAGTTGTTATATGTGGCAATTTTGCATGCTGTAGTTGTAAAACAGAAACAATGCAGTTCTCATAAATTAGCTTTATTATTTCTAAGACTGATAGGTCAGGATTATCAAGCCCTTCCTTTCACTTTTTCCTGTTCACTCAAGCTATTTTCTTGTTATAGTGGCTCTGTGTTGTAGTGATCAGTGTATTCCAGGTGTCCTGTCCTACATTACTATTACTGTAGGTGCCTGTAGTAATGAAATAGCAAGCCTTAGCAATTCTCTCTTGTAATGGTTTGTTCTCATAGTTAATTGACATAGCCACGGAAGTAGAGCCTTAGATTGCTTCTGCATCACTGCGGACACACTTTCGGAGAAAATATTCTGGTCCTAGGAAAATACCATTCACTTCAACCGAGAGGCCCTGCAATGAAAGCCTGAGGCAGCTGGAAGAAGTGGAGCCTGAAATTCAGATTGCCCTCATTTTATCAAAGCAAAATTACCTTTTTCCCCAGGTAATTCATAAGATATTTCCATTTCTAGTTGATTTTAGCCAATTTGTCCTAAACCTTCCAGATCTTTTGGTGAGGTGTTGTCTTTCATCGCATTCAAATGCAGTTTGCCCTCATACAGATTCTCTATTTGTACCATCATGTTATTCATTTATAGCTAAACTGCTAAATTTAGAAATGAAAATATATTCAGGAATGAATAAACTATTCTGAGAGTGAAAACTTTGATGCAAGGACTATATTTTTCTCCCCATGTTGAGTTTCTACGTGGAGCTATACTTGGCAAATTAATAATTGAGATGTTGGTTTTGCAAACACCAGAGCAAGCTTGCCATTGATTACAGTCACCTAGAATTGTCCTGGAGAAATATCTCACTTCACAAGGCTGGGTTTGCCAATAACAATATAAACTTATTTGCTGATGATTTGTTGAAATAACTGTGCTTCCTTCTATAGGTTGGGATTACGACTATTCTTTTTCACATCCGTATTTGTGGCTCAAGAAACATCCATAAGGTGCTTGCAGATCATTAAAAAAAGTACTGCAGGGGAAATGAAAACAGTTATGATGGCTTCATTAATTTAACAGTCATTGTTTTCCTTCTTACATGCCACTGTCAACAGCCTTAAAGCAAGCTCTGAAAGCAAAGTCTATGAGTTGTTGTTTTGGCAAGTTTCTGATTTCATTTAAATCCATGCAAATCCAGTGTAACACCATTAAAGTGCATGAATAATTGAAAACTTTCCACTGAAACTATTTTTCTAAGTGGGGAAAAAATAATTTTGACAAAACTAGTCCTCCTTCTTTAAAAATAAGCTCTGATTTTCATGCAAAATTTCAGCAGAAGAATTTTTCTCATTTAAAAGGTAGAAAAGGATCATTCAGGCAAACTCTAATTTGTACTGTCCTACCTGAGACTGGATTCAGGACTCCTTTGTCATGCTTTTTAATCTGGAGAGATCTAAATCAAGCACTTGCACCTCTTTGCCAGTTTCTGCAGTGTGCGTGTGTATGGTTTATATACATACATAAATACACAGGATGACATATTTCAGGTTTATCACCTCAGGAGGAGAGAGAATTATGTGCAATAGTCTCACAAAAGCACTTAGTTGATAATTAAACTCTATGAATCTCAAAGAGAACCAATACTATTTTTCTATAGTCTCCCATGATATACAAAATAATCTTAGCAGGAATCTGGAGCTTAATAGTGATTGGCATCAGCTCCAACGTCCTTGGTATGTGTCATGGCATGGATTATTGCTCCAATCAATACAAAACAATTTCCAATCAAGGGAAACAATTGTATATTGGTTTGTTCTGATCCATTTTCAGATAGGATTTCTATAGCCTCCCCTGGATTTGCAGCTGCTCAATTACAGTCTAATTGCATGACCCCTGTAGAGCAATGCCCAAGGAGCGTTAGTGGTACACAGTGGCATTCAGAACGAAGAAAACATAGTGAAGCTTGCACTTCACACAGGAAAGGAAAATGTACCACACAAAAATAAAGACAGCACATTAAATTACAGGTGTCATATGTGTTCTTGCTTACAAAAACTCAGGAGTGTTTGTATGGTCCTAAAATGCTGAACCCCCCATCAACTTATTGTAAGACATATAGAAATACTCATTAAAAATTGTATGTTTCTTACTTACAGAACAAAGACTAAAGTGAAGGAAAATAACCAGAGGTGGTAGCTTATATAGCAGAGTACCCAGAGAATTTCCTTGTTAAAACTAAGCAAACATCTTTTAGCAATGCTAGCCTACTAGACAAGATCACAAGTCATTGGGGAGACTGGGAGGCACCTTCAATCTTCTGGATATTCCAGGTCTGGCTCTCAGCCTGTGCTTTTGGGCATTTTATCTTTCCAGCAGATGTTTTTTCGTTGCTAGAACCTCAATTTCTGTTGATGCATCAGGGAATAAAGGCATTATATCAATGTATAGCAACAGTTTATATCAGGAGAGTTCAGAAAAGAAAGTGAAAGATGTTGTTTCTCTTCAAAGGAGCAGGGGGAAGATAGGTAAACCAAAGTAATTTCCCAGGTTGAAATTTTCTATGAGATTAGAGATTGCTGTCCTAATCTCAAGAAAAGTGTGGTAGTGAACTTACGTGCCAGGAAAACTGCTTCAAATCTCAGCTTAAAAGAGGTCACCCAGTTCCATGTTAGGACACAAACAAGTTCATATGCTCCAGATGTGTTGGATACAATCAGACAAATCTCCCCACACCCACAAAAGACCACAAATTCTGCAACTAATTCTGAGGATTTTTATGGTGAAAAAATTTTTTTTTCCTATGATTTGCCTGAAGATTTTTAACCTATCTTATTTTTTACTATTAGAATTCATGAACTTTGGAATAAACTGGTAAGAGTGCTGGGTAAACTTAAAGCCATCATTAAGAAGAAAGGACTCTGCAGTGAGCTCTAACTCATAGGAAACCTTTCTGCCTGCCTTTCAGAGCACCTGGAAGCTATTCTTTGCAGACTTGCTAGGGATGACACTGGCTTATGGATGTCTTGCCACTGGACTTTGCAACTATACAGGTGTCAGTAAATCACAATTTGTCAGCTCTCAGTGAAAAGCCAAAATAGCTTCTTCCCAAAGGCCCTTATTTTATACACTAAAAGAGAAACTTCAACTCTGTAAAAGCAACTCTCAAACAGGAGAAAAAATAGTTAGCGTAGAATAATACTACAATACAGGAATGCAAAGGCCAAGCAAACAATTGGCAGGTATATTCAGACTGTTTCCACTGGGAACTGAAGATAGAGCCTCTTAATGCTGAGCTCTCAAGTCTGCAGGGATAATTACAGGCCAACTATGTCACCCCAATAGTGAACACTAGCTCTTGCTATTCTGAGGAGTCCTGGCCACAAGGGACGGGCTCAAAAGAAGCAACCAGCACTTGACAATTCTAAACCAACTTATTTTGTAGTGACAACAGTAGAACATTTGGTTTGTCCAAAGTTTCACATACATTTTCTTAAATAAAATAATAATAATTAAAGAAAACCCTGAATGTAGGTTAGGCGTATTTGACCTCTTGACTTCTAGGACGTGGACGGAAGCTGAGAACAGACTTCCACAGCTTCACACCAGCAACAGGCTCAGAGGGGATGCCAGAAGAGTTTGGCTGGACTATGGGAATATTCCAAAAAAATTGTGGGAAGTCAGCAGGAAAATAATTTCAATAAGGCTTATACCAAGGTAAACTTTATTCATAAAATAGATTTGTGTATTGATGCTGTAATGAAGCTGTAGCTCTTATTCACAAACCCCTTGGCTTTTTAATTCATATTGTAACAGGAAAAATGTATAGCATAGGGCATTTGTAATTTAGGACAAAGATCCTACAGGGTGACATAGAAAACTATTTTCATTTTAAATCACAATATGCCAACTTCTAATAAAGAATCTGCCAATAGTGCCCAATGTAAACCCAGTAATGAAAGTAGTTGGTCAACTAAGAGTTAGTGTCTTAATTCCTATTTTATATATTCTTCACTGTAGCCCACAGACTGGCAATAGTTCTTAATCTTGCTGAGAACTTAAAAACTTATTCTACTTGTTTGTTTTGTTCCCATTTTGTTTTCTCATCATCAGTTGTACCTAACTACTGAGAGAAAACCATTTCTTTATTGAACTTTCACTACTGCATTTCTGGGAATGAAGGGTGGATTTAATTCTTTTTCATTTATTCGACATATACTTTTTGGACATATTAATAACACCTTAGTGGCATATATTACTTCTAGTCTTCCTCATGGATCTACTTCCTCACATTGTAAGGGGTGGACAAACAGGTTCTAATTCTTGGTACACTTTTTTGAATGCCTTCTAGAACTTTTACTGAAAAGAACAGCAACCTGCCAAAGCACAAGGCCATCATTTAAAATCTCCTTACACCTGTCTCATTTCAGAATGATTTTTGCAGGAAGAAACTGTTGTGACAGTATTTGTTATCAACAATATTGAACTGAGGTGAAAGGCAGTTGTTTTTGCAAGAGAGCAATGCCTTAACGAAGATCTTGATAAAATCCTAACTTGGGTGAAACATCAGTTTGTCCTGAATTGGACTCAGAAAGTTACCAGTTTTAACTTTGCATATGCACTCTTAGTTTCCTACAAAAGCATTTAATTTTCATTAGTTTGAAGTGAAAACTTTAGATAGTGATAATGTTCTCCCCCTGACACACACCCATTCCTCTAACTCAGAATATTTGATTGCGCATATGTATTAGATGGGCTAATACACAATCTTTGCTTGATTTTAATTATCTTGGACTCTGATGCCAATGTCAGTGATGACAGATGCTAGTGGGAGTTCTGAGTGCAAGTACGGGGCGAGTCAAGGGTCTGACTGTGCACTCCTTTGCAATAGTTCTGTGTTTAGCTTCTGAATTACTGTATCTTAATTACTTCTCCCACAGTTCTAACAAATACTATCATATGGATGATGTTTTTTTGAGAATACAGTTAAGACTCAATACATGCTTTTCTTTTAGTAACTAAAATTGTTTCTGAGACAAATGTATTAGTAATCCAAATTCAAATTGATGCATTTTTTTCCAAAGTCATCTGCACAAAGGATATTAAGGCAAATTTTGGTAAAGCTACTACAATAGATTAAACAAATCTGCTTTGATATTAGGGTTATTTTTTCTTCAGGACTAGTGCTCTTTAGTAATATTTAGTAATATAGAAACTGGAAAAAAGCAGCAATTTTATGGCAGCTGACCTTTAGACCTCATCATATGCTACCAAATACACCTTGTCCAGGGAATACTTCTTTTTGTCACACATAATCATTATTGTGGAATTACAGGAAATGGGTCTGAGAGATAACTTCTGTGCAGTTCTCAGGGCTGTTTCTTATGATGTTTCAAGTCAGAATCAATTATTCCATTTGTTTCTGGCAGGATGTAGTGATAGTGTTATGACAAAAGGTTTAAAGAAAGTCACTTACCCACTTACAATGCACCATTTACAAAATGGCTCTAGATATTTTACTGCTCATTTGAAGAGACTATTTTGATATTTTGCTATTCGCTTTTGAAAAACTTGTTAATGTATATTCCTTACTACATCCTTTTCAAGGAATGTCTAAAAGCAACTGTTGCAGCCAGAGTATCCAATAAAAAAAATATATATAAAAATAACATATATATAAATAAAATAAACCATTAAAGATTTAAGAAAATCATTCCACTAGTCTATATCATCCTTTTCCAGACTAATATCTTAGAAGAGCAGCACATATTTCTTTGTGACGAAGATTTTCTACTTGACCAATAAGATCCTCCTATGTCCTAAGGGTAATTCATGCAATTAGAAGAAACAGGTGAAACACAAAAAGAGAGTAGGTAGGAGATAGTCATAGACTGACAGGGAAAGAAAGCTGTAAAACACAGTTGTCAGTGCTCATTACTATCATAATTTCTAACACTGGTCTAATAGAGATCATTCTTCAGATACAGATCAGATTCTTCAAAACCTTAACCATAAGCCACATTTTAAGTACATGAGACAATCCTTAGAAAATTTATGTTTATTGCTTTTGTAGTTACTAAGATTCAAGCACACACTTCAGATGCTTTCCTAAGTGAGATTACAGTGGGAAACAGTATATTCTAGAGCTCTTGCTTCAAGTATTTCCACTTCTGATTGTACTTCCACTCTCTCTCTTAAGAAGCCATTGTTATTCAAAGTAAATCCCTCCAGAGCTTTCTTGGAGGGGTGGTTTTTTTTTTTTTATGACGAATGTTATAGAAATGCAGGGCGTATCATGTCAGACTGTTGTAGAGGCATCGTTGTCACTAACTAATGAAAAAAAGGCTACTTCCAATAAAGGAAAAATTTTTTGGTTTGGGCGTTAAAATATTACAACTGAAAACTAAGCATACTTTCTCATCTGAAACTTTCTGAGCAAAACCAGGATTTAAACAAAATTTTAAATGATCTCTATATGAAATATGACATCCTCAGTGGTAGTACTTCCAGTCAGCTAAGTGATATGGGAAATACAGCTAGGATCATGACATCTACTGCAAAACTGACAAAATACATACACGGTGATTGCTTTTTCCAGGTGTGAGCCCACATCCTCAGCTTGCAATGCTTCAAAACTTTTTAAAAACAGAAATTATGACGTGTCTTATCTCTTTCCTTCTCAATCTGCAACTAAACCAGTTTGATTTGAAAGCTGATATGCTTTTGCTTCTTTTCCCCTTGTTTGCAGTGTGGAAGAATGAGGAAGTGTGGCTTCCTTGTGGCATGGGAAGAGCTGACAGAAATATTTTTTCTTCAACTTGACCTTGTTTCTAGAAATAGTTTGTTCCACAGACACCTGAGGGACAAGCGAGCATCTCTTTCAGCCTCCAGTGTGTTCCTGTCTCCTGTCAAGAACTGTGATCACAGATGAAAGACTGTAGCACAAGCATCAAGAGACAATCCCAAACTACAGTTTGAATGTTGGTGCACTATCCTTGTGCCGCATTTTATACTAGAAGACGTGGTGCAGAGAAGGGAAGACAGATTTGGTATGATTATAGCAAGCTGCATTGCTAAGCAGCCATGAAGTGCATTCTTATATTCCTAGTTAGACAAAATTACAGTATCTATGTCTGGAATACAAATGTCTCAACAGAAGTACTTCTATCTGACCATGTTCTGGGGGGCTTTCCCCAAATCACTTGCCACTAGCTTTATTCCTTCCTGTGTAAATGTTCAGGTTAAAGCCAGCAAGCATGAACTTTACCTGCTCTGGGAGTACATGCAACCCTTGGAGATTAGGATCTCTGTTTAAAATTGTACGTTGGATGGGTCAAATGACTCACTCTAGATTCCTTTCCCTCTATGCATGGGTTAGAGATGTAGTTTGACTACTTCCAATTTCAGAAGCTTAGTTGGGATCCTAAGTTAGGAGTCACAAAGCCAGTCCTGAACGCTGCTACTGACGACAAAGTAAAAGTCATGCTGTGTATACACACTGAAAAGAAACTTTGCAGTTATGTCCAGGGACAGAGAACCCACGGGAGCTCTTCTATCAATCGCATTCAGACAAAGCAGAGGAACACTATTTCCTGGTGATACAGAAGTCATTTATAGCCTCCATCTGCTGCTGAACACAGAACCCAAGCTTGTAGCCCTTTGCTCTCTGTAGGGAGCTGGTTTGAATCAGTCTTCTTCGACCCAGACAGATCAAAGGTGTAAAAGTCTGCAGTCCTTTCCATGACTCTTCACAAACTGGCACCCGAAGCCAGCAAAGAGTTAAAATACAACACTTCAAGCATGTATGCAATTCCAGTAATTCCTTTTATTTTGTATAAACATACTTAAACTTCCATACCTGTATAAGTCTGGCCTTGGCATATCCATTTACTACTCCGTCGTTTCCCTAGTCTCTCTCTCCAGCTTTCATAGGCAAAGCACCATCTGACTCCCTGGCATTTTGCACAGCCGCACTCATCAGATTACTGAGTATGTTAAAGCAAGTCTTTTGTTGTTGTAATGAAAGTTCCGAAGACAAAAGTTGATTTCTGAACTTATACTAGTTACAGTAGGTGTACACTAGGTATTACAGAAGGTCACCCACGACTGATTAAAGAGAACAGCTTCTCTTCTATGCTATAATTTAATCCATTGTTCCTTGCCAGTTTGCAGATCCAGTTGCTGAGCTGCTATTACCCTTTTCCCAACCCTTTTCTACAACCTGGAAGACATCCTTCTATCTACAGATAGGAATATAAATACTTCAGCTAATGCTATTATGAGATTTTCTTATGAATGGGGGAAATATTCTTATTAAAACCCTTGACATTAGATTTTGAATAATCTACCAATCAATTGCCCAGACAAGTTGATAGAAGGCAGCCTATATCTAAAGAGTTTAAAATCATATCGCTGTCTTATCTTAATTAATGCATTAAGACCTATGCACACAATTCACTATTTTCATAAGATATTGATAGTTGACCTCATTTCTCCATGGCATTTTTAAAATGCATCTATTGTTCTATTGTGCTGCATCCAGTGTGCAACCTTACATTAAAGAAATCTTCTATTACAGAATAAACTCAAATATTTTAATATTTCTCTCAAATAATTAGTCTCAAGGTGTTCTGAGAGATACAAAACAAAGGAACAGAATGAGAGACCATGAAGATAACAAATGAGTGTGGTACATAAAGTAATGTTATGCTAGTAGTAGTTATGATATTATTCACCAATAAAAAGGGTACAAAGTCATCCTATATCTATGATCCCCCTTGTTATTCCTTTTTGTTTATTTGTTTTCCTTTGGTCAGTGGTTTCAGTTTGTGCAGAATGGAAGTAAACTGTATACGGACTGCTTCTGCTCTTTACTAATTCAAATTTTCTGGTGAGGAGTCCATAGCATTTTCTGCACGAAGCTGGTACGAGCTTTTAATTACACGAGCAGTACAAACATATTAATCTGGACATTGGTAATCTGTTTAATTTCAGGGTTGTAAAAGAATGCTTGTTTATCAGAAGTAAGAAAATAACTTGCAATAATTTATTGATTTGAATAGAGTAAGTCAGCAGTGATTTCTGCTTCAAAATGGCCATTCTGTTACCAAGGCATAGCACTCATATCACCATTAACCAAAGCAAACAAAAAAAGATATTTCAATATCAGCAAGATGAACTTTGGGTTTTTTTGGTTTTTGTTTGGGGCTTGGGTTTTGTTGGGGTTTTTTTTTTTTTTTTTAGCTTTTCTAATTAACATAGACAGGATCATAAAAAGGTCCAAATCTGTTAAAAATAGTTATATCTTCCACCCAGACTGTTGGAAAATCTTCTAATAACTCTCTAGTATTAATCACAGTAAAAATGTGAGTGATTTTGCTGCTCTGCCTAGACTTTTCTCATCTGAATCAGAAAATTTAGTGTCAAAAAGATTGGTGCATACATAGACAATGTGCATGAATCAGTTCCACTCACGAGGCTACTTGTAAGGCACAGGTGGGAGCTGAGCCTGCTCCTAACGCGCCTGGTACAGACTCTGGCTTGGCTTCACAGTGAGCTTCAGCCTGTGGGTCTCCCCCTCCAAGCTGAGCACTGTTACTTCAAGATTTAAAGCTTTCCTGCACTGTTATTTGCTGGACAGGTTGAGTTTATTTATATAAGGTGGACAACTCATAGTCTGTCTGCTAATCAGGTGTCTGATTTTCAGAAAATCAGCTTCTTTTCCATCTGTCTCTAGGGACCACATTGGTGCTCTGTATTGTCTTTCATGCTTCGCAGAAAGACATTTTTTAACATGCCCATTAAGCCAAAGACTGGCTCAAAATTTGCTTGTTTCTGTGAAGAGTGAAGAGCAGCAGGGAGGAGCAAAGCACCTACAGTACCTGGGGAAAACCTGGCAGGTGGTGAGAAGCCAAATCCTCTGTACACTGAAGTTAAATGTCTCAGCTAGAGGAAAAGGACAGATGGAATAAGCAGAAAAGTAGTGGTGATGTTGTAAGGACTGAAGGTTAGAAAATAGTGACACAGGCTTTAGCAAGCAGCAATGTGACTGGAGAAAGAAGAGGGACACATGGAAACATTTTAAAGCTATATCCTCACTCAACCAAGTGGTGCAAGTATCTTGAAGTCAGAATAATTTTGAATTACAGCAGTTTTTAAACCTAGCATGGTGAGTGAGGGTAAAACTTAGATGAAGCAATCAATGGCCAATCTCATCTAATTATCATGAATCAAAAAGGGTTCCCTAGTCTATTAGACATCATTTTTATATTAAAATTGGCAATACCAAAATTGGGGGAAAAGGCAGCTGGAATTAAACACTGAGTTGTACTTTGCCTCTAAAGGGGGGATCCCCAGAGACTAAACACACTGTGCTAGAAACATGTACAGGGTGATGGGCCATACGCTGTTATGACCTGTCAGTTATACATGGTAAGAAAACCATCACCTTCTCTTCACAGTGATGCCAGATTAAGCCATATTATTATGTATATTACCACCTGAGAATGAGAGTGGTCACGAACCACAGAAAAACCCTCACTGATCTACTCATTGGCAATATCGTACTAGCTCCTGTAAGTAAGCAAGATTAACTATAAATCAACATAAATGAAAATGTCATGAGTCAGCTGTTTCTACAGGAGAAAGGGCTAATATTCAAAACCACAAACCATTAGGAAAACAGTAATGACTGAAATGTGAAGTATTAGTTAGCAGCAACCCAAGGGAGAAAAGTGTTGATGGAGAAGAGAGATCTGGTTCACAGCCAATAGCAACTCTGGAGACTGATGTACTAACATAAGGAGATGATGCACTATTTCATAGCCAGAGACTACCTGAGTGACACAGAAAAGGCTCTTATACCAAGGCACGTTGCTGATCATGTTGATCACCTGTAACTTTTGACAGGTTTTAGTAGCGTCCAAGAGGACTTAGGGACCTGCCATACATGTAAACAGAAATGCCTGGAAGAGAGAAAACAGGAAAACTCTTCTGCTTACAACAATCAGATGTGCATATTGTACAGATTGCGTCCAAGATGGTAAAATGAGGCAGTTAAGGTGTCTGGAAAGAATATTGGTGAAAGATGTTTGTACAAATACCGAGCAACACACATGTGAAATTTTCCTCCTTTAATTGGACTCCTTTGTGGCTTCAAAATGCATGTCTATGGTGAAGATTATATGCAGCTGCAGTCCTAGTGGCATAGGAAGTGTTATGGATGAAAAAGAGAGACACAAAATTCTGGAAGAAAGTTAGACTTTCTCCCTAACCCTTCTACAGTGTAAGATGCTATGCAATGGAGAAGGTTTACGGAGAAAAGTCCTTAAGCCTGTGGGACTGCAACCACACATGAACAGAAACAAAAAGGAGGATTTTCTTGCACCTTGTAACGTTTCACATGAATCAACAATAATGCATTACACAAGGAAAAAATAAGGGAGTGTGTATTCCAGCCAACACTTTTTCCTCCATATTAATTTTAATTCAGCCTCTCCCAAAAGATTTGCTCTTTAAAGCATAGTCATATTGTCATGCAATTCACCGCACACTCTTCCTATTGCTCTCACTGCACTCTTCTTCAACAGCTTCCTGAACACTTAATAATCTTGACTCTTGACATTTAAGAATCTGTTTTGCTTCAGAAACATGCCAAATCCACCACATTAATATCCACCTTACCCACCTCACTGCTCTGTCTCCCACTTACTCTCCAAGATGGGCCCTGGAAATGTTTTCTCTATGCTTTTTTATATTGCCTTTTTTCTTTTTTAAGCTTCCCTCTCTAGGAGAAAATTTTTGCCTTAAAACCTCCCTTTTTCTCCCAATTTTCAAGTCCCAAACAGTGCCAGATACAAATTTTTAAAACTACATTTATTTTTCACTGCCATGGAGATATTCACCTTCTTCTCAAACCTCTACATTTTTTATGGATTTTGCTTTCAGCTTTTAGAAGTCTGGGTGTTTTTTCATAATGTCCTCATTATTATCTAAATTTCTCAGACACATTCTTTGATTTCTCCTCCAGAAAGTACTGAAAGTGAGAAGAGAGGAAAAGAAAAGGCTAGTGCAGCTGTTCCAATCTCTGCCCGCCCCCTTCCCCTGGTGATATTCACACCTCCCTCTCTTCAGAGAGGAGACTTTCAAGTCTGTTTTTTCTGGAATATCATCAGATGGTTGCTTATCCCCCAACACGGTCTGTGGAGAATCATATGGGATACGTTGCAATTCCAAATTTATGTATTCTGGGGTCTAGAAAGTTTTCCCTTCCTTTAAATACTGCTGAAGCCACACAGCCCTTTTGGGTCCATTATAAATACAGCTATGAGAAATATGTGTAAACTCCAGTGGCTGAAGCTACTACTGGTCAGGCAGACTTGTGTCCTGAGTTTCAGATAGCAGGAATCAAGACCAGACAGATTTTTGCACCACCTTCTTTCAGGATGTTTTGGTTTCGATCCACGCCTAAATCCAAACTCAGACTTGTTGAATTTCTATTTTCCAACAATAAATCCTCATGACCCACTTCACAACTCTTTCAACTTACATAGCCAATCATCTGGGCAAAGTAATATGAAAAAAAGGTGAAATATGTTACCTTTCAAAACTTTCCAATATTAAGTTGCCTGCTACTTAAGCTGATGCCCAATGATGTTGTTTGTAGTGCTATAGCATTATATTTATCTACATACATGTATGTCTACATGTACATCTAGGCATAGATGTTTGCATAAACATATATGCAGACACTCTATATAGGTACAATAAGAGTACTCAGAAGGCACTACTTATTTACTGTTCTTTCCCCAGCAACACCTGGTTGAAGTAGAGTATTAAGGTGTGCTGGAGTCAACAGAGAATAGTGGAAGCTATATTTTATGTCAGGAAGGATTTGTTCCTCTTTTGTTCCAGTTTATTTGGTTTCTCATGTGAGCTGCTATTATCTTGATCCTGCCTGAAAACAAGCAAAATTTGTGAAAATGAAAACAAACAAAAATCTCTCCAGATGTTTAAACACATTTGGTTATTTGTGCTGTGTTGGCTGTGCCAAATAATTTTTAATTTTGCCAGTGTTTGCAGGACTATTTCTATATTCATGTTTTAAAAATACTATTAAGAAAAACAATTCACTGGCTGTGAACATTTCATTGAAATTTTGGTTTTCAGAAGCAGTTAGTGCATGCCCAGAATTTTATTCACTCCAGCAGGAGCTGGGAGCACAAGGATCAGATTCCAAATTACCATCTGAAAAACAAAAAAAATGAACCAGATACCCATACCACATTGTCAAAGCAATGTCAGTGTTTAATTTTTCACATCTTCCATTTTAACTAAATTTATTTTGATACTACTGTGGATAAATAAAAGCAGTTAATACTGTGTTTTGTACAAAGGTCCTTGTCTATTGGACATGCATACAGGGAAAACGCAAAGGCTGGGGTGATATTTCTGATATTTCATTTTGGAACTGCTGCAAATAGTGCGAGGAAGGAAGTATTCTTACCGTACAGTTTAGGAAAAACAGGAAGGTCACTTTTTATAGGAAAACTCTCAGAGAACAGATGTATGCCCTTCTATAGCTCCTTTGCTTTAGATATACAGCAGTTTGTTGCCACATCAAGCATTCCACTGACAGTGAAGCTGAAACAGAGGGACTCCTTCCATTAACTTATCTGGTTAACCAGCAGCAGCATCGTACTGAAAAACTATGTGCCCAGAGACAGAGAATCCCCTTATGGTACCTCCCTAGGCTTCAGAATACAGCTCTGGACTGAGCATAAGTTATGGTATAATTATATTATCCTGCCCTTTAAGCTACAGAAAAAATTAACTGCTTGTGAGTAGCAACCACTGTTGCTGTTTTCCCCATTGCTTTATATGATTTAATCACCTGGAATTAGCCTTTGCAAATTGCTGCAAGGCAGGCAGGAAAGCTCCTTGGTTTCTGCAGAGCAGTTAGTAGCTGCCGGAGTTGTACCTCTTCAGCTGTGTGCAGCATAGCTGAATCCTCTCTAAACAGCAGTTATTACTTCTTTTGCAAAAAGGCATGAGACACAGACTGACTTCAGCTAGGGAGAGCCAGCTTCTCTGCATGCTCACAGGCCACTCCTCTCCCCACATCACTGATTATGGTCACTCTTAACAGTATGGTGCTGCAGCTAAAACAATAAACCTTGACAGTCTATCTTTGTAGTGGATATTTGTCTCAATCTGTCTCTAAAATGCAGCTAACATACAGCTACCTGCCAGGACTCTGGTGAAGCACAGCAACATAACCACTGTGTGTGTTTTTACACAACTGCATTTACTGTATTCCCGATATAAACAAACTAGGAGGAAACCAAAAAAACCTTTTGGGATTGTCCTCATCTTCATGACCTGATTTTATAGAGATATACAGGCAATGTGGTGCTGGGACAGCCACCTCAGGCTTAGGAAATACACAGCTGAAAAGCTTAAGAAAGAGAAGCCCAGCATCACCTTGCATTGAATTAACCCTGAAGCATTTGCTAAAAGGATAACAGGACTTACGGCTCTGTAGAAGAACATGGTTGTGCATCTGTTCTCCTACAGCCTACAGAAATTAGTAGAAGGTATATTATCTAAGGAAACAAAAAGACCAATTTCCCTTCTCCTTGACACCGACTAGAGGAAAAATCCCTTGCTACTACTATGGCTGAAACCTGCTCTCTTGCTGCTACGCAGAAATAGAATATTCCCAGTTTCCAGAGATCAGTCTGCTGTACGCTACCGTCACTACTATTTGAAAGCCTGTAAATACAATGAGTAGCCATATTAGTCTGCCTGTATCTCCCCCTTCCCACCAAACCCTCTCAAACAGGAAAAATTGAAGAACATGGCATACCCTCATTAAATAAAGTTGCAAAGCTCAGAGATTGACTCAAATCTTCATTCTCCTCTTTGTATTGCATCTACTGCAGCAGCTTTCCTTGAAGTAAAAAGGCAAGCAAACAAGCCCAGCTGTTGTCAGTGCTCTTTATGAGTCACTGAGCAGCAGATGCTGAAAGAGCTGTGTTTCTAAATGCAACACCTGCTGCTGAACCTGAATTTCCAAGCCATAGCATTATACACATAGAGAAAGATCAACTGAGTAGGTATGTACTACTAATAGCCACTCTTAGAGTAAAATTTAAGAGAGACTGTCAGCAGGTAATTGTAACTGAAATCTCCAGAGCCACCACAAAATTTGCAGTTGTCCAGCAGCACAGGATTTCTTCAAAAAGGAAAAGAATTGCAATTATTTCACTTTCTTTCTTTTATACATTGTTAGACAAATACTTTAAAGACCACCCTAACTCTTTAAGTGTGTACCTTTATCTGGATACTGTCACAACAGACTCCAAATCCAGTGCTGTCTTAGGCATGCATTTCAGAAAATGGTTTTTGTTTTGGTTGCAAAAGCAACATCTAAAAGAATTAATTCCCTTCTTTATGTATGCAATTGTTTACATGGCCATTGTGTAGAGCTTCTCACTGAACAGATTCAGGTCAGGAACAAGTATTTCTCTCCTTCCTTTTTGGAAGGAGAGAAGGAAAATGAAAGATTATTTCTGAACTGCAATCAATTTATTTGTCTGGCACGCAGTAAAATATCCCAAATTATTGTATTAAACAATGTAGAAGTCGTTAAATTTCAGTACCTGGCAGAGAAGGAAAGAGCCAGCATAGGCACTGCTTAAAGGGACCCAGTTTCAAAACACATGGATCATAAACTTTGGCCCTAGTTGCCCATACTTATGAGGTTCCCATTGCCCACCCAGCCTCCCTGCTTGCACAGTGACCAAGTGGACTGGCACACAGCCTGGGCGGGCTTTTCAATGTGGCTTCATATTTCTAATTTTCTAAGTCTTGGTTGTATTTTTTGTCACAACCTAATCCTGGCAGCTGTACACATCCAGCGTCTGCTGAGCAGAAAGTACTACACAGTAGCAAACACAATGTGTCACTACAGCTCAGGAAACAAGGTCAGCTCAAACAAAATACTCTTAATCCTTGGAAAGATGGTTCCTTGTGATCAAAGTAGAGGACAGCGCAGTGACAGAGCTAAATCTGCTCACCACCTTTCAACACCGTGGTTAGCCTACAACTTTTTTATCAAAGTATTTTCTTCTCAAAACTTATTCCTCCCTTTCATTTCTGTCAGAGTTTACAAAACCAAGCAGTTCCTAATCTCCACTTTGATCTGAATTTCTGTGAGAATGACCATTGATTTTCATTTATGCTCACAGCTTCTCGGAGGAGCATGGTCTCCCACTACAATAGCTGCAGTCAGTGGGTGACCTGCTCCGTAAGAGCCACAGCACGCTACCAGTGAGGCTTGCCGTCATGCTGCAGTCTCACGGATGGCCTGTGCTGGATTATATGCATGGTGGTCTAAGGTGCTACCCCTCTGCATCTCACTGCCATCTGCCAAAGGTTAGCTTAAGCTATTGGTGAGCAGGATGTGCCCTGCGAGGGCTGAAGGTCCAGCTGCAGCACTTGCTCCTGCGTGCATCTAAAAGGAGGTTTCTAGCAGGGGCAGGTGGAAATGCCTTCAGGCTGTTGAAGATAGCAGACCCCATGGCCCTCAGCGCAGTGCCAAGAGGAAGAGGAGCCACTGCGTATTCCCAGGCGGTACAGTCCTGCGAGTACGGACAGGCAATGGTGAGCCTGCTCTTGAGACCGACATCAGGGCAGCCTGCAAGAAGCAACGTAAGCATAGCCAAAGCACTTTAAATTACCCCAGTGATTATGTTTCTGACTGTTTGGGGCCAAACCACTAGTTGGTAATAGTCCCTGGATAATTATTTACCAGAATATTCAATTTTGCTATTTGAATCATCTCATTTGTCATCTAAATCATAGATGTGACAAACTGAAATACTGCATGCCAGTCTCTGCCCAGAGTAGTGTAGAGTACACTTGCTAGTGATTTTGGTAGAAAATGAGTGAAAAAAGTGGTCTGTACTGTTCCAGTTTATTTTGTAACAATTTATATCTGTGTGATATATGTCACTAACAATGCTAAAGGCAAAGATCTCTTTGTTCAGCTCTGATCCACATCTGTTAACAGGGGGGTCATTGGGTGTTACAGGCATAAGGGGAACATACATATATATATATATATACACACACACACTTGTACTCATGCATAAATGTATCTGCAAGAAAATGAATAGAACACCACTTAAGATAAACATTTTTATTGTGTCTGAATATACTGCATTAATTATCCAAGCCCAGATTGCCAGCCAGTGTAAGGTGGCATTATGAAACCTAAGTCAAGCAGAATGCATAGAATTTAGCAAAACTGGACATATTTTCCCAGTTCTGCATCCTGGGCAAACCATAGGACTTTTGTCTCCTGAGTGGTGCATTTCACCTTTTGATGTCACACAATGCAGAAACGTACCAATAATAGTAGTGTATCCGTTATTATCTTTATGTTGCCTGAAATATTTTTTGTATGTGTCCTGACATAATAATTGCCCAGTTGCTCACACCTGTGGAATCAAAAAAGAGTATAGTTTTCTTCTGGGTTTGTTTTTTGTGGTTTGGTTTTGGGTTGGGTTTTTTTGGCAGGGGTGGGGAGAGGGAAGGATCTCTGGAAAGCTAAATAGTAAGCTGATATCTCCTTTTCATAAAAATTATCGTTATAAGTGCATGTGGATTTTAACAAGATTCCTTTCATGCTGTAGCTCAGTTGTGTGTTCCTAAAACCTGTACCTGTGTTTTTCACTCCATATACAACATTAAGTGCAACAAGGTGTTATGGGGTGAGTTTACAGACCAAAGCCATACCTGATAAGACCAATGTAATGCATCTGACTCAAATATTTTTGTGAGAATATGTCCTTAGTTCCAAGTGCATTGCTTACAGTGATTTCCTTCAGATTGATTTACTAATTCCATTAAGGCACCCTATATTGTTATTCCATAAAGTCATTTTACTAGTTTCTCTTAGCAGGTTTTTATTGTGTTACCTACTTACCTTGCAGTAACAAAACCCAGTACTAAGATCACCTGAGGTACCAATTAAAGCTTTATGAAAGGCTAAAGTATGACACTGCTCATGGGGAAGTGTTACTGAATAGAAGACTGGTAATTAATATGCTAACTTGATATAACTGTTCAGCTCTCCTGTGAACCTTGAACTTTGATGGTCTACTGATTCATCATTCTAAGAAATTATAGCACAGGTTAGGAAGCATACCAAGCCTAGTCTTAATTTAATACAGTCTGTGATGCACTCTTGTCTTTGGGAATTTTAATGCCCTAGATCAAATTGGTCTCTATGGTAACCAAACCCACAAGGCTTATCCACCAGTAGGTGTGGTCCATTACAGTCAGTGTCTAAGGCGCTTACACTTACAAACTGAAATAAGTTGTTTCTATGTGAAAACAGCAGCAGCAGCAACAAAACCCCCATCTCATTGCTGTGTAGTTGTGTTGTTCAATTCCCTTTAAAAATCATGTTCCCTATACATTTGATAAATTATTGCTTTCTTGCTTGAGTCAACCTTTTAAAAAAAACCCGTGGAACTATTAATTTGCTAAAAACAAACATAACTTATCTTTTCTGCTTCTGTAAGCAGAGAAAAATCAGATGTCATGCATCTGATCTGGAGGCAGCTGGGGAGGCAGCAGTTTTAAGCACTTTCTCTGACTCTGGCCTCCAAAAAGACTTTTTTGAAAGCTAGGCAAAATGTTTATGGCATGTTCACAGGCCCGGATGTCTATTCAAGTCTTAAGTCTTGCAGAATTGCAAAAAAAAGGAGGTTAAATTTGGCCTTTTTCATTTATACATTCTAAAGGGAAAAGATGGGAATTTTAAGTGAAGATATTCGCTTCCACAAGAGGTTTAGTGACTGAACTGACCCTCTTGTTCAGTTTTTGCTCAGAGGATCTCAAGTTACGTGAAAGCTTTGGTGAGCCAAGATGACTTCTCAGCTCTCAAGTTCAGGTGCATTTCTCCCCACACCCCTTCATATATCAGCTCCCTTCCCCTGTGCCCTGATTTCCACACTGAAGGCTCTCAAACCCATGGTCTGGGGTGGAATAACTTAAAATTGCAGGGAAGTTGGTATTTCCTCCCTGACGCTGAGGTGGCTTTGCTGCTATTACAGGGAACGTTGTGAGCTAAACCTCGGATATACTGTGTCTTATAGTCTTCTCTCCTGGGTGTGTCTGGGTGACTTCTACTGCTGCTGGGAAACATTTTTTTAGAGTAAAGTATTCTGATACTTCCATGAAAATCAGTGGTAGGTACATTCAACAGCAGAAGATAAATGTGTGCATGTTCTGCATGTATCAGTAAGCCCCCCACATTCACAGTTTAAAGTCTGGACACATAAAACTGCAGTGTGTTATATTTCAGAGTTTAAGGATCATTGTGGTTGTGACCATTCGGTTTCTTTTCGGTTTGTTCAAGACAAACTGCACGTTCTTCTATAATTTGCTTTTTTCAAACATGGTCCATGCAACTCTCTAAATGATAATGCAGTAAGAGGAAAAGTTTTAAGAGAAATTCCTTGGCTATCTTGGGCAAGCTTATTACCTTTTTGTTTTTAGAGCCTTTGGAGGTTTCTAAATGCAACTAAGACCTTAAAATCTCTGGCAAATGTAATGATCCAAAGCAATCGTTTCCACAGACTTCATGAACTCTCAGTTTTCTAACATATCTCAGCTTATGGAAACATTGCACATTGTTACAAAGGTGACAGTGCCAATGTGGCTTTTTCCAAAGCATCCTGTCACCCTTTTTATCAGTTTTAAGGACATATGGGCCTCCGAGTGGCTGCATATGTCTCAATGGGAATGTGCATCTCCACTGTGGCAGCTATAAGGATATCCGATCGATTTTGTTCTCAGTTGCTTAAAAATACATGTACACAAACAGAAGCTCATAGTGGTGAGCTAATTTCAACTTCTGTTATGATACTGCTAGTACTTTTTCATAAAAAACCTTTTATTTAATTTCCAAAATCAAGAATTGTGATGCACTAGGCCCCTACTGGTGTTTACACACAATGGCACAGTCCCACGACTGCACTAGGAACCCCTGAAACATGACAGTTGTTGACTTCCCATGGCCCTGATGTGTGTCCCACATTCTGGCATCAGAAAACAAAAGCCACCAATCTGTCATGTGAACTCCTCCCCTGGTTCAGCCAGGCCCTCTGTCCCTCAGGGGTATCTGGTGAGAGCCTCAAGAGGACCACTAGAATACCGGCAGTAAGACTTGTGGAAAAGGGATTTTTTTACTCTGGTCCCTGGTACCTTACTAATGCTCAGCCTTCTTCTGTACATGAATTTGCGATCTGAGAACACGGGTAATGGAAAGCAATGATATAGCTGCTGGATAGGTCTGCTTTAATTTTAAAATGGATTGTAATGTTCTTGAAAGGGTCCTGTGTACAGCAGCAGAATTGATTGCTCATTAGTGTTTTCCCATGGTAGGCATAGTTGAAAGATCTGTCCAAGAATGAATATTTCCAATCCTTATGTATGAAGTACTTGACATGCTGAGCAGTGACTCTGAAGTGGCGGTGCCATTTGTTCAGACATGCTTTCTGTAAATAAAGTCTGAATATCCTAGTCTAATATCCTATCAACCAATTCTATTTTTCAGCTTTTGGGAAGACACTCTCAATTGTCAAAGCAAATGACTTGGTACTTATGCCCTTCCTTATTCTTCACAGGTAAACAATTTTCTATGATACTGATTATCTCTCTAGAGAGCTTTTGTCATATAGCATTTTTTTCATCCTCCAAACCAACTGTCCTACCCTAATTTGTTTCTGTATTGTATTTCTGACCAGTACAGTTACAAAGCTTCTTACAAACTTATTCTACACAGCCCTGGCTCCTCAGCAGTGCAAAGAATCCCAACATGTACGGAAGGGAAGGTATCTCAGGGGTCCGTACTGGGACCGGTGCTGTTCAATATATTCATCAATGACTTAGACAGCAAGATCGAATGCACCCTCAGCAAGTTTGTGGACGACACTAAACTGAGTGGTGCGGTTGACACACCAGAAGGACGGGATGTCATCCAGAGAGACCTGGACAGGCTGGAGAGGTGGGCCTGTGTGAACCTCATGAGGTTCAACAAGGACAAGTGCAAGGTCCTGCACCTGGGTCGGGGTAACCCCCAGTATCAGTACAGGCTGGGGGAAGAAAGGATCGAGAGCAGCCCTGCCGAGAGGGACTTGGGCATGCTGGTGGATGAAAAGCTGGACGTGAGCCGGCAATGTGCGCTGGCGGCCCAGAAGGCCAACCGTACCCTTGGCTGCATCAGGAGAAGCGTGGCCAGCAGGTCGAGGGAGGTGATTCTGCCCCTCTACTCTGCTCTGGTGAGACCTCACCTAGAGTACTGCATCCAGCTCTGGAGTCCTCAGCACAAGAAGGACATGGAACTGTTGGAGCGGGTCCAGAGGAGGGCTACTAAAATGATCCGAGGGCTGGAGCACCTCTCTTATGAGGACAGGCTGAGAGAGTTGGGCTTGTTCAGCCTGGAGAAGAGAAGGCTGCGGGGAGATCTGATTACGGCCTTTCAGTATCTAAAGGGGGCCTATAGGAAAGATGGGGAAAATCTTTTTAGTAGGGCCAGCTGTGACAGGACAAGGGGTAATGGTTTTAAACTGAAGCAGGGTAGGTTTAGACTGGATATAAGGAGGAAATTCTTTACAACGAGGGTGGTGAAACACTGGAACGGGTTGCCCAGAGAGGTGGTGGAGGCCCCGTCCCTGGGAACATTCAAGGCCAGGTTGGATGGTGCTCTGAGCAACCTGATCTAGTTAGTGGTGTCCCTGCTCACTCCAGGGGGGTTGGACTAGATGACCTCTAGGGGTCCCTTCCAACCCAAAACATTCTATGATTCTATGATTCTATGATCTCCGAAGTTACTACAATAAACATCTAGAAAGATCATTATTGCAAAATGTAGTGGTGAAGCTGATGAAAAGATGAGAGCCAGGGGCTCAGTTTAAAGATTTATCTGCAAACATATATTGATATTTTTAAATTCTTAACTGTGTGGCTTTCTTGAATTTTCTGAGTTTGTTTTATAGAAACTATGGAGAACCCAGGCTTTTCTGGTCAGGAAAAAAAAATATTCTTAGGAAACTCTTCTGAGAAAGTTAGGACTTATTTGCACAAGAAAACCTAACAGTTATACTTGAGTTTGGTCTACAAACTGTTATAGTGAAATGAACTCAACGTTATGCACATTTTTATTTAGACTCAGCTCAGAAGTGGAATGAGTTAATCTACTTCTGCAAGAAAACAAGTAGGTTGAGCTGCTTTAATCACACAAATTCAAGTCACAAATTACTTTGTACCAAAATACCATTTTATGTAAGGCATTAAGTTTTTGTTCTTTCCTTTGCAGTTGCACAAGAAATCAAGAAAAATGTATATTACTGAATCTTCACATATACAAAATACTCATGTTAAGAGGGCTTCCACACAGAAAGTATGTGATGGTGTATGACCTGACTTATATGTCATTTCAGTATTTACAATTCCAGATCTATCTACAGATGTAATATTTCCAATAAAGTGTTTAACAGAAATTTTTTGTAATAAACTTATCTGGGCAACCACTGTCAACACTGAACAGAAAAGTAGATTAAATCTACAAAATTATGGGGGTTTTAATTGTACAGATTACTTTTGCAAGTGAACGCAGGTTGGCATGTATCTCTGAATATATGGTTTTAGATAAGGAAAACCTACACCAAAGGAAGGAAAAGCTATAGCCTACCTAAATAACTTGAAAGAAGCTGACATGTGAATAACTTTTGTCATACCTTGGTCCTGGCTAGGAAGCATAAAGAAATGACAGGACAGAGATGTGACAGCTCCTGGACACCCATGAAATGGAGAGACACAATTGTTGTTGTAAGAGCTCATACTCTTAAGTATTGGACCTTAGAAAGGACTTGAATAAGCTAAATAAAACTCTAGACATTCGAGACAAACTTTGAATAAAAATATTTGTATGATTTAACAGTTATCATGGGCTCACTTGATCTATCATAATTGGTGCTGTGTTTACAGCAACGTCTTATTTCCTAATATAAATAATCATACTTATAGTTTATATACAGAGGATCTACCTCACACTGTGTGCAACCTTATAAAATTCACATTTCTTATACCTTTTCTAATTTTTGCCAAGTACTTTGGTTTCTCTATTTCTAGTAATGTTAGTCAGATTATTTCTTCTCTCCTAGCTAGGAACCGTGACGTTACAGTGAATTATGCTGTCAGTAAAACCGTAAATTATTGTAGAAAGATACAACCTCACTTTTGCTAGTTATCAGCCAAGAGATGCCCTTACAACTATTTGTTTCTTTAATGCTTTTATATACATTATTGTCAGGCAGACTGACAGTTACAAAGATAAAACAATGAAGAAAAGATAAATAACAAGAAACAGAAAATAATGGAAATGGTACAAACACTACTGGGAGCTCCAATGGACCACAGACTAACCATGAGGATGATGAATATGATAACCTGAATATGAATGAGTTCCAAATAATTCTTCCTTGTTGTTCACACTTCCCTTTATCAATGTGATTTGGGTAATTTGCATAACTGGAAGGTAATTTCCCATTAAAAAATGTAAGAAAATGCTTTGATTGCAGTGTGTGTATCTCCATGCACATGCTAGTCTGGAGAAGTCAGAAATATGATAAATGAAGTAACATTTTGAAGTCTGTGTACAGATAACAAATAAAATAATGGTGAGAAAGCAAGTAAGAGTGCTCCTTTTCAGGAGTCATCCTTTTTAAGAATTCTTGATGCAGGTAACTCCAAGAGTCCCAATTCATAAAATATTGAAGACACAATGAAGTCACACTTTTTATACTATATTAATCCACCTTTTGAATAAGTTATACAAACACAGCCTTGACCAAGTAGGATTATTAAATATTCCATGACCAATTTAGTAAACAATACTTTTTTATTATAAAAGATGGTTGGAGCCAGCTTTTGCACTGAGGGCTCAAAAGCCCTGAAAAAGACACCCTTCCCAGTTTACTAAAGAAGAAAAGACCCAGATACAGTCTGACTTACATCAGATAAAGTTTTACAGTGGGTAGAGAAGACTACAGTGTCCTGGAAGCCTCTTTCATTTTCATTAGATTTACCCTCTCTTTTAACTGCTGAGCATTACTAAGCTTGAGTCCCTTATAGATCTGTCTCAATTTATCTTCCATGAAGAGTCAACTGCTTTGTGCAAGTCTGATGAAAAGAGGGAACAGAAACATAATGTTTCAGAATGGGCAAAGTAAATTTGTATTTGTAACAGCTGAAGCTGCCTGGCACACAGTTCCAGGTTTTTTTCAGAGGTTCTGTTCACTGGCCATAAATTTTCACAACTATCAGTCATTGAAATCGCAGCGCAGTTTAATTTCACAAATGTGAACACCACCTCTGGTCCTTATCAGGCTCATTGATGGGCTGTTAACACCTTTTCCACAGATTGAAATCCATATCAGTTCATCGTCTATAAATCTTCATTTTTTTAGGAATCCCATTCCTGAAAGAAGTTGCCTACCCTGGGGCCAGTAGCTCCCAGATACCTCACCAAACACTAACAAGAAACATATCAGTTCATATTAGTGATCCTCTTTGTTGACAGTTTATTCAAGGATACCTCAGACCGACGGCACAGGACTGGAACTAATTTCACTAGTCTGATACAGGGGCCAAGTAATTTGGCAGGATTAATATGAAAGGCTCAAGGAAATTTAAACTGAGGCTGCCATGAAGGTTCTTCTACTGTAGATAAATAGTGGCTATTAGTGTCCAACTGTGGGGCTCTTAGTCAACAGTAAGTGCCTGCTTGGGTGTTAAAAAAACACTGAGACCAAATTCCATAGCTAGAGATCCAATCCACAGGCTAGTGAACCAATAGATGAGAAAATCACTATACTGAAATAAACAGATTCTGTCCTAGGAGTTTGAAATGAAATCTGGGTTCACTGAAATACAAGTTAATACTGTAACTGAAATAAAAGTGTCTAAAGTATTATATCTTGATTTCGTTTGTGATTGAATCTTCCAGTATAAAAAGCTCACAACTCTTTCACCTACTACTAATTTTGCTACTGACCTGCTATGTCAATGTGGATAAACCATTTTTTTGCTGCAAAAATGAACACATTTTTCCTTTTAATGTACAGCTTCAGTGAAATCACTTTCATGCAAAATCAGTATATTGGAAAATAGAATCAATCACATGCCCAGAAATTTCTTTTGTGCTTGTAAGCTCACATAAAACTTTCAACCATAGTCTACAAAATAAAGTGAAATTTTTCTAAAGGCTTGTGTGATTCATTAGACCAGGACTTCATGGTCTGAATATAAGCCCTTAGGTTTACTACAGTTTAAGAGGACTTTATGTTTTTTAAAAAAGAAAACATATCTAATTTTCAAAATCAGTTTAAATGCCTCAAAATTTGTATTTTTTATAAAGGAGTTAAACTGAATGTTAATTTAAAAAAAATAATTTAAACTGTTGTTTTTTCTTGAATTGGATCTGAAGCGATTTCATACATTACATGAATTTCTGGTGCTGCTTGAAATAAGAGTTTAATTAAAATGTGGTGTGATACTTAAAGTAGCTTCATTTTTGCAGCTCTGGTTTTCCACTCTGTTGGTCCTTCCACTTTTCTGTATTCCTTATTTTCTCCATGGTAAGAATGATACTTGTTCGGAAATAGCCATATGGAAAGTGAATATAATAGAATCACTTCCCAGGAGCAAAGGAAAGTGAACTGCTGAAAACACCATGTAACTGACATTGTTATGACTTTCTTCTGTCATAGCTGTTTCAGTCAAGAATAAAACCTCTTATTCTAATCAGCAGAAGGAAAAAAGATGAAACTATTTTGTCACAAGTTAATCTGAAAGTCACTGGAAGTTTCCTATTATAACTTTAAACTGTATGTATTACTACCCTTCCAGAAGTTAAGTATCTCAGCCTTGCTGAGATCTGAAGACTCAGTTGTCTAACAAAGACTTATTTGCATTATAATAACCATTAACTACATTCCTGCTTTCATGTAATAGTTTAGAAATACTTGATAGTAATACAGAATTATTTCTAAAAATGAAGAGTTGCCCTAAAGTAACCATAAAATTAATACAATCTGAGGTTTACCCTCTTGCACATAGGAGGTCTCCAGGTATGGAGAACTTCTCAAGTCAGGAAGATTGAGAGTAAAGTTGAGATATTATGTGTTGACTGAAGGACAATTAAGTAATAGAATATGATCTCATTATTATGGAGTAGTACCTTTCACTTGAAGTATTTCTGGTTTTATTATTATATTAGTATTTCTATCATGTATTTCTGTTTTTAGGAAAGTACTCAGAATTAAAGGTTAGCTAAATTTTTGGAAACATCGTCAGCCATGTGACATAACATACCTACTAGAGGTGTGTCAGTAAGTCGTAACTACAGCTCTACATAAAGTCACACCTCCTCTGACTTGCCTGGTCTGCTGGTTAATAAACAAAGCAAAATCTGTAGCAAAAATATGATTCATGGTGTTTTGCAGTTACAAAGCCATTGTACAGCTTTGGGCTTCAGACCTAGTTGTCTTGTCAAGCAATGTACTCCCTCTTTAATGAAAGGCTGGGCAACAGGGTTTGTGAAAGGTTAAGAATTCACACCTCTCTTCCCAAAGACAACTGATGGTTTCACTAAGTTGCAACCTCTTCATGAAGGAAGAATCTGGAATACACACCCTGCTTTTGTCAGGATTAAGATATGTACTGATGACTGCAGCCTATAAGTCTACCAGGGTAACGAGTGTAAGCCTGCAAAAAGTGATGCTCCCTGCAACCCCTTCTGTAGTCTGGTTATAAGAAAGCAGGTTTAAAAATCTGCTTATCAATGTTATCATGTTGTACAGTAATCATCTGATGTGTATAATTAACATAATTTCTTGTTATTAAGTAAACCTTTCCATGATTTAGCTTTTAGCACTTAACATTTCCATACAAGATTCAACAGCATTTCATTTTTTTGGAGGAGAGGTAAATTTCCAGTATTTACTGTTTCTGCTGAAGTTTGAAAACCATAAGCGCTGCTTCTCATCACACCTCGGCACTACCCTTTTTAGGCTTGAAGCAGGGAGTCTGAAGAATGAAGTGAGTTATGAGTGAGAAAGGAGGAGAAAAGAGAAGGAATTTTATCAGACTGCCTCAGGCCTTAGGAAAGATTAGTTGAGCTTCATTGTGAGGACAAGCTAAGGTCCTTATTTTATTTCCTGTAAAGCTGTGCTCCTGACTATTTTATTTACCTGATTTTTCACATAAGAAAATTACTCAAGCACACCACACCTCACAGCCACAAAGGAGTTCCCTGGAATCAAACCAGGCTGTTGACTTCATCAAATTTACAAACAATGGAGTCACGATAAATATACGGGATTGCTGCCCACACATTGATGCATTATTATTACATGCAGTGCAATGAGGTATCACATTGCACATATACAAATAATTTTTCTGCTTTTTGCTCTTTTGAAATCTCTTACTCAATTGCTCCCTTCTCCTGGGAAGTACAGGGTTTTGAAAATATATCCAGCATACTTTGAGGCCATCCAAAGAAGGTAAACAATTATTTTGATATTTCGCTTCATTTTTTTGTAAATGAAATGCTATGCTACAACTCATAAGGGCATGCTGAGTACACACTAGAGAGCAAAAAGGAAATGTTGCCCTGTTTATTCTTAAAAAATTATTGAATATGATATTTCATTTACACTGCCTTACATTTTTCTCTTTGAAAGACAGTCTAGCTAGCCATGCTGTAGTACACGTTCAAATGGCCACTTTTGCTTCATTTTTATTGTACAGACCTGCTGGCACCAAATCATTTGCAAGCCTACTGGGCTTAAGCTTGGCAGTCTAAGACATGGTTAACATTGCTGAGAAGAAACAAAATTCTAGAATAATGCATTTAATAAAGCATATTTCTCTATAGAGCTGAAGCAAAACAAAATTCCTAATGTTTTCCTAGGGAGGGCTGTAAACCTGATAGTGCTGATGTTCTACTGCTCGTACAAATTAAATTTTCATGTCAATTCACATTTTATTAGCAATATTAACAGAACCTGAAACACTTCTCAAAAATAAAGGTTCATAGTGTTGGTCACTATACTGACATACATGGATAAAAAGAAGTCCTGATTTCAAAGATCATTAAATAACAACTTAAATTTATCGAATGCTGTATTAATATCTGTTTCAGCTAAAGTCTGGCTTAAATTTGCTAGTAAGAAAAATTCTGATTTGAATTGTGCTGGCTCACACCAAGAATGATAAATCCATCAGTCATGCTAGCTAGATTAGCAATATAGTAATGGACTGCTACATTCCACTACAAATTCTCCTTTGTTACATTGGGTTGCATATACTTTATGCATACTCAAAGCACTTTGGGTTGTTTTGCGATGAATTTAGTATCTTATTGGCTCTAATTCAGCAAAATACATAAAGTTGTACAAAATTTAAGTAGGTGAATAATTCTCCTCAGCTTCACTATGATTTCTAATGTGCTGAAAATTAAGCACATACTTAAATCTTTACTTGTTTGGGAGTCACTCGCTCCAGAACTAGCTTGTTAGTGTGCTTACTACAATGCACAGTATAGTTTTAAAATGGACAATATATTCAAAGTTGGTCAATTTTATTTTATGAGATAAATCAATCAGCTAAAGTAAAAGAAAATGAAGGCTTGGAAATTACTTTGAAGAGGAAGCTTCATCATGTTTTTCTCACTTCACAGATTTTCTTTATCTTCCTATTATTACAATCTTAAAAGCTGTTCTGCAATTACCATTGCTAACAGGGCAAAGCTGTCCCTATCGCACAGCACTCTCTATTTTGTTCTGGATTTGTATGGTTTACAGTTTCTGTTTTTTTCCTTGTATTTGGTGTGGAGGGCCTCACACACCATACCCATTAACATTTCTAATTCCCTTGGTCAGGGTCTGCTGAGTTGTAGCTGGCCAAAATAGATTACCCGTGCATGCCTGCAGCTTCCTAGAATGCTCTTCTCAGGCTCACGTACTTCCTTCCCTTTCGCTTGTTTCCCCTGCTTGTTCACAGCACTGTATTATGCTGAGAAAAGTATGCTGACAATTTTAGCTATCTAAGCTATATCTGGGTGTGACAGATATGGGGAGGACTACAAATATTTTAATGAAACAAGTGCCACTTGTGGAAACCTTTGGGGTTTTCTGTGCAAACTGTCACTAGAAATTTCAGGACATGTTAGTAAAGAAAAGGAAGAAGGGATGTGCCATGGTTCTGCCACTTTCTAATGGTTCCTCACTGATATAGGATCCAATTAATGATCAACTACAAATTATACTAATTACAAATGTCTGGAAGTAAGTGGTGCCAAGGTCATGGTCCAGCTTTCAAAAATGAGGAAGACGGCCATCTTTGGTGAGTCTAAGTGAAATAATCTGATCTGATCTCTACAATTTCAGAAAATGATAATAAGTTCATATATATCATAAGACCAACAAAATCCATGAATAGGTTAAGTTTTGAATCTAATATTACCAGCTACAGTACAGGAAATTGAAAAAGGGAATTTTATTATTGTTTACAAATGTTCTGGGAAAAGACATGGCAAATAAAGAAAAGACCAGTGTTATTTAGAATTGCCTAAAGGGTTGTGACTAGGAAACATGGGCTTGAAAGAAAAAGGAAGATTAAAGAAGGCTATTAAGAAAGTTCACTGACAGCCCAATCCATTGTTTTGTAAATATGCTACTACAGGAAACTTTTCAGATATGTAAAGGAGGAACAGAAAAAAGGATTTGGATTGTAATGTAAGATGCAGTGGCATGTTGGCAGAAGGAGAGTAAGATCAATAGCCTTCAGTTTCTGTGATTCGAAACGAGCTAGTTTGCCTTTTCTCATGCACTCAAACACTCTGAAACAAACGGAGAGATACCATGGGAAGTTCGGACTCTTTAGTGCAAATTTCACAGGGTTCTGCATATGTTAAAATATTCCACTAGTCACCTAGATAACTACAAAATAGGCATTATATGATATGCTGTACATAAAGTATTGACTCTCCTCAGTCGAAGCCTCAGTTTCTGAAGGTTTTTATCAATGACAGCTGTTATGTATATAACTGTGTTTCTTTGTCTCTTTCTCTTTTAGGAATGCTGATCTGACAAAACTCCTTAAATGCAGACCAAACTATGTGCCAATAATTCTCCATGAAAAGTGTGGCTTCCAATATTCCAGCTAGATTTCTTACAAGGTTGGGTATCTCTTGTCTGCCTACAGCCATGCTAGTTCACCTAATGCTGCAAGCCTGTTAGAACTCCTCTGTTAAAAGAGGTCAAGCCAGGTCATTACTTAAATAACAGGACAAGAGAGATTTGAGTCACTGTTCTACTAACAGTGTCATCCTTTGGATGATGCAAAAAACTGAGCTCCTTTTGTCTTTTGTCACTGACAATCCCATAGCAGTTGTGAAATGGTGGTCTAATAGCCTCTGTGTCCTGGCCAGATTCCAGTGAAGGTGATTACCTCTTCACTACCTAAAATTCCTTGGGATTTCAATTTGATATGGTCTCACTCACTTCCTTTCAGCCCATTTCAGTGTGGGTGAAACCACCCCTGCATACGAAGTTAGAGAGATCTGTGAAAGTGGAAGTATATTCTATTATTAGGTCATTTCATCTTAATTTGTTAGATTTTTTTTGCACAGCACTGTACAGTTGAAAAGCTGCTGAAGCAAACTGGGCCTGCAGTATAACTCTGAGAAGAAGATGAAAATTCTAAATAAGCTTCTACATCCAGCTATTGAATTGGAAAATGCTAGGATTACACCTTCTCATATTTCAGGAAAATATCTGCTCTGCTTTTCAGGTTCTTATTCCATCATCCTCTAAAAATACATGCCATACAAGTACCATACAAGCTTTACTCCAGCTTTTTTTTCTTTTCTCCCCTCTTTTCTTGCAGATGTTTTTTGAACCTGATTTTGAAACCTTGGTTATGTTGAATAGTCCTTTCCTTTTCTTCTACTTCTCTGAGAAAATAGGCAGACAGGATGGAAGTTTCCTTGTTTAAAGACTTCCAAGCGAGCACAAAGAATTGTCTTGCTAACAATGAGTATTTAAAACCTATTTTAGAGAGTGTACCAAGGGCAAAAAAAATAGAGGAAGGGGGCATGCCCCAAATATTGCTCTGTCAATGATTTCTTGCCATCTAGGTTGTAGCAAGACACAATATAAAGCAAACCTGAGGCTATTGCAAATTATATCAATGGCCGGGTTTTAGATGTTTTGGGATCAATGAAAAATAAAAATTAATTCAGGTTGCCTTCAAGGACAACAGAGATTCTGACTTGAGTATTACACCAGGAAGCAAGGTACAGCTTTCTGCTGATTGTGTGGCACTGAAGTTTTGTTTGGTTTTCTCTTTCTTCCACAAACCTCTTGGACAACTTTCAGCATACCACACTCCTGCCTCGCTTTTCCCGTTTGCAAGCTGGGGGAAGTAGTGTATCTCTACTGCCTCTCCTTCAATACTTGTCTCTTCCATGTTGTCAGTTTAGAACGCAAAACTTTTGTGTAAGTAAACTCAGACTTCCTCAATCTGATCTTGCCCCACTTAGCAGTACTTTGACAAGGAAAGTCATATATGGGTCATTACTCCTTGATGCTACCTTGAATTTGGGCAGTTCTTTATCTTGACTATTTCCCTACTCCTAAGTGTCTTTATTTAGTATTAGTCATGCTGTTACTTCATAGAGTCCTTCAATGTCCTTCTGTCCTGGTTTCGGCTGGGATAGAGTTAATTTTCTTCACAGAAGTTAGCATAGTGCTGTGCTTTGGATTCAGTGCTAGAAGAATGTTGATAACACGCTGATGTTTTTAGTTGTTGCCAAGTAGTGCTCAGACTGCTCAAGGACTTTTTGAGCTTCTCCTGCTCGGCCAGGTGCATAACAAGCTGGGAGTACAGCACAGCTAGGACCCAAACTGTCCAAAGAGCTATTCCATACCATATAACATCATGCTCGGAGTGGGGGGGGGGTTAGTCGGTCAGTTTGGTCGGTCGGTTGCAGGCAGAGTGGTCGCAGCTCGGGCTGTGTGATCGCGGCTCGGGGGGAGTGATCGTGGCTCGGGACGGGCTGGGCATCGGTCAGCGGGTGGTGAGCAATTGCATTGTGCATCACTTGTTTTATATATTCTGTATATTCTCTTCTCATTATTACTATTATTATTATTTTCTCTTACTAAACTGTCTTTATCTCAGCCCTTGGCTCTAACCTTTTATTTTCTTTCCAATTCTCCCCCCCATCCCACTGAGGGAGGGGGGGGAGTGAGCGAGCGGCTGCGTGGTGCTCAGTTGCCAGCCGGGTTAAACCACGACACCTTCTTGTAGTGATGGGCCCAAAACTGAACACAGCATCCGAGGTGTGGCCTCACCAATGCTGAGTACGGGGCACAATCACTTCCCTAGTCCTGCTGGTCACACTATTTTTGATACAAGCCGGGATGCTGTTGGCCCTCTTGGCCACCTGGGCACACTGCTAGCCCATATTCAACTGGCTGTCAGCCAGTAACCCCAGATCCCTCTCTGACAGGCAGCTTTCCAGCCACTCTTCCCCAAACCTGTAGCATTGCATGGGGTTGTTGTGACCCAAATGCAGGACCAGGGAAGTGATTGTGCCCCGTACTTTTTGTCACTGTTATTAGCTAGGACATTTTTAACCAGATTGAAAAGTAGTAATTGTACTCTGGTCTTCAACAGAAGCTCCAAACCTTGTTCCCAGTATGACTGGAGCATGTTTCCATGGTCTTATCAAGCTTAACATGTGCTCATAGAGACTTAGCCCAACTGTAAGATTTGAAAAATCTGAAATAGTTTAATGCAACCTTGGAATTTATTTAGATCCTTTGTATCTTTTCAAGCCCTATTAAATGTAAGTGATTTCAGAATTGTCTTTATAAGGACTTACACAAGCAAGAAACATTCAAAACCATGTAATTGTTGCTTACTTTAAAGGGAATATATATCTATATAGAAAGAACAATAGGCAGTGATTGTGTTAGAATGGAACAATGCTTATACCTAACAGCAAAATGTAATCAAAGGGAACATTTGCTCTTGAGAGATTTAGTACATCCTCTGCTAGTGTAAATTAGCATAACTTCATTAAAACCAGTGGAGCTATGTTGATTTAAACTCACTAAGACTCTCTGAGTACTTCAGCTCTTTGTATATCTGAGAAAGAAAAGTAGACCTGGAACTAACATGTCAGTATCTTGCACATTAGTATGTTAATATTTGGGAGGCACAAATGTAGAAAATTGATAATGTTCCTTATAGGAATGTCAGAAAGAAAAGAAATACATGTTTTCATGCTGGCATTGACAAAAATAAAATAAAAAAAAAGACAGAATTAAAGTCAAGCTTATTTCTGCAGTATCTTAAAGGCAGATTTCTGACAACTCAAGAGTTTTCTGGTGTTGCATTCTAGTAGCTTTAGGTAAGAATATAAATTTTGGTGACTTTGCAATCATGTGTGGCTTTATTTGCAGCCAAACAAAGTTAAAGCAAAGCAGATTAATTTGATTGCAAGCTATATATAGCACATATGTTCCACAGTCAGCTAAACTACTGGGTGATCTCTGGACATGCAGATACAGATAACACAGACATCTCATTTATCTATTTGATTCTGAATAACCTGTATAATTCTTCAAAAAGAGATAGAACATCTAAGAACAGGCATAACACTTGACAGATTTATCTGATCTACCATTCTGCTTCACAGCTTCATCTCTTTACATATCAAACCTACACAGTCCCAAAGGACTACATGAGGGGTGGAAAGGATTGGGTCCACCCTTCCAGCTAATGCTGAAGCAACCATCTGGGCAAGACAGTCATATAATAATTTTAAAGGTTCAAAAGACCATCACATCATTTTGCTGATACAGATCTGGGTGGAGGTGTGGTGGGGTGGGGGAGATATGGAGAAGGAACTTAAATAAAAAACGGCAAATACCACCAAAAGCAACACTAAAGTTGTGATTTGACCCTTTTTACAATCTGACCTTTTTACTCGTTTAAGATGAGAGCAACTTTATTGTTAGCTCCTGCTAAAAGCTGTGCTTAAAGTCACTATCTCACTTTCAACAGGTTTTTTTGTTCCAATCATTTAAAGCTAGTAAAACAGCTTTCCAAGAAACCAGGTTTTGCTAATTGCTCAACCACCATGTTAAAGTGTACAAACTCTGCGTACAGAGCCAGACACGCTAGTTAGTAAAGTACAGCAAGGGCTTACACGGGGAAGGGAGTAGTTGTACATAGACGACCTCAGAGAGTCAAGTTAATTGTAAGTAAAAAAGTAAAGCTAAATAATTAAATTAACAACTTTGTAGCAACTTGAGTAACACAAATAACTTCAGCCTTATTTTTAGCTCTTGAATCATAGAATCATAGAATCATAGAATCACTTTGGTTGGAAAAGACCTTTAAGATCACCAAGTCCAACCTTTAACCTAACCCTGCCATCCCACCACTTAACCATGTCCCTAAGCACCTCATCTATCCTTCTTTTAAAGACCTCCAGGGATGAGGACTCTACCACCTCCCTGGGCAGCCCATTCCAGAGCCTGACAACCCTCTCGGTGAAGAAGTTTTTCCTAATGTCTAGCCTAAACCTGCCCTGGCACAGCTTCAAACCATTCCCCTTCGTCCTATTGTCTGTTACCAGGGAGAAGAGACCGACCCCTACCTCACTACAGCCTCCTTTCAGGTAGCTGTAGAGGGCGATCAGGTCTCCCCTCAGCCTCCTCTTCTCCAGACTAAACAACCCCAGTTCCCTCAGCCGCTCCTCATATGACTTGTGTTCCAGACCCCTCACCAGCTTGGTTGCTCTCCTCTGGACCTGTTCCAGCAAGGCAACACCTTTCTTGTAGTGAGGGGCCCAAAACTGAACACAGTATTCGAGGTGCGGCCTCACCAGCACCGAGTACAGGGGCACGATCACTTCCCTACTCCTGCTGGCCACACTATTCCTGATACAGGCCAGGATGCCAGTGGCCTTCTTGGCCACCTGGGCACACTGCTGGCTCATATTCAGCCGGCTGTCAACCAGTACCCCCGGGTCTTTTTCCACCAGGCAGCTTTCCAGCCACTCTTCCCCAAGCCTGTAGCACTGCATGGGGTTGTTGTGACCAAAGTGCAGGACCCGGCACTTGGCCTTATTGAACCTCATACAGTTGACCTCAGCCTATCGATCCAGCCTGTCCAGTTCTCTCTGCAGAGCCCTCCTCCCCTCAAGCAGATCAACACTACCACCCAGTTTGGTGTCATCTGCAAATTTACTGAGGGCACACTCAATCCCCTCATCCAGGTCATTGATAAAGATATTAAACAAGACTGGCCCTAGAACTGAGCCCTGGGGGACACTGCTTGTGACCGGCTGCCAACTGAATTTAGCTCCATTCACCATGACTCTCTGGGCTCAGGCATCCAGCCAGTTTTTAACCCAGTGAAGAGTACATCCATCTAGGCCATGAACTGCCAGCTTCTCCAGAAGAATGCTATGGGAGACTGTGTCAAAGGCATTGATGAAGTCCAAGTACACAACATCCACAGCCTTTCCCTCATCTATCAGGCCGGGTCACCTGGTCATAGAAGGAAATCAGGTTGGTTAGGCAAGACCTGCCTTTCATGAACCCATGCTGGCTGGGCCTGATCCCCTGATTGTCCTCCATGTGCCTGGTGAGCACACTCAAGATGAACCTCTCCATAATCTTCCCCGGTAGGGGAGGTCAGGCTGACAGGTCTGTAGTTCCCGGATCCTCCTTCTGGCCCTTCTTGAAGAGGGCCACATTTGCCAACCTCCAGTCATCTGGGACCTCCCCTGTTCTCCAGGACTGCTGATAAATGATAGAGAGTGGCTTGGCAAGCTCCTCTGCCAGCTCCTTCAGCACTCTTGGGTGGATCCCATCCGGCCCACAGACTTGTGGATGTCCAGGTGGCATAACAGGTCAAAGACTGCTTCCTCCTGGATTATGGGTTTATTCCACTCACTGTCCCCATCTTCCAGCTCGGGAGGCTGGGTACCCTGGGGATAACTCGTCGGGCCATTAAAGACCGAGGCAAAGAAGGCATTGAGTATCTCAGCCTTTTCCTTGTCTTTAGTGGCAATGTTCCCCCTTGCATCCACTAGAGGATGCAGGTTCTCCCTGGCTCTATTTTTGCTGTTAACATATTTATAAAAACTTTTCTTATTATCCCTTACAACAGTGGCCAGGTTAAATTCCGGCTGGGCTTTTGCCTTTCTAATTTCCTCTCTGCATGACCTGACAAGATCCCTGTACTCTTCTTGGGTTACCTGCCCCTTCTTCCAGAGCTGGTAAGTTCTCCTTTTTTCCCTTAGTCGCATTAGTAGACCTCTGTCCAGCCAGGCCGGTTGTCTTCCCCGCCGATTTGTCTTACGGCACGTGGGGACAGCCTGGTCCTGTGCCTTTAAGACATCTTCCTTGAAAAATACCCAGCCTTCTTGGACCCCTTTGCCCTTCAGGACTATCTCCCAAGGGACTCTCCCAACCAGCGTTCTGAGCAGGTCAAAGTCTGCCCTCCAGAAATCCATGGTGGTGGCGTTGCTGACCCCCTTCCTTACCTCACCAAAGATCGAAAACTCTACCATTTCATGATCACTAAGGCCTAGACGACCTCCACCACCACCTCTCCCACCAGTCCTTCTTTGTTAGTGAATAGGAGGTCAAGCAGGGCACCTCCCCTGGTAGGTTCACTTACCAGCTGTGTCAGGAAGTTATCTTCCACACACTGCAGGAACCTTCTGGACTGTTTCCTTTCTGCTGTATTGTATTTCCAGCAGATGTCTGGGAAGTTGAAGTCCCCCACAAGAACAAGAGCTCGTGACTGAGAGACTCCTGCCAGCCGCTTGTAGAATACTTCATCAACATCCTCATCCTGGTCGGGTGGCCTGTAACAGACTCCCAACAGGATATCTTTTCTGTTGGCCTCCCCCCTCATCCTCACCCATAAGCATTCTGCCTCACCACAAGCGTCAAGCTCTGTACAATCTAAACACTCCCTAACATACAGAGCCACGCCGCTGCCTCTCCTTCCTTGCCTGTCCCTTCTGAAGAGTTTGTAGCCATCCATCGCAGCACTCCAGTCATGGGAGGCATCCCACCATGTTTCTGTGATGGTGACTACTTCATAGCCATCCTGCTGTACAATGGCTTCCAGCTCCTCCCATTTGTTGCCCATGCTGAGTGCATTAGTGTAGATGCACTTGAGCTGGGCTGTCAGTTTCACCCCCAGCAATGGGGTGACCCCCCCAGGCTCCTCTCTAGTGAGCCTGTTTATATCCCCTCCCGCCTTCAGGGAATAAAAAACTATCATACTTTCTTCCCTAGAACAACTTGTAAATCTCCCTTGCCAAATCCTTGCCCTGCTAAGGGTCAAATCAAAAGAGAAAAAGACCTCTGCTTCTTAATTGGAAAGAGCTTGTTCCTCAGTTTACCAGGTTCCTTTCCATTCATATCCATTGTTCAGGCAAATTCTAAATCCAGCAGGCTTTATGGATGCCTTTGCAGTATATGATATTATCATATTATATATATACATACACATATAATATTTTATCATATAGGCCCAGATGTTGTCTCAAGCTTATTAAGTGATTATTCATTTTCTAAATTCCTCCTTCCAAAATTCTCCTTATTGATTTGGTAATCTTTTATTTGAACACTTTTTTAAGATGCTTGGTTTTTGCGATATCCACTGTCAGATTTCTGAAAGATGAAGGTGGCTATTCCTTTCTTTGATACAGTGGATCCCACTGAGTAGAAAAATTAACAAGCCATTTAGGTTCTTTTTAAAGTCTGCTAGTGCTTTTGTCTACAAAACTGTCTATGACTTAACTCTAGTCTTCCTTTTTACTTATAGAATCAGCCAAACTGTTTGTCTAAATACTATGAGTCATCTGGGAGCTGTACGTTTTGACCGTTCACTGCTAGCTATTTGTGCTGTCACATTAGATGACAAGTTTCTATTAAAAGTGAAATAAGATCAACTCCTTTATTTTATCATAACAGAAGCTTACCAAGGAGCTGTGTGATATTTGTTCTCATGTTCTTTGAGCACTCGGGGGGGGGGGGGGAAAGAGATGCTTATAAACCTAATGATTTTTTACCAGAAACATTTAAGTGTTTAGCAATAATCTGTAGATCTTTGCTGCAAACCTGCACATGACCATAGAGTGGTTAAAGAACTCTGTAACTTTTCAAATGATGTGAAGGAACATAGTAGCATAACCGTTAAGACTTGCAATAGATATAATAGGATTGGATATGAATGGGCTTGACTGCAGAGGTCGGGGAAGGATGGGATTAGCATGGGTAAGAAAATTGGACAGACACCTTTATTTCATTGCTGGTACCACGACAACTATTATACTGTTCAGAAATGATAGCTTCTGGAACTATACCTGAAGCAGATAACTGATTTATTCTATGCTTTGGCATAATGTTTGGTAATACATTCAATGATGCTGTCTTATAAGGTGTCACCATCTTCATCTTATCCAAAAAGAACATCTCAATGTGATTTCAGCAGGGTTGTGAAGAGAGAAGTATCATGTGAAAGGCAGCTAAGTGCATCAGACAGCACCAGTAAGAACTTAGCTGGAGTGCTGTGGTTGATCTGGGACGCTGTAATTTAGAGACCTGGATCAAACGGCAAGTTCAGATGAGACTCATGAGAAGTGATCAGCAGCCTAGAAATTTTTGCTTATGGAGATTAAAAGCCATTAATCAATATAAGAAAAGGAAGAACAAAGATATGTAAACTGCTGCTGCTAAGAAAAAGTGGAATAATAAACTCTTCATAGAATGTCAGGAAAGAAATAAAAGTATAGACTGGAATTTAGGAAACTGCTTTCTTCTGTAAAGATATATGAGCATTACATAGAAAGAGCCAGGAATTTTAATCACAGGAAAATTCAAATTACAAGTTAAACCTGTCAGGATTCACATTGCTTAGATTAATTTGGGGAGGATTATGTAGTCAATTTCCTGAGACACTCAACTTTACTTTTGATGATATTTGTAGTATGGTACTGTTAATCATCCCACACTCAGGTTCATGACTTCAAGGAAGAGGATGCCCCTATTTCGTAATTGGTTCTGAGAATACTTAGAAGATGGAGAATACAGAAATTTGTAATTATTTAGCAAAGCAACACAGTAGTCTTGTACTGCATCGAATAATAAAGACACAGGCCTGCATGATGTGTTGCTGCTTTGCCCTTACGTCCTTGTCATTCAGTGCAAAAGCAGAGTGAAAACAAGAGCTGAACACAAGAGAGAAACAGAAGGACAGAATTAATAACTAAATTGTCTCATGTTTCACTTAGATCTTGTTGGTTTCTTTAATCCAGTGGAAGCTTTAGTAACAGCAACAGTGCATTTCCTGCTAAAGAAAGTTTTCTTCATAAAACTTTTTAAACAGAAACTTTCAAGAATTGATGCAACTTCTTTCATGAAATTTTCTTTTCAGAAGACAGAACCATGGCATTTCTATTCCCAGTTTTGAATCTGCTCTTTTTAATGACTTTATTAAATTACTTCCCTTATGTGTGTATCAATTTCCACATTGCATGTGGGCTGCATGGAATGGCACAACAATAAATACCTCAAAGACTACAAGATGTCCTGGGGGAGGCCTGAGGAGGGGCTGGTAAGTGCATTCAGGGCCATAAGACCTGATATGGAAAATTTAGAAAACCTGTAAGTGTGTTGCTACTACATATAACCAAAGCTTTGCTCATGTATTTCAACCATGATCTTTTCATCTTTAAGGGAACGTTGTGCTCTGGGAAACTGCAAGGTTTCAAGGGCATGAGAAAGCAGCTAGCTTAGCCAAATGAAGAAATTCAGGAGAACTGTAATCTGGACCATTAACCATTTCTAATACATCAGGAATGTTTCACTGTTGCATTTGGGTTTTCCATTACAAGAATATCCTCCCCTTACCCCCTCTCCAGGATACGAATCCAGTTTTATTAGAGCATGAAAAATATATCCTCTTCTGCAGTGGTGTGGCTGAGTGGAATAAAAGATGGCTCGGATGATATATACCCTCAATTGCACTAATAATGTCTCATTTTTTCCCAACTCACCCTGTTGCCACTGATAGAAGTGTTTCTGCTACTGCTGTGAGGCGTCACTGTGATTATTACTGTTCCCTTAGTGTCTTTTATGCTCTGGGATCCAATCCAGAAAAGCATTTTGTTTCAGGAGATTTACATGGCCAGATTGCACAAAGAAAAATGATAACATGAATGGCAGCCCTATTTTTTACAAGGACATTTTTACAAGTAAGTCTAAGACATCATGCCAGAAATATCCTTCCTTGTCACACATAGTTCACTAACTCTAGAGCTAGCCCTACCTTTGGGTTTTCTTAACCCTGAAACCAAAAAGTTCAAATTTGGGACATAGCTTGAATAACTTATTAGCTACTGATAAGTTGAAGATCAACAGAACTTTCCAACAAAAAAAAAAAATAGTTCAGTTTCTAAGAATTTTGACCCACTTAAGCTCTCTGCCTCAGCAGACATAAAAGCTAATGACCTCCTAGATACACATGATATTTGCTGGAGCAGTATTATCACATTTTCTGTGAAGGTATTGTTTTAGTTATTATTTTGCGCATTCTGGCCAGTATTTAATAGGAAACCAATAATTTTTAATATCTTTTAAAATCTTTCAATATTTTTGAGATGTTTTTGAATGTTCCCTGACAGCCCTTGTGATTTCATAATTTGACAGACTTAAGTGCACATATGGCATTCACAAATATATGTCATTCCACACCTGGCTTCCATTTTCAATCTGCATTTTAACTACTGCAGACTTTTTTTGGTAAATAATTAAAATGGAAATGTTCCTTCCTTATGCATGCACATCACTATTCTTTTTCAAGCCCTTCAATATTTTTTAAGAACTTTCTCTTACCAATGGGCTGCTATCAGATGCCATTTTGTTCTTTAGAAACAATAAACCTCATCAACCTTTTTTCATTATTTAACCTGAGACTAAAATAATATCTTGGCCAGAATTAGACTATGATCTGTATTACAGCCATCAGCATGCCATACTCATCTGAATAAATACACCTGTAAACCATTTTTTGCTTGCAAATATAATACCAACAACTATATTATATATTGCAAATTCTCAATTTAGTTAAATTGGTCTAAGTTAGAATGAACTAAATTGACTGCACCATTCATCATTGTTGCAGGATTAATGCCTTTCACTATTGTAAACCCAAAGCAATGACAATAGTCCTTTAGCATTTTATAATTTTACATAATGGATAAGAAAAGAGAGAGAATAGTCAACCAGTGTAAATTACGTATTTTACACAATATTGCTTAACTGATACACCAGTCATACTTTAACATGTTGTTTTCCCAGGAAATACTAACCTGACACCGGCAAAATCTGGCTGCAAAACAGCAGTGATAGTAGTTGGGATAAAAGAACCAATAGCTTGCTCATCTAATACAGTCTTAGCAAATGTAACTGAAGCTGAGGAGCTTAGGAGATTGAGACCTATATTAAAGCACATAATCATCTGCGGGACTGTTTTCTTCTTTGTGTTCTGCCCTTGCGATATATTAATTGCGTGTCTGTATCCTGGCTCAAGGAAGTACTTAAAATGTTTTGATAAATATCTGATGACTTACAATTTTTTTCACCAATTTCAAAACAGCAGCCTGAAAATGCCCATGATCCTTAACTCACTTGAAGATCAAAGAATGTATTTTACAAAGGTGCTAAGGGACTATGTGCTGAAGGACAGCATACCTCTTTAATTCGGAAATAGTTTCCAAACAGTACCGTGGGGTTTTTTTGATTATTACCTAAGCAGGCAACTGTTGTTTAATTGTGGAAATAACTGCCAGATTGAATGAATATGTTTTGTTTGAAAAGAATGTGTACTGCTTGCCAAATATACCAGGTGTGTTCTCATGTGAGCCAGAGGTTTGGCCCAAGGGCTTCTCTGGGCCAGGGAGGCTCCTTCCCACTGCAGGTACCACAGAAGCCGTAGGACCCACTTGCATCTCCATGACCCTGAGCAGCAGAAGCAGGTCTCGGTAGACGATGTTGGTAGCACTCACAGAATCAGCAGTTCATCCCCTCACAACTATTCTGCTTGTGCACTCATATCCTTTTGAAGGAGAAACTGTGTAAAGAAATCTGCTTTGAGAATACTGCTTGCTCCAAGAGGTTTCCTTGTGAGTTTAACTCTTAGCATCTAGCATGATGTTGAAAAATCCCATGAAGACCACTAGCATGCCATGAACATGCACTAAGTTAGTTCTGATTTATAATAAATGATCAAGGAATTTACAGTAGTTAACATTATGTTCACACTCTTGGGAACTCTTATTGTTAATGCTGACACAGTCCGAGAACTTATATTTTTACTATCCCTAAATACTTGTATTGAATAACTCCTATGACTTATAGTGTCACTATAGGTATATGCAGAATCAAATAAAAAAAAGAAAATCTACCCATAGAAATTGCTACCTCCATTCTTCAGGAAAAAAGAAGAGACTACATTAACGAATAATTATTCCCCTTTTCCAGAAGTAATTCAAATGAAAGCTAATGTGACTAATAAAATAATTGTAATTGAATGATACATTTCAGATGTGTCAGAGTCTTCCCAGAAACTCAGACAATGAGTTCACATTTAAGTCTCCACATTTTGAATGACTTCTTTAATCGGATGTGCTACAGCATATCCGATTTGCAGCATATCATTCAGAATGTAATGGGGATGCAGAAACATGTGTGATGGCTTTTAAGAGAGCCCTAGAGAAGTATTCTACAAAGGGTAGATCAGTGAAGCAGTATAGCACAAATTTATTGCTGTCATACCAGACTACCCCTCAGTCTACCAGCTCAAAGATGCCTTGGGAGCTGCTTTTGAAGAGACAGTTCCACATAAGCGTTTCATTAGCAGCACATACCTCCTCAGCATGTTGGCAAATTAAATGGCAACAAAAAAGTCGAAACCTATTTGTCTTCTAATAGACCAGTATCTATATCCTAAATAAAACAATGCAGCTTGCCAAAGGGTAGCTAAGGTTAGATATTTGGAAATTTCCTCCATGGGTACCTATCCTCTGAGATGTTTATTTATATATTTTATCTAGTGACTATGTGTGTCCAAAACACATGAAACAGGCCACTGAGAAGGGAGCAGAACCTGGGACTTTCTCTTGCTTGGAAATCACTGGGAAATAAATTGAAGGTCTCTCACAAGCTCTCCACAAACTTTTCCTGAGACACCAGAAGGTCAGGCCAGAACAGTAACTTTCCTCAGAGCCCGGAATCAGCTGGAGGTTAAAAGTCCTCCTACAGGTGAAGAACTGACTGTGATTCTCCTCAAAGACAAGTGGTAATTAAATTCCACACATCCTGGGGAAGTGCTCAGCCAATGAGTTATTGTACAAAAACACAGCAGCAGCAATACTTCCTCTGGCTGCATTTCAGAGGGGAAGAAGCAGCAACTTCCCACTTCTCCAGTACTCTTCCCAGCTTTGTTCTCAAAATAAAACCTAATCCCAGTGTTCCCAGAGTCCTAAAACTCCTGGATTAAATTTTATTTGGAGCCTGAAAGTTTTATACTAAACACTGTGGTGCTTAGGCCCCTTATTAGATCTAAACCTTCATATATCAGCCTGTGAAAAACAATAAAATTAATATGTAATATGCTACAAAGGACAAATGAGAAACTTCTGCAAGCAAAAGTCTGACTGGGATGAGTATAACTCCCAACCTGGTCCGGAAAGGAAGATGAAACAAGTAATCTAATTCAGTGCTCAGAACTATTTACATTTTACTACATTATATTATACATCTGACTCTGGACCTAATGTAAAATACTGAATGATAAACTTCATTGAAGACACAAAAGAAGAAGGACATGAGAAACATTACCCTGGTACCAGATAGCTTGGGGACCAGAACAAAAGACTGACAAATGGGACTGGCTATTTCAGGATGATATACTTAATGGAGTAGAACTATAGGACATAAATGAAGATGGAGGCCTAAGGGTAAAAATGAGTGATATCAGAAAAATGGAGATAAAGTGTGAGTTTGGCATGCTCTTACAGGATTAGACTGCAAATATTAAGGGATCATCTGTTAATCCCTAATTATTCCATTATGTACATTACCAGTTGTGCATTAGCTACTGTTGCTATCATTATCTTTTTCATCTGAGTGATTATTTGGACTATCAAGATAACTACTGGAAACTACAGCACCAAATGCAATTTAAAATGGAAGGGCTAAATGAGCAGGTGCTTCAAGTCTTTCTTTCACGATAACATCTTCATTCCTTACCGGAGGTTTAAAGGAATGAAGATTCTATTTTGTTCTTGCTATGGTTTGTTTTTAAGCTTTTAGAACAATTTCTCAATTTCTCTGATGCAAATCAAGCGTAGCAAGGCACCAACATAATTCCTTATGTCAAAACCACAGAATATACTTGTACCAATGATCTTGTACAATAGCTCAATCTAGAAGACATCTTTCAGCCTTGAAAAGTGATGAGCACTTACTATACACCAAATAAATTCTAACCACCAGTCCAACATCTTAATTTTACAAACCTTTATGTATTCACCATTTTCTAGCTGAAAATATCAAAATAAATGTTCCCTCCTCCTACTTGAAGACATATTATTCACATTGCTGAGATTCTAAGTATTAATTTAATCTCATATTCCCTTACTGGAAAAGGAAATGTATATCATTAGAAAACCTGTAAAAGCAGGCACTTGTTCCTAGTCTTTTATATGTAGGTTGAAGCTAAAATACTTTTGGTTTCAGAAACTAATTTTAGGTCATTTGTAGACGTTTCCAATATGCATTACTTCAAGTGGGTTTCCTGTGCCTGCTTGTGTTTAGTTGCCTACTAAGCAGGGCTAGTTAGGCAATTAAAAAAAAACATTTATTTTTATGGTTCACTCCTTTTTATTAATGACTAGTGAACAAAAAAAGAATAAGAGATGGCATTAGTAATTGAAACTGTTTTCTGTGTGTCTTCAAGTAATTACAAAAGACTAATTTAAGAATAAACAAATATATTTTAATATATATCTGTTATGGTTAGAAGTATGCCACTGTTCATTTTATCACATGCATATGCTTACTCAAATACACAAACATATGTGCATTTCTATATGTATTGCATAGAGTAGCTTATATATTATCTTGAGGAGATTATATTGCTTCAATTAATGTACCTTGGAAGGACTCCATTTATACATATATACCAAGTCCAATGAAGTATACACTGAAGTTTTGTACAGTACTGAAGTACACTAAGATAGCACAAAAGAAATATACACACAGACACACACACACACATATATATATAAAATGGTTTATTTTCATTCCTGTTGCTGAGCCCTAGTAGCTATGCAAGCTGGAATGAAAGATACTTTGGGAAAAAGAGGTAAAATAGAAGAAAGAGTTTGATTGTGTAGTCCTTTCTATCAGGTAGTACCCTAACATTCAGGGTCCTTCCTGATGTAAGAGTCATTCAGGACTCTCATGTTTTTCTACCTATATCTCATGTCTAATAGTTTCTGGGTAACCTCTGGAGAGGTGGGCCTGTGTGAACCTCATGAGGTTCAACAAGGACAAGTGCAAGGTCATGCACCTGGGTCGGGGTAACCCCCAGTATCAGTACAGGCTGGGGGAAGAAAGGATCAAGAGCAGCCCTGCCGAGAGGGACTTGGGCATGCTGGTGGATGAAAAGCTGGACGTGAGCCGGCAATGTGCGCTGGCGGCCCAGAAGGCCAACCGTACCCTTGGCTGCATCAGGAGAAGCGTGGCCAGCAGGTTGAGGGAGGTGATTCTGCCCCTCTACTCTGCTCTGGTGAGACCTCACCTAGAGTACTGCATCCAGCTCTGGAGTCCTCAGCACAAGAAGGACATGGAACTGTTGGAGCGGGTCCAGAGGAGGGCTACTAAAGTGATCCGAGGGCTGGAGCACCTCTCTTATGAGGACAGGCTGAGGGAGTTGAGCTTGTTCAGCCTGGAGAAGAGAAGGCTGCGGGGAGACCTGATTATGGCCTTTCAGTATCTAAAGGGGGCCTATAGGAAAGATGGGGAAAATCTTTTTAGTAGGGCCAGCTGTGACAGGACAAGGGGTAATGGTTTTAAACTAAACCAGGGTAGGTTTAGACTAGATATAAGGAAGAAATTTTTTACATTGAGGGTAGTGAAACACTGGAACGGGTTGCCCAGCGAGGTATTGGAGGCCCCATCCCTGGAAACATTCAAGGCCAGGTTGGACGGGGCTCTGAGCAACCTGATCTAGTTAGCGGTGTCCCTGCTCACTGCAGGGGGGTTGGACTAGATGACCTCTAGGGGTTCCTTCCAACCCAAAACATTCTATGATTCTATGAACATGCAAAAACAATGGCTTTGCTGCAGAGTAAAAGACACTTTTGCATATTTTCAGTTTCTTCTTTCTAAAAAACATTGCTACTTCTGTCCACTCAATATTATATATGAATATAATTTTATGTATACTGGGGAAGAGCAAAAGAAAATAACAGAGAGAGAGTTCCTTATTTTCCTTTGTAGCATAACATCTTGTGATTTTTTTTTCTCTCATAATATGCATGTAGCCCCCAAGACACAGAACAAGCAGTAGCTTCTTGGAGCTCTGCTTTGAGCAGGAAAACAGATCCAGGGGCTTAAATACTGTGAAAAAGCTTGTCATAAGAACACTAAGCTGGGCTTGGTGTAACAGTCTCTTATTTGCTGTGATCCCATTGGGAAATTGTAGACAGTATGGTTTGCCTCCAATCTGTGCTGGTCTCTTTCAAAGACAAAGAAGGAAAAGAAAAGACTGACCCTTTTTGTGGAATCAAAAGGAAGAAAAGTCAGTAGGAAGCTCTTATATGCTCTTGAAAGGATGAGCTTTTCCATTTGAATCTTACAAATTACCTATTCCTTTCAAGCTACTTTAAAAAGAAACCAATATTTTCTTGAGAAAGGGTTAAAAAGTCCTAAGTGTTTGAATGGTAGAATTAGGAAACTCTTGCTTACACAATGTCTACAATACAAACTTCTGTTGGTCTAGATACCTGAGTTAGAGCTACAGAAGGGTATGCTCTGAATGATATTATGCTACAGGCAGAAAAAGCCTGTAGCTACATTTCTCACCTCTTTGCAGACTTCTTGGAAGGCTGGAGGGATCAACAAGAATTAATTATACACCATAAGGCAGAGTTTTGCCAAAATATGCCAGGAGTGTTTTGTCTACTTCAGCTACAGCGTCAGCTAGATATTAATCTAGGTCTTAGGTTAAGCCAACACAAGGTAATTCTTTAATTTGGTTTAAGGCTTCCAAGCACAGAGCTGGGTGAATACCATAAAAACCTTTTTGTATGAACTTAGTTCTTTTTTTCTTTTTTCTTTTTTTTTTTTTTTAACATTTGCTCACATCCCCTTTGCATTGCTTCTCCACAAAAATATATTTGGTTTAGTTCCTTGTTGGCCATACGCAACAACTGTTTGGAATAGAGATCCCTACACCTTTATTTGTGCACACCCACACCAACAGCAGTAGTGCTGGTATGGAGTGAGAAAATTTCTGGCAATTTCAGAGAGGTACCATTTAGGAAGTCAAAATAACCTTTACGCTAAGACCATTAATAGATATTTACATTTGTGTCAGTGGGATGATATGGATACAGCAAGTCTGTACTGAAGTCTCCACTAGGAAATATCTAAACAACAAAGGTTTTGTTTAGGATTAATTAATTAGATCAGAATATGGAGGTACTAGAAGAGGAGAAATTTAAAGTATCTAAACCAAATACCTCAAGTTTCTTCAAGCCCTCTGATTGAGAACTGTTACATTTTTCTTGCTAGGAAAGAGAAACAAACCTATATTTTGTAGCTTATACAATATATTTTATCAACATAGTTCAAGTTTCTATAAGGATCAGTAGAGGTCTAAGGTAAGTTATGACATACAACAGAAATGACTGGTGATTATTTTCCAGAAATGAAAAGGTTTTTTGTTTGATTGGATATGATTTGGACTATCTTCTGGTTTGAGTTTGTAGTACACCTCGCCTAATAATACCTTGGTTACTAAGTAGGACTTCTAGCCACTATCATAATACAAATACTAATAATGAAAAAGGTGTTACTTATGTTAAATAAGTTAATAGTCTTATGTTAATACATTAGTAAAATACTTTAAAAGCATAAGACATGTCTAAAGTTTTAAAGATGAAGCAAGAAAAAAACCATTACGTAATAGTTTAAAAATTAGCCCTTCTCAAATTCATACACCTTTGCCAGTCCCCTATTCACTTGCAGATGTGTGTGTATACAAACAAGAAAAAAATACCATTTTGTATACGCAAAATATGTAGGGGAACCAATAGAATAGAGATAGGAATCTTGTGTATTTGGATTCAGTTGTCATTTCTAGACTACCTGCATGTCCAATCTAGTCCCAGACGGCACACAGAATGACAAATACCATCTCTCATTGTCAGCAGCAGAACACAAACTGGAATCTTGCAAGTTGTGTGTATGGGTGCACATATGTCTTCATGTCTGTATGTAATTAAATGCAACAGTGACTTGCTTGGTAAATTGGCTCCTTAACTAATCCTAAGAGCATGAATCAGAAATAAGGGGCTTTGATTTAATGTAAAGCAGCTTTACACAGAATACTTTACTTCTAAGACTTCATGTTGTGCTGCTGTCAAAAAAAGGCAGAGGAAGATGTGAAAGTCCTGAACCAGAGGCAGGATGCTAAGCAGGTGTATAATCCATCACCTTCAAAAACTCTTCTTGTTAGGCTCCATCGTAGATGCACTCCTTTTGATTTATGACCTCCATGGCAGAAGTCTTGCAAAAAAGTCCAACTAAGTAGAGGGCTATAGTCCCTAATGAATTTCATTCTGGTTTCTTAGTCAACAAATCTGGTTTTTTCCTATGGCCCAATGCTGCCCGAAGGATGCAAATGTTACATCCCCTTTCCCTATAATTTCTTGATAATATTATCTACAGTTTGAAACTATATTGTTTGTTTATCCATAGTTGCTAGATTTTGAACTCACCAAACCAAATGTGGCACTGTGCCAACAAGCAGGCCTGACACAGGCTTACAATCAAGAAATAGACTGCTGGCGCCTTAATTGAACCTTGCTTGTGATTCTCAAGCTACCTGGTGAGCAGGTCCACTAGTAAAGGTATTTTTATCTCTGAAGAAATGACAGGAAACAGGTCATTTCTTGTGTCATTGTGACACCTTTAAGTAATGAAAGAAAGATTATTAACTATATCCATGCTTAAGCAATGTTGGGCCTTCTGGAGCCCAGGCTCTCATTTTCATTTCCAACTGGGAAGGAACAAAAAGACTAATTTCTTACAATGGTCTAGAAGGAAAGAAGGAGAGTTTAAAGGGCAGAACCAAAATAATATAAATACTATGTTGTTGTTTTAGACTCTGAACTGTACAACCATTAGTATGAAAAGATGAAAATTTACTGAGGTCATATTTTTCTCAGTTTACATATTTCTTAATTATATTGTCCTCATGTTTCTGAAGCTAACCTTGAAAAAGTTAATCTGCATGTACAGCTTGTAATGTTATCTGTCTACTTTGCAGACAGAAGCCTGAGTTACGAACTGCCTTACTTATTTCTATGAGGTTTTTTTGTCTGTTTGGTTGTTCTGTTTGGTTTTTGGTTTGGTTTTTTTCTTTTCATTTGAGACCTGTAACATACAATGTCTATCTTAGAAACATGAAGCCTTCATGGTTGATTACTTAAAGGGGAAAAAAAGAGAAAATAGCTGTCTTGTGATCCAGATGATCTTTCTCATCTTCCTACTACTCTAAATAGTATATTATATTTACTCAGAAAAGGCACTTCTAAAAAAGAGAAACTGCACTTTATTTCTGAAGTTGAACAAACACGTTCAAGAGAGCTAGCAGTCAAATTAGGTCCAGCTTGACTATAAGTGATGTCTCATTATCACCCTGAAATACTGATCCTAGTCTTTTAGCCTATGGAGTCTTCAAGGCCTTTAGAAGAAGAAATGGAGACATGAATAAAATGCAAGTGAAGTGCTTTCAGGTTTCAAAAAGAATTAAAAGGAGCAATAGTTGTAAAGGCAAAGAACGTAACTTGCAATATAAACTTACAGCTTGGATATGTTTTACTATCAATCTTAGTAGTTAATACCCTGCTTTGTTTGCTAACAATGAACAAAACTAAGCCCTTTGCCCTTACAGGATTTGAAGCTTCATTTCTGAATTGAAACAACAGAAAAAAAACCCAAATCTGCATAAACCCCTGTCCAGTATGCATTTCAGTTCAAATACAGGAGGTTTTTCTCTTAGTCATCAGGCAAATCTTTGTAACAAGAGATGCACAGTTGAAGAGAAAATTCAGAGCCATTCCATTCCCAAGCATAAATCATGATGGTTTGGCACTCTTCCTTTGCATCTCCCTGGATCAGAGCAGCTCACTGGATACTGACAATTTTCATAATCCAAAACCAGCTAAAAGAGCCAGGTCAAGCCCATGTGATTTTGTCACTAAAACTACACAATGCAGTTTCTGTAGAGAGAGTATAGTCTCTATCTTGTAAGTAGAGGACTGGGACAAAAGTTGTAATAATTTGTAGCAACTTTAAATTAAGAAAAATGTGAATTCTCTTGTTTATGTCCACTGTGATTACTTCTTAGATTTCTTCTGTTTATAGTAGAAAATAAAGAAATATCAGTCTAGACAGTGCTTAGTGACAGTATATGTAATTGTCTTGAGATCTGAGGATTTTTAATCTGATCTTTTGTTGTTTAAAAAGATTGTGTTGAATTTACAGCATCTGTTGTTATTATTATTATTCAATATAATATGGACTCCACAATATAGTTAAATTATCTCAGTCCTCAGCATAATACAACAGTGCAATGAAGAGTTCCTAATCAGAGTTAGGTTCTTCACAGATGCAAAATGAATCCATTCATATTCAAACAGTAAAATTAAATTGCAGGTTACCAGGGGAATTAATCTTGATTTGCAGCTATTTATGATAAATGGGATTCAGGATACTAGTGTCAATGAACTGCTCTTTACTGAAGGGAGAGATAGCAGCAGCAGGACTTTAGGAACATTAGCTACCAGGCTTGTTAAAATAACTGAATGATGAGATGCACCAATTAAAAATAATTTAGCAAGTTTGCATATAGGTAACTCACTAGAAGATCATAGATACTTCGGCTTCATAGGGGCATTTTATCTCTTTGAGGTATAATAATTAAAACGGCCATTAGTGATAGTGGGAATTATTCTTACAAATCCTCCCATTCATTTATTTGACATAATAGGTCCCAAAGTCTATTTATGTTGGGGTTTTTTCCTTATTATAACCAACTCTATAAATCTACAAATTATGAAAGTATAATGCCTTAAGTTCTTAAAAAGTCAAAGAAAAGTGTTATTTATCTACCATGGTTTTCCATCTATACAGAAATTGGAAAGAAAATAGTTTCCAAAATGGTGAGCAAGGATTGCATGGTAATGTGGATACATGTGTTATGTGCATGTACGTATCTGTGTGCGTATGAATGTACCTGTCTCTTAAAGAAAAGACAGAGGACAGGGAGGTTACATCTAGAGCATGCCTGAAAGTTACACCAGCCTGGAAAACAGTACCAAATTTTCTAATACGTATCTGTTACATAAGATAATTGAATGGTTTAATTAGGAGATTCTTACAGGAAGGAGATTCTTACAGGAGACCAATTTATTGTAAACCAGAGTTGTGATGCCTATAAGGAAGGTAATATGCTTCTCTTGAAGATCCCCAAAATGAGGACAAATCTGCCTCATTTTATGAACCAAACATTACAGTACAAAATATGTAGGCCAATTTTAGATAAACATATATTAATGAAAAAATGTCTTAAAATATGAAACAGTAATAACAAAATAGATAGGTGTGTTTAACAAAGCTTATGATATAGAGCACAGGCTTGAAACCTTAGCCATCTATTGTTTCCATGCCTTGAAGACATGACAACTTTCATGCTTGAGTAAACAGTGCATTTGCCTTTCTTTTATGCCAGGAATATTTCCCATCTAGAATGCTTCTGCTACAACCTATGACAATATTTGCTTATGACTAGGGACAGTATTTTATCAGAACACCGAAGCTCATGTATTTAACAGCCATAAAAGTGTTCACCAGATTTTCTCCCATTTGCCTCAACTGATTTTTCATGGAACAGTAAGTTAGCAGAAGCTGATGGACATATCATTACTAACTAAGCACCTTTAATTTTAAAGAACCATTTTAAGGCAACACGTAAGATCTAGATTAATGAATTGCCAGGTCCTTGCTAAATGACAGTCACTTAAAGTCCTTCCAGATGGAGTTCTGTTGGGCAAATATTTGGAAAATGAATTCTGAATGAGATGATGTGATATATGTCCATCTGATTCATGTTAATATGGAACAATGCTAGGGCCACATGATGACATACCCTTCTATAACCACAAGCCTAAGAAAAGCAGAGAGGTTAATGTATATAGTTCTTCCCTTGCACCCCCCCCAGCCGCCTCCTCACTGGGGGGGGGGCGAGGTCGCCTGCCGGGCCTTTCAGCATAACAGGTTAAACCGGTTTTTGTTACTAACAAAAAAAAGAAAAAGAAGTTTAAGGCAGCCTATTCCTGAGGGCTATATAAACCAGAAACAAGAACTGTATCACGTGCGTCTTGGTAGAGCAGAGACTCCGGGCGCATCCAGCGCACCTAGCGCTGTTTGCTTGCCTTTATTCGTTTAATAAATTGTTAATTTTGATTGAAATCCTATTTGGGACTCAGCCATTTATCACAATTGGGGGCTCGTCTGGGATGGCTTTGGATCCTGAATTCCGACTTGATATAGGGGGGGCGCCCCACCATCATTTTTTGGTGGCCCCTTTCGAGTCAGGTCGGGACTAACGCCATCTTGAACCTGAATAGAGGCAAGCAAAGAATTTGATTTTCTTTATGAGCTCCCTTACCGGCTGCAGCATTGTGTTTTGCCCGTAATTCTGCCCGCGAAGATCCGAACAAAGACGACAGAGTCGTAAGCGTAAGGCGTATACCATTCGGTTGGAATCCGAATGAAGACGACATTCGTAAGTTTAAGGTGTGTACCGTTCGGTTAGGATCCGAACGAAGACGACAGTCGTAAGTGTAAGGCGTATACCGTTCAGTTGGGTGGGATTCGGTTGCCTGTGTGTGTAAGAGTGTGACTGAGACGGAACTTAGTTCCGAAGCGATTGTGGAGGTCTTCTAACCGCGGTTCCAATCTCCCGCGAGGGACTTGGCCAGTGAAGGACCGAAGCGATTCCTGTGGGATTCGTGGGTGGGTGATAGGTCCTAAACCCCCTGCAAGACTCTTACTAAGGTGACCAAGGGCTGTAGGAATTGCCACAGTAAAATTCCTAGATGGGTCAGCGGAGACCCAGGACCAGAAGAAAGGGAGCAAATTACCGGCTATTAGGAATAATGATTAGAAATTGGAATGATAGGGGCCCCAGAAAAGGAAAAAGTTAATTAAAACTGGTCCGGTATTGTATGATAGAATGGCCAAAGAAGCTTTTAAGACCACATGGTTTTTGGCCTGTTTTTGGATCCTTTGAGGACTGGATGTACCAGGCCTTAAATATACGTGTTAATTCAAAGGAGCCTTTTAGTCAGGAGGAAAGTGATTATGCAGGATTATGGATCAGGACCTCACGTCCTTTTCCAGCCTCAATATTTGCACTAAAAGCAGGTGAGAGGTTTGAAGAAGAAAAACAGGAAAAAGAGAAAGATGATAAATGGGAGCCATTGGATAACCTACCACCCCCATATTTTAACAATCCACCCCCGGCGGCTCAGCACGTGGCGGGGGCCGCCATCTTGGTGGCGGCTCCCCCTCTGGTAGCTGTGGTACCTCCCCCAGTACCACCATTGCCCCTGCCTCCACCACTAACAGCACCGGAATCAGACCGACCTCCGGCTGCATGTAGGAGAAGTACGTCTGCCGTATCTGAGGGAGCTTCTCTATATCCATTACGAGAGGTACCCCTCAGAGGCAATGAAGGAGGCATCGGGTTTGTGGCAGTCCCAATAAACACCACAGATGTAAGACATTTCGAGAAAGAAATGGGAACCCTATTAGATGATCCCCTTGGAGTAGCGAAAAAACCACTATTCAAGGACTTCCAGGGGGAGTGGAAAAAGGGAAGAGTTGTGTATCAGTGATAGGGGCAAAAGGAGAGCCCTTTAAAGTACCTGTCTTGAAAGATGTAGAAGTAGAAACAGAGAAGAAAATTTGCCTTAAAGATTTGCTTTTGCTCCCTGAAGCGGAGTACAATTTATTAGGAAGGGATCTGATTTTGAAATCACACTTGAGCATTCAGAGTCAAGGGGACAAATTGCAGATTAAATTATACACTAACACAAGAGGATAAAGAAGTCATTAAGCCTTCTGTATGGTATAAGGAGGGGGAAACTGGAAAGACAGAAATGGACCCCATAAATGTTCAAATAATAGATCCGCATCGTCCAGTTAGAGTCAAACAATACCCTATACCAATGGAGGGTCGAAAAGGATTGAAACCAATAGTCGACAGACTTCTGGAAGAAGGGACTCTAGAATCATGTATGTCACCTCATAATACACCCATCCTCCCCGTAAGGAAATCGGATGGGTCATACAGGGTGGTACAGGACCTGAGAGCTGTAAATCAGTGAACAATCACTAAATTTCCCGTGGTGGCAAATCCTTATACTTTACTGAGTCATATATCTCCCAAACATACTTGGTATAGTGTAATAGATTTGAAAGATGCTTTTTGGGCCTGCCCTCTGGATGAGGGATCCAGAGATTATTTTGCCTTTGAGTGGGAGGACCCCGAAAGGGGATGAAAACAGCAATTAAGATGGACTGTGCTACCACAGGGGTTTACAGAGTCACCAAATCTATTTGGGCAAACTTTAGAGAAAATCTTACAAGATTTCACTTTACCTGGGGAGGTAAAACTATTGCAATATGTGGACGATTTATTAGTTGCGGGAGAAACTAAAGAGGAAACCCGAGAAGCTGCTATTAAATTGTTAAATTTTCTAGGAGAAAAGGGATTAAAGGTGTCCCGATCAAAATTACAGTTTGTAGAACAGGAAGTAAAATACTTAGGGCATTGGCTGAGTAAGGGAAAAAAGAAGTTAGATCCTGACAGGGTATCTGGGATCCTATCCTTAAGACCCCCAAAAACTAAAAAGGAAATTCAGCAAATATTGGGATTATTAGGATATTGTAGGCCATGGCTTGAAAGCTACAGTGAAAAAGTAAAATTCTTATATGAGAAATTAATAACCAACTTAAGTGTTTTATAGAAGATGATCAGAAATTTGAGGAGATAAAAAGGGCATTAATCCAAGCACCTGTATTGAGCCTTCCAGATCTGGAAAAACCTTTCTATCTCTTTGTGAATACCTCAAGCCAGACAGCATATGGAGTCCTTACTCAAGACTGGGCAGGAATTAAAAAACCTGTGGGGTATTGCTCTAAGTTACTTGATCCAGTAAGTAGAGGATGGCCTGCTTGTCTCCAAGCTTTGGTCGCTACAGCATTATTAATAGAGGAAGTTAGGAAGATTACCTTCAGTGCTCCTCTAAAGGTGTATACTCCACACAATGTCAGAAGTGTTTTACAACAGAAAGCAGAAAAATGGTTAACGGATAGCCAGATCCTAAAGTATGAAGCAATACTAATTGACTCCCCTAACTTAGAATTGAGGGTGACCTCTGCTCAGAGTCCAGCACAATTTTTGTTTGGAGAACCATCAGACAAACTACAACATAATTGCTTAGAGGTAATTGAGACCCAGGCTAAGGTGAGGCCAGATTTAAGGGATACTGAGTTGGAGAAAAGAGAAGCACTGTTTGTAGATGGCTCCTCCTGAGTGGTAGAAGGAAACAGAAAATCAGGATATGCAATAATTAATAAGGATCTAAAACCTGTGGAATCGGGACCTTTGAGTCCATCATGGTCAGCTCAGGCTTGTGAGCTGTATGCCCTATGTAGAGCCCTGGAACTATTAAAGGGAAAAAGTGGAACTATATTTACAGATTCTAAATATGCATATGGGGTGGTCCACACTTTTGGAAAAGTTTGGGAAGAAAGAGGTTTAATTAATGCTCAAGGGAGGAATCTTATACATCAAGAGTTAATAGTAAGGATTTTAAGGGCATTAAGAGAACCGAGGGAGATAGCAGTGGTACATGTGTGAAAGGACACCAAAAGGGATTAGATTACCAAACCAGAGGAAATAATTTAGCAGCTAAAGAAGCCCAGGAAGCAGCCTTGAGGACTCAGGTCGCTAAAATTAATGTAGTACAGGAGGAAGAGAGAAGAAAGGAAGAAGAAAAGAAGTTTACCCCTGAGGAACAAACAAAATTGGAAAAAATAGGGGCTAAGTTAGAACAAGGGAAATGGATGCTGCCTGACGGGCGAGAGATGTTGCCAAAAGCCTATGCTAGGCAAGTATTGGAACGTTTGCATGCACAAACACATTGGGGTACAAAGGCGTTATGTGATCATTTCCTTAAACAACTTGGCTGCATTGGGATTTTTGAAATAGCAAAGCAAATTACACAAGGTTGCTTAACTTGTCAGAAGATAAATAAGAAAGTGTTTCAACAAGCAGCCACGGGAGGGAGGAGGACAGCTTACAGGCCTTTTGAGAAAGTACAAGTTGATTTCACTGAATTGCCCAAGGTGGGGAGGATAAAATATCTATTGGTAATAGTAGATCATTTAACACAATGGGTAGAAGCTTATCCTGTAGCATGAGCTACGGCACAAATGGTGGTAAAAATTTTATTAGAACACTTGATATCTAGATATGGGATAGTCCAGTACATTGATTCTGATCAGGGCACACACTTTACTTCTAAAATAATAAAATTACTATGTCAATCATTAGGTATTCAGTGGGAATACCATACTCCATGGCACCCACAAAGCTCAGGGAAAGTAGAAAGAATGAATCAAACAATAAAACAACAATTGGCTAAGTTAATGATTGAGACACAAATGCCCTGGACAAAATGCTTACCATTGGCACTTTTGAATATAAGAACTAAGTCACATAGTGAGACTGGACTATCACCATATGAAATGTTATATGGCATGCCTTATTCTCAAGGGATGCCACTAGGGAACAATGTAGTTGAGGATCGTAATATCCAAAAATATATAATCACCATCGGGAAAAGATTGAAAGAGCTAAGAGAAATTGGGATGATGGCTCAAACACCACCTTTAGGATTTGCAATTCATCAATTAGAACCAGGAGATAGGGTTCTAACAAAAACATGGAAAGAAGAAAATTTATCTCCCCTCTGGGAAGGACCTTTTCTTGTTTTATTAACTACAGAAACAGCTGTGAGAACTGCTGAGAAAGGATGGACACATGTGTCGCGAGTAAAAGGTCCAGTGAAGGAGTGGAAAGTAACATCTGAACCAGAAGAAACTAAACTAACCATCAGATGTACCTGAAGAGGCCTTCATCAAAGAGTATAAGCTAAGTTGTTGTGGGAATTTTATTGTGATTACTCCTGTAAAATTAGTAAACAGAGAGACTCCTGAATGGATACCTATTAGGGGAAACGATTTATTCAATTAAGTAATATCCCCTAGGGATAACAATAAGTTGCCTGCAGTATACACGGGCTTTTTGGGACATAGCATACTGATTAGAAAAGGGGAAACTCATTTGGGTGCTCAGAAAAGGACAACCCTTAAGATTAAGGAAGAGGGCAAGACCAGATAGGGAACCGGTGCTGCGGCTTGGAAGGTCTGCCGAGGGTTGCAACCCCTTCGGGCTGTGACCGCTGATCACTATGGCCCTTACTGGACCTCTTCTAGTCCTACTTGGGGTGAGTTCCTTAACCCAGACCATGGTCTATGGCTGTAAAGACCAGAGGATAAGAAGCTGCATTTATAACCAAACCCAGTATGTTCTATGCAGAAAAGGTAACAGGACCGTAATGAATCCCAATTATCCACTTGTGGAAAAGGGGGATGGTCCTGTGTATGCTGGGATACTGAAGGCTGGGGATATGATTATCAATGTGAGGACTTGAAAGCTTCAATTGAAAAGGTGCAACCGTATGCTATGATCCAAAAGAACTCTCTTATCAATATCGGGTAAAAATGAAACAAATTTGGATGTAGGTAGATTAATTGGAAAATGAGGTTATAATGTTCATTTTATCAAACCACAGTTGCTGAAAATCTATTTGTAAATAAATATAACTAATTGTTATGAGAACTGCTTTGTATCTGTGGAAAATTTAATCTTAGTAATTGTTGTTTAGAAATAGATGACGAAGGAAAAGTTGTAAATGAGTTTGTAAAAGAAATGAAGAAAATTGCACATGTCGGGGTAGTTGTATTCGAGATATGCGGGGGATTGTTAATAATTCCATGTTTAATACCTTGTTTTACTAGACTAATACACTCGGTTATACAAGGAATGCAAATACCTGCGGTACCTGTTGACCCAGAACCAGGGAAAGAGAAAACCCATTCCCTAATAAAAGAAGCAAAAGAAGATCCAAAATTGATACCAATTCGGAGAGTGTTAACTCGATTGGAAATGAAAAACACGAATCAATACCATGAAAAAGAAAATGGGGGATTGTGATATATGTCCATCTGATTCGTGTTAATATGGAACAATGCTAGGGCCACATGATGACATACCCTTCTATAACCACAAGCCTAAGAAAAGCAGAGAGGTTAATGTATATAGTTCTTCCCTTGCACCCCCCCCAGCCGCCTCCTCACTGGGGGGGGCGGGGGGGGCTGGCTGGGCACCGAGGCGGCATCGGCCACCAACCGCCTCCTCACGGGGGGGAGGGGGGCCGGGCGAGGTCGCCTGCCGGGCCTTTCAGCATAACAGGTTAAACCGGTTTTTGTTACTAACAAAAAAAAGAAAAATAAGTTTAAGGCACGCCTATTCCTGAGGGCTATATAAACCAGAAACAAGAACTGTATCACGTGCGTCTTGGTAGAGCAGAGACTCCCGGCGCATCCAGCGCACCTAGCGCTGCTTGCTTGCCTTTATTCGTTTAATAAATTGTTAATTTTGATTGAAATCCTATTTGGGACTCAGTCATTTATCACAGATGAGACCAAAATTTTCCACAGCAACCTACACTCACATGTCTTCTTCCCTCATTAACTGAGTTAAATCCGATGTGTATTTAGACAGGGATGAAACAATAGTACCAAAAGGAATGTTTGTGTGTGCGTGTGTATATATATGCTCGGGAATGTTCCCATAAAAGTAAGGCTGTATTTTAAAACCAAGTCCTTTATCCAGATATTTAAGTGAGTTTCTAATTCAAAGCATTGACTTCAATTGAAGTAGCATTTTAATTATTGTATCTCCTCTTTAATTTTATTCTGAGTTCTTCTCTTTTTGGTAGATTGTTTGCTGGTATGCTTAGAAGAAAGAGGATTGCCCGTACAGAGACTTTCATGCCAGAGCTCAGCCTGTGAATTCTGTGGCCTTTTGAACACTCACTAATTGCATGACAAAACTTGAAATCCTTCTTCACAGGCAAACAGCTGACAGTTGCTTAAAGGCTACTTGAAAATTCTGGTGCAAGGTTCACAACTGAGTTAGCAAAGATACACCCTTTACTTCCTCTACAATCAATAAGAATATTCTTAATTGGCAGTCTTTCCCACTTCAAAATAAGCTTTGAAACACAGTTAAAATAGAAGTTAAAAATATGCAAGCAGTAACAAACTCCAGAGCCAAACCAATCTGTGTTTATTTAAAATGTGAAAGACCGAAGGGGAAAAGCTGGGGCTACAGTAAAACCTTCTGCTCGTAATGCAGTAATATTTAATAAATATGAATGGGTTGAAGAAAATATTAGCAGCCTATGATAAACTATAGAGACAATTTCTTGGGGGCTAAGAGCACTATGCACAGAAAATTTCCACTAAAGTAAAGCTTACATAGTGCAGGATTTAGAATAACTTTCCTATGGGAAAAATTATTGTCCCGAGTTCTGCATGTGCATTGAAAGACAAAATCTGAAATTTTCCAATTTGAATATTTCAAATATTTTTTGTATAAAACTTGCCTTTGCTAAACTTGTCACATAAACAAGATGCTACAAAGAACAAAGACCAGCCTGACAATTTGCAAAAATATCTGTCAAGCTTCTGCAGATCTCTCCTGCATTGCTGTCTCCTGTTCTGAGCTCAGTGGGAGCAGGTGAATGAGGTGCCAGCTCAGGCAAAATTCAAGAAAAACCTGTACCGGTTACTTGTCCCAGGTAAGATAGAACAAGGTTAAAGAGAATGACAATATCATTTGATAGCAGAGCATGTGTTTGTGCAAGGGTATGTGGGCACAAAGAGCAGTTAAAGCTTTTTTAAAGGAAATCTATGGATTTGATAATGACAGACCTTTTACAAACACAGTTAGTTGTCCTACATAAATATATGTGTTTATATATACAAACATATATACCCTTATTACAGCAAGTTGTAAGTAAATGGCCTTGGAATGTAGGTGCTGCTATGCAGATGCCTGTACTGACAAAGCTGCCACTCAAGGGAAAGTCTCTGTCCTATTACGGCACTTTGATTTTGTAGTGTGTATATAAAATGAATCAAAACCTCTATATATTCTTGCCAGAAAGAGTTTAAAGAGTAAACCTGTTTCTCCAGGTAGAGATTATTGATTCCTGATTTCACAAATTATACCCTCTTAACACAAACATGCTCTTTCTTTAAAAGCATGTACCCCAAATAAGATTTTTTCATGACACCAATCTGCTTCTCAACTCATCAGCAATGACAACAACAGGTTGTCTGTTCTCCCTTTCCAAAAAAGTCAGGAAGTTCATAGGATTCTGTTGATTACAGGTCACTATTAGATTTGTTTATGTCAATTCCTTTTCCTACTATTTTGCATATTTAATGAGGCTGAAATATTTCTTATTAAAAACTGTATGTGGTTTATTTGTTTTCAGATTTATGAGTATTTAAAACTGTCAGGCCGATCATTAAAATTCCTTTGTAAACTCCAACTTCACCAGTAAAATTAATGTTACTTACTGCCCTAATTTTTCCCTTGAGCTAGAAAGCTCTTACCTACTGCAGTCTATTACGGAGAATTTTGATACTGTTGGCAACCAGTACACAAAGGAGGATTCCAAATTATGAATTCTCCTAGTGATCTCTCCCAGCAATATGCAGTAATGCAAGAGATTATATAAAAGAACGTAATAATCCTAAAAATACTTCTGTTTCTTGTTTTTATTTTATTCTTCCTGTGCCATAAAAATACTGCAAGTATTATAATCCTTTTGTACAGTTACTGCAAGGCTCCTGTGGCTCCTGTGTGTTTGCGCACAGTGTAGTAATGTCCTGGTTTCGGCTGGGATGGAGTTAATTTTCTTCATAGAAGCTAGCATAGTGCTGTGCTTTGGATTTAATACTAGAAGAATGTTGATAACACACGGATGTTTTTAGTTGTTGCCAAGTAGTGCTCAGACTACTCAAGGACTTTTTGAGCTTCTCCTGCTTGGCCAGGTGCATAACAAGCTGGGAGTACAGCACAGCTAGGACAGCTAACCCAAACTGTCCAAAGAGCTATTCCATACCATATAACGTCATGCTCGAGGGGGTTAGTTGGTTGGTCGCGGGCAGAGTGATCGCAGTTTGGGGGGAGTGATCGTGGCTCGGGATGGACTGGGCATCGGTCAGCAGGTGGTGAGCAATTGCATTGTGCATCACTTGTTTTATATATTCTGTATATTCTCTTACCATTATTATTATTATTATTCTCTCTTATTAAACTGTCTCTATCTCAACCCACGGGTCTTACTTTTTTTTTTTTTTCTTTTCTCTGATTCTCTCCCCCATCCCACTGAGGGAGAGGGGGGAGTGAGCGAGCGGCTGCGTGGTGCTTAGTTGCCAGCCGGGTTAAACCACGACAAGTGAGTGTATAACAGTCTACAGAGTTCATTTTACCAAATCTTTGCCAATCCCCATAAATGTTTGCTCAAGGTATTAACTTTCAGAAACTGTTTCTGGTGAACACAGATACTAAACCAGACACTCACACTGCTACAGCAGCAAAAACATGAAGAAAAACCTATGTGTTCTTGAAATTTACTATGTAAATATGGTCTCTAAGAATACCGGAGGTTGTCTGGGACTTTGGTTTGGTATTTCTCCTATTCTGCAAATTATATTCTTTTTTATTCATCCCATGTGTATGAATTCAGTTTTGCATCACAGCTTTCCATAAGACCTGTTCAGGTATGCCACAGGCACAGTTTTGAGGTGCAACATTAAAACATTGTATCATGCTTCCATTAGCAACTGGCAGAAGCACCAACTGTGCCAAGATGTTACCCATGCTATGGGAGTTACATCTACACAATGCCCTGACAACACCCATACGGATAGGAGAGTCAAACCAAATAATTTAGTATAGGCATGGTGTTGAACTTTGATAGGAATCTGCTAAACGTGTTACAAAATTAAGTACATTAACTAAGTACAAGATTAAGCACTTTTTTTTTCCTTAGGCAAGAGCTGATTAAAAGAAAAGTCTCATCTATATTGCCCATTAAAGGTTTAATTTTTAGCAACAAATAGTATCTTTGGTCAGGAAGAGTTTGTCATCTGTTTTTCAATAACAGCTGTGTTTTAAAGACCAACCAACAAAGAACTGTCCCAGATAAATGTCCTACCTTTTCCAGAAACTTTTGTACAGAGTTCACTTAGCAGCATTACAGAAATTGCTTGCAAGTGCACCAGATCCACATAAGCCTGTTATTCCTGCACACTTGCATAAATGAGTTACTGCAAAATTATTTGTATTTCTGTGAAGCATCTACTGAAAATAGATTGGATTTACTCTCAGGAATAAGCTACAATGAATGCTAGTATAAATACATCACGCAGATAATCACAGAATAGCAAAGGCAAAGTTAAGAATACATCTATAGATTAATTATTTTCTTTAGTATGATTGTATTGACATATACTTAAAATTTTTAATCAGCTTAAAACCAGAATGGTCTCATCTATATGGTAAGAAAATTTAATGTGTCCAAGGAATCTTATTCTCTTGCCAAAAAAAGGCTACACAGAATAACATACACCACACCATGATACATGAAGAAACACAGGAGATATAAGCTTATAGGTAGTTATGCAAGTGTTCTGCAAATCATTTTAGAGCCGTTTTGGTGTAACACTGGTGCTGATGTGACAGGACTGGCAACAACATTGAATACAGTACTATTGATCCTGCGGAAAGACAATAGAGGATCTTTCACCAAGCAGCTCATCTCTTACTCTAAGTAGAAGTTAAGAGTGAGATCATCCTATTATTTCATTGTGGTGGAAATGAAAGTTCAGGGTATGCATGCTGCATGTTAAATTGGATAGTTATAGTCAGATTTCATAACTGTGAATAGAAGCATATGCAAATTTTAAAACAAACCTGCATCTGAATAAGCCAAAATCAAAATGGAATGCTACTCAGTGTTCAACCTTTAAAATTACATGTTAATATTATTTCTCAGATGCACTCAAGGATGAGTTTTAGCTAAGAGTAAGGCAGCGTTCATTTTACTAATCTATTCCTATCCTGCATTCCCTCATTGAAATTTTGAAGCCAGGAGAAGGTAATGCAATGTAACTTTAAGCTTTAGATGTGTCTCTATGATAGGCACTCAGTTAAGGTCAATTCCAAGTGAACATTAATTCAGGAAGGGTGGAAACAAAAGGGCTGCTAGTCCTTATGGGTTTACTGCATCAGCAAGAGGCCCATCTTGAAAGTGAATTAATACTGATTGTTGATTGGATTAACTGCTAACTTGTCTTATCTTCTCTACCTGAAGATTATTTTGTTAGAGGGAAATTAAAAAGATCGTATTTTGCTATTGGTAGGGAGGCATCTAAAAGGAACTTGCACAAAAGACAGGGAATTAAGCAGGTTTTTTCCTGTACTGGATTTGTAAAGGTGAGCTTACACTCACAGCTAAGATGAATCGTTCTACCCTGGCCAGACCACGGCCACTTTGCTACTAAATGTGCCTGTCTGGGCTCTGTCCCATGTAATTTTATTGAATTTGTAGAAGGAAGTGCTCTATTTCTTCCCTGTATGCCTTGTTTGTGGCAGCTGCCATGTAGATTCCCTGTAGATAAATTATCTTTTTAGGGAACTGAGACAATCTTTTTTAAACAGAAATAAATACTGGGCAGGAACAAGCTGTCATGTGAAGTGGCTGTCTGTGTGAGTACTACTTTCATTACAGATGAGATACAGGATTTGGTCAGCCTCTTTCATGACAGCAACACTGTTAGTTTACATGTGATCATGTTTATAATTATCAGTACTCGAGATTCTTTCATTCCTGTTGTGAAGAGGAAAAATCAAATAGCCGTAATCCCATCATCATATAATATGTAATCACTCAAGAAGGATCAGAGAGGATAATGAATTACTCTGTGTGGAGGCAGACTCTTAAGGTGACCAGAAGTTACAGATTTATTAAAAACATGTTTTTATATATGATGGGTGGCAGGCTCTGTGAGGTTGAACTTATAGTTAAAATGTAAACCAACCAGATTAAATGGCCTGGTGCAGACCATGGCAGTAAAAAAAAAAATAAAAAGAGAAAGAGAAAATAACTGTAGGCAGTAGTATAAGAAAAAGACCACATATTCATATTCTTAAAATCGTCCTCAGAGGCAACTTGCATCAGTAATGGCAAAGCAACAGGTAGAAAGTGCCAAAGTGGCACAGACAGTGTATTCAAATACAGACAGTATGCTTATATTTAATAAGCACAGCAGGTGAACAATTGGATTTGAAAAGGAAATTAAATGGGCTGACCTAAGAGCAGAGGCATTTATTGTCTAGCTCTGTGCTTTCTATTCCATGATTACTGCAAAGCTCTTTTGTAAACCAATATGAAGGAACACATTACTGTGATTGTGCATCAGCTAAGCATGGTAGCCACAGTAGGAAATACAGAAACATTTTAAAAAGTCAAATTAAATCAGCTTTTACCTCCAAGCTTTTATATTCCCTTTTCTTTTAATCTCTTTTCCTGTATGATGCCTACTTTAAGCCTAACATTGTTTGCATTAATGCTATTTCTAGATGCCTGATAACATAATAAGGTAGAAAAATTAGCAAAGACTAAGAGGGAGACAGAACTCATATTCTAGCCCTCTCTAAACTAAACTAGAAATAACTGCTTAGCTGGAACCACAAACAGCCGACTAGTCTCAAATTGCAAGATTAACTCAAAAGGAAATGCAAGGACCAAAAATCTTCATGAGTGCTACAATTTGTTATTGATTACAGATGAAAATTATGAGTTGAGACCATCATCATAACACTGAATATGCATATGAGGTATAGCCAAGGAAAACAAGTATGACGTTTCCCCTTCCTGGTGAACAAACTGCAGAAATAAAAACACTTAAACTGGGAAAATACTTGTCAAAGTTCTTGTGCAAGTACTAGTGAGTAGTTTCATCTTCTCTCCTGAATAAACGATTTATAGCATTTAGGCACTGAACCTCACACATTTTACTGTCCCTAATGCAATTGTTAGAGACTTTCTTGAGAAGCTTCCCAGATGTAAGCCCATGTTTCAAAATAGAATGCAAATCATTGAAGCCACAAGTAAAATAAAACAGATTATCTAAGTGAGGAACAGAGGATGTGAAAGCAGGACAAAGGGTGTCACAGGTAATTATAAAGATGCATCTGGTCCCTAGTTACTTTTGACAAAGCCGTTTTTGTGATTTATGGCAGGTGTTTGTTTATAAACCTATTCCAGCACAGACACACTGAAACACATACATCATTCTGCCTGGTCTTCATTATTGGATAAACATCATTTAAACAGAACCTAAATCCAGACTTCTGCTACCTTGACATAAAAATCAGGATCTTCTATTTGCCTGCATTAATTTATTTATTTTTATTGACCTATGGAGCTGGGTTGCATTTGACAAAGGTTCTACACTTACCCCACACTTAATGCAACAAGAAAAGTGAATGTGAGAGTGCTGAAGTTCAGGAAAAACTGCTAGCAAGCAGTACCTCTTGTAATATCAATATCTATTTTTTTTTGCCCTGCAACTTGCGTTTTGTGGAAATGCAGGATAACCAACATGCAAGTTTGAGCAACTACAACTCTGGCAAACAATCAGAATCAGCTGCCGTGTGTCCTTACCCTGCAGTTGTGTCCACTGAACAAAACAGGCATCCACCTGGCAATCTATTCAAGAGACATGGAGCTAGTTTGGCAGTTTTGGATTTTTTTTGGGGGGGGGGGCTTGTTTTGGCAACTGAACTCTCAGTGACAAAAATACCTGATAGGAAACAGTTGTGTTGGTTTGGGGGTTTGGGTTTTTGTTTGTTTGAGGGGTTTTGTTTGTGGGTTTTTTTTTAATACATTTTCCAATATGTGAAGTTTGATATAGTCCAAAATTTTTCTTAGCCTGTACCAGGAAAACCCAGACCTGAGGAATAACTCCCATTACTGTGGCAGAGAGTTGTGCAGTCAGTTCATGTAAGCAGCACAATTTTAATTTCTTGATTTTTATCTTCACTGAATATTTCTTGGTGGAAACAAAGCTAAACAAAAAAGCACAGCAAAACCCCATGAAAACAGAACCCTTTGTAGATTGCAAAATAAATACCTAGAGCTCTTCTTGCTAGGAAAGGTAAAGCTGCATAATGATATGACCTGGTTTTGTAAGTTTGTACTGTCAATAAACATCTTGACATAGAAAAGGAAGTGAAACAATTTAGAAATTGTGCACAACATGAAGTATATTTTGAGTTTTTAGGAAAAATTATGGTAGTAGAGAATATTATTTTTATTGTAGTAGGTTAACTACAGCATATTTGCATGCAAAAAGGAGTGAAAATGTAAGGGAATAAAAGTTGAATGTTGCAAACTTAACTGCCTCATATTCCTACTTCTGCTGAGTACATTAAATTCTAAGTCCAGTAGTTTCCCAACTCTTAACTGTTACAGAACTTAAACTTATCAGAGGAAAAAAGACACTAAGAAAATAACTATTTGGAAAAGAACAAACAAAAAAGACTTTTGATTACAATCAAATCTTCACAAATATTTCATTGTGAAAGTCCAGCCATGCCAATAACTGCAATCAGATAAAACATACCACAATATTCTTCAAATCAGAGCACCAATTTCAATAAGCAGAAGAGATATTTTCTCAATGGAAACAAAGCTTACCGTAATTACTATCTGTTATGACGAAGGTCTCTGTTATTGAGTGCTTAAAAATCAAAACACCAAAAGAATTTTCAGAAACAGTTATACGTTTATAGACCACCCTAGATACAAACTAAACCATGCTAATTATTGACTGGCCCTGGAGCTATTTCACTTTACGCTAACAGGTTGACAACATGAGTACTAGAAACTTACAGAAAATACAAAATAAAGAAACTTACAGAAAATATAAAGTAAAAATGAAGGACCTTGTCTTTCATTTTCATTTCAAAGTAACTCCATGTATTGGACTAATACAGAAAAATAACTAATACTAAAGGCTTTACAGAAAACGTTATTGGCACCAATGATGCCAACTACTGTAAAATTAATTTTTGATCTGCCCAAGTCACTTCTTCACTTCCTATTGAAGACCATCCATACAGGTTCAACTGTTACCTCCTCCCTGTAATTTGGTTGCTGAATGCAAGTCAGCTGGAATACTGCTTAACTGTAAATAAAGACTCATCATAAATTCTTGTTTTAGCAGCACAGCAGAGTTACTTAGAGCATCTATTCATCATGAAATTGCACATCCAGAACATGCATGCACATTTTGTAACACTGATCTAATGACAAGCCATGCATTTCTCCATAATTTCAAATGTATTTAAAATTACATTATTTGCTAATTAATATGAAAAATTAATCATTTGTCTGTAAGATGTTATTGTTCAACTCACTGTGTGTGTTCAGTAACCAAAATATATATTAAATCAATATACTTTTGAAGGACCTCAAGGCCTACTTTACCACAGCACCACTGAAAAGAGAGTTGGAAAGGATATCGAGGAGTCTTGTTGGCCCTTTCCCTGCCCCAGCACAGGATTAACTATATCTATATTGTTCCAGATAGACGTTTATTCTACCTGCCTGTAAGGACCTCTAGTGTTGATGTGAAGTGGCCTTGAGCCACAATTGGAGTCTTCAGGTCAGACTGTCTTGCTTTTCATTAAAGAGAGCATGCTATCTGGAAAATTATTTCCAATTTCTGCTCCAAGGGTTTTTCTTGTTATTATTATTGCTTAGAACAATGTAACCCTTTAGACAGAGAAACCTTAAAAGAAGAGGGCTTGAAACAAATCCCTCATCTGCACTTTGTGCCTTCACAAGGTAGGTCTCTCCCTTCAGGTTTGTTTCCAATGCAACAGCCCAATGCTTTCCTGAACTGTACAGTCTGAAATTACAGTGAGCAGTACACAACCACTCAATTTGTCCTTTTCCCTCTATTTAGAGGCAGGCATCACAGATATATCTCATTTTTTTCTGATCCCTTGCCAACCCTCCACGTGCTCTCAAAAACCACAACTGCAGACCTGGACTATCCACAGATGAAGTTCATCAGCCTCACCTGATTTAAGAGCAGTTAAGTATTCTCTGCTTTCTGTTCTTTCCTTTATCAAGATTGCAAAGGTTTTCTCGTTGTTGGTTTTTTCCCTTCTCTCCTTTCTTCTGTTCAGTTTACTTTTTAGTAAAGGTTGATGCAAATAAAAAAGAGACACTAAACACTTTTAGTTTCTCAGCATCATCTGTCAACAGCCTTCATTCACTCAGAGGCGAGTGCACAGATTGCAAGTTTGAGTTGGCCACTACCCATGCTGTGCAAGGGAAAGGAGGATTTCTTCACTTTGTTACGCTGCTGTACATCCTTGAAAGTGCCAGATACACCAGCCAATTTTTACTGACAAATTCTACATACCAAGATCCCTTTGGCATTACTGGAAGCACAGGAAGGGATGATCTGATTTTTACATTGCTAACAAAAATTTTATGCCCTCTGTAACATTTTTAAATAAAGAACGGTAGCAAGTTGACCTATTTTCTAACATATAGAAAGCCCCAGAACCATACAGTTAGAATTCTCACCATGAAATTCTAGTACACAAGCAATTCAGTTGTACATTAAGCATTTATAAATCCTATTTTCTACATTTTTCAGACAATTATTTTCAATTATGAAAAAATTATCTCCAAACAGAATGCCTCAATACAACGGACTACATGAGTAAGAGCTATAGACCAAAGTCACTACCGGTGATTACAACTTTGTAATGACTCTTTTTTCTTTGGTTTGTCTTGGTTTTTTGTTTGGGTTTTGGTTTGGGTTTTTTTTTTTTTTTTTGGGAGGGGGGAGAGGGGGAATTTATTCTGCTTATTTCACTGGATTATTAAAACTCTTTCTTTTCATGTCTTGCTGTAGTGGAAACTTCTTTAGGGATTTCAGTTTCTAGGTTACAGAGCAAGCACTCCCCTTTCCTTAATATTTTTAAAACTAACCTCATTCCAAATATCATATTTTTCTCTTTCTGATGTGGAAAGAACCTTCTTTCTTTCAGCTTTAGCAATGAAAACCAATTCAAAACGAAATTCTCTCATCTTTTAGTCATATTTCTGGTCAGAATCAAAGGTTATCTGAATTTTCAACTTATCTTTGAAAGCACTCAGTTTTTCACAAACAAGCTCATCTACATATACTTATTTCTTTGATTACATTAATTTATGGACAAATTCACAAGTGGGTAATAGGGTAGGGAATTACAGTATATTTTCAGTATAGGAAATTACTTAAAAACAATAACGCAATACAGAATATCTGTTCTAAACTTTGGCTCCCTGGTTTACAGTGGAGCTTCTTTAATATTTGAAAGGGCACACAGAGCCACAGAGTGTTTAAATGCCACTTTACCAATAAACTGCCAGTGTTTTCTTTCATATTTATTTTCTGTAAAAGAAGTCTATGAATTCTGATATGTCATTAGGATTATGTTTTAAGAGTTGGTGGGAAGAGGGAATACTCAATGGGTTGATGTTAGTTTTCCTGTACCTTGCGGTATGGAAAATACATGTTTCCGTTGCCAGTGAAACTCAGAATTTATCAGCACAGATAAGAGAAACCAGACAGCTCAGACTTGAAACACATAACAAGGAAAGGATTCACTGTGAATAATATTTATACTTATTGAAGGATCTAGGAATTAATGTTTTCCAAGAGATTACTTACATCCCACAGTAATGAACTTTATTCTTTGTAGCTCTTTTATATAAAAGAGTAACAAGATCTCTTCTGTTGTGTTTTAAGATTTCCATACTGGGGAAAGGACCTTCTGGTATCAACAACATTTCCATGACAGAGAAATGGCTCTGGGAGGATTCTCTTTAAAAGAATTCTGACAAAGCTTTTTACAGGCACTGTTCCCTTGTTGCTGTAAAACACGGGGAAGTTAAACAAAAGAAATTATTTTTATTTTGCTGCAGTATTCTCAAAGATTGAGATTTTTATAACAGCCACTGTTGGCTTACAGAATCCATACTCATACACAACTATATTTTAATAAAAGGGTGATATATGACAACTAAGCTACCAATGACCTACCACAAGCTACACACAGACCAGCCTGGCCTGCTGACTTTGATGTAAATTCTGACCTGCTCTCTGGTATCTCTAGAATACTCCATCACAAATTTTATCACTTCAGACTACAAACACACACACACTGCAGCACAAGAAGAGCAAATTCTCTGAACGGCTTCACATCACATATTTAAGCTCAAATTATAGCAGAATAGCTGACTTTTCTTCAGTACTTTTGTCATTTACTTTCTTCCTGTCACAGCAACATATATTTCCAAAAGCAGTTTCTAAAATATATTAATGCTTATTTGAAATCTGTCTGCTTAGAATTTACTGAGACAGTGCACATTAAGGGTTGATCAGTGAGAGACATTGGCATGGATTTCATAGCTAGTGTATTTCCAGATGTTAGCAGGCAAAGACTGAAAATCATTTGAAATACTAAGGGAATTCCTCTGACAACATGTAGACTTTTGTGCTGGTGAACCTTGGCTTTTTAAAAACTCTACAGCACAGCTCATTAAGTGTTTCTTTCAATTTAAGTGTTTACCTTCATTCAAGATAAATCAGCTTCAATAGTGCAATGTCTACTGCTAGATGAGGTGAATTCTACCTTAACTGGATGCAGGTAAGAGACTTCCAGCCACGTAAAATGATCACAGTATGTTCACGCAGCTTTGTCATACAAGATTAAGATATGTAAGCGTTCAAGGAGAACACTTTCTAGTCCATTCCAGATCTAACTGCCCTTACCAGTATAATGCTTTTGTTCACAATGTCTAGTCTAAATTTCCTTTTTATAGTATAATTATCCTCCAATCCACTGTACAAAGTAATTTATTTCCTTCTTGCATATTTGATGGTTGTTTCTTCCTTTTCTCTAAATTAGAAATACATTCAGTTCAATACAATGCATTCTAACATCTACAAACGTCCTATTTGCTAGATCTGTGGTCGTTCTTTGTGGTTCTTTTCTTGGTTCTCCCAAACTGATCCATATCCATTTTAAAGTATAGTTTCCAACACAGACATCATACTCCAGAGAAGGCCATGTCATATTACCTCTAAGTGGTGACCCTTCCACTCAGCTGGATACACCTCAATAGTCATACAAACCCCTTCACATCATACTGTGAAATTCAGAGATTCGGTAGAAGCATGTCTCATACTTAAAACCCTGTAGCAACCCCCAGATTTTCTGATGTGGAACAAAATGCCCATTTTCTTCAATCTGTATTCATATAGCCCATTCTTAAAAAAGGCTATCATAAAAAAAGCTGGAATATGAGCTCTGTGGTTTTGGCTTGTATACTTTCCACAAGATAAGCTAACTTCTAAATTAATCTCTTCTACGTCTTTTCCTTCCTGCTCTGTCTGGAACAAGCTTATCCAACATCTATCCCAAACATACAATCGTCTTGCACACTTTTGAGGCCCCATAAGCTCCTCAATGCCTTCCTCCTCCCCACTCTCACCCACCCCCCTCAAAAAACCCCCACAACTATACTATTGTGGTGTGTCACTCCCCTAAATCTCTACATTGTGTGAAAGCCTTTGTTGTGGTTTAAACCCAGCCAGCAACTAAGCACCACAAGCTGCTCACTCACTCTCTGCCCTGCCCACAGTGGGATGTGGGAGAGAATCAGGAAAAAAAAAAAGCAAAACCTGTGGGTTGAGATAAAGACAGTTTAATAAAACAGCAGAGGGCGAGAAAATAATTATGTTAATAATAATAATGATAACAGAATAGACAAAGCAAGTGATGTACAATGCAATTGCTCACCAGCCACTAACCAAAGCCCAGCCTGTTCCTGCGCAGCAATCACTGCCCCCCAGCCAATTCTCCCCCCAGTTTATATACTGAGCAGGATGTCATATGGTCTGGAATAGCCCTTTGGCCAGTTGGGGTCAGCTGTCCTGGCTGTGGCCCCTCCCAGCTTCTTGTGCACCTGGCAGAGCAGGGGAAGCTGAAAAACTCCTTAACTGTGTGTAAGCACTGCTTAGCAACAGCTAAAACATCAGGGTGTTATCAACATTCTTCTCATTCTAAATCCAAAACACAGCACTATGCCAGCTACTAGGAAGAAAATTAACTCTGCCCCAGCCAAAACCAGGACAGCCTTATATAGAATTAGAAGACTGTTTGGAGCTGACTTTACCAGATACGTGTCCATGGGGAAATAGAAAACAAAAGCAAGGTGCAGCACTGTAACTCTGATGTTTGTAATATACTGCATTTATTATTCTTTCCAGAACTTTCTGCAACACAGAAATACTGTGATATACACAAATTCACCCCAGATGTCTATTTAAACAGAGAATTATCTTTGTTGTACAAGTAGGTTGTATCCTATCCATAAAGGAATTTAAAAAAGAAAAAAGGTGCCACTGATTTAATTTCACATTTAATAAAAATGTGAGCATTCATTCTCTGAAGATTAGGATAACAACATTACTGAGTTACAACATGGCACAGCATTAAGATATAGAATTGAAAATAGCCTGGAGTGTCTGATAAGAAAAATGTTGCACATGAAGGCAGGGTTTTGTTTCTACTTTAACATGGTAAATACAACATTTACTGATCTTTCTTCTGTCTTTTCCCACCTTCTCAGTTTCTGTTCAGAATAATGGCTTTATCTTTGAAGTAAAGTAAATTTAACATCCTCCATGCAATCAGGAGGGATCCAGGTAGGAAGTCTATGAAAGAAGACAGTGAGTATGTGCTAAAACAACCCTATATTGATTTAAATACTGCTGGCTCAAAGAATGTATTGTCTTTTCAGTTTTGTGAGTTTTCAGCTGCATATTCTTTATACTGATCCTGCCTTCATGTTTTTGAGATCAATGGGGAAATTATAACTGGCACCATCAACAGTAGGTGTCTGCCATCGTTGCTACAGTGATGGGCACGAAAGGACCATCTATGGATTGTCCTACTGTTGCTTATTTAAGTTCTGATATAAGGTCCTTCAACATGGACATAGCCTGGATATACTACAATGAAAAAGCCATGCAAAAATGCATTCTTCTGTGAATGACTTGTATATAAGAATTTTGCCAACAATGAGTTTGCATCTTTTCTACACTTAAAAACCCAGAGGAAGAATTAGAGAACCCTCTATGAGGATGGGGGCCTTATTGTGAGGGAAGAGGTACAAGGTGTTCAATCCTGGAAGCATCTGGCCTTGTATTTCTTTGTTTTCACCTTGGCAGCTCTAGGCACACGAGTATGCTTAAATCCCAAACCAAATGCGAGGAACAGAGGACACAATACATTTACAGGGAGGGGCGGGGGTGGGGGAATATCAGACCAGATGGTCTTAAACCATCCTGATAAACTGCAAGAATGGGGAAGTGTAACGATATCTATTTTTAAATATTCAGTAATTCTTTCAGAAATGTTTCCATTGATATAACCAGCCAGTAGTGGAAAACTACAGGGAGATGTAACAAATGGGAACAAAAAAACCCTTTACAATCCAGCAGTGTACTTAATCTGCTTGACAACCTGATCCTCACCAGGGTCTTCATGAACCAAAAGTTAAAACAAAAACTTTCTTCATTCAGCATGTTAGGCATGAGAGAAAAAGTTGCAGACAGGTTGATAGATAAATTGAAATAAAAAAATAAAGAGAAGGCAGAGAACACAGCCTCCTACAGCACATGGACAAAAGTTACTGTCAGATCAGTAATTAATCTTTGGACCAACATCTCCCTGTGGGAATGGGGGCTCCAAAGTACCTATATAATTCCCACAACTCTTTGTTAAGTGAGATTGGAAGAATAGTTCAAGTCCTTTTTTTTTTTTTTTTTTTGATGACTTAAATCATTCTACAGGGCTCTTATTTTAGTTATGGGGTTTATATGGCAATATTGTTTTCAGTTAAAGCAATGTTCAGTTCACACTTAAGCTAGGATAGATACAAGTTCTGTGTCTTTTTCTACCACCTTTGCTTTGAGGTGCAAACTCCTCTGTGTGTCTGTCAGGTTCCTGATTTTAATGGTCTGCCCTGTGGCACTATTCCCAGAGGACAGCTGTTAAGCCAACGGACCACAGTATCAACTACTTGGTGTTAATACAGATTATCCTTTGCCCTGGACTCTCAAAGGAACAGGGATCCTGAAACAAAATCTTTCCCTTTATGCAATCTTCACAGATCACCTTGACACACATCTGACCCCTGAGACTGAAAAAAAAAGTAGATGAGGACAGCTATGGCACAACCCTTCTTGGACTTAGTACATCTAGAAGAACTTTAGAATATATTTGGAAGGATTAGAAGGACCTGAGAAAAATCTTCACTTCGACTATCAATGTAAAACATTATGAAAATAGCTGAGGAATTGCATTTCTAGAATAGTAAACTTTATTTTAGGGGAAAAAGACTAAGTGATGATGACATTACAACTATGGATTTGTTTTCCATGGTGAGAAAAAACACAAGACTCTGCCCGTGTATGTTAAGATCCAGGCTGCTCTTATTTGATAAAATTTGAATTTGCAAGAGCAAAGTTATGAAAAGTCTACTTTCCTCCTACTAAGATATTGATAATGTTATCTCAAACCTATTATGCATTTCCTCTATTTATATGTTGTAGGTGGCGAGACCAGAAAGAGTAATTAAAACAGACATGGTAAAATATTATGACATGGTTTTTTTGTATTTACTTTCACCTTTGTTATTTCTATGTTTCCAAGAATGTTACATAGGTTGTTGATGGTGTAAATAGGATCTTTCTTTAAAGCATGAAGAATACCAAATATAATATCAGTGTTTAAGCAATTAAAAAAAAAAAGTCCAAATAGGAAACAACTAATGGAAAACAGCGTTAGCATTTGCTGATGTCTTAATCCTCCTGTTTAGCAGACGATCATCCAGAAAGCTGTGGAGATTCATCTCTCTCTTCAGTACGAAGACATTACATTTCTAGAACTTTTTTGGTTGAATTTTAAGGTCTGAATATTAAAAAAAAAAAAAACAAACCACTAAACAAAACAAAACCTAGCATCTTGAATTTTTATTTTTATAGGTCTTTCTATTAATAGGTAAAGGTCAGGTGCTATGCAAATTATTGTACTGGGTAAACACAAATTTTCTAACCCAGTCAACACAATTTTAATGATGATCAGTATAGATGATGCAATAATCAGCATGTGTTTTAATTTAAGATTTTTGCCTCCAGGCTTGACCATTTAACATGAAGCTAGAAGGCAAAGTTCAAGACATAGTGCCCCAATTTTAACTTTCAATTTTAAATCACAGTGATTGAGCAACTAGTTACACCTACAATTTATCTGTCTTATAGATGCAACTTAATCCTTTTAAGATTGTCAAAAGAGGATGGGTAATTTTATGCATCAATGATAGAAAGTATCAATTACAACTGTGAAATATACATTTGTAAAATTGCAAACTTGAGTACACAAATTAGAGAATATCTGCTAAATATATGACCTATGAGAATACACTACCATAGTTTAACATACACCAGCTTTCACAGAAGTTTTTAAAACCTCCTATTTTCTGCAACTTAGCAAACATTTTCACGATAAGGCTCAAACTACTTATATACTTCAAGGAGAATGGATTTATTAACTGTGAATCTCAGGTATTAATTTGTACAGGAAACTGGTTTCTGATGTGACTTGCATTTCAGAAATGACCATAAGTTATATTAATGGACAGACTGAATTAAGGAAAAAAATAATATTGTTAATTTTAATCTGTTTAAACACATAAAAAGGCTTGATTACCAAGCCTTAGAGGAAACACTTTTTGTGAAATATCTCTAGATATTTGAGAAGACTGCTTCTCTTCCCTGCTCCCCCCCCCCAAAAAAAAAAGGGAACTAACCTGAGGAACTTAAAATTAAAATCCTCAGCTGCCTTGTTTATACTCTAAGGCTTTTATGAGAAATAATTTGCTAAACAGCAATTACCTGTTCAAAAAAAGCATATAGAATTTAGACAATTTTAACCAAGGAAAAACTATAAAAATTCTATAAGGAAAGTCCTTTGTAGTCAGATCATCTCAAGTCTTTCATACATTTTTCTAATGATCAAAAGTTCGTGAGATAGCCTGAAGTTGCCCAACCTTGAGATATCCAAATTACCCACCGTGGTCTGTTATACCAGTATGATCCAAACCTGGCTTGTATTCCATCCTAGCAAGTAGGACAAGCCCATGCTGTGCATTTTGTGGGGAACAACTCCCAGTTTATCTGAAGGGGGCTCAGGTCACACCCTGCTCCAAGACTGCTCCATGGATTAGAGTAAGAGGAGTGGTAAGGTAAAAGCCCCAGGTGGCAAGATAAAAAGCCCCTTTAATTTCAGCACTGCCCTCCTGATCCAAAGGGAAACACTAATGCAGGTGTGTTCAATGAAGTCTAAAAATTTGCTACTGCAGAGGGGAATGTGAGTGGTTTTGTGTGCATGAACATATATGTGAGATGGATGATTAGATTCCTGGAAGTCTTACAGTCATATGTTTTGTCATAAATAGCTTTACACCAGAGGATACATAGATTTTTCCAGTTAGCATACTGTGATTTGTTCAGTCACAGTTGTATTTCAAAATAGAACGTTTAGATATAACTCACTAACAAACACACATGTATGTATTGCCAGTGGATGAAGAAAAAAGGCGGGGGGAAGTAGCTGAACCATTAGAAATCTATTTCCTAGAAAAAGCTGTCACCATCTCGTCTCTTGTTTGTAGAGAAGTACTATGGAGACATATCTTAAAAATTAGTTTAAAATGTTAATGGAACTGAAATTGGAAGATAATCTCTGTTGACCACACAAATTCCTGCCAGCCTCATCGGCAGGATCAACAACTGAGGATCAATCTGCCTTGGAGAAATAGACATCTGATAAAAAATGTAATTTCTTTTGAAAATTAGGCTGAATGAACTTTGTGAACTTCAGAATACAGTCCAAATCCCGACTCTTTTACGAGCTATCCTGGATGCATATCCTTAGAATCTAAATAGATACATGTATAAGGGAGGTTCAACAGAAAAAGGAGCCAGCTGATGGAAATCTCAATAAGTGTACTGTAACTGTATCTAGACACTTGTTATTACAATGGTGTATACTTAAACATGCCATTACTGAGGAAAACCTCCTGTATTTATAAACTATAGATTGTAATCAGGTATTTTTAAGCTCCATGCATTAAACAGATTGCTAACAAGTCTGACAGAAATTAATAGACTGTGCAAGCAGAGCTACAATGCCTTGTGTGCTTCCTTTAAGTAAATCATTAGAAAATACAGAAAGCTTTCTTCATGTAAGCTTAGCCTCAAAAGCTTTAATAAATGTGACTCCATGGCACCTTAAATAGCCAATTAACAGGAGAAGTAGATCAGAGAAAGCCTTCATGCCAAACAGCCTCTGTGACAGGCAACAATACCATGGACATGTTCTGAATACTCATCTGGCATTATCATAAACAGCTTCAGGAGGAAAGGCAAGAAAGATGGTAGGGTGAAATCTGCTTATTCCAAGCAGCTGCAACGCCAAAAGCACACAGAAATCCTGCCTCAAGTAAAATCATTTGTGGGAAAACATCAGCCACAAGAGAGGGCACAGGATGGAATTTGTAAGAAATGCAGTTCATGCATGTATACATGTATTTTCCATGGTCCTAATAATCAGTGTAATATAAGAAATAACTCCAAACTAGCTGTCTACATTACCATCTCTAAAAGCAATCACAATAAAATAAGGTAATCTTAACTATTCCTGCCAGAGCACTCTCTAATTGCTCTATTTAAATGGTTCCATTTAAAAAAAAAAAAAAAATATAGAATTAAGTGCTTCACCATTTACAGTACTTGAGTGAAAACAATTTACGTAATCTGTGTAGGATCCCCATTAGCAGAGTTCACAGTAAGAAACCATAGTGATTAAATCATTAAATCATATCCAGGAAGAGCAAACATTCCCATTGATATAGGAAGCCTTGGTGAGATTTTAAACAATTAGAATTATCAAGTGCTTTTATGAATAGCAAGGACTCTGAAGGCAGAAAAGGTTTTAAATATAGGGTTTTTTTAAAAAAAAAAGACGACACGCACACACTATTTTTACCCTAATACGTTCCACTTTCTCTTTGATTCATTAACACTGATACAATTTACATCCACTTTCAGTCATTAGATCTCAGTTCAGCACTTGCATATTTCAAGCTCTGGCCATTCACCTGGATTCATACAACCTATTCCCTCTGCCCCTCCCTATCTCTTCCTCAGAGAGAGCACCCTTTTCAACAAATGACTCCCAAACTGCTGCTTGGATAGTAAGTTCTAATTTCTGTGGTTACATTTCCCAAAAGAGCTGCTGAATATATTGAAAACACATTGGAGAATCAGTATAGTATAGCCAGCTCTTTGCTTTCATTCTGGTGGGATTTTGGTTGGGATTTTGGGGTTTTTTATAATTTGGTAGATCAAACACAAGACCAGAAAATGCATCCATCAAAATGTGGATCTCATCCAATAGCTCTTGAAGAGAGTGCCTTATTCATATCTTTCAACAGTTTTGGAACTATTAGAACATGCATAAAAGTGGAAGTTTATCAGTAAAACCAAACTGTCCAGTGCCTTGCCAATACAAAGGAATCACTGCAAGATTAGGTTGTGGTGTCACACCATAAATGAGAATGGCCCCAGCTACAGGATCAGCCACGGTCGTCTCACAGACATGAGGTTATAAAGCAACCTACAGAGTTGTTATTTTTACAGAATTTTTTTTTAATAACACATTAATGTATTAGACAGGTATCACAAACTTTATTTCAGATATTACACTACAACTTTTTCTCAAATCAAAGTAGCACAATTGTTCAAACTAAAAATGAAAGTACAAAATAATTTTGTGTAGAGATTCGGTCTTGCATTTTAACATCCTTCTTTTCTGTACAATCTTAAACTGAACCTGCAAAAGTCTCTCTAGTTTAACTTTGAGCTTCAGGTTTTCATTTGAAACTGGGCAGCTAAAGCTGTTGGTCAGCCAGAGTGGAAGATAAAAAATATTGCTTAAGCTATCCTTGTAAAAGATCAGACTGACTCCAGGTTTGCCAAAGAAATCATGCAGCTCAATTCAATGCATGATATTAAAAACTGCAACATTTTTTCAAACGTGCTTGTTGACACAATAGGCAAAAAGCTCCTTTGAAGCACTCATTGGCTTATTTGGAAATCCTTCCTAGTTCATGGATCACTGACCTGAAAGATAGATTTACCAGAGAAATATTGAGACAATCTTTTCCCCAGTGGCATAAAAACCCTGTGTGAGTTTTAGAGGTGCTCTTCAGTCTTCTTGACAAATTCATGACATTTGAAGTTCTAGCTATTAATAAATAAAATTCTAAAAACAGTGCCACTGATGATTTTTTGCCTTAGCAGAAAAGAATGTTGTTGTGGTTATGTAAGATAAACCTATTTTAAATGTAATGATTCACAAATTTTATAGAAAAGATGCCTATAAGACAATATTTTATTGATTATTTAATTTTCTTTCCAGCATAGCTGAAGAAGATTCACACCCCCACCTTTCTTTGGAATGGTTCTTCTATCAGTATGAATTAAATCTGACCAGCATTTCCTTTTGCTTAGCAGGAGAGGACTGAGGAAATTATGAAAACTTTTTAAATGTTTTCTTGATTTTCTGTGGCACTGTCTTTTTAAAAATGTGCAGAGAAGTAGTTGGTGATATTTTCTTGTTAATAAATGGCTGGCTGTGCACATCTGTCTTTCTCAGGTTCCTCTTCTCCACTCTTCATGATTTCCAAATTGACCCTTTTCCAAATGTTTAAAAGTTGAGCTCTGAAGAGTACTCATCATTTGTGGTTTCAGTCATGGTAAAGACTTGCTGTGCACAAGATGGTACTTCCAAATCTTCTTTTCTCGGCATTTTTCTGAAGACTCTGAATGCTGATTCTCAGTCTCTCCATCTGCAGACTTTGCCTGAACAATGCTTGAATATCCAGGTGATCACAGTTGATGCTCATCTGTTATTTTTCCTTAAGGAGCCTTAAGCTGTAAATTTGTCAGTTTTAAGTCTCCAGGGTTTGTACAGAACTGAAAGCTCAGCAGGGCAGAACCTTTCCAAAGTTTTCAGAGTCAATAGGATCCCTGGCCAGCTAATTCTCAATATAGTCTTTTGGAATAGCTTTTAGCTTCTCCAATCTACTTCAATATGTCAGTCAGCATTTTGAAGGACTGGAACTGGCTGACTGCCTCTAATGCATGAATATAAATAAAATAAATAATTGTACACTCTGCCTTCATCCTTTCTGAATGGACTCACCTAACTGAACCAGGTCTTTCCACCACTGTCCACATCCAGTCACCATATCTCTTCTTCGCCCTTGCTTCCAATTTTTATGCTAAAAGTAGATTTATAAATCATCGTTATATTTTGCAGTCACGTCCTCCTGCTTCAATTCCCCTGCCCCTTATTTTTGTCCTGGGACAAAATTTTTCTGTAATTTTTCTGGCCTGGTGCTTACATACACTCCTGTCCTTAACACATTCCCTGTTAAGTCATACTAAAGTGACTTTATTCTGAACTGTACCTTGACCAGCTGCAGAATTTAGAAGTTCAGCTACAGATAATGCTCTGAAGTCCAAGTGCTGGAACTTCAGCATGCATCTTCTGTGTCTACCTGCTTTTCAGAATAAACCCAGTGAGTTCATTAAGACTTGCAAAAATAATAAAAAAAAAACCCCTGTCTTGTAACACTGACAAGTGTCAGGCAGCTTAAGAGCTGGATGAGTCTTGTCCTTTTGATCAGCTCCAACAACAAATTTTCCTCATAATAATTCTTTTGAAAGAAAAGAGAAAAAGAAAAAAAGAGGTTTGCTCTCCATTGTAAATATTTTCTTTAGAGCATGAAACTACCTAGAACGTTCAAAGCATTTGTCTTCCAAGGGGAGTTTCACAGAGACAGATCTAGGCAGAAAAATATGTAAATGGCAATAGAATAACTGGAAATATTGGGAGAGGGGGAAGTATTTTTGCTACAGGTTTGGGAAATCATTCTTAAATCCCTTTCTTTAGGAGAAATTAGCTATATTAATGAGGACTAGTGCCTCTGGTACAAGATTTCAGCATTAGCTGATTAAAGCCTTAGTAAGTTCTATGCATTAGGTAAACAAACAAGACCTCTGAACATTTCTGTATCTTCTTAAATAAAACGAATGCATATGGAAATGTTCACAGTGACTCTTTGTAACAGCTTTCTACAGGTTGTATCACTGCATTCAATAATGCAGGCTTGCACACTGCAGCATCCCAGCTGTAAACCTAAGAAACCCCTGTGAATTTAGCTAGACCAGACTGCAATATTTTTCACAAAGAGCAATGGGATTCTAGCTAAACTACCATACAAAAGCATACGACAATGTTTAAAAAATACTCCAAAACCTCTGCGCTAATATAGGTATTACACAGCATTTGCAGCATTCATTTTCAAATGTGTTGACTATTTTTTTATCAGTTGTCTATACATATTAAAGTAGAAAAAAAATATATTTTCCACCTGTTATTATCAACTACTGCAGTTGCAAAATACTGTCTCTTATAAACTATTTAGGATAAAAAGTTCAGAACAGAAAAGTAAAATTGACTTAAACATTTAATTATTTTGCCATAATCTCTTTGTCCTACACATTTATGTCTTAAAAAATACTAATAATTTTGTAAATATAGCTATTATTAACCTAGTAAAAAAGGCTGTGCCAAATGTAAAATAAAGCCTGTATAAAAATGTAGACAGGAGAGATGATACTCACTGATCTCCCAAAAATATGCTTGCCTGTATAAAACACAGCAGTTAACACTGCTTTATATGATTCATAAGAGACTATGTGGCCCTGAAAATAATGTTTTCAAATGATGCTTTTAGGAAACAGTAAGTTGAAGGTATAATAGTTCCTGCTAGTTTAGAGGACAGTAAACCAAATATTTTTGTATTCTCCACCTTTGTCATAGGGACACCTTGAAAGTTAACCCAAATTAACAAAAGGTATCAATTTAAAGTGCATTCATTAAACAGTATTAAATCTTGATGTTGACACTCTAAGGACTAGAAATGTGGTCATGTTTCCCCAGCTTAACAAGCTAAGCCATAGTAACAAGCTTTATATGTACTCACGCATTATAAAATGTGAGGTAAAATGAATTAATTTAAACCTCCTAGGTGAATATATTTAATATCACATTTACTGTGTACTAAGAGCAGATGCACAAATATGTCTGTAGCTAAGCTTCTGTCTAGGAACTAACTAGTAAATGCCTATCTACAAATATTTAGACTCACTCTGACCATTGCAATTAACGCTTTTTGGTCTTAAGACCATGTAATCATACCTGCCTCTAGCAGATATGTTGGGTATGAGGATTCCAAGGAAATAACTTCATATTTCTTACCCCAAAGTTTCTTTCACCTGTAAAATTAATGTTCTCTTGTTGTTTAATAACAGTATATACATGAAATGGCCAAACCACCTCACCACCTCTGCTTTCCAGCATCTATGTTTTGATGCTTCTCAAGTCTACTGGTCTCAGGACCAGTGTCCTCTGGAAGAAAGATGTGTGAAGTTACCCAATGCCTAATCCAATATTTTTAAATAGTTCGTCATTATCTAACACTGCTCCTTGTAATGTAAGCTGCCTAATAATGGGATACTTAAACTTTTAAAAGAACAAAGAGTAAAGAATAGTCTAATGATTAACAGTAGAAACTGCAATCAGTTCTGATTTTTAAAATGACTGCACATGCAGTATCTCTCAAATGCAATGAAAAGTGAACAAACTGGCACTGTGAACCAGCAACTATACTTCACATAATGCATCTCAGTCAGGGGGAAAAAGATGTGTTAAGGATGAACACCCAGCTAAAATAAATCCAAGCAATCCTTCAAGCAGGTATTTAAGTTCATGACTCCTTTCTTTAAAAGTAACAGGTTATTTTCATTAAGACACATATCTAGAGCAAAGGAAATGCCTTTTTAGAAAGTCTCAGATTTACTCTTACCCATAAGAGTAAGTTCTAAACATCAACATCAAGTTCTAAGCGACTGGTTTGGTTTGTACTGATTTGCGCTGACAGCTCTACGTCTTCCTAAGCCTTTGTTTGGAAAAGAGGGTGAATTGGGCAGATCACAGAATTAAGCCTTTCCTGGAAACCAACTCAGTGGTGAGCCATGCAACCTCTGTCTAGAAGTTCACCCACTTCAACCAGATCCAAGGATCACCTGCATATTCAAAGACTAAATAAGCAATGTTAAATCAGGGGTTATGAAGCCTCTAAACAGATCTTAATCCTACAGACTGATGATCATTCTCTTACATCAAAGTTTCTAACCTTTCATTCTTTTGAGGCTAGTGACACTGCTTAGATCTAAACATGCACTGTGTCCTTGTTGAGGGCCAAGACATTCAGTATCATCTGGAACAGGCTATCACAGATAAAGTTCTGCAGTAAGATTAATTTATTAATTACTTCTCTTTATGTAATCACACACTGTCCACTGAGGAAACAGAAGACTTTTCTCTTTTTAATTTAATATATCCTGGAGGATCTCACCTTCATAGACATACTATAAACACACAAAACCAGTTAAAATACCATTAGTTGGAAGGAGCAATATCTAATATTTAAATATAAAAAGTTTAATCAAGAGAAATAGGTTTAATTTCAAAGGCTTTATAATCCATGTTATCACTATATTAGTTAAATCAAAACTTATCCTATGTAGAATTCCTATTATTTGCACCATGAAATATTGTATCTCTTTTAATTTAATCCCACATCCTGGCTAATGAGCATGTGTATAATACACTGATTACATAACAAACTATACTAAAAAGCATCCTGGTCATACAGAAGATTAACCTCAGCCATTACTTAGGGATCTGAAATGGTTTTTAAAAAAATCTTCTGTAGCCTTCCCACTCTTGGTTCTTTGAAATGAAAGTAGAAATCAAGAATTCACCAAGTGAAAAGCAAGAAAATATTACAAAATTTACTACACCTTACTGGTTGCATATTTTCACTAGAAAAGAAATTACTGATTCAAGGACATTGGTAAATTTCTTTCCCATTCCTGTTTAGCTTCAAAAATGTCCAAGTGTAATAACTGCTATCAAGCATTTGAGGATTTTTACTGTACATCCATGATACAAGTAGTCATCTCATCCCAAAGAAATGCATTTGTTCCCTAACTAGATGACTTGCCTCTGCAGACAAAATAACCTGAAAAAAACACTGATAATTGATTCACTCAAGTAGAAAATGAGACCATCAGAGAAAGCTTAAGGGGGCAGGTAAACATAAACAATTAAAAACATACAAGTGCGCATATCTTTTCAGTATAAGATTTTCACTTCATGTTTAAATCTGTGATTTTCCTTGATTGAAATTAAAGACCAGTGAAATAGTATTTGCTGACTGTCAAAATAAATTTGTCTTCCAGTTTCCATATAGAGTAACTCTGCAGGTATATGTGTGTGCATATACTTATATACTTAAAGAGTTGTCCTTGTAACTGCATATTGGTTTTTAATTCCAGACTCCAGTGAACTATTTTTTTTTTTTAATGTATTTGACAGAATACCTGTTTATGATATAATGACATATATTCTCTTGAACCAATTCAGTGCATTGGGAAAAGAACATCTATCCTGGTGTACACATATACCAGTGACCCTTTCTCACTACCAGGTCTCTTCATTCATATTTAAAAAGCACATTCACCCTGCTGCCGAGTCCTTCACTGGTGGTTATGTGTTAATTGAGCCTAAGCTTTACTAGGTTTCTTATTTTTAAGAGTGTCACAGTTTCTCCAATAGTTAAATTATTTCATAACTCCCATAGTGTAATTTTATTAACTGTTAAGAGTAGTCAGCTTCAGAAGAAAAGCCTTTTGCATAAGTTTTCTTAAATTTTGAATTACAATCAAGTGATAAGATTAACAGATTTGTGCTTTTCTATATTAGTGTACAAAACTAAGCAAAAGAATCTTAAGAAAATCAGCATTTTTTTCTTTCACAAAAAAGCATACCTGGCCATTAAAAAACCTTGGGAAGAAATGGGAAGCACTAGCAGAATCACTGTTAAAGAACTACAGAATCACTTTTAAAGTGCTTTGATTTTCTGAACAGCCAGTAATTTTGCTCCATACATAAACAAAGATGGGGTTTGGTTACTCTGGAAACTCCACACTTAGGGGAATCTACTTTTCTAACTCAGTTTTATAAAGTAAAGAGGTTTAGTTACAATAGATTCAAATGAAGCCTGAATATGCTTAGCAATTTGCTTGTCTGAATATTGAGATCATCTCTTCAAAAGGCTAAAAATTAAAATTGTTGGAAGTCAGAGCAAAAAGTAAATCTCAAAATTCAGTAGAAAATACTAAGAGAAATTAAATTTACAGTTTGAATAGAGCTTGGCCTACAGATAAGAAACATGAGTTCCACTGGAAATAGGCAGTAGACTAGACATGGACTGAGAAGAAATTAAAGTGAAATATCACCAAAGTGAAAGGAAAGGAGTCCACAAGGAAAGACGCAATATAGCACAGAAGAGAGGTCACACCATACTATAAAGGCAGAAATGAAAGATCAAGTGTTAAAACAGTACAGACAGCAAAACACACGCTGTTCCTTTTTATGGAGCAGAACCCTGGACAGAAGTGCCATTTTGTGAAATTTGAGAGGTAACAGGTTTAACTATGGAAGAAAAGTAATAAAGAAGGCAAACACTTTCACCTAGAAGGCTTAACTAAAGATCACTCAGTTGTGAGGAGTAGGTCATTGCAAAGCACAACATTCAATGCAGCAAAGGATTGCTTTGTTCAGTGAGGTTGCTAATCTTTACAGGTACATATGCCAACAAATCTCCGTCAATAACAAAAAATGGCTGCTCTGGAATGAGACATATGGAAAAGCAGGTTCATGTTTGCTGACCCCTGCTCTCAAAGCGACCAAACCAAACCCTGCACTTTGTAGCTCCTTTCCATCGCCACCACTCCCTGAGTACACAGCAAATGATTGACCCTGAACCCAACAGTGTCCATCACCTCATGATAAACTGGGCCAATACTGGAGCAATCATGGACCTACACCAGTGTAGCTCCTTTCCATCGCCACCACTCCCTGAGTACACAGCAAATGATTGACCCTGAACCCAACAGTGTCCATCACCTCATGATAAACTGGGCCAATACTGGAGCAATCGTGGACCTACACCAGGTATACCTAGACAAACTCTAAGCCTGTAGAAATAGCAGTCTCCCTATAGTCACGAAGTAGAGCTTCACCATGAATAATCCTCCAAATATAAATGTTTAACATATTAAGAATTAATCACCAGTCCAATAAATTTTTTCAAATTATTCAGAAAAAAGAACCTTGTCATTCCACCAAACAAATGGATTTCCCATAGCAAATATAACCAAACAGATCTTCACAGCTGGCATAAATCATTACATTTCCATTAACTTTAATGGAGAAACTTCAACTTCCATTACTGGGATCAAATATAGTTAATATACTTGTCATGCCTGATACGTCTCCTATATACCTTTCAGGTAAAAATATTCAGCCCAGACTTCATGTAAAAAATATGAAAATATCCAGTCTGCAATTATGAAATCAAAAAGTAACAATGTAAACAAAGCACAGAAGAAAATAGGAATAACTTTAAAAACCTCTTATAACGCAACGTGCAATTAATAGATATGACATTTACGAATATAACAAGCAGCAAAAAATTAGAAAACATATGGCAATTTCTTCTTTGATAGGTGAGAACAAAGAATAGTTAAGTCTGAGCCTCTTTTTTCCCCCCGCTCTCATCCAAGGTAAGACTTGACTTGCTTGTCTTTAATTACCATGATGCCAGATGAAGAAAATCCTCCAGACAAGAACAGAGCAAAAGGCAAAGGCGGCAAAACTGTCGAAGTGGTGACAGAGCCCCCAAAAAAGAGAAAAACTCCCCAGAAAAGGCTGTATAAGCCGTGACTCACCCTGCAGAAGATCAGCCTCCACCTCAGGGTGCTCAGGGCGGAAATGTAACACTGTGTCGCAGCTGACTGGGGGAAAGCACCTTGAGGAATAAACAAAAAAAATAAAAAGAAAAAAGACTAAGGGCATGCTGAATTAAACTTTATTCCTGTGTTAAAACAAACTGGTACTATAAATGGCTCCGCTATTACTAATCAGAGCAACATAAAATCTGTCTGCACACAAAGCGGAGAAAATAACTTATTTTTGTTTCTCTGTGCCTTTCCAGCGCTTTTTGTTTTAACTTTGAAAAGACCTTAAGATAGCTTTTTAAGAAGAAGAAATAGGGAGATGCAGCAGCAAGTAAAGTCCTGTAAGGGCTCAGTGCAGGATGAGGGAGTGGGGCGGAGAGCTGCAGGGCAGGGCCCATCCCGCACTACCTGAGTGAGGGAGCAGGGTCCCTGGGGGATAATAGCAGCCGAGGGCGGCCCAGAGTTACAATCCATGCACACCTCTCCATGGGGACGGGCTGAGGCTGTGCTGGACTGTCCTCCACAGGTGGGGCCAGGATCAGGCCCGCTGTGGGGCACTGGGCACAGCCACAGCCCAGGATGGCCAGGCAGGGCTGTGGGGGCAGGGTGGGCTCTTGGCCTGCAGGCGGGGGTCAGGATCAGTGGGGCTGAAGACCAGCACCCTGCAGCATCACTGGGGCAGGGACAGAGGGCCCCAGGCTGGGCTGAAATGGGTTCCTGTGCCGCAGGCAGGCGTGGGAGGCTGGCCAGGAGCAGCCAGGCCCAGTTCTGTCCCAGGACCCTGACGCCCCCACAACGCAAGGGGAAGGCGAGGCTGGAGGCAGGGCTGTGGCAAACCCAGAGCCAGCCCCTCAATCCAGAGGCAGTTTTAAAAACATGCCGTACAGCCACACCTTGGAAAACAGAGAATATCCACATGAGGCGAGCCAAAACTACAGGCGCCGCTCAAGAAACTGAGGAGAAAAATCATGACCAGACCAACCTAAACCAGCACAGCCAAGGAGCCCACCCCTGCCTGGGATGGCTGCCAGGCTTCCTGCGGCCCTGGGGTTGCTGTAGCAAAGTCCCATCACAAACTGATCCCTCAGCTAAACCCCATGGAGGGGATGGATTGTGCCAATATAAAGAAGTTTCTGAAAACTTCTTCTGAAAACACTTATTTGTAAAACTGTAAGCATATCAAAAGAACGCAAGAGAAAAAGACAGGATTTGTTAGAAGCTGACTTCCATTTTAAAAGAGGAACAGATGTTTTATTGTAATTAAAGCTCATCTTTTTTGTACAAGGTGACTCTTGGAGTACACATATACTCCAAGTAAACAAGTCTACTGTATTGCTTTCATATGAATGTTGATGATACACAGTTTTCTTGTAAATCTAGCTTACACTTGAAGAATTACTTTAAAAAAAAAATATCTTTATTTCAGCTCATATGGCTTTTCATTCTATTGCTTACTCTCCCAGCTAAGCCCTAAATAATTACTTTTACTTAGTATGTCTTGCATATTTATGGAAACTTCCTTCCTATAATATAAAAATGAAGCACAGACATCTGAGATTAGTAACCAAATGAACCCAATGTTGAGTTGATTAAAACCTGCTTAGCAGCAGCGTACAGCATTGTCACACTCATATAAGCAATTTTACATAGTTAGAACTATCCAATTACTTTTTCAAATATATTAGTGAAACATTATAAACAGTGCAATGTGCTAGTTTAAACAACACACAGTAAAATATGTATACAGTTAAGTAAATCAACATGTCGAGCTCTGGCTCTCTTCTAGAAATTATCATGTCAAAGTCAGCTTGAGGTCAAGTTCAAGTGGGGACTGCAGAATGTTTGCAAGTGGGAACCCACTGGGTCACGTTCGTAAACACAGAAACCTTGGGCAGATGCAGTGCAAGAAAGAAACAATGAATGTCACCTTGTAGGACAACTCTTCTGTCCCACCAGAGAATTTACCAAGTAAAACAAGGTACATGTTTCTGAATGCTTATTTATCTTGGGATTTATTTCCTCAGGGCTTTGAGTTTTCTATTCTCTTTATAAAATTATACTCTTCTATGTAGACTTTAGATTAACGTAACCCAAAAAGGAATTTCTGTGCTAACAAAAGAACAGAATTAATGTAACAGTACCCTTAATATGGGTCATGTACTGGTGGCAAACTAGCAAGTCTTGTTAGGCAAGTGATAAACAACCACATCTGTAGGCTAAATTTAACCATCTAACCGGTGCCTGTACAGCAAGATAAAGATGCTACCATGGATGACATTTGCACGAGAGCCAGTAGGAAAAGGAGGCTCATAGGTTACTCATCAACAAGCAGAATCCTGCAATCCTACAAATGGCTGGAGCTGTGGCATGCTGACGTACCTTTCCCCAGCTCAGGACAGCCCTGGTTATAGGCAATTTTCTGTAGACAATGTCAATCTGTTGATTAAACCTACATGTCAGGGAAAGTACAAACTTGACTGTGAATGTGTGAATGATTCATTATCCAGATGAAAGGAGACCTGCACTTGACTGGGTACAAACATCACCAACTTGTTTCCTTCCAGTTTTATGACTATCTGCCACTGTTTTAGCAAGAATAGCATAACAAAAGGAGTGGCTTTCTTTCTTTCTTTCTCCCCTTTCATTTTCAGCCGGAATACGCTGTACATGGCTGACAGTTTTCAAATGAAGCATTTGTCATGTTTAAGTCAGAGTAACAACAAAGTCAGAGCCCAACTTGCCTTTGTGATAACAGGAAAGTCTCCACCAAGTTTTTACTGACAGAACAGGAATGCTATTCATTTTATTTGATGGTTTATCTGGAAAAAATAGAGCAGCAAACCATTACTCTCGGAAACCTACGTCTTAAATGCTTCCTTCTGTTTCTGTATTAGTTGTCAGTCTGAGTTTTATATATCTGAAATTACTTAAATGCTAGAAGACAATAAATATATGTTAAATCATAAATATTCATGTCAATCCTCTTTCGTGTGCCTCAGCTGCCTTTTATGTCATGGACATTGGCTTGATGTAGCAAACTTCAAGACAGTAAGGTTTTTTGCTTTGGCTTCAGTGAATGCTGAGAATGCTCAGACCAATGCTTCTGCAACTGAAGTGATTTCAAGTGGTTTTACTAATGAATTCTTAATCTAGTTTAGTAGAAATGTGCATTAAAAATAATACTCAGTTCTGAGATTAACATTTCAGAAAGAAATAAATAAAACGTTTGAGTTCAGAGCAGAGTAACAAAGGTGACCAACATTTTTACTTAAAATGAAAGATTAAAAGAGCTAGTGAACACAGAGCTCTACTGAGCAATAATTTAGGGGTTATAATGGTAGTGTAACTTTTCAATAGCAGTCCTTGGAGAGTATAAGATAGCAAGAAGGTCAATGAAGTATTTAAAGCAGCTGAAACTAGTAGTAATGAGAAAAAGCCAACAAAAAGAAATTCAGACAGAATGCTGTGAAAAAAAATACCAGAATGCTCCCACTCATGCAATAATCTTCTAGAGGAAGAAAGGGGAGAGTGATGGAAACCCCACAGCAATGAAGCTTTTAAAAGTAGGTTTGAAAATAAAGTATAATGAAAAATTCCCTCTAAGTGAAGTTACCTATTAAGGTAGGTACCTATGAAGTTGCCTATCTGTATCTAAGTTCCATTGCTAAATACTTAGCTCTATCATTATTTTAATACCATTAGTCAATGGTATATTATAATGCTTTATTGTATGGTGTAATTTTTTAAAACATACCTTTTACAAGTATCTCTGGGAACAATAACCAATGAAATGTTTGCAATTTGCAATCTAACATAAAGAGACACAATTAAAAAATAAGTCCTTTATTCAAAAATAACGGTATATCTTTTTGAAAGTTTATCTTCCACTTTAAGCTGCAGAGTAGTTTTTTTACCCTCTCAAAATATTTAATTCTTCAACTGCAAAGGAAGGTGAGGAAAGGTTGTGTAAAAAGAACAGTAATTTGCTGTATCTTTTAGTGAAACAGAAATTTTAACCACTTCTGTTGGCCATTTTTTTATCAGCAATTGTGTAAGCACATCTTATTTATAGTTATTCTGATCAATATCATCTAGATAATTGCTTTTAGCTTCCAGAACAGCTCATTGAACTACAGAAAAATCTCTTAAAATTGTATACATTCTAATTCTGCATTTATACAAGTAGCATAATACATGCTGTAGACTGACGTATGATAGGTACTGTAGGCAAAAATTTTACAATCAAGATGTGCTATACAGAAATAGGCCTTAGATGAAAGTGTTTTACAGGTAACTGCTTATTACGAGTCCTCATTAATGCTAAACTGTAATGGAATCTTTATGGAAACTTGTAAAAACAATTTTAAAATAATTGAATTCAAAGTTATGGGGCACTTAAAATCTTCTCTAGTAAACAAGACTACAAGGAAGGATAAAGATTAAACAAGTAGCTTTTTGCTGCCTTAAGAAGCCATCACCTCTGAACTGGCTAAGAATGCTTTCAGCTTGATAACTGTAAATTGCCAATACTTGCACTAATATCACCATTTACCATTAGGAATTCAGTTACAAATGGCTGACTCCGTGCCTAACACACTGCACCCTTCAAACTGTGTTCAGAATGAAGAGATGGGCCAACACTTTTAATATTGTTAAAATTTAAATGTTAAAAGTTAACAGCTATGGTAAATATATGTTCTTTTGACTTTACTCTTCTACAAACTGCGTTATGAAGATTAATGAAATTAAAAGGATTTGAGCTACCAACTCGGAACTTAACTCAAAAATGAACTTTTTCCAGACTCTGATTCTCTTTCCTTAATTGCAGATAAAATATATATTATCTGTTAATAAGTCCTGGTTATAGTGGAAGGTCTTATATAGGTCTCAAACATGGAGGATTAATAATTCTAATCAAGTTCCTCTCTTCATGGTGAGAGTGATCGATAGCATTCTGTATCTGATGAGAACATGAAGCTACAAAGATGCAAAAGCGAACTCTGCCTTACAGAAGGAAAAAAGCTTTTTAGAACCAAAGTGTCATGTCTCCTCATGAAGTCAGATCTGCCAGTGAGAATAGATTTTTTTTAGTCTGTGTCTATAAATGTTGATTTCGGAAAGCAGTATTAAATTATTACTGAATGCTAATTTTTTCTATGTGATTGGACATATCGCTGCATCATAAACAGAACAGTCTGAAATAATATCACACACACCCCATGTGTGTGGTGATTAGAGGTGATCAAGAGACCAGGAGAATGCTCAAAACCAGGTAGGTTCATACTGAAATGCACACTGAATAGTAATCCTTTTTTTTATTGTTATTTTATCACATGGAGTGGGTGTCAGGGACCAGCACATGCTCTGCAATTTAGTGTTCATCTGTATAATAATGGCCTCTGTGGTCATCAGCTTCACTGCTGGATCATAATAATGGATGATGTCTAATCATCTCTTATCCAGTACCTGAATGGCAATTACAGCTATTTCCTCACTGGAAAATGCAATCTCTTCTTTATTTCGCACTAAAATTATTAGCTCTTTTAAAGAGTTGTAACATGGATTAATCAATACAAAAGCTGTTTATATAGTCCTGATAATGATCAATTATCCCTTAATCTGATTCTTGAGCTTCCTCAGGGTATGAGGGGTTTTTTCCTTTTAAAATGAATATCATATCTTTAGTAATGGGCACATGGAAAACCTAAGTTGGCTCTCTCCCCAAGCTATATTACCCAATTCATTTTGTCTTTCAAGACAAGATTCATTATAGAAAATAATTATATTCAAGAAAGGGAAGTAATAATGTAATAATGTATCTAACTAATACAAACAATTTTAAAGTAAAGTCTGGCCAAAGTGTTTGCTGAAATGTTGGGATTAAAAAAAAAAAAGTCTGGTTGGGCATGATAAATCTTACCATTTACTAACATATCTAAAATAACCTGGGGAATGTTAGAACCTATTCCCAGACATAACTGTGTAGTGTATGGTTTACAATCAGTATTACACATGTACTTTGTGATAACTTGAAAATGATGACTTATTACTACAACTTTTAAGTCAACAGTTGGCATAGTTTGGTTTTTGAGTTCAACTTGAAGTTTGCTGTATCTTTGCAATTTTGTGATTAATAGTGTCATATGACGTAATAAAACAAAAGCAAAGAACCCCACCCAACCCCTCAACACAGCATGAGATGAAGGACAATGTGATTAATGAAATAACTATGTGAAAGGAATCACACAGCAGTGACCTGAGCATGCATGAGGTCCTGAGGAGGTGCACTGAACATCTGCAGTCTGATTATCTACGGATGGCTGTGGAAAACAAGATTAAAAAAAATTGTCATTTAAATTAATGTTGCCATTTCTTTGAGATCCTTCTCATTCCAGTGGCACTGTTCTGCTAATTGCAGCAACTATTTAGAGTTTTACAGGTCGGCTTTTGAGCAGAGAAGAAATTGCCTTATGTGAACATGACTCTTACTATGATTAAACGTTAATCTAGAGAAGAGGGAAACCAGCATGTGAATTATCATTACTTTCAGGAAACTCAGATCAAACTGACTGCTCAAATCATAAAGAACAGTTTATTCTTTAAGAATTAACCCAAATAGGAAATGAAAGTAACAGAGAAAATTTTCTTTGTGCTCAGATTCTCATACTTCAAGGTTCAGTGCTTCTACATAAAAACATAAATATCTTTATCTCCGACTGAACATTGCTTTGATAAATAGCATTGGAGGTTGTGCATCATAGTGACATATGACATACCTTTGATTTTCCTGGAAAACTCTTTTAAAACTTTTTTTGTTTGTTTGTTTTTTCTGGCTTCACCCCTTCTGTATTTAGCAAAAACAGGCACAGAGAGAGGGAAGGAGGAAAGAAACAAATACAATCTAGTACAAAACCAGAAAGCACCAGAAATCTCACCTAGTTTTCAGATAAATTTGTTGGATTAAATACCTTTACGATTTACAGGCTTCATGTTGATGTGTAAGTATCTCTACCTAGTTAATCATAATTTCTTAAAACAGTCATCTGTTCACTGAAAAGAGCTGCTGTGGGTTTTTTGCATGAAGGTGAGTATGTATTGGTAAGTTTCAGAAAAATCTATTCAGTTCTTGCCCTCAGAATGGTTAAGAGACAGGTAGAATAAGCCTTCCTGGTGAGAGACACTTTCCAAACTATTTCTGAACTATCACTAAATTGTTCAAACACCTAACATTAAGAGTATTTTAATGAAAATTTCACAAAATCGTAGAATGGTTGAGGTTAAAAGGGGCCCCTGGAGGACAGCTTTTCCAGTCTCCCTGCTATAGCAGGGCCACCTAAACCTGGTTTCTCCAGACCACATCTAGACGGCTTTTGAGTATCTCCAAGAATGGAGACTCCGCAACCTCTGTGAACAACTTGTTTCAGTGCTCACTCAAAATTCGGGGCTTGGTTTTTTTTCCTAGATGTTTTCTCAGATTATCTACATAGCTGTATTAGAACAAGTGCTTTTTCAGAGGTAGAGAAAAAAAACATGATTACGAGGGTTCCTCTTATCTGTTGACATGGAAAGTGGAGCTACACTGTTGTAACATTAAATATGTAAATGTCTGTAACACAGTTTGCTAAATGCCCTCTCTTGCAGTGAGAAATAGCATCTTGCAAAACATGGTTCAATACCTTGTTTTAGGTGACAGCACCAATACAAAGTGGATGGTATTCTAGAAGCGTATTTCTCTACATTCGTGTAAGCAGGGTAAACTTGCTCAGATGCATACATTTACATTCCAAATACCTAAAATTAGGTCAGCTGAATACACTGCAACAGTCAAAGGAGACTGAAATAATACAGCACTACACCTATGGCCTTGCTAAACAACTCTGACATTCACCATAAAACTATTATGGAGATTATATATGTTTATAGGGCTTTAACCAGCAGAAATTGAGAGACAAGATTAACATGTTTTTATGACTAGAATTAATAACACATTTCTTATTATGAGCTTGTAACCCTCTACATACTAATACCTTTCTTGCTCAAGAGTAAGACAAAGGCTGCTGTTATGGGTACCATTTTAGGGAAAGTTGTGAAGCACATTTCTCCATTAAGGCAAAAAAGCAAGTGGTTTTAGATTTTACGTATTTATTTACTTGTGCATCACATACAAAATAGCAACCATATTATTATTGCAAGCCCAATAATCTAACATTGACCACTTTCCTTAACACTTTTCAATGACATAATACACACTGTTTATTGTTATGTTCACTTATAGAACCTTGCTTCTTTAGTCTAACTTCATTTGACATCCATTTTCTACTCAAATTTCACTAAGGCTTTGTTCGATGATTTATATACTAGATGAATTAACAATGCATAATTACTTTTAGGGATGATAATCAGCTGTGATTATTGACCAAGTCTAGCCATGACTATGTCAATAATAAACATGGCAAGACACAATTAAGGCCAGAATAATATACTTTACAGCAAGCAAGATAATAAGAGCTGAGCAAGTATCTCAAATCAATTTCTACTAATAGCCACTTTAAAAAAAAATAATCAAAATTGCTTTACTTACATTTGGGATTCCTTTCTATTAATTTCTTATAGATACTGTTGCTTCATAAGCAACACTTAGCACTGACTTCAAATGAATAATTTTCATTTTTCATTTATCTAGTCAGTATCCATAAAAGCTCACTCACAAACAAACTTCAAAAGACATTTTCAGTTAATTGTTCGTGAATTAGCTAAAAGGATAGTTTGCTTGAGTAAGTCTCTTTATAGGTAAAAGACCCAGCACTTGAAGGTAAGAAAACAGATCTTCTAAATTCAAGGAAATTCAGGGAGAAGAAACCCTGACACTCCCAAGAGAGTCAAATCCCAAGCATTTGACTTTTGTCTTTCTGATGAAAAAATGGTTCAGGTGTCCTAAATCTGTTTATATGAGCATAAGTGAAATATTCCTTCATTTATTCTATCTATGGACTACCCATACACAGACCTTAAATATGCAAAAGCACAGTTGGGATCCAAGCCTTGTCTAAGACTCTAGTGGGGGTCTTTGTTTAGTGGGGTACAACAATTTGGGGTGAGTTTTGTTCATAACTGCAATATTATGTTGTTGTTCCAATTTCCAACAATGTACACAAAGAGGAGAGAATACACATGGCAAGAAATAAAAAAGTTTCTCAGCCAGTCCTTACATCTGAAATTCAGTGATTTTTAAAAACGTCTGGGACTTGGTAGTCCCGTGGCAGCATGAATCGAAAACACGTATTAGACACTCTGAGGCTGCTGTTGCACAGGGGAGGGAGGTACAGCGAGAGCGAGCGTGAGCAAGTGGAAAACAGCATTTGGCTTCAGTCTCTGACTGTTGTGCCTTCATGAATGCTGCTTAGTGGAAACAAACAAACAAGAGCCTATATATGTAGAGTGGACTCATCAATTTAGTCCTAAGAGACAAATGATCATTTGCAACTGTGCCTACTTTTTCAACATTAATGAATCTTTAAGTATTGTTTCTGGACCTCCCTGACCTTTCAGTGATTAAACAGCCAATCCTATTGCACCGTAGAGTATTTAAATTCCTTGGAATGAGCATCCTTTGAGATGGTAAAAATGGTGCCTTGAATGTTTTACATACAATGTATTTAAATTATATATGGATTCCCAATAAACGTGGGATGAGAAAACTGTTAAACTCCTGTTTTAAAAATCTAAAGCAACATTTCTTATTCAGGCTTCCAAGTCAGCAGCATTTGTTAAATGGCCACGACAGGATGGCATGAGCATAGGGTGAGAAGCACTAATTACGACACCTCTAAGCTGGCAATTTTGCAGTTAAGATCTTTTCAGGATCTTTTCTCTATGTAAATAGAGACCATTTCCCTCTCATTTCTATAAAACTGAATTATTTGGAAAGAAATAAGATATTATTTCCAAAGTACCTTTCCCATCACTATGGAGATCATTGCTTTTCAGAATCATAAATTGTCTTATTTTATCTACATTGCATCTAATGAAGACAAGAAAAGATGCTTTTACCCTCAGGTAAAAAATATTTCTCTTCTCCTGAATTCTTGGTTTAATTGTTTGGCGATTTCTGAGGAAGATAAAATCGATAGAAGTAAAAATGCGACTTTCTGGTCAATCCTTTCCACGTTAAAAATATATATATATACACACACACAGCCGAAATTGAACGCATACACATAATCCTCAGGCATGTTATCATCTAGCAGGTAGTATGGTCTGAGTGAGGTCTGCAGCTCTCTTACTATAAATTTAAAATTCACCAAGGTATTTTATTAGGAAACGATCAGCAAAGACTTTGTGATACACCAACGGGAATCAGAGAGGACAGAAGGGAAGGAGGAATGAAAGATTAAAGAACAACCTAATTGATAAAGTCTGGGAAAAAACCACCCAGAAGCGGAATGTAATTTTAGAGAAACATAAGTGGTGGAGATAATGTCAAAGCTAGTTATTGCTTTTTGCACAGCTCAGGCGATAGGACGGAAGGCACACACGGCAAATGGAACCTGGAGCTAGTCAAGTTCCAGGGAGAGAAGGCTTTTCATCACTGCACGTTAATCCATTTCTGGAAGGTGGAGGTCTCTTTTCATTGATTTCTGTTTGTCTCAACAATTAGATGCTTTTTGGCAAAAGCAAGTTGAACACACTGGATGATGCACTCACAAAATCATAATATTAGCTGCAGAATTACACTTGCCTTAAGACAGAGCACCTTAATGTGACTCAGATCTAGAATCACAGTTCATTTGGAAAACCAGTTACTAAAAATCTTTCTAAATTATTGCAGTAGGATTAGGTCACAAGTTACTGGGTTAGGCTTTTTCTGAAACAGCACTGTAGGAAAAAAAAAAATCCTTAAATATTCATACTGTGCCACCTTACTTTGTACACTATGTATATTTATTAGTGTAAAACCTGGAGTATGCTAGGAATTATTTGGACATATTGCAAAACACCACTGCTGTTTAGAAAAGCTCTCAGCCTGGTGGGGATAAAGAAGGAGGTTACCTATTCCTTGAATTCCTTTAGCTACTCTCCCTGTTCAGCAGCATGTTGCCAACCAAAGCCTATGCTGAATTTGGAACTGGACACCATGGAAAACCCACTGTTCGGGAGAGGCAGCGACGGTCTCACTGAATCAGCTTCCGGCAAAAAGGAAGAAAATTCTTTTCCAGAAATTGCTCTTCTCTACTGCTTTCTCAGAGCATCCAATAGTTGTAACTCACACCCTAGAACAAGGAAAAAAAAAAAAATCTAATTTTCTTTCAAAAGGCCAGTTTAGTGTTTTAGTATTTACCATTATAACTCTGGGTTTTCTTAACATCACTTTGTAAGTTGCTGTGCTTGGACCTGTGTAAACTCTTCTCTGGGCCTCCTTTTTCCCTTTTCACCTTATGCTTTTCTACGCAAACTCTGTATATAGGCTCAGTATGTAAAATCCCACCATAGACCACATGTGTTGTAGCCCCCAATACCGATTAGGATGACAGCAAACATCCGCCATTAGATCTAAGAGACCTAGAGTCCTTGGATATTGCATGCGGGTTTTCTAGAAGGTACTGCATTAATAACCACAAGATAGAAAACTACCATATGAGAGTGTTATGATTGACCTTGCTCTTCATTCACCTTTGCTAATACATAGGAAAGAAGGTAAAGTATCCAAAGAAAAGGATGCCCTACTAGTTTGATGTACTTGCAACTCTTGATTACATTCCTGTTGAACTGGGAATAATATTTAGCTGCTATTGGCAGTAACTTTGGGATAAATTTGCAAAGATGAGCTTCATATTTTATACTTTCAATGTGTTAAAAGTGTTCCTAGAAGAAAAGTTGCCAGAGAAAAGGCCAGGATAAATCTTTTGTTAGCATAGAGGTTTTATGAGTTAAATCAGACAACAATCCACTTTTTTATTCAACCCGTGCTAGCAAGCATTTTGTTTTGGATAGTATTAAGCAACATTCTGTGTGTTAAGCTTTACACACCAAAAGGTAAAACACTGGATGACGCTGTGATTTATGGGGTATGGATCAAAAGATTAGAGTTAGTGATTTATTTATTTTTTTAACTAACTGTGCAACTCAGGATTTTTTTTTTTTTTAAACCTCTTTAGGAAATTGATACTTCTATTGTTATTAGCATTTTAACACACATAGATGTAACTCTGTTTTTCCAGTGATTTTACTGAAAATATTCCAATGTGATCAACCTCAGAAGATTATTATTAGCAGCTTGATTATTTAGATGTTGTAATTAAAGTTTAACCTATTTGTCTTGCTCTCTGTGTTGAAAAATCTGTTATTCTAAAGTCTGATATACATTAGTAATTTAAGATTTTATTTTATTCATAATCTTTGGAAGAAAAATTATATATAGTGAAACAGAATGGAAAGTTAGGAGGAACAGTTATGGATTTATTACTCTCTCATCTTCAACTTTTTCTTTGAGCAGCTAAGCCCACAGAGATGCTTCTGAGAGGTACCCTAAACACTACTATACCATGTAGAACTAAACTGAAGAGAATTTAATCCATCACGCTTTTGTTAAACTTGCAGAATCAAACAAGACATTCTGCCAAACACAGACAGCTCTTACCTTTTTTAAACAATTTTGTGCTATTCTAGATTTCATAGGTTCTCACAAATTGCTTTGATTTCTAAAAACTTAGCCCTGCTACATTGCATTACCTTGTATAAAAAGATAATCAAGAGGCTTGCTTTCCAGTTCTTGTTTGGATTATATCATCACATTTTAATTGTATCGTTATCTAAATAATTATAGCTCTATAAACACAATAATAATAAACCCCTCATACTCATGCCATGCATTCTGCTTATAGGGAAAAAGTTCAAACTGCTCTTCTATTATGATAAACTATCTCTTCTTTAGCAGTATGGTGCTCATAAAACCACAGAGCTAAACCTGTAGTCCATTGTTATTACTAGCTTTTAGGAAAGGTTTTTGTAAAATATCTGTGTCATCTCCTCTATTTCTTGAAAGTAGGCAACAGGACTTCACACAACTTATCTGTTAAAAATAGTGATAGGAGTTTCTGGAGTTTTCTGTGATTTTAATTGAGGGCATTGTCTAAGACACAGACTGTGCCTGAGATGGTGGTACTTTTGTTTTACGCAAAATAGAAACAGTAGTTCAAGTTAGGGACTTTTCCTAATGATGAAAAGATTTCTAGTTATCACAGAGCTGTCTCTAGTCAAAAGTTCTCTCCTATATTAATGACTTTAAAAAAACCCAACACTAACGCAAGCCTGAGTGATTACATCCAAAGCAAAAAATTATTGAAGTCCTTAACTGCCTTAACTTACTTTTAAATTTACAGAGACGTTACTTCAGGGTGATAATTACGAGTTCTCTAAATAGGTCACTGGGCCTCAGCTGATCAAATTCCTTCTTAATTTACTTGGGGTAGGTTGGAGCTTTAAACTTTGATTGCAATAACCAAGCTGTGGTAAGCACAGAAGAGCATCATCTGCTCTGAGAATCTAAGCAGCAGCATCACAGCTGCTGGTGCTTGTGGTGCACATTCCCCTCTGAAAAGGGGTTGCACCAGAGATGGCAAGAAATGCATAAACAGTGACAGAAACATTTTTGTGTGTAAGATTTCCACATGGGTCTTAAGACTGAGGAAGAAAGCTATATTTATGTATTTCTATATAAATAGAAATATAGGAGAGAGCTTTCTGTCTAAAAGTTTCTACAGAGACAGAGGCAGGCTAACATGCAGTTCATAGATCCCAGGCTGGGCACCTATGTAGGAAGATGAAAGCCAGAGTGTTTGATTAGACAGGAAAACAGGACTCCTAAAATTATCCTGGCATGTACAAAAGCAGTGCTTGTTAGGGGGCGAGTTCTGAGCTTTTGTCTTCAGCCTAACGCAGTGCCTTCATTCATAAAACTGGAGAGCCTCAGATGAGAGCTAACCTTACTATTAGTAGATTTAATATCATCTTAATAGCAATTAGTGACCACTTTCTATATCACCCTGAAAGGGAAAATGCCCCAGTATTTAACTGAGACTGTGCTAAATGCCTGTGTTATAACTTAATATACAAAAGGCTGCACGAGAGCATACTTAAGCAGTTGTATTCATTACACATGCAGGGAAGATATGAGCTGGAGTTTCCCTGTGGGATTTGCAGCATGAAATGCATAAAAAAAATTAGTGACACGTTGGAAACCTGAGGATCAGAGGGACTCACTCATACCTGTGGGTGTATGGCTGATGTTTGGGTCTGTCTCATAAGGATCAAGTACCTCGTTGTCTCATGATTAAATGTGATATGCAACTATATAGTCAGGTATTGTGCTCTGCCTGGTCATTAAGATGCTGGTCAGCAAGACTTCTGTGCTAAAGCTCAATAAAATGAATTTTCATTCTACTTCTGAAAATTCCCCAATCGAATATGTTTTTACAAAACAAAGGTTGTTTTTTGCTTTTGTTTTGTTGGGTTTTTTGGATCACTAGTCTCACATTTGCATTTTAAGATAAGCTTATGGTGGGAAAAGATTTAATGAGTTTATTGGCAAGGCTCTATTTACATTTGAAACAATTCTTTCCAAGCTCTGAAACACACAAAACTGTTAACAAATCACTGTGCACCTTTTACAGATAACTGAAGGGCAGTAGAACAGGGATGACCTCAAGGAAATAATTCACATGGGGGAGAGCATTCATCTTAATAGTGCTTAATCAGGAAAATCAGGAGAAGCTAAGATTGTTCTGCTTTACAAGGTTTTTTTTTGGTTTTTTTTTTTGGATCTGGTTCACCAGAAGAGAATAATTTAATTTTAAAGGATCAAAGGTTCAGTGAGATAAGTACACTCCTAGGTATTTAATAGAAGTAAAAAAAAAAAAAAAAAAAAACAACCAGGTGAAAGGAAATTTATTCCTAGTTTATTCAAAATGTCTGCAGAAAGTCACCAGGGAAATGTCTATGTTGGACTTCAATTTATTCTGCAACCATAGAGGCTACCAAAATGATTAGGAGGGCAGGATAGTGGCATGGTGGATGGTGCTGATGCCATTAATTGCCAACAGTGGCCAGAACACAGGTCTGGTCCGAGCACAAAGCCAGCCTGGGTTTTGCTTGGTCAAACCCTTCTTGATGAAGGCACTCTGTAAACCTATGTGTGGGTCCTTATTGTACAAAGGTGGCCACTTTCCTGTAACAGCTCAGAGGTGATGCCAATAGTCAGCTGTACATACAGGGTTTTGGGAACGTTGGAAACCAGCAGCTCAGGGCTTGCTAATACAATTAACAGCTAGGTACCTGCTCCACAGAGCATTGCTACGTACAGTACAACAGCAAAACCCACTTTAAAATACTTCAGATTCTGAAATAAAGCCCCTAGTGGTGTAAGCAGCAAAGTTATACCTGGAGCTTAATTTAGATTAGAGCCCAGTGTAAGCAGTAAAACTGTGTTAACCATGGACACAGAGTCCAGCAAAGCACCATGAAGATAGTTAAGGAACTAAAGCAAAGAGGGGAGACCTGAGACCATTTAGCCTGGGCAAAGGAAGGCTCGGGGGGATCTCAGCAAGAAGACAGAACCAGGCTCTTCTCAGTGCTGTCCAGTGACAGGGCAAGAGGCAACAGGCATAAACTGGAATAGAGTAAGTTTTGGTTAAACATAAGGAAAAAGCTTTTCTACTCTGAGAGTGGTCAAGCACAGAGAGACTCTGGAGTTAAGTCTCCACCCTTGGGGATATTCAGACCCCATCTGGAGACAGCCCTGAACCCCTGCTATAGCTGACCCTGCTCTGAGCAAGATGTTTCATGGGGTACGGAGGTCCCTGCCCACCTCAGGGATTCTGGCGCTCTGTAAGACTCCCACGGGATAGTGGTCTGAAATTCAGGGGAAGGCATTTTGTATGCTGAATTAAAAGCTACTGTTCCCTTTGACAGAAGAGCACGGATCAGAAGTTTGCTCTCGAAACTTTCACAGGTATCCTTATCCACAACAACCTTAGTTACACCATAGTGTGGATTGATTTCAGTAAGATTGGTCAACTTGACAGAAGCCAGACTATTTCCTCCGGACTGATCTATGTTCAGCAGTAAGCGATGCCATTTCTGTTCTGCTGAAATCTTCCCATACCTCATTTTTGTTCCCATGCAAGCCCTAACACAGCTCCCTTTTTTGCCAATATTAGTTTCTCAGTTTGCTCTGAGCCATGAAAAACAAACAACATCTTGCTTTGCCACTGTATTCAGGGAGAACCATTTGTATTACAACACAGTTTCTGAATGCTAAAACTGTTGGACTCCTGTCATAAATCTGGTAGTTTTGTGTATATAGCAGTGGGTTAGAGAAGCAATTGCCTATGAAAAAAGCCAAGTGCTAAATGACACTGGAACAAAGCAGAGTAAGATGAAGTCGGTACTGCAAGGAATTTTGAAAAGGATTACAAGGAGAATTGCCAGAGCCACAATACACCTTTTTCACAGGCTTCTCTCCCAGATCCTCAGCTGCATCATTTCAGCTCTCACATATATAAATGCCTGTCTGTACCTATTCCCTGCCTCAATTTAGGATGAGAAAAGAGGTCCAATTCAAGTACCGTCTACTTGGGAATAAGGAAATTAGAACAGTCCTACCTGTAGAGAATCTGTTCTTTCCGTAAAAGACAGTTTCATAACACAAATTCAGTTGAACTATTCTCATGGCTCTGGCTAGCCATGTCCAATATAAATAAAAGATAGATACACAGAACAAACATGAAAGCATGAAACAAGGATAAGCTAGTGAACAAAAGGTCTGGTTAATAAGTCTGTCTTTGCTACAAGATCTACATTCAGTAAGTTTTTTAAGAGTAAGCAAAACTAATTTCATGAGACCAACATGCAGTTGGAGAGGTCTTAGAATACTGCCCTGGCCATCAGTACTTACATATCCAAAGTCCCCAGGATACGTAAGCAGACAACATGAGAAACCCTGAAAGCTGCCCGAAGTGTGAGCAGACTTCTCTACCTTTCTGCAAAGCACATGAGGTCTAAACCCCTTCTGCAAGGCCTGTATTCCCATTGCCAGCCAGTGAGTGACAGCATCTCCCTGCTTGCCCTTGGCGAAACTTGGGCAGCTGGTGAACAGCCTTTATCCAGGGCCAATATAATGCCAGCCTTTTTTATCAAAATACATACAAGCAGTCAGAAAATCACAGCTTGTCTAAGTGTGGTTGTGATTGCCATGTTGGTGAACACTGGACTTAAGTATTTTATACACAAATAAATGAAGAGATACATTACAGTGTCATTTCAGAGACATGAAATCTTTGTATGAGAAGATGTGTGCATATTCTATGACCTTAGAACCTGCTTTAATGTGAAAAAGAGTGGCGAGCCACTCTACAGTAAGCTAGAGACCCAATTTTAAAACTAAACATTCAGTATGTTTAAGTTATCAAAATATTTTCATAAAAGATCATGAAAGAGATAAAGCTATCTTGAGAGATAAGCATCTAATGAAAAACCTTTTGAAAGAAATCCTGGAGAAATATTATATTGATTCATGAAAATAGAAACTCTGTCAAATTTTAAGATATTTCATTAAAGATCATGATAATTTTTTTTTTATGCAGTTGATGTTAATACAGAGACAAGCATCTTGGTTTTGTCAGTCCAAGCTTTAATTCATGTCATTTCTCTTTAGTAATTTCTAAGCATGCAGCATGTCTAAGCAACATGGCAAAGGGTACAAAAAACTGAGAGAAGTTAAAAGAGGGGAAAACCAAAATGAGCAGGAAAAAAATTATAATTCCCTCCTTAGAGGCCTTTCCTTACCAATCTCTTCAGACTTACAAAATCACAATTTAACTTTTGGTTTCCATGAAGTTTTTTGGGGTTTGATTCTGGTTTTGGTTTTTTGGGTGTGTTGTGGTTTTGCTTTGGTTTGCTTCCTGCCCCCCACTGCCCCACCCCCTGCCAGGAGTGGGGGTGGGGGGTGGAATTTGTTGTTCTTTGCAGGAGTAAACCAACAGAAAATAATTTGACAAACCCAAATTATTTTTTTCCTCACTCACTCGTCCCTTGATTTCTGTACTGCTATTTAGAGTCAACACAGGGTTATCCACATGAACCAGAGCCACATCCTTTCTCTTCCCACACCAGAGTGCCACAGAGTGCTTCCTTGAAAACTGAAGGCACCTGAGCTATGCCTTTTTTGCCCCAAGTCTGTCTTTACCTGTGACCAGGGAGCACAGACCAGAAATCATGAACAAAGATGTTCTACATCCAGACTTTCTGAGCTTCACACAATACATTTTTCCTACATCTAACTGCAAAATAATCATCATTTCCAACTCATGCCACTGGGTCAATAGAGGAAATTTAAAACATACACATGCGAGTCTGGGAATATTTTATTGCTAAAAATTCCACCCACCCACCCCCAATAAAAAAATAAAAAAAATAAAAAAATCAGACCTTCACCTAAAGTTATATTTCCAGTTTCAGAAAAACTAGTAAACATTAGATTACTACTTCCTAGCAATAACCAACAACAAATATAAGTAATGAGTATATTTTATGACATTGCTGCTGTTGCATTCATCTTGGGAGTGTTAGAATGTCTATATGAATTTTGCAGTCACGTCTTCGTGTGAAGAAGTAATTTATGGCCTAGAGAAGAACACAAAAGAGTTGAATAAGATCTGGAACCAGTTTAAACTTCATTGGAAGAAACTGCAAATATTTAGTAGAGCTTAATCTATCACCGTGTGGATACTCGTATCCATTGGTCATTACAGTAGATTAGGATGGAGTTTTACTCTTATTTCAGCTATACATACATGTTTTTCTTTCTATGCAGTACAGAGGACTTAATTTTGTTGATGAAGTGGTAATGTTTAAATATATGATTTGGGAACAAATATGTGAACACATCCGATTTATTTTTAGGGAAAGAAATTCAAATGTTTATTTTCTATAGTCTTATTCTTAATAACTCATACGTTCTCTGACAACTACATGCAAAGAAAATGCCTTTAGAGGCTATTCTGTGCTCTCATTTTCTCGCTCCTACCACTTTGGACAACTGGTGCAAAAGGGATTTGGCTCAGCTTGAGCCATAAACTCTAACAACTGTTTTTCTGTCTAAAGATAATTAAAGCCTTCCAAAGTGGCTATTACTACTTTGTTCTATTTCTTCTGGTTTACATCCTGCATAATTCACTCACATAATTCCTATTTACAGCAGCTTTCGCAGGATGGAATCCCATCTACCTGCTGCACATAATCCCTGTTTACTGGGGTTTTCTGGGGATGGAAAGGAAAATATGAAAACTCGCTCACTTAAAGAACACCACAGTTGTTAAAATATTTGTTTCTCCAGATATCAGGGGAGATATATATATAGATATATATGTGCATACATATGTATTTAAGCAAACCATCACTACCTCCTTGGGTAAACACTTGAGGAATAACAAGAAAGATTTTTCCCCATACACGAGATGCTCTCCCTGAGCAGGGCATCACCCAGCTCTTACTGATAGAGTGCACGAATATCCTCCTGCTGCTACACAGTCAATGGGTCGGATACCATACAGCCAATATACCAGTTAGCTCTGGTTTTCTACAGTGCTGCTTGGGCCGCTGACCCCTTCTTCCTACTCCATCTCTCCTGCATGCTCAAACACACCATTGCACAGCACCAAATGTCAGAGATCCCCCCCTGCCCCTCATTCAGAGGGGGCTACAGTCACTCCGGCTGCCTGAGGGAGGACAGTGAGAAAGGGCAAGCACCATCAGCAACATGAAACTGGCATCAAGATATAAGTAGTGGAAAATTTTCCTGCGAGATCCAGTGCAGAGCAGTGACATACAAGTAAGTAATCAGGAAAGTTATCCACAGTTGCCATCTCCCCCAAGGACAACACTAAAACCAGCCCCTCCGCAAATCAGTAAAAAGTAAATTTGTCTGTACTACTCCATACACTGCATTATTCTTTAATTGCAGGCAGCACTTCGCAGGTTTCTTCATCTTTGCCATGGTTTAACCCTGGTCAGCAACTAAGCCCCATGCAGCCGCTCGCTCACTCCCCCCACAAGGGGATGGGGGAGAGAATCAGAAGGGTAAAAGGGAGAAAGCTCGTGGGTTGAGATAAAGACAGTTTAATAGATAAAGCAAAAGCCCTGTGTGCAAGCAAAGCAAAGCAAGGAATTCATTCACTGCTTCCCATCAGCAGGCAGCCACCTCCAGGAAAGCAGGGCTCCATCACACGTAACGGTTACTTGGGAAGACAAATGGCATCACTCCAAACGTCCCCCCCTTCCTCCTTCTTCCCCCAGCTTATATACCAAGCATGACGTCATACGGTCTGGAATAGCCCTTTCGCCATTTGGGGTCAGCTCTCCTCGCTGTGCCCCCTCCCAGCTTCTTGTGCACCTGGCAGAACATGGGAAGCTGAAAAAGTCCTTGACTGTAAGTCCAAGTCCAAGACTTGTAAGCACTGCTTAGCAACAACTAAAACATCAGGGTGTTATCCCATTATTCTCATGCTAAATCCACAACACAGCACTATGCCAGCTACTAGGAAGAAAATTAATTCTATCCCAGATGAAACCAGGAAAATCTTGTACATATTTTACATGTGGTGAAAAACCCAAACCCATAACTTTGCACACATTGGTTTAGCTTCCTGAAAAGACACAGGATAACAAGAAGACTGTTCTCCCCCGCCGCACCCCACCAGCATGAACCATCCCACCTCCTTGCTGCAGGACAAGGCTCCTCAGAAGCACTGAGAAGGTGAAGAGTTGGTTTCAGGCCACAGGTGTCCAGCACATACACCAGCCACTAAAACACGGCAGGAGTAAAAACACAGCAAGGAGCCCCAAGCACAGCAATGAATTAACCAGAGACGACATGAAATGGTTGTACCAATGTTTTGTCTTGAAACATGCCGCACTTGTAAGAGCTACTGTTTTTGTGAAAGCCAGCTTGGGTATCTGCATAGGTTTTTTTTCCATTGCCACATAGGCACAGGAGCTATCTCAGTGCAAATTGGTTGTCTCTAACTGATGCCCTCCCAAGTGTTTTCAAGCTGGGCAATGGTGTAACCAGAGTGCTGTCCCTGACACCAGGGAATTATTCTTCACTTGGGGAAAGATCAGTCTGTGGGCAGATCCTCAGAAGCCCTGCCTCTCTGCTCCTACCTCCAAATAGCCTCCACCAGAGATTTTGGTGTGTAGCAACAATGGCCTTCTAATAACCACTTTTCTTCAGCTGCATTTCACTGGCTGGTGAATATCAAACCACTCAGCTCGTGTTTCTGTTATTGTAGGAATACAACTGTGACTTTTCTTTTTGGGCTGCTTTCCAAGATTTTCACTGTATAGTAAATGGCGAAGGTAGTGGGCCAACAAAGTCAGATTTTAAATGAGGCTTGAGGGCTTTCCTGTCATCACAGTGAGTTATTATTTCTAAATAGGTTTCATTATCTCCATCACTTTCTGGCGGGTATGTTGGGAAAGAAAAAGAGGATCTATAGTAGTGACTTGCCACTGGTTTTGTTTTCTTTTTTGTCTGTTGAATGCAAACATAATTCCTTACCATGATATTTCTTGAAGAGATCCCATTCATTTATGAACATCCCTGGTGATGGACCCAAAGGACCAAAAAGATTTCTTCTTCCCCTTGGCTACAACAGAAAGAGATAACAGGGGAAATTACAGCTAATGATATCTGCAGAAAATTAGATTTGAGAGGCAAAAGATTATTTTTTTCCTCTCTTAGTTGCAGAAAATGTGGCATTTAAGCAACAAAAAAAAAAAGTAAAGTTTTAGCAACAACAGTAAATTTTACAGATATCAACAGAAATTTGGACTCTAGTCAGTCCTGTTGTCTCATAGCTGTGCTTAGGGGCGAGGAAAGGGATTTCATTCCCCCACACCTGCTGTTGTTGAAGATTTGCTTCATCCTGTCACCAGTTCATGGGGGAATGCCTTTGAATAGCAGCAGGCTCAACCATTGGCATGGACACTGGGGAGTAAGGTGTAGTTCAAGCTTTTCCACAAGGCAGATGGTTCCTGAACTCTCTACATTTTATCTGCTTTAATATGATATAATACTAACATTTGACTAACATTTATAAGTTAAAGCAATTTTACGATGGCACATTTTTTGTAACAGTGAAATAGTCAAAAAAGTCTTAATGATGATTCCTTTTTTGAGCCAGAGGAATTTGAGTGCTAATTACTTCAGTTACCTTACAGAATCCCAGTGCCAAATGTAACATCTTGCATTGCTTTTTAAAGAGGTAAACTATAGCATTAAACACTTCAGTGCACTATGTTCACAAAGATGCGATGGTCAAGAGTGCCTATGAAGACCTGTGAAAGTATACTTCAGATGACCCTACCTGTTTATTTTAAATTAAAACTCATTTTTCTTAGTTATGAAAAGGAACAAGAAATAGAGTAATCCCTTTGTGTTATAATCACTATTCAAGAACTTAACACATGGAAGTTAATGGCAGGAAATTTATGATTTCCATCTTTTAGTTGACAGTAAGAATTGCGGGAGCAATGAGTCTAATACAGCACAGTTTGGGGGCTGGGATTTACAAGTTCCATCAGGTAACAGAAAATAGGCAGGAGAAATCAAGTGATGTCATGGGTGAATCAGTGTTCAGAGCGCAGATGCTAGAATACACTTTACAGAGGCACAGATCACACAATAGGAAGCATGTATAAATACATAATATTCATGTATAAAACATTTTAGTGTTTTGTCTTTACCTCTGACACTTTGATTAAGTTCTATTAAATCACAACTAATCGCCTGAAAGCCCTGTGCTTTAGGTTTTGTACCTATGATTACAGTAGCTATGAATTGTAACAACGAACCATAGGCCTTGTCATATCGTATTACTTAGGTCTGACATCTTGATCATAAATCAGATTTTTTTGCTCATTGTCACATCCATGACATCTATATTTTGTATTTTTACTTGGCCCTTTGCTGCTGGCAAGCAAGTTCAGAGGCAATTAACTCTTATCCTGTGGTTAATTCCTCAGGTTAGTGTAACGCTTGTTCACTAAGCTGTAACAGAGCTTTTCCTGGGGATGTTCTAGCTCATCTGAACAGTAAAATATATAAACAAGACAAAGTGACACAGAGGTTAAAAGACAGATCTTAAGTTATAGTTGGATGCATACAAAGGCAGGTATGCATCTTTCAGGGTTTTTCAAAAGTTCTCTTTTATTGTGACCTAGCTTTTAATACACAATGATTTTTAAAGGTAGTAGTAACTATAGACTGCAATTTAAAAATAAGCTTTCAAATAAGCAGACTCCAGTACCCGTAGGTACCCATACCAAAAGAAAATGGAGAAGGTTTGAGGATTTATCTGTTGTCTCCGTGAAGGTTTGGAATTCTGCATTAAGGCGCATCCTTGCAGAATGAAACCATTGCTATCCATGTCAAAGTAACTCACAGGACAGCTTCAATAAGTCCACACGAACACAAGCTACTCTCCTGATAGTAGACTCATGCTAAGGCCATCATGCAAGTTTTACCCCAGATAACCAACTTTAGAGATTTCTTTCGAATATGTATAAAGAAAACCCTAAACAAGACAAAATAGACCCTCAAAAAATCAAGTATGGCAAGAAACAAATTTGCACTAAGTAGATGTTAGTATAGTCAGCAACTTCGTCTCCCACAGAGACTGCAGAGCAGGCTGCTAATACAATACCATGAAGAGCAAGGCCTGTGGTCTTATGGATATACCACAAATTAATCTAGATATGTGCCCTGATAATCAGGATGTTGACAGAGGGTGGGTATAGAAGATAGGAAGATAGACAGACAACTAAAGCAAAAGACCACTCAAATAATGAAAATCCAGAGAGAGTCAATGTGTCACCAGTACATAGCCTACGACTTCAGAGCATCTTCAGCCAAGCTTTTTCCAGCTCCACTACAAATCCATCGATTCCAATGGCGGCTGAAAAGAAGAGGTGAAGATGAGATTAAAAGTAGACAAATATGAGGATAAAAAAAGGGGGAACAAGGCAAAATATGAAAAGGAAAACAAAAGCACTCTGATAGCAAGAACAGAATCTGTTTCCTGGTAGCTTATATTGTAATTTTTATTTCCCACCTGGATCCATATCTACAGTATACGGATAAAGCTTATCTTGCAACCAGTGTCCCTAGAGAGCAAACAGTTAATTAGGGAGGGAAAGGTACAATAACTCATTTGAAATCCTGCCCTCAAATTTATGGCACAAGAAAGCATGTTTACAATCTCCATCGTTCTCAGTTTTGAGAACAGGACTCAGCCAAGTCTGTAAGTAACCTGGCAAGCTCTGCAGTAACTTTCACAGGGTATTGCTGGATTTCTATCACTAAATGGCAAAAAGCAATCCTAACATTAACAGAATGAATTGTGTGCATCTGGACCCTCGTTTTCGAACGGCTTTTTGGAAGCAGAGAGAGACCACATGAATAGCACTAAGGTACACAGACTTTGTCAAAATGGACCTGCCCAATACTGCTTTCCACAATGTCTTTTCTCTTAGCATAGCTTCTCTCAAAATTGTTGTAAAGAATAGCCTCTCCCTGTGCCCTACTCAAAAGGAAAGATCTCAAGAGTTGTGATTTGCACCACATCTGCAGGCCAACTGGTGGCTGAACTGCAGAGAGGGTGCCCATGGCGCAGACACAGCCTAGCTGGCAAACGCACCGTTACCTGTGTGTCTCTGCACATTTGGTTACACCACTGTGACAGAAGAATTAAAATATCTGAAAGAAGCCTGTCACAAATAGCTAACCTCTTATTTTATTCTTCATAGCAGCAACACAAATCTTTTGGCACGCATCACTTAAAACTTGCCTAAATTACTCTGCACAGTCTGTATCTAAAGCTGCTTGTACGACAGCCTTGAGAAATTAGCAAAGGAAAATCCATTTAATGTACTGCTGAAGGACCCCATGGGTCCAAATAGTCAAGACCCTGTGCACTGAAATTAGGAAACATTGCCATTAAAATGGGAATGCCTCGGGTTTAAGGTTAGGAAATAAAGAGCACAAGAGAGATTTGCCCAGTGCAATCTTATGACAATGTATAACACCTACTATGGTTGAGAAGCTGAACAAAATAGAGTAAAGCACAGTAAAATGTTTGCGTGCAGTCTGGGGTAAAAAGCATTTTTAGAAAAAAACCTGAAAATTTCTATACAGCAAAACCTGCTTCCCTTTGACAGCCATTAAAGGATACAGAACTGGTTTAGTGACTCTTTTCTGCTAGCCTTTGTTGCAGAGTGGCCAAGAAAGTTGCTGTGTGACCAGAACTGACAACCAGAACATCAAACGCATCGAGCCCAGGGCCCAGAGCACAGCAGCATCAGTCGGACAATTTCACTTGCAACTGGACCTTATCCTTCCTTCTTTACAAAAGAAGGGAGGTCCTCAGGATCAGATAAGTTCTCTTTGCCCATGAACATTTCTCTAATCCATACGACATTTATTATAGTTTTCCTGTGCGTGATGCTGCATGGTACTGCATATGCAGTAAGAAAATACATAGATTTATATTAGTGTGATAATCAGATTTCCAGACTGCTGTCTGTCACAGAGTGTCCTGGTTTCAGCTGGGATAGAGTTAATTTTCTTCACAGAAGCTAGCATAGTGCTGTGCTTTGGATTTAGTGCTAGAAGAATGTTGATAACACGCTGATGTTTTTAGTTGTTGCCAAGCAGTGCTCAGACTGCTCAAGGACTTTTTGAGCTTCTCCTGCTCGGCCAGGTGCATAACAAGCTGGGAGTACAGCACAGCTAGGACCCAAACTGTCCAAAGAGCTATTCCATACCATATAACATCATGCTTGGGGGGGGTTAGTCGGGTCGGTTGGGTCGATCGGTCGGTCGCGGGCAGGGTGGTCGCAGCTCGGGCTGTGTGATCACAGCTCGGGGGGAGTGATCACTGCTCGGGACGGGCTGGGCATCGGTCAGCGGGTGGTGAGCAATTGCATTGTGCATCACTTGTTTTATATATTCTGTATATTTTCTTACCATTATTATTATTACTATTATTATTATTATTCTCTCTTATTAAACTGTCTCTATCTCAACCCACAGGTCTTACTTTTTTTTTCTTTTCTCTGATTCTCTCCCCCATCCCACTGAGGGAGGGGGGGGAGTGAGCGAGCGGCTGCGCGGTGCTTAGTTGCCAGCTGGGTTAAACCACGACACAGAGGAAGAAACTGTGTTTGTCATTGCTGTGTGGGAATAATTGGCCTATGATGACTTTCTAATGCCTTTTTTCTACTTGTTGTTCTAAATCCTTGTGTAAAAATAAAAAAAAGAGTCAGTGTCCCTGGGTTATACAGAACAGTGATTCTTTCCCCCACTGTTTGCAAGTGTTATGGTTTAGCCCCAGTCAGTGGCCAAGCACCACACGGCTGCTTGCTCATCCTCCCCACCCCTGGTGGGATGGGGGAGAGAATCCAAAGAGCAAAAGTAAGAAAATTTGTGGGTTGAGATAGGAACTTTAATAATTGACATAAAGTAACAATAATAATTTATATAATTTGTTGTTGTTGTTATTATTAAAAGAAAAACAACAAGAGAGAGAAACGAAACTCAGGAAAAGCAAGGGATGCAACTGCTCACTGCCTGCCAACCAACTCCCAGCCCATCCCTAAGCAGCGATCGCTGCTCCCTGGCCAACTTCCCCCAGTTTATATACTGAGCACAACATCATAGCCCTTTGGCCAGTTGGGGTCAGCTGTCCTGGCTGTGCCCCCTCCCACCTTCCTGTGCACCTGGCAGAGCAGGGGAAGCTGAAAAAGTCCTTGACTGTGTGTAAGCACTACTTAGCAACAACTAAAACATCAGCGTGTTATCCCATTATTCTCATGCTAAATCCACAACACAGCACTATGCCAGCTACTAGGAAGAAAATTAACTCTATCCCAGCTGAAAGCAGGACAGCAACTTAGTATTTAAATTGCAAAGCATAACAGACATTATTTTGAAGGAAATATACAGAGAAATACAAAAGCTTGCTTGTCTGTGCTTTCATTCCTTCCACACCATAATAATAAAAAAAAGTCAAACCCTTTTGCCTCCAAACTAGACAGGTAAATGCATGCAACTGCAGCCTATAAGTGGCTTAATCATACAATAACAACTGCTCAATACATTTGAGCTTCAGAAATCATCGTCTTTTCACCTATTCAGACACACAATTGCTTGTGCATTTATAGTGTTCTTGAGCAAGTATTTCATCACGTACCTTTCCTTTGGAAAAAGCTGTCCAAAATCTATATGTAGCCATCACAAACACACTAGTCTTAATCTTCTTGGCATAAACGTAGAAGGCTGTCGTCTCCTGAGAATAGGCTGGGGTTTTGTCTCAATGTTTTTTCAAGTGATAAAGCAAAACTGTGGCATCTTATCTAGCATCGAACTAACAGAGTGTTAGCCACACGGGGAAAAGACTTTAAACATTCATTAATGTCTTTAAAAAGGGTCATGAAATGCAGTCAAATAACTGTGCCTGAGGTTAATTTATGTTTTCACAACTATATACAGCAGGGTGACTTGACAGTTTGTCTTCATGTCCTGGCTGTGAGAATAAATCTGGTGTTTTGGTTTGAAAACAAAGTGTTAGAGTATAACTAAAGCATTCAGGCAAGATGCAGTATTGAGTTCTTCAAGTGCCCAATTAGTACCACTGTCCCCGAAATAAGAAAAATTGAATACATTGTGTATATTTTCTATATTTACTGTTCTATTGTGAAGTTATAAGAAAAACCTGGATTCTCAGCTGATGTAAACTGGCATAGATCCCTTGAGATAAAAATTTCACTGAGTTCAGATGTGCAACACCTACATGACAGCTCGTGCTCACAGACTCCATGTCCATCAGGTGTAGGTAGGGCGACACTTTGGCCCAGACCTGAAACTGTCAATAAGAAATATCTACTGCTATTTTGAAAATACACTCTTTTGGGGGAAGAAACATCTAGGAAAAAGTGGTTACCTGAGAACTTTTCCATCAGACAGCAGATCTGACAGTAGCAATCAAACTGAGGGAAGCAGACCCGGAAAGACAGTTTTCAGTTCTAGCCAGCTTCCCAGGCTACAGTGCAGGTCTGAACACTTACAGCTTCCATTAGCTGGTTCGCTTGCATTACCTTTCCTTCCTCAGCCCTGGGCATTAAAATCATTCCCTTTCATATACATTGTTAGACTGAGAAATACATTTTAGGATTCCCACGCTTAAGATCCGCAACTTTACAGATTGTACCAATATTTACGAATGGGAAAGCTCCTTTTCCAAGTGATATAGTACATTATGTCCACCTCAGCACCTGGCTGTCGTCTTCCAGATACTGCAAAATGCCCAAAGTTTGCTGAGGCATGCCAATGTTGTCTGGTCACATCTCAATCCACCAGCTGCTGCAAAGCACAGCCAGCCATGACACATCCCGGAGCTACGAGAACTTAAAATCCATGTGAGAAAGTTGTTTTTAAGCAACACATTTTCAATCCACCCAAAACTTCCTGAGGACATTTGTTTTTCAGAGAAAGAGTAGCCCTCTTCAGTTTATCTTAAACTTGAACCTGATCAGCTTAAGATAAGCCATTCCTAAAATCATGCCTAAGCTCAAGCTGGCCCTGAAGACAACACCAAGCTCTGCACGCTTGCCAAAGCCATGGCAGATGATCAGTAAGGCACCGCAGTCTACTTCTAGTGGTTAACTGCATTCTGGGGGCAAACACTTCTACAGCTGCCAGCATGACGTAGGTGACAATGACAATGTCCATATGTATCAAAGTGTGGGGGTATGCTCTTTCAGGTATAACTTGAGCCAAAAAAATTGGAAATGCAAGAATCTGCAATGAACAAAGCCAATCTTGAAATGGCAACTAAAATGGCAATGTTTTAATATCCCTTTACATCAAATACTAATTTCCTTTTCCTCCCAAAAGTTTTCCATTTCTTTGATGCATCTTTTTTTTTTAAGAAATCTCAGCTTCAGAAAAGTGTAATCCTTTTAAGTACATTGCCACAGAACTATGACACGATAATTTATATGGAACATTAAGCAATACAGAAGTTATAATGGGAACTTCTCTCTACTTCTTGTCATCTGTTCTGTGAAGCTGGAAGACAGTAATTTTAAAAACCCGTGAAGGTAAATACTTTTTCCACTCAAAGCGTAATAAGCCTATGAGATCTTATGGAATGAGTATCATTGAGGACAAAAATCAGTACGATTTTTTTAAAAGGGAACAGATGTTTATTTCAATAAAAAGGACTTCTAGAGGTGCTATAAAAAGATTCTTAAAGTTTTGGAAAGGATTTAACACATTGTATCACAGGATATGGTAGTCACAAATATAAGAGAAAGAAGTATTTCCTGTGAAAGCAATTATCACAGTGTTTCTCATATCTTCTCCTAAAGTACCCAGCACTGGCCACTGGCAGACAAAGATATTAAATTAGATTTATTTCTGTTCTGCTTTTCTTCAGCAATTTCTTCAGTTCATCTCCCTTCACCCCTTTCAATACTGTGGATTTAACTCAAACCCCTTCTTACTCGCAATAGCTAAATATAACATTAAGCTCCTGTTACTCCTAGGCAAAGAATGTCACAACTTTACTAGGGTAGAACACTAACGAACTTTGAGTTTCAAAGAAAAACACATTAAAAATAATAAACCAGATATTAAGAATGAGAAATACTAGGGCGGTTTAGCATATTTTTCCTTTTCTGATTTGTCATATGATTAATGGCTCGTATGGATTCTGAATTTGTCCATGTGTTATTTTCTGGGAACTCGAATTTTATCCTTCATAGCCCAGCATTTCTGGCAAAAGTGTTTGTACAGCAGTGTGATAAATTGGACTGGGGCACCAAGTTTATTGTTGTTGCATTATTTTTCATCCCGATCATCTTGCTCACCTGGGCCACGCGAACACACTGGCAGCAGGGGCCGATCGCACAAGGGTGGCAGTGCTCCGCTAGAGACAAGGAAGGACAGGACCGTGCCCTTCCATAGCAGCTTTTTGTGGTGGTGGAACATCAGGTAGGATGTTACCTGCATAACTTGGCCATGTTTAATGAAGTGTTGGCTTCAGCAGGCGTTTATGCGCAATGGCAAATGTATTTGCCATCGAATGGCAAAAATGTATTTATTGGTACTTGCATGCTGCCTGGTCAACACGTTATCTCTGGCTGTGATCAGAACAGGGAGAGAACAGACAAAAATCAATCCAGGTAACAAAAGTTTCCCTCCTTCCTTTCTCCACCCCACATACAAGATAGTAGCCGTGCGCTTTTGAACACCTCGCATCTAAGCCACAGCTGTGCCACAGCAGCTGTGGGAGCTGCAGAGAAGCTGCTGCCCCGCGGATGCGCACGGTACCGCCTGCCACAGGCAATTTACGCAGCAGGGACAACTTGCTTCCCTTCACATCGCACTTGTTCGGTACTGATCCTGCAGAAAAGAGCTGGAAATCTCAGGTAAAAACAACATTACTCTTCCGCAGTTTTGATCCCCAGATTGTGTTTCCCAGGACAGGGCTTTGAAAACAATTTTTTAAACAAAAATGCAATAAAAATGTGCCACTTGAGCTCAGACAAAATAAACAACCCTCTTACTTCTGCACCCTCACATACCATTACAACTCAGGGTTATAACAATCAGACCTCAAACTATTAGAAATTTCTTCAACCCTGTATCCCCTTGGGGCTTCTTTTATATGAAGCTTTTGTGTGGTTGAGTACAGTAGCTGAAACAGCTGAAATCACTCAGACCACAGAGAATAATATTTTTATTTTAATCTTTCAAAAGGTCAGTAAAGCTGAACAGAAGTAAATTACATTGCTAAAAATGCATTGTCTGTCAACACAGCACACCTTCACAGCTGCTTTCCTCAGACTGTGTTAATTCTATGTTATTCAATCCAGGAGTTTCGCTGGGTGGGACACGTTAGCTTTATTTTATTTATTTTTTTTTTAGACCAAATTTCAGGATTTGTGGGAAGCAATGGTACCACTTTCGAAAGGGAGACTTCCACCTTCATTTGATAACACTTTTTTTTTTTTTTACAGTAATTCTAGTAAAATATTCAATTTCCATCCTGACTCACCACTAAATAACAAATAGAAGTGTTAAGCAGAGGACCATGCCATTATGGGAAAATCTCTGTGATCAAAACAGAATACAAATTGGCTTCTAGTCCAGTCTGCTCTTAAATACCTGAGCAGCAGCAGAGACATTGGGTTTCCGAGTATTTACTTTGCAGGGAGGTGTTTTCACCCAACCAGCTGGCTAGCGCAGCTCACAGCACAGGCTCCACGTCACAGCAGCCTGACCGCCCAGCAAAGGCTGTGGGGCAAGCAGCCACCCAAAAGGGCACCTCCACCCAGTTCCCCTCTCCCCTCCACATTCCACCTCTCATTACTCACTGAAGCCTGGGATCGGGCAGTCTCGGTTTACCTGGCTGACCTGGTAGGACACTACGCCTGCCAAAATCCATGCTAGCTTCCCACTAGAACAGGGAGCTGAAGCAACTTAGCCCCCAGCTGCAGGGCAAGGGGCAGCAGCAGCTGGACCCCCCCGTCAAGTCAGCTCCTGTCATACGCGGGAACCTAACCACTGGAAACCAAAGACATGTGCTGTCTGTCAAGTCTCAAATACCCAGCGTGGTGTAGCTCAGTCTCTAATGATTTTAAATAGTCCTGCAATATTATTAACTGGAGATTAAATAATGTAGCTATACTGCCTGCTAGAATATCATAGAATCAAAGAATGTTTCGGGTTGGAAGGGCCCCCTAGAGGCCATCTAGTCCAACCCCCCTGCAATGAGCAAGGACACCGCTAACCAGATCAGGTTGCTCAGAGCCCCGTCCAACCTGGTCTTGAATGTTTCCAGAGATGGTGCCTCCACTACCTCCCTTTCTCCTGCCTATGAATTGTTTCAAAAGAAGGAAACCTTAAAATAGAATTAATACTATGTTTTTATATTTGATATAAGTATCTCTGATGCAAACATTAGTTTATCAGGTTACGCTAAGCCTGATGGCAGCAAGGGCTTCTGCTGTGCTGGATATTTAGCATAAGGCTATTAAACATCATCAGCAATGAAAATGAGAGAGTTTTTGTTTACCATTGGAGATTGACACTTGTTAAAGTGGATACTTCAGTATGAAACTGCCTGCAAAGTTGTTTTCTTATAAAAGGTTTTGTTTTGACATATCTCTATCTGACAATATGTTATTATATATGAGAATTTCTACGTTGTCTCATGCAAATATACATTTCCAAGGTATGCAGTAACTTAACTGAACTTTTAAAGAAAACTAAGAAATTATCTATATGGAAACCTGAAATTAAAAAGTTTATAAACTTTGCCTACATTTATGCAGACAAATTTGTACAAAGCACTGCAAAAGCACAGGTTTAAAAAGGCCCTCAAAAGACCAAAGTCAGCATGTGAATTTATATGGCAATGGCTGTATAAATCAGCCACGATGATGTGCATACAAATGCATTTGCTAATTAGCTACCTTTTTTTCTCCCTAAGCTGCTCCACTTAAAGGCTGGTACGTCCTTTAGACACAGGCAAATTAGGTGATTCATATTTAAAAAGAAAAAAAATAAAAATGTGTCGCTGCATTCGTAATGCCAAGGAAGCAGATCTGGTCTCCTGCTGCTTCTGGAATATGAAAGAGTGTAAACCCTCAGTTCAAAAATATCATTCTAGTTGTTGTTACAGATATTGAATAAGCAGAGAACTATGGAAAACCAGAGAATTCATCTGTGAGCCCTTTATTCATCAGACACCCTACAATCCTAAAAATTACTCAGTGGTTCTTGATTCAATATTTTAGATTTTTCTAGATAATGCAGGTGCTGATAATCGCTGGAAGAAGCCTATAGAAGCAGCAATACAGGTGTCAATTCTGTGTTGAGTTCACATCCCCTGGAACAGGGTATGCAATACTCATATGAGAATTTGGGTTGAGAATGTGAACATGAGGGGAGACGCATCAGGAGATCCAGCAGACCGTAGGGGTGATTACAGCCGCATAGCGAGAATCAGCCTCACCTTCAGTCTTAGGAAGGAATTGGCCTCCTATCCTAGTGGGAATCCCTGCAAGCTGGCTTCTCGACTCCAAAGTGTCTACTTGCTTTTGCCAGTAATAATATCATCCTACATCATTTTACCAAAACAGAGAAAAATTTCCAGTACCCTAGTTGTGGCATGAGAAAGCAAAACTTCATGGAATCTATGTGCCTATTTGCATTTTTTGTTTGTTTTTTTTTTTAATGTGTTTGTGAATATATACTGTTTGTACAGTACATTACAAAGACATTCACATTTCAGGTTAAATAGGTGGCTGAAGTACTTAGTGATAAGCAAAGGCTAAACAGAATACCTAACTAGCACTTGAGAAAATGAAACCCATACTTAAGAGCTTAAACAGAAAGGAACATTCAAAAATGGATCCTTTCTTAGCTAGAAATATTTTTATTGGCATTCTATATTTTGTATTACATACTAAGAATTTACATTGTCATCAAGGATATGTGTAGGCTGTCTAGATAAAAGTCCTTTTCTATGCAGGTGCTTATTTTGCACAATAAATTAAATTAAAACTGCTTTTCAGTTGCTGTGCATTACAGAAGAAATGCTTTTAAAACATGGAAAGGTTTGGGTGGGTTTTGTATGTTTACCTGTTAACATTTTTAGTACTGAAGAAATGTGACTTGAAGAATAACATTAACATCTCACTAATCTAATGCCCACATAAATAATATTTCATAAATTGATGTTGTCATAAATACTTCAGTATCTCCTTGGCTTTATAAGAAAAAAACCCTTGACATTTTCTAGTGCTGTTTCCTAACAAACAGCGAGACAGCAGAGTACCATAACAAGCAGCAACTAAAGTACATCATCTCCTTCATGATGAAAACAGTAATTGTGAAAAGACAGATAATGCGCTTTGTAATTCTCATAGCAACAGGATTCTTATAACCAAAATGAGTGGGATTATCAGAGGAAAGCGAAGTTTAGTGAAAGACTTTGCTTGCAAGGCAGGTCAGCTGAGGGAAAAGCTCCATCTTCCAGCAGTGTTCAGTCAGGGCTGCACTAATGCAATTAAATTTGTCTGTACCGTTGGTTTGTTGCAGTTGAAGACTGCAGAAATAGTCCATTGACAGCTATCCTTTGAAAGCTTGTGTTTTCGGTTTAAACTGAACGAGCAAATAGACTTCAGAAAGTTTTATTTATCTTTGCTTAAGGCTATAATGTCAAAAGAAAGAGGGGGGTTTTAAAGTTTGCTGAGATTTTCTATTTACCTGTAATGCTTAGTTCTTATCTGTTGAGTAAACTAATTAAAGAAGGAATTTTTTATTTTTTTTTACTAGTGTTAGGACGTTTCAACATTTCGTAATTTTGAAAGTGCATTTCACAACAGTTTACAGGATTGCTTAAAATTACTATCACTACCCTCTGGTGAATTGGTGTTGTTAAATTAAAAACTGTTCTGACAATTCCATGCCAGACCTAGGAACCTGCCTCCTACTTACATGAGAGCAGATAAGGAATAAGTTCATTTAATCAAGTTACAGTGGTGTAAAAGAAAAGAGAAATGAGTTCTAAATATTGCTAAAAAGGCATCGAGTTTCCATTCTCCAACAGACAGAGACAGTCAAGAAACTATTTTTATTACTGAAGATGCAACCAGCTTATTCTCCTTTCCTGTGGCCTTCAACCAGAGCTGAGCTTTCCAGGTACTTGTCAGCCTTCACAAATACACAGCCAGTGCAACGGACGGCATCAGGCCCACTCCAACACCGAAGTGCTTTTAAAGCTAGGCAGACTATATCAAACACTAAATATACATTTTCCATACAGACTGGCAAGAAAGGAATATCAGTTCACACATAGAGGACGTATGATCTCATCCGTTCATCTAAAGGCACTGCCGAACTGGAATGGAAACCAGGTGGCCAAGACACTAAGTAGGTACTACAAATACCAAAGATGTTAAAATGGCAAAAGATTTCTATGTGTCACCATTCACTACTGAAATTTATATATTGGAAAATTGCATCTATGCTCATTCTAATGTTTTAGAATGACTTTTTCTTCTTCTTCTTTTTTTAAATGTTTAAGTTGTTTTAGCTAACACATCTATCCCCAGTGCGTCAATGTATCTTGCAGTACAGGCACAGCTCCCAGGAAAGATACTGTGATAATAAGATAGGTATCTTAAGATCTACTGGAATTCTGGCTCTAGCTAGTTTTCCACAATCTGCACACTAGTCTTTATTAAAAAACAATACTAGGAACGGTTTCTACCAGGTGTTTGGCTTGCAGGTGAGCTGCATAACCAGGGTGACTGCCCATTTCTCACCAAAGTTCCTCATAACTCCAATATCCTTTCAGGATTATTTTTTTTTTTGTAATAAAAAAAGTTTCCATTTCACTCAGTTGTCTTTTCCATTGTGACCTTCAAAGCTCTTTTTTTCCAATTCTTTTTTATCTATTCCTAAAATGTAGCATTTTAAAATGCAAGTCTAATATGTGGCTATCTAATCTGCGAGTCTAATTCAGGGTGCCAAAAGTGTAATAAAATCCAATTTTAAAAGTTCTGTTTTCATAGCTCTGATACCCTCACATAGCACTTTTTCATTTAGATGAAATCATGACAAACTACAGAATTCATCATTGGTATGCAGCCTTAGTGGTGACTGGTGTCACAGATGGACTATACTGATTTTCCAAGCATTGCAATAGAATTTATTTATTTATTTTTAAATTGGAACAACAGTATCTTTCATTTAATGTCAGTGGACTTCCACACATCTGGTTTCACATCTGGTTTCTTAGGGATGGAAGAACAGTGTTTAAAGTGCCTGAAAAATTTCTATCTCAAAGGAGTTTTGGTTGTTTTTTTTTTCTCTATCTATAGTTTGTTAACTGAAAAGCAAGTTAAAAACATCACATGCCATATATACTGTGGCCATCAACTCCTTCTGTAATGCAAGTTTTATTGTTTCACGGGACACAGACCGGAACAATATTGGCCATTCAAGTGGTTTTTAAGCCTGCCAAAAAGCAGCACCTCCACCCACAAAAGTAATTCATCTTGCTTTCCCATCTCTCCAAAAGAGGAGTCTCTTCCTCCCGCCTACTCCGATGATTTCCCCATCTCTAAACAGCAGGTGAAAACAGCGCACCAGAGAAGTCAAGTGGCCCTTTCTCTTGGACGCGTGCTTTTCAGGCAAGCCCCTTTCTTTCACGCCTGCTGAAAGAAAGTTTGCTACCAGTAATGCTGGTACCATTTTTGTCTTCAAAGATGCAGTTGCCAATAATTCAAATTGATTACCCATGCATCTCTTCCCTTTCAAGAAAGTGGATGTTTTCTTTACTTACTTTAATCAAGAAAAGTTTTTCAATGCTTCGCCTGGTGTCAGCAGCTTCCTACTTACTGCATAGTTGAACAGCTGCTCAGTACAGCCAGTGCTTGGTAATACTGCCTTAAGTATACATTTATGCGAAGGATAAGGAGGTTGGGGCTGAGTCAGTGTACCTACACCCCTTTATATAACTAGAAATTTGGCTCTTGGCTAAACCAATCTACACGTATATTAAAATGGTCTTTACCTCAGAGAAGCCACACACTTACACTGGCAGCGTTATACAGCCATCACTGTTCATAGCATCCCACAAACATCACTAACAACCTAGCGTGCAACCTCTCAAGCTTTCTTCCATGATACCAGATGCGAGGGACCCTTCGTTGTCCAAACTCATACAGCAAGCATACACAGAGCACAGGCATTGAAACTACATCTCCCAAATCAAAAACCAATAGAAAAATAAGAGTATTTTTCTAGTTTAAAGCTATACGAAAACAAGAACAGAGAAGACACCTTGCTTACTATAGTATAACTTACTGTCATTAAATATGGCCTACTTCTACACCATTTCTCAGCAATTATTTGATCTTTATTTAGGAGCAACCATTCAAAGGACTACTGGTTGAGCCTGACATGCAATTGTTATGCTATTTGTTTATCTACCAGCTACAACTTTTCTAGACCAAAAAAAATGCCTTTTCTAATGTATAGCATACAGGTAAAATTTTACATCAGCATTTGTTTCATCCCTGATCAATTCTCTCTTGTATCCATCATCCCTGATCAATTCTCTCCTGCATCAATCTGCTTCTATAGTTTCGATCTCCTTGGGGCTGATAAACAGGCTCAGGACTTTTCCAAAGTATTGCTATGATTTTGAGTTGCACCATCGGCCATGTTTGCATACTTATGCAGATGTGAGCGCTTTTTCTGCTTTCTTGCTCCTCTTTATGGCTTTCTCACTTCCAGATTGCAGGCAATTGCCCTGTTGTGTGCCAAGCATTCAATCTTGATAGATACCAATTTTGTGTAATATACACAGAGGGCATCAGTCATGGCTTCTCCATATAAATTACATCTAAATTGTGTATAGATAGAACATAAATCATTCATGCAAAAAGTCATAGGTGGATAACTGTGTAGTGCTTGACAATATTTTTTTTTTGCTGAAAATTTAAAATATATATATATAGTCACCCACACACAGATGTTTACATCCAAGCCTAGAGTGAAACATTTATTTGGAAACGCAGTAGTGTTTGATGTAAATTTAGTGCAATAGAACATTAATTTAGTTGTAAGTACTGTGGATTTCACCGACTGTCACTGCATAAAGGTACTTTTGGGAGCAGTGCATCACTAGGAGAAAGGCAGAAGGCACTATTCAGGAACAAAAGTATTTCCAGATATAGGTAGCTGGACCTCTACCAAGCGTAGCTGAACACAGGTGTGGTAAAAATTGATTGTATACCATAGGAGCATGTGGCAAGACTCTGAAATACGTAACTACAACGATACACTGTGCGCAGCAACCTATTAAGGGCTGCAAAGCAACACAGTGCGTCTTTCACCATCTCACCAGTTCTCTCCTTGCTGTCCTCCCCCTGTCCTCCTTTGACCTGAAATCTGCCATCCTGTTCAGCACTGGCCCAAGCGTTCACCCTAAAGAAGCCAGATTTCATCTATGCAGAAACTCCATGCAAATATTCTGTAGTGAACATAGCCAGTTTTTACTTCAGAAGGAATACAATTAAGCCCATATTTCTTTGGCTTTTTGTTTGCTTGGTTGAGTTGTTGGGGGTTTTTTGGGGGGGTGGTTTTTGTGGGGTTTTGGGGGTTTTTGGGTTTTGCTTGGGGTTTTTTTTTTGTTTGCTTTTGGTGGGTTTTTTGTGGGATTTTTTTTTATTATTATTGTTAGGCATCTACTTTTGAAGGTTTGAGCCATAATTAACAGAAGCCACTTTGGTCACCAGTCAAATGCCTGGTCAACTAATATAATCAGCTTCAAATGCAGACATTAGAAGCAAACACCTAAGAAGTGGCGTGGCCAACATGAGTACCAAATACCTGACACCACATATGGCTAAAATCTCTTTTAGAGATGATGGTTACTTGCAACCAGCAAGTCACCTGGTTTCAATTGCCTAAATAGGTATGAAGATGCCAGCTGATAGCTAGCCAGATTTGAAGGTCCAAAAATGTTATCATTACAAAACATGAATTAGTTCTAAAATTCTTAAGCTATTAATTTAATTTAACAATGATACAAGTTTTCTGCTCCAGTTCTTTTCCACATCCATGAATCAACAAAAAGACCATTTCAGGTAGCGCATTCTAAACAAGAGGCTTCTTTTTCCTCTCATCCTTCACCTTTAACAAAATAAAAAAAGAACAAACCCCCAAACCTTTAGACATACACAGGCTTCACTAAATCATCTCATTACTGAGGAACCACACCAATATCCATTACAATTATTAGATCAGGCTTTAATGCTGAAAAACTAGATGTGGCGACCTAGTGCTTAGATTTCTCTGATGCAATCTAATATTATTACAACTTGTGTTCTTCCTTTCATGACCCTCAAACACTTCTAAAAATGCCATTTCATACATAAGGATTTAAAATTATAAAAAATGTGTGTTTGATCTCATTTCCAAAAATCAAAAAAATTATGTACATTTAACTGTTCACATTGTTAAATATGCTTCCCTAATGAATAAAAATATATATTTTAGTTCTAAGATACATAGTTATAAAAAGCATTCGTAGATTTTTTTTTTTAATTAACATTTTCCATTAAAGACATGCATAGTATTCAGTTTTCAAAGTGCTGTGTGCCACTCCAGTGAGCTTACATTCTGCAGGAGCATACGTTGCTCATGACTTAAGTACTACTTTTTTATTTCTAAAGCCATCAATAATTATTAAACACTATGAGAATAATTGTCCTTATTAGCATGAAGATTAGAACATCTTAGGTGCAGAAAAATGTCAGCTGCTTGTCAGAAGTCATTTTGTGCGTGCTCTCTTGACCCATTCCCAATTTAAAAGTCTGTTCCTGTGGAACAAGACAGATAATGAGTGCAGCATGAAAACAGCCAGTAAATGAGCAATACAAGAAATTTGTCTTACTAATTGAAAGAGCATAAGCTAAAATTATAGTACATTAGCTAAGTATCCAAAGTCTTAGAAAATGTCATGAGAAATAAGTAACTTCATCTTGGACTGCCTTTCTTAGAGATACAGAGAACAAACACAGGGCTGCCAAATAAGCAAGGGGAAAAAAGAAGTGTGAAGCTACAGTGAGCTAAGGTTGCTTTATTTCTAAGTGAGAAGCCTACATAGGATGCTAATTTGGTTTGATTTGGTTTAAGCTTTCCTGAATCCTTGTGTAGACAAAATCTTAATGATTCTTTCATCCAAACAGATTGAGAAACATCAGTTGTATACCAGACAATCCTCCATAGGAGCACTCTGCCACGCTGCCATTTACAAAGTCCTGAGGACCCAACTAGTGGGAATGGTGTAAAGGAGCCTCTTGGCTTTGTTTTTGTTTTTAAACTTCAGGAAGACATAAAAGTTTGCAAGTCAAAACATCACATTATAACAGAACTTCAGTAATAGCAAATGAACTTATGAGGGCAGAGTGTATGCATATTCATTAAATATGATACGATAGGTTAGTGTGGCCAAGGGCAGCTGTAAGATTTGGTGATTATATTACTGTACTATATGGCTTTGTTGGAATAATTATGCTGCCCTCCACTAAAAATGACTACATATACAGTCCAATAATAGTACATAAATATACACTTGGGATTAAAACCAAATAAAAACATTGGTTAAATTCTGTTTATTTATTATTTTAAATACCTGTATAGAAACAAGTGTGGCTGATACTGTAAGGGAATAAACCATGCCACATGTACCTTTTTATATACTATAAATAAATAGGGGAAACACTATTAGAATGAATTCATAATTTGATGTAGTAAGGGGAGAAGATTTTGACTAAGGGCTGCACTGCGGTCACAATAGTTGCAAGACGACACTGCTGTCAGGAAGATGTGCTGATACAACTATCTTTAAATCCCTCATCTATTTTATAAATTTTAGAACTGGGAGGCTCATTGTTTCCTGACAAAGATTACAAGGGAGCCTCATCACACTGGCCTTCAGGATAACCCTCCAGCCCTGTCATTTCCGATTTCAAATAATCTTGGATTTTATAGTTTGGACATTCACTTTCTGAGATGATTTCCCAGGTGCTTGAGCATTGCTTTCACAGGATTGTAAAATATGAAAGGTGGATGTATTTTTCATATGCATTCATACCAGCACCTTACATAACCAAAGATATGTTTTGTTCAATCCCAGAATAATGCTTATGTTGAACAATGTTATGTGTATTTTTAAGCTGCCAGCAAACCTGGAAAATCATTCATTCACACAGCTGTGCCGCTTCAGTGCCCTACCCCTTTCCTGCATCCCATTCATCTTGTGTGAGGACAGATAAACACGTTTCCTTTCACGGATTCTATCAGATACTGCCTAAAAACACCCCAGGATTCAGCCCAAACACAAAACATCAGACAGAAAAAAGTTCTGAAAAATCAATTAAAAATGCCACTATCTCTAGCTGACATTCTGAGCACATACAGCTGAAAAGACACCGGAAAGAATTATGTCAAACTCTCATCTGACAGCCCTGACAAGGCTGCTCAGGATGCAGAAGCTTTTCTAAACTTACTGTGCAATAACTTATTTCTTTTACTGTGGGATCTGGGAATGCTCAGAGGGAGTCACGGGGTTAGATGGCTTCAGAAGTTCTGCCGTGCTTTCTGTCACACAGCTCCTGTTCATCCCTTTTTGGAGACCTGAACTCACCAGTAATGTCAAGAAGGCAGCATGGAGAGGAGAGCGCCAAATTTCAATATTAAGATACTTCTTTTTTCTTTGCATTAAGTCTGCCACAAAGGCCACATAATTTTGTTAGGAATGTCTGTCTTCACATCTAACATCCTCCTCTGCTACAACCATATTTATTGTCAAGCCTGTGGGAGGCTTCTCCAATTACTGCAGGACTAATACAAAAAGGTAACAAAAATAAATGTAATTAAGGAGGTTGTGCTGATGTGCAGAAATCTACATATACCCCCTTCAAATAAGAACACAGACAGCTGTTCTACATTTGATGGTATCTTACCTATTTAAAGAAATAGATAAGACTCCTCTAATACTTGGAATTGGGAAAATATTAACAAAGATTTAGAGATAGCATTGCTAAAACTTCTTTATACCTAGCAAAGTCATGGCCTTCTGAGAGATCCGAGATGGCTACTGTTGGATTTTTTTTTTTTTTTAACAGCTCCGTCTTTCAGCTGTAATTCCTCAGAAGAGTGTGACTGACTACCTGTGTCGCTATTTCAGTCTGTAAAATTAGCATCATCCCTGCTAAAATATCACTTTTTTCAGTTATTTGGGACCTTTACTTTTATGACTGCATTGTATCTTTAGACATTCCAGAAGCCATGCCCAAGCCCTCCTCCTCCCAGTACCTGTGTCGGGTATGTGCCAGTTTTTGACATGGAGGAATCACTACAAGTACATAGTGCCGCATTCTGCTGAAAATACTAAAACACATCTACCCTGTTTTTAATTATTTAGTGACAGCGCTACTATTACACATTCTGAATCTCTTCTGCAGCAACTCCTCTACGTTCTTTGAAGCCGTTTAGCTTTTGCAATCAGTAAAACTGCCTCTCCTGCACTGAAGCAATATCTTGTAAAATGGAATTTAGCAACTACAGAGAGTACTGCCTGGCCCAAGCCCACCTTTCCAGCTATTACAAGAGTACATGATATTAATGTGATTGAAAGAGATAACTGTCATAGGTGGATATGGCTGTATTTTAGTAGGAGGACTATGTAATCATAGCAGATACTCTGGGAACTCACCCTCCAGCAACCAGTGCTAGAGCCCCCTGTCAACCTCTCCCTCCAGGGTAAACCCGTGCTTACTTCTTAGTTCCTTTACTACGCACAGCAGTGTAATCACTTCTCCTCTCGACCTACTTACATAAAGCTCCCATATTAGGAATTTATTAATTGTTGATCTAGTTATCAGTAATAGCCTCCTTCTCTTTACTAATAAATGCAGTCACCTTCTGTTCCTGGGTGAATAGCTGGGAACCCCATTGCCCTTTCACTGGGTTTCTCCCAAGGTTCCCCCCTCTCCTCCCAGTGTAGATATTCATGAAACGATTGACTTGGACACAAGACGCAGTCCTGCATTCTATCTTAAGGGCAGTTTTTAACGCATTCATTACTTCCCCATAGGTTATTTTACCTCTTCAGCAATATTAACCACCACGTTCCTGTTGGCAAATGCTATTCTCCTCAGTACGCATGTCCCGCAGAGGGTCTGCACTGCACAGCATTGCCCCAAGCCGAACAGGTCTCAGGGACCCCCCCCTCTCCGCAGTGCTCATGGGGGCTGCACGGGAAGCAGCATAGATTAACCGTGTCACTGGGTACGTTTGCCTGCGTTAAACGTACAATTAGCAATGGAATAGTTCACTTGCTTTTGTTAGAAAAGCACTTGAAGTGGGTGGTTATCACTGGCAAATGAATATTTGAGGATCATTTAAATTGTTAATAATTTTCCTGGCTGTGTTTGTTTCTACAGCTACTGTTTTTTAATGTGATGTGAAACTGAGGACTTCGGTTTACAGAGATGACACTTGATTTCCCTCGGTCACATTTAAAATAGATGTATTTTAGCTTTAAGCTCTGCACATTTCTTTGCATTAGTTCATCTTAGGTTAACAAGTATTTGTTTCAGGGAAATACCATTCCAAACACCTCAAAAGGAAGAATTAAATTTTATTATATTTTCCATTAGCCATTAGTCTCTATTGGTAGAACACTGTATGTATGTATTCAGTAAGGGAAGTGTAAAATTGTCAAATGTCAATTGAACAAGTATTGCATTACATTATAGAACATTAGTAAATGCCAAAAAATCCCAAGGAAATAATAAGAAATGAATAACTAATGATAATTACAGTACTCACATCTTAAAGAAAACATCAAAAAAATAAGGTGAATTTCAGTTATTGCATGTCTGTTTAGCTAAAAATCACCATTAGATCAATTTTAAAGAAATACAACTAATATATTGCCTAAACTTTCCCTTAAAGAGTTGTTAGGAGAGGGACAACATACATGTCTTTTTAGATACTATAGGCCATTTTGAAGTAATAACTGGGCCCTTTTACAAAGGCTAGCACTTCACATTTACAGAATGCATTATATTTAATCATGCTGGAACTATATAATTATAGGTGATTTTGCAGTTGTTTGTTTCATTTCTCAGCCCATGATGGCACTCAGATTAATGTAATTATTCACCTAATTATATAACATGGTTGTAATAAAGCATTTGGACTGCTCAGCAATGACAGTTCAGGAGACAGTTTGAACATGTGTGTATACACAGCTATAATGTTATTCTAAAATAAGGGATCTTTTTTCTTAAAGTTATTCACATTTTAGTCATCATGAGGTGTTCGACAAAGGCTTAATAATGTCATTGACTTAAGTAAAAACCCAAACCAGATTTTTCCATTTTGAAAGAGTAATTTCCTTTTTTGTCCTATTTACATTTTCCCATGGTGACCCTGATTTAGGGGTTGATTCCTTACAGCTAGATACCTACATCTCCAGATGGGGCTCACTGATGTCAGAGCTCCACCAAGACCTAGGAAGCATTTCAACAGGCTGGAACAGAGGCCTACAAAGGTTCAGCTTGGAGAGTTTTGAACCATGATGTATAGTTATTTTCATCCAGCATCCCACAAATGTTAATTCTCAGCTCTGCTGAGAAAGGAGATGTTAGACAGGGCAGAATGCCATTTTGACATGACTATATTGCTTCCACTGTCTGTGCTAACTTGTTTATTGCAAGTCATTCATCCTTTAGACAGCCCCGCAACAGCCTGTAGGAACAGGATCGCTGCGTTAGAGAACATGTTTCTGTTTCCACTTAGCAGGAAGAAAAGTTGCTGGTCATACCAAAGGGTTTTTATTCAAAACTTTTTAGTGAATATCAGTGCTCTGATCCACCCACCTACACAAATGGGACAAATTAATTTGATTCAACTGACCAAAGCAGCTTTCAGGGGAATACCATGACGGCTATCAGCTCTACGGTTTTTCCTTTGGTCCTTCCCTTGACTGTAGCATCTTCAACTATAACCCACCCGTTTCTCAACATACCCTTATGAAAAATACAAAACAAGTGCTAGAATATTCTTCTGACTGTATTCATGTATTTCTTTTCTGGCTTTAGAGATTAATTATAACCACAGCACCAACCAGGTTCTGTCGGTTATGCAGGACTTAGTACTTTGAGAGATTTCTGTACCATAGCGTTTGTCCTCGACATGCTAAGCTCATGTTTGAGAGGAAAAAGAACACCTTTCCAGATTCCTTCTGCTTGCTTACCTATCTTCCCCCCTTAAAACTTAACATACGTTATGCTAACAAGGGCTCAGAAGCTGTAGCTTTGTACACTACAGAGTCATTTGGGTGGGTTAATCAAGAAAGTGTAAACAGAGTGTAGAGCTCATGTGGTTACTTCATGCATTCCAAAAGTTACTAAGCATTTTTATATGGTTAAATTACAATGTCAGATTCCTGTATATGGTCCCAGTAGACTGAAAGCAGGTTAGTCTTGTGCTCAGATTGAAGTTGACCTTCTGGTTTGCCTCTAGCATGGTATTTTCCTATACTGCCTATTTTGAGCCCTTTGTTTCTTGCTTTTCTTTGCATAATGTGAACATCCAAAAGGAGGATTTACACATCTTTGCTGCCAGTTCTCATCAGAACTTTCTATTTTGAAATTTTCATTGATCACAAGGAAAACACACTTCACAAAGTATAATTCCATACTCCTGCTACTGAAACTCAAGTGTTTAGCTAGAGTCTAATTAAAACGTGAAGGCCAAAAAGGAACCTTCAGCACACCATCTCAAACCAATGCAACTCTTCGCTACAAATGTGTACCTGAACATTCTCAGTTATCTCAGAATAGCAGTACGTGAGCAGGGTTAAGGTGCAAGCAATTTCACCTAAGAAAGGGAAAAAATATACACCAGAGTAAAACCACATAAGTAGTGTACTGGAAGTTCAAAATTCTAATCCCTGAAGCCTAAGTACCAAGAACATCTGACATTAGGAACATAAATATTTTTCTGTAAGCAAACACCAAAATGCAAATAGTTACAATGACTTGTTTGTGGTTAACACAAATTTCCTCCCTCACAGAACTGTTTGTAAGGGTAAGCAACTGTCAACCAGTAGGTGAATTATCCTGCATGAAAGAATGGCTACTGATTGGAAATGTGAGATAACTCGTGGAAATTCAAATAAGACGCTAATTCCCAGCAAAATGCTGAGCTCTTGGATCTACTCAAAAGCAATTATTTTGGCCAAAAATGATCTGGAAGCAAAAAAAGAATGCACATTTGGAACGCAATGCAATTGACTTATCCTGTGAATGTCTCACTTCTCTCCAGAATTATTTAATTCCAAATCAAACTCTTATATGTTGGATGCCTGACAAGAGTGTGTTAAAAATTCCTGTAAGGGCTAAGCGCACAGTGGCTTTTCATTCTGAAAACAAACAGAACAGAGACATTTACAACCTTATCTGTGAAAGGGAATTGCCAGCTGGGGAGAAGTATGTGAAACTTAGTGCAAAAGCATCCAAACAGAAGGAAAAACAGAGCTCCCACCTCTGTAGATGATTTTGTGGGGGTTTCTGAATCCAAGCAAGAACAGATCCCTCTTTCTAATTAAAAATATTGTCTGCATAATCATAATAAATGGGAAATAAAGTGAGATGAAGTGTATTTAATCAAGTTAATCATTCACAAGAGAAATATAAAGCTTCATACCAAGATGAAATTTTTTAACTCAGTGCTATAAAGGAAAACATATCAACTATTTCTGATTAAGATAAAATATTTTATGGAATAAACTAACTACTCATATACTCAAGAAGGGAAAGGATCCAGCTTCCAAAAGGGAAGCATCCAGCTACCCAAAACTGAATCCAAAAACAGAGAACTAGTTTCTCATGCTAAGGAGTGGGAGCTTTTCTGGCTGGACACATTTTCCAGCATTCTTTGGCCCTGACTTGGTAAAAACAATTTGCTTTATCAGTTGACAACTCGTTCTGTTCCTACTGAGCTCCAGCTCAGGTCTGTATTAGAAAGCAGAAGATGAGCACAAGCTTCACACTCCCCAAAACATTCCTCAAGAAAGCTGGCTTACAAGCAGGAAAAGTATACACACACAGAGTAAGGTCTTCTGACAATATTTTGATTTGTGGGCAAAAACCCAAACACAAGACAATAACTTTTTACTTCAACAATCTTTAGCAAAATGCAGTAGGAATACAATAATTAAAAGAATAAGGAGAATTTCCTGCAATTATAGAGGAAATTACTTTTATCTAGAACTATAAACTACAAGCACCAAACCAAAATTTAGGCAGGCAATCCAGACTATATTATCCCTTTTAGAACTAGGGAGAAACCTAAAAACAAAATAAATAAAAAAAAAAAAGAAAAAAAGGCAGGCATAGTTCTGTATTGCCAAATAATGCTTTTAGAATCCTCTCAGCAGGGCAGTAGCAGAGACTTGAACCTGCACTCCAGATGATTGGTTTACCCTAATGTAAAACTTCGTCTCTCACATACATATGCTTTAGCTAGAAGTTCTTGAACCTTCTGCCATGGGTATAAGCTGCACTGACAATTCTCCAAAGCATCTGACATGGATGACAAACTGCTGTCCATTCCAGACATGATACTGACAGTCTGTGAAACAGAAACAAGTCACCAGGATTTTCCAACTTATTGATTAAGGTCTGACCTACCAAGTTGTTTTCCTGAGGTTCGTTAGTGCCAGAGAAACAGTCACAGCTCATGATTACATTAAATCATCTCTAATGTAAAAGAAGCCTTAAAGAAGTTTAATTTGGGGAAAATAAGGGGTTAACTTCTTGTTTGCCAAGTTGGAAGGGCAAACAGTTGTCTCAGAGGGTAGAAATCAGTCAAGTAATTAAAAAAATGTTTTCTCTAGTGTTTAGAGAGAAGCTCTTTGAAGCCTGCACAAGGTAACAGAAACTAAGCGATGCCTCCAGCACCAGTGCTCCAACTTGGCTTACAGCACCCCATTCAGGATACAGCCCTGCAGTTGCCTTCTCTGCCTTTGGTCAGGATCCATCCCCCCTTAGGTGGGGGTTCACCGTTCTTTCCAAGGTAAAAGAATGGTAAACTTACACCAAGTGTCTGTTCCAGCCCTGCTCCTCCCTTCCCCTGCTTCTGTCAGTTCTGCAAGCACATGCCATCCTGTAATGTTTTCCAGAACTTGTTTTGGTGTAAGGTTGTGTAGTTCAAATGGTAGGTCCACCCGGCTCGAAGTTTATTACTCCAGGACCACATCTTTAATACAAATGTCATAGGGGAGAAGTCAAAAGAACAGTGAATTACTGGTGTTCAGAAGGAACCAACTCATCTGCTCTTCTCACGATGATGGTATATCATATGCATGCAGCGGTGTATGGACAAAGGGTACTAAGAACTACCCAAAGTAATGTCTTAATCACTTTTCCATATATATATATTTTTATATATATATATATATATACACACACACACACATATACATGCACAGAAAAGCTGGAATCTAAAAACTTGGATTCTGCCATAGGCAGGATGAGACTGATGACACCACCAAGATGAAGACTATTTTTGTGGTCCATGGTTGTTATGTATTTTAGTCTACTAAGACAGGCACGGCTTCAGAAAAGACACTGGCATGTCTCTTCATGCAATAACAAGATTTTCACTTTCTTTTCATGTATTCATTTCCTTAAAAAATTACAAAAATAGTTCGATAATTAGAAACTTAAGATGTTTCAGCTATTATTCCAGAGTGTTTTCTGCAAACTTCATGACTTGGCTTCTGTATAGTTTCAAACATGGAAAAAGCTCAATTCCAATTGCATGTGAGCTCAAAGAAAAAAAAAAACAAACAAGAAAAACTAATACGAGCTTCAGCGGTTGTTGTGTGGTATACAAATAATAAAGAAAAAATCCTGACAGGAGAAACTGAACATAAACAATACTTGCTGTTCAACTGGGACATAACAGGTAGGTTAAATAGCAGAATGGAATTTCCTTTGCATAACAGGAAATCTTTCTTACACAGAATTCAATTCACATTTCACCGATTCACATTTCTAATATAGTCTGGGCACAGTAGAAAAGAAAGTGTGATTGTTTTCAACTCAGTATATTCCAGATAAGATGATCTTGTTTCACATAGAGAAATATAATTTTAAGAATCTTTTACATTGCTGAATTACTTACTAAAGGTATTTTTAGATATGTTTAAGATGTTGTCGATTCCTTATTTTGGGAAGAAATAAAATCTTATTCTCAAGCTGAGTAACAAAACATTTCTATTAGGCATTTCCCTATTAGCAGAACCACAGCATTCAAAAATTTAAGACCAAGGAAAACTGTCCATGCTACCAATTTTACAAAAGTAAAGAGAGATGGATTCCAGAAAATTTCCAGTTAGCAGCAAAGTGAGAGTGTGTGTCCTTTTAAAGATATGACTTAAAGTCAAAGATTAACTAAAATGCAAAATTCTGGTGGAATCAAAGACTGATTTAGCCAAAAGAAAGAGCCATCCTAACAGAAGAGCGCTCACTGCAACAGGATGTTATTACAATGCTCTGTTTTGCCAAACAGGGTAGAAGAGCACAAACCAACAAGGATAATTCAAACAAACCGAGAGCCAGAGCCAGGCCTCCCACCCCCATGCTGCGGTCAGTCATGAAACAGCCTTTCTGCGAGCTTCTCTCAACCCAACACACTGACTTGCTCTTCATTACCTTCAGCATAGCCGTACCAAGTGACCCTGCAGGCACACAGAAATCCCTAAAAATGATGATTTGCTAAACAGTTTATAAGCACCTAGCAAACAACAAGGTAATAAAGAGCCAACAGATTTCCTGAGAACAGGTTACTTTGAGTTATTTTAGTTCCCTTGGCAGGGTAACTGACCTAGCAGAGATGGGACAGCAGCAGTTATGATTCAGTGTCCTGAATTCAGGAGGGCTCTCTGGCATTGCCTTGGGTGACAGCGTCTTAAGGAAGGTCATAAAACATGGACCAGCTCTTGGAAAATTGTACTTTAAAAGTAGTTATCAATAGTTTGCTGTCAAGTTGGAACACCTAAATGTGGTCTTGAAAAAGGTTCAGCCTCAGGGCCCACCTCCCTCCAGCAATTTCTTTATTGACTGAGATGATAGAATCAAACTATATAAATCAGAAGGGTCCAAAAACTGGGAGCAGCTGCAAGAAATTTCAGGGACAAGCCTAGACTTCAAACCGATTTTGACAAATTGGAAAAAAGATTGAAAACCAAAGAGATAAGTTAAATGAAGACATGCTTAGAGTACAGTGCTTAGAAAAGAAAAGGACTATACACAGATATAAAATGAAAAATATTAATACCGACCATGAGGAACAAACTGTTATCATTGATCACAAACTCATTGACCAACTGTGGGGAAGGAGCACCTGTTAGAAGCCACAGATGGCTGTGCCCAGGTTTTGGCACCTGTTCCTAAGCAGATATTCTTGGGTGAGTTCAGAGAAGGTCAAAAAGAGGGACAATAAGTTGTAAAACACCATGTCAAGAACAGCTGAAAGAAAGCAGTAAAAGAGAGAAGTTGAATGATATATGGCCTTCCAAGACAAAAAAAAAGAGGCTGCTAAGAGGACAGCAATCAATTGTTTTCCATTTCCACTGGAAGAATGTGCTAATTAGCACAATTTGGACCAAAACAGATTCACATAAAACATCAGGAACTGTGCCAAAATGTGAGGGATTTAAACCACCACTTGTTACTTGCAGAGATTTGTGGAATTCACTTCAGACTTCTCCAAAGTCTATTTGTATCAGAAACGCCTAGACATATTTAATCACCACCCCTCAGAGAGAGATAGGAGATGGATGAAATGATCCTCCTGGCTGGCCCCTTGCAGTGATTTCTATGCAGTCCAGTGCAGACTTTGGTACCATGACAGATTTTACGTGGAAGATGCAAAGATACTACTGTAACAATGTAATACGCTAATAGAAATAGATTCATTAATTCATATTCCATACCCGCAGGGCTGTTCAGCTTGCTCAAATGATCTGCAAAATGACATTTGTAGCATAAATTAATCCAGATGATATATGAAAGAAACAATTAGCAAATAATACAACAGGTTCATGGGGGGGCTTTAAGCCTGCTGCAACTGCTCAAGTATAGGTATGAAGCCAGATTACTTTCTTCCAGGGTCTTATAGCTCAACCTGGAAATTCTTCTTCTGGTGCTGGTTATCCTGTCTTGAAAACTAATGGATTAAAACCAACCAAAAAAACCCCCCACATAGCCACTCTAGGGAATGCAAGGATTAAATCATAAACTTTGAGGGGAAAAGCTACAAACAAGACAATGGGTTTGCACTTCTGTGATTGATACAAAACCACTCATAAAACAAGTTGTGCAAGCTGCAGCGTAAGAACAGATAGAAGGATAAAAATCTGTGCTAACAAAACATAATGCCAAGAAACTGCTGGTTTAGAATAGTCTGTCTGATGCTGTGGATAAGTATAGGGGAAGTAGCTTATCGAAACAACCTGTTTGAAGTCACTGCTCCCCCTGCACTGAAGACTACAGTACATTTTTGTTCCTACAGCCTTTAGGGAATGTGATAATCACCAGTAAGACCATTGGGATACCACTGCTTTATAAACTTCCAAGCAAAATCCTCTGGCTTGATCAGATCCTGCTCAGCCCTGAACCTCTGGTCTAAAGTTAAACCCAGACTGCTTATATCAACGTCAGCACATAGGGCGATGCACCAGGAACATAACCATCACATGAGATAGTTGCTGTTGAGAACCCAACATCCATATTGCACATATTTTTGGGGCACATGGGAGGGAAGGGAGAATTAAGTCTCAGCCTGAGCATTTGAAGTGCCCCAGGTGGGGTGCCCAGAGCTCATCCCCCCCACTTTGTGTCATTCGGAAAGAATGCAGCTTGGCTGCTCCAGAGGCATTCTGCTGTGAGAAATTGAGAAATTCACCCTCCTGATGCAGACCCTTCCCTGAGGGGCCTCCAGATACACCACAGAGATCCAGCTCTATCTTAATCAGCTTTGGAAATAAAACTAAAAATAAAAAAAAAATTTGCACTACTCCATTACTTTTACTGCAATATTTGGGTAATTTCCTTTCATATTAAAAATCCTATTAAACCACAAATTGCGCAATAAAAGTTCTACAAGTTATTTTTATTTTGAATGCCAACTGCTAATCATACACTGTTACTACAACTTAGAAAATAGCATTGTTCTGCTCTGAAATCGATGAAAACAGATTTGTTTCCTTTCTGATCGGGAAATACAAGAGCTAGGGGGTGCCCTAGTAATATGCACTACAAGATGCACCGATCCAAATTCAGAATGTTTTAGGCATTGGAGAGGAGAGTAAATTAGTCTTATTCATACTGTTCATATACCTCCTCGATCCATCGTCTTCTAGATTTTCAACAAGAAATCAGATTGAGTTACTCAATCAATAAACTGGAAACATATGTAGAGGATTGGGGTTTTTTGTACAGCTGGTATATCATCAGTAAAACTCATTTTGATAAGATGGGGGAACCCAATAATGAGAGGAAAATAATGTAAACCACATCTCTTACACTTAACTCTGGGTGAAAGCAGAACAGGCTTACAAAAATATTCTGCTGCTCCTCATTTTACAAGTTCTTTAATTTCTTCCCTTTCACTTTTAATGGCATGTCAGTACTAGATTAAATTTACATTTACAAGCCCAGGGGACTCTCTCAGAAAAAGAAAACAAAATGAGTACTTGATAACCCTGCCTGCTTACTGAATGCCAGGCAAACTGAGAAACGCATTAGCCAGATGTCGTGCTGAAAGCGGCCCCCCCACCCGCCCCCAAAACAGGCAATGATATACAGAGGGGTCCTTTTTGTCATCTGAGCTGATCCAACAGAAGAAAAAAAAAAAATCTTGTCAATAAAAGCACTTTTTTTCCCCTTCAATTTTTAAAGGAAAAATAAAGCAACCCGAGGGGATGGTCTTTACAAGTGACATACCTTCTGCAGGGATTTTACACTGCTTTCACCTGAGGAGATTTCAGCATCAAGGCTGTTTTTGAAAAGCTGGTTGGTAGCTCAAACTCTCCGTGCAAAACTGCATTTGGAAGTGTTGATCAATAAATAAAATACTACTGCCACCATAGTGCAACTCATCTCAGTCATTTGTTGGGGATTTAAACAATGAAGCAGAACCTGTTGTTTTGTTAGAGTGAAATTTAAGGAAATGTGCTTTTCAACCTCCCTACTATCGCAAAGGTTTTAATATTCCCAATGTTACTTTTTATCAAAAATATTGTTAAGTGGATGCAAGAGTTTTCAATTTGTAGAAATGGATTTATCTAAAAATTGCTCATAAATTTCCCCTGATGTATACTCAGTGGAAAAAAATCCCCAAACATTTTTAAACAAATTCAATAAAAACCCCTTAGGATTATTTCTTTCATGAAACAGAGGAAAGAATTCTTTCTTTGACTACCTATATCAAAGGGGAAATTACAAAGTAAACTGGAAGTTATGCAGTTTTCAGGCAGAAAACTATAAAACAGATCAGTAAATAGAGAAAAATTACTTCCTGTTTTAAAAGGCAGGTGTAAAATAATTCATTTTCTGTTAACTATGGCAGACTCAGTAGCAGAGCAAGTGGATCTATTTATAATCATAAAATTTGATTGGAAAAAAGCCTAAAATAATAACTTTTCTTATTAAGCTTCCCACTTTCCTCAGGATTACTCAAATTCCACCCCACCGCTTTTTTTGTTTTGTTTTAAATACACTTTAACATTCCCATGATTTCCTACGTCGTGGCACTGGAAGTCTCCCACAATTTGAAGCTGCTCCTTGAATTCCCAATTTCTCTCCTTTCTTACAGACAGTTCTTAGAAGCCGAGCCGCTAGCACACTGGCGTGCCCAGGGAAGAAGTTTTCATTGCTGCTGCCCACAGCACAGCTGCTCTATGCACAGCTAAAGGACTTCAGGGCGCAAGGCTTTCATACCAACATGTTGTACAGACACAACAAATTCAACACAAAGTCAAGTCTTCACACAGCCTAGGAAACAGAGAAAACCCTGCGCAGAATATCTATGGGTGAGAAGTGCCAGGACAGGCATGAGGGTGGCATTTTGGAGACATCAATGGAGAACCACATTCCCTGCATTAAAGTTGCCCCAGGAAGCCTTCCTTCATGCACTAAGGCTTATGGGGATGTTCAAACACCAAGTATGTTTCCATTTTCTTTTATAGCAGCAATAGTAACTGCTGATCCAAAGGGAACTTCCAGGAACTTTTGAAAGAGTGGATAATCTAGGTACTGAACACGCTGCCCTCAAGCCAAAATCCATTGTTTTCAATAAAAGTTAGAGCCAACCAGTTTCTATGACTTCATAAATAAAAATAAATAAAATAGAAAAAATATAGAGCTTCTGAACAATGCAAAAATCAAAAATATTTTCCCGGAACATCTTTTGACAGAAAATCCTAACTTCTTCCTGTCCTGGTTTCAGCTGGGATAGAGTTAATTTTCTTCACAGAAGCTAGCATAGTGCTGTGCTTTGGATTTAGTGCTAGAAGAATGTTGATAACACGCTGATGTTTTTAGTTGTTGCCAAGTAGTGCTCAGACTGTTCAAGGACTTTTTGAGCTTCTCCTGCTCGGCCAGGTGCATAACAAGCTGGGAGTACAGCACAGCTAGGACCCAAACTGTCCAAAGAGCTATTCCATACCATAGAACGTCATGCCCGGGGGGAGGTTTGGTGTGTCGGTCGGTCGCGGGGGGAGTGATCGCTGCTTGGGTACTGATCGCTGCTCGGGACGGGCTGGGCATCGGTCGGCAGGTGGTGAGCAATTGCGTTGTGCATCATTCGTTTTGTATATTCTGTATATTTTGTTATCATTCTCATTATTACTATTATTATTATTTTCTCTTATTAAACTGCCCTTATCTCAGCCCTCGGCTCTAACCTTTTTCCCCTTCCCGATTCTCTCCCCCATCCCACTGAGGGAGGGGGGGGAGTGAGCGAGCGGCTGCGTGGTGCTTAGTTGCCAGCCGGGTTAAACCACGACACTTCCCTATACTTAGCTCTTAATTTCTAATTGTTAGGTCTTCTCAGTAGTAGTTAACTGAGAGATTAATCTAGATTAGTAGCAAAAAAAAAATGTTTTGAGATCATACAGGGGTGGAATCAGGTCATACAGGATCGAAATCTCCCTTGATGGAAATATTCTAGACTTCACTTGACAGGACCCTGAATAACCTCATCTAAGGCTCTATTTTTAAAAGAAAGGTGGACCAGATAATTGCCAGTGGTCCTTTCCCACCTAGGATTTTCTAGGGTTGTACATAGCAAGAGTTGCAATGTTTCAGTCTCAATACCTCTGGTCAATACATATTGACTAATTTTGTACCCACGTTGAATATAAATCAAGGTATTTTAGATGAAGGGGGGGAAAACAGAAAAAATGGGACAGGGTTCTCTGAGGAAATACCACACTTTGCTTCCATCTGAATGTACAAGAAAAAAATCCTCTGTTAAAAATAAATTTTTATTTGTTAAAACCTCTAATCAACACTGTAGAGTACCCTTTTTGTTTTCAATTAAGCATTAGAATATATGGACTACAGTGTTCATAGTTTATTTTATTAGGCAAATTACTTTTATTACTTCATGTTTATTAACCACTATTACATAAAAGTAACAAGGCTAGATTGTGCCTAGAAATCTATTACTGGATTCATGCCAGCAGGTGTGTTGTAAATACCTTACACCTCACAGGAAATACTGTGGTTCCAAAATTAGTTGAAAAAAAATAGTTTTTCAGCTAACAAACTGTTTATTGTACATGAGAATGGTTGCTACCTAGTGAAGGATCTTGATTAAGTTACTGTTGCAGTACTGTTCATATTTTCAGAAGTTTCTGGAGAAGCTGATCTGGTTCTGGCATGTCTTATTACCCACAGTAAGGTTTTAGATATTTCATCCTTGAATTACTTTCAGTATCAAATTTACAACTCACATCAATACCTCCAAAAAAACCCCAGAAAAGGTCCTATGTAAATATGGTTACTGGAAAGGAAGAGGAACAACACTGAAGAGAGAAAATACACCTTTGTTCTCACTTCTCTGCTTTAGTGCAAACCTGTACCCCTCATGTAAACTGTGGAAAAGCAAGGTATGACATTCCAGAAAAATAATGATTCTACAGAAGTGCCATTAGTACCATTGATCACTCAGGACATGGTTTGAAATGTGTTTTAGTGACAGAGTACACAAACTCCATTAGTCTTTGATAGAAGAAACTGTGTACAGTTTGGGTTTTTTTAAGACTAGATGGCCATGCATTTTTTTGGAAAAGGTTCTGCACCTATACAGGTAGATGACTGCACAACCTGAAGTCTGATTCAGTCCAGAAATACACAAGGCTGCAGCAGAGATTAATACAGAGCACTGCACCAAAGCACCTTCTTTCCTTGCGTGACAGCAAGCACTCAAGCTGTCACCTTTCCACAATGCTGCTGGCTCCTGTTCACGTCTTTATCTTTAGCTCAACACTTACCAGTAAGTTTTCTCCCTGAATTTATTTTTTTAAAGTCTAGAATCCACTTCCAAGCCTTTTTCTCCAGGAATATACACAAGAAAAACTAAAAAATTACTTGTATGTAAATCTGCTGAGAGTGGCTAATAAAAAACTAAGAGCTTTTTACCAGCGCAGCCTCCCCACCATGAGTCCCAACTACCATTTTCTCTTGCTCTGTAGCAATCAGTGAAAGTTAAAAATGAATTCCAGGGTAAAACACAGAACAGAAAGGAAGCATTTTAAAAAAAATGAAACAAAATAGTTAATTGCTTGGAGTTGTTATTCCCGGTTAGACATTTGGTGCAACATATTCAGCTTTACAAAAGCCCAGACTACAGCTCATCTATCAAAGGAATGATGCATTTAGCAGAACCTGGGTGAGATCCCAACCACAAGTAACCATAATCATGCTGACGGGCCATCCTATCAAACAGCTCTACCAGGGCCTCTGTCCTTAACCCAGGGGAATCATAGCATTCCCTTCTAGCAGCCACCCTGTTACTGAAGTACTAGCAAACAAACATTTTAGCCTGCGTGTCTTTACTTTTAGGTCCTACAGTGTAGCAGGGTGCGTGTGCCAATATCTTCTTCCTTATTCAGCTACATGCAAATTAGTCATGATCTGTAGTAATCTAAACCATCACAGCAAGGAATAAAAAAAAAAAAAGCCTCCATTCAGTATCAGTCATGAAGGCCTTGATGCTGACAGCTATTTCAAGAGCTTACTAGAGCATTCATACAAACAAAACATTTGAAAACCAATTTGTGAGGTTCTCTTAAGAGCAAGCAAGGTTCCTCCTCTAGGCCAAAACTGATTAAACCATGATTTCTGAAAGTGATTACTAACTAAAGGTAGTTGAGTACAACAGGTGGATACAATACTAAAATGCGTGATAAATCTTCAGATGACATCAAGGCAGGAAAGAGACCAAAGAGGTTTTTTTTTTTTGCTCTTCTGGGACTGAACTATGATGCCTTCATGTGGCTCAAGAATGTAAATCCTAGATGTAATTCACTGGGCTTTCCGTTTTTCAGTGAACAGAGCTATGACACTTTGGCCTAAATCAATATCACTGTTACTTTTGGTAAACCTGTGTTGATTAGTAGGAGCTTAGTAGCTGGCCTATAACAGTCAATCCATGCAGCAACACGAGATGCTTGTGGCTTAACTGGAGCATTACAGACAAAGCACATCGTGGCTGCGCTAATTCCAACAGTGAGCAAATCAGAAGAAATCATTCACTGCCATGCACTCTTAAGGAAATTTGATTTAATTTGTATTAATATCTATTGCCCTAACATGCCTTTACCATATACTAACCTACTAGCACAGCATATAATATATAGTTAGTTCCAAATAGCATGCTTGAAAGTATCCAGTCTTCATTTACAACTCTTATGCAGATAGAAAGCTAAGTCAATATTGAGCTTCTGCATTCCAGTGACATAAAAAAAAAAAAAAAGAAGGGAACAGCCATGCGAACCTTGAGTATGTTTTGAGTCTCTAACTTTGCAAGGCAAAGTAATTTCAGTGAGGAGGTGGGTGGTTTGGGGGCTTTTTGGATGTCTTTTTGGTGTGCTGTAAGTAACTGTTGGGAACAGTCACAACCATAGGTGAGACGTTAACAGTGAGTCAATCTGCTGCTGAGAACCAGCGAACTAGAATTTGTAAAACTGCCCAGAGCTATATGTTTTCAACTAATATTTAGTTGTCTGAAACCAACAATTTTTTCTTTAAAAGTCTTGGCTGCCCTAGCATGAGTTTAGATATGAGTTTAGATCTCCCCTGTGAAGGTGCTAGTGGGAATGTGCTGACTTGTACTAACACAAGTTTTATTCGAGGGCTGAACCCCAAATAATTTTTTTCTGTGACAAGAGCTGAATCTCAAATCAAATTTCTTACCTCGACCCTCAACATTTTAGTGATGTTTCTATACAAAGATTAAGTTTAATATTAAACTTGAACTGTCATGTGAACATCTGCATCAGAGTGCTAACAAAAACATTGTAAAAGTTGAAGAAAAATTGTTCCTTGTGTATGCTTGCCGAAACAAAAAGAAGGATGCTTAAGGACTGTAAAGTTTAAATAGTTACAGGTTAGGAATGTAATGGGAAAGTGTCTTTCCAGAAACAGATGGCAAAGTAATGTATTCTATACAGTTAGCACATTCGAAGACTCTCTGGGAATTAGTTCAAACAAACTTGGAAAACAAGAATGTAAGCGCAGGCAGGGAGAGGAGTTACCACATTGCCCTAATTTGGGGGAAAAAGGATGGATTGGATAAGAGATCTGGGTCAGTTTTACCTACTGCAAAGACCAGAGAAAGTGAAAGAAATTAAAAACCCATGGAGAAATTTGCTAAATCCTATCCATAGTATACGCAGTGCTAGAAGAGGCAGAGGTAGGAAGGGTTGATATTTAGCAATGCAACTGGAGCCCGTATTTTGTTCTAAATGCCATCTTCTCTCCCTGTTTGGTGAAGGGAGGTTATAAAAAGTTCAAGTAGAGGTATAAATATTTTGATTGGCATTTGAAATCCATTTTGAGGCCTCCTGCAAGACTAAGATACAAAAAGAGATTAATCTTGTCATAAACATTTTTCATACATATTTATATAGCATATGAAAAGCTGCTTCAAAGCTGCTCCGCTATATGTAGGCAAAAATGAATTTTCCTGCATAAAGATGAGAGGAAAATAATTTCACATCCATCTTTGGCTATGTCAACCATTTCAGCATCATGGTAATTATTCATTCACAAACTCCATTTCTCCCCTTGCTTCTCTTCCTTAGTTAGTAGGTGGTCTGCTAGAATCCGTCCCAGTAGAGTGGTGTACCATACTCAGGTACTGACAAGAAGCCAGGTTACCCAGCTTTTCGCTGATGTAAGAGCTCTTCTCAGGCACAGTAATTCAACCCGAATGGATTATTATTCAGGAGAACAAGTTCCGAATGAAGACTGTGATGTCCTCAAAAAGTGAAGAGTTGATGGAGAGGAGAAGGAAGGAAGGGTTTGCATCTTGCTTTCCTTTTTCCTTTATAATTTAAGATGTTTGTAAGCTCTGATGCAACTCGATCTTTCAGTCTTCTATTTCTAACAGCTTGTATTTCTAGCTCCATTTCTACTTGTTCTCTTCTTTTTGCAGTTCCCTGCCAGTTACCACAGCAAATGCTCTTTTAACTCACAGAAGCAGCTTATGTCTCCCCACTGGCAGCACAACCTTGCTTTTCCTTCTTGTTTTGAAAGCACGATCATGTCTGTACACTTCAGCCTGAGAACAAGCAACTATAAGTTCAGTTTCGTCTTTTTCTTATCTCCTCCAAATCCAGAGATGCAAAAGCTTCCCCTCCCCCCCTTTTCTTTTTTTCATGGAAGCTTGGCATTCTTACCAAAAGTGTCCCAGAAGAATCATTTCACTGATTTTGCCTTATGCTCAAAATCCTTTTTCTTGACAAGTTAAACATGTCATTTGAATTGTGTACACAGCACGAGGTATGTTCCCTTACTTCCAGAACTGTGTTATAGCTGCAGCCAACCAAACATCTGCGAAATAACTGTCTAGTTCGACAACTAGTTGGATTTTCTTTTATAAAAGAAAACTCAGAAATATGAGCAATTCTGCTCCAGGGCCACATTTGCAAGTTTTATGCTTCCTAAAATAGGATGCCATGACTTACAAACTAGCCTTTTTTTTTTTTTTTCCCCCCCCTCTCATGACAGCTGTTGCACAATTACTGGTGTTCTTGTGTGATTTATCCCCAAGCCTGAAGTCAAAATTAAGTCAAATCCACTACTCTCTGACGACTTACCCGTTCAGCTCTGGGCAGAAAAACATCTCTATCAGGCTTGACCTACTATTAAACATTTGTGGCCAAGAGCCAAAAACCATGATCCTCTGAAAGTTAATTGCGAGGTTTTGTCTTTCCTCCCAACAAATTGCTCAGCAGTTCTTCCCCCACAGGATCACTTAACGAGCAGGCTCAGTTCATCCAGAGAGATGAAGTTTCATTTTCCTGTGCAATATCTGCTACTTCAGAAGATGAGATTCACCCTATCCCTGCCTAAAAGCAGCATACTCTAAAGGTTTGTACAATCAGCAATGCAGAAATTACAGAAGTGCGTGGTGGGTTGCTAATCCTACAGAATAAATTGCAGCCTAGAAAATCACAGAAAACAGCAAACTCCATTTCCCCCCCTGTTCAGTGGCAGGCTTAATTACTTTTTCCCCTAGAGTCTCAGGAAAAAAAAAAAAAAATCAAAATCAAACCACAGCTGATCGAGATGTGGTTTCATCTAATAACTTGTTACCATTGGAAGAAGCTCTTCTACCCTTTCTGCCAGGCCCTGTATCACACCGTACCAATCCTGGCACTTACAGAGACCATTCAATTCACTTAAATTTGTTGCACTATTGCTAAGGACAGGGAAGGTGCATGGAAATAAAAAGCCAGAAGCAAGAGAAAGAACCAGAGGGTAACAAAGTCCATCCTCCAGCACAAAAGACATGTTAACTCAAATGCAAAACCATCTGATAGATATTTCTAGGTTGCCACTGTGAAGCTTGCTCAAAAACCATAGAAATACTGTCTCAGCTGTCTACCTGGGGAGCCTGAGACGTCTTTACAAAGCTGGAAAGGAAAGGCCACTGAACGGTGAACGCAGGTTGGTGTGGGATGTGAACACGTGTGCCTGGGTTTGCACCAGCATAGCAGCTTTTTGTATATGCTGTTGTCATGGTTTAACCCGGCTGGCAACTAAGCACCATGCAGCCGCTCACTCACTCCCCCCTCCCTCAGTGGGATGGGGGAGAGAATCGGGAAGGAAAAAAGGTTAGATCCGAGGGCTGACATAAGGGCAGTTTAATAAGAGAAAATAATAATAATAGTAATAATGAGAATGGTAACAGAATATACAAAATATACAAAACGAATGATGCACAACATAATTGCTCACCACCCGCTGACCAATGCCCAGCCCGTCCCGAGCCGCAATTGGTCCCCGAGCCGTGATCACTCTGCCTGCGACCAACTGACTGACTAACTCCCCCGAGCCTGACATTATATGGTATGGAATAGCTCTTTGGTCAGTTTGGGTTAGCTGTCCTAGCTGTGCTCCCTCCCAGCTTGTTATGCACCTGGCCGAGCAGGAGAAGTTCAAAAGGTCCTTGAGTAGTCTGAGCACTACTTGGCAACAACTAAAAACATCAGTGTGTTATCAACATTCTTCTAGTACTAAATCCAAAACACAGCACTATGCTAGCTACTATGAAGAAAATTAACTCTATCCCAGCTGAAACCAGGACAGCTGTGAAATGGGCCTGACATTTCAAGAGTGCCATGGAGTACCTGCTAACCCTTTTTGCTTGTAATGAACACCAAAATGATTTTTTCCCCCATCAGAAAATCCAGCTTTTATTAAATTACTTGAAATAAAACTCCAAGTGACTAGGTAACACAGAACAACATAAAAAGGGTTTATAAACAACTCTTCCCCCAGTTGTGTCCTTACAAGGCAGACCCTTTCTTTTAGCTTGGCTTTGTCTCAGTCCAGGCTGCATGGAGCTTCTCACAGCCCGGGGACCAGGCTCCTGCTCACCAGCCACTTCTGGTCCCCACAATGCTGCAGGCTCCCTGCATGTGACGCTCACCCCATGCTGCTTTCCCATGCCACAGGCTGGGAGCTTCTCCTCCCTGAGCACATCCATTTATTTTCAAGGAAGCATCCATCTCCCTCTCCTCCATCCACAGGGTCTCCATCCAAGAAGCTCCAAAGAGCAAACCGATGAACCGGGTATTTGTGTCATGACAAAGGAAATAAATTCTAACTCAGTTTAAGAATTTCCCTTAAAAGCTTCAAGGCCAAGGAAATATTTCCTCTTATTCACTGTGAAATGTCTGCAAGTGTTTCCTCTGGAAGTTTTATTGAAATTAAACAGATCCAGGCAGCAGTACAACATGCAGCAAGCTGCTTCGGTGTGTCCATAACAGTCCCAAACTGGCTTACAGATCACTGAAGATTCAGAGACTCAATTATCCCAGGCTTGCTGATACCTTAAAAAAAAAAAAAAAAAAAAAAAAATTCTTTTTCTTCCCCTCAACCAGTCCCCAACTCATTCAATCTTCTTGGACCCCATCTTGCTTTGCAAGTTCCAGTAATGGGCGCACATTACCTTTGTTTGAAAGTGATCTGCTCAGCAGGTCTTCCAGGTCTGCTTTTTTTTTTTTTTTCCCCAGACAGTGAAAGGTAGTTGATTTCATGTCATCCCTGGTTCCCATTTGCTTCTTCACAATTTTATAAGGACATGAACTGCATGGCTGCCAACTTTTATGACTTCATCTGTAACATTCACCATGTGCCTTTCCCAGTTTGAGCTTGTTTACTGCAGTGTCAGTCTCTGCCAGAAAAGGTGAAGGTTATTTTATGGCTACGCAGATGATTGCCTTGCACTCTGTACTGTCAGTAATGTCCCCTGATTTGCCACACAGCTTCCCAAAACACACTTTCCAGGGATTCCTGATGACTTCCCATGCTGTTCGCACTTTGCCATCTGCTGCCCCGATAACACTGTCACAAGGCATGGGCCTTTTGGTGAGATGGAGCGAGAAAGGGGATTTTTGCATTCGATGTCTCCTTTGTTTCTGAAGCCATAATTTTTCACATTCTGGAGCTTTTCAGAGGGTGTGGTACAGAAAATGGCTCCTGCATCTATAACGGACGCTGCCCAAGTTGTGATGTCATGACCAGGACAAGAAAAAAAAAAAAAGGCAGGACAAGCATCCAGGCAAGAGCAGGAGATAAATGATGAAGGAAAACAACCTTCTATAAGGTCTGTCATAACAAGACTAACTTTCTAACAGAGACTGCCGTATATAGCAGAAGGTAGCAGTACTTGTAGCAGAAAAGAGGCTTTGGTTACAAAGAACCACTAGGACCAGTGAGATGGAAAAAGTCAGAGTTACTAATTGACGAACTTGGAAGGTTTCCATGGCTGCAAAAAAGAGCTTGCAGAGCATCAAAGAGACAATCCAAAAACTGCCTGCAGAGTCCCTGCAAGCAGCCCCGTCTCTGTCAGGAGAGTGGAAGGGAGGAGCTGATGCTCATGGCCATGGGCACTGCTTGCTGTTACTGCCCAAGTGCAAATGCTGTCTCCGTTCCTGCAAGGCGACACTGGTACCTTCTGCTCTTTTTTTTTTTTTTTTTTTTTTTTTACAGCTTAATGTCTTATTCTGAGCTGCATTTCACAGCTGCAGCATTGCACGGAGGCCACGGCTCCTCCTTGAAATTTCTTTGGTATAACAATTAAACTGACTGTGACAGACCCCTCCCAACATCTTGGCTGAACTGCTTTTTCAGAGAAAACAATTCTTCAGCTCCTCAGAGAAATAAACTGCAGGTCCCAAAGAAATTCCCTGAAGAGCTTAAAATTCTTTCAAAAATAAATATGGCCCCCAGATCCTAAGCAGCACATTAAGTAAAAATGCACTTACATTTGTTGTGTCATACAGTATTGAAACGCTTGGGAGAATACTGGAGTTTTCCAGTAGTTATTTAAGTCTGCATCCCTACTGTTCTTTGAAAGTGATTATCAACCTATTTCTCCCCAAACTATTATCACAGTCACAGTTTCCTCGTCACACACTGCTCAGACAAATCTGACACAGGAATGGAAAGATATTAATCATTTACAAAGTGGAACATTTTAACCTCAGAATAGTGTGCATGCGTGTTGTGCACGAACATATGTATTTTAGAGATATACCAGAGAAATTGGGGCATCATATGCTACATTATTTCCTATGCCCATTCTATTTAATTCAGTAGAAAAAGCATGCTCGAATCTCATATTTTGGGTGTTATTAAAGGGAAAGGTGAAAAAACACTGAGCACTTACAACCATTCTCAGAAATAGTTCAAATAAAATAATTGTCAAAGTGTATGAACAAAGTATTTTCTGATGTACTATTATTCCTGCTTTCAAGTATATCCTCCTTCTTCCCTCACCTGCTGCTCGTGTGCACATTTATCATGCCACATTTTCATCTCAACTGTTTCATTTCATGACTGTTATAAAGATATACAGCAACTTAGGGGAGTTGAGTGGTGTCTGAGAGCAGATTAACAGCTGCTCGGCAAAATACCGTCTTTATGATTAAGACCTGAAGAATTGCTGTGTAAAAATATAAGCTAACAAAACACCACCGTTGCTCATGAGCATATTGATGTGAACAGCCCTTGGGTGAGGGTGATCATTTATATGACCCTTGCAAATTCCACGAAACAATTTTATAATTAGAATGGCTTTTTCAGCAGTACTTCAGTATCCATTAAAACGCAGCAATCTTCAGTGCTTTCTGTGCTCCCTGTACCAAGCCCCAGTCCGTCAACTGGTAAGCCTCTGGAAAAGACCCCAGCATATTCTGGGCACCCCATATCATTGCTCAGAGCTCAGGTGTCCTCTTTCTTGTTATAATATATCAACTCTCAAAGTTTCATCTCTTGCCATTCATTTGGCAGCAACAGAGGGAACGATGAGCCTTTCCCACTTCCTCCTGATAATTTCAAGTTACAGATATCAATCCCACAGCTAGCAAACTAGAAACATTATTTTTAAAGGGTTTTTTATTATTATATGGGAAAATTTAATAAACCCATAGCTAAACCAAGTGAACATCACATTTTTCATATAGCAGTTTGATTTTGTGTCCAACTGATGTTTTTTTGTCTCCTTTCCAGGTTTTCCATAATTTTCCAAGTGAAGGGGATGTTACTGTTTAACCTATAAATTATTTTTTTTATTGAGGACTGCAAGGTACAGGAGGCATCTCTTTTTGTGTATTTTGAAAATAGGTGGAAGTTATCTTAAATTTCAAAATGAAAAAAAAAATTACTGCAACTCCATCACAGTCAGTATTACTGTACAACTATTGATGAATATTTACATAATTTTATAATATATCTTTTTCCCCGCCTTCCAGAAACAAGAATTTCAAGATCAAGTCAGGAAGAACCCTGAGCAGAGTTATCAAGAAATAGCAAACAACTATTTCCCCTATCATGACTGAACATGAAAAGCACATTAATCTTCTCCTTTGCAAGCATTCAGAGTAAAGGACAGACAATGAACTATTTCCTCTGCTCTGAAAAGCAGCCTGTTAAGCGAGACCCTTGATAGGAAACATTTTTAAGTTTTAACTAATATGGCTTTATCCATGGAGCTAAGATAAGGACTGAAATCAATTTAAAAGTGTGAATGTAAAGCCTAACACCAGAGAAGCAGTATTTTTCAAATTAACCCTCACTCCCATTCTAACGCTGACCATCCACCCCCATTCTTATTTTAAGAGGAAACCTGAAGAGGAAGAGTTTTACTCTTGGACATTCCTGACAATGCTGCAGAAGCACAAAGGGGGCCCCAGGGCCTGGCCCAGGTGGCAGAAGATGAGTGAAGCGTGACCACTTGTGCTGAAAAACCAAGAAAACATTAAAGCCTCCAGGATTTCTCAGACCCTTCCCCCTGGTGGGCCTTCTGAGGGCTTCAGTCACCCTAAGGATCATGGCACAGCTGAGAAAGTAGCCCAGGCACACTGGGGCTACCCCAGTCATTTTTTAGTAACTTCTGCCAAGACTCTGTTGGAGACAACTACTGTTCTAAGTTGTTGCAGTCCCTGGAAGTCTTTTGTGTTTCAGGTGAAAGATCAAGGCAAATTCTTCCAGTATAAGCTACAGCAATTAACTAGTTTTACACCTCAGGAGGGAATTTAGACCTTACCTCCGTTGTTGTATACAGAACACATTTTTCCAGAGGTGCCTAAAACCTGTGTGGTTTTTCTGACCAAATATGCGCTTAAGTGTTTAACACATAGGAACATTTTATGGTGTTGACTTTGGTACATGCAGGTAAGTCTCCGCGCTGCTGGCTAGAATGGCCTGTCATCGTCAGCAAGAATCACTTAATGTCAGCTGTCCCTACAAGAACAGTACAACTTGTGAAAGCTATAAAACCTTTTTTTTTCTATTGTTAAGTTCTCCCACTCTATGGAATGAGATTTTAGCTTTTGTTATGAAGTCATTACTAGGAAAAGGATATAACACCTTCTCCTCTTGAAATAATTGATAGCATAATAACTGTCATTGCTGTGAATGGCAGAAACAGGAATCACAGGCAAATGGTATTTGCACCTGGAAATTCTCTTGAACATGTTAAAGCTACTCCTTTCCTCACAAGAGGAGTGAAAAGCATAGTGCAAAAAATGTAGCTGTATGTGTGTGCACTGCATAAGTCGCAATGCTGAGGACCTTTTCATACTCCAAAGCACAAGGATTCTTATATAAACAATTCTGATATGGGGCACATCCCTTTAGTTGAGGTTATCAGACAGCTGAATAGAAAAGGTTTGTTTTGTACTGGAAAACATGATTTCTGAGATTTATTCCCAAGTTAGAAGATTCCTGTGTCATTCTGGAAACGTGCCATTTAATGAGCATCTCCTTTCCTAGCCTGTGAAATGGACCCTGATATTTTTGACTAAGGCTATGGTCTGGTTTTATGTACGAATATATTTCAGTTTATGAAATATGTAGTTTCTATGTGATCACTGAATAAAAGCTCAGATATAAAAAAATCAAGCTTCTCTAACACGGGAATTGTAAATACATAACATGACCTTAAAAAAAAAATCATCACCTGGAAGTCTAAAATGTTGTTTCTACTGAGAATAACATCAGCTTGTGATGGACTTCTCTTTAGGATCATAGAGGACCTCTCATAATTTCAACAGATGTCTACTTCCCTTCTCATTTTAGTATTTAGCCATTTTCAAAGAAGCCACAAACAACTAAATTAAATATTCAGGTATTTTAATTTTTCTTCAAAGCCTGAGAGAACTAGAGAAAAAAATTATGAACTAAATACAAAAAAGGTCCATTGATAAACATACATTGTGATCATTCTAGTATACATTTCCTGAGTTTATCACCTGAGGAAGTGATATTTTTAAAATCACACTGCTTGCACTGTTTGGAAGTGTTTCAGAACAAAAAAGCTTATTATACAGTTTTGCTCTGAAGTTTTAGCTTAGAAATAAAAAAAAGCAGGTTCTTGCAGTTGCTAATAAGTCCTTAAGCTCATGCATAAACATTTAGCTAATTCCTAGAGTCATATGTAAAGCCAGGATAGTTTGCAGCTGTGAATTGTGAATGCTTTAAAACACAAAAAACAAAACCAAAAAACACCCCCACTTAGTGTTTCCTGAGACCAAACCCTAAATTGACTTGTTATGCTCCACTCTGGTACATATATGGCTGTTAAATTCATTACTACATTTGGTGCAGTTTCATTACAGCAGCAACAATTTAACACCCTGTAGTGGCAATTCTAAATTTAAAAAAATGAAATTATACATTTGCTTTTGTTCAAGCTATGAAAACTATCTATATATACACAACAACATAAAATCTCTTTGAATAATAGGTTTACAGGGATATGCTTTTTTTCATGGGTATTACAGCAGGTCAACTTCAGCAAGGTAGGAGAGGGGAGGAGAAAAATCATATACTATAGATATTGAACCTGATAGGTAAAGTACTGTCCAAGGGCAATTGTATGAACAACAAGAGTGATTAAGGAAACGGAGAGCAATAAGTAGAAAGACTCAAAGCAGTTACTGATTGATTACTTCAGAGATGAGATTGATTACCTTAGATAGGAGAATTAAGAGAGCTATGTTGAAAACATACAAAATAACGAGTGGTGCGCAGAGAATGGGTTGTTGAACTTTCATCCTCCTCAGCTTGCCGAGCAAAGCCCAGGGGAACGAGCAAAGGCACCGGGCTGGGGCATGCACAGGCACCCCGCTACAACCATGGGGCCCTCAGCTCTGCAGCCACCAGCCACAGCACCAGGCACAGGGTTGGTAACCCCAAAAATGTAATGCCTGAAGGACACAGCCTCTGCGCGCTGCATGGTTTCCTACTCTTGCCTCAAAAATTTATACGTGCTGGAAGCATCCTTGCGGAGACTAAAATCTGTACCTAGTGACAAGAAGTTTGATTCAGTATGATTATTCCCATCTAATGACAGATAAATGTGGTGAGAATGTGACCATTCTATACAAGACAAGAAATGGAATCGCCTTTAATCATGGCACAGCATGGAGTGATACAGATGACACAGCCAGGTGGTCCTTCAACTCTCCCCAAACCTTGCTGGGGAGAGGCCGCTTACCACTCCCAGATGGACACAGGGAAATGAAAAGCAGCTGTGCCTTAGCTATGCTCATGTTTGCAGGGCAACGGCAGGGGCTTCAGGACCCATCTCCATTGAACCATTTCCACAGCCACCAGTGTTTGCACTAACACCACTAGCACCCAGATATTTTAAAAATAGGAGTCTCCATTGAAAGTCAGGAAAGGATTTTATTTTAGGGAAAAAAAAAAAAAAAAGAAATCCTTTGGGTGGCTTGTAACCCACAGAATGAGAGAAAGCTCAAATTCTGTGCTTGGAGCTCTTATCCAGCTTAACAGAAATTACCAACAGCTTATCACAGGGAGGCAAAATGTTGTTATTTAACTTGGTACGATTTCTAATGCAAAAACGTAAACAAGGCCACCTTTTTAACAATTGATCATGCAATAAAAGCAGCAGGTATGCTCATGGTAATACTTCCCTGGCATCATACTATGATGTTTACAATGATCTTCTTCAGACTCTTCCAAATCACTTGCAAAATGAGGCTAACAGATACCCTGGCAGGTTAATAGGACAGCTCTGCTTTCAGATGCTCATGCCAAACAGGTCATCCATGGATATTAACAGCGAAGAACAGCACTATTAGATTAAATTGCATATTTACCAGAAACACATTAAACATCTTGCCCTTAGTAATAGGTTTTTCTCTTTTAAAGACAATTAGTTTGTAAACTATTTATGGGAACTCAAGGGACTGAAGTCAAAGAGGTTGTTAGGCTGCTTGTGAGCTTGTCTTTTCCTGTGCTGTTTCGAGAAGTTGATTGAGGACAACGACTAAAATTACAGGAATAGGACATTTCCCTTCACTGGCTACTTCTATGGATGGCAGCATTATATTACCTCATTTGACCTTCTCTTAAACACAACTTAAGGAACACTGGTCTGAACATGAACCTTGCTTTCAAACAAAACAGTTCATCTCCTGTCATTCAGGGTGGAAATCACAGGAGAAATTACTCTGCTGTGCAAAAGCAGGGGGATTACCCCGAAGAGCAAGGGATGCAGCAGCTGCAGCGGTCCTCAGCTCAGCAGGATGGAGCACTCCACTTCTAGAGAAGGTACATGGACACTAAAAGAAGACCACCTACCTTAACACTACAGGGTGTGGTGGAGTTGTGACAGAGTATCGCAGGATACCAAGATGTAAGCATTCAGAGAGTAAAATAACAGGACACAAGCACAGCTTCCTTTCTCTACAAGTCCAGACAGACACCAGCCATGTCTGTCAAGCATGCCATCTTGAGTTTTACCCGAATCAAGTGCTTTTCACACTGTTTTAATTGAATGACTGTTTCCGATGAAACAAGTTCATTCAAAAACAGAGGAAGACAACAGAGCTAAAAATAAAAATCAATATTTACTGGCCTAAAGACCTACTAACTAGTCTATCAAATAACCATCCCAGCTTGTATCTGGCAAATATGAAGCCTATGAACTATATAAAACATGAAACACCAACTGAGTAACAAGATTGATGTGCTTCTCCCAAACATTTTCCCCCCTCAATACGGTTACTGTAGAATATCTATTCAGGTAAAGAGGTAAGGGCAATTTTATGCCTATGAAGCCTCATCCTGAGTGCCATGTGAATGCCACAATGCATGCCTACAGATCTTCATCAATTTCTGCAGGACATGCAGCTTGCGCGGGGATGCAGGACAGTAACAGCCAGAATACATTTTGAAGACAGGACTAGATAGCAAAGGCTCACTATATGGAGACCAGAAATTATGGGAGCTTTTTATCATAGGACATGTCCCCTCTTTCCAATGTGTGAGAGCGCATATGAACAACACGGTTCGTTCTTCTTTAATGGCAAACATCCCTCCTCCGCAGGATCGCAGGTGTGCTAACATGCACAGGGCATGATTACAGGAAGTCTGAGAGGAGGAGGGACAGCCTCCCCAGAGTTGCCAAGCTTTTCACACACCATCTCAGAATTAGCAAGACTGAAAAAAAGTCATAGATGAGGAAAAATCTAGGTACTGACTCCAATAACAGCCTGCCTATTTTCACAGCTTAGATCTCTTCAAGACAATACTGAAGAAGAAATTAATTTAGGATGACTCAACCACCTGCCTAAGTGCTGCCCTATGTAATAGCCATTCTGCCTGACATGGGCAGCAGTTAAAAAAAATAACAGAGTAATGGTCCATTGTCCACAAACACTAAGAGTTGATGCTAGTATTTCAGAAGTGCTTGCATCTTCTTGCCCATCACAGTGTAAAACATAACAAATAAAAGACATTTTGCCCTCAAGAAAGAAACAAAAAAAAATAAATCCAAATTTGTCACAGGCAATTTATTTAGAACAGCTGAAAGAAAAGCTATGTGGGAAAGACAGTGAATGATCTTGTTAAGAACCTCTGGAAAAGTACTGGAAGACACTCTTGTCTGCTCAAAAGAAAATTCTCATCAGGTGCAAGTTTACTTCCCAAAAAGTCAAGCTGAAAGCTTATCGCATTGGCAACGGATTACCTTACTTACAGCCATGTAAGTAATTTAGTGACACTGTGTTGAAATAAGATAAGACTGGGAGTAATTAGATACTTATTTAACAGACAAAACAGCAGAATACTGCGTGGAACACAGACTTTCTACCATCTGCTGCAGGCCCTTTAAAGGTCGTCTGGATCACCTGAAGTGCACTTGTGCCTGGTAAGCTTAATTAAGAGCTCAGTGTAGAGTTTCACAAAGAAACAAATCACTAATCCTCCAGTCAAAAACAGGCAAATACATATGTGTTTAGCTTAATGCTTTGTAAAGCTATTCTTGACCAGAGGATTTTACCTTACGATTGTGCAAAAGCTTGCAGGGGCTTTTCTCTTTAAAAGAGGTTGCTGATTTCTAATAGCATTTCCTTGAATCCTGTAAAATATGGACTGACTGACACTATGTCAAAACAAAGCATGTTCCCATTCTGTGTTTTTAATGCCATCTCAGCATCTTTTGCTAGTTCAGTTGCCTCTGACCTCCAGCAGCCCTTCCTCACTACACCAAAACAGCCTGTAGGCTATCAAACCAAAACAATAAAATGCCCGCCTTCCATCTTGACCGCCTTGTAGTAAAGTACAGAAATATTTGCCAGCGTTGGGAAGTGGAGTCAAATCCTTGCATTCAAAAATGTAAGTGAACCATTGCGATTTGGCCCAGCCTGAAGAAAAGTCTATTTACCCAGCTGCAGAGCAATGACTCTTGGAGAAGACAGTACAGGGCCAGGCTTGCTCCTACTATAGCTCATGAGGCACTTTGGCTGTGCACTGTATGTTCTGCAGCTGTGAAACCTCAAGCGCAGCAACCTTTCTGGACCTCAGCCCTTCCAAAGTAAGTTTCATAAATACGTCTCTCTTCAAGGACATTGTTGTCTCATGATGTACAAGGCCAGGGGGGAAGCACAAATCTCTGCTTTGTGGAACCAGCAGCACAGCTTCCACTGGTGGCAACAATGAAAGAGATCTGAGACAACTGGAAAATACTGATCTTCTGGCATGTTTTAATTCCACTAACACAAGAACAATATCATAATCTATCATTATAATCTGATACTTCCTTCTCTTCTTTTTCCATTTATCCTTCTACTGGCATTGCCAAGTAGACACAACTTCAGGTTCTACCAGTGCCAGTGAAGCTTTTCTGAAGTCCCTCCCTGCAATACACCTAACTGATGAAGGAATTATTTGCCAACTTTATCAGTTAATGGGGAGCTCAGGTCCTCATATACTATGTGAAATATGAATTTGTGTGATATATTGTGTTATTATCACTTCAATCACTAAGAGTAAAAAAAACTGCCCTCACATCCAGTTAAAATGAAGTGATTTATTCTTCAAAATAGCCCCATTTCTGTCAATTACTGTGTGATAGTTCAGATATAACTTGCCTAAAAACCACAAGCGGAATCAAGAACATATATACTGTATGCAGATGGACAGAGTAACATACCTAGAAGCGAAAAATCCACATGCATCTGCCTCAAGCAGGAAGGGGGGGGAATCAATTAAATACCCTGGAATCGTTTTTCTGCTTTGTTCAGTCATAATAAAGTTTTTCCAATTTCTTTCCTTCTAGAGTGTCAGAAGTGTTCAAGTACTCTTCTCAAAATTATTTTTAAGAACACTGCTTGAATGTATGACATTTTAAAGTTAAGTACTCAAGTTTTTCAAAGTTACAGCACAGCAATATTAAAATATAAGCCATTAAAAATGTAAAAGCAAGCAAAAGGCATCAGTGTGATGTTTTCAGTAGAGATGAATATCCTTAATCAATTTAAATCTAACATCTAACATTATTCCTTCAGATCTTTCTTGACTTTAAAGAAAACATGAAGTTATGTTTGGGATTGAGCTGATGTAGCTCAAGATCTGTCATAATGACAGGAAGAGTAGCTGGTAAATTAAGAAAAGTTTTGCTGTTGAAGCAGGTAAGTGTTTTGTATCTGAAAAGCAATAGCTAGCTCTGAATGAAAGGGCAAAAAAAGCTTTTCTTAACAATACAAAGTAGACAAGTGCAAAATCTGACTGCAACAGCTGTAATGTGTCACAGCATCCAATTAGCAAGTCTAAACTACTGGGTACAGATCTGGAAACATCATGCCACTCTGAAAACTACTGCCTCTCCTATAAGCATCTCTAAGACTAATCATGGCAACGTCACCAATTTATTGCAGAGCTCTTTTCAAGGGAGATGGACCCCTTTCCTACAGGACAGCAACACCTTCGCACTCCGTTGGCAGCAAAGGCATCAGCCTGAACAGCCAGACACATAGCCTGAGCACAGCAACACGGTCCCTTATTCCTCACAGCATTTTAATTCGTGGGATCATTCCAACACAGTAATGTGCCACTGATGCAGTATAACTTAAGTCAAAAGATTGGACTTTAACACCTCCAATTCAGGAGGCCCTGAAGAATGCTGACATACTGCAGCAGAGCTGGGGGTTTATTCTGGCCCTTAGTTTTATTTTCTCCTTCCACCTTTATTTTTTTAACTTGATAAACATTACCTCCTCGCACACTAGTCAGCACTTTATTAAAGTGGGGAGAAGGGAATCGGAACCATTTTCTTTCACTTTTCAGTAAGATATACCTTTAAAAAATATCTTTCTGACTTGGTTCAGGTTTTCCCTCTGCTTTTACTATATGAGGCTTTACAGCTACAAAATGAGTATATTACATGCATTATATATGCTGGCTTTTAGTCAAAGGTAACTGTATTTTATTCTTTGCTGCAGCGTAATATGGAAGCATCCCCTCCAGAAGAAAGCCTTCTGCACCACAGACAGGTATTAATAGCCAAAGTAGTAGTTCATGACTTTATCGCTTACATGCACTGTATTAGATAAAAGTGAACTTACCTAAGATTTTACTGGGTTTTAAGAGACATTTGCAAGTGCTTTTTTACACAAACTTGTTGTAGACTATAGTACTGCTTGTGGTTTCAGATGTTTGTTTATTAATGGAGATATTCAGGCTAATAAAATAAATTCCAAAAGATTTTTCTGCTTCCTACAGTTCTGGACAGGCCAAGCATCATAATAATACACAGCTTCAGGGTTTTTTTTAAGCCTGCTTTCAGAGCCAGACATTTCTCTTTACAACCTGTCTTTACACCATGTTGTTCCAAAAGATGCAGAAAAGCATTGACTCATGTTTTATAATATAAAGGATGCAAGCTGTAAATATAGAGCAAGTGACTGAACCAAAAATACAAATCCTCTTGTCAAAATGGAAGTCAAACTGAGGGATCTTAAGAGACAAAATTCATCTCTTGCTTTAGATGCTAAGCGTGAAACCCATACAAAGAAAGACATGCCAAAATTATCTCAAAAAAAGTCTTTTAATACCACAGATTTACATACGGGCATATAACCCTTTGACTTCAGCCAGCGAAACCAGGCTTATCCTCTGTACAAACTACTGCCAGAAAAACGCTGATGCCCATGTGCTCAGGGTGCACAAGCATGCGAGAGCCTGTGCTTGTAACACCTTCTGGCAAAAAGAAACCCTCGCAGAAGAGCTGAGGGAATAACCCTCAGCTACGTATAGGACAGCCTAAGTGAGCTCATTATCTGAAAAGCTTTGACACCGTGGCTCTGTGTTTCATGAAGTGGTTTAGCTTTGTGAGAAAGGGAACAAAACCTACACAGGTGTAGGTTAGGAACAGTTTGTGGGCCAGATAAGACTCCTTTCCCCTTTCCAAAAAAGCTCCAAATGTTCAAGTCATTGTCCTTAAACTAAAAATGCCGATAGCTACGAAACATGGGAAAAGATGTTTACAACACAACCTTCAAAGTAACAGATTAGCATCTGTAGGATATTTTGGAATATACCCTCCTCCTTCAGAGACACTCGTCAAGTTCTTCCCTAGTGTTGCTGATAAGTAAAGATGGCCAATGCTTTATATAGTTTATACAGAAGTTTATTTTACTTTTATTACTTAAGTAGAACTGAGAAAGACTTATAAAAATATTTAGGAAAATCTTCAGCGTACTAAACTACATTTTGAAAGCTAGAAGCCAGCTCTTCCAAAAGCTTTTAAGGTTCTCTCAAATACCTTGAGAATGAGCTATAAAGAGACTCTTTTCATAAAGAAAAAAAAAGTTTCATCTCTCAAACAATGACATGGAGGTATTCAAAGCAAATTGCAGTTCACATTAAACTGAAACAAGTCTTACTAGGGAAAACAACCGAAAAAATTATTGAAGCCAACACTGAGAACTTCCTCGCAGCTCTCAAAGTCAAGGCAATATATCTGTAAAAGTGAGATGAAATTACAGCCCTCTGCACACAGGAACAGACTGGCTGTTCATGAGCTGAAGCTGCTAACAAGCCAGCAGCGGTACCAACCAAGTTACACTGAAAGGAAGGCAGCAGCTAATTCCAAGTCCAGCCAAGCTTGAAGAGGTTCTTTTCCCTCCCTCTAAGAAATGATGGAAAGAGGGTTTAATAAAAGGACTTTGAATTGTTCAGGCATCTCTCTCTCCGCTCCCTTCAGTTTTATGGCACTCATCACAGCTCATCCTTTTCACCCTTGCACGCGCAAGTTGCCACAGACATCTGTGAAGGAGCAGATCAGCACCTCTGCAAAACAGAAAACACCACTAAGATGTTGCAGGTCAAAGGCATTAGAGGATGTCTTTCCTTTGGCTATTTTGAGGATATTGAAATACTATCATAGTGCAAGGCAACAGCTTCACCTATGAACTGCCAGGCTGTTTAGTCTATGTACCCTTGAAGAAGGTCACAGAGGTTTAAAAACAGAAACAGAGCAGCAGAGTACTTAAACCTTGATTTGACACTAACCAAGGAATCAGTTACCTCTTGACAACTTCTGGAAAAACTCTTGGTACCCACTCTTTCTGCAGAGAAAGAGGTATCTTTCTGAAGGCAGGGTCACTCAGCTTTGCATTGCCACTGAAAGCTGCTAACAAATACCAGAAGGATCAGATTTGAATGAAAGGTTGTCTGTTCTGTTTTTCTCTCCAAGTAGCTCTTAAAAGAAAGGAGAAACCACATAGAAGGAAAGTATTAAAGTGCTAGCCTCTGCCTCCATTTAGGATGGTGCAAGTGCAGCTTTAGCATGGCTAAAGGGACACCAGGGAGGTAAGAGAGGAAATCCCAACGTGGTTGTGAGCCCCTTGAGTAACTGCTCAGTAATGGGGGACCAGAAGGTTCATACAACACTTAAAAAGGCTATAAGAGAAATGTCTAAATAATGATGTTTTAAGGCATCCATTTATGAATATGAAAAGGAATAGCTGTCCTCAACACTCCAGCACATGCAACCCCCTTTCTGATGGCACAGGGCAGTGCTCACACCACCCGTAACAGGTTTGACCTGCCACAGCACTAAGCAGTCCTCAAACCAGTGCAAAACATTCATTGCTATTCTGACTGTCTTTTCTATACCCAGTAAGTGATGGTGGAAAGTTGTAGTAAGGCCATCTCAGTATCTATAGCTTGTAGCTTTCTAAGCCTAATGTCCTCTAAAACATAAAGGGTAGATTTCTAATATAGTTGTATGTAAAAAATAAATCACATAATTGCAGCTCTCCAAATTTACAAAGTTATTTTTCACAACTATTGCCTTTGTGGATGGTATCAATGCAATTTTTGCTTACAAAGAATGCCTGCAACAAATGATAGCCCTCCCCCCTCCTTATTAATTACAATTAAAAAATTCCTACAAAAGTGTTTCTTGAACAAATAAAGCAATTTATCATTTGTGCATGCTTAGAAATTCAGTTTCAAAAATGTTTGTTCCAGAGGCAACATTTAGTCAAGGAAAACAAACAAAAAAAAAAAGGGCAAACATGAGCAGGTCAGTCTCCACAGACACTCAGCTGGAATGATAAATGGAGCTCACACATTTCACACTTGGACTATTTGGAAAACAAAATTACCTGCTGGCACTTGTTTCTTTTTCAGCCCTGCTGTCCATAAAACACAAAAACCAGTGCAAGTCCCACGAAACTCTTGACAGCATTATGTGCATTTGCATGGACTGAGTGCTCCTGAAAGCCATAGTGAGCTTTTTCAGCTCCTATCATAGACCAGACCAGAGGGAAAACAGAGATGTAAACCATGAGAAGGACCCAGCCACAAAGCAGCTATTCCAGCTCTGCCAAGCACCACTCATCTGCTTCGACAGCGATTCATTTCCCCGTCGTCACTCATATCATCTGAAATGCCACTCATTAGCAAGATTGTAAGCAAGTAACAATTCTCCTTAGCATCTCCCTTCCTTTGAACAGAGGTCCATCTTGGGAGGAAGAGCAGGACTTCAGCAGGAAAAAGCAAGACAGCAAGGGGTAGGGAAAAGCTGGTGGTAGAGAAAGGAAAAATGCACAGGAGGAAGGCCATCACCCAGAAAGACTGGGAAAAATGGGTGGCTGAAACCAGTTGCTCACAGCTGTGCTTGAGATCTGAATAGTCGGGGATTCCTTCGTTTTGGTACTAGCCTTTCCCCACACCTTCCTACATATCCTTGAAGAAAATACAATCTCTTCACTGATTATCTTAAAAGAAGATTAATAACACTGTCTGAGGAAGGCGAATAGATATGAAGCAAGACAGAATCAAAAAACTGTATAAAACTGGTGACATTTTATGGATGCAAAATGGTGTTCTTTTCATGTGCTTAACCCTACACACCATCATTTCTTGACAGAGTGAGTATAAATCAGTTCTTGTGAATTTTTAAAAGCACATTAAAGAGGAGGAAACAAAGCCAGGAAATGTCTTTCCCCAACATTTATTGTTCTCAAATTTACGAAGTGATATATCAGATAAGCATTTTGGGTCACATTTTAAACTATTACAGCTTTGAGGTCAACGCGGTGGCACAACTGCAAGAGCTATCTTCTCAAAGTAACCTGGTGACAAAAGCAGGTCATCGCTACAGCAGGCTGGTTAGGATCCTCTTGGCTCAGCCCTAGCACTGAAGGAATTCTGGTGCAACCTCTGCTCATTAATTTCTTCAGCCCTTCTATAGTACTCAACACCACAAAACAACTTTCATGTGGCTTCTGCTGCCTGCATAAATCCCCCTTTTATAGTTTATTGTGTAAGATATCAGCCCCAGTAAACGCCAGTTCTGGTTTATGTTACAAAAAGAAAAAAGTCTGTAATGATCTGCCGAATGATAGCATCTCATGAGAAATTTTATATTACAACAATAAAGCAATTGTTTGTTTTAACCTTCTGTTACTCTCTAGGGACTCATTCACACTGCATTGCATAGAATTCACACGTACCCCATGAAGGTTTCATATCTGTTGCTCCCATATTATTATTTAATAGATTTTTTTTTTTAAAAAAAGTACTTTTTTTTCCCCCCATGATACTGTGCAGCAGTGCTGAAAACCGCAGGCAAAAGGGGAGAGACCTTTTACACCAAAATATCAAGGGGATGAAGTTCCAAGCAGCAGCATCCATTACCTGCAGATAAGATGCTTTTCAGTCTTGGCTAACACAGGTAGTGGAAGTGGTTACTTGTACCTCAGTCTGAAAGGATCAAAGTGAGGAAAAAGGATTAGATGTCAAAATACTTGAAGCGTGTCCCTTTGATCAGGATCAAAATCAAGACTGAACTTTGAGTATAATGTGCTAGTACATTTCAGTGGTACTTTGAAGAAAAAACTTAGATTCATGAACATGTAATACTGTTGCTATGAACAGGATAATAAAGCTGACATCTTACTCTCTTTTCCTAATTTGGTAAACCCACCATGCTTATAACTTCCAGCTCTTGCTTAGGAAACTGAATTCCTACTTTTTAATAGGACTGCATGACTCACATCATCATCAGCAGCTGCAATGCTCGGACTGACACCTTATTTCCATTTTCTGCACAGCCATCACAAATTTAGTCACATGCGACCAGGTATGAAATCTTGTCTGTCTGTCTTTCATTTTTATCCATTGTCTAAAGTAGACTCAGCTCTGTATCACATTCCATAGTCTTACATGTTATTAAAACATATTAAGGCAATGTTGTCCCTTCCCCTACTGGTGCATACAGGACACTGAATAAAACCAAACAAATAATAACCAGTAATGTTAAAGGACCAAGACAATGGGCTCATATAGTAACATGAGTTTGCAACAGACAGTTTGACTACAATGAAAAAGTGCGCTGAACAGTGAAAAAATAAAATAAGTAATCTCTGCTACCAGGTCACCAATACTTTGAAAAATGCAGAGGAGGAATCTGAAATTTAAAAGGAAGAAGTAGAAGAGAGAAGCATTCCCAAAGGCCACACTCTCCATGAAAAAAAGTCTGGTACAGAAACCCTTAGCAGATTAAAATCGCTACTTAGGCCTGAAATGCAGAAATCACGGTGAGGTAAATAAGGTAAGAAGGCATCTAAGTGGTTCCCAGTCATCAAGAATGAAGAAACAGAATGCAATTGCAAAACACAGATTAATGCACAAGGTCACATCAGACTAAGACTAATCTAAGCATCAAGGTGGCTACATGGACTCTCAAAATAGCTGTAAATATTAATAAATTAGTAGCACAGACTTATATGTAAAGAAAATTGAAAAGTCAGCACACAGTAATAAATAAGACTAGGGGGGCTTTTAGTCCTGTATCAGCTCTATTACAAAGCAACCTTCCCCAGGAAAATTACAAGTTCAAGTTGTCAATGGTAACTTCACAGTAACTTCAGTTCAAAGCCTGGACTGAAGCTTGCTTTTAAACAAAAGAAACCCCTTTTTAAAAATTAAAAAAAAAGGTTAAAAATTTTGGAAGAGACACAGGCAGCGATTATAAAAATTAAACTGCTACAGTTTAAAAGCAAAACAGAGCGAAAGATCATTACAGCATGCCCGAGTCAAAAATAATGCAAACAGTCAGCAATACAATGTCTGGGGTTTATTACTATTTAGTCCCTTCTGTGATTAGGAGCGTGCTTGTTTGCTTGCTTCAGAGTTGAGCGATGAACGCATTTGTTGACTTTTTTAAACAATGTCTATTTTCAGCATGGTAGGAGTTTGCATTCCATCATTATGTCACAGAGTTGGTTTTTTGACCAGGCAGATAAAATGCAGCTAATCACTGTACCAAGTAATTTCCACTCAAAGTATGCCACCCCTCACATTAAGATACAGCATCCAAAACAAGGCCAGATACTGAAGCTACCTCATGTTCACTTTTCAGAAAAAGTTACTTCTAATTTCTGCTCCTGTGGTATAAAAATGATACAGACTCAAACACTGGAGAAAATTACCAACACTAACTGCTGCCATTTTATTTTTTTATTTCTCTGAACAAAGAAAACAAGGTTTAAGAAATCCTAGCTGATACAAGATTTCTTAGACTAAAATGCATTGCCAACAAGCATGATGTGCGGACACAGACTCCACAATCCATAAGATTGTAAAGTAGGTATGTTTATTTAGCACTGGGCAGCACGGGGGGTAGTCCCACCAAAGTTGTGCGCACCTCCACATGGCAACTTGTCCTGTTTATATGTAGCAAAGTGTTACATATGCATGCAGTTTCCCAATACGCCTATACATATGCATAACCTGTCCCCACTTTGTATTAAAATTAGTTTCATGAGGTCATTTCCATAAGTCCCTCCCGACTGCGCTTGCTCAGTGCCTCCTTGTGGTGGTCCTCAGGGGTCGTGGGGATGAAGGCTGATGGCTCCTCTTCGTCACAGCTAGTAACCCCTTGTTCTTGCACAGACTCAGTTGCTTCTTTGCTCTTGCCCAAACTGCAGGGTGTTCTTATCAAGAACTGTCCTTCGTAAGGAGACACATCTTCCTGCGTCAGTTAGTTCGCACAATAGTTAGCAAAACATTTGAGCACTATCTATCAATTTGATTCTCTGGGCTACGCAGCAATCTAGACAATTATTACACAGCCTCTTATCTACTAAGATTCCCTTAACCCCTTCTCTCAAGCAGCTTAGTTCAGAAAGAGCTTGCATGCACCTTGATGGGCATTGACCAGAAAAAAAAAAAAAATCCCTCTTTGATTCAAAAAAAAGTCGTTGCTGATTCTGGTGCCCTTTGCATTGTAAATAAAGATGAAGTGCGCAATCACTCACAGGGTAAAAACCTAGGAGCCACTGAAAAGCTCCTCGAAGTGACAAACCTGAACCACAACTAAAATTTCCTTATGAAGTTACCAAATGTATTCATTTCCTTATGAAGTTACCAAATGTATTCATTTCCTTATGAAGTTACCAAATGTATTCATTTCCTTATGAAGTTACCAAATGTATTCTGGAATGGTCCTGCTTATGAATGTTTTGAAAGGATTAAAACTTCACAGATCATTAAACCCTTCCAGTTGTTCTGCTGTTTCTTTACTCCAACAAAAAAGAGACAGAAGAAAATTTAATGTAAAATGTTTTTCACATAGCTCATAATAGTATTGCTTTTCAGTGGCATATTTAGGATACTGTTAGTTATTATATTTAAACAGTTACTGGTATGCTTAGCTCTCCAGAAGTACATTTCTCAAATAACAGTGGTGATTTGGGAAATCATCCTGACGGACATTCATTCAGGTTTGAAGTAATGACACCACGAGATAAGCACTCCAGGACTGAAGAGCTGCTTTCAACAGTTTGAATTATTATACATCAAAGGTTCAGCCAAAATTAACCTCCAATATAATCCTAATTTATCTAATGAAAAGTACTATGTCTCTCACTCACACATAAGTACATTTAGCAATTTTGCATGTTCTTCTAGCAAGAACTTTCTTCCCATAATGACTAAAAGTTTCAGGCTTGTGAAAGCAGCAATTTGTTCCCTGTCTGCCATGAATAGTTCTCTGCTAGGTACAAAAAAAGGACTTTGGTATATGACAAAGACTCAGACAATGAAGGCAGCAGCTAAAGAAATGACTGTGTTCTGCATTGTTGCATTCCATAATTATAAAAATTTAATCCTCAAAGTTTGCTTTAGTCATAGCATTTTGCTTTACAATGTTAAAATTGGCTTTTGATTGAGACTGCGATTCTTCTCCTTCCTGTCCACAGCACTACTGATAACACCTTTCTCATCTACTTTTAAATAAACAGAAGAAATGCTATCAGTAGTGAGATCAGGTCATGTTCAGAGACCAAATTGAGCCTTTCTAAAGGAAAATTATTAGGTGCGGCTACGTTTAGTCTCTTCCCCTCCTTCTCCACCCTCCTCCATATACTTCTTAACCTAGAACCCTCCTCCTACTCCTTCATCTAAACTTCAACAAAAATCCAGATAGCGGGCTCGAGCCACGCATCTCAACACCTGGAATTTACATACACAGAGGTAAGCAGCAGGGCGCAACAGTAACATCAAAATCAGGGCTTTGGACTATCCATGCACTCTTTGCTGTCCAGAGCCACCACCAGCCCCCGATGGATGGTGACCAGCTCAGACCCACACCACGTAGCACAGAAAACGTCCTGGCCTTGCACGCAGCTCGACCACCCCGTGTCTGGGCCCAATGCCCGGTGGGACCACGGGAGCAGGGTGCCCCTCGCATGCTGGCAGCAGCGAGGAAGGGCCGCCTGCTCCTGAGCTGGAGCACCAATAAAAGTCACATTCTTAGACAGCTTCCCCAGAAGTTTCATTTCTTTCAAGCCACCTCATTAGAAAACAACTTGGATGTTGGGCTATTGCAGAGGCAAAATAAGCAAGGGAAAGATACATCAGCAGGCTGAATTTTTTTTTTTTTTTTTTTTTTTTTTTAAGACAACCCCTCTGTTCTTACACAGGCAGCACAGCTGAACTACAACAAAATTAATCCCTCTGCTAAGAATTACGTAACAGCATATTAGTATTCACTTAAAATCCTAGATTTAAATAACTTTAATTTTAAAGTCAACTGAAGCAATAAGAAATCGGAGAGAAATAATTTATAGGAAGATATGGATCAGAACTAGTTATAAGATTCTAAAGAAACTCATATTTCCTAAAATATACATACTCAACAGTGTCATAACAGAACAACCCAGAGCATTCTAGTATGGGAATAATTAACAGTTGTGTTGACATTTGAGTCCAGTTGGGGTTTGCACTAAGAAATCACAACTACAATGAAATTAAAAGAGATGAGATGTGGTAAAGGAAGCAGCCTGAATAACAGCAGTCTGGTTCGAGATGTACGTTTACTCTTCCTTTAATCAAGTGTTTTAATTTTGTAGTAATAACGTTGCTTCCGTATGTAAGAGCATAAACGCTCTCTTCCCTTCCAATCATAATTGAACAGTCACAAGTCATGTTGAGGATGTTTACATATTAATTGAAAATGTACACATGGAGGGATCTCAGTGGTGAGAATGATAATAATTTTACCGTTTGGCCCATGGGCAAGCTTTCTGGGAATTATTTGTCACCTCATAACCTCCCAAAGGGACCCAAATATGTAAATAATATTATTTTCCTTTAATTAGTAGCTATATAAAACCAAGGTTTTTTCTAGTCTTAAAACATTCACAAAATACATTAACTATGTTAAATATGATGTCACAGTAGCACAAACAGAATATATATGGTAAAAACCAAATGAGACATTAAAATTACAAATTAGTAGTTCAGAATGGGAGATTTTTAGTATGAAAGCATGTCTGAAACTACTATTTGATATTGCTAAATGTTCCACTGTGAAGAAAAGCTGATTAAAGCAGAAGTTGGGAGAAGGCTATTTTAGAACATTCCAGCAGATCAGTGTCTCAGTATGAGAATAAAATTAAACAAGAAACTAAGTATTCTCACTGAGGCTGAGTAGGCATTGCTGAGAGGGAGGACTGGAATGAAGATATTCACCCTGCCTAGGAGAGAGGGGGGGGATAGAAAGAGAGTGGTAAACAAAAGCCATTCGTAGTTCAAAAAGATAACTTGGAAAGGAGAACAAAACCTTTTATCTCCTTTAGGAAAAAAAAAAAACAAAAACAAGCACGTAGAGAAGGGGATAAGACATTCCTCACCAGGTAGGCGATTTCAAAAATTCATATCACAGCCAGAATTACTCACCACAGATTTTAAAAAACAACAGTCTTTGTTTGGAGTGACTTATTCTTTGGCTGAATTCTTCCCCCTTTATGCACCAAGCTGAGAACAACCACGAGACACTGATATTTAATACATATGCTAGGCTCAGTTTAATTTTCACAGATTTATGTAAAGGAACGTGGTTTAGTATTATAGATTTCAGAAGTGTAAAAAGTGCAGGAAAAGTGTCGTTGTTGGTGGTGTTGCTATTACAAATGACCCAAATCAAAGTGGTTTGACCTTGAATCACCACAATGTGTTAAACCAGGAATTTTACAGTTCTTTCTCGCCTGTTCTGCTCTCCACCTCCACAAGGTTACGTTATCTCAGAGCTGTCACAAAGTTCTGCTTTGTTAACACCATTTTATTTTAGCAGACATTCTAACAAAACAACTTTATTTTTCCAGGTATGCTTTTTTACAGAGTGAGATCTGTTTCCATACAATTTCTATCGAAGAAGCTGCAACAAGAATTTATGGCTTTCTAAACTGAAAAATGTACCATCCTGTTGAAAAACTGAGCAAGTGGCATCTCAGCACGAGTCCAGGAATAACCAGTTAAGATTTTATTGGAAACACCAAGCTGATACCTTCATGCATCTGACAAGACATTCACATGGTGCGTATCTGACAAAAGCAGCAGATATATTGAATGGAAACACTTTTCTGGGACTGCATTCCCATAGCAAAGGACAGGGCTAAGCACTGAAGTCATATTGACTCTTGCCTCACAGAATAAACAAGGATTTGTACTATGTCAAAGGGGAAAAAGCCTCGTGTTATTCAGAGACAACCAGTTCATTACCTTTGGTACACACCATGTGTACCATTGCACTGGACACAAGCAGCATAGCTGGAATCTCCCGAGTCACTAGTCTAAGGGCAAGCGTCGCTCATACAATGCCCTCAAACTGTACAAGCTGCCATCTCTTTTACAGTGTTGGAAGAGAAAAAAAGGAGTTCAATAAAAATGTTACTGCTCCCCAGAACAGGAAAGTTTTCTGAAAATCAGAGCGCTCTCTTTAAACTCTGTCTTGGGACACTTAGAGAACCACTCTAGGGGCACCCTGCTCATAAATGAAGATATGAGTTAAGCCAGTTTTTGCTATAAATCTATGCTATAGCTTTAATCCTGCTACAAAAAGTTGGGGTCATCAAGCAGCAGTGAGGGGTGCACAGAAGAAATTGAGGCTTTAGACCTCACTGAACTGCAGAGGAGACAGCTTTGGTACTTTGCATGCTTAAGTGGTAAGTAGACATCACAAATTTTTAAGAAGCTGCCCATACTCAATATTCTTCCTTTCAACAGCTACTTATTCAAGTGACAGAAGACTCTAAATGTTTATTCCAGGGGTGCCCAAAAGAAAGCACATCAGCTGTGTCAGCCATCATAATCACACTCAGCTAATGGATCTTTCAGAACCAGCTGAACATGGCTTATCAGCAGGACTCAGGTGATGAAATACATAGTTGAGAAAAACCATCAATAAATCTGCTTTCAAATACAGTATCTTAATTAAAACGGTTCATTGTTTGCTTTTTTCCAGGTGAAATTAATTGCCTAGCAACAGTTACTGAGCTACCCCAATGTTAACCTTTCATTGATGGCCAATTCTCAAAAGCAAAGGAGTCAATAAAGCACTAAGCACACAAATTCCTGAGACATAATCAACCCCCCTGATTATTCCCATTCATTGAAATCTTCACCTGTATAATTTTGCTGGGTTTGCCCTCACAAAGTCATAAAGAGCACAAATGACCAAAGTTTCACAAGCTGGTTCTCTTAAATCAAGTAAGAAGTACTTCGGCTATTCTTTAGATAGTAAATAAGGTAAGTAAATAAAAAGATTATTTAGATAGCAACGAGAAGGCTAGCTTTCTCCTTCAACATAGAAGGCAAGCCTAAACCTGTAGTTTTCATTTTTTGATCAAATTCAATTCACTCGGCTGGGAAAACAAATAAACAAACAACCCAAGCCCAGGGTTCCCCCCCATTGCTGCAAAAGGACAGACCACGGATCCTACATCAGACTCCCTATGCCTCTAGACCTTCTCCAACAACTCTTGGGATACTGTTAAGAAACAACATTAGCTACATCAACTCTTGCTTACAAGGCTATCAACCAGCAATTTAACACCATTCACTTAACTAAGGAGAATCAACCTGCTTCATGCTCTTGCACTTGCACAAGGACTGCTACAGCCCCTTCAACATTTCCCCCACCAAATTCCCTTCCAAGAACAACTTTCCTTGTTTCTGAAGCTGTCACCTACCTCCATCCCCAGCAGAGCAGCACAGACAGAACACCAGCCATCACCAGCAGCTCCAGAAGCAGCCACAGACCCAGGGCAGTTGGGAAGGGGGCTCTGCCCAGCCTCTCCCCACCCAGGTGCCCTCATTGCCATCACCTGAGCCAGCTGCAGGTTAAGTTCTGCCCTGCCCACCTAGCAGCACCGCCCTCATGTCCTTAAGCACATTGTTAGACTGGGAAATTTAGCTCAAAACCTTCAGGTATGCTGTAGAAAGAAATTAAGAAATATGAAGTCTGGCTGTGCTTCAGGCACTAGCAAAATGTGCCTAGGTTACACCAAAGCTCCTATGCTTTTGCAGGGGGGAGAAAAAATCCCACCGGGCTATAATGTATGCCCTACAGCAGCAGCTCACTGCTGGCAAATCTCCTACCCACCTTAAAGGCTCCTAAAAAGGGAGTTTTGAAACTGAGCAGGCAAGGAGATGCTTATAGGGGACTTGCACAGCTGTCCAGTAGTTCCCCCCATGTGAGAGGTTCCAAGGGCAGACAGTGGTAGACAGCCTTTGCTGCCAAAACTGCAGCGGGCACTGGACTTACTTAACAGCTACTAGAAACAGGCAAAGTTAAGAGTTGTGTGAGAGACGGTCTTAGGCACTGCTGCACAGGAGTGCAAAATCTCATGTCTTGTCTTGAGTCCTTGTTTTGTTTCCTGATTTTGCATAGGTAAGGACCTTCTGGTTATTTTTTTAATATATATACAACATATCTTATCATTTTCATATACCATAACCACAGCAGAATCTTAAGGATGGAGTCCCGCATGAGACTTCATGCACCGACCACCTCTGGGCCTGGGATCTCCTCTTTACTGAAACCCTGAGATTATTGGAATGGCCCTGATATTTGTCATGTTCTAAAATGTAACACATAAAAAAATTCAAATGATAGTAAATTTAAAAAAAATGGTCTCTGCTCCTAGTACTTAAAGCAAGGATTTTAAGAAGGAAGGAGTAAAAGAATAGAGAATAGCTGGCTAATGTTTTCCTTCTCTGCAGTGCTTGGTTTGACAATAGTGCACAAAAAAAAATAATTGCTCAGATTAGCACCTCTTCAACACCTTTTCAAAAGTGTGTAATTAAAAAAAAATAATGAGAGCAAACTAGTGGGAGAATGTTTTTTCTCACAGTTTAATATTGGACATGTGTTAGCAGACCAGAGATCCAGGGAAGGGAGGTGGCTCTGTTGAATTTTTATTTATGCATCGCAGTGCTGAATGCAATCCGCCGGCCTTGGAGTGCCTTTCCTTTGCGACTGGCAGGATCTCTCGGAGGCTGTCACTCGGCTGGGCCTTAATAACTCCGGACCAGAGCAGGCGGGACAGACCATATGAACATGCATTACCCATTTCGGTGTGGATGTGATTACCAGATAGCTTGAGGTATCGATAAAGGTCATTCAAAGGGAGCAGTTTGATGATATGATGGCCAGCCATGGACACCGACGGTGCGAGAGGGGTGCCAGTTTCCAGCTGGATGGTGATGATGGACAGTGGGACATAGTAACATTCTTGGCCACTCTGGGAGGATCTGGAAAAGCCATCTGTGTGCCCATATACACACAATATCACTTTGCTGGCAAATTCGGAGAAATGCTAGAGATGCTTTTGAGGCTGCTGTAAGAAATCCTGGGGGGAATTCTCATCAGTGGGGCTGTTCGATGCAGGAGGGCACCACGCTGTGCAGAGGGTGCTTGCCTTTTATCCTCAGCCGTTTTAAAATGTTTGTGGAGACAAGAGGTGGTTTGGGTTTAGATGTAGAATGACACTGTGTTAGTTTTCCTGCCACTGTACTTGTCAGATCATTTTTATATGCTTTCTGAAGAAGGGATATGTGATTACCATGTTGGGTTATGGAATGTGCAAGCATTCGTTATGATAAGGTGTATTTTATAAAAGTGTAATGCCCATTTGTTCTGAGAGTTTTTCCTACTGTCTGGTGAAATACAAACCAAAGCAGCATGGTTCAAAGCTGCTCTTTTTTGGGTTAACTGATAAAGTAATGGCTTTATGAGTTAATATTTTCCATTTATATTTATTTTGGTTACTTTTATAGAGGCTATACTCTCGATGTTGGAATTATGAATCAAAAAAGAGGGAAAGTTGAAACACTGGCTTTTAGCTTTTTTCTGTAAGTGGAATGTATGTTTGTTTTTATAATCTGTTTTGATCTATCTATATCTTCATGTACACACCATAAATATGCAAATATTTAACTATCCATCTCTTTAATTCATCTTATCCAAAATACAAACATTTGTTACCCGACCCTCAAATACTACAAAGTATCTTCACTGTGGTATCTTCAGTGGAATTCTATTAGTTTATAGCAACTGAGTGTCTGATGGATTTCGTGATTGTGCCTCCAAAACTGCGGACTGCTATCCCGCACAAAAAACAAACTCAGTCCAAACTCCACAAGCTCGTTCCAAACTCCATAAACTAAGGCTTCACTTTTGCAATCATTTTTCCTGATGTCTAATGCTCATCTCTGGGAGTAAAACCAGGGATGAACACTTTTAATTTAAAGTTCTGGTCACAGTCAGTAAAGGTGATAGGTTTAAGTAAATCTGAGGATTAATTGTGGATTAACTGTTAATCTGAGGATCATATTAACAGAGATGCATAGGCCATATCTCATATTTAAACCAGCAGGCATTTTATGTTTACATACCTCTATGGGTCAGACCTGCATCCTGCTTGCAATGTGCATAAAAGCTTTTTTAAAACACCCTGGCACCTGCGCTGATGGGAAGAGCTGAACCTTAGAAATGGGAACGCATTCTGTCCAAAGTGGATGGATATTATGCCTCAGTTTGGCTGCCAGACCAAGGAATCAGTAATTCCAATAAGTTAATATGGCGTTAGGTATTGAAACATGCCCGAAGCAATGTGGGACATCAGCAGTTTAGAGCAGAGAAAGACCTGAGATGGAGTTGTTTGTCTGTGATGCAGCAGCAGCAGCCACATCCCTTTGCCATGAGCTGTAAAGTTATGATAACTTGGGATAACCCCGTCCCCCCCAACTCGAACCACGTTGCATCTGAATTAAAATCAACGTTCATTTTTATAGGCTTTGATTTATGAAGATAAGAGTATTTTATTTCCTCTGAAAATCAATCATGTGCCTTTCCAAGACTGAGGTCTTTGTCTCAGTAAAAAAACAATTGTCAGAGTTACATCTACAAGTCATGTTCAAATCATATTGCATATATGTGTAAACGATCAAAAGATGTAAAAATAATTTGTGAAAATGTAATTACTTTAAAAAGCAATCCAAAAAGTGAACAAAACATCACGGGTGTTCTTTCCCTCTTTATTTCTTCTTGTAAACATGTTCATTTACATTTGTGAATATTATGAGTTTTATAATTTTTTGATTTAGTAATGGATTTAAAGTCAATCGCAATAATTTTTTATTAGTGAAAATCTTTCCTCATACTCTTAGGTTCCTCTTTAAAGTAGCCCATTTCACAGCAATGCCTATATGTGAAAAATATTTTTATTACATAGCAGAGCACTCTTCTTTCTCAAAAGGAAGCCACAATGAAGTTTTGAAAATCTCCCTTCTTCATTTCTATCACAGGGCTCCATTAAGTCCCATAGAATACACATATCACTGAGGATTTATGCAAACTATATTGATAAAATAGTTATGTAGATGCATAACAAATAACCTGATAACCAATGTTAGGGAGACTTACTTTCCAGAGTAAGTCCACTTTTTCCAACCTTCGTACAATTCCTTATTTCATGCAGAAAAGCATGTCCTAAATCTCCAGCTAGTGTGATTTCAGCTTTCAGGGTGAACAACTCCACCATTTATTGGTCTTTAAAATTACCAACAGACATTCCTACTCACTAACAACGTAAAAACTAGGTGAGTCTCTGCATTTACAGCTGTAATGGGAAAATACATTCAGACTCACGTGATATTCATGAGCTCAAAATTTACTCATAGATCAAATCTTTGGAAATCCTATTAAGGGTAGCACCTTGAGATGTCATGATTAATCCATACAAGTCCTTCAGGAAATCTTTGTGTAGTCACTTTGAATGCCTCAGTAATTAATTCCTCAATGTCATTTGGCTTGACTCAGGAACATAATTTAGGCTATGCTGGAAATAATGCTGTCCTCTTTGTAGATGAGGAGGACATATGACAATTAGAGATCATTTATGCTTTTTTATTTTAGAGGTAATTCTATACTTTTATTTTTAGCAAAGCATTATTCAGGTTTTGATACTTTATTGCACAGTTACGTACACAGAAACACCAGTGGTTGTTAATTTTTTTTTGGCTGTGGGATAACATGGAAAAATTGTCTATTATACATGTATCAGAGTGGGGCAAAGGGCTAATTTATTTGGCCCAGAAGATAATATACCTCTACTCAGAAATATAGAATAGACAGAAATCTGAGAATATTTTTTAGTAGTTGATGTTTCCACTTCATGATTCTTTCTTAATTACAAAGAAATCCACTTTCCTACATGGTGTAATGGCCTACATATAAAAATGGGCAAGTTACTGTATTGATGATGACTGTCATTCAGTTATTTTGACTGAGTTTTGATGTCCTACTCTCATATATTTCTAGATGCACACATCTGTATACCTGGTGTACCTCCAGACCCCTGTGCATTAAAGCTCTCCAAATTCAAATCACTCCTGAACACTTGCTCTTTCCGTGCGTTGCTGAACCTTCCTCGGGCTGAAGTGGGAGGTGCTGGGACGGTGGTGGCAAAACAATGGGCAAGCCCTGTCAGAGACAAACATTGAGACAAGGCCTGTGACAAGGTAATTAAAGGAAGCTGTTTGGAGCCTGCTCTGGTTGGAACTAGTCAAACTGATAACAGGCTGAAGATGAGTGACTGATGAGTTTTATTTCTCACTGTAACTTCTATGTTCTTGTTTTAAATTTAGGGACTAAGGATTTGAAAAAAAAAAATCAGTTTAGTATTTTGCATCTGGGAATGTTTTTAGGCTTTCTTATAGTTTTGCTGGAAACATGTTGGGTTTTACAAAGATTCACCTAATCTCACCTGATTTGGGTAGGTGCCTGCCCTGACTCCTTGTCCTTTTTGTTTTGCTGACAAGCTCTTGCTATGGCTGCCAGATCAGACCCACCACGTGCCCTCCATCCCAGGCTACGGTGGCCTTTTGAGGCCTTCCTTTAGGCTTCTTGAGGATCTTCCCAGACCTGAGAGCCAGGGTGGGTGGTGGGGTCCCTGACAGGAGGTGACCCCCATGAGCCCTGGGGAACGGCAGAGGCTGTGGTTCTCTGGGAGCCCCACACCAGAGCCAAGCCACCAACTCTGCCCTGAAACTTCCCTGAGGTTCATCTTAACTTCCCAGCCTGGGGTCAGGGACTGGGAGCCTGGAGAAACAAAGGGTGGTATCAGGGCTCTCAGATCCCTAAAGTGGAAAATATTGATTGGATGGAAAATCATAAAAACATAAAAGGAAAAAAAGTAGATAAATTAAATCTGTAGCTGAAGTAGATGCCTGACTGCAAAAAAGGAAAAACATCAAATGCTACATTAAAGTCTCTAGGGTTTTGCCATTGATTTAAGATGGAACTTGAGATTTTACACAGATATTTGGGGAGAGAGGGCATCTTTTGGGGAAATGTAGCCAGGATTTCTTGGATATTTACCACAAGCTTGAAATACTTGTTTGTAGATAACTTGCATACAGTATAAAATATGTATCTAATTAAATATACATTGTAAGTCTGAACATCTCAAAACCATCCGTAGGCTTCAGTTACCCACATTTTATTGCACTTAAAGGCGAGTTGGATATTCAAGTCTACTAGATCAGAGTTAAATCTTTTAATGCTGTGGATCTCAGATTCAAATCCCTTAGGAGGTGAACCATTTAACTTGTAAAATTTATTCAGACTTAAAATAATACTTGTAGAGCTTTAAATGCTATCATACACAAAACTAGAGAATACTCACAGAAAATAAAAGTATGAGATATAAATAGGCAATAAAACCAACTGTTGTGTATAGGACCCAGAGTTTTGAACGGCAATATGGTTGAAATTCAGAGTGTGTATGTATGTGCACATATTACACACATATCTGTGTAATATACAGAAATAGATATATGTGCTGTATATATATACTCATATGCAAATACATAAATATATACATATGTGGTTTGAATATTTACACACATTTATAAATCTATATACACAAAGTGTGGGTAGATATTCAAACCAAATATATATATTTATGCATATGCATGTCCGCATTTGTCTGCGTTTGTAAGGAGAGAGAAAGAAGTGGGGGACCTGAAGTAGCACAGATTAGTAAACTGTGTTTACTTCTGACAGGAATCAAAAGAGAGCAAACACACTGTATGAGAATTGCTATTTACTCAAATGCAGGAGCCGGTGGTGGAACCTGGTGTGATCTAACCCTGCTGGTATGAGAGCGGCAAGGAGAAAAATAAGCTCGTTCAGGACACGGCTAAGCAGAGTTCGAAGCTGCCACATGGAAGCTCTGTCCTGAGGCACTGCACGCTCTGCTTTAAAAATGGCCAGCTGGGGCTGCCATGCCCTGCCCCATGGTGGTAGGGTTTGTGGTCTCCTTGCAGAGGAATGCCTTCCTCTTCAGTTCAGCATAACTTAATCTTTAAATGTTGATTTATTAGAGAGCCTGAAGATGTAAAAGAAAATACTTTGCAGTGAACAAAAAAGGACAAAACTCCCAAAGAAACAGACTTACTATACACATACTCCTATTTTAGATACAGTGACAGGTTTTTGAGTGCATTTCCTTTCTGAGGTGCAATCCCCAGCTTTATTGCTCAAAAATTGACTGCTTTCAGATGTGTTTTAAGATGACTGTATGAGCAGATGGCATTCCAAGAACTGCGATAGCCTGATCCATAAAACACTTCCATGCTTGATTTAGTTTTGCTTCATTTATAAACTTAGAGGAAAGCAGATGCTTATGCCCATTGTCAGATTGGAAAATGAAGAACCAAACTTCATGAGGCTGCAGACACCTCTGCTGAAAGAGTTTCCCAGTGATTTCAGTACCTGCTCCAATACAGTTGCTGTCCTTTTTCTCAGATGCTTTCACCCCTTCAGGTTTATGTTTGTGTCCTACAATAAGAAGGTATTGGCCTACATAAAGGAAGGATATCCTACCTTTAATTCTAATGAAGTATCTGTAATGTAAGAAAAAATTACCAAGACAGCTATTGTTCTTTGACTGCAAGACTTTATTGCATGGGTCACCAGCCCCTGGAAGCCACACGTGTACCCAGGGGTTTGACCTATATTTGAAAAAGAAAAAAAAATAGGTGTGATCTGAACTGTAAGGACAATCTCATCTGAAGTGACAAGGTAACTATCACTTCTTTAATAACAGCAGTGGAAAAACTGAGGGGAGCCAAAGGGTGGCACACTGTTGACTTTGCACAAACAGACCATATCCATGTTTATTTGCTTTTCCTCCAGACTTTTATTACATTTTAAAATTTATCTATTTCTATTCTATTGATTTTCCATAGTAGTGAAGGCTGAATTAATTTTGTTGTGTGGGTCATTTGATGTATCAAGAGACAAATTTTGCCTGTTAGACATGGTTTAGAGGTTTGGCAGTTTACAAATCAATTATTTCTGTTAGATAGCCAACTGCCGCACCAACTGGGAAACAGATTATATCAGATTACTGCACTTTTAATTAGCTGATCGTGACAGGCAAGGTTTGAGGAGGAAAAGAAATCAATCAGAAACGGCCAAACTTGCTCAGCGGAGCACATAGTGCCATTATTGAATTTTAGACATAGCTCTGAAGCAGAACTTGATCTCCCTGGGCTCTGTAAGGGGACCTGCCTCACCTGAATGATCCATTTTAGAGCCAAAGGTTATTCTGGAGCAAATATTTCCAAACATTTGTTATAATTAGCCTCTGACAAGATCTGTCACAAAGCAGAATCTCATTAGAGAGGAAGGAGGAACGAGGTGCGTTGCACCAGAGCTATTCCCCCAGTGACTCAGTAGAACAACAAATGCCTCTGCACACATTGAATGTTTCTGTGTGGGGGAAACACGCATGTGGGGCTGCACATCTTGGCTGACAGTTTGGAGAAATTTCTTTCACCTGTTCAAGGTACTGGAGTGCTTCAAAACTGAGTCACTATTTGCTTTTCTATCTCATTGGCTTTATAACAAGACAATTCTAGCAGCCCAGAGTATCCTGTCCTATAAAGCAAGATTTATGGCATGCTGTCTTAGAACCTAATTCTCTCATGCCTTCACCTCACACAGTCATTTGCTTGTAAACTACATATACAATGGCCTTGCATCAAGATGGTCCTACATTGCACAGGCAAAGGGAATTCAAGGTTAGCATCTCAGCTGAATTATGGAAAAAAAAAATCAGAGGACATAGGACAAGTTCCTACATTTTTGCAGGAGTATAGAAAACAGCATGTCTGTCTCTTCCAGTAAGTCAGTCAGAGGTTAACTTTTGGGAAGCCTTGTTGAACTTTAAATTGTGCATGGGCACAACATTTTCCAAAAAATTGTCCATGAACTGACAGACAACAGAACTATCCCTGCAAGTGCCTCTGCTGCCTTCACTGCTCTTCATTTTAGATCCTGGTGTGCATCTCTGCCTAGGAAATAAAGGCGGCACTTCTAAAGTAACCTGATGCCTTTGTGTCATACTCATGCAGATACCTGGGTGACAAGGACCTAGCAAAATCCTCTCAGTTTCTCATGTGGCTTGATTCTGCCAGAAGAGGACCTTCAGTCTCAGTCTAACAAAACATTTATTGATGTTCAATGTTAATTATGTGGTTTGTCCCAAGGACTGGAGTGTTGATTCATGCTCCAATTAAGTACACGCTTCAGAAAATTGTGTCAGAACAACATTGCTCAGTCCTTTGCAGGATCAAACCATTCCTGGCTAATTTTTAAAATTTATTGCTTATTCTGGTATATTAACATATGCTGGCTTCAACATTCCATTTGCTAAACTTTGAGTCCATTTCCACACATCAATCTGTGGTTATATATACGCTTTTCTTTTACTCTGTTTGTTCCTTAAAAGAAAGATTCTTACCTTGGAAATACAAAAAAGGCCTATTATACTCATATGATAACTAAAACCACTGCATATCACTTTTGCGGATTTTGTGACCTGTGTTTGAAGTTTGGCACCCCAGAGCTCCACGTGGGGGTTCTGTTTTGTCTAGTCTTTCTTTGCGTTTCATTGATTAGGTGGGTGCAGAAGCAGAACTTCTTTGTCACTTCGCTGGAAGCTGTCTGGATGGCTGCAAAGTGTATCATAAATCAATTCTGCTCAGAGGACTGCTTGCAACAAAGTCAATAATGGAGCAGGAAAGCACACATGCTATCAGAGGAGCCAGAATGAAAGGAGGAAAAAACCCCAGTACTTGACTTAGGAAAAATAATTGAGCCGCAGCCAAGTTTTGTCAAATATACGGTACAAGGCCACCTTCCTTGCTTTCTTCTGCATCATCTTTTTAATGCTCTGCCAGTTAACACACTACCATCATGAGGATACATACTAAAGCAAGGATCTCTCGTGAGCAGCTGAAACATAAAGGGCGTTAGCTCACCCTTCAAAGACAATTTTCTAATTTCACCCAGACTATCCCCAAACTTGTAGGATTTATGACCACAGTTTATACCTTTGTAAAATGTTGTGCTTCTCATTCTTTATTGAGGCCCTCTTTTTTTCACTCAGTATTTATATATGGACATCTGCCAAAATTATTCCTACAATATTAGTTTACGTATCACAGCTGGAATAAAATTACATTTGTGCAAAACCTGCTTTGGGCAATACCACACTACATGCTATTATTGTTGTTTCTGGCACTTCCACCTGTCTGTCACACCTGGTATTCTTCTACCCAGAGTTCCCTGATCCTGGCAAACCACCCTGGCACCCACTAACGTGACCAGATACGATGATGGGGAGGAAGGAAAAGAAGAAATCTGCACAAATGGATGATGTTCTGTTAAAGTCATTGTCAACAATCATTTGTCTGCACTAAATCAAGTAAGTAATGCTAAACAAAGTACACTATACTTCAGAGAAACTCTTGATTTAAATACCAATCATTTGCCTCCAGTTTAGACACCAAGTACTGAAATCATTAGTGTAATTTGCCAATCTGTGTAAAATCCCTAACAAAATCCTCTGGGGTCAACACAGGTTTAAACTCTCTTTCAGTTTATTTTCATGATGAATATTAATATTCTGTGTTTCCCAGTTTCAAGTTGCTTATTTTTTGATTTTGTGCTCTAATAGAAAGGTTGGTTTTCAAAGGAAGCTTGCTGCTTTTTCTCTCGTCCCTTTGTTCAAAAGTTTAAGGATTTGTAGGCAATTCCTTTGGGAGTCATTAGTCTTAACTTAAGACAAATATGAAAGTTAATTAAAAGTTCAGTTCATTGACAGGTAAAATAAAACTTTACACTTATTCACTCTGGAAAATAATGAGCAGGACTAGCTACCAGCTAATAAGCAAAGGCTATGATAAAAAATACAACCTAACTTTTCATCACTGCGGTCAGAAATTGTAGATTTCAGGTTTTGTTTTGATCTTTGTCTTTGCTTATTAGATGTTATCACTCGATAGCCATTTCCACACCTCCCTACTTGATTGCCGAGTCCAAACATACTTCTGAAAGTGGCTACAAAACAACAGGAGCTTGTATCATTAATGATAATTTTCTGTTAGGAGCAAAAATGGAGATGAGGGCTGTGAAGGTGTAACCTTCCCCTCCTGCAGCAGCCGTAGAAAGAGAGTTTGCTTTTCACTGTGTACAGGATTCTTCTTCCCATCTCCCAGCATGCCCTGGAGGGAATTTAATTTTTGCCTAACAAGCAGAGCACTTTGCAGATTGATGTTTTTGCCTGTGCAATTCTACCAATTCTGACTTTAAGAATTAAATCTGGAATTTGATAACTGCTCCAAAGATGTTCTGACCAACAGGTTACACCAAACAGTCTTTTTCAGTCCCTTGACTTCTAGGACAAACAAGGAAGGACAGAGACATAGACCCACTGCTTTTCTCTCTAACTCTAGCATCTCTTTCCTTAGAACAGGAGTTCAGCTTCTTATTAAAAACAGACACTGGTAAACCATGAAGTGTGTTTTACTTTCCCCTGCACCGTATGCCCCAGCAATAGGTTCTGCCATCCTTTCTGTCTCAGTCGAGTGGTACCCAGCAGTATCTGTTCTTTCCCAAACACTCTTTTCTTTTCTTTCTCATCTTATTGCTAATGTGTGATGAAGAGAGCATGAATTTTGAATGCAGCAATTATCATTCAATAGATAGGTTTAAATGCTCTAAATGCTACTTAAATCCACAGAGGAAAACTTTTTTTTTTTCATGATGGTGAGAAAAAAGCTATTGAAATAAAATGGAACCAGTTTTCATAGAATTATGTCTCTTGAATTGCCATTGGGGTTTGAAACTCACTACTTCTGTTATTACAACTCAAGATAAAATTCCTTAAAGCTAAAGAGATCTGTTCTTTAATTGTTTCAGCTGAAAATGGGTGTCCCATATATGATCCTACATCTGATGTTGATCAGTGGACAGAGTCATACAGAAATACACAGGCATCCTGTATGGACTAAAAAATTCCCTGGCTTTGCTTTAAAGATGTAGCTCAAACCATAGCCTGTATTATCCAGAAGTTTTACTGAACTACTGAATTGAATTAATTTCTTCAAATATGTGACTCTTTCTGAACTTATAATGAGTTAGGGAATATAATCTGAGAGCTAGTTTTCCTCATCAATGTGCCTCTGAATGCATGCTATGATATGAAGGATATTTTGAATGGTAGCTTTGAATGGAATGAGCAGTTTTGCAAGTGACTGAGGTATCACTGAACATTTATCACATCACATGAAGGCAGGATAACTTATTAAAACTTATGACTAGTGTCATATGGTGAGAATTCTTGCAGAGCTTGCAGATGTTTACCAAACAAAATATAATTTGGTCATCATTTCATATAGAAAAAAACTTTCTAAACCCTTTTCTTACATAGTCAGAATCCTGGAAGAAAGCAATGCTGTGACCCCCATGAGAGACATAGTTCTCCACTGTATTTTTACAACATGACTGACAGGTACACTAGAGACTGCCAGGCTTTCATCCACAGGCCCAAGGGCTGTTTAACGCTGAGAGAAGGTGAACACCAGCCAATTACCAACCTAAATGTGTACTCAGGAGAGTCTCTTTCCTGCACAGTGATTCTCAAAACACCCATTGATGTTCATATTTAGAGACAGTAATGTTTTTAGTGGGGAAAAAACACCTTCTATCATAACAAGCAATAGAGAGAAGCTTCAAGCCAATTAGAGAAAATGGACCACAGTGAGTCAACATTCAATAGCTCACGATTTAGAAAAGTATTCACCTTGAAACAGTCAATATGTGCATTACACATGGATATTTAACAGAATACCTCACCCATAGTTTAATTAACTGTGCAAACAATTAACAGTTCTCAAGTACAAAGACTGAAAATTCTCTGCACAGATTAAGTGAAAATGTTGTCATTCTCCAGAAGCGAACCCTGTGGCATGGCTGGCTCCACAGATTGTGAAGAGATCCTTACAGACATCCAGGGACTCCTGCTCTTATGACACTTATTTATCCATCTGTGAAAACTTTCCAAAGGAATGAAAGTATAACAAGCTGTAATAACAACCAATACTCAGTGGCTGTTGAAGCATGAAAGCTTTAGATGCATGCTGACCAACGATTACAGTATCCTACTCATTTTCTGGAAGGCAAATGAGGTGCAAATTAAAGATATGAGTCTTCTGTGCGTCACACTAAGATAATAGCTCTGTGGCCATCTCTGCAAAAAGTGGAACATCTGTTGCACTATTCTCTGAAAACTATAATATGGACTTTTATTTTCTAATTCTCTTTTGGAGGCTAGTAGCTGTATTTTGCTACCTTTCCAGTCCCTGTGCTTGGCTTCCCAAGTGGAGGAGAGGGGTGTGTGAGGTGAAGGCTTCCTCAGACCTGGTGGATCGCCGTGAGGGGAGAAGAGTGTTCTTTCAGGGCTCCCCTCGATGGAGGAAGCTCAGGAGAGAGCACTGCTGCGTTGCCTTATTCCCCACACACATGGTGCTGTCCCCTGGGCTTGAAGGCATGAAGTTGATCTTCTTTCAGGAGCCATATCCTACTTAGGGATGATCCCAGAGAAGGAATTCACAGGTAAGTGACTGGGAAGCTGCTGCATGCTTTCTGATTAATGTCATCAATAAACACTGTTCTGAAAACATCACCAACATCTGAATAGGTAGTTAAATGGGTCCAGGATGATGTGAGATAAATACTTAGAAAAAAAACATTGGAGAAGTGGTATGGGGGGCAGTGGACCCTTCTTACTCAGAAAACGTTGGGGGAAAGAAGAGAGGGAGAATATAGAAACATTGAGAAATGGCAACATTTTTGCACTTTCTTTGTATTACAAAAGGGTCCAGGTACAGCATCATGCCAGTCAGATCAACAGATCTAAAGCAAACATTAAAATATTACCTTGCACCTGCGGTTTTCAATTTTTATTTTTTATTTGAGAGTCCTTAATTATTTTCCTGGAGAAGTACATGCAGTAAATGTAAACCCACTGTCAGTCAGCTTTAGTGGCCCTTGTTGTCCACAGTCAATTTAGTCTTCAGGATCTGTGGATCACAGGTTAAAAGCCATGCCCTTGCACCCTTTTGAAAAAATTTATTTGGCAAAACTTGTCACTTTAAGAAATGGACTGGCTGCCACAACCGTAAGGGTGCTTTTGATTTCATTACACTTCTCTTTCAATCTAAACCTGTGGTTAGACTGAATGAGCAGAATTCAAGCTGTAAAATCCCAGGTGGGCTTGGGAAGGCTGTAATAAGAGTATCCCAGCAGGCAGCGGTGGTTCTCCAACAAGGTAAATGCTGCATATCAGGGGGTTCAAATACTGCTGCTGAAAGGCCGTAATCAGGTCTCCCCGCAGCCTTCTCTTCTCCAGGCTGAACAAGCCCAACTCCCTCAGCCTGTCCTCATAAGAGAGGTGCTCCAGCCCTCGGATCATTTTAGTAGCCCTCCTCTGGACCCGCTCCAACAGTTCCATGTCCTTCTTGTGCTGAGGGCTCCAGAGCTGGATGCAGTACTCTAGGTGAGGTCTCACCAGAGCAGAGTAGAGGGGCAGAATCACCTCCCTCGACCTGCTGGCCACGCTTCTCCTGATGCAGCCCAGAGTACGGTTGGCCTTCTGGGCTGCCAGCGCACATTGCCAGCTCATGTCCAGCTTTTCATCCATCAGTAACCCAAATCCCTCTGGGCAGGGCTGCTCTCGATCCTTTCTTCCCTCAGCCTGTACTGATACTGGGGGTTACCCCGACCCAGGGGCAGGACCTCGCACTTGGCCTTGTTGAACCTCATGAGGTTCACACAGGCCCACCTCTCCAGCCTGTCCAGGTCTCTCTGGATGACATCCCATCCTTCTGGTGTGTCAACCGCACCACTCAGTTTGGTGTCGTCCGCAAACTTGCTGAGGGTGCATTCGATCTCGCTGTCTAAGTCATTGATGAATATATTGAACAGCACCGGTCCCAGTACGGACCCCTGAGGGACACCACTCATCACCGGTCTCCATCTGGACATCGAGCCATTGACCACTACCCTCTGGATGCGGCCAGCCAGCCAGTTCCTTATCCACCGAACAGTCCACCCATCAAATCCATAGCTCTCCAATATAGAGAGAAGGATGTTGTGGGGAACCGTGTCAAAGGCTTTGCAGAAGTCCAGGTAGATGACATCCATTGGTTTTCCCTTGTCCACTGATGCTGTCACACCGTCATAGAAAGTCACTAGGTTTGTCAGGCAGGACTTGCCCTTGGTGAAGCCATGCTGGCTATCTCGAATTATCTCCCTGGCCTCCATGTGCCTTCGCATAGCTTCTAGGAGGATCTGTTCCATGATCTTCCCAGGCACAGAGGTGAGGCTGACAGGTCGGTAGCTCCCAGGGTCTTCCTTTCTACCCTTTTTGAAAATGGGCACAATGTTTCCCTTTTTCCAGTCACCAGAGACTTCACCTGACTGCCATGACTTTTCAAATATCATGGAGAGTTGCTTGGCGACTACATCAGCCAATTCCCTCAGGACTCTGGGATGCATCTCATCAGGTCCCATGGACTTATGTGCATTCAGGTTCCTCAGGTGGTCACGAACCTGATCTTCTCCTACAGCGGGAAGGGTTTTGCCCTCCCGGTCCCCCTCATGCCATCCATCATCTCGGGAGGGGTGAGGAGAGAGGTTCCCAGTGAAGACTGAGGCAAAAAAGGTGTTGAGTACCTCAGCCTTCTCCTCATCTGCTGTTACCAGCTTGCCAGTCTCGCTCATCAGCGGGGGTACGCTTTCTTTAACCATCCTTTTCCGGCTGATATACCTGTAGAAACCCTTCTTGTTATTCTTTGCATCCCTAGCCAAGTTTAGCTCCAGCTGAGCCTTGGCCTTCCTGACCCCATTCCTACACAACCGGACCGCGTCCCTATACTCTTCCCAGGATGCCTGTCCCTGCTTCCACTGCCTGTGCAGTTCCCTCTTCCTCCTTAGCTTGACCAGCATCTCTCGTCTCAGCCATGCAGGTCTCTTCCCTTCTTTGCCCGATTTCTTACACCTAGGGATCGAGAGCTCTTGCACTCTGTGGATCACATCCTTAAAGATCTGCCAGCTCTGTTCTGTTCCCCTGTCCCTGAGGACCGTTTCCCAGGGAGTCCTTCCGACTATCTCCTTGAGGAGCTGGAAGTTTGCTTTTCTAAAATTCAGGGTCCTGACTATTCTCTTTGTTCTTCCCATTTCCCTCTGGAGCGTGAGCTCTACCATTGCATGATCACTGCAACCCAAGCTGCCTCTGATCCTGACATTTCCGACGAGCTCACTTGCATTGGTGACCACCAGGTCCAGTATCGCATCCCCTCGGGTAGGGGTGTCTATTACCTGGCTTAAGAAGTTGTCCTCAATGCATTCGAGAAACCTGCTGGATTGCCTACAGCTTGCCGTGTTGGTTTTCCAGCAGATGTCAGGGTGGTTGAAGTCCCCCAGCAGGACGAGAGCCTGCGAGCACGAAGCCTCCCGGAGTTGGAGGAAGAAGGCTTCGTCAGTCGGCTCCTCTTGATCTGGCGGCCTGTAGTACACACCGACCACCAGGTTCCCTTTGTTGCCTCTCTCTCTGATTGTTACCCATAAGCTTTCAACCTGCTCGTGGCTATTCTTCAGGGCCAGCTCTTCACACTGTAATGATTTCTTGATGTAAAGGGCAACGCCTCCACCCTCCTTCCTCACCTGTCCCTTCTGAACAGCCTGTAGCCATCAATAGCTACATTCCAGTCGTGGGATTCATCCCACCAAGTTTCCGTAATGGAGATCAGGTCATAGCTTTCTAGCAGCACGATAGCTTCCAACTCCTCCTGTTTGTTTCCCATGCTGCGTGCGTTTGTATAGAGGCATTTCATATGAGCTGTCGGCCTCGTCACCTTCATAGCAGAACACCCCTCGTTTCCCTTGAGGTGTTTCACGGGCTTTTCCTTGTTGGCTCCTACTACCTCAGGAGCCTCCGGCTCACCTCCGCCAGACTTCAACTTTTCTGCAGTGCCCCTGGCACACTGCTGGGCAGCAGGTTGAAGGCTCATACTAGCCCCCAGTCCCTCTAACCCTTGCGTTTCATCCCCTAGCCTGTCACTGGCAAGCCCAGTAGGTTCCCCTTCCCCCTTCACATCTAGTTTAAAGCCCTGCCAATGAGCCCCACAAGCTCCTGGGCAAAGACCCTCTTCCCCCTTTGAGAAAGCTGGCTCCCATTTGACTTGAGCAAGCCCGGTGCCTTGTAGACCATCCCGTGGTCAAAGAACCCAAAGTTGTGGCGGCGACACCAGTCGCAAAGCCACATGTTAATAGATTGAGTCTGCTCGTATTGTCCCGTGTCTCTGCCCACCACTGGAAGGAGCGAGGAAAAAATAACCTGCGCTCCAGATTCCTTCACTAATCGCCCCAAGGCTTTGAATTCTTTTTTGATCACCCTCGGGCTACTTACTGCTACTTCATCGGCACCCACATGGAAAAGCAGCAAGGGATAGTAGTCCGAGGGTCGGACCAGGCTAGGAAGTTTCCTAGTGATGTCTCTAACCCGGGCTCCTGGGTGGCAGCAGACCTCCCTAAGAGCAGGGTCTGCCCGGCATATCGGTCCCTCTGTTCCCCTCAGATGGGAATCTCCCACTACTATCACCTGCCTCTTCTTCCTCGTGGATGTAGTGGTGATATTATTCAGTTTATAAATTTATTAATAAAATAATATTTTGTTGGAATGCACAGACTTTGTGGCTGGCTGCTACTGCTAATACTGTCATTTTGCTGGCAACCGCTACCCTTCTCCCAGTGGCCATTTACTGCTGTGGCAGGAAGCGACCCAGCATCAGCTAACAGAGTTCACGCTAAATGGGATGGCTGTAGGCTGCTCTTGAGTGTGAGACCTTTGGTGCTTGCCCATTTGCTCAGTTATCTCAAACCTTCCGGCATATGCTGTATTTCTGACAACTGTACTGAGTGTTATTCATACTGAAAGACATTTTAAGTAACTGGGGAAAAAATATGACAAACCTAACACATCCCTGACCTCTCTGCTATCAAATGGAAACCTCCCACTTCTGTCATATCCCTGGCAGAAATTAACAGAGGGTTTGTACAGTTCTGTGATACTCCTCTGCCCACTGAAGGTGCCAGCAGAGTTACTCCTATATAGAGTACCGCATGGTCAAGAAGCTTGTCACAAGAATTAGCCTTATAAATTCTCATAAAATTCTAGCGATCCCAAATTTTTATTAAAAAAGTACTAAGGAGCTAAGATAGATCACAGATGTTGAGATCCAGCCTAAAGCATAGTTTAGGGAGGTGGCTTTCTTTGCCAAACTAAATTATCCAAACAGATCTCTCATATGTACTCATAAAGATATAGCGCCACACCAGTGAACCAGAAATGCAGAACCTTGAGGGATTTTTTGTTTGTCAATTTCTTGCTTTGTTTGTACAGACTTTTTAGGCTATGATACATCAAGTAGATTAGCTGGTCTCCATATGAGAGCCCTATCTTTCAAAAAATTAATATTTTAATTTTTCCTCTCTCCATTTCCAAAGGTACAGAAAGAATGTTGGTACCATTGTTACCAAGAGCAACCATGTATTTGGGATTTTCTCAAAGGTGAGGCAGACTCTTGAGCAAGACACCTTTCCTTCTGAGGTTCAGTGCTCAGGCTTTATGGGGTTATTCATAATGGATTCCCAGAAAGAGGACTTGGAGTTGTGACTTGGCACCGTCACTGCAACCTTAACAGGACATCCTGCAGGCAAGAATGGGAACACACTGCACACAGTATAGACAGTGTTTGAGAAAGAGAGAAAGGAGGGAGAGAAAGAAGGAGAGAAAGAAAGGATGGAAAGACTGGGGGGAAGAGGAGAGAGGAAGGACTGAATGTACTGAACAACTTCATATGGAAAACCTTTCATTTACTGAGTTTGGGTAGTACAAAGTTCACATTCGGAGTTTGATTGCCATGATTACTTTTTAGCTCAGGTCACTTCAGTATTACTTGGTGCTGGTGTGATTTGCCGTGATGTCTCAGAGGGGTGATGAGGATGAGGGCTCGGAGCATCTCAGGAAAAACAGTTTAGCAGAGTAGCCCTGGCCACCTGCTCAACCACCAACTGTTCACACATTTTTTTTCCCTTTTTTTAAGCAAATGTGCCAAAGGATATCAAAACACATTTATCAGAACACTAAAGTAATAAACTAGAACGAGGTGTTGGTTTAAATAGGAAATGTGGTGGAAAGATATATTAAAAAGGTTTGAAAAACACTCCTCTCTTGATTTTGTCCTTGAAGGGTGAGTTAATCCCGCTAGTAGTATTTTCTAGTTCAGCAGCTCCCAGGTTGTATAACGATAGACACCTGCAGCACAGGCTCCCTCCTCCTGCCACCCTGAGACTCCAGCTCCTGGTCCTGCTCCTTCCCCCCCGCATTCCCACATCCTCGTGCCCCCCCAACACCTTCTTCATGCTGGGCACACTCACCAGGTAGGAACTATTTCCTTCCCTCCACAACAGCCATCCCAAACACACTGACCAGGCTGTTTCCTTTCTGTCTCTTACCCAATCTCAGAAATCTTCTTGCAGGTCATACAGAGTCTTTATATACAAACTGGGACAAACCAGCCTAAACACACATCCTTTTTATCACTCTGTTATAAAGGGGGGGGAGGGGGGGGCAGCTTCATTTGTGCAGACCTACAGGTGTAGATACCTGAAATGGAATTTTCTGTTCTATGGAAATAATTTCTTTCCTGCTATTTTTCCCATTTTAATTCAGGATCAAAATCAGAAAATACAATTTCTAATCTGACAGAAATTCCAGTTTTTACCTACTTATAGCAACTCAGAATATGTTGCAGCATATTTTCTGCATGGAATAAATCAGCACAGTGGGTATTTTAAACACATAATGATTTTTCATTAAATTATAGATGATTTCAAAGGAAGACCCAAACATCCTGACTATTTTAAAAATGTCTTTGATTTTGGTTTAATCAATTTCTGTTACAGCTATCCTTATAAGAGCTTCATTAATTTAAATTCAGTTCAAGAGAGATATGAGACAATGCTTTCAACAAGATAGATTCCAATTGCTTGTTATGCTAAAAGCAAAAACATTATTAACTCTGCATCTAATACTCATGAGGAAATAATTAAATTTATACAGTAGATTAAGATTTTCATAAATGTTAGCTGTGTTTAGTTTTCTGGTTTTTTCAGTATGAGTAATCAGCATTTCCAAAAATTAGTCCTTTTAAAATTGGACAGCTGAAATCACTAGGCATTCTGGTTCTTCTTTTCTTTTCCCTTTTTTCCCACTATTTTTTAGCACTTTTTTTCATTTTCAAGGTAAAATACTTCCTTTTGTTCAAGGCATCTTTAGATACCCAATGCTTCTAGGAGAGGAGATTAAACTAAACAAAAGCTGTGTGTTTAATATAGTGCCATAGAGTGTAACATCCCTATCTTGGTATCTTATCAAAGACTTATAGGGGTGGGGAAAACATTCTTACAAATTTTCAGCAGGGAAATGTAACTTCTCCTTGCAAAGACTTCAAATAAAATCAGTGTGTGACAGAACCACGTAAACTTCTTGGATTTCTGAGTGTTAGAGGAGGGTCCCCCCCTGCCACATTCACTGGCAAAGGATACCAGTAATCCCCAAACTGTCTCATGCTGCAACAATGGAAACCTTTAGGAGATGGTACAGTCTGAAGCTCAGCAATTTTCTATTTTTAAATTCTAAGTATGGAAATCAGAGCCTGAGGCTATCCGTGCTGTACTCCAGCTGATACCAGACCAGTGATAGCTTCAATTATTTCTTTTAGGAAATGTAAAATTCACTTGCAGAGAATCTCCAGGTGTGTTAAAATCTCTCCTTTCTGGGTGAAAGTGCAATCTATGTCTGCCCCATTCAGGTAAAACATTTCATGGCTACACAAACAGCCACCTTCCTAATGGGCATACACAGGGCGTGGTCAGCAATAGCACCAACATCCCTAGTTTTAAATGGAACCTGTGAGGAGCTGTTGAAGCATGGTATCTTTCTTTGAGTTTGTTTTTTGTTGGTTTTATTTCTGTTTTTTGTTTTTTTTTTAGTGATGCAAATGAAAACGCCCTTGCAGTTACATGTCACTATTCCCACCACTTACTCCGACCTAGCAAGTTGCTCATGTGGATGCTTCCTAATCTGCTTTGGAATTTAGAGTTTATTGTAATCAAGTCAAAGTAAATTGGGTTAACAAAGACCTATTTATTAGATTCCTAAGCAAACCTGTTTGATTTTGAACCAGCCACAGAGCTGTGTGGGAGGACAGAAAGTACAGAGACAGAAAGTAGCGGAGGGGAAAAAAATGCCAGGCAGCTAAATGAAGATGAAGGACCGTAACCTCCCCACTTGGCACGGCGAAGATTACCTGTGTCATGGGTGGATGCTGTCAGCTCTCCCACAGTGATTCTCTCCCTTCTCCTTCCAGGAAATTACAGATGTGTTTGCAGGCAAGTAATCGTTCTTCTCCCCTCCCTTTCACCCTCACATCGTGCTTTTTAGTGATATAAGTATCCTGTCTTGAACCTATTATCTAGGTGCTTCATTGTATGTAATAAAAAAAGAGGCCAAGAGGAAGCAAAGAGAGAAGATGCTCCAATAAATCTCATATCTTAGGGCTCCTCACAGAAATCCGGCGTTCGCAATCCCTGAATTCTCTGTCAATGAAAACTGTGATGATTTGCTTGAATAGAGGTGGTAAAACAGGACGCTAAACTTGGGAACAATGTTGTGCACAAGCTACAGCAACAGTCCAGCTGTTGCTTTAACATGAAAAATTGTCCAATTATTTACTTGAAATTGTGCAAATTCTATCATGGTCCCAGGCTTTTCTGGCATTCATCTGTCACACTGTCTGTCATATAAAACCGCCCAGAATTAAAACCCACATCCCTTTAGCATCTCAGCAAAGAGGTGTTGGCCAGGGCTCTTGTTCTGATGGATGATACTAGTGACAGCTGCCAGAAAACACAGCTAAATTGCTCAACAGATACCTTGAAGGCATATGCAGCAATACGTATTACCTAAAAAGAACCAATATATATCTTTCTGTTCATCAGTTTGTACTTGCACACTTTATTCTTTAATACAAACCTTCTAAATCCAATTTCTCTGGAGTTACTTATTCAGACATCACTAGTATGATTAATAAAAATAGAACTGGAATTGACAACGGCTAGATTAAACCGCCAAGCTCAACCATCCAAAGCTATAAATTGGTATAGATCTATTGACAGAAGTGTGCCAAGGGTTTGGTCCCTCTTCCTGATAATACCATTATTTCATTATCATATATTTACTGACAGAATGGCACACCTCCTAAACCTGACTACTGAAGTAAGAATTTTTTTAAACTGTGAGCTGATTTTGGATGTCTTTTTTTTTTTTTCCCTTTTTTTTCTTTTTTTTTTTTTTTTTTTTTTTTTTTGTCTGGTTAACCGACTGAATGTACTTGATTTGTAGTGAGACTGATTTGTCCTTAATTTCTAAAGCAGACCCAGCTTGCACAGAGCTTAAATGGATCTATGAGCCTTTCTGCCAAGTAGGTCCCATATCTAGAGATGGCCCATCAGGATTAAGTGGATTTGTGAAACACAGCTTCCAGTTTTCTGGGATTTTGTATTTTTCATTTAGCTTTGGTCAAAATCAAACCAATTGCTTAATTTTATTGTATTCAGCTAATTTTGAATGCAGTTATTCTGACAAGATTCTTTTTCAATAAAAACTGTTCTATCAAAACATTTATACCCAACTTTAATAGAAGCAATAAAATCAGCATTTCACAAAATTTAAGGTTATCAACACCCTTTAGCTCTGCATAAGCTCTAAAGTAGTTACAGTCCGAAAAAGCATGGAAGAAGAGTGTTAAAAAAGTAGAAACATTGGGGTGATATAGCTGAGGTCAAACTTCAGGTCAGTAGAGGAGGCCCAAAGAGAGCACAGGTCTCCTGACTCCTAGTCTGGGCCCAGACACTGGCCAGCAACGTCTCTAATTAGCAGTGTAGATATCCACTTTATTCATGTCAATGATATTTACCTACTTAAAGCTGTGACCACAGTTGAAGAGTCACATTGAGGTTCCCTTGAAAATCCAGGTTGTTATTTTATAATTAGCATAGTATATATACATACAGGACAAGGCTGTCTCACCAATAGATTTAATTCAGCAGCTAAGCCTTGGCAGTTAGGGTACATTTTAAATACTCTAAAGCTGTTTATTTAGTCCCTGTTAATTTTAGCACTGAAGAAGCTGACCACACATTTGTTTCATGGCACTGCTATATGCCCAGCAGGTTCTGCTCTTTCTTGTTGATAAATGTATTTGCTGTCAATTCATTTTTAAGTGGCTTTTTTTCTTTTTTCAGATTAATGAATAAAAGAGAAAAAATTCCTTTGGTTGGTTCAGTTTAATTTAAAGATTAAGCTACTCCCATCTCTTCTGATTTCTGACAAAAATATGGAGGTACAAAACCATTTCAACCCAAACTGTGCCATTTCATGTAGGAGTAGACATATAATAGTATGTTGTGGGTTTTTTTTTCTCCTGATAAAATATTATATAATGGTTTTTTATTTAAATACCACAGAGGAATCAGGATATCGTGAGACAAAAATAATACTGTTAGTATTTTAAACACTTTCTATAATTTATAAATAACATTTAAGCATCAGTTTTCTGAGAAAACATAGAAGAGATGAACTTCTCAAAAAATTATAACTTCACTAGCAAGATATTCAAAGAAACATAAATAATTCAGAGGAAACAGAGAGTACAGATTTGGTGCCCTTTTTTTAGAAACCCAGCTCCATAATTTCACATGTAAATGTAGATAGTTACCACATACCATCACAGTTCCACTTGTAGTCTGTAGCTATCACACACCAACACTTTTGTAACAGTCCTGTATCCTACAGTCCCTTCACCTTACAGGATAGCCAGTTCAATATTGCAATCAGGAGATGTTCAGCTGGCCCAAGAGTTGGTTCAGCTGTGGACCAGCTATGATGAATAAAAAATTTTGGAGGATGTATGCCCTCCTCATTCAAAGTCTCTATTAGATTGGTACAATGTGGCATTGGTTCCTTGTAGATGAAGCTCAAAAGTGTTAAGCAACTGCCTATCTGGTGTTAAAATACAAAGGAAACCAAGGTGAATGGGACTATAAAATCAGAAAAAGGAGAGAAAGAAGCTGCTCATATAAACGCCTTGAAGCAGCATACTGCAAAGCAGTATTCAGGAAGGCAATGCAGTTAGAGAAAGGGTTGTCTAAGCAAGGAGGAGGTCAATATGAAAGCAACTGAAAGACCTGAATGTCAACGTGGGAAGTTTGGAGAGACAGGAACTGTTGGTGCAAAATATAAAAAATGCTATCAAAGAGACAGACAAAACGGTGGTTGGACTAGATGACCTCTAAAGATCCCTTCCAATCCAAAACATTCTATGATTCTATGAAAACCAAGAGGAGGAGTTGTCATGACTGGAATCAAAGGTGTGTGGTGGCCAGGAAAAATAGAAATAAAGGTTACATGGGTGAGACAGCATTCTATGAAAATTGAGTGCTTTAGGTTTTTTTTTTAAAAAAATGGTAGCATAGAAAAAACTGGATTGGTTTAGGGCAAAATTTCTTTGAGGTAGAATGGTTTGTGATAGGGACCTATTCTTGGTCTCCACACTTGGTTATAGATATAGATAAAGAACTTTGTCAAAAATACTCCTATAAGAGAGAAAAGGTAATGTGAATTATGTCATACTGAGAATGCGTAACTTCCCTAACACAAACTAATTTGGACCGGATATGCCCAACATGAAAATGCCGTGCTGGAAGACACAAAATTGTGCTCTGCACTTCCTTTTTTATCATTATAATGTCTGGCTCAAACTTTGAGAAAGAGTTTAGACTAATTCACATTTCTGTCTGATAAAATTAAAGCATAGGGGTTTGGCAACAAATTAATATCCATTGGTGATTTTTGAAAAGTTTAATAAGATAAATTAAATATTACGAAGTGATGGAAGAGTAATTTTGAAGTAAGAAAAAAAAATCAGAGCTTGTTTAGTACCAAAGCAATAAACTATTTTTTTTTAAATGGTGGAAAAATAACTGTTACTTTGAAAGGTGGACTCTGTTGCTTTGCAAGATTTATATATCTTACACCACCTATTCATAAGATACTTATAAATATTGTTTTAATAATTGTGTAGCTTGACTTTTATTGTTTGAACATGAAATTGTGAGATTCAAGGATAGTTTAGCTTACCTGTTATTTCTTTGCTAGACAAGCCTAAGAACTTAGTCTAAGATTTGATTTTTATTTCCTTTGCATACAATATTCATACACATATAACATGTTTCTCCACAGAAACTAGGGGTACTGGTGTTTACACTAGTGCGAGCATATGCATATGAGAATAACAAAGGCAGAAAATTGCCTGAGTAATTTCCAAGCGAGACAAGCTGAGGCATTTCTTACAATATATTTATTTTTCTTAAATTATATGGTAGGTTAAAATACAAAGTTTAAAAAACTTCCTTAATTTTTTAATAAATTTGTCAACGATCAAATACTACTATAAACAGTTGGGCTTAAATTTGGATTCTATTCAAATTAGTCGATAAAAGAGAGATTAAACAGCCCTGGCAAAAAAAGTTGCAGCATTTTGTATATCGTAGTTAGCTTTTGTTAGTTGTGTAGTAGGAAAAATGAAATATATATCAAAAAGTAACAGTAAGTACATGTTAATGTTTAAAATATTTGAAAACTAAGCTCCAACGTGGTATGTTCTAAACACCCACTACCACCATCCGCTATTTTATTTATTTGTATGTGGACTATTTTTAACTTTTCTCTCGTAAAACAATTTTTTCAATTTTCATTTCAAATTATGGTAGACTGGAATAAACTTGTGACCGATTGTCGTGGTTTAACCTGGCTGGCCACTAAGCACCACGCAGCCGCTCAGTCACTCCCCCCCCTCCCTCAGTGGGATGGGGGAGAGAATCGGGAAGGGGAAAAAAGGTTAGAGCCGAGGGCTGAGATAAAGACAGTTTAATAAGAGAAAATAATAATAATAGTAATAATGAGAATGATAACAAAATATACAGAATATACAAAACGAATGATGCACAATGCAATTGCTCACCACCCGCTGACTGATGCCCAGCCCGTCCCGAGCAGCGATCAGTACCCAAGCAGCGATCACACTGCCCGCGACCGACCGACACACCAAACCCCCCCCCCCCGAGCATGACGTTCTATGGTATGGAATAGCTCTTTGGACAGTTTGGGTCCTAGCTGTGCTGTACTCCCAGCTTGTTATGCACCTGGCCGAGCAGGAGAAGCTCAAAAAGTCCTTGAGCAGTCTGAGCACTGCTTGGCAACAACTAAAAACATCAGCGTGTTAACAACATTCTTCTAGCACTGAATCCAAAGCACAGCACTATGCTAGCTTCTGTGAAGAAAATTAACTCTATCCCAGCCGAAACCAGGACACCGATCCTGGTATGAGTATTGCTGATACAGATTTTCAACTTTTGTTTGTAACGCTCACTAAGAATTGTACCGATAAAATAAAGGTTTCTGGCCAGGTATGGCTTGGATTTATTGCCATGTCACATGACTATTAAAAACAGTTAATTTGTTTTTGTCAAAAGTGCTTCAGAAACTTGAAACTCAAATCTACATTCAAAGTCAAGATGAAAGGGAAATATTAAATTAATTACCAAATAAACCAAGTTTGGGTAACAAATTAAACTTTATACACCACTAAATGAAAGACCAAGGTGAAATCTTGGCCTATTTTTCCCCAGTGATAAAACTCAGTGAGGTCTAGGGAGGACTTCTGATTTATTTTATATGATTCACTCAAGCAGATGAACACAATTCCTAAGACTCCTCTCCAAAGCTCTGTTGGAAAGACAATTAAATGCTCCAGACAGTGATCTAACTACATATTTCACAGATAGGACCCTGCATAAAGAAATGTTTACATTCTTGAACATGACATAAGAAAACTAAAATTAATTTCCTTGGCCAGGGAGTCTGACTATAGAAGCCTGAAATGTATTTTAAGCAGCTGGAAAGAAAAAGTGATTCAGTTTTTCCCCAGTACATGCTATTCCTACCTGTGGATTGAAACCAACTTCCTCTGTCTTTGAAGCCCAGAGCTGGGTTACACTATGTTTGACGTTGCTGGGTGGAGACATCTGAAGTAGTTCTGGAAGAGGAAGTGAGCAAGGTTGCTCAATATGCTGCATCTGGTCTACCCACCTAATCCAGAAAGGGTAGAGTCCCTTGCCCTGGGTGTACATGGCTTCTGGCACCCAAGCACCTGGTCTGCATGGTGACAGACATGTTTACATGTTTTCTGCAGAGAGGTGTATTTCCCCATTTGTGTGCTTTCCATAGTCGAGACTTTTAACACAGGACTTTTGTTATCTTTGAAAAGGAGATCTAGAAACAGAGAGATAGAAAGACCAGCCCCTTGCCCCAAAGTCAAGATCATCTATTCCCAAGCCTTTACTGACAGGTGTTTGTCACGAGTCTTCTTGAAAACCTGCAATGAGGGAGACTTCACAGCATCCCCAGGCAATCTATTACTTATTGCAAAACATCTGAAAACAAGCTCAAAGGTACAAAAGGTAAATTAAAAATCTGCTTGGAAACCTCAGACAGGTGCTTTGGGGAAATCACAATCTGCTTTAACACTTGGAAAATACTGTTTATCTTATTCATGAAATCTATAAGTACTGCATATACAATTATATAAAGCAGTAATATGCTAAGTACTATTAACTGATATTACAGATTACTTAATCAGTCCTAGTCTTGGGCTGTCTGTTGTATCTGGTCTACAAACACAGAAAGACTCTCTTTGTCCCTGGGAAGTTGTACTCAAGGTATAAAAGAAGAGGCAGCCCATGGGCAGACCAATCCAAACCCACAAAAAGTACAAGGCAGCACTGGAGAGCAGGTAGGCAGCATTTAGTATTGCAAACTTTCAAGAAGTTTTTGTGAGCTTTTAATGGGATCATGGAACTGAAGGAAGAAGGAGAGATAACTTTGCACTTATTTGCAGATAACTCCCTGCAGGTACAAGAAGCATCACAGAAAAAGCAGAAAGATTGTTTCAACGTGAATCCAGCAATACAGGAGGTTGATGGCATGGACTAGTCGAGAGGCAGACAAGCGGCTTCTCTGTAATGAATGGGAGATAACTTAAGAAATGATACGACAATAGTAAGAAAATGGGAATAGACTGAGAGCACCTTAGAAATTGATGGTGAGCAGCTTGTATTTGATTAGATTAACAGAAAGAGAACCACCGAGAACTGCTTACAGAAGACTTATAAATGAAGAAGTAGTACCAGAAAGAAATCTTCTCCTCAATATTTTTCTGGAAGATTAGGGGGGAAATAGAGAAGATTACATTTGTCAAGGTTGGGTAAAAGAATACTTTAAGTGATGTAGGTACAAAAAAAGGCTAGATGAAGAATTCATCTGTGTGCTTTGATATAAAGTTCATGTTTTAGTTATGTTATTCAGGAAAAAAAATCTGCAAAAGGTAGACATAACTTGTATGTTGGAAACACAAAGGGTCCGAATTGAGGTTATTATTTGCAGAAGACTGGTACGATGATAGCGATATTTTCTGCAATGATTAGGAAAATATGTAGTAAGATGACTTGCTGGAATTAAAATTAAAAGCTCCATTTATCAGCCATGTGTTACTAGATGCAATTGCTTGTAAACCAAAGGAAAATATCTGAGGCATTGGACAAGATTTTGGGGGGCAGGGGGGAAAGAAATCAATCTAGATTATGGTTGTAGATCTGTGAGTAAAGAAACTGGGGCGAAAAGTTTGTGCTTGCTGGTGAGGCTTATAGATGGGAACTAAGGGAAAAAAAATCTTTATCCAGTTCTAGAGTGTGTGTGGTGGTTTTGTACTTTGCAATGCCAAACTCTTCTGTTGTGAACATGTATAATGACACTGCTTTGGATCACTATTGTACTCACACATTGTAATTATATAGGAGGAGTGATCAGCAAAGAGAAAAATAACTTTCTGAAGCTTTATCAACCTTCAAGATATGCTGATTTCTAGTACATCTAAAGGAATATGTTGTTGGCACAAATTGTATTTTCAACTTGTTTCTTCACAAGTATTAAATATTCAAAATAAATATTAAAAGTATGTTTAGCTGAACAGATTTTGTGACGATATTGGCTTAATATCACTGTGACATTGGGCATTTTAATTCCAACCCACAAGAAACTACCAATGAAAGAAACTTTGGTTATATGAAAAGGTGATATTAATAAAGCATTGATCTTGTATTTCTCTGATGCTAGTGAAGCAATTTAGTCATTCTGCAGAGGAGAACTCTAGACTATACTGTTTACTGATAAGTTCTCACTGTGTATTTCCATGGGAAGAAAGTGTACATGTGAGGGACTAGTTCTGGAGAGGTTTCATTGCAGCAAGGAACTCTGTAAGTATTCTAAATGGTCATGAGGACCATAAAAATTTATTCAGTACAAGTCCATTACCATAAACCCAACATTTTTAGCCCCTACTCTTTCTCCCATCCAGCAGAACTGGAGTAGACCTAGAAAGATAAAAAGATATGTTCAGAGGCCCCACAGGCTCCAGCCCTGACACAGATGGATTCTTGTGTCCTCAGTTGTTCTACAGAGCTTCTACCCTGAGTTGTGATCTGCATTATTTTTTTTTTTTAACACACAAAACCACAAACTTGAAGGTTTTTGTGGGTTTTGGGGTGGGGTTTTTTGTGTGGTTTATTTGGGGTTTGTGTTTGCTTTTTATTTTTTGTGGGTTTTTTGATTTTTATTTTTTTAAACACATTTTAAACATGCTTATGGCCCATTAAACTTTCTTCATTTTAACAGAAAATGGGCTATTTCAGTTTAATTGCTTTAGTTTGTTTGTAGAATTATTTGAAGCCTGTTATTCTAGCATTGCTTGCAGCTTGGAGAAACTGTGCGCTGATAAACTGTTTTGATCCCTACATAAAACAGAAGTAGTTAATCCTCTGTAGGCTAATGGAGTGAGAAATTTTCCTAAAAAAAAAAAATATCTTACAAACAGACCTATAAAATTTAGATTTTATGTAGAATAACTACCTGAGCAGTTCCCTGTTGAAATGCCAACACCTTTACATCATGAAACAGAACGTAACTGTGTCCTCACCCTGCCATATTTCATGAGGTTACTGCCATGACCTGCGAAGTCAACGCAGAGGTAGTACACAGAGTTGTGTTCCTTCTCTGTGTATGGGCTCTGAGTGGAACTGGGCCTTCATAAAAGGAGTCCTTTGAGGAATTTAATCGAGTTTAATTAGGCTTGATAACCTTCTACAAAGAAGTTTTTTGCAGCAGGACCCTTACAGAGGTATCTTAGTGAAACCTGTGGTCATTTTAGCTCCAAGGTAAATGAGCTTCAATGATTTTACTATGGAAAAAAAATTCTGCATATTTTTTCAAAGCACAGCTCTCACCACTTTGGCTTCACATCGTACAATAGGTTGAAAGAGTGCATATAAACACTGTGCAATCCATATCACCTCCTGAGTCGTTTAACAAATTGTATGGTCAGCAGTTCCAAGATCCCTCTTTGTGCATAATTAACATCAGTAGAGGTTAATTACAGTTACCCATAAAGCTTCATTACAATCAAGCAGAGAGTAAAACTAATCTGAACAGTTTAATTATTTAAAAAATTATATTATATAGTCAATGGGATCATCGCTGTACAATAGAGTTTATACCTTTTCTAAAACACACTCCAAAACTTCTGATCTATTTTGCAAGTATTGTGTGCAGGGAATTTTATAAAATACGATGTTAAGTCAGGTAGACAGGCTGTAAATACTTCTAATCACTAATAGGAACACAAGTAGCTGCACAAATAATGCAAAGGAACAGGCCAATGCTGAACCTTGATTGTCTGAAAAGAAAATTTATCAAAACTTGGTTGTGATGATGCAGGGGCTTTCACTTCACAATTACCTTTCTCCAAGGTGCAGTTGCAGTGTTTTATCTATTAACCACCTTCTTCCTGCATTCTTCATTCAAAGCTAGAACAGTCTAAGATGTTAGCATTTTTCTCTATGTCACAAAACCTGGCTATAAATTTTCCAGCAAATGGAAATGTTAGATAATCCTGTGTTCCTCTTTAAATCCTTTTGAAACCGTCTGTACATGGAGCAGGTAAATGTTACTCTGGTAACTCACTGAAGTATCTTCAAACTGAATTTAACAGTTTATCTCTTCACAGAGAATGAAAGAAAGAATATGAGAGAAAAAAATGAGAGGAAAGAATTCTTCTTGCAAATGCTTGAAAGCTGGTAAGACTAGACCATCTTCTTAGTGCATGTAATTTTTACATGGTTTTCATTGTAATCTGAAATTTCAAATCAGTCTGTAAAATTACCTGATTTATCTAGATGCAGGCATGCAAGGTACTGTGCCAAGGATTTATCACCAAAGGGAATAAGTATGCCTTCCTATAGAAAGACTAAAGTTTAAATCTTATTTTTCACCATAAACTACAGTCACAACAAATCCAGAATACCCTATACCCTAGTCTCTGGAACATATGGAGTAAGCTGAAACAGGCAGGAGCAGCAGAGAATTATCTTATATTAAAAAGGTAAAATTATTATAGTGCTCTAAGATCCTTCCAATGGCCCTTCCAATTTGCCATTGTATCTGTCAATGCCAGTAACTTCAAATACTATATTTTTAGAATGTTACTGGATACAGAGAAAATTAGTTTGAAATTCTGTGAGAAAAATGGGGATAACTCTTCAGATGTGCTCAGATACCAACTCAAATACTCAAAAATCTCAGTGAATTTGGGCTTCCAAAGTGATTTAAGCAAAGAACAAAAAAACCTAAGAAATTTCTTGATGAAACACTGAAATAGATTTCATTGCAACATACTAAAGTAGATACACAAAATATGAACATTCAGTCAATATCTACATCAGTCTTATTAAACAGTACATAAATTACACATATTTAATAGCAAGATATGGCTCCAGGGATGCTGGAGGGAATGTGTAATACCCTTATGTTATCCATATCTTCTAAAACTTTCCAGAAATTAGAACATATTGGAAGGGTGTTAAAGAAATGACCCATAGGATTCCTAAGGAAACACTACCGATTGATTGGTCTCTATGTCTATTAGATTATATCTTTGATATACCTAGTTTATAGTAGGAAAAGTTTTCTAAAATGAAGAAATTATTTTGTGACAATGAGTTTTACTGCAAGATAACCAATATGCTTCTGCAAAAAGGGTTTGCAAAGTTATTTCAGTACTTTAAAAATGATGGTTAATGGCAAGCATAACAATGACTCCCCCATCTGGACTGATTTCTAAAGTTTTTGTTGAGATGCTGAGGAAGAAACAGGCTACATTCTTCCATCCTCTTATAAAGGCCAGTACCTGCCTCAAGCCTGAGTAAGCAGATTTGACATGGGTATTGCCAAGAGAGCCAGGGAATGCTACTGGCTCTGGCTACTTCTCGCTCATGTAAAAAGTCTGCATTTATCCTCCCATAGAGATGCTGTATAATAGAATTACAAGGCATTATTCCATCTTTTTTTTTTTTTTTTCCCCATTTCTTGCATTCCACAGGAGGAACAGGTTAGGCTGGCATGCAGATCCCAGGGAAGCCAGCTCAAGGCTGCATAGAGCTGGAAGAAGTTAAACTTCTATGATTAAGAGATCTTTCTGTTGGTTGTATAAAATATACCATTTCACAGGAAAATATTGGTTTACATGCTAGCAGAATCTTGAAAAAAGAAGTCTTAAAATAATCTCATAATTATTGAAATGAAATATTTTTATTCACGCCTTTTTTGATGGGGGATACGCAGGAGAATGTTTAATAAGTAACAAAAGAATTTTTTTCCTCTACAAGAGAAAAAGTGGAACAGGAAAACATTATAGAATCTCACTTTTTCCATGATGGGAAACATAATGGGCTCCTTGTTCTCCAGTCAACATATTTTACTCATCCTGTGTTCTTCTAATCCATTGGAGTTTATTTGCAGGGAAGACCAGATTTATTCCACGACTTTTGGAATTTATATGCAATTAACTAGCAAAATTGCCACATTGTATAGGGCACAGAAGCAACTAACAAAACTGTGAACAATTGCTAATTCATAATGTAAGCAAGGCATACTCCTAGTTCTTTTTTGAACCATCAAGATAAAGTAAGCTTAGTTTTACAATGTACCTCTTGTTATTTTGGTTTCTATTAGTTGTAAGTTACTTTAATATAGCAGGTCTATTTCCTTGTCCTTTTGCTTACTATGTTCCTTTCTTAGAAAATATTACAAAACCATATTTCAAAGAATAACTTTCCACTGTGAGGATGATGCTTCTCACTGTCACTGACAGTCTTAGATTCAATTACCATTCACTAATAAGAAAAACCCTGAAAAAAATAAAACAAAAGAACAGTAAAAACCCATACTCGAAAGAAAGTGTTGACAGCAAAAAATAAAAGAAGCAGTAGAGTTCCATGACATTTTCTGGGGACTTTAATATTGCTTTTTGCTAAATGGAAGGAATCCAGATAATGAGGTGAACAGAGCAACCTAAAATCTTAATGTAAATTAGGGAAGATTAGGTTAGAATAATTTCTAATAACAATAAAAAAGGAACTGTAGCACTGATTCTTTTTGCAGGGAAACAGAGAACTGCGTATTTTTAAAATAAAGAAAAAGAATTAGCCCATCAAATTGTTGAAACACACTCAGCTTTAACCCCAAATTTAAATTGTGTGGCCTAAGGTATTCAAGTACTGAAAAGAGCACATTGTGGTTATAGTCCCAGTCCTTTCAATGGGTCTTAAAGGCATGCTTGGCTTAGAAATCTGCTTGGCGTAGGGCCCTAATGAGTGAGTTAAGCAATTCGTGGTGGACGCAGTTCAGAAAAGGACAAAAGCAGGTATTAAACCTTAGCTCATTTTTAAATGCTTTAAAGAAATTAAGTTCAAATACAGTGCTTAAAATCTTCAGTAGGGAGCCACAGGAAATGCAAGGTCAGCCAGTTAAGTGTGCGGATATGCCCACATTTCCTTCTGAGGGTCACCCCAGCCACCTGTAGCCCATAGCTTGAAGAGGCAGCTCCTGCCAAGGCTGTTGCAGGTACAGCTGGGGATGCACCTGCCAGGACAGCCCCAAACCCATTTGCTCAGGTAGGCTGCTCAGTGAAGCAAGCATTTAGATGGGGAAGAAGTAGAGCATGGGGCATACCATGTTCCCTAGAGCACTGGAGGCACATTCACCAAGGCAGATTTGTAGTAAGCCAGATGGACACATGTTATAGATGATATGGCATGGAAGTCATGCTCAACTATCATCAGTTGCTAACTTCCCTAATTTGGGGGTAAGAAAATAGCTAGCACTTGATTTTAGCATCTCTAGCAACAGGTAAGTATATTTATCTATTTCTCTCTCCCACTTCCCCATTCATGTAGCTTTTACTGGTTTCCATTATGCATTTTTTTATGGTACTGTATTTTTTAAAAACAGTTTTCTCTTACCAAACACACACACAAAACCAAAAGGCAAACCCTATGGGCACTGTGGTAATAAAATTAATCTAAATAGAACTTAATTCTCTGAAATCAGTTTTGTTCCACTGCATTTAGCAGTATGAAATAAAAGAAACCATGTTTTATAATAAAAAAAAGGTCTAATGTAAATTGAAAAACAACCTAAATTTTCATCAAAAGGGAGGTAAACCAGTTTCAGATGTGAAAACTTACTTTTTATTTTTATCATTAAATGGCAAACATTTAATAGGGTGGTTTGTGGAATGACCAAAGTGATTTGGGATACAAAAAATACATAGAAAACACATGACCTGCCATGAAGAATGTGATAACATTCTTTCCAGTGCTTACCAGAATGTAGCTGTCTAAATGAGCAACACTTCATTTAAAATATTGTGTGATGGATCATGGAATTAGGAAAAAAGTCAACGTATACAACTAAAAACTTTTGAAATTTTATAGGAGTGTTTGGCAAACAAAAGTCATTTCTAGGATTACAGAATGCACCCAGGAGGTGAACCTGAAGGATAGAAAATACCACAGATTATATATGTGAAATGACAGGAAAGTCATAGAAACGGATACAAGCTGTTTTAACACTTGAGTCATTTGGGACTTCTCAACAATTCATTCTACCTACGTTTCGGGGACTCTGCCAAAAAGCTTTTCATTCTTTTATCTGACTTAGAGTGCAGATGGCTGTGTGTTGGTGCATGCTCTGAATAGATGTATTAGATACAGCTAACAAATCTCTGGGTAACAGAGGAAGGGGGAAAAAAATATGAGGTTTTAGGAAAGAGAAGGGGAAGCTATATAGAGAAACAGTTGCCGAAAACCTTAGTGCCAGGGTTGCCACCCAGGGGTGAACATGTAGCTGCAGAAATGCATGGATTCTATGTAACACATTACAAATATTTCTCTTTCATGTGATTTTTTTTTTTTTGTGGTCACGTACAACTATTTGTGTTTTTCAGTGACATAACACTACCTGCCCACTGCGGGTGTTTCAAGCCTGATCCAAAACTACTGATACTGGGAGACATTTTCCCCTTGAATCCATGGAATTTTGGATCTAGTTCTCTTTCTTATTCATCATTTTTCAGTAAAAAAAAAAAATATTAGTACTTCACCTCTCTTGAAAACAATATTGACCTTTGTTTGGCTTTTCATCCAAAACATTGTTCCTTTATGAAGTCATGTCAGAGGAAGAGCTATTAATTTCCCAAAGGGTATGCAGCACACATTTTGCAGATGAGCCTGACTGTGTACAGGAAGAAGCCTTCAGTTTTAGATAAACAGTAACATATTCCAGCAGGATGATTTAAAAGACAATTGTTATCATTTTTCACTTCTTTTTGCTGACAGCCACAGTGGTCTAACCCATTACTGGACCGGCTATGTTTGCCAGCTCCCATTCACAGGTTTCACAAGAACAAAAATTCTTTGTATTTAGCTGCATAAAATGGAAATTGTAATTTCTAGCTGCTCCCCCCAGCCCCAAATTTCTTACATGCCCTCCAGAGTAGGAGCCAAGTGACCTATGCACTTCTTATTCCTGAGAATTAAGCTTTTAGGATTCAGCAGGATAAACCTTATGACAAAAATTATGAAACAGCAAGGCTGTGTAGCTCTTTCCTGTGCCTCTTAACAGCCCCACAGGAGGTCACTGAGATCATACCCTACAGCTTCAGCATCATCTCCCCTCATTTACATTTTATCTAATTTTCTCTTGTCTGTCTTGGTACTTATCACCGTAATTGCCTTGCAATGAGTTTTGACAACTACTGCGAAGGCGGGGAATATGGGCAGGAAAGTGGCTGCTACAGGTCTAAAATCTCAGAGGCTGCCACCATGAATTACTGTGCAAAATGAGAGTGGGAAACCCTTAGGTTTGCAGCAGAGAACCCCAAGCTAGCAGGTGGTTTGTCTATCAGCAATTTTTTTTGTTGTTATTTTTACCCCTGGGTTTCTGGATGTGCTTGTTTGTCATCCTACATTGTTTATATCCATCCAGTTTGATGCATAGTACAGAATTACAGTTCAGATTTGCCTGCTGGAAAAAGTCAAGGTGTGTGGTCTGTGACATCTTCCCAGGGAAACAGCAGAATTAAGTAAATGAAAAGTGATGCAAGCCTTTTAATAGCATTTAATTGGTAATTGAATGCTTTAGGAGTAAACAACTGTTAAATAATATTGATGAAAGGTCTGTCAAAAGATGAATACATTGTCTGGTAAGCAACTGTGTGGGCAAATATTTCAATTGCTCCAGTCTAGCCAGACACACTGTGTCTGAGTAATTCCTGAACCTGGTCTTTTAAATTGAGCTGGGCTGCTTTCCAGACAAGAGCAAATCTATCCTCTGGGTTGTATGGCTAAAGACCTCAGTGCAGAGCTATGATCGTTGTTCCTTCTGTGATTTCCCATTCTTTCAAATCCTGACATTTTATGTTACAACATTGTTTTTGTTGCTGTTGCTTTAATCCCCTAGATACTGCTAGATTTAGAAAGCGGTAGAATAACTAAACTACTGTACAAGGGCTTGCTTCATCATTACAGATTAGGATTCCAGTTCTCCAAAGCTTCATATACGTGGGATAAATCTTAGCATGACTTACTCAGGAGTTGCCCTTCAAATATTTGCAGGACTTAGTCACAGACAGAGTTTCTGTTTAACCAAAATTTTCTTTAGTCTGCTGGTAAAATGAAATAGTTGTGATGATCTGTGCATTTAAAGGAGATCAAGAAAGGGTGAAAGCATTCCGTAACAACCCTTTCAATTCCAAATTTTGTTACAGACTTTATCATACTACATGCATGGTCTTAGCTGTATGCACAAAGAGAAGTCCTGCTAGTTCAAACTCAGTGGGACCAAAACCATCTAACAGGAATATTTAAGTAGACTTGATCATATATTCTCTATGTAACAGATACATCCCTAAGCCTAGAAATATTTTCGTGATCATAAATACGTTCAGTCTTGTTTTACTTAAGGAGCTCATGCTCACGCTTACAATTATAGCATCTTTGCAGTATTAAGACCAAATTTGTGGTTAGTAACCACAAATAAATATAACAACATAACTCTTGAACCTCACTTGTTACTGTTTATATACAGGGAAGATCAAATATGGCTGTTGTTCACCTAATGATACTTATAAGCTAAAGGATTTGTGCCTTTAAATTTATCATTGTTACAGACAAATCTGTTTCAAAAATCTGGTGTTGTAAGACATAAAACAGGGAGAATGTGATAGCACCCCTGTGCTTTTTTCACCTAAACCAACACAGTATTATTTGAGTAAACACACATTACAAACTATCCATTACAATTTTAAAATACCTATTAATCTTGCTGGTAGTACTTTTTTGGCAGGTTTTTTTTTTTTTTTTTTTTTTTAATATAGTGGAAACATTGATACACTTGAATTGTCTGTAAGTAGTAATTTTAGTATGCCTTTTTCTTGACAAAATTACCAGAACTAGCAAGTAAAAACATAAAAATAAAAACATGTTTAGTCCAGATTTTTAAGGACAGGTATCCTTCAAAAGTTTTGCAGGACCTGGGTGGCTTAGGTTCCACCATTAGAAGTGACTTAGATATTAGGGGTCTGCACCTCATAGACTTCCAGGAAGACTTAATATACTACCAAAATGTACACGATATTCTAATACTTCCTTTATTGTAGAGATGTAACTCTTTACATTGTAGTAACATGCCAGTAAGACAGCATCCAGCTGGGATGCAAAATAATATTTTCTTCCCTTTATTTCCAAGATTGAAATTAATCCTTGCATTAGATACTGACAGATTTTATTTTGGGGATTAAATGTGCTCAAAGCCTTTGTTCATAGAAATGCAGCATGTGATACAGAGATGACTCGAAGCATTATCATAAGCTAATAAAAAGACAGATAATAAGGACCAAATCAGTAGAAACCAAATTTCAAAGGTAAAATTCCCTCTGCCTGCAAATTTTCTTTCCTTTTCTCTCCCCTTTTCCCTTGTACCCTTTCTGCTCTACTTTTGGATTCAAACTCATTTCTTCACTATGTTATTTTATGGAGCCGATGAAAACCTGATAACCCCCCTTTGCTAAGGAGGCAGAAGAACTAATTGCTTTTTGTTCACTATCTTGGCTGATGGGTGAGAAGCTAAAACCCAATTTATCCAGTAATTGCTACGTTCATGAAAAACAGCATCAAAGCCTTGATGCGTTTTACTGTTGTCTCTTGGGAAGGCTCATGTCTAATTCTTATGCTGATATGGCTCATAATATAGTCCTCTGACTCTTCTATTTGCTCTTGCAATTACAAGGTTTCTTATTCCATTGTGCATATTCCTCTGAACTAAGATTAGCTTAACTGAGCTTCCTTTGAAAACTTGCCTACCCATCAAATGCATCAGGCCTAATGCATTCTGTAGCCACGCAAAATCAATGAACAGCACAATTTTCTGCTTCCTGCAATGATCAATAGGATTCACATAATGGGTGGAAAATTTTTAATCATGACAGCCCAGCATCTAGCGGGCATAAATCTTCCCTGCATTATAACCTCTCCATTTCCCACTAGTGCAAATTTGCAGGTATTGAATAATATTTATGTAGCAGATACATTATGAAAAGCAATACAATTAGAACTTCACACTTCAGTGATGATAGGTTGAGATCCCAGAGGCCTGTTTCCTAGACAATGTACTGGCTTCCATATTCCAAAGGCAAAATCCTTTTCTCCTGAAATTATGCTTTTGCTGAAACTATACTTCCCAGGATGAGGTCTGATACAGCTCAGGAAAATGTGAATTCAGGTGGACCATAGCTAAGAATAAGTACATTTCAATGAGAAAATAATCTGTGCTAAATGAGCAGTTCCTGTCTCTGATAGTGCTTGCTTTTCCACTGCTGTCCTGGCTCAGCTCACAGAGACGCAAAAATCTCTCCCTGGGTAGAGAGTGGTAACTCCACTTTTCTGCATTTCTTTAATGAGAGTTTAGAAATAAAGACAGAATTGTAATATTAAAAATTAAATATTTTTTTCTGTTTTCAATTGTCCATATTTAAAATTACTTGCTCTTTTCATTTACTTATAAAATAATAGAAAGAAAATAATTCTCCAGTAATTAAAAGTATATCTATAAAGGTTAATAAAGTAATCACTAAATGAACATTCTTCTCATTGCATGCACGTTTCCTATGTCTGATGACTATGGGCATGATTTTGAAGAAACTGGGGGGGTCTGATGCCTCAATTTCAAAAGGGTATTTTAAACGGCAGTTTTAGAAAACTTGGAGTACCTACCTACTTTATTAAAGTCTAGTACCGTATTCAGTGCTTAAATAGTTATTCTAAATAGCAGAACATTAAGCAGCACCACCTTATTCTGAATTGATAACCACTGTGGAAAACATGACTGGATGTTTGAACTGGAGTTATGCAGATGTTGCAGTCCTTCTTGTAGAGTCCTTTCCCCACTGCCTTTGGGCTTGGATCAAATGCTTAAAGGAACACTAGGCTTCCTAAAATCAGTGCCAGGTCAAACTGAGTGTCAATTTGTGGGTTTTCTTTGTTTGTTTTTAATGAAAGCAGACCATGCCTTCAATGTGTAGCTGGGGAAATTAACAAAATTGGGATGATAAATTTTCCCCCCAACTCTAAAGTATTAATACTGCAAAATTAAATTCAAGAGCAAGATAAAAATCCAGATGCACTCAGTGAATTTTAATCAAAAGAAACTTGAGCGTCTTAAAATGTAATTAGTCATTAAAATGAGAAATTTGTAGGTTTGACCAGCTTGAGCTTCCATCTCTGCAAAGTATCTTTTCAATTAGAAGTACTAAAAGTGTTTCTGGAAACATTTGTTTCTAATATTTTTCTTTCATATTTTTCACGTCTGAGAATATATACTTGTGTTATTTAGGCTTTTTAAAAGTGTACTTGGTTCTGAGGGAGTTCTGCTGACCAAGTAGATACTAGAAAGTGTTAGAGAAAACCTACCTTGCTCATTGTAATTGGGGTCATATATATTTATATAATCCCACCCCTTATATTATTTAACAGTGTGCCTTCTATAATGTTCTTAGACGTACACATAACACACAGTCTTATATCAAATATTGCAAACCTTTGTGGGGAAAAAACCACTCTCTGACAAAATTTGACAAGCACTTTTGTAGTGTTTAGCTTATTGTATTTTGTGTAAGAAACAGGAAAGGATTTGGCTTAAGAAGTTCAGTAGGAATATCAAGTTTGAATATTGGTACAAACATTGTCATCATTCCAAAAGTGTCTGTGTAGTAGTGTGTGTTTCTCTAATTTAGCGTTTTCTCAGGAAAAGTTAAAAAAAAATTATCTGTGAAAGTACAAAGGAATACTTAGGTGCCTAGAAGCAGCTTCTTAAGGTTAAACAGCAGGACGCTATGTTAGGGTACACCAGTGCCTTTTACTGCTCTGAGTCTACAGACCTCAGGGTCTGGTCTTAACTGGGGAAGAGAGGAAGGTCTGTAGCTCAAAGGCTTAAAGGAATGAAACAGCACCTGAACTTCTGCAAGTGCTTGAGACATAACCCACTCCTCTGCCTGGCTACATAGCTCGCAGGCCCCACTACCAAAGGAGAGCAAGCACATTACCTGTTACATACTACAGTTATATAAATCTTTACAGTCAAGTTCTAGGAATGGATTTAATTTTCATCACCTGTCATTATGTTATAATCACAACCCTGTACGGTTTAGTGCCGAGACATTTTTTTTTTGTCCTTGCCAGACTGTCATAAGAATATCTTTATGACTCCTTACACTCAGTGAATCAGAATAATGATTCACTATGCCTTTGATCTTGGCGCAGAGTAGGTTTCACTGGGTATGAACAGAAGCGCTAGCCAAATGTGAACCACTGAAAACTTAGACTGGTAAATAATATTCAAAGAAGTCAAAGCATTGTGTCACTACTCAAGTCTGACACTTGCTTCTGTAATAAAAATGAGAAATTTGCAGGTGACAGCACAGTTTTAGACTGTTCTCACAACCATCACTAAAATACGACTGGAAAAAGCAAAGGGTATATAAACACTACATTACCACGTTATCACAACCGTAAATGTCTACGTATTTGTAGAGGTTTAGAAAATAAGAAGATTCTCTCCTTCTCCCTAATTTTTGCAATAATTTTTTAAAGGAGAAAGTATTAACTTAAAACTTGCAGGAAGACATGTGAATGTAATCACCCAATACAGATACAGGATTATAGTGTGAGCCCATCAAATATCTACGAAGAGCATAAGTCTTTTTTCTTATTCTTTTTAACATTAATATGGGGGGGGGAAGAGAAAGAGGGAAACTCGGTGAACATTTGGTGGTGGGTTCTGCTGTTACTTCTCAGTCTCTCAGCTGGAATTTGGAATGAGAAATGAAAAGCCTCAGAGCCTCTTTAAATCAGAACACTGAATCACAACTTCACAACCTCAAAGAATTTCCTGTAAGCAAATGTACTTTCCAGCCAATAGTCTATATCTGAAATTGATAATTCAGTGCTAGCTGTTAGCAGAGAGTATGGGAAAGATAACTTGATTGAGCAGTGTCTGTGGACTGGGTACAGCTGAGGGTTTCGTGGCCTGTGGAATCCATAAGGAATTAAATACACAGGTTTTATAAGCAATATAATAAGGGAATGTTATATTCCTGTACACTGTATTGACTGCTTGCCGGTAGATATCATCTGTGCTATGGTATATCCTTCTTTCTTTACATTAGGAGGAAGATATATTTAGACTTTTTATGCCCAGCCTAGAGGCATCTGCATGGCCTGATTTAGCCTTAACCTACAGCAAGGTCTCAGGTTGCTATTATATATGCTACTTTTTTAAATTTTGAGAACTAATTAATTTATCCTCTTTATTTCATCAATGTTTTTTATTTTGATCACTATGATACAATATCACAATGGGCTTCTAAGGATCCACATTAAGAAACAACCCCAGAAGACATACAGAATTGCAATTCAGCAATGTAAGCATACCACTTTTCCCCCTAACCCATCATACACCAAAGTATCTGGGTAGCACCATTCAATTCTTCTTCAAACAAGACATTCTATGCAGACTTTCCTTAGAAAAGAAATTCACCTACTCAAGTATGTTAAAAACTGAAGTAAAGTCACAGTTTATTACCAAATTAGTCTCTAGAATATAGAGTTAGAAGCTCATCTGATTCTAACTATGAGAAGTGAAATTATAGAGAAGACATCATGTAATGAATTCTCCTTTATACCCTCATAGAGGAAACTGGTCCCTCACTGTTCATACTCCTTCACAAAATTGGCATCAAGGAGATTACAAAGGTTAAGAAGTGTATAAATTACAAACTTAAGTAGTATTAGTGTTAATACAAAAGGTGCAAAATGCCATTCCATTAGCAGCCAGCCAGCATTCCCACACAGCTTAAATCCCAGGATTAAATGGCCTCTCCCACACAGGACACATTGGTTCAAATGTTCTTTATCTGCCTCTCAACTCATGTTGTCCAAATATATTAATACAAAAGACAATGTTTACTTGTTAGAAAACATCTTTAACATCTACAATTGCTGAATAACAATGCATTAAAGTTATCCTTTCTATTAAACAAAAAAATTGGTCAACAGAAATAGATTTCTGTCACAGCCTTTATTTCTCTTTTGAGGTCAGAGAATGAGGCAGCTCCCCTCTCTGGTGAACACTGCTCTTTGTGTCCCGTCCCCTCCCTTATCCCACAGTCGAGGCAGGGAGGCTTCATGTGAAGCTGTGGCTGTGCAACATCACCAGTGGCAAGCAGAGCTGCAGAGAAACAGGCAGCCCTTTGTGGATGCCTTCACAATTCTTCCCTCACATAATTCCTGCAAGAGAGTGTTGCTTTTAGACACTTCCACTGCCTGTTTGTTTTTCTCCAAAAGCTCCTTTTCTGGCGGCTGGGCTAACTTTAAACATGAGAAATGCAAAATGCCAGTGTAAAGATACTCCTGACCACTCCCTGCAGATATTTAAGCTAGTGTAGTGGTCAGTCATTTTCTGATACATTAAATGACCGACCCTTCTTGATCTCAGAAACTTTGCAAACAAATTACTCCAGATGGGTGCAAGGTGATAAAATAAAAATGTGTTGACATGGACAAAAAATTTCTACCATTTTCAACTAATAAATTATGTAAGAAATGGGCAAGACTAGCACCATTTAAATTAAAGGTCTTGAATTCTGCCAGTTGGCAATTACTATGCTGTGTAGATACAGGGCTAAGTACTAATAGCTCTTGGAAAGTTGTATGTTCTCTGTAACAGTGTCTAATTTCAACTTCACATCCTGTTACTATTTAGCTCACTAAATTATTCATGCATGCATGAACATGCAAAAATACATACACAGAGACATACACATATATATATAAAACGCTGCCTGGGCTACAAACATCTCGAAAATGGTAAGTGCCTGTCTTCTTCCCATTTAATTTTCTGTGTAAGTTTTGTAATGCACTAGCTTCCTTTTAACATCAAGAAAAAAATTATTGCCACATTATTTTAAAAAAGCCTAGAATATTATGTTAAAATATATTGCTGGCATCATTTCTTGTCTCCATGCTCAAAGTAATCAAAACGTTTTACCCTCTTTTATGTTGCACATTAATTGAGGTTCCATCAGAGCTGGGGAGCCACAGTCTAGACAATATAAAACACCACACAGAAATGACAGTGCCTGCTGAAAAGACTTTATGTTCTGGTAGTCCTTTTTGTCATTATAACTAATTATACAGGACCAAATAAGCCTGCAATATTAACTCAGCACTCAGGGGTTCCTAGAAATGGATGCTCCCTGTGATGCTATGGATATTAGAAAATGCAGTTTCACAGTTTTGCTGTCAGCAGGGTCATGTGATCTATTAAGGACTGTCAAGTAGGAGAAAGGAAGGGAAAAAGAAGAGCAAGTCTCGGGTGATACAGCTTGGTTCTCGCTGGCACTTTCCACTGCTTTTTCATTTTTATTATAGTTTATTCCTAGGTAATGATATATGGACAGAAAGAAATTCTACTGTCTATGGCCAGCTAGCTCAGTGAAATATTTACAGCTGATCTCAATGTACCAGGGGAAAAAGTTCTCAGGAAGGGTAAAATCTCCTGTGATTGCTATTCAATACAAAAGTCCAAAACATATTAGTTTTAAAAATTCTTTGGGGGAGAAAGAAAAAAGAACGTTAAGCATTTTCTATTTCTATTTTTCAGATTGCAACAATAAAGGTATTTGAATCCACATTAAATTTTTTTCCAAGAATCCTAGTTTTATTATAAAAATCAGGTTCTGGTTTTTCAGAAACATTTTTTTTTATTGAAGATGTTTTTTGAAGGAAAACCCACTTTTATTGATAACACAAAAACATATGAGGCTATGCTGTGTACCAAGAAATACATAATTGCTTGCTTTCTTAGATGTTTTGCCTTTGACAGAAGTTAAGCTGTACCCTCAGTAGTTTCCAGGTAAGTAATGGGTTTCTGTTGTATTGGTATTACCCGGCACGCTATTTTGTTATTGGTGATACTTTCTACTAAATGTCAAAAATTATATTCATCCCCATTGAGCATGTAATTCACTAATAATCTGGAAGAAAATCTATTTCTCCTGATGGTGTATCTGTAAAGTAATTGCAATAGTACTCAGTGTTAAATCCCCACATTTACTCGATTATAGTGTCACACACTGTGTTGCCAATTTCCCAATTTCCTTTTTCTGTTCCATTTCAGTAGAGGAAGCTAGGCTTTCACTTGCTTTGTGAACTTTTGAAAAGTGAGAAGCTATGAAACTGATCCAAAGCTATATTAGGGTACCATTTGGTGCACAATATGAAGATATTTACATTTGTAAACCAGATCAGCTTGCTACAGGAACTACTAACAGTAAACTAGAGACTCTCTTACTCTGTTTTTTCAAGGCCACTTTTGGGGAGGAAGAGATCCTTGGTGCCATGAGTGAAAAACCTTCTAAATCTACAGAGATTCCTACTGACAGGGGCAGGCTTTGCTCAGCCATTGGTTCAGGCCTTTTAAACACTGGTTCAATGTATTTTGAATCATTCAGGCCTTTTAAACACTGGTTCAATGTATTTTGAATCAAGCAGGCGAAGAAATTTTTTCAAAGTTCAAGAACGTGTGTGCCACAGTTAGGAGACAAGAATATGACAGTACATGCCTGGTTCCTCTGTAACTACCACTTTGTGGCAGACCTGCCGTTTATTTGATCCCAGCTTGGCTTTGTCCCCCCGCGACTCACATCCACACGTTGTTCTCTTGTACGCCTGCAATGCTAATATCTGTTCTCCTTGCCGAGCGCACCCATTTCCTCTGGCATCTGCCGTGACTCAACAAGCCCGTCATAAATGTTTATACGAAATCATGGTAACGCTGAAAGTAATACTGTTCCTATGCTGCGCCTGACTGAATAAACCAGCCGAGGTTCAGACCAGCAAGCAGAGCCAGGAGATGATTGTTCGTCTCTGGCGTTTTACATTTTCATACACTAGCAAAGCGTCTATAAATAGCCTTTGAGGAACATAAAACGTTTTAGTATAATGGGATTCATGTTTAATATGGGCAATGACTTCCCTTCCCTTAGGATCGCAATTAAAATGTTTAGACAAAATTAAACTGCTGCTTGGGAAGATACTATGATGCAGAGCACAGTATTTAAACAAACTCCCAGCGCCTGACAGAAAATGGTTCTTTGCAATCAAGCTCTAAAAGAGGAGACAACAGAGCTGTTTATTGTTGCTACATATGCTGATAAAAGATGGGCACTCGAGCACCAGTATCACAGAAGCCTATAGAAAAGATGAATTTCTGAGAGAAATGGACATACCTCTTTTCTGAAAAACAAATTAGCAGTTGTCCGAGGCAAGTTTGGGACATGTTTGCATTAACTAGCATCATGTTATTAGCCAACTCTGGCTTTGGCAAAACAGATTTTCATGTACAGAGCAGTTTGATAGAAATTGCTGTCTGCCTATTATTTGAAAGAAACAGGTTTTAATCACAGCATTCTCTATCCTTGCAAGATCCTTGGCTCTGGCTGCAAAACACTTCTGCAGAGCTCAGGCAGGAAGGAAAGATAATTGTACAATGCTTTTATGAGGCTCCTGTTAATCCAGGAGCTAATCCGGGATTGTTTAGCCCTTGGCACAAACTGGGATAATCTCTGGGCAGCTCTCACCTGTGCCCTATTCCAATCCTCTACAACAGCTTGTTATGGCAGACTGGCAATATCCAAATTCAGATAATTTTTTAGGAAGACAACCAGGAGTTTTTCCCTTTTTGCTACCCCTGCACCCTACATTTAGGATATTTAGGAGAGGTTGTTATGACATGGATTTCTTCAGAACCTCTTATTCCAGGAGATGAGTGGACAGAGCTGATAGCAACTGAAAACAAGCACGACCACCCTACAATTCCATCAGATCTTAAAGACAAAATGAGCTATGTTGGAGCAGCTTGCTTATTATTCCAAATCTTATTGGGAAGTTATATGCTACTTAGTCACAAAAGAGCTCTACTATTCAACTTTCACTGCTTAGTTTGTTTTAGGCTTGCTATTCTGATCACGCTAGCTAAAGTGCAATTTTTTACTGCTGTAAAAATTAGATTTTACACTTCGTTGTTATTATTAGGTTCAGGTGCACAACAGTGATTTTTGAGAACATAATCATGCTAAGGATTTATATCTCAGATGCACTGAGAAATTCTTGCCCTTCTAGATTCTGAGTCTTGTCTATACCACTACTGAAAGGGCAATGCATAGAATCACAGAATGGCCCCACTTGGAAGGGATCTTAAAAGATCATCTGGTCCAACCCTTCCTGGGAAAGGGAGCCTACATGAGATTATTCTGCACTTAATTTCTTTTACTTTGAGACCTGCCTAGTTTCATGTGTACACTCCGAATATTTGTTCACATATACAACAAGGAATTTCTCTCAAAGACAGTGCGTTAGAGCTCTTCACTTTATCATCAGGTACATTTTCCAGTTTCTGTTCCAAGTTGCACCACCTAACACTAGGTATACTATTTCTGATCCTCTTCATCACATAAATCAAATATGGGTGGAAAATGTTTTGGCTGAACATAATTCATTAAAAGCTGTCAAGAGCTTCTGACATAATACCACAATGAGAAGAGGAAACAGACACATCAAACAGAGACATTTCTGGCTTGTCTGAGCTATTTAATCTAAGCACCATGCTGAAGAACTGTAGCCTTTGCATTGCAAACAGAGGATTTGGGGAGCAGTTGATTTCTTCTGTTAATGTTGCTATTCCCTATCTATACTGCCCTGGAGATATATACCAAATGCTTAATTGAAATCTGTGATTCTATAATGCTTTTCTGCTTCCACATCTTTCCTAATCTTGATTTGAGTCATTTCATGCTGTGTGCAACCTGTGGCTGAGGTTTCTGGCATTATGTATTCTTTAATTAACATGTATGGCCATGGTGAGATACATTCCCAATGCCAGCTTCTGATTGACTGCCATGTGCATTGACCATATTGACCTCAGCCAAGTTTCCTTTCCACTCTTAGATACCAGAATGCTTATAACATACTGGAGCCTTGGAAGTAGAATGACATTTGTTTTTACAGTTTTAGTTACCCTGGTTCAGTTAAAGCTAGAAACTGGTATTTCCCTCTTGCGAGTGTCAGCTGTGTTAGCTTGCAGAACTATCGTGAAGCCACGCTGCATGGAAGACTGCTGCAGCTTGAAACCGGAGATAAAATACAGCTTCACAGTCCATGTGCTTGCAGAAGTATATCCAGACTCTCCCTCTCCACCCCGCCTTGTGGTGCCATCAGCATTGATAAGATCAGTAGAAACAGAGCCTGTGTCAAGCTAGGCTATGTCCAGCCTGGTATGAATATTCTGCTTGTTGTAACTCATCATGATACTTCATGCCTGATTTATGCTGGCATCATCCCCTGCATAGCCAGAGAGGAACTCCTGCGCTGCCATCTAGAAAGTGCTCAGTGGTCTCAAAGTGCTCGATCTAGCACATCAAACCCTCTCATGTTCTTTCATTAAATCTTTAAAAGGGCAACATTTTAAACTATGGTATTATGGAGATACTTTTATCTTTGCTTTGTTTTATGAGCATTATCTAAATTTCCTTGTTTGAATTGGCCTTTAAAATGCCTGTTGGAATATAGTATGACTTTTTAATTCTTACAAAAAAGCAGAAAAACCCCAGCAAGATGCAAGTACTTCAGATTTCATGAGACATTAAAAGCTATAGAACTTTTCTTCATCCTAGTACATAAAACCGAACATTTCATAGTATCTATGAGAATAAAAGGCAATAAACAAAATAAACATGTTAAAAATAACATGAAAGAGATCCCTAACTAGAAATTCTAAGGAATAATTAAAAATGAAACCCTCTGTTTTGAAATATAAAAAAATATCTATACAACACGTTCACTTTCTGAAGTAGCTTCTGCTTTGTTGAAATGCACAATGGATACTTTCAGAAAAGTAAATCTCAAGGAAGAAAGTTTAAAAACCCCTTGTAGTACACACAAGCAGTTTTCATTCTGATAATGTATGCAGATTGTATTATAAACATTTTGAAAACTCATTTGTGAAATGCTTTACATTTTTCCTGAGTAAATGCATATAAAAATACAACAATGAATTCCAAGAACAGGAAATCAACTGTGAAAACTACATACATGCTCTCATGTCCAAGCAAAATATTAAAACATTACACAACTTCAATTATTCTTCAGTCTTCACCAACCCCTCGACCCCCCATGTTGTTGCTATATAAGATCTAAAGGCAATACAAGCTGGCTGAAGACTGGTTAAGTAAGAATCCTGCATGAATATTGGCCACAGCCTGAATTGTGAATTAAAAAACAAAATTGCATAAGCATGCTCATAACACAATTCAGGTGGTCGCTGGGTACCAGGCTTCCTTAGGTTTATTGAATACCCCTGGAGTTCTGAAGCCATCCAAGTTTCATGGTCTAAGATTCAGGGATTTCAGACCACAGATCTGGATAGCAGGAGCAGAGATAAATTTAAGATCAGAATAATTCCAAGCTGTGGCTATAATCTGTCTGATCTGGCTACTGTTATGAGCTGTATGTGAAACACACAAGCATATGAGCACCTGTGCTGCCAGTCCTTTCCAAAATAATCCCCAACAGGAACACACACTGACACATCCATTCCAGGGCTGGATTGTGAGGCACAATGTAAATACAGCCATAGGCTGTAGACTTTGTTGTCCTACTATGAATTTTCTCTGCAAAAGTCTTCATGCAAGTCTTATAGTAGAAATCTACTATTTACAAAACTTCTAAACATGCTGTGAAAACAGACTGTTTACTACAAAACCCATAAGATACAAAATTGTGGGGGATCCTCCAGAAGCCATAGCTTCCATGATATTTCCTTTATTATGATACTTGAAAAATAATTTAGGTGTTCTTCAATGTATCTTTATGAAGAGACAATAATGATTTTGTAAAACTATTACAAACAGGTTGGATATTTCTTTACTTAAAGAGAAGATGTTATTTTAGAAGTTATATTACATTTTTAGCTCTAAGGTCTTAATTTATTTTAAAAAATTTATATGCTAAATATACAAAATAAGATAACAAGGAATTTGCATGCATATAAAATTAAATTACAAGCTCCACATTACTTTAGAGACAGTGACTATGTTTGGTCACCTAAAGACCAATGACCTAAATAGGCACGTTGATCTTTACTGCATACTTTCTTAAATAAAATACATATAGGTCTACCTTCAAACAGCTTAGATCCTTTATAAACAGGGCACAATAGGCTACTAAAATTTGAACATAAAAAAGAGTCACATACCATGAAGACATTTTTCTAGATTACATGAAACAGCTTTTTCATATTACTTTCAAATTTAGGGTGAAAGTAAAATTTTGTCAGGGGACAGGATAAGGTTGGGACTGATCACAGCATTTCTGATTCAAAGTTGGGATGGGGGTCTGCCAAATGCTGTCTGTCCCACTGATGCACGGATTGCATTTGACTCATCACACCGTCTATCTTGTTTCTAACAGGAGCAGATGGGAAGGAAAAAATGAAAAGCGAGGCACAGTGAAAGTAAGCTGTTTCTCCAAAAGGAGTAAAGGGTGAATGTCAAAGGCATTAATATTTCTTAACACTGCTTCTCTGAATTAGCATCTGGTTTGGTTGCTATAGGGATGGTATGAGATCGTGAATTCAGTAGAAGGCAAGACACACAAAGGGAGGTGAGTTATTGCAGCACCGAAGAGCCTAGAGTTGTCAAAGTTGTACAGGAGAATAGAAAGGAGTCACATAAAGTTTCTTGATAAAGATGTGAGCAGTACTATGTTGGTATTTGCAAACAGCTGTGTTAAAAAGTTTTTCACAAGCTGGGGGTTACACACTTCACTGTGTCAGGACCAGAGCACTCAGTGCTTGGAAGACAGAGCTCACAGTGATCTGCAACATGACTTAATTCCTGTCAAACCTACACCTACCAAGTTAAAATAAATAAGCAGTGCTTCAGAAAGGACTATTGCTAACATAATTTTTAAGGAATACTACAAAATTTTTTTACAGGAAATACTGGACTAATAGTTTGGAATGAGTCATAGAATCGTTTAGGTTGGAAAAGACCTTTAATATCATCAAGTCCAACCGTTAACCTAACCCTGCCATCCCACCACTAAACCATGGCCGTAAACACCTCATCTGCCCATCTTTTGACCACTTCCAGGGACGGGGACTCAATCACTTCCCTGGGCAGCCCATTCCAATGCTTGACAACCCTTTCAGTGAAGAAATTTTTCCTCATGTCCTATCTAAACCTCCCCTGGCACAACTTGAGGCCATTTCCCCTCATTCTATCTCCCATTACCTGGGAGAAGAGACTGACACCCATCTCGCTACAACCTCCTTTCAGGTAGTAATGATGGTCTCCTGAGTATCTAAAGCACATTTTCATGATGGCCACTAGATACCAAATTGATTCTTAAACACATATTCACCTAAATATGTCTGTGCACATATTTAGGTGAAGAGCAATTACAGCTGCAGAGGATGTATTATTGTTTTCTGAGGAAATAGAAATATCATTTTTTCTTCAATCTTAAATTCTTCTGCAAGAGTGACTCTCCTCTCAATAGCCTGATTTCAACAGAAAATGAACTTTCTTTGGCTTGCTGGGTTGTTGTCCATCCATCCCGTCCCCCACCCACTCAAAAGGAAGGTAAGTCTACCTCATTTTGATTTGTTAAATCATGGGTTGAACTTTTTCTAATGGTCATGCCACACTTAAAAGCAGCTATGGGTTTAAGTTCTTTACCTGCTACTTTGCCAAAATTAGGTCACTATTATCTCTCCATCCCTAAAAACTGTAGTGCTAATCTACATCTTATGATCATATTATCTATATCTTGAAGGTAGGAGAGGAAACTGGAAACCATCTTCTGATGGCAAGCAAATATCTCCTACCAGAGTAAAATATTAATGCAGATATACAAACTCTGGGTCCTCACTTTGCCAAACAGCAGTATTGGTGATGGAATCAATCTATTCCTGTGGGCACGTATCATTTCAAAATTCAAACTGTTTGTGCTGGCTAGAGAGCAAACCAGCAACTCTGATTCTGGGGAGGTCTGAGCTGAGAGCCAGGAGTCACTCCTGCTTCCTCCATGCTTGTCCAGAGTCAAACACTGACACAAGGTACAGTCTGAAGCTGTCCCAGCTTTCAGATGCAAAGGAAATTAAATAACACTAGATCAGCTGTAACAAAGGTCATAAATATAATCCCCTCATAAAATTGTAAGAAGTGCAGAATAACACTTCCAGAGGGACCTTAAGAAGAAAGATTAAGGAAGGAATAACAGACTATGGAAAAAATGCTAAAATTGTACCACATAAGAAAAGTTTCTACATATTCACAGGAACAGATGTCTCTAAAGGACAGAGGTGTCACAAGTCAAACAGAAGAACCCTTCCAATGTGTGAATGCTATGGAATGTTATCTTTTTTTTTCAAGACAGAAATGATTTAATTCTACCATTAAAGCATTAATAGCGTTTACTGAATATGTAAATGTTTGTCTGCTTGCACTGACATAGCATTCATGTGGATAAAAGCTTTGATCTCCAAGTGATTGCGCTTCCTACTACATCTACTCAGCTGAAAATGTAGTCTGCCCAGAGCTTTCTCAGTTGCTTTCCAGTCAGAGAAAATTTGAGGCCAAACCTAGTAATGCAGATTCATAGGAATGGAATCTTAGTTCACAAGAAAAAACGCTCAAACACACAAAATATAACAAACAATTTTCAGGCAGCTGTTGACCTCATGTTTTCTTCACATTCTTCAGATAGAATTCAAATCGAAAGTATTTCTATTACTTGGGCATTACTCTGAATGCTGCATTTCCCCCTTACACCCTGAGTTCATAACCTGACTGGCTGAAGCACCTGACTGGCCCTTTGTTTCCACTGATGAATTTCAAGCAGGTGAAGTGTAATTTACTTTGACATTTAATCCGTTTTCTGACTTACAGAAAAGTGTAAATGTTGCCCACTGAACTGAATTCAGGCTTTATGTAAGCAAGCACCACCCCACAGAAATTTGTAGAACAGGCTGTGTGTTGATATAAGCAAAGGTGAGGATTGATTAGAAAATTAGCTGCATAGTCAGGGTTCCCTAGAAAGGGAATGAGAGAATAATAGCTGTATCCAAAACACTTTCAAGCTGTCTACGCTGTTTGTCCTGCAGCAGTTCTGGGACCATTTGTGTTCAAGGGCACATCCAAGGACCTGGCTTTTTTTGCTGATAATTTCTCTTCTAGGCAGCCTCACAACAGGTTAGTGAGGTTAGGCTCACAACAGATCCCATTTTCCTTTATAACTGGTATAGTATCAATTTTCTAGATAGAGGAAAAGAGATGGAAGGGGGTGTTATACTAATTGGTTAAATAGGACCAAGGATTTAGGCTGGAAAAACAGGTGCTTTTTCAAGAACCCATCACTGACATCCTAAGCAACCTTAGACAAGTCAGTTAAGTCACATGTACACTGCAGAGTCAAGGGAGGATGTGCGAGTCCCATCAACCATGCACTTTCCTTCCATGGTATTGACTATAACTCACCCTCCATATCAAGAGTGCAGTGTGGCGATGAAGTATCCCTCCATCATTTGCTACAGTGAATCTAATGTCTTACACACACACACAGAAAGGTGATTAGATACCCTACTACATTTGTTGGCAAATCAGATGCGAGTATATCCAGGTCTTTTTGTCCTCAGTCTATCCAGACTGTCATAAATATGGAACCAGTGAAGGTGGCCTAGGCTTTGCTCCTTGCAAGTCCCACAACCAGGCTGGGGCTTTTTTTCAATACAGGGCTTCATGTTAGAAAAGGAGGCTCATGCTTCCTTTCTTGTGTGTCTCTTCCCCATCTGTGGGCACCAGTGAGAATTGCTCTGTCATAAGCTTTTACAGACCTGAGACTCCCTGTGTAACTGCAGCCTCTAACTGCAGCAGGACACTGCTTTTGATTCAGACTTTAAGGCTTTATATAGTACAAATAAAAATTGGGAAGATTAATATACTTTACACAGGAGCATGAAACTGAAGATGGAAAAGCCATAAGAGAAATATGCAGGAAGAATATGCTGGTTTATTTTATTGTTTCCTGAGGGTTGCTACTCTCCTCTCTTCCACTCCATCAGTACATAAATTATGCTCGCGGTTCCTTACACCCATTGAATACCAAATCTTCTGCTGCCTTCCTTCTTATGAAGATCATGAGTTAGGGGAACAATAATAGCCACTTTCTTAGGCTATAATAGCAACATTTAGAGGTATTTGTCTTTTCCGTTTTCTGACAGATCCATTACTAGTTCATTAGCCTTTAGTGGGTAGAGACATTCAGTAAACAAATGAAAGTAACTCCATTTAAGAGCTAGTGAGCTAAATACAGCTCTACCGCTTAGCCTGCTAATTATATGGAGCGTTGCAAGTGCACACTGAAACAGACCCATCCTTTTGCTGCAATTTTAGAACGTCTCATCTTAAAATTTCTGAAAGCTAAGGCACACGGAAATTGGCTTTCTTTGTCAGAGTGTCAGTGGCTACAAGGATGTGAAATGGAAAACCAGTCCAGGAGAATTTGTGCTACTTTATATTGTCATAGTTCAATAAGAGTGGAGAATATGTAAGGTGACAGACTACACCAAGTATTAAAAAAGTATAAAATCAAAAAGATTGGTCTTAAACTACTAAACATAAAAGATGATTTTAAAAAAGAAAAGAGGAGTGGAACATTAAAGTCCAGTCTTGATGTTTGTGATACAAGCTATTCTGGAATTAAATAATTCAGTATAAAACAACATTCACCATACCAAGCAACAGGATATAGTATTACTTCTATTCCCTCTCCACACTCTCTTCTCCACCCCACATTCATGTTCCTGTAGAGAAACCAGGGAGCTGATCACCTTCCAATACTTGGACAGAAACCTTTTTGGGGAAGGCACATATTAAATAAATTTAAGTTCATCAACACAATGGGACTTGATGTGTGCTGGAATGGGGGTAAAAAGGAACTTTATCTTCTCCAGCTACTGCAGAAGTCAACAGAAATATAATTTCCATAATAGGAACATAATTGGTCTACCAAAGCTAATGCCTTATTGCTAAAGGCAGCAACATCCTATTCCTTTTTGAATATTTTTTCTTAGCAGTAGTAAGTTTCTGTGCCCCATCTAGTTTTACTGGACTATTAGCAAACCACCAGCTTCAAGACTAAGTGCTTTTAGTCTCTTATTAGTGCTGTTCTTTAGCACATCCTCTCCTGACATTTACAATAGCGACCACTTTCCATGTCTTCCATGTACAGTAGAGCACATATAATCATGACATACCCCAGCTCCCAGAGATGGTGCCATTAGCTAACATATCTGCTTCTTGTTACCCATTCTTCCATCACATCCATGTCACTGGGTTTGGTAAGAAATTAGAAGAGTCAAAATGAACAAAATGAAAAAATTTAGAACTACCCCTGCTAAAAATACCTAGTGACCTAAAGAAGTCTTTACTTTTAGAGACAAAAAGGGAATGCGTATTTATTTCAAACAAGTTTAGAAATTTTTACTATTTTGATACAAGATAGAAAAATAGAACCACAATCATGATTTTCTTTTGAAGGATAGAGAAATAATTCATAAGTAAGTTTGGAATTAGTACACAGGACTCCATAGAGGAAAGATTTTAATCCTGAATAAAGTGCAGAGTGAAAGGGAATTGGACAGTAAGCCAGACTCCTTCTCAGAGACTCAACAGAGAGGCAGAAGGTCTACATTGTGTTTCCCCCACCAAGTCACTGAGAGCAGGCTACTTCCTATCCAGAGCTTATCTAAAACTGACTGAAAATTAAATAAATGGCAAGAAATTGCAACCACTATTTTAACATAACTGTTTCTGCTGGGGGTGAAGTTGGAAACGAGAATGATGATTCAACATGAATCATCATTTTTTTTTACTTATTTCAGAAGATTGAATTATGTTGTTGGTGCAAATGGTGGCTGTACTTTGACAAGGTATGATGTAAATGTCAGAGATACACATTTTGGGAAGATATGTTATTGCAGGGTCCTGTTGTAAAGATGCTTTTAAGAAGCTGTTGCCTCTTTTTTCTAATTGATCACAGGAAGTGCATCTCTGAGAAGCGGTGAGAGCTGGGATCAATGACAGGCTAGTTTAATGCAGCTCTTAACAACAACCTGCAGAGATTAGGAGGCTGTCAGAAAGATAACACCAGAGATTTATAGATTGTTTTCTGAAGCCATTCTCAGCTCTCACGGGTGCTCTGTTATGTTTCTCTATGCTTGGATATGTAATATGTACTCCCCTTATAGATCCAAACTGTACTTCTCATTTATGAAGAAAATAGCATTGCACCTTTATGTGCTGCTCAACTTATAAAAACCTTGGAGGGCAGTGGAGGGGAAAGTGGGAGAGGGGTGTGTATCTGGAAGCCAGGTCGGTTAAGTAGTTAGAATGGCTCAGGGATAAAGAGGAAATTTAAGATATAACTGCAGTTTCTTCTGTCACTTGAGTAGGGCATGATGGGCCTAATTCAGCTACTGTAATGCCACTAAATCGATGGAGCAGCATCATCAACAACTGAGCCCCCTGTGTGCTGAGCTGGGGCTCAGGTGCTGCAGTGTTTGGGTTTGAAGGTCCAGCTTCTGAAAGGCAGCTGAAGCCCTTGGGGAAGGGCTCCACTCCATCAGAGGAAGGAGAGTGCCTCTTTTCCCACATTTGTAGCTCAGGAAGGAGTCAGACTGATGTGTGCCAAACACAGAAAGGAAAATAAAAGGGCCTCTGCTGACACAAGAGGGGAGCAGCACCATTGATTTTCATGGAATTAGGCTACCTTGCACTAGCTGAGGATCTGGTACCCTTCCTCTGACCGAATGAACCAAAAATTATTTTAGCATTGTACCGAGCTTTCCACAGCCTCTTTGACATCTATATAGTACCCTTTCAGAGGAATTTTTACATTTATGGGATTTGTCTATTGTACTTTTAACGACATTGCATTTTTCATCTAATGTGAATTAGACAGGGCTATCCATTGTAATTATTCCTGAAGATCATGTCACTTGTCAATACTCAGAACAGAGCAAAGTAAAAATGAGTTATCTGAACGGTCACTATTTGGACACAGAGGGCACCCTGGTCAAATGAGAAGAGAAATTCAGGATGTTCAGGGAAAGGTTACTCCCTCAAAAGCATATAAATTGTAAAGATAAAACCAGTTAACCACCCCTTTAAGGAACATTAGGAAGACTTTCCTGTGACTTTTGCTTTTATTACTGTAAGTCAGGAATAGAGAGACCTTAAAGACAGAAGTATAATGTATTGGGCAGTCTCAGCCTACAGATTAATCTATACTTTTCCAGCTCTGCAGAGCACCTGCCATCATTTTCATAAATAGATGACAAGGACAAAGATGGACAAAACCAATTAATTTAGTTTCTCATGAGCTCTGTCCAATGTACAAGGTGATGACTTGAAACCAAACCCCAGAAGTTCGAGATATATAGCAGTTAAAGTGTCTCAATGTGATTTCTTATCTACATTGAAGTATTAGGCAGCACCACACTGGCCAGCAGCAAAAAGTTACCTATTTTCCATGGGAGCTGAGAGGGGGAAGGATTCCTTTTCAATGGGTAGGTGTGTTCATGGCCTGTTTGTTATTACCTTCAGTTTTAAAAATATTTCTTTAGAAAAAAATACTTTAAGTCATCTATGACAACCAATAAATGAGGTGGTTAATATTCTATGATTCCGTTCATTACCAGTTTGGATATGTTCACTACTGCTTTTTGGTCAATGTGCCCACTATGAAAAGTGAGAGAGTGCCACCACTAAGAACTCAACAGGACCATTTTAAAAGTAAAAAACCCCTAAGGAATTGCTACAAACTTCTACATGACATTTGGAGTCTATTTCAATTAGAGAGTAGAGAAAGAGAACAATACATTTTTCTTCTTTTTTTTTCCAATGAGAAGTGATGGGCTGAGTAGGAGCACCCAAACTAAAGTGCATCTTTAGTGAAACTAGCAGTGAAAGGTTAGCTGGTAAGATTCATGACTTACAGCAATAAAGGAATCTCATTATGTGGACTAAATGTGCAAGACAGTTGTTTCCCACACTACCATTTGGATTACTTTCAAGGCATCCACTTTACAAAGCTGACATTTTGATCTGTGAAAGGAGCAACACTACAAAGATCTGGAGGAACTAAGTCTATGAAGTTATAGTTTAAAATATAATTTCTGTATACTATAATATGCTTGAGAGAAAAGGTAACAAAGCAGGGTGCAAACAGTGGCCCCACAGAAAATTGTTCTTATCCACATACTTGCCAGTATGCTTTCTCCAGACCACTAGGAGAGAATAAAAATGCACTTTGAATTGTGAACAATACAGGAAAATCCTACTGTATGTGTTCAACCACACAAAGATATCCAGACACAAAGATGTCTAATAGATTTTGAACACTAGTCCCTCACAGCTTGAGCACTAACTAAAAAGAACTAGGAGATGAGATGCTACATTAGCAAGTATAGAACCAATAGTACATAAGCAATAGATGCCACCAAACAAAACACAGGGGAGATGCCTGCTTCTTTCAGACTTGTGAGAAGGTGGAATGGAATATAGAAGACTGACAATAAAGAAAAAATAAACCTGTTTCTTGGCTATAAACAGTTGCATTTAAAGAGGTGGGAGTAGTCACAAAAGCTGAATAGAAAACATCAAGACTTTGATAAAGTCCATGCAGCAGACAGGCCTGAAATAATTTCCGCCCCTCCCCCCCTCAGCCTTGAAGTTATATATTGAAAGCAAAGATTAGGGAAGATAGTGTTAGCAGAAATTCTCTAGAGCAGCTGAGAGAAATGCAGTGGAAAGAATCTACATCTGCACTATATTCATATGAATTTTGTGAAAAAGAATTCTCCAAGACTAGATAAAATGTGGATTGTGATTGTCAGAGCATCTGCCCAGGATGAAGCCCTTCAGAAGTGAATTAAAGCAGCAAGGAGTGCTCTGTTAGAAATTTAAGTGGGGATTTCAATATTAAATGCAGTTTTATTTTAAGACTGCAGGATGATTATTGCTAAAGTGTTACAGAAGATGGAGAATGCATGAGATTAAATCATCCACAAGAAGTTCAGAGATTTTTTTATCTTGAACTCAAATGAACAGTAACATTGAGGGGTTGTTAAGGCTCATTGTATGCAATAAAAAAAAAAATAGACCTATGTAACTTGAAGGATTTCATGTTTGTTCCACAAAAGGTCTCTGGCTTAGTGCAGTTAAGTATAAACAGGAAAAGATATGTACCTCTAATGCATTAGTTTATTGAAATTGCTTTACTAGTAGATATTATAAACAAGCAGTTTAATCATACTCATCAAGTAGCTTTTAACTAGCTATGCCTATCAGTAATGACTGACGATCAACCAAAGTTTATAATCCAGTGTAAAACTGGTTTTGCAGTTCAGTATAGATTAGATACATTATCCTTCATCTTAGTCATCTCCTTTGTCCGCAGACGTAGAAATCTTTTTTAAAAAAGACAAAGAATGTTTTGAAAGGGTTTTGATTTAGACCCCAAATCTCATCAAGATATAATTTTGTTAAGTTAGAAGATAGTACCAATGATGTATACTGTAGATTAAATTAGAAGACAGTACCAGTGATGGTACCCGCTGATATTTTCTACAACAAAAAAACCTAATAGTCCTCTCAGCACCTCTGATGCCTAAAGATCCATAGAGAAACCAGGGAAGTAGAACAAATCCCAAGGTGACAGGCCAAACATTTTTACAGATGTCTTACATTTCCCCTGTGACCAAGCGTGGTGAAAAGCAGCTGTACCATGTGAGATTTTGCACCAGTGCCAGGTGAACACATACAACAGCCATAGGCTACACCTTCTCCAGAACCCTGAAGCAATTATCTGCAAAGCCTGGAGGTCTTGGACAGAACACAGCCACAAAAGGCTGCATTTGCTGACAAAGGCTGAAGTAACGGGCTTAGACCACTGCTGTAGTATGGATGTCACAACAGCACCTCAATACCCTGGACAGAGTTTTTCAAATCCTGCATTAGGGAGAGATGTTATAACCGCCCAGAGAAGAAAAGTAGGAGTTGTTATAGCCCTATGAGGTTTTCCAAGAGACTCTTAAAGTAAGTAGCTAGAATTAAAACTAATGTTGCCATCCCCAGGGTATTATGGCACAACACTAATCAGCATAGTTAATAAACAGTGAAAAAGAGAGCTTTGATACTGCTTGTCTCTGAGTGATTACTAAACTATATGTTCCGCATGTTGGATAACTTATGTCAGATGTGTGTAGATGTACAGACCTACATAAGTAGTGTATCTAAGTAAGTACTGAGAGTGCAAAATGGTCCTGTATGGTAATTCCATGGAGCAGAGCCAAGAGTCAGCAAAGAAGCAAAAAAATGCTGGCAAGGTGCTGTTCAACAGAAACCCAGAGTATGGGAAGAAGACAGGTATGGTTTCCATCTGTGCTCATTGCTGGACACTTCTAAGTTGCCTAGCTCATCTGGAAGCCCACCTTGTGCTATCACAAAGCTTTTTGCCAAGAGCTGCCTGTGACTAAGAGCGATCATCAAAGTTGGTCTGTCTTTCCTTATTGTGTTTCAGCCTGGTATGCAGCTTATTGTACACTTGCCCATTTGCCTCTGCTGTGAGACTATGGTTACCTTACATTACTTCATTTATATCCACTTCACACACACAGAGAATTTTGGGGGCAGAATGCAACTGTTCAGTGATATTTCCTTTCAGGGAAAACATTAAGGAAGTTGCAAACAACCAATATGCCAATGAACAAAAGTGTTTCTCATTATTAAGATATTTATTTTCATAATAAAAGAAACAATTGGATCCTATAAGTGACTACACTTGAATGAACATACATGTCTGCACAGGCACCAGTGAATTATCTCCTAAGACTGGAACCCTCCCCTGCCCCGCAAAGCTAGCTGTAGGATCAGGCTTATATTTCAAACACCAAAACCAGAAAGCAATTGTTGTTGTTTTGCTTTTAGTTTGTGTGACTCAACTGGGTTGTCTAGAATTAGAAGTGCTTATAATAGACAGACAGCTGAGATGCCATTGCACAATAATAAATATATTTGGCCATTTGATGGCAGTGTTAAATTGTGCATCACAGGATATTTGTAAGGCTCAGATTTTGCTCTTGGGCTCACAAACATCTCTTGCACCTCTCCTTCTAAGGCTTTTGCTTCACATCTCAACCCCCTTTTTTGTATCATGAAAAAGCTCAAAGCCAGAAAAAGTCAGGCATAAACACAATATGGATCAATTTATCTGCAAGAAGGTGTGGTAAGTATTGGTACATAATGTTTGTAGACACTTTGGCGGTTTGGATGAATTGAGGTCCCTAATGCAACATTCCAGATAATTCAATCAAATAAAAAACTTGAGTCATTTGTAGTCAGAGAAGTTCTTGTAAAAACCAGTAATCTTAAAGGAACCCTTTTTCTCCCCATCTCCAACACTACACAAATCAACTTCTAGCAATAAATTTTGTACAGAAGTGAAAGGCAAATCTTTCTACAGCTCCAAGAGACCCAACATACAGGACTCAGGACTAGCTATAATCTCTGAACACATCATACTACATAACAAAAGAGCAATCTTTCAGTTCTAGAGGCTCTCTGTAACCCTATTTACAATGCCAACCACCTGCCAACACATCAGTCAGCTGCAGGAATGATTCAGAGTGAACAATTCAGTTGCATGTTTTACTTTTTGTTGTTTTTTTCATGTTAACAACAGGCTGGATTTTTTTTCCCCAGGTTTATTAACTGCACAGAATTAGTAGATGAATCAGCTCAGCAAGGGATACACATACAGCCTGCAACATCTAAGAGATGCTATGACATTCATAGCCCATATTTACATTGGTCTCATTCTACATGAGGACTGCCAGGATTTTCCCAGCATGCAGGCAAATGCAGAAGGCCTTGCAGTAGCAGGGATAATTCTTATCCAAGGCTATTCTTCAGCTGTAATTAACCCAAGCAACTGAAGTTATTCTACATACATCCTAAAGGTTAGAGGGCGCTCACTTTGAGCAATGTCCTCCTGCACCCTCACTCCTCTGTAGGCAAGTGACATTAAATCCATTGATCTTTAGCTACAGAAAGTTAGGAATAGCAAAAATAGTCCTCTCTGGCTTTCCAGGTTGGCCAGTGAACGCAAAGATATATCTGAAATACATGATTTTGAATTAGATAATTTAGATCTGTGGTAGGTTGATTGTGGCTGCCTGCCAGACCCCCACCCAGCCACTCTTTCACTATCCCCTCCCCAGGGGGAGAAGATAGGATTAGAAAAGCTCATGAGTGACAATAAAGACAGGAATACTGTTTACAAGTTACCATCAGGGCAAAACATACACAATTTAAGGAAAATTAACTTAACTTACTGCCAATTAAAATAGAGTTGGGTATGAGAAAGAAAGACAAGCTATAAAACAACTCCCCACACCGCTTTCTTCCCCAGCACAATTTCACTCCTTCATACCCAACTCCTCTCCCTCCCCTCCCCGAGGGGCACTGCACAGCAGTACCTCTCCACAGTTCCTGCCACCTCACAGCCTTCCTCTGCTCCGGCACAGGTCCTCTACAGGCCACAGATCCCTCAGGATAAGCCTGCTTCTGCATGGGCTTCTTCAGGGTAGATCCACCTGCTGTGTCATGGGGTCCTCCACAGTCTATGAAGAAACCTCTGCTCAAACATCTCCTTGTGCACTCTGGTCTCTGGGTTTTGCCCTTGCTTAAATAGGTTTCTCCAGAGGTGCCATGCCCACAGCTGAGGGGCACCATGGTGCTCTACAGAGAGGCCCTTGGGGCCAACAGGAACTGGCCATGTCTAGCACAATGCAGCTCCAGCTTCTCCTCACAGAGGCCACCCTACAGCCTCCCCATGACTAAAACTTTGCCACAGACACTTAATGCAAAGCCATTTCAATAGTACAGGCACCAAACAGAGCACAAACTCCCAAAATCAGTTACTGCAACATACAAAACTTATGCAAAAGCAAGGAACTAAAATCTGCTAGAGAAGGTAAGTGCAGGAACAAACTCAAATGAGAAAAAGATCCAAAAGTCACTTTCCTCATCCCATTGCTACCCAGTGCCTGCAACCAGGAACCTTTGAAATAACCCAGGCCAGTGTTAGCAGTAATTACACTCACCTGATAATAATTAGAGCCCTCATTAAAGGACAGCAAAGGAGGCTAGGCTGGAAGGATGGCTCAGAGGGTGGTTGGGTTATGGCTGACTTTAAGTGACTGTGCAGGCAGTTTATGAGTTTGAGGGGGCTCAAGTGCAGAGAATCAAGATGGCTGAGGGAGGTCCTCTCTCTGCCTGAGCAAGGCAGGCTGTGGAGGGGTGCTATGCCTCATGCTAAGGGTGGGAGTAGTGTCAATGGTTTCCATACAGTACTCAGGGAAACTATAGCAGCAGACCAGAACAATAGAATCATATAATTGTTTAGGTTGGAAAAGATCTTTAAGATCATAAAGTCCACCTAGTAGTTGTAAACCTGAGCAGGTGCTCTTCAGCAGAGTGAGGGTTTGCTTTAGGTACAGGTGAAGTAAGCAGGTCCTTGAGGTAGCAAATGGTCTCTGCAGAAAAGCTGTGCTTCTGCTGTTTTGGTCTGCATGTGCTGCTGTCTGACTCTGCTCCATACCCTGGGAGTCAGGGCATCTGAGGTGATGGGGAAGCCATCAATAATCTCCACTCTCTGCTCTTCTCCTTGCTTCTTTTTCAGTGCAGTAGGACTAATTCTAGATGTGTAGGAATAGCTAACCTTTTTTTCTTATGTTTGAAGTGGGGAAATTGTACCTCCTAAGCTGCTGAAGACCCCTAAGGTTGCCTTGTTATCACAATCTCTCCTTACAGGGTGAGCTGCCTATTGAGGGAGCTAGTTTAAAAACATCTGCAGTGTTAAAATTTTCTTGCCTCTTTTCTATGTTTGTTTCTTTGCAAAAGACTAAAAGTCAGCAACTCTTCCATATTCCAACTTGACTGGATGATTCAGAGGCAATGTGATCTGGACTTTGTTTTGGGTAGAAATCATCAATACTGCTTAGTAATAAAATGCTGAATCAAAAACCTGAGTGTTTTATGCCCTCTGCAGATCTTGATTTCATCTAGTTTACCTTAGCTCCCCCAGATAAACAGCACTGTAGATGAAATCAAGCGTGTAATATTATCCTTATTTAATCTTTGTCTAATTGTAAGTAAATAAATCAAGGAAGAATCTCAGAACAGGAATATTTCAGACACATGCTCTTCTTTGTTTGATTGACAGAGTGAGTTGGGTCAGAAGTAGCAGAGTACTAGCATTACTAATATGCTAGTACTCTGCTACTATGCTGATATGGTATTTTTCTAAGGTCAAGCCTAGATGCAACTTTCTGTTTTTTCTTTATTTCTGGAGAAGTTGAGAAACTTTTGGTGTAGTGCGCTTTGCTATTTGCAACTTTGAAAGTGGCTAATCTTTCAATTTAAACACTATGAGGGAAAAAGAGACTTGAAAGCTCATGGTTCATCTATCCATGGTTCAGTAGGGCAAAGTAGGGTGCCATGCTGCAGAGTGCTAGTTTGTTAGTGTGGAGATGGCTTTCTAACTTAATGTTCTTTATAGCTTATGTTTATTGACTTAAGCAGCAGCTCTTAGTTCACAAACATGAAACACGGGTAGGGAGAATCGAATAATCAGTTTTGTCATTTTGGGTTTTTATTGAAATTAAGTTCCAAACCCATCATATTTCTGAATATCATCTGAATGTTTGCCTCTTAGAATCATAGGATCATTTAGGTTGGGAAAGACCTTTAAGATTATCGAGTCCAACTGTTACTGTCCACCTAAGTAGCTTATAAAATCCAACTGGAATGATCTTTCTACTTGATAGGCTGCCTTCAGTTTTAGAGCTTCCTTTTTTCTTGGTCATCAAATATAACCAGATAGCATAGTGACCTCAAACAGTTGTGGTGAGCATCAGAAGACACTGCAATCATATTAGCAGCCCCTAAATTATTCAGAGTACTTTCTGGTAAAATGGTGCTGCAGGAAAATTAAAGCAAAGAACAATTCCCAGCAGATTGGATTTTTTCCCCCTCTTGCTGTCTGTAATTATTTCTATCAGATAAGTTATTTGCTATGCAAGCTTACCTTCAAAAGCATGTTTGTTAAAAAGAGAAAGCAGAAGAAATCCTTTGTAGGGCCTGCATGTGATTAAATGGCTTTAAGAAAGCATAATGAATAATAACGACAAAGTCCTGTCAATTGGAATTTTAAGTATTTTGGCTTGTGAATTAGAAGAGCAAATGATATCAAAATGATTACATGTAGCAAATAAGTGGGTATTTGCCAATGCTGCCTGTTGGTGAATATTACAGATGAGCTGTTACTAGTTTCCGTATTTCTGTAAATAACATTTTTTCTGCACTTTTAATGTACTTACAGTAAAGGGAAAAAACAGTACGGAACTATTGCCTTTATTAGCATATTCTCCAGCTCTCTGAGAGAACTGCTATATGGATTCTGCTCTGGGGAGGCCCAAGAAAATGATTGGGGGTTTTTTGTTTTTCTTTTTTTGAAAAGAACCTTAGTTGGAAATATCCAGACAAGACTGTAGTATTCAGACAAAATTATACATGAGTTCCAACACTGCTACAGGAAGGATGACTCAAGGAGGGGTATCTGGGTTTCTCTGAGTGAACGGTGGTGATTATTGTCATGTTCCATCCTCAAAACTGTATGCAGGAAGGTGGATATTTGCATAAAACTGCATTGAATGAAATACTTTTTTTTTTTGGCCATTGTATTGTTATCAGTTATTTGGTAACCAGGATTTGATATAAGAAACACATTAAACTAATCACATATTTAAACTATTATACTGTAAACACTGTTTTCTGGCAGATATCTTATGGCACGAAAACTTTATTTCATTCCAAAAATTAGTTTTGGGGGACTGATTTCTTTTCCCCCTAATATAGTCTTCTATATGCAGATGCCTAGGGGTAATATAGCCTTTCTAAATACTGTGGTTTAATTTTTCTCATTTCATTGACAGAGATAGGGCAATATAGGTAAAATGAATTTGAGAAGGGGAGAGTTTTCTAAGCTGTGCTTATACTTCTCATCACTATGTACTTCAAAAAATTAGACCTAGTTAGTTATACAAACACTTAGATATACTACTATAGTAGACAGGAGCTAAAGAAAAGACAATAAATGTCATAAACCCTTAGTTTTCCATTCAATTTCCCTTGACAAATATCCTTTTCTTTCACACAGCCTCTCTGTTCAGGAAGGTCCATAGAGAGGAATGGCTAGGTGTCTATCACTTTATCACTCTGATGACATTCATTAACAATGTCACCTTTTATTTAAACCCCAAGTTTGCTCTAAGAAATCTATTTTTTGACAATATACTATGTGGCCAAGGCAATTTTTAACACCTATTACTCTTGTGTATTGTGTTTGAAATTGATAGCACTGAATGTGTTACGTATCTACTATCAGATACTCATTGTGGGAGATATAGAAATGTGGTGAAGGCCACTAACATATCATTGAAGAAAAAGAACAGAAATCTGAGGGCTTTCTATTGAGGGACAGATGATCAAAAGGGAGGTTAAGTAAGCAGAATATGTTGGATACTATTTTTTCCCCACTGGAGAAATGTGTACCAAAGTACTTCAGAGCTCTCCATCAGACCAGTGTTCTGGTATCAGTGCTGTAAACAATTTCAGCAGGATGCAGGCTGGGAGAAGTGGAGAGAGAAAAGAAAAGAAGGAAAACAAAATGTGGGGGTGGAGGGGGTGGTGTGGGATATTGTAGTGAATCTTCTAAAGGGAGTTAAATTTTTTTTATAATAATGAACAAGCTTACATATTCCTTTTGAATGCAAATATTTAGCTCTGTATATATAGCTTTCCATCAATAACAATAAGCAGTGAAGCAACTGAGTGTGTGTCGAAATTCTGCCCTGTATTTTAATAAACCTGGAGCAGATTCCCTGAATTTAAGCAATAAACTTGTGCTGATATAGTTTATTTTCTGGTGAGGAAAATCAGCACTACTTCAGCATGTACATCAGTTGAAGCCAAATCAATCAGATAGTCAAGGTGGATCTGCCTAGACCTCCATCTAAAAGTCAACTCCCCAAAGCAGTCTTAAAACACTGACTCAATAGCCTGGTTTTATTCGCAAATGAACTAGGGCTCCTTTCTTTGTAATTAAAGGATGCTTGGCTGCCTGAGGACACTGTCCTGCTGTGACTCTCTCATCTCTTGCCTCACCCTGAAGCCTTTGGCAGCACCTCACCATGCTTAGTTGCTCCCCACAGAAATAGCCATATCCTCTTCTTCCAGTCATTCTCTTTTTGCAGGAGCAAAGCATGCAAACAAGAGAACAAACCAAGGGGGAACCATCCTTCACACAGACTGATTAATGCTTGTACAGGCTTCTTAGGAGATAAGTACTATTTTATTAAATTCTCATTCTGCTAATATCAGAAGATTTTCTAAGTTAAGCACTGGTCCATGCAGGTTGAGTATTTACTGCGTGCCTCAAAAATTTTCTTGTTTAGCCTCTTAGGTTTGTTTTAATGGGAAAACTTTTTTAAGATGGGGGGGGGGGGGAGTCTAAGGACCTTGAAATACAGTTTTAAATACCAGTTTAACCCTGTATCCTACCTCTGGGTTTCAGATCCATCAGTATATAATGAGGCACCACTATGATCTGTATTATGCAGGCCTATGAGACAGGAGAAATAAAAGTAGAACTCAAGTAAAGTGATGATTTTAATTTTCTTTTGTCAACAGCTTTGTTCTAAGGTAAAGCCGTCTAAAATCTGGCTCCTAAATTCTGTTTTCTGTTCATGTTTCTAAGTTATATAAAATATAGCTGAGTCTGGAATACACACTCTGAAAATGAGTGGTGATGAGCATCCTGTAGTACTAAGTGAAATCTTGTTTCTGGTGGGCTGATAGGGTATCGCTGACTTCCCTGGATCACGGTGTGACAATGGATCTTACGACAGCACTGACAGCTTCATGTAACTGAGTTAATTTTAAGTGGTGTTGATTTAATTCATTGAAATGAGAGTCTGATAACTGTCTTCAGTCTCTGTGTAGAAAACAACATGCATTCCTGCTGCTATATACAAATGTTAACAACAACATGTTGAAACACAAGCTCCACAAATCATTTAAGCATTTACTTTAGCCTGCCTCATTGCAGCAAAACACTTAAGCACATGCCTGAAGGTATAGACATGCTCAAGTGCTTTTCTGATTAATGATGGACTGGAGCCCAAGTGTCTAATTTCAAGACTAACATTGTGTCTTATAGCTAGATTGGAAGAATTATTCACTCCAGTACTATCCAGGGAGATTAACATCACATTTCACTTCCCTTTCCCCATGAACACTGCTGGTGCATGTTGGATGGGCTGAGCCCAGGGGCTGGAGGAGCTCTGAAATGTTGACGCACAATCAGACATGCCACCACATGATGTTCTGAGCTCCTCAGGAGGCAACAAGAATGACACCCCCAGAACGAAAGTTTAATAAACTGTTACTTCATCTTTTGGATGAATGAATCTTAAAAATCAGTTTTCAGGAAATGAAAGGGAGGAAATGGTTAAAGTGCTTTAACATCCTGTTAAAATGTCACTTACATGCAGGAATGGCGTGTGCGCGTTTTAAGAAGAGAGAAACGCAGAAAACCGCGTGACAATCAGTCCTGAGCTGGAAAAAAAGGGAAGAAAACAAAGAATAAGAGCATTGCCCTTATTGTGAATCCTCATTTCAGTTTCCAGACAGGGAAAACAGCAAGGTCAAGGTCTGAGTTTAAAGAAAAATGCAGCCCCCTATTGCCAAGGCACCGGAGACAATGTCAGACTTAATTGTCAGATTACTGTCTAATCAATGATTTCTCTGATTAGTGACCCACTGACAATACAACCAAATCAATGTGTTTATTCCAAGCGTTAGTCCTGATTCTCTAAAAGAGCGAAAATCAGGAAAAAAATTACAACATTACGTAACTCAAATCCCCTGCATACCAATTGAAACTGTCATTTGGCTTGCTTATTTACAGGGTTTGAAAGGTTTATTTGACAACAGAAGGGCTAATAAAAGGAATCAAAGTCATGTTTAATTACATCAATTTTATTATCTTAATTAATCAGTCCACTGCTGTGCACTCTAATATCATACCGTTGTATTTTTGCATAATGGAGTACAAAAGATTTCTTTATTTCTCTTTATATAATATTTGGCCCGTATGTGCTGTGGCACTCTTCTTGTTGAGTTCACACTCATAGACATGAGGGCAGTGTATTAAATCTTCACAGAACCGCTGTTTAGGTGGAGAACAAAAACTCCCTGAAAGCTGAATGGAATAACAAAAAGACGACAGAGTCTGTACTCTAATTAATTTTAGATGAAAAGGGAAAATTAGAAAAGGCAATAAAAGATTCAAAGCCCGGAGGTATCTGGACAGGAACTTGGAAAAGATTGCATAACTGTGGAATTGATGATAAAAGTCCACATACCAGTGCTTGATTACAACCAGAGATTATATAAAAAAAATATAAGTTATGACTTAATCTATGCCCAGAGTAGATAGATATGCGGTATCCTCCTGATAGTTGAGATGAATCTGGAAGGGGGAAACCGGATAATACTGATTTCAATTTTAATTTACATTTCAAATGCAAACTGTTTTAATTATGTCTAATTGAAAAGATTTATTGCCTTAAGTGGTAAGGAAAAAGGCCTGCACAGAAATGCAATTTCTTAATCTTTGTACTGCACGTTGTTCCCATTCTTCATTTGTTTATTGTGTTGCATACAGAAATGGGAGATATGTCTGTGTCATACCTTTGCACATCTAACTTCTCAAGCTGAGCTGAATCATGATATGAAATGAGAGGATGTAATTCCCATAGAGGAGAACCAACAGTGTGAAAAGCTGAACCATTTAAAGGTGAACTGATACCCTTCTTTAAAAATAAACACAGCTTAAGTTCCTAAACCAGGAGTAGGTGTGTAAGCTTAAAATATGTACAGCTTAAAAAATATTCTGTAAATAATCTTTCCTTACCTAACTGACAAAACTTCATTTTGGAGCTGATAATTTTTGTGGCTGTAGGGAGTACTGTTGCCATTGCCCAAGGATTCTTCCTGTATTTTACATCCAACCCCCACCACAAACGTCCTGGAAGAAGGGACCTGCTGATCCATCATTGCAGAGAAGTGAACTGGCTACAAATCTGCCCTGATTCCAAGCATCGTCTCATTTCTCCAGCCAAATGAAACTTCGAATTTTTATTACTGCTTCAATGGACAGATAAGAGTGGGATACTCTGGGCAAGGCAGCCTCTGATGCCATGACTAGGGCTGACTGAAATGATGGCTACCAATATGAAGACAAGCAAACAGAATCAGTGTTTCCCCTTACCCTGGAGGAGCTTACTGTGCAGTAGTAAGCACAGTAAGCTTTTGGGGAACATAGAAATTCTTTCAGCATCAGTCAGTTTTCGGAAATTGCAGAAGTGACCTCTGGAGGTCATCTGGACCAACCCTCAGCTCAAAGCTGGGCCTAAGTGAATTACTTCTGCGAGTGGTAAACAATCATTTTACTGAACAGCTGGTTTAGCCCCTGGCTGCCCATCACAGCAGCATCAAGCCTCTGTATCTCAGCAACGTTGGTGTGCAGCTCCAAAAGTGCATTCCCAGCTCTCCAAGAGCGAGTGGGTTTGTCCCCCTGCCCTCCTCATAGCATCATCTCCCCTGTTGCCTGGGGGAAGGTGGCAGCCAGGTCACTGGCACTCAAGGGGGATCTTTTTGTGGTCTTCAAAGTGTATTTGCCCTACAAAACCCTTTTCAAAGTCAAAATCTGGTGTTGGCTGAACATACTGAGCATTGAACTTTGTTCTATTTGCCTCTTAACTGTACATCTGCCTATAAAATAAAAAATATAGATTATTTCTCTAAGAATATCCATTGACTTTAGCGTTGATGAATCTGCCGATTGAAATGTGCATCAAGAGAAGTAATAAAAATATATTAAATGGATAGTTTTTTCTGTGTGTTTTTAATCTTCTATAATAGGGATAATTCCTTGTTTGAATGGTTTAAAAAAAAAAGCTAAAGAGGAATTATTTTCTAGTACAATCTGTAAGGCTTTTCATAAAGGAATGGAGGTGAAAAAGCAGTTGTGGTAACTTCTTATGCCGTACGTAGCTGACCTGAGGGAAAGCAGCCTGCCAGAAACCTCTCATGAGAACTAACTATCCATATAAATTCCCGTGTTTGAGTTGATGCTTGCAGACAAGCAAAGGCTGATGTCAAAGTTCTGAAGGCCAAATTAAGACAAAGTTTTTCTAGGTTTCTTTGAAGAGCAAAGCATTTCGGACTATCTTTCAGCTCTTGTAACTCAAGTCTCCTTGACAGCCTATTATTTGTTCAGTCATATTACATTCTCTTGATTCTTTCTGACAAAGTTATCAAACGCCCCACTGGGACCACAGCCAAAGAAGCATTCACCTTTATATAAAGGGCCAAATCCTGATAAAGAATGCACAGCTGGAGTAAATGGACTGTTTGGTCAGAAAATAGAGCTAAATGGAGATTTCTGCTGCACCTTGTCACAGCTGGTGTAAATCCAGGCCACAGGAACTACAGAATATAGGGAGAAATAAAATATACAGCTCAGCGGTGCAGGTTTCGCGCCACGCTAACACTCCTGTGCAAATAGCCACAGTAGAGCTTAGATTCATTATACAGAGGTGTGCTTTTATTGTCCTTTATTGGCTCTCTATTGTCTAGTCCTCCATCCAGAAGGAAGGTGGTATTTCTTTATTTTTATCTTGTTCACAGCTGCAATGGGAGCAGTAATTAATTCTTATTCAACAGTGGATGCAGTATAGTCAGTCATAGTACCAAATTTTTTTTTATATGCTTACTACTCATTACTTCTGATATGCTTATTGCTTTCTATTTTATTACAATTACTTGCTCAGCTTTTCACAGTTTTTATTCTATTGATCTGGTGTCCCATCTTCTGCATGCCTAAAGTGGTAAGTTTCCAACTGCCCTTCTTTCTGCAGTATATTCAGCCCTGTTAAGGTGTATTGAAACAGATACCACCAGTCTACATGCTCTTAGCAGTTTTTGAAGTTTAAGCAGAAGAGCTGTCCCAAAAGAAAACCAAGCTCTTCTGTCTACCTCTGCATCCTATATCCTGTAGCACACTAGTACTTCTTAATCAGTGGCAGTCCAGCCATTACATAGCTTCTATAGCTGGTTGATTTATATATGTGCATATATAAATGCATATATGTTTGTACATACATGCATGTGTACGAACATGCACTCTCACAGACGAAGAAACAACCAAAGATGCCAAGTCCCTTAACAGGCAGCTACTGAGCGTGAAGGAAGAGGGAGAAGAAAGAAAATGAATGAATTTTGTTTTACTGGTACATTTGGATCCTGCTTTACAAGCTCCGGTAATAAAATGGAAGCATTCCCTATGATTCACACAAAAGTGGTAGTTTTGGTCAGTGCAACTTCCTGGCTTTCCTCCACTAAGATGGATCTCCAGAGCCGTCACTTTCCTTTTCACAGGGCAAAATTCCTCTGCTGTACACTTGAAGAAATATGATTCACCTTGTAAAAGGCAACCATCTGTCAGCTCTAGGTTCAGGTACCTGCTTATTGCAACTGCTAGTGATTTTCTCCAAGTACAGTAGAGCGGACAGATAAGGAGGAGTGTCAGCGTACTGAAAATATACCATCATCTTCTGCTGCAACAGACAAACTAGGAACACGTGCTCTTTTAACCTAAAGCGAGCATTACATTGGCCATTAGGAGGATAGGTTTTTACATTGAAGGATTACTGTTGATTACTGGTTACTTTGTGAACAAGATTATTTAATGAACTTTAATTTCCTGTAACTAATCCATTTTTTGTGAGCCAGAAGTCCTTTTGGAACAGTGCAACAGGTAATGTTAATAAATATCTGAAGCATCTTCTATCTTTATAAAATCCATCTAAATCAAGAGATAGATTTTCTCTTTTTGTCTTTCCTTACACTGCATCCCTAAAGTACTTGCGGAGTAAGATAATACGGTTACAGAAACAAAATAGTGCAAGATGGACATAAATTTAAATGCAGAATAAACAATGGATGAAATGTCTGGTTTTCTTTCTGTGCCATGTTCCAAGGTGCTGTCCAATATTGCAACTTTGTCAGGGGAGTTCCCTTGTCTGTGCTTGGATTTTAGACAGCAGAGGTACAGTTCATCTGAGAGCACAAGTGCTCGTTGGTATTTTGACAGCCTCTGCCTCTCTGCACATCATCTGGGGTTTTCCATTCAGTAAGAAATAATAGAAGTGAGCTGTGGGTGTCAGAGCTAAAGCAAAAATCCCGCAGGACTATCTAGAGCCAGCACACAGAATGGCCAGGAAAGCCACCCCTCTTTACCTATATTGCTTTAAAACTGTATGTGTTGCATAGTACAGACTAAGATATACAGCTTTTTCTTTTTTTTTTTTTTTTCTTTTTTGTAGGCAACAGCAGCCTTTTCATCTGCCTACAATTTGGTCTTTGTATCCAATGCAGGAACATTTCCCTGCCTACAACAAACACTGGCTCCATTGCAACTGCTCATCAGCTCAGCCCCGGTGGGATTTCTGTGCAGAGGTGAAGTGATGCGGGCAGGATACCGTGTTCCTGTGGCTACCGGCAAATCTCACTTTGAATCAAGCTCAGCCATTTCTCAAGGCCTTTGTGTTTTCACAAGCCAAGACTTTCAGTCAAGAGTTCAGTAGTAAAGTAAGAACAAGAAACCACCAAAAGCAGGAATGCGAGAACATTGGCCGTTTAGGATTCTCTTTCCTCAGTTCTCCTTTCTGGGACTCTGTCATCCTTACATGCTAAGTAATGAAATGCTCTACTCTTCTCTGTATTTCATGTTTTCTAGGCCAATTCAGGTATTTTTATTGATTACACCTGAGACCCTTTAAAAATGATGCTATTTGCAGAAATCAAAGTGGAACAAGTGCAAATAAAAGTAATCTTTATAAATAAAGTAATTTCAAAGAAAAAGGTACATGCTGTTCCATTTATTGAAGATTTGTTTTTAATGCATCTCATTGGTATTTATTTGAATTAGACTGATGTGGCAAAAATCTAGACAAAATGTGAAATATGATAACTATTACAGCCCTTATTAATATTTCATATTTTAATGTGTAGCTACAGTCACAAAGAAACAACAAAAAGTATAATTATCTAATTCAGCTCTCACAGCTTGTATTATTTTTATGAAAACTAGATTCTCATTATATTTGCTGGTTTTAATGAGTAATGTGATTTCCCTCTCAGTGCCAGGCAGTTTGTTAAAAACGAGGCATTTCCTGAAGAAGTCTCTGTTATAATGTTTTAGAATCAACCCCCCTTGCCTTAATTTCACAGAGAATGATCACTCAAACTTATTCCCAGAAACAGTCTGGCAAAAGTCTGTCTTTTCATATGTTGGTATCAGTGAGAAGTTACTTTTCCACACCAACTCCGTATCTCAATGTGGAACTTAACATTTGAACTGAGAGGTATCAAATTGTGTGTAACAAGAAAAATATGCAAAGGCACCTATAAAAAGAATATACTCATGGGCAAAGATTTGCTTAAAGACCAAACTGAATTGCTTTCTCCTGAATGTTGTGGAAGTAATGTTGTACTGTTAAAATAAGATGCAAAACTATCTTATTTTGCAATCTTTAAGCATATGTCAAACTCCTATCCAGGGAATATTTGTTAAAAATGTGCTGTGGGCAAGCAGCAGACAATATTAAATACTGCAAAATGAAATCTAATTTTAGAAAATATGCTAAAATACTTGACTAAAATGTTTATATGTGTGTCTCACATGGGTCACAGCATAGGTGTTCCCATCTCCAAGAGAAGGCTCCTCCATCAGAATTGGGAACCAGACAAAAGGTCTGGAAGTAGCAAGAAGTGCGACCTGCACCCCCAGGGCTGTCCAGGGCTACCAAGGAGGTCTGATCCCTCCACCCTCTCTTTCCCAGGGAGAAAGAGTTTTACTTATTGGGGTTTACCTTTCCCAGGCTTTTACTCTGATGTGCTTTGGTAACTGGCCACTAAGAAATGCACCTTTCCTCCCTCTGCCCAAGGACGCCGTTGAGGAATGTCATGTCACGGTGTCTGCTTATAAAGCTGAACTCATGAATTTGTCTAACTCCTGGTTTGACTCTGATGACATTTATCTGCCTGCAGAGCAAATCTGTGTAGCAAAGGAGTCCAGAAGTTTGCTATCTACTCTACCTTCCCTTATGCCTTTTTAAAACGGTTTCTGTTGGTTTGTCTGATTGCCCTCTCATTCTCAGATTGTGGGCTTTATTGAATGGCAGTTCTGAAAGCACATCACCCACTGCCTTCATGATTTTGTATATCTCTGATGATATTGTCCTGGTTTCAGCTGGGATAGAGCTAATTTTCTTCACAGAAGCTAGCATAGTGCTGTGCTTTGGATTTAGTACTAGAAGAATGTTGATAACACACTGATGTTTTTAGTTGTTGCCAAGTAGTTCTCAGACTACTCAAGGACTTTTTGAGCTTCTCCTGCTTGGCCAGGTGCATAACAAGCTGGGAGTACAGCACAGCTAGGACAGCTAACCCAAACTGACCAAAGAGCTATTCCATACCATAAAACGTCATGCTCGGGGGGGGTAGTCGGTCGGTCAGTCACGGGGAGAGAGATCTCTGCTCACTGCTCGGGGACTGATCGCGGCTCGGGGAGTGATCGCGGTTTGGGACGGGCTGGGCATCGGTGGGTGGGTGGTGAGCAATTGCATTGTGCATCATTCATTTTGTATATTCTGTATATTCTGTTATCATTCTTATTATTACTATTATTATTATTTTCTCTTATTAAACTGTCTTTATCTCAGCCCTCGGCTCTAACCTTTTATTTTCTTCCCGATTCTCTCCCCCATCCCACTGAGGGAGGGGGGGGAGTGAGCGAGCGGCTGCGTGGTGCTTAGTTGCCAGCCGGGTTAAACCACAACAAATATCCCAACTCAAGATGATTTGATTTGTGCAAGCAAAGACAAACAATTCTTATTAGGATTTTGAATGATTTAATGAAAGGTCAAAAGTTTGGGTTTGTTTTTTCTTTTCCAAAAATTATTTTCCCTTTCCTACACTACTTTCAAAAACAGAAGAAATTGAAGCCCACTAAAAGTATTTACATTGCAAAGAAGAGGACATTCCATGACAGATATTTGTGAACAATGACAACAGGAATGGGAGTATGTGTGCGAGCAGCACACAATCTTTATTGAATATTGAAGCAAATATTTCTGTTTGCAGAAACCATAAATAAAATAAATCAAATGTAGTTTGGATAACAGCCGAGGATCCAGCACTGTGAGGACCATAGGTTATAAGCAGCTCTGACACCATTACCACTTTCATAAATAGGACATAAATCAAGATGTATTCAGATGACAACATTTTCTGCAAAGCGGTACTTTTAATAACCACTTTATAGTAATTTAAGATTATCATATTACTGCACAGAATACAAACAGGTAAAATAATCACTCTCTGAAGATTAAACAAATGGAAGACTGTGCTAGTTCAAGTTAGTTTTTCCTCTTCACTTGATATTGCTACTCCTGTTAAGTTTGTCTCTGGCAGATGTAAAATATCTCGCCTGAGTAACTACTGCATTTCCAAGAGAGCTCTGCATACACCAGGTACTCCTGAAAATCTAGGCCTAATTACGAATTTTATGCATTTAGAAATTTAGTAGTGACCAGCTCAGAGAATACACCTTTTAACAGTAATGAAAAGAGCAATACAGATTGTATCTAAAAGTGGGAAGTAGTGTGCAGGTGCCAGTTTCCCAAAGTACAGAATCAATATTTGCCAACTATTTTGTTTCAGATGTTAGTTATCTCCTAAGGATAGCATAAAAAACTTGGTAATAGATGATCACTTCAGTGACTGCTGGGAAATGAAAGCAATTTTATAGCAACTGCTATAGCTGCTCCAATACACTTTAATCTCTACTGACCTGAAATACAGCTGGTACTTCAGAGCAAACCAAAGAGGCTTATGGAGGACCAAGGATCAAATTTCTTGCTGTTCTGCATCTTGTATCTTCATTTACCATTGTGAAAAGAGAAATAAATCAACTGCTTTTCAGATCTGATTGTACTATAGACCCACTTTACAAAAAGATGAAGGATGACAGAGGTAGGAAGACAGTGGGGAATATGCCCACAGGGATTTATGTTTGTAGTGTTATGTGTTTGGTTTTTTGAGCACTCATGTTTTTCTCTTTGGACAGAATGATGCTTAGGGAAAAAACCTTATGCACAGTGTAAGGGAAACCAATACATTATTTAACAATTCTGTGTTGGCATGAGCTGATTCTTGTTTGAAAAAATATGCCATATATTGGGGAACTAAATAATTTAGGATGGCTATCCTGTTCCCATACATATAATATACAAAATAGGAAATCTGTGTTTGCTGCCGTTGTAAGTAAAAATCAATAAATGAGATTTTCAGTGATGTGTAGAGGCAATGTGGCAGAAAACTAAACAGAGTTACAAACACTGAAGTAACAAAGTTTTGCAGCGTATATCATATGGTAGTCAGTAGGTTAACAGATAAGTAATACTACTGACACCACTGGATCCTGTATTTTTCAAAAGTGCTATATGTGAAAATATACCTTAAGTGCTTATGGGAGAAAAAAAATTATGTTAGCTATACCATTCTGGGTTTCTATAACAAATGACAGGATGTTCAAACTCCCAATATTGCTTGTATGTTAGCTGCTAGAAACCAATATTACCATTTCAGCCGCTGCAAATTTGAGTTATTAAATGTCATCCCTGCATTGGTACACAAAACAAAATATGACAGACATGTAAGTGTCAAACAGGATTTGTGTAGTCTGTTGATACTCTGTTTTGAGGTATAGCAGTGTGTTTCACTTGCAGCTGTGAGTCACACTGTAAGCCAGATTGTAAGACATCAGCATTTAAATGTGTTCTAGGATTCAGGGGGTTGTTGTGGTTCATAATATTTATGATTCAATACACTCAGTGCCTTTGTACTCCAAGAGGACTGCTAGTTGCTATGAGATGAGACAGATTTTCAAAATCCTGCTGACAGATTCATAAACTCCTACTGACCATGCAGTGCTGCCCCCTCTCCCAGGCAAGTTTGGGCCTCTTCAAGCATGCACAAAGAGCCTCTGCAAGCAGGAATGTAAAAGCATAAAGCTACAATTTGCTGGCCAACACACTCAGAAGATGTCTAGGCTCTAACAAGCTGGCTGGGCTGAACACCAGTGCTGTCACCATCCCTTGATTGATGGAGGAAAGGCTGCTGTCTTCTGTCAACACCAATGCTCCAGTTACACCAGTGACCAATGGACAGCTTGACCTGATGATCCTACTCGCCTAGGTTATTTCAAAAGGAAACAAAGAGCTGCTACAGTTCAGGTGGTTGTTGTATGGTGTTCAGATACTGCAAAGAGGTTCACAAGGTCAGCTTTACAGGTTAGTGGCATTGCAGAGGCAGGGCTTCACAGACATTGCTTTTTCTCATGTCCAGCTGGGTGTTTAATACAGCAGTTCCTAGACCTAAATATTTCCAAGCCAATGGCAGAATTGATTGACCCTCATGCTCTCACATTGGACTTAGGAGAGGTGAACATTTTTAACTAGCAAAGGTGTTTTCATTCTTAGATTAATAGATGAGATTTCCAGTGTTTTTAATGGAGAAATAGCAGCAGAACTAGCAAAATCTTTCAAACCAGTAGAGCTGTATGTTGATGTATTCTATCACGTTTTTCTGGAAGCTATATTTTGGCGTCAAGAATCTAAATGCTTTTAAATTAACATGTATATTGCTAAATACGTTAAAGAATTAAAACATAATCTATGTTTAGATTTAAAGATAAACATGCTTAATTTACCTGATAAATGAAACAACATGAATCAGCCTGCCAACGATCCCTGATTTTTTGTATTTTTTTTCCTTCAGAAAATCTTCTCTTCAATCTGATTGCAAAGATATTCAATTTCTTCTTGAAGAAAACAAAGACCTTTGAGAGGGCTGGTACAGCTTTCCTCCCCACAGCCAGTATTTCCATTCTGTACTGCAGTGGGGTTTTCTAAATAGAATGGGAAGCAAACTTCAAGTGAAGATTCAAATATGAATAATATTAAGCTATTGTTATTCTCAAGTCATTGAGGAAACATTCAAACTGTAGTTTGCTTAAATGAACTAGATGGTTGCACCATTTGAACTGTATTCACCTCTTTATCATGCTCAGTGGCTACAGTATCCATGGGGTAATGTCTCCTTAATCATTTGCTTCAAGATAACAAATATTCCACTTTGCAGTGTAAAATGGAAATAAAATAAAACCTGAAATAGGTAATTTGGAGGTCACAACTGACAAACTGAAAAATATCTGACATATCTGTTGGGTAGCAGGAATGATGGAAAGAGGGTACAGTTCTCTTCCCAAACATAAAAGATAACAGTGAAACATGGTGATGATTGTCACTCAAACAGTTTTCAATAATGAGATTCAGCCTGTGTGTTCCTAGCAACAGATGCTCTCAAAGCCACTGTCACGAATGACCTTTAAGCACAGTATTTGTTGCAAAGAACCACAGTATTAACTGTGGCCAGCTACTGTAGGAAGTACAGCTTTAAAGATTTTTTTGCCATTAGCATCGTTCAGTACCAGTGAAGAGGGTTCCTGTTTAACCCTTAAAGCAAAACATTCTTTCCTGCTGCAACAATGCCAACAGGACAGATGAAAGGTACAATGGATATAGCAGAAACTTTTTTTTTTCTCTGCCAGACCTCCATCTAGCAATTCAAGATAATTAATACAGGAACAGAGACAGGCTCTTTCTGCTCATCCTCTTCCTACCCACCCACCCTCTTCCTTCTTAGAGATGGGAAGGTGTCAGAAAATAAGGAGAGAGGAAGTCACAGAAAATTCAAAGCCTGCTCTTCAGTTTCTGGCCCCCACAAACATTATTGCAGGCTAAGCAGAGGCCCAAACATCCTTAAAATTTTCTGATTTAAAATTCAGATACAAGTTTAATGTGCTGACTGCTGATGTGACATCCCTTGCAGAAACAAAATAGGGGAAAGCGCCATCAAGGCAGTTGTGCTGTCTAGTTTGAGTGAAAGGAATTCCTTGGATTCAGTGTGGTGTCTGCTCTGCCCAGAAATCCCAAGTCAGGTTTGCACCCTCCTCCCCCTGCCTGCAGTGCCTGGGCCAAGACACCTTGGGGACACACAGGGCTGAGCCACTGCTGGTCACGTGTGAGAGTCCCACCACCCGCCACCCACGAGTTGCACTGCCCTGGTCACCCATGAGAGTCCCACCACCCCACGCCAAGGGGCAACCCTGCACTGAGCTGCCTCTTCCTACCCCTCAGCTTCTACCAAGAACTGGCCCCAGCACGCAACAGCTCCCCCTCACAAGCACCAGCAGCCTCTCCAGTGTGAAACCAGCATCTCTGCTTTCACAGAAAAAAGGCAGGAGGAGGACAAGGAAGGGGAGGAAGAGGAGCCCAGTATGAGATTTTCTCATGTGGTTCAGTGCCCTATGTGCGTGGGAAGTGACAAATGACAGTATCATCTGCCTGCTAAGGCTTTATTTAAATGGATACTGAAACTCCTGGTCCTGTCTCTGCTTTTACCCCACCTCAAAAAATAAGTAAATTAAGCAAATTTTTTGTCTTATGAAGTTCCAGATATTTTAGACAAACCTAGTTTCCAGACTCATTCACACAAGCTGTCTTACTGATTTTTTTTCTTCATACTGCTAAGGATCTAGGTTTAGCGTGTTTTTGAACAAAGCTACAGTATTTATGCTCATTTTCAATTATATAATTTCCTTCCCTTTTTTCCTCTAAGAAAACTTCCCCATAATATACAGTCAAATTTCAGGATTCTTTTCACATCCTTTCTAATACTTCGCTTTCCTTCACGTGCCCTGAAGAGTATCATGAACTTATGTGGATTTGTCTGGAATTAATTGTATATATTATATCATAGACACAGTTTCTACACTGGATAAAGTCCTCTAGCTAGAAGTACTATCATTTTTAAACTGCATTTGTTTATCCAGAGGAGTTACTGTCATGTATATAATCACACTCTGTTGCTGGAGCTAGTGTTCCATAAATTACAAAACTCTAATTGGACGCAAAAAACTGTGTTGTATATGAAAATGAAAATAGTAGCGCTATCAAGGAAACAACAAAGGGACAGATAGATAACTAAATGAAAAAAATTCTCCAACAACCCTTTTTAATCTCTCCACCTGTTTTTGTCTGGTTGGTGGCCAAATGGAAAAATGAAACAAGCTTTATGATTTATTATTTTGGATTCTTGTATAGGGTCTGTAGAAGTAACAGGAATATTTATTAATGTTTGCAAAGAGTGTAATTTGTTATTGATTTTTTTTTCTCAACCTTTTTTAGCTACTGGCATGTGGAGACTATGAAAATGCAAGAAATATTTATAATATTTATTACTTCAACATCTACAACTGCAACATTCTTTTGGCATACATAGTCTACTGAATTAATTCTTTCTTCTGTTTGGTTGTTAATTGGAATTTATGTTCTTGTTGTGAAACCTCACATATTCTCATTTTATCAGCAGCAACTCAGATTAATACTACAAAAACTCAGATACTCTGTGCAAAGATCCATGCTTGACAAATTAATCAAGAGTTTTCTATTATTAGTGTTCTGTATTTTGAACAGGCATTAGCTAAACGTACTTCGTATTTACATATCTGAAACAAAGCACCAAAGGATAAAGTCATGAAATTTATTTCAGTTGCTAAAATTATGGAGAAAATAGGAAATAACTGGAAAAGGATGTGTGTCAAACTCCTTGGAAATAGTAATTTTAAAAGTAACGCTGATAGCCAGGATGTCTCAAAATTAACAGCACTGAAAAAAAGAGAAAGAAGGAGCAGAATGAACGTTTTCACAGAGGTGGATCCATACCACAGGATCACATGGGTCACATCAGAGAGCAAATGCTCTGCCCAGCAAGAACCAGGCAGGACGGGCAGGGGGGCCGAGGCAGACTGCGCTGGTGCTCTCAGGACAAGCTGGGCTGTCGGCAGCCTGGTGCCTTCAGAGACACCTAAGCCAGACAATAGAAAATGGCAAACAGAAGAAAATACTTGTGGGTTTGGTGTTTTTTTTCTTTTTCCTCTCAGATTTTAGCCCTGAGCCTACGGAAGATCCCTTCTTAGCACCAGGAATGACCTCCTGGATTTATGTTCTTGAGTTTCCCCTTTACGTATCATTAATCAGCTTATTGTTTTCTCTTAACTCTTGGGTCTTAATAAATCAAGGACAGTTCTGAAGCTACGGGAACAATGGAAGAAACAGAAAATATGTTCAACAGAAAGAATCAAGGTGCTCGAGTAGCTTTGTTAATCAAAAAGACTGTTACAGAATTATGATCTTGACAATGAGGATAACTAACCATAATGTGATTTAACACGGACAGCATTGAATTTTCCCTCAATGTTCATTTAAATAAATGTTTTTCATAAAAATCTTTACCTGAAAGGAGGAAAACATATTTCAGGGAAGTCTTGCATCCTGTGCGATAGAAGATCATCACAACTGCTTTACATTATCTGCCCTTTATACATTATGAATCACCATAATGTTTGAATACTTTATTTCCCTCATGGCTTGGGAATTGACAGGATGTGCACATTTGCCCTTGGGTTTGTTATTTCATACTTCTGCCTACCATTTGCATGTATATTTTCATTTTATTTGCTCCTGTCGGTTCTTTACACAGGAAACAAGTCTATTTGAAGGAATGCAAAATGGTGGCCTGGCCAATTCTAAAGTGAACTGTGTCATGATACCAGTTAAATAATGCATGAATGGATCCGTGCTAGCCATAATTCACTGCTAGTGCTATTTATTTCTTTATCATGTGTCAGTTCCCTTTCCTGTCAGGATATCAAATGGCTACAAAGTGCAGTGTGCTCTTTTCCTTATCTTTGAGCTAAATGTTCCATTATATCACATTTTAGGCTTTTAAGATTGCATAATGAAGCACACATAAAATTTAAAGTGATCTCGAGTAGGATAGCCATGATATCCATATTAAAAAGTGATATGCCACCAGGATTGACTGTTATGCCGCTGCTATATCTGGTTGGTAGAAAGGATCGTGACTTAAATCATTTGGTCATTAGAATAGCAGATACTTTGCTGTTGGTTTACTGTAGGATCTTAGGGAGATTTATGTACATCCATTTAGAGACATCTAGAGTTCATGGAACTTAATTGGGCTGAGATAAGTGTCTTTGCAACTCTGGGATTCACCTCTAGAAACTATTTTCTGGCTTAAGCCACCGTTTGTGCTTACTTCAAATCCTTTGGGCTTAACCTTTGAACTTTTACAGTACGAGCAGGTTAATCTCTGTCTTTATAATATTCTTCCTTAAATGGGATATGCCACACTGAAGATGTGGCATACTTTTAATCTCATTTTTATTTTGGATTTCAGCATCAGATCTGAAACTGTACATTTTTGAATTAGAATGGCTCATGTGGCTCATTAGTGTGTCTATGAAAGAACCTACTTCTCATCTTTTGTGGAACACGTGGAGTAAGAAATGGATTCACTGTCTTAAGATGCATCCCAGAAACATGTATTTGAGTTACCAGCTTTATATGCTATTCTTTATATTTCGTATTTCAACTAACAATATCTATTATATCATTGTTCTTAAAATAAACAATCTAATAATAAGTGTTCCTCCACAGTATACCACCAAACAGATGCTTGAAAGAACAGCAGCGATTCAAATCAAAACAAAATAGAAATCTTAAAAGGTCAAATCACTTCTTGATATTTTAGGTGTCAAAATTCAGCTGAGCATAAATATTAAAACTTAAATGTGTCAGCTGTTAGAAAAACTCCCAGAACCTGCAAAAATATCTAAGTCACTTAACCATTTCTGACTATGTAGAGAGAAGCATCAAAAAAGTGTACTGAAAATTATTATTACATTTTAATTTAATTTTACCTACAGTATACCAATTCATTCTGACAAAAAAAAAGTGTTTAAAAGAAAATCCTGTTAAAAAGTGACTTTTTAAAATATATTGTTCTTTACAAATTGTAAAGCTACAGCTGTGCTCTGTACAGGTACCTGCAGACACTGCAGCTGATGTGGGGCTCCAGTTCCAGTCTGGGCCTCTGAGGTACCACCATAATTTCCTATGAAACATTGACTTCTTCTGCCCTGTCCCATCTAAATCCACAAAATCTGCTTTTACCTTATGGTCTGCCCTAAACCAACACATCCGTTCTCTTTTTGCTATGCTGACCTCTCAGCAGGATTAATTAGCTAAGGTGCAGCAGCAGAGCAGAGCCAAGGGCAATGTATCTTACTGCCTTGTGTAGGCTCACCCCTTCAGATGTCGGCTTTACGATCTAGTTAATAAAATATTTAAGCACCTCATTTTTATGCCCATAGGGAGCATGGTTTTAATCACAGGCATAAAGTGTTACTTGGACAGAACAAAACAGAGACTGATGAGTGGGTTCGCATGCAGACTATCTTTCCCAGATGGGCTACAGGGCAGTGCCTGTGCTGGCAGGCAGGGCAGGCAGCCACGCACGGGCAGCCGGCAGCTGGGATTTGTCCGGCAGTACATTGGTACTGACGCCTGAGACTGAGCATCTGCGGACAGTATTCAAGGTGGTAACAGCCCGAGGAGCTGCCGTCCCAAACAAGACCAATGATGTTCGGGACAGGCATTGCACTGGATTCTTGACTCTCTTTTTTCACACACAAAAAAATACTCTGATTATTTCCCCCCATTGGTACTAACACCACTGAAAGCTGCCTTACTTCACAGTTGAATTAGTCTTCATTCACTTTTTTAGACTTTTATTTCTTGCTTGGAAGTACAGCTCACTTTTAGTCTCAAGGTAGCAGAGGCCTGATGAAGTGAGCCTCAGAAAATACAAAACATATGGACAGCTAGGCTATAATACGTGCTAGATTTGCACTTGAAAAAAGCACAGTCACAGATTTCTGAAGCGGAGGCAAATATAAATGACAGCAGAGTACCTCAAGACACCCAGCTCATTTTCAACTTCTTTCCTGTTACGAAAGACTAGACAGCTACAGGATCAAAAAATAAACCCGGTGATCAGAAGCAGGAGCAACTCGATCTCCCTCTTGCATCGACTCTGCGGGTGCTGTGAATTCGCCGCAGCCTCCAGGCATTGCCCATGCCTGAAAGCAGGCTCTGCTCTGAGACGCGCAGGTTGGGGAACTCAGAGCACCGAAATTTTAGCTTTAATGTACAGAGATATAATTGCAGACCTTTTACACGAGTACCATTTGAGCTAATCCATTAGCCTTGCCCAAATTAGCCTAGCTGTTTATAAGATATTAAATGCACTACAAAGCCTAACATGTTTGTTATGCTCTATAATCAGAGCACCTGTTTAAAAGCCCACTGCAGCTGTACTTCCAGATTACAGGCCATTAGGCAAGTTATGCAGCACCTTATTTTTATAACCTAATCTCTCTTCCTCTTTCACATTTGAATTTTAGAACCATAAAAATGAGATTCTTCCCCCTCCATACACTTTCCCCAAGTCCTTTAGTGATCAAGATGAGGAGAGTAATATTAATATTTATACAATGCTCAGATCTAACTTTCAGTTGCTATGGTAAAATACTGTCATAAAATATTTCATTAACTTTTAATCCTATTTAACACTGTTCTTCCCTCTTGAGACTATACTGAAACTCTGGATACTCGTGGGACACAATTTTGATGAGAGATTCTAAAATATTTGTTTTTTTCTTGAATTATTAGAAAACTGAACAGAAAGACCTTGGATTAGATGGAGTTTCCGAAATGTAATTTTACAGTGCCATTCTAGCAGGCATCAAGCCATGCATTAGCTATTTGAAGGATCACAGGAGAGATTCCTGCTCCCCTGGGGCAGCAGCAGGAGGGCAAGGGGGGCATCCTGATGTCTCTGAAAGGCCTCACTGTGCTGCTACTCAGGGACCAGCCCCTCACTCCAGCTGTTGATTCTTCACAAGAACTTAAAAAAGACAGTATTTCATAGGGAGAGTTACTATAACCTTCATTTAGTCCCAATCAGTATTTGCCTTACACCTAAAAAAAGTCTGTATGAAATAGACTATTATCGCATAGTTAAAATAGTTTAGGGCTGCTAGAGGTAGTCTAAACTCATTACCTCCAACTCAGTATGGCCCATAAGAGAACAGAAAAGACACATTGCCCTTATGGACATGGGATAAGATTATGATGTACATGGTGACATGTCACTGAAATAGCTTCTCCCAGCTCAGATGTTGCTTTTCTAAAAGATTTATATAAATTACAGCAATAATGGCAGGTTGAGATTCTTTTGTTATCAGAGTTGCAATCCATTTCTGCAACTGATGTAAGCCATCTTAACGTACTGGCATGGAGTACCTCTTTGTGAAGAGAAACACTACAACCAGAGAAGAGCATCCTAATCCAAGTTATAAATACCTCCATAATAAGTACTGTAAAATACGAGTCCAGTCAGGGCTATTCATGTGATCCCTCTCAGACAGAGGGGTCGGTACGAGGCAGGTTAAGCACCTTAATTTTCTCAAACTAAGAGACCAGTGTGCAGTTGGTGTTCTCTCCTGCAATAGCTCCCTAGGTAAAATGCCCACCGTTTCAGACAGTAACCAACTCTGTAAGGTATCAACAAGCAACAGCCACCCTAAAGGTAGCTATTTAAAAACCAGTATGTCTCCACAATTTCATTCTCCCTGAAAATCTCCAGAAAAACCTAAATCTGGTGATCCTCAGATAACAATCTGTTATGTACCATTTCTGATGCTTTGATTAGGAGTTACCTAGGATTTCCCAACCACTGAGCTCAAAGGCAATCTCCAAATCACCAGAAGACATTTATTCACTTAACTCCTTTAGGAAATCTGGTGATATGCACCAAGGTTCATGCCTAATTACATTATCACAAACATTTAAAAATTGTTTTATTTTCTTTTTATTTCTGTTTCTAAATAAAAAATAAAAGCAACTAGATTCACTGTTATGTTTTATTTAAAGACCTAAAAGGTGTAACAGTGGTATCTAGAGGCCTTTCTCGGGTCTACTTATTCCTGCACATTCTTTGCAGTGTTGATCCTTGAGGCCAGACTTCCAAACCAGAACAAATGGTATCAGAAATCACATTTTAGGTTACAGACCATGAGCATTTGAAGCCACAAATCCCTCTCTTGTATGCATCAGGACAACAACTGAATAGACTTCTCTGTTTTAATTCAGTGATTATCTGCATGAACACAGATGTCTATCGATCTGTTGATAGATGTCTATCGATCTGTTAATATATGTCTATCTATTAAAAAAGTTTGGTACATGCTGCTGGAATTGGCTATGTTATCCTTTTTGTGCTAGTGAGAGTTTTAAATTCTGGGTTTGATGGGGAAGACTAGTTATGAGAGTCACCAGTTCTATAACCTTGGCTACTCTTGCAGATCACATATTAGGTCTCTTCTACTTTCCACCTTCTATCACATACATTATAATCAGTGAGGAGGCAGCCATTTTAAAGCAAGGTCTAGAGGAAGCTTTCCTAAGAAAACTAAGGAGAGGGTAATACTATTAATTCCTCCTTTACTGTGTTTTCAGGAAGATATATGTAAACAAACCCTTTAATTAGCTCTATTGCTTATTTTTTATATTTGCAGCAATCTTTCTGAGTGTTATGCAAATTTCTGCTGAGTGAGACGGTCTACAAATAATCCAATTACAGCACATCATCTATTTATTATGTCAGAATTTAGATTTATTATACCCTGCTTGGCAACTGCTTCAATACTATGTAAATAGAAACAACAACAACCAAGACCAAACTCAATCACTCCAGGTTTTTTTTTTAGACAACAGAAAGATCATTAAATGATAATAAAAGATAGTTATAATATAAATGCACAGCACAACTACAATAACCATTAAGAGAATTATATCTCTATGTAAGGGTGCAAATAACATCACTAATTTATTGCTCTTGCCTGGGGATCATGAGGAAAATTAGGTTTCCATGCCCCATTTGATGACTTTGGTAGCTTTATGCTACCTTTCCTAGGTCAGGGGGTGGAAGGAGGGATGGAAGGAGCAAACGAGAACTTGCATGGTGCAGGAAGGCTTCAGGTGCTGTAGGACTTAATTTTTGCTCTTATCTTATGAGCCTTACTAACACATACTACTGATAGCGGCATGCCAGATTGACCTTAAATCCCCCCTTAGAAAGAACATAGTATTCTTTCCTCATGCATCATTGTCATACAATGAATTTCACTGCAATTTACCTATTCAGACAAGAAGTCTCTGATAAATGACTAATTTAGCATTTCCTAGAACACATCTAGCTGATATCTTTTAGCTGGATATGCACCCAACTTGAGGCATGTTGCTTTAGCTACTCTGGAGAAAGGCTGCCTTGTGGTGCTCCTCTCAGAAATTGCATTAATTTCCAAAGTACCAAACTTTGCTCCTTCCTAATTTTCAAGTCACTTATAGGTTAAAATTGAAGAAAGAGAAATAATCACACCAGGATAAGACAGCCAGAGATAGATTTTGCCCCAAAAGCTGTGGTTGGGTTATTATTATGCAACTGGTGCCCCCTACACCTACCCCCAGCACATCATCCTGCGGAGCAGGTGGCCATCAGCCATAATAAATGTATCATGTACCTACTTCTCCTTTAAAGGGGTTCTGGGCATCTGGGCCAATTGGAATGACCGACATTACAGAAGCGGGAGCATAAAAGCATGTGGGGCACAGTCCCTCAGCCAGGAGGCTCCTGTTGTCAGGTGTGTAACCCATGGGGCAGGGGAAGCACTGTGTGCGCTTGGTGCCTGAGTGGGAGTCAGCCTGTTAAAATGGCTGGGTCTGCATTTTAATGTAAATCCAGAAGTATTAGGTTTTGGTTGTGCTTTGTTATGCTGTTACTCTGTGGAGGATTCCCTAAAGAGCTTCCTTGCCCCTGCATTACTGGGTGGTGAGACAGGAAAAAGGAAGGGAGTGGGTCACCCTGGGAGCTACTGAGGAGGTGCTTGCTCTGGTCCTGCTATTGGGAATATTTTAGTCTTTTGGTTTGTTTTCTTTTTTCTTGCTGTTTGCAACAGTAGTGTAATTAGTCTGGTAGGTTGTACATGAGTCCAGCTTCTGTGAAAATGTTCAGCCAAAATCCAGGGGGTGGTGTCTAGTTTTTTAAAGGTTTTATGAGTTTGTTATTCTTATCAATACTATTGTTTATGTTAAGCTTACTGTTATGCTTCTAATTTCATGTTTAATATCTTATATACTATTAAACTAGCAATTATAAAAGCTTAGTTCCTCCATTGCTCTCTTTTCATAACATTTATGTTGCTTGTTAAAAGGTTATCTTCTCTTCTGTACTCTTCTGCTTAGACCTCTGAACTGATGTCAGGCATGATGTTTATACAAGCTATGTAATTTTATGTAAAATGGCAGTAAGCTGCAGTGGTAGTTTTCAGTTAGATTCCCAGTATGCACAGTGCACACAGTATTGCCTGGATCCTGTTCCACAGCATCCATCACATAGTCTAAGCTCATACTCATTTTATTTTTAGCAACCTCTCTAGAGGTTAGGTCATATCAATGCTTACTGAAGAGCCCTTCCTGACTGGGAAGGTCAGCCTGGCATTACGTTATGTGGCCATCATTAAAATTCCTGTCTTGTGTCAAGTCACAAGAAATTTAAGTAGGAAAGTGAAATCTTGACAAGCTTAATGGTCCTCTGAAGCTACTGTGATTTATTAGTTTGTCCCCTGAAATAAAAGTTTTAAGTTGATTGTACTATTCAATAACAGATCAAGTGACATAATCTGTCTCAAATTGACTCAGGTGACAGTCAGAGCAGGACCTTCCTAAGACCAGGGTCTATATGTGCAGTCTCCTGAGTGCTGGTGGAGAAGAACTTTGGACCAATGTTTTCTGGTCTCAGGAAGAAATGCAAGGCAATACCTGTCTACGTAGGACAAGCTTGAGCCTGTGCATGGCTTTCTGGTGAGGGATCTCTAATTACCTAGTTAAGCTTAGTAAACACTAAGTAGCTTTGATATAAAGAAAAAGGAGGGGGGTTGCCAGTAAAGGGAAAAAAAATTTGAAAACTGTCAATCTATCTTATTCCAGAGTTATCTGTAAATGGATTTAATTTATTGTTACTTTCATTTGAATTATTTTATTTTAGCCTACAGAAAGAGTTCAGGGATTATTACATATTATACTCATAATTTGCAATCTGGCATTTGCTTTGTGAACATAGTTAAGTGATATTTCTGTTCTTTGATTGGATGAGTCCCTAATTAGAAGTTTTCAGGAAACACTTGTGAACACTTTATGTGTGTTACATATTCACAAGAGTATTTGCCACTTTATATTTGCATGAATATTCCTTAAATTATCTTTACCTACAAATAGTTCAGAAATAACTGATTGCTTGACTAATCACTTAAAGATAAAATTCATCAAATGGGATATGGATTCATTTTTTCACTGGGTATTTACATAATTCATCAAAATAGATTAAGAAATGTACTAGAGATGCCACTTACATGTGTATATATCATGCTTAAGTCCCAGATGGGCTGATTCCAGTGTGTCCTTTGCAAAATTGTTAAGCATTCTAGTAAACTCACTTTCAGAATTGTTTCCTAAAATTCAGCCTTCCCAATTCTGATTTTATTTCATTATTTTTCATGTACCACAATAAACAATTATTATTCCCTGCATTAACATTTTTTACTATTTTGTGGATTGTCATGCTTTTGCTTGGTAATTGCTTTATTTAATATTTTTTGTCAATTGCATGTTATGGTTCTTTCAGTATTTTTTTTTTTTGTTAAACTCCATTTTGTAACGTTCTTTCTGGAAATGTATTGTTCTAAAATGAAAACAGGATTTCACCGTGGCATTTCCATATGTTTGCTTTGTCTCTTCTGCACCTTAAAAGGTATCTAAACCACCTTTAGTTTTTTCTGACTATATCATTCATGTCTGCATATATTATTCCTTTCTATCTTTCAACATTACATCTTGGATTTTCATCTTTCAGTGTTTTTTCCTCCCATGGTTTGTTTGCATTTTCTTCCCTTAATTATTTTCTGAAAATTTTAATCTTGGGTACCCTTTGTGTTGTCTCTTTAGTCCTGCGGTGTTCAGAATTTTTAATTTAGTATCACCTGTGAATTGCATTAGTGCACTGAGAGGTTTATGTTTGTTATATAATGCTGTTATGAGAGGTTTGTACTTCCAGTGACTAGTGGATTTAAGTTTTTGCTTGAAACTGTATTTCAGTGGAGTCACCATAGCTGGACTCTGGCAGCTGCAATATAACACCCTATCCTGACCATAAAAGTCTAGTACTGAACCTAGCTATGTGTAGAGTTTCAGCTTGGGGGCTTACCTTTTGCATGGATGTAAAGCGTGGGATGAGTCTCTCCTGGCAGATTAAGGACTATGGATGAATAACCATGCCAAATGGATTTCAACAGGAAGCCTCTGAGACTGGCTTTTGAGCCTGAACTGGTTGTTGCTCCCTGTAGCTGATCTCGTTAAGGCTCTCAGAAGTTCCTGGTTTCATAATGGGAGCTGGATTACTGAGGGGGGAAAAAAGAGGCTTGATAAAGATTTGGCTGCTCCTGGAACCAGGCAGACATACAAACCTAGTTATTCCAGGTCTTTGGCCATGGTGGTGGCATCACATTTTCAGGCTAATAAGATGTGTGCTGGGCTTGCTGTGTGACAGGTGAGAGGGATGTACATCTTCAAACCCTTCACCTGGACCTCCAGACCAAGGTGATGGGACTAAAGTGTACTTGGTTTGAAGGTCTCTCATCACTTTGCAGACCACCTGTGTTTGCTGTTGCTTCCATGATTTTTTGTGGCAATTACTCAGAAATTGGTAACACTTGCAGGAGAATTTGAATGCTCAGAGTTAAGCTGCCCTCCCCTCTTGCAGAGGAATACTGCAGGATCAGTGCAAAGAAAATTACCTCTAAATAGCTATCTCCATTGGAGAGAGAAAACTGAGCTCAGGAAATACTCATGCAATTAAAGAAATAACAGGCTTTCTGATGTATTGCAATTCTAGCTGAATGATAATGATGACAGGAGCCTTAATTCTCTCAGTGTTTGGGTTCTGAATGGGAAGTAGAAATGTGGAATTTTTAAATCTGCTTTTTTTGGTTCATGAATTCAGTTTTATATTAATTTATGAGGAAGATTGTTAAAGATTGGCCATTAAGGATGTTGTGGTACAATGCTGTGTTAGTCACAAGTAACTGAATCAGTTTAAATGCCAAAAGCAGTTTTCAGGATTATTTTTTTGAATATTAGTTTATTATCAGTCAGTCTATTTTATTTTAAAAGAACCCTAAAAGTATCTGTCCTGTCATTGAAAAACCAAAATGGTGAAGATTAAGACAGTTTAAGTCTTCCACGGAAAAAAGCAAAACCAGGGACGGTGAGAACAGAAAAATAAAGCAATAAAAATGGTTCCTTATTATAAATTCTTACCACTGTATTTAAGCTAATTCCATTTAATACTGTATAGGTAGGAAAGTATTTTTTGACTGTCAGACTTGAAGATGTGAGTGGAGTCATACTGACAGTGATTTGGAATTTCTACTCTGGCATTTTGAATTTGATTAAAGCTTTGAGCTTTTAAAGCTAAAGTGCATGTTTTATATAACACAGTAGGGGCCCTATTGTCAAATGGTCTGAGGAAGTGTGAATTGACAGCTATCATCAAAATAGCACAAATCCACCAGCAAGATCTCCTAAAAGACTATGGGGTGTTATTATAGCACCTAGTGGAGTATAACATGTTATTTATTCTGCAGACATTTTTCTTACAGCCATCAGTCCCTCTGTAACAAAGGCTTTGTCTAAAGGAAACACATGTAGTTTCTCTAGGGCATGAGAGCCCTGGTCAAAGAATGTTCTTTAGTATTTCTTCTGCAAAGTAACAGTGGAGACAAACTTATACTGTCATCATATTTCAGTAGCTCGCACATGGTATTCTTCTAGTACATGTATGGTGTATGTGTGGGACTGTTGTTGCAGTATTAGGTGCAGATTCCCCATTTAGTATTGATGAGTGCACACTAGTTTTAATTTTGTGGAAAAAAGGGTGTTGGGGAAGGGGAGGGGAAAAAAGGTGTCTAAATGCCCCAGGCTCCCACCTGTTCTGGTCAGACAGGCTGAAAGCTAGAAAGCCCAATCCAGTTCTCACTGTGGTCAGTTATTTTGGTCCTAATTTGAAAAGAGGGGTGAAACTGAGCAATGTAGCAAAGCAGTATTTTCTCAGTCTATCACTCAGCCCATATAAAAATCTGGAAAAAGGGTGAGAATGACCCCTTTCCTTCTATTTCAAATAAGGCCAAAGCAAATACCCTGACACTGACAAGCTGAGGCTGGCTCCTCTGAAGTGTAATGAAGGGGTATTTGGAGATCTCCTCCTTGGTGGCACACCTATTTACAGTTCCTTGTCTTTTGAAGGAAGTTAACAACTGAAGTTAACATGACAAGCACAGCTCATGCCCAGCAAACGAAATGATTTGCAAAGCAATCTTTTTTTGTGGGTTTTCTTTGTCTCTGCTTTCTAGCCCTCTTCAGCCGTCTTGGTAATTAGGAAGTATTTCCTGCTTTGTCAGTTCAGATTTATTTGTTCTCTGCTAGTATCCCCCACATGGCTGGAATACAAATCATTGGCAGGAAAAAATGAAAAGTGATGAAGAAGAAGGTGATTAATGACCTAACATTTTATTTTGCCAGATAAAACAAGAGCATTTTCACTCAGTTTGCCTCCAGATAGTGTTTTGTATTCATTTTGCAACACAGTTAGAACTCAATTGTATCAAAAGTGAAAATTCATAAACCTATAGCAGTTTGTGAAATGTGAATGATTGATTGCATACAGCCAGAAAACTCTTGAAAAGATAAACTAATTCTGTGATGAACAATGCATTTCATAATTAATTATACAGTACATTTTGTTTCAAAATATTAAATGCCTAGAACAGTATTCTGCCTGAAAGCATCTGGGCTTTGTAATGAGACAAAAGTCTTGGGTTCAATCAGCTGTCTGTGTGAGAGTTTAGAATGACTTATGTCTGAATTAAAGAGAGGTTTAGGGCAGTGATTGCCTGGCAGGAAATTAATAATGAGCTAAATTAGAACATGCCTAGAGATGATTTAAACAACTTAGCTAGCATTGTCTGTGACAGGTTGTCATTTTTTTTCCCTAGTTCTACTATTGTCTAGTAAATAATTGAAATCATTAAAATGTTGGTAGTACACTGACTCATCTTGCAAACCCAGACTCATTCATATCATCTCTGAAGCAAATTTTTATGAAAAAGCAAAAAAATCTGGAAGGAAATAGAGTTATATTTGAACAGAAGATGGGCACTGGGTAGCCGAAGAGCATGTTCTTGCAGTGCATAGGGTGTTGTGGTTTCTGATTGAGACAGCTTTTAGCATTGCTTTCTATTTTGTCCAATAAATCCTAACATCAGTGTGGATTTGAATGCTCTTCACGCTGAACCAGAGGGAAATAGCTAAATGTCTCTGGCTCCTTCAAAACCAGTATTGTACTCAATCACCTTTTATTCCCTTTAAACCAGTGTACACCAAAGAGAATTAAAAAAGAAACAGAGCTGGGGGGAGGGCTTTGAGGTTCAACATCCAGATGTTTGAGCTGGTGGTAACAATAAGTGCTTTCCCTAAGCAAATTGTCAGGAAGTTCAGTCTGCCTGGTCAGGCTGTGTCATGCCAAGATAAATTATTTCTGATCTTTTTATTATTTTAAGGTAAGACAAAACCAAAATCATTTATCTTACTGTCAATTCTTAAAAATTATATCAATTCTACAACTTCAGGGAATGAATCAAAGAGAGCATGAGTAGTTAAATGATGGCCAGTGACAGTAAACTGCCTGCTGTGTGCTGAGAGGTCTCGTTCAATAAAAGTGACAAAATAATACAAGCTCTTATTATGCAAGTGGCTCCTGAAAATGCAGGGCTAATGATATGATTGACAGTCATTTCCTGAAACAAACAAAAGCCAAGCCCCCCCACTATAAGCACTTTCACCAGGGAGACAAAAGGAAAAGCGAGATTATTCGTATCAACTTCACAGTGGAACAGGAGCTGCGTAGCCCTGCCTTGGAAGTTTCCAAGACACTAAAATGTCCCATTTTCTGCTCCCAAAGATTGAGTGACCTTTGAAGTGGAGCAGCTTCACATAATATGGGGTTCTCAGAAGTACTGCAGCATTTCCCTGTCCTGCTGTGTCCTTGCAGGCTTTGGAGTAGCAATAACTCGCAGAGAAAACCAGAACTGTGGCAGCATGCAAGAGCAGACCCAAAGAAGAAAGGTTCCCTGCAGCCTCTGCTTGGCAGGTTGTGCTCACAACCCATTTACTTTAGAATTGAATTGGAATCCCCAGTGCTGCTTATTTTTTATACATGAATGGATCCCATAAGACTTAGAGGAAAAACTTTTGCATCCCAGAAGAATACACAAACCACTAATACTAGTACTTCTGTCCAAGAAAAAAATTATTGGCTAAATATTTATCAACATTAATACTCTGCAAAAAGTAGTTTTTCTTTCAGGGTATTCCAGTGGAACATTTTTCACTGAAATAACCTAGCAAGCATAGTTCCATTAACCTCAGTGGAGTTTAATCAAAATAGATCATGTACAGTGTGGGTCTTTCAGACTTGTTCATAGCAGCTTAGATTGTAGGAGCTAATTTTCCAAGCATCAGCCTTGTTCAAAGGATGAGAAAGACAAGTATGTACTGGGGAAAGGTACAGGAAGGAGACAAAACAACATTTCAATATTACTATTGTTTTCTTTGTGGTCCAGACTTCTATTTAGTGGTATAATAAATGCCCATTCTTTCATTGAGAACTAACAACAGTAGATAAAAGTAATGGATCTGTAAACCTTGAAGTTCTCCTACTTGAAAATTGAGGTGGAAATTCTAATGGAGAATTAGAGGTAGAACCAAAGTATTGGAGTGTTTACACTGTCGAGTTTACTGATGTTCAGTTATATCTTAATGGGCTTGTTGCTCTTAGAGTATTTTTTACAGGCACTGCATTTTTACATTAAGTGAGGTTACTTAAAATATGACTGCCTATTCTGCAAGATGTCTAGAAATACAAATAAAATAAGTAAATGTTACTTGTTTGGGTTTTTTTCTTCTCACATAAATGCAGAGTTGTTTTGATATTTAATCTTTCTCAAAAACATTTGCTTTATCTTAGCTGATAATTAAAAGTATTTCTTCTCAATTTTCTTTTTCTTTGTGGGCAAAACCAACAAAAATATCTTTCACAATGTGCTTCGAAGTCAGGAAGTAGCACAGCAGTTTTATGGGGAATACAATGACAATTACTAGATCAAAAGCTCAAAAAAATTTGCTGTTATGTTCCTGCCTCTTTTTAAAGGGTAAGTAAACTAAGTGCATACACTGCATCATATTGGAACCAAGGAATGCAGAGGAACATGGAGATTAAAGGCCACTTTCCTATGTGAAGTGGATCCAGTAGGTTTGGGATACTGTCTTTGAAGACTGCATCCTCCGGTTCTGAAGACTAACAATAGTTCAGCTGTGGGTTTTCATAAACCCACCATGCTGGCTGGTTTTATCAAGACTGTTTCAGATAATAGAATTCTAGAAGGAAGGAAGATGTAACTATAGAAATTGTATAATCCTCCAGAAATTACACATTACAACTTTAAACAGTCCTAGTTTCCAAATACCTTTGATATGGGATAAAAAGCCATGTTAGAAAGCAATTAACTGGGTTGTTAGAACATGGGTGTATCTACTATAACAAGGAAATTCTTAAAAACTTCAAGACACAAAGGTATGACAGGGAAAACGTTCAGGCATCATCTACAAAAAGTAGTTTGATACCATGAAGAAACTAATAAACATTCTGGGTACTTTCAGAGTCCTTTTTGTGCTTAGATGTACCTTGTCTCATTAGCTTTGGCTCTCTTTATGTTTTGACCCAGGTGAAGTTTGGCAGAGCATGATACCTCTCTAGATTTCTAGCCAGTTCTTGGATTTCTGCTAAATAACCCTTTTAGTTTTCTGAACATTGTCCATTTAGTTGCTTTATCTTAATATAAGTCTTTATGTTGTCTGTTTAATTACAATATTTGTTTGGTGTTAGTTTGTGCATCTTAATATGTTCTTTGAACCACCCTATTTCAAAAAGGGATACCTTATTCATCCCCTTCCTGGATTGCAATATTAACTGTTTCTAAATTTTTTTTTGGGGGAAAAAAAACCCCAAGTAACCAACCAAGAAGCTTGTTCATTTGTCTTATACTGCTCAATTATACAGGCAAACTAAAAGACATTTAAGAGTTGAAACTCCAATACATTAAGATCATTACAGAAATCTCAAAATTATGAAAGTTTAATAGGATTCATTGTTCCCCAAATATTTTGGGTTTTTTTGTTCCCAAACTACACCCCCCCCGCTATCCTAGTCAGTGATACAGCTTACCTAAACCAAACTAACTTTTCAGCTTAAGGTCTCAATTTTTGATTGCTCTAATCATGTTTTCAGTGGTTTATGATTTTAACAGATCAGTATTTAAATTGCAACGTGACTACTAACTCAGGTGTGGACACATTCAGTGTGTCGTGGTGACTACTTGGACATCGGTCGTGCCCCCAGTCCTGCAGTACTTGTTTGAGGCTGTTTCTGTCCCCTTTCATAAGCGCTGTAATCTTTCCTATTTATGGCAGTCTGCACATTTATTAGAAGGCTGATTTTCAATTACCTTCCAAATACTGCCATAGATTGAAAACATGGATTAGCTAGACAAATGATTCAAAGCTAATTAGGTAAAAATAGATTCTCTTTTTCCAAATACTCTTTTAGTCCCCTTCAGCTATTTAGCACTTTATAATGAGCAGAATTACACTAGTGGGCCACCTTTTAAATACATTTTCTCCTTAAAAATCAATAAAGACCTTTTAAAAAAATTCAATAGTCAACACCCATGACTTATACAGGTGACTAATTCAATAGAAAAAATATCAAGTGATTTTAATTCTACAAGTGAACACAAACTGTCGCTGTTTACTAGAGCACTTCTAGTAAAAGTTCATCCATGAAAATTAGACTGTCATTACAATTTTTATTTTTGCTTATGTAAAGCTTTCAGAGGCTGCTTTCTGCATTTACTAGAGCAGGCCCTGTTAGAATACAAATTACTCTTGAAAACAAAATAAATCATTCCCAAAGTAAATCTTAAGCAGAAACATAAATTTCAGTTGATCTAGCAGCATGGTTACAGGAACATCAGCTGTGTAACAAGATACCTACAGAACTGGTTTGCAAGCCAAGCAATACTATTTAAACTTAGCAAGCAATGATCCATTAAATGAGCCCTCCAATACATGATTTCAAGTCTGGGTTAAAAGCAACACTATAACCCAGACTTGATTCAATCACCCAGACCATAAGACAATGGAATTAAAACAGAAAATAACACTGAGTTTTTGGTGAAGCAAAGGCAGGATATCTGCGAGAAGCAGTCCTTGAACATGAATTCAGATTTCTGAGTGATTTGAGGAAGTTTAGACCTGGTGTGTTATATGAGTGTCGTCAGTGGTAGACAGAAGGGATGACAGAAGCTATCAGTGAGCAATGATGAGGTCCCGGTCCCACCAAGGTCACTCAATGTAATTTTTGCAAGAGAATGCTGGGGAACCGATATTTAATTCTAAGCATTAAAATCAGATGGTAGGGTGATTGCAGAGGGTGGGGCTTAAATTTTTGGTAGAAACTGTAATAACTTGGCACAAGCAAATATTGTGGTTCCTGTTCCTAGTAAAACTTCGGGGATAGAAACTATTGCCTTTGAATTTGAAGGTAGTGTACTGCTGTGTCTTTCACTGGAACAAAGCCTCTTTCCCCCCACACTCCTAAGAAAAATGTTCTGAAATCTGCAAAGTAACTAAGCCTTGTTTTTTGTAGTGAAGAGTTTGGTTTTCTAAACACTAAGGTTTATTAAATACAATATATCACTATGTCCTATTATCTTACATACAGACCATCTGATTATTATTAGAATAATTCAAGTTTTTCCAATTCTTTTTTTAACCTCTGTTAATATGTGATTTGGCGTTGATGACCTTTAAAGTTCTCTTTATAAATTATAGCATACTATGCTGAAATAAAAAGAAAATCACAGTTTCTATATACTTAAAGGGAAGCTTTTTGTGTAGGATATACACAGATCACGCAACTTTCCAATAAATATGGGTTTAACATATCTAGGAAATACAATATTTTTTGCTGCTTAATCATAATTAGTTTTCTCCTAGAAAGTGACTGAAAAATACACCAGGATTGCAATCAGATTACAGTTTTTAAACTGTCATGAAGATGGATTAGATTTGTTGTACCATTCACTAGTCTCATTACAATTATCATCACAAGAATGAATTCATAATATGTCATTTCCTATTCATTACAGACATTGTCACTGTAGAATGTGAAATGAGCATTAAAATGCCTCACACATCCTGCATAACATGACACTACTGTAAATCAGACCATTTTGACCTTTTCAGTGTTCAGTTATTTGATATGTTGGTCAGCCCTATTCCCTCTTTACTTGCAATTGGTTGAACGCGCTATTGGAAAACCTTTGCCTTCATTTGAGATATTAAGCTTACAGTAGGCCTAAAGTGGAATTAGGATGTTGAGAGCTGGCAAACCATATATTAATCTTTATCAAGTCATGTGTTCCCGTTAGCATGTGTATTTGAAAATATTAAACAAGAGACAGAAATCTAGGCTGAAAAGGATAGAGACTCAAAAGCAACTTGCCAGAAAGAACTTCGGAACATGTCAAAATCCTATAAAAACTTGTGCTGACACTTTACCTTCAAAAAATCAATCACACTCACCTTACAAAACTAATAAGACCAAAAATGGTATAAACACTAGCCACAACATAAAAAATTACGTTCATCTACTGTGTTACATTTTGGTGACTATCTTACCAGACAAAGTAAATGCATTCTCACTAACAAATATAAGCTATTAACACAAAGCTATTACCTTTTCCTATCTTTTCTCCTTTTCCTTCCTGCCCCAAATAAAGCCACACATTTTCATCTGTAATGTTGGTAATAAAACAGCTTTCCCAGGTGTACTGTAAGAAGGATTCTATTATATGGAAGGTGGTATGGGATGTCATTCCTCTTCTTTCATTGGCACCTATTTTACTGTGGCCTGGTGTATAATAATCTGTAATGAAGATGACAAGTCAGCAGGGGGAGTAGTGTAGTAGATGATTAAATATTGGTTCCTCTACATTTGGGAAATAATAGTTAAATATTAAAATTACCATTTTTAAGATGGTGTGATATAGTAACTGAACAAATGTCAAACACTCTACTGCTTAGCCAAAATTTTCAAAAGTCATAAGAAATTTGGGGGTTTGCCTGGAAGGGGAAGTTATTTTCAAGAATTAATTGGCTGACCCGTTCTAAAAATCTCACGGAACACATCTAAACTTAGGCATCTTACCTTTTTCCACACCTATGTTGCCTATATTAAATCTTAGGTCTATTAAAGCTGTTTCAATACTTTTGATTTCAAAAGCTGAAAATAAAGTATCTAAACTATAAAAATAAAAATAGGATTAGAAGAAAGGTACTCTTGCTATTGACGATGGTTGAGAAATTGAAAGTTTAAGCTAGCGAGCAGTGAAAGAGGAAAAAAGAAAATATATACTTGCATGAAATATATGTTGGTGAAAATCTTGATAGATTTTTGGCCTGCATAGAAGCTCTTTCAGTAGAGCATTACTCATTCATCTAAATAGGATTAAGAAAAATATCAGTAAATTTGTGCAATTATGCTATGCATCAAGAGCCTTTGAGGGCAAATATGTGGAAATATGAATACTAAAAGGAACTGGCAAATCATTAAAAAGACTTTCATTAAATACAGTCTTGTACATGAAAATATATCAGAAAAGCAGGCAAACTAATTGAAATTTTTGATTTGATATGAGATTAAAATCCTACTAAATATAAGCCACTGGTCACTTTATGTACTCTAAAACCTTACCCCTGCTTGACTTTTCCTGGGACATGAATAATTTTTGCTCAACTAACCTCTAATTTTGGGTGCAATACCTGAAAGCATTAAAGGAATTTAGAGACTGTGAGCAGAAAAAGATTAAATTTCTGGGTTACTGAATTTTCCCTAGCTTTTTGTTTCAATTGGATGTTAAAAGCATTTGAAATAAAGAGCAAAATGTCTCCAGATCAAGCTATCTGATATCAAAATATGGAAAACATGTCTCATATCTGGTTTTGATAGCTTTGAAATGAGTCTCAGCAAAGGAATTTCAGGTGCTTTATGTCTTTTTCAGGAACAATGTTAATTTTTTATATTTTTCTGTTTTTACTATTAAACATTCAGACTGCTACAGGGTTTCTACTTCTGAAATTTTCCATATACCTTCAGCAGAGGAATCTTTTGCTCCTGCTTAGTTTGACTTAGCATTTTTTTTTTTTTGCTTTTCTCCTTGTTCTTCAAGAATCCAGGACAATTTGCTGGGATTTACCCTGGCTCCAGGAAACATGTGGAAACAAAATGCCAAGCTTACATTTGCATTTCTGAAATCTTTTTTCTGGCCATAATTTTTTTCCTTACTTTGAAGTGACTATTTTTCTTTCTCACTTGAAATTGCTTTTTATGTATTAATACATTAAAACTCTGTCATTCAGGTTCACTCTGGCCAAGTCCTAGCTCGCAAAGGAAGAATTCAAAGTGAAAATATTAAGAGTAGTAGATAGCCTGGCTCCTTTATAGGGAAAGTTTTATGCTTTTGAAGCTAGGAATCTCTCAAAACTACATGGTGTTCAAGCACTTAATATACTTGAATATGAGCTGAATGGAGTCTATCTGTCTTTCTGTGTACTTACATCTCATTTATTGCAGCAAGCTTGTAGCATCCACAAAGCTGGCATTATTCTGAACAGTAGGTATAGGGAAAAATTTAGCTTCTGGTTCCCCTTCTCCTCACAGTGACTTCAAAACAACCCTATGGTTATGTTGTACCTTGTCCTCCTTCTCCTTTGCTGAGTTCTGACTTTATTTTTTTTTCTAGAAGCTGATTTTGAGAGGGAGGTAGGGGGAAATATGGAGAAAAAAACCCCAACTAGTTTAGAGAGTTTCAATTTTGTTTGGCCACCACAGCAGTTAGGTTTGGTCTAGATGATGTTGCTCTAGCAGAACCAAGTGATGCTTGGTAACTTTATCTTTGCCCAGAAATGCAAACTTGAGGAATTGGGTGTTACTCTTTAGAATTGCCCCAGTTTTTGGGTGGTGATAAAAGTCTCTCTGGCAAAAACAATGAGTGAGTTGATTTTTAAGGCACTCTGAGAAAAGAAATGAATACCCAAGTTTGGCTTCTCAAACTATCATGCAGAATAGTCTTGTTTTTCAAAGGTAGAGACCAGTAATTAACTTAAGATCCATTTCCTCCCGTTGACTGTTAATTTTATAGTAGAAAGTGAGAAGCTGATACAAAATATGCCCTGGGTCTATGATATTTCTTAATTCCTCTACAAGAAGGGCCCTGATCTTGCAAATGGTTATGGCCCACATTTTCCACAATTTTTATTTTTATCCTTTCCATCTTGGAGGTTCTCACTGTTTTCATTTCTATTGGGAAGAGGGGCAGTGTGTATGGAGAAGGAGCTTAGGCTGAAAACCTCAGAAGCTTATTAAAGCTGACATATTTGGATTCTTTTCTCACCTAGTCAACATTCTCAGTAGTTTATTGCAACACCACCAGAACGTATTGTGGTTTGAGTTGGAAGGCACCTTTAAAGATAATCTAGCCCATCCCCCCAAATTCACATGCCAAACACCCAAAGTCACTGTGTTAGATCCAAGTGTATAGCAGAGGGCTGAAGAGGACCTTCTTCAGGCCAAGCACTTGTTACGATGTATTGCGGTATAATCAGCTTTTTATTGTGTCATCTAACAATTTATAAAAGTATTTTCTTACATGAATTATTTCACCGATATTGGCATGCAGGACCTAATAATTAATTGTCCTAAAGAAATCCATTTCTCACTGACATGTCGTTGTTTTCTGCCTTTGCTTTAGAACAAAGCTGACGTGCTGTAAATCATTCTTGGTCTGCATATTGCTTGCATCCTTAATTACAGCTATTTGAAGACCAATATCTCTCTTGCAGGAAAAAAGAGAAAGCTAAAAACTTTCACTTTACACAAGTACAAATTAGACTAACAAAGAAACCTTTCACATAGTTTAGGTTCAGCTGTCTAATTTGTAAATGTTGGTTGTAAATGATCTAATTAGATGGTTTTCAATTAAAATGATGCACTAAGTTCATTGTACAGAAATTGCACACATGGGCTCGTTCACTGGGCAATTGATTAAATTGCAGTTCCTAACACCAGCCCTTCTGTTTCGTGGATACAGAACATGAATCAATCCTATTGGAGTAACGCATCTCAAAGATAAAAATGCCTTACGGATTAATAGATCAGTCAAGAATATTTGTAAGAGATCAAAATAAACACCTTCTGGTTTTGATCAAAGTGAGACATTTTCCTTCTGAGAATGGTATATGGCCTCCATTATAACAGTAACCAGGGCAAATTAAAATGAAGCCTCTTTGGATTTTGCAGACCTTAAGTACAGGAGAACTCCAAAAAAGAAACTAAAATGCCTTTTAGTCAAAATTCCAAGAGTACAGTTCAGGAGTTAATTCTGGAGGCAGGGCCATTGTATTGAGTAACAAGGAATACGATGCATTATTCTAGCCTACATTCTATAGTCTATGCAAATGTCTTGTGTTGGTGCCCCAGTGGAAATAGTTTCCTATTTATCCTGCTTATCACTGTGTACTTAAAACATTATCCTAAACCAGGTTGGTATTCTCTGTAATCCAATTGGTCCTGATCTTCCATAGCCTTGAAAGGAAGGAGGAGTGTATATTGACACTTTAGATTATTCTGTGTTACTGTATTAAAAATCAAAGGGAGGGATCTTTCACTTTTTGTTGGGTGATGAGATTAGTATCTTGTCTCTGGTTCCAAAGTCACAGTTCGGCAGAAGAAAATTCCCTGAGCTTTTCCTATACCAGTTAACCTTATGTTACAGTTTTATGAGAAGGATAACTTAAAAGCTGGACCAGTGATGAATTTTCAAGGCTTTGAATTTGAATGTGGTCAATAAAAAAAGTAACTGAAACGGTTGTGCACTCCTGCAAGAAACTTGTACCTGAAGTAAGATTACTGATGAACGGGGCAAACTACTAATTCTGGAAATAACAGGGACACAGCGATTGTCAGGCACCCAAGTGTTGTTCACCTATAGAGTATTATCTACCCGGAAACTTACTGACACACACCTTGTCAGCACTGGAAAAAGAGAATTTGGAAGGATCCATTTCATTATATTAAAAGATCACTAAAATAGCAAAATAATTTATTTTATAGAATGACAAGTAAAGGTACAAAAAGGGAAATCTTAAACAGCTTTGTTTTACAGCAAGCTGTGGAAGTGTTGGGTCCCTAGATAAGAAATGCAGAAGAATCTGAAACATATTAAACACGTCCAAAGAAGTTTCACTTTGATAGCAACATTAGAGAAACTACCCTAAATGATACGGTGTGTAGTGAGAGGCTGCTCAGCCATGTAAGAGATGCAGGCAAAGAGGTGGTGGAGCAGAAGGAAACTCTTTAAGCGAGGAGGCAGGGGATTCGGAAATGAATGACTCTGAAACACAGGTTTGTCAGAATAATTTTCTTTGAGTTTTAGTATGCCTGCTCCATTCTTTAGGCCTTTCCCTGAATGGTTGTACTGCTGAGAGTGCTGCATTCCCGTTGCAAGCCATGATGAAAGGGGCAGAAGATCAAACTGAGGAGGTGACAAGTCATTACCCTTATTCTGGAAGAGAATTCATTTCAGAAGTGTCAGTTTTAGTATACACAAAGATGCAGAAAGATTTTTTTTTTCCCCTACTTAAACAATGTTTCCTTCTTAAATGGTGACATATTTCTACAATTCAAAGAATTAAGAGATACCTACCTGCCAAAACCAAATCATAGCTGCTGTCAGAAGTTTCTCCCTCAGACGCCTTCATATCAAGTACGTTCAGCACTCAAATGCATGACATGGCATGAACCTTCGATGTGCATCGAATTGCACTGGAGCAGAAAGGCCTTGCATGGGAAAGGGAATCTGGGGCTGTGCTTCATATATACTCTTCTGTCCATAGCATTGAGAAATGATGACCTGAGAACAGACATTTTTATACCTATATTTATATCTATATTTTTATACCATTTTATACCTATAGTGACAATGTACACGATTTAAACAGATTATATAGATTTTAATGTTAGATTAACATTTAGATATTGTGCTTGGACTGCTATTCAAGTCTGAAAAAGAAACTAAACAGAAGAAACATTCAGTAAACCAGGACATTTAAAATAGCAAAGACTTAAAAAAATCATAAGGAACTACTTTGTTCGTGATGGTAGTAATGTTTGTTGCAACAAAATGCAGCATTTCCAACATCTCACTTGAAGATAATCTCCTTTGGTTTAATGTGCTTCCTCATACATAGAGTTGACGGTAGTCAGAGAAAACTGGGATTTGCTTTGCCTTCTCTGGCTTTGTGTCTCCCATTCCTATTGCCCTCTCAGGCATAGGCTTAGGTAGGTCAGAGTATTTTCAAGAGTCAAATTATTCTTATGATGTAAAAGAACATCAGTCAATTATTTTTCTTGCTGACTTCTTTTCCTAGAACTCCCAGCCTTTGTCACAGAGAACACAACTTTTCAGGCAAGTAATACAAAAATTACAGTCAAGAATACTTTTGTATGTGCTGAGAATATGCAGGATCCTGGGGTGAATATGCACCTACATACAAAATGGACATGCATATTATATGTCATTTAGAAAATCATTTAGAAAACCAGGCTATGTATCCAACATATCCTTTTATTTTATTTATAACTTAGAAGCCTTCAGCCAAGCTACGTTAACTATGTAAATGGTACAACACAGTGATTTTGCTTCTCCTGCTTAATTTTCCTCAATGTTTCAGGTCAATAAACAGTTTTGGGTTTGTTTTTTTAATTTTAATGCATTAATAACTTTAATTTAGTTATTGTTTCCTAAGGTCTGACAGATACTCTAGAGGGTCTTAATATACTGTACCGGTGCTGTTCTTTTTCTCAGCTAAATTGCTGTACTACATCAAGTTGCTAATAAAAGAATTTCTTAATTCTCCTTGTCCAGACACAAAATCAGGGGCCCTGGCTGTTAATTAAAAAATTCAGTACTTACAAAGGTTTTCCCTTAGACATATTTTGTTAAACTAAACTTACATAATTTTTTTAAAAAATAACCAAGTTCAGTACCTTTGTTTTATTCCTAGAATATTTTTTACATGGTTATCTTGGGATGAAAATAGTCACATTTTTTTATAAATACCATGTATTACCAAAACATTAAAGAGGGCTGAAAAGACAGAAAAAGCTTGTATTGCTCTTTGCTCCTCATTTTTCTTGAAGTGGGTCTTCTGCTATAATTGATGGAGAGCTATGAATAGATCTTTCCTAAAAGACTTTCAAAATTTTAAAAAAAAAAACCAACCAAAACCTCATGGAGAAAATGTTGATGTTTGGGGTACATGCCCTATGTCTCCCCAAAGCATCTTGGGCAGATGCCCTTGCGCAGACTGACAGCAGTTGCAACAGAGCAGGCTTAACACAGCTTAAAAAGGGGAGCAGTGCTGGCTCATTTACTGCAGCCTGACTCAATCATCTGAGGTCATGCTGATGCAGGTGAGGCAGGTTTTCTCACTGCCTCCTGCCTAGGATGGTACAGATGCAAAATAACTCAGTAACAGCAACTATTTCAGGGACGGCCCCCTGCTCCTAGATCACGTTTTGTCTGCTTAGATAGCAGTCATTGCATTAGCAGCCTGAAGCAGCATGGTGAATGACTGTGTACTAACAAGTTGCATTTACTGAACGGTGAGAGGAAGTACAAATAGGTGCTAAGGAACACCCCATTTTTTTTCCTTTCTTTTGCAAGACCTTAAATTTCCTTAACCTGGTTTTGCAATTAAGAAAGTGACAATTGAGGATTGCTGTCTTTGCCAGCTGAAATATTTCAAAATTTTGATGGAAGTTCATTTAATGCACCTTCCTCAGTTCAGGTTGCCTGTTCAGAAAAGGATTTCTCCTTAGAGAATCTCCACTGCTGTTAAGCAGTGTCACTGCTAAATGGGAGCAGGCTGTTCACTGATCTGTGAACACCGAGCAGCGCAGCCCTGTGAATACCTGTGTGCTTGTAACTGTGGATATACTTACATGCTCCCCGGTAGGTAGAGGGATAAAAAAAGTCCAAGTTAACATTGAACGGGCACATTTATTTACATGGCACAATGAAACACTGCTTGGGAGCTATATATACAGATATTTCTATATGAACATGAACCTATGCCCGAGTTAAATATCACACATACATTTTGACCTTGCTGATCACTTTAGGAAGAAGATAAATGATGATGATGGTGTTCTTGAGGTTACAGGATTAAATTGTGGGCATACATGCATTGAAACAAACATTCCCAATGTTGTTTTGTAGTGAGCTTTGTGATGATGTGTAGGACAACTTGAGAGCGGAAAAATACTCTATTGAATATTTAGGTTTCTGGACACATTTGGTATATTTCATTTTCTAGGGGAAGACAAGTTAACAATAGCTGAAACTTTCTGTGTCGCTGGCTGTAGGCAAAAAAAAAGTAAGTTTAAGCAAAATATCTTTGGACAGTTTTTTAGTTTTAATTCTTTTCCTAGAAGCTGAACAATATGAACTGTCTCAGGCTTAGAAAAGCAAAACAAACAAAAGATCTCCCGAGGAGTTTCAAATTCTGTCCTAAATTTTTGCCCTAAAAACCATTAGGTTTTTGAAAGAGCTTTTTACTGAAGTCATCTTAAGCGAAAGGTTTTCTCCTTTCCTTTCCTTCCTCCTGTAGGACTGTAACAGTGGATAGGGCCCACAAGACTTTCTACCTAGGACAGCTCATTGGGGGTGCCGTTGCCTCAGATGGCTGATCTGGGATTGTGCTATGCGTTTCTGATACACAAATGGCACCTTAAAGCCACCTTGTGATGTGCAGAGTCATATTTTCTTTATCTTTATCTTAACTTCCTAGCCCCAGGCTGCGAGACAAGCGCTTACTCTTTGGTTTATTAACTGCTGTGATTCCTCAGGCATACCCTGGACATCTACATACAGCCAGGACATGGATGATTAGCTATAGGGAAGCTCTAATGGCTTGGGTTTTTTTCTCTGATATTGTTGCTTAATTGTGTAAATCTATTGCAAAAGCCACCTTAGAGAAGGCTCCTCTATGGTAGAGGGTAGGTGGCATCAGTATGACCCAGCAGACTAACAGTAACTAGAAGCAGCTGAGGGAGATGCCTGCAACCTGAAGGTCCCAATGAATCTTTGTACCCTCACAGATTGCTTCTTGCATCATACTCAAATGAAGTATGGAAATGCAATAAGAACAATGGATGCTGAATGCCAGCTAACACCAAAAGGAAGCATGCTCTAACAGATGACACGCAAAAAGCTCTGTCCAGAAGGGAAATGACCCAGAGCTTTCAATGGCCTGGAGTGTTCTGTTCAAAAGACAATTTTCTGGTGTTGTTGGAGGAATGCCAAAAAGGTGTCTGGGACAAAACCGGGACCTGGACCCGATACAGCTTTCTTGCCACATGTTCTTTGTAATTTCCCAGCTTGAAAAACTGGTTTTGGTAGAAGATTCCTAAAGCTCAGTTAAGAACTGTCATAAGAGCACTGTGATACTTAATATGGACTGGCAGAGCAGCAGGAGTATATCAGTGATTAAAATCACATATCTTAATTTGAAGCTGAGAAAGAAAGTTCTTGAACTTTATCGAAAATCTTTTCCTTCTTATTACCTAAACCATTTGGCATAGCATATTACCTTAAAAAAAACCCAAACACCTCAATTTAGATTGCTAATAGACCCCCTTCAAGACTTCTAAGGCTGCAGCAGGGAGGTGGAGAGCTGTTATAATGAATATGAAGGTTTATGAAATTAAATAAACAATAAAAATCTTGGGTTCCCTGATTTGTGGAGAAGGATCTATTCCTGCTAATTATACAATCCCTGACAAAACATGGATATTTAACTTTAAAGAGTTTGTCCAAGAAATAAAGCCAAAACTTCTGTGATAGTACTGGTAGGTTTCTACACACAGTGTGTGGGCATTCCTGTATTTTTGCCCATAATAAATATCATATCAGTTTGATGCTGATTTGTTGTGTTTCATGGAACTATTCACTTGACGGTTTATTGAAGTCAGCATATTTTTAAGCACTTTAGGGAATTATTAAATTCTCTATTTTCAAAATACAAAAATGCATTTTTAAGAATAATTTATCAGAATTGAGACTTTCAGGTTGTGCTTTAGAAGACTTTTTGATCAGCACCTTTCTTATCAAGGGTCAATTATTTTTTTTTTTCAAGGAAAAACATCTAAGTGTCAAATTAGTGATAAATTAGAGAATTAAACCCACTAGGGTTCAAGAGCCCTCTTTATTAGTTGTTACCTACCCATCAGTGAACTTCTGCAGAAACAGAGGCCATGACTATATTAATCTGCTATCAAATTATGTCATTCATTTTTGTCATAGTTGCCTGAGTAAAAAGCTGTTGTAGTGAAAGCAAATACTTAGTCCAGGCAGCATTCTTACAGCTTTGTTTAATCTCTTTATCATGGCCTGTTGATGCATCTTCTTACTAAGCAAGGCATAAAATACCAAAGGAAATGCTAAATTAGAATCTTTTAATAACTAAATTTTTAAAACTATTGAATTAAACATGGCAACGTTTCTTTCCTGGATGAATTAATGTTCATCCATGCAGGAAAACTTTGAATGTAACATTATTTAAGCAATTTAAAAGTGAATTAAAGATTCATCCATTGTATCAGGTATCTGACTTCAGGCTAACATTTTAATCTCAATCATTGTTACAGTGTTTGCCATGCAAAAAACTCTGAGAGATAAAGATGAAGGTTAATTCATGCAGAATGAAGACTCAGTTCCTTGTTGATAAGTATGGTTGGGAATCAGGGAACTGCAAAATATGCTAATGGATTATTGTTTACCTTTGCATATTAGGCATCAGTTACACTTGTTTGAATAATTGTTTTTAGCTTTTGCATTTCAGATTTATTTTTGGTTTTATGCTGTTTTCATAGCTGCTATACTGACCACAGAAGAACTGCATTTTTCTCCTGTTGTAGGGAGACCCATGGATTTTATTAGAACTATTTGTAAATATTTTTACAACAGCTGATTGATAAACAGTTTTCTGGGGGGAGTTGGCTTAAAAAACTATAGCTGTCACTCTTTAGCATTTTTCAATTTGCTAAGTTATTGTCTTTCTCTGACACCTTTTCATCAGCAGACCTGATTCATCTCCCGGTTAAGCAGGTGCAATTTCTTCATCTAAGCTACTCTTGAACTTTAACTAGGAAGAGTGAACTCATAATCAGATTCGTTACATCATGTTAGACACACTGAATCATACTCTTAAGGAGGGTCTGACTTGGTCAAAGACACCTTTCTTCTTGGAACGGACAAATAAAAATTGTCCATAACATGACCAGAGCATTCGCTATACCTCAAATACGCTAAGAATATGTGTAAAATACATCTAAGAATATGCAGGATGTAACTCTGCACCCAAAGGAAGTCCCTACAGCCACAAAGCCTGTTTCAACAGGTTGGAAGCAGAGGGCAAGAAACTGCTCCTTAGAGGACAGTCTGCGCCAGGGAGGGCTTTTTTTCTTAATTCTCATCACTGAGGTCAGGTGCCATTCGTAACACAAAGGTTAATCTTACATTGAAAACATTAATTCTATAGCTGTGGGCATGTATGAAGTCCTTACAAATGACTGATGTTTTTGAACCCTGCTGAGGCCTACGGCATCCCAGGGCACCATGATCCATGAACTAGCTGCAGTGAGGTTATTTTGTTGTATCTCATCAATACTTCATAGCGGATGTTCACTTCTCCCACATTTCCTCTTATTTTGATGCCTTTTCTAAATAAAACAGTGCATTTTTGAAGCAGCAAAGAAATAGTACTGGTATAAACCATAGGCTTTAAAATTAAATCTCACCACATATTTGTGATGATCTGTTCCTTTCCCTTGCCTAATGCAGAAGTGAAATATTCTTTCCATTATGCAAGCACTGGCAAGCCTGTTTCTCTACTGTTCTTCTGTAATTATCAACAGAAAGCAAGTGGTTCTCCTAAGAACTGAGTGTAATGACTATAGTTCTGCTTACTTCAATTAGATAACCAGATTAGGAAGATGATTACTTGTTCCCCTTTGTGATAACTACTGGCAAATTTTATTGTATACTCACATATTAATACACAGCTAAGTATTTTCACCATGTTTTGTCAGATTCTGAACTGTCAGATCCTGGTTAAAGAAGTCCAGGTGTAGCAATTAGGTCCCTTTTGTTTCCTCATGAGGGAGAAAGAGTCCACAGGAGGGGAAACGAGCAATTAAGTTAACAAAACTTCACAGAACCACCTTGATTCCCTACCAACACCAGTTTTATGTCAGTAATTCTGCCTTTAATACACATATCAGTGAAATCAGAATCAGATGATGCAGATATTGCTTAGCAGAAAAGCCATTCTACAGTATTGTGAACTTTGTAAATTGATCTAATGAAGTCAGGCTGAATTAAGATGTGCAGTAATCAGAAAAAAAAACCCCAATATTTGATTATGCAATGATTAGAAATATGCTAAAAATCTTTCTTTAATTTTTTTGGTAATGAAACATTTATTAGAAACTAGCTGGATTTCAGTGGGTGGAGAATTACACAGAGCAGAAGCTACAGGGATGATTGATTTTTATCAGTAATTACATGTTCTGACTAAACACTTTCAGATTCCCAGTGTTACTGTTTCTTGTATCTAAGTGATTTTATTTTAATCTCCTTGAACAAAAAATGGAACAAAATGAAACAATAATAAAGGAACAAAAGCCCAAAACCTTCTTACAAAGGCCCAAGCTTTAATTTTTTTTTTATGTTTGACTTTAGTTATAGAAAAGCTTTAATTAATGATTGCTCAGACTACACAGAACTGGCAAGAAGAAAGGTCATTGAATTTTTCCTACTCTCTTGTGAGTGCTTCTCTATAACAGTCCTAACTTACAGAGGGGAATATAAGCTGTTGTTCTTAATATTTACTGTTCTGACCTCACTCAAAATGAGTTCTGTATGCTTTTCACATGACAAAGTAGACTTACAAACGAAGATGCTATCTCCTTTATTTTCAGCATTTGGAGAGGCCACGCTCTAGCTGATCTCTGCTGGGAAGCTAGAGGGTGAGTGTCACCATTTCAGTAAAATCTTTTCCTTCTCCCAGATATCATATGCACCCTTGTTTAAGAACATAGGAGAGAAATGTACAGCTGCTAAAAACAGAGTAAGGTGTGTCATTCAATGTTGTGATAGCACAGGTGGTCTCGATCTACATTCAGAACACAAGAAAACAACTGGTCCAAAGAGGCAGAAACCACCAGCAGCAGAAGGACCTGGTAACACACCTGTTAGTTACCTGTAAGTTAGTAACCTGTAAGTTATTAGCAACTCTAGTAGATTTTTGTGATTTTATTTTATGATACAATATTTTAGAGATATGTAAACATGTGATTAGAAAATGGCAGCAATAAAAGTGCTACATGTTTGGAATAGTTACTTAAACCACAAAATATATCTAATATACCAACTGAGAGGAATTTTTTTCCTCTCTCAGCCTAGAGAATCTAGTGAATTAGTAGCTTGCACGGGAGTTAGGAATCAGCACATAGACATACAATATGAATACACTATGCAAATAGCTGGGTAGGGCCAGTGAAGTCAAATGTAAGTGCATAAATATATTTGAATTGATTCAGGAAGTACTGAATTAAAAAAAAAATCTTGAAAGAGAAGAAAATTTAAAAGTAAATGAACTGGTTTAGTATGCAACCTTTATTAAGGCATATTAAAGAAAGGCAAAAGAAAATAAAGGACTAGATTCACTGAATGTCTAGAAAAGAGATGGTGTTAGTCTGCCAACATTGCCTGATCTAGTTCATACAAACAATGGCATTTTCTTAGATGAAGATGAACTAGTAGGGAATGCAAATGGTTTCTTGTCTCATAATGTCTTAAAACAAACTGTACGTTATATGCTCATCACACATTTCCATTGAATTGTGCTCTTTTTCCAGCTCTCTGCCTCTAAATAATATTTACTGCTATCACAGGCCTTTAGACGTTAAGATGTACTTCAAAATCAAACATTCAGTTGATCCTGGATTTTGGATGCTGCTTCTTGATTTAAAAAAAGTGGATGAATATCCCCTACCAGACTTTCCAGGGTTATCTAGAAGGACTTATTTTCCTATAAATTTGAATCTTGGGCATTTATCATGAATTTAAGCTGGTTCTTAAAGAAGATTAAATTCACTTTTATTGCAAATATGGCTTTTTCCAGCATCTTTGGGAGCAGAAAGGCAGATGAAAAAAAGAACATGATGTGAGCACTAAAAAGACGGGAGGCGCACAAAAAATGTGAACTGCTGAATTTACTGTCTAGCTATAATGAGGTATTGCTTAACAATTAAGTTAAATTATGCAGCTGTTTCCTAGTATATTGTGCTAATGCATCTGAGAAATTATAATTTTCTGACTGGAGAACGTTATGTGGAGGAAACTGTAGCATTCCCCATTCCTGCAACAATTCATTTCATGATTAAAAAAGGAAGCCAGTATTTTTGCAGCTGGCAGGAATAGGCAATAAAGGATGACAATCCAAGGAGGCCTGTTAGTCACTGACACAATAAAATAATCCCAAACAAAAGCTGCAGAAGGAAAAAAGCTTGAAAGGATACCGGTGACACACAACCACAGCTTATGGGTTTCTGTGGTGAAGTGACTACATAGCCCACTAGCACCAGAAACAGGTTTGATCGTTTCAAAGAGAAATGTGCACATTGTTAAATTCAAAGACAAACAAAAAAACCCAATTTTAACCGTAAGTCCTAACAGTCTTCAACTTTTAAAAAAATTTTGCTTGAATGAGGATTAAGTGAAAATGGAAGATTTGGAAAAACTAAATAATATTGAAAAAGTAAACCAAAGGAAATACATTGGCATCCAAATTTTGCGTGAGGAATATGCTCATGGGAAAAATGGCTACATAAAGCACAGAAGAAATTAGGTATGTTAATTGGAGCAGGTGGCTTATTTTTTTTATTTTGTTTTTGACCAGCTTGAATTCTTGAGACTATTTAAAATTCCAGTCTAACAAATTCATAATAAATCTCTATTTCCCATTGTTTAAACTTATTTATGCAAAAAAATCACAAAAACAAAAACTCTAGATGAAAACACATAATAGCTTTTGAGAAAAAATGACAGCTTTTCAATTAGCATCCATACTTCAGATGATCCTTTTATTCTAATCATCTGTTTTGCATTATTCTTGTTTTAGTCAGCATTTCCTTTTAAAAAAGGTTGAATTGGGGAAAAATATCACTTTATTTCACGTTTTATGACTCTGAATGACATAAAATGAGGTGTGCCATGCTTCATGACCACGCATATTTAAACATTTTCTATAAATACATTTACTTACTTTTGTTTTAGTCTTGTGACAAAGCACTGCCTGGAAATTATAATGAAGAAACCTATGAAAATACCATTTGGAATCATTCTTGCTTTTGTTTCTACCAGTTGCTCCATAAAGGCAAAGCAGATTTGTCCTTTCAATTTCCTTGAGTGATCTAATTCTTTAAGCTACTTCTGTACTGACTTTTTTATTGAGTTACAGTGTTATTAATGAGAAAAAACTTAGTCTATGACCCAATGAGTTTCCATATTTTTTCAGTCTTGTCCACTGTGTATCTATCTAAGCTGAAGTTTCCCCCTAAGCAGAAGTAAAAGCTTTGATGAAAGAACTATTTCTATTTCCCTATTTCTCATGGATTGATTAAAGAGTTTTTACCCATAGAATAAAATAGTTGGTTTTTTTTTTCTGTTTAAAAAGGATGAAAAATTGGGGAATCCAACTTTTTGTCTCTCTTCCACTAAATAGGGAATTTGGAGTTAATTTTATGACAACAACCAAGTATGAGAATGCCAAATTAGATGGGGAAATAAGCCACCGTCTTCGCTGTCACAGCCCTTACATAAATATACTTCCAGTGACATCATTTACTCTGTATTACCTGATTGCTTCTGACCAGTATTTAGACCATTGCCTGTGTGCTAAAGTCTCACGATTTCAGCTGCTTGTCTGCTATAGAGAATGTCTTTTGTCTGTGGGGATGATGTGTTGCCTCTTGGAAGCCAGGTATTTTGAAACAGATTTGAATGAAAAAAGTAATTACCTGAGGTGCACTTGACTGTAAAAAGCAACTAGAACTGTTAGCACTACACTGCCATATCCATATAAATACAATGATAACAGTACGTATACAACAATATATATGTGGCATATGGTGTCTCTAGTACAAATGCACCTTTTTATTTAGATATATGAAACATAACAAATATCTATAGCATGTTCATAATCAGTTTCTAAATGTAATGCAGTTTGTGTATTGATAGTATGAAAAGTATAAATAAAGGAAACTGATTGTGTGCTAAGTTCAGTTCCGAGTCTTACAAATACTGTAATATTTTTCAAATTACTTGTGGCCATATAATAACCACGTATAACTTGCACTTCTTAAAATGGGAGATTACCACAAAAGTTGTTGCAGACTCTTAACCAGTGTCATAAATATTCCACTGTAATCCATACAAGATGAAATCTTTCTTTGCCTCTCCCCTGAAAGTATATTCTTCAATTTTCATAGTAATAGCACAATGATAAATTAGAGCTTAACGCTGCTATGCCACTAAGCTACCCAAGACTTTTTATAAGCAACTACCCAAATGTTAAAAAATATAAAAAGTAGTCACACTAGTGTGCAGTGCAACACTTTTTTTTTTTCCTTTCCCAGAAGTATGAAAATACTTCACCCTTTCTTCTAGTAAGTCACTGGCAAAAAAAACCCCAAAACCCCATTTTGACTTCTTTCTTCCTTGTATTACCTTGGTTGTTTCCTTTCTTTCAAACAGACCAGCTGAAAGTTTTTATACTTAATATGATTTATCAGCCTACATCATCTGAGTTTCTCAAGCAGTATTTGTGGAAACTACCTGTGCCTTAGGCTCCAAGGCTCTGTGCAGTTTTACAGTGAACACAACATTCTAAGGAAACTCACAATACCTAACAGCTTTTTGACAGAGATTAGTGTATAAGTGATATTGTGCCATAATCTAGGAAACAAAGCCCTTGAAATGTGTTTACATTTTAAGTCAAGCAGGCAAAGCATCAAACGGAGACACAGTGACGTTAATAACAAAGATAAAAATCAATATTAAAAAAAAAACCAAACCAAAAAACCCCAACTGCACCAGAAAGGGACACACAGAAACTACAGATATTCAGTACTTACCTATATGTATAGAGGTAGACCAAATTTAGCCATTTTTTGTGAGGGACTAATTAATTTTATTAGAGAGTAAGTAAATTCAGCTGTGCATGTTTGAGAATCTAATGACTTCCAGAGATTCAGAATGAATTCAGCAATAAAAGCTAATTAGAAGGGAAATGGATGCCTAAAATATCCCTGGTGTGCATAAAGAAAGAGTATAAAGACCATTAATTGAAATTAAAATTTAACAGTAGCCTAATGCTGCATGACATAAAATTCCATCTGTTGTGTGGAGCCACTAAACAAAGATACATGGGGAATAGTGTGTGGTGTCTCAGCTTTGCAGCTAGTCAATGAATGTATTTTAATCTCAAACCACTCCACACAATGAGAAGTCTGATGTTCAGAAGAGTCAGTTTAGGGTGTGATGATTCCTGTAATTACTAAATTAGAGAGAAAAAACTAAAAGTGATGCTGCATTAGTGAGACATTTTATTTTTAATTAAGTAGGTGGGGCTGCTTCCTGCTTTTTTCATCCTTGCAAGTGTAGAACAGGTAACCCATGCATTTCAGTATATACAGGCTGTAAAATCTGTGCCCAAACCATTTCCTAGAGGTGCCAGTGTGGCCCAGGCATCTGTGCACCTTGCAGGCTTCAAACAGAATTCAGAAGCAGGAGCAAAGTCAGTGTCCTTTCTCACAGCACCTCATCTGAAACGCCATGGAAGTTTCTGCAGAACATGTGTAAGGAAATAAATTACAGCTTTGAATAATTTATCCTAGAATGTCTGGATTCTTGTGCTGTTCACAAAATGCCTGTGAATGTTGGATTTGGGTTGGGTTTTTTTTATGATCTCTGCCGTCAGAGTGGTTCCAAAGAATGTTTAGCAATATGGTGATAGGCGCTTTATATATATAAATATATATATATGTAAAAAAAATATATATATATATATATAACAGTGATTGCTGTAACCAGTTTCAGCACACATATCTCTGGCATGAATTCCCCTGAAACAGTGCTCAAGATGTGGACTGATGTATTGATGAAGGGTGGTTATATTGTACTTGCATTTCCATACTAGATGAATGCAGCTATAATAATTCTATTTTGATGACTTGAAACATGCAGCAATCAGAAAGGGTCTTGTTTGTTAAATGACATACCTATTAGTTTATTTGTAGAGGATTGTAATTATTGAGAAATTTCCAACACAATGATTTTATTTTCAGGCTTATGTGTCAGACTGGAACAGCTTTTCAGAAAGCAAATCTAACAAAGTGGTTGTATGATTCTTAGCACAACATGACTGTGGACTGTGATTGTTACCTAAGGCTAACTGCATGCTGAATAGGCCATAATGTCAAATTAGATGCTATTTGAGATTCATATAGCACATTTTCTGAAGGCCTACATGTGCATTAGTAATTCAGCACCTCCATTCTGGGACATCTCTCAATGCAGGGTTAACGGCTACTACAGAACACATACAGTGGAAGAAAATAGTGGGTTGCACAGAGGAGAGCCGCCATCAATGTTGTGTGGACTGAGAAAACAAAAGTCCTTCAGAGAATAAAGTTACCTAAACAGAGATCAAAACAAAGATGCGACTTGTTTACAATAGAAAATACTGTGAGTTAGGAGGAAGGGGGAAGAACTAGAACCAAAGATAAAAACAAATTCATATTCAGCAGTTTTGGGGGTATTTAGCTGAAGGTAATTAACCATTGGAAGCAGCAGCAGCAAAGTGCATGGGGATGATCTTTTCTTAGTCTAAGACCAAGGTTCAGTGCCTTCTGGACAATCCTTTCAATCATGAAGAATATGCAAAATGTAAATGCAAACAGGTTGCTAATGAGGATATTTCTAACTTTGATCTGCAAATTTACCCAAAAGAAGAGCAGGAAGTTTTTTACACAGAGTAGAAAAATACTAACACAGATCTAACTATGCATATTTTTCAAGGGAGTGAGTAGTAAATGCAACAGTAATGGTAAACAGTGGCATGAAAATGTAAAGAAACAAGCATAACAAGCTATTGCCAGATTTCCAGCCACTCTCCTTGCCAAGCAGGAACCAGGTAATTCAGCTGCAGTATGTTCTGTGAACTACAGAAGAGATCAACTGGCAGATGGGGCAGCTGTGGCAGGAGATGTGATAAAATTGCCTTTCTTGCACCTACCTGCTCCATGCCTTGCAATCCATTCTGCATACTTGGTTCTTGCTGGACCATCAGCTAGTTAATTTCCTCTCATTGATCTTGCTCTCTGTATTTGTGAGCTACAAAGTGCTACAGTAACTTTACAATTAATCTGTTAAGAAATGGTGCATCTCTCAAGTCACTGGTAGCTCAGCACTTTAGCCCAGATCATTCAGTAAGCATACCTGTAAGAACAATTCTCTTAACGGGCAGCTGTTCCCAGTATTTCCTAAAGTTCTTGTCGTTGCAGGCCTTAACTTGGCATTTGTTGGAATATTTATTTCATTTTTACTGTTTTGATATCAGTATTTGATTCAAAGTACCTGTCATAGTACTTGCACTATACCCAAAACATTAATTTGGGATGAAGGAGATAAGTGACTGGATATGTATTTGTAGCAGTGAAGTAAGTATCCACACTACATTTACTGACTTTTAAAATTGTGTTTAGGTAGTTCAGTACATTTATATGAAGCCTGTCAGACTGTGCTGAACCAACTGTCTTTAATTCCTCTCCCAGTAGTAATATTCACTTATAATTAATTGTAAGGTGTGTGTGAGTGTGTGTGTGTATATATATAATATTCTCCATTAGAGAGATACCTGACAGCTTCTATATGCAAATGGCCCTCGCTTTCAGCCAAGACATAATGATTATGTACATAATATTTATAAACATATGGTAAATAATTTTATAGAATGCATTTCAGTATTGCAGGATACTTGGGAAAAATATTGCGAAAGCCATCTGTATGCAAGTAAGATAATGAGGGGTGTGACAAGGCAGGCTGCTAACTGTGAAAATCCTAATATCTGCTGTATCGTTATTGTACTTGTCCTTTTTCATCACAAAGACAATGACAAAATGCAAACCTGTTACTCCTAGAGCTTCAGCTTTTGAATACCAGACATTCTATCTCTAGCCTTTAAAAATGCTTCTCAGAATTGCAAATAATGAATCATGTTTTCTAAAAGTTTTGTATTTTCTAAAACAACGTATCTAAATTTTGTTGAAATTTTTCGTCTGTTTAATGAAAAAAGTTTTTCACCTTCTGTGATGTTTTCAGCCACTGTAATCCTGTTCAGTTGCCACCCATCTGTATCATGGGTTACGGTATAGTTCCTTACTGCAGAAAGTGTAATAAACTTACTCCTCAAGTTAAATAATTAATCCTGCCTAGATCCTGCATTCAAACTTCTGTCCCTCAAATCAGATGCCTAAGATATGTTTCCATTAGTGGCTTGTGTGATGGGATAAAACACCTTCATGTGAAGTGTGTGGATGATTTGAAATTGGAGGGGGGTGGTCTATACAATGGATGGCAAATGCTGACCTTTGCAAGGACATCAGCAAACTTAGAGGAGTTCGTTAGCGGCAACCTCATGAAGTTCAACAAAGGCAAATGCCCCAGGGCCAGAATAACCAACACAATGACCAACACAGCTTTGGGGGAGAGGAGAGTGGCTGCAGGGCATCTCTGCAGGAAGGGAGAAGAAGCTGGAGGTGAGGCAGCAGTACACCCTGGAGACAAGGAAGTCTGGCAGCACAGGCCCACTGAACTTGTAACTTATGAGGAATGGGTCTAATCAACATAAAATGAACATGTAGGTAAAGCTGATAAAGTTTGGTTTTCTATTTACTTTGGTTTTTAAACTAATAATAGATTTAAGTACTTTTAAAAGTTAAAGAAAAATAGAGATATTGCTTTAAAATTTGACAGCAAGACAGTTAACATCAGTCTGACACATATCTCCAGAATAATTTGCACAATGGAAGTATTTTCAATGTCATTATCCAGAAGCAGAACTGCAAAACGAATACTGATTTTTATCATTATTTTTTCCAAATACCTTGCATAAAATCACAACATTTCGAGACATAAAAAACTTAATTGTCAAACCATAAAAGTCTCTAAGAATGAACACGGGTGGCATAGTATTTCACTCAAAAATGTTATAAACATGATCTGCACGTGTTTCTTGAGATGTTGGGAAACTGGTGTCCATGGTAATCTAGACACAACAGTCTTGTTTATCAAATAGTTTTATCTCCCAAAGGTTTGTTGGACACTTTATGTCCAATTTAAGTCCATCATATCTGGGATGATGGCAACAGCCCAGCTTTAACATCACATCTAAACTTCCAGCATTCATCAGAGCACCACCCCAAGGACATTTTTTAATGAAGTGGGTCTCACCATTTTCAAATCAAACTTTTTACCTTTTTTGTATACATTGCTCTGATGAGAGAACACTATTGTCCGTGGCTGTAAAATGAAAACAATGAGATATTTCACAAAAAAACCCCAAACATCCAAAGCACCAGGGTGAGTTAACCTTTTTTTTTCCCAGAAGAAGTAGTCTTTTTGAAAAGTCAGTCAGCTAGGCTGTTCTGAGATTTATTCCAAACAAAATCTCCCTTTCTAAATTTATTTTCTTCAGCTACAACTGTGGCTAAATTTGGTATACTCCTAAAGAGATTCAGATTTTATGCCCATGTTTTAAGGCAACTGAGAGACCCATGGTTTAATATTTTTTAATGTTATTTCCTGAAGCTATTGTGTTTGACTGTTCTTCCAGGAATCAATTTTTGGGGGATATGCAGTCAACTCATTTTTATTACAACCCATTCCAGCCGTTAAGCAGCATAATTTCAGCTACCATGGAAATGCTGATTAAATCTACAGGTTTTATTTTGCCATTTTAGCTGCGCCTTGACAACTAATTGCTAGTTTGGTTAGGCATCAAAGGAGCATTGAATTTTTGGAATAAAAATGCAGTGAGACCGCATCCCAGAAAGGCACGATCGCGCTCATCCGCACTTACTGCTTGCTAAATGGTATATCGATATCCACAGCTCCTTCCTCCTCCGAGCACTGTGGCTGCCACTAACCCTGGGATCACATTTAGGGCATCAGTTTGAAGTGAGAAAGGAGAAACACCCTAATTGCATGGAAAGCATTAATGACACAACTTAAGAGCAGCTTCTGCTGAAGCACAGTTTGGGCTGAGGGGCTGCTCGCTGGCACGGCAGGAGAGGGAACTTCCCACCTTGTGTGGGCGCCCTGGAAAGCACCACTCACAACACCCGGTGCGACACTGCCCAGGGCCGCTCGTTCAGATGAGGCCCCCAGTTTTAAAATTATTAAGCTTGCTGGTGGTATTGGAGTTAGCAGTTCAAGGCCTATGCTGCAGCCTTCCCGCTCTGCCCTGGGTCTGTGGGGTGAGGCACTGGCGGCAGGAGGCTGTGGGGCTGGCGCGGTAAGGAGAGGGTGGTGGCAGCCAAGGGCCCTGCTGCAGGGCACCGCGGTGCCCCTCAGCCACAGCTGTGGTGCACCAGAAGTGTATTTAAAGTAAGTGCAAAAGCACCCTTCAGGCAGTGAGGAGGGTGGATAAAAGTGTGAGAAGCAGTCCTGTGAGCAGAAGGGTGTGCTACAGCAGAGATTCCCCTGTGGCGAGGAGCGGGTGCAGGGGGAAGAGGTGACTCCTGACAGGAGCTGTGCCCCATGGAGAGGAGCCCATGCAACAGCAGGTTTATCCTGAAGGAGCTGTAGCCTGTGGAGAGGATCCATGCAGGAGAAAACTGAGGAGCAAGGAGCTGCAGAGAGGTACTGCTGTGTGCTGACCCTCCCCTCAATGCCCCTGTACCCCTCAGGGAGGGGAGGGAGAGGAGTTGGTAATGAGGGAGGGAAGCTGAGCCTGGGATAAAGCGGGAGGGAAAGGTGTTTTAAATTTTCTCTGTGGTTCATACTGTCCAATTCCCTTTTAACTGGCAATAAATGCAGTTAATTTTCCCCAAGTTGAGTAGGCTTTGCCTGTGACAGTAATATCTAAGTGATTTCCCTCTCTTTATCTTCACCCATAAGCTTTTAAATTTTGTTTTCTCCCCCCTGCTCTCTTGAGGAAGGGAGTGAATGGGTGAGTGGGTGCCTGGCAGCCAGCTAAGGTCAACCCACTGCAAGTTTGTACAAGAGAGAAGGAAATGTCACTCCCTCAGCTCTGCCAGCCCCTGGGGTGGAGTCCTGCAACCTGAGCATCCCTCAGGGGAGGAGCTGACATTGCTAATTGAGTGCAACGAAGACTGTTTTAAGTACTTTTTTTCCCACGCACAATTAGCATGTTTTGTGTAGGTTTTGAAGAAAAGTGTTCTTTTCCCTTCTTGAAAAGGGAAAAAAAAATTGTATTTTATCTCCCAGATACCTTCATGAAATTGTCTCTTACATTTCAAAAGTAGTATTCCTGTTTAAAAAGTCACCTGATGGTGTTATGGTTTTCTTTTATATGTTTTTATTTGTGACTACATGTAGGTGGGATGCAAAACTAGATCCGTAATAATTTCTCTATAGTGGTGATAGTAGGATATCTTTAAAATTATTCAGAAATGCTTTCTATGTAGATCTACATTTTGCTCTTCCTTCTGAAAGTGTGTGTTATTCAATTCAATAAAACTTCTGAGAAAAGTGCAGCTCTACCAAATATTTCATGTTCCTCTAAATTTTTACTACTTCTGGACCAGATTATAATCTCGGATAAGCATAACATACTGCTTCATTGTTAATATAGTAAGAGTTGAGGAGGCATGAAATTTTCTCTTGCTTTAAGCGGGCCTCTTCAGAAGTTTGATTATTTGCATATCATCAGGCATTCGAATGGACCCACAGTCAAATTCCAGGTATTTTTTTAATTTACTTTACGTGCTTTCAGAGTCACTCTCTAAGACATCTCTGCTGGTCAGCCCTAGAGTGCCATGGGTATAGACATACTTGGGGATGCATCTGAGATGACTGGTGCTTAAGTTAGAGAAACATTTTGCTGGATTCTCTCCCACAGTCAGTGTTGAAGCTGAAACTGATGATGCCCTTGAAAATATAATAGCTATTCTTATATCCTACACTTTCTCTCATTCCTGTATCTATTCCTGCCTGGTACTGTAAGTGTTTTACCTCATATTTAATATCGGCACAACTTTGTATCTAATCTTTAGTGCACCAGTTGTATGACCTGAGAAAATGGTTTGTGTTTTTGTATTGCTCTTTGCTGATGCTTCCAAATACTGAACAATCATTAGTTAAACTTCCCATCTATCAGAGACTGAGATATAAATGTAGAATTACTTGTCCAAGGATATATAAAATTAGTGACCAATATGAAGAAATAATGTAGCAATACTGGCTTCCCATCGTACTTTAATTCTTCAAAGAAAGATGTAAACACTCTATGTATTTAACATAATTACTTAGGCATTTTAAAGCACAGACATGTTGCTGATGTCACTTTTTCTGTACTGCATGATTTTTGGCAAGTGCTAATGCAGGAGAATGCAACTTAGACCCAATAGATGCAATAAAAGAGACTGTCCCTTAGTTGAACCCAGCAAACACAAGTGAGTAAGAACAAACATTTTGATGGCCCTACAAATGGTATCTGATAGGGACCCCTGCTGACTCAAATGTCCTTCAGCCATGCTTTGAACCCTCATGGTGTGGTGCGGTCTTATTATTTGTATCATTAGGTAATCTTAAGTGCTGTGTACAATGCTCTTATATATAACTTCCATTCGTTTTTGAAATGGAACCTGTATATTACAGGCATATCGTTTGTTCTGAAACATGCAAATAATACCCTATAATGCTGAGAGGAATTAAGCACATGTATCAAGAGGAGAATATGTCCTGAAGTCTAATCCCTGTCTAGCTGTTTTCTCAACAACAAATTACATTTTTTCTGAATTAATGTTATTATTTTTGTTAATAGGCATCCTGAAAATTGATACTATGAAAGTTCAGGGCAACAGAAGTTAAAGCTCTTTTGCAGAATGAAGTTTTGAATTTCTAAAAGACTCAGATTTCTAAATAACACCATGTGGTAGAACTGTTCCTTAAGCCAGTACATTTATGGATTAACCAAATACTGCTTCCCGCATTTACACATACAAACTCCTTTCAGAAATTTAATTTACAAAACATCATAGCCAAGAAAATCTTACATGAAGATTGGTAGCTGGTTGTCTGGCATTATCTGTTGTTAAATTGTAGATAAATGTTCTTCCTGTCCCACTTGTTATATGAGGCCTTTGACCGCTTTGGGTTGTGATTTTTCTTTTAAAAAAAGATCCTCAGTATATTTAGATGAAGGAAGAAAACTTAGATGGTGGTAAAGATTAGATTCAAAACAATAACATAGGTGCTTTTTTTTTAACTGTGATAGCAAATATAGATACTGCTGCAGCACCACAGAACATCTGTGCACAACACTCCCTTACTGTTGAAATGCAGCTCTGTATATTTCTGGTTCTTTTACCCTACCTGTTCTTAAAGATTTCATGTTAGAGATGATGTCTGCATCACTCCTGTTGGTAAGGAAAGTGAAGGACTGAAATAGAGGCTTATTTTCTGGAGAGGAAATCGAATCTCTTTTATTGTGATTTGAGTTCTTATCCTATAGACCACAGATACAGACATGTTAATCACTTCTTGTTTACAAAATACTTTTCTGTGCCTATAGACTATCATAGTAATTTTCCTTATTCTCTTCTTTGAGCTAAACAATTCCTAATATTTCTGTCTTTCTTCATAGGTAATAAACCCTGGCTGTTTCATTGCCCTTTTTTTATTCTATCCAGTTTGTCCATGTTTCCTGGAAATCAAAGCTAAGAGCTGGACAGCATGCTCCAGCCAAAGCTTCATCAGTTCTGTCTATAGGGAAAGATTGCCTGATGAATCTTGACTCTCTTTCACCTTCAGCTGTTGGAGGGGCGTATTTGGCTTTTACTCAACAGTGTAATGTTTTTCACTCATGTTCATCATTGATGCGTACCAAACCTCACATCTTTTTCTGTAAAACTGCTAACTACTTGATCCACATCCTAAATTTGCATAGCTAATTTTTCATGCTTAGGTGCAGAACCTTGCTTTTGTCCCCACAGAATCATCATCCCATGCTTTTCATCTGATTTCCCATTTGTCAAGTTCATTTGAATTCCTAGTTTGACCTCCAGCTTATTTGTAGTCCCTACAAGCTTTGTTATCTGAAGATTTAAAAACTCATTGAGATTTCACAATTCTACACTGAAGACAAAGGTCTTAATACTTGGTACTCATCCCATTCTTGAAAAACAGTGTAATCAGGCAATGCACTCAATCCCTAAACAATGGACTTTGTCATTGCAAAATTTTGAGTTGTCTTTTCCCAAGTGATGTGAGTATTTGGGGACTATGTTAGTTTAAGAACATTAAAGAAGAATGCCCACTGTGTTCCATAAATTAAGTTAAATATTTCTATGTAAGATAATTGGTAACTTGGGGCTAGTTTCTTGAAAGAGAAAGAAAAGGGATGACAGATTTTGCCAAAATAAGAGGTCACATTTTAGGCAGATGGGTGAAAAATCTCTGTTAATAAATGCATATAATTTTGAAAATTTACTTGAATTTAAATGTAATTTTAGGATGTTTCTCTAATTCAGAAGTTTTGGGTTGGATTACTACCTCTGTACAGTGATAGAATCATTTGGTTGGAAAAGGCCTTTACGATCGAGTCCAACTGCACCTGTCCCCTACTAAACCATGTCTCTAAGCACCTTGTCTACACATCTTTTATATGCCTCAATGGATGGTGACTCCACCACTTCCCTGGGCAGCACGTTCCAGTGCCTGATAACCTTTTGCAGTGAATAAATTTTTCCTAATATCAAATCGACACCTCCCCTGGCGCAACTTGAGGCCATTCCCCTTGTCCTATTGCTTCTTACTTGGGAGAAGAGACCAACACCCAGCTCACTACACCCTCTTTTCAGGCAGGTGTAGGGGGTGTTAAGGTCTCCCCTCAGTCTCCTCTTCTCCAGGCTAAACAACCCCAGTTCTCTCAGCCACTCCTCATCAGACTTGTGCTCCAGACCCCTCACCAGCTGCTTTGCCCTTCTATGGACATGCTCCAGCACCTCAATGTCCTCCTTGTAGTGAGGGGCCCAAATACATCTATGTTACTAATGGCACAGACAAGCTCTTGAGGATACCTTTTAAAAGGTTATTGCAGTTCCCTGTGGGGAAACTAACTTTCCATGCACAAGGAATGTTACTAGTGTATCTCTTTTATCTTGGTGCTGAGTCAGCTAAGGTAGCATTTTGAGAGACTTTTTGAATTACGAGGTCTAGGAACAGGATGGCTACTATTTTCAGCCAGGTTTAAATTAACTTAAATGTTTGAAGTTACCTTTTTTATTTTATTTTTGAAGACCGTGACAGCTTATGGAGGCTTTTTATTTGTATTTTTAAAGAATAGCCTCAGTCAGAATTTGAGCTGAATATTAGCAATGTTTTCAGAGTTCAGCTTTACCTCTGTATCTTGTAGTTCAGTGCTTCTGTAATGTTTAGAGTGGATTTCCAGGCACCCAGCTCAGGATATAACTGAAAGCCTCTGAAGGGAGTCTTGTCCTTGCAACCTGGGGCCCCTACACCCTATTCCTACAAGGCTTTAGTTTTCTATGGATTCAGTTTTAATGGTCAGCAGAGGTACATGTGCAACAAATTAGGAAAAGGATGATGCAGGATAACCTCAGCACTTTAAGAGTTAAAGATTAACCATGCCATTAGCCAGAAACATCTACATTTCATATGCAGGTTTTTTTTTACAGCTGTCGGTAAGGTCACCATGGGGGACAGTCTGCAGTGCTCCTGAGATGACAGTTAGAAGATATTGCAATGAGCAATCCTCCTAGCACTCATGTGACAAACTGATAGGGATGGGTTCACCACAAGATTTAATAAAGTTCAAAGTAATTGTCACTGGCAGTAATGTTTTTTAATTATTTTGAGACACAGTGGATAAGACCATTAACCAGACTTTGTATTGCAGGAATTTTTTTTGGTTTTTGTTTTGAAAAACATATCTGTATATGTGTTGAGGGGAAGGACATTATATTCTAAATTGCCTATTCTGTCCCATTCTAGATTCTCAAATATCAGCACCTTCTATAGTTCTGAAAGCTTTTTGAAAAGGTGGATTGTAGTTTAGAGCCAGAGTATGTCTCTACACTGTCATACAGCATGACTGTACTTTAGGAATACTCTAAGGAAGCAACTGTAGCCCCAGGGAACTCTGTTTATTCATGTGAATCTTAATATACTTACAGACTACATCAGCTGCAAAATTATCATGGTTCCTGGACTAGAGCCACTGCACTAACTAAACATTCTTGGAGTACACATAATATAACAAAGCCACTCAACACACCCCAATTCCAAAGTGCATGTTGATGTGTTGCCTTAAACCAGAGTACAGATAATACTAGGAGGAAGGTCAGACCTGTCCAGTGAGAATAGATATCTGCATTAAAAAAAATTTGCAAGAAAATTCATTTCCATTTTTAAACATATGTGATGTAGAAAAGCATTTGAAATATTTTAAAATGTTGTGTGGTGTCAATACCCAGCCATATGGTTGTAATGGAGGAATAAGGAAGGGGGTGGGGTGTGGGTGTGTGTATCTTCACCAAGTATTGAGATGAGAGACAGAAAAATAATCACAAAGTTTGATTTGATTGATTTGAGACTAAAGAACTCAAGTTTAAAATTTGTTGAAATATATTGTTCCACAAATGGCAATTTATCACAGTTTAATTCCTACAGGGAAAAGGCATACACACAGGAGGGAAAAAAACCCCAACTTGTCATGAACGCTGCTGCACTTTATTTGTTTCCCTCGTTTTGTATACACCTTAAAAAAACTGTTATTTATGCTTTTATAGAAGGGTTCTTCAAAGGAAAAAGAATTGTCACTTAAAATGATTTAATGGCTTTCAGTATTTACAAAAAATAAGGAGAGTTATCATCGTATCTGTTTCAAGTCTTTAGTAATATCATTAAATGCACCAAGAAAGGCTTATAAGACTTAAAACTATGATAGTGATAGTGTACAAATATGTGATAGTAATAGGATCCTCTCAATCTTGATTAAATGTATTCAAGGCTTCATTAACAGTGAGGGCTAAAGATCAGTCATTGGTGTCTTAACTGTTTTCAATAAAACCAGACTGGATATCTCAAAGGAAGCTTAGCAGGGCTGGAAAGTGGTCTAGGCCTTTTGTAAGGAGACCAGAGAGCGGTAACACCATTATGGCTCTTCCCATATCTTTGGTATTTTCATTGCTTCTGTTGTGTATGGAGATGGGACATGTGAACCACAAAGTTCTTTTCAAAAGAAAAAAAAATTTCAAAATAAAAATTAAGGGAAAGCATTAACAGCAGACATGAAGGATGAGAAGCTTTGCTTGAAAAAGAAGGGAAGTAAAGATGATGTGTGATATTTAACATTTACCTGGAAGGACAAATCAGTAATGGAGCTTTTGGGCCTGGGTTCAGTGCCTAAGACCAGTAGAAGACAAGCAGTGTGAATCATACTTGGCCATAATCAAGAAAGAATTAACTTAATTTTTGTATTAATCATGGGGAATACATTTTTTTTTCACTAGCTTGTGTCTGTCACTTTGTAAGTAGATGAAAGAAACTTTCTTCTAGAAGCATTTACATTCTATAATATGGAGCAGCCCACTTCAAACCTGAACAGCTTTTTATTGCTTGACACCTTTCTAAACGCTCATTCAGCTACCTTAATAAGTTGATCTTATTATGCCCTCAGTTGTGAATTGCTGTTGGTCACCCAACCCATTAGCTAAGGCAAAACACACAGCAATTCAGCTTGACATACTTAATGAGAATTCCGAGGCTGCTTAATTTATCAGCCTTTAACATTAGGATACTTCAGCAAAGCTTCAGTGTTATGAATGTTATGTGCTGAATCTTTTGACAATACATAATGATCCTCATCATTGTGAAGCCTCTGAATAGAATAATCTGATCAGTTCATTAAGACCGGAGAGGTCTGAACGCACTACTAATGCCATTGTTTATGCTCCAAACACTGAAGACCAAATTAATTTCTGGTGTAATTCCATAAACTTTAATACAATGGCTCCATGGATACTTTTGACCTAAGGAAAACTAGTCCTTCCTTTCAAGGAATGCTAAAACTCCACACTGACAGTCCTTTTTGTATAATTACCCTCTTGATTGAGGTGTATATTACTGGAGAGTTGTATAAACTGAGTTGTACATGCAATTTTGCCATATAATGCTGATTTTTGAATCGCTTAAGTACTAATAGGGGAAAATATGTGGCTCATCTCTTCTGAGCTTGATGAAGTTACAGCAGTGATTATTTTGTCAGTGTGACTTTACCTCAGTCATTTTTGATATATCCTATTTTCTTGAATTATATACATGAAAAAGTTGTAGTAAGTCTAAAGATGTACTTTGGGCCTAGAGAACATGACTGGCAAAGACCTGCATGAGGTTTCACAGACCAGGATAGCATTTTAATCACTTGAGAATGCTAATTGCTTTATGAATCTTTATTTGTAAAATTGTTTGGAGGCCATCACGTAGCTTTTCTGCCAAACTGTACAGCTGTTGGCAGCAATAATAACAAAATTCTGCTCTCTTGGATAACTTGCAGCAGTTACCCTACAAGTGATACAATTGATTACCTGGCTAAGTACCTTGTAATATTTTAGGGAAATTAGCATCCTGATCAATGTTATTGTAGTAATTATCAAGGAGTAAATGAAATCTGAATGATGAGTAGGTTTGCTTGAGTTTAAGATCTTAAATCCCTTCATATAATATCTGGAATTGCAGTTTATCCAATTTTGTGAGGTGTGGGTTTTTTAATCTTATCAAAAGGGTCACAAAACATGAAAAGCTCTGTTTAACTTGGAAAAAATAGTGTGTGTTCTTCATATTCTTCAAAGGCATATAACCCTTTTCTTTAAGGCTATTTCATAGAAGAGAGTTTTATACAGAAACTTCTCCATCCAGTGTGTTGAGACTGCATTTCTCTACAAACAGAGGTCAGTGAAGCTCTGCCAATTTTGCTGCCAGTGTAGAGAAATAAAGTGCTGAAGTCTGGTGGTCCTTGGTGGAGGGAATTTCCTTTTTGCACTTCTGCCAGTTAGTCTGAGTCCTGGACTATTCACTTCCACACCCATTCAGTTAGAATCAACTTTATTATTAGATCTGGAGCCATGCCCATAATAATTCCTTTCTCTCCTCTGGTAATCAGAAATACAATTTAGCAAGGATTTGGAAACCTTTAATTTTGGAGGAATAACTATTTGTCTGCCTGTCTATTCATGTCTACATAAATAAGCAACTTCATCAAATCACTAGATTTACAGCTTAACTGAGTTTCTTAACCACATCACTAAACTTTTCCTATAAACTAATGCGAAATTTCTCCTATTTCCAAGTGTTGAAATACATCTGGGGCAGACTGCTCTTGACACTTATAGATGTGCAATGCGTAACATGATTTTATGCAAGAATATACAGCAGTGGAGTCATGATTATGTTGCTTGCCTATTGTCATTACTAACTCCTCCAGAAATAATTGACATAAGCACTTCTTCCTTATCTGCAAAGAATCAAAATTTCAATGACTTTTCTTTAAAAAGCACTGATTATCTTACTCCCTAGAAATCTGCAGACTTAAGGTAGGAAGGGTTGTTTTCATAGCATTTACAATTAGATTTTATTGTTCCTAGTAGATTATCTCCATGCTCTAGCTTGTTACGCAGATTGTGAGGAATCAAAACATGGTAGATCAACTATTACCATGTGTAAGAATTACTTTCCTTTTCCAAGTTTTATAGAAAACATTTGTTGAATTGAGAGATAAGCAGCAGATGTATCAAAATGGGACTTTCCTGAATATCCTTGACATCAGTAATTTCTCATCAACTTGTTGCTGACACTGGTAACCCTACCTTTTAAAACTATTTCATATGATATTCACTTGTAAATGAAATACATAAAACATATTTATAATATCTTAGTCCAGTTTCTCTCAGCACAGGTTTTTTTTACTGGTCACACTGAATCATGAAATACCTTTGGAACTATGTCAAACTTAGAGCTAGAACATTTGGAGCTAGTTATTGGCTCACAAATAGTTTTTTCACAACACACAGCAATAGTTTTTTAATCATAGTACTTAATACCCAGTAAATCTGAAAATCTAGAGCATTTTTCAAGCTGGAATGAATACAGTTGGGCTTTTGAGAAGTCATGCTACTGTGTTGTTGTGCCCTTCTTTCACATATTGCTGCTGAATGGCTAGATGACTTTTACTTCCAACAGTCAAATACCCTTGCTAGTTTCTTAGCCCTTCCTAGCAAACATTTGTCACTTTTTTTTTTCTCTGCATTTTACACAATCCATTTCTAGAAAGGGCAATGGTAGTTCCTTATTCTCTTCAGTTTTTATGAAAAAAGAAATCATGTCTTTATTTTTATCCATCCTGCTTTTATTACAGAAGTATATATGATAAATATTCAACATTTTATTAAGAGGTCAACAAATCCCCAAAGAGAGACAGGTGTTCATGAAAGATGATACTAGCATATGGAATTTAATATCCTCATTCTTTCTCTATAGTCATAAGAGAGACAGAGGTTCTGGGTACTTGAATTACAGTCTAAATACACCTCACTCCATGCAAAACAGCAAGAAGTGTCCTTGACTTATAGCTTGACTTTATGAATAAACATGCATTTTTGTAGTATTTTTGAGGTGAGATATTGGGGATCTACGGGGAAATAAAAGTCTAGCTGATATTGGGAAAATGTGCCCTGATTCTGGCATAATCAGCATTAAGTAGCAGAGGAATAATTTTTATTCTCACTCACACTTTTTTACTAATTTTTTTTTAGTAATTTTATGCAAAATTAAGATGCCTACCCAAATTAAGTAAAATATAGTTTTTCCTCAGTGTGGGTCATTAGGGACTTATTTCTAATTCCTCTTTCCTCACCTCAGTCTAGTGTGAAGATCTCAGTGAAGTTTCCCCTGCCCTGTTAGAGTTTGTGCTCATTCAGATATTTCATTCTTGACAGATAGAAATTAAAATGTCAATCTCTACTGTTATTTTCCTCTTCCCCCCAAAAGTGACATAGATGGAAGGCTAACCACAATCCAAATGAAATATGTAAGGGATTTTTTTTAGTGAAACAAAGAAAAAAGAAATAGCTCAGAAGATGAGATTTTTTAAGAGGTAAGGTACGAGATTGTTTAGATCCCTTTTTCTTACTGGGCTTTTTCCCCTCAGAAATAGTGTTGTAGCAGGCTTTGCCCAAGAAGGTATGACTACAGCCCACAAGCACAATGGGAATATTAAAACAAAGAAGCTGACACAAGGTTGAGAATAAAGATAAAAGCTGTTACCTGAAATTGAATCCTTTGCATGAGAGCCTTGCTTTCATACGAAGACCACAATAAAATAATGTATTCAAAAGCCAGGTGTTAAGCCTTCTCTGTTCTGTATAAATTACAATTTCCCCTATTTTATTAGTGTTTTCATTAAAAGGCACGTACTTTTTTCCAGTGAAGTAGCATTCTAACAGTGTATGAACATTTTCGTTCCTAATGAAATAAATTAAAATTTTTAAAAAATGTGGTCTGTCTTCCCCAACTATGCAATGTCTACTTCTTTCCAGCAAAGGCTTTCTCCATGGGAAATGTATTTTAGATGTATTAATATATTAAAGGTTGCTTTTTAAACATACCATAAGAGGTTTTTCCAGTGCAATGTACTAGATGAATGCGTATCTAATTCATGTAATACCCAGAACAGATTATGATAAAATGTGTCATATAAGATGTGATAAAAATGTCACCTATTGCTCATTTATAATGTGTTTGTCATTGTAGGCTACATATTTGGGTCAGATTAAATTGCAAAGAAAATAATGACTCAAATATCAGTAAGCACAGTGTTTGTTCTGCACCAAATGAAAGACTTCTGTTCCTAACTAGAAAAGGTTTTAAATACAGGAAGAATTTGAAGTTACAATTATGCAAAAGAAAAAATTAGGAAGAAAACTATTACAGCTTTGTTTCTGATTTAAACTAACTATTCTTGTCATAGAGCCACTGAATGAGTCTTTACTTATCTGTTGGATGCTGCTTACAAGTGTGTAACAACATGGGATTTTTGTCATGCCATCCTTTCTCTATAGAGTTGTAGGATACTATATGTTGGAAGGGATATCTAGAGGTCATCTGGTCCATTTTAAATTACTTATCTGTTGGAGACTTAATCATATAAAATCTCTTCAACAACGTCCTTGACTGAAAAAGACTCTACATAGAAGTGGGAACAATGTCTTTTATTCTTTGAATAGTTTTTCTCATTTGTAGAATTTGCAGAATAGTTCTTAAGAACACCGAGATGGTGGCTCTCATACTCCATAATGCACTGACACCTGCAAAAAAAGAAAACTTGTGGTACTTTTGGAGAACAGTTAATCCCAACTGCTGAGTCTTTATGGTGGTGGTAGGAGGAATTTAATAGCGTTTTTTTCGCCTTGACACAGACAAAATAGAATTCATTTCAGCTAATCACTGTGAGTTATATATACTAGATAATATATATATTTTTTTTTATGCTTGGTTACACCAGTGGAATCTCCAGGAGTTACAAAGGATAAATAAATTAGGGCAAACATTTGGCCTATTGGCTTCATGTTTTCAGTGAAGATGAAGATACATTTTCCTTCAATGTAAGTATTGACCTCCTCTTTGTTTTGGTCAATGCTTAGTTCTTGACTCAATTAATCTCAATAGATACCCAAACAAAGATCAACATTTATTTATTGAAATTAGTGGGAATTATGTATGTGTGGGGAGCAAATAATGGATTTCGAAGAATTTTCTATTAACGGCTTACTTAAATTTCTAAAAAAACAACACTTCTCAGTGGAATAAGTATGTCTTTAGCCTTGCCAGTGATATTAAAGCAGATGAAATCTTCCATATTCTTTTCTTTAAATGTTACTCTATGTTTGGCCTTTGTGTGTTCTAAGAAATAGGGTAAGATTTATGGAGATTTCTTAGGAAGAGAGAATTTGGGTCTTTGGCAGATACTCTGTTTGCCTGCTTTGAGACTTGAAATTAATGTGTTCTCAGCATAGTCAGGAACTTCTCTTATATTCCTCAGCCCCTATTTACCAAGTGTGGGAAAGAGAAACTGTTGTACCATGCGGGTCCTGGAAGACACCTTCCCTGCCTTATGGCATGCCTTATGCAGGGTTGCCTGAACTTTGTGTGGCTGGTGTTTCTTTCATAGGTTAATCAGAGGCCTTCTGAAAGATCAGTCTGCCTGAGACTGAATTTTGCCTGCATATGTTTCAGTTATTTTTGTTTTCTCTCTTAAAGATGAATGCTCATTTCTATTTTCTTATGCTTTCAGTAGAAGTGATGGGAAAGAGAATAAAAGAACTGAAATAGTGTCTACTAATAATGGCACACATTTATCTCCATTACTTTCATGCACATTAAATATGGATAAATCAGATTAATATCTTTAAAAATGTGGAAAAATATTAATAATATTGGGAGCTGAATGTCGGTCAGGTTTGCAGCCTTTTTTGGTTCAGTGTTCCTAAGAATCCTTTTTCATTAGATGAGAATGGTTTGCACTATTTTCCAGATTTACTTTTAAGGCACTTCTTCAGGTGGACATTGTTACGCATTTTCTCTTCATAGCTCTTCAGCCTACCTACAGAGAGGGGGGAGAAACAAAAAACCAACAAAACCAAAAAAAACCCACCACCCCACAATAGAAAACAGCAGAGAATTAAAATGCAGTTACAGAGATGCATCACTTGCTTCAGTTGCAAGTAAGAAATATTGAATGAAAGCTGAAAGCAAACTGCTTGTGGAAAAGTTCACTAACTAAATTTATCCACCAAAATATGAGCAAATGCCTGAAAAAATTTTATTTTTTTTCCCTGTTAACAGGCTGAATTCATTGGTTAAATTATTTGTTGCCAAATAAATGTGTTGCTTAATGATCCGCAGAGAAATTAACCTGTCACTTCACACACTAATTTACTAAATCCTTTCTAATCTCCCTTTATATTAAACCCTTACTGTTAATTTGAAGAGATGAGATATTTATTTAAATATATTTAATGTTTCTTGATAAAATGTTTAAAACAAATCTGCTTCAGAAACTCACTGATACCATAGAAATTAATCTGATATTACTACTGAAAGTATTCTTAGAATATAAGGAATCCTTGGAGATAATCTAGCCCAAGCCTCTGCTCAGAGCAGGGTCAGTTAGAGTAGGGGTTGCCCAGGACCATGTCCCATTGGGTTTTGAATATCTCCAAGGATGGAGACTCCACGACCTCTCTGGGAAAGCTGGGCTGGTATTTGACCACCCACACAGTAAAAAATATTTTTTTCTTTCTTTCTTTTTTTAAAAGGGAATTTTAAATATTTCACTTTGTGCCCATTTCCTTTTCTCTTGCCAGTATTTATGCACACTGAGATTCCCATGAGCCTTTTCTTCTCAAGACAGATCAGACCCAGCTCTCTCTGCCTTTTCTCACGTCAGATGCTTCAGTCACTTCAGCATCTTTGCAGCCTTTTGCTGGATTTGCTCCAGCATTTCCTCACCTCTCTTGTACTGGGGAGCTGATAACTGGGTGCAGCACTCCCGGTGTGTCTCAGCAGTGCTGAGTCAAGGGGAAGGCTCACCTCCCTTTGCCTTCTGGCAGTACTCTTCTGAATGCAGCCCATGATCCTGATGGGCACCTTCTCAACTTCCTTGGTTCTAGAATTTTTAATCAAAAAACCCAATAACAATAACTATATTTTACTGTGTGAATGTATTTACTGGTTCTGTGTTAGATCACTTAGGTATGAGTCTTATTTGCAACCACAAACAGCAATGCAACAAGCATTCCTCAACTTTGATACAGAGCCTACAACGCTGGATAACTATAAAAGAGAACATGGTTTTCTCATCAGATAATGTACGCTGTCGAGTAGGGAATCTCTTAACGCTTTTCAGGTAGAACCACATTTCTCCAAAGTGGGTAGTATGCTTGCTTATTATATTTCAGCCATTGGCTACAGTTTAGATATTATATTTAAAAGAAATCAGACTTGGCATTTTAATGAGGAGAAAGAAGTTGATAGGAGGGGACGAAATCTATTTGTGTAACCTTGCTTTATCTTTCACACAATATTTGGGACTTTTAGAAGCAGTGGTGATGCCTGCTTGCTAAAGAATGCACATGGGCCTGAATTTTAAATGACATTCCAGATAAAAATAATAAAAACCTACTGATGTGATAAAGGTGCCTATTCTTTAAATAGAGATATCCTCTCTGAAAGGTGGATGATAAAAGTTTTAAGATAAGATTCTGTGAATCCTGTTTACCAAACTAACCAGTCAGGCTTCAGTATTACTGCTCCTAAACAACAGTGCAATACCATTAGGGCATTTCTGACTTAATGTGGATGATGGTCATGCTTTTGAAGCAAATCTCTGCATCATCCCTACTTGCTGTTTCCAGTCCATGTTACAGCACACTCTGAGTATGGCCCGAATCCCTTTCAGCTGAAACAAAAGTAGAAAATACACCCTGAGAGAACGCTTAGTGCACTACAGCTCTAGAAGATATTTAGTCCATGGGACCAGATCAGAGTCTGTCCAAAGTTTTAAGAAACAAAGAAACTGTCACTGGGGCAGAGTCTGGTTGTCAGCAATTTGTTGCTCCTGGCTAGATAGTTGAAGATCTGAGTTTGTAAATCAGAAATCCTTGTACTCTCTGCTCTAAATACAAGGAAATTAACAGCAGCATTACAAACCCCAAAGAACAAAAAGATTTAACAATTACTAAATTATCTATTTTTAGATAATGCACTTTGGTCTTACTCTCTTAAGGAGTTGGCATATAATAGAGATATCCAAATAAAGTACAGAAACTTTGCAGTCCTGAGTAAATACATGTTAAGCATGTTACCTTCCTTTAGATGGTTGATGTTCAATTGATCTGTTTAAATTCTCGTCAGACAGCAATTAGTCATAGACTGTCAACAAGTAAAAACAAGACTGTAATTATTAACTCACAGGGATATGTTGCTGTTCATAATCAGATATGATATCCATTTTTATGATTTCATAAAAATGTTCAAGCAAATTACAGCCTTGTAATAACTTGATGGCAGTTTTATCTTTGATATTATCTTTGTTGCTAGTTAATATTGGCATAACATCTTCTTGTAAAAATAGTTGTCTTTCTAATCAAATGTAGTACATTGTAGGGAGAAAATGTGTGCTCATGAAGAAGCAATGCATACTGGAAGTGTTTGAACAGTTTAACTTTCAATTAAAAAAAAAACAAACCAGCAACAACAAAAAAACCAAACAAAAACCAAATGAAACGGAGAAAAAAACCAAACCAAAACCACCCACTGGAGCCATTATCAATCTGAAACTATTTGTGGACAAGCATCTGGTCACCTACACACCAGTCATCTTCTGGCATTTATTTCTGATGCTGAATAAGTACACTGTTACAATGGGATTTTTTTTTTTTATCCAAGATACTGGTATCACAGGTACTGAATGTTCCCATAGTCCTATGACTTGCAAGCAGATGGTGTGAGTAAAGCAAGAGAAAGTAGGATGAAAATCCCATTCAGATAGTGGGCTGGGACACTGCCAAAGGCTACTGCCAGGCTTGTGTGTTTTAGAGGAGATCTGAGGATTGTCCAAAGGTATTCACCAGTCTGTGGTTGTTGTTTTTTTTTCAAGTCTGCCCCTTTCTTCCGTGGCACTCAGATTCTGCTACAATATTTTCTACTGTGCACTTTGCTACAACATTCTCGTTTGCTGCTTTTTTGAGTCATTGAACGTTACTATCAGACAATGGGGCCTGGTTACCAGAAAAGCAACCCCTTGCTCTGTGTGCCAGATATGGCAGTATCCTTCCTGTGTTCTGGGAAGGCTATGTACAGGTATCTTTGTTTCATGAAAGGGCATGAAGAAGCCTGGTCCTAATTTTAATTTGGGTCATTTAAATAATTACTTTTAAGCAACAAGTCTGATGGAAAGGTTTGGGCAATTCTGAATAGACAGAGCATCTGTATATGTGTCTGCTGCTTTTTCTAGTTTCACTTCAGTGAGTTCCTTTGAGTTGTGTCAGAAGAGGAAAAAACACAGGAGAAGTTGTTTGAAATCTTCACTGATTACATCAGATGCAAAGCATGTAATATTAAGGATAACCTTACAAGTTCTTTAAGTCATTTCTTCCCCAGGGAAATTATTTTGAGCTATACTGCAAATGACACATTTTCAGTAGGTCTATGAGGGATGGCATTAGATGGTGGTAGAAGAACAAGAGCCTAGGGAGCTCGCCAAGCACAATAGTCCCATTAACAGTCCAGAAAGGCAAAGCAGAAGATCATGGAGAGAACATAGCAATTTAAAAGTTGAAAAATACCCGTTAAATATGAGATGTAATTGCACCATTGACTCTTCCTTCATCCTTGTGATTATTCAGTATTTCTTCTGCAACCTTATCTTCCCAAATACCAGGAGTAGTGGGGCTAATAGATCTCCTGACTCATTTTATTTGTGGTTCAAAATTTACCATGGGTGTTTGCACCTGAACAGGCTTTCAGCTGGCCTTCCAACCAAGCTAGTCATGGCCTTAGCTTCTAGAACTGGGTAAGACTAGATATGTACAGCACAGCTGTGTCGGACAATGCATTTCATCATTATAAAACTGGTTGCAATGGCAAAGGATAAAAGTGGTAACATCTCCAACTGTTGAGCATTTACATATCTGTTTAGTTGTCATTACTGCTATACCAAAGCCATGATCCTCAATGTTGGATGTGTTGGTACAGACAGAAATATGGAAAAAAAATAGTCTGGGACGAAGCCAGTTGAATTAAATTTACTGGCATGATTATATCAGATAATGACTTAGATTTGTATAACCTGTGACTAAGAGAAGGTAATTACTATTCCAGCCAGGAAAAAGAAATAAGTATTCAGCAATATTTTTCAGACCCTCACACTGAAAGACCCATTGTATGGCCACCACAGAAAAATCTGAATAAATATTGTCCCATTCTGTTAAAAATTAAAGAGGGTAATATGCTGTAAAACATGGAAACAACTCCACATTGAGAGAAGGAAAGAAAGAGACAGCAGATGCTGTTTTCCAGACTAAATCTCCTCTGATGCACTCCAGGGACCTCATTTAATCAAGCATCATTCTCACACTTCATCACGTATATTATTCAGAAATGATGAAGAATTCTGGGAATAAATTAGTCATTTATTTCAGGATAAATGGTTTTTAAAATTTATTATTATTCAAGCTATTTTGAAAAATTTAGTTTTTCCTTTATTTCTCCCAGAGGCTCCCAGCTCAGCTTAATCAGAAACTGCTACTATGCAAGGTCCTGAAGATCAGGACCCTGACTCTCGTTGTAAAAGTCAGTGGTTTTTTGGGACATACCCTTTTCTGTTATTGCATTCTCTCCACCTCTGATTATCAGATTTAAAAATGCTTCTTTCAGTGCACTCTGACGTAGAGAAATGTCTATAACAATCCTATGATTAAAAAAGAGTGGGTTTTTTTCTCTGTGTGCATTACAGTGACTTAGCATAAGAACTCTCCGCCAGAATCCTTTCCTTTTTTCCTAATGTCTTGTTGACTGTTGGTTTTCCCTGCCCTTCTACATTATCCACTGCTGTTTACCTTTAGCACTTTACTTGTCAATTTTACAATAATGGTGCAGCATAACTTGACACTGTCCAGGTAAATATATTCAGCACTTTCTTGAAGAGCTTATACAAGTTGATTCTTCTCCGGGAAGGATTCTGTCATATGTAATCACCCAGAGTGGTGCCTTATCTCACATGTTAGGGGGACAACCATGAGCTGCTACCCAACTGCTATAAAGTGTCAGAGTATGGCTTTCATGGCTACATGTTTGTAAATAGTAGCTCTCTTGTTCAATTATTTTCAATAGAGGGATTTTGTTTAGGTTAATGTAATTCATACACCCCCCATACTTGGCAATGTCTGAGTGATAAATTGGACAGCCATATGATGAACTGCATTTATCCTGTACATTGTCGCTTCACTTTGCACGCTAATCTACCCTGGGCATTTCAGGTGTTTGCTAAGTGTAGTATAGTCAAGGAGGAAAGCATGTGTTATAAGTACTAAATGAAGTTAGGTTTAGCTTGAAAACATAGAGGGTAAAGAAAGGTGTCGTGATTTAACCCGGCTGGCAACTAAGCACCATGCAGCCGCTCACTCACTCCCCCATCCCTCAGTGGGGTGGGGCAGAGAATCGTGAAGAAAAAAAAAGGTTAGAGCCATAGGCTGAGATAGAGACAGTTTAATAAGAGAAAATAATAATAATAGTAATAGTAATAATGAGAATGGTAAGAGAATATACAGAATATAAAAAATGAATGATGCACAATGCAATTGCTCACCACCTGCCAAACGATGCCCAGCTTATCCCGAGTAGCGATCGCTCTCCGAGCTGTGATCACTCTCCCCGCAACTGACCTGCTAACCCCCCCACCCCACCCCCTGAGCATGACATTATATGGTATGGAATAGCTCTTCGGTCAGTTTGAGTTAGCTGTCCTAGCTGTGCTCCCTCCCAGCTTGTTATGCACCTGGCTGAACGGAAGAAGCTCAAAAAGTGCTTGAGTAGTCTCAGCACTACTTAGCAACAACGAAAAACACCAGTGTCTTATCAACATTCTTCTAGTACTAAATCCAAAACACAGCACTATGCTAGCTTCTGTGAAGAAAATTAACTCTATCCCAGCCAAAACCAGGACAAAAGGTTATTACAGAATCACCCTCCTGTATGTGTATGTATTTTGTACATCTCTGTATATTTTTTTCATTCAAATGTCAATATTTTTTTGCCAAAAATTGTCTAGCCTTGTATTGGGTTTGTGTGGCAAGATTTTGGTAGTGGAGGGGCTACAGGGGCGGCTTCTGTGAGAAGCTGCTAGAAGATTTCCCAGATTTCCCTGTGTCCGATAGAGCCCATGCCAGCCAGCTCCAGGTTGGACCTGCTGCTGGCCAAGGCTGAGCCCATCAGCGACGGTGGTAATGCCTCTGTGATAATACATTTAAAGTAGGGAAAAAAAGCCCTGCTGTGGAACAGTAGCTGGAGAGAGAGAGGTGAGAGAATGTGAGAGAAAACAGTCTTGCAGACACCAGTGTCAGTGAAGGAGGGGAGGAGGTGCTCCAGGTGCCGGAGCAGAGATTCCCCTCCAGCCTGCGGTGAAGACCAAGGTGAGGCAGACTGTCCCCCTGCAGCTCATGGAGGCCCACAGTGGAGGAGATCTCCACCTGAAACCAGGGAGGACTCCATAGCTGGAGCAGGTGGGTGCCTGAAGGAGGTTGTGACCCTGTGGGAAGCCTGTGCTTGAGCAGGCTCCTGGCAGGACCTGTGGACCCATGCAGAGAGGAGCCCCTGCTGGAGCAGGGGAAGAGTATGAGGAGTCCTCCCCTTAGGAGGAGCAACAGAAATAATGTGTGATGAATCGATCGCAACCTCCATTACCCTTCCCCCTGCCCTGCTGAGGGGGAGGAGGTAGAGAAAATCAGGAGTAAAGTTAAGCCTGGGAAGAAGGGAGGGGTGGGAGGAAGATGTTTTAAGATTCAGTGTTAGTTTTGGGGTTGTTTTTTATCTCCTACTCTGATTTGACTGGTAATAAATTAAACTAATTTCCCCAAGTTGAGTCTGTTCTGCACATGATGGTGACTGGCGAATGATGTCTCCCTGTCCTTATCTCAACCCACGAGCCTTTCATTATATTTTTTCTCCCCTGTCCTTCTAAGAGGGGAGTGGTAGAGCAGCTTGGTGGCACCTGTCGACCAGCCAAGTTCAACGTATCACAAGCCTTTACCAGAAATCAAGGGGCATTGTCACTAAACTTTTTCTATTTTTAGTCAAAAATGATTTTATTATTTTAAAGAAATATAGAATCATTGAATCATTTAGGTTGAAAATGACCTTTAAGATCTTCAAGTCCAACCATTGACCTAACCCTGCCATCCCACCAAAGGAGAATAATTACTGACTTTTGACTGGAAAGAAAAAAAAATAAACATTTCTATGGATTTCCTATTAAAATAAGAAAACATTTTTCCACAAAAATTAAAATAGGAAAATATATGGATAACTTTCAGTCAAGTCATTGAATCTTGATGGAAGTTGAAGTAATGTATTACAAGTTACTCAGTCAAGCAACAGGTGTTAATTCTGGGACTTTCTTCTAGACTGCGAAGGTGCTTTGCAGCCTGCCTTCATTGTCATCCAAATATTCAGCTGAATGTTCATCTCCTAGCAATTTGTCTGGGAGATCCCATGGGTCCCCCACAGCCTGCCAGCCCCGGTTTCCTTCCTGCAGAAAGGGAGAAGCAGGAATGAGGAATTTAGTAATTGCTTTCAGGCTTTTTCCCAGCAGTCCTGGGGTGGGATGTGGCTAAAGCAGGCATCTGACCCTGACAGCAAAGATTGGATGAAAAAATTCTTAATCCTTAATATTTGCAATGTCAGGTTTATTTGTGCATAAGAGTAATAAACTCTGAAGCGTCCTGCCCCTGTTACGTGCTTAGGATATTTGTCCTCCATTTAGCAACTGTATGAATGAACTGGACAACCAGAAATTCTAAAGAGCCAATAATAATGAAATAACAAAAAACAATTAAAAAGGAAAAGCCATATTGAAAATCCTTGTAAAATCATAGAACTAGTTGCTTTCAAATACTCAACTATTGTAAAAACCATGGTCTATTCCTGAAGAGCCCTGGAAGGGACCAGTAGAGCAGTTTCAAGTTCCATTTCGTATAAGTTTTTTCTCTTTATCTTGTGACATCTGTTTTTCCATCCTGTCATTCTGTCTGTCCTCTTCGTTTAGACAATAGAGAAACCTCAGCATGCCAAACGTTGACCAAATGCAATAATTTTCATTATTTGTTTGCAATATTGAATGAACAGGAACTTTAGAGCTTGTAGTGTGATCGCTCACCAAAAATAAAGTTCCATTCTTTAAGACTAAAAATATATCTTTTTAATGGGTTTTCTCATTGTTTCAGAACAGCAGTCTCTGAAAAGCCCTCGTTGTGAGAACCCAATGGGAACTGTACCACAGAGATGTAGGAAAATTCAATATACTTTACAGTTACTCATATGTGCTGTGCTGTGATTCACTGCAATGAACTTCGATAATGAGATTTGTGTAGGTGATGCAGTGTTTTAATGAACTAAATGATCACATTAAAAGATCACAGTTCACATCCTCGTCAAACCTACGTTCTATAAGCAAAATGAGAAGGTATTTAACAATATGTGCTGTGATACTGTAAAAGTTCATTCCAACTGGAAGTCTAGGCTTAGAAAATATTAACAACAATTTGTATCGTGCATGATGGGATATTTAATGCCTTTGTATAGCATATTTTTCCAGCAAGTATCTAGCGAAATGCAAAATGTAAGGGAGTCTGAAAACCTTCCAGCTGCCAGACTTTTTATGCCTGGAATCCAAAGCATGAAGAGAGGATAGGTGTGAGGTGGCTTTCTTTAAACAGTATCTTAGTGCTTCTAGGCAGCAAAAGTAATTTGGTTTCCTTTCCAGACCCAAGAGATTCAAATCTTTATTTTCAAGCAATAAGCCAACTGCTTAGTCGTAGCGCAAGGCTCTGAGGAATTATTCTCCATTCCTTCTGTGAAACTGCGCCGCCAGGAAGGGCAGTTCAAATATGGAGTAGGGAAGAAAAATCCCAGGAGTAGACACAGTTACACCACCTACTGAATAGAGACAACGTCAAGCTGGGAGGTACCAATCTGCTTCAAACACTCTGCCTATATATGTGCATTTAAACTGATGTTTGTTGAGTGTGAGAACCTGATATACAACTTTTAGGTTAGGGGTCCAAACTAAGGAAGTTGTATTCTCAACACCGTTCATCAGTATAGGAGTTACTATCTAACAGCCAAATATTACTGTCAAAAAACAGTGAAAACATTCTGGGTTAAATTAGTTAAATGGGTACATTTAACATAAAAGCAACTTTTCTTCTTGTATATGATTTTCCTCTTTGTCTTTCTCTCAACATAGCACTTACCAAAGTTATTTTTCCTCTTTTTCTTGGTTTTACAGCATTTACACCTGTACTTGGTGCTGGTGAGGCCACACCTTGAATACTGGGTTCTGTTTTGGGCCCCTCACTACAAGACAGATGTTGAGGTGCTAGAGCATGTCCAGAGAAGGGTAACAAAGCTGGCGAGGGGTCTGGAGCACAAGTCTTATGAAGATTGGCTGAGGGAACTGGGGTTGTTTAGCCTGGAGAAGAGGAGGCTGCGGGGAGACCTTATTGCTCTCTACAACTCCCTGAAAGGAGGGTGTATATAGCAAGGTGGGTGTCAGACTCTTCTCCCAACTAACGAGTGATAGGACAAGAGGAAAAAGCCTCAAGTTGCATCAGGGGAGGTGTCGACTTGATATTAGGAAAAATTTCTTCACTGAAGAAAGCATTGGAACAGGCTGTCCAAAAAGGTGGTGGAGTCACAATCCCTGGAGGTGTTCAAAAAACGTGTAGATGTGGCATTTCAGCACATGGTTTAATGGCATGGTGGTGGTGTGTTGATGGTTGGACTTGATATTTGTAGAATCACAGAATGTTTTGGGTTGAAAGGGACCCCTAGAGGTCATCTAGTCCAACCCCTTGGAGGTCTTCTCCAAACTTAAAGATTCTATGATTCTCATCTATGATTCTATAATTTTTAGTGATTAAAGCATTTATATTTCTGAACCTTGTCCTCTCTAAAAAACCCCATTGATTAAATTAAAAAGCATAAATTCTAAAAATAGTGAATGGAATTTAATATCATATTACATTTAACTGAAACTGGTTTTAAATTACAACATTTTAGAGGTGTTTGTAACACCATTCTAGTGATTATGGGATTTCACAAATGCAACATCTTGCCACTATATACAGCAGCTATAAAAAGGAGAAAAGTGAGCAAAAATCTGAACTTTCACACCTGAATCAAATTAAAACTAAATCCTTCCTGTGTTAGAATGAAAGTCAAACTACACTTTGTTTTTATTGCACTTGCCTGATTTAATTTCCAGTCTCAATTCATGAAATTCCCAAAACAATATGGCCAGTCCTCTTTTTCTTGCCTAGATAGACTTTGATCTTGTGAAATTACAGCTCTGTGTTAAGATCAAGGGTAGCGATACAGATGTCAGAAACTTAAGCACTGGCTTCTCTTCCACTGAAAAGCATATGTCAGCATAGGCAGGCTGAAACATGTTATTTCCATGCTCCAGGTTTCCAAGCACAGAATGGTAGTTATAACTACCTGTAGCCTTCCCTCACCAGTCTCTTGCCTTCTTCACCATCATCTTATCCCTGTGTCATAACATAATGCTTAGGAATGACCCCACTGCAGTGAGATGGAAACTAGATGGTCTTTATTCACTATGTGGGTATGGCAAAGACAGAAGTGTGGTCTTTATGGCTTCCCCAACTACCGCCAGCCCTAATAAAGCAGTACTTCCTATAGGGACAATTCCCTCTCCGTATTTAGTCTTAGTCCTCAGTCTTCAGACTCCCAGCAATTGAACTCCTCAGGGAAGTGGCTTTGCGGATACAGTGGGCAAAAAAAAGGAACTGAGAACAGGATTTGTAAAGTCATGGATCTACACTGACATGAACTGCTTGACATCCACTGGTTTCAGGAGGTCACAAGGGACTGCAAACATTTTTCAGAAATGAGTGACTTACCCCTGACCTCATCAAGATGTGAATAGTGACTTACAGCTGGAAGTCTACTTTTTCTAATATTTATTCCCAAGCCTTCTATTTGCACTCCTGAGAAGAGGTGGGAAAGGGAGGAAGGAATTTAAAGTTGTCTGTTAAGCTAAGTTAGTCTGTGGCAAAATCACTCTTTGGATATTGTGAGTTCCCCTGAGTTCAGAATAATTTTTTTTTGAGAAACAACCGATTTATTTTGTTATGGAAAGGAAAAAATGTTAGGTTGCTAAGGTTTTATACTCTATGCCTGACTGTACAAGTACGGTATTGCAAGTACCGGACCCATACAGCTCAAGCTTTTTTAATTGGAAATAAGCCTTTGGCTCTCCTAAAGGCTTTTCAGGTTTTCCAGAAAAATGATAAGACAAAAATATATTGCAACATAGCAGGAGAAGGAAAGTAAATATAGAGGTGATGATGGTTAGTGTTGGGTAAATATGAACTGAACGGTCAGTTTAAGAAGTCATATGCTTAGGTTATGTCTAGTAGATCTGAACATGCAACAAAAACACTTCATGCTGATGCATTAAACCAGTGATGCTTAAATATATTGCAATGTTTAAATATCTTAGACTTTGTGCTTCTGATTTCCAGTAGGATTAGGTCACCATTTTGTTCCATAAGCTAAGCAGTTTACATACAATTCATCACATTGTTTTTTGTTACATTAGAAAAGATTAAAAATATCATCCTTCTGATATGTGTGTGTATTTACATGTTTATAAATAATTTATCTAGTTTCTTCTGAATTCATGAGCACCAGGTAGCTGTACCATAAAAGATATATGAATATTTATTGAAGCCAACATTATAGCAAGCTCTCATTGTTTTTTGCCATACCTTTAAGGTTGCATCATTCAAAGAGGGAAGCAACTTTCTTGCCCTGCTAGAATGGTTTACCTGGATCTCTGTGTGAGCTGCCAGTTTCTTACTAAAAGAGTCACTTTCTCTGGGACTGCAATGCAGTACCATGGTTGGAAGCCATGTCATCACAGGTCTACCAAATAGACGCACAATTGCAGCCTGGACTCAGAAGATGTATTCCTTCCTGAGACAGTGTCCTTTCTTTTCTGCCATTAAGAAATTACAGTTTACAGTAACCTAAACTTCCACTAATATTATGACCCTAACTGATATATTTGAAGCCCCAAAGTATTAAATTTAATATTATATCTTGTGCCCTTATTTCACTAATGTCATGAATAGGTTAACTGGAGTAGTTCTTAATTACAGATCATGTAAGGAAGCAGGCTGCTGCCATAGCTCAGACAAAACAGGCTGTTCAGAGGATTGTTAAACTTTTTTTTAAGTATTTCAGGAAACTAAGGATAAAGATGACACTATTTCTTCTGTGGTCGAGGCAGGGGGAGAGAATATTGCCATCAGGATATTATTTGCTCAGTATTGTTGCTGTGGACCACTCAAGGTTGAAGATTGCTGATCTGGAATTTGTCCACTAGAATTTATAATGGAATATTATACGTGAGAGAAAGCTGCAAACATTAATTTGGAATCAAAACGTACTGAGCCTGTCAGAATGTTAGCTTTCTATGCATTCTGCTTTTCTCTTAGACTTCTATTTCTGAGAATTTTTTTACCACCTTCAAAGAAAACATACAACCTCATTGATAAAATTAATATTTGGAATTTGTGAGAAAATAAAATAGGCATGTTCTCAAAGCAGAACCCTTTACATGCAAAGCTCCTCTTGCTTATCGCTGCCCACTCAAACGTACCATCACCTGCTCAAACATACCATCACCTACTATATTTAAAATCCTGTATCACTGTTTTCTGGGTATCCAAAAGTACTTTTTTGTTGTTCCCAATGATGTGTCATGTTGAGTATAATTATTAAATGTAAGAATTATTATCACTGCATACACCTAATGCTCTTTCACTTAACAGATGGCTTATGAATATCTGAGATGACTTACTAGCCCTGAAATGATTCATACCTCAGCTATCTGAACACATGGCTACCTTTCATCACTTGTGCTGAGTCTAAGAGCTGGTTTAATAACCCAGTTTTAAAAATATTTTCTGTTCTTTAAACAGCATATGCCACCAGCATATTTTTTTAGTAAAGTATGAAAATCACAAATGTAAACTGTACTTTGAGCTTCCAGTGGCCAGTCGGTCTTTCTTTCGATGTTATTGCCTCAAACCTTTGTATAACTTCAGTTACATTGTTTGTTGGATCAATATCATTCATCTGGTGACGAATGGCATCCCGTTATAAGTCTATAACACCTGTCAGAATTTCCAGAATGACACTGTTTGTGCCTAGCATTCCCGTGCTCATCTTTTTATTTGCATGTTTGGGGTGGATTACTTCCTGCTTTCTTGCTTTATTTTTCTTGCTTTCTCACTCATTTTCTCACCTTCTCTCACTTTCTTTTGCTTTCCTGCTCTTCTCTCTCTCCTTCCTTCTCTCGGCCTCTCCTGTTCTTGAATAGCCAAACCACCTGCTGCTTTATTGTTTTCCTGGTTTGCCATACCTCACGCAGTACTAATTTCTGCACTTAACTTGTTTCTTTTCAGCGAATTTTAGCTTCTGTGGGTTGCTTCATAATAACCCCTTTATCAGAGAGCATGTGAGTTCTGCAGGTTTTAAAATCTATGGTGTATTGATCCATTATCTCAAACAGTTCTGACCACAAACAAAGCAATGATGTGTTTCATACAAAGAAAGGCACAGCCAAATTAGATTTTCTAAAAGGTGAATGTATTCTAAATCATCAATGCCATTTTTTCTTCCATGTGCTGGAACAATGGAGATGATCAGTAGGTTAGAAAAAAATATTTTTCATATTTTAGCAGCATTTTCCATGGAATTTAAGTGCATACCAGTGATCCCTAATCAGGTACAAAACAATAATGAATACTAGTTCATTGTATCATTTAGAAACTCATCTCCAACCTATTGTAAGAGGGCAGTATACAAAACAAAAAACATTGCAAAAAAAAAAAAAACAAAACAAAACTCTGCTTGCAAACTGCAGGAATCAGGATTCAAATTTTCTTGCATAATTTACAATTGTTCAAGGATTTACATATGGACAGACATAGCCTTTACTGAACACAAACATATATCAAAGTGTGAATAGAAGAAAAACAAAAAGTGAGACAGTTCATTGAAGGACACTTGAGCAAGGTGGTTGGTAACAAAGCCAAGAGCTAGCTCGCACTTTAATTTCCTGAAGTTTTTGTGAAGCTCTGCGTAACTGACTTATTGGCAGTTCTGTCATTAAATATCAGTCCTAACTGGGTCTTCTTTATGCAGCATTTTTGTATAGCAATGGTACTGTAATATTGCGACACTCAGGGAAAACTATGTGTGTTCCCACAGTACTTGGGATTACACAAAAAATAAAAATGCTTTGAAAATGTTGAAAATGCTGAAGAATTTTCTCTCCATTAGCTAGTGCTAGATACACATGGATTCTTTGCTAATTAGCAATATTTAACAGAGTTGGGCAACTAAAAATGGAAGCAAAGCATATGGGGATCAATCTTCAGCTGATGTAAACTTGCATGGTTTAGTAGGAATTCAATGGAATGGCCCAAATTTACAGTGGCCAAAGGTCTGGCTTTATGACTTATAGCTTGCTGCTTATGCCAAAATGGGTTCCAAGAACTCAGCAATGAGGGCATGGTAGCTCCAGAAATGCTTAGTCTGGATGTAATTTTGATTTTGAATTTCACATAGACTTTCCTGGGATTTTTTGTCTTCCTCCCTCTCATGATGATCACATAAGATGCCAGAAAAGAGATTTCCCTTCCTTTGGAGGGAGAATGCATTATCCACAGAGCAAGGAAGAATAAATGCACCTTAGAAGCAATTTGCTGAGCTAGTTGTGGGTTTTAGTCCTGCAAATCGTTATTAGAGGCATCACTGATTGTGTAATTTTAGCACCCTGGGTATTCACCAGTCACAAACATCAGTATTTGCTCCCACATGCCTCAGTGGTTTCAGGGTTATACATGCTTAAAACACACTCTCAACTCAAATTTGTTTTGCATTTGCTACATTTTCTGCATCTTCCTTCTTCAGAGGTTGATTATTCTGAGCCTTCAACACCCAGCTCTGTCTGCAGAAGTCAGGGACAGTCTTACTCTATCTGGTCGTACTTTGCACTTGGCTTTTAAAAAAACTTGATCCATGCAATGTTTTGTATGGAGAGCAAAGAACCACAGTAATTAATATGGCTCTTGGCAGAAGTATGGTAGCAAAAAAAAGTCAAAAAAAATCTGTTTGACCCAAACACATTGCATGAGCTGTGCATCCAGCTCTGCAGGGTCTTTGTCACAGCCAGGGCCACATCACTGTGGTCACAGTGATGCTGCTTTACACCTGGCTCTGTGTTCCGGAGCAGACTTCCATTTCTACAGTCGTGCTATTTCTCTATTGTCCTGCATAAAGTAGTCCACCTTATGGTTCATTCCTGCTCTTTCACTGAGAAAAACCCACTTGCTATTAGCATAGACTAATAATCCAATTTTTTGTTTTCCTTCAGAAAAACATGCAATTCTGTGGGTACCTTGTAAACTTCTTTTTGTAAGCTAGTTTTTCTCATTTTACATATTAAAGGCAAATCATATTATCATTAGTGCAAGAACAGCAGCCCAAAAGTAAGACACTAAATGGGAAGTAATTTTGGCTTAGCTGTAGGTACAAAAAGAAAAACAATTGAGGTATGTATGTTTCTAATAGCAATTTGCTCACATGTGCTGCAGACCTCTGTTATTACAGTGGGTTCTAATGTTTCTCTGGAGAGATCAATTATTTACTCTACTTAACTATGCTAATGGTGTGTCAATGTAATTTATGACATCCATGCACCAAATTGCAGGAAAGTGTGGTAATGCACTGTAAGTTGTCTGAAATTGCCAAGTGATACCGGAGATATCATCCACATTTCAGTTGTAATCCCAGTTCCCTTCTGAGGCGTGAATACCCGTGGGAATCTCCAGCTTCATCAGTCAGATGTCTCTGGCTACAATCAAGAGTGGTAAATTAGGTTTCCGCGATCTGTGCTTTTGAAAGATAAAGGAGCAGAGCCTTAGCTGGTGTAAATTTTTATACATCCACTGATTTCTGGAAACCTATGCTATACAAAATCAGTCAAAACATCCTCTTAAAGGCAAATTATGACTGAGTATTTAGGAGTTGGGCTAGTAACTGAAAATCTGAATATAAACATTCAAAATCTGATGAAAGCTTAGATCTGGATGCAACCTGTCTCCTTTAGACCTCTCTCTATCCAGTTTCAACCCTTATTTGCATTTAGCACAATTTTTATTCCAGGATCATTCAGATGACAAGTGTTTAGGAGACAATCTCATTAGAATCTTGTTTGGCTTGAAATTGTTGCTTTTCTCAGCTCTGAGTTGTTTATTGCTCCTAAGTTTAGCAGACTTTTGTTTGTACCTTTCTTTCTGTGAAAATGCCGTATGTTGGATTTTGTCCAGGCTAGTGACAGTCAGAAATGTTTTTAGTTGGTCGTTCATCACCCTGCATTATGCTTATAAAATCTCTGTCCGATTCTCAGTAGACACATGCATGCCCTCGTAAAATGTTACAGGACATTTGGCATTCATCAGTGATATCAGTGATGGTGGAGCACAACCAAAGTTTCAACAACCACCTTTTCCTTCACTATAAAGATGTTCTTTGTAAGTTTTATTACTGGCACTAATATTTATATATTTACTCTTCTTGTAACTGTAGTGCTTAGGAACTTTTGTCAGAGAGAAAGAGTTTTCTTGGCAGCTCTCCCAGACTTTGCCACGAAAAAAATGATTGCAATTATTCATGCAAGTTTTCACAATCTCTTAACATAACTTCTATTTAATGCATCACATTAGAACATTTCGCTCAAACTGATCACACAATTCCAATGATTTTTTTAAGTAATTTTATACAAAAATGACATCAAAGTTAAAAATCTAGGGGTTTCAAAATAAGAAAGAAAAAGAAGCAAAAAAGTACTGTCTAAAGAGAAAATCCAGAGTTGGGCAGCCAAATTTGAGGAATTTTATCAAAATGCAAAAAAACCCCATAGATGCTGATTTTCTTTTTTTCTTATCAAAGGGCATATCTTGGTCCCAGGGGGGAAAAAAAAATCATATTTAAAAATCAGGCTATAGAATAATACTTCAATGAAAACCTGTAACAGTTAATTAGAAAAATTTTTAAAAGCAGAATATCACAAAATTTGAGATAAGATCATGGGTTTGCATGCAAACTTCATGTCTTAGTCCCATATAATTTTTCTATTAGCTTATCAGTGAGCTTAACAGGTTCATATCTCCATTCTCCTTAAGTTGAACACCACGGTTACTTTAATGTGAAATCTCTATTTGATGTAATGATTAAAAAGTTTCTTAATTTCCTTCATTACAAAATACACTTAGGCAAATTATCAATACCGGATTTTAGGTATCCAGCAGCTAGGAAATTCAGTTGTCTGTGTTTTAGGCAAGATAACCACTGTGTTGCAATATCGTCAGCGTGGAACCAGGCAAGTCTAGCAGATTAAGTAATAAACAATGAGAGGCTCATCAAGTCGGGAGAGGTTACAAGCACAGTCTCTTCAGGACCAATACAGAACAAATTTTCTGTCACTTAACATCTCAACATTATTACTGTATGTATACAGAAATATAATATTCTAAACAGGTGGTTTAAATAACTATATAAATATACTTCAGAGTGCCTGTCTTTTGACTTCAGTAAGAAAGCTTCTCACATTTCTTTAGTATTTCCATTCTCAAAGATCATAATGGATAAATATCAACTATAGCCTGGTGCCTTCATAAACTTTCATTGCCAAAAAGACAGACAGGAGAAAATTTGGCAGTGCTTAACAGCTGTCTCATAATTCATAGCTCTTATTATTCACCAATTCCCAGGCAAATTTTAACTAATTAGTTTTGTCTGTTTGTTTATCCTTAGCATGCATGCTTGACACCCCATTTAATTGCTGCATCTCAACATGGTACTTCTGTAGATTTTCTGTTCTGAAAGGACCTGCCTGCTTCATCCTCATCACATTACTAACACAAGTGCTAGAAAAGATGCTAAAAGCCTCTGCATTGTGCCTGTGTTACACTGTCAGTCTGCATATGTGTAATTCCCAGATGGGGGTTGCATCCGTATTTCCAAAGATCTCGTTCTATTGTATGCCGTAAGATAGGTAGACAGTAATTAAAAATTTCTGACAAGAAAAATTAAATCACCAATGACACATATTTTCAAATCCATGCAAAATACAAGGTATTGTGTCCAGATAAATGAAAAATGAAAAGGATCGTGGATAATTTGACCAGGATGAAAGTGGCATAAGAAAATAAATAAGATTATCAAAGATGTTGCATGAAAGAAAAATAAGTAACCACAGCACTCAAATAAAAAATGAAAACATTTTATTCTTAGGATCTATTGTGAGCTATTGGCTTCACAGTAAAGCACAGATCCACACTTCCTTTTTGTGTGTGTCTACATTGTGCATCAGAGCGCGGTGCCTTGAACTAGCAGAACCCAAATTGAATGCACAATTCAGTTTTGTACCTTTGCACCTTCCCAGGCTGACTGCCCTCACGCTGGGAAATACAAGGGCCAGGGCATGGAGCTGAGCACCGTCCCACGGCCCCATGCTCTCTAGCCCATTCCCTAGCTGGCTGTTGACTGTAGTGCCTAGCCGCCTCCCCAGCCTCAGAAGGCAGCACAGGGCAGAAACCACGTCCCCCCTGCTTGAGGGAGGAAAGGATTTCGGCCCACAAGGTGTCAGCACGGCCCATGGGCATGAAGGTGGGGCAGACCTGCCAGCTGCTCTGCCACTGAGCGCTCCTGCTTGCCTCGTGAGCATGGCAAGGCCGGATCCTGGCATCAGTGTGCTCTGGCCTATTTCTAGCTCATGTGGATATTTCTGCAATGCATCCCCTCCAGCTGCTGTCCCTGGGTGGCACAGGTACAGCTGGATTAGATTTAGCTACCTCATCTCTCTCCCTGTTCTTCAGTGGCAAAATCATATTTGCTTGAAATGGATTGGAGGGACAGTCATTCGCTGTCATGTTTCATAGAGTGCATAACAAGCCTAGATCTCTTGTCAAGAAAATGAAATGAACTTACTATGTCTGGTTGACCTTCAGGAAAATGAATAACTATTTTGTAAGCTTTTCATGGCATATACCTAATATTGAAGAATAGCGGATATTCCATAAAAATAAAACCCACCCCTCTGTGTTATCCTTTGCATTTCACTCCAGATTTTGCTTAGCATTTGGATCATTTGAAACGCATATGCCTACGTATTCCCCTGACTTTCTGTTTCAATTCTGCAACTCACATTTGTTGGATAATTGGTGAAATTATGGATTCTACTGGACAGGAAGTGAGATCGGTGTTTGTAGCAGTTGAACTGAGTGGAATATAATGTCCACAGTTCACTATTACACAACAAACATATGTCTTACAGCATGATTTGCAGGAAAGTATGGTTTTTTAAATAAGAATGTTTTATCATCACTAGCACCTTGTGTTCCCAAGAAATTGTTACAATGTTCCTGATAGTAATGCTAAAATTAGATGAATCAGACCTGACAGAGAACTGCAGTACAGGGAGTGCTACATTAATTTCAACTACTCCTTTGCTGTCTTGCCTACCACAAAAAAAACCAAAATAAAAACCACCCCACCTTCCCTGCATGTTTTAAGGGGGGGAGGCGGGCACAGCAGAAAGCAAGAGAACAATGAAACAATAAAAATTCAATACTAACAGAATCTGTCAACTTTAAAACAATGAAAAGATTCAGAGTTCGGAAAGCCATTGTCTGCCATTTGTACAGGAGCAATGAGGGAAATCAATATTTATTTCTTGGAGAATGCCAGCCCCAGCATGTGGTATTGATATTTTCAACAGGATAGAAAGGCTTTTCACAACAAACCTTTCACTTTCCAGTGTTAGAGAAGGTCTGCACATTAGCTTGAATATTACCTGGTAACACCGCTCTTGGTTAGTGTTTTCTTTTGGGGAGTTTTATGTTATTTTTATTGGCATTACCAGTAAAACTTTTTCCATTGCTATTGCTGTTTTAATACAAATGAATACATAAATAAAAGGCTCCCACTGCTGCACCACACAGGTGACTGCCCATGAAAAAATTTGCAAACAAAAGGTGCTGCAGCAAAGTCAAGATGGCCATGGGTGACAGGAGCTGCTTTGTCTACAGCGAAACCCTGAGGCATTTGCTGACTGCAGCACTTTCTGGTGGGCCCTTTTTATAATTTTCTGATCTCATCGCTGTCCTGCAACCCCCAGAGACACATCTGTGGATTACAAAGGCATGTCTGGGGATGACTTTTAGTTGTTTTTCAACCTTGACGCAGCTGGGACCTCTCTAATGGCAGCTTGTTTTCTCAGCTCCAACTCTGAATGGAAGGAATTAATCCAAAAATGAAATGTATCCTGAACTGGTACTATGCCTGCCTTTGAAAAACTCTATCTGTGTTTTTTGACCCCTGTTTTCAATGTATTATATGACCTGATTGCTTTCATACACCTTCTGTATCATCACTCAACCACTGATATGAGGGGGGAAATAAAAGACTCGTTACCTCTGTTCGCAGGAGTCAAAATAACTGACCTCTGTTACAGTGGACTGAATAGGAAAGGATATGCTGATATAAACTGTGCTAGAAATAAACTCTGACCTATTAGCACTGAACTCTTATCTGCCTTTCCAAAGTAAACTTTTACAAAAATCAGCAAGGTCTTGGGGGTGGTTTTCAGACAGGGAGGCTCTTGCAGCCTCTCCAGCAGGTCTAAGCCCTGCTAATCATTCTGTGGCTCTCTTGTCCTCCCCAAGGGTGTTGTAAATTGGGCTACTGGAGCACACAGCACATTTCAGTATCTAGTAGCAAGGCAAATCTTCTCCCTGTCCTCCTCCCACAGCTTCAAGCATTCTGTTTTTATACACTATTGTTTTATTGGGTTTGTGCCTCCCAGTGTGCTTCAGGCACTCTTGAACATCCTCTGATTCAAGAAGATTTTTTCCATTGCTGCAGGCCTGCAAGATCAACTGTGAGTTATTTTAACTTTTCTCTAGAGAGATAGGACTGCTCTGGGTTGGACTGGCAAAATATTGCTGTTTAAAGTCCAAAGATCGTATTCCAGTTCTTGTCACTGCAGCCTCTGCCAGGTAACACTAGGGAAACTAGTGGAATTTAAGCATATATCTTGCCTGAAAAATATTAAGATCAACCAGAAATAGACATTCCCTTTTGTCTCAAAGCAGCAAACAAGCAAACAAGAATAAATAAAAGTAGTGTCCTTGTGACACCACGCTTGATCTGCATTAGATTATTATCGTTTCAGGGAAAGAAACATTCACACAGAAGACGACTTTAATTACAACTTTTCCAAAATTGTCATATTTGCTTCAGCAGAAATCATTCAATGAATACAATTAGAATTAAAAAAGAGTTCCAACAGCCCCAACATGGAATTATTAATGAATAAATGATCTTCTGGGGGAAAAAAAAAATTCCTCCTTTCTGGTCAAGTATTTAAATCACAGGAGTTTTTGGCTGAAAAATAATTGTCCTAGGATATGGTTTCATATGCATCTCAAGGGCAGGCACAGAACTATGTGAATTCAGAACATGTGAGTAACACTGAAACCAAGACTTTGCACAGAGCGCCCAAAAACTGAGAGTGATTAGATTTGTGTGAATTAAATGGTCAACATAATCACTAGAACTTAACATCCATCTTAGTACCTGAAGGTCGATTTCCTTGTCAGAGACGCGTAAAATAAATCCCCTAATTGTTAAGGATGATATTGTCAACAATTTCACCCAGGAAAAGGGTGATCTTAGTCTGAAAAATCTGATAACTGAAATTTTGAGATTAGAATTAGGTGCCAGAAAGATGTTTCTGGGCTAAATTAAACTAAGATAGCAAAAATGTTATAATGTTTTACCCCAGAAATAGAAGAGAAAGTAAAATCACCTGAAGGAAAAATGTGACATACCCTTATAAGGCTGAACATCCAACCATCCATGTGAAACTGGTGGGAAAAGTTCTAGCAGCCTTAGGATGTTATTCTCAGATTCATGTACTGTAATGTGTTTGTGGGGGTGATCTGTAGGAGTCTGATTTCTCTTTTTGAAAAACAAATGCCTTAAGATCTCTGGAAATCTGGCCCTCAGAACTTGAGTTGTCCAAAGTCACTATGAAAAATCTTAGTTGTTACCTTATTGAAGTTCATATCAATCTTTCAAACCCAAATGCTGAATTCATGTTGTCATTTGCCTTGCTAGAAATATTAGTTTAATTTCCCGATACCGTATGTCTATTGATTATGTACAGAACCGATTACATGCATGCCCAGTTCCCACCCCTAGGGTTCCCTGTAGGACTACCAGTTAAGGGGGAGGGGAAAAAAAAAAGTGAAAGCAGCTTTGTAGGAAATCTATCCATGTTCAAAAATTTCCTTCACCGATCCCCAAAGAAAAATGCCTTAGGAGGCACTCCCTCATTGCCTCTGATCAAAACACATCTGCTGGCAGCCCATCTTCAAACACTTTGCACAACAGACACAGGTTGCTTGTTGGTTTTATGCTACTTCCTAGAAGCAGCAGCCACAGGACACCTACCACTGTCGTCTCATCAAAGGACATAGAGAATCGCCACCTGCAGTGTCTTCAGAGGCAAAACCAGTTGGAATGAACGCATGACCACATTTGCATGAAAAGCTTCCCAACAACCATAGAGAGATGGTCTTTAGGGCAACAGGGGTAATTCTTTCAGGCTTGCCTTACTAAAATACTGAAGATGGAGGAAACCTCTCTCTTGCTGATGTAATGACTGAGATTTTCCACGGCTGTGGTCTCCAGTTTTAATTCTCATCTTTCCATTCTCAAGGGCTTTGCTATTACATCAATATCTAATCCACATCATACAACATGTATTTTATCTACAGTCTGTTTACAGCCTATGAGATGCTGATGATGGATGGGGAAATGCTGCCACGCCTCAGAAGTCTGATGGTTATGTGCCCAGCTCCTATCTCAGCACAGGAGAAGCAGTTTCCGCCACACCCCAAGCACTCAGAGAACCAGACTGCAAGGAGCTCCCTGATGTTAAGGTCATGCCTTAATCTGGTGACATTTTAAAACTGCCATTAAAACAGCAATTTGTCAGAATGAATATTCACCTCACAAAGTCCCCAGTGGGTGACTGAGCCAAAAAGAGAAAGTAATTCACGAGTGTGGTTCTGGCCATTGCCCTTGGTAAGGTAGCCAGGGTGATTGTTCATGCCTGCAAGGTCAGATGAGGATCAGAATAGGGTTAATGGTAATCAGGACCTATGAACTAATATTGCCCTAGAAGCTCTGCAGGAGATCAGAATTATACATAGTGGTTTTACCGGTTTACCCATTTGTACAGGTCCGCTGCTAAAACTCATGCTGCACACCCTTGCTGCCAGGGTGCAGCAAGGCTGGCAACTCCACAAGGGACTGGGAACCAGGAACCAAGCGTGAGTGGCAGGTGGGAGTTATGGCCTTTCTAGCAAGGAGCCATGCACTGTGGCAAGCCCGGGTCAGGATCAGGGCCAGGGTCAGAAACAGACCGGTGGTGCAGCACAGCTTGAAAGCTGCTCACAAGGGAAAACTGGGGCCAGACCTTGCTTCCAGCTCTGTTCACAACAACTTTTATCAGTGGAGGAGCTGACCTTGGGCTTGGCCAGCTCAGCAGCCCAGGCTGACCTGCGCCACACGCTGCTGCCCTGAGTTGCAGCCAGCATGGTTATGCCTGCAACCTTGAGCAGGGGGACGCCCGGCAAGAGCAGAGCATGTGGAAATACCCCCAAATTCCAGGTAACTTCATGCTAAATGGATGGTTTAAATCTGGCGGGTTTTTTTCCCTCTCCACTGTTTTGGAAACGTGACTGGTTGTCTAAAATGCAATCAATGCACACTTGACTTTTGAGAATGAAACTTATAAAAGTGTTATAGAACATAATTCACTGAAGTCAAGTATTCTTGAATCACATTTTAGATAATTGGTTGGATTAAATAAAAACTGACTGTAATTACAAAAGTATGGTTTGATTTTGATTCTGCTCTGCAATTTATCCAGTTGTTGAGCTTGATTCTTTGTGGCCCACCTCACTGAGGTGCTTTTCATTTCTCTTTTCTTTGTTTTCTTCTTTAAAATTCAGTGTTTCCATTCAGGAAATGTTTTTCTTCAGTTTTCAGTATATTATTAATAAGTTCTCTCTCTCCCTAGCTTGCTTTCCCTCAGTACATTCTTCTCTTGCCTATTACTTTTGCTTTTATTTATCCTTAATGGCCCCAATTACAAAACAGGAATCATCAACACTTATTTAAGCCTGGCTTAACCATGTGTTGAATCATTGCCTGATTCAACATGCTTAAACTTATTAATTTACTTGAGGAATTGGGACAACAATGATTCGTGCAAGGACTCTGTTATGTTCTCCAAATTAATTACATTTTTGTTTGCCATAAATGGTTATTTTCAACAGTGGAAAAGTTGCCAGGTGAAATTTAGACACAGTATAAGGCACTGTGTCTGAGTGGGAAAGAAAAATATGAATGACAGGACAGTTTACAGCTAGCCCGTGCAACTGAAACTGCAGGTTAGCAGCTCAGTGTCACAACACCCACTTAGTAAGGTAAATGGAGAGAAGCAAAGGAAAAGAAAAAAAAAAAACAACAGCTGTTGCAAATATTTGAACCAGCACATTAGATGCTCACTTGTCATACCATACCATATACTAGATTACCAAGGAGCATGGACATATATGCACTTTGGATGCATATTTGTGGTATAACCCAGTAGTGTTATAAGGTTCCGAATGAGGTCCCAGCAGAGGTGTCATCATTACCTATTTGAATGTCTTAGTGTTACATTTGTCTACCTCACATCTTCAAACATTCTGGAGCCTCGGTGTCATAATTAGATGACACTCAAAGATCATTCTAAGGCTGAGGATTGGAAATGACTGAAGATCCATTTTCTGATTTTATCTTATGACTAACTGTAGCTCAGGATCTTTATTCTTAATACTTTGGATATGAATAATTAAATATTTAAATGTACCCTTCTGCATACAATTGCTCGGGGGATCTGTTATAGTTTATTTGTATTCATGATCAGTAGCTATGTTACTGAAATCATTTTGGTAGTATGAAATTTTTTCCAAAGTCTTTCAACGGCCTCAAGTATTGTATTCACATAATTCTTACGCATATTATATGCTTGTCAAAGCAACCTCAAGCAAGGAAAGCTAATGTTTAAAACACATGGAAATATTAAAAGACTTTAGGATAAATAGGAGTGCTCCTTACCCAGCAAACTGCTTGCCTAAGGGAATATGGGTATACAACTTCCCTCATGGCTAGTTTTGGTTAACAAATCATTTGATACAGACTAATTGGAAGGACTGGGTGCTATAAGAAATGTTACAGTGAATAAGAAACACTAACATGTATAAGTGCATTAGCATAAAATTTAGGACCAGTTCCTCAGTGGAAATTTAAGCTAGATGATGCTTTCCTCCTACATATTGACTTAGACATTCTGATTCAAAAAATTGTTGAGCTACACTTGGGGGCTTTCTGAATATTTCTTGATTTTAAATGGTATTTGTCAGGATAATTCTGTCATTTGACATTTGAGCAAATGAGAGTGTTATACGCTTTCTGAAGTATGTAAATTGGAAGCATCTGAGAATGGGTACAGAATACTCATTCATTGACTAGAATTTAGACTGCAATTAACTAACATTTATTTATTTTTAGGTGCATACCTTCTAATAGGATGCTTCACACATAAGTAATTAAACTTAACATTATGTCACAGGGACAAATGCAAATATATGTGAATCATTTCTTGCCACACAGCTTTTTCTAGTTACAAAAAAATATGGTTTGTCTCTGCCTGTCTCTATTAGAGTTTCCATTTTCTATAGTCTGTTTACAGTTGGTTGCAAATTAAACAATGTCAAACTGACAAGCTGCAGTTTTTTTCTAAATTTACAGGCTTGTTAGGGGTGAAAAAACTTCTTTTGGGGAAAAAAATGAATGTGCTTTTTCTGCAGCAAGACTTAAATGAAAGCATTTCTCCATGCTGTTAGCATAAATGAATTTGGCTCAAGTGAAATGCAAATTAAAGTTTTTGTATGCACTTCTTTTATTAAAGGCAAAATCTGTATTTCTACAAGTTGTTGATGGCGTTTCCACATATTTATGTTCATTTTGCTATCCAACAGATTACATTGAGCTCAGTGGCCTAATTCCAACCCCTTTTGCATCAGTTCCATATTAATTCAAAGCTACCAGGTCAGGTATCAGCTTACAGTAAAGTGAACTGAAGCTTCTCTGATTAGCCTAAAATCCCAGGGATGGGACAACACAGAGAAGCCACTCCTCTTCTGTTTAAGGCTTGTATTTTTGGACCCCAGTGGTATGTTAATGCTGTAGTTTCTGAGTATATATAAAAATCTATTCTTCCAGTATTCTGACTTGAAAATAAAAATATGTGACTGTGTTAATGAGGTAACCTATGTGAGCCATGGGAAGAGAGGGAGGAGAAAATGTTTATTGCCATTGCCGTTGGGACTCTTAATGCTTTAGGAGTTGATTCAGGATAATTGAATTGCTGTGCTAATAAATCTCACATGAAGCTACAGATATTTCAAAGCACTTCCTACCATCATAGTCTTCATGGTAGTCTTAGCTGAGATAGTGATATCTGTCTGAGGTCACAACTCAGGTGCCTGACATTCAGGTGTTCTCTGATTATTTTAGTAGCTTCGCACCATGCACACATATCACGACTGGTCCCTTTCATTTCCACTTGTGCATTCAGGGCTAGCTCCGCTACACTGGCATGAGGTCTATGCTTTCCTCTGTGCCACTGTTCCAATTAGTGCACATTATACAGCCTTTTGGTCAGGGGCTTTTGAAGCATCTGAGCAACAGCTAGAGTCCCAGTCTGCTAGCTGGGATGTGCCACATAGTCCTTGCCTGTACCGATGAGCATGCAGATCTTCCCAAATGCCAACTGCTATTTGTTTTTGTTCTGTGGGGCTTTGTTTTCACCTCATAAGCAAATTTGTGTTTGACCATGACCGTCTGATGTGCTGATTGATTCATTTAGTTCTGCATTTGTGGATTGCACACATTTGCATTTGTAACGCTAACTGCTCCTTCCAGCTGCACAAGGAGCACTAATGTGAACCTTTTCCTATGTAAAACGCATTTGAGTGGTGACTGTTGGGCTGGATGCCCCTTCCTTGATGCTATGGTCCCAATTCATTTTATTGAGAAAGTTAATTGGATTCAGGCAGTAAAACCATTTTGTAGATGCTACAAAATCGAAACTGTAACAAACACATTATCAAGTGGATGGGAGGTGTTGCTAGTTCCTTCCTTCCCAAACTAGAAAGGCCAGTTTACAAACACCCTCTAGCAAACAACTGTTCCACACTAAAACTTCTCCGTGTTAAAAAATTGTATTGACATCTATATAAAATACTTCTGAATTTTCTTTTCCCTCAAACATTAATCATTAAAATTCTCATTGCTATCTAGATGAGAACCCATGCTGAAATGACAAAATTTCTCTGTTAGTCCAAATATAGGAATTTGCGTAAGCGAAATTAGACTTAAGTTTGGTGCAAAGCTGTTCAGAAAAGGAAAAGATGAAAATTCATTATTCCCATGCAGTATTGAGAAAAAATAGCATATGACCAAAGCACATCGTGTTTATTAAACTGTAGTGTTAAATAATGTTTTATTGTTTTCCTATTAAAATGTCATTAAAGGATACCTGAATGAAAATACATAATGTTAATGAGTCAAAATAAGAAAGTTAAACAAAACATTTGGATATTTTTCTGACAAGAATTTTTAACATTCAGAGGTACATGCAATCATCTCATACAAAAAGTTGTTGAAATTGCATTTTGCTACAGAAAGCTCTTTAGTCAGAACATCTGAGTAGCTCTGCCCAGTGATTTCTAGATAGTTATTGCTGGTTCAGATTAAGTAGCTTTTTCCAGACATGGTTTATGGAAGCTATGAGAGTCAGAGAGAAAAAGAGTGAAAAGGCATTTACAGATCCTGAAATCTGATTTATTGGGGCATTTAGCCATGTGCAAAAGCACATGAACTGCAGTTGTCTGTGGCAGTATTCACTTGACTAAAGGCTCTGGCTTAAATGGGAACACACAATTTGGAAAAAATTGCATGAACATAGATAATTGAAGTAAGCTTTAAAAATATGACAACTGCAGAGAAGAACCAGTGATAAAATTTATTCAGAAACCAGTAGAGAATTTGCTTTTTTCTAAAATTTTAAAAGCATATTTGTTTGTGCCTAACCTCTGACTAAGGCTTTCTGAGGTGCAGCCCAGGGAATCCTCTTCAGTCAAATCCAGACATAAATGCATCTTTCAGATAATCACACCTCATCCCCTCTACTCCTCCAACTCAGTGAGCCAAGGGAAGGAGTTGTTCCAACCTGACTTGTTTTCCTGTGGGAATCCATTCCAGATTTTGAATCCTATGGCTATGTTTGGCAAAGGGCATGTGCTTGGAGTCATGCCATGGCTTCTGTGACATGGCCAGGCTCAGGATCCATCTCCTTTTACCTCTTTGTTTTGTCTTACTCAGCTGTGAAAAAGTAGGAATGTGCATGTGCCTATGGGTATGATGTTTCATCTTGTTCACTGTGAAGGCAGGTGTGAAAAATTTGAAGAAAATGACTGCTTTTATACAAAAATTGAATAGTAATTTCATAGAAAATCCCTAAAGAGCTGATTAATGAGGGAGATCACTTAATGCTTCCTAATTAGATTGATGGAATTTACCCTGTGCCCTTAATCCATTGTCTATTAAGGGAAAATGGTTAAGGTTTTCATTTGAATGCTTTGTTTATTCTCAGTCCTTAATTTCAAGGTTGTCATCTGTGCAGTATAATTTCCTTTTGTTTCTTTGCATTAATAGTTCAGTGTAACTTGTCTGGTTAAAACCAAAGTAGAAAGTCGTCTCCAACGGTATTATGGTATAAAACTATGGGCGGAAATGTAATTAAGCAAGCAGGAAAAGAGAAAACAGCATTGTTTAACGGTTGCAGTGTTGTAAATCTAAAACCAAGGGAATGAGGGTGATGGCATCCAAAAGTGGGCAATATGATTTGATCAGCTTGTAATTGCTGGAACCTGCACAGACATTACAAGAGGTGACAAAAATCTCAAAGACGTATATTGAATGCTTCTGGATCTGAATCCTGATTTCCCCAATGTGTAGCTGCTTACAGTCTCTGTTCTAATTCTCATCCATCTACAACAAGAGATGAAATTACCAGAATGGCTTTCCTTCCAGCCTGACTAAATAGAGCAGGAAAATAGACAACATAAATGGTAATACATTATAATTAGAAACTTGTTTCAATGTAATAATCTAAAGTATAATTTGTGGCATAAATCCTATTTCAAGAAAGCACTTAAGCATATATTTAAGTCCATCTGTATTGACGCAATAAATTTAAACATATGCTTCAGTTGAAATGTGGCCTTAAAGTCAAATGAAATATAATATTGAACTGTATGTGCAAACTTACAGTAATTTTTTAGGAGGGTTTTCCCAAGTGAGGATAACTTTAAGAGCTTTTTATTTTGTCTTGAATTAACATTGATTTCCTGAGCCAGAATCAACACAAGCAGTTATCTATGGTATTTCATTTCCATCTTTCTGGAAAAGTGTTTGGAAGGACCAGCATAGTGGTTTTTTCCTTTGCTTTCAGTGTTACAGCATTTTATAGTCCCTTCTTTTAAAAAGAACTTCTTTGCTCTTTGCTGATCTCAGTGCACAAGAGTCATATATTAGTGGGCTGACAGTAGGAGGAATGAAACTTTTCAGAAGATTCATATTAGTGTATTTCAAAACAAGTAAGTTACACCTTTATGCAAATTGGTAAATTCCTTTTTTTTTTTTTTTCTTTGCTGTCGATTTCTACACATCTTCACTGTGTTTGGACATGAGTTTTGAAGGTTCATGTTGCTGAAAATTTATGATTCCAGATAGGTGGTTTGAGGTGTCAGGTTAAGGTACAAAAGATTTTGCTATTGCTTGTTGAATAACTTCCTCTGAAAGGGTAGAAGAAAGCATAAGACACGTATGTTATTTAGAAATTAGTGCCAAAGGCTCTGACAAAGGTTAGTTTGTGGACATATCCCTGGAGGAAAAGTCCAGTTTCTAGTTTCTTAGCAAAGTATAAAATAAGCATTTGCACAGCACATCGCCAGTAGCGACTTGTGCTTACAAGTCCATATCAAATAACTCCAAATGCCACTCCTTTCCATGGGTCCTTGTTCCCATGAACAAGGGATGTTGCAGTGCTCTCCTTACGCCTCCTTCTATCACACCTTTCTTCTGTAATTGCGTTTCCCCAAGTTTTCCTTCCTGTAAAAATGTTTTAGAAGACAATTGCTTAAATGAATGAGGCACCTAGTAATCAAAAACATGCCCCCAATCAGAGCTGTTTTTCTTTCAAGAGACTGATAATTTATTTTCTTTTCAAATCGCATCACATCGCAAATTACATCAGAGGAAAAGTCATGAAGTATATTCTCCTTTCCACTAGAACTTACTATAATTTGTATATAATTCCCTAGAAGATGTGATATTTTACAAATCTGTGTCTTGACAAATTATTCTAATTCACTCATCTGTCTCATACTTGATTCCTTTCTGATTCTAATTCTCCGATCCTCCGAGCAGAAATGAGAGAGGAACAAACCCTGATGACAAAAGGAAAAAGAAACTGAAATTAATACTCAAGCTAGTGTAAAATAAAATTAATATTATAAATATTGATTATTTTAATTTGCAACAAATACTCGCTTGTAAATAAAGACACTACTTACCGAATAGAAATATGTGAAAATATTGCTCATACGTAAAAGAGCTAAACAAAGCCATCAATTTTGTAATTATAAAGGTGCATTTGATTTTATTTTCTGTCTTTAGCATTTTCACATGCAAGTGTAGAATTTTTTTGCACGTCTGTTATTAGCATTTTTCTTTTTTCTTTTTCCTCCTTTTTGTATTATTCTTCATTTGAAGTCTTAGGAAAACTAACTGAAAAAGATAAGAAACTAAAACATTACTGATAATGATCCTTTCAAAATAGCTATAGAGGAGCATGAGCTGAGCATCCAAAATGTTGCTTTGAAGTGTTTTTTACTAATGTAGTAGCCAGTGGGTATGACAGGAAAACAATGAAAAACTTACAGAACATTCTTCAAAATTTCCCCACTCATTTTAATTGAACTTCTCTGTGACTTTTCTCCTATTAGAACCTGGAAAAAATCTTTCTCTAACCAAAAGCAGAGCATTTGTTGTACACGTATAAACCCTGCATAGACATGTAAGAGTTTTCATATATGAAAAATACATATACGTAGACATATGCATATAGATATGAGTATGTGATTTGATTATACATATATACGCACGTATGTGTGTGTGTATATATTAAAAAAATTATATACCTTTTATGTTTCTCTCTGTATTCAGGGATTTCTTCTGTAGAACTGAAGCAGTAGTTTGAGAACTATTCTGACTCTGTTCCCGCCTGCTGTCAAAGTGCTGTGGCAGCCAGCGGGCATGCAGGAGAGCTGTCAAGACCATGCAGGCCATAAAAAGCTGGCCCCAGAACATCTGCACCAAACCTCAGAACTACCAAAGCAGAGGCACAAAATGCCACTCCTGCGAGGGCCTCTGAGTTACATTCCCTGTCACCAGTAGCATGGCTGACTTTGCACACTGCTGGCTCCCTGCTGCCCGTTTCTCAGTAATTTAATAGGTGTTGAGCATGGTGAGGTAAGTCTCATGGACCAACCTGTTCTATTTGATTTGATATAAAAGGATCCTTGTTTCTGCCAGCACTGAGCCATATCCTTATCTAGTTCTAGTTGTTGTAGATGAGCTAAAGTAACTGAACCTGAGCTTTACTCAGTTAAGGAACTAGTGCCTGGTTTCAGAAATGATTTGTTCTTATAACTTCTGATGGCAACTTGTGAACCTCCCTCCTTAGCAGAAAGACAGGTACAGAATTAGGGGGCATTAAACAAAAGCCACTAGTAAAACTGTATTTTTACACATAAATAATGTTTTTAAAACATTCTCTTAAAAGCAATCAGTGTGAAGGACACATTCAGAGAACAAACAATTTCTGTTAGGAACTGATCTAAAAGATGTAACAGAACTTGGGTTTTTTTTAAATGTTATAAATAATTTAACTTATTTTAATTATTCTCAGGAAATAATTTGAAGGTGTCTACTATGAAGATAACACATATAGGACTTCTGTTTTCAAAATATCAAACGGGTTTAAAGTGATACTTCAAAAGTCCTCTATTCAGCAGCAATCAATGTAATGTGAACAAAATAGTTCAACTGCGCTCCTGTGAACATAAAAGCTTACCATTTGTAAGCCTGTCTCACAGCAGCAGCTAAACATCAAAACAATATAGAAATTTTAAAATAAAAATAATTATTAAAAAAAATTATCTGTTCTTTATCAGATACAAAAAATATTTTGAAGTTTTATTTAAATACATTTGCTTCCTTACAAGCATATGTGCATGTCTGCATTTAAGGCAAAGAACAATAACACTTCAAATGCAACAAATATGTGTTTTATGGCTGTTAGAATCTAGCTTTGCTAAATTGAAGCAAGTTCCACCATTGATTTCAATAGTACCTGGCTTAGGTACTATTGAATTTAAGATTTAAGTCTTTCATAACATTCAGACTTTAATAACTTTAATTCCCTGATGGCTGCAGAGTTGCTAAGGAAGCAGCATTTGACTTTATGCTATGAACTACCTCAGGATCAGCCACGGAAATTGAAGGATTCCGCACTGAGAGCACGGGGGATGCCTCCCCATATACCTTCACCCCATCTTGTGTCTTATCAGCTGGCCTCATCTGAAATGAGTCACAAATTTCTGGAGTAAATGTTTTCTTGCCAGCGTACCAACAAAAAGAACTTTGTGAGAAAATGCTAATTTTAATAATGAAGGCCTTTAAACGCTATTCAGATTTCAATTTCTATTTGGGAGAAAGAGGCTAACATAACAAGTGGTTTGTGTATTGCTTGGCATGTATATATAGAAAAGCTCTAATCTGCTGTCTAGAGGCCAAAGAGTCAGTCTTGTTCTTGCACTTTCTTCTGTTGGAACTGTTTCAGTTTCTATAAATAATTCTGCATTCTGAATAAAAGAGAAAGGATTTGGGGACCATGCGGTTAGGAAACTTAACTGGCATGTAGGTGGCAGATTGAGGTTCACATCATTGCTCTAACGGGAATGAAATTGCTTATAGAACCTGGAACAGCCCCAAGATAAATGAGGTGGTCTGTGATTAGAGCAATTACCTGGAATGTGGAAGGTGCAGCTTAAACTGTCGGAGTGTGAGGGGCTCGTTTCTTCCTCTGAGCCACAGTGAGCCACAGCCACTGGATCTCTGATGTTCTGGGATGGGCATCAATCTCTTGCTGTCTCAGCTCCAAAACCATAGAAGCCTCTTTTCATTCCAAAATGGAAAACAAAGTGGTTGTTTTGGTATAACATTTTTTCCCTGGTATTTCCTTCCCGTCTCTTGTAATGATCTCATTGAGAAGCCGCTAACTCTGTGCCTTTGTAATCCTTGGCCTTTCTGAAATATGTGAGGCAAGACCCATGTTGGAATCAGATCAGCCATCTCTAATCACACAACTGTAGAAAAACTTATTGTGAACCAGAGTGACATTATAACACTCATGCTCTGCTTGAGATGCTGTATGATTAGTTTTCTATCTGGGCTGTAATCATTTGGCAGACACCTCTAACACTGTAATCAGTTCAGAACTTAATGCTGTATTAGCTAAAACTTACAGCAATCAACCCAAAACAGAAAATGCCCAGAAATCAAGAAAAAGAAAATTAATGAGGTAGTTCTGTGTTTCAGAAAGTAATGTTATTAGAAGTCAAAACAGCAGGGAAGATGCATTATTGAAAGAGACTGTTCATAGGCTCTATCCAGAACTTTTCCCATCCTATTTCTATTGACTCTTATAATTCTGGTTCCTCCATTTTTCAAGGTCCATGTTTGCAGTCTTAGTTTCTTATACAGTCGTAAATGGTCCTAAGAGCATAAGGTAGACTTTGCTTAAAGTACAAAAGTGTCGCTGGGCTGTCTGGATTCACAAAGCAGAATCCACACTGTTTCTTTTCTGTGCCATTTTTCTAAAGTGGCTAAAAGCAGGGAATTGAAACACTTCAAAATCCATAGCTAAAGTAAAATATACACACACATACACACTTACTTTCAGCAAGTATGAAATTGTTATTTGCAACCAGAAGATGGCTCTGCAGTCAAGCCGGGTAAGCTGAAACCATAGAGATGCAGCATTCGAAATTTTTTCCTTCATCCTTTCAGTTTCCTCCTTCCTCAGTGCAAACACTCCAGTTCCTATAAGCAGTGGCTTTACAAAACCTTTTTTTTTCCCCATGGCAAAGACTCACTTTCCCCAAAGTTCTCTCTTTTTTTATTAGGATAGGACTCAAAGACAGAAGAGCCTGATGGCTTTAACCAGCTTCCACTGAAGTCAGTTGGTGTCTCACTGCTGATTTCAGTGGGAACTGTTTAAAATCAAATATAAGCTGCCTGGAAGATCCTTTCCTTCTATCCCTGTGGGTGGTGTGGAAAGCAGGTTCCTACACATGTCAGTCTGTTGTGAGCTGATTTTCTTTTTGATGACTGCTAAAAAGCTATCAATGACTGGCCTTTGATTTTACACAGGGATGCTGTTCAGAAATGGTGCTGAAGATGACATGGCATAATTTTCTTGTTTAGAATAGGATACCTGGCTGTTGGTGTTTTAATATTTTGTAACACTACGAAGAGTTTATATTATAGCATGTGTCCTGTAGCTGTCTTTGTCTCTTTGATAAGTTAGCAACAGCTGTAGCACTATTTCAAAAGGATGCATGGAGTAACTTCTCACATTCCTGACATAAACCCCTGAAAAAAGCCCACATAAGAGAAGATCAGGTTCATGACCAGCTGAGGAACCTGAACATACATAAGTCTATGGCACCTAATGAGATGCATCCCAGAGTCCTGAGGGAATTTGCTGATGTAGTTGCCAAGCCACTCTCCATGATATTTGAAAAGTCATGGCAGTCGGGTGAAGTCCCTGGGGACTGGAAGAAGGGAAACATTGTGCCCATCTGTAAAAAGGCTAGAAAGGAGGACCCTGGGAACTACCGACCTGTCAGCCTCACCTCTGTGCCTGGGAAGATCATGGAACAGATCCTCCTAGAAGCTATGCTAAAGCACATGGAGGGCAGGGAGGTGATTCGAGACAGCCAGCATGGCTTCACCAAGGGCAAATCCTGCCTGATGAACCTGGTGGCTTTCTATGATGGAGTGACTGCATCAGTGGACAAGGGAAAAGCAACAGATGTCATCTATCTGGACTTCTGTAAAGCCTTCAACATGGTCCCCCACAACATCCTTCTCTATAAATTGGGGAGATATGGATTTGATGGGTGGACTGTTTGGTGGATAATAAATTGGTTGGATGGTTGCATCCAGATGTCCAAATGGACACTGGTGGCAAGCGGTGTCCCTCAGGGGTCCGTACTGGGGACAGTGCTATTCAATATTTTTGTCAGTGACATAGACAGCAAGATTGAGTGCACCCTCAGCAAGTTTGCAGTTTACACCAAGCTGAATGGTGCAGCTGACACACCAGAAGGACGGGATGTCATCCAAAGAGACCTGGACAAGCTGGAGAGGTGGGCCTGTGTGAACCTCATGAGGTTCAACAAGGCCAAGTGCAAGGTTCTGCACCTGGGTTGGGGTAATCCCTGATGTCAATACAGGCTTGAAGATGAAGGGATTGAGAGCAGCCCTGCAGAGAAAGACTTGGGGGTACTGGTGGGTGAAAAGCTGGACGTGAGCTGGCAATATGCACTGGCAGCCCAGAAGGCCAACCGTACTCTGGGCTGCATTGGGAGAAGCGTGGCCAGCAGGTCAAGAGAGGTGATTCTGCCCCTCTACTCTGCTCTGGAGTACTGCGTCCAGCTCTGGAGCCCTCAGCACAAGAAGGGCATGGAACTGTTGGAACGGGTCCAGAGGAGGGCGAGAAAAATGATCTGAGAGCTGGAACACCTCTCCTGTGAGGACAGGCTGAGGTGGGGTTGATCAGCCTGGAGAAGAGAAGGCTGAGGGGAGATCTGATTGCGGCCTTTCAGTACTTAAAGAGGGCCTATAGGAAAGACAGGGAAAATCTTTTTAGCCAGGCCTGCTGTGACAGGGCAGGGAGCAATGTTTCTAAACTAAAGGAGGGTAGATTTAGACTGGATATAAGGAAGAAATTTTTTATGATGAGGGTGGTGAAACACTGGAACAGGTTGCCTAGAGAGGTGGTGGATGCTCCATCCCTGGAAACCTTCAAGGTCAGGCTGGATCTGAACAACCTGATCTAGTTAGCAGTGTCCCTGCTCACTGCAGGGGGGTTGGACTAGATGACCTCTAACCCAAAGCATTCTATGATTCTATGATTTGGAAAAGCTAACTTTTTTTCCCTAAACAGAGATGTTAATTGGCAAGAGATTCTGTCAAATCAATGAAGTAACTCCATTGTGAGCCTCAGGTTAATTCAAAACAAGTTCTACTGTATCTTTTCTTGGCATTTGCTTTGAATTACTACTGTAAAACAAAAAGAAGGAAATTATAGGTGCTGTCTACTTTATGAGAATTTTAACATGTGGAAACAAATTGGTTGTTGTGTACATTCTCCTGGTGTGTTAATTGTTTTAAAATTTCAAAATACTGATTATGGGGAACTGCTGAGAGTTTTTCTTTCTGTAGGAGAAGGTTATATAGGCAAGAGAAAAAAACCCTTAGCAATTGTTTGGGTTTACATTAATATAATAATCAACACTTAGCTAGTTTTGTCCATGTACCCTGTTTTTAAATATTGAGATAAGGGCCTGGTTAAACACTGTTGCTCTATTTTTCTGCTAGTTGAAATCCATTTCAATGTCACTTCTGTGGAGTTATAATGTAATGAAGTAATGCAGCAGCAAATGAGGTCAATTCACTTTTACACACATGGAGCCTCACACAGAAAGATAATGCTTTTATTTTGTTTTTTATCTTTTTTTTTAACCTGTGCTCAGGGTAATTAAATGGAATTTATCTTGACATGTTTGTCCTAAAGGACAGGCAGAACTTTTGGGATCTCAGACTGCTTCCTTGTAATTTATTCATTTCATTATGAACCTGCAACCCTCCAGGGGGTGTGACATATTATAATATATAATGTTCCTGAGTACTAGATTTTCATCTGGCTCTCTGATTTATCTGACAGATGCATGGGGAAAAAAACCACACATGTAGCTGGAAAAATCCCCATGGACTACACATATGCAACTGCTAAAATGCACAGGTTATTTCAGTTAACGCTGACATTAACTTATGTTGGAAAAGATCCCTTCTGATTTTACTTTCTCTGGTGAAATATGATAGTTTAGTGTTCTATTTCTGAGTCTGCTTCCTGTAATTGTTCTCTCCCAAAACAAATGTATCTCAGATCTCAATACCAACTGCTTTCACAAAAGATGTGTGCAATAACTCTTTCATGAAGCTGTGGGTTGCATTTGCTCTCGCAGAAGTTATAGAAACATGGATAGGCTCTACAAAAGACACTATTTATTTGTAATCCCAGAATAGATGCAGGATAATAGGTGTTTCCCCCCCCCCCCCCCCGCCCCAAATGGAGTTGAATTTAAACCTCTGGTACTGTTAGGCCAATGCTTTTCAAAACCGCTTAGGGTTAAGCCTCCTTTCAGACAAAGTTAGACGAAGACAATGAGGCTTCTTCATTCTACACTGGATCTCATTCTGTCACTGGGAAGGTTGTATTAATGGAACCAGTTATTGTGTCAGTCTTTTACTAGAGGAAAGCAGGAAATGGCCCACCTATTACCCTTTTCACAAATATTTGCATATAATAATAATAATAATAATGCACTCATACATAGAGAGTAATTGCTGCACGTTTTGTCCATTAAAATGTGCATCAGCAACTCAGCATTTTGGTTACTGCAGTATCTCAGATGGTGTGGTAGCCTAAGCTGCCCCCAGTAAGATTCTCTGTCATAGAGTGCCACTGAATATCAGGGTATTTTTCCTAACATAAAATCAAAATGTCGGTGCTAGATTGAGATAATTTCATTTTCTGTTCCTCCTCGTTCCCTTTGTAATTTATATTATGCCTTTTTCTGGTGATAAAAAAGAAAATCAACGATGATAAAATTAGAAGGATACAGGGGGATCAGTTCTCCACTCACATCAGAGTTACTATTATACAGGACTAGCAAATTCAGTGGACTTAGTCTTAATTTGCATCAAAAGTTGCTTATATATCCCTTCTTTACAAAGATATGGGGTATGGATGAACGGACACGAGACAAGCTTCAGCCAGTCAGAGCACAGAAAAATACCATCTTAGCCCCTCAAAAATTCCCTCAAATCATCACTGATCGCAATCGATGTGTTCAGTGTGATCCACAGAAGACAACTGCCTTACAGAACGCATTAATATCATCCTCTAAAAGGACCAAGTTAATTTTTGGTCAAACTGGAACACAGTTTAGGTAGGATATTACACCTGCTGCCAGGGTCAAATGTAATGTCTTAAGCCTCATGAGCTACTAAGTAAGTTTATTACTAAGACTGCAAGTAAGCAGTTTGTTGACGGCTCTCTTCATTCTTAATGCGGAAGAGAAAACTGCTTATGTAGAGCAGAGAAAATTGCAAAAAGCAGATGTTACGGTTATTGAACACCTTAAATTCAATTCAAAGTAATATGGACTGTACTACTCACTGCAAAAGTTGAGGCCTCTGTAAAGAAAGTATGCCATAGGTACATGTACAACAACTCCTAATACTTGTTTTCTTCCTGAAACACCTGCTCAGAAATGTATCAGATAGCTAACTTGTATCAAGAATAGAAATTGCCATTTTTTCCCACTGTTCCCAATGCAGCTTTATAGTCTAATTGGAAGCATTTAGGTTCTAAAGTTGTTGCCATTACTACAAAATCATTCTGGAAGCTTTGCCATCTCCATGGCAACTGGCCTACATATATTAAGCATTTTGATAAAACAGCAATGTTTGATGGCATTCTTAATTTGAGATATTAATTTAATATATCGGTGCTTTACACTGGAGTTTACATGTTTTATCTTTTTGCTATAATCATAAGAAAACTTAGATGCTGAATACTGGCTTGCTAAAGCTTAGCTCACACAGTGAAGCAACTACCACAGGATGAATTAGCATGGGCTAAGGAACACACAGTCTTGCATTAAATGTATGGGATATGAAAGCACTGACTGACTTAGCTCATGTAGTATAATGTTTTTGTGGGTCTAGGTAAGCTCTTTTACTTAAGAGAAATCAGTAGCACCTTTTCCAGTTATATAAATGTTGCAAGGACAATTCACCCTGCTCAGGCCAGCCCCACAGAAATCAGCAGCTTGGATCACTTAAGCCAGAGCTGTTTCTTCCTAGCAAAATATGCAGGTAAGGGTTTGAGGCAGGACCAAACTCTGCTACCAACACTAAATGTGGGGTGCAATACTGCAGAGTATGCTCTGGTGTGCACGTGAGGACCTTGAATTGGGTCTGGTGAGCAGGTGCCCAGACAGCAGACTCTAACCTTCGTGGTGAGAGAGAGAGGTGAGCTCACTCAGGTGAGCAGTCCTCCTGTTTCATATGGGTCAGTTATCTTTCTAACAATCCCCAGACAAAAGCCAGATCTAACAAACCGGCACAAAGATGGCTGCTGTCCCTAGGAAAACTCATTTCAACCATCCACATTTGAAGAAGGGCCTGTGTTACATCCACAGAGTTAAGCCAGACAAATCAACTGTACTGGGGAACGGCCCAGTATAGATCAATTTTCCAAGGGCAGGGAGAGCCTGGAAGTCAGCTACAGCCACCAGGATTTTCTCAGAGCAAAACCATTATGCTTTTGCATGGGCCTAAGAAAAAGCCCCATCGATCTCAAGATTCCAAATACTTATTTTATCCGTATCTTTCTGAATGAACTTGCAAATAATGTGCAGTGTAGTGGAAATGTGAAATATTACCCTGCTTCAAAGTGTATTAATCTTTCCTGAACTTTTCAGTATATGTGTTATTAATGCCATTGTAGAGCAAAAGCTTTGTGCTGGGATAGGGGTGGAGATGAGGAGAAAACGCAGGAGTATTTACAAATAGATTCTGCAAACTGTAGTTCAAAAGAGATGACATCTTCTGTAATTGGAGATGAGTATTTTCTTATTTGTTTTCTGCCAGAAATATATTAAATTATACTCACTGCCCCTAGCTAGTCTGTAAGCCTTTTTTCTTACTGGCCAGAGTCCCATTCCCAGCAATCCTTTAAATTCCTCATTTTTCATGCAACTACCTTGATTATCTATGCTGTTAGTGTGCCCAGTGGCTCTTCGTTGGTAGAACAGATCCCAAGAGTATCATTCTTTTTATTACATTTCACCGACGTGTGGATAGAATAGTTCTTCCTCTTTGGAGGTCAGAGAGAAATGATCTATTTACTTCCTTCTAAATGGAGGATAATTCTGTTTTTGCTTGGCACTGAAACTTTTCTATCAGACACCTTCCTGGAGACAATACTATAAAAGCCAGATTTTTAGCAGATTTGAACACTTTCTGCAGTTCCCCATTGAAATATTGAATTAGATCTGAAATGATTTTCTTCTGCACTAGTGTCATTTTAAGAGTGCTTTATGCCAGGGTCTTTGATGCCAAATTTCATCCCATGGTGAATTCTTAAATGTAAACTCTCAAAAGCAAATTTTACAATAGACTTACTGACTGGCCCTTGCTTCCAGTAGTGCTGCTTGCAGGCTCAGTTAAAAAGCAGGCTCAATGGGTATAAGACCATAAGCACATACTCTTTTTAGAATACAAACCTTAAAGGTCCTCTGTAATTTCTACTCCCCCAAAGCTGCATTCTGGTCTTGCCAAACCTATATGTTAAGAGGATGAGTATACCTCTTAATAGGAAATGTGAATGAAATGAGGAGTGGATTTGTGCTGATTAAAACGCAGGCATACATTTCTGCATAGTGCGGCTGATAAACTAAAATTACTTGGTGAGCTGGGGATTGGGAATGGATGAATACAACTGGCTAATTGAGATTTTTTTTAAAAAACTCACTTTGAAAATACTTGTGACTCCCTCTTTTTGCCTCCTCTGAGCCTTCATGCTTTTAAATGGTAACCAGTTTTGACTTGATACAATCTCACTGAAATCAGCGGAGAATTTTAATTAAATATAATAGCATTTAGAACAGGATCCAAATGCTTAGTATTAGGGAAAAAATTAGAAATCTTTGTGTAGTTTTCAAATGAGTTTTCATTCGAGAAATGCACAGAAACTCTGAAACTGGGTGTTCTCCTGATAGATATATAAATGGCATCATATGACCTCAGTGACCAACCTCAGGCAATGAAGAGCTCATTCTGAACAGTGGACAATGAAGGCAATAGCTGATCCAATTGGTAGTTCCTGAGCTTCCTATGACCTAAATCACATTTGAATAAACCACTCATTCAAGAGTTTCATTTTCCTTTAAAAAATACAATAACATTTCACAAAGTTTTTAAAACCTAGATTTCTTTATGAAAAAATCATAATTAACAAAGAGGTGTAACCTTGCAAGGTATGTTGTTTGCTTCAGTTCATTTTTTTCACATATGAGAAAACAAAACCAGAAAATCTTTTACTTTTTTACCTAAGATACACTCTTCAATTTTTATTTCTCCTCTCCTGGTAGACACACTTGTATAAAGTTTAAGATAAAACTTTAGAAATTCAATACCAACATCTTAGATCCAGTGAGCAGAAACATACTAAATAATGTATAAAAAAATTGCAGCATATTTATCATGGGATTGTGAGGCAGGTTAATCTATAATATGAAAGATGGGTCTCTTGTCCAGTTCCAGTAAGGCCAAACTAACTGCCCTTGCTTACAGTAACCGGCAAAGAGTAGGATATAAATGGTTTAGGACACATCAGGATGATGTACGGTGTAGCTATGCAGCAGCTTATAGTATCGCGGCCTTTATCTCTGCTGCATACATTCTGTGGCTTAAAAATTATGCTTAATATTAATACGACTTCCATGGGGAATAGAAATAGAATGCTATAACTAAGTAATGCAAATATATTTATGAACTCATTTTCTTTCCAACATGTCATATTAATAATGACCATCTTTCTTTCATTTAATATTTAAAAACCACAAAAAAGTATGAGTAGAATTTACACCTATTAAAAATTACTTTTAGCTATACTGAAAATAGTCTGCAGTGTTACTACATTTTTTTTTTCTGCTGAAAACATGCAAATCTGAAACGTAGCAAGACCATTTATTAACTGTTTAATAGCGATTTGAAAGTCCTAAAAGGAGACATGGTCACAGAAAGAGGGGGCCATATTCACTTTTCATATCAGTATCGCAAAATCGTACTGTTTATTTGTATCTGGTGCTTAGAATTTACATGTTATTCTCATTAGGAATGAAGGTACAGCATCAATGTTACACTTCATCTGTGCCACTGTGGGACACCACTGATAGATATAGTCCTGCTCTGCTTGCTCCTGCCATTTACTTTCAGAAGGATTAGCAGAAATGCAACCACAAAAGCAGACAGGTTCAGCTTGCTGAACTGTTGAAAAAATATTTCCTTTTTAAAAAATGGTAGGTGTTTGATAGATGGACAGGGCAGGGGAAGAAGAAGGAAGAGCTGAGACACCCTTGGTGTTTGATTGCTGTTGCACCAAATTGGGTGAGTGTAAAACCAAATCCTATGATGGAAACAAAATGACCCAATGTTGTGAAATGTTGTGTTATAGAAAACACAGCCACATATTTCACTTCAAAAAGAGTGCTTCTACAGCATTTTTCTACGAAATGGATGAAAAATTCTTCCTTTAAGTGGGTCATTGCTATCTGAGCTTTCCAGTATGGTTCATTTTAATACCTAGCACATAGTGAAGCAAAGCAGGAAACTTCACTTTGCAAAAAAATATTGATCTTTCAAACTTAGTATTTTGTCCCACACATAGAACTTTCAGATATTTGACATAAAAAAAGAGAGCAGCCAATAGCTCAGAGTTAGAGAGACTCAGGGAGAGGTAATGGACTTTGTTATGCCATCCTAATTCATTGTAGAATTGCAAAACTATCTTCTTCAATGTAATATTCTAATATGGAGGTGGAAACTCTCTGAAAAAACATTGAGGACGTGACCAGCAAGTCCTGGTATGAAAAAAGAAGGGGGATTTTTATAGATCTTTGACACTGCAGCTGCTTACTGTTTGGCACAAAATACCGGTCTTTTAAACCCCAGTTTAGATATGCCAACATTAGGAATACACACAAAGTGCATATTGACAAGTAGAATGTATGATATATAAGAATCCACAAAATAAATAAAAAAGTGATTGTGAAAAACAAAAAAATAATTAAACATAGAAAAATTTATAGGAATGTTAAAATTGGAACTGATCCTTGAAGGTGGTTAGAATAACAGCTGCTATTAAGTACAGCAATGCTCAGGGCTATTTTTTAGGTTTGTTGTTAATGCTTAATATTGATATTAATTGTGCATGTTTTTCTGAAGTGCCAAAAGGAATCAGAACCCTATTTTCCAAGGTACTTGACAAGCATGTAGAGAATTTCCAACCTTGAGTAGATGTTAATAATTATATAGATTTTAAAACCCCATCCTAAACCCAAATTTGAGCTAGTGAAGTATTTGTAATTACTTGGAAGTGTTTAGGAGCTAGCTTTCACCTTTTGTAATGTAGGCTTGCCCCTCTGAGTAGAGTTTGTTCACTCACTTCTGTCTTTAGACCAGTGTGGTGAAAGGTTTTGTTAAAATTGATGAACTTACTGCTCATCAAGAGACCACCTCTTACCTGTTTCTTAAGATTGTGAGACTATGTTAGGAAAATACCTAAATATGTCACTTCACTGGCATTGCTTGCATACTTAACTGATAGATGGACAGAAATAAGGAAAATTAAGCTTTCAGTGGAGAAAATAACTAGGAATATATAGTCAGAATTCCAGTAAGAACACCAATTTGCAAGAACGCAAAGGTCATCTGTAAAGGGCAAAGGTCAGCTTGAATGGGAGATTTCTCCATCCTACATTTGATTAGTAACTGCAAGTAGCAGTGTGACCGTGGTTCCTGCAACAGCCTTTTACAGAAGTTTGCTTCCCTCTTTTTTGAAGTATTGGATAGCTTGTTTCTGCTTGTGGCTTAGCAAATCTTAGAAAATTTATTACAGGTGGAAGCAAAAAGCAGTGACTACAAAGCTAAGAGTAAATCATAATTCTGACAGTGAGGTTCCTTTGGAAAATAGCATATCATTTCGTTTTATGACTTGTTCCGTCAAATAACATGGAAGACATTAATACAAGATGATATTTGTCACAGTACATCACCCTGGAGATTGACAAGAATCAGAAAGAAAAACAGCAAAGCAAACTAAGCCCCTGAACTTGTAAGGGGTTCTGCATGGGCAGGCAGGGAGTGATGTCAGAGTACAAACAAATATATGAACAACAGCGTCGATCCTTTTGCAAGACTGGGACAAAATCATGTTGAAATGACAAGAACCTAAGGAACTAAATGCAAAAAGGCATGCTTACAGTAGTGTGAACTATTTCTACTGCTCGCCCTGAAAACCAAGTCCTTTGTAACTTTTATATAAGTAGCCCACAAAACATGAAATACTTTGTAGCGATCTAGCTAATACTATAAATATTTATATTCACAGTGAATTTCACAAGAGAGGGAGATAATACATTATAAAATATGAATACCAGTTTCATTTTTTCATGGTAATAATAGATGAAAAATTCCATCGTAAAAAAGAGAACTGATCAATGAAACTCTGCATATTCTTGAGCAGAATTCTTTGGAGATGCAAAGTCAATGAAGTTTCCCTTTATTTCTTTGTCTTTTAACTCTGTGATGATTCCCATCTTATCAGTGGTCATGGCGACACACAGCTGGAGCAGATTTTTGGTATAAATAGCTGACTGTGAAGTAGAAGTGTAGTGGATACTGTATCTACTGAGAGAGCTGTAGTGGCTGGTAGTGAACTGGTGAAACTGTGTTGCAGTTAAATTTACTGTGGTCAGAGGGGCCTATCTTCTTGTTTCATCTCATTTTGAATCCCTTTGTACTTTGGTCCTTCACAGGGAATTATAGAATTCAGGTATTTGTTAAATGAGGAGTCTATTGCTTTAAGCTGGCAACTCAACTATTTCCTTTGACTTAGATCTTGGAGATGCTGTTAGATCTTGTTCTGTGAGATAGTATCTGCATTTGATCTTTTTGTACCGTTCTGGCAACCTTTCTTTATTGTGAATGTTGATGGCCCATTACTCTTGTTTATTGTTTTTTGTAACCATTTATTTTGTTAGAGGATCCTTTTTTCTATTGCCTGGAAGGAGGGATCTTGCCAGAAAATGTAAGAATTGATTGAATCACCTTTATTCATGCCTTTGTAGGTTCCTTCAAAAATTGCAAGCGCTGACTTGGAGGAGAGGGAAGAAAGTAATATAAACTGTTTTACTATATAATATGGGTCTACACAGAACTTTTCTGTTCTAAGAGTGGGGGGTTTTTTATCTGATAGTCTGATATTTAAATAAGACTTCTCTCAATCTGTAGTAATGTGTACCCATGCTGGAACCCATTTTGCTTAGACTAGTTTCACAATTTCTAGTTGTTATCATACTAACGTGGATTTTAAGTAAGAAGTTAAGAGATCTACAAACTGAGCTGCTGTGTGGATACCACCTAATCCTGGCTATTTGTTACTATTTGAATTATTGATTTGCTTTGGGGTATCTTCTGTTGATCTTTCAACAGTTTCACCTCCTCTGAAGTCTGTTTCCAGTGTGGGAACCTTCCTAATTGCCTCTTTAGAGAATACAATGCAAATGATTATTTTAATTCTCCTGCGATGGCCTTTGGTTGTTTCCAGTTTTGCTGCTTTTACACTTCTCTCAGGATGGTAAGCATGTTTTACCACGCTTGGGGGTATAGCTGCCAGGGCTCACAGCCAGCTCAGATAGGGTGCAGGTGTATTGTGGTGAGAGAGCTCAGTGGAGGCCAATGCCTCCTCTGCTCCCCACCTGCTTTTAAGCTTAGGCTCTCACCCTTGCTTTCCACCTGCGTTGCAGCTATCCCTGTACCTTCTATCCCCTGATTCTGACCTGCCAACTTGGCTTCCCTGCTTGACCCCAGATCACCCCCCTTAATCCAGACTTGCAGGTGATACTGGGACACCCAGCTGGCTGCCTTCACCATCCCTGCCCCCACCCTGCTTGCATCCTGCAGGGCTACATTCTTTCTGGGGAGGGCCTTGTTCAGTCAACATGGCTGTGATGCTTAGCTCTTGGCTTGCCTTTTATGAATTTAGCAGGCTGTTCCTCAAAACATTTTTTTCAGAATTTTTTTACTTCTAACAATTCCCCATGCTCTGCTGTTAACACAGGCAGCATTTGAGGGGGATGTTTTTTAGACTCTGCTTTGATTACTGCTCTGTGATTACTTCCATGCAGATTCTTTGCTGGAGACCAACACAGAGACTTTAAATTCAGGTTAAAATATTGTAAGTAACTGTGTGTGCATATGTATGTCTGTGTGTGTATATATGTATATAAAAAATATAACCTGTCCATAGTAATGTGATTATTGCTTTAGTATTTTAATGCATATTTCATGCAATGTACTGTATTGTGTTACATATTTTATGTATATCTGTAGGTTAATATAAATATTATCATTACATATAACAAAGATATAGATTACTACCATAAAATTTGTTTATTCTCTTTTGATACTATGAATCATCCCATTTGTGGGACTTCAAAATTAATTTTAAGGAATGCCTCATTGCATATAATTATTTGTCCAATACTTACATCTTTCTCTTAGTTTCCAGATCTGAGAACAAATTCCATCCTGTTTCATTTCTAAGACATTTCCTTGAAGATAGAATTTTGAAGATCACAAGTGAAGTCATCATTGTTCTACAGAGCCAAAATTTCAGAGGCCTGTTTCTGCCATTCACACTCACATGGATAGCAGCCAGCTCAGCAGGTAGATCCATTTTTTTTTATGACACTATAAATGTTTAAAAACATTTATTAGTTTGCTATCTCATAAAACTTGAGTTTTGGACATATTAGCCTATAAATATTCCAGTAATAATAGTATATGCCCCACATTTATTTAGCACCTTTCCTCCTAATGCAAAATGCATTAAAATTTAGTCCTTAATGATATAACACATTATTTATTTCTTTTTGAATTTCTGTGAAAACTCTGAAATGCCTTAAGTCATTATGAGATTTTGAATTAAATTACCTAATTAATACCTTTATGTTGTTCTAGGGTAAGTGTCCAGTCAGAGTAATTTCTTCACAATGTCTGTATGGAGAAAGAACATCATCCTATTCTAGTGATTTAAATTCCGCCTTAAAAATTAAATATGTTTCTCAGTAAGGTAACTTAAGAATCCAAGTATTTTAAGTTGTAATGTGAAGAGGGAAAACAGTGTCTTTTTTTTAAAAAGTTAAGTTTTAATGAAGGGATATGAATTAGTCACAAATTGTATTTCTTCTCTTGTATCATAATATCAAAAAGAGAAAAGCAGACATTAACTATAGAAGTTCATACAGAATACTGTATTTTAATCAAGTGCCTTATGAATAATTTTATTTATCTAGATGCAGAGTTTCATTATGCTCAGTGGATTAGTGGCTGGGATGGTTGTAGTCCCTTCCATGTGTGCCCTGGTGATTGAGGTGCAGGGGTGGATGGCAGGCTTATGGAGAGCCAATGCCACCAGGCTTCAGAAACTCATGTTGCATGCCAGCAAGGAGCTCAAGGCAACACAGCTTTGAAAACTTGAATGCCATCAGCCGCGATGAAAGTGGCATTCAGAATTAAGGCTATTAGGTTTTATTACCTGAGAAATTTCTGGTATGTGGGGGGTGGAAGTACTCAAAATGCAGTTATCTGCAGGTAGATCCATGTGTCTCTGGTGTGCTGTATCTAATAGGGCCTAGACACTTCTATCATTGCAGAATACTTCCTGCAACTCATGCTTTGGTGTGGTTTAATTGGATTTCAGAATCTGAAAGTGCATGTGCAGATGGTTCTGGAGGAGGTTGGTAACAAGCTTAAAGTTAGCGCCAGGTTACATGAGAAATTCTGGTACAAATGCAATATGTATCCATGTATTTGTGACTGAAGAGGTGAATCTGATGTTTCATGTGGCTCTTATAACAGTGTTCTTCTAGGGCATTCAAGAAAGGTCAGTTTCTTCTGCTATAAGAATCTGATCCACCAGGCAGAACAAGCAGGCTTTAGATTAGATTGGTTGGATTTTTTTCTTTATTTTTTTAATTCAGAACTGTCTAAGACCTGCAAAGAGGGGAAAAAAGATGTATTTTCCATCTTCCTGAGCCCTCCCTTCCCCCCTCCTCCAGTATTCTGCCTAAGAATAAGAGAGATCAGATAATTATTGGATATACTCAATATCTTATCCTTCCCTGCCCTCCTCCCCATTTATTCTGTTCCAGAAGATATTCTCACAGTCTATGGTTATGCTTCCATTTGGTTGTGCACTGGGCTGATATTGTGTCTTTGGGTTTTAATTATTAATGACATATGGTAGAAGGTCAAAATAAACCAGGTATGCATTTTTAGAGGACGCAAGTTGATGTGTCATCAGTTTGATGGCAGTGTTGAGGTTGGGGTGACCCAGTGCTTTCCTGCTGCAGCTGGGTAGGGGCAAGTTTGGAAAACTGCAAGCTGCAGATCTAAGTGGAAAAAAGCAGCATTGGAGTATTGCAATAAACTTCTTGCACTGTCAAGTTAGCCTGTTCAAGGCTGTCTGAAGTTCATGATGAGGGTATAGGAAAAGGTTAATTATTATATGTCAAGGATGGTAATTTGTATAGGGACAAAAGAGAAGAGCTGCTTCAAGGTGATGTATGTGTCTGTTGGACATAGGGGCCAGTGATAAATAAATCACAATTTAAAATAAAAGAGCAATGAGAAACTCGGACAGTACAGGTCATATGGAGAGGTATGCCAAATTCCCTAATCAAATGGTTAGTGTAGTCAGAGGACTAAGGATAACAATAAGTAAAGAAATACTTGAGGAATGAGAGGCTGTCCTTTTAGCTCAGAGCCAACCAGTAAATTTTGAGCTTCTGGAAATATGGATGTAGATTTTCTACTTTCATGGAACCTGTCCTCTAACACTTTATCCAAGGCTGTCCTTACCTAGTTAGATGAGTCTGGATATGTTTTTGTTGTCATGGTACAGATGGAAATCTTATACCTGTGCACTGAATGTCATTAAGGCCATCAGACCACTTCCACAGAAGATACTAATAAATGTTTAGTCATCCACAGGATTATAAACAAAAGCTGTAATTTGAGATTTTTATCCCATCACCGTGTCTATGACTCTTATCTGTGTGACAGTTGCTGAAATGCTGATCTCACTGCAACAACAGAACTCAACTTTTGTTCTGTGGCAGGGCACTTTGAAACTTTTTTTTTCGTGTTATGAGTAATTAACAAAGTAAGAGATGTTAAAATCCCAGTTCTCAAACAATTTTGCTTCAGTTTAAGCCAGAAAAGTCAACTCAAATAATTATCTGAATGTGACACAGACAGTTGACTTCATATGTTAGATCTTATACAGTGTTAAAACAATTGGGAGAATGCATTAATGCCAAACCAAGAGAGCAGTTGTTGTGGTTTAATTGTCTTCAAGAGCAGTGTGGTCATCTGAAAGTCAAATACGGTGCTTACGTTTTGGCCTTTTGGGGAAAGGTACATTTTAGCAGTCACATGACCCTTTTACACAGAAATAATTGTCTGGTTTTGAGGATGCAAAAAGGCTAGAGTTTTTTCACTGATAATTTATTCCTGATCTTTGAATGCTGGACTTCAGCCTATGATAGTCGACTGGTAATTATTTTCAAACCAAACAGGTCAAAACACTTATGTGTATTTAAATAGTAGCTGCAGACAAAAAAATAAGGAATTGCTTTTGTCTTCGAATGAATTGGTGTATTTTGCAAAGGAATAACATTATACAATAAATGCTCATTTGAGAAGTAATTAGCCTTCTTATGCTATTTGCATTATTAATGTACTAGAGTTATCGTAACGTCCTAATGTATCTGAATTTCTATTAATGTTTTCTTTGCTAAATAAATAAAAGTGAATTGAGTAAAGAAATGACATTTCTTTAATTGTTCATCAGGATTCTTTTTTTTCCCCTCATCCAAAGCCCTGATAGTTTGTTAAATAGAAACCCTTAAATGGATGGCATTTCACGATAGGTTTTGAACCTAATTATATCAAATGTCATAGCATTATTTCTTTAAGAGGCTCTTCAAGATTACTGTACAAGGGGAAAAATGTGTTTTCTTCCTTTTAAAGTGCTTAAAATTTTCTATTAAGCTCTTTTAATTTGTTTAGCACTTTCACAAATGCCCTCTATCAAGTTTACTTTTAGAATCCTTCAAAAATGTTTCCTTTAAAGGTAGTCTTCTAATGCTGTTTACTGCTACTGCTTCTTCCCTTTATGAAAAGATCTCTTAGAACTGGAATCAGCATAATGCTATGCTTGCAAACCATGCCAAGGTTTTTGGAGCAAGTATTGGAGAGAATAAATGTTCTCACATAAAAGAAGTAATAGGCAAACTAACCTTATATAATTTAATAGATTTCTCTTTTTAATTAAAATACATTAGGTAAATAGAAAAAATTAAACTCTGTGTAAAGCATGTATACTTTGGTGAGGGAAGAAACTCATTCTTAGTATATTGGTATGTGTATTGGCCATAAGATGGGGCTTCTACAGCTTTGTAGTGTACTGAGAGGGAGAAAGAAGAGTGTAAGGACTACTGAGCAGAAATAGCAAGACTTCTGCATCAACAAAACTGTGACAGGAGCAACTAGGAGGAGTTCTAATTTAACTGTCTTATTCCACAGCATTTGAATTACTCTAGCAAGAAATGAGTTATTCAACTATGGCTTAAGAAAAACCAGGAAAAAAAGAAAAGAGAAATGACTATTCAAAGTTTTTATCAATTTTTGTTGAAAGCCAAGAAGTCTCTTGTTTTGAGAAGTTGAAACTAATGAGTAAAACAACTATTGAAAAACAGAATGTGTGTTCAACACCCCCCCCACACACACATAATGATTTCATTTTTTTCTATAAAAATGGGTTAATGATATTGTCACTCTCCATTGAAGATACTGATGGAGACTTCACCCGGCTCTACTGGCATTGCCTAACATTTAATTTCTTATGAATCCCTAGGGTTTCCACAGGAGGTAAGCAAAGAGAATTCAGGTGTCTTTAATCATTCTATAATGTCCTGCTCTAAATTTCCCCACTGGAAAAGCTCAATTAACTCTAAACCATAGAAGCATAGCTTTTTTTTTTTTTTTAAAATGGGCTTCTTATACCATTACAGAAATGCTTTTATGTGTGAGCAGCCTTCTCTTTGGGACACTATAGCATTTAAGGAACCCTGGTCAATATGTCTGACTTAAACAAAAACCCCAACAATTTGTGAGGCTTCCATCTTGACATCATCAGGTGACTATTACAGGTCAATCCAGGTAATTTCTTAGTTATTGCTTTATTCCCAGAGTATCATTTGAGAGATAGTCTCTGACTGATATTTCTCAGATTCTTCCTCAAAGCTTATATATTGAAGTTGGAGAAGCTTCACTGATTTATACCTGTTAAGTCATCCTTTCAGAATGATACATGTTATGCCACAGTAGACCAATACTGCTGTAGTAAGCTACAAACATAATGGTGAAAACTGCATGAAATAATGTATTTTTTCCTTAATATTTTGAGTCCTTTCTTGCTTTAAAATCTGAATACCTGTTTTATTTCTCAAACTAGTGCTTGTAAAGAACACATTGAAGGTCATATTTTTCAGCCCTCCTAGTTTCTGCATAACATTATATTTGCATCTATGAAATGCAGCTCAGAGAGGCTCCCAACTGTAGGGAACCCAACACAGAAATGAATGTGTATCTGTGTATTTTTTCAGAAGTATTTTAACATTAATGATAAGAAACAGGTTGAATGGAATCTAAATGTCCAAATCTATCTGTTAAACTGCTCAAAGTATTTTAACTGTAGTAAGTGTGTTCATCAGAACATTTTACTTCTAAAGTTGTGAGTGTCTCAATTTTTAGTTGCCATATTGCCTATTAAGTTGGTTTCTTTTGTTAGGATTCTCTAGTCCTTCAAGTTTTGAGCAAATGCCATCCCCCAAAAGGTTTGAATGAGAAGCTGATGCTCTGTGTTGCCATGTTTGAATGCTACCCTGATGGGAAAAAGACAGCAGGTTTCTGAAATAACCTTAGCTACCCTTTACCTTTCAGCTTTAAACACTTACATATAAAAGTGTTGAACTCTTCACCAGGGGAAAGATTCTCTTTCCAGCTCTGTCTCGCATGAATCTGATTGTTGGCTGATATTAGAAACATGCCAGTACTAAAATACTGTTGAAAACTACTTGTTGAGAACCATTATAACAGTTGTTGGTATCATTTTAAATCTCTGTGGCTAGGAATGAAGAAATCATTTGGGAGGGGGTGTTATTTAAATTCCTGATAATTATCGCTTAAAAGGTTCTGCAATGATTGGCGACTGTTTCCCTGCTTTCCTTCTCAACCTTCTCTGATGGTCTTTTAGTTTCATACCTTTACCCTTTTCCAGATCACACCAGAATCAAAAGTCTGTTACAGACCTAAAACATCTGTTCTCGTAGTATTTTTGCCTTGACTATAAGATCACAATTATGATCTAAAATTACTATTAAATTATCCTACATATGCTGCAAATATCATAAAGATCTTTTAAAATATATTGCTAGATTTACAGGCATACTTCAATGTCTAGGGTTAAAAATAATTTACATATCATAGTAGCCTGAATGGATCTAAATTAGCCAGTTACTGGTACATTCTCTTTTGTAGATTAGTATTGAAACAATTTAGAGGAATAACAGCACTTCCCCCAACTCTTTGTGGAAGAAATCCTACCTGCAGGAGAGAAAGCAACAGCTGGGGTATCCCAAAGCCTGCTGATAACAAGGGATATACCAAACATTTGTTAGAGGACACAGGCTTCACTAATTTATGATGAAGTGACACCTAATTAAGCATAGCTTCTGCTGCCTTGACCTCTTAGCCACAACTCTGGATCTAGCTTCAAGCTACCTGTGACAATTTGTCCAATTCCTTGCAGGGATAGCTTTACAATTTAAAGAGGTCCACAGAAATTCAGAGATAGGAACTAAATGTGTGTTTGAACGGGTTAGTAATCAGCATACTGACCAACATATTTCTGACCATGGCATAATTCTCTAAACCATTTGATCTTGGGTTTGTTAGACCTCTATTGGAGAGAGCCATAGGGAAAAAACTTGCAGACTTTTTTGCTACCTTCCTTCAAATCACACTGGCAACCTGTGAAGAATGTGATTTTTTTTTTTTTTTTTTTTCCCCTCCAGTTACAACCACATCAACAAATACTTGGTCCTAAATAATTGATTTTTATTTTGATGGCAGTTGTCATAAGAATGAAAGGCTGGAATATTACATTAAAGGAGAGAACTGAAGAATTGACAGTGGCCTGAACTTTAAAACCACACCAATATTCCTTAGTTTCTATGAAAACTCTTCAGACCTTTCCAACACCATTCATAAATCCTGACATCTCAGCTTAACTACACCATAAATGAAACTGCTTCTCACCTTATCACGTACCTTCCTTTCCCTGAAATCCAATCATTTTCAGATTTACAACTGGCAACATATCTGTGTAACATCTGAAATACTACAAGTATTTCTATACAAAAATTTTCTCAGGGTTGTAGATGACAATGTTATTCCTTACTTACTAGAAGTGAGGTGGAAGTTCAAAGAATTTATTTCACAATACTTAGGTCAACGTTTTTAATTCTGAACCTCATCTGCAGATATTCTATCTTTCAGAATCAGCACCTTTAAGAATAGTGCTAAGAGGGATAACACAAATGCCAACTACTAGCACCACTGTGGAATACAACCAAACTATGTGTATTTGATTGCATTATTTCTTCCATTGTATCTAGTGCAAAAATCTATGTGACCTGAGGCACCCATTGCTAATGGAAGAACAGAGGTATATGATTTTTTTGAAGTACTTAAATAGCAGGACACTCAGTCAAAACACAATATCTTTTGGATTTACATTAATAGGCATGAAACGGTGAGGACTGTTTTTTACAGTGGAGCTTATGATCACACCAGGTGTATCAAACTTATACTGTGGAGGCCCAAGCACCTGACAAAATGTTGATACTATCCTGATTGATCCATTAAGGATGAGTACAGTTTTCAGTAAAGAACCTTCCCTTACTTTCTGTGTATCAGAGCTTTTTCCTTTTTAAGTTTTGAGGAGAGAACGGGCTAATGGAGATCCTCTACCTGTTATTTCCCAGTTCTGTCCCTACTTTTGATCTGAATGAATTCCATGTCACCTTCTTCCATTTTCACTTATCCAAATAAATTTCATCAAAGATAGTAGCAGGACAAAGAGGAAATAGAAATTCATTTGAATCCCAAGCTTTGTACGTGAACATTCAAATGAAAAAGCATTGCTTTAGGAGCATTGTAAACGTCATTTAGTCAAATTGAGATAAAAGACATGCATTGTATTATCTATCAATCTGATATTATTTAATCTAATCCAATTTAGGAATAGATACAATACTAAAGAAAGAAAAGGATGTCTGCATTGATTCTGAATCTCCAGGAAGCATTGATTTAGAAAAGTATGTAATTTTCTGTCATCATACTTGGGGATAAAGGTCTGAACTGTTCTTTGTAAATCACTGTAGGTATATTACTTTATGAATTGCAATTGTTTGCTTAAAAACAGATGGTGCTCTGAGAATTCCAGAAGGTGTAATGTGGATCTAAAAAATTTATTTTCTTTGTACAGATAAACTAGGCTAGTTTATCTGAAAGGCACTCTTTGTATTCCAGTTTCATGAGTGAGAACATCGTATATTTCCTACAGGTTTGTGCAGACATACTGTTCGGTCACAGAGGTGTTCGGGCTTTGCTCCCTCAAAATAAAAATCATGAAGGTAGAAAACTGTAGAAGGATGGTTCTTTTTTTTTTTTTCTCCCAGCAGGTCCATATATTTCAAGATACCTGCTTTTTGAGATAGGGATATTGTTAGATTTAGCATGTTTATGTTCCAGGACTATGAAACCAATGTTTCCCTGTTAATAACAATAAACCAGTAATGTTCTCTGTCTGCTACTGTACCAAACCTGTACCAAAGGGGAGAGGATATAAAAAGGAAAGGGTACTCTCTAGAGTTTGGGTCACTTCAAGTTATTTGTTGCTATTGTTGTTCTCAGCTATCCTCAGAGGTTTTATTTAGTCCCTGGGGAAAAAAAACAAACCCACAACACATCCAACCTCTCCTCCCCAAGTAAACATTATGCTGGTCTATGAGTAATATAGTGTAATTTAAAAAACAAAACAAAAAACCCAAACCCCAAACAAACCACAACACCTATTTTCTCGATATCTTACAGACATGAGCTGCATTTGGGAACATATTTTGGAATTTATGGTACTGGAATTAAAGCTGTCATCTTTTAAATGTTTGCAGATCTTCCAGATGTGATGGATTGCTAAAGTGTTTGCATATAATGAATATGAGATTACATAGATAATGCAAAACATTTCCAATTCTAGGCTGATGTTCCCCCTCCCATTCTTCACCTTTCTTGTTTTTCTTTCTAAGAAAGGTAAAAATAAACAGAATGTACATAAATACATATAAAAATAAGACAGATCAAGTTTCCAGGAGATGATTCAGAATGGAAAGGAATATTAACTTTTAAATCTTACTTCTAAGATATTTCCAATTTTCCTTAATGTGAAGAATTCTACACCAATGGCGTATAACATTTTCTACCTTGTATGCAATGGGAGAAGAAATGGCACACTAGTAATCAAATTTTCTGTTTTCTCTTGACAGCCTGCTATGAATAACAAAAGTTTGTTGCACATGTTTACTTCCTATTTGAATACTTAGTTAATTGCACAGTAAAATCAAAAAGCAAGGTAAACTGAAATTTTAGATTTCCACACGCTAAAGCAACAGCATACAGTATATGTTAGTACTTCTCATGCTTTTAATATGGTGTAGTTTGTAATAGCAGTTGTGCTTCCGTGATGGCCAAAACTACGTCGATTTTTGACAATCATGACAGAGTATATTAAGCCTGCCAGGAGGATATTTTGATCCCTTTGAAAAAAATAGAGACAATCTAAGCTATCGGTTTCCTATTTTCTTGTAGTCCCCAGTTTCTGGGGATGTTCAGCAGCATCCCACTGGCGAGAATGGCACCAGTGTTTCTCAGCAATGTTTCTGTTATTTTACTGCTGCACTGTAACGTGCATCTATACAACAAATACTTTCAGGTCAGATTCAAAGCTGAGTCAGAGTGATCTTGTGCAAATCTGTATCTGATTTATAGATCATCATCTTAGGAAATTCTGTCTGGAAAGCTGTTTTGATGGATGGCATTTCAAGATAAGACAGACATAAGCACATGCATCAGAAGAAGAGAAGTAAAGAGCTGACTGCTTATAATGTGTATCTTTTGCTAAACGCAACCATCCACAAGAGTATTGCTTCAATTTCTCTCCACATTCGACTTTCTGTACATAAGTTACTTGCAATATATAATAAGGATATCTGGTAATTTTAGTTCTTATGCTATAGTGAACTGTTATCACATTACATCAATTCCAAAGGGTGCTTGTTGCAAGTCCTCGAGCATGTTAAACGTGTTTCTGACATGTTATAATACAGCAGCCCTCAAGACTTGTGACAATCTGAACATTTCAGTAGCTCATACGATCGGAACCTTTATTTTGAAGAGTGCTTCAATATCAGCAGTGTAGAAAATCACTCAGCCTTAGCAGAGTGACAGCATTGTACTAACAGCATATAAATAGGCACAGCAGAGGCCCCTCACTACAAGAAAGATGTTGCATTGCTGGAGCATGTCCAGAGAAGGTCAATGAAGCTGGTGAAGGGTCTGGAGTAGAAGTCTTATGAGGAGCAGCTGAGGGAACTGGGGTTGTTTAGTCTGGAGAAGAGGAGGTTGAGGGGAGACCTTATCGCCCTCTACAACTACCTGAAAGGAGGCTGTAGTGAGGTGGGGGTTGGCCTCTTCTGCCTGGTAACGGGCGATAGGACGAGGGGAAATGGCCTCAGGTTGCACCAGGGCAGGTTTAGGTTAGATATTAGGAAAAATTTCTTCACAGAAAGCGTTGTCAGGCCCTGGAATGGGCTGCCCAGGGAAGTGGTTGAGTCCCCATCCCTGGAGGTATTTAAAAGATGGGTAGACGAGGTGCTTAGGGACATGGTTTAGTGGTGGGATGGCAGTGTTAGGTTAATAGTTGGACTTGATGATCTTAAAGGTCTTTTCAACCTAAATGATTCTATGATTCTATTCTGAATATAAGTATGGTCCTAATGTTTGAGCTTGGGGGATACCAGTGAGGAGACACTTCAGAGAGGAGGGGCAAACAAACATGCTACATGTTTGTTCTTCCCCATCTATTGATCATGTGGGTTTTTCAAGCATCTGCCAGAAAATATTTTCTGTCACATAATGTTAACTAGCCAAATCTAGTCAACAAATACCATACTGAGGGGGGCTAGAGATAAATTTGTACCAGTTATATCAGAGGAATTCCTTGCATATATATCATAATGTTTATCTTTCAGCCAGGCCAGGCTGCCACAGAAGGGAAGGAATAGAGGTCAAGGGCTTCTCTTTTTTGGCTACCTTTTTCCTTTTCTTTTTGGTTTCTTCTGTCCTTTTGTCTCACCACAAATCAATATGGAATGAGATTGGCTTGCTGGACAGCAAGCTGGTACCTGATGAAAACAAATTGAATGAAAGTGGAAAGCAAAAAACAGAGTTAAATTTCTTACGTGGTGAAAATAATTCAACTATGTTAACCATGCTATTAGACCTCCTCAAAGAAAACAGTTGAAAAAGTCATCACGACTTTCAGTATCCATCACATTACTCAGCAGAATATGTAGGATTATTTTAAAAACAAATAATGCAGAAAATGTTCTTCTTTTTTTCATTTTACTGCATTAAACAAATGTATACAATTGTTAGTAGTGGAACAGCACTTACTGCATTCAGCTATTACATTAAAAGAGTTGTCATATTCGTGTCATAAATAAAACACCCACCCATTCAGCCTTAAATACCCATAGGCCCACTTTTCAGTGACTGATGACATGTGCTCTGTATGCATGACTACACTAAAGTTAGGTTTATTGTGTGCCATAATAATGCCTATTAAAGATGTATATCATAGAAGGATAAAGGGGTCTGTGATGCACATTGTTTTCTGCAGTATTCCCACGCCTGAGGGATTAGTTGATGTAAGCTACACAGGATTTCCCTGTTTTGTAGATAAGTTAGTGAAAAGAGAACACAAATGAGAGCATCCAGTATGAAACTGAGAAAAATGATTGAAGGCTGTGCTGACTTGCAAAAAGAGTAGAGCTGGTTCGCACTGTTATAAACTCTTCTTCCCTTTGTGGAATCTCTTTCTTCCCTGACAATGAAGTATGTCTTTTCTGAGTAACAACAGACTCATGCTTCTGTAGCAAAAAGGTACCATTGTAGCACCTAGTTTGACTTCCATGCTATCACAGGCCGTTTATGTTTCACCTAGCCATTTTGATAGCTTCTTTAAACATGTATTCTTCATCTTATCTCAAGCCTATATATTTGTTTAAGTAATTTAAGTTTGGAGACAGGAGGATTAAGAAGTGACCATCACAGCTGACATTCTTGAAGATGTTTGGAACCAGCTACTGTGTAAAGCAAGCTGCTGAGCTGGATGTCAAGCCCCAATATCCCCAAACACTAGTAGGTGAGCTGCGTCCCAAGCGGAAGATAAGCGTTCAAATGTTCATGTATTATTCAAAGCATCAGAATATTCCAAGTATGAAAATTCATAGTTAGCTGCTTCTCACAAAAAGTGTTTCCTGTCTTATGAGCTGGAGGTTATTAAAACAATTTAGAGGTGATTTATACATCACTTAGGGTGATTTAAACAGAACTCTCCGCAGCTCTTCCACAGCTTTCTGAAATATATAAACAGTGTTTAATCTGTGAGGCCATTTGTAAAGAAAAAATCATTTATGTTCAATGAGCAAGAATTCTTTTGTTCGTTATTTATAAAAGTCATCCTAATTTCACAGAACAATGGCAGTAAAAACAGAACAATATGCTCCTATTTACAATAGAATTTTTATAAATCCTTTCCCTGCTAAGTCATATTTGATGGGATTTTTAGCTGTTTCACCAGTACTTGCAGGATGTAGTCTGCTCAGAATAGCGAGTGACTTTCTCCTAATTCAATAAGCTATTCAACCATAGAGCATTGACAACTGCCTTTGTGAAATCCAGTATGAACTGACTTGTGAAAGTCAATTAGAATTCAGTATTTGATTAGAGATTCTTATGCACACAACATCCAGACATCTAGTCAGTCAGATTTTCTCAACACGGATGTGTGTAGGTTTATTTTACCTGTAGTTTGTTTATTTACCCTATCACAGAATGAAATCCTTACAACGTTTAATCCATTGTCCTTCAGCACTAGAGGTAGCGCATTCAGCCCTCTGCTGCCATTTTTTATCAGCATTGCCGAATTCCTGCTTGTAAATAATTGTATTACAATATGCAGTAAATCCGTAGTGGCAGAAGTTGTCTAAACCCAGCTCAGTACTTCCATTTTCCTTCTTACTGAGCAATGAAGAATTGATTCCTCCACCCCTTGTTACTACCAGTCCTTCGAAGTCAGCTACAGCCATTCCTTGTCAAACTGGCTGGGGGCTTTTATGGGCACATAACAAGCATGGTGCAGCTGGCACAGATTCCATCAGTGCAAACATAAGGTGTATGGGGATTTTGGTTGTGCAATAAGTAATTTGCTATTGCAGACACAATGTGGACTACAAAAAAAAAAAAAAATTGAAGTGAGGTTCTAGATTTTCTTGGAAAAGAAAAAAAAAAAAAAAGATGGATCTTTTAGTTAGCAAGAGACCAGAAAATTAAAAATAAACAGCAAAACAAATTGATTCCAACCTCATCTTTTCAGGATTTCTGCTTGAGAAGCTGAGAGACTGTATGTTTTCAGGCTATTCAAGCCGTGTTTTATTCTCTAGACTGCTCTGTAACACACTGCTGTGTTTCCCTACTCTTTCTGTTTCTTCATTCCCATTCCTCCCTTCAGTGTGGCAGATGAAATTGCAGCACCCTTTGAACTCATCCCTGTCACTAACCTTGTTTCTTTTGCTTTTGTATTTTGGGAACAGAAATGTAGCCCTTCTCGCCACTGTTCTAAAACAAAATCAGCTGGGTCTTTCTGAATGCACTGTTCTGTGTCCAGGTGCAGCAAGGGCAGCCTCGCAGCCAGGGCCATCCCATCACCCCGGCCAGCCAGGGGCAGCCCTGGGCATCGGGCACCTCCACTGGGGACAGGGATGGGCCCTGATTTGAATCATATTACCTGACCCACTAATTAGTGACTCTGGAAGAAGGCTTCTTCCAGGGCTGCAAAGGTACTTCTGAAAGAACACCACAGCAAAACGTTTCCTAAATACAGGGTTACTATCTTCAGTGACATATTAATAATGTTTTTGAAAATCCATCTGTCTTCCTCTGGTGTCCCCACCTCCTTTTGGGTCTGACTGAGAACGTAGTCTGAAATGCAGTATTAGGTATTTTAATAAGATCTGAATACATGATATCTACCTGCAGAAATATGAATTATGTTCTCTTGATACAGAGCCTGATTTCATATAAGCCTCTATTATGGTGCAGATACTCTTCATTTCTACTGTGTTGATTATTTGTGTCAGTATCTCTTTTAATTTGCTCTGGCATTCTTGACATAGCAAAGCTTTTCTTGTGTCTTTGATTTACTTTTGCAAACCCTAATATGTAGCTTCAGGTGGCTGAACTTATGCTATTTCTCCTCTCATTTTTTCTTCAGAAAACGTCAGAATTCCAAGTGTACACTCTAAAGAATCCAGGATTTCCATGCAACAGGGATAGGAGTAAACAATGGTACAGCCCAGTCTACTTTCCATTTAGCTGTTACTGAAAACACTAGGTATTTTCCAAGTGTATAGGCACCATGTATCATTAAAAATAATAAAGATAAAATAAAGTTAAAAATCTTCTTGGTAGCAAGCTGCCCAGAGGCAGAATTTCAGTTACATCCTCAAGCAAACATTCATGTTTGTAGGTTGCTTAGGTGCAGCTCTGTGTGTCTTGCGGTAAGAAGTATTATTTGAAATGTACAGGTACTATAGTACAGAAGGAGAGCCGCTGGAAGAGAAACATTTACATCTTGTGTAAGCCTTGCTGTGTGGCAAATGCACAGATTCGAGGTCACAGGCTTCAGCTGGTGAAGGGGGAGTCTGGCTAGTCATCCTGGGCAAGCGGGATGAGATTTTACGAAGCTTTTTGCTATGCTCACAGTTATCACAGAAGTAGGCAGGAGGGCTGTCTTGGTGAAGGTGAATAAGATGGGTAAATTTCTTCTGAATTACTTCACAGTAAAAATCTCAGTGAAAGAATTTAGACTGAAATCTCTGGTATGCCTGTCAGCTTGTTAGACCAACCCAGTCCTATTTATATGGAAAGGCTGTTAACATACTCACTGATGAGTCCACTTTGAATAATAATTACAGATCTTGCAGGTATCTGGGCAGGATTTCAAGAAATGTGTGGCCTAAGCAGCGAGTGGGAAAGATTTAAACCCGCAGGTCGCTGCAGAACGAGGTGGTGAAAAAACTCTTCTCGGGAACCCAGAAGGGACTGGGGTGTTGCTCCAGCTGACAGGCCCGCAGGGCTTTTCGAAAGGGCTCTGGACTGAGCATGTTTGCGGTGAGCAGAGATGAGAGTTTTTTATAAAATTTTCTATTTACATTTTGCACTGCCAGGCACACCTAGGTTTTTGATGCTAAAAATATATATCCAGTTTATGTTCTAGTAAAACCTCGGTTTTGCAACACAAAACTCTTCTTGTGTTTTGATGGGGCAAATCCCCATCGAAACTCCATCTGCCTCACCGCGTGCTCAGATTTTGGAGCACCTTCCTGGTACCGCTCCCATTCGCCTCAGGTTTCTGGAAAAGGTGGTTAAAGGCCTGTTCTGTGACCTAAGGCAGCGGAGCTGCAGAAAAATCGGAGACACCAGTCCAAAGCCGCCGAAGGTTGCCCATCGTGATCCCGGGTTTTCAGAAGACACGTCCCCCAACTCCTGCTTCAGAGCTGAAGTCCAGGGGGAGCTGGCACCCAGCGGCCGAAGCCCCGGCAGCGAGCAGCGGGCAGGCAGGCCCGGGAGCGCCCCGCTGCAGCCAGACGCGAGCTGTGCCTGGCCCAAGCAGGGAGCGAACTCACCCCAGCTGCAACTCGGTTGATTTTAATTAGCAGTGCTTTTCATTACCTGAGCCTGCGCCTCTCTGACGTTGGGGACTGACCTTTTAAGTGGGTGTGGTGCCATGGGGGTGCTCGCCTCCCCGCTGACGGCTGCCCGGGCTGCCCGTGCTAGTCAGGCCCTTCTAACCCGGTAAAGGTTTGATAAGCGTGGGCGTCTGCAGTCGTGGGTGGCTCGATCTGCTCGTTTCCCTCTTCGAGGCATTGAGAAAAGGGCACCGAGCTGCCCCCGCCTGCCCAGGGCGCTTGCCGGGCAGCCTGGAGCCCGGCTCGGCCTGGCCTGGCTGGAGGAGCGGGAGAGCTGGGCTGAGGTGGCTGCAGCCCTTTGTGGGGAGTCAAAGGTAGGAGCAGCAGTGAGCTGTTGTGCTTGACTTCGTTATCATTTAAGATTATAGCAAATACTGGGCGTGTGCTGAGATGCAAATCGTAATTGCTCATCTTCCCCAAAACATATATAAATGCCATTAACCTGTGCCCTGTTTATTTCTTCTAGCTCCCTAATTTACTGCAGTGGTTTTATAGTGCCTCTTTATAGGCCTAGTGTCTAAGTGGAGCAGGAAACGTATGTCTTGGCATTCTTGGTAACGAAACCACTCTCCCTAGCCTGGTGCTGATGGAATCCGCTTCTTTTATAGAACTATGTTTTTGTTTACGCAGCTTCCCTCCCCCCTCCCTTTTCTGCCCAGGCTTTCTCACCTGCTGCTTTTAGTAGGAAAGCAATGTACAGCTGAAAGGGTAAAACACAGTGGAGTTGTGACCCTTAACCAATATTTCCTTCTTTCTGTCACTAAAAACTTTTTTTTCCTGGACGCTGAGCGATGCTTCTTGAAGCTTTATGGCTGGCTGAAATGCTTATGGCTAAAGAGGCAATCCCTAATGTATCTGCAGCTCTCTCTCCAGGTGGGGACTACTGGAGAGGAGGTAGGGCTGGCAATGGAGTCCTGGAAGCTCTTCCAGGAAGTGAATCTTATTTGACTTGTAGCAACGAGGACAAGGCATGCAAGCCAGGGCGGTGAGCTCTAATGCTCAAGTGCTTGTAGCGTTCCCTCAGCAGCTTGCAGTCAAAGGGTACAGTCCCTTCCTATTTCTGTCTCTGAATCCTCTGTCCTTGCCACGCTCCTTCAGCATGTTTCCTGTTGTAATCCTCCATATTTTATTTCTCTTTCTGTGACTTTATATACGTGATAACACTTCATATACTCTCTGTCAGCTTGCTCAGTCATCTGAATAGTGATAACAATCATGTTGAATTGTAGGTGCATGGTGGGCAAACCTGCTTACCAAACCTTCAGTCGAACTTTGAAAAAAGCCTTGTCGTCAATAGTTTGCTGTTGTTTATGCATTGATAAAGCAACACTTCCATCTCAGCAGACTTAAGCTGCTGCAGAGCTGGAAGTGTTGCTTTAGCAGCAGATGTGCTGGCAGGGTTCTTACAGCTACATAAAATGTGCTTGTTCTAGGACAGATTTCTGTATTATCATGCAATAAAAACTATGCTTTAAACTGCTCCAGTGCAAGTTATGCACTTGTATAGATGTGTTTTCAAACAAAGATATTTATATACATAGTGAGTGGTGTCCTGTGGGGCAGGGGGGGTAACACTGAAGGAGACTGATCTAACAACACATGCTGTAGCTTCTTGCCCAGCAGATTAAGCAGAGCAGCACAACAATGGTCTGCCCTTCATTGAGAAGGATATAATTTTTTTTGAGTCTTTCAATATCTTAATACCTCTTTTACCAGTCTCAAATTATCTAAAAAAGCTATAATATTTCTCTTCCTATTTTTCATCTGCACTTCTTAACTGAACTGCTCTCCAGGCTGTCAGGAGCCTGTGTGGCTGCCGTGGATAGGGCAGGTGCCTACCTGTTAATTAACAACAGCACCTTGCTTTGTGTGAGCTGTTAATGCCTGTGGAGGTGGGAAGTCAGCTGGTGCCTGGCTGAGGGCTTGAGGACGTGAAGGTCAGAGGTACTATGGTGGGAGAAGGGATGGGGAGCAGAGTGGAGAGTCTTAACAGTTACACAGGTAGGTAGGTATATGTAGGCGTCTGGGGGTGTAGGTGGGTATATAGCTGGTTTAGGTACTAGCAGAACTATTGGGAGCTCCTGTCTCTGACCCAGCATGTGCTTGGACCAACACCAGGTAACTATCCCCATCTGCAGGTGTCCAAATAAATGAAAAAATCTAGTCCTTAGCTGGTGATGTACAGCTCCATGACACCTCTCGAACATCAGCTTTCACCGTTCCAAGTTGCATTTGAGGACCTCATGCTACAGAAAACTCTCTCCAATTAAAATAAGTCCTGCTGAATTTTTCTGCTTTGTTTTTGAGCATGCACCTACTTCCTTAAGAAAAATATAATCTGGATAATCTGATTTTAATGTTAAAGCTAGCTAGCAAAAACTTGGTTTTAAAAAAATAGTGTCCCTTTTGGGTTGAAATCTGTATTCTTTTGAGAGTAAATCTCCAACAGAGTGGTTACGTGCCTCTTCTGTTGGTAAATATTGCATTTAGTACAGCAAGCAAGTAGTCCAATTTCATAGTTAAATATTCATTTTTCATACATCACATGATCAAATGCATGCAATGCAGTGTCCCCATATTCTGCTCAGGAGCTGTCTTGAAACATCAAAGACTAAATACAGTCTTCATGAACACAAGCTAATATGTTGCTGCTTTTTTTTGTTAAAACCAGAAGCCAAGGATGCCACAGTGGCCAATAGATCTTGTGCACACTGTAAAATAAGTGGTTCTCTCCTTTTCATGTGGCTAGCTTGTCTCTGTACTTCAGGCTAGAAAACATTTCCAGAGCTTTCCTTGGTGCTACTAAATCTCTGTCCCCTTGAAAGGGACACACACTAAGCATCTGTTCTAGCAATAAATGATCTCTCCCGTGGTTTTGGATCTGATGCTAATACTGTATTTTTGTAAAATTAGGCTTAAAAGATTGCCTAGTTGCTTTTGTTTTGTACTTTACACTTGCCACTTGGAAAAAAGTGGTCTGATAAGGTTTATTTTCTTGTAGGCCTCTTAAGTTCCAGTCCTTGTTTTTTTTGAGACTGCAAAATCCTAAATCAGGCTAACATGATGCCTGAAATGGACACTGGTGGAGAGAAAAAAAAAATACAGCCGATACAGGTAGGATCTGCTATTTTTAGTTCTTGACAGCCCAGGATTGCTCTTACCCAAGGACTATTCACGTTGTTTCTTTCTCTTCTCCTTGCAGCTATCAGTTCTGTGATGACTTAGAAAAAAACCCACAAAATAAGGGTATCCAGACTAGACGGACATTACTAGAATTAGATAGCAATTTGACAGGAAACTGATCTGCATGATTGCCCTCCTCCACAGAAGACTGTAGTAACGTGATTGCAATCATTTCTGCTGGTCAGTGTTTTTAGCATTTATGTAGCTACCTAGGGAGCCAGCCAGGCTTTAGATAAGGCATTCTTTGGAACTGAAAGAAAAAGAGGAGAAGAAATTTTCTCTGTGATATTTTACTATAGCAGTTTCTTGTGCTATTGGTGGCATGCAACACAGACAGATTTTCTATTTTGTATTTACTTGTGGTGCTGTCTTCAGATGTGCTCATTGTGAGAGCTGCTTCTATAGAAAGCTCATTTCTATTATTGCCTGGTTAATCCTCCCTGTAAATTAAAAAAAAAAAAAAATTAAACCTTCTAGTCTCTTCCAAATGTTTGCATAAGTATTTGTATCCCTGTTCTGAAGATTGTTAGTGTTAAGCAGTCCTAAATAGATCTTAGATATAGTTCTGTAGGCAAGATAACTAAATGGTACAATAGCTGTATACAAATGAGGGTAGGTTTGGATGTTACTCAGGGACAAAGAGGGTATTCTTCTCTTTGTAGTGAGTATAGTTAGAACTGGCCAAGTTTTAACTTTTTCATTGACAGGCATTTTTAACTGGAAAGATGCAATTTAGAGTTTTGGCTTTTAAATCCTCTAAGTGCATAATGTAAACATTTAGCTTATTTTACATGCTTACACTGGGAAATGGTTGCAATTAAATGCTGCCTCCTGAGGAGAAGAGGAGGTTTTTTCTGTCTCTCAAATTGTATATCTTGGAGAAAAAGAGAAGTAGGGATTTAAGTGAGAGAAAACAGAACTCCAGACTCTTTCACTTTAGTAGGCCCTGTACTGAGTGGCTGTTGTGTAAAATACAACCAGGACCGCAAAAGTTGGCAGTCCGAAGAGCCTGCTATACAGCAACAGCTTAACTTCAGTGTTTTTCAGCCAGTGCTGCTGCTCGCACTGTTTGTGCGCCCTGCAGTTCTCCTCCCTGGGACCACTTCTCAGTTCTTGGGCCCTGACGCTGCTTGGGCATGGGTCTGTGGAAGGAGGCTGGGTCTATGTACAAGTGGGAGAATTTTTTTTTTTCTTTGTGGCAGCCATCAAGCCTACAGCTTGCTCCCTGTCCTCTTGCAGAGCAGGAGCTGCTTGCCTGTTCACAGCCATGGTGTCCTGAGGAATCTGGCTTGGGAACGTGCTTAGTATGCTGGGTCTCTGTGTGACAGTAAATGTGGACCTATGGGTGCAGGCTGGACCTCTTTGCCTATCTTAGAACTGCAGCTCATGGGAAGGGAGGTCAGTGCTCATCCTCCCTGTCATCAAATTAAGCCAGCTGATCAAAGTCTCTGTTCAGGAAGGGGTACTGCTCCTAGGCCGATAAGGTGACGGTGTGCATGTGTCTTTCCTTGGCTTAGTGCCCTTAATGAGCTTCTTTCTTGAGCTAGAATTTGTGAAATCTTCAAAGCTCCTTTTTTTCTATTAAGAGAAATGAGTTGCTGAAGTCCCTAAAATGTTTAGTTTTCATCCTTATGCAAGATACTGAGGGATACATTCTTTTCATCCCTTAGGTAATTATTTGCTTTATTATTGCACTGTAGTGAGATAGGATTAATGTAAGTTACAAGTAGTAACAGAATGTGAAATAAGACAACAATAAGCACAAGAGCAAAAGATAAAAACAGACTCGGGAATTAACCTAGTAGTTTGAGAATTGTATTCATTTATGAAATGCTTGCAACTATGCTTAAATATATTTTTCTTTCTGATGAAGAATGTATTTTCAAATATTATGCATACAAGATTCACCTGGGATATAAGAACTTAAAGAAGTTAGTGTTCAATGACAGGAATGAAAAAATAAACTTTTGACTTGGGTTGTCAACCTGAATAGACTATTAGCTATATCTTGTAATAACCACAGGGTAGCTAATAAGGGTGCAATGAAAACACAAATCCAGTTGCTCTTTTTCCCCTTAACCTTTTCCCACTGTTCCTGTCAGATATGTTTTTTCTGCCTAGTTCTTCTGTTTGCTTTCCAAACCATTCCATGTCCTCAGTAAATCTTAAGACCGTTTTTATGAGTATATTTGAATTATCAATTTTGATCATAGGAAACATCACAAAGTATCACACCTCACAAACTTGAGTTTACGGATTGAAAGCTTTAGGTAATTCAAGTAGATGCTGGTGAATGTTCAACCTGATCTCTGGCAGCCTCCAGTCTCTGAAAGGCTGACAACTCAAACCCCAGTATTTGCTCTGGAAGGCAAGTTGCAGGGGAATGGGGAACTGGCCCTGGCAAGCTTGTTTCCTGGGTGTCATCTTTAATAGTTGTTTTCTTTGAATATTAGCAGTAACCAGGCCAATGACCTTTAATTGGATTTTTTTTTTTTTGTTTGTTGTTTTTAATTTATGGCCAGTTGTGCTGGCAGATGGCTGCGACTACACTGTAGCACCCCCGGCTCCTGCCAAGCTCTGCTTTATGGGAGCTTGGCCGTACGTGAATGCTGCTGTATATTGAAAGAAATGGTAACATGAAAAGAAAATGATCACAAATACAAGCCAGATATATTATGACATACAAGTGTTTATATAGCACTCTAAAGTCAAATATAACATCATCATTTAACCACATGCAAGGGAGCATATTCTACTTCTGCTATATAAAAGCTTTGGGATTAAACTGATTGGAATAAATTAAGGGCAAATACTGTCTGGGGTGATGTTATATTGAAATGCCTAGGATGCTTTCTGCAGCAGATACTGTGGTGTTGACCGATAATTCTAGGAAAAGTTCCTCGATTAAGCACTCCTGGGAATCTTGGTTATATCTGATAATCAGGGAAATGGTGTACTTAAATATAAGCAAACTGTATTAACAAGGGGATTAGAATGACTTGATGTAGAAACTTTTTTCACTAAACTGTTAAAGAAGATTATGTTTGTTTAATCTTATAATTTAAGTGCAATAGAAATTTGGAAGAGCTGAAATTGAATCCATTTATTTAAGTGGCTTACTTTGGGACAGAATGCATCATCAAAGGGGGCTTAATGTTGAAACTACTTCTAAGTGTCTGTTTTCTACGTAGCGTGCTCAATGTATAATTTCCAACCTAAAACTTCTTCACAAAACAGGCTGACTTGAACTGTTAAATTAGATGCATGGTTAAATTCTTACCTGTAACTGTTTCTGCTTCCTCCACTGGAAGATGGTCAGAGGCCCAGGGCAGTGAATGTTTCCAATGACTTCTGTATCTCTCTGCACAGGGCTTGCTTCCTCTGCTGAGATTGTTTTAATAATAATTTGCTGACTGTTACAGATGACGGCGAGTAGCTAGCAGAAAATGAGGACTAGAAAGCCTAAACTATGTATCTGCCTCTATCAATATTATTGTTACTGTTTCAAGGGAGGAGAGATCATTTCAGTCAAAACGTTGCTACTATTCACTTTTTAGTCAAACACTGAGCTGGGTTGCTGTTCTGTTTGTTTTGTAAATAAATGACATTTTCATTGCAATAAATGCTCAATGTTATTTGATAGCAGTTATTCCTTCCACTGTTAATTTGAGTTAATGTATCTCCATTAGAACTGAGTTCTATGCTTAAGATATCTGTCCCTGGTTTATTGAATGGGTGCTTTACAGCATCAGTCTAACTCCTTTCCTTCTAGGGCATGAGTAGTCTATTGACTCGAGTATGTTGCTGGTTTATGAAACACAGGTCACTGTAAGGGGAATGAAATTAGAACAGAGTGGGGGGAAAGTGGAACTTGAACCCCACGAGTAGCCTCATTCAGGTTAGGTGTCTCTTAAATGCTTTGCTGGATGGGGGTTTGAAGCTGTAGAAACTGTAGTAATGGATTACTCAGAGCTACAGACTAAAGAAGGGTGAAATGTTCCTGCTTGGTTTTGCCATTACATACACTACAGGGAAAATTTACATTTTGTTTTAACCTGTGTTCCCATGCTGTATTTGACTGTAAAACTGAGTTACCGGTCTTGCCGTTTTTAAAGGGAGCAATAGCATATTTTGGTGTTAGGTCTGTCCATTACTTAGATCAAGAGACACTATGAAAGCGTAAGGCAGTTACATTCCTACTGCCTGTTTGTTTATCTTATTCTTGTTTCCTTCCTCAACCACACTTTTTATGAAGTCCAGTAAAAATAGGTCTTCTCTTTGTTTATAAGTAAAATGGTTTATTTTGTATGCTTTCTTTCTATGCTCAAGAACCACTGAGATATTTCTACTGCGAGCTATGCTCATTTTTTCTGCCTTTCAAAGAGTAAACAAAGACTGGAATGTTTCCTGGGGAAGGGAGGACAAATGGCTGCATGTAGTTAGAATAAAGCTTTATATTCACTTATATACATTCAATACACTTCCATGCATGAGCAAGGCAGAGCTATTGTACTTATGCCTAGTATGCCAATAGCTTGATGAATCTAGGAATGTTGTACGAATCTCTCTTTCCTTGAAATTGCCTTGTTGTTGCTAGCAGCAAAAAAAATTAATATAAAACCTCCAAGTGTTGTGCTACAAAATCGCATTCACCCTCTTGGAATCAGGAGGAATGCTTATTTGAGAAATGTAGGCACAAAATGTGCCTCTGATGGAAGCTTTGATGCCAATGTTCCTTCTTGAGGTTTGACTCCTTTGTACCACTCTAGCACAGAAGTGTAGGTGGGGTGAAGGGAAAAAAACAAACAACTGGGTAGGAGGAGAGGTAATTTTTTTTTTTTTTTTTGGATATGGCAGACTTCTTGTACTGTCTGTCTGCCCTTCTTAACTCTCATAAGAGACATTCAGTAAAGGAAGAAGAATGGTGGACTACCGGGAGAAAGAAATGGAGAAGAACCAGACTCTACATCAGCTTTGCCATACTATTCTAGTGAAATGATTTATGGTACATTCTCATGAGTTGGTAGTTTTTTTACATTTAGTTTCAAAATGGCAGTAACGGATTCTTTAAAACCTCTATGTTACAATTCATTGAGGTGTATTCTGTATAAACATACCAGAAAAGCTGAGCAAACTTGTAAAAATCCCTTTCCTATAATGATGGGGGTTTTTATGTTTGTGGTGTGTTTTCTTTTTTTTTCCCCCCCAGCTCTTAACCACTGGAGTCTCAACTCGGCCAAGAAGAATATAAAGAAGCATCTCTTTCATGTATGGTAAGAGAAGAGCTCCCTCTCTAGACTAAATGCACATCTAAGTAGTGGCAGACTGAGGTCTGTTTTATATTGCTGACAATGTCAAGGGTGTGAGTTGCTCCTTTTATCTTCAATAAGACCTATGAAGAGTTATATCCTTTGGGGGAGTTATATTTGGTGAATGTTACAGCTAGATCACAGACTTTGAAATTGAGCTCATAGGGCTTAACATGTCAAGTCTGATGTACTTTTCTGATTTGTTTTGTGGGTTTTTTTTGTTTGTTTGTTTCATGATGTTTCTTTACTTGAGCCTTTTATCATTATAAATATGGGTTTTAAATTTGTTTAACTCTGCCTCTGGACCATGAACATACCAGTACCTTCTACAATCATGGCTGAACCTTTAAAATCTGTTGATTTATAAATAAAAAAAAAAAAAATCAGCAACGTCTAATCTCTTCCATTTTTTTTTTTTTTGAAATATGAATTTCATTGATTGAAAGCCCCCTGTTTACACTAAGGATGAAAATAAGTGTATCACTGAACAATGGCAGATCATAAAATGATGTAATTAATGTTTTATTTTGAAACAGTTAAAAATATTAAAAGGCTGGCTATCACAACAGTAGTTTGAGGCAATGCCTACTTGCTTTCAGCATCTGTCCAGTTAGCATTTGTTTGCTCCTTGGTGCATTTGGAGTGGAATGAATGGCATCACCAATAGAAGTTATGTTTTCGACTTACTGACAAATAATGCCATTTAAAAATACCTCTGAATGAAATAGCCCCTTATCCTTGTAATGGTGCTTACAGTTTTCCAGCTTGCAGGAAACAAAAGCAAGTCAAGGTAAGTGAAATTGGTATGTGAATGTGTATCTTACAGATAGCTCAGGAGCTGATCCTGTATAAGTAAGGACACTGAGATCATCGATGCTGAGGCATTGCTCTGTTCTCAAGATTTTTTCATAATAGCTCTTTCAAGTGAAATTTTTAATGAATTATTAATTTTTGAAACTAGTACATCCTGACCTCTTCCTTCCTATCTCCTTCGGTATTGCCCTCATACAAAGACATCTGACTGCAATCTGTTGGCTGTTTATTAGTAATGACTTTTCTTGCTCTGTGCTGTTCTACTTCTCAATGTTGTCAAGTCTGGAAAAAGCTTTTAGTTGCTTATATGCCACTTCAGATTGTTTCCCTGGACTCAGAAGTCTTACTTACATTGGGTTAGTCTTTGGTTTTACCATGATTAGATAAATTCTGGCTAGGAATAGTGACATTTTTTTTGTTGTTGTTAATTTTTTGTATGTGTACTGTAAGTTTCATAGTAATTCCCATCTAACTTTAAACTGTTTTTTAAAATGCTGTCTTCCATCTTGACAGCTAATTAGTATATCGTGGTGGTTTGTTTTGTAAACTGAAGAAAATGTTTCTCATCATATGCTTTCTCTGCCTGGCAGACCATGTTTATTTCAAATGTATCCAGCGATATCTTCATCTTTTTATATCTGAGACTTGGGTTCATTTTGCATAAGATAATACCTAGCATATGACTGCAGGATTGAAATAATTGTTGTAGAAATTAAATCATCCAGTTTCTATGTAATGAGTTAAAGAATAAATAACTCAAACTTGCAAAAAAAAAATACTTCTTTTAACAGTGATAATCTTTCTCAAGATAATATTTGGCAGACCTAAATACCTTGATGGACAGTTAAACATACAAGGAAACAGGCAAGTGTGGGAAACGGGGCACTCAAAATCAATCCTGAGTAAACAACAAAGCCTTCAGAAAGGCAAATAGGCCAGGCTTATGCTACCAAACTGACTTCACTTGGTATCTATAACAAGCTGGTTTTTGGCCTATGCCCCAAGAAATAAATAATTAGTGAATTAATCCACTGCACCAAGTAGTCCCCTAATACGATGTGCTGCTAATGCTTTCCCAGGTACACTTATTGACCACTGCTAGTCATTATCATTAATTGAATGGCAGCTCCCTTCTGCTGTTGTCTGAATCTATTGTTACTAATTTAGCTAACGCAGTACTTCCAGCCAAAACAGTTAAATAATGATGCTCTAAGATTAGTTTAATCATCAATTAAGCCTGGAAAGCTGAAACTGGTATACACAGGTACTTAGGCCTGCGTAGCTATAATGTGGCTTTGCTTAGCTGTGTGAATGAGACCTCTTCCTGGGCCACCTTGCTGAAGCTCTGGAAATGTCCACCTGGCAGAAGATTATAAACCCTCTCTATTTAATATCTATGACTGGACGGGTATATGGAACGGATGTTTCACAAGCACATAGAAAAGGGTGAAGGGGTAAATACTTCATGTTTCTGAAGGGCTTCTATTATATCAAATTGGATACTTCTACTGGTTTTTCCCAAATGCTCAGAAAGGCAAGTGATGCATCTCCAACATGACATTTTTACATTTAGATGTAAAAGGTCATTTATCTCTTTTTCTCTTAGTAAGTGAAAATTTATTCACATGTCAAATCTTTCATGTCAGGGAGAATCCAGATTGAGGACTCAAAAGCTTTTCATGTCATGTTTCTAATTAGGTCTGTGACTCAGTCTCATGAATAATATATCAAGCTGCATATTAACATCTAATCCAGCTAAATCATCAATTTACAGTAAACCTTGGTTGCAGCAATTTTATTAAAAAAAAAAAAAAAGTCAGAGGCTGCAACATTTTTCCAGCAGCTGTTAAAACTTCTGTAGTGTCTCTGGTACTAAACTTGCAAAGCAAGTGATTAGATTCATGTTACAGTATTTGGGGATGAAAGAATTTTATTAAAATCATACGAGTAAATTTCTAAAAAGGACTTTGCACTTAAGGTAAGAGATTTTTTTTTGGCCTTAGGTGCACAAATTATTTTCCTTTATGATCTGAGGATGAAACTATTTGTCCAAGTCAGACTGAAGTGCTGTGTATGGTTAGACAGTGCTTTTTTTTGGTAATAAACTGATTTGTTTTATATCTGTGAGCGCTGCAACGAAAAGGTACCAGCTAATAAATTATTACAGAGTTTTTAACCTGAAATAAAATCACTTGTCACTTGACCTCAGTCTTGTGGAATATTTTGAAGGATTGTTCCAGCTCCCATATTAATATGCTGTTATGGCTGTAGCTGGTGGTTTTTGTTTGTGATCATGCTGACAGTTATTGTCAAACAGCTTCACTCCATCATGTGGTGTTCATCACGAATTAGTCACTTGACAGGTATAATTTCTCAGTGCTGTGGATCACTATTGTAACTGTAAATTATCTTTGAAAGTGTCTTCAAAATGTCGTCTTTTCCTACTGCTGTCTGTTTTCCATCACCTAGTTTATGATAGGTTGATGGCACTGGCATATGCTTCCTTCCTAGTTTATTTTATAGATAGAATGATTCCTGCCACTCCCTTTCTGTCTTTCCCTGCTGCTCCCATCCCTTCTCCAAAGAACTGGGCTTGCAGGAGGCTCCACTTGGTGACTACTGTGTGTTTGTGTGTCAGAGCAGGGAGAGAAAAATGGTCTATGCCTGGTTTTTTTGGTCTTTCCAAATGTTGTTCCATTGCCGCATCTGCTGCCTTTCACGCAGTAGGAGAGCCTTTGAAAGGGATACAGCTTAGATGTAGCTTCTGTCAGACCGCGTCAGAACAGTCAGCTTTGAAAAAGGCACGTACCATGTGCTTGAATCTTCGTGCATATATATTCTCCCGCATACATGTTATGTCTGAGACTGTAATTCTATCTACTATAAAATACCTCCCTGGCAACATGTTGCAGTCAGAATGTGACCTATCGATAAAATATGAGGGTCTTGAACTTCAAGTATGCAGGTCATGGCTTTTCAACTTAATCTAGCTCGTTTATCAGATGTGATCTGATTGTGCATGTACGGCTGTTGCTAGTAAGGGTCTTGAATAGGAATGTGAGATGTTAAGCTAAGTTTGCTTTTCTGTTTGGATGGAGCAAAACTGGCTTTCGGATGGTATCTGACAGCAAATAGCAAGCATATGTTTAGTTAACTATCAAAGTGAATGACTTGAGAATGGACTGTTACCAAAAGTTAATGGGAGATAGCAGACAGTATTTCCAAGGTGGCTTAGAAAATTAAGTTGATATGCATTTCAAAAAGCAAAATAATATTCTTGTGGCCAGTGTAACAGTTTGTTGCATATCAGGTGTTTATGGTTTGTAAAGAATCAATAGGCATTCTTGGCTGTGCTAGACCATGACTGCAAACTACAGCAACTTTTAGGTATCTTTTAAGCATTTTTTTGGTTGCCTTAAACTTTCTGAACAATAGTGTGAATCTCAAGGCATACTAAAATGGGAAAGTACTACTCCATAACATTCTAAAAGATCCCCTTAAAACAACTTTTCTATATTTGTAAAGCAAGGTTAGGAAAAGCATTGAGTAAATATCATGGACTACTAATCTAGGATCAGAGCTTCAACTATGAAAGAGGAAGGATGAGGCGCTTCTAAATAGCTAATGTGTGCTTGTCATAAATATCAAAAATTAGAATATACAGCTTGTGTATGGGTACACTAGTCTGCATGGGTTGGTGTTTGACCTCCAGCACTTCTCCCTGTTCTGTCAATATTATTTGAAAACCGGGGTAGTGGTGATTTATTAATCTATGAATCAGAGTGCTTTATATACCTGACAATGACATGCGTGTACCTCAGCATCCCTGAAAAGTTGCAGTTAGCTTAAAATGGTTGCCCTTGCCCTTAGGATTGAATGTGGATAACTAAGAGGCGCTAAAAAAATGATTTCTTGAGCATGGGGGAAAGCACCACAATTTCACTGCTTGTGTGCACACCTGCACAGACCTGATACAACTTTAAAATTTGCCTATAATAAGCCCCAGGTGTAAGACCTTAGACAGTACGATTTCAGCTAATTAGTGAGCTGAAAGATTTAGATTGTTCTAGCAATTAAAGCCTTTCACATAGATTTATGCTCCATTCAACTTGCAGAGCTTGATGCTATAGTCCTTCAGCAGGTATAATTTTTCTCCAGTGGAAGTTTTGCATGAGTAGGGACTGTTTCTTGAGCCTTTTTATGTACTAATAATGAAAACATTCACGTTGTTAGCTTGTTGTACTCTTAAACAAATGGGTGAATCAAGTTCATGGAGCTTAGGAAGGCAAATGACACTTCCAAGGTTGCCAGCAATTCTGCATAAACAGCTGGTGATTTAGTTGATCAATGGCAAAGAAAAAAATGTATATCCGTGCTCGACTCCTAGAAAAGGAACAGGATACACTGTCACATCCACTATTTAAATTAAAGTCTCTGTGTGACAGTTGATTTATCTATTTCAATTACATCTTAAACTGCATCACATGTTATGCGCTACACAGGAATTAGCAAATATATTAGATTAACATGGTACTGAACATGAGGGCTAACATCAGTTTATTTTGATGCAGTGATGACAAATAAGTACTTTCCTTGGAACGCTTAAGTAAAGTTGCTTTGAATATACAGACTGAGAACTCCATCTCACTCCATCTTCTTGTCATTTCAGTTCTGATGTATTTTGCTTACATCTTGCTAATTTCTGCCTGGTTTTGTAGGCTGAGCTGATGTTTTCTTTTTTTTTTTTTTTTTACTTGGTAATCCATTTTCTTTGCACCTTTGTTACGTGTGTGTGCTGGGATTTCTGTGTTTTCTTACTCTTTCTGGAAGCTATTTTAGTCTGTTCACTTTGAGTGGCTGATTTAAGGAAATTGAGAGATTAGGATAGTGGACAACTGAGATGAATTGAAGTAGTTCATCTTTGTCAGAAAAATCCTGTCTCTCACAGCTGTCCCTCTTGCCAGAAAGAGGAGAAACTGGGCAGAGTGCTAAAATTCAGAGGCATGGAATAATTAGGAAGAAGTAAAATGAGAAAGTGTCTTGAACAAAAAAATGGGTGCCCATTGACTGAAGTAAGTGTTTGGAAGAACCTAATTCCATATGGATCTGTAGTAGACATCAATTTACTCTGAATCCATTAACACAGGAAACAGATCTTGAACAAGAGAAAATTCTTAGGGGTATGCTTTCTGAAGAGTAGATGTTCAAACTTCTTTTTTAATTGATAAGGATGAGAGATGGATATGCTTTCCCAAGACAAATTTTAAGAAGTTTTTGAGGAAAAACGTCCAGAGAAGAGAAACATCTGTATTGTAGCTCAAATGTTTCTTTTTGCTAAGATGGAATAAAAGAAATATTTAAGCTCAATTTTGGACTTATATTTTTAATAAGTAGTTAAATACAAGTAAACTGTCTTGGGGGGAAAATAGTGCTATTAATGTTTGAAAGCAGGAAAGAGAATACCACATATGATAAAGAGATTGACATCAGTGTTAGTAGCTACTAGGTAATGTATTTCAAAGAAGTATTGAGCTGGCTAGGATCAAAGTCACTTGTACATGCAGAGTTTCCAGCTAAAAAGCTATGGGAGGATATGGGTCTGATATAGTCTGAAAGTCTCAGAAGCTATTCGTTATCTGAAAACAGCAGAATAGCCAGCATTGATCACACTTCAGCAGAAGTGGAGGGAATCAAGGTCATAACAAGGTACGTTCGCTTGATCTGTTGAAAACCTGAGACTGGAAGAAACGATTGGTAACATAAAAGCAAAGAGTCTCTTGATAACTTGCTCCAGAAAGACAGAAGGCCTGCAAGCTTCTAAGGATAGGAAAACTTTAATCACCTTAATCACTTTGAGATTTTTCAGAGGAATTAGGTGAGGTGCTCTCCTGGCCCCGTGCAGATGTGGTGCCTCCGGCTTGCCTCTTGGAACACACTCTTTCAGTCTACTCTGTGACAAGGTTTTTCTTCTGTGTTGAAGCAGCCTCCGACTGATCTCCGAGTCTTGCAGATGTACATTGTTTTGGAGAGCTGGGAATGGGGAGGAGGAGGAAGGGCACAGGGGAGATGTTTCAGGCCCATGTATTGAGTAGAATAGTAACGGTGGCTCCCCTGGTCTGTCTGATGATCACGCTGGGAAATGTGAGCAGGCAAGCGGTGAATGTCAAGTGCTGGAGCAGGCTTGTTGTCCAGCCTGTGTTTAGCATTACATTTGCAGATATGCGCATACAGACTTGATCCTATGATCCAGTTCAGGGACAGATATTCAGCTGAATTTAGTGCCTAAAGAGAGATTTTTTTCAACTTGCTGGATGAAGACTGTGTGCTGTGGGGCACGTTCGGTGGTGCCAGGCACTGGTCCCAGTCTATTACTGGGATCAGCTTTGTTCAGGGGAAGGGTTCCTTCCTGATCGGGTGGTGCACTACCTGCGATAGCTAGAAGTATGAAATTTAAGGAAGAAATTAAAAGCAATTTCTAATGTTTCTTAAATACAGCTGATCAACTTGGCCAAGTTGCAAACATTAAAGACTTGACAGTTTGTTTTTTTTTTTTTTAGAGAAATGCTGAACACCCCATAATTTCTGTAATACGACAGGCATTGTAAAGCCCTTTGTTTTAGATGTTACCTATAACACGTTGTTCAGTGAGCAGTGTCTTAGCTACAAAGCCTCAACCAGAACGTTTTCTTTTGCTACTGTTGCACTGTTTTGCTATGCAAGACTTGCAAGTCTGCAACATATGGCATGGCTATATTGTCCTGTAAAGAAGGAAGTAACTGTGTATGACTTTTATTTTGGATGGTGAAAGCTGGAAAAAAAAAAAGTCCCAAGAGTTACTCTTCTAAAACTAAAAGCCAAGGTGTTTGATGTGATGTCAAGGGCTGTTGAAATATGTAATTCATTCCATCTGCTGCCTTTGGTGCATGAGAACAACGCATTGGTGCCAGCTGCATATGCCTAAAACTGAGAGAGGAGAAACCTTGGCAATCATTCTGTTTACTCTGCTACTTGTAGAGTGCCAGTGAGCCACAATTTCTATTTTAATTTTAGCCCACGTGTCCTGGTTTGCCTGGCAGGCCAAGCTTAGAGGGATGTATGCTGCATGCACTCAAGCTTAGGAGGCTTTCCCTATATTGCCAATATTGGAGTCCTGAAAATTCATACCTATTCACCAACTTTTTGCCATCTGTCTAGGAATTGGGCAGCTCTGTCTCTCTTATTCTAGGCTCAGTGTTACAGAATTTTTATTCCTTTCATTGCTCCTTGGCTGGTCCAACAAAACTCAGCTATCTGTTACTCAGAAGCTCTGGTTAAGTGAGTGATAATTGGTTTTCTAACAATAAAAATCTTCTAATGCTGCATTCCTAAATAAAATAGAAGGTTTGCAAGCAAAGCTGTCTAATTAACAAGCTCTAAGAGATCAATTTTTTAAAATCTCAGAATTTCTAGTCAAGGATTAATAGTTGCTTTCTCAGTCTTACTTGTCCTTTAGGAACTGTCTTCTCCTTTCCCCTCCTAGCTTCTTCAAGAATTTCTAAAACACCCCGTTAGATCTCTGGTATTTGTACTGTATGTGGAGGGCAAATTCAAGATATGAAATAGTAATTATCATTAAATCATTCTCCAGCCTTTAGGGAGAATTACCCTGAGTTCCTTTAGTGCTTTGTCATGTGTTATAGTGGTCTAAGAACAGTCAAATGGAAGTGGAGCTTACAATTTTCCTTGAATATTTTGATCATATTAGTAGCAGCACTTGCCTAAGCATTTTTAGATGTGAAACTTTCAATTACTGTTTTATAGGAGGATGAAAAAATTGAATATCAATAAAATCTTCCTTTTTTCATTTATCAACCAGTTATTAAGGAAATATAATTTATTATGGGATTAATTTTCTATTAAATTATATTTCCTGTTATTTATGGAACAGTGGTGCCTGGAAGCTGTGTTGTCTATAACCTGTAGCCAAATGGATTTGTTACATACAGTGAAAGACCACGTGGTGAGAGATCATAAAAGAATTGTGAAAAACATAAAAATTAAAAAAAAAAAAAGCCCAAATGCTTATGGGCAACGAGATATTTTAGTGTGATAGACAACACAGCAATACAGTTGCCGGGTCTAAAAATCTTATTTTCTTAAGTCTCTTTTTTTGAGTGGACAAAGTTGCTCATTCAGCTGTGTATACACAAATCTGTGGTTGCACTCTCCAGAGGAGACATAGGAATTAAGATCCTAAATAACTTTTGTGGATCTGTGTCTGTACCGGAATATAAGCATGCAAATAGCCTCAAATCAGTGTGCTGTTTACAGGATTCAAGCTTGCTGCATCCTTAAACAAATTCAAGACTTGAAGCCAAATCCACCCTGTGAATCCAAAGTGGGGAAGGAGAGTTTAAGGGCACTTCATGGGTTGTTGGGTGTTTTTAACCTGAAGCCTTCAAAGCTGTTTTGGATTTTGCTATTAAGGGCATGGCCTCTAATTTCATCTGCTTAATGCATCCAGTGTTGTTCAGTAGTGACTGACAAATATATTTCTGCACTACGTGTTGCTAATAAATGACAATAAAGCCCAAAGCACATGTGTGTAAAATCTTAATTTTTCCACTTATCTTTTGTGTGCTATAAACAGAGCTTATGCAGATCCCTGCAACTGTAAACTCTTTGGTGTGGCACTTGTATAATAAGTGTGATGGGTTTCTGCTCCATAACTAGATTCTTCCTTGGAACAAATACTGCTGCACCTCTAACGCTGTATAGCTGATATCTCTGCCACTGTGACACTATACCAGAGTCTATTTGGAGAGAAGTGAAGATGGATTTATCTAATGGCAAATTTGTGGGAAATTGAATCACAGCAGGTGAACTTTGCTTACCTAAGTTGGAACTTAACCAGAAAATAAAAGTTAACACTCTCTTTTTTGCAAATGTGCTGCAGGATCTTTAATAACTGTGAGTAATCAGCACATATGCTGAATCTCAGTCCTCTTGCAGTGATTCAAAGGCACATTTCCCAAATATTTTTTGCAATTAAAAGGTCTATAATATAGGCAAATACAGCAGTTAAATGTCCATTACTCTTCAGTCAAAGACTTTGGTTTTGTGTGTCAGAATGTTATTTTCAAGAAGAGTTTCCTTTGTTTGTATGTTTTTGTTTGTCAGGGATACCTCATGTAGATCAAATACCAGTTTACTAGCAGCGAGGTGAAACTACTGTTTATTAAATCCTGTACATAGTTTAGGTAGCAGGTAGCAGATTTAATTGTGTATCAGGAGGTGTGTTGTTGTTCGTCTTGCAAGACACTTGGAACAGGAAATGCCAATTTTAGGACAGGCATAACTTCCCTGGGATAGCATCTTTTTATTTAGGGTGGCTATTGATTAAATTCACTGAATTCTTGATATTTCTATGTATATGCAAATAAAATCTTCTGGGTTTGTAATGTATTCGAGTATATCCATACTTTGCGTATACTGTTTCACTGGAGATTATACAAACCAAACACTGTTGCTGTGGCACAATACTGATACATTGAAGAGAATTTTATTATTCATTCAAGTATTGAATATTTATGTTAATGAAAGTAGTCAAGTTTGAAAAGTGAGGAATTTTAACTGGAGAAGTTAGTATAGGCTTTTTCAGAAAAGTTCTCAGCTTTGATTAAGGAAGCCCCTGTAAGGGAGAACCTTGCCAAAACCCAGATTTTTGCACAATATTTTTTTACTGATCTTCATTTTGAGGTGTGTTTTGTGGGAGAATAATTTTTCATTTCTTGGTCTGCATGAAAGTCAGAAGCCTAAGGGTAAAGTGAAAAAGGAAGGAAGGCTTTTAGTCATTAACTCTTATTCCATTGTTCAAACCTAGAGATAATATTTGGTTTGCACATCCTATATCTATAGAGGAGAATCAATTTTACTAGATTAGGAACCTATTGTAGGTCAAGAGGTGAAGCGGTGTATCAATAGGGAATAAGAATGTTGAAGGCATATGCAGGTTGGCTTCCTCTGTCTTTTTTCCCCACATTAAACAGCTTCAATTACCCACAACCACAGAGCAGAAGATCCATGAAAACACCCTTTACCAATAGGTAAATTTAAAATTATTTGATTCCTATATTTTTGAAAATACATAGGAAGATAATTTTATAGAATAAGGAAACTAATTTTCTTATTCTATAAAATAACCTATAACTTCAAAATTATAGATAAGTGCTTTGAAGCTGTTACTCCAATTCACTTAGCAGTTTGAACCCAGTTATTTGGGAAAGAACACCTTGACTGTTCACCTAGATTAATCTATGTATTGCTCTTCTGTTTGATATAAATTTTCATTAGTATAACGTATATTGTTGACATTATGTGAAATTAATTTCATACTGTAATAAAGGATTTTCTGGAATAAAAAAACCCACTCAACAAAACAACAACAAAAAACCAATAAAAAAACCCCAACTCTTTGCCTCTTTAGCTTTGGCCTTTAGATCACTTAAAAGATATTTTGTATTAGATCTTCTTAATAGAAGATCGTTGTGGAATTCTGAAGATAAAATTTTATCCGTTGTTTCCTATAAATAGTTAAGTTTGTTTGGGTATCTTGCTGCAACATGATAATTCCTCCCAAAAAATAAGAATCTGTTTTCAGAATGGCAGAAGAAAGTCTTGTCATGAAAAGACTACTTTTGGAAAGAGGCACGCTTTCTCCCTGAATTGGTTAATTGGTGTCAAACTGCTTAGAAATTATAATATCTTTAAAGTGTGGGAAAGGATGCTCTTAATATTTTTAGCTAACCCCCAATTTACAGAAAAATCAAGAATGCTACTACTTGACTTTTCTTAAAAGTATTGAATGAACCACCTAGCATTTCCTGCATGAACAGTGCATGATTTGCCTGTGAAGCTTGCTGTTGCTCCAAAAAAAAAAAAAGCCAAACCAGCCCGCAGCACAGCACTGAATTACTGAATTGGTAAGGGAGCACAGGAGTCAAAAAATCTGTCTTTGGGAAGAAATTTCATAATTCAGGTTTGTCCCTAATGGCGTGTGCCATATGGAGATACCAAAACTGGTTTTAAAGCAGCTTTCACTGGAGGGGGTGAGATACCTTTGGACCAGTGTGTGTAAGTGACTCCCTAGGGGATTCCCAAGGGCTGCCAAGAGTGTGTGTGGCAGGAAAATTAAGGGGGAGGATTGGTTATTCTCTGTCACAGACAAAAGCGGTAGATATCCCTATATGGTTTTACTGTTGATTTCTATCTGTGAGCAGGTGACACAATGTGAGTCACCAGAAAACAGTCCTACCCATTTAGTGATCAAAAGAGGTTATATTCTCAAAGCTAAATGTAAGCAAATGGTACAAAAACTATCTACCTTAAAGTGGTTGGGGTTTTTTTCTTCATGGGAATATATACATTCTTTTAAAATAATGTCAACTTACCAGCTGCAGATTTTTGTGTTTGGTGCAATGCTTACCAAATTATTTCAGATCTTAGAAATAATCTACACAAAATGTCAACCTCTTCCAATATTTACCTAGCCTTAGTCTTACTAGAACTATTTTTTGGTGAAATAATAGACTACAAATATATATCCCAGATGTACTCTCTGAATCTATAAATTGCTCATTGTGAAGAAAATACATTTTTTTTCTATAAAAATGATGGATTGGTGGAACATAATGGCTTGCTGCTGCTGTTATAGTTAAATTTTCTTTGAAATTATTGAATTTCTTACTGTTTAAAGTAGGTACAGCCTCCACAAGGCTAGACAGACAAGAAAAGTGCACATCTACAACTGATATAGGGCAGCTATAAAGAATTCTGATGTTACACAGCTCTTATATTTACTTTTATTCTTTTTACTCTGAAATGGAGTGGAAAATGCTGAATGCTGTCTCTTTGTAGAGTATTACCCATAGACATGACTTACATATACTTTAGTGTTAACACTCTTTGCAGTTAACTGTTCACATATAGAAGTAAAAAATAACTGAACTGCAGATGCTGTTTTGTTTTCCTCCTACAATGAAGACTTAAAAATAGGATTGAATATAATTATAATCTGCAATGACACATGTGACGGAACACATTTGTTTTGAACAAGACACTGAAAAGACTGAATGAATTTACAATTGACAATTGTGACAACTGTAAATTGCAGAGACATTCCCTCCATCCATTTCACAGGTAACTTAGCTCAGCTGAACTGGCCTTAGCTCTTCCAAAGCAATTATTTGTTAATGGTCAAAGAGAGATTTCACTGCCAGGCAAACAAGCAGGAAGCAGCATTCCACGACAGCTCCCAACATGCATATTGGTAAAAGCTGAAGTTATCACCGCACCTCTTGAACAGTTGGAAGAAGGAATTTGGGTTATTCATATATCATGTGGTATTTTAAATAATTTTCATCACAATCTGTTATTCCCACACTGCCTTGTACTGGTGCTTTCCAGAATCATTTGTAGGGAACTCTACACCTACTGCAGCTTCATCACCTTCTGTCCATGTCGTTATTCTTATCAAAAAATACTAGTGAAACTCAAGTTCTCTTGATGTCTTTTCTAGGGGAAAGTCTGATCTGAAGAGGTCATAGTAAAGTTAATGGACGCTGAACTGATCATTACCTTTTTGAAGTGTCTTAAGCTGGTGACAATTAGTGTATGCTCTTGAAGCACTCTTATACCATTATGGATTTTTGCCTCAAATGGTGAGAAGCCTTATACTGATGAGTGTTACATGTCAGAGAGCAAAGGTGAGAGGTGCGTGTAGTGAAGAGGGAAGGTGACTCTCAAGTGTAAGCCTTCTACGCATGTAAAACTGAAAGCTGTGATTTCGTTTTGGGTAAGGGTTTTGTAGACTGATGGACTGCATACTGTGAGGAAGGTCTCCCCATTGTAGTCTGACTTAAAAGCAGCCTTTTCAGTAGTAGAGGTGAAAGCTTCATTTGCATGAGCCATGCAATACAGTGCAGGAATGCACCGCCTTGCAGTAACTGCTGAGATCTGTTCCTGTAAGTAGCTTGAAGGATGAATTGTTAAAATGAACTTCAGATTTCAGGCATGTTTTGCCCCAAAACGCAAGATCTAGCTTTCTCTAAACAGAGAGTTAAGGCTTCAGTCAGGACTCCCAGTTCACTTAGGAAGGAAGCAAATACATGCAAAACAAATTCTAAAACCTCCAAGAACATAATTGAATTATCACAGAAATTTGGTAGTAAATGCTGCAGTTCTTTCTAATAACCTTATTATTTGGTTATGTAATTTATTATCTCCTTTGTATGTGAAAGGTATCGCCCAGTGTAGAAGATCTATGTAAAGGTAGGGGAGTACAGAGAACTCACTCTTGTGTTTTTTGTTTACACCAGTAAATTTGGGGAATCAAAGTAGTTAATTGCTTCAGGGAGAACTGAAACGTAATGAAAAGGACTTAGCTTTTCTCTCTGATTCCTGTAAGACTGCAAATTTATGGTGGTAGTGTGGATTTAACATGATTACCATACTACTTGAACATAATTTTATTTTTTTTTCTCTGAAAAGCTTGCGTAGTTCATGTAGTATCACCTGCAAAGTATATTGCACTTAAGCTTCTGTGAATACTTTTCTAAGTGTACTGATTCTGATATGTGTGTGAGAAACTTAGTGAAAAATGGTTTTAACCAGTTTGGAGTGAGCAATGTCCTTTTCTGACCGGAATATTTCCTTTGAAATCTAATTGATTAAGAATGAGAATCCAGAAGGCTTGAAGCACTGCTGTCATTCTGATGTTTAAAAAAAGCAAGCTGGATGCCCAGGGCAGCTGCAGTCAAGTCAGTTGGCATTAGGGTTAAGTGAAATAATAGAGAAGGCAGTATGGATTAATGATGTCTGTGGGTTTGTGGAAAACGCCCTCTGAAATAATCTGGTTTTATTCTCTTGATACTTTAATTTGGGGCAATCATTTCTAATTGTGAAGGTATGTGATGTATTTTCACCTCATGCTATATAACATTCTGGGGAAGAAAAATACTTACTCCTATACAGTATCACTGTAGTACAGCCAAGAAGAGATGAATATTTGTTATAGTTCAAAACAATTACTGAAAGGGATCTTATTTAAAGAAGGAATAATTGCAGGGAGTTTTGATGAAGACTGGTACCATGTCCAGTGCTGCTCAATATATCTAGCAATGATCTGAAAATAAATAAAAGGTGAAGGAGTTACGGGATTAACAAAGGTGAGGGAATGAATAGCGAGGCGTAAATAATTCTGAAAAGCCAGCCAGGTTGTGCAGTTTAGATTGCTCTGAGAAAATGGACCCAGTTCAACAAATTCATGTTAGTAAAACCCAGTGTGGGGTCATGGATATAGAACCCCACAGCACGGAACAAATGTACTCAGTCACTTCTTATGAATGGGAGAAAGCTCTGGGCATCATAGCTAACCATCAGCTTGATTGGAATATCACTCCAAGTTTGCTGTTACTCTTGCACATGCAATCAAATATGAGTACAAATATAGAGGTAATTTACCTTTGTGATTCTGATGAAATCAATAATGAAGCTAATGGGAGTTTTAGTGCCTGTACTTCAATACGAATGGTAGACTCGAGCAAGGTGGAAAAAGTAGCTTCCTTCCAGAAGTTCTGGGTAGAGAAAATATTCCTAATGGTTAGATTTAAACTGTTCATGTCTATCTAATATAATTATATGGTTGTTTATATAATTTATCTAATATAAAAAAAACACAAGTGATTTTTTCCAGTGTATCCTGACAAGGAGAGCACTCAGAATTGAAGAATTCTGAGAGGAGCATATGCCAATGGGCAGTGTCAGGAAAGACACTGAAGTAAATCAGTGTTTGGACTTTTTCCACATGTGAGAGTAATTTTTGGAACATATTGTCAAAAGTAATTGATTGCTTTTCTGATTTTTGGTGTCTTCACAAGAAGTATTGGCACCTTGAGGAAGGTAATCATGATAAATGTAATTTACTGGATCTAGTGAGGGAGAGGTAAAAGGGTGGTGGTTTGTAGTATGCAGGAAATCAGATTACATAATCTAATCAAATAATCTCACCTCAAATGCCCTAAACTTGTGCAGCTCTGACGTCAAATCCTTTTAGCTCAGAAAAAAATAGAAAATAATGTGCAAACATCTTTTTATAAATCTCTGCCACATCTTTTCTGATGTATTTCCTTTATCATAAATATTTAAATGTTTGAAATAGTACCACATTGTTGGCATTTGTGTCTTGATGGTGTGGTGGTGGCAAATTTGTAAGACACATGGAAATGAGGGGGGTTTTGGTAGGTCTGTTCTACACATTCTCCTGCATTGGAGCTCCTTGACCATTTGGCCCATGAAAAAGCATTCTTCAGGACTTAGGAGAATCAAAAAGCACACCTCTCTTGTGCTGTGCATGCATTGCTTTGTATTAAAAATGTCTTTTGGTCTCCTTTTACATTACAAGCTTGCCCTTTAGATCCTTTTCAATAGACTTAATTACTACACTTAGTGATGTATCTTTAACTTTTACATATGTTCTCATAATATTAAATTAGTAATTCTATGGATAAACTATGTGAAGTTAGGCGTATGTGCCTTCGGAGTGTTGAAAAAATTAAGTAGGCAGAATGAACAATGAAACTATCTTTTTTTTTTTTTTTTGGCATCATGCTTGTTTGGTTCTGTACTTTCATCATTTCTGTTGAAGTGGAATATCCTGGAACAGTTTCAGGGCAACTTGTGCATGAGTATCTATTTCCTTCAGCATATTGTTCTTGCTATGGTTTAGTACCTGGCTTTGTATTCCTTTCAGATTTTATTGTATAATCATAGTTCTTCCCTCCCCCTCTGCAGTCTTTCACAAATAATTGAAGCAAACGTGATAGGGTTTTGGCGGACCATCTGTTATGTGTGGTATCACATCCCCAACAAAGACAGAGTGGTCTCATGATAAACAAGTAGACAGATTAAGGACTTTATGTTCCTAAACCTTGGAAAAAACAGCTTTTTCCTTTCTTTCCATTCCAACCATGTTGGCTGAATAACATAGTCACTTTTAGCATTTCAGCATTGGTGATGCTTGTGTCAGAAGTTCTGAGTAAATATAATAGATGATGATCAAAAAACCTTAACCTCATGATATTGGGTACTCATAGTTCAAGTCTTAGTGGTTTAGTGACTTTTCTGGGTAAAGTGAATGTTGTTTGAAGTGAAGCAGCAAAGTTTTCACAGTAAACAACTCTCTTCTGCATCCAGCTTTATGTTTTTAGAAACTTTATCAGTTATATGCAAGAGTAGGTGTACTTAGCAGTTACTGTCAGAAAAAAAAATTTTGTTATCAATGCAAATGATACCCCAGGGGATTTTGTATTTCAGTCTTTTATTATTGTTAAATAAGGTTTTAGCCCAACAATGTAAACTAATGCTTTTAGATATTTACTTATCGGTAAGACAAAATGTTTGCATTTGTCAAAAAGAAAAGTTCATGTACTTTGAAATTTCTGTGGCAAGCTTCAGAGTTTAGTTTTGGAAAGTTGAGTTTATATCATTAACCTCCCCTTTCTTAGAATCATTACATTACAAACAGGACTGTTGACCCTAAGCCTGATGGGGTGAATGTTCAGGGTAAGGAGATCTAATGTGGTGTTTCCATGCAACTTGTAGCCAAGCCAGCAGTGTGGCTTTTAGCCTCCTGTTTCCCTACTTACACTGGGAAGCAGGCATGCAGCAGGTTGTCCAGCTGAGCTACGGGCCGCTTTATCTTACCATGGAGGTAGAAGATAGGTTTGAAATCTAAAGTCATCTTTGTATTCTTCATCCTGAGTTTCTGTTTGTGCTTAAGGAAGAACTTCGTTTTACAGTCTGTAGAGAAATGTGACATTCTCCGTAAATCACTACCAGAGCCCAAGGGTGACAAATGGGAAAACCCCCACAGATTTTTACTGCTAATCTTCTAGCTCCCAGTTCTGATTACTCTGCCTCTTCTGAAACACATTTCATGTATCAAGGAAAGGGAAATGGATACCTGGAACTGGAGAAAATGACTGAATGGGTTCTGTTCTATATCATGTTTTGGTATCATGGCATAAACCACAAATTTGTCAGCCAGCCACAGATTAGTAAAGCTTAAAGACTTTCATTAGTTAATTAAAGATAAAGATCTCTTGATATTTACCAAATCTCTATAAAAAGGATAGGTCACACTCTAGGAATGCTACTGTAATTTAGGTACTGGAAGAAAAACCTTTCAAATGTGATCTGCTGAGCGTATTATCTGCTTTCATTTTACATTCATGTTTGTGACAATGCAGCATTTATTTCCCTCCTTGTAAAATGAGTTCTATTCCTACTTGTATTATTCTTAGTGCACGCTGTTTTCTGTTTACTTGCTGTGAATATTTCTCCAAGGTATTTGGAACATGCTCATCATTGAGTTGTATGTGTGATTTTATACTTAGTGTACATGTGAAAATTAGTGTCTTACATTTCATTTCTTCCATAGAAGTGCAACCCTGCCATGCATTCCCTTTGGTAATAACATCAGTTGTAGATTAGCTATTCTGTTAGTTTGAATAAGTTTCTAAAGACAACATGGCCCCTCATTTTGCAACTCCAGGTTCTCCTAGCTTTTTTTATAAGCCCTCGGTACTTGATCACTTAATAGTTTTCCGTACGATCCTCAGTTGCATCTCTGTCACTTTGCATCTTAATCAGTGCAAAGCATTTCTTAAACTGGTCTATCCAGCCACCCAAAGCAGAATGACTGATTTTAACTCCTTCTGAAAAACTGCAAATGTAGAACAGAGATTTTTATAGGGTTGAAGCTTCTCTTGGCCTCTCTAAAATCTTCATAGAGCCTTTTATTGGCTCTGCTGAATACTGCTGTTCTGCTGTAGTTTAATACATTGGCCTGGGACATGAACAGTCCCAGGTCAGGGACAGTTTGTCTTTGAAGCAACATCTTTTTTACTGATACTTGGCATTGCTAAGTAACATGCAAGTTACAGTCTAAATCATTTAACCACAGTAGAAAATGGGTGCCATAAGACTTGCTGCATTTCTTTGAAATCCATTTGTAGAACTGATGTGTGTCACCTTAAACACATTTTCTTTTTTTTTTTTTTTTCTTAAAACAATGTTGTATTTAAGCTGTGCTCTAGACTAGGCAACCTAATATGCTTCTCCTGTTTCTTCAGGGAACAGGTCAAACCAACACCTGCAGGAAAGTCTTTAGATTTGTCAGAAAGTATTCAGCAATCAGCTTCACTTTCCAGCGATTTCTTGTATCGACTGTATTATTTCAGTATAACATCATGTATATACCATTTTGTAATCCTTTTCTTAGAAGCTCCTTTTATTTCCTTCCAAGTCTAGTGAACTACAATATTTCTAAAACTTCTGAACACTTGCAAAATTATGCCAGAGTTACACTAAGAGGGCAGAAGAATTTCTCTTTTGTGTTATTCAGTAATAATTGAAAGGACTTTGAAGGAAGGGCTTTGATAGTACCAGAGAATCATGTATTTATTGACATAAAATTTATAAGTTGGCTTTAGATTTTTAAATGTATATCTCAATCTGTGGAAAGCCATGTTTTTTCCCTTTTACTTTTGGGTCTGACCAAGTCTTCTATTTTCTAGCATCTGTGTTCATGGTTAATTTTTACAAGAATTTATCTATAATGGAGACCTGGAGAATTCTTTTCTTATTTAGTCAAAGTTAATTAGGATAGGACTAAAGTTAGTTGTTGTATGAAATGTGCCTATCATAATCTCTAGGCACATGTACATAAATTAATACATAAAAATGACCTCGTTGTCAAATAAAGAGAACTTACCAACCTTCTCTTTGCTTGTGCAGCCAGCCCCTCAGGCGAAAGCCTGAATAAATAGATAAGCCCTGCAGCATGCCTCGAAGGCTTGTAAACGTGGACTCTGCCAGACTGTTTGGGTTAGGGAATTTGAGAGAACCTTGCCATTGGGCAATAAAACATATGCATTTAGGGTTGTTGGTGAGAGCAAATCAGCTGACCTCAACTTCAGGAGTAGGACAGAGACTGATTTAATGTTTCAGGGATTTATAACTCCAAGCAGCACCTTGAATGTTGATGATTTACACTGTTACAAAGTGATGCTGCTGTAGGATTTTTTTTTCTGCTAAAGGCATGGCTGTCAGTGCACAGTATTTTTTCAAATTTTTTCCACCTGGAATAGCAATTTAGTATTTTGGGAATAAGTAATCAGGTCCAAATATAGGGAGGTGATGTCTACTTACTCTGCAAAATGTACATATTTTTAAAATTCAAGCTTATATGTGACATTTATGATTCAGTATTTGTATAAAAAAGAGACAAAGCAAAACCCTTATGGTTATTTCCCTAAGCAGGATAGAGTATAGTGCTAAAGCAACAACAGGAAAAGGAGCTCTTTATTCATGTTGCTTTTTCAATTATTAACATGCAAGTTTGTTTTTATTTTGGTTGATCGCTTCTTGAGAAAAAAATAGAGCTGAGCTCTTACAAATAATCATATAACAGCAGAAAAATAACTTTTTTATGCTTACCATAAGCTATCTATAGTCTAGATTTTTAGATTTTTTTTTTAAATGTAGTTGGTTGCATATATCGCAGAAGGGAAGGAAGGAATGTGATATTGAAGACCCTTGCTCCACTGATTTAAAAATTATCTCAAGTAAAGTTTTTATTAGAATAAGAAATAGTATGGCAATATTATGGAACTTATGCTGAATAAGAAAATTAAAATTTACTAATCACTCGTTAGTATTATTAATCATTAATTATTAATTAATGCTATTAATCAACTGAAGGGACAGCACTAAAGTGGAAAGAAAGGAAGAAAACTCAGTGAAAAACAATCCTTGTTTACTGGGAACATGACCTGCTGGACATGTTTGTAACGTGGTAAACAGTCTCTTGTGCTTTTGAGGCAAATGGTAAGTCATCTGTTGAATGCCATGGAAAGCGTATCAACTGAACATAATTTCATTATATTTTTCTACTTACTCTAGAGATTAATACTATTTAGTATCCTTCAAATATGTATAGAAGTGCTTATTGCAATGCAATCTGGTGATGGAAAAAATAGGAATGAATAGAATAATCATGAGATCTTCATAAAGAAAATGTAAATTAAAGAATCGATTTAAATTCACTTAGGCAAAGTGGTAGGAGTCTTACTGATTTCACATGTCCAGGAATAAGTTCTGTGAGAGGATTTTGGTGCCTTTTTAGCTCTCTTTATGCATAGTATCTTAAAGGAAATTGGACTTTTTTTGATTATTCAGGGCCAAATATTTGGTACATAAGTATAAGTGGAGACCTTGAGAGATTTATTAGTGTTTTTCATGGTGGAATGTATAGTATTTGGATTAGATTTTTGGAACAAAGTAGTAATTTTTTCCAGTTTATTACTGTTGGGGAAAAAACTGCTATTTAGTAAGCCAAGTTTCGCTTTTGCACATAGCTGATAGAATAGCGCTTTTCGATTACTAGAACCTGACCGCAGTAGGACAAGTACTGATGGGTTTTGAAAGAGTGGAGCTCCTACAAAGCAGTCACAAAAGACCATTTCTTCCAAAGGCTTAAAATGAAAACAAGAGGTGAATATCAAGATGTAGAAAACATATCTCAAAGCCCAACCTCGTTTTTAAGATTAGGAAATAAATTGGATAAAAGAAACCTTTAAATTTTTTAGGCGACATGTAGTGTTACTTGGAAAAAAACTATCTTGGTATTTTTGAGCAAGTTGAAAGCTGGAAAGCAATTTATCTCATTTCCCAAGGAAGTAAATAGTTTGATTTTTGAAGTGATTTCTGCATAGGTCAATATCTAGCTATCATTCTAAAACATAACAGGCTTCAGTTGTTTTCTTTAAAACTTACAGTCTATTTCCAAAAATTATGCTAGAAGATTTGTAATAAGGGGTTGAATCCCATTATAAAACCGAGGTAAAACCCTGGACTTAGAAGCAGTAGGGAAATAAATTCTTTTTTTCATGTGAGCCCGGAAGAAATACTGATGTGTGCTAAAAAAAAAAAAAGCTATGAATCAGAAACTTTAACAAAGAGAAAAAGGCGAATCCAACTTATAAGCCATGGGTGTTACAAGATGTCAATGGAGCCTAGTGTAGAAATCAAAATTGGACAAGGAGCAAAAAAAAAGTCCCCCAAAACCACTTAATAAACTAAGCAGGAAAAGAAATAATATACTAGTATTCATGGGTAACATTAAACTGTGCTGAATCCTTAGCATGAATGCCAACTGGAGAGCTAGTTATTTATACAATGTGGAATATTTTCAATGGAAAACTCTGACTTGACCTGGTTTGGGGAAATGTTGGGTCAGTTCTTTCTCTGAATAGCTAAAATTAATAGTTCTGTAATGCTCTATTAAGCATCTGATTCTAAAAATGTATCTTAAAACAACAGCTAGTTCTGACTCTTAAGCAGATCTTTTCTATTGATTGGTGACATCTTAGTTTTATTTGGCATCCTGTATTTATTATTATTATTGTTTCACTTGAAAAAACTCCATAGTTCTCTTCTGTTTATATATCCCATCCTCATACTGACTTCAGCTTTTGTGTCTGTGACACCTTAGTCAATGTTTTGGACATCTTTTAAAGACAAATTTAACCTGGCAAGACAAGATGATTAACTTAAGTAGTTCTTTCCCAAAACTTGGCCTAATTCTTCTTCCAGTGAAGTAACTATCCCTTTTACTTATGAGGAGATTTTTACAAAGAAATATTTTCGCTGTTGCAATAGTGTTTTTTAATTTTTTCCTTGCAGCAAATCTTCTCTGCAGTTCTGTTTTTAAATAGGCAACAGATTATAGTGTAAATTTTTAAAAAAATCTCATGTTTTCCAGGAAGATTTATTTTCCTCCAATGCAGTACAGCAGTGCAGAAGCATGTATTATTCCGGTGGTCAAAACTTGTACGGAAGCCCCTCAGAAATGTCAGAAAAAAAATTCTGTATTTAGATAGAGTTCTAACAACTAGATTTACTTTAAATGATTTGCAAACTTCCTTCATTGACATAACTCAGCTTTAAAAAAAAAAAGCTGTTTCTCATTATTAATTCTGGTTTGATAAATTTATTAAAAATAATATACAATTGAAAAGCTACAAACCTTTTTTTACAGGCACGATTAGCAGTATCAATCTAGACAAAGAAAAAACATTGCAGAAAACACTACTGTATGTTCATGGGCTTGACACTCTTCCATTTACAATAATGTAATTTCTAATGACATTGTACATAAACCTAACTTTAGAAGTGTGTTTAAGATGTAAGACAATTTGTATTAAAGCATCAAATTTTTTTCATTTAAACATGGCACATTAAGCAGAAATATTAAAAAAAAAACCAACACAAAAACCCAAAAACTGAAAACCTTTGGAATTTCAGCCATAAGCCCATGTTTCATGTGTTCAACTGGGACACTTCTCACCCAAAATGCTGAAAGCTGGTTGTCGAGGTGAAAAAAATCCCTAATTCCTGGGATAAGGCTTCCCTGTGAAAGATCTTAAAAAAATTCAAGTCTGCTAACTTTTATTAGGAGAAAGTCAGTACCACCAAGAGTCTGTGTGCATTTCCCTTATTCTCTGGAAGATAAAATACATATGTGCCTCTTTGGAAACTCCGGAGGTTTTCTTGTTATGTGACTGTCTTTTGCTGCAAAGAGTCCTGGCTGGCTTCCGAGTAAATGAAGTGGTGTGAATACTTACATGGGAATCAACTATATTACTATTGGATTCAAAAGGGGGCTCTGATTAAGCAATACATAGTCATGATGTGCAAATTATTTTAAGGGTTGGCCATATGCCTTCTTTTGTTGAAGCTGAATTTGGATATCCCAAATAAGAGAAATACGCTTGAAACACAAAAGAAATCATGCCATGGATTCTTGTGTTCCCTGTGTCCCTACTTGGCTTCCTTGTGATCAACAATTGAATTCTGAGGGTTTTTCTCCTACATCTTGAGCTTTTTTCAGTCCTGTTGTTTTTTGTTGGAGCAAATGAAACTTATCTGAGGTGAATTAATTTTGTTGCTGTCTTCAAAAGTTTCTTAGTCTCTCTGCTGAAACTATCTGTAGTGTGGTTCATCGAAACACAAGTTGGGTGTGCAAATATTATATATAGTTATATTCGTGCTATTATTTACTCATCATTCAACAGAGTAGTCTTAAAAATACTGTTTATAGTACCAAGGGATTTTTTCATTTATGTGAAATACTTAGATTTCAAAACATATGGATTTTTTTTTAATGACCTTAGAAGCTTGGAACTGATTCCATACTGCATTTCTTACCTTCCAAGTATAAAAGTTTTCTGTTTTTCTCAAAAAGGGATGGTGAGATTCGGTATCATGCTATGAAAAATGATAGTGGTACAGTGCTTCATATATTAATGCCTTTCGTACTTACCTGTCAAATAGAAGAAGAATAATGCATGAATACATGTCTTCAGGTTCAGTTTCAGAATATAACCCTTTTCAGAACACATTCTGATTTGCTTTCATAAATAGCATTGAATATCGTGAGTATATACAGCTTCTCCAACACACCAATATTTTGAAATATATTCAATATTTATTCTAATATTCTGAACTCAATATTCAGTATTCAGTAGTCCAAAACATAAAATGCCAGCATGGTTTTACCCTGCTGTCTATTTTGAAAGCTTATGTTGATTCCATTTTCTCATCCTACAGAGGATTGTTTTTAAAATAAAAACTTTTCCTGAAAGTCTACTTTCTGTTTTCATAAGTTAAAACTTTCTGCTTGATACTGTGCCTCAAATGCACAGGGTTCATGATGCTTTAGTTACAATAGTTCAGCACAATATTGACGTGCCCAAAGGTCTTTGGGGTTTTTTTTAGTGGAAGCGAGTGGTCATCTTCTGCAGCTGGTTCTGTACTTTGGAGGAAGTTGCTTCTGAGAAAATGTGGAGGCTGTGGGCTTGCATCACTGTTACTATCCCCTGTGGGATGATTTCTGTAAGTGTAGATTATAAATAGAAAGTTGCTCATCACCTGATAGTGGAAACGCAGAGGTGGGTAACGTGCAGTTCTCCGAAGCTCAAATCCCTACACTGGTGAGACAGGCCCAACACTTTAATAGCAGAAAACCAGGCTAGGCAGAGCACTTCATTGAGTGACACTTCATGTACAGAGTTGTTCTGCCTTAAAAGGAGAAGTGAGCTTCTAGCAGGTCTTTTTCATCAGCCTTTGATTCTGTTGACTCTTAAAATGTTCCATTCCTCAAACTCAGATTAAACACATTTTCTTCAATTATGTATCTCTTTCTCCATGCTTTTGTATTGTACCATACGTTCATTCTGTCAATTGATCATTTTGCTGAATATTGCCTGATCCCAGATTGTGTGTCTCTTATCAAAGATGTATGTAAATGAAGTAATAGGTACGATTCACTTTGCGCTTGCTGTTACTGAAGTACTGTACCAGTTTGATCTCAGAAGGCTATACAGTAGTGGATCAGATGGGTGTTTCAAAATTTTGTAGAATGTTTTACAAACAGAATTAAAAAGTGGCTCTGACAATCAAGGAGAAAACTCATTAATGCCATTTTACGCCTACTCCTTCTTCCTGCAGCCCCCCCCCCGCCCCCGCCAAAAAAAAAACCCCCAAACAACCATACCCCAAACCACCTCACCCCAGCTATGTGGGAAGGCATCTTTAAGGTTTTGGTGTTTCCAAATTTAAATAACATTGAACAGCTTGGAAGGCAACAGAATAAACAAACAGTTCAACTGCACTGAGAGAGTATGTCCATAAGTAATTTAGTTTATAGTGTGGAAGAAAAAAGTGACTGAACACTAATTAGTTTACTGTATTGTTTGTAATATTGTTATATGATTAACAGGGCATAAATGGAAGAAGAAGAGTGAAGGATTCTGCATTAGTACTATGGATTGCCTCAGCCTTGATATAAACATGAGAGGATTATCTCTCTATTAACATGCTGTTGGCAAAAGATGAAATGTTCCTGGTGTTGCTCTGTAGAACATCCAATTTTCCAAATAAGGACATGAAATACTCTTTTCCAAGGGTCAAAGATAGCAAAGGAAGAACGGAAATCTACTTTCTTGGGCAATGATGCTTGGGTCTATGACGAAAGAAGAATACTGCAGATGGGGTTTTTTTAGGTAGTGGCCGGGCTACTGCTCATCCCAGGAGAAAGGTGACAATACTTTCATATTTTAGGAAGGGTCAAGTGCTATGGTAAGTTGCAGAGAGAAAAACTTGCTGAGAATTAGTCAATAACCTTCCCACATAAAATATTAAAACATATTTTGTGTTCTAACTTTTTTGAAAGAGGTTTAAAATTGAAATTTAAAACTCAAAACTCAGACTTTGGAGCTTGTAACATTTTACTGTATTTCCTATTTTTCAGTAGCAAAGACAAGGAGAGTAAGAAAAATTCAGTTTGTATAACTTATTGTTGAAATTTTCTATAGAAATTTACTGGCAGTCAGAAAGCTATTTTTTGCTGTAAGCTTGTCAAATAAAAAAATTGATCTCCAACTAGAATGATATTTCATTTTGCATCTTGGAGCTAATGTTACTGAATACTCGGTGGTAACCTAAAACAGTGAAGTGGCTTTATAAGCTCCTAGCTGAAGAGCCAATAGAGATGAGAATCACAAAATCATTCAGGCTGGAAGGGATCTTGGAGTTTTCTAGCCCAATCTTCTGCTCAAAGTAGGTCAGCTATGAGGATCATGAGGGCTTTGTCCAGTTGGGTTGTGAAAGCCTCCAAGGATGGAGGTTGCACGCCCTCTCTGGGCCCCTGTTGTCTGGGCTTGCTGTTGTCCATTTTCCTGTTGCACATATCAGTGAAGAACTTGGCTTTATCTTCTTGCTAGCCCCCTAGGACTGGATAGTACTGGAAGGCTACTGTTAGGTCCCTTGCAAAGCTTTGTATTTTTTTTCCCAAGCCAAACAAGCCCAGTTGTTTCAATATCTCTTCAAAGGACATGTGCTTCTGTGCACTGACTATTTTTGTAGCCCTGTGAACTTGCTTGAATTTATTGGTATTATTCCTGTACTAGAGAATCCAGAACTGGATGCAGTAGGTGCAGACAGTCTGACAAGAGCAGAGTAAAAGAAGAATAATTGCTTCCCTTGAATAACTGGTTATGCTTCTGTTGATACAGCCTGGGGTGCTGTCAGCCTTCACTGCTGCCAGGATACACTGTAGACTTGTATTGTGCTGTCCATCAGGCCCCTCAAATCCTTTTTGTTTCAGTAGAACTGTTCTCCAGCCAGTCTGTCCCCAGCCTGTACTGTTGTTGGGGTTAGTCCATCTCAAGGGAAGGACTTGGTGTTTGTCCTTCTTGAACTCCATGAGGTTGGTCAGTTCTTCCAGCTTGTCTAGGTCTCCCTGAATTTACTCTATTTCTGCATGGCCAAGATCAGCACTTGCTAAGATTCTCTGTCTCAACTTATTTGTATGTGTGTAAGTGAAAGAGAAGTAATTGCATCTTACTGCCTCTAGTCACCTGGAAACCACCAAGAGTGTGTGAGGCAGTAAGAATTACCACTGGTCAATAGATGTTAATAGCAGACTTGTAGCATTTCTCTGCATCAAATACTTAACTTCTTGCTGGTGATGGGGTTTCATGGTAGTGTGGATGATGACAGTATTCCCTCCCTGATGACTTCCTATCTGCAGAAGACGGTGGCTTGTGAAGAACAGATGTTCTTGGCATTCACATTAGGTGCGTTCCTTCCCCAGAAGGAGGGTAGCTCCGTGGTTAGTCTCCAAATACTTGTATGAGATGTCTATGCTCCCCCCTGCCTTTTTGCTTCCCAAAGAAGCAATAAGGAAAAAAGTCTGTTAACAATGAGTTTCATATTGGTTGAAAAACATAACAAATCTCCCAGATACAGCAAACATGCTGAATAACCCTGAATACTGAGGGGAAATTTCTCTTTAGGGAATGGCAATACCACATTTTGAGGACAGGAGAGACTAATGGATATCTTGAGACTGTATAAATTAGTAGTCCTGCATAAGGTAAGATAACATGCTAGTTATTTATAGTCCTAACAATAATTCAACAGTTAGGTCTCTCCTATGCATTTAAACTGTGATATAAGTAAGAGTTCTTCTGCACCAGATGGTCTACTTGACATAACATGTTAGAGGAAAAAGTCAATCCATGTACTTGCTTTTAACCTCTTGATACAGTAGGTGTTGTCCTTTGGAATGTACCACTAAACACTGCTTCTATAATGCCATTGTAACAGTGAGTCAACTCACTGTGCAAGTTTTATTCTCATTTTGTGATTTCTGAACTGGAAGTTGCTTCTTTAAGATTTTTTTTTTTTTTTAGAGCTTTAACAGCAACTTGTAGATGACAGCTGTCAGATGTGCTGCAGAGTTCAGTAAGTTTGGTTGTGTTTCTGAAATTTCCACAGTTCTTACATGGGACAAGACTGGTGCAGTACGCATGCAACAAGTAGAACGCAGCTCACTTACTGAAACAATGAACTGTGATATAATGCGTGTTGAAGAATATTTTTTACAATTCTTTTAGGAACTATTTGTAAGGTGTTTAAAGTGCCAAAGATAGTTTTATCTATTTCCTGGATGAAACTATTATGACATTGCGCAGGAAAGTGTTTAGCCACTTAAAAATTCATATCACTAATTAATGCCTTTAACATGTAAGATATGAATAGTCATTCAGATTCTGATTGGTGGTTTTTTTTTTACTCTCCTACATTGTGTCACTAAAGCTTACTTTTTTTTCTTATAGTAGTATTTTTCTTTTAAAACTGAAGACCAGACTCATAGTGGGCTGTCAAAGCAGCATCGCTTTTTTTAGTGTTGAGAGTGACATCGTGTTTCTGTCCTCTCTTTATATGGAAAAAAGACACTTTGCAGTGTTATGTAGAAGACTATACAGATCTTTGAGCTTGGATGTGTTTAGTACAGTTGATATTCTTGAGCTAGCTGAGGATGGGGATGAAGAATGCCAATGCTCACAGTTTAGACAATATCTTACCTTCAGTTAACTGCTGAGATCCCCTAGTGATTTCTTACTGGGATCATTATATGAAAGCAAAGTTTGTAAAGTCTTGAGACAGAAATGAAATATTTCCACCTCCAAAAGTTCGAGGTGATTGAAGAGACCTAGAGTTGGGTAGATATTCGGTGTGCTCAAATCCCCTGTAAAGACTAGGCTTTTCCCTTTAACTGATAGTCTAGATCCACAAAGGGAGGTACTCTTCAAGGTGTGGGGTTGGGGGTGGTGGTACACTTGCCCCAAATCTGTACCATCAAATCCATTGCCCAGCTTCAGTCTAAATCTGTCTTCTAGTTTAAGACACACTTTGTCCTTGGAGTCTTTTATGGACTGTTTAAGTGTTTTCCACCCACCTGACTGAATTTCATGTGCTGTGAACCTAGGAAACTCCAATATGTTTCAGGAGGAGCTGAGGCATCTGCTTCTTCTGAAGGTGGCGTACATTTCAGTAGGGAATGAGAGTCCCAGCTCCAGTTCCATAACAGTTTAGAGTGTAAGGAAGAATGTCATAACTGGTTAGCATTTGAGATGAAACTTTGCATGGGCAGGTAATTTTAAACAGATTTTGCAGAGATACAAGGGCTAACTCCTGGAGTAAAATGGATGAAGTGGGCTGGCCAGAATCTGTTGGATTAGGTGGGAAAAAGTGTTAATACCTTCTGACTATATATCAATGAAGGTGGGGATTTTTTTCCTTTGGCAACTCTGATGTTTATGCTCCATGTAATTGTACGTTTTTACCTTCATGAGAGGGTGGTAAGTGCTAGAAAAAGCAATACAAAAGTCAAAGTGGGCAGAGCCCTTCCAGAGAGGGAAGGTGGTCTCTAGGGAGAAATTAGTTGGGTGTTAGGCTGAAGCAGGCAGTTGCTGTGCTGCTTTAGGCTGGAGTCCTATTGTCAAGAAAGATGTAAATAAACATGCTGCTTGGGGTGTAGAGCTCCCTGTTTTGTGTGCATCCACAGCATTAATGATGCAGCTCCATCCATAGCGCAGTGCATCATGTCTATCAGCTTTTGCTGCTGATCTGCAGCACTTGCAGATGCTGAGGGGAGGTGCTCAGGCACCTCCACTGACTCCCTTGTTCATGTACATGCTCTGAGTTTGCTCAGTCCCATCTGCTGCCTCTAGTGACAAAATGTGTTATTTGTTACATCTGTCGACTCAGTTTGCCTGCAGTACAAAGCTATAACCAAACTTCTGGCTTTTTTCTTATACATCTTTAATATCATTGTTTATTTGTGCATCTCTTGCTTAAAACCCAAAGGAAGTAACGAGAGAGCTTGTGTTTTAAGGTAAAGCTGGGTGGCTATGCACTGTTACCTCAATACAATAGTTGTCTTATAAAACTCCCAGTAATGATGAGTCCAGTTTGAAGGACTCATTTGCTACCAGATGTCTTCTGAGGCAGAATCATGAGAAATTGTAGGTCTTTCTGTGCTTGTTTAATGTTGATTGGACCGACATTTACCACCCCTGTTTTGAGGAAGAAGCTGTTGGTTTTACCTGCAAGGTTTTTGCTGTGTCAAATCCAAGTTGGTGGAATATTAGAGTTGCAACAGGAATGCTATTATAAGTTTCTGAGCAGAAATATTTTCATATCTGCTCCATGTTTTAATGAACTGTTCCATGTTTCTATTTCTTCTAACTGAACCAACAGGTTTAAGTTCTGGCTGGTTATCTTTCCTGAATATGGCTACAGACAGGGCTCCTAGAAGTGTTTCCTCAGTCATCAGGACTATGTTAAGGGCCACCATGTGCCAAGTGACTAGTTTTACGTTTGTTATATTTATATTTATACATAAGATGACTCTTCTGGGTAACTTCTCTTTGGGAATTTGGTGTCGATCTTTTATATTTTTTATTTCTTTGTGTCACTGCGTAAGTGAGAGTAGAAACCAAAAAAAAAAAATAAAAGCTTTACATAAATTCTCTGTTAAATGTCTGCTGAGAGTCTATCAAGTAAATGTATATGAAATTTTTAAACCATTTAAAAAAATATTTTTCTAATGAAATAGTGTTGAAAAGATGTCTACAAGATCAAATACAAACAGCTTACCTGTCCTGTGTGTCTACTGCAAGTTCTTCCTTGCTTTTCAAATGATACACCTAGTTACAGCTACAGTTAAATTTTAGTGTGAACAGTTATAGGTAAAGGCTCACTGTCCAGTATCATAAATTATTAGCAACGACCCCTTCAGGTTTCTGTTTTTCTTATAGGTACAATATGCCTCATGTACTGTTCCCATGATCACTTTTGATCTGTGCAGACATTTAAAATAACTTATGATCTGGATTATAAGAACTGACCACTTTGAGTTTTTTCTTTGTTATACATCATAATCTTTGAAATGAATTGCCAATGTAGTTGCAGTTCTGGAGAAGAGTATTTAGTAATTATCAGCTTGTGCTGATATAACATGAAGACAATCTCTTATTTGATCAAGTAGTAATGCTAAATAGGTTTGGTTATGCATTTTAAAGATTTGTATTGTTAGTGGTATATTTTCAGGATAAAGTGTTTTAACATAGTATATCAGGGACAAATGTGTTTCTATTTTGTAAACCTTCCAAATTCGATGGGTGAAATCATAATCGTCAGAACGGTAGTCAATGGGGAATAATACAGGCAACAGCTGTGTCTGTACTGCCGAAGTACAAGGTATGTCTCTTCCCATGCACCTTAGAACCAAATGCAAATGTGCTGTTTCTCTGCTCATTCCTTTCTTTGCTGTGCAGGTAGAGCCACTCATGCTACCTAGGGGTTAGGAGCAGCAGGTTCTCCACTCTGGGTGCTTGGGAAGCAGGGGCTGCAGCGGTACCTGCCCTGAAGCTCAGATATAGGTTAGACTGTAAGAATATTTTCATATCTGGTCTTGATGGGTCCCATCTTGATCAAAGTAAAGCAAGAAAGGACAGCTAGCTGACTCACTAGGAAATGTCTGGGGACAAAAAAGGATGCTTTCCTGTATTTCATACCTTCAATAACATGCAAAAGCACATTTTGCTTCAGCTTTCAGCTGCTGCCCTGGTCCGAAGTAGAGCTGTCTTGAGGTTGGTTTAGTTTGGTCTAAAATCAGAGTATTCCTACACACTGTCTCCCAAATATTGGCCAATATAAAACTGTAGCCCAAATTAAAATGCTTGTGTCTGTAGTGGATGATGGGGAAAGGAACAGGGAAAGGAGATGGCTGTCCTCACACTACTCTTTCAAATTTAAACAACATGAAAGTGAAATGCATTGGGTTATTGTCTGTATAAATGCGGTAAGGAAACGAAGACATATTTCTATCCTAATGTTAAGAGATAAGGAAATATAATACTATATGGGAAATCGTATAGAATAGGCATTGTATATGAGTGTGTAAGTGTAAACAGTCCCCCCTTTCTCTGTCCTCTTCCTTGTCTGTTTTGATATAGGCATCGGTAGCCCTTTAGGCTCCCAGCTAGTCAGTCCCCAGCCTGTACTGTTGCTTGGGTTTTACTGCTTACTAGTAGCCACCACCATGTTTTTGTGGTGTTTCCTTGCCATTATCCTTATGGTGGGATCATCACCCCATCATCCAATTAAGTTCCTATGCTCATACTGTCTCTCACTTGTATGTATTTGCTGTTTTGGTCCAAAAGATGCTAACCTGGAACAGTTGGCTTGTTGTTGGGCAAAGAATTTTTTAGAGTGGAGAAATCTTCCCTTTCCTTTTCCCTGCCTCAAGTCCAATGTCACAAAAAAAAAAAGAACAACCAAACTTTTTTGTGATAGTCTGCACTTTTAGTAACAAAGTTAGTACCACTCCTGGTTTGAAGCATTGCCATGGTTCATGGCATTGGATTGTGTGTAGTTCTTTGGATGCAATTTGAACAAGCACGTAGCTTTTTTAGACATTGCTTTGTCAGTAAGCAGGTGACTTCAGTGACAGCTTTGTTTGTGGATATGCAATCAGGCCCAAAGAATTGTGGGAAAGCCACAAGAGAAGATTTCTTGTCATCTGTCAAGACTTGTCCAAGTAAAAATAGCAAGTGGAGAAAAATATGAAATTATGTATATTTAGCCAAAAGAATGAAATACAAAAAAATAGAAAAATATATTGAGAGAGAGATATATAGATGGAAAAATGTATAGATGTATATATTTCTTCAAAACACCGGGGGGAAGGAAGATTGAATTGAAGCTCGCAACTGGTTCATAAAAACATCTGATTAAATGGAAGACTTTGAAGGCTGACTTTTTTTCCAATTAGGATTTTTCAAAATTGGCTAGTGCCAACTTATCTTTGCCTTTAATAATGTCAATATATTGACTTCATGGATTCAGAATGAAGCAAAAGTTGTTTGTTTAAAATCACACAAACTAGGATGATAAAGTCTTCAATTATGCCAGTACTGAAGTGGGAGGTGTTCCAGAGGCTTCTGCCTGGGCAGATATTTAGGAGGGCTGATATTAATAGGAATCTAAATTAAGAAGAATGGTAAAGAAGGAAGTGAAGCTATGATATAAAAAAGAACACTACCAGGAGTACTGAGGTGTGCGCTTGAGCTGAATACAAGATAACGTCTTAAGCCTGGACCATTAAAAAGATAGGGAAGCAGAATGGAAGTTTTACATCCTTGCAGGTTTTTAATTTAAAATTAATTTTCATGGAATGACTTAATGCACCTGGATGAAATACTGAAGTTTAGCATGTAACCCTAGCCCAGACAGTGTGACTGTCTTGGCTATCCTGAATTGCTTCTATGCCTGTAAAGAACTGAGCAAACACTGCCAACTATTGGTAGATAAATTGAAAGCATTACTCCCACAACATGCGTATTAACGTGCCATATGCCAGGAGCTAACATATTTAAGCTTATAAAATTGTCATAGAGGATGAGATAAAATATAGTAAGATGTGTTAGCAACTGCATTATTGCTTAAGCTACACAAATCTTAGAAATCAGTATTTTATTCAGGGTAATTCCACATGATGCAATTACAAGTAACAAGAGAAAGAAAATATTTCTATACATAGGAAGCTTCTAGATAAGACTGGTGGCATAGGGCACCTGTACTGCGGTTTGGAAATGACAGTGTGCTTTAAATGGAATTACTGTGGGAACAGATGCTCATGTATTAAGCTCTCAGCCTTACATACAGCTGAAGTTTACTTTCAGGCTTGGGAAGTTTATTTGCAGGCTTGTAGGGAACCTCAATGGGATGTGTGACAAGTGGTCACCTTGCAGGAAGCAGGACAAATTTACATTTTACTTCTGTTAATTCCAGGTGATTTTTTTTTTCTTTTGAATGTGAAATGGAAGTTGATTTAATGATCATAGAGGATACCAGGCTGACAGGTCTGAAAACAGAACCCTTTTGTTTATCAGGAGTCTTAATGTGCCTCATTTGCAAACCGAGGAAGATCCCATCTGTGGGAAGCAGGTTTTCTCCATAGCTTTTTTTCCTCCTCTGGGATTTCTGTTTATGACTAACCGGTAAATGCACCTTGGATAGGCCCTTCTGCTCTCTTTTGCTTATTGGGATAAAAAGGAATGAATCTGAAAGCTAATCTCATGGATTCTCCTATGTGTGTATATGTATTTATTTGAGCTGGTTTATGTTTGAACCATAGTTTTCAGACACAGCAGAAGTTCAACTTTTGTATACTGCTCTTTAAGTAGCTCTAGATCAGTCTGATGGAGTTCACAGTGATTTAGAAGTGAGTTTTGTAGCTTTGTTAGTAACTTAAGAAAACTTACTTTCTAAATAGCCAGGAAAAAAAAAAAAAAAAACATGAATCCAATAGAATTTTATAAATCCAAAATTTTCCGATATCAAATATCCCGAATTACCAGCTTATGAAGATGATAAAGAGGTAAGTGGAGTGAACTTCCAGTTGAAGTTGGGCTGGTAGTAAATTAACTTTTTCTAAAGGAATTCATAGCAATCCTGCAGTGGTAAATCCCATGCTCTAAAATACCATCATATGTAGGTAGAAGGATTGCAAAATAGTTGCCAGAAAAGCTGTGTGTCAGGATTTTGACCCATATATTTGACTCTCCTAAGGAGACTATGGATTGCTTCAAGCAGGTGTCCCTGGCTTCTGTGTTCCCTCCTTAATGTTTTAGAACACTTTACATTTGCTTCCATACAAACAGTTAAATGCATGTGCATGCGGTGTGGTAATCCCCACCCAGGTCTTAACTCCTTGTATTGGTTTTGGCAGGGATATAGTTAATTTACTCCATAGTAGCCAGTATGGGGCTATGTTTTGGATTTGTGCTGGAAACAGGGTTGATAACCCACAGATATTTTCGTTACTGCTGAGCAGCGCTTACACAGAGTCAAGGCCTTTTCTGCTTCTTGCCTCACGCCACCAAAGAGTGGGCTGGGGGTGCACAAGGAGCTGGGAGGGGGCACAGCCAGGACAGCTGACCCCAAGTGACCCAAGGGATATTCCACACCATATGACGTCATGCTTAGCAGAGAAAGCTGGGGGAAGAAGGAGGAAAGGGGGGATGTTCGGAGTGATGGTGGTGTTCACCTTTTTTTTTTTTTTTTTTTTTTTTACTTTTCCAAGTAACCATTAGGTGTGATGGAGCCCTGCTGTCCTGGAGATGGCTTGACACCTGCCTGCCCATGGGAAGCAGTGAATGAATTCCTTGTTTTGCTTTGCTTGTGTGCATGGCTTTTGCTTTCCTATTAAACTGTCTTTATCTCAACCCAGGAGTTTTGTCACTTTTACTCTTCTGATTCCCTCCCCCATCCCACTGCAGGGGGGAGCAAGCGAGTGGCTATGTGGGACTTAGTTACCGTCTGGGGTTAAACCATGACACTGCCTCAGGGAGACCTGTTTAGTCAAAACAGTGTCCTGAATTACTGTTTGACTCTGGAAAATGAAACAAAGGTGATGAAACTTAAATTTTGCATGTCTCCAGAATGAAGTATTTGAGAAAATGGTCTTGCCAAAATTTTGCTTGTAGCTAAAGCAATCTCTTCTTTCTTTCAGAATGTGCTCAGTGTGGATTTGTACTAGAGCAATTAATAAAACCTAGACCCTCTTCATGTTGCCAACATGGAGCTGAATGTTTATGTTCTCATCTGTCTTGTTACCTCTAGTTTTGTCCAAGCTTATAGAAATTAATAATGAAGAAGGGAAAGATTTCAACCACATTTATTCCTTTTTTTAAGCTGATATACTGCCCTCAGGAAAAAGAACATGAAATAACAGGGAAAGACTCAAGCAAAAGAAATATTTTCAATGAAGGGAAAAAAATAACAACAAACTACAAAAGCAAGAGACCACTTCTGAAACTAAAGCTGCCAAAATTTTATTTGAGGGGAAAAAAAAATCTGTGTACCTTTAACATCTTTACGATTTACAGTACCTTTACAAATATAAAGTACCATTGTGATAAGGCAGAGGAGGTTGAGGCAGAATTTGGGAGCACTGATGCAAAGTAAAACCAATCACAATGTCTTGATTTTTTTTTTTTTTTTGTTAGTTAAATGGTGTGCATAGCTTCAAATTGTTGCTGTACAAATTAATGTATTTTGTAAAAAAATCTGACATACTTTGAAAGTTTGGAAGTCCAAAGGTTTATACATATCTCATATTAAAAACAACTTGCAGATGTTACTGACAAAATTAAATATTCTCTCCCATTTCTGAAACGTGTTTGTAGACGCTTTAATTAGATCATATTTTTCCCTGAGTACTTAATTTCCTTTAAGGCTTCTGTTCTACGTAGTTAGATATATTCTTCAGGCCATTAAAGTATCTGGCAGTGAAGATAGATTATGAGCTTCTATTCTTAGAATGACTAGGCTAAATGTACTCTTTGCCATTTTCTCTTAACCTGAATGATGGCAAGTACTTTTTTCATTCTGGGTTTTTTCTCTCTTTTTCCCCCTTGCCCCCCTCAGTAATCATTTATATTTAATCAAATAGATAAATAACAAGTGTATATATAGTTAATACATTAATAAAAACTTCATCTCCTATAGACATGCAACTAATCCTGCAGCTCAAGTTCAGTTTTTTATAATGAGCTCTGGCAGACTTTCAGCTATTTCAGCTTTTATTTCCCACTTTCTTTGAATAAAAATATTTAATTCATTTCAGAACAAATACAGAAGAGTTAAACTGCTGTGATGTTCACAGCCAGCCTCTTTCCATGGTTGTAAGTCCACTTAATTGAAGTTACTTGGGGAACCGAAATTTGCTGTGCTATGGTATGATGCAACACACTGATGGCCTCTAAGGCATGTCCCAGGTGTTCTCTCTGGCTCCCAGGTCCAGATATGTTCCTTGGCAGCTTCTTTGTGTGAGTAAGGATGAGATCGGTGTGATCTATTCTCCTGTAGGCATTTGGTTGACAGTGGAGGGAAGTCTTTACCTTGAGCTAACTGGTCTGGGGGAGCAAGATTATAGGGCTTACACTGGAGCTCAGCTGCAGTGCAGCATACACATGATCAAGAATCTCATATAGATCTGAAGTTAAATGTCAACAAGCTGCCTTTAAGTGTTACCAAACATTAAGATTTATCTTGCTTTGTCCATCCTTTCTCCTTCTGATGTAGAATTTTAGCTTTATTTTACATTTTGAATAGCATTTAGAAATCATGCAGTTAAAATGCAGTAGTTCATATATTTTTTAATACCATGTGATGTGCTGAACAGCGTTTGTTCTGTAAAACCCCTCTCACCTTCGCTGAATGCCACTTAAGGAACAAAAGCAGTACTGAACTTTAAGGCCCGCAAAAAAATGCTGGGGCACCTACCTACAGTTTGTTATTACATTCTGTACCTGCACTTAAAATGTGCAGAATTCTGTTTATTTCCTTTCATAAGTATTTTGCCTGCCTTAGAGCTCATTCGTGAAAATGGATCTGTGTGAATCTATAGCCACCAAAAGTATAGTTGAGTGTTTATGAAAAGAATAAAAAAAATCAAGACCAAGTGCCCAGATCAAAATACAGGTTCTCCACTACAAATGCAATTTCTCGAGAAAGAATAGGGACCGTGTCATTTTAGCACAGGTTGCTAGTACGTCTTGCTTAGAAATTCAAGCAGTGTGTTATTTCTCTGTTAGAATGTAGTTTCTTCAGATAAACTACCATAGAGTTAATAGGATAATTCAGTCCAACTGTCTTTTTTAGTAACACTTCCAGCATTTATTTTAAACTTAATGTGAGGAGTATTTATGGATATTTTGTTAAATTAAAAGGTTGATTTGTCACAGTCTCTTCTAACATTAATTTTCCTACTTTGGTTTGTATTGAGTTGGACTTCAAGTATGTAGTAGAGGGACTCCTTTTTCTTTGTGGTTGGTTTTTTGTTTCTTCTTCTAAAGAGCTACTACAGAACAACCACCTAGAGTATTTCTAAGCTGTATTTTAGGATCACATTGATAGCTAACATATATTTTTAAATATGGAGTTTTCTTTAATTGAAATGGGCAGAATAAAGACAGTCGGACAAAATCTAAGGCAGAAACAGCAGCCATGGAAGTATCTGACTTTACAGAAGTCTTAATATGTTGCAATTTTCTTTTTCTCACTAGGGAGAAGCAAAACATAATACAATATCAAAACTGAATATAGCTCAAAGTCCATGAGTTCAAAGTACTCTAGCTTGCCAACTTGTTACTAAAGGCACCTTCTCCCAGTTTGATTACTGGCACTGAAAATAGTTTGTGCATGGGTAGCATCTGGCATGAAGAACATCTCTGACAATGAACCTTCCTTTAAGGAATTTGTATTCGTTTGTAAAACACATATCCAAAGCTGGTTTGAGTTTCTTACTTCACTGTATCTTTATAATGATTTCATAGGTCCAGCAGATCACTGAACTCATAATGTGCTTCATCCTCAAATAGACTTAACGTTAAGTGAGCAAGATACTTATTAACATGAATGACAGCAATATAAGGTTTTTGTTTAGTATTATGTGAGAAGCAAAATGTGATTAGAAAATTCTGTAATTGAAAATAACTTCCCAACTCAATTCCTAAAACATAGTTTCTAAAATTTGTATTTCTTAAAGAAATGGGAGTAGGCCATCCTTATGTAAATCTGTTGTGAATATGAATTTTCTCCTCAAAAAAAAAATGTTTTCTTGCCAATCTGAATTAAATGTTCAAAATTAGTTTCAGCTAAGATAAACTAAATTCTAGATATTTTGCTTGGCATGCCACTCTATCCTTTTGCTAAGCATATAGGTCATCATTTACCAAAGCAACAAAGATTATATTTGGCTTCACACACTGTGATAGGCTAATTTAGCAAGTGGACAGCTAACCGCTGAAAGGCTTAGAAATACAATTATCTGTGAATTGTAGAGGAGGTGATGAGCTCACTGATAACTTAATCAGAACTGATAGGGACTTATGGTGACCAGAAAGGATAGCTGGCTCAAGTGGTTTAAAAAAACCACACCAAAACCAAAATAAAAATCTTAAAAAAAATTGTTTCCAATATTTAGTTCATTTAGAAATGGAAAACAAGACGAATAGAAGACCCACAGTAGTTTTGTGTAGGGAAGGATGGGAAAACAATTAAAAGTAAGGGAGAGAATACTTTAGATGTCTATGTGAAATCCAGTATTTACTCATGATCTTGAAAAGGAGAAAGCAGAAGTTAGGATAAAGTCCAGAAGATTATTGTTTGATTATTCTTTGCCAGACAAGACTCTCAGATATTTAAGAGATATCTGTTAGAACGGATGTTCAGTATTCATAAATGCAAGGTCAAGCAGTGGAGGGGAACATTTACATTGTATGGCTTAAATGATGTATAGTTAGAAAGCCTACCTGGAGGTCTTAGTAGACAGCTCAGTGGAAACCTCTGCACAGGGTACAATCATGATTTGCAAGTTTAGAAAATACAGTGTAGTGACAATCAGTTTCCTAATGTCTCTTATGTAAAATCATCTGGAAGAGTAGCTAGTAATAATTGCCTTATGTAAAGAAATATATATTGAAGAATTTGAGGTAATTCAGAGGATGAGAATAGGAACACTTTATTGTAAGATGTTCAATGAAGTATATGGAAATTTATAAAATGTAGAATGGTGTGAAAAAGATGAATCAGGTGTTTTTATTTTCTCTTTATGCAAGAAAAAGGGGGGTGGATAGCCATTGCATTTTAAGTGTAATAAATATCAAACCTACAGGAGGAAATATTTGCAGATGCAATCTTGAATTTTATGGGAAGAAACAGTGTTGTCAAGGCCATTAAAATACAATAAATGTCATACAGGGCCAGTGCAGGTCATCTGACCCAGCGTCTTGTGGCAATAAGATGCTGTTTGGGGAGAGCATGAATCGCATGACCAATTTTTGATGTCTGTATCCTCACAGTTTACACATCCAAAACTGTTGTTTGGATTGTTAGAGGCTACTTACTGTTGAGTTCTTCTAGTACGTATGAATGGGTCTGTTATCCCTGAATAGTTAATTTTTAACATGCTGACACTATTTTACCTCTTAATCTGCCTCCCAAATGCCAGAAGAGCACCACCTGCTATGTAAACATTGACTTTCTTTACTTGCTTTAACCAATCTCCTATGTTTTAATAAGTGCCTTCTAGTCTGAGTATTGCAGGATTTGGTGAGTAAACTTCCACATCTGCTGCTGTCATGACTTTAGAAACCTCAGACATCTCCCCGTCAGCCTCTTCCCTGCAGCCTAAGGAGCCTCAGCCTTTTAGTCTCTCCTTACATGGGAGCAACCTTCCCGCCCACCTTGTTCAGTTCAGTTGCCCTTCTCTGCACCTTCCCCAGCTCCATCTACTGTGTCTTCCTTGAGGTGACCAGAGCTGCACACTGCACTCAACGCACCAGCACTCAGTATCCTAGAAAAATGATACTGCACTCCGGGGCTCTTCAAACTCCTTCCCAGCAATGCCCAGCCTTTTTTTTTGTGACCTTTTTGGCTGCCACCACACAGTGGGTGGATGGCTTTGCAGTGCTGTCAGTGATGGCTTCAAGTTCTCCACTGTCAGCTGGAACAGTCAGGTCCAGTATTAGATTATGGTGTCTAGGGTCACTAATACATGTTTATCTCCACTGAAGCTCATTTATCACCTTTTTGCCCACTTTCTTAGCTTTGGGAGGTCCTTCTGGAGTTCCTCCTTGTTAGCTGCACTATTTGATTTGGAAAGGCTTAATGAAGGTGTTGACTGAGACCAGTATCTGGGGGATGCCACTGTTGACCTGCTTTCACACTGTACAGCAATGGTTAAGCCCTAGTGTCTGTTTCTGATCAGCATTTGGTCCAGAAATGGATATTTCCTCCAGCCTACTGGAAATTTATTTTTTAATAACTTTGAAGGTCTTTTGGAAATCCAGCTGTGCTATGTTTATTGGAATCCCGTTTATTCATGTTAGACGTTCTTGTATAGTTAGTTTTTAGGACTGGCAGCATTTGCCCTAACAGAAACCATCCTGATACTTTCATAGCAAACTATATTTATCTACATGCTCAGTTATCTTATTTGTTATTACAAATATTACCATTTTAGCAGAGATGAAATTCAAATTCATCAGTCTGTCTGAATCCCTTCTAGACTGTTTTTGTGAGAAGGAGTTCTTGGGGAAAAGGCCAGTCCTCTGGCATGGTGACTGTGGTGAGAGCTTATACAACAATGGAAAAGGCACAAAATTATTCACTGTACGGTGTTATGTTGCAAGAGCAGTAGGTCCTAATTATTTTGGATGGGACAGTCAGCTGTATATTTCCTGTTTTTTCTGATTTCAGTGGTGGTGAATTCCAAGAAGCTTCATGTGCCTCCTCACTGGACTTGATGGTCACTTGATCTGATCTAAACTGGTCATTTCTATATTTCTTTATTCTGCAGACCAGTTGGAGGAAAAGAGGGTAATATGGAAGTCCAATGTGAATGTCAGTCCTCATGTTTAAGGGAAATTCCTCATTAGAATAAGGAAATCAAATATAATCTGTATTTGACTATAGCTTTGTCTATTTTACTGCTTCTGAGCTTTTGTCAAGGTTTTGTTCCCCTCTTTTTTTTTTTTTTTTTTGTAATTTAGGAAAGTATAAGATTTTTCATATTTCTCTCTGCCTTATTAACTACAGAAACTCCCTCAACAGCCCTCCGTAAAGAGCTGCTGCTCTTGTGTCTGTACATGAGGCACAGGAAGCTTAGTTGGGATTACATTCTTTTCCAGCCTATTCACTTTAGAGCTCTCTCCCTTGGGAAGCTTAGCCTCAGGCTTTTATGACACTGATATAGTACTGTGTGATACAAGGGGAATTTCCCCCCCTAACATTAATCCAGCTGCAATGATAGAGGAGCCTGTGTTGGTGTTTGCAGCAGTGCCTCATCCCTTGGAGGTTCTGGAGTTCACTGGCTCCCTTTCTGTCTGCACTTTTGCACTTGGGTCTTCCATGCTTGGGAGCGTTTGTCTGCACAAAACCTCTGAAGCTGGACCTACTTACAGTTTGGGCAGCCCACAGCCTTCTGCCAGCTGATACAGTTCAGTCTGTTAGAATCAAATGCATCTTTCATCATCATCCTCTTTGTAATTCTCTGTTGGAGGAATATTTTAACATATTAAATGGTAATTTATGTTTGTTCTCATCCTTCCATCACACACCCTCATAAATAATAAAATCCGTTAAAATACCTGGAAGTTAACCAAACTTGCTCTACAGTATCCTTGTATTGGAAAGGAAAAAATCAAGAATTTGCTGTATTAAAAGATACAAAATATAACAAAGTTTTTATAAGTAGATTTTTCTTAGCTTTTCCAAACAGTATTTAATTATTTTTAAATGTAAAATTGGCAAATAAACATTTGGCAGAGGTTAAGAGTCAGTGTTTCCAAGTATGATGGATATTTATATGTTACTCCTGAAACAAAACCATTCCTGTTTATGTGATCAGACTGTGTGCAATGGCCATACCATTCAACTGCACTGTCTCAGAAATATTCAGCTAAATTTGCTGTCCATTACATCAATGCATTTTAGAAACATTCGGGGGAAAAAAAAAATCACTATACGTACTTGAGTTTTGCGCTGATGTAAGTGAAATGAAAAATCTGTCCCTGGAAGACTTTGATATTCCAAATGAGCACTCAATGAATATTGAGTGCATAATTAAATTCCATACTTATATCAGTGCTCTGGATTTCAATGCGTTCAGGCAAGCTGTCACCTGCTGATGTTAGAAGTGTACCCAAACAGAGGAAGATTTTCTTGGACCACTGAGACAATAGCCTGATCCCAAGTCTCCTGACAGAAATGCAGATGTTCTCCTTCAATGATGCACAGTGGTCTAAAAGGAAAGTAGTAATACTTGGATATTTCAGTAGTAACAAAACCCTTAAAGCAATTTCTCAGGAGTGATTAGCAGTGTTGAAGTGTTGATCCAGTCTGTACTGGTGAGCCTTGAAAACCACAAAAAAGGGTTAATGTACCTCTTAAATATTGTGTTCTTCAAATTTTACAGTGTTGTGGTTTAACCCGGCTGGCAACTAAGCACCACGCAGCCGCTTGCTCACTCCCCCTCCTCCCTCAGTGGGATGGGGGAGAGAATTGAGAAGGAGAAAAAGGTTAGAGCCGAGGGGCTGAGATAAAGACAGTTTAATAAGAGAAAATAATAATAATAGTAATAATGAGAATGATAACAAATTATACAGAATATACAAAACAAATGATGCACAATGCAATTGCTCACCACCCGCCGACCCATGCCCAGCCCATCCCGAGCCGCGATCAGTACCCAAGCAGCGATCACTCTCCCCGTGACCGACCGACCCACCAAACCGCCCCCCCCCCAAGCATGACGTTCTATGGTATGGAATAGCTCTTTGGATAGTTTGGGTCCTAGCTGTGCTGTACTCCCAGCTTGTTATGCACCTGGCCGAGCAGGAGAAGCTCAAAAAGTCCTTGAACAGTCTGAGCACTACTTGGCAACAACTAAAAACATCAGCGTGTTATCAACATTCTTCTAGCACTAAATCCAAAGCACAGCACTATGCTAGCTTCTGTGAAGAAAATTAACTCTATCCCAGCCAAAACCAGGACATTATCCACCCCTTATTCTATACCATTTACGTCATGCTTAGGTCCTACCCTTACAATACATTCCAATTAATCACCACCACCTTCCCATTTTGATATATACATACACAGATAGCATTCTCTTAGTCTATGGACCATCCCTCTAAAATGTCCATTGGGTTCATCTAGTCCATGCTTTTGGGCTTCATGTGTCGTAACAGTCTTTCAGGGCAGGAGAATTGGGGTCCGGTGTTGGGTTGTCGCATGCTGAAGTCAGTTCTGGTTCCATCCGTTGCACTTCCTCAGTTTCGTCAACATTCATTCTTCTTAATCTGGGTGATTCTTACTGCTATACCATTGATAGGACATACAGCAATAGTAGAAATGATGACATACTGCATTATAACACAATTAACATCATGCAATTCAGTTCATTGGCTATTTTCACCCAAAATCAAATCCCTTTGAGGTACACATTGGACTTCCCCATCCTTCCGCATCACCCACCAAGTAGAGCCAGGTCCTTGAGCAAAAGCAATTCCACGGATGGGTTTGCCTTTACCTGAGGCAGGAGTAACCCAGACTGTCTTCCCCAGCATATTTTTTACATGCACTACAGGGACTTTATCCCCTTCTACAGTATGTAAGAGGTTTGATTGGACAGGGCCAGCTAGGTTGGCAGATCCTCTAGTGTTGACTAACCAGGTAGCCTTTGCTAAATGTGTATCCCAATATTTGAATGTTCCTCCACCCATTGCTTTCAGTGTAGTCTTTAACAGTCCATTGTATCGTTTAATTTTCCCAAAGGCTGGTGCATGATAGGGGATGTGATAGACCCACTCAATGCCATGCTCTTTGGCCCATTTGTCTATGAGGTTGTTTCGGAAGTGAGTTCTGTTGTCTGACTCAATTCTTTCTGGGGTGCCATGTCACCAAGGACTTGTTTTTCAAGACCCAGGAGAGTGTTCCGGGCAGTGGCATGGGGCATGGGATATGCTTCCAACCATCCGGTGGTTGCTTCCACCATGGTGAGCACATAGCGCTTGCCATGGCGGGTTTGTGGGAGTGTGATATAATCAGTCTGCCAAGCCTCTCCATATTTGTATTTCAGCCACCGTCCTCCATACCAGAGAGGCTTTAACCACTTGGCTTGTTTGATCGCAGCACATGTTTCACATTCATGGATAACCTGTGCAATAGCGTCCATAGTTAAGTCCACCCCTCGATCACGAGCCCATCTGTATGTTGCATCTCTTCCTTGATGGCCTGAGGTGTCATGGGCCCACCGAGCTAGAAACATTTCACCCTTATGTTGCCAGTCCAGATCCACCTGAGCCACTTCAATCTTAGCAGCCTGATCTGCCTGCTGGTTGTTTTGATGTTCTTCAGAGGCCCGACTCTTGGGTACATGAGCATCTACATGACGTACCTTTACAACCAGGTTCTCCACCCGGGCAGCAATATCTTGCCACAATGCGGCTGCCCAAATGGGTTTGCCTCTGCGCTGCCAGTTGTTCTGTTTCCATTGCTGCAACCACCCCCACAGGGCATTTGCCACCATCCATGAGTCAGTATAGAGATAAAGCACTGGCCATTTTTCTCTTTCAGCAATATCTAAAGCCAGCTGGATGGCTTTCACCTCTGCAAATTGACTTGATTCACCTTCTCCTTCAGCAGTCTCTGCAACTTGTCTTGTAGGACTCCATACAGCAGCTTTCCACCTCCGATGCTTTCTCACAAGACGACAGGATCCATCAGTGAACAGGGCATATTGCTTCTCATTTTGTGGCAGTTTATTGTACAATGGGGCTTCTTCAGCACACACCACCTCTTCCTCTGGTGATATTCCAAAATCTTTGCCTTCTGGCCAGTCCATGATCACTTCCAAGATTCCTGGGCGATTGGGGTTTCCTATTCGAGCACGTTGTGTAATCAGTGCGACCCACTTACTCCACGTAGCATCAGTTGCATGATGTGCAGAGGGGACCATCCCTTTGAACATCCAGCCCAGCACCGGCAGTCGGGGTGCCAGGAGGAGCTGTGCTTCAGTACCAATCACTTCTGAAGCAGCTCAAACCCCTTCATATGCTGCCAATATCTCTTTTTCAGTTGGAGTATAGAGGGCTTCGGATCCTCTGTATCCCTGACTCCAAAACCCTAGGGGTCGGCCTCGAGTCTCCCCTGGTGCTTTCTGCCAAAGGCTCCAGGTAGGGCCATTCTCCCCAGCTGCGGTGTAGAGCACATTTTTTACATCTTGCCCTGCCCGGACTGGTCCAAGGGCTACTGCATGCACTATCTCCCGTTTAATTTGTTCAAAGGCTTGTCGTTCTTCAGGGCGCCATTTGAAATCATTCTTCTTCCAGGTCACTTGGTAGAGAGGGCTTACAATCTGGCTATAATTTGGAATATGCATTCTCCAAAAACCCACAACGCCCAAGAAAGCTTGTGTTTCCTTTTTGCTAGTTGGTGGAGACATAGCTGTTATTTTGTTGATCACATCCATTGGAATCTGACGACGTCTATCTTGCCATTTGATTCCTAAAAACTGGATCTCCTGTGCAGGTCCTTTGACTTTACTTTGTTTTATAGCAAAACCGGCCTTCAGAAGGATTTGGACTATTTTCTTCCCTTTCTCAAAAACTTCTTCTGCTGTATTGCCCCACACAATGATGTCATCAATGTATTGCAGATGTTCTGGAGCCTTACCCTGTTCCAGTGCTGTCTGGATCAGTCCATGGCAAATGGTAGGGCTGTGTTTCCACCCCTGGGGCAGTCAATTCCAGGTGTACTGGATGCCCCTCCAAGTGAAAGCAAACTGTGGCCTGCACTCTGCTGCCAAAGGGATTGAAAAGAAAGCATTTGCAATATCAATTGTGGCATACCACTTGGCTGCCTTTGACTCCAGTTCGTATTGAAGTTCTAGCATGTCTGGCACGGCAGCACTCAGCAGTGGCGTAACTTCATTCAGGCCACGATAGTCTACTGTTAGTCTCCACTCTCCATCAGACTTTCTCACTGGCCATAAGGGACTGTTAAAGGGTGATCGAGTCTTGCTGATCACTCCTTGGCTCTCCAGTCGACGAATCAGCTTATGGATGGGAATCAGGGAGTCTCGATTGGTGCGATATTGCAGCCTGTGCACTGTTGTGGTGGCAATTGGCACTTGTTGTTCTTCAACACTCAGCAACCCCACAACCGAAGGGTCCTTTGAGAGACCAGGCAAGGTAGACAGCTGCTTAATTTCTTCTGCCTCCAAGGCAGCTATACCAAAAGCCCACCGGTACCCTTTTGGGTCCTTGAAATACCCTCTCCTGAGGTAGTCTATGCCGAGGATGCACGGAGCATCTGACCCAGTCACAATGGGGTGCTTTTGCCACTCATTCCCGGTTAGGCTCAGTTCAGCCTCCAATACAGTCAGCTCTTGAGATCCCCCTGTCACTCCAGAAATACAAATGGATTCTGCCCCTATATGGCTTGATGGCGTTAGAGTACACTGTGCACCGGTGTCTACTAGAGCTCTATACTTCTGTGGGTCTGACGTGCCAGGCCATCGAATCCACGCAGTCCAGTAGACCCGGTTGTCCCTTTCCTCCACCTGGCTGGAGGCAGAGCCCCTCTAATCCTGGTCACTGTTGCTCATCGTTTGTGTGTATGAGTCAGAAGTTCCTTCATCACAATCAGAATTAAGATCAGCCCTTCTATTTTGTCTGAAAAAACTACAGTCTGCCCAGTCTCTGGAAATTGGAGCAACAAGTTTCTTGGAAGAGCCCCCTTTTGTGTTTGTTTTTCTTTGCAACTCACGTACTCGTGACTCTAGGGTCAAGGTAGGTTTTCCGTCCCATTTCCTCATGTCCTCTCCATGGTCACGCAGGTAAAACCATAGAGTGCCCTGTGGTGTGTACCCTCGATATTCTTTTTCTTGAGCAGAAGGGTGCTTACTTCTAATGGCTGAGATACTGGTCTGTACAGGAGGGGAGTAGGGCATACGCTTTTCGAGTCGTTCAAACTTCCGGGACAGTTTCTCCACAGCCGAAACAAAGGGGGAAGAGATACTTTCTTCATATTCCCGGAGCTGGCCAGCCATTTCATCCACTGTTGGTCCCCGTCCAGCTTCCCAGCTCAGCATTGCCCATGTGTTGGCAAATGATATTGGTGCGCTCCGTAACAACTTCCGCCACATGGGTCGTGTGCACTGGACACTATCTGGATCTTTGGGCAGCTGGTCATTGTCCAGGTCACTATAAATCACTTCCAGGACAGCTAATTCCCTCAGGTACTGGATGCCTTTCTCCACAGTGGTCCATTTACCTGGGCGACATATGACATCTTCCTTGAAGGGATATCTTTCCTTCATGGCTGACAGTAGTCGTCTCCAGAGGCTGAGGATTTGTGTCCCTTTTCCAATCGCTTTGTCAATGCCGCCTTCCCTAGAAAGGGATCCTAGTTGCTTGGCTTCCTTACCCTTGAGTTCCAGGCTGTTGGCCCCATTATCCCAGCATCAGAGTAGCCAGGTGACAATGTGCTCACCTGGACGACGGCTGAAATCTTTTCAGATATCTCGCAGCTCACTCAAGGATAGGGATCTGGTGGTTTCTGTCTCGTTTATGAGCTCTTCCTCCTCCCCTTGTGATGGCCCCGCTTTTTCACCCTCCCTTTCTAAACGAGTTGACTTTCGCTTCCAAGATTTCTTCTTTTGTATAGGGGCGACTGATACTGGCACGGGTTGGTTCATTGGAGTAGCTGCAGTGCATATCACTGGGGTTGGAGTAGCTGCAGTGGCTGTGGCCGGGGTTGGAGTAGCTGCAGTGGCTGTGGCCGGGTTGATACTCATGGCTGTGCTTACTCAGATCCAGAGACTTTCTGTTCCCTTTGGATGTATTGAATCGTGTTGAACAGGGTTCGGTAAGCAAGGGCCAGGCCCCAGCACATTGCAGTGATTTGTATTTGCTTAGAATTGCCAGGGTGACAGCATACCTTTTCCAAATATTCTACCAGTTTTTCAGGATTCTGCACTTGTTCAGGAGTGAATTTCCAAAACATTGGAGGTGCCCATCATTCTAGGCATTTACCCATACTACCCCAAATACCCTGCCACTCATAACTATCCAGCCCTGGGGCAGACATCTGGATGGTATTATTAAGTTGCTTACTAACTTTGGACAAAACTGAAACAATATTCCAAATAGATATCAACAGATATATCTTAACTATCCAAGGATGTTCAAGATACTGAAAAGTTATTGTAATGAAGGAGGAAACATCAAAGAAGGCAGAAAAAGTGCCATTCTGTATTTCCTCCAGAACAAACTTTTCAGAGTCCCATGTATAATTGCTAATATTCCCCGCAAGGTGGTACCCAAAGTGCAGTACAGACTTCGACATGAAACCCAAATACCAGATAAAGCTCAAGGTCATTGTTTTAATAACGAGTTTCCCAAGCAAAACATGTCTGGTCACCGCAGAGCATAACAAACTGCAAAAACCAACACCAACTTTTAACAAGTACAGCAAAGGAGGGAGCATGGTGCAGATCGGATAAACTAAGATCAAGAACAAATGAATCAATTTGCGACCCACAACTGTTTAACAGATATAAATTCCTTAATATTCTCCGGTTACTCTGTCGTTATCTCAAGCCCTTCGTGCCCCACATTGGGAGCCAAAAAGGACTGTCATGGTTTAACCCGGCTGGCAACTAAGCACCACGCAGCCGCTTGCTCACTCCCCCTCCTCCCTCAGTGGGATGGGGGAGAGAATCGGGAAGGAGAAAAAGGTTAGAGCCGAGGGGCTGAGATAAAGACAGTTTAATAAGAGAAAATAATAATAATAGTAATAATGAGAATGATAACAAATTATACAGAATATACAAAACAAATGATGCACAATGTAATTGCTCACCACCCGCCGACCCATGCCCAGCCCATCCCGAGCCGCGATCAGTACCCAAGCAGCGATCACTCTCCCCGTGACCGACCGACCCACCAAACGCCCCCCCCCCAAGCATGACGTTATATGGTATGGAATAGCTCTTTGGATAGTTTGGGTCCTAGCTGTGCTGTACTCCCAGCTTGTTATGCACCTGGCCGAGCAGGAGAAGCTCAAAAAGTCCTTGAACAGTCTGAGCACTACTTGGCAACAACTAAAAACATCAGCGTGTTATCAACATTCTTCTAGCACTAAATCCAAAGCACAGCACTATGCTAGCTTCTGTGAAGAAAATTAACTCTATCCCAGCCAAAACCAGGACATACAGTTAACTTTGAAAAATCTGAGCTTTTCCTCAAAGATAATTTCAAAGGGGCTTTTTAATTCAAATCCCCATTAAGTCAATGCAAGTTTTGCTGGTCTATATAGTGACAAAGATTTGCAGGTGAAAAATTTAGTTTAAGCTTATCTGGTCTTGACATTTCTGCTATATTGCACAGAAACACACTAAAATTGAAAAGCAAACAATACTGGGGCTACACACTGCATCATGTTGTTTTCTGGCATATAACATACAATCTTGGTACTCAAATGGAAAGTCAGTTTGTGGTCCCCGTTCTACTTCACAGCTTTCCTTGCAATTTTCTGAAGTCCTTAAATTCAGTTGTTTTGTTTTTTTGGTGTGGTTTTTTTTTTTTTTTTTTCATGGCAGATGCAGGAAAGAAAGGCCCACCATCTCTTTGAAACTACTTCTCCTTCCTAAAAGCTCTCAGGCCCATCAATCATGGCATTTGAACACAGAATTATGAGGCAATTATCTCAGTAATAGCCTCTGTGAAAATAATCTCTCTTTTTTTTTTTTTTTTTTTTTTTTACTCCCTCCCATCCCCCAGGAATTCCATAAATCTCAGAAAACCTTTAGGTTTTGGAGGCCAAATTGCTGTGGCTGGAGCAGGTCTTTGAAATAACTTGGACTGATTATGTGATAGTAATTTGTGTCAAATCTACTCCTACATGTTTGAGTTATAACTATTTCTCTTATTCTTTATGTAAATGGGAAATGGTGAGCAATCCAGGCTGGAAAAGTACGTTTTATTAAAGTAATCAGGTTTGGTTTGTGAGTGTTGTCCAGTGGCAGACTTGCAGATATAAATTTGCAACTTACTGCTTCATCATGGATACACACAAATTCTCTTTTTGCACTTGCTCTTTGTGATTCACCTACAATCTACTGTGACTTTGCAGAGAATAGGTGCTTGTTTCTGTGCATGTAGAATTCAGCCAGTACTTTATGTGAAGGAGCTCAGGCTGGTGAATATGGACCCCGAGTTGATTGATTGGACAATCTCCCCAATGAACTCAATACAAATCTGTGTTAAGAATGGCATCCTTTTTTCTGAATATTGTAAAAGAGTTTTCATGAATGGACTAGGGCCATACTGGCCACTGGAAGAAGACAAGCCTTTTTGGTGAGGACCAGACTGTTTGCCTGTAAGCTTAAAGAATATTGAGTTCTCCCATAAAATACACTCAATGTGATTTTTGAAACAGTACTTCTTGGAGCAGTTGTCTAGGGTTTTTTTCCCTACTGGGACTGATAGAATAGAATAGTCTATTTCAATTGAGTTTGCTATTTTGGTTGTATGTTTTTAATAATTGACACTAAGCAGTCACTATAGTTGGTCAGAAAATAATAGGCCCTTCCTATAGTGGCCAGTCAGGTATTCCTGTGGCCACCACTGAAATGGTAAACCTGATGCTACTGTCAACAAGACATCTCTCGGCACAAGACCAAAATAATCCCTCCTTCTAATGGCATACTCGATGCCTGCAGTATTAACTGACAAAGTTAAAACAAATTTTTCAATATACTATAATATCATTTAACCTGAAGTTAGCATGCTAGCAACGCCTTTTACCCCCAGTGAGCTGCATTAAGTGATACAAGGGTAGGAGGTGACAGAATCCTTCTTGTCACATGCTACTGAGAATGCAAAGCATAGAGCACAGTACTAAAAGTGCAGTTCAGTGTTTATAATGCCTCTCAATGAAAATCTGTGTTATCAGTTAAAAATTTCAACTTAATATTTTTTATTTAAAAATACTGGTAGATCTGGATAGGCTCAAGGCTTCCTAATTCTTCAATTACAGAATTTTCACTCATTTGTTTACCACGCTTTTTAGTTCTTCCTCATGTTCCTTAAAGGAAAAGGTATGTAAGCACCTAAGCACAGTAATAACTTTTTTTCCTTGCATTTGAAGTTACTATGGGTAATTCATTTCGTTCAGTTATATCCTGTAACATAAATGCCTTTTTTAAGGTCTGTAGAAAGCAATTATAAAGCTGGTAACTTTGAACTATTGAACTGCATGCCCCAGTGCTGTTGGCAGTGCTAAAAGTGGGAGTATTAGATTAAATTTTTTCAACAGAAAGTTCTAATAACTTGAGTAATAATATTCATTAACTTCTATTTACACCATTTTAATCTGAATCCACATTGTATGTTTGTTTTATTTTTTTCAGAAAACCATTAAAGCCTTCATCAAATGAATATTTCACAGTCTATGCTAATTCAGATTTGGTATAAATTATTGTTGAATTATCAAAAGTGGCTTAGTTTTAATTTGAAGGGGTGGGACGGTCAGTGCTACAGGAAGTTTTTCCGCTGGTGGGTTAGCAATTAGAGAGCCACGTGCCGCAACAGCACACGAGCAAACACAGGTCTGTTGGAGCTGAGTTGAGCCTATAGAGATGACAGCGCGATGAGGCATCCAAGCCTTGCTTGTGCTGCCTGAAGCGGCGTATGAGGAGATGACTGGTCTTTCAATTAGACCTGGAGATGCTTTCCCTAGTTCCCCAGTACATTTGACCATCAAATGCTAGCCAAGTTGCTCAGGGCGTGCTTTGGAGGAAAAAGCGGGTTTTATGTGATGAGAGATAAAATCAGTAGGAGAGGTGAAACCTGACAAAACGACAGTTTGAGATTTATTTCAGTAAGTTCCGCTAAACTTCTCAAGTTGTTGGGTTCTGTGACTGATCTTGTTTCTCTTCAGTGCAAAATGCTCAAATCTGTCCTGGAATGAGTTAAAACCTCTCTGACTGCCAAGGCTTTGGGCATGGTGCCTGGCAGGAAACTCTCTCTGCTCAGGAACTGATAACAGTGCAGGATTTGCAAAAGAGAAGACAAAAGACTTAAATGCTGTTTTCTTGGCATCCTTTAAGAGAAAACAGCGGGGAAGAAGAGCAGCACTGCAGATGTGAACAGAGATAAGGGTATCCAGGTTAAACCTACAGCTTCTTTATTAACACAGGAGCGCAGAAGCTGATATGTATATATTGTATAGCTGCATGAAAAGAGTGAGTACCGTGGTACTGAGATGTGATCTTATTGATTTTCCTTTCTTAATAGGTTTGTTAGAACATGGCTCATGCTTTTGCTCGGCTGCTCACCACTAGTATTGTCATGGCTTAGGTTGTTCACAGTAATGGAGATTCATGTGGGATAAAGTAAATGAAGCTGCTTTTCATTGCCATTATCATTATTAAAAAGGCTTTTCAGAGTCAGATCTTGCTATCAGTGCCACAGATCAGCACACCCCTAAAAAGTGATCAAAGAGCAGTGTCCTGGAGAATACATTTGTCCCTTAAACGATGCCTGACCAAAGTACTGTTCTATTAACTGCTAAAAAAAAATAAATGTTTGGAATTGTCATTAGTAAGGATCCTGCCTAATAATGGTATTACAACATACTGTGATTGTTTTTCCACTCTTTTGAATTTCTGTTTCTCTCCTGGCTTTAGTGAATATGGCTGCTGTGATTACAGCTACAGCCATTTCACTAGGTAGCTGCAGTTGTTCTGGTTCTGACAGACTCACAGACTTCTTGCACACAAGGAGTGGCTTGAGGGATTCCTTCAGATTGCAGACTATATAATTGTCTTGCTTTTATGCATCACAGGCTGTGTTTTCATCAGGCATGACTGCACTGATGATAGGAGCAATTCTCTGATTTAGGCAGTGCTATTTTAAAAAAAGCATATAGTTAGAGCCTGGCTAGTTTTTTCTACTGTAAACCTGCTCACCCTGCCTCCAGTTTATTATGCTCCTCTTAATGTGAAAGGTTTCAGAGTTGTGAAGTTTATTGTCACCTGTTCGGTGTTGCGGTAGAAGCCTGCTTGCTTCCCGTTCATCATGTACAACACTATTTTTGTGTGTCATGCAGTCTACAGTTTCTGAGCAACTGCTGTGTGAGTGGCTTTGCTACCTCCTACTCCAGTTCTAATACCTTATGGTGTGTTACATTTCTCTGTGTGTGAAAGTGCTTGCTGGTCACTTGTCTAATTAGCATCTGCTCATCAAGGGCTAGCGAACACTTTTTTCCTATGTCTGATGCCCTGACTGTTCTGTTCAATTCTTATTTTTGGTGATTTTTGCTTTGGGTTCAGACCCATTGAGATTGCATCCTTTGATATGTCATCTCCATCTGTGAAAGTCTTTTCCTGTCAAATATACCCAGGTTACTCACCCATTAATTGCCTCAGCAGGTCCCTGGTTTCCTTTATAGACTGTTTTTCTTCATGTAGAGGTACTTTGCTTTGGGAAACAATAGGTTTTAAACAGCTCTGCAGCTGCCTGCTTTTTTTGCCTGATACATAGTGGAAAATAAGCAGCTGTCTGGCTGCAGCCTGCTTACTTGCATCTGTGCTGCCAGTGACTAACTTCCTTATTTTAAACTTGATGTATAGCAGATTTCTTATTACTCAAGCCATCAGTTTTGTCTGTTTGACCAGTTGCTTTTATTCTTTAATGCCACGTATTATCATAAACTAGACTATTAGCAGTAACAGAAATAGACACAGAAGAAGAGAAATCCCAGACCTTGTATTTCAAGCCCAAGACTTCTCTAAGTAGCTTTGCTAAGGAGGAGAAATCATTTATTTTTATACCTGTCTTTAGGAGACAATGCACCTTGCTGTGCATAGCTATTGTATGATAGTCACAAATACTAAAAGTAAGATGTCTTGCAGCTTGTCTTAAGGGCAGCCTGAATCAAACAGTATTTTTGTTTGAAATTGTAAGTAGAATGTTTGTGTGATGATGTGAGTCCAAAAGTGATGTCTGCAAATTGTCATAAGAAATATGAGAAAAAGAGGTGAGATGTCATAGGAGAAGTCCTGTAGAAAACAAAGGATATAAGGAGGGTATGCTGAGTAAAAAGCCCAAAAGATATAATGAAGCAGGTATTTGGTGTTGAGTTTATGCATCTCTGTATTGGGTTTGTATGGCAAGGTTTTGGTAGCAGGGGGGCTACAGGAGTGGCTTCCGTGAGAAGCTGCTATGAACTTCCCCTAGTCCAACAGAGCCGATGACAGCTGGCTTCAAGACATAGCCACCGCTGGCAAGACCAAGCCCATCAGCGATGGTGGTAGTGCCTCTGGGATAACATATTTGAGAGCGGGGGCAGGAGAACCTGCTGGAGAATCAGCAGCAGGGAAGAGGAATGAGAATATGTGAGAGGAACAGCCCTGCAGACCCCAAGGTCAGTGTAGAAGGAGGGGAGGAGGTGCTCCAGGTACTGGAGCAGAGATTCCCCTACGCGCGAGTGGTGAGGGCCCGCTTTCCCCGGGAACCCCAGGCTAGGCAGGACCTGTGGCCCTGTGGGGAGAGGAGCCCAGGCTGGAGCAGGTTTGCTGGCTGGGCTGGTGACCCCACGGGGGACCCACACTGGAGCAGTCTGCTCCTGAAGGACTGCACCTCATGGGAGGGACCCACGCTGGAGCAGTTTGTGAAGAACTGCAGCCTGTGGGAAGGACTTAGAGTAGAGCAGTCTGCTGTGGGAGGGCAGGCTGAGCAGGGGCAGAGCATAAGGAGTCCTCCCCCTGAGGAGGAATGAGCGGCAGAGACAGCATGTGATGAACTGACCCCAACCCCTATTCCCCATCCCCCCTGTGCTGCTGGGGGAGGAAGGGGTAGAGAAAATCAGGAGTGAAGTAGAGCCCAGGAAGAAGGGAGGGGCGGGGAGAAGGTGGTTTAAGTTTTGGGTTTATTTCTCATTACCCTACTCTGATCTGATTGGTAACAAATTAAACTGACTTCCCCAAGTTGAATCTGTTTTGCCTGTGATAGTAACTGGCAAGTGATCTCTCCCTGCCTTTATCTCAACCCACGAGCCTTTCATTATATTTCCTCTCCCCTGCCCAGCTGTGGAGGAGCAGTGACAGAACAGCTTTGGTGGGCACCTGGTGTCAAGCCATGGTCAATCCACCATGTTCTGTCATCAAAAAACCAAGCTATGAGCAAATGCTTGTGCTTCAGCGAGACACTTCCACCACGCTGCTTTGAAACGGTGGTTTGCAGTGGTGAGTCAGTGCTCTGCGTTCTTGCAATATAACTAGCGGTGGTTCATAGAGCTCCAGTTCTAACAAATCTGTACCCCTCTGGCATATTCTACTTTTTTTTCTCATCTTTTGATATCATGCCTTTAACTTAGGAGTGTCAAATTATTTATAAACAGATGTAATTCTTTTTCCTCTTAAAGACAGGATATGTAATGGCTTTCTATACAGCTGTGTTACTGGAGGACACCCAGATAGAAAAAAGTCTCAGCTAAAACCACTCAGTGATTGGTAATAGGTACTTATTGTTAATTCTCCAAGTTTGCTAGCTTTCTTTGAGGGAGAAGGTCCTGGATTTTGAAAGAGTTGGGAGACTGAATATTAATCCCATTTGTTTGGGTTTCCTGAATCCTAATGGGATGAAGATGGGGAACCAGTGATTAAATGGGAGGAAGACACGACAGTTTGGCTGTACAGTAGTTATTGCTAGGGTTAATATATTCTAAAAGTAGCAGTGGTACAATGGGAAACAATAGCTGAGTAATGGAGGAAGCTTTGACCTAGACCCCGCCCCCCCCCCCCCCCCCCCCCCAGAAGTAGCTTTTTAGATTCAAATATATTGGAGAAAAGCAGATGCCAATGGCTTGGTGTTTAATGCTCTGAGGAAATGGAGCTGGTGTCCCAATTTGCCAGAAATGCTGATCTAAAAAAAAGATATTGGCTGTGACTCAATGTCTTACTAAAAATCTCAGAAGATAAAATGAAGGATATAAATACGTGAATTTTTTATATGCACAAGCATTTTCACTAGATTCTGTGGGATCGCTCATTTGACATATCTTTGAAGTTAATAATTTGCTCCTGTGGAATAAGGGCATACAGAACAGCATCCCAGAACAGCTCAGAGAATAGACAGAAAACAAATTATATACCCCGAACAGGCCTGGAAAGAGAATTGGCACAGGCAGTAGTATAACCATTGCTCAGTTTCTCCATCCTATGACTTGAAGATTTGGTTTCCAATGCTGTCAGCTCTCTCTCTTTCATGAGCAGTATCATTTTCAAACAATGATAATACCATCTGTGAAACAAACTCGGAACTTTGAGTTCACTGGGGAAAGATAGAAAAAAAGAATCTGACCTGGAAATGAGAGAATGGAAACTCATGTCCAAATAGCAGATTGACAATGTGTTTAGGAGCTGGATGAAGAAGTAAGATATTCAAAAATCATATTTCTAATAATTTCATTTTTACTAGTTTTACCAAACTGATAAACTCTGTTAGTATGGCTCATGAATTTGGACTATAACACAAACCCAATTTAAGTGTTATACAAATGGACAATACCTGAGATTATGTGTTTAGACTTATTAAGTATTATGTTGAATTTTTATAAGCTTCCATTCAGTTTAGTTCAAATTTAAACTACTATGCATAGTGTGTCTTCTACCCTGTGGGTTTTCAGAGTGGCCAACTCGCTGCTTCTCTCACACTTTTCCATTCCACCATTTGAATGCAGTGACACGTAATGCCCAGATTTGAACCAGTTTTCACTGGGAAATCATAAAATGAATGGTAGACTCACAACAGTGCCTTTGTTTCTTCCTCCCATTACATTTGCAGTTAAATCCCTAGATACTCTTATGAGTGTAAGCCACAAATATTTAAGGGATGTTTTTTTCATACATACAAATGTGTTTCTCGTGGACTGCAGAATCATAGTTTTACAGCAAGGAAGGAAAGATCAGTCTTCTAGACCAATAATGTTTAGCGATACATCGATGCTCCTGTAGCTCAACAGTACATTTGCTTCCATATACTGGTGAGCCACTGAGTTTGAGAATTTAGGATTTAAGGCAGGAGCCTAAACTTGCCATGGTCCTATTGTGTTCAGTTCTAGTGGCCCTCTGTCTTGCCTCTGTTGCATTGAATTTCACAATTTTTGATGTTTCATTTTGTAAATCTTTCAAGTTAGTTCCCAACGATAAGATGATTCAGGTTTATTTCATTTCTACTATGAAGAACTGCTGGGAGAATAAAATAGGATGTAAGAGGTATTCTGCCTTGAAACTGTAGTAATATGTATTTGTAACCAAATGCTCCCAAGCTTTGGTCACATCTCATTAAAGCTGTGGTTGCACGATGAAGCTGCACGATACTCTAGTAAGTACCAGGGATGTTGCTTAGCAAAATACTCCTGTAACAGCTCTTCACTGTCGCTCCCATCTTCGTTGTTTCAAAAGGGCCTGGCTTTCCCCTAGAGAGGAGTTGAAGGGGAAACCTGGCAAGATAATCCAGTAATATGTTGCATTTTTACAACAAAGAGTTACTGGTGAATTGTTTCAGGGAACCAAGTACTTAGCTTCCAGTTTCTAAACTTCAGATGACAATCACCTGTCCTCATAAGCAGCACCATACTTTCCACTTTGAAGAAGCTGAATTTGTTATGCAGCTTTAAGTTTCATAGCCAACAAGATGCATCAGTTTCAAATAGATTTTTTTTTTCTTAACACGAAATACTGTTTCTGCTGCTTTATCTTCATAGTATTTATAAGTTGAATAGTGATGTTCAGAAAAATGATTTGTCTTTGGGATGAATTCCACTGATGCAGGAGAGAGTGGTAACAATAAGTGTCATATTATATGCTTTCAACCAATGAGCTTTCTTTTTTGATGAAGGCCACTGTTCAGCAAAGTGGCTGAGGGAAAGCATACCTCTTAGTTTGAATGATTTATTAGACTTCTACATATGCCTGAATACTTTACTACAAGGCATTACATTTGTTTTGTACTATGTAGCTCCAGTGATCTCAAGGATAACAGAATATCTATGTTAAGCATATGTTTAAAATGCATTAAGCATTTTCTTAAAGAGTTTGCCAGGCAACAATATAGTAGTAAGCAAGGTATGTGGTGCTGTGGTTCATTGAGTCCTAATTGTTTCAAACTGTTATTGATCAGGCAAAATAAGACTCTGCTCTTTCTGTTAATAAATATTGGAGACTATGGGTTCAGTTGTTAAACAAGCTCTTGAAATGATTCTTGTTAAGTTCAGATAGAGCAAAGGGCAAGAAAGGAGTTAGGCTGAAAGTAACTAAGAGAAGTGAATCATTTCAAGGCATGATGGCAAAAGTAAGAAGCATCTTGGGGAGGTAGAGGGGGCATGGCAGTGGGAATCTGACCTTTTGGAGGAATGTGTTAGCATAGCTCCACTGACCTCAGTGATGCTGAACTGGTTTCCTATTGGTTACACATAGAGATTTATCAGCAGTTGCTAAAATAGTGCAGTTTGCTAAACTACTTTCTTCCTTTCTTAGATTATTTATTTGTCTGTTACTATAAATCACTCCAGGTCAAGTGTAACTTGGCTTGCATTTGACTCTTTAGGTTTGTGTGTCAGGGATATACTTTCATGGGTTTTCATGTTAATGTACCTTTAATTTTATGTTATTTATTGGATAACTCTTTCTTGAATAACTAAAACATTCTGTCATATTCTTCCTTGAACAATGAATTAGTTCTGCAATATTTTTGCATTGATACATGACCAAGAATCCTCTGCTGCTTCAGCCTGAAAGACTAGGACAGTTTATTAGGAATATTGTGGGGCGGTGGAAATATTGTCCATTATTAGCACTAAGTAGGCATTTACCATTAGAAATAACACTGACACTTCTGTGTGGGTTTCTTCAGCTACCCACCTCCAAAGTACCTCATACAGCTCATTAATTCCGAAGCCTTGTACATCTTGGAAAGAGATAGTCTCCTCTGAAAAGTCTTTCAGTATTACTCCAGGGAAACTAACCTCTCAATTTGGATACCAGAATAAAGGTGGCCACTCCACTAGCATGATGGGAGAAGGATAGCTGGGAGACAGCATGAGAAGGGACGCTCTGGTGCTTCCTCTGAGAAAGGAGTGACAACTTGAGAACATCTCAAATGCCTGCACACAAATGTATGCAATGCAAGGAGCAAACAAAAGGAGTTAGGAGTCTGTGCACAGTTGCAGAGCTATCATCGCATTGGGATTACAAAGATCTTAGAATCATAGAATGTTTGGGGTTGGAAGGGACCCCTAGAGGCCATCTAGTCCAACCCCCCTGCAGTGATCAGGGACACCGCTAACTTGATCAGGTTGCTCAGAGCCCCATCCAACCTGTTCTGATGTGGAGATACAGCTCCCGTGGCTGAAGTGCTGTAATGGATGGACAGAAGCTCTTTGGGAAAGGCAGCTATGCTTGCTGCTGAGAGTGGGGGCAAGTGATTTAGCAGCAACAGATGCAGAGATAAAAAGGCTGTTACAGTTATTTCAGCATGCTGAGATGGATGTTGTCCTTGCAAGGCCGTTATCATCTTCAGAATGTCTGGAGATTGGAGGAGTTTCCTGATGACGAGAGAAAGGCAAACACTGGAGAGTGTAGAGAAGATGGAGCCGGGCTCTTCCTACAGGTGCACAGGCAATATACACAAGTCAGAAAATGGGAAATTACAACAGAATATACTAAAAATTCTTTCCACTCCAGGGTGGAGTGGAAACAGGCTGCCTGGAGAGGTTGTGGAGTCTCCATCCTTGGAGGTATTCCACTGGACGTGCTTCTTGGCAGTCTGCTCTAGTTGGACCTTACTAGAGAAGACCATTGGACATCTCTCCTAACCTAAATCATTCTATCCTTCTACAATGTGCAGTGGCATGGGCAAATAAAGCTTCACCATTGAACTTTTTTCTTTTTCCTTTTGAATTATTGCTCTAATGCTTTTCAGTTTACCCTCTTGTACGTAGACTCCATACAAAATCTTTTGAATAAGAGTATTTATGTTTCATTCTAAAGCTCTTGTTGAATCAAGAGGATTAATGTTTGGGGATTTAATAGTCTCCAGTTTAGCTGAACTCGGTAAATCTGTCTCTGGGCTGACAAAGTGTTGGACTGCTAACTATTTTGTGATGGATAGAATGATGAGAGCATCAAATCTTTTTTCTTTAATATTGAGGCAGTGCTGAAGAAGTTAAATAGACAACATAAAATTATAACTGGATTATTAAAACAATCCACTGTTGACGAGCACAATGACTATTACCCTGATGAAGTTTGGAAGTGATTATAATGGAGAAAAAATGAGCTAATGCCAGCAAGCTTTTTGATTTAACAGTCATTTTACAAGCAGGATGACATGAACTTTGTTAGAGAGAGTACTAATATAAAAATGTGTTTATGCACATGAAATTCCCCACACTTAGCAGTTAGAACCAAAAGCCAAAATTGCAGAAATGTACATGTTACATTACCTCAAAAAGTGGTTCTTCAAACTATCAGCATGCCAGATCCTCCAGCCATTATTAAGTAGGGGATTAAAATGGCAAATTTTAGAGTTACTTAGTTTTAATAATAGGGAAATCAAATAAGGTTGAGGGAACAAATACACAATCAAGGAGAACAAGCACAACTGAACATATGGTCAGCTGTCTTCTGAACATTATTTAAAAATTACTCTATTTTGGATGGAGTTTTTTTATAAACTCGCTAGCATAACATTGGGATTAGTCAATGAGTGAATCTTCAATGATAACTGTGATACATTGAAGTATCCTTTGTTGGCTAAAATAGATTTAAAATGGAGTATTGTCACTGCATGTATTTTTAGAACAAAAAGAATGTATGAAGGTGTGGGATATTTTTCGCAGATGCCGTGGTGTTTGAAAAGCAGTTTATTTTTGTGATCAGATTTTTTGTCAGTTTACTTGACTTATTATATATTTGCCTTAGTTGTCTAGCGTGTAATGGAGTGCAGATGAAGTGAATATGTTCACGATGTAATGACTACAAACTCATAACAATGTAAGGCTTGCATTGGTTTAAAATTAGAGGAAAAGCTATTTTAAGTTTTTTCCGTATTAAAGCTGTTTTGATTATTTCGGCATAGTTTGAATTGCTAGTCTTTGAAACGGCAATTGTTGCTGATTATTGACATTAAATGCTACCTTCAGAAACTGTGTTGTTTTTTTCTCCAAAGTACAAGCGAGATACATAAAAATAATAATTACATAGATGAAAAAGAAAAGTGCATATTTTTCTCCCATCGTAAAGCCATAGGAAAATAATGGCTTTGTACTCTGAACTCAAAAATCTGCACTCGAATGGGTAGGAAACTTTCCCATTAATTCATAATCAAATGGTGCCAAACTTATCTAATGTTAAAGGATTATTCAACAAACAGCATGGCTAATCTTTTCTTAGATCTTTTGAATTTCTTTTTTACAGGAGATGGCAACTTTGTCTTGTTATCTCTGTCTTAAAATAATGCAAGGCTGTATGAACTTGCTTGATTTGATTCTGCAGTAGCTACATATCCTAAACTAGCTTTCATTTCACGGATGTTTGAGAATCCGTGAGGCTAGTTTTTAAATTCTGACCAACACACCTACTTTTAAAAAATGATTGGTCTTCTGGTAGATTCTTAAGAAATTTTGAGCTAAGGAAAGTAAAAACCCTGGGCCTCCAAGAAAACTTGTTTTCCTTGTCCATTTAAATCAGTGGTGACAGTTACAATCTCCAAATTAAGTATATTGTGGTGTTATAAAGCTCATGACATCTAATTTTGCTAAGTGCATATCAAAACTGTAGAAATTAAGGGATAATTTGCACAACTGGGAAGTGCCTCATAAAATGGATAGTAGTGAAGCTGCGTGGAAGACCAGAAAAATTTCATCTGACACAAGAAAGGGTAGCATACTGAATCTTTTGAGTGAGGCTGGATGGGACCGGTTCTCAGATTCTTCCATTCTCTTTCCTCACTCCCTGTGACTCTTCCGAAATTATGCTAAAAAGAAAAATATTGATAGGTGTGTAACTTGGGTAGTTTAGAATACCTCTCTGTACATAGGAGATGCAATTTTACCTTATCTTCCACTGAATAAAATATTTTTAATAGTTTAATTTAAGGACTTTGTGTAACTGTGATGGCTGGTCTCGTCAACAGTGATAAGATTGAATTTGGAAGCTCCATAATATTAAAAAAATCTTTCTTTTTTTAGATTGAGTTGAAGAGAAGATTCAGTAGCATTAATGCAATATAGCTGTAGAGATTTAAATAGAACTTTCATTATACTTATTTTATTGTCCATGGATGCTACAACATCATCTTGCAGAGGTATGTGAGCTTTTTGCAAAGCCCCTTCCTTTCATCAGCCACTTCACTAATCATGACCAGGCTGAATAAGCTTATTGCTTTCCTAGAGTTAAGGTGGAAGTTATTTTCTATTATTTTCTCTTTTTTGACTACCTATGTTTTCATTTCCCAGCTGTTTAATTCTAGAAATTGACTTCTACTGTGAGGCAGATGAAAAAAAAATATTTTTTTCTCAGAATGGATGAATCTGAAGTTAAATACACAGAAACTAGGAATTTCACCTCACCTAGCTTTAGGAGTTTACATACTAGATACCTTTGGTTGTCTAAATGTACTAGCTGGTGACAAGAAACAGACCGTTTTAGAGCATGGGTTATTTTAAATGTCTACATTCCATTGATTCCTTGTTTATTTTCCTTTTTTTAATGTTTACAAAATAGTTACTGGTGTCTTAGAGGACATGTAAATAATACACCTTTGGATGAGTGAGCTGTAAAAGTGAAACATACAGAAGAGCTAGTTGAAAAGATAAATGAGAAAGAAGATGAAAATTATAACAAAATATTTTGAACGAGAATGTGTATGCTGGCTTGAAATGCTTTGAAACAGAATAAAGCACTGAATAGCAATAAAACCCTGTCACAGCACTGAATTTGTTCAGAAATTCTATTAACTAAGGAAATTTTAAATAAAAAGATAAAGCTTAAACATTGGAAAGAAACTTTTAAAGACAGTTTGTGGGTTTATTAAAGTTCAGTCATGAACCAATTAATGTAAGAAAGGTACAAGCTGGTTTTATTTTATTTGATAAAGCATCTAGCATTATGTTCACCCTCAGGGCACAATAGCGTGACAGGCTGCTTTGTTCACCATAAAGCAGGCTTTTTCTCTCTGCTTTTATAACCTGCGATTAAAATACTTGCAGCACTAGCCTGTTTTTAACAAAATCAGTTTACAAACAGCTAGCAGTATAAGTCAATGGTTGCTTCCACCTGCGAAGCAGAAATACAAACAATACATTCTTTTCTTACAATCAGTGCTTTGGAGTTAAAATAACTATTTCTTTATACCAGCAGAGTTCATGAGGGACTAGTTTAATTAGAAACAATACAGAAATTGTTTGGGCTAGAGTTTTGGATTTAGACTTGAATTAATCTTTCAAATGTCTGTCCCATCATAATTTTATTTGGAAGAAAGAGAATTAAGTGATCTATCCTCTAACACCTACTATTAATTTTTGCTATTAATTGTTTGCAGAACTTATCTTTTTAGCACAAGATTGTGTTTCATTTTCCTCTGAAAATATAATTAATTTTGGATTGCATATTATTGTATGAAGCTTCAGCAAAACCAAAGATCTTCCGCAATTCTTACAAGATACTGGTGGGGGGTGTGTGTGTGAGGGGCATAGTAAAAATTTTATCAACTGTAATTACCAAATTATAGTCTTTCCACAATAAATGTGGTTTTACTAGACTGGGAAATTTTCATCTGCAGGAACTTACAGTTTCTCAGGGAAAGTAGGATTTTAGTGTCAACTCTGACAAACTTAGCAAATGAGGAATTTATGAAAAGTCAACTTTATGTTGGAACTTTTAAGCTCAGTAGAAGCTCTGTTCCCCAGTGGCTGAAAAAAAGGTTTCCACCGATGGTAGTTTCATCTGCAAATGTCTGTAAGAGGTGGTAGTGAGGAACACTGCACCTCTCCACTGTCAGCTCCCTATTTCCCTGATGAAAGTAAGTCAGAATTCTTCACCTGAAGGATAATACAGCATCAAAACTTGAAAATTTCAAAACACTTTTGTCCTAGGATATGTCCACTGATGACCTTCATATCTTGAGGTACCTATTTTTTGTGTTTGAGTAAGGTCTGCCTTTAAAATGAGTGTCCTATGAATAAACAATTTACTGTGTACAGTGCTGCTCTTAGTGTCTGTTTCTCACCTGCTTCCTCATGGCAGAATTACTCTATTCTGGTACTGGAGGATACAAAATAGATTTAGTTTCTTCCTTGGTCTTTAAATAGAACCAGTATGTATTGATGAACTGAAAAAGAAAGGTATATAAAACAAGGACATGTACATGCATTTAATATTTGACGGTAGTAGACGGTTTGTGGATGGGCATTGTAACTGGATATGCAAAAGGTAGTGATGATGGGTTCAGCCCTTAGGTTTGAATTTTTACTTGCTGCTTAGTGTGTTGAAATATTATATAATATTGCAAGATTTATTGTGAAGAAATTTAAAATTTTTAATGACTCTAACATACTATTCCTAGAAAACCAATGAGTTTTACATGTCTAGGAACCTATTAGCAAGGTATATAAAACACCACATTTTGTGTGACATAGTGAATCCTTTTGTCATTCATGCTTTGACACAATAAATAAATCAAGGTGTCATTCAGAATTAAACTGTTGTTTGAAATAATCAGAACAACTATGTGAAGAAACTGTTTGAGACTGCAGAGGAGCCAATAGCAACCATATGTATTAAAATAATCTGATTAGAATGATAATGCAGACAGCTAATTTAGCAAGTGACAGTTTGAGTGTGCAGGGTCCAAGATTAATAAGTGAGATTGTTACAGGGTAGGAGAAAGTTGGTTTTAATTAAAACCTTATATTTCTAAAAGAGATACAGAATGCATAGAGAGTTTGACTACCCACAGTGCTTCATGTCTATGGAATTCTTGGTACAGGCTGCAGACTACAGTGCATACAATGAAATTTTAAATATTATCAGTTTTCTGATAACAGTACAAAAGCATAATTATTCCTTTCAAAAGTTACATGGCAGGAAGACAGCAGAAAATGTCAATCTGGGAAAGGGTGGACTACTTTCTGATTAAAGCATATTTATTCATTTTTGCTTTACAGACTTTCAGACCTTGATAATCTGGAAGTTTTGGACATTTAAATTATACGATCAAAATAATTGTTAGGCCTGTAATTTCTTTACCTGTTCACTAGAGATGAGCAAGTTGAAATGCTTTATCTCAGATCAAGAAGGAAGGAAGAAAACAGGCAGTTCAGGGTTAAAATATAATTTCTGCTCTAGAAGAGCACTATTGATAGTTGTGACAAAGTATTTCTATATGTGTTTCAAAAGAAGAGCAGAATTCTCTCTCCAATTCTGCACAGATCAAATCTGATACCTGATAATGTACATTAATCAATAAACAAGTGCATTCCCAGTGTTTGGATGATCTTTGGATAGTTTTAGAAGTACTTTTTGTATGTTCCCAAGCACTGTTTGACAGATAGAAAGTTGGCATTGATTAAAGTTTAGGATGAAGTGCAATTAACAGGTAATTTAACGACCTCCAGACCAGTTACCATAAATCTAAGGAATTTAGATTTAGAAGAAATGCAAGCATATGAAAGACTGAAAAAGCAAATTTATGATACGTGATGGCCATTTAATTTATCCAGGAATGTGTTAGTGATATATATTTTTTTTAAATTATGGCATCTTGAGTGCATAGTATGCCAGATTCAATACAATTATTTTCTCAAGAAGACTGCATTATCTTTGATTGGTTTCATTATATTTCTGGCTTGTTTTTCCTTCAGTGAGAGAGCATGTGGACAAGAGTGAAGTGTCCCCTCTTTTATTCACTTTTTCATTCTCCTCTGTCCCATATCTTCTACAAGAAATGTAAAGTGCTTTGCCAAATGTATGATGTTGTCCTTCTGTAGTATTTTTCCCTTTACCTATTTTTTTTCTTTTGTATGAGAACACACATACTTTCTTTTCCTCAAGGACTAAACCTGTTGCAAATATTCTCCAATCACTTTAGCTGGTTTCTTGATAATCTCAGCTACAGAACAGTAGTAAGAAATAAATTCATCAAATACAGTCCTGTTTTTCTTGCACAAAGAAAGTCTCAAAGATAAATGGAAAAATACCCCACCCAACAACCCACAAACAAACCCTGTTTTTAAAATAAGTCTTAAAATGTTTTAAACTTGACTTGAGGCATTGGTATAGACAAGGAGTGGTTTAGACCTACTATTCAATATTCAGTAGAGCATAATCCCTTTAAGACTGTGGCCTTCCTAAGCTCCTTAGTTAATAGAGGTACAGTTCAGCTCAAGCATCACAAACAGTTGGAAGCAAGTATAATTATACACACTTCACCTCCTTCCACAATTTCTTCCCAAGGGAGGAACACATCCAGGCTAGTAATTTTTCCAGAAGAAAAGCTGAACAAAAATGTCGCCAGTCAGAACGCAATATAAATCAGCCTTGTTTCATTATCATTAGTTGTCTGATGGATTAGTTGCACGTTAAATTGCTCTTACTGTGGGTGCTCTGTTTTGAATGCAGGCTGCAGGTGAGGTTCTCTAATTTTTGTTTGTATGTTTGTAAACATATATCATGTGTACATACTATCTACTATATCGGCTGTCTTCTCTTCAAAGAGCTATCTGACAATGTATGGAGTTTTACCACTTTTTGCTTTGCTTGTATGCATTTGTTAAGCGACCCTTTCTAAAAAGAAATTAATAAGCAGGGAAAAAAAGGGAATTTCTGATGAAGACTTGATGCTTAATTAGGTAAATATGAAAAAAAAAAGCCTGAGAAATGCCAGTTTATATAACTAGAAATGGCTACAACTTGTATTTATCTATTAAAGCCAATATAAAAACTCTCAGGGTTCAAGGTTTTGGTGTATTTGCCTCCTAATAGTTTTCAAAGAATCTGTGTGTTAAAGGAGATCTATGCGTCAACTCTGACAACGAATGCTCTTCAGCATTTGTATCTGCACAGAGTGCAGCCAAAAAGTAACTTTTATGTAGTTTTGTGAGTTCTGTTGACAGCAAGCCCGATTGTGCCCCTCAGCCCGGGTGCTACTGGGTGCAGGAAGGTGCTCTCACAGAAACTGAACTCGGTCAGGGTTGGGGGTGGTGGAAGATAAGCTGATGTGTTGCCCTCAAAGGCAACAGGGGTGAGACTAGAGATTTAATCAGTGTTTTAGCCTTGAGTAATTTCTCAGTCCACACCTGGAGCCTAGAATTGTGCTTTCTCAGCAGAGTTTCAGAAGGATGGAGGAAGAAATCCCACGCGCTTCATCCTAGGGATGGACACTCTGCGGGTTCAGCAGTCTGCCTATCTGCATGAGCAGGTTCTGGGTCTTGGAGGTTTCCCTGACAACTCAAATTCTTGAACCAGTCACTTGGGAAACTGTCCAAAGAAATCATCCTTTTATGTAATTCAGGCGCTTGCCCTTGCATTCCCTTTCACTAATGCTTCAGTAGAAAAATGGTGCCAATGTGTCCTATACATGCATATCTTTTCAAGAAAAGCCACAGTAACAAAACTGAGCAAATAAATCTCCTAGAATCCCACCATTTCTTAGGAATCAAATAGTAATTTGTTATTAGGATGCAAATGAACAGGTCCAGCTTCTAGTTCTTTGGCACTGGCTTAATTCATGGGTGAGCGTACCAAGAGACTACCCAAATAAGAATGGTAAATACAAATATGGAAAGAATTAAAAACTGGACAGGTTAGTTACACCTGTCACACACACAGCTGAGCATTTGGCATGAATATTTGATGGAGCCTTGTTTGCCAAACTTTTAAGAGTCTCAAGACCACAGCTGTTACCTAAGGAAGTAGTTATCCATTTTCTGTGCTGCTAATAATATCTCTTCTCTAGAAAAACATTGGTAATTAACCCTGGGTACTATTCCCACTATCCACTCAACAGTCCCCCGTACAGTCCAGTCTTTTTGAAAAATGGGTTCTTAGGTAAGCTTATTTGCTTAACAATATTTTCTGTCTCCTGGCAGAAGATACTCTTGTACTGGTGGCAAATTTGTTTTGGTCTATACTGGTTTAATGTACTTGTCAGCCTTAAAGATGTTTTAGTGGAGGGATGTTTTCCCATGCATAGCGGGCATAGGAAAAGGATACTGGCTATGGATGGATCTGCTATGCAAACACTAAGTGTCAGCTGTAATCATTATAATTCTTTTTATTCTGGTTTGGTTTTTAATTTCCTTGAAGTATCAATTTCCTGCACAATTCTCTTCCTTAAAAAATAACTATAGAGCGATGAAGAATTTCCTGCTATTTCTTGTGAATTTACAAATACTTTCATTAGATGATTTCATATGCTGTGAAGTAGGCTGGCATTCCAAATAGAAGAAGGTTTTTGCTTGTTGGAGGAATTTTAATACGTGCCTTAAACATGGACCCACAACTATGCTGTGTTACTTTTTAAACTGAGCAATATGAATTAGCCCTTCTGGAATAGGAACGGTCCCCAGCTGCTTTCTGCTCCTCACTCTTTAGCCACCAGGGTTTTGTGTGCCTGCTGGGCTGGGACTTCATTGTCCTAGGGCTGGTGTACCTCCTCGGCAGGGACCCAGACTGTTGCCTGAGGCCTTCTGTGGGAAAAAGAACAGAGCAACCTTTATTATTTTATGGACTGATTTTTCTGCTGGTTCTCAAATTTTAGCATGTTAGATAAAGAAAGGACTTCTTGACTGACTATGGCTGAGTGAAGAAATAGCTCCTAGTAAATAATATTCTGTGCTCCAAGGATCACTTATTGCAAGCGAAGAGCGAAATGAAGGGAAACCCTCAGATAAGACTTGGAATTGCTAGTCCTGCTGGGAACTATTAGGACAGTTGGTGGCTTGTTCTGGCGTACTCAGCTGGCTCTTTTCCCCAAAAGGCCACGTGGTAGGAAAGGGTAACAAGGCTGCCTGGCACTATAGCTACTTTCCTGACAAGTCTGTGACTTTGTGGTGAGGGGAACCTGAGCAGAGATGAGATCTGCTCTTTATAGCTCAGAGTACTATGTATTTACCTCAGGCTGATGCAGGGAAGCTGAAACTCTGTAACTTGGGTGGGGGCCACAAAGTCAGGTTCTGAAAAGACTGTACCGTTGGTGAGGTTATCTCAGGGAAGAGCTGCACAGCTCTGTGGTAAACAGCCTACATTGCAATTAGTGTGTTGGCAGCATTTGTAATGCTCTAGCAAGTATATTATAAATTTCTTCCTTGAATATTTTGTTCTGTGGGGTCTTTTTAGTGCAAAATGTTCCTTCCATGTAAGCTAGTTTGTGCCTTGAACTTGCCTTTTGTTGCTAATGTTATAACAGACAACTGCATATCATTATTCATCTATTTTATTTAATTATTGATCCTTTCAACTTTACAAGACTTAATTAGAATTTGCTGTATTGAACAAAACAAAAAAAATTAAATTTGTTGAATTAGTAAATAACAGAGAATTAGTGGTAGTTTAGTGATTTAATTAACACAGCCTTATCCCAGCACACTAGTTAATGAAAGGCAAGCATTGGCCCATCTGGTACAGTTTCAGGAAATGTGGAAGCAGAACTGCCTTACTTTGTACCCTCCTCTCATTTGTTATTTGCATTTTGATGAGTCCACTGGTTCTCCTCTTTCAGATGATTATTTATTTTCCCTGTGAAGTCCCTAAAACACTACAGGAACGTTTAGGATAAAATGCTTTTTGTAACTGTAAGGTGATTTTAGACCCTATTCTGTTTCATAAAACTGTTTGATATTCTGAAGGTGATCATCTAAATATGATCTATCCAGAAGGCCTGTAGCCATCACCTCCATGCTATCTAATTAAAAGCTGCCCATCTTTGCTTGGTGATGGTCAAGCATAATTTGCTCAGTCCAGTTATTGTTGCAGGGTGCCAGGGAACTGGGAACTGCAGAATGTTTTTTTTTCTAAAACTGGTACATTTATCTTGAAAATAAAAACTTCCAGGTTCCCAATGAGTAACCGTGCAAGACACTGCATAATCTCAAGGAATTCCTTCCATGAGTTCGCGTCATTCTGCATTCTGTATTCTTCTAGTTACAAAGTTAATTAAAAAAAAGTCTTTTGTGCAATCTTCTTTTTTTTTTTATAGAATAATGAAAAAAGTGAAGTTTTAAAGTTACTTTAACATAAGGTAAATATTTTGATGTTGAAATGCGTGTCTAGGGAATTGAGGTTTCTGAATTATGGATGTTTGAAATTTTCACTTAAGTACTTCAGAATGTCACTAAAAATGTACTTGCACTGTCTGCCAAGAATTAGCCAGTGACATTTGAAGTTCTCCAAACAAAAAAACCCAAACCAACAACCCAAACCAAAAAAAAACCCCAAACCCAAACCAACAGAAATAACCCCAAACCAAACAGAATAGAAGTAGGTTCTGTCCCTGCATTTTACTGAAAAGAAGGAAAGCAAACATTCCCCTGAAGGATTCACTTTTCCCAGCAAGTATTTCTTAAGATCCATGACTGCCATGCTATCTGCTTTGTTAACTGACAAAGGTAGCTCTTTGTTATAATTTTAACAGCATCAGGGTGTGAATAGGATTGAAAGACAAGGAACATAACAAAGATACTGATTTTTGTGCTTTATAACAATTTGCTTTGGCCATTAAAAGCTTTTAATTTCTATCAATGTACTCCTTTTATTAATATATTTAATGTGAATATTCAAATACCCATACCTTTTCTTGAAGACTTGAGCAGAGGAAGAATTATGATGGAATTAAGTAACTTCAATGAATCCTGTAAGATCTTATGTTTTCAGAAAGACTTCATTCTAAGTAGTCAGTTATTTTAGTCCTTATGTCACCACTTTGGCTTGGAAACCTGTATACAACTTACAAATTGTAGCTGATAGTAATTACAACATTTTTGTGTCCTCTAAGGAAGACTTTTTGCTCCACACTTGGTGACATTCACAGAATTACAGACTCTTTTAGGTTGGAAAAGACCTTTAAGATCATCAAGTCCAACCATTAACCTAACACTGGCAAGTCCACCAATAAACCATGTCCCTAAGCAGCACATTTAAAACCACTTCCCTGGGCAGCCTGTTCCAATCCTTGACAACCCTTTTGGTGAAGAAATGTTTCCTAATACCCAATCTAAACCTGCCCTGGCAAAACTTGAGGCCATTTCCTCTCGTCCTATCGCTTGTTGCTTGGCAGAAGAGACCAACACCCACCCTGCTACACCCTCCTTTCAGGGCACTGTAGAGGGCGATAAGGTCTCCCCTCAGCCTCCTCTTCTCCAGGCTAAACAACCCCAGTTCCCTCAGCCACTCCTCATAAGACTTGTGCTCCTGACCCCTCACCAGCTTTGTTGCTCTCCTCTGGACATGTTCCAGCAACGCAATGTCTGTCTTGTAGTGAGGGGCCCAAAACTGAACCCAGTATTTGAGGTGCAGGCACACCAGTGCTAAGTACAGGGGGACAATCACTTCCCTGTATGCTAATCTCATGAGTGCTAATTGTTTCTGACAGTAAAATATGATTGCATGACCCAGCTCTTGCTTCAAAAATGGGAGTTATGTTTGGTTTGATTTGTTTTATTCCTATTACCTGAAAATTGAGAAGGTGGCTAGAAGTGGGAGTAGAAGCTTAATAGTAGACATTTTTTTTAAAACCACACAGGAGCCATTTGCATGGTTGGAGGGTGCTGTCTCTATTCTCACACATTTTAGCACATTTTTGGAAAAGATGAATGGAAGTCTGGGACAAATCAGAAGAATGGGACTGGCCACTGAAAAGATAATTGAACATCTCTTAGAGGGAACTTGTTAGATCCAACCAGATATTTAGCTTGTATTCAAGAACATATTACTCCCTAACTTCAACTTCATTGGTTGTTTTTCTCACTATAAAATTCAGATTGGGAAATGGCTTTATTAAAGCCTAAATACAGCTTTAAAGCTATTGCCTACTTGGTGGGAGGGAAACAGAAGTTATTTTCCTTTTGAGTCAGTGCTAATTATATTTTCCCTTGAAAACCTTCGCCATCAACTTGCTTCTGCAATTAAACTGCTTTCTACCCCAGAAGTCATTAACTAAAAAAGGTTTGGGGTTTTTTTTTGAAGTTGCTAATAATGTCCATGTTCTTCTCCATAGGCTGTGTCTTTCTTGCATGTTGCATAGCATTGTTTTAAACATCAGAATGGATGTAATCTGCAGAAACAGCTTTTCATCCAGAAACAGTAAGGGTTGCTTGATGTATGCTGCAGTTCAGTTTTTATTCCTCTTGATTTCATCTTTTCTTTTATAACTCTTAGTGCCATTTAGAGAAAGTAATGCTAGCCTAGGGCAAGCGCATTGGCTGTGACCATAATAACCAAGCTGTGTGGCCCAGTGGGTGCAGTAGATCTTTATAGCAGGACAGCTGATAGTGAGGATCTAGCTTAACTAAATGTTTCAGTCATTAGCTCTTATCTGCTCCTGTAGACTGAATATCTATTGGTATTTGGGGCTCACCAGATGACCTCCTGGACTGAATGTTTGATTAGTTTAACTTGATAGGAATCCACTCTGCATGTCCCATGGCTGTTTGCAGGGTGAACTGAAGCACAGTAAGAGGAGGCGATTGGAACACTTGCTTCTGACCTAGACTGAAATGCAAATAGGCTTAAAGTAAAAGAACTGTTCCATGAGTCCATCTTGTGCATCCAACCATTAATGACCCTTCAGTCAGTTGTATTGAGTAGAAAATTGGAAATCTCTCAAAATGTGTGTCGTGTCAGTATTGAGTCCTCGGCACCTGGTATTTTTTTCTGCAGTTCTGCTCCTACTGTACTGCACTGTCTGCCTGTGTAGACACAGCCACTGTCTCATCTGAGGAAAAAAAGATTTCACTTGTCTCAGTAGAGGTAATAAGAGTCACTTTACGTAATTTTGCATGAACACATAGTCTGATGCAGGAAAGGCTCAAGCTTCTGTTGCGTTCACTCTTTGCAATCTGCTTATTATAGTAGGATATGTGGGTCTTACTGTGGTATGTTAAGGGCCATACCTCTTCGCTCAGTGAAGACAAAGGAATACTCTGTGGAACTATAAAATGTGCATAGTCTTTTACCCATGAATGGTAAGTTATTTGGGATCAATGCTTTCAGTACTTCCCAGAAGCCACATAATTTTCCTTGATAATCACTGTTTAACTGCCATGCTTCCCTACACAAATTTAATTTCAATTTTTCCCCCACAGTTGTAGTAATTTTAAATGTGTGACTGCAATTAGCTAAAATGCTAACTGTGAATTGAGTTTGACACTGTTCTTTGAGCACCATTTTAATGAAGAATTAAATATTCTTCATCCTTCTTTGAAGTCTGAATTTAGTGTTTTAGCTAACCATCAATCAGATGTTCATGTCTGCTTTCCATTACCTTTCCAGTCATATTCTCTTAGGCTTCTTTCACCATTTTAGTATCCAGGAGCCTGGCAGCTAGAGACTAAGTGAAGCAACTCACATCTGTTGTGTCTGGCTCATTCTTTCTCCTATCCCCAAGGTGATAATTGTATCATCTTTGTAGTATTTTGTTTTGTTGCCCTTTTTATTATTATTTTTATGTATATGTTCCTATTAGAGCAAATGAAAAATGAATCATTGGAAAGACTTTTCTTTTGTAGATGCACATCTTGCCCATGCTGTGGCCAAGAAAAAAAAAGGAGTAGCAGGGAGTCTTAGTCTCCCTAGGTCCTGTATGCAGTCAGTAAAGAGAGGGAGAATCGGCAATGTAATTCAAAGCAGAAATCACTTATTCTGTGCATGAACTGCACTTTAGCAGTCACCTTAAATTGTGAGGGGAAAATAAGTTAAGTGTGCTGCTAAGTTATGTATTTGGAATCAAGTTTGGATAAGTGTCTTACTGATATTGATATGCCTCTCTGCAGTTGCTTAGACAACTATGTTGGCTGCGTAGTCAGACACTGCGAGTACCCTCCCTTTTCCCACTGAAAAAAAAATAATTTCCATAATTTCATCGTCTAGTGGGGTGCTTTCATTTCCTTGATATTTATTGGTAGCTTTTTTTTTTATTCAGAACATACAGATGTAATCTCACAGGTAGAATCTCTGAGCTGATTGACTTCTCTCTGATACGTTTTTTCTCCATTATGACTATTTGCGAATCTGTATTTCTAACCATAGGGGGAAAAATGTGCTCTGTTTCTGATGAATAATATCACATAAATGAACATTATTATTTGCATTAAAAACTTCAGCAGGTGCAATGCATTGCTTGCACTGCTTCCCGGTGAGGTTATTTGGTTTACAATGCTGTTGGAATCGGGGGGATATAAGCCAAGAGGTAGAAGTAAATTCAGGAGTTTCAAAATTATAGTATTATATTTTAAAATATTGTACTGTAGGTCTTTAGCTTCTAGAAAGTCTGTGAGGAAAAGTAGCTGAACTTGGAAGATTTACAAGGTCTGATAACTGTATGTAGTTTTGATTCGGAGGGAGGTCTTACTGTGATAAATTATTTGTAGTATATGAATAAGACAAACCAGACACAAGTGATGTAGAAAGTACTTTCTATGCAGATGTGAATCCATTTGAAAAATTTTATTAAAAAACCCAAAACAAAACAATGAGAAATGAAGGGTTTCTGTGTCCTAAAGACGTGGCTGCTCTCCAGTGGTAATGGATTATCCACACCTATGTTTTTTGATCTTTATGCATATTTGAATAGAAAAAAGAGTATCAGAAGTTGCAAAGGAGTAGAAGACATTTTTATTTGTTAAGGTATGTAATTTTATTATCAAAATGTTGGCTTTTTCTCTACTAATCTTGTATGGTTAGGACATTGTTACTTTAACCTGGTGTAATGCTGGTATATGCATTTTTCTATTGCAGAATACACATTCAGTTTTTCTTTCTGTGGTTTTGTGTGTCCTCTGAGATCATATCTGACTACACTCAGGTAACTTAAGGTAGAATTGGGAGGGTACCCGTGATAAAAAGAAGTTTTAGTCCTTCTTAAGAATAATGATCTATTACCAGAGTGACAGGGAACAGCCTGTTTGCAGTTGTACAATGTAGAGCACCAGAATTCATGGCCAAGTTGAAGCTCCTGGGAGCTGTGGTAGTTCATACGGTACTTAAAACATCTCCAAGCAAACTGTAGAGCATCTTGTTGTCATTAGAAATTATGTAAAATTACCTGTAGTAGTGTCCTGTTTTGGAGGACTTGAAGATGTGGAGGTGCTTTTCTACATTACCATCACTGTGTTATATGCACCAGCTACTGCCTTAAAAATGAAAGTCTGCAGCATGTAGGAAAGTTGGTTTCAGTCAGAAAGATGTGCCTGTGTATACTTGCATGCATACACTCTCTCATTTACACTAGATGGGAAATCATGGGAAAACTCCAGTTTATTTGCAGCAGTTTTTCCTAAACCTAGCTGAACAGAGGACTCAATTAGAATATCTGTCTGCAAGGAAATGCATCTGAATGGAAATATGCACTTCACCCAATCCCCTGCACCTTTTTTCCCATCTTTACTGTGTTTTTTTGTTTTCAAATATTTACACATGCATATGCCAGAATGTACGCTGAGGATTCTTTGATTATTGCAGTTAACAATATTCAGCTTTTTCATTTGTAGTAATTTCTTATGTGGTTTTTGTTTATAAAATTATATTTTAAAAAAGTAAATAAGAAACTTTGTGGGTTTTTTTTGTTTGGTTTGCATCCATGCTTATCTGAGAAATTTTTCATTGATTTTTTTGGTTTTGGTTTTGTTTGAGTCACACCTCCGCCCTCCACCCCATGCCCCTGAAGAAAACTTGAGTTCCTATAGCTGAATCTCATGCAAGTTCTTAAACACCATTGAGCATAATAGACAAGAATTGGTGTAGTAATTGGCTTCGGCATTTGTCTGAGCACAATTTTAAGCAGAACCTTCAATTTGGAAAACTTCCACTTGTCCTGCAGGAGTTTTGTCCCTGACAATACTCTATCTAAGGATGAGCTTCATTCCTTGTTAAGAAGAAATACATTTTTGTATCTCCAAGGGAACAACCTCTTGGTCAAATACTACTGTATGTTATGGGTTTACTCCCATGCCCTCATGTTAAAGATTAAATGGAATCAGAGAAAACTCTGAAAGGAGAATTCTGCACCTAAGGGAAACTGTACCCAAGACCCACCACTGTCATATGGGTGAGCTATTGGTACTCGGTACTAATAACTGATATCTCTTCTAATTTAAGCATTCACTCAGGAGGAATCGGTATTGTCCAGGCTCTGATGTCCTCACCAGTCTCAAGACTTGGCAATATTTTTCTGTCAGTAAGAAATATTTGAAATATATTTTCTCCATCTTCCTTGTGTGCACATGACTGCATCTCCCAGCAAGGCTTGCTCCAGGGAGTAATTAAGATACTTCATATCTCTTCATGGAGCATCTTGCCCAGACATTTGCTCTTTTAACATGGGCTGCACAGTGATTCTTTGTTCTCTTCTCCTGTAGTGGGCACTTTAACTTTAGCCTGAAAGAAAGGATGACGATTTTCCATATGTTTCCAAGAAAAGGCTGTGATAAGTTAGCTATATTTAAGAAATATGTCAATACTTGAGGATGTTCATTTTAAATATTCAGTAAGCTGGGGGGTTGTTTGTCTTTATATTGTAATTTCTACATTGATTTACTGTGATTTAGCATTCTGGTTTAGTTGGTTGTCACAACATTTACTTTCATGATTACAGCTTGGTTTCACTGTTTTGCAAAAATGTAATGGAAGACTAGTGCCCTTGTTACCTACATCACCCTGTTTTTTCCAAACTAAGCTTAATAATTGTTTTTCATGACTGACTGTGCCACCTCACTGATGATGTCCTAGATCCTGTAAACAGTCAGAAATCTCAGCAGTCAGGTGGCTATACAGTATGGAAACAATAACTTCCTTTTAGAGGTTAAGGCAGCAAGTCCAAATGTAAACTCTAGTTCTCGAAATCTTGAATATCTTTGCAAAATGAGCCTTGTGCAAGTCTTACCTGACTCCCTGTATAAATGGAGTACTCCAGGCAGCAAGCAAAAGATCTCCCCTACACCCCACAACCCCTTATCTCTCTCACATTTGGAAATGGTTGAGTGTACATTCACCTTGAAATAAATTTCCATGGTAGTTTTCAGTACTGTCATGCATGTTTAGAAAAGAGCAAACCATTCCTTTAGGTTCTTATTCGATAATTGCAAATTCTCCTTCAAATTCTACTGTTTCTTATGAATTTTCTCAATTGTTTTAATGTTACAGCTCTAAAAGACTTCTGAAAGCAAAATATAACTACTTGAACAAAACCGTTTACTAAAGCATTGTGTGTATTTACTCAGCTAGTGGCTATTTTTGATTGTGAAATTAGAAATGGCAGGTGAACAGGAGATGTTACAACACTCCACATTGTCATAATTTTGTTTGTAGTCCACTTGTGAATTTTGTTTCTGGAGATACCTTTGGAAACTTATTTTCTCATTGTAGCATATCTAATTCTTTTGAATTGAGTCATATGACGATATATCCACCCCCATTTGTTATAGATAGTTAAGTCTTTTACAAGTCTTACATTTCAATACATTTCAATAATGTATTCAAAAAAGTTTTTATGTGGAGTGAAGAATTATAACAAAAATTTGAAATGTTTATCAGACTAATGTTTAAAATGTTTGTCCAAGATGAAAACACCTCAAAATGTCCTTGAGTGATGGTTAATAGACCTATTTTGGGGAACTTGGTACAAAATAAAAGAATGTTAAAGTCAAGGGTATAGCTGGTCTCAACTACTATTAAGTTTAGTGGAGAACTGACAAACTCCATGACTCGGAAAGAGAAATATTTGTAAGCTATATGTGGATACATAGAGTTGTACTTTCGTATTCCTTAATAATGGCCAGTAGGTTTTTTCCCCTAGATTTCTAGTCCTGCTCTTCAAGTGAAATAGTGGATACATCTGTGCTGCTTAAAACTGGGGTAAATGGACCATTCATTTGTAACAGCAGCTACCCTGGGAAAGAGTTTCAGTCCAAACAGAATAACAACAGCAGCTTAACCCCTATTATCAATTGCTTCTATTATATTACCTGGGCAGTTGCTAATTAAAGCATGTAGTCACTACTAAAAGCTCTGGATTCTCTCTTGACGTCTAATCTTACCTCAGCTGGATCAGTCTTCATTTCTTCAGTAATGAGATACTCCTAAACGAGGAGAAATTAGGAACAAATTGTGTAGAACATAATCTCATTTACTATCTCTAGTCACAGATTGCCCAAAAAGTCTTTTAGAATTGCCCCAATTCAAAGGACAAAATAGATCACTAACTAAACAAGATGCGAAGCACATTGAAGTCATTCAGACTGTGAGGACTATTTGACCATTTTAGTTTCTCAAAAATTCTGTCATAGCCTCCCCTTCTCAACCCCAGCACTGGAAAAAGAAAAGACTTTGTGAATGTGACATGGATAGCATATAACTTCATATCAGTACCTGGGAATTTATGCAGCTATGCCGTATTTCGTGTAAATCATACAGCTCATAATCTCTTGATTCCAGCTGTTCAACACTGCTGAGCTGGTCCTTGCAACACCTCTAACACAACACGTGCCCGTTGACGGTGAGCTGAGGGCAGCTGGGAAGGACTCGATGACTTCTCACAGTTGTTTCTTTCTTATGAGTCTTCGGTGTTCTAGATGTTAGGACCCAAGCCCGTTTTCCACCCTCTTCATGCCTATTTCTGATATTCCCAAGGGGATGATGTGTGCCTTCAAGTGCCTTCACGTGACAGTTCTGAGAAGGTATTTCTCTAAAAGCACTGAACACCTTCAAAATGAACTTTACATCCACCCTTTCTGTTTCAGTACTGAGATTGCGTCAGAAAGCTGGTGGGTGGAAAAATTTATTTCCTAGCTTACCAAAGGCTCATCAGCATTAGGCCCACTTTTTAAAAGTAAATATTAAATATATACATTAAATACATAGTCTTATATATTAATATATAAGAAAAGATTAACATATAGAAACTTGATTCCAGCTTTTCTCCAGAGTGACTTGTATGTGAAGATTTTTCAGGAACCAGAAACAAATGTTTGAGATGTGACTAAGGAAATGTGTATGACTGATATATGCTTGGAGAGGTGTAAGGCTCTTGAAATTGTCCAGGCCAGTTGAAAGGACAGGAGTGAATGAACTTCAGTTATAACTCACGAAACTCGAAAATGTAAGTTGAAATCCTTTTTGATGGTTTTCACAGCAGATCCACGATTGATACTTTTTAATAAATTATCATCATTACAATCAATTATTATTAATAATTATAATGAATAATCAACAATATTAATAAATATGTTTATTAATTTAATATTTTGCTATATATTAGTTAATTACTATGCACTTGGATTCAAAAGAGCTTTGAAATATGTATGCCCATCTATCCTTCTTCAGAAACTCAAGTTGCAGACTGCACATACCTCAGATGTTCAGCTTTTCCGAGAATGAAAAAGGATGCCAAGTGATCTTGAAAGAAAAAGATATGAACGAGGCTTTTCATTTCTTTTCTCTGCTTGGTGGGTTCACATGCCTTTTTTTAGGCACCTGAATGGAAATATTTGCATGGTGGGGGGAGGGAGACAGAGACGGGAAAACCAGATGGTGGATCTCTTATGTTGTGAACTGCAGAGCTATCCTCCACATCCTGTGCATGCCTTGTGCTTGGTGATGGCTTGTTAGAAATGGGGTATCAATATGAGTTCAAAAATCTTGTCAAATAATCTGGGCTGAACTGTGGAATAAGCTTTTCCTTCTCTTAAGGGAACCAATTTTTGTCATTCTGAGAGGTATGTGGTTGAATGAAAACCTGTATGACCTGAAATAGTTATATTTATGTATCTTTTTTTTCCTAATGAGTGGGAGGTTTCTCAGCCAAACCTAAAGACCTCACTCATTTGGATGTGGATCACAGGTTCCCATAACAGCCTTCCATCTTCCCAGATCTCTCTATTGCTGTGTCACTCAGGAGCACAGCACAAGACCTTGTTTCTGCTGTCAGGTCATGCTACACTGATGTGTTTTAGATGCCATTGTGTCGGAGGAAACCTAAGCTGAAAAAAATAGGCAGGTTTAAATTAAATCCATCAGCACTCTGCACTATGCTAAAAGAGGCAGGTAAAGCAAATCACTTGAAAGAGATAAAGCCTATTAACCTCAGATTATATAAAATAAAAGTTTGAGAAATTAGTTTTAGATCAGTTATTACTCTCTTAAATTTTTTTAAACTAGCTTACATCGCATGAAATGGAGGAGTAATTTCCTATTAATAAAGCAATTATTTAAAAATACTTTCATGGAAGAAGATATGAAATATATGTAGTACAATTGTAAGTTGGGTTGGTTTTTATATCTGAAAATGAATGCTGTATCTTAGCAGCCCAGTAAAATTCTCTGCAGTCAGAGGATGCGATCAGACCCTACTTACAAAGAGGAAACTCTTGACCAGGCCACATCTTACTCTGGAGTCCTGATGTGACTGCCCAGGCTGGTTGGTGAGAAAACTTTTGGCAGGTGGAGGGGGCACGTGGCCCGGGGTCCAGCCTTGCACATGGAGCATGTCTGCAGAAAGCACGTGTTGGCAAGGCTGCCAGCAGTGCACTTGGAGAGGGACAAAGCTGTGTGGTCCTCATCCTGCTAAAATCTGCCCTTCCACTGCTAACCTTTGCACAAAGGGAGATGCATCTTTGCTGAAAACTAGGAGCTTGATAAAAATATTCTTGACTCCTTCAGCCATTCATACTCTGTTTTCAATAGGATACGCTTTGTTCCTTAGAAAAATGAAATCAGAATGGTAAGGCTTAAATGTTTTCTCATGTGTTTAAACACCAGTGGAAGTATGGACTATTTTTGTTCTTCATAGAAATCTGTAGCTATATTCTTTCAATATTGAAAAGCTGAAAAAGTTGAAGACATCTTTGTGAAGTATGGTTGTTTCTTTGAATTATCCTTATTGCTTATTAAGTTACTCTGTTCGCAGCATTGTTTGTCACAACCTTTTGCTAGACAGAAATCCATAAGCTTTCGAAGAGTTCCTCTGAGGCTTATTTGCCGAAGATGAAGGGAGTTTAATTTTTTGCTTGTGTAACCATCCCAATAAAAATACAAATTTTCATTTAGAGTCATAAAATAGCTTTAGACAAGGGAAGCCAAAAACTGAAGTGCTGTAACTTGAAAAGTAGAAATAATCTCATATATAGTCCCAAGAAGGTTCATTATTTGCTTCATGACTTTTCTTTAGTGTTACATGTCCCTGCATACAGACATAGCAGAACACTTTCTCCCTCTATTTTCTGAACTTTCCGGCTAAATATCCTTCAATATTTCAATTTTCTGACCTTCTTTACCCGAGAAATAATTTAGGCAAACATATTTTTTATTATTTTTCAAATGTTTCCTTACAACTCTGAATGTTTTTCTGGAGGGAGTCTTTCTGCTGTTTCTTAATAGCTGCTCATTCCCAAAGGCATACAGTTCCCAGGAGATTAATATAATTGCCCATTCTTGATCTGTTGCAAGCGCCTGTTTCTCATGCTGTTTTGTGTTGATCAAAGACTGAGTCTTTGAAGGTCACTTCTTCACTTTCATTTCGTGGATACTCCAGTGCAAACTTGTACGGGTGTTCTTTAACTGTGGGGGAGGTTTGGTTTTTTTGAAAAAAAGGCTTATTTAGAGCTAACAGTATACAAGGTTGACTTTCTGCAGACCTGACCATCTCCTGAAGAGCTGTATTACTTAGCTCTCCTGCTCTGACAATAGTCATTTTGCCAGGTCAAGACATTTCATGGCTGCAGTAGAAACTGTAGTTTGAAGCACCTAATACTGCTGATAAGAGGTGTGTTAGCAAGGCACCTTCCTAAGCAGGGAAGAGACTATGCGCTCTGCTGGAATGGCTATCTGCTGTGCATCGTCCTAGGCAATGTATACAGAGAACACATGTATCTGATTACCTTAATTACTTTATAGCATATATTTTTAGAGAGAGGAAGGTACAATTTTTTAACCTAGGTCCAGTCATGAGGGTATTTGGGGTTTGGCTGGAGAGTGTTGTGATGCAAATGCTTCTCAAAATGAGATAATGTGGGCCTGGTGAAGACCAAGAGGTACATCACTGGATACATTCCTTCTTGCCACCAGTAAGCATTCAAAAGCAGCCCAGCTTAGAAAAATGTTTGTTGCACATACTGCAAGTGAAAAACCCAAATGAATGTTAACAATTGCACCATGCTGAGTTAAAATCCCAGACTTCACAACCACATCAGGAATTTAAGTACAACTTGTGGATGTTTCTAGGAAGCAGATGATACCCCATTTTACAAGGGAGCATGGATTTACCCTCGTGTTTCAGGATGGCATGTCGAGATCTTCTGAATAATGCTGAGACATACAGGTTATATGCTAATGTGGATTTTTTTTTTTTAGTTGTTTTAACATGAAAGTTTAAGATAAAAGCTTCCAATTTTGGTGGGAAATGAGTCACAAAAAACCCCTGACAACAGCAAAGTGTCTGTTTAGATATGGCAGAAGCTGCCATTCCTGCAGCAATTCCAGCAGCAGAGATGTTGTGAAGCCTGGTGCATAACTACTGAAGTGACAAAGATTGTGTCATCCTTACCTTGCAGTCCATTTTTGGACTATTTGCATGTTCTGAAGTACTTGCCATACAAAATTATTTACTATATCTATGCAATTAAGTCACTATGACTCATGAATGATTTCTTGCTGATTTTAATAGTAAGAATTTGAAGATGTGGGATACCTGCTGTTTTCTTCTCCATTGACAGGTCTAAATTAACCTCAAGGATCAGATTGCCACTGGCTATAACCGCAACTGTAAATTAAAGGGCACTTACAGTAAATATTTTGTAGTATTTGCTTAAAAATCCACAGCTTCAGCAAACATTTCTGCTAGTAATTAATTTACTAGAACATGCCAAAAGCAAACACAAAAGGGATGCAAAATTGAAGTCAAAGCAAATGTGTTTCAAAACTCAGAATGAATATTCATAGATAACATTTTGCAGCATTGGCTCAATTCTAGTGACAGTTCATTGGGGACATACTGTCTTCTCCTTCCTTAGCTACTGGAAGTATCATTTGTGTTTATAGTGGTTAAGAACAAGAAGTGCTCTTTTACCTATGTTCAAGGAGAAGCAGACTTCTGATCTAGCTTTGACTCAGCCAAACTAATTTCCCTGGTCTTCAATAATCGCCTACTGCATTGAGACAACATAAGAATGCATCTCCTGAGAATTGCTACAAAAACAGTAAAATAATTTGCTAGTGTAAAATCATCTCTGCCAGCAGAGAGACTTGAACTAGGACAACTTTGATCTTAGAATAAATTATGCCTTAAATTGCTTAGATCTCCTGCAGATAGTACAGGAGCAAAGAATATGCACCTTCATCTCTATTCTCGTTACCTTTTTTAATTTTTGGGGATATATTGAAGCTGTTTCTTTCCTTCCTGTTATCCCATAATATGGGTAGCATTTCAGTAAAGGGATCTTCCATCTGCCACTTTGTCCACATACATCGTAGTTTATCCATTACTGATCTATCCTGCAGTTGTATTCTTAGAAATAATTAAAAATTAGGACAAGCACTTACTGCATTTGTGTCTTAGAGATATTAGAGTTTTTTAAGGTAGAAAAAATTTATTATATAAATGGCAATTTTATTCAATAAATAAAGCTTTGTCTGTTAAATTATTACAGCTAGTGAACCTTTGGTAGTTGATTTCCAGGAAGAGATTCTGTATAAATTCTCCTTCACTGGTTTCCATTCTCTTTTTATTGTCTCTTGTGCTGAATGATTTGTTTTGATGATTATAGATACTTTGCATTGCTTAGACTACAGATTTATTTTACATGCAAATATTATCCAATTTCATGTCTTCATTAAACTTTAATAAGGCTTTACGAACATAGTGCATAAAAGACAATATTGAATCAACAAAGCCTGTATAATGATGATTGAAATACAAGATCCAGGAAGAGCGATGGCAAAAGTAGCTCAAGTGCTAGCAGTGCTGGTAAGCCTGCAGATGCATTAAATTTATTTTTAAGTTCTAATAGTTACAAAAGTATGAAGTAAGAGTCTGGAGAAAAAAAAGAGGGAAGATGAGAATTCTACTTTTGCTGTCAGTGGCACACTTGAAAGTAAATGCTAATGATGTTCGTTTATATGTAGTGCATGTCATTTCTTTTAGTGTTTTTAAGATGATAAAAAGATACTCAGTTTGTGGGTTATGGCATATGATGAAAAACGTGAGTAAAAAATGCCATGCTGTTGCAAAAAGGCAAAGATGATGATTAATCTTAAATAAGCCCTAAATAGAAGGCACTGGATGAAAGAATCTGGTCCCAAAAATTTGCATTAAATACCCAAGCATAAAAGCAAACCAAGTACTCTATTCAGTGCCATACTCTGACTTTATTGCATTGGAAATAAGACATCTCTGCTGCCTTCTCTGCTTTGGTTGGTACCTCTTCAGCTCCTACTGAGGGAGAGTAGTTTACTTGATTACAGCTGAAAAAAGAAAGGTAGCTGTGTTGGTTTAGCAAAAAGCTGCGACACCAGCCGAACCGTAGTATTGACGCTTCTCTTTTTCTGGTTGTGCATCCACAGTAACAGACTCTTCAAACTCCTCAGGTACACTAGTAGTCAACTTACCGCTGGAAAGCACCTAACTTCTTTCCTTGTACCATGCATATGGGAAAACAGTGTGCGACCGGGGCAGGCAAGAGAGTGTCCCCTCAGGGGCTGCTCCTTGTGCACAGCAGAAGGGTGTGCATGCAGGGGGTTCCATCTGGAGTGTGGGGCTTGCCCAGGACCAGGAGAGGACAAGAAGGCTCTCAGACAGCAGAAGGACTGTCTGGGATCTCTGCTGGAAACACAGAGATCCTTGGGTCAGCTTGCTGCTTTGGGTTTTTTTTTTTTCTCTATACCCTGAGGTTTGTATCCCTGCAAAGGCGTACCTATTGCTACCAGCTTGATCTAGTTACCAGGTTAGCTTAGGGGTAAGGAGGACATCATCTGACTGAAGAATGAAGCTGTAAATTTTTGAAACCCAAGCAGCTTTCTGCTTCTGATGCCATAGGGCCCAGCAAGAGAGTGAGAGCTGAGGGCTGCCCAGAACACTGTGCAACATGCAGCGTGTGCAAATACCTACCTGGGTGGGTTTTGTAAGCATGTGTCTGCAATGCAAGAGGCTCCTAGTGTTGTGAAAATGTGTATTCTCCTGTGGTGAGAGTGGCTGGCCTGAAGCAGTGAGGAGAATCAAAGGCGTCCCTAGAGTGTCAGTGTTGTCTTGCACCAAGGGTGTTCCTGCAAGACTTTCAAGGACAGGAGCTGGTGGTGGTGGTAGACTTGATCCTTATGTCTGTAGCTGACATCTGGGAGGGCCACAGGCTAACTTGCCTGGCAAGTGTAAAGGTAGCAGACCCTACAGAACTTACTGGGAGGTGTAGGGAGACCTGGTGGCTGTTTGCTGTGTTGGTAAAGATGTGTTTTTCTGGGAGTGATGTTCTAGGGGGTAGACCCATGGATGAATGGTTTAACAAGGAACCGAGGAAACCAGCATGGAGGGAGGAGAACCTAGCTTTTGCTGATATGACCTATGAGGTGGACATAGCTAACACTCAATTTAATTCTGAAAAGGCCAAGAAAGGGAGAGGGGGGGGAAATGGGGAGGAAAAAACAAAGTATCGGTAACAGAGACAGGCCTTCAGTTAACAGGCATGCGCATTATTAAACAGCAGAGGAAGGGTGGAACCAGCAAGTGCTTCTGTGCTAGTCTTGGAAGCCTAAAAAGTGAGACAGAGAGCAGGAACGCTGGCTGTCAGATGACAGCCTGGTATGATACACATCTCGGATGCGGTAGAAGGAGGATGATCAATGGGGTACAGAGTTGCCAGGCTACCAGCTTTGCGGGGATGAGAGAATAATATGTACAGGCAGGAGACTGTCACAGAATGAAAAGTGTAACACTAAAAATATTGCAGAAACAGAGAAGCACTGCAAAGGCCTTGCATAGGATTTCTGCCCGCTCAAATAATAAAAATTAACTAATAAAAATAACTAGGATTGTATTGCAAGTTCTCATTCAGGACCAGAACACTGATCAGGGAATATGAAGGGAAATCAGAAGTTGTGAATTTAGGAAACTTCATAATAGCAACTGATTTTATCTACACATGTACAGACTAGATCAATGTTTCATCAGGATGTGATGTAGAGATAAAATTTTTGGGCACTGTAAAGGACTGAATGGTAGTGTTAAGACCCAAAAAACCAACAAACCCATTCCGAATTTTGTCTTCAGAGATACACAAGGCCTACTTCAAGGTGAATTAATAGAAGAACCCTCCATAGCAGTGTTCACAATAAAATGAAGTATCATGTTGTAGTGGGAGAGCAACCTGAATACGTGTGCAAATACTTAATGTCAGCAATCATAACTACATTAAAAAAAAGGCAATTAGTAAATAAATACACTAGTTTGACAAGCAAGATGCCTGCAAATAGCCTGCAGTGTTCAAAAGTGTCGTATTAGAAGCCCAGGTAAACTGCAACATTTAAAAAGAAAAAAAAAAAAAGAAAAGGAAAAAAGCAAAACAAAAAAAACCATCAAAGTGATCCAGCTCCTTGGGAGCATGACTGCAAGGAGGCTATCATAGGGGAAGGCTTACAAAATTCTTTTAAAAAGTACAAAGCTTGTCCAAATGAGAACTAGAAAGCCCATAAATCATGGGATGTCAAATGTAGACAGGAAATAGAGTACTAAAAATTTGAAAAGCACGTTACAAGGTGTGCTTAAGCTTCTAGTCAAAGGTTCTTAAATCAAAAGCAGGAAGTCAGGTAAGGCATAAATGGAACTACTTAATGACCAAACTGTAAGGAAGGACTTGGGAATTATAAAGCTGTAGCAGAGAGGTTCAGTTAATTCCTTTCATTGCTCTTTGCTGTTGAAGACCTTGGGGAGGTTTCTACACCTGAGCCATTCTTTCTAGTAAATAGGGTAGGGCTCAGATGAACTGGATGAGTTTGTGTAAATATATAGAAAGTGTTGGACCAAATAGATGTATCAGCTGTCAGTAAGTCACCAGGTCAGGTGGCATTCACCCGAGAGAAACTCAAATATGGAATTGTGGCACGGCTGGCCAGGGCTTCTGCCCGACCGTTGCAAACAGCCACAACATTGGCAGGCATGGCAGAGAGAAGCTATGGAGTGTAAATTTAAATGTTAGTGTGTAAACACACATTGTTTTCTATTTAAAAATCAAAATTGTGTATGGAATGCTAAATGCTGTAGTGATAGAATGTCTTTTTAATGGACTGGAATCCAAATGTTACATTTATGCTTGCATCTACTGGAAACACTACCGAAAAAAAATGTCTTAGGGATGGCTCACTGCTGAACTTTCCCTCTGCCCAAGCAATTCTAGGCAATAGGATTAGTTATGAGAATTGACTGACTACCTGCGTGTTTGTGAAAAAAAAACACTCCATAGAGCAGGCAGATCAGGGAAGGGGTCAAAGCATGAATGGTGTGAAGTGGAAACCCAGTGAAGAGAGAAGAAATTACTCAAGCTGTGCTGTAGAATTATCTTTCTTCAGATATCCTCTCTGTTCACCAAAAACATAGAGCTGATATGCAGTATTTAAGTCAGATACTTATTTTTTTTCACGTTGAGATGACATTCAGCCCACTTTGAAGGTGTTTAAAAACGTTTGCGCTTGGGGTGTGTCTGAGACTTGGTGTGCGTAGTCTCTCTGTGTAGCTAAGGACTTGGGCTGTTCTGCAAAACTGTGTAACAAAGTAATTCTATTTCCCTAGTGGACTGAATGTAAACACGTCATCTGTACCCAGAGATAAAAAATGTATTCCACTATAATACAACTTTGGTACTTTAAACCCATTATAACTTCTCTCAAATTGAAGAATTCTTTTTTGACCTTATTTGCTTAAGGCTCCGTTCCTCTGTACTACAACCCATCATGTTCACGTGGGTACTACTTTCTTTCTTAGTTTTTCCATTAGTGTTTCCTTTTCACTGAGACCGTCCTTTTTCTCCTGCAACAAACTAGAAAGATAGACTGTCTATAAGCCTTTGGCTTATTTGCACTGTAAATTGTTTTTCATCAACTTCTTTTATGGTAACGGAGGGAACATTTTTGTATTTAACACTATAAGGGGTTTTTTCAGGCCCAGCAAACAGTCTTGGCACGATGTTGTTCATAAATATAATACTCTTGAAGATGTCATTTCCCAAGAGATGTCAAAATTATTATCTGCTGTAGGTAGTAATGTCATGTATCGTAGCTTAGCTTTACATGAGGTAATGCAATCTGGAGAGTAAACAGGGCGTCTATTATAGTGGTTGTAATCACCTTCTTTTTTATGACTTCACATTTTTATTATGTCTTCATTACACAGCAAGATGTATTTCAACTTTGACCTTCATCTGCAGAGTGAGTAAAAAATAGGGTTTCAATAGACGAAAGCAAATTTTCACTTGCAAAGGCTGCCTTTTGATGATAATAGCTAAAAGGCTTTGGGTGAAACTTTTCTGTCCACTCATATGTAGTGAAAAAACAGTTTGGCTATCCTCTTCTGTAAACACAAAGTAGTCCTCTGAAATTGTCATGTTCTGTCTGCATCTGAAATGTATGTTGCATGTAGAAATCTGCTATCAATTTAAAACAACCTGCTCATACAGATGTGATTAAGCACTTAAAAATAAGTAAGAATATATGTATGTCAAATATGATTTCACATGAAATAATAATTTTAGAAGCTTGTTGTTTTATCAGTTATGCCGCACTGGCTATAAAATATGACAAAACTAAGCAAAACTAAAAATATTCAGCAATTTGGTTTCACGCCTTCATTTGGATAAAGGAGATGTGCTACTAAACAAAAGCTCTAGAAGCATTATTACTTGAGCCGTTGGTTAGGTTTTTGCTTGTTTAATGCATTTGGTAGTAATTCACTTTTTTAAAATGACACAACCTTTTTCCATCCTAACTGTATCCTTGTCTAAGTTTTACATGTATCAGAGATATATCTTGTGAACTGTCTCCGACCTTTCATCTTTAGAAGTTTGATTTATCAGGAAAACTGACAGTATCTTCAGAAGTAGTCTCAAAAGTATCTGTATGTCAGGGGAATTGTTGAGTGTAAAAATCTTGGGAGGTTTCTTAGCTATCAAAATCTTAGAATATAAGAAATACAAAATCAGATGGTCCAGAAGAGACCAATGAGAGATTCATAGAGATTTTAAGACATACCTGATAATTCTCAGTACTGGTATCACTAAAAATGAGAATAAGTAGACAGAAAGGGAAAACATGAAAGAAGGTGCAAAGGCCTCAAGTCCAATCTGCTGGATTCAGTGCTGTTTATTCTTGGAAGCAGAAGGGATATTTTGGGGACTGGGCAAGAAAAAGATTGTAAGAATGTATAATGAAAGTAAGAGAAAATCTGGCACTAAAGCGTATGACAAAAAAGGTTAGAATAAATGTAGGGGATTGTACATGTACAATGACTGTTTGCAATCACATTTTTGCCTTAACAGAATTGCATTTATTGCTACAATTCTCAGTGTTGTTATCGCACCAATCATGGCAAAAATGAAGTGCCTCAGGATAGAGACACTTTATCCTCATTCATCCTTGATATCTTCCTTGAATATATGCTGTAGTTTGTAAAAGAAAATATCAGATTTTTAGAAAATAAAAATCAAAGCATGTTTTTTCTTTGGGGAAATCTGAATGAGAGTTTCATGATTGCTGGCCTGGAAAATGTTTGTTAATTTTTCTCCTACAAGAGAGATTTCCTTGGGAAAGGCAGTCTTTCGTACCTCCTCAGTTGATTTTTGCATGCGATTTTTGGGGTTTTTTTTTTCCCTTTCAGATTGTTACTTCACCTGTCTTCTAGATTCAGGAAGGAATTCATAATGTCATTAGTTTGATGCCATCCAATATGCATTACCTTGTTTTTAAGAAGCAGCAAATTCCATTATCCTCTTGTCTAATTTTATTAATGCAAGACACTATTGAAATCATCCTAAAAACTGCTGAAAGTTTTATAAACTGGAATTAATCTATATACTTTTATATATATATGCACATATATATATATATAAAGTAGAACAGAAGATGCAGAAGTAATACAAGGAGATCCCTTCTGATCTCTAACGGAGTTTCATTTGGTTCTTCCAGTGAAATTATTAAACTAGTGAAGCTGGTAACTTTGTGGTGCAGGAACCCATGAATATGTTTGAGAGACTGTCATGGTTTAACCCCAGCTGGTAACTAAACCCCACACAGCTGCTCGCTCACTCCCCTCACAATGGGAGGGGGGTAAAAGTGAGAAAAGCTCATGGCTTGAGATAAGGACAGTTTAATAGGGAAAGCAAAAGCCACGCATGCAAGCAAAGCAAAACAAGGAATTCATTCGCTGCTTCCCATCAGCAGGCAGGGGTTCAGCCATCTCCAGGAAAGCAGGGCTCCATCACACTTAACAGTGACTTGGGAAGACAAACACCATCACTCGGAACGTTCTTCCAGCTTTCTATGCTGAGCATGACATCGTATGGTTTGGAACAGCCCTTTCGCCAGTTGGGGTCAGCTGTCCTGGTTGTGCCCCCTCCCAGCTTCTTGTGTATCTCCAGATTTCTCAGTCAGTGGATCATGACAACCTGAAAAGTCTATGATTTAGGGTAAGTACTACTTAGCAACAACTAAAACATCAGGGTGTTATCAGTATCATTCTCATACTAAATCCAAAACACAGTGCTATACCAGCTACTAGGAAGAAAACTAACTCTATCCCAGCCAAAATTAGGACAGAGGCTGAGGTTGTTTTGTGCCTCTTGCAATAGCTGTATGAGGATAGAACTTTTCTCTTTGTTATCAATAAGAAAATTATTTAACTCCTTCCTAAACCCTTTTGAGGTGTAGTAAGAATCTGTTTGCATGCAGTATAAATTGCACAACTGAAGAGAATCTAAGCTTTAGTACTTGCTATTTTAAAACCCTAAACTCAGTTGGTGTGCCATGCAATACTCTTGGCTTCTTCTAAAATGTAAGACCATTAGTGGAATAAGTTTGTATCAGAGCTGTAAATGTAACCACGTGTCTACATCTACTTTGAGCTGTAAAACTGTGCCATTTGTTGTGACATTAATCTCATCGTAGAGCCCCCATTTTCACTCTATCTGAGAATCCTTCTGTGCTGATTATCTTTCCATGACTTGCTGACTTGATGGACAATTTATCTTGTACCTGGTTGAGAAAAAGGATGGAATTTTAAGTAATGGCAAAAAAATACATCTGCTTGAAAAAAAATTGTTCAAAGTGGGGAATATCTCTGAGACGAGATGAAGGTGCCTCACATCAGGCCTAGCTAGCCTGAGACAGGCATGGTCGTGCTCATAGGTTGTTCTTACCTGCACTCTTAGGAACAAAATTCTATAATAGTCTTTACGCACCTCATCTGAAGGGGTTAAATGAGGAGTGCAGACTGTCCAAAAGAAAGTGGGCAGTCTTCTGAAAAAATGTATGTAAACAATAGGGAGGATTCAGAGGGCAACTGGGCTGTGAAGCTCCGTATCCAAAAGTACAGACCCTGTGTGTGCAGTTTCACCATGAGAAGTTGTAGAAATTGGTGCCAGTTTAGTGGCTCTTACAGAGCCGATGGGTTAAGAATGGGTGGATCTGGTGTTTGCATAAATTCAGAGCAGGCTGGTGGCCTTCCATAGGACTGGGATGTATCAGCTGGCTGAGGTTTTTGGTGTCACAAATTCTGTTGTAATGAAATAATGGTGGCAAAGCCTTACAGTGATAATATCTCAGATCTAGATTTACCTCTGTATAAAATACCCAAATTTACCTTTGTGTGAGATATGCTAGTTCAGTGACTTATATGTGTAAGTTGTCCAGTTTCAGTGTCTTGTGCAACCTGTCAGAAGTCAGAATAATTTCAGAGGGGACTTATGTTGAGACATTCCTTATAATATCAGCTCTCTGCACATGGAAGAGAAAATAGATTAACAAACTGTGAGGACTGCTTTAAGATCATTCTGATAAGCAAGGAGATGGAAGTATTTAGAGGAAAAGATGGCTTCTCTATTGTCTTTCACATAAGTAAGAAGTTGAAAAAAATCCTAAAGGAATATTTTTAAGATTACTTATAAATTGGAAATTCTTATTAAAAATTTTCTGAAGATTTTGATTTTTAAGTGTCAGGGTTATCAGTATGCCTGTTCAAGACAATGTTTTTCTTTTTTTTTGCAACTCAGATTAGTTTACAAGGACAAAAATATTTGGATAAGAATTAGCACTATATAGTGCTTATTCTTTTAATCCACATTGTTCCTAAATATGCCCAGCTACAGCAGCGTGGCAACCAAAATGCTTTGGTGTTTTGCTTTTTTTTTTTCTCCCCCCGTGCATGACCTGAAGCGGTCACCAAATCTGCCTTCAGATTCACCCTTTTTTGGAGCAGCTCTTCCCGAGATACAGACGGTCTGTGTTAGGAGTTGTGAACACAGGTAGTAACAGAATAAGTATGCAGGTCACTGACCACGGAGATGCTATAAAGCAAATTCCAAGCTCCCTTGGGTTTTCTGAACTGCTAAAAATACCCTGCTTACTGCCAGATTGAAGTATAAATATTTCCTAGAAGAGAATAAATTAACCCAATTGCTTATAGAAGTTAATTCTGTCTAATCCTGTACCTAACATTTAATTTAGTCATTGCACATGATGAATAAAAATCAAAATCAAAATGCTTATTCTTTCAGGACCAAAGTTTGAACAGATGCATCTGTGTATTGAGACATTTTAATAGGTCTCGGAAGAAATCATGTGAAATTCTTTCCCGTTGAAGGCAATGACAGAGTTGCCATTGTCTGCAGACTTGAGCTTGACTCTGAATGCAGTAATCTGATTCAGAAAGGCATTTAAATACATATAATCATAGAAAAAGTGATCTGATGCATCATGGCCCTATCTGTGAAAATTTGCCTAATGAAATTGTGTGAAATTAACTTTATTCACAAAGCACACCTGTTCTTCTGGGAAGATGGCTATAAATATCCTTGTGCCACCTGCCCCAGCTATGAGAGCTCCTATATATCACATAATTCCCTCTGACAACTGATACCGCCTTGAGGGCACCTTTTTCTTTCTTTGTGCTCTTTCTGAAAATGTGCATTTGCATAAATACAAATTTATATGCCAATAAATTTTACATCAGAATCCTTTTTCCTCCCCCCAAATTGAATAAAGTTTAGTTTATTCATTATTTTGCCTTCCCTGTTACAGTTGCACATATGGCCAGATTCTGAAGTAGGATGTGAGATCACTCGTGAATGCTGCCCATCCAAAGACCATCACTTGTGCAGGCAGTGCTTTAAAGGAGTTGTTTCAGTTTGGCTGTGCTGAGTACAGATGGAAAGAAATTAAGTGACTGTAAAAGCAAGAGTTAGCAGGGCTCTGTGTATCTATCAGCCTGATTTTTCCCTAATGCTCTCTTCTCTTCCTTCTCTCTTTGCCAGAAATTGCCCTTTCTTCTGCCAGAGGTTGAATTTAAAACTAAACCCCTAAGACAACATTGCCGTAGGTCTAGAGCTTGCAGTCTTCTGCTTATGCCTGTGCTTACCTCTGATGTGAGGTTTAGCCGGGTAAGCCAGTACCCCGTGCACCTGGGAAGGGGCAGGATTGTAATTCCCGGTCTACAAGCAGACGGTGAGTCAACAGTGTCATGCTGCTGAGAGAAGGGTAAATACCTTATTAGGCTGTATAAACAGTGTAGACTGCAAAAATGCATGAAGTGATCCTGTGTAAAAATACAATGATTTTCCTTCAAGAAGGATATAGATTTATCGGTTGGTGTTCAGAGAAGAGCAACCCGGAATGGAGATTGAAAGAACTGCAGTAGTATAACCTTTAGAAGAGAAAATCATGGGGACACAGTGTAACAGTTTTCAAGTATGTGAAAGGCTATTGCAAAGAGGAGGAAAATTACGTGTTTCTGCGTTTAAAGCTCATAAGAGGAGTTAAACTGTGAACAGGAAAAACTTGTGTCATTTAGGGAAAAACACAACAGCAAACCCAACCTTCTGGTGATAACCATAGCGTAGTGCCGCAGGACGCGGCCTAGGAGGGTTGTGGAGATTTGGAACAGGCTGAATAAATACCAGCTAGGAATTACAAGGCAGTAGCAGACAGCTCCCCTTGCTTTTCATGTCAGTGTCTAGTGCACTTTTAGAATACTTGCAATCAGTACTTCATATGCACAGTCTCTGTAAACAGTATCTTGTTGGTTTTGCAAAACTTGAGTTATGTAAAGCAGTAAATTGATGCACATGTGAAAAATACAGTTTTGAATAACACAATAAAAGTTTTCCTTGCAATACATCTATTACTCTCTTTTCACTAAGTAATACAGTTAATCTTTATTCTTCCTGTATTTAAAATATACATTCCTACCAGCACTTAAAACTAAAGGAATAAGTTTAAGAATTGACTTCACCCAAAATTAATATGGAAAAAATTTATACTGATCTCATATTTCGTTCTAGGGCTGTAGAAAATGTTTATATTGTTTTCTTTTTTTTTAAAACTTGCCATGGTGTGGTTTTATTTTATATATTTACTGATGCATTGACTGTATTGACAGAGATCTGGTTGTATAACATGGTTGCTTAGGGGACAGTGTACAGCAACAGTCTGTAGTTGTCTATCTCTATGCGAAAGGAGAAGTCCTGACATCTTTAGTGTTAAGTCATTAGTTGAGCATAGTTTTATTTAACAGCTCTTCATGTGGAAGGAGTAAATGAGGCATTTAAATCAACAGTAACAGTGATTGCTTTGTGCTGCTGTTCTTGCCACGGACCTAGGAAGTCCTGGTTGGACTTCAAACTATATATTAATCCTTCATAGACTGAGTTCAAAACTCCCTTTGAAAACTTGAAAGTGAAGGACCCACAAATTTCAGAATGACTCTTGCTTGAGGGAGAAATTTTTTTAATGAGATAGAAGAAGACTGTGTACTGTCTCCTAGACAGTGTGCCATTAATTCATTTGCAAGATGCTGCTCCATGGAGAAGATTTTTATAGGCTTAACTGGTGACCACAGCTGACACCAATTTGCTTGCAGGTTGACCTGTGTTCAGCAGGGAGTTAGGTGTGGAGGACACTGTTCCTCTCCTGGGTGCGTGGGATAAGCAGCAGCCAGCCGCGTGCATCCAGCGTCACCAGACATGAATTTTTGTACTGAGGCTGGAGAAGGCAGAGTGCTATGAGTGGAGGATTTGTTCCATACTAAAAGTCCAGCCTGCATGCTGGAGGGAATAGAAGATGCAATTCAATGTTGGGTTTAATGTTATTAAAGGAAAAGGAAATACACTCACCCCCAACCCCCACCCCCCCTTTTTTTATTTTTCCTTTATTTCTGTGACAGGTAAAGTAGCACTGCAAAGCACATTTTGGGCAGTAGTACTTTTCAGGAGTTGAAATATTCACTTGAAAAATCTACAATATCTATAGTTGCTCAGTCTCACAAGTATTTTTCTTGCAGCAGCCCTTCCAAACTGATGACTTACAGGCTGTCACTTGTGTTTGCTTTCTGGAGCTAAACATGCTAATATTTACAATGTGCTTAACTGAACTTGGAACCTGTGCTCTCTCTTGGTTACACATCAGAGAGAACCTTTCTACAAGATTTTGTCTGGTACAGTGGCATGAAGGCACTACTGCTGGAATATCTGCCCCGCAGGAGAACTGACATGACATTTGAGCAAGCTAGCAGAGCTGACAAACTCAGCCTGTTTGACCGCTGAGTCTGAGGGTGCTGCTAAGAATCCTGAACTTGCTCAGTTGTGGTGTTGCTGTTACATCTTCCAAAGTTTAAAAATTTGATCGGCAAATATCTTAAGATAAAGTATATAACACAGAAAAGCAGGGAAAATACAGATAGAAATGGAAAAGGAGAAGCTCAGAAGGAACAGACAAATAGTGCATTTTTACACTATTTCTTTTGTAGAGAGAGAAAAACAAGACACAGTAATGGCTCAGATCCATAGGTGTGCCTGCTTTATACCATACAACCACAAAACAGTCCTCGAAAGTTATAGAGGCCATACATGTGCTATGAAGAATTGTATTACGACTGTGTGCTACATTCATGCTTGCACACAGTTTCCATTGGACTGGGAATATACCCCTGTGCTTCATTGTTAAGTAGTATAGCAGCCACAGGATCAGGGCAGTGGGTGGATCCTTCAATCTTTAGTTCTGAGCTGGGTTTGAAGATCTAGCCCTGTATATCAATATTACAATACAGTATTTTGGTAACTAAGAGTACTGTAGCTAGGAAATAGGTATGTAAAGCTTTCCTAGCCTCTGGTGAGCTTAAAATGTTTGAAAATCAAATGTCATCCACTTGCAAATGTGTCATCTACAGGCCTGTAGAAGCCTCAAAACATACTGTTGATCAGCAGGAACCGCCCTGAAATGCACGTGTATGTTCCATCTCAACTTGGATGAAACTCTTGAATGGAATTTGCAGTAGAAAGAATCTCTTCTCTGTGTCCTGTCTGAGCCCTGAGGCATGAAACTATCTCCACCCTGTTGGTGGACTGGTCAAGAAAAGTATCATCATAAGTTGGCTATTCTATCTGCACATGACGCTTTCAAGTAAGCAAGCAAGAAGCACCTCTAGAGCCATGAGACCTGCATCTTCCCAGCAGGGCTTTCAGCTCATGTCCACACACCCACAAATTGGGCAATGTTTTCAAATTCCTTTTCCTTTATTTTCCCTGGTATGCCTCACTTCACACCATTATAGATCTCAATTTATTTCTCCATAAACTATCATTATTCTTTTTAGCATTTATGGCACTCACCCACCGTGGTTGTCATTGTTACAGATTGTTTGTCATTGTTGCCTCCCTCCGTGGCTGCGCAGGGTACTCTGATTGCAAATGCCGGCTGCTCCCAGTTACCCTAAGCAACAAAGGAATTGGGGAGAGGGAAGTCATAAAGAGGTCATCCCATACACCCTGAGGAAGGACAAGGAAGACAGCTGGAACTACATGTGGTCTCTTGTTTGCATGAGTAAATTGTATAGTGATCTCACTTCAAAGTAGCTGCATGAATTTGCTGAATTCCCCTAATTAGAATATCTTCTGTACTGTTAATGTGATTGATTTGTGTACTTCATATTAAGAATGTTGGTTTTTTTGTTTTTTTTTTTCCTTAATTCCCTCTCCAGTTTGGTCTTTCTGTTGTTTACTTTTCTTCAGCTCGTGCCTGACCAGATTGGTAGCATGGCAGTGTTTTGTTATGCTACTTGCATTGGCTTGAGAGGATACATATACTGCCATTGCAACTTTCTAAACAGACCCTTGCTTTAATTCTTCTGTCAACAATGATCTACAAAAGGTTATGAGGAGGACTTACAGCAAAATAGAAATGGTTGGAGAAATGAGGAAGTATTTGTATGTATTCTATTTTAAATCTCTTTTTGTTGCCTCAATGGAATCTGGATTCAAGTTCTACAGAAGCTGCAGAAAAGCTTTGTTTTGACCTCACTGGACTTTGTGTTGGATTCTAGATAAATAAAATCCCCACCCTACCCTATGGGGCTTCCTCTGCCTTCTACCACACTCTATTTCTCCATAACAGTTCACTTAGCTAAATGTGTTTGAAGAGACCTTAAAAATTTGCAATATTTAGGCAACTCATTTTAGATCTCACAGTGCTTAATGCTCTTCAGAAAGTTCCATGTCCTGGAGTCAGGTTATAATGTAAGAACTTTAGTTGTCATTTAAAAAAAAAAAAATATTGCTTGGTCTTGAGATTACCCAAAGGAACTAGCATATATGAACCATAAAATATTAACAAAACCCCCATCAAACAAGTGAAATAAATAATGATCCTTAAGTCAATCTTGCATCCTTTGGGGGAGCAGACTTAGGGTAGTGAATGTTTATACTTTATTCTGGAAAAAGATGGAAATTGCCTGGCTGTGCATGTACTTCTGTGTGCCTTCTCTATGCTATTACTTTTCATGACGTAGCTACAGCCATCCTTTTTTGTCTGGAACCATTTCTGCTTCTCTCCAGTGACAAATACATTTACGTAAAGCTCTTTAGTCTAGGTGAAGTCATCTCTTCACATGGTGTTAAAATATGCCTGAGTTTTGAAAAGGGGAACTAAAAAATTGCATGCTTTTTAAATGCACCATGCAAACTTCAGATTTCTCAACCCTTGGATCTCTCTTCTTTATTTTCTCTGTCATCTCTTTGTCACAGAACTTGCATGACTTTCTCTTGACAAAATTGGGATTTTACACTGATGAGAACTTTGTCACAGCGTTTTCCAAGTTCCAACAACTAAAGCCTTTTCAGCTTCAACAAAATGTTAGCAGATCTGTAAAAGTTTATCTAAGTCATTGGTTTGAAAACAAAGATCAACTTTAAGCAAAGGTGATCTTACGTACCTCTGAGATTCAATTTGAATTTCATACAGATACATATTACTTAATTGTATTTATTTACTTAGATTATAAATAATTAAAGAACGCCTGTCCAAGTCTCCTGGTGCCCCAACACATCAATAACAATACCATCCCAGCAGCGTTGAATTAATTATTTTCACAGGAACTCAGCCAGACAACCTCCAGTGGAGACTTTTCAATTTTGTCATTACTGTAAGAAACAAATCCATAGCTTTCTCCAGAAATCTTATCAAACAGTACCTTCTGTGTACTGCTTCTCCTTTTCTCTTTCTCTTCCTCGATTCTGAAGCTAAGAAGCCATACAGTTCAGTCCTTATTTGCTATGGGGTTTTTTTGCTTTAAGCTGGCTAGGACTTTGGGAATCATTTTCACAGGAAACTGCCGGTTTTCTGAAACTGTGCCTAATTAAAGATCAATTTCAGTGTTTTCCTCAGTTTACAAATTCTTTAGTCATCCACATTGCATTTGATGCTTTTGGGTAAAATAGTTTTCCTTTTTTGAAAAAATGTATACAAAAAATTTTAAAATCTCACTTTGGAATGCATGCCAATCAGGAAAAAAGTTAAACTAAATGAAATATTTAAATTATTAGATGGCAATTATTTGAAAGACTCTCTTTACTTGAAAAACTCTTCTGAGATCGTCTCTTTCTGCTCCAAATCAGGACAAAGCCATGGAAAAGTAGTTTGTCTTATTTTGATACATTGCTGTTTGTTTCATTACAAAAAACCCGTTCAGGAATGTTATCAGAGTTCCATGTGTATCTATAGAGCCTTGCTGATTAATGGTAATGTGGTGAAAGATACCTCTGAGAATATATAACATTGCCCAGAAGGTTTATGAGAATAATGAAATGTCTTGTTCCGTTCACCAGCTTGTGTTGTGTTCTGTGTTTGTATGCAGGACTTGCCCGAAAACCAAGGAGGTTTTTTTAGGCTGTGCTTTTTTGGTTTTGTTTTTTTAGTGTTTCAAGACAGATTTATAATAGTCAGTAGTCTTGTGATGAATACTGTACAAGCGGTAACATCTATTCTGCGTTTCAGTTCCTCCAACTATTGAAAAAAAACCAAACCCAAACCCCAGAAAGGGCTTCTGCATGTCTCAGAATGTTAGCTTGTGCTTGCCCTTAGAACCTTTGCAAGTCCTTTGTCAGGTGCTGTAATGTGCCTGTACATGTAATTAAATGTCTGCTGCTGATAGTTGTCTGATGTGATTGATGCATTAGATTTTTTAAAAAGTTGATGCCATTTTGTCAACTTAATTTTTCACAGACCCCTTCAAGGGTCAAAGCAGAAATGTAATAAGGTGACAACTATGTGTTCCTGGTACTTCTTTTTGCAGTTCTGTAGCTGTATTCATAGGTGCTTGGACTAATGGACACAAGTACTGCTGGGTTTCCCATTTTCATTTTTAGCAAAAGGCTGTTCCGTGAATCCCTTTCTAAAATACATCCCCAGTACCATCGTTTCTGCTCATCTACAAAACAGAGCTTTGCAGGTTATAAGAACCTACCCTTTTTCAGTCCATGTCAGAAAAAGCTTCCGGTGCTCTGTGCTGACATACAAATACATCAAACCCTGTTTCGTTTTTCTCTGTTCTGTTTAAGCATCGTAATATTATTTCTCCCAGGAAATTAGTTGACATTTAAACATCTCACAAAGTTATTTTATATTGTGTAAAGTATAATTCACATAGACTTTCTAAAATAAGCCTTTCTGAAAGCATATTTAATTCTCATACTTTATTTTTAATTTCCTTCTTTAGGCTAAATTCTAATGCATGTATACCCAACAGACTAATGTACCTGAAGATTTTTTTTTTATTCATATGCGTTCACAAATCAAAGTAATAGAACACATTCCCAAGAAATATTAATCTTGTTCCTCCCCTTCTTTTTCCTTTGTTGTAACATGCAAGCAATATTTCTTTAGAAAGGAGCTAAATAAAAAGTAGAATACTAAATGCGCAAAGATTAAATACCAAGAATTCAATAATAGTAATCATATAATAAATGGTATCCTTGTAATATCTGCTGTTGGTTTTGAACATAATGAATCATACAGCAATCATGCAGTTGAAGAACGCATAATTCTTATGGAAGCCTTTCATTATGGATGTTCTTTTTGTACTTCAAACTGAACCGTTCTATGACTGTAGGGGGAAAAATAAGGCTAAAGCTTTTATGAATCTGAAAGTTCAGGACAAGAATAAAAAATAGCACGGTGTTTTAAAGGGAGAATGCAAACTTTATATTATTCTCTCTTACAGGGCTACTGGACCCCTCCCCCCTGCCAAAATGCACCAAGAATTTGTGAAACTTTGACAATGATAGGCTCTATATAATCATTAATGTCATATGAATAAATAAACCCTAATTAAGTCAACACTAATGAGATGAAGTAGGCTCAGACAGTTTTCATCACTGAAGACTGTATCCCCTCACAGTTTTGTTAGGGTAATTGTTCATTGTTGTCATGTTATACAAATTATTTTTTAATCCCGTAGAGGTCAATAAATAGCGTAGTGTAGCAAGATTTGTTGAACTTGTCAAAAAAGATATGGAATTTATATGATAAACTTGGTATGCTTTTTGCTGGCAAATATTATTTTAGCGTATTTTAAATATAACTTTAGTGGCAGTTAGGAACAGAATTTGTAGGTGTATTTGATACATTTGGAATTAGCCAAAATAACGGGATAGGAAAGGGATTACTAAGATCTCTGCTGGAAAGACAAGTGCATATTTATGCAAGTAAAACTAAATTGAGCCATGCTCACATCCAGGTCGATGTTTAAATAATCCTGAAAGACTTAAATCACTTCAAAGGATTTTTATATTTTACTAAGTTATTTTTCAAGAACCTTCTGATTTTCCCTTGGTCTCCTGTTCACTTCTACCCATAATGCACATAACATGCCAGCTTCTCTGTCCAAGTTCTTGAATATTTTACCATATTCTCTTCCTGTCCTCTTGGCTCATTTCTGCCATTTTTTATGGAAAGAAAGAAGCTGGAGATCAGATTATCTATTTAATGGAGGGAGTCTGCTCCAAATCTAAACTCAAAGCTCAAAAGAGACAAAATGTAGGAGAAATGTTCAAACTGACGTTTGTGTACATGCATGTGATTCATTTGGAAGTTTGCAGGCATTTTTAATGCATGTATGGTTTGGCAAGGGCAAATGTGAAAAAATTGCTGTTTCTGCTTAAACTTCTCATCGGTTTTGTGTATGATGGAAAGCAGAGACTAAGCAATGGTCCTACCACCAGAGCAAAACTCTCTGTCGGTCAGGTTCTCTTCTCAAGTGTTAATCAGGGATGATTCAGCCCATAGGGTGCAGGTTTTACCAGGAGCGTGCTACTGCATCCAAAGTCTTCTGGGGAGGGATCCTGGTTTTGGCACATCTGTGGTAGGAATTGCATTAAACTGAAAGAAACATAAATGTTTTGCTTTGAGTCATCTATTTTATAGTGCTATGCTGCAATTCTGGCAACTGAAGATGCAGTTTCAAGTTTTTGAGCATTTTCAGGTGCATTTATATATATAAAACTAGATTAATGTAATTGGAAATATCAATTTCCCATCTTTGCGCATGGTTTATGTTTTTAAACTATTAGAGGCGTAGTGAAAACACTGCGCTCGTTCTGTTTTTCTTCTACAGCCAGTGCACATTACAGTGACCGAATTCATGTTCTCAGTCAGTACTCTAAACTGTTGGCTAATCTTCCCCGTTCTAATATCAGCCATTATATTTATGTAAGTTAGCATGTTGTAAAAGTTGCATCGCTCATTTATGGTTCAAGGCTGAATTTGCTCAGAATAAGTGCTTGTGAATTAACACCCCTCCCCCCCCCAAAAAAAAGGATAAGCAGCAGTTAAACCCAGACTAAACCTACTTATAATAAAGTATGAAACAAATTTTTTTAATATACCTACATACTGGTATATTCTTCTGATAAATTAGTAAAAATATGTCTGTGATAACTAGACGGAACCATGAGGAGGTATGAGAAGGAAAAAAAATAGAACTCCAAAAGTTCATTTTGGAGGAGACATTAATAAAAACCGGATGACATACAGCAAAGGAAATTAGCTTCTAGTGTATATGGACATGAATAATGCTAGAGGATGTATCATATAACTTAATCAGATAGGCTGTAACAGGAAGATGCAACTGTGGTTTCCTTAATGACCAATGGGTGATGTAATCAAATGCTAAATGCACATTGTCAGGTTCTGACAAGTTTCTATCAAAGCAGAGATGGAGTATCACTTAACCGGGAGTTTAGGCTGATAACACATTCTCTCTCGAGCAAGCGGAAGGAGTTAGGAGCAGACAGGTTTCTGTAATGTTGTTGTGACATGAAGTAATCTTCCTTTGTCATTCTCTAATGTAAATATCACATTCCCTGAAGGTATATATACCACTGCTGCTTTTGGTGGGATACGAAGTTATTGATCTTGCTGGCTTGGGCATGAGGCCCAGTCCAGGTGACTGCAGCTGGGACCCAGCATAGCTGCAAGAAACTTTCAGGTGGTTCTGGCTCCTGCCAGCAGCTGCAGGTTCTGCCCCTGTGATTCCATCTGTGCTGGTCCATGGATTAACTAATTTAAGGCAGTGTGGGAATGACTGAACATGACCTCACGGGTCTGAGTGAGGGATAGCTTGCCTTCAGTAAAGTAGACTAAATAGTGCTGCTAATGCTGGGCTTGTAGGACTTTGTAATTTCTGTTTCTCTCACTGTACTGCACATTGCCAGTAAAGTGTTTTCATCTGAGCAAACCCAAACGCTAAGGCTAATAGAGCAGTGGCCTTTGTAGCACTGAGTTCAGATCCCAGGTGAGTGACTTCTGCTAGCCCAGGAGGGCTGGTTCTGTGGTGCAGGGACGTGAGGGCTGGATGCACAGCCCGGGTTGACTCTGGAGGCAGAAGGGTCTTTTCTGTGCTCAGGAGGGGGGAATTTGGTCCTTGCTGGCTTCATTGCACAATGTAGGTCCAAGACCTTTGCTCACCAAATCAGAGTGGTTTAGCAGCAGTTTCATAGCAGGCTACTTCTGTGAATATAAGAACCAAACAGAGTTAAAATTAAGACTGAGCTCACTGATAATCCTGGGCTTTGCATTTTAATGCATATTACTAGTTGAGTGCTAGATTGTGTTTTTATGACAGAGCAGATTAGGAAATCATTTGCATGCGAATCTCCCCAAGTCAGTGCAGTTTCCCTGGTAACAAATGGGTAACCAAGTTCCAAAATCTGCTTGTTGCCATTAAAATGTGTGTGTGTATGTGGGGAGGGGGTGTTCTTTCTGTAAGTTTTTATTAAAGAAGAGTAGAACTGCAAAACTTAGCAAGATTCCTGATTTACATAAAATGAGGGGTTGAGGGAATGAAATTGGTTCTTCACCCACCAGCACTTAACTCGTACAAAAATCTCATTTCTAGTCAAACAACACTAGGGTATTTTGCAGTCAGAGTTTTCCTTTCTGGCTATTGAAAATGAAATTTGCTGTTGCCTATTATTTTCAGGGAAGCTGAAACTCAAGAACTGATGCTGCCATTAGTAGCTGCTTTTCAAGCTTCTTCAGAAGCTGTCTACAAAGGCTTGGAGTATAACTTTGAGACCCATAAGGGCTTCCCAGCTCCCCTCTGTGGCTCCAGGAGGTGAGATCCTCACCCTAGCAGCAACTGGAGAAAAAAAAAGATGACTGACCTATTGGGAAGGACTGGTTATCCTCGAACTTTGCATCCTGGAGCCATGGGACAAAAAAACCCCAAACCTAACACAACAGCCAACTTTTGGAGTTCAGGCAATATTCTGTGGCTTTATTGAACCAGACAGTTTCAGCATAAAATATTTTGCTATTAAAGCATCCCCAGTGCTCTCTGAACACTGAGTATCTGATGTTTTTCTTCAGTTATTTCCTAAAGCTTAATAAGTAGCCTCAGTATTTTTGATGCTGAGCTTTTCAGTGACTCTTCAGTAAAAGATCTAATACTAAATCTGCCTAGTTAAAAGTTAACATCCAAAAAATAGCTGAAAATATGTAAGAAACTAGGTGAAAAGTCTTTTTTTTTTTTTTTTTTTTTTACTTCCCCCCTGCTGTGTCTGTTTGTTTTGTTTGCTGGTTCCCTGTTTAATAATTTCCAGTTTGCAAGTTATTCTAATTAGACTTAAGTTTTGAACATGAAGCAAATTCAAACTTTAGTTGCCCTAACATTTCTGCAATATGTGTATGAAAGAGAATTCTAAATAAAAAGAAAAGGTTCCCTGTCAGTAGGAAAGGATCTCTCTTGTTCAGAGGTGTAATTTTTGAAAACATACTAAAATCATAAAATAGGTTTTGTAATAAATAAAAGTAATTACTGTTCAGCTTCTCACTTAGAAGCAAGCTAAGCTACTTCTGCTGCTGAACACAGCTTTACTTCCTTTTATCAGACTAAAGTGATTTTTCATGTCATGCTGGGTTTTGTTTCCATTAATGAGCCATACAATAATCAGGGATAAAAAGGGAAAAATTGTATTTGAATACAGAGGACCTGAGTTAACTGAAAATTCATAGCATCAAGATGAACAAGCTTTATCTTTTTTTTTTTTTTTTTTTTTTTTTAATGTTGTGTCACTGAAAGCAGTGGCACAATTAAAAAGGGTCTTGTGACTGTTCAAGTTGTGTGCTGGAATTTCCCAAGTACTGATGGGTTGTGGACTCACTAATGTAACTCCGTATCAAGCACACCTTTATTCAAAACTTATTTTCCTTTTTTTTTTCCCCATTTCAGAAGCCTGTGGATTTACTAGATGACTAACATGAAAAAACATGCAAGAATGGTGATTCTGTGTCTTTTTATTGTTAGGAGGTCATCATGCAAATGGCAAGAGTTTGCTTCATTTTGCAGGATCTTCTTTTTTTCAGATTGTAATTACATTTCCCGTTCCCTGCCAGCATATGCTGATTGCCTTCTGCAGCTTCCTTGGGGCCTTGTCAATCCATTGATTAAAGAAACATTCTTTAAGTGGATTTGTACTGCATTTGAATAACTGATACCATCTGATTGGGGCTGAATGCTGATATGACCATCAGTAAATAGCTATTTCTAAATCTTATAATTTTTTATGATGAAACTTATGACATCAACTACTTCTCGTAAGTTCTGGACTCTCACATGATTACCCGATAGGGTCAGTTGACACTCATGGAGGAAAACTTCTGACTCCCGTGGCTGCAGAAAAAACCCGAGAACATTGCCAGTGCATATAAGTCGGGAAGCTAAAAGGCAATGAAATAATGATTATTTCTTTAAAAGAATGTTAAAATAATAAATTTCATACTATTTGTTCCTCCATCTTGCTGGATCTAGCTCAACAAAGTTCTTGTGCTTACTGTTATTTTTGACAACATGAGTGGTCCCCCTCCTTATTTTTAATATCATCATATTTATGAGGCAGTTCCTCCGGGACTACCCCATCACTCAGTCTGAAGGACAGAACCAGATTGACTCAATGGGGTTCAGTAACCTCTTAGCCCCCACCAAGGGCAGTGGGATAATGCATATTCTTTAGAGGTTTGCTGAATCATGACCAAAGTTCTTAGGATCAAATTCATGCAGAGAAACATTAAGTGGAAATCTTGTTTGCAAGCGCTAAGTAATACGTCCTCCTGAGAGTGACCTTTGGTAACTTCAGATGCAGTTCAGTAAAACTGCTGTGTGACTGCTGCATATACAGTTCTCAATGAGCAAAGTACAAAATCTAGTGGTAGGATAGCAAACCAAAACCTTGCTGTATGGCAAATATAATATGTGCTCTTTTACGTTCCTGTTTAGAAGAGGAAAAAAAAAAAAAAAGTATGTTAAATCAGTGGAATTTCAAGGCCATTTTCTCTGTTGCTACAAAAGAATGTATCTATGTTCTTTAAAAAACAATCCTCATGATCTTTTAAAGATTATTTGAATATTTCCTTTAATTTCTCAATACATCATTCTGGTGAATAGTTATTAGTCAAATATTGTTACTAATTATAATAGAGGAAATGTTCATTAGGTTAACTATTCTAATGTGTTCATAATTAGAATAGACTGTCAAATTATGCCTATTTTGAAAAAAAAAATTAAAGTGCTTTTCCCCAAGTTTCTTAAATATACTTTTTTTTCTCTTAACTCAAGGTTTTTCCCAGTAACTCAGCTTTTTAATTGAAAACTCCCAGCAAGTGATAAAGAGGAGGAAGATTTTTAGATTAAAGAAAATACCATGAACATATAGATTTATAAAGATCAAAGGGGCAATTTCCCTGTATAGCATATACTGCAGTATTATGAGAATCTTTTTTTTTAAAGAACTGTTTTCCATAAACAAATAAATGTGTACATGCTTACATGAATAAAAGGTGGCAGTGACTTATGGTGTACTATATAAATTTGAGATTATTCACAAGCATTCCTGCCCATAGTCAAAACAGTTTTATTCATTATATTTCTAATTTGAACCACAGCTGATGTAGACTCTAGTTTTTGAATATGATTGGGCATATAACAGAAATCCAGGCTGAAATTTCCTAAAAGAGTGTGCCAAGGCCTTCTGAATTAATACTATCGTTGCGTGACTTACGGATATTTTGAAGAAAGAGTTATGAAGGTACAACAAAGGAGAAAACTTTTAAATGCATACAAAATTTATAGGAAGATATGGACAAGATGCAAGGGGTGTATTAAATGGATTTGAAGTTGTTAGGCTGAAATATATTTGAACATTTTCCAAGGAAATAACAGCTAAATATGACAATAATGTAATGACTTTAAAACAAAGTGAACTATTTTTATTAAACAAATTTTTATAGGATTCTAATATTTGCATGCCTGTCCTTTAGCAAAATAGCAACAACAAAATAGCCCAAACCAAAAATTTAGAGAAGGGACCAACTACATAAATCCAGACCCCTTTGGCACAGGCCTGAATTTGTTCTTGAACATTTGTGGATGGTGTTGCTCCGTAGCTGCAGTACGTATGGTTTTGCTGACCAGTATGTTCACAGGCTCAATTGCAATTCTTTGCAACTGCTGCTTGCCAGAGCCGGAGTGCTAGGAGACTAAAGCAGAAGAGGATATATGGGATAGCCACAGGCAGTCTATTCCACTGCTTACTGGAATAGCCATTAGTGTGTGTTTTCTAATGACTAATCTGAATCTTTCATGCTGAAACTGAACTCATGATTTGTTCTCTTACCCACTTACAGTATAGGAAACAGATAATTTTCTTCTTCTCTGTTGAAGCCTTTTTTGTGCTTGAAAACTACTGCCACACCCAGCTTTTTTATTGTTATTGCTGATGGTTTTGCCTTTTTTGCCTGGAGTTTTTTTGAGCTAACCACCCTGGCTTTTTTTTTTTTTTTTTAAAGCACCATAGAAGATGCATTCTAGACCTCTACCTTTTCTTATTTCTTTCCACTGCACTCTCTGTGGTTTATTCACTTATTTCTTGAACTGCAGTGCCTCAAACTGCACAGGGTATTTCAGCTGAGGCAATAGAAATGCTCAACAAGCCAGAGGTGTTACATGTGAGATTTAATTACATTAATTTGTACTAAGGATTGCTCTAGATTCCAAATTTAAAATTTCACATAATTTTATAAATAAACCTAGATCATTTGCTATAAATTCCAGAAAAAAATAAATGCATGTACATTTAAATGATTAGTGTATGTCAGAGTTAGGGAGGGGTTTAGAATCATAGAATCATAGAATCACCTCAGTTGGAAAAGACCTTTAAGATCATCGAGTCCAACTGTTAACCTAGCACTGCCATCCCACCACTAAACCCTGTCCCTAAGCACCTCATCCATCCTTCTTTTAAATACCTCCAGGGATGAGGACTCCGCCACCTCCCTGGGCAGCCCATTCCAGAGCCTGACAACCCTCTCGGTGAAGAAGTTTTTCCTAATGTCTAGCCTAAACCTGCCCTGGCACAGCTTCAAACCATTCCCCCTCGTCCTATCATCTGTTACCAGGGAGAAGAGGCCGACCCCCACCTCACTACAGCCTCCTTTCAGGTAGTTGTAGAGGGCGATCAGGTCTCCCCTCAGCCTCCTCTTCTCCAGACTAAATAACCCCCGTTCCCTCAGCCGCTCCTCGTATGACTTCTGTTCCAGACCCCTCACCAGTTTAGTACACAACCATTTTATATTTTGGAAGAACCTTCTGTCTATAAATCAGGAGAGTCGGAGATAACATTTGGCTTCGTTTATTTATCACTTGATTAAAAGATCAGGTCGTGTTCTTAAGAACAGCATAAGATTTCAGGTGAAAAAAAAAAAAGGAAAAAAGTGTTTCTTTTTTACTAGATCATACACAGTTCTTAGTAAAAGTATAAAATCTGAATAGTAAAAATGCCCTCTTCATTTACAACAACTCCTCAGGGTGCAGCAGTCTTCCATGCACAAACAAAATACTGAAAATGAACGAGCAGTGTCCAAAAGTTAATATCATACATGAATGGCAAACCCTTAATTGCAAATGTAGGATTTTTTATGTAGCTGCTACTGGAAGAAATCACTTTCATCGTGTCTGTTGGCTCCAAAGTCCCATTACAGTCATTCTGTGTTTAATACGCAGATAGATGGAGGTGTTGTGCCTGTGGTAATCTTACTCCAGGAATCATAGAGGCTGGATGGGTGGTCAGTGGGGTGGATTGAAAACTGCTCAAACTGCCAGGCTGGAAGCGTTGTGATCAACGTCATGATGTTCAGCTGGAGGCCAGTCACTGGTGACGTGCCCCAAGGGCCGTTTCTGGGGCCGGTACAGTTTAACATCATCATTAGTGACCTGGATGATGGGATAGAGCTCACCCTCAGCAAGTTTGCAAATACAAAACTGGAAGGGAGTGATTGATCCACTGGGTGGGTTTGCTCTTGTTGGGTGGGATCTTGGCAGTGTGGAGAAATGGGGAAGCAGAAATGTCATGCCTTCAGAGGGAAATGCAAAGTCCTATCAAACAGACTCTCAAAAAACTAAGATGATAATCCTTTGGGAAATTTTTGGACTCCTAGTTGGCAGTCAGTCATTAACCTCTTGAATATAATCTGAATAGATTCCTACTGGTACATTTTCTCTGAAGCAGACACAGAAAATGTGTAGGTAGAAAACTTGCTCTTGGAGGTGTGCTAGTATATGCCATGTCCTTTATTTGCCCTGTAGCAGGATGCTATTCAGGCAAAAGTTTCTGATACAGATCTGGTCTAAATGGCTTTGCTCTCATACCTCTCATCAATTGTGCTTGCTGGCTACTTTTTATGTATTTATTTTGATAAAGGAGCGACAAGAAATACGAACTCATAAAACCTCTATAGTAATTTTTTGAAACATTTAAAACCTCTATAGTGGTTTTATGAAACATTTTCTCTTTTCGGGATCATGCTTTAAAATCTGAAACATTGAAGTGATAACTCATTACAACATAAGTTGTTAATGAATGTAAGGGCCCTGATATCTGCTTTTGCATTCAATGTATATGCTAATTGAATTATCTTGTCTGTGGGCCTCTGCAAGTGGGGGTAACAGAATTTTGGCGGGAAACCGGGGAGAAGCCTGCACTTGTGTTTGTAATAAAGCATACACATAGCTGAAGGAAGGACTTCCATTTCTTTGGCCTGTCAGTTCTACAGCTGAAAATACAACGCTTAATACATTACACAGACCAAAATAGAGGAGTTATGTAAGCATATGCATTTACACTTTAATGTGTAAATATCTGAAACACTTTATTTTTTTAGCTAATAGTACTTCTGTCAGAGCTAGAACATCGAGTGGTAGTAATTCAAGATGAAAGTACTTTGTGTTTGTCAGTGTCTCTTTTAATAGAAAAGGTCAATAGAAATTGTTTTAATGTTTTTTTTTTCCTTCTTAAAAGAAGACATATTATGAGTGTTAACAAAATGGGTTGTTTGTTTTGTTTCTGGTGATGCAAGCGTAATTGAATTTTTTTAAAACTGCTAAAATAAGTCATTGAAATCAAATATTCTGAGTTCTTTGTCCCCAAGTAAGGGATAAGAAGTTTAGTTGCACAAAAGCAAATGGTATGTTTGTGACTAACGTTAGTCTGAAACACCAGCTGGTCTACAGAGGTGGATCTATGTGTAAAATTTATTTTACTGGGAGTTTTTTCTATATTTGTATTGGACTTGTATTTATAACTAATAGGCCTGCAGATGAAGTACCATCCAGCTACTCTTTTAGATAGGTTGGTGCAGAACCAGTGGCAGCTGTTTGTCCTTTGTTGACATTGCTTCATTTTAGCCATAGATACTATTTTGTGTGTTTCTTATTGTTGTTCTCTCATTGCTGTTATATATTATATAGTACTACACTTACTGCTATTTCATTTTTATATACATATTATATACTCAGTAACGTATTCATCTTTCTTTGAATCAAGTGCTTGCTTTGTTCATTTCAATGAACTCGTGAATCCTACAAACTTACTTAGTGCTGTAGTTATCCTTGAAGTTTTGCAGTGCCAATGTAGCTTATCCTCGCAAAGAAAAATGCTCTCCCAGAAGTGTTATGCTGCTCCTCCAAACAATGAAGTATAGAAGCAAAGACCTCTTCCAAGAGTAGGTGTTAGGTTTATACATGGAGTAAGATCAGAGGGTTTCAGTGAGGAAGGACTGGGTTGGTATAAGCCTGTTTAAACATAAGTATGGATAATTACTCAGGCAGTTTATTAAAAACAACAACACAAATGCGGTCCTTCCACATGCATTCTTGTATGTATAATCACGCATGTTATGCCTCACAAGCAGATGACTGACATAGGCTGGTTTTGCTTGCTTAAGTCACCCTGTACAACCAACATGTATTTGGGAGCAATTGTCATTCTCCTTCCTTTGAATGAATTGAAATAATGAGCTTTCAGAGAGCTTAGATTTAAGCAGGAGGGCATGTTGACACAAGCAGTTTGACCAAGATTTTGAACAATTTGGAGATGTGGGGGAGGATGTCAGAACAACATGTTTTTTGTGATGTTCTTGGGCCTCCCTGCCTCCTGAAGGTCCCTGCTGGGCTGCGGCGTGGGTCCACAGCAGCTGGGTAGCTTGAAATAACAAATCTCTGGCCCTTCTGATGTTTTTTTTCTTTTTTTTCTGTGGTGATGAGGATGGCATTTGGTAGCTCAGCTGAAGTGGCTACAGAAACCGTCTCTTGATTCAATTTTTCATGCTTTGTGCTCGGCTAAACCTGTTGGATAGCAGCCCACAGATCTGATCAGCTCATGGAATGCATCAGAAATTCATACATTTGAGTAGAGTCCATCTGCAGTTCTTTGAGCTACATTTCACATGATGGTGGAGTTTAGTCTGTGAGCAATGAAATGCAGCGTATACAATGCTGATGGAGCACTCTTTGGCGTAGGTTCAGCCTCTAAACTTACTGTGTGTTTACTGACGGAGTTCAGTTATAGATTTTAGAGCATGCATAAACATTTTTTAGGAGAGCAGCTTGTCCAAAGCAGTCGCAGGAATGCTTTTGGGGAAGTTTTGGGATATAAGCTGTGGGAAGGGCTCTTCAACAGAACATTCACTGATAGACCCACACACGCAAATAACCTATGCATGTGATATATGTGCATTTTATCACTGAAAGTTGTTGGAAATTAAATTGTTACTGTGCTTCAGCTATTTAGTTTTGGATCATGGAACTTGCGTACTTTGCTTTACTACCAGCTGATTCCAAATCCATTTTCAGCGCTTAATCGGTCCTGGCGCAGAAGCATGTTACAGAAATGGCTATCATTCTTCTCTGCATCACCATCAGCTGTAGGGGTAGATTTTCTGTTTTGTCTAAAAGCAAGAAAAGGCTTGTCTCCCACTTGACAAATGGCCTGATTTTGTTATCTGTTGAGTGTATGACATCTTGCTTCATTATCTGGTTGCTTTTTGACTGAGTTTTATTTTCCAAATGCCACTTGATACAGGTTCCTTTCAAATTGTCTACGAGATTCAGCAATTTTCTTGAGTGGGAAAGGATTTGACTGCATCTGACTTGCGGTAAACATGGCAGCACACATCTGCCCTGCATTGCGTCTCCTTGGTCCTGGGGCACAAACAGCGCACAACGGTTGCACCCTGCGGAGCACTGAGCGTGCCCACTGTTTCCATCACCCTTTTTTGAAGAAAAAAAATTGCAGACACATTTTAGGGAAATGGCGAAACTTGCTCTAGCGTGTACATTCTCTGAAACAGGTAGCTTCTCGTCACTATTTATCATCGTTGTTTATTTAGTGTCAGATATAATTCAGATGATTGAAAGCATGGCAAAGTATATTAACTGCCTGCTTCCCTTGTAAATATTTTGGGAACTGCTACCTCCATATGTGAGATCATACAGTCTTTTTGTCCCGTATTTCAAAATGGAACAATTTGGTGTATTTAAGTTATGGGTCAAAAACTGAATAAATGAAGAAGCTGACTAGTCAGTCTTTCTCCTAATGAGCATTCCCTACCACAGAAGCAGAGCTGCCAATTACTGGCCACTTGTTCTGGCTACTCATTAAGTATGTTTCAGCATGAACCTCTTATGATTTGGCACATGGCCAGATCAAATTCAAATTTTCCACATGTCCAGAATAATACTGTCAGTATTTTGATAGGCAAGTAAGCTGCAAGTTTCGTATATCCACAGCAAACACTAATTTTGGCATGACAAAAGGGCATCTACTCTTCTTACTGCCAAGAAAGTTATTGTGGAAGTGACTGTATTTGACAGTTGTAGATGAAATTCACTTTATTTAGCTTGAATTATGACACTGAATAAAATATTTACTAGATATCTAACATTGTTCTACCCTTCAGAGCAGTTTTAGAGCAGTAACATGTGCAGCAGCTATAGCCCAATATTGCCTCTCTTTCTTGCTTTCAAGGGTTCATTGCAGTCTGCAAAAACTGTCTCTTTAAGTACTTTGGAAAGGCAGAGGAGGACACGTTGCTCCACATGCATGTCCGTTAGGATTGTGACTTTTAGGGATTTTTTTAAACTCTTAATACCACTACATCAGCAGAACTTTGTGATAAAGACCTGATTCCAGTTTGATCTTTAGGTTGCTATATTCAGGCTGTTGCATGGCAGAGAAAGATCAAACTACTTTTAGAGTCAGGTATTGCATTTGAGAAAAATACTATAAAGTTGTTTCACGTTTGTCATTGTCTTCAACCGAAGCAAGATTCCTTAAAAGATTAACTCTTGTGAATTCACGTTAGAGTATGCAAATGTCATCTGAGAATCCCAAATATTTTTCAGAATTATTTCCTGCCTTCTAGCATAATTATTTTTGAAAAAAGTGTTGCTGAGATTAGGCAAATAAGAAATCAGACTTTAAGAAATCCTACATAAGCAAAATAAGTATATAGGCTTTCCTAATATTAATCCACTGTAGATATATACCAACTAAGGATGTGTTTCACTTCATTGGTGTTTTCTCTCTCCATAGTAGCAATGTTATGTATTTTGAGGATAAATGCAATGTTCTGAGTTTATGGAGTGCATTTTAGACTTACTTGCGGTATTGGGAGCTATATAAGCTTCAGTTGGGGAATTGGTTTCCTGTTCCTTTTGTTTTATGGAATCCAGCAGAGAGATGTTATGGTCTCTGTTGTATTGTCAGTGGTTCCTTGCAGAATGCCAGAATTTTATATTTACTAATGTAACTGGACCAAGAAATCATCTCTTGTTGGAGACACTATATCCAGCTCCTTATTTAAATGGTGTCTTTGTATGAAATGCTTACGTAGGCAATTATGCCCACCAGTGTACAGAACCCATTGATCTTCAATGAAGCCCTATGTAGTATTAAGATAGTGATTTGTTAGATTAGTTATTTGTATTTGTGTGTTAAAAAAAAAAGAACATCTTAAGGAACAATATTTTTTTGGTAGATGTGAGAAGTGCTTTAGACAAACAATTTGAAGGAAGTTTTTAATTTGCTCGACAAAGCGGGCAAAGTTCCTGTGTCTGGTCATTCTGTTGGAAGCCCAGAGCTTGAGAGACGGCTGGGGGGAGACTTTTTTCCCCTTTTTCTTTTTTCTTAACAAGATCTGATACCTTTCACTGTGTCTGTTTGACAGAAGCTTCTGGTATTAATATTTTTTTATTAAAGTTTTGAGTTGGCAACTTTTCCAAAGCTAGAGAGATTCTATATATGAGAAACTATGCTGTCGCTTATGTCATGCACTACATCCTTCGTCGTCCTCATTTTATTCACATGTGAGTACTTCCACAGTTATGCTGAGCCTCTATTCTTCCAGCTACCATTTTGACTTATCTAAAATAAGGCAAGACATTTGTGCAAGGAATAAAAAGATCATAAGGCATTCTGTCAGTTTTATTGGTTTCTCCCATGAGTTTCACTGCTCTCCAGACCTCAGAAGCCCTTGTTTATCCCAGAAACCTTGGAATTTACAGACTGACTTTGCTAAAGCACTGCTGAACTTTAGAATCCTCATAAGAATGCTGGAAATCTTCAGAAAAGACTTCTATGATATCAGCAAATATCTCCCATGAGAAGCCTTCCAGCATGCTGGAAAGTGTTCAGCGATGATAAAAGAGTGTGTGATTCTCATTTAGAATTCTTGCTTGGAAAACATGAAGTCTATGAAACTTTTTTATTTGTCCTGGTGTGACACATATTATTGTTACATTTTGAGATCCAGTCAGCCAGCATGTGTGGTTTTTGGAGGTTATTTTTAATATTTTGGTGATGAATGATTTTAAACTAAAAGATGGTAGCCTTAGATTAGATATAAGGAAGATATTTTTTACTATGAGACAATGGAACAGGTTGCCCAGCAAAGTTGTGGATGCCCCCTCCCTTGAAGTGTTAAAGGCCAGGTTGAATGGGGCTTCGAGCAACCTGGTCTAGTGGAAGGTGTCCCTGCCCATGGCAGGGGGGCTGGAACTAGATGATCCTTGAAGATCCCTTCCAACCCAAACCATTCCATGATTCTGTGATCTTCGAGACTGTGCTGTTTGTCGTAGTAAATTCTTTTTCTTTGAAAAAAGAAGAAGGGACTGATGTAATTTTCCTCCTGTTTGAGGCATTTTTGTTAGAACACTTCCCCCAGCCACATTTGGTTACTAATTTGGATTTTATAATCTGGTTTTCTCAGTACTTTCTTTTCAGTACTGCCTTGAGTTTAGCAGTTAATAATAGCCTGCCAGATTTCCTGGCTTGTTTACTGTTTTGTTTGGGGTGGTGCTGGGGTGCTGGAGCAAGAAATGCTAGGTGACAAATCAAAGGCAGCTGTTAACACCAGTTTCAAGAAGGTTTAATGGATTCGATGGAGGCAAAGGAGACAGACTGATTTTGTCTTGTCTCCAGTTGTAAATCAAGTTGAGAAAGGCAGATATATGGACAAAGCCAGAGGGAGAAGTGCAAAATATTTTATACTTAATTAGGCTTTTTAATCAGTTATTATTTCTGTGTCTATGAATGACAGAATTGTTGGCATCAACTTTATATATAAGTGGCATTGAAATTTGCCTTTCATTTATCCCAATTATTTTTTGTAAGACTATAGCTGCCTGTTTTCAGATAATTTTATGGATATATTAAATATTTTTTAATGTAATGGAAAAATATTGATTATATTCCCTTTTATAATGGTTTCTTTTATTGTTTTGGTCCATAACCATTTTAATTCTAAAATCTCTCAATGTCATATGTTACTCCCTCACATTCTATGTCGTGCTTGATTTCTTTTTTTTTTTTTTTTTTTAAATGAATCCCTGACCATGGCCTAAACATCTTCTGGCTCACTTGAAGTAATTGAGGAGAGAGAAGAACTGGAAAGAAGAGGGGAACTGAGGGGAAATTAACTGAGCCTGAGAAAGTAGGAATTAGCAAGTAATTTAACCATCAGGGGCCATTGCAGAGCATAGTTCAAGCAGAAGCTTCCAGTCTTCTAAGAGAAATAGCTGATTCTGAATATCTCAGGTAAGAAGTGCATAAAACTAGGGTACTTTCAAGTAACTTTTAAATAAAATGAGGTAGAAACCACATTTGGATGAGCATGATAAGGAGAATGCAGCAATGAACAGAATACTGTAATAAAATTTCAAAAAGGAAGCCGAATGTAAACCTAACCTCTAAGTACAGAAAGTACTGTACCAAACAAAAGAGTTAACAAAGATTTCAACCTAAATTGAGGCAACACTGCAGGGAAACTGAATTCACTTTATGATTTCATTTTGGTCCACCTACTGTTATTTTCCCTAAGCGAATACATTGAACAAGGAGGTAAATGGGAGCTGAGGGGATGGTATGCGAGGAACTCTTAATTTACGGAATTTTCTTCCGAGAATTTTTTCATTAATTATATTGGAGAATACAAAGGCTTCAAAATCATGCTTTCTGGATGATGAATTTCTTTGTTTATTTTATAGGAACAATACTTGTTCTTTCTACATATTGTAAAACTTAAATGATTGTGTATATTGGTGTGAAATAATATAATTCCTCAGCTTTATTCTCCATGTTTGTAAAGCAAAAAATCTTAAAACCTTTCAGATTTCTATTTAATTTAAACACCATGTTTCCAAGCATTCAGTCTATTTCAGCTTTATCAAATGCATTTTTTTAGGTTTTATTTATTACCTCCATTCTCAGAAGCACAATTCTAAAGGGCACCATAACATAAAAAACCCAAAAAAACCAAAAGAAAAAACAAACCCAAAAGTGCATAATTTTTTAAATGCCTAGGAATTTACATATGTTGTAATAATATGTAATAAATGACACCTAAAACTATTTTTTTAGGACAAAAGGATGTAGATGATGACAACTTCAGAAAGAAATGAAGAAATGTGCTTCATGCCAGAATGATCACATAAAAGTAATCTGAACACTAGCAATTAAGTGAAGAGGTTAGGACTCTTCCTTCCAGCTTTTACTCTTGGCACTGCAGAATTGTTTTCTAAAACCCATAGTTTATTTTTCCAAATCCTAAGTGACAGACTTTCCCCTTTGTTTTGGGGAAACTCATTCCACAGTTCAATGCGTGCTGTGAGGTATTCAGAGCTCTAACTAACTGTGATCCATTTTACATAGCTTTCTTTTTTGGTTTAAACTTTCTGTTGAGTATGATTACGCTTCTCTAAGTTTCAGCTGCCTGGAAGACTTTTTACATTAAAAATAGAAGAGGAAAAAAAAGCCACCTTTTCCTTTCCCTAAAAATTTCAGATCTAGTTTCTATTCCTTGATATTAGTCTTTTCTTCTCTGGGATTATGTTGATAGTCTAGGAGACCAAAGCCAAAGAGATTCCCTTGAGTGTGGAATTATTAAAAGGAAAAAAAAAAAAGAAGAAAAAAAGAAAAGTAAGGAAGTTGTCACATCACAGCTTGAAGCCAGGACTTGCTCGCTGTTCTCCATGGTAGTAGAGAACTTTACCAGCTGCTTTCACAAATGCCTGCGCAATGGAACCAGGGCTCTGTTCTGCTCTGTTTAGCTCACAGAGGCACCGGCGCTGAGGTAGCAACCCAAGAACAGAGCATACTGCTGCTGCTCCACTGCCGTCAAACAATATTCAATCAACCTGAGCCTCTCTGCAGAGATGTCTTTCTGCATGTCATTAATTTCTTTCTGTATTCTGTAATGTGCAGAATTATCCCTATGTCATTGAACAGTTTCTCCTAGTGTTTCTGCCAGAAAGTGTTCAACACATTATTAGTATAATTTCCTAACTTAATTTATTTCTGCATAATTACAACTTATAATATCCCAATGTATTTGTCAACTGTACAAAATATTACTAATTTTCCTAAAAACTTTAGACTTAAATGGCATGACCGAGAAGAGGCTTTTGCCAGCTGGGGCTAAATCCCTGTGTTGTAACCCATCACTCACACTATCGGTAGAGGCAGTATTTGCGTTAGATGGTGAACAGCACCGGTATGCTTTGTCCAAAGAGTATATGCTTGCCATTACTGTAATTTAATAGGAACAGTGAGAAGGCTCAGCCTTTTCCCACCACTCCCCCAATATAAAAACACAGAATTGGAGAGCACTAATATGATAACCACCAGTTTTTTTCTGCAGCCATAATAGGATGGTGCAGCTTCTGGAAATTTCTGGACCTTTTGAGACTCTTTAATGTCTTCAGTCAGACTAGTAAGAAAAAGATATTTAGCAATAGCTGAAACTTTCTCCTAACTGCCATTTGAGAGCCTACAAAGCCTAAAAATTTCCTACAAAGCTACCAAGAGTTGCAACAGGCTTTCTAATCTAATAGTTTTAATTTAAGCAATTCAGATATTTAGCATCCCCAGAATTCGAAAGCAGGGGTGCAGTATGTTGCATATATACCTTCCTGGTGCTTTTTTGTCTTTTCAAATGTGGTACATTGATGTAGTCTTTTTTTCTTAACTAAACAAGATTTTCAGAATTCCAGGTTCAATTTACAGTGATATGAAATGGAACTTAGACCAGGTCTTAATGAACTTGATGCAGAATGAACAGCTCCTACTTGAAAGGACTAAGTGTTGATGCAGTAAAAGCGTTGCTTTCTTCCACAGCAAAAGCATATTATAAGGGAACCATTTAATAGAGTTTGGAAGCTTGATGACTTCTTAGGTTGATGACCATGTAGTATTACAAAGAACAGGATACGCTAGATAAAACAACATCTTGATAGACAACACAATAAAGGCAGAACAGTGAACAGATGGAGAGGGAAAGATTTATGTTATTTAGTATAGAATGAAAAAATCCCGTGGCTATTGCTGACCTCACCTGGAAAGTTTGTGGTGCAGCTGCACTCAGACACAGCTATGTTGACTCCGGCCCTGTGGAAACTTGCAAAGACTAAGCAATGGTTGCTTGCCATGAGGTACATGAACAAGGAGCTTCAGTGAGCTGATGGAGAATGAGATTGGGTTTCTTGGAAACCCAGTACTCCCTTCATGAATAACTGGGAGCAGACTGCAGTTTGTTACACTAACATACTCATCAAGAGGGTACGGTTTGAAACGCAAGGAATTTTTAAGAGATCTTCTACGCCTGTTCTCCTATACTCTCTAAAAGAATCAGTTTTGAGCAAAAATTATTTCTTCTTGGTCAGTGACTGTTGTGTACTTTTACAGTGCAAAAATTTCCTTCACTCTTTTTGGTGTGAGATCCTGTTATTTGCATTTTTTGTCAAGTAAATAATTAGGAACTGCACTTGAAGATTTGTAATAGAGTACTGAAAAGAATATTTTGTGCTTGCATTCTTGCATGAGTGCCATGTACGCTGATTAAGTACAAATAAGTATTCTCTGTGGCGACCACAAGTCTTGTGAGGGCTGGGTGTGGGAATAGGATATATCACTAGATATCATTGTAGGTTTTGAGACCTTTTGTAATAGCTTAGCTTGTTACATATAAAGGAAAATATTTCAGCTGTTGAGTGTTAGAAGTTACGAGAAAAAGGCTTCATGTTTCTAGAGGTGTAAGTGCTCAGAATTAATATTGTAGAAAGAGCTGTATCAAAAGAGAAGCTGCTGTTGTCAGTATGAGTCACTGTGCAAGATGAATACTTTGGCAATTAGAGTTGATTTTTAATACACAGAACTTTTTTCCATCTCATATACTGCATAATTACTGATGATGTTCATGTTCCCTTCATGTTATTGCAAAGCAGGAGTTGCGGATGTGTGTGTCTTCAAATTTCGCAATTGAAATTGAGGTTATTAGTTAATAGTAGTAACTAGTTTGCAACTGTGTTGTTCAATCTGTGTTATTTAATGTATGACGTATCAATATTTTTGAAGGATTTGATGAGTAGTGTTTTACTAGGAAATATTAGTTACCAAGTTGGAGCAATGAATTGTAAGGAGAATTCTCCAAAAATTCTTAAATAAGACAGTGATGTACCGCACATGGTTTTATGTTCAGAAGATGATATGCCTAGACAACTCTCCCAAAACCAAGTAAATTGGTGTGCACTTTTAAGAAGTCCAGATTCACTTATTTCAACATATACGAACAAATTTTGTCAGATACAAACTGCTAAAGAAACTTTCCTGTCTGCCAGGGTAGGAGAAAGATTGATGGCTGACAGCCTGAAAGTACAGTTCAAATCCTCATTCATCAATAGCAACACATTGGTTTCCTTAATTGTGGGCAAAGAAAATAGCTTGACCTACATTAACCCATTACACCAATGTGAGACTAACCCTGTCTTTGGGGGAGTCTCTTAGGGGTTCTCAGAAGCACCTTTTCCTCTGCCCTTTTCTTTATGATCCAGAAAAATTAGACCCTTTCTGATCTCATCCTCTCTTAATTATGTTGCACACTTTCATGTTGCCACACGTGGAAAATGTCACCTCTTTTTTCTGATTGCCTATATGTATGTTTCTAGCCTTTTGGGGAGCTGATTCAGCTTTCCCAGTTAATTGCTAAGGAATATTTACAATACGGAGTATTTCTTTCATTTTTAAAAGTGGGAAATTTATGGGGGGAAAAGGAAGAGGTCTTCCCTATTTCTTTATCTCTGGGACTAGCTGTTTGTGGTTAATACAACTTGGGTTTGTTAACATACCTGCTTTTCTTCTCCTGTTATGCAAGAGTGCTACCTCACATATTGATAAAAATACTATTTACTACATTTAGATGTATTTAAATGAAGAAACATCTGGAAAACCTTAAGACACATCTATAATTCTATAATACCGAATTGTAGAAGCTTGCTTTTAAAACTAAGATTGTAATAGGTATCACATGCAACCTCAATAGTTTATAATTTCTCTATAACCTGTTAAACCTTAGGTAGATTTTCTGCTAATTGTCTTCTGGGTATTCCAAATATAGATTATTTCTATTTCATGACAACATTAATGGAATTTTAAAAGATGTATAAAATAATTAGAGGTACATCTGGCCTTTACCTCATCACATTTAAAAGCATTATTTTAAACTCCCAAATACAGTAAGGATTCTTCCAGCAGACTCATAATAGATTAATACCACCACCAGTGCACAAGTAGCATCAAATTCCAAAGAAAGTCAGTGTGCAAAATTTCTTTCCTGCGTCTATGTCTGTAAATCCCTAAACATTGGTTTTGAAATTAGTGTATGAATCTCTCAGCTTGTAGTTATGAACACTGGGCTAGTATATTTTTTAACTTATTAAAATGAGATAATATGTTATTTTTCTTTGCTTCCCCTTCCCATATCTGAAATAAAAACATGCTGTAAGCAAATTTGTGTTCAGAAATTGGAAGGTGTGAAAGTGGTGGTTGGAGTAGCCATATAGGTATGGTTCCTCTGATAAGCTCAATTTTGTCAAAGTTAAACCTGAAGAACCCTGGTTGTTTCATGTCCTCTATACAGAAGTGATTTAGTTTGTGAATTGAGACTTCTAAGTTTCCACAGCCCTAAAATAGTTTTTACCCAAAAGATCATTGCTTTTCAGTAGCATGTGGAAAAAAAACAACCAAACCACTAGATCTCTAACACTTTACAAAGTTGTAAGAATATGAACCTCTCCACCCCCCCAACTCTCTCGCTATAAAGACTTCTGATATTCTTAGAGCGTGACAGGAATTTGCAATGCTCATTTTAGGTGTCAGCCCAATCTGTAAATTTGGATTGGATTTCTTGGGGGGATTCAGCTCCCAAAGTTTAATGATATTTTAAGGCCATCTTAGTTTGCTTATTTGCATACTTATAAGCGTGTGACATGATTTCAGTTACTAAAATGCTCTAAACACCTTCCCACAGTTGAATTTTTTCAGATGAGTTTTATGCTGCAGATAAACCTGTGGCAGTTTTCTGGCAGCAGCTGACTTAGGGAATACTGCAGGAGTTTCCCCCAAGGCTGCCCTAGACACCTTCTTGTTTTCACATTTTGAACCATTTTGTATTTGATTCTGTCCTATGATTTATTAGATTTCCTTCAACACTAAAATAGCTTTTGTGGCTAATAAAATGATAAGTTAAGCTGATTGAGGAAAGTTTCAACCATATGCATAGCTCCTGAATACCAGCTCCACCATTTGCTATTGAATTACAAGTATACCACAGGAGGAACAGTAACATTCCTTGAAGATAATCTGAATCTTATTCTTTGAGGTGATAGGAACTGTGTGTGTCATTAAATGATCGGTAACCCATATTTTTGGAGAAAAATAGTGTCACTTACATGCTTGGGTGCTCTGAATACTCTAGTTCCTCTTTATGAAAGTATTTGCAGAGATGTAGAGGTATCAGGGCACCTGTGTTTTGGGGAGGAAGCAGCAGGTTATATTATGGTTCAACAACATATGGGGTGGTTCCTGCCTTTCTAACTTATGTTCTGTGTATCCTAGTTCATGTCAGTTCATTGATTTATTCTTTGAGCAACATCATCAATTAATCAAAAAAAAAAAAAAGTGTTGAGTATTGGCCCTCTTTAAAAACATCAAATCACCCTTCTGAAACATTTTATTTTTTGACATTCAAAAAGTCAATAACTGACCATTGTTTTTAGAAAAAAATTCTTATTGTGAAATTAAGTTACATAAAATAATGCAAGCAAAACACATAACTTCTGAAAGAACAAAAATCTAAAATGATGGAAGTTTGTCTAAAGTAGTATTTCTGCTCATTTTCCAAATGATATGTCAAAATATAAATAAATCTATGTAGATTGTTAAACATAAATTACATTTATATTTTTGCTTTAGTTATGCTAAGAATGTCAGATTTAAAAATGCAGCAAGCTAATAACTAACCTGTTTTATTGTTCATTCTGTGTTAATCAAAAATATAATTATGACTTTTAATTAGAGCAGAAAAAGTGTCTGCTACTAGCTCATAAAAAATTCCTTTTTTCTGCCCTGTCACCACAGGTTATGAAAGAAAAAGAAAGCTTTAAAAGTAATAACAAGGAGACAATCTAGCCTCAGATTACTCATAATTGAACTTAATATTTGAAACTACATCTAAATATATTGGAAGCTGAAAGCTGTGAATTAATATTCTAATTTAATTTTAAAGCATGAAATTTAGTGGTACCTAGAATACCACATTTTTTTTTCCTTTTCAAGCTGTTTTGTAGTTCTGGTTCTAAATTCTATGCTACTTTAAAAAAACTGGTGAAGACGAGTCAGCTAGGCTTATGCTCACCTAACAAATCAAATTTAGCAGTAGGGAACCCTATAAGCTTAAGAAAAATAATAATAAAAAAAGACCAAAACAAAAATAAAGAAAATACAAAAAAGTTATTTCATAATACCCAGGGTTTAGGTAGATCATAGAATCATAGAATATTTTGGGTATGATAAATATATACCTGCACACAGACACACATATGTAAAATAAATATAAAGAAAGTATTAATGATGTTAAGAAACAAAATTCCCACTTGTATTTGTTTATTTATGTCTATTTTAAAATAGCACATAAGGTAAAAAGAGGGACTGTAAGCCAGAAGTGGGTGATTATAATAAATTGACAGGGGAAACCAAATGGTTCAGGGAGAAATCTATGGCTGTCATAGTTAGCGTAATAAGAGCCTGAGATTTATTTTGAAAAAAATTGTGACAGTGTATTTTATCCATTATGAGTATAACAATTACCATTTCTCTATAATTATTTGTATTCTGTATCTTGGAAGTACTTTTATGAATATAACATACTTTTCATTCCTGCAGTATTTCAAGAAGATGCTAAACAAACGTGCACATTAGGAGTGTTAAGAACAGCAGTTTTGATTGAGTTATATTGAAGAGTTTCAGAAGAGTTGAATTAGGAACTCTCCAGGCCACTAGTGATGTGTTTTACTAAACCTGGAGGCATCGACAATGACAATTTTTTAGTATTGTGGAATGACCCAGGTAATTTTAAGGTTGTCAGCCTTGCATTGCTCATTGAGGGAAAGGGTGAACTTGCAAATATGGAACTGGAAAAATACAAATATAAGATCTTTTTGTTGGCTGTTCAAGAATCAAACCATTCTTTCTTCCGCAAAATTTAAAGTAAAATTAAAATTGCATTGGTTGAATTGGTATATTTCTGAAATGATACTGAGCTTTGGTTTGAGTATTACTAAATTTGAGAAAGTCAGAATATGCAAAATGACCACCCAATTAAAAGAAATTAAAAGTGATTAATTCATTAGTGTTCATTAGATAAGAGTGGATGTTTCTAGTAAGGTGCCTATAACATGATTTCAGGAATGAATTTTTATAATTTTGCTCAGTGACCTGGAAACATCAAAGAATTATTACTGTAATTGTGCAGATGATTTGAGTGAAAAATAATGAAGGGAACAGTTTTGATTTAGAGCTCTTGATAATCTGGGTTTAAGCAAACAGTACATAGTTCAGCACGGCCAGGAAGGTACAGAGATATCAGGCTGTAGCACACGGTATTGGGAGAGGGTTACCAGAAAGACGTGACCTCCAACTTTTTGAACTAAAAGATGCTGTCACTCTGAAAATCCTCTCATAAATCCTATACTCTCCTTAATTTCAAATATTAAAGCCTTTGATTTTCATGGTAATGTGATTCCATCATTTGGGAAGCACCGTCCAAAAGCAGTTTATTTGTAGTATCTTGCTGTTGTTATGTTTGATTACTTTTGCTTTTGATATATCAGATTACTTCTATAGGTCAGCTAGTCTATACTTCACTGAAATGCAGTATCTTGTGGATTTAAAATTTACCGGTATGACATCACTTAGACACTAAAGAGTAACTGCCCCGCTTTCGCAGATGACTCAAAACTAACTTCCAAAAAAGCCAAGCCACTGATAGCGGTCATTCCAAGGATGCGCCAACCATTTCAGTTGTTATTAAAGTTCATGTAACTGCAAGGAATTGTTGATTCGGATTTTATCCTCAATGTGTAAGTCATGTCCATGCTTGCTGTATCTTGATACCTGGTCTAATTATTTCCGTTAAGTGTTTAAAAAATCCATTATAACACTAATTAGCATGATAGTCCTTAATTAGCCTTTAGATAGTCAAATATTTGTCTCTGTCTCAAAAGTGTAGAGATTCCACTGGGGACTAGACAAATTTTGTACTTTATGAATAGACTTCTGTCTCAGCCTCTGAGGAGATGATTGTAAAACTGTCACGGATTTTGGGGAGCATTCCAATAATGTCCAGATGCAGCACAGCTTCTGGGGACTTATCTTTCCCAATTCACAGAAAAAGAAGCAGACGATGTGAGTCCTCTGTAAAAATATGTGTGGTTTTCAAGGCCTTGGAACAGACAGGCCACTGCTATTTTTAGTGCTTGAATATAGAGTGAGTATCTGCATCTGAAAGGTAGACCTATGCGAAGTGCCTAGCATTTAATTTTAGTTCTATTTACTATATTTGATAGTGATGAGAGTTAGTATGGAGGCTTTATGCCTCTTTGAGAAGCTGCTTTTTATTTATGCTGGTGTTTACTTGAGGCACGCCCAGTAAATCAGTGACATCGCCGTGATGCTTACCTAGAATATCGGTGACTTTAAGGGTATGGGTGGTGGCGGTGGTTGTTGTTGTTATTTTATCAACCCTGCTCTATTTAGAAAGCCACTGTGTTAATATCCCAAAAGATCTGGCAGGAGCTGTGCTCAGCTATCAGAGGGGTGCCTTAGCCATACCCTGTCCAGGGGGTGGACAGCCAAACGCTCCCTCAGTTAAGCTACAGCTGAAGGTACAGGTGAAAGGTGTACTCATTCATGACTATAAACTAGCTGGAACTGCAAATGTTTTAGCTTCCTTTTGTGTCACCCCCACTGGGAAATACCCTTTAGAAGTTGCAGGTTGTGGAGTGGGTGCCCCTCTGCTGTGTAACTTTAAACTTTTGTCTCAAAGGAAACGCTTACAGCGTGGTGAAACAAATTTGCCTGCAGTGTTTAGTGTCAGGTTTCCCAAGATGAAGAGGAGATCAAAGCTGAGAGATTAGGACATGCTGGTTAGAGGGGAAAATTGCAGTTTAGATGTGCTGCTATTTTTAAAACTTGTCATAGTTCCCTTCTGTCAGGTGAGCTGAACCCTGATTTGTTGTGAAACGCGGATGCGTTAGGGCCCTCTGCGTGGGTCGGGCAGCATAGAGCAACAAAAGGAACGTGCAAAAAGGTTGTTCAAGAAATGCCTTAGCCTCGTTTCCTACTGGGTCCTGATTAAAACAAGAAATCTAAGATTTTTGCAAATGTATCCGTGATACATTCCATGGGAGAAATGCCACAGACACAAAGCAGTGTTCTGTTTATCTTCAATAATAATAATAATAATAATAATAATAATAATAATAATAATTCTTTCAACTGCACACACTTGCAGTTCTATCACAAATACCACTAAGGTAATTTTGACTTTTCAGAAACACCCCTATGTACACATTTCTTTTCTTCCCTGCCTTCCTATACCTTCTTTTCTTTTCTCAGTGAGTTTCCACTCCATGAATGCCTTCACCAAATTGTTTATCAAGCAGTAGACCTGTCCCGTAGCATCTCTAACCCTCAGTCTATCTTTTCTCTCTGTACCTGCTCTCCTTTCTTTCAAAAGGCTTCCAAAATTTGTCTTCAAACCTTCCTCTCATCGCTGTAAAAGCTGAATTTTCTTTGCTTCTTCAAAAACAGAAAGGTGCTTTTAAAAAAAATTGTCCATGGATATCGTCAGTATTTTAGAAATTCAGTGTTGAATAATTTATTTAACACTTCTATTTGTACACCCCATAGTTAAGATTTTCTTCTTTGGCTGTGATTAGAAATTGGTCTATCAAAAGCGATAAAACCTAAAGGTGTGTCTCAGTTGTCAAAAATCCATCGCAGAAGTTACTTTGTGAAACAAAGAGGCAGTCCTGTCTTGAAGAATTTACAAAATCAAGTGTAATATTTTTGTACAGGATCTGATTGTATATATAAATTTTTTTAGATTGAATTTCAAGTCTATTTCTTCATGTATGCCTGGAATATTAATTCTCCGCTATATGTTATGTATTCACTCTCTCCAACCATTCACTTAAATGTGTAAATAGAGATGGAAACAAAAGAAATACAAATATTAAATGTTGGTAAATTATCAATCTGCCATTCCCTAGCTTCTATTTTTACATATGTCTGTGTGTGCTTTTTCTTATTGATTTAAAGAAAATATATCTTCCATAAAATGGTAGGAACTGTGGATTTGTTTGTTTTCATTTAAATCCTTGGGGGAAGAAAAGGGAAGTTGTATTTCCAAATATGGGAATAAGCTTCATTTGAGATGGATCAAACTTTACATGACTCTAACTTTGATTTCGTTAGAGTTGAGTCTGATGTAAACTTTGAAGTAGGAATCTTAATGTCTGTAATGATAGCTAATAGGTGTGCACGTTATGTATACTGTAGAACCAGATCTATTTCTCTTTATTTCCTTTTCACATTGTTATCTACCTGTAACGAAAGCTGGCATGTCGTTCACAAAAAGTTCTAATTTTTAAAGCCAGAAGTATTGCTGCTTAGGAAATTAGCATATACTTCCGTGACATAAAATATGAGCCCTACTCATTAAATATTACCATGTAGACCTGAAACTGCTAGCAGAAAACTGCATTTGGTATTGAGATATTATTCTTACTCAGACCCAAATAATTAAAATGGCCCGTGGAAAAGGGAATTCTTGAGAAATTATTTCATTCTGTAAACTAGTTTAAATTAGCATGACTCTGATTAGAGGTAGAAACTCCTAATCTTAAAGGATCAGGCACAGAATATATCTCGCAGTGCACCCAATAAACCTTTGGTTTGGGAGTTCAAGTGCCTGAAAGCTCAGGTTCAAAACAGGGAAACAATAAAAGTTATTTGTATATGCTCTTGAGGTCTAATTACGCTTAGTACTTCACATGCACGTGTATATTATCAAGCCGGATATTGTAATGTTTATGGAAATTGACACTTAAATTTGAATTGCTTCTATTTGCATATGCAGATTAGCAAAGCAATTCGATGCGAATAGATTTGAGAGACCTGCCAACAGTTGTTTATGGAGAAAGGCAGGGAAACCTGGAAACAAATCTTTGAGAATTAATGGCTTGCTTTGGCTGAGAACGTTTTAAACGTGCATGGCCTAGGACCGTTTTGGGCTCCCACCGTGTAACAGCTATAAATGCAAGCCAAGACCAAGATGTAACTGTGCCCCACGAACTGCTTTATGGACAACAGGCACCTGTAAAACCAAGCTGGTTTCTAGCAGCCACGCATCCTTCTCAAAATGAGCCACCAGCCCTGCTCTGGCAGTGTTGTCACTGCTGTACAGAAAGCCCACAAGCACCGAACAGAGATGTCCCTGCGACAAATTGGGGCCGAAGAGGGAAAGGAGGAGGCAGGGTTTAGAGGGGCACGACGTGTGGCAATAAGGTGTTAGATGTTTTTAGTCTCCTAGTACAAGACGGAAAAGGAGCGGGTTTCATCCAGCCAATTGTTTAGTGCTTACTTCTGTGCAAGCAGCCTCACATTCACATTTTTCATGAACTGCGATGCTGCAACATAAATCAATGTTTGACAGAGCTGTTGTGGATACTGTTCAGTCTCCATTTCCTTTTTCAGAGAAGTTAATGAGAATAAGCTGTTCTAATTTGTGTCAGTATATTCCGCTGTTATTGTTCTCTTCATAACAAAAGAAGAACAAAAGGCATAGAAGAGTCAGGAATGATGAAGTGCATAAATTTGAGGTGTTCTACAAAGAGATCATTCCATAACAGAGCCATCAAAATCTCCTAATTGAGATTGTTATAATTCTATCAAGATCAGATGCTGAAGACAAAATACTGCATATTTTCTTGTCAGTATCTCAGGTGTGCAAAACGATTTCAGGAGGAAGAGCGGAGAGGTATTAACACTGAGCACTTTTGGTTACCTTCAGAGATGCTAGAGTGGATTCTGAAATCTGCTTCGGGGAGGCAGGACTCTCCCTGCACTGAGAAACCTGGCTATGGCGTCTTTGTACATAGAAACCCCTGCGTTTGTATGTCATGGTCCTGTTACTCTTTCTTACAAGAATGCTGTGTAAAATATCTTTCTGTATCAGTTAGCAGTTAGTGGATCAGTTTTCAAGGTTACAAAGAATGGGTCCACAGTTCTGTGGGACGCCCCCAGGTTTGTTGTTATGCATTGTGAAGTGTAGCTGGTTCATGCCTTTTAGTGCTTGATGCTATTTTTTAGGACACAGAACTCTAGCACAAGCCCTTATGGGAAAGCCCTTTCCCACCTGTGGAAAAGCATGTGGAAAAAAATGGGAATTTACACCCCATTTTTCATGTGTCCAGCACATCCACGTGAGGGAAGTATTTGGCACTTTATATTTGAAACAAATTACTTTGGGGTTTGTTTTTTTTTTGGGGGGGGGGGGTGATGTCACTTTGTCATCTGTGCTAATATTTTCTTTGGCCAGTGGTACTTACAGTGTAAATAAGGCAATACCAATTGGAAAACCAAAGCCTAACACTAGGAGCGAGAAGTGCTGCTCCACTGAATAGCCTTGCTTTTCAAAATTTGAAAACCATACGGTTGCATGTTTTATGCTGCTGCAAACTGTGGTGATTAGGATTAGAGAGAACTCAGTAAAAAGGCAGAAGATGCATGACTACCTAATGCTTTCTATCTGGAGTTCAGGCTAGTTTTATATAACATGTGGTAAGTTAATTTTATTTATAATAAAGACTGCTGAAGTTAAACGAAACACTAAGCAACCGTATTGTCTGAATTAATCTAAATCAGATTCCCAAGAGCTCCGTATACCTTAATCATTAACTCTATTATCCACTACTCTGGAATACTTAAAGAGGTGTTTTATTTCTTTTTTTTTTTTTTAAAGGAATTACTTTTTTTTTTTGTTAGTAGACTAGACACACACATCTGAATGAGTAAGTATGCCAGATATATGCACACAGAACCTTAGATATGTACACATGTTTATACATACATGCATGCTTCTGCATGTGTATGTGTAGCATCACTTGAATACATGAATATTCAGCATAATGTGTATTAACATCAGATCAATACTCAAGATTTAGTCAAGCTGTTAGTGGACAGTTGTGAGAGAAGCCACCTACCTCAGTTTAACATTAGTGATCACTTATAAGACCACCTCTCTTGCTTTTAAGTATTTGCTGAAAGAAAATTTTGACTTCAGTAAATATATCTGCATTTATGAAAACATGCTGGGTGGTTTGGGGAAATGGGTGCTGATCAGAGATGATAAGTGCATCATTGATGGTAGAGCAGTTATCTGATCAGGAGAGACAAGTGACTGCACAACTGCTAGTGAGCCTGGTCTGCAAACAAGATTTAGCAGCGTATCCAATACCTTAGGACCTTATGTCTGAATGAACAAGTAATGATAGTGCTGACAGTAAGGAAAATTAACAACTTCATTTTTTGTGTGAAAAATAATTTCGGCTGTATTTATGGAGGCTCAGTATTTTGTACAAAACGTACTATGAAGCTGTTCAGATCTCTGAAATGTCTGTGTGAAGGCAGGATGAGCAGCGCTCTCAGCTAAATCTTCTTTGGGATCTTATATCCATTAAAGCAGAGTGCAGCCTTTCCCCACCCTATCAAATTCGGTGGTGAGCATTTTATTGCCATGACAGTTTCTAGATTACATTTGCACAATATTTTTTTCTAACATCAGTTTTGTCCAAATTTGTCTCCTTTTTTTTTTTTTTTTTCCTCTGAAGAAGAGTGGAGGAGGGTGGATAGGAACCAAGAAAACAGGTTGTGTTAGATGTGCCAAACTTACTGGAGATAGCTAACTGCTCAGAAAAGAAAGAATAGCATGTATCCTCCTTAATCCTCCCCTTGCAAGCTGAGAATTGGCATGAGTTTGTTATGAGTCCTGCCCTTTTCTCTGTGCCTGCTCCTTCCCTGTAGGCACCTGGAACAGGATGGGGATCTTTTTAGAGCTTCACGGGCTTTCCTTCAGCCCCCTCTCCCACCTCTACATCTGCTAAATGGGTTGGGGTTTGTCACTAAATGAGAGATAACCTAAAAGTTGAATGTTCTGCTGTGCATGAAACTTTTTTTTTTTTTTTTTTTTTTTTTTTTTTTTTTAGGATTTGACAGTGTCCAGAGGGGTAACTCATATCTTATTTGCCTGGTCTTTATATTAGACCTGTGAGTAACCTGCCATGTCTAAACTAGGACCTTTTTACAGTGCGTCGGTGAAGATATCACTTCTCATGTGCAAAGCAGTTGCAAGGCTAAATTCATTCAGCTGAACACAGGCAGTGTTGAAGAGGCACGTCTGGGGCTTCAAGGCGTGAATTGAAGTTGGCAGCTTTTTCATTCCTCCAGATGCTCTTTCCCTTCTCCAGGAGGTGCTGTGTAATTTGAAATAGGACTCTTGCCTGAAAAGCCGTACAGAGTGAAGTGAAAAAAAAAAAAATTAGTGTTATGTAGTAGGTGGGGCAATCTAGTAGTTCTTTCATTTTGATTTTTTTCTTCCCTGAATAAAGAATATTGAAGAACTGAATTCATCCTGTTATGTTGATCTGCATGAAAAGAAATTTAAATGGGATCCAGATGTGTTTTCTCCTCTAATAGTTTCATTCACTGTGCTTTAGATATGAGAAAATGAAATGTATTCCGTAATAGGTTGGAGGAGAATAGACCAAAATTATAATTTTATAATATTCCCTAGGAATTCATAGAGGCCTAACGAATTAACTAGGAAACTCTGATGTCTAATGAACTCTGCATGGGGAAATATTTAATTTTGTACTGACTGCCATAAGGCAACTGCATGGTGGGTTATTTAATCATCAGCTGTAGAAATAAAACAGCAGTAGAAAATGGACCTGTCCCCAGCATTGTAGAGAAAGGTTTAACTGAGCTCCTGATCAGTCTGTATTGGAGACGTTGTAAGGTCTCCAGCAGGTTGTAAGGTTGGTCGTAGAGAGGCAGAAAACAGTTGGCAAACACCTATCTGGACGCTTTTAATACAGGCACGTGCCTTCATGTAACATGGGGAGGAGGGAGAAAAGTGAAACATCTAAAGATGCAGCCTTGTTGTGATTTGAAATTGTTGACTGTAGCTCTTAAGTTACTTATGCAAAACACAGTGATGCAATTAATTGTATTAAAAGAGCACTGTGAAATTTTTGTTTGTTTTATTTACTTGTTGTAAATATAATTTTCAGTCAATATAAACCAAGGTGATGGCCTGCCTTGCAGTTGTAGTGAAATATACAAACATACTGTACACTTCGTTTCTTGCCTGCAAACGGTGTTGAATGTTTCTTCTGTTCAGGATGGGAGTCTCACGCTCTTCAACTTGCTTTTATCCCTTTATGCTGCGCCTCAAGTGACCTGTACTGTAAAGGGAGTGCACTCCAAAGTGAACCAGCCTGAACTAGTCCCCATCATACAGCAGAGGCTTCCTATAGTAGTCTATGGCACCACCCTTCCTCTCATTAAGACCGTATTTGTGCCTTGAATGCATGCATTCCTGAATGGTGTTCCCTAATAGTAGAACATTTCCTAGGCCTCTTTAAAGCAGATTTTGTTAGGAGAGAAAATAAACGGCCAAAGGTTGTGACTTAGAAAGCAAAATCCAAGTGGCAATGCAGTGCTTACGCGTGCAGGCTTGGAGAAATGCAGGATTTCATTGTGACAATCCTATAAGCAAATATGGCTTAATACACCGTAATGCCTCTTTAATTTATGGCAATTTTCTCATAACTGCCAGTCCCCTCCAGAGCACCGTAACAGATAGCTCCTCCTGCCCCGGCGTTGCCCTGGCGTGGCAGCCCTGCAGCGGCTTGCGTCTTCTTGCAGGCGGAAGATTACCCTTTCATAAGCGCAAATGTCTTCAGGACACCATGTGATAGAAGAGGATGTCAAAATATAACCTGTGATCCCTCTTTCTTCTCCCAGGCTTCATCAGCCAAAACGCTGGGTCTCAGCTCCTGATATTTCTCTTTGTCCCAGCATTTTTCTTACAGGTTCATTTGGTTTGTGCTGAGCAACCTTGTTTCATTAGGAGTGAAGCTAGAAACCAGATTTAAACCCTATTATTTACCAGACTTGCAAAATTTCTGTTCCACTTAATAAAATTGATTAAATAGTGATTGGGCCAAGGAAAGTTTGATACTGTAGCTCTAAACTCTGAAGGCTACTACAAGGCAGATGTATGAAACCAGGTTCAGTCTCCTGCTTTATGCAGGGCAAGTTTATGTTTGTGGCTCCTACCTTGCAGGTGAGCACAGAAGTCACTGGGCTCACTATACAAAAGGAAGGAGTTTGGGTTGGGTTTTTTTTTTAAACTCTTCTTCCCCAAGCTTCATCTTCTGTGAGACAAATACAATTAAAAGAAGTCTGAAAAAAATCTCTTCATTATTGCACAGTAGAAGGGAAAGATGCTGAAATGTTAACGTATTTTGAAAAACAGGATTCTTACTTTTCAGGTAGTCTGTCCATTAAAATATCATGTCTAGCAATAAACACTGTATAACATAGAGTTATGCTCTCATTTGAAGCAGTCTTCCAGTACATTGGAATTTTGGTAATGTGTTTATTCACTCTATCCTCATTATAGAAATAATCAACAAAATAGATCTGTGCTCTTTCAAATCCCTGCAGAAGTCAGTCATCTCTCCAAACATATGGTCTGTTTACCTTCCCAAACACAAAATGTCTTCATAATATCAAAAACCAAAGACCCCTCTCTGTTCCAGTGCAACAGACCTGGAAATTCATTGAGTTTCTGCTGCGCGTTTTGATCCCCAACTGGTATTTGAGAGCAGAAGGCCAGAGCACTAACCAGGATACATTAGGCTGTCGAGCCACCGTGCTACAGTGGTTCTGACATTATTTTTTAATGAGAGAAAAAATAACTGACCTTGTAGGGACTTGCACCCAGAAACCTCTGGCTACTGTCCAGCCAGAAGAGGACTTTAGGAGCAAGTGTGCCGCGCTTAGGACTAGTGAACAAGACTGATTTTTTTCTTTGCTGCTGTGAGTACTTGTTCCCCAAAGATTTCTGTTTTCGCTACATGAAATTCTGTCCTTGGTTGAAACGTTCTGCACCTATGGTAGGAGGGCGGATGCTGAAGTACTTGAAAACAATCCCTTTTCTCCCCAAACCCAATATTTTGTAAATGTGAGCAATCACAGAAGGGTGTGTTGCTGTCAGCACACTTTCTGATGTTGCAGATGCAGCACAGCAGTCTTACACAACGTGAAGGAAAGGGGTAACATGTCGTAACTTTGCTCAGCAAATCCCCCATTATAGTTAGAACTAGAAGAACGGGAGTGAAACAACATCATCTGTAAAAAACACTGGGGAGGTTATAATAAAGGAAAATGCATTTAGATAGCACACAAAAATCTCTTCTCTGATGCAGACTTTTACCACAGCTTACTTAAAAACCTGTAAGAAAGTACGCTTCTCAGTACAAATGAATCTCTGCAATATTATCAGAATCCTGATAAGATTCTGTTTTATTAGGTCTGTGAGTATTAAAGTTCTTTCTTTCCTTCCTCTTTTTATATTCCTCACTACCATAGTTGCAGAATTAGCTCTATTTGATGTGGCTGCTGCTTTCTTTGTATGAGAGAGAGGGCAGTGGTCATAGAATATCCATACTGCACGTGGTTAACTCTAAGAAGGTGTTCATATCTCAAGCAGCTATTTGTTTTTTGTTTAGCAAGTTCTTTCAATCTAAATAACGTGGGCTGCAAGTAAAATTGCACAAATTCCCAGTGCCCAAATAATCGAGCATGTAGAGATTCTAACACTGGAAAGTCACAAAATAAGGTTGTTACGCTTCCATTTTTGTGTAAGGCAATGACAAATGAAAGCATTGAGCACTGCTGTTATTTGAAAATAAGTTCAATACTTATTAAAAACTTGCAGAGTTTATAAAGTTATTGTGTTACTAACCTTTCAATACAATTTGCTTTCCTAAAAATACCCTTCTTTTCTGCTTGAAGGCCTAGTCTCTTTTTTCTTTCTTTGTCGAAATTAACCTCAAAATGTAATTCAGCTCCTAATAAACTTCTTAAAAGTGTAATTTCTCCCAGTTCTTGTACGATTTTTTTTCCCATAATACTACTAAAAAGAACTAACATTGTCAAGTATTTATTTTAATTTTTTTTTGCATCCCACATGCACATATACCCCATGAAACTCTACCCACGATACTGACAATCAACCTGACAACATAATCAGTCAAATTTTACCCAGTGACTGTTTCTTAGGTAACCACAGTCGCAGAAATGAATTACACAATACAGAAATAAACCCCAAATTGATGTGTGGCACTTCCATTATTTTTTCAGTAAAGTCTGAAAATGTTATGAAGGCTCAGTGCAAAGGTGAAGCATGTCTGGTGCACAGATTGTGAATGTGCTGATTCTGGTGGGTGTGAAATTCAACCTAGTACCAACAGAAGGTCTGATGCAAGTCCCTAAAATAGGACTCCATCATTTGAGATGTAGGTGATGCGTAAGCCCTGTGTCAAAGCTTTGTAGTAGGACCAATTTGACTGTTGAGGAGGTAAGGCCAGAAGGAACACATCCCTTCTGAAGCTTTGTTTTTTCTTGTTGGTTTTATTACTCCTTGCTACTTGCATTTTAAAACGTTTTCCTAAGTAATAAATCTGTCTGAAGTAAATTATTAGGAGATGAGGAAAAGTGAGGTGTTGCTTAACACAGTAAATAGACTCTAAAGAAAAATCTCTAGACCAAATGGCATCTTTGATTTTTCTGTTCTTTTTTTTTCCTTGTAAGAGGTTGTTGCTGATATAACAAACTTTACTCAGGAGAAGACTTTCCTCTGCCAGAGCTCTACACACTCATGGTCACCACTGAAATCAGGGGTGGAAGATAAATTGTTATCCTCATGCTAAATCAGCATGAGTGAGAATATGTCATCCATGCCGTGTTTCATTGCTGTACTTAGTTAAAGTGTATCTAATTCTTTTTTAACTGTCTTAATGGAGTAGATGACTTCCTGTATAATTTGAGATTTTAACTTGATAGTATTGCTTTAGGGTTAATATACTGCCTACAAATGAAATACAGATTGTGTTTGTCAAGATACCGTTCTGGGGGTCAGCCAGCATAGACTAGGTTCTGCTGCTGGCCACAGATGCAACTGCCATTTTGCTAAACTACAGACAAGCAAATAAATATATGTTTTAAACCAATTAGTTATTTGCCTAAGGGCATATGCAAATTAATGACTGGTGAAGGACAGTAGTAACTGTTCTAATGGACAGGAGCATGGTTGGCAGTAGAGACCTACCACAAAGATGGACTGGGTGGCCACTTATGGAGATTCAATAAAGTTGACTTGGTGGAGCAGTAGAAGTGTGAGAAGGTATGTTTGGACAGCAAGGGATAAAAGTGACAGCATCTGAGAGCATTGGGGTCTTCAAGATGTTACTAAGTGTCTGTGGATATTGAAGAACAGGGCACTTCAGATGGATGTAGGGGGTGGGAAGTGGGCAGGGAGGGTAACTGGGTTAAAGACTTGGATGTGGCAGCTTGGTTCACCCTCCTTTGCCCGCCTGGCTCGGTATATACATTAGCTGCTGCACTGACTTGAGCCCTTCTGACTGCAAAAGAAAGGTGACTTGGAGGAGGTACGACACACACTTCCTTTCTCCTTAGCAATCCAGAAAAATATAGTAGCTCCCTTCTGAAAGTTTGGGCAGTGCTGTGTTTCCATATGAAAAAAACCCAACAAACGTGTACACAGACACCTGCGCATGAGAAATCATTCTGGTCAGAGAACATTACCAACTGGAATAAAATATCTAGCTATTGCTGTGATTTTATAGCTTCATTTTTTCTGTTTATTTTCATGGCAAGAGACTCTCACTTTTCTTTCTCTCATCTCAGCTCAATATCCATAGCTGACCACAAGGAATTCTGATTGCTGCTTTTTATTCAGCCTAAACTGATTTTTTTTTGTTTGGGGTGTTATTCTTCCCCATCTGGCCTTTCTGATCTGTCTTTTTAGATTCCTTTTTCGTGGTGATATTTGTAAATAAGTTCAGTTTGTCCTGAACTGTGCTGTGAGCATTCAGCTTGACTGATACCCAAATTGGAGCACTCACAGCAAAAATATAAAGATGCTATAAACATTTTAAATTGCTTTTGACTATGAAAGTGTTTTGAAATTATTCCACTGCCTCAAACCTTTTATGTATACTTTATTCTGAACCTTCTTAGAGAGGGCATTGGACTGTAACATACAGATTTCCATAAGGCTGCTTCTGTGACACTATAAACTGTTCAGGTAGTTTTAGTTTCCAAATAGTAATGGAAAACATATAGAAAGTTAATATATAAAAAATAGCTCCAAGAGTTTCAGAGCAAAAAAAAAAAAAAAAAAAGGATAGCTTCTATCATATTATCAATGTAAAATCCTGATAGGAGATCAACATCTTGGTCCAGAAAGAGTACAAAAGCATTTCCTGAAAGAAAGCCCCTGATATTAGTGAAAGAACACACCCTTCTGTTCCTGAACCCCAGAGGACTCAGCATTAACACTTAGCTTTTCTTCTCTAAGAAATTTTTTTCTATTAATAGAGTGCCAGAAATTACGTGAAGGCACAAAGAATGTTGCTGCTGGTTTGATTTTAATTCATTAATTATCAGTCAGACATAAATCCTTTAAATATGGGCTTGTTCATTACTTCCTGAGGTCTGTAGCATTGCTCTGTTACCTGAAAAAGCACTTGGGGACCAGGTGGCCAAAAAAATTCTAACTGTGAAGCATAAATACTCTTGTAGGACAATCAATGGATCCAAAGGTTGTAATGAGGAACAAAGAAAGAGAGGGAGAGCAAAGAAATGTGCGCCTGTAATTCTCCATCACAGGCAACTTCCAGTAAGTCTCCAGTTTACTGCTGCTGCTGCTGTGCATAAGATTGACAGCAGAAGAGCTTTGTGCAAGCGAGAGACTCAACCTGGAGTGTGTGCAAGAGAGAGGCAAATCTGAATTTAAACTGAAACACATTTGGGACATTTTCATCAGATGATTTACTTCTGTAACTGGCAAGGAAATAAGCAGGATAAATACCATGTAGAGGCTAATTAAGCTGTGTTCTCCCTGGGAAAACAGTTTCATACCATGTACCAGGTGGTTAGGATGGTTATAAACTTGAAAGAGCGAAATAACAAAATGTAACGTTAGGAAGAAAAGACAGTGGAAGACGTGTTGCGTGTTTATACAGTAACTCCAGGGATCTGTACAAGAATGTGCTGTGCCATTTTTGAATGAGTTGGTCTTTGCGTGTTTTGTTGCTATGGTGTACCTTGGCTGCTAGCTTAGCTTAAATAAACTCACTACTGCTCCTCTCATGTAAAAATAACACGTGCTCCTCATTCTGGACCTTATTTCCTAATCTTATTTAGTTTTCTTTTTTGTTTTATGAGTGCTAAGGTAGAGACTTGAGGTAGGGAAAGTGATGAGAGGACTGGAAAAAACTCCTTTGTTGCAGTGTGAGGAGTAGGAAGCTGCCAAAAGTAGGTGGCTACAACAAAAATGCAACATGTTAATTCATCAGATGTGCTATTTTAGATATGTACATGCTTGTCAGTGCCCCAAGAAACACTTTATTGTAGGAGTCCATCCCCAAGGAATCTTGGAGAGAGGTCTGGGTTTATTCTGAACTAGTCCTGAAGAACTGTAAAGAAAAATCCCTTTTCCTGACAGAGTTGGCAAAAGTGTGAGATAGGAAAACATGTGGGCGTATGTCTAAAATAATTTTTTTTTATAACTTAGAACAAAGGAACAAATATTGCACCGAAACATATTGCCATCTCAGAAATGCATGTAGCAACTCCTGAGTGAAAAAGCATGGTTCGGTGGTGCCGTCTTCATCTTTACAATGGGATGAGAAAAAGCCTTGATCTGCTGAGTGAGTGAATATATTTATAAATCAAACCAGAAGCTGCACGCAGATTTGGAGATCTGTTGCTATTTCTGCCATTATAAAGCAAGGTTCTGCCTGCTGTAAGCGCACAAGTAAATAGCACTTTCCTGTAAAAGCAGATGTTTGCCTCAAAGTTATAGGCAAGATTTCCCTTTTTGTGGTACTTTATAAAATCTAATAAGGTAATTAGTGGTCTAACACAAGTTCATAAAAAGCCTGAATTCAAAGTGCTTGGAATTGCAGTGGGAACAAACCTACCACGTTCCGGTTGTGGTCTTCTGGTGTAGCATATGCAGGTTAAAATGCTGTCTTTGCTCAAAAACTCTGTGCTATCCTGGCATGAGTTTCCAAGTTCCAAGTAAAGCAGTGCAGATTTCCCATGGCTCCCATTTAAAACAAAAATAAAATATGTTGTGCAATTCCTTGAAAATCAAATGTAACACTTCAAAAAAATTATAAGGCAAAAATGTGGTATGTCAAAATGAAGCAGTTAATTAGGGCAGAAACAGCACTTAAAAAATATAGCCTTCCTTTTTGTTGTCCTAATTGGATGGTTTTATAATGACAGATTAAAACCACTGCAAAAGTAAAACACAAATGATGTTTTATAACCTGCTTAGTATTTCAGCAAAAGATTTTCTCTGTGCCAACCAATGAATCATAGACTGCTGCACACAGAAAGCAGCAATAACTGTTTTTTAAGATGCACTGACATTCTCATTGTTATTACTTTTAAATTAATATGGGATGCTGGAAGACATTTCAGGTGTTACTGAACATTACTGCTTGGGCTAATTGTTTATATTCTCTTTATGAATTGAACAAGGGGTTATAAGAAACAAATGCTGTGAGAAATGAAGGGCAAATGAATGTACAACACAGCAATGCATTTGCAGAAAACCAGGTCACAATAATTAGAAGTATGTGGAAAAAGTCTGTAATTTGTATTGGGTTTTGAACACTTAAAATTAGTTAATGTGAAAAATTGGCCTGATCTGAAATGAAATATTTTTTGCTCAGATCTTTTTTCTAAAATCAATGTAGCTAAATGTAGTCTCAAAACACTGTGTCAAAATAAGAAAACAGAAATTCTCCATTTTAGAAAAGGTTAAATATTTTGAGTTCCTTATCCTGTTCTTTTTTTTTCCCCCGAGTAAAAACTCTGCCAAATTTAAGCTGCTTTCATAGCATGCTAGACATCCTTTATTTTTTCAGCAAATGAATTATTCATCTTAAAGATTTTCATCCAGCTAATAATACAAATGACCAGAACAGACCATTTGCATTAGAGCGTCTAACTGTAGGAGTTACATTTCTGATGATGCTTCTAACTATAGGTAAGGAGCTTTGGACCTTGGATTTTGTGAAATTCTACCCCTGCCCATCCTATCCTTTGAATTCAGAGGAACGAGGAATTAATTCTTTTTGTGACAGACTATATGGATTAGCAACAAATTTTTGTTGTAGTTCCAGACTTCTCCAAAGCTTACTGGAATTCAGATTGTAGAGGGTTACTGTGGGATAACACACACTAAGTCCCCCTGTGTACCTCTGTATTAGTGACCTTGGCTTTGCCTCATTTCTTTCAGGACACGTAACTGTGGAAAAAATTCAGAGTCCCACACTTTATCACTGCAATATAAATTATTTTACTCTTGTCTGGTTAGCAAGTGGAAGGGTGAGGGTTTCTCTGGATTGTATTTGCTACCAGTGTGCTGCTCTGAAACTAAGGATGGGACAGCCACACATCACTTAAGCCTGTATCTTTCACACATATTCCTTTCAACTGCTTCAGAGATCTTATTCTAGCCATATAAGAGAAAAATCCCACGTTGATCCTGGCAGGCATCACCAGTTTCAAGACTACTTTCCACCAGTCTAGCATGAGAAAGTGGCTGGAAGACATTCAAAAATCTGAACTTTTCTTTTTTTTTTTCCATGGAAGGCTTGTAATATCCAGCTGCTTTTGACTCTGAATTTAATGGCATATTTGTATTTGAAAAAAATCAATAAGGTTTATGAACTGAAAAGAGAGATCCACTGCAACCAGTTCTTTCACTTTTAAGGACACCTTATGCAATTCTTCGTGACACAGACATCAGGCTATAGAAACCATCCTACGCATTCCTGCAAAACAAGATTTAGCATTGTAAACCTCACTGGAGCAGCTCAAGGAGAGGTACAATGATACAGAACAAAGGAGGGCTGTGAGAAACAACCTACCACTAATCACCCTAGAAGGCCAATAAGATCTGATAGGTTTCTGCAATAAAACTACCCTAAACCTCCCAGTGGATTTTCATACAATAGAAATCAAAAGGGCGTATTAGTCATACAGCAAGAGAGACACCAAGGGAATACGTCCTGCTCTTACACTTTAAACAGCTTTCTTCTTCAGATAAAATAGCCATCATGCAAGGTTCATAAAGAATAAAACTTTTCACTCTTCGTTGAGGGCCAGTCCAAGGTCTATGCAGCATTTAAGTCATACTATTATGAGGCCATAAACGGGGCACTAGTTGTAAATTATTCCTTATTTCTGTTACTACCTTTGAGACACCATAATATATAATGATCTATCATCCACATTTATAAAATGCTTCTACTGGAATAGGCAGACCTTAGTTCCTTTTCAGAGTAGTCCTGCTGACTTCAGTCACATCTATAGTTATATCAAAGATTCAATTTGCTTTTCACTCCACATTTCTGCACTTTGTTAGATTATCCGGAACCTCTGATCATAGAGGAGGAAAGATGCAGTGGGAAACAGATGGAGTCGTTCCCTTTTTCCCACAGCTATGTGCGCTGTATTCTGAAAAGGGTACATTGGTTAAGGCAGTGTCACCGGCAGAGTCCTCACAGGAGGAGGATGCTGGAGCAGGCAGTCACTTGGGGACATTCATTACAAACCTTTATGAAGCTCAGGCTGTACAGCCACTTATGCTCAACATGAGCTATGGATTATTCCATTCCAAAAAGCAAAGCAAGTAACTCCTCTTCCACGTAAGCATCTCCTCCTCGTGCATCTATAAAGGCCCTTCTCCCAAATACAGTGGGCTACAGGCGACCTGTCATTAAGGCTCTTCCTCTCCTGCTTTCTGGGAAGTGGCAGGGCAGGGTTCCGCAGAGATGCACATTTCCAATTCTGTGGCCTGAGACTATGATTTCTTCTCCTTTGAATGAGCTTGTTCCCTGGCTCCCGAACTGTTCCCGTAAGCAATATGGTGTATAACTAGTTGCATATAATTTAAAACATAACCATATACAAAATACAACTGTGTAGCTCTATGACATTATATCGGGGTACTTAAGCTTTTGTTAGGTGCATGCAGAATATTATTTGTTCCTCAAAGAAAGAATTTCATATTGCGTTAACATTCTGAGCAAGTCCTGTGATTACTTGGATCTTGTTTTAATCTGAAATTCAAAACTTCTCAAATATATGCTAGGTTTATTAACATGAAACTGCCCAGAATCTTTTCTTATATTTCATATGAGAAGCATAAAAACTTATATAAGGACTGTTCTTCTGTTGAGCAAAATTTTAATTTTGTAGAACTAAGTACAATGTGGCATATTTAAGATTGTAACTGCTGTCCTCAAAACTTCCAAAGGAGAACAGTCTATTTTTACATTTAGTTCAATTTAAAAAAAAAAAAAAAAAATCTAATCTTTATCCTGCTGAAATGCCTTTTATGAAGATAAAACATATACATTATCTGTTTTGTTCAGATGGTAAAAAACTGGCACTAAATCTCTGAAAAAATGGGATTGTATCTCTATGTCCATTAATGGTAAATCATAGTTAATATTTTTATATTGGGTATGGGACTGTAAGTGCTAAAGACAATGCTGAATCACAGGACTTATTTAGAAATGTTGCCCTTTTTTTCCTAAATACAAGCAATTAAAAGTCTCTGTCTCCACCAAGTAACCTTGACTTCTGAGACAATGTAGGCATACTCTCTGTATATATGTGTAATTGCATATTTATATATTCTATTTAAGGAGCCTCATGACATTTATAAAGAAGAATTTCTATCAATTGCTAAACATACCTTAACAGCCAATTAATGATTAACAATAAATGGCCCTTACCTAGTAACTTCCTGACAACAAAGATGTCATTTACCATCTGCAACTTTACCAAATCTATTCCTCATGATAACAGTTTCTTCAGTGAGCGGTGAAGAGCAGACAGCAAAAGCATCTCCAGGCTCTATACAGCTGTTTTCTCTACTGGAGTCTGGGAGGCCTGGAAAAAAAGTGGATGAGCTTTCAGGTGCACCAGGCTCATCTGAAACAGGAGCAGCAAAATTCAAAGCTAAATAGAAGTTGAGAACAAATTGCATGTATGAGTGGGTATGTAGTCAGTCAGAGCTTCTGAGAGAAAAAAGGTGCTGCTAACTGAATAATTAGGTAAAGGGAAGGAGGGCGATGTTAGGGGGAAAGCAATTATTTGTACAGCAGGGAGAAGCAGGTAAATTATCTCCTATGGAATATTGAAGGGGTTGTGGGGAAAGGGCTAAGATAGGCGAAATTATAAATTTCTATAAGAACAGCATCTCTCCTGAGTCTGTGGTTTTGGTATCCAACAGAAGCTGAAAAATTCTTGTGTATCTAACAGCTGGTGTATTCTTCAGTTGCATTAGTTGATCTAAGAAACCATGTTCCCTCCCCCTGCAAACTTTGACTCAATCAAGTCCTGAGGCTGTGATGGCTACAACAGCATTGTCAGTATAAATAGATACATCATTGCCCTTCTCTGGACATGCTCTAATGCTTCAGTGTCCTTGCAGTGAGGGCCCCAAAACAGAACCCAGCATTTGAGGTGCGGCCTCACCAGTGCTGAGTACAGGGGCACAGTCACTTCCCTGGTCCTGCTGGTCATGCTATTTCTGATATAAGCCAGGATGCTGTTGGCCTTCTTGGCCACCTGGGCACACTGCTGGTTCATATTCAGCCACCTGTCAACCAGTACCCCCAAGTCCTTTTCCACCAGGCAGCTTTCCAGCCACTCTTCCCCAACCCTGTAGCGTTGCATGGGGTTGTTGTGACCCAAGTGCAGGACCTGGCACTTGGCCTTGTTGAACCTCATACAATTGGCCACAGCCTATTGATCCAGCCTGTCCAGGTCCCTCTGTAGAGCCTTCCTACCTTCCAGCAGATCAACAGTTCCACCCAGTTTAGTGTCAACTGCAAACTTGCTGAGGGTGCACTCAATCCCCTTGTCCAGGTCGTTGATAAAGATATTAAACGGAACTGGCCCCAGTACTGATCCTTGGGGAACATCACTTGTGACCAGCCACCAACTGGATTTAACTCCATTCAGCACCACCCTTTGGGCCTGGCCATCCAGCCAGTTTTTTACCCACCAAAGAGTATGCCTTGTCCAGGCCATGGGCAGACAGTTTCTCAAGCAGAATGCAGTGGGAAATGGTGTCAAAGGCTTTACTGAAGTCCAGGTAGACAATATCCACAGCCTTTCCCTCATCCACTAAGTGGGTCACCTTGTCATAGAAGGAGATCAGGTTGGTCAAGCAGGATCTGCCTTTCATAAACCCATGCTGACTGGGCCTGATCTTCTGTTTGTCCTGGACGTGCTGTGTGATGCCCCTGTACTTGGTGCTGGTGAGGCCACACCTTGGATACTGTGTTCAGTTTTGGGCCCCTTACTACAAGAAAGACGTTGCGTTGCTGGAGCATGTCCAGAGGAGAGCAACAAAGCTGGTGAGGGGTGTGGAGCAGAAGTCTGATGAGGAGCGGCTGAGGGAACTGGGGTTGTTCAGCCTGGAGAAGAGGAGGCTGAGGGGAGACCTTATTGCTCCCTACAACTCCCTGAAAGGAGGTTGTAGCGAGGTGGGAGTCTGTCTCTTCTCCCTGGTAATGGATGATAGGACAAGGGGAAATGGTCTGAAGTTGTGCCAGGGCAGATTTAGGTTAGACATGAGGAAAAATTTCTTCACAGAAAGGGTTGTCAGGCACTGGAATGGGCTGCCCAGGGAGGTGGTCGAGTCCCCATCCCTGGAGGTATTTAAAAGATGGGTAGATGAGATGCTTAGAGACATGGTTTAGTGGTGGGATGGCATTGTTAAGTTAATGGTTGGACTTGATGATCTTAAACGTCTTTTCCAACCTAAATGATTCTATGATTCTGTGGCACTCAAGATGATCTACTCCATCACCATCCCTGGCACTGAGGTCAGACTGACAGACTTACAGTTCCCTGGATCCTCCCTCTGGCCCTTTTTGTAAATGGGCGTCACATTTGCCAACCTCCAGTCAAGTGGAACTTCCCCAGTCATCCAGGACTGATGATAGTTGATGGAAAGGGTCTTGGTGAGCACCTCCACCAGCTCCCTCAGTACCTTTGGGTGGATACTGCACATCCCTTGGGAGGATTGCACATCCAGGGGAGGATGTGTGTGCCCCATCAGACTGCGGTGTCCAGTGTCAATGTAATGCTAAGGGTGTTCAAGTTCCCCAAAACCAGGCACAGAGAGACAGACAGACCAACAGACAGGCTCTCCTGCAGGCCTGTTTACAAGCTGTTAGCCATTAAAAAAAAAAAACAACAAAAAAAACCCCAAAAAAACCCACTTAAGAAAACCCCAAAACATTGACTTTGATGCATATTTTCCTCCTAGAGAAGAACTTAGACTGGTTTTTAAGTACTTTTCCATCTTAGTCCATATTGCCTGTAAAATTGGAAACGTATATTTTTCAATCAGTCCTTCACAACATGTCATTAATTGTTTGAAGTAAAGTAGCATTTTCTTGTGTAGAGCGAAGAAGGCAAATGTCACTTAGCCCCAGGATGCTTGTGCTAAGTGCAAGATGTAGAGCAAAGACATGATCTCTGCTGCCAGGAGCTCACAGCAAAGTGCTGTATTTTCCAAAATCATATCTTGCTGGTATAGACATTATGTGAATATCATTGCATATGTGTGAGACTAGATAGAATAAGAGATAAGGCTGTCCTAGCTGTACCCATGTCTTAGCTTAAAAATAAAATTATTGTATTGATCTGCTCCCACAGGAAAAATGTACATCATTTTTGAAGTATTCCTAGTGAATACTCTATAAATCTCATTCTTTTGTTCTTTCTGTCTGCCCTTAGGCAGACACAGAAATCAATGGTTTTCATCATTCCAATGTTGTATAATTTCATAATTCATGATGTATGATTTATTCAAATACACATGTAACTTTTGTTTATCAACTTGAATGCAAACAAAACTAATCACTTCTGTCACTTTTATCTTCACTGTAAACTGGTCGAGCCGTATATAGAAAGCCATTTAGAAATACCACAGGTGTTCTTAGTCTGTTGAATTCTATGTTAGATGTACCAACTTATAACTTAACTGTCCTGTGCTGTACAGGCCTGTTCTGCCAATCCCTCTTGACCAAAAATCCCAATACGATACTGAGTGTTCACATCAGTGAGCATTCACTTCGGTTCACTCTGAGTTTTGCCTAGGTGAAGGTAGCATATACTTCCTTGAGCAAAACCCTTTGTTACTCTATGGTAACATGCTAAATAGCCTTGTGTTTCAATGCTATTTAGTGCTCTGCAACCTACCACATGACTTATAACTAATATTTTTAAGGTAATCAATCTTACCTAACACTTATTTGCAAGTTCTGGGCAATACCCAGCTAGTATGTAATTAATTCTTGGTGTGTAACTAATTCTCACTAGCTCGGTAGGAATTATTTGGGGGCAACTGAGGTAAAAGGTAGGGAGGACCCCCACAAGAAGGTCTCACCAAAAGAACTTTAGGATTCAGTGGTGGATCTCTGGGATGTTGGTGTGCACGTGCTACATCTGGAGTTAGGTCACCAAAAGGGGAAGGAAGGATTTTCGTTTTGGGGAGGTTTTGGTTTAGGTTTTTTTTTTTTTTTTTTTTAGATACAGTTTCTGGTTGGATGAGTTCAGGGCATTTTTGCACCTGAGAATAGCTAAGGCACTTGAACCCTGAACATTTTAAAATTGATCTCTCTGCAGATCTCTTGACTGATGTACATGCATTTGGTCCCATGGAACAACCTCAGTGTGAGTTATATGGTACTGTAGCCAACAAGTTTGAGTTTGGGGGTTTGTTCATCCTGCCTCTGAGATGTGCAGGTCTCTGCTGTCTAGCCAAATCATTCCGGGTCATGATTTTATTTCTCTGTTATTTAGCTGGAAATTTGAAAGGTCTCATTTTTATTTGTAAGCGGAACAAAAGCAAATTTTGATGTGCCTACTCCTCACTGTCTCAGAACGTCCTTTGTAGAATCTGTTTTCCTTCCAGCATTAGAAATATCTTGCTATATATCATGTACACGTGCTTCAAACCAATGTGAGTATAATTGAGAAAACAATTTTTACCTAATAATCAGAATATCCATTACTGGTTAACTGTGGTATATTTACTTGAAACATCTGTCATAGAGGCAGATAAGCAACTATCTTTGATAAGATAATCACAGTTCTTAAGTATTTTTTTCTAAGGTATTTTATTTGGTCTGTTAACAGCTGGTAGTTCTCGTCCAATTTTTTATTTTGTTTGCATCCAAAGTTGTTTTAGGTAAGTCTTAATAAAAAAGGCGTAGATGACTGTTTAATGCTGCCAAAGGTGAGGCAATTTATAGTCCTCAGATAAGTATTAAGATTGATGCTATTCATCTATATATTACATTATTAATGCAAAAAAAAAAAAAAGTCATTTATACATCCACATTCTACTTATATTTTATTTGCCACGTCACTTCTACTGCCATTGAATTCTGCTCCCAGGGATAGTTATGGTAAATGATACAGGGCTACACGAAAGAGTACCCCCTAGCACCCCAAAACTGTGTCAAGTCCAGGGAACAGAAGATGTTTTGGATGTCCCCGAACCAGTCAGCACAGGGTTTAGTTACCTCATGGCCCTGGACTCATGCAATAACTGCGCTGTGACCTGACCACCTCAGGAGTCCCATTGCGTGCCGAAGGCGCAGAGCTGGGCATTGAGTGCTCTCCAGGAGCCTCTCTTCTCACAGGCTGCACCCGCAAACCCCAGGCATAGGGGAGGGCAGGGGGTGGGGAGGGGAGGAGGAGAAACCAGAGTGCGTTTACCTGTCAGCCCTCTCTCTCCCCAGCTTCCTGCTCAGCTTTGCCCATCACAGCACATCTGCAGTTCTCCTGGATGCTTCAGTTTCTGTCGCAGCATCAGTTTTTTGAAATGTGATAGTGCTCCGGGTCATTGAATGGACCGCAACAAAAAATGTTGCCTTGCATAATACAGTTTTTGACTAGCAACAGTTTCCTCCAGGCTTAAAATTTAACTAAGCACTTTGTAAAATTAAATCAATTTATGAAAGAAGATAACATTATTTCTAATGCAAGCATTGTACCAACTTTTCCACAAACAGAATAGAAATATTTTATTACTGTGGCTAGAGAAAATATCATATTTCCTCCATTTGTTTTCAAATCCTTGGCAAAATGGAAACAGTAGCAGAAGATAAAATTGGGAATGAACTGGTGTTGTACGCTCACCTTAATCAGTTTAAAATCAATTTCATGATGTCTTTCAGTTTGTAACAACCACTGTTGCTGTTGGAATAAACAAGAGTCACATTCGTGTCCGTGGTACCAAGGCCATGGCAAGAACAGTAGATGAAGGCTGATTTTGTGACTTGACTGTAATACCTAAGTAATAATACTCTGACTGTTTAGGTGTCATAATAGTCTTAGTTTTAAAGACATTTCAGTTTAAGGGCAAAATTTGTAGCTGGTGGCATCCCATCAAATGCTTTTAGAGGTCTTTGTGTCTGGGCTTGGCTCTGCAGCATGCGCAGCAGAGGAATCGTAGAGGTAGCATCACGCTGCTTTTGTTCATTGCAACTTTTTTTTCATCTCCTTCCATACTTATTTGTAGCAAGGGTGGTCTGCAGGGCTTCCTTCTACGTGTTGCTGAATATTGTGCGATGAAATGCACCATCACTGCTTCTTTTCATACTCTTTGTTTAAAATCAGTGTGCTTTTTTTTTTTTTTTTGAATTTTGCATCTTTCTAGTTACAAACTTTAAAAAGTAAGTAGTTTTATAGTAATAGATTTTTCTTTATGTGTTTTCAGTTTCAGGTTATAGAAAGGTTTACTAAGGAACATTTAAAGCCCTTGAACAAACTGAAAGGAAAATTTACAAGTTTCCTGTTTGAAAATGTTATAGCATAGTAGAATATCTGAGATCTTTTTTTTTTAATAGCACGGGCTAAAACTAATATTTGTATTCCATTTCCACTGTAACAAATATATTGCTTGTTATATACACTGTAGGTTTTGTGTGTGTGTGTGTGTTTATATAAGTGTGCATATATCATACAGTTCTGCATATATCACACAGTTAACAGCAGATCTAGAGAGACTTAGAAAGATATTCGAAAGGAAAAAAATTATATCCTCGACATTTTTCTGGAGAAGGCAGAGGTGGGTCGACTGGGCTGTCACTGTGTAGAAGGTTAGAAGAGGGAATAAACTGATAATTTGGTATCGTGGTAATAAAGTGGTTGTTTGGGTGGCTGAGGGTAAGGGAGAGGTAGCGAATGGAGTAGTAGGCGACCCAACTGAGGTGTGAACGATGAGCGCTTTGTTGTTGGGAGGGTGGGTGGCTCTTAGTCTGCCTGTTGTTATGGCCCTGGGAGGGAGCCTGCCCTGTGCCCAGGCCCAGGAGCACCATCCTGCATCCTTCCTTCACCCGACACAGCCCTGCACATGCCCCAGCTTCTCCCAGGGCCACCTCACCGCTGGGGTTTCTCATATTCTGTAGTTATAGGAGGCACCTGGCCACTCCTAAGTGCTGCCCCTGTGCTATTAAGCCAGTCCGAGTTTTGTCATTTGATTAAGTGGAAGAAGAATCATGGCTGTTCAGAAGATGAGTTAATGCACAGGAACTGAAACCAGAGCTCTTGAATTACTGTAAGACGTAAGTCTGGGCTTCAGAAGATTTGGTTTCAGCATGTGTATCTTCATGTGTTGCCTTAGGCAATTTATTTCAGTGCTCGGCATCCTGTCTCCCACTTTTGTCAAATGGAAATAACACATCTTTTCATGTTTGCATTTCATCCTTTGCTTTGTCATAGTAATCTTGGGGACTTTCTCATCCTGTGTTAAAGAATAATCTCTACAGCATAATGTGTTTGTCATCTTTGTGTTCAGACCATGATAATTGTTGTAGTACTTTCGTAATAATTTCTGTCTCTGTAATTTTGGTATTTTCATATAACTCGTGTAACTTAACCTTCTTTATGAAACTTCGTAAATAAATTTTCTAACAGGATTTACTCTGTAAGGAAAACATGTAATGGATTTTTGGAAGTCTAAACAGATTAAATGTCATGATTCTGAATTGTAACATGAGCAACTTTCTTTTTTGGCCTATTTAATTTTATTTTTACTCTGTTGACTAGTTCAGTGGACATTTGTTCTTTAGTACTGTTTTCTAAAGATAAAACATAATGGTTTCTAATGCTACATTAAAATTATTTAGTAAGAGTGCCACACATACTTTCCCTTGGAAAACAGCTCAGTTATCCTTTTGCTTGCTAGTGGACTTGGGGGTATATAGCAAAGATTTAACTGTTTTAATCAAATGCTGCATTTATCGAATCTGTAATATAAGCTCTACTTTTAAAAATGTATTATACCGTGATTTTACTATAAATATTGCAAATATAAGTATAATTTTAAAACAGTACATTATAAATATAAATATAGTAGCTCTATAAAAATAAAAGTAAATTCACTGTAGCATTTTTTTAGCACATAGGACATGACTACCATTGGGAGTGCTGTGTCCTGTCTTGGGTTGCCCAGTAAAAGGAGCACTTTGATGTAACTGAGTGAGACGAGCTGAGGGTGGCCATGGTCGTCAGGGATTTGCAAGATGTGATGCTCGAGCAGAACCTTGCTTGGCCTTAAGAACATAAGTTAAGGGAGGATATATTGCTGTCTTCAACTACCTAACAGGTAGGAAAAAAGGCAATGGACATGGGAAATTCTGATTAGATTTAACAAAAATATTTTCAGTGTGAGGGTGACCATGTACTGGAAGAGGTTGCCCAGAGAGGTGGTAGTATTTCTATCCTTCAAGGGTTTCACTACTTGCCTGGATGCATCCCTGAGCAACCTGATCTAAGTGGCCCTGCTTTGAAAATGACCTCTGGAGGCCCTTCCAGACTCTGTGATTCTGTGATACACATATAAAATAACAAATATAAAATGAAATTATTTGAGTTCAGTGTTGTAATAAAACAATCATTTTATAAAATTTGATTGAAGTCAGAATAACAGGAATAAAACCAACAGCGAAAGTGTTTGTTATATACATTAAGTAGGTCATAGAATCAGAGTTAATTATAAATCAAAGGAGAGTTTATCCATGGAAACCAACATTTAGTGACAGGAGTAGCAGAAACATCTGGAATTCTCCATGGGACTCCAAACATTGTGTCTTACCCATCATGTACAGAATGACTAGTTAATAAAGAATGATGCATATCTGGGCACTTGAAACTTGTATTTAAGCATACAGTTTTGAAAACCTTGGTCAAAGATTGCTGTTCATTTCTAAATGAGTTTCCTGGCACTCTCATCTTTCTTCCGCAGAAAGCTGTTTCTTGAATGTAAAATGCTGTCTTTGATACAGTGTGATGGTGTAGGACTGTTGGCTGAAAAATATCAGAGCTCTTTATACATTCTTCAGAATTTCATAGCCATTATATGTTCAAAATATTCTTTTATCAACTGCCCATGTAATGGTATTAGTTATCTGTACAGTGATAGATGGATGTGCAAATCTGTATTGTAAGTATCCTTGTGAAATTCCATTTTGAGAAAAGTATTTGTAGAATACTCAACATAGAAATAATGTTATTTAAAAAAGATAAATGCACAAAAGCAGCAATCTTTGATATGAGTAAAACTGCACCCTAAATGTGTTTTACAATAACCCAATTTTAACTCTTTCAATATTTTTGCATTTTGTTTGAAATATAAAATATAAACTGGAAACGAAACAGATTATATAGCCCAATTTCATTATTTAAATCACTCTGGGCTCTGATGTTGAAAGCTACAATTCTGTCTGGAATCAAATTGTAAGGATGAGTTATAATTCCCTAATGGAAACACTGACTAATCTCAGAGTATATAGATGCTAATGGTGCCATGTAATACATTAGCGAACATGTTACTGATAAATAGGAATGAAATATTATTGGGCAGTCTCAAAGATCAGCTCAGAAAAGATCTCAATTATAAAGTGTCACAGAAGGAGCTAATTAGGTTTTTCTACCGCAAAAGGCTGAGCCGTTTGCAAGCCTGTCGTACCAAGGAAGAGGGAACGGACGGTGAGAGTTTTACTTCTGAAGAAACAGCTGAATGCAGTCTCTGCATGGAAGTTCAGAAATCTGTACGAAGCCAATGGCATAGGAGGAATCTTCAGCCTCTGTTATTCCCAGTGTTTTGTTGGCTGAAGGCCTCGTTTATCTCACACCTCTGAATCTCAGCCAGTCCAGCAGCAAGGACTAAAGGGGCTGGTTGGTCTCCTCGCGGACTGTGGCACGCTGAGGAGTGTTTCAGGTCGCATCTGCAGACTCCCACCATTCTGCAGGGCCGTTCATAGGAGACAAATCCGTCCTCACCCCTGCTCTCCCACTGCCCGGGAGAATCAGGATCTCCCTCCGCGCACTTTCCAAAGGCAGAGTTCCCTAGCTGTGTAATCTTGCAAGCCAAAATGCAAACATCATTGTGCCTCTCTCTGAAAAATGCAGTTATAGAGACAGCTCTCGTACTACCTGCACATACAAATGGCATAAACGTGGTTGCTGATGCACAACAAACAGATGACAGAGCTGGGAAAAAGTGCTTCCTCACATAACGTACCTCTTCATAGGACATCTAATATTATGGGCAAAGCACGTAAGCTTGTCATGGATTTAGGCTGATTACATTTATCGTTCCACTTAAACTACAGATTTTAAAAAACTTAATATTTTTTAAAATTAGAAAATGTGAACACATTTTATACCTACATGAGAGGCTTTTGGGAAATAATCCGCTTAGAAGTGAAATGTTATTACAATAAAAATGGTATGATCATATATCAGGTTTTTAATTATCACTGAGCTAAACACAACCATTGTTAACTTTAGAATAAATAGCAATGGCCAATATTTATTGCAGTTTAGAAAAAAATGTGCCTGGAAAGAAATATAAACTCTATTTGCTTAAAAAAAAATAAAGAAGTTTTAAACCAGGATATTTATATGAAGTGAAGGAAGTTTAAAAGTGCATTTTACAGCACAGTTAAATTACCACCTGGGCTGAGTTCCAAGCTGTACCCAACCTCAGGTCTCGCCTGTGGACTGGGTTCTGTGGTGGCCATAAGCGCAGCCTCAGAGCAGCCGGCTGCAGGGAGCCTCTCCCAAGAGCAACGATGTTTCCTGATGATAATATGCTACAACATTGGTAAAAGCTGTGAAGCTCAAGATTAAATTATTTAACTAGATGCTACATACTCCTGGCTGATTATTATTCGAGATCTAATTCTTTCCTTTTGGGATTGACTTTTTGAGACCCGTGTCCTGAAAAATAAGAACACTTCTGTTTTCTTGGCAGTATCAGCCACTTGGTTTTACAAAACCAGCATTTTGCTCTAGCCTTTTCCAAATTTCTCAAACTTGTTTAAGCTCGTAATCAAGGGAGAGTTTTGCAGGTGAGTGAGTAAGTGTATGCTTTGAGAGCTAACTGTTGCAGATTCTTTTTAAAGTTGTGCTTCTGCAGAAGAACTGACCCAGAAGCAACTTAGTGAAGTGACTGCCAAGCAGATTCATTGTCCCTGTTACAATTATGTATATGTTACATTGCTGATGACATTTAATAGAAATTTTTCTGTCTTTCTGTGTACAACCCAGTGTGGATCTAGGAAAAGAATTTCAATTGGGCTTGAAGATAAAATATTGAGCCTGAAAATTTTGTTGTAGTAGGTATCTTATTGCGGTAGGTCAAAGACCAGTATTTAAGGAATGCTGCAAAATGTTCCTGTGAGCATGCAGATTCCCACTCACTTTTCCAGCGTAGAGCTGGAGAATTAGTATGAACAGGAGAGAAGAATAATAATTAGGGGCTTTTAAATTTTTTTTTAAATCTTTGTGTATTAAGACCATTATATAAGTGCTTCCCTGAAGTCTGTCTGTTGGCTGCCTTCCAGCAAATATATAATTAATATACACCTGTGTTAGATATAAATAGTGACAAATATCCTCATGTAGCATTGATCTGCATGTTGCTACCACCCACCTGCCAGTTGTTTTACATCCAGCTGGTTGGGATAGACATCTATTAAAGAAACCAACTTTGTGGCTTTATTTTTTCGTATAAAAATAATCTGTTCTGTCTGATAGCTTAAGCACAATCTTTCTACCATTAAACCTGCCTGTTTGCATCCTCATCTTTAAAGCATACCTACAGTGATAATGGAGAAGGAAAATGGCAGAGGGGCCTTTGGGAGAGGAGAGACTGCCCCCAGAACCCAGTGATCGGTAAAACTGTGAGGACACGTTGTAAACTCAAGAAAAAGACTGGAAGACTGACAGTGCAGGTGGGAGGATTATGAGTTCCTTAGCTCCAAAGCCACCCTTAATCTCAGTGCAGCCTACAGCCTGGCTTGCATTTCCCTCTCTTTCCTTGCTTACTTTCTCCTTATTCCTTTTTCTGCTCTTTCTCATTTCCAGCAATAGGAGCGTAAATCTCTAGTAATATCTAAGTCTTATTTTTAATAACAGTAGTGGTTCTAGTTTTGACTGTCCTTGACTTTCCTGAGCACTGCTCAGCTGAGAAGAAGAAAAAGACAAATTGTGCTCCTCAGATGCTGAGGATATTGAAAATAGGAAGAAAAAAATAAATCAAGAACTGGCAAAAAGGAGCTATACCTATTAATCTGCATCAGTTCTGATGAGCAGATATAAAAAGAACATGAAAGCTAAAGACAGAGAAATCTAGGCTATGCGAGTAAATCATAAATTTAAGGATTTTTTCAGATCAGGGTTGGTAAGATTTTAAAGGTCAGTTCTAGACTTGCAAGCAAGGGCGCTGATCAAGAAAGATGTATAGAGAAGATTGTTAGTTTTTCAGATTAAATATCAGTAAGAGTTTAAACAGAGGAGCATGTGCATGGCGGCAGGTAAGAGGGAGCTATACTGGTAACGGGGGCTGACAGGAGAAGGATCAATCTGGGGTGTTCTGAAAGAAAAAAGACAAAGATAAGAAAAGGGAGAATCAATGCAAAATGCAGGAAGCCAGCAAAATCGGAGCACTTTCTCACGCACACTTCAGCAGCGTGAGAGGAGGAGCAGGAGGAGAATCAGACCTCAGGGATGTGATGGTGCCACGATGTCAATAGCAGAAGGGACGGGTTGTCAGAGGTGATAGGAGAAACCGTGTCATTTTTAAAAGGGAGGGAGGATTGTGAAAGATGGATGTGAAAAGTGTCTGACAGGGTGGAAAGAGAAAGCTGGTGAAGCTGAATTAAAATAGCTGATGAGTAAAGGGAACTAATTCAAAGAGTGAAAGGGATTTGGAGGTGTCCATAGCAGGAGAGTAATGGTACGCTGAATGGATGGAAATGTTGAAGAAGTTTTAAAAAGGATATGAAAGGGAGATGAGAATCTCTGACCTTCCAGGGTCTTTATGGAAGATGAAGGATCCCAGTAAGACAGCCAGAAGGCCAACCGTACTCTGGGCTGCATCAGGAGAAGCGTGGCCAGCAGGTCAAGGGAGGTGATTCTGTCCCTGAGACCTCACCTGGAGTACTGCGTCCAGCTCTGGAGCCCTCAGCACAAGAAGGACATGGAACTGTTGGAGCGGGTCCAGAGGAGGGCTACTAAAATGATCCGAGGGCTGGAGCACCTCTCCTATGAGGACAGGCTGAGAGTGTTGGGGTTGTTCAGCCTGGAGAAGAGAAGGCTGAGGGGAGACCTGATTGCGGCCTTTCAGTACCTAAAGGGGGCCTTTAGGAAAGATGGGGAAAATCTTTTTAGTAGGGCCAGCTGTGACAGGGCAAGGGGTGATGGTTTTAAACTAAAACAGGGTAGGTTTAGACTAGATATAAGGAAGAAATTCTTTACAACGAGGGTGGTAAAACACTGGAACGGGTTGCCCAGAGAGGTAGTGGAGGCCTCATCCCTGGAAACACTCAAGACCAGGTTGGATGGGGCTCTGAGCAACCTGATCTAGTTAGCGGTGTCCCTGCTCCCTGCAGGGGGGTTGGACTAGATGACCTCTAGGGGTCCCTTCCAACCCAAACCATTCTATGATTCTATGATTCTATGAAGACTGGAAGTGCAGAGGTCTGCAAAGAGTGAGAGGAGCTGGAAGGCATCAAGTGGTAAGGGAAGAAGGCACCCCTATGGGGGGAAGCCAAGAGGAAAGGACGGGCACTGGACCGGCTTAAAGCTGCCAAGACACAAAGGTCCTGCAATAGGTGGAGGCAGCCAGCTGGGTGCAAGTGGCAGGAGGGGAAACGCGCCAGTGGCTTTGGAGATTGTCTGCTTGGACCAGGAATCAACTGCAGACTTGAATAAGGCTCGAGAGAGATATTTCCAGAAAAATGTTCCTTGGGGTATATTTATAGAGCAGAAATGGAGTACAATTGGTGTTAATTAGACCAGCTGAAGATAGTAGCCCTCCTCTAAGCTGAGTTACGTGTTTTCTAGTTATTTCCATAGGAGTTTCCTTCTCCCCTCTGATACTGGTTTTGCATTGTATTCTTGAGTGTTAGCACCCAATCATTATCCCAGGTAGGCAGAAATTAGTTTAAAAATATGAATTGCTCTATGCGTAGAATAACCTTGGCTAATAAACACTGCCTTAAATTTCTTCCGTTTTGCTTCTTTCTTCAGTTCATTTTAAGTGTCACTTCTTTACTACATCTTGACATTTAATATGAAGCATTTCATCTACCAGAAATACATCTGAGTCTTCAGCTCAAGAGTCCAATTAAGAAAATGCTCCCATGTGCATGCATTTTCCTTTATTGAACTTCAAGTTCTCTGCAATGTCATATACAAGTTTAAAATCAAGGTTTTTGTGGAAAAAATCATTCTAATCTAAAATATCACCTTGCCTCTTCACTGTGCTGTCCCACCCTCAAAAATTCAGATGAAACAAGCTGTCTTTCAGTTACTATATTGTCCAATTTTTGCTTAGTGCCTTTTTTTTTTTTTTTACAGGCATGTGCACAGGCATCACAAATGCCTTTGTGTTGATAAGGGTGTTTATATCCTCCTGCTTTAATGCTTAAGAGATTAAATGGGGTAATGGCAATTAAAAATGTAGTACTGCTTAATGTGTTTGTAAAAAAAATCTTTTACTGTTTTAAATTAATTTGATACTGGTGTAAATGACTGATGCTGAGCAGTACTGAACAGGCTTTCTCTTCTAGATGCTGTATTACAAATTAAAGGTACACAGCAAGAAAGAAATAATCTATGTTGTGCAAACACCCATGTCACAAACTGTTGGTTTCTCTAAAGCTGTTGAGTTCTTTTCTTGGGAGCTGGTGGGTCCCATTTGTAGGGCTCTGCTTGCAATAATGTGGCTTTGTGCTGGTGTGGCTTTTCAGTGCAAAGCCATGAGGGCTGCGAATGAAATTGCTCCCACCCTTTAATCTGAGGTGGTCCTATTGGAGAGAAACTGCTCGTTGCATTTGATTGTAGCACAGGGGTGAAGCAGCTGTATTGCTAACAGGAGATGAGGTGGTCTCCATTCCCTGGCCATGTTGTCTCCTTCCAGCAGGGCAACCCCATGCCAACATAGAGGGGGAACCCCTCAGTTGTTTCACCCTGGAGGTGTCCGCGCTGCCTGTGGCAGACGACACCTAAGACTGGTTGCTCCCATTGAACCACACGGTAGAAAACAGTAAGAATTCCCATCTTTTGTAAAGTGTTTTTGTTAAAACACTTTAACATAGGGAGGGCTTTTGCTTAGTCTAGTATCTTAACGACTACTTAATGTTATTTATAGACTGTTGTTCTGTTGGGATTATTATGCTTTATATTGATCAAATATAAAGGTGTGTGGCTTTTTATGGGTGGATGAATGCAAAAAATTTTCAGTAGAGGAATCTTTGTTTTCAGATGCATAAGCCAGAAAGTGTACTGCAGTCTCACTGGCATTCCCCTGACCCAGGTGGGGTATAAATATATATAAAATGGAAACAGTAACAAGCGAGCCTACCTTCCCAAAGAGAGGCCACAGTGATTTTGTAATATCTTGGGCTTTCTAAAGCCTTTCTAGTGGTTGCCAGTCATTGAGAGCTTTTAGCAATTTGGCTTAAGGTAGACAAGTTCATAGCACCAGAAGTTCAGAGCTTGTTTGAACAGTCTGAAATTGCAGTGATGGAGATAACAGAACAACGCAGAGACCGCTTAGGGTGTTCAAACCCAGACAGGAACAAGTGCCAAATGAATCAGAATGGGATTTGGTTGTACTTATTACTCCGTGAGTGATCATGCGGCTGAATAAAAAGCAGTTTTCTTTCCGCAGGCCAACTCCAACTAGTATACCTGTGCTGGTTGTATTTTCACACACACACAATTCTGCGGCCACTCTGTTGCAAGCATGTAATTGGAAGGAGGCTCCTTGACTTCCCTCTGCAGTTTGCTGCGGTCGGGGTGCGTGCTTTGCTGCCTGCTGGGCCGCTTCATGTGAAGCTTCTGTTTGGGAACGGTGTTAACAGTTGTTCCAACCATAATGATTAATCTGACTTGCAGGAACCCTGCTTACGGCACTCTCCCTGTTATATTTTGCAAAGAGGAGAATGTCTGATCTGGTATGTTGGCTGCTTCAGATGGCCGTGCTCAGGCGCTTTCCCACCAGCTCTTGCCTGTACTCGGTACTGTGCAGCTCTTGGGAGACTCGGGGGCTCCGCTCTCCCAGGTGAGCTGGAACATTTCCATCCATGTTTGGTATCTTGAATTTTCATTAGAGTGGGAGATTGCTTTAGTTTCTGAGTATCTGTTCGCTTACAGGTCTGTCTGCTCAGACTGTAGACAAAGATGTCTTTTACGGCAATTTGTATAGAGCTGTGAAAACAGTGTGTTGGAAGCAGGGGGTGGGGAAAGAAAAGTGAAATAAGTGTAAGTAAAGTCTATTGTACATTTGGGAGCCTTAGCTGATGCCTGTGAAAACAGAAAGTAAGGACACAAGTGAACTTGCCTTCCTGAGACCAAGCCCTCTCTCCCACTCCAAAAGGAATTGGAGATGGAGACAGAAGGTGGGATTTGTCTGGGAGATGGCTGGGTAGGAGGTAGAGCAAGCAGACACAGCTTGATTTTTCCAGTGAGCCTACAGGGATCGTTGTCTCTTTAAACACTGTGGTTAAGGCTGCAGAGCTGTTGTTGGGTTTGAGGCTTTTCCTTGCTTCTACATGCAGGCAACTCTGTCAAACAAGTTTTCCTCTGATCCCACATGGCTATATTATTATTTATTTCCATATGTTAGTATTGTTGTTCTTAATGAAATGAATGTAAGTTGGAAATACTGTGGCATGTTGGTTAATTTGTACCCTGGACTACCTATCTTACTGGTGTTAGTGGTGTCGCCTAATGCAAGTCAAGCAGAACTTGCTAACATTAGGTGCGTGGCCACAATATTTGTATTGGTACCAACATAGTTTTTTCTGGTATGTGCACTACCGTATATCTTGAATTAATGCTTACACATTAAAAAACAAAGGAACACTGAGACCTGATTCCTTATAAGTTTTTCTAGCATGTAGCACAAGATGGCTGATGGTAATTAGCTATTGCTAATATACAATGTAACTCCTTAAAATACCCAAATGGAAAAAAAAAAAAAAAAACCAGATGAAAAAGATCTATAAGAAAAAATACATGAACGATTCTAACTTGGCAACAATGCAGGGGTTGATAAAGTGTCTTGATTCTCATTCCTGCAGCTGTTTCTTTCTCTTCTTTCAGCAATACATTGAGTAGTGGGCATCAATTGACAAAATAGATGATGCTCACTTGTGATTAATTTGAATCAGATTTACATTTGAAAGACACAAAAATCTTGCTGAAAACCGGATGAAAGTCTCAAGATCTAGACAAGCTTAAACTTAAAATAGAAGAAAAAAGTAAATCTGTAAGTACTGGAATTTGACACTATAAAAAGCCATCAATAAACTCCCATTGTATGTAAGAAGAGAGATTCAAATATTCAGCAGAACTACTTAAATTACTTTTTTCTGTGAGTTTTATAAAACCTATCCTTTTCATTCTTTTTAATTGACTTTCAGTGAATTATGCAAACTGAAGTCCTGGCCTGTTAAATTTCTTGGGAATTCTGCTGTTGGTTTCTGTGGGTTGGGATTGCAGTGCATGATTTGTGATTTTGGTTTAAAGATAAAACAATCAGAGAAAAATCACTGTTTTCATTTTGGTCTCTTTAAAATTCCTCATTGGTTTTAATAGCCCCAATCCATCTATGAGCTTATAAAAATTGTTTCTCAAGTAAACTTGTTTGCCTTGGAGCTTCTCTCAGTTCTTTCCACTTTGATTTGAACAATTTATTTACCTTGACCTAAGGTACCTGTCATTTCTGCAAGATTCTGCTCTTGATGCTTCAAAGAAAGGACTCTGTAGTAAATCTGTAAGAAAATAATTGTTTTTTTGGAGTTTCATTTTCAGCTAAATACATCAAGTTGAAATATATTTCTGCCCAGGCATTCCCTTTTCACTAGCACAGGGCAATGCGGCGATTTCTCTCTGACTAGGGCATACTTGCCTTTGCATAAATATAATTCACATTGCGATGTTGAGGATCCTAATGTGGAAACTTAGCTTTTCTGTAACTACAGATATATTGTATTAAACAGAAAAGGCCAAATTATGTCCTCATTCACATTTCGGAGATCTGTCTGATGTCAGATGACTTAGAGGACATAACTTGTGAAAGAGCTGGCTCATAGGGAAAGACAAAATATAAATAAAATATTGCCTTTCAGTTCTTAATGGAGCTACCAAACATAGTGAAAGTTGTCTTACAGTAAATTTACTCTGCTAGAGCCATCCTGCAATACCACTAACGTTTAAGTTCAGGATCCCCCTCCTCCTGAGGAAGATTTAAAAGAAAAAAAAACAAAACGTAAAAGCCCTGCCACGATCAGGTTGGTGTGCAAGATTCACCTCTTCAGCAAAGCTTTCCCCAGTAACTGGAGCAGAAGAATAAGCCTGCAGGGCGCTCAGGGCTGCAGACAGACAACTAAACCACAGAATAAGACAGAGATTTGGTTGTCCCACTTGGACGGATCTCACAATTGTGCGTATCGGGCTGTAACAGCAACTGCATTCAACAGCCGTAGGAGATAAGAGGATTGATAATGAAATGGTGAAAGAGATTGCAGAAGTGTGCAGACATTTAATATCACTGTCATTACATGCGAAAATACCAAATGACCTACATAAAGCACAGGTTTAACACCCAGGAAATTATTGCTGTGAATTTTTTTGAACAGTGATTTAAAAGATGTTTTCCATCTATAAGTTCCAGATCTCACAATGTCTACGATAGAAAAAAACTTCCTTGACAAATCGAGGTAAATAACCTCTTTGGTGTTGTCTGCAATATTTGAAAATCCTAATTCATTGAGTTCAAAATGGGCTGTAGTTTTGATGTAAAAGGCTAATTAATCCATATTTCACATATAGAGCGCTCTATGAGATCTACTTTTCAGAGTAAAATTTTCAAGAACTGGCTGCATATCTTTATGTTATTTTGTAGTTGCTGTATTTTGTGTAGCTTGAAATCCATGTGGCTCTTGGAGAGGGTGGGTTTTTTTTTTTCTAAGCAAAGTGTGTAACTAAGAGACCAATATAGGGCATTAATACGGTTAAGGAAAATGGGCTGTTCTTACTAGAGTACGGGACTGTAGTTGGAAATAACTAGAAGGTGTATGTCCTCGGTGTTACCTTCTTTTCTGTTGCTGTTGTGAAGTCGCATCAAAGAGTGACCTTTTTACTTTTATCTGATGCACATTTGGGGAGAAAAGCCACGTCTCATGCTGGGAAGCTCATGATCCTGAGAGACACATAAAGGGAAATGTGCGAGCTTCCTCTTGAGCCCTATCCATACCCCACTGCTTTCCCGTGGATGTCATTGCAAGACAAAATGAATCATCTGGGTCAAAAATAAAGCAGTGAGAAGCCAGCAGTGCTGGAGCACAGCTTCTGATGTGTTCATTTTTACTGAATCTGTTCAGTAAACTGACAGGTTGAATCAATTGCCTTGCAGATCACCGGCACAGCTCCAGCAGGACTGACAGTACTCCGACTCCAAAGAAACTTCTGCCATACCAAAAATAGTAGTGCAAATAATGTTAGTAATATACCTACAGAGGATCACCCCATGCAAGATAACATTAATGAACAGCAAGCCTGAGGGCGATGCTGGCACGTGCAGAGCTTTGACCAGCAGCAGCGACTCCTGCCCCTTTGCTGTTTGCCAGGAGCATTTTGAGCCATTCAAGGAGGTTTGCTAAAACCCCCACTTTCTGTACAAAGCTGCAGCACGGCACTCTGAGTCATTGCAAGGCAGCAGGTCCTGTGCTGTCTGACTTCGCTCCTGATAGACGTTACAAGGCCTGCTCGCTTTTTATATCTCATATCTAGGATGTAAAGAGATATAGACCTTTTATTGGCCATCTGGCACAGAGAATAATTTCCTTCCTTCATCTCTGCATCAACTGTGGTCTATTTTAGGTTTGCCTCTGAAATTCTGAGCATGGTAACATCTTTCCCTTATTAGTATTTTTTTTCCAATTTTGAACAAAAGTTCATCTTCTCGTCTTCAGAAATTTATTTTTATTTTAAAATTTCACCTTAGTTCCTTTGAAGTCATTATGCTCTTGAGTAACTCAGACCTTTCTCATCTAGCTTTTTTCCATCTGGTAGCTTTTTATAATTCTGAAGATTTTTATAGCTGTTTGATGAATTTTGTGCATTCTTGGACTTATGTGGCAGAACACATTCCTCAGAGTGTACCTTCTGAAGTCTGCCATATGATCCAGCTTAGCATCTCCTTCTTCCTTCAGTTACATCTTTTCCTTTAAGGTAGCCATGGATTTTGCTATCCACATGCTTTTATAAAGGTCTCTCGCTCCAGCGCTAGGTTCTTTTTCCCCTCTATGGAAGGTCTCAGACAGGCTAAAATGAGAGTTCCCTGTTGAATTAACACATTCACATCCAGTTTAACCAAAATAATTGTCATGCCAGTTAAAAAACTCATGTAGAAAATGTCTTTTTAGGGTGAAGCATAATCAAAAGGCCCTACTGCATGCAAGGACCTGCTCCTGCAGTTCCTACCCTGGATGTATTCCTGGATTTGAAGATGATGAAAATGGCAACCGTCTAACTTAGCAGCAGGCAGTTTCCTTTCTGTTTGGGTATGATTTTGCTGAACAATGAGAAGCGCCTTTGAAACGTATTGTAACAGGAGTTTCCCTCCGTCCTTGAAGCAATAAAGCTTCTAATAACGTGAAACATGCATCCATGGACGGTAAATTTTTCTTCCCATTAAAGTATTTAGGACCTTGTATTAATAACACTATCCATTTCTCACGCTATTTCATGCGCTGACACCCAGGTGCACTCTATTTCCTTCCCTGAGAGCTATCTCAAAGGTGTAGTCATAGCTGTCATTTCAGATATAAATTTTCTCTGTAGAGAGATGCAGAACTTTTATGCCTGGCTTCAAAATTTCCCATCAGGGAGGGGCTTTCTTGTGGCAGCCATGCACTACTGTTCAACAGCAAGGGGATTTCGGAGTGTGGCACTGAGGTTTTCTGCGTGCTTGTCATCAATCATTTCCACAATCTACAGATTTATTTTTTTTTCATACCCTGCTTCCTTTTTGTTACTTGAGCAAAGCTAAGTATTTAGCAAAAAAAAAAAAAAAAAGGCTGGATTCTGCTCTTTGTGCCTTGCCAGAAACAAGTTTTACTGTACACTGATTCATAAGAATAAAACCAAACAGAAGGTTGCAAAATCTACCCACAGAATGCTCAGAAATCATTTTCCCTGGAGGAGCCACACCTAAGGATATAAATGGCTTTTTTCTTCCTTTCCTAGACATTTCTGAATAGTAATTTGACAGCTATATTCTCTGTTTAAACTAGAATAGTTATTAAAGTTATGGAATATATCATAGACTGTGAAATAAAGCAAAAAGCATTGCTCAGAGGCACAGCAGCTCTAGAAAAAAAAAAGGAACCACATGGGGTTCTTTGTATCAGCAGAATATAGATACAGAAATGTTGAATCTAAAACCCACTGAAGGGACGCTTGGATCGACCCTGAAGTTTGAGACTGGTTCAGTTCCATGGAGCGCTCTCTGTTAGTGATACAGTCGCTTTCTGCACACCTTTAGCTGTCTATTTTTGTTTTCTTTTAAACCCTTCATAACTCATCCCACCCAGATCTGCTGCACTTTTGTTCCAGTGAGTACCAGAACATATTTAGCTCCATTTCCCTGAGTCCTTTCATTTAAATCTTAAAAATGACATATTCAGGGATGCCATTCTGCCCTGTGTGCAGCTGATGGCAGTTCTGTTGTTTATAATGCTCAAAACATCCTAAATTAGTTTGGCTTTTTATTGATGTTCTGTGTTAAATCAGCTGCAGCTCCTTACCTTGCTGCTTTCTACTAAGAAAAAAAACCCCGCATACCTTTCATATATATATTATTCTTGTTTGGATGCACAGTCTGTTTTCAGATAAACCACCTTATTGGAGTATTTTTTATTTCTTTTATTTGCTTTCATATCAGCCTTAAGAAAACTGGAGATGTTTTCAATATCAAAGAAGCACTTCCTTCTAGATCTCTTCCCCTGGATGTGGGCTTCACTTGTGATGCTGTAAAACAAGCAGGTACAGCCCACAAGTGTCATGTCTGTCAGGCTCCAGCCAAACGAGACGTAGCAACGGCTCCCAGATGATCAGGCAATTAGCCTGCACACTGCAGGCTTTACTCTTCATTTAACAGTCAAACAAATTGTTCGTGTTATCTGTTCATGATACCTCAAGAAGCATATCTGATCAAAATGTGCTTTTCTGTTAAATACATATTCATCAAAAATAGCCCAGGTTAATATGACAAATTTTTGCTCCTTAGATCTTGTGTTTTTAGAGTATTGCTGACTTGATTCATTGAAGGCAATTAATTAAATATGCTGCTGAACTGCTATAAAGTCTGTTTATTCCTGTGCACCATCAACAGTACCAGTGAGTAACTTCAAGTTATTAGAAAAGAGTCGGGCAGGAGAGATTTATTTAAAAATCTTTGTTTCTTCTTCTCCGTATGAAAGAAGGAATTAATGTAAAATGAGAATAAGTGGGATTTTCTAGTAAATGTTTAGAAATCATCTCCCATTTATTTCAGTGAGGGTGTACATGCACAAAGACAGGAAGAGAACTTTTCAACAATTCCAGGGGTTGACCATAGTGGCTATAGAAGCCTATAGTTTAAAGAAACAGCAGTGCTTCTATATGACACAAGTCATCTACTTCTAGCATATTTAATATATATGTTCCTATATGATAAGCATTCCTCAAATTGGAAATAACTGTGAATTTAATTGCAGAAATTATAAGACTAATTAAAACCACAAATCCCCAAAGAGTATGTAGTTGCTCTAGTCTTTGACTTTCCCTTGCAAATTAATCGTAATGCATTGCTTTTTATTACTAGTATATAAAAAGCATCAGTCAAAAAAACCAACCCAACCCAACAACCCAAAGTTACGTTAAGAATTTCATAACACTAGCAATAGGTTTGTTGACCCAAACAAAGAGTTTTTGGTTTGAAACGATTAATTTTGGCCCCAAGAAGTATTGTTATTAATATCTCAGTGTTAGGAGTTAGAATAAAAGTTTTTTTCTTTCTGGAAGGTATGAATGGTGCATATATTTTTTGTGTGTGTGTTTTCATTTGGAGAGAATTTATACAGTTTTAAACCTGTCGGGGACCGAGCCACTGCGGTGATCACAGTGTTAATAAGTGTAAGTCAGTGACACACTAACATGGAAGATGAAGTCGTGGAACTCGTACAGCAGAAGGAGTTGCAATAGCGGATATATAGGTGCAAAGTCAGAGCAGCAGTCAGTCAATGGATCTGGTACGCTCTCCACTATTAGGGGCTATGGAAGTGATAGCAATAACAATGGGAACGTGTCAGCTTGAAGAACAAATATGTAGGGCTGGTTGGAATGATCCTAAATGGCCAGAAAAGATGGTCCACAGGAGGAGGCTGGGACACTAAAACTGAGCAAGTTCTTTTTTTGATAGAGTTGTTGTTAGAAATCAATGTCTGATGTGATTATAATATGTCATTTGTCCACAAAACTGTAAACAAGGAATAGGAAAGTAGTGAAGCACTTTCTCCTACTTCACTAGAGGATTGGGTTTATTAGGGGTATTTTTCCTCTCATGCAAATACCAGGAGCTCTGTGCATGTGTTTGGCTAGCCTCAAAGCTGATGAGACTCCCTTCCTGCTATTTGAAATGATATAATGCTTGGATATTTCTCTCTACCTTCCTGTCATGGTTTAACCCTGGCTGGCAACTCAGCACCACGCAGCTGCTCGCTCACTCCCCCCACAAGGGACAGGGGAGAGAATCAGAGGAGTAAAAGTGAGAAAACTTGTGGGGAGATAAAGACAGTTTAATAGGGAAAGCAAAAGCCATGCACGCAAGCAAAGCAAAGCAAGGAATTCATTCTCCACTTCCCATGGGAAGGCAGGTGTCCAGCCATCTCCAGGAAAGCAGGGCTCCATCACGCATAATGGTTAGTTGGGACGACAAACACCATCACTCCGAATATCCCCCCCCCCCTTCCTTCTTCTTGCCCCAGCTTATATACTGAGCAGGATGTCATATGGTATGGAATAGCCCTTTGGCCAGTTGGGGTCAGCTGTCCTGGCTGTGCCCCCCCCCAGCTTCGTGTGCACCTGGCAGAGCTGAGAGCCGAGAAGTCCTTGGCCAGTCTAAACACTACCCAGCAACAATTAAAACATCAATGTGTTATCAATATTCTTCTAGTACTAAATCCAAAACACAGCACTCTACCAGCTACTAGGAAGAAAATTAACCCTGTCCCAGCAGAAACCAGGACACTTTCTTATAAAATCTACCCATCCTATAAACAGTGGCCATCTCAGTCAACTCACATTTAGAGTTGATGGGAGCTGTGAAGTATGCCCTCTGTTTCTGTGGCTTCGGCAGTTTTAAGCACTTTCCTTTAGAAATTGTATCAATCGGCAAAATTGTTTGTAATACCTGGTTTTGGAGACAGGGTTTAAAGTTAATTGTAGTACTTGCTGCTGCTACTAATGATACCATCAGAGCAACCTAAATTTTGGAACCCTTGAAGTAATACAGTAACTTAATACGTGTTACTTCTTTTTAAGATGAGAGGAAAAAATTAGATGTTCAGTGAGTGCCTGACCTCTGTCATCTTTATCTGTTTGAAATTACCTATGTATAAATAGAATGTCTTTGGTTGTTTCCATGAAGAAGCATTATGTGGCTCGGTTGGGTGAAATCTAAGGAAAAGATAGTCCTGCTTAGGGGAGTTCTTGTGTTATGACATCTGGTGAAAAGAGAAAACCAACCACTGATGAAGAAAATTAATTTATTGATTATTCAGTAGTGCAACAGGGAGAATATTTTTAAAATCGGGTGACAGCAAGCACTACGGACTTCTAAACCAGACGTATTTTTATATCACTCATTCAAAGGCCTAGAGAGATGCACTCAATGTTTACTCTCCTAATTTTATTTCTGTCTTGAAGCATTCTGCTAATCATTTATTGATGGGTTTTTTCCCCATGTTTTCATGTCTTCTCATAAACAACTAGTAGTATCTTAATTATAAACATGCTGGTTTTAATACTCAGTAAAAAGAGGCATAATGGATGCACGAGGACTACTGTTGTTGGAAAAAGAGAGAGGCAAGATCACTAAACTGGACCCCTCTGCTGTACTTTACAAACCTATAAAAGAAAAAAGGTTTTTCCCATCCAAGAGGAGCTTAAAGTCTAATGGTAATAGCAATAAGACAAGACTGTTTTCAGTGGACATACTGTGATGTGTTTGGGTTTTTTCAGTGAGAAGGGGACAGCTATTTTGAAGTCTGTAACTCCTTTGGAAATAGGTCGATACATAATTTATTTGGAACACTTCCTCTGTATTGTGTTTATATTTCCTTGTATTGTGGAAAGTCGTAGCTGGTAAGACAACTCAAAGCAATCAGTTCCATTTGAATCGGCTGTAAAGTCCAACTGCCTGTCATTTAAGGAGTTGGTATTTAGAAGCTGAGTATTCTCGTTTTGACTCCAGGCAAGACTATAGATCAATCATTTTTTTCGACTATTTATAATGAGGAAGTGGGAAAAGTGACATTTTTTTGTGCCAGAAGGCCAACACTTGTCCTTATTTCTACCAGCTGAGAAACCTGTTCCTATTGCCTTGATAAGGTGCAGGAAAATCTTCTTTAAAGAACTGGTGGTGAAAGCGTATAAAGAATTTTAATAATCTGGGGAGATAATTTAATTGTGAACTAAATGCAAAGTTGCATAACCTGTCTCATAGATTTAAATTTAAGGCAGCAAATACATTAATTGATCCAATAAATGAATATGCTTCCAGAGACATGGAGAGCACAGCATGTTGGTGTTGAAGGACATTCATTCTGTTGTTCTATCTTTGACAATTATTTTAAGAATTGACAGTTTCTTTAGGATGAGATTTAATGTCCTTGGACTCCAAGAGATGAAATCTCTTACTGGAATTCTCACCACTGGGCTGCCCTCTGTGGATCATTTGTCCTTTGCATGTCTTTGAAGTAGTATGGTAATTATGGTAGCAAAAGAATATAGACGCTTAAAATTGACTTATCGGGAGATGTAACATTCAGGAATTATATCTCCTTTTTAATAACTTATTTTTGAATAAAATTCACTATAGGCGGATGTTACAGGAAGCCTTCAAGTCTTGTATTTGAGAAACGATAATTGCTTTTGGCACAGGTAAAAAAAAAAAAAAAATAAAAAAGAGAGAAACCCCTACCACAGGTAAATTTAGATGGAAAGAAGGAAGGGAGGAAATAAAGCACCAAGTTAATGGAGGAGCAGCTAAACTTGAAAAATTAAAACTAAAAGAAGCAATGTAAATCTAAAGCATGAGAAAATCTATGAAAGCAAAATTCTGCCTTAGACCAGAGGAAAACCATGATGCGTAAGCAGACAGGCCAGAGAGATGACAGTTTCAAACTGTTTGTTTCAGAGGGGAGAGAAGTAATATTTCCAATCACTCTGTATGCCCAAAATGAGATTTAGCTTATGCAGCAGATGGAAGCTGTGTCTGTAAAATATAAAAAAGAGAAAGTACGGAGGGTCTGGAGCAGAAACAATTATCCCACTGGGAGAAAGATAAGTGTGTGCATAGTCATTATGTGTCACTTCCATAGAGATCTCTCATCCATTACCGCTGGGTAGAATGAGCATCCATGTAGACAACTGTTGATATTTATTTCACTTTCCATTTCAACAAATAAGGGAAAGAGTAACATTGGGGTTTTTTCTGCCCAAAATATTGCATTGGTTTCTTAACAGTTGTTTTCTTTGTTGATTTCCATGTGTGTTTCAAATTGCAAGGGGCTGCAAATGTTTCTGTCTGAGACTCTGCTTATCAAAATGGTCAGTAAGAGGAGTTGTTTATTGAGAGAAAAGTAGTTATACCAGCCTCTGTGACTGTACTTCTAAGACCACACAGTAATGCATGAGATTTTTACCTTGGGAGCTCCTCATTGCATTTCACTTTTGTTGGGAGGTGAGTGGCGTGCTGTCCTTGCAGCTCGTGTGAGACCACGGGCTGGAAATAGCTGTTTCATCCTGGATGTTCCTGGGGTACCATCAAAATACAAGAGTGCTTTGTTCAAAAGAAAACACGCGTCTTTCTTTTGATAAGTCAGGTGATTGGCAATAAGTACTTATCAATGTTTGGTTTATTGTACAATTGAGTTACGTATGCAAACTTGCCATATTGTTAATTCACTATTGCTTTGGCCTTTCCTGTAGATTATTCCCTTCTGTACTAATACCAGCATAGCCTTTGGGTATATTCTGCTCATCTGTTGTCATTACAATTAAAATAACAGACAGACTCACCTTTTCAAAAAGTATGAACTTTTTGCAGTGCGGTACATAAAGGGTTAAAATTTTGCTTGGGTTGGGTGAAATATTTTACCTAAAGGGATATATTAATCCACGTGAAACATGCTGCTTGGCTGAAACTGCAGTTTGGAATTTAAAACTCCAGAACAAAATAAACTTTTCCTCTCAACAGTAATGAACCCTGAGCCTTGCAATGTCCCAGGGGTGTGATTATCTCAGAAAAACTGTTTCCCCAGTTACGTCTTGTTGCATAAATAATCATCTCTTTGATGCAAAGGATAACTGTGGGAATGATGTAAGTTAAATATGTTCTCCAGCAGTCTGACTTGCAAGGGAATAAACAATTTGTTAATACTTAGAGTGCTTACACCACTTCCTCTGGTTTCCAGGAAGCTTTAAGCATTCTAGCCATACAAAAATAATCTAAATTTCATCAATAAGACATAAATTCTCTTTCTTTGTTTTATTGTTTCTTATATATTTTTTCACTAAACTTATGCAACCAAAGCACTTGTTAATACTGCCACCGTGTAGCTCTATAACTTTACTTCAGCTATTGCAAAACTGGAGAAAATTAATGTCCTGAACACATTAAAGCCAAACATGACACAAACATTAGTGCCATCAGTATCATTCTGAACTAAAGTATATTCCTTGGGTGGAATTCATCTCGGTATGGAGAGAGCATAGAAGGCAAGTCCATCCATCAGAATAATGCTTGAAGGAACCATTAGGCAGCAGCTCCCTGATGCATGGCCACCCGAGTTACGTACAAAGGAGCTGCCTTGGTCACTCAGGATGCTGCTGCTGCAGCAGCACAAGCTGCAAAATGCAAGGGGTCTGGGGAGTGCGCGCAACCTGCTTGTTCCAAGCTCTTTTACTGCTGTGGCTCAGTTTTGCCATGTTTCCAAGCCAATTAGTTTAAGGCAGGACTGAGCCTGCATTGACTGCAGTACCCTGTTTGCTGTGGTGGAGACATGCCCTTAATGAAACGCAAGAGGTACCCAAAAGCCCCTTGCTGCCCCACCTCATAGAGATGAATTTCAGCTGGTAGGAACTTGGAGAGAAATAGCTCCAGTAGATCATTTTTAAACCTAGAGATCAGAAGTTAATGGCGGCAAGAAGAAATTGAGGAGTGAAAGGATGTAGTCTTTAAATAGTCTGCACTTTGTAATTTTAAAAATTAATATTAATCCTCAAATCAATTACAGAGATGTTTGAGATCATAATAAAATCACATCCCTGCTAGCAAGCATCTCCTCACCTCTTTGACTCCTTTAGTTGTAATTGTTGTTTATAGTTTCAGATTTCTCTGCTCTGAGTTTCCAGGATTGTTTAAATAACGAATTAAAAGTTACAACAAGTATCATGGTATCTCATTGTCTCTGAGCTATAGAGATTCTGGTTCTGGAATGCACTGTGGGCTGCTTTGCCCAATTGTACTTGAGTCCAGGAGCACTTTTATGGGAGCTGCCCTGTTGCCTTCAAGCTAATTCTGTCCCTAAAAGCATAGTGGCCAGCATGAGTTATGCTAAGAGAAGCCAACCTTTGCTATTTCTCACCAGCTGTATTCTCTAAGTGCCCTTTCTTCTTAGACCCCCATAACCATGTTATTCTTTCTATATTTTTATAGTAAAATCAAAGCTAGTTACAACCCAGTAACACAAACAGTGCATAAGGAGACTTTGAAATAAGCTATTCACAGAAATGTAAATCAGCAGCCTATTCTTAGGAAAATAAGGCATTTTGGGGAGAAAAATAGAAGTCTTAAAGATAAATGGTTGACAGAGACAGCTTTCTCTATAAGTGTGTATTGTGTCCAATGAAAGGCTTGGGAACAATATACTGATATCAGCAGAGTAAAAATATTGCATAAATTGTAATTTGTGATATTATAGAGTCCCATTTGCACTTGTGATGCTGCAGCATCCATAGTTTTGCAAGTAACAGAACGTCCTTGTATTACTGCAATGTTATCAAGCATGTTTGCCAAGTGATAGCATACAGAAGGTTTTTGCAGTATCTGTGTTTGTTTAAAAATTAGTATTAAAAACTTGGTTACAAAGTGGAATTAAAAATTGTGTCTGTGGAAAGAAAAGGCATGAAAGGAGTTGAAAAAATAAAGTAAAAGCAAAATCTTAGAGTGTTGTCTATGTCTCACTGCATAGACAACCCTGTTTTAGCTAGCAAGTGATGAGGGGCAGGGAGCTGTGGAGGAGAAATGAGAATCTCAAGGCTGAAAATTAAAGGGAGGGTTGGAAACGGCCAAAAGGAGCAGGAGGTTTATAGATAAGAAATAGCCCCAAAGGAGGCTAGAAAATTAAACAGGAAGAATAGGCAGCTATGCAAAGAGTTTACAGAACTTGGGAAGTTCTAGGTTAAGGAAGAGCTGAATGGTTGTGGTAGGACAGCTGGAGCTCCGGTGTTCCCAGGGATGATGGAAGGAGTTTGGAAGGACAGTGGTGTTTTGGAGAAGTCCAGTTCAGCAGCTTTGAAAGCCAAGATCCATTGGAAGGAGCCTTGCCAAATTTTACATAGTGGAGAGGCGGGAGAAGCATACAGGAGGGACGCTAAGTGTATGCAGAAAGTCAAGAGAGTATTTAGCAGTGGCAGGAGAGGCAGGTGGGGAGGCTGGAAGAGCAGATGGTGGCAGTGAGGGAGAGCAGAGCGAGTTCCAAGTCTGAAACTGCAGCCTCACACAACACATTATTGGTTGTTCTGACTTCTTCCTTTTTCCCTTCATATTCAAAGAATGAAAAAATTCAACTCCTACGCTCCCCACAGAAAGGAAAGCGTCACCCTACACTGTAAGAATGCAGCGTGCAGAAATCTGGGCCTGCCTGGCTGGTTGGGAATCACATCTGCCCTTCCAAGGCACTGCTTGCTGGTGAGCTGGGAGAGAGAGGTACGGTCATGACAGACGTGCCCAGGTGTGCAAAACAGAGAGCACATTTCCAATGCCCTCTCCAAAAGACCCAAGTAGCCAAATCCAGGACTGGAAGTCTAAAGGGGGAGTGAAGCTGACAGGCCTTTTACATACTAACTTATAAATTTTTAGTCCCAGTGTTTGGTTCTTTATACCTTCCAGGTGTATTTTTCATTCAACTGTTTAAGTCAGCAGTGGTATTTCTGAGACACATTGAAAGATTTTAGAGACATAATGTTCCCTACCTCAATTCATTCCTCTCATAAGGAAAGGTAACCATGGTGTGTTTGGGGGGAAGTACTTGGACATCCATGTAAAACCAGACCAACAGCTACCAGGTGCGCAAAGTGTTCTCCATTTCTTGTGATGCTGGCAAAACTCATTCTGTTGCTTTTTCCCCTCCTCACAACTGCCTCATTCCTTTATGCCTCATTGTAATGATTAAAAAAGACATGTGTAATTCCTTCATTATTTTGGAATAATTCAAAGGTATGTTTAAAGGATCATCCCTCATACTGGTAAATAACAATAGGCTTAGAGCATTTCTTGGAGGAGTTCCTTTTTCCAGCATAAATTCACTGAAAATTCCAGCATCACTTTCCACTTTACAGCATAGATGTCAAACCATTTCGTAATTAGGGGCCACTTGGGGGGCTAGTGACTGCTAAAGGTACGTAAATATGTTACAGTTCTGATACAGAGGCTGAAAGAATTTACATGCACAGCATTGTCAAACTAATCAGTGGATACGAGTATGTTTATTTTCTGAATTATGCGTCAATTAACATATGGTTTTATGTTTTTAATATAAGACCTCTGTACTCTCGGAGCTTCTTCCAGTATAAATTTGATCCAGATTAGACATCAGAAGCAATATACTTTTTCATGCCAGCCTCACTCTTCATATTTACATTTTGCACACTTAAAGATACGCGATCCAGTGTTAAGCTTGCAGAAATCTGCCAAACTAAATGTGTTGGCACAAATTTGGACCCTCATAGTCAATTTGCACTTCTTAGAATTTTACTGTCATGTGTCCAAGCATTTTCCATCCATCATGAGGCATCTTTACTAATTCACCGTTTCACAGAGTCACAACCGTTCTGTATCAACACAGCTTCAGAAAGAATTCCTGGGCAGGATCGTGGTTTCCTACAGTTTGCGTTTCCTTATATCCAGCATTAAAAGTATAGCATCTGTTTATGTCTGCACCTGGTAAACTCATGTTCTTAACGCTTCTGTTCAGTGAACAAAAATTTCAGATAAATCTACCTTTTAGCCTTTGGGAAATAGGATTTAAGCTACTCAGTCTTCTTTTACCACTATCTCACCAATATTTGCCAAAGGATGCAGGACATCCATTACAGAAGATGAAAGATACTGTCATGTATTTGAAGTAGTTATTTCTGTCTTTGTCCAATAAAAATATACATGTTTCTAAGCAAGCTGAATTTGTAAAAGGGAGACAGAATCTATTGTGTTCTTCATAAATCTATTGTGACCAAGCACAATCTGCTCTAGAAGAAAATATTTCTTCTCTTTCTCCCAAATAAAAACATTTGATTTCAAGCTATCTGTCTTTAAAGATTTGCTTCACGGATCACATACAAAGTAATACCACAAGTGGAGTCCCTTTTTTGGCAAATAGACCGGCTCTTTATTTCAGAGAACTATTCGAAGGTGTGTATCTTTTTTGCAGCCTTTCGCATACAATTGTCTTCATGGTGCCTCCCTCCTTTGAAATCTCTGTTCTTGCAAGCTGTGTTTCTCACTCCATGGTCCATACAGATCTTGTTTATCATGAGTAGTTGCTATTGGTGTTCACAAAGGCAGTGTTTTTCAAGCGTTAGTGGTAGAGTTACTATTTCAGATGTATGTAGCCTATTCTGTATAATAATATGATCGCTAAAATTAAAACCTTTTACATGGAAGGCACTGGGGTATGAAGTGAAAGGGTTTGGAAAAGGCAGTAAAATCAACAAGAAGTGAGGAAAGTTATTCTGACAGCGAGACATTTCATATGTCAGCAAACCAGAAGGAGAGGAAGGTGTAGCTGTGAGAAGCCAAGGGACCAGCAGGGTACCACATTTGGTGTGTGAGATGACAGGGCTTAGCAGTAGGGGTGGTGAGGAAGACGGTTGGACTTGGAGATACTGTATAGGACGAATTGTCTGAATTTGCTAACAGCTTGTATGTTATGACAGAAATAAACTGTTGTAATCTTTTTTTTTCTTTTTCTTTTTTTTTTTTTTTTACTATTGGAGTGGGCACATGTACATTTCATATGGTGTTTGCTGTCAACTTCATCTTCTCAGCTAGCACCTTAGGATGTAAGCAATGACTTCTTCACCATTTAAAATCCTCTTATCTTAGATATCCTGCTTTTATTCTTGCCTTAGAGGGAAGGGTGAAAGAAAGCAAGATAAACCTCACTTCTTTGTTTCACATTCTCTATGTAAGTATGTGGAAAGCTATAGAAAGCGGGAGGCAATGGAAGATAATCATTTACGGTGAAGGAACGAGACAATGCGAGCACACCGTGATATCTTTCAGGCGAGTAGGCAACCTGACAAATAGATACATCACACAAACGGTACAAACATTTAAAATGCAGCTCCTTCTACTTATAAATAAGTCTGGCCTGTGGGGGTTTTGGTGGTGGTGGTTGTTGTTGCTTTTAAGATTATCTGTTCTTTTAGAAAGAGTAAACAAAAATTCAGACATTTTAATATTAATTTCTTTTATTTAGTTTGCATTTCCCTCTTATAAATCTATTTGACTGAATTGTTTAGGACATTGGTTCAGAAATTAATAACTCTTTCAAAAAAGCTGTTTATGTCATGCTTATGATTAGAATTACTCAAGTATATGGCAGGGGTTTCTATCAGAATCTGCCTAACAATGAGCATCTCCCCCCAAACTTCAAGGAAGGATTATGAGTATCAATTCTTATCCCTTGAAAAGCTAATAAAGCGGATATTGATTTGTTTAAAAAACCCCACACCAACCCTCCCTTTTGTATGTAATGTAAAATGATGAGCTAATTTGCAAATGGCCAGTGATATAAGCAAGCTGTAAGGCAATTACAAAATATTACCACCTGCCTCTTCTGCAGTGTTGAAGACATGGTTACTGTAGTTGCCTCCAGTAATTTTTCTCCTAAACTCTGCTTCTTAATGGTTTGACATGATTTTTAGAAGTATGGCCACTAGAATTTAAACCATTCTAGTAATTTAATTTATTCTAGTAATGTCAGTGGCAGAGAAGTAATATCTCCTTATCTCTTAAATAATCGCTTGATCACTGGAGGTGCTACTCTCTGTGTGAAGAGTTGATATTAAACTGATAACAGACAGGCTGTCGTAGATACAAATTGGCATGTACACACCAGCAGTTCCTTAGCAAGTCTTCCTTGGTGCTGAACTCTGCGGTAGTGCTGAATTACGATAAATCGACATACTTGGAGAGTAATTAGCTGCTCTAGCTGAGACCATGGCATAAAAAAAGTTAAACCAGTTCCTCCTCTGCTGTTAAAGGTTACCATATTAATCCATAAAATTTTTCAATGTATGCCATTTGAATTTGACCTTGCATAAATATTATAACAATTAAAATTTTCCACACAAGAAAAAAAAAATTGAGTCTGCATTTAGAGTAAGTACATTTAATAGGGGAGAAAATTAGGCTTCATTCTCTGTCTGCTAGTGACATAATTATTAGAGCACGCAATGGTCTTTAAAGATAGGCTTCCAATTGTCAAAAAAGGGGAAAAAATTTACAAAGCTTAGTTTTCCATCTAGTATAAGTACACTATATTTGGAGATTTTAAAAAAAAAATGTTTCTTTCTTTCTGATTAAGATGATTTCTGTGTAAGTTTGCAGTTATTATCAGAGAAAGAAATTTTAAGGGAAAGGTAAGAGGTGTTTCACATGTAAGAATAACTCCTGGAGAACTTGTTTTCTTTACTGAGGGAAATAGCTGGTCACCTCCTGAAGTGGTATGAACTTCCACAAGCCCTCTCCTGGCGGCTCCGGGGTCACACAATACTTAGCACAACCTCTAGTGATAAAAATTGGGGAAAAAAAGTCCATTTTCCAGCCTTGTTTAGCCCAAAGGTGAGCAGCATTCCCTGCTGCTTGGAAAGTTTGGGCTTCACTACGCTTCTAAGGTCTCTGAGAAGAGGCTCCTCTGAAGTTCTGCTCCTTCTCTGCTGTGACCTGGTTGCTGTCTGGCACAACATGGCATAGTGTCACAACAGTGGCATATGCTAGAAAATATCCATAATTCATCCCATGCCTCTGCAGTCAGGCATTTTGTGCTTGCTCATTTCGTTTTTCTTTTAACAGCATATGCCATTTAGAAACATCATGGGCTGTGAAATTCAGGATCCCTATTTGGACAAGTTTAATTCACTGTTTCGAAGATCTGTAATCTGGTAGAAGTTGACTTTTTTAAAGCATATCCTTTGGGTGAAAGAAACGGGAAATTAATTTTTCCACTACCGTCTCAAGACAGCAGACTTGAGACTTTGCTCATCTCTGTTCCCAAACCCACGGAACTCCGCACCGCAAGCACCATCACCCACATAAGAATGCTGACCTTCCCTTCACGGCTGTGCAGCCCGGCCTTGCGCCTGTCGCCCCACACCTCTCACCCCGGCTGTCGTGGCCATATGGGCCTCTCCTGTGGTGAGCCCCCCTTAATGTCCCCGCACTGCTGGCAGTCACGGACGCTCTCATGGCAAGGCTACCGCAAGCCAAGGCACCAATGGCTTCTTGAGGAGGTGCCTGCCACCAGCATGAGGGTCCTGTCCCTCTACCACTTTCTCCTGCTTCCTCGTTTGCCGCTTAGTTTTTTCTCTAGGGAAAGTGATAATGTGCTTGCACAGGGGTTAACAACCAGCCAGGGCGCGAGCCTTGGTCAAAGCCTGCTCCACTGACACTGACAGCTTCATAGGCAAAATCTAGCAGAAAGGGGTTTGAGCAGGTCTCATGAAACCCATGTAGTTACTGCAGCCATTTGCAAATTAACCCACCACTCTGCATGCCTGATAAAGGTTTTCTGGTGTTTGTTTTAAATCAGTAAGCTGTTTTTCAGCTTTTTAAGGAATGAGAATCGGGAAAGATTTAAGCTGAAGTATTCGTTCATTCAGGACAAGTAGTAATGTATACATTGGTTGGCTGAGACTGGCTGCCTTCACGAGGAAGGTAGGCTGGTCCTGTTTTCCTATGGGCACTGAGCTCTTGAGGTACTGTCAGCAAACTGCGGCACACAGTACTCATAATTCAATGTACATAAATTGTTACATGACTTTCTATCGCTAGACTTATTTTCATTCCCATTTATTTTGTAGCTCCAGACATAGTGGAAAGGCAGGATTTAGGCAGAAGGCTATGTCTTGGAAGACCTTGGACACATCACTTGGGAGAAGGCACTGAACTGCAGCTCTGAAAACTCCCGCTCAGCCACTGCCTGGCAAGGGAAGTGTCAGGGCTTTTATAGGTACTGGATATTGATACAACTTCTCAGATTTGGGAATTTAATGTATTTTGTACTGTATATATCTGCTGGAGCTCAGTTCTTCCCCTGCCTGAATACCTTGGCAAATATTTCATGTATAAGTCAGTCAGGTCCTGAGGGGTTTGATCTGATGGCTTTCAAAGCAGTGTTACAGTGGCCTGATTCGAGCACTGTGTTGAACAGCCAGGATAGAGCTGGAAGCACAGACACCAGCCTCTGCCTTTGCTTTTCATATGAAACAGTCACCGAATGACACCGAATAAAAAACGAGATCCTCCCAGACATGACACTAAACCTTGGATTACAGATTTATACTTGCCCTTATGCTCTCTTTCACTGGTCGAAGAGTTTCTGCGCGATGAAGTCACTTCAATGGGTTGATGGCAATCAATCGCCTCCTCTTCCCATCTGTAGTCTATGATTTGTGAGTTAATTAGTTGTTTGTGCAGGAAATCTGGACTTGAATCCCTTTTGGAAGAAGAGGGGAGGATTTGGCTTCCAGGCACCGTATTCTGAGAGGGGACCGTAATCAGCCAGCTCTTGCTTAAAAACATGAGTGGGGCAGCAGCTGTGAGGAACTGCTTCCTCCAGGTGTTTGCAAGTTTTAGTCTCTCCCAAGAAAGTTCATCAGGCTCCCATCAGAGCATCAGCCAGCAAACGGCCAAGGGAAGAGCTGGTTTTCAATTTGTCCCTCTGCTGGGAGCTCCCTGCCAGCAATCCCAAACTGAAATTCCAGAAGTCCCATACTCTGACAAACCCGCATGACCTGGGATGCTCTCTGGGGGGACACAGATGGACTAAAAAGCAAATTACTCAATTGTTGGGCAGTGTGGCTTCCCCTGGGCTCTAACCCTTCATTTCTGCCACCTGCAACATAATATTATCTGTCTTCTCATGGTGTTTATCTAAACATTTTATATTAGACTGTGAGTTTTCGGGGTCAGGGCTTTATTATATATATATATACAGTTTCTGTGTTCCAGTGAGGGCCTCTGGGTGCTTCTATATTATGTGTGAGAATAAATATGAGAAAGCTAAAAGCGTAGTCTTCTCAGACTTGTGAATATCTGTATACTAAGAAATTGCAAAGTTACCATAGTATTATTCACTTATTGTGCATTCAACAAGGTCAAAAGTGATTTGCAGTCTTGTGCTTTTCCATACCAAGTAGGTTAGACAAAAATATTGTGTAAAAAGAGATGTTTTAAATAATTCCCTTATGAGAGAGCTCCATGGAGGAAAAAGAACCTTCCAATTTGAAGGTTCCAGTTTGAGAGGTCTCTTTACGATCCTTGATTTTGCAGTAATAAAACCTGAGAGCTGTTTTCCATCCTTTCATTTACACATGTTTATCATGCACAGCATGACACTTATAAACTGGACCATAGCCACAGTTAGAACTCCTGTGGGGAGGATAAGTGCCCATTTTCCTAATAATAATAATAATGCCTTTCTGGATTCCAGAAAATTCATCTCCCAGGGACTACGCCATTTCCTATTAGATGGGTAACAGCTTATGGTTTTTCATCTGAATATGTGGGGTTTCTGGAGAAATGGGAAGACCCACACTAATTCGGGAGTGCTCATACGCTAACGTTCTCTGTGCATTTTTAGCTGAATCTTCCTTGTAAATAGGCCCATAAAGCAAGTTATGAGGTATTGGTGTTGGATTTCTTCCACCAGTGAACGGGGTTTGAGACATGTGGCTTGGGAAGGGTGGGGTTTTTGGAAATAGTATGAAGACATGTTAACTGGATGGAGGAGAACAGAGCCCTGCAGTGTCAGGGATGGGAACGGAGCTGCCTCTGAGCTCTGGAAAGCACCCAGAGACAGGTCTAGAAAGCTACCCTCTTTTCCTGGAGGCTGTAACATCTCTCGTTGAAGAGGCTTCTAAATATTGAACTGAAAGTCAGGTAAAGAGTAACTAAATTGTTAAAAGACAGAATAAAATCAGCGGTAGCACAGGAAGAGATGGAGGTTGTGATAGAAGATACTGTGCAGAACTAATATGGTCGTTTTATAGATACTGGGATGCCATGAGGTGGACCGTTGCAGTCTGATGTTCAATCTAATGTTTAAAAAAAAGTGTTATTTTGCTTTGGGAAGGTCACAATAATTCAAATGCTATCTCTGGGAGAGCAAAGTCTCAGGTATTGAATAAAGTACGACGTCCTAATGCATCCCAGTGTTCAGAAACAGAACTGCCCAATAAATACCAGGCAAACTACAAGCAAATATCTTTGTCCCCAGATGGTTGCTCTTATTTTGCTGCTCTTATTTTGTATGTAAGGTAAAATATATAGAATATGGTTTAGACTCAGCTATCACATTTACCCGTTTTCCAGGTGCTCTTACTTCTGCTTTTACTCTTTTAAATCTTCTAGTATGCAGAAGATGGTAAGTGAGCCAAACTGCACGTCTGGTCTGGTCTTTGCATTGGAGTCCATATGCCATGTGATGACTGGGTTCTACCAGATGTAACTGAGATGAGTTACATTATGCAGTCTAGGTTACATCTCTCTTGTAACATTAGAGCAATAGTCAGCCCAGACATCTCCATGGAAAAAAAAAAAATCTCAGTTAAGGTATAGAACTTTAATATAAAAATGAGGGCATGCAGATGCAAAAGTGATGGAAGTATGACCTAGTCATAACTGGGTACTTTTGATATAATTCTATTTTTACCATTTCTACTAGAAAGAAGTAGTGTGGGTAATTACTTTGTCCTGTGGGTTTTCAGTTCCATAGTAAGTTGACAAATGTGTTCAAGATACACAATAATTGTTGATTCTTTCACATATTGCATCTTTCCAGGGACATAAACTCCCTTCATTGCAAATGTGTTTTCACTGCAAATTCCTATACATAAGCTTTTTTTTTTAACCCAAGTGAGTGTGTTAGCTGTTCTAATCTGTTTTGATTATGTACAGGAGTCTGAATATGCTCAAGTAATCAGGCCAAAAAGTATTCTTTTATTTCTGTATATGTATGCAGAATAGAATGACTGAAATCTGGATTAATTGGCCCTTTCGCTATGTTTGTGAAACACAAATGTGTACATTCCCAACTACTGTACTGCGGGTCTAATCTCTTGTTTAAAAGCCAGCATAAAAAGCTACCAAAGAAAACAGTCTAAAGCCACAGGAATACCTCAGCCAAGTGTTTCCATATCTGTTGGTTTAGTTCTCATTTCAGAAGAGTACATGCAGACTTCACAGGAAAGGAGGATAGTCCAGATCCTTGTGTGGACTACGATCAAAACGAAAGTTCAGCGGCACTTTGTACACAGCCAGTTTGATCTTTTCCATTGTAATGTATGTTTTCCCAAACCTGCTGTACAGATCAGAACTGGCAGACATCAAGTTGGGTTGTGGTTTTTGTCACTCCCAAGAACTTTTAGCTATGCTTATTGAAATTCCAAGTGTTCCTCAGATGTTGGGCATGGAGTGACAAGGTGTTACTGGAGAAAGCTCCATGAAAGGCTTCTAACAACGGGTATCATGGAGGGCCACGAATCTTGCTGCCCCTTGCTGTGCTGTGAGTGGCAGTTGCCCTATTTCTTGGTGATATTATCTTCTATTCCACAGTTTATTTTTAATGGAACCTACTTATCTTTTCCTAATCAGCTAGGCATCAAACCTTGCCCTTTTTACACACTTACATGGGAATAGAATCGCAATACAGAAAGGCAGCATTTAGAGGAAAGATGTTCTTGTGCACCAGAATGCACTGAGTGAACGCATGAAACACTGAGGCTTCATATATAGAGAGAGGGAGAGAGCACGTATCAGCAATACATTTTTAATTTCTCTATTAAGTAAAAACCAGGATTTTTAAACAAATTTTCTAAATTCATAGGGTTATAAACCAATTAAGCTTGCTTTCCCAATATTATTATTGGATGCATGTGCATTAATCTGTTTTAATTTCTGAAGTGATGCTGACCCTAGCAAGCGTAAAACTGATGCCTATAAATACTGGGAAACTGCTAAAACTCATCAGTATTACAGTTTTCACTAAAAACTACACACTTCTGTCTTAACATTTGCACACTGACTGTTCAAAGAGCCAATTCAAAATTTTATCCTGATAAATATTTTCAAGGGACAGAAACACGTTGGGAAAATAACAAACATATGTTAGCACTGAGAATAACCAGTTCAGCAATGTTTTCTTGTGTACGTTTTGGTGCCTATGTAGGCTATTGCAGTGTTAATTTTAGAAACTCCAGCCCAGCAACAGACACTTAGGAACAGAATGATGTACTGCAAGCAGCAAGAATTTTAACTGCAGACTATAGCTTTATTTTCTTATTTATAGCTCCCTTCACTTTGTTATGTTTTATGAAACATGTATCTTCTTTGAGAGTGCCCTGGCTCTGTGCTCTCTTGGCCAATGGGCTTATCTTCACATTATTTCCCATTAGCTATCTGCAAATACTGAATTTACAAAAAGGCAGATCATAAAACCTTGACGTTAGATTTTAGATGCCATGCAAACATTATTAAGAAATAATATTAATTTTGTTAAACTCCTCTCTGTGTTGACTTTGTTTTTACTTTTTAATAAATGTACAATTGTTTTAGGAGAAAGCTTGCGGTGAACACAAGGAAATACAAACATCTGTGTTGTACTTTACAGGGAAATGGCAAACCCAAGGTTTAAAGATTTAATAGCACTGTGCATTTTAATAAGCAAAGTCTGATAGTATTAATTGCTTGCTGAGGATGAAGATTAGGTGGACAGATTCACAACCAGTATAAATCGCTGCAACTCTATTGCTTTTGATGGATTTCCCCAAAAAGGGAACCAAAGCTGTGCTTTTCATATTCCTTGACTGCTTAACAGTACCATGAGTGACAGGCTCAGCTCCAGTTACAGTTTTTTCTCTATTCTTGTTGTTTTACAACCCAAACTATTCTTCATTGAAAATTAAAGATTTTTGTTAGTATTAACAAAGTAAAACAAACAAAAATCTCCACACTCAAGACATTTTTGTGGGAAAGTGTTTATTGTCAAAACAGTAAAAAATGTCCAGTTTTGAGATATTTTTAAACTCAACCCTGAATTTCCAAAGTCTGAAAAAATTTAGCCTTTGACATTTTAAAATAAAGATTAATTTGAGTGGTATTATGATGTTAAAATTAACATTTTGGCCAATAGTTAGCTGTAGTATAACAAAAAATCAACAAGACTGAAATCAATTTTTAAAAAGGCCATAATTGTTAACTGCCACCTGTTTCAATTGAGCTTTCTATTTCTATTTAAGTTCAGTTCATTATATTCTCCCAAGATTTAATATCTTTTTTCATCTTCTTTGGAGTGGAAAATGTCTTAATAAGACAAAAACATTTACAGGAGAGGAAAAGAATTTCCTATTCACCTTTATTTTCTTTATTGAATTCATGATCAAAGTCCCATAAAAAGGCCAAACTTGCAGAAGAAATTATGGACATACGTGGAATTCAAACTTTAATGTATGTCTACTCCAGGATATGCTGTGCTTAGTGCAAAATGAGATTAGGGGATTGAAAACTATTTCTAGGTGGCTTTTTTATTTCAGTATTGATTCTTTAGGCAGAAAGCCCTTCCATTTACATCTTTTTTATTTAGACTAATACTAAAGAGGCAAGAACGAAGAGATATTTCTTTCCCTTCTCCTCTGCTTTATACAAAGCCTCTTTTACCTTTCTGCTTCATTTCCTTCGTGGTGCCCTTAACTCTTTATTGCTTTTAATGCCATTATTATGAATCACTCTTTTCATGTTCAGTGTGCTCAGTCATTTTAATACAGATATAATTGTAAGGTGCAAAAAAACCCCAAAAACAAATGTTATAAAACCAGACTGGCTCGTTTAAGGTTTAAATTTTAATGGCATAAGCAAAACTCAGACTAAAGTAGCTATCTTTGTTATTATTTCAGATCACTGCCACAAATGAGAAATGTTTTATCATTTATTCACTGATGGTATCATTCAGAGCTATCTTAATCCTAACATCTGTTGTGGAGAATGTATTTTAACTCATTAAGTATTTTTCAGAGTCAATATAAATGTTTGGTGGCTAGTTGTCATCTTTTCTGATGGTATCTTTGCCTTTTCACCCTTATCCTTCCTCAGGTGAATTCCTACCCCTGGATTTGCCCATTGTGTGGCCAGGTCCAGGGGAACACTTCATTTTTGTCTTCATCTTGCTTACCTGCCTAGCTTGGCAGTTGAGAGTCTTCCCTTTCAGAACTTGCAACAGATGGCTAATAAGGTTACCAGCTAGTAAGGCTAATAATTGGTTGTGGCATCACTACTGGGGGGAATGGCAGAGGGGGCAGGCAGGGAAAGAAAGAAAAGAAAAAAAAAGGAAGATGCTAACCCAATAGATCAATAAACCAATAGGCAGGGTTATACTAGGTTCATCTTCTAGTGTTTGGGGCACATGGAGTATGTTCCCCATTGGTCTGATCCTTGCAAGCAGCTCTGCCAAGCATGGCCTTTGTTCTCAGACATATTTTATCTGTGTGCCTAGTTATTTAGAAAAGTATTTTGTGAAACTATTGCTTCTCCTTATCCTCAGTTTTCCTAGTAGCTGTGTGTGCTGTTTTTGGCTGGGATAGTTAATTTTCTTCACAGTTGCTAGGATGGGGCTGTGTTTGGGGTTTGTGCTGGAAACAGGTTGATAACCCAGGGATGTTTTCATTACTGTTGAACAGTGCTTGCACAGAGTCAAGGCCTTTCCTGCTCCTCACCCCACCCCACCAGTGAGTGGGCTGGGTGTACACTAGGAGTTGGGAGGGGGCACAGACGAGACAGCTGGCCCCAACTGACCCAAGGGATATCCCACACCACATATGACGTCATGCTCAGCATAAAAGCTGGGGGAAAAAGAAGGAAGGGGGGGGACATTTGGAGTGATGGCATTTGCCTTCCCAAGTAACCGTTACATGTGATGGAGCCCTGCTTTCCTGGAGATGGCTGAACCCCTGCCTGCCCATGGGAAGCAGTGAATGAATTCCTTGTTTTGCTTTGCTTGTGTGCATGGCTTTTGCTTTCCCTATTAAACTGTCTTTATCTCAACCCAGGAGTTTTGTCACTTTTACCCTTCAGATTCTGTCCCCCATCCCACTGTGGGGGGAGTGAGTGAGTGGCTGTGTGGTGCTTAGTTACCAGCTGGGGTTAAACCACAACACTGTGCTAAGCAGCTCAACCAGTAAACATCTCCAAAACCCGGTAATCCTAAAACTACCCCAATAGGTAGACCACATGCTGTAATCGTAAATTCTTCTAAGTCATTTCCACATCCTGCACTTGGGGCTTCTCATCAGTAATGTTCATTAAATCAAAGTCTCATGGAGATGTTACTTACATTAACTTGATGCTGGCTACCTTGAGGAGCAGAGAGGTTCTCTGTCGACCCAACAGGCACCGTGTAGCCAGTGGCAAGTCTAGATCCTCTCCTGCAGTTCACATAATGTGAACGATTTCTGCGTCCTAACTCAGAAAACACTGGTCTTTTCAGTACAAATCTGTCAACAGGGGAGAAAATTATGTTTTTAACTTTAAGTGCAGGTAAGAGGATTGAGATTTCTGAGTTAATTAAATAAGAAAGGGATAGTAGTAGCTTATGGTGACTATCATTTTCATTTGACTTTGTAGCAGTATCCTAGAGGCTAGGCTTGTATCATACTCTCACATGTTCTGAGTCACCACTGCATTAATAGCACCAGCCATTCAAATAATCAGAGTGATTGAAATGAAAAAAAACCCCGAAACTCTTCAAAGTTGTGTGCAGATGTGACTGTTAAGCAGGTTTGCATGGCAAGGTTTTGGTAGTGGTGGGGCTACAGGGGCGGCTTCTGTGAGAAGCTGCTGGAAGCTTCCCCTACGTCCGACAGAGCCAATGCCAGCCGGCTCCAAGATAGACCCGCTGCTGGCCAAGGCTGAGCCCATCAGCGGCAGTGGTAGTGCCCCTGGGATAACGTATTTAAGAAGGTGGGGGGAAGAGACCGAAACTGAGCAATTGCAGTCAGAGGTATGAGTAAGAATATGTGAGAGGAGCAGCCCTGCAGACCCCAAGGTCAGTGCAGCAGGAGGGGGAGGAGGCGCTCCAGGCGCCAGAGCAGATATTCCCCTGCAGCCCCTAGTGAAGCCCATGGTGAGACAGGCTGTCCCCCTGCAGCCCAGGGAGGCCCCAGCACCTGCAGCCTGGGGAGGACCCCACACCAGAGTGGGTGGATGCCCAAAGCAGGCTGTGACCCCATGGGAAGCCCATGCTGGAGCAGGCTCCTGGCAGAATCTTTGGAGCTGTGGAGAGAGCAGGTTTGCTGGCTGGGCTTGTGACTCCACAGGGGACCCATGTGGAGCAGCTGCTCCTGAAGGACTGCACCCCCTGGAGCAGTTTGTGAAGAGCTGCAGCCCGTGGGAAGGCCTCAAGTTGGAGCAGTTTGTGGAGGACTGTCTTCCGTGGGAGGGACCCCACGCTGGAGCAGGGGCAGAGGGTGAGGAGCCCTCCCTGTGAGGAGGAAGGAGCGGCAGAGGCAGCTTGTGATGAACTGACCCCAACCCCCATTCCCCATCCCCCTGCGCTGCATGGGGGGAGGAGGTAGAGAAAATTGGGAGTGAAGCTGATCCCAGAAAGAAGGGGGGTGGGGTGGGGGGAAGGTGTTTTAAGGTTTTGGTTTTATTTCTCATTATTATATGCTGATTTGATTGGTAATAAATTTATTTTCCCCAAGTCAAGTCTGTTTTGCCCGTGATAGTAATTGGCAAGTGATCTCTCCCTGCCCTTATCTTGACTCATGAGCCTTTCATTATATTTTCTCTCCCCTCTCCATCTGAGGAGGGGAGTGATAGAGTGGCTTTGGTGGGCACCTAGAGTCCAGCCAGGGTCAACCCACCCCAAGCTTCAACAGCTTTGTTAAAGCTCTTTTCTTTATTAAGGGGTGTTTTATAAACAGAATGGCCTTCCTGAGATCAGAAGTTGTTTTCTAGAACAAGAAATGAGGTGCACCCCAAGTAATAGGCTCAGATAAAATAAGGACTAAAAAAAGATCATGTCAAACTATCTGTCTGTTATATCAGCGAAAATGACTGCCATCACTTTTTTCACAAGGTGTGGTTGACAGGAAATAGGAAGAAAAATACAGACTTCTGCCTATTTTCTAGTAGTTATTTGTTTGTTTTGTCAGATACATGCACCTGACTTCTTCCTGATCATTGGGATATGCAGCAAAATTCACATCTTGCACATGTTCTTCAGAGGTGTGATTCTACCATCACATGGACCTTTATAAATACAGAACTTTATAAATCACAAATAAAAGCAGCAAAGGATAAATTGGGATAAAATTCCTTAAGAGACAAAACAAGATTAACATGTTAATGTAAAGCTAAATCTGATAAAGTGAAGGTATAAAATATTTTCAAAATGAAATCAGGTGGAAAGCAAGCAGAAAACAAAACAATTTTATGCCCTGGTTATAAGCATCACTGACCTGGTGACCAAGAATTTATTGCTGCTTTTCATTGATTTTGAATGGATTATATACATAAATAAAAGGTTGTGAATGTCTTCTGCAATAGTAAAGTATTCATAAATTCTAAATTGGAGCGCAATTCTAACATTACATGGCAGCTTGGTCTTTGCCCAAAATTGAAAGTTTATGATTTTTTCTCTTATTTTGTGATGGAACTGCAAATTTAACATGGAGGAAGGTGGGGAAAAGAAAGGATGAGCTGTCCTTTTCAACATATTGGAAGGGGGCTGAAATCTCTGTGGGGAGTGTGTATATAGCATATGCCTATCACAAATATTCACTGTGGTGCCTACTTATCAAGAGAGAGTGAGTCAGATTTAGCATTAGGAAAACATCTTTGCACGTCTTTGCATGAAGTGACAGCACATTTGACATTAATTAAAAAGATATTCTTAAAACATAGATTTTTTAATTACCTTCTAAGTTATGTTGTTAATATGTGGGATTCACAATCTACTTGAATTTGCAAGATCTGAATCTGCAAAAGAAACTGTGAGAGAGAAAACAGCTGTATTAAGCACCCATGGTTTTGCAATTTGGCAATTTCTCAGAAAACTAGGTTTAAAGAGAGAACTGTATCTGTGGGAGAGTGTCGCATTAAAGAGCCTGTGAGAAGTGGACATGAGTAGAGCCACGGTTCTCATGCAATTTACATCTTTCTACAACAACAAGGTATGGAGGCATTGGCTTTGCCTTCCTGCCCCTCCTGCACATTCAAGTCAGGTTCATGCTGCCCCTCTCTGCAAAGAGAGATCACTGATCACCTGCACTGGAGGTGGAGCCAAATAAATAGAAGAGAATTAAAATGTTCGGTAGTGAGAGTAGTGCAATAAATCCTGTTGTCCTAATATTAAGTCACCCTCTGTCATTTACGCAAATTAAATCCATCCTGGCCAAAGATGCAAATCTAGTTGCAGATAATTTGTATAAAATTTGCAAGTATTTGAACCTTAGCTTTATTTGAATTGAAAGTTATCTTTGGTTGCAGGGTACACAGTATTTTCTGCAAGGCTAGCAATGCTGCAAGAACAAGTACTGAACCCTGCTATATGAGGGCTTCCCCAGATGCTGGTTTGGAAGGTTGTGAGCGCACATACAAGAAATATTGTTTTGCAGAAAAGTCAATCAATCTTTTTCAGACTTTGAAACTTAGTAGTTCAAGATCAATTTGGGTTTTAGATAATGGGCACAGGGATCTCTTGATTCATGTTAACTATTTCATAAATTTCTGTAGGTTACAGAGCATATTTCCCTTTACTTATATGGAGAAGTGTTCCTATATCCAAAGCCATGAACTGCAAATGTTAAACTCTGTAGGTGATGTTATTTTCTTCTTGGGTTTTAAACTGGTATCGGCTTCACTGTAGCATATAGTATAGTTTAGAAAATGTGGATCGATGCTCTGTTTTCAATCAGACGTGTTTTCGAGAAGATGTTTGATCTTGACAAATGTAGGCAGTGTGAATCACTCTTATGTGTGTAAATGTATATGTGTGTGTATATTTTTACCATTTGTCCCTTTCTTTCTTTTTCCCAATGCATATTCTCTGCCAATTTTAAGAGCTCCAAAAGCATAGCTCGACACAGAGAATTGCTTGCAGCACACAACAAAGACAAACTGTATTGATCCAATAAAATCAAAGATCTGTGGTGTAAATTTTTGACTGGCATCTACCAGCAACACATCTCTTTACATGTATGACAACAAATACATTTAGGGGTACTCTGGTAAAAGAGAATAATTAATTATAATAGCCAGCCACTCAGTTCCTTATAGACTTCGTCATTTTATTGCACATTTAATTGTAATTCCAGCTATTTTTAAAGCAACACATATATCAAAATTAGCAAGTTGAGATACCAGTGCCAGCATCTATGACAACATGCTGTAGTAGAGTGTCAGTCAGCGAACATTAGTCTGAAGGGAGTGCCAACCAAAAAAAAAACCCAGAAAACCACACCCGAGATCCAAGTCACCATTTCTGCCTTCAGATAGTGGCTTGAATTTCATTTCATTTCATTTCATTCAGGTTTGAATTTCATTCTTCATATCCACCAAGTCAAAGGCTATCTTTTCCAGTTGGGAAGTGTCAGGTTAGAGCAATTGCTAAATGTTGATTTGCACTCCACATGGCATGCCAGGCTTTGTAGGTTTTCCACAGCAGCAGTTATGATTTATGAACTGCTCAAGAATCTCTTTCTATACTCAAATAATTTCCTCAGTCTCTGTTTTATTAATTATTAACACACATCTAATGTTATTCTCTATGAGGTGCTGTATCTACAGTTACAGTAAGAATCTTAACATAACACATTTTAAATAATTGGCAGTTTTCCAAATACTGTGATGACTGGAGAGTCTTCATGTAGAGTAATAAAGACAAAAAGAACATGTGTAGTATATCACCTCTGGTGTCTTGGACTGGAAGCTTATTTCAAGATCTTGTAGTATGTTATCATCCTCTTTAGCTGTTCTAGACCAGTCATGCAGACTGCTACATTTCACTTTACAAAATGGGGGGAAATGACCACAGAAAAACTATGAACCATTACCAGTAGGGAGAAGGTAAATTAAAATTAGTCCTTGCTTTTAATTACGGCAGTGTGGTTGCCAAATATGGCACATTTCTTATAAAAAGTGTGTATAAACATTCATTTGGGGTTTTTTTGTTGTGTTTGGGTTTTTTAATAAATCATCATATCTGCTGTCCTTTCTCTGTATACTCTCCATAAATGGTCAGCCATGATCTGGTCATTATGCTTATAAAGTTGTCTCCATAACAACTTCATTCTTTCCAAATGCCTGCAACACATCACATTAGAACTCTACAGTTTTCTATCCATGCTTCAAGGCCTGAGATCATGACCCCTGTTGTCCTCTTCTTCAATAGTGTTGTGAGCAAGAATTTGTCACAAGTAAGGCATGAAATAGCCTGACAGATTCACTCGTGTTAATGGGCGTGGTGGGCATATACAGCCTGAAGTCTCAGTGCAACCTATTAGGAAAAGAGCTTTATTATGAATCTGTGTTTAGCTGTGTTTATTTATCTTATCAGCATATGTTTATATATACATCTTCAGAAGGGTGGGAGAATCCAGTTTTATTTATTTTACCTAGCACAATAACCTCAGTGCACAGAAAATACTCCTTTTCTCTTTTCATCTTGAAAATAACTGAAAAATATTTGAAAATATATGTTTTAATGAAATTAATAGAGCAGATTCAATATTGCTGAATGGAATAAGCTGACATTCATAGTCTCCCATAGTCATCCAAAACCAAAGCATTTTCTTTTTCCTGAGTTTTTCTAAGCAATCACTATTTAAATTAAATTTTCATTTTAAAAATAGTATTTACAACATTAAAATAAAATTAAGTTTATGGAACAGTCATAGAGCATTTACACATTTCTTCTTTTCACTTCTACCTGTCTGATGCTTTCATTATATATACATATATATCTTGTTAGTTTGTTTAATTTGAGTGGAAAAAAATGGAAACAATTTGTAGTTTTACTGTGCCAAAATTCAAAAAAAGCAATAGCAATTGTCACACATCTATTTTAATTTTTAATTGATAATTACTATGGCTTTTTTCTCAAAACTTCATTCTCACATCAGTACTTGGAATAACAAAAGGTAAGTATAAAGCTAGTTTTCACCACTGCAAGCTGTGTGAATAATCACTGGCAGCATACTAGAAGTTGTGAATTTATTGTTATTGCAAAGGTAATAAAACTAAATACATTTTGCCATGTTTTGTTGAGTAACTTCCCACTGATGAACTTAGCAGATGTTCCTGCAAATACAAAGCCCCAAGTGGTTTCGTATCCCAGTGCCTGGACTCAGATGAACATGAGTGCTGTGTTGGCAAAGACAGTGCTTTGCCTACACGTTCTCAGAGTAAGTTTTCATTGAATGAACTAGCCACGGGCCCCAGAACTGCAGAGCTAAAAAGGCAGGGGTTTGCACTCTAGATAGTGGCACTCCTACAAGCTGGCGCCTCATCGTCAATGTGTTCCACAATGTCAGGAAAGACATCTACAGGGACTCTTACCCACAGTTGGACCACCCTGAGCCCTCTGCTGCTGGGCAGCCAAGGAGAAACGTGTGTGTTAGCACGCAGTTCTCTTAAATTGAATTATATTTCATACTGAGGATGAGGAATGCCATGTATTTTCCATTTATTAAGAGAAACTTTGCCTACGCAGCATATCTGATTTTATTATCAAAGGTGATCAGATCCTGCCTTATCTCATTTAATTTCTTATTTGTGACCAAGAATTTGGACAATCAGTTGCTGTCAAGTGGGATAGCATCTGAAACATACCACCTGTGAGGCAATTACTTGGAAGTTACTTCTTTGGATTTGCTTCGCTTGTTTGAATCCCCTTGGGGAGAACCATCACTCCAAAGTCCATGGAAAATGAATGCAAGTACCTTTAAAAATTTACTTTCAAAATTTCAATTTAATTTCTGTGACTTACAGTTTGTCCTGGTTTCATCCAAGATAAAGTTATTTTTCTTCCTGATAGCTCGCATAGTGCTGTGTTTTGGATTTAGTATGAGAAGAATGTTGATAACACCCTGATGTTTTAGTTGTTGCTAAGAAGTGCTCATATTAAATCAAGGACTTTTCAGCTTCCCCTGCTCTGCCAGGTGCACAAGAAGCTGGGAGGGAGCTGACCCCGACCGGCCAAAGGGCTATTCCAGACCATATGGCGTCGTGCTCAGTATATAAACTCGGGGGAGTTGGCCAGGGGGCAGGAGTTGCTGCTTGGGGATGGGTTGGGTGTTGGTCAGCAGGTGGTGAGCGGTTGCATCCCTTGTTTTTCCTGGGTTTTGTTCTTTTTTTTGTTTCTTGTTTTTCTTTTCACTACCATTTGTTATTGTTATTATCATTCTCATAATTATCACTATTATCATTATTATTATAATATTTTATTTCAATTATTAAAATGTTCCTATCTCAGCCAATGAGTTTTCTCACTTCTACTCTGCCTATTCTCTCCCCCATCCCCTAGGGAGAGGGGAGGGTGAGCAAGTGGCTGTGTGGTACTTAGTTGCCTACTGGGGTCAAAACATGGCAGTCCTCCTGAATGCCCCTCCAAGTGAAAGCAAACTGTGGCCCTCACTCTGCTGCTAAAGGGATTGAGAAACTCCTCATTAGTGGTATCAGTGGTGGCATACCACTTGGCCACCTTTGCCTCCAGTTTGTATTGAAGTTCTAGCATGTCTGGCACTGCAGCACTCAGCAGCAGCGTGTTGTCATTCAGGCCATGATAGCCTACTGTCAGTCTCCACTCTCCATTTGACTTTTACACTGGCCATATGGAACTGTTAAAGGGTGAGCGAGTCTTGCTGATCACCGCTTGTCTCTCCAGTCAACAAATTAGCTCATGGATGGGAATCAGTGAATCTTGGTTGGTGCGATACTGCTGCTGGTGCACTGTTGTGGTAGCGATTGTCACCTGTTGTTCGTCAGGCCTCAGCAACCCCACAACAGAAGGGTCCTCCGAAAGACCGGGCAAGGTGGACAGCTGTTTAATTTCCTCCATCTCCAAGGCAGCTATACCAAAAGACCACCAGTATGCTTTTGGGTCTTTGAAATACCCTCTCCTGAGGTACTCTATGCCAAGGGTGCAGGGAGCCTCTGGGCCAGTCACAATGGGGGTTTTTGCCACTCATTCCTGGTTAGGCTCACTTCAGCCTCCTCACTTCAGTACAGTCAGCTGTTGGGATTCCCCCCCATCGCTCCAGAAATACAGATGGATTCTGCCTCTGTATAGCTTGATGGCATTAGGGTACACTCTGCACTGGTGTCTGCTAGAGCTTTATACTTCTGTGGGTCTGATGTGCCAGGCCATCGAATGTACACAGTCCAGTAAGCCTGGTTGTCCCTTTCCTCCGCCTGGATGGAGGCAGGGCCCCTCTAGTCCTGGTCATAGAATTTGTTACTCACTTCTTGTAAATGCGACTCAGGAGTTCCTTCATTAAGATCAGGAGTAAGATTAGCCCTTCTGTTCTGTCTGGGGCACCACCCACTGAAAACTGAAACAGGAATTTTCCTGGAGGAATCTCCTCATGTGATTGTTTTTACTTGCAACTCACATACCCGTGCCTCTAGGCTCAAGGTAGATTTTCCACCCCAGTTCCTCATGTCCTCTCTGTGTTCATGCAGGTAAAACCACAGGGTGGCCTGTGGTGTGTACCCTCTATATCCCCTCTTTTGAGCAGAGGTGCACTGACTGCTAATGGCTGAGATACTGGTCCATACAGATGGGGAGTAGGATTTATCCTCTTTGAGTTGCTGGACCAGTTTCTCCACAGCCAAGACAAGGGAGGAAGAGAGGCTTGCTTCATGTTGCCTGAGGGTCGCATCGAAACATCATGCAACTGATACTATGTGGAGTAAGTGGGTCACACTGATCACACAACGGGCTCAAATTCCAGTCGCCCAGGAATCTTGAAATTGATCATGGATTGGCCAGAAGGCAAAGATTTGGGAATATCACCAGATGAGGAGGTGGTGCATGCTGAAGAGGCTCCACTGTATAATAAACTACCAGAAAATGAGAAGCAATATGCTCTGTTCACTGATGGGTCCTGTCATCTTGTGGGAAAGCATCGGAGGTGGAAGGCTGCTGTATGGAGTTCTATAAGACAAGTCACAGAAATTGCTGAAGGAGAAGGTGAATCAAGTCAGTTTGCAGAGGTGAAAGCCATCCAGCTGGCTCTGGATATTGCCGAACAAGAAAAGTGGTCAGTGCTCTTTCTCTACACTGACTCATGGATGGTGGCAAATGCCTTGTGGGGGTGGTTACAGCAATGGAAGCAGAGCAACTGTGGCAACGCATAGGCAAACCCGTCTGAGCTGCTGAATTATGGCTAGCTCATAAGATGATCATGGTAATTTATTTGGTTTCCAAGACTGCTTTGTGATTCTGAGGGCTCTTGAGGGAGAAAAAAGTTCTGTAAAATAGAAGTGATACATGTTTTGCATATGTTATATGCATCCAAAAGAACAAGGATCAGTTACCATTTAGCTACTTGCTGGCTAGGAACTCTGTAACAGCCTCTACGAGAAGTGTTTATGGGCAAGTAGTCATGCTTCAGTGTGTGATCATTTACTTACTTGGCCATGCAATGTAGGGTAGGAGAATCACTGTTTCTCTGTGATTTTGCCAAGTGGCTGTTAATTTCCTTTGTGGGGAGCAAGGTTTGAAAATCTTTTACCAGGGCGTTATTTACATAATAAAACACAAGCAGTCTTCTGGAGGGGAGATGATTATATAAACTGAATGTGATCTGTGTGCCACTGCTCATAGGAGTTTTGGGGTTTTTTTTGATTAAAGAACCTAATCCTAGCAGTCTAAATTTTGCATATGTCACAAAGACTTGGAAATTATTTGTGTATATGCTTTTTTTATGAAAGGAGAGTGTAAATAAGCATCACATTATGCTGTTCGAGGATATTTTTCTTAGTGGCATTAATTAACAGTGAAACATCTGCTATAAATTTGAATACTGTCCCTTTTGCTGCATCACTGCCTTTAAGTTTTGAATCTTTGGAGAGGTTCCATTTGTAATTTTTTTTAGAAGAAACAGATATGTTGTTTCTTTGAAATGGTGTCTGAGGGAGTAAGTAACTTTGTGCTATGGTTATATAGGGATTTTATTTTGTGAGCATAGAATATTAGATGCCATTTGAACACCTTCTTGGGCTCTCTGGGAGAAATGTATGTATACCCACACATTATTTATGATAGCTGGCCAAATCAAATCTGCAACTTCAGGCTCTCCTGGCATCCCAGGTATTTGCATAGCATTAGGAAGTAGAATCTTTCAGTACAGCATTTCTTTCAGTCACTGGGTGTCTTCTGGTACTACAAGAACTGCCACAGCCCAAAGTAATGCACATGAAAATGATGCCATTGTGCCTTTGCGAGTGACTGTCCGATTCGGGCATATAATTTCTAGAGTTTCCTAGTGACCAGATAGCCTCCAAGTACTCAGCTATTCCACTAGGTGTCAAACAAATTGAATTTTGGTGGCTTCCAACAAGGGCAACACCATTTTAAAAAATATGAAGCCACTCAACTTTTATTTAAGTACCGTAAGAAGAAACTAGTTCTTTATAAGTGCCTAGACCCAATAATTTATGTTCTGTGGGGAAGCTTATATATCAAGGCTGCATGGGAAAGAAATACCATCAGGGAGAATTTTCTTTACACGTTTTCAGACAAAGGTGAGAGCTGAATTTACCCTGGTAGATTGATGCTCAAAGGCTGAAACCCAATTCCCCAATCAATGGTTTCATCAGAAGTCCCCAAATGTTTTCCCACATTCCCACTCTGAAATGCTGGAACTATTATTATCTCATACAGTTTGCCTTTAGCCCAAACCATCAGGACTTTCTCAGCTAAGGGCAGCCCTTGTAGATCCATCAATGGAGATACCCATCTGAAAAAAGACAAAGGAGAAGGAAAGGCACTTGGAAATGTAGTTTCTAACCTCGTTAGTTTTGCTGACTGATGGAAGTGGAGAGGAAAAGAGTATCATGCTGGTTTTATCCAGATCTCTGTGTGCTTTGTTCATTTATGAAGATGTCCTGTGTAAAGGAAGAATCTTCCTTGAGGACTCTTGGAACAGAGATACTAATCTTCTTTTCTCATTATTCTTGTAAGAGATAATAATTTTCTTCCTCCCTCAGGGTGGAGTCAGGAAAAATCAGAGTACCAGCTTCCAGGTTTTACTGTTTTGTACCATGCGGTCTTGTATTTAAGAATTCAGTAAAAATCTTTTCACCTCATTAGCAGCAGCATCTTAGGTACATCCAGTCCCAACATCTTCCCCCTCCCTAGTCTAATAATGATGTTCACATATACTGGGACTGTTACTGGGACTATTAGCAAATGGAAAATTTTTCATTTGATTCAGTGTTTCGCACAGTATTTGAAAATGTCTCAGTTCTTCATTATTCCAAAACAAGCAGCTTTTTTCCAAGTAGTTCACTTTTGTTTCTACAAGTATATGCAATGGTTAAGGGAGAATGTTTGCAACAAAACAACATAAAGTATTCAGCATAAAGTTATCCACATACAGAGATTTTAAATTAAAATGTTTATTTGTATCTCCTGTACTTGCATTCCTCCAGGAAGTCATTTTATTTAATTTGGTAAGACTGGGTGGAAAAGAAAGGCAACAGTTAGGTAGGTAAATGGTTATGTGCTGACTATGCAAGTAAACACATGTTCAGAATAGGTGCAAATGCTCATGAAGGATTAGGGAAGCTTGAGATAACTGTTAACAGGGGCATTAGAATTTAATCTCCGTTCTACAAAGCCAACAAAAGGCTCTTGTTTACCTGGAGCAGGATAGCACAGCCCTTCTGTACCTACCTGTAGCCCCATAACTAATTCAAACCGGTCTTATAAGTTTTGATCGATGGTACAACCTTGAAATAAGCCTGTGACAGATCACTTGTGAAAGAACAGCCTGCAAGTCATTCTCTGAAATGTTCACTTTTTTGTGCCTGCTGATGTCTTTGCTATTCAAAGTCTATAAAAATTATGGATGTTTTAATGTTATTTAAACACACTAGTCTTAATCTGCTGTCATTGCAAAAAAAAAAAAGAAGTACTCATTAGCAAGAGCTAAAACCTTTTTACAGCCCTAGTATTTAATTTTATCTTCAACAATACCTTTCCAATATGTGTCATGTGCTGATACAAGCAAGAGTTGTGGGAACATTCCTCCTGGGACTAAAGTGCTCTAGACAGAATATTGGTCGTCTTTGTGAGTAATAAAGACAAAGGAACACAGTGTCTAATCAAGCATTTACTTAGAATTTCTAATAGATTTCCAACTTAATTAAAAACCCTTTCATGAGCTCTTTGTTTTTCACGGGAGCTAAATATAGATAACCCTGATAATATGGCCTTAATAGCACTGCAGACCAACTCTACTATCCCTCCAGTGCATTGGAAAGGGTTAAAAATCTTGCAGCATCGGAGAGGTTGATTCTCAAATAATTCAGAAACTATGGTGCTCCTATATTGAAATCACTCAATCCTCAGCACTTCAGGGACGTTACTTATTGGAACACTTAAACAGGTTTAGCTTATCTTCTTGAATTTTACAGTATATAGACATGGGTTCAGAGAAGGGCCTGTTTCCTCCCACAACATGTTTCTCTGATGTGCAGCAGATAAGGATTTGCCTGGTTGTTGTCTCTGAGCTATGTCAAGGAGGTGACCTGCCCAGTGCAAGAATGAGGAGATGCTGGGTTTAGGATGGTGGAGACGTTTGCAGAGCTCTGTTGACCAGGCTTTAACAGAATTGCAGCTATTAGCAGCAGGGTAGGAGATGGCAAACAAACAAACCTTAAGCATCTTGCTGTGGCTCCAGCTCCAACAAAAATCCCTGTGGCTTCAGTAAGAATTTGAGGTGCAGAATGATTGCAAGAGTAGGTCTGTAAAAGGGAAAAAAAAAGAAAATATAGAACTGTGAAAAGATCAAATATGACATATACCCCTATAGTTAATTGCTGATTTGGCTTTGATAATTGCTTTTAGTTAAGCAATCCTAAAATCAAGTCAGAAATGTTCTATGGGATGCATAGTATATTTGTATTAATTTAATTAGGGGGTACTATACATGGCATTTTCAAATTTCTGAGTTCCTTTTTTTCCCCTATTTTACTTAAAATTGTGTTGGATTGGAACATAAATGTTTTGATTCAGATTGGGAAGAATATGCTTAGAAATATATATAGATATCAATTTAAATAAGTACATATAACAAATGTGTGTTTATTTCTTTGCATTACTTAAAATCATATTATACATTCATAATTTTTATTACATTTTCAATGTTTATAATTTAGCAAGTAAATATAGTCATAAATGTATAAGACATAAATCTTTACATACAGATAGATCCAGTTACCAGTGGATTGACAAGACATTCAGAGGCCATGCTCAGGTCTAATGGACACAGCTATGTTTTCCCAAAAGACTAGCTCTGTTTCTTGATAAATAGCATTTCAGAAATAAAGACAAAAGGAAGGAAAAGGGTTTTTTTTCTTTCACACAGGCAAATACTATCTTGAAATAGAATTGTAACTTTAAAATAAACTAGTGGAGTTGACAATGAAAGCAGAATAACTCTCCTGGATGCCTGCTTAACTCATTCTGCTCTTACAGAGGTTTACTTCTCATTCTTGAACTGTAAGAAATCTCAAGAAAGGATTTAAGTAAAGCTAACTCATCTGGATTTGAGCAGATTGTCACTCTGTTTAGATTTTATACATATTTTTTAATTTTTTTAAATTAAAATAAATTACATTGGAGATTATTGGATCAGTAGATTACAAGGAATTTATCATTCTTAAACCTCTTGAACCTGTAGATGGATAGGTAATTCATAAAAGGGAAAATAAGAAAATAAGGAAAAGGAAATTATTTACATCGTAAAAAAAACAATGCCAATTTTATAACAATTCCAATTTTATACCAAGTGTGATAGTCCAGAAGAGGTAATACATGAATGTTTTTATTACTTTTATGGCAGTAATGCAATAAAGCCCATACTTCTCCAAGAAATATCTTAACATTATCAAAATAATAAGAAAAAAAATGTAAAGGGGTTTTAATGTTGGAGGATGGAATAAAAAATATAGGATAAGGACAAAACCTTTGTTAAATCCAGGCAGTCATAAGTAATACAGGATTTTCCATTTGAAGGATCCCATTGTCTGTTCTGTCTTTTCTTAAAAAGCAATGCAGGATAGGCCTTAAGAAAAAAAAAAATCGAATTACTTACTTGTGAGTAGCAATGAGAAGGCCAATATGGAGAGTGTCAGACTAAGCAGGCATGGTTGTGATGCTCAGTGGCCCTGTGGAGGGGGAGATGGGAGGCCTCTGGGTTTACAGCCTGACTTCAAGGAGGAGATGAGCAGCAGACGGGCAAGGATCAAGTCAGTGTTGGCTGGAGGAAGGCAAATCCTGCATCCGTCTTCAGAAGGAGCTGGAAGGATGATCTGGGAGATTAAAGAGTGGTCCACCTCACTTTGGTCCCTGGGAGAATCATGGAGCGAGCAGGTCTCTGGGCATATGAAGGGGAAGGTGGTGGGGAGCGGTCAGCAGGTGCCTGAGGAGCGCTGGTCTAAAGATGCTTCTAGAGACAGGAGGGGGCAGTTGTCTGGCCTCACCTGTTGGTGCCTTGGTGGTGCCCAAGGGGTGTTTTGGAGGGAAAAGCAGGTAACAGGAAGGTGAACAAAAACCAACTCGTTGTGCAGGCATTGTTTCAGTCTAACCCAATCTGTGAGGAGAAATAGCTTGCAAGGTGCAGCCTGTGAGTTCCTTCTGATGTGATTTCTTATTTTTTTTTTTAAATTGCTTCTAAAATGAGTATGCTTAATTCAGCTGTAATTTTCAAAGACTTTCTCTGTGGGTAGTGAAGCCAGTGTATTAGTCACCTCAAAAGGCTTTAAAAAAAAGCCATCAAAATTTTGTAGAGTGGGGTTTTTGTTTCTGTACTATGATTATAACGACACACTTAAAAACAATCAGAGCGATTTTCAAGAAGGCTGTGGAGCTCTCAGTGAGGAGGGATGGCTACGGCAAGTGCGCTTCGAGGGGAAGGGAAGCTAGTCCGTGTGGGAGACGATCTGCCATGAGCAGCAGGGCTGAATTTCAGATGGGAATGGGAAAGCTTTGCGCAGATGCACTTCTGTGAGACTTTTCCAAAGGTGGGGTGGTAAGAGATTGCTCAAGAGATGAGAATACTCCTTTGCCTTTGGGATAGCCAATATAGACTTTGTTACCATATGCTGAATATCTTTAATTGCACTTTTCATATGTTTTTCTTTAACAAAATGCTTAGGGAAAAGAAAAAGCAATAGGATTTTGCCCTCGTGAGCAAAAACCATGAGGCTGCAGATAGCATAGCAGCAAACAGAGCTAATAACTTCTGTCAGGAGAGAAAACATACTACAAGGGCAGACAAATTTATGGCTCCTAAGTAGTCTCCTTGCATCCCCTTTCACATTTCTTGAGGTAAAGAGCAATACATGGACACTTATGTTTAATTGGATATATAATAGTGCAGGAAGTATATGGCTTTTCTGTATAGGTTTGGACTCATCTATCATGTCCTGCAGGGTTTGTTGGCATGTTTGTTTTCTGCCCTTGGTATGGTGGTTGATCTCTCTGGCCTTGTGAGAGTGAGGGGCTGAGCTAGGTGTCCTCCAGGGGCCTCTTCCCACCTAAATTATTCTGTGATTCTTCACGGTATTTGGTGGTCTCTCAGGTTTCAAAACCTGCAGAAGGAGACCTGCCTTATTGAATTCCTAGCTGGGTTGTGATAGCCTGGTACAAGATGGAACAACTTTTTTTGGAGTGAGTAGAAGTATGCTGGGTTGTTGTCGAGCTCAAAAAGTAAGATTGCTGTGGGCAGTGTGTGTCCCAGTGGAAGAGACTGAGACAGCTGTGAAAGCATTGGGAAAATTATCTAAATCAAAATGGCTGACTCATAGGCAACGTGCATCAGATTTAATCGAAGTATAGCTCATTATTTAAATAAAACCGATTTACAGTACAACTGATGTTGTAAAGATACATTTGTGTTTATGAAGTACTGAGGTCCTACATGTGTCAAATAATGAGATAGGTAGGAAAATGACCACAGTAAAAAAGCCAGTGATGGTAATTATGTTGAAAGAATAAGAATATGTGTACTCCTGTTTCATCTGCAAGAACAAAATTGTTTTTATGAGCCCCCAGCAATTGCATGGTCCTAACCAACTCTGAGCTCTCTCACTGTCCTAATCTAGTACGCTTTTAGAATATTTTAATATTTCTTTTGCCTTTCGTGAAACTTTCTCTGCTTTGGAGTGTCTGTTCCAAAATAGTGAATCCCAAACTCTCATTCCTCTATTTCTGACCTGAGAGAAAAATTTCCTCAGGAAATATATAATCTATTCTTTATAGAGTGAAAGGGTGGAAGAAGTTATTTGCCTGATGGACAGCTACATTTTACTGACCACCAGTAAAAATGAATTTTGCAAGCTATTTTAGCTGTTACTGCATATTTTATAAGGTTATCTTTTTTTTATTATTGATTTAATTTTGTACAAGGTGCATATATCCATGAGCACTGCTTAGGTTTTCTCCACATAATTTTTTACAATGTTCTTACAATTTGTCTGTTTTAATGTTAATAGCATACCTATTAAATCAGTCTCCTGGCAAAGTGTTGATGATGATTGTTTGCCCTTACAAATTGTTAATAGGTTCCACTTAGAATACATATGGCCCATTTTAAGTCTCCTGTTGCAAGGTCACACTCATCTCTCATTTTTGCCTGCAATTTCAAGGTACAATTAATGGGGAAGAAAATTTTACCTAATCAGTGAAAGATACAATGCACAGAATTTAGAAATCTACCTGCAAATCTCAGAGTTCACACATGTAAATTTATTCTTTGTGTTCCTAAGTTGTTATGCCCATTAAATTGCAGATGCCAGTATAAAGGTTATTAAAATATGTGGTTCAACGTAGCAGTGAATCTACCAGTGTTTCATCCTGATGCTTGAAAAGTCCTGAATCCCATGATGTTGACCTGGAGTTTTTATATATATATATATATATATATTATATATATATATATAAAATATATATATATATTATATATATATATGTAAAAGAAAAAATACATAAATATAAACCAAAAGAAAATATAATTAAAATTGTAGATAACAAGAAAGGCAATTTCCTGTATTTCCGGTCTTTTGTATGTGCCATGATTTGTGGTAAAAGAACCTGTAGAGTCTCCTGGGGTGCCTTGAAACATGTCAAACTTTGTGGACATATCTACTTCATATTCCCAGATCAGTGACAGCTAGATTTTTATAACTCAGCATAGAAAAAGAGGGATAATGGGTTCCAAACCTAACAGTTTTGTTAAGAAACACCCTATGCCCTCTATTAGTAAAAATATGTGCTGTGGTTCATTATGTCAGGAAGAAAAGAAAAATGAGAATGTCTAGAAAATAAATATTTTTTTTTTCCTTCAGTGCTCTCATGTGTCACTAACAACGGAAATACTATTTATGTAAGGCTAACAGGTATTGCACACTTCTTTTTGATTTTTTTTTAGGTAATTTAAGCAGCAGTCATTGCTAGCTTATAGAACAATGCATGTCAAATAAGATTTTATAATATACTCTCCAAAAAGGAGTAAGGATTTTTATTCTTTTTGATAAGGAAATTGTGTGTTTCAAAAGAAACATTGCATTGTGACACATAAAATATCTGAACATTATTTCAACACCATTTCCTGATGCAGACATGGCATCTGATTGAAAAGAAAAAAGAAGAGAGGCTGTTGAATGCAAAGTGCACAAAGTTGAGTCCACACCCTACCGTTATTTCTGTGCTTTTTTGCAAACAGTTTCATGTTAGTGTAGCAATGTAACCTGTCTTATTCTTTTCTTTTTCCTCTCAAATATGTGGTGGCCCTTGGTTATCTCCAAATGTCATTTATGATCACTAACATCCATAAAAAGTTGAGGGAGGCTGTAGTTCCACAGGCTGAGGTCTGCAATGCTTGTTGATGAGAATGCCATTAAAAAAAAGCAGCAGAAAAATGGAAATCCAAGAAATCTGGCAAGATGACAGGACTGACACATGGCTTTCCTCCCCCAAGTTGTAATTAATGACCATCCTAAGAAAAAATTGTGGTTTTTATCTGTAATATCATTACAGTCCGCAGCCCAGCCATAGAGAAAAGCAATCTTTTCCCTGAGGAGCTTAGATGTTGTTTTTTAGTTTAAATGAAATGCTCATGATCATATGGATGGTTGAAAGTTGGTTGCCTCTAGAAAAGGTTTATGTATTAGAGATTCAGCCCATCCTAATTTGTATATCTTCATGTGTGATGAAAGGAAGTCTTAAATCACTCTCTCGTTACTGCTCTTCCTCTGGTATAGGAGATAATTCTGACAATAACTATCTTGTGCATAAGGGCATTATGAAATTTATTCTCTTAAGACATATTTCTGATTTCACATCTGTGAAATTAGATTAGATGTATCTCTGTGGAAACTGGAGTAGTTATGCCTTCCCAAAACGATCTTCATGAATTAGGAATCGATTCCGTAAGGTATCTGATGTACAAAAAATGTGCTAATTATTACTGTATTGATGTACATACAGACATAATTTCCCCTTTTTTCTAATTGAAAAAAAAATATTAATGTGTCAGTGGGTTGTTGGCACATCTAAATTTTAATAGGTGGATAATGTCATCTTCTACTAAGTAAGCGAGTAAGCAAATCTAATATTTTACATGTAAATAAACCACACAAGCTTTATGTCCCACCTTTATGTCAGAATATTTTAGTTTACACATCCAAAATGCATGGATAAGTAACACACAGCCTAGAGCATTGAATGAGAATGGAATAAAAACAGTATATAGTATATCTGTCCCTGTTAAAGGCTGGTCTCCCTTCTTTCTTCACTTTCATGTGATTGTTTTTCCATCAGTAAACCACAGTAATGATACATCCTTAAAAAAAGAAAAAAAATCAGACCTGTGGATGAAAGCATGATAAGAGTAAGCTGTTAGTGTACTTGTGGTAGTATTATAGTTCATTTTCAGTAAGATGAGGAATGAATCTAACAGTCAACTTCATTTCAGGTTTTGAGAGCATCATTAGTCAGAAAAGCCATACTTTCAGATACTGTTCATGTTCACCATGTTGCTAGTTGGCCAAAAATGTAGAAATCTTTGATTATTGTGCTATTATTAACTGACGTTTAAGGACTAGGAAGGTATATAATTATCTTGCTGGAAGACTGCTTTAATTAAATTCTCCCAACTGAGACCTGGCCCCATTTTTTAAGTGAAGCCTACACTACAATCCATTACATTAACATTCAGTTTGCTTCTCTGCAGATGACCATGAAAGTGAGTGCATCTCAGTTAAGCTGTGCTTCATGTGGGACAGTTCTTCTCGAAACCAGTAAAGCCATCAATTCTCCACTTTCCCAGACCAGTTTAGATGTCAGCTGATACAGCAAATAGGAAGAAAAGATACTGTGCATTGTAGATGTTTGTCAATACTCGCTTGGGTGCATACATAAAATTAGTCTTTTTGTCTCTTTTAACTGCTTACCCGGTTGAATGCTACAGTACCAGAATACCAGAGCGTACATACAGAGAGCAGCTTCAGTAAACCCTGCTTAATGGTACATATCTTTTTACTCATTTGATGAAATGCTGTAGGGAAAGAGAGAGGGACTTGAGCTACTCTGAGACTTTACAAACTCAAGATCTGTGTGAGCAGCAAAGCATTTGTACTGAAGAGTGAAGAACTGACAACCACCCTCTATCCTGCAAGGCCTTACAGTCATACCTGGGCTGCTAGCTTTACTCTCATCTGTTTTCACATATGACTAAAATTTTTAAGGTGGAAGGAAAGATCAAGACAAGATAGTGAAGACTGAAATACATGCGTCTCTACAAGTATGCATTTTTGCATTGAATTTTTTACACATTTACAGTCTTCTAGGAGCATCTGAAAGTCACAGTACCTAGAAGTAATAGGGGATCGATGAAACAGGTGCAGAAATAATTCTGCATATTTCTCGGTGATATTGCTATTACGTGGATTTGCAGCTCCTGGGCTAGTAGGTGCATGTTCCAGGATAGCTCCAAGAAGAGCATTTTTCAGAACTCAGTCTCAGATATGCTTAACTGTTGTGAATAGTATTCTGAGAAATAAAAGTTACAAATTCTCAGCCACCTGTGACTTGGAAAAAGGCATTCTTCTCAATGCTATTACCAGAGAATATATACAAAAAAAAGTCAAAACAGGCAACTCTCTCAGGAATAAGAAACAGTGCACGGCTATGATCGCTTTTATATCCTACAGCCTAATTTTGCTTGTTCATGGATGAAAAGTTAGATTCCTAATACTTCAGACAATGGGTTAGAAATGAGCCCAAGCTCTTCAGGCTGATGTTTACAAGGCAGATCTCTGACAAGCCATTTTACTGATATTCCTGAGCATGATATTGTATATACCCACTAAAGATGAAGATAGGGTTTGGAGGAGGAACATCTTCATGCACATACCAATTAATTATTCTACTTGCGCAGTCCTTATGAGACTGAACAAATTGTTTCATCTTTGTGGTTCATTGTCCCATTGGCAAGCTTGAAATAATTACTTGCAATCCTTCACTTATAAGGACCTACAGTATGAAAGGAAGCTCTATAGTCTTCCCAAACAGGCAGTAGAGAGAAGAGGTGTTTTTACAAATAATTCTCTCTGAATCACTCTCTGTATGTTGAATTTTCAGATTAAATTAAGGATTATTTAAGTATTTCAATGATTCAGGCTCTGGAAATAACTAGGTACTATGCAGAAACACCTTCTAGTGTTAATTATGATACATCTTTCAGGACGTAAGAATGATTACTTGTTGATAATTTTGCAGATCTAGCTAGAGGACAGGTGTTGGTAGACATGCCATTTTGTAAACAAAACAAAGAATTGTTGGGAACCCAGGAAAGGAATGGAAAATTGAATTTACACTTCCTTTTACACTTTCTTGTAAGAAAGTGAATTTACACTTTCTTAACTACTAGGAAATGGCCTTAGTTCCAAATTAATTATGCAAAATAGACTCCTCCCAAACTGCTCTGAACTTCCATACTAGGAGCATGTTTGCCTCAAACTGCACTCATCTGAGAGAAGTGCATAGATTTTACCATTCACCAAACCTAAGTTAGTAGATCAACCCCCATATTTTAAAATCCCATGAAAGTCACTATTAAGTGTGAGAAAACGAAGAATCATTCTGCAGAACAGCCTGTGAATTATTTGGTTGTACATAAGTATATGCGGTATGTGGACTGCTTTCAGCCTCCAGAGTCAGTCTAACAACTCCACCCTTGCTGTGGAAGTCATGATTTGGTGTACCAGCTCATGCATCCATACAGTGTTTGTGCTAGGGGAGTTTTAGATACACTTCGCCTAATTGAGATCAGAGCCTGGATTTGCCTAGAGAAAAAGCTTGTAATGCAATGGCTATTAAAGTACAGTTCTTGTTCAACCATCAATCTTTATCCATTTTGAAGGACACCTTACGGATATAAATTATGAGGTCTGTCAGGGGAAGGTTCATAGATAAATGGGTTCAGTCACCGGAATATTACTTCCTACAGGGCTGACTGCTGAGTAACAGTAAATTGTGGGGACTAAGGAAGTTTATAAAAGCCGGATCAACTCAATTGCCTCGCTCCCAAATCGACAGCAGCATATGCAAAAGCCAAGGTTATGGTGTCACATGGCGGGTTCAACAATGTCATTTTGACAATTACAATATACTTGCAGATTGACAATGTGATAAAATACAGCACTAGTATAAAATTGACAGGCTTTAGAACTTTAGATTTTTTTTCAGGTGTTATGTAGCTGCATCAAATATAACACATTAAAAAAATCCACCCCACCCTTCGAATTAAATAAACATTTTTTCTATCTTGATATCATCCAATGTCTGTATGGTGAGAGCCCCCAGCTTTGACAGCTCCATCATCTGTGTGATCTCTTGCCTTAAATTCTCATGTTGTAAAAAATGTACTAGAACGATTCTGTATTTTTATTTTCTGAAATGCTTGATCAATCTGCTTTGAAATGCACAATGTAAGAAATAAGCAACATCTCAATATTTTTTATATAGTTGTCACTTCTACTAATGACCATTATGTTTCATTCCTCCCAGCCCCATTTTAAAAGCTGGGGAAACATATTTGTATCGTCTTTTAACTGTGAGCTAGGTGCTTGCATGTATATCTGCTGTTATATGGGTAGTAGTTCTGAATGATGAAAGAAACAAGATCCTTAATGCATGACTCTTTGGCCTTACTCACAGAAAGAACTTGATATAGTTTCCTTGGATACTATCCAGCATGGATCTCAGACAGTGTTTTTATTTTCAGGGATTTTTTTCTTCCCCCCAGAAGCAGGTGGTACATCCTATTATTTGTAAAGAATAATGGGGGGTGTGTGTGTGTGTTTTCTGAATTTCTAGCATCTACTATTCAGAAGGATTGAGGTGCATCTTAAGTCTCACAAGGATGAAATACCTTTGTATCAGTAATTATCTCAGCAGCTCACCAAAGGGCCTGGGCTTAGTTAAACTACATCATAATGCCAAGGACAGAAATGAAATTTTTACAGAATTAATTCTATCATTACAAGTTTATCTAAGGATTTTGCTGACACAAAATTTGTTCCTTTTTTTCTTCAGAAGCTTGGGCAAATCATCACCTACTAGAGACATATAGTTTACAAATGGAGGCTGGAGGAAGACAAATTGAATAGAAAGAGAACAGAGCCAATTTAAAGGAAATTTATATTTGATAGAAATAGTTCAATTCAGATTTCCTGTATGATTCAAGTACAATTTTGGCTCAATCTAATAGAGGAATTACACTTTTTATTTTTATTTTGCAATCATTTCTAAAAGGAAGGAATGCAGGCCATTTATAAAGACTTAGCTTTCTGGTTTTGCTGCTACTTGGTGTAGCTGAGTACTCTGAAATGAGTGGCTTGGTTCTAGTTTGGCTCTAGAAATCTCCATCACCATTTTCTTCCTAATAGAAATTTTGCACCTTATGTAAGGATCATTACTGTTCCTGTTCTTGTGTTTTTCCATCGTTTCTGTTACTTCTGTTGTTTGTGTTTTTACATCAGACAGGCAGGTGTATGTACTATATTCTTAAAGTGTAATATGAATTTGCTGACTTGCATATGTCTGGATTTCACCCATAATTCCTGCCCCAAACGCTAAGGCAAGGGTTTGCCCTCTAAAATTTGATGCATACAGGAACTGCTAACACAGAGGCAACATTCTGATCAAAGATATCAGATTTGTAGGGAAAGAAAATCAGGATATGTCAAAAAATATTTTACATGGCCACTGTGTATTTGTACGGTTGATCTTTGATCTATCGATGTGGTTTGGGGCCAAAAGAAGTGCAACTCAAAACCTGTCAGTGGAAAACTGTGTAGATTTTCTGAATAAAGATAAAAATTAATTTTGTATAAACACCTAAATCAGAAAACCAGCCAAAATTCTTTTTATTTTTTCCTTACCAGCAGAAATTGGATATTTTTACAAATAAGTAGTTTCATACTGAAAACAATGTTGATGAAATATTTTCAATCAGATTTGTCTTTTCCCTTTAAAATCTGAAACATACTGATTATCTCTATAAAGAGTGCTAAGCACATGCATGCGAACACTCAAACAGAGAGAAGACAGACAGTGATGTATCTTCACTCCAATTCAAACTCCTTTTCAAAAATTGCATCAGAATTAGGTAAATGAACAGGTACTGCTGCTGTTTTTCCCATACCTTTCACAATCAGCTTTTGTAGTTTCTTCTTATTCAGTGTGGGTAGGGGTATGGAGTTATGTCTCATCCTTTTGTTTCGGGAAATACTGCTTCTTCTGCAGTAGCTTATGATAACCATTGTTATGTTATTTTCTAAAGGGATATTTTATTTTGCAAACAATAATTGTTTCTTGTTACAAATCTTCCTTAACAAGAGTCATGAATTTATCTCGCTTTCTTTTCTCTCTCCTACCCTAGATGAGACATTTTGTCCCTGAACTGGGTCCTAATTCCATAAAAATAGGAAAATAAAAAATGTTCGTGGCAAGCCCACAACATAATACATGTTTTCAAAATTACATTGAATCGCCCACCTCAAATGACTCAGCCAGTGGGTAGCAGCAGAGTCATTTCAAGTGGCTGTTTTCCAAATCAATGATTACTTTACCACATTTCACTATGGGCTGACTTTCTTCTTGTAAAAGGTATATTTTAGAGCCCAGAGACAAAAAGGTAACATCAGTCTCAGTCTTGAATCAGAAGTGCTATTGCATTCATATCGTTAAGTACAGATGTAAAAAAATGGAAAATTCCCCTGTTTGACAGGTGGAAGACCTGGAAATGAAAATAAACATCCTTGTGCATGGATATATATCTTTTGATAATCAGCCTAAACCAATGTGAAAATGGTAGAAAAAGTCAGAAACTCATTGAGTCTACTTCAGTTGTATGGTTTGGGTATTAATATATATCCATATATCCACATGTGCATTGTATATTTTGGTGTTTATTTTGGCTGAAATATTTTTGACAAAATATTTTTGGTGAGGATTATTAGCACAGCAGGGAAGGCAGCTGCCTGCTGCATTTTCACCAGGGCCTAGTTTTAGGCAGACCACAATTTGGCTGTAAAATTACAGCTGCTTATACCTGTGGGTGCAATTATTATCTCTCAGATGATGAGATCTCTCATATGTGGGTGCAATTATATAACTAAAGAGTAAAGTAATCTTAATTACAGCTGTGCACATGTACAGAAGGAAAAGTGTTAATTCCAGACTGACCTTTTAAAAAAACTGCTTTCCAATTTCATTCCAATATTGAACCTGCCTCTACTAGAGCCAAGTTCTACAAAAAATTACCTGTGAAGAACTTTGTTTTGAAGGCATTATCGCATTTGTGGGACTAAAGGATTTTTGGGGAAACATTTAAGTCTGTGATTTCGCACATCCCTAAATCATTTGAAAAGCAGGAGTCTCAGTGTACTTTCCAGCCTGGTAACCAGGATGTTGTTTTCTTGGAGGCACAAGGCACTTTCTTCAGCCTCAGGAGAGAGGAGAGATGGAGAGAAGCACATTCATAAGGTTCAGTTTTAGGTATATCTGGATATGATACTGAAAGTGTGGAGAGAAATTTTAAGGTATCTTAAAGTGTTATTTTAAATGAATCGGTTTAAACCCTGATATATATATTTTTTTTTAGTGTGATTGAAATACTTGTCCTTTTGTGGATATCATAAGCCACAGGGAATGACTCTTTCCATATGTGATCTTTTCTTTTAACTGTATATTGAATTCCTTGAGTTGCAAGCACTCATCCTAGGATGACTGTAATGACTCTGTAACATATCCATCTCTGAATAACTTAAATATGATCTCATTTTTCACTTATTTTCAAATGTTGTTTTGACAGGTCACTGTTAAGGCTGCCTGACACACCTGATGATAAGATGATGATTCACTTGCTAATTATTTTGCCAAGTATTAATCATTTGTACTGAAATTTTATATTCCAAACATCTATTTGGGGACATTTTTTGTTTTATTTTTTTAGTTCAGTTGAAATGGTCTATTCATTTCTGACAATGAGGTGGAAAAGGTCTTCACTTTTGGTGTCATGAAAATACAGCAATCATTTGTTTGGGAAATTTAAAATCCTTAATGTGTTGGAGCAATTTACATTCTCCAGGCTATGTGCAGAAGTCTTTTGTCAAAGATGTTGTTCTTAGTCAAATACTGCATTTTTCTTTAAAAAAATCTGAGATTTTATCAGACCAAGGCTTATGGAACCAGTGAGTTTAGGAAGATGGCAAGGTAGCCCAAAATGCTCCGTGGGTGAAGGACCCTGGAGGGGGATGATAATTAGGTACAGAGTTTCTGCACAGTGGGATTTCTGCTGAGGCACTGGGGCTGGCACTGCCGGGAGTGGATGGACACTCAACCTGTGCCATGAGCTAGACTTCTGCCTTCTTTAGGTAGCATTAGTGTCCCCTCTTTGGAACATATTCATTCTGTTAATTTTTGCTAAATGCATGTTTAGACCATGGCTAGAGACTTACCCACAGATGTCAGTGGAAATGCAGGGCACGTGCAGTGGGCATGTATCACTCTTTATGTTTTTAACGGTGTTAATAATATTATATTGATGATGTAATATGTGCTTTTGCAAATAGGAGTTTTAGCTTTTTGCAAACAGCAAAAATCCCACATTAGAGAAGTTGTACATTTATTTTAGTTTGAAGGCAATGTATGAATTCAGTAATGTTAATTAAAGAATTAAGTATTAGCAGATTTTAACATTCCTAGCATGCTTTGAGGATTGATTAATAAGGGTAATATTTAGCTAGCACAATGGAATCATTTTCAACATCATTACCTTGTCCCTTGAACAAGTCAAGCTTGAACCCTCGGGATTTGGCAACACTTTGTAAAATAAACATTACCAAACACATCTGACTTTCTGAAGGACAAAACTTTTTATAATAATCAAAGCATTTGAACAGGAAGTGATGCAAACCAAAAGGAGTGACTTGAGATCAGGATTAGGAGAACCATTTGGAGGAGCTAACAAAATGTTCTTCAGCCTAGGAAAATTACATAGAAACTAAAGTTAAGCCTAGATATACAATGGGAAGGCTGACTTGGAAGCACTGGAGTCATAGCAGCCAGGAAATTAGTTACTGGGTAAAGTCACTATAGCTATTGATGAAGTGACTTACTTATCAGATCTTTACATCGATTAAGGAATAAGAAAATAAGAATATATACAGTATAAATAATAACACATGTAATATATACAAGATAACATATAAAAATAGACATTCAGAGGGAGTTGCAAGGCAACTAAGAAACAATCTATGTGGTTTGATGCCATAAAATCATTACACGTACATTCCACAGGCACCTTAATAGATGCGTTGCTAGAACAAAACGAGAGCAGCAATTTCTAGTTATCTCCCCAAAGATGTCAAAACCAAGCCAGTTTATGTGTTCTGTGAAATAGGCTTGGTAAAATTCCGTACAGGAACTTTATACAAGAATATTCCCTGAGATCTAACCCCTAGGAGGGTTTAGCCTTGAAGACAAGCATCTTCAAATTTGCCAGGGTGAAGCCTGAGATGGACCTGAGCTTCTCCATGGCCTTTCAGGACTGAGGTCCTTCTACGCATACTCAGGTGCAGAATGATGTGTAGAATAGGTTTCATTAATACTGAAAACTGAAAACGAGGTGTGGTTCCCTTCACAGCCAGCCCAGCAGGGCTTACAGATCTGGACTTGACTCCCGAATGTTGTGTTTGATTTTGTGTCAGTTTTTTTTTTTTTTTTTTTTTAACTGAATCTCAGTACATAACAGTTGTAACATGTAGATATCTAACGCAGTTTCAACAGTGTCTGTCTACATGTTTGTGAAGACATCACCTATAAAACACAGTCCTATGTCATGACTTCATTTGATAGATGCTCTTGCAATCATAGTATCCTCAAAGCAGCAAAATAACTGCAAGAAAAGCACAGAGCTGCTTGGGCTCATGCAGATCAAAAGCATATGGACCGTCCATGGGAAGGACACAACATTGAGTTTATTATAAACAGGCCTTTGACAGATCTTCTGATATTACTGGTTTGCCTGGTTACAGTGTAGGAAGACAAGGACCAGTCAGGCCACTACTGAAGCAAGAGCTGTTTTTTTTTTAAGTGCAGGTGGTTAATCTTGATAGATGGGATTACGAGCCCCAGCTGAAAATGAATCAAGTGACTGCCTGAGATGTACCTAATTGCCATAAAGGCTGAAAGAACCCCATCCAAGAAAGTGAATTGCAGAAATTAAGTTGGCTCTGGCAGTGTGTAGGTACTTAGGAAGAACTGCTCTGAGTAGGAATGAGGTCTTTGATTGAGGAAGGGTATCTTTTGACTGACTGGAAAATATATAGATCTGTTCTATTTGGGATCTTAGGCATGAGAAAAGGGGAAATGAGGTCTTGAAAAAATTCCGGGCTTTTATTTTTCTCTTTTTCTCTCCTTCACCTTTTTAATATTTCCTAAGCTAAGATCAGCTTTCTAAGGTCAGGTTTCGTTATCTTATAGGGCAGATTTTATTTTTTATTTTTAAGGCTTTGAAGTGAGTCCTTTCAACCTGGATAGGCTCATCTCACCTCCGCTGAATACGCTGCATTCTTCTGCTTTATTCTTACTTATGTGGCTTTTCTGCAGAGAGTCATTCAACAGATTAAATAAAAACAAAAGAAGTTAGCGTTTGAACCACTGGTAGAAAGAGACAGTTTTCAAAATAAGCTAGCAGGTGGGTAGAGAATACCAGAAAAAAGGATTCCCAAACAGGCATTCTAAAGGTCTGTATAAATATTATATGAAAGAGGAAGATAGAGTTATTCAATTAGTAGTCTAGTTTCAATTTCTTATATGAAAGTTCCATTAAAGAAACAGCTCAAATTCTTTCCTACTTGCCCAAACTACTGTCTTCCACATTTAAATAGTTGGTAAAATTATTTGCAAGCAAGTTGTCGCCCATAATGAGACCCTCTCACTGAGGGAGAGAGGGAGATTTTGAGAGTGCAGAGAACTAATAACCTCCTTTTTGAGGCTCCATCATCCTCAGTAGAGTGTATCATATCTCTGAAAATGTCAGAGGGTTTAGTTTTTCCAGTGTGGTTATCTAGCACTTTGAGAACTTGATTCTGGCAAACTACTAGCTGTGGCTGTGCTCAAAATCAGCCATTAGGCTGTATGAGTTAAAGATCAGTTGTCCTGAATGTGGCATTGGCCCAAGTCTTACAATAATGAAACTTTACAGTGGATTTTTTCTTTTTTTAATCATAGGAAGAGTTCTGCTATCTTAAATCTCACATAGTATGCTACCTGTCAACTGCCATATAAAATAATATTTAAAAACATTTTTGATGTTCTTTAACATGTCTGCTATTGGGTACTTAGAAGCCTTGTAAGTCCTGCCTCTTCCTTCAGTGTACCTACGTGAGCACTGGTGTACCTGCATAGTGTCTTATTTAAGCCTACATATGGTTTGTGTAGATTTAGTGGATTAATCTTCTAAAACAGATTTCCTGCCACCTTAACTGTATTAAAGCTGACCCATCTGTGTATCATAAAGTTTTAGATAATCACAGTAGGCCTGTTATACCTCCTGCTGTAGAAACTGCACCTGGGATTTGGCCAGGTTATCCTAAAAATCACCCGTCCTTGACAATTAAAAAGGGTGTCACAGCAGTAACAAACCGGACTAAAATGAAATGGCCCTTGAGGCGTCACCCAGCAGTCTGCTAACTGGGCAGTCTTGAGAGCAGGAAGGCTGAAAAACAGCCTGGCATGTTTCCGAAGCTATTTTAATGTTGCTGATTTATAGTTCTGTTATTTTGCTTGGAGGTTGAGAAAGAATAGCAAAGTAAACATGATGGAGAGGGCATCCACTTAAGGCTAAGGTCAATTACTCAAGGGAATAAATGTGCGTAATTGTACACCTGATAACTTACAGCATAAATAGACTGTTGATTTATATTATAAGTCTTAAACTGCAACCCTTTTATCCAAACAATTATAATAATAGGAGGTTGATTATTTGTATTTGTTCCAAGTACTTGTGACAATCATCTTTGCAAAGATACAGGAGAAAAATAGGCTAGTGTTCTCTTTGGCAGATATCCTTTCTCATTAGATGACAACTAGCGTTGTGGATAAACCTTTTATAGGTTAGGGCAGACAAACACTTTAATTATGCTTGGGAAGATTTTAATTCCCAGATGCCTAGATCAGAGAATCTTCTGGCGTCTCAAGTCATTGAATAAAAAGCATCTATCTGTCTTGCTAGTTCAATGACTTTTCATTAGCAATGATGTTTTGCCACTCTTCTCTATTCTTAGCATAACTACAGTAATTAAGAGGCAATTTTTAAAATTCTGTGTTGGAACTCAGCTCAATTCAGAGTTAGCTGAGCTCAGGAAACCGATGTCTGTCAGGCAAATTGGAGGCCCAGTACCCATATTCCAGGCCAAAATTGCCACTGCTAAATAGTATCGGCATTCCCAAGCAGCGCAAGTCCAATCCTGGAAATAGCTGCTTCGACAGACAGACTTATTCTTTTGTTGCATGTTTCAGTTGTCATGGGGTGTTTGGGGGGGTGAGGGCTTGGCAAGGGGGTCTTGGCAGGGAATAGGGACTGCATGAAACTAAAGCAGTTTTCAAAAGTCGGCGCAGTCAGACATTTTTCGTCTTCCAGAGAGGATGCATCTTTTTTTCCTCCAGCCAGATTTTCCATGTGTCTTGGCTGCCTCTAAGTCTGAATCAAGGTCCAAATCTGCAAACTCATGCATTTGAGTAACCTTATAGATATGCTACACAAAAACATTAAAAGATAACTTAAGATTGCTTGCAGATAATCACAATTTATCATTAAACCTTGTCTAAAGCAATTTTCTCTTTCTGTTTCATTGTAAGTCTCTGTTATCCTTTGCAGATAAAAACAGGCGTACACTTCACTGTTCTTTAATTTTCCTGTTATGCCACTGGCTAGTCTGCCTGAATTTTGTGAGTTTTGTACATAAAAGTTTCAGCCTGGGTTTTCCTCTACTTCTCCAGAACTGAGGAACTTTACAGTAGTTATTAGCTAAGCCCATAACACAATAACAAAACCTAGTTAAGCTTCATAATATCGTTCAGCTTTATCAAAAAACTGCTGTGACCTCAATAAACCCACTGCATCCAGACTTTTCAAGAAACTATAAAGGAAAAAAGTTTTTCTGTGTACAGTATTTACTTTGGCAGCTAATCCTCTGAGTTCTGCACAAGTACCTACAAAAATCTCAATTTGAGGGTATTGTTTCAATGTGTAAAAAAAAATCATTCATGGATGTGGAATTATTTACAGAGTTTGGTCCAAAAGTATCTTGTTAATTAGCAAACCTTTCCTAATTTTCTCACCCTTAGCAATCACAGAAATTATATTCCTGCTAGGTCAAATGATTAACGTGATAGGAAAATACAGCAAGGAATTGCAAAGTTGTTCTTTCTGCTTCGCCTTTTAAAAGCTGCCACTCATTCAGCTCTCTTCTTTTTACCCAGTGGTTTGTTTGGGGGGGTTTTTGGGGTTTGGTTTTGGTTTGGGTGTTGGGTTTTGTTTTGGTTTTTTTTTTTCACCCCTGTATTTTTTTTGTGGAGCTAATGACCAGGAGGCACAAGCATGTGTTTGGTTTTTTTTTTTTTCCTTTGGGTTCCCCTTACTCTCTATCCTCCTGAAATCCCGTAAATGGCTATGAAACTACTTCTTGGTCACTGAATACCTAGCTGGGATGCATCCTAACAGGATATATCATTCAGTGGGAAACAGTGCTGGAACATTGTCTGAGGACTTGTTTTCAGGACAGGAAAAAAAAATGTTTTGCTTTTCTTGGAAGGAACTTTCCGCTTGGGAAGAGGGGAAATATTCTGGCCTCCCAAACAAGGAGTAGTGTTGTTATGTGAGAGTTATATTCTGACCTTTCAAAATGTGTCTCCAGTCTCATATGTAAAGTCCTGCTCAAGACACAGGAACATTATTTACGCTTGATCTATTAAATGAGTTAGTGGCTTGAATGTGCATGGCTTTGTGAATTACTAAATTACTCTTAGTAAAATGTGGGTTTGGACCAGATTTTTCAAAGGGCTCTAATTTAATATTAACCATTGTAAGATTTATAAGATTTAGCCATGTATTTGTCTGTGAGAGCAAATTAGAGAAATAGGTGGCTAAGTAATGCCATTTTAACCTGCTATTAATTCAAGTACAAAATTATGCCTGTGAAAGTATAAGCCATGTTGAGTCCTGTTTATACAATTTGAAAATCAAAAGCCTTTTATATCCCATTGTTAAACATATATTTTATATGTTCAGCAGATATGTATTCTAATACAAGCAAGAGGTCATAATTTCTGAAGAGGCTGTGGATGTTATTTTAATAGCAGATTAGCACATTAATACATGTTAAAAGGCTATCCCTTGCTTCAGCAGATTGTGCTCAGCTATGAAGATAAAATACATTTTCAGGAGTCTCCTATAACTCAATTTGGCATGAACTGTGTCAGCACCTGCCTTACCCATGATACTTTACCTTTCTAGGTGTGAGAGCATCCCCTTGTTGGTTAAAGCATTGGATTATGTCTAGTGATGAAGGACTGAGGATAGCTCCAGAATGGTGCTAGCCAGAGGGTGAACATAAACAGCTTTATTACAAATTCAGAAATAGCTGTTAATGACCTCCACCTTCTAAGGAAAGGGAATTACTTGCATACTTTGTAGTTTTTTTCCATATGATCCCTTAATACAAGACTAAAAGATCTTGTCATTTCTCAGTTCTGGAAGCATTACTAAATGAAACTTTGTATCCACTTCTTGTCTTGCAGCCACCATTGAAATGTGTGGCTTTGGCAAAGCCTGGTATATTTCTGGGTCACCCCGTTCACCCTTCATGAAGAATCTGGCACGTGCCAGGAGCAGAGCTCAAAGCCGGTGGCTGCAGGGCGGAGGCAGGTCAAAGAGCTGAAGTACAGTAATGCGAACTAACAAGCTGCTAGATCTGCCTGCTAAAATTCCTACCCAGAACACAAAGAGGTATTGAAGGGTTTCAGTTTGCAGCCTGTGAATGGGAGAGTGTTAAGCTAACACTTTGTAAGTTGCTGAAGATGGAAAACATCTGTCTCTCTCATTCCTTCTCAGGGTGTCTCCTGGGACGTGTGAGTCAGCCTCTCTCCGCTGAGTGATTCCTGAGCCCATGCTCACCCTGATGAAGAAGTATTTTAGGAAAAAAAGTAAGGAACATGTTGCTTGGTCTCCAGAGAGCAAAATCAAGGGAAGTATCTCTGCTATGTAATTCACTGACACACTAGGTTTGGTTTCAGGGAGGCTAAACATTGACAAAGAAGAATGAGAGAGAACTGGCACTGTTCTCCCTGTATTTTATACCCAAGCAACACACTTTTAATATTAAAATGGTGGTGGATGAATAGGATATGTACCACAAAAGTGTTTCTTACCATTCATGTGGATTACCTTAGAGTAAGAGTTTTATTTCTGTAATCGAAGTACCAGTTGTAATCAAACTCAGCGTTGAACTGAAAATTCTCTTCAGCTTTCTAGTTGTACCACAGGGTTTTTTTCCAACAAGAAAAAAACCCCAACCTTTCTTTTGAAGAAGACTTTGAGGTGAAGTCAACAGAGTCAATTTATTTCAGCCGAGTCAGAGCCACGGAGTTAATCTCAGTATCTGATTTTAGGAATAATTCTTTTCCACCCTCTCCATAGTCTTTTATATTATGAAATATTTGGATAGAAATTCTCAGGCTGACTATGCACACAATATTTGGGGTAATATTATAAATTATTATTTCTTTCTTGAAACCACTAGGCAATGAATAAGAGAGAGATGTGCCATGTTCTGCTTTGAAATCAGAAGTTTTCTCAGTAGTGAAAAAGATGGGTTTAAAGGGCCTCACTTAAAGGGGCCTCAAGCGATGTGAAAGGGCCCCACTTCTAAACCAGTGTTCCTGGTGAGATGAATAAAAACAGTTGGACATTTATCTTGGAACAGCTATAATTCAGTTATAGCTTCAGAGCTGTTATTTCGTGTCATTCTAGGCTGCCTGGAGTATCTCACTCACAATTAATAATGCGTACAATAGTATCAGCACAGAGGAATGGATTTAGAGTAAAACCCGTGAGTTTAAATTCAGTTTTTCTGCAAAAAATGATAATGTTATTGATGTTTTCTTTGGGAAGGAAAAAATTAATCAGAGTGTAATGTACTTTCAAGGTAGAGTTGTTCATTACTTGTTTCAACCAATACATCTTGGTTTTTTTGACTACATTGGGAAGCTGGAGTATAGAAATGTAGATGTACTGTGAAGATCTGAGGATAATCTTGCCCTTAGCTTGACGCTGCTGACCCATTCTTCAAATCTCTTATTTATGCAGTTAATACAGTTCAACATTATTATGTGATGCAGTTGACCTGAGTGCAGCCAACGGCTGTAACCAGGCTGAGAGAACTTGTATAAATATGTGGTGAGTAATGGGAAGCATGCCTTAAGCCTGCCCCTTCACAAATTCTATGCATTTTCAATGTGCTAAGTGTAGTACAATTTATTTGTTCACAGACCAAGGCAAGGCATTGGAATCTAAAGCTGTTGATATCCTTTGTTTGAAATAAGAATGCACAGTCAAAACAGACAACTAGCGGGTTTAACAGAAACGCACAGAAGGGCAGTCACATACAATCAAAGTCACCGGGGTTTTTACTTCTGGCACGCTATTATATCACCCTCGCCTCACAGAGGCATTTGCTACTTCCAGCATGTAAATGCAGCCGTTGCTCCAGCAGTGCGCTCTGCCTTTCACACTGTAAAGCTCTTTTGCAAGATTGGGTCGTGCGAAGAAAGGGTGTTGCTCACCTCTCTGCCTTCTTCTTTTTTTTTTTTTTTTTTTAATATGTAAAGTGATGGTACTTCCCTCCTTTGCAGAATAATATTAAGTCCTTGAATGAAAGCAGGGAGGTTTAGGAATTTTCTTCCTATCTTTTCATCACTATGTTTTTCCCTTCTTGCCACGATGTGGAGTTTATTCTCAAATACCTTGAAATCTCAGCATAATTTTAGAGTTCTGCCTCTCATGAGGGGATCTGTGGGATTCTTAGATATCTCCTCGTCTTTAAAAGGGTTTAAAAGGAAGAAGCAACTGAACTCAGTCTGGAGCCAGGATTCCAGAGCAAGAACTAACAATCCTGATTTTACAGTTAAACTCTGCTTTTGCTTGATCAGTTTGTGACCTTTATTCCCCAAAAAAATAATTTTGGCTTTGGGTGGTATTAGTAGCAATAGTATAAAGCTGCACAAAGTTGGCATTTCCAGTAGTTCTTCACGTGTGCCAGATCTCTGCAAAATTATATCAGAATTTTTCTGGAAATATAATTTTGCCCATCTACAGCTGTTCTGTTCATTTCTCTCCGCTCATTATTGTTAGTGAAAGAGAGAAAAGACATAAAATAGTTTATTTCTTAATAAGGCCAAGACATGTACAGCATGACAAAACATTTCTGCTGCAGGGACCAAAAAGTGCTTACATCCAGCAGAAAAGCAGGCACGTGGAGACACACTTTGAAGAACACCAACAAGAACAGAAGGAAGAGAGGAGTAACTAGCCTCTTGACAATTGCCAAAATTTCTGCTGACAACAGAGAGATTAAAATACTTTAGAGAGAAATCTGACTGTAATTCACAGAAGATGGGGAAGAGGTGAAATAAGGAAAACCAAAGATGAGGGAGGACTGTTTGCCTAGAGTTTTTGCCTTTGCTAATGCTCACCAAAGTTCTGCCTGTATCTGCATATCTGTTTGTGCTCATTTACCTTTTATTTTCCATCACTTGCAACAGACCAGGTGATGTTCTGATGATGAAAAGCTATGCTGCTTCACATCTGCTGGGGATCTGTCTCTCAAACAGTGAAGCGATTCAGCAATGTTAAAAGTAAATTAAGACAATGTGTAATTTTTATGGGTATATCTTTTTAGTTTCCTTCTAAACATCCTTCCCCTTTTACATTTCTTTCTTTTTCTTTGTTCTGTGTTAGTTCTCATTTGACTTCCCCAGTAAGGAATAAACGTCGTGCTATAGCAAAAGCAACTTGTGACCGTCTCTTTGCGTTGATGATTTTGCTTTAACTCGGGCAATAAATAGGGCACTACAGACTGTAAATCACATAAGAAAAGCTCTAGATGAGAGCTCTGACCAGCAACAGTGTGCTCACAGCTCTCATTTACATCTACCATGTGAGAGAGGTCTAGAACAACTGCTGCTAAAAAGCAACACCTCCAGTAATAAAAGGAAATGAGTTGGTAGGCATATGCCCAGCTAACTTCAACATCATAAAAGGAGTAATTATAAATCATTATTCACTAAATAGAAGGAAAGCTAAGCTTGCCACAATACCTTTCATCTATCTGAGTGTGTAGTATATAATGGATTCCGTGCTGAACGGAGCCTGAGAGATACCCCAGGAAGCAGAGCAATAGCTTACAAAACAACTATGAAATCAATCTGTAACCTGGGGGGAGTTTAGATTTTTTTTCCCCAATATAATTGCATGTTACAGTAATACATACTATTCTAGAAAAAGGCATAAATTCAATTAATTTCATTTTAAATACTGGTTTTACAATTCTCCTCTGCTATTTTCTAATTATTTCAGGTGAGACTATTAAAAAATGAAAGAGAAACTCTTGGAAAAAGGTAAATGATCCAGTCTAGCCTAGCATGAATAACTAAGCTGCAAATGACTGTAAATTGAGAATAAAATATTTGGGAGAAATGGTTTTTCCTACTTGAAGTCAGGAAATAGAAACCAAAGTGGATGCTTCTGTTGTGCAGGCTTTACCTGGTATCAGGCATAGGATTTACTGTGTTTGAATAGAGGGAAATCCGAATGATACTCTATTGTCTTCTGAATTATTGTCACACCTGACCACAAAAGACAAAAAGGGATGGCGCAACCAGACTACAGTGCCCTCCAAGATTTCCTAGTCCAGGGACTGTGAAGGTCCCTGCTGGCTCGGGTACCTGTGTACCTGGAGAACCCCCAGGCAGCAGCCTGAAATAGGGATTTAAGGCTGTGAAAAGTTGAAGGAATGCAAACTGCTTACAGTGACTCAGAGGCTCAGACATACGCCCACCATTCGAAGCTTGTCTGCTCAGTATGCTCCAGGCAGCAATTCCTGCCCTTCCCCATCGTAAAAATCCATTTTGAAATGCATCTGTCAGGAGCGGAGACCCTCCTCTTGCCACTGCTGACAGAAAGCGGCGAAGTTCCCCTGAAGAATTGTGTAACTTGTGTATTCGTGTACCTGTTTTACATCATCTTTCAAACCATCTGAAATATCTTTTTCAGGCTTTTCCTCAATCTGAAAAAAAAGATTCCCTTTTACTTGTGTAATTCTGGAGCCTTGCAGGTTGCTAGGGTTTTTTTAAGTTTTAAATAACTTTTATCTCAAAGAAGTTTACTATTAATAATATATTAAGAAATCCACACAAAACAAACAAAGAATTATTTGGAAAAAAGACATTTCCATTTTCATCTGGTTCTTAGTAATGCCAGTGTCACTTGGCCCATTTTTAAATTAGAGAGGAACAGACAGTAGAACCGAAAGATCCCGTTAGGTTTTCAAAATTACATTTGACCTAATAGTTTGTCCCAGGGGTGACCTTCTTGCTGCAGAAGGTTTTCTCCACATGTTTACTCGCTGAAGGCCTCGCTGTGATCAGCCCCACAGCCAGGTCTGTCTTTTCCATCCCCCACCATCTTGGGTGTAAAACCTCTTATACCCTCTAGTTTGTGCCCCAGGCCTATCTCTCTTTCTCATAAACCATCTCCCCCTCCTCCAGACCTCCCTTCAGGTCGTATCATTACCATTCAGGCGCCTTTGTTTTGTGCTCCTGAGCTCATCCTTGTTAGCTCCATTTACTTTATCACCTTTGGACTGCTCCATTCTCTCCTGTTGTATGGGATGACATCGCTGCTTGCTCTTAGCTTCATTCCCCTGCAGCCACTTCATCAGCTGTGCTTGACTGGCCTGGGACTTGGGAAATTATATCTTTGGATCCTTTCTGTCCCAGACAGTCCCATCAGTTTTCAGTGAAAGCATTTTCTGGAGTAATGCAAAGTTCATAATACATAAATAAGGGATAATGAATAAGGGATAAATCACATGTCATTAAACAACTAGACGATCCACTAAACCAATAAGACATATCATCACTGTTAAGGAATTACTGTGATAAGGCAACCGTGTAACTATTTATTTAGAATTTGCTGTTTGTTGATGACTGGTTATCTGGGTTTACGAGGTTTTCTGCCTTTGGAAGGGTCAAATGGAAACAAATAATTTTCATACTGATGGAGCTGATATAAGCAGAGATTCATCTAAGAAACATTCAATTATTCCAGACAGTAGTTAGTAAGGGATTAACTTTTGAACAATGTTATCAAACTAAAAAAAAAAAAAAGCCAAATTTATCATAAATGACAAAAAATCATCTTGCACAGAATCATTGAAAGTCTGAATTTATTATCAGAGAGTTAAACCCTTCAGGCAAAGAGAGGTCACTTACTAGAACAATTTGGTTTTCGTTAGCCTAAACCTGTGTGACCTGTTCATCTGTCTGTGTCCTATAAAATATCCTGTTAGTACATGCAGATGCAGTATTAGCAGAGCAAATTATATTGTCTCTTTGAACTTAAGAATTCTTGGTACAAGTCAATGAAAATTATCATGTTCCCCAGAATCCTACCTGACAAGCCTGCCAGCTGTTTGGAACATGCTTCCAGGAAATAAACTGCATACGATACCACAGAATAGGGATAAAATTGGAAAATTTTACTCCAAGGTAGCCAGGAGTGCTTTGAAAACAAGGAATTACTTGATTTTGTGAGGAAGGACTGCTGAAACAGCTTAGAGAGATGATAAAAGAACCGAAGAGATCTCAAAGCAGCAGCAGTAGCTTTGACTTCCTTACAAAATCGCCAAGTAGAGCTGCTCTGCATCTTAAGGCTCACATGACAGCAAGTTGCTGTAAGCATCTGTTCAAGCGGGTGACACCAATCTGTTCTAATTTTCTTTGTCTAGGTAAGATCAGGGTGGTGACTTTGCACTTTATGAGTATCCTGAACCCACATATACAGGTGTGGGTAATGAAGAAAGTGAAATCACTTTTCTTTCAAAATTAAACCAGTCCTTTTTAGGGGAAATATTTGCAGAGATGTTTCAGGTCTGCAAAAGCAAACTCACTTTCCCTTCAAGTTCTATGTAAACAGCCAGGCAAATAACAGCCAGATTCTCAATCAGTAAATCTCAAATAAAATTGTTCTTTAAGTGTCCATCCCATTTCAAAGCTTCCTGTATATTTTGAGAGTCCTGCATGCAGAAGATACTCAAAATTTAATGTAAAACAACTTATATTTTCTACACCTAAAATTTAGGCATAGATCTAAAATGAATTGTCTCATCTTAAGCTGTTGAATATTATCATTATGCCATTTTGGTGGATGGGAATATGTCAGTTGTAACGGCTAAGGACTTGTCCATAGTACATTAAACATTGAATACTATTCAGGTAAGCAGTAGATATTTTTTGTTTAGAACCTGTAAAAAATACTCTGAAAATATATAACCGCAGAAAGTGCTGAAAGGATACTCCAAAGCTGCTGGAATTTCCAGTATGTTATGCAGACCTATTTATAGCACACATTTTTAGTGTCAGTAAGAACTGCTAAACAGAAGACATACACTAAACCAGAAATATTTTCATGGAAATTCCTAGTAATTCACACATCTTTATCCTACTTGCTTAATAAATATGAGTCTTGTCTAACCTCGAAACATTTAGACTGTTTGCGGGACCAAGCATTACAGCAAAGTCAGTGCTCCACTAACATTTGTCATGAGACTTTGTAAATGCTATGGCAAGCAACCTAATTTTGGTGCTAGTGTCATCTTCCCCATGGGCTGTCTGAGCAGATTCCCTGGGGCTGCTTGCCCTCTAGTGTCTCTCTAGACATGGTTCCCTTCTTCTGTTCCTCCCAAGCTCAAAGGTGAGAAGATATTTCTTCTCTCTCTTTAAGAACATTGATGATTTTGTCAAGAACCCATTCTTATTGTGGGTGTTTGGTTTGCTAGGGCCAGGGGCCGGTTCCCTTTCACATACCTGAAGTCTCATGTCACCCTCACAGTCACCCACAAGCCGAGGCAAGATGCCTGCAGGCTGCTTTGCAAAAAGGAAGGAAGTTTCTGGAACATGAAGGGGAAAAAAAAATCTCACAAAAAAAAGCAGATCCTGGTAAAAATTGATCGTAGAATCATTTAGGTTGGAAAAGACCCTTACTATTATCGAGTCCAACTTAACACTGCCAAGTGCACCACTAAACCATGTCCCTAAGCGCCACGTCTACATGCCTTTTAAATACCCTCGGGGACGGGGACTCCACCACTTCCCTGGGCAGCTTGTTCTAATGCCTGACAACTTTTGGTGAAGAAATTTTTCCTAATAGACAATCTAAATCTCTCCTGGTACAACTTGAGGCCATTTTCTCTCATCCTATCACTTGTTACTTGATTTTTCTTTTAAATATGGGCATCTTTTTTAAAATAAAAAAAAGGCGGGGGAGGGAGCATTTCCTTTTAGTATTTCTTCCTTAAGACTAAATGCTACAGCATGCAGGAAGACTATGAGCATGAATGATGGGAACCTAAAAGACTAAGGGTAGAAGATTTGTATTATCTCCCAAACAGTATTCCCTCTTAGGCAATATAAAACCAGAACTGAAAGTTAAAAGTTTAAAATTCATCCATCAACACAGTAAGGTCCATTTTTTTTAGATGAAACTCCACTACTAGCATTCTTCTGACCCGTAATTCTGCAGGAATACTGGGAACTGAAAAATCTCAGGTGGTAAATATGATCCTGTAAACTTGAAACTGAGAAAGAGCTTTCCTCCCAAGCTTGAAGTTGTTGGTTAAAAGAATTTCCTTTCCCAAAAGCAAATATGAAGTTGCCAGAGAGATATTGTGAACAGTTTTATTACCCATCTGCTTTGCAATAATGTACCCGTTGGCAACCTGATTGCTCTATGCAAAGGCAAGATAAAGGCTAATACTATATGGGCTCAAAAAAAGACAGATTTTGATTTTACCTCTGTACTCCAGTGTAACTCCTCTGATACCATGGACTTACTTGTTATTAAACTGGTGTGAAATCACATTCTTAATCCTGAATGTGAACAAAGAAATATATTACACTGTAAGGGGAAAGTGGGGGCATGGTAGGGGGTGAAGAGAAAAGAACACTCAGCGCATGCAGTTCACAGAATAATCCCCCATGTGCTTTCACATTAAAGTATGACTTGCCAGGATGCAGAGGAGGGAATCCACTTCTGAGGGTAAAGTAAACATTTGTCTCCTAATTAACAGGTTCTGCTGTTAAGCGTTTCACATGCTTGGAAAGCAGAAATTCTTTAGGTGGAATTTGCATATGTACTTGTGCAACACATTTCTGCTTATTTTGTTCCTTTAGATGTTTTCAAAAGCTTTAAGTTATGATTTTGAATTTCCAGACATTTCTGCCAACACTAAAGAGCTATTCACCAACTTTACAAGAACTCTGCTGCAGTCTCTTTGTAGGAGAACAGTGTGCTACTTCATTCAAACTTAATGAGTTGAATAACTTGGCATCTAATTGGACTTTAGATCACTGCTTGTCTTGTTAATGCAGTGTTAAAACTGAAGGTGACCAGATGTAATCGCAGTAAAGACTATTTTAGTACTCAGTATGCTACATGAGATCATATTTTAGTTCTTATTAAATAGACTTCATTTATTCGTGCAAAATCCCAAGTATCTCTCTGTGCAGGTACCTGTTGAGCACCCCTCCATGCTAATTTGTGATACAACACTAAATAATAATGAACTTAAGAGTACTTAAAGTGCCAAAAATACCCCTGGGAAGATACTTCCAGCAGATAAAACTACAAGCTTCTTATTTGCTCTAAATTTCCAATCTATTAACCTGTGGTCCAAGTTGGGCTTCCTTCCGTTTTACCATTCTGGGAATGAAATAGGATGGCTAGATGGTCTTTAGTTAATACAGGCAGCTTTATGTCTCATTAATATGCTTTGGGGCTATATAGGGATCTCAAAAAGATACCCCCAAAAAATCAGAAAGGTAATGAGTATAAAAGACCAAACCATGACCCTGAATGGTGATGTGCAATACAGAGGAGCGAGAGGTGAATTCAGAAGCAGTGCCAATTTCTATGGAGAGAGCATAAATGTGGAACCATTGAAGGTCTCTATTCTGCGGTACTTGAGCATGTGTCTGTTTTGAAGCATGCGACTCCCTCTTACCAAAACCCCATATACAAAACTGCATATAGACATACTCTTGGGTCTTTCATCAGACTTAAGTCCCACTTAACAATTTTGGTTATTCCACAAGGCCTAAAAAATTTTCATTGCCTGTTCCAGAGCAGTCACCATGTCATTTTTTGAACACTTGCCAAACTGCGTGCCCTTGTTGTGCAGTCCATACAATGTAATTTAAGAGGGAATATAAGGGGAACAGACATGACTTGAACTATGTCTGAAAGACTGATCCAGATTTGATTGACGCCTTATCTTTTAAAGCCTTATAATCTGCTGGACAGAATATTGTAGGTGCTCATCTGCCTTGAGAGTTAGATTTTGTACCATACTATTTTATAGCTACAGTCTAGTGATTTATTCATAGGAATAAGCTATCAAATATTAACCATTTCAAGGAAAAAAAAAAGTTTATGTAAGTAAGGCACACATTTTGAACAGCAAGCCTGATGAGTGAACACTTAACGACATGCTCTGTCCTTAATCTTGGTTAAGTAGTACACCATATTCATGTAATGGAAAAAAAAATCTGAAATGCTTTAGCACACTGATAGTGATTTTTGTGCTTTATGAACTGTACCACAGGTAATATGTACAATCTGAAATGTTTGTGAAGCCTTAAGATTTAGGCTACCTAGATCTAGTGGTACTAAAAGTGAAATGTGGTCAAGGCGGGACCATTCCTTTTTCCTTCAGACAGTAAGAATTCAGTCAGATACAGTCTGCTTGAAATAAAAGAAAAACTACTGGGGCATAGGGAGCGGGCTTGCATTTTTTGCACTTCTTCTTCATTCTTCTAATATTCCATACATATTTTAAAGTGCTTGTCGCTTCCAACATCACAGAAAGTTATTATGCAGATACTTGATCTGCCCCAAAAGGAATTCAGCATTTCAAGGAAGCCATTAAATTATGCACAATGTTAGCCTATGACCATCTATTCTTATCTCTATTACAGTTGCTGCGTATCTTCTATTTCTGCTCCCCTTTCACTGCTTTCTTCCCCCCACTGCTTAGTTGTGTCCTAGTTAAAATTCAATAGCAAGACCTTTGGGAGAAGTACCAGGTCATCCATTGATACAATTCTGTGATCTATGAGAATGGCAGTGAAAATAAGTTTGAATAAGAAAAGTACTGATGATTTTATACATGCTGTATCATACTGCTGTTAAATATTTCAGTTAAAGATTGGAGGTGGAAAAATATTTTCTCTCTAAAACTATTTGGAACATGTAGAAGAAAAACATTTTTATCTTAAGATTTTCAAGTTCATCCAGTGGGTTTTCAGCGGGAAGACATTTGTATCCTAAAAGATCCAATAGATTCAGAAAAGAGACTGCTCATTTTACTTCCATAAATCATTTTTGCTCGTCCTCTTCACTATGGGGATTATATAAAGGCTGGTATTTAATGGAAGCTTTTCAATTTGCCCAAATACTTTAAATTGGCAGGTAAAGGATTTGTGCGACTACCAGGAACTTCAGTTTTTCGATAACCTAGAACTACATCCCCAAGGAATGGGGTCTCTTTCTGAACTTGGATACTTCTGTTCTCCACGATCAATTAGCAAATGTGGAGAGACTCTGCAGAGACCTTTTCACTTCAGTGAGGATATGTGGGAGATGTATGCAGACATCTTTGTGATTTGTTTGGCAAGGATAGGTCCAAGTTACATTACGGGAGCATTTCTGAGGTTATTTGGAGTCTTTGAAAATTAAGAGGCTTATTATTTTCAAATGATCCCACTCTGACATAATGCAGTGCTTGTCTCTTAGATGGCATTTTTAATTCAATTTTTGTCACCTTCCCAAGGAAAACAAACTATGTGTACACTTCAAATTGTGAACTACACACACAGTGTGTCCTTTCATCGCACAGGAGCTCTTTACCCATCTTTTGACCTGATATCTATCTTTAGGGGCACCGCTGAGCTTAGTCTATGACAGGGAACCACAATAGCGTGTTTATCAGCAGCTAATACTCTCCTGTGTAGCGAACCTGAGGAATCGGGGATTTAAAAAGGCAAGCCTGGCGTAGCCCCACCACAGAGCTTTTGTGGAAAAGGTCAGCCAGAAAGTCAAGTGGTCCGAGAAGCCCCGTGGACAGGCAAGCTTTGTGGACAACAGCTACTCTCTGCAGACATCGCTTGGGTGCTGCTTACAGAGTTACCTGCTCAGACAAATTAATAATAACCTCTTACTGTGGAAGGTGCTGAGAGCTCTCAAGTGATACCCGTGTTTGGATATGGTGCATTTCACAGGACCAGACCTGAGAGCAGGAAATTATCTTCAGAGCTCTTTCATTTTAAAATAGAGCTGTATTTCGTTAACCTTTAAGACTCTATGAGGAACTGTACTGTACATTCTCTTTAGATTCAAAAATCTGGTTTCTATTAGTGAATATATGAACTTTAACTCTGTTAAACAGAATATATTGGTGGGAAGGGGAATGCAGTTTATACAGTAAACATATGCCTGTGGGACTGTGAAGAAGTGAATTGTTAAAATGGTTCCAACATGTAAAGGATGCATAAAAATCTCACAAAAGCCTGAGAGATAAAGTTAATGCTGACAGTGTATAGTGCAGTAAGCTAATAGTACCTTTATTGTAGACATCTGCAGTGAAGGATCCTCTTGGGATTACCATTTGCTTGCCCAGGGAATTTGTTGACATGTTAGATGTCAGCACTCACAGGTTTTATGGACTGGAACAGAAGGGTGTTTCTTGATCCAAGTTTTATAGGAAAACTCTTTTGTTAGTGCTGTAGCATTTGATAGTACTGTTGGACTGGGGAGGGAGACAATTTGTCAGGTCATAGCTGGAGACTGGATTTGTCCATGTGTGCCGAGGAAAAGTATTCTCTAGCAGAATACTCCTGACATCGCATAAAGTGTTAAATGTTAGCTTAAAATCATCTGTACCAGTCTGAGACTTCAGTAAATATTCTTAAGCAGTCATTAAATTACAGAGAAATTCCAATAGTATTGCATTCTATATCAAATATCAAATGAAAGCAGCATCATTAATGACACATTAATGAATACCACATGAATTAATAATAATTGGCTACTTTTTGAAGTCTCCCTGGCTTCCATCTGTCTCTTAAATCACTTCAAATAATTAATTGCTTAATGCTTTTCACCTTTGACAGACAGAAATAAATTGGAGATTAAAAATACCTGTGTTGGTGGTGGGCAGAGTGAAGTAGTATGGCTGCTTGCTGCCCATCTGGAGGGGTGATGTGTTTTGCCCTGCAGAGTTTGCCTTGCCCAGGTAGTAATGCACAGATAAAGGAGGCTGATATGGTATTACTTGTTTTAGTCAAAAATTCATCCGGACCCATGGATTTTTTTGCAGTGTTCTCTCCTTGGCAGAGCTGAATCAATACTTCTGAAGTCTCCAGTCCTCTCTTTGTAGCTCTGCTGCAGGACAATTGCTGATGATAACTTTCCCCTTTAGCTTTTCTGTGTCAGTAGGTGACAAGGTGGTGCACCAGAGCCTCTGTCCCTTCCGCAGAGATGAGTTGGGGTGTCAGAGGTCTTTTTTAGGGTCACCTCCCTGTCGAGAACTGCCTTATCACCTTGGTCAATAAGGGACCAACCAATTGCAAGAAATTCCAGTCCCATGGACCTGGAATAAATATGAATGACAGCCTTACATATATGTAAACACTTTAATGTAACATTGTTTATTCTGGAAACTGCTTGGTACTGAGGATTTTAATATTATTTTTATTGTTTTTATTTATAGATACTAAAGAACTCAGTTGCTTAGAGACCTGCATCTTTTTATCTGTGCTGAAAGCCAGGTAAGGTCAATTATTCAAATAAAGTTGTAGTGACCAGAGAATGCATGAGAAGCACGTTAATTTTTAATCAGTTTGAAAACTGGGAAGTCAGTCATGATTCTTTCTTCTCAAAAGATTTAAAGTTGCAGATTGTGCAGTCTTGCCATTTCAAAAAGTATGGGAAAATGTCTGGGAGAAGCTGTGGCAGGAATTCTTCCCTATTTTATTCTGCTTTATTCCACGAGCAGCAGCCTCGTTACAGTGCTGGATGTTAGAGTGCTGGATGCAAGAGTATTGCTTTTGTAAACATTATAACTGGCAATGCCAATATATGTTGTACTGTCCAGGCGATGTGTGAGCTTCATACCTCAATTTATTATTCTTTAGTAATTTTTTTAAAACTTTCTTTTATGGCTTTACAATAAAGTGTGCAAGAGAGAGAAGGCACAGGTGCTCTGTGATTCAAAGTGAGGGAAAGCCCAAATGCCTGTCTCTCAATCTCTGATTAATGCAGCTCACAGCATTCAACTACTAATGCAGAATTTAATCCTACTTCCAAATTTTCCCTGCCTCAACCTTTTAAACGTGATATCGAATAGCAACCTCCTACTTTATTCTAAATGCTTTTTAAATGTACGTTTTCAAGCTTTAAAGTTAGTGGAGGAGTTCTTTGTATAAAATTATATTACCCTGCGTGCGTAGAGAAAAATGGAGGGCATCAGGAATTTGTTGTGCTAGAGAGTGATAGCTGCTAGACTTCCAGATATTTAAAGATATGGGAAAGTATCTGGGAAAGATATTACAGTTTAAAAAAAAAAAAGTTTCTTCTGTGCCAATAATCACCGCAAATTCCTTGCAGAAAATTCCCCAGGCGAAATTGTTTCTCATAGGTGTAGTTGTGCTAGACAGAAGGAGCTGCAGGGGCTGGTTCCCAGCCTGGAGAGCCTGTATTCTCCCAAGGTCAGGCCCGTGGCCGTAGCAGCTCCAGCTCTAGTACTGCCAAGCTCTGCCTGCCTGAAGGATTTCTGCCCTCTCTAATGCTGTACGGTGCATAAGCACAGCATTTGGGGAGGGGACAGAACAGGGGAGTCAGGTATTAATGGCAAAGAAAACTGCAGGTAGAAGGCAGCAGTGGTGGAGGAGCAAAGGGGCTCGCAGTACCGGTGCCTGGGAAGCTGCCACCGCCTGGCTGTCCAGCCCCGTCCCTGTGCTAGACGAGGGGTTGACGCAGGGACTCTGAGTAGCAAGCGGAGCCAATAATAAATCCTGCAGAAGAGATAATCTGAAAGTGTGGAAAGATTTGACTGGAAGGGAAAGTAAAGGAAAAGGGAGATGTGATCTAGAAAAAAACATATGAAGTGGAAACAGGAAAGAAAAGCAAGGGGGAAAAAAAAAAAGAAAATAAATGGGGCAAGCAAACTGAAAGCAATAACAACATAAGCTCAGAAGTGTTTTGCACTGGTATTACAAAACAAAGATTCCATTGGGAAAGGAGGGCAAGCACTGGGTTGAGACAAGAGGCAAGATTTCACTGTGCCTGAAAGCATCTTGTTGAGATGAATTTTCTTTATGCATCCGTACCCTTTACCTAAGTGCAGTAAGAATAGTTTGGGGCTTGTTGGGTATGAAATATATTTATGATTTTCTGCTCTCAAATAAATGTTCAATTTTGTTCAAAAATTGTTTTCTTTATTTACCCAGGGCATGTACTTATACTGCCAAAGCTAAATGTCACTCCTATCTGCTAGAAATATTTTGTTCTGGGTAATAGCCCAATGCCTTTAAAATTCAGACTATTATGCTTTAGTTAAAAATAATGGGCAATATAGCTGTATTTCACAATGAATAAGTGTGTTAATTATGAGACAAATCACACTAGATACTGTTTGCTGCTCAATTCTCTTTGAATTTCAATGAATAATAACTTGCTTTAAAATAAAGGACATTTTTAATGCATCCAACAATGATGAAGTAGACTAATTACAGGTAATAAATACATTTTTATTGAAATCTGAATGACTACACTTGTCATTGGCTCTCAGAAGTATGCTATACTCATTTGAATTATATACCTTAATATACATCAACTAGTTATATATTTGTTCCCTTCCTAATTAAAAAAAAAAAATAAAATACAAACAAGGTAGAATTTCATCAAACTCAATTTTCCTGAAGTCACGGAGGTAATGCTCCTCTTGACCTAAATAGAAGCTGTGTTCATTCTGCATTTTAAGGCAGGAGCAGTCTGTTTACCTTAAGGCTTCTGCAAAACAGAGCAGACAGCATTAGAAACTAAGAAGTAGTTTAAAAGGCAGGGGGAGAAAGCAGGGAGAAGAAAAACAGTGCTAACCCAGGGCAGTACTAACCCACTCAGAGTTTGGCTTCTTGTGGTATGCTGGCCTACAGGCTTCCTCCCAGAGCTGGCAGGATTTAGGCTGCCATTAGCCTCAAAGTTAAAATCCAGACCTTCTTCAGAGCAATCCTTTTCCTCATCAGTAAAGAAAAACTGCAGGCTCCATGGAGTTCTGTAGCAATTTCTTCTCCTGTTTCAATAAAAGTCATATAAGCATCTTTAACCTCCTGATGACAGAGGCACTAAGCAGTCCCTTTGCCCCACCATCAAGAGTAATTTCAGAAACGCTGAAAACTCCTTTGCCTGGCTGTCACAAGCATATGCTCATTTAATGGCTACAGGAGAGAGTCCCTAGTTCAGCTTCAAAGAGACCATTTATAGTCCAATACAGGTTTGCTCCTGAGTTAAAACAGAGGCAAGGTTGTTCTGTGCCTTCTGATATTCCCCAAGGCAATGGGAATTGCAGCCCCAAAGACATCAAAATAAATTGTGCCGGCCCAGCCCTGGCAGCTGCCTCATCCGATCTCGGGATGAGATCTCACTTATTGGCAACTTGGGTGTCACCTGCAGGCAGAAAGGCTGTGCCATGGTGCTCCAGGCCCATGACAGGGAGAAAAAAAAAAAAAAAAAGAATCCAGAGGCTGTCATCTCAAGTTTTAATTTTGCTTTGTGTATGCCTCAGCAGCGTTCACTTAAACTTAGCTGTTTAAGAGCTTATACCTGCTAGTAAATTAATTTGCTGGAATATTAATGGAGAGGGAGCACAAAGGATACAATCAGTCTAAGTTAATTTCAAAATTCAAATTAAATGATCATGCATAGGTTGTTTTTCTCCAGTATTCACCATTTCTAATTAGGATGCAATATGACATGTCCTGTTTTCACATTTCATATGCTGCATATTTCAAGTAGCAAATCTAGACTCTCGAGATGATGGCTGGCAACTCGAGAGAAAGAAAAACATAAACAACTTGGAGAAAAAATTGAATATAATAAAAATAATCTTGAAAATATTCCAAGGCTAAGTCAATTCGGAAATATGTTCAAAATATGGAGTGTGAATGTTGAGTTTTCCATAATACAGATGGAATCAATGCAAGCGGAATATTGGCTACAGGTTAAGTTCACCTTATCGATAAAGATGAACTTTTACAATCTCCACTTTCTGAGGGATCCATCATGTGGTTCCTATCAGTCCTGAAAAAAAATCTTTCCATCGTTAAGAAGGTTCCATTTTTCACTTTAACAGTGTCTGAAAACAGTTTCTCATCAACTCAGTTCCTAAAGAAACTTAGCTACTGTGTTTTTTCCATTTCTTCATCTATAACAATATTCTTTTTTTTTTAGAGATTAATACCAATTTCTTAAGCACTATTGAAGAAAAAATATATTTAATAAATAATAGTATTATACTGAAGGTAAAATTTAAAGGGCACAGTGGACTCTGCAAGAAAATAGTAAATTATATAGCAAAACATAAATACCCTAAAAAAAGTGAAGCAAGTATCTTCTATGAAGAATATGCAGTGCACATTCCAAAACACCTGTTTATGACTGGAATAAAAATAGTGAAGCTAATGTGGTGTTCAGATCTTATTCTCTCCCTACAATTAACTGGCTGATCTAACACACACGTAAAAAATAATATTTCCACTTGGCAGCAAACAGCTGGCAGCAGAATGAAAGTCACCAAACAGTGAGTTTGTGGTTATTGAAAATTAACATTGAACTATTTTGCTCTTAGATGGGTCATAAGAGTTAGAACAAAGTGTGCGGTTTCCAGGCTGGTGGAGATGGCAGTTTTAGGCACAAACTCTAACCAGAGCTAAACAGGGCTGAGTAATCCTTGTCTCAGAGCTGCTTTCATCAGAAGCTGCTGGACAGATGCATCAGGGAAAAGCAGTGCTGACAACTATGTGAAGGCTAGACTCAGCTCAAAAGCTCATTTGACATATAATCAAAACCCACAAATGGAAAAACTGAACAAATTAAAAAGCCTCCCAACATCTTTTCCCTTATATATAAAGCAATAGATCAGCTTTCTTCTTGTAGTTCAAGTTCAAACTAAGTCAGTGTCCCAAACAAGCATGAAAAATCACATCATTTAAATAACATATAAGCTCCAATTATTACTCTGTAAGTGATATTCTTTAGTCCTGTAATCTGCAAGTACAGAAATTGTTTGTGTTTGATATTTACCAAATATAATAACAGCACAGAGCTTGATCATTAGCACTTAAGAAGGCATCATGAGCTTCAGTAACAGTAAGTGTGTTATCAAGGCTAATTGCTCATTTCATTAGCTTCTCAAAGTTGTGCAATTCTTATTCAGAAGAATAGTAATACTGTTCTTTTTTCAAGCTAGTTCACTGATAGTTTCACAAATTGGCAGAGAAATTACATTTTTCCCTGAAGAGAAAGAAAAAACAAAAAGTTGGAAAAAATTTAAGAATGAAGAAATGAATAGCAAACCTCAATTAGTTGTGCAATGATGTAGTATCACAGTGATTTTACTTTGCCATTAGAAGGCCTAGTTCTTGAAAACTGTTCCTGTTCCTGGAGAAAAAGATCCTTCAAGAAAGCAAACATGCATTACTGAGTTGTATGGACTAGGATATCATGGGAGACTTCTCTGACGTTCAATTCAAAAGGACTTTTGAGCATTGGTTTGCTTTTATCTCAGTGGCAACTCAGAAGTGTTAGTTATCCTTGGAAAGTGCTTCCACTAAGTCCAGAACTCTTTCTAGAAATGTTTCTCTATTTGAGAATCTCTCTCTCTTTCAGACTTCCCTGTCACTAAGGATTCCTATGCTTGTGCTAAATATAAGGAGGATCTAGCTCAGACTTTTCGTAGTATACTTTAAAAAAAATCAGCTTTAAATCTCATCTGGTAATGGAATATCCTATTAACATGACAAAAGAAAACTTCATGTATTATAAAATTATGCTTCACTGTGATTATTTAGAAATACAATATTCCTGTAAGTGCATTTAAATTACAATAAGCAAAACAGCACTTTATGAAGAGTTGGGTGGTGTTGGGTTTTGGGTGATTTTTCTTTTTAATGGACTGAACCACCCACTAAAAGATTTCTGGTTTCTTGGGTGATTCATTAATGCTCCCTTCATTTTCCAATTTCTATGGGACCATCTGGCCCATCTTTGTAGAAAGGCATTTAGCTGTAAATATATTTTACGGTCTTTCTCAATTTAAAAGTAGTTGCCCAGCTGCTTCACAGAAACTGTCAGCAATTGGTAAACTCCTCAGAATTGCCAGCCTTCATTAGTAATCCAATCAGGATGTAGTTTAAAATACTGAAAATCAGATTATGCTCCATTGGACAGGAATTGGAGTGACATGATGTGCTGGGTTATCTTATTTTGCATCTGTGATTGCCTTTAATCCAGGAGATGCATGCACTTTCTCTTGAAGGGAGGGCACTTAGGCTGAGATTGGCTGTCCCTATGCATGTATGTGGTCGTGTGTGTGTTCCCCAAAAAAGAGCACTGTTCAGGTTTTATCTGTCTCATTGAATTGAATTCAATGTCAGGCATTGGTAGCATGAGTTATATGTAGCATTGGCTAGGCTTTTGAGGTCCTGTTTTATCTGCTTTAGATTAATTAGAACTGTAAATTTGTGTTTTCTGATTTGAGTGGATTTTAGATCGGTCCCTTTCTCTCTCCCTGTTATCTTCTGTATTGTCAAAACCATATTTCTTTAACAGCTGGCAGTGCTTGCTGGTAATAAGATAAAAAATATGGAGGTGAGGCAATGAGGCTGGCACTTGGCTGCATTAAACAATTGCATTAGTACATAATTTCTGTAGTTGCAAGACTCTCTAGTACAATATGCAGATGGGAATATTTATAAGAATAGTCTAATTAAAATTAATTTCTACACATGGAGAATCTTATGCATTAGAGATCAAGCTGTACAAGGACTTGGATGGATACAGAATTCTGTATTTATTTATAAGGCACCTATATTGCTCAAATAAGTGTGTGCATAGAAAACCTGCCATTTTACACTGGACAGTACACTCTTTTGACTATTACTTTCAGTATTATTAGATTTCCTGCTGGGACAATTCATATAAGCCATTAGTGAGGGAATAAAATTTACCCTGTCTAGCTAACGGGTGTTTCCTACAGTATATATCACCATGTTACACTCAAAAGTAACTTTGAACTTTGTGCTTTATACAGGTATTCTGAGTTGCTCATTGCTACAATAAAAGAAAACAGAGCACCCAATACCTGCTACTCAGCTGTAGAAATCTCATCATTTGTTAAAGGCTGAAAAGTCTGTTCATTTTTATCAGTTGGATGCAATCAGGGTTGTATTATAGAGCTTTTATCAATTGTACTTTATGTGCCTCTAATTAGATGAGCCTTTGGGAACAGCTTTGAAACTTACGAAGAGGACATGAAAACTTAATGTAAAAAATTCTATGACACATTAATACACTACTTCCAGTTGAACTGAAGATTTTCTAGGTGTGAGATATAAAGGGAAATGTTAACAGAATAATGCAACATCAGAGAAGTTTGTCTAGTCCTTATTTTGAAGAGAAATTTAGAAATAGGTAATAGTGTGAAGATAGATTCTGACAGACAGGTCTATACAGATTAGATAGAAGATAAATTTCTAGACAATCATGTCTTTGGGGTCTATTCAGTTAACAGGACAGAGGGAGAACATTTAAGTGAGTGGAGGAGAAGAGAGACAGAAATTGTGTTAGGGGTTTGAAATCATTAAAATTGCATTTCACTAGTTTTGTCAAATCTGTTATTGAATAGTAATAAAAAATACTAAAACTAGATGTCTTAATGGTATGAAAAGATTGAAGTTTAGTGAGTAACTTCTATTCTTTGGGAATACTATGATAATACTTTTCTGACACAAAAGAAAATCATCTTACAGTTCATTGTGTAATGCATTCATGTCCTCCAAGCAATATTTTTGGTTAGCTTTAGGGAGGAAATTATGGAGTGCTAGAAGTGACAAGTATCCATTATCAGATGTTTGGTAGGGGTAATTTTCCTTAATTAAATCCATTGGTTTTGGAGTCATTGGCACTCAGCTAGCGGAAAGTTTCAAGATAACTACTTTTCTCATAGGCAGTTGCATGGAATTATTTGAATGTGTTTGGTTACTTTATTAAATTCAGAGAGCTCTGCTGATTCGGAATTTCATATCTTTTCATTTTTGTCTGCTATCAATGTGATCTGTGGAGACTTTGGCTTTTCAACTAAACGCCCCAGTTCAGTTCATTCCAGGCATAGTTTGAAGACTCATCCTAGTGGATAATTACACATTTCATGGCATTTTTATGAGCCTTTGCTTCATAGCTTGTGGATGTCTGTATTTCATAAGCTTTATAGTCCATGAAATAAAGGGGTTGTGTTGCAGTATGTTCAACAGCTTATACATATAACCTGAATGCTAATTTTTAGGAACCGAGATTTTAGACAATGGCATTATTTTCCTCTTGCAGTTGGGAGTCAGGAATGACTCTACTGAAGTGAATGGAACAAGGCTAATAAAAAGCCTTTGAAAATCCTGTTGGTTCCTAAATACAATACGGCTCACAGTGGAATTTCCTCTAATCTCCATGGAATTAGGAAGGAACTCTGTATATCTTCATACATTTTTGTTGACTATGAGGCTGCTAAATGCAGGCTATTCAAGTAAAATAAACAGTAATGTACAATATTTTTTTTCCATAACCGAAAAACTAATATGTGAAGTAGTGATTGTATCAATACACACTCAACTATCAGAAAAGTAAGCAAAAGGGAAATGAAAAATGGTACATGAAGGGAAGAATGAAAAAAGGAGGAAAATGCGATCCAGCTGTCATCTCCAAAAAAATGATCCAAAGGAACAGCTGCTGTCAATTCTCAAGTGTGAGAAAACAGCTTCCATGTTCGTGTGAAGACTGCTATCGCTCTGTCCTTGTCATATTTAAATATTAGGCTTACTTTTGTTTAACTATTCAGTAAAGAGCGGTTATGAAATTTCTTTCCTACTGGATTCGGTGATTGATCCTTTATTCAGATCTTCATAAAATATCCACCAAGATCTACCAGTGAGTTAGATCTTTTGACTGGTAATACTGCCAATTTTATTAACATCAGTGCAAAAGGGGATGGAATATTTCTATTCAGAAAGCCATAGTTTAAACCCAATATTTTATACGTTATTAAATGATATTGCTATGGATAAAGCAATGGATCTATTGGATACATAGGATATATTCTATAGCTCTGGCTTAGCCTTCCTCTGTGATTTTACTGTCATAAATGATTGCACAGTATACTAGGGTAAATCACAGAGATTTCATAATTTCTTCCCTTTTTCTCTTTTGGTCTGTTCCTTGTTTCTCTTCCCTCTTTCACTTCACCTACATTAGCAGTAGGGAAACGAGATAAAAAGATCAATGGCATGATACTTATCCTTCCACACCACTTTCTATTCCAAGTTGCCAGTGTTTAACTTGTGGATGAGGCAGTATTTAGCCTTAAGAGTTCTCTATACTATTTAGGAGCAAAATGCACATGTACATGCAAAACATATGTGCACATATTAACATATTTATAGATTTATATACAATTTGTATAGCAGTCAATTTTCAGCAAAGCTTTTGTAGTTATACAAAAATCCAAGGATGTTTATGTGACAAAATGAAAGAAAGGGAAAGCTGATAAACTATGAAAAGTATAATTCTCTTTAAGAGTGCTAAGAAAATGCAACACGTTTCTACTGCAATCCACAAATTATTCTTAGAGAGAGATCTCACTGAGTAGAGAAATGTCTGTTCCAATATTACTTTTAAAATATTAAAAGTAACTGATTAGATATTTCTCATTTGATCTATTTTGGGGGGGATCAGCTCTATCACGTGAGAACCTCAATCATTTTGGTATTTGATAAACACAATACTGAAATGCTTTGTCCAGATATTGTATAAAAGCTTACAGACTTCTTAATATTTTCAGTGGACCTTATAAGAAAATGTGCAGCATTTTGGCATGTCTTTCCCTAGTCCCAGCCATGACCAAGAATCTCAGAACATGAAAAAGAAAATAATCCAACAATAAGTTACGTGAAACTTGCTTGAAATTAAAATATTTTACTTGATAAAGATTCACATCACCTATTGTTTTTAGTGATTCCTCGGTGTTTTTCTAGTCAAATAAGACTACCTACTACAACAAGATTTGAGGTAGGCTGCGTTTCAATGACTAAAATGACAAACTGGTGGATTATGGAGGAGGAGATGAGCTCTGTAACTTGGCCATTAGTTCAGCCGAAGATCTGAAGTACTACATTTCAACATCACTACCCCTTTGTTTATGGATCATTTAAAAAGGGGTTCTAATCTCAGGGGACTTCTAGTGATAAAAAATATATCAAAGAAAATGAGAAGGACATACTTTGTATCACTTGCAGCCTCAAAGGTCTCAGGAACCATATGTGAGAAATAAAAGCATAGTTATTCAGTGACTGAAAGCCTGTCACTGGTCAGAATGGTGAGTTTGATCCTGATGTATAAATGGGGAAAACAAAGTAGCTTTAGAATTTTGGACGTGGGCTGTATAACGTTTGAGTTCTTTTACTGAAGTAATAAATTTAAAAAAACAGCATAATGATGTGGGGTTTTTGTTCTTTTTTTTTTTTATTTTCCAACCTAACCCTTAACTTGCTTTGGCTTTATTTTTGGATTGTTTACTTTGTATTTATAAACAGCATTTTTGAGCTTATTTTGCAAAACTACTCTTTTTTTTTTTTTTCTAGTCTGTATTTTTAATACAATGCATTAAAAGTTAATAGTAAAAGTCTACAGGAGAACTATAAATTATAAGTAAACCAAACATCTGAAGTTAATTTAGTATTGAAGGTTTGGTTTGAACCTGTGACACTTTGAAAAAAAAAAAATTGAATCTAAACCATACACAACAGTAGATGCATTGATTTTTGTGTTTTCCATTTTACATAGTGGACATTGATTTGCATTCCTAATAAGGCCATTAATAACAGAGTGAAAGGAAGGGTAATAGTCATGTGGTATATCTGTAATATATAGGAATATCAGTCATTAACTACTGTGCCTGTAGTCACTTAGCACAAAAATGTGTATAGTAAGAGGGCACCTATAGACAAACTGAGAGAGCATACCACAAAAGAGATTTTTGTGAAGATTTTACTGGTCTCAATAAAAATCAATACTTACTTCAGATATTACTTATTTGTGCCTAAATAAAGATGAGAATCAAGAAACTTTAAATTAAAGGAGACATTTTTATTTAGAAGGCTCTTCTTTGGAGGAAAGAGGATGCATTTAAATGAGTTTAAACATGGTGGAAATTAAATGGTAAAGTGCATGCTATTTTATTGGCTAGAGTGAGCAAGCAAGACAGCAAATGTGAATTACAAAAGGAGAAAATATCTACTCAATGTATTTTAGTGAAAATAGTAATAGTGGCACAACCATCCACCTGAAGAATATTTGAAGAGGGAAGAATCCACCTGAACGATATTTGAGCTTTGGGATTTTAGGAAGTTACAGGGAAAATGGATTAGCAGATGGGGACAAGTGGTATGAAAAGGTGTGTTGTTGCATGATTACCATCACAGCATAGCTGGGAACACAGTTTAGCTCTAGAAAACACAGCTACCAATGATGGAATTGTAGAGATCATCAAGCTTAACACATTCAGATTCATAAAAAAATCATGCATGTGTTACCAGTCTCCCTGTTGTCTGTCCACTCATATTTTTTCAAGGCACACAGATAAGCCTAAGAAACACTAAAATGTAGCTTAAGTTGTAAGTAGCAGTTTTATAAATCCAGAATAACAGAATCACAAACCTACCTGTTTCACATAAATATTAAATACATGAAATGTTACATAGGTGAAATTAGAAATCTCCCCTAACATAATTATTAGCTTGTATAGACTCCATAATTCCATTAATTTATCCAAGAACTTCTTTAGTCCTTCTCTCTGCAGAGGGTTAAGGGTAGAAGGTGGCAAAGAAACATTAGTCTAGAAAATCTCTTGTTCTCTTCCTAAGGACGAGGTCTATCAGTTAAAATCTTGTGTCTCATTTCTTACTCACTATTTTTATCTGTGTTGAACATAGTACTGAAACTTGCTTGCTTACTGTGCCAGAAACTCCCATCAGTCTCTTGCATAATTTGTTTCCAATTTTTTTTTTTTGGTTCCTTAACTAATGCTATCATTCCATGCTGGACACACCATTTCATCTCTCCTGGAAAGCTCTGACAGGCTGCATTGTGAAAACAGCAACTCCCTTCCGTGGTGAACGGTGCTGCCTTGTACTTCCCAGTCCCCTCAGTCCCATCCTTTCCAGCTGTCTCCAGGGTTCCCTTTCATGTACTTTCATAAGTATTTCAAATCAAAGTAGTGCTGGTTCTAATCAGTGTTTACTGATCTTTCCGTATCCCTGTGAGTCACAGTTCTCACAGTATGCTCTCTAGTTTGTTTTGCCCATCCAGTCATTGCATACTTCCCATCAGTAAGTATGGAAGACCATCTATTAAGCTGCTTTCATACAATGACAATCACAGAATTTAGTCTGTGTTTTATCTACGTACTGAACTCACCTGTTTAAATGTTTGTCAAAACCAAATCCAGATACTATCTGATGTATATGTAACCAAAAAGGGATGAATTTTCTCGCATTCATAGACTCCCCCAGGACCCTTACGATGAGATGAACAGTAGCAGACAATAAATTCTTGCATAAGATCTCCTGATACTCTGAAAGGTCAATCTTTGCTTAAGATCTAACCAGATTAATACCATTTTACTGTTGAAGCAAAAAATACATGGTTAGACAGATGCCATGTGCCCACCTCCTGGTTCTTCACAATCAGAAAAAATTTTAGGCAGTTTTGTCAGCTACCTGAGTTTTCTCCTCTTTCCTCCTAGGCCTTCTCAGAGTATGCACAAGTTCAGAACAATTCAATGATAAGGACATTGCTTTCTGAAAACTGCACATCTGCCATTTTCAGAGTATGTGTGGAGGTGTCTCCTGCCAGCTGCAGTACAAGTTCATTAATTTTGAAGTCATCGAAAAAGCCACTGAATAATTGATTGTTTAGATAGAAGTACCTCTTTTCCATACCTGCAAACATTAGTGGAGAATCTCTTTGTCCTGTCAGATCTGACAGCCACCATCACCTTCCCTGAGTCTCTTGCCTACTCACCATCATTTCAAAGCCCCTTTTAATAGGAATTATTTCTGAGAGTCATAGCTTAAGGACATTTTGCAACAAACCAAAATGTTCAGTTAGTATTGAGGCCGATAGGCAGAACCCAAAAATGTCACTTGCTCCAGGGTTTGGCATTTGTGCTAAGCTTCCTCTCAGGTCTTAACTCTGTTAGCTTGACAAGACTAGTCCTATAAACATTGTTGAGTATTCTCTAGCTTTCTGTCATTTTCTGGATAGCCACTGGTGAAGCTTGAAGATGCAAAGCAAGGGCAAGAGCACTGATCTGTTTGACTAAAGAATTGTTTAACTCCATGGGAAGTAGAGGGAGCAAAGTCTGGTATCTTGCTGAATCCAGCCACCCCCTCCTGCTGACCAAGGAAGCTGAGGCATGGTTTTTACTCTGTTTTCCCATGAGCACAATGATTCTTCCTTGCCCTCAACCCTAGCATCTCCCACAGATGTCATGAGAAAGTCATTTACAGGCAAAGGTCACTTTCTTTCTCTACGCCTGCTCCGAATTTCCTTTTTCAGAGAACATGTTCTGTTCCTAGTCTTCCTTAATTCTTCTCTCCTGAGATTGTTTTGATTTCTGATCAATAATTCCTCTCCATGTATCTCATGTCAATTAAGCACAGTGAGTAAACCCATTTTTGGAGAGGATCACTGCTTTGGATAATGTTTATCTCTGTTAGCAGAGTTTGAATGAATTACTAGTTTGAATAACTGATTAAATTTACTGAGATGTGATCAGCATATGCTCAAAAAAATAATTGGCTTTTGCATTTCTTCAGTACCCTCTCATCTTTGAGGAAATCTGTGAAGGATCACGTATTCAGGGTGTATATATGGACACAAAACGTATGTTACTTACACCCTAGAAACATTTCAATCAAATTAATTTCATTTTTGCTTCCATATTTTAAAAGATTACATGCTATAGTGGCATACGTGCTTGGGAAAATAACTCACTCTTGAGGTAATTGTCCAGGCATAAATCAGTTTGACATATTCTGTCTCCATGGTTAGGAATGGCATTGAAAAGAAGGTAACATAATTTTAAAGTTAAAGAATAATGTGGGCCAGAGCAACTGAGACAGTAATGAGTAAAAATTGCTTTTCATTGTGCAAACTTGAATATAAAAGAACCCATAACTGAAAAAGAATCCAAGAAAAAAGATAAAATCCAGCATCAGTTCATATTTGCTCTTTGAAGTCTGATTGTGTCCACGGAAAATGAATAAAAGAAACTGGGACTGCTTTTTTTCTGATGATCGGGTTTTTTAGCTGTTGACAATTCCAGGTTTTTGCCTGTTAATACACTGTGTCAAGTGTAGATTTAAATATACATAATTGGAGATCAGGAAGATTCCTTTTAATCTTTCTTAACTTCATTGCCGAGCGTAGTGCTTCAGCATTGGAATGACATGCATATTGCTGTTGAAATCAGGATAGAAAGAATCAGACCAAGGAGACACCACTCTTCACATCCCAGGATGTTCTGCTTTATCAAAAGAGTCTCAGGGAAGCAGATTTATCTGAGAATTGGCAGTGCTATAGAATAACTGGCAAAACTTCAGTTTTATACAACGTTTAACATGAACTTTTTTACCTGTATGGTAGAGGAGTTGATCTCTGATATTGAATACTTCCACAGCTTCAAAAGTAGGGTGGGAAAAATAAACTGCACGTGTTTATTCCGTTTTCAGGCCACCATGCTTTCATGGTAAAATCACCTTTCTTATCCTGAGGCTAGCGCCCTCTAGCCATGTTCTTCTAGATATTCCCCACATGGAGGGTTTAATGCATAATACAAAGTATAATTATTTGTTCCTTGTTCAGTTTTCATACACCTAGGCTGGGCTGAGCCACGTATACTTCCCCATACTGGTCTGGCTAACTCAGGAAGACAGATATTTGCATTCCTTTGATTAACTCAGGGACAAACAGTTACACAGCCAGCTCATTCTCTCAGCTGATGAAGCTGTTTATCAATAATAAAGACTGCCCTCTTGCTCCCTTGTTGTTGAGAGAAATTCAGCTTCTTTTGTATCAGCTGTAGTCAGTCACCCTGTAAGTTCTTACCTAAAGTTGATGAAGACATTGCCCTTGCCCACCACCTAGAAGCGGTCTTCCACTGTAGGGATTTGCTGGTTCAGCATACTCTTTCTCAAATTCCTGGTGTGGTAGATACTGACCTCCTTCACTTTCAGGATAGAGATGTCCATCTTCTTCCAGGTGTTGTCTCTATTATCAGGTCATGAACACCTGTTACAAAGGTTTAGTTGAGTTACAAATAAGTCAGTTCTCCTTGTGAGTGACTGGAGTAAATACGGTACCAGATGTGGGACTGAAGGTAGTAGAATTAGATTGTCTCTTTCCTCAGAAATCTGTAGCATAGCATTTTGCCCAATGCAGTTGATAATGAATGAAATCTTTGGGCTGTTCTGTAATCAAAAATAACAATGATGAGATTATATAACGTGTAAAAATTAAAAGTAAAAGCTTCCCCCACCCCACCTCCTGATAAATATTGGCTGGATTAAGTGTTTGCAGGGCAGCAAAAGCTTTGCCAGTTGTGGCAAACTACTTCAGAAGTTGCATCTGTGTTTCCCTGGAGTTCCAACCCTCACAGCTTCTTCCAAGCCTGTACCAGGAGCTATGCAGGGAGAAAAGGCGGTGGAAAATATTAGGCGTACCTGTAACTGCTATCCACCTATCCCGTGTGTCATAGGATGCAGTCCCCATCCACATCAGCTGCGTTTGGTGTGTGCTTGGTGCAGGATCATGTATGCACAGGGGAATATGTTTGCATCTAGCCTCCCCTTATCCTCCTAGATGGACACAGAGGTTCAGGATTCGTGCTTTTGTGCGGTTTAATGGCTAAGTGTCATGGAATATTATGCTGGCTGCTGTTACCAAGGAAACTTGTGATACAGATTTTAGAAACTGCCTGGGAAAGAATTAACGAGCAGTTAACTTGGTTTCAGATCTAGCTGAGCCAAACTATTTGTGTGAAAAATGAGGGTTCATCCACACCAAAAACCTTTAGTGAAACCTCGATTAGGGTTCTTTTTATGTGGTTATCTAACTGATTATTTTGAAATCTATTTAAAAAAAATATAATATTTTATTTCATATTTTTCTAACACATCAAGCCTTTATAAATATTTAAATCAAAAGTATTTTCATTTCAGGAAGACTGTAAAAGTGAGAATAAGGCTGAAAAGGATGTTATCTTGTCTTCTGGTGTATTTGTTTGCCTCAGGACAGGAGCAGTTATAGCTGAAAAATTCTTGGCTGCTTCTAGTCTAACCAACCCTTGAAAATCTGGGTTCCTCCACTTTCTTAGCCAACTTAATTCCTTCTTTATCCTCTCAATGATCAGTTTCTCACAACATCTAGCTTAAACCTCTATTGCTGCATTTTATGCACATCACTTTCACCTTATTCTCCAGTGGATATAGAATGCAATTTATTACCAGTTTTGCCAGAGTAACCTTTTATGTGTGTGACTAGTACTCCTTTGTCTTCATTTTTCCATTCAAGACTGAACAAACCAATTCTTTCCAAATTTCCTTTGATTTCAATTCAAACTGTCCTCACAGACAAAAATCACTATAAACAAAAACCTGCCACCAAACAAAACAGTCTTCCACTTCTCTTTATTCTTGGAGCAAACTTTGCTGAGAGCTGAGGCAATGTTCCAGATTCCTTCTTGTGGAAAGGAAACACCACACATCCAGTCTAATAGTGTGCATTACAAATAAAACGAAAACTTGAGAAAATTCTGTAACTGAGCGATTTAATGGAGGGTATTTTTTAAACATTATGAGGAAAAGCAGTCGATAACATAATCGCAGGCAAATACGGTTCATTCTGGTTCTTGTATCTACATTCCCTGGATTATTTTTATTTGCTCTTCATTTTTAAAGCCAGTTGCTTTCATTCTTATTGTTACCTGTTTGTGGTTAGAATCTTATTTTTAAAATTCATGTTTGTACATCAGAGAGTATAGTTAGTGGACACATCCCTTCATTGTTACACTCCACTTTTAAGTAGGACATTTGTTCTTGGACAAATCAGACTGAAGAAAATATTACTAGGAATTAAATCTTGTAACCAAGCATATTTGCACTTGAGGTACATGGCTATATATTTTGCACAATAAAAGATGGCCTACTTTTCCAAATATTGCTATTAATAATAATTTTCTGAAGATGCCATTAAAAATACTTTGTGAACTTCTCTACAGGAAGGATTTTATAGCAAATTAAGGAAACCCCAAGAGAAGTCATTTATTTCATTCCAACAATACATGAAACAATGACAGGTTTGCAAGCCACAGCTTCATTTTCCCGTGTAGTTTCTGAGGCATACATGGTGTTGCATGCAGGGGTACAAGACTCTTGCCATGTAATTTATAGTTGGGGATGCCAAAAGCCCTCAGTCTAATCAGGAACTAAGCTCAGTAAGTAGATGACAGATGTGGGTCAATAGAGATTCTCCAAGTGTCTCTCCTTGTTCCCAAGACTTAAGGTCACCAGCCTGCTATATGTTAATTACTACTGAGAACCTTTTCCATTGCAAAACTGCACATATAGGGGCACCTGTTCTCACTTGCTCCATTTGATGAGGAAAAGAATTTGTTCAGCTATTGCCAGGGAGACCTCATTAGAAGGAGAAACCCTTTTTATTTATGCCATAGATATTTTATTTTTGTGTCACGAAACAGCCAGTCTTAGTCCGGAGGGGCAACTGGCATTTCCTGTCCTAGTGCCCAATGTCAGAGCCATACAGTATCGTCTGCACCCAAAAGGAGTTTGGTCTGCTCATCTAGGATGCACGAGTGCATACAATTTCTGTGCTGGTCCTTCAAATGGAAGGAACAGAGCCTAGAGCTGCAGTATAGCAGGAATGTTGTTCTTGCCTTGAATTGTCTCTGCTGTATGTTGTAGGTTATGGCTTACTAGGAGAAAATTGTAAGATGGGCACTTGGAAGTCTTGGAAGCACTTTGGAATATTCTGGTGTCTGCTTGAGTTGTGCTGATACTCAAGCACCATTCAACAATCTAAAGAAAATTGCATTTTTAATTACAAATATTAAAAAGAGAAGTGGATAATTTTGTGAAAAATAGAAAGAAAAAGAGATTCAGAAAATATCTTTAAGCTCAGGAAACCTTTCCTTTTGTTTGGCAAGGCTTATCTGACTGGGGTTTATTACTCATGTTCTTGAATGTTTGCACTGCCCAGGGATTTTTGGTTTACTTGCTGCTTCTTGAACTGGCACGTATCACCTGCTTAAAGCAGCTATTTTAAAGCAAACAAAACCTGTAACGTTTAAAAACAATAAGAATTTATCCTCAGAGTGGGGGAAGCAGGCAAAAAATGCAATTTCTGTAGTCAGTCATATGGGACTCTCACCCTTTTCAACTGGTAAGTCTGAGAGCATTTTTTGTTTCCAAGGATTTAATTTTAACTAAATTCCTTTTTAATATGATAGCAAGAAAAATGAAAGAGGGTTTGACGTGAAAGTGGGAAACATAATTTTCACATGTTAATGTCACTGTGCATTGTTGGCTATTAAGCGTCATTTTAATTTTGATTGGCCAATGAAACTGTGAGACTACGCTGAATGAAATTAGCTGGCTGTGTTCCAGTAGTGCCATCCTTTTACTTTATATTTGTATACGCTGAGACAGAATGCAAGTTCATATTGGGTAAATACTTATTTCACTCATTTATATGGCCTAATCTATAAATTAGAGTGAATATATCATTTCACCCCTGTATTATTGTCACCTTCTGTGTACTGTTCTATACTGTGAACATATTCCATTGGTCATTTTTCTAATTAGATTAAAATAATGGAAAAATTAATAATAGCTGGCTGGCTGTGATCAAAATGTGCAATCGTGTATCCACGTATCCTGCTGCTCGTACTTGACACGTACACCTGACCCATTCAAAAGAAAAAAGCTTGCAGCGAGGCTTTCTCACCAAACAGGGATCACTCCTGGCAGGACCCTCTGTGCCCTGCATGCATTTGGGTGCCACTTCTAAGCATTGTAGTCTGGTAGAGTTCTATGACAGCACGTATTGCAGATTAAACTGTTCTTAGTATCAGTTAAACGAGGTTTTATCCATTTTGTGAATTGCAATTTTATCTTATTCTTGGATATTTTTTCACATAGGTCCCTTCCCTGTGAAGAAGGAATTAGCTGGTTTCAATAAGTATTCATACACATGTACTTATGGTTTTGTGGACAGCCCTCTTTTCCCATTTCTTATAGTTACCAGAATAAATATCTCTGTGTATTAGAGGGAAATGGAAGGAGCAAGAGTTATGAAATATCCCCCCAAATAAAAGGGCCTGTAGGTTTTTAGAGCCCAAATGGCACATATGGTAATCTCCAGATAGAACTACAGTCTTTGCCTCTGAAATTGGGAGAGAACCTTTCCTCTTCTCTGAAAGTTGAACAGTGATGCTTGCCATAAACTTCTGAAACATATATATGCATGTTGTTAATATCGTGTGGCTAGACTGCATTCAAGAATAGTGCATTCTGCTTTACTCAATAAGTTTAAAGGCAAACTAATCTCTTTAGAGCCTGCAGTGCAAAAATTTTATAATTCTTTACATTCTTCATTTGTATTCATTGTTAGCAAAACCCCAGTCCTTTTAAGCACAAGCTGATGCTAATGATGTAACTAATTAGGTATATAATTGTGCATACCCTGTTACAGACACACTTTAGCAACATAGTGTAATATGAATATATAAAATTTTTTCCTTGTCTATTCTTAAATCATTTATGAAAATATTACCCTGTAATGGTTTATCCATAGTTATTAGAATTATTATTTATTTATTTACATAGTTATTTTGTCTGTATCTACTATAGAAACATACAAATTTCAAGTAAAGAAGGAATGAAAGGAAGTAGTTCTTAGATGGCTCCTAAGTAGGGAACTCTTCCAAAAAAAGTAGTAAAAACATTTTCTCTTTTATGTACGTAGCAAGAAAAGCAAACTCAAAACTCGTATTCAGTTCCTTATATCTGCACCTGCAGTGTACACTATGGAGGACCCTAATGACTTTTACAAACATTGGTTAGCAGGTGAAAGCATTTAAAAGTCTAGAAAAACCAACAGAAATCTGACAACCAGTCATCCTGTCTCCTGACATGTGAGTGAAAAGATTATTATTTTCTTAACGCAAAAGACAGTTTCAGTATTCACTCTCCATACTTAAAGTAAACCAATTTAAAATTTCATCATGACTATCAAGAATGACTACTTGCAGAAGGATACAAAAATCTTGAAGGGATAAAATTCAAACACAAAAAAAAGCCAGGAAAATGTAGAATATAATGGTGTCGGAGAGATTTGAGTCTCATTCCTGGTAATAAATTTTTATCCTTGAGCAGATTTTCACAGTAGGCAAAAAAGAAGTGGGTAATTTTTCTGGCTATGATAGCCTTAAACATGATGCAGAGGCAGAAGGAAAACAAAGGAATCAAGTGCCTAAGTGACCTCTGAAAAAGTAAGTTTTAAAAGCCAAGTTACAATGCGTAGCACTGGAGGTAATGGCAGCAAAAGCTCATTTCTATTTTTTTTTTTAGTAATTCCATTAAATGCAAGTCAAACACTTGTCTGTCCAATTGATCCACCAACGCTGCAGAAGAGACTGTACTTATGTATTTTTCCCATCTTTTTGCTTATCATACCAAGGTATCAGTTGTCAAAGCCAGTGAAAGTGTAAGGCTCTTGGTGGGAGACACTTGCTCCAGAAGACAGAGGAAGGGAAAGAACAAAGCCAAATCAGGCTTCAGGGGCTTATTCTGTCAGTGGACTGTGACATCATACGAGATTAATAAGAGCTTAACTGAACCCTTCCTGGGGAAAGGGAATTCTGGTGAAAGCCCAGGATCTTAAGAGGTTATCAAGGGACACAGATTTAGTTGATGAAATGTCATGTTATGAACCTTGCTCATTGCTAACAACATAAAACAAAGACCAGCCAAAGAAATATTCTCATTACTGATTTCATTCTGACTGAATGGCTTTGTATCTATCAGTTGCAAAGAGCTGATCCCTTCTAAATTAAAACTGCCATAGGTGTTGCATGCTGTTCATAGGCTTCCACAAGAAGAGGTGTTACTGTATGCACAGAAGAACGTTTGAAAAAGTTTTATGCTCCCAGCAGCCAGCAGGTTATCTTTACACTAAGAATACTTTTAACAGTAATGATATCCCTAGGACCAAGAGTCATTTATTGTCCTAAAACCCCGAGAGATTATAAGTACTTTTGCAGCAAGAAAGCTCCTTCCCAAAACAGGCATGCAGATACAGGAAAGGCATAATAGCAGGGTGATAAAAATCTTGAGGTAATACAATGTAATGAGGGAGTTAGAACAGTTTGTCTTAGTTCTGTCATCCAACAATACTTCATAACCCAAAGGACATGGTTTTAATCAGTGGGTCTGAAATGTAAATGAAGCAAATTCTGACAGCCTTTGATCAAAGGCAAAGAGAAGGATGGAAAGCTTCTCAGATAAGTCTCTAAGGGAGCAGTCAGAGTTAGTCAGATAAACAGAACAAAAGTAAAATAGATTCACATCCCAAATTTTGCTAAATTTAGCTCTGACAAAAGAACCCAGAGGTAGCCTTAAGCCAATGTAATTAACTGGTTAAGAAAGTAGCAGTGGGCTAATACTTTTTGGTGGCAGACTTTATGTCCACTGAAAACCTGTCGGATAAGGTGTGGGCTACAGAGATGACACCATCAAAGCGATTTTGAATGCTTTGATGGGTGCCGAGAGACACAGTTTCTAAATGGGCATTCAGTTACTTACTGATTCGTAATTCAGAAGAATCAGGTTAACACTTCCAGCTCTAAAAACTATGAATTAGAGATGGCTGACTTAGGATTCATTAAAAAAGCAGTCAGCTGGGGTCTGGCTTTAGAGCACTTTAGTTATGGTGGAGTGGAAGAAAAGGCATGTTAGGGTGTAAGTCCCATTGCAGTTTTCTTTCCAGCAATGGACACCAATTCATTACCACCATTAAGTGCCAGACTGACTACGTGTCAGGATCTTACATGCACAGAGCGTATCCCACATAAACATCCCATGTTTAAAAAACCCAAGCAAACAAACACAAGATATCATGGTATTCCATTAATTTTGAATTATTTACTGTGGGAAATGGATTTGATTAAATTGGCTTCATAATGATCAAAGTCATTGCTCCATTAGACTGTAAGTTTGGACAAAAGGAAATGGGTTTCAGTCAGCATTTAATTGAAACACAGTTCTAAAATTTCAATATTTAAAAAATAATTTATTTAAATAATATTTTAAAAAATACATTATAAATAGAACATTTTAAGCAATCTGTTTTTAAAAGTCACTATTACAGAATCACAGAATGGCAAGGGTTGGAAGGGACCTCAGGAGATCACCTAGTCCGTTAGTCTATTAGGATCAGACAGTCTTGTTATGGAGTGCACCCTGTGTATCCTAGGTTTGGTCAGGCATTTACCCATTTGTGAAACTCTCACTTCTGCAGAGACTCGGTTTGATTTCAGAATGTTCTGGTGGGCTATGAGGAGGATTTTCAGAAAAATCGATCAGACTGCCTTCCAAAGCTCTCAACAGCCTGCTAAGCCAGGAAATAGGCTGCTGAGGCAGGTGTCTGAGGATTTCCAGGTTCCTGATGGGCCCACTAGCCACACCACTGAAAATCTAGGGCTTCTTTCAGCTCCTTGACTTCATTAACGCCTGTTAGACAGCCACCAGCATGAGAAACCTTAGGAGATGAAAGCCAGTAAATTATTTTTCTTAGTTTCCTTGCTGGCCATCACTGAGCAGTAGAAATAAAAACTGACCATACTCGTCTGGTCAGATTAACAGAAACATGGTCACATTTTTCCATCTTGGGTCTCTGGCAGGCAGCAGGGAAACCAAGCTGAATTATTTGCCACTTTTAATCAGCAATTGCCAGGACAGTGGTTTACCCTCTGGCAGGCAAAGACTGCAGGTTGCATATATGATTTTGGTAACTTTAAATCTCATTATTTCTCAGTCAAAATACATTTTCCTTATGGTTTTTATGAGTTTAGATTTTTGGTCTTCATCTGGGACAGGATTTATCTATTTCTATCATTTTATTGAAATTGGTTTATTATATGTAAAATTGGCTGCTATTTATAAATTTAAACACAAACACTTAACCTTTGTACCCATCATTCACGTGTAATATCACTCCTGGGAATTTTTGCAAACTAATTAAGAACATGTTCATATACGGTTTGATAGCAAACTTCCTCATCAGTCTTAAACATATAGAAACAAGGTCTATAATTCAATGAATGGATATTTTTTTACTACCCAGTGGGAATGTCCCATTCCCTGTGGGCTTTCAGGTGCCCTTAAGTGAGGGGCTCATGAGCTGTACTCAAAAGCCACTGCTGGACGATGGACAGATGGATCCTTATAGCACAGTGCTCACGGCAGTCGTGAGAATAGCTTTAACACCGCCCTCAGTGTGCAGGTGGACTCTCCAGCTTCCCATGTCTGAACATCCGAAGAGTTGGCTTTATGAAAAGCTACACAGCTTGTGCTGGTTTGGTTTTTTTGGTTTTTTTTCTAGAAAAAGTGCTATTGTGCCTTTGAAAACACAGTAAATCTTAAATTATTTTGATAGCTCTTTGGGGAGAATATACGGTGGCTCACTTAACTAATTAGAAAACATTTATTTCAGGGTAAGAGGTATGGAAAATACTTTATTAACATTTCTCAAATATTCATTAATGAATCTTCCCCTGTGCATTTAATAATAAATAGGCATTTAGTAAGTTCACTTCTGGTTTTTGAAAAAATATTCATAAAAAAAAGTGTAAGAACAACGCTGTGATTCAAAAAATAATAACGTATCTACTAACATTATTTTCTTTATGCTGGAAAAATGCATTTCCATTATTCCTCAGTATCAGAACAGAATGTATTTGAAAAGTGATAATATCTGTGAAGGAATCCATGTAGGGTAGTATTAACATTAAAATAGGTTACTGATCTGTAGACAAATCAAAAGAACTGTTCCTGAGTAGGGAATTTTGTGTCCCGATCCTGAGGGCAGTGGGAAGACCCCTGCTGATTTCAGTAATTATTAGATTTTTTACTTTATATCCACTTCAAGGATTTGAACAACTCAGAATTGTAAAAACAGTATAAATATAAAGCATATCTATGTGTACAATATAATTTTATAGACTTTTAAAATTATTTAAGATGGGGCAATATTTTCACGGTTTAGAATACTTCCCACTGAAGACAAGGAAACTTATAGGAACCTGTATCTACAAAAGTAGCTAAATGTAGATGAAGAGCCTATCCTGCAAACAGTAAAATTACTCTTAATTCTACATATTTTGCAGTAATGCATTTACTGCACTAAAATGCACTAAATACACAAAAAATGTGCAGTTTCGCAGGTTCATAAATATGTGCAAGGTCAAGTGCAACATTTTAGTCACTAAATAAATGTAAGCCCTGAAGATACTTTTATCTCCTACGTTAAAGAAAAAAAAACACCATTGGATTAAATTTTGGCAACAGGCATGATGTGATTTAAGCTGTCTGGCTCAGGGTCTTCAGGTTACCTTTCTTTTACTCTGGACAATAATTTTTCCATGGCAGTTGGATCATAAACTACATATATTTTCCTTTTTATATGTTACTCTCCATTTACTTGAGTACTTCATTACCCATTCTGTATTTGCCTTGTGGAAGGCACATGTCATCAACATGTGAGAGCTCACGCTTGGGAGTATTGCATATATATTTCATGTGGCTATCTAAAATCCCCAACTCCCAAGCTCATTGTGGTTTTCCTTGTTTTATAAATTCACTAATCCTTCTGTAAATACTTTTGCATACTACTAAGATATTGCATTTTTGTTTAGACAATGTACTGTGTCTCTATAGAGATTATCTTTAATATTCTTTTAGGCTTCAACTAAAATCAATATTTTTTAAAAAGACCTTTCATAGAACAGAGCTTCAGAAAATTGGAAATAATTATATTATCTTTTAAAAATAATCATCTATCTTGATAATAGAAAAAAAGGCAAAGCTCAAGAAAAAGAACTTGCACACCAATTTTGGATCCAGGTGCATTTTAAGTAAAAGGAGCTCAATGTTGCCATGGAATTTAGTGAACAGAAATGGGCAAAACAAACTGACAAATGATGGCATTTAAGTTACGGAGTCATTAGTTGGTGATATTAGGAGTATATCAGTCTTTAGGAACAGAGCTATGTACAGGCTGGTGTTCAGCTGTATCTTACCAGGACAGTGGCTTGGGAGACGTCTCTTTCAGAGTGATGCAGAGGCAGCCAGGCAGGATATTTCTTCCTATAAAGGAGAAAAGCTTACGGAGAAAATGAGAGTCCATCTTGAAAGAGATAAGACTATATGAATGCTCAAGGACAATTGGGTAACCTGCCTTGCTTAGTTTCTAGAATACATAAACAAACAATTTGGCATGAGTAGAGACTACCTCTACTACTTTGTAGCCCTTTGTCTTTGAAGAGCTGAGTATATATGTTAGGATCATTTATCACTACTTCCTACAGACAAGTCATTGTTTGACTGCAGTTTAATCTTAATTTACAATATGTTGACTTTAGCTTGTTTAGTACTAAACATCAGAGCTAGAAGAAATAAAAAAAAAATCATAGGCTAAGATTAAACTGGGGGATTTATTCCCTGATTTTATGTTGTAGAGAGTTAAGAGCAATAAACAGAAGTAAGTTAAAAATAATAATGAAAAAATCTCCACCATAAAGCACACTTGCTGTTTTCATACCGTTTAAGAACATCTTTTCTCTTGGTTCATAAAATTGAAGTGGTCCAAGAGCTATACGATATCTAATTAGTGTGATTGGTGGATATAACTGATTCTTTTTGGCTCTTACTTTCATTAAACTTCATATTCAGTTACATGATTAGAATATCAAGCTCTGTTCCACAAAATCCTTGGGGGAGGGGAGGCCCTGCAGATACTTCCTAAAGGGCCACAAAAGAAAAGCAAGGTTATTATTAGCAATCTTAAATTCTCTATATAGGGTGTCATATCTCCAGTGGAAAATTGTCAAGGTGGCACCTCAAAAAAAGTTGACAATCAGCATTATGATATTAGCATCAGAGAAGTTTAAGATCATGAAAAATTTTAGTGTAGAAACTATTTTTTTTCATATTCTCAGAATGTGTTTTAATTTTTAATTGAGCACAATTTCCAGCTGTCATCATCAGCATTCCTCCATTCTCAGCTGTTGTCTCATAAATGGCTAGAGAATACTCTTTCACTATTTAGCACTAATTAATTTTGTTAATTAAATGTCACCCTGCTTTTTTCCTTATTAGAGTTTTTGTACCAAAATGGTTCCCTGGACATTGCTGCTAAAATCACTAAAGATTAAAAAGAAAGGATGGAAATTGAATGTGCAAGCACTAGAGAATTCATTAAACGCACTGTAAGACTTGCAAATGCCTCTTGACAAGCAGGATGGGAACTATAAGAGTTTCCTCCAAGGGTGAGTTAATAGGCTAGCCACTTATGTCAGATGTTTAGTTGGTGGGCAATAGTATCACAAACTGCTGAACTCAAGAACCAGTGTCAACATGTAATCCTATTCTGAAATTTCTCATTATAGCAATTGCAGTGGCTGGGAATTTCCCTGTATTAATTAAATAAAGCCAGTGGACAAACATCTTGTTATTTCTCGTTTCCTTTTTAGATCTAAAGTAGCAAGTGCATGTGAGAAGAAAATGAGAAAGGCAGAATTTGTCTTCGTCCAATTTATTGGCAGCTCATCTCTCCATAAAAAAAAAAAAAAAGAAGAAGAAGAATTAAAAAAGGCTTGGTTTGCTTTCTGGGGGCATGCTGATGTGTGTGTGGGGGGGGGGGGGGAGGGGGGAGCTGGCAAGCAGCCCCATAAAGATGGGGGCTGCTTTTTGAACCCTTATAGCCTATGGTAGAGCCTAAGGCACATGTGAATATGCTCTTTTGTAGTGTTGAAGGGTTTCACTGTTTTTTCTGGCATGAGACCCAAGTACAGGCCAATTGTATTAAGTAACACAGAAAGCTGCCAGTGAGGAATGTAGTCCAGGATATTATCAGGAGAAACATGCAATCTTCATTGATTTCTTGACAGTATCATTAATAACAAAGCCAGGGTTTCCTATAAGTCCCTGAAGTTTTTAGTCAGCACATTCAGTTAGTTCTTCTTATTGTCATTCATCCTTCTCCAAAGGCTTTTGGGAGAGTAGGGAGAGAGAGGGAGAGCAAATGCACCTGGTTGTGTTTCAGTGGGCCGGTCCAGCTTAGGCTTTCTCAGCTGCGTGGGCATGTGAATACAAAGTGCTGTGTGTTATGCACAAGGCAGCAACCTGGGAGAAACATCTGCTGGGCTTTGTGTAAAGGTCCAGATGATGCCAGAATTAAGCCCAGTATTTCTGTCAGCTTTCAAGGGAATTGGATGGAGGCATCAGTGAAGGATATATTATTACTCGGTCCCCTTTGCTTGTGTACATGCTTGAAATGCGCAGGGATGGCCTGGTTTGTCAGAGGCGATATGGCTAGGAGTTACCACGTGTACAAATAAATTAAGTTTGCGGTATTTGCCTAAATATCATGTTCAGCCTGAGCTAACTATTTCCAGACAGCATCTGGAAATGTTTAGAAAGGGTTATCCATGCAATTGGGGTTTATATAGTTTAGTTCTCTAAAACATTGTATGCAATGTAAAGCCTCCCTTTCTCTATGGACTCTTCCCCCCACACCCTCCTAATAGATCAAGACCTTGTGGGAGGGGGGGGAATCTGTCTTGCAAATAAATATAGTAGAGAGCCAAACCATATTCTATTCCAAGCCAGGATTTAATTTACATATGCTTCTTGAACTTTCTAACATTTAAATATGCATGCAGAGAAACACAGGGTCCTGCTAATCCTGATGTGTTGGTTTTAGTTAGTTTAGTTAGTCTATTATTTAATACATTTTATGTAAGACCTCTCTTGCCTGTCTCTATACAAGTAAAAAGTTCACAGTTACTATTTAGGGGATATAAACACTGTATTGCCGAAGGAGCAACAAGAGTGTTTTCTAATTCCGATGAGAAACTGAGACAAACAGAAGAGACAGTGAGTCTCCAGTAAAGCTGTAATGTAAAATACATCTTGTAATATAAATATATATATGTTGATCTTAAATAAAAAAGCATAATTCTTGGATTGTCACATGGATTTATCAAATGGATTCTTTTGTCTGCTGGTGCATATTCGGTTCTTTAATTGTTGGCTATTGAGTATCTGCTGGTCTTTAAGCTGCTTTCATTGGCCACGTGCACATTTACATAGGACTATCCAAAGTGTTCTTCACAGTTTAATGAACTGTTTTGGTAAATGAAGGAGGTAGTGCAGGTCAGCCACCACTAACTAGTTTATCTAGTTTATCTGCCATGCTGACAGAATGTGGAATGCATTTGTATTGCAAGTTTTTACTGACACCTTAGAGATGCTGAAACTGCTGTATCTCAAATGTCCAAATTCAGCAAAATCAGTCCCTAAGTTTCTTCATACTTTCTATAAAATTCTTTCTCAGCAAAGACCTCTTCCTTTGGTTAAGTCTTAAGAAATTCAAGCAGCCTGTAGGCAGAAATATACTGAGCTGATCTATTTTGTAAACATTTCAAAGTAATGAACGCCTTCTGACAGCTTTGGACAGATTATCCACAAACAAACAAACGTACAAACACAAACTTTTTTTAAAAACAAGTTCTTTATGACATATACTTCAGCCAATCCTAGAGATGTGACTGTATTATAAGAGTGATCAGGAAAGTAAAAATAATTGCGAGGAGAAACTTCAAGAAGATGGCAGTATTGCAAGAATTAAATAGAAGAAAAATGGAAAATAAAAAGACAAAATTATAGAATAGGTTTTTAAGAAGTGATAATAACTGTAAGTATATTGGCATCCCTAAAAGAAATGGAGGAAAAAAATGTGCAACTAAATAATAAAACAGCTGGCTAGTGTAAACATATTACTGGATCTCAGTCTCACATAATAATAGGAACAAAGCTAATATATTGTTCATATCCTAAACCTTTGTCTGGTTTAGAGTTATAACATCATTGGGAAATTGCTTAGAAATAAACTAAAGAATGGGGACTATTAAGATAATCATCCTGCACTGCCAAAACTGTACAGTTGATACTATAATCGTAATAGTGGTAATAGTAGTAATAATAATAATAACAACCTTTATCCTCGACACTGACATGCTAGGAATATTGAACAACACCATGTCCAAACACCTCACATGCGAAACTAATCTGTGAACACAGGTGTTTGAGATGAACTAGTTTCCAGACACAGGAGAAAATTAGGTTGCCTGCATGGATGGACAACAGGAGTATTATAACCTGCTCTTGGTAACAGGCTGTCATCAATTACCTCTCTCTCGTAAGGGTCAACGGGGAGGCAGGGAAGTCAAAGCCATCACTGTAGCAAGCAAGATCTAAACCTCTATCATGTCATTGATCCACCCCCAAATGCCCTTTCCTGCGAGTCCCTCATGGCAAGGTAAATACAGTTATTTTTCTGACTTCTCGCTGTTAGATCTTCTACACGGTCTAACAGAAACAGAGTCAGCATCTCCGGTGCAGTATATGCTGTACCTATGCTATTGACTTCTATTCAGCAAGTTTAAGTCAATTGCAATCATGTTCCAACTTAAGTGCCAGGGAGCATTCAGTGCCTTACAGCGTAATGCCAATCTGAAGAGTGCTGTAACAGGAGATTAACTTGTAGGAACATCATACTAACTGAAAGTGAGAGCACAAAAATAAGAGGGAAAGCAAAGCAAGACTGAAGATTAAAATCTAAACATCATGAGATCATTTTAGAGCTTACTGGAGACTGGCCCGAGAGAAGAAACATGAAACAGACAATAAGAAAACCTCTAGGGTTGCAGGAAAGGATGTGGGAAAATATTACACACATTATGGTCATATCTGAAAATGCAATCCTTCTGTCTGCAGAGATATGAGGGAAGAAATGAAACATGGACCCCTTGGGTTGTGACATTCCTCTACAGCCAAAATTTGGGGGATTTGAGGGATCTCATAAATTGAACAGAGCACTGAAAAAATAATTTTAACAGCTTCTGCAAATAGCAAAATTTTTATACCAAAACTGGAACTTGACTATAAAAGCCCTGTGTCTGAATATCAGATATACTGTGAGGAAAAGGTTAGTGAATCTAAAAAGACAATAAGAAAAAGAAAAATGTGGGGTTAAATGAGAATAGAAAAACCTTTGCATAGATGATCAATGATCCATTGATTCTACAGTCATTCTCAGAAAGGTTAAATCTTTCCAAATCCCAGTAACAACAGTAGTAGTCCAAGGTAGCACTCTCACATATATAACAAGTCTATAAATTAATGCATCTATATACACAGCACTACTAAATCTGAATGACATTGAGTAGGTGGTTGGCAGTTGGATAGCTGGTAGTAAAAATTAAGAGATAGGTAGCTTCAGTTAAGGTGCAGGACACAATCTGTACAGGGTTAGTAAAGAGCAATTGCCTTAGCACATGGCAGCTAATTTTGAAATGGGAGAGAAGATAAAGCACTCCCATGGCAGAGCTGGCAGAACTGGGAAGCCTTGGAGCAGCAGAGAAATTACTCAGTATAAGCAAAACCCATGCAGTTTTGCTTATATTTGCAAGGAATAGAGAGCATGGATAAACCAGGTAAATTTAGTTATTCTGTCTCCGGCCATGTTCCTCTTGACACCATAAGAGTCTTTTAGCTATACAAGGCCAAACATTTACAATGAAATCCTTGGTAATTCCAGGAGTTTGAGCAATTCCTTGTGAATGCTGTCCCATTTACTCCTGTTCCACCAGCGTACATAAGGATTATTTCTGTTTTCTCGTGTTAATACAACCTATATAGTCATTATTTAAAAATTAAGTTAGCTGATAACATGATATGCAGAGATTATTTGCTTTTCTAAGAAATTAAAAGGCTTAGTGAAACCCCATCATTTAGCAAGAAATTAAAAGCTCAAAACAAATATGGAATAATGTATTCACTTCAGGCATTTCACAATTCTGATCCACAGCTACCTTCTCTGAGTAGCTTTAGGTGACTTTCAAAGTCATGGTTGCTGGAACAAGATCTTGTGCTCCCTTTCACTGACTTGTATGCAACTTTTATACTTGAAAGATATGCTAAACTAATATTTTGGAGGTCATTTACAATTTTAGGTTATCTACCATTAAAATCTGTAAGTTTCTTGCGATGCTGGTGAGACTTTTTGCACTATCTGGTTTCTCAGAGAGAAGGTCCTCTTTTTTCTGAAGCTGGCAAACAATCCACTTGCCATACCTACCACTGCATGACATATCTGTGTCTTGGAATGCAGTTACAGGAAGAAAACTTTTCATGAATCTGTATGGTTTTTTCTATTATTTCATGCTGTGGTGCTGAAATATTAGTTTGCTGGTTTTCACATAGCTGCTGGAATATTTACATATAGATATGAAAGTAGGGACTAACACAGTTGTAGACTGCAGGCTATTATTATGTTCTCATGTTCACTCCCAAAACTCAGCTCTTCGGTTTCACCCTGTGTGTGTTGCTTTGTATGTGAGAAAGAAATAAGCATATAGAATCATAGAATGTTTTGGGTTGGAAGGGACCCCTAGAGGTCATCTAGTCCAACCCCCCTGCAGTGAGCAGGGACACCGCTAACTAGATCAGGTTGCTCAGAGCCCCATCCAACCTGGCCTTGAATGTTCCCAGGGATGGGGCCTCCACCACCTCTCTGGGCAACCCGTTCCAGTGTTTCACCACCCTCGTTGTAAAGAATTTCTTCCTTATATCCAGTCTAAACCTACCCTGTTTTAGTTTAAAACCATTACCCCTTGTCCTGTCACAGCTGGCTCTACTAAAAAGATTGTCCCCATCTTTCCTATAGTCCCCCTTTAGGTACTGAAAGGCCGCAATCAGGTCTCCCCTCAGCCTTCTCTTCTCCAGGCTGAACAAGCCCAACACTCTCAGCCTGTCCTCATAGGAGAGGTGCTCCAGCCCTCGGATCATCTTAGTAGCCCTCCTCTGGACCCGCTCCAACAGTTCCATGTCTTTCTTGTGCTGAGGGCTCCAGAGCTGGACGCAGTCCTCTAGGTGAGGTCTCACCAGAGCAGAGTAGAGGGGCAGAATCACCTCCCTCGACCTGCTGGCCACACTTCTGATGCAGCCCAGAATACGGTTGGCCTTCTGGGCCGCCAGCGCACATTGCCGGCTCATGTCCAGCTTTTCATCCACCAGCACCCCCAAGTCCCTCTGGGCAGGGCTGCTCTCGATCCTTTCTTCCCCCAGCCTGTACTGATACTGGGGGCTACCCCGACCCAGGGGCAGGACCTTGCACTTGGCCTTGTTGAACCTCATGAGGTTCACACAGGCCCACCTCTCCAGCCTGTCCAGGTCTCTCTGGATGACATCTCATCCTTCTGGTGTGTCAACTGCACCACTCAGTTTGGTGTCGTCCGCAAACTTGCTGAGGGTGCATTCGATCTCGCTGTCTAAGTCATTGATGAATATATTGAACAGCACTGGTCCCAGTACGGACCCCTGAGGGACACCACTCGTCACCGGTCTCCATCCGGACATCGAGCCATTGACCGCTACCCTCTGGATGCGGCCAGCCAGCCAGTTCCTTATCCACCGAACAGTCCACCCATCAAATCCATAGCTCTCCAATTTAGAGAGAAGGATGTTGTGGGGGACCATGTCAAAGGCTTTGCAGAAGTCCAGGTAGATGACATCCATTGGTTTTCCCTTGTCCACTGGTGCTGTCACACCATCCTAGAAAGACACTAGGTTCATCAGGCAGGACTTGCCCTTGGTGAAGCCATGCTGGCTATCTCGAATTATCTCCCTGGCCTCCATGTGCCTTAGCATAGCTTCTAGGAGGATCTGTTCCATGATCTTCCCAGGCACAGAGGTGAGGCTGACAGGTCGGTAGTTCCCAGGGTCTTCCTTTCTACCCTTTTTGAAAATGGGCACAATGTTTCCCTTTTTCCAGTTTCCAGGGACTTCACCTGACTACCATGACTTTTCAAATATCATGGAGAGTGGCTTGGCAACTACATCGGCCAATTCCCTCAGGACTCTGGGATGCATCTCATCAGGTCCCATGGACTTATGTGTGTTCAGGTTCCTCAGGTGGTCACGAACCTGATCTTCTCCTACAGCAGGAAGGGTTTTGCCCTCCCGGTCCCCCTCATGCCATCCATCATCTCGGGTGGGGAGAGGAGAGAGGTTACCAGTGAAGACTGAGGCAAAAAAGTTGTTGAGTACCTCAGCCTTCTCCTCATCTGCTGTTACCAGCTTGCCAGTCTCGCTCATCAGCGGGGGTACGCTTTCTTTAACCATCCTTTTCCGGCTGATATACCTGTAGAAACCCTTCTTGTTATTCTTTGCATCCCTAGCCAAGTTTAGCTCCAGCTGAGCCTTGGCCTTCCTGACCCCATTCCTACACAACCGGACCGCGTCCCTATACTCTTCCCAGGATGCCTGTCCCTGCTTCCACTGTCTGTGCAGTTCCCTCTTCCTCCTTAGCTTGACCAGCATCTCTCGTCTCAGCCATGCAGGTCTCTTCCCTTCTTTGCCCGATTTCTTACACCTAGGGATCGAGAGCCCTTGCGCTCTGTGGATCACATCCTTAAAGATCTGCCAGCTCTGTTCTGTTCCCCTGTCCCTGAGGACCGTTTCCCAGGGAGTCCTTCCGACTATCTCCTTGAGGAGCTGGAAGTTTGCTTTTCTAAAATTCAGGGTCTTGACTATTCTCTTTGTTCTTCCCATTTCCCTCTGGAGCGTGAGCTCTACCATTGCATGATCACTGCAGCCCAAGCTGCCTCCGATCTTGACATTTCTGATGAGCTCACTTGCATTGGTGACCACCAGGTCCAGTATCGCATCCCCTCGGGTAGGGGTGTCTATTACCTGGCTTAAGAAGTTGTCCTCAATGCATTCGAGAAACCTGCTGGATTGCCTACAGCTTGCCGTGTTGGTTTTCCAGCAGATGTCAGGGTGGTTGAAGTCCCCCAGCAGGACGAGAGCCTGCAAGCATGAAGCCTTCCCGGAGTTGGAGGAAGAAGGCTTCGTCAGTCGGCTCCTCTTGATCTGGCGATCTGTAGTAGACACCAACCACCAGGTTCCCTTTGTTGCCTCTCTCTGATTCTTACCCATAAGCTTTCGACCTGCTCATGGCTATTCTTCAGGGCCAGCTCTTCATACCGTAATGATTTCTTGATGTAAAGGGCAACGCCTCCGCCCCTCCTTCCTCGCCTGTCCCTTCTGAACAGCCTGTAGCCATCAATAGCTACATTCCAGTCGTGGGATTCATCCCACCAAGTTTCCGTAATGGCAATCAGGTCATAGCTTTCTAGCAGCACGATAGCTTCCAACTCCTCCTGTTTGTTTCCCATGCTGCGTGCGTTTGTATAGAGGTATTTCATATGAGCTGTCGGCCTCGTCACCTTCATAGCAGAACACCCCTCGTTTCCCTTGAGGTGTTTCACGGGCTTTTCCTTGTTGGCTCCTACTACCTCAGGAGCCTCCGGCTCACCTCCGCCAGACTTCAACTTTTCTGCAGTGCCCCTGGCACACTGCTGGGCAGCAGGTTGAAGGCTCATACTAGCCCCCAGTCCCTCTAACCCTTGCGTTTCATCCCCTAGCCTGTCACTGGCAAGCCCAGTAGGTTCCCCTTCCCCCTTCACATCTAGTTTAAAGCCCTGCCAATGAGCCCCACAAGCTCCTGGGCAAAGACCCTCTTCCCCCTTTGAGAAAGCTGGCTCCCATTTGACTTGAGCAAGCCCGGTGCCTTGTAGACCATCCCGTGGTCAAAGAACCCAAAGTTGTGGCGGCGACACCAGTCGCAAAGCCACATGTTAATAGATTGAGTCTGCTCGTATTGTCCCGTGTCTCTGCCCACCACTGGAAGGAGCGAGGAAAAAATAACCTGCGCTCCAGATTCCTTCACTAATCGCCCCAAGGCTTTGAATTCTTTTTTGATCACCCTCGGGCTACTTACTGCTACTTCATCGGCACCCACATGGAAAAGCAGCAAGGGATAGTAGTCCGAGGGTCGGACCAGGCTAGGAAGTTTCCTAGTGATGTCTCTAACCCGGGCTCCTGGGAAGCAGCAGACCTCCCTAAGAGCAGGGTCTGCCCGGCATATCGGTCCCTCTGTTCCCCTCAGACGGGAATCTCCCACTGAGATTCCATGATAGGTACAAGCTGCTTGTGCTTGAAGTATTTGAAGAGCTTTTTGTTTTCTTTCTTCTTTTTCTCCACTAAGGAAAACAAGAAATATATACAATGCATATAGACAATTTTGGACAGAGAGTTGAGGGAAATGGCATCACCTGCAGTAAAAGGGTACACCATTTGATGTTGCACCACTTGACACTTGTGGGTAATTTTGTAAGCAAAAACCAAAACCTCATCTGTTTTTGTCCTCTGTAACTTCTGCTTCCTGGAGAAGCAGGATTTGGGAGTTTTGTTCTGTGAAGGTGCTCCCACTGGTGCCTAGAAACCAAAGGAAGCCACATCATGTTAGACCACATGTAAGAGGAAAAAAGCACAGGCAGGCTTGCCACACCACTACCATGCACACCTCTGCTCCAAAGCAGGCAGCAATGGGGTGTAACCTAACCTGCCAAGCCACAGGGCAAGCAGTATCTATTTCACAAGGAGAAAAGGCAAAAGAAATACTGACATAGTTTAATAATTCTTAAGCATTGGAGTACATATGTGTTTGTAGCAGCCTGAGAAATCTGGAGGCCCTATGTTTAAATGAACTGGTCCTGAGATGTTGTCAGCCTCCCGCAAAGTCTCTTGAGTGCAGAGGTGAGGAGGTGCAAAGCTTGCCGGGAAGGCGCAGCTCAGGCGAACTCTGAGCTCTGCCCCGATCACGGCGGTAACTTCGAAAGCAGCATGCCCAGCTCTCCTGCAGGCGCAGCTCCCACCCTGCAGGTGATGAGAAGTGCAGATTGGTGCCATGCCGAATTATACACATGCCTGTAAATACAGACATAGATACATGCAGCCCAGACACAGAAAGAGTATACACTGCATATACACTTATATGCAGTAGACATGTGTGTTTATATATAGTACCAAAAAAGAATATTTCTTGGTCATTTAAGTACTAAATATAGTCTTGTCTATCTATATTTCTTTTTCCCTGCAAATACATCATAAACATTTATCTGTATGCATATAAAGTCTTGTCATTTTCAGGAAAATATTTTTAAACTTATTCTGTTATATCCTGTTACTTCACTGAAATTTTGGTAATCTACCAGACTGTAATTAAGACATGCTTTAATACCTAGCAACAGAAAAACAAGAAGATGCTCAGATGGACTGAGAGTTAGATATTTTAAAATCATGCATTTCAAAGGAATGAAACAGCGGAACCATGTGTAAATCAGGCTACGTATCAGCCGAAAAGGTTCAATGCATGTGTTCTTGTGGGAAATATAAAATATCTGTACTAATGAAAGTAGGGTGCAAAGATAGACTACACTTAGGAATGTTTTTCTTCTTGCAAGTGCTTTGAAGTTACTCCATTTGCCTGATGTAAAGGCCAGTGAACGGAAAAGGTAGCGTGTGACAGGAAAATTCAGTGTGAAATCCTGGCCTAGTGCAATCAGTGTGAGTTTTGCCTTTTGTTCGGTGTGGCCAGCTTTTCTCCCAACATACTTCCACTGTGAACTTACAGACCTAACCCTACAAGTCTCTTCCATGATACCCGTATGCAAGCATGCAAGGCTTCTCAGGTTGCATAACCCATTTCCTTTTCATGTGGAACTGCACAGGGTAATAAACAAGAGATAAAATAGAAAGTTATCCTTTTTTCCTAACACTGAAGATCAATAATAACAAATCTTGGCTCTTGAAATTTAGTATATAGCACCAACAGTATCTTAGTGGGTTTTCTGTTGAAATCATTAAGCTGAACCACTTCTGCAGAGTCTAATCCTCAGTGTACACTGTTGCATACAAAGAATCTTCTCTTACAAACTTCCACTCATGTTATTAACGCTCATCAAAACAAATTAGGCCTTTCAAGCTTTTACTGAAAAGTCAATTCTCCTTCCAATGTCCAGTAAATTTTTTATATGTGTAGGATTTTTTCTGTCTAGGATGGCTATGCTGGGTCAGGTAGATTTGGGGGATAACAGTAGATGTACTTTTTCCCCCCACTATCTATTTCAATGAAGTGTTAAGGTTTACCTAGAGAGTTATTGAAAATGAGGAAGTGGCAGACAGCACAAGAAATCTAGGGTTAGGGTTAGGATAATACTCATAACAATGAAGAAATAAAGATCTCTTTTGAAGGCTTTTAGAAAAATAGTTCTTCATTCTTACACCTACTACTTTGGTGCTTCCGTCTCATAAATGTTTCTCCGTATCAGTGATTGTAAATGAATCCGGATTGTTGCTATGGTTTAATTATAAGAAAAAAGTTTGGTTTGTGATGAAAACAGCATTTACAGAAAATATTAGTAGTTTCCAAAGAAACTATTATTTCAAACAACAGAAATAATAGTGGATTGATGTTCGCTCTTACAAACCACTGGCAGTGATTATCACAGGGATTTTTGAAGAAAGCATGCAAAAGCAATCAATGGGCTGAAACATGCCTCCCCCCCAAAAAAAAGAAACCTCATAAATACGTACAAAACTATTCATCATTATCAGAATAATGATGAATACTGACATGGTTATTGATATATTTTACAGACAATCGATAAGTTGGTTTAGAAACTCTCAGGAACAGAAAGGAAAGGATAATGCAACCTCTCATTTCCTATTGAGCTACTTTTGCATCAACACATAAAAAGTTCACAACAGCCATTTGTTTTTCCGCAGTGTTTTGCTTTCTTAGATCTCTGCCAACTCCATTTGTCAAAGAAATGTCAAATGTACAAAACAAAAAACCACAAGATGTTTGACCTAAGGATTCTGCAAGCCAATTTCAGAAAACAATTTTGAGCATAAAATTTTACAGATTTTTTTCCAATTTCTCTTTTAGCAAAACTGTGTGTGAAAACATATTCCATTTTCATTCAGCTCTTGCAAGGCCTCTCTATGCTTCTTGTTAGATGTGCTACAACACTGCCGTACCAGTCAGAATAAGGTACAAATTCAAAGCACAGAATAAAGATAATTAATAGTAAACAATCTCCATTCTGGATAATAAAGAAAGTAATAGTTGACATACTACACAAAAATCTGAGGAAAAAGTCCATGAATCAAGGACGTTAATTGTTATTTCCAGTACTTGTTAAGATGAAAGATGACACTATGTAGGCATTTTCTCAGCATGATCTCTCATAAACAGATGTCCAATGCCTTGGGTAAACCTGTACAAACTGAGAAGTATCTACAGACTGCATCATTAGTCTTCTTCTGATTTCAAGCCAGGGATGCTGAAGAACAAATTAGTCAACTGATCCTTGCCAAAGTCAGGTTTTATTAAGGAAAAACATTTGTTGCAGCATAGAAAGGGATGCTGGGTGTATGCTGAACTTTATGTAACAAAATCCCAGTGAGAAAATATTTCTGTAATTTCACATTTGAATAATTATTTGCAAACTTTACATTCTTCTTCCTGTGTCCAATTCATCCTGTACATTCATCTTTCCTCTAAAAGATGCACATTGAATATGTTAAAAATATGAATATGCTTGAGGATACAACAGTTGATATTCAAGTAAAATACCACATTTTACCAGCCTCATTATTCACACGTAGTCTATTAAGCACTTGTTTTCTTGCCTACACCTAATAAAAGAAGTGAAGTGAATCCCCAGGTCACCCATATGTTTACTCTCAGCTCTAATAAGCCTGCAGGTAATAGCAAGAAGCAAAAACACTTTTGATTTCACAAGGTAATATTGCCTGAAAAGAGACTGAGGCAGATTGTTGCATTTTTCTCTTAAAAGTGTCTAGAATTAACATGTTCTTCCGTATGTTTCATTTCTACCGAAGCTAATTTTTTGCAATATTTTAAAATTGCCATTTAAATACAAGAAAGAAAAAATATTTATTTAGGGATACACTTACCTGAAAAGTGGGGACTGATAGAATGAAATCAAGAAAAGAATAATTTAGACTGTTATCAGGAAAAAATTTCTGACAGTGAATTATTAGGTCGTGAAAAAATACTGCGAAAGCCTTAATGGCAGATAGACATTTTAAGCTCTTATCTGTATATTTCTAATAAAAATAATATCTAGAAAATTAAATTAAAGAAATAATTATGCGTTAAATGATGAGAAGATCTGGATTAGATCAACTCAGCATTTCTACCTTTCTCTACTATCTGTAACTTTGTGCTTACTTTGTATGAACACAAACAGCAATGAATTGCCAAAAACTAATTAACAAGGAAGTGAGTGGCCTTAAGAGAAAAATATACAGCTATATTAAAAACAGGCTTAAAATAAGGCTGTTTTTTGTTTTATTGTCATTGCTTAGCTTTTTCTGTTAGGTGAGACAACACAAAAAATTAGGGACTAAAATAAAACACTTTTGTACAGAAAAGCCCAGTGACAATTTCTACAATTTCTCCCAGCAGTCCTTATTGCAAAAAAATCACACTGAATGCAATGCAGCTTCAAAGACGCAAGTGACCAAATAAGTCACTCAGAACCGCAGCATCTTTTTACCACTGCTTCAGGAATTAAACTAAATAGGAGCTGGATGTACCTACAGAGATCTGACCTTAATGGCTCTAATAGGCATTTACCTGAGTACAGGCTGAATAAAATCAAGAGTACAAGCCCAGGAATGTAAATTCCCCATTAATGAGGAATATCTTCATGACATAGAAAGATTGAGAGACTTGTTCCTGCTCCTAATGAGTTCAGTAGGAGTTTGGCCATTGGCTTCAGCCACAGCAGTGTGGTGCCGCAAGCCTCTAGCTCTGGGTAGAGGGGAACATTTGCTCTGCACAGGCACTTCAGAGCTGCTTGGCTCATCCCCTTGAACACCCTCCCCAGCCCCTGCTCCCCGGGGGGCTGCTCTGTGCACCTCTTCCTGTTCCAAAATGGCTGTATTTTCCCACAACACTGATTGCTGAATTCATTTTCTGGCATGAGAGGCAGCAATACAGTAAGCAAGCTCAGTGCACGCAAGAGGTTTTTTGTTTCTTTCTAAATAATATGCTAAACTACAAAGTCTATTACTCTTGCTTGTGTTATGATAGTGCATTAGAGGTATTCTGATTTTTCCAAACAGTGGTTCCTGCCTAAACTCATTGGCATTATGAATATTAATGATGCATGTTTAGAAGCAGGTTTGATTAGCAATTTCATTAGCTTTGAGCAGACAGCAGAATAGCTAAATGTCAACATTTAACTTTATCTCCCAAGGTATGATAGTAAAAAAAAACATTTAAAAAAATCATAATTACAAAAAAGCTAATGCTTAGTAATTGAAAATAAAAGTATTGGTTGTTTCCATCTGTTTGACCTATTTCACATTTCATAGTAACAAAATAATAGTAATTGGATAACAAGACCAAATATCTTGCTGGAAGCATTTGAAAATTTCAATATGATTTTGAATTTACTATATTTAAGTGCAAGGACTCTACAAGTAAAGTATGAGAAAGCCCTGTCCTCTTAAGTGAATGCTTTACCAGTAGCATTAAAAAAAAAATACATATTTTTTGTAGTCTTCATCGCATCTGGGCATTAATTGCAACACATCCATCAAATACTGCAGGTGATGTGACAAATCATATAGAAAGATATGTGGGGTTATATTATTTGATACCACATTGCTCACTGTTTGGCATTAGGATGTCTTTGGTTAGCACTAATGTGAAGGAACAATTCCACCAGTCACTTTTTTTTTTGTGATATAACACCCATCTCCCTTTAAGTCCTATTTTCTTCCAAAACCAAGTAATAAGTGTAGGCAATTTGGATCTAAGCTTATGTGAATTTGTGAATACCTTTGTCTACAGTAGCTTTAAGCATATGTATTAAGGCACTGTACATTCTAAAATACAATAACCAGATATACTAGGAGTATAACCTAGCATAAAATACGTTAAAGTTTGCCATCAGAGGCAATGTCAGATAAATGTTTTAGAAGATCCTAGAATCTAAATGTTTGCTAAATAAAAAACCCTACAGTTTACCAAACTGAGATTAATGTACAAAAATATTAAAATACAAAGTATTTCTTCAGTGTTTTAGTTATTACTGTTATTATTACCTGTGAGACTTGGATGTTTCATGCTCCTATGTCAATTATGTTCTTCAAAGTGTTAGGAAATAATTACTTCAAATTACACTGCATATTGCTGAACGAACTCGAGCTGAATAAACAGCGTATTTAGAGCTATGTATTTTTTTGTTCAGTGTAAATTTAGTAATTCTGGATTTCATACTATTTTAACTCCGATTCCCAACCATAACTGTGCCACAGGGCCTCTTACGACAATATGATGCTCCCAAGAGTAATGGAAATGTCTGATGCCAAAAAACTGCACACAGTGGTGCAAAAAAAGGCTTGTACATCTAATTTCATATGCAAGTTCTCACTGCACATGAAAGTACCTGGTTGCCATGCCTCTGGGCAGCACAAAAAAACTCTCAGTGCAGCATTATGCTGGAAACGAGTCTTGCAGTAACTTTATTAAATATTTAACTTCAGAAAAACTTAACAGAGACATCACAACCCGCATTTTCCATGGATTTACACATACTGTGTGTAAACATTGATGGCTAGTATGACCAGACATTCTGCCACGGGCCCCAAATGATAAATCACCTGGACTTTTCTGTTACTGAATCGTGCTTACTAGTGTGTCTCATTACGTTAGAAACAAGTGTGCTGTTTCGGATGAATTCGGTTTAGGGACTCAAATCTCAGTCTGGCTATCGCCTTTCTGGGGACTGGCTTAACTGCAACTCTAGGCGTTTCACTGCTTTTCTAGGAGAGGAGGTGGCTGACACTCCTTCTTCCTCTGTCTCTTTCTTGCTCAGATGTGTATTCTGGAGAAGAGGTTTTATGTTATTTTTAAAATAGTAATATTAAAAATGTTAATATTATTTTATCAGAAAAAGGACACTGACTATAACTCAGTGATACAGATGATAGTTACTTCAGCTGGAGGAAGCTGAGGTTAAATCCTGATGTTTATGGGCATGTTATTCTTAAGCAGTTTTATTATTCACTTTTTTTTCATGAAACATAGGTAAGACACAGCTAATTATAGCAGGAGTTTCCTCCATAGATTAAGCAGTCCCGATTTAATGGTCTCAGATTTCAAAAAGCGATATAGATCATCTAGTTTTTGTGTACTTTCACTCTACAACAGGGAAAAATGGAAGAAAAAGTGCAGAAAGATAATTTTAAAAACCCAAGAAAATAGAAGACGTTAGGTAGAAGAACCTGAAAGTTACGAGTGTGCAAATCTTGTAAACTCGCCCACATTCATCCTTATTGCTTACAAAGCTGGGAAGAACATGTGACAGCTGCTTAGAGTCAGGCTGGAAAATGATGAGTCGGGTAGAAAAGAAAAGGAAGTAGTAAAAGACATCTTATTCTCAAAGTACCTACCGAAATGCAGAGGAGTCTGTCATCTGGCACCCATCAGGATATAAACCCTGGCAACAAACACAAATAAATCCCAGAGGGAAGTTAGCACTACTTCAAAGGCACCAAAGTAAGTTCACAGTTAGCTAGCAGTATGCACAGCTCGAAAGTTTATCATTACAGAAATATAAAAAATATTTTCTGTGAGTAAACAATCCAAAGTTTTAACTCTTTTTCTGCTGCTTCTTAGAATAGTTAATTTGGTTTTGTGAGGATTTGATGCAAAGTTTATGCTAATAAATTTTAGCCTATATGATATCCATTCATTAATTACTTGCTTTTATAAGGTGTGCTTTGCCAGTCAAACCATGTACTGTTATTTCTGCTTCCCAACTGGACAAGTAAAATATTCAGGAAAAAAAAAAAAAATTGTCATTACCAAATGCTTAAAAATTTTGTTTTTCTGTGAATGCTTAACTCTTCACAAGGGCTATGCAGGTATTAATATAAGGAACAGCAATTCTTCAACTATTTATGCAAACAGAGTCTTAATAGTCCAGATGTTCATGAATAGTAAATAAAAAGCAGCAAAACCATGAATGAATGGAGCAGCTGCTCGTAATGCAGAAGAATGTTTGCAAACACCATTTTGAAGTATGCAATCAGCCCTGGTTCAGAGGGAAAACTTGGATAACCAACAAAAAGTTTGAATAAGCAACTGAACATGTCAACAGTATTATCTGGTCTATCCAAACTTTGAAACTATTCAGCTGAAACAGAAATTTCCTGCTCTTTTATGATTATTTCTTACTCCCAAATGGATCAAAAGTAGCACAAGAAAAATGCTCTGAGGTTTAGGTTGATGTACCTGTATGAGGGCACAGAGCTCTGCACGCACATGTACACACCTTTGCTCATTAATGTGGCTGCCTTACTTTGTGGTTCCTTAGGTATGTAAGCCCTAAATTTCGAATTAATGAACCATCAACTGTCAGAAATTAGGTTTAATTGGTGGGAGTTCCATCCATCCCTCCCTTCTGAAATTCTTAAAAATAAGTTATTTACAGGATTGGTGAATGGGGTGGAATAAACTTCATTATTTTAATTGCCATGACCCATCATTTATGAAAGACAGGCCATGGAGCCTGTTCTTGTGCCTGCTCCTGGAAGATGTCCTGCCCAAACGAGGCCAGGGACCCCCTGCGTGTGCACACAGGAACTGCTATGACTCTGCTTGTCTTGAAAGAACAGAGCAGATTCTTCTCCCATGGCCATCTTTCCAAAGTGAGTTTGCAAGGAAGATCTGGAATAACAAGCTATATTTTCTGGAAATGTTACCATTCTTTGCATTTTAGTGTGAGTTTGAGCTAACAAAGTACAACTGCTTCCATCCAATTCAGTGGAATTTTTCAACTTTCCCTCTCCAGTTCCACTGCCGTTAAATTAAGCATGTGATAGTCTCCATCTGCAGAACCTTAAGAGTTTAGTCTTTGCATAGAGTTGCATACTGAAAGTCATATTAACACCTGGGACACTCTGATGTTGGGTACATCCCTCGTTTGCTCGTGGTGCCAGGTACGTCTCTGGGTGCCTGTGAAGCTTGCAGGAAGAAGCAGGAGAGCAGAGAGAGCCTAAAGGACAGTGAAAAGTGGCAAGGAGACCATTGAGAAAAACAAGGCAGAGGCATTCGGCTGGCCTCAGAGGTGACAGAAAGAAGAAAATCTTTCTTAGGGACCCAGAGGGGATTTTGTAGAGCTTGTTGTAACCCAAGAAGTCAATACAAGTTGCTGAATTAAAAAACGAGTATCAAGGACATGCCTTGTAAACCACACCAGAGAAAAGATATTACTTCAGCATGGGCTTTTATCTTAAATTATCTCACTCTGTTTTTCTCTGTTTAAAAATTCTTTATTTTAATTTCTGCTCTGGTTTTTTAACTGACTTAGAATTTAAAGCCCCTGTTGTATTTTTGCTGTGTTTACTGTAAAGAAAAGATACAGCTAGATGCACCCAAAACCTCTGGACAGCCATCTGGTCAGTGCTGTCTGGCCCATTTATTCATCAAAATTAACTCAGCAGTGGTTCTAAGCTGAGCACCTGCAAACTGCAGCAGATAATGAATTTCTTCACTTCCTTTACCTCCCATCTGCAGAATTGTGCTCTGCTGCTGTATGAGCAACTGATATTAACAAGCTGATGGTATAGAGTGAATTAAAATTTGGAAGGAAGAGTAACAAAAATAGCAAAAAGAATATTGGATTATTTGTATTATTTTTCATTAATAATTTCTGAAATGCTCCCTTTTCCATCATTTGTTTCAAATTTTTTGCAATAACAGTGTGAGGAAACAGAAGACCCACTTCTTCATGTTTACACAGACAAACTGATTTCAAGCATCAGAATTGAAGATATGAGGGGTTAATCTGCTTGAGAAGATCAGTCCAACTGTTTTGACTGCACACAGGCAATGCACACCAGAATTCTTATCTCCAAACAGTGAGGAGTGTTTTGATCTTTGTTCAAATACTGTTGCTGATTCAGATTTTGTATTTAATGTGCCTTGTCCAAAGCACAATGAAGCCAATGCAGAGATCCCATTAAGCTTTAATAAACGCCATTTTAGGCCCGTAGCAGAATGGACATGCTTATGGGCCTAGATACATAGCAAAATTACAACCTTACTGGGCTACCGATGTCTAATAGGCCAATATAATAGACCTTTATAAATGCATGGATTTGTCTCAGTAATTGTGTAGTTTTATCATTTTAAATTCATATTGTCAGACTAAAATCAAGTCCCATTGAACCTACAAGCAAAACTGATACCAATGTAGCCTGGATTTCATCCTCATAGCTTTTATGTTTTATGGAAATACCTTGATTCTAGAGTATCAAGTATTTATTCTATGCGGACAAGCAAATATCGTCACACTTGCTCTCATTTTTTTATTAAAGATATATAGTCCCATTCCTGTTTTGACTAAGTATGTTCTAAAAGTTCCACCTGTCGATAGAAAATAAGCATGCCTCTGTCAATAGAAAATAAGCATGCCTCTCTCTCTCAATTAGCCTTTGCTACCCATCCAAACTTTCTCTGTCAAAATATAAATATACAAAATGTTCATTTTGGCTCTATGTTACCTGTAGTTCTCTTAGTGTAAGGTGTTCCTGCAGATATCTCATTTGTTTATAGTGATCTCACATCATCTCTCTCATTCATCTTCTCTTTCTAATTTGGCTGACCACCCTAGAGTCTTTCAGCAGGAGAGAGGAAAAACAAAAAATAACTTCTTACAAACTGTTTTGAAACCATTTCACAACATTGTGTTAATGAAATGAATGGGAAGGGTGGGGTTTTATGCTCACAAGAGCAATGGCACCCAGAAGATAGGCAGAATTTTCTCCAGCATTTGTGGAGTTTGGGCCGCTGCTTGAATGATTCGGATTAGATCAGTGAACTAAAGCCACCCCTTTGGTAATGCCACCCAAGCACAAGGCCTCACACACAGCAAGACTCCCTTGCCTTCGGGGGGTTGCAAAGGGAGGACATGGGGCAGGATTTGGCTCTGCATTGTCAAGGAGAGAAAGGATGGGACTGGGGCTAAACCACAGCAGTAAGAATCAAGAGGTATTGGTTTAATTCCAGAATCTTCAATTAGGCTAGTCTAAAAGTTTCCAGGTGGAGGTGAAATGCTGAGCAGCAGTGTCTTTCATGATTCTACTTTACATCTCTGTGAGGACAGGCAGCTTTGCTAATATTGGTAAGAGCTTACTTAGCGATATTCTCATAGATAATGCAACAGAAGTAGGTTAGTAAGTAATATTCTCATAGATAATGCAACAGAAGTGCATTATTAAGTAATATAAGACTCATGATCTCACATAGGGTAACATCTGCAAAATCCGGGTGCAAGTTTAGATCTGATTTTGCATATTTGGTCTTTTTTTGTGCTTAACTCAGAATTCTCATTTTTTGTGAATATACCTCACACATTTTTAAAAAGTTAGCATAAAAGGATAAACACAGAGTTTCACTTAAAACAGCTTACACTTTTTCAGCTGTTCCCTTTGATTTCATGTTTTGTACATCTAATGTTTGGCTACTGTAGCTTAATTAGAAGATGCTGAGTATTATAACAATGAATGGTCAAAAAAATTATCATTTTTTAGCTTGCCTTCTTATTTTAAATCCCACATGCTGTATTTTTAAATGAAAATGAATGATTATAGTATGACCAGTCATAAAGCATTTCCTCCCAGAGTACCATGTCATGAAAGGGCATATGCACAGAGCTAAGTGTCTAAAATGAGATCTTTATAGCCAGCTTAGACACTGAGAACAATGGACTGAAAGTGGTCACTAATGACATTGTTAATGATAGATACCATTACCTTAGAACAGATGTCAAAGTGAAATAGCATTATAGCCTTCAAGATGGACTGCCTTGTCCTTCTCAGTATACCTATTAAGGCGGCTTGCAAGAAGAAAACAGTGGGGTGTTTCTTTTCTCTCCTGTTTCTGAAATGCTGAACGTTCTCTGATATGGATGGAAGTCATTGACCTGCAAAAAGCTCAAGTAAGAACAAATTTTGTGAGTGGAAAAAGTACGTGGGGGAGTAAACAGACAAGATTGGACAGAAAAACAGGAAGATCATATGTATTAAAAAAAAAAAAAACACCACCAAAATTCTGACTAGACAAATACAAAAATATAAATCTAGATAACATCAAACACTAAAATGTCAGCACAAACTAGTAAGAACAGGAACTTGGGATTGCTATAGCTGTACCTAAAGACTGCAGAGAAATCTGCATGATGATAAGTGATAGGTATAGGGCTTAATTTTAAGAAACTGCATTTTTTTCTAATCTGGGGAACATGAATTCCTGTGTCTGCTTGCCTACAGATCTCTGTAAGTATGTATGTGGGCATAAATATAGCCATGAAATTCCTTATTAAAGTAGGGATATGTGGCAGTGCAGGAGTAAAAATATTAACAGTGAACAAGTTACCTGTGACTCTCCTTTATTTCATTATTTCTTTTTAGACATGTTAATATGTAAGGTAAAGTTGATTTTAAAATTGTAAATTAGGTTATGTATATATGTAAACACCCGTATATGAAACCAATTAAACATAGGAAGGTCAAAAAAAAAAAGCATGTTGAAATGTATCTGAGAATACTGACAAAAGAAAAGCCATGATTTTGTATTTTATTTACTTACCATTCAGTAAGTGCACTGCTGCCACGTAACAGATCGATGAACATGTGCATCAAATTAAACACATTACTGCAATATGAATTGTATTTTTAAGGTACAATAAGTACAGAATATATAAACTCACTTCAGATGACTGCTACTTGGAGTACCAGATTGAATATTGGTTGCAAATACTCGTACAAACTACAAAAGGAGTTTATTTTCTAGAGTGTTACTTCTCTGTATCTGTAGGTTTTATCTGCTACAGTATTCCTTGCTATATGTGTTTATATCTCTGGTTTAATAATGAAAAAAAGAATGGTCATAGTCTTTTGGCTAAAACTGTAGCTTAAATTATCACATCTGACAGCTAAATTGAGATATCCATCAAGCATTTCAATGAATACATGAAATACTCATGTGTTATTCACCAGTTTTATCTCGATGATGCTCAGGGCCTCTGGATCATCACCTGCTGTTGTGGCTCTGCAAAGTGCTTTGCAAGGTAATAATGGTGGTACCTACATGAGGAGGGTGGCTCAGGCAAAGGCAGATGCTTTTATGCTCTCAGAATTGCTCAGTCAAATTAAATCTGCAGTTTTTAATGGGTTTTGAAGCATATCCTGGAACAGGAGTAATTTTGATTTTGCAGGGGGAGGAATAGTAGAGAAGAGAGAATATGGATCATAAAAACTTGGTCCAAAGTTCAGTGAGTGCAACAGGATTGTTTCCTCTTCCACTGATTTCAGTGTGCTCTGGACCAAGCTCAGTGAGTTAGTTGGTCTCAGACCAGATTTCGACATACTCAGAAACACATTTCCTCACACAGACAGAGGAAATCTGGGTCCAAATTTTGCAGCATTCCTGCCATACAAATCAAGGGAACTTGTTATTAGTCTCAGTTATTTCATATCCTCTGTAATAAACAGGGAAAGGGCCTCACTTCACATTTTGCTTCATGTAGTGTTACATTATCTTTGAGGCAGAATTTTTATTATTTTGCTGTTGCACTGAACCTTGCCAAAAGAATCAGCGAAGGAGAGGTAAATGGAAATCACTGTCCCTGCACTTAGCGGTGCCTGTTAGGCAACAGCACTGGATCCAGCTGAGGGAACGTGAAGAATTTGCACAGACACACCCTTCTCAGTGTGTTCTTCCAAGCTCCCAAGTCTGCTTTCAAGACAAGCAGCAGTGTTTGGTACAGAAGTGGGATCAACAGCATTTGCAGCATCATGGAGAGAGGTGTTATTTTGTAAAGTGACAACAAGCATAAGTAAGTTGAGTATGAGCCTAATGAGCAAATGGAGGGACAAGACAGTGATTTTCATGAAGCCCAGTGGGGTCTGTTTATTTGAGTCAGGATCTGTAATGAGCAGCTTGCTGCAGCTATGGTTATTGTCAGCACCTGTATCAGTTGCTGCTTATTGGGATTTGAGTTCAAACTGCTGCAGGAAATGGGATTTGGCTTTATATTTGGGGTTTGAAATTTTTCTTACGTGTTGCAGCATTGCGTGCCACATTTTCAGATTCTCAGCACTAGCAAGGTGACAATAATAAGAATTAGAGTTCCTACTGACAGGGAACTTTTATGAGCTCAAACATGCCTGTGGCTTCCAGACACACAGCAAATCATAGAACAGTTGCCAGACTAGCAGACTCTGTTATATATTTTCTGAAATTAAAAAACAAAACAAAAAAAAAACACGTTTAAATGAAAAGCCACTGTACTAGAGAGCAGCAAATTTTTAAGCATTTCTGCTTCTGGGCTCTAAATATGTGAACCAGCTGAATACTTACCTCCTTCTATAAACAAGATTGTGAACATGAACAAAAGCAGGGTTTTTTTTTCTGTTTTCATGAAATTTGAAAGAGAGAGTCCGAGAGATCAGCCATGTGGGTTATACACATGTGCAAACAAGGAGTTTACAAAAGAGCCTCTACATCAGGAATGCCCTGCCTTCAGTAATCCTTTTCCTAGTGCTTCATTCCCTCAAAAAGTCTCTCTTTTCTGATTCCAACAATGAACTTTTCCTCTCTTCCAAAATCACCTCTGCCTCTGACTCACTTGCCCTCTGCTTCTGGTTTTGAGCAGGTCATCTGAGCACATGAGCTATCTAAGGATGGGTGTTCTCTGAGAAGGTATTCCATGAGGTAGGATTTTTAAGAAAGTTGGGGTTATCATAGATGGGGTATACTATGCATGAGAAAATACGGCATTGAAGTCCTCAGGATCTGTCTTATATTACAGTTCCTGGAAGAAATATTGTTTAATCACTGTCTCTCTGTAAATTGTTAGTATAAAATTGCAAGTGGGCCTATTATTGGCCCACAAATTCCTAGGGAGGATTAAAAAAAATTCTCTGATTTTCCTGGCTAAAATACAAGTGGAGTGACATTAAGTTGATCCAGGTTCTGAGACAACGGTTCTGAATCAGTTTTATGTCTAATCATCTTTCATAACCTCACACTGAAAAAGATGAATTTTCTTTCTTGGCTGTTGGAGATGAAAACAAATGGCTGACATTTAATCTATTGGAGTGACAGACCACATTTTAATATTCTTGTAAAATAGACTGTCATAATCATGAATGTAACATAACTTCACCTCAGTCTAAAGTATGGAAGCTTGCATACCATCTTGCAAATGCTGATAAATCCTGCTCCTTCCAGTAATGGGCTCTTCCACACCACATCCTCTGGAAGAGGTCCTGTCATTGCTGAGTTGTTTATTTATGGACCAAAATGTCTCTCCCTGATTTTTTATTTCACAGGAAGACCACTTTATCCAACCAATTGTACTATTGAAAATTATATGCCAGTCTGAGCTGTTTTGAACAGGAAGGGAATCAACATATTTGCCTTCTTAGAGAACTGCAGCTAAGTTACACATAAAATTCTCTTCTCCAAATATTCATAAATGTGCATGCTTTTATCTGTCTTTGCTGAAGGAAGAATAAATGAAGATGTCACCATCAAGTCTTGGATTTTTCTTGAGCTCCTAATAAATAACAAGAAAGTCCAAGGTCAGCATCCTTATTTCTGAAGTACCTCCTTTCTTGTTCTCCTCTTTTCCTCAAATGTAATGAGGAGATGTATTTTAACGAAGATAACCCGCTCCTGTCCTAATGCAGAAGAGAAACAGGGGTCTTCCCCTAAGATTCTGATCTTTAATCCCAAAAGTTTTTCTAGGAGGGTAGGTTGTCAGTTGTTCAAGTTAAATCATTCCTTTTCACCAGCCATTTATTTCTTTTTTCCTCATGACCATACTATGTCAGCTTAATGTACCAGATGGATGTATTCTAAAAGCATCACACTCAACACCTATTTCTGAGAGATTTATGAGAGACCAAAAGAGGCCCACAAGTACAAACAGCTGTGAGTGAACTTGGATGAAATGTTGAGATTAGTCCTGATTCAATTTTATGTCTAATACTATATCATCATTCTTTTAAGTCTGAGGAGTTAGATGTCCCAAAGTCTTTCATATAAACTTTGGAATGTATCAGTTCCAGCTCTTTGTCTTAGGTAAGATGTGCTTTTCAGATTTCGATTGAAATAATGCAATGAGCTTATTGTCTCCAAAGATGGTTTTTCTTTCTCTTCACATCTGGCAAAGCAATCTGTATCTTTTATCTAAAACTATATCATTGTAAAATGAGATGATAAAGCAGAACAAAGAAGAATCCTCTGACCTGTACTGGTCTTCAGATATTGAGCAAAACCAACTATTTTCTCCAATTGGATAAAAGCTGTTTTCCTGTTTTTCTCCATTTGGCAGTTTAGGCACTTGGACTCACAAAGACTTATATTCAATAGAAGTGTCAGTAAGAAGCTGTCAGAATTGGGGGATATTGACATTTTTCAGTCAAGCTATGGATGAAAACAGAAAAGATAAAACTGACACCATAAAACAAGGTGTAGAATCCTGTTCACGTTGCAGTCAACAGCAGATTTCCTAAGATTTCACCCAAGGTATTTTTAAAAGTACAACCTGGGAGCCCTTATAATGGGGTTTTATGGTGGAAAGGCATACAAACACTTTTTGAAGTTTCTGATTTTGACCCAAAATGAAGTATTAACTGGTACAGTACATTGTGATTTTCTCTTCCATGTGTCTACGCTGTAACTAGGAAACAATTCAAACAACCCACAATACTGAGGATTGAAATCTCAGAGTTTATTCAAACATGGGAGGCAGGATAGCCTATAAAAAGTTTTGTGCTTCCTTATTAACACTTCTCACTTGTGAGAGGCTCTTTTAAAACTTTGGGAAATTCAGTCTCTTCACTGAACTCCTGCAAGTTGCCTAATAGGAGTTGTGTTTTGGGTTCTCTTTTATGGTCCAGGTTTCCCTTCTGGGAGGAACTATACACCACACTCAAACTGCAAAGAAACTTGGACTTAGATGCAATGTGTTTAGAAAATTTTTGTCTTTTGTATTACTGTTTTTGAGAACCTAAATCTTGATGGGTAAACTAAATGATAAATGGTCATTAGTTATTTACTATATGCAGTATTTATACAGAACACTCACAAAATAGTAAAAAGAAAGAAAAATGTATACATTATATTCATAGAAGACTTCTATTATTGAAGTTTCTCCTTCTCTCTGAAATATCCACTTTTTATGTGTATGACCAAAATTCATCTATATTGCAGTCAGCAAGGTTGCATTAGTGATTCATCCTGTTCCCTTTGTGTAGCTCCAATTCTTTACTATTTTATACTGTCTGACCAAAACATGGAGAGATTTAGTCAGCTAATTAACTTGAAGAAATGGAATAGCAAACAGCATATATAACATTAATGAAAAATAAAGACACCAGGAGTGTGCAATATACATGTCTCTATTTTTTTGAGTATTTCCTCAGTAATAGTCGTAATAATACTCAACCTATTTAAGATGAGAGACTGCGGGAAGCATTTTCTTTGAGCGTAATGAGGACATTTCCAATGACATCTTCTTTCCTTTATGAGAGAAAAAAATAGGTTTCTATCTTACATGTATGTTTTTTTTAAAGTCTAAACAGTTCATCCTATGAATTCAGTCTTAGGCTTCCAGAGCTGAGAATAATTTTATGTGCTCTAAATATTATCTATAGCTTTCTCTTGCACTGTATTGAAAAAATTTGCTCCTATTGCCTAGACCAAGCATGGATACACCTACTATTTACACACTGTTTATGAACAAAAGTAAATTTTAATGCTGTATTGCCTGTCTTTCGCTCTTAGACAATTAGGTGCTGTAATGATCACCTTCACCATCTTCAGCTAAAGCAAGTGTCCGATAGGAAGAAAAAGAGGTAGTCATTTTTAGCCAGACACAGTGGGAACAACTAAAGGCAATGTTTTCCTGTTGCAAAAGTTCACAAATCCAAATTTCAGTGCACTAATTATGTCCAAAGGCTCCAGAGCACCTTTGAACCCCTTGGTGGGAGGAAATCTCTCAGGGGTATAGGTTTCATACAGCAGAACCCATAGGTGAACCCACTGCAGCAGTGACAGAAGTGCTAAACACATGTTGCATTGGGTTGTGTGTGGATTTTGGATAGATCAGAATGTGGACCAACATATATGCATCTCATTTATGAGAGGCTGAATATATTTAGAGACAAGAAGGACAACTTTAAGCTGTAAGAATGTAATGTAGAGGAGATAGTGCTCTTTTAATCCTGGAAGTAAAAGTATTTTTACAAAGAGGAAAGCTTAATAAAATCATTGGAAGCTCCCTGAAGGTTGACAGTAAGCAAGTTCCTCTTAAATGTGTGTAAATGGTAAATGACATCTCTTCCCTGTGTCTTAATCATAGGAGGTGGTGTCAACCGTTGCCTTGCCTGAGTATTTTACATACCCAGCCCTCAGACACATGTTGTTTTGAAAGATTTAGTGTATAAATACTAATATCTGCAGCATGTAGAGGGAGACTAACAGCAGACTGAAGCCCTCAAGCTTCAGCTACATGAAAACATGAAATATGGGTGAGATCATAATGGATCATAATAATATGATAATTCATTTTTAATTCATTTGAATAATGGATAATTGTGTTGGGGCAAATTCTTGTTAAGGGCAGCTCTTTCTCTCTCTTCCCTGTCTATTTTGCAAACTAATACTTTCATTGAAAAGTCAGTATGTGTACTGGCAGCTTGTTACAGGCTCCACAGTGGCGTAAAAGTTCCCTTGATCTGCCCCACACATGTAGGTTGTGCAGGAACCACTCAGAAAAATCACTAAAAATAAAGGTGAAACTGATCTTCCAGTGTGATTGTACAGCACCAAATGCAAGCAAGCACAAATGAAGTGAGCAGACATTTGCATTGTTTTCCAAATTGCAAGTATTATTTTCTTACAAAGGGAAAAAAATATTTGAATAGGGTGTCTACAGTGTTTCCAAATGGAAACCAATGGCAGGACACAAGCAGCCACAGGGCTGCCAGTGGTAGATGTGGAAGATTGCTTACCGACCTGGCATCCTTTGGACAACGCATAACTGAAAAAGTGAGATATACATGTAGTGTAAACTACATCTAGGGTAATATCAGCTGTAGAGGAGCAGGAGCTATTCCCGCATTGTCGTGCGTTGTAGCCTTCGTGCTGTTGACACTTGGTGTGTTTTCATGAAAAAAGCGGTTCATAACAGCACCATCCCAAAAAAGATAAAGGAGTGTGGGATGGTAGGATCATTTAGGTTGGAAGACACTTCAAGTAGTCATCTTGCCCAACCTCCTGCTCAAAGCTTTTGATTTACCTGCTGCTACTCATACATGATGGTCTAGCCACTCCTCAGTTACCACCCATTTAAATGAGTGGGAAGCTGAATTAAGGGTTTCTTCCTGTGTTTGGGCTCCCTATCTCCTACAAAGCAGTTTTGACTAGGAGTCCCTCCTTTCTCTACTTGCATCTCCATCATCCATCACACTCCTGTGTAAGTGGCAGGCAGAATCTGGCACTCAGTGAGTTGAATGAACTACTGGTTTGGGAGCAGTAGCAAATCCCACCGTCCCACCACAGTTATGAGCTTTTAGTAAATAAACAGGGAACATTTCACATAATTAAATACCATCTTAGAAAACTGGAAAAAAAATGCCCTAATTTAGAAAATCACTCAGAATGGCTGCTTAAATGTATTTCGTAGTGATTTTGCAGCAGAGGCACACATCTAAACACATTCGTGAAAGATCACAATTAATCAGCATATGATCTTTCAGTGTATCAGGCTTTTTTCTAGGGCATGTTGTTGCTAACATTGCTTTAATAGCTTTACCATATCCAGACTCTACCTACCCACCTCTCTGCCCTTCAAAATTCCCATTTAACCAGGGTTCTCACTTTATCAATCACATTTTGTAATAGAAGTCAGTTTTGTGTGTCCCAAGTGGCTAAGCATTTCCATCCTTATATCAAGAATTAAGTATCTCCTGAGAAGGAAGAGAGGTCAAGTGCTGTAATAAACCAGATTCCATCAAGAATGTGAAAAAATGCTGCTCTGACCAAAGCTAAATGGAAGTATAGCTGGTTTGAGATGTGATGTGAAAGCGTAATGAATAAGCTGAAGCTATTTCCAGAGTTTATGTCCAGTGTGGTTGATTCCTCCTCATTCTTTCTGACACTGTTATTTACTTTGAATCATGCTGAAAACTCTTTATACATACATGATGCATTCAGAAGACCAGGCCCACAGCCAGTTTCAAGCGCTGTAATTTCACAACACATAGCTATGCCTTTTGACTATGTACCTAAAACCCATAATAAACCCTTGGGAATGAAATCTGAATGACGAATACGCATAAACTAAGTATAAGCAGGCAGATAGTGAATAAGAAAATAGGTTTACTTGACTTCTGGTCCAGAAGGAAAAGTGACTCTGAGAAATCTGTCAGCCTGTGCCTGCAGTTCAATAGGTAAAAAGTTTGCCACGTTAGTAGCACTGGAAAATATCTTATTGATTTCAGCAGAAATGGTATTTTCTCCATACTTGATAGCATACCACAATATTTTTACCATTTTATTAAACTACCAGAGGAATAAAATATAGGCCTTAGTATTTAGCAGAAACACAATGCTGTATTTATTGGCTTGCTGTAATATTTCTTTTTGGCAATAAATCTAGTAATTTTCTTTTTAATGCTCATTTCCTACTCCCCAAATATCTTAAAATCCAACTAACTGACTAGATGAAAAAATTTTCGTATTTATTCTGAGCAGAACACATACTGTTTAAAGAAAAACTTAATTTTGTTTTGAATCCAATGAAATATAATGTATTACTTGAAAAAAAAAGATTTATTGCATTATTCTCATTCTGACAGAATAATGCTGACAATCACCATTAAAATCTAATCTTAAAAAAATATTGCTTCATATGCAAACTGCAACAGTTGCAGCTAAGGAGAAATCAGGCTTATATCACCAATGCTAACTTTATAGGTAGCTAGTAAAAGAAGATGACACATGGAATTCTCTGTAAATTAATATTAAGATTATGAAGGGGGCACATCAGTTTTAAAAAATTATGAGAAATTCCTTGAATTTCTGAAAAATTACTTGAAAAACTTTAATTCCTACTATTTATCATTAAGACTAAGTCTGAAAAAATATTATTCACCCATCAGTTATTACTCCTGATCTACTTTTCTTGAAGATTGTTACTTCTGTGTAAGCTGAAAGTTTGCTTTCTTTTTTCTTTTACAGTTACATAAACCAATAATATGAAAGATATTATCTGTACCTACAAGCCTTGTCTTTACTATATCATACAACTACAAAATAAAGACAAGCCAGGACATTACTATACTTGCCATCCATCTTAGATTTTCAAAAGTACTGGAGATGATTGTTGGGTATTACTGTACAACGATGTGTTGTCCTCTCAAAATAGTAGTGATCGATATACCAAGAGTTTTTGAAAGTACCCACCAACTTTCTGGTCTGTGTAGTGCTACTGTCGTGGTTTAACCCAGCTGGCAACTAAGCACCACGCAGCCGCTCGCTCACTCCCCCCCCCTCCCTCAGTGGAATGGGGGAGAGAATCAGAGAAAAGAAAAAAAAGTAAGACCCGTGGGTTGAGATAGAGACAGTTTAATAAGAGAGAAGAATAACAATAATAATAATAATAATGGTAAGAAAATATAAAAGAATATATAAAACAAGTGATGCACAATGCAATTGCTCACCACCCGCTGACCAATGCCCAGCCCGTCCCGAGCAGCGATCGCTCCCCCCGAGCCGCGATCACTCAGCCTGAGCTGCGACCACTCTGCCTGCGACCGACCGACTGACTCGACCGACCTGACTGACTAACCCCCCCGAGCATGACGTTATATGGTATGGAATAGCTCTTTGGACAGTTTGGGTCCTAGCTGTGCTGTACTCCCAGCTTGTTATGCACCTGGCTGAGCAGGAGAAGCTCAAAAAGTCCTTGAGCAGTCTGAGCACTACTTGGCAACAACTAAAAACATCAGCGTGTTATCAACATTCTTCTAGCACTGAATCCAAAGCACAGCACTATGCTAGCTTCTGTGAAGAAAATTAACTCTATCCCAGCCGAAACCAGGACAGCTACCCACATTATTAAATAAAAATAAATATTTGGAAATTTCCTTTTTTTAGAGGAAGATGTATTTCCTTGCATAGTACTCAGCTAAACTACCTTATATATCTGCGCAAAAAGGAAACATGATCAGCAGTATGGATAAATCTCTGTGTTGTGTGTGAAGCTTCAATGCTTATTTTTTCTCACTGATTATGGATATCAGTTTCACAGAATGCTTCATCGTTACTGAAATAAACATTTTCTAGTGAAAAATATTCTCATTTCTTTTAATATCTTCCTGCCAACACAGTTTCATCACTGTTACTTCTTGCTTTTTAGGCAAAAAATATTGAATCTTAGGTCTCAGTTTTTACTTTTTTCTTCCTGAACATACTAGATGAAGCTCCTCAGGAATAATACTTTCACCTTAAAGATGAATCAATTTACATTGTTATTAGAAAGAATGCCAAGACAGAAGCAATTTGATTTTCATAATATTTCCACTGAAGTGGATAAGGAGCTTTTTCAGCTTTTTGGTTTTTTGACAATTTGAAAATAGCAAAAATATAATTGTGAAAGGTATATTTTGAGATTTCTGGATAGAACAAAATTTGAAAAGTAAAATTTAGTAACATAAATTTTCAGCTGTTCTCCGCAGGCACGCTTTCATTTCCGTAACTCATACACCAGTGTCTATTTCAGAGTATATATTTGTTGTTAACTATAATAAATATAAATAAAATGGTTTGAGAAAATGAATTTCTTTTTTTTCTCAGGAAAATAGAAAAAAAACCCTTAAGTATCAAGTTGTATTATCTTGAATTGACTTTTTTCTGGAAAAATTTGTTTGTTTTGTGGGGTTTATTTTCCCCCCCAGTTCAAGGCTAGTATATGCCAGTAAACTTACAGACAAGGCCAGTGCCTTCCCCACATCCTGGCTTGCCCATGGCAGCCCCACCAACATTCACAGTGACATCTTCTTTTTTTGCTTTGGTGCACAGATTCTTTGAAATGTTTCTGGTGTAAGAATATATATAAATAATGCTAAACTTTTGTTTACACAACTAAAAAAACAATTCACTAAGAAGAAAGATTGAAAAATTCTTCAGAAGACTCATGACATTCAATTTCATAAAAAGCTTCAGAAACTGCATCCATAAAAGGTTTTTTTTCCTGTTTGTCTTATTCTTAGGTGAAGCCCCTCTTGCCTTGCCTACAACAGTTTCCATACTGCTGCTAAGATTGTTGAGTCAGCTCATGTGCATACTATTAATTAATAGATCTCAAATTACCTCACAAAAGAGACCAGTGTCATTCCAGAAAGGAACAATGTGGGAAAGTGATTTGTTGAAGGTCATCAACATGAGGTCATCATGATGAATTCATGAGTTTAAATCCATGTTTTCCATGTTGTGTTAAAGTATATGAGACACGAGATTTGATATGTGATGGAGACATCTGAGGCAAATATTCACTGTGGATTTGCCTCGCAAAATTGCCATTGAACAGGAAATGAATATACATGCTGGAGATGGGTTTACATTATCTTAGCTCCAAGTTGTTCATGTGGATTGTGCTTTATAAAATAGTGGAAAAATTATTGAAATTAAGGGTCTACAAAATGTAACACTGTAAGTTTGGGAGCCATGTGGGAGGTTCTCACCACAGCTGTATGTTGTGAATAAGGGCTTGGAGAGAAAGGCAGCAATTATAGATCACAAGCACTCTTGATCTGCATGTAGGTGAATAGTCAGTGTCATGAGTCCTCCTCCCCATTTACTGGTCAGCCCGTAGGGGCTCGTGGTCCCCGTAGCCGTACACCTTCCATGAAGAAGAGCATCCTGCAGGGTTGAGCTCAAGAAAAGTGAGGGAGAAGGAGCCACAATAACTGAGAGGGAATGTGGGTTGAGACTGGTAGGGGCGTGGGCAGTAATTGTCTGTGTGTGTGCACCTGTGTTGCGGTAGAAGTAAGGATACGGAAGAGGGAAATGTGCCAGCGCTCTCAGCATGCGTGTGTGCGCATGCTTCGGACACGAAAATATCTCCCTGTGTTAAAGACTTGCATCAACATCATGATTTAGATGTTTGTTCTTGGACTGATTCCTGCTGTTATTCACTAGAAGTGCAGTCAGCTTCTCATAATTTTGTCTAGGCTTCCTTTAAATGTCCAATGATGTAATGAGGATGTAAAATAAGTCTTAAATGCAGGTTTTGTGGCACTTAGAAGAGAAATTTCTGAAATCCCTTTTTAGAGCTTTAAAACTAATCTCTCCATTGCAAACTCATGCAGGCATGATCTCACCTTTTGGCTTAAAAATCATTTCATTTTGCCAAAGAGTGTTGCTATTCCTCACCTTTTAAATGCAATTTGATCTTCTCATGGAGCTCTAACAATAAGACTTTCTGATGGGTTGAAAGCAATTGCAGAAAATAACAACTTGGCACAAAGGAATGCAGAATGACTGATAATTTTGCAGAAAAAAATACAAGTACTTGACTTCTGAGGCTGTAGGGCAGCAAATGTCCTTGCCTAAAGCATATAAGCAAAACTAAGACTTTGTAAAAGGTTTTTGTTTTCCCTCCCTATTGCTTAATCTTCCAAAGTGCACACTTTTTTTGTCTTTTCTGATAATTTTATTCTCACCAGAGATTTTCATATGGCAGGCTTGCTTCCAATATTTGTTAAAGGGGTACAAAAATCCCTTCTAGACCTCCCCCTTGTTTGACTAATGCTTCCCTGCGTAGTTGAGAAGAACCCAGGAGCTACCCCAAATGCTGGATCCATTACCATATCCCTAGCTCGTTTAAATCTAACAGTAGCATCGTTACATGATGCTGAAGCTTATAATCCAGATACAAGTCCTTACCCCTTGGCATGTCACTGTAAGAAAGATCATCTCTTTTAAGGTAAAAAAAAACAATAAAAAGGCATTGTAAATTACTTAGGGCAGTATCTTTATAACAAAGGATCTGTGTCACTTAGCAACTGCTACTGACATTGTATTTTATGATCATAGTCTTTTAGCACTGTGGCTGGTATGTGTCAGTTCACTCCTGCTCTGAAAGTAAATACCTTTGGGCAGCTTGGTTTTACATATGACAGTCACATCACAGCAGTGACGAAGACTGCTTAGCTCACCATACAGTCACTGGATAGAAGAATCATAGAATCATTTAGGTTGGAAAAGACCTTTAAGATCATCGAGTCCAACCATTAAACTCACACTGCCAGGTCCACCGCTAAACCATGTCCCTACGCACTGCATCTACAGGTCTTTTAAATACCTCCAGGGATGGAGACTCAACCACTTCCCCGGTCAGCCGGTTCCAATCCTTAACAGCCCTTGACAACAGTAAAGAAATGTTTCCTAATACCCAATCTAAATCTGCCCTGGCGGCAACTTGAGGCCATTTCCTCTCGTCCTATCGCCTCTTACTTGTGAGAAGAGACCAACACCCACCTCGCTACACCCTCCTTTCAGGGGGTTGTAGCAGGTATTAAGGTCTCCCCTCAGCCTCCTCTTCTCCAGGCTAAACAAGCCCAGTTCCGTCAGCCACTCCTCATAAGACTTGTGCTCCAGACCCCGCACCAGCTTTGTTGCCCTTCTTTGGACACACTCCAGCACCTCAATATCTGTCTTGTAGTGAGGGGCCCAAAACAGAACCCAGTATTTGAGGTGCAGCCTCACCAGTGTGGAGTACAGGGCCATGATCACTTCCCTACTCCTGCTGGCCACACTATTCCTGATACAGGCCAGGATGCCAGTGGCCTTCTTGGCCACCTGGGCACACTGCTGGCTCATATTCAGCCGGCTGTCAACCAGTACCCCCAGGTCCTTTTCCGCCAGGCAGCTTTCCAGCCACTCTTCCCCAAGCCTGTAGCGTTGCATGGGGTTGTTGTGACCCAAGTGCAGGAGCCGGCACTTATCCTTGTTGAACCTCATGCAATTGGCCTTGGCCCATCGATCCAGCCTGTCCAGGTCCCTCTGTAGAGCCTCCCTACCCTCCAGGAGATCAACAGTTCCACCCAGCTTAGTTTTGTCTGCAAACTTGCTGAGGGTGCACTTAATCCTCTCGTCCAGGTTGTTGATAAAGATATTAAACAGAACTGGCCCAAGTACTGATCCTTGGGGAACACACTTGTGACCAGCCTCCAACTGGATTTAACTCCATTCACCACAAATCTTTGGGCCCAGCCAGCCAGCCAGTTTTTTACCCAGAAAGAGTATGCCTGTCCAAGCCATGAGCAGCCAGTTTCTTCAGGAGAATGCTGTGCCTTCGCTGCTGCGTGGATCTCCATCCTCTACCTCCTCTGAGACAGTAGACCAGAGGACCTTGCTAGCACACTGTCTCTCAAATATTGGCGTGCCACCCTCAGGCTTTTCTCTAGCAAGCCTGGTTTTATCCCTCCCCCCATTCAAGTCCAGTTTAAAGCTCTTTCAATGAGCCCTGCTAACTCCTGTGCAAAGATCCTTTCGTCCCTTTGAGACTTGTGTACCCCATCTGTTGCCAGGAGGCCTTGAGTCATGTAGACCAACCCATGATCAAAAACCCCAAAGTTCTGCTGGTGACACCAGGCTCAGAGCCAGGTATTGATCTGCTGGCTCTTCCTGTTTCTTCCCTCATCATTCCTTGCAACTGGAAGGATAGAGGAGAATACTACTTGTGCTCCTGATCCCTTAATCAGTGTCCCAAGACCCTGAAGTTTCTTGATTCCCCTCAGACTTCTAGTTGCAACTTCATCGCTGCCTACCTGAAAAATCAATAATGGACAGTAATCTGAGTGCTGTACCAGAGTAGGAAGCTTATTCTTCACATCTTTTACCCAGACCCCAGGGAGGCATTAGACTTCCCTAAGAAGTGGGTCCGGTCTGCATATTGGACCTTCTGTTCCCTTTGGAAAGTAGTCTCGTATGACAATGACCCATCTCTTTTTCTTTATGGAATTAGTATTGACACAGGGCGTAGGCCAACTTAACCACAGTGATACCTCCAAGCTAGATGAACCAGCATCCTCATTAGGTCTAAGGCCATGATAAACTCTGAATAATACATCTGGATTTTGAAGGAAAGTGTGCTGTAATGGAGCTATACACACGCTATTTACAAATATGTGATGGACTAATGTGGTCATTAGAACTTGTGTTCCAAGCAAAGGTAAAAAATCCAGTACAAAACCAGACAAAAATCCTTCAGCTTTTTCCCAGGGAGCCTCTCACTTGTTTATCAACAGACATTTTCAAATGAAGAACATAAATTTGTCCTGATTATTGATCATATTGATTGTATTTAAAATAACTACTTTGGATATTTCGGTTTCAAGAAATATCACTTTAAAAAGTGTAAATCAATTCAGAATGTGCCTCTGCAATCTGGAGCCCAGGATGGAATTTGTAATGTTCCAACTTTCAGCCTGCGTGACTATTAGCATTAATTGCTTCCTGAGAATTCTGCAAACAAAGCATATTAAGATTCCTTTTCTCCTTAGTACAACTCTAACACAATCATTACAGAAAGTTGATATAAATTTTGTTGTTCTATAGGCAGAATTCTAAAACACTTGAATTTGAGTGAGCGTATTACAGGCAATGTTCAGACTGCTAAACATCTTTAATATTCCGTGCATGTACAAATAATTTTCCCTATTCTTTTCACAAGTACGGTAATGCTTAAAACCAACCTGTAAGATAAAAGTTGTCATATAAACCTTCCACACAAAAGATGTTAACTGTATGGAATTGTGAGGATGTGCTTAAATTTTCATCTACAATTGTTACATAAAACAGAATCAAAATATTATCATCTAAGTAAAATATCTTTTGCACTACACTGTACAGATACTGCTGAGAAGATAGGAAGAAAATTTCAATTTTTTGTGCAAAAAAGAAATGGCTGATTTAATACTGTGGCATTTTATATAGATCAATTTCTGTGATCAAATATGGAATAAAAGATTCATGCAAGATCCCAAGCACTCTACTGTATGATTTAAAAACCAACAAAACTAATGAAAAAGCAGCAACTGAAAATGCTTAGCAGTCCATCACATAAGTCAGCCTATGCTCAAAAATCACCTTAAGGTGGCACTTCCAAACCCCTCAAAACTGGTAATCCAGTCCTGAAAAAGAAATGTCACATCATTATCTAAAACTTCACCCTCCCCTGCTAATTCTGCCTCCAAATAAATGGGATTTGTAGCAGATTTTGAAAGTGAACACATTTCATAAGAAGGACTGGAGAGAATTCCAAAGTTGAAATTCTTCCTGCAGAAAGACTTGCTAGCATACAGTCCACATGCCAAGAAAACTACTTAGATAGCCTCTGCAGCTGCATTTTCACAATGAGATAGATGTGGTCTCACTGGTATGCAACTTCCAAGCCATTCACATTTTTACATTTTTCAGAAAAACACACTCTACCCTCTGTCAAACAGCTAGCACTGTGAGCTTAATGTGTGGGTCACAGCTCTCTATATTACCTTGTCTCTAAGTTGATATGGAATTCAGCTTTCTGATGTGTAATAGTAACACAGATATCTATCATAGTTGCTGTAAAAAGCATAACACCCGAGAAAAAGAGTTGTTCTTCATTGGATTATCAAGCACAATTTATTAGCTTCTGAAGCTTTCTTGCCCTGTCACTCCCTCCAAATTACCATCTCATTTGGCAAACTGAGTCCCACAATCTCTAAGCTATACCAGTTGTTCTCCCAGATCTACCAATATCCCCTCCATTTTCTCAGTGTCAGTACTTTGCTTACTCTAGTCCCTATTCAGTTCTTGGTCCAAATAGAAGTGAAACAAGGGAAAGGAAAGCAAATATTATCAGCAGTTTGTGAACACTCTTCTGCTGCTTTCTTTTCCCATCCATATGGGAGATTAGGTAGAACTTCGTGGCCCAAGACTGACATTGCCTTTAGCAGAGAGATGACTTTTTTTTTTTTCCCCCTCTAGGCTCTCAGCAAGAAATGACTGAAAGCGTAGACACTCCTGGCTACTCATATTCGAGTGCACCATGTAGGGTCTGAAGTTCAATGCTGATGATAAAAATGGTCATTAATAGTACTACTGTGATCATTATAATTTTAGATTTTTACAAATTCATTTGTGCCTTTAATAAATTTGAAGGAATAATTACAGGCACTTTTATATACATGGGTGCATAAGAATAAAGCTTCTGAATATTTGATTCTTGTTTTATTAAATGAAAAGTCCAGGCTAATTAATTAAACATGATATTTTCTGCTTCCCTTTAAGAAGCATTCAGGACAAAGAACTGGTGCTTTTCCTCAAAATCTATACTTAGCATTTCCATATCTAAACACATCCTCTGGAATTGTATAGATGATATATTGGTTTTCTATTCAGTATGCTATAATTCACATAATGTTTAGGAGAGAATGAAAATATTAGTAACTATGGCTGAGATGTTTTTTGCAGGAGTTTTAATTGCGTATTTCTGTATATCTACTCTAGATGATACTCTTAAGGAAGATAACAAATTAATAAATTGCATGTCTAGAGGCTAAGGGGAGGTGTGGGAAGAGTTATCCTTGGAAGAAGGAGCAATAGCAGGTAATACTAAATGTAACCACTTTCCCAAATCTGTCTTTCTCCATTGGTGGCTTCTTGTAGAGATTCAGTGATAAAAAAAACCAACCTGCTTGTTAGCTATTTAACATTGCAGGGAATAATGAAAACAAAAATATTTTAACACTTCATTAGGAAGGGATGGGTCCATCAGCAGACAGGTAGGTATCTGTTTTCTTATGATCTGCACTGTCAGGGTTGATGTCGCAAGTCTGGCCACTGTGTTGGGTATATAGTATTGCTGAGCAACGAGGAGGCGGAGGCATCCAGATGTTTCATGAAAACAGTCCCTAGCTGTGTTTCAGAAACGCTTTCAAAATTCTATTAATTTTCCTAAAATTAAAACAAATATACTGGGGCAGGTCTCTGGAGGTATTTTAATCCATCCCTCTAAATTCTAAGAAACACATTTTGTCATGTTAAATTTGTTTGATGGGTTAAGGGTTCAGACTGATTGTTTAGTCTATCTATCTACCTATCTATTTATCCTATCAATTTAAATTTTCTACTGACTGGACTGAAGTGGACTTTTGTAAGTGCTGTTTCAGTGAGAATGAATATTTCTAATAATCTGTAGTATTTTGTTGCCAGTTGAAGCTCCAATTGTCATACATTCACCATGGAGTATGTTTGCATTTTCCAAGATTTTCTATAGTATCCATATTTATTTTGTGTTCTGAGATGTGTCCAATAACATTCATTAGTGTTAACGGGTTACAAACAAAAATCCTCCATTTATATATGAAACGTGAACAGCATTTTGGAGAAGTAAAGCATTGGGTTTGTATTCTGTTGTGTTATCCTATAGCGCTGACTTATTTGCATGTCTAGTCAGAGCTGCAAGTTGAGATGCAGTTCCAGTGGCAGTGGTGGGGGAAGACAACCCTCTTGAGATTAGTGAGGCATGAATGTTACAGAAACAATGCAATTAGTAACCAGCTTTGAAGAGAATAATTTGGAAGTTAAATCCCAGCTACAAATTGGGTACCAAAGGTGAACATATAAGAAAAAAAAATGAGTAAATAAAAGTCATGGTCTTTCCTATAGCCAAATACGGGGAAAAGACGACCCTTTGATTTTTTTTTTTTCAGAATTGTTAGTTCCCTATCTGTAAATAAATTAACTCAAACTGATAGTCATGGATTTGGGACAGGTTGTTATCAATCCAATTTTGAAAAGGCTTTAACTAATAATATTTAGACATTGTTTTGATAGGGGAAGTTAGAATGGGTCCTTTCTGGCTTTGGGAGTGACTGAAATAACAGTTTCCCCTGAAGCACAAAGTATGTCTCAAGCCACTTTGGAAGTAGCAATTCTGAATCCTGAACACAAAATATTCTTTATTAAAACAAAAGTCAGTGGCAAATCCATCTGGGCCTGGTGCTTTTCCAGCTTTAACTTTTGTGACTGTAGTACCAAGTTTTTTGCCTTCCAAGGACTTCTTTCTGTAAAAAAATAAAATAATAAAATCGCAAACATCTGCACTGCTGAGTGTGGCATAAAAGTTCTGAAGTCAGTCATTGATTGTCAATTGCAGTGTTATTCTTATCCAAAATAGCAATCATTTTTATTTAGTAGGTTTTTTGGATAAACACCCAAAACAGCAACTTGCCAGGCCCTGCACCACAGTCCCCCAAAAACTCTTTGAAGAAAACTAGGGCAAATTTTGGTCTCTGCTTTTGTATCTTATTGATTTCAGACTTGCATTAATAAAGGTCCATAGTTTCTACAAGGAAAAGACTGATGTATATCATAATTAAAAGCTTTGATTTCTATTGCTTTAGCATTTTACCACTCACATGTAAGAAAAAGCATACCCACCAGTAAAAAAATATGTTGCTTGCCTACAAAATATCAAAGAAGGGTCTGTCAAAGCATTAGTTAATAAAACCTCTGAAATTCCAGGTGTATGCTACAAATGCAGAGACTGAGGGTTTGTCAGGTTACGAAGTGGGAACAAACAGGGTCTGTCTGATGGGCCAAACCTCACTGCAGAACAAGATCTTTGAAAGTAAATTGCTGTCATGAAAGAGTCATCCTTGTTTTTAGTTAATTCCTGATGTACTACAAATTAATTTGGATCACAGTAGGCAGACTGTATTGCAGGAAAGGAAGAGATCCTTAGCTGTAGGGCTACACACCTTCAAATAAGAGGTAGGCTCAGACCTGCCATAGCAGACAAGCTCTTGTGTCTTGTGTGAATTCAACATGGGAAGGGGCACTGGGTTTTCAGTTGCATCACCTGCATCCAGATTTGCAAAAAAAGGTGCAAGTAAATCAGGTCAGCCACGATTACTGGAAAACAGGAGCTTATCAGATCCAGCCTCAGTGAGCTGGACTTGCCATCCTGAACTGACTTTGTATCTGGAAGCACTTATCCTATGGGTTCCTTTGGTTAATGTTTTTTTTTTTCTTTCTTTTTTGTTTTAACAAGAGTCCCAGTCCCCTTGCCTGGTCATGATAAATATCTGTGCTGTAGCTTCATCCCAGGACCTTTGCAACATCTGTCTCCCTCATGCCTAACTCCTGAAGCAGGGTCACTTCAGCCATCTAAATACTGATCAATTTTTTTCTCCCACTTAATTGAATTATTTAGACTCTTTCTATTCCAGAAGGCATACCAAATTTTTGGGATCATTGATCACTAACAAAGGCACCAACCACACACAGCTGCTTAGCACTGAGCTAAAAAGCCAATGTAATTCAAGGCAGGTTTTTCAATGAGCAAACTGAGCGGGTGCTTGGAACAATAACATGGAAGGGAGAGCGTTTCCAGAGCTCCCCCTGACAGCAGCGCTGCACTGGCTGGCTCACCTATGCTGATGTAAGGATGTTGTCAGCAAATCATATGCTGCCCAAAGCAATGGCTCGTGTAACTTCTGCTTCTGCTCTGCTCCCTGGCCTTGCCTAACAGTGGGGTTTTGATAATTTCACATGTTCAAGAATTGTGATTCTTGCTCTTCCCAATTTCACAGCTACTGAGATGCTTCTCTCCTTGTAGAGTATCTGGAGTGGAGAAGAGGACCTGAAAAAACATTACTGAGAGAAGAGAAGGAACAGGAAAGTTGAACATTACTTACTTTAGGAAAAAGGGGTGATAACAAAAGAAGTAGACAGTTGATGCCTGTAATTCTTAGAATGTTTCAGGTGTACAACCAAGTCACATTCAGCTTTCAGTCCCAGCATCTTGTAAGATACTCAAAATTGAGCTTACAAAGAAAAAGAAGGCAAAAATAACTCTTTACAAAAAATTAAATCAAAAATCACGATATAAAATGTAAATAATAATCCCAGAGAAAGTGTAGATAATCATGACCATTGAGCATTGTCCCTGCTCAGTCCATTGTCTGGTCAGAATCTGGCTGCATTACTAGACATGACCAAATTACAGGTGAAGCAGCAATATATCACAAGGTATATAATAAATGGATTAACACAGAGGTCTTGGAGGAAGTATGTATCATGTTATTCACAGGAAGCAAGAGAACTCCAGGTCCCCTTTCCACTCCAGAGATCCAGCTGAAGAACATGATTGGGTGAAAACAGTTCCAGTAAATGTGCTGCAAGCTTACCAGCAGAATGCCTTTTACCCTTCTTACTATGGGACAAGAGGCAGCATCTTCAAAAACTTGGAAATCTTTCAAACAGGACTGAAAAGAAGAAAGCCACTATGGCAATATCAGAGCCATTGTGGAGCTTAATCCAAACAATATTCATTCAGAACAGGAAAGAGCTAAGTCTATTAGGAGACTGTTAATGATTTATTTGCTTTTTTTACAGAGTCACGTAGTGGGTAAAGGCAGCTAATCTTGTTGGACTCCATTAAGGAAGTCTCTTCAGGCTTCTGACAGCCATGCATCCCTCACCTGGGTTTCACAAGTAACATGACTGGAAATTTCATGAAATGTTCAAGACCCATTTGCATAGGCATGGAAGCAGACTTGCATTAATAATACCTGTATTAAGGGCCTAAAAAATCCTGATCACATCATTAGACATGCTCCCTGGACATTTTTTCTGCATCAGAAATATCTCCTGCCCACCTCCTTTATTTCTGTCACATCCATGACGGTTTTAATAACAGTTTTATAGTACAGCAGAAGTCAGAGTGAGAAGACTTATTTTTTAATTGATTCTTTTTTTTTTCCCTGAAAGAGGAGAAGGAAGAGTTTTAAATATATCTAATAGTATCTGACTTCCAGAGATATTACTCTTAAACCTTCAGGGTTTAAGATACAGAAAGGAAACTGGGAAGATCATAGGCAGGATTTGCATAGGAGAGATAATGAAGTCTGGATTCATTTTGTGATCAATTTAAGGAGACCTAGAACTATAATTCTGTACCTCTCACAACCCAGGATTTAAGTTGAAAGTGTTTTATATATCCAAAAAATCACACCACCAAACTAGTAAGTAGAAGCAATGGAGTTGCAAGACAGGTGCACCCACTCCTATCAAGGTCCTTTCAGGTTTTAGGGAAAGGCTTGTTCTGTGAGAGTTACGGGGTTTTCTGAGTTTGCTTTTCTTTTTCCAGCCTAGAGAAAGCTGGGTTTAAAATCTGAAAACACACTGTGAGATTTTCAAGGGGAGGATGGCTGCATGCCAACAAGTACATTTCTACCTCTGAAAGATAACAAGTGGGGCTCTTTTCGTTGGTGGAGTCACTCTAGCAGGAGAGCTCGCTTAAAAGCAAGAGCTGATTTCTGCCACCTGCTCACAACGCCACACCAGACGTGGGGGCCCCGCCAGCCCATTTGCCACGGGCGCAAAGGCGGCTCTGCTCCCGTGCAGCCCTGGGGCTGCCACCGGGCTGGGGCTGCTGGGCTGTGCCGTTCCCAGCCAGGCTCCCCCTGACACCAACCCTCAGCTCCCCACATGTCTGCCCAGCCAGAGCACCTGCATCCTGCTCCGGAAAATGTTTCTGTGGCTTGCTTTTTGAAATATTATTAGCAACCTAACACGGAAAGCAGAGATAGAGGTTCTGGACAGTTTTTGTTGCTGACGTTGATCCAGGTCTGCACAGCAGTGTGCCCAGGTGGCCAAGAAGGCCACTGGCATCCTGGCCTGTATCAGGAATAGTGTGGCCAGCAGGAGTAAGGAAGTGATCATGGCCCTGTACTCCACACTGGTGAGGCTGCACCTCAAATACTGGGTTCTGTTTTGGGCCCCTCACTACAAGACAGATATTGAGGTGCTGGAGTGTGTCCAAAGAAGGGCAACAAAGCTGGTGCGGGGTCTGGAGCACAAGTCTTATGAGGAGTGGCTGACGGAACTGGGCTTGTTTAGCCTGGAGAAGAGGAGGCTGAGGGGAGACCTTAATACCTGCTACAACCCCCTGAAAGGAGGGTGTAGCGAGGTGGGTGTTGGTCTCTTCTCACAAGTAAGAGGCGATAGGACGAGAGGAAATGGCCTCAAGTTGCCGCCAGGGCAGATTTAGATTGGGTATTAGGAAACATTTCTTTACTGTTGTCAAGGGCTGTTAAGGATTGGAACCGGCTGACCGGGGAAGTGGTTGAGTCTCCATCCCTGGAGGTATTTAAAAGACCTGTAGATGCAGTGCGTAGGGACATGGTTTAGTGGTGGACTTGGCAGTGTGAGTTTAATGGTTGGACTCGGTGATCTTAAAGGTCTTTTCCAGCCTAAATGATTCTATGTTTCTATGAGTTATGGGAATTCAGCAACAGGTACTCATAATTTAGCAGAACACGGCTCTTCGACAGTGTAAAAAAACCCATTGACCTTTCCTAATAATAAAAAACTGATAGAAACTGTTATCAACTAAATATCAGTCAGAAATCAACATTTACCCACAGTTACAGTGCAGTGGTTTGTCTTACTCAAAATTACATCAATTTTCTGTTTGTAGCTTTTAATAACATCCCACTTAAGCTGCTTTTTATTCCAACAACTTTTCAGTGAAATCCAGACATCCCGACAGTACTTGGGATCCAGCAATGCATAAGCAGCCTCACAGGAACTCAGTTCCCCTTAAAGTCTGGATGAACGAAAAAATTAGTTTGGCAGCATTGAAGCAGTACATTCATGAAGTCCTTTGAAATGGGAATTCCAGTATAATTCAGCATGATTGTAAATGCTCCAAAATGTGTAAGCCTAAATGGCAAAGGGAATTGTCTACTGTAGTTAGTGATAAATGTTCCGTGCAATATACTGGTTTTAGCTGCCCCACTTACCCAATGCTCAGTGGAATTAAGTAGATAAATTTATGTGCATAGTACTGAAACTGTAATGCTGAGTGTCAACCTCAGACCTGTTTTTCTCCTAAAGCATGTTAAAAATACCAGTGGAAAAAGTGTCCCAAACATCAGTCTGGTAAAAGGACTGCAAGTCAAGCAGAAAATGTAAAACATCTCTGTTTTTCCTGACCAATCTGTCACAGCCCAATCTGTTGCAACAGCGCAGGAGGCACAGCCTGAAAGCATGTTGAGGAAGGGGTCACGGCTTAGGCTCCTCTCCTTTTGACAGAGGTGAAAATCTAGGCACAGGGTGCCTACCTGCCTGTGCTAACAAGGTGGCTTTTTTTGCAAGCCATCGAAGACGGAGGTGGGACATGGAGGGGTTTCTGTCTGATGGGAGGTCCTCAGTTGGCCACTGTCCTTCTCTCTGGGTTGGAAGTTCTCTTAATTTCTTATTAAAGCTCTGGATGTACTTGTTTTTCCTTAGCATGAAGAGGACCATACTAACCATAGAGTACAGCTCTCCCTCAGTTCGCAATTTGCTATTTCTGCAGCCATGGCGTAGTTGCTTACGACCGCTGGTGGTAAGGAGAAAGTAAAGAAGGTTGTGTAACCACCCATTTCAACATGCAGGTCGGAGCAGCTGGGTGCTCTCAGGACAGCAGAAGCTGACCTCACCTTCCCCAGCCAAAGCACATGAATTTGCTGCCCAACCTGAGCGAGCATTGGAGGGAGCCAGTCTGCAGGTGACACATGGGTCCTTCCCGCAGAGGCCACCACATCAGAGAGAATATGAAACCCCCACCCTGAAAGAGAAATGGTCACTGATTTCTGAGATAAAAGAAGGAAAGAGCTACACCTGTGTGGGTAAGGGTGGAGGGGCCATCTCAGGTGTTCACAATCTCTTATGATGAGACAGGCTGGGGCTGGGGGCACCTTTTATTTGCACACTGCTGCCTGTTGCTCCTTTTCCTCAGAAAGGTGCCAGATTGGGGAGAAGTTGTTATACGTAAAGCTGGGAACAGTCCTTTGTAGTGCTATGTTCCCCCAGGGAGAGGCTGTGGGGGTGAGTCACTGTTCATGGGGTTATTCTGCTTTTTCTGCGATGTACATTAGTTCAAGAGAGTATGTCATTCTTGAGTCAGGGACTTAAGGAGGTGAAAGACTGGAGAATGCAAGGATGAAGTGAATTGTCCTGGCTATGTTGGGGTTTCTGGAACATGTAGAGGTTAAGAAGAAGCTACGAGTTACTGGTTATATGCAGTGGGCCTGTATTCTACATTTTAAGATGGTCATTTTTGTAGATGTACCAATTTCTCTGCCTCTGTTTCTGTTTGAATAAGTGAATTTTCTGACTACACCTGAAAAAGATCTAAAAGTTCCCTGTAAAATGTGACCAAATAAATACATGCATCATGCATCTTAAATTCCATCTGGAGTGCTAATACCTGTAGTTGTATGTGGGGCAAATAGTCCCTTACATAACCTGTTTCTCTGGCACTACCAATTGACCTGAGTTTGCTCCTGTAGCTGAGGAACTTGCTTGACCTCCAAGTTAATGCTTAAGAAATCTAGTTCAATATGAACAGACCTTTTGTTCCTTATTTCCAGCCTAAAAAGAAAAAAACAAAAAACACCCCATTTGTATGTCTGTGTTAAGTAGTTCGACATGAAGTTTATTGCAAAGGTTTGGATTTCTGAATTTAGATGTGAGATTTCTGGTGATTTGCAGCCAAACTGAGAACAGAGGGCATTCTGAATAAAATAGAAAATGTTTTATGCTGTCAGAGGCCAAATACTTAAACTTTGAGATAGCACAACAACTTATGTGACAACGTGTAGTGAGTGTGCCATAATCAACAGGAAAAACTAAATAGCTTTGAAAAAAAAAAAAGGGGGGGGCAGATATAACTGCAGCAATGTTGGGGGGAAGAACAGAGGAGGCTGTCATGTATATGAGCAAAGTGATGGATTCTGAGATGCAGCCTTTCAGGAGGTGCTTTGCACTCCTGCAAGTTTTCTCTCATTCCTTCTCATTGCCTTTTTTTTTTTCCTTCTTGCCAAGTTTCCTCAGGGATGTTTCAGAGTAGCTGTGCACACTTGAAAAGATTAGAAAAAGTCAGGCAAATTCTGCACTGACACGCACCTCCACTGACATCAAAGGGATGACATACCTCATGTCTCTCCTGCTCCAAGTTAAAAAAAAAAAAAGCACAAACTGAAGAAACATGTCCACTGCTTAAAGAAGTGTTACTGTTGATGCCAGAGGGAGAACACATTTCCAAAGAAAAAATAATGATGAATTTAAAAGACAGCTTTGATCTCCTTTGCTCTGACCTCTCCAATGCTGGTTCTGACCTACCAGACCACATCTTGACCGCAGTCTCCCTGCTGCATCCCTCATTGAAGGCAGGTCTCAGCTCATGTTGCAGCCTCTGTTAAAGCCCTTTGCATAAGGGAGGCCCTTATGCAGCAAAGCTTCTGGGGTCCTTGAGCAAATCCTTTAGTCTTGTTGCAGTCACTCACCTCATTAAAGCTTAAGCCTTTGGTGTGGTCCTGGTCCAGCAGGGTCACAGGAGTTACGGGTTTCCAACAGGAAGGGCAGGCAGCCCCTCCTTCAAACCGAAAATGTTTCAGTGAACAAACTTGCCTTTCATTTTGCATTTGACATTATTTCTGAACATTAGGAATGTGGGTGGTACTTTCACAGCAACAGTCTCGGGAAAAGTAAATATGTATGTCAAATACCATATGCCGTTAGGTTTTTCTGCCCCACCATACCCCCTGTAATATTTTGGCTGTGGATATCTACCTAACTATTCTGGCAACAGTTCTGGTTTGACCATACCCAAAATACTTTTCCAAAGCATGACTATGTTTTTATTTAGGCTTTACCTTAATAGAAATTCTTGGTGACAAGTATACCTGCATACTATTTTAGGCAATGCCATTAGATGTAGCAGTGACAAGTTAGCAAGCATGTAATATCCTAAGGCAAATAGATTTGTATGTTCTCTTTCAGACTGGATGATTATGTTGCACTCTCTAAAGACATTTTAGATCAGTAAGAATGTCTCCTCAGGGAATCATAGTGATAACTACTTTTGACAAGTAGTAATAACAGAAGTTTAGTCCAACCATGAAATGAAAGGACTCATGCTGAAGCCAGGATTACTGGTAGTGGACTGCAGGGGCACTGTAATTGCACATCGCTTGCGTTAGTGATGGCATGTCTGCCTACACTCCATCTATACTTGCGAATTCAGAATTGCCTGTTTCATACTATCAAGCAAAAAGTATAATATTGATTTGAAGGGATCAATGGTAAGAAGCAGTTTTAACTTACTAGTAGGTAAGATCAATTCCTTCCACAGAACCCCCCTGTATTTTATGTTACGGTTCTAAACGAAGTGAAAATTCTCAAATTCTTTGTGGCTTTATTGATTGACATCACTCTTAACTAATTAGAAACAACTTGCTGATCCTTTCAGTAGCTTAGTTAGGTGTCAAGATCCACCCCCCAGGTAGGTGTATCATGATACTTCTGGGTGAACGTTTGCAATGATCATGACTCTTCCTTAGCTCTTTGTTGTCGTCGTTACTTTACTGAACCATCAAAGGCTATCGTTATTACATATTGACATAGCGCTACAGAATGGTTGATAAATCTATACTCAAGTTGTGTTTAAAATCAATATTATAGCAGTTACCATGCCAAATCAATATTTACCAAGTTGCTAGCTCCTGGTGCCTGACGCACCATAATTATTCCTCTTCTCACATAGAACATGGGCACCTAATCCAATGCTCACTGAAGTCGAGAGAGACTGTCATTGATCTCAGGCTTTGGATCAACCCTTGCTTGCTTTTATTTACTCATATTTGTCATAGGATCGTACAAAAACTTGCACACAACAGAAGGCCTGTTTACTTGGTCTCTACATCTTATTGTAATGCATGTACTAGGAGCTTCTGCTGCTATTAAAATGGGAACCAAGATGCAAACTTGCCACTGCTGGATTTTTAGGACTCTTTTGGTAGTGTTATACAGACAGTGCCTGCTCAATACAGATAAAAAACATTTGCTTCAAAAATAATCCATAAGTTTTGATGATACAGCAATTCAGAAACAACACATTTGAGACAGATCAAGTAAGACTAATTATCAAAATAGACTTCTGTAATCATCTATGCTTCCACGTTTTAATTGAACAGTAGGATCTTTCTTTCAAAAAAGTGTGTTAATTGGGGTCTGCTTATGGGAAGGAGTGACTAATTGAACTGGCATGAGCCCGATAGTTGGTTTTTTCATTAAAATGTTAACTTTTAAAATCAGTGTTACACTGCAAATATTGTCTTTCTTTCAATTGGACTAGTCTATCTGGCACATGCCAGCTCAATTAGTAGCTTGCTTTCATGAGCAGACCCCAATTAACACACACTTTTCTTAAAGAAGTATTCCACAATTTAAATTGGCACATTTATGTTAAAAGTAATTATACCGGTTTTGGTTGTTAGTTGTTCCTAATTTTTGCGATGATTAAATATGCTTTAATGTAAAATGACATTTGTTGATTAATTACTCAAGTTGCATTGGATGTTTGCAGAAAATCAAATATGGAAGAGAGAGAACCTAAGCTAAGGCCAAAACTTATCAATCCATAGGTATGCAAGGTGGAGTTTGTCATCATTTATACATAATTTCCACACACATTATGCCACTATCTGGCTACCCCTACAATGAACTAAACTTAAGTTTTTTATATGAATTGTTTCTGTATATTTGGCCTGACTGCATGACCTTTGAAGCAGAACCATGTGAGGTAGCAGCTAATTAGGATACTTTAGCTGTAAGATAGGGGAGCCCATTATCTTCTGTGGGTGAAAATATGTGAAAAGGCATCCTTGGCATAATACAGATGTAATGATGAAGGTCTAATCCAGAACTTCATATTCAGAGAAAGAGCAGAAAAACAATGACCTGGAACTAACAAAAGCATCTACCTCTTGGTCATGAAGGAGACTACTCTCAGGTGACTGGGTGGGGGTCTCTGGAAATGGTCTTCAAGCTCTCTAAGCATATATTTAACAAATATATGAAAAATCTGTAGTGTGGAATCTGTACTGTCATTGACTTCACATACGACATGAAGTAAACCACACTTAAAATTTGCTATATGTGAGCAATATTACTGCTGTATAGCAGGTTTTTTTGCTTAAGGATACAGAAAAAAAGTTTCAGGTGAAAATGGCTGTGTTAACATAATCCAGATGAACTATATGATAGGTATTTTACAGTTTACATTTAAATTTGGAAGGGATCATTAAATTTAATCCAGTACCTGGATGATGCGAGTCATTAAATCTTCTTACGTCTCTGTAACTTGTCTTTAAGGTATAACTTGTGGTTAGCCAAAGCATTCCTTCCCAAAAGGCATCTAGTCTTCAAGAGGTACAATCCACCTTTTTGCTTAAGAGTGTGTTGCAATGATTAATTTCTCTTGTTGTTACCAAACTAATTATCGCCCTGGACTTTTTGACTTCAGTTTTTGGCTTCTGAATCTTGATAATCTTTTTTTTAAATACACATACACCCCTCCCCAACTATTAAGAAAAAAACAAAAAACAAAACAACAAAAAAAAAACTGACACAAAAAAAACCCACCAACTTTGCTTTTCATTAATGGTTATTTTTCCCAGTGATACACTCTCAGTGTTCTTTTAAAAATGTAGTCAGTGTCCTGGTGTTCCTCCGCTCAGCTAGCAGGGACATCTCCAGTACACAGAAAATAAACACTGTCATTCTGAGAACCCCTTCTGTTACAGCTCAACAGCTTCAACCACTGAGTTGTTCTTATTTGGAGTGTATATATGCAGTGTAGTCATGGTCCTGTACGAGTCGGTCATCTAAAAACACCATTCTCCAGAGTTCCCATGTGTCTGATATTTGGGGTCCTTTTTTTTTTTTAAAAAAAAAAAAAAAACAACAAAAAAACGAAACCCTACCTATGCTATTATAATTGGCTTACATAAACTATGAGGTTTGCCAAAAATCAATTGAAAGAAGGTGGGGAAGGTTTGGTGGGAGCAAATGCCATCAGGTTATGGTTAAAAGTGGTTTTGTTTTCTTAACTCTCCTCTGTGTAACGGATGTGAAAAAACAAGAGAATGCTTTTTCCAAGCGAAGTGTCTGTTAGGAACAGGCATCTGTGCCATGTTGTACAACATCTGACAGGAAGCCTTGCTTCAGAAATCATGCAATCCTCTGGAGGCTTGTCCAGCAGAAGTATCCAAGGTCACTGTGATTCTACCTGCATGGCAGTGCACGTAGACCAGAAGCTGCTTGGAGCTGAGCCTTCAGAGGAAAGCTCTAGGGTCACAGGAGAGCTATTGTGCTTGTAAAAAGCAGGGTAACAGCTCACTTAAAAAAGAAGTCTAGCACAGGGTAAATGTATGTAACAGTGGTGCAGAAATTAAGTCAAACAAACAAAAAAATCCTTTCCAAAAGAACTAACAGCGTGCTTCTGGAAATAAACATAAATAGAGCTATGCTATACAGGATGAATCGTGAAACTAGAACAGTTTATTCAAAGGGGTATGGGATATGCTCTGCAGTTTTACCTGTCTGTGTGTGTGTCCTGGTTTCAACTGGGATAGAGTTAACTTTCTTCATAGAAGCTAGCACAGTGCTGTGTTTTGTATTCAGTACTAGAAGAATGTTGATAACACGCTGATGTTTTTAGTTGTTGCCAAGTAGTACTCAGACTGCTCAAGGACTTTTTGAGCTTCTCCTGCTCGGCCAGGTGCATAACAAGTTGGGAGAGAGCACAGCTAGGACAGCTAACCCAAACTGACCAAAGAGCTATTCCATACCATATAACGTCATGCTCAGGGGAGTTAGTCAGTCGGTTGGTTGTGGGGAGAGTGATTGCCGCTTGGGGAGTGATCGCAGCTCAGGATGGGCTGGGCATCGGTCGGCGGGTGGTGAGCAATTGCGTTATGCATTGTTCGTTTTGTATATTCTGTTACCATTCTCATTATTATTATTATTTTCCCTTATTAAACTGTCTTTATCTCAGCCCTCGGCTCTAACCTTTTTTTTTCCTTCCTGGTTCTCTCCCTCATCCCACTGAGGGAGGGGGGGAGTGAGCGAGCGGCTGCGTGGTGCTTAGTTGCCAGCCGGGTTAAACCACGACAGTGTGTCCAGATGTGGTGTTAACCAGTGACATACGGACGATGGAGAGTCAAATGGAGGACTTCCAGAGCCACAGGCGCATATCTGAGTCAAATTATTATCCATTAGATGGTACTATTGATATCATTATTACAGTGCCAAAAGTGTGTTAAGTCCTTTATAGACAATGAATAAACCACAGAGCCCATGCTCAAAGGGTTTAGCTCAGGTGAACCTTTAAAACTAAGTAGTTTTTTTAGGTAAAGAGGAGAAGCAGGAGTTCAACATGGTAGGTAGGCCTGTTTTGAAGAAGAGAGCTTTTTCTTTTGAGAAAGTACCCAGGCATTTCTTTAACTGTGTGCTCACCTGCTGTTCAGGAGAGACTCACTCCTGTGTTTACTCAGCCAGCAGCTGCGTGTGCTTGGGGGGTATAGTGTTAGGTATCTCATTTTTGTGCCATCATGTGTAAGAAAAGAGTACACACAGAAAAAAAGAGGAAAAATGATAGTTGAAGATGGTGTTACTGAAGGACAGGGTTGTGCATGTTGTAAAGCTGAGGTTACTGCTCTCAGCAAAGCGATAATTAAGTGTGCCACTGCGGGGAGAACGGTGCTGACCCGCAGAGCAATGTTTACCTGGGACATGCTGAGAGAAGTTTTGTGTAATGTTACCCAAGTTTCGTAAATTCACTGGCTTCCTTTCCCATGTGTGCTTTATGCTGCCTATTAACAGCAGAAATAATATCACACTTTGAGTAATGACAAAATTAATACTTACACCCTGCCTTCTGCTTCTATAGGAGCAATTCTTTGGTTTTGCAAGTGTAAATGTTATCCTATGCTTTAAGATGGACCTTATTATTCTACTGGAAAAAAATATGCTATCAATGGATGATCAACCTAAGCAAGAAATATTTAAATTCAGTTGGAAATATGAGAAGTTCATATATGATTATGTGTATTGGCAAGAAGTTATTTGTTACATCACTGAATGTGAATTTGTGGCTGAAAACAGTTCAGGCACAGCCTGCTACTCAGTCACAGGCTTTAACAAGGACACAGCTTAGATGACTGATGGGGTCTTTTCCCTTCTGTATAATCTGTGATTCTATAAAAATAATTCCTTTGTTCAATTAGATGATGAATTAAGAAATGAATGCCAATACCGTCTTTTAAAGACTGTAAGCAGAGAATAGGAAGAATAGCTATGACATTAACAAAGATCTTAAGAATGTTTTGCTCTGTTATTAAATATTTTAATCTCTATCTCATCTTGATTAGATGATTAAGATTCATTTCATATCGGAATCAATGAAAAGGTTATGGGGGGGGGAGTAAAACTAAAAAATGGAACTTTGGGGCTTTTAAAGACTTTCTGCTGAGGACAAGGAAAGCTGCAGTGTAGCTTTTTCTGCTTCCCATGTATGAAAACTCTGCTGCTGTTTGGACATATCCAAAACTACATGAAAGCTAAAGGTGGGGAGGAGTCCTTGCCAAAAGACTGAACAAATTTTTTTTGTCACCGATTAGTGGGTGGTGTTACTACCTTTGGTGTAGTAACTAACCCAGAGTGCAGCAAAAAGAGGAAATGTGTAACTATAGTCCTCAGAGACGAGGCCTGATAACCCCCGCGATCTTGTTCAAAAGACATTTCCATATGTTTGTTTTCCGGTTTAAGTTGCATCTCCTTGCAGAACACAACTGTAATCCCCCACAGTCACAGTGGTGTAAGAAATCTACCCTGGGCAGGGAGCGATATTTTGTCCTAATAATGTCAACAGCTGTCTTCTAACATTTAGCCATGTAATAAGGAGAAAAAAATAGGAGCCGCACATATGCAGGCAACAAATGCAGTGTGACCGTCGGGCAATCCATTAGATAGCCATAATGCTCACAGCTGGAAATTTTTTTGAGATGGCATTTGATATCATCATTGTTAGCCTTCATATAATGCAATATTTATTACAGTAAGGAAGAAGGGAGTATTTTTAGCTGCATCTTGAGTAACTTATCTCCATGGCAACCCCTTACTTGCCTGCACTGTTGCTGCTATATAGAATGTTGTCACATTAATAATAAATGCAACACATCTAACACATTTGGCTGCCGATTGGCTTCCAGCCACATATTTCTCTTGTTCTAGTTGAAGGGTTTGAGAAGCTTAGGGTCCATAAGCAAATTTCATTCATTTTGTTTCTTAGAGAAAATTGCCTTGGATTATATTAAAGCACTCAGGAGGTTTCATCAATGTATGCATTGTGTTTGTTGGGTTGGATTTTTTGTTTGCTTTTGTTTCTAGTTCCACTTTAAAATGCCAAGGAAATCTGTGAACAAATACAATTAGAAAAGCAAGAAACCCAGCAGCTGTGGAGTAATTTTATTTGACTTACATTTGTATGGATAAGAAAATGGCATTTTTTAAAACTGCTTATGAGGAACTCCTGTGACACGTTTTTGAAGAACAATACTTTCACTAATGGAATCTTAAAGCAAGCAGGTCTCCAAGTGAGATCCTAGACTTGCTGATCATTTCCACGTGCATATGAAAAAAGCAGCTGCAAGCACTCAGCCCTCGTTTTGTGGTCTAAATATATGGATTTCAAATTTGGCAAACGCTTGTTACAAAGGTGAAAAAAATAGACAAAAGAACGTTAGATTTCAGCTTAAATTTGTCATGTGTTTTCTGTAGATTCTAACACTAGTGAACAATACAGTGCAACTGGCTTTTAAGTTTGTATATTAAGGCTTAAATACTACCTGCTTGGCATGTGAAACCATTTGGAGCCCATTTAAATGGCAGTACACAAGTACTTACACAAATATTAAGAATTCATATCTGGATGACTTAGTCCTCATTTCTTTTGTCCATTTTCTCTCTTCTCAACTCTTTACTTATTTCCAAATGTGCAAAAAAAAGAGGAGAAAAACATAAAATGAAACTGTGTTTGTCTTATTGCATGACCACGTGATCTTTCTGCAATCTACCATCAGTTTATTTAACATCTCAAATGAAGCATGTGTGTCCATAGGAATCTTTATTTATGAAACACCTACTACATTTTAGTTTACATAATAATGATATGTTGCCAGTGATAACTAACTGGTCTAGGATCATGTACTTATTGGTGCAGTTTCCAAATGTCCTCCTTTACAACTCCAAGACTTAAGGGAAAAAAAAGAAGCTAGTTCTTTCACTTGCTTGTTCAGCTTTTCAAAATAAATACTCTGCTGTAAGCTCATAAAAGAAAATAGCATTGAAAAAATAGAGAATGCCATTTAACAATTTTTAGTTCTTATATGGGGAATTTCAATTATAAGCATGATGTTGCTACACCCAGAATTTCTAAATAAGGGAAAAGAATAGTTCTTGCATGTTCTCAAGCACTACCCAGGAACTGGGAGTTTCTAAAAGCCTGATCCAAAATATTTAGGAGCAATCCCTGGGAAAATTGTTATTGACATCTGAGCTTTGTGTCAATATCTACTTCATGTCGTCAAAAATTTGTAAAAGGTTTTTATCCCAGAAGGCTTTTTTTTCCCCCTGTAAAATGTTAAAAACTAGCAGCATTTCCCTCATCATTTGCATCTAAACACACATAAAAAGAGTAAGTTTACTCAAGGAAAATAACTGGTAGCATTTTCTTTAACAGACATTAAACAGCCCTGGAACTCAGTAAATAATCTGGCATTGCTACTATTTTTATTTGGGGAGTCCTGCTTTTAACAAGTAATAGGTAATTTGGGATGAGTTGTGTCGAGCTGGTGGCTTCATGGTGGTGCTGCCTGCCAAGGTGAGAGAAACGTGCATGGCGTATGCAGGATCCGCTGCTGCTCAGTCATATGTGGGCCCTTTTTAATATAAAGCCCCATTCCTAGGGTTTCAGGCATTTGTACTTATTTATCTTGAACTGGAATTCACTTGACATCTGCTGAAAGGCCAAGAGATGAATGAACATGGGGAAAGATGATTTTCTTCCTGTTGTAGCAGGTCACTTTACAGGATAGGTGTGCTTCTGGACTTTAAATGAGAGACTTTGGGCCAGGCACTCCTGAGCAGCTGGAACCCAGACTTCAGAGTTGCTACATTTAGCGTAGCAGAAAGGCACGTTATTAATTAGGGAGATTTTCTAAAGTGCTGTGAAGATGAAACTTACATATATAATTGCTATTAAGGTGATTACACTTTAATTCATGGTTCATCTCTGCTTGAGATAAATCTACAGTCAAAAAAGTTTCTGTAATTAATCTATAAGGGATAGATTACAAAGTGAACCATGATTCTCCCATCTAGGACTTAGTGAATAGAAGAAAAAAAGATGATGGCAACTGCTGTGTTTAAGGTTTATGTTTGTTACTTAACAGAAAGTACAGGAATTTTAAGGAAAACAGTCTGTTGCTGAGGCCTCATCTTGTAAGATTTTTGCACCTGACTTGAGTGAAGTGGGAAGCTGGCCCTTGGAAAACTGATGGTCGACCTTGATGTGCAGTTCTTGGTGCAGGCTGTGTTTCCATCTCACTCCTGCTGTGTATGGACACATTCTTTATACTTGGTTTGAAACCGGTTACAGTGACTAGCTGCATTACAGAGTTTGCTGTTTGACTAGCCTGAATGAAGGCAGAAAATATATGTATCTTATTTTTGACTATTTTATGAAATATTTGATATTCGACTCTATCCTTTCCAAGAATTCTAGATGTTAAGCGTACTCTGAGTGTAGCTGTTCTTTTCATCTATGATGCTATATATTTCCCTGATTTTACTTGCTACTGCTTTGCTTTTGTGTTTTCCTCTCCAAAGCGTGACTTAGCTAAAAATGCTGACTGAAAGTCAGAACCCCAACATAAGCACAGGAGCTCTAAAACTGAGATTACCACGTCCTTTGCACCAAGCAGCTCCTCTCTTGTCTATGTAATACTGCAATACTGCAGGCTTGGAGAAATAACACCACAGGCTCTTCCTGTGATGCATGCATTCCCATCCTTTCTTAGCTGTGGGATCATGGTACTACAGAGCAAGTTAAACCCTGAAGACCACACTGAGCCTTCCCAGGTTTTGATTCTTGCTTACTGGTTCATGTCTTATTTGAAAGCAGCATCTTTATTTTAATACTATTTCACTAAATGTGTTTTTCCACTGGCTCAAGGGCACAATTTTTACTCTTTTTAATTTTATTTTTGGAGTTACTTTTAATCAGAAATCTAATGAGCTACTTAAGATTCAGAAGGAAGAGACAGCTCTGCCTCAAAAATGGTCATTAATTTGAAAACTTGGGGAGGGCTCCAAGCTTGCCTTTGTGTGATCTCCTATTTTCCTGTGCTGTCTTCCAGCACAAACTTAATCCCTGGAAAAACAGACAGTAAAAAATGAACCAGTACAAGAGACGCATGTATTCTTTGTGATGAGATAAGCATCCTGAGCTTTTCACAATTGTATTTATTTTTGACCTGCTCATTTACTGTACACCTGTCCCAGGCTGGACTGCTCTTGGCTGCAGTGCAGATGATTCTCAGTTTCAAAGCCAGATTTGTTCTTATAATTATTTCACTGGCACATAATAAAAACTGTTTCCTGTACTCTGCAAAATGCACCTAAATAAAGAGCCCAGGTGTGCTATGTTTGTCAGCCTTTCTACAGTGTAATACTAGTCTTTGCTCTAAATAAATAGCTGTAATAATAACCCCTTAGCTAGCATGCCCCAGGTAAGAAGCAGAAGATATTCCAGTCCCCTGAACACAGATTTCATGGTGGATCCAGATGAAGTTTGTGGCACAGGTGTTGATGTAATTGGAATAATGACACTTGAGGGGTACACGTGTGGTTCAGCCAGCCTTTAGACAAGTGCTTCCACTGGAGTGGCTTGGCAGCTTGTCATTAATAGGTGGGGGGCTAGTCAGACCCATGTGGGAGATTGAGTTCAGGCTGTGTTTTTAAAGACAAATAAACAACAAAAAACCCCAACAAAAAACCCCACCCAAAACAAACAAAAAAAAAAAACCCAGAAAAAAACCTCTGTCCCCCCCACTCAAAACACCACACCTTCAAGCTCTGCAGCTGCTGATACAATGGGTTATGTTTTTTTCCTGTATTATGTCTGTGTATTTGCACTAAATAGATCATTCCAATATTTTATCTTGCTCCCTTTGCATATATTTTGGTATGTCTGTTTACACATATTTATGTATATTACACTTCATAAAAACATATAAGTAGTGATTCATGGTCAATTCATGTTTTAATGAAGAGTTGCAAATACATATAAACATAGATTTTGAATTTTTTATTAACTTCTAGTATGTACAGATACATCTAAACTTTTTAAAATTAGAACAGCTGATACGCGCGCAACAAAGACAAATATGTGACAGATACAAGTGTGTATCCTTGGCAAATGAAAACAGTGCATCCGGAATGTCTTAACACTGAGAACAAGTTGTCATGTCCTAGTGAAACATAATTCTGCACTGTTGAAGCTACTTCTTTAGGGGTATGAGCTAGGAAAAGTAGTTACATGATTAACTGCAAGGACGTGGTTACAGCTTTTGTGGGACTATTCGTATTACTAAAATGATACTTTTGCATTTTTCTGTGATTATCATACTCTGTTGACTGGGCATTTACATCCTATGTAAGTCAAGGATAGTTACACAGACACTGAAGGAGTGAATCAATGTTTTCCTACAGCAATTTAGCCAGACAGTGTGACAAAACTGTTTTAAGTCAGACTTCAATCTTAATTCATTCCAAATGTTCATTTCTTCAGTTGTTGCAAGATTTCTTTTCATTGTTGTGGAAACAGAAATGAAATAAGTATATACTCATCTGAGTGAATACTGGTTCATTTGAACATGTGCTATAACCAATGAACTCCTTAGTAATTATCCTTTTCTTTGTCTTGAACTGTGTGACTAAGGAGAAGACCAAGCATGGGTTCAGATTTGTATTGCTTGCTTCCAAAAGGCTTAGCTCACTGAAGCTTCTTCATGCTTTGATATGACTTAAAAAGATCCAGATATTTCCTAGTGCTTGCTATTAGTTTGATTCACAAGAGTCTTTCAAACAGTTTTACTTTATTTCTGGATACATTTCCTCAGCTTGAGCTTGAGTTATGATCATTTAACTTACCCTTTTTGTCTAGTATTTCCTGCATGCTTGCTTCAAGTTGTTCTAGCTCCTCTAGCATATTCACTGCAAAGAATTCATTGCAGGTGGGAATGTTGCCAGTGTCATCAACATCTCTTCTATAAGCAATGGAGGTGGAGAAGCACCTCAAAGGCATCTCATCTCTTACCTTAGAAACACATTTCATGATGTTGGAAGGGTCCTCAAGGATCATCTGGTCAAACCTTTCTAGGCAAGAGCATGGTCTAAACAAGATGGCCCAGCACCCTGTCCAGCTGCATCTTGAAAGTGTCCAGTGTGATGGAGTCAATTGCTCCTGTGGGGAGATTATTCCAATGGTTGACTGTTCTCACTGTGAAAAATGTCCCTCTCATGTCCAATTGGAATCTTCTCAGGATTAACTTGTACCCATTACCCCATGTCTTTTCCATGTGACTCCTTGTGAAAAGGGAGTCTCCAAGTTCTTTGTAACCACCCTTTAAATACTGGTACATGGTGATGAGATCACCTCTGAGCCTTCTTTTCACAAGGCTGAACAAACCTAGTTCTCAGCCTGTCCTCATATGGCAGGCTTCCCAGTCCTTTGATGATCTTGGTGGCCCTTCTCTGGACCCCCTCCAGCCTGTCCACATCTTTTTTGTATAGCAGTAGTGTATCATATCAATGTAATGAGTTTTCCTGTGGAGCAGTGAGTGTGTGTGTTCTTGCTCACTCTTGTCTTTGTTAACTCTAACCAGAACTTAGGTGCCTTGCTCTTAGATCAGTAGTTTAATATTTAGGCATCAACAAGAGGTCAGTTCTGTCTGTAGGCTCATCTTGCTGTTTCAGATTTAACCTTCCCGCTTCAGAGCCCCACATCAATCACTCTCTGGATTCCTAGAGTGCCTACAGTGTGCTTCTGGGTAAGATGGGTGCTCCCACCAGCTCATGGTGGGGAGCCCCAGAGCTGCGAAGGTCCTGGTCGCTATTGCGGAGGCAGTCCTCAGATGCTCTCCTAGGCACTGCATCCTCTTTCGAGGTCTCCATTTCTTTTAATCTCACTCACTCTCTCTCCCCCCACCTCAGTAGATAACCAATTCTTAATTCACCATCATATGTCTTATGGAAAAATTGTATCAGTCAAATTGACAAATTATTAATTATTCACACTTCCTTAAAATTACTATAAATCCTCCATGTATGAATATGTTTGTCCAGTAGAGACATTGAGAAAATTCAGCCAATGCTGTAACTGACTCTTCCCAACCTTAGCTTGACCTGGCAAATGTCAGCGAGGTCTGTGTTAGATCTCCCATCCTTCACAACAACAATGAATAAATCCGTTCCACGGTAGTCTTTATTGAACTTTCCACTGTGAATGGTTCTATATGGCATGACTTCCTTCAATATTGGAGTGCACAAATTGCGTCATTGAGGACGCAGCAGTATAGAAGCAATTAAAAGAACAAACATGGAATAACTGAACAACTTAATTTATGTTCTTAAAAGGCTACAAATGAAGCAACTATGGTGCACAATCAGAGAAACTCTTAAGGATAAACATTCATAGGCATTTTCCATGGTTACAGCTTTATCACATAGATGCTAGAAAAGTAAATCCCTACGTAATACAACATGTAGGAAGAGGTATTTATCTCTTGTTTTTGCTTAGTTCTTGCATTGTACAGCTTTGTTATGATCACAATTTTATTGAATTCCACCACATACATATTATGAATGGGAGTTTTCTGTTTGTCTGAATCTAGTGGCTGCAACAGAAGATAAAAATTCTAACAGTCTCACATCTGATACACTTGGCCGTGTACGTGCTCTCAACAACATTCTTGTTCCTTATGTCATGTTCTGTTTTCACATTGCAACCCTCAGGATGTTGAGGATGGCTACAGATTTCTCCAACAGACTTGACAGACTGTCAAAGGGAAATACAGCTGTGGCTCATTGGTTAAATACTCCAAGAAAGACCTTTGGCTGTTTTTTCAGATGACACCATGTAATTACAACCACATCAGTAAAAGGAGGTCAGATCTATCTTTCAGCCATGCTTTATTATGATGGAAAGACTTTAGAATGTCATTCATGTGGATGCAATACCCAGTCACTGGTTATTGATCTGGCATTGTTCCATATCAAATCACAACCTGATTCTTTGCATCATGATCTCTGTGAACAGTGGCACTTGTATCTCTATTAACATCTCTTCAACTTCCTAAGAATGAAAGAAAAGGAATAAGTGTGTTCTCTCATTTCTAAATGCATCCATCAAGCATGTTCTCCATTTTTACTACTCCCAAAGATCGAAGAGGCACATGTGTGGTCATCAGTACTTGAAAGGCAAAATAGCATGCCCTCTCTAGGTGTGGTGGGAAGCAATAGAGAGCACAAATCTCTTCCCAATTTCATGTGAGGTTTATTACAACTGATGTCTTACGTCCAAGGTTTTCAAAAGTATTGTGTTTTTAGAGGATGTAGTTTGACAAAGCTTATAAACGGCTCATCTCAGCAAGTCAGATCAAGTTTCTTAAGAAGCATGACTTTCAAGGCATCTCATTTGTGACATTCCAAATACAGCCAAAATACTTCAAAATGCTGCTATTCTCTATATTTTCAGGTGAATGTGTTTGCTAGCATAGTTAGAAAACTCCACTTTTCTGGAAGTATAAACTTACATAAACTTTCAAAAAAAAAATCATTACTGAGAACTCCAAATGGTTAGCAGTATTTGATTTCTTATGTGGGCTGTTTTATCATATTATTCTGGAAGTAGTTCCATGGGTGGTGTGGTAGGAGGATGTTTGGAAAGAGAGAGAGCTGAGAGTTTTCACTAATCTATTTATAGTATTCATTAATTGATTTTATTCTTGTGGTTACCCTCCCATTAAAATCCATTTGAAGCTAGAGTGCTCTTGTCTATTATGTTACTCGCCAAGGGTTTTAAATTACTTTGATAGTTTAAGAGAAAAATCACGCTTATTTCTTAGTGTGTCTTATTGTTATGAAATTTAGCATTCATTTTTTCCTTGGTCTGTAATATTTTTTCTAGATTTGCAGAGTTTCTGAACCATATCTGAGTAGGACAAGGAGGTTAAAATCAAAATTAGTTCTTGCAATCAATCTCAAGCAGTTTTTGGCACTCTAAACAAACCACCCATGCTTAGTTTGTGTCCTGCCCGGTGTGCAAGTTCATTGCTGTTGTATAAAGACAACTGAAAAAAGGCATTCAGGTGGAAAAGCAGTATAAATTGTATAAAACCAATGGATGCATAATATTAGACCTGCTCTCTACACGTGCTCTCTGCGTTCGAGTATATGGGAACACAGAAGTGGCAGATGATGGTGCCTTGCCCTGTTCTCCTCAAGCTCCTGTGGCCCTGCTGCTGAATTTCAGCACCCTGCAACACTGCTTGCTAGGGGATAGCCCAGCATAGAAATGCTCCAGTACAGAAGATGGGCTCTTGTCCCTCATGCTGGTGATTCCAGTTGACAGCAGGCTATCCTGATGCTGCACACGGTTTAGCTTCAGTTCTGCCTCTTGCCTCTGCCCACAACAAAACTCCTGTTCTACTTTGCAGTTGAATTTGAGTTGGAAAAGTATCTTCAATGTTCTTTAATGAAATATCTTTTTATGAAGATATCAAGGGAAAGAAGTAGTTAAGAGCACTTTTCATGATGGTATAAATTCACACATTATTCATGCTTCATCGGACTTATTCTGCAAGATCAGCATAAAGCCATCTAGAAGAATATGTACCTTTAGCATACTGATAATATTCAACAACTAGATAATAACATTGGTGACATTTGCAAAGCCTGAGAGACTTGGGCCTCTTTGCGTTGACATTAATAGAAATGAGATGTCTCTATTTAGGCAGTAGTGGTTCAATGACCTTTTTCTTCTCAGAGTTTTGTCATTTTTGCATGCTCTTTGTGGCCATTGTAAGGAAATGGCAAAATACTTGATTTTTCTACTCTTTTCTCCTGTTTGTCTTAAAACAGTCCTCCCCTTTTAAATGGCTGTTAAAAAGGGCTTCTCCCTTGACTCTTATCTTGGGTTGCTAAACATTTTGGGTATTTGAGACAGTTTCTGATTAGAGCTGACCAAAGAAGCAGCAGTGGCATCTGGAAGTGATGGGGCTGTGATGCTTATTTGTCCCTGTCTTGCAAAACTGAATATATGACATTGCACTGCTAATGGAAGTCAGCAGAATTGGCCTTAGACTTCTCTGCAAACTTTCCCCTTAATCTGGGAGTACTCTTATCCACTGCAAAAGGCTATTTATATTTCATTTTTCACTATAAAGAACAGGTAGAAGAATGACAGCAGTGCACTACTATTTTGTAGTAATTGATCTTTTTCAAAGCACTTTGGCTTTCTCTGAAGATCTGTCATGTGGTTCTTTACCTTGTTATTGCTATAGGTACCTTTTTGCCGTTGTTTATAGAAGTGAGGATCAAGGTATCTTGTTTTTAACCACAGAATTACCTTTATTCTGCATTTATTCTGATACTCAATGTAATATTAATGGAAGTACCCTTCTGGCAGGGTGAGCCACGTTATCAGTAAATGTGTAATTGACTTCTGTACCGAGTCTGGGGGAACAAAGGGAACTTCGAGATCAAGAGCCCTGTGCCTGCCTGCCAGAGCGGTGTGACTGTTCTCGGCCTCAGCCTGTGATCGTTGCTTACACAGCGTAGCACTGCGCGTAGTTATCTCTTGAAGGCCAGGAGCAGTGATTGTAGTTCGGTCAGCATAAGCAGTAAATGGCAGCGCAACTGTGTCTTGTGCTGTTAATCAGCCTACCTGCATATATACTAAAAAAACCCCTGTGGAATGGTACTGTAGTACTCAATATTGTAGACATACGTAAGCATGAGTCTGATAGGGAATGGGCAAAAAGAGGGAAATAGATGAGGTGCTTAGGAACATGGTTTAGTGGTGGGATGGCAAGGTTAAGTTAACGGCTGGACTTGATGATCTTAAAGGTCTTTTCCAACTAAACGATTCTATGAACTGTTGAAAGTTCAGTATGTTGCAGCTGGTGTTGGATACTAGCACTGAGGAAGGACTGTGAAATCAAGACTAAAACACTTTAAGTTTTGTGTTTAGTCATTTTTATTTATTGAGGGCGGAAAATGTTTCTTGGGTTTTCCCTTGCTGTGAAGAAAAAAAATTTTTTAAACTGTATTTGTAAAGCAAATCAAGACAGTGTTGTATGAATATAGTGAATTCAAAAGGATGTTTTTGACATTTTTAAATAGGAGGCTCTCAATTGTTCAGATATTTTAAAGATTTAACTTACTCAGGCTTCATAACATTAAATCCACATTATGATCTCTCGTATTACAAATCAAAAGACAGAAGGGAAAAATACAACTTTTACATAATACCGTTCATCATGACAAATGATCTGCATCAAAGAACATAACATCCTGGCAAAGCTTCAAGATTACCCAGAGGAGAGGCAATGGACAGGCTGTCGAGCCAAAGTAATTTCAGAAACAATTCCACACCTTCTTTATCCCCAGTGTGGAGCAGAAAAGCTATGAAACCCTCTAGCACAGTCACTTTGTGCATTTGCTTAACCTACTGACCTTAACTCTCACCCACCCTGCTGGTCTTGTGTTTCTCAGCATGGGGGGGGTGGAATTTCTATGCAACTCTAAACAATGTGGTTCAGAGTTTCTCTATCAGATTATTTCTTCCACAGCTCTTGAGCAAGGATAGTGCCTACCATGGGCGTAAGCAGGTGGGTGCCGTAACACACTGTTGCCATCTCCCCCAGCAAGCACAGGCATCTGCTGGGAGTGATCAACAAGTGTGAAGGAGGAGGGAGCTGTCTTATAGCCCTAGGACTTAACTGGTGGCTACTACCGTAACAATTCAACGTGATCGATAGATGAGGTTTAGTTGGCTTAGGGCAGCTGACCGTCTCATTGCAGAATAGGAATCATCTTAGTTTCTTTTTTTCGTAACACCGGTGAAATTATTAACTCCTTACAACTACAGGCTCCAGCATGCCTGTCTCTCTATCTAGCCAAACTTATTCCAGATACCTTCATTTGATTGCCTTGCAGCATTGGAAGAAAAAGATCTCCCTTCATATTAAGCATACTTTTATACAAGACAGATTATACTGGATCTAAACTTCTGGCTCAAAACTGAGAAAATGAAAGCTATTTGTTTTCATTAACACTAAATTTAATCTTCAGTAAGTGGTTTTTTTAATTTGGTCAGAGAACTCATACTTTCATATATTACATCCATTTATTCAGTATTATTAGCACTAAATGATGCAACTTATCTGCAGGAATACTGAAAACTAGAAATCTTGTTTACGTAAGTCAGTGTAGTACAGATGGAATCATCTATGCAGTTTATCCAAATTACATATATTTTACTTGTTGATACCAAAATTTGGCATTATACTGAGGGCCCCAGAGGAAATCCTCATGTTCTTAAATTACTGCCTGTCCAGGCAACAGCCACGGTATCTAAACAAACTAGTGCTGCGTTGTTTAACAGATGCCAAAATTGAGTCCTCAGTGTATTAAAATTAACTCTTTGTTAAAGCACGTTGTCAGGGCATGCAGGTCCAAATCTGACCAGAAAGGAGAGATTTGGTTCTTAAACAAAATAAACCCAACCAAAACCAACAACACCCTACCCCTGTTACCTCTTAATTTCAGTGCCTGAGATAGGACACTTATTTTGTGATGGATATTCATGGTTTACTGTGTGGGAGGACAACACACTTTAGGTTTTCTTGCAACACAAAGTCACTAGCAGCTGTCGTGTTAAAAGCAAGGATGGAGTTAAATCGGGATGTACACTTAAAAGGTCATAGTGGGCAACGGGAAGATTTGCATTGACACCTTTTGTCACATGCTGCACATCAGTTTGCCTTGTTTTCTTCTAGCTTAACATCTTTTGTTCTAACAAAAGTCAGCTTTAGAAACTGAAACTTTTAGTTGCATCTGGCATGCTTCAAGAACAAAGTTGCCAGAGCCCCCGATCACGGCTCTGGATTGCTGCAGACTTGTTCCAGTGCTACAGTGGTGGGCTGAAGTTTGCTCTTCTTTTCCACTTGTTTCCCACTGTTCTCATGAAAGATCTCCAATGTTTCAGAGATATCTAGCTATCAAGTTGCCCTCGTAAGACTTAAGTACAAATAATTCAAATCCGTCAGAAAATTGCATAAGTTGTTTTTTAGGAATCTCTACTGATGGAAGCCCAACCTTTCCAGAAAGTCTTTTAGGCAATCTCCTCAGACAGTGGTTCACTGCTCTTGCACTTAATGTTTAACTTTGCTAGGAATCCTCTACTGCAACTGAATTGTAATCAGTCTTATTTGTTGTGGAAATAGAGAATAGATTATTGTCTCTGAACTACACTAAAGCTGCTGCAGAGACAGAGCGCTCTTTTCCACTTCCATTTCTTCACTAAATTAAACAATCAAGTACTTCCAGATTTTTCTCAGACATGAAGAGCAGTGACAGCAATTGGAGGTCTTACCTCTGGATTGTCTTCAGTTGTTTGAAAATGTAGCATCCGAAACTAGATATAATACTCCAGATGAGGCCTCATCAATCTCTTAATGTGTCCTGTGGGTTAGACATGGACAGCTTGCCCTTTTCACAATGCTGACTCTTTGTTAGCTCACGTTCAGTTTGAGACATCAGCTGGATCTTTTTCTACAGTACCTGGTTGGTTGTTTTCAAGTATCTGTTTTTTGTAGGTGATTATTCCTGTCTCCTTAGAGCAGCACATGTCGCTCACCTTTACTGAGTTGCTGCTTTTTTCTATCTTTTGGAGTGTTTCTTGTCTTCCAGTTCACTTGAGAATCCCCCTACTTGGTATCATTTGTGACTAAGTAAGCAAACATTCTGATAGTTGTATATGCATAAGTGTTTTCCATCTCTTCTTTTTTTGGCCATCTAGAGTATTAGATCATTTGATACTTTGTAAAAAGTGAAAAATTTTCTGTAGGGAAGGTATTCAGGATATTATTTTTCTAGATAAACTATTTGTCTTCTGCTTATAGCAAATCTGAGGTCATCCATAACTCTTGAAAATCCCATTCCCTCATGCTCAGATTTCAGTTAATTAATTTTAATATAACAATAAGCATAATGACTTTCAGGGAGCCACTGTAAATTTTAGGTCATTCTTGCTATTTAAAATTTGGGAGATGACAGGCTTTGTATTTGCATTTCAGATTGCATCCTGCCATGGGTATTTTTTGAAGTTCACCTTATAACTAAAACTGCAACTTATTTTTATTGTAAAATATAAAACCTCTTGAGCTTACTTGTATTTCACTGCAAACTGCAATTCACTCAGTTCATGGAGCTCAAGGGGCCCTGTGAGGCCTCATCTTGGTCCAGCTGGCACTGATTTAAAGCTGTGATGTGATGATAATGATAATGTCTAAATTAAGTGTTGCTGTGAGATACTGGGCTTGCTTGAACATGAAGCTCTTAAGGTGCAAGCCCATGTGACTAAAATCCAGAAATAGTTCACCTAACCATTCTTATAACAGAGTTTCTGAAATTAGGCAGTTCCTGTAGAAGTTAGGAACAAGAATAATATAAGTCTCCTATTGTACTGGAGAAAATGGAGAAGCTTTCCTTCTTTCAGAATGTTTTAATGAAAGATGAATCTCTAAAGACAGTATCACACTTAGACCAAGATCTAAGATATCTGAGATCTTAGGTAGACAGGGAAGGTCCTGGTTCATCTCTGGGGCCTGCATAATTGCCTTCCCATTTTGCATGTTTGTGTTTGACAACATTGGGCCTTTGTAGCGTGCCACGCAGAATAGGCAAGGAGATACCAAAACCTTTAGTGATTTTGCCCAAGCCAGTGCAGAAAATGCATTTAAACCCACATTATCCAAGATGGTCCTTATGCCTTAAGAACAGAAATGCCCTTTCTCTACTTTTTAGCTACTGATATAAACGGTGTATTGTGGGAATAGAATGGATTGTAATTTCAACATGCAATCAGCATAGTGAAACTTGGTAAACAAAAGAACATTGCTGGTGGCAGTGAAGAGAGGAGGCAAGAGGAAAGCCTCATTAAGTCTGGTTGTTATGGCACACAGTGATAATGGTCCTGTACATCAGATAGTGATTTACTTAGTGTCTCCAGTACACATTAGATAGATTATGTAAGTACATGTTTCTTATTGAAAGAACAGCTATCACTAATGCCCAGTGAAATAGTTGAGTAAATCTTCATGCTGCAGAGAGGGGGGAAAAAAAGCTAGCAACATTAAAATAATGCAATTTCATCCCAAAGTGAATCATAATTATTAATGTTGGACATGTGACCTTCACAATAGAAAACTTTGAGAACTGTATTTTATCTTTTGGTGGTTTTGCAACTACCAGTAATGTAAAATGATGGTAATGTTTAGCAACTTGATTTTAATTCATGCTAATACAGATCTTGCAAGACTGAAAGAATTTCTTAAAAAAATTTTAGGGTTTGAGTTGGAAAGTAAAGAAGGGGGAGCAAGTTAATTACAGTCATCTTCTAGTTGTATACCTGAGTTAATTTAGTGGAGAAAGAAGTACACAGGCTGCTGAGTCTAGTTCCCTGTGCTTGGTCTTCCCTTCTGTCTGCCCTCTTTCAAGTCCTGTGAATGGGATTTAGTGCCTGTATTGGCTGTGGTAGCTGGGCTCAGGGTCTGCCTGAGGAAGGAGTTGATGTGACCAGTCTGTGTCCTCTTCAGCCTTACAGGGTGGAGTGGTAGTCAGGCATCTTGCTCTGCCTGAGCTTTCTGCCTGCAGGCCTGCTTCAGGTAGAATTATGAACCAACACGCAGTCAGAAGCAGTGTCAGGTCTGGGAAGTTTGAGAGATGAGCTGATGGGGCGGTGTTGGAAAGAGCTCCTGTCCCTGCCAAGGGGAGGTCAGGAGGTTTGGTCTGTCTTTTACCTGTAGCAGACTAGGAATTGCATCCTCCCCAGCCTACTGCACTGGCTGGGGGAAAAGGGGAAGGGAAGATTTCTGGCTTCAGCAACTTGATCCCATGTCTGCTTATTTCCCTCTCTACATTGTCTTTCCGGAGTCCAAATGTGCAAGTTGTCACATTTGCCACTCTTCTCAACCACTAAAAGCAATCCCCTCAGTCTTTTGAAACAGCAGCAAATTAAAGCTCTTTTTGAAGCCTGCAGACAAACTAATATACATTTTATATGTTCTGTATACATACACTTGCATATCCTTCAAAGTTGAAAGGAACCCATTTGAATTAAAGAGAAATGAAAACCTATGCAGATCAAAAGAAAAATTAAACTTTTGTTTCTGGATTTAAGGGGGAATTTTTAAAGAAATATCAAATCTTTTAAGGTCTTTAAAGTATTTTCAAAATTGCTAGCAGATTATCTGTGAAGTCCAGCTCAAAGAATTGGATATGAAATTCACTTACTACTCATATTATCATTTCATCTGTTTGAAGACACTGCAATTGTAATGAAACAGTTGTTACAAATAACTCATCTACAATATGTTGTCAACATGTTTTTCCTTTCCAGATTTGCTTGAGGATCATACAGTCATTTCAATATGTAAGTGCTGACGAACGTGTTCCTCAAACTACCGTAAATTGCATTGTGTGACTATTGTCACAATTATTCATTTACCAGCCATGCCTCCACTAACCACGCTATGTGGTGATATGAATCATGCCACAATGGAGCCCTCTCATGTTACTGAGTGTATGCACACTGAAAATGATGCACATTGTGCTTAGTTCTCAGTGTGAAGATGTTAGACAGGGATTTTCAAGGAAATTCCCCTTGTTAGCAGCCAGCTGTCCCTGTTGGTTGAACAGTCTTTAGCTGGCCCTTCCACTAGGCAGCTGTTTCTTCTGCTTAGTTGCTTGGTAAATTTTACTATTTTATTGAGTTTATTAATAATAGCAGTATCTGCAAGCAACTCAGAAAACACTATTCCAGCATCTCCACACAAAGGATCGATCAGATTAACCTTATTGGCTTAAAAAAGGTTCCCTAAGCCTTCGGGAGGGGAAAATTTATATAACTAAGGAAGTATTGAAAAAGAACTCAGTGAAAAAATTAGCACTACTCTTGATTAAAAATGTTGTAGAGGATAATCTGCTTTTCTTTTTTAAGATTCTGTCTCGATGGAGAGTGCACTGATAAATAGGTTTATCCATCCTCCAGAAGTGACTGCTGGGTAAATGAGCTCAGAATCCCTCTTTTTACACCTCTAACTGAAAAGCTACGTTTGCAAGCAAAGTACTTTCGGGAAGTTTTGCTTTATTTACCGCCAGTTACCAGGCTTCTGATCACCAAGTCAGGTGTTGAGGAGCAAACACACTTCAGCAAAGACCTGTGCTTTGCCCCCGCACCGCCAGGCTCAATGCTGGTGGCAGGCTGCTGCCCGCCACGCTTGGCTTCCAGCCTCTCCTCCCTCCCTAGATGGAGAGTTGTGTTCTGTGTAGCTGTACTGCATGAGGCCTGGGGTGCGCTGGTGCTTGAGTTCAGTTTGCTTCCTCTCTGCTTGGACTCGTTCCTGCATGGTGTGCATAGCTGTGAGGATGGGGGGCATGCTCCCATGGGCCAGGTCACTGAATCATGCTGCTGTGTTGAACTGCTCCTGCCCTGCTGCTTCTCTGTCTGTGTAGTCCTGGCAGAAAAGGCTCTTAATTCCTAGGCAGAATCATAGCAAATAACTAACACCAGCAAACTCCAAAGCACATGCATTAATCCCAAATACTAATACATTTGCCCAGCTGCGTGTGCACGTTAGCCAAAGGCATTAATTGGCAAAAAAAAGCAGGTGTTTTTTTTATTTTTGCTCATAGAATTGTTTAGGTTGGAAAAGATGTTTAAGATCAAGTCCAACCGTTAACCTAACCCTGCATCCCACCACTAAACCATGTCCCTAAGCACCTCGTCTGCCTGGCTTTTAAATACCTCCAGTGATGGGGACTCGACCATGGGGCAGCCCGTTCCAATGCTTGACAACCCTTTCATTGAAAACATTTTTTCTAACGTCTAACCTAAACCTGCCCTCATGCAGCTTCAGACCATTTTCCCCTGTCCTATTACCTGTTACTTGGGAGAAGAGAACGACCCCCATCTCGCTACATGTCAGTTGCCAAACTGCTGTGCCCTGTACTGCCCTATTCTTCCAGTTAAGCAGCGAGCTTTGATCTTTGCTTTGCCTCCTGGCTTCAGTAGCTTCTGGGGGGGGGGGGGGGGGGGTGGTGGAATACAATGTTGTGCTTTTGAAAATATTTTTATGAACCCACATTCTTTGGGCAAAGAAATAGAAACTCTTCTGTAAGATATTCACTGCTGAGGAGAAGCCTGTATGTTGGCAGAGTTGCAGAAATGAATGCCTGCTTTTGCTATAGCTCTTTCTATAGATAAAGGGGTTCAGCTATGTATATATTTTTCTATGTATGAAAGAATATATAGATCAGAAAGTGTCCATACTTTTGATCTCAAATTGAATTCAAGTAACTTCTGAGAATCGTAAACAAACCCCCAGCTGCAAATTTTTAGCCAAACCTGAACTTCCATTTATTTCCAAGTTGTATTTTTTTGCATGAAAGGCTGCTCAGTCTTCTTATCATACCAAATTCTTAATTTTAATCCAGATTGTAGCCTATAATTAGACAGTTAAGGCAAGGATGATATTTTGATAGGAATCAGGCCCTATGTGTGTATGGCAAGGGCAAGAAGCTTATTTTTTAGGGTGCTTCAGGCATTTAATTTTGTTGCAATTTGGCAGACAGATGTTAGAAGTTTAAGTTCACTGTATAGTCAATGAAAAGAAATGGCTGCCTCTGGAAGGAGGAAGTGGTGAAACAACCTGTTGTGATTCAGGACACTTCAATGTGGACCCATCCAGGTCATGCATGAAAGCTCCAGTAATTCTGCTGGAGAGCACAATGGCCAAAATGGCTGGGGTCTGCCATACAGCCCAATGTCCTCCTCCAGGCAGAGCCTACACTACGGTTGATCCACGTTCTGCTTTGGTAGTTTAAATTGGACTTGAGACCAACATTGTCATATATTCTTTCAAAGGAGTAAATGCTGTTTGAAATCAAGATGATCTTTCTCACGAATTTGTGATACTTAGGTTTCAAGTATATTGAGAAAAAAATTGAATGTGTTGGAATAATGAAAAATAGAAGGGGAATGTCAGCATCTCCTAACTGCTGGTGGTAGAGCCTGGGCCTAGCACTAAAACTCAGTCTTTGCTCTTGGACTATTACCTATGGAATATGTGAGGAGATACAGAAGACTTTCCCATGCTAAAGAAGGAGTCCAGGAGAAAGGATCATATTTTTTCTGCATTTTAAACAGCAGAAAAGAAACATTTCTGTAAAAGGAAAATCCATAGCAGGGCCATAAAATAAAAGATACTGCAAGGGGATAGCATAAGCTTCTGAGGATCGAGAAGGAAAAAAGCATTTGCAGCCATCTCAGACTGAGGGAACGAAAGAAAAGGCTGGATCCTTTGCAGTCAGCCTGCCATAAAGTTGAGAAATTTAATGCACTGAATGTTATGGAACAAATTTTAATCATTTTTCAGGATAATATAGAACCATCTTAACACTGCAGTGGTTGGATACGTTCTTCCACTTGTAAGGGATTTACCTGCTCCTACTTAAAACAAAAACAAGCCATAGAGCTTGTATCTTCTCTAAACTTGAGTACTGTTTTTTCTTTTTAATTATGTAGCATGATAATAGTATCTGAAATTTTAATTAAAGCTTGCAGTTAACATCAAAAAGATCAATACTGTTCTGTAGAAAATGTGTCCTTTTCATACACTTTCAGTATGGCATCATGTCCTATGGAGGAGTTTGATCTATATCTAGGTGTTCTCAATTTTCTCTTTTGTATCTTATGAAAAAAGATGCTAATCAGTAGGATTTTGCATGTGCTTGGATCAAAAAAATGTTCATCAACCTTTTTAAATCCTGCTTGTATGCTACATGCTGTATTTCTAGGTTCAGTGAAAAGGGTTTCAATACCATTTATATGCAAACAAAACTTCATTATCCAATGTAAATTGGTAGTTGAGCTACTGTGAGCACAGAATCAATGCCAGTAATATGGATGCTGAGGATCACTTTGGCAGAGGCTGGGGGGCTCTGTGCTGTTTGGAGTCCAGCAGGAGGAAGCATTGAGCTGACTTGTTTTGACATGGCTCTGGTGAAATTAGTGCTAATACGCAAAGACTTATATTGGCTTCTGTGGAACAGGAGCTAATTACTCGTGTGTCTGCACTGCAGACATTGCTGTGGTGTCTCAGATGCCTCTGCACCACCCTTAACAGTGGTGGTGTTAATAAGAGGTTTGTTTGTGTGCACCAGGACTGTCCTTGTTCAGCACAGTTACACAGTCTTGATTAGTCTGGTAAATCTCCTCAAACTCCAGAGCACTGCAGAGGAGAGTGCAGAAAAGGGGAGGGAGCGCAGGTGCAGCAGGAGTTGTTGTGGACTTGGGATACTCAGCAGAGACCAGACCTTATGAGAAATACAGCACAACTTCCAGGCAGTGGATCAATTAATTTAACACGAACACCTCTCTGGGCTGACTGTCTCTCAGCATAGTGCATCAGCATTGCAAAAGGCAAAGTAATAGCAAGCACTGTTGTTGCCCAAATGATGGAGGAGTTCTTTGCTCACCTCTCTTACAACAGGGGGTTGTACTAGACATATGAGTACCGAGAACCCTTTTGACTAGTATTTGGTGCTCATGAAAATGAAGGTGGAAGAGTACAAAAAAAGCCACATATTAACTCAAAATTAACTATAATTTGGCGCTAGATTCATGTCTGCGAAGTTAAGTTCTCCCTTACCAAAGCCATATAGAGAAAACAAAGTCTAACAAAAATGCATTCAGGTGAGAGTTGCAGACAGTAGTACTTGTCTCTGTGTCAAAGTGATCTACACAACCTCTGTTCCCATAGCTGACTGAAATTCTGATGAAGCTGTGATAGAAAGAGTTGGCGAGCCTGAGAAATGGTCTGGGAAGAAGCAGGGAGATCAGAAGAAGTCCTCTGAACTCAGGGGAGGTCTGAGGGAAGTGAAAGTCCTCAATATTATCACAGCTGGCTAATAACAGCAAAAGGTCAGAGCGATATAGTAATCACTCAAATTTAGAATTGCTTTTTCCCATTGGAAAATAACACCAGCTTTAAATAAGTCATGAATAAAACATACTGGGCCGAATCTATTACTTTAAGCATCTCCAGATAGGTTTCTAAGAACTGGGGACATAATGTATATTTACTTGCTTGATGAAAATCTACTCATCACTGATAAATCCTCACGGCCTAATTAGGATGCCTGATATATTTTGGTGCTTGATACATTTCCTCTTGCATATGCTTAAATGGGTCAAATCTTGAACTCAGTTACACTGATACAAATGCACCATGAAATTAATGATTTCAATTCTTACTCTAATGTACGGCAATGTAGGAAAACAAACAATAAAGTCAGAAAATTTATTATTTTTTAAGTAAAATAATATAAAGAAACATCTATAGAAAACTTTCTGAAAGCTTTTAATTATTAGTTCTCTTCTGCTAATAATCTTTAAAATCTAGCTTCCTTTCCAATATTAACAACAAAGTGAATTTTTATATAGCTATCTGTTTAGATTTTTGATTACTGAAATTCCTACTTAATGTCTGTTCAGCAGTTTTAGTAAATGAATATAATCTGAGTTTGACTTGCAGGAGTTACAAAATCTGCTTGCTACACACTCGTTCTTAATTTTGTGAACGAATGTAGTTACTTGCCCTGCATTCAAATACTCTGTGTGAGTATCTAGAAAATGAAAATGGTGTCAGGTTGAATTTAATGCAAATATTAGAATCAAGATTATGATTTGGTTGAATGCTGCATGTGAATTAACGTGACAGATCAGTTCCTAATCTGTATTTACTAAACTGTTTCAAGTGTCTGCTTTCTGTGAGTCATCATTTTTTAAGTATTAATGAATGGTTCTTTCTGCCACTGCATATATTACTGAAAAATAGGGAAGTTAAATACTTGGTGATGTTAAAGATGCTAAACTGTTGTTAGAGCCAGTTTTAAAATAATTTTTATGTTCACGTTAGTCCCCATTTATTCTGGTTTCTTTTAAGATTATTCAAAGGCTTTCTTTTGATGCTGCTAGTGTCACCTTGTGACAAAGAACCTCTCCACTAATGCGTGAGGTGTTGGTGACTAAACGGCCTTGCAGCCCTATCCAGCTGGTACGACCGTACTGGGAAACCTCACTGCATGGTGTCTCTCTAGGGCAGTGGTGATGGTGGTCATAGCTGGTCCCCAAAATGCCTGCCTGAAATATGCACGCAAACTATACAGGAACTGCAGTGTTCCCAACAAATACAAGGATCTATACGTGGACAAAGATAATTGTATACATGCCTTATTGATGTAGTTTGTCTATAAGTAGTACATTCAAATTAATGCACTTTGTTTATTATAATTCACCCATGCTAATGTTAGAATAACATATTAGCAGGAAGTTGCAAATATGTTGCATAGAACTTTAAGACAAAGTGTTAATCTTGATGGGATTAAGAAAAAGCATTAAAATTAATGAAATGATTGTATATCAATCTGCATATGCAAATTACAAAAAATGCTATGCCCAACAATAGCATAAGCAAAAGATTATGATAATAAATTGCGTTATCTGAATTAATGACTGGCTAACCCCACTTGATAAGGTCATAGTAAGTCCCAGTGCACTTATTACTAAAATTTATCATTCAAGCATGTGTATGCATTTAATTATTACAGCCTATTTTAACAAGCAGATCAACTGTGAGAGCAATGGAAAGTTTTCCTGTCCAGCACAAGTCTGTAAAAGGAAACTTTTCTTTGTTCAGAACACTTTGGATCTCAAGAATGGAAGATATGTAGAAAGCTAAATGGATATCTGTCCTTGTAATTTGTCTTAAGGATTAATAAATAATTCAGTTAACCCTAGCTTCTTCCTGCTTTATAGGGTTAAAGATTTATGGCTTTCATGGAACACATGAGAGTGTCAGAGCTAGAATAGCCATGATGAAAGAAGTCATTAAGTTTGCTTTGTCCTTATATCTGTATTTGTTGATTTCCCAGCAGCCCAGTCTAGAGATGGGTTTTCTCAAGGCAAAGATGGTTTCTAGCTATGCGCTTATGTGGTACCTAGTACAGTAAATAATAAATTTCACCATGAGCCTTTGAGAAATATTGCATTACAACTAATACTTATATTCAGTAGTTTTTATCTAGAGATCTCATAAGGTATAAGGAGATGTTATTATTCTGAGACTGCTTTCTGGAAGGGAGATCATAATCTTGTTTGAGGTGGACAGTAAAAGATTTCTGTTTTCTATCCCTCAGTGAAATATAATTTCATGCTTTCTCTCGTTTGTGTGAATTGCCACTACCCGGTGTCTGTAGGCATTCACGCAGCTGGAAGCGGCTAATTTCTCCTATATGGACACTTTAGCAGTATTTACTGATGACCATTCTTCTAGGAGTACAAATATGTATATGACACCATGTTCCTAAAAGCCTGTAGATCAATTCAGTAGCAGGTGAGGGAGATTGTCAGAGCAGATGATCAGTTGCTATCCAACCAGAACCAAATGAACACAAAACATCTGTGGAAAAAACATTGGTGGAATATCTCATCTGGAATTTGTCTGGGCTTGTGAAGCAGCCATGTTGCCTTTAGCAGCTCCTGCCTAGGTGGAGGCCAGCGCCTCCATTTCTCGAAGCCTTTCAGGTGGAAGCAAATAAAGAGCAAAGCTCTTCCCCTGCTTAGGGAGACTTAAAAGGGAACTGGAAAAACTTGGCACACCATTTGAGATATGCCAGGTATTCCCATTGCTTCAGAAGGACTGCTGTGAATCAACAGCCGCTGCCCTTACTCAGAGTCCTGGGGAGTGATGCGTGTGCTGGCCACAAGCTGAATCAACAAGATCCCTGTTACCTCCAGAGGAACAGATATTTTGAGGCAACTTTAGCAAGGCAGGAAGGTTGGGAGGCTGTAGTACATCGCTTCTGCAGAAGCACAGTAGCCACCCAGCAACACGATACCTCGATTCAGAACTATCAAATTAACTTCAGTAAAAACACACTCTAATGAATTAATCATAGGAATACACAACTTGCTCCTGGAACAAAACGTGGATGATCCAGTTAACCAATTTCTACTAAGGCCCACAATTACTTTATTAGGGCTTTAAAAAATGGTTTCTGCAAAGCGGTATTTATTCTCAGTCTGCTACAGTTATCAGACAGTGCTGTCTAAGACTTGCTGTTGAGGCCTGTGCTGTCCCTTATCTCATTACGTGTGACATAAACACCTTTGATGAAATGGTGAAGTGCAGCAAATGGAGTAAATGCTTTTTCTTTTTCCTACAGAGCAATGCCCTGCTACATGCTTGCAATCTGGTTTGCTGGCCTTTATTGACAGATGATAACACGTTTTGTATGCGTGCCAGCCAAAGATAGCCATTTAGAGCTTCTAAATAATTAAGTATTGATTAATCAAGCTAGAAGTATATAGAACATTTTTTTCCAAGCTTCTGTCCATTCTTAAGGGTCTTACTATTTCTGCCAGAGGAAGCAGGGGAAGCACAGACTTTCTGTAACTGTCAGGGTCTTAAAAAATTACAGGTCTGTGCTGCTGTCCCCAGAGAAAACAGCACGGCTGACAGACTGCCATCGAACAAGCATATGTGCCTCTTTGCTTTGCCGCGCTTGTTGTCCGTGGTGTCAGCTGTCGGTGAAGAAAAGTGTCTAAATTTCATAAGTCACAAAGCAGTTAGTAAGGGGCTGAAACTCTGAATGTTTTAAGGGTTGGCCGACTTGACTCTAAGGACAGAAACTTGTGGTGGCTTATCTGACACCTCTCACAACCAGATTGAAAAAGTCTCTTCACAGGTTTGGGGCAGAGTTGTTCAGGAAACAAGTCATCCTGAAAGATTTCAGATATTTTTTTTCCTTCTAATGTCTCAAATGTGTGGCATATGCACGTGAAAAAATAAAACCTACAGGATATAATAGACTCCAGTGAAGATGATGATGGTTATTAAATTATTATTGAAGTGTAATCTCAATGAGTCACTTGATTCTCCCTGTCTAGGGAGGATTTCAATAATATTGAGCTAGTTCATTTCTCTTACCCTGAAAACTGTGATTGCCCTATAGATGGTAAATAATTTAAATATATTGGTTGGTGAGATTCCTCATGTATCACCAATTACTGAATATATTTACAGCAGGTGGGTGGCTTATAACAATAATAGAAAGGAATTCTTTTAGTGTGAAAAATGCATCTTTCTTGATATTTCCATACAGGGTGAAAAGCTGAGGGTTCATTTGCCTGGAAATAGTTGTCAAGTTATGGTTGAGAAGTAGGAACTTCGTGGACCTGGCAATGGATAGGGGCATTGTATATCAAGAGCAGGCAGGAAGCAGATGTGCTGGGGGGTGTCAGATGTGGCTCATTATAAAAAAAAAAAAGCTGGGTAGTGGGTAGTTTCTGTTAAGAGGAAGTTTTGGTAGAATGCTTTTTTCTTCATATTTCTCAGGTAAGAAAAGTTAAGGTTAATAAGTTTGCAGGAATGAGCACCATTTAGAGAACTCTTGTCATATCTAATATTACACATTCTTAATTTCCTAGTTCACTGGACTTTTCTGTCATGTAAGTGTTGAGTTACTATCAGTGAATGCAGGTAGGAGTTTCCATAAGGTATCTGCAAGAATTTAGAAGCACTAACGTACTTGAATCAAAATGATAAAAGCCTTGAAAGTTGCCTCCTTATTTCCATGCATACTGAATCTGCCTGTTAGTCATACTGAAGGTATTTGGAGCTTGTGTCCTGACTACAGCATAGTCCATGTACTTGCTGCCTTAAGGAATACCCAAAAGCATGCTTATCTCTGGACAGTTACTGGTATCTGTTTGCTGGTGCTAAACAAAGGCAACTTCTTGCCCCTATGACATTGCAACACGCTCTCGAGGACTCTGCATCATTGAATCGCTGGCTGTCTTATGGTTGTGAGACGACTGTATAATTTCAGCTAGATGGAAAAAAAAAAACACCCCAACCCCTACATTTATGTTTGCATTGAAATACAGTTTAACTTGCAAGCTAGTAAACTGAATGTAAATGGCTTGTCTGTGGCAGCAGTTCTAAGTGCCATGTGGCATGGCAGCCCTCTTTCTCCCCGCCAGCAAAAACAAGCAAGATTACAGTTCTGCTGGTATGTGGCAAGCCCCTCAGCAAAGTGAAACCCAAGTGTGCCTGTGCTGCTAGCAATAACCAGGCAATTTTTGTTGACAGGGTTTGTAGCTAACACTTCTGTAAGGTAGAAAAAAGCGAAACAATTTTTCTGTGATACTGTGCAGCGAGACAGCCTTTTGTTAGCCACAAATGCCAACTTTGAGGTGTCTTTCTCTTAAAACCACAGGTCATCCTGTCTTGAATTTAAGAGAAAAATGGAAAATATGCCAGGGTGTAAAGCAGCTCTGATAGTGAAATGGTGTGGTATGCCTACCTAGCTGATGTCACTTATGGGCGAGCAGTGGTTGCAGTATAAAGGCCAGGTCATGATTTTGAATTTTCCAAACACCTTTGGTAGTCAAGGAGAAGGAGGAAAGCAAGGTTCTGTGTTAGGGGCCTTGAACATATATAGGATTCTCTGTTATGCTATTTATTGTCTGTTCTAGTTCAGGGTCTGTTTGATACTGATATTGGCTAAAAAGTTGTCCATCTTGTCTGAATACAAGACAGGTAGTGAGTTCAGAATATCAGAATAAGTCTTGATAATCAGGCTACCAGTCTGCTTCCTATGAAATTTAATGAAACAACATGCAACTGCCTGACAGTCTAAATTCAGTCTTGCTATATGCTGACAGCTTAATCAAAACTCACAAATAATTGTGAAATCCTTTCTTAAAAAGTGATCATTAATTCCAGTAATAAGCCACATGAAGTATTGTTGTGAAGAGTGAGGAAGCAATTGAATGGCAAAGTTCTTCAAACAAGCTAAGATGTTAATGACCAGAAACATCTGACAAGGAAATTGGCAGTGTGTTAGAAATAAATTGAGATTTGCTCTTAAGTGGGTGAAATAACGAATACATCAAAGGATGCTTTTTTCCCCCCAAGGAGTTTTGTCATTCTTACAGGACAGTATCTGCTCATTTTGCTTTGAGAGAGTCATGTGTGTTAGAATTATGACTGATTATATAAGAAGTTAGGAGGGATTGTATCCAAAAGTTTTGGGGTTTCCCTTAAAGTTACAAGATTTTTATCTTAACAAATCTTCCTCACTTAGAGCATCACAGTAACAAGTAAAAAACCCATACCCTACATCTTTAAAAATCATACGCTTTATAGAACGAATGACTGAATGGCCTGGAACCTGTAACTTAATATGATGTGTCTCTCTTGTCCAGTCGGTTTGTTCTCTGTGGTGCCTGTAAACCTTATCCAGATATGCTTGGAAAATAAGGTATTAGAGCAATTATAGGGTTATAACTTTGCATGAGGAGTCTGCTACTTAAACAAAGCTGTATTTAAGCAAACCTGTCTCCTGTTCCATTCTATGGTAAAGATCACATTGTTTTCTGTGGCTGTCATACCTTCTTGGCCATTTACTCACTATTTGAGGGTAGTTGAGGAAGAAAAAGGTGTTGAGAGTAAACTTGCTGTCATCGAACTCCGTTTTCTGGTACCATAAAGATAGCTTCTGGGACTACAAGAACTAACAATTTCTGTCTACACATCTAAAAACTGGTAAAGGTGCTTGACAAACAGGAATAATTTAAAAGCCACATTCCTTTCTTTATAATGTGAGTGCAAAGTAAGTATGAGAAAGCAACCCTGCTTAAGATCTCAAACTGATTTGAATTTAGACTAGTGCAAGGATAGCAGAATTGCCGTCTTTGTGATGAGGTATATTTTTGGTTTTAATATCTTACATTTGACTCGTATCATTTTTAATATTCCTTGATGCTAAGGAACTTTATGGGAGAGGGTAGCTGAGGAAGATGAGCAATGAACAAGAATAAGGAGAGAAAAGAAGCATCAAGCTTCAGATAAAGATGGCAGAACATGTATAAACAAATCAAATCCTCTTCTCTTGTCATAAGTCTTTCCTCCACCCTAAGTTTGGGGAAAAAAATTATCTTAGTTTTTAAGGACTATTCATTACACCTTACATTCTTAATTTGCACTGACTGAAACCTGGGGTGGAACAGTCAATTTTCTGTGCCAGGTAAGAAACCCTTCAAAATCAAGCGAATGAACAGTAGTAATACTTTAAGAGAACTTGGTGTATCCATGAGCCATTCGCTAAGTACTAGGAAGCTGCATTTTGGACCAGTAGTGAGAAGTGGAGGCCAGTAGACCAGTTCCTGAAGAGCTCTTGCTGGCAAACTTTTTCTTTCTGTATTTGACTGTGCAGAAAAAAATACAGGCTTGTATGATGAAAAGGAGAGTTATAGGAATCTGCATAACCTCTTTCCAATGCTATTTTAAAATGATTGACTGGAAAGTTGCTGTCATGAGTATGTACCTAGTCTTGAATTTTCAAGAGCAGTCTGTGCTACTGATCTTGAGCTCAATGAAAGGGTTTTCATTAATAAGAATGCAGACATGGTGAGTGTGGCCACTGTGGGATAAATGCCGAGGCATTAATATTTTCCTTGGTGATCATAAATACTTGATAGAACACGAAATGTACCACTTTAAATAGACCAAAAAAAAAAAAAAAGAAAATACCCACACCCTTCTGACAGCTCTTTATACCATTCTTTACCACAGCATGATTTATTTGTGCTAAACAAAGGAATATGCAATTTTATTTGGTTGTAAAAATGAAATATGCAGCTTTGCTCCGTTACCTGGATATAGATTTCCTTAGATTAAAATATTTGGTACTCTTTCTTTTTTTAAAGTATTTCAGGTACGAAACCCAATAATGGCATTATAACTATTGCATAAAGAAAATTAATCCAAGATTAATAGAGAAATCCAAAGGAAAACTGAATAACATAGATGTGTTAACAAAAATAATTGTGTATTGATTTTTTTCAACTTCTGATTTAAATACACCATCTTGCCAACATAAAGCTTCAGCCAGAACTATGCGTGTGTTTAGTTTGGTTATTTATAAGAAACAATTTTACAACAATTGTTGAGGATGTAGATAGGATTAGGAAAATAAATTTAAAAAAAAAAAAAAAAAAAAAAAAAAATCGACTCAGGATTTTATCCTAAGACTGGTATTGTTATAAACTTAACATATGGAGGATGGTGCGGGAGGGACACCTAACAAAGACCTATTAATCTACTACTCTTTGAAAGTTTTGGAGAGAAGCAAAAACATCTTCACACTGTTCTTAGTGGCACTTCCAACTTATTCAAAATGAGGTTGTGTTGAAATTCTTGCTGTGCCACTAGATAAGGGCTATTTGAGAGCTACCTGGCTTTTCATGTTTCTTCCATAGTGGTTTTGGTAGTTAAAACTTGGTAAGCAAAGCTGTTAGAGATGATACACGCAGAATACGAAGAGACTTGCTTTCATCTTGGCATTGGTTCGGCCAGGCTAAAAGGATGAAAAATGTTGGAAGTTGGCAGTTGTGCATGTAATAAAGATGATTTCCAAATAAGAAATTGCAACTTGAAAAAGAAAAGTACCGAGGGAGTTAGGTATGTCTCTCAAAATCAGACACAGTCTGCATCTTTCCTCCCCTGTTTTTTTTTTACATAGAAGTAGACTATAGAGTAGCAAAGAAAATGTATTTCTGTGACAGTCTTAAAAGATTATAATGTACTTGTAAAGAGATTATACATTTAGAAGTTTTTTTGCTGTTACAAACAGGCTCAAGTCATAGAGATGACTCAAATCAATACTGAGGACTGAGCCTCTGCTCTCTAATGCTAATTTTGTATCAGTGTGAGAATATTGATTTCTGAAGAAAGTTGGAAGGCTATGTCATTGAAGCAGCAGAGAATTAAGTGTAATCTTTTAACTCTGGTTCTGTATTTTATTTTTTCAAATCTATAGTGTAAAAGTTGGTCTTGACTGGGTACTCAGTCTGATGCTTTCTGTACGTAAGTAGCAGTGAAAAAGAGACATCATCTCTGAAAGATCAGTGGATCTTCTCCCCAAAGTGGCCAGACAATGTGTTGTCCTTTTCAAGTGAGCATAGATCAATCAAGTAGCCCTTTCTCGCTGAAAACAAGGTCTTTGGCTGTGCCTCTTCACCCTCCTTTGTGATGACGCTATGGCTGCTTCTCTTAGGGAGAAGCCCAGTTGAGTTTCCATAAGTCTATTGAGTAGCTCTACAGAGATGATCCATCCTTTTTAAATGTAAGTATTGCTTACATTTAAACATAAGCTAGTGGGCTGGTGGTCCATTTCTTGTATTATACTGTTTTAACGACAGCTCTTACAATTTTAAAATGCCTGTAAAATTCCTATGTGACTTCAGTTTTATAAAAATATTTTCATCATGCAACCCAGGAGCTAGCATTTTATTTGCTATTTTGAAAACATTTATACAGAACTGGTACGGTTGCCCTTGCTAGTCAATGGAGGCAAAGTTATAGCTAAATAATGCTTATGCAGTTCTGTTCTTCTGCATGTGGGTGGAGGGGAAATTCTGGTAACACTTCTAACCAGTTGCCCAGAATCAGCTTAATTTTCTTCAGCTTCATTTTCATCCTGCTTAGTTTTCACTTCTCCAGTATCCCATCAGGTATTTCATGTTTACAGTCCAACCAAACAACTGCGTTTATTCAAATCTTTCTACATAGCAGACATAAAACGAAATTATTTTCATCCTTCAGCAGTTCCAGTCTTTCGATAGTGTCATAGTAATAGAAATGGGGCACTTGCACTTTACTATTCAGTAAAGGCTAACTAAGTGTGTTTGAAGTACTCTAAGGTTGAGTGACCTTCAATGACTTGTGCATATAGATTATCAAACATCATAGCTGAACTAACAGACCATGAACAGTGTCCGATTCCTTTCAGGTTAAATAGTGCAGATAATCATAATTATTCTGGGTGCCAGGGTCAAAAGAACTGCTCATCACTTTTCCGGCTTACTGAAGAATCTTTTAAAGTACTAAATGATACATCATCCCTGTCAGTGTGTTATAAAGGAATTAAGTGAGGCAAGTTCTAGAAGAGTCTTTAAATGAATGATATTTATAGGTATTCATTTAGTGGAATTTTCTCCATTAATCTAAATGGACAGTTTAAGAAGTGGTTAATTAATGCATGAGGCCTGTTCACTGTAGGTGAACAACACTGCCTCTCTTTCCAATTTATGTAAAAAATGGGTACAGCATGTTAATTATATTTTTACATCAGATTCTAGTTTCTAAAAGTATTACTAAGCAGCTTGTGTCAGGAGAGTTCCTTACCTATAGCCTGCTTTGCATGCAATTTCATATTAGCTTACAGTAGCAAGGAAGAATTGATATAATTTGTGATAAAACATTAGGCAGCCATTTTCTGGTGGATCAGAATTAATTGGAGCACACCAGGAAAATAATATCTTCTAAGCTCTTATTGTTTCTGAAGTCTCATTAGTGTGTTACCAAGATGCTTCAACAGAATGTATATGTAGTTTCATATACATGTGTATACATAACTATATGTACACATAAGACTGTCAGACCCCATGTAAATATATGAAGGAATCAACATTAAGACCTTCCTAAGGTTAATACAGAAAGCTTAGAGAGGAGTCCTTAATTAAATGTACTACAGCAGTGGTTTGGAAGAAGAGGGATGGCTGTAAAACAGAAGGAGGAAGGATGAGGTCTAGAGCTGTAGTAAAATATTACACTCCTGCCCAACAAAAATTTGAAAGCACAGGTGAAATCACAAACTGGCCAATTCTTTTCATGTGTATTCTCTGCCTCCTGAGTTGTGGCATGAGTACACTGGATTCAAGGTATATGAAACAAGAAAAATATTTCTGACAAACCTAAAAAATGCCACTTAAATCACGGCTTAGGTGAATGTACATGTACTTAAATTTGTAGAACTAAGAGCATTACATTTTTAGGAAATAAGAGTATAAAAGTAATAATCATGAGTCTAAAGACAAAAGCAGAGCAGAGTATAACAGCTATGTGTACAGAAGGAATCATTAGGTGTTTTACTTGCACATCTGGACAACGCATGCTACAATCCTTGATAAACTGACTGCAAAAGATTATTGTTCTTCTGAATAAATAAAATATATCATGTTATGTTTACAGCTCTTTTTAAGAAAATAACATGCCACCAATTTGTTCAGTGCAGTGTTCAAATGCTCTGATGGCATGAAGCGTATCCTGTATAAACTGTGAACTCTATTTGAAAATAAAGTTTATAATTAAAATTGGCATTTCTGGGCCTCCAGCTGGTGAATGCTGCTTTACTGACGTGTGACATCACTCCTGACACCCACAGTATGGTAGCTCATTGTCAGACTTTCTGCCAGGTCCTCGCAATGCCAATGCCTCAGATGTTGCAATCTCCACAAAATGCTGCCTGACAGCAGGAGGCTTGCAAAGGCTTTATTTCACTGTTTGTGTAGAAAAGGCTTTTCCCCACTCTGAGAATAATATTTTTATTTTATTAAGCAGTGGTCTTGACTTTCAGTTCTGTGCAGAAGTTAACCGGTCTCCTGTAACAACAGTGATAGTTGCTCTTCTAGAAGGGCCTGCGTGTCACCACAGAAGGAAGCGAGTAGGCACGGCAGCATAATGATGCTGCATTAGAGTTGTCCATAGACAACACAATATTAATGGCAGTGGGTCCAGTTCTCTTGTATGATCTGACTTGCTAATGGCTCTATTTTGTTGTAAAGGTACCAGATTATTTTGGCCTAATCGTTGTCAGGTGCATGCAAGGAAATGCTGTAAACAAGAGATAATTCGGTTCTCCATGTGTGTTTGGCTGCTAACAGACACATGAAAAAGTTATTGCAGAAATGAGATGAGAGTCTAAAAAAGAGCCAAAGCTTCCCAAGCAATATGAAATTCCGTTTTTTTGTTCAGTTTTAAATGGAAGAAAAATACTTTCAAAATGCTGTATGGGTATTTTGTAGTTTCAGGTGACTTAATATTATGTTATAACCTCTGCTTTACTTTAGCAGTATTTCAGAACAGATTTTAAGGGTTCTATTCCAAACACTATTAATAACTCAGCATTAAGCTTATTTGTTCAGCGGGTGACAGTGGTACAGCTCCTCCCTGTTTCCTATTAAACTGGCATGAAGTAAGACAGTTCGTGCATTGTAGTTCTTACAGTGGAAGTTGTTATTGATCAGCTCTGAACACAAAGGGTCATCTTGCTCTTCAACAAAATATCTCTACACTAATCTTTTCTAGCTTATATTGACAAATATTAAGTAAAAATATGAAATAGCAAGCTTTGGATAATTATAATGTTGCTTTTTAAATACTATGTCTGCACCCCTAGTGAACTCTTCTGGATAGGGAGTTTTTCACCTTCATAAATCTATCCTTAAAACAGGTAATAACAACATCACACACACAGAGAGTAATATTATTAAGTGGCAGTATAAATCTCACCAGAAGGGGGAAAAGTCATAGAAAAGACCACATATTATTGCAAGTTCTACTCACCACTTAATGTCTTCAGTGGTGCCCTGATACAAATCATAGAATCATAGAATCACCTCGGTTGGAAAACACCTTTAAGATCATATAGTCCAACTGTTAACCTAGCACTGCTATCCCACCACTAAACCATGTCCCTAAGCACCTCATCTATCCTCCTTTTAAATACCTCCAGGGATGAGGACTCCACCACCTCCCTGGGCAGCCCATTCCAGAGCCTGACAACCCTGTCGGTGAAGAATTTTTTCCTAATGTCTAGCCTAAACCTGCCCTGGCACAGCTTCAAGCCATTCCCCTTCGTCCTATCGTCTGTTACCAGGGAGAAGAGGCTGACCCCCACCTCGCTACAGCCTCCTTTCAGGTAGCTGTAGAGGGCGATCAGGTCTCCCCTCAGCCTCCTCTTCTCCAGACTAAACAACCCCAGCTCCCTCAGCCGCTCCTCGTATGACTTGTGTTCCAGACCCCTCACCAGCTTGGTTGCTCTCCTCTGGACCTGTTCCAGCAATGCAACATCTTTCTTGTAGTGAGGGGCCCAAAACTGAACACAGTATTCGAGGTGCGGCCTCACCAGCACCGAGTACAGGGGCACAATCACTTCCCTACTCCTGCTGACCACACTATTCCTGATACAGGCCAGGATGCCAGTGGCCTTCTTGGCCACCTGGGCACACTGCTGGCTCATATTCAGCTGGCTGTCAACCAGTACCCCCAGGTCTTTTTCCACCAGGCAGCTTTCCAGCCACTCTCCCCCAAGCCTGTAGCGCTGCATGGGGTGGTTGTGACCCAAGTGCAGGACCCGGCACTTGGCCTTTTTGAACCTCATACAATTGGCCTTGGCCCATCGATCCAGCCTGTCCAGGTCCCTTTGCAGAGCCCTCCTCCCCTCCAGCAGATCAACACTACCACCCAGTTTGGTGTCATCTGCAAATTTACTGAGGGCACACTCAATCCCCTCATCCAGGTAATTGATAAAGATATTAAACAAGACTGGCCCTAGAACTGAGCCCTGGGGGACACTGCTTGTGACCGGCTGCCAGCTGGATTTAGCTCCATTCACCACGACTCTCTGGGCTCGGCCATCCAGCCAGTTTTTAACCCAGCGAAGAGTATATCCATCTAGGCCATGAACTGCCAGCTTCTCCACGAGAATGCTATGGGAGACTGTGTCAAAGGCTTTGCTGAAGTCCAGGTAGACAACATCCACAGCCTTTCCCTCATCTACCAGGCCGGGTCACCTGGTCATAGAAGGAAATCAGGTTGGTTAGGCAAGACCTGCCTTTCATGAACCCATGCTGGCTGGGCCTGATCCCCTGATTGTCCTCCATGTGCCTGGTGAGCACACTCAAGATGAACCTCTCCATAATCTTCCCCGGTACTGTGAATGTGAAGAATGAGATAGTTACACCAGCTTGAAGGCTCACAGTGTAAATAAATCTGTGTAATGATTAGCTGGATTCTTAGAACAATGACAAGAGCTATTTTATCGGCTAATACTTTTTTAAGTAACTTATTTATGTAAAGCAAGTACACAGCACAAATCAGTTCTGGCAGTTTAACTGTTTCAAAATATTGTGTTATGATGTTGAGGGGGAGAAAACAGTGAACTGTAATTTGAGGGATCAAAATTTTTTAGCTGGGAAGCTATGAAACCTCCACTCACTGTAGGCTGGACACATACCTGAAGACAGATCACTGGGTACCCAGGCTAGATGGGTGCAGTTTGCCAACTCCCTCAGCTTGCCACTCAACTCTGACAGCCTGCAAATGCACCAGGGACTTAGCAATATATAATGCTATCATTGCTGAAGGAAGTAGAAGAGAAAAGATGAGGAAATGAAAAGCAATGCTATGCAAGCTTTTTCTTATTTGCGTCACACTGAGTCAGGTTAGAAATTCTTATGTAGATATAAAAGGGAAGGTGCAGAATTTGAGATTATAGGCAAGTGTCCTAAACATGTTCCTGTTCAAGTGAAGGGCCAAAGGAGAGAAAAAGAAATCACAGACTCCTGAGTTTTCCTCCTACCTATACAAATGACTACTTTGGTCCATGCTCTGTACTGCAGAGTTAAATTGTGGGACTAAAGTGGAGGATGTCTAGTAGAAATTAATAAAATGCCATGGGTGCAGAAGGGAGAGTTATACAGGCCTGAAGAGAGGGCAAGCTTGTCTTTCGGAACAATTAATGTTTAATATTTATTGCTGCCAGTCATGGCTCCTGATGCTTTAAGGATGTTGAGGAGATTCCTCAGGTCCTCTGGACAATCCTGCAGCCTGGTGCTGGCAAGGAAAGGTTTACTCCTTCAGCAAGCGTTAGAAGCAGTTGAGATTCATTGATTCAATATACAGGTTAACACTTACACTTAGGCAAATTGAATCAGATCAGTGTGAAGTCTTCCTTGCTCTTTGCTTCTGGTAGGTAGTACCTTCTTCATCAAAATAAGTAGTGTTTGTGAAGAAAATAACTTGCGTTAAAGATAAATTCTATTGAGATTCAGAAACTTTTTGGAAAGGACCTTTTCTGGAGAAAGAGAGCACTTCTTCAAAGCAAACATTTAAAATTTCTGCCTTCCCTTAGCCAGAGAAAAGCTCTGAAAGTAATCATTCCTCTCTCCTTCAAATCAAATGTATTACAGTCAGAATACATTTGAAAAGGTGAAGCATTTACCAGCACAAAAAGAAGCAAAACAGCAGCAAAACAGCATGCATTTCATTTCATTTTAAAAAAAAAAGTGTTCTGCTACTGCTTCTCTAGGATGCTTAATCTTAATGATATTGACATAAGCCTTCTATATTTGAAATGAAAATTGGTGACCTCCGTAGAAATAGAACTGCTGTATTCATTAGAAGTTGCATGTGTCAAATAAAAATGAAGCTTTCTCTCTGGACTGTTGTTTGTTTTCCATAACTATAAACAAAGAATGGCATAAGGCCCTCTGTCTTTTGTTGATTTTTTTTTTTGAAAACTTGCCCTGGTGACTATAATTATTAATTAGACTCCAATAAAAGATATTTAAATTGTTTTTAAAAAGAAGTTGCACTTTGTTGACTTCAATTAAGCTTACATAAGCTTGTACACATGGGGAGTTTCAAGAGAAAACTGTATTTGCTAACCTGGCAGTTTTTCCTCAAATTCACATAGCACTAATCAAAATGACATTGATTTGCTTAGATTAGCACCTGACACCTGAAACTTCCTTACTTGAGCATGAAGTTTTCTTGATGTAAAACTAGCAATTGGCTTCTCGCAGCCAAGGATCTGCATTACAACAAGTACAAACTCCTTTCCAAACCAGACAATCCTTCAACTGCTAGTCTGGCCAGCAGCTGTAATGCTTATTTTCCAGAACCTGATGCAGGGTAGAGTAATGTCTGCTGGACTGTTAGACATTAGAAGTCAGTCCTGTGTATTTAATCTGTGCTGCACTTCTTTATTTCAGCTTCTTCCTCTATATTCCAAGCAGTGTTACATCCTTGAAAAAAATACAGCTGCAACATAACTGGATTTCGTCCTTCCCTGAAATACAGAAAAGCAGGGAACAAAATCTAGAAATGTAAACCTTCTTACTGCAGGAAAGAAAATGCTGTGAAGGAGATTCCAGCCTAAAGACTCTATACTTCATCTCTTTCATGTCATGGTAAAAAGCTAATTTTTGAATTATATGTAGAGAACTTTTGCTACTAAAATAGCCACTTGTAGTCACGCACAGCAGAGAGTTGTCAGTAACACAGGCTGAGCTAGAAGTAATGGAGGTGTAAAACAGGTCTAAACAAGCCTGTTTATTCTCTTGCTAGCCAGATCAGAAAATATCCTGTAAATAGATCTCTGAAGTATATATTCTATACACAAGATGCAGAAATTCTCTCCTTGGTTACTACACAGTAAACTGAGATCACTGGAAAATGTGGAAAGAAGTCATCTTAGCAAGGTACAAAGCTAATTTGCTGGCATTGTGTGGTTTGCATCAAGAGAAATGGCTTGGTAGCAGTACAAAGTATAAATAATGCAGGTAAGAAACTGGCATCGCTTGAGTTCAATGAGAACTCAAAAAGCTGGCAAAGTATTCTTGAAACTTATGAGCTTTCTATAAGCCCATAACCTTTCAACACACTTGAACCTTTTGAATAACCTTTGAAAAAAACCCTTGCTCTTGCACAAAAAACCAAAGGTGCTAAAAGGGCTTTATCTTGTTCAGCTTCTGGCATGGCACAGCATTAGAAGCAATCTTCTCTTGGCATCTAATCAGCATATAATTTCAATTGTCTGTCCGCTCTTCTTCCGCCGAGCTTTGTGTGATAGTGTTTTATGCGAGGAAGTTCGGGTAATCGGAAGAGAGCAGGGAGCTTTTGCAGGACAAATCCATGGCAACTGCAGGGGTTTACATTGGGTGAGTTCAAAATCTGCCGTGTGCCTTGTTTAATTAAATGAGAAACTTGTAGGAAACACATGGCTAGTCCCCCCAGAGATGCCTTTTCAATTTCCCAGTCAAAGCTGATGAAATTAACATTGGCTATCAAATCCTTCTAGCAAACTTGCATCATTCTTTGCTAATTTCCTTCTAGTGGCCCCTTGAGAGATGCAGATAGTCTCAATGCTGCATATTAAACTTTAATTACTGGTTTCTGTTATGAAGGTGAGATAACACTTGGACAGAGATAGCTGCATCATGGCTTGCAAGCTCCTCATGCTGAAAAACCACCCATAAAGTAAATGAAAAATGAGTCAGCAACCTATCACCAATCTCTGTCAGTGCATGCTGCACCTTCAGCTCCACAGTAGGATGCCAGCTGGTCTTCTATTAACAGTAAATTGTAGATTTTTATTTATTTATAAGTGTCATCAATCTGGTAGGTTGAATGCAATTTGCTTTCCAAAAAAAGCATGCAGGGCTTCGCATCAGCCACACAGACACAATAGGTAGTTTATGAAAAATATCACAATGTATAATCCACACCAGTAGTGCTGTTACATGGGATTTGAAGCATTTTACTTATTAGATATCATAAAGGAGGAATTACTAAATCAGCATTGCCTGACTGATTTATTTGCTTCTCAAAGGAAAAATCCTATGATTTCAGGCAAACTGCTTCTACCACTGCATGCCTGACTTGGAAGCACTTTTGATTCTGTGCGGAATTATCACACAGGACTTCAGGATTGTGATAACCTTGCTCACTTAAGTGAGAGTAGAGGTTTTACTTGAAATGACCATATATCTGCCAGACTGGAGCAGGTATAGGTAGCCTTACAGAAAAGATGCAGCATGTCCTAGCCAGCAGATGAATAGAGGGGGGGAAATGGCAACACTTATGCTAGTTTTGGGAAGTTAGTACTAGAATTCTGTAAGTATTCTAACAGGGTGCAGACAAGAGATTTGCACTGTTAGAGAATCAGGGTGGTACAATATTTTCTTTTTATAATACCTTCCTTTCACTGTTCCTGTTACACATCTCCTCTGTATTTGTCTAACTGTGCTACTGCCTACTCTGTTCTACCAGACCTGCCTAGACAGTCAGTGTTGTTGTGTTTGAATACTCTACAGCAGATTTCAGTACTTGAAAAGTGCCCTGAGATAATGAAGTCTTACAGTTCTCAGCATGGAGATTTTTCCATATACCCAATTAGCATAAGTTTTCTTCTCTCTGTGCTGCCATGTCACTTTTTCTGCTTATCTAAATAAATGGGATTTCAGAGGAAAATCCCATCCTTACAGGGAAACTCTGACAGCCCGGCACTTACTTTGTATTGCAGAGAAATGGAAGGGAAATAACTTCAGCTTGCTGGGCTGCTTTGGGCTGGTAAAGGGTCTGCTGGGCTGTAGAAACTATCAGGTATGTTGAAGACAGGTATCGTACAGTATGCTTGGCTGCCACGGAAAACAGAAAGGGAAGCTACAGGACCAGTGTTGTGCCAGTATTCTCTCTTTTAAGACCCTTACTCATTTTGTTGGTTAATAGGGCCTGTGTGTTGCAGGTGCGTTAAAACAACGGTATTGTTCTAGGAGTTGGGGGGGGGGGGAAGGGGGGAAGAGGGAGTCATCTGTTTGCGTAGACATTTTCAAAGTCAATGTGTGAGACTGGCGTAGCATTTCACTAGAGTACAGTGCAGTGTGTGTGATAAGTGGTAACAAGAAATATAAATCTCATATCTCTCACAAGCAGGTGCAAATAGCTGAAAGTATGATCTTCTTTTGTAGTTATTATATTTAAAAAATATCAGCCACTTCATTTCTGTGGCCCCGTCCACAACAAATCAGCATCCTGCTGACCATCTACTTTGAGGTTCCTTTCTTCTAACTTTCTTTGTTGTCTTCTGTTTAATGGGACATTAGATCGTGGGGAGTTTTGTGGTGTTGTTTTTTCTGGACATCTGGATAAGGCTTGAATTTATTTCTAAATTGCTGTTTATTTAGACTATTTCATAAATTGTTTCGTATTTTTTAACACTACATTTTTGGTGCTATGGGTACTGGTTAAACTTAAAAAACAGTTTTAGAAATTTAATTAAAAGTAGATGCAGGTGCATAGTTTTAAAAATGACAAAATACTGTTAAAACAAATGTATATTTTATACATCAAACTAGTAGGTTTTCAATTTGCTAAACATGGTATATGTTTGCTTTTAATTGTATAACCTCAAATATCACACTTGTCTTCATTAAAATTTATTAGTTTACTCACTCAGAGAAATTCTTCTAAGTATCCCCAGTAAATATTCACTGTTGTGGACTGTGAAACTAATTACCTCCTTAAAGCTAATGCTTTCATCATTCATTATATACTAAGCAGGCAAAGTGAGTTTCAATGTATTTCCTGGTCTGCCTCTCAATTATTTTTTTCTTACTTTTAGGCCAATTCAAATTTACCCAATTAAAACATACCAGAAAAGTAAGTCACCAAAGTGTATGGAGTGTTGTATAATGGGCTGGTTTTATTTATGTGCCAGGAGGGAGGAAAGAAGCAATTCAAACCAGCAAAATACTTGTGAAGTTGAACAGCAGACTGTTCATAACTGAATTGTAACGTGCTGTAGAAGTGGGAGCTTGGATCGTCCCCCTGTTGAGGGGGCACTGTCAATACAAATGTCAATCTGAGCCACAGGAAGGGAGTGTGAAGCTGCTTCAGGTAGTGTTTCTGCCCGGCAGTTGCCTGTCTCGTGTCACTTCTGTGTGAAGACTCATGAAATTAAACCAAAGAACCTGACTAAGGTCTTAAGTTCAGGAACAGATTGAAGCACATGCCTGGCCTGATGTTTGTATGTCCTACTGCAAGGCAGTTTAATGCCAAAACAATGTGCTAACATGCTATTTCCTCCAGTTCTTCTGATTTTATCTTTTACTACAGTCAATAGCCACCTGGTCAGATTGTTTTGGTATTTTGCTCTAAGTATAGACTGGTTTCAAATCTACTTTAGAGTTTTTTCCCATTCTACCGAACAGTGAAGGATGTATCCATACTTGAAAAGCATCACCAATACTACAGAATGCTTTTAAAAGAAACAATTTTTTCAAGCATTTTTTAATGGATTTGCAATACCTAGAGGTCATTATGCTTATGCTAAATGAAAAGGGTGAAGACACAACAGTATTACATTAAGTATATTTCATAAATATATTAATATTATGCTTGTTTCATGTATTCTGAAACTTTTGGGGTTTAATTAAATTACTTTCGGTTTCAAATTCTGGACACTGGGGCAATTTATTTGTGCATTCTCATTGTGGTCAAGTGTGAATTTACTGTTTCTTGGCAGGTCTAAGTAGAGATTTATTTTGGGGGGTTATTTTACATGAGTCAGAATCAATGAAACTAACCCTTCCTTTTGACACTTTCTAGATTTTCTAATAAGATCGATAGACATAATTTACAATAGTTTGGGGAATAATATGGCATTTTATTCAACTCTGTTGGTATTCAACAATATCTCACTTTTTCACAAAATGGGCATCTTAAACAGAACTTTGGGTGTTACAGTTAACCATAACTGTATTTCACTTTGGAGAAAAACTTGTTGTGACTCAGAAACCAGGCACATCTCACCGATCTCTTTTATTAGTAGTATCTGCCTTTTGCAACCTAACTTGCTACTCTTTATCAAAAGTAGGGTTTGGTTCTTGCTTATCTGTGCCTCATTTACAGTCACGCTCAAAAGGGAACAATCTATTCTAACTCTAGTTTTCATTATGGATTCAAGAATGGATTAAAAAGTAGAAAAAATACAGGGCACTAGTGAGACCTTATATTACTGTTAGCAATAGTAGTCAGCCATAATGGATCTAACATTGTCCTCGCTCAACTGGTTTGTGCTGACATCTTCAGTGGACAAGACAGTTTGGAGAGTGTATAGAAATACTTTATGATCAGAAGGGTTCCACTGTTTTTTTTCCATTTAAAATGTATGAAGTAATCACTGGCCAACATAATGCAACTATGATAATATGATACCATGCCTTGTTACAACAGCAGCAACAAAATCTTATGGATGGATTTAAAGAGATTGAATTAAAATAAAACCAGCTATTGCCTACAGTCAGCGTTGTGTTAGGTGTTCATTGAATGTTCACATTTAATATGTAATCTGGCCGCATTTATGTACCATGAAATACTGCACGTAATGCTTGCAGTTATTACATTTGTACATTCAAGGAACACCCAAGAAGTAGAGTGCAGCTTTTTCTTCTGTGGGATCTCTTATGTGAAAGAAAAGACTTCATCATGAGGCAGGACAAGCCCAACCAACATTTGCTCAATGAGTCTTGCACTATGCCCTGAAGTTGATGAGACTATTAACATTAATTATTCATGTGCTGACAAAGGCCGCTGCAGGAGACACAGAATGAAGACTAATAGGCTGAAATAGAGAAAACTGGATGCACAGGAGAGCCTGTGAGAGAATGGAATATCTTTCAATATTTTTCCTCATTAGTTTGGCTTATTTCCCACAGGGGCAGCAGCACAAATCTTTGACACCAGAACTTTTTCTTAACTGTGTCTGCAAATTCAGAGCCACATTCCCTTCGCGAGCAGTACTCTGCTCCTGAGCTTTCACCCTTTTGTCAGCTCAAATATGCTTGCTGATTGCTGATGTCTTTGAGTCTGACAGATGGACCTCATCCACCTAGGCCATGGTATAGGACAGGGAAGAACTCAATTTTGAATTTTGTGCTTAAAAAAAAAAAGGCAGTGTAAACACCAGTGGAAGTCAGTGACTTCCCACTATGCATCTGACTCCAGACACCTCACAAAGATGCTATGACAAGTGGGAACTTAATAAGAGGCCCCCTCTGTAAACAGAAATGCTATTTCATGTGAAGCTCAATGAATGTTGGAGCAGGGGCAGGTAGAGCAACAGATGGGATGCTCAGAGGCAATGCTTTTTTATGCGCTTTCTCTCTCCAGGGACTATATAAAATGCTGATATTTATATTTTTGAGTTCTTAGAGCTGTGAAACTGAAATACACCTTTATCTGTAAATGTGTTCATGCTTATAGCTATCAGCTAACATAAAGAATATCTCCTTTTCATAAGGTATCTTTAATTTGTCTTGGCTTTTTTTATTTTTAGGTATGCAAAACTACAGCAAACTTAATTAGAATCTGATCAACATAGTGCTAGTAAGAGTGCGAACCCTCGCATTGCTCCAGCTTACATTACACTTCTCTTCCCAAAGAAGAGACACAAACAACATTGGGATTTTTTAAACAAAAAGAATAAACTTTCAAAGTTTTGGCGATTTTTATCTTATATAGTGCTGGAAAGGTTCAGAAACCAGAATCCCTCGTTCGGCAAGCTGTTTGGAGTTCTGCATTTATAAAGATTGCAGGAAGTGAACTAAAATGGCATTAGTGGTATCAGAAAACTGTCACTCGATTCTTCAGTATGGAAAAAGCCCACAATCTTGATAATCCTTGTATGTGTTCTGGTAGTCACCTGATTTAACCAGTCATCTAAGAAGAAAAATCCATTTGTATCATTATTAGAAGTAAGAGTTGTTATGGCATGTAGTCATAGGAGGTTTCTCTATGAACACATGTACATCAGTTTTTTTAATTGCATACTTAAGTGTTGTGGAACGGTTATTTTTAAAACAGTCCTTCTTGAGCAAATGTGTATTAAAAGGCCACTTGATGTTACCTAAGTGCAGGCTACAAGTACAGTTTCTCCTTTTAGTGAGCTTGCTCTGTGAAATGTTGCTTTATAAAGAAATCTTTGTATTTTTATTTACTATCTGCTGATGAAAAATTTCTGCCCAAAATATAGGGCTGTAGTTGGGGTAGACGGAAAAAGTAAATTTTTACGAAAGGCTTGCTTAAATCACCTTATTATAGATGGTATCCTTCACACATGCACAACTTAATTTTCTTTTATGACAAGGTCACCCATCCAGTTGACCAAAGGAAGCCAGTAGATGTGTTGGGTTTGGATTTTAGCAAAGCTTTTGGTACTCTCTCTCACGGTATTTTCCTTCTGGATCAACTGTCCAGCACACAGCTAGACAAGTCCATAATATGTTGGGTGAGCAACTGGGTGACAGGTCAGGCTCAAAGAGTTATAGTAAAGTTGGGCTTACATCAGGTTGGTGGCCAGTCACCAGTGGGGTTCCCCACAGCTCAATTTTTGGACCAGTACTCTCCAATGTTTTTATAAATGATCTGGATGCAGGAATCAAATGTACATTGTTTGCTGACAATAGTAAACTAGGAGGAGCTGTGTGTACTCAGGGGTGGAGAGGCCTTCCAGAGAAATCTGGATAGGCTAGAGAGCTGGGCAATCACCAACTGTATGAAATTTAACAAGCGAAAGCACTGGATTCTCCACCTGGGATGGGATATAATCCTGGTTATGCATACAAATTGGGGGATGAGAGGCTGGAGAGCAGCCCCGTGGAAAGACAGCTAGGAATGTGGGTTGGTGGCAAGCTGAATCTGAGTTAAGTGTGGTCTGGCAGCCAGAAGAGCCAGCCATGCCCTGGGGTGCATCCAGCACAGCATAGCTAGCCAGTTGAAGGAGGTGATTATCCCACTCTACACTGTGCTGGTGTGGCCCCACCTTGAGTACTATGTGCAGTTTTGGGTACCTCAATATAAGAAGGACATCAGACTATTAGAGTGTGTCCAGAGGATGGTGACCAAGATGGTAAAAGGTCTTGAGGGCAAGACTTACAAAGAGTGGCTGAGGTCACTTGATTTGTTCAGCTTGCAGAAGAGAAAGCTGAGGGGTGACCTCATCACAGTCTACAACTTCCTCAAGGAGGGCAGCAGAGGGGGAGCTGCTGATGTGTCTCTTGTGACCAGATAGGACATGAGGAAATGGAATGAAGCTGCATCAGAAGTTCAGACTGAACATTAGGAAAAGGTTCTTCACTGAGAGGGTGGTTCGTCACAGGAACAGGCTCCTCAGGGAAGTGACCATGGTACCAAGCCTGCCAGAGTTCAAGGAGCATCTGGACAATGCTTTTAGTCATATGGTTTAGTTTTAGGTAGCCTTGTGAGGAGCAGGAAGTTGGACTTGATGATCCTTATGGGTTCCTTCCAACCTGAGATACTCTATTTTGTCTGCTACTAATTTCAATCATATCCTGTTCTATTTTGGTGTGTGTGGTTTGTTTTGGTTTTTTTTTTCTTAAAAGTTATGGTATGGTCTACAGTGGTCTACAGATACTCTGAGCTAAAGGTAGGGGAAGGGAAAGAGGGGCAGGGAGCGGCAGGGTAGATGACACAGGTGGCAACAGCACAACCAAAACATCCTACATAAATAAACTAGTTTACAGAAACATTTGTTAAGAACAGAAATTCCTATTGCTCTGCACTTGTAGGAGATACTGCTCTGGGAAATAAATAAGCTTAATTTGGAGAATGTTTTGCTGGTTAACAGTACTATGTTTCTTGAAGCTTGCTGTGGCAGTTTGAAAAATTAGTGGTGTGAAACAAGAGTAAAGTTTTACTAACAAGTCAAGGATGATCTTTGTATTACTATAATACCTCCAGAAAAGTTGCAGTATGAAGTTCCTTTTTTACCCCAACATTTATAGGCTACGTTATTCTGATCTCTGTTTGTAACACCTGGATGTCTTTCCCCAAGATCACACTGAGGTGCAGAGGAAGTTTCGTACTGCTGATGTAGAGCTCTGATGCAGATAGATGAGTGTCCTGTCCTGAGAGCTTGGAAGTGCCCTAAGCTGTACCTATGTAGACATAGTGTTGGACTACAAGAAGACATACCTTAGTTCTTGGCCCATGTCCTATTGCATTGGGCAAGTTGCTTAATTTCTGCTGGCGCTGGTCTTTCTCTATATCGAAACATTGGTATCTGACTTGTTAAAAACTTGCTTCAATCTGCTGATTTTTTCCCACTGCTCTCACTGCACTGAGCGCCATAGGTTCAAAGGATTCATAATTTACAGCTCTGCAAAGTTCAGTGGGAAGTGCATTTAGTTTTGTTTATAATGGGGAATTGGCAAAATGAATATTTCTTTCTAATTAATGGAAGAATAAATTTAGTTTCTCCCCCCTCCCCTTTGCCTTTCGAATCTGTGTTGCAGGTGCCGATGTCCGTTCTGCGGGAATCGCGTTTCAGCACCACGAACAGCGCCGGGGCGCCTGCCCCTTCCCCGCGTGGTGAGTTAACCCTTCCCGTCCGTGACCTCATCTGTAACCGCCAAGTCTAAAGATGGCCACTTTCTTCACATTCTGTAAACTGAAAGTGTGCGTAAGAAGGGAATCTTGCCTTCTTAAATGGGTGGGTGTATACATTCTGGAGTAACACAAGTAGAGAAACATATTTTTGCTGCTTCAGCCAAAAACTTGATGAAATAATTACTTCATAGAGCTAAGCTTTTGTTTTTATATTAGGCACATCAGAACCTTGTGTATGTTATTTTTGTTAAAAATAAAATTAGAAACTTAGGTGACCTATGTTCCCAAACCACGTTAGTTAATAATTAAAATGTGTGTTGAAACATGAACTATTGAGTTGGTTCTAGAGAAACACAATTTTCTTATGCTATACAGCTAAGCAATATTGTTGAAGTCAGACATTCAAAATGCTGAGGCTTGCTTAAAAACACTGATTTTAAAGGAACTCCCTTATGACACATTTTCATAATTGTCCGTTGAGATTTTTAAAGCTAATTTTTCAAACTTTTCTCTGCAACTAAATTTCCAATTTTAAAAAGAAACATAAAATGTACACAATCATAGGAACTCTAGGACAGAAGCTTTGAGATATCGTGCCACTCAGAATTTTAATAGCAAAGCGATTGGAAGAAAGTCACAGGTTGAAAAGGTCTTAATGTACAGAAGTCTAAGTACTAGATTATTTTCAATAACATTACTTAGCGGGGGGAAAAGTTAGTAAATAATTCTTGTTGCCATAAATGAGAACAGGGTACATCTTTCTTGTCTGTATTTAGTTAACTACAGTAAAACTGTTGTTACTATCCTACTCTCTGTCCACTTGACCAATGTAAAGTTCAGTGTCATTCGTTTGGCAGAAAGCTGTCTGAGCAGAAGAGCACAACTTCATTGTTTCAGTTCTCCTAGCAAAGGAGAAGTCCTTTTCTTTCCCCCATTGCACTAGAATAGTGCCTGGGAGAAAAGACCAGACACCAAAAGAGCTGTTCTGTTGGAGAGGATCGAGGGGTGATCTGGTGAGACTAGTGAATACCTGAGCTCCGAGTTACTGCAAAGTGGCAAACATTGCCTATTGTGTGTCAAATCCTATCTCAGAAAAAGACCTCCATATAAGGGAGATTGCTATATTTTTTGATGGACTGGCTATTATTTGTTTCAGCCTGAATTTTTGAAGCATTAACCTTTAAAGCGTTAATCTTTTAAAAATTATTTTTTTTTTTATTTAAGCAAAGATTCCAGTCTTTCCACAGAAGTGTTTGGTCAGGCAGGAATTTGAAGTACATAGGCATAAGTTTGAATTTTAGCATGGCAATTTTCTACCTCTTATTGTGGATATCCTCAACGTCTAGTGCTCCAACTGGAGAGAGACCAGAGCAGCCAAATCCAGCTTAGAAGTAGTTCTTCTAAAAAGATGATGTGCCAAGGATGAAGTTCTGTGAGAACCTTTGTAAATTAGCACTTAGATGTTCAAAGAGAGAAATTACCGCAAATACAGAGAATCTTAGAATCAAGTAGAAAGCTGCCCACTTTGTCTGTGACAGAAGAACATTACTGTGGTGAAAGACTGTCTATTGCTATGGAGAGCGTGAAGTTTGGCTAGAACTCCCCAGCATAATAGACTAATGCTTCCATCTTGCCAGGGCCACGTATTCATACAAAGTACTAGTAAGTACTCGTGTCATACTAATATATCACATTGATACTTGGCGGCTACTTTAAACTTCTTTGAAGGTTTGGGTTTGGTTTTTTTTAAATAAAAAGTTCATTTCAGATCCTGTCAGACTTAACATTTAGCTGTTTTCTTTGTATTGTGCAAGATGCTTTTGTGGCTTTCTCCTAACTAGTTTGAGACATAAAAGTGGATTTGGCAGACCTGAAAGATTTCAATTAACTAAAGTGAATGCTAGAGCTCAGAGATAAAGTTTCCTGATTCGCTTCTCACCAGTCAGCCTAGGTAGGTCCTAATGAAGATTTTTAAAGAAAGAAAAAAAAATAAGACTGGGGGTGGGGGGAGGGAAACTACAAACACAAAACGAGTGTGTGGATTAACATTTTCACAGGAGAAGAACACAAAGAGAAGGGAGAAGAAAACATTTTTTGCTTTTTTATTGTTTAGGGTTTTTTTTCCTCTTTCTTTAGCATTCAGATATAGTGAATTCGTTCTGCCTTTAACCAGGCAGTACCATGTCACAGGAAAATTTAGTAGCAAAACCCCTAGTGTGTGTGTATGTATGTATAGTTTACCATATAGACCTTCTAATCTTCAGTTTCTTCTGTTTTGCAAAGAAAACTGTGATTTAGAGATTAAAATATAGGTAGTCTTAATCTCAAGATTTTAACTTAAAACACATTTGTTCCAACAAAAAGCATTATTGTGATTATTAATATCATGTGATGGATATCAAAACAAATAGTGTCATAGGTTCACAGAATGTTTGAGGTAGGCAGGGACATCTGAAGGTGATCTAGTCCAATCCCTTGTTCAAGCATGGTCAGCTAGAGCAGATTGCTCAGGACTGTGTCCAGTTGGGTTTTGAACATCCCCAGGGATGGAGGCTCCACAACTTTTGTAGGTAATCTGCACAATTTTTGACCACCCTCACAGTAAAAAAGTTTTTTTTCTTATTGTTTGATTGGAATGTCTTGTATTTCTCTGTGTGCCTATTGCTTCTTTTTCTATCATTGAATACCACTGAGATAAGTCCGGCTCTGTTGTCTTTACTCTCTCAGGTATTAATACACATTATTGAGATCTCCACTGAGCCTCTCTTCTCCAGGCTGATCAGTCCCAGCTCTCTCAGCCACCCCTCATATGTCAGATGCTTTGGTTCCTTCACCTTCATGGCCCTTTGCTGGGCTCACTGCAGCACATATCCATGTCTGTCTTACACTGGGAAGCCCAGAACTGAACACAGCACTCCAGATGTCTCACCAAGGCAGAGTAGAGGGGAAGGATCACCTCCCTTGACCTGCTGGCAATGCTCTTCCTAATGCAGTCCAGGATGCTCTTGACCTTCTTGGTCACAAAGATGCATCACTGGCTCACAGTCATGAGTTTGGGCTCACCAGGGCCTCCAGGTCCTTTTCTGCAAAGCTACTTTCAAGACCGTTAGCCTCCAGTCCATACTGCTGCATGGAGTTATTCCTTCCCAGGTGCAGGGCTTTTCATTTCCCTTTGAACTTCATTACATCCTTGCCTGCCCGTTTCTCCAGCCTGTTGAGGTCCCTCAGAATGACACCTCAATCATCTGCTATATCTATCATGTCTCTAAGTTAAGTTTCTGCAAATTTGCTGAGGGTACATGCTGTCCCATCATCCATGTCATTAGTGCAGATGTTAATCTGGCTTCAGTATCATCCCCTGGGGTACAACACCAGTGACTGGCCTCCAGCTGGAATCTGTGCTGCTGGTCACTACACTTTGAACCCAGTAGTTCAAGCGGTTTTCAATCCACGTTGCTGTCCTCACCCTCAGTGGTTGAATCAATAGTAAACCTGAGTAAAGCAATGTCAGTACTGAGAAACAGAAAGCTTCTGAGTCTCAGTGATGCTTTTAGCCCACTTCCCTTGGGATACTTGAGGGGAAACATTTAACTATGTTGAATATGATTGTATAGATCCTTGAAATGCTTAGATGAACTTCTTCACTTTGCGAGATTTAAGCAATATATACTACCTCTGAATAAGATAAACCCCAAGGTCAAAGATAGAGTACCATAGACTATTTCATAATGTGAAAATTGTATGCAGTTTTGTAAGTGCAGGAAGGTTCAGCTGAGCTTTTGGAGATTAATCCAAATGCAAATGACCTCAGAATCATGAAAGTTATGCTCATAAATGATTACTTCCTTTGAATGTTTTCATTTAGGAAGGTAATATCTTTTATCTCTGTGAAAATGTCCCTACTATGGGGCATATCAGAAAAGAAGAACCAGAGGAAATCACTAGCCAGAGAGAAAAACGATGATGCCATGAACAATGGCTGTTAATAAACAAGATTGTGCTCATTCAGGGCTACAACTAAATCCACTAAAGCCAATGAGAGCTGTTGCTTTTGATGATCAGGTAGCTTTATAGCAAATCTTATGAGCTTCCACCTGCAATGCAATTTGGAAAACACTGCTCTACGCTGCTGCCTTTGGTAAAGAATCTCATAAAAGCTTTACATGTTAATCAAACCTCCCAGTACACTGAGGGATTTTATCCAGAAGTAAGGATGCAGAAACTGAGACAGAAAATGTTTTTGCTTTACACTGAGAAGTGACCACTGTAATTGTCAGAGCTGTTACATTACACCAGCCATTAAGCAGCAGGCCACCATGCCCACTTAGTCTTGGTAAGATTTGGCCAGAGTCAGGAAGAGCAAAATGATTAAGCAGCAAGAAGAAAAGGTAGAGGAGGCTATGTTATTCCAACCAGGATTAATCTATTCACTTAAATTCAGGAAGTGTTGTTGTAAATTAGTAAAATTAGTTAGAATCCTTTTGTGTTGCTGTGCTTTAACATGCTGGAAAATCAGAAAGATTAAAACAAATACTTGTGATTTTAAAGCCATTAGATGAAAACGTTGCAGGTAATATTTTTAATTTATGTTTTTAATATTGTACTTTTACGTAAACTGTAGTCTTGCAGTGCTACTCATGAAAGATTGTGCGTCTGTAGTCTTAACTGGAAGGTGCAGTTATGGATTTGACTAGGCTGGAAAGGTATCAACAAATACATCAGAAATCCTCATTTCTCACTTAAACATCAAACCTTTCTTATTTAAAAGCTTATTTAATTTGACCAAAAAAACCCCCAAACCCACAATTTGACTCTTCAGATCTATAAAATATGAAGAATACCTGCAGGCTTCACAGGATATCAAGATGTGAAGTACATAAGCATCTGCATAGAAGGAAAGGGGCAATGGCATGATATTTACTTTATCTTTTTTCATTAGTAGTCTACTTAAAACTTGCATTGGAAAAAATCTATAGACTTGTTCTGTTTTATTCACTCTGTAGGAAATAGCTGATTTTGAAAATGAATTTTTGATTTAATAGACTGTAGTTTGGAAGAGAGCAGAAAAAGTATTGCAATTTTAAGTGAACTTTCTCCACATACTTTAATATTCTGGGTTCCACTAAAACGTAATAAGTAAATAAGGGATCTATATAGCATATCTGCTATAGTCTTTTGAATCTGGTACAAGGGCTCTTCCTTCTTGGCTCTTTTACTGCCAGTAATTAGACTATCTGGTTGGTGAAGCAAATTAATTCAAGACCATATTAATTCCTACTTTTAAATTTCTTTGTGAATAACGCTTCAGAAGAAAATGATGGTTGCTGGATAATCAGATCTAAAATTAAGAAAATGTGTTGTTGATTGTCTTATAGTGCTGGTTACAAAACTAATCATAGATGCTTAGAAACTATTGTGATAAATCTGGTGTCAACATCTGAGAAGAAAAAAGAGTAGAAAGAGCATGTTTAAAAAATAGAAATAAAAAAAAATTCAGGCTGAACCTTTTAAAGGACATGGATAAAGTAGAATAGTTCAGCTCTATACAGCTTTCAATTGTATGTCTGTGCTCTTCACTATAGAATGCTAGGCTATTGTGATGCAAGACTGATAGTGAAAGTCAAGAACATGAATTCAAGTGTTACCCAAACTACTTCTACAGTTGTTGTCACTTCTAAATAACATTGGAGGGGTGGCTTTTTATGTTGTTGCTGAGAAAAATCCCCAAGTAGTCACTCAATATCCCTACTCTCCACTAAAAGAGGCTGTGGCTGAGTAAATGAATTTTTCTGTTGGCTTTGTGCTGTTACAGATGCTAAAATGGCCTCTGCTGCTTATGGAAGACTCAGAGGTGTTTGGTCAACCCCACAATCCAAAGGGTATGGACAGTTTGAATCTGTCTGCAGGTTTTGAAGTTCTGATAAGCACTGCTGAGACTCTGGATGCATAACACCTTGTTTAGCTTTCTCTGTTCCCCTTGCATATGGGAATTTCTCTTTCCGCGGAAGAGCCAGTAACAGCCTGTAACAGAATTTTTGGGAAAAATGTTACAAAACAAAATATGAGAGCAACTATTTTGGGTGTAGCATTTTGTTTGAGACATATGGCATGAAATAGTGCAGTAATAGCAATATAGTTAGAGCGAGAATGATATAAAGTCAAAGGTCCAAAATACACTGCTAATGGCTGACACAGACTTTTGTGCTGTCATGTGGCTTTTTTCCCTGCTACTTTTTTTAGTACAAAATAAAAACTTGAGTTTGAATTAATCTTGCAATCTCAGTATTTATGAAGTTGTTCTAACAGTCTCTAGGCATATCTGGAAGCTTTCAGAGGCAGAAGTGAGCAGAAATATAAATCTGGTACACAGAACGTGAAGAATATAGTTGTGTGGTCTGGTATTATGCAGCTATTTTGAGCTCTAGTAGTGCATATTAGGGAGACAACTTAATGGCAAATTCTCATCATTTTCATACATTTCCAACAAAGATCTGTCTTTTGAAAGTTCAAGAGGCCTCTTCTGTCTCATTACAAGCATCTTGCTTTAGAGTAAAATAAAAGACAAAAAAATGTGCCTCCTCATACTGCTGACCTGTATTGCTCCCCTTGCTCTTTAAGCTTGTACCTTAACTACCTTCATTAAACTTTTTCATATCCCTTAAAAATCAACCCATTTGCTAAGAACTTGGCTACTATGACAGCTTTCTTTATAAATTAAAAAAGAAATTATCACAAATTATCAAAAAAAAATTTGTAATGTTTTTGTAGTTACATGGAAACGTATCTTCCAAACGTCACTTAATCCAACCTTTTTGGGCAAATTAAACAGAATAAAAGCAGTGGCTATTCTCACAGCTACAGTGAGTTGCTAAATATAAGTGTGAGATCTATGTTGGCTAGTAATATTTTTCTTTCTGTATTCAGATTACCTTTCTCATTTCTTCAAGGTCACCTTCTCCTTACCAAGTTCCCCATGCCAAAGAACACCTTGCTTTCTTCTTACAAAAAAGTCCTGTGTTCACCCTTGACAGCATTTTGCTAACTGAATGGAGGTACCCGTCTTTGAAGGAGCCAATGCCCATGCTGGCATAGCCAGCCCCTCATAGCCTATGCTTTACCAGCTCAATTATTTGAGGTGTGAGGAGTAGGCAGCAATGATGGATCAATTCTTCCCTGATTCAACTGATACAGGCTCTTCTTCGAACTCTTACATGTCTGTTAATCTTCTAATGTCAGTGATTTTTGCTATGTAATTCACACTGTCACAACGTAACTGTCAGTACAGTAGGTGTTAACAAGCAAAGTGACTGTTTAATGAAACACTGATTTCTGGGCAGTAAGTAATGTGTTTAGGACCCTGGACTTGTTTTAGAAGACAAAGGAGGGCTATTAGGCTCAGTTTGTGCCTTGCCCACCCGGGTGAGCAGGTAATGATGCGTGCCAGACAGTGGCGCTTCCATTTATTTTCCTAATGCACCAGAAATTTGAAAATCTTCACGTCCAGTTTTCTCAGAAGAGAAAAGCGTTTGACCAAAGATCAAGATATTATTCAGGTATTCTGTTTGTCTAGCATTGTGAGTTACTGTTTGCTGTTTCACTTCTGGGGAAAAAACCTGACTCCACAGTCTTCTGCATCACACAGTCACTTACTTCAAGTTCTGCCAGGTCAGTGTAAAAATTAGCTAAGCACACAGTTTTCCTCTTCATGTTGAATGGGGCTTAGATCAGGTTTTAATAATCGTACCTGTACAGAGTGTTCTAGCACAAAACCGAGTATCAAATACTGTATTATTGTGCATAACTGATACTTTTCTGATCATCTCATCCCCATTAAACTGCTTTTAAAGGGATTAATCCTTGAGGCACAGAACTGCTATAATCCTCACTCTGGAGGTGGAATGACTTCTGTTCAGCAATGTCTTAGAGATACTTGAATTCATGTTTACAAAGACACTGAGTGGCACCACCAAGTGCCAAAATTCCTATTTTTGTAATGATTAAGCCTTCAGAATGGGCTCAGATAGTCCATTTTGCCTAATTATATTAGAGGTAGCCTTTTGCTTCATGCCTGGGACTCAGGATGCAAAAAAACCCTAGTTGCTGTGAAGCCATGGTTACTTCAGGGTTGTAGTGTGTCGTTCCTTTAGGGAGAAGATGTTTGCCTGTGTAGAAAAGCTAGTAAAAATACAGAATCTTAGGGATTCCTCCAGATCTCATGAGTAGGAGGGAGAAGCCAGTCAACTTCCCTGGCTTAGCATGCACAGAGCATGAAGAATCAGCAATAGTTTTTAAACCACAGATGAAAACTGCAAACTCAACAAAAAAACTTTGCAAGTAAATTGTTGATATTCCTGAGCCAGTAGTGTATTACACCCAGTGGTGTCAGGATGAGTACCGAATGCGCAGCACAATGCGTGCCCTGATACACCCACAGTACTCCCTCATCCCACTCAACCAATTAACAGTAATTAGATAATTACACTCCATAAAAGTCTTTGAAAGATGAAGATCTTGCTGCTTGGGACTCATTAGCCCTTTTTAACATATTTATTACACTTTTTATTTCTGACCACAAAGGGGAAAAACTTAAAATATTCCGTTATTTGCCATATTCTGCTCATGAAGCAAAGCCTGTAAAAGCAGCCTTTCTCCCAGATGTCCAATATTAGCTCTGTTTTGACTGAAAATGACAGATAATGATAGAGAAAGAAGGCTTCCATAAAACACCTTGCATTTGATCACGAAATTTTTACTAGCGTTCCAAAGCAAATGGCATGTTATTTTTATATTGCTGGTAAAAACCTAGCCACTTGTTCTCCGTAATAAAAAATGGTAGGCTTTAATTATGTATGTAACACGTAACATGCAAGACCAAATGGTTAGAGTAGATTTTTGATGCAAGACAACCAGAGCATGAATGGTTTGTGGAACTGACCTTTTTCTTTTTGTAGCTTGCATTTTGGTTTTTTGTCTGGTTCTTTTTTTAATTGAAAATTCTCTTTTTGCCTAAGAACTTTATTTCAGCTGTGTTCCATGGACGGTGCTTAGGTTTTCTTCTTGTTGCTTTCTACTGAATGACACGTAGGAGTTTCCACATCACCAAATATTAGGCAACTAAACAAGGAAGTTAATGTCTTTACAGTCCTGATAATGATGGGAGAAGATCCTCCAGAAGGTAAACCAGAGCCAAGGAGTTTTCTTTTTGGAGGAGAAGAAAAAAAACATGTGGAATTCCCTATGTTTCTCATGGATGAGAGCGTTAGTTATAGGGTAGTCTAGCTGTTAGCACACTTTAAAAATTAAAGTTCACAATGATTACTGTATTGACTGTCTCTTGCCCTTCTTTTTTCTCTCATGTCCCTTAGGGTAGGGAGCCTGTTATGAGTAACACTGTGGCCACTATTTTCCCAGTGTAATAAAGCTCTACTTTATATGGAGGGAAATAATGGTTGTTTGAAGCAGCCTTCTTATCCCAGTCCTTAAATTTCGAGGTACACTAAGAGGCCAACTGGGACCTAGGATCTGAGCCTTGCTTTTGATATTTGTACTAAATCTTCTTTCCTGTGTCTACACCTTTACCACAGTCAGTGGGGTAGAACTAAACCACACGAGGATTAAGTGATTTTCTGTTGCATATTCCTGCATTGCAGGCTGGATCAGTTGTCTGTCTTTTGATACAATGTGATTTACAAACCGCTCTCTAGCAGTTTTCTGTAGAGCTAAGATATAACAAATGAACATAATTAAAACAACAGTATATTAAGTGGTACAAACCCCCCAAAGTTAATCTGTATCTCCTTGTTTAATGCAGAGCTTCTATTTAGTAATTTTGCAGCATTATTAGAAGGACAGTCACATTATGGTTATACAATGTTTAAGTCATGAGCAGCAGTTGTCACATTTTTTGATGAGTGTATTTTGATAATGGATGGCATTGTTTAATGAGAATGTTGTCAATACAGCTACAGCCCCAGCTGTCATTGCTGCTGGGCAGGAATTGGGGGGGTAAGGATCTAATGATAGGTTGGTGCTAAGGGGGAGATTAGATTAACAAAAATCAATAGAACAGTTCTGTTTTGCAATTTTGTTTATTATGCTCTCCACTGCCTGGACTGAAAGGTTGAATTTGATTGATTCATCAGACCACTGCATGATCAAACATAGGTCACTCTACAAGTGTGTGTCAACAGAGTAAATATTTTGTTACTTTGGGGGAGATTTGGTCACATGATTTTGCCTCCATGGGATACTGTAGCCTAACAAATGAATCCCATGATTTTTCTTCATTCCTCTCCCCCCCTAACCAACAGCAGCTGTAAATCCTAGATTTCCTCATGTTTTTTGTATTTCAGGTGTGATAACTGGTGCTGAGATAAATCAGACTTGGTTGGGAGGATGAGAAAGCCAAAGAATTGTGCTGGGTTTGCAGAGGTGTGCTTAGAAAGTGACTTTGTGCTGCAGAAACAGCAAGAGTAATGATGGAAAATAAAAATAGTACCCGAGGTGGGAACTTCCCAAGGTGGATTGTCACATTGCTTTAGTGTGTGTTTATTTACCTTACTGTATGTTTATGTAGAGGAGACAGCAGCAGATCCACATTGGTTCTGATAAGTTTGATCAGGATGGGAAAAATCCGTGTTTGCCAGATGGTGGTGGTTTTGGTGGTGGCAGTGTTTGGTGGTTAGTTGTTTTTCAGTAAGTAGCCAGTTCTTTTCTCTAAATTTCATGCTTTCCTAAGCAAAGATATTCTAATGGTTTAAAAGAAAGGAAAGGAAGTTTTTCCTTGATTTGGAGTCAAAGGAAGCAGAGTTGTTCCTTGCCCCCAGAGCAGTTTTCTTAAACTTTTTTCTTCTCAAGTGTGTCAGTTAAGGACCAGAAGCTTTAAGTTGCTTTCCCAAACTGCAGGCTACTTGCTTGAAAGTGGGTCACGGAATCAAATGAAGAATACTGCGTTAAAGCCTTGTTAAACACACAGCAGAAAGATCCCAGTGCTTTAGGCCCCCACTAGACAAATGCTGTAGATTCCCTCCTCCCTTACTCAAGCTCACCTGAGACAAGGAGAAGGTTACCAAGAATTCACATGTCTTTGTAGATCAAAATCTAAGTAACAATGACTGCTATTCCATCTCTCTCTTAACCCTCCTCTTTGAGTCTACTTTAATTCAAGCCCTTAACAAATGAAGATTCATAAGTATGACTACACTAAGATTTATTTCCCCAACCCTCTCAAAACTAATAAGGGGAGGCTTTAAGACCTTTGTTTGTCTCTGTTGGCTGGGACAGTAACACTACACTGTGAGATGCTACCAGTATGATGGTGTGACAAAGTTTTGCTGGGAGACATGCATCAATTGTTTAAAATCATCTGTCGTGTAACCCCACCCCTCCAAAGTGGGAGCAGGGGAGTTCATTGACTTGTGAATACTTAGGCATATTATCATCCCCCATTTGCCAGCAGGGCAAATGGGAACAGCTACCACATCTATGATTGTGCTCATAGTCCCCCCACATTTTAAAGTGACAGTTGAACCAAATTGGGAATTCATAGAATCATTTAGTTTGGAAAAAACCTTTAAGATCATCAAGTCCAACCATTAAACTCACACTGCCAAGTCCACCACTAAACCATGTCCCTACGCACTGCATCTACAGGTCTTTTAAATACCTCCAGGGATGGGGACTCAACCACTTCCCCGGTCAGCCGGTTCCAATCCTTGACAACCCTTTTGGTGAAGAAATTTTTCCTAATATCCAATCTAAATCTGCCCTGGCAGCAACTTGAGGCCATTTCCTCTTGTCCCATCGCCTCTTACTTGTGAGAAGAGACCAACACCCACCTCGCTACAGCCTCCTTTCAGGGAGTTGTAGGGAGCAATACGGTCTCCCCTCAGCCTCCTTTTCTCCAGGTTAAACAAGCCCAGTTCCCTCAGCCACTCCTCATAAGACTTGTGCTCCAGACCCCTCACCAGGTTTGTTGCTCTTCTTTGGATGCAATCCAACACCCCAGCATCTGTCTTGTAGTGAGGGACCCAAAACTGAACCCAGTATTCAAGGTGCGGCCTCACCAGTGCTGAGTACAGGAGCGCAATCACTTCCCTAGTCCTGCTGGCCACACTAGTCTTGATACAAGCCAGGATGCTATTGGCCTTTTTGGCCACCTGGGCACACTGCTGCCTCAAGTAATTTTTGGGTAGGTGCTTGGAGTGCTCTGGAGATCACAGCAGGGTCAGGCTGGGTGTTTTATGGAAGTAGGCCTATTTCAAGCAGACATAGTAAATGTAGCTGTTTCTGGAAAGTTAGGACAGCTCAGATAATTTCTACTCTTGTGATGACTGGTGTTCGTAAGGTGGTGGTGTTCCCCCTCACTTGTGAACAAGTACAAAGGTGCACATTAAACTAGAATAATCTTCCTGATGTTTCATGCAGCTAGTGTCTTGTATTAAGATCTGCCTGGCTGTTTTTAATGAGAACTAGAAGAAAATATATTTACATATCATTCCAAGCTTGTCTGTTTCAAAGTGCAGAGTAACAAAAATTGTCTTTGACTATGAGACTTAGCTCAATTTTGCAGTTCCATGGGTTAAGAAATCCCCATATTTCTGTGAATAGTAACTTGCTCCATTTTGACATCTGTCCAATAGTCAGTTCTTAATCCATTTAAAACATGTTCTACTGATACAGCACAGTGCTAATCTTTTAATCAGCATGTCATGGTATGCTCAGTCAAGTGACTTAGAAAAGTCTATATTAAATCTGCATAGTGAAATTCATCAAATGAATATCATCTCAGAATAAATCATGGTTATGTTCAAACACTGATAGTTTGTGTTTAAATGAAGATATTTACACTGTAGGTGAACTTTAAAACTTGTAATTCCATTTTTTATGGATTTGGTTTTGTTAGCGTAGCTTTCAGGGAAAAAAGAAAATGTGGCCTTATTTCTTTGAAATTGTGTTGGGGAAATTGCTGGATTGTTTCATTTTTCACTTTTATAAAAAAGCTAGCCTCAACAAAATGTTTCTGGTTTATCAAGACGGAGGGATTTGAATAAGATCAAAACAATATTTTTGGAAGAGATAATATCATAAAAATTCACATTTCTCTGCTTCATTTGGCTTCAAGACTAAATAACTGAAATGGAACTAGATTCTAAATTATAACCATGAAACTGTCTAGCTCTTTTCTGTACTAAAGACTATTTATATGACCCCTGTGCTCTGAAAGATAAAACAGTCTCCTTTACATGTGAGATGATAATTAAAAGAAAGGAAGCCAATATTTAGACCTCTTAGCTCTGTATTCAGCAGCCAGCTCAGCATTCCCAGCAGAGGTGTGCAAAGCATTACTTTTGACAAACCAAGCAAAAGCAGTTCTTGAAGATTATCTATCTGATGGTAAAAACACATTCATGTGCTCTGTAGCACAGTGTAAGGCTGGCAGGTACAAGGGAAAACACAGTCAACTCATTAAGAGGTTGTTGCAAATCATAAATGCGTAGTAATGTGACACTTTTTTCCAGCTGTGTTTATTTTTCATGTAGAATGTAGATATAAATTAGTGGAAATAGGAAGCTTACAACAGATTGAATTTTTCCTCTAGATTTTAGAGCTCAGCACCTCAAATAGTAACGTACATTGACTGAGTGGCATCATCTTGAGGACACTGTTTGCTCTGAGTTAACAAACAGTATTGCAGAGGACATTGGCTTTCTCACTGCTCTACTACAGGAACGGTTATATTCTTTAAGCCACGTTCAGTTGGCTTCATGACCAACTTTTCCTTCCTTCTAGCTGTCGTGGTTTAACCCAGCTGGCAACTAAGCACCACGCAGCCGCTCGCTCACTCCCCCCCCTCCCTCAGTGGGATGGGGGAGAGAATCGGGAAGGGGAAAAAGGTTAGAGCCGAGGGCTGAGATAAAGACAGTTTAATAAGAGAGAATAATAATAATAGTAATAATGAGAATGATAACAAAATATACAGAATATACAAAACGAATGATGCACAATGCAATTGCTCACCACCCGCCAACCGATGCCCAGCCCGTCCCGAGCAGCGATCAGTACCCAAGCAGCGATCACTCTCCCCGCGACCGACCGACCCACCAAACCCCCCCCCGGGCATGACGTTGTATGGTATGGAATAGCTCTTTAGACAGTTTGGGTCCTAGCTGTGCTGTACTCCCAGCTTGTTATGCACCTGGCCGAGCAGGAGAAGCTCAAAAAGTCCTTGAACAGTCTGAGCACTATGCTAGCTTCTGTGCAGAAAATTAACTCTATCCCAGCTGAAACCAGGACACTAGCTTTTCCTATGACAGCTCAACAACAACCATACCATCAGCCAAGATGAGCTAACAGCTACTGTGCCCTGTTGGTTCATCTAAAATATATAGCAGGTTCACATCATGGTAGATGCTGAAATACTGATTCTCTCAGCCTGTGCCTTGAGGACTGTGACTATATCTGGCTCTGTTGCTGTCACCTGCCCTGACAGCAAGTATTGTCAGGGTGGTTTTGAGCACTCAGGTTTGTGATTAACACGTGCAGTTAATGTTACTCTGAATATTTGTGAACGGACTCTTAGGGTAGGACTGCTTAACACAATTAACACCAGTTTGGTTAACTAAGGTAGGGAAAAGTGGAAATGTACAACCAGGATTTCTGCTTGGTTTGGCACCAGGACTCCTACACATGAAAACGTCTCAGTATCTGTTACTGTTTCAAGAAAGAGAAAGCTGAAGCTTAGTTATGCACGAAGTATGGTTTAAGGGGGAGGGCAAAGTGATTTGAGGGCTGCTGGTGGAATTCACCCCCTTGGCATTAGTTAATTGGGGCATGTGGCTGAGCTCCTGCCCTAGGACTCACCTATGGGTTAACATCGAGATCAAGGTTAGAGCTCTGAGAATGACAAATACAAGACAGACACCTGATAGAAACAGGGCTCTGGAACTTGCCAAAGCAGAGGACGGCCAACTGTGAGAATCATCCCCTGTGAAGCCCTTAGCCATGGATATCAGGGTGTGCCAAGGCCTGAGTTGCAGACTGGGTTAAGTGGGGCTCACTCTGGTGTTGGTGACAGCAGGGACTGTCCCTACCAGAACTCTGTAACTCTCAGCAGAATCAGTCTCATTTCCCTGCCATGCTAGGTACGCAGCGAGCAGACCTGCTGGTACCAAGCCTGGGTCTGCCCAAGAGGGGCAGGAAGAATGAACAAGAACCAGATGTAAATAAGCACCATAAATATGCTGTTGTCTTTGGTGCTGGGGGAAGGTTGCCACAAGTTAATAAGCATTAAAGCTACCATTGAACATAACTAATCCCCCCATCACCTACTGATTTCACATCTTTCAGTGCAGGCTAAGGTCATAAAAGAAACAGAAGAAGGTGTGTTTGAGGAGAAGAGGCATACCATTTAAAATGCAATTGTTTTTTCTTAAGAATTATGTAGGTATGAATTTGTGATAACAAGAAGTGTATCGAAGTCAGAGGCATTAGGAGTTGTATGGTTTTCCCAAAGCAAAAAAATAAATACAGTAGCACTGTACTATCACTGCAGAATTTTGGTTTCTGATCTGTATTCTTAAAAAGTAGTAATTCCTGCTTAGCATAATTCCCAGTGTCTGTAATTAGCAGCAGATAGCTTGTGAAAATAGTAAATTAGATTTAATGTTAGCAATAAAAATGTATGCATTGCAAGTTCATTGAAATTTTTCCCTGCATTGATCAGAGTAGCATAGCGCTGTGTACCTATAAAGGAACTCCAAGTAAATTATGACATTGTGTTGTAATTATGTCTAAGATGGCTGTGAATGCATTTGAAGTAGTTTTGCTGATGCGAAGATGATGTATTCTAAGCTCAGAAGCTACAGACACTCAAGCCTCTCTGGCGACACGTGTACACCCGCTAATGCTGTCAGTCCAGTCTGGATCAGTACAAACATTTTCAGTACACCCGCTAATGCTGTCAGTCCAGTCTGGATCAGTACAAACATTTTCAGCACAGAGAATTTTATAGGAACAGAAGCTGTAAGTGACAATGTTTGGGAAGAATAAAAAAATCTGGAATCGCTACAACCAAAGTTGAGGAGTTTTATGAATTTCAGTAGAGATGTTAAAACTAATGATTTTTGAATATTGCATGGTGTTGTGCTGGGTAAGAAATCTTGTAATATATCTCTACCTTTCTGTAACTGCCTCTGTACTCTACCTCTCTTAAAACAAATGGTAAAGCACTTATTTCCATAATGATTATGCAGGGAGCTGCATAAAACCCTAGAGTTACAGCAAAGTAAAAAGACTTACATTATAAGAGAAGAAAACTAGGAGACTTTATTAATAGAAGATGATGGACTGTGTTCTGTTTCCTCTTCTGTACAGTTTCAAAGCTTCTTTGAAACAAGTGTAGAGCTTAATCATACAGGATCAATGTTATTTATTAAGCATCATATGAAAAATGCACATACCTTTGGGACTGCGTTGTGATGCCGTCAGAGGAAGCGTCCCCTCAAAGAAGCTGTAGAAATGGGGAAGGTAGTAAATGAGTTCATTGAATTATTCAGTCAAGAACAGCAACGTATGCAGGTGCATAACTTCTAACCTTTAGTTTCTGTTTAATTTCTCTTTCTCAAGTAAAGGAAAAGGGCCACTTATACAGTAACTAATCACTTAGACATGAGTGTTTCCTGTTTAAGGAAGTTTCACATAAAATGAAAGCACTCTCTGCTGCACTTCTTTGCACAGCCTTCATCATCCCTAATAAAACATTTTACAGAGAAGTTTTACACTTCAAATATGTTATAAAGTAAATGTTTAAAACCTGTGATTGGGACTTTGGAAAAAGGGAGAGCTGGTCTTTAAGATGTTTAGAGCTTCTAAAGACTTACATTTACACTGAATGGAGCTGCATCTGCAGCTACAGTATAGCTTACAAAATTATGAGAGCCTATAGCCTCTGTTGAAAATATGGACCCTGTTGTAAAAACAATCTTGGGACTGTTTTACAAAGACTGTTCCCCTCTGTTGGAAAAATCCTTTAGTGTTGGGTTGCGTGGTTTTTTTAAAATTTTTTACATCTAAAAATATGTTCCCTCTTCTTCCTGTGGAGTATGAAACAAAAAAAGGTGGAATAGGAAAGGAAGAGTTGAGGGTAAATATCAACATGACCAGAAGCCACTCTTCCATTCATGTCTAGTCAAGTATCTACCAGTTTACAAACTCACTGGTAGCAAGATTGCCTGTTTATTTCTTTGACTAAATACAATTTTGTAGAATTTCATTTGCACAGTGATCCAACTGGCAGTGAAGTGGTCCTGATGTGAGGACGCTTTGCCTCTTGCAAAAGGTGCCTGCAGGAGACAGAGTGCTACGGACACTCGTGATTCATAGACTTGTAGGCATAGATTCATAGGCATAGACTCTTCACTAGCATCCCCTACCTTCTGCCAATGCCTGTGGAAGGATGGCTTGTACAGGCATTAATGACTTTGTGTGTGTGATTAGCCTGCAACAGAGCACGCTTGCTGTTAGGGTAGGCAGGCATGAAGAGACGAAAGAGAAAACTGTTTGCTGTCAGCAGATCCATACTTTTCCTAGTGATCGACGACCTCTCCCATCCTAGCAAATCTTCCCTGGCAGTCTCTTCTTGCCTCACCGAAGGTGTGCAGGTCTGCTGGCTGGCCTGGCAGGCAGACCTGTGTAGGTCAGTCCTTCTGCCCTCTACTGCTGGAGCAAGGAAATCACACAAACGGCATAAGGATGAGAAACTCGACAGAGTTTGTAGGGATTTCATTCCAAAAAGAAGCTGAGAAACTTGCCTAAATGAGAAAGATACTGTGAGTTAGCAAACATATCCCTTATGTGATACTGAGTGAGATTTACCCATGAACCTCACTATTAAAATTAGTAAAATTAAAATACTGTTTCTATTCACAACCCTGTAGAATGAATTCACATTCACTGAAACAGTCTGTGGGGGAAAAGCTAAATAACCTCATATAAAGTTAAGTGAAACCATATCTGAAAATTCAGTTGCATGGCATAGAGAATTGATTCATAGCTGTAATTTAATCAGATGAGAAGAGTATGGTAAGCACATAACCTAAAAATGTCATCCAAAGTTAAGCCAGTTCAGAAGGAATCAAAATAATCAATATAGCCAAATCAGTAAGGAATAAATCAATTCACAGCCATGTGAATTAATCTCTACAACTTTGCAAATGCTAGTGTGTTCAGAATTGTTGATTCAAAGGTTTCATTTGAGGATAACAAACCCCCTGCAATTGCCTAGATTCACATATATTTTTACTCTACAAGTGCTGAGTAATTGTCATTCTTAGGCTTCCAATTTATCTAAACAAAAAAGACCAAAGGGAGCAAGAGGGGGATGATCCTGTGAGTTACTGATAGTTCTCATCTTCCTTTGGCAAAGGAATGTGTTTTATTTCAGGCAACTGAAGCATTCTGTTAAAGTTGTTGATACTTCAACTTATCAGAGCCTATGTAGTAAGATGCTCGGTTATTCAGAGCATTGTAGCGTTCCTGTTTGTAAGAGCATGCACAGTTTCAGTGGAATTACTCCTGGGTATGAAGTTGCTTAGACTAAATACTGAGTAAGTAGTTGAGTTTTATCCAGTATTTTCTAAACCAGAAGCTCATAATGAAGACTTTCAAATTGAAATACTATGCCCTTCTAGCCTGTTAGTTTAACTAGTTGCTTTTTGATGTCTATATATATGCAAAAAATCTATGACAAAAAAAGCATTACAAGTAACTTAACTCTTGTGCCTGTATCATACTGACCAAGTCCCCAGCCTACTACAAGAGGATCCCCAAAAGTCCAGAATTATCAACAGCAAAATAGTTTCATGTTGTTGATGACTGATGGATGAAGACACCTTAGCTCCTTGATAAGTATAAAAACTTTGTAATTTATCTGTGAAAAACAGCTAGAAAGCTTATGTATATTAAGAGAGAGAGGTTCACATAGTCTGTGTAAATGCAAACAGATTTTTGCTAGAAATCACTGGGAGACATAGAAACAACAGCCTGGAAAAATCAAGCTTTGAGGCTGCCCTGGTTGGCTATATAAATAGCGCAGCTCATAGCTGTGTCCAAAGAATGATGGACATGAAACTAAACAGCATGCATAAAAAGAAAATAAGCAGCACTGGAATTTGGTATGCTAATAGTGCATCAATTCCTGTTACACTGGAGCTGAGGGGAAGCTCTCAAATTGGACCTTCTTACAAATGGATGCCGCCTATACTGCTACCCATCAATCTGAACAAGTTTTTGAAGGCGAGTTTGGTCCATGGCTTTCAATGCTTGTAGCCTAATTTCCTGCAAAAAACAAAAATTACTTCCAAAAGTGATTCTCTTGTAATACCTGCAGGCATTTTTACAATACTTGGAAGTTAGACGAGAAACAGCCAATAATGTAAAAAGGTTGCAATGCTGTGTTTTCCCAACGCTTTGTATATCTCCCTGGTAAAGCTAGTCTGTTTAAATCATCTGATTTCATTTCTATTTTGTATATGCTTGAATGCCTTAAAAAAGAGATTTCTGAAGAGTGAAGTGGGTTGGTTAATAACTCTGCTAGAATACAGGTGTAATATGTGGTAGGTGAGTGCAGACTATCCAAAAAGCAAGTCAAGTGTTGCAGGACATTGCCACTGTGTAACAGTTGCACTCTGTAGTACCTTGTCCAAATATCTCAGTAGTTTGATTCTTTAGAAGTTAACCCTTTTTTTAATCCGTAAAAGTGCCTAATAAGTTACAGCTAAAGCAAATTAAAAACTGCTATGTTAATGAAGATGTGGGAGGGTAACTGAACAAACAGCTATAGAAGACATTTCTTACTGCAGCCATAAATTATAATGTTGTAATTGAATTCTCTGTATCTCTGCTTCTGTGTTGGGCAGTCACTCCTATCTCTTTCTCCTTCATGCAGAATACTTACATTTCTAGTTTTCCAGCTTTCTAAGATTGAGAGGCAGCTACTCAAGCTTTCAAATACCAGAAGTGAGAGCTTGTTTTTCAGCATACTGATGAACTTATTTCAAGGAAAGAGGTTATTGGATGTAGGCAAATAAATGTCAGAAAAATCAATTACCTTTTGTCGGTCAACTATTAGCCATCGTTTAGAAGTGCTTGATCAACACAGAAGGGGAAACACTGCTGATGTTAATTTGGACAGATCACAGCATCTTTCTGTGATTTTCACAAATACTAATGAAACTAAAAAAGAGCTATGTTATGTTCTGGGTTGCCCCCACTTCAGACAAATGAATAAAGCTTGCTATTATGTTTGTAATCAGGTAATGTAATCTACAAATATTTAGATTCGTTTCTTTTAGAGTTGCAAACTCAGTATTGTTTTACCGATAAACTTGCTGTATAATGAACCATTATTGATAGCGTGCTCTTTTCCAGAGGCACACGGTCCCTCTTGATTGAGCAATGCCATGGACACAGCCAGCCAGGTTATTTTTGTATTGGCTCACCGGTCAGCCTGTGTCTGGCAGGTGCAACGCGATACAAATACGGTTAAGTGGTTTTCAGATTCAACTGAAGCCCAGAAGCAGGTTGCGCATTTTCCCAACCAAGCCTGGCATCGTGCAGAGCCTGCTCAGGTGGGTCTGGACTGTGTTTCCAGAACCAGGAGTAAGGGAAGCGTGGTAGGGAGATGGAGAGCCAGCTTCTCCACGGAGCTTGCTCAGGTTCAACAGGGCTCATTGGCCTCAATTTGGTGCCAGCCTTCCTGGATGTGCACCAAGTCATGCTTTCACGCTTCTGCAAATAAACCCTCCTGGAGCAGTTGAGTGCAGGGTAAGAGGCTTCTGAGTTGGCTGAAGCCCAGCCTTGTAGTACATGAATTACCTGCCATTACTCAGTGTCCCAGTCCTTTATTCTCTTGGATAATAGAGCTGACTGTACCTTCAAGTAAACAGAGTATCTACAGGACAGTAACACCAGGAATCCTTCTGTAAGGATATGAAATGTTACTAATATACAGGAGATAACTCCAGACATAACAGAGACAGCACTAAAAATTCCGAGTATCAAGGAGGTTTGTGATGATAGTGAAGTTTTGCAGTGCATCATCTCTTCTACGAGGAAAGGCTGAGGGAGCTGGGCTTATTTAGTTAGAAGAGAAGACTGAGGGGGGATCTCATCAACACTTACAAATACATTAAGGATGGATGTCACGAGGACGGAGCCAAACTCTTCTCAGTGGTACCCAGTGACAGGACAAGGGGCACAAAGTGGGCACAAACTGAAGCATAGGAGTTTCAGTTGAAAACGAGAAAGAACAACTTTACTTTGAGGGCGACAGAGCAATGGAACAGGCTACCCAGGGGGCTGTGGAGTCTCCTCTGGAGATATTCAAACCCAACCTGGACAATATCCTGTGTGACCTGCTCTAGGTGAACCTGCTTTAGTAGGGGGTTGGACTAGACGATCTCCAGAGGTCCCTTTCAGCCCCTGCCATTCTGTGATTCTGTGGCCTGTGTGTGCTTTGAAGCCCTCATAGGAGGACTCTAGATTACAATAGACTTGTTACTCAGTTTTTCTTTATTGAGGCAGAAGAGCGTACATTGGCCAGACTGGAAGAATGCTGGTTGGTAATAGTGTTATAAACAAGGCCCTGAGCAATCTCCTCTAGCTGGACATGCTTTGACCAAGAGATTAAACTAGACAGCTTCCCTTTATCCTACCTGATTTTATAGCTGAAACACAAAGACTGTTAACAATGCCTCTGTTTGTATATGACGTATTCTACATCTTTCATATCCAGCATATTCTACTGATTATTTGCACCAGTTCTTGTTTTTGCATTTCAGAGTAGGTGGCTACTAGTGCAGTGGATGTTACCAGCACTCTGTTTTTATCAAATTGTGTCTTTTGCTCAGGTGCATCAATATGGTTAGCTTTTGGTTCACATGAAATTTCTGTAACCAGCATCCACAACTTTTCTGATTTTCACCAGTTAGCACTGGCAAGCCATATTCTGTAGTTCCAGTTCAGACTCATAGATGGCATGTGAACACCCAGGTAACTGTAATGTGGTGACTTAGTTTGGCAAGAGACAAAGTTTCTCTCTTGGGAAGTGATTGAAGGATGTTTTAAGTGGTCCCTAGCCGAAAAAGCAAAACACTGATTGGTCACAAGTTGTCTATGACAGTTGACAGGCAAAAGTAGTGTGCCAGGGTAGAAGTGATGCATTTTGAACAGTGATGACATGTTGAGCTAGAACATAAGGCAAACAGAATAACAACAGATTGATTGAGAGGGTGAGTGGAAATGTGAAATTTGTGAGAGAGGATGAGTGTTGTAAAGTGGCCTTGATCGCATGCCTGATATGTTTGATTGCTATCTCTGCAGGCCTGGTGCCATTATCTTCAGGTAGAAAAAAATATGCATAAAAGATATTCAACTTTCACTTTTAGCAGTCATGTAATACTGCAGTAGCATCACAAACAAGTAAAGAACCAAAATGTTTGAGAATGTGAAACTTCCTGTAAGCAGTGTAGTGGGCAGGGAAGTATCTCTGCTTAGTCAGAGACTTAAAAAGTAATTAATCTAAAGTCAAGGATTTGCTATTTGCTTGTAAGCTAGCCCATCTGGGTCAAAGCAATGCAACACATCTGTGTTTTATATTGGTATGAAACATAGGTTCCCACTAGAGTAAATTTTCCCCTCTATATCTAACAGTTTGCGTGACATCAGTTGTTTGAGCCAGGCTGCAGTTCAAGCGAATGATGATCATCATGATATAATGATGGGGCAGAAGGCTCATGACCTCCTAGGATTAGGATGACTTTGATAACCTAGTGTGAATTTTATCAGAACTAGTCAGGCACTTCCCAAGCACATATCTGCTTTTAGGTGATGAACTTACTGATCTATACATTTCCAGGTTTGACTTACACTTGAAAGGCTTACTCTTCTTTATGTTCAAGGTCAAGTCAGAACCTTAATGAGCCATGAAAGGTTGGCATTGATGACACCTTTGATGTAAATGAAAGGTTGTAGGTATGATCCCTATGGATCCAAAGTCTCGCTGACTGCATAGTACGTGACCAATGTCAATAGCTATTTACAGTATGCACATGGGTCAAAATTAAGCAGTGGTACTTTATCAGAGAGAGAAATTTGGGAACTTACCACACTCATAAATGAAAGGTTTATATAGAAAAGTCCCCTGTTTTCTGTTCCTGCCTTTCTTGTGTGCATCTCTAAACAAAGCAATAGTGCTCCTTTAGTATAGTCTTCCACTGATTTTTATTAGGTTGATTCCCTAATGACTTTCAGTTTCTTGGATATTTCCTTTTGACAGACCCTTGTCATAAGCTGTCATTGCAGAATACTGTTCTCAATATCATGCAATTAACACTGGGTTTTTTGCAAGTAGTGAATGAGGTCAGGATTACCTTGTTTTAAATGCCAGCTGGGAGGCATGAGTGGCCAGTGGCTCTGCAGCGCACTTATCTCCTATAAAGCACCATGTGCCTGATCATCACTGCAGAGATGGCCCCACCTTGCACAGTGTTGGGGCCATCAGCTCTTACATCCATATATGAAGTCTTCATAAAACAGAGACTAGCCCAAACCACCCGGGCTGGAATTGAATTCAAACCATAGAAAAGGTCTAACTACCAGTAGAAATTATGATAAGTCCTGTTTATATGTTGAAAACGAAGGCACAGACAACTGCCCTTTCCTTGCCATCTAACAGTCAAGTCATAGTATAGAATCAAGAGTCCCAGTTTGATGTTCTGTCTTAACACTGGTATTCCCTGTTAAGGTCTCATGTCTGCATGTGTCTGTGTCTAGATACACATATATCTCTATATATAGATATACAAGGATGTTGTGATACGTCCTTTAGTTTTCACAGGAAGGAATCCCTGTTGAAATGACCCAGCTCTGGGTCAGTTTCCAAACGAGCCAGCAAAAGAAACGGTGGTGTTGACTATGGAAAGCATTTCATACTTAATGAGTGCTTAGCACAGAAATTCATATTAATCATGTTACAGCAGAATCTACCATGTGCTGTAGAGTACTGGATAGATATCATGAAAAATTAATCTGCAAACATTCTTGGAACTCTGCAGAAAAAATAGCCCAAATCCACATTTCTCATGAGAAAATTATGTAGTTTGAGAATTAAAAAAAGAAAATTACCCATTACCGTTACCTAATTCCATAATGACTGTGAAACAAATGAAGACTATGAAGCAAAAGAAGTGTGAGTATCCAAAATCCAGTTTTCCATGGGAAATATAGGTACTGTGCAGAGCAACTGGGACAAAGGTACCTGCTATGCTGCCACTACAAATATTGTTTCCAGTGCACTTAAGATGCAAATATGTGTTATGGTGGGTGCTACATGCTTCAGTCATTCCTTATTTATTACATTTTGCATAGTAACTTTAATTATGTCTTACTGAAAACATCAATTTACTATAAATTGAAGTATATTTCTTATTGCTATTTTGCTGTTTTCATAACTCCAGAGTATAAACATAGTGAAATGTTTGTTAGGAGATATTGAATACTATAAGAATGTCTCGGTTCTCCTTTTGAAAACTGTCAATTAACAAGCATTCTAATTAAGAAAAAAGGAAAAGAAAAAATGCAATTAAAATTGAAGCACTCCATAAATTAAGTCTTTTTTGCTTTTCAAATAATATGTACAGTTCTGTAATATAGCAAACAATGTAAACAAAGCTCTAAAAATACAGCGTGTCAGTAACACATTCTAAAACCTATCTAAAAATTATAAACATGTAATTAAAATAAGAAACTGAGAAAATAAGTATTTTTGGACTTAGTCATAAAATAACTATGCACAGTTTAATCTAAAAAGCCTGTGGTATTCTCCCTGTTTTATGGAATTTCATTTTTTACTAATTCAGTTAGCTGACGAAGCTTACTGGTGTCCACTATAACCTAGTATCAAATTCAGCCAAGAGAGACTGGATATAGCTTGACCAAACCAAGAGGAGAATTTGGTACGTTTTGTAAGAAAGAACACTTTTTGACAGAATATTTTTAAGCTTTTGTGGGATCTTTAAGCAGTACAAACTGACCTAGATCAAATTAGTGGTGCTGAAATTTGAATTTTACCAGTTGAGAATCTGAGGAGGAAGTATTCACAAAATTCCTTTTTTTTTTTTTCCTTTTTTTTTTTTTAATTGCAAGACACAAAAGACCAAAAATGTTCCTGTGAGCTCTTTGTCAGTCCCAAGATTTCTAGCAAGAAATATATTTGAAGGCCATCTCCACAACAGGAGCCTCAGTTTACACACTTTTTGAATTGGATAAGAAGCCTGGAATTCAGATAGAGCATGTCTTTAATGTGCTAATCATCACTTCTTGTTTATTTTAGGATCCATTTTTCTCAGGCCCTTTCCTTGTAGATGCCACATTTTCAGTAAGCTGCATTACATTAGGAAGGCCTTATGGATTGAACTCCTTCAGTTAATAAGGTGCCCTACATAACAGCTGCCTGTAACTCAGGCTTGTTGTCATTCAGATATTAACAGGACAGCAAAAATTAACTTCTGCTGGAAAGGGGTGATTTCCCCTGAGTATGTAAAATGAGTAATTACACTGGCAAAGAGCCTTCTAACTCTGTCTTTTCATAAAAGAGTAAAACCAACTCCTCCATGCTAAAGAAAAAAGCCTCTGAAGAAGTTTGGGGGTGTCCCAAACCAGATCAGAATAGATTCTTTTCTTTATAAACTGAAATTTTTATAACTCAGGAGAACTGTTTTCTGACCAGGTACAGTCTGAATCAATGTTTTCTCCGGCTGTTCACTCTCTATGCTGCCTTCTCTCCATGCACAATTTAACTTAAATTGAGCTCCATCAGTCTCTCCCTGTACAGCAACATACCCCTTTTTTCAGTTCATTGATACCTATGTCTGTGTATGTCCCCAGCTTGGTTTTAGTTTGTTGTTGGTTTTTTTAATATATACATATGTATGTATATGAAAATTTTCTACCATTTCCAGGCAGTTATGGTAGGAGGGGCATAAATAAGGTGAGCTCTAAAGTTGATTTGAGAGTAGGAATGTTACCTTTGCATCTTCAGGGGGTGTTTTGAAGTCTATGCCTACATGAAAATAAAGCAATTTTGTAGTCACAGAAGAATGAAATTAAAGGAGAGGGATGCAACAAGATTATCTAGATTTTAAAAAAAAAAAGATAGGCAAGAGAATATAATTGGTTTGTAACAAGTATAGATAAAAAGACCTAGATCAGATAAAGGTGTGGAAGAAGAAAGTTTAAGAGATTGAGAGCTGGGAACAAGGGGACAGATTAAGGAATCAGCAGGCAGGAAAATGAGACACTTCTGAGCTGGAGGTGGAAGCAAAGAAGGAAAAGAAAACAAAGGAAAAGTGTTAAAGCTGCAGTTAAAGAAGGCAACAAAACTGTGAATGAGGATGAAAAGCAGTTGTGCAAGGGAACTTGAGAGAGAATGACATACTGCAGGAGTGAGATAAAAAGGATTTTATTGGAGAAGCAAGAGAAGGGGATGAAATGGGACTAAGAGAACAACACATTGAATGTTCCCCCTTGCTCTTCCTTTCACTGGACTCTGGGAAACGTTGTGCTCATCGAGCTCTTGTGCTGCCGTTGGTTCATGAACAGGTGAGGCCAGATGAAAATAGTGCCTTGCCTAATAATGCTGTTTATTCTTCCTTTGAGCAACAGATGTAATTTGGCCTTTAGCTATTTCTGGTTGGGTGTTTCAGGAAATACATGGTTACAGGTTAAAGGTAACTCCACACCAGAAAGAGAGAGGCTCCTCAATTCACCCTATCAAAACACTGCAAAAAGCACTTGGCCAAATTCTGTTGTTCTATGGCTTGTGAGAGTCCACGGTCGTCTATTAGCACTGCAGTAAACTGGCAGAGGTTTTTGCCCATGTGGATTATATTGTACCCTATGAAAATCTCATTGCTTCCACAGTGAGGAAGGCAAAGTAGAAGAGATGGAGCAAAGGGTTATGGATGTTAATGAATTTGGGTTGGGATCCAGGAAAGTGGTGGGGGAGGTACAGTAAGATCTGGAAATGTCAGGACTGAAAAGAAAAAGGAAAGGAGCAAGATCAAGAAGTAGAATAATATTTCAGAAACATAATGGATACCGGTAAAAAGATGGCACAGCACAGACTTGAAGCCATGTGTAGTTGTTTTAGGGGAGGGAAATGAAAGCACAACAAGATGGTAATAAGTAATTACTGGGAATTTAATTCCATTCTGTGTTTCTTCTGCACTTTAAAATGATAAAACACACAAGGCAAATCAGTGGAGGAGAAAGTCAATTACAGTAGCAAATCAATTAGGGTAAAGAGTCAAAGCAATCAAAACTGTAAGGTAACTAATGAAGGACAATTAACAACAATAAGTGGATCCAGTGCTGCTCAGATTCAAAAATTAAAGGAAGACACAGAAGTGACATCAGGCTTCAGAGGCTACAGAAGGTGCTCTATTCAGAGGGAAAATACGCTGTGGGCCTGAACCCTTTGTGTTCAGAGGGCTCTAATAGCCAGCTTCAGGATGTACCAGGGTGAGGGAAAATTACTTTATAAGCTTCTATTTTTCTACTGATACTTAAGTGTAGTAGTGAGAGTCTAGTGCCCTGTTCCACATGTCTTTTACCAATCTGACGGCTGATTTGAAACCACCTCAGGATGCCCTGGTGACCTTTGTGGGCTTTAGTTATACCCCTAACCTCTCTGAACCAGCTGTATTTAAATTGTTTAAGACTAGACGTCCACACTTGAAGTTACTTTACTTCTGAAGATGGAAAACATACAAGATACATAACATCATAACAGGGCAGCTGTGTGCCTCAAATTACACATTTGCAAACACTCTCCAGGAAGGAGAGTGTCCGTGTGCCACTGTCAGTCTTAAAAGTCATGTCCTCGCTCCTTGACTAATATTTGGATGGAAGGAAAGAACAGCTTAGTTTAAATTGCTGATTCTTATATAAACATTTTTACATTACAGATCCTTCTTAACATACGTGAAGGACCAATGACCTTTTTGGCAGACCCCACACACCCCCCAAAAAAAAATGTTTGCTGTGGAAGAGCAGAGATTAGTAATCCAAACTGTGCTACTAATGGTGTTGACACCTTTTATAGATTTCCATTCAATCTCAGCTAATACTTGACATTCTTCCTTACACCGAAGCACACTTTATTCTAAATTGTCCCCACAGAGAACAGCACTGCTTGATGTATTCAGAATTAGATTGGCTAGATGATCTTAATTCAAGAAAGTACTGAATTTGTCTGTGGTTCATCTATAATGCACTAAAAGGAAAATTCCCCAGTTAGACAAGGAAATTATTAACTCATAAGTCTATGTGTTGTAATTTGTGTATAGTAATAACTTATCTTTAAGTAGGGTTGAAAATGTGTATGGAGAACATGAATCAAGTCAGAAATAATTAGTTATTTTCAAACAGAGGGACAAATTGTGAAGCTGGGCTTAACGAGAGAGGTCAGGCTTTTGCCTACCTGAAGGGTGCTCTGCCAGTCATGGACGCACTGGAGCTGCTAATACCAGTGCAGCGGCTGCTAGGAAGTAGATTTGGGGGTTAATGATTAGGATAAAATAAATCCAGATGTCTCTTTCCCAGCAGATACAGTCAAAAATAACGACAAGGTGATGGACAGTGTAAAGGAAACATTTTTTTATATTTGAGTTTCCAGTGATACCAATAACTGTATTCTTCCTTCACAAAATTTGGAAGTCTGACACCACATCATTTCATTAGTTGGTCTGTCCATGTGCCTGGTGTGGAAATACGCAGCAGGTTTTAAGTAGTAGCTAGTTATTTTTACCTCTAATCCAATTTACTTCTCAGAAACCCTAAACTTTTTTGACTGAAGAATACCGATTTTATCCCTAAGCCCCAAAACAAATCAGTTAAAGCTGTAATCAATAATTACACTCCATCTTTAGGGTTATAAAGCTGTACATAATGCACATCGCAAGCATGTTCAAGTAGTTACTGTGCTGTAATAAGCTTGATAGCTCTGGTCTTTGCGGTTCTTTGTCATGCATATTATTTGGGTCTCTCAAAAATGCTTCGCTCTTGTGAAGTGGATGCTATTTATTTGAAGTGCTTTACCTGTCTAGAGCAGCCAGCAGACCCTTTTTTTAGTACAGAAGTGGTGATGTGTTGGTGTTGAGGTTCCTTTCGCTCATGACCCAGAGTCTGCTGTGGTGGATCAGGACTGTTCTTGATTTTCCTGTCTGCTTACTTAGCTAATTAAAATAACAAATCTTCACAGCTGTCTGCTTTGGATTCATCCTTATCACCATAAACTAATTAAAATAATGCAACTGGTTGCAACTCATTAAATATCAACTATGCTTTTCATATAATTATAAACCTTAAAAAACCCCACAAAATAAAACAAAAACTTGGTTCCTCTGCTCTGTCTTCTTTAGCTAATTGTAACTGTTTTCTTGAGATGCCTACATGTTAACTTAGGTTTTCATCTGTGGTTTTTTTCTCTGATATGTTCTTGCAACTGTATTTTTGTAGCCTCCCACTCCATTTTTTTCTCCTGTCACTCTTAAGTTTTCTGAAGAGTGAACATCAAAATGCTCAGGTTTTCTATTCAGTTCAGTTGGGCACCCTACAGAATGCATGCTTGTCCGAAGCTTTTAAGTCAACTTAGGAGGCTGAGGAAATTGCAGTAGGAACTATAATTCAAGAAAGCATTTAAGTGCTGGCTTAATTTTGTTTCCCAGTGGCATGTTTATTGTGTGCTTTAATATGATACCGAATTGAGATTGTGGTCAGTATGTAAAATTATTTCTGAAATGAAAGAGATGGAGTTTTCTTACTGTAGAGGGAGTGGAGATCACTAAAATGGAAATAATAAACTGATTTTTATTGGATTTTTTGTATCCAAACTAATACATGTGTCTCCTAAAAGCCATGGGGATCCTAATGTGACTGATTAGGCAGGCATATCCATGCTTTGATGCTCTGTTTATAAAACAGTAGATATTCAGTGCTACTCTCTATTAAAATAAATAAATAATTAATTACCTCCCACCGATTTTACTGGGGATTTTTCCTATGTTGTAACTTATTATTCAACTCAGGGAATATGTTTCTACACCCTTTTGAAGCAAGTTTAATCATTTATTTACTGCAAATCCTTCACTTTTAATTAGGTCTTTCCTGTCTGTCTTTTCTTTTTTCCCCAAGAAAAATTTTCCTTACTTCAGTGCTGAAAGCTACTGCCGTTTTGTCAGACCTACTTTTAAAGGGCTTCCTTACCTCTTCAACGCCCGCCAGACATTTTGCCAGTGCGAACAATTAATACCTTTCTGTTTTCTTTGTTCTCTTTTTGCCCATTCACTGTTTTCTCATTCTGAAACAGCATCTGGCCAAAAACGGACAACAGACGTGAACGAAAATCCAGGTTCCAATTTGTTCATACCCACTGTCTGTCTTCAGATCTGAAATTGCTTTAAAAGCCTGAGGAGGACTTATCACACCTCTGCACAGCAAAAGCAGTAAGAAGGGATCATTCTGCTTAGCTCTGCAACATCCATTGCTGCAGCTGCCAGCACGTAATAATCGCATATGGGGTTATTCCATAATGTTTTAAAATGCTTCCTCAAGGAAGGTACCTTAACATGTACCCCGGCTGTCCTTCCGAACAAGGATCGCTGTCTGAATTGAGTCTTGCAGCTTGCGGTTGCAGTTCTTTGCTCTGTGCTCAGACTGGGCAGGTGCTTCTTAAATGGCACATAATCTGGTGGGGTGGGAACTGTGCTCGCAAATGGCCAGTTATACGGCTACCTGCTTGTTCTTTAGCGTAAACACCTGCTTTGTGTCCTTACTTAAGGCAAATTTGCAGGGGAGTTTGCATGCGGTTTCCTCTATACAGGTATAACTGCATGCTCCTGATTATGTACACACCCTGCTATTTTGACCCCCCTTTGTGTATGTACATTACCTGAACCCAACACTTTTAGCCAGACACAGTTGGAAATACAAGATAAAATTGGTTATTCTGCCTTTTTCCCTTCTAGCATTAAATGTGTGATGAAAGAGCTGAAGTGAGTCATAAAGGATAAGGAATGTGTTGTAAAGGAGCAGTTCCCAAACTTTCTTCCTTTGTTCTGTATTCTTAAAGTTTTCTTTCACTTTTGTCTTTAGCAGACTCGTGTTTCCATGCTCTCTACTGAAATAAATGCTGGAGAGAGCCTAAACTGTTCAATTTATAACAGCCTTTTTAAACATTGCAGGTACAAAGACAATATATCAAAGAGAAACACAATGAAGCAAGCATTATTATTAATGTTTTCCATGTTGCTTAAATTATAAGAAACAATCAAAATGCTATAAACGGCTTGCTCCCTTGCATTATGCTGCTGAGCTACAACAATGGTTCACCTTTTAAAGTTATTTGTTTGAGCTTCCTGCCCATTCTTCAGTACAATATTGGTGAGCGGACATCAAAGTTCACCTTGCTCACTCTTGACAAAATTCAAATGAAGAGAAAAACAATGATTTAAAGTAGCACCTGGGGAAATCAAAGCCTGGTACTAGCAGGAAGCATGGGCTTGCTCCACAGTTACTTTTTGTCAGTTGAGATATCGGTAAGCTTCAGTTAAAAGTCTGGTTTACTTATTTTCAGTGGTGAGTACGGCAGAGAAAGCCAGTCTTGAAGAGAAATGTGGAGCTTAAGGGTTCAGTCAGACACCAGGCTAAACTTACTCCTTCGCCACAAAAAGTGGCGAAGCTACGCTTTGTTGGATTCGAACTTGAGTTCATCACCACATGACAGTTCAATCAAAAGCTTCCTTCCCTTTGCTGTGAAGCCAGGTGGCAAAACATTTTCTGTGAAAATTGGACCCCTGATCCAACTCTGATTTTTCACTGTCATTACAGTATTCCTTAAATTCTGTGCCCAAATTCAGGCAGTGCTTTTATTTGTTGGTACGCATATGTATATATCTGATACATCAATATCAGTAGTTATGTTGGGATGAACTTTCAATTTATTTTTAGAGAGGGATTTAGTATTTGGCCTATTTTCCCTGTTTCCTTTGTGTTTTATAAATTACGCTGTCCTTGTTTTGTCACGAATACTAAAAGGTGTAGCTTTCAGTTGGGTTTTCTGGCATACACAGTTCATTGAGATGTGCAAGCAAGTTAATAGGCCAGTCTCCATGGCCACAAGCCATTCTCAAAGCAATCTGCACATTCAAAACTGAAATCACCATGAAAAACTTTACCTTTGAAAAAGATAAAGCAGACCTGTCGGAGGCAAGTCAACACCTTTCCACATAAGAGCTATCTTACTCATGCTTGGAGAAGACTTTGATCTCTTCTCGTTTCACTGAACAAAACTGAAAACAAAAGTGAGTGTGTCAATTCTGGTTTAATTACATTTTCCACCTTTTCACCCTGATCTAGAATGCTTTTCAGATTGATGGCAATTTGGTCCAACCTGCAGTTTCTGAAGGAAGCTATAGAGAAGGACTGAACGTAGCACTGGCACTGCCAATTGAGTTTTTCTCAGAAATTCACTGTTTCCCAAGCATCATTCATGCTCTGTCACAAGAGGTGCCTATCCATCTATGCCATTCACCAACTGCTCCAGTAAACTAATTAATTTTGCCTTCCCCGCCCCATTGTTGTACATCTTGATATGCCTTCAAAAATCAAAAAGCCTCCAAGTACATATGCAAAAGGCAGAAAATTAGTGATATCAGTTTTTGTACATCATTATGATGAGTAGTTACTCTGTTTCATATGTCCCATGTGGCTGCTTTTGAGAAGCTACATTTTGTTATCTCCTTCATGAATAGTTTAAGGAACAATGTAACAATTTAAGGAATAGGAACTGGGTCTCAGGAGCTGACGACACTGTGTCCTTTCATGCATCTCTTAAATTTGAGTTTTGGCAATTTCAACAATATCAAGCTTGTGTTATAGGTTGCTTCAAAGAGGTTTTAAATAATGTGAGCAAGAGCTGGTTTTTGCTTTTTGTTTTAGTTTGCTTCTCAAAGGCATTCCTCTCAATTTGTTTTTTATTTATTTTTCTAAAGACCTTTACTCTGTATTAAGATGCTTCTAAAAGCATTTCCTTAGATTTTCTTTAGATAACAGTTCATGACAAATGATGCCCCAAGGCACTGACTTGCTTTCTTCACCACTGCAAGTAAATCCAGATGATAGGCAGTTGGGAACATATATTTTTACAATCTTCTGTTGGCTCTTGTAGCAAGAAGCTACAGACAGCACCAGACCTCTTCAGCTTTCTCATGAAGGCTGAAGGCTCATGATTCGTGCAATCACCTTTTTTCTTTGTGTTTTTCTGTTGAAGGTACTGCTGCCAGCTGGAAATTACAATTACATATACAACCATGAGATAACTTTTATCCAGACCATATATAAATCAATGCAGTCATTTGAATACAAGACTTGAGGATGAAAAAGGCATTTTAAATGTGTGTAAACTCCCTGTCTTGAGCTGAGACTTCAGAATGAATGCAGAACTGACCTTAAGGAGCTAAATATTTTCTTCACCTTTTCTTTTTGATGGAAGTGATCAACGTTTCATTGAATAATTGCCCTGGAGAAGACACAGAATGCTCAAGATTACTGGAATATTTTTCACTTCTGAAATACAGGTTTAAAATAATAGATAGTAACTTTAATCTTATAATCAATTTGGGGTGCAAGTCATGTTAAAATCAATTGGGTTTTTGCTTGATCTAGTACAACAGTATATGTATTACTCTTAATTTTTTTTTTATTTTACTGCAAACACCTCTGACATCATTTACCCTCTCAAAGATTTGTGCTGGGGGAAGAATATGCAGGGTAAAGAAACTGATAGCATCAGTGAGGCAATTCTTTATAATAGTTACGTTTATTGCTACAAAAACTTAGTAGCTCACATACGTTTGTGTTTGTGTACTGTAGTAATTTGCTACTTCAAATGGAAGGTTATATCTAGAGATAGATGATTATGTCATTAAAATGTTTTATTTCTCTACACAATGCAGGAAATTGATTTCTTTGGGAAGCTGGGGGACATTCAGACACTGAGAACTACAGAGCACTCTGAGTGCAAAGATTCTCTTGGGAGAAGTGCAAAGGTTCTCTTGAAGCTCTTCTTGGGACCATCCCTTGGATGTCCCATCTGTTATGACAACTGTTATGACTGGCAGTGCTTCAGATCAACATGTAATTTCCCAAACACAACATTTGTTTAAGACTTGGTAGGAGCAGGACTACCCAAAGCATTGTCTTTTTCCATCCAGGATTTCTGCATGGTGGCATTTTAAATGCTTTGTAACTAATTTTGGAAGAGAGATATATTACATTTTTTGATAAATAGATCTTTTCCTTACAACAGGCAAAGTGTTTATCTCTAAGCCATAATGTCTACTCCAAAGTTACTGCTGGTGGGAACTACATCAATGGTGATGCACTTCTACATCCTATAGGTGTGTACTACGAAAAATTTGGATTTTCCGTAAACCTTTTTTTTTTCATAACTTTTCTTCCAACATTTTTTTGTAAATGAGCTTTGCCTGCAGAGGCGATGAGGCATGCATTCCTGTACAAAGTCTCATTGTGAGGATGTTCTCCCTGTGGGAATGTGCTGCAGCAGAAGAAACAGAAGGAATGAATTGACATGGGATTGAGGAAGTAGTTTTAAAAAAATGATTTTACATACAAAGCCAAGGTGCCTAAGGTAGAAGACTAGCACCTAAGTTCATATACTCTTTGTGGAAAGAGACATGCACAACTTAAGGGGCAGTTCCACAATAACTGAGTCAGCTGTATGGTACATTTTCCCTGGGCCGTGTTGCTGTGTGAATGCATTGTTGACACAAAGGCGATGACAGAAAGGGAACGGTGAGGGATGTGTTGTGTCACATATCTGTGGCTTTCTCTGAAAAAGTGGTTCACATGCCACCTTCTACTGATTCTATTGAAGCTTGTTCTGACAGATGCCAGGCCTAAAGTCTTCTCTGTATGTCCCCAAAGGGTGAATCAATGGGCTACTGAGACATAATTACTTACCTACTGTTCCTAAATTGTTAGGAAATCATGCAATTGTTCGTTTCCACCAGATGCAAAATAGAAACCTTGTTGGCTGATACTAGCAACTCATATTTTAATGCTCAATTATGATTCATGATTGCAGAAAATTTCATAGCAAAACAGTTTTTTCAGAGCTCCAAAGTCTCAGTACTCAGTGCTTTGTATATAAACACTGAATATTCCTGCTTGCTAAGGGTATTTCCATTTTTCTGCTCAATTTATATAAATATTTTATATCTACTATCGCAAATGTATTCTTGGTTTTCTTTCACAATTGCAGTGATGTATTTGACATGTAGGAACATTTTCAATATGAAAAACTTACAGCTCTAATCCTGCTCTCCCAGTGCACAGAATTTCAGAAGGAATTTTTGCCAGTGTGTGTAGAATTCAGTAGGGTGATTTGAGCCAGTTGGATTCTACCCTTGCAGATCCTGGCACCATACCTTCCTATAATTGTGGGGTCATCACAAAACAAATTGGCAGCAGATCTGTGAGATGTATTAAGTCTTTATACTCTACTTGAGACAAGGGGCAAATAAAATCAAATGCTTTGTGGCCATGCAACAGAAACTTCAGTCAGTCCTGAGGTCAAATTATCCCACCTTCATTTTCTTGAAGGGAGCAAATCAAAAGACATCAGATGCCTCCAATTAATAAAGCTGAGTTTTATTAGACTAAAAAAAAATGTAAAATTGAACAAGATAACTAAAAGAATATAATTAAATAGAGAAAATCCAGTTACTTTGCTCTGCAGATTAAATAAGTCTTAAAAATGAATGTGTTCTCTCCCCATTGTATCATAGCTGGTCAGGTCTTTTCTCTAGCCCAGTTTTCTAGCCAAGCAATTTTCTAAGGCTTCAAATCACTTTGGGCAGCTTTTACCATGAACAAAAGTAAGCAATGTAGTAGTTAAAAATACAAAGGAAACCATTCTTGGCTAATATACGCAGTGGGTAGCTAGTAGGTGGGCATTAATTTGCTCACCACTTTTGATGAGGTCTTTGTTGCCATGCAGTTGCCAGGCAAGAAATGGTCAACCTCCATGGCTCCCTGCAAGGGGTTGATCCTCAGTGTCAAAAAATTGCCAACCTTCTACTGTTTTTTCTACCTTTTCACGTCACTCTCTATCTTGAACCACAAACTGTCCCCATCTCAACAACGTAATCTTGTCTCAAGTTTTACCTTTCTGACCCTTCATGGCTCTTGTCTACATACTTTCTGACAGCCGGTTCCTCAGAACTTTGAGCCAAGGTTATGCAAGTTGTGTGTTTTATCACATGCAGCTGAAACCCTGCAGGATAGGTTACAGCTTCCCAGATGCTAAGAAAGTGTCTTCCCATTGCTTCTCAGGAATGTTTTGGCATGTTTCTGGCTTTCCTCAGAGCAATCCCCTTCTGTACTGTCACCGCAAGTCACTTGGCTCATCCTTGCCTGGCTTTTCCCACAGTGTTCATGTGCTGCTCTTGGGAGAGACAAAGTCTATCCTCCCTCTGGAAGTTGCTGCCTGACCCAGAGTGTCCAAGGTGCACAGGCAGCCTTCCTCTCTGCAGCCTAGCTGTACCTTTGTCTATATTAAAGCAGTACATGTAGTATTTGCCATTAACTCTGAACAAATGAATCAAACAGTTCTGCAGTCTGCCAGAGGTAATAAGATTTTTTTGACTGAGCTGTCTGCAAATGGATCTTCAAGTTAGATATACGCTTTGGCTCCTTGATGTTGCACTGCCAGGCACCCCGGCAGCCATCCAGTAGGAGGTTGTATTACAGTTACATACAAAATGACTTCATCGTCAGGGTTTTTTTCATGGCTGTTGAGATCTTTGAGCAAATCAGTAGGGAGCAGAGACCCTGTTGGCAATTCTGATTCACAGGCTCTATGGCTGTGGGAAGAGGAATGCTGAAATCTCTACTGGCAAAAAAAGATGTAGTAAGTTAAAAAAAGATATCTTGGTGACCCTGAGTAGAAAAGAATACATTTGACTTGCTAGTGCCAAGAACAGGTGTACTAGAAAACAAGGTTTTCCTTCTGAGTGGAAAATCACAGGCAGGGTCATTCTGGCAAAGAAAACCTTAAGCCTTCACTGGCAAAAATTGATGCTAAAAGTGTTTTCTTTTGTTAACTGTAATAAGATACAGACAAAGATGTCGGAGCCAAGGGGGTGTTTGTTAACAAGCAGGTTTGGGGCTGACCAGGAGCATCCTGCTGGGAACACGTTCTGCAGATGGCTATGCACCTGATCATTTTCCAAAGGCTCATTTGAGGAATAGTGCCGGGGTGATCAAAGCTCAGCAAAGGAATTTCTGGGCTTGTAGCTTTAGGTTTGGAAAAATAGATTAAGGGACAATAGGTACTGTGTTTACCTGGTGTTGTGGTTTAACCCCAGCCGGCAACCAAGCACCACACAGCTGGTCACTCACCCTACCCCCCTGCCACCAGTGGGGTGAGGGAGAGAAGCTGAAGGCAAAAGTAAGAAAACTCATGGGTTGAGATAAGAACAGTTTAATAATTGACATAAAATAATAATAATAAATTGTAATGAAAAGGAAAACAGTGAGAGAGAGGGAAAGGAAACCCAGGAAAAACAAGTGATGCAACTGCTCGCCGCCTGCCGACTGATGCCCCACCAGTCCCCAAGAAGTGATCACTGTCCCCTGGCCACCTCCCCCCAGCTTATATGCTGAGCATGATGTCATATGGTCTGGAATAGCCCTTTGGCCAGTTGGGGTCAGCTGTCCTGGCTGTGCCCCCTCCCAGCTTCTTGTGCACCTGGCAGAGCAGGGCAAGCTGAAAAGTCCTTGATTTAATATAAGCACTACTTAGCAACAACTAAAATATCAGCATGTTATCAACATCCTTCTAGTACTAAATCCAAAACACTGCACCATGCCAGCTACTAGGAAGAAAATTAACTCTATCCCAGATGAAATGAGGACACCTGGCCTTTAAGGTAGATTAGTTTATAGGAGTTTAAAACAAATAAAGAAAACATTAATCTACAGGCTCGTCTTTTAGGTGAGTTTTCTAAGAGTTGATATCAAGGAATAAGGCTTTTGTAGCTTGCTACTTGGCATATTCAGCAGAAACCAATAAGAATAGCCAAGTGTTCCACATTTAGTCAGGGAAATATTAGTGATTTGGTTAATAATGAAGATGGTTCATTTCATTCTAACCTCTCTTGTTTTTCCAGAGTGGGGAAACAATTTGCAGCTGCTTTTGCTTTCTAACAATGTAGCTCCTGTGGCATTGTTTGATGGGCTTCGTTCATGTGTGTTGAAATTTCCTGGAGAGAAGTCTAAGCGTTCAAAAATGTGCTTTCCCTGCCTCCAGGTTTTTCCAGTTATTTGGCTTTTTCTTTTGTTGCAAAGGCTTCTGATAATAGAGCTGGCTGGATACTTGAAGGGGAAAAAGAAAAAAAAAAAACAAACCAACTTTCATAGAAAAATGTCATTTTGTTGAACCCCAAATGTTTCATTTATAATGCCCCTGGTCCAAGTGCTTGCCAAACCTGGAACAGGGTGTTAGGTGAAGAGTCTCTGGATTCCTGACAGGTTGTCCTAGGGTACATGGATGCAGGGGGCTGCCAGGGCTTCAGACTTTGGTCAGTTTTCTGCTGCCTGAGCCCAAAAGCCAGTGTTCCCTGTTGGTCCTCAGTGAAATTGTCATCTTTGCTCTGGTCATGAAAGCTGACAGGAACATCAATATCACTAAGTGGTTGCAGGGCCTGGGGAATTTAGCACGTGTTAGGTTTTGGTCTGATTTGGACTGTAACTTAGAAGAGCAAAAGAAAATCAGCCATGAATGGAAATCCTGCTTTCCAGTCAGCTCTTTTGTAACCCTTACCTGGTGCTAATGAGGAAAAGAGAATCAGAGTCTTTTGTGCTGGAGGCATTTACACCTACTTCTATTTGATTTTCTGTAAGGCCAGTTCAAGTTTCATCACCGTTAATGCATCTGAGACTTGATGCAAATAATTATTAATGTTTGTGACCGGTATCCACCAAAAAAAATATCCCACAGAAAAAATGATGACCAGAAGATTCAACTCAATCATGTTAATGCACAGAGATCAGTGTGGTGAAAATGACATATTTCCTCTACTTTAGCTGCCTTACAGACTTTCAGGCTCTCCACACTTCCAGGTTTTATCTGTCTAAACTCCACCATCCAGCTCAGCGACTGGTTGTACAAACTAGCCCAGGTATCGCAGTATTATTGGTCTTTTGCAGTTGATATGGTAAACGTTAGAAATGCTGCCTTTTCCAAGCAGAGTAAAATGGGATTCCTTCCCCTCGGAGAAGGAAAAAAACATATTCCTCTTCCGGTGCTGAACAGCTTACGTTTCTCCTGTCCTAAACAGGCATGAGGTTTTTATCTTGCATTTATGTTCTTAATTTACCCATAATTGCTTTCAGGCATCACATCTGAGGCCAGCCTTCATTAATATGTTAATTGTGCAGTCCCTCCCAGTGGATTTTTCCAAAGCTAAGAGTAAACAGAAAGGTTTATTCCCCCTCCCCTTCCCCCAAGCCCTCTAAACAGAAAAATATTATTCAGATGAGATACTTCACTAGGCTTGGATTGCTATGATGATGGAGAACATTTATTTCATATTTCTGGATCTGCCCAAAATAGCCGATCAGAATCCCTCTGTTGGAACAGATCAGAGGCTCATAAGGTCAGAACAAAACTGCTATTTTTTTTTTTTTAGGTGCAGTTTAGAACCACTATACACATTTCCCCCATCCTCTTCCGTATGGATATGCTAAATGGGTAAAAAAAAAAAAAAGCTGACATTATCAAAGTACTACAGGGAATTACCCACATACTTGCTGTTAATTAATGTGAGATGTGCAGAGGATTTGCCCACACTGCTTTGAAAATCTCAGCTAAAACATTTTAATGGTATTTTCAGGGAATGAAAAACACAAGGTGCCCTGTAAAACAGGCTCCTTAACTGTTTATTGCTTCTCTCAGCTCTTGAGTTGGATTTATAGAAAGATTATTTACAGAAAAATCTTAGAGTTCATTTTGGAGTTGTCCTGAAGACAGCCCTCAAAGCTTTCCAGTTAGGAAGGATGGAGGGTAACATGAATTAATTCTTTTTTTTTTAATAAATTAAGTTATTTCTTGGAATTAGGATTCTTCCAGCAATTTCTCCTTCTCTGTTAGGACTGAGGATAAACTGTGCAGGGAAAGACCAGCAGCAACAAGGTGCAAAAATAATTCAGTGCCTATTCCTTTATTTCTCTCTTCTTTTTATCCTGCCACAGGTGGGGGCAGCTTGTGAAATTATTGTAGGTTGGCTGAGTGAGTAGGGGTGTTAGTTGTCAGCTATAATGGATGTGCTAAAGGCTTCTGGTAAAAGTTTGTGTTTCTGTATCTGTTGATATCCTCGTCTCATTTAACCCTTTTGGTCCCCCCTGCTGCTGACGATCATCTTTCCCAGTTCTCCCAGTCCTGCTCATAGTCTGTAACTGTTCTCCTCACCTGCCCCGTGCGTCCTGACGTGTGCATTATTCATTTCATAGGTACAGAAAGCAGAAACTGAATCGTGGCAAGAGGGATACTGGCTGGTTTAGGACCCATTGCAGTAAAGCCTGAGGTGCACATGTAAGCAGAAAAAAAAGTGTGTAGATATTTGAAACAGGTATAGAGGACTTATAACTGGCTGCTTTTCCTTCTGCTTAAATACAACTCTAGCTGTAGCCTTGTTCCCAGTCCTTAGCTATTTATGCTTATATTGCTCATCCTTGCAGGTTACATGGAGGCAGGATGGTCGCAACAGGCATATAAGAAAATAATTTTGGCAGCCAGTAAACAAATAAAACAGATGCCTACCTCTGCTCATTCCTTAAGCTCTTGCAAACTCACTCAGTCCATCAGATTCTTTATTACAAGTCAGGATTTATTACAAGTCAAGATTCATTCAACAGCTGAAATTGTGACTCAGATACCTCATCTTTCCTTCTCCGAAACTTGCTGACTTGTGCTCTCTGTCAGTCCAGCTTTTTGGATCCATATACTTTTTACCCTGCACATGATGAGTACCTGCACCTTATGCATAATGGCATGTGCATTCAGTGTGACTGTGCTGCCTGCCTCTGTATTTCAGGCATTGTCAATGACATGCGATGCCTTTATTTTTCATCTAAATATTTCTCCTGCTTCTGGTTACCTGGATCTTTCATGTATCTGTATTACCTCCTTCTCAGCCCATGTGCCCTTTTGCAGAGTATTGATAAAAATTGATTTTTGTCCTGTGAGTAAATTGTACTCAGATGAAAGGAATTGCTCCTACAGGATGTATGAAGGATTTTTGCAGAAAGCACCAGAGGACTGTTGAGAGGTATTTTTCATAGCTCTGAAGATTTCTTATAGGTTTGCTGAAGATAAGCCAGATGAGAAGGTGCTGTGGACTCCATTAATAGGGACTCGGGGAATTCACATCAGTGTGGTGCTTCTTCTCTAAGTAGCATGGCGCTTACAGAGGCGTGCTTAGTCTGCAGCTAAATCCTTGTTTGAGGTAGTATTTAATTCTCAGTCTTCTCCCCGTCCCTAGCCATGCTCTATAAATTACCTGCAGGGACCCTGAGTGATTCTTTCATCAAGCTTTATGGAACAGATGTATTTCTGTTTCAATCCACCCTTCACATAGAGAAATAACTTTGCTTTTAGTAGTGGGGCAATGAGTGTATCTCTTTGTATTTTTATGACTGCATGTAATGCTGAGTCCATTTTTAGTAATTTTCCTGGTAAAGTTAATTTTACTATGCTTTTTCTATTTACAATTCCAAACATACCAAGTCACACACTAGTAGCCATTCTAGTAAAAGGCATCAAGTTGCACAGAGGATCTCAAGTGCAGCGTCTGTGAAGCCTGTCAGGTAAAGCAGTCATTTCTACCAAGATCCATTTAATTCCCAGTTTTCCCATACATAAGGCTGTATGCCCCCTAACTGCCCCAATTAAACAGTTTGTGTTCCTGGAATCAGTGAAAGCATCACTTTGTGTTGTTTCCAGCATTGCCCCTCTATGTCATGCTTAGGAGTCCATCTGCAAAACAACTATTAAAATAGAAAACCTGTAAGTATGTGTCAGATTTGAGAATAGGGAAGTGCTGTACCTACTGCTGCAGTGCCCCGCATCGTGACTGAAGCCCATGGCTGAGGCGCATGTGCCCCTTGCTTCGCAGTGCACCGGGCAGTGTTCACAGAACGGCCTGGCACACTCTGACACAGACATGCCAATAACAGCTTCAAAGCGACCTTAATTTCTTAATTTCTATTCAGTGTATTAATATTTTTCAGTTTTAAAGAAAAAAATTTAAAACAACCTGGGAGGCATGTAAAAAATATTTTAAATAGCTGATATTTACAGCTGCTGCTTTTTTTTTTTTTGAAGTCCCTATTCTTAACAACGAATAACAGTAATTCAGTAGCAATATGGTTCCTGCCAGTAACCTTCTCCTAGGAAAAAGGATTTCAGTAAGCTTTATCACTCGGTGTAGCCAACAGAAATATTTGATACTAAGAGCAGTGGAAACAGAAATCTACTTCAGATGTCCTTCAAACAGCTAGATGAGGAATTCAAGGGGATGTGGAATAGGAAACTCAGAAAATGGAGCTTGACTTTGATACTTACTTGGTGTGATAGAGTAATTTACTCTCCGTATAGATCTTACTGTATAAGAAAAAGGAGGAAAAAGGAAGCAGTAATGTGTCACCTTATCTAAATAAGGTACCTGTCATTCCTGAAATTCTGTTTAAACTATGATGGATGTTCTTATTCAACAGGAGAGATTTTTCCCCCACAGTGAAAGCCAATCCTCTCAAACAGAAAAGGACTACGATGAGACAGAATTTCCTGCTTATGGATGAGACTGAAACAATGCAGATGCCCTGGGATTCCCTTCTGACCACTTGCAATGCGTATAGCCATAGAAAAGGACAGTGTTTGGAATAGAAAAACAGCTGTGCTAATTCTCTTGCCAGAAACATCTGTATTCTTTGAAGTGGTAGCATACTCTCATGGTGTGAAGTGTTTATTTCCTGAGAAAAAATTGTTTTATTTTCAGTTAATTTTGATTGACTGGTCTGTCATTCCAGAACTTAATCTTTTTGCTGCTTATCCATGGTTCGGATGTTAATGTTTTGCTAATTTAACTAAAGACATTAGCTGGAAATAGATCTGTGGTATTTATTCTTTATTATTATTATATCCATCCATCCCCCCCCCCGCCCCCCCCCGCCCCCAGCAAGTGCTTTTTTGCTATAGCTTCTTTTTGAACAGTGTTTTTAAAACAATTAATCTGGCCAGTGCATTGACCTATTACTCAATAAGCTAGAGGACAGTTCTTCAAAAATGTGTGGTGAACCACTTCAGCATTAAAATCATGTACTACACTATACATATGGTACAGTAAATTCAGTGCTCTCTCCCCTATAAGTAGGTAGAGTAACAAAAAAACTTCTGTGCTATGGTAGTGTCAATTAAAACCTATTTCAGCCCAGTAAGCAATGTAAATTAGGCTGCTTCATGCAAATAGGGCCATCTGAGAAGGCTTGATGTTACAGTGGTATGCATGGGTGTTTTGGGAGGATGGAGGGAAATAGGAATGAACATTGACTGCCTGTATCACAAATTGCTATTATTTTCTGTGTTGTTTCTAACCTCAGCTGGGAAGCCAGGGACTAACCCAGCCACTGTAAAGCTGCAAAATTACTCAAAATCCATAACTCATTAGGTACCTTGAGTCACTGGAGCCAGGAGGGATGCTCCCATGCACACTACTAGCTGATCAACCTGCCATCATTCTGACTATATAACCTTTCCAAGAGCTGTGGGGGTCCCCTCTTTGATGCTTGGAAACATTTGTGCTACAGATACCCTTCAGAGTGGTGATTTTTAGGAATGGTGATTTAGAAGATGTCTATATATCTGTGCACAAAAGAATATTTTATGATCTTTGTGTATTCTTTTGTCCAAAGGAGTTAAGTATTGTACCTACAGTGAGATGGTGTTACTTATAGGAAATAAAAATGAGCAAGGGTTTAGGCAACTCTTTCTTACAGCCCACCCACTGGAACCACAGGTTTCATATAAAAATGAATGAGTTGCATTTATAGAAAGCTTATTGAAAGACCTTCCTAAACTGCTTTACTGTGCCTAATATATGCTGTTGCTCTCAGGAGCCAATTATGTTCTAGGGACGCAGCAGGGTTTTGCAGGCCTGCCTAAAAGTCCTAAACCCTGCTTTAACTGAAAATACTGCAGAAGCAAGTTCATTTACACCTCTTCGATGTTCTGTTTCATTGTTTACATAGTATTTTCATCAAAGAGTATGCTGCTCATTAAGCACAGGAGAACCTGACAGACGGGACCTGGAACACTTGCCATCAAATTTAGCCCAAGTCTATCTGACATCTCAGCAGGGGAAGTGCAGAGTTGTGATTCTGAAATAGGCGGTTTGCAGTCTCTAATCTCAAGTACACAGCACTGAAAAGAGCTGTTCCTACATAATGCAATTCACACCATCAGGTATTGTACATTTTAAATCATAGATCTGTACTTCTTGAACCCCTTTTTTAAAAGTCATTTTCTTTGCTCACTGACATCTTAAGTGTTCTGTGTTTGGTGCCACTAGATTATGACACTTTGATGTTCAGTTAGAAATCCAAAATAGCAATTAGGGAATTACAAATTGCAGAAATCTTGCCATTTAACTATTAATTATATTCCTTATTGTCTCAACTAGTAAATGATTATACAAAAATGTCTCTTAAATATAACATGCAAAACCTTGTTATAATTAGGGTATTCCCGAGATGTCAGTCCCTACTCAATGGAACTGACTTATCTCTACAGCCTGCTGAAGATGACAGTCTTTCCATGAGAAGAACAGTTGTGGTGGGTTGACCCTGGCTGGACTCCAGGTGCCCACCAAAGCCACTCTATCAGTCCCCTCCTCAGCTGGACAATGGAGAGAAAATATAACGAAAGGCTTGTGGGTCGAGAAAAGGACAGGGAGAGATCACTCAGCAATTACCATCACAGGCAAAACAGACTCAACTTGGTGAAATTTGTTTAATTTGTTACCAATCAAATCAGTGTAGGGTAATGAGAAATAAACCCAAAACTTAAAACACCTTCCCCCCTACCCCTCTCTTCTTCCTGGGCTCAGCTTCACTCTTGATTTTCTCTACCTCCACCCCCCGAGCATCTCAGGGGGATGGGGAATAGGGGTTGGGGTCAGTTCATCACACACTGCCTCTGCCACTCCTTCCTCCTCCTCACACTCTGCCCCTGCTCCAGCCTGGGGTCCCTCCCAGGGCAGACAGTCCTCCACGAACTTCTCCAACGTGAGTCCTTCCCACGGGCTGCAGGTCTTCACAAACTGCTCCAGCCTGGGTCCGCCGCGAGGTCACCAGCCCGGCCAGCAAACCTGCTCCACCCGGGCCCCGCAAGGAGCCTGCTCCAGCAGGGGCTTCCCACGGGGTCACAGCCTCCTTCGGGTGCCCCTGGAATGCAGGTGGAGATCTGCTCCCCCATTAACCTCCATGGGCTGCAGGGGGACAGCCTGCCTCACCATGGTCTTCACCAGGGGCTGCACGGGAATCTCTGCTCTGGTGCCTGGAGCACCTCCTCCCCTCCTTCTCACTCCCCTCCCTGGCTGCAATTGCTCAGTTTGGGGCTCTCCGCCCCCCACCCCCTCTTCTTAAATACGTTATCCCAGAGGCACTACCAGTGTCACTGATGGGCTTGGCCTTGGCCAGCAGTGGGTCCTTCTTGGAGCTGGCTGGCATTGGCTCTTTGGGAGGTAGGGGACCTCCTAGCAGCTTTTCAGGGAAGCCACCCCTGTAGCCCCCCCACTACCAAAACCTTGTCACACAAACCCAGTAAAACAGTGCTCAAGAGAAACAGGAGTATGTGTGTGTGATATAACCCAGCCTTAGATACTGACTTGAGCTCTGGGAGATGTTGAAATCCTTGCCTGATCCAGGGCATAATGTGTCATCCTGGATTGCTCCAAGTCAAGCAAGTCTTATTCATATTACCTTTTGTGAAGAGATTTATGAAAGTGAAAATATTTTGGCTTTGATGGAATAGGATTTTTCAGCAAAAGCTTTCCAAATGTATCATGGAATGGTACCTTGGGAGTACTGCTTGCTTTGTAGCCTCAGCACTGCAGCAGAAATAGTGCTTTACAATGTCTATAGGCAAATGAAATCTTTCCTTTTAGTCCTGTTTTCTGCACTGAAATTGTTCTAGCATTATTCTGCTCATGACCTACAGGTCCTATGTTATTCTACACTACTTGCTAACAAGTTGTTAGAAGCCTATCCCGGTCTCCTGAACTGAGTACCCACCAGTGGCTGGAGCAGATCTTCTGGTTTGGCTTCCTCCTATAGGAATCCCGTGCTCCACAATGAAATTTACTTTTTTAATTGCAGCCACTGTAGCTGCAGTAGCTCAATGTGCACCTACTATAAAACAATGAGTAAATATACAAGTAAACATATAGACAGTTCTGTCTGTTATACAACCAGATCACATGTTTATAAGTGCAGCTCTGAATTTCATCAAGATCTCAGAGTACAACGTGATAGACACACAGAGAACGACACTGAAATAGAAAAACAAAAACGTTTGCCCTCAAAATAAGATCTCCTAACCACCTTTTCAGCAAAACTAGGTAGGAAGTAGAAGAAACAGCTTGAGAGGTACATTTTCAGTAATCTTGAAATACCCTTTTACCCTTGTAATTTACTTCCAGACAGTGCACACATTTTAAATGAATACTTTGCTAAAAACTGAAAAGATGTTAAAAAGTGAAATGAATACATCGTGTTCTGAAGAGGAATTGGAGCTAGAGGTCATGCAGATTATTTCAAAAAGGTCTGTATCTCACAGCAATGATGACAATAATGGCAATGAAATAATGGAAGCTGGGAAACAACAGTTGGAAAGCTCTGAAATAAAGCTCTTGCAGGTGCCATGCTTTTCCCAGGGGTCAGTTATCACAGATACCAGGAGTATTTTCTGAGTTGTATTGGGATGTAGAACAAGTAGTTACGCTTGTGGCAAGAAGCATATTGTGAAGTACTGGCTGATCCCATATGTGACCAGGTCTTATTAGAGACCTGCACCAGGTGCAGCACTGAGTGATTTGAGCTGCTAATGCTCAGTTTGTGAACATACTCTTCAGTGTTGCATTTTAGAATGTTTTAAAGCTTACAACAAACAAACAAACAAACGAGAGATAAAAAATATTTGTATATTTGTATTTCAAGGTTGTTGTTGATGACTACCTTCTTCAGAATTTATGTTACATATGAAAATATGGCAGAAGTTACTCTTAAATTACTTTGAGAAAGTACTCTTAATTTATGTATGATTGGATTTTAGAAGTTCAGAATCTTTCTCAGGTTTTTATTTCAGAAAATCGGAGAAACAAAGCTTCTCCTAACTTTTACAAGCATGTCTTTGATTAATAATTGTCTCAATGTGATAAGAGTTTCAGATGTATGATTTGACTAACATTCCCTTAAGGAAATTAAAATCATCTTAAACATTTCAAAAGGTTACATTTTGGGTCTTATGGAAAAGTAACACTGAATGAGTAGAGCTAAGTATTGGAGGAAGCCATTCAGAAGACCTGGATTTACTTCTGAAGGCTCTCCTCTGTCCTGTAAAGTTTTGGAGCAAATGAATAGGCTTTGGATGAGTTCAAGTCAAGTGACTGGGATGCTTTCACTCATGTTAAGCCCTAATTGACTGTTATCCTCATTGTCAATATTAAAAAAAAAATAAATAAAAAAAGGAGGAAAGGGGAGAGAAAGAGCAGAAAGACCAAAGTTCAAAACAAGGAAGAACTATTAGACAGAAGAAAAGATCCTGGCAAAGAAAGAAAAATGAACTGCATATCTTCTAAAAATTAGGAAGCAGATAAAGAATAAGTGTATTACTATGCTGTGTAGCCAAACTACGCTCACCTACTGAGGAAGATTTAATAGAAACATGAAAATAATTTTTTAAAACCCATTGTTAAAAGTCCCCAAATTATAGTTCCATTAAGAAAGAAGAGGACAAGAAACAAGATTTATTGGTGTACACACTGCATAGATAGTCCCAAAATCTGAGGAATAAGGAAGAAACATTTTCAGCATGCTTATTGCCCTTTACTGTAGAATGAACCCTTGTTCATAGTTATTTTTGTACAAAGTTTTGTCCATTAAGAACTGCTATTTAACAGCAGATAGCTCCAGATAAATCACAGAAGGATGCAAATCCCATACCGACCTCATCCTGATCTCTCTTGCTACAGTTCAGTGAAAACCCAGGCACAGGAGCTTTATCTCTCTTCCAGAGTGTTACTTACCATTAGCTATGGCAACACTCAAAAATCTACCTAAAACATAAGTCCAAGTACATAAATTATACCTACAAATTGACCAGGGCTGTCAACCTGAAGTAAATTACTCATTTGTGGCTAAGAACAGAGGTCAACCAGACTTAGGGACTCAAAAGGTTTGCTACTAAAACAGGAGCAGTTATCAAGGCTCCTTGAGCATTCAGAAGTTTTATTTATATAAAAATTATAAATATTTCTATTTCTTCTTTGTATTCCAAGGAAAAAATTGTCCCCTTCCACTTTGCCTTCAGTAGAATCAGGTTTTATTAGTGCTGTCCTGCACAGAGGTATTTTTATTTCTCTGGCTGTTGCATAGCGCTTTCTCCATTCTTCAAAATGTAATCTAAGTGTAAGGGTATTAGTGAGAGATCAGAGCGTACAGCTCAGTCTCTTTCATATAGCAAGTAGGATAGCAAACCCTTAAAGAAAAACGTGTGAGAAAGGGGAGTTCTGTCTCCCTTTACGATAACACCAATCTGGTGTAGCAACTGGTTTGAACTAGACTGTGCGAGGGATGTTGCAGGCTTCTTAAAAGGCCTGTAATTCTCTCCTCCTCATGGGGAAAAAAAATCAAAACCCTGACAATACACATATGTATCAAAAGCTGTCAGACTTTTCAAGTTAGTCCTGCATTGCTCCAATCCCTTGGTATTTTCCAATGTACTTGCTTTTCAGCTGTCTGCTTTGTTTTGGATTTTGGAAGTTCAGAATCTTTCTCAGGTTTTTATTTCAGAAAAGCAGGGGAAAAAAAGCGTCTCCTAACTTTTTGTGTTTTGTCTTTGATTAATAATCGTCTCAATGAAACTGCTGTGGTAACATAGCGGTTTCACCCTGTCCTCTGCGTGTATTGTCACATGCCTGCAAGGCTGGTGTATCAAGATGCATGTGTGTTTTGGTTTTTGTAAGGCATTTATAGAAATTTCAAGACTGCTAAGTTTGCCTTGGTGGCTCCATAGTTGAGCAAAACACCCAATTCTTGAGTACAAAATACTAAACTTGATATTAAACAAGGTTTCATATCTGACAATTCTAGTTCTGAGGGTGATGCCCTCATTTATAATCACATCACATAGAGATCCACCATTGATTATCCAAGTTTTTAAAAGCATTTTTCAACTAGTTTTAACCCTTATCTTCTGTGAGCTGTGGATATCCACTGTGGATACCCTGGACTTAGGATAATCTTTAAAATCATGCTCTCTTGTTAATATTTTGCCTTCTTAACTGTCAAACGATATGTTATCTGCCTTTATCTCCACTGGTATGTCATATCTTGTAAATAGAGATTTTATATTTGGAATTAAATGTTCAGCAACTTTATTCTCCAAGAAATTTCTAATAATAGACATTTGAACTGATAATTTGGAATCAAAATTCAACTTGTTTTCTAGTATATAAAAACAAATCTGCATTTCTGGGGGGGTCTTCAAGCTGAAGTTTTTTCAACTGTATTTTAAAGCATGGTATTGAACATTAGTCATAATTCTTGTTCTCAGTTCCGTTTTTGAACTTATATCAGAAGTCAGTAATATCATTATTTTTACCACATATATTAACTCATTGGGAATTTTGTTCTTCCCCCTTTACTTATTTTTGTGGATGGTGCACATGTCCTATTTGTTCGATATCTGCTGTGTGTTGCAGTCTGTTATATTTCTTAAAATATGTGACTGCACAGCAGAGAAGGACGCCAACTGTTTGCCTAGTTCTGGCTGTTGTACTGGGTCATGCAGACCTTCTGGAGGGAGTGCTCAGTTGCTTTCAGCAAAGGAAAAGCTCAGCCAGGAGAGGCTTTTCAAGGCTAGGTTGGAGGAAGAGAGAAAGGAGCGCATCTGCAGCATAATCAAAGGTTTGGAAACTGTTAAGAACAGGGAGCAGAAATAACACAGCAGGCTTCAGAGCTGATGGGAAAAAGTCCTTTTCACTGTGCAGAACAGGCATATACCCCTTTCTTTTTAAAAAGTTCTGCTTCTCTTGTAAGCTTTTGCAAAATTGATTTGCTGCTTGCAGCTACAGCAAGTGTCCAAAGGCAGGACAGCATTTAGGTCTTCGTTTGCTTCTATTACTCTTGCCTAAATTCAGTCTGGTTTCATTTTTCAGATTTCTCCATAGTATTTTGACTTTTTTTTTTTTTCTCCAGTGTGTCACCCTGTGTTTCTGTTTTTTGCTAACCCAGACGAATGTTACATGTTGTTTAGTTTTCAAAATTTGTAATTGGATCCAGTTTCATTCTGGTTTTTTCACATTTTAATAGCTTTCTGTACGTTTAAGCTGTCTAGTGATCCTTTTCAGTTATGAGTCTTTGATCCCCTTTACCATCTGGCCTTGGATGAGCAATTCCACAAATGGTTTAAAATGACATGTGTGCCTCAGCATAATCAAATCTATTAAATCTCCTTGTTCTTGGTTTTTCATATGAAGCAGATAACTTCCAGAAGATGTATTATTTTTAGGAGTGCAGCATTCTACAAATTGCTGTAACTGATAACTCAATCTTTAACTGGTAACTCAGTCTTCATCTGATAATTGAATTGGTGTTTCTCACTTATCTTTTTGAATATGGATTGCTTAAAGTCAGTGCCCCTAACTTGCAAGATTAAAATACCCTGGGTGGGTGGGTTTTTTCTCACCTTTCATTTCAGGAGCTCGATTTTTCTTCATATAAAATTCTTGTTTGAACTTCTTTCAGTGACTTGCTGTGGTTTTGGAGAGTTTATATTTCTTGGAGTTCTCCATTCACCTTTACTTCTAACTTGCTCTTTCTCTCCCAGTTCTCATACCAGCTGTAGCTCAAGATCTCAATTAATCCAAAGCATGAGTTTGAGTCACTATAACTTTGATGAATCTTTACTGAAATTGATAGATTAACCAATAGAGAAAAGTTCTTACAAAGGGAAAATGTTCGTGCCTCCTCTAGTTTGCTAAGACCGATTTCTAGTAAACAGGTGGTTTGAACCAAGACTCACATTGGCTTTCCGAAAATGTTTGCTCTGCTCCTATTAAAGTCAATGGCAAAGCTCCTATTGATGTCACTGTTGTATGAGATGAGGTAATCCACTTCTGCTCAGCAATTCTATTTCTTCTTTAACAATGTGCCTGTAAGCACAATGAAGTTACACACTTGTGGTCATGTTTTCATTTAAACAGCAAACCAACTTCCCCTCCCCAAGCTATTCACTGAGATGGGGTATCAGTCTTTGCCTTGATGTACCTCCAGTTTTTAAAAAGGTACTGGATGGCATAATCCCAGCAGTGTTACAGCCCTTTGTGTTGGGCTGGGTTATCTCACTCAAACTATTCTTGAATGTTATTGTTTGGGATACCCAACATTTGGGATTAAGTCCAAGAATATTTTGTTACAAGAAGGTTGTAAACATGTAGAACTAATATCTTTCATGACCTGAACTAAGGGCAGATCATAGAAAAGGAAAGTAAAAGTAAAAAAAAAAAGGACAGTGGCTCAAAAAGCTCGTAGAATACCTGAGAACTATATCGCAAAAAAGAGTGAATATAATGCTGGCAGACTGTTTGCCTTTTGCCTAGTATTTATAAACAAGCTTCAGTATGAATCGTGGGACCAAAAGAGAACTGTCATAATTCAGTTTAACTCTTTGACCACCTGGAACTTTTTAAAATCTCCCTCAGTTGTGAAATTTGTGTATGGTTAATGTCATCTGTAGATCACAAACTGTTTTCTTTGAAAATCCAACACAGAGTACACATCTGTCTTTCTGCATGTGACTGCTCTTTTTCTGTGAGATCACACCTATCTGCCTGGTAAGCAAATGACTGGCATGTGATTTGAAAAGTTCTTTACTTGTGGCCTCATGAATTTCAGTCTGCCCATGAATTACAACAGCACATCCAGCTCAATGATGTTATATGTTATACTGTTACAGTTGAACATTTAACTGATGAAAATGCAAAAATGTCAGAAATCAGACACCATTCATATACCCAAATATTTAGGTGGAAAGCAAAATGTTTTTATTCATAAATAGAAAATAGTGCCGAAATATTTTCTGTGTATTCTTATGCAAGCATAAAGTTGAACTCTTGGGGGAGGGAATCGTATTCTAGGTTTTTTTGTTCAAACTTGAGCCATTTACCATACATGGTAGTGCCTTTTAGAGTTCTGCAGCACTGACCAAGTGTGCAGTTGGCAGTTATGTTTCTTGGTCTCCAACTACCATTTATGTGATCACACAGGAGAACAGGAGGCAACAAAATCTGTTGCCCTACTTGGGTCCATCTGGGCAGTAGACTGTCTTTAGATTTCTAGGCTATGGCAGACGTAAGTTAGATATAGAATGCATGCTGGAAGGAAGGAGAATTAAATTCACTGTTATGTGAGGAAAAGCATGTACATATTGGAATACAGCAATGATCTTCAATTCAAGGACTATTCATGGGCAGATTTATTCTGTATGCTGAAGATTTCCAGCTAAACATATTGGATGAATTTAAATGAGAGAATAATAAACATTTATTTCCTAAAATTTCACAGGAAATAATTCTTGGCCAAGTTTATTTTTTTTAATTGGACACAAAGGCTTCATTTAAACAATACGCAATTGAATTTAAAAAATCAGTGCTTTTTTTTTCAGCTAAATAATAAAAAAAAGTATTCTCTTATTTCCTAAAATAATCGGCATATTTGAGCAAATCCCAGATTGGTGTATGGCTCTCATGAGCAGCCCTCAAATCTTTGTCTCACTCTATTTGGGAATCTTTTACCAGCCTTGGAGATTTCAGAGCAAGATCACATGCACACAAAGACTTTGAGTGTGCTATTATTTATCTACCATACAGAGTTGTGGCCTGAATCAGGCCAGTTGTCCAGCTGGGCATTAATATGGTGATACTCCTGGTGCCATATTGCTGGCCATACAGTCTTCAGCCAAATAGGGAAGGGCCAGTGGAATCTGTGGCTTCATGGAACAGGCTAATCCTTCTCCTGTAGCTTTTCTCCTTCCCCCTCTCTGTTTCTTTTAGGGGTTTAGTATTTTGTAATAACAGTGCTCATTTCCTGGATTTCTTTATGATTTCTTTTCTTTGTTTTGAACTTTTTGTAACTGGTATCAACCCAGTAGCATCACCTCCCTGTTCTTGCCTTGTTTCTGCTTTCCTAGCTTTCGTATGTATGTTCTTTCATACAGAGTAAGGTGAGAATCAAAAACTGCAGCTTATCATTCTTTCAGTAAAGCTTGGCCCTGGAGTTGCACAAGAGCCAGCATAATTTATTGTAGATCCAGGACTAGGCAGCCTCAGAGATGCCCTTTCTCCTCCAGTATTGGAAGCACAAGGTATTCTCCATACAGTTGAGCCAAGTGTCTGGGATGACTCTTTCAAATTCTGCCTATTGATTGTTGTAGAAACAGCAATTCATTCAAGAAAATACTGTGGTAATAATCTATGGTACTTAGAAAAATTAGTTTCTAAATTTGAATAATAAGCATATATGTATTTTAAAAGTTTATTTTCAAGTGGTTCTGGAGTCTGCTAAAACAGAATGAGAGATGAGAAATCATAGAGTCATAAAACAGTTGGGGTTGGAAGGGACCTTTAAAGGTCATCTAGTCCAACCCCCCTGCAGTGAGCAGGGACATCTTCAAGTAGATCAGGTTGCTCAGAGCCCCATCCAACCTCACATTGAATGTTTCCAGGGATGGAGCATCTACCACTTCTACCTGTTCCAGTGCTTCAGCACCCTCATTGTAAAAAATTTATTCCTTGTCTAGCCTAAATCTACCCTGCCTTAGTTTAAAACCATTACCCCTTGTCCTATCATAACAGATCCTGCTAAAAAGTTTGTCCCCTTTAAGTACTGAAAAGCTGCAATAAGGTCTCCCTGCAGCCTTCTCCTCATAGGAGGCATGTTCCAGCCCTCTGATCATTTTTGTGGCCCTCCTCTGGACCTGGATGAACAGGTCCATGTCTTTCCTGTGCTGAGAAATTAAATAGGGTGGTAACAGTTTGAGGAAAAAGTACGAGGTTTCACAAAGCAAACTGTACAGCCACTCCATGTCTTCCCAACACAGTTTGGTTGTGCTGCTTGCCTCTCTTCAGTTGTCTTTCTGGATGATCAGTAGAGCTCTTCATTATTTCTCCCTGCCTGCCATCCCCTATCTCATTGTCCTAATAATGCCTTCTCAATCCTTAATCCTTTGGGGGTAATTTTGTTTTTTTCCTTTTTTCCTCATTTTTCACACAAACTTATGGTACGTCTTTCACACCTGTATTTCTCTACTTCCTTGACTCTCTCTGCACCTCACTGAACCCTTTGCACATCGCTTTTTTGCTTAATCTCTGATCTCCCAGCAGTGTGCAACAGCCTGAGATTTTGTTGTTCTCTTTCATTGCCCTGATCAGCTCCCTGGGGAGTTCAGGCTTTCTTCATCTCCATCCCTTTCTGTTCTACTGGGTTTTTTTAATCAGAGTCCTCTTATGTTGCTGTGCGTCCCATGAGACTGTGTCCCCGTGTTGGAAGATTTCAATAGGCTCGATATTATTTCTTTTGACTCATGTTAGATGATGCAGGTTTCTTTTTCCTTTTTCTCTCTTTTAAGCATCCCTAGGCACCCCCAGCAATATTACTGATTGTTACAGATGAAGATACTTCTGAATTCTGAGTAACCAGGTTTTCTTTCCTCCTCCTATCTTACTGACATGGTCTACAGGAGTTGCACAGAATAGCGAGGTCTTGTGCTCTGCTCATGGTTCCTGCTTGGATGAACAGGCACACTTGAACAGGCAATCAAGCCCGGTCAGTAGCCATAACAGGTTTTAAAGTTCAAAGTGAGTTAAGTGATGTCTGACTGCGAGGGCTTAAAATCAGTGCTAAAAGTTCACCAACCATTAGTATTCCACAGGCCATACCCATTTATGGAGAAAAGGTGAGGGAGATTAACACTTTACCTTTTCAGCTGCATGTATTTTCCATACTAGAAGTTGTCTTTTTTTGTAGCTCAAGAGGAAACAATAAACTTTGACTGTCTTGATTTGGGGCTTGTTCCTGGTACGTCTGGGAAGATCAATACTCACTGTGTAGTCATAAAAAAAAGTCTCAAAGTTTTGTTGATCTCAGCATCTTTCTAAACTATCAGTGGAAGTTAGTGCAGCACAGATATATTTTTTCAATGTGGACTGTTCCCAGATCTTCAGGAAACATGAGGTTTGTCTCCCCAAAACCACTCATCCACTGTATCAAATAATTTAATCCATAATTTTAAAAGATGCAGAAATTAACATGGTCATATTTTAATATCTAATGTATCTATGTTGTGGTGGCTTGAGTTTCTCTACACATTGCAAATGTTTTAGTAGTAGGTTCCCCCAAAGAATCTGTGTGTTGAAAGCAGGAATTCAAATTTATTCATGTGTGATCAAGGTCAAAGCTAAAGTCCGGTTACACAAGCTTCATGTCTTCCCTTTGTAGCTGCAGCTGTCTGCTCTGAGAGATGATACGAAGATGCAGATATCACTGTGAATATTGCTAAACATTTACTAGTATCCAATAAATGTACTCTTACAAATGTACTCTTAGTGTTTGCTAACTGCTGCTCTCTTCTCCTCAGTTAATTACTGCGTAAACAGGGAGCTAACATGGAAGGACTATTGACTGTGCAGGTAATTAGCTGCCATAGAAGTAGGAGAGGAAGGCAGCTAGCAGGTTCTTAGATGGTTTTGCTTAGTAACATGTTGGTTCTTATTGTCTTTTGTGTGAAGGACAGGCACCTTACTGATTCAGGTTAAAACTCTTCAGAGACTGCTGAGCAGTGGTGTGTGTATGTAATTATTTGACAGCAAGTGAAGTGGCAGATGTACGCAGGTAAAAGTTAAAAATACAGGTCATTTCACACTTTGTGTTTGCAGTGAAGCCCACAAATAGTCAAATTATCGCGGATTATCTCAGCTTTTCTATACAGACAAAAATGAGCAGCTTGGCGTGGTGGAAGATGAGCCTTTTAAACCTCTTTCTCTTATTCAGCTGGCCAAGTGAAGCTGTGGCCTCACTGCAGGAAGAGTTTAGAACAGCATTTTGACCTCCCAGGGTTAGGAGAGCCTGGATATGGCTCTCAACCATGTAAATGCCATCCCATTTTCTTAACTGTAATTTTAAAAGCCAGGTAGTGTGACTGAAATACTTCTGGTCCTAATTTGTGATCCTTGTTGGTCCTTTTTACATGGGAAGTGTGGTTAGTGGCTTTTTGAGAGCAGTCTTGGTATGGGGCTGCTCGTGGTTATTCTCTTCTGCATGCTCTGAAACCCTTTTTTAAGCCCTTCTGCAAAAAGAACCTCACCTGATCTCATTTTAATATATCAGCATTCACGCATATTCAGACACACAAATCTTGAGTGTTAGCTATGAGGGTCTTTCAAATTAGTGCTGATGCAGTGGAGTATGGCATTTCCCAACTTCTATATTACATATAATTTTAGCCATGCACCAGTCTATATCAAATATAACCTATTTAGCTTATCTATTTTAAAGGCTTTTACACTACAGTCAGCCACCATGGTTGGTTAAATAGGTGCTTGTCACACCAGTTTAATGAATTAAATATGAAAGCCATTTCTTCTTACTTTTGGCTGTAATAGGGCTGGCACAGGCTCTGTTCCGCTGAAGTAATGGAATGGTAGGATGCATGTCATATAATTTTATAAGTGTAATACTCATCAGTATATCAGCTAATATGAAGAGCAGAAAAAAAGAGTTAGAAATTAAGACCACAAGCCAAATATCATCATTCTAATTCCTCATGGAAAGATACCACTTTAATTGAAATATATGACAATAAAAATGAAAAATATTAAATCATTTAATCAAAAAATGGTGTAATTCATATATTTTGTCCTTGGTACTCTTTACTTGAACAGAGTGACACAGATTGATTACTGGCCTGTGTAATTTTCTAGAGAATTTTGTTGTTTAACATCCCTTGTAAGCTCTTAGAGATGTTGTATCCTTGCTAAGGTAAGAAGGAAGCATTGTCTTGGCTTTTAGAAAAAAAACCTGCAAAATTATAGAAGATGCTGAAATAAAGGGAAACAGCCTTTTCCCTCCTTCCTCTCCATTACTGATGCCAAAGGAGTTTTATCCTCAGCCCAGCAAAAAGCACCCAATCCACTCTGCAGCAGATCCTTTAGCACCTGGTAGACTCACCCTCGGAAGAGGGAAAAGGAAGGGGCGTTCAGGAACAAGCTGTAAAAACGGGGCACCTTGTTGCCCTAGGAAAGAAGAACTGGCTGCTGTAGCTGCAGGAGCTCCCACCAGCACAAAGCTCTGCTCTTCCGGTGGCAGCAGGGGCTGAGGATCAGCTGCTCAGCCCCCAACATGTGATCCGCATCTCTCCCGTAGTCCGCGACATTAGGAGGTGCGCTAGTTTGCTGCCTCACTAGAGGTAGCTCTGATGTAGATCCAGGGAGACAAGCTGGGGCATCCATCGGAGGGGTGGATGTGCATTACATCCCAGAGGAAGGACAGTTCTGTCCTTCTGAAATCTGTGGGTTTTGTCACGTTTTGGAAGGCCAGTCTGTACCATTCCAAGTTTTGTGTTTTCCCTCACACAAAAATCAGTGCCCAATCCCTCACATCAGTGCCCAACCCACTGATGAAGGAAATTGTTATTTGTCCCTTTGGATTGGGGTGATTGGGGTGTTAGTCTGGCTGCAATTCTAGACAAGTTTAATCCCTTTAAAGTGCAAAGAAGAAATCTTCGCAGTTGGACTTCTAATGAACATTAATATTTGGGAGAGAATATACTCTTGACTAACAAGTTGTCGCTATCAGGTTCTCTATGCGCTAGAAACCCTATTTTGTATTGCCACTGATAATTACACTGTGCCATGGAAAAAGCACATGTATAGAAGCACTTTTCAATGTACTTGTAAATCAGTAAGATACTCCCAGTTACCTAATTAACTAAATGCAACTTTCTGTGTAGTCGATGTAGTACTCTTATTTCTAAAATTCACATTTGCTTTTGCATGATCTCATATGCGGTTTAATTTCCCATACCAAAAAGAAAAATAAAAAATGTCAGGATATTACATAGAGTTCCCAGTGTTAATAATTAAGAAAATTGCAGTGAGTTAAAAAAATACATTTTAACAACAATTTTAAAAGAAAATTATAATAAAAATAATTAACAGCCAGGCATGAGAGTACTACCTGTTATCTCACAAGAGTGTATAAGTACAAAAAAAAATCTTGGTAACCTTTGGAAATCTTAATTCATGAAGTTGTTTCAGCAAAAGCTGAAAGCATTCTAAATGACTTATACAAAGTGATTATTTTAAAGACGATTCCATCGGTTATTCACAGACCAAAAATTGGTAAGTATTCTTTAAAACTAATTTCATGTTTTATAACTCCAAATGCATGCTGGCTGTTTTATGTGATGAAGGTTGTGCATCTGAATTCCAGACTCAGGTCTCTGCTGTCAGATCTCTCCTTTTGGACATTCTCCAGGATCAGCCAGAGAATATATCTGCTCCAATAGTTTCTAACAAGATATTTCACCTGTTCCTCCAAGTGTATTCCCCTACTACTGTGCAGTAAGATTTTTGCCATTAAATTGGTTTTTGTTATTCTTATCCAGTGGATAGAGACCCTGGGATCAAGAGAGCTATACCATATTGTTGAATTGATTACTTAGTACTTTTTCTTTTGTTGTCTAGAGAGTTGAATGCTGCAAGCTTATATGTGTGTCTGAAAATTACTTGGGACTATTTATCCTGAGAGGACATCTATTTTATTGCAACTTTTTGCTACCTGGAGTTGCATAGGAACTCTAAACATGAAGGAATGGCTGTCACCAATTTGATGACTACAAGGCCAAGCATGTGGCTTTATCTGTGATTCTGTGATTAATAAGCAAAGTGAATAAAGGGAAGATTGCCAAGTACCTGTTGACCTCTGCCAAATTTTCAATGCGTTGCAATATTTGATGATAGTCACCCAAATGCCAGGTGTCAGACTTCTATAGCAAAGCCACAACTGCTAGGTGTTTGGAATCTAGGTACTGAGGAAGAGGTTAAAGAGCTTAAGTTGTGAGTAATGATTAGCTGCGTGTGCAGTTTATGCAAGGCAGGATAGTCCAATGAAAATAGGATATTTTCAGAATTAAAAACTCAATCTACTCTGTCAGAAATTAGTTTTAAATGAAATTTCTCTCAGAAAAAATAGAAATGCACGTGTAAGAAGCGAATCTGGTCAGGCCAGAGTTCACCTCTGTTTTTATCTGAAAACCTAAGAGTACATGTGATGGGAATTCATCAGGACCAAGGCCATATCTGCATTACCTACTCTCTTTCCAGACTCTGTCTCCCAAGATGCATTGAAGTCACAATACCCAGTGTTAAAACAGAAGGAAGTAAGACCTGCAATGGAAGTGGTATTGCAAATACCTATAAATTAGTGTAAATCACAATAACCGATCATGTGGCTGAAGAGAATAATAACCTGAAAATAACAGTCTAAACAAAACCTGACAATTCTGAATAGGTGTTTTCTTGAAAATTTTTGTCCTTGGTTCTCCAAATATGTGAATCCTTCTTTTAGGATGGGACTATCGAAGTATTCCCACTGCAGCAAACTTAGAATTTAGATCCACTGTCTTCACTACAGACACTGTAAAATGTTCCCGTTACTGTAATTGTTCTATACTGTTCCTGTCACTGTAATTGTGACTTATTAATTAGGATTGCTTTATTCTGCTTCTGGTTCTGGCTCTGACTTAGCAAGTCACTTCGTGCAAATCATTCATTCTTCACCTCAGTCTAGAGATTAAAAAATAAGTCAAAAAGCACCTATTTAATAGTATACTGTTGTATTAGTGGGAAGATGTACATTGTTCAGTTAAAATTTTTTGAGTTTCTGTGTGTAGCTGACGCATGCGGTACTTTGGAGTAAATGTTCTCTTTCGTATAGTGTGGCAAGGAAGAAATAAAGTAGGGTCAGCCAGTAGTCCTTAGTATGTCCCTTCTTATCTTCTTTAGTCTGCTGAGCCAAATCATCCGTAAAACACGAGTCTTACGCTGATCAAAAAAATGACCCAGTACAGGTGCACAAGCATGTAAGGGTACAGATCGTAATCAGTCAAGAGGCAGACAGATCTGACATTTGCTGAGAGCAACCCTATGTTTTATTGAGTATTCATGCTTTGTTGCATACTTAATGAGGATGAGCCCCTTTATATGCCAATTTCTCATTACAAATGTTGTTTTGCTGGGACTGTCAGCTGCAAATAGCTTGTGGCAATACATCTTCCATGCAGCAAATAAACATATACAACATTATAGCACACCCATGTTATTGCCACAACTGTAAACAACTAATAAAAGGAATGTATTTACTGTGCCTTAGAGTCATTCACTCCAGTAATATTTTTTCCATTTTCAAGTCTATTGACTTTATGGAACATTTGGCTTTATTTCATTGTACCATCATTGCTTATTGTGTCATCATTTAAGCAAAAATCATGCTATATACCTGCATATACAGTAGGCCACACATAACAGGATATTTCTGTGACCAGCAGGTGTATTGTGTATAATCTCAAAGACTGGGGAAATATTTTGTATGCATGGAGTAGTCACCGACCTCAGGACAACTGATGAAATCCTGATAGCAGGGCACTGATGTCATCAGATTGCTTCTGGTAGCATCTGGGCATGGGGGGAACCAGTGTTTTACGCAGCAAAAACAAACAGCGTAGCTGGATCTGCATGGAAGTCTGTCTCCCTGTTGACAGTGTTGATGGGACCAAGAGCTTGATTACACCTAAAGATGGTTTGGGTGTTGCTTAGTGGTATTTTGCTAGTTTTGAGGACAGAAAAACATGGTTATTGAAATGTATTATCTTGTGGATGTTACTGGACTGTTAGCACCTGAGAAAATCAAATCACGCTTTCAAGAAATTTCTCAGGGATTCAGCTGAGCTATATTTCCCCCTTCAAAGATGAGTTGTAAGAGCGAGATCCAGAAAGGATCTCCTGTATCAGCGAACCCCAGCCACTGTAACTTTGCTGACATATTCTCTTTCAAAACCATGCTTTGTTGGTGTTCCTTTATCACTAACTTCTAACTTAAGATTCTTTGTAATGTATTTTAACAATTTGTTCTCTGACTGCCATTATCTTTCTAGATTCAATAACTCCTCTTGCTCCCTTGGTTTTACCCCCTTGATTTATTCAGAGAGAGCAACTGTAGCCTTCTCAACTTTCTGCTTGGCTAAACAAGGCAAGCTCTTTTAGTCTGTTCTCATAAAATAGCCTCTTCATTCTCTTTTTGTCCTGGAAACCATTCTGTATTTTACCCAGTTTGAACTGATCTAATGTAGGGTGACAAGGACTGCACACAGTATTCCAGAGGAAACTTGTATCCAGTACAGTAGCATGAATATTCCTCTACATCCATCACAAAAATCTTGACAGAGTAATTTCAGGAGTGCATTTGCCCCAGTTTTCAGGGCCATTGTGCTTATGTATAATTTACTAAATAGAAATTCATGTATTTGTACTGCAACTTCTAATTGATGAGCATGCACCTTATAGAAGAAATCTGCTTTCTGAGTTTTTAAATTCTGAGCTTCATTTCCCCTTCTTATTCTGCAGTACTGCAAACCTGTTCACCCACTGGAAGATCTCTTCCTCTGCCTTATCCTTTTTTGCCACAATTTCTCAAATTACATCTTTGAACTTCTGTCTGATTTTCATTCCCAGGAATTCTATTTGATGCTGCACAGGTAAATAGCTTCTGTAATTCAGAGGGTAGTGAACATGCCTCAACTTCTGAATCTCCATGTTGTTGCCTCAACTGTTGTCTTAGCAGTGATCTTCACCTTCTCCCTCTTGGTTACTGTCAAAGAAAAAAGGACCAATGTACCATAAATTCATCTCCTTGCTGGCTCCCACTCCACCCCTTGGGACAGGTTAAATGCACTGACAATAAACTATCCTTGCTTTTTCATTTGGTGACTGAGTTGTGGGTGAATTGCATTCCTCTTTCTACTGCCTTTCATGAATGATACAAACTGCAAATTGGGTAAAACCTGACGAAACTAACTTTGCATCATGTTTTTTCTTCACACATCACTTACAATACTATTTTACAATGCAGAAGTATTACCTGCTGCTGAGGAATTTTAACTGCGTCTCCTAACTAAGCTAGTGGCAAATTGAAAACTAATAAGACGTATTTTGCATATCAAATACTGCTCTGGGGACAAGCTAACCTAGGCACCTACTAGATTGCAACTTCCTGCTCAGTAAAAAAGAAGTAATAAAGAAAATCATGACAGCTCATTACATGAAAGAAGAAAATCATCACCCAAAGCAGAAGAAATGCTATTTTATTATACAGTAATTGTGAAGGGATCTTAACATTTTTGTTCATGAAAATATTAAATATTTTCCAATGTTATCTGTAATAAATGTTATTCTGAAGGCAGAAAGATGAGGTAATATGCTTTAGCATCCAACAATACCTACAACACTGAAGCTATCAATGTAGTCAGTTGAGCCATCTAACTGTGCAGAGCAAAAGCCAGGTCGTTTCTTTTACTGTCAAACAAAAAAATAACATTCACAGACTTCTGTGGGTCTACCCTCACAGTGGATACCTTTGAAAAGGTATCTCTTTCCCCTCTGTTTTTGTATGAAAAACAATATTGACAATATTATTGAATATGGTCATGGGCAGTGTCCATCCTTCAGGACAGATACGCTTCAGAGCATAGGAACCAGAGCATCTTCCCATTTCCATGTTACAGCAATTTAGGGTTTAATCTCCATTAATCACAAAATACTGCACTTCAACCCTGTCACTGATGGAGAAAAGAATGTGGCCGACTTGTACTTCAACCCAGGAAAAGAGAGTAAGTAGGAAGAGTTACAGGGATAAAGTTCAGTATTTGAAATTATTAAGTTATATTTTACATATAATTACCTTGAAAACTAACCTATTTCATTGTAATTTAAGTAGAATTTATATAAATTAGGCACGTGTGACATTTCTAATTAGGTATACTTTAATGGTTAAATGATGAGTTTTTCAAATGATAATTGGGCTAGTTGTAAAATTTCAAGGTCTGTGATTTTAAAATTGAATTGCTCTTTGACTTCTGTAAAAGAATAGATTGTTAAGCAAGTGCCTCACAGGAGAGAAGCAGTCTAGGATATTATGATTTGAATTAGTTTTTCAAAGGAATTTAGAGTAGGCAATCTGTCCTCTGATCTTTCTTTGCACACTAAAGGTGTGAGTCAGTTATGCTAAGATAGCTTAAATTGAGAATACAGTGATTTAATAAACAGCTGGAATTGCAGAATTCCACATGTGAGGAACGTGATGCATTAATAGTGCCCTGTACAGGTACTCGAATAAATCCAAGGTATTTGGATTTTTTTTATATATATATATTTTTTTATATATATATATTTTAAATATATAGCTACTTGTTGTAGACGCAGTATAGCCTTTATGAGTTCAGAAGAAGAAATTGGGAACTTAAGGCAAATTGCATTATCACCTGGAATATTTATAGTCAACACATAGATTTTTTCCAAGCGCCCCATATATTGGTTCAGGTCTCTGGGAAGGGCAGTAGGCAAAGACAGGGCCTGTGTACCTTCCAGCAGTGCTTTTGAGTGAAAACCCTTGGGTCCCATGTAATTCCTTCCCCCTCCACACTAGCCCCAACAGCAGATCAGGGTGCAGTTCCACCGTTTGATTCTCTGGTGTGATTGCGGACAGAGGCAAAAGCAAGGGCTGGGTGTTATATTGCCAGTATGAGCCTGTTGAAGCACACACCCTTGTGAGAGCATGAGTCAAAAATCTGTTAACAAGCTGATGCCGGTACTCCGTTGACTGAAGGTCTTTGTGCAGAAACATTCAGCTCCGTGGAATACAGAAATGCACTCTGCAATGTAATAGCGAATATATTTGTCACAGCTTGGCAATACAGCAAACAGTGACAGTTTGCAAGTCCTTTCTACCACTGCAAATGATTTATTAGCGGTTTTGAGAGTTACATGGGAGTGACGCTCTTCATAGTTTCAGTAGGGTAAAATGGCCCAGGTATTAGGACTGTATGCTTTGAATCATGTAAAAGAGTAGGTTGTTAAGTCAGTGCCTCACAAGAGACAAGCAGCTTAGGATATAATGATTCAAAGTAGTTTTTCTGAGGAATTTAGAATAAGCAAACTGTCCTCTGATCTTTCTTTGCACATCAAAAGTATGAGTCAGTTATACTGGGGAAGTGTGGCCTTCTTCAAAAGAATGACTGATTAGCTAAATTTTTTTTCAGTCTCTGAAAGAAATGACTGGGGAAGTGGTAGAAGTTTCTAGAATGACGAGCCATTTGGAAAACCAGGATAGGGCATTCTCGCTTCTGATACAGAAATGGAGCCATCCAGGGAACCCGGGAGGAGCCGTGCTCAGAACAAATGAAGATGATTCCTCCTGTAAAAAGCAGCTGAGTTTAGAAAGCCGCTGCTAAAGGATACCCAGGAGTGCTGGAAGCAAGCATAGTTTTGAGATAGTTCAAGGGAGATACAGCCATAGAGTCAATGCCTATGACCTGTATCTGGCCAAGGAAGCCCCTGAACCAAAATTGTTTGGATGCTGGAGGAAAGACGGTATCATGTACTTTTTTTTCCCTCCCTTGGTATCCACTTTTGGATGCTGCCAAAGACAGAGCAGACTGTGCTAGTTGGACCTTTGATCTGGAACTATTTTAGCTGTTCTTGGATTTTTCCATATTTTAGAGTAGGCTTCCAATTTTGACTACTTCTCTGATGGTCAGTCGAATCAATTAGAAGATACCACTGCCTTCACCGAGGAAGCAAAATGTGAACCCTTATTGGAGATTATGTGAAACAAATCTTCCTTCCCTGTAGTCTCGTTATCATTTAAACTTTGAGCTCTGTTTTAATTAATTTTATTTTAATTGCCAAACCAGGAAAAATTTCTCACAGCTTCAATTAGAAGTCTGCTGGACCTCCCAGCACAGGCTCAGCGAAAGGTTTAGCTTGGGAAAAGTAGCTCAGTAAAGCTAACCCCAGGTCATGGTAGAATCTACTTCACTTTGAACATTGATTCCACTTCCTTCATCATCTCAGGTTGTTGTTGTGTCCCAGTCTCCTGGAGCAGCACTGCTTTAGTTGTTGTAAATCTGCAAACTTGGGTATATGTGATACTCCTTTAAAAGAAAACAGTATTCAATACCGGTCAATGAGGCATTCCCATTCAAATTGTGTGCTGTATTTGACCACACTGGATAGACCTCCCAGATTAATTTAATCTACGCTTACTGTCTTTTCTTTCGGAGTTGTTTCTGACAGTGTAAGCATGTTGATTTCATTGTATGCTGCTGATCTCTCTCAGGATTCACCAAATAATTAATACCAACATCTGTTTAGTATGCAAATACTAAAACTGTGTTGTCCTCAGATTGCCATTTTGATATGGGAAAAATTATGCTACAGTATGCATTCGATCAGATATTCAGTTCAAGCTTGTTTTGATGTGGGTTTTCTGCTTGATATCTCTGAAAAGGGAGATGGCAGCCACCTTGGTGCAATCAAGCACTAGCTCCTAGCCTTAAAAGCTGGAGTGTGGCCTGTAACTTCTTTTTTAGGTAAGGAAAAGCTATTTTAGATTATTATAAAATAGGTTATGTGGTTTTCCTGCATATAATGTACAAAGAGAATATAACAGAGTGCCTCTTCATATTGCAGCCATCGGACACTCACAGAGACGAACACTTTATGTACAACACCACGTGTATATAAGCATGGGGGTGTGTGGTCTGCATAATAAATACCTGTTCAAAGTATACTGCAGAAATTGTTGAAAATTTACAATTACAGTTATAGTCCAGAATTGCCAGAGGTTACACTGCAGCAGTCATACAGGGGAGAAGAGTGGCACCAGCATTTTATAAATAGGAGATAACTATTCCGGTAGTGTGGCAAACCTTGACTTTTTAATATCTACCACTGTGACACCCGAGTGATTTATGTGTATGTTCTGTTGGTACCACTTTATTCCTGAGGATAGGAAGCACTACGGCAAAGGTAAATAACAAAGTAGAACAAACATCTCAATACTGAGATGTTACACATTGTGAAAAACACTGTGTTATCACTTGAGAAAATTTGTTGTCATACAAGTACAGTATCATAACATCTTATGTTTGCAGAATCGTTGCCAAAGGCTCCCAAAGTTTTCATATACTCATGAAACCTAACTTATGCTTTCTTTACCAGTGGATGAAAAAGATACTGTGAGCCTTTGCTTGTTTCCCAGTAGTGTGAAAGACACTGATGAAACTGTCTGCAACATTTGCTAAAACTGTAAGTGCAAGATTCTGCAGCACTCAGTAGTTTCTTACGTTTTGTTTCGAGATCTTAGAATGAGAAACTACAGTGTGTCAAAGGGACTGTCAAAATGCTGTCAGGTTGTCTTCAAAACACAATATTAACTCCGAAACCAGTGTGGCTTCTATTGCAAGAATCACCTAGCTTTGTTCAAGAACAGAGTCCACTTTTGCTTGAAAAGTTCAAGCCGTGAGCTTTTTCTAATAATCTTATTGTGATCTAAGACTTGTAACACGTCAAAAAAACCCGCAACCCCCCCAAAAAAAACAACCCAACTTGACTTGCATAGTCAGGATTTTTTGTTAGAGGTGGTTAGCAATGTTTTGATAGGGCAGTTTTCACTGGAAAATTCAGATTCATTGTAATGGAGACACATCAGTCATAATGGAAGTCCAAAAGAGCCTGGAAAATTACCTTATTTTTTGCACAGTGGGTGCAGAAAAAGCTCTAAAGAAAACTTACAAGCCTTTTTTAAATGTAGTCATAAAAAACAGTTATATTTAAAACTGCAGGGCTGTTCAGGAATATCTGGGAACAATTTGCATCTAAGCACTGGAGCATGAATTTAGAAAAAATACAGTCCTGAAGGCCTTTTTTAATTTTAAGTTTATATAAGAAATTAATAACTGACTCAAATATAATGAAGTAGGTTTGAGATTAAAAAGAACTAGAATTTGTTGCATCAGTAATAAGGCCATGGCATCAAATTGTTACAGATCAAAGCTCAAACTAGAATGTTGCCCGTACTGGGTGCAGTCATGCCATGCTCTTCGTTTAAAGATAGTAATAGAGTTAGAAGGCATTTGGGGAGGTCTGCTGTCAGTGGTTGATAGAGATTGGTGAATTCTACTTTCGTCTGCAGAAAAACGTATCTGGAAGACTGAAGACTCATTTTGAGCTAATATTTGTTTAAAGAATATTTGAGGAGGATGAGAATCTGAAAACTAGATTGTTCAGTCTTTGGGTTTCTCTATACCAGGAAAGAGCATCATCTTAGATGATGCTAGTATGTTAGGTTAAATATGACTTTGGTTTTAGTATACACTAGGAAAGTAACATTTAATATGTATTAATGGATTGAAGTTAACCATGTTAGCATTGTATGGTTAGTCCCAACTCTAAAATTAATTTAAGAGCATTTATTTAATGCATTTTATTATGTTTGGCCTGTCTGGCTACTGAGCTCACTGGAAGAATATGACTAAATCTTTTTGCTTATTCTAAGGTTGCATGTATCATTGTTTTTGCTAAGAATAAGGATAATAGTTACCATTATTTTTGTACAGTACTAAGAACTACATGCCATCTTCTAAGATGATTCGGGTAAAGGTACTTTCCTACTTTATATCCTCACACAAGAAGAGTGAGAAGTTTTATACAGAACAGCCTACAATTCCAAAAAAGTATGTTTCTGGGGGATTTTACTAACCATTACTGTAAACCGAGACTTGGTGGTGAATATTTCTTTGAGTAAGGCAGACAGGTGGGAAGAGATCAGGCAAATGATAAGACATAGCACAGCATTTTTGCTCTAATTGGATAACCTCCGTGGAAGAAACTACCCGTCAGTGTTCACCAGAAAAAACCTTTCTATTGTGTTATAAAAGGAGATCTCTTCAATATCTGCTGGACTGCTACTTGCATGTTCTTATCACTTGCTTCCTTCCAGATATGTTTTGGTGTATTTGCTATTTCCTATTTTTCTTAAAGAAATTGTGGGGTATCTTAATATTTTTTCTACTTAACTATTGGAAAAGAGTGTCTATTCAAAACAGAAAATTGCAGCGTCTACTCAGAACTGAAATGCACTGTACTTGTAGTGAGAAGAAACGGGTTGAGAAGACAGCTTATGTATGTCATTTTCCTAAAATATGAGAAAGCTTCACCATTTCTGGAGAAGCTTCTCTAAGGTGGAGTCAGCGTCATCTAACACACTGACTGAAGGAGCCCTGTTCTATCCCACGGATGTGGCATTTACTACTGGAAGTATTGGAAGGTTGGAGGGGGAGGGGGGCGGGGAGAGAGAGAGATATGCTTCTGCTGCAGATGTTTTAACACATCGGGCTGTTTTCTCTCTCCCAGTATTTGAAAGTGACTGCTGCATACATCAGCATTTGATTAAGATATTGCCCTAAGTAGATCACTCTGATATACCAAATGATCTATACATAGAAAATAAAACTTTCCTAATAACCTTTTGGTATTTTAGCATCAGCTAATTTTCTGCTGAGGAGAGCAGAATGTGATTAAGGCAATGGAAAACATTTCATGGAGTGACAGGTGGTCATGAAATTATATTAGCATTTAAATGACCAAAATGGACCCTTTCCTTTCCTGGTCTGAGAATATCAGAAAGCGAAGAGTCAGGATTTGTCCTCTCCTCCCATTCCCCATGAGTTATATTTTACTTTAAAAACAGCTGTTAATTCTGTGTCACAAATTATGAAGGATTTAAAAGAGAGTGCCATGGCTCGCTGTAGATACTACTAGAAAACATTTTCCATCTGTGTGACATATTTAAAAAAAGCCCTCAGTCACTCAGAGAGCCAGATTTGTGAACTTAATCGGATGTTTTTCTTCTCTTGTTAACTAAGAATCAACTCTAGGGAGTGTTAAGATCACCATGATATTTATTTTAAGTGAGTGATTGAATGATTCCTGAGCTGCTCTTCTGGAAAATGAAGCAAAAGCAAAACCCTGCTTTAGAGGTCACCTCTAATTAGAGATCAAAAAATAACTGCAGATAACTTCATCAAAAATATAAATAACTAATCAGTACCAGTCCGGTGGCTTTGTTTTATAATTAGTTCCGTACAAAGTCTCCTTGAAGTCAGATGACAGTTGGGTCTCCTGCCTCAAACTTCACAAACGAACCAATAGTTTCAAGCTGATGCTCCCTTTGAACTGCTCTCCCAGGATAAATTACTGATGGCCTAAATGTTACATTTACATTTATTATTCTCCATTACCAAGAACATGTGAAGCTGCAAAAGATTAAAGTGGCAATTACTGAAGTTAGAACATTGGAAATGAAGTTCAAACACCAGAAATGAATGTTTGGGAAAACAGAAAAGACAATTACTTGAGGCCAATTTTAACTAAATAAAAGCAGTGACTTCTACATCAGAGAAGACGTTTACAGATGATCATTTCTGTGTTCATGAATCTTTGAATGAATCACTGGCAGCTCATGCACATGTGTTCAGATACAGTCTGGCTAAGACCTCAGTGGTCAGAAGGTCGACCGTGAGCCCTGGACCTTGACAACCTCAGACCTCAGGGGAGTAACAGCACTGGAGGGAATAAACTTGTCCTAGCAGTTGCTCTTTAGAAAAAAAGTCATAGATGTTACTGAAGTTGTTGATTATTGGGGGGGGTTTATCTTGGTTATCTTCCTGGTTTGCTTTTTGTTTTCCCCACTTCATAAAGTGCTGTTTTGTTCAGTCCTTTGGCTCATCGCCCTTGATAGAGGAAACGCAGTTCACAGAGCCCCATTCAGTTTAATTGAGTTTTTTCAAATTTGGAAGGAGAGGATGAAAACAAGAGATGTTCAGAGGAAGAGCGAGTGACTGTTTTGAGCAAGTTTTGGTCTCTTTGCACTGTAATCCATCCCCGTGTCATCTTGTCTGCAGCTACACCAAGGAGAAATTAATCTAGGCTCTGTGTCTTGAATGCAAGGCATCAGGGCAGGAACTGCACCCAGCCGGCTTGCAGGGTGAAATGCACCATCATGACAGGTGTAAATCTCTGCTCAAAACCTTCCCCAAACATTCTGTGGCTCCAGACGGCATGACGGGAAAGGCACTTCTGCCTTTGCAGAGAGCTGCGGCTTGGGGTGCAGAGGGAGCCGAGCCAAGCAGTTCCCACACCCCAGGCCCATGAGCAGAAAATGGGTGGGGTGCCTGTGCGTGGCTGGTCGCCTGCGACGTCTGCACACTGACACGGGCTCTCACAGCGGCCGCTAATGAGATTGTTTTTCAAACACTTCTCTTCACCTTTAAAATGATGAAATTAAGCTTCTGTAGTTATTAAGAGCTAAAAATAATGATTTGATTGTACGGCACATTGTAGTAGCAGGCGCAGCAGTGTATTGATCTGCACTGTGTCATGCTATATTTACAGTATGACCTGATCAATAGGCTATTTTTGAATCCAGGGTTCTTGCGTGTATGAAATTGGGATATTTTATTGTAAGACTAATGCACATGACCGAGTCACAACAGTGTAGTCTAGAGTACTGTACACAAGCCAGGTGAAGCAATGAGAAGGTCAGCTTTGTACCTCTTCTTTTTTTATTCAGACAGTCTTGCCTTTTTATTTTTTATGTCCAGTAAAAACAGAAATGCTGGTGCGATAGGCACAGTATAAATGCACGGTAGGAGACATTCCCTATCACACAGACCTTACAGTAAGCTCTGGAAGACAGGCAAAAGCAGGAGGAGGAGAGAGATGAGAGCAATGAAATGGTCTTGCTCAGGTCACCAAAAAGGTCAGCTACAGCTTTGAGGGCAGAACACCTTCCTAATCCAGGGTATCAAATCTGTCTGGTTATTTAATCATCTATGCTGTAAGTGGAAAGCCTTGGTTTTTGCTGGTATGCATCAAGAGAATAATCTGAGAACATCAGTGAAGCGATGTTATGCTGAACCAGTGAAAAGAAACACAGCGTGTCGTATACAGCAGTCGCACAGTTTGTCGTAGAATTTTTATCAGGTATTTTCTCTTTAAGGGAATAAGGTGCTACCACTCCATCTCGTGAGCCGACAATAACAGCTGCTTGAGAAACTCAGCCTCTAAAGGACTGCCAACGAAGGCCAGAAATAAGAATTTAACAAAGAGAATATATTGCTATTGAGGGTCATGGTTGCAACTAGCATGGTGTGTCGATCTGAATGCTCCCCGAAAGAGACGACAGAGTGATTGAACAGGGTATTTCATTTGGTCTCCATTCCCGTTCTAATAGGTAGGAAAAGAGATTGAGGCTAACAGTGATGCACTGAAGAAAAGTCTTTTGGGGACTCTTTTAAAAATTGATTTTGAAAGTAAATCCCCATGTGTGTATAAATGTGTCTGTTTCTGGCTTGTCTGCCTTCTATTAGTTTCGCTCGTATGAGTTTCAGTCAGTCTGGTTTATTGTTATGTTGAACAAATAATAATAGTATTAAGGTGTCAATTTGGGTTTATAAATTTGCTGTAACTTCTGAGACATATCTTAATTTTCTGAATAGCTGAAGCCATCTTTTGTGAGACTCTATAGCTGTAAGCATATTTTCTTATTAAAAATCTCCACCTACTCCTAATGTACTCACTTAAAATTGCAATTCCAGGAGGTAATCAAGACATTAACATGATAAAATATAATGTGCTTAGAACACTTTCCATCAGCTTCAGCAGTCAATTGAGGCCCTCCCACTTTATAATAGAGTAATAATTTTCCATCGTTCGGTACATAAAATGAGAGTTGTGCTTTGTACACCGGGTAAACGTGGAAAACAGCATTAAGAAAATCTAGCTATGATTGTGAAGAAACTATCCTGAGATTGGTTGTACGATGCCCAGAAGTTATTGTGCAAAAGTGGGGGGCTTGGGTTTAAGTGCTGCAGAGCATTGTGCTGATTTTTGATTACCTGCAATTTTGCATGCTTTCATTACAAAAATGTATTTTAAAAAGTCTAGTTCCTCTGGAAGTTAAAGCTTACTCTTTTCATTGATGGAGGTTTGTGTCAGGCTGTAGAGGAAGGGTACCAGAAACTCAGACCTTGGAAGCAGTGCCAAGTCTTCCTGTTGAAAACAGGTTTCTGAATTCCAGAGGAGCAACAGATTTTGTGATCTTGAGTGAATTCCTGCTGACCGTCCAAACTGCATGTGACAAACCTGATCCAAATCAGCTTTACTTCTTGGGTTTTCTGGTTTAGAAGATAACTCAGCCAAATGTATGAAGAATTCCAGGTGTTTGGGTGGGAAGGGTGGGAGCTACTTGAGTTTTGCTTGGTGTAACTGCAGTGTGAAAACTGTATCTAATGCCATGTTCCTGTGTTCAGGGCAAGCGCATAATAGATTCTGTTCTATGCTGCTTGAGGCTGACAACGAAGTTCTAATTTCTTATGAACTATGTCAAAGTCTAAAGAAAAGTAAGAAGCATTTGCTGTGCGCTCCTGTCTTGGTTCATGGATACAGTTCAAGGTTAACATCCCAAGAATAAAAATGCATAAACACGGTTCAAATTTGAAAGAAGCTGAGAGACAAAAGTTGTGTGTATTTAAAAGATGATTTAAGCTATCACCCTGTAACTGTGGATGCTGTTGGGAAACAGTCTGAGTGGTAAGGTTTTATTTCAGTGTGGCTAATGAGCCTTTTTCTGAAACAAGAATGTAAAGCTTCAGAAGCAATGTAGCTGTAGAAACTCAATGCTGCTAAAGAAATGTGCATAAGCTAAGTAGGTTTAGAAAAGTATGAGTCATTTCAGAAGAAAACATTTTGGAATGAAGAGAAGTTGTGGATGCTTGTATTTTTAAAGTGTCTCTAGCCTAAATCACTCCAATTACTCTCTTAGACATTAACAGAAGTTTGTATAAACAGAAGTGCTATCATATAAACTATAGATAATATAAACTATAAACTACCTGGCTCCAAAATTAAATAAATACATATTTCCATTCCTATTGATCAGTGTTTATTTTGTTATTTGATGTATTTGCAGAAAGATATCATACATAAGTCAGACAAGAAGAAGACAGGCTAAACCCTGCTCATTTTAAGGCATTGATTCAATTACAATTAGCAGGACTGCTTGAGCAAATAAACATAGACAGTGTTTGGCACTAAAAGTCTTTACAAACAATTCTAAATGGTATGGGGTAGAACCTCAGCTGGTATAAATCACTATTTCCATTAGCACCATCTTCAATAATTACACTGATTTACGCTTAGAGGATCTGACTCTACATCTATAGTTAGTGCAGTAAAATGAGTTATTTTCTTCCAGTATTTCAATTTCTTTTCAATAAACATATCAGAATTTAGACAAATCTGTGGAACCTGTAGTATTTTAAGATATTATATATCCATGCAAGTATAAGATTAGGAACATCAGTACCTAGGCCATAGATATATTAATTTATGTGTGCATATATCTATGTATATATCTATGTTAAAATTTACCATTTTCACAGCTGTGAAGAGGTCAGACACCTGCTTCTAAAGGTCTAGCCAAAGATTTTAATTGAAATAACTATATTTATAATCATCTATCATTCATCAAACGTAGACTTAAATCACCCTGTATAAATGATATAGTGTTGTGAATTATTGAAACTACAGAATATGTAATCTTACGAGTGCAGGGTATCTTGTAGCATCAAAATTACAACATTATGTGCATGTGTGTTTTTTCCTACCTTACCATGCCTCAGTCTCAGCAGAATTTGGGTTGTGGTGAGTGCTTTGAAACTGCTTGGCATCAAACCTAATGCAATGTAGATGAAGTGTGGGGACTTTTTCCGTAACATGCATTGAATTATCTGGAGCATTGTCATTGTCTGGAGCTTGGCATAAGCACAGTCCCAACAGTTTGAGGGAGCACTGTAAAGGTCCTGCCAATGCTCTGATGTGTACATCTTCCCGTAGTTCTCTGGAGGAAAAAAAATCTGTTACATTGTACAGAAATCCTCAGTGCAGCTTAGTCCTCTTTATAGCCTTAACGAAAGTTTGTCAGATCTAATACCTTAATTCTGGCTTGGGTTTTCTTCCTGGTGGTGTAATCTGTGTCTTGTGCCTATTCCTTTCTCTGAAGATCCAAACAGTTGATTGTAAAGTGCTCAGAGGGTACGTGCATTAACTTTTCTACTTGTACACAAGATACTGAACTGGCCTCTGAATTCTGGTGCTTTGTTGCAGGAAAGGTCAAAAGCCAAGTAAAACCAATTTAGATTTGACAGCTTTCAAGAACTGTCTTCTAAAATAGAAAGTAATTTATATTTTTTCCACTTTGATTAAATCTTACTGTGATAGCATGTATTTCACTGTATGTTTTTAAGTGAAAATATTGTCCACGGCACAAGAGGAGCCCTTAATTTTATCTAGGTTAAACATGCCTAGCTCTTCTTGGTGGTTTCTAACTCTGCAAAGGGCAGATCTGAAGAGGCAGGTTCTGGGGAAGAAAAGGTACTCACCTGTAATGGCTGGTAACAGATTAGGCTCTACAATATAATATTTCTTTCCCCTCACCAAAGGGTGATTGTGTAGAGAGAAATATTTTGAAGTACTTGAGCTGTTCCAGAGAGCGAAGACGAGTAAGATTTCTGATAAAACAGTTGGTACATCATTCTTGTACAACGTTAGAAAGAAATTAAGAGTAGTGGAGCTAGCAAATACAACTCGGTGTGCTGGGTTTGAGTGTTAGTGGGTTTTGGAGGGTTGGGTGGAGGGAAGTTTGGCAAAGGTGACTCTTTCATTGGGTTACCCTGTGCTGAGATGAGGCGGGAGAGCCTTCAATATTCACCTTAAGACTACAGGTAAAATATGCTTGAAATCTGAAACGCCTTACTAATCCTGCAGACAAAAAAAACCCAAAAACCGTGCTGTGTAATTAGTGCTATTGTATTTACCAGCTAAACAGAGCAGTTAAGGACAGGGGAAAAAATAATTTACAGGCACTAGTCTACTTCCTGGCACGTGTTTAGAGCTATTTGTTTAGAAGGGAAACTCTCAAGAAACCTCATGAGGCTAATGCTGATGCTTCTCAGCAAACCTGCAGTCCCACTACTGGCATTACTTCTCCCAAATTGAGTTTTTACAGAATGACAGATAAGACCTTGTGGGCAGCTGTGGGATGCCGTACAAAGGAAAGGAGCAACCCATCTGTGATGGCAGTCTTAGTAGTGATCAGGAAGCTCTAAAGAGAGAAAAGCATCCAAGTTTGTTTTCCTTTTAGAAGGTGGGGGAGGACTTTCAACCTATTCGCTTCACACTAAACACAGTACCGCATCCTTCTCACTAATAGATCTTGGGAGGGCCCCATGCTGCAAAGCTCTCTCCCTTCTCACTAGCTGCAGCTTCTTGTTAGGTGGTGTGAAGTCGGACCTCGGGTGGTGTTTTGGTAAGTATCAAGCTCTTTTCTCCTCTCTGTAAGATTAACAGCAGCTTTTGTTCCTCCCCAGGTGGCACAGGGGAAGGATTTGGGGCAGGTAGGAGAACACCACCGGCACAGCCTTGTGCTTTGCTGTAGGTGAATGCAATCAAACCCCTCACTTGGAAGGCTTCAGCTCTGCTTAAATGCTTTGTTGAATTGTACTGGGTTTTTTTGAGAAGTGTGTCCAAAAAGGCAAATGGTATCTGAGTAGCCTTGCTGTACGTATCAGTATCTACATTTACTGATAAGTGTTTCATGAGTGGTATTAACATCCACCCGCTTTTCTTTCATTCTCAGGGCATTTGCTGTGTTCCTTTAACACAACTAGCAGTGATATTCTCACATCAGGTGATGATGTTCTAGACTGGTGTAATTGCTCTGTTCAGTGTGAATCTGTATGGTCCTTATATCAAGCAAACATGATATTCTACTGTTGTAATATTAAAAATCAAGTGTGATGTGACTGTTTCTGGAAAAAACAGTATGTTCTGACTGCCCTGTTGACACTTTTGTCTTGGACTTGATGTTAAAACACTGCAGAATGCTAAGTTAGGGCCCAGGTGACTAATATGAGTTGAGAGATGATAAACCACACACAGGCTGTGCATAGATTTAAAAAAAAAAACCTCAACAAGAATGCGGACCTTTGTATATTATATGGATTCAGACAATATTCTCTTTCAGCTAGAAAGGGCTAGACATGATAGCCCCTGAAACAGAAAGGCACCAAATAGCCTCTCTCTAATTGCTGTAATTACCTCCCTGATACTTTCTTATGTGCTCTTACAAAAAAATAGACTGAAGGTGAGTAATTATACCATAACCTGCATGGAAAATATAGCACTATTTTTTTCAGGTTACAGCTGAAGATGTAATCAGAAGTAACTATTTGAGCTGTGATAGGCAAAGCAAGGTCTTAGGTAGAGGAAAGACTTTTTATTAATTTAACTAGTTAATTTATTAATATACACTGGATATAACCTATAGGTAAGATATATTAGCTCTGAGTTTCAGTCCTATCTGTAAGTTTTGTTTTTTAAATTCAGTTATCACTAGCAAAACTGGAACGTGGCTGTGCAGTTAACTTGGTGGTGGCATCCTGCCATTGCCTCAAAAAAAGAGAACATGATGGTAAACGGTTCATCTAAAACAACCATAAGATCTTTTTGACAATTTAGTATTTCTTTTTAGCTTCAGTTAAAGCTAATATCACTCAGAAGCAGACCCACTTAGGGTAGCTTTGTGGCTGGGGCACTTCATAGATTAATGAAGGAGCAGGTTCAAGTCTTTGGTCCATTCCAGAAAAAAGAAATTTTAACCTATGACTTGTCACTTGGGTGGACCATTGAGCTGAGCTCTTGTTATTCTAGGAGAAAGTCCCTCTATCCACCAGTGCAGCAAAACAGATGAAAATTGTGCTGAGTCAGATTCTATTATTTGTTCCCAGTATGACATAATTGGACATAATGATGTAATTGCTGTACTGCAAATACATATATCTATAGACAAAAACATCAGAATAGTGCCAATAGTGCCATTTTGGGCATAAAGTCACCTGCATGCATATACATAATTAATGTTAATTTAGTGGTCTAGAGGAAAGTAAAATATCAGAGCACTAAATAATAAATCATGATCCAAATTTTTATGCATTCTAGAGTGGAATATTACTACAAACCAGAAATCTACTTCTATACAAAAAAATATCTCTCATGACTTCTTCCCTCACTCCTCCACAGTTTGTACAGTGATTTCTGTCCACACAACATATGAGGGAGAAAACCGTATGCTTTGAGAACGATGATCTTGTTGGCCTCTGTGTGGGACTATTAGAAGCAAGCTGGCCCAGGACAGACACTTGGGCATACTTCAGTGGCGAGCAGCCTCATCTGCTGAGGAATCACAGTGTTAAAACATTGTGGTGTTCGACTTGCAGCCTGTTTATGTGCTGGCTAGGCTGGGGGAGAGACAGAGAAACAGTATTTTGGCAGTATTTTCTTTTTTATTTTTGTTTTAAATCTCTCCTTAATCCCAGAGCAAACAGAGGCATGGATATAAATACCACTTGAAGGAATGGGACATTTTGCAAGTATGAAGTTATAGACACAAAATGTGCTGTATGTTTGGTCTTCATAACACTTGAGTGTCAGATGGCAATGGATGTATCTAGTCCTACTGAAGCAGCCTGATATCTAGGTATTTCTGGCCCACTGGTAATTGGGGGCATAGCTGGTGCTGGAAGCTTCTCTGCTAATACCATGCTGAGATGTTTTCTGACTACTTATTGATTAGATCATTTTTATTTCACTGGCCTGTCTCCAGAGCATTTGAGTGTTTCCCAGAATCTGAAGAGTATCTTTAGAATATCTGAAATTTGTCAAAACATCAATGATATGATCATGTATTTTTTAACTAATAAAGCTTTAAAGCACTTTTTCCCTAGCCTGAGATCCCAACTAATAAAATAATTCAGTTTCACATAACAAAAACCTGATAAAAAATTGCAGCAACTGGTTTCACTGGTCACTTTTTTGCAGCAGCTGAAAACTGGTTTAGTGGACCAAGGAAGAAAGCTTATTTCTGTCATGAAAAGAAATTTTCCTTTTGAAGCTGCTCCTAAATACAGACTTCTGACAGTCTCTTAGTGCACACCGATTATTAAGATCAAACTCTAGGAAACACGTTCATCTCTTGATATGCAAGTTCTACAAAGTTCTTTCTCAAATGTACAGTGCAATGATGGGCCTGCCTGTGTTTAATCTTGAAGAGCAGTCTAATGTGGAGCCCCGTCCGAAGAATGTAGTGTTGATACCTTCATCAGTGGCATTAATGCTCAAAGAAGAAAGAGAAGATTCAACTCTTGAAACCTCAAACAGATCAGAAAGAATTTGATATTCTTGGTAGGCTTGCTTGATAGGTTGCTGGTTTTCAGTACTTCTAATGTATTTCTGAATTAAGTCACATATTATGGCCTTCTTTTGCCATACAGAACTTCTAGATAGGATACTCCAGCTAGACAGAAGTCACCTGAAGTAAAATTGCTGCAGGACAGGTATGCTAGGTTTGCCTAGGTTGAAAGTGATTGAGGAAGAACAATAGGGGGATTTCTTTGAGCACTAACATTATTTTTCATCCTGCTGGCTATACCAGCTTCTACAGCTAATTAAGCACAGGAAAAGACAATATTCACCAGATGCCTGCAGAGCCAGTCAGCAGATGGGCTACTTTGTCCCTAGCCCACGTGTGCATTAAAGGAATTTTTCTTGGAAAAAATGGTCAAAAGCTGTCAATTATGCATGATTTGAACATGAACAGATATGTTCCTGCAGCAGTGGAAATTGGTTGTGGCGCAAGTATTCTTCGAGATATGCATATGCCTTTTCTTTGAAGCAAATTGTTTAAAATAAGAGGAAAGATTGGAGCTTAGTTCTGTGTTGCCAGTCCATGGTTCTTTTCAGAAACCAAAGGCAGCCAGTGCTTATCCACAAATTAATGAAAGGCACATGACTCTAGGACTTTCCAGTCCTGAAATGCATGTCACTGGAAGTAATTTATTCAAGGGTTTGTCTTTATAACAGAGAAGGACCTCACAATTGCAGAAATTTCTTCTTCTGTGAGTGGAAAAAATGCTCCGAGGTTCTGTAAAATGTCCTTTCCCTTGTTCCCATGTAACAAAGAGATTTCTGGAGTCTTTTATACAGTCCAACAAATCCCAAAGCTTGAGTTAGGTTCATTCGCATCCAAACCTTAGCTAGTCCTTAAGGTGCAACCCTGGTCCCAGTTATTATTCTTTTACGTCAACTTGCATTGGACTCATGGCAGATGGAAGGTCTGATTCTGTACCTGTGTAAGCAGGACTAAGCTTAAAGTCACATCTTACAAAAATCAGCCATGATGTTAGATTATATAAAAGTGTATTTGTTTGCTGAGAATGAATAAATTCTGTCTATCTGTATTTATTGTGCACAGTTGCATAATAGAAAGATTTTTTTTTTCACTAGTTATTTGTAATCGAGCTGTTTAGCTTCATTATGAATTTATAACAATGCTGTTTTGGTTAGAGGAGAATTAGAAATTTCCTGATTAGCTTTTGACGAAGAAATCTGATTCAACTCCAGTTACCAGATTGAGTTAGGGCTAGCATTAGAAGTTCATTGGTATGCAATTTAAGCTGTGATTATTATGGTGTCAATGGTGATGAATCTTCCTGGATAAAATAAGTGTTGTATTACATAATAGAAAGACAGGTGGATAACAGATTAATACATCCACTCCCCTTCCCCTGGAGTCACAGAAGGGGATTCCAGGCTATTAATCAGGAAGACCTTCGGCAGGGAATGTTTCTGGAAGCTGGGGAGCTGTTTGGTAACTTGAAGCATTTCAAGATTGAATACAGATGTTTAGTTCATATTTTGTTGCTGCATTTAAGCCTTTTACTAAACACTTCTTCAGCATCGTCAGGCAAATTATTTAAGGCAAATTATTTTGAGATCCAGAACTGGTAGGTGCAGTTCCAGAAGCTGCCTTTGGCTCTGATTTTTGCATAGAAAGTTGAATTTGGCAGTGGCACAGACCGAGAGATGTGAAAGCCCCGCTGCACGTTCAGATAACACGAAAAAGCCGTGTTCCATCTTGATGTGTGTTAGATGTAATGTGCGTAGGTTGGGGAGGAATGGTTTAGACATTTCTTTTTTTTTTTTTTTAATCAAGGCTTAAAAATGGAAGAAATTACGTGAGAGCAAATTGTTGCTGGAGGATAGCGGAGGTACACGTGTTAGCAACTAGAGCAGAGGACTGGGATTCAGGAGAACTTTCCGCTTGCTGTATGTTCCTCTTCCTCTGACTTGAATAAATCATGTGGGGCTGTACACAGTACTTCTCAAAAGCACCTAGGAAAGCTAAACTCCACCTTGGATTTTTTCCTATCTTCACTCTTCCCTTACTGTGCCATGTTACCTTTGTATACCAAAGATGTTAATACTTCTCTGCCTCAAAACATCATGCAGGTCTTTCCAGTCCTGTGTTTCTGTGATTAATCAGTGCACACAGGGCTTTGAGATCTTTGATTGAGAATGACAATATCAGTATAAAACAGTTGTCCAAGATCTTAACAAGTACCTAGGGGTGCAATATTCAGTCACCTCTCTTTAATTACATTGCACTTCTTCAAGATACTCCATTTCATACAAATTTTTATTGAATCTGCCTTTTTCAGGGAAATTGTCATTGCCTTTTAGTATTTTAATTTCCAAGAATGTTTATGTGACATAGAATATACCATATTATTTGTACATTGTATGTATTGTGACATTAATCAAGGCATGTTTGCAGGCTAATGGGTAGGTTCATCCTATTTTGATTATCCAGAATGTTAGGGAGAAAAAAAGTTCGAGGAACCATGAGGGCTCGAGTTTGGTGTGTTGGGCACTGATGTTTGGCATCTTCAGGTTAGCCTGCTGCTAATTAAAGAAATTAGACAGTTGCAGAGAATGAGTAATTCTTCCTCCTTTTTAACTTAACAAGCAATCTGCAGTGCATGGCAGTGACTTCAGATGATTAGGGATTCATCTGTGGTAGCAGACAGCTTACTTTATAACTATCTGCCTATGCCTCTTGCTTCTTAAGCAGCCCTCCCATAGATCCACTTTCTAGCAGCTCTTAGCAAACACCACACCATCTACTGCTAGTCTGCTCTTATTCAGGACTTTGTTGTTATTATCATACCCATACTGTGTTTACGACGACAGTGTCAAACGAGCCGATCGTAACGATGACAATCTGGACCCAAGGTGAAAGGCACTGCGCAGCAATTGAATACAGCTGCTCCACAAATGAAACACTTTTTTGTTATGAGGAGCTCTGTGGGGAGCGACAAAAAATTGGCAACACGATTCTCAGTTTCTCTTTTCTTCGACATACCTGTGTGAGCTTGAGGCTCTCAGCAAGTTTCTTTTGGCAATCAAGAGAGCCTATAAACATGCTACTGCTAATTGGGCCTGTCTGGGAGCAATGCAGACCTCTTTTTTTCCAGAAAGCTGAAAAAGAAGCATTAGAAAGTAGTCTCTGGAAAAATCCAGAAATTTCTGTCCCTAATGAAAGCAGAAATATAGGCAAGGTCTCCTGCTAGTTTGCACTCTTTGTTTCCATTCCCATCAGGACTGGAATACAGAAGCAAGCAATAATTAAAAATTTGCAGATCAAAAGTGATTTCAGCTAGTCATTTAAAAATATATATGACTTATTTAAAAAAAACTGTTTAGTTTTGGGAAAATGTCAGCATCAGCTTTTATTTAATTTGTCTCCCTGAGCTCCTACTTATGGCTGAGCAAAGTACTGTCATCTGCAAGCTGGAGCAATAGTATGGCACTGTGTCTTCTGTAACATTGCCACGGCCGTCAAACATTATCAGGCAATTATTCTGGAATATTTGCTTTGACATAAGTTCAGTACAATAAACTAGCACAAGGTTAAAGACATCACAGGTGTAATGGACTTGTCAAACCCTATAAGGAATTTGTATAATACTGTACCTCACCTATCTCATGAGGTTGTAACAAACCTGCCAGTTCCACAGCAGGGAGTCAGTGGGCTGGAGTCTACACAGTAAAAAAAAGCCACATTCTTATTGTACTTTTGTCTGTTTCTTCTATTTTAAATGTTTTCCACCCGTCAGTGAAGGCTAACTTTAAATGATGTCATGTATATTGGCTTGGCCAACAAATTCTGATCCCATTAATATTCTGAGTATTCAGAAACTGTGTCCATTCAGAATTGCGATGAAATGCCAAAACCTTCCTGTTTTAATGGAACAGAAATCTCACAGTATTTAGTAACAGGATGGAGCAATCTTCTCTGGATCCCCAGGCTGCAGCAAACCTGGGGGAAGCTGCTAACTCACATGACTGAGATCCTTGCCACTGCCGCCTGCACTTGAATTGCTGCTGTGTCTCAAGCCAAAGTCCTGTCAAGTTGAAGAGTCAGTGCCACTTTCTTTGCAGAATTCAGATATCCAGAGGAAGAGTATAAGTCAAAATTGAGACTAGTGGAGGTGGTTGAAATTGCCTTGCAAAACAAAGGGACTTACAAGTTTTGCAGGGCATGGGCAGTGGCTTCAGGGGTATGTCTTTTTTAATTAGGATTAAAAAGAAGTTAGGTAACTGCCTACAAAGGCAGATTTCTAAATCAGATAGGTATTGAAGTGAAGCAGGTACAGAGCAGCTGTGGGCATTTTCAGTGACTTAACTTTCAAAAAGTAGGAATTAAACATCGATTGCTATGGCAAGAAACTTAGTGATGATCCGCTGTTGCTGGGAAAAGTTAACTGTGTCGTCTTTCCACGTGACATGAAAGCTAGAGGGGGTTTTGAAGGTGGAAGTGTGGGGTTCCCCACCCCTACTATCAGTGATTCCTAGCTGTATTTATATCTGAATGCCTTTGCTCTTGCAGCTTCCATTTGAGGAAGAAAAGTGCTCTTTCTGTTACAGGTTACATATTTAAAAATAAAACCATTAACATGCCCCAGATGGTAACTTACAGTTTCACATGGCTGACATCCAGAGATGCTTAAAGACTTACAGAGTCTTCAAAGCTGAAGATGCCCCTGTCGTAGACATAAAGTCTACGTTTCTCCATTTTGCTGTGTAAAAGAGCTCATTTGAATGAGAAGCAATATTCCTTAATGCAGTGGTACTATAGACACTGGCAGCTGAAACAAAGCAGCTGCCCAAGGAGTAAGGTTGAGATCTGTTTTGCTGCCATTGTGTAATCCCTTCAGGTGGGTGACGACTGGAATGAGGCAACTGCAGGGGTAATGCCAGGCCATGACCATGCTGGGCGAAAGGAACGCAGGTCTTGGGGGTGTCAGTCAAGGCCCTTTGTCAGCTGCCTCATCACGGGGAGCGGAAGCAGATATAAAAGAGCAAATCATCTCCTGTGTTGTTGAACTGTCAATAATGACAACAGCTGCTGCCCAAGCAATCTGAGAAGCAGATGTTTCCAAAAGATGGGATATTTTTTCCTGCTTTGAAAGTTATTTGACAATCTCTACAAACAGAGCAATACTTTTCTCCACCTGAAGTTCCTTGAGATGGCAGCCGTGCTTAGAGCCGTTTCTTGTAATGCTTGAGGGGAAAAAAAAAAAGTAAATCAAGTTCAAATCTAAATGTAACTGTAATTTGATGTAGAATTAGGTTTCTGATTTATTTTCAGTAGAAACCATTGCTAAGGGGCGTTCTCATTTGCTCACCTGCTTCTATTCAGAGCTATGAATTCTGGAATTAGAGATCAGTCATCTCTGTTAATGCTTTCTGAACCATGTTGGAAGATGTTCTCATGCTTAGAATATCACAAAGCTGTGTTCTGCCCTGTTCCAGCTGTTGCTGGAAACACCACCCTGTTAGATCTGCATATGTTGTGATTGCCTAATACGGCTATGTCAACATACTTTGGGTTAGTAAAGACTCCCATTTTGAGTATTGTCACCCAGATTGTTGTGACAGTATGGAAAGGGAAGGGGAGCAGTGACGAGCCTGGTAGGCTGTAAACTCTGCTGGGGTGATGATGAATAGCTAGAGGGAGTCATCTCTTGACGTTACTCAGCTGAAAGCAAGCCATGGGACTGCAGTCTGAGGCATCCTGTGATACATTTTCATGTGTATCAGCTTTTAAGTTTTCCCCTGAAGGTTAGGAGTCATACCAGTTCCTCTTACAGCTAAGAGGAATTTTGACCTCTATAATAAGAATTGCCCTGGATGCTTTGTGCATGTGCATATCCAGAAGACTGTTGCAATCACATTGTAAATGCAAATGCCTCCCAGATATATCCTGCACATTTTCAAAACTGGAGAAGACAAAAATGTGGCCCAAAGGATTCTGTCCTCTTACTCATTTATGGATGTAGATTTTTCTTTGGCTGTGTTAAAGAAAGTCTTTAACCCTTCCAGTTGGCTTCAGCTCATTGCTTTCATTTCCATCCGTCTTACTGTAAATTTTCTTCTGCTCACTTCTTCCTGGCACACGCTTTCTCTTAAGCTGAGTATTAATCCTTATTCATTTATCTTCTACCTTAATTATAGTAGAGGAAATCGTGTCTTCAGATCGACACACAGGAGGAACCTTCCACACACCAGTGATCTCTTCTTCTGTGCACAGCTCAGCTGTCCCCACAGCACTGCCCCTCCGCCACTTCCACTCGCCACTGCCAAGATCTCTGCTTCGTGCTGATGCACAGTAGGGCCTGTGTTGGGAAGGCAGTGACAAAATTGGCAGGTAGAGAGCAAGGGGGAGACAGCAAGCTTGCGAAGAACACAGAGCAAAACCTGTTTTGTTCTGTGGTAGAATCTTCATTTTGTCAAAATAAGAATAGATTCTATTTAATTACTGTATATGGTTGTGCATTTGTATAGATTTAAGTATATTACATACATACATACATATTACACACATAAATATGTATATTAACTATATACATACACAAATGCATGCATGGTCTCATATATATGTGTCTGTAGGTATATTTGTGTGTGTATATGAGAGCCCTCCCATAGACTTTACCTGGTGTTGCTTCCTGTCCATAGTTGTTTAAACCCTCTTGTCTTCCCACAGAAAAACTGCAGATAACAGCTAAGAAGAGTGGTAGTTAGAAGCAGCTTCTTTGGAGAAACAGCTGCCTTATACAAGGTGGTATAATATGAAGACCTGTAAAACAACGATCTGTGAGCTTTGAGTTGAAAGCTGGTTGAAAAAAGCTCTTGTTGACATCTAGAAATCCTGAATCAACCCACTGAGGGGTGGGGAGGGGGGGAGATGAATCTCTGCCTGCATTCCTTCTGGGCCATGTACTTGTTTCTTTTTTTCTTCTGTCTATGCTTATGTTTTTGAAGCAAATCTGCCTGTCAGGCCTTTAAATCAATACCATTAAAGCTCTGTTTGAAGGTAAACTATTTCAAGAGGCTGGCCTGCGCTACCCTGCAATTATGTCATGTGCTAAGTGAGTGAAACTTTCAAAGGTATTGAAGACTTCTGGGTTTGTTTTTTTCTTTTCCATTTCACTACATGACATCCAATGATAATGGCCTTAACATGATGGGAAATTAATTGAGAGCGCATTTCTACACTGCCATAATTTCATCATCCATCCTATCACTGCTATTAGAAGGAATACATAACCCCATGGGTGTTTTGAGATAATCTCTTTTAGCAGAACTTACGGTGTAGAGGTTACATGGTTAGCTCCTTCCATCAGCTGGGTGTCAAATCACTGTCAAAAAGAAATTACTGGTGTATTCATTTTTTTAGCTTCTAGCCTTGTGCTGCGGTGCAGGAAATGATTTGTAGGGAGCCATTGGGGAGAGAAGAGTGCTCATGACCATTGAAGGCTTCTCTTACTGAGGTACTTAGCAGAATCATTGCACGTTAACACGGACACGTACAGCAGCATTTTTGGTCTAATGCCTGTTCCAAAGTGGTGTAAAAATTATGCTTTCTGACTCATCATGTTGTAACGGGGTAGTAAAATAATCATGTTCCAGTGGATTTGTTTATTAAATTGCGTTTGCTGAATTTCCCCGTGCTGACTACTACAAAGCAGGTTTTCTTAAATCCCTAGTAACAAACTAGCCTTCCTAAGTTCATAACACCGATGCCGTAAAATGATTCAATTTTCTTCAAAGCCTGTTGTTTCTTCTTTCACATTCTTGAATGACTTTAATAAATCTTAAGCTGATCTATAAAGCATACTGCAACTGAGAAGAACGGTTTTGGAAATGGTTGTCATGGACTGTACAACTTCTCTACTTATCTTGCCCCTTTTACATGCATTCTGCTCATTTTCTGAATTAAGTGCTCTTTTCCTGCTCTCCTTCTCCCCGGTAGTACAGTAAATTGGGATAAAATAGAGTTTTTATCTTTTTTCCTGTGTCACCTGTAGCAAAGTAGTAACAGCTTTGTGAAACAGATTATAGCCGTGATTGTGGCATACTCCTCAGAAGCTGCACATGCTGGGACTTAAATTTATGCTCGCTGAAATGTTACAGTTAAAATAATGTGAATTTAGATGAAAGATGAACTTTTGTGAAAATTCTCCCCTTTTTCAGTTGAAACTTACTGCTTTTAAATACATACTGAAGAGCGCCAAACTTTGAATTCTTCCCTTTTTCCATTATTTTCTCCCCCTTTCTACTTTGCTGTTTATTGCGAAAAGGAAGAGAGGTGCGAAAACTGAAAAAAAATCAATGCATATTTTAACTATCTAAAATGCACCTCTTTCTTTTTATAGTTATTTTCCCCTTAAAGTCATTCATGACCCTTTAATCTTTAATTAGCATTTTTGATGCATCAGGTAGGATTATTGCTGATCTCTGCCTGCATAGATCTTGTGATAATTAAGCAATAATCATGCTTAATTTTTCCTGTGCAGCCAGTTGACATGACTGAGTGCATGCAGGATGCAAATTATTTGTGTGAAAGTGTGATTTTTGCCAGGTCTCCTCTTCAAAGTGGAATCACAGCTTAAATACAACCCTGAAGATGCCGCTTCCTCCTTTCCCTTCCCTTCTGCGCGACATTCTCTCTCTAGAAAATACTTCCCTCTGCTTAGATTCCCCGGTGGGATTTCTTTTGATTGCTGCTGTAGCAGCAGGAGTTAGCGTGACGAGGAATTCAGAAGCCCTGAACAAGCAGAGCTTGCTTTCGCTCCTCTGCTGTGTAGAAAGAGAGCTCAGGGTGCTGCGTTTCCAGGCAAGGAGCCTCCTCCGCCTCCTGCCACCATTTGCAGCTCTCCCAAGGTATTCTCTTCTGTGTGCATCGGCGTGTGGCTGCAGAGCACCTCAAGAGAGCAAGGCTGTGAGCAGGCCCTGATCTGGGCAACATGACTTCACAAATCAGCAGTCGATCATTAATGGGAGCAATGTTTTTCTCTTCTCCTGTGTTATTGCGCACCTGGGTTAGAATAACGTTCTTCAAAATCCCTCCCCAGGCAACCCCGCCAAGAAGATGTGCTGTGACTGATTATATATACAGTGGAGTAGTCCTGTGGCTGAGGTCCCTTACAAAGGCTGTCCAAAATTCAAAGGACAGTTGCAGGGCTAGCATAAATGTAAATGAAAAAGGAGGAGTGGCTGAGAGCTAAATAAAAATGCAATTCTCTGGACCACATTTTGTAGTAATACTTTTATGAAAGGGAAAATACCCTTGCAAAATGTTGAGGTGTATCTTTTAGAAGGAAAAAAACATCAAAAATTCCAGGTACGAATCATTCCTACTGTTATTTTCCCCATAAGGGTATCAGATCTTCTGGGATTTTGATGGGTTTTTTAAAGGGAAATTTTAGGAACCTTTTTCTTGTGTCAGCTCTGCCACAGGCTAAATATGGTAGACAAGAAGAGCAACATCTTCTTGACTAAAACACACATAAAAAAACCCCCACCTTGCCTTTTGTAAGCATTAGGCATGAATGCTTGCAGGAGCAGAGGGAACATCTGTCTGTTGGGATGCAAAAACTTCCCTATGGTTTCGTTTACAAGCACATAGTGTAACCATTATATAGCTTTGGTTAAGACAGCTCCTAGCCTAGCATAGCTACCAAAGAAGCTACAATTACTCAGCATCTTGCAAACCACTGCTTTGCAACTGTGCGAGGACATCAGAGCTCTTACTGGGCTCAGGCCCACAAACAATTCACTACCTGGGTAGATTTACTTGAGAAAACATTTGTGTGACCAACAGGGGACTGAAACCTTCCAGGACACGAGCCTTGGCAAGGAATCAGTGCAGTGGTGCTCTCTTTGTTACTTAAATAATACCTTTCCATGAAGGTATCTTTGACAGGAAAGTAAACTTGCAGTTGGTTTTATGCATTAAAAAAAGGCCTAAATTCCCATGTTCTTTATTTGCATCATATTTATTAGATTTTTAATTTGTTACTTTCAAAATTGTGTGTTGCTCTGTCAACTGTTTGTTACAAGATTTCCCTTAGGGGAAAACGGAGCTTCATATCCATGCTCGCATATCACAGTATGAATAAGACTTGCCACACTCCAGTTGGCAGGTAGGGAATATTAGTCAATAATGCTGGAATATAATTGGCTTTAGCTTCTCGTGTTGTGTCACTAGATACAGCTTCATTTTTAGGGAGACTGACCTGAGAAACAAGGACATATTTCAAATTCCAACAGGATTAAGTCACTGCATTAAGGGGCTCTGATAGAGTTCAATTGTTGCTATTAAAGTAAAATTCCTTTTTTTTTTTCTTCCGAAATAATCAGTGGTTTCAGTGGTGATGGTTATTTTTTTTGCCGTTTGTCTTAAGACATTTAAATGCTGACAATTTTGATGGGGACAGCTGGCTTAAAAATAATATCTGTTAAATTTTATGCCAAACTCCATCTGAACTGCAAGGGATAGTTACTGCAGTTCTTAAAATAAAAAAATAAAAAAGCAGAACTGCCCTTTTAGTCCTTCTTTCATAGCAGGAGCTATTATTGCCTTTATTGTTGCTGCATTAAACATATGTTTGAATATGATCTTCTAACTTTCATCGCTGTTGGGTTAAGAACACAAAGAGCATGCCCCCGTCCTGATTAGCTAGTCTTGTACAGTAGCACAAAAAAAGCAGCAATGGTAATTTCTCAGCTCATTAGGTGCATATTCATCTTAATGGGGCATCAAAGTTAAAAACTATAATGCCTTCCTCTCATTTAATACTCCAGAGAACATCCACAGTAACCACATGAAAGCAAAAAGGATTTCAACACTGGAGCTGCAAAAGTAGGTGTCTTCGTTCCCTCCAGGCAGATAGAGAAGAGAAGAGAGAGAGAACTACTTTTTATCCTTATCCTGGCCTAACTTGCCTTACTGTGCTAGTCACTGGTCACTGTCATTGTGTGAATAAAAATGTTGACCTCTGCTAGTTTTTCTGGTAGGTCAAATTTTAAATCCGTAGCCTGCAAATATCTGACATCAGCTGAAGAGCACAGCGTACTGACATAACCTCCAGAGGTTATTTTATTGTTTACGGGTAATTGGACCCTGATACAGAGACCCTTCATTACAATGGAAAACTCGAGGTGCTTTGAAACATTTGGGTAAACAACCTCCATCCTTAAAAATACTGTCTTTGCATAAAGTAGTTGTGCCAGCTTAAGCTCCAAGCTTTGAAAAGGCCCCATTTCCTGTGGTTTAGGTAATATCAGTGCCCGATTCATGCTATTTACTGAAACAACAGTATTTCCAGAATCTGCTTCTAAAAGTATTTCAGAGCTAGCGCCCAGCATGAGTTTTTGGGGCATCTTTACAGCTGTAAAACTAAGCCATGTGTGAATGCCATGCTTCCTGACTTGACTGTGCGTGTGTGGCGGGGGATGCTCTGCTGGCTTCCTGCCCAGGGTGCACCAGCATATGCAACTAAATTTACTCATGGTTGTAAAACTGTTCTGCAACATGCTGATTTGAGAAGTTGGCTTTCTATCTCTGACAGAGTCATAGAAGAGAATGTAGTTTGTATTATATGGTCAGTTGTGTAGGATGCAGTCTATTGAAACATCATAGTATGAGCCACAATCTCCCAAAATTCTCAATAGATTTTGTTAGCCTCTCCTAGCCGTAAAATGACGGGCTAGGTTAAAATAACTGCTGGTAGCATGTGTGTTCATTGAGGACTGCAAATAAGTTTTTCTTCCAGATTGGTGAAGTTCTCATTTTCTTTCAGTTCTACCACCCACCTTAAAAATGGAGAAAGGCTGCTTCTTTCTCCAATACCTCTTCTTTTCTTTAGGATCTAAAATGAAAAATTCAGTATAGGACTATATTCCATCAATGTATTTTGTTTAAAAGGTAACTTTTATGTATATAATTCCTACAAGGCATTCATGTAATGACATAAATTTAGTGAAATAAAACATTAGAGAAATTGATCACATAACTCAGAATAGTTTTGGTGGGGAATTAGTAGAACAGAGAGGCTTGAACAAAATGAAAAGACATAGGAGAAGTTTTAAGGTAGAAGAAAAACTACCAGTGAAGCAGAAATACAGGGAAACTCCTTCAGAAATAGGATGAGAGAAGGCAGGGTGGATCCATCCATTCAAAAAGCATGAATCAACAGAATAAGACAGAAGAAGCAGCCAGAAAGCATAAGTTCCTCATCTGATTAAACTGGTTAGGGTTCTCTGATTTCAGTAAAGCTGTATGAATTTAATGTCAGCTGGGAGGATTTGTCCTTAAAACAAGGGGTGGGTCAGAGATGAGTGATAATCTTAAAGAGGACGGAGCAAGAGAGTACGAAGGAGAAGGTAAAGCAAGCTCTGAAATGCCTATGGATAGGATACACTAGTTTGGGCATGGTGGGTGGGAAAAAAATGGCCGGGAGGGATGGAAGGGAAGGAGGGATATTTCTTTTGAGAGCGACTATAAGGCAACCTCCTGCTCCTATACGCAGAACTTGGACCTCAATGGATTAGGTTCTATTTTGTGGTCTTGACATCCTAATTTTCTCCATAGTATTTGGTTATGGAGGCCTTTGGATGAGAAATATTTTGAGAAAGCAAGCTCTTAGCTCTAAATTACTGGAGGGAGGATTGCCATGTTCAGGTAGTGGAACTCCATTGCTGTGAGCAACAGCAGCAACGTACATACAGCCAATTATATAGCACGTGTCCTCTATTTTTCTTTTCTTTTGGCAGCTCAGTTTATTGTCCGGTTTAAAAATTTTCTATATTGCTTGTGCACTTAATATTTTATTAGGAAAAGTGCAAAATAACCTATTGATGCATTGCATCAATAGGTGTTAGAGAAATCCGATGATCCAGCAGCTATATTCTGCCTTTGGTCATCATGCATACTCGTTATACTAGCAAATTCTGCCACATTTCAGGGTTCTGTACTAGCTTTCAGAAAAAAGATGGGTTTGTGTGAAATCAGTTGACATTTGAGCAGGATTTGGATTGATCACTAGGATCAGGATGCTTTAGTTTTCGTGAAGTAATTTTTCAATCTGCACTGAAACAAATTCTGTTGGATTCCTTTCATTCCTGGTGAAGGGATTCCTGGGGGAAGCTGAGTTAGCTCTGTTATGGAAGAGGTAAGACTAGACCTACATACTGGTTCCTTCTGGCCTCTGGATAAAAATTTAAACTAGTGGCAATACAGGTTGTTCTGCTCAAGTCATTAATGCTGTACTGATTTTAACACTAATAAGGAATTAGTCTGTGTATTTAAAGTTGTAGATGAATTTTGAGGTCCAACTGAAAGACTTCAGTTTAGGTATGTAGACCTACTGTTTATAATAGCTTGGCTTCTGGAGATGGATCTGTGTGGGTGTGAGACATAGAATCATAGAATGTTTTGGGTTGGAAGGGACCCCTAGAGGTCATCTAGTCCAACCCCCCTGCAGTGAGCAGGGACACCACTAACTAGATCAGGTTGCTCAGAGCCCCATCCAACCTGGACTTGAATGTTTCCAGGGATGGGGCCTCCACCACCTCTCTGGGCAACCCGTTCCAGTGTTTCACCACCCTTGTTGTAAAGAATTTCCTCCTTATATCCAGTCTAAGTCTACCCTGGTTTAGTTTAAAACCATTACCCCTTGTCCTGTCACAGCTGGCTCTACTAAAAAGATTTTCCCTATCTTTCCTGTAGGCCCCCTTTAGGTACTGAAAGGCCGCAATCAGGTCTCCCCGCAGCCTTCTCTTCTCCAGGCTGAACAAGCCCAACTCTCTCAGCCTGTCCTCATAAGAGAGGTGCTCCAGCCCTTGAATCATTTTTGTAGCCCTCCTCTGGACCCGCTCCAACAGTTCCATGTCCTTCTTGTGCTGAGGGCTCCAGAGCTGGACGCAGTACTCCAGGTGAGGTCTCACCAGAGCAGAGTAGAGGGGCAGAATCACCTCCCTTGACCTGCTGGCCACGCTTCTCCTGATGCAGCCCAGGGTACGGTTGGCCTTCTGGGCTGCCAGCGCACATTGCCGGCTCATGTCCAGCTTTTCATCCACCAGCACCCCCAAGTCCCTCTGGGCAGGGCTGCTCTCGATCCTTTCTTCCCCCAGCCTGTACTGATACTGGGGGCTACCCCGACCCAGGGGCAGGACCTTGCACTTGGCCTTGTTGAACCTCATGAGGTTCACACAGGCCCACCTCTCCAGCCTGTCCAGGTCTCTCTGGATGACATCCCGTCCTTCTGGTGTGTCAACTGCACCACTCAGTTTGGTGTCATCTGCAAACTTGCTGAGGGTGCATTTGATCTCGCTGTCTAAGTCATTGATGAATATATTGAACAGCACTGGTCCCAGTACGGACCCCTGAGGGACACCACTCGTCACCGGTCTCCATCCGGATATCGAGCCATTGACCGCTACCCTCTGGATGCGGCCAGCCAGCCAGTTCCTTATCCACCAAACAGTCCACCCATCAAATCCATAGCTCTCCAATTTAGAGAGAAGGATGTTGTGGGGGACCGTGTCAAAAGCTTTGCAGAAGTCCAGGTAGATGACATCCATTGGTTTTCCTATGTCCACTGTTGTTGTCACACCATCACAGAAAGTCACTAGGTTCATCAGGCAGGACTTGCCCTTGGTGAAGCCATGCTGGCTATCTCAAATTATCTCCCTGGCCTCCATGTGCCTTAGCGTAGCTTCTAGGAGGATCTGTTCCATGATCTTCCCAGGCACAGAGGTGAGGCTGACAGGTTGGTAGTTCCCGGGGTCTTCCTTTCTACCCTTTTTGAAAATGGGCACAATGTTTCCCTTTTTCCAGTCACCAGGGACTTCACCTGACTGCCATAGAGAAGGCCAGCAGCACAGAGGTGATACCGGACATATCAGAGCTGTATCCTTGGGAGTCAGTGGCCTTTCTTTTGGGGGAATGCAGAAACTTGAAAGAATCATTTCCTATCTAAAACCCCAACCATTGGCTCTGCTATGAAAGGAAGAGGAGATAATAGAGAAGATAAGGTGTTCCAGTCCTCCTTTACGTTAAATAACAGATATTCCATAATTTATATTGCAAACTATGTTTTCTCCTGAAAACAGGAGTCTATAAACAAGCAGGCACCTGCTCTGTATGACCTTGTAGAGGCTCTGTTCTTTCCCATCTGACACCCTTTCTGGGTAGTTGTTACAGCCCTTTCCTTTCTCCACAGCAATTTTTTTAACAAGCAAGAATGGTGCTTCACCATGCACAGCTACTTTAATGTTCTCCCTTTTTTTGCAACGGCTGTGGTGTTAGGATACTGGAGCATGTGTTGTTCTTGATATCATCATGGGCATGTATGGAAAAGGTTTGCATGTCATTAGTTGGCCATGCATAAACTAATGTCAATCCCGGTTATATTCATCAGCTGGAAGATAAGAAGTGAAGCTTTTTAATGGAAGGTGAGCACTGGTGCTGTGGCACGCTGAAGACCGATGGCTTAGCAAAGCTGAGTCTTTCTGGGAGAACCAGTAGCTGCTTTGGCCGCATGCAATGCAGTGCACTGATGTCCCTGAGCCGCAGCTTACCGCTTCATACCAGTAAACTCCGTGCAGCGTGTGTGAGTTTCCACTAATGCTTCTTCCTGAATGGCTGACCAAGAAGTTAAATGGAGAAAGAAGAGATGCAAATCAATCTTTAGACACGTCTTAATGAATCTGATGGTCAATCTCCTGTTCTTTTTGAATACCGGGAGACCACAATTTGGGTGAGCTGGTAGGTAGGATAATGACTGATGTTTGGCAAGCAGAAGGCTTCATGTGCTCACTTGAACAGAGGAACCAATTAATCAGAACTCTCTTTCTAAACCTGCTGGCTGTATTCGCTGCATCACTACCAGCATAAATGTATTCCCTTCCTTCTAAGTAGAGTGCTTAATATTTTCACAAATTAGCACATTTTTGTGTTTCATTAATGTTTCTCAAGTATCCTGAGAACAATGTGATAACATACCACTGACAAAAATCAGAGCTGCGCAAATTGAAACAGGCTGACTTGTAATGGAGAGAAGGAAAAGCAGACAACCATTTGTACACTTCAGCTGGGAAAACAATAAAATACTGACTGCAAAAATTCCTGTCCTGGTAGTGCAGGCAAACCTGTTAGCTGAGCTCTTAGCACCAGAAGCCTGGCAGGCCAGGATGCTGTGCTAAGTACATATCACTTCTGCTAGAAGGTGTCAGGTTTGTGGCTGGTCTTTGTTTTAGTGGGTTGGTTTTTTTCTGGCTGGTGTTTGTGTTCGATGGCAGAAATCATCCATGCAAGAACATTACAACCAACAGTGACTGCTATGTTCAGGGGAGCCCTGTTCTCATGAAGTCTTTACATTTTAGTGGAAACACAGCTAAAGGGCACATACAATCCTGTCAGTATGGCAATAGAAAAGCAGATTGTAGGACTGGGCCCTCAGAAAAATGCCTATTACTTGTTAATAGGCATTCATGGTAAAATATTAAAGTCAAAAAACCCATAGGTACAGAGCCTCCACCCCTGCAAGCAGGAAAAAAGGCACTTCTAGCTCTGGGGTTTTTTGGCTTGCTTTTTTTTTTTCCTAAAGAAATCAAAACATGTAAGAAAATGTAGCTCCGTATTTTTTGTTGCTGTGTATAGAGTTTAAAGGTGACTTTTGCTTCCATTTGATTGTCTGACTAAGCAGTTCTGAAGCCCTAAGGGTAAATGGTCCTTGCTTCAAGGACCTTGCTCTCAAACAACCTAAATCAATTATTTCTGAGCTAATGTATATTTCTGAAAACAACTTTGGATGTTATCAGATGCACAAATGAGTAAGGGCTTTACTTCAGGTTCATATCTGATTCACACAGAATGGTAAAGCTTGCATAAATATTTGCAGAATTTTTTTCTACTTTTACATTGCTACAGTAGAAATCATGAGAGTCTATAGTTTGCCTTTGTGTCACGAGATGAAAAATGCAAGTGTTTTTTGAGACGGTATTTAATCTGAGTCAGCACTAATTATGTGTTGTCTGAATCAATACAGTCTGGAGAGAGTATTGAGAGAAAGGGAAGGACACACTGTGTAATGAAACAGGAGCAGGTCCCCTGGCTTTATAAATCTGCGTAAGATGCCACGATGGAGAGGCAAATATTTAGGCTTAGAGTCTGAATACCTACAAGTTGGTGGTGTGCTCAGTTTCTCTTTGGAGAGATTTCTTTCTCTGAGTTCCTTATCTCCTTCACAAAGCATACAAAGTTTATCAGATAGAGAGGATCACAGAACTGTGAAAGGATGAGTGAGAGGACTGCACACCCTCAGCCTGGTAAGCCCAAGAAGATGTCCTCCCTGTCTTCCTTTTCTCCTTATGCCTGGCTTGTTAAGGCATTGGTGAATTAAGACATAAGAGAACCTGCTTTTTTGGTGAATGAAACTGAGAAAGAGGAGGCCTGACAGCCAGCTAGAGAGTACCTGTGGTCCACAATTCTTGTGGTAGGGGAAGAGATGACACAGAAGTAGAGGAATTGCATCTCAACAAGGAGTTCTCCCTCTTGCTATCCAGAAATGTTTCTGCTCCCTGTGTTTTCTTCTTTCATCTGTTTCTCTCATCTTTTTAAATACTTTTTAAATACTCCACCCCCACACACAGCCTCTAAAGGCAGAGGGAGATTTATAGGCCTCGCTCTAGCCTTGCCTTGTCCTGTTCTGGTCAGATGAAGGCACTAGCACTAGTGTTAGCAGAAATGTTAGTGGGGGAAGAGGCTGAGATTTGCTGTACATGAATTTGTGCTTTGCAGACATGTCCATCTGGCTGACGCCCTCCTTGTCAGCCTGCTCTGCTGGTCAGGCACTGTGACCACCCATAATGGCTTTCCTTCCTTTCATTTTCTCTCGCTGAAGCTCTTTGCCACAATGTCACACCACATCTAACTCTGTTCCAACCTGTTGAGCTTCTTCCTGTGCCACCCCACCCCACTTGCTGTATCTTCTGTTGAAAACACTCGCCCCCTTCTTCCAGCCAGCCTTACCCGAGCATGGGTACTGGAAGGACAGACGGACAGGGGAAGGAGGCTGTGAGCCGTGGCAGAGACGATGCAGGAGGTGTTTGGCAGGAGCTGCCCACGCTAGAGCCGAGGTGTGGATCATTCCTGTGTACGCACACAGGCAATCATGGATGCTTTCCATGGGATAAACTAAAACTTGAAGAATATATCTCAGTTGACTCCTAAAGCACTTCTCCATCTGAACGTTTTTCTGTAGTTATCTTTCTTATATAATAACTGTGGGTTCCTTAATTCAATTTAAAACGAAAAAAGTAGAAACACTTTTCTTTTTAAAGAACACTCTTCAGCTAGTTTTGTTAAGGCATTGTTCTTCCTTTAGCCTTAATTTCATCGTACTTCTTTCCTAATTAAAATCCAGATTATTTTCCCTGAGTTGTTAAAGACAAAAGATCACTCTTCTCATTCTCTAGACTAAATTGGATTTTAAAAACAGAACACCCTGACTTTTTTTGTCTAATAGGATTTATTATACTATTTTGTATAATCATTGTAATTAGGAATTGTGTACCACTGTTTTAACAAAGCTTCCAGTCAGAAACACTGAAAATCTTATGGTTCTTATTCATTATGAATGGATCCTTCTCTGAGCCACTATCTTTATTTAGACATAGCAAATCTTTCATGCTGCCTTTTTTTTTTTCAGTTACACTGCAAGCAATTTATTGGGCAACCCCTACTAAATAAGATCTTATCACTTTTTTTTAAGATTTAAACAAGATTTAAACCAAAGCTCTCAATCCCTTCATCCCACAGTCTCTGTTGATATTGGGGATTGCCCTGGTGCATGCCCCAGATGCAGAACCTTGCACTTGGCCATGTTGAGCTTCAGGAGGTTTGTATGACCCCACTCCTCAAGCCTGTCCAGGTCACTCTGGATGGCTTCCCTTCCCTCTAGAGAATCAACTGTACCACTTTGCTTGACCGGGAGGATGGAGGAGACCACTACCTGTGCTCCCAACACTTTTAATGTTGCTCCGAGGAACACATAGTCTTTTGATGGTTCTGAGCTACCTTGTCATGGTATCGCTAGACCCTACATGGAATAGTAGGAGCAGATGATACTCCATGGCGTTCACCAGGCTTGGTGGCCTCTCAGTGACATTGCAAATGTGAGCTCCTGGTAGACAGCAAACTTCTCTAAACTGTACAGTAAATGGGTGCTTTGGTGCCTCTCAGTAGGGGAATATCTAATTACTGATACTTTATGTGCTTTTCTGGTGCCACAAGTTCTAATGTGGTTGGGCGGCTGGATCAATTTTGCATGATGGGCTTCCCCTGGATCCTGTCCTTTACTCATGCACTCTTCATTCCACAGCCCTAGAGCGCCCTATTACCCAGGAGCACTTTAGGGAAGGTTCTTCTTTCTGCCCCGAGCAGAGACAAGGGTCCAGTCCCCTTCACCTCGTGAATTATTGGTGCCAGCCGGCTCCAGGCTGAATTCAGGCTTACGTTCCCCTTGCACAGCCTTAAAGCAAGGCTGGGGCATTGCATAACACCACATTATCAATCTCCCGGTCACATTCCCAGATACTGCACTGCCTGTTTGAGCTCCTCTCATAACATGGCTACTTGTTTGATGGGTTCTTCTAGCTGGGCACACTTGCAGCTATGATATCCACCACAGCCTTCAGATGCTAGGGGGACTTCCAGGTGCTGGAGGCATCATGCAGCCCAAGGTCTGGACAGCTATTTCAGTCCTTGGGAGGCCTGTTTGGGTGAAGGTGTCAGCACAGGTAGGCTGCAGCACTTCTGTTCAGGTTTCTGCCCCAGCCTTGCAGCTGTGGTGGGTGGAAACTTGTGCTGCTTTTGGCTGGGGTAGATTTAATTTTCTCTGTAGTAGCCAGTATGGGGCTATGTTTTGGATTTGTGCTGGAAATAGGGTTGATAACCCACGGATGTTTTTGTTACTGCTGAGCAGTGCTTACACAGAGTCAAGGCCTTTTCTGCTTCTCGCCCCACCCCACCAGCAAGTAGGCTGGGGGTGCAAAGGAGTTGGGAGGGGGCACAGCCGGGACAGCTGACCCCAACTGACCCAAGGGATATCCCACACCGTAGGATGTCATGCTTAGCAGAGAAAGCTGGGGGAAGAAGAAGGAAGCGGGGGACATCCAGAGGGATGGCGTTTGCCTTCCCAAGTAACTGTTATGCATGATAGACCCCTACTTTCCTGGAGATGGCTGAACACCTGCCTGCCCATGGGAAGTAGCGCATGAATTACTTGTTTTGCTTTGCTTGCGCATGTGGTTTTTGCTTTATTTATTAAGCTGTCTTTATCTCAACCCACAAGTTTTCTTACTTTTACCCTTCCAATTCTCTCCCCCATCCCACTGGTGGTGGTGGGGGAAGTAAGCGAGCGGCTGTGTGGGGCTTAGTTGCCGACTGGAGTTAAACCACGACACCACCATTTTCTGTCAGGAGGACACAGGTCTCCTCAGAAAAGAAACAGCCCACTTATAAAACAGTAGTTCTTTTGAAAGGTGTCACCCTGGAGCCCTCAAGCTGCTGGGTGGGCTTTCACAGCCACCAGCTGTGACTGTGGGGGCTGCAGCCCCACAGCGGGCAGGGCCCGCTGCCCCAGGGCCGCCTGCCTGCCCCTGCCTCCACACACACAGCCCAAGAGCGGTGGCTCCCGGCCGCCCCCGCAGACAGCCGGCCCTCTCCAGCCCAGTGAGGGCTCCGTTTAGCGGTAAACTCCGTGTGTAAATTAAAGGCCCAAAAGCTTCAGTGAAAATGGCTGTGCCCTTCTCTCTCCCCAGGGGTCGAACGGCGCCATTACTGTATACAAGCGGCATGTGAGACTTGGGGTCTCAGTCTGGTGTACAGATACAGCGTAAGGCCGTGTCTGAAACCCTCGGAGCAGAAGGCGAGGTGGAGGCACAGACTCTGCACTTCAGACTATGCAAACCCAGACTTTTTGGTCTTTTGCCCTGTTCACATAACCCATAATTGCCTCAAGTCTCCAGTGTGAGCTGTGCCAGCAGTGCGTGCTGCAGCTGACATGCTCGGGGGGGGTGTCTGAACACCACAGCTGACAAGGAAATGCCCCTGGTTCCTAAGATAACCAGAAGCATGACTGAAAACGTTGAGTTCTTCCCTAAAAATACCACGTATGAAGCTTTTCACTGAATAGGGAGTTACATGCGTGAGTATACCAGCTTATTATCTGGTATACAATGCTAAGCCGTCCTTAGCTATGCAGCTTATTATCTGGTATACGATGCTAAGCCGTCCCTAGCTATGCAGAAACATATAGCAGATACATGCTTTGGCTTGTTTTGAAACAAGAAAATACACAATTCCATAGTTTCATTTTTTGTCCGTGAAACTTGGAATGCAGTCTGCATGTGTATTACAGATTTACGAACTTGCTGTACTCCAGAACTTCCACAGCTGAAATGAGATTCTGGACACCCTATTACTATCTAAAAGGACACTTACTCATGCAGGCCAAATTGATTTGAAGTGTCCACTTCTCATTTCAAAGGCATTATTTCTGAAACAATAGTTGGGGTTCTTTTTGTGTGCTGTGTTACATTTGACATTGATTCACTGTTGCATAGATAACTTTGGGTTTGTTGCTGCAAACCTTCTACTCGGCACCAGGAGCAGTGACTGGGAAGTCAGCACAGGATCCTCATCTCCTTTTCTCAGCAAGGATTAATGCTTTTGTTTAATACTCAGCTTCCGCTAACAGAAGCCTGTACATAATGAGATGGTGAAACCTTCTCTAAAACCTTGTTTCTGAGTGATTGCAACTGGGGTTTTGTCATAGGACCTCGGCAGGCATAGTTAGTAATTAGTGCCTTTATATATAATCCTTAACAATTTCCATGTACTGTTTGTAGAAGCTGTGTTGGAGGCTGGTGAATAATCCATGTTATTGAAGATATATGTGTACTACAATTACACTGTTCTTTCTAATGCTGCAGTCAGAAAAACATAGCGGGTAACAGCATACATGGAGCCTGGTTCCAGGTTGAAATGAACAATGCACCATTAGTCTGTTATGTATACTGCTTGAGAGAGGTTGTCCAAACTGTTAAGTGTGCTAGCCACTTCCTTCTTTTGAGGATCTAACACTGCATCCTTGTAAACTGTATGTTTTGAATTCTGGACATTTTTGAGATTCTCACTCCTGCCAAGGAACACGCTTGGGAAAGCTCGTCTGGATGCTGGGAGTCAGAATTTCAGAACTCTAAATGCCCAAGAAAAAGGCTTGTAAAAGTTGTCCTTGCCTCAGCTCTCCATATCTCAACATAACCCTAAGGAGAATAGAGACTCTCATTCATTTAATTTGTATAGTTTTAGAGGATGAGATGCATCAATAAGTGGTGTTTCAAAGTCATGCTGTTTCTCTTACTGGCCTGATTTTTGGCCAAAAGCAAGAAGCTATCTAATTGAATTTGAAGGTTCTGTCATTTCATTAAGCAATAATATAATGTGAAATCATCCTCGTTCTAAAATTTCAATTTTTCAGGAGTTTAGCATTGCATATCAATACATACCATAAGTCAGGAATTTTTAAACTGTTGTAAGGTGGTAAGTCATAAGACTGAAGGCCTGCTCCACCTTCTCGTACTTGTTATTTTAAGCTAACTCTGCAATCACTTTGAGCCTTGCAGGCCAAATAGTAGAATATCATTAGAAAACAGAATTCTGAGGTCACAGCTGCAGTAGCACCCACTCAGGTAAAATGCTTATCCAGCTTTTATAAAAATAAAAGAGTGTGCAAAAGAGGTGGTGTTATCCACATGATTCCAACTCAAATCCAAAATGGATACTTGAAATTTTGGGAGAACAGCATCCAGTGATGGATTAGAGAGACAGAGTAAGAGGTGACAAAGACCTACTTTACCCTTCATGTAACCTATGCTGTAGAAATGAATGGGTTTGAGTTTGTTCTGTGAATAAAATTCAGCCTCAGTTAATGTATATGATGGGAGGGAGAGTTGGATATTTTCTTACTCTGCTTTGTGCTTTCCATAAGCAAGAGGCAATCCTCTTTATCATTCCACTTATTCCCACACCAAAGGCTCTGAAGCTTTTTCAGCACTTGTGAGAGCACCTGGGTCATGTTTCTGACAGTCCTGTGTTCCTCTCCTTTTCATCGTGGTTTGTCTGAGGGAACGGGAAGGAGAGTCACAGAAACATAGAATCGTTTAGGTTGGAAAAGACCTTTCAGATCATCAAGTCCAACCGTTAACTTAACACTGCCATCCCACCACTAAACCATGGCCCTAAGCACCTCGTCTACCCATCTTCCAAACACCTCCAGGGATGGGGACTCAACCACTTCCCTGGGAAGCCCGTTCCAATCCTTGACAACCCTTTTGGTGAAGAAGTTTTTCCTAATATCCAATCCAAACCTGCCCTGGTGCAACTTGAGGCCATTTCCTCTCGGCCTATCTCTTCTTAATTGGGAGAAGGGACCAACACCCAGCTCACTACACCCTCCTTTCAGGGAGTTGTCGAGGGCGATAAGGTCTCCCAGCCTCCTCTTCTCCAGACTAAACAACCCCAGCATCGGCTGCACTGATGTGAATGGCGACTGCTGAGAGATCTGATCCAACTTCACACAGTAATGTTCTCGTAATGAAGCAGATAAAAGTGCAAAATTAAATAGCTTCAACTTTTTTAATAAAGTGGGTGGATATGAGAGTGGTGACCACAATTCATTTGGTTCTGGGAAAGCATCCACCAGAATGCTGATAATAAAAAAATTGAAATGTCTGAAAGAGGAGTAATGGGGGGGAAAAAAAATCAAAACACCAAACCGGAAGAGTTGAAGGAAAAAAAGGTAAAGTTTAAAATAGCCAAATATATATCACCTAGAGAGTGACAATTTTGATTCTGATTCAAGAAAGCACTTCAACATTTTGCTTAAGTGCTGCTTTGAATAGGAATGCTTTCCTGAGTTGAAAAGCAAAGGAACTGGTAGCAGCCTAAGTATCTAGCATCCTGTCCCTGATGTAGGGAAGGAATGACTTGGTAAGATGTAAATATTTAAAAGCTGCATTTCATCTGTTCAGAATAGGATTTTTGTTATTTCAAGTGAAACATTTCTTGGGACATTCTAAGGCAACAAAACATGATGGTAGTAAAAATTTTCTTGGGAATAATTCCAGCCTGGCAGGGAAATCAATTCATTGAACCCAGAGGTTTTTTTGCGTTGTTTGCTCCATTGGCACACTTAAAAAATAAATTGGGAAAGCAAACTGGAATTAGCAGAAATGTGAACTCAGTGCTATTTCAGTGTTAACTTTCCGCTAATGATCTTTGAAGGCTGTTGAGTGAAACCCTCCCCCTTCCCTTCCCCCTTTCTATTACCCTCAATATATTATTATCCAATTTATCTCCCCTGCCAAGGGAATCTTTTGCTCTCTGATCTTTGCCGTAAAAGGGATGAAAAAGCACAAGTAAGCTGACAAAGTCTGAAGGAGCAAACTACACCAGGTTCATGCATAATGTAGCCATCATATCTTCTGTTCCTTTAATATTACTGAATTCATACGATATTCGACACTCACACTCAAAAGAGATAGAGACGTTCCTTACTGATGGATATTATTTTTAAGTTAATGAATTCTCTTTCCGTCAACAGATAAAAATTCAGGAGACAGGGAATTCCTCCTCTCTCAAGTTCTCTTGATTATAAAACATTTTACATAATTACCAATAAATTATAAGAATTTTCTTAGAAAATAAATGTTAACATAGCTCTCACATACCATATTATGATGCTCTTTAATACTTCAGTTTCCAAATGCAAATGTAAGCTAAGTAGCATTCTGGGTTTTCTAAAAAAAAAAAAAAAAAAAAAAAGACAGACAACTGAAAATAAATTTAATTACAAAGCCAATTCACTTCAATGGCATAAAAAATTAATCTTATGTAACTTCAAAATGTATGTCTACTGCACTAAGTCCCAAGCCAGTACAGTATTGAAAAGTATGAAGTAGGCTTATGTCAGCCATGAGGGAACAGCTCACACAAACTTCCTAGAGCACTTACTGCTATAAGTAATATGAAATGTTTGCTGAGATATCATTGTAAGTGTTTCCTTCAGATAAATGCATTATAAACAATTAATAGCGGAGAGTCTGCAAGGAGATTCATTCCCTTTCTTTAGAAGTGAAGAGGCTATGCAGGAAGGGTACTGAGCAGCCTGTTACACATATAATAAAAAAAAAAACAAAACCCTGAGGCAGAGCAACGAAGAGGGAAAATGCTTCTGTTTCTCACTTCTGTTAAAGCCCATGTTCAGAAGAACATAGCCACTCTGCCATTGCCAAGTGGCATGGTATCAGATTGTGATTTTTTTTTAATCATTCTCATTTAAAAGGAAACAAACCAGCATGTATGAGCTTGAAATGACAGAAGGGGACAGAAGTGTTACAGAAGAATTCACTTCTGAGTGACAATTGAGTTTAGTGCTCGGGCTACCAAAATGCAGCCTGGTCATCAGCTGATGCACTGCAAAGTGAGATGATGTGAAACGTGTCCAAAGGCAACAAAGCTGGTGAGGGGTCTGGAGCACGTGTCTTACGAGGAGCAGCTGAGGGAACTGGGGTTGTTTAGCCTGGAGAAGAGGTGGCTGAGGGGAGACCTTGTCACCATCTACAACTCCCTGAAAGGAGGGTGTAGTGAGCTGGGTGTTGGTCTCTTCTCCCAAGTAAGAAGAGATAGGATGAGAGGAAATGGCCTCAAGTTGCACCAGGGCAGGTTTGGATTAGATATTAGGAAACATTTCTTCACCAAAAGGGTTGTCAAGGATTGGAACAGGTTGCCCAGGGAAGTGCTTGAGTCCCCATCCCTGGAGGTGTTTGGAAGATGGGTAGACGAGGTGCTTAGGGCCATGGTTTAGTGGTGGGATGGTAGTGTTAGGTTAACGGTTGGACTTGATGATCTGAAAGGTCTTTTCCAACCTAAACAATTCTATTATTCTAAGACTAAAAACATTAAGCAGCAATTTGCTTTTAGGGAAAAATCAGCTGAAAGTGGCTGCAGCCTTGTTTTTAAATACCCAAATGGATGAGATGTGCCAATAATAATTCAGCGTGCAAAGGTTGGAAAAGGTGTGGGAGGTTCCTTGCGCAGGCATTGGCGGTTTGGTGTAAGCGAGGAAGAACCTACAAAATACATTTTTTAAAAGATGATACTTAATGTATAACTCTTGGCCAATAACTCCTTCTGAAAAGTACAAATTAGCACTTTTTCTTTCATCTAGCTTTGCTAGAAATCCCTGATTTGATGTATTGAAATTGACATAGAAATCATGAGGAAGCTTAGAATGGGGCGAAATCCTCCCACATGATGCAATATGCTCCAGGCTCAGCAGTGACTCTCTTGTGAGCCAGAAAAAAAATCTTCTGAGGGCTTGGGCGTGTGAGAGGATTTGCTCCAAAGGAGGATTCTTTGCTATAACTGCTTCGTACAACCAGGCAGCAAGCTTTCCCATACCATCGGATAGTGCTTCCCAGCATGTGAAAACAGGTGGGAGCTGTGCACTGCAAGTGCACTGCTAGCCGGCAGCCTGCTGAAAGGAGCTAGAGATGCCTGCCTCCACGTCCCAAGGATTGTCGTTCTAAAAACCCCTGGAGAGATAGATCTTTGAAGGCTTTTGAGAACAGGTCAGACAAATGTGCCGGGGTAGATTAAATGACCTCTCAAATTTCTTTTCACCCTGTTTTCTGCCACTCTGCGATCTATCTTTTGAGGAATAGCTGGTGCCAATTTCAAATCCTAAATAGCCTACGATGAATGAATCTTCTTGATGAAATGTTATTCCTCAGTCCTGCTCCAAGTCTTCCAGCCTCTTCTGTGAACACAGTGTATTACCAGCTTGGCAAGCAAAGCACAGGGACCAGAGAGACAGCTGGTGAAGACAGCTATGTTGTGGGTGCAACTTCTTATGGGAAGAGATACGGGGCAAAAGACTGGATTTGGTGAACCACTACAAAGTGAGGGGATTAACTGTTCCCTTCTCACCAGCTGCAATCCCCTTCTGAGCACACAGAAGATGACTGGGAGTTGGAAGAAAGGGGGACAGAATTTGGGAGGCTCTTTTCTAGTCTAAACTCAGCACAACAGTTGTCTGGATGAGAGGAAAACAATCAGTCACCACCTGTGACATCACACAATCCCGTTATTATGACAGCAAATACAGCTATTCTTATGAACTTTCTCTGCAATCTCTCTTGGCAGCCCATGAAATGTTCTCCAAGGGAAGGCTTGCTGGCAGTGAGGATTGAGGCCTGGGACGTGCGTAAGTTGTGGGCATATTTGGACCACATTACTTACATGCTGCCTCTCCCCAGCTGGTAAAGCAGTGCAAGGTCTCAGAAGGGTCCAAGTGGAGGTATAGCAGCTAGATGGATGAGCATGCCAGATGTGCCTGGTGAGTGTGCTGGTTCACAGAAGGTGTAAGTGAAAAGGGACAGGATTGAGCTCTGCAAGAACACTTCCAAGGGAAGGTGACACATATTCACGTAGGCTCAGAGTCCAGCGAGGAGCGGAGGCACCAGCAGAGCAAAGTGGTATAAGAAGGTGGCAGGAAAGCCAGCAAAGAAGTTCGTATATGACCATGATGTCACCAAACTTGGTCTGAGAAATGATGCCTCTGACACCGATAGGAGTAAAAGCTGCTTGGAGATTTGACAGTTACATGGTTGTGACAAGCTGCTTGTTGTGAATTCAGATGGCTTTGTGTCTAGCATCTGGTTTATACTGCCCATATATTTTCAAGCATTAAAAAACTACTTTCCATTTCCTGATCTAACTACAGAAACAGCTTCCCATTATGTCAATAATGCTGCCTGAATAAATATTACTCATTTCTAAACTGGGTAATATAGAGTTCTTATCAAGTGTCCTGGAACATCAACCAGGGCACTCAACCCATCTCACTGAACAATACATTATTGTTTTCTTTTTCTCTCAGTTCCCCAGTATGTCCCAAGAGATACGACATGCTCTTTGTACTCCCGCTTTGCTCATCTGAATTAGATATCAAAACCATGTGTCCTATTTCTCACTACAGTGAATGGAAAGAGAGCCCATTCCACAGCAGAATACAGAATAGGGACCTCGCTGTGGTAGACACCCCAGAGTGACTGCCCCGTCCCCTGTTGCAAGCAGTGATCGATGGGCAGAGTGATTTGGTGATTAGGGCTCTGGTTGGTGGCCCTCTGGTTGGACAAGCAAGATTGCTGTTTTGGGTGGAAGTCGGCACAGAGGAGCAGAGAGACAGACAGCAACTTCAGGCCTTGCCTGGATGCAAACAGCTGAAGTTAATGGGCATAAGTAAAAGCCTTTAAACTACAGTATGCATGCCCTTGTTTGGGGTAAAGTACTCTTAGGTTAATGTAGTTTGAAGGTTGCCTTACTCCCAGATGAGAAACATGTACATGGTGGTTTAACAGGCTTCAATATATGCTCATTAACTTTACACTCTTAGTTGGCTCTTCGTAAATTTCTGATGTATTGGCTCTGTTGGGACTTCCGTTGGGTTTAGTTTAGTTCTTTGTTGTAGTTTTACCAGAAAACAACCATCTCTGATTTCTCAGTGAAAAACCAACCCTCACCCCCATTCAGAAAAAAATAACCCCCAAGTAGATTTTTTTTTTTTTTTTTTTTTTTTTTTTTTTACAGCCTACTAGGCAAAAAAAGTTAGCAATGGCAGCAGAGACAGGTGTTCACAGCGGACCCAGCAGACCTGTCATAGGAAATGCTGATAGCACCAAAAAAGCAAGGCAGGGTCAGTTGCTAGAATGTGATTTGTATGAAAATATGTGGTGTAGTTTAAAGATCCAGTTTTGACATTCTTTATTATAACTTTATGGGGGGTTGTATAAAATGTTGAACTTAGTATTGTGCTAGTAATATTTATGAAATGGTATTAGAAAATGCAATAAAAGTTTATAGGAAAGTCATTACCATAACCATAAAACAACGGCCCATCCAAAATACCACCAATGGAAAAGTAATCAACCTGTATCAGATAAGCCAAGAGACTTTAGGGGACAGATGCCAGTCCAGACACAGCTGCACATGCCACCTGAGAAGATGAGGCTCTGCGGGTCTGGGAGAAATAAAACAATATCTTCATCAGGGCTCATTACGAAGCATCTTCTTCTGCCCCTGTCCCTGGCACTGGCAGAGCAGTGCTGTCGGTGCTGTGGAGAAATCATAGAATCGTTTAGATTAGAAAAGACCTTTAAGATCATCAAGTCTAGCCGTTAACCTAACCCTGCCATCCCACCACTAAACCATGTCCCTAAGCAATGGGGATGCAGAGCCCGGGCCTGGGCGGGGGGGGCTCAGCCCACCCTGAAGCCGGTGTCGGTAATTATTAACTGCTAATGGCGAGAAAAACCATTATGGTACACAATAGGCTTTCCTTTCACACTGCTAATTGTGTGATGAACTTACTTTGGCAGTAAATTGTCACATCTGCTGTGGAGAGAAATTACACTTAGGGAAATAAAATAAATACAGTTGTGGTTCCTTTATCCCTGGATGATTGAGGCATTTAAAAAAAGAGAAAAAGGATAACTTGGCAGATGTAACATATTATTTGTTAGACAAGGCTTTAGAGGGAGGTAATAACTTTTTTTTAGACAACTGGTATAGTAGGAAAAACAGGCAAGCTTTCACAAGCTCTTCTCAATTTGTTCTTTCTGCTCTGATTGCACTTTAGAGAGCAGTAACACCAAAGGGCCAGGTCGAGGTGCGTTGTTTGGTGGCAGTAGTAGCTGGAGATTCCTTCTGCCCATGTGTCCTTCCACTTGCTCCTACTTCACCAGCTACTCCCCCCCCTTGTTCTGCTCCTTCAGCCATGACGAGGCAGCTGTCTGGGTCTGGAAACAAATAGGCTGGCAGAGCTGAGTGTGGTTTCAGCGATGGGTTGAGCTGCTGCTCTCTTTTTCACGCTAGCCCTGGTGCGCTGGGTGCACACGTTGTCATCCAGATCATGGAACTGATCTTGCTGAAATGTTACTCAGGCAACAAAATCAACAAATAGAGACCCGGTGTTTGGAATGAAAACATGGATAGTGGGGGTTTTTCCTCAGGGAGGGAGGTAGCTGTGGAAAACAGAGGGCCATTGGATAGAGGCTGGGGGGGAAATGTGTCACCAAACTAGTATCTTTGTGGACCCTGTGACTTTTAGTTTCCATTTCTAGCCTCTAGTTAGTATTTCTGAAACAGCTGCTGGTCTTTTCATCCACTTATCCTGAAATGTTCTAGAATTTAACAGCTCCAGTCCTTTCATCAGTGAAACACCATTTGGAAAGCAGAGCGATACTTATTGAAGAGGTTGCATACAATTTTTTTTTTTCAGTCTTAAGTCTGTCACCAGTCTTCAGCTCTTCTAAATACTAGTTCTCATTACTATTTAATTCTACATATTAGTTCTAAATATCAATGTCCTAGTAGGCATTCTGCAGATTTTTTTCTGAGCTCCAGAAGACGTTCCCTATTTTTCTTCACTTCTAGAAGCTGATCTGTAATTATTCATTATTTACATTGCAAGATGGATGACACTTTAACAGACCAAAATATGTTAAAAGGCAGCAGAAATTTGCATTCCTTGTGTACTTTAATGAATTAGGAATAAAAAGGAAGGAAAGAAGGAGAAAATTTTGCAGAGAGATATTTAATTATTATTTCCTTGGGCTACAATAATCTGTATGTAGGAATTGGATATTTATATTTTTATTTAGATATGGAAAGAAGAAGATAGAAGATAATGTTAGAATAGCAGTTATTGCATCTTTGGAGATTCAGTTAAGTGGTAAAGACATATCATATCTTAAAGAAAAGAGACAAGACACATATAAATTATGCTTTTATCTTTTTAAATAAATATGAACGGGAAGGATGGTTCTGATCTATACAGCTGTGTTCAACCAAGCCTTACAGTCCTCTATCCACCAGAATTTCAGTTAATGGCAATGGAAATTTTAGCTGACACATGGGCAACAGTATTATCAAAACATTGTTCCTAACAGTCCTGAGTGGTGTTTCTAAAACTGTCGGTGCAGTGGCAGTATTTTCAGATGTGCCTACTGATAACTGGACATCTTTGGTTTAGAAAGATGAGACCTTAGAGGAATTTGTTTTTTTCTGATGCTTGGTGTGATGCTCTATATAACATGGGCAGGCCGATTGTCAAAAAATTACAGCAATCTTTGGGATGTCTTAGCAATAATCTCAAATTGCTTGAGAGGAATGACAAATCTTTTATTTAAATGTCCTCTAGCAAGGGTCCTACTTTCAAACATATGTCTATGTCATGTCAGTCCCTCTTTTCAATACCAACTGCTTTTTTATATGTCAGGTCCATAACACTGGGTTTGGATTGCCCAAAGTCACATTTACACAATCCTTTTGTCAGTTTGATTGAGACAAATGCAGAAAGTGACAGATGGGTTAATGGTCCTACCACAGTGTCATCACATCACTTCAGGAAATGGCATCAACATGCAATCATGGTGTGATGTACTATTACAGTTCATTTGTCTTCAGAACAATTTTGGAGAATCACTGGATGTCCCATGGTTCAAGATCAGCCATAAAACAACACATCCTGCTCCTCCAAGTTGTTGATAGGTTATTCCATGCCTTAGTTCCTGCAATTGATTCTTGAGCCTCAGTGCTGCCTCTGGAGATGGACAAAAGTCAGAGCTTTCATTTTTCAGGAAATTTTGCTTTAGTTTCTGTTCAGAAAAAAAAAAAAAGTCATTCATGCTAAGTCCCAAACCAGTTTTGTCCAGGAATGAGAAGCATCTTTGCAATTACCATTGCAGGTGCTTAGTGGAATTAATATTGCTGTAACTTTCTGTGCTCCCAATGTGCGTGGGTTCAGTGAGGATTCACCAGCCAGCAAAGGAGGCTCTTACAAACTTTCATTTTCTCACAGGGCATTTTATCTGTAAGGTCTTCAATAATAGTCAAATAACCATGGTCCTGTAAGATGCACACATTTATTTGCATTCTGAATTCTTCTAGTTATAAAACAGTCTCCTCATCTTTGAGACTTTTCACATCTTACACAGCACTCTGCTTTCTCCCTGTATCATTCTTAGTCTCCTAATTACAGCCTTCCATTGGTCCAGCATTGCCTCCTCTTCCATTTAAAATTCATCCTGTGGTTCTCTCCTCTCTGCTGCTTGCAGTAGTTCCCCGCCTCACCCCGCCAGGCTCCGCACTTCCCTGCCTCACATCCACTTTAATGATGCATTAGGAAAGATTAGATTTCTTGTGCTGTCTGCAGTAGGAAAGTTTCTGTACATTGCCAAATCCCGGCTTGAGACCAAGACCCTCAGTACTCACATATGAACTTTTTTAGCTCACTTTTTCATTTGTCTGAGTTTACACCTCTTCCCTTTCATCGAAGCACTCCACAATAGAACACTTCGGTATTACATAACTTCTGTGAACAGCAAGATATTTCTGTGAAAATGCATTATAAAATAAATTGTATTGCATTGTATAGGAGACATAATATGACATTCTCTGGAGGAAGCAATTATTTGCTCAATAATGTCCACAACATTCAGCAACATTCTTGTAAAGGCAGAAGGGTATGTTTCTTGGTAAAATAATCGTATTTTAATTTAGACTATCCTCTTTCAGTAAAGGTGAAAACTATATAAAACTGCATAAAAGCAGTCTCATCATGGTCATAAGAGAAGTGGACTTTTCTCATTTAATTTATTTTGAGAAAATACATTTCCTGCTTCTTTTCAAAATTGTTATTTCTAGATGTGGATGTCCATATAAATTAGAATTCTTCCTGTCTGAATCACAGGTACAGTACAGTATTGGGAGAACACAAATTTCAGAAGTTACTCTTGTGGAAGAGTAGCTGTGACATGTCATTCTTTAAAAGTTTTTTTTTCAAAATTCTTTTCTCAAGTCTTTGGTGGATTGACTTGTAAACAAAAACCTGAGTCTGCTTGTATTTTATGTAACCAAATTTAGCCATTCTTTCTTCAAAGGACAAGTCTCAGCAAAATGACATTTAAATGGTACCCAGTAAGAGTTTTGTGTTGTCCTAATGAGTTGCGTTAGCTGATCTCATGCAAAAAAACCTGCAAAATATTAGGTGTTCAAGACAAGAATTCTTATTTCTGGCCTCTTTGTTAATAGCCTTGAACTCTTCCTTAACATTAATTTTGATTATTGACTGTTTGTAATCACCTAGCTATTTAGCGGGGGGCACACTAGGCCCTCATCTTTGTGTAATGCAACCTTAGTGATGGGCCAGGTCAGCCAATAAATAAAGGCAAATTGAAACTGGATTGTGGTCTTCTATCAAAATGCGTAATTGTGTTTGGACTTTTAAGGTTAAGGTGCACTACATGTAATCAAAAGAATATTAAAGCAGCAAAAGAGAGGTTACTGTCCAGGTGCACCTCAGGAGTTTCCAGGCTTAACACTCATTTAAACAGGATTTGTGGGATGTTACTGAAGGGAGGCAAGAGCAGCTGCGCTGGAGGCTCTTACAAAGTAACTTATAAAACTTTGTGCCCCCTTAGCAACGTGTTGAGTATTAAATACTTTTGCAGCACATTGTGCTTGTTTCCTCAGCCTAAATACCAAAAGAGTACAAACATGAGACAAGTAAATGTCTTTGGCTCTACATAGTTTTTTTAATAAGCTGTAAAGTCTCTATTAAGCACCACCTATTTCCAAGTCAAAAAAGTCCTTAGAGATTTTACTTTGACACATATGCATGTACATAATATCTTCTGTGTAGAAATTAGTAGGGTGGGGTTTTTTTTCCTTTCTCCCTTCTTTTACATCAGTTTGGTCATGCAAAATGGGTTGTCATTAAATCTGGTTGTAATTAATCTTAGGCACCCTTCTATAGGATGGACTCAGGTAAGCATGATTCAACTCATGACTTTTCTTCTGTCAGAAGTGGAAGAAAAGTAAAATCGGTTACACAAATGTTTCTCCCTCAGTAAAGTAATGGCAATCCAACAGGATCTGTGTGGAGCTTTCCTTTGGCAGTCAGCTAGACATTGTAAGAGTCTGTCAGATGATCTCTGATTAACCAAGACAAAAAAATCAATATTTATGTTAAGTAAATGGTGGTTGGCAAGTAGATGGGAATACATCCAAAGTTTAATGTAATTGACCCACATAACACACAAACGGAAAAAAAAGAAAACTGTGAAAACATGGAACAGATCCTCCTAGAAGCTATGCTAAGGCACATGGAGGCCAGGGAGATAATTTGAGATAGCCAGCATGGCTTCACCAACGGCAAGTCCTGCCTGATGAACCTAGTGGCTTTCTAGGATGGTGTGACAGCATCAGTGGACAAGGGAAAACCAATGGATGTCATCTACCTGGACTTCTGCAAAGCCTTTGACATGGTCCCCCACAACATCCTTCTCTCTAAATTGGAGAGCTATGGATTTGATGGGTGGACTGTTTGGTGGATAAGGAACTGGCTGGCTGGCCGCATCCAGAGGGTAGCGGTCAATGGCTCGATGTCCGGATGGAGACCGGTGACGAGTGGTGTCCCTCAGGGGTCCATACTGGGACCGTTGCTGTTTAACGTTTTCATCAATGACTTAGACAGTGAGATTGAGTGCACCCTCAGCAAGTTTGCGGATGACACCAAACTGAGTGGTGCGGTTGACACACCAGAAGGACGGGATGTTATCCAGAGAGACCTGGACAGGCTGGAGAGGTGGGCCTGTGTGAACCTCATGAGGTTCAACAAGGCCAAGTGCAAGGTCCTGCCCCTGGGTCGGGGTAGCCCCCAGTATCAGTACAGGCTGGGGGAAGAAAGGATCGAGAGCAGCCCTGCCCAGAGGGACTTGGGGGTGCTGGTGGATGAAAAGCTGGACATGAGCCGGCAATGTGCGCTGGCAGCCCAGAAAGCCAACCGTATCCTGGGCTGCATCAGGAGAAGCGTGGCCAGCAGGTCAAGGGAGGTGATTCTGCCCCTCTACTCTGCTCTGGTGAGACCTCACCTAGAGGACTGCGTCCAGCTCTGGAGCCCTCAGCACAAGAAGGACATGGAACTGTTGGAGCGGGTCCAGAGGAGGGCTACAAAAATGATCCGAGGGCAGGAGCACCACTCTTATGAGGACAGGCTGAGAGAGTTGGGCTTGTTCAGCCTGGAGAAGAGAAGGCTGTGGGGAGACCTGATTGCGGCCTTTCAGTACCTAAAGGGGGCCTATAGGAAAGATGGGGAAAATCTTTTTAGTAGGGCCAGCTGTGACAGGACAAGGGGTAATGGTTTTAAACTAAACCAGGGTAGACTTAGACTGGATATAAGGAGGAAATTCTTTACAACAAGGGTGGTTGAAACACTGGAACGGGTTGCCCAGAGAGGTGGTGGAGGCCCCATCCCTGGAAACATTCAAGGCCAGGTTGGATGGGGCTCTGAGCAACCTGATCTAGTTAGTGGTGTCCCTGCTCACTGCAGGGGGGTTGGACTAGATGACCTCTAGGGGTCCCTTCCAACCCAAAACATTCTATGATTCTATGATTCTATGAAAACTATTTTTCAGGGTCTCAAAGTATAAGCAAGGAGTAGCTCGCTGTGGGCCACACTCAGATATCTTTCTGCATATCTATCTCATCTTTCCTGATGAATCATCCTATTACTGTTTTGAATTTGTCAAATTCAAACCATGTGGGAGCCCCTCCTCAGCACAGAGCACTTTTCATGTCCACGTTAATGAATTGCCTGCCATATAACAATACCTCTTTGAAATACTTTTTTTCTTGAGATCTTCTCAAGTACCCTCAGCAAAGAAATGTACCTTTTCAATCCTCTCTTATAAAGAATCTTCATATAGGCTAATCTAGTCCAAAGCAGTAAATATGTATATTTAATTTACATGTATTTTATATGCACATATTTGATCTGTATCTTCCTATCTAGAGCTGCCCTTCAGTTGAGAGCCCTGATTTACAAAGATTGTTCTGTTAACATTTTAGGTGTATGATATTCCATTATGAAAAATGTTCATTGTTACTTGTTAACCATGAGAAGGGATAAAGTGTTTATTTATAGGCATCCCTAGGTATTTCTTTTCTCTGTCATAGGCATCCCTAGCATTGGGATCAGGAGAGCTCTAGGAAGAATGATTTAAGGTTAAAAAGAGCAAAATTTTTACTGCAAATGTTTCAGTTGATGTGTATAAGAAGGCAAAAGAATTGCCTTGCTGGAAGACTCAGCTCCCCGACCTCCTTCTGACTTTTACGGACACGTCCCCTGAAAAGAAATATAACAAAATATTTAAAATCAAACTATTCAAAACTAAAGATGGAAAATGGCTTGGTGCTGAAACTTCACTGGATGTGACCTTCTGCTAAGAGTACTCAAAGTGTGTACACCACCAGATCTAAAAATAAATGATAGACAGAAAATTGGCAGGATGCTCCCTGAGGTCTAAACAGTGTAATGTCATGTAGTTTGTAACTGCATGGATATTTGTCACCGCAGTCCTGCATGAAGGACACACACTGTGCGAACTCTTATTAATGTGTTACATTGCTTTTCCGTTGCGGTTGGTGAGTTGAGTCTGATATTTTCCCTTTTCTTCCCTGATTTCATTGTGGGACACTATCTGATACTTCATGAATTGCATAATGGTGTCTGCCGTGAAGTATGCAAGTACCTGATTGTAGCATACACATGTACTTGACAGCTTCATTGGCAAATTTGTTAAAACTTTTTTTCCTCTTTGTGCCCCCTTCCAGGATATTATAAGCTGTTTGTACCATAGGAGGTCACCCAGGAAGGCCTGCGTGCTGAAGAGGAGCACCTCGTTTGCCATCTCATTCATACCTCTCAAGATTTTAAAGATTAATTATTTATCAAAGATGCTTCTGTCAGAAGTTTGGACAGCAGATGTCGTCTTTAATTATTCTTGACTTTTTTTCTCCAGTGCAGCACATGGTGAGTTTCTTGAAGAGAGAGTAAAGATCCTTTGTCTTCAGGATACCAAAGAACAGACTGAAGAAAAATGTTTCTCTACTTGCTTGCGTGCTAGCAGTGACTAAAGGCAATATTGTCCTCATATCCACGCTACAGGTCCCTGCTCAGATATTCAGCTCCCTACATGTGGGAGACTTCCACTAGTATCAGCAGGAGCTGAAATGTGCTGGACTGACAGTTCTGGATGCTGAAGGTCTTTTTGTCATGTAATATGCATTTTAATGGACTAGACAAGACACTATCCAGTATAATCACAATCTTGGTAATGAGAGGGAAGATATGTGAAAAGACATGGGAATTAATTACACCCACCGTTCAGATCAGGCGGGAGGGGAAGATGCAAGTGAGAAGGCTTCATGTGCACTCAGTCTCTGGATTGAGCTTGCCTGCTTGAAAATCAGCCTAAGATTTTTCTGTTACTTCAGTATTCAAAAGAAGACTTCAGTGATGCATCAGCTGTGGGCTGCCTCTCTGCAGAGTTGTCAAAGAGCCTGCATTTACAAAGCAACAGCATGCAGAAATACCAAAACACAAGGATTTTTTTAATTCAAATTTACATTACTTATGACTTTCTGTGAACATATGCATAAGAAATATATTGTTTGCAGGGACATTTCTTTTAGGATCTAAACATATGTAAAAAACTCAAATAACATATCTGAAGAAGCGCTGGCACTCAAAGGCTCCCACAGACATCCTAAAGTACTTTTGTGAGAAACCAACACCGTAGAACACGCTCTTCTAACAGGTAAGGATTGCAACCTCTAAATAGGGAAAGACAATTTCATAAGTGCTTATTCCCAGGCTTGTTCCCCAAAGCACCTAATAATGCCTGTCGCTGAGCAAGGCTAACGATGTGGGCCGAGCCGGACTACTGCTCTGTTGCAGCAGGAGCTGCTGTGATTCGTGACACAGGAGCACGCTGACAAGAAGATTTTCCCATTAGTTCATAAGCAAATACTCATTTCAGTCAATGTTTTGTGAAAGACAATTACAAAAATACTCCCTGATAAAACACCAACAGCTATTGGATACAGGTTTTAATTTATCAGAATAAATCGTGCATTTTTCACTTAGTTCTAAAATATGCCTTTAGCTTTTCATTTAAGCTTATTCCTTTTCAGGAAATTGAAGCTGTATAAATGCTCAATTTAAAAAGAAAGACAGGCTAAGAGATGAAGAAAGTTGGAAGGGTGGAACCACAAAGAAAGGAACAAGAGTGAGGGAAGGGAAAGGAAAACAGCTAAATGAAGAAAGAATTCCTTTCCCCTTCCACCCTGAAATGATCACTGAAGTATTTGCCTGCAAAGTTTCCTTTCAGAGCACAGTTACCCATGCTGCCTCCTCCCTCCCCACGGGCTTTGCACTATGTCGAGGCTATAAATTAGCCACAGGTGGGCTGGCTGGGCCCTAATACTCGGGGATTAGCGTGGCAGGCTTGGTTTCTCCTCTGTGCAAGAAGAAGAATGAATAGAGCAGACAAGAGCTCCTTCTCTTCCTTCTGCAAACAAGTGAGAAACTTTGTGCTTTGTGAAATGATATGGCCAAAATGAATCACATTAATATTTCCAGGTTAGTGGGGTGGGGATTTAACTGGGGTACTGCTGCTCTCGCTCACCCTTGTTTGTTTGCAGTATTACATGTTTAGACAAAGGGAAGAGGAGCAAGTGAGTATCTGTGTGCTGCCTGTATGACAGGTTTCTGATGAAGGTAGTGCTTCTGGTGTAATTAATGAGCTCTGAAGGAAAGGGGATTACTCTGAACTCTGTCAGAGTGGTGTGCTTGGACCTGCTCTTGAAGGTCCTCTGTGATGTGAGCTTCTGAGCATAGCATGTGGTCTCAGGTCGCAGGTTGGTGTTTAGTCATTTCTATGGCTTCTGTCTTGGGTGTGTTAGTCAGTGGGGCCTACGAGCAAAAGGTGAGGACGTCACCTTTTCTGTGTGCTCTAAAAATAAATGTATTTCCATACTTTCAGTTTATGCTGTTGGTTTGTCTTGGTTCCTGTGGTGGTCTCTGATCATAAAAAAATCTAGTTTTGGGAACAGAATTTTCTTCCCAACAAACTCATGCCCTGCATTCCACCCTGGTGAATCCACCCCACCTTTAGCTGTTGAGTAGGCTACAGATCTTGGTCTGTTTTATTTACAGCTTGGGAATGAGGTATTGATAACGAGGCTGTCATAAACATTGAAGCCACCATATCTTCAAGGACGCTGTTACTTGTGCTACAGAGCGCAAGCACTGATTGCCCAAGGGTGAGGAGTTTCTCATTCAGCCCCTAAGAAGTTATCTGCTCCTGCTGGTGACCAGGAACCTCAGTGATGGGCCACAGCCCACTTGCCTCTTCTTGGCTTTGTGTGGGAAAGCTAAAGCTGAATACCCACAAAACAGTTTTTTCCTGCTCCACTGGGGTTAGCAAGGAAGCATAGGCTGCTCACAGTGCAAGTAGTGAGGTCTCCTCCTTAGAATATGAACCTAACATTTCTTTAGGCATTGAGTCTGTGGTACCCCAATAGCTTTTTTTGTGTTTGCTTTGGCAAAACTTACGCTTTCTTTTTTATAACTATGAGCCACTGTAATGGTTAGGATTTTTTTCATTTTTAGAGGTTTACTCTGTATTTCTCCTCACTTAATGATACAAGTAAGCCTTTTTCTTTGATTTCTTCCTCCTTTTATGTTCCTCTGCTTGTGACTAACAGACTCTTTTAATCTGCAGCTTTCCTTCCATATAGGTTGTGTCTGTGTCACACCATACACATATGTTTTTCTCTGAACCTTCTTCAGTATTTTTCTTTGTCATCTCTCTGATATCCTTATTTACTGCCTCCTGTTTCAGGGCACTGTCATTATTTCTTTCTTGGATGAGTTAAAGAGAAAATTTGGAAACTATCGACACAGGAATGTTTGAATGTGGTTTCAAAATCTCCCTCTTAATCTATGTGACCAAAAAAAAGGAAACCTTCTGTTCTTTACAGACTTTTTTTTTTCCCCCCAAATTACTGATGGAAGAAACTGTGTGGTGCTCTGCTTCTACTGAAACTTGCTGTGATGTGAGATGGGGGAAAGAATATACTTTAGTTATCCATTTTAATAGCAAATATCTTACCTTTCTGTTTCCTGTGGGTTTTGTGCCATTTCTGCACATCTGTGTTCTGGGTTTTTTTATGATTTTGTGGTGTTTCATGCACTGCTTTTTTTTTTTTTTCCGGTATTTTATTTCCCTGCATAGGGCGTCTGAATTTGTTTTAAGTTGTACTGGAACAGAACTCTGTTACCTGTACCAATACAGCCCCTCAACAAACCTTTCCTGCTGAACCATGTTTACGGTACATACTGTATTTTTCAGCAGCAGAATACTTATTTTGAGTAAAAAAAAAAAAAAAAAAAAAAATTAAAAAATCTCATTTTCTTAATTAACTTTTTTTATTGAGGGTTTAATGCATATTCATTACAGAAATTGTAGCTCTCCCCTGAAAATTGACTAAAAAAATTTCTTTGTGGGGTTCCATATTTATTGTGCCTTAGTGATTTTCAGATCAAATACACTCAGTTTGGTAGTAAAAAGATGTTTTTGTTTTTCTGCCTGGCAGCCTTGTGCATTCAACTGGGGCTTTGGCTCAAGCTGGGTTTTTTGCCTTCCCATGCATCAGCAACAGCAGGGCAAATTACAGCTTCTGTTTACACCTGCCTTTTCAGTGGGGTTGTGCAGGTGTGACAAAATACAGCTTAGCAACCGGTTCCCCTTATTATAAGAGGGAACTCAAATCTGGCTTGCCTGCTGTCGTGTTGGCTCTGTAAAACTAACAGGACTTATGAAGGGGGAAAACCACTTTTCTTTTTGTCATGGTCACCAATACATTTACACTTGAGGAATAGGTCTGCTAGGCAGACAAACAAGTAGTTGTCATCTTCACATAGTCGTATCCTGAAAAGCACCAGTGCTTCTAGCCAGAAAAGTAAATACTTTTGAATTAGGCAGCTGGTTGTGTTCTTAGCAGCTTCTATAGGTAAAGTTTAGGACAAATCTTTCCCCAGTTCTGGGAGGCTGTAGCATGGAGTCGTTCCCTAATTCCCAAACAAAAGCAAGTTCTCTGCAATGCAGAGTGTAGAGCTGCTTCACAGACCAGGGCTGTTCTGTATATGGCTTCTGTTTGGTGAGTTTTATATACAAAGGCATGGTGAACACCCAGTTTCTTGCAGTGGTTTAGGGGAAAGAGATCCCTTACCTAAAAATTCTGGTCGGTTCCAGCGTGAGATATGTGTCATTGAGGCAAACAAATCTGAGGCACTTGGGGCAGAAGATTTGCTCACTGGAGGACAACTGGTCATCTGAGCATCTGCAAAGGTGAGTGCCCTTTTGGACAGTTGCCTACTTTGTGGATTGAAGTTGATCCAAAGTGGAGATGTGTCAAAGTAAGTCTATCCCAGGGCACAAACTTGAAGACATGTTTCATAAAGTTTTGGTAGACTGAGCAGAGTTTCTGAGCTAGCACCAGGACACCATTCCTCTGCATCCACCAGGACTGTCAGGCACATTGCTCCAGAGTTGCCACTTGCATCAGCAGGCATCTCTTTTCAAACCAGTGCATTCAGAGGCTGGACCAGCCTCTCTAATGCTCAAGTTACAGATGGAGATTTTTGGTGCTGCTTTGACATCTGCTAACTGCAAAGTAAAATCTTGTGGAACATGGACAGAAAAAAAAATCCACCCGTTTCACTGTTCATCTTTTAAGAAGTCTTGATGGTTATAAAAGTAGTTGCATCTCCCTCCCCCCTTTGCTCCCTTGAAAATACTACTGAATCCAGCAGGAGGAGGGACAAGGGGATTACTTGGATTCTTTCTAGATAAAACTTGCAAGATTTTTTTCTAATTATAGTGTAGCTACACTTAAATAGAAGACAAAAGCACTGATAGTTTTGATGATGGGTTCCCATGTGGTGGTTGTATTTGACACTACTGTAGACTCCCAATGTGTGGCAACAACTTTTTTGTTTCATCCCTGTGCTTTTTTTTTTTCCTGCCACATGCTTTTTGCTTCATTTCCTTCTTATAAGTCACATGTTCGCTCTACCTGAGCTTGCAGCTTTATTAAACACCATTATAGTCCATCTTGTCACATCAATGTGTTGCTACTTTCAGTGAACAGGTTTTGTATATTTTTTTTTTAATTAAAGAGGGTGTATTTTATTCTTTGGAACTGTAAAATCGCAAGTAGAAAGACCAGCATAAAACACTGAGAAGTAATTAATTACAAATGGGCTTCTCAGCACGTAAGGAAAGGTTTTCATTTTGACGTTAATATATTGAGGATATGATTAAAATGCATCAGGGAAAAAAGCTTATACAGTTCATTTGAACTGTGTTGGGTATGAATAGCAGTTTCACACTTCTGTGGAAGCTGCTTACCTAGAATTTAAAATATGTGCACCTTAATGCATGGCTCTGAAGCATTTTCTGCAGTGTCTTCTGAAGTAAACTGTCATGTAGCCTGGGGTGAATGGTTTTGCTACTCAGTTTTGTATCCAAACAGCAGTAATAGGTGGTTACCCACTGAAGTATGAAAGTATCTATGTCCCAATACTCTAGCACTCTCAGTTGCCAGAAACGCTGACAAAAAATAGATAGATATGTAAAATACAGGGAAAGTTCTCCAGGTGGGGGCCTCCCCTGCACCCAGCACTCTGTCAGCTAAGGGTCTGGTCCTATGGCTGTATGTTTAAGAGCTGTGATATATTTGTTTTAAGCAGGTGTCTAATTTGGAAATCCCTGTATGTATTTGGGTTTCATACCACTTATTGGGCAGCAGGTTCCTCAGGGCCCATTGTGTTTATTATCCTTGTTGCCTCTTTATTGCTTTGAAATTTGGGGGAAGGGGAAGAAAACCTCTTTGTCTTTGTCCTCATCCTCAAGTTTTGCAAGAGCCCCGAGTCCTGACTCTGTAGATGCATTTGTAAGGGCGAGACCTCTATTGTGACTTAATGCTGCAATGAGACAATATTATCAGAAGCTTTTTTTTGTGACTCTTAACTGAGACTGTGTGTTCTGCTGTCCAGGGAGTAGATTAATTCCCAGATAGTGGTCTTGTTTTCTTCCTTTCATGGTGTGAAAGTACTGTTTTCATGGGTTAATTATCTGCATGTAGCAAGAAACAAAGGTCAGGGATCTGTGCTGATATTCTGAATAAAAGTGAATTTTCCAAGTAATTGCTGAGAACTCAGGAGTTAAGAAAACAAACTGGGCTTTGGGCTCATGCAGACCATAATCGCTCCTCTCCTGCCTTCTGAGATGTTACTTGTGTAAAGGTCATAAAAAACAATAAACTAGTATTAATAAGCACAGCCTCCTCGATGTTAGGAGATGTGGAAAGACCACAGGACATAAAGAACATAATTTTTCTCTTCCTACTGTTCAAACTGCAATTGTTTGTTGTGGCTCTGAGTGAGTGGGTTTCTCAGAAAATGAATGAGCTACTGTCTTGTTAAGCATGGTAGCATTTAATGGAAGCATGTTCTTAATTTCTGGGACCCTGTTTATTATTTCCTCTCTTATACTTGCTAAGGAATTGTTTGTTAACTTGCTAGTTGTGCAGGGGTGCATCATAGAAGGGGGAGTGAGATGTCTGATGAAGGACACAGATCTGACATCTCCATGTTTATAGTGGGTATTGTTTTCCATGCTAGTATCCTATTCCGTCATATTTGCTGCTTAGAAGAAAGTACGCAACATGTTTTGGTTTGCTCTTTACATTGCTGTGCACAACTCTGCATGTCAGAGCACGTGGATCAGAGTCTTCATAGAACTGGGTTGTTCATGACCAACTAAAACCAGAAATGGTAGTGCTTTTTATCTGTTTTAAGGTGACATCTCTGAGAAGTGACTTTCCAAAGACTGTCTTAAACAGCTAAATCTTTTGATGAAAACTCTAAGGCTGAAAGCAGTATGTTAATTAGTAGAGCAGCAAATCAATAAAGGTATCACTGTTGCCTCATCTATTGTCCAAATAAATGAGTTCAGTATTTTACATCTACATTTCCCTTCTTTGCCCCTCACTCCCCCAAGATAAAGAATTTAAGATCTTTGTTGCACTTGCAGCTGTACAAAGGACAAGTTAGAAACTGCTACTTTCTGTGGATACAACAGACTGATGTATTAAGAATTTTTTTCTGAAAATCGCTTTTATTGTTAGAGCCAGATAAAGTAATTTATTTCAGATCCATCTTTGCAAATAGGTCCTGTTGAAAAGGCTGACTGCTAAGACTGTTTGGCTCTCAGAATGAATCTTCCTTTTGAAAAGTGTTTAAAGATTTAAGCTTAGCCCTAGACATCAATTTCCAAAAGCTTTTGGACTTCAAACAATGAGCTTAACTAGCCTCTAGAATAACATGAAAGGTAGTACAATGTCCAGAACATCTATTGAAAAAGCCTCTAATATCTGTAAGTGCCCAATTTATCTCTGGATTTAACTTTAAAACTGATGGAATTTTTAAATGAGGAAAAAGTTCTTCTAAAATATAATCATAAGCTGCTCTAAAACACTGTTCTGAACCGGGTGGGACAGATTTAGTTTCTTACATACCTATTTGCAGTAAGATATGCTGCTTGAGGGGATGATTTACTGTTTCTGTCAAAAGGAGCTGCGGTTCCTCTTGCAAAATTGTTAGAGGCTGAGTCTAAAGGGATTAGCAGATTTTAAGTTTAAGCTTTTTAGTGTCTCATTTGGTTAATTTATGGTACCTTTTTTAGTGGCTGTGGAAATGGTCTGCTTTCTAATATGGTACCACTGATAGTTTTATAGGGAATTTTAATTGCTTTACAGTTAGCATTTTTAACTCTCTTCTAACTCCCATCTTTGTTCTTTCCAGAAGTGAGGGCTCCAGCTGTTCCACTCTGGTATATCTACTTTCCCCTTACAATTCTGTTTTTCATTGTAACACGCATACATTTTAGATGTGGATGGGATCAAGTGGGTTTGTCAGAGTAATGGCAAATGTCTGTCTTCCTCAAATGTCTCCAGTACCATAATGATAAAGAGGCCATAGGGGACTTGCCAAGATGTGGTCTTGTTCACATAGACATGACAGTTTTTGGGTTTTCATACCATTTTCATTTGCATTAAGAGAAAAAGGAAAGAAACAAGCTTTTCGTCACTTATCACAACAGTTCTTTAATAAAATTTGCTCTTCAGTGATGTTTCTTTAATCTAAGATGTGGTTTAAATGTTTTTCAGCTTCTGGGTATGTCTTTTAAATTAAAACTATTCCATGAAGTTGTACAACCATGAGAGACTGGAGGATATTAAAATCCTAAACTGCCTTCCTTCCCCCGTAGTTTCTCCAAATAGCCTTCTTGGGTGCTCAGCTCTTCCCATGGGGAGTTCTGGGTTTATAACAGGGGTGTGTGCAGAAGTCCTCACAGGGGGCACAGTATCTAGAACTTCATGTCTGTTGAGAACCTGAGCTTAGGAGACGAACCTTATAGAGCTATGATCTTAGTCACTGCTAAGACAAACCAACACCAATGTCTAAAGCCTTCTTTCTTTGCTCACCAGAGTTAGACTAGGTTGGTGTAGCTTGCAGAAAATGACCGAAACTGCCAGCTTGTAGAACTATGGCCTCTGTGGTCAGTATTTCTTCAAAGGTAGTTATGGTGGCCTAGTTGGTTTTTGTGGTTTGGTCTGGTTTGGTTGGGGGGGTGGTGGTGTAAAGAATTTGACCTGTGTTCCTTCTGCTTCTTAGTGTAAAATGACAATTTTCCAGCTCTGGTTTGTTTTAACTGTTCTCAATTTCAACTTTTAAAGAAGAGAGAGTGATTTATTTAGCCTTTTACTGGCTTTCATTCAGCTCTTGGCATAGGTGTGCTTTCTAGGTTTTTCTTTAAACCCAGCTAAGACATGAATGTTACATCTACATACGATCACTGGAAGGAAAGAGAAATCTTTGGAAAAGGAACTGATTTTTTTCAAGTAGGCAGTTTAAAATAGAGGTGGTTTTTTCCACAACTTTTTCTTCTGTCACGATCTACTTTGGTAGACAAAATCTGGACCTGTCACCTTTCCATCTCAAGCATCCACATACAAATATATCTATCCACGATGTCTCTGAATGGAATATTTCCAATAACTCTGATGGTGTCCATCATAAATTTTGTCAGCTGTGTATCTGACTGAACAGAAAATGGATCCCTTCCTGCTGAGAAGGGTGGTTGCCTGTTACAACCCTCTTGTCCCTCCCAGTCCTTTGAGCTATTGATCGTTGCTACAGAGGTGGTATTTTGAGGTATTAATTGATATTTTACACCTTTATTACATGTTTCTCAGGCCCACCCTTCTTAGCCCTTTTCCATGATAAAAAAGATGATGTTCTGAATCCCAGTTTTCTTTGGGAATGCTAGAGAGTTGTTTCCAAGATCGTGCTGACATCAGATACCTGCAACTCTCCTTATCACAGAAGGTTGTTGGAGAAATTAATTTCCTTCTCATAGTCTCCAATTAAAATATAGTTTAGAATCATAGAATGTTTTGGGTTGGAAGGGACCCCTAGAGGTCATCTAGTCCAACCCCCTGCAGTGAGCAGGGACACCACTAACTAGATCAGGTTGCTCAGAGCCCCATCCAACCTGGACTTGAACGTTTCCAGGGATGGGGCCTCCACCACCTCTCTGGGCAACCCGTTCCAGTGTTTCACCACCCTCGTTGTAAAGAATTTCCTCCTTATATACCAGTCTAAGTCTACCCTGGTTTAGTTTAAAACCATTACCCCTTGTCCTGTCACAGCTGGCCCTACTAAAAAGATTTTCCCCATCTTTCCTATAGGCCCCCTTTAGATACTGAAAGGCCGTAATCAGGTCTCCCCGCAGCCTTCTCTTCTCCAGGCTGAACAAGCCCAACTCCCTAAGCCTGTCCTCATAGGGGAGGTGCTCCTGCCCTTGAATCATTTTTGTAGCCCTCCTCTGGACCCGCTCCAACAGTTCCATGTCCTTCTTGTGCTGAGGGCTCCAGAGCTGGACGCAGTGCTCCAGGTGAGGTCTCACCAGAGCAGAGTAGAGGGGCAGAATCACCTCCCTTGACCTGCTGGCCACGCTTCTCCTGATGCAGCCCAGGGTACGGTTGGCTTTCTGGGCTGCCAGCGCACATTGCCGGCTCATGTCCAGCTTTTCATCCACCAGCACCCCCAAGTCCCTCTGGGCAGGGCTGCTCTCGATCCTTTCTTCCCCCAGCCTGTACTGATACTGGGGGCTACCCCGACCCAGGGGCAGGACCTTGCACTTGGCCTTGTTGAACCTCATGAGGTTCACACAGGCCCACCTCTCCAGCCTGTCCAGGTCTCTCTGGATGACATCCCGTCCTTCTGGTGTGTCAACTGCACCACTCAGTTTGGTGTCATCTGCAAACTTGCTGAGGGTGCATTTGATCTCGCTGTCTAAGTCATTGATGAATATATTGAACAGCACTGGTCCCAGTACGGACCCCTGAGGGACACCACTCGTCACCGGTCTCCATCCGGACATCGAGCCATTGACCGCTACCCTCTGGATGCGGCCAGCCAGCCAGCCAGTTCCTTATCCACCAAACAGTCCACCCATCAAATCCATAGCTCTCCAATTTAGAGAGAAGGATGTTGTGGGGGACCATGTCAAAGGCTTTGCAGAAGTCCAGGTAGATGACATCCATTGGTTTTCCTTTGTCCACTGTTGTTGTCACACCATCATAGAAAGCCACTATGTTCGCCAGGCAGGACTTGCCGTTGGTGAAGCCATGCTGGCTATCTCAAATTATCTCCCTGGCCTCCATGTGCCTTAGCATAGCTTCTAGGAGGATCTGTTCCATGATCTTCCCAGGCACAGAGGTGAGGCTGACAGGTCGGTAGTTCCCAGGGTCTTCCTTTCTACCCTTTTTGAAAATGGGCACAATGTTTCCCTTTTTCCAGTCTCCAGGGACTTCACCTGACTGCCATGACTTTTCAAATATCATGGAGAGTTGCTTGGCGACTACATCGGCCAATTCCCTCAGGAATTTATCATGATATACTTTATTGTGACTCACATGAAAAGACTTTAATGCATTATCTTTCAGCAGTGAAAATCCTATTTGTAAGGCTTTGGGTGATTTCACATGGCACTGCTTATACATATGGGAGAAAAAGGAAATTCTTGATCAGTTGATGGATTATTTCTAAATTGTCTTTGTCCTTAATGTTACCGTTGCTAATAATGATTTATAGTGCTTGACCATTTTCTCCTCCTTTAGGAACAGACTTTTAAAATTGATGTATTTGAATCTTCTTTCCCAAAACCTATTGGGGTTTCTTTTAGCATTTTTATTGTCTTGTTCTGTTTGACAGATAGACAAAGTGTCATGATATGAGGGATAACCTTGACTGCTTCAGTGTCACTGGTGACCACGAATATATTTGTATAACCTGAGGAAACCTCAGTGTAATTATTATCTACCAGGAAATATTACTCTGATACTCATAAAATTTCATAAATAATAAAGTTTCAAAGGATAATAGGGTCTATTTTCTACTGGGATTTTTAATCTGCTAAAACAACAAACAAGTGTGTCCTTCATAAGTACTTAAATGCATGATTGAATCCATTCTTTCAAGAAAAATAGCTAAATAACTCCCTATTTTTAAGGATATTCTCAAGTGTTGTAGATATCAATTATCTAAGTATTATTATTAGGAGAATCATAGAGGTTTTGAAGATTTTGGTGCTAGTTTGACAGATGCACCTGATAATCCCAAATCAATTTCTGTCAGATTAGAATAATTTGACAGGTTTAGATGTTGATGGGGGGGGTGGGACCATTTTCTTCAGTTATTCTGCCCAGCTATTCTAATTAATCTCCACCTAATTTAAAGAAATTACTTACTGTATCTGATAATGAGTTAATTTGTAATTCAATTAGCACCATTTGCAAGTCTTTAATGTGAACAAAAACACCTGCTGAACTGCTCAGCCTGCTATACCTGGGAGATGGCAAGATGGATCTTCCTCCCTTGGCATGCCAGGATGGGCAAGACTGGGTCACGCTACTGCCCACAGAGATGGACTGGTACCACCTGTCTCAAATACCAGTAAAATTTTACTCCTTATAAGTAGCTGTCAAAAGGTGGCTGGGGTGGGCTTTTTCCTGCAACGTTTTCGTATTTGGTTCATGAGGTAAGTATTGAGCTTACAGTTGCTATATAAGTGAGAGAAGTATACAGTGTAGCACAACCTGTTTGGCCTCTTGCAGTCAGGCAGTGTCCTTGTGGATGGGTTGTTTCCACACAACTGTTAGCGAGGAGGTGCTCTCCCTCTCCTGTGATACTAAAATATCATCCTGTTGTATGTCCTGTCCGTGTGTCATGTCCCCTGTCCCCAGAGGTTCTGCTGAGATTTCTGGTAGCCATTTAGCAAAGAAGTTAGGTCTGTGTTTAATTTTGTCATCTGTAGTGCCACTGAAAAGGGAAGGATGCACTGTAGAGTTTTGATTGTTAGCAATGCACTGAAAGTTGTTTTGTTTTTTAAAATTTAACCACAGTTCGTTTGGACAAATAAACATTTTCAACTCTAATCTTGGCTAAACTGGAAAAGAAATTGTGTTGTACTGTGTTCCCTCTGATATATAATTTCTACAGTATATATTACTAATGTTTTTGTTATCTTAAACAGAAAAAAAAAAGGTTTTGTTCTGAAATTTGTAAGTGTGACAAAGAACAGCTCCATCTTAAAACAACAAAACCCCCAAAACAAACAAAAAACCCACCAAGTTGCTTCTGGTATGGAGCAAATATTCTGGAGATCAGTCACTTTCTGAAGCTGTTTTACACCTGGTTACTCTAATTAACTGAAAGTAGGAAGCATGCTCGTTAGCTATGTTAAGCTACAGTAGAGTGAAGAAGGTAAAATGTGAAGTCATCTACTCAAAATGCCTACACAAAGGACCAAGTCCCTTGGTAAACAGGATTTTTTTCTGGTAGGTATGATAGTGTGATCTAAAATGAGGATAATAACATAACTAGAGTAGAAAAGCAGGTCTGCATAAAAGTGGCACAACAGGAAGGGTGACATAGGGTATCACAACACTTAGTTCACTGGGAAAGAAAAGGACAGAGGAGGGAAAAGAGATCAAGTGTCTGTATTTCCTCCTAGACTGTGACTCAGGGTGGGACTTAAGCCAAATGACCAGATTTAATGCTTCTAATCACTTTTTTCTTCTAAGGTTCTTTTTTTTCCCTTCATGACTAGCACCATTTAAAAAAGACCTAACAGGCCAACGTTCATCTTAATTATTCTCTTTCAGGTTTGTGCGCACTCACAATGCCAAGTATTCAAGGCGATCCAAATTTTCCTGCCTTTGGCAAAGGGAATTAGATGCTTGCCCCTGACACTTATATCCTATGTGCTGTATGTCCACAGCCCCATTGAAGTAAGGGTGACAATGTTAAACTGAGGTTACAGCTTCTGAGTTTTTCAGATATTTAGGATCACAAATAGATTACAATAGAGGCTAGCAGGAGGAAGGTAGAGAAAAACTTGATGGCCAGCTGAAGACTGGTAATATATGTATCACTTAAAATATAAGAGTTGCTGGTTCATTCAGTAGTGGGTGCACCACAGTAGTGAGCCCTAAATGTACACACCTTTCATATCTGCATTCAGAATTGCACCAGTTGCCTCTTAGAAAATTATTTTTGAGTGAGCATCAATGTAAAATGACAGCCAGCTGGCCATTCATTGGGGTTTTTTTATTTGGTTTTGGAATGTTCTAGGGACTTGGAGGTTTTTGTTGTAATGTGGTTCCCAAGAATTGAAGCTGCAGTTTGCCCGTCACTGGCTCCTGTTTTTCTTCTACAGGACTGGAAGGCCCTTTTTCTGTCACGTGCTTTAAGAGCTCTTTATTTGTGGCTTTTGGGAACAGCAAATGTAAAACCAGTATAATTTTACTTCTAAAATTTACATTACAATTAAATAGACTGGGCAATGTAATGAAAATATCAGTCATATCTTTTTTTCCCCCCCACTAACATTTATGACTTGCTGTTATTTCCATATTCCTAAAAATATGGGTTCTTTGAATCGGGATGCAATGTTTAGAAATGTATTTCCCTTGGTATGCAACTCATGATGACATTAGCTCTGCTAACTTTATGTTAGCTAAGAGCTCCTCTTGAACAACTTAACTCTGATCCTTACATACTCTCTGACTTTCTGAGATTTCCCATTTTATAGTTACAGCTGGTATTTTATTCCATATGGCTGTATTAAACACATAATCTTGGATTGTTGCCAGTTTACCAGGTCACTGAACTGTCACCGGTTTACCTACTCACTTTTTCATCTTACTGGCAAAATAATCTTTGTGCCCTCTGCACTTTCGCAAGTTTTTTCTAGCTATACGTGCTTTGTTATTGAATTACATCAAACCTGGTCCCTTCAGGACTCAAGTAGTGTCTGGTTTGCTGATCTCAACTGTGTCTGGTGGTAGCTGTACAACTCTAAGTCTTGAAATTTAGAAAGGAACTATTTAGGCTGTTATGTAGGTCATTAATATGTGCATTATAAAGGTTTTTAATGATGTTCTGAACATCTAAGTCAGTAATACCACGGTAAAATGCTAGCTTGCATCATCATTGTTACCCTTATCAGTCAGGTCTTTGGCCTTCTGTGCTTGAAAAACAGGGGGGGAATTTTTTCAACTTAAATGTATTTGTTATCAAATACTCTGATAATCCAGTACTATCTCTGAAGTTATTTTTTCTTGTGTTTGTCAGACAATTACTTTCACAGGTTTGTGGGATAATTCAGGTTCAAAGGGACCTCTGCTCCAACCTCCTCCAAGCTTTGTTAGTTGTGAGGCAAGGCTGCTCCGGGCCTTAACCAGTCAGACCTTGAAAACATTCAAGCGTGGAGACTGCGCAGCCTGTCTGGGTCCCCGTTCCTCTGCCTAACTGTCTTCACGGTGAAAAGATTTCTCCTTTCCCTTTCACATTCGCAGAGTTTTTATGGATAGCTGTAGTGTTTGAAGTTAAGGGAGTTTTTTCATATTCTTTATTAAGCTGGCCTAGCTTATTAGTTTATAAACGGTAGGAAGTGATGGGACAACATAAAGTTATTAAAGCAATGCAGGATACTATTGCAAACCTGAACTGGAAGAGTTTCAACTAAGCTTTCCACTTTAACACAGAAAGCGGTTTTGTTGTGAAAACAGTTTCCATTTAAAACTGAAGAACTGTGACATTCTTCAGACAAATGAAATGTTATAATATATTGTTCTGTAACAATATAATGTCCTGTATCTTCAGAACAGACATCTGAATGGCTGAAGGTTGCTACTGCTGAACGTAGTTGTCACTGTGCAATGAGTAGATGCTCCAAGTCTAGTTATCGCAAAAATGCACTGGGCTAGACAGCATCGGTTTGTGCTTCAGTTGGCAGAAAAGCTGTGCTGTCCCTGGGGAGCCTCATCCAAGGCAGAAGGAAAGCTTTTCCAGAGCTGAGCTCTTTCCAGTAGAGGAAATGACATCTGCTCGTATTGTTTTATACCTGTTCTCAGTGTCTCTGCTGAATAGTCTACTGCGTTGGCGTCCGAGGCTGCCAACCCAGCATACCTCACAAGCAGTGCAATTTTGCTGTAATCCCTCCCATGTGAATTGAGGCAAGCTCTCTGTGCGAATTACTGGGAAGAAAGATGGGAATCGTGTTGTTCTAGTGGAAGCTCTTCAGGAGCAGATACTGAGTGTGGGGGATGACACCTGCACAGATCATAACACCCACTCTGTTGTAAAATGCTGTCCATTTGTCTCCCATAGCAGACTTAAGGAGAGCTTTGTTTGGTTTATTAAACTTCATTTGTCCCCCAGCTCTTTCTTTAGTTCTTCTCAATCTCCTCTTCCTTCCAGTGCTGTGGAAAACAGAAGCCCACACAGGAAAATACTTGGTAGGTCATTTACTCAGCCAACAGTGTCACTAAGAGAAAAAGAACCAAATTCAAACAACATGTAAGTGTTCATAATGGTGGACTTCAAGGTGTCTCGATGACAAAATTACAATTGCTTTTTATTGTAACTTTAAAATACTGGTGTCCACATTTAAAATATTAGCCCCACTCTGGGGTAGGAATCAGTTTTTCCGATGTTAGCTCTTCAAGGCAGGCCTTTGTTAGGATTTACAAAGTCACAGATGGTGGCTGAAAAGGGTCTATATAGATTTGCTGGCTTGAACACTTTAAAAGTGTTGGTATAAAGCCCAAAGCCAATACTCTAAAAAGTGTGACTAAAAGCACTGTTGTTGCACTAGGTCAGGTGAAATGTGCAGCCAACTTGTGTCTTACTTTTTAACATTAGCCACTCAAGGATGCTTAAGGAAAGAGCATTAAAAATGTTGTGAAGCAGACAACAGTCGTTTCCCTGATACATCTCCAGTTTAAGGCCTTCCTGGGGCAGTATGCATTTTTCAGTGCTCTGGAAAGTATCAAGAGGGTATACTGATGTGTATAGGCCCTTTTTGATAACTAGTTACAGACAAATACAGTGTTAAAATAGAACTAGTGTTTGTCATCTCATCTACCCTAATAATTTCTTTCTAAATTTATCAGATAAACTGCATTCAGTCTGGGAAATTCAGACTGATAGTTAAACTGTAAAAATCTCAAGAATGAGAATGTTCAGCTAAGGCATGCACATAACCTAAACTCAGTCCTTTTCCAACAGTACACATTAATTATGACTATGATTTAAGCTTTTTAATACAGTGCTAGTTTGGATTAACTGCAAAAAATGCAGCTTGTTTTTGCAAGACTCATCCAATTGTTCTTTTTGATTGTTTTCATCACTACAGGGCAGAGTTAAGGCTGTTTGGATGCCCTCAACTGTAATTATGCAATTGCAAGCAATTTATCCAATGTTTACATGCATATAATACATTGTATATTAACTTCATTGACCCTAATGCGCTTTGGATCAGGTCCAACGTAGACGTGTTGCTGAATTTGTAAAATGCTTTGGGATACTTCAGATAAAAGGCACTGTGATAAAGTGGGAGTTAGTAATTACCATAAGCACGAGGAAGTGGTTATACTTGACTCTAGCCGTTGACCCGTAACTCTTGGAAAGAAATTGAAAGCTAAATGATAGATACTGCAGAGTAGCATCCCATCAGAAAAGCTGTGCAATTTCATAGTCTCTAATCTAACTACCCAGTTCTGAAGGCAGAAGGTGAGGCATTTTTGTCTGGTTACAGTTAAAGTGCCAAGTATTTATTTTTCTGACTTTGCTCTTTGCATGCTGAGCCGTAGGCTCATCTGAAGTGTGTCGCAGCCTCCAAAGCATCATTATAACCAGCTGCGCTGTTTTAAAGACAATTCTATTCTGCAGTGTCCTCCTCCTTCCTTTCAGCTGTTGTGCCCATCCTTTCTTTGTACTGCTTCAGCACAGTGATACACAATGCACAGGAAGCACAGTCTTTGTAATCCTTCTAGTGATTTGGTATTGGCATTTACCTTCATGAAATTACTCAGCTAAGTGTCAGCAAGACTGCAGATTGACATGGTCAGATACCCAGCAAAACAGGAATTTGCAGTGCTCTAAATCTCATGAAATCTGGGCATCATCCATTTGGCTGCCAGCAATGAAACCTGATTAGCAAGAGACAAGCAGAATGTATCTGAGAAGTTACAGAACAATGTGTCTCACTAAAGCCCAATCAGGAGGAATGCAAGCAGTTTTGCTAAGTGTGTGCTTGCACGGAAGTGTAAGGAAGGTAAGTGAATTGCTTCTGAGGTAAGGAAGGAAGAGAAAACTTGTCAATCTGGTTTGTATAGGCAGCAACTACTAAGTACATCTTGTCATTTTCTTGGGATTTATATTTCTTTTTTAAAGTTGTCTTTATTGGTTTTTGATTGTTTAACCCCTGTATCTGTGTAGGAAACTCTATTGAAGGTGATCACAATGCTAACTATCAATTGCTGAATGTCGTGATAGCATAGCCAAGAGCTTTCTGGACAGTAGAACAAATATGAAAACACTTTCAGGGTCTTGCATTAGAGAATTAAATGGCTTTAAAACAACCATTGACTCTTCTATTGAAAATGGATAGTGGTGAAAGGAACCTGGCGAAGAGGGTGTTTCTTCCAGAGACTTGAGCGGGGCGATGCTCTTTCAAATGTGAAGTGAAGCATGCTACTGAAATCAGCCTTTCCCTGCAAATTTGGAAAATAAGGTCCTGAGGTGATGTGTAGTTCCCATCCCTCTTGAAAGGATCATGCTGTCTGTGGCTTAGGAACATGAATTCATTAGCAGGGTGTTGCTTGTCCCCCTGAGGGGTGTCCCTCTTCTGCAGGGCAGTGGCAGGTGCCCTTTGGATTGTTGTTCAACTGAGGTGGTGTGAAGGGGCCTGGAGGCACCATGGACAAAAGAGGTGAACTACTTCTCCATTTCCTGGTACTTAAGGGCTTCACCATTGTATTAGAAATTTGAATTATTACATTTTCTGTATTCTATAGGAAATATTTGTCATGGTGAATAATTAGCACGTATGGCATAACAAAGGCCACAAAAAATGTATCGTTGTGATGGTTTGAACTTGGCTGGACACCAGGTGCCACCAAGCTGCTCTATCACTCCCCTCTTCAGCAGGACAGGCAGGGAAAAAATGAGATGGAAAAGAAGAAAACCTCATGGGTCAAGATAAAGGCAGTTTAATAAAATGCAAAAACAAAGGCTGCAAAGGTAACAAAAGTAAAACAAGATTTTATTCTCTACTTCCCATTAGCAGGCGATGTCCAGCCCCTTCCTGGGAAGCATAGCTTCAGTATGCATAGTGATTGCTCCAGAAGACAAAACGTCACAAAAATGAAATGCCTCCCCTTCCTCCTCCTTTCCCCTAGCTTTTCTATCTGAGCCAACATCATATGGTATGGAATATCCCTTTAGTCAGTTTGGGTCAGATGTCTTGGCTATGTCCCCTCCCAAGATCTTGCCCCCCTTCCAGCCTGCTGGGGGGGACAGGAATGTTGAAGAGACAGCCTTGATGCTGTGCAAGCACTGCTCAGCAGTAGCCAAAACACTGGTGTGTTAGCAACACCTTTCTACATACCGATAAAAAGCACAGCACTATGAGGGCTGCTATGAGGAAAATTAACTTCATCTCAGCCCGACCGAATACAATCTTTAGAAAACAGAGTTATAAGCCATCTCTTTCCTGGGGTGCCAGTTTTTGTGTATAAAAGCTACTGATGCAGAGATCCCAGTGGAAGTCCCTAAAATGCAAATCTCCTTAGTAAGAAGGTGGATGTCAGAACCATCCACATCATTTACAGGGCAGCTGTGTTTCTGGACAGAAAACGTCCTTGATGTATTTAAAAACAAAACAAAAACCCCCTCACAGCAAGGAGTTCAAACCCTCCTTTCCCAATGAGAAAGAAGTTAAGTGTGCTGTGTGACAGTTAATATAATCTGCTTACAAAGAGGGCATATTTTTGCCAGTAAAGCAATTTATTTAGAAAAACAGACATATCAATCTAAGGTAATTACAAATTGCAACATGAAAATTAAAGTACGTACCTCAGAGGCACTTGTTGTGGAAGGAATTTTCAAACAGAAACTTTCTGGGTGGAAAAATACAATACGTATTGTTTCTGTCCACAGTCTAGATTAGTTGCTGCATTAATGTGCACTAATGTACATTTATGCACTCCTGCTAATCATATCCAGAGCCCTTCTGAAGTAAATAAAGACTCTCTCTGTTCCAGCTAGTCCTGTTGTACAAAGCATAGCACTAATCAAGCAAGTTATCAGTGTAATTAGGGAATAGAAATCACTAGGGGCATCATGCATTATGATTTGCCTGCTCTATTTTTAAGATCCTGAAATGCAAATAGGTAATAAATTGTATTAGTGATAAATTGTTTTTACTTTATGCTGAAATTGGTGAGAGACAGGCACCCAAATGGCACAAATTGACAGAAATTGCTGGCTTCTTTCATCCCTTCCCCCCTCCCGCTCCCCATGCATGATGTGTTACTGAAGCACCTAACCCTATTTCCTTGCCAGAAAGACAAGAATGGGGCTTCTGTTAGGTCCTGTGCTATCCTAGAGGCAGATGCTTTTCTCTGCCTTGCAGTGCAGGGAAGGGAGGGGCAGAGGGGAGAAATCTGAGGGGGTCAGGAAAGCAGATGCAATGATCAGTGCAAGACACTCCGAAACGCCCGCTCTGCTGGAGGGTATCTCTGAGTCTGGGGGAGGGAGGGCGTCCTGAGGCTGGATACCGGGAAGCAAGAATTTGCTCATTTTACTTGACAAATTACCAGCAGGAAATCTCTGGCAGGAGCTAGAGCCTGAGCATTGTCTTCTCTTTTGGAGCTCCAAAAGTGGTGTAGTATAAAGTGTGCGGGCAGTGGAAGCTGTCAGCACAAACTAAATAGCTATGTGTGTTGGTTTGGGTGGACTAGGAGGATGACAGCAGCCAAACTAATTGATTTTAAAAGTAGGAAGGTCATTACACATGGGGAACATTCATCTGTTCCATGTCTGTGTGCCTGAACCGTTCAGGTTTTGGCTAGAGCACAGACTTAAATTCCCAAAATGACTTCTTGTGGCTTCTTCTGTGTTTCCATTTATAGCTTCAGAAAACTCTTGTTATAAAACTACTTCTATGTCTACTTGGGAGGATGTTAGAACCACATGTTCTGGAAATCAGTAACCAAAGATGGTTCATGCATGTAGAAACAGAGGAGATGTGGTCTGAACCAAGACGAAAGCCCACATAGTTGATTTTTTTTAAAGCAGCTATTACTTAATGGAGAAATTTAATCAAATACCCTTAGTCCCTGACGAGTCTGTGCAAAGCTACGAGGGAAAGATACCATACAGAAGGATAGGAGGTCTCTTACCAAAGTCCTAGAGGAAGGTAATTGAACAAGCAGAGAAGCATCTGGCCTGCAGTACTTGTAACTTCAAATTTTTGTCATATTGTCTTTTTCCATAAAGTAATTGAAATGGCATCAAGTGACAGGTGACCAGTAACAGTTTTTAATCCAAATGTTGGTATTAAGGATGCAGAGTGAACAGATAGTGAACAGCTTCATCCCTGTGGAGAGTGGGGGCATTTCTTTTCTACACATGAATAATTTCAAAGACTGAACACATCCTGCATGTTTCTACAAGTAGGAAAATAACCTAAATGTATTTGAATGCACTTTATTTTCTCTGAATTGTTTTCTTATCTCCAAATGATATAAACCAAGCACATGTGGGGTCTTTCTGGGGGGTGAAGGATTGGTGTCTGTGTGTTATAAATAGCGCTCTCCAAATATCCAGGCCTAGCAGCTCTGAATAAAGAGTAGCTTTTAAAGGGTACACAGGTGGATGCAGACAGCAGGAATTTATCCACAGTTAGCTCTGAAAGAAAACTGTCTTTTCACGTGTGTATTGACCAGCGCATCCCAGGAGTATCTGCTGTCAGGTAATCTATTGATTGCAGACAGATTGTTGTAGGAAATAGAAGTTATCAGTCAAAATATGGTTCTCTTAAGAAGATATGAGCAACTGGAGCTGATCAAAATTATTAACTGCTAATAAATTAGCTGACGTGTTGGTCATCCCCCTCCCCTCTTTCCTCAGACAGCCCCAGATTCCCAAAAATGTGGTCTTCAGATCTACTTTTTCTCAGTGTTTTATTAAAGTGGGTTCATTTTTATTTTTTTTCAGCCTTCAAGTAGTAGATAAATCAATAATTGTGATCCTGAGGGGCAAGGAGGTAACACTGCCAGCCGGCCATGAGTCTTCAGCCACAGCTTGTGGGGATCACCTGCTGAGAAAGGGATGTGCAGGTAAAACATACTCAGGCTGCAGTGAAAGGGAAATGTGAGCAATGAAACTAAACTTAGCACAGAAGTTAGTGGAAACCAGCACAGAAGTTAGTGGAAACCAGACAGGAGTAGCGGCTGCAGATGTCAGACAGACCAAAGGAGCCAAAGGATGTTCTCCCTCTACATTTGGGTCTGCTGGTCTTTGGACATTTTATGGGAGTTCTGCATTCATTTTCTTTTAAGGCTATTTTCAAAATGGAAAGCCTGGGATTTGTTAAAATGAAAGGAAATACAAATATTATTGGGTTTTTTGCTATTGCAATGGTTTTGCTATTGGGATGCTGTAATTTATAATCAGTAACTTTTCTTGGCGTCTCTTCATTGTTTGATGTTAACTAAATTGACCATTCAAATGGCAAATACTAATCTGAATTACAAGCTCTTTGAAAAGAGAAAATACTTCCCTTTCCACATAAACAACTTCTAGGAGGAATATCTCGTTTGGAGGAAGGGAAATAAAAAAAAAAAACCACCACACCCACCTCCAAATATTTATACTGGAATGAATAACCAGTTGTTTTGTGACATGAACACGTATCTGCAAAAAACAAACATGCTAAAATAATACCACAAATGGTGATTTCTTGCAGTAGGTATCTAGTTCCATATAATGTATCAGTAAACTATCAGCATATTAGTACTATTAATATATGTAGAGGAAGGTTTTTATTCTAAACCAAGTTGTGATTTGCCAAGAGTTGGAGAAACCACCCTGTTAGGTCAGGTTAGCATGACAGCCTTATTTCTACTGCCTCACATATGCATTGCACACTATCTGCTGCCGTGCTTTGTCTTTACTCCACAGCGCTTGCTTTGGGAGCTTATTTGCTAACTACCTAGCTAAATGCATTGCTGAATAGGAATCAAGGTCTGGTAGGTACCTGCCTTAAGATCCTGATTTAGCTGAACACGTAAGTAGGGGCTAAAGTCTGAGCGTGCTCTTTGCTCTCTGCGGAGGGATTCCGCCAAGCGTGTGGTCAGAAGCCCCAGCCGAGTGAACTGCTTTGGCACATGCTTGGTTTCCATGAGTAATGCGTCCTTCAGTGTCAATAACAAGGCTCTTAGAGCACTGATTAAGCAACTTGTACATCAGAGGCAAGATTAGCTTCAGTTGATGGTATCTTTAACAGCTTTTGTCTCCCTTATACTTTTGCCCACTCCTTTGAACAGTAAACAAAAAGTATGTGTTTTTACACCTCAGAGAAATGGATTTGAGTTTCTCTGGAAATGTTACCCTCCCATTTAGACAAGATCTGCTAGCAGCTGGGGTAATCAACTGTGTCTTCATGTGTTCTATTCTAGTCATCAGTGCCAGAAGGTCATATTCTTCTTTCCTCTTTATTAAAAAGAGGGGAGGGGAGGAAGAAATTGTGTCTTCTTTAAAAACTGTTAATAACAAAAAAAAAATCTATTTTGTGAAATATCTACCAGTCAGAGCTTTGTTATACAATCCAATATACCCCTATAAAACTCCAGTGCCAAAGCAAAAAATGAGATGATGAAATCCTTTCAGTCCAGAAACACAGCAGAACTGCAGCTCTATTGCTGTGTGGAGAACCTCAGCTCTCTGTAATGTGTGCTGCTGTTTCAGTGATTGACACATAGTCCCAACACATGCTTTGGATGGGGGCCTCAACCTCCATTTGATGGTACCAGCCTAGTAATTTTCAACAGGAACATGATGTCATCTGAGTGCTTGTTGGAATAGCATCTGCTTTGTGAAGAGTATAGTGTAAAATCTGGCTGGTTTTTGGTGACACCAGTGTTTCAGTACTCTGTTGTAAGAACATTATGGTCTTCTCACATCCAGGTCCTCTAGGTCCCATTCTAGTTAATAGAATAACTTCTCTCTAGCTCTAATCTTCTTCCCACATCCCCTTCCTCTGGTTACCAGATGAAAAGCAAAGACCAAGCTGCAAGGCTCATGTAGCATCCCTTTTCGTGCTGGACCTCACTGGTTTCTGGAGGCTGCTGTTTTGATGGGAACAGTGATAGAGGACAGTGGCAGGATGCAGTGCCCATGTTTGCCACAAGATCAGCATTGGTCCATCATTTTCTCTTATGGTGTATTGCTAGTTCAAAAAAATAAAATCAAAATGGGCAAATGAGGGGGAGGATGATTCTTTTTGTGAGTAGCTGATAGCAGCCTTTGCATATCCCCCAAAAAATGTTGGTTCAGACAATGTGCCCAGATGAAGAAGATCAGTTTGCAAAGTATGTATTCCTTTCCACCTGCATCCAAAGAACGTGGAGCCCCATGTCAGACATGAAATACAGTTGCGACTAGTGCCTACACGGTATCTTTGATACAGAAGAACAACAATCTTGAGGTTCTGGGACATTTTAAGAGACTTTTGTCCCTGTGGTCTCTGAAGTTGTCTGCCTTATTTCTTGGATCCTCCCAGTGCAGTATTGCTGAACAGATACCACAGGATTTGCAAGGCAATGCAAAACTACATTGGAGATACCAGTTCCAAACAAAGACAGGTGAATGTATGATAGATACCAAAAGGTCAAATTCTGCACTGACATTTACAAAGACGTCTCTGTAGGTCTTGATATTTTTTTCTATTATCCCTGTGCTTACATTTTATATTCATGTTGTCTAGATCCTACAGTTCTCGCCTCCAAGCACACCTCTTATTTTAACCATTCCTTTATACCTGTTCTTCCCTATGTATGCCTATATATTAAAATAATTGCTATATACCCAGCTATACATTTATATGAACTTATTTAGGGGTCATCAATCAGAGCACCACAAAAGCAAGAATACATTTATAGAATATTAAGCAAAACCCTGGTTTTCTCAGAAATCAAACCCAGTCAAGGTGCACTGGAACAGGCTGCCCAGGGGGGTTGTGGAGTCTCCTTCTCTGGAGATATTCAAAACCAGTCTGGATGAAGTCCTGTGCAACCTGCTCTAGGTGAACCTGCTTTAGCAGGGGGGTTGGACTGGATGACCTCCCAAGGTCCCTTCCAACCCTTGCCATTCTGTGATTCTGAGAAACATCTAGTAGATAACCTGGGAAACCTTGAAAGAGGGAAATGGGTGGGAGAGCCCTACATCCCAGGCACAGCAACCAACCAAATGCTAGCAGTCATAGCTCAGAGACCAACATGCAAGGAGAATTGCTGTGATGAGGTCAGGTCACAATAGGAAACAAGCATAAAAAGATGGAGAATTCTTAAGCCTAGGCTGGATGGGAGTGATTTGCAAGTTCCTTGCAGGGCTTATTTCACCTATAGGCAAACAACTATTGAAGCAGAAGTATGTAGTCTCATAAAATGGCAAGTTACGGTGCTTTGCAGATACCACATAGTTAAAAGAAGTCTTGTCCCATTTCCCAAAGATAACTAGTTCTAACCAAGATTATTAATTCCAAAATAGCCAGAAGACCAAGCTTATCCTTAAGTGAAGAATTTCTAAAAGACAGGAAATAGTTGGTCTGAATTCTGACGTTTGCCTTTGCCTTTGTAAGGGAAGTTTGGCTTTGTGAAAGCATGAGTAGCTTATGTTGCTTATTACTGCCTGCAAATCGTGGGATATGACAGCTTTGAGAACCTGCATGTCCAGTGTGGTCTTACATTGACTGTAATTCAAAAAGGTGATGTTTGAAGAACTTAAAGATGGCAAAGGCAAGGTCTAATTTGTTTGGATATGCTAAAGTTCTTTGTGCCCCCTCAGTTCAATGCCCCCATTCATGTTCTAAAATATGCTGTTTTAAAGTACCTGATAACATGCATTAACGCGCTGCTTCTCTTGCTTTCTGAATTTGAATCCCTGCCCTGGGTTGTCAGAGGATTTTGCAAAGTAGGAGTTTCAGACTTAGGACTTCTTATCACTGTTTTAGGTTGTGGAGGGGCACTTGCCTTGTCACAGCTTCCTAAGTGATGGGCAATTGGCTTAACAGCATCTTTTGTGCGGCCAGCATGTTGGAAGCATTACTGTCACCTTGTGTATCTTCCTTTAAGTTAAATCAGAAGGACATATCTGGCTATTAAAACCTAACATCTGAAAAATGGTGTGAACTGCTACTGAAGTTGCATGTGAAACAAATTCAGTTGAAGGTATTTTCTATGCTTTTTCATTCTATTGTAAGCCACAACCCCTTACCCTCAACAAGAATGTGATAGTAAATTAAATGCATTCATAGGCACTGCAGGACAAGACAGTCTAACTGAAGTGGGAATAATCCTGTAGTGATTGCGGTGTTCACACCAAGAAACTCAGATTTTCTTCATTTTCTTTTCTTTTCCAGTCTTTTGTGGTTTAGTTGCTTCATCAGCAAAAACTGGGTCACTCGGAGTGTTCATTTGTTTTTCAAAACATTCTGGAGTTAACAGTGCCTTAGAAACTCAAAGCATTCTTATTATAGTAATACTGCTAATCATAAAGTGATACGTGATGAAGTGCAAATTAAGTAGTAAAATTAAATAATTGAGTGAATAAAAAGATCATTAAACTGAGCAGAAGGTGATATTAGGAGCATTAGACCACTGAGAAAAAAGTTTTATATCAGAGTAACAAATATGCTCTCTAATCTGAGATCTGTATCTCATAGCTTGTATTCAAAAAGCAGCTCTCCACTTGTAAGGGAAGCAGATCTTTAAATACACGGAATGGAGTAGCAAGTTTCCCGTCTTGTCTGTCAGTGCGAGGCGAATTTGGAAAAGATTACAGATAAATAAAGGGATATTGAAGTGTCAGTGATGACAAAGTATGATCCGATTCTGCTCTTGGGCTCTTCAAGTAGGGTGGTAAAATCGAATTTGTATGTAAAGCGACTTTCCCTTTTTGGTTCATCTCCCTCTTTCAAGTACAGCTGGAGAATAACTTGTTCTACTGCTGTTGCCTCCTTTCACAGGTGAGTTTTGGTCAGAACTAAGCTACTGATGTCAGATAACATTCATTCTATTTCATTCAAGCTCTAGAAAATGACCACAGAAAGCTTTCCAGAGGTGGAAATAGTTGCATGATCTCTGCCAAAGAGCAAGTGTTTGCTTACCTTAGATCTGCAACCTTACTTTTAGAATTAGCTCCGGGTACTCACAAGTAAGATGTCTGAACTGGTGCATCCCAGCATATTTTTTGTTTCATTTGTGAACTGAGCAAGTGCAAAGCTGTGTGTACATGGAGCAGTATCATGATTTTTGTCTCTTACATCACTGGGTTCTTTATGCCATTCCCATGTTCCCTACCTTTTTTAGTCTTGTGTATAATACAGCTCGCTACACTTCTAATATGCTGGAGTTTGTGTGTGTTTACTGCTGGATGGGGGATTCAATATTTCTCAGACTTCAGTTTTCCATGACAAGTTAATGACTCCAGGTCATTCTTAAATAAGCCTTTATTTGGCATGGCACTGCATTTACAGTAAAAAGAATAGGACAGGTATCACTTTTAAAATTTGAAATAACAAAGTATAATGTAGAAAAGAAAAAAATGCAAGTTTGTCTAGATATTTCAATGGAGCCAGCAGCAAACTAGCTAGTTACCTGAATCAGATGAAACTTTCTCATTGATAACATTTCAAACATAGACGTTGTGGACCAATATTTTAGAGGAAAAACACCTTTTCAGATTTTAAGACATTAAAGAATATTGCTGCTGAGGATTGGATTTGCAACCAAAAGTCTTGATGATGGAAAACAAAACACTGACAGTTCTATAAAGTTCAAGCAGCTGTGCATAACTGCAAACCAGATGTAGATCTAGCTGCTCAGCCAATATCTACATCGGGAATGAACATCTCCTGGAAATAGTTCTCAGGAGGGGAATGAGGTTCATCCATTCTCTCTGAATAAATACATTTGTCTTTGCTTGTCTCCCTCATTGCTCTCATCCTATGAACTGTATGTATGAGGGCCAGGTTTTTTTCTATGCAGAGAAGCAAGGCTTGTTGCTGGCTTTGCTAGCTAAGAAGCTTCTGTCTGTAACAATTTCACCAACAATGAGGATGTTTATTGAGTAGATACCCACTAGAGGTTGGGCATTTCAATTACAGAACATCATTCCTTGCCAGAGCCTACCATAACAGATGTCTCATTTCCTAATACAGTACTGAATTCTCCCTGACATCTGAATTTTCATCATGGAAATGCTCTTCTGCAGATTTAGAGGCAAACGAAATTAATCTGCTGTGCTCTGAGTGGAGGAGAACGGGTCTGAGCCTTTTATTTTTTTGTGATGTATAAAGCGTGGCAAACAGCAAAACTCCTGATGGCTTTGTTATGGCTGTTGTTTGCTTTTTAAGTAGTAGAAAAGTATTCTGAAGACATATGGAAATGCAAAACAGGCTAAGCCATGAGAACTATCTGATGGGATATGTGATGAAAAGCAGGTGTATCGTGTAAGAGGACAATGGAATAGCCTCCAGCACTTTATTTATGAGAACATCCTTTATCTCAGTCTCTCTACAGCAGATGTGTGGCAAAACTGTCTTTTCAAAAGTGGATCAAACAATGCTACCAACACACTCTTCTCATCTTCCATTTATCCTTCCGTGTCCATCATAGAACCCGTTTATTTTAGGCTCCAAGGAAAGTTGAGAAATTAGATTTTTTGCCAACTTGATTTCAATGGCATCTTCTTTTGCTTCAGATTAATTAGTGCACAAAGTGTGATGTTTATAAATGAGTTGTTATCTAACGCAGTGAAAGAATGGAGAGGCAAGGGATACCCTTTAGTGACAGTACTGCTGCTGCCTTATATGAATGCTATGGATTATAGCGCAGAAAGACTATAGTTTGCTAAGTACTAAAGTGCCCTGTGTGCCTGTAGGGGTATTTTCTCATGTCATGGGCATGCTGAGATGCATCTAGAAACTGAGTTGAGACCTAGCTTGTCCTTTCCTGAAGCCACTGGAATGTCCTCCTCCATTTTCCCTGTCTTACCCTATTTTGAATAGAAGCATATTAGAGAAGCATCAGCTTCTGTTTTTGTGGTGGTGAAGAGAGCGAGCTGTTAGTTGGACATTTTCTCTCAAAAAAAAAAACAATCTCTTGTTTAAAATTCCAATGAGGCCAGCCTTGCTATTATTAGATCCTTTTGTAAAAACCTCAGTTATCATGTCTCTAGGAAGAAAAATGAGGGGAACAGGGGGTGGAGAAGGGGGCAAGTAATGATGAGGGAATAGCTAGAAATTACAGTTCAGACAAATGTGGCAGCTTAGGTTCATCCAGTTCTGCATTTGGGTCCATCTCTGTTCTCGCTGAGATCAGTGGCATGGCTCCCACTTCCTGCAAAGGGATGAGAGCAAATCCTGAACGTACAGAGCTGTCTGTTTTCTGAGGATACATGCTTTGGAGATGAAGAGAAATGGAAAATCATCAAATACACTGTCAGCAATTGTATAATTGACTATTTGACCACTGCTGCATGATAGCTCCAGACAAGAGCATTGGGCCTTTAGCTTGCTGTAGGTCAAACATTACTCTTCTGCACACAGCTTTGTAAAGATGTGGAATAGACTTTCCAAGACAAATGTGCAAAAAGAAACAGAGTAACTGGGATCAGCTGTAGCCATGAATTTTATGAATGGTTTGTTGGAAAGAGCGTTAAATGGTAATATCAGTCCAAACACAAGGCCTGCATTGTTTCTGTTCCAAGCCTGCAGATTGGTAATTCACTATGCAAGAGGTTTTCATGGCCAACATTTCAAGCCTTCCTATTTGCCTTGGACCAGCTTTCTTTAAAAAGAGAAAAAAATTCTTAAATTTTTGTATCGGGAAGTTTTTATTTCTTTTGGATAGAGTGTAAAGTGAGGAATCAAAGGAAAAAGCTGCCTGGGGATTCTTTTTTTTCCCCCCCTCCTTAAGTGAGCGAGATAACACAGGAATCTTTGGTTAAACTGGAAAGTGGCAACTGAAGGTTACATGGGAATGCTTCATTTATAATATGTGTGATAAGCTATGGAAGTCAATGCTACAAGATATCATCCTAGACAGAAATTTAGTAAGAGATAGGGAAGTGGATTGAAGCATTAATAAATTTTGAATACTTATTTAAAAAAGAAAGCCTTAAAAGACATCAAAGGCTTTGTGGTATAAGCTCAGTACTAGACCATAGTGAGAGAACTCCTCCGTGTATCATTCTTGCTTCTCTCTTTTCTTCCTCTCTTCTTTCCATCCATGGCCATTGTCCTGCTCTCATGCTCAAAAGCAAAATTCTAAATCAAAGTAATGTGTTTTTTTTCCATTTTGGACAAGCTGAGCTTGCTCAGTCGTGAACAACAGATTCAAACACATTGCTCATGAGAAAATGTTAAAGTATTACTCCACCTTTGCCATGCAATGAGCTAAGAGTTAATGTTCCTAGCTGTCCATCCTTCTATTTTCTGATTTCTGTTTGTATTTAGCAGACAGTGAAAGCAGCATGCTGGTGAAGGGAGGAGATCCTCTTGGTAAAATCTATTGCACTGACTTATGGCAGCTGTCTGGCTGGAAAGATTCATCCTTAGCATGCTTGTCGATGCTTCCCTCATTTTATTCTGGCCTTTCTTGTAATTGAGCAAATGAACCTTCCTAAAGTAAGATGCTTCACCTGATGCTTAAATGACTGTGAAGCTGCTGACAAGTTCTCATGTGCATGTTCAATATCTGCTTGCATTCATATGTACTGCTTGTTAAATCTTAAATCTTAAAATGCAATCCCACTCTAGGGATGTTTGCCTTTCTCCCAGAGGGAAGCTTTTAAATATCCATATTTAAATAAATGTAAAAACTTTTGCTAATTAATTCACAATAACAAATTTAAAATGTTAATTTTCTCACCCATGTCCACTTAACATTGTGGATAATGAAGACAGCTGATGTGAGCAGCACTAAAATTTCTATCTAATCAACACCAAGATGAGCTGTAGGCTTGTAAGAGTGAGGTTACACAACAGTGTAACCACACACATGATCCCCCAAAACTGAAAATGTATCTTCAACAAAAAGGCTAATATTTTTGCCTTCTATTTTGTCCCACAAGCATCACTGGTAAAGTTTAGAGGTTGCTTGCCCCTTTCAACTGTAGCCTCGAAATACGAAAATGCAACATTGCCATGGTAACAAGCTGCTTCTACCATCCATAAAAATAAAGGGCCAGCTATTTGTTTCCAATGATAACATCTTATGTTTAACTGCCTTGAGCAGTGCTGACAGGGTCAATCCTTGTTACAATAGTCGGGTCTTCTTGGTCAAACAAAGAAAAACACTACCTGCTAAAACTGACTGTGATGGACACAATCATAAATCCTTAACACTAACTGGTATTTTTTTAATGCTGTAAACAATTAAATGGGTAAATTACCCTCCTGACCCCCTCCCACATGATGTGCAAAGCACTCATGTTGGTTTCTTATTTGGAGAAACACATGAGGGTGAATTTAAAGTATTTTGATTTTTTTAAATAAGGTTTCACTCCAAAGTGCTTTATTGTCCAAGGTGGAAGTGTCCCAGCAAGAAACAGTGTGGTGAGAAATACCAGAGACTGCCATCTAAGACACTTCATAGCAGTAGAGGAAAAATACAGTCATTATAAAAATGTACACAGCCCTCTGGCCTAAAAGATCATTGCGTTGTGTCCTCTGGTAGGATTTCTGGCAACCTTCTTGCTGACCTTCCTGCTTCTGTACCCAAATGCCTCACACATGCCCTGTTGAAGGACAACACTGTTCTCCTTCATATACAGTTGAAAAATGAAATGCAGAATGGTGAATGGGAGTATTTTTACACAAATGTCCTTTTCACATATTTAGAGGAGATTGTGCCAGAAATTACTGGTAGGTACCTAGCTAGATTGCAGAGTTTAGTCAAAAGTGTGGAGCTGAAAATCTAACTATCTCATTGTACATCTAAGTAGCTAAATACTGAGTGGAGAAGGGTGTTAAGATCTGGGCTGAAGTGACTTGCTCACAATAGCCCAAGAAACTTATCCCATAGCAGTGAGATGGGCAAGGAATGCAAATTGCTTCCAGCAAGAGGCAGGGGAAGATGGAGGAAAGAGCATGAGCATCCAGGGACTCAGGAGAAGTTTGGAGGGTTTTCTGTGTTGCTGGATGAAAGAGTCACGGTCCACAAGACCAGGTTGGACGGGGCTCTGAGCAACCTGATCTAGTTAGCAGTGTCCCTGCTCACTGCAGGGGGTTGGACTAGATGACCTCTAGGGGTCCCTTCCAACCCAAAACATTCTATGATTCTTCTCTGTGATGCTAACACTGCTTTCATGGCTTGTAGGCGTGAGCAGATGTGCCCAGGGCCAAGCTGTGCTTTCTGGTGCACAAAACTCAGTAGGACGTGTAGCAGGAGCAGGGGGCTCTTCACCCCCGGGGTCCTGCTCCCCAGTAGGACCATGCAGCCACACTGGCTCCGAGAGCCCACCCATTTGCATCCCTGCATGGGAAGCAGCTTTTGATCCAGCACCTTGAATGGGGCAGCCAAGCACAGAAGACCAACAGTCTCATCAGGGTGATATTATTTGCTTTCATAATAAAAGGAAATTAACAGTTGAGAGAGCCTGAACAACAGTAGGTAATGCAGGATAAAGGGTATGCCTGTTTGGATGGAGCGTTTCGAGGATGAACAATACTAGCTCACTGCATGAGGGTCTGACTTCAGGAGCAAATGTGAGCTCCCTGGTGGTAAAACTGAGTGTAGCTGCCATGGAAGGACTTGTACTCCTAAAGTCAGTAAATGCAATCTTGTAATTAGTGCAATGAATTATATCCAAGTGTTATATTTTGCTATTTTTTTAGCATCAGTATTTTTATGTTCCACTTGTTTCAGATGAATTTCAAGGCATCTTAGTGTTCAAGTGTTCTTTATTCTGAAATACTTGCTAGTTATTCTTTCAGTTAGGTGAACTTGGGTACATCAGGCTTAAAACTTGGTCCTCCCCAGCAGAGGCACTGTTTGGGATGTGGATGTTTTGGAAAGGTTTTCTCGAGTGACAAATCTTTGGAACTTGAGCATACATCAATACCTATTGGGATCTGTATGTATTGTTCTTAGAACATAAATCATGTACAGATATATAGAGCTTGGGACAGACTCAATAAATCAAATGCTAAATATTCATTACAAGGCCTGGCACTGTAGTAAAATGTAAAGAATCTATACTTTCAAAGTGTACCAGATGTTCCAGTAATGTTCCAGAATGCATGTGTTGCCAATATGTCCATATTTCACAGTGAAAGCTAAGCCTTGTTTAAGGTCTGAGGGGGTGAAACCATGTTACTCATTGGCTAATAGCAGGCTTCATCCACTGACAAGCATGCAGTGATAGCTGTTACCACAAATGGACAAAAAAATATAGGTTTAAATAACTTATATGGCTTTTTGCGCTCTTGGCGTACAAGCGTTATCTTGTGCAAAGGTTACTCAGGGCCATCCCATCCCTTTCTGTACTTTGTTTAATTGGACTCCAAAAGCATTTGATAGACAAAAAGATGCTTCTGCAAGCACATTGAGGTCTTTAAGATTTCAGAGAATTTTCTCTTCCCTTCACCAGTTTATAACAGAAAGCACCTGGGGAGCACTTTTCATTCCGCTAGCCATACCTTGTGGGCTTCATCAGTGGCGGGAGGATAAGTCAGACAGCGTCCCTTCATGTTCATGAGCAGTTCCTTTTGAAGCAACTATGTGATGCCATCCTGGGGTGATGGGATTCCTTAGGAAACCTATCGTCCTATCCCTTTTAACAGACCAAAGGAAATAACTGCTTTGCAATGGTTGCCAACAATGCAAATGCTGTGAGAGGGCTGTTATGTGGTTCTTAGCAAAGGGATGACTCCATGGGACCTCCTTTACTGATTCTGAACGCACCCGGGGCAGCCCTGTACTCCTTCATGGCACCCCCACTGCATATGCTCTGTCCAATCCAGCTTGGGCCATATCACTGCTAAAAAAAAATAAATCATAATTTCTTAAGCAACAGCACTGCAGATATGTGATGAAGGTCCACACTTATGCATGTGATCTGTGCATCTCCTCTGCACTGACCAAGGGATTGTCAAGGGATTCTTAATTGTTAATATTGTTGGAAGTTTTCTTCAGTGACTGTTCAGATGGAAAGGTCCATAAAACATGTTTTCTTGATGTGAATGTTTTAAATAATGTTCATTACCTTCTTCCTCCTTGCTTTCTTACCTTACTACATAAAAGTATGTCTTTTCTCCAGTAGTCAACACTGAAGTGACGTAGTTAGATATAATTTTTGCCTTTTAATCTAACAACTATTTAATGAAAACTGCCCACCGCTGCATATGCTACTTCCTAGGATTTTACCATTATTATCAGGGTGGAATCTATTTCTTTGTTTTTCATGAGTGGGGAAGGAGGCAAGCCGCCACAGTTTGATCAAAAGTAGTGTAAGATTTGGGTCTTTGTTCTTGCTGACCTCAATTTCATCTCAGCTCTGCAGTAATAGGACAAATTACTCTCTCCAGAAGGACACCAATGCTCTCAGTTCATCAGCTTTCTGAGATTACTTGGAAAGCAGCATGCATAAGGTGTGAGGCTCTTGCCTCTGGCAGTTAGACTTTGAGTCCTGCTTACTTCAAAATCAAGGTTTGGCATTGTAGAATTTCTTCTCCTCTACCCCCTCACCATTTGTTTCTCCGCTCTTTATTTTTTAAGGCAGTGGCAAAATTTGTAAAAAGACTGAATAGTAGAAACTACATGAAGAAAGCTGTTAATATTTATAGATCAGTCCTGAGAAATTGAGATAGATTTAATCACCCTTTAAATGAAAACGTTCTGCACTTTTGAGTGATTCCTGCTCTTGTTAAAGTTTTGGTGTGAAACTCCAACAGACTTCAATGGACGAAGGTCAGGCCAGCTACAACAGGTAGAGGGGTGTGTTTATATTGGAAAATTTCTCACTGCAGAGGAGAAGAGAAAGGAAAAGGGAGAATGACCTTTCCGATTATATCTTGGGCTTCTTGGAGACGGAACACACACACAAAAAAAAGACACTTAGGTTTGCCAAAGGGCGTTATTAGAATTAGAAAAGGCAAAACTCAATAGACAAATTATCTTCCTGTAACTAGTCAGCTACAGGTACAAATTTAGATCAAATCATGCATTCCTCAGCACAGCACCATAGTATGCAACAGTATAAAATAATTTTGCTATTTAGAAAATTTTATTGAAAATAGAAGTGGTTTTGAGACTATGATTAAGCAGAGCCTTGGGGATCCCTTTGTGCTTCTGGGGCATGATGGATTTTTGCCTGGAGGTCCTGTTCCTCTGCTTTCGAAGCCCAGGGTTTGCAGATTTCCCCTCCCTTCCTGGCACTGTTGGGTTAAAACAAAAAGGGAAAAAAGGTAATAAAAGATCACTTTTTGGATGGGGGGGGGGCAGAAGCTAAATACAAAAACAGGTTTCCTGTCCCTGTAAAACAAGTAATAATTTATGGACTTTTAACAGGGCTGGGCCTCATTACATAGTAGTAAATGTTGATGCTAGTATCTTACAGTTGGCTTATGTTTTAAAGCTGTGCACATTTAATTGTAGGGTACCATTTAGAAGGGTAACTCTTTTCAAAGACCACACACACATTACTGGAAAGGATATTGTGGTGTGAGAGAGATCCAGTGGTAGGCATCCAATGGTTTGCTTCTACCTGAACTTAATGGATGATAATGCATCTTTTATGTCATGTATAATGATAAATTTACTACGCTAATAGGTCCATATGCCATAACAATAAACCACTGCTCCAGTAAGTTCCTCTTTTATATGAAAAATTGCTTGTGCATTGAGAAGAGGTTGACAGGTAAATTGCTGGATGCTACCATCTTTGGTACAGTGATGAACTATGTCTCCAACAAAAACTATTAAATCAAAGTCTGTTAATGAAAGCAGAAGGGGAAAACAAGAAATTTGGTAAGGAAGAGCATCAATTCAGTTCTCTTAAAAGTAAACATGCAAAGAATAGGAACTGCTATAAAGAATTGCTTTGCAGGGCTGCTGACCTGCAAAACAATTTTTAAACATTTTTGCAAAAGGTAAATGTTCAAATATTTCTTTCAAATAATTTGTGTGCAAGTAGTACACCTCCAAGGCATTCTGTTGGTAGTAGGCAGCTGCTAATCCTTTAGTTTTTCTTAATACATCAGCATTCAGAATATATGTGCAACTATATATTCAAAATATATTGAACTATTATCAAACAAGATATTAAAATAGTCTGGTTTTTTACAAACTTAGAATTAACTGGAAGGAATCTATCACAAATAGAAGAACTTCCATCAGTCCCTCCTTTCTCACCCCCACTTTCTTTCCTCCCTCTTACTCTCGTCCTTCCTCTTGTTTCCATCCCCAGTGTGCAGTGTGGCCCTAGCTTGGTGGTGGCAGGGAAATATGATCCAGAAGCAGATAAACCAGCCTCTCTAGACCCTAGATGCAGATGGCCTTCCATACTTTTTTAAAAGAAACTCTTATTTTACAATAGAAATTGTGTGGTTCTGTTGTTTTACAGTATGTTACAAATGCTTTTTCTTCATGCAGATTTAGAGGGAAAAATCTTTTTTTTTTCTTAATCATGAAGATTACCTGTCCTGTACAAGCAGAGCTGAAAGCAATGCAGTTTTTGGGGCTGCTGGAAAAATAAACTCAGTGAATATTTGCATTGCATTTTGTCCAAGTAATTTGTCTGGCAAGCAGTGGAGATCGTAGATGGAAAAGTGGTGTTTGTGGTTGGATTCTTCAGTTACATTAAAAACAATTGATGGAAGAATCCACCTTTATTAAAAAAAAAAAAAAATCCAGGCTTTTTTGTGTGTATGTGTTGAGGGGAAGAGGTTTTGTTCTCAGCAGGAATAGAAATTGGTTCTGGTTCATTATGACAAAGAGGGAGCTCAAAATAATTTTCAAGTTCCTGCTATATCAGCCCAGTGCGCTAACTGTGAGAAGAAATTTCATGGCAGTAGTGAACAAAATGGATTTGAAGTCAATTGGTGTGCTCTTGATGCGTTACCCCTGTCTAACACTTAATCACACTAATATGTTTGTTTGAAATGTAGATGTGACATCTACAGGACCACGTCAATCAGAGGTAATAGCATGTATCCATCTCAAAGAAAAGGAAGAGTGTGTATAATGATCATCACTGCACACTGATTATTTAAGAATATGTAGTGAGGGCAAATATTGTGAAATATTCTGTTAGTGAAGGTAAAGTGGTCACAGGTCGGGTATTGTGAGGGTAGGGGAATGAGTAGGGTAATATGGACTATTCAAAAATGCCCATTTCTGAATATAGATGCATTGCTTGCATTTCTCCCATGCCTGTAAATTATCTTTGAAACCTATACCTAGCTGCTGCAGTCCATATATAATACATATATACATAGCTCTTCCAGAAACATCCTTTTATTTCTTTTTCTTCTAACCCCACCCACCCCACCCCCCCGCTTCTTTTGGTATTAAAATGGTGTAAAATTTCCAGAAGAATTTTGGGGTAGATGTCAGATCAATCAAAGCAGTGATAAGAAAACCATCTCTTTAAACTGATTTCTTTTGTATCCTTGAGCACCAGGCACACACATACCAGGCATAAATAGTGGCCATCTGCAGTTTGCAAGAAGTTTAAAAAAAACAATTTTAAAAAAAAAAATTCTCTCACTGCTAAATATTTCCCAATGTTTTCTGAGATAAATTACTTACTGACAGATCACCTGGCACATTCCTAAGTAATGTTTCTAACCTACTTCATTGGTTACAATGAAATTCAGTGGAAAAACCTCCTGAAAATGGGTGGTTCACTGAATTTCTGTAGCAGGACACTTGCAGATAAGCTGTTGGCATACAAGAATCCCCAGCCAGTTCTGGGCATCCCCTTTTTCTACCATGCATTTACACGAGACAGCTGCTGCCCCATACAACCCATGATCTGAATGTCAAACATTGCTTGAGTGGACCAGGGGGATTAAGTGACATGATGGAAATGGATCATAAATATTTTGAGCTTCAATCAATGCCTGAGCCTTAGGGTTGTCTAATAATTCAAAAGTCCAGTTTTGTTTCATGTTTGTCAAAAATAGTCAGTGGATCACTATTAGTGACCATTTGGGCCACAAGGGCTTCACAAACCTAGATATAACTTCACAGATAGGGTTAGCTATAGAAGAATAAAGCTTTCTGAAAGAGCATCACAAAGGGACATTTGTGTGCTGCTGAATTGAGAAATGCAAACCCTGAAAAGTTATTATTTAAGCAAGAACATCTTCTGGACACTCAACAGTTAAAAAAATCTGAGACCAGTAGTAAGAATTGTGTGGGGCACTCCCTTAGAATGGGGCAATAGGGCAGCTGGAGGAGGGGAAGGTGCCGGCAAGCAAAGGTGTGTTTACTTTTTGAAGGTAATTCTCCACTGAGTAGGTGAAGGACCTCTGTAACAGACATGAGGTGATCCTCTGCAGGAGGAGGATCTTAAATGCATCATTTAGCAACAATTATTTCAGCTTATCTTTAGCTGAAATATTTTAACATAAATTAAAGGTAATGGTTTTTACAGGAGATCTATTCAGCAGTGAGAAAGCATAGGAAAAAAAAATTAAAATTGCCATATTTCAGCAGATTGTTGTGAATTTGGGCCAGGTGGAACTGTGCCGGCTGATCCTTTTGGAGGCCATGGCTCATGCCCGCTGCACAACGTGACTGGATGGAGAATGGATGACATTTGTCCAGAAGCAAAAATAAACACAATTATTATCACCATTACAGTCTCATTGTTTGCTGCACCAAAGAATGAATGTCACAACTGTTTTTTTGTACAGGCTATTATTAGAAGTTGACCCTGGCAACATGTGCCAGAACTCTGCTAAAAAGACCATTTTATTTGAAAGAAATTGGTTCTCTTTAAGCAAAATAAAAGCATGAATTTAAAACTCAGCTATCATCTTTGAAAAGGTACTGTAGAATTTCTTTTCTGTGAATGACAAGGGAGAAAATGGACAATTGCGAGCCAACTTCTGCTCTAAGGGCTTAAAATCATCTCTGCTAGTGTCATGGAAAAAATCCGATTAACTTCAGTAAGCGCTGGGTCAGGCCTATATTTTGTAGGGCATCTTACTAGTAGAGTCTATCCCAACACTTCTAAACACATGGGGCAAAACAATTATCAGTGGCAGGCTGCAGTCTGTAAGGGCTGCATATGCTTGCATCAAAGCTGAATATGATCCCTTCTTTACTAGTGCAGAAACATATGTCAGCCTTCATTGTGCTTCTTTCCAGCACATTTGATTAAAGACTTTTATAAAGTGAAGCTGTTTGAAAAAACACATATGGCACTTGAAGGATTTCAGATTTTTAATTATTAGTTTACTATACCTTATAAGTAACAGAGGAAAAAGTTGCAGACAGAGCTTTATGCATCTTGGTTTTCCTTTTGGAGCAACTTTAGGCAATGCTATTGCAGTGCATTAGCACTGATTTATTCTCTTTTGGGGCCAATGAAATGAAACCTTAAATTGGCTCAATGACTGGGAAACTAGTAACCCAAATGTCTTCATTGACTGAAAACCTCTGTAAGCAGAGTGACAAGATTTATTATTTTTTCATTGCTATTGATATTACAGTAGTAGTAAGGCTACAACACGTCAAATCCCGTGCAAACAGATGCTTGGAGGCAGACCAAGCTCGTAGTGACGATGAGTAAAGGCTTTTTCTGTTGCAGAGTGCACTGTAGCATTGAGATTCCTGAGTGAGCTCTAAGCTAGATAAGCTGGGTACCAAAAAAAAATGGTTTAGTGACAATAGGGTGAACTCACATAGCGTTTTCTGTTTGGGTTTGAAGCCTATTTTATTAGCCTGTTTTTCAGTAGAATAAACATGTAAGGAAGAAAGCAAATATAAAAATGTATATGATACTTTATGAGACAGGTTGCACCCAAATCTGCTAGAGACTACTTAAGCACTGGACATCTTCTGGAGTCCACTTCTGGTCTCAGTAGCCTGTTTTTTCAGTGCTCAGGCTGCCTTAGACATCTCCACTAAGTGTTTACTCTTTGCTTTTCCATCTGTTGTCCTAAGCTTTTGATGACAAAAATAGCTAGCACTCTGCCCTTCACAATCTGGGCAAATTTACCCATTTCACCTGTAATTGCATTCTCAGTCTGATATGTTATATATCATTTGGGACAATAGAAAAGCCAGGCATTCATGTCTTGTTTTTAACCCATGTTCACGTATCAGGGCTACAGTTCCCAGATATAACTAATGTCTTATGGTGGATATCCACTCCTACAGAGTGCTGGAACAGTAGCCAATGCACGTATTATTAAATGCACAGCCATTTTCCAAACATTTTCTGGCAAATCCCAGTAAGATACTCTTGAGAATAAAAAGCTTAATTAATTACACTGAATATTCAGGCATTGGATCCAAAATACCACAATAGAGAATTTAAGGAAGGAAAAATATTTGAAAAGAGATCTTGTTGTCTTCCTGTTTATGCCAAAAGCCATATAATTGTTCAGCTTTATTTGAGAATATAAAAATGGAAGTTGTATCCCCATGATCATTTTTGTAAGGAAAATAAAGATAATATTTGTCAACTGTAAACAACTAATTCTAATGGGAAGACTCTAAATTGATGAAGATATGAGCATGAGATAGCAGTTTATAAAGGAATTGCAGGGGATTCTGCCTGGGACAACATATAGAAATAATTAATTTCACAGTATCATTGCCAGCTAGAACAAACTGATGATTTAAAGAAAGAAAAAAGAAAGGAGAAAAAAAAAACCAACAAAAACTCTTATGTCAAAATGTCTTAGCAGTATTTCCTTGGATGTCTTGCTTTCCAGAAAATACTGTCTGCCTTTCACTTGCACTCAGTTTTAGGACTGTTCTCACGGCAGCCTTTTAGTTGTCTGCCTGTGGCCTGATGCTAATGGAGCTGATGGTCACCAATATTCAGAATGTCCTGACAAGAATTTTTGGGTTCAGACAGCCATACACTCTGCAATCCGTCCCTCTAAAAAGTCTCTTTTCCTATAAGCAAAGAAATGCAATGGAGGTACAAGGGATCCCATTTTATGCTACCTTCTTATTTACCTAGAAGTTGTTTTACAATCTACTTGACAAACTTAACTAGTCAGTTAGTAGTAGTAGTTAAGAATCTATTTTAAAAGATTTAAATGTTATACCAGAATGGAAACTTTTGTATCCATTGGTTTGACTCTAGTGTGAGTAATATCAAGTCTCCAGTGTTTCTGACTGGTTTTCTTTGGAAAGAACTCAGATTGGGTGCAGCTACTACACTACTACTGCATCTAGAGCAAACCTGCACTCTATGTCTACCTATATGATCCAGGCATTCAAACTTGGAGATGTGGAGGAAAAAAAACCCCAGTGAAATTATTAAAAATAGACTTATTTTTGCATTTCCTGGCCCTAGCTAGAACAGAAATGCCATGGAACTGCAGAATTGTGAGATGTGATTTTTGTGTGAGTTAAAGTTCAAACCCATTCTTGAAAACAGCTCCTAAATTTAGCATGCTTTATCTACTCTTTTTCAAGCTCCCTCATCACCCCTTTTCACCCATTAGGCTGTGACATCCATCATATCCTCAGCGCAGAGAAGTGAGATATCTGATCGCTTCAGCTAGAGGTGAGGAGGGAGAGCCTGACATCATCAGTGAGTGCCCACCCAGGCAGGGTGCTCTGATCTCACTCTGCTTCGAAATATTCAATTAAAATAGGTGTAAAGGATTGACAAGACTCCCTGAAAATGGCTGAATATTTCAAAGAAAAGAACTTGTCATGCTAGGCTGCTGGGTGTGGGAATCTACATAGGAAGGCAAAAAGAAAAAGATTTTTAGTTATAAAATATTCAGGAATATCTTGGCTCAGCTGGGGAAGGAGGATAGGAATCTGCTGCTGCTGTAAGAGAAAGCTCACAAGAAGAATATTTCAAAATTAAACATACCTGTATTATTCATCCTAGCTTGAAAGAGATCAGACAGACACTGTGCTTGGAGAAGTTGATTTTTGGTTTTGAAAATCCTGGTTTAAATCATGGCCATTGTGGCTAGCTTGCCACCACTGGGTGGGGTGTTGTGAAGTGTGTGCAAAGCCTCTTCAGTTTAAAAAGGTGAATTTGCAACCACAGGCACAGAAAACACCACCAGCCTTTGCGCTGTTTATTTGGGCTAGTGGCTGGCTTTTCAACTGTTTTTCCACCATGTGGTTGGAGATTTGCTTCTATTCAAGTTGCTTTTGAAGGCTGGCTACTAAGGCAAAAGGAGGAAAATTTCCTCCTCCCTTCTTGGCAGACTGACTCCAGGCTGATGGTTGCTTTCATGCTCCCCTGATTCCTTCCACTATGAATTAAACTGGGATGATAGTCAGCCTTTAGTTCCTCTTGTCACAAAATTACAGTTTGTAATTCCCTCCATACCCACTAAAAAAGCATTTAAAGATTTCAGCTTTTGAGTATGTGATGACAATTTCCTGAAATGACAAGAATCGTGAATTTACAATCAACTCTATTCAGATGAACAGCCACGAGCTGCACTTGCTCTTGTGAAATGTAAGCAACAGCATTGCATGGATTCCCTTCAAATCTCAGTTGTCCTGGTGGTACATGAGCATCCTTCAATAGTTATCTGTCAGTGACTTCCAGCAGGAACTGCTCTTTTCTTACATACAGTAAGGGATGTGTAATAAGTTATTATGGGAGAGGAATGAGGAATAACAGGGGAATCCTCCTGGATCCATGAGCAAGGGGATCCAGGAACATAGCTCAAACATTTAGGAAGAGGTCAGTGAGGATGTGCTGAGGCTCTTGGAGCTGCAGTATGCATGCTCCTCCACCACTAGTGTAGCTCATATTCAAAATAGCCACAGACCCGGGCAATCACCTGGAGAGAAGTCTCAGCAAATGCCAGCACATCCCCAGCAAATGCATGTGCAAGTCTTGTTTCCTCCATAATTCTCCTGTCTAATCTTATATGAACTCTCCTATATTTACAAGATGTTTCAGTTCCATTTTCTCCACCCTACTGTATTTCAGGCCCCACCTCAAATGCCAGCCCAAGGATGTGAAATTTTGTTTCCTGATGAATTGCTCACAGCCAGCATGTACATGTCCTGCTGTATAAATGATTTGCACGAATTTTTTTTAACATGACGTGCACACAAATCTTGAGATGATTCCTACTTGTTGCTGGTTTGTGGGGATTTGTCTTCATGAATGTATAGTTTACAGGAAACCAAATGTGCACCCTACTAGAAATTACTGGAAGAAAATTCTAATCTTATTTAACTGGAATGAGGAAAGCAGTTTTTCTAGCACCTTTGCAGATCTCCTAAAAAAAGCAGTAGAAAAATTATTGATACTGCATTTCTCTCTTCCTCCCTCTGTATGCGGAGCACACAGCCTGCAGCCTCTATGTGGCTGGAAGTCTGTGATTTCTGACTTCTCTGATACAAAGTGTTGGTCATCTCCAGCTTGAGTATCTTTCTGTGGGCTTGCATTTCAGGGGCTCCAATCTTCTAGATTGGGGGATTTGGGCACCCTCCTCGGTCCTGCGATGGGAATTGCCAGGAAATCCCACACCTCTGGGCATTCCCATCATTTCTCAAGGTCTTTGTAGCTGTCCACAGCTCTCACAGGCATGGTCTGTCCCCTGAGACACCCATCAGGTGCTGTACTTGGGGTGGAGGGACAGGCAAGCTCCTGGTTAAGGCAAGAGAGTGCAGGTTCCCTCTGTGCACCTGGTTCTGTGTAGAGTTCAGCCCCCAGCCTTGCCCGTTGCAACCTGAAAGAGGGAAGAGGTTTCTCTTACCCAGTGCCTGCTCTGCTGGGTTGGAGCCTGTATCATGGGGAAGAAAGGGGATTCAGGGAGGAGTGCCACCAGCAAGCATGACTGAGCCCTACCTGCAAGAGGATGGGAGCTCATCCAGTCCTACGCCGTGGCAGAGACCTGGCAAGCCAGCAGGAGTTCCCGCTGGGACTTTGCTTCATAGCCCTGGCTGTAATTGTCAAAGCTTCGTATAATTCTGAGATTTCTCAGTAAATTCCCATTAGTGGGGAAGAGCGTGGTGATTCATTGTGTTACCGTATGCACCAAGAACAGTTTGCCAAAACCACACTGGCTGCAAGCCGCTGCCTCCTCCAGGAGGGCTGTGCCCTGGTCAGTGGGGGGGCTGCAGTGCTCCCATATTTCCACTGATGCCTCCAGCTTCAGAAGGCATCTCTTAGGGTTCTGCAGTTCAAAATTCAGTGTGGGAACAAGGGGAGGATCTGCTGGACACGTCCTCTTAAGAGGTCTATCAGGGATGAGCTGGTCTGAGCTTTCTCCCCAGCTACTTTTCTGGCTGTGCTCTGTATTAGGCTCAGCCGAGTTTGACTGAGTTGTTTGTGATAGCTCTCCAGTGCTCTCCTTCCTTTCATCCTGGTGTGAGGGTCAAAGGTGGCTTTCTTCCCTGTGTTGGGAAGAACAGGCTCAGAGATCTGTTGGTAAAATCCTGCAGCCCCTTCAAGTTTGGGAACAGGTAACAGTTCAGGAAAGTGTTGAGAGAAGAGCTGAGGAGGGGACTGTTTGGAGGGGAGAAGGTCAGACAAGGTCAAGGACATTGTCTTCCTCTGTTAGTCTTAGCCTGTGTTTATATCCAGATCACAAACTGTCAAGTAACCGCATCTTTAAATAACAAAGCAAAGCCCTCCACTTACCTAATGTGGGAAAATACAGTTTGTGACTGTAAAGTTGGGTAGGTAAGACTCCTTTAAATAAATGCTTTTTTACTTCAAAAAAGCATAATGTTTTACAGTTGAAATACTCACTTTAAGAATGTGTTCCTGCTATTTCTACAGCACTTGGGGTTTGGCACCCCAATAGTCTTTCGGCTGTTGCTGTCACTGTGCTGGGTGGGTCTGAGCAGTTCTGTGTTTACACACAGATTTGCACCTGGCTTCCTCTCTCTGGTTCATTCTTATCATGGATACAAAGCAGATCCAAAGCTCTTGTTTTTTATGATAGTTCAGAATAGCTTTATTCTTGACTGTCCAGTGGAAGTTGCAAATAAAGGAGTCTTATCTATCCAGCTTTACAGACAAAACCTTCTGTACCTTCCAACATTAAGTGGGGGCTTTGTTTTGTTATTTAAAGAACAGATGGGGTCTGGCATTCTGCTGAGTGACAGCTGAAGTCATCGTGGACATGTTTCCTTGTGTTTCAGGATTGAAACCAAGCAGCATGAATTGAACTGTGTGATCATCCTCTCTCTCTCATGCACGCACACGCACCCGAAACACGTGCAGTGCCAGTATTGTCTCTTGCGGCTCGGCAGTAGGATTGCAGCTACCACAGGGGTTCAGGTCTAGACCGTTGTTATTGTAACGGAAAGCAGATCCTAGTATTCCGAAAACATTGGTAGAAACCTGACATAATGAGAGAAGCAATTGTGTCATGGCAACTTCCTCATCCAATAATTAAGAGTGGGAGTTACACTCCTCGGCTTGTCACTGTCTCCTGGCAGGGCTGGGAGGAGATGACAGCTGGTCATGTTCTGAAGTTCAAGCTGGAATTTATTAGAGAGTGCTGTTATTAGCCCTGGTATTTCTGTTGACAAACAGGCATGAGAAAGTCTCTCTTATCACCTCACTCTGTCACAGGAGAGCATTAAGTGTAATTAAGTCTTGGAGAAGATCATCATTAAATACAGTTCTACCGTATCTCAGAAACTCCTGGTTGCTCATCTGCCACAGAGCTGGTCTGTGCTCTGAACATGTTGCCTTGTTGCCTGAGATGAATAAGGCTATATTCTGAGCTGATATAGCTGGCTTAGCTCCACGAAAGCAAGTAGAATATGGTGATATACATCCAACCACATTCAGACTTTTAGACAGGTCATTACGAGTCTCCTCCCAAATCCACCAGCTTCAGTGGACTTTCGGTTAGGCCGTATGTCTATGAGAACATGGTTCTATAACACATAGTAATTTCCATAATGGCAGATTCCTGGGGAAGAAGCAAGTTGTTCTGTTTTTATTACATCCACTGTTGTGTTTCAGTTATAACAGCAAAATAGAAACGTCTGTGAAATATTCTAGTCAATCTCATAACATCTTAAAATATCTCTCCCTAATTAAACAATATCCATTTCACTCCAGTGGAAACCAAATGAAGCAATTCATCTGTGTCATGATTTTGAGCCCACTTTGGACAGTAGTTTTTGCTGTGTAGATTGAATAAAGACATTCCAAATAAATTATTTCAAATTCTTCAAGCTTAACCCTTGCCTGCCTCTCAAAATATAAAAGATGCCTTTGAATACAGTGTCAAATATCAAATGTGTCTAAACTGCTGTATTTGCTATCATGCTGATTTATTTTGATAGCTTTTCGTGTAAACCTGTGTAACTTCCTCAGAAATTTTTAGTATTTTCTTATGTGTGATCTAATGTGACCCAGCAGACACATATTCACCAACATAAATTAAATGAAGAATTAAATGAGGCTGGCAACATGGAGTATTTGGCTGAAGTTACATGCAACTCTGCCAGAATGTATTCATGGTGTAACATTCTGTGTTGTAATATTAATTATTTAGCTTATTTTACAATTGTTGGAAAGGATCATAAATGAGAAAATCGTGAGCAAAAGTAGTGGAATTCCAGATAACTGCCCTTTCCTACCTTTTCTTCAAGATCTTTCTCCATCCCACTTGGTTCTGCAAGCAGTGTCTTAAAATGAATTTAGATTGCTACTAAACTCAGTGCTCCCCAGCTCTTATTGAAGCCAAATTTATAATCTTATTTTTTTAAACGTCTTCTGTAGTGTGCAATTACTTTAGGACAATGGTGTTAAATTAAGCAATACATAATATTTGGAAAGGTTTATTAGGTATGTACAACTGCTCAAAGAAATGCCAGGTGCAAAGATGCAGTCTGGAGAAGTTGCCACCTAAATTCAAATGTGATGTGAGCAGTGAAGGTCACGAAAAGAGTAGGGGAGAAGCACTGAAGTTAAAGTTGCTCTGTAACTCTATGATCCTTCAAAACTCAGGCTCTCCAGCAACATTCAATTGAGCAGTTCTGTTAAATATAGCGCTCCGCTTTAGCCTTTCATTTTGGCTGTGACTGTTTGAGTTCTCATCCAGCCTCCTCCACTCTGTCTGTCTTGGTAGTTTTTCTGCTTCCTTTTCCCCGCTTTTGGCTCTCTGCTCCCTGGCTCCCTTCCTTGCCAGCCTTCCCCCATACCCCCTCTGCCACAGAGCGCAGGAAGGGGCTCTGCCACCGCAGCGGTCCCATGAAATGGGACACTTCCTCTGCGTAGGGTCAGGCACAGCGCAGGCTGCATTGAGCACTTTCTCTTTGGATGGCTAAAGAGCAGCTATTTCGCAGCCTGCTTCGTAGCTTTGGTAAAGAGATCAGAGAATGATAAGGGCTTTTTTTTTTCCTCTTTTTTTTTTAATTCTTCATCTCACAATGCACCCACCTTTTATTTCTTTAAGTCTGCAGCAGGAAGATAGGCAGGAGGCTGGGAAAAAAAGTTTTAAAACCATAACAACAACAGGTCTCTAAGAAAAGGGCAAGTTTTACCTGCTTCAGCTGAGGCAGCCTGTGAATTGAATTCTGCCAAATTCTTTGTTCGTCTCACTTCTCAGTGATGCCCTCGTCTGCCCTGAGCACAATCCTCAACTTCTCTTTTCTTTGACTATCCCCACATGTTGGAGGAATTCACATTCTCATTTAAAATGCTAGTATTGCTGGCTCCGACTTCTCGTATTTTCTTTTCTTCAGACACTTTCAATACTTGGATGTTTTTTTCTAGCCAGAGCTCGAGAATCCCAAGGTTATGTGAAAAGCTGTTTTTATTTAAAGACAGTATTTTTCTGGACTTTTTGAATATGAAGAAAAGTTTGCAAAATAACGTTAATGTTCTCTACAGGCTCAAAAGGCAGCAAGGGAGCAATTCTCTGCTTATTAATATCTTGGGGTTTGACCAGCCTTGTGATTTTAGGCAACGTGATACATACTGTTTTACAGCTAGAGGTTAGCAAAGCTGAGTGCAGGGGCTGTCCTCTACATCTACAAGAGCAAAATCAAGACCTCACATCCAAACACCCTGGAGTTAGATGTGCATTCACTTTCCTGTGAGGAGTCACCTCTCACCTCGGTACCTGTGTGATCTGAGGTACCACACAGATGTCCCTTAGAAAATGTGCATCTAGTTAAGCCTTCAGCAAAATGATCCTATATGAAGCATCCAGGTCTGATGAACGCATCTGCGGTGTAAACGATGGCAGGGCTTGCGCTTTCTCCCTTAATGCTGCTGCTGACCAACGATGCAAGTGAAGGAGCTGTGCTCTCCTGTCTCGTGGGAGCCATGGCGAGTGTAAGCAATGCTCCTTGCTGACACGGAGACACTCCCCAGTTCATGCTGTTCCTGATCACTGCTGAATAGTGGAGCTTTGCAAAGCCCAGGCTCTCCTAGACATCAGCTGCTTTCGCTGTGCTTGAATAACAGAGGAAGGCGCCTGTGCCGGCACTAGGAAAGGGTGACTGCTCCCTATGGGGCATAATTGCCTGGCTGGGGAGCAAGGGATGATGGAGCTGGAACTCCTTGCCATACACCTCATCAGACCCAGGTGAACTGAGGGACAGCACGTATTCACTTACCTATGCCAAAACCCAGAAGAGGCCAAAAATAGAATATTCCCATTAGCAATACTCCCTTCCCATAGCAATGTGTTGCCTTTGCAGTAACAAGGGCTGAGAGAAGGTAACCACCCTAATTTAATAATTTTATTTCTCTGGTAAGAAACAACAGCTCTGCTCACCTAGACAACCTTTCTGCTATTGAAGAGAGAAGTAGGAATATGGTGGGTCAGGGCACTTGTGCTGGGGAAACTTTGAAAAGAGTAAAGACAGTATTCTTATTTTTATTGTGCTGACAGTTCTCTGTCAGTGGACATATAAGTAGATATTAAGCAGTGTTATCATATACTCAGCAGTTTCTCTCCAAAGAGAGCTCACTGATGGTGCTGTGTTTATGGATTTTAGCCTGTATTTCTTCAGAGGTTGTGTTAACATCATCCTGAAGCATTGCGTGTCTCTGCCCTGTTTGTGATGGGTGAGAAGTGGAAATCTCTAGGCAAAGTCTGCTCTGTGCAGCTCAGCTCAGGAAAAAAAGAAAGATCCATATCTACTATCCCGTGGCACCAGCTGGGAGACCGGAGTGACTGCTGCTCTGCCTGAGCAGTGACAACTAGTTCATAGACTCAGTCCACTCACAGCTAAAATACAGTTTGTTCCCAGGTCATTCAGGTGGAGAGGGGACACACTGAATGTTTTACCTTCATGTGCTCCAGCAGTTTCTTGCAGAATGGCAGAAGCACAGTGCTCTGGACCTGCACAGGTCCCTTCACAGCACCAGGATCTTCACCCTAGAAGTGAAGCTCAGCGACAATTTGGCCAGTACTGTGGAAGGGCTAAAGGGGGCAGCCTGTTTTATTCTGGTTTATATGGTTTGTGCTGTTCTTGGACCTATAATATTGAGCACTTCCCACCAACATATCAGGCAATCTAACGAATGATTGGTGTTGGAACAGTTACCCAATATTTTTGCATGAAAGCAGAGGCTGTGTATTTCTTTTTTATAACAGATTTGTGTACTCCCTAGAAAATGGAGCCCAGATCCTTAGATGCTCTAATTCAGTGACTGACATGATTAGTTTCTTTTAAATGATGAGTGCTCACATGGTGGTTTGATGTACTAAGTCAGTCCTATGTTTATTAATAGCTTTCATTTTGTATTTGCTTCCTTATCTTTTTAATAAAGTGAGCATATTACTGAATAAATGTGGTACAGTTTCACTGATACCACCAAAAATGGATGTGATGACTGAATCATGGCCACAATTAAAATGGAACAGATAAATCCGGAGACTCAACGGAGCAAATCGTGAGATTAATATGGCAGATAACTTGTCAAGGGTTATGCAAAATGTATTTGCTTTGTGGTGCTTTGGCATGAGGGAAAGTTGAAGGAGATGATTTCGTTTCAATCCAGGGCTCAAGCCTGTTCTAGGCAGCATGGTGTGGTGACCTAGACAGCAAAGATGCACCAGTCCCTTCTGGTCTTAGACCCTTGCCAAGTAAGGCTGCCCAAAACAGATGGTAATCCATCCTGGTTCATTTAATTTGCCCTCAGCAGCTCTATGTGAATGCTCTCTTGTTAAATCTCACTGTTGTTGCAAGTTTCTAATTTATTGTTGGTTTTTTTGTTACTTCCCCCTTCCGCACAGTAACATAGAATCTGTCAACACAAAGATGCTATTTAAATCCTACACATTAGCAGATTTTAAATAACGTCTCTTGCTAACTGCGGACTATACGCAGCTGATGGTGGCAGACGCAGAAAGGGGGGACAAATGAGGGGTGTGCTTTTGAGAAAAGAGAATAGCTAAAGAAGTAACCAAATATTAAAAGGTCCCTAAAATCTATGTGTTTGCATTCATTACTGAAACATTCATCATGATAAAAATAAAATGCCTTTGAATTTCCTCTGCTTTTTTTTTTTTTTTGGCATATTAATGTTGTGTGGTTCCTGGGATCCAGGCAATGAGCCCCAGCTGGGGGTGCGGCACAGCAGCCTGTCTCTGCTGGAAGCCGTCTGTCAGGTTTTCGGGTGGCCGGACCAGGCAGGAGAGGAGAGGCGGTTACTCAGGTGACATTGATGCTGGCCAGAGAAATGGTGCTTTCCTTCCTTCTGGCCTGCAGTTTCGCATGGTCATTTCCCAATGAAATGGCTTTGGGATCCTTATTGTCCTATGGGGCCTGTGTGGGAAGGAAGTGACCTGCTCCCCTGCCACTGGGCGCTTGTGTACTCCAGGTTAGCATGGAAAATCCCATAGCCAAACAATTCCGTTTGCTGTTTTCCTGCTTAATTTGTTCCTGGAATTGGCTCACTTTGCTGTAGCCAGGTGTTCTCCTAGAAACGCAGATTACGGGGGGGCAGTAGGTCCGTGCCAGGAAGATGGGTGTTAATGCTGCCACTTAGGTTAATGGACATTAGTTCTGCTGACTGTGGGTCTAATGATCTAATCTGCACAGTCACTGCCTTTTCCTTACAGTTGTTATTCCTCGATCTAAATTAGGAAGCTAATAGTTGTAAGATCATAACTTGCTCTAGTGACTTTTAACCTAGAATCAGAAGCTGGTTTTGCATGTCTCAGAATAGATGGCTCTTCTAACTAAACAATTAAAATTTTCCCAGCTCAGCTGGAAGCTGAGCCTGTGTCCCTCATGTGTAGTCTAAACTGTATGTAATTAGCTCTTTAATTTCTATTAGAATATGAAATGGCAGCCTAAGGTTTGTCAATGAGACAAATCCCGTAACCTTTACAGGAGCGGTAGCAGTTCAGTGTTTGTGTGATACCAGATTGCAGTCACGGTGGCAATTTGTTCAAAAAGACTTTTGCTGCTCTTTGCAAGGACTCCAGCTTCTGGTTTTCCCCTAAAATGAATGCCTGTTTAGGAGAGTTGATCCTCAGTGATGATGTATAGAAAAAACCCCAGTATATATCAGAGAGCAGAAACCAGTCTGAAAGCAAGAAGGAGCTGAGCACCTACCGGTCTGTAACATGTGGGTTTCTGTCATTGGAAAAACCTTTTCCCCTTAAGAAAAAACCCTTCCTTTTGCCCCCACCTCCTTACTTCACTTCCTTAACCAGGATCAGTGCTTTAAAGTGCCGGACCAGGGGAGGACGGGTGGACAGGCAGGCAGGCCACAAGGACAGCAGGTCACCAGCCCATTTCTCAGATGTGGAGGCTGAGTCCAGGAAAGGGGCAGACCTTTCCGTAAGGCTGTGTAAAACTTCTCGGAAGTACTTCCCTGTTTAACACCTCTCATCAAGAGTAGCTGATTGTCAGTGCCATGGGAAAAGGGTTGATCTGGCTCTGATAAGTGGTGTTCTTGCCCTATGTTAATTTAATATTTGTCCCTCTCCTTAACTGAGGGGGATTGAGGAACGGTATGTGCATTGGCTTCTGTATTCAGCTTTTTACTGCAATTAAGTGTTTAAAATGTCTTCTCATCCCCTGGTACTATAAATATTTAGATAGCTTATTGTATGACTATATTTTTGCCTGCCTCTTGTGGTACAGGCTGATGAGGATATTGAAAAAATCCATAATGCCAAGAAATTGGGGAAAACTGAAGAGGTCCATGGGGTTTTGTACATTCCTGAGCATGTTTGTGTTGTGTGTAGCACACTATGCCATTTACTGTACAGCTAGAACATTTCACAATTTTCTCTTCCTTCAACCATTACCCTACTAATAGTCATTTTTCATTATTTAGACTGCAGCAACCTAGGTGTGCTATCTACATTCCAGAGACAGAAGCTTAGTCTCTGAGTCAGATAAAATCTAGAAAGGATATAGACACAGAAACACAAAAAGGCCGGGGGGAAAAGCATGTAGAACCAAGTGATCACAGTGAAGGCTGGGACAAATCTCATCATTTAGACGCGTGCTTGATTTTCTGTGTTAAATACATTTATTTCCCTTCTTCCCATCATAAAAAATCAAATCAGATAAATGTACTGCTCATGTATGTTATGCCAATTCATGCAGATTTATTAAACAGGCCTTTAGCTAATGTGAGCAAAGATACCTCTTACATCTGTTATAGGAAAAAATCCTGGTAAAATTGCAGTTTAAAAAAAATCGACAGATTTTATTTTTTTGCTATTCACTATTGTAGGGCTGAGACCCAAGTCGCCCCTTCTACTTCACAGTAGGTCAGGAAAGGTAAATAGCATCCTTCTTTTTCCCTAAAAATGCCCTTTATTAGTAAACATTGATACTGTATGTGTCTTGTATATTTTTAAAGGATCCACCCCAGTAACTCATGTTATGCTGTTTCAAGACGTGGCCTTTATTTTGTCCCCATTCTTCAGGGTGAATCCAGAGTCATTTGACTGAGGTCAGGGGAGTTATACTGATACCAAGCCAGTCTAAATGACAGATTAATCAAACCACATAGCTAACTGAGACAAAGTTTATGCGTTGCTTGAGTTGGGTATAGATTTTTCCTGATCTCTCTGCGCACAGATGAATTTCGTTTCCAACAGTCATCTGCTGGGAAAAGAGAGATGCTGTATTTAGTACAATCTAACTCAAAGCGCAATGAAGTGTGTAGAGACATTCTTGTTGATACCTGTGAGTTTTAGGTTGGACCCATACAGTTTTGAACAAAATTCACATTATATTGATTAATCAAACTCACAAAAGCAGGAACATTGTAACACCTTCCAAATCGCGTGACAGCTGCTTGCAGGGGTTGCCTTCCGGCATATGGGAAAAGCAGTATCTGTCCACCAGTCTCCTGCAAATGAACCTGTACCACGAAGCCAAAAATTGCCTCTAGTGAGCACCCTCTGACCAAGGAGAAGGTAGCTAACTAGCAGCTGTTTTCCAGCTGACTCAGAGAAAACAGCTGCTACCAAAACAGTCGCGTAGCACTCAGCATAACCGCAGCCAGGTTTTCTGAAGTGCCTTCTAGGTATAAAGCCAGAATTTAGCAACCCAGCATCTGTAATTTGCAGGCATAGGTTTGTATGTAAGGAAATGGAGCCAGCAGGAAAGAAGAAAAAATAAACCATCCCACCACAAAACCCAACAACAACAAAAAGTCAAACTCTGCTTGCACGGTAGATGCAAAGAAGTGAGTTTATGTTCCAAGATGGGGGAGAAACAGAATGTCGCTTCTCGCTTTTGGGTGACCATATATACAGCAGCTGTTGGATCTGCGTAACTTTGTGAAAGATGTGGCTACCTTTCAGAAAGCGACTTACACCAGATGTCCTCGAGGAATGAGCAATTCAGAGGTGTAACTGGAACCAAACTTTGTGAGCAGATGAATGATAATTCAGCGGTCCATCTAGAGCTGGTAGATGTACCTTGTTTTGCTACCCAGAATTTGTTGCTGGTTTGGGCTTCATTAGTCTGGCAGTGTAATAGACAATGTTGCCCAGGTATAACACCACAAACATTCTGCCCTTTTAAAATCCACTTATCTATTTGCAAGCTGTGTAATCTGTTGATCTGCTTAGATATGAAAAATTGTGGATAGTTATATCATCAAGTATGCCTTTAAGCAGAAGACAAGTGATCTGGCAATATGGGAGTGCCTTTGCTACTTCTCATTATCCTCTGCACAACAGTAAGATGATCTATGGCTAGATATAAAGGGATCTGTGGGGAGCCACTTAGTTTCTGTCTTTGTCCTGGACTGCCTAATGTATATGAAATGGATAATTCTTTCATTTCATCTAGGTGAAATAAATAGAAGTCACCTTACTTAAGCATTTGACATTTCAGATTTTTTTTTTTTCCAGAAAGGGAGATGGTTTGAGAATAGCAAAAAGTGAAGAGAAAATTAAAATGATGATCCTACGTAGAGCAGAATTTCCACCAATTAACAAATGTTGTGCTTTAAAGAAAAATTAATGAATTGATAAGGGAACAAAAAAAAGCTATGAACCATACTTTTGAGGATATATATTTGTAGCATGTGTGCCCAATCAGAAAAGCTACTTCGTTCTGCTATTGCATCTCACCCCTGAAAACATAGTACATGAAAAGTGAGCGTAGCTATGAAAGGACACCGGAGCTTAGGAAGATCTGTGCTTGTCTACAAGTAATGACTTTTCTCCAGCTGTTGGGGATTAGTGGATTAAACGCCATGCCCTATGTCCATGGTTCTTAATAGGTGATTGCCACACATATATTTTTTCCTACTTGTGATGCTTTTGTTTGGATACCTGTTCAAATTTTTTAAATTTGGAAAGTTAATTTTATAATGAGTAAGTCTCAAGAGAAAATTTATTGTGTGTATACCATAGCAGTCAACAGTGGATGTAAATCAAACTGCAGGTACAGTAGTGGTTCTCTGAAATACAGGTTGCCTCCAGAAGTGTATCAGCCATCCTGGGATGACACTTCTTTAGATGATTTGGACCCTTTTTCTAAAGTCTCTTTCTGCAGCTATGAGCTGTTGCTCTAGTGCTTCCAGGCCAATTACATATATTGATTCACTTGGAAAGAAATAATTGGTGGCAGAGGATATTTAGTCAAAAAAAGTTGAGAAATGAGATATGTAAAAATAATGCAGCCAAAATCTGGAAGACAGGTTATGCAAAAGTGGGAGAAAAGAAGGCCTGTATGATAATTTGCCAGTTTTCTCCAGGCTTAAGCATCTTACCTTTGTCTTTAAGGTGCCTTCTTTATGTGTGAGTACCTTACTATCTGTAACATGTTTCTTTATACAGGCCAATGAAGTCATCCTCATTTTATGGATGAGGATTTGTATGATGATGATAAGATCACCCGGGAGTGTGTGGTAGAGAACTAATGTCTCCAAATCTTAGGACAGTGTCCTAACTTTGGACTACCCTTTTAACCTATAAGGCATTCATGCAAAATGCAAGGTGTATGCAGCAGCTGATGGCAGCTGGTACAGATTCACCAAAGCAAATCTCTTCTGTGACTTCCTGATGCCTCAGGGCACTCATGAGGAACAGCAGAGTTTCCGTGGCTAGAGGACGTTATGCCTTTCCCATGCCTACACTGCTGATTGAATCCCATTGAGAGCAGTCTGGTAGTATGTCTTGGACTCAGAAGATGCTGAATACAGCTCAGCTTTTGAGGCCTTTCTGTGTACAAGAAGCTCTAAGAACCTCAGTACTAGATTTGTGTCTACTGGTGCCTAATTTGTGTCTAATGATCTTTAACAAAGGTCAGAGGTTCACATGGATTTTACCTGTAGTTGCAATCATTCTAGGATCTCCTCCTGAGGTCCTTCGGTGTCTATTAAAAATGAGCTTAGTTCAGAGCCTGTCTAGGGTCCCTGTCCTTTTCCTATTTGTGTACTTCAATGAAACTTGCAGGAATTTAATTACTTTTGAGAAATCTGTGATTCTCTAGTTTGGTTGAAAGCAGCCAATGAAATAAAAATTGCATGAGGGAGGAAAGAGTTGCATGCTCGTAATCAATGTCACCACATAAGCCCTGTTTCCTCCTGACCTCCTCACTGTACCATGAAGCTGTTTGACATCTCTGATTTCAACAGTGAGTATGTGGCAGGGGTTATCTGTGCTAAAAATGAGCAATAACTGAAAATGATTAATGCCTCTACAAAGAAAGCACACATAGGAACTTAATACTTGTTGGTTGTTTGAAGTTCTGTATGAAGCTTTTTTCCCCTAAAGTTTTCAGAGTGCACTTTTATGAAATTATTTAGCCCAAATGGGCACATACACTCAAAACAGTGTAAGGCTGCAGATGTATGTGTGTCTTGTAACAAGGATAAATAATTTCTCGTGGCAAATTAGTTTTGTTGTGGTTATCCCTCCAGTTACACACAAACAATTGGCGACTTCATTGCAGTGTTCTAGTACTGGTGGAAGTACCGGTTCAGTGACTTAGCTTTTCTAGCAATGGAGAGTTGATCTCATTATCATTCAACAAGCCAAGCAACTTCTGCTGGTTTGAACTGCTCAAATTTATGGGACAATGATTGTCATCGTTTTGAGTGCTCCTGTGATTACTTCCTGAGGGTATTACCTGGGAAGACTCACTTAACATCAAACACCAGTTACTATTTTGTCCGCTGTTGCATGATAAATAACAACAAAGAAAAGTCTGTAATCTTCCTAATCTACTCTTTGCCAAGCTGCACATCTTATAAATAGGGCAAGGGGAAGACAAACCACTCCTTCCCATTTCTCAGCATAGCCCAAGTGACAGAGGGTGAAGTGATTTCCTCTGTATTCCTAAGGTTTCATTACTTTTCATAAAATACAGCGTAGCCTGTTAAGAGGCATGATAAATTATTAAACCTAAATTACAGTTCTCTAAATCAATACACAATATATATTTTGGTCAAAGTATTTTTTCTCTCTTTCTTCACTTACTTAGTAATTAACAAAATTCTGTAATGTGCTATGGGTCTCCTAGGTATTACAAACAGAGAGAGTATGTGGTAATTGCAATTGAAAACCCCAAGCTAGCTATTTACTTAATGCTGATGTATCTTCATGCTTTGTCACTATCTACAGCAGCGCTGTAATTTTGCTTTCATTTTGTACATTTTCCAGAAATCTTACTTCTAAGCTGTTTGATGGTCTTTAACAAACGTACTGTTTACAGAATGCAATAGAGCATCTGCCTCTGGAGCACCATCTCTCACGGGTAGGAGTTGTTTAGATAAGTAGTCTTGGCTCTGTCACTCCTCCACGGGCTCATGCATGCCCTTGGTCGCTGCCGATCTGGGCTTGGAACCCAGCCAGACCACACCACCAGCCCTCATGGCCTTCACGCCACACTTGCTGCAGAACTGCCTGGCACGGGGGAGGGACAGGCCATGTGCTCAACTCTTTCCCTGGTGTGAAGTCAGAAAGTACATTTGAACCCAGATTTGGGAATCATAGAATCACAGAATTGTTTAGGTTGGAAAAGACCTTTAAGATCATCAAGTCCAACCGTTAACCTAACACTGCCATCCCACCACTAAACCCCATGCCTAAGCACCTTGTCTGCCTTTTAAATACCTCCAGTGATGGGGACTCGACCACTTCCCTGGGCAGCCCATTCCAATGCCTGACAACCCTTAGGGAAGTGTTCCTGAGTTTAGATCCACCTCTTTGGGTCAGCTCTAGCCAGCGGATGTGACTCGGGTGAGCGACAGTGGGCAGCTTGTGTCTACCCTGTGCAGCTTTTCTAACGAGGCAGGGAGACATTGTCTTTTAAATCTGTACTGGAGCTGCTTTCTAGCACAGAACAAGTTTCTGCAATGAAGTGCTCGTATGCTGTCTTTAGGTACTACATAGAAATGTAGTCGTGCAGACATACTGTTGCTTTTGAGAAAGTGTTTTCTCTATATTTCAAGCTGCCAACTTGGTTAAAAGTGCTTTTGAAGGTCAAACAAGAAAATAGTTCATTTTGGTTCAGCAAAATAACCCAAATGTGCTTATAACAATAGTAAAGAGGATCTGACCAGGCAATCCAGACCTTACTCCCCGCATCTTTTGGGCCATTTTACAGTCTCTGAATGATAGAAGCAAAAGTCGTGGGTATATGTAGAACAGATGAATATGATTGGGAAGAGAGTTTGGTCTGGATCTTACCCATTACTATTACAAAGCAATACATTGTTATGGCAATGCAAACTCTTCACAATGGTTAAGCCTAAGAAAAAAAGAAACAAGTATTTTATTATATTCAAATAATCTTTACTTGAAGTAAGTATTATTGACACAAAAAAGGGCAGCTTTCTTACTCTGAAAAAAAAGTGAATAGTTCTAAATAAAACTTGCAGCTTGAGGTGTGGATAATCCCCAATGCTGCCAGGAGGTCTGTTGTACAACACCTAGTACCAGGGCCACCTGGCCCTGCTTGGAGCCAGCGTCCATTACTGCAAGACTACAGGAAAAAAATACTCCATCTGGGTTCATGAGCTCTTGAGGATTCATGTTGTGACACCACATTTAACGAGCGGTGTAAGAGCAGTACTGCTGTTACGAATAGTTCTGCCTTTCACACTCCTGAAAGCCTTGAATCTGTGATTATTTTGCTTCATTTGCTGAAGCCATTGGCACTAACCTCGACTCTGAAGACATGTGATGCTAAAGAATTTTGTATGCAATGTTCATACCAAATCCAGATTGTTTTAGCTTTCTATTTGGATAGAGCTTAGAAGGTGCTAATCACCTTTCTGTCTCCAGCACGCAGCATTAACAGGCCCCTTACATTTGATTGTGCACAGTTGGAAAGCGTTATGCCTCAGTATCAAAGAACATTTCAGGCAGTAAGCTATTAAGGCAGCCATCATTTAAATTAAAAAAGATGCTTTGGCTTAAGTGTGGGTAATAGACACTGTTCTCAAAACAAGGGCTGAAACTTCCTGATGCCACCCTGCAACTGAGACACGGTCCATGGGCTCACAAAATGAGCTTCTCCTACTGTTCACAATTCCCTCGCCCACATTTCCCACCCACATTGGTGTTGGGTGTAACTGGGATGTGCCGAGTTCAAGAGGGTCAGCAGCCTGAAGAGGGCAAGCACTGAACAATGTTGGGGAGTTCAAAGCACTCCGATCCCTAAACATTGCTCGGACAATCTTTTTCAAGTAGTCTTGTCTGCAGAATTTCTGCCTTCTGGTCACTCAGAAAGTACTTTATTTTTTTCCTCATGGTCCCATATCTGTTCAGAGCTGGATTCAGGAAGTACCAAGATAAATGAAAGGGTTTTACTTGACTGCTAAGTAGGCTTTTCTAAATCTCCTATGCTGTACAGTTTGCATCAGTTTTAGATTAAGTTTATATTTTAGATTATCCACACCGGTTCAGCAATCCCTTCTAAAGCCCAAACGATGCAATAAATAATAACTGAGGAAATCGGGAACCAGACTCCACATGGAAGAATCTTCTTTTTAAGGCAACCAGATGTTCAGAATGAGAGTTTGAAGCAGGGCACAGATCCATAAAACGAGAAGCATAAGTGAAACTCTGCATTTCCTTATTATCAAATTACTGTTCAAAAATTCCCATCATCTCTCACCACTACCAGAACAGTTCTGTAGGGGAAGCCATGAATTCATTAGATAGCCCATATTTGCTATCACCTTGTCTTCGACACTTCAAGGTGAGCTTTTCTTTAATAGTTTCTAGTTCTGTAATAAAAAGAAATGAGCACAAGATTCTCCAAAGTTCATAGGGAGATAATAGTATGTAAATCAAGGAGTAACTATATTAGTCATGAAAGCTGATGGAAAAAAATCCTGGCTAACTAAAATAACAACTAACTCACATTGATTTCAGTGGGATCAGAATGTCATCCAACTTTCTACCAACAATAAAACCAGTCTCTACCTCCTTATATGGGAGAAACTTTGGGAAAAAAAGAGAAAATATCATCTTGTGGAAGAATGGAAGCTTTTTTACATGACTCCCAAAGCTTATGGTACCCCTACTAATATGTTAAAGGCTGTAGTTCATGGATGTAATTTACATTGATGTAGTTTAAATTCACCAGTTCTTTCTTAAACCTGAGAGCAGAGTTTCATGCAAGGTTTTGAAGAGTATCATGGGTTGAGTGACATTCATCTTCTGTAAAATGCACAAGTGCAGAAAGCAAAATAAAGCAATTTGATCCTAGCTCAACTAAGCCCAACTTCTTAGTTAAATTTCATCCTTTTTTCAAAATAGGCTGAACTACAAGTGCCATCATGCAAAACAGGGGGGACACCTAACTTACCTGGCAAAACTAACCCAACTACTTTCCTTAAATTCCCTCTGTAGCCTGTGGTAGGAGTGGAGTAGGAGAGAGCAAGAGGAAAGACACATATATACACACACAGACGTAGGAGCAGGACCTGAAATTAGGAAGTATTACCCCTCTGGAGGACGCAGAAGGAAGGCAGGTTGCTCAGGGGACTCCCAACATTGGACGGTATCGGTACATGCCCTGTGCCTTCACCCTTATTTTGCTTGTGGCTGTGTACGTGTTTTTGGCATGCTGTGTATGACAATAATACAATATTATTTTATTATATTATTCTACTATATTATATAATACTGTAATATTCTAGGTACTCCCACTATTGCTTGATGGGGAGGGGAGGGGGGAAATACTACAAGCCTGCATTTCTCCTTCCTATTTTAATGGGAAGCGGCAGCTCTACACCTTCACTTTCATAGCTGCCTGTATCAGGAAAGATTGAGAGAAAAAGGTATCATTAGCCTAATAATGAGTGTGTGAGCTTTTAGCAATTACATTTTCTCCCTACTTTGCTCCCAGAAAGTGCCAGGTACCTATAGGGAAAGAGATTATGAAAGTAAGTTACATTTTCTCACTAGCCTAATGAGTACAGATACATACAGAGAAAGTGTTCCCTTGGCTAATTATTTAGTCAGCAATCACTCCAGTTGTCCCTGCCATGAAACCAAGAAACAGAAGGAGTATAATAAATATAGACTGGGGTTGCTGACCAGGAAAATATATCACAGTTGGGTGGCGTAGGCCTCAGGACATGCTATGTGAAAAAACTGCATTTAAAGCATAGACAGAAATAAATTTAATTAAAATTTGAATAAATTTTCAAGCAGAATTTCTAGTTCATATGCTACATGTCCAGCTGTCTGAATAAAGTTATGTTGTACAAACCCTCTCCCTTGCTTTAGGAGTGATTAAATAGCTGGAAGAATTTGATTGCTTTTGCTTTTGTTGTCTATCTTTGCTCAATTCACAAAATTTAGGCTTGGAATATAAATCATTGCCTAGATTGAGAATGAGATCTTCTCTTCTCTGCTCCTTTTTAAAGAAAGCAAAAATGGCAATTAAATATTATCTACTTCACTCATACAGTACTAAAAATTCATTTCAACCCTCTGTAGAATTACTAACTGTGAGCTTCCCTCCTGGACCCCCTCCCCTTAGGGGTGTTAGTTCATATGCTTGAGAAAATCAACTCTAAAAAGACATAGCTCAACTGTTTAGTTTAGAAAATCTAACTTATTAACTACATAACCCTGCTGGGACTGGCAATACCTCTTCTTGCACAGAAACAGAGGTACTGCAGAACTATTCTCTCAGCTTTTTCCAGTCTGCTTAAAGAGTCCTTAAATCTCACTTAAAGAATTAAAGGGTAATTTCAAGCATGCTTTACTGAAAGGGGGTTGCATTTTTTTGCTTTGAATTATCAAAAATAACTAAGCTAAGAACTTTGATATTTTTGGGCAGGTCTGGAAAGAAGATGCCCCAGTTTCATGCAATCTTTGTCCTCTCACCTTCCCCAAATACTGTTTGAGTGGTTATTTTCTTCCCAGCATGCAGCAAAAGCAGCTATTACTCAATAACCAAGAAGTTGTCTCAGTCCTATGAAAGCCATAGGCCTCATATCTTGAGAGCCATCTACTGGCACCTTATCTATTATCCACGTATTATATATCCACACACCCTTCTCGGTAACAGAGCTGACATGTAGCAGATTTTACATCTTCCTGCTATGATACAAATAAGGACTATTTAAAGCAGACTGAGCTCATAAATCACCTGCAGGGGATCTCTCCGAGAGCTTCTGTACCACTGGACTCTTCCATGCCCTGTCCGCAGCCGTACAGGGAGGTAGTGGCTGATGCAGGACATGGGACCACAGAGAACTTTTCATAACTGCCACGTGTTTCCCCTGCACAGTAGTCAATAGTAGTAGTAGCTACCTTGTTCTGAAACGTAGCATATTTTACAAAGCAAAGGAAAAACAAGCAGCAAGGCTGTATTCTGGGCAGAGAGGTGTGCTGCTTCCATATGAAGCAAAAGCCTTTGCCGGTTGTATCCTGCTTCCTCCCAGCCCACCCAGCTGGGACTGAGGACCCCCCACCCAAGGACTGCGGCGGGAGGAGGGTGGACACTTGACTAAGCCAGCTTGTTGGGCCAGAAGGTCCCGCTTCTCCCAGAAGCACAGAAACATTGGATAGCAGGGTGCGTGCTGTGCCTCCAAACCGTGTAGGACAGGGGCTGGGAGTGGAGCAGGGTCAGCAAAGACATGGGTCATCAGCAGAGGAAAAAAACAGTTGAGAGGTTGCGGGGAGAAATAAGCAACTTCGTGGATATCACAAGTGCAAAGACATCCTGTTCGCCTTCAGTTTGGGTCTCCCAGTATTAGTAGATGCAAAAGGCAGTTTTACTTTCATGTGTTGAGCAGTGAGTACCCAGGATACTTTCTGTTTATGCGTGTCACGGACCTATGAAGAATTACTCTGTGCCGCCATTTTCAGAGTAGATAGGAGTAGTATTTAGGACTGCACTCTGCCTTTAATTCCCCTTTCTTTAAATGGAAGCTATTAAGCTTTCCATTTAAGGCAGCAAGGGTCTCTTTATTATTACAGAGCTTTACTTGATGTACTTTACCAATCTTTTTTTTTTTTTAAATTTACCATTTATATGTATCATTTGGCATCGATGTTTTAGCTAGTGAAGCATTTTCATTTACATTTTTTACTGTTTTGAGTTGGTAAGCCTTCAAATAATTTCTAAATAATAGTTACTTTTGCCTGACTGATCATAAAAAATGTTTCTATCATACACAAGCAATGACATTTTCAATAAAAGTTAATTACATGATAGGGAGTGAAATGTTTTCAGGTTTCAACAATGCTTCTCTGTATTGCAGGTTTGTTTCCTTTAAGGTAAAGCTAAATATATGCATGATAGATTGCAAATCAGATAGAAGATTAATGTGGCTTGATAAAATAATATACCTGGCTAAATATTGGTGCTGTACGTTAAATGGGAAACAATATTAGTTTTCCTTAGAACATCATCTCTCTGCTAGCTGTTGGTCATCTGTTGTGTACAGTGTCAGTATTGACAAAACATCCCTTTCAGGTCCTTAGATAGAAAATGCCAAATGATCTGTTTTTCAGAACTATAGCGCTTCTGGGCCTCTCCCTTCTCAGATATGGAATCTGGTTTTACAATACCTAAATTGTGAATTTTTACGGGGGGGGGGGGGGGAATGTATAAAAAATTTATAAGGATATTGACTTCTGATCCTCGTGAGAATCTTTATGCAAATCCTTCGGAGTCTTAGCACTTTTTCTGTTATACTTAATACTCATTGATGGCCCATTCCCAAGAAGAACCGGAAACACTCCCGTGACCCTTGGTTCTCTGACCTGAGGCAGGCCAGATGAAGGCTGCCCATCAGCCTTTCACTGCTTAGTGCACGGGACCACATCACCACTCTGGCACAGTCACTGTGGCACAATACCATGACAGAGGAGCTGAACTGAAGTCCACATTCATACATGTCTTCATAATTGCCTGGGGCATACAAGTGCCCCAAAAGCCTCGTGTGTGACAGGTAACCATGTCGCTGGGTGCATGCTCTGGTACCCACACCGTGTTCGGTTACTGTGGCAGGGATGTTCATACCGGCAGTGCAGACAGCGGTCAGACACCACCCATTGATGCTTCTCATAAGCAGGGACACTGATGCTAGATCTCCATCCATATGCAAAAGGAAAGCATGGACAGGCTGTTATCTGTTAGAATGATTTAGCAATATATCAGGAGACATGGAGCAGGGCTTACAGATATGGGCTGGCACAAGGTGCTGAATACAAAATGATTGTTTATTGTTTCATAATGCATGAAGTAGGAGTATCAAATGATGCTAGCAGGTGCCAAGTTTAAGAGAGTTATCTTCTCACACAGTGTGTGAAGTTCATAACTTCGGGTCCTCCTGGCTGCCATATGTTTGTGTGGTTCGTGGGAAATTGATGAAAAGAAGATCAGGAGCTATTAACTAGAAAGACACTGGCTCTTGTCCCTGAGCAGTCCCAGCCTCCAGCTCCCTGCAGGAGTACAAGGAAAACTCCACCATAACCTTGCTCTGATCTCCTACTCCTAGCCACACGTCAGAGGAGCCATATGACATATCTCAGCACAGCGTGTAGTGTCTTCTGTGGGCTTTCAGCAGTGCTGCCTCTCTTGCAGGAAACGGCACACCTCCTTCGCTGCATCTGTTAAACAGCTGAGCAGTACTATCTACCTGTCCTCAAGGGTCTACTGAAAACAAGCAAAAATGGCTCATACATTTGTACGTTGAGCACTACTACGTCTGTCTGCAGTTGGGTCCTCTCTCCTCTACAGGTAGACACAGTTCAGATGTTTCTGTTGACAGCATTGCTACATGGAGACAGGAGTGGATAAGTCAAACTACTTGGTATTCATTCAGTTAGACTATTAATTCCCCTTGGTGGTTTGCAGGAATCATATCTAGGTAGAAGGATACCATGTGGTCAGTTGGGGTGAGCTGAATGTAACTTCTGCAAGATCCACCTTCATAGAAGGTGAACCTAAAAGTTGACTAAGAAATGCCTCTTGGAAATGCTGTTGTATGTCTCCAGGTTGATTTTCTTTTTCATTTTAAACAGTTTTATTGTCCACTAGAAAAAAAAAAGCAACGACTACAAATCCAATGAGGTAAAGTAGCTAGGAAGGGTAGCTAGAAAGGCCAATGGGATGCTAAGGCCGCACTTGCTCTTTCACGTTTTAACACTTTAATGCTCTTTGTCTTAAAAACAACTCTGGGCAAAAGAGCCCAAAGATGGAGAAGGAAAATAATGGGAAACAAGAGATGGATGTTAGACTGCTTCAGACAGAAGAAATAGCTCACATGGCCAAGAAACTGATGTCACACAGAAATGACATAGTGAACAGCTGCTGCAGGTTTTCTCCTTGCAGGCCCCGGCTCTGCGTCTCCATTCAGTACTGCCCTGGGAAGAAAGCTGCAAAAATAAAGCTCAAATATCTCTACAATGGTAAAGGTCCCCCCCAACACCACCTCTTTCTGTATCCGACTTTTTGAAGAGCTGTCAAGCCACTTAATCCATTGTAGCACTGTCTGTCCTGGGAGATGGAGGTGATTTCTACTGCTGGTAGCAAAATGTCCAGCGCTATGAAGGTGCTTGTAGGAGCAAAGCTCTTTGTAAGTCAATCAAAAAAATAAGACTGTTAAGTTGGCTAACCCTGGTAGTACACCAGAGTTATGGATTTCTTCTTCTCCCTTGAAGACGTTTTGTTGCTCTTCAGGAATAAACACTGCTGAATAACCATGACTTTATATAAATAATACACTCCCTCCTACAAGCTGCATGAAATGTTAAAATTCCAGAATGGACTATAAACGGATGCATAAATCTTTAGGATCCATGCATTTCAATCCATCTATTTAAAAAGGATCACAGTATTTATTCGCATTTTCCATGCCCTTTGTGCATTTTTTCTGACATCAATTTCATGTGTGGAGCAGCGCAGAATAGTGTTCCAGTGTATATTGCAATACTTTGTTCTGTTTCTTGGCATGTGCCAGCGCATTCAGTTGAAAGTAAAGCGTAACACAAGACAGCTTTTTTGGCATAACAGGTCACCAAAGTACTGGAATGTTTCAGTCAAAACTCAAAGTGTGAGACACATTGCTGAAAGGCAAGTCGTCTTTCAGGAAAAGCTGAGACCTTTCATCTTTATACATGAGGAGTCTTGCTCTGAAGCAGTTAATTACAATGAAAAATATGGCACACTTTTCTCGTAACTGGCCATGAATTGTACTTGGATTACACGCTAGTTCAAGTGAAGAATAAGAGCCATATTTCTCTCACAAGTAAGGGGAAAAAAAGTCTGACAGTATGTAGATGAATGTAATCTACTTGTTGTTTATAGACCCAAAGGATCCCCCAGAGCATTAAAAATCCGTGTGATATCCAAGAGTGGTATACTTTTCATTGAGATATGTGATTCAGCTGAAAGCCATATAAAATCTGTAAAATTGCATGTAGTCAGAGAGTACCCTACTGCCTGTGTGTTCGAGCAAAGCCACGTGTTCTTTTCCTGCTGCACACATGAAGAATAGTTGATCAAAAGTCTGCTCGAGATTCACAAACTTCTCACAGGAACACATGCGTAGGCTAAGTCTGCCAACTTTTGGTCAAACCCAGGCTGAAAACACGCAGGCCTGAAATAAGCATTGTTCTTCTGTGGCGGGGAGAACTCCAGCTTCACGCACAGCAAGTCCGTACAGGTTGCGTGTCCTTTGCTGGTCTTGTGCTGGAACAGGCAGCATCCTTTCCTTCTGGGCTGGGTCCTCTATCTGGTAGCTGGGCTCCCAAGCCTTTTCTGGTGGGGTCTTTGGAACTGGACCTGCTCTTTTGTCAAGAGGAATTGCCATTGAATAAGGTGACCCCTAACACTCCTTTCTTTTTAGAAAGGTTAGGCTAGGACCTTATTTCATCAACTCTCTTGTAGATTAAATAGATTTTTTCACTCTTTTTTTCTAGGAACTAACACCTAGTGGTGGTATCCTGCAGTAACTCACATACATGGTATGGCTCTCATTCTCTCAAGAATTGCGCAGAGTGGATTTTTTTTAAATTCTGTACACGTGTGTTTCATAAACATGTGGCAATATGGTGTAAGCGGTGAAGAGGCTAACTCAAATGTCCCTTGCACGTTTGGTGGGATTTTTCTTAGCAGTTGTGGAACCTTATACTGTACTTCTGGTGCTGACTCAAGGAAAATGTTGTTGATGAATATTAGCTGGACTGTAAGAAGCCTTTTTTCATTGGTATTCTTGACCAAGGTCACCTTCCTAGGGCCTTTAGAGACATCAGACACAGGCCGTGAAGTGTTTGAAAGATAAGGATCCACAAACTCAGCTTTATAGTCTTTGGGTAGACTGAGCAGAAAGAGAATGGGTGTTGTGTACCGGTGGCTTGTTATTGCTGAGGAGGTTTTGCTACACTCATCTGTACCAGTTGGCTTCTCGCAGGTTCTGGGAAACTTTTGGGAAACTGCAGGCTTCCAAGAGCAGCACAGCCAAGATATGATACAAAGTGTGAATAACTGAGGTTGCATAATTTGTCGCTCGTACACCATCTCCTAGCCAAGTACAGCGACAGAAGGCATTACTCACAGACGTGGCTACGTGGGACTGGGATCAGGCGCAGCCTGGCCTCAGCTGCTGGCTACTGCTGCCCAGCCCCAGCTAAAGGCAAGCAGTTCACAGCCAGGACAGACCCTGCCCTCAGGCTGAGACCATCAGAACACTTGAAACATCCCAGCCAGCTGCTTTTCATCTGGGAGCTGATCTCCTCAGAGCCCTGGTATGTGTGGTGTGAACATACGTATTGGGTAAAACTGTATCAGTATCAGCTGCCCTTGAGGCCCATCATCTGCCTGTTTCATGTAGTGTAAGCATCTCAAAACTGCGTAGCCCTCAGAAAAGCTCCAGAAATAATGGGCTTAATACTCAACATGTAGTCTCTCCTTGTCACGTACTAGAAGGGCCCTTCAAGAAGGCTTCAGATTGCTTTCGCTGCTTATCTGGCACTGGAGCCAAACACATAAAACCACAAGGAACCGTACCAATGGCTGTTGGTCTTTGATAATTGGTTTGGACATGAAGAATGGGGAGCCAGGGCACATGCGTTGTGACCTCAATATCTCACTGCGAAGATGCTGGTCGCAATTTGTACATCACACTAGCACAACGCTGCCTGCATGGTAGTGAACCCATCACATGGTTTACAAGTAGTAGTGTTTGTGTAGTGGTGAGATGGGATGGGAGCATCAAGGAGTGTAAGAATGCAGGTGTCAACTAGCCTAAGTGTCGAAGTATAGCCGTAAATAACATGTTACCAAGAGATTGTGTGTCGGATTAATAGGGCAGAAGAATGTATGCTTTGGAGCTAGGAACTACATGAAATCAGTCTCTATAGAATTCAAAAGAAATTGCTAGAGGGGGTGATGGAGAAATGGGGCTCGTGGGTCTAGCTGTCCCTTTTGGAACACTGACAGATGTATTTTTATCATAAAGATGTTTTTATAAGTAAAGTTTTCATATCAACAAGGAAAATCTTTTTAAGGAAAATACTAGTGCTAGTCACAGCGAAAACCGTAATACTGTGCCTTAAGCAGATTGCCCTTCAGACAGTTTCAGGTTCATAGTTCAAGCATCATGTTGTGACAATTACAGGGCCTCTGGTGGAGCTTCCATATTCCAGAGTCACAAAACAAGTACAAAAATAGAGGGGCTCCTTTGTCTCCCCAGGCAGCGCTAGTTGCTTGAGTGGCTGAAAATAAAGCAGGGTAAATGTAAGTCAGAACTGTGTGCCTGAGACTCGGTTGCTGCGGTGTTATATGGCACTCTGGGGAGAACACGGGCCATAGCCGGGCTTCTGCTGCTGTATTTAATGATACTCTGTGAATGCTGGATACACTTGCGGCATCATCTTGGGCGTGACTTATAGTGACAGGAGAGACTGATCAGAGAGGGCCTGGCTGCGAGACTGGGAGAGGCTGGCCGAACAGTTTCATTCCCTGTATGGTCTGGTTAATCTGGGCTCTAAATAAGGAGGCCAGTGGTGTCTTTATGATCTGTAGCTATGTGGAAATGATGGGGGTTTGGGGTGGAAGAAGGGAGGAGGGTGGAAGAAAAGAAGAAGAAGAGACGGAGAATAGAAACTGTGGGCCATGCCAATTGCAACCAGGGGCAAACAGAGCAGCGAGACCACATAGAGGAACCAGGAAATTGGGAAGAAGAAACAAGGGGGGGAGCAAGGAGAAAGGAAAAGAGGGCAGGACGTTCCCCTGGTGAGGCTGTGTGACTGTGGTACCTGGCCAGCCAGGGCATGTTTTATTTTTAAGCACCTCAGCGATCAGCCAAGCAGAGAGCTAAGTTTCAGCAAGCAACAAAAAATGAATATGAGAAAGAAGAAACAAGTTAAAAAGGAAGAGGTGAGAGGGGAAATGGAAAGAATATGATAATAAATGGAATAACGGAATGGCACGGGAAAAGTGAAATAAAGAGCTAAAGGGAAAGAAAAAAATTGATCTGGCACCTGGTGCTCAGCTGGCAGATGCTGTGTAAGCCCACAGAAGATGAAGGATAAGATTCAGTGCAACCACTAGCAGGCAGTAAAAATTAGCATTTCCTTTCTGGTAGGTGCTGCTTAGGGCTTGATTAGTCAATAGGAAACAGTAGGCACAGGGATTTGTGTGGATCTTCATCAGAGCCTCAGCACATACTGGAATGTGCAAAATGATACTCTTGATTGTAGCAAAGGCTTTTGGACTACAGGTGGGTAGATGAGGTCAATACAGATAGCAGCAGGTGGGCAGAGCAGGCAGCAGGCATAGATGTACGGGGCACAAGAGAGAGAGAAGAGAACTCATCCTCTAGCTTCTGGAGAAGCTAGAGAGGAATTATACGAGCATAAAATACTCCTCGGCTCCCGCGTACAGAGCCCCCACGTGAAGGGATACAAAGCAGAAGTACTGTTGTATGGATTCGTGTAGACCCCTCAAAGTGTGGTTGCATGAAATACGTCAGCCAGTATTTTTAAAAGCGAGTCCTAAATCTTCAGCTGGGGGGTCGGAAAGGAGGCTATGCTTTTGGGAAAAGCAAACTTCCAGCAGGGCTTCCTCGCACTCATTCGGGGGTCTCCAGGTCCGCGGGGAAACCGTGCCTATTCCCCCCGGCGGCGGCCGCCCCCGGGGCTCGCCCCTGCCCGCTCGGGAGCCGAGCCCTCGGGCGCCCCGAGCCGGCCCCGGGGGGGGGGGAGGGGGGCGAGCGGCCGGGCGCCCCCCCCCCGCGGTCCTGGCTCGGCCCGGCCCGGCCGGTCCGCGGGCGGCTCCCACCCCCCCGCCCACCGGGCAGCGGCGGCGGGGATGGGGCGCCCGTGTCTGGAAAGCGCTTCCCTGCTGCCGCCTGGACAGATTGATCCGGTGTTGGTTTGGGTTTTTTTTTTATTTTATTTTATTTTTAAGCTGACGCGCCGCCGCCGCGCCCCACCAGGCGGGGACGGGGGCCAGGCGGCCCGGGCGCCGGCGGCGAGGGGCAGCGGGCCCGGAGGCGCTCGGAAGAGGGGGCGAGGCTGATCCGCCCCCACCCCTGCGGCGGAGCCAGGGCAGGGGCCGGGGCGAGCGGCTCCGAGCACCGGCCGCAAAGCGGAAAGCACCGACCGAGTGCGGGGAGGGGGGGGACACCGCTGCTGCGCTCCTGGCGCCCCAGGCGGGTGCGGGAGTCCCCACCGCCCCTTCTGGCCGCCGCCTCCCAAAACTAACGTCCCGGAGGGGAGGAGGGTCCGCGGCGAAGGGCTCAGCGGGGAGAGGGGCCCGCCCCGTGGCAAGGCGCCGGCCGGGGCGGGGGAAGCTGCCGCCGGGCTTCCCGGGGATGGTGCTGCAGCCCGACAAGCCCTTGGCCGCTGCCTGCCGCGGCCGGGCAGGGTCGGTCTCCCTCCCTCCCTGCTTTCCCCGCTATGCTCGTTTCTTCCCTCCCCCGCCACCCGCATGCCCGCCCCAGACCCCACCAGCCGCGAAGGTGTTCTATTTTCCTCGCGTCGCATCCGCGCGTGATTAAATACCGGCACCCGGGTGGGCGGCCGGCAACTTCAGCGGCGCCCGGGCGTGTGTTGGCCGTGGGGGGTGTGTGTGGGTGTCACGTACGTGCATGCCTGCGCACCCGGCCGAGCCTGCCACCTGCGGCTCTGCGCCGGCCATCTGCAGGCGCGCACATGTGTGGGCGCGCAGGGAGCGGCGCGGCGCTGCCCGGCCCCCGCCCCGTCGGGGGTGCCCGCATCCCCGCAGTCGGCGGCGCGGCGCGGGGGTCGCCCCGGGGTGCCGAGCGCGGGCGCGGCAGCCCCGGACGCGCCTCGCTCGCTCTCCCTCCATCCCTCCCGCTCCCTTCCACCCGGTCCCCCTCCGCCCGCCCGCCCTGGCCCTGCCCCGGGCGCTGCCGCGGGGCGCCGCGCCGCCGCCGGCCCCGCCCGCCGGGACGCGGCGGGCCGGGACCTGCTGCTTCCCCCGCGCAGAGGGATGCGGGCGGCAGAGCGGGGCAGGCGGCGGCGGCGGCGGCTGCGCGGCGGCGGCCCCTCCGCGCCCTCCCCCCGCTCCCCGCCGCCCGGCCCCTATGGCAGCCGCTCCCCGCCCCGCCGCCGCCCGCTCCCCCGCGCCGCCCCGCCGGGCTCCGCCGCTCGCCCCAGCGTCGCGCCCGCGCTCGGCGACTGCTGCTGCTGGCTGCTGCTCCCGGGGGAGAGTTGGTTAGGAAGTCATGGTGCCCTGGGAGCCCTCCCCGCCCCGGCAGTGCGGCGGCGGCTGGACGCTCTGCGACTGCTGCTGCTGGCTGCTGCTGCCCGCCGTGCTGCTCGTCCTCGCCCGCCCCGACAAGCTGGCGGCCTTCCCTACCTCCTTAAGCGACTGCCAGACGCCCACCGGCTGGAACTGCTCCGGTAAGCACCGGGGCACCCCGCGCCCGGCCCCGCCGAGCGCCTCGGCAGCCCCGCCGTGCCCCGCCGGGCGGCTGGAAGTTGCGCGGGCGGCGAGCCCGGGGGAGGCAACTTCAGAGGGCGATGCCGTGTCCCGCTGAACGCACGGGGAGAGACAAGGCAGAAAGTCCCGGGCGTCGGGGCTCGCCGCCGTTCCCGGGATCGGGGCGGGGGGTCTGGCTGCGGGAGCGGGGAGCGGGGCCGCCGGTGCGCATCCTGCGGGCGGCCGCTTCCGTGCGCACCGAACTGGGAGCGAATCGGGGCGCGGACGCCGGGAACCCGGTGCCCGTTCCTTAAAGTCGGGCTGACCTTTCTAACGAGTTTCCCATGTAGGTCAGCAGCCGGCCCTTCTCCGATGTGTAAAGTAATTCCGAAATTAGGCTGTAATAAATAGCCTTCTAAGGGCAAGAGCGTTATTTGGGGTATCGCGTGCATCGCACGTAGTATGTTAGATTGGGGCAGAGGGGGGAATTTCCATGGTAAGCTCTTCATTTTAAACATGTAGTGATATGGTTAAGAGCACTTGGATGTTTAAAAAAAAAAAATCGATGGATTTAGATCTTAGTGGGTTTGGAGTCTGATACAGCTGTTTTGTTTAATACCTTGCTGCACGCTGCTGGAGTGGGAAGCCAGCTAGCGAAATCTGAAATTCATGCTCGTATTCGTGAACTGAATCTTCAGTCAGATCTGTTAGTTTTTCCTGGAGAAAATGAAGGCAAAGGGTTAGGTTCACTCAGCGGCTTGTGGGGAACCTGGCACTTCTCCTGTTAACTTAGAGGTGATCAATCTTCATCAGGATCAGGCAGACCATCACAGAAAACACACAGCCTGTTTGTCTTGATTATTGGGGGCTTTGTTGCATCATGGGCTGGAGAAATTCCAATCTGGACTTTTGTCCAACAGCTTTGCGATTGGTTGAGGATAAGTTGATGACATTTCCAACCCAGAGCCATGAAATAGTGTAATTACTGGGTGACTTTTGAGGAAACGGGGTCTGTGAAATAGAAAAGAAGTGTGTGAGGTAGGGGGGCATAAGTGCTAAGAGAAAGACCGAGGGAGAAACAAGAGAAAAAGTGGAAAACTGAGGACAGGGAAGGACAAAAGAAAATCTGGACTCTATCATTTCATCAACAAGGTTATTGTGCTGTGTGCATTAAAATGCAATCATCCCGTATTGTTCCTCTTGCTAGACCAAAGCTGACATTTTTTTTTCTTTTTTTTCCCCTCTTTACATTTGAGGTTACGATGACAGAGAAAACGATCTCTTTCTCTGCGACACCAATACCTGTAAATTTGATGGGGAGTGTTTAAGGATTGGAGACAGTGTGACTTGTGTCTGTCAGTTCAAGGTAAGAAGACTGATATTTCGTTCTCTAATTCACTAATGAGAATACAAATCAAGGATCTCCCTTTATAACATATCCCTCGGCAATTTATTTCTCTACATGCAGGGAAGTTAGAGGGAAAACCTGGCAGCATGTATAAAAGCTGGCAGGAGAACCAACTGGTGTCAAGAAGACCTAAGTTTCTCTGGGAAAATGCAGGTGCTGTGGCTTTAAATGTCCCTTCGGGTCTGCAGTTTCGGGTTGTGCATTTCTGATTTTTTGTCTCTGCCCTTTTAACAAGGATTTAGAGTCCTCTCTAAATTCATTTCTGATACAGATCATGGCTTATTGTATTCGGCATTCTGATCTAGTTAAAGAAATGGATCTGTAATGTGCTTATGCAATATTTTCAGGAAGGGCTGCATAGTGACAATGCTTCTGCCTGTTTATCTGCCCAGCTGATCAGATTAAGGAGCAATCCCTCTGTTCCAAAATCATAAACTTCCTTTAGGTTTTATATAGTTTTAGGGGGGCTATTACTGAGTAGTAGGGTGGTTTTTTTCCCTGCTATTTCTTCTCTCTCCCTTTTGCAGCTACCTCTAAACCTCAGGCATTCTCAAAGTCAGACGATTTCATTATGAAGGATTCCATTTAATACGTTTTAGCCAACTCACAAAACAGCTGTGCTTTACATAATGACCTGAATAAAAACTGAACAAATTAAAGGGGTTTTAAGCATGTACCAGCACGTGTTGTATGTACGTTTATGCCCCTGTGGTTTCTTGCATTTTAATGTGGATCTGTGAACTTGTGGAACTTGTAATGCTGATTTGAGTGTTTACAGTAGAGCAGGCCAAATGGTGCAAGGTTCAAGATCGTGCACATCTGTAATGATTAATTTATTATTGAGCTTTGATAGACTATTCGCTTTGAAGCATGACAAGTATTGTTTATACTTCTAAAGCCAAATGTGTCTTCGGAGAAAAAAAACCCAAGTGATAAATTCCTTCATCTAAAACAAAGAAGGAATTTTCTGTAATAAGAACAAGACAGTTGTTTGCTGAAGTGCTTGCGTTTCCCATGGTGGGAGAGAATTCATATTGACCATGGCTGCTTTTTGTTTTGTTTTTAATTCCATTTCTAGTTTGCATGCAATCAAAAATTCAGTGTGAGAATGCTGTTTGGAGCATTTGCCTTGGCTCAGGACATGCAGTGATTTAAGGGTTGGTCTGTTTTTTCTTTCTAAGAAAAATCTGTAATGCAGTGAAACGTCTGTGACTTGTCCCGTTGCCTGGCGGTAAGCTAGGGCAGATGTTGTGCCATGACCACTGGGAACTTTGAGCAGCCATAGAGCACGTTTGGGTCTTGTCTGTGGTCCCAGTTTGGTGTTGCCATTTGGCATTAAGGCAGTGGCCTCACAGCCTGGAAGGAGCAAACTCAGATGTTGCTGTCAGCAGGGAAGAAGGCGTTGGGAGCGCTGTTTTCCCAAGGTGGGATGCTGGTCCCTGGTTATTCAGGCTAAATGAAGCTAAGTAAACCCTTCTGGGCTGTGTTGTCCCCTCTTTAAGAGGGGAACGCTATATATCTGCTGAGTTCAGCAGTTCTGTAGGGGGCAGTTGAAACAGATTTAAGGAAATCAGATAATTGGTATATGGATATGTAAAAGAGATCAAAAGAACAGAATTGGGCAGTTCTTGGCCTGATCACTAGTAAATGGGTCAAAATTAGCAGTAATCTTTGGTTTCAGTGGCCTTTGGATCAGGCCTTGTAAACACCGGGAGCTCTTTGTCTTGAATTGGGCCCTCGGTGGAGCCGCAGGGCTGACTGTGACCTTGGAGGGCAAATTACCTGTGGCTGATCCTGTGCCAGCGCTGCGAAGGAAGGGCGGTGCGGTGCCGGGGGCTTCTGTAGTCAAACGCGTCTGCTTTGATACAGGCAGAGCTTGGGGGGATGTTAGCTTCTCTTGTCACATTGTCCACTGATGTTACAAGCCAAAAAGATCTGCCACCAGAGTAGAAAATTAATTTCTAGTGCGGTGTCTGAGGCTGGCCAAGTAAGGCAGAGCCAGCCAGGTAGTTTATGTCATGAGTAAGGGGGTCCTCCATCAGAATTCAGGTCCCCCGTTTTGGTGACAGCTCTCTGGGGTGATAGTGAGCAAATCAATAGCAGACTCCTCATCACTATAATTACTTTTTATGTTTTCTCCAGAAATTGCCAGGGGCTTTAACTGCAGCTTGAGAGAATAGACAAGGACGGAAAGCTAATTTTGCCTTCGCACTGTTGAGAAGTTCTGGGCTGGCCAGCCTGTGTCTTGAGGGGTTGGGGGAGGCAGGAGTGGGGAGCAGGGCTGCTGCAATCTCGGTTTGGGTGTTTTCAAACCAGAATCACAGATGCATCACGTCTGTCCGAATGGAGTTAAAATTGATTTATTTTTACTTGAAAGGGTGAATATGATCAAACTGCTCTGGAATACCTGAGTTAGGCTGCCATCCTTGGAGAGCCGGCAGGCACATGCTAAAAAGAGGATTCACATTGGTTGGCTCTCTTGCCGTACTCTACTGCGGAATGATAGCCCATTCACCGACTCCTCACAAGTTATGTATCGCATTGGAAAACATCATGTCCTGCTCTGATCAGTAAATGCAGACCTGTCCCCTGCTCCAGGCAAGCCCAGGCCTTGCTACTGGCAGGGTGGGAAGGCACTGGGCCAGCGCTGGCTTCAGCAGTGGGGCTGAGTGTGGGGGAAACCACCACCCCTTCCCTCCCTGCACAGAGCCAGAAGGTGCAGAGCTGTGCCAGCAGGCACATGGTTGGAGACATGGCTCACTGGGGTCTGTACCCTAGTCTGCCCGAAGCCAAAGGTCTGGCAGCTTGGCTTCTCTTCCCTCTTAGATTTCCACCACATATCCAAAAATCTACCAGGGTATTTCCATCCATGTTGCATGTCTTTTCTCCTTAGTCACTAAGACTGTGGACATTCACTGTTTTTTATGTGAGGAAAGAGTCCTGTTTTCATGCCTGTTGAATCCTCATGTGCTTCAATGTTTGTGGAGCTGGAATGTAGAATTGTTTAGGTTGGAAAAGACTTTTAAGATCATCAAGTCCAACTGTTAACCTAAAACTGCCAACATCACCTGGCCAACTTGCAGCCTTGTATTTCCAGAATGTATTTTTGTGCTACTTGGTTCAAGACGTAGGTGGTGTTTTGGGAGAAGTTAATCCATGAGAGTAGGAGGAGGTCAATCTTTTAACAGTGTTACCAGGAGGAGGAGTTACATGAGCTACCATTTTCTTTAGAAACCAAATCTTCTGCCTTCAGTGCCCAGCACTGACCCCAATGCTTGCAAAGCTGGTTTGTCCTTGGCTGTGGGCACTTGAGGCTGCGAGTGACGAGGAAGGCAGCCTTTGACTGATACTTGGCTGAATTGGATACGTCTGTTTCCCTGCTCTACAGCTGTATTTATATATGCATGTATAAGAGAGAAGTGGACAGCATGGCACTGTGCTGCTGGTTTTAGTGGGAGTTTTGACATGGATTTCCCTGAGTGCTTGATCAGCCCTTACTTGAGGGATGAAGATTCATTCCGATGTCTAGGGCTTGGTCTATAAACCAATGCCAAAAACATTTCACTAGACTGAGGAAACTGAGAGTCAAGGTCTAATATTATTCAGTACTAGCAAGAAGTATTTTATGACAGTGAAGAGCTGCGATTCAGCATGGTCATGTACAAGAGTCCAGCTCTAGTGGATTAGGAGTGACCTGGTGACCAACATCGCAACCTTCTCATCTGTGGTCTTGTTTTCTTTCCTGGGCGACTTCCACTAAGGTTTCCTGGTGGCTTTCAGAGCCATCCCAGCTCAAAGCCAAAGCAGGATCCATCTGGAAGATCTCGCTTCTTTTGTTCCTTGTGCCTCCTGCCTTTTCCACTCAAATATTATTTGTCCAAAGGCGGTGGTGGGAAGAGTGAGCAGCAGATGAAGAAATAAATCTTTGATAAGCAGTCTGAGAGAGAAAAGGCTGCATCACCTGTGTTCATCATGGAGTACCTCTACCTCCGCTGGCCAAACCCGAGCTTGAGTGTGGCAGGAGCCACAGGAGAGATGGAGAAAATTGTGGCAGGAGAGTTAATCCTTCCTGAAGCCCTGGTGTCTCTTGAATGTGTCTTAAAATCACCAAGCTTTGGAAGAAGTTCCAGCCTAGCTCGTAGCAGCTCTGTCACTTGTTTCTGTGGATCAGGATCTCACTCTTGATGCTGTGTGCTGTTAACATTAGTCAGGCTGCCTGGCCTTTCAGATTTGCAGCTGAGTCAGTGTAAAAGATCGTCTCTTGCTCTGGGTGAAACCAGCAGAGAGTTTGCCGCTGTCTTTCTGGGGAAGAGGATCCAACATTGTTTCTACATGTAACGGAGCCCATTGAGATACTTTGGGCCAAACCCTGCACAGATTGCTCTCGCAAAAAGTCCCATGGGTGATAAGCAGATAGTATGTCTAAAGCATGCTTTAAAAAATTTGCATGATTGTGTTAATTGTTCTGGTTAAGTATTCCAGATCAGCCTCCAGCAACTGCTGTTGAGCTTCTGGTTGAAGTTGGCGTTTTCTGCTTGAAACATTGCTGAGATTTGGAACATAATGGTGAAAATAGCCTTGAAACGCCTTTTAATCAAATGTTTAAAATCTCTGCATGGAGGAGCCCTTCGTTAGGAAGCGGAAGAGGAGGATTTCTACTGTTGTGGCTGCTGGTTTTCTTTCTTGTTCTGAGGGAGGAGAGTGCTGCGGGTGGGCAGCAGCTTGGGAAGATTTAAGAAAATACAATGCATACGGAAAATGTCATTTGATTTGGCCCAATCAAAATGTCACTCTGACCAACTATGAATAATTTCTTGGCAGCTGCGCTGCGTGGAGGCCTGCAATTAATGCAATCTATGCAATTGTTTGTGTTAATCACTTCTGTAGTCATTCACTTTGAAGCGTATTTGATGTTTATAGCCCTGGAATTTCAGTTCTGCGGTTTGCATTGTGCCTGACAAGCACACCTCAGACACTTTGTGGCATAATACAGCTAAATGGGAAGTATGATTTCTTTTTAATTTTTACGTGGATTTAAGTAGAGGTGAGCATTTGTAAATAATAATTGTGATCATTCCATTTGTTATAATTAAACAATGAGGCATACCAGGAGTACGATGATCATGAGATAATCATATCCCTGTTATAATTACCATGTACAGGGTACATCCAAGTATTTCTAAGCCTCAGAGAGTGATTAACTTATGATAACTGCACCCGGTAGGTTGCCCAATTTTCCATATAAAATTGAATTATTTTTATTAAAATGAACAAGAGAGGGCAAAGCTGTCTTTCGGTGGTAGAGAGAACAAAGCAGGTAGTTGGCAGAGCTGAGCAGGGGTTTGAGCCGAAGGAGGGGTGCGTGGTGTAACTCCTGTGCCCTTCGGCGCACTGGATGAGCTCGCTGCGGTGCTGCCGCTCCTGCCTGCTGGCCACCGCGGGGAGAGCTTGGACCTTCATGGAGCATCCCAGCCGCAGCTCGCCAGCAACAGAAATGTCTCTGTAGAAGGAGGGATGGGTTTTGATCATAGGTCTCAGAAATAATTTCCCTCTGTCCAATCAGTTCTAATTGTAGCTAAGTATTTAAATAGAGAGTTATACACACACAGGCGGACACTTCTATGCATACGAACGACTGTCTCTGTAGCAGCCAGGGTGCCTATGTGCAGGAGGGGAGGGGAAAAGCGAGCCTGTTCATTACAATTTGTCTGTAGTCATCCAATGGAAACACATGAGCCACTATTGCAGATGTGAGGAGCTGTCTGCCTTGCCCGTATTCCTTCCCCAGGAATGCCCCCGTCTCGTTCTCACAGGGAGAGGCCTCTCTGGGGACACTTACTGAACACTTTGCCCATTCAGCTTATCTTTTCCCTAATGTGTTCGAATCTGGTTTATGCTCTTCTGCCTTTTGCCTTTTTAAAAAGACCCCTCTCCCTCTCCCCAGTAGCTGTGAAGGTAAAGAGGAGGGTCAGCATCTCCCTCTCTGTTGTTTTCCCAGGGTTTTAATACTGGAAGGGGGCTGGGGGGGCACCCAAACGGGTGCTGTGCCACCCTGCTTGTGTGACTAACGCTGCTGCTCTCTGTCCGTTCCCATCAGTGTAACAATGACTACGTGCCCGTGTGCGGCTCCAACGGGGACACCTACCAGAACGAATGCTACTTGAAACAGGCTGCCTGCAAGCAGCAGAGCGAAATACTCCTGGTGTCCGAAGGATCGTGTGCAACTGGTAGGTATAACGCGCGCCAGGCTGCCTGCAGACCTTGCCGTGCCCCTGAATAATAAAATCACCTGTGGATGGCAAAAGCCATTTGAATCCCTGCTTTGAATTCTTTACGGGTTAATTCTTTGCAGTCTTAGGCATGTGAAGTTGCTGCCATCCTTCCCTTTTAACTAACTGACTTAGTACAGGCTCACAGGCTGTGATACAGAATACCCTTGACACTACTTTGAAGAGTGCAGCACAGAAGTTGATTTCTTTTTTTAATATGTGTCTTGTGCTCCTGATCATCCTGTGCGCTGCGTACACTTCTGAGCTGTTACAGCAAGTAACTAGAAGCAGATTAAACGAGCAGATGTCTGATAAATGGGCATCTGGATTACCACAAACCTCTCCATAATCTGGAGAGATACAACTGGAGTGTTATTGCCTGCAATCCAGTTCCTTGGGTTTTTCCCTTATGCACGTAGGGCCAGATTCCCAGTCAACAGACCACTGGTTGTAAGGAGCCCTGCCAATTTACACGAGCTGAAGATTTGGCCCAAACCACACTTAACGAACAAGCCTGTGCAGCAAGGTGTGGTTTGTTTGGGTTTTTTTTCTGGACTTGTCGGAAGAATTCATTAGAGAGCATATGTGAAAACTGACTGGCATTTGCGATGTCTTTGCTTAACTCTGAACATTGTGAGGTATTTGTATCTCTGCTTTTATGAAACCGCTAGAAAGGTGAAGGAGCAAAATCAGTCAGGAAAATGGAGTTGCTTATGTGCAGCAGTTCTTGAAGAGGATTTTTGTGCTCAGTATCTGTTAGAGGTGGGCAGTGAAGTTAACTTGAAAAGAGCAGGAGGAGTAAGTCTTTGTTCTTGAGAGAGTTCTTTAAACTTAAAGCAGAATTTTTTTCTTGGCTGAGGATGGAGGAGTCAATAAAAAGTGCATTAGACAAACTTTTTGCAGTGCCATAATTTTGTGTTTCGTACACCTGAGAGAAAAGAAACTTCTTTTCCTGGAAATGTTGTTCTCTTCTGAAGCTGTTACCTGACAATTTTCAAGAGGAAAAAACATATGCTGCAATTTTTTTGTCTATAAATTGGTATTAAACGGAGCTCGGGCTGTCAAAGCCTGTTGTGGCATAGGGTTTGTTGAACTCGGTAAATTCTCGCAGCACAGAAAGTGGTTTTTTTTGGTTCAAACCTTTTGATTAAAAGGATCATTTTAGTGCATTGCTACATCTTTTCTTAAACTTGCCTACTGGCAGTGGCCACGTTGGAAGCATTCTCTCTGAAACACACCATGGATTTCAGAAACAGAGAAGAAAAAAAAAAGGGCTTTCCTGAAATCTTGATCATTTGGTCTTTTTTTCCTTCTCCCAAGAAGGAGGCTCAGTGGAATAGGGAGCAGCCACGTACCTCAGGTTTTTTCCGTGAGATGGGGAAAAGCAGCCTTTCCAAACTCCTTCTATTAATCTCTATGCTGATAAATGGATAACCCCTCCACTAAGAGGGAGGATAGGATGACAGTCTCCCTCCCTTCCTTGAACAAGAAACTCCTTTTACAGATTATTTTTGGTACACTTACACGTGTGTGCATTTCTGTGCTTGGCCTTGCTTAGGAAGTTTTATAATGAAGCTCCAGGCTTGGCAATTTCATAATGTTGCGCTTTCTGAATCTGTGGCTCTCGTCATTCCAGCCAACACAACAGTAAGCAGAGGAAAAATGAAATTCTCACTTCTGAAACACAGCAACAACCTCGAGAAAAATGGCATTTTAATCATTTATCTAAAGACTTTGAATAAAAATAATTTCAATGGTTTATTCCAACTAGTTATGATCTGATGAGATGTCACTCTTTTGTAAAGATGATGGCATGAATTTACAATTGGTCTGGCCTCAAACAAACGGGTTTCAAAAATTCTCTTTGATGGTGAGGGTTTAGGAGGGGCCAAGTGAAGTCACTTTGCACAACTGTTGGGAGCAAAGCTTTGTCAGTCTCAGTACAATAAAACGAGACAGAGGCTTGTGAGGACGTTACAGCACTCCAGGGCTTACATTATTTTAGTCTGATATAGAGACTTTAAAGAAAAAGAGTCGAGACATGAGAAAGCGGCTTGAGTGAACTAGGTTCAGATTAGATCTCTGTAATTTACCCAGGGATGACATCAAACGTAAGGGACACTGTAATACACTTAACTGAACGCTCTTGCTTCGCATGCTTACAGGACATACGGTAGCACATGAATACAAATTCCTTTCTGTTCTCTTCTCAGATGCTGGCTCAGGATCTGGGGACGGAGGTAAGAGCCATCTTTTAATATCTCTGTGCTTATGTGTACACATGTTGTCTTTCACAATTTCAGCTTGTAAGTGGATATGCTTTGCAGTTTAGTTGTTACACTACATAGTGTCTTTCGTTTAGCTTTTTCTCTGAAAAAAGTGACATTTTGCATCTTAGTCAAGCTGGAACTTAATGACATGCTGTTTTCTAGGGAAATTCAGAAAGCTGTGTTACTCCTAATAGGACTTGGAATTATTCATGGCTTGTGCTAGGAGCTCTATCTCCATCTACTGTTACAGTTGCACTCATTTGTTTTATGTTTAGAGTAGTATTTCTTTTGTTTTTAAAACATGAGCCAAACCCTTGGCTCCTCCTCACTGGAGGATTCAAGCCAAATATTTTTTGGTAACAGAGAGCATTCTTTCAAAGATATGAAGAAATGTCACAGGGAAAGAACAATGTGTTTTTATAAGAACAGCAGCAGCAGAAATGAATGTGGAAATAGTCCAAACCCTTTGCTGCATACGGCGGATGCTGTAAAATGTAGGCAAACTCGCGTTTAAGTTGGGGATTGTTTTGGTTTTTTTTTAATTTCTTAGGTGCGGTCATTTAAGGGTTTGCTTGTTTAACACTGATCCTAGGGTTTGTGACCAATCCTTTTTGGAAGTGTGAGTGTTGTTGGGTCTGGGTAGTGCCCTGCCTCAGGGCGGGAATGTGACTTTTGGGAGCTTTTGCTTGGTAGGGGCTGGGTGGGTCAGGCTTCTCTGGGGGCTGGGGGGGTCAGGGCTAGTTTGGGTGGCTGTGGAAGGTTGTCCTTAAGAGTTACCCTCACTTCTGCCCTGTGTAAGCCGTAGGAGCCCCATGGGAGGGGAAGGGCAAGGTCAGCATCAGGCTGGGATGCTGGTGGGCTCCTCCAGCTGGGATGGCCACCAGAAGCTGAGTCAGCTTCTGCTTAAGACACAGACAGCCGGTCTGGGCTCTTACCCAGTTTTATGGCTGGTCCTGGCTGGATTCAGGTTTTTCAAATACAGTCCCGTTATTTGGCAAAATATCACCTAGTGCTCATGTAGCTTTGGTAACCAGTATATTAGAGAGCGCAGTGTGTAGGTAAAGTAGTATTTTTACCTATGAAGTGGTCAACAACATGAGCATGAAGCGCTTGCAAGGAACCTAATTTTCTGATATTGGACTCAGGTTGTTTTCGGGAAATCAGGACACTTTAAGGTGCTTCAAATCTGTTCCCAAAAAACTACAAGCTAAAACATTGCTATTTGTTTTCAAAAGTCTTGTCCAGCTGTTGCTATTTTACTCTAACGTCTTTTCAAATTGCCTGTTTAAGCTGCTAGACCAAAGAAATTCCTTATTCAGTGCTTAACAGAAATCTATAATTTAATTTATTATAAGGTTTTCACGCACATGGTCAATAAATCAGTTTTCAAATTTAAGAAGTCGTGCAAAATTTGTCATGTGTGTACCAAGGAAAACAGAGAAGATTTCCAGTTTGTTTTATAACTGGGGAAGGTGGCGAAACAAACTTGGCCACTTTCTAAAAGTAATGAATTCCATACTGAAAAAGCATAGGAACTTGAAACTGTTTGGAAAACATGCTTTTATTTTAAAAGCTGAGGTTGACAGAAGATGAGCAGAACAGGGCCTTGGGGACTAACTGGGCAGATAGTAAGGAAGCAGATTTGTGAAGGAGATGGAACCAAGTTGGTGCATGTGTTTAAAGGTCTACAAAGCTGCCTTGTATTATTCAAGATTTAGTAGGCAGCTACAGCTGTTCTTAAAGTACAAAAGTATATTTATGTGCCCTAAGAAGCTAAATCCAGCCAAGTAAATGTTGTCACTACATCACTCTTTACTAGACGTGGTCTTGTTGTAAAAGCCGTAATAAATTTTGGATGTCATCACAGTAAGTCTTGTAAAATCCACTTCAACAATCATGAGTGGGATGTTTTTCTGTGAGAAGCTTGAGGTCTTAGGCAATCTTGTGTGTTTCCTGTTTTTATGAAAGTTTTGCTTTCTTATGTTTCTTCAAGCAGTCTAGGTTAGCAAACTGCTAACTAGTGCAGCATCATTTTTTTTGCAAAATGACAGCCATAGGGATCCTCCCAGCTGGCCATACCTCTGCCTAAATCCTCAGAATGGTGCTGTGCTGGATGCTGTAGATGTCAGAGGTGCTGGATATGTCTGCAGTGAGGTACCTGAGATATCTCGGATGCTGGGATCCCTTAGGAACAGCCATTCTCTTGCTGATTTTTGCCATTTCTTGTTGCCGTCGAAGTGCCAGCAGGACACAGGCTACCACAACGCTTTGACATTGCTGCTTGCTCTATGTCACATCTACATGTTGTGTTTTTCAGAGCTGGCAGACTTTCTGGCAAGGTTCAGGTTTGTGCCACTGTTGCGGTCTGTCTGTGGGAGGTTTCTTGCATCCAGGGAGACCCAGGCTGGGAGCTCTGGGGGACTGCTGTGGGCAGGGGCAGGCTGAGCAGTGCCTCCTGGGTGTGGATTAGGAGTCTCTGGTTAAAAAGACAAAGAGTGGATGGACTCCTACTTGAAGGCACCTATAAGGGCCAATCCTTCAGTCTGAATTGCTGAGGACGGTCCTTAGCAACAGTAATCTCTGCCTCTCAGAACTTGTAGGTAGAAAAGGATGTTGCTTCTTAGCAGAGCCCCTGCATATTATTCCCATGGGTTCCCTTAGCGTTTTTGTATATCACTCCACAAGCTGTGAGATGAGGGAACTGGCTTTTCAACAGAGTTATGTCTCATGGTTGGATTTCTTTGGTCTGATAAGGTGCACATGAAATAAGGAATTAACACAAATTGCAAACTAGTAGAGGACATCATGTTTTTCTGGTTCTCGGAACATTGCAAGTTTCTTTCTCTGAAGGGGTTTGCCTCATGATTGATTGGTATTCAGCTCTTGGTGGTACTTCTCCCTCAACGGAGCTTTTGTCAAGTGAAATTATTGAATCATAGAATAATTTAGTTTGGAAAAGACCTTTAAGATCATTGACTCCAACCGTAAGCCTAATACTGCCGACTGGTTGATGCTTCAGAAATTGCTGGAAAGGGGTTGGTGCAATGGGCAGATGTGCACAAACACACCATGTGGTCACACAAGCCTTGTTTTCTCAGGAAATGGGATGGAGCAGGAACAGTATAGCCAGAGACCGTGTTTTGCCTGCCACGTTTCCCTTCTGCATGTTCCTACCTGGGTTTGCAGAGAGGTCTTCTCAATCATTATTTAGGATTTGGGGTTTTCTGCTTTACTGTCAGGGATGCTGGGATCAAAGAGGTCCCAGCTTCTTAGCACTTTAATGATCGTGAGGGCTTTCCAGAGGTGCTTTAATCCTTCTTTACGCAGCAATAGTGTACAGAAGTCCCCTTACTTGTAAAGTGATGGGGGAATCTTAATCTCATTTGATTACTGAGCCTTCAGCATGCACTTTTGGTGATATCCAGTAAATGGGTAAGAACAGTAGGTGTTCAAGTTTCTTACTGCAGAAGACCTTTTTCCCTGTAAATGAAGACTAAAAATGCAGAATCAAGAGCCGTTTCTGTGTTTTGATTGCAGAAGCTGGGAGTATGGTGTGGAATTACTTAAAAAACCATATCCCAGAAAGATACTAATCAATGGCAGAAAGAATGAATGTGAAAGAGTTTATACAGAGAGTAATTTAAAGAGATTCCATTCATTTTCATCTACGCCGTTCTCTAGACAACTGGGTTTTTTTAGAACGCAATGATTCATGTTTTGGTCTTGAGCAGCTTCATAATGAATTCTTGCTCGTTTCCTAGCTTCCTTCAAGCAGCGACAAACTCAAGATGCAGTATTTCATTATAGCTCTTAATGTGCTAAGAACATCCCTCCTTGGTTTCTTTTTTACGTTGAACACTTCTTTCCCCTCCCTGCATTATCTGTATTCTGAGCTCGGCAGGTTGCCTTGCTTTCATAGTCCAATGGATTTACTGTGGGTGACTGCCATGCTAGGTGTTTCTGTGGTCCCCAGCAGAGCGGTGCACAAGCACCTACACTGAATTCACTTCACAGCCTCATTCGATTTCCCTTCAAGTCCTACTGACTTCAGTGGGAATTGTATGGGGCCCCTGGGTACACAGATCTTATCCTTGTTTGATTTTTATGTTAATTCTTTATGATCTAGACTAAAGCAGAATGAAAAAACAAGTCATAATTCATCAATATCATCGTCACCGTTTATTTTACAGTAGCATCTAGAGGCGCTAATTATAAGATTAGGACTCCAGTGTGGCTATACCCTGATCCTGTGAGGCACTTTTTCACAGTGACGGAGAGAATAAAATAGAATAGAATAAAATAAAATCTGTGAAGCAGAGTCTGGGCATCCAAATTGGGCAAAGGCTGGAAGTCGCATCACAATTCAGCGGCTGAATTGGGAATAACATAGGCCATGTCAGAGCCGAACCAGTGCTGTGCCTTTTGAACCACGCTGTTTGTCAGCAGACCCATATGTAATCCCGAAAAAATCTGACATTTGCCACTGATAGACACACCTGGAAATCAACAGCCTTACAGCCATCTTTTTTTTTTTTTTTTCCCCTTCTTTCTTTTTGCATGTGTATTTTAAGGGGGAGAATGGCTTGTTTGTTCCTTTATTCTTTTGGTTTATTCCTTCAGTCTTATCCAGAAAAAATGAAGTCCTGCAGTTCTTTGTAGGTGCCAACATGTAGATTTAATGATAGATTTGGAATTCTGCTCTGCCTTTCCTGGTGGCTTAGAGGTGTGTGAGTAAACACATACATATTACAAATCTGTATGGAGCAGCAGTCATCTTGAAACATTAACCCAGAGAAAATAGGGAGGAAAAAATTAACACTTTGAAGCCTAAATTATTTTTTAAGGCAAACTGTAATGCAGCCCGTGTATCTTTTTTTTTTTTTCTTTTTTTTCTTTAATCAACAGGCAAACAGCTACTTTGACCCAATAGCATTTCTACATGTCTCCATGCTGGTTTTGTATGACTAACTTGAATTCAGCAGCTCTGCTGCTTTTCCACTGATTTCCCTTTCTGCTTTATTACAAGGTTGATTGATGGGCAGGGCTATGCAGAACACAATGAATATTGCTGTAAACACTCTCCTAGCAATAACACTTGAGCCAAAATACACCGTAAAACCTGGAGTGTATATTGGTTTGAATGAAGCAGTGTATAAAATGCAGTGCTGATAAACACACACATACACACATATTCTCAATATATGGGAAAATACTGGGAGTATTCTAGTTTAACCTCTGAAAGAAAGGGTATTTGTATTTTGAGCTACAGATCCTGTCCTTTCTTTGCCTCGGTGTAATGGGTGATATAGGCTTCTCTCATGTGAATTTAGAATATCTGCTGACCCCATGTGCTATCATCAACTGCAATAAGGCAATAGGAAAGCTTCTTCTACTCTAATTTCATTTGGGAGGTATAATTTAAAGCAGTATCAGAAGGTACAGAATCCACTATAAGCAACGTGCGCTGACTGGGTAAATACCTCTGGAGGGAATGTTTAAATCTCAAATGATTGACCTGACTGTGGATGGTCAAATATACGTCTCCTTTGTTAAACAGGTTTTTACCTTGTTAACCTCAGCATGGCACTGAGCCCAAACCAATAAGCTCTTTGAAAGGCCAGGTTTATTAGCTCAGGCTCTTTACTGTCGTAACATGATTACATGACTTCTAGTTCAGGGCTGGTGCACATCTGACCTATATAAGAGTTCGGTTGGGGAAAGGCAGTTAAAGTCTCTTCATGGCCTTTAAAAATTAGGAAAGGATGAAGTTCCTATGTTTTTGTTGACTAGATGAGAAGCACTGGGGCATTCACAAGTGCTGAACTTTTAGGGCCCCAACATGGGCGTTTGTGCTGGGTAGGAAGCAGCAGTGGTTTTGGAATGGTATGGGAATGACAGGAATACCAGCTTTTGGATTCCTCTCAGGCTCTCATTTGAGCTAAGTACTGAGCTAATCAACCCTGCCTGCCTGAGATGTTTCAGCAAATTCCCACGGCTTCTGTGGACTTGAAGCTCTCCAGGGTTATATATAAAGTACCATTCTGGGAGATACTGGTTTTGGATTTAGTTGCTTGGGTTCTGCCTATGTTTTGCTTGTTCCTTCTGCTGCTTCTGAAGTTAGAATGCAAAAATCCCATGAAAAGTGATGTGGTCTATCCCTGTGCTTGCTTTGTTATTAATGGGTCAAAGTCCTTGCTGTGTTCTTGGTGTGAATGCACAGCTCCCCTCAAGCAGACTGTGAACACTGAGAAATACCATGGGAAAGAGTTGACTTATAGTGAATGACTTGTGGCCCATTTTCAGCCATTCATGCAAACCCAAAGAAAATTAATAGAAGATGCCATAAAGATTCACAGACTTTTGTAGGTAAGAAGTAGGAGTGACGTTCATTCATAGCCTCTTTCCTAGATTATCTAGTCTTTTACGGGTTTTAGCACTTTTTCTGAAGTAGTTCAGAGCTACAGAAGGAGACCATGAATGGAAGAGGCTCATCTACATCAAAAAATATTGAGGATGCTCTGGTTTTGCTTTAAAAGTCAAAATTGCATGTCCACATCAAAATGGAGCAAAAAAAAATCCAAAATATGCTGTCTAATCATGTGCAATCTGTAAAACCACAAATAACTAAGTCATCAAACCAGCAAACAAATCCTGTGATACTCTAGCAAACAGATTAACAAGGGGGCATCCGGTCACAAGTACTCATTTATTGGTCTGTTATTGTAAACACAGCAAGTGAAACGTAGTGGACTAGATTTGTCCGCTACATCCCTGTAAACCTGGATTAATTTTCCCTGTGACAACTGTGGAGTCACTGGAGATTAGCCATGATGACAGTGAGAGGTGAATCTAGCCCACGGTCATGGTTTAACCCCAGCCGGCAGCTAAGCACCACACAGCCACTTGTTCATTCCCCCCCAAGCAGGATGAGGGCAAGAGAATCAGAGAAGTGAGTAAACTTGTGGGTTCAGATAAGAATAGTTTAATAATGGAAATATAATAATAATAGATTGTAGTAAAAAGGAAAATAACAGAGAGAGAGAGAAATAAAACCCAAAAAAGACAAGTGGTACAAATGAAAACAATTGCTTACCACCAACCGATGATGCCCAGCCAGTCCCTGAGCTGCACACCCCACCCCCACCCCACCCCTGGCCAACCTACCCTCGAGTTTTATTGCTGAGCACGGTGTCTTATGGTGTGGAATATCCCTTTGGTCAGTTGGGGTCAGCTGTCCTGGCTATGCCCCCTTCCAACTCCTTTGCACCCCCAGCTTCTTTGCTGGTGGGGTGGGGTGAAAAGCAGAAAAGGCCTTGGCTCTGTGTAAGCCCTGCTCAGCAGTAACGAAAACATCCATGGGTTATCAAGCCTGTTTCCAGCACAAATCCAAAACAGCCCCATACTGGCTATTGTGAAGAAAATTAACTCTACCCCAGCCAAAACCAGCACACCCACCATTTTGCTTTCCTATACAGGGACTTCTTCCATAGGGAAGAAAAATGTTTTTCAAGCTTTCAGATGGTTCTATCACGCTAACTATGAACACTTTACTGCATGGGGTGAGAGCATGTGTTCAAGCACACGCTTAATTTTTATCACATGCTTAAATGCCATTGACCTTAAAGTTTTCATCTGAATGCGGATGTCTCGCACAAGTGGGGCCTGAGGCAGTCTTGGAGTGACCAGAACTTCTTCAGATCCTTGTGCATCTCTTGGTTATATACTCTGTGGCTTAGCGACTGAAGAAGCTAATTCACTATGTGCTTGCTTTGAACTGGTTTTGGCGTGACATAGGATTTTGTTAGATGCTCTCATGAGATCTTAAAAAGAACAAATGGGATGAAAACTGCCAAGTCTCTCTCAAGGTTCATATATTCTCTTTTCTTTAACTCTTACATTTCAGACCTCAACTGTCTGGCAAATTTAATATATTCTGCATTGGATGTTTAAATTCCTGTTTGTCTAAGAAGCTTTCTTTCCTTTCAGAGATTGGGAAATAAACCCAGAAATTTTGCCTGCTGTCTTTGAAGTCAGTGGGAGTTTATCTTCAGGAAGGGCATGACTGATTCCCAGACACTTAGCAAACTGGAGATTGCCACCTATTTTATGTAAATGCACACACAAGACAAGTTTAATGAGTGCGGTGCAAGCCCAAGAATCCAGAACAATTCATAATCAAATCCAGACAAGTTAAAATTTTATGGTACAGTGCTACCAGTTCTTAAGATGTTGCTACAAGTCTTTCAGCCCAGGTTTTTGAATAGTTTTATAGAAGGTGCTTAGTTTTCTATTTAAAACAAACATATAAAATGGTTTTTGTCCTCGTTGCTCGGGAGAATACTTGAATAGAAGCCCAAAATGCTCAACAATTGGGAGAACCCCAAATTGCATTTTGAAAATATCGTGATTTGGGGAAGAAGAGGTCAGAACTTTTCCATGATATTTCACATGATTTTTTTTTTTTTAATGCCTTGGACTTCTTGATCTCGTTTGTTCTAGCTGCATGGGAGTTAGTTAATGATGGTGCCTATTTAAACCCATTAAAAAAGCAGCTACTGAATCGGGACCCTGTCTACCTCAGCAGCTCCAAATAACTTGCAGGCAGGAGTTTAAAGAGAGCTAGTTAAGGGACTTTAATGTTGGGTTTTGATAAGTCTGTGAATATGGGAAAGTTCTGAGAGAATGTAGGTGTGTGGGTATTAAAAAGGGTAGGGGAAAAAATCCAGATATTTATAGGCCTGTCAATCTGACATTGATTGCAGGACATGCAGACCCAGACTTGCTTAATAAAGAAATAAATGAGAACTAATGCAGAGCAATATGGACTCATGTAATAGATTTTGTCAACTAATTGAAATGTTATTTATGAAGCTACAAGTTTGCTTGATAAAGACAACAATATTGATGTAGTGTACGTGGATGTCAGTGAAGTATTTGGCATGCCACTACATGACACTGATTAAGGAACAAGAATCATGCAAAATTAATGTGGTATGCAGTTAGTGGGGTAAAAACTGCCTTTCGCGATGTAATTATAAGTGGATTTATCATTATCAGATGGACAGCACAGGGATCAGCCTCATGCTGTTTGTTTGTTTGTTTTACCAGTGACCTAGGTGGGCACATTCTTGCCTCATTGATCCAAGTTCTTGGCTGATAAAACTGGGGGGAAGTAGGAAATAAACAGTTCACTGTCATAACCCAGTCTATTAGGTATACTGGTGCAAGAGCAGGCCGCCTGATGTGGCCAAACATAAAGCCACAACTGCAGAACAAAGATGGGAAACCAGAGGTGTGAGGTGGGGAAAACCCTCTTGGAAACAGCGATGCTACAAAGAAAGTTAGTGGGATCGTTGTGAGAGTCTTCTGTGAACACAGCAGGCTGAAGGGCCACCATTATCTTTGTCTATTTAAGAAGCAGACTCTTGAGCAGGGGTAAGGATGTCAAATTGCCTCCACCTTTAGCAGAGGTGGTGCCTGGAGCTCCAGAGTTTCTTAGAAGCAGGGGTGAAGGCTGTGCACAGCCAAGGGGGTGGCTGGCAAGCAAGCTTTGCCGTGAAAACTTTGATGCCCTTAGCTTTGCCAAGGGAAAGGAGAGGGGTGTGTAGGTCACGATCAGTAAGTGCCAGCGTGGGGAACACAAATGAGCAGCAGGGCTCTTTATGCAGACAGACAAAGGTCTAATGAGATGCCAGGCTGGCAATTAAAGCTAGACAAACTCAGAGTAAAGTTTAGATGCATGTTTGTAAATGAAGGCAATAGTACATAGAAGTAAGTGATTAAAAGTTGTGTAGGGTTCTGTGTCACTTGAGGTTTTGACGCTTGGATGGCTAGATTGCTCTGCTCAAACAAGGATGAATTTGAAAGTCCGGGGCCTCTGTCGTGTGGGAGGTCACAGCAGGCTCTTGGTGGACCCGTAATTCTAGGTCCCATAAATTAGGTTACACAGGAAATAGACTGAGTTTAGCCTATTTCATTCAGCCAGATTTCTGCATTAAGCGGTCCGGAAAGGGATTGATTATGTGGATATGTTTGTTCATTTCAAAATCCACACAAGTATGTTTCTCTCTGCCCTCTCCCATGTCATTGTGTACATTTACATAGGCAGGTAATGCAAGAGATGTGGGCTTTAGTAGCAAGCAGAAAACTTAATGCATCATTCTCTGCTAATTGCTCGGTATTTAAAAATAGGCCACACTACGCTGCATTTCATCCTAAGATTTCTTCATGTTTTCTGGCACTGGATGAGTTCAGTAGCTCCTGATCTTATCCACGTCATGACAAGGCCCCTTTGGGCTCCTCTCTGTCCTGCAGTGCTGCTCTGATTCCCAGTATAATTACTGGCCTACCCCCAGCTGGTGCTCAGAAGGAGTCCTGAGGAGGATCACCAGCGCTCTCTGGAGGGTCTCTCCAGGATCTTTTTCCTTCCCATTTCTTCTGGCATAAGGGAGCAAGAGCGGAGGGGAGGATCACACCCAAAGAGCTGTGAAGTTGGAACCCATATTGATCATGATTAAATATAATTTGATTTTTATCTGTTATTACAAAGAGCCTCCCTGGCTTTGATGTATTAGGGTATGTGATGGGCTTGGCAGATGAGAGAGAAGGTACCAGAGTAGGCTGTAATTGCTTTGGCTCATACACGTCGTCCACTAGACTCAGACAGAGAGGCATCTTCTTCTTTGTTATAATAGAGCCTTGATAAACAAATAGCTTATTCTTTTGCATGGTGCCTGAGATTTTCATCAAAAGGGGAGGGAGCCAGTTATATGAGTCACAAGGCCAATGCAGGACAAGGCTATGCTGTAATTCATTTAGACAAATGTTGAAGTAAATTGATGGACTCAGGTTTGTTTAGATTAGCGGCCTTTTGAAAAATGAGTTGTCCTGTGTGTACAATTTTTCAATCTGTTTACATCTAATTAGCTGTTCAGATTGGCTAAAATTAAGCGATGTCACTTGTAATGCATTCAGAGGTGAAGATATGATAAAATAGGCTCTTCTATAATCTCTTCAGCAAGTGGTTTGGAGCACTGGCATAGCATGAACTGAGGGCGTGTGGAAGATCAATCTGTAATGTGGAATCAAATATAATCAATCTGCAATCTCACAAATGTAGTGAATAGTCTATAGCATCTCTCTTGTACTGCTTCAAAGAGGGAGCAAGTTTGTCCGTCATCCTCTCCCATGACTCCTTTTCAGTAGATTTGCCTGGCTGGCTGCTGCATGGTGTTGGGGTGGCTGCCCCACTACACTGGCATCTTTACCTGTTTCACTATTGATTCCGGCACGCTAGATATTCCTCCCTGGAGACAAGTCATTTGAACAGCTTGAAATCTAAAAACTGACTGCTGCAATGTCAGGTTTCTAATTCTGCAGCTCAGCTGACAGCTCTGGAAAGTCCCTATCAAAGGCAGAAAATACAACACTCTTCAGCAGACTTTGTTCTGCCACCATACGGCCCCAATTCTATTTTACTGCTCTGAAGCCTACAGGCTTTCACATGTTTCTGACCGAAAACTCTGCTATTAATACATAAGCTTCTCAGCAATTAAGCTGTGCTTATTGCTGCATCAGTGCTTTTAGACCGTGACCAGCAAACAGCACCCTCTCAGCAGCAGCAGCAATTTAGTTCTCATGCTTGGTCATGGATACACGTCTAAGGAGATTTTGGCACAGGTTTTCTCAAATATTTTTAAAAGTTTTTGTTAGTCTTTTCTTTCTTCCTTGGCTCTCTGAAGGCTTTTGCTAGCAATGTGCAGAGCACTCGCCTGCCCTTGTGTAACAATCCCTGAGACTTATGGAATTTGAGTATTTGCCAAACTGCGAGCTTTCCCCTGGTGAGTATAAGGGGCTGTCACCTGGGTCCTGCCTCCAGCTCCCATGTGTTTCCCATGCTGGCATGGCAGCGTTGTCCCCTCTTAGCTGCACACTCAGCCCCATAGCACGGGGCGTCATGAAGTAAGGGCAGGTTCCCCTGCCCCATTTGTCCGAGGAGCTTCAGTGGGGCTGTGGCCCCCCTCCTTGGTGTCCCATCTCTCTTCTTGTGACCTGATGTGCCAGGATCAGTGGTGATGCACCTGAGTATCTGGGCTGGAAATGAAAGCTCAGTTCAGTGGGACAGGACTGCTTTGGCAGCTCAGGACTTCAGGGCCACGGTCCTGCCGTTCAGTCAGGTGCCACAGAAGCAGCAGAAGGGGACCGTTAAAAGCTGGTGGGAGGGTGGCCCTGTGAAGCCTTTGCAGGCAGCGCTGGAGAGGCTCAGCAGGCAACTTGGTGACTGTACAGCTCCTGGCAAAGATGGCCTGGCTGAGCCGTCCCCGTGCGGGAATTGGGCTGGGAGCTTCTACCTAGACAACAGCAGTGACAAGGCCAGCTGACACCATGCCCAGGCACCTTTGTCATCACAACCCCTTTCCACCCCGCTCCCTCGGGCGCTGCCCGTAGCTGTTTTCTGGCCCCATATGTTTCCTGGAAGGAGCTGAGGGCACTCAGTGAGTTACAAGGTCAAATCATGAGATCTCGGGTGCCAAGGCCATGCCCAGCTTGGCTCCTTACTTGCTGTCGGAGCTCCTTCTGGCTTCATCCTGGGGTTTCTCCCCTCCTGCCCCTTGCTGGTGACTGTCCCCTTGCAGTGGCAGGGGTGGCTAGGCCAGGCAGGGTTCCTTTGTGTCAGCAGGGGGAGCTCGCATCTTGCCTGTGTTGTGGGTCCTGGGAAAACGAGCTTGGGTACTTCCCTTTGATTTTTCAGTTACCATTCACATGGTTTACTCTGTCGGGCTATATTGTGTGGGGTGGATCACATCTGAGCCCCTCTATCTCAACACTTCAGCATTCTCCTAAAGGTGAGGGTGGCAAATGCCTAAGCAGTATCTATAGGCAGCAGCAATAATGTTTTGGGGTTGGTTTGGTTTTTGGTTTGGGTTTTTTTTTTTTCCAAAAAAAAGAAAGCATTTTACATGGAGAGGAACTCTTCTAACCAGTAGAGTAAATCTGTATCTGAACATGTTAGTCTTACGTATGGATTTGGATTGGAAAGCCGCAGGGTGCTCTAGCTCCTCTGCTATCAGGTACTCTCTTCTGGACATCTTTAGCTGGGTAACAGGTGCTTTGGGGCTGAAATTGTCCTTATATTATTCAGGAGGATTTTCTTGGATTCTTTTTTTTTTTATTTGAAAACAATACCATGAGCCATTTTTGAATTGACAATAGTACGTGTGAAGTGAGAGGTTTTGTTTTTAAGACATGCGTTCTTACTACTTGAAAACAGCAGTTTCAGCAGGCATGAGCTAGTGCTGGGCAGCCTTCACCAGGATTTTTTGATGTTTTCTTTGTGTCCATCTACTCTCTACCTGAGGTTTAAGGGCCTCCTTGCCATCTCAACTCCTGCACCTCCTGCACTACAATATTTGCTGGTTAAAGAGATCCACTTGATTTCACTGGGCAGCCAGGCGGTTGTGTTAAGCTAAGCCTGTTTTACAGAGGTCAACTAGGTGGAAATAATCTACATTTTGTTACAGTCTCGAGCCAGTGCCAGGGTGGACAAAAAAGTACCCTTAATCTGGAAGTAATGCTGAGAAAATCTATCAGTAATTTATGTATTGGAAAGTAATTTTTCTAGAGCCATTGCAGTTATTTAAAACCAATTGTAAACATAGAGCACAAGAAGGTTCAAAGTTGATAAACAAATAGAAAGAAGCCTCTACACGTAGTAGCCTGGAAGTTCACGAGGCTACTTCAGCATATTTTCCTGTCTTCATCTTTAGGTCTTTCTGTGTCCTTCCTTTTCAACTTAATTCATAGGAAGGAAGAATTTTGCTCTGTCTTAACCAAGGAATTGAACAGCTACTAGGGGTAGGAAAAATGGTGGCACAATCTTTTCATCCTATCTCATGAGACTTTTCAGAAGTCTCTTCATTCTAGAAGACATTACTTGTGCAATCTGTAATTATGAATATGCACCCGTTTGTCTTAGGAGGTACATGGTGATGAGGTGTATAATCCACATTTTCTCCCTTCTGCTGAAAGTGCCATGACTTCAGGATCAGGGCCTCAGAAAGGCATCTCTGCTGTTTCTGTGTTTAATGGCGTTGCAGAACTAACTGGTGATACGCTATTAATTTGCAGGGATGGAGAGGGAACATAGGATCCTCAGCAGACTCTGATATGACAGCAGGTGAACAGCATGGGGAGCTGTCAGATTGCACAAGTTGCTAAGGTCAGGTAAATTAGTGTCCAGCTACTTGTACAGTGGTAGTAAGTGCTAGCACGTATGATACAAATGTCACTGTGTAAATCCCTGTAAATTCCAGCCTTAGTTTAATGGCACAGAGAAGTCATTTAGTCATGTCACTTGTCAAATGGCAGTGTCTTGGAGTGGGGCAGGCAATGAAAATTCTTCATTTTTTTTTTTTAGGACTTGGTGTCGCTTTTAGTGTCATTCATAAAGGGTTAGACTGGTTCAGCCTGATGTCTCAGCTGAGCTTATAAATATGCTGAAAGTTCCCGCAACCCTCATCTTTGTTACCTCCCATGAGGATAAATTGTGCTTCAGGTGCTATCATCGCATGGAGACAAAAGTAAGCATACTCTCGTCATCGTGTACGTAACGAAGAGAGGGAGAAGACATCGCAGAGCACCCTGGCCTGGTGAGCAGCCTTTGGGAATGCTGCTCCGGGGTGCGCGTTGGGTACGTCCAAGGGAGGCAGTGAAGGAATACACTGAAGCACAGAGGAAAGAACCAGCAGTGAGAGGGGAAAGCTCTTCCCCCTTGCTATGGCTGCACTGTTATTGTCTGGACAGATTTAGTGCCAGAGGGCTTCATAAAAGACAGCAATCCTGAAAATGTAGTGGAGAAGGCTGCGTTGCAGAACTTCTCTTCCTTTCAGGTAAGCTGTCGCGCAAGGCTGCTGCAACACAGCTCTTAGCCCTAGCAGCCGGTTACGCCGTAAACACAGTCAAGACAAATGCGATGTTTTACCAGAGGCAGCCAGCAGATGCTTTGTGTAAACCTTAGTCTGCTGCTGGCCAGATGAATTTTCGGTATATCTTACATTGCATTGTCTTGAAACAAATAAGATTAGAATCATCAGCCTCTGCTCGCTTGGGTTTTTTCAAAGTGCGCAACAAAGATTCCCCTCGGTTGAAGGAAGGGCGAAATTTGTGCTTTTTAAGAGCTGCTGTTGTAATTGCCAGTTCACCATATAGTTTACAGGCATTGTAGAGGATTAGCTACACAGTACTCCAGAGGTGCTCTTCAGTTGTCATCCTACAGCTGACAGTGTCAATTGAGGGAGAAGAGTGTAGGGAAGAAATGCAAATAAGCCGAAGAGAGTGAAAACGTTGCTTTCTCCTTTGGCTTGTCTTTCAAAAACACAAGATGTAATTTCTGATATTTTAAACCTGCGTGTGAATGAAAGCACATCAGCGAGTGCTCCAAAGCATTCGGCTGCTAGTGTCTCCTACGTAGAACCCATTCTGCGTATGAAAAGCTGTGCCTCTGCTTTTACACTCGGAATGGTAATACAGTAAAAAAATTCAAGCTTTCAAGCCAACCACAGCATCCTTGTGATGAAAAGAAGAGAAAGGTCAGTGAAGCTTGTCCTTGATGAGAAACAATCCCAACTGCTGCTCAGAAACCTGAAATGGGAAACGAAGCTGTGCTCACGTGTGGCAAACACGATCAAGCTTTTCACTCATTTCAGCTGCTTCTAGACAATTCCTTTCAACTAGCTCGAGTCTTCAGCTGGGCTTAATTGAGAAGCTGGTCTTGCTAATGAATTTGTATGAGTTTACCGGCCCTGGCAGTTTTCACTGTAATGCACTCAGTATATTATATTAAAAATGTATATCACAACTGAGGCAGTTTTGTAAAACAAGCTTTAATGCAGCATCTGCTTATTTGTGCCTTGGGGATGTGAGACAACAGCAAACTGCTTACTGCTTGAGAAATCAGCACACCACCACAGGCGTTGCTCTGGTGTTAGAAGTCAGGGCAATGCCTTAATCTGGATGCGGATCAAATTGTTGTGTTGATAATTAGAAGACAATAAGCCTGCATGAAATTGAACCAAGATGTATTAAAATCAGGTAGTAATTCTCCTTAATGCTGACTGGAAATAAGCCATGTCAGAAGGTAACCAGAATGCATTATTGTTTGCCATTATAAAAAAAGGTCCATTTAAATAGCTCTCTGTCACCTAGGGCTATTTAACCTTTTGTAGGTATGAGCAGTACAAGGGAGCCTAATGCATATTTTGTGTGCATTACTGTGCATAAATGCATGCCCACAGTTTTTATGTTCCTATGTACATATTCATCACGAATCAGACTGGGGTCAGTGCATTTCCAAATCGTGTCACTGGTGATAGCCAGGAGCAGCTGTTTCCAAAGAAGGTGAAGGAAGCTTCATCCTTGAGCTACCCTAGTGGGAAATTGCCTGCTCAAGCCTACCAACAAATGCTTGGCCTGTGCGTCGACATGGGAGTGTAAATGTAAAACATGAATGCTCTCATAAAAAATGTGTTTGTGTGTGAGAATCAGCTGTGAATACGCCTAAATACTGGGGTCTGGTGATATGATAATGAGCTTAATAGTGATCCTTTTGCTGGAATGAAACCTATTTTCCTGGATGTCCTCTTTTCCTGGGATTCTGAAAGCTGACCACAAGACCCTTCAGGACGTGGAGGACCTTTCTCTTCTGCTGGTCCTTATTTTGTTTGCCTCTGTCTGCTCCTTTCAGCTTCAACTCCCTTGTAAAAGATAGGTGTCATTTTAGGGAAGCACTTCTATACTCGAGAACATTTTCTTTCCCAGCATTTCAACCTGTCCATTTCCTCCCTGTGCTTTTTGCAGACTATTTTCTATGCTAATGGGACATCATTAGTTTTATTTATAAGCAGTACTGTTACTAATTGTTAGGTGATTGACTGTGGTGCGTTCCCATAACCTGACATAACCGGCTGCAGTTTGCTGTATTTTTTTAATAACGCTTCCTTCGAAACAGCAAACTCGCATGCCTTGTGTTGATCAGTAACCAAAAGGAAGAAACTAAGACAGCATTTGAAAACTCATAGATACAGTAAGCCCATGAGCTCTCTTGGTCTGATCAGCTGCCTTCTGGTGGGTTTAATTTGGAAATCATTATTTGGACAAAACTGGGACAGAGCTGAATCTCAGCTGGTCCTGAATAACTTCACAAACATCAGGCTTTCAGTGTCTGTGCAGCTCTGATAGCAGATGCGCCGTTTATTTGCAGACAGATGTAACTGGGATCTCAGAGCTACACCTAATTTTGCACTGCCACAATCAAGAGTTTTAAAGACAACTGTGTGGGCACCTTAGCATCGCTCAGGCTGCGGGGCAGGAGACATGTCCTGTGGAGCTTGGCCTCCCTTAGCCCATGATGCCAAAGTAAGAGAAAGAAAAGAAGAAATGTCCCGTTGACCTCTCTCCTGTGGTCAGCCCCAGAGCACCGCTTCAAGTGGTAGCAATACAGGGCACAGTGTTAAGAGAAAGTGTTTGTATTTATGCCGTTGTCCTGGTTTCAGACACTATGATGGTTATTTAGCTGTCAAAACCATTGGTAGAAGCCCTGGCTGAAACTAAAGGTGTTACTGTGCTGTTCACCTAAGGAGAAGAGTAGGGGAGATTCTTAATAGCCTTCATCTACTCCATGCTAGAGTGGTTTGGGTGCAGGCTAATGGCCCGGACCAGGGACACTTCCAAGGGTGCATCTCTAGGAGTGAACCTGGTCGTGCAGCAGTGCCTGAAACCCAAGAGCTCTGACTGAAACCCCCAGCCCCATATAGGATGTAGCTGGGAAAGCTGGCGTTGTGTAGGCATTTAATGCTTTCCTTAATCATGTAATAGTGCAAAAGGCAGCACAAGCAATCTGAAACTTGGATCCCTGAAGTCTGATGCTTCTGGAAATACTTTTGTTTCCTAGTTGTGTGTCCCTGGGAACTTAGGGACCATTTGGTCAAGTGTTTACACAACAGCTGAATTCCTGAAAATCTGTGAAGTGTTTTTCATCCATAATGTCTTGAAAAAAATTGTGAGGTAGCCTCATCAGATACATTGGCTTGTGCCATTCCTCAGCAGGTTCTGGATTCAGAGAGGACTAGGGCTCACTCAGTGCCTTCGGCATTTAAATGGCTGATCCTTTTCCCGCTTTGTTCTTCTGGAAGCTCTCTTTCTGTAAATTTAAGGGTAAAGATTGAGATGTTTTGTGGGTATTACTTAGACCAGTAACAAAAGGAGAGAAGAGCTGTGTAAATGTCAGTGTTTGTATATGTAGCACATAGTATATCGACATACAATATATAAGATCGTGTTACTTATATTTTAAAAAAAATCAAAATAATTGATTAATTTATTTTAAAGCTATGGAAAGCAGGATTGTTCTTTTTTCTTTCTTTTATTTTTAAGGCCTGCAGCATGCACAGACTATGAAAACCCGAATTATTAAAATTGACAGTCACAATAATGCTCTAAAATCCGTGGGAAGAGGCTCTGATGATTGAAAAGCCAAGGAAATCATCAGTAGTCAAGGGCAGACAGGGATCCTAAAGGGATTCCATCTTGTAGAGAGGAAATAATACACCAGGAAGTAACAAATGGAATTAATTGGTTCTTCAAGTAGAACAGTTACAGGAGGAAGGAGGATTATACATATGTATTATTATTTAAATAATGTGAATGAATAGAGGACTCCAGACCTGCGGGTAGCACACAAACGCTACCAAGAGACCCTGGGCTGCTGAAATAAATCTGCATTACAGCTGGGCAAGGAAGGAGGAGAATAAGGTACAGCAGCTCCACTTGAACTTCTTTTGGCTGCTGATGAATTTGTTAAAACGTTAGACCTTCAGGTTTTAAAATCACATTTTTGAACATTGAAAAGTTCCATTTGTTTTTCATTTGTTTGTTTATTCAGAGGTCCTTGGCTGCTCTGAAATAAGCAGCTTCAGAGTTGGAATTCTGCAAGCCTGACATTTAAATGGCAGTTTCAGTTGTATGCAATTTTCTTCTTCAGTTCTTTTGGGAGTATTTTAGTGTCCTATTACACAGTGACTGTACTACCAACTAAAGTTGCCTGCATACCGTGGATTGCACATCCCTCCTGCGTTTTGTCCCTGGCTCTAGGCACGAGTTCTGTGTGGGAAGCTTATGAGATCTGAGAGATGTTGTCGTTTGTAGTTTGGCCATGTCTTCTCTAAACGTGAAGGTATTGGATAAACATAAAATACTGTTCTAATGGTGAAGTGGAAAATCTTCAGCAAATTTTAAGTCAGAAACTTGTCATAGCAGCTATACTGTTTCCATTAGAGGAAATCCCTATAGCATCTTCCAAATAGACTCCGTGTGTTTCTCCTAAAAGGCATAAACCAACTTTTTGCTTTTCTCAGCTCTTATAATTAGCGGGGATAAAAATGTTCAAGATTTCAACAAGCCTTTCTGCTGGAGTGCAGATGTGATTCTTGGTGACTCAAATGTTTCCCAGAACTTAGTTACCCTCTGTGTAATTATTGCAAAGAATTATCCTTCCAAAATTAGAAGGAAAAAACCATGTAATTACAACTGCAATATTAACATACTTAATGTCTGCCTAATGTCTGAGCATCAAGTCAGAGGCTGTATTTTCAAGCAATATACACACCGTAAGCAAAATGAATTGGGCCACGCAATTTCTTGAACAAAGATGCTAAATATATGAGCTCCGCATCATTTATGACATGATTGGCCATGGAACTTGAAGAGAAACTGAGGAAAGTAACGTTTCTTTCTAATTACTCTTTCTCTACCCTCTTTCTCCTTTACATATTGATCCGGCTGTTTTGTCAGGCGCAGCAATCTCAGCTCATCTCACCATGAGCTGCTGAGGTCCTGCCCTGCATTTTGCTGGCCTTGCTGTTTTCCCGGCCCCTCACCGCGTGGTTTCAGTACACCACCCGGCAGAAAACAGCTTGTGCGTCCGTAGCTTCGTCCTCTGCTGACTGTTGCTAGTGCAGTGGCTCAGCACTGGGCAGGGCAGGGGCCAAAAGCACCTCGGGGAAGGGGCTAGGGAAGGGCAGCTGCCCATTTTCCCCAGAGGGACGGCAGTGGAGCTGGAGAGGATCAGTGAACCTGTGTCTGATGCTATGCTGCGTGGTTAAAGAGTGGTCTCTAGGCCCGCTTCTCTCTTCCTTATGGAAAAATTTGCTTTTTAATTGGAGCGAGTGTTGTACCCACCAGCCCTGAGCTGTTGTGGCAATTGGGGAGCAGGAGGTGGATCAGTCCAGAGATGTGTGTATTAGCAGTGGCTGTGGGAGAGGAGATACCATTGAAAGCCCTAGAGATGCATTTTTTTTAAGGAGTTAGCTAAATGGAAACACTAGAACCTTAGATAAAGTCAAGTTGCATAAAAAGTGAATAATTTATCAAGGTCTTGGCTTCCCTAAAATATAGCACCTGCTTCAACTCCCTTTTTTTCCAGAGAACTTTGTTTTGTGCTTTACACTTCTTGGTAGCTAATTTGACTCCACCTATTTGAAAAATGAGTTTTCACATTGCTCAGCCTGATTAAATCATAGAATCATAGAATCACCTCGGTTGGAAAAGACCTTTAAGATCATCGAGTCCAACCATTAACCTAGCACTGCCATCCCACCACTAAACCATGTCCCTAAGCACCTCATCTATCCTTCTTTTAAAGACCTCCAGGGATGAGGACTCCACCACCTCCCTGGGCAGCCCATTCCAGAGCCTGACTACCCTCTCGGTGAAGAATTTTTTCCTAATGTCTAGCCTAAACCTGCCCTGGCGCAGCTTCAAGCCATTCCCCCTCGTCCTATCATCTGTTACCAGGGAGAAGAGGCCGACCCCCACCTCACTACAACCTCCTTTCAGGTAGTTGTAGAGGGCGATCAGGTCTCCCCTCAGCCTCCTCTTCTCCAGACTAAACAACCCCAGTTCCCTCAGCCGCTCCTCGTATGACTTGTGTTCCAGACCCCTCACCAGCTTGGTTGCTCTCCTCTGGACATGTTCCAGCAAGGCAACATCTTTCTTGTAGTGAGGGGCTGTACTTTTGTTTGCAAGGAGCTGAGAGAGCTGGAGCGAGTGGAAAGGAAGGCATCACGTTCATATACGTGGCAGAAAATAAAACTTGCAACACAGTGTTACGTTTATGTGACATGACATGCTCATGTGAATCAAATGTGCTATTTTTACGGCATGTATTAAACGTGAAATTGTGACTGGTGTTAGTCAGAGCAGTGCCAGAAGTCCTGCCAACATGCCATGTAATTTTATTTTAAGAATGAAAGGTCTTAAATGAGAACCCTGTATTTCCAGCAAATTTATTCCATTTATCTAGGGTCAGCTATGCCCATAGGTCATTGCCCTCTTTTTGTTTGATTTCTTCCTTACACGACATTTGATTTCATCTCAGAATATGAGCAGAGAAACCTAGATGACTTTTGAAGCTGTAAAATCATGTACAGCACAAGGGAATGTCCCTCTTGTACATAGTGTGCTCCACATCTTCAGCCAGTGTTAACTGAAGCAGCTGGAGCTGTGTTGTCCTGTGTAAGCAGAGGAAGAGCCTAACCCAACCCAAGAGGCGTATTTCATCAGTGGCACCCTTGGCTATGAAATAATCCCTCCCAAAAGCAGAGTGTGAGTCGGGTTGGAATTCATGCCAAAAACCATGGTACTATCCACACTGCAGGCCTGGGCCAGGGCTGCTTTTTTAAGATGGTGATTAGTCCCAGAGTGTGGTAAGTAGTTTGTGGGTGCCTAACTTGAGCTGTTGTGAAGGGACCTGTTTTGCCAGAAAATCTTGAGATTTCAGAGGAATCAGCTGCTGAAAGTCATGTCATGCTGTGCCAAGGAAAATGCCTCTCTGTTTTTAAAACTGTGGTGGCTTGACCTGGGCTGGACTCCAGGTGCCCACCAAAGCTGTTCTATCACTCCCCTCCTCAACTGGACAGGGGAGGGAAAATATAACGAAAGGCTCATGGGTCGCAATAAGGACAGGGAGAGATCACTTGGCAATTACCATCACAGGCAAAACACACTTGACTTGGGGAAATTTGTTTCATGTATTACCAATCAAATCAGAGTCAGGTAATGAGGAAATAAAAACTAAACCTTAAAAACACCTTCCCCCCACCCTTCCCTTCTTCCTGAGCTCAACTTCACTCCTGATTTTCTCTATCTCCTCCCCCAGGGGCACAGGGAATGGGGGTTGGGGTCAGTTCATCACACCCTGTCTCTGCTGCTCATTCTCCTCAGGGGGAGGACTCCTTACACTCTGTCCCTGCTCCAGCCTGGGGTCCCTCCCAGGGCAGACAGTCCTCCACGAAATTCTCCAACATTAGTCCTTCCCATGGGCTGCAGGTCTTCACAGACTGCTCCGGGCCGGGGTCACCAGCCTGGCCAGCAAATCTGCTCCAGCCTGGGCTCTTCTTCCCGTGGGGCCACAGGTCCTGCCAGGAGCCTGCTCCAGCGTGGGCTTCCCACAGGGTCACAGCCTCCTTTAGGCATTCACCCTCTCCAGCATGGGGTCCTCCCTAGGCTGCAGGTGGAGATCTGCTCTACCATTAACCTCCATGGGCTGCAGGGGGACAGCCTGCCTCACTGGGGGCTGCTGCAGGGGAATCTCTGCTCCAGTGCCTGGAGCACCTCCTGCCCCCTCCTTCTCCACTGACCTTGGGGTCTGCAGGGCTGTTCTTCTCACGTATTTCACTCCTCTCCCCTGCTGCTGATTTCCCAGCAAGTTGGGTTTTTTTTTCCCCTTCTTAAAAACATTATCCCAGAGGTGCTACCACTGTTGCTGATGGGCTCAGCCTTGGCCAGCAGCAGGTCTGTCTTGGAGCTGGCTCTGTTGGACATAGGGGAAGCTCCTGGCAGCTTCTCACAGAAGCCACCCCTGTAGCCCCGTGATACTAAAATCTTGCCATGCAAACCCAGTACAAAAACATAGGGATGGCTTTGATTCTCCTTCATCCGAACGAGGGGCAGACTGACACTTGAGGAAAGGAGAGTCATGATGGCCATCAGGCTCCTGCAGGCCCGCACCAGCTGCCACCACTTGCTGCAGTGTGGGCCAGGTCAGGTGGCAGAGGAGCAGCAATGAATCACTGTTTCGGCTAATTGGGGTCTGTCAAGTCCAAGTACAAGACAGGATCACTGGGGACAAAAGAAGGCAAGACACAGACTAGCTCTGTGAAAATAAGGGGGGGGGGGGGGAGTTAATACTTGTCTCTGAAGTGTTTCTCGTCTCTTACATGTTCACCTAAAGTTTGTATCTCTAAAAATCCCAAACCCACAAAAACCCGCAAATATAACTTATGATTTCAGGGAATTATTTTATTGTAATTATAGCTAATCCAATTAAAGGTGATTTGTAATGACTGCAAATTAATTACAGCAATGCTGGATTTAATGAGTGGATTACTATTTGTTTTGATAAAAGAGAAAATGCAAATACCAAGCTAGAATATTTAGCTCACTTAGATCATGCTGAGCTCAATACCACTGGATTTACAGAGCCATTTGTTTCCAAAACGAGGGAGAGCATAGTCCCAGCTGAACGCATCAAGACAAATATCAAGCTCTTTTCCTTTCAAAGAGTGTATCTGTACGACAGGGTCAGACTTTCTTGATTTTCTTATAATGGAAATCAGATGTGATGTCTGAGGTCAGAACTTGGTGTGATGCATTGGGAAGTAGAAAAGTGGTTTGGGTTTTTTTTATTAGTAGGTTTTTCTCTAATTTTCAGTATAAGCTTGCTAGCTTGTACTTAGGGTGCTGCTTGACAAGAAGCTTCTCTGCAGACCACATACCTTTTCTCCCACTCTGCAACAAGCTGAATCATTGCTGGTTTGACTGATCCAGTTGTGGCCTGATCCTGCAGCTGGTAGGATACATGGAGAAATTAAGGAGCATGTGTATGTGATCAAGCCAGGTAACTGATAGCCCAGCAAAATCAAAGTGCGAGGCAGCGGTCGCTGGCTCCATAGCGGGCACGGTGGTGAGCAGTCAGGGGAAAAGGCTTTATACTGATGTTGCAAGGTCGTAAAATACATAGGTGCATTGCATCCCTCAGCCCTGAAGTAAAGGCGGGTGCAGTATTAAACTGTCCCGGGCTTTGCTGGATAGTGTTTTGTGTAAAGGTGCTGACTGGGGGACACAAAGCAGATACCACAGCTCTGCTTCTGTGCCTTCCTGATCAGAAGCAACATGGGGTTATCCTGCTTTGTATGGGACTGAAGCATGGGAGAATTAAAAGGCTAGCACTGAGGGCTGCGTGTGTGTGTGTTGAAGGTAGAAGAAATGCTTGTGGATAAGATTCAAGTCTTGGGAAGTCAGCAGGTTTGTAAAGCTTGGAGGAGCTCCCACATTAGAAAATACAAGTGTCTTGAGGCCCTGATGGGGGAGTCTACCAAGTATTGCACAAGTAGAAATGGAGAGTCTTGTTCTAGAGGTGTGCACAGACACAGGCCAGGCAGTTTCCTGGGTGGGCATGCCATCTTCATTGCTTTACACAACTCTTCTCCTGCCTTCTTCTCCACTCATCAAACCTGTCACTTTATTTTGGCTGTCCATCTGCTTCTTACATATGTGCTACCACCTCTCCGTCCACGTGCTCCCCTGCACGTGGCTCAGGCTCACTTCATCCTCAAACCCTTTGCAGTTCTAAGTCAGTCTGTAAGTCTGCAATTGTATTAACAGATTTTTATTTTTTTTTTCATGCAGCTGACTGTTTTGGTTATGTTATCAAAGGTGATTGACTAAGTAAATGGAAATGAGCTCCCTTCCCAGCAGCTCTTGCAGAAAATTAGGTATGGAACAAACTCTGGTTCCTAAGGAAGTCAGAAACTACTGAGCAACCTGTAATCAAGGTTCTCCTAATGTTGTGTTTTAAATAGACCTATTATCATAGCAATGTCTTCCTGAAAGCATTTAGACTTCATTACCCCATTAGAGAAATTAACATATTTTAGTTGATAAGCTTCTGGCACATTCAAAAACTTGCAATAATGCTGGGTGTTGAAGCTACTCTAAAACGTGCTTTCATTAAAGGGGTCTTGTGCCACATAGGAAATATATAAATAGAAAAACCATAATTAAAATGCCACATTATCTTGTTCTAAACTTAGTGTGTCTTGAAATTTAAATATATGGCGCTATCATTAGAACTTGCCAGCAGAATTTTTCCAATTTTATTAGCATAGCGGAAAAGAAACTGGGTGGATTTTGGTGTGTGTTTTTTTTTTTTTTTAAAGAATGACTGAATTTCAAATGTGACTGTAATAAATGTCTTTTTAATTAAAAAGTTGGGATAAATCTTTTAAAAGCAGTCATGATTCTAAGAGGTAGCTGATCATTGTTGCTGTATTCAGAGCAGAGATTGCACAGGAATAAGTCAGGAAGAAATGACAAGGAGGATCAGCAGGGTCAATGTGGAGCCAGTGTAAGCGTTGTGTGTAATTGCAAAGTCAACAGAGAAGAGCTAGTTTATGCCAGAATTTGATCTCGAACAAAAATGAAAAATAAAAGAGCCCATAAATACAGACATAAGGAGGCCTTCCTTTTTGCTTTTTGCAAAAATAGCCAAAATTTGGATTTCCGAATGCTTTCATGGTCAGAAGAATGTATAAAGCCAATTCCTGTGGTTTGGATTCACAGCAGCTCTCTCCTCCGAAGCTCCTTAATGTTGCAAATACAGCACAATTTCTCATACAGCCTTTCCATCAGTGGGGGCTCTGGTTGGGATATCTCACCTGAATGAAGCCACTTGTTCCCATGAGGTTTGTAGGGAATTAGTATTCTTTTAAAATGTGATCCAAAAGTTGTGGGAGTCTGCAGAGACTGACGGAAAGACAAAAATCAAAGTTGTTGTGCTTCTGTAATGGTGATAGAAATGGCATGCGATCTCTGGAGGGCAAGTTTAACTACAGAAGAGTAAAAGTTTTTTGTATTTGTTGGTATCTGTGGTATTTGTGCTGCAGGGCTGCCCTGCTCTGTTCCACATCAAATTCAGTGCCTTGCTGTAATGGAGTTGTGAAAGCTCAAGCTACAGCCCCTATGAAGAGCAGCGCATAGGCCCCAGGGTAAAGGGAAAAGAATCCAAGAGATGTGATCAATACAGCGACTTGATTAGCAAAAGGGTGACGCAGAGCGTAAGGCTGCATCGTTGGACAACTGATTGCAATTATTGTCACCTCTTCCAGGTCATTTCATGCAAAAGGAGAGATTTTACAAGTTTTGCCTTTTGAAATATTCTGCAAGTGTTCAAAACTTAAAAAACAAACAAAAAACCACCCACCTTCATTCCTGGTTCATGCACAGACATCTTTGACTTACTATTCTTTGCACATTTCCATAAGTTAAACATCGTTCTCCTCTTCAAGAGGGACTGCAACAGACACAGGGAGGCATGCGAACAGGCTCCTGTCTGCATGGGGCACTGAGAAATCTTACAGATGCTGGTGGAGGTTTGAGTGCTCACACAACTTAATGGACCCATGATAACTGGCTGCCTTATTAGTTAATAAATGACATTCTGTGTACTTCTAGAAAATTATACCGTGATCGGTTGTAGGCACGTTGTGTATTTTTGTTTGTTTGTTCCTGCTGATAGGGAACACCCCAGAAGTGTGGTCGGAGGCAATCTAGATGCAATTCCCTGGGCACAGCTTTCTGACATACTGGTCGAGCTCAACGCAAAAGGAGCGAGTTCCCATTCATCAGACTGAGCTTCAAAAGCATGGCAGGGAGAGAGGGTTGTCTCTGTACTAATGATCTAATACACACTGTTTGTATCAAAACTGTCATAGCAAGGACACTGGTGGGAGTAAGAATGCCGTCAACTCAAAGCTGTGCTTCTGGCATTATCTGGCACGTTTGCAAAATACATCCTCAGAAATGTAATTATACTGAATTCATAGAGGTCTTGCGAAAAATGTGTCAAGCTGGATGTTTATTCTGATGGTAAACCAACCCCGACATGCCTCTCTAGGTTGAAATGTGATCATGTGTGGGTGTGTAATGATATGTATGCATACACACATAGGTATCTCTGCTTATTTTATACAGACAGAATGTGTGTGCCGGTGTCTGGGTGCATATTTATATATTTGCTCACTCACAGGTGCAGCAAAGTGGTGATTAAGATGCCAAGGATGGTAAATTGTCACAGTAATTTTGTAAGGCAAATCTATAACTATCTGATACTGTACCGTATATAAAAGTTACCATGTGGCTTAGGCCTAAATTCTCCCTTTCTCCTCTGCTCTCAAAAGTTGCTAAATTCTGTATTTCAAGTGGTGTTTTGAGGTCACAGGAACCGCCTCACCAATGCAGCACCGCTGGGTTACCTGTGGGGGGCAGGTGGGTGGGCAGCAGGGTGCCATCTCCCGCCCTCCCCAGCAGCGCTGCTCCCTCCAGCACTGTGCGGGGCAGAGGACAGCCTGGGGACCTGGTCCCAGGCTGGAGCAAAGTCCCAGGTTTGGGTAGTACAGGGACCAGGGAATGCTTCCAGATGCTGCTTTTGGCCTCTCCATGCTTGACTTTTAGCACAATGTTTGACTTAGATGGCCTCTGCTGAATTTATAGATGTGGTTATGCCAGGAAACTCTCTGCTCCAAAAACGCTTACGGGCTCCGCAGAGAAGACAAGCAAGCGGGCAAGGAAAAAGTAGTAGCTCTCCTTCCATTTTACTGCTAAAGTACTGAGATGCAAGAGATTAATGGATGTGCCCAAGGTCATATTGGAAATCTGCAGCGGAGCCAGGCACTGAATCCAGATACTCTGCATTCCAGCTCAGTGCTGTAGCCGTATTTTTTTTTTCTGATAGTATTTAAAAGAAATACTGTTCCTGGAGAGTGAAACAAATCAGAAAAATAAGCTGGTAGTGTGGGAATGAGAAAAGGTCATTTGTCCTGTTTCACCACTTTGTTGTCCAAAGATCTAATTACTTCTGGAATTACCTCAATGGCTTTCAATCAGTGCCTGTCTGTCTTAGGTCATTCCACACACCTCACCTTGTCAGTTTAAGATGCCTTCTAAAGATTTCCCCCCACCACCACTTTTAATTAAAAAATAATGCTCCTGGCCAAATCTTCTGCACATGTTTTTCAAACCTATGCATGAGGCTGAATAGCGGTAGAACCAAGCACTTGTAGTCCTGACATCTGATGATTGCCATGTAAGAAGCGAGGCGCTTTTACCTGTAATATACCAGAGCTTTCCCCAGATTGGAGATGACTTATAAATTACACCGTGGAACTTCTTCACCTGCAATTGAAATGTAATCGCCGTGGTGCTGGGAGGTGCGGGCTATTTAAGAACACAGAATTTTTACACTGTGCAGTCCCAAAATCACAGCACATTCCACAATCGGGAATGACTCTAAATCAGCTTGTTTTGAAATAATGTCTTTCAGTTTCAGGATCTTCAAGGGTGCATTTATATTTTCAGGTTTTTTTCTCTGCAGTCATAGAGCTGGGCAGGACTCCTCCCCCATCTGCTCCACAAAATCGCTTGTATGTTTTCTTGGTTTTAGCACCCGAGGCCTGCACAAAACCAGCGGGTATCACATATATCACAACAGAACCATGACAGTAAGCGGTTCTCTGCATATGGCAGGTTATGCAGGCAGCTGACCTGGAAGAAATAGAAAATCAAAAAGAATGTGCTCGTTCTCAGTGAATAGCACTTTCAGCCTGAAAGATAGTTGGGATCATTCCCCAAGAGGTCTTACCCTCCTCAACCTTGTAATTCTTCCAATTTTTTTTACGCTGACCCAGATTCTGGATGATTGATTTTGGGTAGGACCACGTGTATACTCATGAGTTCTCAGGAAAAACTTTTCCTGGCCTGGCTCCTGACTCATGCTGATCTCTGCACAGAGAGGATGGTTACTTATTCTAACACCAGAGATACCGGGATTTCATGGAAGGACCAATTATTAAACTGTTTAATTAATTAAAAGTTTAATTCTTCCCACTATACCTCATAAATCTCAAACCACGTCCTGCCTTGCCAGCTGTTAATGCCAAGTGAGAGCTTCAGAGGTCCTCCAGCAGTGGGCACGGCTGCTGGCACGTGGCTAGCTGAGGCTGGCTCACCTTCATGGCATGGTGGGTTAATATACTGGGGCCCAGGACCTCTGGTCAGGGACACGGACCGTATTTTGCAAGACACGCATGTACAGAGAAGAACAAGTCTTTGCCCCCAGAAGCTTACAATCTAAGTAGGCCAAATCTCAGTTAATGGCTTGAAAATAATTTTTACAAAGCCATAATTAGGTTAGATTGTACCTTACCTTCCTTTCTTTCCCCCTTCTATGAATGGAGTCAGTGACCTAAAAGCTCTGCTAGACTCCATCCCTTTGTTTCTATTATTAACACTGTTTACTTAGTATTTTCCTTACTGCTGAGAGGGACAAAAGATTTTTTGTGTTCCCCTTAGATGCAATTTGTATGATACTGTATTTATTTAGTATTAAATGACAATAGCCATGTCCATTCTAGGCCCTTTTGCAATTCATCAATCTCCCTCAGATTCTGCATGCAATAACAGGCTCACTTGGGCAGCAGAGAGAACAGAAGAGTAAAACTGCCTCGTTTCACAGCTTCTCCCCCAAACTGCCTCATTTCACAGCTCCCCCCCAAACCTGCCCTCCTTTTCTCGGCTTCCTCCTCGCTCTGCCTTCTCTGGTTTGCAGAGCAGCGTCCCTCGCTCTGCCTGTGCAGCCTGCTGAACCCAAGTAGCATATTGCAAACTGATCTTTACCTCAGAGAATAGTTGTAAATTTAAACCAGAATTAGCTTAAAGTAGCTTCTGAAAGAAAAGTAGAGAGCAAGACACTTTTTCAGCTATACCTGACGGGATTTGTTCAGTTGGGGACATAGAGGAATAAACTCCTCAAAGGAAAAAGTTTGGCTGTTTTCTCAGGCTTTTTGCTTATTTGGTGTTAGAACATTAGCTTTCATCAAAGATCTTAAAAGCAATGGACAAGCCAGTTCAGCGGAGACTAAGTAGAAGAAGGCAGCAGGTTAAGTCCAGCAATTCTGTACCAGCTTCTGCCGGTGTGAGAGGTCACAGATCTTTATTGCTCTTACCGTAGAGGAAAGCACCGTGGGCTGGGTTTTATAAGACAGCACCCAGCTCACCTGAGCAAAGGAAACACTGAAAAAAATGCCAGCCAGTGAAACAGAGCTCTGCAATGAGTGCCAAACACCTGTTGGCAACCTGAGGGGAGTGACGGTGAAACGCTAAAAATGTTGAGGCTGAAAGGTGTAAGTCGAGGTAGTGCTCTGCTGAAGTGCTCTTATTTGTTGGCAATTCTGGATCAGATTTATATCGAGTCCTAAACTAGCAAGTCCCAAATTGGATAAAGCTGTGTTACTTTGCATTTCTTTTTTCACATCAGCAGCTAATTCAAGTCACTGCTGACCAGAGGTCCTTTCACAGTCACCTGGCACCTTCTAGTGTTATCACATTAATAATCCTCATAAAGATGTGCAGAGGGGAAAGAGCTCTTACTGTTTTCAGACTGAAAGTGTGTTTTGAAAGAATGAATGGAATGATTTTGCGGCATTTAAAATACCAAAGTACCACGCTTCAGACTGCACATCCCTGGGTGAGTCTAGAATTGTCCTTGCGTTAAGCGCAGTTAATGGGTCTCTTTAATGTGCCTGTAAGAGTCTGCTGCAACACGTACAGGGGATCGCTCTCGCCCCCGCAGCAGGACGAGAGCAGCAATATCAGTTTTGAAACTTGTGGACTGATCCGTCAGCTTAGTCCTTTACTCAGCATGACCTTTATAATCCCGTATCTCATTAGAGCCAGAGATTAGTGATTTGTCTTTTGAAAGATCAAAATCATCATTTTTAGATGCTGTTTCGTATCTGTATATTTATATCATACTCTTTTCCTTGGCATTTCAGTACATGGTATGAAGCATAGGTTTTTAGCTCTAGCAATTCTGGAAGAGGAAGAGCAAAACACTAGTAAAATGTCAGCATTATTATGGCTTAAAGAAGAATATTACAGTGTTAGCAGTCAGAGTGTACATCTTCTTGCAATGAAGTTAAGTTCCTCTGTGAGAAAAGTACAGTTATTTTCATTTTACAAATAAGCCATTGAGATACAGAGAAGTATAATAGTTTTCCTGAGATCGTAGAAGGAGCTGTGAGAGAGACAGTTCACCCCTCATAAATCTCACCCTGGCTAAATGAGCTAATGGAGGAAAAAGATTTATGCAAGAATAGAAAAAATGGAAATCACTGGATGTGTGTAAGAGAACATCTGTAAGTGCCCCAGATTGGTGCTTTCAGAAGCATCGTTCTTTGTAACTGGAACTTGGTTTCTAAGCATTTCCTACAGTGGAGTAGGAAGTGTTTGTGTTTATTAATACTATTCCTTGATCAAAATTATGTAGTAAGAACTATGACTGGTTTGTGTTCACTGTAAACACTGGTCTGTACATACATTTTCACATAGGAAGGGTGGCAGAATTATGTTTTGCCTTTTGACAGGATGGTATATCGTTAACCAAAATGCATGCAGAATCACAGCTTCTTACCTGCTTCTCCCTTTATAATGTGTTACTTTTGCTATAATACTCATGCAAGGGAGATGACCTGTTACGATCCCCACCTCCTCCACTCACCGCAGGGCAAAGGGAGGCGGTCATGTTGTCGGCTTGCCTCTAAATGGAGGTGCCTGCAGGGGAAGCTCAGCCCCCACAGTTACCCCTGCACCCAACGGCAAGTGGGACAGGCTGGGGCAGAGGACATTCAGAGCACTCAAATTAGGCTCTTCCTCTGAATTGCTATATGCCCTCCAAAGTCTCTTTTTCTCTCTGTCTGTTGATATATATGGACCTTAGAGATAACAGGTACCAAAGCTAGGGTGCCCAAAGGAGAGAAGTGTTTGTGAGCACCGACGGCTTCGTCTCTCCTGCCAGCCCTGTGGGGAGATGGCGTCAAGGCCTGGCTGCCTCTCCAGCATTCTGGACCTACCTGCCCAGAGCATTGCCCTCTCCTCCCTCTGTGCAGGAAGCCATAATCTGGGACGGGCAGAAGGGATAGTTTGTCCTACACTGGTCTCCTAGTGTGGGGAAAGTTTTCACCTTCTCGGTGCTGTTATCAGGAGGTCCATGTGGAAATGATGCTCAAGGACTTTGTTGTGCATCTGGGGTCACCCATGGGATATGATGGGCTGGGAAATACGTGTCAATGTGGGTTAAAGTCAGTTTACTGTATCTGGTATGAATTACTGTATATCGGGAAATTGCATATAACTGCAACAGCTAGAACACACCTATTTGTACAGTGCCTGGCACAACTGAGCCATGCCCTCAAAGCATACCAAGAACCTCCCACATCACCAGAGCCCCTCTTATGCCCATGGAGGGCATGCTCCAGCCTTATGTAGTAGTGAAGTATGAGCCCGTAAATCAGATTGACCAATATTGGGTTGTGTACGTAGCAGTTCCCTTTTTCTTCCAATTCTTCATAACCAAAGCTGGCCAGAAAATAATGTGGTTCATGTATTAAGTATGGCATTTTTTGAGTGCTCACACAGTAATTCTCACAGTATAGACAGGTAATATTTAGGCCAAGTGATAAACCTAAAGACTGATAGGAAAGACCTTTTTTCCATTTTGAAATTATATTTTTTTAACCAGAACCAAACTTTGTATTATTTGTTGAACAAAATGCATGAAAGTTTATTAAGCAAAATAAATAAAGGAAAAATCAAAATAATTATTCACACAACTACAAAAGGAGGAATGAAACAGCTTGGCAAATTGTATTTGCAGCACAGTAAAATGTGTACTGTGTCTGCATAAATAGCATTTTTATAGCAATGCTATGTGAAGTCACAAACTGGATATATGTAAATATTACAAAGTACAGATATATTTGAATATAAGAAGGTAAATACACCAAAACAAAGTCCAAAATTAGGCAATCACCTTCTAATAATTATTTGTAAATATCCTGTGAATCTTAGGATTCTTTATTTGATGTTTCAGTACGCTGTTCAGTAATGATACATTGCGTGTAAGGCTGCATTCAAATAATCATTAGTTTGGAAGTTTCCATTGCTAGCAGGATACCGAGAAGATAAATGATGAATTGTGGTTTCCTGAGTCCATCTTTTCTTTGCTCCCTGTAGGCCTCGTACTGTCTCCTCTTGATTTATGCCAGAATCAGAGATTGCTTTCGGTCTAACTGGTCGAGTCCGAGTACAGGCTCACTTTTGGGTCCATGTCAGGGAAATCAAACCTTTTGGGAGCTGCCACACATCTTGCCTCTGGGGTCTGAGAAAACCTCCATCTCAGCACTGCTGGTTTTCTCTTCCGTGGCTCAGAAACTAGCTGTCTCCAGAGGCCTGCTCCGGAGATCATTAAAAGCATTGGGAATGCTGATATTGGCTTAATGGGTTCAGGCGTAGGTATATATTGTCAAGAGAGCTGTAAATAAATGCTTTGGGAAGATGGCTTCTTTCCCAACTGTGTGTAGCAAGGGGTGGCACTTGCTGCCAATTTTTGTGGTCTCTTCATGGGCTCTGTGGTATTTTGAATTCATGCACAAGCTTAGGATCCTCTACGTGCCATTTCTTGAAGATCTGAGCTTTGTTTGATTGATTTTAAGGAGATTCTCTTGCCCCTCTGTGGTAGAAAGCAAGCTGGCAATGCAGTCTGGAAATCCAGGAGGCAAGAGGTGGGCCTCAGGTTTATTATTTTTGATGAACAACTATTTTTAAGCCAGTCTCACGGTTCCTGGGCTCTCTCTCATCAGTCTTGAATTCGTCCTTGTTTGCTGAACCTTTGCTCTGCAGCCATGCTGCTTTGCTTTCTCACCCCTCTTAACAGTGCTGGGTATTAACATACATTATCCTGTGTTCACCCAGTTTATGGTCATCTAAGGTAATTACAAAGAATAAAAACTCAGAGAGGCCCAAATGAAGCCTGTGTTTAAAATGGAGAAAAGTAGCTGTGGAAAGGCAGCTTCAGGGATTCAGTCCAAACGTCCAGCTCAACAGAAATCTTTTAATTGCAGATCAGACCCTGAACACAGATGTCCTGTTCTCTTTCTTTGAGGCTGAACCTTGATAAAGTACTTTGACATGAATACATTTTGGGAAATAAACAGCAGGTTCCCCGTACAAGGCAGTTGTTCCAGCACTGCCCGAGTAGTGGAGGGGCTGCGTATCACTCATGGCCTCTGCCAGAGCTTTGGCTGAGAGGGTATGAAGAAGGGGAAGAGCCAAAGGAGGGTGGAACCTGAATGGGAGCTTGCTCCAGTTAGCAGCAGGCATCTCATCAGGCTGAGCCACGCACTGAGCATGCACGGGGTTAGCTCCAGTCTCGCCTTTCCCGTCAAACAGTTACATAATAAGTATTCAGAAAAATAACTTTGCTTGGCAGAACACGGTGTATGGAAAATGAACTCATTTCTCATGATGATTTAGATGCCACGGAGATTATAATGTTAAGGCTCTTGTTTTAAAGGGTTGCAGACTTTTAACAGAGATCACAAGGAACATCTTGCTTTGGGATTTAACATTTATTCATTCAGTTCATCAAGTACTGATATGCACATAGTACTTTGTTGCAGGCATCACAGTGCTGACAGTAGCCCGAGGTTATGAACAAGGCATCTCTAGACAGTATAGAAAAGGTTGGCCTTGCATAGTTCCAACCCAGTCGTCATGTAATATTTCCTTAGATCTGACTTGTGCGTTTTGTACTTTGAACAAGTACACGTAGTGCTTTTGCTCACCTCCCCTGCTTACTGTTTATAAAGGGCGTTACCAGCTGATTCTCAGAGCAGCTGTGAAATGGGTGATTTTTCCTTCCAGTGAGTTTCAGCCATACTGGGACTGTGATAAAATCACTGGAGCCCATATGTTCTGGACACAGAAGCAATCAAAATTGAACATACTACTAATTTTAGCAGCAGTCTTTGAGTTCAAATTATTAAACACCTTCCATTCCTTTGAAAACATTAACCCAGCCTGGATCGCATTATTGCAGAGGTTGTACAGTAACCAGAGCAGGGTTTCGGCTGAATTCATCACGTCAGAATTTTACCTGCCCCATTCAGGGGAAGGGAAGGGGACATGACAAATACAGTGTAATGTTAGCAAATATCTCTTTTTTCCCTATTTTGGAAGATTCTGTAACAGGTTTTAAAACCTTACAGAAATGCTGTAAGTTTTTCCAGAGGGGTGAAAAGTTTAATGTAAAAATTCAAACAGAAATTAATCTCATGGAAATTCCTGGGTGTGGATCTTCTATCAGGAAAGAAGTTGGCCAAGGTCACCCTCCAGATCCCCTTCGATGAGAACCAGCTGAGTAGCTACCTACAGAGGCAGCAGAGACCAAATGTCTTTTTGATCCCAGTTCTTTCCACTTCCTGACACATCTCCTGTTTCTCCACTCCCACAATATCCCATGATAGCCATCACGCTTCTTCTCAACCTCTGTCTTAGGTCAAACAGGCCACAGTCTCATGTAATTTCTCTATTTCCCCTTATCCATAGTCAGTTAGATTCAGAAATTAGGAGTCCTTGAGCATGGCTAACTAGAGCTTAGCACAGCACTCCAATGATAGTATTAATACTTTTCTTTTTCTCCTGATGGTGAAAATATGTCATCTCAGAAATCCTAAGATTTTGTCGCCTTTCTCGCAGTGGCATCACAGCCAGATGTCTCATGGTCTGTTCCTCACTGCCTCATTACCCCTGTGGTGCTGTGTGCTACCCCACAGTGTTTCTCATGACTTAGGGGAGTTGTGGTCATTGGTGACACCATCTAAATTTGACTCTAAAGTCTGAATGCTTGGGTATCACTGGAAGTTACTCGATGCTGGAAGTGGCTTTCCTGTTGACTTCATGGGGCGGTTTTGTCCCCAGACAGCGTGTAGCAAATTTCTTGGTGTCCATCTACCACTTTGGCTGGTGGCAAGTCATTCTCCTGTGTCACTCATCTCCAAGGAGGGAAGGAATGCAGGTCAGGCATAGCATCACACATGGGGTTGTCTTAATTTTGTCAGATACCTCCTGATGGATAACATGAGCAGTGGGCTGTGCTTTGACAAGCGCTGTGTCTCTTGCTCGTAGAAGCTTTTTCAGCATTTTGCTGAGTTGGGGTAGAAGGATGGAGATGATGTTGGGTTTTTTCTAGTCAAGAAACTGATGATAGCTGATGAGCTGGATGGCATCAGGCTTGTTCTCCATTAATGCTCTTTGTAACTGTACTGCACAGTGCCAGGATCTGCTGTACGCAATGTGTTTTCATTTGTGCTAAGCTATTTGGGTTTTTTTCTCAGATCTCTGCTCTATACATTCACAGTAACTATTATCCTAAAAGTCTTCATGGAAGGCTATTGCAGTTGTAAGTTAATTTGATGAAGCGGCACTCTTAATGCAACTATTCATGATAACAATGATCATAGAAATGAAGAAAATACACGTTGAATAAATTTATCATAAAACTTGTAAAAGCAATGTTGCTCTCATTGTTGCTTAACAGCATTCAATTGCTTTGCGTTGCTTGTTACATTGAAATCAATGGCCTTGTTCACTATCGTCTTTTTTTCTAGTTGTGTAAATACAATCTATGTTAATGAATATGATATTTGAGCACATCCACACTGGTTTGTCTTGGAGACTATGAGTAACAGTTTATTTATAACCTCATCAGAAGCAGATCAACATCCAGGCCAAGCTTTTTTTTCTCTCCCTTTATTAAGAAAATGGAATAACTTTCATACAGTAGTATTTATGTTGCTAGAATAGAAATCACGTAGTGCTGGGAAGCTCATAGCACTGGATTATTTGCCGTGTCACTAATGTTTTCAGCAGTGCTGCAAGCTAACCCTTTAGAAATCAGTCAATGCTTTTACTAAATGGTAACATTTAATTTTTGAGTGCTTTTACAAAATCCACACAGTTGATGAAAGCAGATTAAAGGACCATGAAATTAGTGGGGCTTACATCTCTTTATGGTTTGTGAACTGAACTATTATTGGTCTCCAGACCTGATTCTGAATCCTAATAAACGAAGGCCAAAGTTTCTTATATTTAGATTTTCTAAATAAAAGAGCTTTTAAATTACCTTCTTCACACCAGATGAACACCAAATCTCTTGTACATTTGTGTATGAAATTACCCTCTGTCCTTTTCTTTAAGCTGTAACAAAAAAGAGCAAAATGTTGAATGAACTAACACTTTGGCATGAAATTTAAGGACCAACAATGATTACTAGGGCCTAGGGGGAAGCGTTCCCTGGGGCCACATTATTGCCTTCATGTCTAACGATGGGCTGGCACTGACTGCATTTGGAAATCAAATAATGCATCAGACTGTTAAACACCCATTAAAACTGCGGTGTCTAATATGTCTGTGGATTGGAGTTTGCGTTACTACATAAATCCCAGTTCAGCGTTAAAAAATAAATGTCCTGTAGGAGCACCTAGAAAAGATGCGTGCTTGTCCACTGATCCAGATGACTATATTATATGACTATTTTATTATTTGTTATGATAATATCCATACTGTGTTAAGCTCCTTCTGGCTAAAAAAGAAGACCCAGAGAGTTCAATTCTTAAAGCAGAAAGTTGCCTAAGTGGAGACTGTCATTACCGAAAGGCTGCAAGGTTGCAAGTAAAGCTGTAAAAATTGTTCATGGTCACACCTTCACGTAGTAACTTCCCTCTTACCACATTGCTGATTTCGTTTCTCTTTTCAAGTATGATTCACGTCAGAAAATGATGTTCAGGAGAGGTGTCACGAAGGTTTATTGACTTTATAGGTCTTCTATGAAAGGAACAAAGCAATGGATGGATGGGTTTGTAGCATTTGTAAGAGCCGGAGAGATGGGTGGGGAATGGGATGGACACCAGATGACCAGGAAGGTGCCAGGGATTCAAAGGCAGGGGGTGGGGAGCGGGGGAAAAGTGTCATGCTGCTGAAGGAGCTGTAATTTAAAAGCAATATTGCACCCTAGGAAAGGGGAGGGCTGGTCAAAACACTGGTTTGAGAATGGCAAAGAGTCTGGTTTGTGTTTGCAACCTTAGAGGGCTCGGCTGTAAGACTGCGTGGAAAGTAATGGAATCCCAAGTTGCTTCTAGAAGCAAGAAATGGCAGGGGGAGGAAGATCCCCACTGTGTGATGCAAGCCAGCAGGAGCTCCAAAAAGTTCTGATCAGTGGTGGGTTTGGGCAGGTGGTTTCTTTCCTGCTGGGGAAGTGAGAGGTCTCTGGGGTTTATTCCGTTCTCTGGAATATTATTCTTTTCCTAAAGTTGGTGTTGAAGAACTCTTTAACAGACTGACAGCTCTTTTTTGCATGGGCTTCAAGTAGATGCGAGCTCTGTTGACATTTCAGCATGTTGCTCTCGCTTTATACACAAGAAGATGTGGTGCACAGATTTCACCCTCTTTAAATGACTGTTCAGAGATGTGAGAGGACTGGCCACATTAGTTCCAGCCACATGTCTGAAAGGAGGTACAGTGACAAAAATGTTTTGTTTGCTACAAGGTTTAAAACTCGTGCTGCCGAAGCCACTTCAATGTTTAGATTATCTGCTTTCATGCCAAAATTTAAAAAAAAAAAAAAAAAAAGTTTCCCATGCAATCAGAAGCAGAACAATCTGTGATTCCTAGAAAGCTCAGCTAAGCAAGGTTTCTGCAAACATGAGAAGCTATTGCTTAGGAAAAAGAGGAAGAAGGAACATTTTCCAGCTGTGGTGTTACACTTACACTTTGACTTCTGTTACTGTTTTCATTTTTAAAAAATTCTTCCAATGGCTTGATCACAAAAAATCTGGTTTTAAGTTTGAAGCTCTTAATGAACATGGGTTCTCAGCCACCCCCAGATAGTTTTAGTTTTGTAATATAAAGACCATTATTCTTCTGTCTTGCTGTGGTTACAGTTCTGTAAATATTTTTTCATATTCATTGGCTGTAGAGATACACAAGTGCAAGTCCTACTGGCACCACCACACTAAGAAAATATGTAGCACAGAATTGGATCTCAGATATTTCTAATGTAAGAAAAATGCCAATTGAATTGCTGCTTATGCCTGTTCACTTACTCTTTGCACAGTGGTAGAATGAATATGTTGTAACGGCTGGGGATGGCAGGGGGTGTTGTCATTAAGAAGAAACCCTGAAAACGTCGGTTATTTGCAAGGAGCCTGACACCATTGTAAAAATGTACAGTTAGAGTCACCTAAAAAAAAAATAATTTTTAGTTCTTGCACAAAAAATATCTGAAGGTTTTCATTTAAAGCAGAAACTTTTGCATTGAAAGCCACATTTTGGTTAAAAAGGACATTTTTTATTGAAGAAACATGTTACATTTTCAGTCAAATTTAATTTCTTATGCTTTCATTTTTCATCCATCCATCCATCCATCTATTCATCAAGCCCGTTAGCTTCTCTATGCTGCCTTTGGTTACTGCGTTCAAGCTTGGGGTTTGAGTATAGAGAGCCAAATGTCTGAAGACAACTGCTGTCAGTGCTGCTTTTAATGGGCAAAGCCTGAGCATGATCCATTCCATCTCCCAGGCCTAAAACTGTCTTTGCGGAGAGCTGGAGGGTGAACCAGCAAAGCAGACAAGCAATCGGTGCTGCAGAGAGTTTCACCTGAAGCCTTTTGTGTGTTCCTTTTTTATGTGCTGGCTTATTGCTGAGTTATTGCACTCATACCAAGGTACATAAATGTTGTGGGTTTGGTTTCTTTTTTTTCCTTCTCCAAACGCACAGCTGTAAAACCCTCCTTGCTGGGAGAAAAGGCCGTCCTAACAGCTACGTTTTCTTCAATGTCTTTTTGTTTCTGTTTGGTCCCTCTAGCTGAAAAAAATATTTCAGTCATCAAAGGTGTGATCCAAACTAAGAGAATATGCATATCCCTCTGTTTTCAGTGGGAACTTACATTCATGAACCATTTTTGATTAATATTAACATCAGGTTTTAGATTCTCAGTTCGGATGGCAGAAGAGACCCTTGAATATAGCTTGGCTGCACTGCCTGCTTACTTAAACATCTTCACATATTTCAAGACTGTGAGCAAAATCAGCTGTGCACCCACAGCGGTACTTTTGAGGTGAGGGGCTCAGAGGAGGACTGAGAAGTGACCTCAGAGGAGATCTCACGAAACAGGCAGGGCACCATGATATTATGCAATATCACAGGGAAATAAATCTGAATGAATCCTTTTAATCAAATAAAGATCAGAGTATTAGGACCAGTAGATAGCTTTTTCATCTTGAGGAAATGAGTTCCCAGCTGAAAAATCCTTGACAGATACTCACAAATGTGTGCTCACTTCCAGCTAACATAAGAGCAAAGATCAGATTTACCATTTCACCTGTAAACAGTGAAACAAGTGAGAACTCAAAGAACTATCTACCAATGACCTTAAAATGTGTCAAAACCTGAAATTTCTGGCAAACCTGATGTGAATCTCAGTCCCATTAAGTTCTCATTAGGACTGAAAGTTTAATGTTGGCACCAAGAAAAAGTAACTGTTGGCAAATGATGGAATAATGTGCTGAGTGTTAAAAGTAACAGTGAAGCTATTGTATGGTTTGCTTAGAATTTAATGAATTAACACAAGATAGATCCTGTAGGCTAGGTGCTCGGTTCATTGACAGCAGTTGAGATCTTCATGGCTGGCAGAGGAGGTCTCTGATTTATTCCACCTGAGAAGTTGCCATGACTTCTCCAAGCCTGATTTATTTTGCCTTTGTTTGGTTTAGAATACTAGATTTTTTTGAGGCCAGGCTACCACGGGCTATTATGATTTCTTTATCTACTTTCCTGCACAAGAAAAGCATAAACAAAAACTTTCTAAAAGGTCAGTCATAGTGTCTCATTTACAGATCAACACTCAACAAAGGGACATGAGACAATGAACTGTGCAAATGCTGTTCTGTGGATGCTAGGCTGTTACAATCTGGTACATGAGGGTCAAAGCACACGGAGATCACCACAAAAACCTCTGTCAATTTTGGTGGATCGTACCCTTGGTTTCTAAAGTTTACTGACACATGTAGTTTTTATATCTGGTAGCAAAGAATGTTATATACATTTGCCAGCAAGTAATGCCTGATGGTTTGGTCTCCATGAGCAGAACTTATGACCTGAATGGAAGATTGTAAAGGCCTTTGGGATTTCTAGTTTTTCCATTCCTCTTTTTTAAAGTACCGTTGTTATCAAAATTAAATTCCGCATTTTATTTGTAATGATTTCTCTAGCAAACAATGGAAAACACAGGTCACCACTTGTCTGAGTGAATGGTCTAGAAGTCCTTTAAAAGCAATGGATTGGCCAAGATAAATCCAAAGGCATGCATGGCAAAATAAAAATTGTACATGATTTATTTGTCATTTTTTCAACAGAAGAGTTGTACTCCAATATTAGTATCTGAAGATAGGAAAATTGGTGCAAAGAACATACAGTATCTCTGTTGTATTAATGACCGTATTAAAGTTGGCTCACCATGCATGATTTTCTAATAGTCCTGTTTGACTTACAAGAGATTTTTTCATTGTGTCACGCAGGGATATGTTCTTACTAATTATAATTAGTAGTTGTATCTCTGATTTGATGGATTAATAAAGAATAGGTTGCCAGAGTCCCTTTATTACTTAAGTAATCCTTGTAGCTATTCCTACTATAGTGCATAGCAGTCCGATGTGGTAATTGTGTATTTATTCATAGATCCTTCTATTGCATAGTCCAGGAATATATGTATTGCAAATTACCATAAAGTTCATGATACATGTTACACTTCCAAGTACTGAAGGATGCTACTAAGCTGAATTTATCACAGGTCTGTGTAGCTCCTTTTGTGAAAGGTGCTAAGTTTATGGTGTTCATAACTTTGAAGTCAGTCTTGAAGAAGGTGTACCCAACTTTCTAGACTCAGTATCAGTCATGTGGTTATATGTGTGATCTTTCTTGTGATTCCAGAGAACTGGACCTAGTGACTCACTTGATCCCTTCCAAGCCCATTTTTTTTCTAAGAGAAGCAAATTTCTGACATGGTGGGAATGGTGATTTGGGATTTTCTCATTGGCTCTAGTATTGGGCCCTTGCTATTAAATGATTGTAAAGGCCACTGTAAGGGGAGAGGTGCTGACTTTCAGACACAACATCATTAACTTGTGGTCATTAGAAAAATCCCATGATACTTTTTGAAAAAGTAGAGTAGTTAACCTTGGTGGCTTGGCCAGCCTCCAGCTTTTGTAATTGCATCCTGCCTGACTAAAACTGCATTGCATACATTCAATTGGATGGGGTATTCTTCACCTTTTACCCTGAGCTGCTGAGTAGTTCTGTTCAATATTTTCTGTATTTCAACCCAGAAATGTCTTCATTCAGCATTATTTGTTTTGAATGATAGTTCATAAAGTGCTTTGAAAACCTTTTGGCTGAAAGTTGCTGTCTACTATAAATGGAAGTTTTCTTTGTTGCCAGCTGTAAAATCATACACAACTTGACATCAAAGACCTGTGCCTTGCACCATTATGATTTGGCTCAAAGAACTCCTGAAAACGTGGGCAGAGCATGCATTAAACACGGCCATTTTCTGCAAGGATGCTGGGGAGAGAGTGCGTAACTCCCAAAGCCAAGCACTAACATAATCTACCTATGGATCAATAGCATGCCCTTCAGGGACACCGATACTCTGAGGCAGGCAGGGAATTAGCTACGCAGTGTGCAAATACCGTGCTAGTGATGGTGGTCTTAGCTTTAAGAGACTGTGGCCATGCTTGAAATACTGCGAGAAGTTAAAATTCATCACCTGAGGAGACTACTGGCTTGTCTGAAATGTAACTTTTGTAGTCAGCCAAGGGAAGCCTTTGCTTGTTTGCACTGAAGCCTGTCAGGGGAGTTTGGAGTGGACTGTGGTCTAAATATAGTGGTGTTTGTTTTCTAAGCAAATCTTACCTTTTTTTGACAGAAGTCTTCCATCCATGCATCAAAGCAAGTGCACTTCAAGGGGCTTTATCTGTGTAGATAAGGCTATGTGATACAGGAATTAGGAAAGGAATAAAGCTGGAATTAGTGCTAAATCCACAGTAATATTCTGCTGTGAGATACTTCGACCTGCAGTTCTTTTCAAGTTGTACTGTGTACACTGCGAGCTGGCTGTATGTGCTTGTAATGAAACATTAAGGAAAGTTTCAGGTGCCTGAAGGAGAAAATCACCTGTTTATTGTTCTCTGAGCAATGTCTACCGCGAGAGTCAAAGCCTGCCCACTTCCACAGAAAACAGAGAATTCGAGGGTGAATGTGAAAGAGGAAAGAAAAGATCTGCCTAGGAGAGGGGTAATAACGACAAAGCTTTGTGCATTGCCCAAGTGTAAATTCAGGATTATTTTCCCTTCAGATAATTCTCTGTACTTCTCCTTGATTTTTTTCTTGTGGGATGTGGGCAGACTGTACCGGCACAAGCAATGCTGCTCTTGGGATGGCTTTTGCTGGCATCTGAGGCTTGATCCGAAGCTGACCAAAGGCGGTGCGGTGCTCCCTGTGTGCACTTCAGGGAGTCTGAGCGTAGAAAGCTCGAGTGCTCCGACAGTGTCTTTATTCTGCCAGTCTCTTCAGAGGGCAGGTGCTTAAAAACGCCTTTCATCCAAAAAGTCTGAAAGTTTTCAGACTTTCATGTGCACAGACTGGGGAAGTTTTCTTACCTTTTTCTACTGTGAGCCTGTAGCCCCTCTTCACAGGGACATAACCTCTTCGGTATTTGATGTGTCCAAGCGGCATATCTTTCTTATATCTGGGCTTATTGTGGAGCCCAGCAGATCTCCTGCCTGCGGAAGAGGTGCAGGCATTTTCCAGGCAGTGCTGTCTCCTGTCTTGCAGAGCATTGCCACTCATCAGGCAGTATTATATTATCTGAGACACAGCTTATAAATGTCTTTAGAGGTCTGCCGGGTGTAACAGTCATGGCCCAAGGAGCCAGGATAACGATGGCTTTGTGGTGAATGTGGGGCTAATCAGGGACCCTTGGCACAGAGGGTATTTTGGAGTGCCTTGCCCTGGCAGGAGTGAGAGACAGAGGTGACAGCCTGCCCGCAGCCTCCTTTGCAGGGGTTTTTAGGAGCAGGAAGACCTTCTCCCATCCATCATGCTGCTTTCTGGTGAGACTGGAGCAGGCAGGGAGAGGGGAAAACATGGGTGGTTTATACCACAAACAGCCAAACTCTTCAGTCTCCTGGCAGCACAACTGCAAATCTGATTTCAGATCATGTTCCAATATATGCGGTGGCAGCCGGGTTCTATTCACACACAGCCAAACTTCCTTCCTTAATGCCATGACTTTCCTTCCCTACCCAAGGAAATACAGTACCCGCCCTTCTTCATTTCTACTAATGGTTCAAATTGAGCCCCCAAGGCTCAACTACGTGCCTAGCTTCATGAAATGCTGAAGTCTATGAAATGAATCGTAGGCAGAGCTGGTTTGGTTTTTTTAAATACCATAATTGACTCTTGCTCTTGGCCCTCTTAATAGCCACTTGTAGTCAGAGCATGCAAAACTGCTACCCAGACAGTCTTGCTGCAGTAGTCCTGGATGCATTTGCTATAAATTAATTCAGTTGCTGGCAGTGTCCTGGATTGTCTTAGAAATGCAAAATTCATAGCAATATGAACTCTATAGTTGAGCTTAGTAAGTTGGTAGTTCTAACAGGTGAAGATATATGGTCTTATTTAGGTGGGCCAGGCACAAATCTTGGTGTAGCCAGCATTGTTTCTCCAAAACCTGATGATAGAGGTATTCTTTGTCCTTTTATACTGTGCTTTCCATGTGCTCTGGAAGTATAAGCCAATTTTCTAGTTATCTACACACCCACCTATTTTCCTCAGGTATTTTCCAACTGTAGCCATGAAGATAAGTTTGCATTGGGCCTTATAGAACACACCACTCTCCTGAAAAGAGTTCTTCCACCTCTAATGAAGTCATGTGGTGTTGCCATAGTAATTTTTTCTTACCTGTCTGTGAAACGTTTACCCTGTTTCATCACCGCAGTCCCTATCTTCTACAAAGCCTTCTGCTCCACACTGAGATGCTAATCTTCAAGAGGACCACTGGCTGGTGACAAGAGCATTAGTCTGGACTTTTGCAAAGTTGAGTTCAGAGTCTTACTTCCAAAGACTGTGCTGAGAATGGTCATGTTCTGTGCCTATATAGGGATGGCATATGGTGCATACTCTGAGCCCCTAGCCTCACTATGTGCAAAATGAGAAAATCCAGGTTTGTGGCCCCAGGAAGAAGCCAAGTCCATCAGGCCACGGCTGGGCAGCGGGAGCACACAGCACTGGAGTGCCCACGCAGCGGGCAGCCTCGGCATAGCCTCCCTGCTTAGGTCTCTTCATGTGGAATGTGGACAATGATACTCTTCTCTCTAGGAGATGTTCCGTGTAGATAGATACAAATATTTAGGATGCTCAGTGGGACAATACAGCTACAAGATGCATTGCAATAGAAAACTAGGAACCAAAAAGGCAACTAAGAGCCAGGGAGACACTGTGAATGGCTATCAAAACCATCCTCTGTCCCTTTCCATTGCCTTCAGCATTCAGCAACCAGTGTTCTCCTGTGCAAAGCCACCCCCTTATGCTAGCTCAGGACTCACCTGACTGCCCCTAGTGGTTAACGTGTGCATGGGAATAGGTGTTTCCATGATTCTATTGCTGAGTTCTCCTCTGGCATTCAATAGCTTTGAAAGCAGATAACAGGTAAATGAGAATGTGGTAGCTATGTTTTGGTTACCATAGTCATCCTGCCAGAATAAATGTCCTGGGGCTCAAGTGTCACCCCTTCAGCTGATGATGTCCTTGGTGTGGGTCCATGGCACTTAGCCATTGTGTGATAATGGTGGGATCTGCTATCACGTATCAACAGGTGACATCTTTATTTCTCTTTTGAGCTTTTCTAGCAGATTCTTCATCTGGTAACAGAGGGGTTACCTTTAAAGCTTACAAATGACTGCCTAGTCCTAGGAACTATAATTTCAGCACCTAAAATCTCAAACCCAATTAAGGCGTGGGGATGGGTGCTAGAATACGTAGAGAGAAGCAATAGCATGAAAACATTATCTGCACCCCTTAGTCTGTTCTGTGTAGGCAGGGTACAAAATTCATATGAATTACAAGTATACTTAAATGGTCTGAAAAAATAGATCTGCAACAAATACTGTGTTCTGAGTAGTCAGTTGAGGTTGTGGTTTGCTCCTTCCCATCTAACTCCAAAGTAAGAGGCAATAGTGATGTTTAAAATTTGTGGAAGCAATTAAGGAAGAAGCCATGGTGTCACGAGGCCTGTTCAGGATTGTGGGACTGGTTTATGGGCTTGCTGGAGAGCACGGGCAGACAGGGAGGCTGGCGGCTGCTCAGCCAGAGCGGCACGGAGAGGGGGAATATCAAGAAGGTCTGGCCTTTTGCACAGTCTGCAGCAGTGAACGGTGCACTGAAACATTGTATAGGTGCTGGGCAATGTCTGCTGGCATGAGGCCAGTTGCAAAAGATAAATAAAAAATGGAACAATGTGACCAAAGACTCTCTGGGAATAAATCACTGACCTCTGGTCAAGTCTCTGGGATCTCAAGCCAAAACAGTGCAAAGAAAGAATGTGGATAGGCTACAGGAAATTGGATGTCTCCTAGAAGAACCTGTATCATTTTTTTTCCATTTGTTAATGCTACGTTCGATGTGATTTAGAGCTCAGCTGGTTGGACTGTTTAGATCCATCCATTTGGATACTGGTAGCAAGACGGAAGAGCTCACAAAGACATGGTGTTTATGGCCTGGAAAGGATTTTTTGCAGCTGATTATAACATTTTTCAACTGCTTAATATCCTTGTTGGCTTTGAAAGGTTTCTGAACCAAGTATTAGAGAAGCAAGCATAAAGCAGGTGCACCGTTTTACCTTGGCAATGGTGAAAGAGCAGAAATGATTCAGGGTGGCATTTGCTCAGATGCTTAGCTTTGCCACTGTTTTAGAAGGATCAGAAATAATGTGATTCAAAACAAAATTTGAAGTAATACTACTACTGGGTAAGTCATAATATATTTCAGCATCAGATCCTGTATTTGAATAGGGATTGGTTCAGAGCAAGAATAATCTATTCTGGACCTGTCAGAGACGCAATGACCATCAGCAGGTGTAGATGGTGCTGTACAAAATGGGGAAAAGATAGGTACGTATTCCACAGGCATGCGTGACCCAAAGCTGTGATGAAGCATTCTCATACTGTGTAACTTCTGTTTATTTGTGTTGTAAATAAAAAGTAACCATTAAAAAAGCCTTATGCTTCCAGAGGGAAAATAGATGCTCTGTAAAGGTTAATATCCAGAATCAAGTCTAAATATGGACTTTTGTTTATAAATATATTTTGTAAAGGGCAAGAATAAAATGAGTAAGAGAAAAACTGTAGAAGCCGATAGAAAAAATAATGCTGGATTTTTTTAAATTTTTTTTTTTTACTTGTTCTAAATAACGGTATTGTGGTAGAATAGCTTTATGGACATTTTTCCTTTGATCAGATGCAAATCCAAGTGCAAACTGGAATCCACTTAAGTAGGATATGCATATATGTCTTGCAGGTCACATACTGCAGGGGGTATTATAGTAAACCTGACCACAAGACCCTAGACACTACTTCCGATAGGAGAGAGTGTCTAATGCACACTGTTCTTGAGGGTAATTACCAGGAAATGCAGAGGGATCAATCATGCTTGATGCACTGAGCAATTATATTTTATCCCCTGAAAAGTCTTTTACTGTTCAGGGGATGCAAAGTGTGGGAATTTCATTTTAGTACAGAAATATTGTTAGGGAAACAGCAGCATTAACGAAGCAAACAGGTACAGAGGAAGACCATGAAGCTGCTCAGACGTTAGGGAGATGATTAAAAAATCCCATTTCAGAAATATGAACTAAGAAAGAAGTACCGCCATGGGAATTTGCAAGTTGGGAGGAGGTCTTTGAGAAGAACCATCCCCTACATGCAGACCCAAACCCTACAGGGGCAGGTGTTGTGCCTCTGTCAGCGTAGGGTCCTAAGATGGGAAACCATGAGGAAAATGAACCCAGATCCAGGCAAGAAGGTGGGATGTGATGAAAATAGGCTGTGGCTGACTTAATAGTGGTAAATACCAGATTCTTTGAGAGGAGAACCATGTTTCATGCTCTGCTACAGGGTTTTGGACACGCTGGTGGGGATTTGGAGCTCCTTGAGGGCTTAGCTCCTGGAAGTGGCCCATCGTATTGGCAGAGTTGGGTCGCCCATTTTGCAGCCAGCTCAACCACCAACTGTCGGGGCAGCGCTGGAGGTTTCTGTTCCTCTAAAGCATCTTTCTTGGAACTAGCTCAATGCGTGGCTGTGTTTTCCCCGCTTGCTTCGTTAGCTCTTTGATTAAACTACCTGAGATAGTAAGGCTGGAAGGGACAATTTCTGTTTTCATTAATAAAGCAGTAACAGGGAGCTAAGCAGAGCATCTGGTAGATGCTGGTTGTGTGGTGCAGCTGGGATCCTCTCAGATGGCCTCCCTGCTGCCCACCAGCCCTCTCCCAACTTCTGCAGCCATCTGTGGCGTGTTGTTGATGCTCTCACCAAAATGTTGGAGGGCAGAGGAAGAGTTCTGCTCTACCAAAAAGCAAGGCCATCTGCAAACTTCATACATCCATGGTTATCTTAGCAACAGGCCGTCAGCTCTGGTTTGGGTGGCCAGATCTCAGGCAGTGATGCAAAAACCTATGCCGTCCTCCATGAACATGGGTGTCCAGACTAAAAAGAAACTTGAAAGCATAAATCAAAACTGGTGACAGTTTCTGTTTCATTTGGCCAACGTGGCCAGAAAGATGATGCTGCCTGGAGCCGAGAGGGCGATGGCAGGCGACAGGGGCTCGCAGGCAGCGTGCTGCCACGCTCCCGCCGTGAAACAGAGGCAGGAGGAGCCAGCACCGAGAGCTTTTTTATTTGAAATCACGGTATGAGAGATGTGATGCAGATGCCAAATTTTGTGAAGCTGAAAGAAGCCTTATCAGATGGTGGGTCGGAGACTCGGGTGGGTTTGATTAATCACCTCTGTCTGGAGGGCAGCAGCTCAGCAGGGCTGCCCCTCAGGAAGGGGCTGACATGGTCCCTGCCTCTCAGAACACAGCCTGGATGAACCTTGTCTGTTCGGTGTTATCCCCTTGTCATTTTTTACTATCTGCATCTCAGGTGGTGATATTTAACTGATATTTTTTCTTTTTTTTCCTTTCATTTTTGCTCTTTGAAACTTGTCTTTCTGAGGTTTGTGAGGGGGTATCCCAAAAGTTCCTTCTCCCTCTCAGCCAGGTGAGGCTGGAGGGGCTTGTGCAACCCTTCCCAATGCAAAATGATGAGAGGATTCACAAATCCCATGGCAAGAACTCATTGCAAGTATGTCTGCAAAGCATGCAGGTGCTAAGAGACTGGGCAGGCACAGAGCCCGTGTGAGTACCATTAAGTGAACAGTCACGCCTGGCGGGGGCTGTATAAACCTGATCACTTACGCCACACAAAGTCCAAGCCCGTGTGTCGTGGTTTAACCCGGCTGGCAACTAAGCACCACACAGCCGCTTGCTCACTCCCCCCCCTCCCTCAGTGGGATGGGGGAGAGAATCAGGAAGGAGAAAAAGGTTAGAGCCGAGGGCTGAGATAAGGGCAGTTTAATAAGAGAAAATAATAATAACAGTAATAATGAGAATGATAACAAAATATACAGAATATACAAAATGAATGATGCACAATGCAATTGCTCACCACCCGCCGACCGATGCCCAGCCTGTCCCGAGCAGTGATCAGTACCCGAGCAGCAATCACTCTCCCCGCAACCCACCGACCCACCAAACCCCCCCCCGGGCATGACGTTCTATGGTATGGAATAGCTTTTTGGACAGTTTGGGTCCTAGCTGTGCTGTACTCCCAGCTTGTTATGCACCTGGCCGAGCAGGAGAAGCTCAAAAAGTCCTTGAGCAGTCTGAGCACTACTTGGCAACAACTAAAAACATCAGCGTGTTATCAACATTCTTCTAGCACTGAATCCAAAGCACAGCACTATGCTAGCTTCTGTGAAGAAAATTAACTCTATCCCAGCTGAAACCAGGACACCGTGTTTGCTCTTTACCCCATCAGTCTGTTAACATGATTCTGCTTGCACCCAAAATGGACAAGTGGCATAACAAGGAGTTTGGAAAAAAAAGCAGGCAAATAATCAGGCTACAGAGAAGATGTGTCTGGGTTTTTTAAAGTGTATTCGCAAGTTAATTCAGGTAGGAAATTATTCTGACAGGTAGAGAGTAAAGTTTAGTCCCGTGGGCTATTTGTGCTTTATTTAGGGCTTAAATGAAGCGCAAAAGCTCATGAAAGACACAAATTCCTTCAACGTGGAAGACAACCCTCTGGAAGTGAAATACGGCTAATCCAACACCACCTTCCCCCACAGCCTTTGCAATTGCTGCCTGGGAGCGGCACGAGGGTTCAGCAACCCCTGTTATCCCAGCCTGTGGTGGGACCAGGGACCAGGGTCAGAAAGCCAGTTTCTCCAGTACCTCTCTCCATGTGTAAATGGTCTCTTTGAAGCTTGCCTGTGCATGCTTCAGGGGTGCCCGGCTCCCAGGGAGAGTAAATGCCCCTTGGAGACACACATGGCTGTTTTTAAAACCATGCATTGGTGTCAGCAGGGTTCTAAGCAGAGGCAGGTGCCCAGCCTAAATTGGGACAGCCCCGGACCACTGCTAGCTGGCAGACAGCTTCTTAATGCGTGGTTTTCCCCTCAGATGAGTAGTCTTCTGTTCTTCCTATGGTTAAAAAGCAGACACAAGCTATGTACCTTGCACTTACATTTTAATGTGGAAATATTATTGCAGAGTCTGGGGTAATTACCCGGTTGTTCCTTTTACTGCATGTAGTTACAACAAAATACTACAGGGATAGTTTATAGCAACTCACTGTAAAAATAAGGTACATGAAAGCAGTGGTTACATTAGGTGATGTTTACACTTCCTCCACTCTGAACAGGCTTTTGCAAAGAAACGTACCCAAATCTACCATATCCTAATTAACTTTTACTAAGAAATTTTCATGGTGAACACCCAGGGCTTAGTCCCAAGCTGTTAGGAAGCAGCTCTGCTCTGCTGAAGTCAAGTGGGCATGCAGCTGAGAGGAGGTGAAAGCTGACCTCCGCTCCATGAGCTAGGTGGCATCTCCTCCACCCTCACTGTGCTGATGTCTGAGGCCAGAGCATTTCTTGCGTTTTAGACCAGCACATACCAGATGGAATTTATCCCATTGTTTTCCTGAAGCCAAATTTACACAGTGTTTTGAGCAAGAACAACATTGCATCTTCTATTGCAAATACTTAATATGTGGTAATGTTAAGACTTTTCCCCACCACACAGAGCCACGTCCCTTTTTTCTGTCTCTGTGTATGTAGACATGGGGTTGCACTGCTTAGCTACCTTTACATTGCTTGGTTACCTTTATAGAGTCTGGATGCCTTCTGTGTGATTTTCTTTTTGGCCTAGATCCCCTCTTCCCACGTCTGGGGGGAAGACACAAGGGGTTCTCTCTCTGCTGAAGTCGCATCTATACCATCTGCATGCGTTCTATATATATCCATGCATACAAATTTACCACATCAGGGTGAGTTCAGGTGGCTTACCTGATGCTTAGCTGCTATTTCAGGGACTAGGCTTTCTTGCGTCTTACCTCTGTGCTGTATCTACTCAACCAAACATAAAGGGTTTAATGTGATTGTTAGCAGAGGTAATGGAGAGAGTCCCGTTGATTAGAACAGGACCTGAATCAGACCCTTCATTTTTCCCAGCTGTCACATGGGACACATTTATTATTCTGGCCTTTCTTTCTTTTTTTTTTTTTTTTTCTCACCAGAATACACTGCAGATATTTTTTTCCATCATTATCTAAGAGTTTTTGGAAGGAAAAGTTGCATTTTAAAAAGAGCCTGCCTTGCTGCAATTTATTCAGCTCACCATTTCCTGACTCCAGCTGTGCCCTCTTGCTCTAGTAGGGTTAAAGAGGTTGAGTTCCCCCAACACTAAGTAGAGGGAAAATCTCAAGGTGATCAGGAATTGTGCATGTAATATTCTTAATTGTTCTGTGCATCGTTAAAATGTTCATGCATTTCATGCACTTCTGGCTGAAAATCACCCATTCAGCTTTAACAGCTAATTACAAGAGCAACCAGGCATTCACATGGTACATGCATGCTTATTGGATATGACAGATTGATATGTCCAGACCTCTGATTCATTATTTTATATTTCCTTTCTGAAAGGCTATGTTACCACTGTGCAAATGAACTGCAATTCTGCCCCAAGCCCAACTGCTCACAAAGGAAACAGGAGGGGGAAGAAGCGCACCCCGTGTGCACCTAGGCAGCTACATAGCGTGGACTCTAGCTGCAAACAGCAGAGGCTGAGGGACCTCTGATGACGGGCTTTGCTGTAAAAGGGCTGCTCGCTCCTTGGAAACAGGAACAGAGGGAACAGATTTTGTGCCGTGCCTCCGGCAGATGCAGCACAGAAAGCTCAGCTCCAGGGGACGCAGAACAAAGGTGGCTGCAAGCCCTCTGCGCCGCACGGCTCTCGGCTGTGGCATGGGCCGCTGAGGCTCCTGACACACATTTGGGCAGTCGCAGTCTGCTGTGGCTGAAAGTAGGGCTCCCGGAGATGCCCAGCTTTGCCATCCACAGATTTGGAGCTTCATTCCCGCCACTGCCTTCTGCCTGTCGCGTCAGGGGTGCAGCCACCACAGGGTCTGTGACAGGTACCATCAGTTTGGCATGAGGGCGGCAGGCTGCTGGGCAGGACCCCCACTCTGAGCAGGAGTGGCCCCCTGGGTTTTACCTACATAGCGGCAGGCTGAGTGATAACACTGGAAACTCATTGCCGACTGCTCTGGGAAATGCAGTGCATTACGTGTATTTCTGTAGTAACATAGACATTGCAACCCATTTAACAAAATTTTTTAAAATGTTTTCCCTTTAAATAGATGTGTGCCTTTTCTCTAAAAGGTATTTAATTGCAATGGAACAAAAACTTGGTCAACTGGAACAGATATTTTCAAACCACCGTGTCCAAAAAAAGAAATTCTCTCCTGAGGGAGGAGGAAGATGCAGTTGGCTCCCCTGCCTCTTCAGGATCAGAAGAAGAGATGAAGTCTTGTCCACAAGGTCCTAGGTGTAACCAAATCCTCCGAATTTGCAGGAGTCAGGAACTTTTAGAGATTATGCACAAATATATACTGGCCCCATACATGGGCAGACATCACACACCCAGCTGACATGAAGATGTTTTAATTACATTACCAAAAAATGCCCCATGATTTCAATGGGAATTTGTACAACTAAAGATTGAGTCGGACATAGTATGGAGCACAGCCATTGCCTAACCTACAGAAAAGAGATGATACAGTCGTAGACATATAGTTCTGTAAGTAGCTTCAACTGATCATCTCATCCATCCTTCCCAAGTCTAATAGGAACAACTGTAGTTAGACTGTCCCTTGCTGAGATTTGCACGGACTGGTCTTAGAAGCCACTTCTGAGCACACCTGCTTCATTCCGGTACAGCCTGTTCCAGCGCATGGTAATTCTTAGAAGTTGGGGAAAAAAAAAACTCCTAATACCTAACTTAAATCTCCTTTGCTGTAAATTATATCAATTATTTCTTGTCTCAGAAATAGTGGATGTGGAGAACAATTGATTATCCTTCTTTTTATAGCAGCCTTTTTAACATTCCTTTTTATATCAGACGACTAGTCTCTTTTCCAAAGTAAAAAATTTCCATTCCCCTAAGCTCACCGCAGAAGCTGTGTTTTCTGAATCATGTCATCCTTGCAGCTCTCCCTTGGACTCTGCCAAGGTGGCTGCCCCTTCTTAAATGCTCTGCTGGAGCATTTCTCTACATGAAACCAGAGCAGCATCGATCAGAGTGGGATAAGAATGTCTTATAAACATGTCAAAACGGGGGCAGGGGGACCAGAATAAATAGGCATCAGACTAGCCAAAATGTAGGTTTATTTTTTTAAGCCTAGAATAAGACTGGGAGCGAAGTTCCTTCTGCATTACACATATTTTTTTTCTGCTACTTGTCCTGCTTTGACCTTTCCTGTCCCCAGGAGGTATGTGCTGACAACTTCTATTGTATTGAAACAATCTGGTCCCAGTTAATCAATGAGCAAGGCTCTTGGTCTCTCCTAGGCTACATGGATATGTTTACTCCTCTAAATCGTTCCTGCTTTTTCTGTTTTGATGTTCAGCCACCCCATTAATAAAACTTCTGAGAAAATTGCTTAGCCCCTCTGTTAAAGGATAGCACCTTGCATGTTCCAGTATCTTGTAGGGCTGAGTTTCCCCTAAATAATTGTTCTTACTCTGGCTTGGATTTCAATTTAAAAAAGCATTAACCCAGTATTTACTCAGCATTGGCAGCAATAGACCATTCATAGGATTTTATATCCTGAGGGTAAATAACTCGTTCACTTCGTTGTTCATTAAAAACAAATACAGTTTGCGCCCTTTGTCTATTCCCTTAAAAAACCCCCAAAACCTTACTGTGTTGCCCACCAGCAAACATTTCATTATTTATTGTTTAATTGCTGTTTCATACTTGGCATAAAAGATGCAAAATAGGATGTGACTTCTAGAGGAATAATTATTAGTGGTGAACAGGAGAGAAAGACCCCAAACATCAGTGGTTGTGGAAATGCTATTTCTCACTCGGTGGCGTTCGGTATCATTAATCGTGATAGCGAACCCTCTCAGCCGGCATGGTGAACCCTCGCACCATGAAGCACTCGTAATTGTTCCTCTGTGGTACTGCGCCACGGAGAGATACCATTTTCTAACTCATTTCTATTGTTTTGAAATGAGATCTACAGTCTGCGGACGCGACCTCTTGAAAGGAGCTCCGTGCTTGATCATCCTCATCGTATTTAACTGGGGTTTATAGTGTCCACTTGAGTCTACTGACACAGTGGGTGAGGAAATAGAGAATTAATCTTCTATCACATTCCCTTCTGTAGTGAAATTTCCTAATTAAACATAGCAGAAAATTACTTTAAAAGTAGCAGGAGGAGGGGGAAAAAAAAATCCTTCCTCTGTTGTGGGCATGGGCAATATTCATTGAAAAATTGTCATTTATTCACGCAAAGCTTCTGACTGCATGTCACGGCCGCAGTGATTTCCCTGACATGGAATGAGCTTTGCCCCTGACAAGGACTTGTTTTGGGAAAATAGAAGAACCTAGTATAATTACTGTTTTGCTTCTGGTTGGTTTGGTTCGGCTTTTCTGTTCATATTTATCTGTGTTTCCAAAGTTGAGAAAAATCCCTTGATAATTGCCTCTTCTCTTAAGGTCTTCTCACTGTGGCAGTTGTCACACACACTGAGAATTTTCCATTTTAATATTCTGGTCTATTAGCCGCTAAGAGCACAGAGATAAGCCGCTAAGATACTGAGAAATGAAAGTCCCCTTTTTAAGCATTTTTGTTTTAAAATGACAACTTTAAATGTATTGCTCTATTTAGAAAGAAAAATCTGAGTGGATGGCATGATGGGTAATGATATGTAAATGACCATTCATGCATGAAAATCAGGGCCATAGTTGGATGTATTAAGCAATGACTGATATAATCATTATTTTGGATTTTGCCTCTGAAGAGGGGGGATTGCGGATATCAAGTGAATTGCATATTTAAAGAAAACATTCATGTGTGTGTGGAATAAAGAATGTTGTCAACATTTTTGCGTTAAGTATCCTAGTGTTATGCTGTTTGGACTTAAATAAGGTCAATATGTTGGGTTTATGCTTTTCATATTATCTCTGGCTCTTGCTTTGGCAGATCCTCCCTTTCCCTGTTTGTGCAGCATGCCATCGGAGTGCCAAGTTTGTAATGTCAACTCTTTTCAGCTCCCCGTAATGCTTTTATCTGCAGAAAGCTGCCTACTGCTCACGTGGGGGGAGAGCTCAGGGAAAGCCGGGTGCTGGCATTTAAAAAAAAAAAAAAAGTAAAAATTCATCATCGCCGCCATCCCTTTGTCGTGCTCACGCTTACACGCGCTTCCTGCGCGTGCGGGGAAGTTAATGCTGCAGGTCTGGTGGAGCTGCGAGGTCGAGCCAGCAGCCCCCGTCACAGGTTGACACCAGTCCCTACCTCCACGCATCGCAGCGGTGACCAGGCTGATGGCTTAAATGGCAGTTTCTCTTTCAAGGGTCAGGGCGGCTGCTGCAGACTTTGGGGCCATGGCGCTGGGGTCGTGGGTCGGGAAGGCAAGGGGCGGCAGGCAGGCACCGACGCTTCACATGGCTGCTTCTTCATCCCCCACCCCGCATGCCGGCGGTGCTTCTGCTGTTGATGTGACAGGCAGGGAAGCGGGACCTTAACGTGGGCTCAGAGCATGGCTGCTATTCAGTCACCTCCATAAATTTATAAAATTCCTATATGTAAGTATACGCATATTCCGAGTAGTGCTGCCTAAGTGCAAGCTACAGATGCTTTGTTCCGGTGACCGGGGGTGGCAGGCAGTGGGCAGGCTGTCTGAAGCTGACCCAAAAAAATGAGGGAAGTGCTTCCGGGGATTATTGTCCAGGCGGTGACAGTGTAACTCACTTCTTGGCTTCCTCGGCAGAGCTCTGCAGCCGCTCTGCTTTTAAAGCACTGCTTTCATGAGGAGACTGGTAGTCAAGACTGAAATAAGAACAGGATGTGGTGTCGCTAGATACGTGAGACCATGATGTTTTCTTGTCTCATCTCATTTTGCATTAAGAACTTTAAAGAAAAAAGAAAATTCCATTTTGGAATAGGAGAATATAGCTTCTGTTATACAATATCTACATTAATGGATTCCTTCTATCAAGGGCAGAAAATAGCGGTGTTACTAAATATAATTAATGCATCTTGAGTTTGGAGAACATTATGCTAAATGTCCATGATACATTCTCTGTCCCCTTTGGCAGTAGCATATGATCAATTTTTCTACTCTGTCCTTACCTAATTATTGCTGTCGCTAATGAAGGGAAGTAGAGAAAAACATGTCTTAGTAGGTTAATAAGCCATCCAGAAAATTATATTAGCATGATCAATCCTTAATGATTATGGTTTCTCATAATATTAGATCACCTGAAAGGTGGTTTTCGTAGGACATGGGAGGGGAAGTAGATCTCATTTTGCAGCCGTTCTTCCAGGTGTGCTCAGTTGGGTTTTGGAGAGAAAAGCAGTCAAACCCTGGCTCAGGAGTTTTGACTGCTCTTGCAAACATTGATTTCCTTAGTGGAGCTGGTTTATTTTATCATACAAGCACCTGGAAGGGCAGCAAGTATGGGAGATTTTCTACCTTCATTAGTTCCACAAATATTTGTGGCATTGGCTTTCACCTGGACTGATGGTGTGCGTGTTCTCTGTTGCTTTTCCTAAGTTTTTGTGAATAAGCTGGCAGTCTCAGATCAGTCTGAGCAGCTTCCAATTGGCATTTCCCCTCTTCCTCTCTCCATGAGATACACCTTCATTTGCAATCTAGTATCTTGTTTAGCATCTGTCTGGATTTCCATTGTTTGTTTGTTTTTTGTCTCATTGATACTTCTTCAAGTACCCATGTATGCCAGTACTGCAGCATACTCAGGACACGTTTGTTTTGATGAAAGCGTTTCTCTTAGAGCATGTTCAAGGCATTAAAATGAATAGCAGAGGGGAATGTTCCTCAAACATCAGGCTCTTTTTTTTTTTTTTTTTAAGATTTTCCCCAAATTAAACTGAATCACAATCCTCCCTTTTAATTTGTTAATTACACTTCTGCAATGGTAATGCAATCAGTGAATATAGCTAAAGTGTTTGTGTGTGGGAATCAATATTAATGAGAAAGAGCGTATTTGCAAAGTGAGATACGTATCAGCTATTTGCTTTGCATCCCTCTGCCAGTGTACGGCTGCTCTAAACTTGACCCACTGGAGCTGTGCAAAGCAGCGCAGTTGTGGGAAGAGAAGGGGGAGAGTCCCTCCAGGTCACTCACTCCCTATAGTCCCTTCTGCGCTTTCCATACCCGGGGGAAGGTGTGGAGCGGGGTGCGCTGTGGTTCATTCAGCTGGGAAAGGCCCACATTTCGGGCAGCGCAGCCCTCAGAGAGCTGGAGCTCAGGGGCTGTGGTGCCTTGGCCAGAGCAGAAAGTCAGGGCTCTCACAGCCTGCCTGCCCTGACTGACTTCACAGGTGACAAAACTCTGAGCGAGCTCATAAAGGTTAATCACGACTAAGTGAGAATGAAATCTGGCATTTTCCTGCTGGGCTTCCAATTTTCTGTATATGCGGTGTATTGAAGCTAAGTGAGATTAAATGTTTAAGCCTTTCATGCCATATGGCTCCCCCTATATCATAAACACATCTGCAAGATTATACTCAGAAGGGCAACATCGTTCTGGTGTAAAAGGATTCAAATCCATGCTTCTCCGCTGCTCATAGCAAGGCTTGAGTTTGACGTGTTGCACTCAACCTGTTTGTCCTGTTAGCGGAGGTCTGGGAGGTTTTTCCCTACACAGTCATGTAAATTCTGGGTGGTAGAACATAGTTATATCCCCAGTTTTATCCACAGACCTGGCCCATGGAAGCTCCTCCTAAGTCTTTGCCACCCTTCCAGGAGCGGCTGTGCTGCTCATGAACTCCCTTGCTGAAGCTGTCAGCAGTGCTGCCAGTATTTGTCATGGGCTTTGCACTGTGGACACAACTATTCCACCACATAAGCTGTAAACCAGCTGGTGCTACTCACGCAGTGCCTCGACTTCCCACTGATAATGGAAATAGAAAGGAAAAACATGGTTCAACTGATTTTTTTCCTATTTATCCTAAAAGGTCATCTCTGCTGCTGGACATTTTCATGCAATTAACTGTTGCAGTATGTTTTCGCATCTGTTGAAGAATAGGGTTATGTAAAAGATAGGATCTTTGTTGCATAAATATTGTATCTCCTCCTGCAGGACTTAAGAAACTTTGTAGTTGCCCACATCTTAGCTTCTTGCAAGTTCCTACGGTGCCTGCGCTCCTGTGCACCCTGAGCTACAGCGGAGGCCCAAGGACTGCCTAGCTGCAGGTTTGGGAAGGCAGAAATACCTTTACACGTGTCGAGTGGGATATTTGTACAACTAGCTCTGAGCTGAATGTTCTTTTTTTCTTTAAACGGAAACTCTCACTTTTAGAGAGAGAAGCAAACGGAAGGATGAGCCCTGGTTGTGAAAGTTTAGAGGATCAGCTCAGCAATGACTACTGCAGATCAGGGAGTGCTGCTGCGGAAATATTAAATTCTTCTGGGGCAGGAGCTGGGAAGGGGGATTGGGGATCTCCCTTTGCATGCAGGCTGACCTCTGAGCTGGTGGAAGAAGAGGCAGATAAGGAGCCATCTTTCGTGGCTCCCAACCACGAGGGTACAGCCCGACTGAACAGTTTTTGACTGCCAGTTTTGGCACCTGACTGAGCTGCCTCCTCTGAGTCCCCATTGCAGAGCATGAGCCTGGCACACGTTTTCTCGAATTCCGAGCTCCGGGGCTGTGCCTGCTCTCAGTTACATGTGTGTAATCTGCATTAGCACCACAGAAACAGAAAGGAGTATGACATGGAAGAAAAGTGGAGTAAGAGAATAAAACCGCACTCCTCTTGTTGAATTCAGTGAAAGGTAGACCCAAGTCATTTTTACAGTAGAGCCACTTTACACCACCCTGATTATGTAAATGGGACATAAAGTAAATTGGACTTTCACTCGCTGTGACACTCCCTCCCATTGCCAGAGTGATTTACAGAAGCCTTAGTGTAAATTAGAACCAGGACCAGTGTCTGCGGTCCACGTTTTAGGATTTAAAACCAGTCATTTCCAAGATAATTGTGGTGCAGTCAAGACTAGGAGAAGCTTCCTCAAATTGGTTAATACCCAGATTTGGGGTTCTTCAGTGGCTTAAATGGAGTGGCATATTATCTCCTCTACAGTCTGCCTAAAAGATAGATTTGATGCCTGCGAGCAAAGACATGAAATTGCTATAGGCTTCCACTCTCGTAGCCTGCCACCTATTTGATTTATGTGATAGGTGATCTCAGATGACCCTCCAAGGCACTGAACCATTAGAGAGTTATGTTGCACAGTGATAAGAAATCTTCAGAGATACCTAAATCTTCTTTTACCACTGGGAGTTTCATCTGTTCTGGAATAAAGAACATTTTTATGTATGATGTTGCTATCTTGCTAGCCATACTAATATTCAAAAGGATACACAGACTTAAATCAATAGCAAAGTGACAAAGACCTTAAAACTGAAGTAGTCGCCAAGTGGATGCTAGACAGCTCTTTTAGGTTTTATCTTTGTTACTTTCATTCTGTTTCTTGAAGGATGAGTATCTGTAAGGGTTCACATTCAAGTCTTCTGTTAATCTTTCCACCAGGTGGGAAGCTGGCAAAAGCACCCTTTCAGTGCATAAAGCCCTGAGAAGTCACATCACCCATTTGGGACTTTCTACCGTAGGCTTTGTGAAACCATGGGTTGGATCCTTCCTTATTTTTTTCACTGAATTTCTCTAAATTCAGTGATCCAGGTTCCTCTCTGCCTAGAATGAAGGAAAGCGCTTAGAACCTCAGGTGGGATGCAAATTCTTGACAGAGGTCAGGGGAAGCACAGACAGGTAATTTCTGTGGTTTACGTCCAACTGTAGCATCTTCCCCTGCAGAGGAAGACCCTGCTGAATCATATTCCTCCAACGGAACTAATGCAGTATTTGCTTGATAGAATTTGCTGTGGGCACAATGATACGGCATGTATATAGTCCATACGTTTTGTCCATCAGATTATCTTTGCGTCATGTGTTTAGTGCATCAAGCATAAGGTATCCAGCAAGTAAGCTCCTGTTTCAGGCACTACGGGATGCAGCTTCTGCCCAGACACACAAGAGGAAGAGGAGAGGCTAGAACCTGCTTTTCAGCAGAGCCCAAAGGTGCCGGGGCTCTTTGCAGATCTGCACGGAGAGGGGTGTTTGGCCGTCTTCATCCCTTTGGCAGAAGGGATGAAGAGGGTTTTGAGCCTGGCCTGCTCCCCTCCCTTCTGGTGCATAGGGCCAGGTGGCCACAAGCGGCTCACACTTGACTCTCCCCCTGAGTAACCTTTGATGGCCGTTTTTCTGACAAATAAGAAGAGCGTTATGATATTGGGTACTCTCCTGGACTGCAGCTTCCCATCTCCCTTGACAGAGCGCTGAGGTTTAATGATGTGTGTGGCCAGGCAAGTCAACCTGAGGGAGGAATCTGACATCATCTTTTTCTGTTTCTCCTTGATCCTGAAAAATCTTCTGGTCCTTGCAATTAGGACTACAGTAATCTCCTTCCAGGCTCTTTAATAATGGCCTTGATTGGTGACCTGTCGCATTGCATCCATCCAGCTGTAGGCATGTCCACTTGGTTGTTTTGTTCGCGCTGTTGGACATATTGAAATACATAAGAGCAGGGACTGATGCCACAAAGGCTTTGGCAGCATCGCAGGCATGTTTTTACAACAAGCTGTATCTATTCCTTGAAAATTCTCCTGCAAGGAAGGGATTTCTCTTTAGAATTAAATTAACGCAAGGCAGAGATGAATAGTCCCCACGTGCTATTTGGCTTTTTACTCAAATCTGTTTATGAGGGGAAGCTCTTGGCAAAATTTGAATGAGCCTCCTCTTCCTCAAGCTGGCAAATACTGTCAGTGCTGGTCATCGTACACCTTCATAAATCTACAATGTTGGCATCCCACATACACCAGGCAAACATCAAATTTTGTAGGGGGACTGCACAAGAGTGCAATAATCACAGCTGTTTCATGTCAGCATTCAGAAAGCTTACAATAGGGTTTTATTCAATGAGCCATTCCTTTTGAAATGCCGTTAGAGAAATTTTCTAGGAGAAACTGGCCTCAACTAATCGTATTTAATTTTTTATCAAATGCACTGTGGGAGCAGCAGGGATATGCATGAGACAGAAACAAGCAAGTGGTGTTTTATTTAGAATAAATAAACTTTGAGTAAGAATTTAATCCATTCCCTCCTGGCCACAGTTGTACAAATACAGGCAAGTCCCTACAGAGGTTTGTAGGGGGTCATGTCCTGGCTTCAGACCCAGATGCTTTTGGAGACCTCCAGTTGTACCCACTGAAATGAGAGGGCTACAATCAGATAGATGCAGAGAAACTATGCTGTTCCTGTGAAACTATTCTTGTCCCATCCACTTTTAGCCACGATAAATGAGGTTCGGAGGGTGTGAAGGCTACTTACCTCACCAGGGGAAACCTCCAAGCCCCCAGACTGGATGACAGCTGGAGAAGGCTTCTAAGGTTTCTAAGATGTAGAGCTGTGCGAAACAAGAGGCATGCAGCTTTGCAGGAGCCCATGCCTCTCCTCACAGCAGCCGCACCCCATCTGCTGGACTGCCAGAGCTGCTCTGTGCTGGCCCTGTGTTAGGGGAATTGCAGCTGAGAAACTGGGGGGCGTGGGGAAAGGAAAGAAGCCAAAAGAGAACGGGAAGGCAGGCATGACAGGAAGCAAGACAGGAGGTAAAAAATAAAGACGGAACTAGAGAGAGCAGCAGTGCTTAGTAATAATGTGAAACAATTTTGATACTAGTTATTTACTGAACTCGGGGCACTTCCCAGGCACTGATTTCTTGCACTGCTTAGGCTGTATCCAGGGCAGAATCCGAGCCTTCACCACAAGGTGCGGGTGAGCTCTGCACAGCGCCTTGCACGAGTGAGCTGTTTGGTAAGTGCTTCTTTCCTGTCCAGCATAAACTCAGCATTGCACAGGACTGAAAAAATCATGAATCAGCCCTACAGAAATAACTAGGTTTTTAAAATTATAAACTTGATAGTTTCTGGTATTTATTATGCTCAGAACCTTTTTCTCTGCAGCCCTAAAGCTTAGACATACCTTTCAAAACAAATATACATAGAAACTGAGATCCTTATATATTGAGATAATCCACCGGCTCTGATTTTCAGAAAAAATACAACCTGAGAGTCACAGTAGAAATATGAGAGCTGGAAAACACTGCAAATTGAGTCTGACTGGCATCAAAGCAGTGCCAGGCTGTATCTACATGGTCTTTAGCGAGAAGATAAGAGCACATTTTATCAGCAATCTGAGCTGGCTGGATACATCTAGTTCCTCCCCAAACACCCTGTTAGGTACGTGCATCACGCTGAAGTCATCCCATTAACCTTTCCCAGCACTTGGCTGAGAAAGGCAACGTGGAGGTACCCAAGATGGGACCTGAAGCAATATAAATGCTGGGAAAGGTGGTCTGGTTTCCCGTTTAAATAACCTGCCCATCAATAGCAGAGAGGTGGTTTCAAGGACTGACCCTTGGTGGTATGGAGAAACGGATCAAAGGCCCATTGGCATGAAGGGGAATATTTCAGGCATCCTTAAGAAGTTCTCTGTCAGGTCCTGAGATGGGTAGAGACACTGTTTTCTTGTGTGATAAGTAATTTCCCCAGCGTGTTTGTGTGTGTGTGTGAGAGGGCAAATTTGTATTTATTGAGATGGAGCCAGACAGCAGGGGTAAAGCAGAACAAGACATGTCAAGGTTTGGATTTATTACCCATACGGTAGGCCATTTTCTTTTCATTTTGACTGTAATGCCTTTCTGAGCCTCTGCCAGACTTCGAGAGCAGAGTCATTCGTGAGTCGACCCCCTGTTTCGCACCCTTCATTTTTCTCACTTTGCAGGTTTTGGCTGAGCTAATGCTTTCAGGAAAAAGGACTTATTGATTAGAGTGAAGTCGCCCTCAGCATCTGGGCTTTTACTGGTCAAGTTTGTGAGGTGTTTTTAGCCATTTGGTAGAGGTGGAGGTAGTGTTTGTTCTAACACATTTAGTAAATTCTGCTGGCTTCTCTGCCTTGGTTTCTCAGAGCTTTCTCACTTCGTCCACTCAACTTGTCACCTGCCCAGAGCAGTCCTGTTAGGACTGAAGCATGTAGCAATATCACCTCGGCTGCTCTGAAGAGCGTTCTTCTCCTCCTCCTCCTCCTCCACATTTTAATTTGCATATTAGCTTTCATTCCAAAATAAAAAAATGGCCATCAACCCTCATCTCCACATGATTTTTTTTGTCCCCTAGATTTTATAGCTAAAAACAAGTGGATACCCTGTTAGGATGAACTAGAGCAAGCTTTGTTTGAAGTTCTTCTTTCAACAATAGCAAAGATGTCCCACCATGAGGAGTCAAGTCAGAATCAGGGATTGTGATGAGCGCGCAGCTGATCGCATCAATCGCAGGAAGACTGCATAATACAAAAAACAATCATAACAAATCATTATAGTCATATTTCTGTATATCCAAGGGGGGGTGGGTGGTGTTTTATGCTGTTTCTTTGTTGTGTTCTCCAGTATAGTTAAAATCTATTGAATAAGGATTATTGTAATACTGGTGGTAATCCTACAAAAGCCACATGAAAACTGAACTGAGACTCCTCTGAGTTTGCCCTGCTGCCTTCAGAGGCATGTTAGCAAAGAGAGATTGAGACATTTGTGTTTAGCCGGTGTTGCCACCTAATTCTCTCTCTCCCTCATGGCTCACCAGCTACTCTTTCCACTTCCATTTACTCCTCACAGTATGGTCTGTGAGCTATGTTCATGTCCATTGTGTCACTTAGGAAATAGGTGATGCTTTGTATATCAGATCAAGACTGTGAGCTGGCGTGCATATTCCTAACCAACCCATTGGAGCTGCTTTTCTGGAAATTGCAAAGAGTTTATTTCCATTCTGCCCTTGACGCTCATCGAGCATCTTTGGAAGACACCGAGCAAGTTATCCAGAAGCTCAAGCGCAGGGATTTTGGTATTCATTTGCTAAAACAGCTAAACCACCAGTCATCAACTCTTAGTAGAGCATGAGTCTGGGAAGCTGTGTGGATAAAGTCACAGCATGATTTATTGGGGTTGTAGCACCTACAGAAGACTCAAAGAGATTGAAATGTAAAAAGTAAAGGTGTCTACAGCCATGGGGGGGACAGTTTGGGGCTTTTAGTTTTCTCCTGCTACTAAAGGAGATAAGCACAGTCAGACCAATCTACTGATGGTACTTTCAGTCTGTTTTTTCAACTATGGAAACAAATTAAAATGTGTCCAAAATGATTTCTTTCTTGTGGGACTTTCAAGCAATACAGATATTCTTGAAATCACAACTATCTGATCTCAGTGCAGTGGGAATGCCAGAAAAGGACCAAATGATTAAAACAGGAGGTGTTGTGGTTACCACAGTCCACTGACTCTGTAAATTGTGTGTAGTGCCTTCCCAGCTAAAGAATTTATATTGCTTAGGAGATTGAGATAGTCTCTGAAGTGACTTTCAGATAATGTTAGTGACCTTCCAACCCATGTTAGCACGTTTCCTTGAACTCTGGAAGTTGCTAATCTTGCTAATACAAATAGGAACTTACAGTTTAACAGTTCTCGGTTGTGTGAGTAATAAGCGGTGGGCTTCAGTGATTAGCCTCCTTAAACCCCACTCTGCTCCTGCAGCGTCTTGGTGTTAAACCTCAATAGTTGCTAATATGAGACCTATGTAACATAGAAAAAGAGAACTGTACTCCTTTTATTTTTAGAAGAGGAATTCAGAAGCTAGATTATTTTTGCTAACTTTTTTTTTTTCAACTGAGATATGAAAGCAAGTGTAAACCGGCAAGTGCAGTGAGGAAAAAAAAAGGAAAAAGAGTCACCTTAGAAAATGAGCATCCACTAGTCCTCAAGCTAAAAAGTGTCAGGAAATATTGGGAAAATAACTCTTTCTAAGATGTCTGGATTTATCAAAGCACTTATCTGCACAGCATGGAGAAAACAAGCCCCTGCGTGCGTCAGTCCGGGGTGTGGGTGCACATGCCAGTGTGTATGTCTGTGTAGGGAGAGAAAACACAACTTCAGTAAATGTAAAGAATAATATTATCTGTGGTTACTGAAAACAGGAGGAGAGAGAGAGGGAGATAAACAGCTGTCTTTTTTTTTAATCGAGACCGCTGCATGCTTGGACATTTAATGACAGCGTGCGCATTCATTATGGAACGCTGGATGCTGACCTTCTTCAGAAAAATGTGAAGGGGTGAACTATTATTTTCTAGTAGAAATTAAGAACTGCATTGTGCCTTAATGTGGATGTTCCTCTCTAAAGCAGTTAGTTCTCTTCAGAATGCTCAATCTTTGAAATGCCTTCCTTCAATAACTTAAGTAGCTTTTTTACTCAGCTTGTGGTGTGGAACCATGTGAAGTCCCTGGTCAAACCACACCTGCTGGACAGTTATAAAGAGAAACATTACAAGGAGAAAAAAAAATAGGGAGTATGTTTTTAATTAAAAGGACATATAAAAAAAGTGATTTACAGGATAACAAAATAAAATATTATAGCTCTTTTCCATAAAAAAATATGGTTTTGCCCTCCTGAACTGGAGCAATTGTCATATTCCTGGTAGGTGAGGAACGCTCAGCTGTCATAGGAAGTCTTCTGCCTGTATGTCCCTTTTACTTTGCATACAGTTGTTCATTACAGCTCCCAAAGTATCTGCCAAATATTCTGTTCCCCTTTCACAGGTAGTGTAACTGTGGCACAGCAAAGCAGCATGACTTGATAAATCCAGATCATGTGTCCCGTCTAATGTCTTAACCACCGGAAATTCCCTGCCAAGATTGGCTGTCCAGGTTATCTCCTCAGGAAAAGATTTCTAAATTTAAAATATAAATGAAACTCAGTGAAAAACCCAGGCCTGGATGCAGCTGCAGAGAAGTGGGGAGGATCTGTACAGCAGCATGAGCTTCCCGGTGCTCTTCAGGTCAGGATCACAAATGTGGCACGTGGAGATGCTAATGGTGTGAGGATGCAGCCCTTGGACACCCTGTCCACCTTTTTATGTTGGCTTTTATAAAATATGAGCCTAAAGAGTTCCTCAGTCATTTAAGGAAACAGAAAAACCACAGCTCAGGCCCTCCTCACAAAACCTGACGATGCAGTACAACAGAAATCCAGACTATGACCTGAAAGAAGGGTGTAGTGAGGTGGGGGTCGGTCTCTTCTCCCAAGTAACAAGCACTAGGACAAGAGGAAATGGCCTCATGTTGCACCAGGGGAGATTTAGATGGGATATTAGGAAAAAATTCTTCACTGAAAGGGTTATCAGGTGCTGGAACGGGCTGCCCAGGGAAGTGGTTGAGTCCCCATCCCTGGAGGTATTTAAAAGATGGGTAGACGAGGTGCTTAGAGACATGGTTTAGAGGTGGACAGGTACAGTTGGACCCAGTGATCTTAAAGGTCTTTTCCAACCAAATGATTCTATGATTCCATGTTTTCTGAGTTTCCCCTTTGGTTTTTTGTACCTGAACTTTGTGGATATAAAGTGAGCAAAGTTCTACAAATAGGGCAAACCCCTCTTTTTTTCCTTTTAGGATCATCAGAATGCTCATCATACATAATTTTTTTTCATTTTAATATAGTCTAAATTTGAGCAAGACTGGTAAGAAATTGCTGTGGCATAGCTGAAACCTAAATATACCAACACTTTCTTTGCTATATTAAGCCTCAGGAAAAAGCTTCTGAGACAAACCATCTACCTTAGGTATTTCTGTGGTCTGTGTCACTGTAGTATCTAAGCATATCACGATCTTTAATAAACTTGTTTCCATGTCCTTTGTTGGTAGAAAGTGGTATTATTCCCATTTTACACAGTGGGAAACAGGACAGAGGTTAAATAACTTGTCCAGGGTAAGAAAGCAGGCATTGGGGTCACACTTTCTCTTTTAAGGGCAAAAGCCCTTTCTCCTCCAACAGCTTGGTGAAAGCTCAGAACTTTTCTTCTTTCTTGAGTAAATAACAAAAGGAGCATACTTGAAGTCAGAGCACTCCAACCTGAGAGCCTCCAGTAACAGCCAGGCTAACAGGGTCTCGCACAGCGGGTGCACAACACCAGGCAGGTCCCATCAGTGTCAGTGGGGCTACCGACATGCTTCAGCGTCTCCACCAGCCTTGGTAGGTGGGACCCAAATGTGCAGTAAGCCCACACCACAGTGCTGACTCGCAGTGAAAGGATGACACTGCAGAGGCTGTTTGTGCAGGTAACATCAGTCACAGCTGACTGATACCTGAAGTCTGGGTTGGTTTAATTATTCTGTAACTGGCAGAAGGATAGCACTAGGTACCTTCCTAGAAAGCAGCACCTATGGAAAGACATCAAAAGGTGCTTTAATATAAACATAGATGATGTTTCCTTTGGATTTTTTAGCAAACTCTCTTCTTGGTGGCTACCCCAGTGGTCTCTTTCTCCCTTTCAGTGCTCAGCTGTTAACATTTTTTACAGTCCTCTAATACCCATATTTTTATTTTCCCCTCAGTCCCTTCAAGTTTTTGACTTAAGGGCCAGTTACAAACCTTACACAATTACAGACAAGGGTGTTGACTTTCCTGGGTTTCAGATTTAACCTATGCTGGAGATCGTCCCCTCCTCTGGACAGCACTAAATCTTTCCTGCCAGAGATAACTAGTCCTTGGGGCTCATAGCTGTACTTTTGAGGAGAAAAATGTTTACTTTTGGAATGGACTAGATTGCACCACATGGCAGGTAATTTCAAAACCTTTTCAAGGAAAGCATCCCCTGGGGTCCACCTCAAGGCCTTCACCTGTAAAGGACGCAAGGCAGCAAGTGATGATATCAATACACCTCCATTATTTTCCCAGGGAGCAAAGCGGTGAGGCTCAGTGGTGCCACAACCTGCCCGAGCTGCAGCTTGAAGGGTTCGTTGTTTAAGTGGAAAAGGAAGGGTCTTTCTCCAGTTATCCTTTTAACTCCATAATTCAGGGAATTTATCAGAGACCCGCATGGAAATCTCTGGGTTGGCCCCGTTGAACAACCCTGTCTGTTGGCCAGGCATCGGCTCTGTGAGCAGCACATTAAGCTGACGCGGTGAATAGATTTTTGTAGAGAGAGGTAAGTGCTTTGCTACAGTGCTGTCTTTACTAATGTATATTCTTCTGCTTTCCATCAAACAGTCAATGAAGGCTCAGGTGAAACCAATCAAAAAGAGACATCGACCTGTGACATTTGCCAGTTTGGGGCAGAGTGTGACGAAGATGCAGAGGATGTTTGGTACAGTAATTTTGTCTACTCTTCTATTTTAATGAATGTTTTATTATTTAAAGGTACTGTGGTTTAGAAAGCATTAAAAAAATTAGATATTCAATTTTCTGCACCCAGAGATTCATCACACAGTGATTGAGGTGGTTATTACTCTGAAAAAATGTATAAAAGAGTCTGGTTTATAATTTTGGAACATGCACGATTTAGACAAAGCCTAGAAACACAGTTATCCATTTTGTTGCTGCTATAACTTATGTTATTCCATCTGGGGTTTTACAGCTTTATATGTCAGTAAAAATAGAATTGGGAAAAATAATTGACCTAAAGCTTTTCCAGTTAAAAAGTATCATTAGTATTATCATCATGTTAATTCATATGCGGCATTAGAAACGCTGCAAAATCTGTCTTGATTTTTCCTAGTTGCTGGAGTTGAAGACCTAAGCCTCAAATGTTTGAAATAATTACTGTACATTTAGAGATTTTCTCAATGGAAATAGTTTTATGTTTTAAAAGAGATTTCAAAAGTATTCATTTTTTTTAAATTATTTTAAACCTTAACCACATAAGCTGAAGGGAAATAATTCTATGTACTCAGATTTATTTTTTTTATTTTTCATTTTGCCTAGAAACTATGTACATATATATTACCTATACATTAACTATCACATAAACTAATAATTTGATTGTGATTTTGGAACAGCCAATAGATAAAAAAAGCCTCTATTCACAGAGCTGTAATTCTAACACTGCCTTAATGCCAAGCTTCATATTTCTATCTAAGTAATTAATACAAATTTAGAGAGACAACAAAATAATCATGCAAATGTTAGAGCTGTTGTCTGGGTGATGCTTCTGAAGCTGTGGGCTGGTGGTAGCTAAAGGATGGATACAGAAACTGGGCAGTGAGATGTCAAGAAAGCAATATTGCCCAAACTCTAATTTGTACGATAGGAACGGAGCAGAGAGAGGAGTCAATGAATGAATGAATGAATGGTGAATGTGATAATTGGGCCCAGTGTTGGGCATCTGACCTCATCCAGGCAAGGCATCCATGCACTGTTGGTCAGGCATGAGATTATGGACGATGTTTCTGCTCTTCAGTGAAGAAGCTTAGGAATATGGTCATCCATTTGTGCTCGTTTTGGGTTTGCCTTGCCAGACTTTTAATAACCGCTGGTTCTAGTCTTTAAAAAACAACAAGTAAACAAACCACAGAAGCCTTGCTCTGGCTTCAGTCAGCAAAAGAAATTGTGGTGTTGAAAAACGGGAGCAAGACACATCATGGTTATAGGTTTGCAATAACATAATGAGATATGTGTGGAAGAAGTTGCTTAATTTTGACTTTGCTTAAGGACATTACGCCAGGTATCAGGATTTTCATTGTCTCCTTGGCCAGTTGTCCTTGAGAGTTTTGGTGGTGCAGTGTAGAAACAAAACCAAGGTAAAATTAATATATCAAAATTCACAGTCTAGTGCTCATGTTTTCATAATTAAGTGCACTTCCAAATTGGAAGGCAGGAGAAGAGAGGGGCAAGGAATAAAATTAGCTACAAGATAACATTATTAATCATTAGCACTGAGTAGCAGTGTTTATTTTTTTTCCAGAAATAGCTCGATAAAATAGCCTGATCCAACTTAACCCAGTAATGTTCCCACTGCAGCTTTTGCGCTAATTCCTCCCGTTTGAAACAGCTTGGCTTATATGGAGCAGCGTAATGACTGCAGGAGCTGAAGTTCTCAATCTTTATTGACAGCCGGTCTTTCTGCGGGGGAGGACACTTCTTGGGGAGGGAAGCAGGGAAGGGCATTTACTAGGAAGTTGCTACCAGACAAACTGTTAAAAGGCAGGGAAGCAGGGAAGGGCATTTACTAGGAAGTTGCTACCAGACAAACTGTTAAAAGGCAGGAAAGCAGATTTCCAACCAGAAGTACAAAGACCATGTAAAGCCTGTTAAAGGTCTGCTTTGAAGTAAATGACTTCATATGCCATAACAGAGCCCTGCTTTCCTATCCCTTCCCCTGATTAGTCTTGGATAAACGTCTTTCTAAAAAATGAGCCTTCTGGGTGTTAGCTCTTTGTTATTCTTATTTCTAGAATAAAAGCGGACTATGTATGGGGGACCTAGATCCCTCTTTCCAATGTACATTAATTGAATTTCCATGTTTGGCACCAGATAGACATATTCCCCCACTCCCCTGCCAAGATTTGGTGTGCAGAAAATGTCCTTAGATTAAGTGGGAAAAGAAATCTCAGTTTATTATTCGATCACTATTTTTATGCGGATCAAATTTCAGACATAAGCAGGGCTCCTTCAGCTATCTCGCCTGAGATGAGGTTTGTAAAATCCAAATGGGGTCAGTGGGTCCCAGTGGCCCCAGGACCTGTTGCTACAGGGTGATGAGCCCAGCACCGGCAGTGTCCCCTTATCAATCAGAAACAGTCTGAGGGTGCAGGGTCAATGCCTGAGTCATTCCAGGTAAGAGGGATGCAAGCTGGTAGCAGAGCCAGACCTCAGAGAGCTGGAGATATGAGGCTGGCTGTTCGCCTAATATTTCTAGGGTGCCAGCGTAGATCAGAGAAGAGAGCACAGGTGTGATAGCAGATGTGGTTGGGCTGCTGATGATTTAAAGTGACAATTAACATTATTCTGCATTGCCACAGTCTGTTATTCTGCAGTCCCTTGTCTCTGGTTTAACTCTTTTTTTTGTTTTGTTTTTTTGGTTTTTTGTTTATCCGTCGCCAGTTGTCACTCAGCTAAATTGTGCTATTGTACCATGTCACCATTATTTTTAAATCTTTTTATTTGCATATAAACCAATCTGTTAATGGCTAGACTCCTGGGATTCTGATAGGGGGTTTGGCACATAGAAGGCTACTCGAAGGGGTAAGGTATGCGTGTGAACATTTTCTGGAAAGTACAAAGAAAAGGCAGAAAAGAAGCCACTGTAATAACAGGTTTTACACGGCATGGTAAAGCACACATGTATTATTATCCTATTCTGCAGTCTAATATCACGAGAGTGAATGCAATTTGGCATTCCATTAGTGAATCTCTTTCTCTAGGTTAAAAACAAAGACTGTTCAGTTGAAAGTCTTTAACATCTTGCTACTTTAATATGTGAAAGCTTCTTGTCACTAAGAGGATTGTGTATTACTGGCATTATTCCCACCTTTAATGCATTTTGCACCAGTGGGCTTCATGAATATTTAAAGCAGGGCAGTGGCTATGCTCTTTAGCACTGGATTGCAATCTATTGGTAAATCAGACATTTGGTGTTGCTTACTTTGGGTTTTTTTTTCTGAGCTGGCTAAGGAATAATTGATTTTGTAAGACAGGGCTACACAACATAACACCCCGAGAGATATACTTAAAAGGAAATGAAGAATGAAGCGTAACATTGTGAACCGTGGTGTATTTCTAAGATCTTCCAAAAAGCATCTATGAAATACTCACTCGCTTTATATAAATAGTACTCACCAAATGGAGTGCCTGCTCATCTGCTAAAGTGGCTTAGTGTCAGTGCATAACCATGGCAGAAACCTGGATTCCAGTATTAATCTCCCTCTTTATGGGCCACTGAGGAAATAAGAGCACTCTCTACACTGGACAAGCCGTGGCTTGGATAGATCTTGGGCAGCTATTTCAGAGGTCCATGATGTGTCCAAGTAAGTGGAAGGAGATAAATAATAGGAAAAACCCTTGTGTTGAATTTTCTGTTGGAAAACACCAAGAAGAGAGGACAGGAGTATTTTCTTAAAACAAGATTAAAGCCTGCAAACCTTTGACTTGTAGACTTAATCAAAATCAAAATGATGAATTGGGGTTAAATATGCATGCTTTTCCTTCGAATTTCAATATCAGCAGGTCAGACAGCAGCAGTCTCGAAGTGCAGGATTGCCCAGAATAAGATGCAGTTTGCGAGCTATGATAGACACACCGAGATGTATAACATGCTCGGGAGAGAGCGCTTTCCCTACAGCCTGGCGGTGCCCAAGGAGGTGAGGAGGCCTTCTCTGCAGATTGCTCCTCTGCCTTCCTCTTCCCCACTCCTGGAGGTTGCAGGTGGAGGAGAGAGGGAGCAGAGATCCCTGGCGGGAGGTGCCTGACCTAGAATGGGCCACTCAGAGGTTTGCACCACTGATAAAAAGGGGCATAAATACCCCTCCTGCTCCCCGCAACTTGGTCCCACATACCTCAAGGACTCCTCCTTGGCTGAGCGTAGGGTTTTGTGCTCTGCCCTAGGCACCATGCTTGTGGTAGGCGACTTTCCTCCCTCCTCCTGAGCCTGGCCCATGCCGGAGGGGCCTTTTTCATTTCTCCCAAGTGGACAAGGATCCCACCAGGCAGGTTCAGCTCAGGAGCAGATGCTGAAGCCGTTCTGTGGGGACACTGAGTTCCTGATGACACAAAGCTGGGAGCTTGGAGGAAGGCATCCAGGCTTGAATGAAGGAGCTCGGCGTGTTCAGCGTCTAGGTCAGTGGGTGAAGGGAGGAGCATCTGTCCCAGGCGCGCGGTGCGGCTGGGTGGTATTCCCAAGCGAGGTGATGATGTTGCAGCAAAATTACAGCAGGTCCCTTGTGTCCTGTGCTTCTTTCTGCATGGCTGGGACAATAAACTCCACTTACCCACAGCAGACAGTCGCACACACAAAACATATTAAGAAGATGAACCATTTCAGTCCCTTGCTTCATATTTTACTGCTAATCACTGATATATATAGTTTGGGTAAATGCTCCTATAAGGGACGTGAACAGTCTGCAACACATGAGGGTGGCGGAGCTGCATTCTCATGCAAATAAGCAGCGCTGTACATGGGAGATATTTGTGCAAATCATGCAGCTGCCATCAGCAGCGACCCCTACAATCAATATTGCTCTAGCAATCAATATTTATCTTTATTATAGTATAGAAAGAAAACATATAAGAGAAACTAATGATTTTGCCAGCTGCTTAATCCACACAGCAATTAGGTCAGTCAGCTTTGGGTCCCTTCCCCCTTCAATCAGTTGCTCTCAACCAGAGCATCTGCAAACAAGATGCTGTACTACTATAAAGTACTAAAAGGTAGCTTGAAAACTCACATATATTACACGGGTATTGGCTGCTTCATGTTCAGCAGCGTGTATAATAACTATGTGTGACCTACTTGTTCCAGATACAGAAAAAACGAGCTACTTTAACATCTGCAATGTCCCGTGCATTATACAGTAGATATATTGCTGTTTGCTGCTGCTCTCCTTTCTCTTTTAGAGAAAAAGTAGATCTTTGTTCATGGCTATGTATAACACTTAAACATCCTCATTGGACTTGTGGTTCAAATGAACACAGAAATGGAATAATATCATTTAAAAAAGCAGCCCTGCAAAGACTTACATTTCTGCTTAACTTGAGATCATACCTAAGGCACAAAGTGAAGCTGCCACTGCATAAATCTTCACATGGAGCTTAGTAGTCACGTCTAATAACAGTCCAGGCAAGGGTTTACAGAGGAAAGCAGAGGGACCACAGCACGCAATCTCTGCATTGCATAGCAGGAGACGGCTCTTACACCCTTGTCACTTATATTAGCCCCAGCCTAGTAGCAGAGCTGCCTCCAGTGTCTGCCCAGAAATTAGCCCAGTTAACTGTAAACATTTAATTTGGTGCATGTTCTATGGGTAAAAGATTTGAAATAAAGAGAAGGCAGCTGACTTCTAGTGTAACTGTTGAGACATCATGTTGAGATAACTGTAGAGATAGAATCATAGAACCGTTTAGGTTGGAAAATAGCTTTAAGGTCATCAAGTCCAACTGTTAACCTAACATAGATACCATATAGTGGGCTAAAAGTCAGCAATACTATAAAAAAAAATAGCCCAGGCAACAAGATTTGTATTGGTAGTTGGTCAATGAAGCATTTGCAAAGAAAGACAAAACATTGGGAACATTAGAAAAAGCAAGATGACGCCCACCTCTCCATACGTGATATTTTAATTATTAAACCTGCTCAGAGGAAGGGCCAGGTTGGTGGCTTTCGCAGGAGGCTGGCCAGCCAGACCTGCTGTCTGGGGCATGAGACCTGAATAGAGAACCTGGACATGTTCCTTCATTTGAGCTATGGAAAGAAATGCCATGTGAACTGGCACAAAAGCAGGAAAACTAGCAAAATACAAAATTGTAGCTTGAATTGTCCACAGCACAAATGAGAAGAGAGCTTCAGCAGTTTCAGCTTAGGTGAAAACTTACTAGCAACCACTGTCTAGACATCATGTAAGAGTCAGAAAATAAGGTCCCCAGGTGAGCATTGCATGAACACCACAGTTTCTATCAGGTTTCTTGTTTGCAAGCTACTGAGATTTTGTAGGACACTTTCAGTGGGCAGTGCCAACTTAAAACTAGCCCAGGTGAAAAAGTGACTTTGTGCCCAACCATAGCCAGAGAAAGATCCCCACTGCTTCTAAAAGACCTTAAATCAAGCCAAAAATACAAGGGTTTCCTCTTTCTCAGTAATGAGTCCGCAGAAAGAGCAAGGCAAGATATGGGAACAAGAAGTTAGCTTTATCTTCAGAGGATGTTTCTCTAAGAGCAGCTTATGGCCCAGTCTTTTTGAGGAGTAAGAGGCAGGCATGGGCACATTGTATTTCTAATCTGAATGCAGTACTAGAAAGTGCTTGGCTAGAAACTTAATGCTTGGAAAAATGATGGCTTGTTTGGCCATCTGGTGAAATTGTTTTACTCTACATACATTTTATTTGGGTTTAGTTAAGAACAGCCAGCCATTTTTCCCAGTCAGGTGAGTTTCAAAAAATCACCTTACCATCTTTGCATCCTTCATCCTGTGCCAAAATAGCCTATTTAATTTTGAAGTGAGGCTGATTCCCAACTCCCTTAAGGTGGTGGTTTGGAGAATTTGACCTTTCCATGCATTCAGTCAAGGCAATCCTTCAGAGGCTTATGTTCATTTGACAAACTCCTGCCTTCTCAGATTCTCAGGATTTATTTTCTTAATAACATTCTTAAAAAAAAACCAAACTGGTTTTAACATAAGCTAAGATTGTCTGGAGTTACTTATACTTCATAGTGTTTTATTACCAATATACTTTGGAACACTTTGGTAAATAATTCAGCCTACACAAAGAAATTGGCTATATTTTCTCTATACATCGAGGAAGTCTGTCGTGTAGACTATATATCACAGCTCTAAATATTCTCAGATAAATGCAAACCCACATTGTGTTCAATCTGTACTACTCATCCAAGAAGGTCTTTTAGGGACCCTATATGACACATACATCTCTTCTCGAAAAACTAGAATCCCTAACATTTGGTTTTGTAATAAAAAAGATCTTTTCCAATTACAGCAAAACTCGCTGTTCGTCCAGAGGATAATACCCTACACAGTCATAATGCTTATAGATTTTTTAACTTGAGCTCCTCTTTTCAGATGCTGATCCAAACTCGGTTTTAACTTTCAGAAGGTGAACTTCCAGCTTATGGAAGTCAATGAAAGTTATTCCACTGACTTCAGTGAAACATAAGTTCTCTCCCAGTATCTCTCCAGTATCCCAGGGACATGGTTTAGTTTAGGGACATGGTTTAGTTTAGGGACATGGTTTAGTGGTGAGATGGCAGTGCTAGGTTAACGGTTGGACTCGATGATCTTAAAGGTGTTTTCCAACCAAGGTAATTCTATGATTCTATGGTTCCATAACCATGGAGTAACTTCTCAGTAGCCAGTGGAGTCTTTTGCTGGCAGAAGGGAGAACAGACACTGTCGGAGTGTAAATGCACAGTTGTTCACAGAGTGCAAAGGAATAACTTGGAAATTGTGATGATAAAGGCAGAATTTGGCTTACTGACAGTTGCTTCAGAGGAAATGTTGATTTGTGAAAAGCCAAACATAACTTCTGAGATTTGGGTGTGTGTGTGTGTGTGCCTTGTCTAATCATGGTGCCAAGCTTCTGCAAGAGCAAGACACAAATTCTCCTGAAATTGAAAGGGGGGGGAGGTTTGTATGACATGCGTTATTAGCCTGTCAACATCAGAGTTGAAAAAATAAAAAGCTGCAATAATTTTAAAAGCATGGCTCAAAACAGCCAAATTTTCCTGTTAGATTTCCACAGCCAAGATGCCTACCCTTACGTTCAGCATGTGGTGTGTGGATGGGAAGCATGGAGGCACAGAGGGATGGGCAGAGAAGGCTGGAGGGGTGGACTGGGAAAGGACAGAGGGCTGTGGAAGCAGGGAGAAAACCTAAACCTAAACCTTGCAGCTGGTCCATTTTGCTGTTTGCTGGAGAGCAGGAAGGAACTACAGTGGCTGCCCACGTGCAGGGGCTCGGGGAGGGTTTGGGGAACACTACAGGTGGCAGGGAGGTCCTTCTCACCTGCCTTCCCTCTGCCTGGCTTGGAGGCTGAAATGGGATACCCAGCGTGGAGCAGGTGAATTAAACATTTATATGGCAGGGCCAGCTGGGGAATGTGTAGGGTAGCAACTCAGCTGGCGTGGAAGCTGTGGCTGTGGACCACATTAACGCTGATCTGTGCGTGTGACAAGGGTGCACGTGTGTGGCTAGGCATTGTGTGAGACAGCAACAGCATCCCTCTCTATTTTCAGGAAATTTCCATATGCAGCGTATACATGTGACGGCATGGCAGAGAGCAACCGCTTTATGTGCCCAGTTTAACAGGGGAGCAAAGGAACCCAGGAGTTCTTTTTTTACTCCTCTGACACCAGCTGTGGCTGCGGTTTTCAGTCCTAGGTAGGAAAATGTAGCAGCCTTCCAAGCACCCACCTTTATTTGCATTTGGAGGAATGGTTTTGGCAGTCTGTTTTGTGCTCTTGCTGCAATACAGGGTATTGTAAAGATCACACCTGGCTCCTTTGCGGGAGGTACGCAAAAGGATGCCTCTTGGCCCTGCAAGGGCAGAGCTGTGCGCGGGTGCTCTGAGGCAAAGCCACCACTTGGTTGTGTAACCCCATGGCTGGGAGAGCCTGGGCTCACCAGGTTGTGAAAGTGCACACAAGGGATAATATGATAATGCACATCAAATATTAATGTGCATTGACTCATAATCGTCTGTGTACATCAGGGCATTACAGCATGAAAGAGAGAGTGCAGAGACCTTGGAGAGCAATGCGCTTTTGCACCTTTTATTTTCCTGTTTTCTTTTCCCCTTTTTGTTATTTAAGAATAAGCTTTCCTCCCTCCCTGGCCCCCCATTTAGCCAAAGTCATACCCTAGTAGTAAACTGAGCGGTGCCTTCATGACAGCCTATTTAGTCGCAATAAAAAGCCGATTGGCCTAATGCGCAATCAAGAAAGGAGTGACATTTATTGCTTGGGTTTTATGATGCTGTGCACTGAGCAAGATTTGGAGCCTTACAGTGCCTTCAGGGGGCAGGAGATCACCAGCAATGAATTGTATTTATACCTTTTCCAATTTCCTACTAGCATTTTAGCAATAAATAGACTGTGTTGTTATTGAGTTTTATGTAAGTATGTTTACGAAAGCAGGAATACAACTTTGTAGCTCAGAATTACATGTGTTGGCTAAATAGATCAGGAGAGAGAATAACTATGTAAAGCACTGTGAAAGCACTTTCCAATTTATTATCAAATGTCTTAATAGAATGCTTCATCTCTTCCATCCCACTTTACGTTAACTATTAAATTAAAACTGCATCCATTGCAGAAGGTCGGAGGCTCCTTCACACACCCATGTTGGAACATCAAGGCCACAATTTGTTCACACATCTAAGCCATTAAAAATACATCCCATGCATTAAATATGAGCCCAGGGAGAACTCAATAGGAGCTGACGTGCAGGGCTGACCCCAGTGCTCACAGCCCCTGCGGGGTGGCAGGTGTCCCTTCCCCACAGCGTCCATCTCCTGCCCCGGTCCTTTCCCACGTGCAAGTCGCAGCTAAAAGCTTGTGTGACGTGTGGCCAGATGTGCAGACTTAATTGCCGTCTCTCAGCCTGCCCGTTTTGTAATGAAGCTCTCCCAAGCGGAGGAGCACGAGTGCCCCAGGGACACTCGTCCCAGCCAGGGTGCAGTGCTTGCGGCATGTCCCTCCTGGGAGCTGCAGGCGGATTCCACTGATCCCCATCCCAGACCTGAAGAGGCTTACTCTCCTCTTGTTAGTTTGCTGGCAAGGACATGTCCTTGAGACGGCACATTTCATTCATTCATTCGTCTTCCTTTCCCTGGCAGCGGTACTTTCCCCTGGGGCTCGCTCCTAAAGGCAGCTAGCCACTGCGGTCATCCTGAGACAGCAAGAGGAGAGGCAGCATCCCCGGTCAGTAGTAATACCTGGTTTTGTACAGCAGCTTTCACCTACAGACCTGAATACTCCGAGGCAAAAAGAGGGTTACTGCTGCGCTCTCCTTCTTGCACGTGCAGCAGTTTGCTTGGGGTTGCATCTGTCCCAGACTCATACCTAAGGGCCGAGATATCTTTTTGTTGCTGTGCAGGTTGACATGAGGTTATCTGGCCTTTTTTCTGCCTGTGCAGGAGGTGCAAACAAAGCCTGGAGGAAAGCCCAGAGTATCCTCCTAAAATTTCATTAAATAGCTAGGCTGGATTTTGTTTTGTAATTTGAGTCACCCTACCAAGCAGGGTAGCCTGGAGTACGCAGCCAGTTCAGATGGTGCTGCCTCAGGGAGGTCTCGTCAGAAGCGGGAGGCGCACGTGTTTGAGGACAGAGAGCAATTTATGGTGAGAGTTACTCTGACTTTGCACGTGTGGAGGGAGTCTTTACAAGGAGGAATTATTTTACCATCATTTTCTTCTCACTAGTTTTAGGAAGGTTGTTTCTAAGCCTTGCCTTCCCCACTGGCAGTGGATGGCTCACATGCTGCGTGGGATGAGGCTTGCAAGGCACTGGTCTCTGCTGGCAGGAGGGCTGTCAACCCTTTAGTCATGCTGGTAAATCAGAGCCTGCTTTCAGAAGTAACTTCTGGTGTAGGTAACAAAGCTGTTACCAGAAATTTGCCATTGGTCCCATCCCGGTTGGTACCACAGTTCTCCATGAGCAGACCGAGCTTTGCTGCGTGGCAAGGTCCGTGCCAGGACCTGCAGCTAAGATGGTTGTCCCGTGCTTCCCACCAGATGTTGCAATCTTCCCCCTGGCTGTTGCAGGCCGGGGTGAAACGCTGGGATTCGTGCGAACAATTCTCATTATTCTGCTGGCTTCAAGATAGGAGCGAATGGTATCAGCAGTCTGAGGCACACAGCGATAAAACGTTCGTGAAGGACGGCCTCAAATGTTTACAGAGGGAGAGAAACAGTCAGCAAAGCTTTGTTTTAACACAGACTATAGAGACGTGAAGGACACCAAGCGTAGGCAGACCATAAAAAGGCATTTATTTTATTCTATGGGCTTTAAATAAACTTCACACGTTAGATACCTGCAGACACTTGAATTGGCATGTGAACAGAATTAGAATTTTCTTCTCTAGTTACACAGCTAACGTGAGGATTTTTCCATCGCTCTTCAAACCCAGTCGTCAGCCTTGTAATTCTCTAGTTTCTCCGTTTGCGTTTAAAGCATCTAGTCTTGCAAAGACTGCTTTACACAACTTCATTCCTTTTAAATAGGAATGATATTTAAAAAAAAATAAAATGAGACATTTATTTTGCCCTAAAGGTGTTAGCATACAATTCAATGTACTGCTGAGGGCACTAGAGGCATCGGGAAGCCAGATGAAGGTCAGATTATAATTGGTGCTTTGAATTGTAAGAGGGAAGCAAAGGTGAAATTTGTGATGTTTTTTGTCGAAAACTTAGTAAAGAAAGTTACGGGGAAAAAAAAAAAACGAAAGGACAATTAGGAACCAAGTTGGAGTGTCTTGCACAGCAGATTAAAGCAGTTTCCATGAGCTGCAGTCTCCAGAATGAAGCCTTGAAAACTGGCAGAGCGTAGGGCCAGCTCCTCACCGAGCTGCGCCGGGAAGGAGCCGGCGCCTGGGCGGCTCTCCTCACAGCTGTAAGGCGAGGTGCCGCCGGGAGCAGGCCCTCAAACCATTTTGAAACAACCTCCAGGAGCTGTCGTAACAAATGCGCTCTGAAAAATCCGTACGTATTTTTAAGCATCGCCAGTCGCTCCCTGCTATTGAGGAGCAGCAGCAGCGTGGCAGCTGTACGGCGATTGCCCTGGCTCCGCGCTCCAGCTAGACTCCCAGATCATGTTGCATGTGGTGTGCAAGGAAGGGCAGCAATAAATATATTCGCCACTTCAGTGCATTTTAGCTTGACATATGTCCAGTAAACAATATTTTGGTCTCTTGCAGTCCAAAAAAAAAAAAAAAAAAAAAAAAAAAATCACCTAATTATTCAGCACTTCCTTCTGTTATGATGCTTTAGGGTCCTTCAAATCATTTTCATTATGCACTACATAATAATAAAAATCTCTATGCAGTATGCTGATAATTCCGTGCACGGTCTCTGTGATTTCTAATTGTTTGAATAACAGGATGCTATTGAAATGCCATGCAGAAACATTGTGTCACCCTGAGGGAATCAAGCTTTTCTTCTTTTACTCCTGGTGAAGATAAACATTTGAACAGTCAAAATAGGTAAAATATCCCAGGGAAGCCACTGTGAAAAGTAGACGTGCTAAAGCTCTTAGTGCAGAAGCTGGGCTGCAAAGGACAAAAAGGAAAAATAAATTAGATAAATAAATAAATAAATAACATTGCTTTTTCTTCTCTTGTGATCTTAAAGCAGAAGAGAAGCACTAGCAGATCCAGGAAAGAAATATCACATGCTATTTCTGTGCTGCCATTATAAAATATGTATTGTTTATTGTTCTGCACTGCAGCTAAAGTTTTGCATCAGCCTGAAAAATACAGCAAAGTTTGTTTTGAAGGAGACAAGCAGCACTTCTGTTCTTTAAGCCTCTTAATGATGTTCTTAAGAGGGTGGTGATAAGATTTCAATCTCCTGGCAAGCACTGGCAGGTTTTAGGGTATGATTCATAGAAGGAGTAAAAAATTGTGTGCCTGTGTGCATTATGAATATATTTTATATACGCTGTTTTGTACGTATGTGTGTCTGTGTACCTGCTGTTCAGCTGTACATGAAACCAAGCGACGATGCCAGGCAGTTTTGTCTCCTGGCTGGAGGCATCTCTTGGTGCCACCCTCTTGGGCTGTGCTCCACGCACTGCAGAGCCCGCTGCAGCCTACCTGAGCTCGGCCCAGCTACCAAAAGTCCCTGGTGACTCTCTGTGGAGGGTGCCAGGACTTTACACTAAAATTTACCTCTCTGTAAAAAGGTTATAATAGTACCAAGCCATTGCTGCTATTAGGGCTGTACGAGATTACCATAAATCTTAATGGGGTACTTGTAAATGGGCTGAGGGTCAGAGGGAGAAGCTGGTACTTAGGTGGTCCTTTTGACATTGGTGTCAAAGTGGAGGTGCATGCAAACCCCCCTGCAGCAATCCAATTTAGCTGCCTGTGCATGCGGGCAGCTTTGAGGATGACTGACGTGGCACCGAGGTGGGTAGCAGAGGTGACCCGTCGCTGCCCCCCAGACAGGGGCGTCGCAGGCAGCGCGCTGTAACAGGGCGCGATGCAGTGGCACGCAGGCGGCCTGACCGGGCTAGCTGAGCTCCCGGCGGCGGTGGATGCGTGTGAGCGCAGGTCTGCCCTGCCTGGTTAACCTTGCCAGTGTCTGCTTAGAGCTAGTTCAAGTATCTCTGCGTGGCGTTGTGTTGAGACATATTAAACATACCCAAAGCTGCCTGGGTAAACGAGCGCTCCCACCAGCCTCCTGACACACAGCTGAACCACGGTACAATGCGTGTTCGAATGTTGAGGCGTAATGTTAAGCCTGGCTTCATTTCAACTTGCCTGCTGGTAATGTCAACAAAGGTGCCCCGTGTACCAGAAAGAAAAACCTTGCAGGAATCCAAATGATAGAGGAGGCATTTGGGACTGATTGCCAGGCTCTTTATGGAGGCGTATACTGCCAGGTTAGCTTTAAATGGGCGTTTAATGTCCTGCTTGGAGGGGCAGGGGGCTTGGAGAGGACCGTTCTGACATCCGACCAGAAATTTTGAGTTTCTGATCATTGTTTTCAGGTCAGAACAGAGGAAGATAAGAAATCTCTCTGGTGGAAATATCATAAACGTACGGCAATCGTGTTTTTATTTATACACTGTTTTATGGCAAAGGGAAGGCTTTGGGCTTTTTTATGCTGCAAAATGTTGTTGGTTTTTTTCTTTGCTTTTTTATTTTTGCCTGGAGAAAATATATGACATGTTTAAAATGATTGCAGAATGGAACATCACTTTCCCTGTAAAATAGTGCTCACTGAGACATGGTGGGATCTCACACTTGACCAAATTAGCATATGCGCTCAAATATCAGAGCTCTGACTAGTAAAAATAACACTAGATTTGCATTTGCATTTCCACATTTTTAGCTGTCGCTTCCCTGTCTGTTTGGTTTTATGCCTTTTTTCTTGACTGACAATTCTCTTTGTGGCAGATTTATTGCTGTTCTGCTGTTTGGACCCTGTAATCAACTAGACACTTGGCTGAAGACGTTAGTCATTTCATTAAGTACTTTTTTGCAGATATCTCAGACACAATTTTCTGTTGCTCTGGTTCCAAAAAGCAAATGACCCATGGCCAGCAAAGTCTGAATATGAATCTTTAATGAACAGAGGTAGTACCAACAATGCGCTCAGGTTTCCAAACTGCAGAGGGCTAATTAAAAGATGTTGAATGGGGAAGAGCTGCCATTGCCATCTCGCTCTGACAAAAATGTGCCCGCATCTGTTCCCAGTAAAACCGCTCTTTTAGAAGCATTGTCTCATTTATCCTCCTTCCTTCCCATCAGACCTACGTAGGAAACCTTCCTCGTGCTACACGCAGGTATTTCATAGTAAATTTTTTGGATTATTTTTCAGTAATACATTGCTGAAAACAAAGATTGAATAGTTGTCTTAGGAGTAGAGATAAAGCATGGAGTGGTGGGGGTTTTTTTTCATCGCTGTGTCACTAATGATTATACTTTATTCATGACCTAAGGAAATATAATTATAGCATTCCCATACATTTCATGGGCAAAGAACCATTCTCTCCTTTTTTTGAGACACCTACTTAAAACACTGTTCCTCCCTCCGGGGACAGTCTCTCATAGCCATGAATCCTGTCTTCAGTGGCGTGGTCTCCGCAGGCAAAGGTACTCTCTGTGCCCAGAAAACAATACCATATGTTATTTGCAGAAGAGTGGGGAGTTAGGAGCCTGTGCACTCACCAGTGTACTCACCCGTGCCTAGTTTATTGACCCCGTCAATTTTTACAGAGACTGATCCAACAGAAAGCCAAGCTGGCAACTCCAGCTTGGGCAAGCAGCCTGGTGCAGCACATTGCCATCACTGCTGGGATGCAGACCTCTCTGAGGTCTGGGCAGCTTTTTTTTATTCGTGGTGAAGATCTGTACAGGAGCTAAACACTGGTCTGCTTCTGTGCTCTTCTCTCATTTCCCTGGGAAGAGGAGAAGCATGTTACGCAGGTGGAATAGTGACAACCACTCCCAAAATGCACGCGGGTTCCCCTGTGCTGTTCAGTACGTTTATTGCAGTTACTGTCTTGACGGAAGCTCGCAGACAGAAGTGCAATGACTTGTACCCTACGAGTCAGTAGCAAGGTACAAGGAGGTGCCAGTCAGCATCTTACCTGCCACAGGCTTGGTTCAGCTCTGCCAGCCCTCCCATAGGCAGCCCGGGGGGCTTCTCTGCCTGTCAGCTAATATCACCTCTGCCTGAGGGACCTCCCAGTTCTGCCAGGACACGATGTTTCCATCAGAGGGTCCACCAATGTCACCCAGCTGTGCTGCAGGATGTGCCTGGGGGAGTTAGCATAAATCCCTCGAGGAGGTGCCCAGGTTTGCCTGTTGTCTTTTTAGTTTGTTTTGATTTTTTTTTTTGCTTTCATGATCACCGAAATAACTAAGTGGATTGCTGGATGTTCAGCTCCTCCAAGGTTTTCATCATATGAAATGAAATGGAATAAAATAAAGCGTATAAAAGAAGTGGAATTCATCAGAGACTATCATAATGACCTGGAAGAACAGACACAAGAAAGTGAGCCTTGTTTAATGATTGCTTTCAGTGACAGCCCAAATTTTAATCAATTAATATATAAGCCCATTACTTGAAAGATGTGATGGGCCTGTGGGAGAGCATTCAGTATTTTTTCCTTTCTCAGGGGACCTGCAGGATATCGGCTGACATCTTGCTAGCACTCCTTCCTCACAGATGCTTTTAAAGCTGCTTTTCTGACTGCAAAAATTGTAGTTAAGCCTTACACATGTATTTTGTGTATGCTCTTGGGTACAGTTTCATCCTGTGACCCCCTAGGAGATCTCATTGACCTTCTCACAGCTTCTTGAGCCCGAGGAAAGCTCAGTCAGCCTTTATATTGCCAAGCTTTCTTCAGCGCTACACTTAGGAACACAGAAACCAAATAGATTTATTGCTATAACTATAATCAGAAGTCATAGCCAGGATGATAAAATAGTCAAATGATCAAATTACTTAAAATTAGAGGCGTACTGAAGTGCCTTAGGGACTGAGAAGCTGCAGGCAGGCAGCCGGCCTGCCAGTCAGCCCCATAACAGCAGGATGCGTGTTTCCAGCCCCACACAGGCAGGGGGGCGTGGGGGGACCCCGGAACCAGTACGGCCAACAACCAAAAGAGATGAGGCTGAGGCCACTCGGGTTTTGTCATTTGTGAAAGAATGAGCAGGTAATGGGGCAGATCCTGGACATGGCCAGGTTGTGGGTTGAGCATGAGAGGGGAAGCGCAGGCACTGGGTGCTAGCTAGGAGCAGGACAGGATTTCTGGGCATGACAAGTGTTGGGGCAAGTCTCTCTTTGGGGTAAGGGATTCCTGTGTCCTGCAGGATCTGAAGTCTTCAACACTATTTGGACTCCCACCTAATGTATGCCCTTGGGTCCACGCAGGGATGTCACAGTTTGGTTCTGCTTGTTGAATAGGAGACGGTCCCACTTCTGTGTTTTATAAGGCTTCAAGAAGTGAAGGCACCTTTACCTATGGCTGTAGGATTTCATTTAAGCAAATATGTTAAGTGCCGTTCATTTCGTATTTGTTACATCGCCAGTGGATCCTGCTTAAGGATGATGTACACTCTGGCCATGTGTGCCTACGCATGCACGTTCGGAGTAAATGCCCCACCTTTTTCTCTATAATTTATTCTTCTGGACTTTGGGGGCATGGATGAAAGGGCAGACTGCTTGTTCCTCTAGTTTGAAAAAATGTGTTTGAATACACTGTCATTTTCTCTGATAAGAGAGCACTATAAATTAAACAGAATCAGCAACCCAGGCACATTCATCTTCCTGATGTAATCCTACCTTTAGCATTTCCTGACATATATTTGATGTTGACTTAATTGTGCAGCCTTAAAGTAGGATTTGAGTATATAAGTGCCCAAGCAGTAAGAAACTGCAGATCAAGCTAGAAGCTGTCCTCTGATAACTGTGCAAGGGGCATATGATGCACAGATCCTTACAGCAAGGAGATGAGGGGGACAAGTTTACTGTCGTGGTTTTTTACCACCCATCTAGTCAACCCTGAAAATCAGGCTTCACACGGGAAATCCTATAAGACTTGGGCATATAGTGTCATCCCAAGGTTGTCCCTTTCTGCTCTCCTTGCACACGAGAGCAATCTGGTACCAGCACAAGTAGCGCCTGGTCCATGGTGCTCGTGTGGTGCCTCCTCTTAATGCAGTGTGCAGCCACAGAGATCTTGCTTGGAAAGAAAGGCTGGTCTTGCAGTTAAGATTTTAGAATGGAGTTGAGAAAAATCTTGGTTCTCTTCTCACTTTTACTGAAGGAGGTCAGAAAAGTCATTTTGGAACTTTGTTTTTTTGGAAGGTATCAAAAGATGCAAATAAATGCCTAATGGGCTCTGAAATGGTCTTTGAAATCAGTGGGAGATAGGACTCTGAGATTTCAGAAATCCCATGCAAAGTGTTTGCATGCATCTTTAAGCATCTAAACACCTTTAAAAATATGTCTCCTAAGTACCTAACTCTGAGCATAGGTTCCTGCATCCCCTAGGCATTTTCAAAATTGCATTCAAAGTTGGGTAGATTTCCCCTAAAGAGCACCCTTTTGTTTTAATTTTCTCGTTGGCTTAATTTTGTCTTGACTTGAGACATAATATATATTAACCTACACTCATTTTTTGTATCAAAAGATAGAGAAGTGAAGCTGTTTCTGAGCTGGTTTATTACAAAAAAGGAGCATATGGCTGATTGTGTCCCATCTGAAATGCAAATGGTAGAGCTACGTGGAAAGAATTGCTAAGATTTGAGCAGTAAATGTTTCCTAATGAACTGAGTTTGACTAAGGTGGGAAGCTGGAAACGGCTGCGGGAAGAAATGACAACAGTTAATATTTCGGTGGAGCAGAACAGTCTTATTCCGCTGATAAGGAGGTTCTTAGGAAATTTACTGTATTTTTTTTCTTATATTCTGTATGTTTGTCAGTGTGGGGAAATTTTTACACAAGGAGGCAGACTTTTTTCTTCTGCTAGTTATGAAATCATGTCATTTAATTTATAACCAGAGCTTTTCACCTTTGGCATCGTTTTGAGCTGAAGTTTTTGGTATTTTGTGAACATTTGGGGCAAATAGATCTACCCAATGTAAAGTCTAAAAGAAGACGAGTACTGGTTCCACTCATTTTCATCACCCTGGGCACGTTTGTGGAGGCCAGAGGCCAAAGGGAGTGATGGAGAAATCTGACCCACGCTGTCTAATTTCCCCTGCTTCTTCTTTCCACCAAGGTTTTTCTCTTGCATATATCCCTCTACACTTCCAGTGGTTGAAGGTGTCCAGAGTGGGAGGTGACCTGACTTTTAAACACTTTCTTAAGTCAAGCAGCAAGGCTGACATTTCCATTACTTAACTTTCCAAAGGGAGAGCTGTGAAGTCGGCGCTGTGAGGTTCAGCGCAACCAGTGGGCTGGAGATAGAGCATCGGTCGCATTACTTTGCCTTAAATGTCAGAAGGAGCCAGGAAGAGTTTTAGATAGCAGCATGTGCACAATTGCGTGCTCAGAGGAGCTGACACAGATGCCAGGTTAGACCTCTGGCTCTGCCCCTGAGCAGGATGGCATCGGTGTTAATGTAAGCGTTGCTGAGGCTGAGCTGTCTGTTGCGTGGCACGGTTGAGGCGGGCGGGGACGATACACACGCGACACGGAAGATTAGCATGTCTTTCCCTTGCTGATGCCCAAGGGTGTCTGACATCGTTCATGATAATGAAATAGGAGAAACGTGAAGAAAAAAGGCTGCAGCCTGCTGTTGGTGAAAGTAATTAGGCTGCTTCGTCTTCTGAGCAATGGCAAGGCTTGCTGGGGTCAGGACATGTCCACGTTAGTGTGTTAGTTCAGATCACTGTTGAAGTGAATCCCCCACTGTGGTTTGGTTCACCTCTCAGGGCAGCCCAGAAGCTCACCAGCTGGGTCACTGTGGCTCTGGAGATGCCCCTGAGCTCCCTGAGGACAGGGCCACCGCTGCCCTGCCCATGGTAGGGGGAGGGTGGCCCCACGCTCTGCTCTCAGCTGTGGGAACCTTCGCCCTGCACAGAGCACGTCTCCAGGTCAGGAGTGGGCACCAACCTTCCTGGGTGACACCCGGGTAAAGCTTTTTGGTTGCTGAGTTATTCGGATGCTTCAGAAAGTGCTTATGCACAAAGTCTCTCCTAAAAACAGCATTGCCCTCGTTTTAATACCAAGCAGGCCCACCGTGTCCAGGAGCCAGGGGAGATGTCACCACCTCTAGGCACAGAGCAGAGTACAGTGGCAGTCTCAGTCTTGGCCGGTGGTTTTATCCCAGTAGGGTGAGATGAGGTTTCAGCATCACATCTTTTATTGTGATCAGAGTGCCTATAGGTGCTGTATTTATTATCAGAATTAAATCATAAATCAACATAAAACCACACTTATGCAGTGTTGCATAGGATGGGCAGCACCTCAACAGAAGTGAATTTTGTGGCTTCCTTAATTGCAAGAGGGTGCAGCAGCTTGAATTATCTGTGTGTCTGCTTGGGTGTTCTTTGATGTACAAGAAATTACAAGTGGTAATGCTGTGGCGTGGTTCTCTATGTATAACACTTTTTTTATCTTTCCTTTTGCTTGCTTTTCTCTTCTGTGTCTCTTCCTTCTCCCCACATTTCATTTCCATCCCGAAATACAAATGAACTCTTGACAGAACTTTCCACTTTCATTTTGTTTATTTGCATTATGGAGTCAGGAAAATACAAACACTTTTGTTTCTGAGATGTATTTATGATGTCATGAAAGAACTTTCTCATATTAGCCCCTTCTTTTTTCTCTTTCTTTATCATTTCAGGTGTGTGTGCAACATTGACTGTTCTCAAACCAACTTCAATCCTCTTTGTGCTTCCGATGGGAAATCTTATGATAATGCATGTCAAATCAAAGAGGCATCATGCCAGAAACAGGAGAAAATTGAAGTCATGTCTTTGGGTCGATGTCAAGGTAACTCATAACAAAACTCATTTCAAAGAATGTTTTCAATTTTTGTTCCGGAAAAAAAAAAAACAGGGCTGGCTTCTTATTTGGCACTTCTTGCGTTTCCATTAGACTCTTGCAATTTATATTGTAGAGCGCAGGCTGCATGAGTGGGCAGAGCCCCCCGTGGTACAGATGCCAAGCGAGGCACGAGGAGCGATGTGCGTAACCCTTCTCACACCCTGCCTGCCGCAGCCAGGGACCATCCAGCCCTGCACTGGTGTCAGAATCAGGCACCTGGATTTTGCCCAGAGCAGCTTGCCCAGAGCTCTGCCCTCCAGGTAGGAGTCAGAGCAGGACAGCAGGAGAGTCCCTCAGATATGTTTTGCCACCCAGGATGAATCTTCTGTTGCTCCCTTGCCTGGAACAGCATGAAGCAGTCTCAGGAGGCCAAAGACGCGCTCCCAGACGTGGTGCTGGTCCTTGTTACTCATGTGACTTGTGCTGGGCCCTCCAGATGCCAAAGGTGCCTGGAAGGAAATTTTGTTAATAGCAGCTCAAGACTGTCTGTCTTTTTTCACAAATGCCATGCTTCTCTGTGCCCAGCTCATGGGCTACTACATCACCTGTAACCCTTGAGTTGACTTTAAAAACTCTATTTTGTTCTAAAATAAAAATGAAGAAAATTTGCCTTTAAATAGCTCCCATAAATAAAGTGTCTACTGAGGCTCAGACTCTTAATAGCTTTTTTCCCCTTAGCTTCTGACCTATAAATCCTAGGTACATCTAAGGCTGTACTATACAGGTGTATTAAACACATTCTAGTTTATTTCTATCTCTTTAAAGTCAACCGCCCTACGTGGCAGTTCATTTCAGGGTACATATTAAAACTCCCCAATTACTTCAAATAGAGCAGAAATGACAACTCCTGCTTCATACTGATATATTTATCCCAGCTGCAATCTGTTATCACATATTGTTAGGAAAAAATGTGTTTTCTTAATGGAAGATGTTTCATGTTTCATTCCAAAAAGCTGGATCCTGCTGTTTTTCACCTGGCAGGCCCAGGGGAGCCTTGCAGCCAGCAGCGACGCTGTGCATGCAAGCAAAGCTACGTTTGCCTGGGCACTGGCTGCTGGGGCATAGTCTGTACCAAATACAGGCTGCCCAAGCAACTCGGCATATTTCTTTTCTACACAGATAATACCACAACAACTACAAAATCAGAAGATGGGCATTACGCAAGAACAGATTATGCAGGTACGGTTCCTATTCTGTGAGAATCACAATTCGCAGGAACTGTGTAAGTCTCTTTTCTCCTCCGTTTGCTAAGGTGAGGTGTCCTCATCTTCTAGTGTGGTTTTCTTGGTTCCCTTTAAGAAAACACTGTCTTCGCATTACTCTTTCTTTTCCTAAAACCTCCCTTTCTTCTTAATAAATGGGCTTCTCCCATTTTTGTCAATGTACAGATATTCTGACCATAAAACACCTGTTCTGACGGTGGAAGTATTGTAAACTATTTGCCAGACTTAGGAGACATTATCGAAAATTATTGAATCAGTGCTCTAGATTGCATATTTTTGTCATGATATACAGGTTTAAGAAAGTGAAAATCCAGAGCATAGCATAGCACATCTGTGATACCATGAAATGGTGCCATAATAGATAATATTACCTGTCGGTGTTTAACTATGAAGTTAATAAGGTTCTTAACATTTTTTTAAAGTGATAAATGGTTTTAATTTATTTAGAAGCTACAATAAAATATAATGCCTGAATAGCCTTATATGATGTTTGAAATTAAAAACATGTAAATACTGGCGAGGTTTGGGAGACATTTTTTACACCCTTTGCCTGGGAGGATTGATTTAGGAATTGAATGTGTGTGTGCACGAACACGTGCATGCAAATATTCACAGCTCGCACTGAGAATTCAAGCCTCTGGGAAGGTATTGTGGAAATGGGTCAGGTGATGCTTTCATTGCTTAAATTTGTGATATTTTTGTGGTTGGAAAGTATTTAGAGAGAGTAGGTGCAGGTCCCTGGGTTTACCTGAGCGGCTTGCTGCATGGCTTAGGTGAAATCCAGCTGATGGTTTCACAAGTCTTAACAATTCTTACTGGGAGAGTCCTCTGGTGTTAGCTAATTTGGCTGGTCATCTCTTGCGAGGGTGCTTTGTGCATGACCTGCCTGTGTTAATAGGGTACCCAGCCGTTAGAAATGATTGTTCTGTTCCTACTTAGAAATGGTGCATGATGATTCAAGCACAGGGCTATGGATAAATGATGTCTCGGTGAGGCAGAGGAGTGCTAGGTGTTGAGGGTGGCTGCGGCACGAAGCAGTGAGGGTAGAAATTTCTATGGAAAGTAAATGCTGGGATTAATTTCCAAAAGATTGAAGATGAGCCATGGTCCAGATATTTCCTACTGCCAAGGATCCCTTCTATGGGTGAAGAGAGAGTCATGCAAAGAGAGAAAAGTCTTCAGTCTCTTTCCCCCAAACCCTTGATTCCTCTCAGCTTTTTTCTGGGAGGCAGAAGTCAGTTTTCTTACAAGGCTGGAAGGCCTGAGGTCATATCCTGTGGTGTGCAGGAGATACAGCCAAGTAGGCCAAAATGATTTATTTTAAGTTAGAAATAAGGGCAAGTAATACTGTTGTGTTAAATCCTTTATCTTCCTTGCTGGGGAGCTGCGGAAAGCACTGCCATCCCCAAGTCAATATGAAGGCCTGCAGCCCCTTTTTAAACGTTGTGCAACCTGTCCTGCTCTGCTACTGTCTGGTGGTTCAGCTTTAGGATGGCAGCGACCCACATCACCTAGAGAGGAGACAGCATGTTTAAGCATGAAGCAACTGAGTTGTAACACGAAGGGAGGAAAGGCAGGCTGAAGATTAGGGAGGAGGAGGAGGACGTCACAGCAATGACAAGAGAAAGCCAAGTCACGGGTCACAGAGGAAGAGGCGCACAGAAGGCACCTTCAGCTCAAGTGGGCAGGAGGAAGGGAACAGCTCTTACTTAGGAGAGAGATGATATTTTAGCCCACGCGTGAGAGGAGAGGTGGTGGGTAGTTGAGAACTGATTGCAGCAGAACGTCGGGGGTTGGGAGTTGAGCAGGGAACGCAGAAGGAAACTGGGTTACTGGGCAGAGAGGAGGGCAGAGCTGTGGCACGGAGGAGTGGGTCTGTCTGTAGTGGAGATAGCCTCCGAGTGCTGAGAGGTCAGAAGGAGCAGGGGAACATGGTCCAGCGGGAGGTGACGGGGGCCTATGGAGAGGAGACCCCTCCCTAGAGACGTGGGAGGGATGAAGAGATCCTGAATGAGCCATGAGGTCCAGTAGGTACCTCTTCGGCACAGACACCATCATTGCATCTTAGCAAGCAGCTCCTCAAGTCTTCTGGTATGGCTCAGGCCCCAAAGGGTTTCTTGAAGGCAGTGACTGTGTCCCCTGGGTGGGTCTCATCAGGTACCATCCATTGATTTAACCTGAACCACAATCGATTGCGCCAGCTAATGTCATCTTTTTGTGCTCCTATTAGTCTTGCTTAAATTTTTCATTTTAACATATGGTGACAGCATGTAGGGTAGAAGTTGCAAGTTCATGCAGGGCAATCCACATGTCTCCAGTGTCCCCAGACGTTTGTGGCATAACCCTGCTGGCATACCCTAGGGAAAAGGGACCGCTGTATCCAAAAGCTGTAACAACTCCAGCCTTTCGGAAATAGTTGGTGAAAAAGAAGAAAGCAGTATAAAACTAAGGCTCGGTGAACATTCAGGCTTCAGTGTTCGCCAGGCAGGAAGCTCCATGCTGTCCTCATGTTCTTTCAAGTGCAGAAACATTTGATGATGGCTATTACAGGAATGTGGTATGTGCTACTTTTTTCCCACCTTTGTGTCTCCTCAGAAGGGAAATGCTGCCCTGTCCATGGGGAGCTTTGTGTGAAAAAGCAGCAGTTCCTCAGCCGTTGTGCCTCTGAAGCAATTTCCCCGAGCCCGTGCCTTTCCAGAGAATACCTTTGTTCTCTACCATTTAATGGCACTAAAAATCGCCGAGACCATGAGCACTACATGCTTTTAAAAACACTGACTCGTATGGACTGACTTTCCCAGGGGAGAAAATAGCAGTGGGCATAATTGATGTTGTCAATTATGCTAATGCAGCAGTGCCAAATGCTCTTTGTGGAGACTGTGGTAGCTGAGTGGTGTGGGTTTTTCCATAAACACCCCCGCACGCTCAGTGTGGGGTCCCAGGAATGCAGCAGCTTTGCGAACAACCACAAGTCCCAACACCCAGCTGATTTTTTTCATATTGAACTATTCAAACCGTCTGTTCAATCAGTGTCTTTGCTCCCTCCTGTTCTTTCAAGCCCGTTGATCCTTGCAAATAAGGCACAATCTTTCAGTTTGCAAAACCGAGAGTGCTCATTCCTTTGGAAAATAAATCTTTGCATTAAGTTTACATTGTCTTGGTTTTTTAAGGGCTCTTACTTTACACAGGCAAGATTTCCTCTAGCACTGGAAATGCCCAACTAATGTCAGAGACACCTGAAAAGCAGCATCCTCTTTTTCAGCAAAGCAGACATGGGGACAGTGTGGCCCTTCTTTGATGGTGTCCACCTCTCCAGGTTCACCAGTCCACTCTTGCCGTGGTTGCATGTGCAATGCATGTCAGCACAGCGTCTGTACGCGCGCATGTTTGCGTCTCTCTTTGTGCAATTCTGGCCTCTTGCTTTTCTGAAACCCCAAAGTATTTATCAGAGTTGGGGGGGGGTTTCACTCTTTTCAACAAATGGCAGATTGTTGATGTTGATGAAGTTTGTGAAATAAGATTTGGGTTTAGTCAATAAAAGAATGGGTGGGATTTTTCCCTCAAATCAAATAGAAACACATTTTATCTTGCATTTTCCATGAAAGACCATTCTTAAACATTTTAAGTGCAATGTATGTTTTGGAATGTAGTGTCTGAGCTGGAAGTCCTGTGATTGATGTTTTCTTGAATTTCCCCATTATATGCGTAAAGTTGGCTGTTTCGGTGGCATTTTTTGCATTCAGAGTCTAGGCAATCAAGGAGTTTTCATCTTGTTTATTCATTTGCCTATTTATTTTTATTCTTCAATATTTATATTCCCTTCTTAAGATCTGGATATTAACAATTATCCCCCTAACTGATTTTATCCTTTCTTATTATCAAATTACAGAGATTTTTTTCAAGCCATTTTGAGCACTATAAAGAATAAGTCACTATGGATGAGCCATATTTCAATGTTATATATTCATGAAAATTGTCAGCGAAGACACTGACAAATTTGATAGACCTATTCAATAATACCATCTTCCAGGCCAGACAAACCTCCCTATATGAGCATTGATTAGATCAAGCAGCTGAATGCCAGCAGCGCAAGCGAAGCTGACGGAAAGGGGAAGAAGGCATTTTCAGCCTTGATAGTCTCCTTTGGTGAAAAATGCACCTCTGCAAATGGTCAGTTTGAGCCATATGTTTGGGTTCCTCGGCGGCAGTAAACCCTCCCTTGGCAGCAGCCTCAGGTGGTGCCTTCTGCAGCTTTGGCTAGTGTGGGGGCTCTCTTGCAGGCAGTGCCGTGGCCCCTCCCGCTGATGCTGTTGCTGTGCCAGGGTAACGCTAATGAGCACAAAACACTGCGCGTCTGCTCATGGCTGCTCTGTTCCCCGCTCTCCCCTCTGGTTTCCCATGGGATTTCAGATCTACGCGACAGCCTTGGATCTTTTTCAGACCACTTTCTGGCGCTGGAGCCTTCCTGGCACTACCGGAGGTGCTCGGGCGAGTAATCCGACAGATGGCTGTGTTGCCCAAGCAAACGGAATGCTCCACCAAAAAGGGCAAATTCCATCTGTGTCAACACATCATCTTGCCTTGGCTGGGCCAGGGCTGTGGGATGAAGGCCATGGGAGCCACTGCAGATTCCCTACTCCAAGGATAAAGAAGAGTCTTGGACTCTTCAAAGAGTCTCTTCAAAAGTCCAAGAGTCTTGGAATCCAAAATAAATAAAATGTAATGTTTATGTTTGAGAAAACTGTCCTAAAACTTTACCAAAAACCCGCCACTTTGCATCATTAACCTCTAATCTCTTTGAACGGGAGAACAAGTCATGCCTATCAAAGAAAATGTGGAGAACTGGCAGCGCTGTACTGACCCAGCACATATGAGAAGCACTGGGGTGTGCTGCATCCCTTTCTTCACAAGCTCAATACAGAGCCCACCGAATTCATTCACTGTTGTCTTTATTGTCTGTAATAGGCCTGGAGAGGGGCCAGGAGTCAGAAGAGCAGCACTGTATTTCTACAGAGAGTGACTATTTTTAATTTTTTTTTTTCCCCCAGGAGTAAAATATGAGAACTTCAGACTAGATTCCCTCTCCGGATTATAATGTTTTCAAAGTAGGTTAAGTTTTGAGTGTAAACCACTTGACATTGTCCCTTTAAATTAAATTTTGTGTCTGCTACCATGTCAGCCATTTCCTAAACTGGTGACAAATAATAAAGCCCCAGAGCTTAGCTATGGGATATAAACTACCAGGCAGTTGTGCTCTGCCTTTGTGAACCAGGCTTTCCTTTCTTCTTAATGGAATTAGCAAGTGAGACATAGAGCTGAGCACCGTGCATCCATCACAGCTAGAGAGAAACCATTTCTCATCTGCAGCTTTGTAAAAATGCTGGGGAAATTGCATCCTTGCATATGCAGATTTGCTTGGCTTTCGATTCCGCAGACTCCAAGTCAGAGGTTGTCACACTAAACAAATAGATTATTTAGGAAGCGTTCCTGCTTTTCCATCAAATCACTTAAAAATTTAAAAAAAACCCCACATTTTAATATTTTGACAGCTGTGTGGCAGCGTGAATGCTGCCTGGCTGCGGCCTCTGCCTGCGCTCACACACAGAGGCATGCACACTCCTGGCGTTCGGGAGTACAAGAATAATACAATTGATACATTTCTTAAAAAATGTGAAGCTTTCCAACATTGCTGCGATTGTTAGTTGCATTTATAAGTGCAAGGTTTTATAAAGATACATGTACGTTTTATGCAGTGAAAGTCCACAAAAGGTGATGGATGAGCTCTACAAACCAAAGAAGAAAAATCAGTAAAGATTGTATTTCAAGCCATACAATTTAGGGTTTTGGGGCCTGTGTCTTGAGGAAAGCAATGAGAGCATCTCCCTTCAGGAGATATGACCATATTAGGCCCCATTTGCCTGAATCATAGAATCAAAGAATGTTTTGGGTTGGAAGGGACCCCTAGAGGTCATCTAGTCCAACCCCCCTGCAGTGAGCAGGGACACCGCTAACTAGATCAGGTTGCTCAGAGCCCCATCCAACCTGGCCTTGAATGTTTCCAGGGATGGGGCCTCCACTACCTCTCTGGGCAACCTGTTCCAGTGTTTTACCGCCCTCATTGTAAAGAATTTCTTCCTTATATCCAGTCTAAATCTACCCTGTTTTAGTTTAAAACCATTACCCCTTGTCCTGTCACAGCTGTCCCTGCTAAAAAGATTTTCCCCATCTTTCCTATAGGCCCCCTTTAAGTACTGGAATGTTGTTTAAGATGTCTGATCATACAGAAATGTAGATGTCCACAAACAGCTGAAGTCTGGGGCAACATAAACTCAAGGTGATGTAAGAACAGAGCCGGTCTCCGCTTATAAGACAATTTCCTAATAAAGGCAGGTGGAGAAGGCCTTTTCATCTTGGTTTGCCTACCTAATCCAGACATTCCTGAGAGAAAAGTTTTCAAAAAGTAGAACAGAGGAAATGTCTCAGATCATTGTGTGGAACCTGGAGGTTTCCAAAATCAAGCTCAAATTTGCCATCACAGAAAGTAGTGTGGCGTTCACTCGGGGATAATAACTGTGTGTAGCTTAGTTTAAGTTATGCAGTACTATAAAACACAGATAAGAAAACCATTCCTGTTCTGGGGTTCTGAGTGATTTTCAAAGGTGAGAGAGAGATCACCATACTCTGATAGCACGGTGGACTCCAGCCCTTCTGCTGCCTTGCAGCTCTTCCACTGTTGTTGATATCCAGAAGCAAATTTAAGAAGTAGAGATAGAGGCCAACTGGTAGGTCAATAAATCTTACTGTCAGCTACTTCTGAGCTGAAGTCTGCGTAGTCAGCAGTGTCAGTCCCAGCTACTCACTTGGCCCCCAAACCTTCACTTGTCCTGGGTGGTTTTTTAAATAAAAAAATGCAGCTGCTTCCTTTCGTAATTTAACTCCTGGTTTTCAAAAGGTGGAATGCAGAAAGTCCCACCCCAGCATTTTTCTGTGTCATCGGGAGGACCAGACTCTTTCTTCTAAAATATGAAAAACTGGGGCATTAATGCAATTGTCTAGCGGTGGGTGCTGCAGCGTAGGCTACTCTAAATGTTTTTCTTCTATAGAACATTCTCAGTCCTGCTAGGCTCCATCTTACTAAAATCTGTGTAATTTTTGTTGGAAGAGGAGATGGACACGCTGAGGCAGAGGTCACGTAGGAGCCTCTCAAACGAGTCCCATGCCAGGAAGGGAGCTGCAGCACTCCGGAGCGCTGCACGATGTGATTTAACAGCACTTACTCCTAACAGTCTTTTCCTGAGGAGCATGCAAAATGAAAACAGGCTTATGGAGATTTTAAAAACAAGCAATAGGGAGAGAGAAATATTGCTCATTTAATCTGCCAGCCTCTAGAGAATACCTCACTTTTTATGAGAGTTCTCCTTTAACTTTGAATCTCATATACTAAGCCTGGTAAAATGTGCCTTGTTTTTTTTTTTTTGATTTCTGTTTTTTTGTGGTTTTATAACAAGAGAAATTATGCCTTTTCATTACTTACGATTTCCCAGTGTCATGCTCATGGAACCTGTAATTGTTAGCATTAAAACATAAATTAGGTCTCAGGTGAACTGCTAGACATCTCTTTACCTAGACTGATGTAGCTCAAGGAAAAAGACCATTTCCATTTGCGCCTTTAAAGCTTAGCCCTTAATTTAGTCACTAATGAATGTGAATCAAAAGTTGCAGAATTCGTTTGTGCTTTCTTCCCATAATAAACAAATTCAGTGATGTTATGAGTGAGTTACAATGTCCAGGCAAAGGACCTGACCTGTAGGAAATAAACAGGCAGAGCAAGTACCAACTTGTAACACCGATACTTGCAGGGGCAGCCTAAAAAATACAAAGTCAGACCAAGCTGTTTTACTGTTGGCTGATCCCTGAAACATTTAAGTCCTGGAAATGAATTCAGGTGTCAAGATTTGGGGTGAGGGTGGAGTTTGTAATGCAAGTATATTTTTCGACCTGGGGTTTACATCAGAACTGTGCTTTAAACACTGGCTCCCACTTCTCCTGCTTCCCCAAGACTGTGTACCTTGCTGGTTGGTTTTTTCCCTTGTGGTATCATGTAAGCAGTCCTCTGCAACATTTTGCTCTGTTAAAGGTTATGGATAAAAACAGAAATTGTATGTGCAATAGAGATGAGCAGACCTGAGTTGAGGTAGGTGTTCCTACAGATTCTTCAGTTTGCGTCTCAGGCCATAAACACATCATGTATCATTTACATATGTTTTGTCTTATTTGGAGCATAGCAAATCCATCTTCCTGAGCAAATGGATCCTCCACTCAGTATCTGTGTTTTGATCAGAAGAATGAATAAGCTCAAAGGGAGGCAGAGCTTGCAGAAAAAAGACGCTTTTCCTGCGCTTTTCACATAAAAATGTGATCCCTAAAACTCAACACGACTTGAATTGTGCCTGATTTCTCAAGTTGTCTTTAACCAGATATCTTCTTTCTAAATAGAACCTCTGATGGCAAAGGATACCCAGAAGAAATGAATGCAGGAGGGACCCTTGGAAAAACCCTTTCATGGTTTGCAGTCATGCGAGTTATGCTCTAGTTAAAGCCACTCCCGGATTTTGTTTTTCCCAACCTTTGTTTTCAGAGTTTTATGGAAATGAAGATCCAGCAACATGGTCTACAACCTCTGTTCAGCTGCCGTGAACACACGGAATATGCGCCATAATATTTGGCCCCGCAGAGCATGCATGCTCCGCCATTGTGAAAGGATTTACAGTAATCGAAAAAAGGTCATTTTATATCTGACTAAATCACATTGTGACACCTAGTTAATACTGCGTCTTTGCCACTTCTTATATGAGATACCCCTCACTTGCAGGCCCCTCCTTTGAGATACAACAGCATTAAATAACAGGGCTCTATATTAACTCCATCTAACAATGCAGGAAGAGCCTGGCCATGAAGTGGCTTTCACAGATCTGTACTTAAATTTACTGCAGACAACCCCAAACTCACTTCATATCAGAAGTCACAGGGAAGCTTAGATTCTTCTCCCTTCAGGGTCTAGAAAAAATGTGCAGCCAGGTTCTTCTGTTAGGACCAAGGAAAGCTTGTAGGTACAGTCTGAGGCGTATCGTGACACAGGGTGGTGACACGCATGACTCTTCTGACACTCTGCTACGATGGCTGGGTTTCACCCTGTGTCAGCTGTGATCCTGTTTTAGGTATTGGTCTGTAACTCCTATCACTTCATCCACATGCCAGGAAGATGGTAGATACCAACTGCCTTTGGCCTTTTGACATCTTGGTGAAGGCGTTTCCCTCTTGATAGCATCTTCTTTCCCTTCTCAACCTGCCTGCCTCCCCTACAAGAGAGGAAAGTAAAAAAAGTATTTGAGACAAGACTCTTCCTCAAGGAATAGGCTGGGAAAACTCGTCTGGATTTGGGTAGACATTTTGCTCTCCCTTGGTTCCGCCCTTCCTCTGGGATCCAGGCGCTTTGATTAGCTCAGGAGTTGTCCTTGAAGAACGCTGTTCGAGATGGTGCACAGCAGCTGTTTGCCATCCATGACACTAGTTTGAATTAGTTAATGGATATTAAGGAGTACCACAGTGTATTTTTATGCCTAGCAGCTCTATTTTAGGCCTAGCTTCTGTAAATCTGCTATTAGGAATTACAGAGCCTTCCCAAGGATTTGAGAGTTAACATTATAATGAGATGCTAGAATATCCGTTTTCAGGAAACATCAACATTTAAATATTTGTGTTTCATCTAGTTTGAAATGTAAAAAAAATTTATTTTGAAATATTCATAGAACTGAATTTCTTCAGAATTTTGTTTCATGGGATGTTTTGGCATTCTTTATGAAATGTTAGATATCAAAATATCATGAGATGAAAGCACATGACAGTTGTAATAAGTTGTGTAGTAAGGAAAGTTACTACTTAGAACTGACTGAAACATCATCTTTTCTAGAATGAGTATCATCATGTCAAATTACAATACAAACACGAGATAATTTGATCATTTAGACACATGAAATGGTAACCTGAGCCTTAAGATAACAAAGGCTTTCACCTAGACTCAGGAAATATAAAAGCATCTGGTAGAATGAAAAGAATACAGTTGGGGAAGAAAAGAAGGAGCTGGTGTATTTATTTTTAATAGACCTTCAGAATTAGACTACATGGAGACAAGTAGCAATTTTTGCCAAGTTTAATAGACTTGAGTAAAGAAAGCAAAGATAGACCAATATCTTGCCACATCATTTTCACTTTGCTGCTGGTTCCACTTCTTTTCATTGAGCACAACTGCTAAAACCCGTGTCTTGCACTGATTGTTCGAGCAATGAGACATACCCATTCTTCTTGGATTTCTTAACGTTTAGCGTATTGGGCACTGAAACCACTGGTGACAGAAGATTGTTACTTAAGAAAAATGGAAATGGTTTATAGGCAGTAGGAAATGCTGTGGGGGATGCAGCATTTTGAATATCAGCTAAACCTTCTCCGCTGCTTCTTTCCACAGAAGCATTTCTCTGCATTTTGGGAGACACATCTGTACCACCGAGCAAGTGGAAGCGCTCTTAAAAACTCAGATTTGAGATGCAGCATTTACCTGCCTAGCAAGGTGACTTCTGACACACTTGGGCTGTCATTTTACCATGTACCCATGAGCATTAAGTTAACGTGAAACTCTCCTCCCATAAATGCAACAGCTGTAGACGAACCGTGCTATTACAGAACCAGTGGTGGTGCATTTCAGAATGTTATCAGCACTGAATCGAAATGCACTTCTTTGCCTACTGCTGCTATCAGCCGTTTTAGACAGCATTGCATAATGGCAAAATATTTTTCAGGAGGAAAAAAAAAAACCAAATTAAAACCCTCCCTATGGTTTTAATCTCCCTCTTTTATTTTGTCTATGGCTTAAAGCTGTGTCAGGTGTACATCAAAAGCACCCCCTCCCCAGGGTATTTCATTTACAATTTCATTTGATAATGGAAGTGTACATCCATCTCGCTAGGATGGGAAAGGATTAAATAAAAAACACTGTTCTAAAATCTAGTAGCGTAAGTCTAGCCTGTCTCTGTGCTCTGCAAATGAAGTAGCCATGAAAGGGCTTGTTATTAGTCTATAATATCAAAACTGATAAACTATTAGTGTTTTGTCAGGCATAATATATGCTAAACATTTTCCTCTGCAGATTGCCTCAACAGGAACTGTGACCGTTTTTAGACACATCTGGCACTGCGGGTTTTTTTCCATCCTGCATTTCAGTGATTTAAAGGGCCTTGGCTGGGCAGAAGGATGTCAGCTGTTTGGTATAAAATACTGTTATAAGAGTGAATAAGATTTAAAGAGGCAGTAGGTAAAATTCAGGCCTCGCTGAAGCTAGTGGGAGAATAGCCATTGAGTTTAATGGCTTCGTGATTTCTCTCCGCACCTTTTTCATCCATTTTTATTCTTAGTAAATTTTCCATTTCCCGAAATTGCCCTTTTTTTTCCATTCAGCTTCTCCCACTTTGAATATTAGTTCTAGGAGTGAGCGCTGAGGTAAAATATTGAACCCTTTATTTACACAAATGCCATCTCTACAGCTCACTTTCTGGCATTTCTGTAAGACAATAATAATAATGGGTACAGGCGTATAAAAATAGTAAATGCAGGTATTTGTTTATAAAAAAGTTGTTCTTAATAGACTTTTCTGGCTCTGCTTCAAAACAGGCTGTGTGACCAGTGATGAATCTCGGGACCTCTGTGGTGTAGGGAAGCAATTCTGCTCTTTATGGAAAGAAATAGCAGGGCAAGCTCTGCGTGTGCGTTGTGTCCTGCCACACCAAAATACATCGGCATGTAGAGGCGGGGGGAGCCACGGGGTCTGAAGAGAAGAGTTTGATGGGAGATGGACATCAGAAGGCAACCAGAGCCCATCTGTGGTTGGCTTATTTCAGGAGGCAGAGTCTGAGCTGGGTCCAGGGAGAAGTCACTTCAAGGACATTGTGCTTCTGGAAGAGTTTGCAGTCGTCAGACAAGGAGAGGTGACAGCTCCATACTGGTGTCTTCAGTGCAATGTGCGCCGTGGAGGGGTCTCTTTTGGCTCCTGAGGCTACTGATAGGCACAAAGTACATTCTGCAGGGTTGGGTGGTCTCCTCTCTGCATCTCAGAGATCAGTGATTGCCTGATAGACCTTTGGCATTTGAGTAGTAGACAAAAAGCTTGAATTTGTATGGCAGGATCGGGCCCTTTTGTTGCAAAACCAAGAACATGCAGAGGTTTCGGCTTTGTCCTGCCATTGTACAGTTTCATGACAGATGGGAAACAAAGTGTATCTTTGGTAAAGTGGGTGAACAATTAATAGCAAGTTTTGCTGCAGTGGCATTTTATATTGTTTCATCATTTTCTCCTACACTTAAAATTGGGAATAGTAAGAGATGTCTTTCCAGCTTCAGGCATGGGAAAGGAAACACACTGAACTCCTGATCACCAAGCAGGAATTTTTAACGTATACTCCGCTAAAAACTGATCCTCTGAGCAGCCACAAAAGAGTTTAACAATAGAACTGGGCAGGTAGAGAAAGCAAAGTTGCAGGCTGTGTGCACTCATTACCATCACAGTTTTACAACACAGCACTCAGGGGAGACAGGTGAGTAAAAAGAGAGGCAAACTGAGCAGGATTCCTCCCTCAGCCAGGGCTTGGCTTTGTACGGAGGAGTGACCACAGATTTGCAACATGCAAAATTGTGTTTATTTTTCTGAATAGCCTGAATAAAAGCAGTGAAAAGCATGACTGAAACAATGCTTTTAGCCAACACTGGGCATATCTCTGAGCAGTCACGGGCCATTCAGGGTCATGTTCTGGTAGCTAAAATAACCAAGGTTTGCATAAGGGATTTGCCAGGCATGTCATGATGCAAGAAGCATCCAAAATACCATATATAGGAGTTACGTATTTTTATTTCAGTCTCCTATTTTCTTACACACACTTCCCCCAAATTCTGCAGCTCTTCTTCAGTTTCCTGGAAGAATTCTCTCGGGCAGCATGTTTTTACAAGCACAGATGCTCCATTGGAAAAAAAGGAGGGAAGGGAGCCAAATGGGTGTCACACTCCAGCTTGGCAGCACCTTACTGACATGCACCCCCAGAAAAAAAGGAAAAAAAAAGTCTGTTTTTAGTAATCAAAACTGAATATAAAATTAGTGCAAAACTAGGGCTGTGAAACCTTCAGGTTGTCAAAAGGACTGAAGGAAATGCCTTGTGGCCAAAATGACGTCCCTGACCTACTTGTCCACGCTGTCACGTACCTGGGTAACCTTTCCGTCTCCGTGCTTTCCGTCAAAACTCTCTGACAGTTTTACCATTCCTACTTGCTTTCAGTTGTAATTTTTTGAGTTTGTGTGAAGTGTGCAACCAAGAAGTTAATTCTCGTAACGTTGTGATGGCAGGCCTAAAAATAAGTTGGAGACCTTTTCAAATACTGCTTCTTGCCATCCATTGATCTCTGCAGAAAACGATCCATTCAGACCCGGAGCTCCTATTGGAAATTAGGGGACAGCCTGGTAATTGGATTAGGGTGCACTTTTATTTGCAGCAGTTTCTCCAAACGAAGCTGTTTTGTTTCATTGATCGCCTGCCTGATCTTTCTGCCAGTAAAAGCCACTCACATAGCTGAAGAGACAGGGCAAGGATTGTTGGAAAACACAGCTTCGTGGTACATAAGGTGCGCCTGTTCCTCTGAATATAGGCGGGTGAATACAGATGGTAAGCGCATCTCCATGCAAACATGGAAACGCGCTTTCTTACTCCACAGTTAAATCGCTTAAAAGCCATTTTTATCAATGTAGTCCTTAAAAAGTGGAAGAGCCACTAGTTGCATCGATACTTACATTCCTGCCAGCCACCTGCAAAGGTGCCAAAGAGGGGTTAATTTCAGGACGCTTGGATTGCATGTGTGAGTTGGAGACCTTTGGAGTCTGCATTATTGTAGGGATTGGAGGAGAGAGGGAAAAACTGAGTTTGAGCCCTACATTTCCAGAGATGGCTTGGAAATCCTAAATTAAATTTATGGAGTGTTCCCTGCAGGAACACATCAGGCTTGAGCATGAGTTAGCCTGGTGGCAATTGCAAGGCCGTGACTTGGGGCACTACGACGCCCTGTTTTACGAGTCCTCCAGAACAAATCTGCACCAAAATTGTTGTCTATAACTCTTACCCAGTCTATCATTTTCTCCCATCAGAACCATGCTGTGTATTTTATCCCGCTGGGCTTATGAAATAAGTTTAATTCCTGTGTAGTCCCTCAGAGCCATAGAGCAGCTGCAGCGGGTCACAGCCTGCCCTTGTGCGAGCCATGTGCCAGCCCAGCCACGCAGAGTCCCACCGGGCACTGAGAGCTCTTGCGCCCTGTTCTCCCATTTCATTGTCCCCACGGAGGACAAGGTACATCCTAGGTGGTCAGAGCTGCACTGGCAACCAGAATCCTCTTTCTCTGGATGGGTACCGAAGGCACAGCCGTCCCCAAGCCCCGTCCCCACACCCACGGCTGGGAGATGGCAAACATCATTAGTCATGCGACTGTCCCCCGGGGTGATGCCAGCCAAACGATCTTGCTCCCTCCACATATCAATATTCTTGACACCCGTCTTAAAACTTAGGTCATGCATATCCATCTACTCTTGGAAAAGCGTCAGAAGGGTACAAATATCCCTTCACTATTTTTAGGGCCGTACCAAAAGTATTTATCAGCTTTCTGGCACCTCACCCCATTTGTCATTTTTGATGCTATCTACCAGTCGGCAGGGGAGGAGGATGAAGTCCTTTAGAAATGCAGTGGCAGACGGGTGAAAATCCGTAAGTTATGACCGCAGTGATGGTTAAAGGCAACTCCCCGCGGGTTGTTGTGCCTGCTGTCACAGTCGGGAAGCGCCTGTTGCCATCCCCCAACAGCAGGTGGAGCAGGGGCTGGAGGGGGAAGGCTCATCCTCATCCCGGCATTTGCCCACCCACAAGGTAGCAGGGATGTGGAGGAGGACTGCTCACAGCCATGGAGCCAGGCTGAGCTATGAGAGAGGGGGAGAGCTGATGTCTGGTGACTCCGCCATCCTCTCTGCATGCCATCAGCACTCCCACGCCGCCTGGTGATGCTGAAAGACCTCTTCCTTCAGCTTACACACTTGGCTGCGCGTTGCAGTGCAAATGCATACAAGGATGGGGCTTAATCTGTGTATTATACATAATTTATACTACTCATGTTAGGTGGTATGTGAGAGGTGTTGAGATTCTTGTTTTTCCGTAGACACGTTGCCAACGGGAAGCTCTTCCAGCTCCTCCGTAACACGTACCTCGAGGCCTGCATTGGGCGGCTCTTTAACGTGCAGGTAACATGTTCATCCGCCTCATGCCAGAAAACGGGGATGTTTTCCTAGCACTGTTGGTTTTTAGAAGGCAATGTATTCAGGTTGAAACTTTGCCCACATACCATCTGCTTCAGCCTTATCTTTCTATGACAAGAAGGCTGAATATATAATGTCCACTTGGCTTCCCCGGCGTTACATAAGGTTGTGGTTTCACGTTAGGTTTGCAGTTTCGGAGCTCCCCAGCAGCTCTCACAACAAGCTCCTGCTCTTGTTTTCAAGTGAAAGAGCAGTGACAAAAATCGATACCATCTTCATAGCTATAATGAATGTCACCCACAGCCTTTTTTAGGATGACCACAAGCTTCCATCATATGTCTGAGGCCTATTTGCAAATATTGATTTGTACTGCAGGATTATTTGTAGCCATTTCATATGAAATCTTAAGGTCTTGCAGTTTTGCTCTCCGTGCTCAGTGTGATATCAGAGGTACAACTATAAATCAGCAGACCTGCCCATAGACACTATTGATAGCCAAGGTTGCCACGTTATGAAAATGAGGTGTTTCAGGGTTTTTTAAGCTTCTTAAGGAGGATGGTTCTCAGAAAGCTCCAATTGAGTGAAAGCACTGCTATGGAGGCACAGCAGACTCTGTTTACTCGAAGGGGGAAAAAAAAAGTGGAACCTTCATATGCAAATGTATGGCATTTGGAAATGTCATATAGCTGCATCTACATATAAATAAGCCACTCTTTGAGTGCTGCACTAGCAAGGCTGCTTTGATACAGAAATTGCACAGTAGCACACAAAGCAGAAACAGCAGGACACCTCTTGGTCAAGTTCGGGGAGTTTTGTTCCTTAATCACCACTTAACTAAGTTAACTAATATTGCTTGCTGCCTATTAGTCCAGGACCGGTTGTGAATAGCTGCTGCTTGGTTTTGCTGCTAGGGAGACACGTGTGTTTGTACGTGCTGCATGGGGCTGTGCAGTAGGGACGCTGGTCTTGCTCCTGTGCCCCAGAAGATAGTGCTGAACTTAGAGATGCTCTCTGTGTCAGCATCCCTCCTAGCCTCCCTCGTTCTGTTGATCCATGCCTGCTTGCTCTGAAGGAGACACGATTTGGTCATATAAGGAAGCATCTTCTGCTGCTAGCATCCTCATACTGGGCTGGTATTTCCATCACTCTTTAATTTGGTATTAAAGAGTAAAATTGCAACTCTCAGACATACTTTTTCAGAGGGGAGAACATAGAGAGGAGCCTTGGTCCGGTTCCCACTGTCCATTTTTGACCACCTCCAGCACTGGCACTAATGATTAGCTTGAGGAGAGGTGGATGGGAGGGAAAGCGAGCTGTTGGCCGAGCTGTTGGGAGGGATTTCTCACAGAGGGGTGACACCCGCTCCACCCGTGCCGTGCCACATGTGATGGATACAGCATTCACCCCTCTGCCTTCAGGCACGCAGCCTAATTGGAGGGAACCTCACAAATCTCTAAACTGACACCAACTTTTTTTCAACACAGAATTACAATAATAATAAGGTTAACTCATCCTCTAAGGGCTATGTCATGAGCTGCCTAAGGAGATCATATGCAAGGAGAAAAACTACAACTTTATTCCTTTACATGGCTGGTCTCTGAAGGGGGAGGAAGCCGCTCCCACAGGGCCGGTGGCGTCTCTTAGACAGGAGGATATGAGTGAAGGGAACGTCAGCGGCATGGCAAAAACAAAGACTAGCTGAGCTAGCACAAAGAGGGATTTAATCTATTCTAGGAATGGGGTTAACGCAGATTTATTCAATCCTGGCACAAAAGAAGGAAGCACAAACTGTAAGAGCCCCTTTACCCAGGGCTTTGATAAATCCACAGTACGGCCCCACATCATTAAATCACATCCATAGCAATGATCGCAGGCCTCGAGACTGGCCCCCTGCAGTGGCAGTCTCAAAGAGCTCCGTCTGTGTAGTTTAGCCACAAAAGTATTGAGAGGTGACTTGGTGACAGCTAACGCCAAGATGATACAGGGAGCTGAAGACCTTTCCAGTTTACTGGACTGGAAAGCAGGCTCCGTGAAGCTGCCGAAGGAGGAGGTCAGTGCGTCACCTCTTGATGTCCTCAAATCATGGGTGGAGGCGCTTGCGCAGCATCTGCTTCAAACAGCAGCGACTGCTGCTTTTACCAACGGCCTTGGTGGGGGTCAGCGGATGAAATGTGATGGGGGGAAAGCGGAGGAGGTCAGCCAAGGTGAGACAGCAGCCTGCTTTACCTCCCTGAATGAAACGCTCAGCCCAGGGAGGAGTTGTGTCTAATGCGAGCACCCAAACACTGGGAAAATGCTGGCTGGGAGCAACATGCTAGCCCACATGGCAGTTTTTTCTTTTCTCTTTCAGCTTGGCTAATATTGCTGGGTGCTCCTGTTCAGACATGTGAGCGATGGTTGCTAGCATGTACTTGTATCGCTGTGCTATTTTGGGGTTGTATTGCACCTTGTATTGCAGTAGCTACCTGGTGGCACCTACTCATGTGTGTAGGAGCCTCGGCTGCGAGGGGTCTATACAGTCTCTAGGGTAAGGCATCTGTGCCTAGCCAGTGAATGGAGGTGGACTGTGGCCACTGAAAAAACAAATGAGGGTTAAAAGAAAAAAAGGTCGTGTTCGGTTTTCAGTAGACAAATGGTCTTTTTATGTAGAGGCAAATGATTAACAAGTTGCCTCATTTCAAGCAGTCTTTTCAAATAAGGAAGATACATTCACAGATGATGCAAATAAAAGTGCTTCTCAGTTTCAAAAGTTCAGAGATAGCTTTACATATATAGTGTAGCTCACATATATATGCTGACAAGCTGAAAGTATTTTGTTCTCCATTTGAACATCTGGGGATTATTAGTGTCTTAATTCATTGGTTTCTATTATTAATTACGGCAGCAGGCTGAATAATTACGATACATTGCTGCAAAAGACAGAGCACAATATTTTTTTTCCAAGTGCACTAGGACATCTTGCCATCATCTCAAACATAAAAAGCACCAGATTATTTTTAAAAAGGAAAGTGGATGTTAACTTATTCCAGGGAACTCATTTGCATAGGGACATTTAAAATTAATAAATTACTGTGTTGAGCAAGCCTATTTTGTGCCTGAGAAAAGAAGCAAATGTAATTTAATTCACAAAGTTCCATTTCTTTTTTTTTCTTCTTGGTAAAGTAGCTAATATGGGGATGGTATTTTTTGTGCAGTTTCTGTAGAAAGATTGGCTTGAAGTTTGTACTTGGAGCGGCTGCAGGATGAATTTAGGCAAGGGCTGCAGCATAGTGGTGCCAGACGTTTTCAGCTGACATTTGGTGTCTCACTTTCCACTAGCTCTCAGGGAGAGTGGGCCAGTGAGCTCCCCCTTGAGCGGCAGCAAGCAATTCCTCCCAAATTCTCACTCCAACGCCCACCCAAACAGTGATTCTCAGGCGAGTTGCTTGTGCACATTTTCTTCATTGTAAAGAGACTCTCTATAGTCATAAGATCAAGAGTGAGGTTTTAAAGGAAGGCAACATACTGTGTCAAGACAATTAATAGGTCAGAGCTGAGCAGCTGTTAATGATGAGGTATGGCTGTGGTGGTGGACGGCAGCGTGGCTGCTAGCTTTGTCAAGGGCAGGGTGTCTGGAGCCGTTGAGCAAAGACTCGGGAGAAATCTCTTTTCTCTCATCAGAGCCAGGTCTGAGCTGGGATTTATCAGCACGTTTCTTCATTACGAGTAGGTAGGGAGGAAGCCTGCTTAAGGACTTCATCCTCATAAGTTGCTGTGGGACCTCAATTCTTGTTAGATGCTATTAGAGAGGGGGAAGTACCAGAAAACCTGCTAAAGCAATTCTGCACTTTCAGAGGGAGCGACACCATTACCACCCCGTTCCTCCTGACTTTACAGAGGGATCTTCAAACCTCTGCAGATGCTGCAAAGATTGCTGGGCTGATGAAGTTCCCCCTTCCCCCAAAAGAGCAGCAGTTGCTGACTCTGTGAAGACTGCAGATGAGTAACCTAGGCTATCCCTAGGCTCATCCACAGGATTTGGATTCCCATCCCTAGTCAATCATTGAAGCTCTTCCACAAAACTCAGGGCATCCTCCACCTTTGCTCCACAGGTTGAGACACTCTGGACCTTTGTTTTGATCTCCCATAAGAATTGCTGCACCACATCTCTATCATGTAGAGCAGAAGAACTTTGTTAAGTAAATTCCCCATGCTATGCTCTGCAGCGTATCTTTGGGAGAGCTGCCGAGGAGGTAAAAGGAGCGGGGGGGACAGGCTTCCAAAAGGGGTTGAGAAGGTTAAGGACATACATTTGACCCAAGAATCCCTTTCCCCCTTCATACATCCTCTGAAAATGTGATGTGCAAGGAGTCACTGCCTCAATATCAGAGAGAGCTTTTGGCTGCAAATCTGGCTGACCTCAGCAGTATTAAAAGATTAAATTATTATGTAAATCAATTCTCCTTAACCACTGTTTCCAATGAGATAGGTGTCAAAATAGCTTTCGCTGCACATCGTTCACCATCCCATCCCTTATTTGATGAAATAGATGTATATTTGCAGGACCTCCCTCCATCCAGTGATGACTGTACACAAAGTATTAACACTGTACGTGAGCCAATACTTTCTCATATGGGCAGTTATGATTTCCATAAGCTCCAACGTTACGTGCTGCCTGAAATCACCTAGCAAGTCTCACTGATTCAAACGTAAAGAATGACAGAATTGTCAGCCCTGCAGAACTGATTGTTAAGTGTCTGGCAGTCATTTTTTGGACATAAGAATCCTATTTTTGCCTAGATTTTTATCTAATTTCTCCAAAGTGGATTGCAGGAACTTATGTCTGGGAAGAATTTTCTGGGCACTCCAGGCAGTACTTCATGTAATCCTCATCAAGGGCACTAATGGATTTATTCGTTTGTCAGCGGAGCTACTCCACATGTTCAGTTGTGGAACAGAAGCTCCGTGTGAGCTCAGATGGGAGCTGGGGACCGGTGAGGGCCGCCCAGAGAAGAGTCTGGCTGCGTTGTTCTCATCACTTGCAGAGTCAGGTCCTGCAACCACGTAGCTTGTTTCGGCTTTTGAATTTCAGCCTTCACCAAGATTTTTACCTGAGAATCCTAATAGTGCACATTCAGCTTCCAAAAGCTTTGAAGTAAAGGCATAACTAAACCAGAAATTAAAATAAAAAGAATACAAAATATGTTTTAAATAATTCTTCTGCTGCTTCTTAACAGAGGACAGGAACAGGCATAGGTTTAAGGAATTTAGACAAGATGGCTTTAAATAATTTATTTAACATTTCAGACGATAATCCATCAGCAAAAGCAAGATCACCGAGTGGGTGGTTAGTCACACGGGATAACTTTTCAGGATCCAATTTGCTACCCCAGCGAAATAGCTCATCATCTCGGCAGCTCCCTGCCATCCACAGAAAGGTTGGAGAGCAAGTGTTCAACGGGGAGACTTCTAGTAAGCAAGATGATAAGCTGTTTCAGTCTACACAAAGTAGCATCTGGCCTCAGTGCGTTTAAAAATAATCTGTTGTGACTAGTATATCTTATACGATAGGCTATCATGTCATGTTCTGGCACTAACAAAAGATGTGAACAATATGAAATGTCATGTTAGGCTAAAGATGCAAAAAATGTTGCAGAAATGCAAAAGATGTTGGCTTCATCAAAGTGACATTTTCTATCAGCAAAATGCTTCAAGAAAAAGATTTCTGAATACAGCTGATCTGGAGGGCGAGGGTGTATTTCTTTTTAAAATAAAAAAGGGAAGCGTTTTGAGAAATGTGGCAGGGATTGCTTTTGTCCAGAGAGAGGAGAGACTGACCCAGTCCAATTTTTATTTTTAGGCTTTACAGCTTCTGTCTCAAACTCTAGCCATCACAAAAAGGTACAAATCTGTCTTTTTGGTGCAAATAAAACTTTCGTACGTAGTTGCCAATAACAGTGCAGCAAGTCTAATGTTTGAAGAGGAGTTACCGAATTTAACTTTACTGACAAACTTTGAGTTTGCTCTGTGTGGTTGCTCTGTGAATACCACTCTGCTCTGTTTGGAAGAAAATCAGGTAGCTTTGTATTTCAGCTTTGCTCTTGGTGGGTGTACGGTTGGTGTGGCAGAGGGGCTCCCAAGGTTGGTGATACTATAATCTGATTAGTGAGGATTGCCTCCAGTACTGAATATATAAGTAATCCAAAATTATAATACGGGGGCAAGTCTTAATTTATTTCATGCAGTTTTACTTTTTTGAACTTTGTGCCATTCTTACCTGATTCATAATTTAAACATGTTTTTTATTCATATCCTCTCTTTTTAGAAATGATTTCTAGTTCTTGTTTCATAGTGATGTAAACCCTGTGATCCATTCGTGATAGTATCTCATCGATGGCTGGATTACTGGAAAGTGCTCAGATCCTTCAGGAATGAGCAATCAGTTTTAACATGAAAGAACTTTTAAAGCATGTCGTGGTGTTTGGGTCTCTGTTTTGAATCTGAAAAGATTTGTGTAATGAGAAAAATAACCTGGTTTGAGGCAGGGGAATTATTTTGGGGGAATTGAAAATGTGCCACAAGAGGAGGGGAACTTCTCTGTCTGAAGTAAATGATGCTTTCATTGCAGTCTATCTTTTGAACGACCAAAATGGCAGTTCAAAATAAATACATGGTTTTTCCCCCTTTCTGCCTTTATGTTCAATCCCTAACTGTATTAGAGGAGTCATCAGTCAAAATGAGGGACTACAGACAATTCGTGTCTAAGATTTGTGATTTCTCCCCAGCCGGATGACAAGTGTTCCCATATGAAGTGTTTATCCTACGAAGTGCCAGCAAAGCTTGGGCCATCTCATTTTTGATTCAGTAAAGCATGCTCCATCAGAACATTACACTTAGAGGTGTAATTACAAGTTCTGCAGGATCCTAGATTTACTTTAAAGTATACTAGAGACCTTCTTAAAGAAAACATGGTTTCTACCCACATGATTGCAGGAGGAAGCAAAATCATTCCTCTTTTTACCAGCCCTACAGCCCACACACAGTGAGAGCATCTGCAAGTCTGGGAGAGGTCCTGGTCCCCCTTTCCAGTCCTGGAGGATTAGTCTGTCCTGGAAGTAACAATTTCTCTCACCATCTTGAAGCGTGCCTTTAAAAAAAACAGAAACCAAATGGCATCTTACCGTTTATAGCAACGCTGCTGGCTCATCTGAGAGAGGAGGGATTCTCACACTGGTTGGTGATGGTGGCGCACGGACATCACCAAGGTGCCTGGGTACCTTGTTCAGCCTGAAGAAGAGAAGACTGAGAGGGGACCTCATCAATACATACAAATATCTTAAGGTGGAAGTCATGAGGACGGAGCCAGACTCTTTGCAGTGGTGCCCAGCGACAGGACAAGGGGCAATGAGTACAAACTGAGACATAAGAGGTTTCAGTTGAATATGAGGAAAAACTTCTTTACTCTGAGGGTGACGGAGCACTGGAACAGGCTGCCCAGGGGGGTTGTGGAATCTCCTTCTCTGGAGATATTCAAAGCCCGCCTGGGTGAAGTCCTGTGCAACCTGCTCTAAGAGAACCTGCTTTAGCAGGAGGGTTGGACTAGATGATCTCCCGAGGTGCCTTCCAACCCTTGCCATTCTGTGATTCTGTGATTCTGTGTACCTGAGAAGGAAGGACTGGAGTTACACACGCAAGCATGCACACACACAGAGAGCAGTCTCCTGTTCTTCAGAAAGGAAGCAAACTCACTAATGGAAGATTTGAGGGAAATATTTTCCACCATAGAAAAAATATTTATTAATAAGGATCCTATATTTCTTCCTGCAGTTTTCAGGACAGATATGTATTTGAATGCAGACCGTAGCTGAGGTCCATCACAGCCATCAGGCGTGGTGCACAGCTGTATGGAGTCTAACAAGTCCTGAGCGCATCAGGATCTACCTGTGTGCGCTGGGCAAGTCCATTGATAGCTGGCATATGTCACACACGTATTTTTCTGTTCCAGGAAGATTTCCAGGTAGAAAAAAGGAACATGCATGAAGTCCTGGTGGGATAATAACTCTATGCATATATTTCACATGCTGGTAGCCAGTGCCTCACCTAGAGGGTAGCAAAAAATGTTTAGTGCCAGACCAAATGGCCCTTCTACTCCCAGCTCTTTCCAGTAGCAGAAATCCCTGGGCAAGCTCTCGAAGGAGGTTTTGCCATGCCTATAGCATGCCTCCTGTCATCCTGTCCTGCCTGTGCCATCCCAGAGACAGGGGTCAGCCTCAAGCCCAGGAATCATCACCACACCGTGACACCCACTTCTGCACTGCGTTGTCATTAACAGCCTTCACGGCAGCCTCACACAGATATCCCAATGTAAGCAGGGAACCAGGAGAGGCAGACGGGTTTGTGTTCAACATCTGTGCATTTAGAAAGATGCAATAATGATCCACAGTGCAGAGGTCCTGAAAGTCCTAGTGACAAAAGAGAAGTTAAAGCTCTCTACAGGGGTGTAAAGGGTGCCCCGTTGTTCTCATTTGCTGGGGGCTTGTCCTCACCTGTTTTAACATAAGGACAATATAAACAATTTTATCAGTGCAAGTTGTCAGAGACTCTTGAAACTCTTCTTGGACAGCAGTGATAGGTAAGAAATTTCATTATGAAAATCTGAACCTTAGATCTGCCGCACGCACTCTTCCCAAAGGTGGGATAATACCTAAGCACGCCTACTGCCGGCACAACTGGCTTGGAGGCAGAACACAACCTGCAGCTATTTCATGACACTGAAAGGGGGAATTCCTTTGGAAGATACAAATTCTTCAACTTACTTGTGTGCAAACTCCATTTCCTCAGACACCTATCATGAGAGGTTTTTTTTCTTCTGTTTTTGATTAATTGTGGGTAGATGATACTATCACAGAAGAAGGATTTTTACCATTTGAGATATCATAAGTATTGGTTAAATGGAAGAATTTTCCAAAATTACCCAGATTAATTCACACCTTGGTGGCCTAAAAAATTCATGTGAGCTTATAGCAAGTAACACTCTGCCTTTCATCTAGTAATGTAAATGTTGAGCACGTAACCTGTTTCAAAACTAAATGAAGCCTCGGTTTTCCTGGCTACATGGAAGGAAGTCTTTTCCAAGATCTGCAGTCTCAGTGGCTATTTAACAGCTGCAGAAGCAGGCACAGAAAGGCAAACTGTTTTCAGGGTACCCGTGCTGTGGGATGGAGAGGAGGCCAGCAAGCTCCGGGGCATGGGCGTGCGGCACTGATAAGAAACTTCAGCTCTGGACTCCTGCTCCTCTACTTCAGCCATAAAATTATCTTTCTGGATATGCTGTGTTGAATGACCAAATGTATTGCAGTGGTATATTACAGGTAAATGTCCTGAGCCTTGCCTGGGTGTGAGGAGACAGTCTGTAGAGGATAGACAGACATGATTAGGCATTTTTCATGTGCTATTCTGTAACCAGTTTTTGAATAGTCAGTTTATTTTTTCTGGTGTCTCGTTTGCTGTAACTTGACAGGAATTAGATGTGCAAACCCTTGCTCTTGCTTCCCATAAACAACACCTTTTGCATCATGTTCTTCTGGTTTTCCTTTCTTTCATACGTTGAGTTCTTGCCATCGTTTTGCCTTCTCCTGCACTGTCAGGTTAATGTTCCCTTCACCTGTGTTCACAGAGAATGCAAATAAACTGGAAGAAAGTGCAAGAGGGATCTACATCCCTTGTCCAGAGCATTACAATGGCTTCTGCATGCACGGCAAGTGTGAGCACTCCACTAACATGCTGGAACCGTCTTGCAGGTAACCCTTCTCCTACCAAGGATGGAAGGCTACGCACGTGAAAATACTGACTTTCCAAAACACTTTATCTAGATAAACTATGGAAAATAATTGTAACCATGGCCCTTTATACTACAAAACCCATTAGACTTTAATTATTCAACAAAGTCCCCATTTTATGTGCAAAAGCTATGCGCAATGTTAATTGATTGTAAAAACACTCAGTAACCTGCAGTTATATTTAGATATATTTTAAAAGCACTTCACAAAGTGCTCAGACAGCTGCTAGATAGCCTCCGCAGTCTGAAGGAGACGAGTGCCACCAGGGATATGTCCCTGCTGTGGCAGGAGGGGTGCTCGTGGGGCAGCAAGCTGGGGAGAAGGTGGCTCCTTTGTGCGGGAGGTGGCTTTGGAGGAGGTTAGGGCAGGTGAAATGGGGAAATTAATGGTGAAAGCATGTGTTTCTGCAGTGAATGCCTCCCTGCAGAGGTGGGGATGTTACTTCTGAAGTCCAACCAGTGGCCTGGTGGCAAAGAAAAAGACTATTATGCATGAAACAGCATTTTCCTAGGACGTTGGACTGGGAGAGCAAAGATTCGGACCAGGGCAGATCCTCAAGCCAGCTTCTCCCAGCTCCCTCAAACAGCCAGGGCACATTTTGCTCTTTGCAACTGCTGCGTATTGCATTCTCCATTCAGCTGGAAAATGTCCTTTCCTCAAGCTGCTGGCTGCTGTGGGAGTGTGGGAGAGGAAAAGGGTGGAAGCTCAAGGCTTAACCCATCAGGGTTAGTGCCCCACTAACACTTCTGAGAGGAGCCCAAGCAATCTGGCTTGGTGTCTTATGGTTGCTGCTGCCATTGACCTGTATTTTCACATCTTCCTGCTTGGGCTTTTTAGGGATAAGAGGGCAAGAGCTACCATGGGAAAACCACTGTCCCCCAAAATCACAGAGGGGAGATATCAGGCTGCAGGATGGGAACTGGTGAGCAGCACAGCAGGCAGCAGTGGGGTGGATGGTTGCAGCATCAACAGAGGGGTTTTTTATAGCAACCAGACAAAATGTAAATGATGTATCCACTTGCAGGAACATCTAATCACATTTCATATGGAGCTTGGATGATTGCTTATCACTTCCTTAGCGGTAATCTGCATAAGGAGCCATAACTAGATGGCTTTTCACCCTCCCGCACCTCCCCAGAAAAAGGGAGAAATCTAAAATACGTTGTGCAAGGAACTAAATGGATTCTCATATGACATGCAAGCAGTTCCACTTGATGCTAGACGAGTCCTTGTCCCCTGGACACCTCCTGGCACTATCGCAGTTTTGTTCACTCTCGCAGATGTCGGTGGCACCCGGGGACCTGAAACTTTCCCTCTCAGAGGTTCAAGGAGGCACCGGTGCTCTTTCCCAGGGGCCCATCCTGCAAAAAAAACCCCACATAAGCATGTGCTTAAGCCACTGATATTATGTTTTTCAGATATAATTTATTTCGTCGTTCTTCGAAAGCAGCAGATATAACTGGAAGAAATATTTTTCCTTTCAGATGTGATGCCGGCTATACTGGACAACACTGTGAAAAAAAGGACTACAGCGTTTTATATGTGGTTCCAGGTCCAGTACGATTTCAGTATGTCTTAATAGCAGCTGTGATTGGAACCATCCAGATTGCTATCATCTGTGTTGTAGTCCTCTGTATTACAAGGTCAGTATCTCTGATGCTTTGCAATAGAAAAAGAAAAGGCTTTTGGTTTTCCTCCTTTGTGCACTGATTATACAGATTTCTGCAGTGACAGTACTGATAACAAATGCTAAGAAGATATCGTCTGGTCCAGCCAGCCAGTGCTGCTTTATTATTATAACTGAATTTTTACGTCCACCTTAATCAAACTTAGGTAGGTGCCTACAGCAAGTGAAGTTTTCTGTTTTGTATTCAGATGCTTGGACAAATATTGCTCGTATAAATAAGGGGAATATAAATACAGCAGCTGGATCAACACTTAATAAAACTAATCAGATCTCCTTCTGGCTTCCTCGAGGGCCCATTCCCTTAGTCCTAATCAGGCAAAGCATACAAACTTTTAAGCCTGTTTGCAATCCCATTGATTAAATGATTTCATTAGGCTTGTATACACGTTCAAAGGTACTGCACATGCTTTAAGGTCTTCTCTAGATGGTGGCACACCAAGCCATATATGATTTATTTTGTCTTTAATGAGGAGGAAGGGTTTGTTTGAATGGAAATGACAGCCCCGGGGCGGTTCGGAACAAGAGGGGTAAATGCAATCCTTCCCCTCCTACCCCTGCTGCTCTGTTTCCCCACTGAACTGCGTTACTGGCTCTGGGAGGGCTTGGGGAAGTTCGGAACATCAGGTGTCTTCAGGCTTCTCTCAGAAATCACAAAGTTAAATTCACTCAGCTAGCAACACTGATAAATCACACTTTTAGAAATAAATTTCTTTTAAAAAGACAAAAAAAAAAAAAAAGCAGGTATCATACCTTGTAGAAAATAAATTTAATTATCATCCCTACCTTGCACTACCTGGCTGGAAGGCAAGTGTAGCATTTGTTTCTAGAAAAGACACACACCAAAAAAAAAAATCATAAGTCCTTCTCTGGCCTAAAGGCATAAACCATTTCATCTGATGAAATGCAGCTAGTTTTTGGCCAAGCTGAGTCCATCAACTCAACAGTAAATGCTGAAGGAGGCAATAGCTTATATTGTAGTGATATTCACAGAAGTAATTCAAACAACCAAAAATGTAGTGAGTGGTAAGGAGAAGAAGATGGTGTAGTCACTGATAATGGAACAAATGCTCTGTATCATTTTGTTGAGTGACTCCAGTTCTGTCACCTTGACGCAGTAACACCGAGTACTTTATACTGAAGCATGAAGACAGGGTGCTCTGAGCAATCTGGTACTGCAATGCAAATTACCCATCACAGTGTTTTCATACATAGCTGGTACCTTTTCCCACACCCTGTGTAACCAAGTTAATTTATGATCTTTTGACTTTTTTCTGTAATGCATGTAATTACTGCAGAGCATCCTCCATCCCAGCGTTCGAGATACATTTGCAAAAGTGTACCCTTAAGTGGCCTAAGAGAAATCCACATGACAAGAGAGCACTGTGGCATCATATGCATAAGTAATTGAGTTTTTGAAGTCATCTGCTCTGGAGAACCCGACTGTACTGGTTTGAACTCCACACCCTGAACTCTGGAAAGTGCTAAAAGGTTCCTGGGAGAAAGAAGGGAAACTTCTCTCACTCAGAGGCCGCTGCAGGCAAATCCTTTGCCGCTCATTTCAGTGCAGCTTCACCTAATTAATTTATCAAATGAGTTTGGTGCACTGTATCCAAACCCTGACTTTGAGCCGCATAAGACTACCATGGCAAATCTTTTAGCTTTCATTACTGTTGTTGCTCTTAAAATTGTTGCACCACCTGTGGGGTGGTGCAAGTCTACGGGGGGTGGGGGGGGGGGGGTGGGTGGGGGGGGGTGTCCTCCATTGCTGGAAGGCTCTGAGCAGTTCCCAGGCACCTTTTAATCCAGATAAACAAGCTGTGCTGCTGGCAGGGATGGTTGGCCCTTGCCTTCTCCCCTGGCTCCTGGGCACTGCACCCTGCCAATGCTCTTGTGCCACCAGTAGCATTTCTGTAGTCACACAACAAACCTGGTCAGGGGATGGATTCAGCTGAAAACTCAACCAGCAAAACTTACTATTTGTTTTGAAGCGGCTTGACTCCTCGATGAGGTCAGCCGCCTGACTACTCCTCGCTTTGTGCTGGCATTGGGAATATTGGGAATATATACATTGTGCCAGCAATGGGAATAAGCAGCTGGGGTGGAGGAGTAGGGGACCAGAGGCCAAGAGGTAGGGAGGGAAGGAGGTGGAGCAATGAGGCATGGTCCCTACGCCCGAGGACTTTGAGCTCAGAGGTAAGGCAAAAGAGAAGCAATGATAAAAGTGAAGGAGGATGGCAAAAAATATAGGTATGGCCTAGTGTCATAATGATTCTCAGCAGTTTTCTTTACAACTTTGCATTTTTAGTGCTTCCCTAATGTTTAGTCACAGCAGTGTTATTTATGTGAAGAAATAACTTGATTAAAAATGAATGCATAATGTGTTTTACCTGCTATGAATCACATTGTGAGTAACTCAAGTTTGCGAGCAAGCTTCAATGGAGGGAGGGCAGGCAGCCTGTGCTCCAGTGCCTAGTTTACATTGATAAAACTGCTGTGTTCATAAATGAAAGCATCCCCCACACGGAGCACTACAAAGAATTTTTGATTAAAGAGTTAAGGACCAAGGAAAAGCTGTCGCTCTATTTTAGCAGATGATTAAGTCTGAAAAGCTGGTTAAATGCCCCCACCCCTCTTAGGAAAGGCAGATGCACTTGGGACCCAGGCTACCTGTAAATGCCGTGGCATTGCATTTAAGTAGCCCTGGTGTCAGGTGTTGGCCCTGGGGCCTTCCCAGGCTTCCGACAGTTGGTAGCCTAGTGCATTATGCAATTAAAACATGGGCAGTTTTGGTTAAAGGATGCTTTTTCATCATCTTAATTGGAGTAATCTTTACATTTGAATTGATTTCTCTCGACCTTGGACTGAGTGACCTTATAGATACTGTCAGTGTCAGTTTTGGGAAAGTGCCTGTGAGATGCTCATCTCCTTGCTTCCAGCTGGAGCAGTCAGTATCCACCATTCTCTGGGAACACACAGCTGCATCCCCTGGGGTTGCTGGCTATCCTGGTCATCCCCCAGCCACCTGGTACCCCCATGTTTCTTACAAAACCAGTCCAGTTGTGCCCACTGTGGCTTCCCACACCTGGTTCCCCAACCCCCCTTCACGTGGCTGAGTGCTGGGGCAAAGCTGGGCTGTGCCTTCGGGTGTAAATCCTCATCCTCTGGGACTCAGGGGGAACCCTTGGTGGCTTGGTCAGCCCGCGTGGCCGCCGGCCACTGCAGCAGGATTTAGCAGTGCTCGCTCTCAGCGTGTCGAGGTGTCGGTCCCGTCTCCTGGGGAGCACTGCGAGGTCCTGCTGTGCCAGCTCCAGCGGACGGGGCAGGAGAGGCTACCCAGGGACAGCCAGGGCTGGGAGGCTGTCAGCGCGCACGTGGCGTGCGGCTTGGTGAGTCGGCCCCGTGTTTGCTAACAGCGCTCCCTGACTCACGCAGAAAGTTTGATCGCCTTTTTAGGAACACACAGTGAATAATGAGTTTGTCATGAAGTCGCGAACCAGCTAAAGTCTGCATTAGTTTCATAATGAAAGCTCTGCCGTGACCTCCGAAAGCGCTGGAGACGCAGGCTTATTTTTCCTGGAGTAATGATAGCAGCCTACTTTACTGCTTCCAAGAAAGGAATGAGGCAAAATATAGTGCTTAGCCCAACAGTTTATTGTGAGGGGGTGGTCCCATTGGCTTAAAAGTGAGGCAAGTCAGGACAATCTGACCCATATTTTGTTAGACACTTATGTAATTGTATTTCAGCATTTCTAAAGGCTTCATAAGTCCTTATGCTCTTGCTCTTGTTTACCCTTTCAGTTGGCATCACAAAACTACAGCATCGCTCCTGTTCGATAAGGAATAAAAAATGGCCTTTTTGATTTTAAGGGGTCGGTAAAAATTTATTTCACTCTATTTTGCTGTTAGTTATTTGACGCAGAGCTGAAGGCAAGTGCTTGGGGCTCTTGCTGCACGGGTGGGCTCTCCCCGGTGCGTAACCCAAAGGGTTTCACAAGGTGCCGCTGAAAGCCTCCCTCTAACAGCAAAACAAGTCAGCCCAATACAAAGGGAGGGGTTTTTTTCCATGTCAATATGGTTTGGGCTATCGTGGGGCTTTTTGTTACCCCACTCCAAGCGGGTGTTTCAGTCGTTCTTGTGCAGCTGCCCACGCGGAGGGCAGAAAGAGGCGCACCCGGGCTAAAAACTCTTACAGGGCTTCAGCTGAAGAAAGAGGACAAACGCATGGCTGAATTAGGAATAGCTTCTTCCTCCTCCCGTGCAAAATGTTAACTAGGTCACCCTGGGTGAAGGACTGGGTTTATTCCTGGCTGTTTGTCTGTAGCTCACCATTTTCCCACTGATACCACAAAGGCAAACAGGATGAGCATTTTTAGAGGGTGGGGGTCGCCCTGCTGTGGTTCTGCTTGCCCAGCAATTCCCGCCGTAACCCCCTTGGCTTCCAGCTGCTTGGAACTTCCTGCGTTCTCCACCTGGGGCTAAGCTTCTCCATGCTTTCTGCCTAAGGGTGCCTTTCCGTGGGAGGAAACCAGAAACAGGCTATTACCTTTCCCTTAAGCGCTTCATAGCAGCCCCCGTAGCCAACACTGCTGCGGGTAAAAGGTTGAAACGTGCCCTTGCTGAGGAGCACCGTGAGGTCCCGAGGCAGAAGAGATTTGCTTTTGCAGCCATCCAAAGGAAAATAAGGTTTTGGTCTTTCCAGTGCGATTGCTTCCCGTGCTAAGCCAAGCAGCCGTGTGAGGAGCGTAGTGCGGTGCAGGCACCCATAAGTAAAGTAGCTGCTCGCTAATGACCTGAGCACGGGAGCATTTCCATGGAGACTCATGGGGATTGCGGACGCTTAGCTCCTCAGAAAGGCAGCCCCCGCGTCCACTTTGTAAATGCTTCACAGACCTGGGACGCTGAGCAGGTGAGCCTGAGGCCGCCCTAAATCTTCCACCTGCGCCCTGCTGAAAATAAATCCGTTATTTAAAGAGGAGAGGCGCGGTGCAGGCGGGGCTGTCGCAATGCAGAAGGGTTGCCACTGTTCACCAGTGAGGACCCGGAATCTTAACATTTTTTACAATATGGTTTGTGGTTTGTTTGTTGGGTTGGTTGGGGGTTTTTTGGTGGTACCGTTGCCATTAACCAGCCCATTTCATTTCATTGAAGAGGAAATGGGCTGAGGGCTGGAGGACCCCTCTCTCACCCTCATGTCCCCCGCTGCCCGCGCCTCCTGTCGAGCAGACGCGCTGTTAAGAGCCGTGTATTCTCACAACTTTCTTTTCCAGGAAATGTCCCAGGAGCAACAGAATCCACAGACAGAAGCAAAACACAGGGCACTACAGTTCAGACAACACAACAAGAGCATCGACAAGGTTAATTTAAAGAGCGCATGTTTCCACAATGGCAAAACTAACTGCAGAGAGCTTGGACTACAAAATACAGTATTATAGACAAAAGATTAAGACAAGATCTACACATGTTGCCTTGCATTTGTGGTAATCTACACCAATGAGAACATGTACTACAGCTATATTTGATTATGTATGGATATATTTGAAATAGTATACATTGTCTCGATGTTTTTCTGTAATGTAAATAAACTATTTATATCACACAATATAGTTTTTTCTTTTTCATGTATTTGTTATATATAATAAATACTCAGTGATGAGAAAAAAATTGCCTTTCTTAAATTTGCTGTATCTCATAGCTGTGTATAGTCTTGGGATATTGTGTATGGACACTAACAAATCTCTTCTTTTTTTTTTCTTTTTCCAGTTCTAGTGGCAATTTTGAGTCTACTGAACTCAGTAGTAGGGTTTTGAGTTGGTCCAAGATCAGCGACAATTATGGATGTGGGAAAGGTGAAGAATAATTTAACCTACATTGAGGAGGGATAAAATATTTCAGATCCGGAGTCAACTACATTTCATCAGCCGCCTTCTCCCATACCATCTATCTTTACTCTCCCATAGCTTAGGAAGTCTTTGCCTTCTAAGTTAAATACTAACCGAAGGGGAAATGGAAATTCTCAGTAACTGTGATAGGAGTGTCGGGGGTAATGTTTCAATTTGGGAGGGAATTAGGTGTCTGTCAAGGTGAACCCTACGAGAACGCTTTACAGGATCTCCAACTCTGGTCACTGGAGTGAGTGAAAATTGCTTCTTACTGTTGATTGAAAATTATTAGGTTAAAAAAGTTAATAACATAATAACAGCTGAAATGCCAGCACTATTTGTACCTCGTGAACATGCTGATATAATTTATTTTTTCAAAGAGAAGGTGAAAAACACTCAGAATATACCTTATGAATAACTTTATGGGTGACCCTACTCCATTAAATGTAATGAACTCAAATGTTGGCTATACCTCAGGAAAATAAGGGCATGTGTTTTGTCACATCCACATGATGGACAAGATGGAAAGTTATTTCCGTGGTAGCTGAAACTCTCCAAAACACATTCTTTTGAGAAGCTAATATTACTCTAGTTTGTGCTATGAATTTTGAAGGCGACAGAGTAGGACTGAAGGGCAGAGTGCGGTAACTTCACTCCTGCTGGATAATATCCACTTCGCTAATTGACTACCAGAGTACTAGGCACGCTAAGTGAGAGAACTGAATTAAAAAAAAAACCAACTTGTAACAGTATTCATTGTGCTGCTCCTTTCCAAAGAGACTTTGCCGAGGCGGAAAGTACCCATGGCGAGAGTTAGGCGTATTTCTCACTGCCATCACCACGTAAGAAATTGCATTTGGGTCAGAATCGCATCTGGGGTTACCCGGGATGATGGCTCATGAGTGTGTTTCCATTTCCTGCTTCAAGCATTGGTCTGGTCACTCACAACCATCCCCATCAAGTGACAGTCCCCCCGATCTGGCCTTCAGTCACGGGTGAAGCAATACTTCTATTCTAACATGGCTTTTGGTTGTCCATCCGTCCCTCCCCGTGCACCCCGCCCAGCTTGCTTTAAAGTGAATCCATCGCATGATGTTCACACAGTCTCAGTTTTTGTCTTGTTCTGGGTTTCTTGGCTTTTTAAAGGTAATAAAAGGCGATTGGCAAGAGATGCTTTCAGGCACCTGGTCTGTGCTGATTGGTGGGAGTGGGAGTGTGGTGCTTTCACAGGCAGCGGGGCAGACGGCGGCACGGGGCAGCTCTCCGGCACTGGGCTACCGGCCCTGCAGGGACCATCTCCTGCCCGGAGCCCTGGGCTGGGGAGAGGGAGAGGGAGAGGGGGACTGTACGGCTGCTCCCTGCTCCTCAGCCCTCGCCCCCAGCTCTCCCATCCCCAAGGCTTTTTTCCAAATTAGAAGAGTGATGGTGTGGGGTAGGAGTGAGCAGCGGAGAGGCAGCAAGCAGGCATGATCATGGCCCGCTGGGCCACAGGGGGACTTCCATGGCTCAAACCCACTGCAAAATACTTCTTTTTTTGTCCCAGCCCTTGCTGGTTTTGTCTCCCACACACAGGCTCAGCAGGGATGGTACGACACGGAGGGGAGCCCAGGCGCAGCAGCGCAGGGCTGTACAGGTTTGGTGGCACAAGGTGCCTTCTAGGGAGACTTTGCAAGCTCTGCTAATTAAACTGATACCTAAGTGGCATTATAACACCGCTCTTCAGATCCCTCCATCAGCTAAACCCAACGCAGCGATGGCAGCTAGTACCTCCGAGGAGCACTCCAAGCATGAGGTTGAGGATGAGGTTGGAAGTGGCCAGCTTTGCTCTGCCCTGCAGCACCTCCCTCCTCTGCCGTGCGCTTCGTGCTTTCTGAGTGAGGTGTTGGAGCCTAACACGCGTCAAAAGCACAGATTTTGAGCCGAATCCAAATGCCAGTCCCCCCACTGGGACTATCAGGTCTGGATTGTTTATTTCAGTCACTTACATTAGATTAAAAAAAAAAAAAATCAAATGTTAACACATACACACAGCCGTGTAGCTGTAGCAATAAACCTAATTAAACAAAAGGCAAGGCTTGGCCTGGCCTAAAGCAGCACAGCATCACTTAGAAGTGAAAATAGGAGTCTGACATGCTATCTCGAAACATCCCAAAGTCATTTGCCTTGCTTTTACCATGCAATGCCGCATTTAATCCCCAAGCAGCCTGCGCTTGCGAGGTGTTATTAGCTGCATCCCCAGCTGCGGAGCCTGTCACCAAGCCTTCACACCTCCAAAAACATGGCCAGTTTTTAAGTACCTGCTGCAGACCAGAGGGCAGAAAGGGGAAAGTGATTTTGGTTTTAATGCACAGAGGAAAGGTCCCACCGAACATGAGATCTCTTTCAGGCCTTTCAAGCTTAACTTTCAATGTGCTGGTATGGGCACACGGTCTGAAAATAATAGTGTTGGGGGGTTGTACGTACGGGAATGGAGATTGCTGCAGAAAACATTCACAGAACTTGTACCAAGTGCAGCAGCAAATTTGGAGATGTGGACTGGGAGTTGCTTTCTCCTGTTCTGACGGGACTGGAAAGTGCATTTGTTAGAGCCATACGCTGACTAGCGCTCGAGATGTGAAAAACCTTCGTGCAGTTTTAACACTACAAAATGCAGGGAGGTGGGCTGGGCACGTAAGGACCCGGCTGGGCAAAGCGGTGGGGGGGGAGTCACCATGGTGGAGGGGTGCTGATGTGTTGCCGTTTGTCCGCTTCCCGGTGCACGCTTACGCCAGCCAGAGCAAGGCCCCTTGCAACACAATGGGGAGGGCTTGTTCCATGGGGGGGAGGCAGTAATTCATTTATTTTGGCTGTTTCCTAGGCTTGTTTTGTCATGGCACTGTGGCATCTGTAAATAACCTCGAATACCAGCAGACACTTTACAAACCACACGAGAGAAGACCTAGATGTACAAAACCTCCGACACGACCAGTAACACCACACGCAGCACGGTTGCTTAGGGGCAATGCATGCCACTGACGGCCCAACAGCCTGCGGTCACTTGCCAGACTGGCTGGTGTTTTACCAAGGCCAAACCAGTTGGTAAAAATAGGACTGCTGGCACCCCCATTCCCCAAGGCTTTTCCTCTCAGCCTGTAACATTTTTGGAGCAAGCAGCCGTGTGCTTATTTTGTACGTGATGCATTTAACACAACAGCATCCTGACCTCAGTCCTCAAAATACAGCCAAGCGCGCTACTGGCACCTGCCGAGTGCTGGTGAGAAGGGCTGGCCCCCAGCCTGGGGTGTTCAGGTGATGCTCAAACCCTCGGTGCCTTCAGGTGCAGGCGAAGATGCCTGCCGTGCCGGGTCCCAGCCCATAAGGAAGCCGCCCGTGCAGGTGCCACACAGCCTGACCGCAGCGGGTGGGTGACGCAGGACTCTCGCCTTCTCCCACCCCAGACACCACACTAACAGGACGGGCACAGCTTCCACGCCTCTCCATCAGGATGCTTTGCCTCAAAATAAAGTCTGATCGGATGTTCATTATCATTCCCTTTCATCCAACGGCAGCAAGACACGATTTACAGAACATTATCATTACAAAAATACTCTCGTTGTCACTAAAGGGAGGGCATCCCTCCTCTTCTAGCCACCGGTCCCTTTGCGTGCCTGCCTCCGCGCGCTGGGGACCCGTGATTGCCCCAAATGAAGAGGCAGAGGGGCGGTTGTTCCATGCTGCTGTTGCCACCGGGGTCTCGCCCCGCCAGGCAGCAGGAGATCAGCGCGGCTTTGCAGCAGGTTACCGGCTGCTGGCCCGGAGGGCCGCGCGCTGAAGGCGGGGGCACAGGCGTGCCTATGCACCCACCAGTTCCCACCCACAGGTTAGCCAAGGGGGCTGGCGAAGTGGGCAGGAGGTGGGCGCCCATGTATCGCTGCCTCCTCTTTTTCCAGGAGCAGCTCTCAAAAAGCCTCATCTTCAAACAGCTCTCTAAAGCTTCTTTGAAAACAAAATGATTAAAGGCTATCTTCCCTCTCATCCAACATCAGACGCATCTCGCGCCACATCCTTGCTTTCACCCCTTATTATGCATGCAGCTTTTCCACAGCTCCCAGTTTTGCGTCGGGATGGAAGTTACAACCCCGAATTAAAAGCGAAGTCCATTACCGCACATCAAAGTAGGCACTGCGCCGCAGCCAGGCCGGCCCTTTCTTTCATTTATAGGGATGCGGCCGGGGCCGGCAGGGCGGGGGGGTTGGTTGCCAGGTATTTCCAGCCCCCGCGGGTGTGTGAGGCGAGCTGGAGGCGGGAATGCCCACGGCTGGTGGGTAACCGGTAACCTCAGCTGGGCTTCAAGGTAGGTGGAGATACCCTGGCCCTCACGAGTTGGACTTCAGAGCCATTTTATTAAAAATAATAACATTTCATCTATAGTTTTGGTCTGGACGGGCCACAACCTGGCTGTTAAATTGTGCTCTGTTTGACACATGAGCCAAAAGTCTTGGGTTTTTACCCAGGGATGCTGTGCCCTGCCAGTGCCACCAAAGCCACCCCTGCCAGCACCCGCGGGCAGGAGGGGTGGGCACGGCCAGCTCCTCCCCGGCCAGTTTTTAGGCTGATGCTTTCCCTTCAAATGCTTTTCATATTAGGTGGGGTTAATTTATTTTCGTTTCAGTTTAATTAACAGTTTTGTCACAGCAGGAGGCCCGTTGAAAACAAAGATGCGTTTAAAAAAAAAAAAAAGCAGGATTTTTGTCAACTTTTCCTTTTTTTTTTTCTTTTTGCCGTATTGAACGTGAGCCACAAAGCAGTAAAATATTCCGCAGTCTCACACAGCAGCCGCCAAGCTGCATAATAAAAAAGTGTGTGCGGAATCTGTTCTATAATGCTAACGAGGTGGCATCAGCCCCGGCTTTGTAAATAAAATCATGAGGCCCGTTTTGCTCAGCTGGGGAAGAGCAGACCCCAGGTAGGAGCCCCGATTTCAGTCCCTCTCCCCTTTGAGCTTCCCTGGGCCGTGGGAGCCATTAGCCCGGCGTGGCCGCTGCTTGCCAGGGGCAAGGGAGGCAGGAGCAGGGCTTCACCCCACTGGTGACCAAACCCCACAGACGTAGACGTGACCCCGGCCACCGCCATCCTCCGGCTCGCTTTTCTAGGGGGGGTCAGGGCACCTTCACCTGCCACCACCCCAACAAGAAATAAAAACAATCGGAAGGCGAAAAATGTTAAGAAAATGTGGTAACACCTCATAAACTTGCTGTGAGGGCGGCTTTAAAAGGGGCTTGCTTTACGCTGGGTCACTCAGAAATGAAGTGTAATTATTCAAGATAAAAATCCGGCTTCTAAATGCAAATGGGTGCGAGAGATCATGGCCCCTGCCGGGGAAGAGGGGCAGCGGCGGGTTTTACAGAGAGGAGCTTTCAGCAGGAGAGGGACGAGCCGCGAGGTGAGGAAGAGCTGTTTAATGTGACCTGAATTAGCAGCTATAGATAGCGCTTCCCGCATGTTTTACATTTTCAGATAAAAAGGATCTTCTTGTTTAATGGTTAATAAAAATGATTAGTGCTCCCAGGGCACGGATCCCGAAGACGCAGACTGTGCGGGAGAGACCAGCTACAAGACACAAGAGAAGATGAAACCGATTTTTTTTTTTTTTTTTTTCTTTTTTTTCCTCCTGTGGAGTACATCTCTACCAGCATTTGCAAGTTAATTTGTAATATAATTATATGTTGCTTCTGTCACAGAAGCAAAGCACGTGTGATGGGCCGGCAGCCCGCCGCTGCCACCGGCAGCCTGCCACAGCCCAGCAAACACTTCTGCAGCAAAGAAAAGCCAACAGCGCACATAAATGTACGTGTGTGTGTGTGTATATATATATACACATATATATGCATGCACTCGTATACACACATATATACATATATATATACAGAAATATATATAACACACACACAAATATATAAAAATACAATTATATTATAAATAATTATGTATTAAAACTTAATTTTTATATATATATGTATGTACTATATGTATGCATGTGTATATATATTTGTGTGACAGACACTGTACAGGAGAGCAAGCTGATTGCCTGGGAGCATGTGCTGCTTTGCTTTAAAGCCGTCCAGGCTAACTGACCAGAAGCTCTTTGCCCCTGCCCACCTCAGAACCCAGCATCGCCACCTTTGTAACGAAAACCAAAACCTACCAACCTCGCTTCGCGAGCCGGGCTGACTTTTCTTTTTTTATTGTTTTTCATTTCCATGGTATGCCATGCAGAGGATTATGGTCAGTAATAGTTTTCTAAGAAATAAAGTCTATGAAAGTAATTGTGAGGCACAAGCAGCAATAGCAAATGCTTGCTGAGTGGTTGCCATAGTGCAGCAGCACAATTTGAGATTTAATATCATTACTAATGATATTTACTTGGCCTGCAGGGGGGAGTGAGACTTGTGCTCCCTAAATGTCATTTGACTGCTAATATGTCAGCGGGTGCACCCAGCCTGGCCCCGGGAAGGGACCTGGGGTGACCCGGGGCATGGCTGCCCACGGGAAGGCAATGCTGGTGGTGCTGGTGCTGGTGCTGGTGGTGGTGGTGTCCCCCTCCACAGGCCCCAAGGAGCCCACGTTTATCAGGAGCATGAGCCCCCACAGGTGTAGCCGTCATGCTTGTGCTCAGCTCCTCCCTGGCGCCCACGGGGCAGCGCCGCCCCGGCTGCCTCTTTCCTTCCGACCTTTTCGGCTGAGTTGCACAGGCTGTGAGTTCAGGCTTCCTCCCCTCTTGGGCTGCTCCGTGGGGGGGGGGGGGAGACATATTGCATTGCTGTAAAGTGAGCCATTTAGTTTATTAAACGCTGTTAAGGGTGCCCTGAGGTCTCTGCACATGTGGGACCATCAAGGCGGAATCGTTATTATTATGGTTCTTATTAGTCATAGTCATTTTCCCAGCGATACGTCTCACGTCCAGATGTCTTCCCATCTATCTCTTAAATTTTGCGACGCCAAGGCAAAACTGTTACAAAGACGGAATAGTCCGAGTCCTGCTTCACGTGGTACGGGAGCAGAACATGCGTGCAAAAATAAATAGATATGTTTTTAAATTAAAAGACAAATGAAAGAAAGGGTCATAGTTGGCTAAAAATGAATTGCGCAGTGCATAACAGAGACAACAGATTAGAGAAGATAACTTTTTAGTTTAAGTGTTCCATCATTATTAATTCATTTGGTGCTCTTTATGATAACACCAATCATTTGGAATTCATTTGGTGTTTATGTGGATGTCATCGCGACTCCTGCAGAAATTCCAAAGTAATTCAGCATTAATGTGCTATTAAAAATTGTTACCAGCCACTACCTTCATTACTTCACCAGCACAGACTAATCTTTCTTCCCTCATTCTCTAAATTCAAATTTCAGTGTTTATTTTGCTTTTATCTTTATTAGGGTTTTAAAATGTAATGCTTCTATTTAAAAATTCTCCTTATGCTACGTGAGTGTTGTCTTTTTTTTGACAGCATCAAAATTACACAAATAAGGGGGGGAAGGGGGTTTAATAGTGATTTTTTTCATTTTGTTACCGGCATTTGACTGAAGAACAACCAAAGAAGTTTCTGCTTATCATTTACAACAGTGAAGTTATCAAGCTGGTATTTACGTTCGCAGCAGATGACACCAAACCAAATCTGTGTGAAATACCATCTGTACTGTGTGGAGTGCTTTCTTTTTGGGGCACAGTAGGTGCCCCCGCACCCCCGAGTCAGGCAGGGAAGGGATGCAGTTGCCCTGGCCCCCGCCAGGGACGCGGGGTACCCAGGGGTACCACGGCAACCGAAAGGGCCAAGCTGCCACTGACGACCCTTATCTGGCCTCACTCCATCGGTGGAGCATCCTTTTGCTTCCAACCGGGGAACTCTGGGGTGGAAGCTGGATAAAATGGATACTCTGGGTCCAAACCCCATCAACAGCAGAAAAAAATGCTGCACTTGCACCTAACATTAAAAAAAAAAAAAGCCCTGAGAAATTAAATGCAAAAAAAACCCCTGCATTAAAAAGAGCATTAATTAGGTTTTATAGTCAAGGACTCGAAGATTAGAAAATGCCAGATTGCTGGGAGTCTGGAAAAAAATTTAAAAAAATAAAAAGACAGAAAACACAAAGGCTGGGTTCAGTTCCCAGCTGTGCCTGCCTTGCTGTGCAGCCCCCTAACTACATGGCCACACACTGGTTTTCCCCTGGGCACGTGCTTCTTTTGTACCACAGGAGAACAGCATAGAGGGGCGGAGTGAAGTTTGGGCTTGGCAACTCCCAGCCTGGCACCCGCAACGGGAGCGCTTGACCATGGGCCCAAACGATGTTCCTTCGGTGCGGCTGCTTTGCAAATATTGCTCACTTGAAATCACGGACCTCCACAGACCCGCGTGCCTGTGGGCAAAGGTGCCGGGGGGGGAGGTGAGGGGTGTTGTTCAGTGCTCCGTAGCCCCGAGGAAAAGGAGAATGCCACACAAAGCTTGCCGCCCATAGCTTTAAAGACATTTTTCGTGGAAAGGAGGGATGAAGTCCCTCACTACAAGGAAGATGTTGTGTTGCTGGAACACGTCCAGAGGAGAGCAACAAAGCTGATGAGGGGTCTGGAGCACAAGTCTGATGAGGAGCGGCTGAGGGAACTGGAGGTGTTTAGCCTGCAGAAGAGGAGGCTGAGGGGAGACCTTATCGCCCTCTACAACTCCCTGAAAGGAGGGTGTAGTGAGGTGGAGGTCGGTCTCTTCTCCCAAGTAACGGACAATAGAATGAGGGGGAATGGTCTGAAGTTGTGCCAGGGCAGGTTTAGGTTGGACATTAGGGAAAATTTCTTCACAGAAAGGGTTGCCAGGCTCTGGAATGGGCTGCCCAGGGAAGTGGTCGAGTCCCCATCCCTGGAGATATTTAAAAGAAGGATAGATGAGGTGCTTAGGGACATGGTTTAGTGGTGGGATGGCAGGGTTAGGTTAACGGTTGGACTTGATGATCTTAAAGGTCTTTTCCAACCTGAACGATTCTATGATTCTATGAAGTCCCCCAGGTGAGTGACGAAGCGAAGCCCATCAGCAGGGTCAGGTCCGTACCTGGGCAGCACAGGTGGGACAAGGGAAACAGCACAGCCTGGTCACACCGGCACTGGCACTAAATACCCCCAGCCAGTGGCAGGGAAGGGGCCAGCACCCCCCTGACTCCGGCCGGGGGGGCCCGGTCCCGGCCGGGTCCAAGCATCCTCCGCTACTCCTGCTGGCCGCGGAGCACAGCTTTACACGGAGAATAAAGCCCGTCGCAGAGGAATTTTCCACTTAATCAAAATGCTGCGAAGAATATGAATGCTTATAGGTTAAAGGAACCTGGCAGCTCTTACTTGTCTGTCATGTCTTTAAGGATTGCCATTAAGTCATAAACGTGACAAAGATTAAAGAGTTTATTAATGTTATTAGAGGGTTGAGATAAAATGCTATGCCTTGCAGGGTCTCTCTCCCTCTCTCACTATTTAATGAAAACATTTTCATCACTTTCTGAATCTATTATACCAAATATTCATTTCAGGAGTCCTAAGATGATTTTACTTTAATTAGAAGAGATGTAGCAACCACCTGAAAGTAATACAGTTGAAATACCTTGCCACGGCTCCCCTTCTCCCTGCTGCCAGCAGATGAGCATTTCTCCAGCTGCGCCGCGACGGCAGAGGGAACCCGGGGTGACAAAGTTTTGCAGCGTGGCAGGACCATCACGCCAGTCCCTCCTGGAGACCCTGAGAGCCAGCAGCGCTGGCCCGCCCGTGGCTCTGGGCACCTCCAGAAGTCACCACGTGTGTCAAGGTTAATGGGCGATGAGACACACTGCATCCGCAGGTTGGACAGGGCAGGGGGGGGAACGTCCCTGGGGAGCACGCGAGGGGCGGGAGCACCTTCTGCAAGCACAGGAGACCATGCAGTCCCTGCTGGTGGAGAAGAGCAAGGGAAGGAAAAGGAGCTTAAAAAAAAAAAGAAAAGAAAAAGGGAGGTTTGTGATGCTCTGCGAAAGGAGAGTTATCCTCTGCAAAGTCTATGCACAAAAAGGGAAGAAAATAAGCAGCCAAAGTCCTTTCTTGGCATGGCTGCTTTGGCTTCAGCAGGCAGTGCACCGTGGCTGGGTTTTAATCCATGTTTAGAGCAGGTCCAGTCTTTGATGCGAAAGCCTGAAAATCAGTCGCTTCTAAGCAGAGTCCAAAGAGTTACACTCGTAGACATGAGCCTTCCCTTCCAGTCCAAGACTTTCTCACTGTATTTGCAATGCAGGCAGCTCACAGGCGCTCTTTCTTTTAAACTTTCCAACTAACCCAATTTAATTTGTTAATTTATTCTGTAACCTGATTTACTGTTAATTTATGTTGGTGAGTAAGATATCCCAGCTTTAAGTTCCAATTAATTAAGGGGGAGGGCTTAATGTTTTTGCTACACAGTATCTTCATGCCACATTGTATTCCATTTTAACGCCGCACTGAAGCATTTCCAAAGTTCATTGCCATTGACTAATACAAATCCATACATCTGCAAATTAATTTCATGCGCACAAAAGATTACTCTTTGCAAATGTACCTTTAAGAGGGGAATGTTGGCTATAGCAATCATCACTTGTTGCTTAGCAACAGCCATAGCATCACTTATGGCAGGTTTATCCTAAACAGCAATGTAGAAATCAGGGATGTGGCTGTCCACCCCAGGTCATCCATCCCAGCAATCACTGCTCAGCCCTGGGTTAATAGCTTGAGACTTTGCTCATTTTCTCTTTTCTTTTTTTTTTTTTGGGGGGGGGGGAGTGGTGTCCAATTTTAGGGATCTTAAAAACAACACGACAAGCCTTGCTCATTAAACTAATTCCAAGCAACGATCCAAAGCTCAGTGCCCCATTCTGACCATGATGGCAATGCCAACACAAGTCAACGTGGGCATGAACGCCTGCTCAGGCCGTGACCGGGCTACTGCCAGCTCAGCATTTTAGGCCGAAGACTTTTAAAAAATTTACACATAGTTTGTTGCAATGAGCCCAAGATTAGAAGGGGAAAAATCAGATTATACTAAGACGATCCTGAGGGTAGCCTGGGGCTGTCCTAGTCTTCCTGAGGATGGGGGAAGCCCCTACAGCCAGAAGCTGTCAGCTCTCATCTCTATTCTTGCAACAAGCCAGCCGGCACTGCGACAAACGACCTCCGCAATGGTGCATACACCCCTGTGCCAGTCCGTCCGTCCGTCCATCCATCCGCATCTTCGTGCCTCCTCCAGCTCTTCCCCTCGGCATGCTGCCTGCCAAGCAGCTCTCCAGCGCGATGCTCCCGCCTGCCCTTTGCCAGCCGTGGGTGCCAGCCAGCTGCTCCCCTTGGCCAAAAAAGTGGCAAGTAAATATTCTAACAGCATCCATTAGCCCTGCCTTTGACGGCCCGTGGAGAGGCGCCCGCAGGCTCGGGCCCGGGTTTTAAAGCCATTATGCTGTATCTGTAGGCACAGCTAATTCACAAAAGATGAATGCAGGGTTTGCAATCAAGGAAAAATTAGCATCTCAGCCAGCAGAGAGGGCGAACATGTGAGCCAGCCAGCACTGCCAGCAACCTTGATTCTGTTTTTGGCAAAGCTGGCTGGCTTGGCAAACACAATGGTAATGAGATAAACTGAAATACCAGGCAACGGGGCTGCTCTTTGAAGTAATTATCCTCCAGGGCAACAAGGAACAAGATGAAAAGGTTTTCAGAGCCATGGTGTGGATGCACAGGGAACATTATTTGCATTCTTGAAGTCAGCCCTCCATTTGCAAGGCGCAGGTGCGCCGATGCCAAGCAGCCGGCGAAAGGGCAGGGAAGCCCCAGCAGCGGGTACAGCGACAAGGCAATGCAGCAAGAATCGGAGCCATGCAAGGGGCAGCACTGCGGGGCAGCACTGCCCCAGCAATGCCAGTGTTAAACCCTTATTGCTCCCAAGAAATGCCCGTCCAGGCAGCCGCGCTGTAGCCGGCGTACTGACCCACAGACAGGCACTGCAAACATTTCACTTTCAAAAATACTTATCAGTTTAAGAGGTAGCACAGGGGACTAAAGGCAAGGGGAAGGATGAAATGATGCACTGTGGATTCTCATAGTCAGGAACCACAGGTGAGCACCGAGTGGGATTTCATTTGGCAGGCTCTGCAATGCCATGCACGCAGAAGAAGGAAAAGGCGAGGCAAGGAAGTGGAAATATGTGGCACAACACCCTCCCTTGGGTCGCTTGTGACTGGCCGGGTAAGCTGCTGGCGTTCTCCTAGCGGGACACTTGACCCTAGTCTAAATTTGAGATCTTAAACAAAATTCTGTTCAAAGCAACAACATAACAGTTGGCATCACCAATCCCCAATGCACAATGTGCCATGAGGAGTGGGTTTGATTTAGGGAGGCCTGGGTTTAAAGCTGCACTGGCAGCAGATTGCCTCTCACTCCCCAAGCGGGCAGGCGAGCATCTCCCCGGGACCTGCCAGAGGGGACAGGCTGAGAGGGATGCAGGACATGTCCCGGGCTTCCACCACAGGCAGCAGGACTTGTGTGACCCTCTTCCAATATGTATCAGTTAAAATCTTTTCCAAAAAAAAGGCTGAACAGGTGAAGGGTCTAATTTTTTTTTATATATATATTTTTTTTTTTTTTTTAATGCAAAGGAGCATCTTTGAGCAGAGCAACACAGACCTAGGCCTGGACCAAGGACCAGATGCGCAGACAGAGCAGGTGATGCAGCTTTTACTCTGCAGTAATTCATCCGACTTCAGAGGCTTGCTTGAGCCACTACTTGGTGACCCTGTCCCTGCCCGCGGTCCAGAGGAGGAGGGAGAGAAGACAGCCGCCCAATTCCCATTGAACCTTAGAAGCTTTTCCTTCTCTCACCCATAGCAGACTTTATAATTAATCTTTTTTTTTTTTTAATGGAAAGACCATGAAAATAAGAATACGTGTGAGGACTGGGAGGTGGCCAAAGGCGGAGTGGCAGGGACATGCAGGGAGGTGGCAGTACCAGGAGGAGCATAGTGGGATGGGGGAGAGGGGAACACAGCCCGAGCCATGGGATGCTGCAGCTCCCCCAGCGCCAGCCCTTCCCTCTGCCCCTGCTGCCACCAGGCTTTTGGTGAAGGAGCTGGAGGAAGAGAACTGGCGCGTGAAGCCCAGACGCACTTCCCCAACTCCCTCAAAATCCCATCGCATCTCTCAGAACGACGGTGGGGGATCACCTCCCAGGGAGAGCCCGCGGTGCCCGAGGCTCCCGCCTAGACTGGATCCCCATAAACGGTGGTTTTGGAAAGCAAAGCTCTATTCTAGGTAAAAGCTCCACGTTTCCCTCTGCGCAGCAAACAGTCCCTGTTAGCGCAGAGCCAACTAAGGCGAAAATGTTTATTACAAAGGGGAATTAGGAGAGAGGAGTGCCTCAATCCAGAACAAAATGTAAAACAGGGGAAACAAATGTAAAAAGCTCTATAAAAGTTTTAATGGATCCTTTCAGATGTGGAGTGGCATTTTAATGCCATGTTTTAAATTTTATTTTTTTTTCTTTTTAGCTTTTAGGCAGACCATTAATCTGAGGGGCTCATTCTGCCTGCAGAGGAGTAACGCTTCAAAGCAGGCACCCACCAGATGCCTGCTGGTGGGCACAGCACAGCTGGGGTTGAAAAAGTCAGGGGGCTGGGAGTGGATACAGCTGGCTGCACCCCCCCCTTCTTCACAGAGATGGGGTGCTGCCGGAGGGGCAGCGGGGAGGGCTCCTGCAGCCCTCACCGGGGCTGGGAGCCAGCAGCACGGTGGCGAGGGGAGGGTGGCCTCCCAAATGCCACGCTCCCAGTGAGACTCCCACGGTGCCCAAGCCCATGGGAGCTCTGCTGCTGGTTTGAAAGCAAGCAGCAAATGGGGTGGGTTTGGCATGGAGGGACGAATAGCCGGCACAAAATGGGGTGCGTATGCCTCCCGCTGCTTGTAAATGCATTCTACAGAGCGAGGCAGTCCTAGCTAGAAGCTTCTCTCATACTTCCTGATGCCAAGGACCTACTTTCAGGATTTTACTCCAGCCCATGCATTTCCAACACATTAAAAGTCTCAAACTGTGTGCTTAAAAATCTTTGGCCTACTGCTGACCTTTCTGAATCCCGGGAACAGCCATTTCTTCTTGCTGATGCAGATGCAGGAAATTCTTAACTAAATCCTACCTGAAAGCCGGAAAAGGAGATAAGCAGGCTAATCCCCCAGCCCGTCAGACCCCGGGCTCCCTCGGCCTGCGGGTTGACTCCTTGCTTTGCTGCCCAGCTCAGCACTTTGCTCACCCCCGCCTTGACTGCGGCGGCGCGTGTGTCTCCGGGGCTGGGGAGGAAAGCGTCCCCACTTTGCAAAGAGGGAAATATTTTGCTGCTGTTTGTCCACTCGCTGACATTTGCGGTGCATGAAGCTGGCCTCTGGCTGCTGCTCCCTTCACGAAAGACCTTGCAGAAGTCTATGGAAAAATGCATTCGAAGGAGCAGGCATGGTTCAGGTGGCAGGTTTTGTGCGTGTTTGCCAGTTTTCGGTAACATAAAGCCCTCTCCTCCTCAAAATCCTGATTCTCCCTGGCAATATGTGATGCTACGCAGCCAGGAATAGCAATGTCTTTTAGGGAAATATCTATGTTTGCTAATAAGGGCAAATAGTTTCAAATGCAGTAGCACTGTATATGCAAAAACTATCGGATTTGATGCCTTCAGAGACTCTGGTCTAGTTAAAAGGAAATTAAGAAGAAAAAAAATTGAAGTAATTTTATCTAGAATACCATAGTATCCCTTTCGTCTGAATTTGGTTTGCTTTTTCAAGAATGGGTCTGGAAAACCAGCACAGGGGGAAAATGAAATTCCCAGCCACTCACTCATTAATGAAACAGCAACAAACTCATTAAGAGCAGCGATTGCTGCCGAGGGTGCCCTGGTTGCACCAGCTGCTCTGCGTGGCAGAGCCCTGCCGGGAGCCCCAATTACACTGATGGAGCTCGCCAGGCCCGCGGGGGGCCAGCCTGCCCCAGCAATTTAGAGGAGCTGGGCCCACGCGGGACCGTCACAATGACAAAGACCCCACCTATATTAAAAACAACACTAGCAGTCATCACAAAAGCTGCCGTGGAAGAAACCCATGCACATGGGTGGTCAGGAGGGCGAGTGTGCACAACACTTACCTGTGGTGCTTTTTTCATAACTCACATACGTCGACCCCTGTCCCCTGCACCACTGAAGGCTGGAGGTCTCAAATCACTGCTTTTCCCCTTATTTCACACCGCCTCTGCTCCCAGGTGACACTCCCTGCACCTGCAGGCAGCATTAAAACCACAGGTAGCATAAAGAAAGTGAGGAAATGATGAAGTTGGTTGAAAATAACCTCAATAAATTAGCCCCCTTGAAGGTTAATTTTGTCCCCTTGTCTTTCAGACTCTTGCTGAGTCTGCCCAGCACCACCCGCGGTCTCTGCAAACACCAGCAATGGCTCAGTTCTTCCCATGCTGCACTTGCTGGAGCTCAGCCCTAACCCGACGGACAGCCTAGCATGTGCTTGGAAGACAAGTGGGAAACCTTTCCATTTGGAGTCGTCTACGGCCTGTGCCCGAGAAGCTGGCAAGCCTTGTTGTGCCAGAGGTGGAAGCCTGAAGGTCAAAAACCAAGGCCTGAGAGTGAAGAATTCATTTCAGAAGAGGGTGATTGACATTCGGGACATGCTGCCCAGAGGGGGGCTGGGGTCCTGCCTGCAGGACACCCTGATGAGCTGGCCCTGCTCTCCTCAAAGCTGGGAAAAAGACAATCCTTGGAGGGCAATACAACATATACAGCTCTGTTGTTTCAACAATACTATTTTCTAAATGCATTTTCTCTTCCAAATGGCACTTAAAAGCCTGGCTACAAATCACCATTGTCATTTCTCCCCCAGGGAAACGAATAGCTTCATCCTGACGTCACCTGCTGAAGCAGTCACAGCTGCTATGCCAGAGGCTATGCAGAGAACATCGGAACCCCCCCTTACCAGGGCGTACCAGAGGTCCAGATGGCCCAGTGCCTCGCCTCTGACCTCTGTCAATAGCAAAGGGTAAGAACGTTGGGTCTCTCACCAGGGCTCCCCTGATGAACTCTTACTGCTGCTGGCTTCTAGCAGTCACTCGCAGGCCCTCTTCCATCAGTGCTGCTGGGTCAACACTGGGGAAAGGCAGCCTGGGGACTTCAGGGTGGATAGATGCTGTGGTGAGCAACCCACTGCTGCTTTGAGCAGTAACAGCAAGTGCAGGGACCTTGTCTTCCTGCTCTCTTTCTCCCATGTCCTCTGGACTTCCACTTACCTGTAACCAACCTGTAGAGCAGGAACTTCTCCTGAAAGGCCGGTGTAGTGAGGTGGGTGTTGGTCTCTTCTTCTGGGTAAGGTGCGATAGGACGAGGGGAAATGGCCTCAAGTTGCACCAGGGCAGGTTTAGGTTGGACATTAGGAAAAATTTCTTCACAGAAAGGGTTGTCAGGCTCTGGAATGGGCTGCCCAGGGAGGTGGTCGAGTCCCCATCCCTGGAGATATTTAAAAGAAGGATAGATGAGGTGCTTAGGGACATGGTTTAGTGGTGGGATGGCAGGGTTAGGTTAACGGTTGGACTTGATGATCTTAAAGGTCTTTTCCAACCTAAATGATTCTATGATTCTATGCTTGGTCTATACTAATGTTGCCATAATTAGTAGTTGAATAAAGTAAGCAAAAAACAGAGTACTAAGAAATACTAAGATGTCTCAAAAACAGTTCAGCAGCACAGCTGAAGTACTTCCAACCCTCTCCTATCAAAAATAGAAAGACAGTGAAGGAACCTCTTGACCATGTCCTTATCTCACCCTTGTGAGAACTCCAGGGACTAGAAGGTTGGCGGAGCTTTGTGAGCTTCGCACACCAGAGTGTGAGAATATTAAAGGTCGGTTCAGTGGATGCAGGATGTATTTGTATATCGCCTGTTGCACAGGGACCCTACATTACATTGCCAGGGCTTCACCAACATCAGCGAAACATCATCCACATCAGCGAAAACAGTATTGCCTCCCCGTGAGGTAGTAGAACCCGCAAAGCCCCCACAAGTCCTCTCTCTGGCTTGACCTGCCCTCCCACATCCCCGTACCTTTGGCTGCTCTATGTACTTATTTAGTGTTTCCAGATGAGATTTTTTTTCTGGTGCATATTGATATTCTCTGATGACAAAACATGTTAATCATAGAATGGTAGAGTAGCAATACCAACGTTACACAACACTATCCTTCACCAAGCCAAGACATCCTGTACTAAAGCTTTGGTCCCATCAAAAGAGACTCAGACACCGATTATCCCTGCCCCTGGTACCACTTTTTGTAGTCATTCCCTGATGGGAACAGCAGAAAGGCACCAGCTGGCTGAGCAGCAGTCGCAAAGAGCAAATACCCCACACCACAAGCTCTTTCCTGAGAGCAAGCTGCAATGATGTGCAGGCCATCAGCCAGGATTTGGTGACTGGCCCCTAACTGAGCACCCCTTACTGACTGCACTGCACCGCTCCCCGGTGCTCCTGGCACACAGAAAATTAAACTACTGTACGGCAAGGATCTGTAAAAGAAGAACACAGCATGGCCCCTGGCTCTGGCTAGACACACCCGGCAGAATCTGGGGACACTGAGTAACCTTTGACAACAACCAATACTGACCTGGTCGGCTGGCAAAGCCATGCTGAATTTGATTAATACTTATGAGGAGAAAAAAAACACCCTGAATCCAGAAATAAGCAAAAACTTTGGAAAAAGTTCTGACATTTTCTAAAACTTTATTTTCTCACCTTGAATTTTCCTAGAAGGGTACACACAATAGGTTTTTGACATCCATCCTTACCTGCGTAGTCTTTCTTTCTAACCAAAGGAGAGATTTCTTTAAAATGCTCTTAAAATTAGGCTCTGAAGAGCCTCTGCAGATGATCACCATCCTCCACAAAGGAAGTGTCAAGGGACACCAGCTAGCTCTTCTAGACACTCCACACTGCTGATGGTGAAACCTCTCCTCCCGCTGCGTTTGGAAAGTCCCATGCATTTTAATGGACCTGGAAAAACTGCCAAAAGGTGTTGCTTGCCCTTTAAAAGCAAAAGCCTTTCAAACCGAAAAAATAATTACATGGATTTCACATGAAGTGACACTGGTAATATGCTTTTAAATAGAGATGTATAAGGAAACAGAGAAAAACAGTGAGATCAGAAACCGACTAATCCTGAAAACCCATTTTTACAGGAGAGCCAGAGGAAAGAGGGACACAGGGGCAGATAACCGTGGTCTGAATAACATTGGAGAGAAGGTATTGGAAGGTGCAGAATTAACCTTTTCCTAATTAATTACGAGTTGTAAGGTGAAGGAAATCAGCCGGTCGAGAGCAATTTCAGCGAGACAGGGATTCCGGCATTGGAAACGCTTTGGCTGTCCTTTAAAAGCAGGAGAGGAAGGGAAGCGGCTGGTGTCAGGAAAGTGGGGGTGAATGGCTCTGCAGTGCCACCCCGCACACCAGCCACAGCCACAGCCAAGCCCGCCAGTTCCAGAAGGCCCATGCTCCCCATGGCGGCAGGGAAGATTTCATTACAGGATGTAAGCCCACAAGATAGTAATCAGTAAATGCATTCAAAACAGGGTTATTCAAAAGGCAATCGAAGTTTTTGCAAGAGGAAAATTATTGAGGAAGTTGGACTTCAAAAGACTTCCTTAACCTCCTACAACCTGACATTTCATGTTCTCCTACGTTCAGCTCTTAATTCTTTAAATATTACTGCATTTAGTAACTGAAGAAGATGCAAAAATATTTGCTGAAGTTATTTGGTGGAGAAAATTTGATTATTTTCTTTTTAGGCTGGATCTTCTTAAATCACCCAACAACTCACCGCAAACCTCCTGCATCATCTCTATGGCAAATACCTTGAGTGCAACTTGGCCAGAAGCTTTTTTTTTTTTTTAACATTTTTTTTTTTTTCGAAAACCACTTCATTTTTATTAACACCCACACTCTTACATCTCAAGATGGAGAGCTCTTACAGATGCAGGATTCTCACAAATGCAGATATGGCAAATGACGTAGAGAGGATTCAGGTGGAGAGCGACACTTTGCTCTGTCTGCCTGGTCCTCTTGAACCTCATTAAAGCTGCAGAACGTGCAGACCTGCTGTCTGGCCCAATAATGTTGAATCTGGGAAAATATAGAGCTTTAAAGCAGGCTGCAGCTTTAGATTGTGCTACCTTGAATTATGTGCTGCTGCACTACACAAAACTGTGGAACAATGTGACAATAAACAGGGGAAAAATGTTTATCAGCATTTTAAAAAAAAAGAGAGAGAGGATGGAGAGAGTGCTATGTTTTAATGCAGAATATAGCTCGATTTTTTTTCCTTACACCTCCCATTCAGCTGGGTGTTGTCCAAGAGCAGAAGATATTTTTCAAGTCCTTGAATGATATTTTTCATAAGTCAGCTAAAGAAGCCAGTATTTCCATTCATATTAGTTCTTGGAGTTACATGTAGCTAATTTACAACAGCCAGTTTTTGCTTTCTGTGCATGAGGGTTAAAAGCTAAATAGCATGGAGAATAACATTACAGCATCTTGCTTGCCTTAACCCACTGGGGTATCCTCAGATGCCTAGAGATCATTCAGAAACAAACAAACCCGCTGTAGCACTGTAAAGCAATACACTGCAGAATAGTTGCTATGATGCCTGGTGCTAGGAAACATAGTAGAGTTATTAGTGAAGCTCTGAGGTTGGGCAAACATGCTTAGCAGTCAGGAATCAGGCTTTTTTTGTTCTTCTAAATCTACTACTTTTTAAAAGGCACTTTACTAAAGCACAATGCCAATTGAATTTTTTGGGGTTTTTTGGCCTGATAAGTTTTATAAAAGGGGGTTTGCCTGGGAAAAAACCCAACCAAATCCTGATGCTCCATTTCTTCAATCACAACTTTCCTGTTCCTTGGTCTGCCTTGCTCCCATTCAGTATTAGATTTGTGGCTACTGCTCCAAGAAAGCAGAGAAGAAGCTGGAAAGTGAGATGCTGTGGAGAAAGCAAGGAAGGAGAAAAAGCCCTCCCCAGATGAAGATTTTCTCAACTCTTCTTTCAGCAATCTGCAACGCTGTCAGAGGATTCAGAGGGGAAAATGCTATGGTTTGAGGTTTTTTTGGAGGGATGATGTCCCTTAAATAATAGTTCTGCACTACCAAAAAATCCTATGCTGAGGAAAACTCTAAGCTGGATGAGATGCCCACGTACTCCTCCTGTGCCCTAAATCCCCAAGCTCCCCCCGTCCTCCCCTTCTAAGTGATGAGCAGAAGAGATGAATCTCCATTCACAGGGGAAGCCGTGGGACCTTGGGACCTGCCTACAGCTGGCATTGTGCAGACGGGGATAGGTACAGTTGCCACTGATTTATATGCCACTTCGGAGAAATTTTTGTGAAATTATTCAAGCAGCACGGTGTGGGTATGCAATCGGGGCGAGAGCCAGTTGAAAAGGAATGGCATAGCAGCTGGTTGGTTTGGAGGACTAATTATGGGATGGAGTCTTACACATCTGGGTCATCGCTTCACATCCATCTCAGTTGCATACTAGCGACAAGGTCATTACTCTTTGATAGTTCCTTGGTGATAGACACGAAACGCCTCTGCAGGTCCAGACCAGTTTGTAGTGCACTGGTCTCCTCCTTAGAGTACCCTGCATGACAGGGACTAATTGATCTTTGTGTTGGCAGTGTAAGCAGAGATCTCAGGGCTGATATGCTTGGGAACAGCATCCAGATTTGATGCACAGCAAGAGGCCAGCCTGGAAGAAGGCTATCCCACCAGCTTCCCTGCCACACCACTTCTGCAGCCGCCCAGAGAACAGAGAATTCTTCCAGGATCTTGTTCAAACACATTCAACACAGCAAAACAAAATGGGTTTCGGCAAAGGATCATTAGTGGCAGAGTGCACCCAGTGTGACCGCTTCACCATCCTTTCTCACAGCAGGAGTAACCTTTTCGTGGCTGTAACCCTGAATTGCAGTTACTGTCCGAGTGATCTCCAGAAAGCCTGCCAACACAGCCTGGAGCCTAAGAACAGAGTCGGGCCTTAGTAGTTAAAGATTCACGACCTAAAATAAAAATAAAATCTTTGCAGGGAAAGACATATGCCCACCTCACAGCTGCAGCAGCCCCTCAGTGCATCTTGAGTAGGCAATGGGAAACTCTCTCCAATGACAACCAGAGGAGGTGTGCGGCACCGGGGTGAGTTACAGGCTGCTGCGGGGCACTGAAACACTGCAAGCGGTCATCTGAAACACTGAACAGCATCACAGATTCAGTTCTGCAGCCAACACATGTAAATAACTCCTGGTGAACTGTGCTCGGGTTAAAAACCAAGTTCACCCCGCTCATGGCTTTGATTTGAATGTGGGTTCACCGCCTGTAATCTAGAGCATGACAACACGCAAGAGAGCGGGTCTAAAACCCTCAGTGCTTGCTGCGTAAACAAACTAATTTGCAGCCTGACATTTTAGCCATGTCCTGTGTAGATGACTTTCTGCTTATTCAATATTTCCGAATAAAAACACTTAATAGCTGTGCAATAATAAATAAGGTATTAACACTATGTACTGTGGATGCTCGGTACCTGATTTAGCCTTCTTTTTTTCTTTTAACCTCAACGGGGGCTCTGAAAAATATGCAACTTTTTTTTTACAACTAAGCTAATAAGTGTTTCAACCATTGAAAATAATTACTATTGAGAACAGACAGCAGCATGCATAGGGGCATATATAAAACAGCAAGGGGAGAGTGCTGAAAAGAGAGAGAGAGAACGAGAGAGGGAGAGAAGATAGTGTCAAGTACCCAAGATCCTTCCAGCCTAGATTTCTGGTTTTCATGTACAAGAATAAACAGATTTCAAAATATTCCTCTGTGAAGAGGATGTACCTCTGGAGGCCTGGGATACACACACCTGCTTTTTAGAGGCTCCCTGACCCGGCTCTCCTGGGGGCCTGGCTTCTCGCTGGAGCTCTGCCAGGTCACACCAGATGCAGTTTTCATGACAAACTGGCTGGTCAAGGTTTAAGTTCCAGTTTGTTTTTTAATAATTTGATTTCAACAGTTCCTCATGTACCCAATTCACGCAACTTACCATATGTTGAGGGGGGCTTGTTTTTCTTTCCTTCTTCTGCCACTACCTTTAACACAGGTGCACTAGTCATGGCCTGAGGATAAAAAGGATAAAGAAAAATCAAGAGTGTTGTGGTTGGCAAATGCTATCACTGAGGCCAGCTGGCCCATGGCAGACCCCGTTCAACTATTTCTCACATCCTCACCGTGCTCTGCCCCACGAACCTTGCCTTGACCAGGTACTCAGAAAAGAGCTCTGGGGTGCACACCTGGAATCTGCTGCTCTTTCATCCTTTTCATGCCATCTTGCCCCATCATCACTGCTCATCAGAAACAGTAACTCAGGTTGACATCATTCCTACCAGAGACGGGAGCTATTGAATTATCTAAGGACAAACCTAAATACTAGCTTTTAAAGGATAACTGATCTACTAAAAGCAAGTATTGTTTTGGATGTGCCATGTCATATTTATCATGCCTGGCTGAGCATTGCACTGTTATCTCCTGTGATGTCATTTGACCAACATGAAGTCGCATGGCACAACATGACAGATGCCTCAGCAATGAGGGAAAGACACTCTCTAGATTCCAGGTCCATTACAGCTCATCCCAAATAAAAGATTCAAGGGATATGAATGACGGTGAGTCTGCAGACAGCAAGTGACTCGAGTCTCCCCAATTATCTGCAGAAAACAGATCTCCTCAATTCACCTGCTTTTCACATAATTAATGTTCTATTTGCTTCCATTAAATGTGATTTCATTATCATCTTCTTCCAAACAACCTGATTACAAAGTAGGAAAAGCTCTTCTTTCAGCTTTTTACCAATAATAACAATCCTGAGGAATGTGCCAGATAGAGGCAGCCTCCTTTTTAGCACAATACTGATCATAATCCCCAATTTACCGCTAGAAAATCTCCCTTCCATTAGGAAGAGGCATCACCTTGAGCAATCTCCACAGAGCAACACGAGAACACTCTGCCAGTCTTCACAGGAGCAGACTGTCCTCTTCCTCGTCCTTTCCAAGCAGGTTGCACTCCTTGAGAAATTTCAAAATACAATAAATCATTGAGAATGTATTGTAATAAAAAGTATCCTAGAAGAAAAAGCAGCCATGTGTATTCAGCTTCAAATTATAAAAGGCTTTCTAATTTTTACTCTCTTTTACTGGAGGAGGAAAGAGAAAGCAGACAGGTTATCTCTGCCTGTCACTGAAAACTACCTCCCCTTTTTCCAGCAATATCCAGAAATGAAAAGGAAAAGTAAACCTGTTTCCATATATAGTTTCTGATCTGAAATTGGGAGAAAAAACAGCATTTTCTTCCAAAGAACCTGGTACCTTTGGAGGAAATTTAAAATGTCGGTGAGCGTTTTAATCACACTTCCCAAAAGCCAGTGGGAAATGGCTTTCACCAAAAACGACAACAAAAAAAACCCTCCCTCAAGCTTCAGCTCCCTGGTCCCTGTGACCTTGCAGGTCCTCACACCCACCACAAAGGCTTGGCCGCAGGAGCAGGTTTCAAGGATGAAGCTGGTTCTCTGCTCCAAAAGCAGAGCTAGTTCCCCATAGGTAATCACAGCCCATCCTGCAGATCCTGCCATTTTTTCATGTCCTTTTAATATCACCTCCATATCTTTTTTTATTCTGATATTAATGGACTTGCTTATCCTGCTTGGTGCCCCACATATGCGCTAGATGGATACAATAAATTGGCAAGTCTGGTGTGAATGGCCATACGCTGTTCAATTTGTATCTGCTGGTGTCCTGACCTCGCTTTTGTCCGGGCTGCTAAAAAGTCCAACCTAGTGGCTGAAATATTCTACTTTATCTGAAGCTAAGGAAACTATTCTTTCCCTTTTGACATAAACTTAATTTGCTTTTCAAAGAAAAAAAAAAGTAGTTTATTATTGTGGTCCTCAAATGTCTGAGGAAATACACAGAAAATGCCTGGCACATATGGTAATTTTATGTGGCTTATTTTTTTTTCCTTGTCTACAAGTCTGCACAGAATTATTACTATTTGGCACACAGCAAAAGGAAGTCTCCTGTGCATAACGTGATTTAGTCTGGCCGATAAAGTGGAAGTGGATTTCTTCGTTGCATATTAAGTTCCGCTGGATACCATTTGCACAAGAGAGCAAAATTGCAGTTTCATGTTCCTTTATGATAATACATTTCCCATCAGATAGCCTCATCTCTCTCTTTCCCCAAATATTAAAATTTCTCCCAGCGGTGACTCTCCAAATTTCCCGCTCTCACATATTGGCTCTCCAAAGACAGTTACTCTCGTTGGCATGGAGCCGGCAGCTAGGAGCCAGGCCCTGAGGGGTTCCCTCCTTTGGGGAGCAGGCTGGATGGCCGTCGGACAAGCAGAGCCTTTGCACAGGGCAGGTAAGATGCCCTGCTCCCCTGTGCACCCCAGGGACAGTGCAGCAGGAGGGGGGTGGTCTCTGCCTGGAGCTTCTTCCAGCCAGCACCTCACCCACAGCCTCTCTCCGCTTCGCAAAGGCTGATGGTGCCAGCGCACCGAGGGTGCTCCTGCTGCACCCTCCTTCTACAGCTCCCTTTTCACCAACTTCCCCCTCTCCCAGCAGAAGTCTCAGGGCCCCCATGCTGCCCAGATCCCAATCCACCTCGTACACAGGTGGTGGGTCTCCACATGCTCACCTCATGCTAAATATTCTGTGTACTCACCGCGGTGCATGCAGCCTCCTGGGTTGTCCCTCTCACCCCAGGAGCTCTGAAGCAGTAAGAGTTGGGTTAGTTGTGCAAGTCCAAACCGGTTGCTCAGTGCCAAAGGCAATGCAGTAAAGCAGTCGCTGTTTCTCTAACCTGTTACGTTTCTTCTTGAATGCTTTTACAGCACAACGCAACCTGGGTGCTGCCGGTGAAACTGGCTCATAACAGATAATCAATTTTATTTTAAAAAACATCAAAAGGCAACATTAAGGATCGATGGACTAATTTCTCTGCAATGTGCCACGGGAAGGAGCAGCCTGTAGCCAAGGCAGGGTAAATGCCTTCTGCTGGGACAAATCCCATCAGCTTTTTTGGCCTCGCTGCCTAATAACACAAAACTCACTCAATCACCATGCACGTTTAACAAAACAGCGAGTCTGGCCTCCCTTTCCCCAGAAGCTTTTGGCCAGTTCCAATCAACCCTGGCTGAAAGGCAGAGGCTCCAATAGTACTACAAATGTCACTGCAACAGAAGGAGCAGACCGACAGGAGGGCAATGCTGCTGTGACCCAGGACCAGCCCTTGGAGAAACCCTCCAGCAAGAGGCAACCAATTTTCACGTCTCCAGCCGCTCACTGGCTGCAAACACTGCTGGTCCTTGCTGCCAGTAGACGCAGCATCGCTTCTCCTCATCCTGTGGGTATTCTCTTTTCTCCCCGGGACCCCCAGGAGCAGGTATCAGCCCCCCTGAGGGGTCTGCCCACCCCTGCTGGGCTCTCGTCCCACAGCTCTTCTCATGAACCAGCTCTTCACCTACCTGCGTTCGCACAGCTCGATGGCCTCACGCCATTCCTTTAAAGCCAGAAGGAGCTTGGACATGAAATTCAATAAGCTGAGGATGACCTGTATGGTCCCCGCCATTCTTCCTTCCCCTACTAATTCCCCTCTCCATCCTCTCCTGTCATATTGGTCTGCCTATTACTCCATACCTAATAAATTATCAGTAATGCTCCAGCATCAAACATTTATTATCCTGAGCATCATGTGACTAATGAGTGAGTTAACCTCCAATTTCTGTCCGTATAATTCACGCACATTGATTTTACATGAAAAGAACTCTTGACTTACATTGGATGACCCTGATAAATTTAATCTCTTTAATGCTGCTTCTTTCTAAATAAATGTAAAATGTTTTCCTCTAGAAAGTTTCTCACTGGTAAAACCTGCATTGCAACTTGGCAAAAGAAATCTTCTGCTATCCTGCCGAATCAATCAATAAAACTAAAAAAAAAAAACCCAACCTGCATAAAAAGCCTCCGGTTCCTCCAAGTGCTGGCAGCTCAGCCAGCCTGACAGCGTCGTTACAAACGCAACAGGTAATCAGAGCTGACAGCTGGTGTCAAAACCCACAGCTGGAATTTAGCAGCTGGCTGGAAGAGGTACCAGTTTGGGGCCATCTTACTCCTGGTCTCATCACCCCTCCCTTCCCCACAGCATCGCCTCAGGGCTGGTGTGGCAACCAAGTGGCAAGGCTGGGCAGGGAGCACAGACAATGTGGCACCTCCTGAGCCACCGGAACATCGAGGAATCCCCAGCAGTGCGTGCTGACGAGCCTTGCAGCTACAACAATGCTGCTCTCCCTGGCTTTGCTTCACTGGGGCAGAGGACTAACCAGGAAACCATACTTTGGATTTTGTGCCGGCTACCATGGGGCGTTGCAGCTTTTTCCTAGGATGCAGACAGGGCTGGGAGTTTTAAACACTCAAAAACTTGCAGAACCTTTACAGAGGGCTTGTAACAGGAGTGTGTTTGTTTAGATTGCAAAGACAGCGTGCCTATATTCTCCAGCATGCATATGTGCCATGTACAGTAGAAGGTTGACGCAGAAAGGCTCGGGGAGACAGGCTCCAAAATGCAAACCAGAGACGGGCTGGAAAGCCAGCTTGTCCAGCAGCCGGGACCACAGCCAGGCCAGGGCTTCGTCACAGCTCATCAAAACTGAAGAAAAAATTAATTTGGGGAGAAAAAAAAAAAGTGATTTTCCCACAGGGAAGATACGTAGCTGGAAATGGACAGAGTTGGGCTGCTCCTCCCATGGGGAAAAGAGGGACAGGAAGGACTGGAGCTGAGACGGAGACAGGGAGAGCTGGGCTTGCCACTCCTCTGGCTTTGCAAGGGAGAAGGCTGCCGGGAGGGCAAAAGTGAAAAAAAAATAGCAGTACTGCTGGAGGCAGCGGCCTCACTCCATCCCTCTCCTCTGCTACCAGGGCCGAGACCCGGCTTCCCACGCCTCTGCTGCAGAGCTGGCAGCAGCTTGCACTGCCTCTGCTATAAACTGCGACCGGTTTAAACTCCTGCCCTTCTCCCACCCACCCATGGACAGCATGTTAGACCCTGCCAGAGCAATGTGAGCTGCTTCTCTCCACAAAAATGCCTCCCCCCTGCCTGGGCTCCAAGGTCCCAGACAAGAAAAAAGGGAGAGAGCAAGCAAGCAAGCTGTGCAGGATCCTGTACCGAGAGGCACAGACAGTGGCAGCCCTTTGGAAACACCAACGTCTTAGGAAGGGCATATCAGGTAGTGCTGCCAGGGGAGAGCAAGTGGAAACAGAAGGAGGTTGTTTAGGTTGCTCCCTGTAAAATATGTCCACTCCCCCCTGAGCCTGCATATTTTACAGTCTCAGCATACTTTCCTTGTTGACGACTCTGGCAGACTCAGTGATTTTTTTTTTCCTAAGTGAACTCACTCACCAAACACATTTTTCAAGCTCCCACAACTTGAGTAATAGAAGTTCCAGCCTGAAAAAAAAGCAAGGACCAAAAAATCAGATACTAACAGTAATGTTGCAGGACATTCAGGGGCTCAAACATGCAGTGATTGAAATGGCTAACTCATTTGCATTATTCTTAAGGCGTTAATTTTTATTCCTTTTCATGGTAAAATAATCATTTTACCATGAAAAGGAATAAAAATTAACACCAAAATAGTTTGTTTTCTGTATATAAAAAACCAGGTGAGGCTCACAGCCATTTGGACTCCAGATAGATGTTTTTAATCTATAGGATGCAGGAAAATCATGGAGGAATAACATATACCCAAGTATTAAAAAATATTCTATTTCAGCTACCCAAGCATTAAAATTCTATATACCTAAGTATTAGAAACATCTGCGTCACAGCAAGAAGTCCTGTTACCAGGAAAATGTCAAGAACAGAAGATAAAAGGAAATTGACTGCGCTTGAGAACGTCAGCATATGGATGAGCAACCCAAGTCCGCAAAACTTTGTAATATTTTCCCTGATGATAACAGCTTTGGATCAGACCTGGGAACAGTTATGTATTATTGTAACTAAACAGCTTGGAATTTCTTCATGCCAAGCAGCTCCTTTTGGTGCTTCACAAAAGCTTGAAAACACTGTCCCTCTGCCACCACACCCAGTTTACCGCTATTCCCCCAAACCAGCCATTCTAACCCTATGATTTTTTACTGAAGAAATGCTGGAGAATCCAGTCAAAGCAACCAGAGTGCCCGGTGAATCACATTGAGGGCAGTGAATCAAGTCTCCCGGCACGCCTTCCACCAAGCAAGCACCCCGTGCAACACCAGATACTGGATTTTTTTTTTTTTTTCTAAATAATAAAAATAAGAGTAAAAGGATAGGATAGGATGGGATAGCATAGGATAGGATAGGATGGGATGGGATGGGATAGAATAGAATAGAATAATCATCATCTAAATTAGTAGTAAAATCTGTAATAATAATGAGGAGGAGGATTTAAATTATTACTAAAAAACCCAGCCTGGTGTTGCATGGGGTGCTTGCTTGGTGGAAGGAGCGCCAGAAGATTTGATTCACCACATGTGAATCTATTAAAAGTATGTTAATTATTATGAATATTATTATAGGCAATTAGCATTATATTAATACTATATAAGGATAACCCTACTGATATTATATTATTATATATTGCCATAGCGTATTAATATTAATAGATGGTTATTATAATGGGTGTTATGTTGATTACAGAATAATCTTTATTTTTTAACTTCTACTTTTATTTTATCTTTTATTATTAGTTTAGCTCCTTCAGACTAAACGACAGCCTTTACCTCCAACCCAGACCCACAAACTCTCCCGAACCATCCCCACCAACACCCTCTTCCCTCCTTTTCCCAACCCTTTTTCTCCAGCGCCCGCTGGTTTGCTTCGCATTTCGCGGGTATCTCCTGCCATCTACTGATGCTTGCGAGAAGGCGACTACTGCATTTGGCTAAGTGTGGGCGAGAATACACCCCTTGCTTTTTTAAAAAAGGGGGGGTGATACGGGATGGGGGGAGGCACCGGGGGCCCGGCTCCCGCCCCGGCCCGCCCCGGGCGGCCTCGGGGCGGGGGCCGGGCTCTGCCCAAAACCTCCCCGGGGGAGGGGGAAGGCTCAGCCCTTAAGAGCAGCGCCGGGATCCGCCGTCCCATCCTGGCGCAGCTATGGGGGAGGCGGCGGGAGGCAGTGCGGTGCCCCCGTTACCGCCGTCGGAGGCGGTCGGGGGCCAAGTGAACGCCCTGACCGTCCTGGCCTTGCTGGAGAAATTGGTGTCGATGTTGGAAGCGGTGGAAGGGCAACAGCGGCAAATGGAGCAGAGGCAGCGGGGTTTGGAAGGGGCGGTGAGGGGTATTCAGGGAGATTTGGGGAAATTGTGCCGCAGCCACGGGGCGACGGGGGAAGCGGTGGAGAAGCTGCTGGAAAAGTCGCGGAAGGTGTGCGCCCATACCCGGGCGGTGCGGGAGCGGCTGGAGAGGCAATGCGACCAGGTGCGACGCCTGGAGCAGCATCACGCACAGCTGCTCCGGCGGGACCGCTTCAAGGTGCTCATCTTCCAGGTGAGAGGCCCCGTGGCCACCCTGTGCTCTGTCCCGCACCTTCCTCACGAATTTGGGGCGAGAGCCTGTTTCTGCTAACTCCTAACAAATGCGGGGAAAGAGCTGGCTCACTACTAACTCTTAGCAAACTTGGGGGAAAAAAAAAAGGCTTTTTGCTTACGTTGCGAAGTTGGGAGAAAACACTTCTTTCAATCGCAGCAAACTTGGGGAAAGAGCAGTCTCTTTTGCTGTTGGCAAACTTGGGGAAAGAGTCCTGTTTTATTCTTCACAACTGTAGGAGAAACGCCCACTTTTACTCTTAGCAAGCTTGGGGAAAAAGCCTGTTTTGCTAACTCCTAGCAAACCTGGGGAAAGAGCTGTCTTTTATGCAAACTCTTTGCAAACATGGGGAAAGAGCCCGTTATTTGTTTGCAAACTCTTGGCAATCATGGGGAAAGAGACACACACACACCCCTTTTTTTCCTAACTTTTAAACCTGGGAAAAGAGCCACCTTTCACTAACTCTTAGCATGCATGGGGAAAGAGCAGGTTTGTTGTGGATTTTTTTTTTAAGCAAACTTGAAGAAAGGGCTTCTTTTTTTTTTTTTAGCAAACTCTTAAACTTAAGAAAAGAGCCCATTTTGCTAACTTGTAGCAGTGCCCCCCAAAACTGCCCTTGCATCTGCCCTCAAGAGCAGGAGAGGGACAGCGCTGCAGCTCCCTGTCGCACTCAGCTTCACGCCCTGCTCTGCTCCTCAGGCTGCTCTGGCCCATTCAAGGATGAGTTAAAAATTCAGCTAAAAACTCAACTTCCTGGGAGTTCATCCAGTGATAGCAGCAGTTTGCATATTTTCCCCTTTTTAAGCAACGGTCTGGACAGAATGCGACGTGAGCTTTAACTAAACACAGGACATGAATTTCACATCTTTAAAAAAAAAAAAAAAGGACAGACCTCCACAATGCACTGGGGGAAGGAAGGAGAGCAAGCACGGGGCTCAGCAGTCACAGATTGGGCACATCACCAGCTTGTCAGGCTGAACTTGTTGGCAGCATGTTACATCTGTCAGTACCTAACTCTACGTCTTGGGTTATTGGGTATTTTTGCTATTTAAACAAACCCAAAACAACAGAGGAGAACTTAATTTTTAAAAGCTGGCAGGCCTGCTTAGTGCACAGGTGCTTCCCCCAGAAAGGAAGCCCCCACCTCCTGCTTATTGTTCTCCTGAGTTGTCGAGGCTTGTAAAGCCAGAAGAGGAGGAGCTGCAGCATGTACCGAGCACGGTGGTTTCCACCCTAGAAGGAATGTCGAAATTATTCCAGGGACTGGGTAAATTAAAAGACACATGTTCTCTGGACTGCTCCAAGTAATTTAAGATCTGTTACAGTAACTCAAAACATTGCCATCTTGGAGGCGGTGTTAGCTAACAACTGGCTCCTCCTGCTTCCAGGTTCAGACCTACACCTTGAATGTTTCCCATGGGGAGGGTGCACCAGCTTGGCCTGTGGGAAGGTAATTTTGTGGCATTTCTCCTACCTGCAAGCATGAGAATTAAGGCCTTGCTATTGCAGCAACACAATATTCCTCCAGAGAACCCAAATTTTAGCATTATAAGATGACATAGTACTGGTAAAATTCGCCAAGAAGGATTTGAAGGGTAAAGCAGCGTCCCAACAGGGGAGGGCTGGTTTGTCTTGTGTCCTGACAGTAAACAGTCTTACAAAGCTAAGGCCTATTCAAACCTCCAAGCCTTTCTGTAATACTGGGTCCTGAAGTGCACAAAACCAAACCAAACAACACAGGTCCGTTTCCCAGAACAGCAGCTAAAGAAAACCCACTGCTGCGCCATCACCCATCGCTGGGGTGGTACCTTTGGACAGGAGGTCTGTTCTTCATTGCTTTTACAAGGATTTAGTTGACTGTGTTCCCAGCTCTCACTGGAAAATATGTTGCCATGGCGGGAGGGGGAGATGAACATAACCAATCCCCAGCTGATCCAGATCAGGAACATAAGCCTTAGAAAAGAAACACTGCCATTAAATTCAGTTTAAAAAAAAACAAAACACAAACCCAATTCAGCTGTCAACAGCGAATTGCTCCTGGTACTGGCTTGTCACTAAAAGGCAGCATGGCTGTCTGGAAAACCAGGGCGGCCAGCAGAGCTTCCCGGGGCGTGGGAGGGTGGATGGGGCAGGCAGCGCCTGGGGCTTTCTCTGGCAGAGCCTGGGAGGAGCTGGGATTTTCCACCGGGAAGCGGCCGCACCCAAAGGGATAGCGGGTTGTCACCAGACCATGCCCGTATGTCCGCTGCTGGCCTGGGCAGGCACCTCACCTCCGTGCCCATCTCCTCGAAATGTCCCTGCGGGGTCTCCTTACAAGGTGGAGGTGGGACAACCTGGTAGTCAGCAGGGTCCACCACCTTGCTAGGATAATCGTACATGGGGGAAAAAAGAGCAGTAGGCTGGCTGGGTTTCTGTACTGCCCTGAGCAGGAATCCATGGTAAAACAATTGCAGGAAGGAGAAGTCACAGCAATTAAGCCATATTGACGCCAGATTTCTGTACAAACAAAAGGGAAATCTGCATTTATAAGAGTTCTCTTCAGTTGGGGGATTCTTTTCCACTGAAAAAAAGCAATCCCAAACTTCACACAACATGTTTCTCATTAGGACCTGCTTTTCCAGCTTAGGAAGACAGCTCACTATGAAAATAAAAATACACATTTGTGATTCAGTTCTGCATTCAGCATATACCTCAAACTCCCTGATACTCGGTGGGAGCACTGAGCATAGCCAAAACACATGACTGAGCTCCAGCTCTGCGTTTTATGAAACTGTGCTGCCACTCGCCAGCATTAGCTTTCCCTCAGCGTACATGCTGAGAATGAACTGCGTTTAGAAAAGTTCAGCTATTTACATACTTTCCATTAAAATGCTCTTAGTTTTCTCTTCTTAGGCTGTCTGCATTGTTCCTAGTTTGCATATATTTCTTTAAAAATTGGTGATGTATTTTAATATGTGGATGCAAAAGTTATTATGGCACAAGTGACACAGCAATTTAGCAAAACACTGAAGTGACTGTTTTAAAAATCCTCGTTAAGCTTTGGCATTGTTCCCCGCTATTTTGTTCTTGCCACATGACCAGCTTTTTGGTTCTGGTTTGGTGGGGGTTTTGTTTGCTATTTTAGCTGCAGGAGCAAATTGTTAGATAAGAAAGGCTCATGTTTAATTTTTCAATTAAATGTCATGTTTACTAGGACAGATAAAATAAGTCAAAATTACTGATTGGGGTCAAGCACGCTGGTATTCAAGCCCCTTTTCAGATGCTGCTCTCAGTAAAGCCTTCAACCTGAAATGAAGCAAGAGGAGGGCACAGGAAATTAGCTATTTGGTTGTATCTTGTTGTTGGGGTCACTGTAATAATCTTTTAAAAAAGCAACTTCAAACTCAAAAATGAACAAGTGAGGGAAACAGAAAAATTACAAACTGATAGTGCTGTTATCTAACTACTAAATTTCCCACCAGAGCCTTGCAGAGGGAATAATCTTATATTGATTAATGACAAAAATATATCACATGGCTCTTAGGACTTGTGCTGTGGGAGGTCAGGGGGATGGTGCAGCCAAACCCACAATGCACTCCCAAAACACCCCAGCCTCCACAGGACGTGCAAATGGGTGGCCGGCAATTTCCTCCCCCTTGCCTGCAGTCCCAGCCTGCTCCCTGCCCTCCTCCCTCCCGGTGGTGACATCCAGGTCTGAAGAGCATTTATGTGTCTGAAGGAAAGTAGGTGGAGCTATAGCTGGTTTTAGAACTATTTGTCATTTTTTGGCCTACTTTTTGTACCAAAACAAGTTTTAGACTAGTGATCATTTAAGGCATATAACAGCACCTACAAAGTACAGAGGAGCCTGGAGTGCTGTAAGCATGGGAAAATGCCATCCCCCTTTCCTGAAGGCCATGGCCTCTTACCACAAATCTAATAAAAACCCAAACCAAAGCACACTGATTTCCCCTTATAGCAGCATGAGAGATTCAGCACTCCTGAGTAAATTAACTACCTGTTCACTCAGGCTGTCCGGTTTTGTAGTACGCGCTTATGGACCTTATATTCCTTTCTGGTAAAAGATAGGGTTGAGGTCATGACCTATAGAAAGTTCCTGAGAATGGCTAGTCAAAGTCACAGGGAAGGCACTGATTTCAATTTCGCAAGTATTACTAGTATTAGCAAGAGCTGTTTTACACTGAGAACTTCCATAAGCCTATTCGGCTCCAACATGGAAAAATAAAATTCAGAGGAGCTAGCTACCTGCAGTCAAGCTCATCTGAGAAAATGCAAGTGCTGTTTTTGAACTCAGATGCAGAAAATAAAAAGATGTACTGCTTTCTCAGAATTTTAGATTAGATCAAGAAGGAAAGATCAAAGTTCTACTTTTTTTGGCATGGAAAATAGTTACACAGTTTGTAACAGTTGGCATTTTTCAGTGTATTGTTCTAGTCTTCCTAAGTGAAATACTAGACTGCTTGAAAAATGTATCAAAACAAAATACAGGTGTCATATAAACTTGTTAGACCAAAAAGTTACCAATAGCCCACTTACAACACGTTATCAGTAACAACACGTTACCAGTAACTGTATCTGAAACAGAAATGTCTTGTTCCACCACAGAGCATTCCTACTATATCACCTTTGTATTTCCAAACCATTTTACTTAATTTGTATTTTCATTTGCATTTTAACAGTTCCTGTGATCCTAAGGTCTTTTAGAAATGTGAGATAGGAAAGCCTGTCATTCCCATTTTATAAGCAGAGTAATAGATGCCCAGAGCCTGATGTTTTCCAGTGCTGTGCAGGACGCTTTGACAGAGGTGATTTCCTGAATGCCAGTGCTGCCTGATAGCCAAAGACCACCTAGGATCTGCTTTTATTTGAAGCATTAGCTCATTGTTATGTAGTCTATTTTTGTTTGCCTTTTTTTTTTTTCTTTATCAATATGGATAGTTTGACAGTCACCCTTTTACTCAGTCACAAATTGGATAAAAATTGAAATAAAATCTATGTCCATATTCTTCTAGAGACTGCATGCAGTACTTTGGTTTAACGTGAATTCTGTAGAGACAGCGCTAAACTGACCGTGAGATGAGACACACAGGCCCCTCTCCGGCTCAGACCACACTGTGATCAATCTCATACGACACCACTTTTCCTAGACTAAATACTTTTAAAGTTACAACCCATCTTTACTCATTAAAATCAGAGTTTTCGGTGCCATGCAGGCACTTACACCTAAATGTTGAGATGCTTAAAACTGCATGTGATTACCTAGGTTTGGAAAGAATGCGCAAGACATGTAAATTCTGCTTTACACTGAGTTCTCGTGCTCTGGGGAATAATTTAACACTGCACCCACTCATGTAATCCACATTTCATTAACTGCAGTGGAGAAAAAATATAAATATTTGTACGGCAGTTACAGCTGTTTTCACTTAAAGCTGGTGCAGGTTTGCTTTGTTTTGTTATCTTGGTCACTGTTGCTGATAGTTGCAACAACATTATAGGTGTCTGGAGAAGAACGCTGGCTTTATTAGATGTTCCACTGCAGGCAAAGGGCTTGGAAAGCTTCGTCTATGCCAGCATATACGACTGAAGCTGCTAGGCGAGGAAGGTGTGTGGAAACCGTAGAAACAAAGCACATACAAACTGTCAAACAGCCATCAATTTTTTTGATACTTTTCATTTTTATATCCCTGAGGGATATTCATCAGCACACTTGAATCACAGTATATATGATTATATACTGTGTATATATGGTCTAAAATGACTCTGCCTGTCCACGTGCATATTCTTGAGTTCCAGAAGCACTACAAGGTAGTTGGGAGCATTTTGTTTTTAAAAACAACCATGTACAAAGTACTGTGGTATATTCATAAAGACATCCTTATACAGTCTTGACAGCAAATTTAACTGGAGACACTATTCTCTCCAGTGATCACAACTGTATGCTCAGTCCTGAAATAATGAGCACAAACTTCAAAGTGTATGTGGCCTTTTTTCCCCCTTAACTGTACACTCAGCCCCACTAGGGACAGATCTGAGACTATTACAACCATTTCACTCAGCACTTACTGCTTTTCGTATCTAAAGATAAATATGGGGGGGGGAATAAAAAAAAAATCCTTCCACTTCATAACACTAGGTGATATTGCATGCACTCCATCTGAAGGCAATTAAAAAAAGGTAATAAATAGATAATATGCAGATCTAAGGCATAACAACTCTGAAAAGAAAAGGGAGTGTGCAAGGAGGCTCGTTTCCTTTGCATGGGCAGATGCCTGCAAAACCTACCGCAGAACAGAGTGCTCATTGTGCTGCCTCTGAACTGCTCAGTGTTGCAGAGCTGCTGTGCTCAGTAGTCTCAGAGGTCCTTCGTTATGAGTTGCAGCTTCTGCCCTTGTTCAGCCTGCTTTGTTTTCAGATACCTTCTTTCTTTCCATGCCCTTTCTTAGTTTTGTTTCTAAAAAGCAATCATTTTCCTCTTAGCTAGAAGCGACTACTAGTATTTTCTATGTGGTATAATGTCTGTTTATTTTTGTATGCCATGAAAATTTTTTTATTATTTTTCAAGGAGGTGCCCCATCCATATTTTTAATATTTACCCATTTACCAACCAAATGTACCATTTTTTTTTCTGTGCTGTAAATAGATGGGGAATAGCACATACTCTAAACATCACAGACTGCATGGCTTCTAAGTACCAACAATCCAGTTTTAACAGCAACACACATTTCTCTGAAATATGGTGGAAGCGCTGACTGCATTTGCCATCTAAGGTACCTCTCAGACACACACAACGTCCCTGCAGAGATATTCCCAATCTTTGGCTAGAGAAGCTGAAAGCTCTGGGGGTTACATGACTTCTGTAGGTCTACGCAGGAGTCTGTAGTACAACCTCCTTAGCCACCATACCATCCCTTCTTCCCAAGGATAGGTGTACAACTTTACAGCTAAACTCTTTATTAAAAGTATCTAATTTAAATTACAAAGAACGGGATTTCCATTCTGTATACATTCCAAGTCACTCTGAAAGAGAAATCTTACAGCTGACAGCTCATTAGTCTTAGACTGTATCAGATAACGGTTCAGTGGGCTTCAAGTGTCTTGTTACTGGTTAAATATACTGAAACAAGAAGAAACGTTCAGCATCCTTCATGTCATCATGAGGGGGGAAAAAAAAGTAGTAATTGTTCAGGGTTGTGCTTTGTTTATTAAATTTGTGTCCCATGAGCTATGAAACTCAAATATTGTCAATTCTTTCAGGAGGAAAATGAGATCCCTGCCAGTGTTTTTGCAAAAGAGCCTATTCCCAGCATTACAGAAGGAAAAGAGGAACCTGTGGATGAGAACAAAACACTGGAAGAAACCTTGCACACAGTGGAGTTGGGTTCAGATGATGAAATGTTTCACGAGGAAGATGATGTGGATGACAGTGCAGAGGAGAAAACAGAAGAATCAAGAGCTGAGAAAATTAAAAGATCCAGCCTCAAGAAGGTAGACAGCCTCAAGAAAGCATTCTCCCGCCAAAACATCGAGAAGAAGATGAATAAGATCAGCACAAAGATTGTCTCGCCCGAACGGAGAGAAAAGATCAAGAAATCACTTACTGTACATCATCAGAAATCCTCCTCTTCAAAGAGTTCGGCTTTCAAAGTATCTCCCCTCACGTTCAACATCAAGAAATCCCGTGAAGGAGAAAGCCCCGCTGAAGCTGAGGACAGACCAACAGAAACTACAAGCAACGACCAAGCTGAGAACGAGGATGAAATATCATTCACCGACATGCACTCGGATATGACGCCTACCACCTCACTGACCGAGGAGGGCAAAGCAGTAGTCGATTCTCTAGAGAAGGAAGCCAGAATGGAAGGAAACACCATGATGAACAACAACATCGAGCTGTCCATTGTTGAAGATGATGAAGAGTATGGGACGCCTCTAGAAGTTTCTAGCCAGAAACTGTATGATGCAAGAAACAACCCAGTCAGCGGGGAAACAGAACAATCAGACGAAGAAACGACCCAAGCAGCTGTCCTGCAGATAGACCAAACAGCGTAATCAACCTGAGCCTTCCTTCGCCTTCCAGATAGGCACGGTTTTACTTAGGCGAGTAACTGGGTCCTGCTACACAGGCTGTAGTAGCGATTCAGTTTCTGCCATCCTCTTCTCTGCAGTGGTAATTTATTGCATCATGTTGGAACACAGAGTGAACAAGGTCGATGACACAGGCTGCAACATGCTCCATTGTAGGCCAAGTCACTGGTGTTTATTAATTTAGAGATGCTATCAGCTGGCGTAAGAGACTAGCAGGAAAAGAGTATGTCTAGTAGAAGCAATCTGGTCAGCTGACTTTCTTATAGTTAGGTCAGAGGAATGCATGGAGAGTAGTCAAAAACCAAACATTTCTGTTCTGTTTTCTTCTGTCAGTATTTCACAGCACTGTGAGTAGTTTTGTATGTAAATGTAGAAATGAGAACATTTGATTTCAGTTTCCATGCTATGCTCCGTGAATACTAACAGCCTCAGTAACTGTGCATACACGTAGTTTGTTTGGGGCTTTGCTCCACGATGCTGTAAGCCCGGAAGAGCAGAGTACTTAAAGGGCGAAGCTGAAAAGTTGGTTCCATCAATTTCAGCATGGGAAAGATTTTTGCCAGAAGCCTCTCGGTATTCACTTAGAAGAAATGACTGTGTTTAGGTGGAAATGAAAAGATGTTTTTCAGTCTACCAGAGTTATGGAAATACATTAGTGACAAGCATGAATGTGTGATCAGCTACTGTACCTTTATGGGATCAGAAATTGCAAAAAAAGAAAAAAAGGAAGGAATTTGATAGAAACATGGAGACAGTCTGAAGAAGGTATGAAATGCTATGAAATGTAAAAAAGAAAAACCCACAAAAATAAACCCCTGCAATATTAAATCTTTACTCCCTGCTTAAAGAATATATACTCAGATAACACTAATTAATTAATTAATTCTTAGTCTTTATAGCAATATACTATCAAACTTGCACCTGCACAACTTTGTATCTCAGAGTATTTTGAAAATAGCATAATTTATCTTTTTACAAATTATTTCATATATAGAGCTATATATACACAGAACAGTTAGATAATTACAGGGATGTAAGGACAATTTCATCGAAAAGGTGAAACACTCTCTTAGGCATGTCTAAAGGGAACAATGTGTTATGGATTGAACTTCATGGCAGGGATGAGTTTACATAAGGATGAGTCTGCAAAGCCACAGGATTCGATTCTCTGCTAATAACTTTCATCAAAGCCACCTACCTGCTCTCAAAATTACAAGTCTGTAATTTTTCAAAATTCATTGAAAATGAGAGGTTACAGGGTATTTTGTTCTTCATGAATGTTCATTCCTGTCACTTAACAAAGGTAAGGGGGCGAGGAGGAAAGGGAAGCACAATACCCTCAACAGTTACCTTACATCCTTGTTTGTTTATGCAGTGAGTTATTTTTATTTTTTATATATATATATTAAAAAAAAATTTCTACTGATACTTAACATTGCACTAAAAGGTTGCTTCCTTCAACTTGTATTTAGAATCACAAATTACAGGGGAAAAAAAATTACAGCAAAAATACCATTATGAAGCAATTAACAGATATTACTCCATAGGGGTAATATCTGTAATCAGTAAATCACACTGGAAGTTAGTCAATAAAAGCTTAGTGTAGGCGAGTACTATTAAGAGTTAAGCTCTTAAGTGTATGGTATCGTATAGGAGATACTGTTTGTAAGAAAAATCCTGGCATAACCCATGCAGCTATGTTTTTATTTTGTATTAACTACAATGGATTTCAATCATTTTTACTTGTAACTAACTACAAATATGGCAAATAAAAGCATAACATGAAACACAGTCATGTCAGTCTTTGGAAGAAGCAGCCTGAGAAGTTGGCAAAGATGAAATTTAAAGGTCAAGCATTTATTACTGCAGTTCATATCCCCGTTGCACCTATACCATTTTCTTTCTCTGCTGTTATTTAGCAACACAAACGCCAGTGCTCAGGCTTTGCTTTCCAGATGCTTGTCAGATCTCTAGCACATCTGAATGTAGTCAGGCACTTCCCAAAGTCTGCTAGCTCCATCTGCATTTTTTATTGGGCTGCAGCATACTTCTAATACTTTAAATAGTCTTGAAAGCATATTTATATTGAAGTGTATACTCTTTATGCACACAGATAAAGTCGTGTCTTCTAGTGCGCCACATAGTCTTTAGGAGGCTTAATTTTACTGACAGACCAAAGAATGCACATTTAACCTTTATGTAACAGCTGTCAACTTCCCACAGCCACCAAGCGCTAACCAGGAACCCCAGCATCATGTTTACATTTTGCTTTCAGATATGCCTGGTTTGTTTGTCCTGCTAAGCTTTAATTCAAACAATACCCCTGGCCACACTTTACCCAGTTTTAGAGATGCTGAAATGAATCCCATGCGCAGTGTTTTAAGAGCATTACAATGCTATCCAGCAAAACCATTGGAAATGCAGATACTGAGCATCTGTGAGAATTACTTCAAATATCCACTTCAAGATACACTATACACACACAACCATCAGTTGCAGGACTAAAATTAAACATTTTTTCCGTCACAATCACATGTTTACAAGGATGAGCGGGCCTGTAATCCTAACAAACACAAGAAAGCATGCTTTGCAAGAGAGAAAAATGTTTACGCAACTTGCAAATGGCTGCTTTCGTGCTATCTTACAAACCAGAGGACGAAGCAAGCTCAGGGGATCCTGAGATGTCCCCCAAGCTGTTTCTTCTCCTCTCCTTCCATTCTCAAGTCCTGACTGAAAACATTAGTCTGCAAAACTTAGTGTTTCGGGGAGGAGACAGACTGCAGCACCAGCAGCACTGTATTCTTTCAAGTATCTGAAGTATGTGCCTGGATCTTGTCGGGCTGACAGATGTCAAGCACATGCACGGGTATTCCATGCTTGTGCCGACAGGTTTGTCTACATAATTACTTTTTTTAAAAAAAAAAAAAAGCTTGTTTACCCTTCATGACATGATAACGGAAGTACAGTGCCTGCCTGTGAGCTCCACTCGTACCATTATTCCTTGGAAGACCTGACTTACTAGCTGCTGCACGGATTCAGAGTTTGACCTCCAATGAAATCAGCGGGAGCTTTGCACAAAGAAAGAGGGTGTGATAAAGTCCTTATGGTATAAATATTTAAACTAGCAGCACTCAGCGGCTGCTGATACTTCCATTTTCAATGCCAGAAAACCAGCTGACATTTCTGTCCCCTTTTAGGGGAAAGGGCAAAGAGCATCCTGTTGACTCCCATGTGCTAATCCATGAGCTGGCTGCTCTGTGAAAAGGCACAGATATGGCCTTTCTGGACCGTTTAACTGTCAAGTAAGAGTGCAGTGAAAGCCCTCATACAGGCCTGACTGAAGCATGTTTGATGATTAAAGAGACAGAAGAAAGGGAAGAAGAAGAAAAGGCTCAGAAGGTAAAATACACCTGTATGCCCTTTACGCTGATGCAATGAAAACCAATTGTCATAGGCTCTAAGGCCAAACAGTTATACGACTGATAGTCACACACTGAAAAAAAAAGGGTAAACTCAGAATAATCAGTGAAGTAATGGCAATTTGTTAGAGGGCAAAGTGTTCACCAAGGGACCAGTCCAACCCTGAAAGTCAGTGAAAAGCCTTCAGCTGGCTCAAAGGGCTCTCTGAGCCATACAATGTTTTTGGGCCACACGTAAAAAACTCCTGTGACCATCAGTAAGAGCTGTGTGCATAGATGCAGGACATGAGATCTCTGTATCTCCCCAATCCAATCTGCTTAGCTCATCAACAGAATAAAAAGTTTTACTGCCATCAGCACAGCAGATGCAACAGTGTGGCAGAAAGGAAGGCTATAGCCTGCTTTGCAGGGTGCATCGTGAGCAAAATTTCAAGCTAAGTTCTGACTGCAAGGTCTTTGCTGTCAGTAACTGCATACAATGGAGCAAGCATAGCTCCAACTCCTGAAAACAAAGCCAAGTACGCAGGTAGAAAAGTTTTACTGTGACCCACTAAGACACACACGCTCACTCTGGGTGTCAAGAGGATCGTGTCGGGTATTTTCCTGCATGCAAAGAAAAGGATTCACCAGCCGAGCAAAGCAAGCACGCAGCTGTTTGGCCCCAGTCCTGGTTAGGGTTTTGCCTAGGCAACTAAATAGCTGGTGGGAAACAACTGCCAGCACAGCCTGAAGGGTGCTGACTCAGCACCTAAGTATCCACCACTCTGACTCACAGCCCTCACTTTCCCAAATAAATGGAAAAAGGCTGATAGCCACTTTCCACCACTTTAAACTGACCATTCCCAGGGTTTTGTTTCAGGGTTTGCATTTGAACCAGCATCAACCCCAGGCTGAGTCTAACTGCATGCATAAAGAAATTTTAATCAGCATGCTTGCAGCTGGTGGTGGTGGCTGACCTTTCCTTGGTCAAAATGCCTTTTTTCCCTTCCTCTCACTCCACCGAGTTGTTTGCAGGAGTCTGAAGTGCACACTAATTCAAATAAGGAACTCTAACTGCATGTTGAGAACTGATAATCAATGTCATCTTTAATTTTTCTTACATGGTTATCCCCTTTAATGGAGTGTGCTGCAGTAACTGAGAATAAATCTGCTTTGGGTTAAGCTAGAGATTGTTATTTATTTTTCTTTCAGATCAGAGATTAATATTGCTGTATGACCATTGGCACTAACCTCTTTTTCCATAGCAACACTAAAGAGAACATAAACTATGAGTCATAATTTCTCTCTGGAGGACTTTTTTGTAATTATGATCATTCCACAGTTCCTAAAATATATTAGCTGATATATAGCTCTGGTATAACAGCTTTGATTTTCCTTCGTTTGAACACACAGGCAGAAAGAAGAGACTTCAATTATTTTCTCTTTCTCAGGCTGAGCTAAACACTACACAAAGCAAGTACCATACATTTGTTATTCATTATAATCGTGTGGCTCCTAAAAACTCCACAGCAGTGTTTTCCTTATAAAGGTGGAACAGGTTTCCTTGCTTTCAATAACCTTAAATGATACTGACCTTCTAAAAGAAAACTCGTGTCCTTCCCAACATGGTTAGCAAATTGGGGTCTGACAGCTGGAACTGATCCAAACTAGAAATCGTATTATACTGGGTGGCGGCAAGGTTGCAAACTCGCATTGCTCCTCTGCCAGTCAATAGCTTTAAACTCTCCAGCATTTCCTCTTCCACAGAACACAGCTGCAATATACAGCCCAAATTCAGTAATAACTGTGATACTTTTTATTCCCTTCCATGAAAACCTGGCCCTGGAACAACCTACCCATACATATCCTTGGAGTATCTCAACAGATGACCACACCAAATCATCACAAGAGACTAAGACTTTTTTTTTTTTTTTTGAGTGGCCATTTGAGTAGCCGTCTCCTACATTTCCCTTACAACATAGTCTGTTGCATGCTGGTGCAAAGCGCTCCGAAAACCCATAGTGTCTGTTGCAGGAGGAATTAGGAAAAATTATTAGGAAAACCAGGGACACCCACAGTTGGTCAACAGTCATAATCCAAAATGGAGAGACAAAACAATCTTGCATCTCTTGCTGCTCTGCAATGTGATCCCCAACAGCTAAACCAAACCCATGTTGCACCAACACAAAGGATATGTGGCTGGTTCTTGCCTTGCCTGTATGAAGAAGCACGCACAGGCTCAGGCTTGTGCGGGCACACAGCTCAAGACCAGAACACCAACTAACATAGCATCAATCACTCTACAGACTCGCATACTCCTCCCTAAACATTTGAGGGAAAAAAAAACCAAAAACCCAAACCTTCAAATTCCTGAACACAGGGAGCAGAAGGTCACTGTGACGCCCTGTGCCATTAACTTCTGTGAGGAGAGTCTGGCTCTGACTTCTGTACTCTCTCCCGTCAGGCTTAAGCTGTGTAGAAGTGCGGGTGATGTGAACTGTGCTGGATACTGAAAATGTGCAAGACAGTGCTAGGAACAAATAGCACACAGGGGATGTCTACACTGCACACCATGTACACATACCTCATTTAGATCAAGTACCAGGCACAGCCTAACTACAGAAACACAACGCTCCATTCAAGCAAATTTATCTTATTTCTCAGCTACTTAGCTCCTGATGTCCTACACTATTCATTTAAAGCGAGCTTCAGCATCTTTTCAGTACACTGCCAACTACAGTTATATATGCCCTTATATTACTTGCTCTTTCTGACATGCCTGTAGGCAAATGAGCCCCGTGAGGGTGACAACATGAGCTGCATTAACCAGCCGCCTGGTCCCTGAATCATTACAACTCAACATAGCGCTGAGCGCTGTGAGAGACATGGAAAAGGGGATAGTGAGAACATCTGACTAGCAGTAAACAAATTATGAACACACAGAAGTTGTCTGCATTTGCAGAGTCAGTTGTCACTTCCACACTATCACAGTGAAAGCTATAGGCACTGTGGCTTATTTTAAATAGCCATTTTCCTACAAGGTTTACCAGTTTACTGTGGATGATTGCTGGAGATTGAAAGTCAGTGAGCAGGTTATGACTGAAAACATTAAGAGGTGATATGTCATGTAAGACCTGTGTAAATAGGCCCTACCTAAATTTGAAAAGAAGGGGGGTTCTGTTTACATGTCCAGGCATAAGCTCCTTAGAAGAATGGCTGCATCCTCTGCATGCCACAGCATACCTCTTCAAATAAAAGACAAGCCCGCAGTACATGGAAGTACACAGTTCTGGTTTAGGTTTAACAGTATGGAGATCTCAAGTAAAACAAGATCATGTTATGCAGTGGCTCTAAAATACTATGTATGACATATACATGTAATATACATAACATCCAGTTTCAAACAAGGTGAGAACCTGGAAAAGCTTTTATGGATTTTGGAATTATTTTAAATTCTTTCACTAAAAAGGAAATAGACTGACAGGATCCTATAAATCCAATCCTAAAAAACAATCCATCAGATTGGGTTTTTTTAATCAGTTCCCATTACTGCTTAATTATACAATACCTGACATTCAGCTGGGAGTGGAGGAAGGAATTAAGACAGGGAGAAGTGTGTGGGAAGAGAAAACAAATAGGAAAATGTGGGTAAGAAATGGAATGGTGGGATGTGCACAAAAGGGAGCGTGTGAGGGAAGGAGTTGGTGGGAAGGGTGGGGAATGGGGAGGAAGGAGCTGAAAGGCTACTGAGAAAGAAACACCGGCAGAGCATCCAGAAGAGAGGCAAAGACCTCAAAGGAAAGGGTGCGACAGAACCAACAAAACAAGAGTCAATAAGGTCTAGGGTTCAAAAGGATAGAAATGAGAGTAGGGAATCAGAAAAGACTGTGGGATAGCTGCCATGTAAGAACAACAGTGAGGAAGGAGCACGATATTTATTTTATCATCTCCCTACCTGCCAATCTGTATTGCAGAGGCAGTGCCCAGGATCTAGGTCTAGAAGTGATATTTATTGTGCAATGCTGTCAATGCTTTTTGTTTTGCTTGGATTTCTTTGTTTGTTTTGAGGGAGAAAAGTTAGCCAGGAATAGGCAAAAAGCAACACCTTATTCACAGACATCAAACCAGCTCAGCCTGAGCCTGCAGAAGCCCATGCTGGAAACAGCCCCTTCCCAGGTCTGCAGTGCTTATGAGGAAAATTATTCTGGGCTGAATCTGCTCGTCAGTGTATGCTCATGCAACACAACACATTTGCCATGCCTGTTTGTTTCCAAAAAGCCTTGGGGGGAGAGAGGTTGGGGTGGGGAAAAGGATAGATGCTGCTAACAGCAGGATGGGGTCTCCTCTTGTCCAGACATTTGGCTAATCCCCCACTGAGTATGGACCACCGGTGGACAAGGGGCAGGCAGGATGTGGTAGAAGCACTGAGGAATGCACATCCAACAGCTGGATTTCACTGCCAGGTCACTGAATTCTAATGGTTTTCTGGAACAGAGCCAGCAGGATTTCTTTGCTATTGCAAACAGGTTTTTGGGAAAGCAAACCCAGCTCTCCTCCTCCACCAGGCCTCACCCCCTTGCTTTGCCAAGAAGCCTGCTATATTAAGATATGAAGCAGCCATGCTGGCTGGGCCACTTCTCCTTCATGCTTGGCCTCCCGTGGGAGTTGCTCCATTCTCACATATCTGCTGAGAAACAGCTTGTTCTTTCTGGCTTTCCTCAGTTTCTTTTTTTAGTGGTGCCTTTCTGCCACTTCGCACAGCAGAGGCCAGGTTCTGCTCTGATGCCGGCACGAACCTGCCCAAGTCCCATTCTTTCCACGTGCCCCTCAGATCAGGAGCAGCTTTCTCCTGCTCCGCTCCTAACATCTCCTAGGTTATTTCCAGGCATTTTCTTGTACTTTTCCAGAAGGTCTCCAGTTCGCTATATAACTCTCATAAAATGAAAGGCTCTACTATGAATTCCTGTTAATGTCTCACAGCATGCACATTAATGGATACAGGGTTTTTAATATCTGCCATACTTGGATCGTTTTCTGCACAGAAGAGGGAAACATAGGGACAAAATGATGAAGAGCTTTGGAGCCAGTGGAAGGAAAACCTGGATTAAGACTCTTCAAAAGGGAAATGTCTCCTCGCCTACTCATCTGCTGCTGACAAATTTCAGTGCTTGAAAAGAAGGTCTCCTTCTACAGAAGAGAGGAAGGGGGATATGTATTGAGAGATGAAAATGACTGTGGAAACTCAGGAGTTGTATCGCTTCTTTGCCACACAACTCTACAGTGACATATATGTACCTCATATGTGTGGGCATATATATGAACGCACACATGTGCATACGTGTGAGAAGTACATGTCTCTATATGCACACTTGTATATCCATCCTTACTATTTAGTACAAGGCTTAATGTGCTAAACCCTAAAAAACAAAATTTGGCATCCAAGTCCCATTAATTTTGAAGACACGTGCACACCTATAGCTCATTTTATAAACTAATAAAGACAAAGTTCCTGAAGAGTTTTCCTCCTGACATTTCTTATAGTGCCTATGCTATCACGGTATTCAGCATCCATCCTGAAAAACTAAACAAATTCATGCAGTCCCCTTTCACATGATGTGACAGTAGTCAAAATCTATGCCAGCAGTGGGAGAGTAACAAAATCCAAATATGTTTAGAGAAAATTAAGGACAAGAGAACTTGAATGGGTGGTTCTTGATCATATATGAGAGTTTCTCAAGCTGCAGCTCTAATAGGAGTAATTTCATATTACGGAGAGTGTTTCCCTTTATAAGGATTTCACAAAATCACTTTGCAAGTCTTACACACACAGTTTTGCACAATATTTTTCAGGCAGAGGCAACGTTCACACTGAGACAGACGCAAGCTCACTCTGCCCATGCTTCGAGCCAACTGGAAGACATGTTAAATGTCAGACGTTGCCCCAAGCTAATATGCCATGTTTCTTATTAGCTCAAACAGGGCCAGGGCACTGCACTAACTGCATCCATATGACACCTGGTCAGCTCAAAACACAGACAGGGAGAGATCATCTCTGCCTGTACAGTTGTCCTGGTTTCGGCTGGGATAGAGTTAATTTTCTTCACAGAAGCTAGCATAGTGCTGTGTTTTGGATTCAGTGCTAGAAGAATGTTGATAACACGCTGATGTTTTTAGTTGTTGCCAAGTAGTGCTCAGACTGTTCAAGGACTTTTTGAGCTTCTCCTGCTCGGCCAGGTGCATAACAAGCTGGGAGTACAGCTAGGACCCAAACTGTCCAAAGAGCTATTCCATACCATATAACGTCATGCTCGGGGGGGGGTTAGTCGATCGGTCGGTTGCGGGCAGAGTGGTCGCAGCTCGGGCTGTGTGATCGCGGCCCGGGGGGAGTGATTGTGGCTCGGGACGGGCTGGGCATCAGTCAGCGGGTGGTGAGCAATTGCATTGTGCATCACTTGTTTTATATATTCTGTATATTTTCTTACCATTATTATTATTATTATTGTTATTATTCTCTCTTATTAAACTGTCTCTATCTCAACCCACGGGTCTTACTTTTTTTTTTTCTTTTCTCTGATTCTCTCCCCCATCCCACTGACGGAGGGGGGGGAGTGAGCGAGCGGCTGCGTGGTGCTTAGTTGCCAGCCGGGCTAAACCACGACAACAGTACTGTTAGGCAACGCAGCCAGAGAGTTTTGCCTGCACAAACAATGCTGTTGCAGGGGGTATTACTCTACTGTTGCTCTGTTAATGCCTAATCTACCCCAAGTAATAGAACAAAATAGATCTTCAGACTATAATTAAATACATATATGGTAAATGTTTTACTTGTGGTAAGTTCTGAAGTTGGAGAAAAAACTGTCTGCTCAGAACTCATCTGTTTTGCTTGCTATAGCAGAAAGCATGGCAAAAATTCCTCTTTGATGCCATCCTACCGGAGCAATCTGAAGGCTCTATAAATCTTAATCATCACGCTACAATACAGCACTCATTTTCTTTGTACAAGGCTCCAAAATGAGAGTAAAGAAGGGATCAGCTAAACTCTGTAGGGGTTTTCTTCTAGTCTAAATCCTCTGGGGAACATGGCATGAAATACTGCCTGTGGACTCAGCAGCAAGGCTGACTCAGCGGCAAGTCCCCTCCATCATACGAGGGCCCATCCACTGGGGCCCTGGGGCAAAGCTCACAGTCAGATTTGTCGCCAGCAGCAGTTCTTCTGCCATGGTTCTGCCGTCCAGATGACCACAGGGACTTGAGGTGGAAGAAGTGGCAAGATGCTTTTCTGGCATTCCTGAGATCCATGGAATTCAAGAAACTTACACAGAATAATTACTTTGTGTAGGTAAGGATGAGGCTTTAGCCTACTTCCATATCCCTTCTGTGATGGAGACATTTTATTCTTTAAGATTATATATTATCCAGTGAGTTCTGCCATCTTTCTCCAAATATTATTTTCACTCAACAATGCAGCTGGCCAAATACTGTAAAAAAACACTAGCTGAAAAAATTCTCAGGAAATAGGGTTTCCTCTTCTCCACCTAATGCATTCCAGCAAGTTCCAGCTACACTGCTTCCTCCCAGCATTTAACTTGACAAAGCATGTCGTGAGCTTGGCCAGAACCTGAAGACGTCAAATGTTCATGATTATAAGCATTAACAGTTATTATTGTTCTTATATCAATAGTTAAAGCTTGCCCTTAGTAAGAAATGGTTCTTTTTTCCTGACTACTAGAAATTTCTTTTGTACAATAGTCCTCTTTACATAGCATCATGATATTTTCAGATTTTCATGTTCAGCTTTGAATGCTACATGAATACTGCCTGGTGAGGAAAAACCTGCTACATCTAGCATGTATTATAGTTTCATTCTTAACTGGATTTAGTACAGTGATCATCTATTGTTGCTCCTTTCCCAGGTTGCGTTGCTGTGGCTCCTGCCTTCTAAGTTGCTTACTTGTTTTCCATCCATATTTCACTACCATTACCACCATGATTTGCATTATCAGATTGTTTTTCACCAGGCTTCTGCTAACCCATGTGAAACTTTGCAGCCACCGAACTATACCTTTTTTTTTGTGGTTGTGGTGATGGGAGAGGTGGGGTCCTGACATCCATCAGCAGTGGCATCCTGGAATCATTTGTTGCACCATCCATTTATTTACATTCACCCTGACCATATAGTAGGAGTCCTTATGTTGCTGCTTGCCTTCAAACCTGAGTTTGTACGTAAGGTACTCAAACGGGCCATTTTCAGAAACAAAATCATCAATGGTTAAACTGAGTGAGAGGTAAGTATGGGGAGTTTAATTCTACTCTTGCATACGTAGATGCAGCTTTGGAACGAATGCACTGAAACCAATGGAGCTATGTAAGCTCTATCTATGCTGTGTAGCAGAAAAGATGGTTGTGGACTGGACTCCCTTGCACAGTTAGGCTGGGATTGCAGAATTCTTGTTTGTAGGAATACAGAGGCCCTGTATGAGCTTCTTCAAAAGACAGTCTCTTTACTACCTTCAGGACTAAAAGCCTGACCTGCAAGCCAATCGATGGATTCAAATCAACTCCAGCATGCTTTGCCTTGGATTAAAACCAAGATCCCCTTCTTTGCTATAACTTCCCTAAATGCTTTCACTACATGAACTAGCTTTTAAAATAACTTTCTCTGAACACAGATTGAATACACATCTGCAAGACATTTCTTTGGATTCAAGGTAAAATACCTAGATACTGTTCTGAGGAGTACGATACACAATATCTTAATTCTCACTCAAACAGTTCCTGTTTATCTTCATGGAGGACTAACTCAAATATTAGCTTTTGGATTTGATAAGGGATACATTAAACAAACGCTGATGCCTGTATCATAAAAAAGCTGGCGCTCAGCCAGGTAAGTGGAGCACTGCCTACAAGTATTACTATATTCAGGCTTTGCTTGCAGTGGTATTTTCTTCTACAGCCTGCGTTTTTTTCAGTAGTGCATAAGCATATCTAATAGAGTAGCTTACAGGGAGATTTCAGTCACCCCCTAGCACATGACAAATGAGACATTTCTTATGCCAGCTCAGCTGCACACAGTACTCTCCCTCCCGAGAGCTCTGGTAAGAACTTCGGGTCTGAGACACCATTTTGTTACTCCATTATCATGCAGTGATGAAAGAAACAACACTTTAATTGTTTTCTATCCACAAGATAATGAGTTACTCTCTAAAACAGAGAGGCATCAAAAGAAGGAACACAAATACTCATTTCCTTTTCCAGTCAACAATTAAAACACTTGTCAAAAATTGTGACAATTGGTAAAATCAATGTAAAATTTGGTAATAGCTTGACACTTTCAACATTGCAAAAGTTCTCACCTAATACTCTCAACTAATCAGCCTTACGGAAGCTGAATGGTTTCTTGAAATTAATGGTGCTTCCTGTGGGCTACACTGCTTCTCAGCATGAATTAGACAGGCAAAAAATCCTAGTGCTTTACAAGAGATTTTGAAGTAGATCCACGGTAACTCCCAAGGAGCTGCTTCTGATTAAAAAAAAAAAAAAAGCCCAATGAAACAACAAAGCAACGAACAAAATAAAATAGAAAAAGAGGGGTAAGAAAAGGTCACACTTAACAGAAAACAATGAAAGTTTCCACAGGCATTTACCAACTTCCTTACCCTGCATCACGCAAATGTTTAAACGCACTTTTATTAGATCTTCCAACAGATAGCACGTATTTCACCCCTTGAAGATGACTTCTACATCTTCTTAAACCAGAGGTTTACCTCAGTATTTTCTGAAACCACAGTCATAAGGTAAAAATACCAGAATCTGCCACTGAAACGTGTCACTTGAATGCAGTAATGCTTTTGGAGCTTGGCTTACAAGCTCCTCTTCCAAGGACTCAGCGTTCCGCTAATCACATCCTGAAGTAAAATGCTGAAAGGAGTTGTACCACTCATGTTGGCCGTAAATGCCAACAGCTCTGTCACTTGTTTAGAAGGTAATGTATTTTTCCATAAAACTTGAGAAAAAATACCAAACTTCAGCCCGTCCCTGAGGAACGGTCCCCTTTCATCCCAGTCCCACTTATAATCAATTCCCTGCACAAGGGAGCTCTGAACCATGACTGTGGCTCTCAGATACTACCACAATAAAGAGTAAATAGTGGAAACAACAACAGGTTTCCCCCCGAGAGGATTGCATCCAGGCACTTGCCTCACAGCGATAAGCGAGCATCCAAACAACCAGAGGCGCAGACAGCATTGCTTTCAGAATAGTTCCTGTGTTCCTGAGTCTCGTGAGAGGTGAAGAAGAAGATTTCTGTCTCAAGGGCCACCGCTATGCCCACACGCTTTCCTGCACCCTGGCTCAGCCCTGGCCCTCACTGCTCAGCCTGCCCTGCTCTCCAAACAATTCAAATGAGAACATGCCAGAATCAGGAACAGCACAGCTCACTTGTGCACTATTTGCCATAGATTTAGTGTGCTCCCTAACTAGCCCCAGGTTCAACAGCATTGGTTGTACCTGAACACTATCGTCTACGCAGGAGCGTTGCTGAAACGGGTTGTTGCTGACGAGGGTCACCTCTCAGGGAAAAGCAGCACTCTATTTCAGAAAAACTAGCGCTAGCTTAAGGCCTAAGGTAGCGAGAAAGAAAGGATGAGTACTGTCTTTTCCTCAGGCAGGCAAGTATCCATTAGAAAGCTATTTCCAAAGGTTTAGGATAGACTGTGATACCTGCCAGGTGAAATAAAGCCCTGAGCATCCTCAGCAGATCTTTTTCCACAAGCAGGTAAATAAGCTTCCCACAGCCAACGCAGCACGACACCCAGCTTTTGGCTCCCGTCTAGTAGAATCACCCAGGAACCAAGATTTATTTTGCTTAAGGGTAAAGAAGGTCTGTTCCCACAGGAGAGCTTCGCTTCCTGCTTTGGGAAAACTAAATAGGTTGATTATGTCTGCTACAGCCTCATAAATCCACGTCAGCTGCTGCCTCAGAGAGAGCCATTGCTCCTCTGGGTGATTTTCTTCCCCACTTAGAGAAGATGAACAGCTGGTTACGTATATCGCAGCTCCAGCAAAACACTTACCCGTAGCCTTATGCCACTGAAAGAGCAGGTTTCTGTCATTGAGACCACAGGAAAGCAGGAGCCAAAGCAGAAGCAGCTTTTTTTCTTTTGCACCAGCTTTTTCAGGTCAAAAAACAAAATGGTAGCCAGAGCGGGCTTTGGTAGTTGGCTTCCCAAATGGAGCTAGAAACAAATCAAAGAAGCCAAATTTTAAACCTGTTTATGAACATTAAAGTAATTATAATTTGCATGCACAAAAAAATAAACTTGTATACTAAAAAACTGCATGAGCCGAGATAAAACAGATCCTGTGCTGAAGATGGAGGGCTGCTGCAAAGAGGGAGTGCCGACACATGTGCCTCACAATAGATGAGCTTCCCATGCAGTTATACATGGCTCCAGTGCCAGGGCCACATCACGTAGCCAGCATTGCCGCTCAGGACCAACAGTGTCAATGGCTATGGTGCTGTGAACTTCAGACTACCCACAGCACAGCATACCCTGTAACCCGCCCCAATTCAGCCACAGGGACAGCCTGTACACCGCTTGCCGGGCAGGCAGCGGCAACCTCGGGAGTGTGGTACGTTGCTGGTTGTGCTCAGGCATCTCGATCTCACATCGTCCAATGCAGCTTCTGACTCCAGGGTTTTGACCCCAGTGTCAGCCTGAGCCTTAGGTAACCTGGGCTCAGCCCTCATGATACAGACATACAGGCAAAAACATTAATCGTCATGAGCAGGTTTAAGTAAAAACAGGGCATTGCAGAACTCCGGGAACTACACAGCTCTGAGGTTCCTTCCAATAACACATACAGCTCCACCAATACCAACAGAGATACATCAGCTTATACCCACTGAAAATCCAGTGCAAAATACATCAGGGTAACACTGGCATTTAATAGCTCCGTGCTTATAAGAATTTTTTAAGACACGCAGTTTTGCGCACATGTGGCAAGCTTCCAAGGAACATAAAGTTCCTTTATACTGGGGCAGTAGTATTATCACACGAGTTCTCAACAGTCTGTTTCTCCTTTCATAGCTGGACGTGTCAAACAGACCACAACCAGCAGATAAGAAATGCCTACAAAATCAAAGCACAGATTAGAGAGGCAGCAACAGCAGCTGAGAGAACCATCTACCGCAGCTGTGAGACAGATCACGGGAGCAGAGAAAAGCTAAGTGCAGTTTCAAACTTTACATGATAATCAATCTATAACATAAATGTATAGGTCATTACAAAGCTGGGAAAACACTGATTTTCTTTCCTGCTTGCTAGCCATGGACTCTCTGACATCAGTTGTGGCTAGTGCTGCCACTCATGATGCTGAAAGGCATGAACCTAGAGCAAAAATAAATTAGCCTCTTCCCTCAGCTTAGAGGGAAATTTTTATGTATTGGTGTTTGTGAGGGTGTATACATCTTTTTTCAGCACAGTGTCACAGCAATATTAAAACCTAGAACTATTAACATGGGAGTGCTTAGTGATTCAAAGACATGCCTGATGTGTAAATCTTTCCCTCCAATATATGCATTCCCTGGAACTAAAACAAGTACAACTATAGCAGAGTTTGCATATCCAGGAACAAATTTATGTCATGCAGCGTCAATGTAAGGAATGCAATAAAGAATGCTCGGACAAGGCCTACAGTATTTTCCAACGCTTTAGAGTTACAAGTCAGCTCTCATCAGGGATACTGGCCAAACACTTTGGGTAAATGAAGCTATGCAATATGGAAGTGGTCCCTAGGAAAGAGACCCAAAAAAGGTGATGAGATCATGAACTGCCCCAAATCAGACAGCACAGGGCTCTCTCTGATCACTCAGCCCTTGCCCACATTGGTGGCAGGATCTCCCACCGGATGAAGATCAGCATTTCTGTGGCTTCAGGCAAGCAAAAATCTATGGGAATCTATGGGAAAACTAAAGCCAAGCATCTGCTTTCTGGGATCATGTGGGCAGATGAAAGCAGCACCAACTAGGGGAACTTAATTCCCTTTAATAAAGTATTGCTCATTAAACCAATTGATTCGTGTTTGCAAGTGAGGAAAATTAGCTTATTAGGCACCAGGTAGTTTGGTTTAATTTTCCTGAATTTCCAGGTCGGAACTTCAACCAGTGCTTAACTAGCAATCCCTCTCAATTTGAGCTGGGTCCGTGCAGCTACAGGCCAGCCAAATTCTGGCAGAGCCTTATCACATCTGTAACAAAGAGAATATCACCTGACAACCAATACCCTGTAACACCAATTAATACTGAAGAATCTGATAACATAGCAGCCATTGAGATTTCTTAGCTGTTCCCTAGAAGGCAGGCCACAGAGCCTAGCTATTTTATCTCAGCTTTGTTAGAGACAAGAGTACCTTGAATACACATGGCAGAAATCAGACTATGCAATTTCTGATTTTAGTGTCAAAATAGATAAGGAAATTTAAAAAACCACAAGGACCACCTTCCTTCTCTTTACCATTGTAGTCCTTCGATCTATAGCAATCCTACCATCTGAAATTCACAATTTCCAAAATACATCTTTCTTTTTGCTATGAGAACAGTGACTGAAAAATGAAAATATCAAGTGAATGCAACGATGTCCCTTTCAAGGACTGTATTTTTCCCCACTCACAGTAAGTCAAATAAAATGGGTTGGAACTAAATTGCCAGATGTAACAAAAACTTGCAGAGCCATTGTTGCAGCTTCAAACATCCACCCCATTTCCCGCTCCATCTCAATGGGGCTGAAGACACGTTTATGCTGCAATGATGAAACTACTACAATGCACACACAGTACAAGAGCTAAGAAAAACATCCAGGGCGTTATTAAGTGTCAGTAGAAAATCTTACAGCACTTAAAGCATCCAGTTATTTTTACCTGGGGTTCTGGTGATTAACAAGCTATGAATGTCAGATCCATCTAACTCACCCTGAAAGTACAGGAGAGGGAACCGAGGAACAGGTCCTTAGCACCACTTACTGAAACAATACAAAAGTAAGAATTATTATTATTGCTAGTTCCACTATTGCACTTCAATTCAGCTGAAAATCTGCCCTCCGATAGCACAAAGGTGTGTCAAGTGCCTCAGGAGATGAAACAACTAGCATTACTCTCCAGCTTAGTTTATATTATACCTTGCAAGATGAAACTATTAGAAATCAACATTCTTTGTATTCCTGACATACGCAGGTGCTTTTAATTCATAGCTCTGCCTTCTCCCCCCCTCCCCAGGAAAGAGTCGGAGGTTTGTGAGTATCAATTAAGATAAGAATATGGTGCAAAATGCTTAACATGCCTCACTACATACTGTCAACAGGCAGCATGCCTGCATGGCAAAGCATTGGGCCAAAGCAGGAGACAGCGTCTGCTTCAGGAAAAAGCGTGTAGCCGGGAATTACCATTCAATGGCAAATATTTAACCAGATGGGAATGTTATTTATACATGATGCTTCCCATTAGCGGCAGCTAACATTCATGATATGAAACCTCTTCTTATTACAGCACTAGAGTTATGCCATGCTTTTAATAATTAGTGGCATTATTCTTCTTTTCCTTCCCCAGCCCGTACTTCCAAGTTGTCTATGCAAAAACCACTGAACTGTTATGGTCTGGTGACCCGCTTAGCACGAAGCAAGGCAGCAGCCAGCCGATAAGTAAGGGAAGAGGGACAGTTGCGGGGACTGGAATTTGTCAGTGTTATGATTCACCACTAATTTATGTGGGATGCTGTCTAGCACAGGCAAAATCCAAGGACACATTGAACTTCACCCTCTGCATTCTTTCCTCCTTATAGGTGGGGCTCTGTTCACAGGATTTCCCCTTCCTCTGCCGTCATAGATCTTCAAGGCCGCTTACCTGACAGAGGCCATGGGTTGGAAACGCTTAGAGACAACCCGGGTTTCACCCCAGCTAAGAGCAGGTCGGTGCTACGCCCCAGGACAGCTCAGGCATCTGACGCCTCAGGACAGCAATTTTTTGGACCTGCAAAATTCAGAGTGAGGCTGTACTGGTTCATGCAAAGGCAATACCCTCCTTCCACAGATCATGTGCTTAAAATTACAGTATGTTGAGTACATGCATCTTCCCTAAGAAACGCATTTACTGCGCAGCTGGTAGTACGAGGTCACAGTGCAGCCATTTCGCCAGCAAACAGCACCCGGCTCCCGCAGCTGGAGAAGAGCCTGGCCTGACCGTCACGAGCTCCCTCCTCGCCCAGCTCCAGCTCGACCTGCGGCCTCCCCTCCTCCTGCGCGCCTGCCCCTCGGGGGGAAACGCAGCCCCGCTCCCATGCACGCTCCCCACACTGCGGCGCCAAGGCCATCCGCGGCCTCACAGGCCACGGGCGCTCCCGGGCTGCCTTTCCACGGAGGAAACAGGGGTATAACAGCCCGGCGGGCTGAAGCCTCCACCCGCCGCACCACCCGCCGGCGGCCCGCCCGACTGAGATCCCCGGCGGGCCCCCGGGGCGCGCCCGCTCGTCCCGAGGGTCGGCGGCAAACGCGGGGCGTTCCGGCGCCGGCTCCTCCCGTCCGCCCTCCCTCTGTCCGTCCGGCGGCCGTAACGCCTCTCCTGGAAGCCGGTTGCCCTGGCGAGGTGTTCCCTCCAGCCTCCTTCGGGCCCGGGGCTGGGGGGCTCCCGCTGAGGCCTGTCGGGTGCTGCCTCCATCGCCACGCAGCAACAGGAGCCCAGCCATGGCCCCTCCACACGCAGCAGGCTGCTCGCTCCATCGCCCAAGCCCTCTCGGACAGAGGTGGCCCTGCAGGCTGGAGTGAGCCCGGAGAGGGGACAGGGCAGATAACCTGGCCCCCCCCCCCCCCCCCAACACACTCCAGGTTGTCTTCCTCAGAGCCCTGTGCGACCTTCTGACTGCAGGCTGGCAGGGGCAAAGGCCCACCTTACCGTGTGGGACATCAGCGGTTCTCCGGCGGCTTTCCGTCCGTGTACCCTCATTAAATCTCCTTTTAATACAGCCCTGCTGAGACAGCAGCTTTCAGAGGTGATGCGTTGCCTGGCTGTGTTTCAAGTCCTGGCTGAAAGCAATTAAAACCGCTAGCATGGTGCTGAGCTCCCAAGGTCCCAGGCCTTGTTTAGTAGGTCGAGGCTGGTAGGGTAATGCAATAGCGTGTCCAGTCAACGCAATAGTGCCTTGGGTTTGTGTAAAGGCAGCCTGGTCAGGACATGGTACATGGTTACACCTAAGGAGCCAAGAGAAATGGACTCACCTATACACTGGCTCACATGAGAATATGTTCTATCTCAGCCTTGGTCATCCAAATCCCATGGGACAAAGAGGAAAAGACATGTGGAAAGGAAAATCCCCTGTGCCCATTCCTTCCACCTTGGCCTGTCCATCAGATTTGTCTCTGGCTTAATGGGATCAGATAGTAGGACAGCACAAAACTTGCATGACCATCCATGATCATCTTGTGCTCCCCTCCTTATTAAAAAAGGAGCGATGATACATATTTTGCCTTCAGCAAGGCTTTCTTTGCAGATATGATCATTAAAAAAAGAAGGAAATACGACCTAGAGTGAAGAAGATACTCTGTCCTCAGAGAGCAGTATCAGTGGTTCACTGTCAAATTGAAAGGATATTTTCCATGATGATCTGTCTTGGGTGACTTGAACACTTTCATAAATAATTTGGATGATGGAAAAGAACATGCTTACTAATTCTGCAAATGACAAAAGCTGTAAGGAAGTTTGAAGACAGAGCTAGAATCAACATGATCTTGGCAAATCAGAAGAACAAACAGTCTTAAAAATACAAGTCTTAAAAATGTAACCCAGCTTGTGAAGAAAAACGCAGTGGCCTACGCTTAGTCAGAATAAGCACCTATATGAAACAGGGAAGGGCAAGGCAGTGGTGCAGGAATGCTTCTGGGCTGCTTGTAAGGCTTCATAAAATGCATATGAGTCAAAGTGATGCTGCTGCAAAAAGACTTACATCATAAAATGCAGTATCTATAAGTAATCCCCATGGAGCAAACCCAGCAGTCCTTAGACTTCAGCTGAAACACTGCATTTAGAAAGCTATGGGCCAACTGGAGGGAGCCAAGAATGTCAAAGGAACAGAAAATACATGAAACATTTGTCATAATTCTTCAACCTTCCCATACAAAGATCGGAGGAATACTTACTAGTGGTCAGTTATGAGGACTTTGCAAAACTAGGAAGTCATTATCTCCCTAAAGGAAGGGGGGAAAGTAATGATCTGTGATGCCAGCAAAGACAGTTAGAGTGAACATCAGAAGGTCTGAGGGGGTGCTTTTTAACAGTAGCCACCATGAAGCACTAGCAAGATTGCTCAGGGAGGCTGAGGAGTCTCTGTCATCAGATGCTGTTAAGAGCGGGTTGGACAAATCCCTGCCAGGAATGACATACCTCTGTAGCTGGGCAAGGTGGTGGGACTAGACCCTCTGAAGACCTTTTGCAGCACTAAGCCTCCAGTTCTGATCACTGGCAAGGGTGGGAGCCAGGATGCTGCCAAGTCAGCCCATCCCCAAGCTGTCATCAAGCATCTGCTCAGCCTTTTGCTGCCCTCAGCCTGCAGGAGCAGAAACACCCAGTGAGTTTTAAGAGGTTGACCAGTCCTCAGAACAACGCTGCTTAAAATACCTCCCTTCCTCCCAGGGCTATAAACAATCTCTGCATATGAAATGCAAAACTGGAGTTAAGTCTCTGACTGGCCACAGGAAATAGGAAATGATATACTCTGACTCGAAGGGTTTATGTGAATCCAGTCAAAACTTTCTGAAGTGGATGCCTCAGATCAGGCCATTAAGTCCCTACACAGAAGCCTAAATCAGTGGCCTCATTTTCAAACACACACTGAGCACTCAGCAGCTCCTGTAGAGTCTAAGAGGAGCCAGTGATTGCTTGTCACATCTGAGAACTCGTGCCACTTTGGCTCTGAAATGTGGTCCTGAAAGCAATTTTTTATGCAATTTTTCACAGTCCTAATCCTGGTGTTTTGTGAACACTTTCCCTAGGTTGGTTGTTTTTTTTTTTTTTTTTCCTAGGCCATTATTTTCTTTGTAATGCAAAAATAAATATTTCACATTAAAGCAACTCCAAAGCTCCAACTTTGGAAATCTTCAATGGGTGCAGAACTTCAGGCTGCGAACTACAGCATGCCGAAGATTTTACCATATCAAACACAGTTTGCACTCCCACATCCCCTCCTGCATTCAGAATTACATTCTGATTCACATTATAATCACATTCGGGCCCCAGTCCTGCTTTGGAAATTTCATGGCTGCAGGCAGGGACATATCTTCCCATGCACAGCACCCATCTTCAGTTAAGCCATATGCAATCATTATTGCCGCAGCCAAGAAACTGGTTATTCACAATTTGAATGCACCAGTTACTGCATCTGGACTTCTGGCTGCAAAAGGCATATGGTGCAGAATCCTCAACACCCTCTTTAATAAAGAGGTTCAAAAATGGAATATGGCTCCAGCATTAAATTGAGAGATTTCGTTACTGTCACTCTCAAAGAAGTCCTAATGCTTGGGTGTTTTGGAGCTTAGCAATAGAACAAGTATGCTGTATCTGTAGGAGGGACAAGAAGTTGTGGTTACCTACAGCTATAGAAGAATACGAAAAATCAATTTTACCCCCAAGCTCTCGAATATTTTATGCAAATGCATCAAACGTGATTTGGGGTAAGCTTTGAACAGAAATTCCCAACTTTTCCCAGAATTCATCCTCAACAAACTGCAAAAACAAGTTTCAGGAATTTTGCCAGAAGGATGCATAGCCAATAGCAGATGCTTGCAACAGTAATTAAAGCTCAGAAACAGGAGAAAAGGATCCACTAAAAATCTTATCCTAATACTATGGGACACATGACATACGTGGTGGGATTACTCTCACCTAACTTTGGATATCTACAAGGCAGATTCCTGTGTGGAAGAGAGTCACCCTATGGCTGGCACCGTAGCCAGAGAAATGAGCATGTGGCACCAAAGGAAATCAGCTTACCCGGGGTAGCAGCGTGTGCACAGCGGAGAAAGGAAGAGCTCCTACTTGCTTTAATAACTGCTCTTCCATGCATTATCCGTTGGCTTTCTTTAGTCTATTGCATTTATCTTAAGTGGTTGCTTTTATTTATTTTAAAGTGTTGCAATTCGTACATCTCAAAGTTTGCTCTCCTTATCCTTCCCTTTTTCCTCTCCACAAACCTTACAGATAAGAGGTTTGTAGGGAACTACAGACGTACCAGAGAATAAGAACCCTTACCTGACCTAAGCTGCCTAGATTTCAGCTATCTTAAATGAAGCACCAGTTAATTACTAATCCATTTACAGTATTTTAAAGACACATTTCTTAGGAAGGCTTCATTTTACGTGTGTTCATGCTGTCTTCTCATTTCCCCACCTAGAAATCAAAATATCCCAATGATATCCTTGAACCATGCTGAAACTGGAAATATAGCCAACAAGTACCTGCTGACCCCAGTTGGGTCAAATGCAAAGATCATCAGCTTGCCTTATTTCAGTAATTTTCTCTTCATCACTATTAAAATGTGAGATTTTTCTTATCTTGCCATTAAAAATCCTACCTACCGATGAAAGAAAAAACCCCTTCTGCTTATAGTAAGTCACCCTGACACGCAGCAGCTATAAATTTGGAAGCCATTCCCCACTCTCACATGTCACACCCCCAGTTTCTCAGGAGAAAGTCAATCTAACACCACCCTGCAGTCCCAGCTGGTTAATCAGAGTGACTCGGCGATGGTGTCCCCACGCCTGCATGAGACAGGCGGAGAAAGCCACGTGCCACCATCACGGGGCCATGCGAGTTGGTGTGTTACCATGCTTCTGCTCAAGCCGTCCTGCGTGCTGCTGACACAACGCGCCTCTGCAGCATCCAAGAAGGCAAAAACCCACAGAGCCAGTGAGCAATTCCCCAGCCTTATCCCTCTCAGTATATTTTATTACCTTGTGAAAACAAATTGGCAGCTGAAAACAAACCAACGTCTGAACCAACATCAACAGCAGGCACCTAAAGTAGCCACAGATCTGAAGAGCTGAGGATGCAACAGTTCTGCAGGAGGTTAGCAACATTAACATTATTTTGGGGTAGAATTACACATATTTCAAGAAGTGAGTTTGAATCCTTCATCTCTTACCAAGGAAGCTTTTGTTACTGTGAATTCTTTTGTCTGAAGTTGCAGTTATTTGGGTTCAGGGAAAGAACTGTCAGTGGGTTTTGCTTCACAAGAATTTGGTGAGGAAATAAATCCTAGACCAATTATATCTATTAGCTACTTCCGTTAGTGAAGTTAAAAACAATGAAGGCAATAACTAATCACGAGTTTACAACACTTCATTAAATGATAAAACAAGGCATTTGTGTTTACCCTTAGAAGCAAGTACTAAATTCTGAGCTCAACCATCAAGGAGTTGTTTTGGGCAGAAGAGTTGGGCTTGTGGGCAGCTCCAGCCCTGGAGAACACTGATGTCAGGGATCAGTCAGGCCGGGGCAGCCACCGTACAGACCTCTTGAATATCCGCTGTCAGCCACAGGAGGGCAAAGTGAGCCCAGCCAAACTAAAGAAACCAAAGTAAAGCAGCCAAGCCAAGGCAGGATCACGCATGGTAAAGGGGAGAAGGTGTCAGGACCAACTAAAGGAAATACAGAATATTTCTAGGCATCCTCCAGACCAAGTTTTTTTCCACTACCCATTAGCAGCAGGAGCCAGCTCAGGAGGGAGTGGCAGACGGCGCAGAGGGAGCAGCCCGAGCAGCCCGCTGGGGCTGCTGGTCACTGGCAAAGGGTCCCCCAGGACCAGACCCCCTTTGCACAAGCCGAGTCCCAACCGGCAGCACTCTGCGCACCAGAAAATCAGGCCCAAAAACCTCAATAGCAGTTGAGCGGTTTGCCAATCAGAGCGCCGAGCACTGATTTCAGAGTAAACTTATTTGGCCATCGCAGACACTGCAGCTATTCATAATTCCCCCTCAATCAAAAACAATTTTGTCATTTGAAAGAATACTCGTTTTTCATAAACGCTGGCATCTCCCCAGCAATCAGTGAACTCCCTGGCAGCCAGCCAGCCACATCCACTGGTGGCAGCAGTAATTCCTTCTCATTATAATGTTTATATGTGCATAAATCTGAGCCAGGTGAATTCACAATATGCAGTAGAATGACAAATGTATCACATACAGCGAAGGGTTGAGAAGGTGACTCTGGAGATTTTTCATCACTGGATGACAGCATGATCCAAATACACAGTTCTCAAGGTTTTAGAGTTCCCAAACTCGTCGCCAAGTTTCTGCGAGACCTTAGCCTTTTACAGAGATTTGCTTTAGTTTTCATTAAACAGATGATAAAGGTAACCCGTATATGATTTTTTTGTAACTTGACTCAAATGTTTTTTAACTTAAACACTCCAGAAAAAAATTTGAAAAGTAAATCTTGGTTTTTTCCTCAGAAAAATAAGGCAGACCTTTCCCAGCTTTGCTGCAGGACCTGTGGGAAATAAAGGGTGCTTATTTTATGCATTTTTCATCTTAGCTTAGAGCTGTTACATACAGGTTTGTTTTCTTCCCCATTTGGACACATTCTCTTTTCTCACTAACAAAAAATCAAGTCTGTGGGGGGACCCAACAGAGCACGAAGGATGGTCAAGAATTTAATTTGTTCATTGTGTGTTCACATCATCCGAAGGAAAATCACTTCAACACACATGCATTGGAGACATGACCAGAAAAAGACAGAAGTCTACCTCCACCCTCACTGGTAGTGAGGGATTTTTAACCAAGGTGAGCTCTCAAAATGCACATGTCAACAGCCACATTCAAAACAGCTCAGCTAAAAACCCACATCTTCCAGTCTAAGAAAAAACAGCATTTCAAGTGTAAAAGTCATACAAAACAAAAAGACTTTTCAAAACAATCCTTTCCACCCTGAGATATATCCCAAAGAAGCAAAACCGGGGGAAAACATTCTTTCAGGTGCCACCTTAAAAATAAAAGCCAGCAGTGAATAGTTGCCCATAGCACACCAAAATTATCACCCTGGTTTCCTCCAAAGAAGCCATGACTTCCGAAGCCAAAAAGCTTTAAAATGGGGAGTCCTGTATCTTTGTCTTGCAGATTTCAAGCCAGTTGTGTCACCTGGTTGAGCGCCCTCATGATTTCAGGCCAGTTTTATTTAATGAAAGCAATCTGACCACAAGACTGGAAGCCTGAGCCTTAAGGAAAATACTGACTATCTTGAGACTCCCTACTAGAAGAACAGGACTGAACTGTCAAGTGCAGAGGTCTTTAAACACAGAGGCTGTGTTTCATATCTCTGCTGTTTGCCTGTTTGTGCAGGAAGCTCGTGCCTGGTTTCTTCCCTCGGGTGGCAGGCAGTTGAGCTTTCCACCTGAGAACTGAATTTGCAGTTTCCAGGTGTATTTCAAAAGGAATTTGAAAGATCCTCCGCTTGTCTGCAGGTATTTCAATCCCATCACTCAGGCAGGAGCTGAACAGCTGCAACATTAAAGGGAAAGCCCACGTGTCAGAAGCAGAAAAGAGGAAGATGTTACAAGGAGACCTGAGCAAAAGGCAGCTTATGATTAAGTCATGAGAATGTAATTAGGGGTGTAAGAGCACTGAAACACCCTAGCAGATACTTTCTTTGAGGCCTCCACCTTGGGAAGGCAAGAGGCTCTGCTGTAAATGCGTGCAGGATCTATGTCAGCTCTTCTTCGTCACAGGTCCCTGCTAACTTCCAGGGCTCCTACAAGGAGACAGGCTAAATAAAGTAGGTTCCTTGTGAAGGAAATTGGTGCTGCCATGCCTGTGTCAAATTAAATCTGAAGAACAGTTAAGTAATAGGGAAGACTGAATTCTACAGTACTTGGGAAAAGGTACTGAGCCTGCGCTAACCCGTCTTGATGTGTTCAGGTCTGCTATTAAATTGCCCCAGTTACACCTTCCCAGGTGAGGGGTTTTAGTTCATGGTTGCAGTGTGGCTGCAGACAGCCACCAGATCACTTAAGGCAAGAATGGAAAGAAGGGATAAGGCAGCAGCTGTAGAACCAGGGAGCTGCTACTGGGCTGCGGGATGGAAGAACACACACACAGGCAGAACATAAGAGCATTAATTCAAAAAGAAGGGAGGGACAGGAATGGCAAGACACAGAGAAAACCAGAGTCAGCAGGGCAAGGAGCTCAGGGCAGGCAGAAGCAGGGGGACACTGCCATTGAAAAGTTTAAGTGACAGCGATACTGGGGGTTAGCAAATACAGGAAAAGAGGAGGAAGTCAAAGAGCCTCTCTATACGAGGCTGTTCTGAGGAAGGGCAGGGTTTGTTTCTTGCATTTGGGGGAGGGAATAAGAAATATTTTTTAAAATCCGTGAGCTGCTTTGAGGTCTTTTGAGTTAACTCTGGTTGAGTTAATTCACTATTTGCATGTAATTAGTTTTTGCTGCTAGGCGGTCATATTTGCCATTTTGAGTCTAATTAATCATTAAGGCACCTGGAGTCTTTGTACCAGCATTTGAGAAATTCCATAAAAAAAGGTAGGCTTGCTTTGGTTTGTGTCTTTGTTGAAAACAGGCTTGCTAGCCAGGGACAGAGCTGGCACTGCCCTAACGCTGCATGCTTATAACCTTTGAAACCTGACCATCAGGTATCTTTATAAGCGTTTCTTGTGTGCACTTCTAAGTCAAACTCTATACTCGGAATATCTTGCACTGCAACAACCAATCTATTTGGTGCAGAAATAGATTTTTAAAAGCCAAATACACGCAAACGGTGGGAGTAAAAATACTTCCCTGTCTCTACGTGCTTAACTGGGGGGCCTAAGTTAGGTGCTTTCTCGACCAGTCATAGCCAGTGAGGTGGGCCCCTCCAGAGGAGGATTCAGCATCAGCAGGGTCAGCTGGCTGAACATTTAGGATGGCAAACAGACCCTGGGGAGTGGCACAGCTCAAGGACTGGTGGCAAGGTAAAAAACCTGGGGCTACAGGTTCAGTTCTGCCCATTTTTACAGGGAGCAAAATGTAGTATCTGCTAAAACCAGGTGTTCCCAAGGGGCTGGGATGCAGACAGTATGAGGTGAAGGAGAGAGATGTGTCTCAAACCCAGTTGGACTCAGCCCAGCAGAGATCTCGAGGAGAGACCTCACAATGCCCTTCCCAAACTTTGAGCAAGTTATGAAGTATTTTGAATACACTCACATTGGTCATCTGGGCAGCCAACAGGAATTAAACCGGTAAAATTAGTAACAGAAAGGTCTGCAAAACTCACAATAAAAACCTAAATTCTTCCCGAGTGAATCAGACAGAGGAAATGAGGCACATTTCTCCCTAACATTGATTTACTAGAGATGCGCTTTGCATTTTTGCCATTACTGTTAAATTAATGGCTTGATTGACAGGAGCTCATTTTTAATTAGCCAGATCAACCAAGGCACAACATCAGCATTTCTGAAAGCATCTGAAAAGGCAGCCTGCTTCTGCAAGAAAAGCTTATTTCCATTTGAAGATTAAAGGTTCCAGACAGCAGCAATATGTTTGTATCTGCCATTTCAAAAGGAAGACTTGAAAACATCAGGCTGTACCACATGAGAGATTAAAAGATACAGGGAGATAACTCACAACCAATCCTGCTTCTCATAGGTCTTTCTTCCTTAATCCTGTCCAGCAACAGCTTTTAACAACAACTGTATAACCGCATTAATCAAGGATTATTAGCAAGAGATCTTAATGCAGCATTTTCACCCATCCATCTCAGATGCGCTCCGCGTTTCACCGGAGAGTGCTGTCATCCCCAAATTCATCGACAGGAGAATCACACGCCATTAAGTGAGGTGACCCATCCCACTTGGCAGAGCGGGTCGCGCGTTGATCCGGAGCAAGACCTGCCCACCCAGCAGGGAAGCCGGGGACGACAGCAAGGTCTGCTCCTCAGCTGCGGTGACCGGAGATCACTGCAGCTTTTTCCTGCGGCTTTGCTTCAACAGCAGCAAGAGAGAGCTGTCGCCCCATTCAAAACTGTGCTGCGTGAGGAGAGACAGCTGGGAAGGGGAGGGAGAGAATGAATGACACAGATATGAGAGCATGATCTGCCTTAACTTTGCTCTTCCATCCTATCTGGCAAAGGCCTTGATTAATCCACAAATGTGGCAAAGCAACAACGTAGTAGAAAAAAGCTGTCTAAACCCCGTTATCTCCACTGCTCCTATTGCCAGGAGCGTTCTTCCTGTTTGAGACATTTTTAACTAAGCAACATTTTCCTGAAACATACTGCTTTTCCAGACAACCTTTCAGCTTGGAGATATACTGCTTTTAATTAAAGCTACTTGGGAAAGCAGGCAGGGAGGCTGGACAGGGCGCAGGCAGGCACATGCACACGCCATGGGTTTTGCAGGTCGGTGCCACAGTGACCGGGGGACACCCCAGCCTCCCAGTAGTTGCACTTAATGCCCTTGCAGAAGTGAAATGTGCACTGCACTGAGAACACACCCGCTATTTTTATACTCAAACCAGATGTTTCCATTTTGATGAAAACAGTCCAGAAGAATTTTTTTTGTTTTGTTTCAATGTGAAACAGAGACAGTTAAAACCCTTGAAAGCTGCGGCAAAGAGAAATCATCATTCCCTGGACAGCTGTGAGCAGGATGACTGCCAGCTACAGGGCATGGAAACAAACCCTTTCAGAAAATATTCTTGCAGACAGACTGCACCGCTTGCGTTTTTCTCTCCTCGACTTCATAGTCTCCTCACATTAAACATTGGAGGGCCTGAGCATTAATTTCTTCTGCTGCTGGTGGACCTGCAAATAGCTATCCATAGGGATCTATTTTGAAGAAAAAGCTGAATCAAATATTTCCGTATCATAAATTTAGACTCCACAACCCCACAGTTAACCACTGGAAACAGTAGGACAGAGCTCCTCTGGCAATGCAAGTCCTGATGGTCTTGTGCTCCTGCAAACTGCTAACTCTGCCCCTCCGATTTGTACCAGATTTCCCAGACCTGCAACACAACCGTTTGCAAACCTTACAGGACACGTTTACAGTCTAATCAGCAAACTACGCAATTGCACTTTTTGCATGCAAGGATTTGTTAGACACCCAGCTTTGGATTACATACCTGTTGGGTTTTTTTCTTTTTTTTTTTTTTAGCAGTCATAGCTGACACCAGCGGCTTTGTCACTTCTGCTCAGCATCAGCAAGCTTTCCACTTTCCGTCATAACCACTTAATGCTATGCAGAACATGGAGACTAACAGTATAATTGCTTGGCTATCCTCCCTTCCACAGCCTTTTTTCTCCAGGAGCTCATGTTGAGCTAGCAAGGCTTACCCCTCTCAGCTGCAGTAGCAGCGAGGCTGGGGGAGCCCCCAGCAGCTGACTCAGGGCTCCCACCAACCTGGTCATTACTCTTGGGAGTTCACCGCTTTCTGCCCTGTTCCTCTGCTGCAAGACCTGTCTAAACACCGTCTACCGGGCACAACCCCAAGTACCTATGGAAGTAACACACACGACATGGCACTGCCTCTGCTGTTTCGGTACTGCCCAGACTATTGAGAGTGGTTATGTTTAAGATTCAGCTTTTATGTGCAGCTGGCACAGTGTTTAGCTTTTCCTTCTCCGATCCCACTATTAGCCTAACATGTGTAATGCAATCTTTGAAAAAATGCTCCAGCTTTCCAGAAACTGTAGCAAACTTGCACCACCTATCGACACGACAGAGCCATTGGTTTAGGGCCAGAAGCCCGACACAGCAATTCAGCAGTGCTCCTTAGTACGGAAACCCAGCATTGTACTTCCAGCATCTTGCATTATAACACGCCTCAGAAAGCAGTGTTCGATCTTACCAGCAGTTTGGCAGACACCAGGGTGCACCCGACTTGACTGTATCTCCTGCCCTCCTACACGTCCACCCATCCCAGCACAGTGGGGAAGCCCGGAGGCCCCGGCGTGGCCGAGATGTGCTGCTGCCCCTTCCTAAGCGACCGTGCTTCGCAGAGGAGGTCCTGTGCCTCCTTACCTCTGGCTCAGGCATTTCTGGAGTCCTTGTCACAAAGAGCCCTAGCCACAGAGAACTTCCTTCGCTTGAAATTAACTTTCTTTCTGCTTCCCATGTATTTCAAGAACTCAAAGATGACATCTCCAATTTATTCTTACCATATAGGAAGCTCTTAGCTTACCCCTAGCCCACTGGCCCTGCAGCAAAGGGATGCCCATCCCTGGCACCTCTGAGCCTTTTCTGCACACTTCACAGCAGGCACTCAGATATCGGTATCATAAGAAATACTACATTTTATAAAACTTTCTCCCAGCATCATCTGTCCTCTCTGCGCAGCAGAGCGCTATGGACACTTTGGGAGGCTGTCCCAGGTGGTGACATCTCTGGTGACATCTTTGAATACCAGTTGTGGCTATGAGTGCTGAACATGATGGAGAGTCAGCACAACGCCTGCCAGCAACAAAAGGATGCTATTTCCTCACCTTTGGCCACCACTCACTGCCCTCAGGCCATGGTCTGTGGAGGAGGCATCTCAGTGACCCTGAGGACACAATGGCCCTGGAAAGCAGAGAGCTGGCATGACCGAGATGGATATAAGCCCTGCCCCACACACAGGCACTGGGAAGCTTTTCTTTTGCTTTTCCCCAGAGTGGCAAAGGAGATGTCAAATGCTCTCAGAACAAGAGCTCAAAAGGAATACGGGGTTTCTGGCTAAGCTCTTCCCAGACGATTTAGCTGCTATTCAGTGTGCCCCATGTTTTGACCACAGAAATATTGTATTAATTCCACTGTAATGCACTGAGCTTCCTGCTGTGGCTGTTGTGGATTTGCTTCATGTTATAACTATTTTAACTTGCAGGCTTCAGCATTACCAGCAGACATTACACTCCTACTCCTTCAAAGCCGTATACTTGCTGGGGAAAGCTGGTTTTATTCCCATTTTCCCCATTCTGCCTGGCCCATGTTCCACCTTCTACCCACTCTGAATTTTTTTCTAAGAATCAAATCAAGGCAATGGTGTCAGCATTTTCAGACGAGGTCCAGATGTCTATGACCTCAGGGATTAGTGTAATTTTCTTCATAAAAGGAACACAGGGGAAAGTGCTACTGCATAAACACCCAGGATTTGTACAGCACCTCCCTGTCTCTTGTAATGAATCTGTTTCTCAGACGCACACATAAAGTCACATCTCTACCAAGTTTTAAGTCACATCAGTTCCACTGAAGATACAGACATAGAGCCAATACCCACCAGGTGAGAATTTCCCCAACAACTATAAAATGCAGAGTGCAAAGACAGGCTGCTTTTTTCTCCTTTTGGTGGTGACCACCACCCTCCACCTTCTGCAGTAACAGGGTTTTCCTTCAGCCCCTGCCAGGACTCATCCTTCTATCCTGCCCCTGCAGCAAGGGTCTGCTTTGATCTCCTTGCCTACAAACCCTCTGGCTCCCATAGTCTTTTCTAACCTCATTAATAACGTACTGAAACACGCATAGCTGATGGAGGCTAAATATATGTGTTGGCACCACAGCTGTCTGCTCCGCCCATGGGCTTGCTGCAGGCAGGACCCAGCTCAAAACCTCTGAACCTCTCTGGCTCAGAAGGAGAAAGCTCTGGCCACAGGTACCACATCTGAAGCCAGCCCAGAAGTGATGGAAAAGGGGAAAAGCTGGACATCTCCTTTGTCCGAGCCCTGTACCAAAGTCTTCACGTCTCTGAGTGTCACAAGACATGCACAGCAAATCTGAGACAACCAGAAAGGGGCCCCAGGGTGGATTCAGAGGTGGGACTTGATGGTGCTGTTTCAGAAATGCTTCAGTGGCTTCAGCTGAGTTGCCTCAAGCTGAGAAACTCTACTTTTTAGGGCATTTTGATGCTTAGCAATTAGGTAGAGCTTCCTTTCTTAATTGAAATAACCCACATATCCTTCCAGGGCAATCAGCAGGTGGGAGAAAAACATCAATTTGGGAAAATTTGGGAGCTTGGGATTTCAAAGTTTAGCTTCAAGATTTATTAAGGTGTAAAACTCCTTCAATCCTGTATCACTTAGGAGGAATTCTGCTGCAGAAAGCCAAAAGTACATTTCTGTTCTACTCAGTGCACTGTCCAGTTGCCCCTAATGACCTTTTAATACAACAGAGACTATTTCAGTGTTTACATTATATGGATCCACCATGTGCAACTACGATACAAGGGGTTCAAAATTTGGAAACTACTTTTTCTGGCAGTTTTCAAATATGGAGGCAGAGGCCCACTTCCACAACAGAGCTTGTTTAAATAAATAAATAAATAAAAAGCTATTTCAACCTTACTGGCCTGATCTACTCTGATAGGAATCGACCAAACCTTTCAGAGAGCCCAAGCAGCTTACTTACATGTTATACGCTTACACCCAGGGCACATTACTCAGCACCTGGCAGATAAATTGGTGGCATCCAGAGGCCAATTTATTTCTTTTTGCAAAGCATCGAGCTTTATACCAGCTTTGATGCTCAGTTTTACATAGCGCAGCATCTGCCAAATGACAGCAATCTCCAAGCACAGGTAAGAATCCCATGCCAAGAAAATACAGCAGTTATTTCTTCAACAGTTTTTAACAAACATGTCTTAGCTTTTCAACATATCTATTAATATTACCCAGCCCATTACTCTGCATGAGCTCTACAGCTTGAAAGGTCTGTCAGATTTGAGGTATTTTAATCCATTTTCTTCCAATTCCCTTTCTGATATTTGGAAAAAAATACACTGATGTCTTTCTTCATATATTATATATCAGTAGTTAATTGCAGAATAACCTACTGTAGCCTAGAAAACAATATTATTATTGTTGACTGTTTCTCGAATGTTCCTTGCCCAGAACACTCCCTTGACTGTGTTAAAGCAAGCACTGAAGAACTGCAGTGATCCAGAAAGTGCTTGCCAAGTCACGAGGGCCAGATTCTCATCTTTATTATAATATTATTTCTTTCAAAAATTATGTATGAGACAAGTCTTTTGATATTCAATAACCTGTTTACGGGAAATGACTTTACACAAAACATCAAATGAGTTGACAGCAAATTGAGTTTAAAATACGATTTTTTAAAATGCTCATGAAATTCATATTGCTTTAAATATAAATTAGCAAAAGTGCCAGAAGGGATGAATGTATTTCATTACTTGACTGCAGATAATTCAAATGTACAGTTTTACCTACGTTCCCTGTAAGCATTGTAGTTTCCTATGAAGGGGTAAAGGAGCCTTCTTAGCTGCTCTGCTGCCTGGGTCACACACATTTCCTGGGAATGTCAGAGGGGTGAAAGGAGAAGCCTTTGGACAGGCACACTGCCGTACCAGTGCCAGACCAAACCTGGCTATCTGGATCCGCAGGATCCCGAAAGAAAACCAACAACTGCACAAGATGAGGGGCATCATTTTGCTTTCCCAGCCAGCTTGTCACCTTGGTACCCGAGAACATTAACCGCACTACTGAGCATGCATGTATGCAAATTGAAAGAGAAACTACGTTCCTATATCCTCTGATCAAGATTCACACTATAGTATTTTCCGACACTTAAAGCAGTATCATGCAACCTGGTCAAATTCCAAGTCTAATAATTACATTCATCCTACATAAATTCTTCCCACACCTTTAAATGGAGTCAATATTCTTTATTTTCTGTCCATGAGTGCTCTGTGCTTTTAAAGATTTGCTGCCTGCTACCCTGAAGTGAAGCTGAAGAAATAGATGCAAATTACTTCCTCCTAAGAGGAAATACGCTCAACTTCAGGATCTCATCCTCATTAACAAATTCATACAGGAAATAATAATAATAATACACATTCAGTGGTTCATACTGCTCTGATAGTCACCTTAATAATCACAGTCCCACAGATGAACAGGTTTGCATAAAATTAAATCCAAAACCTCACTTAAAAATTTGAATTCAACCTCTCAGATGAGCAGTAACTTTCCCTTTGCTTCCTTCCTTCCTATGCGCATAACCAAACGCCTCTGGACTTCCTATTTTTGCAGTGGAAGCAAACCGCGAGGCAGCCAAACACCATCAGCCAAGCAGCAGCCTAACTCATCTCCACAGCCAGAGCCCACGTACTTGAGACAGAGTCCTCAAAACCCCGATACCTGCACAGCCATGTGCTACCTACACATCGGCTTTGTTTCGCCCTGACTACAAAATATTTAAAGATATGGTGAAGTGCTGCAGATGTGCAAAGCTTGAGAGTGCTTCAACAGAGAGTGACAACTAAAATAAACCTCTCTGCATAAAATCAGCTCTGTGTATTTTTCCACCCTCTATCAAATTACAGCATCCCCAAATTATGTTAAGAGAAGCCCTGTCTAAAATGTGAGTTGCTGTATTTCATCAGCTATCAGAGGTGACTCAGGATTACAAGTACTGAAATAAAATGAACATCCTGTTCCAGTTTCTTTAACTAAATACTCTCCCCCCAAATAGCACCAACAAGTGACTCAGTACAATCTCATAACAAACAGTACTTTTGCTACAGCAGTGTACTTGGCAAACAGCAATTCTCACAAATAACTCAGTCACATTTTACTGTAGCTGCTAATCAGAAGATCTTCATTTTGTCTTGGGGGGGGGGGGAAGGGAAAGGAAATAATGTATAATAACCAGATGGCAAGTAAACAATGTTATTTCCATAATAAGTGGGAGAACTATTTGTCTGCAATTGGATGAACCAATAAATAGTGTTTAGGACTATATTTGGCTTCAAGTTGTGTCACCAATGTTATAGAGAGAGCGTATCGCTCTTTGATCTCACGGAGATCAGCAAAAGGGATATCCTTTTCTCTCACAGATTTTGGTTAAAAAATACTCATGCCAGCCAGGCAGGAGAGAGAGAAAATAGTTTATGGTACAGCAGCACCAGCCTGCTCTAGATCAGAATCATGTGCGCAGCGAATTAACATCATTTGGGGGCTGCTCACAAGCTGTACCTGCTCACTATTCTGGGGGGTTTTTTAATGCGCGAGGTAGATACAGTGCATCTCTCCCAGATGCCCAGTTCCAAGCAGTGACTTTATTGCCACCCTCAGTCACATCGCTGTTACCAAAGCATAAATATCTCTGCACTGTTTTCCGCACTCCCCATTTCTTACATTTGGGAATCCTAGTAAAACACAAGTCGTCGCTCAATGCCTCTTCTCAAATCGTGCTCTTTGCTCCTGAGCAGTCAACCAAGTTACCACACGTTACATTTTGCATTATATTTGGAAGAAACAAAACGAAATACAACCCACATCACTATGATACCCGATTCTTTGTAAATAATCCTGGATGAAAGGACATGCCATTTGGAGAAGCCATTCATTTCCATCAAACAAAAATCTCATTAAAAATAAGCTCCTTCTCACCTGTAGCTAACTCAATAATTAGGTGTAGCTACATTAATTAGTTATAATCCAGAGATTACAGGGGATAATAGCATACTCTAATAAGGAAAAATTATGTTCGGCTTTTGAACATGTGGGTTTGTGGCAATTTCCTTAGAGGGGAGCAAGCTTTACAAAAAAACATGGATTCAAACAAAATAACCATTTTAATTCTTTACTGTGAGAAGTGAGTATGAAAACAGTTCTCAGAAGCCCAGGAAGCCAACCTTGCTGTTTCTTTGGTCACCCTCTTCCAAATGTCAGGTAGTTATTTTGAAGCGTGGCTTTTTACCAAGTAGTGGAAGCCCCTGGAGCCCTGCGCTGCCCCGGCCCAGCAAGGAGAGCAGCCACTTTGGGAGAGACCGGAGCACTTGCCAAGGCAGGGCTTTAATAGCCCACAGGTGAGCAGCCAGCACTGCAGGGCACGTTATGGTCAGGGGTTTCATTTTCTCATCATAGAATCGTTTAGGTTGGAAAAGACCTTTAAGATCATCAAGTCCAACCATTAACCTAACCGTGCCATCCCACCACTAAACCATGTCCCTAAGCACCTCATCTGCCCAGCTTTTAAATACCTCCAGGGATGGGGACCCAACCACTTCCCTGGGCAACCTGTTCCAATCCTTGACAACCCTTTTGGTGAAAAAATTTTTCCTAATGTCCAACCTAAACCTGCCCTGGCACAACTTGAGGCCATTTCCCCTTGTCCTATCGCCCATTACCAGGGAGAAGAGGCTGACCCCCACCTCCCTACACCCTCCTGTCAGGCAGTTGTAGAGGGCGATAAGGTCTCCCCTCAGCCTCCTTTTCTCCAGACTAAACAACCCCAGCTCCCTCAGCCCCTCCTCATCAGATTTGTGCTCCAGACCCCTCACCAGCTTTGCTGCTCTCCTCTGGACATGTTCAGCAACGCAACGTCTTTCCTGTAGTGAGGGGCCCAAAACCGAACACAGTATTTGAGGCGCGGCCAGGAGTGCTGCAAGCAAAGTGGCATGGGCCATGACTGGATCAGCCGAAGTGAAGGTTTCCTTCCTTGCTGCAGGCCAGGAGAATCAAAACTATTTGTTTGCGTTCCCCTTCTCTGCAGCCCTTAATAACTTCCCTATGAACCCCTGCACCGATCGCCTTCAGCTGCCCGCTTGCCTATCAATTCACCTTCCTAGCCTGCACAGTGTGGTTATGCCTGGTCATATATACAAAATTCAAGGAATACACAAAACCTCCCAGTATTTAGCACCTTGTTTCACCCTGGCAAACAAAAGCAACATCTCTACCACTTCCCCATTTGACCTGCCAATTTTCTGCTAGATTTTTCAACATCAGAGTCTCACCACGTGGGACAGACTGCACAGCAGTCTCCCTCAAAAATTAACAGGCAGCAGGGCATTGGATTTCACCACAATACAAACACAAAAGCACTAGCAGTGAAAAGAGCACAGGTTTTGGGGAGGGTCATGCCAGGTTTGAAGGTTTTGGTGGATGGGGTTGATTTCGTTTCTGTATGTGGTGGCCTATCCTACGTGCCAGTGGAAAGCAGATTTCCCCCTTAGCCCCACAGATTCGCAACACTTTTTTTTTTTTACACCTAAAACCATGCAGTGGTGGTTCAGGCATTCCCACTGATAAGCACTCGGCTTTCAACCCTCTCTTTTCAACTTAAGAAACAAAGTTGTAGTCTTGCAAATAGTTTTACAGTGACTTCATATTTAACTTGCAGCCCAGCAGGTCAGAATACTTTTGGTCATCTTCAATACATGTGCTCACGTGGTGCAGATATGACCTTACCAAAGCAAAGGCAGTATTTGCAGAATGCCTTCTTTAAATCACATTAAAAAGTTTGTTGTTTTGTCTCAAAAGAATTATTTGTTCAAACCCTAACAAACTTCATGCTACAGAACTGTCTACAGAAACATGATGAGCATACACCAGGAGACTTTAAACCACTTAGTCTACAATCATGCTAACAAAGGTGTTTAAGAAAACAATTGTAAAAAGGCAGATGCATGGAAACAAATGTATTTTTATTTTGTAAAACTAAACATTTTTCTGCTGAAGAGAAAGACATGCTGTTTTTAACGTGGATCTGTTTTGGAAAAGGACACAGCTGTTGCTCATTCACTTACCCCACTGCTGCCGTAGTCTCCAACTGCTTTTTATTGCAAATTCAGGCTCAGTCTTGGGATGTTCAGATTTTGTTTGAGACCCTTGATTGGGAAACCCCATGAAGTGGGCTTCATGCCGCCAAGGGCGGTTAGCGTGCTGGGATGCCACTCTCTTGCCCAAGACTTCCACATGAAAGGCACAGTCCAACTTTTCGACAGATCGGAGGTTTCAAGCTGTCCTAGAGTGGTATTTGAGGTCCTAAATGCTGCTGTCAGCCCAACGCACTATTTCTGAGCCCTCGCCTGCCTGCCCACCCCTGGGAGAGCCTAGGAACGGCTCCCAGCTCTGCTGATGAGTCCTGCTTTTAAAGGGTTTCTTCCACAGTTCATTCTGTCACTGCTGAGTAGATTAAAAAAAAAAAAAAAGAAGATGAAACTGAGATTAATTACAGTAATAATTCAAAGCTGACCTTCCAACAGTTAAGGCAGACATCTTGCCTTCTGAAAGAGCCCATCCTGCAGGTGCAAGGGACAGTTTTGATTCTGTAGTTCTTCCCGCTCTGTTACTCTTCGCTCATTTACAGATCTGCAATTTGATTTATTTTATCAATCACTGCCTAAAACCAAGACCAAAACAACCCAAGCCACTCCCATTTTCCATTTGCAAGACTGCGTGCTTTTTCAGAAAGCAGAAAAACATTTATTTCAGTGGTAGAGGGAGAGCAGACTTTGTATTCTCCAGTATTTATCGCCCTTGTCCTTGCATACAGAGATATAAATCTAGATGCTAGAGATAACCAGGAGAGGCAAAACTTACCCATTCCAGATTTAATTATTTTATAGCACAGATTAGAAAAAGATCACTTTAAAATAGCTTGAGCTAGCCTGGAATTAAAACAAGAGACCAACATCCCCATTCCCAGCAGAGTCCTGGTTCCCCAGGCATGGTGGGGAGGACGGGCAGCAGGCAACCTGACCCACTGCCTCTTCCACCCCGGCCACACGCTGCCTTCACTCTGCAAAGCCTTGGTTGCGATACGTACCACCTGGACATCCAAGAACCCTCTACATATCCAGCCTCAGAGCACTACATAGTTTTCTGGACAGCAAACCGCCACTAGCACGAGCCACAAGTCCAGCAGCTGCTCCTCCCCTCTGCTTCCCCACCTCCATCACTTCCCTCAAAAACTGGTGTAGCAATAGGTATTTCCAAACTGAGCCAGCCTGGTGAGACAGACTCTGGGCTTTGGTATTTGGAAACACCACAGTCTTGGTTTAAGCAAATATTCTGTTATTTGTTCAGCTATTTTCCCCCACATCTTGGCATCTCATTGAAATGGGCTTTACTAGGCACTTACATAGTAGAGCTGTAAAGAAACCAGCTGGATAATTTAAGAGAGTGCAGCCCTTACAGCATTCCCCTCTGGGAGTTTCTTGAAGCACGCAAAAAAATTAATTTGTATTGCTTTTTCTGCCACATCATTAGTTTTATTTCCAAATCCATATTCTGGGGGGAAAAAAAGTCTCAATATCTCTTCTGCATTAAGCTACAAACTTTGCAGGGGCAAAAGGAGCTACTACACTATGAAAAGAAACGTAGCAGCAGGATTACAGTCCCACTTGCAATCCAAAGCCACAAAGATGCTACTGTCCCCACCAAGAGTACGTTTTGTCACTAAAATAGTTGCTGCTGCAGGCCAGCGTTCGCCCAGATCGACCATCTATCAATAGAGAACATCTAACATATACCGACACAGGTTTTCGCTGCAGCCCCCTGGAAGGGACAGTGACAGACGGTGCCGAGAAGCTTCTACAGGGCTGACAAGGGATGAGCGTAGGATGGGGCAAGGTGCTGAGCCTGCGAAGCCGAAACAGGGCAGAAGGAGCAGAGAGACAGGCAGGGGCCTGGAAGCCCTTGGAGGTGGCAGGGTAACAAAGAGCTGAACCGCTGGAGCCACGAGAGTTCAGACAAGCCAGAAGAGTTTGAAGGAAGAAAGGCGGGTATTTCCCCATGGGAACAATGCACACGTAGACATAGAGCTATTTTAGTGACCCCCTTTTAGTAAGATCAGGTATTGTTGTTCAGACAGCCTGAACAGCAAATCCTTCCAAGGCCACGAAGCCAAATGATGAACCCTCATCCTACCTTTGTCCCCGGAAACTACCCATTACACGGGTATTCCACAGTTCCCCACTCAGTGCCCTGCACCCTATCTCCCAGCGCAAGGCATGGCGGTGACATTCAGAAGAAATCCAGTTCCACACAGGGCCGACCCGACAGATGTCAGAGACACAGAGCTACCCCAGCAAGTCTGCAGAGTATTTACAAAGCAGTTTGCTAAATTATACAAAGGGAATAATTTGCAATGTAATGGTGTGTTTGCATTCTGAATATCTGATTTCCTGTTCAACAAATAACCTAAACACTCCCAACCAAATGAAATGTAGACAAGACTTAAAACATTTGAAGAAAAGCACTCATCCAGAAAATTAAGGTCAACACGGAACAGATGGTGCCTCTGAAAAATGTGGCTTCAACATTTATCTTTATGTAAAATAAAAATCTTTTAAAAACCTCCGGCTGTTTGGTGACAGTCCTACTTGAAATATTGAATCTCACACTCCATGGATAATAAAGAAGCACTAAAAAATTACTTCAAAATACTAAATCTAAATAAAGTTCTCTCAACTACTGTGGAATAAGATTTTTGTGGGCATGTAAATACATATCAATAAAAGATAGATCCAATCGATTCTGTAACCGCTATAAATATTGCAAGTGCTCTCCCCATTTCCATAAATATGACGCACGACTCCCAAGTGAAAAGCTTTTTCATTTGCAGCAGTCAGGAAAAAAATGATCCTTTCTTCTTTATCAAAGTCTTTTGAAAGGCTGAATTTGAAGCCCAGCACACTGGGAGTTGTGAACAACTTGTTACGATGATGCATGAAATGCCTCCTCCAGCCTCGGCGGATTCAATCAATGGGACTGCAGGAGGATGGGTTGTTATCCTGGAGGGCAGGCAATGTCATACCTAGGTGGGGAGGGAAACGGGGGCCTCTAACTGGGCAGGCCTGCGAATTACTTTGGTAATACAGAAATGAGCTGGAGCGAGCAGAAATAATGAGAGACAGACCTGTCAGACGCCCAGTGAGTAATAACATCTTAGAGAGAAATCAGAATTATATGCAAGAAGTTGAGTATTGTGCAAGTAATCACATGGCAAGGTGAGCAACAGACAGGGGAAGGCTCGGCAGGACAGCCCTCCGCAGCTGCTAGCAAAAGCTTTCTCAGGACAGGTAGAAGAGAGGGCAATCAGACAAAACACAGAGCTGCACAGCAGGGAGCTTTCAAGTTTAGCTGAAAGAAGAAAAAAAAAAAACAACCCAACCCAAAGTCCGCACATCCTGGGCCGGAGCGAACCAAACATTTTTGCAGGAAGAGGAAACACCTGCAGTACCTAAAAATGCAGTCCCAGGGAGACATCCCCCCATGCATCACCGCCAGAGCACCCTGCTGACAGCCAGGGCCCTCTGGCAGGCTGTGACTTCTGATCACTGGCTACGCACATCACCCAAATCACTGCAGACATCACCCTTGAGTTAATTCCTAAGTGGCCACCTTCACGCCTGGACTGAAGAAGGAGCCTGTGATAACAACTGCAGCTCACCAGCTTCGGACATCGAAACAGCTGCAGCCACAGAAGGAGCTACCTGCCCAAAACACCCCCCCAAAAAAAATCAAAATTAGCCCAGTGAAAGTAGACTGCTGAAGCACATCCACAAAAACACAAGGTAATTACAGATCTGCTATCAGTTTTTGTTTGATGGTCACCAGACAACCGATAGAGCAACCATTATCAATGCACCTCTTTTTTCCAACGTGGCTTCCAGCCATTTGCATCTACTAGAAAGACCCAGGTTTCCGTAACTCACTCCTTCAGCTACAAACGCTGATGAAGTTGCACAGAAGGCTTCTGCAAATCCACTTCACTAAAAAAGCTACGGGAAGCTTAGTGCAGCAATTTTCCCAAGTGACACATCCTTCTTAGTGGCTTCACGATACTGACCTACTGATGTTTTGGGTCCCGCTTCCTCTAGAAATTACCTCTGATTCCCTGCACTACTCAAATAAATAAGCTCAGCAAGAACATTTAAACTCATTGTCCCTAGCAATGGGCCCTGCCAGCAGTAAAGCACAGTCAAAATGAAACTAGATTGCATGTACCAGGGAAAGGCTTTCAAGAGTGGCTTTTGCTCAGGGGTTTCTTGCTTCAAGGTCATCCCAAACCACACCACAGACAGCTCTGATGATAAGCAACAGCAGCAGAGCAGCTCATCGGAGTCTTAAAAATAGTAGAGAGCAGATCAAGTTCTTTTTCTCTCCCTACCTAGGGCTTTTTAAAACTAAATTAGATTTTTTTTACTTTTAAGAGAAGGTTGTGTTGATATTGTCAGTCCTATTGCATAGCCAAGCGCTGCTGCACGTAGAAATGCCTATCTGCATCAGGCCTCGACTCAGTATTTCTAAAAATAAAATAAGTCATATTAATTTGTTCCTCCAGCACCTGGTGTTTAAAGTTATTTCTTGGCAACTTCTGCTCCTGGCATTTAAACATTTTTCATATTCAGCTGAAGTCTGACAGCACTATTGGTTATCCTTCTCTGCCTCGCTAATAATTTGGTTGATGGCATGCAGGTGGGTTTCTCATAATTAAAAAACCCATTTGCAAAGTTTGCATTAGGTGATCTGAAAAAATACAGCACTCCATTCAAAGGTTAAATATAAGTAGGCTGCAGAGCTCCATGAAAATATTGCATAATTTAGAGATAAAAATAGTTTTGCTTTATTCAAGCTAGACAGGATAGGTAGATTTTTACCGCAATCAGCCTAAACCTCATCTCTCCAAGTTACATGCTCAAGTTGATTACAGAAAATTAAATTTAGTATTAATCAACCTAGGAAGGAGGAAATTACAAAAATTAAGCTAATGCATAAATCATAGAAAATAATGGTGGGAACGGCTACAGGAGATCATTTAATGCACCTTCTTGCTTTTCCCACACCAGAATCAACCCCCTCCCCCATCCCCAACCGACTCCTGAGAGGTATTTGTTCAACCACTTAAAAAATTTACCCACGACACAGGTACCAGAAGCCACTAGCCAGAGCCCCCCAGGGCCCCACCAGCCCTTCTGCTACAGACCTTTCCCTGGCATCCTCCAACTACCCTGATTTGGGGTATCCCCCCGCCCCTGCCCTAGTGGGAATCCAGCAGCAGGATTCGACTGAAGCAGAAGTACCAGCTCTAACGGATCAGTTGCTAATGGCTGAGCTTCCCACCCAGTGCAGGCTATGCATTTTTTCCTTTTCTTCAGCAAAAAATAACCAGGCTTCACTGACAGGTCCTGCAGAGTCAGTTTCTACGCCGCTGGACTGCTGTGCGCGGCAGGCAGCCAGCGTTGCTGTGTCCAGAGCCGCAGCTTTCCGCCCGCACACCCAGCGGCACCAGTAACAGGTGCTGGGGTGGAAGGGACTGGCCTGGCCCTACCTGCTACAGGGCCATACAGGCACTCACACACCCCGCACCGGGAACCGGCACCGCGAGAGCCCGAGCTGTGCAAGCGCAGCACAAAAGCGCTCCTCGAAGCAGCACCGGCGGGCAGGCCCTGGGGAGGCGGCAGCCTCTCCCCAACACAGCAGTGAGCTCTCCGCAGGCCGCTTGCAATTTTGGGCACAGAACTGCAGCACTTGACACCTCTGCAAAAAGAGCAAACCCAAATACCTAACTATAAAGAATCCAAGGTTAGGAATATATATTCTTAAACATCTCTTGATTTAGAAAGAAAAATCTACCCGTTAGCTGTGGCTTTCGGCTTTTCCACAGTATTCAGCATCTTCATAAAGTGTGAGTTTAGCATCTGATAGATCTGCCCTACCACCTTATCCTGGTTTTACAGATGAGAACCTACTGCCTGCACAGGACCCGATCCAAATCACACTTGAAGTCGGTGGGATCTCCCAGCCATTCCCACAGGGCATATGGCAGAGCTGGGCAAGTGTGGTTCCAAATTTCCCAAATAGTTGTCTGGTACTTTGCAAGAGCATTTCACCCTCTGGCCACGAACCCGAAGAAAGCTTGGCAGAGGGCTCTGCTGATACACTACGACATGCAGCTATGCTCCTGTGGCGTTTCACTTAGTACTAAGCCAACTTTGTCTTTTCTATGCCAATTTATCTAACACGTAGCAGCTAGTCAGCCCCACGGTGACTGCACTGCTTTGGGTTCTCCACTCTGCAGAGCAGATGCCATCCCACTTAAACTTGTAGAGTAAGGAAGCTTTTAGCTCTGAAGGTACATTTACAGCACAACAATTTTATTTTCCAAGCCAAATCCTGATGTTTTACTCCTTCCCTAATCTTGCTCCCTAGGAAACGTAAAAATCCACGCAGTCTTTATCAGCTGGGGGTATAGGAGGGCAGTTTTAGATGCAGCTGTTATAACTGCATTGCTTTCTTCCTGAGAAAAAACAGCAATTTAGAGAAATTAAAATGCTAAATGAAGTCCTTAAGTGTTCCCCTTAGTCACTTCCAAACTTCTTTTCTAATCCCTTTGAACTCCATCCTCTGTAGTTTAGTCAACAGCTTGTTTAGGATTTTTTTTTTCCATCCAAATTACAAGACGCTGTATATGTTTATAGATATTATAGACATGCACACTCACAAAAATGTCCATCACAGAATAAATTAAAAAGCATAATCCATATAAAAAGCCATGACGATTCAAATTATCTGGAATCAAGAATAAAAGAATAGCATGATTAAGGCTGAAGTCAGAAAGTGCATCTCTGAATGAGTTCCTGAAGGGCTTTGCTGAGAATTTCAATCTCGTTTTTCAGGCAGTTGCCCCGGGTTTAGTATGTGTCTTCCAGTGGGAACACAACAGCTTTTTTTTTTGTTTGTTTGTTTTAATTGAAGCCATGTCCCTATGAGTGGTTCCCCCCCTTCAGCCAGCTCCAATCTCCCTAATTATGCAGAAGCAAACAAAAGCAGGCCAGCAAAGAGGCTGTTAAATCAGGCAGGCACACAGCCCTTGTCGGGTCTGGGTGTTCCTGGGGTCCTAAGCAACCATTTCCCCCCCCCCCCCAAAACAGAGCAGGCACTGGGGACATGGAGCGGTACCAGCACCGGCTGACATACCACCCAAGCCACCGCAGCAGGCGAGCCCCCGACCCCAGACCAGCCCCTGGGCTTTTGGGGGGGATGGGCAAGGGAACGCAGCAGCCCCAAGCAAGGGCCTTGTGGGGTCCAGCACCTCCAGCTTCCAGGCACAGCCCCCATCAGCCTCAGTCTGCTCCACCTGCAGCACAGGGGGCTGGGGTTGCTGGAGAACCCACCCTTGGGGGATGCTCCAGGCCACCCTGAGCAGGGCACCCAGCCCAGGCTGGCCAGGGGTCCCCTGGGGTCCCTGCACTCCCTGGCAGCATTGCACAGCAGGGGGAGCATCCGGCTGGGACACAGCAACCTTCAGCTCTATCTCATCAGAGCCGGGACAGGGAGTCACGGCTGTGCAGCGCCGGGCTAAGGAGAAACTCCCCAAATCAACCAAGCCTAGGTCAAGAGCTAGCCGCTAGCAGGAGGTGCAGGGAGAAAGCAGTGCACCTCCCTGGATCCCCTTCGAAAGCACAGCCAGGGACCACGCTCGGCAGCACAAATAATTGCTTGGCTCGAGGGTTAAGAATACACAGTATGTCTGAAAGGGCAGGTCTACAGGCATTTGAGAAGCAGGGGAACAACCTGGCAGCAGAGAATGCATGGGCCATGAGGCAGCCCAGGACACCTCCCCAGAAACACCGAGAACCCCATTGCTTTTACCAATTCCTAGCCCTAACAAAGCACTCGTGGAGCTGCTGATGAAAGCTGCCTTATAGAACAGGAAAGGATCCTTTGTCTTAGGGGTATGGACATGAGCAGCAGAGGATGACTATAGCACTGCCAGCTCATTAGCAAAACATGAGCATTAACATCTGAAAAAACAAAAGGCCCCAGTGGGCTACAGGGAACGGCATTTGTCCACTAAATGCTTCGAGGTGTCCAGAGAAACACACACACCAACAGAACAGGCCAACATCCCTGCAGCACTGCTAGGGGCATCATCTGTGCAGAGACCACACGGATGGAGAAAAGGTGCTTCATCCCGGCTGCAGGTACCAGCACTGCAATTTGTGCGGTGCCGAAGAGCAGCATTACTGGAGCACGCAGGACTGCAACCTGCTAGCTTCAAGTTAAGGCCACAGCTAATGAAATGCTTTCTGAAAGCAGAGTATCTACCACATGCCTTGGTCCAGCATTTATGATAGTATTTCACAGTACAGGACTGCTTTTCCACTTTTGGGATGAAGGTGAAAGGTCCGTGCTGAGGAAGGGCAGAAGGAACACATGGAGGACTGCAGCAGACACACAGCAACACTCCACCACCACATGCCTGCTCTCTGCCATCAGTCCTTTTGTTAGGGCAGGCGAGAGGAGATGAGCTGTTGCGGGGTGCTGAGAGCTGGGCGTCTTGTGATGCAAGTGTATTGGGACTACTCAGCTGCACTTCAGCACTGTGCAGTTCATGTCTGGACATGTGAACACCTCCCAGAGTGGCTCCTTTGGCAATCTGTATTATCTAGAATGGGACTGCCCTAAATGCAGCCTTACCTTTATTACCTTGGGAAGGCATCTGTAAAGAGACTCCCTAATGGCCTAACGACTGGGCACCTGCAAACTGCCTTATAGTATCAGAGTAATTCATGACAACTGCTTGTTTACACAGAGAAATGCATCTCTGTCTCTCCGCACACTGAGGTGGTATGTTCCGAACAGATGCAAGGCAGACTCCCAGATTCCTCTGCAAGCTGAGAACTCACTATCTTGACACTGGTACCTCTGAGGGAAACAACTTTGTCTTAGGTTCACTGGAAGATCAGAAGACCTTGAAAAATTACTATTTACTTTAAGTCCATGCAACTTTTCAGGGCACAGATTTCCCCTGCAAAGAAGTAAAAATTTATTAATAAAACTGAAATAGTTTCACATAAGAAACAGGGAGGCAGGAATGCTACTAACCTTGAGAACATGAAGACCAGCCTCTTGCTTTTCCTCCCAAATGCAGATCAATCATCCACTTGACAGCAAGCTTTTAATCTTATGCCACTTATCAGCAGTAATCATCTCACTTTTTATTTGGAATTTGTGAACAAGTATTCTGTTTATTAGCTTAATAAAAGCTCAGATGCATAGAGCTACAAACATCAGGCACCTCAGCACGCATTAATGCGGGGCTCCCCCCCTATTTCAACCTCCTTCATGCTGTAGAGAAGTCACAACCACCAGGATTTGAGATCCACAGTGGAGATGCCCCAATGAGTATGAAGTCCCCACCATGCCATCACTTGCACTTGCTACCTTCAGAGCTACTACTGGAAAGCACGGCTCTCGCACCATACTTACATCTCATTTACCTCTGGAACATGTCATCTATACTTCACAGGTTTAGAAGTCCTCTTGGCTTCCTTCTCACAAGCATGCCAAATCTCTTAATGCAACACTGCACAAGAGGTTGTCCATGCATCTAGACTATACACGACTTATTTAAATAAGCAAGCAATTTGAAGTCCCTGAGTTACACATCACCTCTTTACACCATTTCCCCAGGAGTCACTGTGTGCTTTCTCCTTCACCAGTTGGCACTGTTCTTCCGTAACAGCACCTGTGGGTGATCTCATGAGGTATGCCACCCTCTTGTTCCAAGACAAGTCTCGCCAGTTCCACCTGGAAGCAGGTATCAGGATAGCATGTTACCAGACCAGAGGCAAACAGCTCTCAGGTGTCTGGGCACACAGGTCTCTCTAAACCTCCCTTCAGAGGTTTATTGTTGCTGCTGCTTGCATTTAAAAGGAAAGTTCAGTATTTCACACTGAGCAAGGAACTTCTGCCAATTAGAAGCAATTTTCAACAAATCATCATGATAGAGTACCCAAAGCAGACATACCAAAAATAAGTAACTTGTAAACGTTAGTGACATAGTAGTAGATTCAATTAACATGAACAACCACAGAGGCAACTCACAATTCAGGAATACTTTTGTCATGAAATCTTTATGGCTTGACAGAAAGAAAGTTAGATTTGTTTTTGAAATGGTTAGTGCAATTTTTTTATTTGAGAGGTCAGCTATAAGAAGAGTTAAACAGATGAATCCAGTATGAAACCTCAGCTTCCAAGTTGTTTTTGAACCTGATCTGAAATATGGCACTGGACTCTTATCTAGAGTCAAGGCAATTGTGATCTCAAGTAAAACCACAGCTATTTTCCCCCAGGAGATGGTGGCAGTGGGGTTAAGTTCTTTAAGGGATATTTCATATAAAACAAGAGGAAGGAAAGCTTAGCAGCTTAACAGCATCAGAAGTGCAGCTGTGTGCTTGGCCAGTACCTCTGCAATCCACACATACAGCTTCATCTAATACATAATTCATTTGGAAAAGTGAATGAAGGAAGGAGAAGTAGGCAGCCTCATTGAAGAGATGGGTAATGCAGCATTTAAGAACAGTTCTCCCCTGGAAATTCAGACTCCTGCAAAGTAACCTTGGGCTTTTACACAAGGAAGGAGTGGCTACAAACAGCGTATTCCCCAATACTGTCTGAATTTAGATCCTCCTCTCCTGCTGTTTCATGCAAAGCAAGAATGAATATCCAAGCTTTTATCCAAAGCAATAATCGGTGTCACTTTCCTTGACAGTGATAATGGCATTTACGGAGAATTTTTAAGTAGCGTACACCTTTTTGGAATCAGAAGTCAAGATTCATGACACTCACCATGTCTTCAACTTTCATCTGAGTTATCCATTCTCTGATTCAGGAGACACCACTTGGTGCTGGCACCACCATTTCCTTACACTTACTGCTTTTACAAGCTATATTCATTCCAAGGACACCTAGTTCACTAGAGCATCTTTGCTCTTCCCCCTCATTTCTCTTCCAAAATGAAGAACCCCCATTAACCCTAATGGAAGTCAACATATGTGCACACAGGACATAGACCTTTTAAGGCTATATGGCTGACCAACAGAAACAAAAATACATACATGTAACTGAAGGGTTTTCTCCATTTAGCAAAGGGTACCAAGTTTTAATTGAGACTCTTCAACCCGTTACCCTTACTTTCTTATATCCACCTTCTCCCCCTACCCCTTTAATTTATGGGGAAGACTCACTGTGCTTCCCTAAGCAAACCAAGAAATAGATCGCATCAAGTTTGCTCCATAGACCAAAAGGTAAAAAAACAACAATAAGGACAAACTGGTTCACAGTTAACTATAAATAAAAGTGCAATAAGTGTTCAAGTAGAGTGTAGAGTTTAAGCAAGCTGTACAACCACATTTGGCATAGTCATCTTTTAAAGGCTCTGCGTGGGTCCCTCCCATTACTGACAGCAGGGAGAGGAGGCTGAATGCTATTAGCTGGTGCTGGATTTACAGGTCCTCGTCCATTGCCTCTCCCACAACCTGCATAAGTGTGGCCATGATTATACACAAAGGGAAATCCACTCGATTCAGGTCCAGTTTGTAAACCATTCCCTAAAAAGACAGAAAAAAGGTTATCTCAAGTTCCATTGACTGGAATCACTGTTCCCTCGCATAAGTTTAGCAACAGGGAACACATGGGGCAACCAGCAAACCCTGAGCACCAGGAGGAAAAGCCCCTCTGGCACAGCAAGACCCCAAACCATAGCTTACCTTTTTCCCCCCTCCCAAACTACCTCTGCTCCATCCCTACCCTTCACTCTCAACTAAAGCAAGAAGTGTCACAGAGTTGCATGCCTGTTCTTTGCCCAGGAGAGAGACCGGAGTCTTACGAAACTAGACTAGTGCTTTCAGAAACATGCACTGGCTTGTAGGTCACACACCAAGATGTTCCAGAGAGACAGCAGGACAGCAGATGTCAAGGAGAAGCCAGCAGAAGAAAAGCAGACTACACAAAGCACCTGGCGCCATTCCTCACTACCAGACACACAAATAGAAAGCTGCCTGGTGAAGTCTGGCCACTAAAGCAACTTAGCTAGCACTAAGTTCTCATGAACTTGAGCCTCAAAAGCATCACTGCTCATATTTTGCTGGCAGGAAGAGGGCCAGAGCTGAAAATACAGAATGATGACAGAAAGCATGGGCAGGAAAGGAAAAGACAAAAGGAAATCCTTGCATTTAAAGACCACACAAGAAGCAGGAAGAAAAATAAAATGTTTCAGAAGATACACACAAGCTCAGTGAAAACAGCTGTCCACTGCCCAGAGCAGGGACACCAAGGAAGTACCTACACACTAATTGGGCTAAAAGCCTACTCGCCTCACCCTGGCACTGAGGAAAAGACTGGCCTGAAAGCACTGCCCTTCTTTGCTCAGAATCATTTATTTTCAAAGGAATGGAAGGGGCTCGTAAGAGAAGTAAAATCAGAGAAATGAAAATCCTGTTGCTAAAGAGGAAGCAGACGGTCACTGAACTGAAGTGACACGGAGCTTTTTAACAGCAGGTTATGGATCAGTTTGCTGTTATCTACCAACACAGCTTAGCTATACACCACCAGGTACCAGTCTGGGTATCATGCAGGCAGGCCATAGCTAAGGTACCCTCTCAGCTTACACCCACTCAAGTCTTTGAGGCATTTTTTTTTATTTAAAATTAAATGTTTAAATAAATCACAAAATGATCCAGCCAGGACAAATATTGGAATCCACATTACTACTGCTTCTGTTCTGAGGAGCTAACCTGGCAGGAAAGCCAAAGTGACTGGCAAGATTGAAGTCAGTCATTTTTAAAGCCAAGGTTTTGGGTGGTTTAAAAAAAAAAAATCAGAATTTCAAGTGCTGCAAAAACTCTTTGAAAGCATCAAAACAATTTAGGATTAGTCAAGACCTTTTACATTATACAGGCACCTTGAATATTTTGATCTCTTCCTCTTCTAGGGAAGAAACCTTGAAACCATTATTCAGGAAATGTTCATGCTTATGTGCTTGCTGGTTCAGGCCCCAGTCTAAAAAGACTTCTTAGAGCGTAGTACACTTTTGCCCCAGAATGGAGAACACTTAGCAAGATAAATTTCTTTTTATTCCCATTAACTGTTTCTCATCCTTTCACAAAATGAAAAAACTTACCCAGTGGCCCGAAAGTACAAGAACCCATATTACTTGATGCAGAACTATTATTCTGTTCACCCTGTGCCTTCAGAGAAATGTAAAAAAAACAAGACAAGACATGGATCAGAGAGAGAAATTTCACATTTTCACAGGAAAGGGATGATTTTTTTTCCTGTGTTCGTATAATGGCTCCACATGGAATTTATCTGCTACTCTGATTATTGGCTCATTTTTGTCTACATATCACTTCAAGTCCATTTTTCCAGAAGAGCCATATCTGATCACAGCCTAGTGTGAAGTATTCAGAACAAAGAGCACTTTATGTCAGAAGCCTCAGACAAGTTTAACATACCAGTTTGTTCTGCCCGACGTGTTCCGAGTTGGGCTCACTGAAGTTTGGCACTTCTGAGTATACCATGCAGAACCTGGGGAGAAGTTAGGATTATGATGAAGTTCTGAAGCCATTTTTTAACAGCGTTCTCAACTCTGCAACTCAAAGAGCATACGTTCTTGACATATCCCATCACCTAGAAGTAACTAATCCAGACCCGAGTGTTCCGAGAGTATCCATAGGTATTAAAAGGCTCTTTGACCCCTTTTATTGGCTTGTGGCAAAGCTGTCACATCTTCCTGGTGAGGGTGTTTTAGTCAGAGGCAAGTACACATTTACCCTAGGAGGTGAAATGGCCTTAAGAAAACAAAATGTGATGAAAGGGCTCCCTTCACCTCTCTTCCAGCTGCACAATCTTGTCCAGCACCCACTCACATGGTCACCTGAGGCCCAGAGTCACCCAGCCTGTTCCCAGACTCTGACTGCATTAGATCTCTAGGGAGAACTTAAGCACTCCCCCACACTACCATGCTATGGAGTGCCCCATTAATGTAATAGCTGAGGGGTCCAAAACCGGGAGTGAAATTCCAAGCATCCTTTCCCACTCAAGGGGCCCACCAACTCACAGAATGGAAATCGTTGGCAGCAGGGAAGAAAGATTTGGATCATTATGCAGCTTGGACTGGTTAAACAGAAATGGAAGCTCCCATCTCCTGCTGGGAGGCACAAGCCAGATGAGGACTCACATCGCTCCAGCCTGCTGGAGAGTAATCCAACTGGATGACACTTTGAGGCAATGGCTTTGCACTAAAGAAAACCTGCAGGTCATACCTCACAAAATCCAGCTGAGCACTAGGGCGTTTTTGAACCATCCAAGAAGAGAGGTGGCCACCCCACAGCCCCACTTCCCTGATGACTACAAGGCCTCCCACAGCACTTTGTGCAACAGCGGAAGTACTCTTATAGTTAGAAAATGTTGCTATTTTTCCTGTTGCTAGTCAAGTATGTTACTCATGTTTGTTCTTAGTCAGGAGGAGTCGCCGCCTCAGTTTGTGGGCAGTTAAAAGAAGGTTTAATGAGGCTTGCTTCTGTTCAGAGTATGATTCACCGGAGTTACATTTGTCTTCCTTCTTTGCATTGCTTGTCTCTAAAGCATGATGCACGCACACAAGGCTTCCACCAAAATAAAGTGGGTATTCAAGCTGAGGCCTAGGTAAGCAATGCAGATTAAGCCCCTTGTCATTTATACAATTCTCCCCCTTCTAGGTAAAACCCAGACCTGTGCCATGATGCACAACGATTTTCCTCAACATACCTAGAATCCAGAGAGGGTCGGAGCTCATTACCACAGCAGCATGTAAAAACCCACATCACACTATCTATTCATGACCAATCAACAGGCTTTTGCTGCCCTAGCTTCCATTTACTAAAAGCCACCACATCTTATATTTACCACGACGCTCTGCTGAAAGCAGGACATAACACCACAAGCGTAAACACGCAATACTTACTCCCCAATTTTATGCAGCTCACCACCTCGTCCTGTGTAAAGCGTCAGGCATCCTTTCCACAGAGATGCGTACCTGGCCAAAGAAAGGTGGAGCAGAGCAGTGTCTCTTAGCAAATGAGAAATATCACTGATGGAAAAGAAAGTAGAAGCACGCTGTCTTTCAGGAGTTAGTAAGTATTACACATCAACATGAGTGGACTAAAAAACTTTCAGGGACCCCAACTTTACTGCACTGAAATTTTATAGATCTCCTTGTTTCACTTCTAGCAAAAGGTACTGGAAGCTCAGCTCTCCTTTGGCAATTCCAGGAAAGCAGCCAATTATTTTGAGACGGGATGCTCTTTCCTTGGCTGGAGCAGCCCTTATGACTGTTCCTGCAGATGAAAGGCATCTTGCCAAAAGCAGGATCTGTGTTACCATTCACTGACAACTCAGTTCTGCTTTCAGCAGGAGCCAGGAAGAATTACCTTTGTTCACTGGAGAAAATAAATACGCTACTGAATACGTGTATAGAAAGTGCTTACTTTTTTAGTATAGGTCCTTACCAGATTTTTTTTTTTTATAAAGGCACAAGTTTGGCCATCATCTTCCAAGTGACATATAGAAATGCAATTAAATCACTTTTTGATGGCGGAAACATTCACTTACAAGACAGCACATTCTAGACCTTATAGTGGCAGTTGACTTCAAGCACTGGAATTTGAGTTTTGCAAAACTTTTCCATATAATTGTTCCTTTCAGTGAGGGGCATCATGTACATGAAGAAAATAATGAAAATGCAGACCAGAAGCCCAGGTGCAGTGCAAGGGAGTTAACAGGAAAATGGGCGTCTTCTAGCAAAGGAATAGGGAGCCCCAGCAATTACACTCTCAGGAGTCACGGATAATCTGGACAAGTCACCACTTCCCACTTCCTTATGCTCTGGGTCTTTCTCTGGAACAGATAACAAGCCTTCCTCTTGCCCTCTGCCTTATCTGCTGAGGCTGGGAGCCATCCGGCTGCACACAGGGCCTCCAACAGAGGCAGCAGGGAGGAGCCAGGTTGGCAGAACAGGACCATAATGCCAGTGCAATGATAACCTTCTCTGTACTCTGTATGCAGTACAGCTATTATCTACAGTTATGGTGCCTGTCTCAGGAGTCTTCCAGCCAGAAGCAGGATTAATGCTCTTGACTTCATGCTACCTTTCACTTTCAAGGTTCCTTCTATGCTTAACCTTTAATAACCAGCCCAGTTGGCCAGTCTTGTGGCAAAGCACAAAGGAAAAGAGTGACCAAGTAATAAATGTAAGTCAAACATACATTTACTGGGACAAGACCCAGCAAATCATGGGACTGATAACCTCCAGCACAAAGTTATTCCATGTATGCAAGCATTTGTTTCTGTCTCAGAAAGAGCTGGCCATAAAGCACTAAACTCCAGAACTAACTTCAGTTTAGAAATACTAACTGCAGCAGCTTCCTGTAAATGAGTTAATCAGCCAATGAAAAAAATCAGCAACAACATCTGCTTTTGCAGGGGAATGCATCTACAGCTTAAAATTCAGGGGCAGGGAGGGGAAGACATGTTTACATGTGGGGCCTAGCTAAGCTTTTCTGCTTGTAACAGTGAGCATCCTGCATGGAAAAGTCAGATTAGCCTATAGAGCTGAAATTTACCTGCCTTGCAATGGCAACACTGCACACTCAAATTAATCCTATTTAAGTATAAAACTGTGTTTAGAGAAGCTTGTATGCCAGCGTGAGGGCATTTTTCTTAATACGAGAGCCAAACCGGAATGTATTTAGCTTTTGCTATTTCACTCACTCACTACGAAGTCCTAAGTGAGCATGCAATTCATGTAAACAAAGGCATGACTTAGCCATCCACCAGGAATAGCGAAGGCCGTTCATAAATTGAATTCATACAAGCCAAACTCACTTTTTGACATGAAGGGATGCAACGACCCTCCCATTTGATGCACTGAGACACCAGAGCAGCTACAGCAAGCCAGTCACAGAGTGGAGGGCAGTGAACAGTCTTGCTATTAATTTGTTTCAGTGTCATCTATGCACAGGGCTTTGTGCTGGCCCAGAGCTCTGGTTTAGTTCCACCCATCTCAGCACCCCAGCGCTCCACGTGCTCTCCACGCAAGCAGACATCCCCAGAACCACCTCTGCTGAGGAGTCAGCCTATTTCGTGTAAGAGGACGTTTGCATAGGAGGAAGCAGCTGGGGCCATCCAGTTTCACTCCAAACCCAAGAATTACACTCGAATGAACTTAAGGGCAGCTCAGTTAGCAACTCCACTCAGTAACCTTTTACATACTTTTTCATAGAAACAAATTAAAAGGACCTTACACACGCTGTAATTCCACCATCTCCTGGAGTGCTGTAGGCCAAAGGATCAGTGTAATGGATTTCTAAGTGTAACCTAACTGGCATAAAGAACTCAAATGAAAGTGGCTATCACTTTGCTACTGACAATTTAAGTGACATGGAATAGGATTTTCAAATTGAATCTAGTATTCTTTCTCACAGCTAATAAACCTAAGTTTGGGGGATTTTTTAAGTTAAACCAGGTCCGAGAGAAATAAATTGCACCTAACCAAACTAACATGCTCTACAGTGTAGCCGTAGCATGAATTTTTACAGTGAAAACTGAAAAGGTTCTCCTCCTCCGCCTGTCGTTTCTGTTAAATTCACTGCAATGAAAAGCAACTTTTCTGCATGAGAGGCATTAATCATTTCCTCCTTTCCTTACGGAGCTGACTGCTAGAGTAAAGAATTGGCTGTAAAGATAAGAACAGGCTTTTGACTTTCCTGCTTGATTTACAGATCAAGACCGACTGTTGCATCCCCCCCTCCCCAAAAAAAACCCAAACCAAAACCCAGAAATATTTTCCTAAGGAGCTTTTTTAAGGCCAAACCAAGACCCTTAAACACCACCCCTCCTCGTTGAAAATACAAGCCCTTCCTAGCCCTCTACTAGATTGTATGCTCATGCCAGGCATGTTCTGGGGCGGAGAAGAGGGTTTTAATTTGGCAAGTGACCTCAGGGTGCCGCCTCGGTAACAAGGAGCCGGTCCGGAGAGGCGAGCTGTGTCACCCGTGCCCCTCGAAGAGCGACCGAGCCCGCTCGCAGCCCCGCACCTTGGCCCGGCTGACAAAGGGCTCCCCCCGGCCCCGGGGCAGCGCCGGGCCGGGGCGGGGCGCGGCGGCGGGCGCGGGCCGGGCCCCATACGCACCCTTTGGTCAGGCGGATGATGTCCCCCGGCTGGATGAGGCCGCCGATCTCGTCCCACACGGAGATGGTGATGCTGCCCGTCTTGTCCGCCACTTTGCAGGACCTCACCTCGTGCCCGTCCTTCGTCTTGGTGACTCGCCCTGCGGGGAGAAGCGCGACTCAGGGGGGCCGGGGGGGGGGGAAGGGGGGAGGACACGGCCCCGCCACCCCCCCGCACCCCGCGGGACACGCGTGGGCGGCCCGGGGGTGGGGCGTGCCGGGCGCCACTTACCGATCTCCAGCACAATAAAGATGACATTTAAGTTTTTCAGTCCGGGTTTTATGTCTTTTATGAGGTGGTACGTATCGCTCGCCGCGCTCATGCTGCGGCCGGCGCGGGGGGCAGGGCTGGCGGGGCGGGCCGAGCCCGCATCCCGCGGGGGAGCGGCGGCAGCAGCGCAGGGCCGGGGGGCACCGGCAGCCCTCACAGGGGACGGGGACACGAGCACCGAGGGGCTGCGCGGTGATTGTGCGGCACGCCCGACCCCCACCGCCCCCGCCCCCACCGACACCACCACGCAGCCCCACGCCCCCGCCCGCTCCCGCCGGCACGAGGAGCACATGTGCGCTGCGCTCTATTTTATAGCAACCGGGCGGGCCCACCGCAGCCGCCGGGACGGGGGGGGGGGCGCCGAATGGAACCGTCCGGGGCACGCGGAGCGCCGGGACTGGGCAACAGGCGGGCGCGAGCCGGCGCCGCGCGCTGATTGGGCGGCGCCGCGGCCATTTTCTCCGTCTCGGGGCGCTGGCCCGCCCAGGGCCGCCCCCCCCCCGGGGGGGCCCCGAGCCCGGGCCGCCGCGCCGAGTGCCCTGGCTCGGCTCGCTCGTTCGCTTCTGCCCCCGGAAATGGCCCTGCAGCGCTCCGAGCGCGGCCGGTGGGACAGAGGGGCGTTAGGAAGCGATTTCGCCTCCTTCCCGCGCCATTTTGAGGCACGGCTGTGACACCGCGAGGGGGTCTCGTCACAGAGATTCCCTGGAGGGCGATTCCCGAGCAGCTCCGGTCACCCTCATGGAGAAGAAAATACACGTTTAGGGGAAGTATGCATCCATGGGGTCATCGGCTAGGGGAGACTGTGAGGCTATACGGAGGAGGTCGGATTTTGCTTTTCGCCAAGCAGAAATGACCCATGCTGGGGCCGAAGGGAGGAGCAGGGGGGCAGCGGAGCTGCATGGCGCCCCGTGACTTTTCAGGGTTGCGCCACATCATCGTGCTCCTGGAACAAAATGCTAGGTGGATGTAGGGAAAGGCTAGGGTTATGCAGTACCATGCTTTGAACCTTGCTGTGCCAAAACCGTGAGCCTAAATCCTGTTGAGCACTAAAAAAGGCCATCAAAGCTCCTTAAACTCTTGCTTGGAGCCACCTGAGGAGACAGCAGTCTCCAACCTTGGCTACAGGCTGGGTCAAACATGGGAGGGAGGGCAGTGTTTCCAAGGGAAAAGCCATCAAGGTGGTGGACCAACCACAAGCTCCCTCAGCCTTGTGACATGCTTGGCTGGAGGGTTCTGAGAAAACAGCTCTCAAAGACACACAGGTGGTTCTGTGATTCAGCGCTCCCCCTTAGGAAAGGTAGCAGACTAGTGTGTATGCACTTTGCTTTTCCTTTTCAGAGCCAGACTTAGCTAGCTGGGCTTTCCCCTTCTATTTCTGTAAGCAGAAATCCATAGACAACAGCAGTTGTGAAATGTTTGGCCACGCATTCTGCCACACTGGAGCTCTATGGTCCAACAAATGTTGTGCAATGCTTATCTGTAAGCAATGAAGCAGCCCTGCTGGGTGCAGCTTGGTGCTTGGAATAAAACATGCTGCTTTCAAGAGTGTGAGGGGAAGGCAACATGAACCACAGGAGAATTTGCTTAAAGCCCCCGAGAGCTTAATCCACTCTTGTCCCAGATCCTTTGGTCAGTGCTAGTTGCGGGGGGATGACAGACTCACTCGGTGGCCTCTCTCCTGTCTGGCTCTATAATCTGGTAACACTAAAAACTTCGGAGTGATCAACTGTATGTCAGTCAATGAATGGTTTTAATTTAGTCACTTGGAAAAGAGTTCAAACCAAACTCCAGGATTGACAGTGTCCCTGGCAAAGGTTGGACAGAAATAATTTATCCCTAGAACTGGTAACATTTTTCCATACAGATGGTTTTTTTCTGCCTTCCTCTCCACTTTTTGTCTGCCCCATCCATTTAAAGCCCTTCGGAAAGAATCAATTTGTATCCTGTGTTTTCAGCCCGAAGCACGGTAGGACCCTGTGCTGGATCACTCGCTGGGCCCTACCAAAACAAAACATGAGTCTCAGTATTAAAACGTCTGGGACAGGACAGACAGCGGCCTTACGCTGCTCTGCCTCATGGAGAGCAATCCTATGGAAAACCTCCACAGCCAGTCCCAGCTCTTACGAGGAGAGAAAAAAAGAGAAGGTGGGTCATACAGCAAATCTCATTGGAGATTTGAGGAGAGTCCTTAATTTTGCAAGAAACAGTTAAAAGAATACTCACCTTATGACAAGTCTTCAGCAGAGAGGAAGTCACAAGGGTGGTTAGCTCAAAAGCAGAAAACACTAAAAGCCACTTCACCAAGGACACGCCTCTAGTCACATGTCACCGGTCAGATAGTTTCAAGTGAACATCTGTCCAGGAAGGCAGCTGGGAGAAGTGCAAATGGTGCCAGACCTGGGCTACCAGGTGGTAGTCAGTATACGTGTAAATGGGCAGTCAGGCTGCCTTCGCATCGGTGAGCGTGGTCACATCTCTTAACACATCATGCCCAGGCCACCTGGTGCTCATCAGGCAGCACGGAGCCACCAGCCCTGCAGCGGGGAGTGCAGGGGCCAACAGTGAGCACAGACGGAGGTGGATTTATTTTATGCTAAGGCTAAGTGTAAAGCTGGTAGGAAGAGGCTTTAACTAGAAATGACAATACAACAGGGCCCAAGCAACCTAGGAGAGCTCAAGAGCACACTGACAACAACTGTCTGGCACAGGCGATCGGGGAGCTAATGAGGAAGGGTGCTCTCCTGGACCTCATAAACAAGGAAGAACTGGTTGAGGAAGTGAAGGCAGGGTCAGTACTGGCTGTAAGAAAGTGGAGTTAAGGATCCTAAGAGGGGAGAGCAGGGCAAAAGGCAGGACCACAACTGTGCTTTTAAAGAGCAGGCTTTGGCCTCTTGTGATACGGTCCTGGAGAGCGTAGAGGTCCAGAAGAGCTGGCTGGCTTTCGAAGGTCACCTCCTCCAAGCTCAGGGAAGGCCCATCCCAACAAGTAGGAAATCAAGCACAGGCAGCAGCAGGAAGGCAGACTCTTTTCAGTAGTGCCCACTGACAGGATAAGAGGCACAGATTGAAACACATCAGATTCCCTCTGAACACAAGAAAACTTCTTTTTCTGTGAGGGTGCTCAAAAACAAGTAGGTTGCCCAGAAAGGTTGTGGAGTCTCCATCCATGGAGATACTCAAAACCCAAGTGGACACCATCCTTGGCAACCTGCGTTAGCTCACCCTGCTTGACAGAGGTTGGACGAGATCATCACAAGAGGTCCCAGCCAACTTCGTCGATTCTGTGATTCTGTGAAATATTTCCTATCTGTCTTCTGAAATGCAAAAAGAGACACAGAGCTCCAGAAAGCGTGATGGGTTGAGTAAGGAAGACAAAGTCACAAACTCCCTCTGTATCTATAAGGTGTTAGGACTGTGCTGGGAAGACAGACCTGGCCATCTTCTCTGTTATTATTGGGGAGATACACCAGATTCATTTTAAGACGGTGTTCTGCCACTGCTGAACAATTTTGCTGTTTGTTTCACAAGGAAAACTTGCTTATATTTTTTTAATTGTCATTCCAATTGCCATCCCCTGAGAGCACCCTTGGTATTATCCAGCAATGATTGAACGATTCCTATTTGCTGTGAAGGTGACCTGCAATGCAAAACAGTTTTTTCTCCCCTGCTTCTTTATCATGTATAAAGAAACCAGAATTATTATTAATTTATTTCGGTTTTCTAGCGTCTTCTTCCCTGCTTCTCTTTTAACCTCAGAACCATAAGTCTCTCAAGTCACAGATGTGGGTGATGGAAGCACCAGCTTTCTGACCTCACTGGAGGCGTAGTCAGTCTTCCACAGCCAGGAGGAGCACAGAGGGCTTTGATGCAGGTGTTATCTTCAGCCACAAGAGCTTCCAGAAGATTTGCAAATACACTGCAACAACAGGTAGGCCTAAAAAGAAAGCCAGAAGCCACAACAGCAATATGCAATGGAAAGAGAGAAGAGAGAAATGCCTTGTCAGTATCTAGGGTTCCTGCAGTAACCTGATCTTAAAATATGTTAAGGAGCACTGACTACATGGGTGGGTCACACTGAGAGATGGCACCAAAACTTTGCTCATGCAGTTCACAGGAGCAACAGGGAACATGGCGAATAAACTGTGACCGCAGCTGAAGCGGGAGCCTTTCCATCACTGAGGGAGCTGAATGTCTGTGTGCCACACAGTGTCCTATCACACAAGCCAAATTTAGCCTGCAATGAATGCCTACAGCAGGGGCTCCACTAAAGAAGTTAAATCCGTTTTCCAAGCTCATTTGCTTGCTGCAGAATATTTTTCTACTGTGTGCAAGATGTGTTTGTAGGCTAAGACTCATGGGGCGGATTCAGTCCAAAGCAAAATCAGGGTTGAGTTGTTAAAAGAGTTTTCAGCAGTCGCAAGTCTGGCAAAAATCCCATGCATTTCATCAGGGCTGGGATTTCGCCCTCTGGCTGTAATGGAGTTAGGCCAGCAGAGACACTAGTCCAAACTCCCCTTTTTCTTTCAATTGCTCAGTATTCAGTGCTACTGGAGTCCCAGAGTACATCTTCCCACAAGAAATCTGCCAGCAAGAGCAAGAGCTGTTGTTTAATATTGCATTGTACACAGAGATTAAAAATATACAGAAGCCTGCAAACACCACCTTACCGGGTCATTACCATAAGTCTGACAAGCGCCTAAACTAAGCTATGGGTTTGGTCAGCTGTATTTGAACGTTGATGACACTTCAGCTCCCTGATGATACTTCAGTGCCCAGTTAAAAAGCTGGAAGCCAGCCTGGCATTCTGGAGACCCCAGAAAACAGTTGTTCAGTGCCTTCAGCATCTCTTGAGCGCCCCATATTCAGCCACCGGGGTCAGGATTTCACCAAGGATGTATGAATGACTCCAGGGAAAGCCACACAGGCTTGAGAGGAACTTCAGCCAGAAGTCAGTGGGACGGATGTAGTGATGAATCCCCACTCTGTTGGGGTCGGGGATAATTTCATGCATTTAGTCCCGCTCCCATCTCAGGAACGTCTCAGGAACATAGGTCTGAGCTGCCAGCTGCCCCCCTGCCTCAGGGCAGCATACCTGCATGATGCCTGAAGCAGGAAGGACGGCCAGGTGTCTGAACTGGGATCACAGGCAGCTTTGTCTGCCTACCTAGCTGTTAGCTAGGAAAGCCGACTGCAAGACTGAGTACCAGGGCACTGTAATGCACCACAGAAAAAAAATGAACATAAATTGCAATGTAAACATCCTGAATTTGCAGCATTCTTTCCACGTGCATGTCCTGCAGCACTAACGTAGCCTTTTCTTCCCAGGCTGCACACATTTTAGCAGATGTTTTCATCTGGGGACTCAGTTCTGCAAGGCGTTTATGCAACTTTTTTACTTCCCTCTTTTAATTAATCCCACGCACATCAGTAGGATGACTTATATGAAATCCCTGATGTGGGGCAATTCTAGGGCCACTTTTCTGCTCAGCTGTGAATCTGGGCTTGGACCAGAGGAATTTGGGACTAAATTTGCCCCATCCAGATGGAAAGCAGAGGAGCTAGTGCTTCCTCAGCTTTTCAATTAGCGATCAGAAGGACTATGCACAACAAGTCTCAAAGATTTGCAGGCTTAAAGCCCGCTAACATTTACAGTTGCTGTTTCTTGGCTCTCCAGCGGGTGCTACAGCAAAAACTAGACCTCACAGCCTTGCTCCTTCATCAGACTGGTCTTTACTTAAAAGGTTTAACAAGTGCAGATGGGGGGATTAGCACTTTCCCACTGTAGCGATGCCAGAATAACCCCCGCTCTGTTCACCAGGACACCAGCCAGTCACAGTCACCTAAACCAGTACGGTAACTCCTTTTTACACAGGGAAAATAGATACACCCTTGCTTTACACCCAACAAAAACGTGGAGTGATCCCTTAAACTAGCCCCCCGCTGCCACGGTTTCCCGTCTGATGCAAAAGGCAAGATGCTTCTTGTTGGAGGAAGAAGGCAGTTCCAGTGGGGCGCAGAGCTCCTCTGCCTTTCCCCGCAGTGAGCAGGGTCACTTGCTTCGCAGGCAGGTGGCTCAGCACAGGGCCGTCAGTACTGGGGAGTTCTCTGAAGCGGCTCAGAAACCCTTGAAATACCACCAAGGCGAGCCCCCTCCTGTGGGTCGTAGCCAAGGGAGACAAAAGGTTTTGCAAATGCCTTCTCCTTTTGTCAGCCCTGTCTCTGCCAGGGTTGATTCCTGCAGGCTAGACCACCAGTTCATCCCATGAGGTGCCCATGGCAGCAGCAACACATGCCCTTAGGGATGAGGAGGATCTCTTAACTCTTTCCACCCCGGGAAGGGTTTTGCTTCTCACCTTTTCTCCAGTGCCTGGAGGAGGTATGCAGACAGACCACATCACCCCGCCTGCCGGCTGGCTCCACACAGGCTAATGGGCTGGAAGTTCAGTCTTGGTCTTGCATCACCTAATGCTGACCTTCAAGAGAAAAATAGGGGATTTATGTCCAGGAAGGAGGCTTTGAAGATTTAATTTGGTCTGGATTTATTTTTTGTAATGGGGATTTGGGTTTCTTTTCTACGTTCTTTTTTTTTTTTTTTCCCTGTAGCAGCGTCTGCTTTTTCCTGAAAGTTTGTTGGTGATCTTAACAATACGGCCTTCTATCTTTCTCAAATCTTAATAAGCAATAGGGTGTGTTAAAGATGGAAAAAAACCCCAATCTTCCCGCAGGTCTGTTCTCTAGGCAGAGGAACCACGTTTTGTTTGCGCCGCCACAGAACCGGATGAAGATGTGATGACCCCCACCCTGCCCCAGGTAGTCACCACCCCTCCTCCCTGACCTCCCAGCACTGCTCCATGGGTGACCGCTGCATTCCTGATTCTGCAGACAGCTTCGTTAACAAGTCAGAAGTAGCTGCAACAGCCGGTAGGAAAAGGGGGGGTGCGTGCTGGGATGAGTAACTGCAGGAATATTAGCCCTACCCTGTGTGCTGTGCAAGGAACGCAGCCCTGCTGCTGGTGATGTGGCTTATAGCCGGCAGGCGGAGGGCACGAAGCAAGCTGGTATCTGCAGAAGAGCATGTAGACACAGTCTCAGTTGTTAGCTCTGTGTTAACAGCGAAAAACAAATCCTAAGCGGACTAAACAAATCTCATCGTGGCAAAGTGCTTCATAAATTACTAATTCAGCCTCCTGCAGACTAATAGGGAATCAAGCTGTTTACCTCAGAGTACGACACATTTTTCTTTTTTGCCTTCTCCCTGTGGCACCTGTAGATATATTCTGATGTGCAAAGCTTTGTGTCAGTGACTAATGAGTACCTAACAGTAGCTGCAGATTTCCATAGGCTGCACATTATCGCTCCTATTTACAGCATCAGGAAAAGACCTAAGGACCATCCACCTAGGCCAGAAAGGGTCAGCAGATAAAAAATGTTCTTTCAGAACGTCAAGCCTGGCACTGCGGCACATTTCAAGTGCCACTGGCAACATGAAGAGGTTTTGTACCACACAGCTTTTGCATTTCTACTTCCCATTTTCTGACCATACATAAAACCGCCATTCCTGCCCAGGTGGGATAATGAAGGAAACTGTTCCTTCTGATGAGCACCTCTGGGAAGTTGCTCCTTGAAACAAACCAGGTTGTAGTTCGGGATATTTTAAAATGGGAAAAAAAAAGCCTAACTCACAGTGATGTCGTGTTTGTAGGAACCATTTTACTGCAGTCTACATTGTTGCCCACTGTTGTGTTAGGGTGTGGGAGGAAATTGAAAAAATAAATGGACTACAGTAAAAGCTTCCTAGGGCTTCCCAGCTCTTGGACTTGCTGATGACTGACATGTCATTTGGGAACACAGGTTCCGGGATATTCCCAAATAATCCAGGCACAGCGGCTCAGAATAGGACTGTCCACGCTGTGAGTGAATCGGAAATAGGTGTTGCACTTGGGGTTCAGACTCAACTTAAAGGCATGCGCTCAGGAGGGCAACGCAGCCAAGATGCTCTGGCGTTGCACAAACAGGGACACAAACAGGGATGGAGCCATACAGCTCCTTATGATCCCACAGAAACGCCAGGCATGAAAGCTGTGCAACAGGCTATCAGGTTACCAGCCTCACGTCATCAGACGAAAACCATCCGGGTGATCGTTCCCTCCTGGCATCTTACGCCTACCAGCAGGTTAACCTTTGCAGGCCTGATTTAGCTCTCGGTGCAGCCCCTGGGAGCTCCTCTGAGAAGGCAATGCCAGTGGAGTAGGCATCACGTAGTCAAAGGGGATTTTACCCACGCTTAAAAAAACCCCAAAAGACTTACCAGATGTCTCACTGAATTCAGCTTCGCTTTAGGAAAAAGGAGAGTGATTTCTCACTGGCGCTGCTGGGGAAATGGTTATCCCAGGGCATCAGATGCCTTCACTGCTTTTATTTAAAGGGGTTTGCCAACTGCATGCATTTCCGCTATTGTAAAACTTGAACTACCATGAAATAACTATTCTTTTCTGTTGTGCTGGGTCTCCTTCACCAATAAAACGCTTTAATAATAGTAAAATATCAGGTACTGCCTTTGTGTTGTGTAGCAAGTCACTCCATTCCCTTCCTGTTACTTTCGGAGGTATACAAAGGAGAGCTAAAAATTCCATTCTTGTATGGACTAATTTTTTCTGTGGTTTTAACCATGAAGATGCTGGTGCTGCCAAGTATACTTCTTCCTGTTGAGGTTATATTTAAAGCATTTCCAAGAGTCTCATCTTTGCTGCAGGGTGGTATTAGATAATACTTATTAAAATATATTTTCTGCAATAGGATAATTAATAATTGGAATTAAGCTTAACAAGCAAACATAAAGAAAGAAAGCCTTGTGTAACTGGAGGACAAAAATTCCTCCAGGTTATTCAGTTTGCAGTTGTATTATCTATTGATGCAGTAGTTCCATTAAGTTCTCCAGTCAAGCTAGGCAATACTGAAATCTTAGCATACAGGAAAATTATTTTGTATTACAGCTATTTCAAGATGCTTTTGTAATTTATAAAGAAGCCAAAGAGCATCCATTCAGCTGGTTTATGTAAGTCATCTTTACTGTATATGAATATTGACCTCCACCCAATACAATCCAAGGGTTGTGTCTGGCATCTTGAACTCCAGGAGGAGCTGATTCCTAAAAATTCCACCTAGCCATTGCAGAAAAATATCCTTAGCCTCTGCTCCAAAGGCTGAATATGATAGCAAGAAATACCTGAATGACCCTACTTCAAATTTGGAACTTGGTCCTCTTTTTCTCTCACATCTCTGGAATGATTGGACTCACTCTGGAGCACGTAGTGTCCATGAAGACAGTGAAAAAAAGGGATGTTGTATTAGCCGTTCAGGTTCTCTCTCTTTATTAAAAGTTTTACCCTCCACATTCACTGAATTTGTTGGTCACTACCCCAGATGATAACACACATCTCAACTTTGCAGCTCTCCTTAATTAGCAAGTAGCAGAGCCTTGTAATGTAATTAGCAATAAGTGTTGTCTGTTTTCAGCCAAATAATGCACCAGGGGAGGGTGCAGAGAGTTCCCATGGAGCAGATGTCATCCAAGCCACTCCATGCTGGCCCGATGGTCACCCAGGCTCTTTTCCTGGGAGAGCTCATCAGGTACCAGTTACCCAACGCCTCAGCAGAGAAGTGTAAGGATGATGTAAAAGAGCATCATTTTGATAACCACCTGCTGATTTCATGAGGTTGATTTGGCATGGAGGTATCTGGTGTGCAAATTGCTTTATAAACAGCCCCAGGCTTTCTGTCAACCATCACTGCCCTCATCCCAGCAGCAAGAGGTGTAACAGTGGCAGGAACGCTGTTGCTAAAGGTGCGTGAAGCAACTGAAATCAGCAGCGGTGGCTACTGTGAAACACTTGCTTTCCTTCATGTCAAGACCTAAGAGTGGGAAATACTCATTTTTACCAAAGCATAAGTAAAGATATGGCAAAGACAGTTTCAGGACCATGGGAATGTAATCAAAATGCTTCAGTTTCTCAAATGGAATAAAACCAAACCCAGCTGGTTTTGGTTCAGCTTGGCGTTAGCAGGCATCTACCCAAGCTGCCAGAGTACTTCATGGGAACTACAGTTAAGTTATTTCATGCCCCCGTTCTCCTACGTGGACCATGTTCCCCCATTTAATTTTCCATCCCACTGTCCCCTCTCAGCAGCGGCAGGGGCCTCGCATGGTCTCCCCGGCCAGGACACAGCACGGGAGATGATGCTGCCCTGCTGGGAAATCTGTGCCAGGGAGGGGAATCAAGAACATGTGGCATCCAAGCCATGGTTCCCATGGGCGCTGCCGCCGCTCAGGCAGGGGAGTTCTCTGCCAGGCTGACCTGGCAAACATGGCTTCAACATTTCAGAGTCATGGTCTTTCTCAGCAAGGAAAATGACTGTCTTTGTCCCTCCCCTGGGGGAAAAATAAGTGTCAAAGAACTGGACTTCTCCATGGGACAAAATTTCCATTATCAACTCTGCTGCCGCAACCCCGGGGCTGCTCGGCCCTGCCTGGAGGCCAGCAGGGTGTGAAGGCTGCCCTGCACGCGCCCTGCCAGCGGTGAAAGGGACGGGCATCGGCAGTGACTGGGAAAGTGGGGTAAAAACAAAAACCTAAACCACAATCTGACTTTGAATGCCAGAACACCATGAGTGAAGCTTCCCTGGGCTTCCTTATCAAGACTGACGGTTTTTGCATGAACACTGCCAGACCGTGCACAGCCCTGCAGCCCCCCCAGGACCGCCTCCCACCCGCTGCACACAGCTGTGCTAGGAGGCCCAGCACACAGCTGAAGCCAGGACCCCCAAGGGTTAATTCTGCTCAGGGAAGTATCACTCATTTGAAGAACCAGTCAGTAGACACTAGATAGCTTCCACAGCCGGTAATTAAACCGATTCGGACATCCAAAGGGCAGTTCTCTTGCCAAGGTGCAGCAGCTCCTGGCAGACAGAGCTCCCAGCTCTCCTGCATCCCACCGTTGCCATGGCAGCGTGGAGGATGTGCACCTTAGTGCTTATTGGGCTCCAAGAAGCATTTCCCATGTGAATCAGGCTGCGCAATCACAGGCACAGAGCTGTTAAACCATCACGGTATGAAAATTAGCAATGGCCACAATTACACAAAACTCAAAAAGCTGGGTGAGCGCTCATCTTCTTTGCATGTTGCCTGTCCCTGTTGAAGGCTTTATCTCTTGACTCCCAAAACACTCCGGTAAGTAGTGTCTGCTACATGGGGACATCAGATAAACAGACATCCTTTGACTCTGTGTTTGACAAAGGAGCCCTCCTCCCTTTCCATTCCTGTTACAGTAATTCCTTTCATATTTACACACACCACCACCCCTCACCATCCCCCAGTGTTTATTCTGCAGTCAGAAGGGAAATTCATCTGCTGTGCCCATGCTGGTGACCCCCTGGAATTGCCAGCAGCAAGTGTAAACTTCAGCCTGACCTCCTGGGTCTATAAAGCCCATTGCCCTAGATCATGCACCGCTGTTGTAGTTTTTTAGGATTCCACAGATGCCAAAACTAATCTTAGTTTGCATTAAAGGCAGGCAGGTCAAAGACGCTCCACTCACTGAAGCCAAGAGCACTACTTGCATGAGCAGGGTCTACTCACAGGGAAAGGATTAGTGGTAGAAATAGGGATTAAGAGACTGAAACCATCAGACCATACATCTTTTTTTGCTGTGTCAGGCCTTGAATACGTAAACTGGTCACTGGAGCTTAAAGACTCCCAGGATGACAGTTGCCTGGAGATCACAGCCCCACCTACATTGCCTCAAGGCTAGGCTTGGGGCTTTTGAAGTTTCTACCGTTTTGGAGGACACCCAAATCCAATTACAGCAGGGACTGGCTGCTGCCAAAAGCACAGAAGCTGCTGAAAATGTCTTCATGCTCTAATATTGCAAAAGTGGCTCAGTGAAGCTGAGCAGTCGGTCCAGGCTCTGGCTCCCAGCAGAGCGGTGTATTAAGGAGCAAGGTGGTGACAGGCAGTGATGAAGCACCCATGGCAGTGGCACGTTCAGGGCTGTCACAACACCCTGCACCAGGACAGAGCATGCACTAGCTGGCTGGCACATGGGTCTTCTAAAGTACATGAGGGGCGCAAGCTTTGACAAGGTCAGTAATGGGTGTAGGGTGACCCAATGTGTTAATTTGAGACATCTGCAGCAGAGGGGGAACCCCGTGATGTTGAGTCACGTCACACAGCCACTACCATGGGCCAATGGCTCGGCTACAGCCTGGGATGCTGCCCTGCCTCCCGCTTGTTAGCTGTGGCACAGGGAAGAGGGGTTTTGCCCAGATGGTGGCCTGAAAGTGTGAGACAAAGTGGCTCTGGTCTCTCTTCCTCTCCTACTTTCAACTAAAAGAAAGTCTGCCTTTTACAATGCATCTACCACCAGTGACATCTGTGGGTCTTCAGCAATGGCTTCAGCTCTGTCACATGGGCCCCTCACTACAGGAAAGACGTTGTGTTGCTGGAACACGTCCAGAGGAGAACAACAAAGCTGGTGAGGGGTCTGGAGCACAAGTCTGATGAGGAAGTGGCTGAGGGAACTGGGGTTGTTTAGTCTGGAGAAGAAGAGGCTGAGGGGAGACCTTATCACCCTCTACAACTCCCTGACAGGAGGGTGTAGGGAGGTGAGTGTTGGTTTCTCCTCCCAGGTAACTGGCGGCAGGACGAGGGGAAATGGCCTCAAGTTGTGCCAGGGCAGGTTTAGGTTGGATATTAGGAAAAATTTTTTCACCAAAAGGGTTGTCAAGGATTGGAACGGGCTGCCCAAGGAAGTGGTCGAGTCCCCATCCCTGGAGGTATTTAAAAGATGGGCAGACAAGGTGCTTAGGGATGTGGTTTAGTGGTGGGATGGCACAGTTAGGTTAACGGTTGGACTTGATGATCTTAAAGGTCTTTTCCAACCTAAATGATTCTATGATTCTGTGCTCTGTAGAGGTGGACATCACAGCACTGACATCTTTGCAGGATAGGGGCTAACCCTGGCTGGGGCCTCCCTTGCATGCATCGCCTCGATACCAGTGTCCCCCTAACGGTACGCAGTGCACACCTCCTCAGGAGGAGGACTCGCAGCCTGTGCTGACGAGAGCAGCAGCCTCTGTGGGGTGGGTGGGAGCGATGAGGAGAACGTCAACACAGGGACAAAGCAGCGAGCCTTTTCCTAGCAGCCTTCAGTAACCGCAGCGTTTCAAACCCCCGCGTATGTGCAAGCTGGTATTTCAGTGCCTTCAGGTTGCTACGGACAACCAAAGATTTCTAAACTGTCTTACAGAGCAGAGCCCTGTCACACCATACACAGGAACAGCGCTTGGCGTTTTTATTACCGAGAGCTCTGCGTCAGAAGGTAGGAAGTGCTGTCATCGATTTCAGCTGAAGATACCGAAGGTATGATCAGCTTTAAGTAAAAGCCATCCCTTGGGTAAACCCCACCCATTTAAATACTCTATTACCCGAAACCACCTCCTCCAACCTACAGCCCCTGCCGATAACCCACACAACATCTGGGGCTGAAGCATGGGCAAACTCTATGGAAGCGAGTCACTGGGATAAGAAGAACAGGCCAAGAAAATGAGAGGGGGGTCACTGGGAAGAAAGGTCCCCAGAGTGAAGTTTTCCCCATGCGTATAATCCCAGCAGCAGCGGAGCTGTGCATTTATTTACAGAGCAGCCCCTGATTGCAGGCACAGTGAGTGGCGGCGCTTCCAAGGGCGTACGCAGAGCCATGAAGGGAAAGCCAGGGACAGGGTGCAGAGCCTCAGCACCCTGCCGGCCGGCATCTGCCCTGTGCACTCCATCCTCATCTCACACGGCTACAGAAACCCAAATATTTAAAAAAAAAATGCCACAGCCACAAGTTCTTTCTTTGGATCTGTCTCAAGAACATCAACCTGGTGTTATTAATGCTGTGCCTTCTGGATGCAGGGAGCACTATTACCTGTGTTTCAGACAGGGGAAACGAGGTAGAGCAAAACGAAGTGACCTTACCCCAACATCACGCAGGAGGCCTGCGGCGGAGCCATGGCAGACTTAGGTCTCCAGAGGCTGCTGACTGTATTTCAGTTTCTATCAGGACCAAGATAACTATGAAATTTAGTAGCATAGTCCCATTTTAAGCTGGTGAAAATGCCTGTACAATCTGCAGAGTTACAGAAACTCATCCCCCTGCCCCCGCAACCTTTTGCCTTAAGCACAGAAATACACTTTCATTTGCTCTGAAATGAAAACTGTGATACAAAACGATGCAGGGTAGTTAATAAAATTACAGTCTCTGAGCCATTCTTTGGCTCGGCACAGAGAAAATGTCAAGGAAAAAGAGCTGGGAGTAGATTTTGCTTATCCTTCTCCATCTATACTCAATGCATGCTCTCCTCTCTTTCAGCAGATCTGCAAAGTGCCACCTAATTTATCTTCCCACCAACACAGACACAGCGAGCACACCTCCGTGATTAATGGAGCTTTATACCCGAGGAGTTGGTTACATTGCAGCCGACAATGAGAAATTTGATTACAGCTAATACGGTATTGACACAAATGTCAGTGCTGTAAGACAAGCAGTAGCGGTTTGAATCAAGGATCCCTTTCATCATTATTATTCTCGTTTGCTTCTTCTATTTTAATAAGCTGTTGCTCTGCGTATTACCCAAATACTCTGGACTGAAACTCTCTGGGGGCAATTTAGTTTTTAACGTAACACGTCATTAAGCAAGAGGCGCCTTTAACAAAAAGGTGCTGTGTGTTCACGTAGTCCTGTTATCATTTAAATACACAACACTCCTGCTGAAAACTCTGGTCAGCTGATGCATTTACCTCAGCACTAATGAAGCCATTGTTTTATCAAAGTCAAATACAGTGGGAAGCAGGAATAATGGCTTTTTTTTTTTTTTTTTTTGTCTCTAGAGAACTGCACCCATCAAATCACTCAAATCTTGACTGGTCAAAAATTAAATCCAGCCTGGTGATTCCATTGCTCAGCCGAACGACTTGCGTTCAGGGAGTCTGATCTGCTGGTGGGGATCTTCCCTTGCAAAGGGCCCGCAGCAACACGGGGCAGGAGGCTTCAGAGGGTCAAGCCATGTGTTCCCCTGGCCACCCCTCCGCTTGGGAAGAGGCCCGTGCTTCCCAGCAGGGCAGGGGTGTAACAGGGCTACTCTGCTGGGAGCAGTAGCTGGGTGTGGGGCTGAAGGGCTTTGCACTCAAACGCCTTTCCTGGATCTGGACTTCCTTGGCCAGGTTGCTGATTTCGGACTGCTATGCCTGACCTGGGCCGTACCTCCTGCCTCCCTCCCCACACCCGTCCCTTCCCACTGTGGGGGTTTAGGGGGTCTCCCTCCCCTGAAGGGTGATGGCTTCAGCTGTTTTCCCTGTCTGCCTTTTTATGAGTTAATCTCATTTCAATGCTTTCTGACCGTGCCTCCAGCCTCTTCAAGCTCTCCCAAGCACTGCCTGCAAGCCCCGGGTCTCACATGGCACCCAGCATGGCGGATTGAAATGGGTCCATGAAGAAACCCAGTTACCCTCACTGAGCAATCATTAAATTTCCATATCTTCAAGAAGGAATTAGCGTTGCTTCTGACGCACAAGTTTCAGTAAGGACTAGAGAAATATGCAGGATGGGAGAAGAAGTAGAGTTTCTGGGAACCAGGAAGGGAGCTCTTAGTGACAGCCGTGTAACTATTAAGATCCTTAGACTCAGCATGGAGGCTGCACAAGAAATTATACCAAGCCTTGAAGCCGGTCTCATTTCTATCCAGAAACAAGAGTGGAGTGGAGGGAGAGGAAGGGGAGAGATGAATCTTACGGCCAAATGGCAAAGTTCACGCAGCACTTTGAACTTTATGCTTGTCCTTCAGGGAATGAAAGCACAGCCCAGGCAAAACAAACACCGCAGAGCTTACCTGGTGTGCTGGTTTTGGCTGGGGTAGAGTTAATTTTCTTCACAGTAGCCAGGATGGGGCTATGTTTTGGATTTGTGCTGGAAACAGGGTTGATCACCCACGGATGTTTTCGTTACTGCTGAGCAGGGCTTACACAGAGCCAAGGCCTTTTCTGCTCCTCACCCCACCCCACCCCACCAGTGAGGAGGCTGGGGGGGCACAAGAAGCTGGGAGGGGGCACAGCCGGGACAGCTGACCCCAGCTGACCCAAGGGATATTCCACACCACATGACATCACCGTTACGCATGATGGAGCCCTGCTTTCCTGGAGATGGCTGAAGATTCACCTGCCTGCCCATGGGAAGCGGTGAATGAATTCCTTGCTTTGCTTTGCTTGCGTTGCACAGCTTTTGCTTTCCCTATGAAACTGTCTTTATCTCAATCTGCGAGTTTTCTCACTTCTACCTTTCTGATCCTTTCCCCCATCCCACTGCAGGGGGGAATTGAGCGAGCGGCTGCGTGGGGCTGAGCTGCCAGCTGGGGTTAAACCACAACAACTGGGAAAAACACAAAGTGGAAATCAGCAAAACCAAAAAAGAGCTGTAAGAGCTAAAGAAATAAAAAAACCCTCCATACTTGTTATTAATATATTAAAAGCTGAAAGCCTGCAAAAGCATTTGTAACTGCCCTACGCACAGAGGGGTGGCGAATGGAGCCAAGTATGAGACAGAAAAGAACTGCAAGGCAGCTAAATAATCTCCTTGTCTCCATCCTGCTGCATGGTGCGATAGCACAGCATCCGCATCCGTCCTGCTCCTCGGGGCAATGGACCGAGGTACTGTCAGGAGTGGGGTGTGAAAGGAGGATGCACAAGCTCAAACTGATACATAAAAGAGGAAAAAAAAATTATCACGGGACTGGAGGGCTTTCATTGAAATGCTATTTTTTCTGCTGATACTGGTTTGCTTACTGTCATGCCTGAAAATTGGGAGTGCCTTAGTTGAACATAAAGCATACCAGTAATGGGAAGCTAAACTGTATGTACAAATGAGCGGATCGCTCGTGCTGAGGGTATCAACTCGGTTAAAACAACCATCCTCTTGTCTTCTTCAGACACTGTGGCCTCTGACTTGTTGCATCTGATAAACAGGGTCCACCTTCTAGTCAGCAGTTACCTAGGTGGCCATTTCTTTCTTCCTCAAGACCTAGATATTCTCACAGCCTGGTGTCATCCTAGATTTAGTATTTCGTGATTCCAGCAAATTTAAAAGCCAAAATGAAGGAACTGAGTGACAAACAAGAATGATTTGATACTACTTCAAGCTTGGGAGAGAGTAAATTCTATAAATAAGGAACACAGCCCAATAGACCAGATAGAAAAAGGCTTATTTTGAGTCTTCCCAGGTGCTCTCCAGCCACGGAAAGTCAGAAGACAGCTCTGCTCTTCACCACCTCCTAAGCATGACATGATTTTATTCCGACTCCCACAACGTTACAGGAAGGTGACAAAAGATCACTACCCAAATGGTTGGTCATTAGTGCAATCTATTAAACAACTGGAGTCATGACCTGCAGTTACACCAGTGAATATAAAAATTGTATGGAAATGCCACCCATTTCACACCGCAGGCTATGATACAGGCAACAGCTGTGACAAGGAAAAACATTCCCTTCCCCACTACTGGAGGTTTTAAAAACCGACTTAGACAAACACTTGCCTGGTGAAGGTAAAGCCAGTTGTGCCCTGGGGCAAAGGGGTAGCCGAGATGACTTTGAAAATGTTATCCAAGCCCTGTTTGCTACAGTCATACATGTGCAACGCTCTGCACCTGCAGTACTGACTGACTACTCAGAAGCCGGTGTCTGCTGGCAGATGCGAGCACGGTTACTGCAGTAACCACAGCAATTTTCTTTTCTAAGGGGTAGACAGAGGAGGGTTTTTTCCCTCAAACCATAAGTATGCTCAACTCACATGCTTAAATGCCTGCCGCTGCCAGGCTCTACAAACTGGCCCTGAAACCAAGAGTGACAGCAATGGTTGCTCCATGCGTGGGCAGTGGTGGTACCCCCCAGCACCCACCCCTGACATCGCAGGGCTGCCACAGAGTTAGCACCCCGCTCTTAAGAACTTTAAAAGAAGAAAAAAAAAGCCTCCACAAATTTCCTCCCTCCGGATGCAATGCTCAGGCTGAAAAAATTGCAAATTAAAAACTAACTGAAATCGCTACAGAAATGGAGAACAGCAATAACCAAGAGAATTTAGGGTTCTCATTGGTAGGCCAGGAGCAAGCTTGGTGTGAGACTTGGAAATTGCTGTGCACCCTGTAAATAAGATACATGGACTGCCCTCTACTGTATATCATTATACTGCGCTTAGATGGCATGTTCCTAAGTCACTAGGGCTATTTCATAATTCAAGTTGTACATTTAATTTATCTTCCCACTTACCCATGCCACTTGAATCTCAGTGTGAATGCTCGATCTGCCACATTTATCTTTCTTTGCTTTAGACATTCCTCCATTGCTTTACATTTACTTTCCCTAGCAGAGAAATAAATGTATTCTTCCTTTAGTAATCTACTAAAACCCCCTCTATTGGTACTTGTATTGCTGATAGGGATATTCTCTAACGCTTCTAATCCTGCAGTCCTTATTCGGAGAGTCATTACTTGAGGAAAACTTATCTGAATCATCAGGCTTGGCCTGAGATTGAACTGATGGAGCCTTTATTCACCCCAGGTACAGCACTGGTTTTGACAGCACGATGAGCATTAAATGGTCACCAGAAAGAGCGAAGGCTTTCAAAACTGGCCCTCATGCATGCAAGCGGGGCTTAACACCTCCCATCCCAGCACTGATCAACTGCAGAGATTGTCCTAAGCATATTTCTAATCCCATGTAAATCTGGTCTTTTGTCTGAATTTACTGATGCCTAGCTTTATACCTTGTATCCCGCTTTCATTGCCATATGTAAAACTTGGGGTTTTTTTCCCCTCTGTGAAAGTCTTCTACTGGGATCTGCTTCTCTGGACTCACAACCTCCTTTTCCCCAGCACGTAGTTTCCCATCCTATTATATTTATGCCTCTGCTTGACTTTCTCTGACAGCACATTTGCTGAGAAAATAACAGCCTTTGGGGGCAGATATTTCTTATATTTTCTTCATGCCTAAAATAATTGTACCTACTTATTAAAACCCTCACTGACAGTATGATACAATAACCTTTGTGATTTATTTATCTTTCAGTGAGCTTTAAAGAGAGCTACTGCCTCTTTTCCGACTTTGTACTTGATAGTCCATAATCAAATGCAGCCCCGCGCTCTGATGTTTGTAACATACTACAACAAGAAATTGGTCTTTGAATTACATTTATTCTACCCTTATCTAGTTGATTTACTGGTTCCTCAAATATTTGCTTCCTTATACTACCTTAATTTAAGATTCCTCCTGCCTATATTTCCTTTCACCGCTATTCTACAGAGACCAACACTCTCCCAAGCAGCACTTTCATGCTGTCTTCCCCATTTTCTGTGTACAGCACGATACCCATTTTTTTTTCCTATCGCTTTAGTCGTTAAAAAAATCCAACTAAAAGATTTCAAGGGCATTAAACACGGCTGGATTCTGTGATGCATTTTTTTCTTTTCCTAAAGGAAGGTCTGTCTTGTGAAGGCAAAAGCAAAACATTTATAGGAGGTACCAGCATTGTTAAGGAACCTTCTTAACGTCCCTTGCCCTCGTCTCCTGTATACCCAGTATTTTTCTGATAACTTTGCATGCAAGACAAAGGACGTATTAGTTGTGGGTTTGTTCACGTTTTCCGGTAGATGTGCCTGGAAACACAGCCAAAACCTCACGAGTTTCTGATCCGTTCCTGCCATTCTAGCTTGGAGTAACTCAATCGTAGTAATCCACATTCCACTGGTATAATGGAGATGGGCATCTGGCCCCACAACCTGCCCAAAGCAACGTTTGGTACACCCAAAATCAAGAAGTTTAGCCTTCCCGTGGTGTCAACAAAGTACTTATGGTTCCCTCTGAATGGGGATCGCAGATGTACTGACTGATGACACTGTTGGACAGGGCTCAATGTAAAGCAGCTCCTTCAGTCTATGCCTTGCTCATGAGAGACGAATAGTAGATAACTGGAGTAAATCTATTCCTGTGACGGGTGAGGTGGGCTAATCCTGGCATTGCTCCACATCTGCCAGCACCATCCAAATTAGCCTCGGAGGGCACCCATACTTTTTTTAGAAGAGGCTGCTGATTTCAAACCTCTGTCCTGGGGTGGAAGCTCTTGGCTGTGCGCCGAGGCTCTCGCAGACCTCAGCCTGGAAACTGGGAAGAGCCCCAGCAGACTAGAAGAGCAGAAACTTTTTTTTTTTTTTCCAAACAAACAATGAAGCTTTGCTAGCTCAGCCTCACTATCAGTTGGATCTGTACCTGTGAATGAAAAGCAGATGAAAAGATCTACATATTTTATTTGTTGGGTGGTTTTTTTATTAAAATCAGGTAACTCGAGTATGGGAATGCTGATCACAGAGCAGACTAACAACCCAAAACTGTAAGTGTACTGTACCAAGTGCTTGGAATAAAATAAAAAAGAAATGGTAACAGGTTCTTCCAGAAAAATACCAAAGAGAAAACGCAATTCTTAAACCGATTAGAGAAGAGGCAGCCCTATCTCAAGGAGCTGATACAACTCACTGGCAAGGACTAAGAACTTCACGGTCTCTCCTGTACCATACCAGCCTCTTTGATAAAGTGGTATTTAGTGGCAAGGATTTACACAAATTAATTCTGAACATTTTTTTGACTGGTTTAACTCTTCTTGGTTTTCATATCATTGAGCATCCCCTGTTTATCCTTAAAAGGGAAAATGGAAATGGAGCACCTGATTACCTCCTTGCAACACTGCAGAGTGCGGCATGGCTTGTGATGGCTCTCCTTATTCTTTCCTAGTACCTTCTACGTTTCCTAGGGTACTAACGCATTTGTAGCCCAATTTTGAAGCTTCCTTTTTCACAAAAAAAACCCCAACAACCCGGTTAGAAGGTAGCTTAGCCTTTGAGAGCAAAAGAAAATCCCAGTTTTTCCTTTCCTGTGGTGTGCTGAAAAAGAGCTATATCTTGTCTTTTTTTTTTTTTTAATTAGGTCCAAAGAAGGCGACTAATAATGACCACAAATAGGAAAGCTTTGCCTGAAGTTGCTAATGATATTCTATCACCTTATCTTTAAATTGTTTTTCATGGATTATAGACATTTATAATTATGAATCCCCCCAGCTTCATTTTATCTAGCACAGTAACATAATCAAAATCATTCTGCTCTAAACTCTCTGTAGCAAATCCTCTTTTTAAAGCCCTTGTTCAACATCCTCCCTCATTTTCATTTTCTTTGCTGCTGCTTATGTATACTAAAGCCTGGCATCTGAAAAATGAACTGCAGCATTAACCATTTTTTCAACACAGACCATACCTTTTCTTTCTGGATGTTAATGCTGAAAGTATATTTTAAAACACCAGGCTGCCTGCAGTGAAATGCCTTGCATTCCTATTGCGTTACTGTAAATACCATTATTATGAAGAAATGATTGACCTTGTTTAATGCACTGTTCAAATAGTCTGCAGAGATGTCTGTGGTGCCAGTGTCATTCCCGTGGTTTAATTATAATTTTAATCATCCATGATCTTCCATTTGTTTGTGCTATAAGCTAATTATTTTTTTCTATCACAAAGCACTGGAACGATGTCTTAGGATTAATAATTTTTATTATTAAGTAGATTTGCACTTCACTCCTGCTCATTTGCTCCATTACATTCTCAGTTTCCAAAGCTGCTCCTAAAAACCCATGGAACATCTAGTTTCTTCTGCCGCCCACCCTCTGCACCTAACCAGGACATTTGATGACTTGCTTAGATTTGGACTTGTGTTAGCAGAGAGTCACACTGCAGGGTTAATACAGGTATGTACCTACAGGGCAGTGGAAGAATTCAGTACACCCCAAAGCCAGGGTCCTAACAGCTCTGGGGACACCTCAAACCCTTTTCCTTGCCCTGTGGTCAATAATCTGCATCAGATATCCTTTGGAGCTTGCAGCAGATTATGTCCTTTTCTCTCAGGACTTCAAATTCCCGCAAGAGGGGAGATGTAAGAGTGAGGAACCCAGTCTCCTGTGTTACATCTCTGCTTTTAGCACTACTCCTGTGCTATATTTGGCAGGCAGAGAGGGGGAACTTGCTCTGCCCTGCTGCCTGGGCACCCTGTAGTCACATAACATGGCACCGGTCCTGAGACAGTAACCCCAGCTGAGTGGTAGGTCGTACTTGCTTGGGGCAAAGCACTCGACTAACGGCAATGCACCTCTTCCGTCATGCAGCGAGCTCAGCTTAGGCTGCAGCAGAGCAAAGAATCCTTGATTGCAAAGGAGCCAGGCACCGCTCACTTTCTGAAGCGACTTCAACCCCACTGAAAGCTCTGCCAGGAACTCGAGGCACTTGCATCCCGAAAGCAGGCGCAGCAAGGCATCATACCCAGAGGCTCCCTGGTGACTGCCATTGCCTTGCAGCAGGTAGGGGGGCCTACCTCATTAATCAAGCTTATCCTGATATAAGCTTATAGCTTTATTTCTAATTCAGTTCCTAGGTATGGAAGGGGAAACTCTGGAGCCCTATTAGCAGCTCCCCTCTGTGAAGCAGAAGGCCCTGTAGCAGTGTACTGTATATACTTATAAGCCACTGAACTATGGGGTGTCAAAAATAACAGAAAACACTGGGTTTGTAGGATTTGCTGTATTAGTTTCTCAGAAGGAGATTCACTAATGTGCTTTGACAGAAGCTGTCTTTCCCTGAATATAAATATCAGGGTGCAATCAACAGATCCCCTGCTAACGCTGGCTTGCAGGAGTAGATCAACAGCTGCCGAAAGTTCACCGCGAGGCACGCTAAGGGAGTCTGCAGCAGCTCCAGCCTGACATTTGTGGGCTGAACATTCAAAGCGCCCGTACGCATGTGCCGGCACACAAATAGGTACGTGTTCCTCTGAAAACACATTCAGGTAGGTTGAAAAATCAGCCCAATAAGAACCATGCCTCAAGTCCAAATACAGAAAATCTGGAAAAGGACTTAAAACGTGCTGGGCTGACCAAGCCTCCTGCTCCCCACACCCCTAACTCTAGCAGGGACAAGAAAGACTCACAAGCCCTTGACGGGATTTCCCCTCTGCTGCAGCAAACTACCTGGCAGGCTGCGGCTCGGCGAGAGAAAGCATGAAGGGCAGCACAGGCTGCCCAGGGGGGGTTGTGGAGTCTCCTTCTCTGGAGATATTCAAAGTCCACCTGGACGATGTCCTGTGCAACCTGCTCTAGCAAGGGGGTTGGACTAGATGATCTCCCGAGGCCCCTTCCAACCCCTGCCATTCTGTGAAGGGAACCACTACTGATTTTGGGAAGCAATACCAAGGCTGCAGAACCCAACTGCTGCAGTCTGCTCGGCCACCTGCGAGAAGTACCGGCTCACCTGCCTGCCTTGCTCCAAATAGTCGGAGAAAAAAAACAGTAAACCTCCACCTGATTTTCTTCATCAGTCTTCTTTGGATGCCTACGTATGACAGAAAGCCTGCAGGTCAGCTCCAGGACCAAGCAAAGAAATACCACTTTGGAACAATTAAAGAGAGGCTCTAGCTGTGATGCTGGATTCATTTTTTAAGGATCCCTAAGCATGGCAGGTGCCTGGATATCACGCCTGGAAACACAGCAAATTTACATTACTTTTTTACTTCTGTAATTTCAATGAGGAGGCGCTAGCCATGCTGCGAGGCCATTTGATATTATGTTTTTCTGCTCTTATTTGGTGGGTTTATGTTTCTTACCCGTGCGTGAAGGGTTTCTCATTTTCCAGCGGGCTGCGGGGCTGGGCTTGGCACGCCTGCCCTCTCCCGACAGCCTGACGCTGGAGAGAAGGGATTTTCCCCTGGGGAGCCAGTTTCATGCAGAGACGGTGACCCAGAGAGGATGCACACAAAGGCTGCCACTCGCTGCAGCGTGTGCCAAAGCCTTCCCATGACGGATTAATCTTCCTACATGAACTGCTCCAAAATACTATACTTTCAAACGTACCTACAATAACGCAAATATCACAGCAACTGTAAAGCACAAAAAAAGGGGAATCACACCAACAGGAAAGGGACCTCCGAGTTAAACGAAGAACAAGCATTTTTCTTCCCATCAAGCTTTTTTGGCCAGTAGCTCATGTATTTTTATATCCAACAGCAAACACAGTAGCCATTTCCAGAACAGCCCTATCACCGGTGTAAATACACTGAGGCAAATACGCTCACTGGAGGTAAATACGCTCACCAAACAGCTACAAGGAAAGCATTAAACTAGGGCTAAATAACCCTGAACATGTCTTAATCTGTCTGACATCAGGACATGGAGAGCAGGCACCAGAGCGACCTGAAGAAAAGCAGAAGCTGCAGGGTAGAGTGAGGTCTTAGTGCCACCAGAACCTGGGTTGAGGTCATGGTGGGCTTCAGGGGCCAGGAGCCGGCCGGGCTTCCTGGCCTCTGCCCTGCTCCTCGCCCAGAGGGGCCGAGCGGGCCCACTTCTGCAGCAACGGGAACGCAACCCTCTGATATAAAACAGGACTGGGGGGTTTCAGGCATCTGAGCTAGAATCTGGGGTGGCCGTTTCCTACCCCTCATTGTGTTACCCACGACAAGCACAGAGCTCTGGGGGCATCTGCCAGGCAGCAGAACCAGGTCCTGAAAGCCAGGATGCCCTCGGGGGTGCTCGGCCTGGGCCTTCCTCGCCCCCCACACGCCTGCAAGCAGCGTGCATCTCACCCAAGGGGGACAGCAGCCCCAAAGGGGCCAAGAGATGCAGCCAGGGCTCCGGTCTGGGCACCCGGGATAGCTGTGCAGTGCACGATGACCTCTTGTCCCAGCTCATGCTGTGCTTGTGTACAGCTGTGTTGCAGCATCTGCCTATACTCAGTTCTGCATTATGCATATTTTTATGCATATATTCAGTTCTGCTTTATCCCCATGTAACTCTCCTACGTGTCTGGCTCCCTGGAGCACTGCGCAGGGGTAGCTGCCACCAAGCAAGGTCTTCAGTATGCCTGCAGTGGTTGTGCATGCCGAGGCGCAGCCCCACCACCCTCGCCCAAGGGCCTCCTTCACAGCACCTTCCTCACTACAAATCTGCCTGGAGCAAAATTCCAGTCCTGCTCAAGTGAGCCACTTCCAGCTCCCTTGGTGGCTCTTTCTAACCTCCAAGCTTTCCTGGGAGAGGCTGTTCTCCAGCATTCCTTCCAACTGATACTGAAGCTGAATCAGATGTGACTTACAGCGATGACTATTAGCTTCCCAACAGCCCTGCTATTCCTTTTAAAGGTCACCCAGAACAACCATCTCCTTTTTTTGCCTCAGTGGAAGAGTGATTAGCACCTAAACCATCAACCTGTAGCTGAATGCTGTGGTTTGGAGAACTGCAATACCCCTCCAAGGAGATGAAATCATTCTTACTACATGGTCACATTCACGTAACGTTCTCAATTAGTTTGGCTTTATTTCGGTATTTGCAGAGAAGACCCTGCACTTCTTGACTGGCAGGAGGGTCAGAGCAGAAAGGTGCTGATCTGGAACAGCCCTTGTGTCTGTATCTTTTTCTGCAGACATTGGGCTTTCACTTTAAATTCTGTCTTCCTTTTAATGTTGCTCAGCTGGATTTAGCTCTATATGAAATGATGACTGCCTTTAAAATAATTTTACAAAAAGCAGCAGCAGCCAGTGCTTAGAAGTGATACCTCAGCTTCCTCTCTTCTCCTTAGTGAGACATGAATTAAAAGCCAGCTTGGGCAGATGTCAAAGGCCAACATAATTTCCCCAGCAGGGAGAAGAGGAAACACACACCTGGAACCAGTGCAGTACCCAACGTGGGGCTGTGTGGGGATGGAGCTGAGCACCCCACACGTACCTTCACGCTGCCATCTGCGTTTTGCCCATGCCAGCCTCACGGCATTGTCACAGCAGTGTCTCACCCTCTCCTTTTGGGGTGGGCGACAGCTGAGGAGGAGGTGGTGATGATGAGCTGCTATGGCTGCAGCCACTTAGCTTGGTGTTGGACGAGAGGCATCGCAGGACCTCATTTATCAGCTCCCCGCAGTGGGGTAGCACAGGGTTGGGGGCAGGCAGGTATGTCTGGAGCCATCGCCGCCCTCTTTGCAGCCCCCACTCTGTTCTTAGCCCCTGCAGACTTCGGGGAGTAGACTCAGACTCAAGTCCCTGAGCTCCATCTTTTGCATAACACTGTTCACAGCCCCGGGAAACAAGAAACCAGTAAGAAATATTATGCTTTAGAACTCAAATAGGGTTCAGCTGGCTGAAGATGAGCTTCAGAGCCTGCTCCAAAGTCTGTGAAGCTGGTGGTAATGCAGACTCCCCGTGAGTTCAGAGGGATGAAGCCCCAAGGGAAGAGCGAGTTGACAGCTGACCTGCTTGCCTCGCAGCACAGGCTGAGAAAGGGAGCTGTAGCACAAATCTCTTTGGTGCATCAAGTTACAGACGAGTCCCCTGATGCTGCAGATGCTACAAGAAAGATGAACATGAGGTCCAGGTCTCCCAGGGTTTTTGGTTGTTTTGCTTTTGCTGAAAGCTGCTGCTACGGGGAGACTCCTTTGCTGAGCTGATTTTGCCCAAGTGTTTGTGCCTCAGAGTGACTTGATTTAGTTAACAAACAAATTACAAACGTGCACAAAATCTTGGCATTTCAGAGCATCCCTGTGCTCATCTATACTCTCCTTGCTAATATTTGCCCATTCCCCTCCCTCTATCCCCAGCCACTCCACTGCTATCAAAGATTTCTTGTCAGACTCTTTCCTTATACTTTAGGCTCACAAACAGCAACTTTTGTTGTTCCCCTGCAGAATGCCAGGATATAAAGGGCAAACCACAGTGCTGATACAAATATCGAATTAGCAACAGCAAACAGGAGCAAAACAAAAAAAAAAGTTTCCACAGGAAAGCCCAGGGACAAAACAACAGGATGTGTTTCTTACCTCCCCGCACCTTCCCAGCCTCTGTTAGCAGTGTTATTTCTGCAGTCCTCAACCAAGGAACAGGGGACCCCGAATACGCTGGAGATCAGTACTGCACCGAGGGCAGAGAACAGCAAAGCAGGAGATCACACAGAGACACTGGGGCTGGGCAGGGCAAGGACTTTCATCATCCAAATTCTAACAATTATTTAAGCGAAGGGGCTCTCCTTCGCTGCTGGGATGGGCTAAGGAGGCACACACAGCCTCGTTTGCTCAGCTGGTGTGGGGTACCCATCACATTGCAGTAACCTGCTGCCTTGCGGTTGTCCTTCCTTGCCCTAACACCTTGTTCTGCACAAGTGCTGGTCTGTGCCTCCAAAATACACGTAACAGAGGTAGAAAAAATGGTGCAAGTTAACCCATTTCTTTTAAAAAAAAATTAAATCTATCATTCTAAAAAAAATCCCTCTTCACAGAATATTATTCATGATAGCCTAACATCTGTTACTTTTTAAGTAGGAGTTTGAAGAAGGTTGTCAGTCCGCAGTTACCCTTCATTAAAATCCTGTAGGTCAATATGGGAATAACTACCCTTTACTGAACAGATATATTATACATACCGATGAAAATTCATCATAAATGAAAAGTCAGGGGCTTTTTTTTCCCCTCCAGCTCTCACAGTATCTTTTAGCATATTGTATAGTACACAGTATGTGTGGTTTCCATTATGGAAAAAATGGTTTGTTGACTGTGACAGGCTGTAATTAGACTGTAATATAAAGCAGGGCCAGTGTAACGTTCCGTGTTCATACGCTGTGCATCACAACGGGATCTCAGTCTTGGTTGCCTGTTCCTCATGCCTGCCCTAATAACCATCATTAACAACAAGAGTGGGTAAAAGCTTTTTGCTTTGCATATACTATACAAAGTCGGCCTACGAGTTCTGTAAAAAGAAAGTGATATTATACTGAGCTTACCAAAACATGAGTGATCCTAAGAAATGAGCTTCTCTCCAACTCCAAATTTGATCAGTGAATTCCAAAAGCATCACAGACAATTCGACCTGGATAAGTGTCGGACCTGTGCATAAATCAAATTAGTTTTGAAGATGCTCCGTTACAAGGCTTCTGGTACTTTCAGCTCCCAGGTAGCGCACGCTTTTCCCCCAAGGTTCCAGAGTTAAGTGCAGTTCCATGAGCCCCTAAGTTAGTTTGGCTTGCAAAAATACAAGTCCATTTTTCTTTTACTCAGACTAGCTTCTGCTTTAATGCTGGACTGGCTCTAAATCCCTGAAAGCGTTGAAGATACCATCAGCTGCCCTGTCTGAGGATGGCCAGAGACACTTCCAGATGGTGGGGGTTGTAAGAGACTGCTAAAGGACAGAATAGTACAGCAGGTACAATTGGAGGGGGGAATTAAAAAATAAAAAAAAAATTAGAGACACAATGTAGGAATAGAAAGAGAGACAATGTTGGATCATGGGAGAGCACACTGGAGCAAAACCCAAAGATGAGTAGAGTCATGAAAGACCTTGAAATTGAGAAACAGCGTAACCTTGGCCACGTGGGAATTCAGAGAGGAGAAATGAGAAGGCCACACTGGAGGAAGCTCAGGTTAGCTGTGTGTTCCCTGGATTGGAGGGAGGTTTTGTGCATACTAGGATGCAAGAGGGAAAGAGGCTGCAACAACCAACACAGGAGATGTTGAAAGAAGCCTTTAGGTGGAAGGAGAGAAACAAATGTGAACGCAATAGGTGGCATCTGAGCGGGGCTGTTCTGATCTCTTCTGAAGAACCAGAGAGGAAGCTGGCGATGAAAGGGCTCTGCTGGGCTTGTTGCTGGTGAAGAACCCCATGTGTGAAGGGTGGAAGCTCTGGAAGGTCGTTTCCCATCTCCGGCTTTCTTTGCTTTCCTCTGCGAGCGGCTGCCATTCAGATGCTGCGATAAAGCAGGTTTCTCATTTGCATTTTCCAAAACAGGCAGATGGTTTGTTTGCTTTTTTAAAATTCTTTCCTATGACCTTGGCTGGAGAAAGCCCACAAATTACTTCTGCTGTTTGGTTTGACCACTCATAGGAAACAGAGAGGGGAACATTTCAGCAGTTCTCAGCCCATGCACATCAGCGGCAGCTGCTCAGTGTCACCCAGGTGTCAGCTCCAAGAACTAAGCCCTTCAAGCAAGCAAGCTTGATACAGAAAAACCACGGCATAGATAGGAAATAGAACATCACATGTGTCTAATTACTGTTCCTCTGCTGCCCTAACGATTAAGAGCAATACTAAATTATCTGCAGGCCATCACCCTCACACCCTGTGTGTGTTCTGAAGGGTTGATTTCACACTCAGAGGGGCACATAAGAAAACAAAGACCCCTGTTTTTTCCAAGGCTTATGAAAGCCCTTGTAGCAGTTTGTTACAGACTATGTCACTGAAAACGCTGCCAAACATTCAAAAGAAACAAGCAAAGATCTGAAAGATCTGCAGAAAATAAAGCCAATCACCGGGGCTAGGATTTTCCGAGGCAAATTAAGTGGGACAACCTTACTGAACAGGAAGAGTGGGACCTAAAATACTGTGAATGTTGCTGTCTTGCTGTGACCAAATTAACTTTTGTGTGACTTAGAATAGACCTGACAACTCCATATGCGAGCCGAAACAGCTTCATACGATGCAAGACACTCTCATTCACTGCCATTAAGAAGGTTTTCTGCCTAACGCAGCCTAACCGCGGGCAAGGTACAGTGCTAATGAGAGAGGACCTTAGTGAAGGGCTGAGGCTACAGAGAACAGACGTCAGACACGAAAAAGCAAAGCTGGGTGTCACGGGCGCAGAGTGTCGTAGGAGGGTGTACTAGATATATTTTCTATTGAAAAACCTACCCTCTTTGTTCAAGGAAACCTGAGCGGTTTCATTTCTCTGCTGCAAATAATTCACTTCCTCCTTCTTCTAGCAGGAGGAAGCTGCGGGGATTTTAGGCAGGAGAACATTAACCCCAGAGAGAGGCCACCTCTGAAGTACACCTACGTACACCAGTCACTCACGGCTGCCTCAGAAACGCCGATTTGCTGCTTGACCTATTTCTAGCTTCAGCAAAGGAGGAGGAGAAAAACAACCCACCATTGATTTTGCAAGTAATTGTTCCGCAGAATAAACCAGCCCAAACCCAGTGCTTATTTTGCTTCCTGGGGATCTGTCAGAGAGGTCACTGGAGAAGTTACAGAGAAGTAGAACAGGAGATAAAGAGGGATGAACTTGCTTTCAGTTCAGGAGGTTGATACTTGCTAAAGCTACCCACCTGCCCTAGATTTCCCCTTCCTGCAAGAGTTTGGTAGGAAAATAAGTCTTATGAAGGGAAAAACCTGTGAATTACAGAGTGGCTTTGATTCCCCAAAGCAGGCTCTGAACAACTTACAAGGGGGAATTGACTCAGGTTGCTCTTGGGGAGATTCTGAATGGACATGAGAAGGAAATTTTTCACAATGAGAACAGTCGACCATTGGAATAGTCTCCCCAGGGAAGTGGTTGACTCCGCCACATTGGACACTTTTAAGACTCAGCTGGACAGGGTGCTGGGCCATCTTGTCTAGACTGTGCTCTCGCCTAGAAAGGTTGGACCAGATGATCCTTGAAGTCCCTTCCAACCTAGGATTCTATGATTGATGATAAATGATAACTTTCCATGCAGGCTCCCAGCCTGAAACACTGCCACGAGCATCCTTTCTCAGTGATGCTCTCTCACAGCCCCTGCCCTTGCCTTCGCTGCTGCCTCAGCTCAGCAAGCTTTCATTGCCCCGGGGCCGCAACAGCTAGGATGTCCTCTGCTGGATAGACAACCAAGCTGAAATCTCCTGCGGCAGCAATGTTTTTGTCCAGCTGGAGGCTCCACAGAGGTAGAAACGCTTGGGGAAGGGGGCCAACCCCCCCCTGTGCTGCACCAGCGCTGGACACAGGTCTCCAAGGAGGTGCCAGCACAAGTGGGCTTGGGCAGGTGGAGGGCAGACATAATTTCTGGCAGGTTTCAGTCAAATGCTTAGACCTTCAATACCTGTTTCTGCAAAGGGCAGAGGCAGAAAAGCAAAGGCTGTCTATAAGATGTAGTTTTCCAAGCTGGTGCAGCACTGCTGGGGTATAAGTCGTGAGGCTTAGCAAATGGTAACATTTAGGGTCTTGTGCATTGACAGAGACTCACAGCACCAGCTGCAGTCACCTCAGAAAGAAGAAAACAAGTGACATCTGCCCACGCAGAGCAAAATGAAATGAGAAGCAGGAGGCAACACCATGACAACACCCAGCAGCTGATTTTTTTTTCTTTTTCTTTTTTTTTTTTTTCAGGACAAGATGAATGCAAGAGCAGCCAGGCTGGGTGAGAGGAGAGGTCTTTCCAGTGCTGCTCCCTGTCCCTGACAGTAGCCACCTTGTAGAGACTGGGAAAGCATGTAGCAAAACTTCCCCAGAACACTTTATCCGAGGATTTGAGGAACTGAAGCCTCCTTCAAGACGTATGGCGGAGGGCTGGAAATGCAAAATTGCCCACACGAGTCCTGTGCTAGGAAGCTTAGAAGTAAAACACCCCTTGAGGCCATAGAGGAAAAGCTGAGGTTCATGGCTACAACATGGCCTTGTGAAATGGCCCTGTGGCAAGGAGCACTGCCGGGAGGCGTGCAGAAGAGGCACTGGAGCAAGCATGATCACTGCCCAGCCAGTGCTTTGCTCTACCAGCTATAGCTGATGCAGCAGGGGGTGCGCACAGGCAGGACATGCTGCACCTATTCCCACCTCTACCTCAAGAAGCCCAGCCCAGCCCCCGGGATCTTGCCCTGGTAAATGCAAGAAAGCTTGAATGCAGCAGGGAAAAAAATTGATCAATTTGCAATGGAAGAGATGGTAAATCAGGCATGCAAGCAAGATGGCAGGGCAGTCGGCTGCTGTTAATGAAGTCCTGGATGAAAGAGATGAGGAAGCAGAACAGCGCACTTTCGCCTGGCTCCTGCAGTTACGCACCCAGAAGCACTGAGCATAATTCAATCGAGCCGCCTGGTTTTGGAGTTGGGAAAACATAGCAAGAGTGCCTAAAATCAGATTCTCCTAGAAAAGAGCGAGGAGAGGGGCTACAGAGAGCAAGTGCGCTGCCTGGAAAGCACTAGCGATGGCTTGCCCTGCGCTCCTGACCACCGCCAGGGAGGGCATTTTGCATCTGGGAGTCGCAGCAACGCAGGGAGAATCCTTAAGCTTTGGCAGCAGAATAATTGAAGATTTCGTAATCCTGGGCCTTTTCCCATGCCTGAGGACAAAATTCTCGATCAGCACCTTGCAATCAAGCCTGCAAGCCTGATGTATCAGGTATGTTTGGTATTCTGAGAGGTGAGGAGGAATTTCGGAGGGGCTGGGGAAACAGCAGTCTCTCCCTAGCCAGAGGCTGTGTCTGCCAGTAAAGGAGATGATGAAAGAGCATCCAGGCTGAAAACAAAGGCAGCTAGGTGGGAAATTCCCCTCATTATAAGCGTTTAAAGAGCACTTTCCTAGTAGGAAAAGGAGATACAGAAAGTAAGCCCTCACCTCCTCCTAAACAGACTTCTTTTTGCCAGCAATTCAAACCCAGAAACTCCCCTTCAAATATTCCCTCTCAGAAACTGGAGTTGTAAAATCTGCAAAGCAGTGATGCATCTCACCTAGGAAGGCAAGGAACCTCTGGAGAGGAATGCTAGGAGGAAGGAGACATCCCACAGGCCATTTCTGCCATCACCAGGTGCCTCCCTGCTGCAAAGCTGCTTGCGCAGAATCCCACCCTGCACAAGGCAGATCTGCCACAGAGCAGTGGGGGGTGAGTCTTTGGGAAGGAATGGAGATAGCCAAAGGATCAGGCCGCGATCCTGTATCCTCTTACGCATGTTTCTCTTATGAGAAGCCTACCTCTGCGGTGGCGCTTTCCTTCTCAAAGAACTGCCTGTCCTTGGACCACCACAGGCATTATGGTGCCATGAAATAGAGGCCATATCTGATGGGTCCCCTCTGCTCTGTGTTGGTTTTGAGTGCCGAGGAGTTCAACAGTGCAAAAAATGTTTCATTCTGAGAGACAGATTAGAGAAAAATCAACATCTAGTGCTATATTCTAGCATCAAAATTAGCAACGGCCATGTTGATCTGTTCAGGTAATATTTATGCATTTAAGTCAGTGGTTAATTTTCAATTAGATCTACACCTCATGAAAAATTGACACACACACAAAAAGTAGTGTCGCTTGAATGTTAAAAAAAAAAAAAGGCAGAGGCATGAGCCCCTTTCTAGTACATGCTTTGCCAGTGTGCGGTGAATGCACACTGAGAGTGGCATTTTCTCCCTGCTGGGGCTGCTGGATCCATCACCTGTGGTTCCCACTGTTGATCCCGGCTGCCAGTCCCAGAGGTGTGCAGTGCTGCTCCACCACCAGTCTGGCCACAAAGGGCTTCGTCACTGGTGTCTACTTACTCATTGGCCCTCAGGGGCTTTCTCAGCTGATGTCAGGCCAACTCCTCATATATAATGTTACATAGGAAAGTAATCTGACTGTATCAGTGGTCCAATCTTGCCACTGTTGCTGTGCAACGTACACGGGAAGCCACTCAAGGAACTGGTACATGACCAAGACCTGAATCATCTCTGGACCATATACCATCTCTGCCATATACCCTTTGTGACCAACCAGCCTGTCTCAGCTCTGCATCAACCAGCCATGGTGCAAACTGGATAAAAGACACCAGAGAAAGACAAGGGTCATTTTGACAGAGGCTTCTTTTAGGCCTTACTGCTTCCTTTTGCTACCGCCTTTTCTATTTTGATCCACCAAAAATGGACTATTGAAGAAAATAAGCATACCATAGCCAGGCAGGGTACAGATCTGGGAGGACAGAGGGACAAGCAGATTATACGTTTGATTACAGTGGGATAGAGACATCAGAGAGATGTGGCCCTGGAAATAATCCTGCACATAAGCTTGGTCCTCCAAGAATACAAGTCAATATTTGCAGAAAATCCCCATGCCCTACATACATCACAGACATCATGCTGGTCCTTTTCATCAGCCTTTTTCACCACTCTCCCAAATGTCCTTTTGCTTATTGTAGTGTGCAGTCTGAGGCTTATGAGCTATGCGGTTGGTGAGTAGTTGAAGTCTGGCCCTCTCTTGGGTCTTCATGCCCTAGTGACCAGTGTGACCAGGCTGCCATGGGGTGATCCAAATCCCACTCTGGGTGGAGAAAGAGCCGCAAGGATCATTAAGACTGCTGCCTCCAGATCACCGTGTGCCCAGGGCACACATGCCTGGCTTAGCCCTATACCATGGAGAAGTATGGGATCACCACTGTTATGGCCCATGGTCCAGGAGTACGAGTTATGACCAGATGTGCAGAGGGTAACCATTCACTTCACACTTATTTGGGTGCAATGAAATACAGGGGAGCCCTCTGGACAGCCTGGGGACCCATCTCCTTTCATGCAATGGGTGTAAGTCACCCCACATACTACCCCTTCCGAGTCCCAGGCTCTCCTCATCCCCCCCATTCCCATGCCCTTGTGCCTCCCTACAACTTCATCAGTCACAGCTAGGTCTTACGCAGTGACTAAGATGGCCGATTTCTTAAACTGTGCCAGGACTGTTGGTAGTGTTCCCATGTAGGGCAGAAGGACCCTAGAGACTCTTTCATGTCTGCATCCTATAGCAAAGACCTATCTGGGAAGTGATAAGATGAGAAAGTTTTTATCAGTTGTTTCCATGACTGCAGATACCGCCTGCCCAGCGCTGTGGTTGCTTTTCCTCTAGAGCTCACAAAGGCTCCAAGGCTATTTTTTTCCCCTTAGGAATGAAAATAAATCACTCCAATCAGCTGCTTTTCCTGAGGTGCTACAAAACAAACGACAGTGGAAATGTTATCATTTGTAACAGATTTAGCCTGCAGGACCATGTGTTAATTTAAATTTTAACATTTAAAAATAGTTTCCCGTGGCACCGTGTAAATACAAGGTATGGCCAGCACAAGCAGATACAAATTGAGTGAAGCTATATTGCTTGAAGTTATTTATTTCTGCATTTGACAGCTACTGATGAAAGCTCGCCTCATTACTCCTCCGTGCCCCCTGTGCATTCAGGACACTGGAGTGACTCCGAGAGAAGGAAGAGCGTGCAGGAGACATTACCATCTTCATGATTACACTGATGCCTCTCTCTATCACACCTGCTTGCCACCCAAATATCTGGGAGGAATAAAACATTTACTGTCTTGTCAAACCAATTTGGCCCGATTCATACCACTGCCGGAATTGTAGCAGTCCCTAAGAGCCCAGGGATGCCATCATTGCGCTCCCATTTTCTGTGCTACCATTACAACTTGGTGATACAGGCTTGACGGGACAGCAAAACAGGGTTTAAATCCACTATCTTCTCAAAAAAAATAAGAAAAAATAATCAAAAAATCAAAACAAAAAACCCAAACCACCAGCTGTTTTTCTCTGGAAGCTGTGAACTAGAAGGGGGAACCTGCAAATATTTTGTGTCATCCCCCCCCAAATAAACTTTAATACACCTGTCCAGCTGTTTAAATAAAGATGCACAAGAGAGGCTCTTGCCTGCTCAAAATTCAAAGCCTGCTCCTGAGGTGGAGGTCATGCATACCAGGGGCAGAGGCACCCCGGGAGCATCCAGCCTCCCTGCTCCCTGCTCTGCCTTCCGAGAGCCGTGGCAGCGGCCGGCTGGCCGGGGCCAGCGCTGTGGGAAGGGATCCCACTTACACTGGCCCCAGTCCTTGCCCCTGGAACCGCTGCCTGCAGGGCATCGGCTGGGCTTTGCTAATCACACGCCCTTCAGACTGGCAGGCTGGCCAAAACTGAACAGGTTTAAGCCACCTCCCTAAGCAGAAGCTATCATTCCTCCAGATGCCAAGGCCTTGCCCTCTAAGACTATCACAGCTTCTCAAATAATAGGTTTCTCCTCCTCCTCTTCCCTTGTCCGCAGAAGTGATACTTTCCTAAAATACAAATACTTTACTAAAGTACTTGGCTTTAGTCCGGCCTGGTACAAACCAGCTCAGGCCCACACAGTTAAGTCTTGCCGAACTTACACAAAACTGAGAGCAGGATCCAGTAAGTAGCAATCAATGAATCAATTTGTCCCCTTAAAACAGAGCTACTAAATAGCAAAATGAACACAGTCGATGCCTTTATACAGGCTGAGGAGAAGCAAGAACCAAGGAAACAAAGACTGCATGGAAGAGGTGCTAGGTCCTACCTCGTGGGAGCTTAGAAAACAAAGCAGGGAGCTGGAGAAGCCAGGAGTTGCCTTTGCAAGGAGAAAGGCTGCAGCACACAAAGCAAGGTGTGCTCAGAAATACAGGGATTTCTCCCCCTTCCCCATTTCACAGAGGGGTGCCTGATCAAGGAAAACAGAAGGAGATCTACCCGAGCATTTCCCCACTGCACCTCGTTGGATATGTGCTCCTCACACCGTGACTTTTTTGCCTATGCTCTGTCTTCCCCACCGACCGTGCTGCCTGGTATAGCCAGATGACATCCGAGGGCTGCTGCCCTGTGACAGCATCGTTATCTTTTGGGAGATAATGACACAGGAGGAGGGAAGGGGAGACGCAGCAACCTGAAAGACTGACTGTCAGGGCCCGGAACAAGTTCTCAGGCCTGGCATTTAGGAAAATTCTATTTCTGATGTGAATGAAACTAGATCTAGAAATAGAAGAAGAAAAGATACAGAAGCCCTCATCATCCATCTTAGAGGCTGGCTTTTCAGAGAAACCAACTTTTAGGGTCATGGACTCATCTGCCAGGTGGCACATCTTTTTTCACTGAATCCTTACCACAGATGGGCTTTTAGATGAATTTGTTAAAAACCCCCAAAACAAAACAAAACCACGCCCAAACCCCCAAACCACACACTGAGTCTCACATGTCTACATGCCAGAAAAAAACATCATGAACGTCAAAGGCTTGTCATTTCACATCTTCCTTAAAAATAGAGGTTCTCTCGTAATCCTACAACATAAGGAATGAGAGAAACGATAGGTTTATACTAGAACAAAAGTTTTTGTTAGTTTGCTTGCCCATTTTTGTGAGTCAGAGCAGCTACTGAAGAACAGGCAAAATGTTTTGGTCTTATGTATCCTACATTCGGAGCACAAAGGGCAATGGTAGGGCATCCAGAGCCACGTTAGCTGCGATGTAGTTACGGTTCCATAGGATCATCCCAAATGTTTGCTGGAAGTTGCATTTTTTTATTCACATCTTATTTCTTTTTAATGCTTAAGAAAAGACAGTACTGCAAAAGCTAGAGGAGAAGAGAGAGCGGTCACACTCCCCTCCTCTCCAGGCTGTTCCCACGGTCAGCAAGGAATTGCCATACTTACCCATGTCCTTATTTAACGCTCCAGTCACTCTTCACACTCCTTTGCAGGAGACGCTGGGGCTTTGCAGCAGGTCTACCAGCGGGCGCACCTGGCCTCAAGTGCACTGTGAAGGAATACAAACACCAGCTAATTAAATCTATTGTTAAAATAATTTGTTTCTTGCTGGGGCCGAGTCATCTGAAAGTGTTTGAACAAGACGGGTTTCATTTCTGAGGGCAGACTGCCATCTTCACTCAGGAACTCCTCACCCTCCTCGCTTCTGTTGTTTTAAAGTACAGATCAGCAGCAGAGAAAGGATTCATATGGAAATAACAGTAAAAAAAAAAAATCCAAGGCCAAAACACTGAATTCTCCCTTAGAAAGAGCAGTGTTTGGCAGGAAAAATCTGTGATTTAGCTAGGCAGCTTGAGCTCCTAGAATACACGGCAGAGGCGAGCAATGAAATCTGCAGCGCACAAATCATAAAGGCCTATTTCCAAGGAACACCTGCCCCCAAGAGGGCACTCTGATATTATATATACTCCGTGGCTTGTGAGCACCCAGCGCCTGAGCAGTGGGGCGCAGGCGTGCCCATCCTCCTGCCCCAGCCCGAGCCACCATGCCCGGCCTCCACGCTCCACAGCGACCATCAGCAAATCAATGGGAATGCCCGGCGCCTGCTTTCAGTGGATTTATTTCCCTTTTAGGGAAACATGCAAGCAGGAAAGTGGCAAAAAAAAGCTCAGTTTTTCTGGAAAGCAAAGCAACAAGTGTAATGCAAGGTCTTCTGCTACTTGTGGGAGCAGATCTGTATTCACTGCCCATCTAAACTGTCCGTCCTTTTGTCCCTGCACATGGTGGGCCTCAGCCTGCTTTGGCTGTTTTCCTCTCAGGGACACAACTAGTTTCTTGCTTGGTTTCTCAGGCAGTTTCTTCCAATCCCACAAAACCCTGTCCAGTTAGATGTTGGATGGAGTAGACTTCAGCAAACCTCAGAATAGTCCCTGTAGCTGCATCTAGCTTTGTTCCCAAGGTGCCCGACTCCCTCCCTCTTTGACATGCGCATACCCACACCAACTATCCAGCCCAAGATTACTTCCTTCTGCTACTTAATGTTTGTATTTACTGATCTTCCAAGTCTCAGCCTAAGTTTTCTCATGAATCTTGACAGCTCTGAAGCTTTTTGGTTCACATACTGAGCCCATTCTCTCCTTTAACTCCAGCCCTGCCAGACTGTGGTACAGGGCTGGTTCCTGCAGGGCTAACCCGACCTGTGGGAGAAGCCATCCCAGTGGTGATCTGAGCACCTTCAGGAAGCACTCTAGCACACGACTTCAGAGCAACTCATGAAATCAGCCCCGACAACTTCCATTTAAAGGCATTTAAACATCTGACCCGTAGCCATACCACTTTGCCATCGACTTTCCAACTCCATGTACCATAGACTGTCATAGCCTAATTACAGGCCAAATTCTGTGGTCCTTAACTGGCCACCAATTAATTACAATAGGTGCCAGACAACTGAATCTCTTTCTGAATATATAAAGCTTTGTGATTAGGTTCTCCACAGGCAGATGAGTAAATCAGCATGAGGAAGAAATTCAAGTATCATTCATTTGGGATAGTTAACCACAAAGCACTTACCTGCTTTTCTAACTTAATTGCATTTGGATTTAATGGTCATAACTTGACGCAGCAAGAAAAGCTTCTCATTTCCCAACTTTTCTCTTGACCCTCATCACCACCCATTTCCAACTCCATTTCCGCTAACCCAAGAGGCACTTGCTGTGGCTTCTGAAATCTGCCTTGCTTAAAGCCTCCCTGGAAGCCCCCTCCCTCCTGTTCGGCAGCCAGTCGTGACAAAAGACCGGCTAGCTCTGCCTAGGGACAGAGAGAGCAGGCATGCAAATATAGGTAAGTGAGTCAACAGCTGTGGCAGGCATTTAGTCTTTCAGCTATGAAAGGAGATCTGTTGATGCTGAAGCAGCAAGGAGAGCGGAGAAGTCTTCCCTGGTCTTGGGAGATGTGCAGCACTGAGCCCCTGTTCCTTACCCACACCTTTCTTACAGGCTGCTCAGGGCCGAGGGGGTATCTCAGCAGGCCTGCTGGGCTCTTTCCCTGGCCTTAAGGAGGGGCAGGAAAAGCAAGCTTAGACACTTGTCTCGACTGTCAATGCTGCACAGCCCTTCCCTTTGGCTGGTGAGGACGTTTGGAGGATCTCCCCAGTAAGTGCACAGGAATCAGCCACTTGAAGGCCTAGCCAAGCGTCTGCAGCACCAGCCAAGCAAGAAAAAGCTTCCCAGCTCTCGGAAGGGAGGTGGTGGGAAGGAAGCACCTGAATGAAGACATAAGGAGATCGACATCTCAGCCAGGAAAGGGCTGTGGTGAGCTCATGAGGCTGAGTCCCCCTGCTGCTCCCAGCTCTCCCTCAGCCATGCCTCCCACCACTCCGCAGGCATTCCGGCACCAAAAAGGAAAAGCTTGCCTCCCTATGCAGCTGGTTTTCCTCAGCTCTGATGAGCCAGGCATGACTTTCCACAAGGATGGAGGCATAAGATCTCACTCTTCTTTCCCCCCCCCCCCTTTCCCAAAGGGTCTCTGGTGCAAAGCCTGCAAACAGCAGACCTGCCAGGGGAGTCCTCCTGCCTCCCAAGCAACCAGCTCACTAAAGCCTGCTTAGTCGCTTTTGTCTCCCACTCCACTCTAGCTTATTGCCTTCAGGTTTGACATTCTTGGCAGGTGCAGCCTGGCGATACCAGCTGCAAAATCATGTTTGCAGACCAATCCATTAGCTCTTTCCATCCTACAACTCCTTTGGCATCTACTGAGGCACTCACCAGCTGCCCAAGAGGTGGTGCTGTGGCCTATTGCCATATATCCATTCCCTCTGATGGCTTACAAGCCCATTTTATGTCCCTCACACAGTTTAAATTCTCATTTACATGAAGAGATGTTTCTGGCACACAAGGCACGCCAGCCTCAGGTTTCTCTTCGGTGTCTGAACAACTTTGGTTAATCAAATGGACATCCATAGTGTTTTCTGTTTGGTGTTCCTCTCATCCTGCTGAATGAGGAGACCTCTTACTAGTCCTGCAACTAGCTTCACTAGTTTATTCTCTTTGAACAAGAGGCTAAGGGCAAGATCAAATGTCAAACAGCTGCGAGGATCACAGCTGCTTCTGAACACCTGGAATGTGAGGTCCCAAATCTCCTTATCTACCAGAGGAATAAAAAAACCCAACACAGCTAGAGTATTTTAACCAAACACTAGTCCCTGAGGCATGAGAGGAAAGAAAGAAAGAAAAGAAAAAGCAGCACATTACCACGCACAGCTTGCTGGCCACCTGCAACTTTGGTTTTCTCCATTGCCAACGCTGCTGTTGCTGCCAGTAAGAAGCCATGAGATCATGGCCAAATTCAGGCTGCAGCTGTAGGTACGCACACAGCTTCATAAAGCATTCAGAGACACGACTTTGAAGTTAGTTTTGTACCTTCAACTTTCCAGGTCCATTTAATACCGGTGCCTAAAATAACCTCACGGACAGCTTGATTTTGCAGGAAAGGATCTAGGGCAACGACAGCAATTCAGGTCCTGAGGCAGCTTGGCTTTCGTGTACTTTTCATGGATTCTGCCCCATTTTTCCAACTGCTCAGACATCACACGGGCCAGCGATCCATTACCTTTAAATAGCTCAATGAATAGTACTTGGCAAGTAAGGGGCAAATAACGTCACTAGAGAAAATGAGAGTACTTGCCAACAGCGTAATTTTCTTTACAGGCTATGCCCTGTCTGATGAGCGTCTATACCTGTCACAAATCAGCCTCACCTCTGCTTGTTCCCTTTGGAAACACTCCTCTCCCCCGAGAGGGTACTATGGCTCCATGGGACTACAGAGCAATTCTTGCCTGCAAAATTTTCTTCAGCACCTGCGTGAACTCCTTGCAACATCCAAGTGGATGGAAAACAGTGCTACAGGCAGTGGGTTTCTTTTCAGTTCAGTGTTCTCTGTGAAAGTAAAACAACTATATTAAAAAAACCCCAAACAACCAACAAATACAGGATAAAATATGGAAAGCTTTTGTTTAAAGAGCTCTCTTTACCCCTTGCTGGCAAGATGATGCTGGTAACTTCAGTATCTGCTAGGAAGAATTGTGGTTAACTTTTGCACTATCTATAACGAGGTAGTCAAGCAAAAAATACTACCATTCATTATTTTTACTTCTTGTGCAGCTGTTTGCCCATTCCCGCATTCACAGGGTGCTGAGCAATAAAGTCTGGCCATAAACCGGCCACAAAGTGGGACATGTAGGAATTACTTGACCGGTCTTGGAAGTTACAACCCCTGGGCAAAATATCTCTCTGCTTGTATGGAAATAGAGGTATTTAAAGAAATCTCAGGGGCTCTGTGCAAGTACAGAGGTCATTCTACACGTTGTAACTTACAGCCTCATGGCGTAATGTATAAAACTACAGTTTGTTTTGGCTTCTAGGCCATCTGCATTAACAGGAGTTATATTTCAGTACACTTGTTCCAGCAGGACCCACATTACACTCAACAGCTTTTGCTCACATGAGAAGGTGACAGAGCACTGGAACAGGCTGCCCAGGGGGGTTGTGGAGTCTCCTTCTCTGGAGATATTCAAAGCCCGCCTGCACGATGTCCTGTGCAACCTGCTCTAGGTGAGCCTGCTTTAGCAGGGGGGTTGGACTAGATGATCTCCTGAGGTCCCTTCCAACCCCTGCCATTCTGTGATTCTGTGATTCCCTGCCCCAGAGGTGTCAATCTGTCATCGGATCAATGACCAGCACTCCAGGCCCATGTGGCCGCCCTGCCCTTTATGCCCCCATGCCAGCGGGGGGACTCCCTGCAGCCCTGCCCCGATGGATCAGGTCACAGGACAGGGGACTTTGGGGATGGTGGAATCACAGGGAAGAGGGAGAAGTTTCCAAAAAGTACATGCTCTAATGGCCCTCCTGTTAGCTCAGTTGCTGGCCGTACTGCGTGGCAGCTCGTATCTCAGTCCAGTAATTATACTCATGTAGTACTGCCTTGCTAGTACTGCCTTGCTGAGGTTCGGCAAGAAGGCAGCCACCCCAAAAAGGCACAGCACAGGCATGTTTGATTAACCCCAATGTTCAGCAGCAGACTGGTGATTTCCCAGCTATCAATCCCAGCACAGCCAGGATTTTCCTGCAAGAGAAGACCTAATTATTAGTGAAAAAAAAATAATCTATGGGATGACACAGAAAGAAAAATATCCTCCTCTGTTACGTCTCATGGCTTGTTCATTCTTCTCTGGTAGCTGTGTACAGAGCAGAATGTTGGAGACCTTCAGCTGAGGTAGCATCTCAGCAAGGTGAGTTACCCCCTTGGGAACGCCACCCTATGTAACTGCACTGCACCCAGGACCCAGGCAAGGTTAACTCAGAGCTCCTCTTGCCTTTGGTTAGAGCGATGCCCAGCGCAGCTTGGTCTCTGATGAGCAGTCCAGCCCTGGTTGGTGCAGTATTCACCCTGGGTGAACTTACCCAGGCAGGTACATTGATCTTAAAGGTCTTTTCCAACCTAAACGATTCTATGATTAGCTTATGCTGCATTTGAAACAGGTGAGCTGCTTCTGGGGCACCTGGCAGCTCTCTGGAGTCCCTGCAGTGCGTTGTCCTTCGGGATTTGATCAAGGCTTTGGTAGAGGAGCTGACCGCGTGTTAGGCTGATGCATGACCACGCCGCTGGTGTCGGAAAACATCCTCATAATGAAAACCCTGATGGTGAGCTCCAATAATTGATATCTTTCCAGATCACATCCTCTTTGCTCAAGTACCAGATTGACCAAAGTAGTAATTGCTGCCTGATTTCTAATTGCGCTCATTTACAAGAGCAATGGAACAAGTCATTTCTACAAACACAGCTTTGATATAAAAAAAAAATGTACCAGAAAGATCAGAAGATCAGCATCCTTTTAATAGGTTAGTACTGAGTACCCTACTAATGTATATTGGTGTCACCTAAATATTTATATCACAGGTAGCAGTACTGGAGGTGGAGGAATTGAAAGCAAAAGAGATTTTCAGTACATTTTTATACCAATAAATGTTGAGCCAGCAGCTAACAAGGCAAAAATATGTTTCTCTGATATCCAAGCACAGCACGAAAAGCTGAGCTCAGTTACCTTTCCTCCTCCTCTGCCTGACAGCATCCTGCCAAACCGAAACCTCTCCTTCATGCCTCTGGCGGGCCGTGGAGCTTTTTGCAGCAGTCCCAGGCCATGCTGCAAGCCATGGGTCAGGACCCCAGAGGCTCGCAGTACGGATGTCTGCAGCCCTGGTGGCTTGCAGGGGTTTAGCCTGGAGCGTACAGGAGGGGGAGCGTCTGCAACGATAGCTGCTGCGTCCCCCGTTTCACCGGAGCTTTCATCTCTGTCGCCTGCAAGGCACCACACAAGCCCTTCAGCCCCCAGGGTGCTCCTGCAGCATCTACCCACGCAGTGCATTTTCTGGGCTCAGAGGAAGACTTACTGAATAATTTCTGAGTCTGAAACCATCCACCATAGCCAGTCTTGCCCAAAACCTCCCAAAAACGACAAGCTCCCTCGAGTAGATGGGGAGTTACCAGCAATGCGGGACTCCACAACATTACTCCTTACCACCTCCACGTGGTTCGTAGCCGCCGCTTCGTTTTTTTCCACTGTGGTTTGGGCAACACCTCTTCTGCTTATGTTATTACAGGAGGCTTCAGAGAGGTTTCCCATAAATGAGGATTTTACCTGCAGGCTTTGGGAACACATCTATAACACGTGAACTCGTGTTCCTGTTTTAAAAGATACTCTGAGCATCAGCCAAACCCCTGTAGATAGCTGCACGCACATCTTTCTACCCATCTGAGCATGTGATAACGGCATTTTCCAGAGGTGCTCCGGTAGCAAGCGGGCAAGGGAGGCCTGGCCTAAGCATTTTCCCTTGTAAAAATGCCCACGTTGGTTCAGTTACGTTTAGCCACCTCAAAGTTCCCGGTTCCTATGAAAAGTCCATCTCAGACCTCCGCTAAGTCACTGTGGTTATGACTCATGGGCTAAACAGAAGTGCCAGGAAATCATGTGTATCCAGCAAAATGGCTTTCTGCATCTGGCCTACTGATTGCTAGGCGGGATTTTTTTTGTGTTTAAGTAACAGCAGTTTATGAACAGGAACTCCTGGAAATGGCTTCTTGCTGAACCGCTTCAGAAGTAAGAAATCTGGGGTCATTTAGTTGATGGCCCAAACAGATAGGGAGCGTTGGCTGGGTCACGTCCAGCACCTCTGCATGCGCACAGCATTCCCTCTGTTCAACCTCCTTACAGACATCAGCCCCAGGCAAGGTCCTTGCCATCATATTGGGCCTCCGCAGTCTTCGGAGGAGATAAGGATGGACCTGAGGACCTTCCTCAGGGGTCAGCAGGGTAGCCGCTGCGCAGGACCAAATCCTCCATCATGCAACCTACGTGGTGTTTGCCTGACCTTTTGAGAGCATGCCTGGCGATGTGTGCCCAGTACATGCCTGGTGATACATGCCTGATGCATGCCTGGCAACTTGCGTTCAACCACAGCACATTGGATTCCCCTACTTCAACTTGCCTGTAGAAACAGCATCTTAAGTGGGAAAGTGGCTTGGTTTTGACCCGCAACTTCCACAGCAGATAAAGCTTGACACGATGATTACTTGCCCTTAGAAGTCAGGGCAAAGCTCACCCGCAGCACATATAGAACTACGTTTTCAGGTTTTAATCAATTTAGTTTCCTCAAGTGACTTCAGAACATGGACAAGGTGGACTCATGAGGAAGATTTTCTTCCATCTTTGGCCGAGTCTCATTCCTCTTTAGAACTGATTTGCAGAATGAAACATATATTCAAAAATTAAAAATAGCATTTGGGTTGGTATTTGGGAAGACGGACATTTTGTGGTCCTAGGCTCCTTTTACAGGCTGGAAGGGAAACGCAGGCTCCACAGGGAGGACAGGATCCTCGAGAAGCTTAAAAAACCAGCACAAAGCAGAAGGAACTGTTCATGACAGCCAAGGACACGGCACCCGGAGGAAGGAGATGACACTGGCCTGAAACGCAGCATGCAATGGGAGGGACACTTTGCTCCGGCGTGGATGTTGCGACCCAGCCCAGCTGCCCTCTGCTCCTGCCCCGTGCTTAATTCGACTGTCACCTGATAGCGACTACAACTGACTAAAAAGCATTTAAAATCTAAATTACAGAAGCTTTATGAAGGATCTCTGTTCTCACTTCTTCTCTATAAGCCTCCAAAATATCATTCTGATAAAAATACAGGGAGAGCAATTCCAAGTTCAAGAAACTGAAAAGATGTTTCCTCTGAAAGATGCATTCAAAGTTCCCCATCCACACCACACGAAGTCGGTTGGACTTGATGATCTTAAAGGTCTTTTCCAATCTAAACAGTTCTATGATTCTATGAAAGTCAGAAAGCCTGCCTAGAAAAATAGCTCCCTGCACCATCATAATAAAAAAGAAAATATTTACAGCCAGCCAAGGTGGTTTGCAGTTAGGGACGGTAGAAATCACTCCTTGGTAGCACTCTGTGCAGTTCTCATTTTAATATAACTAATAGCCTGCAGAAAATTGGTATAGGTCCCCAAATGGATTCCTCATCCCAGAAAGCTGACATGTAAACTCATCATCCGAAGAACCCTGTTTTGAAAACTCAAGCGAAGAGGCGGAAAAGGTAAAAACTCTCAAATATCCACCCGTGGGAGTTCCCCCCAGTGTGTGCATGGGACACGGCCTGGTGGAACCCCCGTAAGCAGAGGGGCCCCAGAAGACACCCTTGTCATCTCACAAAGGCGTTGCCACACAACACTCCACCCCACCACAATACCTGGGAGGAGCCCTGGAGGCCACAGAGGTGCCCGTGGGACCATGGGGGAGAGCAAAGGCCAACAGCTGCCACACACCATATATTATAGCTTTCAAACCCTGGAGCAAAACACCAGCTTCGATTAAGCCCATCGGGATCACACATGATGCCAAAAACCGATGCAGGAGAGAAGCAACTTTGTGAGCTGGGCTACCGGCTGGGTCACACGTTAGGGGAGGGCAGCTTCTCCAAGGTGAAAGCAGCTACCTCCAGCAAACACAAGGGCCCCTTAGCCATCAAGGTGGTGGACCGGCAACGGGCACCCCCAGGTTTCGTGTACAAGTTTCTGCCCCGGGAAGTCTCCATCATGCGCAAGATCCGGCACCCCAACATCGTGCGCATCTTTGAGCTTATCGAGGTCTGCAATGGGAAGCTGTACATCGTGATGGAGGCGGCAGCCACCGACCTGCTGCAGCTGGTGCAGCAGCTGGGGAAGCTGCCCTGCGTCCCCAAGGCCCGGGACATCTTTGCACAGGTGGTGGGGGCCGTCCGCTACCTGCATGACCGCAACTTGGTGCACCGGGATCTCAAGTGTGAGAACGTGCTGCTCACCGCTGATGGCCGCCGGGCCAAACTCAGTGACTTCGATTTTAGCAAGGAGGCCAACAGCTACCCAGACCTGAGCACCACATTCTGCGGGTCAGCAGCCTATGCTTCCCCAGAGGTGCTGATGGGCATCCCCTACGACGCCAAGAAGTACGACATGTGGAGCCTGGGGGTGATGCTCTACATGATGGTGACCGGCTACATGCCCTTTGATGATACCCACATCCGCAGCATGCCCCAGCAGCAGAAGAAAGGGGTGCTGTACCCCGAGGGGCTGCCCCCACTGCCGGAGCCCTGCCAAGCGCTCATTGCCCAGCTGCTCCAGTTTAGCCCGTCCTCCCGGCCCAGCGTGGGGCAGGTGGCCAAGAACAGCTGGCTGAAGGGGGACATCTGAATGAGGAAGCCCTCCCCAGAGATCCCGGGAGAGCAGTAACACTTTAATGCAATCAATGCTGTAGTGGAAAAGCATTTCTGTGGTTTATTGATCGTTTGGAACACTAGGGTACCTGTGTGTGGAGCTGACTGAACTTCAAGCACCGGCGAGACCATGTGCTCTCAGAAGGTGGTCAGATCCCTCCGCAAAGGAGACACATGAGCCTGCTGCGGGTTGGGTTTCAAGACCCAATGACCATGCTGAGCTAGCGGTGAGAGCAAAGCATGGGGCTGCTTACACCAGCCATGACCACCTGATCGCAGGGTGGACCTGCACCCCCTGTCAGGCAGGTCAGGGCTCTCCCAATGGAGCCAGCATGGCCAGAGCAGGGTGGCGAGGTGCGAGGTGCAAGGTGCAGCAGCACAGTCGTTTGTGTTGCCTGCTCCCTAGTACATGTAATGAGTGCCGAAACTCCCATGCAGCCACCTCTCTCTGCTGCTCCCCACCCTTCGCCACCCTAGGCACAGGGCACTGCCCAGGACTGCAGGAGGAAAGCTGTTCTCACATGGGTCTTGGCTTGTCCTCAACCTTGTTCACCACTAAACTGTATTTGAGCTGGTGGGAGTGGAGAAGTAGTGGTCCTGCAAATCAGTACTGCAGAGAAAATTTTCACATTTTTTTATACCACCGTTTAGATCTCTCAGTGATGTTCACAGTCCAAATTCACAGCGGGATCTTTGCAGGCAACTGGGCAGCATTACCGAGCCAAAGGTTTTGGTGTGTGTTGGAGATCCACACCTTACGTTCAACTACATCTTTCAGATATTGATTCTTATCAACATTTGAAATCTCTACCAAAAGACATTTGATAAGAGAGAAATGCCACTGGCCGTGGAGAACCTGAAATGGGAAAGATAATGATATAAAGGAGAGCTGCTTTGCTAACACCTGCTGTCCAGCTTCAGTGTAGAAAGTTACCGAATAGTCGGAATGCAACCCCCAAAATCTACTACAGCTCCCTACTGGCAAGTCCCATTTTCAAAGGGTCAGTTAAAGATAGAGGCTTGCATCTGAAATGTGCTTCCATCAGTCATTTCAAATCCCCTTCAAATCCGACAATTCAAACAATAGCTTCCACTGAAACTGAAGTCAAGCAGAGTTCCAGTTTGGTGGTCCGCCAGGTTTCGTGTTGCTGGTGCCACGTGCACACAACGCAGCCCTGGCAGCAGCTCCCACAGCCAGGCTACGTCTTACACAAACAAACCAGTGCACATGGTTCTGCTGGAAGAGAAGGAAGCATCTTTGGTACAGCAAGTCTTTGGGGTCTGTTAAAAGCAGCAGTTTAAGTAGAACAAGATGTGGCAGCAGAGCCAGCCCAAGGCTTTTCAGCACACAGGCTAAGGTGAATTTTACCACCCCCAGAATGACGATTTATTTTTTTTTCCTCCTTGCAGCTGCAAAATAAAACTTCATAGCAGCAGCAGAGTCCAAAGTAAGACAGAGTAAGGGATGGGAAGGGTGTCTTGGGGCCATCCATGGCTGTGGAAACAGGCTTGGGAAGGATCAGGAGGATGCTCGGGATGGAAAAGGAGAGAAGTCGTAAGGATGCGGGAAGCATGGAAGCAGATTTTAGGGTAGTGAGATTTTCAGCAAGGCTCAACTCTCTTTTTCCTACTTGCCTTCTGACCACCCTGTCAGCCTCACCCCTTTCCAAAGCCACCACCTTCCTTTGGGAGAGCTCCCCAGTCCATACCCCAGGATATCCAGATACCTTCTCATCTTCATCCCCCGCCTCACTCCAGCCCCTCCAAGTACCTCCCCACAACCAGGGAAGCAGAAACCTGGTGCCAGACCTGCTGCTATGGTATTGCCTCTCCTTTTGCTTTCTTTACATTTTCTTTCGTTAAACACAAAGCCAATATAAAATGAGTTGTTCTAAACCCCAGACCTTCTTAATCTCCCCTCAGCACCACATTCTCCTAAACAATTGCATCTGTTGAGGATGCGAGTTGGGACAGATGACTAATGTTTTGCAGGTATGTACCCCCTTGAGTGGCTTGGGAAGGCAGCCGGGGTTCAAGTGGCAAGCGGAATGAGCCACAGGAGGCTCGTAAGGCTGCCCCACAGCCCTCACCCCCTCCACGCAGGCGGCAATCTGACCGGGCCCAGTACCAATGGTCTCAGAGCAGTCCCAAGACTGTGAAAATAGTCCATTACAAGTCTAATTATGCAGATTAAAAGTAAAAATCACCATTAAAGACTCTGAACCAATTCTTACCTAATTTACACCCAATGGAAAATCAGGTTTGAAGAGGAGCAGGACCAGAGGCATTGAGCAGGCTGGGGAGGAGTCTCCTCGGCCGTGCCCCAGCAGCGGGGCCAGGGGCACGCTCTGCGAGCATCCCTTCCCTCCTCGCTCCGCACCGGAGGGACTCCTGAGGTCCCTGTGCGTGCTAAGCCTGCCACTTCCCTGGGCTTATTTCATAGAATCATAGAATTGTTTAGGTTGGAAAAGACCTTTAAGATCATCAAGTCCAAAAATTTCCTCACAGGAGGGTAGAAATGCTTTTTAACCTTCCCAGGAGGCGCACAGCCAATGGAAGTGCCCCTTCCCTGACTTGTGGCAGATGAGCCCCGCTATCCTGGCCATGAATCACAGCGCCCTGCATTTATGGGAGAGCCCTTGAACTTTGAACGAGCACCCGTGGGAGGCATAAACAGCTACGCTGGGTTATCAATATCCCGGTCAGTCCCTCCGGAGCCATTCTGCAATGTGACTCTGTCCTCCCTCAGGCTGTTCATAACGTACTGGCGTGCTACGACCTGAAAATGAAGGGTTCCATCGTAATATCAGCACCAAATAAGTAACTTTCTACGGGAAAGCTGATCGCCATGCAAGATACACAATAAATATACTTTATTTCATCCTTCTTCAAGGACAAGAAGGGACTGCATAAGGCAGCTCTGCCTATGCCACCACCTAGCTCCCCTTGGCTTACTACATGGTCTGAGCATTACCCTGTCCGTAGCCCTGTCATCAGCTGTTGTCACGCCCTATGTCACCCGACGGCCTTACACTGTCTTCCAGATTTTTAAACCCATATCTTGCAATCAGCTAGAGGGACTCTCAGAAGGATGCTCAGTGGAATAAATTGTTTGGTATTTTCTCGAGATATTGCCTAAGCACCTTGAAGCTATTTTACCCCATTTAATCTGAGAAGAGCGTTAATTATTTCAAAGACATCTCCCGGGCTTTTAGTATAGCTTTCCGCCCACTGTTCCTTTGCCCAAATTCAGTATCACCTTCCTTGAAATACACTTTATTTCAGGTAAGTGAAAGGAAGGGAGACAATTCACTGCATGTTGATGCTGAAGCTCCCTTTTCAGCTAAGCAAAATTCACTTCCAAGATTTTAGGTCATCACTGATGTGTCTGATAAGCTTTAGGACTCAGCTACTTAAAAGTCTACATGTTACAAAACTCTGGAGAGAAGTATATTCATGAAGTGTGGGAAAATACTGCTGAGTAATCAAACACCTCGTGTATTCCCGCATTAACTCTCTCTCAGGGCTGTACGTTCCTGCCTACAGCGAAGCTGGGCTGCCCAGCCTGCAGCTAACGACCTGCTTTAATTACCCATGGCCGAGCCAGCAGGGGCCGGTTGGGCCAGGGACATACCTGAGCGACCCCACCACACTGGGGAGGCAAAGCTTTCAACAGGCAATTTAGCAAATAAATATACCTCACTCTGCTTGAATACATTAACCTTTCCCTAATTGCAGTCTTTAGTGCTAGCAGCCTTTTATCCAGCTACCTAGTGTCCTCCTCTCCCTTTTCAAACCCTACGCTCTCCCAAGTTACGGCTCTCCCATGCTCTTGAGCACCTCTTAACCCTTCTCCAGTTTAAGATCTCCTCCTCTTCTCTTTTCATAGTCCATCGCTCTGCGGGTCTCTACACTTACTCATCTGTTGAAAGAGATAGGGAAGGAGAAAGGGGGAAAATATTTTCCCGTCTTGAGCCATTTGATTATATTAAGTATAATTTTTAAAAATCTAACAAGAGGTTCTTGCCAAAGGACAGGATCCAAAAGCTCTTTGTGTGCATATTTTTCCTTGCAGACAAGAAGCTTTCTGTGAAGAATATTTTCATTTTCACAGCACCTAGCAAACATTAATCCTCACACTAGCACCAAGAGGTAAATATTATTCTCCCCATGTTATAGTGAGCAGACTAAGTGGCTTACCTCAAGCCAAGAGGATTTCATTTTACATTACAGTTTAAAACTTCCCTGGCCTCCAGTCTTCTGGTCAGATCATGACTCTTGTCTTGAAACGATAATAAATTCAACAATATTTGATGGCCTGGAAAGACATTTGAATTCCCTCTCCCAGCACAGTTTCCAAATCAGCCTCATTTTACCTCATAGATGAATGAAAGGGAATATACTGCAAAAGCAGATGGCTGGAGCTTCTTTTCCATGCTCTGAATAAGGGATCCAAATTTCTTAACTGCATTTAATACCCCTTTTCAACAGTAAAGAAGGCACCCACACCACGGGCTGTAACATGAGGCCAGGTTGCCCAGAGAGATTGTGTCATCTTCATCCTTGGAGGTTTTCAAGGGCTGGCCATACAAAGTCCTGAGCAGCCTGGTCTGATCTCAGAGCTGACCCTGCCTGGAGCAGGATGTTGGACTGGAGACCTCTGAGGTCCTCTCCCACCTGAGCTACCCTGTGATCTACAAACCCAGAATTCTGCTATGAGGTGACAGCTATTCTCTCTCTCTCAGGTGCACAGACTTCTCAAAGATTTTTGACTGCAAAGGTAGTAAATAACAGTATTTTCCTGACCTGTGAAAATGTGGGACAGCAAGCGATGCTTGCATCTGCCAATTACGTTTTGGCTACTGTTGACTTCTCTTACAGGTCTCTTGCAACACGGCATAAGCACCTACAAAGAGAGAGCGCAGAGGTGAGCATGGTTGTTAGGTGTTTCTCTTTGAAATTTAAGAGCTGATCAAGGGTGGCTGGGGTGGCTGTTCTCCTTCCTTCCTTCTCACGTTATTATCGGCCATAGCAGCAATCAACAGATTCCTTGAAAGACATACATGGTGTTATTTTCTTTCTCTCAGCTGACAGATGTTCATTATATTCAGGTAGCACCTAAATGTCACAGGAGCCCTATTGGGAAAGGTCCTGAGTACAGGTGGTGTTATTGATCATCCCTGCCTCAGGAGACCTTGCCTCTTAAATGAGAGGCGCGCACCTTGGCCAGAGGAGAGGGCCTTCTCCTGGACCATGCAGTCTGCAGGTGGCCTCACAAAGAACAGACGCTAGGATGCCGTGGTGGATCCATTTGCCTCGTGTGTTACCTAGCACCAGAGAAGCATTTCTGGGCAGCACAGCTCACGGTGTGCTTTACACCTTCCTGCTAACAAATAGGAAACGAATCAAACGCCTCTTAGCAAACCAATTTAACACCAATAATGAGACAAGGTCAGCAGCAGCAGCGTCAGGGTCAACATAGTAGCTGGCAGGTTCACAGATCGCCTTGCACCCTCGTGGGAGTGTGTGTACAAAGGGGCTGGATCCCACCAGATGCTGAAGGCTCTCATGTCCTATTAAATGGTTTTAAAGTAAATAGTAGCTGAGGGAACGGAGCACCACCAGCCAAGCCCTTAAGAAATAACAGACCCCTCCTTCTCCATATGGACACTTTGCCTATTCTCCATGTTCCGTATTGACCCACAGGAAGCATAACCGGCAACATCACTGTTTTCGTAACATTCTGCACAGCACTGTCATACCAGCGTATTCTCCAGAGAGGGACAAATGCACCATTGCCATTAAAACCTTCATTAAAAATGCAGCTGGAGCGTTTACTGCAGCTGACTGGGCTTTAGCTTTAACTTGGACATTGGCATCCCCAGCCTGAAGGCTGGTGAGATGTTGGAGTTCCACCGCAAGTGCAAGGCAGGGCTCGGCAGGCGGAGGCAGAAGGGAGTTTGCAAAAAGGAGAGGCAGGATTTGCACAGCACACTGGCTGCTGCGTCCTCCTAGCAGAGCACAGCGAACAACCCACCTCACCCAGGGGACACCACCAAACCAGACAACGTTCTCATTAATTACAAGCAAAAACTCAAAATATGCATTATTGTCTCAAATATAACAATAATCCCTGGCTCCTCATTTGCATGTTCATTAGCTTGTTAATGGAATACCTATTACAGAACACCTAAACCACACAGTCATGCACATATGCCCCCAGTCATTTATTATAACAAAAGCTTCTTCTCTTTCTATTTGACATATTTTTCCCCCGTCCAGAAAATGGTTCAAACTGCACCATCCAGGGCAAACCGTAATTGATGAATAAATCTTGGGCAAAGCAATTTTGCTTTCTGTGCATTACACAGCCAATTATCTTTTCCGATACTGAGAGAGTGTTTATTTACTAGCGATGGATCCAGGGAATTGCATGGAGGAAGGACCCGTGGGAAGGCTGGACCTACTAGCAGCCTTCAAATAAATACGCATATTCTTATTAAGCAGGGGAAGAAATATCAAAAGCAAGTCCTCGGAAGCAACAGGTCTTCAAACCACGGTGTCAGAGTAGAAGGAAGCTACTGCTGGCGAAGGAAGCACCCGCCGTGCAGAGGGGCAGCCCAGGCAGAGGCGAGGACAGACCTCCCTGGTGCAAGAAGGGACGAGGGCAGGAGAGCGGCAGTGGCACACGCGGCTCGCTGGGGACGGGGAGGAAGAGCGCAGCCGGCCTGGGTAAGCAGGGCAGATGCTGGTGTACATCACCTTGTATTTAATTTCCTCTTCACGGCAGAAAAAGCAACTTCAGTTTTCTATCTTTTGCTAGACTCTGCTTCAGGCAGCGTCTGGCAGGAAGACATTCAGGGAGACAACTGTGCTGGTGGTTTTGGGACAGAGCATCGGTCTGTCAGAAGATTAAATCTATTACATGTGTTATTCTCAAGATGTCATGCAGGATCTCAACTTCAGACCAACAGCTCAGCGCAAATCTCATTTCATTATGAAACTGGAGTCTTTGTGTTTCATCTATAACGCTTCTAAAAACATTTGTGTTCTTCATTGTGCCCTGCTCCATTTCTTTGGTTTTACTCTACCCCTAAATTTGCTGGGTGCCTCAGATTTTGACATGGGCAAGGACCAGCTGCAGCTCAGATGCTTCGCTAGCAAAATGCCACGGCCACACAGCCCCACGGCAGTCAGGGCAGACACAAAAATGGGCATCAGCTGATGACCTCTCTGACAGCAGGGGAGCGACATGGGGGTTTGATAACCGGGTTGGTGGGCGCGTGGAATTTCCCATCCAGCAAAAAGTGTCGGAGGAGACTTTGGCAGGTAAGACTGGGACTTTACCTAAGTGCATATGTTAAAATGCTGACTACTTCAAGTACTCTGCTGCAAGTTTAAATACCACTACTCTCCAGGAAAAATGGTCAGATAAAACAAATTGCTATACTGAGCTACAGTTGAAATCATCACCCACAAACAGATTATCTCAATTCATTGCTTAAGTTGAGCTCATGTTTCCAAGATCTTCCCCTGAATTTATCGGCAAGAAAATTTTAAGTAAGTATATGAGGCAGCAGAGCTGCAATTCATGCCAGAATAGGACAGAATCTATAGCTAATTCCAGTACCAGAGAAATATAAAAACTAGCATGCAGAAGGGTAGTTTTTTTGTAACAGGGACTTTTTTTCCAGTAGTAGACAGGCTCAGGTCACTTGTACGTACTTAGCATCTGCCAAATGATACGAGCTGTTGCTGGCTCTCACTCTGAGCACACCAAACATGTCCATGGCTCCTCATTGCCCAAAGCTTTTATCATGTCTCCCACCAGATTTGCAATTTGTTACTGCAGCTATAAGCAGACATAGCAAACCACCTCCTCTCACCACCGAAAAAGCCTCTTCCACTCATTAAACTATGAAGTTCTCAAGTGGGGCCTGACCTCACTGAGCACCACGGTGGAGGAGAGTCATGGGACGCTTGCTGGCCTCAACCCTTCCACCTAGGGGACGCATGCAGTACCAGACCCTTGCATGGTGGTTAATACCTGGTCGGCCATGCACTGAGAAAGGAAGGGCAGTGCTGTGCCTTGCAGACCCGCAAGCAGACAATGTTGGAAAGAAATCAGAAGTGGCATAGGGCAGGTTTAGGCTAGACATTAGGAAAAACTTCTTCACCGAAAGGGTTGTCAGGCTCTGGAATGGGCTGGCCCAGGGAGGTGGTTGAGTCCTCATCCCTGGAGGTATTTAAAAGAAGGATAGATGAGGTGCTTAGGGACGTGGTTTAAATGGTGGGATGGCAGGGTGAGGTTAAAGGTTGGACTCGATGATCTTAAAGGTCTTTTCCAACCAAAGTGCTTCTATGATTCTATGATAGGATAGGCATGGTCAGTAGAGGACTGCTGCTGTCAAGGATGGCCCATAGTGGTAAAGAACTCTTGGTGTTACCACCACGTGTCTTGTGAGCTGCCTTTCCCACTGTTTAAAAAAGTTCTACCAAGACAAACTCGCACCAACCAGTGATGCTGGGGAACGAACTATGAGGTTCAAGAAGAGCAGGAGACTGTTTTTCACATGAATGGCCAGTGGTCAGTTCAGCGGCTACTGGGGCTGGGGAGGCTGGAAACATGGCTGCTTGGAGCTGGTAGGAGGAAGAAGGGTCATAAGAAAAAAAGTCCAGAGACCCATGGAAGGATGAAGAGCACACACACAAAAAAAGAGAGCACGATGTGTCCAAAGAAAGTTCAACAATTTTCCCAGCTCATTGGATTGTGGGAACTTTGCTTTTCCAGGGAATAACTATGCTATTCTTAGCATTTTTATTATACAATTCGTCACGAGCCATCTCAGGAGACTATCAACAATCAGTTTCAAGAAGCATCTGACCACAAACACTTCTCCACATGTGATTTAGAACATCTGGAGCGAAGGAGTTGGCTTTCAAAGCACTGCGCTGCCTCCCCATGTTTCTTCTCCTTCCTTCCATCTTCACATCCATTGTCAGACCGTGCGCAGAAAGGGGGCTCGAGCAGCCGAGCTTGGAGGCCCTGACAGCACACCCGTGCCCTGTGTTGGCTGTACACGCGCGGGGAGAGGGGCCACCTCCTGCTTTGAAGGGGAGTGCGGCTGGGGATTGCTGGTGGCACATTCCCCGCATTGCCGAGCTGCAGTGATTTATACATCACGTCCCCTAAGGATGGGAGATGTGATTCTTGGCCTGGAGGCGGGCCAGCGTGAGGACTCACGCCAAAGCGTGCGCACTGCGTATCGGATCCACAGACCCAAAAAGGAGGTGCATGCTTTGCTCCATTCCTGCCGTAGGCACTAGCTCTGTAGCTGGTGCACAGATTTCTCCGGCAGCCCAGGGAAACCTTTTCACCAGAGAGCTCCGGTAAGTAAATTTTAAGTTCACAAAGCACTTCTTCAGCAAGGCTGAGGAGGGAATGGGAAGATATGAAACAGGAATCCAAGCAAATAGCAGAGGAAATGACATTATGATCCCAGCTGGAAGCTCTGTAATGATCTCCTTGGTGTCCGTGCAGGAACCTGCATGAGAACGGGGAGAGGTTCAGGCCCCCATGGAGCTGACGAGAATTTTATCATCAGCTAGAGGGGGGGTGTGAAACTTTCACACAGCCATTAATTTTGCATTCATCTTTACTTTCTCAGACTATCATACAGTAGCCTGCATTCACACCGCCTTCTGCCCTGCACATCTGGCTTCCCCACGCAGCTTCCAAAAGCTGTGCTCATTAGGACATGTGCTGTGGTGCCACCAGTGTTCCCCAACCAAATGCCATACAAATCCCAGTTTGTAACAGTAAACTCAGCCCAGGGGGAAGGAGAAATCTTGAGCTGCGCTTTTTAAAGAGCTGGCGATGTGGCAGCAGGATCTGTATCTACTTCTTGTTCTCCTCTGTATGTTTTCAAAGAACAGCTGGTAAAATTCAGGGATGTTTTTCTCTCTTAAAGGTAGAAAACCTGGGATTTTGGCACACAGTGTCTTTTAAGAGAGCTCACAGTGTCCTTGAAACCCATTGCGACCACAAAAAGCACAACTGCTATCCCAGCGCGTGGTTTCACATCACGGCTGAGCCGAATCCACAGCTCCCCATGTCCTCTCCCCACCCATCCAGGCCCACGGGGCCGCGCCAGGGAGTCCCTGCTGTGGGGCGACCTCTCTGCCCCCCTAGCTCCCGGCCCCGGCTCGCCACAGGGTCAAGGTGGCATGGCCGGAGCCGGGGGCGAGGAAGAACCAGGCCACGCTGCTGCGGTGGCGGGAAACATGCTGGACCGGCTGTTGCTGAAACCGCAGCCATGGTGTTGCTTTTCCAGCCATTTTTAGGAAAGAAATAGCTATAAATACAGGTCTCGTTTGTAGTTGCCAGGATCCATTTTGATCTTTTTTTCAACACTCCATTAGTAGGCAGTTCAATCTAAAAAAAAACCAGAAAATTGAGGAATTTTGTCCCTCTCTGTTCAAATTACATTTTTTTCATGAGGAAAAAGATGTGTCCTTAAAGCCACAGTGACCTTTATGTCACATTGCAAGTGCAACAATGCAAAAAAAGAAAAAAACCAAACAAACAACAACAACACAACCCCCCAAAATGAACTAAAAATTCCACCAGAGACCAGGCACTATCTCCAAGGAACAAAGTGGCCAAGTGCCTTAGATATGAGGAAATGCATCCAGCGGACGTGCCAGGCCAAAGCTGTTCACATACCGCACGCATTTTCATTTCCTTGAAGTACGTACGTTCACGCACCCTGGTCGAGGACACCAAAAGCAGCTTTCCAAGCACCACGGTGAGAAGCGGTGACAAGCTCCCCGTGAAGCACGAGTAAGATGTCTGCCATTTTGACTGATACTCTGGTTTTGGAGCCCAGGCCTTTAAGATTGAAGAGGCAAAGCAGCTAAACCCTGAGGTAGGTGGCTGTGGTTTAGCAGTCACTAACAAACTCCTGATGCTTTCCAGCTCAAGCACCTTTTCCAGATGTCTCTTACCCATAACCCTGCTTTTGATTTGGTCTCCCTTCAGAAAAGGTTTCCTGCTCTCCCTTACATCCCACCAGTTTCTAGAAATTCCCCTGCAAGCGTGACTGAGCCCTAGAAGAGATGGGCAGAGAGGTCTCGGGCAACAGGGGGTTGTAGGATGCCCTGGGGTAAGGTGGGAGAAGAGAAGAGAAGATCTGGCAGTGCAAAACCGAGTGCAAGGAGAAAGCCACACCAAGGGGAGCCTCCACTACGGACCAGGATTAGCGCAGTAGCATAAAAATAGATCAAATCTACAACAGGCTTTGCTCCACCCTGGCTGGAGGAAGAAACAGGCTCCCACTCACGGCATCCTGGGGCCTGGCAGCTGGAGAAGACACTCTCCTCTCTTTGGAAAGGGTTCCTCACCCACTTTGTACAGAAGAGCCTGAAGATATGACCAAAACTCAGAGCATGGACCTGGCTCACTTCCCCCCTTCCTCTTCCATTCTCTTCTTTTGTCTGGTTGGGTTTTTTTTCTCTGAAAAGTCCTATCTCCACCTCAACAGAAGGGAGAAAACCACCCAGGTAGGATCAAACCCCACATCCCAGGACCACACAATGTTCGGGAGCCAAGGACATGCAGGGCATCACATGAAGTCAATACAACAACGCTTTCTAAATAATAGCATTCAAATAAAGGACGGTCAGGAGGAACATCTCTGTGCCAGTAATGGGCTGAGTGTGAGCTGGAAACAATCACACATTTATATTACAATAAGTTTGCTGTTGGTTTAAAACAAATGCCTTTTTCTTACATCAGAAATAGCTGAAATTTTTTATTCTTTATTTTTTCCATTAACCCTAGAACAGCTTATGAAAACTCAGGAAACTGCCATCGCAAGGCCACAATCCCCATATAATATTAAGAAGTTTGGGATGCTATCAACATTTAGGACTTTCCACTGCAAGCTCACCCACAATTTCTGGACATTATTAATAAAAATTAAATGTTAATCAATAGCTTACGGTGATTTTGATCAGACAGCATCACTCTGAACACCTGCAATTGGCCTCTTCATGGTTAAACTTATGCCAAGGTCCCTTTCCACAGCTATAGCAGGGCACAGGCAAGTAAAAGAAAACGTTAGTGCATTCACAGCCATTTAAGGCTCCTTTGCATCCGAATATAAATGAGTTCCCTCCTTTTGACACCATGGTTAGAAATTACATATTTCATATTCCAATGGATTCCTTTTTTCAGGCTACAAGAAGCATGTACAGCAACCTTGAAGACAGTGTGCAGTGAATCAAGCCAGCAGGGACTTCATCATGGTATCACTTCAAGTGGATTTCGAAATCTCCTAACAGGAAGAGACAGAGCCCATAGCAACAGCAGCTTTTCATGTTTCAGGCTTCAGTTTTGCTTTTTGTCAGAGTTTTAGGAAACACTGGTGATACAGATATAGCTAGCAAGTTACCTTGAAAGCGAACAAACCATCTTTCATTAAAAACAGCTCTTGTTTAGAAGGGAAATAAAACATTTCCTGTGTGTTTAGCTGAAACCCAGGTGCCAAGATGCAGTGGTAGGTAATGGAAGAAAATAAGCTAAAACAATACACTGCTGCTTTACCCTGGAGACATATGGTGCCCTTTATCACTGCAGAGAATGTCAGGGACAGGAGGAAATCAGAAGATGATGAGAGCCAGGGTGGGAAACGGCAGCCAGCACCGAGCTACTGGTGGGGAAAGGATTTGTAAATGCCCAGAAGGGACATTGCCAGGCCAGTAAAAATCACCATCCATTGTGGCAAAAAGCATCGTCTCCCACTTTCACAGAGGAGGCTAAATGGCATTCGATGTTTTAGAGGGTGAAGGTGAGACTGGGCAGCAAAGTCCCGGGGGCCCAGCCAAGGGCTGCTACAGGAGGACTCCCTACAGATCCCCAGTGCTTTGCCACGTTTCCAGGGAAAAAAGATTCCCTGGCCAGAGGAATATTCAGGTTTTATCTTTTCTCTAATAATTAAAGACCATAAATAGCAGAATGTTATACAGCAATGAGATCCTTACCTCGGGTTAAGTGCAGGGTGCAACCATGGAAATCAGTTGAATTATTACGAGAAGATATTCAGATTCTTCAGACTTTCTTTTCATTCAGGAAAAAGGCTTTTGTGCTTCATACTTCAAAATTTTACCTAGCCAGTTCACAATCAGATGCCTTAGAAGTTTAGGATGAAGGAGAGAGGGAATGTGTTTCTAAAAATCTTTTAGGACACTATTTCATCAGTTGATTATAATCAAGGTGAACTGCAATGCTCTCAAACTTCATAACTTTCATTTTAAGTTAAAGCCTGAATAGCCAACTCATTCATGTGTGCAAGGGAACAGGAGCAGAACCGGTTCTAGCTGATAACCTGCTGCGATTAAGTTTGATACTCCTCTCACAGCCCCAATCCTTTAAATAGCCCTAGCTTACCGTAGCTAGACATGAATTAGCGATGTGTTTCCTTAAAACCAACAAATTTGTAGGAGCACCTTTTTCCTCTTTGCATTCCAGTTAATTTTTTGAGACTGGCCAAACCAAAGCTGCCTGAATTTATGTAATGTATTTTTACAAGAAGGAACAGCAACTGTAAATTCACCAGAATCCTCCATCCTCTGATATACCCCATGTCAAAAGTGCAGAGGAACAGAGAGATTCGGTGCCGCTGAACGAGCGAGTGCTGCTGTCAGTGCTATCCTGCAGGGAAGAACGTGGCTTTTCCATCCCGTCTATACCGTATGTACGATATTTCTGCAGAAGCAAGTGCTGCTCTACAAACAAACTCTGGCAATGAAGGTTGGGGTTTTTTTCATACACTAAACCTCCCTTTACCTACATCTCTAGGAGGGAACACTCCAGTTAGTCGTGAAATGGGAAGTCTCACTGTAACTGGGACTGACACATGAATGCTCTTCTCCTTGAGGGGGAATGCCGCTGCCCGAGTGAAGTCTTCTGAAACTACTCATCAGGTCACACAACTTCAGACAGCTCTGTAGTTCAAATTAGCAAATACTCTGCTGGAATGACTACAAGATCGCGCTATATGGCATCAACTTCTAGTTACATTTAACTGGAAGGTCACAGGACAGTGACATAACATGTAATTATTTTAAACTGTGGGATTATAAGCAGTATCCAGAGAATTTTGATTACTTTGAGGGGTTTTACAGACATTGGTAAAGAATTGTCCCCCCGCTCACAGTCATATGTCTGTGTAAGCTACAAAATACTCCAATAAGGCTGGAAGCCAGACAGGAGGAAAGCCAGAACTCATCTGTTAAGAGATGCTAGAGATTACTTAAAATTCACGCTTGCCTGTTGTTGTAAGTCGGCAGCAGCCGCATGAAACACTTCCAGTTCTGTCTTTGAAACGCCTGTTGGGAAGTTCTAATGTCCAAAGCAGCACAGACTTGTGCATCTCCCTCCTGCCCATCGCCATCACACTACAGTGCAATCTTCCAAAATAACCATCACCATTTCCTATAGAACACGGAAAATACATTGTTCTTCAAGATTAAGGATCTAAAAGCTCAAGAATTAACAGTGAAATTTACGCTGACTGGGGAAAATTATCTCATCTCATATCAAAATTTTGAATTAATTCTTCAAATCTTTTTCCCAGAACTGTTTAGAAAAAGGCTCTCGTTTTGCAATGAAAACAAACCTGGATTAAAACTGAAGATGCTTTTTCTGATTTTACATTTTAGTTTCTTCCGTAATTTGTACGATGAGCAAAAACATATATAAATCAGGATAAAATTTTTAAGGATAAAAAGAGAGAAAAAGGTCACAGGGCAAAACACGTGGAATATGACAGGTTTGGGGCTCAAAGCCATTTTTTTTAAAAGCAGGTTAATCTGGCTATTAATACCATTCTTAGGGAATTGGTCCAAATCCTAATGTTAGGCAAGTTGAGTCTGCAGAATTTTCAGAGAAAACTGTTGAGGAAGGAACTTGCACTGAAGAATTGCACTGAAAAAAGGTTCCTGTGAATCACCGAGGAAGACATGCTGCCTCTTAAGGAATCACATACAAAACAAAAATTTCTTCTCTCTTCAAGTCACACACCACTGTTGCATATATTGCAGTCACCTGCTCTTTTTAGATTTGATGGCAGTAAGGAAGATACAGATAGAGAGAAAGAATATAGGTCTAGGAACAGAATTTTATTTGATTCCAGAAAGTATCATGCAACAAATCTCATTATTTTTTAATGATCCTTGCCCAGCTTTCAGATGACAAATTAAAATTTACAAGTAAAAGGATGTGTAAGGTCAGCACTGCAGGAGGAATAGTGTTCTCCTTACAACTCCATTTGATAGACGGTTATAAAAGAAAACAGAGGAAAAGAAAAAAAAAAACCCAAAACTAGGTGACCTTGCATTTTCATTTTCAACATCCTAGATACTTAAAGCTAAACATCAAGATACCATGACTGTCCTAGCATATCTAAATAATTCATGTTCAGGAAAAGTTGCTCTGTACATTGAGAAATATTTAATTGTCAAATGCTAACTATCACAAAGGACCAGCTAATATGCAAGGTAAAAATTGTAAAGGTCCAGAAAAAGAAATGAAACAACAGAAATCAAAGTGCGGAATTTGTCCCTCTTCCAGTCTTTTGCAGGTGTGGCTACCAAGACTTGCTGCAAAGATCAAAAAAATAAAAGGGATGTGTACTGGGTCTGGCTGGAATGGGTCAAACATCCTAACATTATCCTAATCTCATGGGCCAAATACCCAGATGTACTTACTCTAAACTCTCCCATTTCCTACCTGCAAGCAACTACAGGACTATGTCAGACTTCAAGTGTTTGTTTTCCTTACTTTTGTATTCATTTTAAAAAATTTGCTCCTTGTGGTTCTTACCGTAAGGTTTTCAAGATAGTGAACAGTTTTACAAACCCGCCAATCTTTACCAAGCATGAATTCTAATACAGGATTTAGTGGTTTTAAATGCCATACTATGTGCTGTCTTCCTAAGGCAATGGAATAATTTCTTTGAAGAATCCTAATTTTGCATTACAAATCAATATTAAGATTTCCTTCATAAGCATCTCTAATTACAAAACATGTAAAATTATTTAAATCATATTAAACTATTCACCTGACTCAACTATTAAAAGAAGGGTTCAAACTAAGATCATAAGGAAGAGACAACTTTTTGTCAGAGTTTGGGAAATACATCTTTTGATTACTCCCACCTTTCAAGGTCATGTGCATGGACTTTTAACAGCAACATTAAAGCAACCAGTTAAAACAACAGTTTTATATCCAAATCATAGCAAAATCATTTAGTTTAATCTCAAAGCAAAGCGTGGCATAACCCAAACCAGCTGGCTTTTTTCAGGTCGAGAGCCATTAGCACCAGAACATCTATTGCAGTAAATGGCGTTTTAACACGGAGAGCTGACGTTAATGTTGAACTACCCAGAGAAGCCTTGGCAGCCATGAGCGCTACATAACTTTACCACCAGGAGAGTAACGAGACTCTGAACTTTTCTTTATCTTTCCTTTATTTATGCTCGGACTTCCAGCACTGCACATCAGATACCCAGGGTCTTAATCTGCCCTATATCAGACTGCAAAAATACAATGCTTTCTCAACTGTCCTTGCATCAACAAATCAAACAGTCACATCCAACAAACCCTTCACTTGAGTAGCTACTTCGATCTGAAAATGCATCTCTCCTCTTAAGGATTTCAACTAATGCTTCTGGCTTACAAGAGATTAAGTGCAATCAGTTACACTGAAAGTTTATAATGCAGCTCTTGATTGTATTTTCTGTGCACGCATTTACATCAGGCACACAAGTTATATAAAATAGTTTGGAGTACAAAAATATGGTTATAACATAGGAGTACCAAACAGTACAGAATTAGAACAGTTTTATTACCGTAATACCAATTTATATACAGACCCCCAAATGAAGGATTTTTTAATTCTAAGTATTCTTCCCAAATTGACAACTGTAGTGTACACTCTAAAAAACTGCAAATGAACAACACAAATCTATTTTAACCCCTACATTGTCTATGCAGTCTGCACCAATCCTCTCTCTTGCACACAAAAATGTATTATAAATAATTTTTCACAAAATGTCATGTATGCTTTATTGCACATTGTACATGCCAATATCTAAAAGAAAGGCTCAAACCTTTTGCTTGATAACTAACTGTTTAAATACCTAGCATTGACCTGTGTTATGAATACTATCACCCTTTTCAGGCTCCAATCTTAACCGATAACTTAAACGAAAAAAAGCAGGACAGAAAATATGCCTCGAACTGTATAGCTTTTGTGACAGAAACGAGCTTTTTTAATTTTACTGAGTTCTACTGCATAAAGTCATTAAAAAAAGTCTGACCTAATTAAAAATCCTGTTTCAAAATTTCTGCGTCTTTTACTATAAAATTATGCATATAGCTGCTTGTATAATCATATATTCCTTCTGTTTTGCAGAATTAGATGTTCCTGTGCTGTACTGAGTAAAAGATTGAGTGACATAGGTCCTAGTGTTAACTGTAGGAGTTAGTGTGTTGGTCGCCGTTCTGCCGGCCTCCCCAGTGGTGGCAAGCAAGGAGCCAGAACACCAGAACAGGTCGCTATGAAGACACTGGGCACGAGTGGCCATCGAGCGTCAAGGCCATGTATAGTTCCTGTTAAGCGGATCTCTAGGCTAAGGAATACGAGTAATTTATCATTAATATGTGGGTTTAGGGTATGCTGCACTAAAATATGACCACTAAACAAAGAGAATGGTTCATTATGACAGATATGTGCCAGCTGGTAAAAATGCCTCACTAGGTAAAAATCTGCATTTTGAGGGTTAAAACTCTGGCATGAACAAAAAAGATTAAAAAGTCGATTGATCAAATGTTTTGCCAAGGGTTTCTAAAGCTATTAGCCATCAACAGCTCCAGAAAGGGATAAAACCAGCAAAACCAAACAACTAAAATTGCACTATTACAAAGAAACAAGTCCGTGAACGGGAGAGTCACCAGCTGCAGTTAAGGGACAGCCACTTCAAGAAGCCGATTGTTTTTTCGCTTGCAAGTTGGGATGTTGCCGTTTTTCTGGCTGCCTTGGATGAACTTCACACATACTTTGTCTTGTCTGAACTGGACCAGAAACCTAGGAGAGGGAATAAGATACATTTTAGTTAAAGGTGGGGAAAAAACCCAAGTGAGGAGCAGAAGTCTTTTCCTGTTGGTTCTGAGCATCGCTCCAAAAGATGTCATTTTCAGGTCTGTATTATTAATAAGAATCGGGGAATTAAAAAAAGCCATAGGTTATAGTATGGCTTGAGCCTCCTTCCTAAGTATCTCTTAATCATTGCCTTTTGCCTGTGACTCTGGACCTTTTACAATAGTTAGTTTGCAATTCCTTTAGAAAGAAGGCAGTTTAAAACAGATTTTTTTAATGTACCAGAAATGTAGCAAAGAGTATTTCCAACTGATTCACTGTCATCCAAAGGGACTTTTCTGTATTCATGGAAGGAAGCTAAATGCTTCTGTAGTAACATTGGGAGCACTCTTCTTCTGGTTTACGCTTAATTTAGAATATCTGGTATTTCAGCAGATCTCCTATTTCTAATCCTTAGTTGGCCTTTACAGCCCCCTGCTCGGCTACTGGGAAAATTCACTTCCTTCCCAGCAATCTCCAAATTTAAGTATTTCCTACAGTCCAGGATAAATTAATCTGGATTTGACTCTTCACTTTTCACTGGAAGAGAAATTTCACTGAATGTGGAGAATTGCTTTAAAAACCCAACAGGCTCCTGTGGAGCCTCAACCTTCTCACTGATCTGGATAGCAAGATTAAAAGCCATAAACAGGGCAGCCGCTGCCTTTTGGCTCACATGCAGCGGTTGCTGACCTAAAAAGTCCTTTGTAATACAGCAGATTTTCCCTTCTAGCATCCTTAAAAAGTCCTCCAGCAGAGGCCAAAAACTTCAAAGAATTTGTTCTCCAGCCGGAAACCACAAATCAAGCTGACGGCAGAGCTCAGGGGAGGAAGTGGCCTCTGCTGCGCCGAGCTGCCCTTCGGTCCTGCTTTCCTGCTGAACAGCCCAGGCGCTCAAAGATTAACTTGTTCGGCACTCCCAGCCATCCAAGCATCCAAAAAACGTGAGTAGGTCTTATAGCCATCACCTCTTGTCACCAACGCTGCATTTTCCTAGATCCGTTGTTCCAATATTATATGTATAAATGGTATGTCGCTTACTAGACATACCCCTGGATCAACAGCATTTTTACTTAAAAAGAGCTTATAAGCTCTCTTCCCAAAAAGTAGTGTACAGTAGTCAAAGTAAGGCCACATTTTCTCCTCAATTCCTCGTTGTTCTTGTATCTAAACTCTAGCATGGAGAAGAGAGAGTATTGCTTCGCCATCAGCAGAGATGGAACTGCTAAAAAAAAGAAGTAAATGACTTAAAATTATTTAGTCTGGATAAACTCAATAGCTATACGCACTTGAATGTTTTTAATCTGCAAGACAAGAAACCAAACTACATCCCAAAATGCAAGAGTCCCAGAAAGAAGACTGTTTTCCAGACCTAAGGCAGGCACGCAGTCCAGACTAGTGCAATGCATGCCATAACTTTGTTTTAGTAGTTTATTCCTTTGTAGCCATCGTTAAACTAGAATCTTACTGGGGACAGCCACACTCTTTTAGAGGCTAAATATGCACACCCTTGAGCAAATTGAATCACATCTGGTAACAGAACAAAGGAAAATGGCGATGTCATTTTCAAGGAAACAGCAAAATTAGCTGAACAGATACAAACGGTACTTGCCATGACTCTAGAATACAGGCAGTGCTGTGCAGCCAGATAAAAGGTTCAATTTTTACCTACAGAAATTTTATTTCACTGTTGTTACAGGGTTCCAAATTTTCTTCTGTATTCAAAATGAGTATATCTACCACCTCAACACAACTGAAATCAGGGGGCACTTCACACAACAAACAGCATATAACAACGGTGGACTAAGTGAGGGACTCTCACTCAGCTGGCTTTAGGAGTTCACACGCACACCAACGTTTTTATTCCATGGCTATAAACACTGCAAGTACAGTCCTTACTTCAAGCCAAAATAGGAAACTGAACCAAGCAGAAAGAAATACTAATTTGATATGCAAGCTTTTTATCAAAAAAAGCTTTTTAACAACCAAAGAACCTAAAACAACAATAGGTGGTTCAAAAACCATCCACAGGAATTTTAGTAATATATTTTTCACCTTCATAAAAAAATACAGGTAGAGCTTTATGGACCCACATTACTAGCACCATCATTACATGTGTTTGGGGAGGAGCTTTTAATTCCATTTGGTTGTTTTCACTGGAACTTGGCACCTGGTGTCCACTCTAATTGACAAACAACTCATAGGAGTATATGAACTTTTCAGTCACATACAAAATGATTCTCTCAAATGTAGCATCTCTTAATTATTTCTACAGCAGCAATTCTGCTTCCTAGTCCTATTTGAAACTACCTTAAAAGAAGCACATTTTCTCTGATGACTTTCAAGGAAACAAGAACCAAAATGAATACTAGAAATGAGTACACATTGAAAATTGCATCCTTATTTACAAGTATTCTGTCAAGATAAAAGAAGCACTAGTTATACAACAGTTTTGTTTTTCTAACGTTAGATACTTTTTAGCATGTTGCATTGAAGGAAATGCACTTCTAAGCAAACAAGAAACATACTCATCAGATATCTCAATGTTGAGCTTCTGTTTGGTTTGGCTGAGCGTAGTGCGGTAAAGTTTAGTGGCCATTTCAATAAGGTGATCGCTGCTGAGGAGGAAATCTCCTTTACCAGCTGCTCCTGAACCCTGAAACAGAAAGGAAAGTAGTTAGGACTACCAAAACCTAGAATTTGAAAAATATAAATGCTAGCCAAGCAGGAGGTTTTACAAGGAGTCTTCTCTTCCCAGTGCAATGAAGCAAGTCTTTTGCCTTGTAAATTAAGAAGGATGCAGTCTACAGGATTAAAAAGCAATTCACTCTCAAATAAACAACAAACCCAGGGAGAAAGTTAAAAACCCCTCCTGACCCTAAAGGAGGGTCACCTTCATTTGTGCTACAAAACCATGTACAAAAACAGTGTTTCTGTGTCACTCTTCTGGCTACACCGCAGCAAGTTCACAGTATTTTCAGAAAGGAACAGAAACGAATTGCCAACACCAGTATTAGGATGAAGGTGGTCAGTATGAAAAGACACTATATATGACTTTCTTCAGATCCATTTATGCTAGAATACAAAAGCCAGATTAATGATTTTAGCAGAACAATGCTGACAGTGCAGTGAAGCAAATATAGCACTGAACTAAGTTCTTTAGAACTGTGCCATAACATGTATTTCTTTGCATCCCATAAAGAAGAGAGAAATATTCTGCCAGTGTGTCAGGAAGAATTGTATGAGCAGCTAAAAAGGAAAACACTGCCACAAGGTATCCGAACCAGATTAAAGGCCCGTATTACAAATGGAAAACTCCAACCCTGAAGAGGCTACAGTGAAATATGGATTCTGATTTGCACGAGAAAAGGATCGTTCATAATCATAGAATCATTTGGTTGGAAAAGACCTTTAAGATCATTGAGTCTGACTGTCCACTGCTAAACCATATCTCTAAGCACCTTGTCTACCCATCTTTCAAATACCTCTGGGAATGGTGAATCCACCACTTCCCTGGGTAGCCCATTCCAGCACCTGATAAGCCTTTCAGTGAAGAATTTTTTCCTGATATCCAATCTAAACCTCCCCTGGGGCAACTTGAGGCCATTTCTGTAATAACTGTTCTCATTTGGCTTCAGTAGTTTTTAATCAAAGTTTTTGCAGGTATGGCAAAGTTCAATAAACCTCTAAACCTACCGGCTAACCACTACGATTTAATGTTACAAGATAATTAATAGACAATTTTTATATCACTGCATATAAAGGAGTCATATTATTGTATTATAAAGTTGTAACCAACCTCCTTGAGGTGCACTGCGAAGAAGCCATCGTTTTGGGAGCTCATGGACACTTTGGTAACATCTCCCAGTGGAACCTCTGACTTGATATTACCAGATTTTTGATCCGCAAGAAGAACATTATTTTTGGTTAATAAGAAAATCCTGGATGTAGCCTGTGAAAATACAAAAATGCGAACTATTATCTACACAAAGAGAGAACTGGTCTTCACTGAGCACCTACTAAGACTAGAAGCAGTTCACAGAGTTAATGAGCTTGGCCCACATTAGTAAACATGAACATCTGATGTTCAGTGAAAGCTGCAGATCAGTTAAAATCAGGTCAAATTTATTTGTGTGTCTACTTATAGATAGAGAAGCTTAGTTCATTTTGGCACCTATGCTTAGCTATAAACAGTTCCTTTAATTACTAGCTCACAGTTATAAAATTCAGAAACTGAAACTCAGAAACTATGCAAATCAGGTTAACCTCATTTCTCATGCTCTGTCAATCCCCAGGAAAACCACCGTACCTTTTCAGTGATAGCTAATTCAGGACTCAGCCTCGCTATTTACTGTTATTCACCAAAACTGTGTTGCAGAACAACACAAATCACGTAGGTATTTTCAATGTTATGTTCTCCTCCCTTTATCTATTGGAATTATTCTTTAAGAGGATAAACATTCATATTTTCAAATGAAAAATATTTTTAAAGCACGAATGTGTGTTCTTAAATTCATCTTAGAAAATAATAAGGAAGAGTAATGAGAACTTAATCTACATATAGCTTTTTCTCCTGTAAAATTTTAAATAATAAAATCTTATCTATTATAATTAAGAAGTAGCTGTCTTAAGCACACAGAACCACGGCTCATTTATTTTATTTTTTTTTTTTTAATCTTGAGAGCCGCAGCCTATGCAAGTACAGGAAAGATTTTGTCTTCATTTAATTAGTTTCTTCTAAACCGGAAAATTAACTTGGCATCAACCACAGGCAACCTAATTTCACTCCTACAAATGCATAAATGACATCTATATCTGAGAAGCTGAGATCTACTACTTCTAATATTTAGACAGATATGGTGAAAACAATTACATGTACTAAGGGAGGATAATACTTCCTGTTTTAATAAGTATAATTTAAATGCAAAACAAGTTCTGTGTTGGCAGAATAAAAAAGGACCCAGCATATTTAACAGCTTTATTCGAATGACACAAGAAAGTTGCCTCTTCATTCCAAAAAAAAAAAATTTTATATCAATCAGAAGACAGGCAAAGCAAGCAGAGTATGCCACCCAACTTTAAAACATAATAAAATGTGATAATCAGAAGCTTGAATGACAGTGTGAACCTGGAAAGGTTAAGTTTTCTAAATACTTGAACAAGAACAATATTCTCTAAATATTTATTTTCTTCAGTTGGTAAACAGAAGATCCAAGTTTGGTACAGAGACTACATTTAGTTGTGAATCAATACAGCCTGTTACTAGTTGATGAGATGCCATTTTTGTTTGGAAAAGTCACTGAAAACTACAAACCCAACCAAGATTTTTGTAAACTTTATGTAAACTTAAAATGGATGCTTAAAATCACCAGTTTACATAAATCCAACATTTCCAGTCTTGCCCTTCAAAACCAGCATTTTTTAAATCCTCAGACTATTACATGACAGAAGCGAAGTCTCCCTCTCAGCTTATTTATAACAAAAATTATCTACCCTTCTGGATAAAGCAATGTCATTTTATTACCTTCCCATTAGCTCTATTGATCTTATTCACAACTTCTGCAATAATGATCTTTTCATCCACAGCATCTTTAAGTTTTTTGTACTTGGGGTTCTTGCTGATTTCCAAGTAAGCTCCTTGGAATGGCTGCCCAACACTGCCCAGCAAAAAGACAAGAGAAACATGAGTTAAATACGAATTGCAGGGAAGAAGTAAACCACCTGAAACCATCGCTTTCTGCTTCAGGCTTGCAGAGCCAGGAGATGCACCAAATACCATTTTCAATGGCTCTTCACTGCCAGAAGCTTCCTTAAGCTTTGATACACTTTCTGCCAAGGAAAGTAATTTGCTGCCTCATTTTTAGCAAAAGAATACTCTGATCGACCCAGAAACCCTACTCACAGTTTTTACCTGTTTTAAACAACAGCAATGCAAAATAATTTGCAAGCATGTAACACAATAATTAAGACCAATACATAATTGAATGCAAACAGGGCTCTTAACGTGGTGTCTGTGTATACAGCGCAGTTGTCCTCAATCCTGCTGAGAAGCTGAAAACTGCAGCCCCCCGAGCTCTGCCCTGAGCCTCTTCAGGTCGGTACCACCGTTCACTCAGGGTGGTGGTGTTGGCATCAATCTGTGCCGTGCAGGCATACTGCCTCAGCTGAAAATAACTTGGTAATTACTACAGACTTGTGTGGATATATCTCCCAGCACATTATCCCAGGGGAAAAAAGAGAGGAGGAGGAGGGGTAAGAAATGGTGCGTGTTATTAGGCACAGAATCTTGTACACATTAACAGCACAGTGATGGTGAATAAAGAAATTTATCACCAAAGACAGTAATAGGATTTTTTTTTCCTTGCTCTGCAAACATTTTCCAATTAAATGGGCCAAATTGCTATGGGTATCAGACACAAGTACATCCTTGCACATGCCATCAATTTTGATTTAAAATCGCCCGGTAACAGTCTCTGTGAAAACAGAGGAAATAAAACTTCAGTAAGACCGGCACCTCTGCTCTTCCACAGTATTTCAGAGTGACAGACAAAAACTTGCCTTCAAGATCTGCTGTTGTTTGTTAAATGTGTACCACCTCTTTGTCAAGACTTGTTGCACTTGCAAATCACCCCATCTTGATCCACTGCAGGGTTATACATTAACAGCTTCACTATCAGTTAAGAATTAGTGAATACAGCTGCTGCTTGCTTTGTTAGGAAGTCCCTTTAACTAATCACTTTGATTAAATTACAATCAAAGTACTAAATGCAAAGCTTTGCCAAGACTAGAGCCCAAGAGGAACCAATATATTATGTGGAATAGCAATACCTTTGTAATTGCATCTCTGGCACACAGGGAGACGGGAGAAAAAAGGAAGGGTACTGGGTATTTTACTACTCACAAGAAGTCCCTCTCTGTTCTTAAATAATTATATTACACACAGAAAATTAGCCAATGAATCATTATCATACTAACTCATCAGAAACTTTAGATAGTGATTTCCTCCACCCTCAGGCCAATAAAAAAAAAAAAAACCAACAGGAGCTAATCAGCTCTGAATACAAGACAAAAAGAGATGGAAATGTTTCTAAATGAGTGCAGAGTGGGGAAAGCATTCTAATTTTCTACCACGTTGGAGCTTTGGGGTTTTTTGTTTTTATTAATTAGCATTACGAAACCATAGTCACCAAAACTGTAGATTCCCTGCAGACTTCGTCCCTAACCAAACAATAATGACTTACAAGCTAAAACTGAAATGAATCAAAAGTTACCCTCTACCACATATATCACTTAAGAATGTCTTGGATAAAAGTAAATCCTATACATATTTTGCTCTATAATATTTCATTGTTCAGTCTCAGTGTAAAAAGTACCAAGCAAGGGTTATAAATAAAATTCCTTCCTTCCCAAGGAGCTCTACACGGATGAGATGTATACTGACCCAAAGCAAAAAAACCCTGCTTGCTCCTAGAAAAGTCCAAAGATAGCATCTTTCTCTTTTCCCAGCAGCACAAAAAGATGTCCCAAAGCAAATAAGGAACAAACCACAAGTTAACATATACAGCCATTAAATAAGTGATCTACTGAAGGCAACAAAGAGAAACATATACTGAGCCCATTACAGGAAAAAAGGAAATATCTCAATAAAAAATGAAACAAAACATACCCCATAAGCCACACAAACATCCAAGCAGAGCTTCTGCGTGCATGGAACTGCCCTAATCAACTCTTGCAGATTCCTGTTCCTCCCTATACTGAACCCTGCTTCTCACTTTACAGTGCCTTGCTCCTGCTCAGCTGAAACCATGGCTTCTAAAAGAAAACTCTCCTGAAATTGATGATACCTTTTTTTTTTTTCCAAGAAAAACATAATTTCTAAGCTCATATTCACTTAAAGTTCAATTCAACTTCTTTCAAGGATGTCAGATCTCTATTTTGTCAGTTTTATTGCATGGGGGGGAAAAAAGCACATTCCTTAAGTAAAATCAGATATTACTGCACTTTCTTGAGTAATGGTAGCTCTGCAGACAGCAACGACCAGAATTTATTAGTTTTGGGAGCTCATGAGTTTTTAAGAACTCTGAGGAACCAAAAAACTTCTCTGCAGAGATTTCACATTTTCAAAAATTTTCCAATTAAAAAAAAAAGATTCCAAAATGGAAATTTACTTCTAAACACTTTTTTTTTTTAAAAGTGTCCTTTCAAAAAGATGTATGTATCTAACTCTTAAATTACCTAGTCTTCACGTTAGAGCATTATGCTGAATGTACTAAGTTTGAACATAGCAGAGCTGCCTGGCACTCCCCACCTGGGAGTGACATTGTCACTTACAGCCTTTTGGTTCACTCCACCATTTATGGGTTGCAGGAACAAGCGTGATGGAAACTAGGGGAAAGGGTGAGAGTTACTCCCTTCTACAAGTTCTCCAAACTTTTAGGATGTGAACAGCTCACCAGGGATTAGAACAACAAAACATCATGGCTTCTGGACAGAAGCACTCGGTATCACAGAATTAGTGGGCTGCAACATCTAAGTTAGAAGCAAACTGAGGTCAATTTCCAGGACTGTAAACTAAAATGATGGAGGAACATTGTCAAACAAGGAAAATGCACTTTCCTGCTTAAGATAAAAAGCAAAATCTTGCCTAGTTTCCTAAATCTACGTAAGGATATTGAATTTATTCTACACTAAAAGCAGTGGAATAAGTCATTACCTGGCTGGATATAAAGCCTTCTTGTCCTTGAAAAGTTCGCTTGCTTCCAGTTTTTCTTCATATATAAGCTTCTGCTGATCTGTGAACTGGTCTCTGTACTTTTTACACTACAAAACATGATACATTAAACAAACCAAAAAATTATCATTCCCAATCTGATTTGAAGCAGCAGCACCACAGACTAGTGTTTGCTTATTGCTCAAGATGCACATTCTTTGTATACTTCTGAAGTGACTCAGCTCCATCCTACATGCCACTGCAGCACAGTAACAAACAGCAGAGGTGTTTTTCTCCCAAGTCATTCCAGATACTTCTGAATTACACCAAACCCAATCTCTTAAGCGTATCATTTAAGCATGCTGCATTTGAACACAAGCTTAATCTGTCAGATAAGACGACTGTGCTAAAAAGGTTCACAGACACTTAGATAGTTCCACAATTAGGGAAGTTTACATAAAGAGACAGAAAGAACAAAACATAGCTGAGAGGATGAATTTTGCAGAAAGGAAAAAACTGTTCCTTGACAATTCACAGAAACCATAGCCCACAAGATCAGTAAAAAGTCTCATCAGCACTTACACAGATTCTTGCTGTTCTCTCCATCCAAAGATCCAAAACAAATTTCAGCTAACCACAGTTCATAAGTAAAAAATTCCACCCGATACTTCCAATGCTGGTCTAAGAGCCAGCCCAGTCCTGGCCATGGACACAAGTATTCTAAGCTACCAATTAACAGGCAACAGGCATACTGCTTTACTATTAAGTGAAAGGCTGATGGCAGGAAGCAATCCTCTCTCCTTAGCCCCAGAAAGGAGTAGGCAGGATAGTTATACCCCTTGCAGGCCAAAGACAATGATCAAAAGACAACGCTTCTTCCAAAGAAATAAAATATCCTGTCTGGAACGGGAAGAAATACATCCTAAAAATAGGCTCTTCATGAACAACACAAAACTAGTGAAAATCATGTGATGAAGTTCTGTACAGACTGGCCCAGAATGTGTCCTACCCTCCACAAATGGAAGATCCGCTTTAGTTCCTTGTGAGTTGAATCCAAGAAAAGGTAAGGTCTCGCTGGCCAGTTTTTATCTATCGGTGATAAAGAAGGCATCTTATTCTTCATTTCCAGGAAGTATTTTTGCATCTGTGATAAAATTGAAGCAAGATGTTTTATTATCTGGTTCAAGTACCAGAGCTATTGAAATAAGCACGGAAAAGCAGATGCTCTGTGACTAAAAGCACAGATACCAAACTGCAACTCTCAGCTTTCATAAACCTGAATATGGATTTAAAAAGCCAGGTACATTGAGAAATGCAGATTTAGGTATCGTACAAGTGTGGCAAATGCTTAGTTAGTACCATTCCCACACCTTTAAAACACTATCGCTATCCTTTCTTTACAACATCAGAATATTTAAGTTGTCAATTTTCCATATGCTTATCTTGGACATTTCCTTACAAAGACTATTAAGGCCATAATACAGCTGTTACTTCTGCTAGAAAACAAAAATTTAACACACAGAAAATGTACATGTGCTTTTTACGGATATATACATACAAGTCTCTGAAGGGTAAATTCATAAATTTTTCTTCCAGCATTGGCTCTGAAGAATTTCCTGTACTCTCTACGGACCTGAAAAGTTAAACAAACCCTCAAAGTGAATACAAAGAATGAATTTGCTTGCACAGGTACTTTTTGATAAAGCTTTATGGTAGAAAATGCTAAAAAAGCATACAAACATGCAAAGTGCTCTCCTTAAATAGGAACAGTAACTGAGTACACTTAAAACATATGAACCAGACCGTGGACCAAGAGGTCAGAAAGTTACCTTGGATGACCTGAATACAGTCATTTGCAAATTTAACAGATAATTTGAAATACTTTCCTCTGAAAAGGGAAGCTATTCAAATACTGTTGAATTCACAGCATGAATCTCTTTTCATAGGCTTTTGCATAAAGGTGGACTGGAAAAAGTGAGGTATCATCAGTGACACATATTTTATTGAGTCTGAACCGACACTAAACTGATGTTAATTATATAGTTAACTGATGAACTCTTTCTGATTTTCCTCCTTTAAGATTCTTAATATACAGAGTTTTCTATAATAAAAAAAGTTATTTTTTTTTCCAGAGCAGATTTATGCATGAAAAAAAACTCTTTTCACATAAGCAGTCTTCATTCCAAAAGGAAAACAAGGATTTAGTGCTTGGTAAGAGCAGAAAATCAACACAAAGCGTGCGTAATGTCAGCAAGCTTGATATTTGCTCCTAGAATTTATTAAAAAAAAAAAAAAAATCAAAAAAGTGATCATTGATAACCATTTTTGCAGGCAATACTAACTTTTTATATGTGCTTGTAAATGCAAGTTTCAGAGTATTTTTTTTGCCCTTGGTATTTTTATCAATGCTAATTAGTGTAGTATCTAAATTCCCCCCCTCTCAGAAAACCCAATCTGAGAGAGCGCACAACTGGTCTGCAGTTTTATGAGCAGCCCAGGCTCTCACCAAGTTAGCTGAAACATCCCCTAATTTTTTTTTTTTTTTTTTTTCCAAACTTTGGCATAGCCTGCAACACACCTGTTAAAAGTTTTGAGCAAAAACCAGAGAAAACATCGTGGCTTTGCATAATTTACCCCAGAACAAGTTCAGTGGTTTTAGCTAACTTGCTATGTGTTGCTGAGTTCTGTAACCAGAAAATGAAGGGAAACCCATAGAGGAAAAACCCACATCAACTTATAAGAAAACGTTTGCCTGGCTTCCCCAGTACACCTTCTGCCCCATACTGAGTGTCACGCATTTTAAAATAAGACAGCATTTTGAAAGCAAGAATCTGTCACCATTCTGGCATTAAAAAAACCCCACAGATAAATGGGGTTTGCTTAATTACACATGAAGATGCATCCACAAAACCAACAGCATTCAGCTGTCTTCATTCCATGCAAATCCAGCACATAATTTTTTTATCCTCACTTTATACGAAAAATTATTAGAGTTCACTGATTCACTTATTCACTGATTTTCTGTAAGGTTTAGTGCTCTGTAATTAGTGCACATCCTTTAATTATTATTCAGGGATGGAAATTAACACACTCAAAGCCACTCCAACCACACTCATCCCAAATCTCATCATGTTCTCATAGACTCTCTTTAATGATGTTGCTTTATATTATTCTTCATGAGCTGCAAGGTGTGCAAATTAATTTGGAACAAAGGGACTAATATACACCCACACATCCTATTGGCACTACAGGGAAGCTGCAAAGCAAGCACTGAGAAACGCAAGCCGTTCCAGAAAAGCTTAAATCGGGAAAGTACCACAAATGCTATTAAAATCTACTTATCATACTATTGAAAAAAAAAAAAAAAAAACAAGAATTAATGGTTTAATCTTGATCACTTGTATCGACTTTAAATCTTCACCTCCATATGTCATGGGTGAAAATACATTGCCATCAGACAACTGAAAATTGCCTGTGGTAACAGTGGTATATCAGAACTACAGACTCAATTCTTACTCAGAAAAATCTGTGTCTTTCAGGTGAGACAGAAGTGCTGCTTACACTATTTAAAAACCACTTAGAACAAAATACACCATAGACAGGCAGAAACATATTCCTGCTGTAATGTGCCTTAAAGGTTTTGGATTCATCAGTTTTCATTTAAATGCCTCTGTTTGATATAAAACAGCCTCTGAGTTCTCAGGAGGGACATATTCTTGTTTTAAAATCATAAAAACAGACCCATTTTGGCAGTAGTACCTCAAGTGTGATTCTGATCTGCAGAACGACCTCTTAAAATGGCTCCTTTGTATTTCCAGCTCTGGTTTCCATGCATGTATTGTAGTGAATTTTTTATATACATATATTATCTATAATTATATGTTTTGTAACTATTTTTCCCATTTCATCATTGTTAGAGTAAGTATGAGAATATGAGAGCTGGACTTCATTCACTCTGCATTATCAAGTAAATTGTTTCCTTTTATACTTCTGTAGTCTACAATATCCCTATTAGCAAACGGGATACCCAGCCAAACAAAACTGATTTAGATTTCCGCAGTTCTTCAGGACTGCATCTGTAAAACTATGTTAGAAAACTCTATTATGTAAATCATTTGGGCACAGACCTGAAACGTCTCAAGATGCCATTTTCATAGTTTATTTACAGAGCAGAACTACATTTTTCCAGATTACGAATGTGTTTTCTTTTGCCAACCAGTCCTTGGAAAGCAAGGGACAGAAAACAGAAGACTCTTGTACATCTCAATTTTTCTGGGAATTCATGGCTGCCACAAGCCATAGGTAACCGCATGCAGTGCCATGCCCTAAAAAGGCCGATGGAAGCAACAGGACATTATCATTAGCTTTACACCATGCCCTTGACACTGGGGTCAGGGGTCTAACTTAAGCAGCAGTGAGAGTCCAACAGCTCCACCCTACTTCCCATTCAAACAAGCAGAGGTCACAATAAGAAAATACATCCTTGTAATCTTTCTGTATAGGACCTTTGCCAACATAGGTCAGGTTTTTAAGTCAAGAACTGTCAGTAATGAGTCCCTTAATCTGACATTTGTCTTTCACTTGAAAACTGAAATTTCTGATAGGACAAAAACCACCTGATGCCTAAATATGGCTGTAAATGACGCATTTTCAGCTTAAGAATTTTTCAGTGAAGTCCATGACAAAATTAAGCAATGTAGTTCTGTGTAAAAATCATCCCTACCAGTGAGCCCAAATAAGTGCTTGTTTATTAAGTGTTAGTAAGATGCCACACTTTATTGAGTTCATGTTGACAGACGGGGAGTGTTTGAGAAAGTACCTTCAGTCCAAGCCAGTAAGCCCAAATGACTGCAACAGCATGCTTACGCCTAGCCTCCTCCTTCAAGCGTTTCAATTCCCTTCGAGCCTAAAAGGTTTAGATAGTGAACAAAAGAGACAGCCCGATGCAGACAGCACAACGACCAGGAAAAGGCTTCTCCCAAATAGAACAGCCAACTTACAATCAAGATACAGAAAGATGGAAGAACAGCGTTTAACCTTTAAAACCCAACATGTGTCAGTGTGAATTGGTGTGAAGCCACATAGGAGATCAAAAAAGCCTCCACTGCTGCTGAAGTGGCACGTAGAGATAAGAATTTTGTCAGCCCCATTATTCGCGACCAGTGTTTCCATCTTCTCTTCTGTGCACACCTCGCAGTCAGTGGTATCTCATAATGTGATTCTAATGAAGCACTTTGCCTGTGGTTGCATGATCAAAACGATGCGTATGAAAATCAAGACTTACTAAAATCTCTCGATCTAGTCACTTCTTCCACTGCCAAGTGCCTGGGCAGAACAGAGTCAACTCTGAAACTATGCGCACAATGATGAATTACCAGCACTATATTAAGGGCTTTTATTCTGGAGGTTATTTTTCATTTTGATCTTTATGTACTTAAAAAAAAATTCTCCAGTCTGGTAAATTATGTCTGTCTTCATGGAATGAAGGGCTAAACCCCCCAAACATAGTGCCTTCCTCCTGTACAGAGAGATAGGCACCTACTTACATTTAATCAATCATTCCCATTTTAGGAAAGCAATTTGCAAAGTGTTCGAAACACACAGGCACGTGTGGGCAACTTTAACAGAATCTCACATTTTAGGAGATACCAGTACATTTGTTTTTCAGTTATCTGATGATAAAACTCAAGTGAAATTAAGAGTTGCAGTACTACAGGATCAGTCACAGCAGCTCCAGCCATGTATCTGCAGATGTCAAGTTATGTGTTGTCAGACAGACTTGTGCAAGAGCAGTTCCAGCCTGCGCCAGTTACACTTCTCCAATGCAGCTAGAAAGGTGAATTTGCGTTAGATGCAGGCTCTCAGAAAGACTATGTTTTCACGCATCAGCTTGGAACAAAAGCTCCTACTATACAGCACTGTGGAAACAAGGACTCTGCAAAGCTAAGTGTTTGTCTTGTGAAAAGGAAGGAAACTGAGTACTCGAGGTCTATAGCTTTTTTTTTTTTTTGTGGTAAAGCAAGTGATCTCTAAGGACAACTTTCATAAATTTTGTTTTAAGCATTCCCCTGGGAAAAGATAAAACATCACACCAATAACAAGTTTTATCTTTTATCAGATGCTGTAATTCTTTTTCAGATCTTAATTCAATTTAGATTATTATCTTTAGATATATACATATTTAGATTATTTATATTTAAGGAATAAGGAGGCAATTTTTCATGGAATTCCTGTGAGCCAATTGATAAAAATAACTACTCAAACATGTTAAAAATTATCCAAATCTACTAATATTTAATAAGGAGCTCCAACACAGTTAATACTATTGCATTGCTTTCTGGATGTGCTCTTTTTAATTCTAAAGAACACCTTAAACCTAGGAAAGTAAATATCACTTCTGCAGTACTGAACAATTTTTTTTTGATGAAAGGAACTCTGGTTAAAAATAAATTATCAATGTATTGCATTTAAACAAATGTAGAGGAAGCAGTGCGTCTATCACATTACAGAGGTACCTAAATATGAAGCTAGATCTGAAAAGATGCAAAGTCTCTCTAGTATGAGGGAAATTCTGTACATGTTTATTTGGATTCCCAGAGCTGCCATTTCATTAGAAATCTAATATATTTATATCGACATAGCAAGGGTCAAACTCAGCATTATACTCCAGATGTAATTTGAGCACATTTCTCCATCTAGTTGGCAAGGCATTCTGACAACACCACCCCCCCCCCCCCCCCAATCTAAATAATAACTGGAAGATCTTTTAAACTTAATGCATTTACTGAATGTGGTTTTCAACTAAGATATGAATTTATTAATTGAAACCAATACATTTTTGACTTCTAGTGAACAGCATTTCAAATGTTCACATAACCCACAACTGCAGGCTGGGGATTAGCAAGAATCTTTCAGTGGGACTTTGCTTCTGAAAACAAACAGCTGATGCTGGAATTCCTGGGATTTTTCTAGGGCTGTAAGTTTAGAATTGCAAAACAACATAATTTTCTGCTAAAAGATCAGGTCATAAAACCGTGCTTTACTTGTACTTACTGAAATTTTCTTACTGGTTCAAATCACAGCCAGAAAATCAATCAAACCAATTAAAACTAAAATTTAATAAAACTTAATAGCGTTGGTTTGAACTTGTAAATGAAGGCTGTCCAGGGTGCAGAACATACAGCCTGGTGAAAATCTCAATTGGATCACTAAACATCGTCACTGAAAGCACTTGTTAGGGGGGGGGGAAAAAACCACACCAAAACACCCCAACCTTCTTTCCCCCAGCAAACCATGCTTTGCATATTTACATGTAGTTAAATGCATTTCCTAAATTGAGAATACTGTAGTCTAGTCATTTTTAATCTAGTCTAATGACTTGTTAGTGCAAATCACTGCTTGGCTGCCATGCAAAGAATTTCCTACTCTACAAAAAACTGACATACAGAACATTGTCAGATTTATTAAGTGTGGCATGAATGGAAATGGAAGGAATCAATGATCATGCTCTATTGTTTTAAAGTCAATTGTATTAGTCATTAATTCTCACTATTTACTACTGATTAAATGTTGATATTGTTGGGTAATGAAGGGGGGCACGTGACATGTGCACAAAATACCTTATATCCAAGCCAGTAAGCCCAAATAACAGCAATAGCATGTTTATTTCTAGCCTCCTCCTTCAGTCGTCTCAGTTCCCTTCGCGCCTGTGATGCATTTGAAAATGGGATATAGAAAAGCTTAGAAAAGAAAAGGTTCAAGTGCAAGTTCACAATGGTGCAAGAAAGAAAGGAAGAAACCATTCGCTAAAACCAGCAAATATTAAAGCATGTCCCAGCTTCCCAGATTGCACCAGCTAAAACATGTTAGCAGCAAAGAGAAACATAAAAATCAGTAGTTTAAGCCACTGAAAATATTCCCAGATAAATTTATCCTGAAGGGCCTTCTATGTAGGGACAATAAAGTACACAATTTGTTGCCATTTTCTTACCTGGGTACCATGCCAATAAGCAGCAATTATTGTGGCAGCCTCATTACAACGCTTCTGATGCTTAAGTTCCCGAAGAAGTTTCCGAGCCTGTAAACAAATGAAAACATTATTTTATTCAAATAAATAATTTCTTAATGATTTCACTCCAAGGCACTGCAACCTGTAAATCTAGGCAAAACCAAAACATAACGTCTCCAAGTCTCCAAATAAATAAATGCTACGCAGCCTAACATTTGCTGTTCCAGGGATGATTCTGTGCACAGGTGAGAGCCTGGGACTGGCAGTTCAGGGGATCTTAGTTCCGTGTTTAGTTTTCTCCCAGATTTGCTGCATCACCCAAGATATCTACATGCCTGTCTGTATGACGGCAATAATACTTTTCCTCCACACGGTATGTGTCTTACCCATTTAGACTGCAATAAAGAATAAATCACAAGTAAATTGCCTGGCGTTAGGTCACACTTAAGGCTGCTGTCAAACAGGCTTTTATCCATGGCAGTGCTACTGCAAAAGAGTGTGTTCTCCAGTGACAAACATAAAACCACAATTCAAGATGAGATGATGCTTTTACCCAATTTTCTCCAAATAATGCTCATGGGAAAAGACAGCACGTGAACAGTTAAACTGAAAGGGTATTTTTAACTCATTTAAACAAAATAATAAAGACAAAGTAAAAAGCAAGAAAAACAGTAAAATCAAATTATAGTAGCTTATTACTGGCAAACTTTAAAACCTTCTGGGCAGGAGAGGGCTGTTTACACCTATAGCTAATAACTGCAGCCCCTTCCTTCCCTGTCCAGAATTGAAGGCAGTTCTCTCTTCCCTAAATAGAGGAGAAAGCCACATTTAGTGGGGTGGAGGAAGGTTAATAAGAAGACAGAGGCGCCCAGGGACATTTTTTCTGAAGCTGGACAGCAGTAGTTGCTTTAAGCACCGTGTCTCCTTCCATGTGAGCTGCTAACCTCATTTTTATCTCTTATTACAGCATCACACCTTAAGTCTCTACTATGGCTGCAGGATTATCCCTTCACGAAGTACAAACCTGTCAAAGAAGCAGCAAAATTGTGGCAAATTGAGGCAGAGGACAAGCAAACAGCGATAAAGTACTTGCTTAACACAAGTTGAGCACAGCACACTTTCACCCCCTCGCTTAGCACAGAGGAGAATTGAAGACAACCCAAGTAACATACTGCCCAGGTGACCCAGACTCTCTGTTTTAAGCCTGCTTCAAATTTTGTTCATTCTTTGAGAATCCTGTTAACCGTAAAATAACTGCCAACCACAACTAATTTCTTCCAAATCAGTCCAACATTACAGTTTTCATAAGCCCAGTGGCAGAGTCCCGGACCGTCTCGTTCTGGAGCGGCTGGGCTGCCTGGTCAGTGTGTACCTAGATCTGCTCTGAACACCAGTCTCACTCATTCACACTCCAGTCCTGAAGCCCATGTAAAGAGGGCACGTGTCTCCAAATTCTCTGGCAGAAGATGTCCCAAGGATAACCCGGTAGTATAGTGCTGCCCCAACCTTCTAATCGCACCGTTTGCAGGGGTTTAGCGTGCAGGCTACCAGCAGACATCCCAAACTTGCCTCTTCAATGGCAAGCACAAGTGTTTAACAACGGCTACGGCACAACCACAGCTCCGTGGACAGAAGGTGTGTGTTTTCTGACCTGCTCCTTACCTCACTGTGCAGACATAGCCACAGTATCAGGAAACTCACCTTCCATCCTCTGATGTATGACTGTACTATAATAGCTGAACTCTTTATCTTCTGATACTTTTTTTGTTGCTGTATTGGAAATAAATATGTGGTACTTAGAATATTGCAATTGTAAAATATCGTATCATAAAACTTTCATTACTAACATTTGAAAATATTATTAAGGATGCAAGCACTAAATGTAAAAAGTGAGCAATTTGTGACCAAGCAGATCAGAGCATAGGTTCTGTGTTCAGCAATGCTGCATGGACAATGTCACACTCTGTTTTCAGAAACACTAAGTTCATGGTCAGCAGCACAAAAGTGACATGGATTAAATACTAACAGTAACAGCTTTATTTGTCTTTCCCACCAACAGTGTAGCATACAAACCATCACAAATGCTCAGGTTTGTTGGCTAAGCTTTTTACTGTCTTTTCATAAGTGCTGTTCCTATTACCCGACGTCCCTTTATAATACCGAATGCTGATGATAACTTAGGAACAGGAAAAAAGAAAACCCACGGATTCCTGAATGACATGCTGGAATATTAACCAAGTATGCCAGTTTGAACAATAAAATTCCTAGACAGCCAAGCATTTTCCTTCTAAAAAGCTCAGTTCTCCAGGATCAGTGGTGAGAAGAATACTAAGTGAACAACAGCTGAAAGACTTTGCAACAAGGCTTTTAGACTTCACACTTAGCCCACTCAATTACAGTGAACATCTCTGTGAGCAAGCAAGAAAGACTCCCCTCTAGGCCACATTCATTTCACGACTGACATCTGTCATTCCTTGCAAGGGAACAGACAGGCGAGTGCCTGCAAATCCTTTAGCCAAGCCTCCAGCACAAGGAGTTGTCAAAAAGCTTTGTTCACGTATCCTTATAAAACCTTCCAAATCACAGTGCCTAACAGTCCTGTTGGGTGAGGAGAATGGTGCCCTCCAACTATGTGAAGAGGCTGAGGAAATACCGCTGTCGTCACCCGTAACTAATTCTGATGGTCTTGCTATGACTTCATCCTGCATTCAAAGGCAATTGCTGCCATGTTTCACCAGTGAACCAATAAAGGTCTACAAGTTAAGAAACAGACAATGATGTGAACTTGGTCACATATTTGTTTTCATTTCTTTATATTAAAAGTCATATGCCAATCTAGCTGTGGTAACTCATTTTTAATTCATTAAGATTGTATGAGATCATAATGAAGCCATATGGGCACAATGCAATTCTGTCATGATGCTGTTTGTAGAAACAGTGCATTCAATCACAGAAATTCAGAGAGAAAAATTTTTACAGTGAAAAAGCATTTATTCATACTTTTTCTGAATTATCCATACTTTTCTCTAATTATCCAAGATAACTGCACCGAACACTAATGGCTTTCAAGATGATGAACAGACGTGCTTGACTGAAAACACTGATTGCCAATTCTGCAACTTGCCGTTTAAGAAGATGCTTTCCTTCCATATCATATATTTTATCAAGCTTTCTGATATGCACACAATAACAAAATGCAGCTGTTTAAAAATTGTTTTAAAATTTAAAAACAATAAATCTTTTTTTATCACACAAGTCAAAGTTACTTACTAACTGAATAAAAGACATGGAAGAGTCATAGAATATAGAACAGTGCTGTTCAGTTCAGGACACAGAATACCCAGTCTACAAACAGATTTGAAACTGGTTTAGAACTGCGTCAATAACAACTACTGAACCACAAGTTTTATGAGCTATAATTAAAACAAATCCCCAGTGTCCTCCCAAGCAGCATTCTTGAGCCTCAGATGCAAAGGTTCCAAGTAAGGCAAAAATACAAAAAGCCTTAGGAATGACTGAATTCCACAGAATTGCACATGTATATTACCAAACATATTCACGCATTAACCATATGTTTTGAGAGCACTCTAAGTGCTAGGCAGCACAGCATTTTAGCTGAATGAAAAAAACTCCTCCCAGCTGGGCCACAAAATCCTGCTCTCCCAGACCTAAAGGACTCTGGTGAGCTTCTTAATTATTTAAGCGCAAGCACAAAGAAAATACTCAATAGTGGTCTCTAGAAACTAATTTTTTTTTAATTCACATTTTTGGTCCTTAAATAATAACATAAAATTGAATTCTGTCAACACTTCTCCATACCTATCATGGAAAAATATCATGAGGGTTACATGAAATATCATATCAAGGTTATATGAAAAAACATATTAAACAATAAAAAGAACCCCCCCCAATTAGTAAGGATATTATCTTACTGCATATCTCCTGTACCAGGAAGCAATGACAATCTGGCTTTTTTTCATTAACAAGAAGCGTGTGCGGCACTTCCAACCTCTATAAATCTTCTCAATTAAAGTCGCCAAGTCCTCCAACCGCTGCTTTCTCAGATCTTCTAGTTTGAAGAGCTGGGTGTGGCGTTTTTTAGGGTTTTGACGTTGGAAAAAAAAACAGTAGGGGACAAAAGACCAAAAAACCCATAAGCACAGCCATTGTAAGAGAAATCTCTCCTTTATTCAAGTCCCCCTTCACCTTTCAGCTTATTCATCTTCAGAGCTGTAGGCAGATACATCAACAAGGTTTGTGGCAGGTAGATTGCCACAAGTCAGTGCACAAAAGTTACATTAAATTCAGGCTAACAGCTATTGTAGAGTCTTGATTCACACCAATTTTAATGGGTCCAACATTAAAAAGTGCCTTTTTTAATGCTATAGTCCACAACAACATATCAAAGCACCATATCTAGAAAAATCTGTAGTAACCAGCTAGTGAATTATGAAGTTTGTAACAGTCTATCCTCGTGAAAGATGGTTTGATTTTGCAGGGGAAGACGTTTTTCACTTACCGTTCTTGGGTTGCGGATGAATATCTTTGATCTACCAAATGAAAATTCTTCTTCAGGGATTTCCAATTCATTAAACAGTACCTCTACTCCAGCCCTAAGAAGAAGTAAATGAGCTTAACAGACATGACCCCCAGCTCTAAAACTTCTTAGTTTACATATTCAGAAGTTAATTTATGGAAAGTATATGAAAGTATATTTTAAATTCTTAAATAGTGCTTGATATAAGAAGATTGAAAACCTAACTCATTTACGCACTGGTGATTTAGCTAAAGGCAAGAATAATCACTGTAAAGATTCAGAATAATTTGATGAAAAAGAGCAATTTTTGTTTAACATCATCAGCAATGGCCTAATTTTTCCTCTTACATCTATAATGATTTTACTTTAAAAAAAAAAAAAAGGAGAAAAAAGGAAGAGTTCTCACACTAATGTGAAAATGTGAAATAAAGACTGATGAGTTTGACAAATGCTAATGTTTCACACTATACCAACTGCATTTTATAAATGTCAAGAAAAAAGAAAAGAGAGGACAGAACTTTGTGAGGATTGTAACAATACTATTGTTATCAATACTGCTCTCCCACCATGATCTTGAAAACCTAAAGCTTTGAATTGTAGCTAAAGATATTAATCTATTATGAAAGAAATTTAAATCATGCCATTGGTGGCCATGTGTAAAAAGAATTAAGAGACACTCATTTGCTTATGCAAGACATCGTCTGTAAAAATGCATGTGAATACTATGCAATTTAAAATTACATATTTAATACAGTACTATCTGTACTAATACAGATACATATTTAATAGATATTTATATTTAATACAGGTATTATCTCAGAGTTGTTCACCAATCATTATGTAAAATTATTCTTGAAAGGACGGAGGAAGGTTGCATGACTGTCTTCAAAGAAATGAGTGTTCTTACACTTTGAAAGTTGGTTATTAAAAGGTAAGACTCCTTCTGATCATTCCAGACCTCCTCGTCATTTTGATTCCATTCCAGTATCTTTCTCTCCCCCCTGCCCTTTCTTTCAGGCCCAATATATTCTAAAAACAACGTGCTCTCCTTGCTCACATGCAAAAACTTTTCCATTAGATTAGTTCATCACTAAAATAATTTCCTTTGTCAAGGAACTGTAATTTTTAGCCTACTGAAAAACATAGGTTTCCCAGTGACAGAACAACATACAAATAAAACAACTGAGTCACACTGGCTTCCTATTTAGTTTACTTTTAAAATACTTGAAAGTTTCTTAAATTTAAAAAAAAATAAATCAGACCATGTGGAAGATAGTAATTTCAATCACTGGAACAGGACAGGTAAGAATACTGATGTTTTCATACCTGGCTGGCCCTCTCCAGTGGGGCCACGTTTGCTTACACAGCATTTTGTACCTTTCCAGACAAGGCTCGTACGCCTGCCTGAATGCATAACCTGCCCTTCTGACCCGGACGTTCTCCAGAAGACCAAGGTAGCGGATCTGGTGGCACACCAGGGCATCATTGAAAATGTGTGCAGCCTTTTTGTCATTGGGTTTGATGCACCTGGAAAGGGAAATGAACAGGGACGCTCATTTGCAGCCCTGTACATGTCAACAACTATTACTATGAGTTTAAACCATAGATTTCAATAGTTTATCCTTGGATATCAAGAGGTTTCTTTGGGGTTTTTTTTGTTTTTTTTTTTTTAACTTCACCAAACATAAGTTTACCAAAGCTTTGCCACAGGGTAATTTACCTAATGTAGTTTGGATTTTTTGTCTGAAGATTTTTCATCAGGGTAGCAACTGAAGCCTTGAACTGTGAACCTGCCGTCGGTGGTCTCTTTAGATTGATCTTAGCGGGGTTACCTTCTGGGAACAACGCTTTGATAAGAGAGTGACTGGCCTTCCACATGGCCTGGGAGAGGTCACGGTACAGAAGATCATTGTTTTTGTCAACAAATCCTTCCACCTGGTACATAACCTGAAGAATACAGAAGAGTCTCATCAGAGCATGTTTTGAACTATAATGCAGGCCAGTTTGAAATTGAACCAAGAAATGGATTTCTCTATCTTTCTCACTATCCAGAACAAACGAAAAACATTTCAGCTTTCATTTTAAATTTGACATTTGGAAGATTTTTTGTTGGATAAAATTTCTGTTAATACATTTCCTGGGAAAGATGCATTTTCTCACACTGCTAACAATTCCTTGTGCTGATCAATTTTGGTTTCTGAAATGGAAAAAACCCTTCTTCCGTGATAACTCTGATACAACACCACTTGCCAATACTCCAAACCAATCTTTTTTGGCTGAGAAAAAGGTTTTCTCCCTCTCTCGAATCACAACAGCAAAAATACCCTTTCCTTCAAAGTACCAATGCTTACATTATTTGCCTAACTAACACAAGATAGGAAATATCACCTCTTGATATCGCAGCAGCAAGCATCTATCTGTGCAGTCCTCAGAGGACTGTTATTTTTAAAGGACTTTTACCAGGAAAACAGTCCAACGCCAACAAGAATGAATGCAAAGCTCTGACCTGCAGCTGGAGACCCAGGAGGTGTCAGGGGAACTTCATGTAGATCTCAGATTGCTACTGGCTCTTTTAATTTTTGAGGATAGGGAATCTAGCTTGATTAATTGTGACAAGTCATCTGGCTGCTAATACAGATTCTTCGGCTTCATGATTTCTCAGTTCTATGTAGATATGTACTATGTACACAGAATGCTGAATAAAACTGACATAGCTGTATTTTACACCACAGCAAGTGACTGGGAACTCAGGTAGCATTTTTCTTTGGAGTACACATTTCTGTTTCTGACAGGTGTGGCAAATGCCACTACTGAAAAAAACCAAAACTGTTCATATGAACTTGTTTATATTTCATAAAAGGAGAATCAAACTTTTGTTGCCCAGTGACTAGATCAAAATGTTCCCAGTTGAGGATGGAAAAACAACATTCCTCCCAAAATAGGAAGAATTTATTGTCTGCTCCGCTGAGTAAGGGAATGCCAATAACAATCGAAGACCCTCACTGCCTGCTAAGACACAGCCTGTTTGCCATCCTTCTCAAAGCACTGCAGTATTTTCAGTTCACTTTGAATTTGGACAACCAATGAATTATCTAAGTATTAATCCCTAATAGATTATATGCAAATACAAAATATTAGCAAACACATAACATAAAGTTAATGAACGGCTCCCTCAAAGGCTGAAAGTATGACATTTCCAACACTATTCTGAATGAGCACGTTATCAAGCTATTCAAAATTGTAAGACTGAGAAAATGTTAAAAAATAGGGAAGTATTAAACAGTCCTAGAAAAATGAAACACTTTGCAAATATTCATTACTCTGTAAAACTAACAGTTCAGCAGATTCAAATAAGGTACAGTTTCACCCCCTATGTTTACTTTTACATTTTTTAAAATAAGTTATCTTCTTTTTACAATTTTAATTATTTTGATTTTCATTAATAAAAAGTCATACTGAATTATACATCAAAAACTGTCAGACTTGTATTTATTCATAATGCTTATGTTGTAAAAAGCAAATACATTTGCAAGCCCTCTGTATAACTTTTTCTTCCATCTGTTTAAACGCACAGGATGTGAAAATAAACTCGGTTCCTTCAAATGTACCAAAACTCCACTTTCTCATCAACATGAGTAAGGACTTCAACTAGTTCAGTGACAAAGAGCATGTTTTCCAAAATATCTTGCCTTCAGATGTGTGTGAATTTTTGTCATTCTAAGCAACATTTTTATTTCCAGAGACCTAACAGCCTGAGCAGTTGACCACCAAATCACATGGGACATCTTTCTCCTTTGCTGAAAGTAGTACTGCACTTGATTTCTACTAGACCAGCATGAAAACCTTGCAGCCCCAACCATGCATTTTAGGCTTAAGATGGAAAAGATTAAGACAGGTCTGGATTTTTTGATTGACTATTGACTCAAGCAATTCTCCTTCATTAATGTAACATCATTTAATGGTCAAAGACCCTCCCCATTGTACCAAAAGTTGGCTTCACAGGTGCAACACCCTCCAAACACCGCGTACTTCCCACTTCACTGGGTACCTTGCCAGCGTAATGCTGAATCCTGAAGCAGCTGTGAGGCAAGGTGGTGTCATTGAGGAACCGGGAGCACTTGCTCATCCTGCTCTCAAAATGCTGGTGAGTGGCACAGACTTGGTTCAGTTTTTCTAAAAAGGTTTCATCGGTAACAGTTCCTGGTCTAAGGCATTCTTCGTCCAGCATGGCCAGGATTCCAGTTTGGTTCTGAAGTTTCAAGACAAGAGTTTTAGTATTTGTTTCCATCACATTTCCATCAAGGCATAAAAAGGAGACCACTCTCTCTTGTTTGACTTCTGCTACACAGAAAAATGTTCTTCAAGCCATCTCAAAGTTTGGTTCTTTTCCTCATCCCCATTTCCAACAGATTTCAGTATCTGTGTTTTTGAAAGACTGCTTCCAAGATCTGAATCTTGAACTTCACATTGGAATTTCGTTTCATTTATTCAGACTATAGAAACTCCAACTTAACTGAAAGTAGCCAGTTTATGGGTAAAACCAGCACAGGTTTTATGTTAATGGTGAAAAGCTGTTATTTTCCAATTGTTAAGGAATTTTATCTTTCTTGCTGTGCTAAATCCATAGGAAGTCCTCTTATTAGATACAAGTACTGTCTATATCTAAAGCACTCAGTAACAAGTCATTGAGTTTTCTAGTTTCCATATAAAAACAAATGTTATTTACAATGCAGCATGTGATATCTGCTCTTGAAAACAGCACTAAACATAAACATTTAAGGATTGTTTGTGGTTTTGGGTGGGGTGGGTTTTTTTGCATAGGTGCTGCTGAACATTTCTAACAAAGTAACATACTTTAAAATTTTTTTTTTTTGGCAAAATAAACTTTTATCATACAAAATAAGATGACTAATACAATGAGTGGCTTGTTTTATAAAATCGAAGTGCATGAGGATGCATACAGACTTTACAGCTAAATTCAATCCATGCATTAAAAAATTATTCAGAGAGATTCTTGAATATAACTTACATTTTCTATTAGGTCACAAATTATAGCATTGTTGAAATACTCAATATGAGTCCATTCAATCCCCTATAAGAAAAAAATAAATAAATGTATGAACAGGAAAATAATCGAGGGAGCTTTTCCTCTACGCAATTTAAATTATAATCCAGATAACTAAGATAACTACTTTCAAATTTAATTCTCTATCCTTACCAACATTTTATTTATTAAGAAATAAATGCAATCATCTACTACTACCATTATCTGTGCAAAATGACTGTCCTTGAGCGGCTGCCAAACCCGCTCTCCATTCCTTTCCCCCACCCGTGTCAGCTTCCCATGCACTCCCCTGGCGCCCCGCCAGACTCCTCCCGCCCCCTGCCTGCCCCAGCACTGCTCTGCCCACGCTCCCACTCGCTGTAAGGAAATAAGCCCATTTCACTGCAAGCATCTGAGATCAAAATTTATAAGCTCTTAGTTGTTGGGGCTTTTTTTAATGTGAGGAAGAAAGGGCTAAATTTAGATGAGACCATCTGAAAAATCCAGAGTCTGGCTGGTGTTCAGAAATTGCTAATATCCCAACTTTTTCAAATATCAGCGATAGAATTTCCAGGAGGAGATGCCAATGCATCAGGGGATAGAACTGGTAGGGCAAAGGACTGGAAAAAGAAAATATTAATTTTGTTCTTAATTTGCATTCTGCGGTACTTCTTACAGTTTAGTTGTTCCAGAGCATTTGAAATATCATTCAAGAACCAAACTGCAGTAACGATGTTTCAAGAGTTTCACCACTGAATGCAAAAAGAAAAAAAGACATGCCCAAACTTCATATTATCCTCAGGGTTAAAAGGCAGGAACTTTTTTTTAACTTTTAAAACTGTTTATACAGCAAAATGGTATCATCCAATTCAAGTACAGTGTATGCTGTGAGCTGGTATTTTGTCTGAGCTCTGCATATCATGGGGAGTACTGCTAAAACCTATTAAAACTTCAACTTGATGTTCACTCACTGAATAAAATCAAACACCAGAGTCTGGGGTCCAAAGCACATCTTAAGTTTACCCATAGCGCTCACAGAGAGCCCTTCAATACTTAACTGAAAGAAAACTAGAATCAAAAATCTATTTTTGGCTTCTCTCATTCTGCATGCTATTGTTTTAACCACCCAATTCTCTTTTGAAACAGGATTAGCTGTGGCCGCTGTTGGGGTGTATCCCAGACGCTATTGTGTAATCCAAAACACAGGCTGTAGGGTAATGGCACTAATACCAGAAAGCAATATTAGTCTTCTAATAAATTAATTAGCCCTTGCTCAGAACTTCCAGTTGTTGTTGCCAATGAATGAGAGTTGGGTCTGCTTTATACCTGGACAACTCATATTGTGAAACAAAACCAACACTGGTTTTTTTTCCTTAATGTAACTACAACGCAGTCCTACACAAACATGCTCCATGCCAGGCCTGTGGTCAAAAAGTCACTCTGTTCCCTGAAAAGAGGACTCAGTATGCGTGCCGAAGTATCTTTACAGGGACAACGGGAAGCGGAGAGGATAAGGAAAGATCCATTCAAGTATTACCTCTCGGATGTATTCCTCCTGCTCTTCTTTGAGGGTAAGTTCAATGAAGATCTGCTGCAACTTCTCATTACAGTAGTTGATGATGAATTGCTCAAAACTGTTGTCCTGTCAGATAAAACATGTTTGTATTTGCTGTTGTGTAAAGACCCTGGAACCCAGCTGGAGTAAGTTATTGCAGCAGCTGCAAGTCAACAAACTGCTTTATTAACTATTCCTTCTTACTCCAGTTTTGTGATATGATGGTTTGAGTAATATTTTATTGAGAATGAGATTAGTTTGGAAATTTTAGACCAAATCCTTCCCTGAGGCTTCCTCCATGGGGAGGCACAAAAACTGTAGGCTTATATTTGTGATGCCTCTGTATCGATTCCTCAGGATAAGTCATGAGTAGGCCTGCGGTGTCAGGGAATAAACAATAGTTTTGCCTGCACTAATCTGTTCCTGTGTCTAAAATATAGTCTCCTGCAGGTTCTGATAAACAAAATTATGATGGTAGCATTAACTCTTTTCCAACCAGGATCACTCAGTAGCAAATAAAGTATCCTATTTCACTACAGACTGAGGCCCAAGCTGCTATTCTGGTTGCAGCTGAGCCTGGGTTAAGATATTATTGGCTCCAGAGGTCAACCCACCTCCTCCCTTTCAACAAACTGCTCATGGAATTGCCCCCTGAAAAGATGGGAATTAAAAGAAATTCATCAACCAAAAAAATCCTTTAAAAGGCTAACTCATATAAAACTGGGTTAGGGAGCAAGCACGCGTGTGACCCTTTGCAGAAGGGACCGGGGAATGGAGCAGATCCTGGACAGAGGGGTGGGCAGGGGGAAGGCTGCTCAGCGGCTGCAGCCATGGTAGCCTACCCCATCACAGCTGTATGGCGGGATTGCTGCAGGAGCAGGGCTGTGACATTACAGCAGCATCGGAAACTATGGCCCCTGCAAGCCCCTAAATACCACAGGTAAAGCCCTGGCACTCAGGTGAACTGGAGTTTTACTGCTGACATCCCCAGGGCCAGGACTGCAGCACTAAAGCTGTGGTTCACTGCTTCATCCCCGTTATCATCAACGAGTGAGTGCAGTGTGGAGGCCAGGTGACCACTCTGAGGACCAGTTTAAAACACCACTTTCAAAGAAAAGGGGAACAGCAGCTTCATTGGGTTTTTTTCCAGTGCTTGAAAGTCATTAATATTGCAAGATTTCCATATATGTATCTGCAGAAATAACTGCAATCAAGGGTAATTTTAGATATCTGCTGCTGGTCTTCTTGGCTTTGTGGTTGTGGGGTTCCCTCCTCCTTGTCTTTTTTTTTTTTTCTTTTTTTTTTTTTTTTAAAATCTTTCTTAATTACTAGTCATGAAGAACACTGGTTATTTAGGAGGCCTGAAAATTTGCAGAATAAACCACTATGGCTTTTTACACTTAGCAAATAAATCTGCTTTATAATACCAGTGAAACTCAAGTTATGGTGATACAATTGTTATGACTAAGGGCAACTGCAATCATTTAAATGTTTTAAATTAAGGATCTGGTTGCTAAAACGAGATTAAGAACACACAAGCAGATTAGACAATATTGAGGTAGCACAGATTACTTCTATCATTTTAGTTTTAGGTAAAGGAAAATCATAGCTGATCACCAAGCTTTTTCAGCCACATCAAACTGCCCCTCACACCAACTGCAATTATCAATCAGAGATTGCAAAACTTGCATAGCTCTAGATAGGAAAGTTAAAATTCAGCATGCATCAAAATCAGCACTGCAAACAAGTCATACTTACTGCATTCTGTTGCAAAAAGAAATTACATAAACTGCAGTCAGTACTTATACTACTTCCATAACAACACAGAATATAATATATTTATTACCATTTATTTGGTGTACCACATAGATCAGTCTTTCTACCAGACTCATTTGTATGTCACTGAAAATGTGTAGTACTACATAAACGTTATGTATTACTTCTTTGCAGCTGAGTGTATCTTTAGGTACTATCCAAAGATTATCAAGTAAACCATGGGATTGAGGCACATCAGTGTGTAACACAGAACAGCATTCTTGCATCGTCACATCTTTAAATCACCACGTATCTTTTGTCTCAAAAAGCCATATATACAACCTTTGGTAGACACATCTCAGTAAAAGGAGGGGGGAGTGGGGGAGGGAAGAGAGAGTACTGGAGGAAGGATGAGTAAAAGTTTATTTGACACATTCAGATAAGGCCATCATTTTAGATATACTGAGTTTGAAGTAAAAGGAACCCAACAGACCCATCACCTTGGCAAAGAGGAACACTCTGCGTCCTCCTGCCAAGCACGTGCCACCCAACGCAGAAAGATTGTTTCTCAAAAACACCACGTTATTCCGATTACAAGGACTGCAGGACTTTTTGCTCACATATTTACACGGTCTTCGTCTTCAAAAGAGGATGGAAACTGAACTGCAAATCCAGCTAAACCATATAACTAAAAGGTCATTAACAAGATATTAAAGTAATTGCTAGATGCTTTCCTGATTTGCTACATATCTGTGATATTTATGGTTTGCCAAAGAAAGGCAAACCAAAATCCACAGAGTTCTTCACAAACCACTCACTTTAAGCCATGAAATTCTATTTGACATTGCCAAGCCACTGAAAATTGCTATTCCAGGAAAAAAGTCATTGAAGAGCAGTGGCGATTTTGTTCTTTATGTATGATACAGAGCAAAAGGCTAATAGTTAATTACAGCAAAGAAAATGAGGAAAAATGTTCAGATTTACTGAAATTCTCAAAAAACTTAACTCTGAGCAGACCAGAAGGCATTAAATACACTTCAGAAAGCAGCATTTTTATTTTACAGGTTTTAAGAAACACTGTATGAAAAACCAGTTAGAGCATGTATCTGTGGGCAAATCTGAGTAAGGCAACAGAGATTGTCAATTTATTACCCCTCACTGTTTATCTCTAATTTTTAATTATGTGAGGGCTTCACAAAGCATAGATAAATGCTCACAAATGAATTATCCCCCAATATTTTAATGAAGGCTCCTAGAAGTTAATGACAGAACCAGAAGGGATCTAAAGGACTTCTGACATTGTTTTTTTAGAAGGCAACAGAGAATGGTTAATATTGGTGATGGCACATCACCAAATCCATTCAGGAGAACTGGACTGTACTTGCTCCTTATGCTGACCATTCACATTAATGACAGAAAGGGTTTTGACCAACACAGAAGCAGCATGGTCAGGCCCAAAATTTCAGGAAGAGTTAGCAAACTCAAATATTCTTAGGAAATTTTAGGAAAAAAAAAATAAAAAATTTAAGACTAGCACTTCTCAAAGTGTCAGCTTCTCTTCCAGGCTGTAATTCTGTTACTTTAATGTTGAGAGTATCACTTCAATCCTTGCATTTTTATAGCAGCATTTCAAGCTATCCCTTTGAAATCACTGTGGAATACAAAATATAACCTTTGCAGAAGAAAAAAAGGACTCTTTCAAATTAAATTAAAGATGCTGGGAAACAGAATGTCAACTGAGATAGGCTTAAAGTCATGTCAAATTTATAGATACAGATCAAACAACCACCGTCAGCTTATCCTCTCAATCTTTTATCAGGTGTAACAATAAATTTAGACAAGTAGAAAAATGTACTGACAAAAATCAAAGCCTACTTCACCATGTTTTTCATTTCATAAATAACAGTGTCTTGCTCATACAGCTTTATTCTTTATCAACCTACAAACTACTGGGCACCAGGATTACGTTTCATCAATAGCAAGTTTTTGAATTCTTTAAATTCTGCTCTATTCAAAAACATCATGCTTATATACACAAGCAGGTCACGATGTTGTATTCTCTCAGGTTGTTAGTCAACCATTAAAAGATAAAAAGTTCTAGTTTTGAACCACTGCTATTACATGAATTACATACAGGTGCTTGAAAGTCTAAAGAAAATATTTTTTGTTCCTTAATATTTTAACTAATTGCTTCTTTGGAAGATTCCAGTCATGCATATTATGGAATCACCTGAAAAAACATATATAGATGTTCCTGACCTTTTACATTGTTATACCAGTAAAATACCAATAGCAAACAGACAAAATAAAAATATTTTTGTCAAAAAAAAAAAATTTAGGTTAAAAGTCTCTTACTGGTCTCAGGCAGAAACGTCTCCATATGCTGATGCTGAGTGCCATTGCTTGCATTAGGTTTACAAACACAAAATATCTAAACCAGAGCATTTTCCTATGAAAACCAGCTACCTTCTAACCTTCTCACCTCACAGAATTCAAATTCACTTTTGAGTACTCAGATTCCAGTGATTTCTAGAGATACCAAGGCAACTAACATACCTACCTAAAACTGAAACTAGGTACTTTTCCATATAAGTAGGTAGAATAAATTCTTGTCTTCCCCTGCCTAATAAAGTCCTAGTTTAAGTGTTCCATTTTCTTGTGTCCCCTCCACTGTTTCCCCCAAATCAAGCATATGTTATTGGTCCAGATCTACAGACTTGGCTATGTCAACAGTATCACACCTATACCAGGTGTTTTTCAGTATTTCCTCTTCCTTCTTAACCTTTCATCCCACCAGCTCTTGCTGAGAGCCATTTCAAAAATCTACTTATTGCTCAGTCTACAACCACACTGACAAAAAGGTGTTTGACAACACCTTTTCAAATACCTTATATGACCATGTACATGACGAGTATTGAAAGGAAAAGCATAATTCAAAACAACACCTAAACACTTCAAGTCATGAGACTGACTGTTGAAATCAACAGAACTAATGCCATTAAAATGAACTTTTTGATCAATATGGTGGGGGAGAAAGACACACAGACTGATGCTTTTGCTGTAACACATACAGGTCCAGAAAGTAACTTTTTTCTACATCAACGCAGCTCCAAGCGTCAAAAGTCTCTGACCTCCTCCTCACACAGGCAGCTGATCCCAGGTAGTTCCATCAGGCCCCTAGACTACTACTGAGGCTCCTAGAGAAAAAGCCAGATGGCAAAAGTAATGATGATAGAAGACTAACATACTCACTTCACTGAGATGAATGGTGGAATGAATGATGAAACCAACCAGCAAATTTAATTTATATCCTACTGTGGTGTCTGGGGACAGGGATTGTTATGTATGACCACAGAAGCATGCGGGTTTATGAGATGGAACTAAGAAATATAAATGCTAGAAAATGAAAAATCAGCAAAATAGGGAAAGTGCATTTAAAGAAAATGAAAGAGGCACTCTCTTTATCTGAGAAAGCAATGAGCTACGAGTGACCCAGTTATAACAATTTTTTAAAATTTTTTGCAAAGTTAGTGAAGATGTTATCAATATTTATCTCTTACTTTTCTGTTTACATATACAAGCATTCGAGTAATCAAACTTAATGGAAAAATCTCTCATGTAAACTAGAATAAGCTCTGTGCTTTTGTGTAAATCCCTCTATAGGCAAAGAACCAGAGAAGCATATCATTTAACTATAAATATTCCACGCATATGTAATCAAACTATGTTTCAGTGTATCTAATGGAAGCAAGGAAGATACATGCCGAAGCTTCAGGGATTATCCATTTTCCATACTTGCACAGCACAACCAACTTCAGTCCTTGTTGATGCTACTGGCACTGGTAGAGAACCAAGAACTCTGAAATCCATCTTGCTCTCAGCTGTGCTGTCCAAACACACAAGGCTAAACCAAATTTGGAGATGAAAGGGCAAGAAACTACAGTGAATCCAGTGCACAGAATGCATGTGTAATCCACGGGGAAACCCAGGTACAATCACTTCAACAAGCTCAAACTGCTAATTACAGTCCTGGAACAACAGGAATTGCAAATAGGCAAGAACCTACCATATAATTATATCCATTCCTCTACTAAGACAGAATAGCTGCTGTAGGGAAAAATGTTATTCTCACAACCTGAAGCAAAGCATTTGTGTGTATTTGCTCCAGCATTTCAAATATTTCTTCTGTTGGAAACAGCCAGCCAATGGGATTTACTTCATAAACTGCATTTTGCAAAATAAGCTTCTCTTACTTAAATTATAATGTGATTAATTAAATGGTGGTTAACTTCCTAGGCTGCACCTCTGCTTCTGAGTATTCTAGCACTTAAGGAAATTATTTCTTTAACTGTATTTTAAAATTTCCATAGCACCTAGGAGTCCAACCAAGGGTCCCTCTCTGTAAAGCTCCCCTCTTCCATAACACTTGCCAGCAGATGTAGTTGATCAATTATAGATTAAAAATTCAATTCTCTTTCACACTAGACTGGGCTTTGCCCTGTGCCATCAGATTGAAGGCCCAGTACATGCATTTTGGCACTGCCACTTGCCAATATATGATATGTAGATGGGCATCAGAAAAGGGTGGAACAATTTCAAAAAAGGCAATCTGTTGCAGGTAGAGTGCCTAGAAAAGGTGGCCAGAAATTACGGTCTGGGATTAAGGCAAATACCAAAACAACAGATATCAGTGGCTGAGTTAGAGCCAAAGCCAAGACATGAAGAAAGGGTCCCCCAGAGCCTAATTAAAAAAAAAAAAAAAAAAATTAAGACAAAAGAAGATCCTGATAAGCCACTTTTCTCCATAGGCTTTTTTTCTTTCTAATAAGTCATCTTTCTAGCAAATGACTAGACCCTTCTCCAGTAAAATCATCCTTGCAGGGAGGTGGGGGAAGACTCTGGGCCAGCAGCAATGTCTCAGAGCTCACCATGCTCTGCAACTGCAATTTTCTTCATGTAATAAACAAGATAGAAGGCAAAGCAATTATTCAGCAACTGGACTAAGATGTCATATAGGTTTATGGTAAAAGTGGAAATACCTCCCCATTTTTTTCATGCCTTAAACATGTCAGAAAGGTATTTTCAATGTTTACCCCCTCCTTATTTGGTTACCTTCCTCTAAAACCAGATAATTAGCACAACTATGAATTTAATGTAATGAAACTGCATTCTTCATATTTCTCACAGATTGCCTCAATAAAGATATTGGCATTTTATCGATGTCCAGATGACAGTTTACATAGCACATGCATAATGACCAAGCTTCTTTCCATCACCACAAGGGACTTTTACACACAAGAAATGAGCTAATAGCCATAAATAAACAGAAGCACTATCAAAGTGCATCACAGACTGCGAGAAGTAGACCTGGTTTTACCGCTGGGGGGCTTGTTTGGCTCTTTTGTTGGTGGTGTTTTTATTTACCACTGTGTTTTATGCAGAATGTGATGGATGCTGCCATGTCTTTGCATCTTCTTGTGTACCTGGAGCAAAAGGAGTTGGTCAGATGCCGTCCCCAAAGACAAGGCATCCTCATCACTTCAGGTCAATCCTTAGCAGATGTGTGAGGGCCAAATGGAAACAGACCCTCTCTTTCTGCAGCCTTTGCTTTTACAGCTCTAGCCCCAGTGCATCCCCACTTCTTGTCAGGCTAAAATACGTGGAATAAAATGCTTCACCAAGGGGTTGAGGACAAAGCATTCACACTCTCAAACTGCCTTCTCAGGGCCTGGCATATTTCAAGAATAAGCCTTGTTTGGCAGCCTTAACTTTCATAAAACTGCACTCCAAATCATTAGCTTCATCACACAGACCAGCTACCTAGTGGCGCCTGAAAATTCAGAATAAAGCCTTTAAGCCAATTAGCACAGACAGACATTTTTATCCCTGAAGGCTAGGCAGGATGAAATATTCACACTTGCTCTATGACATTCATTTTTACATACCTTAACCCTCATCTACACAGGAAATGTACATGACAGACACCCAAACTGATCAGAATGAGTCTTCTGCTCATCCCTGTTGAAACCTGCCAGGCCCTCAGTCATCTGCCTTCTAGAGCCTACATTTCTTTATCATAAACCCCATCCTTTCCACAACCCTGCCCCAACATTTTGTACAGATGCGGAAACTGTCTCTGCCCAAAATTACAGAATCAAACCCGGAATAAAACAGGACCAGCACTAAACCTACCCCAGGAAGTCTGCAATCGAGCTGGCTCTGAAATTCCCAGCGCCACCAACCATCATATCCCTACCCCATCTCAAATCACAGTCTAGACTGCAGACTGACTATGCACACAGCTGCTCAAAAATGTGGATAAACATACTTGGAGCAATTAATATCAGGCTTCAATTAATTGCTCAAGCTTCAGCGGCGGTACACAACCAACCCAGTCCTGTAGCCTGCATTTTCACACTAATCCTGGTCCCTAAATCCTTGTCCATAGACAATTCACAGACACTCCCAAAATTTCAGCATTTCGCTTTCAAAACATTCAGTCCTAGCATACAGCTTACCACAAAGGGCATGGCAGGATTCAAAAATAAACACAGCTTTACAGCACCTATTTTGTGGATTGTTTAGCCAAGCTTGCTGTTGACATCTGCCAAACCCACAGAGGCTGAGGATTATTGATAGATTCAAATTCCCTAATCTGAAGTTTTGGACAATCAAGTCCTTAAATCTGCTTTCTTGGATAGCTTTCAGGTTTGTCTGGAAAAATGGGGTTTGTGCATGATAAAAACTCTAGGGAAACAAAATGCCAAAGAGTATATGCTGGCATTATCATTACTCCAGTATTTTTTCTTTGTTAAGTTTCAAGAAACCTCCAGTTACTTTGGAAGTTAACTTCATCTTAAATTACAGAAAATTGTAGAAATTAGAGTGGAGAGTAAATAAAGTAATCTTGCAAAACCAGATTAAAAAAAATCTCATTTATATAAGCTTCAATTTGCATAAAATAGAACAAGACTGCTATTGTCACCAGAAGGTGAAGTGCTGGGTCTTTCAGAATGATAAATCTGAATTTCTGTACTCTTCTTACAGGAGGAGCTGTAGGATGACCTAAGGAATCATCCTAAAGAGGAATATGGCCCAATAAATACTGTCTGCCCTGCCCATTATGAAACAAAACAATCAAAAATCTGTAGCAAACTAATGTTTTTGCAGTGGAAGCCGACTATTCTATAATACATTCCAGTAACTTTTAGGTGAGAATCTCAGAACAAAACAGGTAAACTAGAATATCGTTAGTTTATTCTTTCAGCAATCCTAATGGGTAAGTTTAATACTAAAGAAAAAAAAAAATCACCTTTCAGTAAACACATATCTTGCTACTTATTTCAATGTTGTTAAGCTTCCAGTGTAAATATTTAACACATATATAAAAAACTCCTACCACACCTTCTGTGGTTTTTGATACATTCTGTCTCCAAGGTACAAGGACACTTTAAGTCAAAGAACATGCACTAATAATAAACCTATCTGCTTCCTGAGGATACACATGATTGAAGTAGGCCTTTTAACCTTCAGCTTATCAAATAGCTCACAGGTTTAAAATGCACAAGTTTACAGATGAAGTAGTCTTTCAAAATACATTTTTTACAAAAAACATTCTTTATAGAGATGATGCTAGTTCTAACCTTCAAGAACAGACAAAAATCAAAATCTGACTTAAGAATTAGGTTCAAAAGGAACTGCACATTTTTAGTCTGAGGTTTTAAGTAATTTATAATTAGATGTATATAGTTACTGCCATTAGCTACACTTCAGCTAATACTTTGAGTGTTTAGCTGTCGTGTTTACAAACATACCACACAGCAAACCACTCCAAATTCCACTATACATTTTATGCAATAAATCTTAGCACATTATTGAATTTTTCTTGAGTTACGGTATTGTACAGTGTTAAAATTTCATTCATTTATTGATTGTTTTAATATAATTAACTTTAAAGAATATGGTTACTTAAATTCTCAACAATAACTGTTTTTTGTAAGCATTTTCTCAAGATCTTTAATAATTTTTGTGAGATTTGATCATTTGTTACAAAACTTGACATAAAAATATTCGGCAGGCATCCTCTTAATTGACCTTACTACATGACATTAATTCAAGCAACCACAAGATCAGTTACACTTTGCCTATACAGCGTTCATTACAGAATTATTTTACTCAATTTAAGGATTAGGACATAACATCCTCTTTTGTTCCAACTAAAGCTGCATAGAAAATTATTTTTGTTTTGCCTTGAAAGAATATCTTTGCCTTTGATTCAATTCAGAATAAGTCAGAAGTTTCTGATTATAAAATTAACCTGCCTGGAAATACAGGGATGGCTAAGTGGGTGGTACTGGAAATACAGCTGATTCGGGATTTTTTAATGGATTGGGTTTTCTATCATTCAGCCTTTGAATTACAGTACTGCCATGCAGTCCGAATACCAATAACTGTACTAGTTACCTCTAGAAACCTAAACCAATCAAGTTTCTTTTTCAAGCATCTTTAAACATAGCACAAGCCATGTACGTTTCTGGCATACTACCTGACTCCCTTTTTAAATGTTCAGAAATAATTCCACTGTTTCTGTGATGCTGCACCAAGCTGCTTGGCTCGTGCTCTCACCACAGGCCTTAACTCATGAGAGGAAAAGTCCTGTCTTGTATGAATGTACTGCTGAATTTGATCCTCAAGTCACAGGGCAAACCTTCCCCACCTTTTCCAGTAGAACCAATACTTGTCATTTAAAGGAGTGAACAATAACTACCCATACTATTTTAAAGCTTTTGAGTTTGTACGAATTGGGAAAGCTACACTGTAATTCAGTCTGAAAGGTAAGTGAAGAGAGCCTTGTTTTTTCATTTTTCTTCTGCAAAACTACATCTCCTGTACTTAACTACTTACTTATGACCTTCTAAGATGTTGAACTCCTACAAAAGAAGAAAATTACACGCAAGAAACAACATTGTCTCTGGAACACCATCCCATAAACACAATTACTTAGTTGGCTTGTGTGCTAGTGCAAGCTTCTGTCTCCCCCCCCCCCCACATGTTTATCCTTAATGAAACATAAAAGAAAGAGCTAGTGAAAACAAGAGTCCTGCCCGAAGATGCCAGCAGTACCATTCCAGTGTCCAGCTTCCTAAAGGTATGCCAAGGACCAGCTCCAAAGAGATCTGGCACCGAGATCTCCATTCAGCCACCTGACCGCTTGAAATAAATTTTCATAAATATCCTCCTATGTTTAATGCAAACAATACAACCTAGCTTAGTAAACCCTTGAAGCAAGTTGTCAGCTTTGTTTTTCCTCTTCATAAAGGTATTTAAATTTGCACATACTTTGATGTTATGCTTCTGAAATAAAACTTACACCTCCCTGCCACGTCTAATTATGCTTTGCTGCATTATTCCCATCTTCTACACAGTTTAAACACACTCCCTGGATTTTCAAGAGGGATGTAGGGAAGTGGGTAAGGATTGCATGTTTTGTACTGATTTTTCTCCCCAGTTTAGTTTCTAGTTTAAACACTATACAGATTCCAAACAAGATCTATAAATCTCTTAAAATAAACTGTCAGAATAAGATTTATGAAAACGCCCTCTCCCTGGTGTTCTCTAACCCAATTAAAAAATCCTCGTTGATTGTTTTTGTTTCAAAATACCATCACTCTAAAAATACTATCGCAAACAAACAGCAGTGAGCCACAGATTGTTAGCTAGGAATCAGTACAGAATATTTATCTAAATGAATCGAGATGAAATGGAATATAATTCCTTGTTTAATTTTGACAGGAAAAAAAAATGTATAGTTTTTGGTGTGTTTTTTAAAGGATACAAAGCTTGTTCAAAGACATCCACAAAATGCCTCAGGGCAGAAATGACACTGCCAGAGTTTCACTTATGCTCAGAATGTATGTCACAACAAAACATATTTAGTTTACCCATCATAAATATTTATTTACCTATGGTGTAAAAACACAAGTTTGACTTTCATAAATTTTTGTTTCAATTGCCAGACATGCTAAGACATGTCTCTTTGGCTTATTTTTCCAGTGTTTTTTTGTCAGGAATGACATACTTGATTCAAATTACATGTATTCTGATTACAAATTCATGAATTACTCTATTAAGCTTTAATAACAGCTCTCACATTAAATGTTTACCATTATAAAGGTCTTACCTCAAAAATTTCAAAGCCATAGATGTCCAGCACTCCCATTACCTTCTTTCTCACTTTTGTTTGTGCCTTAAAAAAAATTAAATGAGTCAATCATCTGTACATTTCATTTGGGAATCAAGAAAACTGATGTATCTCATATGTAGGCTGTCAATTCTGTAAACTAAAATGTGAAGTGTTGTTACCCAAAATACACTTAACATGAATATTTTCATAAGCTTAAAAACAGAGATGACAGCAATTTATTGAGCTGTGATACAGTTGTCCACCTGTACCATGTGTAACAGCGTAAAACCAGGAAAAATTAAATTGACAAATACAGTTTCACTGTCCACTTTAATTTAAAGGATATTTATTGATTTTTTTTTTTTTTTTTTTTTTTTTTACAGGCACAAAACAGCAATACCTTAATGCTCTCATTGATTCTGGTAACAAGCCAAGAGAACAGCCGACTGTATAAATTCTTAGCCAGAGCATCACGGGCGTAATAAGCCTAAACAGAAGAAAGAAGAAAAAATGTTATAAATGCTGGGCTAATCCCAAACTTTTTACATTACTGATGTATCTTAAAGACGCTATGAACAGAGTGGGAACAGCTCAGGGAGCAGTGCCTCTTGCCTAAGCAGCCACTGGAGCCAGGCCAGGGGTGCCAGGACACTTTGGCAGCATTGGCAGCTTGCTGGAGCACCCCCCTGCCTTCCTGGCCGCGGGCTGGCTGGAACAGCAGCCACGATCAGGGCCCTTTGACTCCCTTCCTGCTCATCCGGATATCCTCAGAAGGCTCACATGCCCCATCTTAATCCTAAGCAAAGGGACTTGAGCAGCTGTGGTTAGGGAAACAACATTCCTGCAGGCCTGAGCTGATGAGACACAGGTGGCAATCACACTGGCTCTGCAGCATTACAGAGAGACAAATGCACACTGGCAGCAAGAGTTTTTCAGCAGCCCAGGGCATACGACTCACATGAAGTTACACCAGTTGCTCTAAACAAAAACAGTCTGCCACAAGACTTTCAGCATGCGTTTTGTGCAGAACTGTTTCATTTTTTCATTCTCTGCAACATTTTCCTCATCTTTTTTAGGTAATTCACACATAAAAACAAAATATCCAGTATTTTTGAACACTTAGAAATGGCTGAAGAAAAAACGCACTTATGCTAGTGATATGTTTTATTCAGTACAGCCTATTAGTTGTAGTTTTTATTTGGGCGGTTAGGGTTTAGTCATGTAGAATAAATTGCCATTTAAAACTATTCTTTCCTTTAAAAATCAGGACCTCTTTTTACCTGAGCCACATTTAGTGTTGTTGAAACTTTCTCTTGCTTGGCTTCAACCGTCCGGAAGCTGAAAGCTCTTTCCAATACAGACTGGTCTATACCTGTCAACTCACAGATTTCCTTGAGTTCTAGCGTGAAAAAGGAGAGTGCAAATGTAACAAATCCTTTTGTATTATTGCTGCTTCTTCCTCAAAACTATTAGCTTTAAAGTAGTTCAGTATTTTCCCAAAACAGGTTTTCTTCAACAGAAGTGGTTTTTATCCACACTCTCTCCCCCCTGCCCTGCCAAGCAAAGTTTTTAAAAACATGCACAGCATGAGGAAACAGAGTTATTGGTTTTGAAAACACTTTCTATCTGGTTATTTTTGTGGAAGAAACCTTTTCTTCCATTTATCACGGACTATTTTTCATTATGAAAAACTTTTAGATGAAAATAAATGAATTTTCAAAATGTATCAACTGCAAAAGCATGACCAAATGAATCTGACATTACAGGCAGAGATACCCTACTACAAAAGAACAAAAAGCCTCCACTGCAGAATAACCAAGCAGTTACAGAAATGCATAGCACCATTTAACATTTCAGAAGAAAGTGTTAATAAAGTGGGGGAAAAAGAAAATAATTTTTTTGAATTTCAAACGGGGCAATTGAAATTGCACAGAATTCAACCCATATTGGCCTGTGGGTGAGTTTTGGAAACAATGTAATTTAATACATCTGTAAGGATACTGTATGTCTACAGAAACTACAAAATTAATAATAACTTCAGACAAATTAGTGTTTTTCCTCCCATCACTAATCTCATCTTACCGTTTTTATCTTTGATTTTACTTTCATCTAGGCCATTCACACGAGATTCAGGTTTAAATTCAATATTTCCCTTTGAACGCAAACTTAAAAATTTCCATGAAACCAACAATCTGTTTTGGAAAGGGAACAGATAAAAATATTTCTACATTTAAACAGATTATACTTGCAAAATTCACCGTTTATCTGTATTAGCATAAATTAGAAGTATTTTATGAACACTTGCTACAAAAAGAACATGATATAATTACTATGCTTAGATAAGTAAGTTTTTTAATATGAAAGACATATTAAAGAAGATCTGGTAATTGAACTGGCACATCAGTCTGGTCCACTTCTAGGATTCGTTCAGTTTATGGGTTTCTAAAATGCAGTTTATGGGTTTCTAAAATGCAGAACCCATTTTTTCACAGTCAGATGAACAGGTACTGCTGTCTGCTCAGTCCACTCTGTTGCTCTAAAAGCCACTAACTTCTAGAATCTAAATCTGCATACACTGGGTAACAAGGTCCTGTATTCTTCTTGTCCCTGAGTACAATCAAGCAAAAACATCACAATAAATCATCTTGAGAACCATCCCAGCCTTGTTTTTCTTTCAACTTGGTCAGCATCACCTGGTTCATGAAGCTCAGTCACTGCCATCATAAATACACAATATAGCGTTTTCCATGATCTGATCAAGGGGTCTGGGATTTTTTTTTCCCTTCCTTTTTTTCTTTCTTTTGGTCTTTTTTGTATTCCTTCTAGAAAACTCCATAAACTTGGTTCTTTTTATTTTCTAGCTGTAGCTAAGCTTCCCTGTGCAAACACGCGATACCCTTGCCTGAAGCGGGCTAGCACTCAGAAAAGATGGCCCTCCAAGCCCAGCCCAGAGCGAACAGCCAGACCAAAGGCATAAGAACTCTGCATTAGTGTTGAGCCCTTTGGGGTTACACCCAGCCCCTGTTACTTCTTACCCTAACTGTTCTGAAGTTTGCAGCATCATCCACTCCATTCACTTTGGCAGAATCAAGGCCCAGGTAGTTGTATCTGCTGAAGTCCCGCTCCAGTTTGAGTTTGCCTAGTAAATAAAACAAAAATATCATTAGCAACAGCATTCTTGTTAGTAGCTCTTTTATCCCAGAACCAGTTTTGTCAAGAACTGTTGCAACTGTTAGTAGGATTAAGTTTTCTTTACGGATCTTTTAATTACAAGCCTTCTGAACAAGAACAAGCTTTCTTCATTGTTTATAATACATCATAAAAACAGTTCTGACTCAGATATCTGGATAATAACAAACCATATATTTACTTCAGGTATTACTATTGCCACTACCACCAATAATTTGAAAAATGAATCAATATCACATTTCCCACAAAAGAAGACATGTGTGGAACAGCACATTAAGTATAAAGAAGGCTCATATCTGAAAATGGCACAAGGGCAACACTTACAGAGGAAGTCTTCCGATGCACCAGACAGTATCTGATAGAAAACGTGGAAGTTTCTTTCACCTCTTGGCTGCTTAACAACACGAGACTTCTCTAGCAGATCTAAACAAGCAAAGAAAATCTCACAGGTCAGGGAAAGATTGTTGGAGCAAAACTCTTTAATATGAATATAATCCCCCACTGTTTTCTACCTCATCGCTTTATATCATCATCATCAAATTAGAAGATGATAAATGGTAGGCACAAACCTTATCACAATGTATCACATTAATACATATTTCTCAAATAAGCCCACTACACTTCTAAATGCTGCAGCCTATGAGCTGCAAAGAAAACTCAGTTCAGGGAGGCAATGTGCTCAAAAAACATCAACCAATTTACAGTACCACCACAAAATTAAGATTTGGTGAGAATGATTGTATGGGTGAAGGTTTGAAAAGAGCTGAAATGTTAACAGGCTAAGCACATGAAAGATGGGTACATGAAAGGGGGAAGCCAAATAAAGAAAGATTTTAAACTGAATAATCGTGTAGCGCTTTGTGATCCTCAGGTGCATCAGACCATGAAAAAATTCCCAGTGGGACTGACAGAAGCTCCATCATAAGACACTTAAAAGCGAAATGGAAAAGCGGCACTTTGAAAAGCATCGCTGCACTGACTGAGCAGTATGACAAGAAGATTGCTTCGTCCACTGCCATTAGCAATGGGCGCATTTCTAAGCCTTACCAACAAGGGTAGGAATCCAGGCAGCCAGCAGAAGCGGACTGACTTGTAACACATTGCAAACACTTCAGACTCTACATCATATTTACCATGGAGGTGACAATACAAAGGTTGCTCAGCCTGTACTGCACTGAAAGGCTGTGGTCCCCAGTGCACCGGGAGAGGGATGCAGTAAGAGAACAGGTACAAAACCAGCAAATGACACCGATACAAAAAAAAAAAAAGTTTTTCCTTCTTTTCTCACTGGCACATGAGGGCTCCACACCATTTTTCGAGGTAGCAAACCCACAGTTCCCACTATACAGTTTCTCTTAAGCTACACATATTCAGCAACCTAAAGATAAAGGCATTAGGTGCCTCATTCCAAGTGCACAGCAAAGGAGTTCCCCCATGCACCTACCACCAGTCCGTACCCACCACAGCTCACTCTGACTGGGGTTAAGTTCTCTCTAAGCTGTGCCCATGCAAGAAGAAAGCCCCCAAAAGGGAAATTACCACAGCTTGGATGTCACTGTTCAGAAGAGCTGCCACAAAGTTGAGATGAGGTTTCACAAAGGTAAAACTCAGGGAACACCAATTCATTTAAGGACACATGGGGTTGCTAAACACTTCCCCTGCCTGGCTACTATAATATCTGGTGGAGATTCTGCTACACCTTTCCTTGGATTTCCATTCCTGCTGAAACTGAGCCTGTTTAGTCTTAGCAATCTGGAAAGTTGGAGGTGGTGCTCAGTGCAGCCACCTTAGTGCTGCAACCCCCCCTCCAGCCCTGCCACAGAGGAGCAGTTGGGGAGCGGATGCCTCTGTGCCGGGCTGCAGCCCCTGGACTCCGCCGGCTTTCTGGCACACCAGGGCTTAGCCTGAGAGGGAGCATCTGCCCTGGAGTTTGCTCCGTGAATGGAGAAGCAAGGAGGAGTGCAAAAGGGTGTATTTGTATTTCACTATGTTGCGCCTGTGTTGCCTGCTGTAATTACCTCAGCTTACACCCTTTCTTGTGGAATAGGAACCAAAGACCAAACTTTAACCCGCAAAATTATACAAGCCTCAGCAGGCCCTCCTCCAAATAAGCTACAGCAAGACATTGAAAAACCAATTTCTGCTCCAATAATTAGCCAGTGACAACAATGACAAAATTCAGACAGTATTATGAATCTTCTAGTTGGCTTATAGTAGGATGAGTTTCAAGTATTTTACAGACCAGCTGAACTATGTTATTCCATAAGCATGCAATTGCTTGAGAGAAGAAGTACAGCCAGTGTAGTAGGAAACAGTGAATATAGCTCTCAACAGCCAAAGCACCCGACTGTATGAAGACGAATACCTCTTCACCACTTCAGAACTTTAGCCTTGTTTGAACAGACATTTGTGTTTTTAATAACTCAATAATCCTATAGTCTCTTTCCTTCCAAAGGTGGCCCTGTTTCAGCACCTGGAAGTTTTGCACATCCTGATGAGAAAGTACACCCAAGATACACCCAAACAAGTAACTGTCCCATATTGCCAGCAGCTCATCTTTACATTAGGATGGGGCACGTTACAGATTTCCACTTTTGCTTTTTCCATTTTGTTAGCATCTTTTTTTTTCTTTCTTTTTTTTTTTTTTTTTTAAATCACAGATGACTAACATCTGATGGTTGATGCTATGTTGGAAAGGCACAGATTAGAAGGTGTAGTTCTCACCAGCAGCCTAGTGTACAACCTCAATACCTCTGACTTCACCTAAGGTTGGGGCTCCCCTCCTCGACTATCCAGTTAGTTAGCCTAACTATTGGTTACCTGATCCTCTCTAGTTTTTAGTTCATAACTAAAAGGGAGAGGCTGGCCCACCATCCAAGTGTTAATACTTGGGCTGAGAAAGGCAAAGTGAGCACCAGGCAGTTCAGAGTCATGCTGGCTGTGAAGGTTCTCCAGTGAAGTATTGGAACGGATCGCAGCCAAATTTAATCTCAAAGAAATAAACAACTTCAGCTCCCGCGGTGGCTACACACACTTCAGGAAACAGCTGTATTTTCAAAGGATGTTGAAGCAATGCAGTTTGTGAAGTGGTTTGGCTTATTTGGATTTAAAAACATTCTATATATAAATTTACTCAAACGCTATCATAAAAGCTTAGCTACATATCTCAGCAAAATATTATATGTAAACCTTCTAATTACATGCATGCCTTCAGCAGATTTAACAAACAGTTTCTTGAGCATATGTCAAATGAGTTACGTTAGAAGGATAACTCTTAGCTTTTTCACCACAGTTTATCTTACTTATATCTTTTTAGAAGCAAGGAGGTTAACTAATTAACAGTCAGTTTTCTGAAGTCCCAATATTCCATATTCTGTCAGACTTTGTAATTGAGGAAAAAGGCTCCAGAAAGCAGTTACTGGCAAAAAAATCCGGTATTTACCTTAAAAAAGCAGCTGTTACCAATTCGTTTTAAAGCTGTATTCATTCTCTGCTTTTTTTCTTTTATGCCCACATGCAGAATGAAATCAGACTGGTAGAAAAGATCCATCTGCCCTACTCCTAAGAAAACTTCTTCCCTTTGTTTGCCCTAATTTGGATTTTAATAAATCAACCAAATACATTTTCCTTAAAGCAACCACTGCACAATAAGTAACTTTTGTGTTAATTCTCACGCGATTACAAATTCTGTGGATTGAAGAGTCAAAAGAGAAGAGACAAAGATGCGCATCAGATTTCTGCATGCATCCACTTGGTAATTCTGTTTACAGTGGCATGTGTGGAGAAATAGTGCTTATCTATATAAAAACACACACAAGCACAACCCCCAAAACTCTATGCATATTGCATTTTGTTATATATTCTATATAAATTATGTATAAAGACTACACAGCATTATCTAGAGAGAAGATACAAAACTGAATATGGCATATTTATGGATTAGGTATTCTTCCTGCACTATCTAACACTGCTTCTGCTTGAACTGAAACATTTAACGTTTTATGTGCATCAAAGCAACTGTAAAAATTAAATTGTTTTGGAAAGGTCCATATTGTCTGAATATCCATTGATTCAGATTACTCGATCCAGCTATATCCCTCAGGTTCTGAAGATTATTTGTTATTCCTAGATAACACTGGTGTGAATGCAAGGGATCTGTGTAAGCATCCTGCTAAACCATTCAACCAAACTCAACACGAAAGAAAAAAAGAAACCGATGCTGATTACCTCTGGAAACTCTAATGTACAAATTTACATTATTTCTTTTCAGTTACTTGAGACATGAACTTGAGTGATGCAGAAAAAATTAGGATATTTGTATTTCTCTAAATATACTAGAAATTGAATCAACATTCAAGAAAGGAATAAGTAAACACTACAAAAAAAAAAAAAAGGCAACACTACCTTGGTACATTCTGAATAATCCAGAAAAAGTTTGGTTTAGTCATGTTCTCTTCAGCTGGCCATGACCAAGGACCTTTTTAGCTATTCAGCCAAAGTTACAGAACATTTTCTAGTCATGGAAGCTTATCTCTACGCCCACCTTATGTTAAATTATGTTTTCTGGTTTTCTACCTCAATTCTTCAGCAGTGATCAAAAAAAGTCACTGAATAAAAAGAAAATACAGTAGTGGTTTCTCAGGAACTTTTTCACATTCCCACCAAGTTTATAATAATGTTCTCTTGAATGAAACGATCCATAATTGTATCAAACAAAACCTACTATCTGGGCAGTATGTGCAGTGAAAAAACAACTATTGCACAATTATAGGAGTCTTAAATCCCGATTACTCAAGTGATAAGTGATGTTTAAAAATGAGCTAATCAAAATGGTTAGTGCAGTTTGTTGGGTCTTTTTTTAAAAAACACTTCCTAATTTAGGCAAGGCAATTGCCTAAAAGGGGCAACTGTGCTAACTGAAACACCAAGGCAGATGTTGGAGCAAGTTAAGATTAAAAAGACTTAACAAGAATTAGTATCTCCTTCCAAAATGTCTAGCTGTAAAATTTGAATCGTATTTCCCTGAGCAAAGGAGATTACTAACAGCAATCACATAATTAAAATCAACAGCCTGAGTTGTTGGTTTCTCACTAAGTGGGTAATTGCTTTTGTCTTTTAAAACGAACAAAGTTGTAAAGAAGAGTAAGTTGTAAAGTTATCACTCCCACTTTGCTAACTTAGAAAAGTTGTTGCTTTAGATAAATACGGGTTTCTTTCATGTTGTTGTTGGAGAAATGGCTAAACAGGGCCCTTTCTTAACCAGTTGTTATTTGGACTTTAAGCACACTGTGCTGGTTAAAAATGGTGTTTCAAAAGCAGGCATTCCTTATACTGTACTTCACCTGCACCACTATTATCTTCTAGTTAATCATTAAATCACTGAAGGCCTTAGGCGGATTAGGAAAGATCACCTAAAACTAAAAAAACAGGTATATTTCAGCAGGAAATCCCAGATGAAATGTGAAAATTTAAGACTTACAAATATTCTAGGAAAGATATCACAAGTTCCCTACTTTTCAAAAAGTCTACACAACTGCAAGTGTGAAAAATTTCAGACTGTACCATGAAAAACTATTTCAACCATAAAATTAAGTGTACACAAAACTAATGAACCAAGTGCACACACAAACATCTCCTTGAGTACAAGTCAGACTGAGCATCTGTGGATGAAGTCATATTCTAGATCTTGTATAAGCTATTGCCATTAGCACCTATTACTTTGAAAACAAACATACACATTTTACATAAAATATATTTTATTCTGTAATGACAGGTGGAAAAGAAACTATTGTTCTCCCTTCTACTGCTTCCATCGCTGCTAACATAGTAGTTATAATAAATGGAAAACGAAGAATAGTGTTGATGGTGTCTGTAATTTACTTCCACAGTATTACACTCAGGTGAAAGCAAGTTACTTACCCAGCACTCCAACTGTCTTTCTTCACAAGTGCTCTGGAAAAAAACCTCTGAGCACATAAGCACTGACAAGAGCGTTCACTGCAATAGCAGCAACCATAAACTTCCCACAGGAGGACAGGAAGAGCAGATGCAACTCATACCCAGTTCAGTGAGAGAAAATGTAAATTCAATTCACCTGTTTGTAAATGCATTTTAGGGCAGCAGCATACCTTTAGGCAGGGACTGGTGTTTGTTACAAAACAGAGATGGGATATCTCCAGCCACAGGTGACACAGGTACAGCAAGGGTTTAGCATTCAGGAGAGCTCACAGACGTGAAACAGGTCAGCCCATGAATGGATGGGCTGGCTGTTAACTTGCACTAGGGCTGTGCACCTCACCTTACACGGATCCCAGCATCTCCCACCCATTAGGAAAACAAGCTGGGACCTTCACAGAAAACTAACAAAAAGCGAGGATTCAACCGACTCGCGCTTACCACGTGCCTCAGCTTACTCAGCCTTCTTCACCCTCCTGCTCACCCCCATGCCCCAGCTGCTGCCGACATAGGATCAAACAAGCGCAGCACATGCTACCTGAAATCATTTTTCTTTTGTAGTCTAAGGGGAAAGATTTCCTGACTGAAGTAATATTCTTAAAGATTGCATAAATCACATTCATCTCAAATTTTCCACTCTCAGTTTCTTTTCATGACTGTACACCATGATATAGCAATATGTCGGATGCCTTACAAATCAGTGCGCTCAGAAGCTCTGAGCAGCCACATAATGTAATGAGTCTATATGTATTTTATGCTGTTCAAACATAAAATTATCTTAAATTTGGGAACATACTAGTTCTGACTTAAGAGATGTTACAAGCCTCTTCCATTACAATCCCTTCTATTTTATTATTCCCATTCTAATTTTACTCAAAATATTTACCTTTCCATTTACAGCACATTAAACATTTCAGATCTCTCAGCTCTTGCTAAAGCCCATGGACATTTCCATTCACTGCAAACCAGACAGCACCAACACTGCAGTACTCACTTTCATGATAATTTTACCCTCTAGCTCCATCCCCCGAAAGGTTCACTCATAGGTGAGTGAAGAAGGAAGAGGTCACTGAGGGGCACCAGGAGAATGGCCCAAGGGGAGGTCACAATAGCATCAGTCGTGACATGGAGGGTTCGCGGGCAGATTGACTGGCCTTTCATAGAGCTCCGCAGTACTTTGGAGTAGGAAAGACCAGACCATTTCAAACAAGACCTTTTAGCCTAATGGGTCTCTGCTTATCTTTACCAGTCTGATAAAATTAGTAGCTTATCTTCATTACCCTTCTCGCCACCAAAATATACTAGATGTTCACTGTGCCTGCTTCCAGGCACTCACAGTATGAAGTACAGCTTGGTGACGCAGGCTGCGATCCAAAAAGCCCACTAACTTCATTGATGTTTGGAAATCAAGCTCAACAACTATTAAAGTTTAATCAAAATATTATGGTATCATCTTCACATCATGTTAACACGAAACCAACAGATGGTCAGAAAGCAAAGAATATTTATGAACAAACTAATCATACTTTCCCTTTTAAGGACAGGAAACTTCAGCACTACTTGACTTCTACTTGATGAATTAAGAAGACAAATTCTAAATTTGACTAAAACCAGAGAAAATTGTGAGTGGTTTAAAAGAATTTAAGCCCCCGATATCTCCAGAATGGTGATATCTCACAACAGAAACATTTCTGTTGCAATGCAATGCTGCAGACGTGTGGAAAAGATCTAAGGCAGGACAACAAACTTGCTTTAAGACTGCATAGAATTCAAACTCTCTTTTAAAGACAGCTGGATGCACTACCAAATTTTGTGAACATTAAATCAAAGATGAGATATTAGCACACAGCGACAGGAAGTCAGTATTTACCTGTGACATACCTGTCAACCATGGGGCCTTTCATAGTTCAACAAGTAACATTTTTTCCACAACAGGGCTTACATGTCTTTATTTTTAAATTTAAATTCCACTTCTTGCTATTACATATTTCTTACATGTGAGAAGACATGGAGAATGCCTAAAATAGAAAACTTTTAGGAAGATCTAAAAATATGTCTCCCCATGATTACGTATGTCATAACATCATTATAATTACATGTAAAATTATAATTACAACATGCAAAGATTTATAAGGCAGATAAACTATAGAGTAGCTATTTGGATTGCCTTTTGATATGATGCAATATTTTAATTAGATGACTCTGCACGGTACTTTCAAAGACAAACTGTTGAATGTCCACTCTACAAAGGAGGGTGCATTTTTATGTATCTATTTTGAATATGAAATAAAAAGAAACAGCACCACAGCTAGCCTGCTAGAACCTTTTTGTTCACATTTAATTATCAATGAATACACTGAATATGTTTGGCCTCTAATTTCATTGACTGCCAAACGTCAAAGTTAATAGATAGCCATAAACACTTAAACAGTGATTGCTTTGAGTTTCAAGATGTACTCTGTTGCAAAAATCATGCTCTTTCAGGCATAGTTCCAAAAGGTGATGTGGTCCAGAAAAAATGTTTGCCCTATGAAAAAAACTCAAACCCTATGTTTATGCATAGAATTCTTCACAATGTTTTAAAATGTTTATATTATATATGGAGAGTTCAGTTCACCTTGGATGATTCTCATTATTTCACAACCAGTAAAATTCCAATGGAGTCAAAAGTCAGTCTTTAGAAACAGCAATGAATTTGGCTGAGTGGGAAGAGAGGTCAAGGCTAGGTCAGTGACACCTAGTATAGTCACTCACTGCCCTCCTCCATCCCCTTTCAAAAATAAGAAAAACAAACATACATAGCTTTATATAGCACAGAAAAGCAATTTCTTTTCAAAGCTGCATTTAAACTCTCAAAAGGAAAGCAAGTCAAAGCATCCTGGGCTGGCATTTGGTTCCCAGCCTCTTTCTTCCCAAGAGAGCGCTGGTTAAAATTTCTGAATCACTATAGAGTTTGTAGCAGCATCCTCAGGTAACAACCTCAGGTAACAACCTCCGAGACCACCCTTCTCCTGCCTGAACGCAACAGCTGGTTCATCCTCTTTCACAATAAGCCTTCTCCTACGCCATGAGGTGTGTTAAAAGTCGTAGAGAATGCTTTGATTTCAAATAAACATACCCACCTCGTGGTGTTCTCCAGCATACTTTGTATCACTCTTACAAATTACAAATCAGCATATCTCAGATATCATCTACCATAAACACATGACCCATCAAGTAACACAACTGATCCCAGGGATTCAAGTACAAAAAGAGCCTCAGATACCCTTATCCATCTGCTACCAGCTTCAGAGACAATATACAAACCCACGCACATTACTCCGTATCTTTTAAACAGTACAGTGCATTCATTATTCATGCTTACTTCAAGTCTGTTTTCACTTACTCTAAGGTACACTATTCAGTAGAAAACAATAAAATAAAAAAGAAGAATTTATTACATAATGGATTAGAAAAATGCAGCTGATCTTTTCAATAATTTAACCATCTTTCTTCTCAAACAAAACATTTTAAGCTGTTAACATGCTGATAACAAGAGTAATACTCACAGTTGCTTATAACTCCTCCAAGTGGGTCACCCTTGAAATCAAACTCAATATCCATGTACTTTCCCTGTGAAAGCAACATATTTAAAGACTATAAATTCTGTTTAAGAAAAACTGCTCAAGACATTTTTTAAGTTACTTGGTCATTTTACAGGCTAAAAGAGCAATCTGGCAACCTCCTGTACACTCCATCAAATTCTGAAAAATAGAAAATGATTCAAAGCTTCTAAGAGAATTGCATTATCACAGCCAGAGATTTTCATGAGAATAGCTTTAATTAGGTTTGTAATGCAACCCAGTAATTTGCTCAGTTTCTAAAGTTATATGAAGAAAAAGCACGTTACACAAACTTTCACCAGAACGCCAGGAACACTAAACAATACTTGTGGCCATGTAGGTATTACCATGCTTATTAACAGAAGAATGATGGAAGAAATTATCTTCCATGCAGACTTATTTTCTCAGTGTAAAATCTTCTCTGAGTGTGGATCAAGGCAGTTGAAGGACAGCCGCTCGGTTTGGCTTTGAAGGACTGGCTGGCAATGATTACTGTTAGTACTCGTGGGGTGTCTGTCCCTAAGCATGTGCCTGCCTTGTAAAAGTGATGGATTTTTCTGACTGAACTCTTTGCCTCATAACTCAGTAGACTGGCGGCAACAATTAACAGGCTGTCACCGCAAAAGCGATTTCATTTTTAGCTGTACTGGCGCAGTGCATTTCCTTGACTTCTGTTTGACTTTTCTGAAGATCGCTCTGGTCTTTGCATCATTTTAATTTACATGACAAGTGTTTAATGTAGTAACAGCTACATTTAACAGCGACAAAATGGACAGATCCATACTGTGTAGAAAAGGCAAAAGCGGCGCAGCTCACATTGGTGAGGAAGTTTAGAAACATAAAAACTGCTGGTAGTAATTCAACCGAATTCCACGAGCCATGCACAGAAATGATCTCATCACCCTCCGGTGCTTACTTAACAGAGGACAAAAGCGACCTATTGAAAAGAGAAGCCTGGTGTTTGTACTTCCTTATTCACTGCATTTAGGAAGGGCTTTCTTTTTTCTTTCTCTTTTGGTTTTAATTATAGAATATAAAACCCAAGCACTTTACATTGACTCCCTCGAAGACATTTTCTAATTTACTGGGTATTTTGTCAAGATTGTCTTGACTCTACTTCAACTCTATTCTTCTCCTTGCTGGCAGCTGAGGCAGGCTAGACAGGACAGTACTTGTACTGTCTTGTTTGAAGTTAACTCTGAGCCAATTCAAATTTCTGAGATAAAGAATTAAATCAGATAATTAAATTTTAATTTCCCAAGGACTGGGCCAGCTGGATGTTTCCAAAAGTATTTTTAGCTTTGTGTTTATAAGCAAGGACTTGAAAAGCAAAATACTAGTTGGTTGCACTTTGTCCTGGAAAGACTTCTGTTTGCAAATGGCACCTCTTCTCCTCTTCGCTGTCTCCTCCTCCTTTCTGTAGTACGTCAGCTCTGATAGCTGCAGTTTTTCTACACTTTCTATCAAAAGAAATTTTCTACATTGCCTCAAAGTTTGGCCCTGACCTTGCTTGTGTGGACATTTGTGGAGCCTGCAAGGCCTGCGATGAAGACCTTTTGCTCTGTTCACAAGCAGGGGCAACGGCAGCTGCAGAAGCAGCGTTTGTAGCTGTGTGGAAACAGTACCATCAACCCTTGAGAATCAGAAGGGAGGGGGACAGAAGTCTCCCATGTGGGAAAAAAGCCACTCTCCAGTGTCAACATATCCCAGGCTTTTATCCATGTGCTTTTACTTGCAACGCACCATTTTTCCACTGTACCAATTGTCTTCTGTTGCCTACTTCCCACATTCCACTCTATATGATTATTCTGCACACAAGTGAGCAAATTACAAAGTTGCATTCAGTCTTCTGATTTTAGCAGGAGAAACTGTGATGAATACTCACACTTCTGAACCTCCCAACTCTAGTTTTAACCTGTTTTTGGCTGGGGGGGGGGAGGGGGGGGAGGCAGACACACGACGGGCAGGGGACGGACACGGACACAGTTGTCAATGGCTATAATTTCACATTCAGTCTCATGCTAAACCCCCCCAAATTCAATCAGTTGACTGTAAAGAATACCAGAAAAAAGTAACTTTACAAATGTTTTTATTAAAAGTAAAGTTGTAAACACAGGTTGAAACACCACAGAGCGAAAATAAGAACCTGAAGTAGAAACTTTAACAACAAATTGTATACATATAGATGGAAAATGAGATCATGCAAAAAGACTACTTGCTAGGCACATGGTCGCTGACATTAAAGTCACCAGTGCCAGAAAGTTAAATAATCCAGTTGCACTGTAATTATGTTTATATCTGCTTGCAGATTGTAATTTCCTAAATTTTTTTTTTAACCTCTGCTTTGATTCTCCATAGAACTCTATGCCCACATCAGAAAACATGATTTCTGACAAGGAGGTGAAACATCTTTTAAAACCAGGGGTGACTGCTAACAATGCACTACTACCACACTGGGGAAGAAGAACATGCTTGAATGTACCAAATGAAATACTGATTACTACTGAAGGCGTTTGCCTTCTCCAAATATCACAGTCCTCAGACAACTACAAGAAAGTTCTCTCTCCAAATTATTCATTCCCTCCTTACAGATGCCTTGATGGCTGATAAAAGGTAAAACATAAACAGCCAACAATGTAACATACTCCCCAAAAAGAAATTCAAATTCAGCCTTGAAGAAAATACTTACAAATCTAGATGAGTTGTCATTCCTCACAGTTTTGGCATTTCCAAAAGCTGGAGAAAGAGAAAAACAAATATGACAACCAAATCTATCAGTAAAAAAATAATTAAATGCTTAATTATCTCTGACTGTTTATATATTTAAAGGAATTGTGGACTTCTGAGAAACACTACCCTGTTCATTGCATGGGTATCAGTCACTGCGGATAGACAGAGTGTGACAGACAAGATCAGAAATTAGAAAACACCTATGGAAGTCCAAAGCAGTTTTGTCTCAACACTTCTTTTAAATAAAAAAAATGAAAGAAAAACATACAAGGGGGAAAGCTTCTAAGACAAAACTGCACCTGGATTGAGCATATATCCTTGGGGTCCAAATCATAAAATTTTTAATACCCCAATAACTTTAAAAATAGAAAATACTTCTTTCTTTTCAGTTCAGAAAAAGAAAAGTATCTCAGTTCCCAGAGCTGAAGATAGTAAAGGATGGGGTCTGGAACTGAAGGAACTACAGAATGACACTTAAAAATTGTTTGCATGGGACAGTTTAATCAATGGTTTGAAACTGATTTATTTACACTATTCCAACACATTTATCCTCACTTAAGCTGAATATTAATCAGCTGAAATAAGTCTGATTTACAAAGAAAGTTTAGAACACTCTCTTCAGCTTGATCTAAACTAGTTTTTTGAGTTTTAATTTCTTTTGCTCAAGTTTTCTAACAATGAAACTCTCCAAGAAAGGACTTCTCAGAACCATGTTTAGATGAGCAGCCACCAGCTTAGAACATAGGCAGACCAAGAACTCAGACTAGAGGACAATTCAAGCTCTTAACATCACACAATGTCAAAGCACCCCGAGTCAAACAGGAGTATCCCCTGCATTGCTAAGTATAGCACTCCAACAGAAGACTTTATTTATCCCAGTATTTATTTATATAGCGTATATATTTTCAAAGATCAAGTCAAGTCAATGTTTTTTGGACAGAAATAAGTACATGCTTTTAGGCTTCAACAAACTTGCATGAGTAGGCTTATTCTTGATCAAAGAACTGAAGCCAAAGGGAAAAGTTTGTTGCTCCTGAAGGCCAAGGATAAGTGAAAGAATTGTTTTAAAATCTTTATGCCCTGCAATAAATCATCTTTTCAACAACCAAATCTCTGAGCTGCGTTTTCTTAAACACAGTGTGGAACAGTGGAGTCATTTATAACTGCACAGAATCAAGCACAAATGTCCCATTATAAAGCATGAGACACATTCATCAGTTTTCCCTTAAGTTCATTGTTTCTAAAAGTTAATTTACAGTAGCAACTGTACTTAAAAAAAAAAAGAATTCCCATAAGATAAATTATGCATATGTAACATTTATGTCATTTCTTGCACTGCAGCTCGACTGCAACTGAACTGCATAACCAAAGAAAAACAAATCTAACCACAAATACTTAATTTCTGTCTAAAACATATATAAGCAGCCAGGCTTGCTCAGCAGCCTCATGGAATAATCCAGTGTCCTACCTTCCAAAAAGCTAAATAGGCAGTTACCACTGCACCAAGTAGAACAAATAATACCTTAAAATGATAAGACACTCTTTCATAAGCTTACTGTATTCCTCTTGTATTAAAACAAAGATTCACAAACCAAAAAGAAATCTAACAAATTTGGCAGTCGCCAAGGAGAAACCTAGCTTTGGTGAGAAAAGTCTCTGTCCTTCCCATCATACTTCTGTCTACATCTGAAATCCACCTTCCAGGACAGTAATAAAAGCAACACAGCTCTTCGCTGTGAATCCAAAGGAATGGAAGATTGCAATACCCGCTTCAGCTTGAAATGGAACATCTCTGATCATCAAAGAAAGGCTTATCCAGCATTTTTATTATTCATAAATTTTAACATTTCATCCTTTCTTTTCAAATCTTTGCTCACAATTTTTGGTTTGTGTACAGTCAATGACCACATTTTACCCATCCAAGTTCACCACTGCTCTCAGCCCACTTTTACATTCCCTTCCCTTTTTTTATCCCCCCCACCCCTTCTCACTTGTATAATACATAGAGTGCTTCCTCCCTATAGACTCCAAACCCTTGCATATACGTATAGATAGCCAGGCAATAAATAAAATGTTGACACTCAACAGTCTTACACACACTGCATATCATCTGGCCATAATACAAAATTATTCTACAGCAGTCATGAGAATTTGTCTTGGCACCACAATAGCTTAGAGAACTGTGGGAAAGACCGAGCCAGGAATCAACACAATAGACCTAAATAAGTCAGTGCTAACCAAGGCACTTCTGAAGGCAATTATTAGACAATGGAACAAAACTGCAAGCTTTGAGGATCGTATATCCTATCTCCAGGAAAAAATGAAGATCCTGTTTCTGGCAGCCAACATCTTTAAATTAAAATGACTAATTAAAATATAAAAAGTCTTTCATGGGAGAGCAGGAAAGGCAGTTGTCAGGAAGACCGGCCAACAGTCACCAGACCCAGGGAACAGTAAGTCTCAGGGAACAACAGGCATGCATATGGATTGGCTTAGTTTTTCTAAGATCCATTCCTTCACTTTTTTCTAAAAGAAAAATAATGCTTTACAGAGCTTGTTGTATACTAGAGGCTATATTAATATAATTTGGAAGGAAATGAATCATAGGGACTGAACTAAAGTTAAGTCTTTTGATACAGCCAAGCAACATCAAGGCATGGTTAAGAAAGGGTACGCCCTCAGAGAGCAGCAGGAGGAGTCTGGGAAATATGACCTAACTTTCTAAGCTCTCACTTCAGGAGGCAAGCAATTTTCTTCTCATAGAATCTAGGTTGGAAAAGACCTTTAAGATCATCAAGTCCAACTGTAAAACTAGCACTGCCAAGTCCACCACTAAACCGTGTCCCTAAGCACCAAGGATGGTGACTCCACAACCTCTCTAGGCAGTCTGTTCCAATGCTTGACAACCCTTTCAGTGAAGAAATTTTTCCTAATGTACAACCTAAACCTCCCATGGTGCAATTTGAGGCCATTTCCTCTCGTCCTATCACTTGTTACTTGCAGAAGAGACCAACACCCACCTCACTACGCCCTCCTTTCAGGGAGTTGCAGACAGCAATAAGGTCTCCCCTCAGCCTCCTCCAGGCTAAACAACCCCAGTTCCCTCAGCTGCTCCTTATAAGACTTGTGCTCCAGACCCCTCACCAGCTTCGTTGACCTTCTCTGGACACGCTCCAGCACCTCAATATCCTTCCTGAACTGAGGGACCCAAAATAGAACCCTATATTTGAGGTGTGGCCCCACCAGTGCCAAGTACAGGGGGACAATCACTTCCCTGGTCCTGCTGGCCACACTATTTCACATACAAGCCAGGATGCTGTTGGCCACCTTGGCCACCTGGGCACACTGATGGCTCATAATCAGCTGCCTTGACCAACAGCCCTTTTCCACCAGGCAGCTTTCCAGCCACTCTTCCCCAAGCCCGTAGCATTGCATGGGGTTGTTGTGACCCAAGTGCAGGACCCAACACTTGGCCTTGTCCAACCTCATACAATTGGCCATGGCCCATCGATTCAGCCTGTCCAGGTCCCTCTGTAGAGCCTTCCTACCCTCCAGCAGATCAACACTTCCACCCAGCTTGGTGTCATCTCAAACTTGCTGAGGGTGCACTCGATCCCCTTGTCCAGATCATTGGTCAGATCATTAAACAGAACTGGCCCCAGTACTGATCCTTAGGGATCACCACTTGTGACCGGCTGCCAACTGGATTTAACTCCATTCAGCACCACCCTTTGGGCCTGGCCATCCAGCCAGTTTTTTACCCAGCAAAGAGTACGCCTTGTCCAGGCCATGGGCAGCCACTTTCTCAAGCAGAATGCAGTGGGAAATGGTGTCAAAGGCTTTACTATAAGTCTACATAGGCAACATCCACAGCCTTTCCCTCATCCACTAAGTGGATCACCTTGTCATAGAGGGAGATCAGGTTGGTCAAGCAGGATTTGCCTTTCATAAACCCATGTTGACTGGGCCTGACTACCTGGTTGTCCTGAACATGCTGCGTGATGGCACTCAGGATGATCTGCTCCATGACCTTCCCTGGTACCGAGGTCAGGCTGACAGGCCTGTAGTTCCCTGGATTCTCAAGAAAACCCCCCTGTAACTGAATAAGAACTTGTAGCTGTCTTTACAGAAAGCATCTCCTATGCTTTTGGACACCAAATAACAATGAAACAACAGCAGATACAGTTTTGCAAACCAGCTCAGCCGGAAAGCTGACACGCACAAGAGGTAATACACTCATACACGCTCTATGAGATTCTTACCTTCAAGAACTGGATTTGACTGCAAAAGTTGTTCTTTTACTTGATTAACCTCTGCCCCTTTTCCACACACAGCAGCTACATATGACATGACAAGTTTGCTTGCCTCTGTGGGGGGAAAGCAGAATAAAACAGTGATAAGTATTAGCTAATAGGCCATAGAATGATTTGCAGACTTGATCGCCATCACATTTTCACCAGACCAGACAGGAACTGTAAGCACATTTCATTTCAGTTTTCTTCTGCATTGTTGTACCATCCAGAAATGAGGAAGGAGCATATCCTGCTATGAGACCCCCGCCATCACATCAGCAGTCTTGTCAACTTAAATACCTAGAGCCCTCCCAAGCTAAAAAAGCCGCCAATGGATGTGGCACATAACCTGCTACTTCTTCATTTAGCCTCAGTAAGAGGCATTCAGCAAGGAAAGAACATTATATGTAGCCGAGACGTTGCAAATGTTGTGATCTAGCCTGAAAAAATAGGCCCAAGCAGTTTCAAGATACAAAAGTCAACCAGTTTCGATCAGCAGATACACAATAACACAAGCGTAAACAGACAACACTACACACATGTAATTACAACTGTAAAGTACACTGCGAGTAAATGAGTAATTGCAATTCTTCAAAGTATAATGAACACAGAAAGTGAAGCAATCCATTTAAACAATGAAACTAATTTGAAGTTACAAACTTTTAACAAAGTCTGGAGCAATTTTCAGACTCTCAAAGCTGGGTTCATATGGCTGTCAATCACCCATATACAACAGAAACAAATATTAAATAATCAACTAAATAAAACCCTTATGTTTTTGCTGGTCAGGACAAAGAGCAGCTGAAAGAGGATTCTGTTTATAAACAGAGTCTGTGATGTTTAATATGATGCAAGACAGTGAAATTTGAGGCAGTATCAGCTGACATACAATGTAACTACTAACAGCTGGAATCCCTGTCAACTCAACACCATGGTCACAAAAAACCCATTACTTGTTCTTCAGAGATCTGTTACAAATGTAAGGGTTTCATTTCAGGAAAGAACTGACAAACAAGAAGTTATCCCTTGGATTTTGATTCTTTCCTATTTATTCAAATTTGTTTGCTAGTATTAAATTACTATCCCATATTGTAGAGAAAACTGAGCAAACCTGCAACACAGGAAGCAAGCAAGGAGCAAGAACGATGGGGTTGTCCATAAGGCCACCCATCTCCTTTAATCACACCTCGAACCCAGCTCTCATTTTTAAGAATCCATTCCCTTCAGAGCTTGGAACTACCAAACTATTTGATTTGATACATTCCTTAAAACAGTCAACATCTTTAAGTAGAGATACTCAATCACTGCAAGAAGAAAGCACTGAAGCAGCAAAAAAAGGTATTATAAAATAATATGCTTTAAGATAACACACAATGACTTCAACATAGGCTTTGAACACCACTGAAAGAAAATAAAGACCCTTTCTTTTATTAGGAACTCTGTTTGGTCCAATAAAGACACCAGGAAGGAAAACATCACCTTAACATCTAAAAACATTTAAATACACCATTCATTCTGGTAATGGACCCTGTTTTCTTGCACAATGTTACTATCGATTAGAAATATAAACATGCAGTGAAACAAGAACAAAATTGGAAGTAAATTAAAAAACCCAACTGATGACAGTTCAGTTTCCATTCTTCTAGCCCAAACATGTCAAATGTTCTGGCTACCAAAAATCTAAGCCAGAGTTACATAGGATCTGTACTAACAAGTTTGTTTCCTCCCCTGTTCCCCTTTTATTTTTTTGAAATGAAAACTTGACTTCTCAGCTAATAGCCCCATTTCAGCAGCAGTAGTTACATCAAATGTTAGAACAGCACAGATTGCAAGTTGATTATTGACTTGAATTTCAAACCCTATATAATTCTGTACTTACCTTTATAAAGGAGTAATTCATATTATGTCCCATATGGCTATTAAAATTACAGAACAGTAAAAATCTCTACACAAATCTGAATCTACCAGAATATTCTCTACAAATAGAGAAGTTCAGAAACTCAACCGCTGCTACACTTTTCAACTGAATAAATAAATTAATAAAAGGTGGATCTCAGTTGTATGAGGTGCTTGATAATTCACAGTTCCTGAGGAAATTAAGACATTAAACAATACCAGTGCAGAACTCCTTTCTAAAGTTTGAACTCCTAGACAGAATCCCTAACAATCATATTAATAAGGACTTGATTATTTTAATATACACTTTTACTGAACACACACATGTTTTCATGTTATTGAACTGAAAAAAATTATATATTACAAGGTTTCAAGACGTCTCAATTGGATGCCACTAATCAGACAAAGAAAAACAAAGATAAGGGCTGCACTTTACATTTTCACAAAAGGCTTGAAAAGCAACTTGTTACCCACTTTAAGTCTTGCTCAGTATAAGCATACAAAGCTCCACATTTTCTCAGATTCAAAGGAAAAATGTTTTAAATTACACAGAAACAGATGTATGCGTTCCTACCCGCTGTGTCTTTTGCAAGTCACCTCGGTTTTAAGTTGCTATTTCAGAAAATAACTGGCTTCTTTCTTTTTTAAGGTCTACCTAAAATGTTCTGCAGTTATGCAATCCCTCACTTGATTTCTACCATTCCAGTCTAAAAATTAGCAGTCATTTTCAAGGCAATTGCAGCTTTGCCTGAGAAACACAGTGTTCTGGTACACAAGCCAATCTTAGAATTGCAGCTGAGCACAGCATGCAAAAGACTGATGAAATATCCAAAGTAATCAGCTACTATTATTTATTTTGTTGGATAAATGGCGTAATCCAGTTTAAATGTATATACAAAGGATTGTCTTCCAGCCTAGAAGACCAAGAGCATCCAGTTTTCTCCGTCTTCATGTTTCCCACAGGGAGAGCCTAAAAGTTTTCTGGCCCTTGCAATACTCTATCACAAACCAGTGTTACCTTAGTATGACTTTGCATACTGATGAGGATATTGTATTAACACGACAGGACTGCATCATGGCGACAATGTGAAAAAACACTAGTTTATGTAAGTTCACACCTACAGCAACAAGAGTGACAGCATTCATTTCTTGCAATCACCAGACACAAAAATATACCGGTATCTCTCAACTCTTACAGACTCTAGCATCCCTTTGCAAGACTCCGAATAAGTCTGAATTTTTTTGAATAAGATCAAAACTGCTTATTACCTGTTTTTCCAGCTCCACTCTCTCCTGTAATAAGGATACACTGGTCTTTGTCCTGGTCCCGTAAAGATCTGTACGCTTCATCTGACAGAGCAAAGCTGCAAAGTAAGAAAGAGTCAATTGAGAATTAGATAAGACAAATACCAACAATAACTACAATCCGTCCTTCACATTCAGTCAGGGGGAAAAAAAAAGATAAAACCATGAACAAAAAAAGAACCCCAAGTCCTAATGTTCTGAAAGTGGTGAAGCATTCACTTTTCAGAATATAAAGACCCACAGAAGCAAAACAGATACTTTTTCTCAGTGGCTTATTTAGACTTCCTCCAGGAACAAGCAAACATAATCTCTATGTTTTTCTAAAGACAGCAAGCTCAAAACAAGTTCAAAATTTCAGGGAAATTTAGGTAGCATTCTTCATTAAACAAAATGTCCTATTCTTCATTGAACAAAATGTCAATGCATCAACAGGAGGTGTTCTGTCCGAAGGCATTTAAGAAAAAGGAAACAGGAGAATCCTGAGCACTAACAATACCATAAAGTGCAATTTCTGCTCTGGAAAGTATGAGAAAATCTCAAAACCTTACAAAATATTGAGCACTTTAAGCATTTGGGTATTGCTGGACTTTTGCATAATTATGCAGAAGTACTTCCCAAGAACCGTGTTCTTAACTCAGTAAGGGTGATGTCATGTAGTGAAATTAAAGAATATAGTAAGAATCAACAGCTTTCTTGTACCAAAAATGTCTTTCCATGCAGCTCAGAACATCATGACCCTGAAAATACTGCGCTGCAATTTGAATCCAGAGGTGCTCTGTTGCCATGCAGCAATATATATTTTGGAGAAATGCAGATGTGTTACTTATATTTAGTTTTCTTCAGTAGTAATTTTGAGACATAGTATTGATTTTGTTTCAACTACATTTTTCAGTTCATGGAATAAAGGACTCTAGAAACTGAGTATCAGAACCCCTTGGAAAAACTTAAGCAAGTAGTATCTGAAAAATCCAAACAAAAAGGCACACTTGTGTTACACAATTCAAAGAAAAAATCTGATAGCCAAACACGACGTATTTTTACATGAAATAAACTTCTATTCAAGAGACCAAGAACTCTGTTAGATTACTGCACCTAGTAAAATATTTAGTGTGTGTGTGGACTTAAAAGGGGATATTACTTATAATTTACAGTAAACAAACTAGGTATGTAAAATAGAAATGAGCTCTCAGGTCAACATAAAACGCATAATCATTGCAGGTTTAATGCCTTTTAGAAACTTGATTCTTTATTCGATGACAGCTCATGAGCTTGGCATTCAGCTGATAACAGATCAAGTATTTGAATAACGCAGCCATACAGTGCTTTCACAGGCAACCACAGCCCCCTTACAGATAAGCAAGCTCTATGTCATGAAACTAGTTAGGGGTAGCATGGACAACACAATGCAAGTAGTGAGAGCCACACAGAGCCTTTTTTAGAGGCTCCTATTGCCACAGCTTGAAAGCTTCAGATATTAAACCTACATATACTCAAATTAGTTCATCTTTATTTCTTTTTCGCCAACACTGCCCCTTAGGCCAGGCAGTTCTTCCTTCCGGCTTCTCTCCCCCAAAAGTTTATGGAGAGCATAGCATGTCATACTGTCCCTAGTTTAATCATCACATGCTTGTGCAACACCATTTATACTTCCTCATCCCTAATCAGTATTGGATTCATCTGATGTTTGCTTATTTGGGCTTTGGTTTTTTTTGCTTCTTTGTTTTTATGGTTGCATCGTGTTATCAGCTCAGCCATCCTGCAAGAGACCGGCATACCAAGTTAGTGGTATTCTGAAAACACTGGAAAACAGGTGAATGAAATACCTTACCGCTCCTTTACTATAAAACAATCACACCTTCCCCTCCCTCCCTAGTTCCTGGTAATGATGCCCATGTCATTGATTCCCGCCCGCCCTCTGTGTCCCTTCTGTCCTTTTCCCTCCTGCAGCACATCCGCCCGTCTAGTTACATGACCAACCCAGGGCTCTGTGTCTCTCACAGCTTTTCTCACCAACTTAGATTGTCTAAGGCACTAAATTACAGTTCTTCCCCCTGCACAGATGCTTGGGCCATCCACCTAACCACCATCAAAGGCACTAAATTACAGTTCTTCCCCGTGCACAGATGCTTGGGCCATCCACCTAACCACCATCAAAGGCCATTAACTCCTTCTGATACCATACCATTGAACCCAAATTAAGACTGATCTCTCAAAACTTAATAGTACTACAGTGATTGAAGCATTTGAACTCAGTAGTTCAACTGGAGGTGAAAATGTGTTTAAGAGAAAGTAACAGGCTCTAATGGTTTTAGCATTACAACAAAGTCAATTTGTGATGTGGCCAACATGCCGGAGAACAAGCAAAATAAAAAATACTCTGCTGCTGCTGCGAGACCATGACACAATTTCTGGCATCCACTTTACTGTCCGGAATCCAAACTACAGTAGCAATAACACTTTACCAGACTCTCTTACAGGACATATTTAGGAAATGAATAATATTTGTTGAACACTGCTGCAGATATACTTGTAAATTGAAGAGTACAATGTGTAGCACTCTGAAAAGCTTATTCCAGCACACATTACATTCCTTTTTGGCAGGCAAAAAAAAAAGCAGTAGGATGAAAAGGAAAGAAATCAAACTGCTCTGAGCATTCATGGGCCACGTGAGAGAACGTTGATAATAATGCCGTGGTTTCCATGGGTTTGATTCAGGAAACTGGATTTCAGGAGGAAGGTAAGACTCTGAGATGCCTTTCAAACTTACAGGCTCATTCTGTGCCTGCTGTCCTTCAGACAATCTCAGCCATCAACTAGTATTTCACTGTTGAAACAACTTTCTTGGCAGTAGTTTCACGCCGGAAAATGAAGTCAGCACCAAGCACAGAGAAAGTATTCTCTCTGTTGATACACTGAGTTATTACTTAATCAGCTTAGTAACCATTCATCTTTTCTAATACACTGAATTTTAGTTTCCCAACAGCCCCTGTCAAAATATATTTTACTGCTTGATGTATTTATTAACTCTGCCTGCACTGCACAGTTAAAAACACCAAATCATGCTTTTTCTCCAGCCTCAGCAAAGAAACTGAGAGTCTAATACTGCAATGAGACGTCTGAAGTTGTAGGAGAGAGTGGGATTTCATCCAGTTCTGGTTTTAACCAATCTAGTCAGAGACACTTGGCACACATTATCTTTTCCTCCAATCTTCTACACAATCCAGCAAAGCCTAATGCTTCACGAGTATATCAATTGTTATCTTCTACAGACAAAAGAAAAAATAAGTTGACTCACTTCAACAGAAGTTTTGCATACATACTTATCAAAAGTTACCTAGCAGAAGTGTTCTAAAATTTACCTCTGACATTTCAACCACTACTCCAACAATTCAACTGGAGGAGGCATAACCAAGAGTGTATTTAAATAACTAAGATTTCTTTGTCTTTCTGGCATTGCATAAACAGCATTAGACACATTTATGTCAGAGCCTGAACAAAGATCTTTAACTCAAAGAAAAAGATAGATCTATTCATTTGTCATGTTGACTTTCATGGCACACCATTACACCTCGCAGTCCTTCCTATCTTTGCAATAAAACAAAAAAACAACTTTGAGCCTTTTGGTTCAAACTCTATTTGTTCAAAAAATGTGATCTCATGCTATTCCCTATTTGTTACAAACATATAAAATTTTTTAAATTTTTTAATTTTAATGATCCATAGACCACAAAGAATTCTTCTATTCTTTTTTCTTTTAGCAACATTAAGAAATATGGCTCTGTAAAGTCAATGTTTGCAACTATAGGTTTAAACCACATACCACTCTTTGAGCCACCTTACAATTACAGAGGCTAAGTAAAATTTTAGAATAGTTTGTAGTTTAAAAAGCAGTTATAAACCATGTGTTTTGAATTAGCTGGTGAGTGTGTCAGCAGTGTCATTTACCATACCTTATAATAAGCTCTCCTTTGATTTTTAGGTTTTCATAAAAGAAGACGACATTTTCCTACCACAACAGACACAGAAATATTTACTGGAGTTCTCTTTTAGCTAAGATGTAAGTATAGAAGCAATCTGAAATCCAAGTGCCACCCACACCTAGCTCAGCAAGAAGGCTCTGCTTTTTTATAGCATGTCTTTTTCAGCCACATAGCTCCAGATGGCCAGATCTGTCACAAAGTCTTAGCCCAGAACTTCTAACAAAAGGAAACAGCAAATAGGCCTCCAAGGGGGATTTCCAAAGGGCTCCGGCAATTTTCAGCAGCACAACAGCATCTCTATGCTCTAACAAAACACCGGGGTCAGGAAGAGACAGGCACAAGGTTCCCACCTGCTCACCCCAAAACGAGCATCAACAGCCAGCACTTCAACTGAACGCTCAAGATTGCACCTGCAATTACACTAGGGGTAAAAATCTTACTTCTATTGTCATAAATTCAGCTCACAGGAGCAGCTCTGCTCTTCTACCATCTTTTTCCTTTAAGCCAAAATCACAAGGATCGGTATTTGCCAGCTATTGGTACTTCTTTCCTCCTCTCATTTCCCTTAGCATTCTCAATTAACAGTAAGAAGTTAACACCATTTTAAACTCCCTCTGATTGCTCTTCTCATGCACTAATAGAGCCAATTCCCTTCATCCCATCTTCACTGGCTGTTGCTTTGATTCCAAGAATCTCAGTCCCCATTTTAAAACATCTGTTGCTTAATCTTGGCTTGCAACTGCCAACTCATTTGCTACGTTTAAAGGAAATTAAGAAAAGCTCTCTTCTTGACCGTTCCAATTCCACATGAAGCAGAGCCCCGGTACCACTTCATTTCTGCTCAACTGTGTCTGAACACACTGGCGGGATACTAGAAGTCAGTGCTTATCAAAGACTATATACTATGCTAGACTAAAAAGAACAGCAGTAAAATGTAAATTGTACCTACATTTTTAATGTAAATTTTACATAAAATGTAATTTATATTAATTCTTTCACATTTAAGAGCATCATTTAAGTTCCTTTTCATTCGGAATGCATAGAACTGCTCAGTAACAGGGTAACTGCAAAAAAATTATTTCCTCCTCTCACAACATGCAGTGGCAAAACATCAGAATCACAGCTTTGGGGTATAAAAATTCCTAATAAGCTGATCTAGGAATAAAAATTCCTAATAACCTGAGCTAGAAACAGTGGAAGCACATTTTATACAGTATTTTGAGGCTTTACATGGTAAATCATCTCTATTTGCTATATATGTTCCCCCCACCCATTGAAGCTCAGTGGAAAATTCACCATTCAGGAAAAACAACCATAAGAGATTATTTATAGTATTAGCTCACAGTGCAGAATCATTTAATCTAATTGCCCTAAGAATAAAAAGTGTACTCCCATTTTCCATAATTACAAACTGTCTCATGTTCAGCACTTTGACACACTTGAAAAGAAAAGGTTGATTAGCCTGCCATTGGAGTGAATAAAGTAACAGCTACATTAATGGAGCATCAGCTAGGATAGACCTTCACAGGCAAGCAGCTGCTCTTTGAAAAACACCAATCAGGAAAAAAATGAAACGAGTTTAAAAACCAAGATAAAGAGGTGTGCTAGCACAGATGGAAAGCCTTTTCTCCTATTCATATTCTCCAGTTTTATTTTCCTGGTTAGCACAGAAACCTGTTTTATCGACAATACTATGTGGCTAATATACACAGCAGAAGGGTACCTCCAGTGTATGCTTCCCCACTTCGTTATTCACTTTAGCAACTGGGATGCAGAATAAAGCCCAAAGCTGTGTAAATCAGCTCATTTGATTTGTAAGAAGCAGACATGATTTATGGAAGGAAAGGGAGAGAGGGGAAGGGAGGGCAAAGAGGACTGACAGAGACACTCTTGATTTTTCAAGAGTAAAACACTTCAAAATACAGCCTAATATTAAGCCAGAGATTTATTTTCTGTTCCAGAAGGCTAGCAATATAATATACCCTCTGATGGTCACATACACACTGCAGGTTTAGAAGAGTTCATTCGGGCTGATATTCTGAGGTCTGGACAAAGAGAAGAAAATGTTCTTCCTGAAAATTTTGTCTTCCTCAGGATGAAGCAGATTTCAGATGTGTCTAATGGACTTCACCTCAAATCCTCCCTACACAGAGGCCCAGCCAATGCTTCTTCCCCGAACACTGTGCCTGCACAACCTCTCAGCTCACCACAGCCCAGACAGTCCCTGATCCTTTTACCTCTTGCAGGATGGCACACATTTCCCCTCCAAGGAAGCAGGAGGCTTTATCAATTTTGATCACTTCCTTTTTAGTGACTGACAGTCCAAAAAAAATGTAATTTTTTGAAAACCAACAGTGGTCTTCCCCCAGCACTGTACACAAAAGCCAAAAATGCAGCCTATGATTTTCTGCCTGTTTCAACATCTAAAGCATCTCTTTAGAGCTGCACATTAGTGAGATGGAAAAGAAGAAACGCCTTTTACTAGGAGCCTGTGACCCAGCTGTTGCATTATTTTCCTTCAGCCAGAGGAAAACGGGATCTCTGAAGCTGAGGATGACCATGCCACTTTCCAATCCAGACTACAAAATAAATTGTCCCTCTAAATTTTAGGAAATACTATCAACCCCAGTAAGTCTGTCCACATCACATTCAACAGCTCCGTCCTGTAGGATGGCAGTGAAATATGCCCAGTGGACTGTCAGGAGACTGACCTGGGCATGGGTCCAAAGTAATGTAATATGATGGCAGAATGGAGCAGCGGGCAGAGATTTGGTGCTGCAGATAACCAAGCCGACAGTCCGTCTCCTTTCCTGGTAACACGTTAACCATGGAAAGCCCACTAGGGCATACCAGATTGAGCTAACATGGCCAGCTGTACACACAGATGCAGACAAACAGCAGGTATAACTCATGACTTGGCTTGCCTAAAGAAGGGAATTAAAATAGTGAACTCCTGTTTGGAGCTGTTGTCAGCTGAAGTAAATATACACATAAACCAAGGCAGAGGGAGCAGGGATCTCCAAGTCATGAGCTTTTCAGAAGAGCAGCTTGGCTTGGATTCCCCCATTCCTTGAAACTACATCAGCCAGCTGGGTGCCACGTAACCATCACCACCTCATCCATACAAATACTCAGCCCATGGCTCTAGCATGAACAAGTAACTCCTATTTCCAAGGCACAGCATTAAGCAGGAGTTTGTAACCCATTCTCTCACCCCACATACCAGGCTGCGTTACCCACGGCAGCCAACCAGCTCCTACACGATCACGCAGGACGACACAGCTTGGCCTCTTACAGACCTACGGCAAGACATTTGCTGTAACATGCACTGCAAGGATTTTATGGTTTTTGGGGGGAAAAGGCATTCCTGTTTACAAAAATTAGTAATTTTACTGAGCCATAATATCCTTGAAGGGAAGTACAGGAATGTTTTCTATTGTTTTATTAAAAAACTTGTTTAATTAGATGTAGTTCATTTTATAAGATAAACCAGCATTTGAATGTTTGACTTAATGACTGCCTAAAACAGCCAATTCCTTACACTCAGTGGTTTTCCTGCAAAGGTACATGCTGAACCTTTTTGGCAACCATATTGTCTGTAAGAAGCTGCAGACTTTTCCTTGAACTGCCAGCCTGACTGCACTAAAAAATCATGTGGTCACCTGCAAGGGAAGCAGTTTCATGGCACGCCAGAAATGCCAGTGGCAAGAGACTCATGTTTCTCCACGGATCTTCTGAAACTCTGCAGCCCCTGAGGCTGGGTTTATACAACTGGGGATTTATTCCATTAAAAGCCCGTTCTCCAGTTCAAATGGAGTCTCAAGGGGTCAGACAGCTGAACAGGATGGAAGGAAAGAGAGGTGCAAACTGATTTTCCATGCTTGGCTTCTATCTGTCAGAGTTTAACTAGAAAACATAACTTTTCTGTAAAATCCCAGTTTACTATTGCATCTACATACTAACAGATTTGAATTGCACCTCTGAACTTTTATATATTTGGAAATGAAGGGCTGGTGCGACAGGGAGGAAAAGGGAGAACAGGGGAAAACAGTCATTCCCATTCTGTGCTGAAATATCCAGACTCTCAATATTTTACAGAAAATTGTATTAGTTTCTGTACCTAATACAGTGTGTGTCTGAAAATCAGGGAAGTTTACTGGTCGAACACACGTGTTCAGTTCATGTCAGCTTTGACCAAATTCTACATAAGAGAAATCTTTGTCTGCAGAACAAGACATGCTTTGAGTATGCTGCTGCACCATGTGAATAGCACGCTAAAAGTAAAATCCTCCAATAAAACTGTAATTTGTCTTGACTTAGGTGGCTAAGCATCATACACATTCCATCCAAATAAAACACTGAGAAACAATTATTCTTCATTTTTAAAACACCATTCATGGCTAAACACAGGTCCTTATAATTATCCATAGCCATTTCAGATAAAACAGGCCCAGAGTACAGTTAAGTGAAATACTTAGAAGACAAGACTCCATAATCCTATTAGAAGAGCAATGATCATTATAGCTTGGCTTTTCCTGTACAGATTGGAATATACTATTAGTTGCTTTTTTTCCTTTTCTTTTTTAATTTATTTTTTAAATAGGATGTATCTTTGGGCCTTATAGTTTGAGCTCATCCAAATCAGCAGCAGAGCACAGATGCTCCGTGTAAAAACACCAGTGACTTCTTGATCTAGCAAATGAAACCACAATAGGGCTGTGCTGGGTGCGGGGTTTTCCTGAGGCAGACAGGGGAGTGCTGCTCTGATGATCTCACGTGGAAAAATGTTTAGCGAACAGGCGTATTGCTGCCTCAAAAAATGTACTCCTGCTTAGCAAAAAGAAAACCCTGCTTTTGTCTGCAGCCCTAAGAAGCATGACCCTGAAGTCAGAAGGTAGAAATAAGTAATTTCCTCCTGATGCAGTGAGAGCAGAGAGATAGAAAGTCAAGTTTTGGCTTCCACAGTAAGTCTGCATTGCTACCACATGCTCACTCTCTTGCTGCAAATAATTTTATTGCATTAGTAGCAATGCTCTCAGACAAGCTTGCTCCAATCTGCTAACTGGAGAATGAAAAATAAATGTATTCCTTTATTCTAAAGTAATTAAACATGTTCCAGTACTCAGGGGAAGACGAGCAGTGACATGAGGTGCCCAGTTTCACACACTAACTTCATAGAAAGGGACATGCTTTCAAGGGTCTCATCTCACAGGACGATAGCATACTGTAGCACAACTGAACTCCAGTATGCTGCACGTACCTATGAGCTACAGCATCTCACATAAAAAAATGCATCTTGGAGTGACTTCATAGCTCTGCCTGGTGAAATGGGTAAAGAAACGTCAGCCATGTGTTAGTGCAATAGACCGCAATGGAAGGCGACAGTTTGCCATCAGAAAAAATGCCGAGTATTCCACCAAATTTGTATTACAATACTGGAGAAATAGGAGTATTATCACATCCTCATAGCTATTTGTAAGCTAAAGTAAGTTGCTAATCATCAGATTTGAAATCTAGGCTCTGTAATGCAAAAGCTGGTGTGCAGCTGCCTGCAAGTTCGTGAGAGACAACAGTGACAAAACTGCAAATAAAAGTAATTCAGTTATCAGGAAAACATCTGATGGGCAACGTCAGCACCATGTAATTACAATGGTATGTTGCTACTTTACTGGAGGAGTTACTGAATTTTTTAATTTTGCAAGTAACTCTTAAGTCCTCTTAACAAACAGAGTAGTTTGTTAAGAAGTTAAGAAGCCTTACACAACTTAAGAAGCCTTACACAACTTATTTTTTTGTCTCCCAGCTCTCTTTTCCAAATAAAGTACCTTTCATGAACCCCTGGACAAAGTAGGCACTAAAGCTTATCTCTGCTTCTGAGAGCTTGTTAACTCAGGTACAACATCAAGCTAGCCTGTCTATTCAGCCTATAAAATGGCATTTGCTCAAGTCTGTGTGTGAGATTTGTGGATATACATCCAAAATTTTCTTTCCATGAATGATCAAAGTAAGAAATGAAAAGTCTTCTTCAGATTGCTCAAACACTAGGCTTCAGTTCAACCCACATGGACTATTTCCAGGGACAATGTATTTCATCCACGTCCTTGGTTGGTCTGCTGACACTCAAGGAGGATGTCAGCGGCATGTACCTTTTTTGGTCCTGTGGATACACCCTCACCAAGAATCATCTTGAAGTAATTATGATCAGTTGCAGTTTGAACTTCACAAGGTTTAGCAAGTAAAAATAATTTCTGTAGTATATAAAAGGAAACTGTGTATACATGAAAAATGCAGATTTGAACTAGTTTACTGAAATGACCACAATTAAACTGTCTTTGTAGTTCAGACCTTTGTTTGTAAACCCCAGTCCCAGCTCTCTTATCTATTCAAAACATAAGTAAAAGATTATTCAGTGTGCTAGACAGTAAATATTAAGACTGTGTATTTCCTGATTCATAACATGAAAAGGTTTATCTTTAATAACCCAAACTAAATCATGATGTACCCAGAGTTGAAGAAATCAGAGCCTTTTGCATAAGGTTGCCAATGAAAAGAAGTTGAATGGAAAAGGTTCTGCCTCTAAAGGTGGTACAAAAGCTGGAATTTTACCGAAGTTTCTTTAAGGCTTTAAACATTAGCTTTGTTTACGCCGTATCTAAAATCTTGACAAAGGCTTCTAGCATAGCAGATGGGCATTTCCTGGCATGTTATAAATCGCTAAAAAAAGAAAAAAAAAAAGGATGACCATTAAACACAATGAGACAGTTCCAATGAAAGGATGACAGCTGTTCTTAATTGCAATTTGAAATCTCAGTTCTTAAGTGAGAACCATGCTGCCACCTGAGGAAAGGCCTAATGAAAATTCTGGTCCATGTACACACACTGCATAAAATGGGATTGCTGTCATTTCTGACAGGGCCTCTACCTGCCCTCCCTTTCCAGTCTGTGCTTAAAAAGCCTAACACAGCGGTGCCTCAATTTAAGTACTTTCCAGTGTGCAAAAAGTCCTAAAACTACAATGAAAAGAAAATGAGGCTACTGGATCCTTTTTTAAAAATCAAGTTATATTTAAAGACGGATGAAGTGTTTAAAAATGCTTTTATTTCCAAGTCCTCTCATAACATCAGTCAATTTTCTAATGAGAAGAACCTCCCTTGGTTAAGCAGCACAGAAGAAGCTGGTCTTATTTCTAGCCCAGATGTACAAATGAAGAGCTGGAAGAACCATCTGAAACGTTGAGAAGAGACAAAGAGCAGTTATGTATTGACAAATTTGGAGAACTGCATTACAAAACTGAAAAATTACTGCAGATCCTTTCCTTTATTTATGAAGTGCTCACTTCATTCACAAAATTTAGTCAGACATACTGAATGGATTTCCCAAGCCTTCTATCTGAATTAGAGGGATTCTGCTTTATGTGGCAATATGCATTAAAAAAAATCACAGCATTTTATGTCCTAAAAATACCAATGGCACAATATGAACACTAGCCAGAACGTTCCAGTTCCAGGAAAATGAGAGAAATGGGATCTGGCAAAAAAGTTACCATTAGTTTAGACTACTGGAACATTAACATACACCTCTAGCTATCCAACATATATTAAGCCTTTTTTTCCTTCTTTTTTAAATTATCTTTGCTCTAACAATCTAGCCAAACCCCAAACTTTTTTATGCTTACAAATAAACATAGACTGTAACAAATACACTCACATGCAAAAAAAAAAAAAGGGGGGGGGGAGAGAGAGAGAGGGGGAGGGAGAGCGTCACAGGTAATTAAAACCATTTGACTCTCAATCCCCAGCATGACTGAAGTCAAATGTGAAAGTATGCTGTGTACAGAGGTATGAGTAAATATTTGAAAACAGTTCTGAAAACAAAGTTATTCTGCTGAGGCTCAAAGCCAGCACTTAATTCATGAAGGATGTCCCAAGATTATTTTCCTTCATACACCATGACGACAATTATAGAATTACAGAAGCATCTGGAACAGATCTCAAGTTAAGTGTTTCCCTTACAAACTCACTATGTTTTAGAAGGTACCCAATTCTTGCATTTTTTTTCAAGCTGCTTCAAAAAGTCCACTGGATACGTGAATGTTTTCATTTTTTAATTGGCTAGGACCACACACGGCTCTCCAAATGAGAAACTGATGGATGAGCAGGCTCTACTGGAGCCAGATGGGTCCTGCCCAGAGAGGGGGGCCTCTGGCAGAGGGACTTCAGGAGCCCTGGCTGACTGTACTGCCAGCTGGGATGGCTGTGGAGACCAAAAGCATTTATGAGGCAGTGGATTTGGTGCTTTTGAATAATTTTGTCACGGCAGCATATGCTGCTGTAGCTTCTGAGAGACAGAGAGATGCTGGAGGCCGAGACCAGAGGCAGAGTCCTTGCTGCCTCCTGGGGTATTTGGGGAGGCAATTTTATCTTGATGCTTTTTATATCCCCTGTAGTCTATATATACTCCTTCCTAGCCTAGGAAGTGTTAAACTGCCACGGCAGCACAAAAATCCTCCTGGACTCCACAGCGCCAGACCCCCTGATGTCTGGGCGAGCTCCACGTCTGCAGGCAGCTCCACCCCACCTGCACTACAGCTCTGCGGCTACACACAGCATCGTACATTTTCCTGTTGGCAGTCCCATGTCCTGGACACTTGCAGAAGAATGACAGCACCAGTGCCATACACGAAGAATTTAAAGGGCCTTTTCATTTCTTAATTTAGGCAGCACTACTTAGAGGATCGACAGAAAGGCTCATTCCAGTGGACTTCGGAATCCAATCTAAACGTCGCTCCAGACCATTTTAAAAATTAAAATAAAGCACATCATTCATCTATACACTGCTTTTCCATACTGCTTATACTTCTTGGGTGTCGGGTGCATTTTTTGAGCCTCCTTACAACCATACATCCTGCTACAAATTAGTTCCTGTATTATTATGCATTATTACAAAATTTAATGCAATCTAATACTGGCAGCAAACAAGCAACTACTGTTCTTGTCAATAAGACTATATTCACTTCTGAAGCACTGGGGTGAGATAGCTGCATTATTGCTATCCAAACCAACTAAAATAGCCCTGCTCAAATTTCAGGAAAAAGCTAAATTTATTGTTGCCTGCAAGAGAAACCTTGCTGTACAGCCTAAGCCTTCAAGTTCACAAATCACTTCTAAAATCTTCTTCAGAGAATCAGATGGTCATTTCATTATGGCCACAACACAAATGCCTTCCTCAAACCTCTGTTTTCTCAGAAGAACTTCTGAGGGTCTTCTACTAACTGTAAAATTTAGGAAACTGTGTGTCCCGTGGGTGGTGTGCCAGCAGCCTGCAATAGAAGAGGCTCTTCTTTCTTCTCAGGCATGAAGTCCTTCTGACTCTTGAAGCCAGTGTGGTGTTTCATCCCCTTTTCATCTATACGCTTGAGGGATTTACATTCAGGGACACACCATATCCAGTACTGCCTCACTACAGAGGTTAAGAGAGTAATAAGCCTGATGACTTCCAAAATAAGACTTCAATATTCTCTGTAGGGTTTCCCCCCTCCCCCACCCCCCCACCCCCTTCTTATTTTAACTCATTCCTAGCATGGGTTTAACTATTAGGTACTGGCAGTCCTCTCTAATTGCTATTTATGATTTCTGTCAGCCATAGGTGTTCCCTCCCTGCCCAGCAGTTAATTTTGCCAACTAACCTCTGAAGTGATCATCTCCCCTTGACTATAAATCTCTTCTGAAAGAGGCACTCTGCTGAGCCAGATGAACAAGCCCAAAGACTGAGTCTGAAAAGTCAGGAATTACTAGGAATAAGAACGAAAGGTCTATATAAAGGTATTGCAAGGTGAACAGAAGCTGGTGGGGAGGGATTGAAAAAAAAAAAAAAACCAAAAAAAAACCACCCACCACCAAAAAAACCCTCTCAAAATGAAACCAAATTAAAATGAGGGAAGGACAAACTGAAAAGGAAATGTTAAAATAAACACACTGGGGGAATGAAGGACACTAAACTATGGCACAAGCTCTCACCCCACCATCCCCTTCTTCAACAAATAAAGATAGCCACTGCATATCTTAAAACTCTGCTACCTATGGGGAAAGCTTGGTTTACATATAGGCAAAAAATATCCTTCACAGCTGGGACTTCATCATGCCTTTAGCAAAAATATTTCCTTTAAATCAAGGAGGAAAAAGAATTACTGTAACCTTGGTGTTTCCGAAGACATGCAATCCTGGAATACCATGAAAAAAGCCAGAAGCAAAAATATAACTTCTATAATCACTGATTACATTGGCTCAAAACTTGAAAAGGAAACAGCAAATTGTATCTATTGTCAGAGTAATTGCAGATATCCACAGGATAATGATTTGACCCAATAATTATTAATATGATTATCACTGAAGTGGGAAACATTAATTAGTTCCTCATTCTTGCATCTTAATAGGCATCAGGTTGATATCTTTGTGCTTGTATCCTAAATAAAGGCAAGCTGGTTTTCAAGAGTTATCTCCAAAAGTTTAAGTCTCTCTAAATTTGAAAGCTAAAAGCCTTAATTAAAAATGCAAAATTCTCTCTTCAGAAATATTTGACTTAAAAGAACTAATAACAAGTAAATAAAATACACAGCAAAAGTGCCTAAGTGGAACGCAATAGATGTATGATAAAAGCCTTCTCTAGATATTTTCCTGCTGTCCCAGTTAGTCACCATAAATACTCCAGTGCATAGTTAAAAAAATGCACATTGACTCTGAACTCTTATTTGCTTGTGTCTTGTCATTAGCAGTACTGTTGCCACTTTCTATTTGTCCCTCACTTTAAAATAATCCGTGATTCTTCTAAAGCGAGCAGGTAAGGCATTTCAGAACATGAAGGAGAGCAAAAAGCCAAGTGCCTCCCTACTTCTCAGAGATGGAGAGCTTCTAGTAGCCAGAAGCAGGTATTAAGATAGGAAATGCAAGAAAGCACATATTCTGCAGTCACTTAAAGCAAACCTGTTACTGATAGGAAGGTGACACGGCACTACGGTCACGAATAAATGGTACGATAAGCTATTTATTTCCCATTGCCTTCACTTCAAAGATGCCAGCAGCTGCCTTTGCCACTGGTGTAAGTCAATGTAAATTAGCAAGACAGACAGCTTGGTTCTCTCTCATGTCTAGCTTACCCACAAGGTAAGCAAAACAGCAATTACATCAACGGATAGAGTCATTACATCAATTGAAAGAGCAGAACAGAAGTGTAAGGACTGCACAAATCAAGCAGCAAATTGTTTGAACACCAAAATGTCATACTCTGCCTTCTCAAGTCAGAGACAAGTTTCATCCTGCCTTGCAGATAAAGACAAAACCAGCAACATAAAAAAATATTGGGAAAAAAAAACCAAACCAAAACAAAAAACAATTAAAAAGCTTGGTAAACTTCCTATTACAGCTATGCAAATTGCAAGACTATGAAAACAACCATTCCAGGAGACCTAGAAAAGTAATGCTTTATTACATGGTGCCACAAAATAAGTGGTGTATTTAGAGAGGAATGAACTATTAAAATAAAAATCTCTTTAATCACATTTTATCTGGTATAACACTATCCAAAATCATCTGACCAGAAACTTTCTCCCAGAAATTCAGTTTGGCTGACCATTGAAAAATGTATCTGTGGCCTCACTCTAGTTTCCAAAGATCATTTAAAAAAAAAAAAAAAACACAACAAACAAGAAAAGCCTGCCCAAATCCTGCAATTAAGTATTAACTGGCGTCACGGAAAGCGTCAGTCACTCACAGGCGCTCTTGAGGAAACACAGAGCAGATGACTGACTACGTGTGCACTCCCCTCCTCTTTAAGATTAGGGCTAAGAAAACACGTGAACAGATTTTTCACTCCCATTAATATGTTTCCTTCAGTGACCATATATGGAAGAAACCTCTAGGTATGGATTTCCTTCATGTCATTATATACTTCTCCTTTTTTCTTCCATTTTAATTTGCTCACCAAGCCTGCTATTTTACTGGGACAGTTGGCATTCTCAAGCACATTCTCCCTACACCAATCCATGACATTGAAACACTTGCACATACCTTGAGCATAGACAGAAGGTTATATGAAACTACTGGAAAATAACCAAAACATGATTTAGATTCCTCATGTCCCAGGAGCTCCCACACAGAGCTGGAGCTCTGGGAATGTCCCATGGCAGTCTGCTCTGGAGACAGAGACGCTTAAAACCTGGGACTCCCAAACCTGAAGGTTCTCTCCAAAATGACAGACCTTGGAGAATATGAGCTACCGTGCCAACAGGTGACAGCACGTTTATTTCTGATGGAAGAGTTTTGGTGCCATACAGACCTGGTTTCTATAGGAATCTTAAAGCAAATCACTCCTAGAATTTTTTTGCAATAAATTGTTTGCATTTTTCTAGCCAGCATTAGTAACAAAATTAGATTGATTATTTGTACAATGAAGATGCTGAAATAAGATATACTATATATAAGTATATATATTATATAAACTATATATAATAATATGATACACTATATATAATTTTATTTCTAGACACACTTTCTAGGTCATATGCATTAGTGTCCTTATAAACTGAGAAGAGTTTTGCTTTGCTCAGGATTATGCAATAGGAACCAAAAGCCTTTTCCCAAAGCACACTTAAATGGTACAGTGGGCTTACCCACAATCAATTCTTCTGAGGAGGCCATAGCTCAACAAAGATTTACACATCAAAGAAAAATAAGTATGCACATCTCCACAAATCAATGTGGGGTTTTTTACCCTCACGTCAGAAGAAATACCACAAATTGCAATTTGTCTCACAGCATCTCTTCATTAAAGTTCCTGAGCAGCTAAAAAAAACCACCTTGAAGACTGCAAGGTCTCTGTTGAAGTGTAGCAACCTCCCCAGATAATGGCTGAACCCTGCTTTTAACAGTGGCCTGCTAGTCCCAAGATCAGTCAACCCTAGAATTAGCTGCAAGCACCAAGGCTGGGATGATGCCGGCTCTGTCCCAAACCCAGTTCTTGGCCTTTACTGACCAGCATGGTAGGCAAGCACCCTGTTGGTGATCAGCCTATGCTTGCCTGCAGCAGGACTATATGGTCACCCTGTAAGCTCACCTCATGGTCTATTAACCAGCATTCAAGCACCAGCTTGATGTTCACAGACTGAACTGGACTGGTGTGAATCCTTAGGCTACAGCACAAGGCACTGTATATTAAAGGGGAAGAAAAGTTGTTTAGGCTTGTCAGAGATGACATAAGGCAGCCTACATAGCACTTACAATATTTTAAAAGTACCTTTTAAAGATGATAAGAAGTTTACCAATTTTAGCAGAGACAAAAGTGACTCTCTTGATTCTGCAGTTCTCATAAGCATCTACTTAAGGCAAGAAGGAAAGCAAGGTCACCGTAAAGTAAGATCATTTTATATTTCTACAGTTTGAGAAGAAAACACTGTATCTGTAAAATAAACTATAACAAAGATTATGTTGTAATCCTGTATTTTTAACGGTATGTTGTCTATTTAGCATGTGTCAGAAGACAAAATTTTCATACAGAAGCAATACCAAATAAAGAAAATTTCTGGAGAGATCATATCTGTCCAAGACAAATCAGTCTTACACTTTTCATGACATGGCACTCAATCCATACTTGCAAGGAAAATCCATTACTATCACGCAGTCGAGATCTCCCGACATAAGTTAAAATTCAACATTTTCTCACTTCAAACTACTGCTCTTAAAGTGGATTTCTAGTGTTTGGACTCCAGAAGTTCTTGCTCTGAGATGGCAGCCTAACCATGCAATTATTGTCATTAGTGATGAACGACATTAATGAAACATTCTTCTACCAAGTTCAGACTCTTTGTGATACATACAAGAGTGACCGTTGACCATTTTTATTCTGGAAAACCGTCTCTCAAGAGATATAGAAAAATGTGGAGATCAATATATTACTATGTATTTGATTCAACATTTAACAAAGTGCATAGTACTGACTTTCAGAATCTCAGATAAGCTGTAACTCCCACATTTTATTTTTAAAATCCTCCCTCATATGACAGTAAATTTTATGCAGCTGAACAGTTAGCAGAGCAGAAAGTTCTGTTAGAAAGCAACTGTGTTAATTTAGCAAGCAATTGTGCTTGCTAAACAAAACTTTGAAGAAAGAAAACGTGAACATAGCCAGAGTTCAGATCCAAGAGGGCCAAGAACTACCAGAAGCTTACTCGATCTGATGAATTGCCTGTCTGCATTTCAGCCAATCTATCTGGAAAAGTTACAGATGAAGAGGAGAGGAACAGCTGGATTTAATCTTACCACTACGATGTCTAACACAATAAAATGATTACTGCAACATACAGACCTTGGAGACAAGGTACCTCATTTTCGGCCACACCACCTACACCTGTGATCAAAATCTTGTCCTATCATGGACAGGGCTTAACCATGTTCCATTACGCTCAATAATTCTGACCAGGCCCAAATAATACGGGTCGTGTCAGTTCTCTATAACCACAAGGCAAGGCCTTTGACTTCTTTGCAATATGCACCCCTGTAGAGGAATTACAGAAGACAAATGAAAGTCAGAATAAGAGATTATACCTACTTCCCAGCCTTCTACCCCTAAATTTAGACTTTGAATTTACACCACATGCAAGTCATATTTTGCAATGTTCTATGTCTGTGTATATATGCTATATATTTTAGCCTTAATATTTGCATTATATATTTATGGCACTCTGGCTGCCCTCTCAGAATGGGCTCCTTTCCACCTAGCACAGAGGAGAGGAGACCAAGCTATTTTCCTACAGTTACCATTCAGACATATCCAATATGCTTCTGCATTCATCATGAGGGTTTTTTCATTTTTTGCATTGTGCAAAGAGAAATTAAGAGTTTCAGATATCAAAAATAACACTGTATGACACAAACGTTTTTAACACTTAGAGTCTTTCACAAGGCAATCTGGACTTTGAAAGAAACAGATTTCCTCAAAAACAGACTACTTATTTTACAATAAAGTAATAAAGGCTACAGCCTTACAGAAAAACGTTCTGAAATGCACTCACCAGGCTCTAACTACATGAAACATTAAGAGTAACTCATCTTGACTTCTCTTTAAAATAAGGATGAACTAATAAAAATTCATTTCAGGGGAGCAGTGGTGTGATTTTTGTTTTGTTTGCTTTAATCAACACAGACCTTTTAATGAGAGAGACAGCTGGTACCATCTGTTTCAGTTTTAGAAAACTAAAACTTCTTCACTGTACTTACATGTGAGGACTGAGTTCATAAAAGTTTCGGTTTCTGTATTCTTCCACTTTTTCTGGAGTATAAATGGGTAGAGATCTGTAGGGGTTTATTGATATCACCACGCTGCCAATGTATGTCTGTTGAGGGAAAGCAAAAAAATTATCATGGATTTTTCTTTTTAACATACTTTCGCTGCTTATATATTATTCTCCCATTTAATACTTATGCAAAAACAAACAAACAAAAAGCCTAATTGTAGCAATTAATAAATATGTACATAAACTCTGAAATGCCTTTTAGATCTCTCTCAACAATCACTGTTCGATACCAAGTAACAATTTCTACATAACTGAAAGCCTCTTATGAACCTTTTCTAAAAGAAAGCCCAATCATACAATATTTCTGTAACTACTTCAGTTGGGGGAGGGAAAGGGAAAAGGACACAGATGTTCTCGAAGAACAACTCCATCTGCATCACAAATGTCACACAAGCTTTGCTGCAGCCCTTGGGCACTCATACAAAACCACGTAAAGGCAAGGCCGGAACTGGACTGCACTCCCTCACCCAAGGAGGAGCTTCACACCATGTCTTCAAAGCCTTGGCCATAGAAGAGCTTCACAGGGAAGAAACCTGAAGGCTAATAGCTTCTGACAGGTTTCTGTCAAAGGAGGGATTTACTGTCAGGATTCAAGTCAAAGTCCTGCCGTGGTTCCTCAGCAGACGTGAATCGTAATTTTTATTTCCAGATTCCAACATACTTGCCATTACCCTTGGAAAGCAGATGGAGTAATGTGTTGTTTCATTCTGTTAGGTACCATTCACCACCAAGCTGAGTGAAGATCGATACTGTACACTATGATTACTATGTCAGCACACGACGCAATTAACCTGCCTTCATCAAGTCTACTGCCAGGTGCCCCGCAGTTCTCTACGCCTCCCTCCAGCTGCAAGGGCTGCATTCAAATACACCCGAGTGGCAAAAAATGCCACAACCCCATTCCACCCTGCCTGCAAATACTGATCAAAGACTAATTAAACCCCAAGTGTTTGGTGTCTCTTTCCACAACCATGAAATAAATAAATAACACCTGGTGAAACACGATTTTCCAATAAGCAGGGACTCCCTGGGAGGTGTAAAGGCTGTACACAAAAGCCCCAGGTTCCCGTTATTTGGATTACACTTGCTAGTAACTACAGAAGAAAACCAATGGGTTTTACATAGATCTATGATTTTAAATGGCTTCTTTGCAGCAATACCTTACCACCTCACAAATACTGTTTAGATTTCTCCCCACAATTTTTCTTACAGGGAAGTGCGGTAATATGCATTTTTAAATAGGAACAGAGGGACAAGGAGCCCAAGATACTCACCAACAGGGTCAGCAGAGCACTGAATTACCTCCAGAGCTGCAGTCACAAATTAAAAATATTAATTGCTGCAACCCTTCCCTATCTAACTTTCATGTCTAAAGCAATTTTCTGCTAAACGCTAACCAAATTTGGTCCTAAGCAGAAAGCTAGGAGAGCAAGATTTCCCATTTTCACAGCATGCATATGCACAGGCAAGCTGTGAACCCACATGGCATTTTCTGTCCTATTTAAAACAGAGTTGAACAAACTAGACTGCAGCGATAAAACACGTAGTGTGAAGCTTCCAGAGACTCTCGTAGTTCATCTTTGTAGTGTTTACTACCCGCAGGATGAAACAGAAGCAGCCGCTGCTGACAATTCATTGTACAACTGCTGCTCTGATGAAACACAATACTTCATTAATTGGGCTCAAGACTCACCATTTCTAAACAACACATACTTTCTCCTCTCCTTTGGAACTGGCCAGAAACCTTGTGCAAAACATCTCCCCCCATGCATTTGAGCCCAGAACAGAGCAAATACCCTAGAAACAGGCTGGTTTCACACAAAGAGCCCATGCAGGGAGCAAGCCTGAAGGTGCCTCGCATCTCGGCAGACAGGCTGCAACTCGGAAGAAGGACAACCCCAATCTGCCTCCCACCGCAACCTGGGAGGGAAGCGCCCCCAAAGGCAATCAGATTCAGATTGTTGAGAAAATCCAAAAATAATTAAGATTTTTACTTCTTTCAGACACACGCCGCAGTGTGTGCTTACATGTATTTTCTTCAAATTGAAAAAAAATTGTTCTAGTTTTCTGGTCATCCTCCTGCTAAGGAGGAAAATGTTTTCCATCTTTGTCTAATCTCTTTGTTTGAACAAAAAGAAAATGCAAAAATTGCCTTTCTACAGTGTTTACTTTGCTCTCTCAACACATATGGCTTTGGCAATTTGTAAGCCTACAGATTCTTGGCGAGAATAGCAGATACCCACGCGTAAGAAGCTTTCTAGTCTTCACAAGTGCAGGAAACCCCAGTTAGGGTTCTTTCCTGATAAAACATTAATAAATTAACTTGTTTCCTCCCAAATCTTAAGAATTTGTGAATTCAGACTGTTGTGAAATCAGTGCTGGAAAGAGAGATTAAGGCCAGATCTTGAAGATTATGTTTTGCAACAGGAGTTCTTTGGAACTCGAAGACTCGCCCTTTCCAGCTATTCTGCTGCCATAATAGCATACAATTTAATTGCTAAGTTCCTTGAAGTACCCTGAGATGCCAAGGTAAAGAAAGATGGGTGAAAGTGAAAACTTTGAATTTTAATTTTGAATACAGGCATTCAAATGAGATTTATTTAGAACCATCTCTTCATAGCTAAGTATTGCTTAGACGGATGTATTTTGGGAATACAAGTCAGCTGCTTATTGTCAGACATGAACAAATACAGACCGTTTCTTAAAATACCAATATTTCAAAAGGTCAGATGACTATATAGAAACAAAGACATACTCATGTCCATTTTAAACACCAAGCCAAAGCATGCTGAGAAATCATTGGGTTTGCTGCAAAGCTGCTTACAAGAACTAATACATTTCCTCTTCTGAAAATGCCAATATCTCAAAGCTGATGCCTAATAGCTACTTGCTACTGGTGGTCTGTGAGATTCCACATAACGGGGATAAATAGATCTGGAAAATAGCTTTCCCACATAACATCTGCCTTCCCACCAGAACTCTATTATAAACAAACAAAATAAATGGCTTAAATCCTTGAGCAAGCCACAAGCAGAGGAACATTCCAGTGCTGAAAGCAGAACGCCCAAGAGTAGTGGGAGACCATACCGTGGCACCCTAGGGACTAAAGAAATCCTTCATTTTCCCTGTTAAAGGCAAAAAATGAAACTCCAGAGGAATGGTCTCATGATGATGAGCATGCAGAATGCAGTCAGGAGATTTCATTTCTTTCTTGGCTTTGACATAGTCTTGTAATGCAAGTTTGGACAAGATCTGCTGTCTCCTCAAGTTTTGCAGACTAGAGACTCTTGATAATACTCCTTCCTCCAAATTTCTAATTTATTGCAATAGCTCACAATGGCAAATTCTACCTCTTTGGTGTGTTTGTCCAGAATTCAAACCAAAAGGACTCTCACTCGTCGTTCATCAGTGTATCTGCCATGTAGCACGGCAACACAGTAATACGCTAACATTTCATCTCTGGAAAAGAGCATTCAAATTTCCATCAGGTCAAACAACAACACATTCTGTGTTCTCCACCAAAACAATGGAGACCACTCATTCCTGTTTGGTAAAGGGCTTAAGACCCTGAGTAGGAAGAAAATTCTAAATCACAACTTAACTGGAAAAGCCAATAATATTTGTCACATCACTTCTAAGTACTGTTGGAGATGCAACACCAAAGACACTTTGATGCCTCATTTTCTCCCCCTAGGACTGAAAGCAAACATAACCACTTGGGGCAAGACGTTACTACTACTTCAAGCTTGCATCCACTTTGCAAGGCCTTCTGTGCCTTTCTAACCCAAGCAGCTTTAAGACTGACTTAAGAAGAGGCCTGAAATAGCAAGACGATGCGAGGCTTCCACTACTCAGGAGAAAGCTACAGGCAGCAGCCTCCTCCCAGCCAAGGGCTGGGGAAAGCTATTGCTACGAACTGGCAAACTGCTTGAAACTCCTGCGGACCTTTTCAGCTGAGAGGTTGCAAAAACCTTATAGAGAGCCCAGCAAAAGGTCCCCAAACACCTCTGCAGCCAGGATGCACAGCACTGCGGTGAAATCTGATACACAGGGAAGAAGCAGTACAGGCCAACTCAGGAAAGGGAGCTTTTAGAAGACCACTAGTAGAGCTTATGGGAGAATACTTCACACCCTGGGATACAGTATATTAATAAAGCTATTCTTCCTCCAGGCAAAGTTAGTCTTGCAATATCCCAAGGGCTCAGAAGAGAGAAGATTGCAGTTGCAGAAGCCAGGGAATGTTATCGACAGCAGTTGAAGTTGCACCACCAGAGCTGGGGCTATCGTAACAGGCTGCTCCACATCTTTAAAAGCTTTTCTGGATCTGTGGCATCCTCTGCAAAGCAATCTTCTGCAGAATTTAAAATCATTAAGCAGCTACACAGATTTGCTGCAAGCCTTCTGGAATTGTATTCTACATTACTTTTGGCTGCTCTTTTAAAAACAAACCCACTGCTTCTTACCCATGGTAGCCCGTGACAGTCCAGAAAAACTGTGGCTGCACACAAGTCACTCCTGCTGTAAAATGTTGAATTGCTTATGTACCCTGCAAATTGTGCTAAACTCCTAGGACCCAATAATGTTGCCCTATTTACTTAAACGCTGGAGCATAAAAATAGAAAATAAATAAATTCTAGTAAAGAAAGATCTCTTGTGTGGATACCAATTCTTCCATTTATGCAGACTAATTTTAATATTCTAGATTTGCATAATGCTCATTTCGTTAGTATTTATTATGCTCGAGTGTACTGGGTTCCTATCATTTTGAACAGTTTCAGATCACACCACTAAGGCAATTCATTGAAATGAGAGACATTGAAGTAAGATCAAAGAGAAGTGTGACTAGATCTTATTGGACCAAATCCAGAACCAAGGCTCGGGCAGCACTGTTTTCTTTGCAGGGGGGAGGGCTGTGTTTTGGTTTTGTGGGTTTTTTTAATGTGATGTGCAAAATTATATTTCTAACATAACACTCATTTTCAGTTGGTTTTGCCTGAACTACTGCAATTCTGGCTCTTGCCAGCTCATAAGCACGTGTACCGCTGCATGCTCAGAATAGCTGAGGCCAAGGAGATGGCAGACGCAGAGGAAGCCTGTACTTACATGTTCTCAGTTTTCTGAACTGTCTCAAACTCAAGCAGAACCTGGTAAACTTAACACTGCAATGTTGCTCCATAATGAAGTTTCTCATTTTAATAAACACTAGCAACTAGATCAGTACCTTATTAAAATTATCATCTCTTATTTGAACAATCAAGCTGTGTGCTCAAATTTGCTTTTCATTGTGGCTGGCCACAATAAAATAACTAAATGCACCCTGCTTCTAGTCCATTGTGGTTTTTCAGGTTGGAAACACTTGTGAAATTGCAAGACACTATGTTTGAAAAGAATAAGGAAAAGAGTAACATCAAGGCTAAAACCAAAACCACCTTAGACCATTATTACTATTTCTGGGGCTTTGATTCACTGTATTACTGCGTAACGCAATGTAGATGTTTGTATTGTTTGGTGGAGAGGGATGGGCTGGGTATTTGAAAAAACCCATAAACAAACTAGGATTTCACCCTGTAATACTCCAGGGCTTGCCTGGACTGTTTCATGACAGCACATACAAAATAAACTTTACCTGTAATCCAAGCCATGCAGCTGCACTTTGCGTTGAGCCAATGCCTTGTGCTTCAGTGAGCTCGGAGCATGAGCAGAGCCTCCAGGTATCATCTGCAAGCAACTATGCAGGCACAACCCCAGGATCCCAAAAAGCAACAATCAAGTGGAAAGAACAGGAACTAACAAAGCCTGATTTCCTCAAACAGGAGCTTCTGTGTGGATTTTCCCATATGCAGTAAGGGTTGGAGTAGTGCAGCATCACACAGCAGTACTCCTTAGCAAGTAAAAGAAAGTTCTATGCTTTGAGACCTCTCATTAAAATTTCCCAGCAAATATAGTATCTCTCCAAAGCTCCTGATCAGCTCTAAAGAGGCCACAAAAATCTGTGAGATCCTACAGATAATAAAGCCTGTTTCCACCTCCCTTACTGGAAGGGCAGCCAATCCTAAAAATTTACTTTTCCAAAGGCTAGTCTGCAGTAAACTGAAAATGCAATCCAGACTCTCGGTTTTACTCTCTTTCTATCTCTCAGAAGAAACCTCCCCTCCTCCTTGATCCTACCGAATATTTTTCACTGTAGTTTGGATGCAGTCCTTTCAAATTATGTTTGTAAAAGTGAAGAAATATAATACTGGATTTCTGAACAAACATGGCCTATTCCCCATAATGATTAAAACTCTCTTGCTCAAGACCACTTGACATTGCATTTTTGCCTCAGAAATACAGTGGACAAAGTCTGTTATGTTGCAACAGAAAAAAAAAAAACAACACCCACAACAATCCTGGTAAGCTATTACATGAGCTTAATGCAGTTATTAATCGTGATAGGCAGCCTTGTGTAACCTGGAAGAGACAGTAAAGACTTAACAGAAAAAAACTACACAGAAGAACACAGGATGACTTCCTGAAATTGGGAAGGAAAAAAAAAAAAAATCAGGCAAAAGAAGAAACTGAGGCAACAGTATCCACAGTTCAAGCAAAACCATCTTATTGCTGAAGTAGACAAAATTCAGCATTAGTATGCATCACGGTCATGTACCAACTATGTTGATGGCTGATACAATGACTCAAGAAACAAAGCTCAAACAGGTAACAAGAAGGCAGAAGAGCACATCTATATCCTCCCAAAGCAAACAATCACGACACAGACCACCTATGTTAGAAAGGATAACAACACTGCTATTTTAGCAATATTACTGGTCTTCAATATGGGTTTGATCCTCCAAGTCACTGTGCAAACAGCAGCAGCCTGAACAAGCTACGGGTAACCCACACCGATCAGGATCAAGCCCTTAATCATATTGCAACCTGGTTTAGACCTGAGCCCCAAAGTAAGAGCAGAGCGGTTGCCAGAGGAAGACTCCCACATGGCAAGTTGAAGCGAGTACTTAAAGGGATGCATTTGCACAGATTATCAGGTTTCTCTTCTGAGTTTCTTGAGGGCACAGAAATCTCTCCGCTGCTCAGTGAATATTGCTGCTAACCTTGTGATCGTTATGACAGACTCCAATGTTATTACTAGCGAAGCAGATTAATCACCTCAGCCATCCGCCTCTCTGACTACATTGGGATGTTTTTATACAAACAGAATTCCTACGCAGGATGCAATTATGGATGAAACCTGTGAAGTAAGCGATGAGGAAGTCAACTCAAAGCAGACATGAGAAATTTTAAGGAAAGCATTTAAATACCCCAGAACGTCAATGCTTGCTTGCTTTTGAAAAAATAAAGATTTGTTTTCATAAGCAAACAGTAGCTGGAGATTGGATAGTGTCTGTGCCAAGAAACCATTGGTGAAAACGTTAGCGAGAACGCTCATTCCAAAATGTTTTATTATTTCTGTACGAATAAAATGGGGAGGAGGCGTGTAATGGTGGTGGTGGAAGTCTCCTGCCATGCTGCAGCCAAGGCTAACCTAGGTTCTTCAGAGTGAAAATCATGTTTTTACAGTACACAGACGCTTTTGCTTCTATTTCTGTTATTCGCCAATCTTTCATTAACCTTCCTTTTGTGTTTTTATTTCATATAATGTGCACCGAAACCACTAGTAAATGCCCAAAACATCATCATCACCTTAGTGAAGAAGTGCACAGCACTTCAGGGCAGAGCCAACACTGTAACAGTCCCCGGGGCCCTACAAGAGACATTTCCTACACCACCTCCTCTTCTTTCAAAGTGTCACATCAGAAACAAAAAAGGAGGAGTGTGTAGGGAAGGAGAAGACCCCTAACACACAGCCCACAATATGCATATAATTTTCTGTCATCCTTATTAATGTTTTCTTACTCCTTTATGCAGATATTGCATACGGCCCTACAAAAAAAGTGCCTCAAACACTATGCTCAGCATCGTGGGAGCTGTACAAAAAGGAAACAAAGCACTGCCGTGAGATAAGTAAATCTCCTCCCATGAAGCACTTCAAGGTAAAAAGCAACCAACCTGCCAGCTGCAAAAATCTTTACTCCTGACTCCAGGCAAGTCATAAAGTTTGTTTTACCAGAGCGGGCTGATGTGAAGGGCCAGAGGACCAACAGGACTTCTATCTAGATAACAAGCAAAGCAAGATTTACAGGGAGGCAGACTACTACTACTTAGACCACAAGCTATCACAGGAAAAGATGTGCCTTGGGCACACAAACCCTTCTTCACATCTGAAGGAGAAGCAGCAGGCTTCAAGCTCCTAGCCTGTGGCAGCTGAGACAATATTATTACTACAACACAGTAGCTTCCCTCAAAGAAGGAAACGATTGAGGCACTGCTGGGAAAAATCACTCAAACCGACGCAGGCATCCCCCGAGGGAGGAAGAGAAGGAGATCTGAGGAAACTCGGGTCCCCTGGGCTCCCACCACGGGCGGATGGATGGCTGCTCTGCTTCAGCTCTCAAACCATCCTGCCTTTAAGAAATGACTCAGTCACCACACCTGCCACTCCTCAAGCTCCCAAAGGAAGACCAGCAGTCCAGGCTGGACTCGCTGGATAAACACAAGTAAATACATGGAGGTATAGGAGAGCAGGGCGGGGTCTGGCAGGAGCAGCAAAGGCACAGACCTGCTACCGACAGGCATGCACGCAGCTAGGACATACCCAAAACCACAGAGGACAACGACCCTCTTTGAAACCCAACAAAGGACTCCATCTGGCCTCAAAAGCAACGTACTGAAGACCAACATGATCATGCTGACATCAGAAGGTAGTGACATGGAGAATAAAATTGAACTTCAACAATCACTCAGTCATATTACAGTGAAGATTTTCCCAGCAAGCTGCATTTACATATCCCAATACGACAAAACTCTGTTCTTCACAACAGAGTCACACAAGGCCGATGCAGACCAAGACAATTGGTCTCATTCACATAATTCTGTCCTCCACTCCCTTCTTCCAAATGTAGCAGCTGGAATACCAGGTATGAATGCAGCAGGAACAAAGCCGCTATCCTTGACAGCAATTCTGTAAACTAAACACTGTAAGGCAGCTGAAAAAGGAGTGAATCAATAATATAGACAGACAGAGTGGAGTAAAGTCAAGTCAGAAATAAAAAGGCTGCCCCTAAAATGTCAACACAATAGAGATACACAGGAAGCAGCTCAGTCTGTGAAACAAGCACACCGCGCTAGCCAAGCCACCAGAAGGCAGCCACAAGGATGCTACCTCAAACAGCTAACACTGAGTTATTACCCTGGAATGCCAAATATTTAATATTGCAGTGATAAAACAACATGTGCTCAGTACCATAAGACTGTTCCTGCCCAAAGCAGCCCACAAACTCCACGCACAGAAAGTACAAATTAAACGCTGACATCAGAGAAATTCTGTTTTGTTGTAAGAACAAAAAGCAAACAAACATTTTGTTGTAAGGAACAAAATGTTGACCTCTGCAAGTTTGGGAAGACTTCAAGAAACAACAAAACTGCAAGGAAAAATGTGCAGGGCAGCAGAATAAAGCGGTATCTGGCCTGTAAAGGCCTACGCAGCACCGCTCCATGCCAGACTCCTCACACCCCCCCTTGCCACTTCCACACGTTTCACAAAACAACAAGCCCAATACAAAAAGAAATTTCAGACCGATACTTTTACTACAGTTTATCCCAAATCTCTACCATTTGTGAGTCACTGTAAATACACATATAGACACATGTCCCCTCCCATTTGTCAGCATCCCAAAATACAAAGGAAAAATAATTGCTGAGCTGGATTGGCTGAGCATATTTCAGCCAACTTTAAAAAAAAATAAAAATGAAAAGTTCAGGGAGGGAGTTCAACAGAATGAGTCAAAATTCATCACTGACATACAAACTGAATTTTATGAATGTATTTGAAGTTTTCCATGTGGTCTCTAGGTCACACATTTTAAGCGCACAAACTGTTCCCTGGAACCTTCAAAAGATCAACACGGTGGTTTTTTTCTACTTGCTAACTGCATTGCTCATGAGCCACATTTTACTCTGTAAAGTTAAAGAAAAACTCCCACAGGCTTTTGTTACTGATATTTACAGAAAAGAACTTTGCAAAAATGTGATGCAAATTTTATCAATGAAAAGTTTAATAGTTGCAAAAAGAATACAATAAACAGTAACAGCTTTTTAACGAGATTTTTCTTGGTCAGGCATACCCCAGACGTTTCCAGACATGACTAAACTCCAAGATTGCCATTTCCAATTAACACATGCATGTTACCCAGTAAGCCCTTCCCCCCAAAGCCAATCAGCATGAGATTACTGCAGAATCTGATGGCCTTCAGTAGGATATTTGGCCAAACTCCAGCTCCACCAGCCTTCATGCTTATTTTTACAGGCATAGCCTCCAGCTTTGCACGCTGGTATGCAACCTAACACCCAAGTCCATTAAACTTTCCATCAAAAACACATAAAATTGAACAACAGGTAAGCAAGCTGTAGTCTGCTCTCTAACTGTTCAGAGTACTCTTACTGCCCTGTTTGCACCACGGCATGAAACTTAGCTAATTTTCTTGAAGGGGTTACAGGGACCATGCCCAGGGTGGTACAAGAGGACCATCAGGGGATCCAACTCTGAATGTTCTTGCAAGGAGAGCTCTTATGGACAAGATCTGGAATTTCAAAGGGGTAAACGGAGCTGGCACTAGGATCTCCAACATCAAACATGCAGCGTCAAACATAACTACTGTGAAAAAAATAGAAAAGACAAAAATTATGTTCTCTTCCAGTGGAATGAGCTCATTTATCCTGTCATCTTTGGCTATAGGGAGAAATTTGGCACTGTTCACTGATGGCTTGATCTGACTCTCACATTTACCTATCAAGAGTGGCTAACACGATTATGAAACGTCTGGCCAACTTCACAGCATTTTCAAAGCTATCCATGCTACAGGTCTCATTCCTCACAACAAACCCTTCTGAAGGTTATAACTGCAACTCTGTTTTAAAACTAACATATGTAGCACAGCCGTAAGTCTACAGAAAACCACTGAGAAACTGATGTTGAGTAAACCATGGCTTATTCCTGTAGAAGCATTTCAACCCATTCATATGGCTTCAGTTTGACTTAGTTTTTTAAACCTGGACACAACTTTTGGTAATGCCTACAATGAAGCACTGACATGAGGGGTGAACTTAACCCCTCAACTGAGCCATGAAAAGACAAATCCATTCCTATGGCCCTCTGAAAGGATCCTGGGAGGTGAACTTGCGTAGCTTGTTACAGCTGAAGAAATCTGCAGTCTTTGTTAAGCACCAACAGTAGCTCTTTAACAGTCCAATTTGGTTTTCCCATTTTACATGGTAAAACAAACATTACTTCCAGATGTAACAAAGGCTTCATTGTGCTCATCTGAGCCTGAAAACAGAAATGTGAAATGTATCTTTCATGAGTGAGGTTTGGGGAGATGAGAGTGGGTGGCAATAAGGGAGAGAAGAGTTTGCACTTGAAAATTTACACGTGGTTGTTACCGTGAGCACCGTTCCAACTGTTACTGTTTTAAAAATTTTCTAAAATACACAACAGTGGCATGAAATTTGCAGGGCAGCAGAACTCAACTGATAGAGAAAGAAGATACTATTCCTCCAGTCATTAGGTAAATAAAACCATGCAGCATCACAAACTAAGTAACTTGGATACTTGGTAGCAGCATGTGGCACAGACATAAACATCTATTCTTTCCATCACTGAACATTTCTATACTTGCAATCTGCAACATTTTGCCTTCACAGTGTGGATTCACAACTAGTACCTGTAAGACCTTAAAAATAAAAAATCACGTGATCAAACAAACCTGGAGATAAAAAGGGTAAATGATAGCGCAACAAACTATAAGGGAATGATTCAGCAAAATAAAAAAAAATAAAAAAATTTAAAAAATAATTTAAAAACCCAAGGAAAAAAATCCTTTGGTTTTGGCAGCAGTTCATACTTCTCAACAGAGCATGTTTAAGTATTAGGCTTTCCCACCTGCAGGGCAAAGGATCCTATATTGCTAGAGAAAAGTAACACCTTGTATCACCTGCCAAAGCACATAATACAGCTAATTACATTGCAGGTCAGTGCCAGGCCCAGCTGAATCAGAAACTGGGGGAAACACATGCTTCTCTGTCACTGTCTCAAGGAACCGTGTGTTTGAACATAGCTGTCAGCTAGCATGTAACTGCAGAAAAAAATAAAACAGATCATCCATTTGTCATTCAAACTGATTTCTTTCAAGAAAAAGCTATCCAGTCTAAATTAAGTAGAAACATGTAATTAAATACTTTGCAATCCATAGTAGTTTACAGTAAAAAAAAAAACCAAACCTTGAGAACTCCATCCCCGTATGATTTATAGCAAGTAATCCTTTTTAAGAGACTGCTTAGTCTAGGGTACCCTCACAGAATAGGTTTCTATCCTTAAAATGATTTAAATAGAACTTTCAATATGACCCAAAGATTGTGCAAAGTAGTACTGTCTTCTTTAATCTCTAGGCAAATAGCTCCTTTTCCTTCTCTTCTCCTTCATATTTTCTTGAGGTAAAGTGGAATGAGATGATTCAGGATCACCTACTTTTACTGTAGGTATTAGGAATATAGAGTTAACCCTAAAACTGATGTGAAACAGGTTAATTACACAAGCCACTGACTGAAAAAATCTTCTGAATCCCAGAAGAGGCAGCCACTGCAGCTGTTGAATATGGAGGACTTGCCAGGAGCAGGATGAAAGAGCAGCAAAGAGGAGTCTGATATCCACCTGCCTGTATCAACTTCTAAGGGCTATTAAGAGGGAACAGACTACATCTTCAAGGAGCAAGGAAAATTAAGACAGAAGTTTTTGGAAATGTAACTCTCGAAGGTATCGGGAAGAAATCTTTCCACGAATACAGATCGTTTTGGTTTCTTCTCCAATGAGGTTTTAATGGATATTGAGAGTCCTTGTCTTACTTTAATTTTCTGGTTAAATTGTCAGTCCAAACTTCGGGAGCAAATAGGCGGAGGTGATATAATAGCAGATAGATGCAACTGTATATTGCCAAGTAAATGCCTACAGAAAAGGGAACAGGCATAGTTGAATAAGAAAATGAGTCCAGAAGAAAGATGCGGCAGACAATGAATAGCAGAGGTACAAAAGCACAGACTATAACTAAGAGATAGAAGAAGCAAACAAAAATAACACAGATCCTCCCATACTGGAGGGTGGAAAGGAAAAAGTATAACGAAATCACGAAGGTTCAAATGCTTAGCAAGAACGAAAAATATAGTCACACTAAAAATTAAAAGGAGAGGAGGATTAAGTTTTAATTAAGTATAGACCACATCTATTTGATAGTAATAAGCTGCAGACACAATTGTTTCCAGATCATAGCTACACTTTGGCTTAAATATTTCAGCTTTACTCTTAAAAGACTTATCTTTCACTGGCAGTCTTGGAAAGTCTCTACAAATCATCAATTTCACACAGCCCCAGCTGTACAGCAGGTACAACACTGTGCACGTTTTAACAAAAAATGGACTGAAGAGAGATGAAGCGGGAAATGAAAGGCTTAAATGGAATCACAATTTGCCTCTTCATTCTCAGCCTGTTTCAGCTGTCACTTCACAACATCTCTCCTATTGACCATCATTCAGAGATTAATACACCTGAAGATTTTGATTACTTCCACGTATATCCAAACTCATTGTTTCTAGTTTAAAATCCAACCATTCTAATAAACATAACTTCTTTTGCAAATGAAAGATAGCAGGCAACATTTAAGCTAGCCCCAGCATACTCCGAGCATATACTCTTTCTACATCAACCTGCTCCAACATCCTGGAAGCGCCTTCCCTGGAAGTGAATTATTTACAACTGCAACATCCTCTGACAACAGGAGCATCAAAGTAATTGTCATCATCAGTTCTGGAACTGTTTTTTTATGAAAATCAGAGGTCCATCATGTTGCGCAACAAGGAAAAAGAAAAAGGAAAAATATCCCACATGGAAAAGATCAAATGCAAACAATGCAGTACAGGAAAAACTACAGCACAAGGAAGGTTTAAAACATCCGTAATACAATAGATTATGTTCAGGCCTTCAGTCTATGTGTATCCTTATAAATAAACACATATTTTAAGAATGACAACAGCTCCTCATAGGATGTTCTTTGTTAACATATACTCACATATACTTCATTGTGATCATAGCGCTTTTTCAGATTATTGATGAATGAATCTTCATCAAGCGGCTCTAAAAGAACCATATCTCCCACCCCTATCATGTTGTCCAAAAGTGATGTCTTGACCTCCATTTTGGCCATTTTCTCCTGCAAAGAAAGAAACAAGAAAAAAACAAAGAGCAAAGTTAGCTCAAAATTGTTCTAATTATTCACAGGCGTTATCCAGTAACACTATTTAAGGAATACAAGTTAGAAATGGGTACCGCATCCAGATTTTGTGGACAACTTGAACAGTGTTCAAGTGTATGCAAACCCAAGTTTTATCAAAAGCTTCATCAACATCTCCACTGTATCAAATTGGGATTTAAATTTGTCAATTCCCTAACCTGAATTTCTTTCTCACCATTACTTGCATTTCTCCAACCCCTTCAACTTTTAAACGGAAACCAACTAAGTGAACTCATGCAGAGACAAAACCCACAATATTTTATCTGAATTCATGAACCATGTACTCTAGAGTGCCTGTATTCCAGTACAGTACCGCTCTTGGTTACATGAGGCTACCAAATTACTTCATCTCCTAAACAGACTTATTTAGATTTATTTGTGATTTTATTGTTTAAGAGAGCATTTTCGTTGGGCAGCAACAATCCAGCTGGGAAGCGGAGACTCTGCATCTATATAACTAGAGTGGCAAAAAGCAGAAGCCAAGCTTAAACTAGGGACCAGGATCAAAGTAAGTTACCAAGTCTGATAAACAAAGTAATTCAGACAAAGAAGTCAAGGTCAGGCCAAAACTCAACATCTATTTGATCATCCCAGCCTTTTATCCTTCCAATCCAAATGCTAGAGAAGATTAACCAAGCTCCTCAAGAACTCCAGGCACACAGTTACTGCCTGCAGCTTTCATGACAAGACCAAAAAATGAACGTGTTAGCACTGGCGGCCCATGAACAGGGAACCAGAGGTGAGAGAACAACTTTGCTGACAACACAAACCAAGAACCAACTACTACTGCACAGCAACAGCTACACAAAATGAGTTGAACTTCACCTGTAGTCAGGTGAGAGTCACCTGTAACCTTTCAGCTATGAAATGCCATCAGGCTGTCCTTGCTCCCCCTATCACTGCAGCATATTTCAATTCTAAATATTTTTTCTCTATTTTCAAAACATCTTTGAACAGCTATTAGCTCATACAATCAGCAATAACTTTCCATTGTAGCTATCCATCAGATTTACCAACTAATGTAAACCAAGCGAAGCCTTTTATCTCTTGCTTCTGTCCACAGCCACTGCGTTACTACATGCTATTTGATTTTTGAGCAGTGAGTGACATTTGAGGGATATTAGATCAAGACTTAAGTCGTGTTTGATGTTTTTCCAAATTCAGCGAAGAGAAGCACAGCTCCACAGGCAGCTAATGGAAGTGATACAACAAGATCCCTAAAACCTGAACCAAGCCTGGGAATTACTGGAAATTCACATGGAAATGTGCTGAACTATGGTAACCAACCAAAGCTGAGTCAACTCTGCTAAACAAACAAAAGAGGATTTATTTTAAACAAAAACACTGGACAAATATTTTTTTAGAGAAAGACACTTTTATTCTTAAATGTTCACCTCTCAACCACCAAAAAAATTTTAAGTATTCACAAAATCTTTTCAGATTCACTTCAACTTCTGCATCCCATTAAGATGGGTTCTTTAAACTACCAGTCTTGTTTCAATGACCTAATTACTTCCCATACATCAACCAATGCTCAAATAGTTTTTGAAGGCTGAAGAAAAAGGAAAAAAAGTCCTTTTCAAGTATGGAATTTATTAAATATTGGGTTTGTAGCCAAAATAAAAAAAAAGCCAACATAAAAATCCTAATATGGGCAATTTCAACCTAAAATTTAAGTTATAAGTAGTGTACCTCATCTACCATTGTGAAATTACATACCACCTACCACACTTCATGCATCACTGCTCGGGAATTTCAAGACCAAGAGCAGCCAAACCCATCAAGAACATTCATGTATTCCCAAGCTCAGAGGCACATTTTGCAGAGGATGTGCACAAAGACACTGTATCTACTACTGAAAGCTGGATCAGAAAGTTGTATACAAATACTAGTTTAGCAATATACTTGACAAGTTCAATTTTATGGTCAAAGGTTAATTTTCAACTTGTTTTTTTTTCCCACAACAATTTAACATCATACTATGGTTAAAATATTTCCATTACATGAGAGCTAGAAAATTTTGGAAACATAGGTGATTAAAAAAAAAAATTGGACAATATGCCTAGACATCTTGTTTAACACTGAATTCTCAAAATCATTTGCAATAGCTTATTCTTTGCAAAATATCTTTAAAGATTACCTCACACTGATGTATGATTCAAGAGTATACTGCCATACCAATGTTGTTAGCCCCCACTTTGGTGGAATCCAATCATAACCCCTGCTCTGGTTTAGCTAATGACAAAGGAAAATCTGGCAAGATTGGGGGATAATTTGGTTTCCTTTCTGAGGTAAGAAGTGGGGAAAAAAGCACTGTTAAGAAAAGCCAACGATGTTTAAGCATACATTAAACCATTAGATTTAATTAAATCTACAATTGAGTTTAATCTACCAGAAGAATTTAATAGATCAATATATATAGTACTTTCAAAATATCAAATACTAATTTTAAAAATAGCTTTTAAAAAAAACCTCGAAAATCAGCATGGTATACAGAGAAGAAAAAATAAAAAATAATCAAACCCTTGCTACACTGCAAGACTAAACTTCAGTCAAGATATTTAGCAACACGACACTAAACTCACTCAATCCAAATCCATTTCCAAGTATTTGTATTTGCCATATATTCAAAGATGCCTTGCAGCTGGAAATCTTTTCCCATAAGTGCTGGTGACAGCGTACTCACCACAATTTGGAGAACAGTATGTAAAAGTAAGTAGCTTCTACCTATATATATGTATCACACACCTTTAAAAAGATGAACGTTTCTCAAGAACCCTTTCCAAGAATCAGAACTATGAGAGGGACAGGACCAAAACATGCTCCCAGTGCCTGAGAGATCAGTAATGATGGAAACCACAGCTGTGCTGGTGAGAGAGCACCCACAAACAGGAAATTAGGTTAGAGGAAAGAACCGGAATGGGTTGTGTCTTTTAAAACAAGGACACCTTTAGTTATCTTCAAATGAAGATTGCTGAATGGGGGAATGTGGATGGAGGTACTGCTGTGAGGCTCCATTTGAACTGTGATGTAATTTCATTCTGGAAATTGAATAAAAAATAACCTAAAAATGTAAGTGGTACTCCCTTGATTTACCTAATATATTGCTTTTGTAACTGCAACATCTCATTCTGCTGACATCAAGAAAAACAAGTGTTGTATAAAGATTACACCTGCAAATTATTAATATAGCAACAAATTAGCTCAGCAAAAACCCCAAAATTCTTCTAATGCTTGCAGTCTGCAAATCAGATTCTTCCTCAAACATTCCCTGATCTCTCCCATACCCACCTACCACTTGAGTCTTCTCCCACATTTGCCTTTCTTATCCTTAAAGCAAACATCAATACCATTTCAGAACATCTTCCTTTTCTCTAGTCAGCTGTCAAAGCTGTTCTTCCTCACTTTGGTCTCATATCTAGGCCTTAATTCAACGGAGTGAGAACACTTTCAACACGTTTCCATTCTCAGAAAAATAAGAAAGATTATTCAGTAATCCTTCACAGCTTGATCTGTTTTATGTTGGACAACATGCTCGGGAGAAGTGCTGGGCATGCTACATCTGTAAAATGCTTTTATTCACATGCTCTCATGTTACATGTAGCCTTTAAAACACAGACTGTTGTTTCTACTACTTGCAATGCCTGGGATTGCCATCCAGCTAGGCCAGTTGAATCTAAAACATTCTTGTCCCTCTTGGCCGCAAGGATTGCAAATTAAAAATTACACTATTCCACAGTCACAGCAGTCCTATCATCAACCAATCTGAAACGAGAGTTAATGAAAGCTATAAATAGAAGATGATACAGAGAATAGGCAAAGCCCCAAACGCCTTGTACAATTAAGTTCACACATCCTCCAAGGGGGAAATGAAGCAATGCCCCATTATTAGCATACAGCATGTTACAGAAGTGTCCAGGGTTTTCCACATCACCCTCGTACAGTAAAACAGCAACAATTGTCAGCAGCTTCCTACAGATGTGCAGTCCTTAGCACACGTTTGCATTTGCTGCACTGGAATTATCACTGGCTGCAGAGGTGGCTTGTTTTCCTTCTTTTATGGCATTGTAGGAAAAGGACAATTTCCTTACCATCAAAATTGTCGCAATAGATGTACTCACATATGCTTCAAGCTCTGACTATTAAAAAAAAAAAAAAAAAAGCCTCTGGTTTCACTACCACCAAGTCACCGTAGAAAATAACCACCTTATTCTTTTATAAGAGTTAACAGGAACAAGCTGCAACATCAGTAATTCAATAGCAGAATTCAAACTGATTTCATGTTCCAGGTCTGATCCCAAGCTCCCATCAGGCAGTAGTCATGCTTTCCCACTCATTCCCTTTTTTCTCTGTCAGAGAGCAATCAGCCCACACAGAGCAGGGACACTTACACGCCACTGCTGCAAAAAAAAAGGCTAGGGACACTGTGTCATTACCTGAAAAAAAACAAAACCAAAAGGGACTACAGCCATCTTGTACTACTCCCGACAAGTACCAATTTAGCAAGAGGCAGGATTTAAATTCATCCCGTTCTTGCTGCCCAACAAACCCCACGTTATCCCTGGCCTCTGACTGATGCCCAGAAGGTGCAAGTTCATTGGAAACACCTTGTGCTGGTTCACCAGGTAAGCTGAGGCAGGCTCTGCAGAAGAACTATTGCAGTGCCCTCTTCACTCAAAGCTAGATTTCCTGACATCAGCATGTTGGAAAACACTGATACCATCCAAAGAAAATATTTGTTTTGCCTCCAGATCCCCTAACTTTTTAGACTCTGGATGCTGCGGGGGATCAGGGCACACAGCACCTGCTGCCTGGATGCTGCCTGCTAGGAAAACCTGCACCCTCCTGCCCAGCTGTGACTGCTCACAGATGTTGCTCTGTCACCACCAGTGTGCTGAAGAAAAGAGCGTGCAGAAAACAGCGCGATGTTGCAGCCCATGGTTTCTTCCTGCAAGAAAATGGACTTGAGAAACCTGACAGATTACAGGCAGAAATGCTAATAGATATCACAACAGCAGTAAAAGATTCTTAAAGAACTGAAATGCTTCCTCTGATTCTCCATCTTTCCTTTCGGTCTGGCCAATGCCTGAATATCTTCTGAATTCCTTTTCCTCCCACAGTCCTACTGAACAAATCAGTGTTCTCCAAACTGAAAAAGCTTGTAAGTTGGAGCTTTTGAATTACCTAATGTTTCTCACATTCTACCTACCAAGCAAGAGCTATTATTTGAAAGCCTTGTGCAATGTCTCTTTATTTTCTGTATGCATTGAACATTACGCGAGTGTACCAGATTCCTTGAGTAGTTAACAACAAACAGTTCTGGTAAATTACAAAAGTAAAATGTGGCATTACGGCGTATATTTGTATTAGGACTGCAGGAATGTTGGCATTCACCATCAGCTAAATGGGAATGGCTCTTTAGCAACATCAGATTAGGACAGTTGCACACGCCAGTGACTGCAATTTAGATGACAGAAGATTTGCCCAGCAGAATTCCATAGAAGGAACAAATGCTCCACTGGCTCCTGCTACCAAATGCCTAGCATTTAGCTAAAGATTGGGCAATTTTCAAGAAAGAAGCAGGCCACTTAAAGTACTGCTGAACAAACAGCTGCAACCACGTGAAGCAGTATCATCTTTTAGTAGTTTAAGAATGGAGGCTAAACTGCAGTTTAGAAAAACTGACAGTGTAATAATTATGAGTTCATTAGGAAGTGTACAAAGTGTTCGCTGGGACATTATCTCCTACTGACATAAACAGCGGCTGAAACTTTCTTCGCTAACAGGACTCGGGTCCTTTATAAACACAGCGGGGAGAGATTGGTTGTTGCTGCTGGAGTTCTTTAGCGTTTGTTGGGGGTTTGGGGTGTTTTTTTTATTTTTTACATCAGCTTGTTTACAATCCACATTAAGCAGTAATTAGTTGTTATCGATCCCCGAAAAATGAGATGCCTCGTTCATGTCTCTGTTTGTATCCTTCATCACAAGACTATGCACCACACTCATATCACGTAAAAGGTGCACAGTGCCTCACCACAAAACCAAAAAAACCTGAGCCATGTATGCAGAAGATACAGCTTTGCACTCCTTCTCTTCACTAATAAAAGACTAATTCATGAGGCTGGAGGAAGGAGTGAGGGGCTGTGTTTGCATTTCTCTAAGAACACTTTCTGTTACTTTTACATACTAGTTTGAATAACACTAGCATGGCTATTACCTGCTGTAAGAGACCATGGGGTGTATCTATTCTACTGTTTCTATATTATATTCCCAGCAGGCCAGGCTTTCAAATTACTTCTGATAATTTTTTTTGGAACTCCAACACAACAACTGCCACCAGTAATTTCACTCAGGGGTTGATCTATTTCCTAAATCAACTTGCAGCCTCGCTTTAAGTCATCTGGGTCGGTCATACAGTCACGCTAGGTTTTGGAAAAAACATTTGGTCCTTCAACATTGCTAAGGCATCCCTCTTTAGCACATACTAAAATAGAGTCTTAAAATAATCAGATGATGTTTGGTGCTCCATTTTTACCTTGCAAAGGTTTCTTTATATTTTGGATTATATTGACAGGTTTCCAAGATTATAGGTGTGGAATAGCCTTTTCCATAAACAGTTATTCCAGAACCTATTTTTTTTTTCTTTTTTTTTTTTTTTTTATTTTTATTACTTCTGTTTGACAGGCAGAACACCTTGGGCATTTTCAATGCATAATGCATCTGGAAATAGGTCTTCACTAACAAGGCTGTTTGCAGTCCAAAATTCTGGTTAAATTCCCACTGACTTCAGCTGAAACAGGATCCATGGTGGTTTCTTACATTTAGGCTTTTCTTAGTCATTGTCTAACCACAGAATTTTATAATCATTCCAGGTCCACATCTACAGAAAGGGACAAAATATTCAGGAATAGAGGAGTCTCTTTTTGGCACATACCTTGCTAAGATTCTCTTGAATCTTTTTCAAAATAAGAAGCAAATGTGACTGCAAAACCAAAAGTTGCCAAAGGTCCTGCCTTCTTCCCCTAAACCAAAGACTAGATTTCAGATTAACAGTGTTCTTTGGACAACATGATTTTTAAAAAGTTGTCAGTACAGAACATGAACACAAAGAGAACACCCTCATTTAAAAAAAAAAAAATCATAAAAATTAGCTTTTACTACTGGATATCTGAACTCCACTAAGTAGGGGGTGTCTTTTTAAACTGATTATCTTCATCTTTCAAGCTGCCGCTTAAAGTTCTCTGCCAATTTTTTGGGATCCTGCCCAATCCAAAGATTATGTTTGCATAGGTGTTACAGAACAGGGTCACGAAAACAAAGGTAGCACTTATTTATTTTGGGGCATCTTCTTTGTTTGCTGTATGTGACACACCAGTAGCTTGCTACCACACCAGAGCTTGCGTTCAAAAGATCTTCCAGTGGCAGAGCCTCACAAAACACTACTTAAAACCAACCAGCCCTCATAAAGTCAAAACATATCTTGCAACTGAGGTTTCAATCCTTTGGGAGCGATCCAGCAATCAACTGTAATCTGTATCTTTCATTTATACTTTTATTGTAATAGGGTTTTTACTTTCCCTTCCACATAAGCGTGCGGGCAGAGAGCAAGCCTTGCTTTCCTCCAGACAGCGCATGAATCACACAACCTTGATAGAGGCAAGAGAAATCTGCTCATGGTGGGGCAACTGGAGCGAACACAGATTATGTCATGTCATTAAGGTGGATATTAAGAGATGTCTTAATACTACAGAGTTAAAATACCAAGAGTACGTGCTAATCTTCTCCTCAAATGCTTGTGTGTGTTACCTGTTAAGCAGTCTGTGATAAGCCTCGAAGATATGCAGAATATGAAATAACAGAACAGGTAACACCGCAGGTTCACTCAGCTGCCAAGAGCAGAAGGAAAATCAGCCACAGAAAGTCAATGCGGCAGTCACTGAACCAAACTTAAAACTGAGCACAAACAGACACAAAGCTAATCAGGAGCTTCTGGAAATCCAGATCCCAGAAGAGGCATTGGTGCCCCTATCTACACACCACCAAACCACCCACGATAACTAAGCATAACTCCTAGAGCAGCTGGCAAACACCATCACTCACAGGGTTACCCACAGAGCAAGGTCCAAGTTTCCATGCACCCATATTCTCTTCCAAGCTGTAAGAAGTCTGAGTAACGCTAAAATTTACATGGCTGAAAGCACTGTGTATTCCCACACCATTCACTTTCCTATACACCACCCCAGAGATCTTATTCTTGCCCACTGCAATTTCCCCTTCCTGGAAACCTTGCCTGACAGGGTCCTTGTAATATTTGTAAACAATATTTGGAATTTTTAAACATAGTATTTTTATAAAAATAAGACGAATCATGCTAGCTGTACATGTTTTGGCCTACGTGTCTACACTGTCATACATGCCTAATGTTGAATTTCATTCAAAGGAGCGAAGAGTAAAGGACAACAGAGTAGCCAGTTTTCTACACACTTGCAAAAGCAGGCAGGAGAGCTTTGAGCATAAGCGTCACATCAGAGATGTGGGCTGCAAGGAGAACAAACACCTTGTTAAGTACCACTGAGCCATTGCAGAAGCATTTCACAAGACTCCCTAGCTGCAGAAAAGCTTCAAATGGAAATTATTGCTTCTTTGCAAGTCAGTCTGTCACAAGAGAAAAACCTGCAGGAAGTCAGACTTGATTAGTCCTATTTCTCCCAGGACTAGCTGCCAAGGTAACAAAACAGAGCAGGGGGTCACCCTACAACTTGCCGTCACTGTCTATTCCGCACATCAATTTCTCTTCAGCAAAACACTGCTGTTTTTAATGAAAAGCAGGGGGGGAAGAAAATAAAAAAGAAATTGGATGCAAGTGGTGCAGGAAAAGGAAGTAATATTTGCCTAAACCCAAGCTAAAAGAGCATCAATTTAAGGGCAGAGGAAGCTTAGACACATTACATGTACTGTGAGACGTGTTTGCTTGTCTCAAGTGTTAAACAATATTCACAGTTTTGCCATTTTCATTCTCAACAGTCATTTTCAGTAAGACACCTGAAATCACAGGATAAAAGCCATCAATTTTTAAATCAAGATACCTCCAGCTATTCCTGTGTGGCTCTTATCAAGAAATGTCTCGGACACTGGGGGCAGTTCAAAAAGCTGCATTTCAACACACAGTAATCACCCTTGTCCAGACAGCCATGAAGTTAGAAGCCAGCACACAGTGTTTTTAATAACACCTAGCATGATAAACAAAGGCATTTCCAAACTAAATGTAACACTTTGCAGATTTAGAGAGGGCCACCTTCCTAAAACATCAACAGAAAGCACCTCCCTTCCACAGGAGGAAAACAGCCGGTCTCACAGCAGGGAACTCAACATATACCCACAGGTACTGAGCTTTCCCTTGCTTTGTTTCGGCGAGAACTATCATCTGGCAGTTTTAGGAAGCAAAAAGATCTGTTCACATGGGAGACATGCAAGCTTCCCCTGTGGCAGACATCTCTTACGAGGAGCTCCGGCTCTACCCTTGCTTGCCAAAAGATTTTCCAGGGTTTCTCCTGAAGTGAACTTTAAGACAGCCTCGCGCTCTTTGATCACTGAAGGTAATCTCCAGAGCCCTTTTAACTCCTGCATCCTGACAGTCTGTGAACCGAACAATGGCAGTAGTAGCTCTGTCTGTTCTGCATGTTTGAGGCCGGTGCCAAAACCACTGTATCATACAATCATGACTACTACACTGTGCTACTCCAGAGCACAGTTTTTCAGCCTTCTAACATTTCATGAGAGAGAGTTCCTACAGCAGGCCTAATTTCTAGCCTAAATTTATTCTCCATCAGCTAATATCCATTTCTTGCTTGGGCTAATGGGTGTGTGAGGGAGTGTGTGTGTATGTGTGTGTTTGCTTTTCTGTTTTGGTTTTAAATTTAAATGTGTTTTCTTCCTCCCAGGAAAATATTTGGAGAGGATCTTCTCACAGTCCTCATTATGAATAAAGCATCGCCAGGATTGCTCATTTTCCTCTCAGCAGCTTATCCATCCCCCTGACAATCCCAGTAGCCCTCTTCCGCTACCGCTCCTATTTGAACCCATCCTTGCTGAGCAGGGTTAACCAAGTCTGTATAGAGGACTCCTGCTTTGTCGTGGCAGCAATACTTCCTCACCACGACCAGGAATATTCCTTCCAAGAGAGAAAGATTCATTTTCACCCTCCTCACTACTGTTTTTCCTACTCAAAAGTTTCACCTGGAATCAGCACTTCCCTAGCTTACCCTATGAGACTAAGCTCGACTTGCTCTGTCAGTCACAGTCTTACTCTCATGGGTAAAAACTATGAAAGGTCTTCAGACACTCAGCAACCAACTGGTCACTGGTTTAGCTGTAAGGTTTAACTTGTTTAGCTTGTAGGTTTAACTATTCCCCAAAACGATCTGCCTCTCAACCCCTACCCCATCTTCCTTCTGACCTTTCTCCAAGCCTCTCTTGATGAGAAGGGAGAGCAACTGGCATTCCTGCCGCAAGTTAGACATCCCAGGTGTTCCTTTTTTCACATATGAGCATGAGCCTCACAAGAAAAAGCTTTTTTTTCCCCACCCTCAAACAAGAAGCTATAGCAAAGCTACTTGGCGGACACCTAACTGGTCCCCAGAGTCCCAGAAAAAATAGCACTTCTTCATGTCTCAGCCAGCATCGCCACTGCTTATTTGTTTCCGCAGAGGAACAATGGAGAGGATTAATACCAACTTCACTCCCTTCAACAGCTCTCCTAAAGGCAGAACTAACTTCTCATTACAGTGCCATCCAAAGAGTCCTTATGCAATAAGGACTTTAAGGATACCTCTTTGATCTAAAAAGACACCATTAACTGTCCTGCAAATTGTTTTAACACAAAGGCATTAAAATACAGAGAGTAGGTGCAACTTCCTTTGTTTGTGCTTTCCCAAGATACAGAATTCAACATCCAGTAGTTTCCTTGTTTCATTTGTGAAGTGTGGGTTTTTCAAAGGGCAGTGGAAAAGTTAAAACACAGTATCAGGACATTTAATATGCTCTGTTGTGCACAAAACCTGGTTACCTTAAGGTCAAGCCTTTACAAAGGATATTCAAACACCAGCGTGCTCTTGTAGACATGAGGAAGAACAGACTCCATAAAGAAAATGCATATAAAAGAGGAGAAGCATTTCAGCACATGACTGCTCTGTATGTGGTTTTATTTCCATTGTAGTAAGTCCTCCAGTTTAAATTATTCTCATTTCAAATTCAAAGTACCCCCAGTAGCACTTTAGAGCATACAAACTATGAAAATGATGGAAAATTACAGAAAAAGAAGCAGAGAGAGAAAAGCAAGAGAGCTCGCATACAGAGCATATTTGTGAGCCCAGGAAACTTGTACCAATGCTGACCAGGCTGTGGTCGCAGACTTTTAAAAACTGCTTTCTGCTGACAGTAAGGAAAAATGAGTCTTTCCTTGTTGCCTGTATTTAGAAAATAAAGAAAGCTACAGCAAGCAATTCTGACAGTACAGTACCCACCAACCCTTCTGTTACTCAGCACCTATTCCTCATCATTATCTCCTCTTTTCCTCCTTCCTACACGCCTTTTCTTTCTTCCCTCTATCTTGGCTTTTCATGGTCCTCTTGCCCAACAGCATAAGAATTCCTGCTAATATAAGACCCTTGTAAGGACTGCTGCCCCTACAAGAGAGGGAGAACAAGGCAAAGTTTATGAACATAATTAGTACACCCACACCAAAGCAATTCAGAGGCAGCACTGCACAAAGTCAGGGACAAAGCAGTTACCTAAAGCCCAAGATACACTCACTTCCCACCCCCTGCAAAGGACAAAATCTTTGTGACAGTAAATGTTTCTCTTCCTCACTCCTTGGGACTCTGGATATTTGGATTCCTTATCTTGGGCCTTCAGCTTGTTTGCTGAAATGTTAAGTCTGGCTGCTTAGGCTAGAGGCCACCTCTTGATTGCTTTCATCCCAAAGGCTTGAGCGTTAGCATGTGCGTGTGTACGTGCACGTGCATATGTTTTCCACTGGAGAGAAAGGATGCTGCTCTTGCCTCTGGGGTCCATTACTCCTGCTATACTGTCTTGCACAGAATGATTCCCCAACCAGTTTGCATCTGAGAAGGGGACTTCATAAGTCTACTTCATCTCTGAAACTTCAGTATCTCTCTCATTGAAACACTTTCATCACCACAGTGACTTTGCTAGTGGAATAAAAATATATGAAGAAATGGACACAAGTTTGCTTGCTGATACCATATGGGAAATTCCCCAATAACAAGGAGTTGGGAGAGAGAAAAAGATTTAAGTCTCTGCATGGTTTTGTCCAAAAGCTATGCCATTAGCTCTTCACATGCAAAAGGACAATTTGAATGGTTCTAGCCCTGTGGCTGGATGATACATTAGTCTAAAACCTTGAGGTCCACAGGCAACTCCAAAGACTCTACAGTTACTTAAACAAAGCTAAGCAAAAAGCGAGATAAACTGCTTGGTTTTACAAGTTTCTTCAATTACAGAGCAAAGGATCAAAAAAGGCAGGAATCACTGAAGATGGCCATGCATACCACAAAAGCACACTCCAGCTCTACTGACAGAGCAGTCCGTCACAGGCCAGGCTGGTCCCTAAGGATCAAGTCACGCATTTCACAGTTACCCACCTCCCAGATACAGGATATGATTGCAACAATCAGGGGCTTTGGGAGGATGGGGGACAGACACCAGAGGTAAATGAAGAAGTAGAGGCCACTTGGTTAGAGAAAAAACAGCGTGGCAGGAGACCAAAGACAAAAAGGAGGCTGTAATGAGGTGGGTGTTGGTCTCTTCTCCCAAGTAACAAGCGATAGGATGAGAGGAAATGGCCTCAAGTTGCACCAGGGGATGTTTGGATTGGATATTATGAAAAATTTCTTTACTGAAAGAGTGGTCAAGCATTGGAACAGACTGCCCAGAGAGGTGGTGGAGTCACCATTTGTGGAGGTGTTCAAAACATGTAGACATGGCACTCTGGGACATGGTTTCGTAGGCATGGTGGTGTTGGGTTGGTGGTTGGACTTGATGATCTTAGAGGTCTTTTCCAACCCTAATGATTCTATGATTCTATGAAAATGATGAGGAAGTGTGGAAAACAGTTAATGTCCCTACTGAGGTATGGAAGCTGGGAATGCCAGACAGAGTTACAGAAAACACTTCCTGTATTTGTTCAGTGAGCAGAGGTACTTCTATTCAAAGGGAGAAACACCTACTATACTTCTTTCATATGTTTTTGTGTAAGTGAAAGCACATGGAAAGGTTTTCATAACCTCACCTTTCTCTTCCCCCAACACCCATAAAGATGGGGCTTAAGTCCAATAGCAAAAAAAAGAAGAGATTCAGGTCTCCACACCCAGTTTAGACACCAAAATCTGGAGTCATAAAAACCAAAAGAGCAAAGCTTTCACAATCTACAAGCAAAGCGGGTCACAGCTGTAAAGGGTGAATGTTTTGAGACTGATGTTCAAACCCACCAGGAAAGATTCACCAAAGAGACCCTTGTTGCAGTTCAAATATTGTCTTTAACAGCAACTTCACAGCATATGACAGAGTTGCAACCCCTTTCGCTATCACATCAGCACAGAAGAAAAATCTTTACTTTTACCTTTTTTTTTTTTTTCATTCGAGGAACTATAAAACAAAAGACAATTAATGTTATTCTCTACTGCTTCTTTATGACAAAGCATGCCTTGATGTTAGTTTATACATCAGAAATCAAGCTCTGGTTTCCCTCTTTTTGGAGGATATGAATGGAGAGGTTACATAAGGCTGTAATAGGAGCTGTTACTTCCTTTCCCAGTTGAAGAGAAAAAGCTGTGGATCAGGTTACAGGCTCAAGAACTGGTCATCACTACTACAGCCCTCCTAAATTTTTTGCCAGTAGTCCCCCAACAAACAGGAGAAACTACTTAGATATCTTTCACTTCAAAGAAAGAAGTCACTGAGAATTTAAAAGACTAAGTACATAGCTATTGGGGGGGGGGAAAGCCTTTATTTTTGCCTTTCATCGAGCTCAGGAAATTCCCTAAGCTTGACGCATACGTTCACTCAAGTCACCATTTTCCATTTCAGTTTGTTCTTCATTAGCACAATAAAAAGGATGAATGAAATAGAAGGTAAGATTTATAGGATGGACTGACACGTGAGCTGCACTAAATAAGCTCAGCACACCGACAGAGCTCTTAACTTTGGCCGGTACATTAGCATTTGTCCCAGCTCTGACCACATAGGGCAAGCAAAAGGAGGAAACGCAGAGTGTCCAGATTGGCCTGCACAAGCACTAAGCTGTTCTCCAAACCATCCCACTTGTGCTTTCTTCACCTTCCTCTCCGATTCCCAAGCCACTGCTATTACTGCTGCTGAAGGAAGATGAGATCAGACTCCAACATGAGGAATTTCTGTTCCCACAGAGCTCAGAGAAACCGGATGATCTCAGAAGATCATGTGAAGCAAGTCCATGACACTTCCATGAGGCAGAGTATCTCCAGTATATTGCCCGCAGTTTCTTAAGAGCACACAGTGGGAAAAATTAATGGCTTTGCTTATGTTTCCAATTTCTCTCTCCCACTTCCTCCTCTCGTTTGCCAGACTTCTATTTTCCCCTCCCCCAGAAGCACTAGTAGGCTTGCAATGTACATTTGCTCTTCTAAAGGGAATTACATCAAGTCTTGCACATTTGAAAGGGCTAACACACATAGCTAAATTAAACTACCGTCCCCTGGCATCGTTTCCTCATGGAGTTCCTCCCCACAGATGTGATTTAACAGGGTCTCTTACAGAAAAAGGAAAGACAGAAAGGCAAGTTTCTGTGATCTAAGATGCGTTCATACATTCTTTCACCTTCGCCTGTGGAGCACTCGACCTGTCTGTGGTGCCCATACGGAGCCAGTTGTTTTTAAGACATCCATCAGATATGCCACCCAACGCCACGCAGGTGTTTTCAGAAACATCTTTCCCAAGGCCAGGGGGGGAACTTGTGGTAACCTCACACATCAGTAATTGCTACACATTGGTAAACACCAACATGAACTGTGACCACTGTATGCTACTCTGGGAATAACGGGAATGCTACAACTATTACACCTTTACACAGAATCGAGCCAGAGGCAGCACGTTGCATTAAGCACTAAATTAAAGGCATTCTTGTACTGAGGCCTGGGACAACTGGAAGTGAAAACACATGAAGAGAAGAACGTCGTTACCTTTAACAAGTTAAAAACCAACCGAGCACGGAACTCAACTTTAACAGATGGGTCGAACTACATCTACTTCCTAACAGTGTGCGCTTTTGGGGAAAGCCTTGTTTTTGACACTGGGCTTGACAAAGTGATGATTCATCCAGGGAAGGATGGGCAGCTCGTTGCCAGCCTTAATTCACAATTAACAATAGGACAGCCGGATATGGGAAACTCATGATTCAACACAAAAATTGCAGTCTCAGCCATTTTACCTGACCTTTACATTTTCCAGTGGTAATTTCTAACCTGGATGTATTTTAAATAGTTTCTCCAACATACATTTTAAGAGGAGTTAGCTTTTCTTTCATTACGTTTGTCCTCGAGGATAGTGGTCCTGATTAAATACATAGCAATTGACTTAATCACATTGTCTGAAATGGCAAAGGTTTAAATTTCTCGAAAAAGCAAATAGCACGCATGCACACGGATGGACGTGCACATCGGTACTGCGGGCAAGACAAGTTGAGCGCTGCACCTATGCACTCCGTGACTGCGCCGCCAGCCCTGCAGGCCCTGCCAGGACGGCCATTGTTTTGCACGGGGGAGTCTGGCCGCTCCGAGGAACAAAGGGATGCCCTTCCCAAAACACAGAGGCAGCAGATGTCCTACACAGAATCCCGACAGCCTCAGTCTCCATAGGCGCAGCCAGACGGTCTTAGTTCGGAGGCTACACCAAGCCATCCCCTCAGGCAAGCTCTTCGGGACAACGACCCTGTCCTGGAAAGCCCTCCCCTAAGTCTCTTCTCCAAAAGTTACCCGACGGCTGAATTTATCATCCCGCTCCAAGTTATCGACGCTCTTCCCACGGTCCTCCCCTCTCCCCATATCTGAACCCGCTCTTTTGAATTACGCGAAGCCACGCACACACGGTAATTATTTTAGACAAGAAGAAACAGATGCCACAGCCTCCCTCCAGAAAAAGCACACACACATTCTCATTTTAAGGGGGAAGATCCGGACCATCTCTGCGTGCGTGCACACCAGCATTCATGCCTAAGTTAAGCTGCCTAAAGTCCACAACCACCCGCCAGATACTAACGAAAGCCATACCGCCCGTAAATCGTCCCAAAGCCGCGGTTTTGCCCGGGGAAGGGTCGCCCAGGAGGCGCCGGCGTTCCCGTGCTCGGCAGCCGGACCCCGGCACCGCCGCTCCCTTCTCCCAAAGGATCAGGCGCCGAACCGCCACCCCCCGAGCCCCCGAAGCCTCTGCAGCACCGGCCCGGCCCGACCCCATCCCCGCGGAGGCCGCGGCGGGTCCCGTCCCGTCGCGTCCCGCCGGGCTCCGCGCCCCGCCGCCCCCCGCTCCCGCACAACAAAGGGGGCCAGGGCCGGCGGGGCGGGCGGGGAGCCGGAGGGAGCCGTACCTCTGCTGCCGAAGGGCGCTGCCCGCCGTCCCGCGGCAGCCCGACGCCTCCCGCCCCGAGCCGGCGGCGGACGCTGCCCCGCCGAAGCCGCGGCGGAGCGGGGCGCAGCCCCGGCCCCTCCCCGCCCGCGCCTGCCAGGGGCGGAGGCGCCGCCGCCCGCCGGCCCCCGCCCGCCCCGGCCTCGCAGCGCCGCCCGGCGGGCGCAGCTCCCCGCGCCGGGGGGTCCCCGGCCCGCCCCGGAGCCCCGCCGCAGCCGGCCCCCGGCCGCCCCAGCCAGGCCCCCCCCCGGCCTCGCTCGGCGCGGTGGCGGGTGCCCCGGGTGGCCCCGGCGAGCACCGGCAGGTGCCCGGAGCCGGAGCCCTCCCCGCTGGGCTGCAAAGGCGGTGGTGGGAGCGGGGTTCGTTCTCCCGTCCGGTTTGCCGTACGACTCGAACCTGTAAGCATCTGCAGCGCGCTCTCCAGTTTTAATTTCCCCCCCCCCCTTTACTACACCTTTCGCCTTCAAAAACTAAACAGAAAGAGAAGCTGACCTATTTTAGCATCAAGCCCAACATCCCCGACTAGATATCTGCAATAACGTTTTCAGCACCTCCTCAAAACATACCGGCATTTCAAATGAAAGTTTTTACAGCAAGCTTTGACATAATATGTCTTATCTGCCCAGCCCTGCCCCTGATAAGCACATAAGCCATCAACAATGTAGGGCGACTACTCCATTGTGTGAAAAGAGGGGGGGAAAAAAAAAAAAAAAGAAAAAACCCTAAGGGCCTTATTCATATTGTGTCTCAGCCATTCTCTGGCCTGAAACTGGGTCTGAAGGAAAATAAGCAGAAGTTTCTCCCCACCCCCATGAAAACTCCCCAATGCACAGATGAGACCGAGGAGTATTTAGGTCTATACCCTACACTCACAAGCTTCCTGGCAAAATACCCACGTGAAAACTTTCACTACATGTACTTTTTCCTAAGAAACCAGTTAACACATTATCTTTCTGTTATTTTTTCATGATTGCAAGTAGGCTTTTTAAGCTAACCAAATTACATATAAAAAGACCTATTATATTAAAAAAACCAAAACAAACCCACAGAAAAAACGGAATTGAATTCTCTTTGTAGCCCAGCAGTTAGTAAGATTGCAGTAATACACTGATGTAAGAGGAAGAGTGAAAGGTAAATTTGGCTTTTTCTCTGCCCCGTATGCCTATATGCTCCACTTCCCTCTGAGAGAGCTGAAAAGAGCTGAACCATTGCTCTGTTTCCAAGCTGGGTTGTTTTTAAACAGCAATAAGCTTCAGTTCAGCTACAAGCTAACCCTAAGTTTAATAGATAACAGTGAAGAGGACCTGAACTGCAGACATACAAGCAAAATTCTTCATATGGGGTAGAAATCCAGCTTACATCACCAGATTCAACGTACTCGGAACCATACAGCAGAGACACAAAACACATTTTAGAAGCCTTTCTCACTGAAACACTTCCGTTATTTCAAAGTCTATATTTTCAGTTACACATGCCATTCCTTGGTAGTCCTTCTGCCTCTAGAAAGACATTGTATTCTCACACAATTTTTCAAACGTGTAGCTATATAAATGTTAGAGACAGCTTTCGGATGGACTGTAGGAACTAGAGCCCTGCTCATTCATTGACTCATCACTATTTCATTGTCGGTAGATTTTCCGAGCAGATGCTCAGCTCCTAAGATTTGTTTTGCCCTTAAGTTTTTTTATCTGTAAAAATAATGACTGCTTTCTTCAGAAGTGGTCAAAACTGTCTCAGCAAAAGATTTTCCGCACTGAAAAATTAAAGGCTTCGTCAAAACTCGGTTCAGGGAGAGTTCTGATGCAGGTGTTCTCAGGAAGGTAATTTAGGTTGGGGTGGTCTGAAAGAGACACAGGCAAGAACCATTCCCAAGCAGCACCATGACCCCCTTCTTTCACCCTGTTCCCTATTCCAGTGAGTGCTTTGCTCATGACTCAGCTTGCTTTTCTGGGACATAGTTATTGCGTTCTTTCCCAATTAATGAAGAAAAAAAAAAGTAATTTCCTTTTACTCCAAATCTAAATGAAAACTAAATTCAAGTTTTTGTAAGGAAAGCAGTTACTGTCCAGCCAACGCTATTTATTGAGAATGTACCCAGAACAGCAAGTAGATCACAAGATGGTGACTGCAAACATTTCACAGAGAAAGTTTCTAGCTTCACACATCAAAGTTATCGCAAGTTTTGTATTGGCATGAAAATACAAAGTTTTCTACCTCAGAGGTTAAAATTCTCCATTTCATCCCAAGAGAAGCTTCAACACAGGAAAAAAATAGTGTAGCTTTCCTTCCGAGGTCCTACCACTGTGCTTCAAAAGGGTTAACGGTGGCTACTTCTCCAACACACTCTTCATGCCCATTTGATGCTTAGATTCCTGCAAATAAGAATGTCCATCTGTTACAGCTGGTGATATTTGGTAGCATTTATAACACAGGTAATATTAAGCATTCTCATGAGGCTGCCTTGTCCTCCCGGAAATGAACCAAAAATATCCAATTTTCCCCTAGCCTTCCAGCACTCCATTCCCCCCTTGTTTCAGATCTGTGTGAAGGAAGATATCTCATTAGCAATCCTTATTCTGGGGCAATTTTCTATTTTCACTCTTTATAAAATGTAAACTAGCAGCCTATCACTGTATCTTACACTCTTTGCTTTGCCCCAGCTTAAGAAGAAACATTGGTCCTGAAACCTGCGTTCTTTCCCCAAAGTGAGTTAGTACCATACAAAAGGTATCACAACGCAGCCTAGAATATTTTTTTCTTTTTAGTACATCTACTGGACTACCATAATTACCACTGACACAATCTGCAGTGAACGACAAAAAAAAAAAAAAATCTAAAATAAACTAAAGGATATGCCTGGTCACAGATGATCAGGCAGACATCCAGAATTCTTTAAGAAATGGTTCATTTCTTAAAGCCAAATGGTATATCCTGGGCCATATAAGAGATCAGGGATAATCAGTATTCAACACACATTCAGGTTTCTTTTGAGTGTTAGATATAACCTAGAGGACATTTAAGGGGAATTTCCAACTACTGAATCATTAAATATGCTTGCTTTAGCACGCACACGTCATTCTGAAAGGGCATAGGCAGAGGCTTCGTTTGGCAACAGCCTACAGCAATTTCAGAGAGAAAATGGGAATGTGGCTGCATCCCTGTTTTGCAGCTCCCAAAGCACGGACTCACCAGAAGCTGTGGCAGGCATCTGTCTACATCAGAGCAGTTTAGGAGCTGCTTATTTACAGATGACCCTTTTTTTTTTTTTGTTCCTTTTCTTTTTTTGGACGTTTCCACAGGGTGGATTATAGTCTCTTGATTACAGCCTTAAGGCCTACAGCTTCACAAGCCAAGCAAGTAAACCAACGTAAAACTAGCTGTTGCTAAGATTGCAAGGGCAGAACTGTGGAGATTCAGGGACCCATCATAACTGATGAACTACGAATTCAACACACAACAGTCCTTAGATCTGCCTGTGACAACCACTGGCAATTAGAAGAGCACTAGTTAATGGCTAGAAGTACTTCCTAGCCAACCTTGCCGAGAAATAAAACTGAAAACAGAATTTAGATGCCCACGTTTCTAATCTCACGCTTAGCCACAAGACCAAGCTTAGCCATTTTTCCTATACTCAGTGAGAAACTTCTGGATGCTTATACAATGCTGTAGCTCTACCTCTGTTCTAAATCAGTGGGACTGCATGCATACCAGAAGTTGTGGAAATATACCCTACAGCAGTTATAATACTTTTCCACTTCAAGAAAAAAAAAACCCACCCAGTATTCATAAGACAACGACAGGAAATCTGGCTCTAAGACTGAGCACAGGGATTTAACAATAATAGTCTTTGGCTTCTTTGTCATGGAAAATGGCCACAGGTTTGAGCTCTGTCTGCACAGAAGTGAATGATTCAACAAACAGGCTGCCAGCGGTCCAGTGAATTCCAGTTTTGTGACTGGAAAACCAGAAAGCTCATCCTTCACCCACCTGTGGCAAATTAAATTGCATGCAAGTTAGAACGAACAAGCAGTGGCTCTGTACAGCCACACGCTGGAATGCTCCTAAGGTGCTTTGGAAAGCATCGGTTAATTCAGTACTGAGATAGATCATCTGCCTTCTCCACCCATGGATCTTATACAGGATTTGTGTTCCCACCTGTCAAAACACGGTCAACTTTCCATTTTGCCACAATGTCTCTTGATTTTGCCAAATCGGGACTTTTCCTTTTTGTTGAGAGGCAGCAATACGCCTTCAATTAGCATCGTATTTTTTGTTCTCTGCAGAGAAGACCCGCATAAGACAGCCCAAGGGGCTAGTCTTAGAATTCAAGAGAAGAGGTCACCTCAGGGGAGATTTCACCCTGTGTGTTGGCATTAAGCACAGGACAAGATCTGAGAGGCAGCATTCACTCTTTTTCTGGCTAATTCAGGCTCGAAATCAGTTTGGTATGTGACACAAGCTACCAGTCCCCAAACCTAACTTGTACGTTTCATGCTAACAGTCTTGTGGTAGCCAAGAAACCCCTGGTATGGAGGTGGCTCAGCCCCTACCTCCTACCATCACACACCAGGCTCTATCTAGCAGCTGAGTGCTCCCCGGAGACATCAACGTATTTTGGCCTCTCAAAAGGCACATCTGGAAAAGTCCCGCCGTCAATGCTAACACTGGCGAGATCTTTACATTAGCACAACAGAATTACAATGGAGGCATGTTAGAAGTTTCAGTTGCCACGGTTCTTTCCTTTGAAAACACACTTAAAAACTGACTGGGTATAAATCTGGGGGTGGCTGGTTCAATTCAACAGAATTTCCCTGGAAATGGGCTTGGCTGTCCTCCTCAGCAGCCAGCAGGGAGGAAGGATGGAAAAACTCCCAGAGAATTCAACACTGGCAGACTCTGCAGCTCCGTGAGCCGGTTGTACAAGGGCACATCCCCCACCTGACCCAGTGGTCTTAGCAGCCAGACACAAATGCCACCAGGCAGAATCAACCTCTGTGAGGTTCATCTGCTCTGGAGGGCTGAGTGCTTCCTTGGTACATACTCAGGTGATTATTTTCTGGTTTCTCTTTGTAAGTACCTGGCATGCAGTGACCAGAAAAATGGGCTCCCCAGGGAAGCAGGTACTACGCTGCCCAATGGACTCGCTAGCTGCTGGATCAGCACACCAAGTCATGAAAACAGGAGTCCCCAAACAGGTTTGTTTTTCCTTCCTATTTTTTAAAACAAAACATATACAACTTTCCCTGCTAACCTGCCATAGTAACTCTTCTCAGTATGGATTCCTCAGTCACACTACCCAAATGTCTCTGCTTTTTAGTTCAAGAGTAAGTGCATCCATTAAAATTAAGAAAAAAATGCAGAAAAAAAGAAAATTAAAAATATAAGAAAGCTATAACAACCTTCTGAACTGTCACCCTGTAATTCTGCAAATGTGGAATGTATTTCAAGAGCTTAAGGAAGAGTTTGCTGACAGGTAACACTTGCAATTTCAGACTTCCTAAATAACATCCACACACACACCTAAAGGATTGTGCTGTTGATGTTACGGAACAGAAGAAGGTCCCATTTTTCCTAGCACAACAAGTTAATCTTTCCTCCCTGAAAAAGAAACTTTCTGGAGACAGCTGCATGTGTCCCTTCACAATTTCCCCGCCCCCTCTCCTCAAGCAAACCATAACAAAATAATTTAAGGGAAGGAAAGGCCCAGTGTCCTGTGAGACTCAAAAGTTAACATCAGATCAGACCTCACATTAAGTGGCAAGGGAAAAATCTTTGGTTTGAAACCTAGGGAGCACTAGGGAGAAGATTCTCTTTGTGCACCGAAAGACAAATGTCACCAGTAAAGTATTCACATTACAATCTCTGTGCATGCAAGGATATACAGCCTGAAAATCTTTGCAGCAGGGTAACTACGGATATTCTTTTCCCATTTTTTAGACTTCTCACAGAACTCTTTGATTTTGTAGTGTATGTGTTTTTGTGGACTCCCAAGCACAATATGTGACATGCTAAATATAGAGTTGCACTTATATTGAGATTTCTAACCACATGCAACTTCTGTTTGTGGGGATCCTCCTTCCCACAGGCATACAGACGTAGTGATAGCATGTTCTTGTGTTTTGTATGGTCCTCTGTTATTGAGGACTCTGCTCAGAAGGAAAACTTGTACTTGGATTAAGGATATTAGACTACAACTATTCTCCCAAACAAAATTACCCAACACAAAAGCCTTGGAATTGAACTGCAGGTGTATGCAAACTTCTTTTCAGAATAAAACCAAGTATATTATAATAATAAATCCTGCATGTAATGTATTGAGGCTTCACAAGTTGCTGCAGACTGGGAATGACCATTCCTGTGTGTTAGTATGAAAAGATGCGGAATTTCTACAATATATTTATCAAGACTGCTAATTAGGAGTTATGCTTTATTATTATTTTTCCCACTATTTAAAACTGGCCTGCAATTTACACCAGAATTTGAAAAATGACCGTCCACTTCTTACTAAAGTAACTGACAGAAGACAGCGTTAGAAAAGGGGTTGCACCATTTAAGCCAACAGAAGTTTAAAAGAGAACAACCTGGGTCTTTAACAGGGGACTGTGAAATCTTAACAAAGACCTTATAAAATGTCTCATCACAAATACTAATACCGAACTGTGTACACATAGTTACATATGAAGAAGTTACTTTATATATATCTCCTTTAATTACATATGATTCTCTCACCTTTGCTATTTCCTTAAAGAAGAGTTTAAACAGGAACTGACTATGCAAGTTCTAGGCTGTGGACTCAAAACCTTTTTGACTCCAAGCAAAAGTGCAAACAGATGGACAATGCGGCCAAACTCTTTGCTGGCTATCCATCAGTCTATGAATGGTAGCAACAAGGAAAACAGTATAAATAATAAAGAGAAGTGCAGCATGGAAAAATCAATGGCTAAAAAACTCAGAAATAAGATATTTCTGGAGCTTCCATCTTAGTAATTTTGTAAGCCTGAGAGCCTTCCACTTCCCCTGCTAGCTAAAGAAAAGAGATTGACTTATCTAGGGCACGTAAGGACAATTTTTTCTTCCAACTTAATCACAAGAAAAGCTCGTGGAGGGTAACCAAACTGGGCTGGATGTGACCATATGTACCAGACAGACGTTGCCAGCACCAGAGTTCTTCCTGTGTTCCCCAAATGTTAACTACTCACTGGAGATTATGCACATCTTATATGCAGGGAAATGGCAATTTCTTTGTACCCCAGCTTAATTTCAACATAGTGAACCCTTTAGGAGTGCAAATTTTTGCCAACAAGAAGCAAATTAATAACATATGCATATGGTGTGTTTCTGCTTCCAGCACAGGTGAATGCAGTGCTTGGAAGAGTATTTGCAACTTTCCTGAAGCAAGGGTATTGAATCCAGCCCAGCTACACCAGCGTATACCAACTGCAATTCTACTGGAAGAAGCAAGGCAACAGCTACGTAACTGATGCCTCAGCCAAACTTTTAACTCTGTCCAAATAGAAGCAGAGCAAACACATCAATGCAACTTCCCCCTACATTGCCCTATTCAACTCATCAATGCAGTTACTCAAGCTCTTATTTTGCAAGTAATAAACCACCCTTATCTCCAATACTGGTTTAACTAGAGAAGCCCTGCTACTTTTTGAAGGACTGCAGCCAGTGAAGCGCATAAACCATGTCCATGTTTAAGTACTATTCCTAAATGCTTGCTTATTTGAAGCAGAAGAGCTGGGCTGAACCAGACTTTGAACACTGAAAATACACTCTGTAAAATCCATAATAACTGCTTAACAGAGGTTGCTATTTTGGTGTCTCAAACAGATGTAGAGGCTTCGAGCTGACCGTCCCACAAGCCCTGGGTATTGTGTCCACTTCCAACACTGGGTAAAAAAAAAGGTAAAGAGAGAAGGCCATAAAAATCAAAACGCTGTGCCAAGCCATTTTGGGGGTATTACCCAACAGGCCACAAGAAGTCTGAAGGTCACATTTCACATGCATAGAGAGTGAGATTTCTAACTGACACTTACTAAACAAGCAGACTGGCTACTTGCTTTAGGCAGCCCTGAACAAATATTAATTGAAAACATCTGTAGGACACATAATCTCTGGAGTAACCAAAGATGTTCATTTGACTTTGGACTAGGCTACCCAACAGCTTCCACACAGAAAAAGCACATTCATGAAAGAAAGTGATTTACTCTCTTAATATAACACACAATTAGAAAGGGCTCCCACATGACCCTATGGTTTCTATGATTATTCTCTTTAGGAAAGTACAACTGAGAGAGAGAAAATAGCTAGAAAGCTGCTGTTTTGTCTGTATAACTTGCCTGTGAGCTCTGAAGCACCTGCTTAAGGGTCAGATTACTCTTTTTGCCTTAAAACATTAATGAGAGAGGGGGTCCTGAGAGAAAGAGATAAAAAAGGAACCTTCCCTCCAGCACACCACCCATCCCGGGAGCCAGTGAGAGTTAGATGCATTGCACTTAGTAGAGCACAAGGATTGTTCCTGCCATACATCTCATAAATACTGGGAAACAGATTAGGGAAAAGGGTGCCTGTCCCTCTTCTCCATCTCATTTGCTTCTTATGCCTATAGAAAAAGAATAAGAAGAGTCCAGATTGGTCAAAGTTACTTGCTGTACTGCTTCTTACATCTAGCAGTTACCTCAGCAGGGACAATACCAGAAAAACTTTCACTAGAGGATGTATGATGAGGGTTACCGCACCGCGCTTTACAGGGAACCATTCTGTGTAATGGTTTAACATCATACTAAGCGTGCTGTCAAATTCAACGATGTGTCAGCAAGCCCACAGAACTGAGCAGGCTGTTGAAACACAGGACAACAAGCAATGTAAAAAGGCCCAGGGAAGCAGATACTGAGCATATGCATGCTATTCAAACCCTTGAAAAGAAGACTCATGGCGAGGGAGTTTCTGTGAGCTGATGAAAGGATGGATAAAACACATTTGCTGTGGTGCAACAATTAGGGCTGGTAACTTACAAAGATAACATACCAGAAAAGATAGAAAAGTCTCCAAAAGGCTGGATTCTTTATTGCAAACAAAGCTGGTAGACTTCAAATAAAACTACGTAGGCTATAATGAATGTTTTTGACTGTAGGGAGAAAAATTAATGGCTTGAGTCCAGAAACTGTCTCTGCCTACATACAGAACTAGGTCTGTAGGAGATCCTTATTCAGCACGTTTTCTACAAAAGACATTAATTTACATTTTCTCGTTTAAACAGTAGATAACTTTCTCCGTGTGAGAAATTCCAGCAGAATTCTGGGGGGCTCAGAGGAATGAATGAGCACTGCAGAGACCTCTGCACATTTCATACAAACACTCACCAACTGTTGCCACTTTGAGATTTCAAAGCTCGTGAGGAAAATGCATTGGTGGGCTTTTTTTTTTTTTTTTTTTTCCAGAGCAGAAACTAGGCTATCAACCCTGATTAGTCTGCATTACTCACCTCCTGACAGTGCAGTTTGAGAGGCATGTGGCCTTATTCAATCACAGATGTAAGGCAGGTTTTCTTTTAAAGGCTATCGATGTTAATGAACAACTTGGTCTTGTTTAAACATCCAAACTGTGACATGGCCAAGTATCTGAGTTTATCATGTCCTCAATCTTTTGAACAGCCAGATTTTATTTGCTAAGCATTGTTCAGGCCAAAAGGCATGAGCTTATCCCGAGTGGTGGTGGCTGGACCTGAAGTCTGGACTTGAGGTAGCAAAACGTTCAGGATTTGATTCAATTTTTCCTCAGCCACCTTTGCCGAGTTCGGCTCTCCTTGTAAACCCAGACACTGAAGGAAACTGTCCTGGAGCCTTGCTGGAAAACAGGAAGGTACATTCTCACTCTAAAGGGCTTTTACTTTGTGGTTCTGTATCTAAAAGCTAAAGAGAGATGCTGAATCTTTGTGCCACGGGTAACAATACAAACACAACTGGATGTACTAATGTTAGCGGTGGGTTTGCTATTCCTTGTGCATGTTAGGAGCAGATGATTCCAAATTAAAAGCCACACTGAAAGCCAGAAACTAAGTATCACATCAGTTTTAAAAACAAACCCTTCAGAAAACTAGTCTCTTCACCTCATTTATGAGGGGAATTTATATAGGTTCATTTTATGCTTTGATTAGTTTTTATTGTTTTTTGATTATGCCAGTAGTCTGCAATATTTTTGCAAAAACCATACAGGAGTTTAATTTAAAATAAAAAGGCTTTTGTGCAATTTTTTTAATCACAAAACTGTTTCTACTAATATTAGATTTTTATGAAGCCTTTTGAACTTATACTTTTCATATATTGTGGTTCAGATCATGCACTAAAATTTCTCCTGTGAAATTAGAATAGCCCTGCATAATTATTAATCTACTAAACCAAGGCTTTTCAAATGCTTACTCACTGATCTGTTCTGTGTACTGTTGCACAACAGCTTCTCATGAATTTATTAATCACAGACATATCACTGTTGAAAAATTCAATATGTTACACTGGGGCTTCCCACTCCTTCCCTCAGGGTAGACTCCTTTCTTATTGCTCTGGCTCACTCAGTGTCTGTATTATTGACTTTTTCAGTATTACTGCAGTTTTATCTTTGAAGTTTTTGAAGAATAAAGTTGCAACAGAAAGATGTGCATAGAAATGGGTATGAAATACCAATTAATGCATTCAGCCACCAGCAGAAACAAAGCCCTATCCTCTGCAAGCGAGATTCAACTAATTAAGGGGCAAGTGCACTCTTGCCAGTGATACTCATTTAGTCCTCTACATCCTTTTCCAACTGGAGTGGAAGAAGGGTTGCAGCTACTTCTGCAGCCTCTTACCCTTCTTGCTTTCCTCACTGCAACCAAACTTCTAGGAAATTTAGTGAAATTCATATTCAGCAAATAAACCGTTTTCTGAAAATCATGCTCTAAGACTGGAGCAGGTGTCAGGTGGTGAAGGATTTCACCTTTTAGCTTGATCCTGCAGCTGCATTAACACTTCCTCAGGAAAGCATGGTTTTGTTCCAAAGCTCTTATCTGCCACCGCTCCAAATACAACAGATTATGAAGCTCAGATTCAAGGCTATTTACATAAAAATGTGATGGAAATGTCATTGCCAACATAATCGTCCTTTGTCCACATTACATGGATATTTCAAAACAGGGACTTCTGTTTAGAATAATTTTATCTCTGTACTTAAGAAAAAGCATATAGCAAGACAAACTTCCTGAAGCCCAATCACAGAGTAGGATTGTGCCGCTGCTTCACACAGGGTTAAATTCACCGCCTATCGAATATATCTAACGTGAGAACACGCAATTATCACTTAAATAGCAACTTTTTTCCTTTAGGGCACACAGCTTCCCTGTCCTCATTAGCAGAAGACTATGACACAGCTGAGGAAACTGCTCCCCTCCACTTACATTTTCATAAAGGATCCACAGAAATGTAAGCTGAATAAGAGAAAGGAAAAGAGAAACAGTCTGCCCCCAGATGCCAGCTGACCTTTTAAACTTATGAGAATACCTACCAGTGACAGCAGCTGGAACCTGTGGATGGGGGCCCGCAGATTGCCTCTGAACCACCTTTTATATGGCCAAGGCTGTAGCCATGGCAGAATGGAGCGTAACAAGGACTGCTTGCATGAGCTGAAGTCATGCTTCAGTCTTCGCTGCAGGCATTCCCTTAGTTGGTATTTTGAGGCATTTAATTTATTAAGCAGTTTGTAATTTTAACTAGGGAGACTATGCATACCTATAATCTTGTCTTAAAAAAAAATGTAAAAGTGAGGTTAATCACTGATCTTAGACATCACATTTTTTCAGTTGGCACTTTAAAAGTAAAACAAAACCCAATATTTTTTAATATATATTTTTTTTAAGAAGAGACATCCTGCCCATCTGCTTGTGTCCTTCCATTATCTGTGTTAAGAAACCCTGAGCAGCATATCCTTTCCCCCCCCACCCCTTTCCTTGTGAACCACTTAGCTATAGCTGGTTTCAAACATAACTAATCTATGGTAACTAATTTTATTTGCACAAGGGATGTGTTAAATACTGTCTTATTCTGTTTCTTCGGTGTACTCTTTCTAAAAAAGAAGAAAGCATTACATATTCCAGCTCCACAGTATGCCAAACATAGACATCTCCTGAGCAAACAGAATAACTTACTCAGTACAACAACTATAGAGACAAGAATAAGATTACAAGAAAACATCCTCTACAGCTGTAAACACTAGATGCAAGGCTTAATATTCACCAACATAACATCTTCATGCTGGGTCTATTCCTGCCCCTTCTCTTCTCATTGCTAAAGGAAGCAATTTTTTTTTTTCCATTGTTACGGAACTCCTATGTACTATTTTTGCAGAAAGGAAGGGATATGTGTTCATAAATTAATCGGAAAGCAAATCAAAACTAACACCGGATCATGCATCTCTTGTCTTAAGGTTTGACACACACCCCAAAAAAAAAGAAAAAGAAAAAAAAAAAAAAAAAAAGAAGTTAATAGCCTGGGGAGTTTCTGCTTTGGCAGGACTAGAGTAAGGCAGTAGCCAAACACATTGCTACTGGCATCCAGTCTCGGAAATTTTAAGCCAGCGAAATCATAGCTTGCTTCAGTATAATTAAAACAGATGCTCAAAGGGGGTACTGTAAGGCTAAGTGAAGAAATTATACAAAATGTATTTTAATAATCAAAATGTCTTGAGCAATCAGGAGAGGAAGAAATTGCACTTCTATGCTTTGAAACTAAATCAAGAAAACTGAAAAAAAAAAAAATCATAGTAGTAACTAAGTGAGAATTCTCCCCCATGCCCTAAACTAGTCAATTTGGACTAGTGCTGTGTATTAAATCTTGTATTTGATAAGTCTTAATTTTTGCAAGCCATGCATCTTTTGAAAACATCCAAAGATTTTACAAAGAATTATAAGCCTAAATGCATGTATTACCATTTTCTCCAGAACACTTTAGACATTTTGATGTCATTGCTCAGACGAGCAAACTTGTATCTAAATGGAAAGTGTTCATAGCATTATCTACTATATGTGCCACACTGTAGCTGCTTTATCTTGATTGTGGCAGGGAAAAAAGCCATTAACCAATTTAATGATTGGTTAAGGAAAGCCCATGTCTAAAGCCATTAGGGTTGTCTCAGCTATTCTTGTCAAGCTCCATATGGTCTCTATAGGAAACAATTATCACTTTATACGAAAACGTGAGTTTCTGTCCAGCTTGTTCAGTTTATAATGAAGTTTGGACGTGTCTGTTCATTCTGCTATTTTGAAGTCACTCCCCTCATTTTTTAATGACTTTATAAAATAGAGCTATGAACAGGTCTATTGTTTCCTGGATAGAGCACTATGTCTGATTTCCATCTGTATTAAATACTCCTTATTACTTCCTCCAGCAGTATAGAGGACCTTCAAGGAATAGTATCAAACTCAGCCTGACTAAGGCCCATTGGCAATGCCATAATGAAGTAAAGGGGTGTTGTTAGAAAGGGAGAAGTTAGACTCCCTAGCATTTTAAAAAAAAAAAAGAAAAAGTAAGCTACAAGCCATACGCACTGATTCTATTTTCTTCATGGATAGCAATGATCCATATGGCGACATTTCATCTATGAAGTCTGTATTTGTTAGCAATATTAAGTAATAGCTTTCTAGTCATGTGTTCTGAATTGGTGCATACTTCTGTCCTCAAAATGGTATAGTGGACTTGTGGCAGGGAAGTTACAAGAATCCGTGACTTCCAAGGCTTAGGCATTGATAATCTGGTAGCAGAATGAGGGTAATTCAGACAACAGCATTTTTACAATCACGCTATATAAGTCCGTGTGAATAAGATACAGGTACAGCATACAATATTACAGGACAAAAGAAACACCCTTTATCCAGCCTACAACATGGTTCCTGCACCCCTCAAAATCAATGGTAGAAGCAGCTTCCTACAGCCTCTCCTTAGAGAAATCTGAGGGGGATCATAAATCAGGTCAGTGCGTTAAGGTTGTTAAAAGAATGAATAGAGGTATTAACTTATTTCAGATCCAGGATATTCTAAATTGCTTTACTGAAACACTTCCAGTGGCTGCAGACTGAGCTCTGCTCTGCTAGTCGCAGAACCCAGAGGCATCAAAAACTCCTCACGGACAAGACCGTCCTCTGCTGTACACTTCCAGCCATTTTTTACATCATTGTTTCAGTGTACTGAGCAGTCTGGTTTCTAGGCATTACACAGAGTAAATTTTCCACATGCTAAGAGATATCCTACATGTCACAGGTAGATCTAACTTGTCTTCTTACCTTAACTTTAAATAAACAGATGATTATTTTACTGTGATGCATTTTGTTGAATGTATTTATAGGAAAATACCACTCATTTTATCACTAATTGGGAATAAACGTGAATCCAGCAAGTATCTTATATGCATTGTAAAGTGACATTCTAGAGTGGCTTCAGTTTTTCAGAAAAAGGATAGAAGGCACACTAATCTGGAAGGCAAAGGATTGGTCTTGTGATCAAATTTAAGATATCAGTTCTCCATTTGTCAAAATTATTTTGATTAGCCTTATCATGCATCTTATACAGTATAAAATACAATGGGGAAAATAAAACCACCATTCATTCACCAGGTATTTTTTCACATGCATAGAAAAACTATACTTGATAATATAGAGTACCACTACCCAGCCTGAAAATCTGGTAGTCAGGCTATCTCTCATGATCTCATGCTTCTGCTATGATTCATGAATATAGAAATCCATTAAAATGCTTTCATTAATCCCTGATGCTTTTACTGTATGCAAAAGGCATGCAGCTTAAATACTGAATTATACATAGGCTTTAACCTTCTGCCATGACTCCCTCCTGAGTCTCATTGGCTTAGGGAGGGAAATAAATGATGAATTTGAACTACGTCAATAAGAAATTTAGAGACAAGTTAGGGAAAAATGTTTTGCAAGACATGACTATCATGACTATCACATCTGACTGAATAAAATTATATTCTGAAGGCCATGGTTCATCACCTTTTTATATGAATGGGAAAGCATTCAGCTTTACCTTTCTGAAAAAAGATTTCGGTTCGTACAAACCGGTGTGGACAGGAGCTGAGGAACAAAAATAAAAAGTAGTATGTCAGGGGAGGGTCACAGTTTCTTTTATTAAAAATGAGCAATATGTCTGTGTTTTTCCACCCCAATGGTCATTGATGCTCATTTACATGCAAAGCTACATGATTGCTTTTGTTGTTGTTGCTCTGAAGACAGTCATATTGTAAAAATTAAGTTCCCCTCCTTGTATTTTCATTAAGCTAGCAGTTAACAAAAACAAAAATTAAAAAAAAAATAAAAAATCACAGAAACAGGTAACAAAGGTACACACTAACTCACCAGCTCTATGTTCCCACTGAAAAGCAGCGATCACTGTCCTGCATAGCTTCTTCCAGAGCTGTTGGGACTGGTTCAACTCACAGGAATCAAGTAAATGATAAAATGCAGCCTTTTAAAAATGAAACACTTCTGCAAACTTAAGGATATGGTTTTCCACATCCTACATCCTTTTGGCTGCCTCCTTTCAAGTGGCAGCAATCAGGCAACTGCAAATGCAGATAAGCTGTAGAGCTGACCCCAACTAGTAGCCAGCTGCCACCATTTTCAGGCTGTTTGAAATGTTTAGTTGCTTCTAGCTCTGCCACCTCAAAATTATTCACTTTTACTTGATAAAATGCTTCGTGGGTTTACCCCAAAGGTCTCCAAAATACCCAGGAGCTACTGGGGGAACAGTTGTCCATCAACACGAGCACATAGAAAACCTGCTGAACCAACGTAGCTGGAGCACTCTGGGCTCACCAGGGCTGGGCCACGCTGCCACCTACAAAGAGTTAACTGGCCTGGCGAGACACCCCGTCCTTTCTGCAGCTCTGCCTTCACCACCATCATCAAACCATTCCACAGCGAGACAACTCACGCAGCTGCTATTTCATCAAACCCTTGCAGAGAGGAGTCACAGGAGGCTTGCGCCTCGGCAGAAATACTCAAGGCCAGCACCCATGCTAGGTCTCTGCCGCTGGCCCCTCAGCCCCACACAAGCACCATTTCTGTCTCAAGCTGTCAGCTGAGGTAAATACCTCCACTTTGTCTCCCCTGTGATCCTGAACATCAATAATTGCATTCAGTTAGCTGCGTCGTTTTACGGGTAACGACTCCACCAGAAAGCACTCCTTGCTTCGCTGGCAAGCACGTTGCCTCAGATGCCCAACCCCACTGTCTCGATCAAGTAATTTCACTTTTGTTTCTGATGCTTAGAAAGCAGCCAGCATGTCCATCTTTTAAAGTTCATCACAGTAACTTTAAATTAATCAGGTCAAGGAAGAAAAAAAAAAAAAAAAAAGACATTGCACCTAAAGAAGCAGTGTTTGCACCACAGGAGGCTTGCCTGCAAGCTTCTTTCAAACCTAAATTAGCACCCACCATCTTGTTCTCTCCAACACCCCCAAAAGTTTTTCCAAGCTCTACTGAACCTTTAAAGCAGCACAATCATGACAGCAAGTCCTGTAGCATTCAGTGACAAACGTTTTCCAGAACAAAGACAACGTACACCTATACATTTAAAAACCAAGCAAGACAAATATTTTTTTAGGTCTTATTTTGTAATATAAAATCAAAGCTGTCACATTTTTCTTTTTTCTTTCTTATTTTTTAAGGATAAGTTTTAAATTGATTGCTATGCTGGAAATACATCGAGGGGCATTCATTCTTCTCGTTCAGGTTTGAAAGAGTAACTCTTCAATTATTTAATTGTATCCACAGCCAAGGACTTGCTGTACAGTATATTTTTAAAAGTATGTGGAAGATTAGTGTAACCAGAATACCTGGAATAAGAACGTTTAGCAAAACTCTACCATGTAGAAATCTTAAATTAGTGTGTGAGATAAAAACTGTGGAGACCTGCGATATCAGTTTACAGTTAAGCCCAGTCTTGCTCTCAGGGGGGCTCAGGTCACTTTTTAATGGCCTTTAACAGCTGCACACACACAACCCTTCCCTCCTCGAACCACCACGCAACCCACAAGTGTTGTTTCCATCTATGGGAATGATTCAAATCCTTACTAAAGAAGATTTGATGCCTACTTTACATTCAAAATGACATATTAATTTACAAAAGGAAGCAAATCTGTCTGTCTTTAACAAAAAAATGAGTGGGGTGGCAGGGGGCTATTTTAAGCTGGAATTGATACATTTCTCTAGAGCCACCAGTGGGTCCTTTTGAGGTCCTGCTAAAGTGCTGGTGCCCACTTTCCAGGGGATTTGTGCTCTGCAGAGTACTCAGCAGAATAGAGGGAGGAACCAGAAACCTCTCCAAAGCATCACACTCTGCTTACCACCTAGCGCTACTCTTTGCACACTGAGGCCAGTCCCCCTAACAGAGGCATCGTTCCTTCAGGAACCATAGGCAGGTTAGTAAAACAAGGGCCCTTCATGCAGGTCACCAACTCCTCTGAGGGCCTCCTAAATGTCTCACCCTGCCTCTAAAATACAGTGATTTCTGTCAGAAGACTCTCAGCATGCACTCTTCAGCATCAGTTTCCTCAAGAAATTCTGCATGTCTAAACCCACCGGAGCACACCTCTTGGTTTAAAGGAATGACACCTCATTTTATAAGAACCCACATTTTCAGCATCTGTCCCTAGCCAGAAAGTCTAGTAGAGGTTATCCTCAGTGAATGATGTCCGATGATGTCTTTCAGAATCTCCTTCTGAAAACTACACCCCATGTATGGCTTTACCATTGTATCTTGACCTACTAGCTCCAGGCTACAAGGACCTGACATAATATTCTAATAACAAACAGAAGTTACCTCATTTAAAAAACTCCTTTAACGTAAATAAATTACTACCTCAGAACTCACTACATAGACCTGACTAAGCTGAGACACAAAGGGACACGAAATAAAATAAGTGCTAATAAAATTATGTCACACCTTGAGAATAATCTTTATTTCGGTGGTAATTTCTGCTTTGTGTAAGCCAAGGCAGGAGAGAATTCACACACACCAGCAGCCAGCTGAGATGGCATGCGAGGACTGATCAGTTTTGAAACAAGTATTACAACACTAGCAGGCATCAGCAAAGCATCAGCGCAGTAAGAGTTAAGAATATGTGCTGTGCTTCGCTGGTGGGAATAGTTTGGGAAGCAGAAATAGTAGGAGTAGGATCCTTTTCAATGACTTCAGTTTTTATTAACATATTTTTACAGGATATCCCAGTTAAGCCAGACAGCTTGTTTACAATAGGGCCCTGTCCAAGGACAGCTTAAAACTATTACACAGTACATACAGAAGGACAATACAGTCCCAGTACAAGTTACCAGCAGGCAGTAAATCATGTCAAAGCCTCATGTTACACCTGATTAACTGCTTGGCTCCAGTACTACAACCTATTCCAAGAATGCTTGCTTCAGTGTAGTTAAACAGTTGTCAGAGAATTTATGTCATCTGATGGCAAGTTACATAAAATAGTGCCCCAGTGTATCATTTCAGAAGCATTACTTGGCGTGAGCTGCAAGAGTGTGCGCTTCACACCTGCAGCATCCTGTGGTGCTATGTATTCCTTAAAAAGGGACTCCATTTAGATGTCTCATTTACTAGGAGAAATCACATCACCTCTGACCCAAAAGCATTGCAACTCTATCTGAATTACGCTTCATCAAACACATCCAAAATTTTATCACTCCTGAGTCAGTCCACCCTCAACGTGGCCAATGCAATTAAACTAAATTTCCCACAATATTTTTCTTGATTCTGTGCAATGGCTTAAAAATAGATATCCTCATAAAATTGAAAAAGTTACGTTTTTCACTAAACATGTGAGCCTGTGAGTGGACCAACCAGTGAAATCTTTATGCCACCTGAACTCAAAGGAAACCTTGTTTCTGTGGAGCTCAAAATCAACCCAGGCCACTAAAGAGGCAAATTTCAAAAGCATCCTAAGGTCCACAGATTGTACGCCTGTCAAACAAGCAAGACACTATGAAAACCAAGCAATAAACCTTATGAAGTCTGTGTTTATCCAACTGTCAATTAGTAACCTGTATGGCATTAACTGAGATGTCATGCATCTTGATCAAGAGTTAAGAGTCCTGTACGTCAGCAGAAGTGTTTAATTGTAAAATTCATCAGCACTGACAGTTTGTGCACCTTTTTCCAGAGCTGTACAGGAACTTATCAGAAAGGTGGAGGTCAATTTTAGCAAAAAAACCTACAGACACACATGAACAAATCCAATGTTTCTATAGGGTTTTTCACACTTGGCAGCAGGGGGCTTGTTTATATTCTTTTATAACTGATCACCACTGTTTTTTTAAAGTACAGTCTGACAATTATTATCTCTTTCCTTAGGCAATGCAAGAGATACTTCAGCTTTACCCTTGATTTCATAAACTGGTGAGCTGGCTTGTACTTCATGTCTCTGCAGGAAATGTAAACCCAGTAAAGGGGACAATTTCTTGCATTTAGCATATTGCAACACACATGGTGGGCTGAGCACCTGAATTCTTCCTCTTGTTTATTGAGGCAATTTCTTATTTTAACAATTATATCACAGAACAGAGTAAAACATTTTCTTCTAAAATTGAACAAGAAGCTTAATTAAAATAAGAAAAAGTCTTCTAAAAATAACAGCAGAACAGCAGAGCAGAGATCTCTGGACTGCAAACCTATTTATCTACTTTTTCTGCGCAGTCATAACAGCATTTCCACAGCTATCACAAAAAGAATTATTAGCAAATGGAAAGTCTGATATTCAATCACTTTTCCCTGGTAGAAGATCACAAAAAGTCCTTCTGAGTTTAGTATGGAGTAAGACCCAAACAAAATACTAAGGTCATGGCAAAAGAAATATGCAAAATCTTTTAGAAATCCAGATATGGGAATGCAGATCATCCACAAGCTGTAGTGACATTTAAGGCAGAAGAGAGCACCTGAATGGTACCACTGTGGTGGCCTTTAGGCACAAGCACCTGTGGAATTGAGGCAAGAAAGAAAGCAGCACATGTTCCCTAGCAAGGTGTGACATGAGACATGAGCACCAAGCAATGGGGAACAGCAATTGGAAATGGAAACACATACAACAGCCTCCGGGGGGGGGGGGGAGGGGGGGGCCTTTCAGGTAAGCAGTTAATGCTGGGAGAAATGTTTGGGGATGGGTTAGCTGAGGCCAGCTTTTCAGAGGTTTTCTCTCTTTGAATCCTGAGCAGCACAGGACTTGTTCTTACAGATGGCACGGCTTGAAGGGACAGCAACTCTGGCAGGACGATGTCCAACACTGCCACGTTTTTGGATTCAAAGCTCGCAGCTGCTTAGCTGGGGAAGGAAGGAGGGTGGGGGGGAGGGAAGCAGCTCAGCCATCACTGAGCTCAGTAGCTGTAAGAGTCAGTGCTCACAGGGTTTAGCAAATTGCTCTCCAAGCCTTCAGGTGACATGTGGCCAAAGAGCTGTGCTGCCATGACACAAGCCACAGGCCACAGCGTACCAGTTCAGATGCAATGTAACAGACCTTTGTGGTGAGAAGTCATGCTGAGCAGAAAGAGCGGTTGCGCTGCAGAGGGACAGCTAGGGCCAGAAGGGCGCTCACCAGTTGCCACTGCCATTCAGTTGCCATTTGCAGAGCTCAGCATCTTGAGCAGCCTTGATCCTTGCAGATTTGAGCTGAACATTTTAATCAGCTCTGGTTTGGAAATTACAAAATTAGTAAATTTGCTTTTACCCAGCTTGTTAATCTCCAGGTAGTTTTATTGAATGTCAAGAAAAATCAGAGGTTCAGTCTCAACTAAAATTTAAGTGAGTTCATCTCTTCAGAGTTCAAGGTGCAACTGAAAACATGTGACTAAAGCTAGCTGTGTTAATGGCCTTGCCCAATTCCCTGGAAATGCACTAAGTGGAAGCAGTGGTATCTGCCTATATGGACTTGGTGGCTATGCGTAGGTATTACTTATACATGATTTTCTTTTCCCGGTCTTGCAAGTCTTCACCCAGAGCATCAAATACCAGAGCCATGATGTGTTCACACCACCTTTCCTGATGAACTGTGCTCTACCATTCACACTAGGTTTCCAAGAAGTTATGTGCCTCTGGTAATTCAGCCTGCTAGAGGCACTCATAAGGCAAAATTGAACGGAAACTGCTGTATTCCTTTCAAATGGATCCATGCAATTTTTAAATTGACTTTCAAAAATACACCAAATATACCCAAGGGAAATAACTAACAATGTGGATTTCTGCCTGGAATCATTATACAGATAGCTCAGGGCATTTAGTGTTGTGGTGAAAGAAAAGAAACAAGAAAAAGAGATTAGCAGGCTTCACAGAAATAACATGATTTACTAAATCTGGCACTTCCCCTTCCACAACAAAAAGTTTGACATCACCTAGATTTATAAATACAGTACTGTATATGTTGGTTTTCCCAATTTGGAAGTCCCTACTGATCAGTTCAATATTATACAGGAAACATGCCTATAGTAGAGGGCTAGCTACTACTCTCGTTTAGACATACCTGCAGATTTGTGACATTATCATTATTCCACCACACAGCTTTGTAAGAAGTGATTTTACTGCAAATAAGACTACCTTCTCATAAAAAGGCAAGCACATTCAAATGCAGTACGGAAAAACAATTAAAGTTTTGCTTTGCCAGTGTATCAGGCTAGACCAATTCTTGCTGAGGAACAACACAAAGATAGGTAATGGACTTCAGGATGTCTCAAAGCTAGAGGGTTGGGAGCTGAACTGTCTAAATATATAGCAAGCCTCAAAATCCTGACAAACTTTCTTACTTAACTTCAACAGAATTTAAAGGGAACTCAGGCACCATTTCTAGGTGAGCATAGCTTGATGAAGCTCTGAAAAATAAGCTTTTGGGTTTTTTAATATTTCCTTTAAATTAAGTATTCCTATGATAGTAGTTACACTGAAAACAATATAGTGACAAGCTTTAGCATGTGCACTGAAATGGTATTTTACTACCTTCAGGTAACCAGCAGGATGAGGTATCAGAGACATTAGTCAGGACTGTATTATTCTTCCACTGAAACTACACCTACAGTATTTCAGTATTGCAACAATTTGCACTTGCATCATCTTTTCCTTATTAAAAAAAACAACATGACTTGACCAGTGTTTCTACAAGCAGCTCTTGCTCAATTAAAATGATATATCCAAACAGATTCATGCTACACCCTGTTTTGTCATGAAAGTACTTAATTCCAGGCAATGAGCGCATGTGGGTGTCTGCTGATGACTCTGAACTCCTGTTTTAAATATATGCTCCAAAGATACTTTCCATATAGTCAAGGTTAATGGGGAGGAAGCAGGAAAAACTGAATTATTAAAATTTCATGGAAGGATTAAGGAAGTTATGTACAAGAAAATAGTTTGTTTCCATGCTAATCTTAAGCAGAATTCAAATCCATATTTTTTGTATGTTTTAGTTTTTTAAGGCTTGAAATCTTGGAATCCATGAGAGACAGAATCACAGAGTAGAAACTACAGTGTGAACACTAAAACAATAATAAATAATCTGGAAAGTTTTCCCCTAGTTAACAAGATGCCTGTCAACATTTCTGGTAATAAACCTGCCAAATTACACCTAGTAGTCACTTCTAGGTGTGATCTCACCAGTATTTCCTCAGTTTGTTACATACCACATCCCTAGATGTGAATTTCAACAGAAACACCGGCTGTTTGGGGTCCATGTGTCAGGGGGACCCTCACAACTAGTTGCACCCCCCACCCCAAAAAAAAAAAAGAGTAACAGGGAAACAAACAACAAAATGAAGTAGGAAAGAACAAAAGTTGACAGATAACGACCGAGGTGATCTTTAAAGTGACCTATACTGTACTTGAATATCCTTATTTATCTATATAGCTATATCATAATGATTTTAATAACACCATCTGCTTGAAAAAAGTTAGATAAGGCAGATCTAATCATACCACAAGCCCCTATTAACAAAAATAATGCCTGTGCTATCACAATCATATTCTCATGCAAAACTAACCAGAACTTCAGAAGGAGGGCAACACGCTTGCCAGACGGATATAACTACTTGCATTTTACAGATGGGGAAACAGAGGCACTGAAAGCCAAACATGTTACCCCAAGGGGCTTTGCCTCTAAGTTTGAGTCAGACAGGCAGCTGAGCAATGTGACTACTGCTTCAAATGCTGATCGTTACTCAGCTGTCACCTTTTATTCCCCCTTCTACATTTCCAGTGCTCATTCAACCGCACACCCGTTTACCTTTAAATTATAAGCACTTTGGGTGAGAGATGCAAACACTATTTAGCAAAATTGAGTCAGGCCTCTAAGCACCATCCACCACACACACAGTCAGAGTGGTAACAGTCCTAAGCCTGGCTATAGGCTGGATGGGAAGGAATGATTGCAAGAGGGAATTTTTATTGTAATAAAATTAATCCAATACTTCTATTTTGCATAAATGATGCACAACCTCACCACTCTGAGGCATCTGTGTGGGCACCACCATGCTTTTTTTCCCTCCAAGTCAAACAAGCATATCTATTAGAGATTAAGATATAATCACTAAAAAAGAAGGAACAAAAAAGGAATCATAATTAGAAAAACCTCTTTGAAGAAAATACAAAAAAAGTAAAGCAGATACTAGAACAAATGAAACATTTTATTGCAGTGACGGAATGCTTACTGCTGTGATCTGGCAGGTACTATGACATACACAAACCTGAACGTTGATGGAAGACCAGAAGGGCTTCTGCAGTTTGAATCTGAACTTTGCTCCTGGACTGCTTGAAATGCCTTTTCTAACCAGCGGTCTCTTTAGCCTATTTTTCATATTCAGAAAGAATATTTACAACTCATGGAAGAAAATACTGATCTCATGTTTTAATGGATAACAGCTCGTTGGATAGTCTGGATCTCTGTGTGAGACACAACGCGCTTTCCAATATAAGGGAATTAAACACACCTCATAACACCCATTACTTTGGCTTAGTTTCAAGAGGTTCTCCACGTCCCACTCAGCTGGCAGACTATGAAGCCAAGCCAGTGTTTAGGCCAGTAAAGGTAGCCATGGGAGCAAGATCTGGTTTGGAAATAAGCTATATCGAGTGGGTCCAGAGCAGGGCCACAAAGATGATCAGGGGGCTGGAGTACCTCCCCTAGGAAGACAGGCTGAGAGAGCTGGGGTCGTTTAGCCTAGCGAAGAGAAGAGACCCTATAGCAGCCTTCCAGTACTTAAAGGGGGCACACAGGAAAGATGAGGAAGGACTCTTTATCAGGGAGTGTAGTGATAGGATGAGGGGTAACAGTTTTAAACTGAAGGAGGGTAGATTCAGTTTAGATATTAGCAAGAAATCCTTCACTGTGAGGATGGTGAGACACTGGAACAGGTGGCCCAGAGAAGTTGTGGATGTCCTATCCTTGGAACTGTTCAAGGCCAGGTTGGATGAGGCTTTGAGCAGCCCGGTCTAGTGGAAGGTGTCCCTGACCACGGCAGGGAGATTGGAACTTGATGATCTTTAAGGTCCCTTCCAACCCAAACCATTCTATATCCTACAAATACTATCTTTGTGTAGCATGAGGTAGAGCCTAATTTTACATAATTTATCAACACAATCTTTTTGAATGGCAACGCAGTCCCTTTTAATTTTGGCAATTTCATCAGGGTATCTCTTTATAGCTGCCTTCTTGCTAATTATGCTACCTAGCACAATATTAGCTTTTGGTACAGAAAAACACACAGAAAACACAGTCTTTACCTTGGTGAACTCAGGCAGTATAACCACATTGCTTGAAAACAAATGCATTCATGCAACTCAAATGTGCCTCCGAGTCACCACACAACTCCCACATGAAGCACACAACCTCCTGTCATTTGAGAACCTCATTAAACCTATCAACACTTGTATCTCTTTAAACTGATGAAACAGGAAAAGTTCTGAGACAGCAGTTAGGATTTGCTGACCCCTAGCTATAATCTGCCAAATTTGGGAATTCCCTTAGTAGTTGTTTCCCCTCTTAATGCTAATGGACATGGCACAAAGGCCAGAGATTACTGCATTTATTCAGAATTAGAATCCTCTGTTAGAGAAAAATATGCAGTTCAAAAAGCAATGTAAGGATATTTGTTCTCAGCAGAACTGTAAAACAATAAATCTTCAAATAAGCCAAAAAAAAAGTCTGATTTTTTCAAAAAACCTACTTTAATTACTGTGTGGTTTGCTCAGTTCTCTTTTGAAGATGCCTAACCTACGGTATGATTTACACCACACTGGTAGTGAGCTCAAGACAGAAGATTCAAATCTAACTGCAGAAGTATGCAAAATTTAACACCACGCATCAAGATCATTCTTCTCATCAGCTGAGTATGGCCATTTAAGTTTGCATACACAGCTAATTCCTACTGCTAAATATCCTTTTAATACTAAGAAATGTAATTTTTTTATTTTCATAGGTATGGGTTGTAGTTGTAGCTGATGACAAAGGAGCCACCAAGGAGCGGAGATCACTTGCTTCCTCCGACAGGGCAGTCTTCTCCTTCCAGATGTGCACTTACACTCCTGGCTCCAACAATCTCAAGAAAACAGAAAGAATTTTGCATACAAGGGAATGGCACTTTACAAGATGTTATCTTCAAACAATACAGCATAGAGACTCCAGCTGTACCTCCCTCCCTCAAGGGTTTGTGCAGGCCCCTTCTGAGGTGCCCGCGGGGCTCAGCTCACTCACGGCTGTGCCAGGCATCAAGCCATTGCACAGCCACCTCTCCCAGCAAAGGGAGGCATGACAAGCAGGTTGGGCAAAACTCCTCAGCTGTCTGTTTTCTTTCTAGGGCTTCAGGGAAAGAAGTTACAAACCAGGCCATATACTACAAAATACTACAACCTTTAATAATATCACACCTTTTGGCATGGCCCAGTGCTCTGCACCGCTTAGTGCTGTGGCTGCTCTGTGCATTCAAATACAGTGTTATGTTATTTCCTTCCCAGTAAAAACACTTTAAAAAACAACAACATATGGCTTGTAAAACAAAGTAAAAAAAAAAATACCACAAGAGATACTAGCATCAGTTTAACAGAGAACCTCTTGCTCAGTTCTCAGTTCAGAGAACTCAGTGGTTTCTTTTTTTGACAAAAGATAATGTTAGTGGTGTAGGTTATCTGCACCACCGTAGCTATTGGAGCAGCACTTCTCAGTCTCTGGGTCACAAGTAGGTCACAAACCTTCATGCAGCAGTTTGCAAAACAACTATAGACAAAGTAAGATTTTTTTTAAAGATACCTGTACATTCCTAGGTATGGAAAGGACTAAACTAAATCAGCACTGGAAAAATGATAATAATTCAAAAGCTTTGCCTCATTTTTTTTTTTTGATTGCAAATGATAACTATTGTGGCAGCACTCCACAATGCGTTTGTGATTCATTTTTTCTCCCAAAGAAGTTAGGCAATTCTCAGATTTTTTCCAATAACTTTAGGAGGCCATATGAATTAAAAAACCCTTAAAAAACACTGGTCTAGGTGGCCTCACCATCAGGGTTCCCTGTCTGAAAATCTAAGGGTCATGGATTCTCACCAGGCAGATGCTGGGGGTCCTGAATCAGAGAAGAGAAGAGGAAAACCGATGTCACAGATTTCCACTCATGTTGGTTTTAGGATCAATGACACAAACTGTACAAAGTGGAACTCTCTATTCTGTGTTCCAAGTATTAAGAAATGTGAGAAATACAATCAGTAAATATCAGAAATTATAAATGAGTCAAAGAACATCAGGAAAAAAGTGATTTATGGCTTGTCTTTAAAAAAAGTACCTTCACAGTACCTACCATTTTCATATTTTGGCAACCTTTACATTAGTAGACAGTTAGGATGGAAGAGAAAAAGACCTTGTTTAATCTCTGTTAACCAGTGTGAATCGAACATAAGACAGCTTGCTGGGATGCCCCCCCAGCACGCAAAGGCCTGACAAGGACAGATGCAGAAATACCAAAACGGTTCTTTATTGTGACCTGTCCACCCAACTTGGCCACATGCACAGAACAGAAACAACACAGCAGTTTGTTGTCTAACACAAAGCAGCATATCAAAGAAAACCTTAGCCTCATTTTAATTAAAGACAAGATCCTAAATGCACTTAAAATGAAATACGGGAGGCATTTAGGAGCCAAGCTGAGAAACACAATCCTCAGAATTGCTGCCCAGTCTTATACACACCTAGAATTTGTGGGTGTCTGAGTGATGCCATTGAAGTTGTGCTGCCCATACACAGGTTTGTTCAACAGCTTGCTGCCCACTTCAGCCCTAACCCAGTTCTGATTCAGGACTCTCCAATTCGGCAAGACCCTCAGAGCACACTCTAGCCCAGAGCACAACCTCAAACAACACACAACACGCACCAGTCTCAGGCAGGAATTCCTGCTGCAAACATCGCCCTCCCCTTCAAATCCACGCACTGTTTTGCAAGTAAATGAGAAAGTCAGTATTTAAAGCATTCACCAGGACTCAAAGATCTGGTGTAATTTCCTTAGCAGACTGAGGGAACCCAGACATACGCTCTCTTTTCCTCTCCCAGCAGATTCCTGCAATCCTGAAACTGCAGGCTGCTTCAGAGTATTACAGAGGGAGGATGAGGAGTACTTTCTCCCACAGCTGAAGCTCTGCCACTTCATCCAGACCAGGAATGAAAGCATTGTTATGGCCAACCACAAAGGCACTCAGCTCTTACTGGGAAGGCAGCTGGGCTTTGATTCCTGCTGCATGTATGCCAGACATCATAACTTCTTCATATGAAGCACAAGATCCTTGGACTCTGATGCTGGACTGCCTGAATGACCAGGCTACAGTGAATCAGCAAGCTCTCTCCTTGAATCTTAAATCTGTTTCTCCAGGAGAAATAGGTGAACACCCATTCCCACCCTACAGGAGCCTCATGACCAGAGCAGCTTTGGGGACAGTGCAAGGCGTGAGCTCAAATAACCATAGACTGACAAAAGAATTGAGCTTTAGTTTTACCTACATCCTTTTGTGGCCACAAGCTGCTTTCTTCCCTACTGGCATTTCACCTCATGTTAGCTGGCTCTAGAAATCACTTTTTTCTCCTTGCAAAGACAAGAGAATGACATGAGTTTTGCTCACACTATTAGAACAACTTCCAATGCTACATTTTCACATACAGTCTTAGTTTTTCATGTCATCCTACACCCGCAGACACTCCAATTGTCTTCCAGTGAAAACAAGCTTGTTTTTCTTTCTGGTATGAACTGATCATGCTAAAAATAGATTCATATTGAAAATTTTGAAACATACTACAAAAAGCCACTTGAAAAATTCAGAAACAATGATGATTTTCAAAATAAATACAGGATCATTATGTTCATCCATACTGCTGTTCCTTCCCCATTGCCATGGGAACTGCACTGAGTGAGGGACATGCCAGTTTCCCATCACAAAGGCCATTACCTACAGCATGCTGAGGGGCTGAGATCCAGGAAGCAGCAGGTTTAGAGAGGAAAAATAAAATCCCATCTGACTGGGATTTGTTATAGGAGGCTGGAGAGGAGTAGAAGGACTGTGGTGGTTTGACCCTGGCTGGACACCAGGGGCCCACCAAAGCCGCTCTATCACTCCCCTCTTTAACCAGACAGAGGGGAGAAAAGTAAATCAAAGGGCTCGTGGGTCAAGATAAGGACAGGGAGAGATCACTTGCAGTTACCATTGTGGGCAAAACAGACTCAACTTGATAAAATTAATTTAATTTATTATCAATCAAAATCAGATAAGGAGAGGATAAAAACTGCTAAATATTAAAACACCTTCCCCCCACCCCTCCCTTCTTTCTCGGCTCAACTTCACTCCCAGATTTCTCTACCTACTTCCCCCCAGCGGTGCAGGGGGATGGGAATGGGGGTTGAGGTCAGTTTATTGCACGTTGTCTCTGCTGATTCTTCTTCCTGGGGAGAGGACTCTTCCCCTGCTCACGCGTGGGGTCCCTCTCATAGGAGACAGTCCTCCACAACTTCTCCAATGTGAGTCCACAGGTTTTAAACCGGGCCAATTTCCGGGGCCCGTGGGTCCCCCGCAGGGCACAGGTCAAAAGGCTTTGGCGTGGGCTGCTCCCCCCATGGGTCCACAAAGTCTTGCCAGGAACCTGATCTGGCGCAGGCCTCCCACGGGGTCACAGCCTTCTTCCACCTGCTCTGGCATGGGGTCCTCCACAGGCCACAGGTGGATATCTGCTCCACTGTGGACCTCCATGGGCTGCGGGTGGACAGCCTGCCTCACCATGGTCTTCACCACGGGCTGCAGGGGAATCTCTGCTCCAACGCCTGGAGCACCTCCTGCCCCTCCTTCTTCACTGACCTTGGTGTCTGCAGGGCTGTTTTCTCTCAGATCCTCTCACTTCTCTTCTCTCTCTGGCTACTGAGCCGCAGCCGTTTTTTTTTCCTTCTTAAATATGTTATCACAGAGGCGCTTCCACAGTCACTGATTGGCTTGGCCTTGGCCAGTGGCGGACACAGGGAAAACTTCTAGCAGCTTCTCACAGAAGCCACCCCTGTAGCCCCCCCACTACCAAGACCTTGCTACACAAACCCAATACAAGGATCCAAGCAAATGCCACTTCCATACATCCTAGAAGGAAGACAATGAGTCCATGATGGGCATGGGATCGCCATCCTCCATACAAGTACAGTCAACTGTACAACTGCTTCAGATTTGTTGATATCTTATTGCCTAGCCAAGGCTGACATTATTTCTGAATGTCTGTGCTTTGTTATACAAATAGTATAAAAAGATAAGGAGTTTTGAGAGAAACATAAATCAAGAGGTTCTTTTGGTACCATCAGAGTTAAAACCTGTAACTTTAATATAGAATATTTCAAGTATTACCAAGCAGAGATAATCAGTGTTTGGTTTAATTGCTCCCTTTGTGAAAAGACTTTATTAAATTAATTAACCAAGTTATCTTCTCAGAGCATGATCCATTACTAATTCTAAAATTATTGATCTTTTCATTTGGAAGTCATTGTTCAGCATCAAACTGGTTTTTGCAATTAGCATATACTAGCAAGTTTAATAAAACTCAAGGACCTCTCTAAGGACCTAAGAGACTGCAAAATGAAAATATTCCTAAGTATGCTCAGAAATTACCATTATGCAGAGTCATCTCGATCCCAGGCAAGGAAGGCAGTAAGAACTTAAGTAACTATTGACAGCACAAATCCCAAGTGAGCTTACTATGAAAAAATTCTCTTTTCTCTTGTCCAGCCGACATTGACTTACATACTAATCAAGCTGCATCACCAAGGATCTCCATTTTGCCCTCCAAGCTGTACCTCACAGGAACATATATACAAACCCACAGCATTCCCCAAATCACACTGACTTTGTATTCCTTTCTCACACTCTACTTTGGAAACCACTAATCACAAAGTCTTCAGCTCTGTGCAAACAAAAAGTGATCATTACCAATTGACAGGAAAGCTGTTGTATAAGAAAAAAGCTTCCTGAACATTCACAGACTACACTGAGTAGAAAAGCCTATTAAAATAGCACTACTAGCATTCTAACAAACTACTTAACTACAAGCAAAAAAAGGAAACCTGACTCTAAAGTAATTCAGGAAAAGTAAAACTTAAATTTGCATATCATTTAGGAAGTGGAAGGGTTAAAGCAATCATGTATATCAAGGGATGAAAATGCTGAAAAAATAGTTACTGGAAGGGGGATATAAGGCAAAGCAGATTTACAATGACATTCCACATATGCAATTGTTCATTATCAAAAGGAAGTTTCATTTGCACTACAAGGTAATTACTACAAGGCCCTCAGAGTTCCTCTCCTTCTCCCTGCTCTTCTGAACTACTTTCTTTGCCCTCACTTCTTTCCATGCTTTCTCCATTTCTCCATCTGTGCGCCTTCATAAACCATGACAGATTGGCACTCAGCTGGAATTTCAGATAATTTCTTCCTACCTTAATTTTGTCATTGTATAAGTTTGCATGGTGACCATAAGACCCCAAGCGGTACTGGGCTTAACTTCCACAAGACACATGCACAGGCTTCTTTCTCCCTAGAGGAGTACTTCCTTCGCAGAAAAAAATCACCAGAATATCCAAATCTTTTCTCTTGAAAGCAAATACCTCAGAGTTTTTCCCAGGATACACATTAAACCACCCAGTGCAAAATTGCAAATATGATATCAAGAGGTAAAACAATAAATAAGGCACACATCAAAGCAACATACCCGTTGCTCAAAGGTTACAATAAAAGAAGAGAACTCCTGATGTCCCAGCTTGACAGAAGAACTACTCACTTTGATCTTGCCATGAACCTGTGCAGCAGATCCTCTCCCCAGTGGTAGGGATGGGCATGGACCCTCCATTAGGGCTGAAGAGGTCTGGGCACAGACACAAGCCACAGGAAAAAGCAGAGGGAGGGAAGTCCTCTACCTACAGGGCATTTGTTCTGACCTGCTCCTGCTTTGCTGAGTGGTTGCTCTACCTGCACCTGCCAAAAAAGCAAAGCTAGAGACTGCAGGATTGAAAGGCCATACCGCCAGAAAAGCAGAAACCTGAGCGCAAACTCAGAGGGAGAAAACTTCATTTTCTAGAATTCGTGATTTCTCATTATTCTCTACATGGCAAGTTAATTACTTTTTTTCTAGCCGATATAATCTTGAATTTGGGTGAAATATGTACCTTTCCTTCATATGGATTTATACATCTGCACATATGGTTCATTCATTACTTGGGGGGGGGGGGGAGAGGGGGAAACAGTAAGTTTTTCAGCGACTGAGAACAACCAAACAGACAAAAAACCCCCATCTTTTCTAAGCATAACAATCATTCTTTTAGCTACACACAAACACAGAGCTAAGAGTCCTTTCCAGTATTCATAAACAGCTTGTTACAACATGTAACTTCAGGACAACATTGCTGTTTCTGTCCTTTTCTCCGAATAGAGGACAGTAACGGATGTGACCTGCACGCACAACTGCTGATTTATGCTGTGCTGGCTAGGAGGAACTACACTGTCAGCAAGCCAATTTCTCATGATTACAGTGTTTACTAGTCTCACTGAGACTAGAAGTCCATGTTCTGAATGTAAGAAGAAAAGCTATGGACAGTTCAGATACAAGACATAATGCATGTATAGCATGTACAAGCTAAACGTCTCCTTTATGTAAAAGATAGATGACACATACTCTAATTAAAGGTTAGTCAAGGAGTATAATAACTAAACATAAGAGATGATAATCTTGATTACAGGTTGGTCAGACAGATCAAAGTAATAACTTGGCTCAATGTTCCTAGAAACAACTTCGTGAACTTTTGATGAGAAGATTACCGTGTCCTGAATTCCTTCTCCATCACTTGAGACTTTTGTCTTCCCTTTAAATAGCTCACACAATTTAGGCACTTGCTTCTTATTCTTCTGCTTTGACCAGTGCTGAAACACTGCTGAAGTGGAATGAAATGCTACACAGTGAAGATTAACCTTGACCTTCCAAACTCAACAGTGGCTTGAACCTTTCCTGGCCTGTACCTATCCATACTCTCCGGGGTTGCAACCTGCACCCCTGCCATACTACTGTGACTCAGTGCAGCTGAAGAAACTCCTTCCTCTCCATGGGCTGCCCTAGGCTCTTTACTTCCTTGCCCCTCACTTCGCAAGCATTTTTTCAGCCTGTCCTGCCTTGCCAGTATGCCCCACTGAACTCCTCCACTGAGTATGAGCCACAACTCTTTGCCCCTGAATTTCTCCTTTCAGCCCACAAAGCTGCCTCCTTCATGCCCTCCTCACACATTAGCTCAGCAGCAATCGCTGCATGCCTCCAGCCATCTCCTCCGGGATCCTATCCACATAGCTCTCCTCCAGAGCTTCCTTGAACTAGCCTAGACCATTTCTTTCTTTTCATGTCAGTCCTGCTCCACAGCAGTTTCCCTCACATCTCCAAGCATCACCATACACCACACCCTTCATGGTGTACTAACACACCCCGCTGATCCTTATTCCAAGAGCACAGAGCTGAGCCATCCCTCAGCCTCAGAAGGGAACCTCTTAGCCCTCGCCACCCTGGCAGGATGCTGTGCTGCTCCACACCCTCCTGTCTCCCACCTGTGCTTCTCAAACCGCTCCCCCCTACTCAGGTTGCCTTATCTTCCCATGCACATCTCAGGCCTTTTCATGCCCACCTCAGCCCCCCGACCTCCCCTAGGACCACAAGCGTCTTTATTCCCATTCCCCTCCTCAAAACAAAGTGCACTTCCCTCCCACCATCTCCAGCGAGCTTCTGTACAGCCCCAGGGTTCCCCCTGACTCACTGCAATGTCACAAGTGACCCCACTCATTTTCCTGCACCCCTTGCTGTGAGGATCACACCCCTGTTCTCCTGCCTCCACAGCCATGGCTGGTATCCAGCATCCTGCACCCCCAACAGCTGGTTCCACAGCTGCTCTCCATCCCAGCAATTGACCTGCCTTCACTGCCGTACCTGCTAGAAAGCGGGGGAAGGAAGGAGGGAAGAGGGAAATAGGAACCATCTTCCCAGAAGGTGATCCCTGAACCTCAGATGAAGGTGATTACCTGTGATTACCCTAGGTTTTGGGAATGACATGTAACTGAACTTTTTTCTTGTGGCCACTTGAAGCAAGCCTGAACAGATATTTCCATCAGATAATAGCAACCACTCCACCATATAGCTTCTTTTCTAGGTTAAGCAGAGAAACAACAAGCGAAAAGGGGATTGGAAACCTGCTACTGTCTTCTTTTTGGGGATGGTATGAACTACCTGTCTTCTTATCATTACAGAGAGCAGTTATATAAGGATGCTCACAGAATGAGTACTTAATCTAAAACGAAAAATAGTTACCAAAATTTATTTAAATGCTTAAGAAAAAAGTACAGTGCAATAGTTCCCCCTACTGACAGCACAAAATCAAATTACTAATCAATGTTATTTCCTGGGAAGTCCTCAAATTATTAATTCACTGTCCCGATGCGGCACCTACCCAGGCTTACCCAAACACAGTAAGCTGTGTGAAAATCAGCTACCTTAGAAAACAATGAAGATTTGCCAAATGGTAGACAACAAGATTTGACAAAATTCCGGTTGATCCCTAAAATTATTTATCACGTATACAAAATAACAGTATGCCATCCTATGGAAAGATTATAAAACATGAGCAAGTGTATATATTCTGAATGAAATGCCAGGATGTCCACCAGCAAAACCAGAAATGTCAGTGAAGTGCAGCTGTACAGCTTCCTATGCTTGCTGAAATCTAAAGGACAGATGGCAGGTCTGAGCGGAGACTTGCCAAACTCTGGCTGTATTTGGGGACTGATCTCTTCGGACAAAGAGCAAGTCTGACATTCAATCTTGTCCCCAGTTCCCAACAACAGGCAGTGAAAATATTGTCATTCTGCTCTACTGTCAACTCTTTTGAGCCAGTGGCAAGCTGAGTTAAATCAGAACCAAGAACAGTCGCTTACAGAAGTCAAAATGCAATTTGGGACTAGAGGTGCATCTGGTCATGAACAGCAGCAAAAGCATTCTTCCAGCCTTAAATGCCTAACTTTCATTTCTGGGTTGTAAAGCTAATATGATTTTGCACTTTGGTCGTTTAGCAAAAATATAAGAGGCTGAAGAAAATCCTCTAGTACATTATATCCTCATCTCACTTGGAAAAGGTAATGAACAAATATGCAATGATACAACATAAAAGAATAACAGAAATAGAGGGTCTACTGAAATATGCACTGGACTACACAATTCTCTAAATCAGGATTTTGCAGACTTCTGTTATGATTTCTGTATAAAAATGCACCTGAAAAAATTGCCAAATGCTATTAAAGATAATGCCAAATCTCATTGCAAGCACACATACAGTGAATATGATGTCTACCCGGCCAATATTCAGACACGGGTCAGCTGCTGATACCTGTATACGATCATCTAGAAGTTGCCTACATGTCAAAGCTTCTCACCTCACTTCCGATTCTCCCTCTGCTCTCCCCGGAAAAATATAATTACACATCAATAGGGACACGCACCTTCCTCTTAACTGCATCTGTAGCACCTGGCTTTTTCACTTGAACATGGTTTCACATTCCTCCCAGCGCACAGCGAGTGTAATACCACTCGGTCGGCTCCCTGGCAGGCTCTGTGAGCATGCCTCTTACTCCAGGTTTGCACAGCCTGGCACAGAAAAGCCTTGCTCATCGCTGAGGTTTCTGGTAAATATGACAAATAAAATGATAGTCGCTCAAAAGGATCCTCTTTAGGGCAGGCTGCAGCTGCTTCGCATCACACCAGAGCCACAATCCTACCACTCAAGCCCTGTGCCGAGGTAAGACGGATTTGAAACTGTCAGAATTTAGCATTTTTCCACTCACTTTGGTTTTAGCAGCATTGCATCTACTATTATAGAAATCCTGTTTCTGATAATATATTGTCTAGGGAAAAAATATTTGGGGCGAGTCACTGTTGCCGTAACCCTTGCTGTAAGAACAGTATATACAAATACAGTGTTGGATCATTAACTCCTTAGGACAGGGACCAAATCTTTTATCTTGTAGAGAAGCCCCTGCATCCCAGGAAGCCACAGCAGATGTTGTTTCTACGTTCTACCACCAAACTCCTTGGAGGACTGCCCTTTTCCCTTTAACTGGTGTTCATCACAGCAGAAGTTGGATGATGAGTATGTGCACAGGGAAGCTGGTGACTCCATGCCTCTCAGCAGAGCAGCAGAAGCCTGGCTCCCCAGGGGCGTGATGGGCCCCAGCGTGGCAGGCCCCAGGCCTCCACCCAAGCTGAGTCTCCACAGTACGAATTGGAAAGATTTTAATGTCTTTTAACATTAGCAACCTGCTATACCACTTAGACACACACACAAGCCTATGGGGCTGGATGGGATCCACCCAAGGGTACTGAGGGAGCTGGTGGAAGTGCTCACCAAGCCACTTTCCATCATTCATCAGCAGTCCTGGCTAACTAGGGAGGTCCCATTTGACTGGAGATTGGTAAATGTGACACCCATTTACAAGAAGGGCCAGGGGGAGGATCCGAGGAACTACAGGCCTGTCAGTCTGACCTCAGTGCTAGGGACGGTTATGGAGCAGATCATCTTGAGTGCCATCATCCGGCACATTCAGGACAACCAGGTAGTCAGGCCCAGTCAACATGGGTTTATGAAAGGCAAATCCTGCTTGAACCAACCTGATCTCCCTCTATGACAAGGTGACCCACTTAGTGGATGAGGGAAAGGCTGTGGATGTTGTCTACCTGGACTTCAGTAAAGCCTTTGACACCATTTCCCACTGCATTCTGCTTGAGAAAGTGGCTGCCCATGGCCTGGACAAGGCGTACTCTTTGCTGGGTAAAAAACTGGCTGGATGGCCAGGCCCAAAGGGTGGTGCTGAATGGAGTTAAATCCAGTTGGCAGCCGGTCACAAGTGGTGATCCCTAAGGATCAGTACTGGGGCCAGTTCTGTTTAATGATCTGACCAATGATCTGGACAAGGGGATCGAGTGCACCCTCAGCAAGTTTGAGATGACACCAAGCTGGGTGGAAGTGTTGATCTGCTGGAGGGTAGGAAGGCTCTACAGAGGGACCTGGACAGGCTGAATCGATGGGCTGTGGCCAATTGTATGAGGTTGGACAAGGCCAAGTGTTGGGTCCTGCACTTGGGTCACAACAACCCCATGCAATGCTACGGGCTTGGGGAAGAGTGGCTGGAGAGCTGCCTGGCAGAAAAGGACCTGGGGCTGTTGGTCAACAGCTGATTGAATATGAGCCAGCAGCGTGCCCCGGTGGCCAAGAAGGCCAACAGCATCCCGGCTTGTATCAGGAGTAGTGTGGCCAGCAGGACCAGGGAAGTGACTGTGTCCCTGCACTCAGCACTGGTGAGGCCGCACCTCAAGTACAGGGTTCTGGTTTGGGTCCCTCAGTTCAAGAAGGATATTGAGGTGCTGGAGCATGTTCAGAGAAGGTCAACGAAGCTGGTGAGGGGTCTGGAGCACAAGTCTTATGGGGAGCGGCTGAGGGAACTGGGGTTGTTTAGCCTAGAGGAGGCTGAGGGGAGACCTTATTGCTGTCTGCAACTCCCTGAAAGGAGGGCGTAGTGAGGTGGGTGTTGGTCTCTTCTGCAAGTAACAAGCGATAGGATGAGGGGAAATGGCCTCAAGTTGCACCATGGGAGGTTTAGGTTGGACATGAGGAAAAAATTCTTCACTGGAAGGGCTGTCAAGCATTGGAACGGGCTGCCCAGAGAAGTGGTTGTGTCCGCATCTCTGGAGGTGTTTAAAAGACATCTAGATGTGCTGCTGTGGGACATGGTTTAGCGCTGGACTTGGCGGTGTTACCTTTATGGCTGGACTCAATGATCTTAAAGGTTTTTTCCAACCTAACCGATTGTACTGTTCTGTGGTACATCTCCTGAAGACAAATCACCTCCTCCTCCTCCTCTGAGCTTTCCCTGGGTAACTGCCGACACCTCTGGTTCCCCGATGCCCGCCCCGCAGGCCTCACACCCTCCGAAACACAACCGTACTGAGGCACCGTCGGGTGGGGTCCGGTGCTCGCTCGCGGGTTTTTAAGCGCCCGGCGCGAAGCCGGAGCCCTCCTCAGGGCCGCGGGGCCCGCCTGACGCACAGGAAGGCCGCTCCCGGGGGCGGGCGCGGCATAAAGCGCGCGGCGGCGGGGGGAGGCGGGAGCCGCCGGGCAGGAGGAGGGAGCCGGAGCCGGCAGCAGGGCGGGGGGGGGCCGGGGGCCGGCGGGGTGGCGCGGGGGCGCCCGGGCCGCCCCGGTCAGGGGAGGGCAGGCGCGGGGAAGGGCGGAGCGGCGGGCGGGCGGCCGGCCGGAGGGGCGCTCGGGGCGGCGGCACCGGCGGGCGGGCAGAACCACCGGCCCGTGAGCGAGCGCTGGGCCGCCGGAGAAGCGGGGCGCGGAGCAGCAGCGCTACCATGTCGCGGCTGTGCTACCGATGTCGCGGTTGCCGACAGCGCGATGCCGTGACTGTGCCGCGCCACCCCCGCAGCTCCCCCAGCTCTTCAACTTCTCGTGCGACCCCTTCTGCGCCCAGGGAAAGCGGGTGCCAGCACGCGTTGTACCGGGCGCGGTACAAAAATCCCATTTACGAACCGTCCCCGCGTGCCTTGCGAGCCTCCACACACGTGAGCATCCCCGTGCCTTGTGTGGAGGGCTAAGGGGGTTGCAGCCTGGACAAAAATCTTGCCTGCTTTTCTTTTTTTTTTTTTTTTTTTCTTTAGATGATAATGTTATTTTTTTGCAAATCTTTTAGGCTATCATAATCACCAGAAATTCAATAAAAAGTCCCACTGAAAGCAAACAGGCCTACAAATCTTAATTTTTTCTCTGAATGCGAGTTGTTAATCTATCATTATTTGGTTCCTTGCACGTATCTCGAGAATATTAGGTCTGTGATTCTCTGTAAGTACTGGTATAGCAACAAAGACGGTGAAACATGCTGCACGTCACTCCTCGGCAATTTAAAACAAACTTTGTGGCAGTATTTTTTCCTCTGCTGCATGGAAGCACTAAAGAGGAGGGAAATGTCACTGGGCACATTTCCACTGACATTACGCAGTCTCCTTCATACCCCACATGGAATCATCCCATCCAGCGTAAGGAGAAACTAAACCCTATCACTTTTACTTTTGCATGAGTAAGTACTCAGGACTTGGTTACACCTTGAGATATTTAATCTTCCCCCCCCCCCCGACTTAAGAAAACGCAAAATGAAAGACCACAACGTTAGAAAAGATAATGTACTTTCTACTTCAAACTGTTGGCATTCTGAAACTATGATTCAGAATCGGAAATAGAAAAGCTGTTCATAAAAAGGTCAACTTTTCATAAATATGTCGATTTTGATGAAATCTCATCTTTTTTCAGGAAAAAATTCTATTGAAAAATAAACAAATGTAATGCGTTGACCTACTGCAGCGCAATATTCAGCCACGACTGGATTTTATGTAGTTTGTTAACAACGAACAAACATCCTAACGGAAGGGAAGACATCTCTAGTATGGGATCAGGGTGTGGGCAGAGCCCACGTGAGGACCAAGATGCCAGGGCGCGGGCCCTAGGGCATCCTTCCTCTCGGCTCATCCACCGCGGCCTGTCCTCAACCCTGCCGCTGACTTTTCATCCGCTTGCCCTATCTAGCATTACAGCCTGGCGTAGCCTGCCCCAGAGGCAACGTCTTACATCTTTAGTCTTTCCTGCACTAAAAATACCACAATGAAAATGGTATTTTCACCAGTGGGATTAATGGTGATGTGGTGCAACCCTAGAGTGCAGGTATCAGAAAGGTAGCGCTCTCCCAAGTGGAGAGAGAGTCACTCAGGCTGAGGTGTCTACATGGGGAGGCTGCTCGCCCAAACCAATCTCTTCAGTCCTTGGAGAGGAGCAGGTATTAATTCAGCCCACCTAAAATCTGGAACAACCAAGCTTCTAACTCCAGCATCTCAGTAAACAGCCAAAACTTACTTGGGAAAGTTATTTCAGTAAGAATTTCAGAGCCTGTCATTGGGTGACGCTACTCTTGCTCATCTTACAGTTTTCCTACAACTTTACACTTTTCAATTATTTTTTTTTTCTTTCTGTAACATCAAATCTCAGAATTCTGTGGCCATTAAGAATGGAAAAGATGTACTGGATAAACAATTCAGGTTGTAAAACAAACAGTACTCTCCAAACAAGATGTGGGGCTTTAGGAACAGCACAGTAACATACAAACATTATGGCTTTAGGAAAAGCTTGGGTGGCACGAATTCATTAAGAAGAGAGCAAATCTGTTGCTTTCCACTACTCTTTCATACGAACAGTTTTACCCAATTTTGAAGAGTACAGTCCTAAGCTACTTCTCTTGAAAGAGCTGCTTTGTGTCAATCTCCCTGCTTTGTGAGCATCATACGGTACCCCGAAACATTTGCATTCAGGAAGGAAATTGGCAGAGGTGCCCATCCAAGTGTAAGAGCTAGAACTTCTTTTAATGGTCATGCATCGCTTTTCTCCCCCTTCCCTTTAACTGACTAACTTTAGTCAAGTACCAGCTATTTTGAAAGACAGAATAAACAGGAACATTAAGTATATGATAAGAACTACAATGAAAATAAATGATTTATGCAATTTGGATTGTTATTTCAGATTCACCTTTCAGTGGCAAACATGTTTAATTTTTTCTTTTGCAGTATGTCCCAATGGAGTCAAGTTCAACAACTGGAAATAAAGTTTTTGGAGCAGGTAGACCAGTTCTATGATGATAACTTCCCCATGGAAATCCGGCATCTACTGGCACAATGGATAGAAAGCCAAGATTGGTAGGATTACCAATTATTATTTCAGTCATGAACAATTTCTTACTTATCTGGCAGATTTTAGGGTGATCGTTTGTGAACTGTGCAGGCTCCTGCACTCCAAGAATAGTATTCCACGATTTATGGGTATAGCCTGTTGAACCATCAAATGCTAAATTTAAGGAATGCCTGGAGGCGAGGTTTCATTTGAACTTACTCCTAAACAAAATCCAATAAAAATGGTCTAGCAAATTAATGGTATTACAGGTTTTTCATAGAAAAAAAATGATGCAAGTTAGTTTTCAATGGAAATGTTATAAATTTACCTCTTACAGCATAAAATTATTCACTTGTCCAAAACTGCACTTAAAGCTGGATATATAATTTTGGGGAACAAGACAGCTATTTTGCAGGAACTGTTCTCTAGAAGGTGAATTTATGCACAAATTTGGATAGAATTCACTGGATAGTTATCTTAAGAAAATTCAGAACTAAACTCCAAAAATAAGTTTACGGTAGTCGTACCAGGAAGAGACATCTCATTTTTTAAAGCTAAATCCACAAGACTATTAGAGGACTATTGAAAAAAATAAATCAATCTGCTAAGGAATATAATCTTCCCTTACAGTTTATAGCTCAGTGTTTATGGAGCTGTAGGAACATGGGAACATTAAAATCTCCTTTTTGCCAGATTTAGCAGGCATATCTCAAACAGGCATCTGCCATTTGGGGGTCAAGGAGAGAGAATATCCCAAGGACAAGGATGCCATGGAGCCCAAAGTCTGTCTTCCTCTATTTTTCTCGCTAATGTCGTTGCCCTTCATGTACCTAGCTGTTCCATAAACAGCAGAACCAGTAAAGCCTGTTCGCGCGTATGTGTTTGTGTCCTTTGTCCCCTGCGTACCCTTCACCAGTAGCTTCAGAGTCTTCCTGTATCCCCAAATAGTTTGGCTGGGCAAAGGCTCATCTGCTGCCTGGTGTGAAGATACATATCTGCTGACTGGCCATCTGGCTGTTGCCTCCTGGAGCAAGTTATTACTGCCATTTTCCTCAGTGGAGGCGCTAATTTGGATTCCTCTCTTCTACCAACCTGCCAGTTTTCTGTGAAATTTGTAAGAACATACTATCTTTTGGACCTCAAGCCCACTGTCAACTTTGTCTGAAACTGGGCAGCAAATTCAGAAATGATATCTGTGTGACTGACAGAGTGAGAGGGACACTATGCATAAGTCTCGTTCCCTCTGGGAAGTGGGCTAAAAATACTTAATTATTCACTGGACCAGAGACTAGAAAACCCTGGTTGTCTCCCCTCTGGCTGACTCCATAGCCTGTGCTAAGAACATCCTCGCCTCACCATTTATAGCCGCATATCTGTGTGAATATAAATAAAAGGATCATAAAATCAATTATTCACAAACCTCTAACTATATGCAAATCACCATATATTTAAAGCCTTTTTTTGCTGCCTAAATTTCTGAATGGATTATAATTTTCTGTACAGATAGATTGACACTTCTTACAACATTTTAAACGTGTGGTTCTCATTCACTGGTTCTTTAGGGAGGCTGCGTCCAACAATGAAGCAATGGCAATGATCCTTTTACAGAATTTGCTAATACAAGTGGATGAACAGCTGGACCGGGTTTCACAGGAGAAGAATCTTCTCTTGATACACAACCTGAAAAGAATCAGGAAGCTGCTGCAGGTAGGTCGTTACTTCAGATGACAAATTGCATGCTCTTACTGGTTTCTAAAGGTAGCACCCAACCTCTGTTGAACTCAGTTTGTTCCTGTGCACAGTTCAGAGCTGTTCTGATCGCTACAGGGTCCAGGCAGCTATGGGAAGACCAAGCCTTCAACAAGATAATTCAAAATAACAATTCCACTGTCTGTCACTCTGTGGAACGATAATTCTCATTTTAATCCACTCTGCTCAGATACAACAGTGCTTTGACTTCTTAGCTACGTTTGTATCTGTGTCTCATTCAGCTCTTAAAAATAAGACTGAATGTTCATGTTAATTACAAATGTAATTACCACCTTTCAGACACATACAGATATTTAACCATGATTAGCTGTGGTTATCTCAGGAATAAAAATGCATATTTTGGGCTTAAAGCAGCACCCTGAAAAAGGAACCCCTGTAAATCATTAGCATGTTTGCTATTTTATGCTTAGGTGGGATTATTTGTTATGAGTGGCTTAAAGGATTTTCTGTTAGGCTTCTGCAAAATGATATTTATTTTGATTGGCTGAATGCTTCTCTAATAATTGTTTATCTAAGGCAATGATTCTCAGTGTTCCACTTCATTAGTCACCTAATTCCTGACATCTGTCTGTCTTTGCATAAAACAGATACGCATCTGAGTTTAATGAAAGTTTGGGGGTTTTTTCTCTTCTTTGATGATGTTTTCCATAAGTACTTAAATTACAATTATACTGCTTGCAAAACATTTTCTTTATTTGATATCTATACATATATATATACACACACACACTGGTCTGGAAATCTTAGCGTGACCTTGCCAATTATTTTGTTCTCTTTATGGCTGTCTTGTCTTTCTACTCTTTATCCCTAATGGTGGCCTCTTAAAAATGTGACAGTATTTCCATTGCCACCGCTTTTTCTTCCGGTGTTATGCAAGCAGTTTCACATAACTTGAAACTAAAGTAGCTTTTTATTTCTTTTCTGGTTTGTATAGCAGCACTATCTATAATTTCAGTACTGCTCAAACACCAAATTTACCTAACTGCTTTTGGAGTTAACTGCAGAAAGGTTAATCCTGTTATTTCTGTTATGGTCTTGGCACACTTTATCACAGTAGGGCTGAGACAGCTATATCACCTTAGTAAAGGTATTCTCCCACAGTAGCATACACGCAGAAGGAGCATTTCAGGGCACTGAAGAAAGCAGTTGCGTTGGTATATTCCTAGCTTAAAAGACTCTGCATTCACGATTATGTCATCATAATGCCCACATGCAGAGGGACTGGTATATATTTACATACAGGCTCTACAAAATTAAAGTCTCTCACTGTTTCTCTCTTCTCTACACCATTTATTTTATTCTAAAATTTTTACCAAAACTTGAAGTGGCAGCTCTGCATGCTTTGTGAAATTTGGCATACCGAGACAAGTAATCAGGCCTTGGGCACACACACATGAGTTTGCTTAATAGCCAGTGTGAAAATGGCCAGAATGAAAACAATTTCCTTTAAGTTCTGGCATGTTTGGGAATTATATTATGATGTGCTTCTCAAAGAGCACAAAGCAAAGGAGACTTATTTCAGAAAAGCAGGAGAAGGGGAGTTTTAAGTGATTTCTGATTAAGTGGCTTCTCAGGTGGCAACGATCTGAGTCACAATTCCAGAACAAGCCAAAACACTCAAGTGTCCGCGTTACAACTGTACAGCTAGGTTACAGTCACTACAACACTAGTCACAGCAGCAGCAGAGCCAGCGCCAGAGCTGGTCTTTTCCTTTTCTAGATAAAGCAACAGTAAAGGTCCATGTGGAGTAGCCTAACCCATCATCTCACTTGATTGCTGGCTCTGAAAAGAAATGTCGCACAAATTGCGACGTGCACCAGCTTGTTTTCTCTACCACCCTGCAGCACTGCAAGGCCCTGACTTAGCAAGTTTTCTCAAGCAGCAAGGTCTCTCTGCTCCCTTGGGTTGCAGAGGTCTGTAGGTTTGCAGCCTAAAGCATTATGAACTTCTTGAGAGGACATGTGTGATGCTGGAATTGTACCGCTTATTAAAAAGGATCTCAGTATTGGGCTTTGCAGTAAAATGTTTCTAGCTGAGTAAAAAATACAAGAGCTAACCACTAGTAATGTTGGCCTTTCTTCATTATATCAAGACAGCAGATAATCTGTATTTAGATAAAAATACAGCTTCAAAACACACGTGAACCACCAGACACTGCACAGCACTTTCACTGTTAGAGCCTTTCCGCTCTAACGACCTTTAGCACTATCACCCATGGTCTATTTTGATTTCCAAAAGAAGTTCTATAGGCTGGAGCAGGACCAGACTCTTGCAATGGGTTTATTATTATTATTTGGATAAGGCAAATAACTTATGTCTTAAGAAATCTGTGACACAGTTATTTTTGATTTTTGCATAAATATTATGTTACAACTTCTAATTTTTAGAAGATAGGCAATAAATGCATTTTCAGCCAAAGTATGGGCTGCATCTTCTATAGAACTGCACAGGCAGTCTCCTGAGCTTCAGCTGTTGAAATTATTTTTTTATTGGTTAGGTAAGTACATCAGGAAAAAAATGCTGTAGTAGTTGTTATCAGCTGACATCCTATCCTTGTTATTAACTGTCAAGTATTATTAATGCGCTATGAACTGTACATGACACATAGCATGGACAGTATCTGCTGCAATGTCCTTAAATTTCACTATGCAAATTATGTAATTACGGGTCTAATTTTTTTAATGCATCACTGATTGTATTTTATTGCTGAATAAATGAGACATTTGGAACTGGGCATTGGGCTCCCCACCCACAGCTGGATGCACTTGCAGATGCCTAACTTGCAGTTTGAGCCGGTTTGTGACTGTTTCATGAGACACTACCAGAAAAAGGTGACTGATGTACACAGTACAGTGCCATGGCCCCTTTTGTCCCAACATACCGCTTAGAGAAAGGAAGACTGGAAGGGTACGCTGTAAAACTAGCGAGACTTTTCACCAACTTTGGCAGAGGAAAGACTGGGTTCCTAAATAGGAGAGGAAGAGGAAGCTGCATTTGTAAACATCTTTTCATTTCTGGTGACTCTGTGAACAGTGTTGGTTTGATTTTCCCTGAAGGTTATTTGCCATGAGCCCACCTTTATCTCTGCTTTGCTCTCTAGCGCAAGCACTTTGAAATTTCACAGTTCACTCCTCTTCCTTCCCCTCTATACCACACACACAGACCTACAGACACATGTGCAGCATGCACAGACACACACACAAAGCTGTTCAACCTCACTACGTGATCTGAGCGCAATGTTTGTTCATTATCTTGAGCCAAACTGTGTTACAATGTTAAGTAATACTTGTCAAACTAGATAATGTTGGAAACCAGCATTTATCACTAAGTATGCAGAGTAGTATGTTGAGCTATGGTATAGGTTCCTAAATACTATGATGGCAGTGATAATAAAATAGTTAAAATCAGAGAACATACAAAAGCCATTCAAAAGCAATCTGTAGTTCTTGACAAAAGGCAAAATGAGGGACTAATGTTTAATTAGACATACAACTAGATTGTTATTGAGGAGCAGCCTTAGAAGAGGAACCATAGAATCATAGAATGTTTTGGGTTGGAAGGGACCCCTAGAGGTCATCTAGTCCAACCCCAATGCATACTTTACAACTGGCTTGTGCAGCTGTTTTCTAGACAGCAAAGGACTCGTTAGGATCAAGATTCCTGGTGCTCTTACTGAATCTAGAGAGAATTATGCCTACGGGTTACCAGCACCACAGCCAAGCACACCCCATCTGAAAGATCTCCCTGGGATTCATTTTTCTTATAAAATGGAGAAAATGTTCTGTTCTGAGCTTCATCTGAAACATCTTTAGGTAAAAATCTTAGTTGTTCCATGGGACTAATAATGGAAGTAGTGGAAGAAGCGATGACTTGCCTGCCTCATACTCTCAATTACAAAGCTGTGGGTAATCTTAGGTGTTGTGCAGGGCAAAGAGTAGAAGTTTTAGCAGGAAGATGGGTCTGCCTGGCACCTTTGCTTTTAGGCCACAGGGACCATCCCTATTCTCTCACCACTAGAGAATTAACTATGGGACCGTGGCATTTCTGCTCAGACTGCTGACATTTCCAAAATTATCTGAGGCAAAAAGAAACATTGACCAGGAAACACACAATTTGACAGTGATAAGCACTTAAAAAAGTGCTGAGAAACTTAGCTAAGCAGCTGAGGTTACTGCTAGCTCTCAGCAATTTGCTTCTCTATTTCTTGCTTTCATTGAAATGTTGCTTCTTGACGTTAATCTGGTATAAGTGCACATATTACATTAAAATCAGGGTCAGCATTTTAGGTTAAAATCCTTCGTATTTACTTCTTACATTATCATTACTTCCCTAGCCAGTAAATTGGATTCACTTTTATAGCAGAGCAGCCCTCTGTTGCTGTGCTCTTTGGTGGGAGATGGTACAGCACAGTCACCTGCTGAGGTTATATTCTCTGTCCATCCTCCTGCAGAACTCCTGCTCCCCCCAGCAGCGGTTCTGGAAAGGGATGAGGAGAGAAAATGTTTGGAGGCAGTGGGGCAAAGGGGCAGGGGGGGAACTATGTCTACGGTTCTTTCTCCTGCTTAAAACCTAGATGGAGAAAAGCAAAGCGAATTAGTCACAAGGCGATGGTTTGTGCCGTTGCCATGACAACAAAACATAAAGGGCAGGCCTTACACTCAGAAGGCTGCCTAGCACTTCTAGGAACCAAACTGCAGATGCAACAGTCTACACAGGCTCAGCTCGTGAACAGTTACATCTTAGTTTTCAGGAGGAATGTCTTTAAATGACAGCATAGCTGTCCCTGATGTAAGCTCCTGTGCAATACATGAGTAGATTTAGTACACTGGTGAAATAGAGACACTCGTGTAGGAGGGGGACTGTCCACGTTCCTGACTCACATGACAAAATTTTTGGTTAGGGGAGAGCAGCTGGGCTGCAGTGCACCGGGGAGCCAAGGCAGGAGAGGCTCAGAGTAGCCCGGGAATCAGAGAAGGCCACCACACCCCAGTGTCCCACCACTCCATTTAGGAATGGCATTGGCAGGCGGTTGCCTGTGGGTCTCTGAGTAATGCAGTGATGGTCACCTCGGGGATGTTCTTCCCCCCGGCCCCAACACCAAGCTGGAAATTTGGAGCACTCAGCAGGCACCTGCTAGGCAAGGTGCAGTTCTATGGGATGCAGCCTGGCCCATGCATGGGCTCAGGTGAGCTCCCAGGAACTGAAGCGCCACTGGCTGTGCTGCACACTGCGATGGGTGCATGACAACTACGTCGGGAAAAAGCAGAAATTCCCAGAATTGTCCTACTCAGAATTGAAGCTCTCATTTATGCTCTAGTCTCAAGATAACTTTTGAAAACAAACCCTTCTCATTAATGCCAGCATGCATCTGTGTCACATCACTGTTTACGGTATTCAGAGGAAAATCTGATTACATGAATCTTCCTTTATAAAAGTGAAATAACAGACTTCAGGGGTAGGAAGGAGGGCTACTCTGCTCATTTACCATTGAAGCCTGAGTTGATGAGTACACTGTGTGCTCTGGGGAACATTTTGCTTTAAGTGATGTATATTCATGACATTCATTTAATACTCACAGCAGATTCTCAGGTCTCAGTGAACTTTACCCACTCACCGGCCCTGCTAGAGCCTAAGATGAGGGGAGGGCTGGCAGCGGGGATTCTGCCTGAACGAGCAGCTCTTTGTGCACACCGGGAACATCTTGGGGCGTGCTTACAAAGGGAGAGGTCAGGCAGAATCAACAGATTTGCCTGTTCGCACAAATCATCAAAATGAGCTTTTGGAAGCACTATGGTTATACTATGAAGTCAAGGAATAAAACTTCAGTTATACTTCTTCCTCCTAGGAAGCCCTACTTTTTTATGGAAAGATTTGGAATAGCATCTGAAAGTATCTTCTGTCAGCCTAATTGACATACATTAACATTACGGCACTTCATTCCATATAAAATTCACCCTGTTTCTAAGTAGCGCAAACAAATAGCATCTTACTTCACACGATGCCGCTTACAACAGTAACACAGCAGCGCACGTTCATGATTCTGTTTCAGCTTTTCAGTTACAGTGCACAGCCTGTTTTCATCTGTAATGAGAACTGAACATCTTTGTGCTTCTCCAGATAAAACTAAAGTGAACACGTAAAGGTTTTTACTTCAGGAGACTTTACGCAAGCCACTGCAACCAGAAAGGTACATGCATGAGGCATCCTGAGATTATTTATTTCAGTGCATCACAGAAAATGGAGAAGATGGCATTAGATCTGAAACAGGACATTCCAGTGGGTACTTGACAAATATTTCTAATAAGCACTGTGCTAAGAAACAGTTGCAAAGAATGGAAACATAGCCACTGATGTTGAAGTTGCAGTTTCCTGTTAAAACTTACAACAGGGTGAGAATGGAACAAAATAGAGAAAGTTTCTAATACACCACAGAAGATCCACTTAAAAATGTTATTTACATGTATTTTGTGCTCATGTAACCTGCCAGATCCACAAAGCAACAAATTATAGTAGGAAACATGTTTCAAACCAACATGTCCTGTGTAATACAACTCAGATTGGTTTTTTCATATTAGCATCTTGCCATAGGTGCACTTTCCAGTTCAACCATTAAAGCTGTTTACAAAAAAAATTTGGCTTACAAATGGGGAACCCCACATAGAAGCCCGCATGCTAAAGCAGCTTGCTGTCTGCTGTTAGTGATCACTGGCGAGTGACTGCACAGCAGCTAATAAAGATTTTTTAAAATGCTTGACACAAGACCAAAAAAAGGTTACTTATTAGAAGTAAAATATTTTTGAGTTTCTAGCTATTATTTGAAGAATGTTACTAACAGCTTATAAACACTTCAGGTGTGTTTTGTAGAAGCAATAAAAGAGCTAGCTTACAAAAAGAAGTAAAAGCCCATGCAAACAAACTAAACAGCCTCTTGTGGGCTTTGTTCATTCTGGAATATTAAGGGCCCAGTTGCAGTCAAACTTCTGCCTTTGTTAATAATACTCAGGTCTTTGTGTCCAGAAGATGGACAGGGGAAAAAAAAATAAAAAAAAATAAAAAAAATCAGTCCTCTCTCTCCTCTGCTGTTTTACCCTTTTGCATAAGGAAGACTGTATTTTATTTCTTCTGAAATAATAAATAAAAAGCATCGCTCCATTATTCATCTCCCGTAGCAGCACAGCTCTACGGCCTGATGATGAGATCTAGAGCCATTTTCTTGTAGCTGTGTACCACCCTACCTTCTTAGAAATCTGCTGTTTCTACACACCGTTCCTTGACTAGTTTTAGTGTCTATTGGGAGGGACTCAGCAGTGGAATTTGCGGGCAAAGTGGGGGGTGAAAAAAAATCATCTGTCTTCACAGCTTATTCACTGTACTTTTGTAGCTTTGCCTCTTGCAATTTGGTTGCACACGCCCTAAAAATCTATATGATCTTTTGGAAGTTATGCATTATACAATACGAGCAGACTACAGAACAGCAGACTTATGTATTAGGACTTCCCACACATCGCAGGAGTTGTCTAAAACAATGAGATTGCCTGTGCATTCTCTCATGTATTTTGAGAAGGGGAAGGGGAAATCTAAAAATAAAATTCTGACAAGAGCATTCTAAATAGATAGTGTCACAGGTACTTCCTCTTAAAGACCTAGATAAACCAGAGCCATCTTTCTATTAGAAAAAGATATTTTTTTTTTAAGTAAGAACACTGCCTGTTTAAAGGCAGACTTTCAAAAAACTCCCAAGCACTTTACCTACATCAGGTGGGTACATCAGGGTACCACAAGGACCGACTCTTTCTTTGTATTCTAGTACTGTCTTCTTCAGGCTTTCTGCCTGGATGCATAAACAAAGGTAGAAAAAAATTAAGGCAAAATATTTTTTTCCATATTTGAAGGTGAAAACGGGAAATTGGTGTGTATGGTTATGCCTTCCCACCCACACATTTCTTTGAGATACACAACTATACCGAAGGGCTTTTTCTTTCAAAAATAAAATGATAGACAAATTTTTTTTCTCCCTATTTTTTAATTATATGAAAGATGAAATATCTGCTTATCTAGAAAGATGCTGAGTATCACTTAATAAAATTAAGCGTATCACAAGTGAGTGACAGGGAAGGAAATGTATTTTTGCTTGACTTTGTAATCCTGTCTCTCTGTGTCCCACCTCCCTTCCATCAGCTGCTTTAAATATTCATTCAGCTTCAACAAATACATCAACAGTCATACTAGTTAATGGTTCCATGCCTTGGGTAAAGCTCTTATTGTATACAATTAAAAGGCTCAAGCAGGGTTTTTCTAGCAGAACCAAGAAAAAATACAGCTGGTGGTTTTGATAGTTAAAAAAAAAAAAAAAAAGAAAAAAGAAGGGAAAAAACCAACCAAATTCTGAAGCACTTTTTGAGAATTAGAAAGAACTAAAACCTACTTGAGTCCTTTTTAGGTCACCTTGAAAACCAGGAGATAACCAGGTGAACCCCTGGCTGACTTTCTAAAGGTTGCACAGCACGTACTTCTACAGTACAAGTAGAGACCAACAGGCATTAATAAAATACCTAATCCTCTACTTCAGTCACTGAAAACAGAGTCAGGATACTCAAGTAGTGCATATACAGTATTCACTTATAGATGTGCGCAGTATATAGACACCTTTGACACATGAAGAGAAAGCTGGCCAATATTCTGTGGCTGGGAGTGATCCACTCAGTGATGGAGCTGCCCACAGGAAAATAAGCTAAATTTCAGAAAATTAAAAATATGGGAAGAAAAGAAGAGTAAGAGAATGAATCCCATGTCTAGATTCTTCAGTTCTCTCCGGAAAAGCAGTAAATTTCAGCTGCTAAAATTGACAGTTGTTTGGTACTCTTTTTAAAAGCTTATGTATTTTAAAGTGTCATAATACATATTTTAAAGTTTCTCCATGACCTTAAAACTTACAGATTCAAATCTTGCATTTCCCCAAGCACTGTTTCATGCATCTTAACATACCCCAAATAGTTCAAGCTGTTTTAAAATTTGGCCATAGGGTCTAAACTCTGCACATTATAATGTATAAATTGTTTTTGCAGAAATGTCTCTCTGTTTTTCTTCATGATCTATTAAGGCACTATCACAGCAGACGTCTCTGGAGTAGAGACAGTGCACACTGGGTGGTGGTAGGAAGGTTTTCTCCTGAGGAAATGTCATCAGCATTCAGAGAAAATTTTCACCTGTTCAGAATGAAAGTTTAATTTCCCCTGTTTGCTTAAATTTAGCATCATGCTGGTGGTTATTGAGAAGAAGCTAGTCCAAATAAGATAATTTGTTGTTTTTTGTAATTGTAAATCATTATATGGAAGACTTCACCAAAATGGAAGGAGAAAGAAAATTTCTAAGAATCACAGAATTACAGGAATATTAGCAGGTGAGACTCATTTTTCCATTTGAAACTTCAGATGAAAAGTGAATCCTCAGTTTCTCTTTGTTGATATTTATCAAAAGACAATTATAAGTTTTCTCTACAAATATCTAAACTTAATAATACAATTTTGCGTAACTACAGACTCCACACCCTTCCTCCTTCCCTGGCTGCCAACGCACATGTCACACTAAATTAGGATTTCCCCATCTCTAGCCTTTTTTTGGTTAAAATTCCTTTATTTTCCAACTTATACTACTCTTTCAATGATAGGAAATAATTTTCAATTAGTCATTCAGAAGCCAAGGTCATCTTGAGAAAATTCTGCCCTCGACCAAAGACAAAATGGAAGCGCAGAACAGCAAGAGCTGGCAGTAGACGGATAATAAGGGAATACTGAGTGGCACGTTCTGAAGTGTAATTACCTCTGAGAATTATAAAACATGGGGAGAAAAATTCAGTGTTACTATTTTGACAGAGACAAACACATTGGTTATGGTGACTTTTAGTAATTATTGTTACTTATTAAGTTGCAATTATTGAGATATTTAATATTACAACTTATTTATCAATTTATTATTGCTAGGTTGCAATGCAGTTGCTAGATTACTGCAAGAGAGGCTATGGATATAGCCGATATTGTACAACTATAGCCGTTCTGGGAGAGAGAGCTCAAGACCGACAGAAGGGGATGCCCGCTCCGGCTGCGGCACGCAGCTCAGCTCCGTGCCAGCTGCCCAGCATTCCGAGCATCTGTCTATCGCAAAGGCAAGGCCCGTCCCTCGCCTTTGATTGCAGGCTGATCCACCGTTACTCCTCCATGCACGTACTGCAGACCCACCATTATTCCAGCTTTTGTCTGAGGTTTTGCTGCCCCGGGAGGCAGTTTGAGCAGTGCTCTGTCAACCTGCTTGGTGTCTGCTCAAACTGAGTCAAGTGGAGTCAGACAAGCACCAGACAGGCACAAGTACGGGAATCGCCACGGGCGCAGCTTAGTACTAGAGCTTTATGAGTTAGAGAAGAAAGAAGGGAAAAAAAAAAAAAAAAAAAAAAGTGAATTTCCACTTCATCTTTGATTCAGGTGGTTTTTTTAAGAAACAAAAAAAAGAGAAAGAGTTTTTTTAAAAGTTTTGCATATGAATGGTATCTAGAAATGCTAGGAAAGTCCCTAATACCTGGCATTTTTTGTGGGGGATTTTAAAACATCCCACTGTCAGCAGATTTTTTTTTAAAATGCTTCTTCTACATAAAGGCATTTTCCAGCTCCAAAAAAGGATTTTTATTTCTTCTTGACTCTGTTAAATAGCTGGGTTTTGACTCCTTTTTGCCACAGGGCAAAGACAAAAGGCAACCGTCAACCCTTAGAGTGCTTGAATTCTGTTGGGCGGTGGTAAGCCAGGACTGAACACGCCTCAAGCTTTGTAGCTTCAGATAGCCTGCAGATAACAACGTGTGGTATGGTCCTCATATACTGGCCATCTCTGTGGAAGGTGGGACCCTGTTTTACCAGCAAAAAAGTAACAGCGACAAGCAGAAACCAGCAGACATTAACCAAGGAGTTCATATGCGCGCATCAGTGGATTTACACCAGTCACAGATTTCTCACCACAGCTTTCATCCCAAGCCTTACGGGAAAGAGGACTTTTTTTCCCTCTGTAATCAAGGTGGAGATAGATGAGGCAGGCTTAGCGATACAACCGACTGCAGCTGAACCAAGGCAGGCCTGTTCTCCCCCCTCCCAGCCAACCTCTCCTGACTTCATGCACGCTAGTCCTTAACCATAAACTCATCCTTTGCTGAGCAGGTTCAGTCCACTGAGAGCCGAAAACCCATTCAGCAAAAAAGCGCGAGTAGTTTCCATCCCAGTTAGCAATCTGGACTGGCTTACTAAGGAGTCAGACAGGCACCGAACTGGCACGAGACAGGAGCTGGCACGGCCCGGCCAGGAGCACGACCATTGTCTGCAACAATTAATTTGCTCCAGCTGTTGCTGTTGGACCCTACCTTAACCTTACTCCCACGGGACGCTCCACTCCACTCTTCATCTTTTGCAGGAAGATCATAGCCATTTCCCACGTTCCTGTATTCCCTTCCCAAAGTTACATCCTGACACTACGCAGAGAGAGTTTGGGAATATGCTCAGTAAAGGGGACTACAGGTATATTCCTGGACCTGAAGTTCAGTTGTGCTGAAGGAAGTGTGCAGTGAGAACATAGTTACTACCCTTATAGCCAAGAAGCTGGCAGGGAGAAGCGAATAACAGTGGATCTTTGGCATTGCCATTTGACGTGGAAATCCACAGTGTATCCTTAATGTTAAATCCCCCACACACTGCCCAGCAAGGAGCAGGCAGGGAGGGAGTGCTTAGTAGTTCATCTGAGACACAGCGTGTCCTGGGGTGGTATTACTCACCACTTCTTTTTTCCAGAGAAACTCCTAAAGTCACAGTCTAGTCCGTAACTCCCGTTCCTCAGGGCAATAGATACAAGATGATTGCTGGAGTGAAGCACCACCCTGAACTGCTGTGCGATGGCAGCCCAGAAGGCCAACCATACCCTGGGCTGCATCAGGAGAAGCGTGGCCAGCAGGTCAAGGGAGGTGATTCTGCCCCTCTACTCTGCTCTGCTGAGACCTCACCTGGAGTACTGCGTCCAGCTCTGGAGCCCTCCGCACAAGAAGGACATGGAACTGTTGGAGCGGGTCCAGAGGAGGGCTACTAAAATGATCCGAGGGCTGGAGCACCTCTCTTATGAGGACAGGCTGAGGGAGTTGGGGTTGTTCAGCCTGGAGAAGAGAAGGCTGTGGGGAGACCTGATTACGGCCTTTCAGTACTTAAAGGGGGCCTATAGGAAAGATGGGGAAAATCTTTTTAGTAGGGCCAGCTGTGACAGGACAAGGGGTAATGGTTTTAAACTGAAGCAGGGTAGGTTTAGACTGGATATAAGGAGGAAATTCTTTACAACGAGGGTGGTGAAACACTGGAATGGGTTGCCCAGAGAGGTGATGGAGGCCCCATCCCTGGAAACGTTCAAGTCCAGGTTGGACGGGGCTCTGAGCAACCTGATCTAGTTAGCGGTGTCCCTGCTCACTGCAGGGGGGTTGGGCTAGATGACCTCTAGGGGTCCCTTCCAACCCCAAACATTCTATGATTCTAAAGAGATGAAAGGAGGCACAGCACTGGGACTACTTTGGGTGTGCACTGGTTGCACTGTGGGGCATGTACTTTATTTTTCCTGAGAAAACTTCAGAAACCCTAGAAACATTAGAAAGCCGAGTTTCATTGCCAACGTTACCATGGCAGGCAAAGCTTGTCTAGAAGGGAACATTTTGTACATCAGTTATTTAGGTTTTAAGAGTCCTACGTCTTTCACCTGGAACCAGAATATAACCAACATCATGGTATGTAATACCAAGCAGCAAAAACCGAGTCTGTGTGATTAATACTACTATTTTTAATATAATATTTCTTTACCTTGTAATTGAAGTCAAAACATATTATGAAAAAATCTTTCAGATTATTTAGATTTCATGCAAAAGCACACAGGAAATTACTCCGTTTTGTCCATCTAGTAAAAAGTGTTAGAAATACATGTTCGCTGTCACAGGAACGGTTGGAATATAGAAGCAGTACATTCACATTTCTATCAGACATGTTCACACCCTTGTTTCAAATACAACAATTGGTATGAGATATCAAAGGGAAATACAGCATCAATTTAAGTACATATAAAGTTATTGCGCCACATTCAGAAAAAGCAAGAATAAATTAAGTTCTGAGTGGCAGTAAAATATGATGAGAATAAAAACTAATCAGAAAGAGTGGAAAATAGAACAAGTCCAAAAGTGAAAACCATACAGGAAAAGAAATGAACTGGATTAATTCTAATGAATGGCTGAAAACTGTATGAGCACTGAAGAACGGGCATCTGAATGATTGATACGTGAATACTGAATAGAAGGCATGAAGAATGTTGAGAAACATTGAACAAATACTTCACCATGAAAGATGCTGCTTGAGAGTCCTCAATCATTCCAATTTGATAAATACAGCACAAACCAATATTTGTTCAAATTGTGCCCAGTCCTCAGTCACACATCAACAATTCTGCACCTTATTTATGGTGGTGTAAAAATAGAGACATTTTTTGGTTCTTGGCACAAGGGTTGCTTCTTCCTTCGTCTTAGGCAGATTATTTGTTGAAGGAGAAAAATTGTTCCTTGACATTAAAATTTAAGTCATCTGCTTTATGCTGAGGAGGCTCTTCTGCCTGCATCATTACTGTATTGATATGCTTACAGTTTTTTGTTGGCAGAAATGCTACATGCTAACAGCAACATCCTATTGAAAATGGAAGACATGATAAAATCATGCACAGAATAGGTTGACAGGAAAGCCCTTTCAAAACAGCTGTGTTAGCAGTGGAGCAATTTGATCTTCAAACGATGTACGTCTATGAGTTGTATCTTTATCATCTCTGCAGAATATTGTTAAGAATATTTTATGACAATGGCACTAAGTGATGCTGCACTGCAAGGCTGAACCAGCACTAACAAAGGTCGAGAACAGTAGTGGAGCCTTTTCTGCCTGCATCAAGCTGCCGCTCATAGGCACTGAAGCACATTGTTTGTGATTTCCAGAGGGACACCCTGAATTCTGAATTTTTAAAAGTTGCATTTACTTGTGCTTGCAGGGCAAATATCAGGGTAATCCCATGCATATAGCAGTAATCATCTCAAACTGTTTAAGAGAAGAAAGAAGAATATTGGCTGCAGCTAGCATGCCTGTACAGGTAATGAATTACATTTCATTAATCTGCTCCATGTTAATCTGCTCATGTACTTTTAGGACCAAATCCTGTCCTCATTCCACTGGAGTGATTTGTGTGCACTAAGGGTTGCCAAATGTTGCCCTTTAAACTCATATTTGTACTTCATTAGTGGCTCTACTGCTTCAAACATTGCTATAAGTGACTTCTGTGTCACAGATAATCTTCAAAGACTTTAATCTGCGGGAAAGGCTTTAAAGAGATTATTCTCTACAAAACAGATGTGTATATTTTAAACTATGCAATGCATTAATTCATATTAATTATGCAACGCAAAAGACATTCCGTCTGATATGCTGCAAAGGCATTGATAGTTTTTATGTTGTTTGAAGAAAGAAACTTTAAAATTAGAGATAAAACCCATTTGGGGGATATTGTTACATGGTTAAAACCCACATAGAATTTTTAAGTCAAATGTGTTCTTTTTAATCACCTGTGGATGTAATACATATTCTTATATGAGTATCGCCACATGGGTCTTTTTCAGAAACCTAATAATCTGTGCTTCAGTTTACTTAATTTACTAGCTGTTTAATGTTTGCAGTATACCCACACCCTTTCACCTTTTGGATTTCAAAAGTTAAAGCAGCATGTTTTTCAAATCTGTGCAACTAAACAGATTCATCTGTTTACACCAGTCTCCAGCTGGTTGAAGACCAGCTTCTGAATTCCCTCTCTATGCTAGAACTTGCAGTACAGTTACTATCACTCATTTTTATTACTCATCCACCCATTATCTGTTCAATGTGTTCCAGGGGCCACTGGAAAAGTCTCTGCAGAACTCCGTGGTTTCAGAACGCCAACGAAATGTAGAACACAAAGTGTCAGCCATCAAGAACAGTGCTCAGGTATTCTTTTGTCTTGTTTGCTGTTTCTGCAGCCATGACTTTCATACAGACATACCTGAACTACCTTTAAGCTGGGTAGCGCAAATACTTTCGCTAACAAGGTGCGCCAACCATTTTCCCTTATTCTGAGGACCTCAGCCCAGACTAACGACTCAGGACATACCTGGATCCTCAGGTTTTTACAGCTGCTCTGGGTTCAGCGTGAGAGCTGCATACTTTAAAGCTATCACACTCGTCCCTATGCAAGTTGCAGGCAGACCACTGAGTGCAGTAAGAACATACCTGCTGCCTCAGAAAAGATGTGAGGTTCAGTAAATGTATTTCTGCAACTTCACCTCTTTTTAGCTGAGTCAGCAGTATCTAGCCTTCGTGACCTCTGAGTCATGTACCAAGGTTTTTGTAAAGCTGAAGGCTACGTGACATAATTACATGTTTTGGAGTTGTGAGGGGAGAACAACACTGGGAGCTGACGGTAACAATTCTCCAGGAGTTTTGCCATACCATTGCAGGGCAGAGGTGGGCTGAGCCAAACCTGTAGCTACATCCCATACAGACCCTGAAAGCTCAGTCGGAGAATTCCTGTCCATTCAGTTCAAGGCAGGATAAGGATTCAGATTACCGATGGTCTTTTTGCCATCCCAGCCCCACTTTAAGCTTTGCAGCAGTGTCAATGTAGAAGTTCTATTTGAAATACCCATCCATATGCTGTTCAAGAGCAACACTTCTGGTATACTGGGAAGAGGTTCTAGAAGCATTCTCTCATCAGTGTCTCCCTATATGGGGAAGAAGGGTTAGAGAGATTAAACCCTTAAAAGGATAAAGCTAGCTTTAGAAGAATGTGATACTAGATTTTTATCTCTGTATGAAGTTGTAAGATAAGAGTTGCAGAGCAAAAGCAGACAAAGCTGCAACCCAGCAGCCTACCGTGCTGCGCCTTCTGCCTGTGGGGAAGCGCAGCCATCCCTGAAAGACCAGTGAAAATGAGAATGATTTCTAGATACAAGGGGTTTTTTTAGTAGGTAATTAAGTTGAACACAGGAATTAGCCAGCTCCCTGTGTATGTAATTTCATACCTTACACATATAATTTAAAAGTTTAGTCTCCAAAATAAAGAGGAAACCAAAATGGCTAATTCTCTGTGTCCTAATTTAGCAAACGAGGTTTTCTGTTTTCACAGACGCTTAACATGTACATCTCAGGGAACTAAAAAGGGTTGAGTTGCTGGCGGAGTCAAGCCTTCCTATAAACAGCACAGAAACAGACTTTCAAAGCAAAACAGATTATTTCCTACAATTTTATTTTCCTTCTTTTGATGTCTTTTTTTGAATTATCATTGTTTGGTTACTAGAAAACACCTCCTAAACTTTTTGCAGTGCATATGAAAACAAACCCTTGCAAAAAGCCAAAGCAGCAAAAATGGTTTATTTCTTTACGCAAATTCTTAAGTAATTCTCTAAATAAAGTCTCTGAGCTCTGTTCCTGTCTCTGGCTCCACCTTTGTTGGCATTGCACACCCCATTCCAATTTCCATTGAAGTCAATGCAAAATTATCCATTTGCCCTGCTTTATAGTTCCAAGAAGAGCGTTACATTATTGGCATAATAATTTCACTTTAGCTCAGGCTAAATGTCATCACTCCTACTTTCCACCACATTATTGAACTAGTAAACAAGAAGCGGTTAAGCTGTATCAACTACTGTTTGACTGTGGGAGAGGGGATAATAATTGGCTTTCTGAATAAGTGAAAAATCTGTAGTTATTAACGTGCATTTATAATTCAACTGTCTTTTTTAAAGTTTACAAGATAGTAAACCAGAGTTCCCAGAACTGCTTAGGGATTTTCAAATGGTAGGAAAGGAAAATACTACATTATGCATTTATCTGTTACAAAACAAATTCCTTTTTATGTCACTGTGAACACCCAAATAATTTTACTTTCTTTTTCCCGGGAAAGATGACTGACCAAGACGTCAAATACTTGGAAGACTTGCAAGAGGAATTTGACTTCAGGTATAAAACAATACAAAGCTTAGGTAAGAGTTTTTATAATAATTTTTAGATTCTCTAGGAAATGGCTGATTCCACAGGTAGACCCCAGTATCAGATTTTTTTATGCATTATCCAGATAACACATGTAAACATAAAAATGGATTTTTAGTTTATATAAAGTTATAGTCTTGGAACATGACAACTCTTTCGGGGTTAAGAGGGTAAACAAGATCTCGTCAAGCAAGTATAGTTATTTTCTATAGATAAACTGCATAATGTCATGAAAAGTAGTAATTTTCTTAATTTAAAGAGCCTATTTTCAATTTCCTCACCTTTGACATGGCCCCTTGTTGGCAGGATGTGGAAAAGCCTCTTATTTCCCAGAGTAGAGTTGTGCAAAACTGGTATTTTAGCCTCTAACTTGGCTTTCTGTTCTTTTTTGACCACAGTGGTGATAACCATCTGGTAAGCACTCTGAATGCATGTTTGACCAGCCTATGATGGTTGAGATCTACATGTGGCAACAGTCCTTGCACGATCTCTTTCAGAAAAGAAACTGAGGTCCACTTGTGTCTGCTCAGATATCTTCATTTTATCTTCCTTTGAACAGGCAAAGATATTGGGCTTGAAATGTCAGAGTTCTTAAACCACGTCAGTCCTGTATCTTTAAGGCTGGATACGGCCAGGCAGTTGGAAGAGATCAAGTTGCCATGGTTTAATGAGTTGTTAAGTCATCAGGCCAGTCGTAATTATTGGCCACACAGATGATTGAAGCCTGCCCCACTTGCACAATAAAACATGCTTACATAAATGACTTTCAGGGCTTAAAATTTCACTGTGTCAACAAACGCTCCACACCAGCACAGCCGGCTTGCAGAACCTTACAATGTGTGTGAGCAATTGCTGTGGCTGAGCTGACAATCAGTTACTTGTCTGCCTGTACTGCAACATCTACCCTAACGTAACAGGAAAGTGGCAATCCAGAGCTTAGCAGAGACACAGTTGGCACCAATTTCTTTTTTGAAGGTAGCATGAAAGATGCAAGAAGAGCAAGAGGTGGGGGAAGGTGAGGGTGGGGGAAGAACTGCACATGAAAAAGCATGTGGCAAGCTTGGGGAAGCTGGAAACTAATGCATGATCCAGAGAAGGAAAAAAGTTACGGAGAGGGGGAAATACCCAGTGATCAGTACTCCTGGCTGCTGAAATCCCCACGGCGATGAGCTCTTGATCCCTGTTTCAAATGCCTAGCCTCCATTCTCTCAGCCAGACGTGTAATTCACATCAAGCCCAAAGAGCTTTAGCCTAACTGCTGACACCAGGAGCATATTTCGGTAGTGTACAGATCAGTCATTGATCCAAGCCCGATGTACATAATATTCATGTGCATATGCATGTGTAAGAAATTTATAGATTTCTAGATATCATCCGTATGTTTTCTACCTTTTCCTGTTCCACATCTAAAAAGTGGAGTCATAAAACTTTATCTTAAACTTGTACTAAAGTTAGCCCAGTCACATGAAATATACTAATTCATAATCTCCTGATGTCTGCAGTTCATTTTTTCACTAGTTTATACTGCAGTCTGGTCATGGTTTTTTCCCCTCCTCCCCTTATAAACACGCACACGCACCCCCCCACACATTTATACTGATTTTTTTCATCCCCTGTAGAGCAGAGCGACAAAAACAGCGCCCTCATTAAACAGGAAATGTTGGCGTTGCAGGCGATGCTCAATACTTTAGACTACAAGAGAAAGGTTAGTGACACATTTTGTCATTTGTGGTTTGCTTGCTTTCACCCCTTATTCCCACACCAAATACTCAAATGCGTACGCGTGCCTTTTTAAATTCTCCTCTCAGAAGAACAGACAAATAACATGGGAGTTAAAAATCCACAGAAGGTTTAGGTGGATATGGGTGATTTTGACTAGCCGTTAAGAAATTGGCAATTAACAGCTTAATCAAGGATATGGTTCTGCACACCTTAGAAGTGAGGCGAGGGCATTGCTTCACGGGACCTCTTATGTACTATGTTAAATGGATAACTTAGCTGGCAATCTGTAGCTTTTAAAGTAAATAAAAAGTATTCAAAGTAAATGTAATTAATAATTGCAAAGAAAATAAAACAAAAAACCCAACCCCAACAACCCACCAATGGTACCTTGCTCTGTTCAACAACCAATACTTGCAAATATGACAAATATTCCCCTGACCACTTCTTTGCTGACACGGAAAACAGTACATTTAGGCAATTTGTTTGAGTCCGTGTGCTTTTTATGGGTAAAAGCAAGCAAGCAAGCAAGCAAAAAAAAAACCCCAGTGCACTGGATATGATACAAAACAAAAGGAGCACTTTTTGACCTCAACAGTACTCTTAAATGTCAACTTCTTGGAGGTGTTATGCCCAGAAAGAATGCAACAATCCTCCTTCCCACCCCCCAAAAAAGAAGTTTTACTGACGAAGAGTTCATAGACAGTCAGGATGAATTCCAAGTACAATGGGTGATGAATCCAGTCACCTCTGAATTAAAGAGACTAAAGCTGTAGGGGCTAAATACAGTTACTTTCGAAGTAATTAAAGAAATGTAACCAGCACTTGTATGATAATTGCTGAATTTTGCGGCTGTTCCCTGTGGCCAGTTTGTGACACCTTTCCTATTTTACAGGAAGTACTCAGTAAAATAGGGCGTGTGATTCACGAAATCGATATGCTTATGAGCAACATGCTGACTGAAGAGCTGCTAGACTGGAAGAGACGGCAGCAGATTGCCTGCATTGGGGGTCCTCTCCATGGTGGGCTTGATCAGCTCCAGAACTGGTAAACTTGCCTTGAGCTTGTGTTTCCACTGAAAACCACAGGAAGTCTGCTGCACATGAAATGATCTTTCCTTTGAATCAGTTACCTTGCAACGGCAGCAAAATCATTAGCAGCTAAGCAAGTAAATAACAAAAATACAACTTGTTTTGGTGGACAACATTTGCTATTCAGAATTAGTAACATTACAGTGAACTGCTGAGCACGGAGCTGTGGCAGTCAATCATTTTTTGGTTTGACAGTTGTTCCAGATACATGATACATACCCTCTCGGGGGTTTTGCGTGAGTAAGAACCGTGCTGACTAGTTTGTCACTGAGGACAGTGGGAGTTTTTTCTAGGCAGGAGCTGGGTAGACACTTTATGCTTTGACTCACTAGGTACATCACTCCTCCAGACTTCAAACTACACAGGAATTGAATGGCAGTGGTCTTAGTGGTGGCAGCTCTAAAGGTGATTGCAAATAATAATAATAATAATAGAAAAGCATTACTCTTAAAAAGATAACGCAGCCAGAGAACATCCTGGTCATTTCTCCCCCAACAAAATTCTCTTCTAGAGAAGGTGAAGTAAACAGTGAGAAGAAAAAAAGGAAGGAAAACAACCAAGAACCTATTCAGGTTTGAGGAAAAAGTATTTTTGCCTTTTTTGTGGTTTTTTTTTTCCACTGAAGTATTTCTTTTCCAATGAAGATGTTAAAAATAGCTGAAAGATGTGATTTTATACACATGTACCCTATTAAACTGTTAGCAAGTGTGTTTGGATTTCATTTTCCTTTTTTTTTTACCTTTCTGAGAAATGCACTTCCTCAATCTCTGTAACTTTTTCATTTTATATAAATATTGTCCTTTTAAAGAGTACATTTTGCAAAACCACTAAGCTGTAGGGAAGAAATAAAATTGGCACAAGTGCCCTGCATGTAAAATGTCAGAACTGCATATATATTTCTTCTAAATTATCACAAACAGCATTGCATTGCTGGTGATGAGACCTGTTGCAAAAATATTTATCTTTGAAAATAAAGTAGAAAATTTTGCCTGATGTATTTATATATTCCTGTAAACAAAAGATGAATGGACATGAATTTGGATAAAGCTAGAAAGCACCAATTGGTGCTGCTTCTGATTTCCCTAAGCAAGAACTTCAGTAGCCATTATGTTCTAAGCAGCCGTTTACATGAAAGATTGCAAACTAATCTTTTGTCTTCTGTAGTTTTACTCTGTTGGCAGAGAGTCTTTTCCAAGTCAGAAGGCAACTAGAAAAACTGGATGAACTGTTGACCAGACTGACTTACGATGGGGACCCTATCCCAGTCCAAAGACCTCAGCTGCTGGAAAAAGTCAACTTTCTGCTCTACAATCTTTTCCGGAAGTGCGTAAGCCATCGTCTGTGTACATAACTTTACCTGAACCAACATGAATTTATTGGCAACAATGAGATCATATTGTTAAGAAGGAAAAAAAAAAAAATTAAAAAAGGTTTGAGTCTCTGAGGATCTTAAAGACTGAGTTTCCTATATAAAAAGTACGTACAGCTGCCACCAAAATCCCTAGAAGCTGAAGGTACCAGCCAGCTTCTCAGGTGTAGTAGTTAAGGGTTTGTGGTCAAGTTCCATCTCTAGATGAACACACAAAATCCACTTATTTCAGTAGGAGTCACATACATACTGATGAAAAAACGTTGGGATTTGGGTTTGTTTGTTTGTTTGTTTCTTGGTTTTCTGGTTTTGTTTTTTTAAGTAAAGTGGCAGGTGCTAGTTTGTTCCTTGTCTTTCCTTTTCCCCAAGACATTCTATTTGTATATAAAATACTATCATCATTCCCTTGCCATTTATTAGAGATATACTACAAGTGACTATCTGAAAGCAAAACATGGTCAATTGTTTTTTTATAAAAAATTTAAAAAGATAAAATGATTGTTAAATTTCACCAGAGCCAGGCTCGGTGTATTTATACTCTATTTTATGGTTCTGATAAAACTCTTGGTTTTCTAGACTTTTATCAGCCTGGTATTTTAGGACTATGGAATTTGGTTTGGTTTGATTTTTAATGTATTCCAAATATCTGTGTCTTATGGGAACAATTCAACTGTAAGTTAGACCAGTGGATCGTTTTGAGAACTGAGTGTTGGAATACATACCTCCCACTTCAGCACCTGTAAAGAAATAAATCTCTGAGATAACAGCACTTTTTTTCCCTAATACAGCTGTTTATGCATACTCCTAAAAATCTATTTGTTTTACTTCTTTTCACACAGTTCATTTGTGGTTGAAAGGCAGCCCTGCATGCCAACGCATCCCCAGAGGCCAATGGTTCTTAAAACGTTGATACAGTTCACTGTTAAATTAAGGTAAGGATAGGAAATCTGACATAAATTCCTTCATTTGTGTACTGCATTTTGTCCTAGGAGACTGTTTCAGAGTCTAGAAAGCAAAGCAGACCAACTTGTGTTAGAGATCCTTTTGACTCCAGAGAGAGTTTTCTGGAATGGGGATATAAAGGCCACAGAATCTGTCACTCGTAATAAGTGGCAATAAAGAGTAAATCAGTGTGAGGAAGAAAGGCAGATTGTGGCCAAAAGTCCACACCTTCAAGATTCTGTATGCATTGAATTCTTGTTTTAATGTCTTTGCAAACTGAAGTAAATAATGATCCACATCATACAAGCCAACATCAGAATACTCAGAGCCACTTTTGCATGTAGGGAAGAAAAACTTCTGCATTTTGGGGGGCTCTGGTGAATCATTGACAAGCTATCTCACTCCCACTACCTCCTTGCCTGACTTTGTGAAACGGGCAAAGATAGGAGAGGAACTCGCATCTCATTTCCACCTTGCAGCAAAAAGAATGCATGGAGGGTTGGGGGATGGAAAGATTATGTGAAAGAAAGTACATCTACGGTGCAGTCACAGATTATACGCATCCATCTCTTAATTATTACCTCTTAGTTGTCTCTCTAGCCATTCCCTCAAACTCGTACTAACTTTTCCACGTACTTGCAGGGAGGGTAGAATACCTGCCACTGGAACAGCTCAGCCCCTCTGAGTATACAACCCTGTAAACCATGATATAATCCTAGAGGCCTAATTTTTTTTCAGATTATAATAATTTCAGATACTTTTGTGTGGAGCTACTGGTCTCTAATATCTTCTGGTCAGAAACCTATTCTGTTAAAATTCACTTTTACATTTTCTGTTTTGAAGGTTGCTAATTAAATTGCCAGAGCTAAACTACCAGATCAGAGTGAAAGCAACTATTGACAAGTAAGAAATTTTAAAGACATTCTCTCTCTCCCTACAGAGACAACACAGGTTTTTCAGTTGCTACCCTATCTCATTTAGAAGTTGATCTAAAAGGAAAAAAAAAAAAAGAAAAAGAAAAAACCCCCAAACTCCCAAAAAGAAACCCAGTTAAAACATCAGGGTAATGCTTTTTTTTTTTAACATGGAAGACTTCTTGTCTTTTTTTAAAAAAAGCTTCTATTTCTAATTGATACTTCAAACTGGAGGCGAGAAGTCCATTTAAGATTTCTTCCAAGACTCAGATGAAATTCAGCAGTCTGAAATAGTAGCATCACACAAAAACTTTAAATCAGTGTATTGCATTTATGGGATAGTGAGCTTTGAAATAGCACTTATCTGCTTGTGTTAATAGGCCCAGTACTTCCAATGCAGCTGCTCCAAGTAGTACATGAAGCTTGTGCTTGAAAAGCTGGTGCTGTAATTAGTAACTACAGAGCTTAGAGAGTTTCACCCCTGCCTGAAATTAAGACTACTATATAAACTCCTTCTTTCTAAGGGGTTTGGTACCTTGATACCCTCATATCATTCCAATGACAGAAAAAAAAAAACCTAGATGAAATACACTACTTGCATCTGGCCAGTACAAATTTCAGTTCTTTATTTTAAAAATTGCAGTTGTATTGGTATTTAACATGGTAAAAATTGACCACCTCAAGATAAGTTTCTCAGTGCAAGTATGGCTTACACATTTACTGATTCACAATCTGTTTCCTCTCCCTGCCCCTCTTCTATTTTAGGAATGTTTCAACTGTAAGGTAAGAAAATAAAATATCAGATTTCTTAATTTATCCAATACGATATTATTTGAGTATGTAAATGTAATGTCCTCCATAGTAATCGTAGATTTGTTCTGTGTGGAACACACGTGAAAGCAATGAACATGGATGAATCCGCAAATGGAAGCCTGTCAGTAGAATTTCGACATTTGGTAAGTTTGACTGCTTTTTTCCTGTCATGCACCTCTGGTAAAGAAATAAAGGAGTCTTTAAAAACTATGCAGGGAGAACTGTATTACTGTCAAGTCTACACTCATTTTCTTTTGCCTTATACAGAAAGTTTACTCCTAGAGCTTCTTTATCCCATTCCATACTTTTTCCATTCCCTAAAATAAGACTATATATTTTCACAGAAATGACAAAGCAAATCCCAATTAATGCCAGAAAAGGATAAGACTAATCATGCTGAATTACAGAGCTTCTCAGGAACTGAGTTTTGTTAAAAAAACCCAAACCAAACAAAAACCCAAACCCAAACCACACCACCACTGTCTTAGGAGAAATATATAATGGAACGCTTTAGATCTGGTTGAAATTAATGCCTGTAATAACTGTCCTTTGAGAGACTATAGTACTGCTTCTGTAACTTCTCTAATATCCCAGTGAATCATGCTAGACTAGACTCCCTCACCTATGGAATTGTTTTTTGCTTAACTACAGATGCAGTGCATCAGTGTAGTTTTGCAAAAGGAGATCATCTTCAGTGCTTTTCTGTATTATACACTTTGTGAGCACTCTTAATGCTTTGTTATATTAACTTAGTTTCTTTAAAAATTCTTTGAAAATATCAAAAGACTATTCACTGAATAGGCTTTTCAAGGCATAGTGTCAGAGCCTTCATTACAGTGTATTTGTATATTGTAAACAAAACCTTATTATACTAAGAACATCATGGCTACAAGTGATGGTCTTTTTATGTACTTCTATCTGTAGTTTCTTTGCCACATAAGTACTGTTTTGCTTTATACAGCAACCCAAAGAAATGAAATCAAGTGCTGGAAGCAAAGGAAATGAGGTTTGTGCATTTTTGTTTTACATGATATTTTTGATTACTCTCACAAGTATTTCAGATTAGATTTTATTTAAATCAAAGAGCAACGATATGCTGTTAGATTTTGAAATATCCTTATATTAAGTATAGGACCAATTATCACATGATAATAGAAGTAGCTAACAAGAACTTTTCAGAAGTACTCAGAAATTTCAATTACATCCCTCAAATTTGTGTATAAAAACATTACAATAGAAAGTAGGAAGCAGTAATCTGAATGTACACACTCATCTTCAAGGCCACCTTTTTAGTTGTTTACATTTTGAAAAAAATAAGCTTTTTGAGTTTTTTGCTGACACAATTTTACCTATAGGAACAGTTCTTTAAATATATATCTGTTGGCCAAGTTTACAGCTGAAGTAAGGGTATAATTATATTTGCATCAAAGAAGTTTGCGTGCCTCAAGCAGGACCAGAAGTGTGCTTAAGTTTACCAGGACTCATCCGAATCTGGTCGTAGGTTCCCCTCTTGTGGTGACACTGTACTATGACAGGGTAGCCCTAAGAAGCCAGCAGGTAACTTTGTGGCAGAGACAGGCACATACCACCTGGCACGTAAGGTGAAAAGGCATTAATGGCAAGTGCTTGCTTCCGAGTGGAGGAGCTTAAAATCCACACATTCTTGCCTTGCGGAGAACAGAAATCAGAAGCCTTCACATCGGCGCTAATCCACACCCGGAACACCGTGCCCCTGTGTTCACCTGTACTGTAGAGCACCTTCCATCCCTGTGTCACCCTCCAGCACCCCTCGCATCCAGACCACCAGTGCTTCTTCCCCTGCCCAGCTCCTCGCCATCTGCACAGCTCTACCCTACATCCTCCTTCTCAGCTCTGGCTTCCTACAAACCACGATTCCCCCGAGTGCCACAGACAAAATCAGAATCACAGGCAAGAAAGTTACTGCCTTCATTCATTCACCTGCTGCATCACTGGCGGGAGAGGAAAGGAGAACCGCCCCAGCAGGGGAGAAAGCAGGATGCCCTCATCCAGCAACCGGAGGCAGTATGCAGGGAAGGGAAAGGCACACGAACTCCAGGGTGGCTGTGGACCATGACCGTAAATTTAGCATTGCTATTTAACAGCAAAAATCTGCGGATAAATCTCTGCCCGAAGCAAGGGCCAGAAGCTTGCAGCCAATGATGCAGCCTCTGACGACGCCACGGGAACAATTAGTGTTTCCCAAGGTAACTGAAGCCATAGGATGCTTCTATGAATGCCACCTACTTACCTAGGGAGTGAAATACCTTAAACCACTATAGGCTATCTCTGCGCCAGTGTAACTTTTTTGCACAGTAAAAGCACTGAGGGCAAAGCTGTATTGGTATTGGCAAGTTAAAAAAAAAAAAAAAAAAAATCACTCTCATCATGGCCCAAATAGATGTAGTTATACAAGCACAAAAGTTATTACAAGTAGTCTTTGAGTGCACAGCAAAAGTGTGATCGACAAAGAGAATTTTAACCAAAAGCCTAAAGCAGAAGATACTTGCACACGCTTCACACGGTGTTTCTGAACAGAGTAACTCGCAACCTGATTAGCAAGACTGAAACTCAAGGCTCGCCTCCCAATTACTTTGCTATTTACAAAGTCATTTGCATCAAGACAAGCAAATGCAAAAATGTGGGTGTAAAAATGTTGGTGCTCTACTTTTGGTAGCATTTTACTCCCACTTTCACATGTGCCTTTATCACTATTTAAAACATAGGACTGTGGAGAATTAGGACAGGTGAGCTGTGACATGATTCACTGCTAACTGCTTTCCTCAAACAGAGCTTCTTGGTCAAATCACAGTCTGTGAATTCATTACTGACATGAACAAGGTTTTTTTTATTAACAGCAATTTGGTCTGTTATAGGATGTTTAGTAAGCTGGGAGTGTAGTTGTTAAGTATGAATTGCCTTGTAAAAAAACAGTGGAAGCTCTCTGTATTTGAGATTTCTCCTTTCATGTAGATATACGTTTTTGACTAGATTATTTTTCCATGAGACAAATTTAAGTTTTTTCAAAATCGTAACAGGGGGCAGGGGGGGAGAAGGGGAGTTTCACCAACCCTTTTCAGCTTTGTGTCAGCAATATAGGTTGAGCTGGATTGATTCTGGATTGATTCTACCTGTATTAAAACATTTGAGCTCATTTGATGGAGGAGGAGTATTTCATGTAAAAGCCTTCAGCTCTAAGCTGGATTTTCCTTTTGTAAGGCAGATTTATTATTCAGATGCCAGAGGATCTCCTGTGGTCTCAATCCCTCATTTATACCATATTTTTTTGTTGCAGTGGCCTGTACGTCTCCTGGAGGAGGCGCTCCATGGGAAAGATAAGGCCATGAGGCACTTTCCCAAGGAATATTTATTTTACATTGACAAAGTGGAGTAATTCAGCAAATCAAAGCATTTTGAATTGGGATTTTTGATTTTGGTCCTTTTTTTAGAAGGTCTGACAAAACAAATATGTCATGGGGAGGAGAAAAACAACAACAAAAAAAACCCAGGAAAAGGACAAATAGATTTTTATACTTTGGCTTCTGAGGATGGAAACGTATTTTAAAAGATCTGTTTCACAAGGGGCAGAGATTTGGATATTTACAGAGCTATGCTGGTTTGTAATCAAAACAAAATGCTTGTACTGCAAACTTTAATCAACTATGACACAGATTTTCTTTTTTTTCTTTCCACCCAAGGAAAGCTTGGGTTTTTAAATACCAGATTTACTTTGGATTAATGATTTAGGCCTCTGCTCCTTCAACTAGTACCATCTAAGTATATTTACAACCAACCAGTGTTCCCAGATGACGGTCTAATTGTCATTAAAGCTGTGGCTTTTTGTTTCATTTCTAGTTTGTTTCTCCTTGAAGTTTAACATCTCTGATTAAACTGGAACTGTCAATCATTAAAGAAACTTTAGGAAAAGGAAAGTTGGAGACTGTCTTTATCAAAAGATAACCTGTTAACTTTTTCTGTGCAAAGCTCTGTTTAAAAGCACTATTTTAGAAAAGGTTAAAAGCAAAAGTTAAAAGTTTAGCAGTATTGCTTTAACAACGCAAAGTTGGGGTGTTTTTTTTAATTTTTGATTCATCAGAAAAAACCACCAGACTTCTGGACTAATTTAATGTCAGAGTTTAAAAAATAAATTGTTTCCTTCACTTCCTTCTTTTCCTGCTCTACTCACATATTTGATATGTGTTTTCTTTCCAAGTTGTGTAATCTCAGCAGTTGGATCACTAAAACAGTGCTAAATGCCAACTGTGCATTCACAGTTTTATAACTTACTCCTTCAGGGCCCTCACATGGTGACCGAGGAACTGCACTCCATCAGCTTTGAAACACAGGTCTGCCTGTATGGATTGACTATAAATTTGGAAGTGAGTATTCTAGCCAGATTTTCTGGGGCAAGAATAAAAGGCATTTTGCAGCAGCTTATAGAAGAACCACCACGTTGGGCCAGACCACAGGTCTGTCTACCCTAGATGCCATCTTCAGCAGTAACCATAAGCAGACGCAAGATTTCCAGAACTTCTGGACAGAAGTATACGCTTCGGGAAGGAAGAGGGGGCTAAAAAAACCAAAGCATAATGCAGCGCTAACACTTTTCTCCGCAGCATTTACACACTGCATTCATTCTTTCCACCAGACCAGCTCTTTGCCTGTGGTGATGATTTCCAATGTCAGCCAACTACCCAATGCATGGGCTTCTATTATTTGGTACAATTTGTCAACCAACGATCCTCAGGTAGGTCTTCAGTATGCAAGTACTGACTTTTGGCATTTTCACATTTCTATTATTTGGTTAACAAATATCTTAATTATAAAAAGGCTCTGTTTCCCTCTTAAACTGGCCTTATTTTCTTCACATACACTGTTATCAACATCATACTTTAATGTTGTTCACTTTATCTTTTGTTCCCTGCGCAGATACAAAACCATATGCACACTCAGCCTTCCTTTTTGTAGGCTAAAGTAGTAGTTCTTAAACTAAGGAAGGGTCATAGCCCTTCTCCACAAATTTTCTAGTTTGAATTTGTCTTTTTTGGATGCGGATGACCAAAACTTACATGGTATAAAATAATTCTACTAGTACAATTCAAAACTGTCAAAGTAGGGTATAGGTGGGTCTATAATGTACTTAAGTGTTGCTTTCCCTCATGCATTTTATAGAAGCTAGTGCTTTCTCTGGAGAAGATCATTAAGTGTCAGGTAGCATCTTCTAGTGGCTCTAACCATGAGCAAAAGAAGAATCATTCTTTCTCCAGCTCCCACTGACTCAGCACGTATTTTAGATTCAGGCACTGTCAATGTGTTTGCAGACTGTAGAATAGCTCTTAGGCTTTCAGTCGGGGATTAGTGGCAGTCAGATAGATGTTTGGAGGAGAGAAAGGGTAAGACAGTTTACCACAGAGTGCCCCTGAGGGCAATGGCAGGCCAGCTGACCAGCAGCCTGGGCTTCATTATCACCCTGTGATACTCCAAAGAGTTTTTGCACAGCCTTCAGCATGTTCATTGCATGTACAGTCCAGAAACCAAATGAAAAACTAAGATGAGTCAAACAATTCAATGTATCACTATACGAGTATGTAATGGTTTAAGATTTCCATGCACCAAACATACTAAAGTATAGTGGGGATATCTGCATTTATAGGACAGGATTTAAGCATATTTTCACTGTCTTAACATACGATACTGTCAGAAGCACAGCAAGGTATTTTATCATCCACACAGATTCTCGCTCTCTGTAAGAGTCTCCCCCTGCAACTCTGCTCAGGCACCCAAGTGGACCTTTTTGGGTGGCTGCAGGTGAGAGGGCCAGCACTTACTTATGCTCTGCACACCTCATTTTTAACACTTCTGGATTCTGCTTGAGTACTTGGCAGCCTTCTTTTACAGGCTGCAGTGTATTCCATGGTTGCTAGCTGTCTAAACAAAGCGCTAATTCTGTTGCAGAATTTGTCTTTCTTCAACAATCCCCCTGCTGCCACTTTAAGTCAGCTCTTAGAAGTACTGAGCTGGCAATTTTCATCGTATGTCGGTCGTGGACTCAATTCCGAGCAACTCAACATGCTGGCAGAGAAACTTATGGGTAAGATTGTAGAAATCATAGAATCATAGAATCCTAGTTTGGAAGGGACTTCAAGGATTATCTGGTCCAACCTTTCTAGGTGAGAGCACAGTCTAGACAAGATGGCCCAGCACCCTGTCCAGCTGAGTCTTAAAAGTGTCCAATGTGGCGGAGTCAACCACTTCCCTGGGGAGATTATTCCAATGGTTGACTGTTCTCATCATGAAAAATGTCCTTCTCACGTCCAATCAGATATACAGATTTCATTTGCTTCTGGGCTCTTATATTTGATAATTACAGGTAATGACTTCAAGCATGACCTCCACTTCCAGGGCTGACTTCAGAAATGGCACAATGACATTTTTTTCTTTAAAGAAAAGCACATGTCAGCTTATTCTTATGACAAAGTGATTCAACTTCTGAACTTTCAGGCTGCTAACTGAAGAAAGAGGGCATCAGAGTCACGCAGAACTGTGATGTTATTTTGTTTCCTTAGCAAGTAATTATCTCATGCATCTGAAATCAAAAGGAAGTCTTTTTGCTTGCTTATGGGGTTTGGTTTGGGTTTTGTTTCATTTTAACTACCCATCCTTGCGGGTCTGTTTAGTTCTGGGACTCATCTTTCACTGGTGACAGCGCAGCAAAGAGGCCCTGTAACTTCAGCAAGATGAACTGTTGAACACTTTGATCTGATTGTCCCCCAGGAGGGAGAGGCCTTGGGAAGGCTGGCAGAAGAAAAAAAAGCTTTATCTGTTTCTGGAGAAGAAACAATTATAAAATATCTTGTGAGGTCTAAGAAACTCCAGGCTGAGGGTGTAACGATACCTCTACTGTCGGGCAAGAACAGAAGCATTTGTCAAAGACGGGGGGGAATCTTTGCTTTTATTGCTTTGAAAGCTGGGAAACAAAGACTGGTTTCCTTGGGTAACAGTCACTTTTTCTGATGGTTTCTTGGAGATTCTTGCTTAGTGGAGGTAGCGGTGCCATTGTAAATCAGCAAAAATCATAAGAAAGAAAAAATAAATTTTCTTAAAACATGGAAGCTCACGACAGAATGAAGGCCAATAGAAGTAACACGCAGGCTAAACTGAAACCGAGCACACGGTGTTGCAGAAACACAGTCCCTGACTACTTTAGGCAGTAATTCGCCAAACTACCATTATCAGCTGCTTCAAAAGGACACAGAAAAGCTGATCTACAGTCCCTTATAGCATCCCTCTCAATACCTCCCCAAGTCTCAATGTACTGTACTTCTCCCCCCACCCCAACTATACAGATATCAAGCTATATCTATTTCAAAACTCCAGAAAAATAGGCTCACCATTTTATTCTTTTTTGCTCTCAGGGCAACAAGTCAGTTACAACGATTACCAACTATCCTGGGCAAAATTCTGCAAGGTACAGTTCTGAAAGTAAAACTAGACTCTTCTTTCTTTTAACGCCAGCATGCACGCCCAACTCTGTCCCTCTGATGCTACTGATCAGATTCCTACTTGCCATATATGGGACTTGTAGCCCAGCACAATCACATTCATTGTAAAAGTTTATCTAGGAATATAGTATTTCCAGAAGTTTAAAGCTTGGGCTAAGAAATCTGCTTAGTCACATTGTTACAGAGATCACAAACTGTCATTTTAGTGTGCCCTATATATTTCTGTAAATGATCAATAGACTGTGCTATCAAAGCATACATTTTTCATAAAGCATACAGTAATTTTTTTCATATTATCATTTGTGACCTAAATTATTTCAAGTTGGTTTATATATTCAGTAACTTTGATGAGGAACAGAAAGAAGGGTAAACCCATTTTCTTCATATTAACTACATTATTTTAAAAAGTATGGAACCTTGGAAGGAAGTTCAACTTTCTTATCAGTTCTCTCAAAATGTAATTTCATAACCAGTTAGAAACAACAAATGTGATTTTTTTTCCTTGAAAAATGGGGCACTTCCAATGTATACCTTAAAAATCAATTGTTTTATGTCAGAGAGAGGCGTTACTCAAAACAACAGTTCAAGTTTGTCATTCTCGCTTGAACAAACCAAATTATTCTTAAGAAACTGAGCTAGCTATGCCATGTGGATGTTGGGTAACAACACTCTCACAATTATCTTCTTGTGCATGTTGTTTGTGTTTTGTGGTGTCTGGTTTTTTCTTGTTGTTTTTTTGGTGTTTTTTTTTTTAACCATTAGGAACACTTGCCTGGAAAGTCTTTTACCTTTTGGGTTTGGCTTGAAGCCATCCTGGACTTAATTAAAAAACACATTCTTCCTCTCTGGATTGATGGGTGAGCAACAAGGAAACAGCTGTGTATTGATCTCTCTCTGCTTTGTCTTTTTTCTTTACTAATCTCAGTTTTAGCTAAGCAGGAAAGAATTTGCAAAGAGTATAATACTTCTTGTCTCCCTCTTCCCATTTGTAACTTTCTGAAATTTTTGCCAAAGGGAACATCATCAAATCTCTTAGAAATGCAGGTTTAGATCTGTTTATCAGTTCTGTTAGTGTACAGTCAAGTACTGTGATAAATTTCATCATACTTCCTAGCACTGGGAGCTCAATGCCATATTCCACATGTAAATCACGTGAAGCTTTTGTCATAGTTTCAAGACCTTACAAAGCTTTTGTAACCAGGCTTTGAACACCTATATAAGGCTTGGCCAGATGCACTGCACAGATTGAAGCCTGTATTTTTTTCCAAAAGCAAACCCATGATTTCCTGTTACACTTCAGGTATGTAATGGGATTTGTAAGCAAAGAGAAGGAACGAATTTTGCTCAAAGACAAGACACCAGGAACGTTTTTATTAAGGTTCAGCGAAAGCAATCTGGGTGGAATTACCTTTACTTGGGTGGACCAGTTAGAAAATGGTAGGTATAATTTTAAAAAAATAATATAAACCTCAAACCCTGCAATACACCTGTAATACAGGAGCCACAGTTTCTTTGGTTTGAAAAGTAAAACTCACATGTATCATGTCTTAGTATGGTTTTGGGCAAGATACAAGTATCATGATAACTGTAACACAAGCCCAAACTCTGAAAGTCTACCTCTCAGTTCTTTGTATTAACTATGTAAGTTCATTGCGAGGTGTACCTGCTTACTGCAGGCTTTAAATTTCTTTCCACGTGTGCACAAAGTATAACTTGAAAGATATTAACATTGGTATAAACAGGTAAAACCTACACCAGGGTAAACTGCAAAAGAAAGGCAAAAATACATTCCCACTGCAGATGCAGATCTGCCAGTTATCAGCAGTTACAGTGCCTTTGTATTTTTACAGGAGATGTAACGTTTCATTCAGTGGAACCCTATAACAAAGGTCGCTTATCTGCACTACCCTTTGCTGACATACTGCGCGATTACAAAGTTATTATGGCAGACAACGTTCCTGAAAACCCTCTGAAGTATCTGTATCCAGACATTCCCAAAGATAAGGCCTTCGGCAAACACTACAGCTGTCAGCCAAATGAAGGTTGGGCTCCATTTCTGTATTTACCCGTTCTGCAAAGCAGCTGCAAAGTCAAGAGGCAATTTGAGGAACTGGGGGGGGGGGGGGGGGGGGGAAGGGGAAAGGAACAGATTAAGATGCCTCCTTTAATCAGCATCTTTAAGAGAACTGTTTTAACGTGTGTCTATCATTTAGACAGCTTTGTTTTGCAAATATATCCTTGGTCTTAGAGGTCACATCAGAGGCAATGACAACAATATTTAAAAGAAGCTAAAAAATAGATCTTAGTGTAGAAAGAGTCAAATACTACAATTTTTTTCCTGGCTGATGCATTACAAAATTCAGCACTCAGGTGTTCAAAAGAGACGAAACTGAAAGTTTTGTAACTGTGTAACACTATAGCATCCTGTCTCTAATTTCAAGGAATTCTGTATTTTCCAAGCAGCTTGGAAGACCAGATTTATTCCGGCAGTATAATCCCTGGCAACTGCAAAGGAAATTACAAAAAAGCTAGTCAAGAATGGCTCCAGATATGTTCAGGCCCATTCTCTCTCTTGTCCAAGTTATAAGTCAGGTCATTTTTAGATCAGACTCGCGCTCTCAAAAAAGCCCTCAAAGCTTTGATTTATTTAATAGATAATACACATTCTTCTGGACTTTCAGTATAAAAGCTTACATTCCATTTGAATTCAAATTCCTGCACGACTCAAAAATATTTGGAGACTACAAGTATTTTTCCTCTTCATTTCAATTCAGTGGACTTTGCCTAATGTTCCAATCCTCTAAAAACTTATGTATATGCTTAATTTCATGCAAAAGACATTGCTGAAGCTGTACCTGTAGAGATAGAGCTCCATGCAAACGTTTGCAGAACTGAAATCTGGAGGCTCAGAAGTACCAAGCTTGTAGAGTTACAGTATATTTGCTTTTGAAGCCCTAACGAGATCTCTTTCATCGGTTGCTGTATTATATTGTGGGATGGCAATTCATATCGAGGAAGCACAGCCAATTATGTGACTAAGACCTGAACTCAAAGACTAATCTCAGGAATTCCCCTCATTTTTATGGCTGCTTATTTAAGCATAAACAGGGACATTTCTTTTTTAACATATTATGGTCTGCAGCATTTAAAGCAGGTAATAAATTTCAAATAAATAATAAAATTACTAGGCAATGGTTAATTTCTCTAATATTGATTTTTAGTCTCAAAGCCCTCAGATGGAGGAGGCAAAGGTTATGTTCCTTCTGTATTTATCCCAGTCTCCAAAATGTAAGTACCCTTAAAAATGTATTACACTTAAAATGTTATTTTTATTACATTTACATACTGTTTCAAAGTTTTCCCTGCCTCCCTTCCCCCATTCAAATAGTTTGGGATAGCAACACGTTGCCTGTTTCCATTTGGCTAAGGACTGCTAAAGACAAGAAAGGGAAGTAAAGAACTTCACTTCTACAGTATTTTTCTACCCATGTGGTAAAACATTTGTAAAAATTGAATGCAGACGTTATGGTACTCTGATCTACTCATCTTTCACTGTGTCCTTTTTCTCTCCAGCAGCTAACATTACAGGGTGAGGTTTATTCTCTTTTTCTCCTACATTTTTAAACATACACCAGGTTATTGGCATGTGCTTACAGAGCCACCACCAAGCCAAGTACAGGCTTAACTAATTTAATCAGCATTCACCCTACTCCACTGCTATGCATCAAGTTAGAGGGATTTAGGTTGCTTTTAAGATTATTTTTGTGGTTTTTTTTTTTTTTAAGCTTAAATGATTCTACAGATCCACATTCTCCATCAGATCTTCTTCCAATGTCTCCAAGTGTTTATGCTGTGCTGAGAGAACACCTGAGTCCCACAGTGATCGAAACTGCCGTATGTTGTAAATTTCTTCATTCCTAAGTTAATACTAAGCAATCAGGACATGTACAACAGATGCTGGTTATGAAAAGGCTGCTTGTACAATTATGAAAAAATTACAGCTCTTTCATCACTTGTTCTATTACATTCTGAAACAATGGTGCAGACATTTCCTATTCTAAATGGGACAAGATGCTGTAAGCATACTTGGAAGCACTGTGTTGTGTGAAATTGTCATGGTTCACTGGCCAGCGTGTCAGAATGTCATAATGGAAAGATCCCAGAGTTCTTGCACAAACAAAACCTTTACACTGACAAATACATAACAATTATACAAGTTCTGTAGATAGGACAAAGGACTTGACTTGCTCAGGGAAGCTGCACAAGGAACATAAAAATTTCCGGTTTGGCAAACTTGCACAATTTTTCAGTGCTGCAAGTTTCTACACGAGGTACCAAAGTGAGAAATTAAAAGTCAACTAAAACATTTTTAGCAAATAAAACTAATATTCACTAAATATATAGAAAGACTGGGGAAACACTGTACCAATGTCCTATTAAAAATATTTTCCTCTTTTACCTACTAACTAGAAATTATGTTCTGAATCATCGTGGCTTAGAGTACTTAGAGCACTGATGTTTATCCACTGGGGATTTGTCCAGCAGACTTCTACCAGAAAACACAGCAGTGGTTTGGCTTTAACAGCGTTAAAAGAAAACATCCTTCTTTAATACTAGCTCCTAGTTCTCTGTATGTTCAATGATTTATGATCTTCAGTTATGTATTTAAAAGCCTGTCAACTCCCCTTCAAATGCCTCCCTGCAAACACTCCTCCTCACCCACAAACAGAACAAAACTAAATTAGGATCCTGACTGTCAATGATTAGAAGCACAGTTAAACTTTAAATACAAATAGAGGAGCTCTTTAATATACAAGAAGCTGAAGATCTGCTCAAGAGCAAAATACCTTGTTTTGCTTCCTCACCTTTTTCTCTGATAGTGCTCATGACAAACTAGTCCTTCAGCTAAAATTGGAATACTGGCTTGAATGAAAATCCTGGTTAAAACCTACCAAACCCAATCTGAGACATGTCCCCGCTCATTTGTTGTTTGGGTTACACATATGAAAACAGTTCTGACCCTCTAAAATGCAAACTACGTACGCATTTTCATTTCCCAAAGTTTCGGCAGCAAAAACTTGGCTTCACTTTTGCTTATCATCAGGCTGCAAACGCTTTTGATTACTTTTAGCATGAACAGTAATTCTCAAACCAGCTCTGTCCAGAGCTCCAAACCAGCTGCCATCTCTTCGGGTTATAACTGCACAAAAAGAATGTGTCTGGTGATAAATTGGGAGAGTCAAACACAATCATGCTGCAGTTTTTAAGGGTACTAGAGAAGTCATTCAGTGCTGCTAGATGGTAGGTGGATTTCTGGAGGCTCTTGCTAGAAATGTTTTCATGTCCTGCTAGAAATTAGGGGAGAAAACAGTTTTGGAAGATTTTTAAAGAAATCCTTCATTTTCCCATTCTATTTACCATGCTAAATGGGAATGAGGAAAATGAGGCTTTTTCTTTATCATCCCAAATTCACACAACATGATCTACCCTGGGGAAGGGCTGGCTAAGTACAGTAAGCAGACAATCTGCGTTTTTAAAGCAACACTTTTCCTCCATGAGATGTCAATAAAAAGCACCATGTGAGATGTAGAAAACGAGAGTGCAATTTGCAGCAGGGAAAAATACCCTACATCTCAGTAACTCGGTCTTAGCAAGTTATACTTTCTGCAGTTTTGCTAAATTCCCTTCTATTTCCCACCTCTCCAGATTCCCCTACCCATCGGGAAAACAAAGACTCCAGTAAGAACCCTGCTATACATACCCATAGGCTGCAAGAACCACAAGAGTTAATATAAAAATACATATCATTTTTATTGCAACTGTTGCCCACAGTGTTTTCTAATAAGCTTTCCTATATTTTGTAAAGAACGAGAAACAGGATCCTCAGATCCTTACCCGTTTGCATTAGATTGTCAAAATGACACTGCAGTTACCTTGAGCCAGAGAAGGTTTCATCTGCAGCTGGTTTTGCATGAACACAGCTGTAACTGCCGTGAGACTAATCTTTTCCTTCTTTTCTTCTAGCTGAGTTCTCCTTACTCAACTGACTGAAGTTCATATACTGGAAAAATCAGTAATCGTGTGAACACTTCATGAGTTAAAGATGCAGTAAATATTTTTTTCATCATCTTTGTAAATCAGCATTTCCTGGAAATCATTATGATGTTATTCTTGGGCCCCTCTCAGTTATCAATACTATGTAAACCAAGATTCTTCTCCCTAGGGATTACAAACAGTCTCCTGCAAGTCAGAATTGCTGTCCTCACTGATAAAAGGCCAATTCTTTTCTGGCTTGGAGGTTGTTTGACTTCAGTAGGGTCCAGCAGGGATAAATTTTACTTTCAGAATCAACGGCCATAAAATTGCTGTAAACACAAGTATAAGAACAAAATGTTTTGCTTCTGAAAACAGCATGTAAGGATAACTAAAGGATACAGCATATAAGGATAACTGAAGACATTAATGTGTTTGGGGAAATTAGGATCTACTTGTTCAATAGTTTCTGTTTAATCGTCATTTTGTATACCATTGGTTTAGCTTCTATTCTAAAGCAAAGATTCTCACCCCCCTGAGTTCAAATGTCTCATAGGTGTCCAGGGTTTGCTTTTTTCCAAAGATGAGCTACCTTCAGCATAGATTTTTATCTGCCACCAGAGCAGAAGTTATGGAAGGAAGAAGGCAGGGCTGGCAAGAGAAGGGAGGTCCGGAAAGGGAACGGACACAAAGCTTGTGGTGTCAAAAAGGCTGCCTCTATTTTGCCATTGGAAGAGAGGGTTAGGAAAATGCCACCCTCTCAACAAATAGGTGTGGAAGTAAATCTGTTTGTGCGTGAAGCACTCATACTACAGCAAATACTATCAGAAAGCCTACAAAGAAAAAATGCTGATCTGACAGAGTTTGGATGCTATCTGATAAATGGGGACTGTGAAGCATGGTTTTTAAAAATAGTTACTGAAGAGCTGCAGCATTTGCTGACCACTGGGCAATTTGTGCTAAATGACAGAATATTACATGCCTGTCAGAGACTTGTTTAATAAGCAGAATAACCAGCTTTTATATAAGCGGTAAATTGCCTGTTTAAAATATTCTTTTTTTTTTTTTTTCTTTCGGGCACTGTTTAGTGCTGGGTTTGGGTTGTTTGGTTTTGTTGTTGTTTTTTTCCCCCCATTGTTATCCCTAAAAACTCTGTTAATAGAATAATAAACAGGCAATTCCAAGGCCACTGCATTTCATGTATGCAGGCTCATTCAAGACTTAATTCTTGTCTGCAGAATATATGGTTAAAGCACGCAAATTTCTTAAAATACACATGAACACTTGAGCTTTTGCACCTTACGCTCTTCTTGAGTAGGTACAAATTAGACATCTAGGATGAAAACATAACCTCCTTCCATCAGTGAGACCTGGATTTTACTTTCGTTTCTCCTTTTTTACTTACTCCTCTCACCCGTACTATTGATGTTAGTTGAAACCAAGTGAACGGAAGGAGAGTACTGAGATACTTCTGTGATACATGGGAGTAGATTTTAAATGAACATGTCTCTCTTCATTAATCTGAGTGATTCAAAGCAAGCTGCAGATAGAAGTAATTTTCTCTCTGAAAGCATCATGTATAAATAATTTTCCAGAACAACAAGAGCAACTGTGTATATAGTTTGGTAACATCTGTAATTTATATGATCAGTATGAATAAAAACAAATTTTGGCTTAAATCTGGATACCTGGACTTTTGTGGAATTTTTTCAAGATACAACAAAGAGTCTTGCCGTCTTTTTGTTGATCTCGAGTCTGAACTACAAGCAGTAACACAGACTTCTACAGCAGCGAACATTAACTTCACCTCGCATCAGCTACTGCATGGCTTTTCATTCTAACCTATTCTCACAACCTTAATACAAACAACATCGGGGGTACCCTATGCTTTTGACCATCTAACCTTCATGAGAAGTACCGTAAAAAAGGTCCAGACACGGCACGTGAATCAGTCTTCTCTCTCCTTCCTCCCTGTTCCCCACGCAATGCAGCTCTTCAAGGCTCTTAAATCTTTACTTGAACACAATATATTTGGTGTTACTGAATAGCATTGTGGGTCGGGTTTTGGCATCACCGTTTCCACTATTGTTTTACAACAGATTTTGCAAGTGATAGGATTAATGTTTAATTGAAAGGCATGTGACTTTTAATTAGTTTGCTGCTTTAAAGGAACATTGGAGTCATTTTCTAGAAGATAAGTGTATCCAGCCCAAGCTTCCTTCCATAAAAAAAGTGAGAATTTTCTCCTTATGCCGCTGTAAGAATAGGGTTCTCTACTAAAATGACGGGGGCGGCGGAGGGGTAGAAAAAACACGCTGAAAGGGATGCCTCAGATACTGCCAGAAGAAACAAAACATCTGCTTTTAGGTACTTTCACTAACTGTGCTTGTGCTTTCACTGTGCGTTGCAGCAGCAAAGTAAAAAATAACAGGGGAAAAAAGAAATCACGTAAATTGTTCTGTGCTTTGTGTCTTGCCATGTCACTGCAATGATTTTAATTAAACAAATGTAAAAATTGTCAGTTAACTTCTGCTATAGCTTTTATTTATAGCCACATTTGTATCTACTACTCAGTAGCATTTCATGCCACGAAGCTTACCCCGCAGACCTTCTACGTACTTGTTTCTTCCACAGACTAAGAACTGTCTCCTCCATCTGAGGAGAGAGAAGCATACAAAGGATACCAAAAAGGATCCAAGTATTCCGGAGACCTGCACCAAAGCCTGGACTTTTAATTCTGCTGGTCTTTGTTGCCACTTCATACACAAGAACAAACAAGACCTTGCGTGGCAAGTAGCAATACAGCGTCCTAGCAAATCAGGCTGTTGAAAGAAAGATGATATGAAGTAAGAGGGAACCTATTTATCAAAACATATTCCGTGGGAAGAAAATTCTCAACTGACAAAATGCCAGGAACGCTTAAAACTCTCAGCTGCCTGCAGTTTGTAAATATTCTTGAAGTTTCTGGAACTTTGACAGAAATCTGAGCTACAGTTTGTAAACTAACAATTGCAACTGTGTTAGTTGTACAACCCTTTAATGCACTTGCATGCCTTTCTTCCACCCATGCAATGCAGACGGTTGAGACTGTCTGCCTTCGCAGATTTTTATGCCCCTGCTATGACCTTCCAGGGGCAGCCTAATACTACACTGGCTATTTCACCAACAGGAGTTGAAAACCGGGAGATTTTCTTACTGCAAGGGTGAAAAGCACGTCGCTTTCCATTGCTTACAGTTGAGAACTGCTTTGAACCCTCGTAAGTCGTGACCGATGAAGAAAACAAGCCGCTTTTGCCTAGGTAGGGAGGGCCGGGCCGGGCCAGGCCGTCCGGTTAGCGCCGCCGGCCAGATGTCAGCCACGGCCCAGGGCCCGAAGCGGCCCCTCTCGCCTCTGAGCCCGACCAGCCCGCTCGCAGAGGGTGAACGCCAGCCTCGGAGAAGGCGAGGGAGGGCGGCGGTGGGGGGTGGGCGTGCCCGGCCGCCGCAGCTTTCGCTTTCGCCTTCCCCTCAGCAGGGCCTTTCCCCGAAGTCACGTGGTGCGGCTGTTCCCGCCTGGGCACTCCCCCTCCCGCCGCCCTAGGCGAGGCCCCGCTCCCAGAGGCAGCCGGGGACCGTCGGGCCGGCCGCGGGGAAAGGCTCCCGGAGCCGTACCTGAGAGGCGGCAGCTGGCTTGGAAGGGCGGGGGGGGGGGGGGGGGGGGGGGGGAGGGGGGGAACGGCGCCAACAGCATCGGGAGCTGCACCTCCGGGGATGAGGAGAATGCCCGGTGCCATTGAACCCATCGCTTCCTCAGGCTGGCCCCCCGCCGGCTAGCTCGCCCTCCTTGGCTGCTGCCTGGAGGTCGCCCGCTCAGCTTTACGGTTCAGTATCTGTCCTCCCGGGGCAACGGCTGTCATCTCCTAACAGCCCCCGTTCCTGACAGGGTCACTCCGCTTCCGGGGGGGGGGGGGGGAGCACGGTAACCCCATCCCCTGCCTCCCGGGCAGCCCGTCCTCCTCTTCCACCTCTTGCAGCTGCTCACGGACCCTTAAATTTCCCCCGGGGCCCCCACGCGTTTCCAGACTTCTCACGCTGCCCAGCAGCGCCAGGAGGCCCGTCCTCGGGGACGGTGCTCACCCCATTTCTGCTGCGCCAGCTGTTGCCAGCATCGCCGCGCTGCTGGGCAGCCTCTTCCCAACGGGTGCAACCTCTCTCTACGCTATACGCGCGGTGCTTCTGCTTGCAAGCCCTGCGCGGTTACTAGGGGTCGCCCGGCCGGCCGGGCAGGGACCCGGCGCGGCCCCTCGGAGTGCCCGGCGGCCCCGGCAGCGGAGGGAGGAGCGGCGGCGGCCGGGGAACTCCCCGCCTCCCCACGCGGGGGAAAGGGGGGGCAGCCCGGCGTCGCCGCGCGTCCATTGGCCGAGGCCGGGGGGCTCCGATTGGCCCCGCGGCCACCCCCCTCCCCGCCCCGCGGCTGTGCGGGTATTTCTCGGAGCAGGCGAGGGTCGCGGCGCGGGGCTGGAGCTCACCCTCGTCTCACATGTAAGTGCGAGCGGCGCGCGCGGTCGGGGGGCTTAACGGTCGTCAACGGCCACGGCGAGGAGGGGGCGGGGAAGTACAGGACGCGGCCCCGGGGAGCGCCGTCCGGCCGCCGTGGCGAGGGGAGCCGTGCGAGGTCGCCGGCGGCAGGGATGGCTGTTCCCCGCCCTTTGCTCCCGAACTGCCGCGGCGCGGTTTGGCGGCGATCAGCCGGGAAGTCGGGAGCGACACGAAGAATGGACTTGTTGGGAGGCGGCGGGGTTAAAGGTAGGTGGAGTGCAGGCAGGAAGAGAGACGGAGCTTAACGGCGGAGGACACCCCTGCAGCTAAGGCCCCTTTTCTCCAGGGATGCGTACAGACTGCCATCCCATTGCCCTTACCCAAGGGAAGGCAGGACAGCAAAATGGGTTTTCCATCCGACGCCGCTTCACTTGTCCGTTTGTCAGTAGCAGGCTGAGCCCTGTATCCCGGTACCAGTCTCTCTAATGGTTTTTCCACAAAAGGTACTAATTTCCCACTTTTTCAGCATTTCCCTGCTTGCAGCCCCAAGGACTACATTTGCTGCGTTACCATACTGCTCTGTAACCAGCTCTTTGGATCGTTCTCTGCCGCTGCTACCAAGTAGTTTCTGGTTGCTTTAAGATACAGGAAGATCGGAGTGCATCTTCACTTAAGCACTGGGGGGGGGGGGGGAAACCCACACACCAAAACACAGCCAGAAACCAGACTAACTGTATTTTGTATTTTGACAAATTTAGTATTTTGACAACTTCTTCCAGCTTTTCTCACGCATGTCATGTTTAACTGTTGGCCTTGGTACCACTACAGTGTACTCAAAATGCTGTGTTACCTGTAATCTGAATCCCATACACATCAAAATGCTCAAAGCCCTCACTTTAAGCATAATGGCATTTTTAACTCTCATTGGCTTTGCTCACATAGCGTGTGCCACTCGGCAGCCAAGGGAACGGGCATACAAACACTAATGGGATTTGGCAGGAGACAAAGGGAGCAAGGGAGGGTTTATCGGGCAGTTGATTTTGGTTAAAATATTCAGGGCATAAGACAGCCCTTCACCCTGATGCTGCCGTATTCCTTGGATAGGTCCTATCATCCTTTTTTAAAAAAGTTGCAGATGCGAGTGGCCTTGTATCTCACCACCTGTATTCTCAGCCCAGACTGTTCCTCAGACATATCTTTACATGCTATTTCTACCACAAGATGCTAACGTGCAGCCCAGTGAGGAGACAGTAACAGGTCTGCAGAGACCATATATCAGAATATACATCGGCCACTCTGTCATAGAAGTGTTACTGTACAGCATAGCTTCTGTCTGTCATATTGGTTCATTTTAAGCAACCTGTGTCTGCTGCACAGATTACTTGAATTTAGCCTGAAAATTTGGTCATGGGAGCTAAAGCATGTAAGTAGAAAAAAACATCTTTGCAATACTTCTCCATTTAAAGTAACTTGAGATCTAGTCCATTTTCAGAGCAGGCAAGTGGCAACACAAACAGCACCTGAAAAGGGACCTGTAGAGATTTCTTTGAAATTCCACTCACACTCTTGGTCATGGGGAGTACATCTGCACCAGCAAAAGGTGAAACTCAACATATAGGATCGTGATCCTGCAGAGTACAGGTATTAAACACCCGGGTCCTCATTCCCATATCTCTACTAAGAAAAAGAGTGGTAGCATTACCAGTACCCTAAGTACTGTGAAAAGGCATTCAAAGAAAAAAAAAAAAGCAAGTCTTCATAGAGAAGGGCAATTTAGCTTTGAGTTATTCTTCATGAAATAGTGCACTGTCTTAATTTGCAATTTTTTTTTATTAAAAGAAGCACAGAAGCAGCTGTATTCAGTTTTAATGATTAGCTTTCTAAAGCTGTCACACAGCTAAAAATAAAATGGTTTTGTTTGCTGGAAACACTTTTCCTTCCTACTCCCCCAATATTGCCAATGGTCATGAAAACTTCCAATGAGTTATATCTCACCAGTTCAGTCCAAATAGTACTTAAACGTTTACACTGATTATTTCCTCCCCCCCCCCAGGATGACTCAGTGGTATCAGCTACAGCAACTTGATTCCAAGTTTTTGGAGCAAGTTCACCAGCTGTATGATGACAGCTTTCCTATGGAGATCAGGCAGTACCTGGCGCAGTGGCTGGAAAACCAGGACTGGTAAGCATAGAAATTGGCCTTCAGGTTGTGCAGTAAGCAATGGTGTCATACATGCAGCAGAAGAATACTGGGGAAGCAAGCTGCTAGGTGAACCTTTACTGGTAGGATGCTTCAGTAGCTGTGTGGGTGCTATGGCCTGTGTTTCTGCCCCTCTTCAGGGCTTTCTAGAGGGGCCTGACTCCTAGAGTAACAAGCGTACTATCTCATATTTCCCTTGGTTGGTCTGTAACACAAGCGGCTGTTTTAAGACTGATCAGTTACTGCCTTGGCAGTTCAGTCTCCCGCTGTTCACAGACTTTGAACTTTCGCCAAGATTTCTGTGGAGTGTCTTCTTTTAGAAGAGTGGCACAATGTGCACCAGGTTCACTTTTAGCTTCTTGATGTGAATGGAATGAGTAAATGGGTTTGCACAGAATGTGGCAAGAATAATACAGAGGAAAGTCAAAGTTGAGAGAATAAAACTGGCTTATGTTTGAGGGTAATTCTTACTGCTTGTATATACTACATCTAGGGTTGGGGATTAAAAATAAAGTACTCCTGTATGCATTTCTTGAATGCTGTATTGAAAATGTATTTAACACAAGCATGCCTTAAATTATTCTAGGGAACATGCGGCCAACAACGTATCTTTTGCTACGGTGTTATTCCATGACCTGCTGTCACAGCTTGATGATCAATTTAGTAGATTCTTGATAGAAAACAACTTTTTGCTGCAACACAACATAAGGAAAAGCAAACGTAATCTTCAGGTATGCCTGAGTTACATGCCTATACATTTGCTTGAATTGGTTCAGTAGTGCAATCGGATGCCTCTAAGCAAACTTCTGCTAGGGATTTTTGCAGAGAATGTGTGAGAATCCTAGTTTAAAAGCCAGAATTCAAATGTTATCCTATCTTTGTTTTAATTGTCTACAGTTAGAAAGTTGCTGTTTCATTACCAGTACAGTTTCTTAAGAACTCCAGGAAAAGGAAACTTGTAGTTTGTAACATGTTTACTGTAATGTATTTGGAACGCTTACTCACATGTAGTTTCATTTACCCCATCCCTTCCCCAGCTGGTTTCCTCAATGTACTAAAAAGCTGCGATGCATAAAGAAACACAGGAAGAAATCCGTCCCATGAAACTGCAGAAGTACAGTTAATAGTAAAGGACTGGTCGTTAGACAGCACTTCCGTGCATTGCATTATACCGGCAAAGAAAAGGGCCAAAGCAATTGGTGGCGAGTGGCAGTGCAGAACATATCCTTAGTGAACTTAATTACCTTCATTAGTCAGTTCTCCCCTCCTCCCTCTAGGGCTCTATGCCAGAGGACCTTCCATAGAGTCACCTTCTCCACAGCCCATTTCCCACACAGCTAGCTTTTTCTCACCACACGTCAGTGACTAGGGGACTTGCTTTCTGAGGAGGAGAGAACATGACCAAGCAATGGAAGATCAGCAATGAGAGATCAGGCAAGAGGGCTGGTACAGCCCAGCGACCCCCTGGGGCAGCACCATCCTGCTCAATTCAGAGCATGTTTCAACTTCATACGCATGTAAAACAGTAAGCTTGAATTTGTGTCCAGCCTTGACTGTGTGTTCATAAATGGCAGCTAACATATCTCCTTTATATCACTGAGCAAGCACTGTACCTGTCAAACTAGGACAACCACCCTTCAAAAACAGCAGCTATACTTCAAATGTGCGAGAGGGTAGCTCGAGAGAGAGGGTATGAGCTCTCTCTAGGACTGTAAGGTAGTATCTCACTTCTCCCAGTAATGTCTCTGACCCTTTCCTCTTGTTTTGTGCCAAGTCCCATCTCTTCATACACTAATGAACTAAAATAGAAACTCATTCTTGGAGATGGTTGCAGCTGTCCCACTCCCTGTAGTCTTCAAGCATGCTATGACCAATGCATGCCCCGAGGCTCACACACGGTCACCTGCTAATCTTTTTGCCAGTTGGTTTACTGAAGGACAAGGAGTTATGGGTATGAACTTTAACAATAGACTGTCTCTAATGCCAGGATAACTTTCAAGAAGACCCAATACACATGGCAATGATCATCCACAGCTGTCTGAGAGAAGAGAGGAAAATACTGAACAGTGCTCAGTTGTCAAATCAGGTAACAGTCTTAGAATGTCTACTGCAGTCGTAGCTACCTTTTCCTATTATTTGGGACTGAAAGAGTGGAAGAAGACTGAAAGAGGAAACAGGCTATCCTATCCCTGCCCAACAATATGCTGCTTCTGTCTTTAATCATGAGTGAACACTAATACATACCAGCTAGACAACGTGGCTTGTTTTTGCTGTAAGAAGCATTTGGAGGGGAAATGGCCAGGAAATAGTTTTTATTCCTTGAGTGATGTAAAAGCTGTGCTTTTTTTTTAATGTTCTGTAGTATAGCCTGATGTGCTCATCAGATTTTATTACAATTTAATAATTAATGCTTGCTTTATTTGTCCAGCAAGATTTTAGCTTTTTTCTGCTGCATTTTAGTCCTGGATTTACTCTGTAATAAGCAGCTGAGCCTTGGTGCATCTCTGGACTGTCTCTCTGGGAAAATGATGCATCATTCTCTTTCCCAGTTATCTCCAGTATTTATTTCTTTTTTAAAAACCCTTTAAAATCTTCCTCATCTGTTCTCTGATTTTTCATCTTTTTGGTTTTTTTTCCTTTGCAAGAACTGTTTTGTAATAAAAAAATTCTGCAGTTGGGAAAGGCATGCAAACTATATAGCTAGATGTAATCTACTTGTGTAACAAAGTGATGACTGACCAAGCATGTTAAGTTCTGATACTGAAATACTTCCCTTTAGGGCAAGTTTTTGAGTGCTTGTTGGTGGAGTGGGAAGAGCACTCGGGCATCGGCATTCAACAAGGGGCCTAATGCAACTGCAGCTCCTCTAAAAATGTGACTCTGACAGAGCCCTTGTAGCTGCAGCACAGCTGTTCAGTTTCTGTTCTGGCTCATGACAAAGCACTCACAACTGCCTTTCCAGCATATGATATATTTGGGTGAATCAAAAAGGGAAATAAGTCCTCCTGTACTTACTGTTAGCACTAGGTACAACACCACGCCCTACCTCTGCTTTCTGGTAAATGTTCTCATTTCCCAAAGCTGACAAGATAAAATGTAGAGCAAGCACAATTATAAGCATCATAAAAACCAAAAGAGAACCCCAATGTTAGAGTATGCTCAGATTACCTTAGTAGTCTGACTTAAGTCTGTGACAGAGGACCTTTGGTAGTTTACCAAAATAAATACTTGGGATTATCTTAAGTGGAAGCATTACTCAGAGCAGCAATGCATACCTGACTGTCCCATGTTGGCAGAACAACAAGGTTCTAGCACCAGTGGTGCTGTTAATGTGTGGAATGAAAAATCCTGGTTTTCAAATTATGGCAACTCTCCCTGAGTGATGTCATGCAATAAACTTCCTGAATGATATTGAGGTCAGCTCTCAAAGAAACTATACAGAGAGCTAAAATATTCATGAATGCCCTCTAGGAAAGAAGTTTCATACCAAGTTACCCCATTTGCCTGTACACAGACCTATCTTGTTCCTGCTCTTAGCCCATTTCTCCCCATATCCTGTACGGATGAACCTAATATTTGATGTAGACATCATCCAGCCTTCAGGGTTGTTGCTTTCATGAAATACATTTAGAAGCTAAGCAAACAAAAGAATGGATTTGTGCAGAGAGTAAAACACAGAATATGCTTATAGCTTTCTATTGCTATGATGAAAAAAATGCAGAATCACCACACAACAGGCATTTTTTAATCCTTATTTCTTGTGAATTCAGCTGAACTCAATTTTTGATTATAAAACCTTAGTACGATTTATCAGAACAAGTCATGCTTCATCAGGTTGTTTGTCATAAAAGCCACCAACTTACATTCATGAAAAAACTATTTGCTATCATGGGTCACTCCAGTTTGACTTCCGTTGTTGTTCTGCTTGCTCCCCTCAGATGGAAGTTGGGAGCATACAGAACACTGTGATTGGGATGCTGGACAAACAGAAGGAGCTTGATGTGAAAGTTAAGGCTGTAAAAAACAGTGTTATAGTAAGTATAACTATTTAAAGTAGTGTTTGTTGATTCACAGATGTTGAAAAGCTTTCAGTATATAAGACTTTCTAAAATGACAAATAAAAACAACTAATGGTTTGGTTTTCGAGTCTATAACCAACCAGTGATTGTCTGAAAACAGGAAATAATTATTTGTCAGTAGCACCGTAGTACAGATTGGTATTTGACTGGTTTAGCAAGATAAAATGTTTTGTTCCTAAGTTTCAGCAATAAAAACATTTTACCCATCTGAAATACTAGCAACTGAGGAAAAAAATTAAGAAATCAATATACTGACCAATTTGTTGTTAACTAGAAGATAGATTTTTATTTAGCATATAAATGTTTATTGTCTTAACAAATACTGTCATGACAGAAAGCTTTTCTCTAAGCAATACCTAAGAATTTGAGTTTGTTTAAAATGCTGTGTGCTGTTCCAGGTTTTTCCAATTTAGCCTAGGTTCTCCTAAACCCTGTGAACTTATATGGATAGACAATGAGTGGTTTTCCATATTTTATAATTAACATATTTTAGTTTGCTGAGAAGAGGGAGGGAGAGTGAACAGAAGGCAACTAAGTCTAGGGATATTTCCTGTTAGTGAGTTCCAGGAAAAGGCATTGCTACAAAACTGCACTTCTCTGTAAAGGGCTGGCACCAGACAGTTCCTAATAATCGGTAGTCTTGCATTACATGAAAGCATTGAATAATGGCAGCCACCCTCATTTGTGCTTTATAGGATGTGGAACAAGACATCAAGACATTAGAGGATATGCAAGATGAATATGACTTTAAATGTAAAACCTTGCAGAATAGAGGTGAGTAATTTCTCAAGGACATACCTTATTGCATATAGTTTGCAAGAGTAAACTCTGCTGTATTATGTCAGGAAACTAAACCTAACAATATGTGGCCAAACTTACTGATAATGTCCCTCCTTCATTAACTCTGCTTTATGCTGAAACCTGAATTCCTGAAAATGCCTTCTCTGCCTCTGTCTGTTCTTACAAGTAAGAGAGCCTCTTTGTTAATGCAGCATTCCTTTGTCCTTTACATCCCTTTGCTACTAGCAAATCCTATAGACTCTGTGACTGTTCAGCCTTACACCCAAGTAGTTAACTTTAGGCTTCTCTTTGCCCTCTTGTATTTCACAAATGCCTTCCCACTTCAAGTTGTGTAAGCTCTTGTGTACTGAGGGAAGCACATGCAGTTGTAGTCCACGCTGGTTTTGTTATACCGATCTGTCTCTTTTTTAATGCTTTGTTCTAGATAAGGCTTCAGTTTCAAACACAAATTGGCAGTTGACTGTCCCTAAGAAGAGACATGGTCAGAAGAGCATTGAGCCACAATCTTGCTCTTTGTAGTTGGGGGCAGGTAGTACTTCCGTAAGGGCAAACAGGAACCTCTAACTTAAGGTCAGCAGGCAGCAGAGGTGGTAGTTAGGGCAATTATGTAGGATCTGTCAGCTTGGGCTGCTCTCAGGAGGCTTCGTCCTCCCTTGAACACACAATTAACTTCTGTTGCCAGGTTAAGTAATATGAGTCGCATCTGAAGTCAGCACGAGAACAAATTGCTCAGTGTGTATCTTTACACAATGTAATAATTATTTTAAAATCAGGTTCTTTCTCTAAAAGCAAGCCAACTCACATCTCAATTACTTCACTGGGATAGTGGCTTTTCCTCACATTAGTGCTTTAAGTGTAGACTCTGTCCTTTCAGAATAGGGAAAGAAGGAATTGAAAAAATCTAGGAGGCAGTAAATATGTCTTCCCTTAAGCTTTAAAGATATACTTCACTTGACATTAGCCAGGCAGGTCCTCTCCTCCCCCCAGTGTTTCCCCCACCCATACTTCATCACTCCTTCAGCCTCACCTTCACAATTTGGACTTATTTTACAGAGCATGAGCCCAACGGTGTGCCGCAGGAAGAATATAAGAAAGAACAGATGAATCTCAAGAAGATGTTTTTATCCCTGGACCTCAAGAGAAAGGTAGTGCTCAAGTTTTCTTTCAGAAGGCAACAGCACTTCATTTTGAACACGTTAATTTTCATTAGGTTGACATAAATTATATACAAGAAAACTTTTCTACTACTGTTGGTTGAACTATGATTTTATTCTTTCCATCCTGACTGACAATCTGGAATCACTGTAAGGAATTTTATTTCTCTTTTAACAACTTTTACCAGGCTCTGTCAGGTAAAGCTAGAAGAGCAATGAGAGTCATGTTCTTAAGGAAAGCACGGATTAAAAAGTTTGCAGCTATATTAAACATGCTCACTCTCATTGCAGTGCTCAAGGCTACAGCAAGCACTGGGTCATCCCAGATACACACTTGGTACATACATAGATGTGAGACTCTGGCTCTTCAGAATTCAGCAGTCCTGAATATGCTTTGCTTCTCCATTTTTTTTTTCCACTTAATCTAGCAAATACTCCAACTAAAATAAGCAGGTGTTTTTAGAAAACAGCTTCTGTTGACAGAAACAATTACTTTGAGGTCTTAGCTAATCCTATCAGTCTTGCAAAACTCTGCAAAAACAGCACTTAGTTTTCTGTATCAAGTATTTTTAATAAACAGCGTGATTTAATATTCTCTATAGGAAGTGGTGAACAAGATAGTACAGCTGCTGAACACCACAGAGCATACACAGAGTGCTCTTATTAACGAGGAGCTGGTAGAGTGGAAATACAGGCAACAGACTGCATGTATTGGTGGCCCACCCAACGCCTGTCTTGACCAGCTACAGAACTGGTAAGTCTCTAAGTCAAAAACTGCCTTGGACAGGAACTTGACACATGTTGTGAAGGAACAGCAGATCTGTGAAATATACTGATTATTTCTATTACACAGTTTCATTCTGTCACAGCATAACTACATATCATTGATTCTGTTTGCCTCACCACATTTTCCAGTGAGAAGTATTCTCTGTGCACTGCCTATTCCACAGGGACCATCACCTGGATGGTGTCTCAGCATTGTTACAACACAAAAACATGCTAAATGTAATAAGACTCTGTAATTGTAGGTTCACCATTGTTGCTGAAAGTCTACAGCAAGTTCGTCAGCAGCTCAAAAAGCTTGAGGAACTAGAACAGAAGTTTACCTATGACCCTGATCCCATCACAAAAAATAAACAAGTTCTTCAGGACCGAACATACAGTCTTTTTAAGCAACTCATCCAGAGGTAACAAACAAGAAGGGTCTTTTTGTGTTTGCATGAATAAATGGATGGAGAGCACCTTCCCTTCTGTTCCCTCAATATTTCCTGCATGCTAACTTTGCATTTTCTGAGGTTTTAAGTTTGTCAGAAACATTAAACTAAATGACATGAGTTTTACCCTACCTAGGGTTTCCACAGGTTTAGGCCCACAGAAAGTTTGTGATCAGTCATCATTTAAGTTAGCAGGAGCTATGCTACAATATGCATTAGTTACAGAATCAAACTCCTCATCTGTTAGTCCATTTCTTCCTTTAAGCTTCAGCCCTGCTAAGTTCAAGTAAATGGAGGCAAGAAGCCATCTGCACCAAGCTATGTCCAGGATAAATACACCCTGGATTCTCCAACCCTCTGTCTCTGGACACATCCTATTTGTCTCCAGCACAGAGAGGCCAGCCCTATCTCTGTACCATCTCTTATGAGCCAAGTTATTCTAGCTGTTAGTTGCCCCACATAAGATCAGACTCCAATTCTATAAACATACAGTAGACAAAAATTCATGCTGCAGAAGACTTGAAACTAGCAGATAAGAGCAGGGACTTAGATACAGTAGGTAACACACTGTGTGGGGGGCTAGAACCCAAGGTTTTGAGAGTCCCATTCAGATGCTTTGACCACTAACCTTTAATTGGAGAGCACAGGTACTGCTTTTCAATGAAGTGCAAGCAATGAAGAAGGGTTCTAGAAGTCCAGCTGCTGTTTATCTATAAGCTGCCATTTATAGTTTTCTTGCCTGTCTCCATGGAAGAGTCCAGGAAAAGTGTCCATGCTGTCTAGGACTCGGTAACAATAGAAATACTTAAGGATTTTTGTCTACACAGCACAGTATTACATAAAAGGTGCCCAAGACTGCAACAGTTTGGGGTGTATCGAGAACAGGTTAGCCTGAGGAATTTGCTTCATGGGGTTAGCTAGCCCTCATCAAATCCCCAGATAGCTCATCTAGCTCTTGGGCTCTATGTGTTGTTACATAGCATTGTCTCACAGCACTGGGAATGGCAAACAAAGCAACAGTCCTCACTTGGATTATGCTAGTTGCATCACAGTGCTTACATGCTCTTTGATTTCAGAGAGGTTTGAGGTAGCATTCTCCCTCCCCATCTATGTATTTAGGAAAAGCCAAACCTTACAAAATCACTTCATACTTGCAATATTTCTAGACCCATTGATACAAGTGAAAGAAACCAACGCACAGACTTTTCTATAGATTGAAACCAAATTAATAAAGTGTACAGTACTACTGGTAAATTACCATTCTTTTGAAGTTCACCTTTTATGTAATTTCTTATTCCTTAAAGACAACATTGATAAATCAAAGCACCTTCAATCTGTTCTTTCCATAGCTCCTTTGTGGTAGAGAGGCAGCCTTGCATGCCAACACATCCTCAGAGGCCATTAGTCCTGAAGACAGGAGTACAGTTTACAGTAAAGCTGAGGTACGTTTTCCCCTTCCCCCCTCTTGTTTTGTGGTAAGTTTTTCACGTCATTGGCTTCTACAGCCGAGAGGATTGCACGTCTTGCAGTATAGCCTCAGTGCTGAGGTCAGGAGGAAGAGGAAGAGTGCCATGTGGCAGGGGGATTTCTTCTAGCAAAGTTTAATTTCCATTTAGCTTTGACCCTTTACCAGAAGTGGGGGTATTGAGTGTACAAGAAGCACAACCAAACGGCAGAAGACACATACAGACCGCTTTATCATGTAAAAGAATAATTCATTTGCCCATCTAGTTTCCTCTCCAAATCAAGACATGGGATCAGTGTCTACAGACCTCGCTAATTTATCCTGTCACTACATCTGTGCCATCTTGTGTGGAGCAAGCTTGGAGCCTGTATGTGGCCCCAAATTGTGCAGCTTAAATATACCTGTGATAAGCAGTGCAATAGGAGAGAATCTGTTTTTTGCAATTGGAGTAATTTAAAAAAAAAAAAAACCACAACCCTTTCTCTTTCCAGATTGCTGGTGAAATTGCAGGAATTGAACTACAACTTGAAAGTGAAAGTTCTGTTTGATAAGTACGTTGCATTTTTCTCATCCCTGTGTTACGTTAGTGGTAAGCAGTCCCCGTGTTCAGAAATCCAAAAGGCAGTCGTATTTCAAGTGTTGAGTTGGCCAGGAGCAGGCTGGTTCCCCGTGACAGCAGGTACAGCCTCCCTTTTTCTTACCCATGCCCTTACTCTAAATATCTCTCTGTCATTAGAGACATGTCTGTAAGTACAGAGGGCCTCAGCATTTGCTTTAAGGGCAGGGAAGGAAATATAACAGGCTCTCCAAAATAATGACAGTGGCTGTAAGGTCATGAAAGGGGTACATGCTTTTAAGAAAGCAGGTGAGTTTTTTGTCTTCCCAGTCGAGTCTTTAGAGGGCATTCTGTTCACTTGAAACAGCTCTGGGGTCCAGAAACTTCCATGGAGTGGGGGAAAGTAAATTCTTACATGCATGTGGGAGCTGAGGCTTTGAGAAGTGCACCAGATATAATGCAACTCAGTAAAATGTGGAGCGGCAGGAAGACTGATTCAAGTGACACAAATTTATTCAAGAAGCTGTATGGTTTGAAAGCAGATTTAGAATGACAGTGTTGTATAATTTTTTTTCCTCAGAGCAAGAGTTAAAGCCTATGTAGTAAAAGAAAGGGCTTGCTTTGACTATAAAGCCCCATTGCAAAATTTGCACCTCAGTAGATAGCCTATGTAACACAATATTTATTTTGACTGCTTGAAATAATTGCCTCCTCTTCTGCACAAAAGATTCCACAGAAGCATGTTACCAGTTCTCAGCTACTAAAACAAACACACACATTTTCTGTCTGTGGCAGAATTTTAAAGAGTTTTGTCTTTTTTTTTTTATTTTTGACAGAGATGTAAGTGAGAAGAACTCAGTCAAAGGGTACGTGGCATTACAGTTTGGTATATTAATATTGGGTTCTTTTAATGAATTAGAGACCCTTAATTCTTTTCTCTCTTTGTGAAGGTTCAGGAAATTTAATATTTTGGGAACAAACACAAAAGTAATGAACATGGAAGAATCTACTAATGGAAGTCTAGCAGCAGAATTCAGGCACTTGGTAGGGGATTTTTTTCTTTTATTGACATCCATTTAATTGTGTGTGTAGAAGACATGGTAGAAAGGAGACAAATTGCTTTTGTTATTGAAGTCACTGTTTAGTTTTATTTAAGAGGAACTGTGAACATCTCTTTGTTCTTCCCTTTTTGAAATCTTTGGCCTGTTCCAGTTGAAACGTTACTGCATTTGTCACTGAAATAGGGCCAGAAAGGCAAAAGAGTATTTGCTGCCATACAGCTTATGTTGCAATGAGTTCTTTGGAGGAGAAAGAAAAAGCAGCCTGAAATGCTGTTTTGGGCCTTTCAGAGGAAGGCCCATAGGTAGGAAAGCCTAGAATAGTCTAAAGAGCTTTGAAACAGAAATAGGAAAATGGCCTAGGAGGGGGCAGCTACAAGAAATTTGGTGCCTTCAGCAAACTATACAACACTTTCAATCTGCAGATTGTGAAATAAATCAGATTGGTTTCATCATTACAACAGGAAATGAAAGAGGCAAGTCCTGAACCAGTGAACATGGAATTCTCCCTCCCTCTTTTCATTGTCCAGAACAGACACTGTTTGGAGTTTATTGTCCAATTCAGAGGGGTACTTTGATAAACCAGTATTTCATTCAATCCTTCCTGAGTTCACACTGTTTCTGTTCTTAGAAGGCCTCTTACATAAATGCATTATATCATAAGGGTGCAGTATGTATTTTCACAGATGAATAGTAAAAAGATAAAAGAATAGTAGTTACCTATAGTTTGATCTTTTGGCTTTTGCAGCTTAGAACCAAATCGGATCAGACACTAGTGCAGCAAGTTTGCATACAGTCAAACAACTAGAGTATGCAAACATTTGCATCCCCTACCACTTGCATTTGTGGCAGAGGTAAACGAGTAACAGGGGTTTTTGTTTGTTTGCAGCAACTGAAAGAACAGAAAAATGCAGGCAGCAGAACAAATGAGGTAAGAAGCACTAACTTTGTTCATAAAGGCTTTGCATAATACTAAAAAAGCATTCAGGCATTTAAGACAATGCTCTGTTTAGTAATGAGAAAAAACACACAGGATGACAGACCAATAGGAGAAGAGTTCAGTGTTTCTAGGAAACAATCCATGTAGGTGGTGTCTACAAATGAGAACTAATGCTAGAATGGTGTCCATCAGGACTCTCCCTCGTTGGTACCTAGCTTTAACAGGACTTTCTGGCAAGGACAGATTTTTCTGTGGCTTCAAGGTAGGAGCCAAAAAAAAGGTGCCTAGAGTGTAACAGTTTAGGAAGTTAGCATTGTCACTTGGCTTTGACCTGTAAACTGTTTCTGAGGTCCAGAGCAAGTAACCTTGGGCAGAAAAGGTTTCTCCCCCATAATAAATCCTTTTACCTTCCCCCAGGCAATTTTCAGTCCCTGAAAGGTTTTCTTTTTTATTACTTTTTTCTTCAAAGGGTCCTCTCATTGTAACAGAAGAACTTCACTCTCTGAGTTTTGAGACGCAGCTGTGCCAGCCAGGCTTGGTAATAGACCTAGAGGTATGTCTTAGATGAAACAGACATGGACTTAAATTCCTGTATGTCACTCATGCTGACAACATAAACTTTCTTTTTTTTCCCCCCCAAGTACTTGGTTATCAAACACTTTCAGTTATTTCAAAATAGATGAATGACACTTCACAACATCTCTGTATACACATGTACAGTGAGAATGCTATCAAATATGTGGGTAGATAAGAGTAGATGTGCTTTGCAAAATATCTGATACCTAGAGAACTTAAAACACAGGGTTTGTTATCAGTTTCCATTTATTTCAGAAGCAATATGCCATGAACTCTGTTACTATTAGTGCTATTATAACTGACACTAAGTTGAAGTCTTTATCAGACAAAAATCACCTGAGTCTTTCTAGCACTTCATTATACCAACACTTTCTCCCCTACATACAAACTTCAAATGAAAGAATTAAGACCATGCAAGCAAGGAATTACAGCGGAAACATGTTTGTGGGTAATCTAGATGAGGACTGCGGCAGGGGTACAGAATAGTCTGACATGTTTCCTTTTGTGTCCCTTTCAGACCACATCCCTTCCCATTGTTGTGATCTCAAACGTGAGCCAGCTTCCAAGTGGATGGGCTTCTATCTTATGGTTCAATATGCTGTCTACTGATCCCAAGGTATTTGCAAAAAAAGTATTAGAAATACTATGTGTAATTTTCAAGCATTGTCTGTATACAAGTGGCTGCTGCATTTTTTCCATGCATATGACTCTTAATGGCTTTCAGGTGTAGAGAAGCACAATGACTTACTTCCCCTATCCTAAACAGAGCAATGTTTGAAACCCACATAAGAATATTACACAGTGTTCAGTATATACACTACAGTGAGAAGCCAAATAAACATTCAAGAATTCAAATACAATGAGTATCTAGGAAGTCTACTCACTGGGACAAGATGTGGGCAAAGCAAAGTCCCAGAGATTGCTTTTCTTGGTGAAGAGTGCCTGTCAGAATAGCAGCCTGCTATTCCAGAGTTGTCTCGAGTAGTCTCAAGCTGACATTGAGTCTTAAATCTGCATTCTGTTTTGGCAATACACTTTTGTAAGGTCAAGTGGGATTCCAAAATTAATGTTTGTTAACTGTATATTGTATTTTTCACTTCCATTTTAGAACTTGTCCTTCTTTCTGAATCCACCTTACGCAAAGTGGTCTAAACTTTCTGAAGTTCTGAGTTGGCAGTTTTCTTCTGTAACAAAGAGAGGACTTAATGCAGATCAGCTGAGCATGCTGGGAGAGAAGCTACTTGGTATGGTCTCCTTCCATTGCTTTAAGCCTTTTGGTTCTACTGAACAAGTACATGGCCTGTTTGAATTGAAGCTGATTCTACATCTTTTCTGCAATCTATTTTAAGTTTTCATTTCCTCTCACACCTCCTCCCCCCCCCCCCAAAAAAAAAAAAAAATCACTTCATAGTAATGAAGCGTTTTCCAGTTTTCAATATTGTAGAATTTGCAAATGAATGTCAGGTCATTAAAAAAAACCAAACCCTGTAGTTCTAACTTAGGAGTTCTGTCCATTAGGGTAGTGCAAACTGGGGCTACTTCTGCCTTTTGAAGAGCTACTGAAGTAATGCACATGTTTAGTCAATCTGTGAAGTGGTTGTTTCTTGGCATTTTTTGGTTTTGTTTTGATTTTTTTTAAAATCTGTCCCATTAATTTTAACTTCATGCATGCCAGCAGCTACAGCAGGGGTTTACTCTGTCTGCATAAACACAGTTGCAATATCAAAGTGCAAACATGATGAAACAATTAAAGGGTATCAAATTGAACATCTCTCAGGCAAGAGTCCTTAGTAAAAGCCTAATCAGCCATGAGTTTTGTTTTCCAAACTCCTTGTCAGTTTGCCCCATAGGCAGAGCACTTGACACAGCTACTGAGTTTGCATAGTAGACTCCAGATAAAAATAATGTTGATTCAGTATATTCCACTAATCCTTAAGTTTCAGGAAGCATTTATATTTAAAGAGTTTTGACTTTAGTGGGTCTAAGTGGTAAGTACAGCATTCCAGTCTCTAATTCCCTTCCCCTAGTTTCTCCAGGACATAAGATCCGACAAAAAGCTTACCGATTGAATAGATTACCTTTCAGAATTCTGCAAGGAGAATAATTTTTGTTGGTCTAGTTAACCATCATGAAGACAAAGTGACCACTGACATATTTCTGTGGTCAACTTGCATTTCAGAACTTCAGAGATTCTTTATCAAGCTCTGGGAACAGTAGGGATGCCATTTTAATCATATCTCTACAGCTGGAAGTATTTCATTACTGAAAAAAATCCAGGTAGCTGAAACACTATATATTCAGGATCCCTTGGTGCAAGGGGACATAGAATCTAACAGGGTGCCAGGATACAACTTGTTTGCTGGTTTTGTGATGTGAAAGTTGACAGAATCTTGGTCTCCAACACTAGCAGCATCAGAAACAAGTTCCCTAACCCAGTTTATTTTTAGAGAGATGAGGGAAAAGTAGCTTTATTGAAGACTTTATTGAAATCTATAGCATGATCTGTATGGAAAGAATTTGGATCTGAATACAGTCAGGGTCTGCAAAGCTTTTGCTACTGGAGTCACCGCATAGGATTTTTTTTGTGGTTTTGATGTGGTTATGAAACATCATTGACATAAAAACAAGGCAGGAGAGAAATGATTGCAACAGGGATGAGAGGAGGCTGTGGTTGGGGCAGTCAAGAGTTTCTGGGGCAAAAACCTACAAGTCACCAGAATTGAGACAGGCAAGTGCTTAACCTCAGAAAGATGATGTAGGGCCTGCTGAGCTCCTACAGAAAAGCTTATGGGTTTAAGTTTTCTTGTTTTACTGGAGAAGAGATATGCAAGACTTCTGCCTCCCTCCTGGAAGCCTTTTGAAGCTGGCAAGTGTTAGCTGTAGTACAGTATATGAAGTGTCATAATGAATTTGTTACCATTACACAAGATCTGTTTAAATACTTGGTCATTCTCATGCAGTGAACTTCTCCAGAGGTTAACTCTGTAAGCTCTCCCTGCACTAGCCATGAAAATACTGCAGCCTTGCATTTCTTTTCTTAGTCCAACAGCTCAGAGCTGTAAATAAACACTCAGAACCTGGTGCTATAAGTACTTTCCTTTCAGTCTTACTTAGTAACTTATGGAACATGACTGAAGCCTATTTATTCTGTTTAGGGCCAACAAGTGGAGGATCTCATGATGGCCTTATTCCTTGGACAAGATTCTGCAAGGTATGAACTCAGTTTAAAACTGGAGATGGAAGTGGGAGCTTTGTCTTGTTCTGTTTTTTAGTGTGGTTTTTTTTCAGGGCCCTGTCTTTATCAATAGTTTACCCTAATTATTCTAGAGCTTACACAGTTGTGGGAGGTTTTGGTGGTGAGGTTAAAGTAGCAAAAGCAGGAGGAAAAAGTGCTTGTAATAGCAAGGAAGAGATGATTTTGAGCCATGTAAACTATATAGAAAAATGCATCTTTCAAACACAGCATCTTCATTATGATTAATGCAATTGCTATTAATAGAATAGTTTTCCATGTTAACTATCACAGAAAGTGTCAAAAAAACCCCCAACCAGCAAGATGAGCAATGCCTCTTTGTCATAGTGAAGGACATTTCCCAGACCAGGGGCAACTGGATTAGGGTGACGATTAGCACAGGGCAGCCAAGAGGGTCAGCATGATAGCAGAAAGCCAAATTGTGAGATTTCATAACCCTGGGTGCAGCAAGACAGGAGGACTCTTCACACTTTCTTTGTCTTTAGACCCTAAACTGGTATAGATAAACAGGAGATGACAGCAGAGAGGAGCAGACTCCAGGGGAAGAGCAAAGCTCTGGTCACCTACAAGCAGTCAAGTTCATTAATGGAGTGTCTTGTGAGGAACTGAAATCGGAGTCTGAACAGAAAGTGTCTCTAAGCTGTTCTGCTAGCCAGCCTGGTTGAAAGCCCCATGGGATGGTTTGGATGTCCAAGATCTCCAACAAGGACAGTGCCCAGGCAGGAACCAGAGCCTTTTCTCTGCTCTTAGATCAGTGTTGTTGCATGAGAAACAACTGATCAAATGTTTGTGGGTACTGTAGGCTCAGACAAGCATTTCGCTCACATTGCCTCTTGCTTTAAGGTTGAGTATATGCTTCATTCCCAATAGTTTCTGTCCTTCTGGAGTAGGGAAACAGGAAGGGGGCAGATCATAAGAGAATACGAGGATGGTGGGAAAGAAGAAAGAAGGGGAGAAAAATACAAGAACAAACAGATGCTGGAAGGATTGAGAGCTTGCTTCCTCTCCATTTAACAAAACTCATGTTTCATTATCCCTGTTCTTCCCTCTCCTACCCCTGCCTTCCCATATTCTGAATTTCAGGAAAATATAAATGATAAAAATTTCCCCTTTTGGCTGTGGATTGAGGGAATCCTGGAGCTTATTAAGAAACACCTCCTGTGTCTCTGGAATGATGGGTAAGACCTGAGTGAAGTTAAAAGATGTGGTCATTGCCTCAGACCTTTCATTTAGGCTAGCAGTTGCATCCTCAGGTTGAGAAGCTGTTTGTGCAGATACCTTGGATCCAATAAAGCCGAACTTGCAATCAGAAAAATCTGAGGCAAATGAATTCTAACAGTGAGGAAGTCCTTAATGAGGCAATTGCTTAAAGCAAAAGCATCAGATAACCAAGCTGTCCCATTGGTGTCACAGAGCAAGGCTTTGAATGTTAATTTTTTTTTGCCTCCGCTCTCGCTATAAGTAGGTTCTTTCCACACCGTAGAAGAGAGCCTCTTTTGTGTTTGACAGGAAGGACTAAAACTACAAAGTTTAAGTCATAAAATGATCATCCATCTTCAAAAAACCACACACACCAAAAACCTTCCCACAAGGAAACATTATTGTGAACCTCCTCTAGGTGGCAGCAGCCAGACTCTGAACTTCGGTATCTGCACTATGAGTCCAGAGAGTAGTCTTTACCGATTTTAACATAGTAATTAGTAAGACTGCCAGCTGGAAAACCAGTTCCATTTTCCCTTTGATACTGGTTAGTTACTTTGGAAATCAGTAATACTAGAAGCAAAAGTTAACTGCTGCCAGAAACAGGTTCAGCCAGAGTCACAATCCTGCATTTTAGGTTTAGCCATGTTAAGGCACCCAGTCAGAGGCACACTCATGGCAGAACATCCTAGTATCCCACGAGTTTGCAGGATCTACAACAGCAGGATTGCTCTGCCTAGTTTTGTTCAGCAGCAGGCTTCAAATTATTACCCCCTAGCTCCAGATGAGTTCTGCTGAAGCCTTTTATAGTACAAGCCTTGTTTCACTGCCCAAAACCTACATATTTCTTAGCTAAGCAGATTCCAGTGCAGCAGGGTCTTTTGCCACCACTACTGAAGCAGAGTTGCAGTTCTCTCTCATTTGGTGTTCCTCATCAGCATGGCTGTGTACAGAATTGGTTTTGCATGTGGCTTTGATAGTATATAGCCTTGAAGAACATTACTCATTGCTCTCGGTTATGAGAGCAATCCCCTGTTTAGGGTTTAAGAGAAAAAAGTAGTGCAAGTTAAATCCAGAAATGTAATCAAAACTAGAGACTTAGTGCTATTAGTTTTTCTTCTCTTAGCTGGCTTTGTTGGATAGTCACAGGTCTTTGTTTTCTAGGCAGGCAAAAAGGGAAACCTCTTGCAAACTGCAAAGATACTCAAGTGGGAAAGAGACAGATCTATAGTATTTGTTAGGATACAGATTCCACTTGTATAGAAAAGAACAGGTCTCAAGACCTAAAAAAAGAACAGCCTCAAGACCACTTGCCTTTCTTAATATTTGAGGGATGGGAAGGCTAAAGGTTATTATTATACACCATACAGTTGCTACCCAACAGATTTGTTACCTAAAGCATGCCATTTAAAACAAAAACCACACCCAAAACCCCCATAAAACCCCCCAAAACATGTAAAAGAGGCCAGCTTACAGCACCTGAAATTCCCAAGAAAAATCATGATTATTTAGTAGTTTTTGTGCAAAAACCACTTTTCCTTATTTAATGCACAGGACTGTAGCAGTAGTACTTTCCAAGTAGTACTCAAAACTTCATTAATCGATGGAGTATTTTGAGGAATAAGCAGCAGTGCAAAGAAATTCCTACCTTTTAAAAAAAGCCATTGGGGTTTGACCAGGTTTTGCCCTAGCGCTGGCTTGTACAACTCCCTCCACAGCACCTATTCAGACCAATCCATTTCTTAGAATTACCACACCAGCCTCCTTGCCTACACATTGGCTAAGCATAGTTGTATTTGGAGGGTTGAAATCACACAAGCTTAACAGCTCCTCTAGAAAATGTGTACAAGGAATAAAACAAAGCCCACATCTGTATGATGCAATCCAGTAGCTGGCAGACTTTGTTTCATTAGCCAAAGAGGAGAAACAACTGTTCCTTAATACGCTTTTGAAGTTAAAACTGCTAGCTGGGATCTGATGATATTGCGCACACACATAACTTCACTTCTGCTTCCACAGCCCAGTTTTGACAGGAAAAGGCAATCTCTTTTATACCAAGCTCAGAAAAATGATTGTATAAGCCACCAGGCAGAAGGAAGAGTGCCGAGAGAAGCTGTGGCAATTCATGGCTTCCACAGGGCAGCTCTAGCCTGTCAGTCCAACTGCTAACTTCATAGCCATTCACAGGACAAAGCCCTCTGGGAGGCTTTTACAAGTACTTTAGCTTTGCTAGCTAGCACAGCTTAGATTTTATGTGGAGGAGTAAACTCAGCTTTTTCTTTTCAACATTACAGCTGCATCATGGGTTTCATCAGTAAAGAGAAGGAACGTGCTTTATTGAAGGACCAGAGTCCAGGAACATTTTTACTAAGATTCAGTGAAAGCAGCAGAGAGGGAGCAATCACATTTACTTGGGTAGAAGGATCTCAAATTGGTAAGTCAGTAACAGAGAACATCTTGTCTTCAAAATATAAGCTTACATCAGAACAAGAAGCCTTCACGCTCTTCTCTTTCACACTGAGAACCAATACGATACACCACCTAAGCAGTCCCCACCCTTACAAGCAACAGGCCACAAGGCATAGCCGACACATGCCTTACTTGATGTAGTTCTTAAGCCACACACTGGATTGTTCAGTGTTTCAGCTGGGATGAGTAACACTTCCCAGGTACTCCTTCTGGCCTGGAAGTTCATTGAGGACAAACTGCCTAGGCTGTCTTCCTTGTCTCCTTAGGGCCTCTTTTAGCAAGACACCTTTAGTACATAAATACCTCCATCTTCCTCCACACCTGTTATCACCTTCCCTATCAGAGATTTCTCTCCCAAGAAAAGTTGACTACAACCACATTCAGCCCTCTGTACTATCGTTCTTTCCCACAACTTTACCTTGTGTGTTAATACTTTTCTCAAACAGCTTTCTTTAACTCATGGTCCAACACATCTTCACCACTTTCTCCCCAGGTAAACCACATATTCACTTACTTAATTTTCCTAGCAGTTCTCCTTCCTCCTATTTGCAGAAAGAGGACAGATGAAGAGCTTAGTTATTCAGTTAGCTGGGCTACTCTCTCACCCTCTTTCAAGGAAGCCTGGAGGCTTAAAAGCTGTAAAAAGATATAATCTCCCTTTTATCCAATCAGGGTTCTTCCCTTCTCATACTACTTAAATCAACCCCACCTGCCAGGATGCTGCAGCTGTTGACACTTCACTTGGATGAGCCCAAAACCTACAACAGCTGGAAGAGAAACTGCTGAACTTCCTTGAATGACTTCTTTCCCTTCACTGCCTGTATACCTGAGGCATCCAAAAATTGAGCAAAGAAAGGTGATAGTATTCAGAGCATTCAGGGAGGTATTGTCTCTCTTTATGATTCATCAGAGCCCCAAGTGGTATACTAGGCTCAAACTTCCTAATACGCAACAAGAGTTTGAATGACATAATTTGGAAGAAGATTGAAAAGGTAGCACAACTTTAATTAGTTAATTAAATATGGCAGCTAATTTCCACAGACAGGTTACCTCAGTCATTCTGAATATAAAATACACCAAGGGTCATCACTATACCCTTCCCCCATATGCCTTCCTACCCCACAAAACAATTGTGCTCCCTGTGACAGTCATTAAATATTTACCTGCAGCACAGCAGGTGTCATCCGGGTAAGCCTTTTGCTCACTTGACCTCTGAATTTGTGGAAGTGGCTGCAGCTTTTCTGGGCAATTTTAGGAAAAGCTTTGAAACCACCTTTAAGAGTTGCTGCGTTTCTCATCTGCAGAGCCCCAGTTCCATTCGGTAGAGCCATACACCAAGAAGGAGCTCTCTGCTGTTACTTTCCCTGATATCATTCGCAACTACAAAGTGATGGCAGCTGAAAACATTCCTGAAAATCCACTGAGATTTCTGTACCCAGACATACCCAAAGACAATGCCTTCGGCAAATACTACTCCAGGCCTAAGGAGGGTGAGTGCTATAAATGGCTCATACAGCGTAAGCGCGATGCTTGTTCTTGAGGTACTTGGGCACTGTATGATTTCTGTGGCATAGAAAGAAAGGGCAGTAGCTGGACTGAGTGTCTCAGCATCCTAACCCACGCTTGAATGCTGCTGAGCTGAAAAGTGAGAACAGGCACCTAAGCTTTAGTAGGTTAAGAAAAGGTCTGCTTTTAAAGAGGCACAACATGAGATCTAGTCAGATCAAAAACTGAAAACATAATTGTCACTGGCCCTTGAATTCAGCTTTCATGTAAGTCTGTGAGATATTTCAGAGAAGTAAGTTCCCACTAACAGCTGGAACCATGACTCATATTTGACTATCATCACACAGAACTGATCCTGACTGTGTGGCCCTGGCAGGATGTGTTGATACAGCTACATCAAACTTCAGGGGAGGTTTTATTCACCATTTTCTATAGGGAAAAAGCAAAAAGGAACATCTGACTAAAAAAATTGAGTAAGGTAACCATAGTGCTGTGAAATGCATGAGAGAGAGACTTGCACATTATCTGGGTCACAGGCTTTATTTTTGGTACAATAAAGACAGTAATGTGAAGTAAACTTCCTAAAAAACCCCTAAGCTTTGCTTTTCTTCTTTTTCTCCTTGAAGCACCAGAGCCTATGGATTTGGATGGTCCCAAGGGAAATGGCTACATCAAGACTGAGTTAATCTCTGTATCTGAAGTGTAAGTTTCCACAGAAATGCTGGATTTCTAGGAACTGATCATAACTTTTGGCTGTAGTTCATGTCTCTTCACAATATTTAAGGTGTAAGTGCCCCTGTCAAATCTTTCCTCTCTTTCTCTTTGAGGATCTGATCACACCACATTCCTGCAGTGCTATGTTTGAAACACCATTTTTAGATAAAAACCCTAGAAACTTGCAGGTAGTTGTACTGGCAAATAATTTCTTGACAAGCAAGTTCTTAAAGACTTGTTGGACTTGTTTGATTAGAATGTAGATCACTGAGTTGTCCCAGTTTCCATTTAAAGCCATGCTGGCTTTGCAAAGCATGGTATATTTCTTATAGGCTGGGTTTTCTTAACAAGATACCTCATTAGTGGCCCTTCTGGACTCAAGAGCCATACATGGTAGCCCAGCTGTGCCTCATTTCTTTAGTGAAGGTTTGTCCCTGCTCTTCTCCTTTTGTTAGCCACCCTTCAAGGCTCCAGTCTCCAGAAAATCTGCTCCCCATGTCTCCTGAAGAGTTTGATGAGGTGTCTCGGATGGTGGGCCCAGCAGAGATTGATACCGTGGTATGTATCACAAACCTGCCTTTTGTGGGAATGTTGAGCTGGAACTGGTTTTCCTTTTTTTTTTTCCCCTTCAAACATACATCAGACACTTAATGCAAGCTAACACTCCAGAACACGTCTCTTCAAACGCATAGGGACAGCTGGGAATCCAGAGTTAGATGGGGATTGCTATCAGTTGCTCTTCCCACTTGTTTGCAGGGAGATGAGGGTGAAGAACAGGAGAGCAAAGCTTCCAATGTGCATCTTGCAGGGGGGCGGGGGAGGGGGAAGACAGGAAGGGAGGAAGGAGGAACGCTGTACTCCTTCCTCTGGGGTCTGGGGTGGGAGGGAAGCTAGAGCAGGTATGCAGCTTGGAAGCGCTGCCCTGCCAATGCCGGCGAGGTGCTGCCTCTTCACAGAGCAGTGTTGTCCTTCCGGGATGTGCTTCAGAAAAAAATTCCAAATTAAAGTATGGTGCTCCCCCCCACCCCACCCCCACAATGGTAGTTTGATCCTAAGATGTGAATACGGTGCTATTTGGGGAGGACCTGGTTGTGCCCTGTGGTTAGCAAAGACTAGAGTACTAGGGCTTTACTCAACTTGTTAATTGGCATTTACTTTTCTCTTTGCAGATGTGTTCAGCATATTCAACTTAAAGGTTGAGCTTTTTACTGCATCATTAACACACCTGATTAGCTTATGCATCCTGCTCTGCAGTCAATGACAGTGATACACTTCAATTCTTTGGTTTCTCAGCCTGAAGGTCCAGTAGTGATTTTTAACTAATGGGAATATAAACAGCAGTCTGAGTAGCCTCCTTACATGCACTTTTTGTTTAGAAGTTCTTTGTTAAAGAACTTCCAGTTAGCGAGATACCGTGCCAGAGTGGAGGAAGAGACGAGGATAGGAATGAGAGGTCCTCAGCAACAGTGATGGGAGAAACATGCATTTTTTTGTTTAAGGGAATTAAATTTAACATTTAGAACAATTGGCTTCAAAGGAAAGCTAGTTCTTTTGCAGAGGTTCTGTTTGGAAAGCTTGCACCTTCTGCATAACTACTTCTGAAGCACTTTCAGAGCTTTGAATTCTCATCTGCATCACAGAAAGAAGAGACACACTCTGCAGGTACATGCCACACCGAATCCATGTGCTGCTCAAGTTTGTCCTGGCTTTCTCTTTTCTAAGGGCATGGCCTACTGAGATAACATAAGCCAAAAATGTTATCTGCACTGCATTTTTGCTAGTTTCTTAAGGCAAGGTCTTAAGTGTCTGCAGAACACTCATGCTGGATCCCACATGCACAGGACCTGGGCAGCCAGCTCTAGGTGGTCCTGCTTGAGCAGGGGTGGACACAGGGACCTCCAGTGGTCCCTCCAGCCACAACCTGTCTGTGGTGCAGTTGCTACTGCAGCTTCTCAACCCACTGCCATCTACTCCCAGCGCCGAGGAGGGCAGCAGCGGCCAGCGTGACCCACGGGGCTGGCAGAGCTGCTTCTCTACCATTCAGAAATGCCAGATCCATCAGCTGCGGCTCAGAAAGAAATGACTGGTTCAATTTAGCCCAGGAAGACTGATGTGCCCCCTGCAAAAACTCCGGAAAAAGAAAACCTAAAGGACCTAGAGCATATATGTATTTAAATGGAAAGCATTGCTAAATCACTTCTTTTTGGTGCCCTGTGTTACTGAGGTTATCAGTGCTACAGAGTACCACAACGGGTGACAACGCTTTAGCTTATTATAACTAGCTGAATGGGTATCTTTACTATAATATAAAAATCAAGTATTTGTTTCTTGAGCTACACCTTGTACTCATGGTCTAGCTGGAGCAGTTTGTTTTTATTGCTTTTGTACTTTGGTTTTATTGACCAGGCTTTATCCATGGCTTTGTCTTTACAGGGCCAGTAGTTCTAAAAGCAATGGTTTTTTCCCCTGGTGGAACAGTCTTTTGCCATTTTAAATAAATGGAACTGTCCACTGACACTTTTGTCCTTTCTCATGTTTTCTGGCTATATAAAGATGATGTGTCTGCCAATAGTTTACTGTACTATCTCATTTTAAACTTGGTTTGTGCAACTAAACAGTTACAGTTCTGAAGCCTAAGGCAATATAGATGCTTTTAATTCCCCACTCCGTTGCAGGTCAGTCTGCATTACACAGTTCTTAGAAGGTGGCTGTTCAAATACTTTTTTTAATTACTGCTTGTATCACATCACTGATTTTTTTTTTTCTTCTTCCCCAACCAAACTTCACTGAACTCAGCTTGAATTTCCAATTTGAGTTGATGAGTTATCCTAACTGATCTATAGCTAAACTTTGCGAGCTATGAAGCTGGCCCCCTGGTGCATCATTTTTCTGTGGAGCTATTAAGTGACGTAATCCCTTGTCTCACACGTGTCAGGCTTTTAGATTAACTACACAGCCAGAAGAATAATAAAAGGAAAGAAACTTTTGGTGAGATGAAGGCTAGCAGGAGTGAAGAGTAGGCATGAGGAAGCTAGAGCTGTTGAGGGCACTCAGCCAATCCACTAGCATTAACAAAAAACAACCAGGGAAAGGATACTGCTCTAGAAGCATAGGTTTAAAAAAAGAAAAAAAGAAAAAAAAAAGACAAAAAAAGAAAAAAGGCAGCTAGATCAGAAACACCCATTCTCACTTCCTGTAAGCTCTGCACAATGGACATGGCCAGAGTAGGTCTTCCTGGGCAGCCTTCCCCATGACTGAAGGCTTATTTCAATGTCAGTCGCACAGATAACCAACAAAAAGCACCGCCATCATCATCTTGGTATTTCCATTTATTATGCTGTAAAAAGCAACACTATCTGGATTTTATTTCTTAAAATAAATAACTTTCATTTTCAGAACCAGTGCCCAAGTCAATTAATTAATAAATAAATTCCAGAAGTACACTGCCAATAAGTACAGTCACTGATAGTCCAGCTCGGAAGCAAAGAAATCTGGTACAATACATTTTGTTCACAAAGATAGGCTAATTAATGCTAAGACTATCACAATATTTCTGAGTACAAAGCATTAAGTTAGCTTAATGATTTTTAGGTTGTGATACAGAAGAAACATATATGACATAAAAACAAAGGAGTGGGGGAATCCTCTTTGGAGCATAAGGAAGTCAGCATTTGATAAGATAACCAAAAGCTATTTACGGTAAAATCTACATGTCAGTGTCATGAATGATAAATAGCCAAACCAATGTACTGCATATATTTATATTTATAAATAACGCCATGTCTAAAGAGCTGCATCGCTGAATTGGACATTACAAAATAATGCATCTTCTCACAATGAGAAAATACTAAATCTAACCAGCAAAAATGCACCAAAGCTAAGACTGGCTAAAAGCACTCAGTATAATTCAGGAAAGCGTTAAGTTTAGGGACAGCCATGATCTTTAATGTTAACTCAGTTAAAATGCCTTCTTTTGGTTTTCTGTATATATGTGTATTGTATAATATTACACTTTTTAAAATGCCAGTTTGAGCAATGCAAATTTCAGTTAAATAAAGCTAAATCAGGTATTTTTCTGAGAAGCTGAAGGATGTTTTAATAGGGGAAAAAAAAAGTCAGATTAGCACTGAGATACAGAATACTGAACTAGAGTCCATCTGAAAATACTCCTCTGCACTAAGTTGACAGATCTGTTGCCAGAGAAAAAACGCTGCAATTTAGTTCAGGGTGCAGCAGAGAAGAGGCCTTGTGCTACTCGGTGACCAATGTGGCTCAGGAAAGAGCCAGAGGCCATTTAGTTTAGTTCTTGATCAGAACTAAGGTGGCTGGGAGACAGAAATTGAAAAGAATGGGTTAAAAGCCTTCAGAAAAACAGCTGATCTTCAGGGGGGGAAAAAAAAAAAAAAAAAAGAAGGGCAGGGGGGAAGGCAGCTTAAGAACAGTAAGATTCTTGAGAAAAAGTGTTTGATAACCATGCCAGCCAGCTTGGAAATGTGGTTTCAGGGCTTAAGACTTTCAGACTCTTCCAAGATTTCATCATCATGAGGACAGTCACCACTTGCGATGAGTATCAAGCACTTTTCCATGCGATTTGTCCTCCCTACAGGGAGGCAGTATGGCGTACGGCGAGAGACCGTGCCGGAGCGCGGGAGGATTAATTCTCAACCTCACTGACCTGCTGGGTCACTCTGAAGTTACTTCTCTGTATGCCTTAGCGTACCCATTTGCAAAAGGAGGCTAACGTGGTTCAGATCATCTTTTATAAAGTGCTTGGGCCATTCCAGAAAGCATTTGGGCATTATTTCAGGAGGATGTTGGTGCCTAAACACAGAAAATTTGAACTTTGAGACCTACTCATGACTTGTACACTATGTGCTAGGATAAAAATAGCCGTACACGCAATTCTCAAGCACGCTCTCCTTTGCCATGCGCTAAGCGATTCTTGCCTAAACTTCTTGTGCTAAAATTCTTGCCTATGCCCAACAACTGTGGTGCTTTGTGAATATCGAACCCTTAACTTCAAGTGCCTGTTCACTTCTGAGGTTTTATGCCACAGTATTGGCAGAAGCAATTGCACGTGGGGTAGGGAACTGTCGTAACATTGTACTTCTGCAAACAACAAATATCTGCATCTGTTTCCCACGACGGGGCACATGCCGAGCTGGCTTCAGCGGCAAGACAATAAAAGCCACCATTCACCACAAAAGGCATCACCTGCTTGTGCTCCTGATGCTGATGTTCCACACCAGTGGAACCCCACTGATGCAATATCCTGCTCCCTGGTTGACGTAGTGCAAGAAGAGAACATACCCAAAACTTTGGCTCATCTCCTGCTCTGCTTGTGCTGTGATTGGTTTTACGCTCCTTAAAGCTGTTTCGCTCCATCCGTGTTCCTTATTACAAGCCTAAACGAAGTCAGATTTGCATGTAATATTTGGTTTAGTTCTTTGCCATTCACAGACTGCCATTGCCCTTACTGGTTGCTGGTGCAACCGCCAAAAACACCACACATGAGCCTCAGAGGAGGTTTTTGCAGCTTGTCAAGTCTCCCTGTAGTGCAAACACACCTGTGAGGAACACAACTCCATGGAGTGGAAGCACCCACTTGCCCCAGCAATGGGGAAGTACTTCAGCAGCTGAAGGTGGAGCAAGGAGGGAGGCGAGACAAAGGGAACTGAAAGAAATGTTTCCAAGACAAAAAAACCCAAAAACCCACTAAACGCTGTTTGATGTTACAAGTCACATTCCCCTATGCCATTTGGTCAAACAAAACCTTAAAACAGATTCCCTGACTATCTCTAAGAACAAGCCTAGACTGTTGACAACTGTCACCTATATACTCTGTTGATATTTATATTATGTAAACAAGGTTGTGTGGAATTTTTTTTTTTTAAACTATTTTTTCCCAAAGATAAGTGCAGATCCTCACTTAACACACCCAGCCTAAATCTACATCAGCATCCTCAGCTTTTGAAAAACCTCACTGACGCTCATACCTGACAGTACTCTGGCTCATCTTGGCCATACTGGAAACAGAGGGCTATAGAAACAAAAAATCAGCAGAAAAATTCCTGACCACAGACTAGAGTTCACATAGAACACAAAAATAAATTAAGTAGTGCACAGTAAAGCCAACAACAGCTAAATATTTTTATACATCAATTATATGCAGCATGAGGTAATATTGCTCACATTATGGAGGGAGATTCTTAGTTGGTTTTGATTCTTTTGAGAGAGATTGGATTTGTCCTGTGCGTATAGAAACTCCTGTAACATAACACTGAAGTAACAGAGACTTCTGTAAAATATATACCACTATCAGATAGAAACACACACGCTCTTCATTACTTTATGTATACCACAATTAAATAGGTAAGTGATTTGATTCTTAGGATCTAGCTGAAGATGATTATAGTAAGCCATCTAGATTTTTATGAACCGTTCGGTTCTCCTTTCCGTTGTTGGAATCCTCTGATGGCGTGTATTGGACCTGATATTCTTGAAGAATTTTAAAAACATCATGGTGTCCAAAATGTAAAGCTTCATCCATAGGAGTGTTATTCCACCTACAGGGAGGAGCACAGTATTTCTAAGGTCAGCACGTGTGTACAGAGCCAAAAGCACCAGAAATCTAGTTCTTTACATTCTGTGGTAATAATTAAGCACATAGACCACACGGAGTTCAGTAACTGTGAAAATACTTCGTAAGCTGAGCATAACCTTTTAAATAATGGTTCATCATGGTTTTATTCCTGTTTGCTCTGCAGAACCTACAGCAGACCAGTAGGATCCCGCTCCTTCTGCTTCAGTGCACTAGCTCAACGTGCTCCACCCTTGATGCGATGCCTCTCCTCCTGGGGGGCTGGAGAGAGGCTGTTAAGAGTATCTCTCCTCCTCCAAACCGGCAATAAAACCACTCACCTGTCTTTGGGGAAAGGATTCACTTTGCATGCTTCCAGAAGAAATTTAACAACATCCACATGTCCTGTAAGAAAAGCAGGATTGCAAGGGTGCGTATTTATATATATCTCTCTATGTATATACATAGATACATACAGAATTTTTAAAAGCAGGTATGCATGTAGAGAGAGTGAAGATGCTGTTAAGAAAACTGACCATGCTCCATTACAGATAGCAGATCCCGTATGAGGGGACGTTACCTTCCGCAGCTGCGACATGCAGGGCTGTTCGCGAGTCATAGTCTCTTTGTTCCATATCCATTCCTGACAGAGCAAATCTAAAAAAACCCAAAACAACCCCCCACATAATTACAGAGAAATCTTACATAATTAAAACAAGTTAAAAAACTAGCATGGACCAATACCCCTATGCTAAAACGATGAAACATCTGCTGCAAGAGGATATAAACGGTATCAAGAGCACATTGTACCTTCAGTTGTAATGAAAGGGGCCCTTACTGCTTTGGCTCTACAAATAAGGCAGGGGCTTAATTTTCTTTCTGATCACTGGTTGTTACACAGAAAAATAAAAATGTCCTTGCAGGGTTCGTAACAACCAACATACCTGATTTAAAATCCAACAGGGACAAGCTAAGTCATATAAGTCAAAGTAAATTTATACCAGGAAGGACTCCCAGGTCTGAAAATCCTGAACAGCATTACGGGATTGGGAGAGAGCTTTCATTACGCTATGGTGCTCTGGGACAGCAGAGCTAAACTATACACATTCTTCCAGCCACTAACTATATTCTGGTATATTCTAACCACATCACTAAGTCTATTTCATCTCTTGCTATTACTGCCTGAAACACTGCCAGATTCTACTCCAGACTGAGAAAGCAAAGGTAGATTTCCTAACCTCTCCAACAACACTGTGCATTTTCCAGCCTCATTTTTTGTGGCAGTTTCAGAACTGAATTATAAAGCAGGCTGGAGCACAGCTAGGATTTTCTGCCATCGCTACAAAACGACTGGTTAAGGAAATTTATTTCAGTACGACCCAAAGAAAGGGAAAACAATGGGATTTCAAGATAGCGTGAGGGTACCTTTTTGATGGTTAAGTTTGGGGTTTTTTGTTTGGTTGGTTGGGTCTGGGGTGAGCGTATTCAATCTGCAGTGCAGCTCGGATGTCCCCAACATGGACACCTTGCATGTTTATAAGTAAACAACAGCAGCAGACACCAAACAAGCAGCTTTCCTACTCCCAACCCCGCACCCATTTTTACCTCCGGAGTGCAGACACATCCCCTGTGTAGGCAGCAAACAGCAGATTTATCACAGACTTCACCTACAGGGAGAGATGAAGGCCAGTTATTTAGGTTCTTCCGTCAAAAAGAAAACAATGGAAAACACGGAAAAGCCCAGCATTGCCAGTCAGTCCAGTGCTTGCAAACCTGTTAATTTTATCCCCTTCCCTGGTCACATTTTGCAGTATAGTGTAGAACACTGGCAGAATTCATTCCAGCTTGCTTTGCTACCAGTAGCTGTCTGTCTTTCCAAGGTTGAAGTCATAAAGACAGTTAAAGAACCATAAAACGTGCATTTCTATTCTACTGTGGTAAAAAAAAAAAAAAAAAAAAAAAAAAAGAGCCTTGCTGTATGGACAAACCATATTTCTCTCTTTGATCACGCAGTGATACAGAGTATTGAACTGCAAAGGCTGCAAAAAATCACTTTGCACAATTTACAAACCATGAACACTTCGTGAGACAAACTTCTGTTGTTGTTTTAAAAACAGAGGACACTCCTAATACATAGAGAAATCTGTGTTAGCAGAAGAAAAGAAATGGTACCAGTTTTGGTTTCTATCACAGATTTTCCTTGCATACATTTAATACAGAGGCTTTCCTCAAATAAACAACATTAAGGAATTCTATCACGTAATGAACGACTACAAGAAAAGCAAGGTTTCAAGGCAGACAAAAGTAGGATCTTTTTAGATCAAATATCACAGGTAAAGTCTCAGGCAAGTAGTGCTTTTCTCAGCTGCATTAGTGAATAAGGAACCATACTGTTAGGCTACCAACTTTGTCCCATGCCCATTTTTCACACATCCTGGCTATAATAACTCTAGAAGCTTTAACAAGCACCCAAACCGACAAGGTAAGACTGCTTTAAGCATCCCGCCTCAGCTTCTTTCATAAACTGGTACGGCCGCTTCTAGGCACCATTTCACAGCACTTTCCAGGAAAGCATCTAAATGCTCTGTTGCTTTTTAAGTCGAGTCCACAAAGTTCTGTCACTGCTACCAGCCCAGTAACAGAGATAAAGGAGAAAACCGATGCTGCATTGACCTTCCACAACAAGGAGGAGAAACACAAACAAAATCACTGCCCACAAGCAAGTCTCCCACAGATTTCTGCAAGAACACTGGCATATTTTCACAGGGCCACAGATGAGCCAACATCTGCGCCTCTTATAAACTGAAGTAGTGGATTTGCTTATTATTTTTTACACCTCAAATATGCACTGACGCAAAGAGAGACCAAAGCGAAAGGAGGCAGAGGCAGGATGGAAACAGAGCCACACTCCTTACTCTGGTATCCACAAACTCCCACAGCTCCGTTTCAGTTTGCCCTGGGGGGCTCATGGGGCTCGGGAGCCTTGCACAGCGCACGTGGGACATGCTGGGCAGGACCCGAGGGTCTCCCGCCCTTCTCAGGAGGCTCGGTATCCCCCAGGCTGCTTCTCAACCTGACCATCTCCAAAGGCTGGGTCCCTGGGCTCTCATCGCACTCGCCCCAAAACACCTGGGTCACCTTCAACCGCGGCAAACCTTAGACCATACCCCAGACCCCCCTCAAAAGCATCACAGAGGACAGGCCTGAAGTAATTCCGTTCCTTCCCATGAAGATTTTTTTTGTTTAAAGCTTCTGGGGGAAAAAACTCAACCACACAAACAAACAAACAAAAAAACCCCAAACAACCCAAAACAGCAACCAAGAATCCTACAGCACGTGAGCACAGGCTTTGCTCTGGATGCAGAGCCAGCCATCCCTGGCTGAGCCCACCCCTCCCTACAGCCTTTTTTCTCCAGGCAGTTTCTCCCCAGGCCGCCCCCCGCCGCCTCTCCAAGCCCTGGCTCGGTGCAGCAGTTGCAGGACCACAGGAATAAGCCACTACAAGCGCCCGCGGGGATGCTGTGTCTCACCCTTCCTGTGGTAAACTTGGAGCTGTCATGGAGACAGCATCACTCCCATCACCGAGACCAGTTCAGGGCAGCAAACACCCCAGAGCAGCCTCACCAGGCTTTCAATGGAAAACATCAGTGCCATACCAAAATATTAAAGCCTCCTTAAAGGCATGTACATCTTTTACAGACACTGGGCTGCAAACTGTATTTAACCGCAGGTATGAAAGGGGAATTTCCTTTGATAATCTCCAAATTTCATCAGGATGATTCAGTTTTCCTTGCTGAGAGAGATGATGAGCGCTGCTCTGCGGCAGGTGCCCTGCAGGCAGACCAGGCCGGTTGCCCTCAGACATTTCAGGTCGTGCAGGTGCCGAACCCTCTCCCTCTTTCAGGATCTAGGATGAGTGAAGGACATTCTCTCTTTAATAAAAACCATTCCAGAGGTAACTGATCATTTTGGCCGGGCTTCTTTATGTTTCTGGGAAATGCAAGTGTGTATTAAAATAATAAAATAGAAGTAACACGTATTCCTTCCTTACAAAAAAAAAATAAAAAAATATCACTTTCCAAGTACAGCTGGGGCCAAGAATCCCTCCAGATTCAGCTGAACATTTTGCTAACAAGCCATTTGTATTTTCTATAGCGATGTGACAAAATGTAATTTGGAGATTCCCAAGGCTTTCTAACACTATTAATCTTAGGCCACGTCTCTCAGCAATCTGGGAGAAGTTAAAGCCGCTCCTTTCTTAAGATAAATAATGTAAAATCCAAGGTCGCATTATTATAGAACTGACCTTCTTGACAGATCAAAACAAGTCCAGACAAAAATAAAAATCTCTGCTTGTTTAGTTCAGAAGAAGGAAATTTGAGAGGAAATAGGACTGCTCTCTGTGCAACAGTAAAGGTAACGGGATACAAAAAGCAGGAGACAGATTACCGGGACAATTCTTAGCAGAATAATTATCCAAAACTGATCATGAATGAGCTAGTGCTGGAAAAAAGCAGGCAGAGCGTAGCCATCATAGCTGAAACAACCCTCCCCCTCGGGCTACCTGTCCCCATTTCCAGTAAGAGTTTCATGATTTTATGGAAGAATTAGGTTGGATTTGCTAGCAGCAAAACACAACTTGACTTTCTAACTGCACCCTACTCTACCAGCAGCACAGTCCAGGGCAAAAAAATGAACAAATTTTGAGCAATTTCATTTCATACCTGGTAAAAGGCAGCCATAAAAAGCAAAGATGGACATAAAAAGTGAATTCAAGAATAAAATTTTAAAATCTGGAAATATGAAATCCATTTTGAATTCAAAGTAAGAATATACTGTTTCCATGAGCATCTTCTGGAACATCCCTTAGTTTTTAAGACAATATTAATCTAAGTAGCATATGTATTAAACCATTATGTAAAAGGTTATCAGTTACACTGAGAAAAATTTATTATGTGAAAATAACTTGCTGCCAGAAGCTTTGTATCCGCACAAAATCCCACTTAGGCTGCCATAAAATCCAGCGCGATCAAGACATCAAAAATGCAAGTAAAAACTCCCTACCCCCAAACTCGCAGCTTACTAGCCTGAAATAACAGGTCCACTGCAAAAATCAAGAGCCAAAGAAACTCTGAAGTGGGAGCAGCAAACATATGATTGTGGGTTTTTTAACTGTAGGGGAGAAAAAAAAATAGCAAAGACGACAGATGAGCTGTATCCCTTCAAACTAAGTAGGGCACAAGGGACAAGGCAACTAATTCAAGCGTTTAGAGGCTCTGTCAATGAGTTTCTCACCGAGTGGTTCATTATATTCTGTATGCCATACTGTGTACTGGTCATTCTGTGAACTGCATAGATGAACACAAGTTTTCCCCCATCTTCAGAAACAGGAACAGAAAATTTACCGTCAACCCCACAGCCACGAATTACCCTTTTCTACCGCAAAGAATTCCTTAACTATGAACATTTAATAAAAGGTGAAGGGATGGAGTCCCTTTGCTATATACGAGTTGGATCAAACATTACCATACGGCTATATAACAGTATCAAGCGCAGAGCAAAAACTGTGCCACCTTACATCAAATGGGAGATGAAACCTGCATGCGCCGCGCTGGATTAACTTAACCAGCTCTCTTGTGGCTATGCCAGAAATACAGAGCACGACTCACTTAGCTACGATGAAACCGTCTTTGTACACAAACACGTTTTTCCAAGTGCTGGATATAAATCCTTGTTATCCAGGGGGTGAAACCAGCAAGGAAAGGTTCCCCAGGAATATCTGTGTCACCAAACTTTGGAGATCAGAAGTGCCAGGCCCCACAGCTTGTATTTTCCCCTGCAGGTCAGCAGGTGTTAGAGGTCCCAGACACAGCTGGGTGAGGCTATGACTGACTCAGTCGAGTGCTGGCAATGGTCCTGCTTCACATCTGAGGTGGCCAAATGACCACGACCTCCAGAAGTCCTTTCCAACCAACCCTTCTGTGAGTCTGTGGGTACGAACATGAGTGGCACAAGAAAGAAAAAGTCAAGACTGTTGTTGCTCAAGAACTACACTGAAGTCAAGTGGAAGGAAGGAAACACTCTGTGTTCAGAGCGGCAGGAAGACACGCTGCTGCAGCGGCGATTTCAGATGTCAGGGGGCTTAAAGGGGAGGGGAAAGGAAAAAACACCAACCCAAAGCCCCAAAAGCACAAACCGAGTGCGATACGACACTGAAAGTTACACAGGAAAACTGAGCCTTAAAGCGCCTCCTGGTCCAAGGCTTTCAAACTGCAGTTATTTTAAACGCCTCCTAAGCCTGATCGTGCTAAAAGCTTTGAAGAAGTCTCCCCTGAGCAGCAGGATTCAGACATGAAGCCAACTGGCCCATGAACTGAGGAAGCGCAGCAAAACACGAGGGCTGCCTCAGCCTTTCGGGGAGCCCGTGCCCAGCACACAGCAAGTATGCTGCTGTCCCCCTTTTTGCTGCGACACACCTTGCCAAAGTACTTTGGTAAGGCATGATAGGTTTGTGGTTTTGTTTGGGGTTTTTTTTGTTTGGTTTTTTGGGGGGTTTTTTGGGGGGTTTTTTTGGTTTGTTTTTGTTTTTTTTTTTCATTTATCAGTGTACTACCTTGAAAGACCTAATGAAAAAATAAGTTTAAACTTCAGTATTTATATGCTGAAGATACTTACCGCAAGTGAAATTTCAGCACATCTAATTGATCTGAAAGGCTTGACTGGTATGTGGCAACAGCCTTGGTGGAGTATTTGTAACAAAAATGTCTTTCCTAGTTGAGCTGCACACCCAAATCCAGCCCACACAAGAAGACCAATTTAAATAGTCTTGGTCTCATGACAGTAATAGCAAATCCCCACACAAGACTGAGATAAGAATCACTTTTCTCTTAACACAGACCCCTTTAGAGGATTTTTTTTTTTTTTTTTTTTTTTTTTTTTTCAAACGTAGAAGATCAGTGTGTGTATCACTGCTTGGCTCTAATGCTTATCAACAGAAGATCTCTCCAAACACTTCAGAGGGAGCAAGCAGCTATCGTTATCGGCACCAAGATGAGAAACGGAAGCCCAGAGACGGAAATGAACTGCTACAGCCTCGTGGCGAGCGCAGAGCGACCCGGCGCCTTCCGCCCGCTGGCTCACATGCTTCAGCGTTATTATAGAACAACCAAACCTCACGTAGGAACCAAACCCAAGCAGCTGGCCATGCCAGCCCCGTGCTCTGTACCTGTTGCTACGGGGCTGTTTGTCCTGCACCGCTATCGCCGCAATGACTCCAGCACAGCAGGGCGAGCCTCTGCTCCGTCCTCTGCTTGCGTCAGGAGAGAAAAGCTGAACAGCTGTGCATGCAAAGAAAACAAATCCTTTAGAGAAAAAATTAATTTAGCTCAGGGCTGGATTAATTCCATGAGAAGCTCTTAGCTAAAAAGGTCACTGAATCTGGATTTTAATTTCCTACTGTGTCCTGCTTCCTGAGAGCACCCTCTCCCCAGTTTCTTTGAAAACATTACAGAATGTACAGTCTAAAAAAGTATTACTTCCAACTTTCCTGTTTCTCCAGGTGGCTGAGGAATAGAGTCAAGCCCAATAGTTTAAAACGGTGCTGCTAAAGGCAATACAAACAAGGATAAGCAAACAAAACCCCCTCATCTTTCCAATGCTCTTTACATAACATTTAGGGACAACACCACAGGTTAGCCTTCAAAAAAGATGTTCAAAATATTGGGGGGGAAAAAGGTTGTTCGAATGTACATTTTTTCTCAAGAACTTTGAACTTTTCTCAAGAACTGCCATATCTGAACCTGACTATGCACCAGACCCAGCGTGGGGGCAGGAAGACTTATAAACACAACAAGGGGGGGGGAGGGGGGGAAGCAATAGTAGAGCTGGTTGAGGGAAAAAAGGTCACCACTCTCTTCCCTCATGTCTCACTTTTTGCGCTTAAATGGGATGCAGTGTTTCCTTTTGGGAACCCTGCCCTCCTGGCCAACCGGCTTGAAGAACCAAGTTTTAAACGCTCCCACACACATCAGAGAGGCATGGAGAAGAGTCAGGATATAAACTCCAGCTCTCGCAGCTCAGGACTTCCCTAGTGACAAGCAACTGCCATACCGAACCCGGGTCCCTGAGGGACTAGGATCTGGTAGGCACTAGTCCCAGGTAAAAGCGAGACGCTTGGTGCACGATACCACCCAGTCTCCTGACACATGTTCCCAGCTGTAGGAGAGCTGCCCTGAAATGGGATGAAAGCTCTCCAGCTCTTCACCAGTGCAGAATACACCAGAGAAATTAGACTGACTTGTCCGGAAGCGTCTCTGAGGCGCAGTTCTCCACACCACTAAAACCTCCGAACACCGCAGCACAGTTAATCTGCGTTTATGACACCTCGGCTATCTTCCTTTGGCACCCGCACCAACAGCCGAGGACGACGCAGCATGATTTCCCTGATTTATACGAGAAGTCTGACAGGTGGCATTTCAAAACGGCAGATACCTGGCAACACATCGTTCCGAGCAGGAGCAAGACGAGGGCGCAAAGCGCTCGGTAATTTCTCTCGCGCAGCCTCTCCTCGCCCAGCCGAAAGCCACCCCTGTTTGGCAGCTGGGTCACCACCGGCGGGCTGGACCCACGAGCAAAGGCCCCACTTGCCACGAGACGCTGTGCCGCACGGCCCGCTGCCCTACACGCCCAGCGCCAACAGCGCGTGGCTTGGCTAATCCAGCTCAGCGCTGGATTAACTCTGAAATTCAAAAAATAGATTTTTAAGCTGTCTAAGGTGAGTGTTTGCCTAGTGAACGAGGATTAACATTTCATACTGGGAAGAGACCGACTACTATAAAGTCTTCCTGTTCTGACCCTTGCTAGCAACCAGGTACTGACAGGTAACGCAGGAGCCAAGAGCTTCTGTAAGCCAAGAGGGGACTGCACAAGGTAATAGAATCTCCAAAATCAATGTAAATTTGACTTCACGGTAGCGCGGTTCTGCTACTTTTCCTAAAGCTGATCCCATGATGAGGGTCATCTGAGTATGTAGCAAAAGCAAATCAATCTTCCTGCCCTCCGGAAAAATCACAAGTTTTTAGACACTCATTTTATAAGTGGAAAAATATTCCTGAAATCTAAGAGATGCCTATATAAATTCTAAAACAGCAGTGGTGACCTACTAGAAAAAAGAAAACACAAACCACACACACACAAAATCAAAAAATCCACAACAAAATAAACCCAGAAAAAGTGAATCCAGAGCAGAAATTAAACTACTCGGTCAACCAGTTTTCAGCCACTGAACTGGTAATTCGACTACGCTGAAGCATAGTTTATAGATTACTTTCTGCCTGCATGTAAGGTTTCAAAATAAAATTCAGAAAAAACTTGCTAAGAATTAATTTTGAAGCTTCAACTCCGAAACTAAACCTAGAATGCAAGTAGTCCCTAAAAGGACAAAAATAAACCAGAGACTAATCTCAGAGAGGAATGCAGGCGGCTGTACATTCAGGTGCTATACAGGACGGCGTATTTTAAAAACTGGCCATTTTTGTATTTATAATTAATTTTCAACCAACTGGAATCTGCTCTCCAGGGCCTGCTGACAAGGCTAGTGGGGAAAAAATCACTGTTCAAGTCTAAAATAGAGCCATAGCTTTCCCTAAAAATACAATTCCTCAGTATGAAATAAAGCTGTGTTTTGTAAGGAAAGAAATCTCAATTGAAAGTCAGTATCTTTGCAACTGAGCTTCTGCTTTGTTTCCCCTGAAATAAAGTGAAAGTTATTACCTAAGAGTAAGTAAAACATTTACTTTTGAAAATAAAAACTAAGACTGAACCTTAAACAAATATCCAGCCCAAACAACACAGGTCTGTCAAAAGCACATAACTTATTACTCTGTCCTCCCACTGAAGTTTCTTACAGCTTTAAAAACTGCTGGGTTTCAGTCTGGCACAAACAGATGTCTCTAACACCCGGTGTATTTGAAGGACTGAAACTGGTATTTAGGTGTCTGCAGTGCCAGGCGGGAGAAGGGCAGGTCTAACCCCCCAGAGGCTCAGCTAAGCCTTACCTCCATCCCACAGCCGAGATGTCGGCTTACCCTGTACCCACCCCGCTGCAAGCAGCCTGCCGGGGTACAAGGACCAAACTTCAGCACAGTGTTTTATCCACCGCATGCCAGACTCGTTTAGGTGCCGCCCAGGTGAGGGCTGGCTCTGAAGCTGTCTCAGAGCTCGCCTGGTGAGGTTCTGCCCCTGAGCATTTCTAGTGATGGACAGTCCATAAGGGCACTCTAAGCTGCCTCTGGATTAAGCCACAACATTACCTTACTCTACAGAAAACTAACAGTGGCATAAGAAAGATAATTTCTCTAAATAACTTTCTGAAGCATGCAAAAAATAAGTCTTTGGGCTGGAGTAAGAGTGGTCAACGGACCACATATACCTCCCCAGCAACCTGGGGCCAACTGCCTCTACAGAGCCTCTTGCCCGGCATGAAAGGAACACAAGGCTCACAAAAAGTTTACACAGAATTCCTTGGGAAAGTCTTTATTCCCATTAGACTATAAAGAATTCGAGGATGTGCAAATAAATTAATGCATACACTGACAGCGTTAATAACATACAGAAATATCTGAATCCACAAACAAGGCTAGCTGTGCCATAAAACTTTCATTTCTTCTTGAGGACTTCTTCCCCCACCTCCTTAGCCTATTTGCTGCACTACCAATCCTCCCTTCCTCATGTTGTTTGAAGAAAGTGCAAAAATAACTCTACAAGCTGCAAATATTTACTCTTCCATCTTTTGAAGCTAACAGAGGAAACAAGACTTTGTCAATTTTTTTTCCTGCAGCCCATTTTCTAACCCACCAACTACCGTTTCTTTTCCTCTAGATGGTGCAAGCTCCTCTTTGCAGCTCGGGAGGGAGGCTGACGCCCAGCTCCCTTCATTTTATTTTTGGACTCAAGAGCTGCAACAGTAACTTTCAAAGCTGCTACCATGGAGTTTTATTTTTGGAGTCTCCCTGATGGAATGAACTTGAAACACCGCACGCACAGCAATTATTCACGTAGCTTGGATGATCTGTTGGTCGGAAACTAGCAGACTCACAAAACGCTCATTTATTCCTCAGTAACCACCTTATGGTTTTTACCATGTTCAAACACAATTCATGCATATACTGAAAGCTGCTTCTCCCATGAGTTACGTCTAGGCTGTGGCCCCGCAGGAGGCTGTATTTTTGCATATACGTAGCCAAAGCAGCTTTAAACCAACTGTACTGCTATGGCTGCAAAAGGCTCGGGCAAGCCAGCAAGCCGGTGAGTTATTTGCCCAGGTTCAGAGGGGAGCCGCTCGGTCTCCCCTTGGCTGCATGAGACGGCAATACAGCACCACCAGCTTTCTGCCTGGAATCACTTAGGCGAGTTAAATACCGCAACAAAAGACCTGTTCCACTGCTCTGTAACCCTTACTGCATCTGGATAGTTGAGCTGATTACACAGGAACACGTTATTTTAGGTAATACTACTGCTTTTTCATGAATTTCTACTTTACTAAAAATTAGACAGATGTGCTGGATAATTTTGTAAGTTAAAAGGGTTTTTTGACCTTTACATTGTTGATCTAAGTACAGATGAGGATGGCAGTGGCCAGCAGCTGCAAAGAGCAGCTAGGCAGGCCATGGGAAATTGGGTGGCTGCTCGGTGAGCAGCCAGCGAGAAAGCGCCAGGAGGGAATGGCAAGGGCAGCCCTGGCAGGGCTGGCACCACGGCTACTGCCTCTCACCTCGGCGTCGGGCCACTTCGGACAGGGCGAGGAAGAAGGTGGTAAGAGTTATGAGATAGGTGCTACTGTTTGCTAACAAACAGGTCAATTGAACAGAAACAAACATATGCAAACCTGAGATTGTTTTTAATTGTACATCAAGCTGGTTAAAATCCCAGTATGATTTTAAATGTCACTTTATTGCAACTCAACTTAAACTTGTTTCAAATTCAAATCCAATCTTTTATAACAAGGCCGGTCATTTCTTCTTCTGACTTCATACATTTTTCAGTTGGCAGGGAGATACTGTCAGAACAATTCTACAGTCCTAAAAGTGTCGCTTTAAAAGTCTGAAAACAGAGCAAAGAGTTTTGGCTAGGTTTGATTCAGACATAGGAGCACCAAGATACAAACGACCTTGTACTGGTAGCTCCATCTTGGTACCTGTCATAGAAGCTGTGCATGTAGCTGAACATAAGAAACATCTAATTAAACCAAATATATAGCCTGAAGACTTCTCTTGACACTAGGAAAAAAAGAAAATATCATAAAGCCCTTCCTTCACCCTGAGCACAGCTGTCAGTCTCCTTTACTGGACAGCGGGTAAGGTGAAGTTGCCAAAGGAAAAGGGCAGCCATCCTGGAGGTGCAGGCTGAGCAGACGGTTTCTCTCTCTCCCCCCGCCCTACTCATCTACTGGTTTCAAATGGTTTTCTACCAGTCACATTTCCTTCAGACTCAAACCTGTTAGAAATAGGTCTAAAGTACCAGAGTATGCCCATCTGAAATTGCAAATAATTAGAATATCAATATTGCACTTTACAGTGAACTGATTTTCTTTGCCCTTCTCTGCCCAAAGTCCTTTTTTCATCAGAATACTTTTAAATAATTTAAGTATTTAAAAGCATCTAAAAACGATACTTGCTACAAGCTAGCATAATACCATAACTGTTTGTCCATCTTTTCTGCTCTGTTACCATACTATTTTGGATAATATTTTAAACGCCTAACAAGGATGCAGGAAGCAGTAACTGGGAGCAGGTCACCTCTTCTTCTGATCACATCTGGAGCTATGACAGACAGACTAAATGAGAATTCACCTCTTCCAGTACCAACCTCTTGCTCATAAGATGATCATCAAGTGGACACAGTTCTGCGGTCTGTCTTGCTGGCATTCCTCAAAACACCACCTCTCTACCTGTGAAAAGGCTAATTCATCTTAAATACTAACAGGCAGGAGCTGCAAGCTCTTCAAGGAGTCAAAAAAATATCCTTTAACTCATATGGAGAAAAAGCAAGAGTCATAGATAGGACTGAGCTCAGTTCTACAACTAAGTCAGCCACTGCATGCTCAGAGATTACTCCATTTAGTTATTCTAATTTTTAAATGAAAAATGAGATTACAAGATATTAATATTTCCAATACAGTTTGTGAATCCATAAGAAATAGTCTATTTTATACTATGTTTTTGCTCAAGTGCCTGAAAGACTGTAACCACAGCACTGACTGAAATGTCCTTGAAGATGGCAAGCTACAGAAGTAGAGACCTTATTTCATGCCAACAAACACTGAGTTTGCAATGACTTCTTCTGAACAGTTCTTCTGATTATTGACTAATTCTAAAGTATTAGTAAACTGATTCTGTTTAAATTACAGATAAGACTATTAAAACTAAGAGTTAAATAATTAAAACGTTTACTAGATTAAGTGAAACATCTACTTACCTTCAGTAACTGAGATTCTTTCAAGAAAGACCATGCCCATCTATTCCACTCCTGAGATGTGTAAACCCCAAGGGGGTGAGCCAGGGCAGTTTTGGCCAGCCATGTTTCTCACCTCCCACACTCCCACCAGTCCCTCCCCCAGTAGAGGCAGAAGAATCGATCCTTTGCCAGCACTGACTCCAGAACTTGAGCTCCAGAGGTAGAGTGGGTCACACCAACCAAAGTTTAGTTGAGTCCCTGCATACAAGCCTCTCCCCCCCCAAACCAGGGCATTCAAACTAATTTTTATCTAGAAAAGAGTAAGTAGTATCATAATAATGTACAGGGTGCATGGATGCAGCAGTTTCCCCTTTCTTGTAGCAGGAAGGGGCAGAAGGTAGTCAGTATGATGGTAGGAAAAGTTGAGGGAGGACCAGCAGACGACGGGTTGTGTCTTTCCCCTTCTAGCAAAGAAAACCACCATTCAAGATGAACCAGTTCAAGGGGTACACAGAAAAAAGAACACACAAGTCAGAGCTCAAAATTCAGAGCCATCGACTGAATCAGTATTAGATTACAAGATCCCAGGGAACAGAAGTTGTTGGAAGACAATTCCTGCAAAAAGGCCTCAAGATTCCCCAATACACAACTATGGCATGCAATATTAAGAACAAGTACTAGGATGGACACAGCCAATACTGCTCTGTCATAGATATCCCTGGACAACCCACAGATGATCTTAAATTTTTCAACACAGAAGGCCTTTAGTAACTAATGCTGAAGCTTCACCATGGCTTAGATGATGATGATGTGATAAGAGCTTCCCTCTCCATGCACGGGCATGCTCAGACAGACAGACAAGTCTGGTAGAAGAGTAGCTGGTCTCTATTTCTATTACCTAAAGCTAGTCCCAATTACTTACAGATGTCTTATCCTTTCCTTCATACCCATGACGTTTGTTTTGAGATGATCACGTTGATTTGAAAAGGTAAAAATACTAGGAAGAGGAGAGAAACTTGAGTACCAAAACTGCCTTGACTAGATTACAATGAGCATGGTCACACTTGGTTCCACCTGCTGTTTCTGACTTCTTCCAGTATCAGTGAATTAACACACTTTTTACTTTTGGAGACCACAGAATTAAGCGTATCACCAACAAAACTCCCAAAATATGAAGTAAAAATGTGATCATCTTTCACTAGACTTAAGACCTAAAATTGGCTGATTCCACATATGTTATTATTTTAAAAAAAACCTTTCACAGACATTTATAAACTCATAAATAGTGCCAGCAACTAAAATTTTTGAAGACCTAATAAGGAAAACCAAGTTAGAATTAACTATAGTGAATCAGGCAGTTCCAGAGAACCCTGACTTAACAAGAGGGAGTAATAGAAAAATCTGACCTGGGTCCTGTCCTGATGACAAAAGATGTTACTGCTGTGTTGTTTGCCATGAATGGTATGACAAAAGAATAGTAGGTAGGCAAATTATTTCAACAAGAAATTTACTAGATCAAGTGAAACATTTAAGGCATAAAGACTTTCACCCTTCAAGTCAGAAGATGAAGACCAGGCAAATTTTCAGTTTTAAGTGGTATGCATTCGCCATCAGTATTTTGGATGGAAATACTTGAATCTTGCTGCCATGTCCAAATCTTAAAAGTTATGTGGAAAAAAAATGAATGACCCTCTCAAAGGCTTTAACTTACTCTGCTGTCAAAGTTTTTCAGCATTTCTTATCAGCAATAAAATAATGTTTTCTCAGTAAATTACGATGACTGGAAGTTCCAAAATGGTAAAACAATAGTTTTTGCAGAGAACTGTTACAGGAATCTTAGGGTTGTCATCCTCTCATGATACGGACTTCGGTAGCTCCTGTTCAGTCCTTTCATAGCCTAACCCCTACAAACACTTCTGCAACCAAAAGCATAGAGAATATATACAGAAATCTTAACAAGGGGAATGAACACTGACCAGTTGACTCTGGGTGCAGGGGAAAAAAAAAAACCACACACAAAACAAGAGCCTTTGAAGTAGTGGATACAGACATTACTAACACTGCAAGATTTGGGACCAAAGGACTGGGATCAACAATAGCCACGCGAATAAAGCAGAATGCTGATGGATGCTGTAGTGACACTAGCCATATTAAGCAGACAGGACAAAAGAGCGTCTGCCTTTTCAAGGACCTATTGACTACAACCAATATCCACACAACTGAGTAATGCTCAAGCTTTCCGGGCTGTAGGTACTTCACAATTTATGGACGACAGTTCACTCTTAACTACGGGACTCAGAGCTGGAATTATTCCCAAAATAAAGGAGGCTGTTCTCAAAAGATATTTACTGAAACTTTACAAGCAAGAGACTGACTACACCCTACAGGCTGAAAGCAGAATAGAGAAAATCATACCAGAAATTTGCACTCTACTCTTGTTGGGAGGATTGTTTCTAAACTATTAGGAACAAGTTTCTAGAAACCTTCTTCTAATTTTCAGACTATTCATTCAGTACCTGCTTTTCTTGCATTGGAAATATTGTATTAGCTTAAACAAATCTTCTGCCTGAATGTTTTTTTCTCCAAAACCTGGTAACAGTCATATTATTCCCCATCAGCCTTTGGTATATGGGACAAAAGGTACTCAGCTGCCATAATTCTTAAGCCTTTTCTGCAATGGCATGGGTGGTTTGGTTTTGGTTTTCTTTTTAAACACATCTGATCAGAACAGTTTATTCTCAGACTGAGATTACACTTTAATTAGTTGTCTTGAAACAATTACAGGTTGGAGAAGTTTAAAAGACCAGTCCTTTAAAACAAGCGTGAAAGGCACTTACCATACAGAAAGCCAAAGCTACAGATATAACCAAAACCAGGTCTACCAGTCCAAAAAAATTTTGATTTTGAATAATTCCTAAACAAACAATGAAATTGCCTGCCTCAAAGAAAAAGCTGGACTAGTGAATGACATCAACAGGAAGCAAGCAACACTATCTCTTCCTATCACTCCACTTGCATTCCGAGTTCATTGTTTTGATAAGTGCTCTGATCACAAGGGGTCCCAACAGTAACACACCGCTGTCCCTCAGTAAATAACATGCTTCCATGTTTGCGTTTAGCCTGTTAGTCTTTAGCAGAAAAATAAAGGCAATATAGCATTTTTTAAAATCCTTGAATCACTTCATTTTCAATGATATAATGTATAGAAGTAGGAAAATACAGCAGGAGGTGAAAAGGTTAGTTACAGCTGACCAAAAGCTATTTTGAACTACACCACTTCTAGGATTCCCTGAAGGCCAGATTTCCACACGATTATAAGCTCCTCATGCACAGTGAAAAGCCAGGAGTCACCATCACAAGCTGCAGAAAGGCAAATTTTCCACTAGAGGTTAGGAAAAAATTCTTCACAATGGAAGTGGTAAAGCACCGGGATGGGTTACCCAGGGAGGTTACAGAAACCCCATCCTTGGAGGTTTTCAACACTTGACCAGCAAAGTCCCTGAGCAACATGATCTAACTGATGTTAGACCCTGCTTTGAGCAGGGGCTTGACTAGATGATCTCCAGAGACCCCTTCCAAGCTCTACAACCTTATGGTTTCATACTTCAAATTCTGTATACCAGCTGTTTGGCAACGCAAGTGAAAAGCCTACTTAATAATAGCACTTAGCTATTAAAGAACCTGCCAAAGAAAATAACAGATATTTGTTGACTGCATTATCAAAACATTGACTTCAAATTTCCAGAATATTCAACAATGTAAAAAATAAGAATCAAATTAAAACAATCTCACTGAAAAATCAAGATGCCAAACAGATTAACAGAAGGGCAAATTTAGGCGCCGGGAAGTCAGACTTTATTCCACGTCTGACCAAATAATGATGAAATTAATGTACACAGATCTCTAACAGCAGAAGCACTACCAGCTGCCCATAATTCACAAAATAACAGTGCTATTTAACCGGAGAAGATCTGCTGTAAGTGATCAGATAAAGTTATCAGAGGAAATCTGTAAAGACGACATGCGGAAGACAGCTTTTGCCTTCTGCAAGCATAACTGGTATCAGGAAAGCACGCGGACGACACTACAGAAGGCGCCAGCTAGGAGGTCAGAATCAGAGCAGAGCAGCAGCTGAAACAGGAAGCGTTACCCGAGAACAGACAGGTTCCCCCGCATGCCCGCTGCATAAAGGACATACATGAAAGTACAGCTGGCCAGAACATTTTTGAGGGTAGAAAATCCTTCTAAAATCCTTTCCTTTTCCCATTGTCCTTCCCTCAACCCTGTTTCCTCACCAGCCTTAGTGCTGAGGTGCCAGTGTCTACACACCCTTGTCTTTCCCTTTTTAAAAGTCTGCACGGTCCAGTTAACTCTTCTATAGATCGTGCATCCACGTCAGCTTCATTACCTAAATTTAACTCTGCTTAAACTACTTAAACTGATGCAAAAACCCCAGTTTGCCACCACCACACTCCAGAAAGCCTACTGTATGCTCCTGCAATTCTATTGTAGGGCTTTATTTAGTTAAACTGCAGCTTCAGATGTACCCATTCCATAAGGCCTGCTACACACAGAAGAAATGCATGTGCATTTTCAGAAGTAACTGAACTACATGCAGAGATGTGCCACTTAAGCCTTGCAAAAACTTTTACATGCTAAGTGCTCAAGTGATATTCAAAGGTCTGCATAAAGCAGCATTAGAAGCCAATAATAAAATTAACTTCTAACTGCATGAAAAGCAAAAGGAAATGGGACATCTCTATTTTGCACACGATATTCTCTAAAAGGAGCAAACCGTGAAGTGGAAACCACGCTTGATTCAAAGTAAGCAGTTAAATAATTTAGATTGCAACAAACTGTTCAACATACCAGGGCACAAATTCCTGAAAGACAAGGTGGAGGTGGGGGGGGTGGGGTGTGCTGTGCAGGACCCATCCTTTAAAAGCATGTCATTACGCACGCTACTTGGTCATGAGCTTTCTAGACAGGACAAGAAGCGTGGAACAGACAAGATACTAGCAGGATGAAAAAAATAATCACGTTTTAGTTAGATTGCCACCTGATTTAAAGCTGCTTCCCATCCCTGCAACTACTCGTACACATTTGTGACATTCAAATTCCCCAAAGAGACTCTGCACTAAAGACAGTTATTAGGTGTATTTAGTCATCCCAATAAGAACTTTGCTGAGAAAAAGTCTATTCTTCTTTCATTGAAATAACTGCTCCTGAACTCCCACCAGAAAAATACAGAAATATTTAAACAAAATTTAAAAAATACTGAAAGCCTACAAACACCGTTTAGGATACTAAAACACTGTATATAACTTACGAAGGTCATAATTAAATGACTTTGCTCACAGCTAACTACTGTGCATCAATGACATGTATGTATCAAGACCAAGGGAAGTTAAGAACATTGAAAAAACAACATAGCCTGTTCCACCACCACCACCACCCTCTTCTCACTCCATTGCCTTTTTATTCCTCTACCCACCCGCTGGTCTTTTGACAGAAATGCACAATGTAAAACAAAATATAAAAGCCAAAATGATTCTACAGTAAACCACCTGTGGTTCTCTCTTTGGATCTACTACTCTTCTGCCTTCCCTCAGCTCTGTGACTTTTAGAGAATTAAGTCTTTTGATACGTGATATTCTATGTACAATGAACATACAGCTTTTAAAAACACAGTACAAGTAACTGCAGTTCATAAATCAATCTACAGAAAAGCTAAATTAATAATTACGGCCATTCTCAGTATAGGCATGTCTCCAGTGACAAAATCTTGCCTCGGAATAATCACATTATAAATACATCTACTATTTAGTATCTCGAATGAATTTTCACGGGAAAAAAGTAAGCCTGTGACAAAGTGCTTTGCCAGGAACCCAGACCCAGCTAAACATTGTTCAGAGCCCACTGCCGCTAGTACAAGGATGTGGGGTTTGGACCACCTCCCCTGCTAGGCATGATTTATTACAAGCTGTATTTTTCACTTCATAATGCTCTAGATCAACAGTTACCACCCTGGCACCGATACCATTAACTACATATTTTCCAAGTGACTGAATTAGCATCTTCAAAACCACACAAATACGCCGTGACATTAATATCCTACTGCACCATGACATTTTTATTAGCAAAGTCACAGTGAGGAAGTTTTGCTACTTTGATTTTTGCTATCAACTTTTAAAGATAACAGTTCAAAGAGAAAAAAATAATTAGATTATTGTACAAAACGTTTAAGAAATCTTAAAAGGGTTTTCAATGACTGGTTTAACTAAATCTGCTTATTCCACCTACTTTTCCATAACTTTATCTTTTTAGAACGGAGTGCTCACTATCTCACTTCAGTCTCAAAAATGTGTTTGCACAGATCTGTTCTCCATTGAGAAAAAAAATACAATAAAAATCAGCTTAAAATAGATTTATTAAACAATACAAAAATAAGCATGCTGGAAATCGAGATACATAAATAACATACAATGCAAATGAAAAATGGAAAACGAGACAGGTAACTTAACAACTGAGCCAAAAAGTACAACACAAACGCTAAAATAAAATTTTAAAAAAGCATTTACATTTCTAATGAAATGTTAATGATGCTGACAAAGAAAAACAAACGAACAGCTAAAATGCTTGAATATCAAGAATTGCTATTACTGTAGCACAGGTGAACACTAAAACCGTTGCAGACCTCAAACATTCAATGACTAGCCTCTACCACCGCATTCTTTCAGACCCGCTCACCAAACATAACGCAGGCGTGGGTAAGTTGTCCTGGCAGACCTAACCATGGCCCCAGCTATCCGTGTACCCTGCCATGAACAAGAGCCATCTGCAGACATGGCAGGCCAGGACAAGAAACTGAGTGTCGGCAAGTTACAAAATAATTGGTCCAAAAGAGGCTCCTCCTGACCCCTCCTAACTTAGAGGCTGGCTTAAATTCTGAGACAGGCTTCAAAAGCATATATTACAGAACTGTAATATATATATCTAAAGTAAAGATTGTGTAAGCTGTACCCTAAATATTCTTATTATGCATATTAAAGATCTCAGTTTCCTTATTTTTGTATTTCCCATGCAGGACTTGCCTCTACCACAAGTTTTATATGTAAACTGACAAACAAATACGGTAAAGATTTTCATTTTCAAGTTGAAACCCAGATGAAACAATTTTCCATCTTCAACCACGTTTTTAGAATTAAATTCAAATAGTACTAAAAAAAATCAGAAAATAATGTGTGTAGAATTAGATCAAGCAAATCCTGTGTCATACGTTTTCCTTTTTTAATTAAGCCAGTAATTTAACAGGCAACATGTCATCACTGTAAATACTTTTCATTAGCAGCACAGACACATGATCCCTCCTGCAACTGAGGGTATTTCAGGTAAAGACATGTAGTTTCGCAGGATGTGAATGCTTGTTATGCCTCTGTAACTACTAGTTTAGTGTAAAATCCTCAAACAGGTGAGACATTCTTATAATTCAGGCCTTTGCCTTTACTTATTTTCCTTTATTTTCAAGATAAGTACTGACATACCTAACCTTATCATTAGTGATAAGATTCTAAAACAGCTATTATTCAGCAATTTGTGACTGACATGTGCACCACGGATTTCTCTCTTCATCCCAGTAGGGCCTTCAAATTCACTGAAAATTGATGTTCTGTATTGTTTTGCTTAAACATTTTTTTCCTAGGCTTCAAAGATAGGAAGCCCATCCTTTTACAATACCCTACTAGATTAAGATTATTCAGGGTTTAGTCAGAGCTTATTTCAAATGTTTATGCAAAACTAACAAAATCTAAACAGAGTAATTGAGAACAGCTTGCCTTATCAGAGAACATCAGCTTTGCTTTATGCATTTTCCTGAATTCACAAACACCCAGATGGGTCAAAAAAGGGGCAGGAAAACCTAACTCCCCCCTCATGCAAAACTCACCCATGAATCATTAAGAGCCTAATAGCTATAAGTGTCAAGAATTTAGCAAGTCTGTGCCCTCTGTCCAGCATCGCCTACTGAGCCTGTTTGAAGCTTACATACACCATTTCAAGATACGCTCTACTCAATATACTCAAAATTATCAAATTATGCAGATGAACAGATGCTGTTGCCTGCAGAAGAATGCACGTCCTGTTTCTTAGCAAGCTGACAGAGGTGCAAACTCACAATCATTTTAAAAAGTAGAAACTAATGGTAAAAAATTTGCTCATGTCTAAGCAAATGAAACCTCTGGTCTTATATATGAACATGCATGCACATTAGCAGTTGAAAAATAAATTAATTGTAAACAGTTTTAGTAATATCTACCAGTCTGCTTTGCTCTGAATATATTTCCTGCTTGCTACTCGGTTGGTTACCACCCTAAACCCCAGATTGCTTTCATTCCTCTCTGGGGTGGAGCCCAGCAGTATGAGTAAGGCAGACTGCTGAGCCATGACTACCAGCTGGCAGTACAGGCAGCTAGCAAGGCACTCACATAGTTCAGTGAGCCATCTTGCTGCTGCATTAGTGAACTTGCAAACAGGCAGCTTCCCCCACTCCCTTCTCCCAGTCCTCCCCAGCCATTTTTGCTCTTTTTATTTAAAAGTTAGCATTACTAATTATATGTCTGATCAAAAAAAAAAATCCTCACTAGCATGGCATATCCAAAGGATCCATTTCTGTTCAAAGCAATTTGAAAGCCATATTAAAAAAAAAAAAAAAACAGGATACAATAACATGACTCGGAACCTATCTCAGCTTAATACACAATTATTTAGAGATTCATGAATCTGCTGTATTTTGCTTGCTGTATTTTGCTTACTCTATTTTACTTTATATTTTAATTAAAATTCCTCTGACGTTACATGCTGACCCTGATCAGAGGACACATCTTAAGTTCTTGCTTAGCTCTCAAGTTAATTTACTTAAAATTCTCAGATATAAACAAAAATAAACAGATATACACAAAAGTGGTATATCTTTGAAAACATTCAGATGTACCTTTTTTTTTTTTAAAGTAAATGTGTTTTAAGTAACTACAAAAGTCAGTTAACAGTTTTGGTTTTTGTTGTTTGCATGTGCTTTCCCACCCCCACCCCCACCCCCCGTGAACTTTGACAAATCTTTTTGGTATAGCATACAGAATTTACACAAAATGTATATATAAATGAAACACCAGGCAAACAATATTCAAACCAAAGTTAAATCTAGAGATGCTTGAGGGTTTTTAAAATGAAGAATTTAATGAAGCTAGAACCCATTTGTTTAGTTTTGCTCTCCCCGACCTTCCATTCTATACACTACGGTTCTGGAGATGTCCTCGTTTGATTCAGGTGACACTTTTTTCCATACTGTTTCTTTTAAAGCAAGTTCTTGCTGGAGATTCTCATAGTCCATTGGTCCAAAGGAATGCTAGTTGTTCAAGCAACATACGTTATTTATTAGTGTATTTGAAGGAAAAAAATCCATACTAACAGACTCATGTTTTTCACCTCTCGACATAAAACTGTTATTTTCTCTTTTCCAGTTACAAAAAAATCAAATTCCAAATTGGGTATTTTTTAGATGTATACATGAAATAGAAGCACTTTAAAAATCATTCTACTGTATCTTCTCCTATTCAAATATTCATGCCTTAGTTAAAACATCAATGGTAATAAAAGCAAAGAGGTTTTCCTTATCTCAAGCACCCTCACGCTTCTATCATTTGTACATGTAGCTGTAGCGGATTCAGTTCATTCCCAGAGATTGCTTATACCGCTTCCTTAGTAATGGGCACTTGTCTACAGCACCCTAACATCTGAATTCACTGCCTGGGCAACTCTCAGCAAGTCGTGTGGTCTCAGATATATCACTATGGAACAAATGCTAAACATAGATCTCATGCACTGCAGCACAGAATAGAAATGCTAAGCCCACCAGCTGGTCAAATCTTTATTAAAGGTAACCAGTACAGTAGAACTCTTTGCAGCTTTTATCAGATACCATATACTCACTCTAGCAAGGGAGATGAACTGCATGAAATGGAGTTACAAATCTAGTATGAAATTCTACTAGACAAACCCTGCGACAGTGTGGTCCACCCAGGTAAGTGTCCACTAAAAACTAAATAGTTTATCTGAAAGCTTTGATGCAATACATGTCATTGAGCAGTTTTGCTTTTAGAGAGGAACTTCCCATATTTCTTCTGATGTCTACAAGCAATACTCACTGATCACACGTATTAACTTACCCGCTGATCACCGCCTTCTCTGCGAGGATCAAGCTTTTTTGCAAAGTGTCTCAAATTATCGTAGTTATGGAAATTGCACAAAGAAACCAGATCCTGCAAATATTTAGGAAACATACATTATTATTTGTGTATGATAGTCAAATGCATATGAAATTATAATACTACCACTTATGTTTTACATCATATTCTAGTTACTTAAACCAGTAGGCCCTTTGAACACAATACAATGACATGATTAAGTTCTAACAACACCATTAAACTCCTTTTTAAAGAAATACAAAACAAGTAGCAATTTGCAAAATATCTACTTCACTATATTTCTACTCCAGCTGTATGAAACACTTCAGGAATAGAAAGAACAGTCTGGGCTAGTCTAAGTGCATAAAACTTCAATCAAAAGGATGAAACAAGAAAACGTGTGATGTAATGGATGTTAATTCAGTTTGAATTACAACATGAAAGGTTATAATTACAACATCAGCAAAGTTACTTTTTTTTTTTAAAAAGTGAATATTACATTCATGTTACTTGTATGCCACGATCACCTATCAGTTTTTAGGTCTCATAACACAGAATAAATGCAGTAAATCCTTCACCTACCTATAGTTCTTTCATTTTATATTTAAATTATCAAGTACAAGACTATGACACATGAAACTTTATAAAGTACTTAAACTAGAATTAGTCACTTCTTAGTACTCTTAATTTGCAGCTGTACAGTTATCAGATAAATAGAAGTATGAAAAGTTTTAACTGCTGTTCATCCAAACTAAGCCCTTGCATACTGTAAATCCCATGATGTTGTTGATAAGCTAAGTGAAGAGTAGTCATACAGGTGTTCAGCCTAGGAACTGAAGTCCATCCAAACTAGTATCACTGCAGCTTAGCTGTCATCACTAATTTTAAAAAAAAAAAAGGGGGGGGGGGGGGGGGAAGAGCCTAGTTATGCCTTCAACTTCCCAAAATATTACCAATAACCTTATATTTTCTATGGGGCTCTATACAGTCTACTATTCTCTTTTTTGAGACTTCCCCCCCTCACCATTTATAACAATCAGTATTACAAGGTGGTTTTAGGGAGAAAACAGGAAGACAGAAGTTTTTACATTCTCTTCTCCCACAAAACATCCTTATTCATCATTACAAAGCACTCTACAAAAATCTCTCCTGCTACTAACAGGCCTATCAACAGATTCTCCACAGCCCTTTCAAAACTAAGAGACTAAGCTAGGAAGAGCTTGCCTAGCAAATGGGTCTGATCTATGAAGACATGTTTTATGTCAGATTGTTTACAAAAATCGGTTTAAAAATACATCAGAACAGCAATATTTCATGAGAATCTTTTTCTTTTATTGTAATGAAATAAGAGTTGCATTTCCATGGTTTTGAAAATTCTTTATGACTGGAGAGGAAACGAAGTCTATAAATAGAGCTCTACAGCTTCTAATGCAGTATACAGGAGACCAGCTCTTTCATTACTTCATGAAGTGTTCCTTTTCAAAGCGTTTTCCACAATAAATTTCTCCAGTATTTCTGGCATCATATTTTCCTAATGCTCGCTGAATTAAAGTGTTACTTATTTCTAAAATGTACACGTCTCTTCTTGGACTTTCACTCTTGTATCTCATGAAACTTGCTATGTGTGGAAGAGTGACAAATCACTATTTAATTCACTTATATCTCAGCTATACTAACTGAAGCTCAGTAAACATCAGCTGCAAAAGAGAAAAAAAAACAAGCCCAGCAAACAAAATCCATTAAAGGCAATGCTGCTTACATGACAAAAGTGAATTCCTTTAACACTGTTGCCCATCTTGTCCAAAGGAGGTGACCAGCACATCAAGCCCATGACATTAGGAACAACCAGAAGAATCCCACCAGCAACTCCAGATTTTGCAGGAAGACCAACCTATAGAATAATTAGACAATTACTGTCCTCTACAAACATTCTTCACTATTGTAACACAATGTGTTAGCATTTTTCTGAAGATTATTACGCAACATTTATAGAATGTAGATCTGGAAAGCATTTTAAGCTGGGAAAGCATTATTACTTATCTCTTTTTAGACAGACAATAACCTGAAGCACAATTCATGGCAATCTGATGAAGTTACTTGCTCTCAGTAAAACAGAAAGTCATTAATAATGTGAAAAAGATAATTAAATTCTATTATTAAAAAGCAATTTTGACTAAGCAGTAGTATAGAAGTGTATCTGTCATGAACAGTTTGCCACAAGGCAGTAGTACAAAGCTGTATACCTAAAAAACCCTTGACTGCAAAAGGTAAAAACTAAAACCCCCAAAAAAACAGGAGTCTGTCCAAAAAGTCATACAATAACTTACTTTTTTTTTTTTTTTTTTTTTTTAAACACATCACATATCCCTATAGTTCTGTAAGCAGTTAACTTTTAGGTCACGCAAAGCATCATAATCAATTTTATATGTATGCAATGAGGAAAAACTAAAAACGCTCAAAACAAGATGATGAAAACACAAATAAGATTCAGTATATCTTGAAATACTTATAAGAAACATACTGCTGGAAAATAGAAGCATGGTACACATGCTGTGTATGACAGCCACTTTCACAACACACGAGAGCAATTCATGAAACAGCCTGAGTCAATGAAGAAAAAGCAGTTGCTTTCTGCTGTCCTTTACTACCATATAGCAGAATTTCTTCAGTGATGCTGTTTCCAGTTACATCTGCATCAATCACCTGTTTCTCTCATGAACAGCCTTTCTTAAGGGACAGTATTTATGTTTCAACATTAAAAGGATTCCCAAATGTGAAGTGGCAGAGAATAGTAAGTACTAAAAGGTATGGTGTACTACTAGTGCCATGAATTCCAGATGAGGTTTTCCCATACGGTGTGTTCAATTTTTAAACATTTAACACCCTCTCCCCTCCCCCAGAAGCAAGCAAGCAAGCCCTGGAACATGGAAAATAATAGCACAGTTTAATCTTCCTAGTCAGCTATAAGTAATAACTGAAAACTACTTACGTGGAAGGCAAACTGCCCTGAAAAGTCATACATGCCACAGGAATGCATTAAACTCAAGGTATTCCGGACTGCTTCAGGACTCAGTACTCTTTCCCCAGTGATTGGGCAAAAGCCACCATTAGCCAGAGTTGCTGCCATCACACTTGCCGATTCACACGTTACTTCTATTGAGCAAAGCTTATGAAAAAGAAATTGAGATTATAAAAACTGATACTTCTAGCACAATAAGGCCAACTAAAGCAGGATCAACAATATGTCTCTACAGAAATAACATTTCATAAAATAACCTGTAGCATAGCATTTGTTACAGATGACGCTAGTAGCATCAATTAATAAGGTCTGAATCTTCCTACTATTAAGATCCCAGCAACAGTTTGTAAGCCCTCTTTATAGTTTGGGATAGTATTTTACATGGGTTAGTGTCTCCACTTGATTCCTCCCCCCGCTCCCCCCCCCCCTCCCCCCCCCACTTATATTCCTTTGAGAGGAAGAGGTCTGGAAAACAATCTCAGTATTTTGCATCTGCTTAAATGGCAAAGCCACAGAATGACTGTTTTTTTCAATTTGAGTTTGTTTTGTGTGGCTTTGTTTAAGCCTTAGAAGACCACACACATCTATTAGAAGTACATTTTAAAGCTGCAAACTCTAGCACATGCAAGTCTTAATGCCAGCACTTCCTATTGATGCAGCTTTATTTCACCTTTCTCTTGTATATGCTTTTTGATATATTAACGACACGACCACATGATAGTTTCTCCCAGGATCCCTGCTTCAGTACAGACTATACATACTTTGGTGACACATCAGGAAATGTGATATGATGCCATCACCTGATGCTGCCTCATTTCTGCAGAAACCAAAAGATAAGCTGGTTTCAACCTGAAGCTGAAATGCTACTCTGAAAAGTAAACAAACTAGTGCTTCTATTTGTGCTTTTGCCAAACAGTCATTACATGATACTTCATGAAGTTACCTAAGCCAAGTTTGCATGAGTAGTTACTACCTGGAATTCTTATTTTCCGGGTGCCAAACTCAATACATCCTAGTCCAATCAACTGGAGTTGCAAATCAAGAGATTGTCAGAGACGCATCTAAAATGGCAACCGTGTTTTAAACATATGAAGTATTACATAATATCACCTACTTTGAAAAAAGTGTTTCTAGGTTCTCAGTTTAAGCACCTGCATTTTGTATCTCAGTTCTCTAAAATGAGAATAATCCATCCTCACTTTACAGCGACAATAGGAAAGTAAGTTTATTCCTGTTCACAAAGTTCCCAGTTACACAAGGGAGGAAGGAGCATTACGGAAAACCCAAAGAAAAGAAATAACTAGCCTTTCAAGTAGAATCTGAGTAGAGTGTTTGAAAGTAAGCTTTATACAGCGAGAAGAAAACAGAATTGCCACTCGTTTCTGAGCTGCCCTTTTGCTGAGTATGGAGTGAAAAGGGGATTTTGCAAGGGGGAAAAAAAAAAAGACACGTAGTCATTAAATTAGATATCATAATGCACAAAAACGAAGCCAAATTAAAACACATCAGAAAAGTTAGTTTTGGCATTTCTTAACCTGTGAATAGCTTTGTACTCAGAGCATATCAAGGCTTGAGGCAGTGGGATAGGAAGCATTTAAAAAGCATGTTTAAACAGTAAATTCAAATAAATTATCAATTTTGTTCTGTAATAACTGAAGTTCAGAGTAGGCTAGTAGCTTGTACCTAGTTTCCAACTCAACAAGAGGTCAACTAAGGCTAATCACATATACCTTACTGCGTAAACAGTCATTCAATTTACAGATTAGAGCAGGTGCATTCCAACACAAAAAAACTCACATAAAGTTCGCATTTAAACAAATATTGTTTATAATTTGCATAAGTAAAAACAAATCTCATGAATCAAAACCAGATTCATTTTGAGAACTAAGCTCTGGATTTTTATTTTTAAACTATCCCAGACAGACTGAATCAGTAACACAACTTGAACTGTCTCTAGAGAATTACATGCAGCAGAGCCGAGCTGTGAATGTTTTAACATTAGGAAACCCTTACTGAGGAAATACCTCACACTTGCCAAGTTCTCATTTTGTGATGGTTGCAAATAACTTGCTGAAAGTGCAAAAGAAAAAAAAATGGGGGGAGAATATGTAACTAGATTCTTTGTCTTGCCCATAAGCATTGAATCAAACAAAAAGGAGGAGATACTAATTTCATTTATATTATACCACTACCCTTGAGCTTATGATAGAGCATGCATATACTATTATAGTTACAGAGTTTAAAATGTTATGGTACAATAAAGAACAGCAACCCAAAGAAGCAGAAATATTTTGACAAACTCCCTGAAGTAATACCAGATATTTTGAGCTTCTAACTACTACTCTATTAAAGACTATTGCTAGTTTTCATTAGCAATGAAGACATCTAAATACATCACCTAAACAGAAGCAAATCTGGATACTTCAAACATACATCACTCATTTCCAGAGTTTAACAGAGGCTGACAAGTTTAACTATAAGCCATTAAAGCCTTCATATCTATGAACAAATCAGCTTCTGCTGCTTATAATAGTAATTCTAAGTCTATAATGAGTCTCAGTTTTAAAGTCAGTTACCTGAAAATAGAAGTCTAGGATAGCAACCATATCCGTGCCTTCAGGAAAACACTGAGGAAGAAAGAGAGAGAATGTCTTTAGGTTAAATTTTTTTTTTTTTTTTTTTAAATACCTCTTTTAGAGAGACATAAATTGAGCTATATTCTTGTCAGCACATTAAGCATTAGGCAGATTTAAAATTAAGTATTTACTTAAATGTAACAAGTAGAAATATTAAATCACATCACACTTAAAAATAACAGTGCAGTGAGGTCAATAAGCTAGGTATTAAAATATTTTTCAGTACAGCTTTCAACGTATTTAAATTGGCAAATTGCAAAATCCAGCTAGGAGTGTAATGAAGTCATCTGTACAGCACAGGTTATGCATCTTACAACAAACAAATTATCATGGCTATGATACAGAAAGAAGATTACAGCTATTCTGTTAGAATAAGTATCACACTTTCTAAATTACAGCACTTTGAGTAACAGTATGAAAACTATACAGTATTAGAGTAATTTATGCCATACTATACATTAAATAAATTTTTTAAAAAAAACTTCAGAGACTATAAAAAAGCCCCACCAAACAGCCTTCAAAATACAATAAACAAGAGAGATCAACCTTTTTTTCTTTCAAGTAATAGCCAATTGCAAAGTTTCTATCTCCACTCTCTCTTTCGGACTGGAACCTTAAAATAAAATAAAAAGACAGGACAACATGTCAAATTTTCAGAAAATGCTGAACTTGAGGCGTGTAACATAATTCTATAAAACTGCATGTAAAGGATCCATTACTTCTGAACACAAACATTGTACTAACAGGACAGAAATTGCCATAGAAGCTCACCCCCGTACACCCGGTTGGAGTGAATTAGCTTTGGCATCCAAATACACACAGTGCTGGTTACCTACACATACATAAGCTGACTCGGAGATAAGGCAAAGGAGCATAAGATCCTGCTCTTAAAGGCGTTTCTAAAAAAGACCATAGTGGAATGAAATATCCTACAAAGAGCTGTAGTGAAAGGGTCATTCACTGGCAACGACGACCAAACTACAGAGGAATCCGAGGATGAAGCTGCAGGTCAAACTGCGACCAGACTGATGGCCGTACTGTTTATCGTAATGATTAAGTTCAGGATGAAGCCTAAAGGAGGAATCAGTATGGATACAAGGGTAGGTAATTCTCTCCTGTCTGGTTCCTTCCACGGTAAACACTCCTACATTAACTACGCTCAGGAAAAACACGAGTCGCCTCATTCTGCTTCTCTGCATGTGCCTGCCAACTAACAGCCTGCAAGCAACTCTGCTGTATGGAATCTTTGATTTGCTGCCTCAGAAAGCTCTCAAGATTTTTGGAATGCTATACATTAAGATAACGGGGTGAATTGTTTTAGAAAAAAAAATTAAATATACAAAATAGAAAAGCACAGAGTCCCAATTGTATGAAGTATGGCTTCGCATCAGATGTTTAGAAAGCATTGACATGCAGAGTTTAATTTTTAGTACGAAGGTCAGGAAGGTAAGAGTTGCACTTACAGCTCTCACTGCCATAGCACCAACAGAGCACTAAGACAGAACAGTGACATTTCAAAGAGGTAACCAACACTTTTATGTAAGATTTAGCCATAGATGTCAGAGATATGCAAAACTTTAGTTTACTTTTGCCAAAGACACCCTCTAATATTAGGGATGAAATGATGGTTTCAGTGTAAATGACTGATCTTTGCTGTAAGCTCAATATGCCAACTATCAGTTGAGGCATTTTCCATCTAACTTCATTAAGTAAACAAAAAGTACTTACGTAGCATTACTGAATCCAACATACTCATTACCAGCCATTTTATTCATGAATTGCATCACCTGTTGGAGACAGAGAGGAGGGGGGGAAAGCATGCTAACATTTTCAGACATTAAAAAGTTACAACTGATGAGCTTTCAATCCAGCCTTAGCCTAAATCTTGTAACACAATTTTACAAAGCAATCCAAATCACTAAATGTTTAAACAACCAAGTACAGATAGAAAGACAAAGCATTTGAAATTACTAAAATTTCACTTGCAATTCCCTTGCCATCTTGAGAATTTACCATTGGATTTAGTTAAAAAAAAAAAAGTGTGTTGTAACATTAACTTACGTAGTCAAATTTTTCTGCATTATTTGCTCCTTGCTGCAAGAAAAGAAAAAATAATTTACAAAAATTGTTAACATAAGAAAGAAGTTAGTTTAATTAACAGTATTAGGATTTTTAATGCATATAACTAAGGTATGAGGCTAATTAAGAATAAGGTACTACAATAATTTCATATATTAATGAAAAAAATTAAAGTGTTAGATAAGTAAATCTTTAATTATCATTTAAATTAAATAATCCTATAAGAGTCTTATCAAACACCTGTATGTTGGAAATTATTTTAAACTGAAAAAGGTATGCTTTATTTTAAGTGCTCTCTATTCAACTTTATGTGTTTAGCATAAGTAAATGTAGTAGTTAAAGCAAAAAATACAAAAGTAATTACAATCAGGATAATTCTAATGAAAACACTAACTTTTTATAGATTAGTAACCCAAAGGTATTCTTATATTACCGACAGAGCTGAGCATAGGGAAGTTGAGGCTACTGAAGTTACCATATTTCCATGGCTAGTGCCCATACTAAGAATTTAGATTGAAGACTTCAAATAAAGTGTTACCCCTTACTATGAAAATAATTGCATTTGATCAAAAATATCCGATTTGATTAAGATCTGATTAATGTACTACCTACTAAAAATTAAACAGAAAAATAGAATTTCACGTCAGAGTACATCATTGTGCTAACAATGTAAGGAGACAAATCTAAATCCAACTTAATAAGGATGCTAGGGAAACTCAATTCTTAGGGTTGGTTGGTTTGTTTTTTTCGGGGAGGATGAGGAGTTATTTTGGGGCTCCCCCTTCCCCTCCCCCTTCTAAGAACATTCTCAAATTTAGTAGCTGCCAGTTAAAGATATATTAATTCTTTACGGGTCTCTGACAGGCAACCTTTCACAAATTCCTATAGCAAGATGTTGAAAGAGGGGTGGAAGGTAAAAAAAAATAGTGCATGGTCTACTGGGGGGAGTTTTTAATTTTTTTGAAGTAGCCAAGTAGAATTTTTTGAGGAAGTTTAAAAACAAAGGCGTCACATACACAAGTGAAAACAATGTATCTGGAAAAGATGTTTTTATAAATAATTTTAGTATTAAAAGATACTCTATTTAATTAACAAAACTCTGTTTAACATATCTCAAACAATTCAAGACACTATTTGCACTATGTTTAGTATGGGAATGGGGAAGGAAGTGGAAAAAACTGAAGCTTTTTATCAACCAGTATTTTACTTAATGACATGCGTAAAGCCAGTCTCTGTCTGTGGATTAGGGTGTTGCAGATAAATCTTTGAAGCCCATGCATCAGCTCATCTACAAGAGGATGTGCAGTCATACACGTACGATCACTAGCTGAAAGGAACACCACACTGTTTTGTCAAAATTATGCGCCGTGGTTACCTTATGCTTAAAGGCTAATAACCTTAAAGGCAAAAAAAAAACACATTTACCAGAACACAAGTCTTAAAAATTTAACTCCAAATCTGTTCAATGAAAAATAATTAAAAGAAGAAATTACCAACTTCATTGAACTGTTGCAGTTGTCAAAATATTCCATAGATCCTAATGCTGTAAAATATGTAACAACATTTAAACCACAAAAACCTTTTCAACCTTTCAAATGCACAATGAACATCTTTTTCTGTGGGAAAGTGGGTCAGCATTAGTTATGGGATGCTGCATTGATAATTGTATGGTTAGACATGTATAATAAATTGAAACAAGTTCTTTTGTTAAAAAAAGAAAGAGGGAGAAAGGGATCATGCTTTCTGCAAAAATATAAATACATAACACTTCACTTTTTTTTTGCCCAGTTGAAAAAAAATTCCTAGCCCTTCAACAAAAACCTGGCTTTACTAGCAGCAAATAAAATTGGTGGGCAAAAGACTCAATGCAAACTTTTTCCACATCAACTTGTTATAAAAAAGGCTTCTTTTTAAAATTTACATCTAATCTCATATTTTGGGAAGAAAATCTTCTGTATACTAATTCAGATGATACGGGTTTAGTCCTTGATGTTCCACACACTTGTATAGATACTTTATATCAAACACAGAAGCATTGTTACTGAAATTAGACTGCTCATATACCTAAAATATTTGCCTAAGTAATCATATGACCAAGACCCCAGTAGGCATTTAACATTAATGAGCAACTAAAATAGAAAACTTTGCTTCCATACACGACGACTAAAAAACCCAACCTATTAGTTTCCCTCTTTCAAGCATTTGAGAGGTATGCTGCTCCTCCTAAAAAGCTGAAGAGACACAGAGGCAACACACATTCTATGATTAAAATTCAATTGCAAATATAAAATCCTAACATCCAGAATACTGAGCAACTTTTCCATAATAATTTGAACAAATAGAAGAGACAAGAAAACTTCTGTTCTTGCACAAGTGCTTCTTATTTTCAGCTTGATTGTATAAGCCTATGAGGTTGAGGGCACTGTGACAGTATTTCTTAAAAAGCATTTTTATTTAAGTTCAGATGCAACTCATCTGTCTAGAACATCAAAGGAAACGTTCCATGCACTAACTCCACAAACACTTAGTATGTTTACTGGAACATATGTTCATATACACACTTACTGTATACATGCTTGTGTGTATATACATATGAGAAAACTTCTAAATGAATACAAAATGAAATTGAAAATGTTAAGATTGAAGCAGTTTGATAGGCAGAAAATTCAAACTTGCAGAAGACAGCTCAATACAATTTTGTAAACACTTAAAACCACAATGGGCACTATGGCTGTCGATCATAAATTTGAATTTTTGTGACTGTGTCAGGTTTTAGTGATCTTCCCTTTTTTTTGTAAAAAAAACAAGGTACTTTTATTACTTGTATTTCTACTAGAAAGATATAAGTGGTTGCACAGGTTGCATGCCTGCGTGTACATAGGAAAGAAGAGACCCATGGATACTTACCAGAGCTTGCAACAACAGAATTAGGCAGTATTTATTAGGAAAGTTGTTAATACTAGCCACTTTTCATTGATCAACATTCAGTGTTTAAATGATTAAACCACATAAGCTCTTACCATGTGTCTCTTGTTAAAATAATTTTTCAATTTTGAATCTAAGCCAAGCTACTAAAAACAGCTGGATCATGAGAAGTTTATAGTCTTCTAAAAACAGAAGATTATTTAAAAAATTAATTTCTGGAAATTTTTTAAGCCAAATTTATAACCTAACACTATACTGTGATAAAAACATCCAGGGGGGAAAAAAAATCGTAACACTTCGTCAGAGTGCAAGAAAACATTTTACATTTTTGCATTTTACATTAACTCAACTGTTAATGTCTTTATTTTAGTTTTCTGTACTTACACACATTTTTAATTTTATTTGTTAATCTGGGCCTGTTCTGTGAGAACTGGTGTCTTGACTGCTTAGCGTGCCATTTTCAGCTCTGAAATACTTGAGAGCACACTGTCACAGACAGTATTTGACCCAATAAGACCAATACTATTACTATTTCATATACATGTAAGAATTATTTTTGTGTCCTTCAGGTAAGAAATATTTGCATATGTGACCACTGAATACATGTCATTTCAAATATCACTACTACATACTCCACGTCAAGTAACATCCGGCCCATGTGAGTTAAAATAAAAAGCAAGTGAAGAAGAATGTGAACGTATGTTCTGTCCAAAATTAGTTACTACAAGAAAATGAATAACCCAGGAAGCGAGGAAACTTCACCAAAATAAAGGCAAGTATCTGGCAGAGAAGATCACAACACCAACACACGTTTTAAAGTGGTATGCATGTACATTTACACATCAGTCTACCAGGAAGGGTAACTGCAGTGGGTAGCATAGAGCAATTAAGCTAAATCTGCATTATTTATTGTAAATTTATTGTCAAATAAAGCCAATAAACACGGATTTTCCCACCCCTCAAGTATTAGACCATAACTCTATAAGGTTTCCTAATAACTGTATGCTGACAGCAGACAGAACCCTTGGCACAGCCAGAGAGGTTTTTCCACCACTCTGCCTCATTTATTTTATGACTTACTAGCGTATTTACAAAGCTATTAAGTATATCGGATACACCTCTATGTTTTGTACAAAAAAGAAAAGCCTTCATTGAATTAAGTTTTTTCAGGGTCAGTAAGATCAACATTCTCATTTACCAAATTTTTTTATAAGGACTATGAATATACAACTATGCCCCCTCCCCCAACATGTCTAAATGCTTTCCACATTAATTCATACCATGCAATACCTCCCTTCACCGAGCTCTCAAGTCTCTCGTCACTGTCTGTGTAAGATCCTGCATGTGGTTGTCAGCACTTACAGGATTTATATACACTGTATTTGCCCTAACCTTTGCTGTTATACCAGGAAAGCTTTTATCTACAGATGGAATCTTGAGGCATATGATAAAAACAACTTAAAGATTAATCCCTTGTCCTCTGGTGATTCCTTCCACAGCCATCTGCCACCTTCTACATATTTCACTCTGGACCCTTCCTCTTCATCTCATTTGCACCTCTAACGCACTACCCTCCCCAGTCAGTAAAGATGCGTGGAAGTGGGCAATTGCTGACACAACCGCTGACATTCCTGGAGCTGGCACACTTTTATATGTGTCAAAGAGACACACATAAAAGAGAATTGAGTTTAAAGTTTAAGAAAAAGCAGATCAAAGCTTTAAAATCTATCCATACTACAAGCAATGAAGACTTTTCCCAGTCAATGTGATATACAGAAAGCTGTGTGGTTACACAGCACTCAATCTCTACTAAATCTGTACAGGAGCTGAATCTTCTTCTTTCAAGCACCTGTATTTCCCTGGAGACATGGAAAAAATTACCATTTTAGCTAATACCACTTTTCCACAATCTCCTGTAATTGCACTACAATTTTCTTTTAATAACAATTATTTGAAAGCTGTCAAAACCATGTAATTTATATAACTAGTAATAAAGGCAAATGGCTGTACAATTACAAACAAGGGAAAAGGGCCTTAGGGTTTTTCAAAAATTTCATTTCATTAGAACTGGCCCACAGGATGTCCTTTTGCTAAAGCATTTTTACTGCAGATGCATGCTTTAAATTGCTGGAGCAGTCTGCGGAGTGTAATGCAAGTACAGTTAGAACAGAGCTGGGAGTTAAGGCACCAAAACATAAATACATCGTACTTCCAAGCACATGACAGTAGGATAATCATTTAAGCTGGTAAAAGTATTATAGTCATGCCTAAGCTAGCTAAACAAATGTTCAACATGCACATATGCTTTATTATTTAGCAAGGACTAAACATAACATTACAGTTCAGGTCTATGCTCTGTTCCAAGGTGTGTCTATCAAATTCTTAAGGCAGTCAGAACTGGACATGTGATGCTAAGAACCCTTTTTTCCCCTAAAATGTTAACATAGTACATATTCTGACAAAAAGATTACTCCAAGCGTCATCTCTTATCCACAGCAATCATGATTTATGTCAGATTCTAAGGGCAGTTGTGTGCAAGATCATGCATACTAACAAGTACTAAATTCAGTACCATGTATGTAAATTGTAAAAGACTTCTTACATCGATTTCTCAGAAAGAGATAAAATAATGAATATCAAAGGAGGTAAAACATTCTTAACACTGAATTACAGCAATCTCTCCATAGCTATCAACAGGCTATCATTAGATTAATCTGTCACACATGGTGACAACGTTTAATAATCCCTTAGTTTTCTTGGACTCTAGGAGCCAGACAGAGTCTGCAAGATATGCAAGTAACACCTTAAACAAACAGAATGAATGCAGATGAACTGAGGGCAAAACATGGATTAATGAAGCCACCTTTTCCAGAAAAAGTTAAGTCTTAGATTAGATCAAATATAAATTCAAATTACTTAAATCACTGCATAGTTAGTAGGAATATTGTTAAATTGCAGATTGTAAGGAAGTTATTTACAAAAAATACAACTATTCAGTAACTTTGTACCTGTGATTTTCTTCAGAATATGTTTAGTTTGTTTAGTTATTCAAATGATAAATGGTATCTTAGTGGAAGCAGTACATAAAATAATCTACATTTTAATCACATTGAAAACAAATAATGATGGAGTGTGATAAGTACGATATGCGTCCATCAGACGTGCAATTACCACATGCAAAACCATCAGTGCAATGCAATACTCTTCATAAGAACATTACCGCAAAAAAAGAAATAAAAATGAAACACCCAGCTAAAACAATCCCCCAACCTTCTAAAAAATATCACAGTTGCATGCAGTAAATAAATCCATGTTATCTATTTAGAAGTACACAATTTATCAAAAACTATGTGCCTTCTGCAAGAGGCACATGCTTGTGCTTTGCCTTATGATCAGTAGGGCATGTTGTAGTAGGACTAACATTTTGACAGTTCAGACAAATGTGTTAAGTCAGGTTTTAAAATTCACTATTATCCAAGTGAATTTCAATGCTCAGTCAACCTTTAAAAATATTAAATGTGAATAAATTTACCTGTCATACTTAAGGCCATTTTCTTTCACCTACAGCTATTAAAGATAAATGTCTTTAAGCAGGAGTTCTTACACCTTCTTTAAATATAAAATAACAGAAAATCATGATCTAAGTAATTTTAAAATCAACAATTTGGATATAGGAGGCAGGAAACACACTAAAGCTAATGGACTTTGAAACATAACCAAGACAAAGGCTGTAAACAAGGTTTTTAGACCTCTGAAGTAACAGTACTAAGTTTTCTACTTCAAAACTCCAGGGGACTGACGTGTTCCCCATGATTCTAAGCAGGTACCCTTAAAAAACAATAAAGTAGTTTTTTGTGCCAGGGGCTACCAAAAAAAGGCAGAAAATTACAAGTGAAGTATCTGGCAAACATTAGCAATACATGGAATTTAACCAGTTACAACTTCAAGAGATATATACAGCTATTCTAAGGAAAAATAAAATACAGCTTTCCAAAAGTCACAAGATCATGGACTAAAGGTAGTCATTATTCAGCTGTGGTTTACCCAGCAAAATACGGGTAACTGTTTACAAATAGACTTATTTAAGAAAGCACATTCAACACTCCAACAGAAACTACGTAACATAGAAGTTAAATAGAATTTAGTTGTATAGTATGTTAATAGTGGACAAATTCAGTATTAAGACTAATGTGCGAATATAGCCGCATTGGTCCTGTACAAATTACAGTATCTTCATTTCTTCTGCACAGCAAGAAATACTCTTGTAACTTTATGCTATAAGAGCGTTAGACATTCGGAAACATATTTCTGAGTGCTACAAAATATATTCTTGAGGACATACTCTTAGCATTTAACAAGTATGAGGCAATTCTCTCAAGAGAATATCAAGTGTTGTGCAGCTAAAGAAGGAAACTAAATAAAAGTAAAAACACTAAGGAAAAAGAGTCAGCTGCACTGTTGCTTTTTAAAAACTGCTAGTCTAATATTGCATTTGTCTGGAAGTGTTACTATTTCCAAAACATCAGAGCTTGTCTACCTGCTAATGAGTAAACTGCCATCAGATACTGCACACAAAATGAAAACAGTTCATAATTCGGACAAGATACTTTTTCTATGTTCTATTAAAATACTGTGAGAGAAACTAAAAATGAACTTTTTACCTTGATTAAAGACGTGATCACAATTGCTCCAGCATTCACCATAGGATTATGAGGCCTGTCTGTGAAACAGAATTTTCAATTATAAATACATCCCAAGACACATCTGTCAAACAAAACCAGTCAAGTGCAAAATGATAAATACTAATTTATTACTTAAAGCTATGATTATGGAATATAATCTTAAATTAAAAATACTGTAATCCAACATTATACATAATTTTTTTTGTAACTCTGAGCAAAGTATCTTACAGCTTAGATCAATTCAGCCTACTGCTACTTTAGAGTCCAGTAAATTAATCAGTTTGGCATAATTTCTTTTTGTGAAAATTTTCAGTCCTCTCCAGCGTTCCAAGATTTGGTCAATGCAACATTTACAATTGAAACAACCTCTAAGGGACTTTCCCATTTTTCTCCAAGTTACCAAGTCTCAGTGATTTTAAGTGTTCAAACAAGTCCTTTAAAATAAAAAGAGAATTCCAGTTCCTGAATTTCCTTATTGCTGTTCATAAATACAAAATTCTGATTCTTTTTAAGTATCAGAGGTTTCTATTGGCAGCGTCTGAAATACAAAGAACAACTTACTCATATTCACTATAGTTTAACTAACTTTACAACTGACTTCTGTATACCTGCTACACTTCAAGTTTTGGGGAGTTTTTTTATCACTAATCTCCATATTAAGAGTATTTCTGCATTCCCAGTCATTCTTGGCTGCTCATGTGAATGAATCATCTTTTTTTTCCCCCTCCTTTTTCCAAACAAGCTTTCCTTATCAGCTGTCTACTTTTCCCAAATACAAGTTTTCATTCATCAACACCTTCCTCCTACAGCTATTTTTTTTTTTTTTAACTAACATTTTTGCTGTCCCTTCTAACTAGGATGTTGATTTTTAGGGTTCTGGTGTCTGAAAACAAACAACCAATTCTCAATACATGGTTTGAATTTGAATTATTTTTATTTGCTGTTACTTTATCTCCAAATTTTAAAAAATATTCATTTAAAAAAACACACACAGTGTTCACTATTTTTATATATGATACACACACACACACTAAAAGGAATTTGAGATGATTGGAGATTAGTCTGATATTCACAGTACATACACACACACTTATTTTCGCATGAAAATTACACTAGTCATGGTCAATGGCACTGAGCCATCTATGACTATCAAACAATCTCCAAAAACTAATCATAAATTTTTTACTTTTAAATTAAAAGGAAAAAATCAGGTTACTTTATTAGTAAAAAACCAAACCCACTGTCCAAAAAACTGAAGCTCCCCTAAAATACAAACTTAATGTTTATATACTAATTTTAGTTTAGTGCCATTCCTTACCTCTCTGCAATAGACTCATGACTTTTCTCATTTCATCTGATTGTATTTAAGATCCACATATATCAAATATCCTGTTCTACTTGTGTCAATAATGCAAGTAACCTGGGTCAAATATATTTGACTTTTGATTAAAACCAGATTCTAAGTAGCAAAAATGTAACATTTCCATAGCTTCCTAACACTGTCTCTCCTTAGGGACCAAAAACGTGAACACCAGTCAAAGATGTTACAAGTCAAATGACTATTCACACCATTAGACTGCTGGTCCAAAGAGACATCTGGAGGTCATCTCCATCCTCCCACTCAAAGCAAGGCTATTGCCAAGGTTACGTCAGGTCAGTCGTGCCTTTATCTAGCTGAGTCTTGAAAACCTCTGAACACAGCAAATCCTCTACTTCTCTGCATCCTGTTCCTCCTAGATGACAAGTTTACCCTAACACCCAACCTGCACCTCCCAAGCTACAGTGTGGGGCCACTGGCCCTTTTTATATCATCCACCACTACCAAGAGTTACATAAATCTTTGTCTTCACAATTGCTCTTCCAGAGTTTTTAAGTGGCTCCCAGGGGAGCCCCTAACCTCCCTGTTCCTTGGGAGCTACATGCCCTGGACCCCACAGCACCGTGGTAGCCCTCCATTGGAGCCCTTCCCAGTTTTTCAGTATTCTCCTTGACCTGGGGATCCCAACTCTGGACACATAGTCCAACACAGCACTGACCTCATGCATGATGAGAACACACTGTCACCCTCATTTCTTGCTCTAGCTACGCTTCTCTTTTTTCCAGAGTCCTCTCATCAATATTGAGTATCATTCTAGTTCATAAACACATTAACAACTTAACCATATACAACCCATTCCAAAAGTATTTTTATAAAAAAAGTTTTGCTCTTGATTCTTCTGCACATCTCTATGGTTTCAATCTGCCAGATAGTATAAAGGAAAAAAAAATTCCCAAACCTCACATCATGTGTATTTGAATAGAAAGGATGTGTAATGTTTATTTAGCATTCAGCACTCAAAAGCTTATCAATGGGCTAAGTCCACAGAACAGATTATACCCGCAGAAATTCTATTGCATCTCATTTCCCTGAAGCTGTCAGCACTTACCTTCAATGTCACAAGGCATTCTTGGTTACTTTTTCCTTTACTCTGAAGATTCCTGTCTCTCACTGCTTAACATCTCAAACTACTTGTACCAGTTCTGGCCACTTTACAACCAACACACCACCATGTGCTCACCTCACGCAAAGAATGGCAAGAACCTTCTGATGAAAAGGAACATGGACTTCCTGAACGTGCTTCTGAAATGAAGTTGTGTTTTCTTCCCCCCCTTGGTGAGTCAACAAGGAACAATCATTGCTGGAGCTGTAACAGCTAAGGGGAGGTACAGCAGTCTGGCTTACCACACACTAACAAAACCTCTTCTTTGAGGGTCTTTCCTACTGCTACCTAACACCAGCACATCACAGAGCTAGGACACCTTCCATTAATCCACCGCTGCCTCTTCTAATCAGAATAAACCCTGTCAGGGTATCCAGGTCCCAGGAAAGCAATTTTCACTATTATCTGGATAGCACCAAATAATGCTTTCCAAACCCCTCCCATACATACAGATCTGTAAGTGACAGATAACCTTTCTATTGCCACAATAGCTACAGGCTTCTTCAGAGGTGGTTGATGTCCCAAGCCTGCCAGTGTTTTAGAGGCATTTGGACAATACCCTTAATAATGTGCTGTCCTGGTTTCGGCTGGGATAGAGTTAATTTTCTTCATAGAAGCTAGCACACTGCTGTGTTTTGGATTTAGTACTACAAGAATGTTGATAACACACTGATGCTTTTAGTTGTTGCCAAGTAGTGCTCAGACTATTCAAGGACTTTTTTGAGCTTCTCCTGCTCAGCCAGGTGCATAACAAGCTGGGAGTACAGCACAGCTAGGACAGCTAACCCAAGCTGACCAAAGAGCTATTCCATACCGTATAACGTCATGCTCGGGGGGAGTTAGTCAGTCAGTCGGTCGTGGCTCGGGACGGGCTGGGCATCGGTCAGCGGGTGGTGAGCAATTGCATTGTGCATCATTCGTTTTGTATATTCTGTATATTCTTTTACCATTCTCATTATTACTATTATTATTATTATTATTTTCTCTTATTAAACTGTCTATCTCAGCCTACGGCTCTAACCTTTTTTTTTCCTTCCTGATTCTCTCCCCCATCCCATTGAGGGAGGGGGGAGTGAGTGGGCAGCTGCGTGGTGCTTAGTTGCCAGCCGGGTTAAACCACAACATGTGCTTTAACTTTTGGACAGCCCTGAAGTGGTCAGGCAGGTGGACTAGATGATTGTTGTAGATCCCTTCCAACTGAACTATTCTATTCTATAATGAAGAACCTCTCCACAGATTTAAGATATACTGGCCTTTTTTAAGGGCCAGGGTGCCTAAATAAAAATTTTACATTCTGAAAGGTTCCTGATAATTTCAAAGAGATGTCTTCCACTCCTATCAATAATACCTCCATTCCCAAGTATTTTTGCACCTCTTAGGGCTGTATAGGTTCTGACTTCATTTTTAAGGAAGGTCATACGTAGGTCTCCTTCTAAAGCAGCAGCAGCCACTGATTTACCTCAGAGTGGGTGCCATCAGCAAGGGGATTCCACATTGGACGACAAGGAATGAAGACGGATACTGTAATTTCAACAGTTTGCCAAAGAGGTGGACAAACTCATCTATTAATCTCTAGAAAGAGGTATCAAACTCTGCAAAGCTAACTGACACACATCACTAAAAACAAAAACACACACATACACTCTCTCTATATAATCAAATAATAAAGGCAATGATCTGCTCAGACTGAAAAAAATCTTTTACACAGCCTCTCTGCAAGTCTCTTAAATTGATGCATCATGTCATTATACTTCAGAGTCAATTCATGTTTTTATCCTTAATGAAAAGCACAAGCCATAATAACCCCTCGACTTTAACTGAGGTGCCCTGATTAAGTCTAGCACTGATTCAATGATTTGCCTCTTACATAAACAACCCAGCCTCTGAATAGTAAATATATTCTTCTCTGATACAGCGCTGGTTTTCTTATGTGAAGGAGATACTTGTCTAGAACAGCCTTTTACATAGAGAACTGCAATATATTCAACAGATATATATAAATTCAAAATAAAAGAAAATGTTTAGTTACCTAAAAATCTCTCCTGTAATTTTTTTTTTTAATTACCTCAAAACTGCTTGACAATTAGCATGATTGCTCCAGCAACCTGCCATGCAAATACTCTGTATGTGAACTAGATCTTTCCCCTAAAAAGCTCAAATTCTAGTGCTTTTCCTCTACCAGTTCTGATCTTTTTGGTCCATCACTGACCTCTGGCCTTTCTATGACTGGCTTGCGATCTTTGAGCACAGAAAGCAGAGGTTGCCACACATACACAATACAGACATTTTAATACACAGAACAGTTAATCATGCCAAGTTCTTCCTGAAATGGCATCAAAATGTGTTTGTTCAATACAAAAACTTAAAGAATTCCAAATCCTTCATCAGCATAAACAGTTTCATTGCACTCCCTCATTCAATTATAATGCAACATTTACTACCAGACTAAATTCTACAAACCATTATATTACTGGCCTAATTCTACAAATAATCAAGAGAAGGTCTCATGGGAGATACTAACTGTACATATATACAGGTATTGTCAGACATGTTGCATCATGAACTCAATAAGCATGAAAAAACCTGCAAACTGTTCAACAGCCATAAAAACTATTCCTGATTATGCCTATTTCAGACACATTTTACTATGTAAAATTCCTGATCTACATCAATCAACAAGAATAATTTAATTAACATGGGAACTGCTTTAGTCCTCCAGAAATCTACGTTGTTTAATAGGCCGTATGTTCCTTTTGATAAGGAAAGTTTTAAAATTGAATATTCATAAGGCTGCAGAAGTTTCCAAGTTTCCATTGCACAGCACAGACCTTACTCAAAATGTACATGGTTCTTAGCCACACTTTTTTTGTTAGAAGTTGGCAGTTTTAGCCATGATTTAAAATTGTCCTGTAATATTCTCCATTCTCTCCAGCTTGAATCTCAATACTAATAAACAAAGAAATGAAAGAACGGCCTGTTTTAGGAAACTTTAATGTAGTAAGTATAAAAAGTAGCTTCAGATGCATATCTAGCCAGTTTTCAAATGCCAGCACTCCATAAAATCCTAATTACAAACATGAAATTCAGCTGTATCAGAATAATTAGAAAGCAAATAGATTAAATATCTGTATTTCAAATCTGATCTTCAAAGTAATGTATGTTCAAACTGCCAAATACTCTGCAAATCCAAACTTCATACATCCATTTCAATCTACAAGTAAAGTGTAATCTCTTCTTCCCTCCTCCTTCACTCACAGAAACTCAACTTCCCTTTCTCTCCCTATAACTGAAATGTTCCTATTTATTAGCTTTCTACCTCTTGTTTTAGTCTTTTGTTTAAGGACTGTATACATACAGATAGGGTTAGTTCTAATGCATTTTTCTCATGTCAGCTATATCAGACACACAAGTACATACTTAAAATTTCTATCATGTGAATTAGTCCTCTCTATTAATTTCATGCATACTGGTCAAACTTTCAATAACCCCACTTCCTTCATTGTGTAACAGTCTTATAAACACTCTTAAAGTCTAACAGTAACATAATGGAAGACCACAGCCTGGCAACTCATCTTCACTCATAGTTCAATTTTAAAAGTAGCAATAACAAGAAGAAAATAACTACTATACTTCCTGTCATTTCATTAAAAATAAAAAAAACAGAACACCTATATTGCACCAAAGGAAAAAATGTGCAATTTTCAGCACCATCAAAAAACTTTGTTATATGAAAGCTTCCTTAGGACATGAAAGGCAGCTGTCTTCACACTGTATGACATTGTATTTGGAAAAACTAGGAAAGCAAAAACAAGACAGCAAAGCTTGACAAAATGCTTAATTCCCTCCTGGAGATATATACACACATTAGTACTTCATTACTGCTTAATAACATAATAAAAAAGAAGACATAAATTGTCAAGATCTGTTTTATTTCTAAGTTTCGAATGATAATTTTAAGGTATGTACTAAATACAATTATGTATCATTTCTATATTAATAATATAGGTATTTCAGCCAGAATTCAATACACTCCTTGACAAAAATATCATCCAAGCCTTATGCTGTTAATTAAATATTAATTGCAATACCATGGCAACAGAAACAATGTCTGTCCTCTTACTGAGAAGGATCCACTAGAAGAAACATTTGTGTTTCAGAGATAACATCCAGTATTTCCTCTAAGGCTACATGAGTCATCCTTCTCAGATTTTTGCCATGTTTTTAAAAATAACATTTTCATGCTTCAGAATTAATGTAGTATGAAAAAAAAAAAACCTCTTGAGAAAGTACTGCACAAGAAATTCTTACTAAAGCACTCCTGCCACAGGGGAAAAAAAAACCACCAGAAAAAAAAAAACCCACGTTGTTTTGAATCAGTAGCCAAATTCAGTTTAGAATAATCTGTGGGAAGATGTGTTCAGTTTTGCCTTCTGGAAACTAGCCAACGCTGGCCTTTGGCACCAGCACCTGCTTCTCAGAGGGCTGAGAAGTGAAGTGATATTCATGTTTCTTAAAAATCAATTTAACATCTTTGATTCTTTCACCATCACTTTACAGAAGGCATGATTAAGGAACACTTGCTACCAACTCAACCAAACAGAGATACATTCCAAATACCTGTATTATCAAAATTCTTTGGTTTTTTCCTACAGCTGGATACTAGCAAATAAAACAGAAGTAATAAAGCATTTTTTCTAGCATTCTAAATAAGTCAAAAGTGAGTGACAAAGGATAAGCCTACCTTGCTGATGGCAAAATACTTTGGGACACTGTCTAATAATAAGACTTAAGAGGATACAGTCAAATGAGAAGACTGAAAAAACTGCATAGCTTGTTTCATAATTTTCTTAAATTGAGTATTTGCATTATGAAGTATTATGTATCTCTTACCATCTTCATTCAGGAACAATTTGTTGAATCTTAATCCACTAGGTTCTTTACCAACATATCTGTGCACATACTCTGTGCCAAGATCATTAACAGCAATAGCATATTTCAAGGGCTTTACACAGGACTGAAGACAAAACGGAACTTTGGTATCGCCAACAGAATGCCTGCAAAAAACACAGATTAAGAGGTTTGAAATTTCCTGTTTGCCAGCTGTGGCAAGTAGAGTGTTAAATGCTTCATTTATTCTTCAACCTACTAGGACTATTAACAAAAACACCCCCAAAAATGAAAGCATATTATTACTGAGTCTCATTTTGAAGAGCAGAACAAAAAGATGTAAAGATTTCAACAATTGCCTCCATAAGCTAAGCATAACAAAGTCACTTGCTGGTGATCACTGCAGATGTAATAAAATAAAAACAAGTTCAGAAATGGGTTTGTACTGGGGGAAGGAGGACAAGGACCAAAGACCTCAGAGCTCTACTATCATATACCCTACTCAACTGCAAACCACACTCAGCAGGGTATGACTTGTATATAGCCACTATACACTTATGTCAATTAATATATATTTATATGTCTATATGAACAATGTGAGATCCAATTCACTTTTGGAATTTGAGGGCAATAATTAAATAGCTGTATTTACATTCCTTTTGATAATGGCACAAGTATTTTATTACAATTATTAAATGACACCTTTTGAAAAGTTTACTTTCAACAGCCAAGTCAGACTGCATTGAAGAATGACTCAGACAAGCAGCATATGCCCCATCTAGAGCAAAGGCTCCAAGCAACCACTTGTCTGATGGTAAAATCAGAAGTGTATTTGCTTCTTTGCAGAAAATGTGAAAAGTTTTCAGAGAAACTCACAAAAATAATCTTGGCATTATAAAAATTAACATTACACAACATTAAACATTACAAAAATTAGCATTATAAAAACTTGCATTAGTACATGTTATAATATCCAAAACAAAGCAAAATGGTAATTTAAAATATTCAAAATGGAGAACAGTTTTACTATGAATAAATTTAATTCAGACACTTAAGCAGGGAGCTGAAAAATACTTCAATTCACTTGCACAGCTCTTCCTCTAGAGATTACAGAGCATATGGCTAATAAGAAACAAGCACACAGATCATAACAGATCACGTTAAAATGATCCCCAATCCACAGTCACAATAAGCAAGTCTGATGCTCTCTCAAGAATGCCCCATCATTTGAGACACACCAAATACCTAAAAACTATGGCTCTCAGAATATGCAGTATGACAATATCAAACTGCAGGACAGCAGAGACAGCTGACGAGTATCTCACATTGTCTAGTCACACAGGTGGACACAGAATAGTTGCCCTTACTTCTCAGCTAGACTGTGCGAGATACTCCTTTACATTTGGGCTCATTAACTGTCTCTGCTATTCAATAAAAACAAAATCACTCCCGCTGTATCCAAGACCTATACACACCCTTACAGGAGTAAGTTTAATAAACCTGAAAAGCAAAATCGTGTTAAGTTCTGTCCAGTTGCCACATCTTCATTTTCTTTTTAAAGAATATGATTCTGGATTTTTTCAGTGACATATAGTGATCATATAATAATGCTACAGTAAGAACATTAAAACGTATAGAATCATAGAATGGTTTGGGTTGGAAGGGACCCCTAGAGGTCATCTAGCCCAACCCCCCTGCAGTGAGCAGGGACACCGCTAACTAGATCAGGTTGCTCAGAGCCCCGTCCAACCTGGCCTTGAATGTTTCCAGGGATGGGGCCTCCACCACCTCTCTGGGCAACCCGTTCCAGTGTTTCACCACCCTCACTGTAAAGAATTTCCTCCTTATATCCAGTCTAAACCTACCCTGCTTCAGTTTAAAACCATTACCCCTTGTCCTGTCACAGCTGGCCCTACTAAAAAGATTTTCCCCATCTTTCCTATAGGCCCCCTTTAGATACTGAAAGGCCGCAATCAGGTCTCCCCGCAGCCTTCTCTTCTCCAGGCTGAACAACCCCAACTCCCTCAGCCTGTCCTCATAAGAGAGGTGCTCCAGCCCTCGGATCATTTTAGTAGCCCTCCTCTGGACCCGCTCCAACAGTTCCATGTCCTTCTTGTGCTGAGGGCTCCAGAGCTGGACGCAGTACTCCAGGTGAGGTCTCACCAGAGCAGAGTAGAGGGGCAGAATCACCTCCCTCGACCTGCTGGCCACGCTTCTCCTGATGCAGCCCAGGGTACGGTTGGCCTTCTGGGCCACCAGCGCACATTGCTGGCTCATGTCCAGCTTTTCATCCACCAGTCCCTCTGGGCAGGGCTGCTCTCGATCCTTTCTTCCCCCAGCCTGTACTGATACTGGGGGTTACCCCGACCCAGGGGCAGGACCTTGCACTTGGCCTTGTTGAACCTAATGAGGTTCACACAGGCCCACCTCTCCAGCCTGTCCAGGTCTCTCTGGATAACATCTCGTCCTTCTGGTGTGTCAGCCGCACCACTCAGCTTGGTGTCATCTGCAAACTTGCTGAGGGTGCACTCGATCTCGCTAAGTCATTGATGAATATATTAAACAGCACCGGTCCCAGTACGGACCCCTGAGGGACACCACTCATCACCGGTCTCCATCCAGACATCGAGCCATTGACCACTACCCTCTGGATGCGGCCAGCCAGCCAGTTCCTTATCCACCGAACAGTCCACCCATCAAATCCATAGCTCTCCAATTTAGAGAGAAGGATGTTGTGGGGGACCGTGTCAAAGGCTTTGCAGAAGTCCAGGTAGATGACATCCATTGGTTTTCCCTTGTCCACTGATGCTGTCACACCATCATAGAAAGACACTAGGTTCATCAGGCAGGACTTCCCCTTGGTGAAGCCATGCTGGCTATCTCGAATTATCTCCCTGGCCTCCATGTGCCTTAGCATAGCTTCTAGGAGGATCTGTTCCATGATCTTCCCAGGCACAGAGGTGAGGCTGACAGGTCGGTAGTTCCTAGGGTCTTCCTTTCTACCCTTTTTGAAAATGGGCACAATGTTTCCCTTTTTCCAGTCACCAGGGACTTCACCTGACTGCCATGACTTTTCAAATATCATGGAGAGTGGCTTGGTGACTACATCGGCCAATTCCCTCAGGACTCTGGCATGCATCTCATCAGGTCCCATGGACTTATGTGCGTTCCGGTTCCTCAGGTGGTCACGAACCTGATCTTCTCCTACAACAAGAGGGGTTTTGTCCTCCCGGTCCCCCTCATGCCATCCATCAACTCGGGTGGGGTGAGGAGAGAGGCTCCCAGTGAAGACTGAGGCAAAAAAGGTGTTGAGTACCTCAGCCTTCTCCTCATCTGCTGTTACCAGCTTGCCAGTCTCGCTCATCAGCAGGGGTACGCTTTCTTTAACCATCCTTTTCTGGCTGATATACCTGTAGAAACCCTTCTTGTTATTCTTTGCATCCCTAGCCAAGTTTAGCTCCAGCTGAGCCTTGGCCTTCCTGACCCCATTCCTACACAACCAGACCACGTCCCTATACTCTTCCCAGGATGCCTGTCCCTGCTTCCACTGTCTGTGCAGTTCCCTCTTCCTCCTTAGTTTGACCAGCATCTCTCGTCTCAGCCATGCCGGTCTCTTCCCTTCTTTGCCCGATTATGCCGGTCTCTTCCCTTCTTTGCCCGATTAAAAGGAACTAACTTTTAAGTACATCATGACTTACAGAAAAAAATAATATAGCTTGAGGCATGGAGGTACTATTAGACAAAGCTCTTCAACAGATTAATACTACGTAAGCATTGTCTGTATCTTGTCCTTTGGTAATCACTGAAATTACCAACAGCTTCATTACTGCGTTTGGATCATAAGCACAATATAATTAGCTTCAAATATAGTACTTACAAATACTATTTAAACAATATTTTATAGTAGTAGCAAAATAATTCATCTTCAACAGAGAAGTTGAAAAAATGTTAAGATGATCAAGTGGATTTCACTTCTTAAACAAGCTTTTTCTTTATTAAACCATGAGATCTCATGAAGTGCTGTATATCATAGAATCATAGAATATCCCAAGTTGGAAGGGACCCTTAAGGATCATCGCGCCCAACTCCCTGCCCCTCACAATATTGTCAGATAACTTAAATCATTGAAACAGTAATATCTAGAAGTTAGAATATACCTCTGTCCATCCACTGTGCAAAGTGACACACCCCACAAATCAGGGCTGAACTTGGCCAGTTGTGGAATATAGTCAGCAACCTATCACAGTGTGAAATAAAAACACAGACATTACAACATTCAAAATATTTAACTGTATGTTAACATACGTTAATTGACATAAACGCCAATGGAAAGGATACACCAGTTACAACTGAATTATTCCACTAATAATCACCTAGTGTATCTAAAACTTCATTACAGATTATTATATTCACTAGATCATTATCAAAAAAAATATTTCTCCAATGGAATTCCAAACTTCAGCATATTCTAAGAGGAATCTCTGTTCTATGCTGCAGCATGTTTAACATTTTCAAATCATATAGAATTTTAGCTTCTAACAAAGTTTGGGGGTTTTCAATTAATTTATTGAAAATAAACACTAGAATAAACGTTATCTACAAACATAGGTATGGTGTTGACAACTATTTCTGTCACACAGCCCAGCCACTTGTGTAGAGTAGCATAATTCTCTTATAGACTAAGTTTAGTCTGGCAAATTATACAGAAGTTTTATATTTTATGTAAAAAAAGAAAGAACACAACTGTTTTCTCTTTGTAACCTCAAAACTGTAAAAAATAGAGGCAAGGAGCTTTACTTCTAACACAGTTTATAAGTTGCAGACATAACTGAACTTCCAAAGCTATTTTATCAATTACAAGTTTAACATTTTGCTAAAAATGTGAAAAAAAAAATCTGTCTACTTAACAAATATATTTGGTTAATATCAAGAAATCTATAGACGTTTGAAGTTGAATTTACAAACAGGTTACCTTTCCTCCAGATTGTTTTTTAGCACTTTCATACAACTCATCAATATGTGAAGTAAACGACATAAAATCTGGAATGACAAACTTCCTCCTGAAAGCTTGAGTAAGCAACACAATATTACTTTGTACACACCTGTAAAAAGTTAAAAAAGTTCATTAGTATTTTGTCAAAGTACTGTCAAAAAGCCTACTTAAGCAGCAATTATATGTTATTTAAGTAAGGACCATCAGTCCCTTGAAGTTACAGGTCTTTATTAGAAACACTTTTCAATTTTCCACTCCATCAGTTACAAGTAATTTTTTTAAAATACTTAAGATTGTTTCATTACATTTGCTTTTACGTCTTTTTATTTAAAGCCCTTATCTGAAGTTTCAACCATAAGGTTGTACTGTGAAGTACTATCAATTTGCTTTCAAATAGCATCTAAGCTTTCAAAAGGGATCGAAGCCACCCATTTCTTAGGGTCAAGACACCTGACAGCCATCTAACCCAGCCCTTGTCCAAAGAAGTGCTAGTTTCAGAGTTTGATCAAACTTCTGAGGTTCAGGGTTGGTTTTGCTCTCTTCCAACTCATTTCACCGTGAACACTGCCACCAGGCCAAAGTGGAATGAGTTTCTACTCTATTAAGAGCAAAACCCTGTGGAAACACTCATGACATCTTCTAAACTAAAGTTAACAGTGAGCAGTACTGCAAGTCTCTGGCTTCAAGCTAACACCAGTTAAGGAATCTTTGCTGCCTTTTAACTCACAATACTTTATCACCCACACCCTCTGAACATCAGCTCATCTGGTACATTTAAAAAACTGATAATGTAAAAAGGAAAGGACTTAATCTAGAAGAAACAGAAGGGAAGGATCAAACTGTGAACTGAGACATGCTGCTTGAAGTGGGGTGCCTGTAGGTGAGGGGTGAGCAGGAGTGGGAATTGGGAGCCATTATCATGTCAGTTGAAATATGACCTGATAAAGGGTATTAACAGCCCTAATCCCAGTGCAAGGAAGAGAAAGGGAGGTTTAACACCAAACAAACAATTTCATTAACACCTTCATACTATGCAGAAACAAACTGTTAATTCAGACAAATGGGAAGTTAAGAACATCTAGGTCCATATGCAAATGAGCACATATCCTTCCAATGAAGACTTACTCGGAAAAACAAAAAAATTATTTTTTAGGGAAATACTTTCACTTGGAATAGATATTTCCAACAATCCAATTATTAAAAGTCCTTACCAGTTCAAAATGAAGTTGCACAAAGACCAGTGAACAGACAGAATTATCTTCCCTTTGAATCCCCCTCTTTTTTTAAAGCTTCAGTTTGACCTCCTTTGTACTTAGGAGACTATTCCAAATTCAGCTGACAACCATTTCAAATGCTGGAAGGCACTACTCTCCAAAAGTGAAACAGTAAAGAAGTTTCCATTGTATACACTGGCATCTTAAGAATTGCTCCGTCTGTAATAAGCTGCTTCAACACTATGTTAAAATAGCAATTGAGTTGGTTTTGTTGTAGCTTGTCGTGCTTATCCACTCCTTTTTTACATATCTTGCAAAAAATCCTGTTCGTTTTTGTTCCCTGCAGCCTCCAATCACAGTTACCTACTCCAGGGTCAACAACCCCTTTTCAAGAGTAATGAATAACAGTTACGGCAGCCACATGTGCTGAAGGAATAACACCAGACATATGCACTAGGTTTAACCTTCAGATGCACTTCCCCATTGTCTGAATCACCTGAACCGCATTAAGAATTCTCGTAAGGAAAAAAAAAAAAATATATCTGAAGTTCTCCTAAACCCATCAGAACAACTCAAGAACACAAAGTGTGGAAAATAACAAGAAGGCAGTATGCACTGAAATACAGTCCTCTGATACTACACAATGCTTCTGAAACAGGAAGGGCATTTATACACTTACCAATTCACACCAAGTCTAAAATGCTCACTTCAATAATTCACTCATTTTAAGCTCAAGATTGAAACTCAATGCATAAATAGCTATGCTGGTTAAGGACATTACCTATTTCTGCAAGAAGTTCTTGTTCCCAGACTTTTGCCAAGGCCAGTGTCTAGGTATTTATCCTGGTACTCCTTAACCCAGGCAAATCATATGAATTCACAGACATTAAATATGGGGGTTCAATTGAGCTAGGCAGGTATTTGGAACAATTACTGCATGGACAAAATGACAGGGGTCTCAGTGAGCTCCAATTAATGGGGCAGTAATATTTTCAGTCAACAGAGGACACTAGCCTTGACAGCCTCTAACATTCTGCAGCTGGCATCTCTTCCCCACCAGAGTTCCTAACTGGTTTATGTTCCAGGTTACCCTTCAGAGATGAATGGTCTGAGGCTCAGAAGTGGAGCAGTAGGAAAAGATCACAGGGAGGAATTTATGTAAGTTAATACATTGACAAACAACACAGCTCTTATCCCCCACACAGCAGTGTTCAAGACAGTTACACTAAAAATTTCCCAGCTCAAATTCTTTCATTTCTCCAAGCTTTATAATCTCACCCTAAAAAATTCTGTCTTGCCAAGTCCAACCACTTCTTCCCCCATTTGAAAACAAGTCTTTTCAAACTGTAAAACTTCCCTGATACTTTTGGGTTAGGAAGATTAGGATGCAAGTCTTATGATCTGTAATAACTTTCAGTGACAGTAACAGCCCGGCGGGTTTTTTTTTTTTGGAAACTGAATCTTTGGTCTCTAGCATAAAGTTAGAATCACTTTGTTTCCTTTACTGTACACCTTGTTACATTTATCCATTCTTTCTCAAGTTCTGGCTCCACTTGCTGATTATTGCTTCCCTACACAACGTAGACATCTGCTAAAAACAAGGTCTGAACTCCCACCAATTCTGAAGAACCGTTAGGCTATCTATATGGCTAAATGGACACCCTTTTACCCTGTTTAAAAAGCTGCAGTATAGGCATTACAGAAAGGAATGTGGAACTCCCATTTCCAAACAGCAAGAGTAGGTCTGCAGAAGCGTTGAATATATTTTGACATTTTAGGAAAAAAAGTTACATTATTTTGACAAATGAGGTACTAATATTATAGCATAGCAGAAGTCCTCTACATCTACTGTCAAAGGCTTTCTAGTTGCTCAACCAAACAGTAAGAACACATTCACTCATACCTGGGTTAAGCATTATCTAAAATGAAAGTTTTCCTCAGGATTTGCTACCTAGATTGAGAGAGCAGCACAGCCACTCGGAAGCAAATAGATAACCCTGTTTGAGATGCAGCCACAGATTGTCAGGCTTATGCTTAGAATATAACACACCCAGATTGCTGCTTCCTACCCGCAGATCAGAGGAGATCTGGCTATCAAGACCACAGGTCTAGGTCAAAAAAGCAGGACAGACAGCGTCTTGTGACAAAGGCTAAGTCTACAAAGCCAAGTAAGTTATTCTGAAAAAGAATCTAATTTAAACCTCAGTTTTAACTGTTACGCAGTAGCTATAATCTCATTCAAGTTTACACCATTTTCAGAATAACTCAATTCTGATTGCCTCATGTCTTTCCTCCCCATGCCGCCTCCTCCCCCCAAATACTGTTAATTAAGAAATAGGGCTTTTTGCAAGTCTTCTATTTTTCTGTTATCAACAAGCTGCAAGTTAAAGAAGAAGGTAAGAGGGATAGGAGGATTTCCTACAAAGATTATTAGAGATTTTTCTGCAAATTAGCTACAATGTCATAGAAACATCTAAAAAAATGCCAAAACATGCACACTTCACCTTCCATATTTAAGTTGCCTGTTTCATCTAACAATAATTAGATAGTACTACTACTACTTTAAGTAGTACTGTAGCTAAGGTACCAAAAAAAAAAGAAAAATATTCACATAGCAAGCTAACTAGCATGCTGCACTGCTTTCAGTAAGCAGGCTGTTCTCAGAGAGGTATCATTCATGCTACAAAGACCAAGTGTTACATTATACAGATGTAACATGAACAGCTAATTCAAGAAATTTATCACGCGTTCTCTCCGAAATGTGCACCAGTGCAGCTTTCAATTCACAAAACTCTGGAGATAAAAGATTAAAACCCCAAGTTGTTCTGCCTGCAACATGGGAGATTTTTTCCAAAATTTTTATTTGTGGAGAGCACTGTAAACCCAAAAACCTTCAAAATAAAGCAATTTTAGTGAAATTGGAATCTAATGTTTAGAACCCTTAGAGAGGTGTTGAAACTTCTGTTACAAAGGTGAACAGTACAGATGCATGAGCTAAAATATTCTACAGGCGATTTCTACTGGACTTGATTTAGTCAAGCTTATGCTATCACTACTCTATGTCACTTATCCTTGATGTTTTATTTGACCTAGCAGCTTTGGATTCAAATTCAACAGGAAAATTACACCACTGACTTTTACATTTAGGGAACTGAAGCTTCAAATTCCTGACATTAGTACATCTGAGTAGACACATTATTATATTTCACACCTTAAACACCTGGAGAAGAACAAAAAATACAGGAACCTTGTATAAGTCTCTACACAGCAAATGCAGCATGCCTAGGAGGTACAGATAACTGAAGTCCAGGGGGTTTTAATTTATAAAAAAAGGTGAACACTTGCTGCTGCGAAGGAAAATCTGCTATGTGAAAAGCGATTCACCCCTCCACTCTCTGTATAATCTTTATGTTCAAAACTCTTCCTACACAAGAAACAGTCATGTAAGCTTTCCACAAATTATCATAGCAACAACCACTCCCCTAACACAGAGGATCAAATCCTAGAGACATAACGTAGAACACAGGTTAATCTTCAGCTCTCTAATTAGCAATCACTTGTCCCTTTTTTAATACAGGGCCCTTGCCTAAAACATAATTCATAGTCTACTATTACAAACAAGCCTTCTAGTATAAACATAATGCATAACAGCAAAAGTTATTTCCTTTCCAATACCACACACCATACACCTAGGAAGGTTTCTGACTCTTAACAATTTACAGCTTTTACTGTGCTGACAAATAACCAGTGAAGACCTGGTCTTGAACTTAAACACAAGAATAAAGTTGTTCTATGTTGTACCTTTAAGAAGTATCCCACATTTGATTATGGAGTTGACTGGTTTCTTATTTTGTCACACACACAGACTTTCCTTTTTTCTCAATGTTCTTTCAAAAATGTTTATATATATATATTAAAAAACCAACATACATACTTTATATTTTTATAAACTATGTAAATATCTAAGTATATACTGCATATAATTTATATACTTACATGTATATAATATACACACAATTATATAAACACACCAGTTTTTACACACATACATATATAGCTTAAATTGTAACTGAGATGAAATAGCACTAAACAGCATTAGCTCAAATTCAAAAAAAGCTACAGAACAACACAACATTTGACAAAAGTATACTCTTCATGAAAGAATCAAGTTTTATATATGTCATTTACCCTGTAAATGGAATAAAAATACAGACTCAAAAAACAGTCTACAAATTTCATTTCAAGATTTAAGAGCCTCTAAACTTCCCATCTTTTGGCACACAGAAACTGTAAGTAGGGGAGCCAAGGAGTGTGCTTGGAATGAACTGACGACAACCTGAACAGTGCTTATATTGTTCAGCTAACTGACCACAGACTTTTCTTAAAAAAAAGTATCACTAAAATATGGCACATAAATCTTTTCCAAAAGAGACCAAAGCAGGGTCTACAGTCCTAACTGCTCTCATCACTAAATACCCTGAAATTTAACTTCACTCTGTTTTTCATATACTCGCTTTTAGAATTAACTACATACATACTCCAAGCATCTCACTACACAGAAGCAACATCCTGAACTTCAGATTAAAAACCAATGATGCAGCGAGAGAGAAGTTACTAAATACTCCATGCTGCATCGATTAATTTATTTGGCATCTGACTGAGAGTTGCAGTATGGGGTCAGGCACACATGCAAACACCACCAATACATTAAACTCTCGTGGAGATCACACAATCTGCCTGCTGCATGAAACCAGAAAATAAATTTGTATGAAAAAGCATCAGTAGGAGTGTGTTTGACTCCCTTTCTAATTACACATTGATTTATATATGTCTCTGCTAAGACAGCAGTCAGTAACACACAGACAACATTCATTCAGAATTATACAGTTACATTATTGACAGAAAGTTTACTTTTTAAAAAGGTCTTTGTCCAGCATAACACCATCTGAAGTTGTTTGAAGGGTCAGTCTTAACATATCCATGCACTCTTTCAATCGGGGATCAGATGTACGTAATCCTGTAGATTTGAGTGCCTATTACAATAAAACAATAATTACTAAAATGAAAAAAAAAACGCTATTACAATCAAGTTCTCTACTACTCGGTCTCATTTCTCAACATAAGAGACATCTGCCACTGCATTATCAACGCAGAGATATTTTGACACCTTACTGATCCTTTTTCCATTTCCTTCTGCCATTTTGGCTGCATCTGATGTCAAAGGATTAATGCCATTTGAAATCCACAGTGCTCCAACTACATTTTACACAAGTGCAAATACTACCCAGCCCTGCCATAGACACAGATGCTTTCAAGCACACTCTTTTGCACAGCAAAGTAGTGAGTAACAATACTAGCACACTCATTCTCTACTTAATTACAGAAATAGTGTTGGGGGGTGGGGAAGGAGCAGAATATAGTTACATTCCCTGCTGCAGCTAACCACGTAAACATTCTTTGCTTTGTATTCTCACATTTAGAATGTTAAAAAAACCTTGAGTAGTTAGCTGGAAAAACTTACAGTTATGAATTTATGAACTGGTATTTTTTCTTGTCCTTCTGCAATAGTATAGAAAAGTAGATCTTCTAAGCTAGGAAGGAGACCTTGCTTCACTTTACTAAAAAAAAAAAAAAGAAAACATATGCATAGATTAGTTTAGTGCATATTTTTATTTATACACATTTTTGCATTATTCACAAGGAAACACATTTTCACTACCAATATAACTGCTAGTATTAATTTCAAAGAACGCTTTTATCAGTGAACACAAAGCTTAATTCAGCTTTAAGTAGGAAAAAATGGTAATATTAAAAGTAGCATATATATACTTTACAATAGCAAGCATTTTTAACTGCAACACAGTCATGTTTTTACTGACATACCTTTATTGCTAAGATTGTATTTAGAAATTTTTTGGAGCAGATTCATCCCTCTTCTTGACGTTACAGAGGATAGACGTTACTTGCACAGAGGATGAAGTATTTATAAGACTCAAAGCCCTACACGCCTCATAACAAAGCTGTAAGAGCAGATTGACCCAATGGTTCCACAGGCAAGAGAAAGTAAAGAGATAACGAATGTGTATTATTTTCTTCCTGGTTTTAGGAACTCCTAGAGGAGTCCTAAAGCCCTTGCCCTTCTAGACGCTTACGTAAGCCACAGCAGTTACAGGGAAAGCAAGCAAAGCCACCTGCGGCACAGTAACCAGCAGTTCGGTAACCTGAACCAGCTCAGGCACCAGAAGCAGTAACTCTCATCGTGCATACTTCATGGAGTAAGTTAATATGTAGCGTACATCCATCTTTAATGGTCACTACATTTATCAATATAAGTACACTGGCTCTCCAAGTATTCCATGTGTTAACTATTTTACTCTGAGATATGCTTCCTATATGCCTGCATTTTTTTTTTAACTTACATCTCCAAGTTAAGTGAAATGTGAAGGAAACCTACCAGATTAAGCATCAAGAGTCTTTCCAATAGAGAAAGCTGTAATACTGACAGCTCTCCCTCAAAGCCCTTGGTTTAACCTCAGAGTTTTGCCTTTCCTTGATATTCCAAAGCACCCTGCAGCAGGCAGGAGCACAAGTCTGTACTCAGTTCTTTACGCTCCCCCATAAGTACGGCATCGAAGCGTACAGCTGGAATGTACGCTTCCAAACTGCTTGAGGCAGTGATAGCAAAGGGCTTTGGGTCAATTCTTTTAGTCCCTTGAAGTGCTTAGGTTTGTTTCTACACAAAGTCAGCTTGGAGAAAGCCTATGTTCTGATGTTTGACAAGCAAAAATAAATAAAACCAAAACAATTCTCTAGCAAATGGAGACATAAACTAACTGAAATGCAGAGTATGCAGTCTTGCATTGTTCTAACCATCAATTTTAAAGCTCAATCTCCTAACCTAATAATATTGGCAATACTTTCTTACTATACTGTAATATATAAAAGTTGTTGCCCAAAACTAGAATGCTCAGTGGCAATTTACCTATTTTTACATGTGTATGCACGTGTGTACAAAAAGCACGTCTAAATTCTAGTCACAAAAGTTTTCACAAGTTAGTAATTCTTTAAATATCAGTGCTCAGAGTTGTAACTACAAAAACAAAATACTACAACTAAGCATAGGCCCTAGGTAGGCCAATGCAATCTTACAGACTGACGTTTAATCCTCCCTCCTCTCCCAATACTAGCTAACTCTAGCTCAACAAGAAGTCATATTTATGATTATTTTTAATAAAAATCTGATTATATCCAAATACCCTTTTACATTTAAGACAACCTTTAGACTGCACACTCCTCCCTCCTTTCCTCATGACTAGCAGTAGTAAAAATCTCACTTCTCATTTTCCAATTTATTTAAAACACTGTACTTACACACTCAGAACAGAAGACAGCTTTGTAAGCCAACAGAACTTTCCTTGTCTTCCAGTCTGGATTTTTTTTTTTTTTTGTAAATGATGCTGGCTGACTAATGCACAGACAGGCTGGCAATTCACCCAAGACAAATGCTTGCAACTACCTCAAGCAAATTACTGAACACCCTTTTTCCTAAAGAAAATTCAAGTCTTCCATGCAGCATATTCTGCTTTCAATCTTTTAAGAACAGTATGTCCAGTCAAGCCAGCAGAACCCAAACTACTAACGTACCAATTAAAGCTTCATCCTGTATCTGCATGTTAACTCTGCAGCTACATACTTTGTTTTTTAAAGCTATGCTGAATTACATCGTCTATACCCCTACATTCTCCCCATTTACACAGAGCATGTAACTAAGCTCTTCAAAGCATTGAGATTTCATGTTTTACAGAACGTCTCAGCTGCTAGGCTCATTACTGGATTGCTGAGGGTCTGACAGAGGAAACTTCCACATTTCACTTTGACAAAGCAAGCCGGCAACCACATTAAGAAATTTTAACTAACAACCTATTTAATTACAAGTTTCTGAGCTATTACTCAGAACTTTACAGCTGTTCCAGATGTGGAATTTCTATCTGGAAGGGTGCAGAAAAAAAATTTCAGACATTTGACCAAGATTTTTATCTGCCTCTTCGTATGATTTTAATCTATTAAAGAGATGTGCACCTTTTGCAGCATAAACTCTCTCTTGACATAGTTTCCATATCTTTCACATCTGCTGCTGTTCAATATTGGGTCAGTCAGCCTAATTTAACAATGGATCTGCACTGACTGCCAAAGCAAAGAGGATGGCATTCAATACATTTACAGAAAATTGCTCTTTGTCAAACAGTCCACCTTTTGATAAAGTTTATCAGCTAAATAGAGGTGGAAAAGCTTGCTCTGCAGTTTATCAGGTCAGTGATGTCAGTAACTCATGTTTGCTTAACCTAAAAGCTATGTTTTGGCACCGTGAGCACACTTAGCAAGATAGTGCTGTTCAGCACATGTTGTAAAGAGCTGTTTTTCAAGTCAGGGAACTTGCAATTTCCACAGTCAAATTAAAGTGGAAATTCCAGTTTATTACATTTCATGAATAATGACTTTTGATACTTATTTCCCTTCTTTAAAAAAAAGAAAAAGCACCAGACTATTACACAACTAGACTTTGTCAGTGGTATTCTGTGGATTAGAATACTGCTGGATGCTCCATGCTGCTCTTCATATTTAAATAAAAACAGAATGCAGGAATTCCAAGCACCAGGTCTCCACCGTATCGTTCCTTCCTTCGGCTCTTCCTTTTGCATCAGTATGATGCTTATACCAGATTCCACAGAGGATTTTAACAAAAGCTGAATTATAATTACTACAATATAAGAAAGGTTAAATTTCAAATACAGTGAAACATTCCTACTTCAAGATGTAACTGGCAAAAGGCAGAACATGAGTTACAGAACAACAAAAGACAAAGATACGATACTGCTAATAATATTTTCAGACTCATTATTAACCATTAAGACACCAGTCACAAAAATCTGAGGTCACAACAACTGTCACAAACAACGGTCTCTCAGGGGTCTGTATTGGGACCAGTACCGCTTAATATCTTCACCAATGACATCGACAGTGAGATCGAGTGCACCCTCAGCAAGTTTGCAGATGACCCCAAGCTGAGTGGTGCAGCTGACACACCAGAAGGACAGGATGCCATTCAGAGGGACCTGGACAAGTTCGAGAAGCAGGCCCATGTGAACTTCAAGAGGTTCAACAAGACCAAGTGCAAGGTCCTGCATCTGGGTCAGGGCAACCCCCAGTATCAGTACAGGCTGGGGGATGAAGGCATTGAGGGCAGCCCTGCAGAGAAGGACTTGGGGGTACTGGTCGATGAAAAGCTGGACATGAGCTGGCAATGTGCGCTCACATCCCAGAAAGCCAACCAGGCTGCATCAAAAGCAGCACGGCAAGCAGGTCAAGGGAGGTGATTCTGCTCCTCTACTCCGCTCTGGTGAGACCCCACCTGCAGTACTGCATCCAGCTCTGGAGCCTTCAGCACAGGAAAGACATGGACCTGTTGGAGCAGGTCCAGAGGAAGGCCACAGGAACGATCAGAGGGCTGGAACACCTCTCCTATGAGGAAAGGCTAAGAGAGTTGGGGTTGTTCAGCCTGGAGAAGGCTCCAGGAGGACCTTATTGCAGCTTTTCAGTACTTAAAGGGGCCTATAAGAAAGAGAGGGACAGACTTTTTAGTGGGGCCTGTTGCAACAGGACAAGGGGTAATGGTTTTAAACCAAAAGAAGGTAGATTTCAACTAGATACAAGGAAGAAATTTTTCACGATGAGGGTGGTGAAACACTGGAACAGGTTGCCCAGAGAGGTGGTGGATGCCCCATCCCTGAAAACCTTCAAGGTCAGGTTGGACAGAGCTCTGAGAAACCTGATCAAGTTGAAGACATCCCTGCTCATTGCAGGGGGCGTTGGGCTAGATGACCTGTAAACGCCCCTTCCAACCCAAACTATTCTATGGTTCTACGAAAGCTGCAAGGGCTGCAACCCGCAATTGGTATCTAAAACAGGCATCTTGAAGAAGTTGTCACCACAGATAACAGATCTCCAGCTAAAAGACGTGAACACCTGTCAAGTCACTATAGAACTACTTTCTGTCCACTTACATAGTTAGACACTGATCCTACAGACAGCAGCAGGTAACCATTTACCTGAGAACTTACCAAGGTTCAGACAAAACTACGTATTTATAAACTTAGACCAAAGATGGACATGTTTTAGTGGATGTCAGAATATTTATGGTAAAACCAAGAACTGTTCCTTCAAAACCTTAGCCTTGAAGAAAGTTATGAAAGGTCTAATGAAAGCATGCTTCTAACAGTTTCTTGCATCTGTGAGTATTATATCCGCACTCTGACAGGATTAACACTGAGACGAACCACTGCTTGATTACCATACAGTTATTCCTCTGGAATCTGGCCTGGGTGCAAAAGCAAAATGAATTTTAAAAGGTATCTCCATAATTCATCCCCATCCTTAAGAAGGAGTGCTACCACTCTGTTGTCATTTTAAGGAAAAAAAAACCCCAAATCCAAAACCCACTTACATTAACCATTTTGTTACATTCCATATACTAGCACCCATCATTATTGCAATTTAGCTGTACTTTAAAAATCAGGGTTACCAAGATAAACTATGTTTGAGCCTACTACTGTCCAGCATAAGACATAAGAAGAAAAATGCACGCTTACACAGGAAGTAGAAGTGAACACTTAAATATTATACAAGTTTATAATTTAGGACTGTACCGGGTTATTGCCTTTTAGGTATTTAACACTAACATAGATATTATTTAATTTTAATCCACAGCCTTCATTAATCAAAATTACCAGTCTACGACCACTCTCTGTTTAAGCTCAAATATTTTTCCTTTCCCAAATATATTAAGTTTCAAGTGGATACACAGAGTAAAGCCTGGATAGCAGGGATACGGAGCTGGTGGAAGATGTTTAGCAAAAAATGCACAAGGGGATCCGGTTATGCAATGGGATACTAGTTATTTCATCAGCCACAAGACCTCATCATTTATTCCTTCTACAAGGAATTAAACTGTTGTAAATTTCTGTACAGTCTTTGCACAGAATATTTTAGATTTTCACTTGCAACTCCTACTCTCTGTACAGGAGGACTATTAAGCAAGCAAACAAGAAAGAAAATCTTAGTGCTGTCTTTTGACATGGTAGGTTATTCTACTATCCTAGAACCATGGCCTTACAACCAAATAGGAAAAAAAAAAATCCCCCAAAAAAAACAAAAAAAGAAAGCTTAAAAAGGACTATTGTCTTCCCAGTTGGGTCCACAAACCATCTACCTAACACAACTCAAATGTTACATACTGCTGGATGGCAAAGCACTGGAACTGGCAGAACACAGACTACGCTGACTTAGCCCGGTCGTCAATTTAGTCCAAAAACCTGTCTTTTGAAGAACTTCACTTTTCTTCCAAATCCTGTATTCTGTCTTAATGCAGCAATGATTTCCACATGTAATGTACCATTTACAAATGCAAAGGAAGATTTTCATAATTCTACATTAAGAAAAATAAGAATTAAAGTACCCAGCAGCCTGGCTAACGTGGCACCAGGAATTCCTGCACAGCCTGAACTGAAAAGAGACTGTTTCCAGCTTTTTCCTTGTTCATAACTATATGTTATATGTTTTATATAATCGTTCCTTGTTCATTTTGCAGTAAGGCTCAAAGAACAAGCATCTGACTTTCAAATACATCCTTTCGTCAAAAGCCCAAAATGATTAAAAGTGTGTAACTGGTTTGTAACTACATAGCCTTACCAGACATATCAGAAATTATAGGATTTTCCTAATTGATGCTAGCTGTAGGAAGCTGTTATAAAAGCTCAGTGTAAGAAAATGTTACCTCTTTAATAAATCATCTTTTCAACATCTTCAAAAACCCCTCACAGCTGGCATACTGTTTCTTCCTAAGTTTTTAATGGTGCTGTCTGTATTTCTCATTGAAAAACAAAAGTACAGCCTTTAGAAATCACACCTGCTTGAGCCACAGCTGAATAATATTTTGTTCCAAAACACTATGTATACAGAGCTAATTCAAAGAGGAGACTTCATATATGTTGAACAATAGTGCCAATATAATAATAATACACATAGGATTGTGTATTATACTGCATATGATTATATCACCTGACATGCATGCATTTTTTAAGGCGTTCAACAGTAGAAATTGTAAGTGATGCCTTTAAAGACAACTATACCCCATTGGAACAAACGGCTTGAACCAAGCTAGGCAGCTAAGACGTTTTGTGGTAGGAGAAAGGGGAGAAGAACAAGAAGAACAAGCCTGCCATGCCAAAGGAGTACAAGTTCATGCTAAAACCACAACTGAAAAGCAGAACTATTAATGAGACAAGGGTTGAAGCCTTCCCAGTTGGCCTTCTGGAATATTTTCCAGGCTTCCTCTTCGCATCAGGCTAACGAAGACTTTGTTCAGTGTTAAAGCAAGGTACTCCTTTCTTGGCCTTATTTCCTCCTTTTGTTTTTTTCATCTAGGCAATAAGCATAGCAAAGCCTGGGAAAGCAGCTTCAGTTTAGATTTTAATTATGGTGCCCCATAAGCAGTGCAAAGACACATAGGCTGCCTACAGGAAAGCCAAAGGCCACCTTCCAAACACGCACAAAGGAGATGGATCTTCACGGGGCTTGCAGTTAAGCTGTCAAACTTCTCATAAAAGGCTATCGAAGATACTAAGCATACCCAGGTTCAAACAAGCAGTGGGCCAACTGGCAGATGGGGAGGTCAGAAACGAAGGAGACTTTTTCAAGACCTGCGTAACGCCAAGGACTAACAGAGCAGAGTGCTAAGGAGAACCATCAATCCGCTTACCTCATCATTCTACTCTATCCCCAGTATCCATTACTGGTCATTACCAGGGGCACAAACTGGAGCTGATACACCTGTCCGTGACCAATTCCTTTAAGAATATTTCAGGTTCTAAGTGAAGGAGTAGTAGCTTCATATGCATGTACAGTCTTATCATTCTATTACCTGCAGTACCTTTGTCACTTACGAGACAAATGGGGACCTCCTGGCCCAGGGACACACCCTGCAGCACCTATGAACGTTTGTACACACCATGAACTGATGGTAACATCTATCCCTAACTGCACTAGATGTAGACGTGGAGAAGACAGCACTGCGAAACTTCCGAGGCGGAGCGATAGACCGCATACATTGCCTTAATAATTATTGCTTTAATAATTAACGTAAGATGACACAGCTTTCACTTCTCTTGGAAGATACTTTATGCAAGCAGCTGCGCTAGAAAAAACACAAACGCACGCTGCCTCCTCTGAGCCAAAACACAACACCCCCCCCGCCCCGCATACACACGCGGCCTTTTGTGGGAGAGACCCCAAGCCAAGGGGAAGCTCAGGGCGCGGACGGGACCCCCGGCAGCGGTGAGGGCTGCCCCCGGCCCCCCCCCCCGCACCGCGCTGGGCGGGCACCCCGAGCACCCACCCGCAGGCAGGCGGCAGCCGGGCCCGCCCCGCCCCGCGCACCCGCCCCGCCCCACCGCCGGGGCGCGGCCGTGACAGACCCCAGCCCGCCGCCACCCCGCCCCCGCCGGGCGGGCCCGGCGGCCCGCATGGCGCCTCCGCATCCCCCGCCGCCCGGCCCGGCCCCGCCGCCGCCCGCGCCCCGGCACGCCCCCACCGCCCCCCTCGCACTCACTTCTCCCCCCCGCCGCCGCCTCCGGCCAGCCCGCCGCGCCGGTCGTGGCCGCGTCGGCGGGGGGCCGCCGGGGTGGGGGGCCCCCCCCGGCTCCTCCAACCCCCAAACCCCTCGCCGAAGAGGGCGGCGGCGGCAGCCCTGGGCCGCGGCGGGAGGTGGGGGGGCTCACGCCGAAGGCGGCCAGCGGCGGCGGGAGGCGCCTAGGGCCGGCGCCGGGACCCGGGCCGCCGCCGCTGGCCGCCCCCGGCGGGCTGAGCAGCAGCAGCTCCCGCAGCAGCGCCGAGCGCCACAGCCGCATCATGCTGCGCCACTTCCCGACGCCGAGTGCCCCAGCCGGCGGCCTGCGGCGCCGCTCGCGCCCCGCCGCGCCCGCCCCCGCTCGCCCGATTGGCGGCGTCGGCGTAACTGTCAGGCACGCGGCGTGCTCATTGGCCAACGGGGACGCCGCTCCGGCCGGGCCACGCCCCCGGCGCGGGCTGAACCGCCCGCGGGCCGCTGGGGTCTCGGCGCGCGAGGCCGGCGGCGCAGCGTGGGGGGGGGGGGGGCCCGCGGGCGGGGGCGGACAAGGACGCGGGGGCCGGTGCCGGCGGCGGCCAGCGGGGCGCGAGCGGAGCGGTGCGGAGCAGCGCCCCCCGCGGGCGGATCCGCCGTAGGGCCGGGCGGCGGCGCGCCGAGGGGAGCGGCGGGGCGGCGGCGCATAGCGGGCCGGGGCCGCCGTTCGCACCGAGGTCACCCCGCCCTTCGCCGCCGCCTCCATTTTCTGTCCGCCCCGGCTCCTGAGGGGGGAAAGTTTGAGTATCGGCCGCCCGGGCCGCGGCCCGGCGGCGCGGGGGAGGGGGCGCGGGGCGAGGCTGGCACCTGCGGGGCGGCGGGCGGCGCCGGGCGCGCCCGGGGGTCCCCGCGGGCCCCGGGGCGGTCGAAACGCTCCCGGCGGCGCTTTCCTCCCTCCGCGGCGTGTGGAGGGGTTAGAAACGGATTGGGCTCAGGCGGTGTCGGGTTTAGGTTGCCATGGATACAGGCGAGGGGGGTTTTTTGGTGGGTTTGGTTGGTTTGGGCTTTAATTTTAGGTTTTTAACTATCAAGTGCACCGCCTCTACCGGGACGGAGGAGGAGGCGGTGGGTGCAGTCAGTTCCCCGTCCTACCCAGCAGGCTCCATAGGAAAGGGCTGGGGAGACAAAAGCGTGTTAGGAATACCCTTAGCGGGAAGAATAGCTCCCAAACTCTCTGGGCCAAATGCTTTTCTTAATGCGCAGATCTACTAATGGCTTTCTGTGCACTTACAATAAAAATTCAATTGCATAACTCCCTGCCAAAACTGGCTGCAGAGGCCGAATTGTACAACTTAAAAAAAAAAAAAAAAAAAAAAAAAGTCAAGAAAGAAAACACCTGGATGCCTGAATGAATTGGATGCAGCTGTTCTCCATGTTCACATCATCAAACATTTAATCAGTGTGAAAATTTTGCTACTGTTCACCTACAGGACTCAGTTGGGGAGCTAGTGACCCATAGTAAATGCAACGCTTGAGGCCGAAGTGGGAAGAGCAGCAGAGAGTAACTGTAGGGCTTTGGTGCAAGGTATAAACGTCTCTCCTTACATATACTTAAGCTTCTGCCACAGCATCCTGACGTGCTGCTTGCCAGCATACAGCATCTTGGAAGCCACGGATTCTGCAGTTACTTGGTGAAACTCTGCAGTCACGTAACCAATGGCTAAATTTGTCCCAGACGAGTACAAATCTATATTAGTAAATGGTATCCATTATGGGTCACCGTAGAAGAGGAGATCCGCTGTCACCCTACTTCATCAGTAATGCCAACGTGGAAACCAGCATTTAATTGGCCACTAGCTTTCTCACTTCAGGAGTTATAATGTTCTGAGCAAAAATGCAAATACTTCTGGCGTTCTATTACTGCTAAACTTCCTTGTGAACAATTTCGCCATGCGTTGAGGTTTATTTCTTTTGGTGTATTTATTACGTTTGGGGGAGGTGGGGATGGAGAAGTAGTTGTGAGTTAAAATGAACTTGCTGCACACTTTATTGGAAATGTTTTACTCCGAAGATAGTGATACTTTGTTTTCCACCACCCCTTGGCTGGAAGGTTTCAGCTGTCTAGGCATAGTAAATTGCTCTTAAAGAACCACGTAAAACACAGAGGGGTTTTTGTTACCTGTTTTCCCTGTGCTCTGAGATAATCGCTACAAATAGACATGGAGAATATCCTTTGCTTATACTTACGCCACCGCACAAATGCCCACAGGAGTTCCTTCTGCTAATAAATTGTCACAAGAGCCATGAGAGTTTTTGGAAGCAGATTTAAAGATAGCTGATAATCTAGGCCTATAAAAATGAGCCTCAGCGCACCAGTGGTTTGCCTTCTCACTGAACAAAGAAGCTTGAAATACCAGTGTGGGATGTGCAATCCTGGGCTATAGCTCCTTCACGTAGAAAAAATGCAAAGTACCTACAGTTCTCACACACTTACTACGTTGCCTATTATATTTCCTGGAACCGACTCTGGATTTCCATTTGCTAAGTCTTTTTGGCAAGCCAATAACTGCTTCTCTTATCCTGCCACCCGATAATAATATTTCTCATTTTTAAATTCCATTATGTAAAATAAAAGAAGTTTCTTAAGCCCCTTTTCCGTTCTTTCTACAGGGGCTGCTGCTGCAAGACCAGAGAAAGTGAGTGCCTTTCCAGCATGTGCATTTGGTCACTAATTGAACACGCAATTCTGCGGACACTTACAAGATTCCCCAATGATTTTTAGTGCCAGGTTGGTATTTTTGGTGTGACAGCTGCGCTCGTTCACGAGCCAGCTGTTTAGCAACTGACCTGGTTCAAAAACTTGTCTAATTCATCTCTTATGCTGTAGAGGGGGGAAGGAGAGGAAGAATGCAAAACGTAATGATCTGGATCTTTCCTTTCAGTGCTCTGGTTTCGGCTCAAAGTGTTGCAAGTAAGGTTGTGGGAAGGAAAAGCAAAAAATACTACATTCACAAAGATGTTTGCGGCTCATGACAGTACCCCGGGTAACACATTCTTGACCCTACATGAACTCGTTAATTTTACTCATTTCTTTTTTTTTTTTTTTTTTTTACTTTGTATGCTATTGCCTTATTCCTTTATTTAACCTTTTAGTGTCACCTTCGCACCAGTAATCTCCCAATGTAAGTATTCTTCAATAAAGCTTTTCTTAAAACTCACTACAAGAAATTAACCCTCAGCTTCTCTCCCTGGAAGTTCCTTTGTGTGTGTGTTTTAGCTCTTGAGGGCAGAAAAGGCAAGTTGCTCTGTGTGTGCAACTACAAATTCACAGCTCAGGAACAATGCAAAATGGTAAATACAGTTTCAGGCTCACAAAGTTCAAGGGCAATAGTGACTCATTCCCTATTCTGAGAACTTTTGCTGCTGCATATTTCAGGCCATCACTCCTTGCTCCTGCTATGACTAAGCCTGAGAAGTTTCACCCAGTGATTCTCTCCCCTCCTCCCAGAAATACTACAGAGTCTTAATTTAAAGATGACTTTTTTTTTTAAAACTCTTAAAATAAGCAGTAAGAAATGTAGTAAAAATAACATCAGAAATATGTCCATTTGCTTGTGAAAAGTGTTATACATTAAGCCTGTTAAGCTGACTCTGGTTTTTGTTTTGATCCAGGTGTTAGACTGGGCTTTCCCATACCCCAGTGAAACCCCCTTTAGACTTCCCTCTCGAACAGAGTGATATTACTCGTCTCTTTGGAAATAGAAGGCAAGCCATCTGCTCTGCCATGCTGTGCTTCACACGGTATCCCAAGAGAAACAGAAAATTACAAAAATGGTTTCCAACATAGTGCAAGGAAATTTGAAATTAAAATTCCCAATGGCTTTTATTTTGAGTTGGTTACACAACCGGCAGTAAGCATAAACCAATTACTGTCTTTTTAATTTCCACAACTATACATGTATTTTTGTAAGACAAAAATTGAGAGAAATTCTAAGATGACATGGTGGTTCAGCAAAGAAAAAAAAAGTGGATCTTTTAAATAGGCACTATTTTTTTAAGTATTTCCCTTCAGCTGTATTGTAGCAAAATATTCCTAGCATAATGCTCTAAAAATAATCCATATTTTAGAGGTTTTTCTTTCTAAAAGAGGCACAGCAGCGTTAATCTTCTAGGAGAAAGGGCTCTGAAAAGCAGGTGGAAAGAGGTCTTCCCAGTTCAAGCACATACACTGATAACAGCTTTCAGGAAGGTTAAATCTTCCCAGATCGGCAGGGCAGATCTCAGATAAGCAGCAGAAATTAAGGATTATCTTGACTACGACATGAACTGTTTACTTTGCTATTTTAAATGATTATGTTGGCTCCATTTCATTTGTTGCTGGGTAATGCTTTCCAAAAGAGAACCGAGGACCAGACACTGCAATTTTGACTCTATTTGAGTATTCCTACTGATTGTAGCAGCAGTTTCTGAAAATAATTTTTTTATTTTGTGAGGCTAACTTGCTGCACATTTGGGTGACATTTTGATACCGATTCAAATGAAAGGTGCTTGGTCACAAGATACATTCCCCATTGGATTATACAGAGGATAAGAAACAACTTCCTCTGAGCACAGAAGTGTAAGCAGTAAATAAAGTTACTATTTAATCTAAGAAAATGAAGGTTTAAATGTTTAGGTGTAATAGCTCAGAAATCCAATGAGGAGGAAAATATTCCGAGGAATAATTTACCTGGAAGGTAGTAGTTGAGATGTCAAATGATAAGTAATAGCAAAAATTCAAAATAATCTTCTCATCAGCAAGACCATAGCTCATTTCTCGTCACTCTCATTCCAGGCGAATATGGGCAGTGAGAAATTAATTCAAAGGAAAGCAACAAAAATATTTGGAGGATTTGTTGAGACCGGCACGAAGAGAGACTACAAGTATCTGGAACATTCCTAGCACAATTAATAGACAACATACGATGTTTTTTAGTGTACGTGACAGAGTAAGCAAATGATAGAGGTAGGTTTATTGAGGATGATCTGCAAAGACTGACGCAAAGTCACAGGATGATATAGCATAAAAGCCATAGAACTGCCATTTGATTTTGAATAACCAGAAAAGAAGATGATGAAAACACAAAGCCAAATCTTTGCAAAACAATAATATTTGAAATGCTTCTCTTTTGACTCATTTCCTGACCTGAGTATTGGGAAAGATCTCCAGGATCAAAGGAGACAGGAGACAAAGTTTATTCCCCACTCTTGGCATTGATGGGGTGTCTTGGTCACTTCCTTACACCATGACTTGCTTTTCAGTATTGACTTCTTTTGTTAACAGCCTTGAAAGTAAATTATGAAGAGAGATGAGTATTAAAGGGGGGGGAAAAAAGGAACTAGATTTACTTAAAATACAAATCAACAATGCACTTATATTCTATGGGGTACAATTATGCACTAAACCCATAAATTACTAGATCTTTTCTGTCTATAACTTCCAAAGGGAAACCACGTGAATGTGTGCATTCTAAATGCCCAAATAATAAAGTGACTCTAGCTCTACTATTAAAATTTGACCTACAGGTAAACTTGATTCTTCTGCATTCATATCTTGTATCCATGTAACCAGACAAATGGGGGATAAAACATCCGTCACAACTACATGGACAAATTGCATTCCTAATTGTTCGGTCTGTTACTCACAGTGTTTTCCTAATACTCTGCCTGTTAATGCATTTTCTTTCATCTTCACCAGTGAGACAGCACCATCGTTCCTCATGCACATTATCAGTTATAGCACTTTTCAGATGCAAAATTCTTTGCACATCAAAACATTCACCTGCAGAAGCCAACAGCTTACCTACCAGGGAAGCATCCCCTGCTGCATCCAGAACACTGCATGTTATTTGCACTCTAATATACCTAAATCACAGCGTTACAAACCTCATGTGTTCCACCCACCATCATATTCAATGCTTAATTCTGATGACACCTGCCAAACTGCAGTCCAGGTCTTGATTGTACAGCAGGCCAGGGAGCAGGAGCAAACTTGGATCTTCTGTTCATGTTCCTGATCCTCAAATATTAGCCATGGTAACCTTGTGCTAGCAAATAGAAACAAGAACAACATCACCTGGCTGCTCCATCATAGCCCAGATGTCTGTGCTGAGTGTGCATGAGAGCACCTGAGAGCTCAGGTGAGCCCATGAACTCAATTCCAGCTGCTTTTGAGAACAGACAGGTAAAATTGCTGCCTGCATTTAAGCAAAGGTCAGAGCACTTAGGCTGAATACAAGCTGGCTCATCGCGTACAGAGCTACACAGTGCTGGGCGATCGCTGGCTGATGGTTAACATCTGCATGTGCCACCCCAGCCCTGAAGCAATAGAGATGTCAATGCGCTGCAGCCACACCTCGTCCCAAGCTGGTTGCTTTCAGCTCTGAATTCCAGCCCTGTACAAAAAGGAGCTTGGAGAGATGCAGTCTTTCAGGCAACGACACACAAGTGAATCCCATTTAATGGTCCCAGGTAGGAAAAACCCTCTCTCACATATCTGGTTTTGCCCTTTCACAAACTGAGGTTGAAATTACTTGTGGCCATGTAGAAGCTTAAGCTTACGAGGACACCCAGGCCTAGGAACAGGGCTACCCATCCTGGAGGAAAACAAAACAAAACAAGGTAAAATCAAGCAAGCAAAACAAGCAGCCAGACTGTAATGGAAACTGTCTCATCGTAAGTGGTAACCCAAATAGTTAAAAGTCTCCGACCTCCAGAAGGCTCCTCTGGAGTAAATAAAAACCACTTTCACCGAGTGCAGGAAATAAAGCCAGCACCAACAAAACCCTGCTACCTCTGAAATGGCAAAGTAATCAGCAGAACCACACATTTCTTTCTGCTCAGATATTTTGTTCCCTTCTCATTTCTGTTGCTGCACTGAGGGAAGAGGAACGCACACTTCAGGTGATGTAGAGCTCAGCCGTCCTTTGCAACAGCCATGAGTTGCAAGTCTCCTTGCAAGTTGCAAGGCTGTTTCAGTCTCCTGTGGACTTAAAAACAAACAGTCCCATAAAGACCAATGGGAAAACATCCAACGTTTTTTAATTCTTGAAGGATGTAACCCTGACAGATTCTCCCCTGCCCCGTTATCTAATTCTCTCTTTATAAACACCTACATTTCTTCAGCAGGTGAAAGGAAGGAGGCGAGGGATCATAAAAAAAGCAGATACTCTTGGCACCAGTGGGTGAGCCTACGCGTTACTGGTGACTGAGGACACACTACTGGCCGCGCTTCCAGTAGCACGCGATGTACCATCACACTCCAAGGGTATTTAATATTTAGACAAGGACTTTTGAACAGTTCCACAACAGCAGGCCAGTGGGGACTGAAGATTTGCGAAACTGGATTCAAAGATTAAAAAAATAAAGTAAAAAAATAGAGCAATGAAGTTTGTAAGTTAGCATGGATTAAGCGTGTGTTTTTCTAGTAACTAGTTGAGTGCTTATATGTGCGTATTTTCATTCTAACTTCCAAGGAGGCAAACGTTCAAAAGTTCTTGTAAGGTATTTTCAGTGCATTTGAAGCATTTGTGAAAGCGCAAGATTTGTGCTTCTTTAGAGCTAACTGCTGTCACAGGACAGCTTCACATCATCTTTAACGGCTCCATAATGCTCCATCTTTTCAGACAGGGCTTGACACAGCTCTCGCTGAAGTCAGGGGCTGATGGGAAAATGCCAAGAAAATAAACCCTACTTTTTAAATAGTATTTTTAGCCCTCAGCATAATTTCCATAGCAGCATTAGTCCCAATTACATGGGCTTTTGCCTCAACTGACTGGGTTGTGCTGTTGAAATTGAGAGCGTTTCTAGCATTATATGATCTCTGGTGGCAAAGTCACTCATTCCCACACAAGTGCTGCGGCTTGTCACCCCCTCACAGTTGTTCTGAGACAGCTATTGAATTGGGTCATGCTGTAAACTGCGTCAGTGAGACAACCTGGGTTAAAAATTGATGAGTGGTAATTCTCCTCTTTGAGAAAAAAAAAAAAGAGAGAAGAGTTTCACATAATAAAACTGCGAAACATGTCTCGAGGAGCTTTGAATTAGACATACCATAAGATGGCTCAAAGGAAGAGAAGTAGCCAAGAAATTTTGATAATTTTCTTTCTCTGTATACTTGGCCTTGTACTGCAGGAAAGGGATGTTGTCGGACAACAGACTTCACAGCCTTCCTGTCACAGGCAATTTTTAAATGATGACTGAGTGCCTGGATATTTTGAATAGTGAGATAAAGTTTCATTTGGTAGCTCAATCAATGAGTAGAGCTTCAGGCAATTAGATATCCTCATAATAAAGCATGAAGCTAAATCAGTTGTCTGTCTGAATAATACAGTTATATTGATTTTAGGAGGAAATGTAAGCAGTTCTGGTGTTACTAGAATATCCCTTATTCTGTCACATACTCACACACAAAATAACCTTGTAATACCTTACAGTAATCACCCAAGACATCATGGGTCTAATGTGAGAACAAATCTAATAGAGCCTACCAGTAGCCCATTTAATACAATTTTATTTTGGTCTCCAGGCTCTTTACTGTATACCTTGCGTTAGACTAAACTCCCATTAGACACGTGAGGATTGGCTCTGCTAAAACAAAGTCTGAGCAACGAGACCAGAACCAAGCTGTGTTAGGGAGGATATTTTGGGCTAAAAGGACTTTAAGAGAACATATTAAAAATGAACCATGTCAAGCATTTTGAACCAGAAAGTACGCAGAACAGACACATGTAATTATTCACATAACTATGGTAAGAAAAACCATCACTCGGACACCTTTCTATCTCCTCCTCAGCTTTGACTTACTGCATCATGTCTATGGCAGAATGACAAAGTCTCAAGATAGGGAGGCACGTGCCCTATTAGTCATATTTAATCAAGTTATCTTAAGTTTATTTCTTGGACTTTCATTATGTGTATACTGATGCAGTTCTTTTACTCAGCATCGGTTTATCTCACCACGTACATTCCTGCAAGTTTTCCCTTTGGTTGTCTGTTATCATCTACGTTGTACGTCTTTGTCTTTTGGCTGTTATACTTTAATAAAGAAAGCAAGATTCAAAATAACAGTTTAAATAGTGACTCATTTTGTTCTGCTTTACCTATTAGTTACATTGTTTGATATGTCAACATATTAATAGTAAAGGTGAAATTCAGAGATGAAAAAGCAGTAGAATGTATTTGCTCTTCACACAGCAGTCCGATTGAAGGGAAAGGTAGTAGCTGCTCAGCATGGCTTACTTAATCTGCCTTGGTGTAGAGCCAAATAAATCCTACCCTTTGAAATAAAGAGTAATTCTTAAACTACCAGTAGTTATTAATGATTACTAGAACTGGAAATAATCAATCAAAATCCACATGCTAGTGAGTAATAATCTTCTACAAACATCCTGAATATAGAGATTATACCTTTTATTTTAACAGCTAACAGGGGAAAGGTTAATTTACATCTCAATACTAATTTGCATAACAAGAACCATTAACTTACGAAGTTAATGAACTGATACATCCACCAGTTCAGTCCAGTGACTCCGTACTTAGGGGGAAAAGCTGAGGGATGCGTGCAGTGGAACGCTGCTGATTGTTTCCCAAGGATGTGGCCCAGTCCTGGATGTCCAGTGCACCCCAGCCAAATGGCATTCGGCCCTGCTCAGGATTACCATCAGCTTAAGCGATTGTTTGGAAAAACCACGAGGAACGGTGCTCTTCCCACATAGTAGTTATAAAAAAAGATTGCCAGCATTTTATTTTTTTTTTCCATCCCTGAATAGATTGCACACAATTGGCTCCAATGCTGTCTTTGAAACATTACAGGGAGGAGAAAAAGAATGAGCACCCTTAGTAGTGCTACAGCTGTGCCGGCTCGCCTGCTTGTTTGTGTCCCCTGTATACTTCTAAATGTTTAGGCAACATATATTGGCATGTTGGGACTTAAATCTCAAAACCCAGAAGAGCATTGCGGGTGTAAGATGAAGGGTAGAAGCAGCGTAGTCGCTGGATGGCTGTCACCCCGAGGGGCAGTCGTGAGCCCGTTGAGTACTGTTGAAACTCAACGTTGGGAATTTTGTGCTCCAAAAACAGCAGCGGCAGAGCAGACTGGCTTCAACTGGCCCATTGCAAGACAAAGCTAGTTCCTCCGTACCTCTGTTACCTACTGGTCTGCTGAGTTCAAGGGCATGGGTAATAGGCAGCTGCGCCGCCAAAGTTACAGGTGTAACTTTTGAATGCGTATTTTGAAGTTCATGTGTCAAGTCAGCCTGCTTATTCCAGCTGAAACTTGAACTGCTTAACCTTCAACTCTCAGAGGCTTTCAGACCGGAGCTGCAAATGGATGGAGAAGATTATTTCCAAACGGCCCGGCAGCCTGTTACACATTACCTGGAAGCGGAGTGGGCAGAGGGATGGCAGGGTGTTCTGCCTCCAGCAGAAGGGGGATGTCCCAGGAAAGAGTCAGCCCACTGGGTCACGGCTTGCATGTGCGCAAAGGTCCGGTCAAGTCTGTCAAAGGGCCACGCGATGCCCAAAGAGAGAGGTCATTTGTATAAATGCCTTCCTCAAAGGTGTGAAGAAGCTGCAGGAGATGCTAGGCTTCCACTGATGACAGAAAGAGAGCTAGGTGCTTGAAATTATTTAGAACTGGGCTGCATGAGGATAAAATTATTCTTAACTACTTTACTTTTCCTCCCTAAAGTTACATGCTTTTTCACCATATAATAATAAAATGACGAGAGGACAAAAGCGATGAGGAATGGTGTTACTGGTAACCATGAGGTATGTAGTATTTTTAATGAAGCTAATTTCAGGTTTATGCAAAAAAAAAAAAAAAAAAAAAAAAAAAATCTATGTTCCATAAGTGATCCTATAAAATCCAGAACTCTAAGTGCAAGCTTATGCAGAGGAACAACCATTTAAAGAGGTATTTTTTACCAAGCAAATAAGCTATTTACTCTCACTGTCGCAAACAGTTCTTCCTCATATTAGCACAGCAGCTTGAACGCACTGTTGCATGGGAAAGGTTTCTTTCCCTAGCATTTTACGTGTCCTCAGTAGAATCGGCTACACCACAGTACATTTTAGTTGCCCCTGCCAACCCGTTCAGCTTTTGTGTGACACGAGGCCGGGCACGGCAACGCTGCTCCTGGCATGGAGGCAGCCGTCGGTGCTCTGCGTGCTGCCCTGAACATCGGGGAAGACAGGCTTTTGGAGCTGGGGCTGCTGGTATGGGCAAGTAGGAGCAGAAATTGTTTAGCAAATAGCCAAACGCAGAGGCAAGGTTACCATTTTTATAATTGTCTTTTAGACCTAAACCTCGCTTAAAGCAACTGTTCTGAGGGGAAAAAAAAAAAACAAAACCAACAAACAAAACCAAAGTAGGCCTTTGAAAGCCTTTTCTGCCACGAGGAAGTTCGTCTTTCATGAAACCTGGAGGAACAGATGTTACTGGGTTCCCAGGCAAGTAAAATCTGGAAGGAAATGAGCACCATTATCCAGGAAATGGAAATGATTGGAAGCAGCTGTAAGCTGGAGCCTGCTGGCTCTCCTCGGCAAGTTCTGTGGCCGCTGCCTGTCCCTGCAAAGCAGGGCTCCGGTGCCCCTTGAATTCCTTTTACACTGTCAGGGACACCCCTGCGAGGGCTGGCTGCCGTGGCCCCGCTAGTGTCACTTGAAGATTAGTTTAGGGAAAGCACAGATGCTGTCCTAATCCCGCGTGGAAGCCGTGACAGAGTTCAAACCCCATCTTACACAACAGGGTCCCTTCTCTGACTCAGTGGAAAGGATTTCCTGGATGCCCATGGCAGTGCTCGGTTGGACGCAGGGAGGATCCGCAGGCGAGCGGGAGCACAGCTCAGTCAGTTACACCCCATGCATGACCTATCCAAGCGCTTGAAATAAGAGTTACTGGCACGTTTCCACGCTGCTGGGCAGCCTTCCTGTGTGCAGGACCGGCATGCTTGTTGCAAACCCATGCAGCTATTTGGCTCTAAACCCTAAGGATTAAAACAGACCCATGCGAGGCTTCCCCTCTGTGTTCTTGTGTGCACAGCTGAGGTCCACATACCTGTGCCTGGCTCCTCCTCATCACAAAAAACATCTTTGCTTAGATGCTGCTGGAAAAGAACGCCACAAGCGCTCTCACCTTGCAGCCATCTTTTGCACCCTGGCCGACGGGCCGTCAGCACTTCCAAGCAGCTGAAGATAAATGAAGCAGGGGCTTTCAGCAATCTGATAGTGCTGCAAGCATACAAAGCAAGCTTTCCCTGCCCCAATAAAGTTGCATGATAAAAGAGACTACAGTAACGTAGCCACAGCACGACAAATGCAAGGTCTCATGCCTGGAAAGCATTTGGAATAATATGGATGGTGTTAGTAACCACTTGCATTTTTGGATATACAAAGTCATCCCAAGAGCTCTGACACTGAGCAAGCGGAAGAGATCTCTTTCTGTTCACCTGGAGGTGAACGCTCCCTGCCCCGTGTTTATTTCCCTACTCGAGCCCTGCTGAGAGGACTACCGGCGGTCAAGTGCTTCATCAGCTGCTTCGGGACACACAGGCAACATCAGCCACAATGCCGAAGAGCCTGTGCGACAATAACAAAGAAAGCACGAGTTTATCTTGAGCGAGCTAGTCCGTGCTCTCCAACTGGCTCAGAGCCCCAGCTCAGAAGGTCACATAGCTGACATATCATCCTGTGAGTCATCCCTTGATACTGCCCGTGTCCGGCATAACTCATGTGGTTTGGCAGCATCGAGGGAGGTTTCTGCTCCTTTCTTGCTGCTGCCCAGAGTCAATGTTACCCCACGGAACATACAAGATGGTAAAGCCACCAGAAGACACATGTACGGCAACTTGGCCATCTCGCTAGTTGTCATCGCCTCCTAGAGCAGCAGCACTGGACAAGATTCATATCACAAACATCACTTGCAAAGCTGCCCAGATGAAGAAGTCTGTATCAACACAGCCAAAATACACCTACCTACACCAAAAATAAAGACTTACGACCTAGGTCAGCTAACTGACCTACACTCTCCAAAGTCCCCGCTTTAATACCAAAACGTGTACAGATCTTAGCCAGACTTAAACACTAGCCATATTCACAAAACACTAAAAGAGACACCTGATTGACACAGCACTGTGGATCCAGGCTCATCAGGTAATACAGATTTCATTCACGGTCTGTACCATTACACCCTCAATCTACTCCCTAAGCAGACAGTCAAAGCACTGGAGACGTTATTGGCACCTTGACAGCACTAGGATATCACCAAGCATCACTCCATCAAATGGGTGCTCAGTCAAAGCCACCATTCACCTGTGCAACCACCATTTCTGCTCAGGCTGGCAGGCATGGGAGCTAAAGCAGCAGCTTGCAGGAGCTGGCTGGAGGCAGCTGGGAAAGCAGGCGGTGAAGACGCGCGTAGAAGTGATGGGGTACATTAATCAGAGAGAAAGGCAGGCAGAAAGTGCGGATGCAGTAGATCTTCTGGCAGGAGTTGGAACAGAGGGGCTCATGAGCAAGGGAAGAAGAAAACAGCAAAAAAGAAAACATGCAAGTACATGTGAAAATTATAGTCCTCAGACTGAAGTTAGGCCTGAGCCCCCTAAATTTTGGCTAAACTTAAACATGAAAAAACCCAGAGAGAAGACACGCTGTTTCTGGAACAAGGATGTGGAACTGACAGAGCATAGAATCATAGAATCATTTAGGTTGGAAAAGACCTTTAAGATCATCAAGTCCAACTGTTAACCTAGCACTGCCATCCCACAACTAAACCATGTCCCTAAGCACCTCATCTGCCCATCTTTTGAATACCTCCAGGGATGGGGACTCGACCACTTCCCTGGGCAGCCTGTTCCAATGCTTAACAACCCTTTTGATGAAAAAATTTTTCCTAATGTCCAACCTAAACCTTCCCTGGTGCAACTTGAGGCCATTCCCCCTCGTCCTATCGCCTGTTACCTGGGAGGAGAGACCAACCCCCACCTGATGATGAAAGAAGCAGAAGCAAGGTGATACAGCAATCCCCCCAAATTGCCAGGCGTGCCTCTGTTCCTTCCAGGCAGGCACTGCCAGTTAACCTGGAGGCAACAAATGCCACATCTGGAAGGAAAACTGCCTCGCTAGAGTGTGCAACAGCACCCAGCATGTAATTTGTCAATATAATGATGACAGGATTATGCTAATGGGCAGGTAGCTGTAACAAGAACAGTCACACAGATCACGCACAGTACATCTTTCCAGATGCAAAAAGGAATTGCCACTGTGGTTGAGCAGTCTGTTGACCATACAAACAGATATTTAAGGTGGGTGCTCAAAATCAATTTTTTCATGAAGAACAGAGCGAGCAACAGTCTTAACGTTTTCTCTGTCAGGGTAAGGTGTTTTCCACAGCACTGGGTTCTGATGACCACCAGCTCAAGAACAGCCAGGATTTTTCTTCTGCAGTGAAAGAAGATATCTCATACATTTCAACCCTTAGCTAAAAGCTGTCATCCCATAACGCTGGATAACGTGCTACAAAATGCCAAGACTGTTTCATACCATCGCAGAGGTTACGCATGCCTATGAAGGCTGTGCTAAGCCAAGAGAGAGCTAAGCCACGAGGCTACTGGACATAGTGCTCCATACATGCCACACCAACCCTGGGAGGTTTTGAGGCCTGTTGTGGGAGCAGTGCTACCAGCAGGACCTCAGCGGCTGCTTTCGACCAACCTTGCCATCAGGTTCATGCCACCGCCGGTGCAGTGGCTGCCCCTGGACCTGCTGCAAGCAGCAGCAGCGCTGCCTGCTAAGTGCTGTCCAAGCATTCAGAGACCACCGCGCTGAGGAGCTCGCAGATGGAGGCATTTGGCATCTCTAGTGGACACCAGAGGCACATCAGCTCTTGCTTTCCACCAGCAATGCGGGTAGCAGATCCCAGCTCACACGGCTGTGGCACTCGAGACGACAGCACCAGCGACCGCTGCCATCCCCCTGGCAGAAGCTGCTGTTCGAAAGAGCACGAGTAGAGTGGAAAATCAGCCCAGACGAGCCTGTGAGTCACAGGCAAGTCATATTGCATGCCTGGAACAAGACATCTGGATGACAGCGTCCACTCCAAAAAGCTACATTATGCATTTAGAGATAGACGCCAGGTGAAAAAGAGTGGTTAGGAAAAGCACACACAAAATCACAGGTTAGAAAAAAGATGCTCAAGAATACTTTTCTAGATGCCGCAGTGCTTTCAAGAGGCAAAGCTGAGGGTTTTAACCAAGACTCATACAAGAGAGCTTATACCGTTTCCCAAACTACGCGTTCATTAGCAGGTCACGTTCAGACGCAGGGACATTTGTTCGGGGCAGGAATGTGTGTGTGTTTTTATTTTCTCAGAAGCATGTAACTTACATCTGAGGAAGATCAATTATTAACTGCAGCCTGAGATGGAAGTGTACAGGTTTCACTTTCCTGGGACAGGTACTTCATCCTGCTTCTAGATCTGACAGGTTCTGGTGTAGTTTGCTCCCACCCAGGAGGTTAAATACCAGCACACAGTGAGGCAGTCCTACTGGGACCGCACTAAGTACAGATGGGGTTAAGATAAGGATGGATTTAATTTAAATTCAAATTTTTACAGTGTTAATAGAAACAATGTTATGAAAAAGGATTTATTATTCCTAATTATTCCTAGGGCTTAGGTCTTGCTAAAACCTGCTAAGAGTTTTTGGCAAGGTGCAATGTTCCTTCGCCTGCGCTCAGCGCGTAACGATTCAGACCTCTATGGAGCCACTTACCTATCTATGTATTTAACGTGGGGAAACATCCTTGCACTTCTGAAGACTGATATTGAAGTTTAGCTTTAAGCTCATTCATCGGACATAATTGAGCTCTTGGATATCAGATGTTTCTGCACAAATAAAGCTTTCCCATGCACAGCAGTGTATATGTATATATTTACCATTTTATACCATAGATCCTTTAGCAAGGGGAGCTGTAGCTTTTGTTTAATAACGCCAGCTTTTATCATTACCACCTCAAAATTATCCCAGCTTTATGGCTATGTGACACAGCAGCATTGCCCCTACTTAGTAACAGCAGCGGCAGCAGGTGGCACACGAGTGCTCTCACAAGCAGGTTTCACAACTCACACCACCACTTGCCCTCAAGGTGTACTCTGGAGCTGAACCTGCGCCCTCAAAAGTCGTAACCAGGTTCAGAGCATCTCTGACCACCTTCCTCAGAGGTGCCTCTCCCCTTCAGGGAGGATCCCTTTAGCTCCAAAGCAGAGGGGCCGGTCGAGTGTCTGAAGCATTCAGGGTAACTGCTGGATTCCCAAGGTGCTGGGAGGTCACTGCGCTGCGGTCTTCAAAGCTGGGCTCAACACCAGGTAAGATGAGGTGAAGCGCTTCTGTTGGCTAACAGTCCGCACACGGCAAGCCGGTGGGGGTTTCTCAGTTTTAATCCGTCTTTTCTAAAACGAGCAAGGGAACTTCCGCACATTTGCTCATTTACAAATTCAGTTTCTGTCTGACGGCACGTTTTACTAGCCTGCAGTCACAGCACTGGAGGAAGCACGAGCAGAGCCGGGGGCTGGAGCATTGCCACGATGCTCTGCTTTGGGAGCCTGCCTTCCATACAAAGACGACCTCATACGCTCCCACCAAGGCTGCATTTCATCCCGCCCTATCCCAGCGAGCCCTCTGCAACCATTGCCTCACAGCTGAGATGCCGAAACCCAGGGGAGTCACGTGGCTGAGTCAAGTCATTAGCAGATCTATTTACATTGATTATACTTCAAACAAAACTGGTGCTGTCAATGCCTATTTACATTAAGGTTTCAGGAACATTTCATAACCACTTACCCTTTTAATTAAAAAATGTACTACCTTCGTTGCTGAGCCAGCAGTCTTTGCCAGCATCTCTCCTCTTTCTCACACCACGTTAACTCGGGAAGGGACTTGTGGCACAAGAGGAAGGCCTATCAGCCCAATTTTCCCCTCTCGAAACCTGTGGGCTGCTCAGGTATGCGTGCAGACTGATGAGGCTCCCATGGACCGCAGCATGAGTGATCTACCCCAGGAGGCAGCTTGGACTGGGGGACAGGGTGACAACCAGGAGCTACAGCCAGGGACATTTCCTAAACCAGGGGAAGGAACTATCTCCATCCAGCTGAAAGAACCTGCTTGTCCAGAAGGTGTTTATAGCTTCCAGCTGAGGAAAAGTCAGCTGAAGTACTGATCTGCAACAGGGACTCTGCACTGGCTGTTACAAAGGAGGCTCCTGTTCAGGCAAACTTGCAGATGTTTCTTTGGCAAGACTACACAGACTGCTCTTCAGAAGGAAGCCGGTGGCCTCCTTCACGCTGAAGTTCTGCAAAGTTATTTAAAGGAGCGTTGTTTTTCTGGCCATCCCAGCAACCTCCTTTCTGACACATCACCGCCTTGTTTCATGGGTTTCTCTGCCAAGGAGAGGCTCACCCGTGAACTGCGCTTTCTGGCAGTCCCCTTATAAGGCAAAGCTCTGGGCTCAGCTGGGCTTAGCTATTCCCTTAGTCTTTAGTCTTCGTTGCAAAAATAGACCTGCACTCTGGTATCCATTGCACCAGTATCAAACTGGAAAGAAGAAAAACAGAATTCCTCTCTTTTCCTTTGCTAAATGCCAGCAGACTTCACCATTTAGAAAAAAAAACCACCCATCCCCCAAACCCAAACAGTGCAGAGAAATGGTAACGCTTGTACAATTAGCTTTGCACACCAACCATAGCTTGCGAGCTCTTCAGCACGTGTCTAACACATGTTCATATAGTGCTGAGCTTGACAGAGCTCTGCCCCTCATCCCTGATCCCTGGGCATTACAGCCACATAAGTGTTACAGAAAATAGGGAAAGCCCCATCAAACAGTGCCCCATGACAACTTGAGTTACCAGGGGACGGGGCTGGGCCCCTTACTCATCCCCCCCAGGACCACTCGCACAAAAGGGTGCCAGAGAATGGGTAAGAGCACACGCACCAGCCCAGCTAACTCCCTTTCCAGCCTTTAGCCAAAACCAGCCATCGTCTCAAAGCCAGGGACCACAAAGCGATTTGAAAGCGGCAAGCACTTCGGTTACTGCGGTAGCAATACTGAGAAGCGAAAGGAAGGGACGGAAGAATATTCAGGCAGTGGGTAGTTATTATTTATATTACACTCAAGTTGGGAGCCAGGTTTAAGCCTGCCCGTGTTCACGCTTGAACTGATAAGGCTCAGCTCAGATCTCTTGGTTCCTAAATGTTCGAGGGAGCTGCAGAGGAGGAAAGTTTGTACTTAGCTCGGGATTGTGATGCACTGGGTGAAGTTATTCTGTGTCCTAACCCATAAAGTCTTAACAATTAACACCTCACTGCTGTGTAAAGTGGATTATACATTTGCCTAAAAAAATGTGCTTTTCTTCAAGAAAACCTATTGCCCAGATCCAGTTTGGGGCACAGATCCAGTGAACTATTGAAGCAAGGTGATAGAGAAGATTATAATCTGCAGGAGACAGGGCAGCTGAGGATAGCAAGCCAGTGGCCAAGAGTGTCTTTAGCCTTCACCCTTCTCTGCCTAAGCAACAACAATTGCTTTGCCATAGCAAACTAGCAGAATTTATCTTTTATTTGTAGATTATTAGCAATATCCCCGTTGATTTCTCTGCAGGCCTGCCATTGGTCTGCTTAAAGGGTGATAACTGGAGCTACAGATGCGAGTCACCCTGCCCTGCAAGGCAACTGAAAGGAGTCACTGTGCGCTCCGTAGCTTGGAAGTGACTCGCTTCCAAAGCTGAAAGGCCATTAGTTATGTGGTGGTTTCTCTAACCCCAAGAGCATTCAGTTGGAATAATGTCATGGGGAGGAAAAAAAAAAAAAGTCATGTTAGCTGAAGAGACAAGCTGAAATTTGTCACTTTGAGGTTGCTGCCCGCTTTCTTCCTGCCTGGTGGAACATCGCCTTACTGAGCGCCATGTCCCTTTTGAGGAGACAGCGATGAGCGCTTGGCAGAAGCAACGTGCTACAGACTCCCCCTCCAGAGTCGGGTGATCCTTTCCCCCCCAGCAAAACAGGCATGTGGCAGGGAGGCCGCGCTCACGGTGCTGAGCTGGAGGCGAAGGGCAGCCTCCGAGCGCTCTGGCAGCAGCAGCACACGAGCCCTGCTGAATGGGTCCCCCGTGATCAGTCGGCAGGGGATTTACCGCTCCACCCAAAATTAATCTAATAAAAATCAAAGGTATTTGCACACCAGTGCACACCTCGCTGCAGACAACAGCCAGGGCTAGCTGTGCTACAGGAGGCTGGTCTGTCAGGCGGGGTGCGCAGTATCTCCCTTTGCGTTCATGGGTTACCTTACGAATACTATTGCAGCAATCTAAACGAAGACCAGGAGATTATAAAAGCTACTGGAGGACAAAGATATTTTTGACTGGTAGGTTTGTAGCGTGAGGAGAAGAGTTGTGGTGCACTTTGTTTACTTCCTTGAGTAGTACCACCATGCATACCACAGTGACGGCTTAATCCAAAATAACATTTTTTTTGTGCATGTGGGAGAAGGAGGAGGAAAACTGAGAAAGAAACATGCTGCAAAACCAATACAAACTGGATATGCAGAAACAAGGGATATTTTTGTTTCTTCTACAAAGCCATTAGGCAAAACAAAGTAAAACCTGTTGCAACAAAATTCAACTTGTTCTGAGCCAATCTCCCTATCTCCTCCAGAGCCTGCTCTGTCCAAGTTACTTCTCCATTTAGCAGCACAAGGCGTAGCCCTTCCCACGGTAACAGCAAAATCAGCCCAGGCTTTTCACCGCATTTCACAAAGTTTGAGAACTGGCAGGTTATCAGGCGTGACCACTGACAGGGATCTTTCATCATCAAAAACAAACAAACAAACCAAAAAAACCCCTCAAACCATAGAAAATGTAGCATTTTCCTCATGCCACAGACATTAATTATGCAAGCGATAACACTACTGCTCAAACACCCCGGCTGCATCAGGCACTTCCTCACTGCCCTTCCCCTGAACGGCTGCTTACTTTGCAAGTGCTGCAGGGCAAAGATCTGCCTTCCAAGGCTTTGAAGTGCTTAGCACACTGTTGGCATCATATAAAAGTATCGTAAAATATACACAAACATATATCTGCATAGATTATTGTTATTATTCTTAAAGCTGTTGCTGTATCTGCTGGTTATTTTACCGTGCAGCGGCTATCTCACTCTGATTTATTATAAGATTGTTATAGGTTTGTACAATTGCAAAGGTAATCTAGCAAATGCAAGCGATTAATAATTTCCCCGACAAATAGAATCTGCGCGATAAGACAGAAAGTGCGTCATTTTACAGGACGGCTCTAGGAGAGCAATTCGAGCTGGTGAGAAAAGCTGTCCAGAAGCACAGCCTACAGGTGTAAGCAGATACTGCACTTCAGGCTGCAGGGCTCAAACTGAGCTTATGCTTATGGCAAACCAGTTTGTTCATGAAGGTAAAGCCCACCTTATGGGATAAAAATGGGTTATGGATGCAGAAGGGATACAAGCTTCGTAGCTCCCGGGGCGTAGCATCCAAATGCTCCCTTGCAAGAGCGAAGGCCTGCCAGTTACCTGTTTTGGGGAAGGGGCTCAAAGATGGTTTCCAAACCAGTTATGAACACAAGCAATGGGGTACTGGGAAAAAGGGATGAATGAAGGTCAAATCCTCACCTCAACGATGACTTTTCCTTTAAGTTCTTCTTTTCTTGAAGCGAATTAAGCACCGTAATTTGTAATATCACCTCTTCCTCCAACAAGTCAGGAAGACTTGAAGTCCACACAAGCATTATTTACACCAGATACAGAGAGGATAAACAGCAAAAGGAAACATGGCTTACCTCCAGGTGAGGCTCCAAGTCTTCAGGGAGCTTCCTGAGTAGCTCTGCTCACCCTGCCAGCTGCCACTTCCATCTCCATCCCCTTTCCCACGGTGACCTCACAGGGAGAAGTCCAAACTCTGTATTCCTGCATCTCCAGGACATCACTTTTATTACCAGGCAACACCAAGAACACCCCAATAGTTCCCTCCAGTCTTACCAGCACACCCAGGGCCAGTGAGCTTGGGCATAACCCCAGCGCGATACTACAGCCAGAGGACTCAGGGGCTGTAGGGCACCCACCTATCAAGGGCAGGGCTATGCTGGTATTAGGTGGCAGTGGTTATCCAAATCATGGGGGGGGAAGAAGAGGAGACACCCCGGTGGGTGCTAATGCTCAGGGAGCTGTGCCCCCAGCTGTGCTCCCTGGGGGTCATACACCAGAAACGAGGAGTCCTCTCAATTCCCCCCTCCCCAGGCAGCTATCTCTCCATCAAGTCCTATGACTCTCAAATATATGAAAACTGCAGTACATTTCTCAAAAAATGCAGGCCTTCAGCCGCTCCAGAACTAATGAAGAAGTGTGTCTCTGGTCTGACATCCCTAAAAAAGCCTGATTTTCAGCTGCAGAGCAATTTTTCAGAATTGGCTCCATTTGAGAGGTTTCAAATAGGAATGGCCAACGATCGCCCACGACTTCAAAATAACAGCCTTAATACTTGCCCTGTGATGGCCAGATACAATTTGAAGACGCTTACAACTCCCAGGTAACTCAGTCATGCTGTGAGCAGCAGTGGGTCTGCAGGTGGAAATCAACTGGAACAACTATTTCTGAATCACTGCAGATGTTTCATTCAGGGATAAAGGGAGCTTTTTTTTTTTTTTTTTTTTTTTTTTTGAGTGGAAAGTAATATTGAGGCCATCATCACATGAGTATCTGGGAGAGATACCAGAGCAGAATCAAACAACAGGGTTTTTTTGCTCTGTTGCCATTCCGATAATTCCTTCATGTGGAAAAACCCCGACAACATTTGAGCCTGCAGCATTGCTTACCTCCCTTAGGGCAGGGAGAGGTGTCAGGTACAACCTACTTTAGGACTTAGCCATTTCAGCTACACACATTATAAAGTCGTTCTGGTAGGTATACAGATCTGGTAGAGAGGTTTCCAAGAGCATTGGGATCTGCTGTGGGAGACCTCCTGCAGGTCAGGGAACCTCCTGCAGATCCCTCCTTAGCAGCTCATACATTACTGCTTGTGTTTTCAGAAATGAAAACCAAGACAGAGATACCATGGGAGGAAAGTTAGATTATAAAAAGACAGGAAAGCTGCCTTTTTATAAAGAGTGTATATATGTGTGTATATATATATATATATATATATACACACACACACCCTTTGCATTCTCCCTACAAGCCAGCAGGGTGTGCCAGCGCACCAGCTTTCTTGCACATGCACAGCTCATTTTTTGCCTTAAATGATGCAAACTCTCTTCTTTATGCCTCTTAGCTTTCTTCAGGAAAAAAAAAAAGAGGCTAATGCAGCAAATAATTAACAAAAAGGGATCATCCTTGCTGACACTACACCAACTTTCTGAAGTTTCTGACTAAGAGTACAACTAAACTTCAGCAATACGGAAAATGAGCAGCAAGCCAAGAACCAGAAGTCATCTCTGGTTTTCTAATAAACATAAAATACTCTCAAACTCCCCTTTATGCTGCCTGCTTTTAGGCAGATCAGCTTGGCAGCCTTCCCACTGCGACCTCTAAAACTAGATTTCCCGGGAAGGCAAACAAGGGCACCGCAGCTCCTTCTTCTGCACGGGTCCCTCTGGACCCTGCTTAGTACCACTAAATTTAGTGAGTTCTCTGGCTCACAGCGCTGAGAAGGGACCGTGCTTCTGTGAAGCGCCCCATCAGCAGTACAGCCAAAGCTGTCTCCAAGAACGGGGTGCAAATGCTGAATTGCAGCAAACTGACAGCTAATCTACGCGGAATAATACTTTCATGGTATCAGGCAATTCAGTTTACTGCTGAGACGCACAAGGAATAGAGCTCTGCAAAAAGACGGGAGAAATAGCATGTTAAGCCATTTAAAAGCACTTTGTGCTGCTAAAAGGAATGCCTGATTTTTCCCTGCCACTGCACGTTGCAATATTGTGCTCATCGCTCTGTGAATTCACCTCCACTGACCCAAAAGGGCTACAGCTGGCATTTGATCTATTTTTGACACTAATGCAAAAAAGCTGTCCTGGATCACTAGCGAGGACCATCTGCTCTTTGCAACTGAAATGCCATCAATTCACAAACTGGGGCCAGGAGTTTCAAAAATAGCTAAAGTGAGACGCCTTGATCCCTATTTAGGCACCTGTCTGACTGAGGGAGAGCTGAGCATGCTGCAGCTCCCATTAGCCTGAACCTGAATCCCATGCCCCCTGCCATGGCAGCCTTGGCAGCACCCTCTGGGTTTCTCCAGCCTGGGAAATAATGAAAAAGTTCTGGTTTGTACAAAATGCTGATCTAGCAGTCTCCCAGATGAGTGAAATTCTCCAAAGCATCAAGACAACTGAAGCTTGAAGTGACCAGATTGCTACTGACATTCCATTTCTTAAGCCAGAACTAGCTTTTAGCTCAGTTACTTAACAAAAAATGAAGTTAGAATGGTAGTTTTCACCTTACAGAGATAATAAAAGACAAACTCCTGTTTTAGAGTTTACAAGATGGGAAACTGTTTGCAGAAGCGATGGGAATGCTCTGCTAAATTTGCAGCGACCGTCCATTGCGCCTTATTGACATAAAGGACTTTCAGGCTCGTCCTTGTTCCTACCACGCTGATTGGCCATATTCGTTCTCTTCTGAAGGGGACCAGAGAAATGCACTCTCATATCTACCGTGTAGGTCCAGGAAGACATTTCTGTGCCAGTGGAGATCCAGCATTTATACAATGCAACATAAAAATCCTGAAAGCTGTAAAAGATGTTTTCGCTGTATTAGTGACTATCATTTTGATGTGAAACACGCTTTAATGAATACCTGACAACTAAACCTTTTAAAGGAATGATTTCACTTGACATGAATGCATTCAACTACTGTTTGTTGAATGATATTCTTCTTAAACAGCCAGCCAAAGCATATAGCGACACTGTAAATCAAGGGTTTGCAACCTTTGCAACACTCAGGGCCGCATTTGAAACCTGTCAGTGCACTTGGGGTGATATTGGATTTAAGAATAAGCTTAGGGGGATTTGCATAAGCAGAGAAAGGCCTTCAGCAAGTCAGTATTTGCTACGTAGCCAGAGAGCAGTCCTCACCACAAACATTATCAAGTATTGCACATAGAATATTTTTTTTCCAGCCAGGTTTATTCCCCACCCCCCCCAAATGCAGACCGACATAAAGCCAACCTCTGTGGGCCAGGTGCTCACGGCTTTCAGGTCCGGTCTGGCAGCCTGTAATTCCTGCTTATCCAGCTGGAGCAGAAAACCGGCATGTAAATATGCCTTGCGGGCTCTTCCAGGCTCTGCAAAACGCCGTTTGACTGAGCAGGTCCCTCCTGCACCAGAGCAGTCCATCAGGTTTTTGCTGGGACCCACGGAGGTTAGCAAGCTTGCAGTTACGGGGGTCTCCACGCTCCTACTCTCCATCGCTACTGCCTTCCGCAAACACAGCAGGCGTTTAAGGTAACATAGAGGGCAGAGGTTTGCACAAAGCTGATTGATAACACCTTTACAGCAAAACGGTAAAGCATAAAATAAAATCTGGTGATGTTCAAGAGCCCTGTTTTAATGTGAAAACATGGTCACCTAATGGAATTAAGCTATGTTGCCTTGGTTCACATTCAGAGCAGTTTCTGTTGCCACTGAAGTAATTTGAAGTTTAATTAGTTTAGTTTAGGGGTGGGGTTTTTTGAAAGCTCACCTTCTGCAGAATCAGAGAAACCCAACATCTAGAGAGATACATCCTGTACACATAAGTGCCTTGGACAAGTACTTTCCAACCTGCCAAAAATGAGTCAGAGTGGCGACACCACCAACTCACAGAATCCTAGAATGCTTGGGGTTGGAAAGGACCTTTTGGGGTCATCTAGTCCAGCCTCCCTGCAGCAAGCTCTGAGGAACCCCATACAGGCAAGCGATAAGAGATGCATGCTTTTTGGAAAAATAAAAAGCCAGAAAGCAGATCTGGTTTCTCAAGGGCAGCCATGCCTTTTTCTTACCAGCAGGTGTCATATGGAAATAAGATGTCATCTCAGCAGGCACTGCATCCCCTGCCCGTGGGGCAGCCAGCCTGTCCCCAGTTCAAGGTGTCTGGGGTATGTGGTCCTGATGGGGACACAAATGGAGATACCTTCCAGCTGGACAAGGACTGTGGTCACTCAGAAATGTATGACATACCAGGTAGGGGAGCAGGGCAGCATTTCAGAAGCTGCCTGGCACTAAGCAGTTCTTCAATGGGACGCACCACCCTACTTTTTCGTAGGAATAATTACTGATATAGGGCAAAGATGCCTGACAACTGACGCTTAGCTGCTTCGTTAAGGGGCATTAATCTTACCTTATGTTTTAGCGTTACTTTACACCTTGTCAATTTTTCCAGGAAATACTGCTATTTTGTGCCACTTCAGCCTGCATCGCTGTTTGCACAGGGTCACAGCCAGGTCCTACAGGCTGCCCTGCGGCCCAGCCCAGCATAAGTACACTGATGGGGGATTTTAGCAGCACAGGTGAGAGCAAGGGTTTGACTGCTGTTTCTTTTTGGAAGCACTGAGATTCCAAAAGTGTCCTTTTCCAAGACAAGAGTTGTGAATGGTGAGCAAAAAACCACAGGCAAATAATCATTTCTTCATCTCACAGCAGTTTCTGAGCTTCAGGTAAACGTTATCATCTAGGTCATTTTTCAAAACACTTCAGCAGCTGCTCTCACTTAATGCGATCCTATGGAGCCCAAATCTCTTCTCAAATCAGCCCACGAGAAACACCGGGGGCCTCAGTGTGGTTGCACAGCAGCTACGCTAATCCCCACCACTTTCAGAACGTCATCTCCTGGAAGGAAACCTTCACGGGTACATGCCAGGAGCTCACCCAAACCTCTACCACCACTTGCACTGCAGACGCCCCTGCTCCTGAGGACTTCGCACAGGGGGCCTGCAAAAGGTGTCCCCGGGTGCACCATGGGCCAGGGTACCTCGGTGACAGCCGCACCATAGGACCTGAGCTCTGCAGGAGAAACCTTCTGTCGGACAGTGGCACCAGGATGAAGGGAATTTGGCCCTGGGTAAGTGCCTTCAGCTCTGCTGGACCACTGGTAAGAGGGAGTGACAAGCATTGCTTTGCCCAAAACGAGAGACCCGGGCTTTAGTTCGTTAATACCCAGAAAGCAGGCATTCCCTGCAGGAACTCTCCACATAAGCAGCCACTGGACCACAAAGGCTCATCTGCTGAGTGACTAGAAGTGAAGCAAATTGAGACAATTACAACTCTATTAAATATAAACATTGATTAGTATGGTTCATAAAGTCAGGAGTCTTCTTGAATTATGCCGTGTTATCTTGCTTTGGAGAGAGGTTTTGCTTTTAACTTCGCTGCTAGAAAAGCCAGCATCCCTTCCAGAATCCATACAGCCTTGTATTTTGTTCCCCTCCTGGAATAAATAAAAAGGGGAGGATGGATGCTCCATAGAAATCAATTTTCAACAGCCCTGTGGAAGTGTAGGAGTACGAACGTCTGACATCCCCTGCATAGCTTCAAGTATCCTTGGGCCCATCCACTGCTTACAGGCTCCATCAGCCTATACTAACCTGAAACACCTTGAAATAGAAACGATTAATTTGTAAGAACTGGTGGCTAGCGTTTCTTTCATCAACCTTCTTTGAGCAAGAGAAGAGACTTTCGATAAAATGAAAAAAGACCGAGAAAAGCATGAGCTTTACTGAAATTAAATGCTCCAGCAAAGCTTTAAAACTTGAAAGGCATGTTTTTTATGGAAATAAAATGCTCGAGCAAAGCTTTAAAACTTAAGAATAAAATAAAAGGGTGACTGACACACTCCCTAGAGCTGGGGGGAAGGAAGAGATGATAATAAGGAGATTTAAATTTCTGGACAATGCTCTACTCATTGGTCACAGGATTGGTTTTCCTTTCACAATCTCCACTAGACTTGGCCAACACTTCACCTGGGCTTTCCAAGCATTTTTGCTGCTGGTTTACAGCACCCCTTCCTCACGACTCAACCATTCCACAGTGCCAGAGTAGCAGTGCCAGTTCAGGCTCGCCCCAGCACTTGCTTCAGCTGAGGTTTGGGTTGCCAGCCCTCCCCTGGCCGGCACCTCCTCTGCTCTGCCAGGAGGCCAGCCCGGCAGGAGCCAGCCCTTTGCTCCGGGCTTCCACTACAAGGATGGCTTTTGCTCCCTCCCTCCCCTTCTCCATTCAGCAGGCAGGTCACCAGTACAGACCTCAGGAAAACAAGACACAAGAGATCAGTGCTTCGCTGGCTTTGAGCAAGCGAACAGCCCAGCTCAAGCAGCACAAGCGGCACAGAAGCGTGCGTGGCCCCAGCACTGCTCTGCAGCACCAGGACTGAAATGACCCACGCTCATTTTTGCTGGAAAAGAAGCAAGCTCACAGCTGAAGTCATCATCTCGGGATGGAGATGCTCTATCAGGGATGCAGGGTGGGATTCGCCATGCACACACGCGGGGAGAGAAGCAGACAGAAAACACACAAGCAGAAGCATTTGCATGACCCCGGTGGCTTTGCTCGAGTGCTGCATGGCCGCATCATTCACATCATCTCACCATCCATCTACTTCCCCACCAACTCTTTCCAGCTCTCCCTCTCCATTCAGCCCTCATTCATTCCGGGACCAGCAGCTCCAGGAGGCTCATGGCAGGGAACGCGGCCTCGTGGAAGTGTGCTGCAGTGGCTACAGGCAGCAAGGACAAACCCAACTGTTCCCATCTTCCTCTCCAGAGGATAACTGACTTTGACACCCCAACATCTACTAATGTTCAAGTAGGGAGAAAATAAGAAACTTATTTCAATAAACAAATTTGCTCTGTAAATGCAATGTGTGGCCAAAACGGATCTCACAAGGCACACAGAGCTGCTCTTCAGCCGGTACAAAGGATATGGGTAAAGGATATTTGCTCAGAGATAACAGCCCTGGGGAGCGAAAGCCAAGCTTTGTGACAGGGCAGAGATAAAAAGCAATTGGAAGTGAAAAAAAAGAGGAGGAAGAAAGAGGAAAAATCAGGAGAAAATTAAATGTCATCTTTTTCAGCCGCATATTAATGGACATTGAACAGGGGCTAATGTTACACTGAAAAGCAAACCAGGTTTTGCCTTGAAGCTGTCACTTATGCTCTACTCTGACATATTTTTGCAGTGACTCAATATTTCCCTGTGCTTTTTTCCATCAAGTGCAGCACCATCAGTGAAGGGACAGGCGTTTAACCCTTCATGGGGCCCAGGGGACCCCTTCTGCATTTGCTGGGAGGGTGAGGGAGTGGGAGGGGAGGCGGAGAAGGGTGCCCATGGGGCCAGGGCAGCTCAGGTGCCCCTCGCTCTGAAGCCTCAGAAGAAGGCCCTGGTAAGGTGTTGCCCCAGATAAACTCTGCTCCGCTCCAGTCACCCATCTGAATCACAGCTGGGAAGGCACCAGGAGGAGCACGGTTGTGCTTTGCTCCTCAAATTTCTCTTCTCTTGCAGAAAGACCAGACTGCAAGCACACAGATCATAACTTTTCTCCATAGGAGCCTTTCCTGAGCAAAGCCCAGACTACCAGAAATGTGTCCCTGGCTGCTACATATAAAACATCTTACACCTTTCCCCCTTACAGGAGGGAAACAGTTATCATTAAAAACCTTCTTTTTTTTGTATACTTAAATGAAAAAAAAACCCTGTTATTCTTATGGTTTTAGCCATACGTGTCAGAGATTCTCTTGTCTTGGCCAAGCTAACCTTCCCATGGCCGGTTTGCTCCTACAGTTGCTTGGGTCCCAGCGCAGCAAAGCCCCTGTGCATTAAATGCTTAGCTTTATAGACTTGGATTTATAGATCATCAGCTGCACTGACCTCTTCACACGCTCAGTGTTTTCTGCGAGCCTGGGGCGGCTGCAACCAAACTGCTCAGCCATATCAGAGCTTTGCTGGGGCAGGGACAGCGTCTGGTGGGAACGAATTAGCCTCCCGCTTTTGTGGCATATCACCCATCCTGTTTCTTCCCTTCTTCATCTCAATGCTCCCTTCAATTATAAACATTAAATTGGATTTTTTGGCAGGGTAGCACCAGGGAAGCCCCTTCCATCTAGGGAAAGAGATGAGAGGGATGGTTTGGTATCTATGATTTCAAAAACGTTAAATGCTTTGACAATTATGCAATTATGACATTTAGCAAAAGTGGCATAAAAATAATATTTGTTTACATTTTCTGAAACGGAAGAAAAAATAAATCAATGTGGTTTTTAATGGAAAATAAGTTGTGTGAGTTCACAGGGGGAAAGCCCTCTCTTCTGGTTGCTCCCCAGTTGCTGACTGTGTTTGGTCTGGTGCCAGTGGGGGAACCACAGGAGCAGTCCCTTCCCCTGCTCCGTTGGGAGATGCCCCCCTGCCTGTTTGCCTGCACTGGGGGTGTGTGCCCCGCACTGCGCCCCATTACAGGGAACCACCGGGGTGAGGGGATAATACCCGCTGCCCTTTTTTGTGGCTCCAAAACAGATGCAAAGCTCATCACCATTGAGCTTTGCTGCCTCGGAGAGCCCATCAGGTGTCTACCTCGTCTCCCACCACCTTCTTCAGGAAAACGAAAGCCAAGGGAGGTGCTTAGCCCTGCTTGGGCTGTGGGATTTCAAATTTTTAGAGGGCCCAAATTTTTAAAGACCGCAGGGATCTTGGCACCATCCCCTGAAGCATCTGGACAGACCCACAAACCGGTTGACACCTTGACCAAACTGCATGCAGTATGAGGTGAAATGCCAGCTCGGCGAGAGGCTGCCGTTCGCTGTCATCCCAGGTGGCTACAAGGGGAACAGCGAGAAAAATCGTTTTCAATTTTTGACTGCCTCGAGAGGCTTAGGAAAAAAGAAAAAAAAAAAAAGGAAAAAAAAAACCAAAACCAGACAGACAGACGCAGGGAGCGGAGAAGCAGCAAAGAGCAGCGTGCGAAGGCACGGCGGCGGGAGGATGAGTCAGTGTGAACAGGCCGGGGCGAGGGCCGTGCGTGGGACTGGGGGAGCGGGGACGCGGGCGGGCACGGCACGGCGCCGCCACAGCCCCATGGGTTTGGGGAGACTGCCTGCCGGCACACCCCAGCGAGCTCTGCGCCAGGCCCTTGCAAAACACAGCTGCTCCAATTGCCACGGGGAAAAATAATAATAATAATTAATAATAATAATGAAACCTGATTTTACACAGAACTCGAAAGCAGAAAACTCCACCAGTTAATGGCTCCGGGCTCTATCATGCATCCTGGACCCAGGGCAGTTCTGCAGTCGCCTCAACCTGGTTTTGAACCTACACCGCTTCTCCCATGAGATGCAAATCCCCTCCTGCCCGGGTGCATGGCCACCACAGCCCGGCCTGTGGGGCAAAGCTTTTGGGGAGCAGCCCTGGCTCCAGGGAGAGCCTCCAAGCAGGAGAGGGCTCAAAGTGCCCAGCCCTCAGCCCCCTTGGAATACCTTTCCAGACTGAGCGAACACTGTAATTAAAATGGAGCCAAGTGTCATGGTGGAACAGCAGCTAAATTACAGGTCTGAGAGGTGGGGAAAGGCACGCATCTGACTGCCTGGCAATCAAAGGTGGTAAATGAAACTCTGAGCTCTGATGCACTGTAATTGCACCCCGATCGGAGAACAGGCAGGAATAGAAATTTGCCTCCAGAACAATCATGTTGCAATTTAATTTCTCTCCCTTTCTAACCCATAGTTTGAAATATAAGTATTTTAAATTACAATCAGCGATACTTCTGTAGACCAGAGATGGTTGAAAATGAAAAGGGAAAATAAAAAGCTATGTAATAAGTAAACCTGGGCTATCTTCAGTAATTTGAATTCCATGAAATTGCTTGCAGGTGATGTCCCAAGAATTGCAGCAAGCAAGGTGAGCACCAGGGTAGCTGAAACTGCCAAGAGTTTCAGCTCACCTCCATACAGGACATCCATCACCCAGCCTGGAAATCTCCCAACTCGTCACCGGTTGTCTATCCTTCCTGCTTGCAAGAATAACCAGCTGTAAGGGTATTGGCCTGGGCAATCATTCCAGTGAGACCTTGTTCAGCTACAAAAAAGCAAATTTGCCACAAAAAGCAAATTGTTGCACCGAGGATGTCTCTAGAAACCAAGTGAGATTTGGGCACTGGAGCCGGTGGTGGCTGTGCCCAGCTCTGACGACATTCGGCAGCGGACAGCGTTGCTCACACGCGCTGGGAAATGCTGCAACTGCGTGGGCAGCACATGCTACAGTGGACTCATTTAGACGCACTTATACTGGCACTTTTAAAAATACATTAATTTTACACATCTACTACTTCAAGAGTTTGGTTTTGGTTTTTTTTTAATTATTCAAAATAACACTGTTTCTCCCTGCTAAAATGTGCTCTGTGTAGCAATCAGAACGAAGAGCAATCCCTTTGGTCCCTTGTGTGCGCAGAACATTTAAAAAAAAAATAAAAATCAATACATTATAAATCCTCCCTTCCACGGAAAGCCATCTGCTCGGAGAAGGAAATTCCCACTGTACGTGGCTCCTTGCAGGGCCAGCTGAGGGGGGTACAGGGCAATAACAGGTATTTAGCAAGCAATATCTTAAAAAGGACCCATGGAAGTTCTTCATTAAGATACCGCTGATAGACACGGGTGGTTTCCACTGGAGGTTAAGAGGTTTTCTGGGGCACGCAGGTAATCCCGAACTGGCAGACCTGCGCAGCCTGGAAATGCATGGGAACCCACTTCTAGGACTGGGAGGACGTCTCACCTGGGAGCTGTGTTTCAGCACACAAAGTGCTCATGGCTTACAAGACGCTCGAGCCATTTGCCCCTGTCGGCAGAAAATCTAACTACAATTCATCATTAAATGCAGCAGCACAATACTCAGGGAAATATTTCCCTCTCATCTCATTTTTACAGAAAGGCAAAGCTGGGCTTGGAGGATGACTTCTAAAATATTTTTTCCTCCCCCAAACCACTCCAAAATTACTAACAACTCGAGTGAGTTCATAACATCAATTAAGTCAGGAGCACTGTTACATAGAAATGAAGCTTAAACCTCGGAAGCGCAGATGTCAGACCAAAGCAGGTACCTGGTACCGCCCATCTCCCGCCCAAGCCAGGCGCAGGGATTCAGCCGGGTACACAAAGTTTGTGGCCACAAGCTTTGCATCTCCTTCATCACTTATTGAATGAGGCCTTTATTGATTTATTTATTTTAATCAGATTTCTCTCACGCCGCACAGACTTATCAAATCTGAGCGGCAGGGCATGAAATAGCAATACCTAAAAACAGCAGCGAGGAAGAGAGTCTCGCTCTGCTTTCCCCTGCCCCGAAAGCTCACATACGGGGCTGCCGAGAGGTGAGGTCCCGCGGGATGGAGTCGGTGAGCCGGTGTAACATGGGTGCCATCGCCACCGCGGGGGCACCAAGGCCAATCGCCAAGGAGCCGAATCCGGGTCCTTTGGAGGCGGTTAATTGCAAGTGGTTTGCATTTGCTGCAAAGGCAGAGGTACAGCCCAAGAGCAGGCCTTCTGGAGCGGATTACCAGGGTCACATCACGAGTGGGACCCTGCCATACTGAATCCAGTATTTAGAAGCCATAGCAATGGGCATCATAAAAAAACCAAACCAAAACAAAACGACGACTTCAGCTTTTCTGTGAGCTCTGGGCATGATCCTAGTCCCGCAGAAGTACGTGGGTGTTTTGCAACCATTCCCGGTAAATGTAGATCTGTTCTCCTCTCCTTGTTCCCTTACCAGCTCTGCCTGGCATCCCTTCCTCTGCCCAGCTTTCCTTCCCCAGCAGGAGTTTGCCGGGGTCAGTGCCCGGAGCCCTGGGCAGGGCTCCACCACCTGTCCCATGCCCTCCTCGGGGCATGTGCGGTGGCTGGAAATGAGCTGGTTTCCAGCAAGCAGCCGCCCGACTCGCCTCCTACATCAGCAGGGATAACTGGCTCCCAGAGCGGAGCATCCGACGGGGAACGCCTGCCGGCCCCCTAGCTGCCGGGAAGGAGCTATTTGGGAATGCAACCTGCGCCTTTAAATTCATTTTACTATTACAGTCATTTTGCTAACTACTTAATTGCAGCCATCTATCTGCGTCTGTCTCGGTCCGACACCCACAGATGCAGCCGCCCACGCAGCCACCCACGCCAGCCCACGCTCTGACTCATGCTCCGAGCCGTTGTCGAAAAAACCCCGCTCCCTGCCGAATGCAAACGCTCTCTTCAAACGTGTGCTGCTACTTTGATCTATTTCCATAGATTCCTGTGAGTCATCTGATCCGTCTCTGATCTAAACCCAGTAGACTAGAGCCTACATGTATGTTGTTTTGCATGAATTTGACTTGCACAGAGAGCTGACCCTGCTGTAATGCACAGGCATGTGAGAGCAGAAGATTCCTGGGAACTTCTTCCAGGAGCGAACTGCTTGCTTACCCAAAAAGAAGAGCAATTATTTCCTATTAAAAAGTCTTATTGTTCCCTAAAAAAAAACCAAACCAAACCCCATATACATATATATATAGCAGGGATAGTATTATTCTGAAATACAAGGTCACGGTGATGCTCAGAAACCCTTTCCATCAAATCCTCTTGCTGTGCTTTACCACGCAGCCTTTTCCCACCCCTATCAGCTTGATACCCTCTCCCTCGCTTTGCAGATGGCAACATGGTGGTGCCAAACCTTAACATGCCCATTTCAGCAGGAGCGGGAGCCAGCCTGCCTCTAGCAGCGCAGCTTAATTAAGGCAGCGGGGATGATCAGTCCCGGGCACCTCTGGGGCTTTGCGATTTGGCTGCTGTCTCAGAAGAAGGCAGTAAGGACACCCAGGCTACCACCGAGATGCCGCACTTGTCAGAGCCTTCACACCTACTCTCTAGCAGATTTGTGGTCCCTCATTATCCCAAACCCTGAGAGCTGTGCCCCAGGGGTACCCAAATTCCTCCAGAGCGGGTATTTTCACCCGGCAATCTATCCGCACGTAACACTCGTGGGTGAGGCCACGAAAGCCATTGGGGAACATTTCTAAGCCTGCGATCTCTTCAAGCCATGAGGAGGTTTGGGGGGATGCTGGTGTGGGTAAGCATGGATGCTCGGGGGATGCTCGTTCCTGCCTGGATGCTGCCTGCCAGGTCACGCCGGCCTGCGCCTGACCTAACCCCCCTGCCCCTCCGCTCCCAGCAGGCAGGACTGCTGGTCTTGCACTCGCAGCACTTGACCTTGCAGACGTACCCTCTGCCCTCAACTGCCCGCAAATGTCGCTGCCAAATCGGCTGTTATTGTTCTCACTGCCACAGCCTCTCCACGCACGGCAGGCAGGATCCCTTCCCAAACGCTTCGCAGGCACGTAGCAGATGGTGCCTGTCACTAAAAGCAAATAAATGCTTTGGTGCCCTGATTTATCTGCACAAATACCACCTGAATTATCGAGGACAGGAGGCCCAGTTCAAAACGCCTTTCTTAGTGGATTTGCACTCAGGGGTAATAAGCACCAAGCACGCAGAGTTCACTCTTTTAGAGAGTATATGCTATATCACTATCAACGGCTTATTTAGATTTGCACAGATGCATTTGAAAAATAATTTAAAAAAAAAGAAGAGAGAGAGAAGCCAGATGGGTTTCATGAAGTAGTCACAAGGATCAATCCAAGACCAAAAAAATATTAAAGAAAAAAAAATAAAGACGGGAAACTTGGAGCCACACCTGAGCTTCCTGAAGTCAGTGGCAAAGCTCCCATCATCTCCCCACGAGAAAAGGACTGCAGGCATGCAATTAGAGAGGGGAAACCCAGGGCCAAATTGCTTCCCTTTGCTCCCTCGGTATAAATCCAGATTAACTCCCTTCTGCACAGCAGATGAGTAGCTGAAAGCCGGGTCTTGCTGCTAGATTCAAAGCCTCCCAGTGGCTGAGGCTTGGGCTCAGCCTTCTATTTTCCCCATCCATCCTCCAAATGGGTCTCAAGCATTGCCATCACACCCAGCACCAGCAGGGTGGGGAGTATCCATGCACATCCATCTCCCCCTGCAAAGCACAGCCCAGTTGTAAAGGAGCTCCAGCAGCCGAAGGTTTATTTAAACAAAGTTATCAGGGCTGGGCGCTCACAGCCCCCGGCACAGCTGATCTCAGCCCTCCCCAGCAGCTGGCGAGAGAGGTAGCACCACGTCTCCCAGCCAGGCATCGCGGCGATGCACTGCATGGTGCATCATCACGGGGAACGCTCTGCCGGGGTGGAGTGGGATGATTAATATTATTTTAAACCTCTTGGACTAGCAAAGCATGAATTTCAATTGGATAACTCAATGTGGAAATAAACATCTGCATCAGGAGAGTGACCAGCCCTTCCTGCAAAATGCAGCTGTGCCCCAGTCCTGGACACCCCAAAAAGTGCCAAAAATAGGCTGAGCGGCCCAGGGAGTGTGGAAGGCCACAGTAGCTGGGGGTCACACCACACTGGGTGGGTTTTTTTCCAGGAAACCTGTAATTACGTAGCACGTTGCTACTGAACAATCCCTTCTCCCTTTTTTCCCCTGCTTGTTTTTGTTAATTTTCTTTCATTTTGTTTTTGTTTATTTTCAGGAGAACAGGGAGAGGAGGAAGAGAAAGAAGTAGAAAAAACGTTGCATGGTTTGATTTCAATTGCATTGCACTTTCCCCGTGCTTTTTTTATGCTCAATGGGAGCAACATGCACGAGTCTGAGAGAACAGCACATTTCGCCAGCCTGAAAAACATTGCCTTGGGCCTAGCCCAAATTTTCACTGGCTTCACTGGAAGTTGAATCAAGTCTTTTGAATAGCCAGAGCTGCAATCTGTGATACCAGGGGTTTTAAGAAAAAGACATTCTGTGGCAGCTTAAGTCTCAACAGTCTCAAATATTTTTAGCGCGTTGACGGCCATCAGCGCTGCTGAGCGTCGTGCTCAGAGAGCAGCACGCAGCCCTTGACGGTCCCTCGCAGCGCATCCGAGTGGGAAGCACTAAAGCAATCACGGCTCAAGAGGAGCACTCTTTGTCTTCCAGGTCTATAAATGAGGTGCAATATGTTAGTAGAATCGAAAGGAATCATAAAAACACACGGAAACTAGCCATTTTCCCCTCTTACTTCTAACACATCAGCTCTAAATAAGACACCCCGGAGGAGCTGCAGTTAAAACATGGTTGTTTATTCAATTATTTCCATACACATCTTATTTATTTAAGATCGAGACAAATACTACTCGCATGCCTGCTCTGCCGGCATTAATCATCTCCTGCATCCCGGGCTGCCGGGGATGCAGGAGGTGGAAGGAACGTGACAGCCGCGCACATGGGCGGGCATGGAGGTGGGTGTTTGCCTGTTGGAGCAGAGGTTTGGAGCAAGCCAGCGTGAATGTTAAAATCCAGAGCCTTCCCAGGGTCTTGCACAACACTCCCTGTTTATTTTTTATATATATATATATATATATATTTTTAAATATATTTTTTAAAATCTTTTCTTTGCGATCAAGATTCATATTGTTGGGGTTTGGGGCTGAACCTCTCTCAGGATAAGAAGAGAGATTTGTTTCTCTTTGGTGGAGGCTCACACATCTCTGGTCTTTGAGCGCCAATTTTCAGGCTTGCCTCTGCGCTGCTGTTCTCACCATGAGCCCTCCCTCTCCATTCAGAGCTGCTGGAAGCACCTTGGCCACGTCTGAGCGGGGGAACATTTGTTCCCACTTGCTACGGCACAGGGAGAAAGCTGTACGTCAAGAAACGACGTCGGTGCAGCGTGCAAAAACCCAATCAATGCGGCCTTTAACAACATGGCACGGCTGGCACTGCTCGCGGCAGGAGTTCGATCAGTTTGGAGGAGTGAAAATACCCTTGTTGGGAAGCACCATGCCTTAAGAGCCACGGCATTGCTCCGCAGAGGGGAGGCAGCCCACAGCTGCCTGATGAAGGGCCGGGGGTTATGGTTTTCCCTCCACCACCAGCTCTCTGCGTTCCCCAGCTGCTGGCTCTTGAACCAGCCCAAACCCTTTCTTGAACATTTATTTAGTTTGAGAATGTCTAATTTCACTATGAATGTGCTCCTAGTCTATTTACTTAGCATCGATTAATCCCATTTCTAAACAAAGGCCACCCGGACGGCTTTTACACCAACACTAGCAAACCTGATTACAGCAAGACTGATCGAACACTCCTAAGTTAAACACCTCACTTAATCTGTGCAGAGCCACACCTGAGAGTCAGTCCTTTCAATCAAACCCCCATGGCAGCGTTCATTTTATGGGGTATTAGCCCACCTCTTTAATATCTGAATGCTCCTTCTTATTTATCTTAGAATTATAGAATCATTTTCAGTCAGAAAAGACCCTTACGGTCATTGAGTCTAACCGCAAACTTAACACTGCCAAGTCCACCACTAAACCACGTCCTTAAGTGCCATATATCTTCTTACTTCCCATCTAGTTACAAGAGCGAGGAACCCATAACATCTCCTATAGATGCGATAGATGACACAGCTGTGCCCACCATGAGTTAGGTGGCTTTTTTAGCTCGGCCAGCAGAATGGCTCCCCTTGTTGGGTACCCTCTGCCACAACCAGAGCATGAATCGGTTTTACAGGACTGCTGTTGCGAAGATCAGCCTCACACAGGACAAGATGACAACAGGCAAAACTCCCGAAAGCAGCAAAGCAAAAGCCAGCCTCACCCACCCTTACCTTCTGCTAATGACTGCCAGTAAGAGCAAGGAAGGCTTTCATCTCACCAAAGCCTTAGGCAGTGTCGTACCATCCATCCTCTTGCATCCTCCCTTCTCCATCCTTCCCAAGGAAAGTCCTCAACATAGCAAAGAAGAAAATAAGTTGAAACATAGCAACTGCTTAATATGCTTTTTGCCTTCTTTTGGAAAGAGAAATTTTAGCAAAAACCCTGAGGTGGGAGCCCAAGGAGAGACAGGCTTCATCCCACCCTACCCAGAAGAAATATAATCAGCAAAGCCCCTGGAGAATGGGGCCCAGCTGCTGCCCCTCCCCCAGCTGTGCCAGCACCCCTGCTTTGATTTCAGCTGGGGAGCTACATGTTTAAAAAAAAAAAAAAAAGGTGAAAAATGAATGTATTTGGTTCCATTCACCAAGCAACAAAAGGGTGGGGTGGGGTGGGGAGGGGTGGCAAACGCGAATCCAAGATGATCTGCAGAGCAAAAGGGGCCTCGTGCCTTGTCTTTCTTCTTTGAAATAAACATAAAGAATAGCTTTAAAGGATGGTTCTTCTGTTTTCTATTGAACAAGGGAAAGAAAAATATAAACTTGGCGGTTTTGCCCTCAGCCACAAAGACTGCAAATTTATTTTGGGAGAAAGCAAAATGGCATCTCAGAGCCTAACACATTCAAGACTCCAAGTGCTCCAAAAATAAACCCGAGCATCACAAGGCAGGCAGCACTGTAAGCAGGCTCTGCGCGGGATCGCCTGCCCCTGTCAGAGCAGATTTCATGAGGCTTTGTAGCAAAGTCATCTGGTGAGGACTCTGCTGTCTAACCCACAAAACACACCTGATATTGTAGGAAGAAATCTTGGATGCACTCAGTATTCACACTGTCAGATTGGTGCTCCATAGAGCATCAGGAGCCCTTTCTAAAGAGCTTAAGAAAAAGTGAGTGACTGTGGAAAGAATGGGAAAAAAGGGAATAAAGTACAGGACAATGCTTATATAGATGTAACATCTAACAAATGGCTTACTTGCTACCTGTAGAAGCATGCCTGTTGAAAAATACTGGACCAGTTGTCTCTCAGTATTGGAGGCTCTGCTTGTTCTTATACAAAGCACAAGGTAAACGTGGTCCCTATGGTGGAAAATCGGTGGGGTTGTGTTCCAACAATGGAAATGGATAATTTCTGGAATGAATACTCAAAGTCAATATAGTGCTATATTAGGCTATAAAATACTCATGGGGTTTCCTGAGTAAATCAGTGTCTACATAGTGTGAGCAAAGGGGAAAAATTCTCTACACACCGCTGAGGAATCGGCTCATTGGAAACGCCCCATTTTACAAAGTTCATTTGTCGTTATCAAGTTAGTCTTGATAGAAGCTCTTGGACATGTTTCCTGCACTCCTGGAAGTTACCATCATTCTACAGGGACCAAGGTGTCTACCGGCCCCAGGTGCGATGCATGGTAGTAAACAGCCCCAGCAAAGAGCTGTCACTCCTGCGGGGAAGAGTTGGAGCATCTCGCTCCCTCCTCCTCCTCACAGCCCCTGTTGTCGGCATGACATTCCCACCCCTGCCAAAAATACAGAGGCAAGGATGCCCGCTGTGTCCCGGTAAGAGGCAAAACCACAGAGCCCCCTGACCCTCACAGTTTACTCCCTTTGCACCATTGAAGGAAGGGAGGGCATTTTTGGGGTGCAGAGTTTGGCTCCGGGGGAGCGGCTGGCTCAGGAGCCAGGCAGTCCTTACCACAGGGTTTCCTCTGCATTTTCTCCATTGAAGTAGATCGGTGTAGAAACGGTGATGTTATTGTTATGGGTAGATGTTAATAGCAACATTGAGACAAGCGGTGTGATTTCAGATGCTATGATAAGGCTGTATCCCACAAACATCTATGCTCCTGAGTGGGGTGAATAAATATACATGCGTCTCTGTGGGATCGCTCCCCTGACTTGCTTTTCATCCTAAACCCTGGTGAAATAAAAGTTACTGTCACCTCCATTGCAACTCAATATGTAGGCTTTGTGATAAAACAACAACAAATCTTGACATTCGGTGGAACAGCTTGGCAGGGCGTTATTCAGCACCCCCTGGCCCCGGGCACAGCCTCTGCTCCATGGTGAGGAGCCCAGGGATCCCCGGCCTCCGGCCGGCCGTGCCAAACATGCCCAGCTCTGCGTGGGTGCCCAGGGCTGTCACTGCTCCCACTCTGCTTGTCACCCGAGCTTTTCTATTTGGGAACACTGCACGCTCATTAATTACTACCCTGAGCAGTGTGATGGATTGGGATGGGTTTAGGCTTTGAGGATGGTGGGGGGGGGTGGGGTGGAAGAAACAGCGGTTTGGCGCGATCCAGCTTTCGCAATGTCTGCATCTCTTCCCCCTCGCTCTGGCGGAAAACAACAGCCGTGACAAGCGGAGGCGCAGCATCGCCCGCTGCCTGCTCCCACTCGCTTCAGGAAGAAAACAGCCTGCTCTCGGTTCCTCCTCGCTTGTGTCGGCTTCCAGCCGCGCGCCAGGCTCCCAGCGAGGCAGGGAAGTTGTGTCAGTCGAGCAGGTACGCCTCGACAGGCGCGAGGAGGTCACGGATTAAACAGCTCATTAATTCATTCCCAAGGACGGGAGTCACAGGAGCACTTGAAGGGGTTGCAAATTGTCATCGTTACGGGAAGAAGTTCACCTGTAAGGAGTGACTAGCATGTGAGAGTCACTTATTTGCTATTTATTTCCCTGGGTTTCCACAATACTAAGGCGGCGCCCATCCAAAAAGCTCTGGGCTCAGCGCCATTATTTAAAACACATACATCCAAAGTTATCCACCCCCTGGCAGCCTCACCCCCAGCAACACCCAGCTGCGAGCTTCAAGGGGGGCAAAAAAAAAAAAAAAATAAGAAAAAAACAGGGAGAAAAGCAAGAAACAATCCCGGTGCCTGAGGCCCCCCTCGGCCATCACGCCCCTCTCTGGGAGGAGCAGGGCCTCCCTATAACACCTAGCTCCTCATATTCTCTCCATCTGCAACCGGCCACAGAGTCAGGAGGCGAGGCAGACCCCAAACCCCGGCGTCAGCCAACGGCACCGCCGCGGCCTTACCCTGCAGCCGGACCCAGCTAAGACCACCTCACATCCCTACAGGTCACAGGGATGTGGGTGGCGATGCTGAGAACGAGGATTCCTCAATCCTGGTTTCTGAGCAGTTAAACCAGGACAAGAGACCGTCTGCAAGGCAAGGGAGTGCTTGGAAAGGGAGCGGTGCCTCTCAATGTAGCAAGGGGAGCAATATAAAAAGAGTTTTCCCTATCTCCCGCCTCCCATACCTTCTACAGACTGACTTACTTTGGTGCCTGGCTACACCCCGGTGTGCAGAAAACCATTAGGATTGCCAAACGCCTGTTTTGGGAGAAAATTTACATGCACAAAATAATTAAGGTTTTGCCGCTCCTCACCGGAGCACCCGAGGCTAAGGCTGGCCAGAAACCCCGCTGGCAGCTCCTGAAGTTTCAGCTAACTTCATCGGCTGGTTGAGAGGAAGCTGTGACTTTTTTGGCTCCTTCCCCAGGTCCCAGGGAGCTTCTCTGGTGCTGGTGATGCCTCCGAGCGTGCTGGCGGCTGGGCTGCTGGAGCGGGATGCTGTGGGGCAGGGGCCACCTCGGGTCCCTGCCAGCCCTGGACCTGCCTGCTGCGGCCACCGGCAACCTGGAGTCTTTGAGTTTGGAGCGAGGAAAGTGAGACCCCAGCTCCAGCAGGCTAAGGAAACCTCCCCCTCCCAGACCAGCTTTCTTCAGCACAGAGAGACGTTAGTCAAAGCCATAAAGGAAGACCACAAAGTCATAATTTAAGACCACAGAGGCTGTTTGCATGCAGTTTCGGAAAAAGCCTGAGCAACTAAGTCTCTCTTGGGAAGAAATCCTGTGCTTTCCCACTTTTTATTTTTAATGGCCATCAGCATCCCCCTCCTGGTCCCAGCAGAGCAAAGCTTTCATCTTGTCCCCCGACACAGGGCACATCTGCAAGAGCATCCCTGCATCCCAGGCACCTGCACACCAAGGGCTCCAGGCTAACGAGAGACATTTCTTAATTTTTCGTCAAACTGAGTATTTTCCATCACAAAGGCACTGGCTTGCAGAATTCAGCTGTTGATGACACACGCATATTGATGAAAAATGCCACTTTATAAATGAAGGATTCTCCATTTAAAAAAAAAAATCCTTATTTTATGGAGTTTCCTTCTAATAATATTATTTTTACCTATTAAATTACATGTCAGCAGTAGTTATTGTATCATGTCATATTATGACAAGAATAATAGTTGAAATATTCTCATTTTATTTTCCATTACAATCACAAAGAGCAGCTGTTATCTGGTACAATTTGAGACATCTTTTCTTTGTTCTAGATCAAAGTGGCTCCTGTTTGTGCCCCAGTGAAGCCGTCAAACCATTTCATAACAACGTGAACAAGAGCCACTTTGATCTAGAAACAAAGGCAAAGGAGTTTAATCAGTATCAAGCCCAAACCCCTCTTAATTAAAAAATAAAAAACAAAAATTGTTGAAGCTCTTACATCATGTTATGATGTGTAATTGCAAGGCGCTGCCTTCCCAGCTGTGACCTGGAAAGTTGGGACGGCAAAAGATCCCCATGCATGAACCGAATTTTGAGATAACCAAACAAATTTTCCTCAAAATTCTAAAAAAATTAGGTTTTGTCAAAAATTCTAGTGTATGGAAAACTGAAAACATTTGGGTTTGTTCTAATTCAGCAGCGACAGGTTATTTCCCCTGGTGACATTTCATAAGAGTCCTGAAATTTGGTGAGCTTTATACCTCTCTTACTTACTGGTTTTCCAAAGGGTCATCTTCCAATGGCTTCTGCTAAAGCCTAATTCCTTCAGCAATGTGTTATCACACGAATTTGCTAAATTCTTTTTGAACCAGCGTGGGGGGCAGGGAGAGCAGATTTTGTGAATCCAGAATATTTCAAAGGCACATTTCAGTTTCATCAAGAAGGTCCCAAGATTACCTGAAATAGGGGGATAATCTTAGATAACCTAAGATTTTTCCTTAAATTTATGGTACACGTATAGATTAAAATAGCAAAATAAAATAAACATATTTTGATTAAAATATCAAAATAAAGTATTTCTATCTGAATTGCGTAAAATGAAGTTTTAAGAGGGTTCAAAGACATTTCTGAATCCTTAATTTTTGGATTATAAGATTGCAGGTTTAGGGATGAGGTGATATTCCCTTGTTTTTTCTCATCAGCTTTACTGGCCATCCCTTTTGCTGCCCAGGGAAAGGAAAAGCCCCATCATCTCCACTGCACAGAAGCGGTTCCTCACTGGCACCTGCAGCCAGGGGGAAGGACCACGGGTTTGTTTTTTTTTTTTTTCTGGAAAACAAAGCTCCTTGAGAAATCCCATCGCCTGCCCCTGTACTGAAGAGCAGCTCTGCTTTCCCTTTTGCTTGCCGCCCCTCAGCCCTGATCGTTGCTGCTATTTACGCAAACTTAAAGCCGTGTATGTTGAGGGACGGTTTTGGCACTTCGGCAGATGCAAAGCACAACAGCTGGATATTGATGCAACTTGGCATCGTAGCGATTCTGGGGCTTTCTTTTTTTTTTTAATTAACGTTCTACCATATTACAACAAGGAAACAGTTTCTCTTCTTTTATTACCATCCTAACCCTGAGCCAAGTATTAAATAAGATTTAATTTAATTTGTTCTTATATTCTTCTCTCTTGCAGGATTATTCAGTAACACACGGCTCTTACCCAGCTCCCTTTCTTGCAAGCAGATAAAAATCCTGCTGATGGTGGTGGGAACACATCAGACGCCTAATTTACATGCAAGGCATGTTACTGGGCTATGAAAAGTAGAGATATTTTCAACCAGTCCTGCGGTTCACCTTTTGCTTTGCCACGCGTTCGCAAGCTGTTCCCCTCTGCATGCTCTTCCCCAGTACGTGGGGACGTCGCCAGTGTCAGACCCCGCGCTCAGCGCCGTGGTGCTTGTCCCACCTTTGGGTCTCTCCTGACAAAGCTTTGAGCTGTAGGTTCAATGTTTACATGCTGGCATCCCCTTATCCTGCTGGCATCGCTCCTCTCCCTCATCCCCAGATTTTCTCTGCAGACCAGATGAGCCGGTTTTCCTTACTCTTGTGTTCTGGAGGAAGGATTGGTGGTCCTGGGAAATGCCTCCGGTCTCTTCTTCAGGCACGCTCCTACTTGGATGCGGAACTCTGGCATTTTCAGCCCTGTTTCTGCACCCAGAAGGTGCCCTCCCAGCTCGTCCACCAGACTGCCAACTAGGTTCCTACCAAAAGCCTTGCTTGAAGGCAGGGACTACAGCATCGATTGCGTCCCTACATTTCACCATTAAAACCTGAATGAATCGGGGCGGCTGCTGTGCTACACTCAGTCTATCGCAGGGAGGCTTCCACCAGGATTTGAAGACGTGGAGTCACCACAGCATCTGCCCAAGGTAGAAATCCACTGAGTGGGACCTCGAGGGATGGGGTCGCTGGGACCGAGCTCCCAGAGGGACACGAGCTGCGTTGGAGCAGGAGCGAGCCCGAGTCTCGTCCCGAGCGAGAGCAGCTGTGAAATGCCTGCTGCGCCTCCAGCGCAGCCTCAGATGGTCCCTGGTGCTCGTCCTGGGCAGCGAGCGGTAACAGCAGCTGCGGAGGATGCTGATGAAGGGTTTGACGCTGACGACGTTTTGGCACTGCTAACCATGGCTCGTCACCTTGATCTGTCCCCTGGGTGACCAGAAGCAGCAACATACACTGGGCAGCCCCGACCAGGCCCAGCTTGAGAAATCTTGTAGATGTTTTTGCTTTGGAGTGGGTGTCTCATTCTTTTGAGGTGGCAATAAATAACCTAAATGTTGTGGTTAGTCACTTAAAATCAATTGACATAGACAACCACAGCCTGGCTGGAGCACAGAAAGCAAAGCCTTTGCAAGGAGACCTTGGGAAGGGGAGGCACGGTGTCATGTCACACGGATAACCTTTGGGGAGTAAAAAACCGCGACCCAAGCTTATTAGCTAGGCAGTGTCTGCTCCACCAAGCGTGCGCTTCTGTTCAAGAATGAAGAGCATCACCTTGAAGCAAATTTTTAAGAAAAAAATTACAGCAAAACCCAGAACCTCGGGACAAATGCACCCAAGAGGATGAGCAGGACGCAGCTCTAAAGGTTTTGCTCAGTCTGGAGCAGAAAACCCCGAAGCTGAGTCAGGCTGCTCTGCTGTGAGTCACGTCCACCGATATCACGATACTCCTGCCAGCAGGCTTGCCTGAGCGGGGGCTAAACCCTGCCCGCTGCCAACCGCCCTCCCCACCCGGTGCTGGCTCTGCCCTTCGCATCCAAATCACCCGTGCCTCCGAGCGCACCGCCTGCGGCAAAACCCATAGCGATGCTCCAAAAGTAGAGCAAGGAAAGGTTTTGGCCACGAGCAGTGTCTGGAGGAGACGTCAAGCGGCAGCAGCTCTGTGAGGGGAAGGGAGAGATTGATGGGAAGAGGGAGGAGGGGGGAGAAGCCTGGGTAGGAGTGGGCGTCTGGTCCAGGTACTGGTGACAGCATGCCGGGAGGCTTTCGAGTCTGTGAAAAGCACTCTGCGAAATTAAAAAAAAACTAAAACACAAAACATTCAAGCGGCGAGGTGAAAGGTCTGGAAAAAGCGTTGAGCGAGAGGGAAGGAGGAGGAGGAGGAAACGTGGGCACAGAAGTAGGTGGTGCCACATAGCAAGTTTCTGATGTAGCTGGGAAAGGCATCCAGAGCTCCCAATTCCCAGTCCCACGCCCTCACCGGGACACCATCTGTCCTCTCCTGGGGGGAAGGAGCCCCCGGGTCAGGCGAGAGCGCTTTGCTCACCCTGCGAAAAATAGCGGGCGGTGACGAGCCTCAGCATGGCACCGCTTCCCGGGGCTCCTGCTCCGGCAGCTCCGCTCCGAGCTAGGGCTGTGCCTGCTGGTGCCCACTCCATGAGAGAGCAGCATCCCTCCTCTGGGACCCGCCGTACTTACCTGCCTCCTAAAATGGTTGCTCAGCAGATGCTTTAAAAGCATCAGATAATAACTCCGATTTTTTTTTTTCCCCCTGGTGCACCGCCATAGCTAATCCATTTCCTCCCTCTGGATCATTTTAAAGAGGGGTTTGGGTTGGGCTGTTGTCTGATGAACAGTTGTCTCTCAGGAAGACAGACGTTCCCCCAAATCCTGTTGAATGCAGACTGTAGAGCAAAGCAACCAAACAAAATGGGTCTCTTTTTTTTCCTCTTCCAGCCTTAATTCGAAGGAAAATTTTAACAATTCTGAACAGTAATTCTTTTTCATGTTATCATTCTTGGTTGTGAAAGCAGGCGCAACATTCACCCGTTCCCCCGAGTCCTGACACTCAGGCACCACTGCAGGAGGCCTCCGAAGCAGCGCTGGGAATGCCTTCGGGCTTCATCTGCGCTGCTCCGCTGCAGCCAAGGCACGTTCCCAATGCACTGACTTCATCCCCTGGAGCTGCCAACACCCTGCACATCACCTGCCCTTGCCCTGCCTGTGCTCGCCGCAGCAGGTACCGGTGCCCTGAGCCACAGGGTTGTCCTGCAGCAGCACACGGTCCAGACAGGTCCTTCAGGAGGGTGCCAACCTACCGGCATGGTGAAGGGGAAGGACGCTGGTGGCCCAGGTATCTCCTGTCACGGAGACATGCTGCCCAGCACAGTCCAGGAGATTTCTCATCTTGATCATTAAAAAGCAATGAGACGTATTGCCATGATGCCTACATGGATGTTGGAGGACTGGATGCGCGCGCTGTCAGGCACGCCCAGCCTCTCATCGACAGGCTGCCTCTAGGTATATGAGGTTAAGCATCCAAGATCAGGAGACCAAAAAATTGCTCAACAGTTCTGAAAATCAGGGTGTAGCTCACCCACAAAGAATGAGGTATCACTGGTAGGCGGTTTAGCAGCACCTCGTGGGGTCAGGAGCAGGGGAAGCAGCAGCAGGTGAAGCATCTTCCTCAGCACGGCTGCAGAGCTGCCCAGAAGCCCTGGCCAACAGTGCATGTTTCAAAGTGCTTTGCAGATATCACAGCCCGTGAGGAGCAAAATACTTCACGCTAATTTAACAAACAGGGTGTATAACAGGGGGGGCGGGGGGATGGTGGTGCCCAGCCTCACCGCCAGCCAGGGACAGGCCACAGGGAAACCCGGCGGCCCCATGGGCGCACAGGGGTGCCAGCAGCTCCTCACACAGCTGCAGCAAGGAGCAAACCAAATCAGCCTCTTCCCATCCCATGGGAATGCAAACTTTTGACATCGTTCAAGAGGCCCCGTAGAGGTAAGCCGTACATTTACATGTCTCTGCTTTCTCTCTGTGAAACGCAGGTGCCTGTTTTGCTGTGTTACCAGCAATGAACTTTTAATGCCACGTATTCAGGATCCCTTGTTCGTCCTGTAGAAAGTTTCTCTTCATGCATCAGAGTCAGAGAACAAAGCACGGGCTGTTTAGCTGCAGGATTTAACCACCTGTTGTAATACTTTGTTGATCTAATCTTTTGTTTTAATTAAAAGCCTTTCAGTTTGGTTTGCAGGTTTGGGGGTTTTTTTTTGCAACGCAACGCAGCCTTGCCACCTGCTTTGTTGGCTCCATCTTGGCAGTGGAGTTCACATCAAACCTCTTTGATTTCCCCCAAACGCGTGGAAATGGCTGGAAAAAAACCAAAGCCACCCCAACAAGCGTCTACCGGGAGACCCAGCACCGTCCAGCCGGTGCTCGGTACAGTGAAGGGTGAAATTAAGCGGCTCCAGGTAAGTGGGGAGCCAGCAAGGCGATTTGCACGGCACCTGCTGCTCTTCAAGCCTGCAAACCCCTACTTGAGGGAAGAAATAAACAGCCTTTGGGCAGTGAGATGGGACCCTGCTCCATGGGCACCCAGGGGATCGTTTCTGAACAGCGAGAGAAAGTGGTTTGCATGAGGATGAGATTTAAAGTTGGTTTCAAGCACTGACATGAATTCTTCTCTATCTCAATTAAAACACCTACAGTTACCTCAGAGATCTCCTGCAATGGATGCACACTTTAAAATGGCCACTTTGAATATCACTCCAACTTTTTTCCTCTGCAAATTTAAATAAAACCCAGACTCCACCAGCCAGAAGTACTTTTTAGCCTTTTGAGTAGGTCACTCCAGAAGAGGAAAACCAACACCCAGAGAAACGAGTTACCAGGAGGCACAAAAAAAAAAGGAGAAAAACCCAGCTGCAGAGATGCCACCTCCGCTGAAGGGATGCACCAGCCCTGCCTGCCCCAGCCGCTCCTGGCAACCCCTCAGCAAGAGGACACGATCCGCTCTCCCTCCCATTTGCAATTCGTTGTTCCTATTGAGCTTTAAAACCTTTTCTTACCTTTCTGAGAAGTACAGCGACAGCCCTTTAAAACTGGACCCATGCTTAACCCACTAAAATAATTTGAAAACTCTATTTGCACTATTTCTGGCATTTCACCTTTCAGTGCTAGGAAAGCAGCAGGGAATTGGGTGCGGCCCCAACCAGCCCGACGAAGCTATCTACAGCTAATGTGGCCACCGCTGCGTGTGAGAAAAAAAAAGCCAAAATAACATCTAAAACTGTTGCAAGGTTTTGGGTGTACCAAATGGCTGCTGTTTTCACAGAGTCACAGAATGGCAGGGGTTGGAAGGGACCTTGGGAGATCATCCAGTCCAACCCCCCTGCTAAAGCAGGCTCACCTAGAGCAGGTTGCACAGGACATCGTCCAGGCAGGCTTTGAATATCTCCAGAGAAGGAGACTCCACGACCCCCCTGGGCAGCCTGTTCCAGTGCTCTGTCACCCTCAGAGTAAAGTGTTCTTCTGCATATTCAACTGAAACCTCTTATGTTTCAGTTTGTGCCTGTTGCCCCTTGTCCTGTTGCTGGGCACCACTGAGAAGAGTCTGGCTCCGTCCTTGTGACATCCACCCTTAAGGTAATTGTTAAGTGTTGATGAGATCCCCTCTCAGTCTTCTCTTCTTCAGGCTGAACAAGCCCAGCTCCCTCAGCCTTTGCTCACAGGGGAGATGCTCCAGTCCCTTCATCATCTCTGTAGCCCATTTTTTCTATGCCTTTCTCCCTTCTCTAGCAAGGGGTATATATTAAAAGCCACAACACCTTTGGTGCCATCACCATCCAGAGCATCCAACGCTCTCCTCAGCTCCGCGAAAGGTGGGCTGCTGCTGAGAGCCGGTGGGTCCGGCTGGAAAGGCAGCAGGGGCGCAGCGGAGACGGCTGCTCCGTGCCATACCGTGCCGTGCCGACGAGACCCATTGGGATATGTCACAACACGCGGTGTGTCGTGCCTCACCACTTCGTCGAGCAACAAGCCCCCCCCCAAAAAAAAAAGAAAAAGAAAAAAGGGGGGGGGGGGGGAAGAAAAAAGATTGGGATCTAATATGTGAGTGGGCCGGTATGTGCAAAAGAAATGAATATGAAGTAAAACATGCTGGATGCTACCGTAATAACCGGGTGTACGCAGGAGAGGCTGGAAGCGAGCCAGGGAGGGGAGATACAAGAGGGATGCTGCCGAGATCAGTCTACGCCTGGTGGTGAAGCTGAAACTCCCAAATGAGCGCAAGGCGGATCCCTAGGCTGCCGTGCTGGTGTGAGGCCGACACCGCTCCACCGACGCCAGCGGGAGCCCTCGGCCACGTCCCCCCCAGGCCGGGACCGTGCCCCCTCCTAGGCTCAGCTGGGGGTTCATCAGACACCTGGGGAGTTTCATTTTGTGTTTGGGGAAAAGGCTGGATTTTGTCCAGCGGTTCTTATATATGCACAGGGTCCAGTAAACTGCGCCGCCAAGCACAGGGACGAGTGACTTCCACGGGTCCTTGAGAAGCAAAGAAAGTTTCCCCAATACTTCTCTGTTAAGGCAGGGGTGGGACCAGCTTGCACTTCTTTTTATGCCACGGTGACGCTGAACCTAAGGGCCCCTCGGGTAGCAACTTGGTGTTGGTGCAAAGCCCGTGTTGGAGACAAGTGGGAGGAGGGCTGAGGTGGCAGGCGGGCACCCGCCGCTGAGCGGCATCCCGGTGCCCGCGCCCCCGTGCCCTGCCCGTTGCAGGCGGCGGCAGGAGGAAGGGCTGCCTTCCCGAGATCCCGTGGGTGTTCGGCACGGCCCCTTTTTAGCAGTCAAACACATATTTACGAAGCGCAAACTTCTAATGGCATATGGATGAGTCATTATGGGGTTTCAAAATGCGTAAATATGATCACATCCTAATTCGGTGTGTCACCGAATCTGGGGGGTTACTTGGCTCCGCAGAAACCTCGGAAATTCCTGCCCAACGCTGTGATGAAAAAATTCATTTGCATTCGTGTCACTGCATGCAAAGAGTTAATTACTTTATTTATTTATTTTTTTTAATTTTGGCACTGGATTTCAATGGAGGTTTATGAGCAGTTTTACAACCCAGTACTGCTATGTTTTGCACCACCAATTTACAACTGAGTAATAAGTAAACACACGATTTTTTGGCTACATAGGATTTTCCAAGGTGATTAAACAATTTTCTAAATAGCTCTGAGAATGAAGCTGCCTAAAATCCCCAAGGTAATAGGAAATTAACTGCATACACACACGCTCTGAAGATACAGGAGGAGTTCAAATTTACTGAGAAGTAATATAAAATATTTAAGAAAGCAAACAAAATTGAATGAAACCCCTTGCAATGTAAATTAAATCTACCCAAACCAGCAGCAACCACCTTTGCCGCAACGGCTCCTCGGGGGGACTCCACATGGGCACCAGGCTCTGCATGGCCCCTGCTCCACCACAGACCATGGCAGACGATGCGCATCTCAGGTGAACGTGCTTTAAAGACCTCCAAATATTTTGTCGAACAGGCAAAAGCATTCATCGACCCTTTCAGCATCTCTGACCGCAGCCCCCCCCCCCCCCCCCCCCCCAAGAGTGGTGTTCTTTGCAGACTTACCCAAAGTACAGGGAGCCAGGAGCATCAGAGATTTGGCTGGGGAGGGTAGTTTTGGGGCAAGCAGCTGTCTGGGGCACCATCTGATGACCCAAGAACTTGGCAGTGGCCTACATTAGGGCTTCCCAAGCTTTTCCACCGCAGGAGCCACCTCCCTCAGCCCTGGGGCTGCTGCCTGCTGGAGCTGCTGGCTTACCCAGGGTCGGGGCAGCCAGCCTCGACCCATCTCCTTGGGCAGCCCAAAACCATGTGAGAAGGGGACTCGCCCTTCACGAAGGCTGCAGGTGCAAGCGATGGGGCAGGGCGAGCAGCCCTGCCTGGGGGCCTTCCCTGGGCCGGGGCAGACCTTCACGCCGGCACAGCTGGGCGGCCGGGCAGGGGGAGTGCAGAGCCACTGGAGGAAGGGCTCTGGAAAGCCATCCCTCCCGAGCAGCTCGAGGAAATCCATATTTCATGTTCTGCTCCTTCTCTGCCCACGGAGTTCTTTCTCGTGGTGGTGCGTAGGTGTATGTGAGGGATTTATCCTTTCCCCACTGAATCACTGCAGCACAACATCTTTTCAACCCTTCTGTACAGCAGAAAAAGCCTCATGGCATTTCTCCTCATTTTCCTGCTTAAGGAGGCAGCCAGCGAGCTCCACGGCGCGACCCGGCTGCACCCCAGATCAAGGCTGGGAAGCAGCACAACCCCTCCTTGCCCCAGTGGAGGCATGTCTGGGGGAGCAGGCACCCCCCCCTCCTGCTAGCTGGCACCCCGAAATTGCAGCCTACGGCCGGTGTGAAGGCATGAGGGATGCCGCTGCTTTTTCAGCTGGAAAATCGTAGGGCAAGGAGAAACCCAAGGGAAGGAGCAGAGCGGGGTGCCCTGAGCATGGTGTGCCCTCCCCACGGCCTCAGGAGCCCAGATCCAAGCCGAAGCGTTACCAAATCACAATCACTACAGTAACAAGCATTTGTGCATTAACTGGGGGGTGGGGGGGGCTGGAAGACATTGCATCACTGCGTCTGAACATGGTGTTTGTGTACCAGTTTTCCGTATTTCGAAAAGAAAATGTGGAGGAAATTAGTTTTGCGGCTGCTGCCATGGGCAAAGCCATCGCCATGAGCAAAGGCATGGCCACGAGCAGATGCTTTCCCTGCTGACCCTCACATAAAATTGCTCATTTAGAAAAAGACACAGGAGCTTTAGGCAGGTAGCCAGCAATGATTTAAATGACAAGAAGGCTTTTTTGGCTGCATGAGAAAGAGGCACCTCCTGAAATTTCAAATTGACATTAATGACCCTTCTGTAACTCTTGTTTAACCCAACGGTGCTTTCCCGCCAAGGCCCTCACAGCGTTAAGCCTCACAGCACCTTGATGACACACCAGATCCGGTGGGCCTGACACACGCCCATGGGCCCCAGTAGGACCATGTCTGTCCAGCATCACGCTGCTTTCATCAGACTTTGGGCAGTCACTGCTTGGCTCAGATCAAGTTAACCCACAAAAAATCTAAATGTTTTCCAATTATAATTGTGTGCGGTCTGGAAGACCTGTAAATAACTTGCAGCGTATTCTGTCCCATCCTTGCACCGTCAAGACAACAGTGCCCAGCTCCTTCCCCCCTCCTCTTTCTCTTTCCTCTCCCAGAACAGGGCAAGATCACACTCAAAGTGCTGGCAAAAGCTGGCAAACATGAAACCATTGGTTCCAATTTCCCCCATTTAACTTCCTCTGGGCTGGGAGAAGGCAGGGGGATCGTACCCTATGCTGACCCCCTCGGGCTGAGCGGATTCTCCCCTCTGCTTTGGATCACACCCAACTTTCGTGCCATCTCAGCAGCCTGGATGTTCATTTGAAGGTTTTCGGTGGGGTTCCCCTTTGCTTCTCTTTGATATTTTTGCTCCCTGGTCTGTTTCTCTTCCCTTTTTATACCCCATCTCCCATTTAGTTTCTGTCCTCCACTGATACATCACTCTCGAGATGCGGGCCACTCTTTAGAAAGCGAGCTGGAAGACAGTGGATCTCCAAGACCACCTGCTGAGGGCTGGGCAGCGGGGCTTTGTCTCCCCAGTTCCTAAAGTCCACTGGAACTGCCCGGTATCACAGTATCACCTCCTAGCACCTCCACTTTGTCTGCTTTCTTGTGCAAATACAAGCACAGACAACAGCAAGGGTGCGGGAGGTGGCGAGGGCATTCAGTAAGACTGCCATGCTGCAGACCCTTCCTGGGGTTGAGTTGCTCCCTCTCTGCAGGCTGCGCACGTAACGAGGCCGCCCATAAATGAGGATTCAACCACAAGAGCAGGAAAAAGCTTCCTCCAGCCAGAGCTGCAGATGAAGCTGCTCCCTCCACCCCTATCCCCAGAAAATTAACATCTCCTCTCAGAAAATTTAAAAAAAAAAAAAAAAAAAAAAAGAAAAGAAAAGAAGGAAAACCCCTGAGGAAACTAAAGAGTTCTCACGGTGAATTTTATTTTGTAAGCAACAATATAAACATGTGAATAAGAACAGGCATTGTTTGCAGGGCTGGTCTGTGATCCAGAGTACCCTGAATCTAGCAACCCTTCAAGAGTAGATGAGGGCAAGCCTTCACCGGCGACTCGAGGCTAGCCAAGTTGCAGTCCACCAAGACCTTTGTCATGGGAAGACCAATGCTTGAATATTTGCCATTACCAAACGTATGTGCAATCTCGGAATGTACCCCCCCCCCCCCCCCACGTTAAAAAAAAAAAAATCATACAGCTGCAAACCAGTAAAAAAAATTGCTTCCAGCTTATTGAGACTGAAATGGCCTGTTGGACTATAAACTGAAATATCGTTCTAGAGATAACCAACTGGTCGTGACACAAAGTACTGTATTTACAACTCAAAAATATAACTTTTTTAATTTTATTTGCAAATTTAATACATTAGTGTTTACAAAATAAGTTCTGGACTCAACTGAAACAGCGTGCTGCTTAGCAAGTTCTTTCTCCTTCCTCTCACTTTAATGGAAGAGACCAGCAAGCTTAAGAGCTTCTTCTGCGATCCAGGCACAACTTTCGATCGCGCCAGATGTTGAAAAACCAGAACACCTCCTGCATCTCTAAAGGCTTGTTGCTTGGTACCTTCTATCGCTCAAGCTGTACAGTTCAAACCTTAAGCTGTCCTTTAACAAGTTCCATACATGTCTCATGAAAGCTACTCAGATACTAACCAGGGCACTGGCTAACAGTACAAACTGAAGAAATATCTTATCCGTATTACTAGCTCACACAACAGGAAAGAGGAAATATAACTACACATCCAATCTCTTATTTCTAACAGCAAAGCTGTGAACTCCATTGCTTAAAGTAAGATACTTCAGTAAGTGAAACAGTACCATACAGTTCAAGAAACATTTTTTTAAAAAACCAAACATTTTAATAGTATAAAAAGTTGTTTACTGGTGTTTCTACTATAAAGCTTTGTTCCACAAATCAAAAGTGGTAAAATAATTAGATACGTTTACAGTGATAAGAGACTGCAGTGTAGACATTTCAGCTCACATTTTGCTGACCGTTTCAGTACAACATGGACCATGACTGAATCGTTAACACACATCTATGACACACAGCAAACTGCAGACATGAAGTGCACACCTGAATATGGAAGTTTAGCCCACTGGCACGGTAACTGACTTTCTTCAGCCCTCCCTTTCCCCTCCAGAACACGTTGTAGGCAAAAACTGTATTCAGAAACTGAGGCATATAACTGTTTTGACTGCAGGAAAGCAACTCTTATTGAGGGAGTTGCGCAGAGGAAAAACGGATGCACACAAACACACCATGGTAAATTCCAAAGTTATATGCCGACTATTTCTCCTTAGATAAAATGACATCTGCAAAAGTGAAAATGTACAAAAAATAAAAAAAAAAAGGTCAAATAAATAAAGAATACAGATGTTAATCACATATATAAAGAAACGTATTGGCATACTGTATGCAGTATACGGTATATTCATAGAATCATGTGGGCTGGACAGCACTTAATAAGGAGTCACATGGTAAAGACTAACTCCTTGTCTCCCTCCTCCAAAAGATCTTACGGTTTCTGGATATCAAGTGCAACATTTTACACCGATGCATAAATCCTGCATCGTATTTCACCTTTGCCACACCTAGGATGCTTTTTTTTTTTTTATTTTAAAGATCCACAGAGAAGTCCAAAAAGTTATAATGGTCTGAATCACAATTTCTGCAGCCCTGTCCATGCTACTTGGTCTCTTGGGTTTCCTACCAAATGAGATTTTAGTAATTGTACAGTATATCAAACCACAGTTTTTCCCAATGAAATGGGAGCCGATCATATGGACTCTTCCATACTCTAACTGGCATTTTCTACACTCCGGAACTGTAGGTAGGTATTATGCTATAAGTGTGTTACACAAAGGCTGCTGAAACCATTGAAAGTGATGTAACAATAGTTAAGTGTCAAGTACGTCTGCTATAATACAGAACCAGGGTCTAGGTCTATCAAATGCTATATCCACATAACATTTTAAACCATGAAATATTTTATGCATTTTCCTTTTTTCTACAAATATTGTTGCAAACTTGCTGTTAATTGTGTCACAAGGTTCGCATTCCTAATTCTCCAAGGATTTTTAATTCAAATGTTTAACAACCATATCTACGCTAGGTACACTTAAAGTAGACATTGAAATTTCAAGTAAAATGAACTGTAGCCACATCTACTGGACTCAATACACGTCCCGACATCTAGATTTACTTTGATAAGTTATACAAATACATAATACATTCTTAAATAATGAAGACCCACAATATTAATTTGTGAATCTTCCCACGTTATAAAACCACTTTTACAGGAATGTTTATCCACCTGTATTACTGTTTGAGTTTGCAGTGTCTCTTGCTTTCCTGTTTCCACAGATTACTGTACCAGTTCTTAGGCTTTGGCTATTGAAATCTCTTATTTGAATGAGGCAACACTGGTTATTAAGGCTGGTTTTTTTTCTCTTGTGAAGTTTCATTCTTTACTATGACACCGTTTTCCAGAGCAGAATGACTATCTTGTGTCTTCAGGTTCTGTTTTTATGACCTTCCTTTCTATGTTGTTGAAAGCCGAATGAGGAAAATCCTTTAAAATACCAAGGCCTTCTGCATTAAGAAAGGAAAAAAAAAAATGTTAAATACACTGCTTGGAAATGAATGTATTCTGTTCTTAATTCAAGAAAAAGGTCCATGAACCATATGGATACTAACAGTTGAAGCAATAAATTCTGCCTCCTCCTACTGGGCTTTAACCCAGCTGGGTTAGAACCACCTCAGTTACATTACAGTGATGACAGAGTAATCACCACAGATTTACTTCAATTCTCTCCAGGAGCAGGGCTTAGTAGAGATGCACTCTTCACTTGCATTTTGAAAAGGAACTGGCAGAAATCCCTAACTAGAAATTTCACTAGGTGAATTATCACTGGGACTGGACCAAACAGCAAAAAACGTGAGCCAAGACAGCAATATATCGAAGTGAAAGATGCAAGATTCTGCCCAGGCTTCAAAACAATTACTTTTGCTTCTTGTCTTTCAAATAACCTCTTTCCCATTGCCATCTCCCAAACTCAGGTGAGATTCTATTGTTATTCCTAAAGCCACGAGAGTCTCAAGAATTCCTGACTTTATCTCAGTGTGACGAGTATTGAACCGAAACCACCCATACAGGCTTCACAAAGGATTCTTGCTGCCTTCTGTCAAACTTAGAATGAGTTCCTCCCAACACCAGAGGTAAATGACAAGATTGCCACTGAGCAGAAGCCAGCAAATGGGAAACCCAGTTCAAAAGACTTACTGCGTAATTTGGTTCACAGTACAGAAACAGTGCTAGGTCGTTATAAACCAGAATAAAAAGGTTTTTTATAAAAAGTCTGATTCCTTTAAAAAGGGTGAAGCCACATTATAATAAACCTGCGTTACAATGGCAGCAACATAATTTATTTAACAGGAGTAGTTTGGGACAATACCACTCTCTGAGGACAGACACATGCCAGAACTTGCTTCTCTGAACCTAGTTACTGCATCCTCTCAGCTTTTCCCAAATAATATTCAATCTGATTCTAGATTAGCAAGTAACACGCCTCTTGAAGTTTTCTCCAAAGCCTTAATTAAAAAGTTACACACAAAGCTTCTTCCCTCAGAGGTGTCGTGTATTAGTATGTTCATCACAGGCTTTGTAAAAAATGGTGGGTAATTTACAAGGGACAGCACTAACCCAAGGACTGGGACTTTGCCTCACCACTGGGGTAAAGCCGGATCAAATCACCGCACAGAGGTTTTCCAACATGCTGCTCTCCATCAAGTGAAATGTGCTGCAACTGTCTACTTGGCAGATTTGACATTCGGAGATTCAGCGGTCTTTCACCTGCAAGTTGTTCACAGTGAAACATCAATACATTAAAAGCAAAGCAACATTACAAAAAATAGGTAGAGACTTAAAGACATACTAATTCTCCCACCAAAAGGGCATCCTAAATTCCCGCTGCTCAGGGAAGATTTCTAGCAAAACAAGGCTTATGTAAATATGCTGCTTTGCAGACTATTCCACAGGCACTGCTAGAAAGGGATGCTCAGCCATACCAAAAAAAAAAAAAGGTTTTAAAAAAATAATCTCTTACTCTGCTCAAAAACCCCTTTGAGATCCTAAAAATTCCCGCTCCCACTGCACAATGGATAAATGGTATAAAGAAGCTTGTGTTATCAAGAAGAGCAGGATCCACACACTTAATTCTTCCTGTATACTCGTGTACCGCATTGCTTGACCAATACACACAAATTAAAACCTATGTTTTATTGCTTACTTATATCGATTCCCTCAGTTTCTCCCTCTACTGCTTCTCCCCCCCGCCTTAAACAAACTAGTTCTTAAAAAACAGATACAAGAACTTCTGGTTGTATTTCTTGTGTTTATAACATTTTGTCTCATTTCACAACAGTAAAAAAAGAAATCCAAACAGAAAGTACTCGAACAAAACAAACACTCCTAAAATTAATTCAAGCTAAGGAATAGCCAGTTGGTAAATCAGAGGAATAACCACAAAACTGTAAGCTTTTTGAGGAATAACAAGCTACTAAGAACCTCATTAGAATCTGCTTAGTTCCAAGTAATTTACATAGCCAGATCCTCAGGTTTTGATCCTAGACTGCACAAACAGGTAAACAAAAAGAGGTACCAACTACATTATCTGCTTTCCTTTCAATTTCCACAGAGCAAGAACACAAATGAAATGCAACATTCTGCTCTATTTTCAAAACTTAGGATAAAGCTAGAGCCAGGTTCTGCCCTCAATAGCAGCAGTGCATCCTACCTTCTCCCCTCCACGTTATCCATAGGGAAAGCAGTTTGCCCATATACATTAGAGTAATAGAGGACAATCTGACTGTACATCTGATTGCATTATTTAGACTGTAAGCACTTCAGGGCAGAGATCTTGTCTTGTCCATTCAGTGCTCAGTGTTCTGTACCAGATAAGTAACACCACTGACAAAGGTTGCATAATATCAAATGTATTTGCTGGCAGCAATGCCGTGCCTGGAAGCTACCATACCTTGTCCATCAGCGTTATCTAATGACATGCCATTGGGGCTGTGCTCTTCTGAGTTTTGCCTGTAACACCCTGTGGAAAGACGTCTCTCTAATGCAGCCTGGTTGCAAAGAAACTCCATCTGTTTTGCCATCACCTTTTCCGACTGCAAATAAAGCAAAAAATTTTTCTCTCTATATACATACATATAGCAAGTCAAAACACAGGGAAAAAACCAATATCAAATGATAAGACTAACAGCCTAGATAAAGGTTTTTGTTGACTCATATGTACAGATGTGTGCTTTACAGTTTCTTCAAAACTATCAAGCAAACAAAATATTTTTGCACTCATAATGATTTTCATACTGTACATCTGAGTCACTCAAGAATACTTAAAATGCAAGCTGCTATAGTTAATCCACGCTGAAATGCAACGTCAAATTCTGTTCTTCGAAAACACAGAAAAATTACTTTCTGCGCTTCGGGACGGCAGGTTACGTGAAGAGAATCTCAAGAAAAGCGAAAAATAATGTCTTAATTATCCAGTTAGCTCTGTTCAAATATATGTCTTCACAAAGTATTCCAAAAGCAATGGCAACATCTGCTAAAAACTTATGCCAAGATTTCACCAGACATCTTGGAATCTTTATTTTAGGAAACAGCACTACACAAGCTTAAAAATCTGCCATTCTGAAAGTGTAGGATGACAGTATGTTTGTGGGGGATAAAGGTGTGAAATGTCTGTCTAGAAGAAGAACAAGACCTATACACCTCTAGAGAGTGAAACTAAACAATGCAGTGCAACGTGGGAGGAAATGGCGTCTGAATGTTTGTCATTGACTTTAATGCCAAGAGAATTCTAACTTTCAATATAATCTTGTTCTTGAGAATGTAAATAAGCATCTTGCAAAAATAAAATCACAAGTCAAGAAAGTTGCTTTAGAAGAGCCACAGTGAACATAAGAACAGAAAGTGTACGAACTTGATATCTACAATTGACAGGAAAAAAAAAATTCTCTTTCAGGTAATGCGGTAATCGTTCCAACTAGTACAGAGGCCTATTAATTGCAGAGCACTTAACTTTTCTTGGGAGATGATGAAAGCCCTGACTTCCCAGGAAAGCCTGCTTACTCAGCATCGTTCAACAATTTACAAATACAATGACAGCATAACAGACCAGCAGAACCTGAGCTTCTCCAGTACAGTGATGACCCTGACAGCAGGGTAATGACATGACTGATATTTACTTACTCTGGCTTAGAGCTCATCAGGCTCTGCAGAAGAACATTCATAGCTCAACTTTGGTCTTGAGTGGTAGGTAAAAAAATAAACTATTTTCAAATAGTTTACTTTCCCGTGTGCTTTAACTTTGCTATTCTGTCACTCCTGCTACAACTTTTGAACTGTAAATTAACTTTTTAAAAGAATAAAACATTCCTCACTCATGCCATCTTGTTTAATTGGGGTAAAACCAGAATTTTAAGCTGCAGTGGTACTTCTGGTCACCATAGGAAAAACCTGTAGAGTTGCAGATGCATTGAAGCTTAAAATAAATCTCTAGTCCATTGTTATGCAGCAGTGACCAATGAAAACGTTAAAGTATGTTCAAGATAAGCTTGCAAAAATCAAGTTCATTTAATCATTATGTGACATCAGAACATGTAACATAATTGCTTTCTGATCTATCACAATGAAGACATTTGTATGCCTGTACACTAATTTGCAATGGGAGAAGGTAAAAGACAGTGTAACACATCTAGTCTCAGAAAACAGGAGCGTAACTCCTAAATGTAATCTTACGTGAAAATTCGGTGATTACAATTTGCCCAAAGCAGCTATACAAAATAAATTTGTTGCAACTTAGCATGAAATCCCTTCTTGGCAACAACTGGCAGTAGGAGATGCGTATTTTGCCTCAAGGCTGGGATACACTACAGAAAAGACAAAGAAAGAATCGGAAACCTGTCTTCATTTATAAAAAGCTTTCTGGATGCTCGAAAACACTGCACTTCCACCAGGCTAGATGTTATTTAGAAAGACAATATATCCTCTTGAATCCAGAGGTTCACTATTTCCTAGATATATTGGCCTTTCTTCTTACAAGAAATGTCAGAACTGAGGACTCCAAGATCGCCTACTCTATTCCTTTAGACTCAGTAACTTGAACTTTCCATTTATAGCTAATAACACAAGTAACACAGCACGCACTGTACCAATAGTACCCTACTTGCTCGCAACTGGCAATCACGTATTTCAAGCCTTCTACACTAGATCTTACCTCCTTGGAACTAACAAGGGTAAAGCTGTAGCACTGTGACAGAACAGTTTCAGCAGGTAAATCCAAATTACGAGTGATGCAATTACAGCTATGCTAGGTAGCCTTTAAAAACTGACTGCAATTACTTTAGTTATCAAAACAATAAATCAGAATCAATTTACAAAGATATGGCCTATATTATTCACAGCATAGTGCCGTTGGTTTACCTGGGAATTAAGGGCTGTGGAGTCTTCACTCTTTCCTTTAGCCAAAGCAAGTGGCATTTTGTCTTGCTGATAGAGTGTCTGGACTGTGTCCTGGAAATCAGGATAACCATCCTATTGAGCATAAGAAGAAAACAAACACCAAGAGGGACATATTATTGCTTTTTTTTTTTCATCCTCTCTGTATACTCAAAAGAAAAAAACAAAACAAACCACATTCCTGAACTTCTGTGAAAATTTTGGACTGCAGTTTACACGTTCATGCTATCCACTTCATCTAAGTTTGTGCATAAAACACACACGGCCCCTCTACAACTGCTATCTATCTAAAATGGTATGCACAGACAATCATAACTCATCTGTCACAGTTTCAGGTGAATCCAGACTACTGTTCTCACTGACATTAAACTAGTTTACATTCAGCCTTGCCAGGCAGATTTAGGCCTATGGTTTCTGTCACTCGTTACATACAGCAGCTTTGGAGGTTCTTAAGAAATCAAGTTTATATGTAGTTGAGAATAAGGCACAGCAGCAGGATATACTAAGCTTGAGAAACTGAGCAAAGGCTCCTGAAATTCAATGTATTTCACACAGAACCTATGCTAGTATCACAAAATGAGATATCACCATTTTAAAAGTAGGGTAGCAAAGACTTTATGTACTATGGGAAATCATGATTCAGTAACTGTTTCAGTTTCAAATGCTTATGACATGCAAATCTCTTTTGCAGCTTGCCTATGTACCAATAAAGCAAATAAAGTTCCTGTGAAAGCCTGCCAGACTCCATTAAAACAAATTAATCATCGAAGCAAAGGTTCAAGATGAGAAATTTATCCTGCTTGGCATTATAGAAGGAAAGCTCATGTAAAATAGAGGAACATCCAGAAACATTTACAAAAGCACAGTATAGGTGACTGTTAAAATGTGAGAGGAAGCTATAGATCTTCAGACAGACCCAAACCTGAGAACAGCGACATCTGTCACTGAGGATCCGTAGAACCAGGTATCGAAGGTACGTCAAATTACGTATATTTTCCTCATGGATTCTAGAGGTACATGCATGTAAATAACAACATTTTTGACAATAGCTGGACAAATGGGTTACAGCCCAAGAACAAGAAAAGTGACTTTTCAGAAAAACCACAGGGAAAGGACTAGAAGGTCCATGCCATTGGCAGGCTGCCCGCTGACCTGCAGAGCTGTGGTCAGACCCACGTCAGGCAGCCAGACCCTCAGTGCAACGAATGCCAATAAAGCTATTCTTTATGCTCGGGGGGGGGGGAATAATAAAAAAAAAAAATTATCTGTCTGAACACTGCATATTGCTTTTATCCACCCAACATACTCCCTCAGGGAAAAAATAAACATGATAGGTATGCAAAATTTCATAAGCAGGTAAATTGCCACAACACCTCATCCTCTAGAAACAAAGGCTTTGCAGTGCATTTCCATGAGCACTGACCATCTTCACAGACCTGAATTTGTTTGGGAGAGGAGAACGATTATGTGTGGGAAGATGAGAAACTGAATACACAGAAACCTTTCACTCAGGATCCTATTTTTGCAACAAAACAGGTAACAGAGCCCTTTATAACATATCTGTGATCACTTGCCAATACAAAACCAAAGGCTGCTTCCTAATAGTGGGGCTGGCTGCCCATCGCTGTCTGTTGCCATGACTGTCACCCATCAGTCACGCCAATAACTCTCAGATGACGATGCAGTTCCGGACCACCTTCCTGGAGCCCTTCCCCGCTGCTGGCTCTCCTCCTCGCGGCCCCCTCGGTAAGGGCTGACGAGGAGCAGGCTGGGCCAGGCGATGACCTGCTCTGCACTACGTTTGCCCGGTGGTTCCTTTTCCCTCTGCGGTCAGGAGGGCCTCCTGCATGCAGTGCAGCATTTTTGTTTTGCCATGCTGCTGCTCAGTTGTTTTTCAAGCGGCTTGGTGCAGCAGATGTTCTCAGTCCCACATGTGCTTTTTCGCTCCCTCTAATGACATTTTTCCTATGCAAACAGTAGCTTCTACCGCTTTTGCTGGTTTTGTGAACAACACAAATCCCACACTTCGACTGGTTTTCTTTTCAACCTTCTCAGCAATGGTGGAGGTGGGCCTTTTCTCTCCTCTCCCTCCACCCATACCAGCACCAAGGGAAGAGGCTTCCTCAGCCTCCGCTCAGGTCTTCCTCCCTGTGCCCCCTGACTCCCACTGAGCTTTGTGGAATTAGCTTTTGCAAGCTCTCCCCACCCCTCTTGTTCAGCTGAATGGAGACACTAACACACAGAACAATTCCTTTATACCACAGACAGAAAGAATATTTTTAAAACTCTGTTTCTTTGCTCTCTTGGCTGTTTGTACTGCCTCTGAAGGGGAACCTCATCAACCCCAACGCAAAGCAGCAGCAGCAGCGAGGAGCAGCCTCTCCCTCCGTGACTTCTGCGTGATATACCCGTGACTTGTTTTGCTTTCTAAGCTGGTGCCACAACAGCTCATTGCTTTGAGTGGTGCTGGTACTGAGTCATGGAAGATGACAAAAATAAGGGATGCCCCCGCCCCACAACACCTATGCAGGAGAGATCCTTGCTCTACAGGAGGTTGCGCCATTTCCATCCCTGTTCACCTGTCTTGCTCTTTGTCCAGAGCAGATTTAGGAACTATGCCCCCCTTTTTATAATCTGCATCCAAATCCCAATTCGCTCCATTCCCTTTTTCACTCCCTCCACACCTTTAGTCTGTCATTTGCCTGGAATTTTTTCCCTTCTCCTCTCTACACTTCGCTCCCACAGCTCGCCCACCCACTCTACGAATAAGAGGGGGAGAGCTCGCAGGGGAAGAGAAAGGCTTTTACAGGTAATTTGATGTAATTCATGGCACATTGTTTCTTTGTAATGCTTGTGCGAGTTTCATATTCATGAAGAGGATAAATTTACAATGGCGGCTGTAACCCGGCAGCGTTGCAGCTTGCACACACAGCTCTGCTAGCTCTGCTCAAGGATGACCTTCGGAGTCTCTCTGGAGGTTTTTTTAAGTGTTATTATATTTCAGGAAATTAACTCTTTTTTTTTTTTTTTTAAAGTAATCTTTTACACTATGCAAACAGGGTGTGAAGTCTTTCCAAATTCAAGCAGTAGTATTTTAGACCACGCTTTGCAAAGACATTAATGACTAATGGGTAAAGGAATGGTGAATCAAAATACAGAGTTCAGCCATAAAACAGAAAGGCAAAATTACCTTTACCAAAAAAAAAAAAAAAAAGACAGAGCTAGTTATAACAGCAACAAAAATATCATACATGTTCTGACCCTCTGCACGGTATTAGCATGATAGTGAGCTAATAGAGCCACAATGAAGCATTACAACTTTAAAAACAGGAAAAGGAATTCTCATCCTGAACAGAAGGGAAAAATCTGCAGCATTTGCTACCATTTTCATTTTTACCTCCACCTTTCTAAAAACAAACAACAACCCCCCCCAATCCCCAAACATACTACTAAAAAAACGGCCTTTATTTTTTTTTGCAAAATGCTAGCCCCAAGAACCCAAAACACCATATATAAAAGTGATCTACTGTGTAATACTGCATCTTTTTAAAATTTCTTTAAAGAAAAGTCCATAATTTACAGTGTACCTCAGAATTATAATGCACTGAAGTAATGGTTTACTCCTTAGAAGACTCCCAAACTTGTAAGGAAAAAGACATTTATGCTGATAACAATACTGGTCGTTTCATAATTAATAATGCTATCACATGAAAGATTATTTCATTTAGTTTAATTTCAAATTTCTTAATTTGGCAGAGAGTCCCATTTCTGAAACAGTCATTTCTACAGTTAGGACATGAAATTTTCACAAGCATTTTAAAACATGACTGGTAATTTTAGATAAGAAGAAAACTAAGTAAGCATCCTTTCTCAGAATTACTGAACTAAAAAATGTCTAGAGAAAGCAGGCCTTCCAGGTTCTTAAGATTTCACCATCCCCTAAGGCTGTGCAAATTCCCTGCTCTCCAAAATATCTGAAGTTTCAGCCTCTGTTTTTCAGGATTTTAATTTTACTTTTTCTTTCAATGAAGATTCTGTGGAAGAAAGCACCTCCCTTGCAGTGTGTCATTTTAGATACTTGCTCATCAGCAGTTATTACTGAATGAAGGAAAAACTTCCTAATGCTGAAATCTAATAGTCAATTAAATACTATTTCAAGCAGAGGAACAGCAGCTCCCCACCAGCTCTTATAAATCAGGACTAGACTGGACAAAAGTGGGGATACTCAAGCATCATCCTGCAATGTGTTGGTCAAGGTAGATAATGGTGAAGGTGCATAAAATAATTTAATGCACCTTTTCCCTGCTCTTTTTTGTGGATCAAAGAACAAGCATAGGTCAAAGCAAATCCTAACACATGTAAATGACATTATTGACTTCTTATCAAAGCTGCCAGTAAATCCTTAATGCACATGTATATTTTGTATCATATAAACTCAAATTACAACTGTACGCAGACTGATGGGACTCAATAAATGAATAAAAAATATTAAGTCCTCTATACCTACCCCTACCTGCCTTTTCAAAACTAACTGTTCTCACTGGGGTTTGCCTCACAGAATCTGCCTTTGTACAGGTAACAAAGCATCACACTACTGAAAAATATGAAAGCCTTACGTTCAGGCTATCATTTACCACAGAATGAGTTACATATGAGAAACTCATTCTGGAATATGCCGCAACTTTTCTGTACACTTGAAGAATATATCACATATCTGTGTCACATAAATATTTAGCTCAAGCCTAGCTTACATTCTAATGCACATTTAACCTACAACTTTTGGAGTAGACAGTACAATAAAAAAAGCCCGTACCACTAAGGATGAACTAGATATTCACATAACAGCAAAACAGTAATTTGTCTAAAAAATATATTAAAAAGGAAGATCTGCTATTCTTAGGAGGTATATAGGTATACATACTTACCTTTTTTTTTTTTTTTTAAAATTAAAAGTGACTTTTTAAAAGGCCTCAAATTTACTTTCCAGCAGTGGTAACTGAAGAAAAAGGTAAACTACATATACGTTGCTCCTGCACTCCTAATAAGCAAGTCTAGCATCTCCCTAAGCAACAACTTGTGTGTGTGTATATGTTAGCCACGTATACCTGTGCTTTTTACACAAAACTGATTACAAAACCCTGTAAATGAATATCTACAGGCACAACCGTTTGTGTTGACATATATAGCTTTTAGTTAGCTTTTGACTTTTCAGTATGATCAGGTTTATAATTTATAGCATAGTCAGAGATCATAGAATCATAGAATCATAGAATGTTTGGGGTTGGAAGGGACCCCTAGAGGTCATCTAGTCCAACCCCCCTGCAGTGAGCAGGGACACCACTAACTAGATCAGGTTGCTCAGAGCCCCGTCCAACCTGGCCTTGAATGTTTCCAGGGATGGGGCCTCCACCACCTCTCTGGGCAACCCGTTCCAGTGTTTCACCACCCTCGTTGTAAAGAATTTCCTCCTTATATACAGTCTAAACCTACCCTGCTTCAGTTTAAAACCATTACCCCTTGTCCTGTCACAGCTGGCCCTACTAAAAAGATTTACCCCATCTTTCCTATAGGCCCCCTTTAGATACTGAAAGGCCGCAATCAGGTCTCCCCGCAGCCTTCTCTTCTCCAGGCTGAACAAGCCCAACTCCCTCAGCCTGTCCTCATAGGAGAGGTGCTCCGACCCTCGGATCATTTTTGTAGCCCTCCTCTGGGCCCACTCCAACAGTTCCATGTCCTAGATGGCTAGTGTTCCGCCATCAATCCTTATCCAGCCAGATTCTGGACATGATCAAAAGCCCACTGAAGTGAATTTGGCAAACCTCACCTCATGCTGACTAAAAAGCAGGAGGCCTTATGGGAAGACATTTCCTATAGCACTTGAGCTTTTTCCACCACAGGAAGTCAGTCAGTCCCAGTCCTCCCCCTCCTACTCTCTCAGAGTGCAAAACACTGAGAGTAACTTTACTGTTAAGCAAATCCTACTCTTAACCCCTGCTCCTACAGGTTTCTCCATCAAGCATTTACATTTGCAGACAGTGGTGATGTTCTCCCCCTCTCTCTCTCACACCCATCAACTGTCTATCAAATGTTTTTCTGACAAATTTCCTTAAGACAGATCCCTTCAAAACAAAAGTGAATTTTAGCATGCATAGGTCAAAATACAGGAGTCGCAATACTGTACCTCTATCTTGATTCTCTTTGGTGACAGCTCATCCCTTTCTCCACATTTAGATCTAGAAGAGAGGACACATACGCTATCACAATGGCACATTAAGCGTGACCATCAGAAATAATAATGAAAAACAGAGTCAAGGAAAAAAAAAAACCAAACCAAACCAGGCAAAACAAGTGAGATGCACAGAAAAAGCCTCCAATTCACTTGGACATGGCAGTAAATGTCACTCAAGTACAGAGGAATACAAGCGCCTTGCGTCATTTTCAAAAGTGTCAAGAGACTTGTACACTCTTCTTAACAGAAAGGAAAGCTACCTGAGCACAGAGAATTACAGAACTGCCTTTGGCATGCCTTACCCAGCATGAATGTGTATTTACATTAATCACTGTGGAAGAAAGGGGAGCAAAAGAAAACCATAAAAACCTCCTAGAAATGTAGGAAAAGGTATTTTGAAAGGATATTGCATTACACGTGAGGGAGTTAACATTTAAAAACAATATGCAGAAGTATCAAGATTTTCAATCATATTTATTAATTCTAAAATTTTAATTGTATTTTAAAAGCTGTTAAGCCTTTTTGTTACTGTTTCATAACAGCAGTTCGTTTAACAGAACACTAACAACTGAAATTAGGACTCGGCTTCAGTTCCTTTAAAGCAAGTTTGTAAGCCACTCCCTATGACCTTATCTTTTTCATTCCATGGAAACTAACAAGACAAATCTGTATATGGAAAAAACATAATTGATACATTGAACAGCTTTGGCTAGTCTGCCTATTTACATTAACCTTGAAATACACAAATGCCTCAAATACTTGAAATGCCAGGCTCTTGGATGCCCCTCAACATGCATTATCATGGCAAAATCTGGAAAACTAGAGAGCAAATAAAAAGGTAATTCAGGACAGCTAAATCTCAGCAGTTTGAAAGCTTCACGACTGAAATAGCATTTTCCTACCCTCCTCAGAAGAGCACTTTGCTAGCTAAAGAGCAAGAAGAAAGTGTCTCTAGTGCTTCAAAAGCAATGCTATCAGACTGATTAGCTCCCTGAAAGTAAAGGTCCTTTGAGTTAATTAAAACCTTACTTGGTGGTCCTGTAAGTATACTTGTATGTAACTTCTCGAGAGATTTGCCGAGCTAGTGCGAAGAGTTCATCTCTCCTGGTCAACAACGCGTTATCTTTTACACACAGCTGCGCGGCCGCTTCATTAACCGTTAGCTGGAAATTAAACACAAAAACAGGGATTCATGATTTTGCATACTTTCACCCATTGTGCTTGTAAAAGTACCTGTTCTTCTGAAATAATAAAAAAATTTCAAATGCAAGTAAAATGACCTATAATTGTATACTAAAACCCTGGAGGGTTTCTTCAGTTTATTTATACCTTTGCTAAGCCAGGTAGGCCTCTGGGAAGAGAATATAAACGTAGTAGGTGCATTTCATGTCCTTTAAAGTAAAATGTTGTTGTAAGACTCTCTCAACGTGCGCTGCTTCTGCCTCCTCCCAGCATTAATTAAATCTCAGTATAAAACAGTAGCTCTGAATGTTCACAGTGTTTGGCTCCCAAAGCCTGGTTTACAGGGAATACTATTTTTATAAAAGCAATATGCCCAGGACTTGGGGGAAAAAAAAAAAAAAAAAAAAACCTGACAGTGTGGGTACAGATGGCTTTCCCTGGTGAATACAGCACAGATTCTGTAGAAGGTGATGGTTTAAGAAACGATTAAACTTTTTTTAGCTATGTTTCTCACCCTCGTGTTTGTGAAGACTATCTTCAGACATGAATCAAATGTAACTCGTTTCAAGGATGTTTTCCTGAGCCTGCTGGGACACATTTCTAGTGCCTCTGCTGCTGGCAATAGTTTCATAAAGGGGTGAGGGGGAAGCCTGAAGTTAAGGCTCAAAACGGTTTCGCAATGCTCTTCAGAAGCCCACAGGAAGTGGTGATACTGTCATGAATTACACCAGCTGAACAACAGTGCTGTCTGAAAAGCCTATGGTCAACCGTGTGGACAAACAATAAAATTATTAACGCAACAAGAGGCACTGAAACTGAGATGCTAGAGAGGAGATTCCCTGCTCCTTCCAGAGTAAGCAGGGGTTGAAGAGACATTTTCACTACTTCTTCATCTGAAGAACAGCTAGCACCTGTAATGAGGTGTAACAGCAAGAGGCCAACAGAATAGTACAGATGTTTTTTCCAAAGTGCCCACAACTCTAGTTCTACTCTTTATTTCTAGAAATAAAGCTGCTTTGAATGGGCTTGGCTTCTCGCAAATGAGCACAGCTGCTTTGCCGCTATTGTCAACAGCATGTTCTGTTTCTGTCTCAGGCTAGTGAATATTACAAAGCAGCTAGGCTTTCCACAGCACAGCTAGCATATTCATGATGGATTGAGATGTGCCATCCCCAACCCTTGATCTGGCAGTGCACAAACCAGCCGCAGTTCAGCACACAGGGTTGTGTGGCTGAGGACGGGCAGGACCACACACGTGTGACCTCAGACACCAAAACCACTGCTCAGACAAGAAGCGCGTTTCATGGAAGCGGACAGAAGGTGAAGCTAAGGACAGACCAGCAGGTCTGCAGTTAAATGGTGTCTCTTGGGAGAAGGAGAAGGAACTCGGTCCTTTACCCCCATCTACTACACTGCAGAACATTACTTGTGAATTAAATCACCGAGGCCAGCAACTCACCTGGAACACCACACGCTCCATCCCTGAAGGATGGAAGCTGTCATAAGACATGAACACCACACAACCATGCTGTGCTTTGCCGCAGTGCTTGATGTCATCCAAATTATAAAAAAAAAAAAATGTATTTTGCCTAATGCGACACTTGTTCTCCAGGGAGGTTGAAAAAACAAAACCATGTACCAGAAGAGCTGCGAGCCTCTTCAGCGGCCTGTGCCCGTGCAGTATTTTCAGTAAAACCTCACACAGAACTGCTGCTCCTAATATAAACATTTTTTCTTGTCTTTAGTACAAAAGCCTCTGATGTGAGTAGGGCATTTCCTGCAATACCTGAATGCTAATCAGAGTGCAAACATGTCTTTAACAGGCGAACTAGGTATGTTGCCTGATCCTTTAGTCTCTTTACAGACAAAAAAAAGCTCCCAGTGATCAGATGTACAAGGGCAGGAAGTTTAGGTTTCACCTGTGAAACAACTCTGAATTACTATGTTCCTACAATACAATGTACTAAAATAACAAATTATTAGCCCTTAGACAGGAACAGTTCTTCTACAATGTCTATCTTTTCACAAAAAACCCAGGGGGAAGATACAAAAATTAAAGATTAACACAACACTGATGAAAAGAACTACCATCCAAAGCAGGCATTAATTTCTGTAACAGTGATAGAGATTTCTTTGCTGAGGATGAATAGTATGGCTAATGCTTACAAAATAATTCAAGATGCTTTTTATCCCTCAATAAAGTGTTGAAAGGTTGCAAAGAGCTGAAATGACTGAAAATGCTTCAGGTAGTTGTAGGCAAATGCTGTTTATCTTTATATAAGAAAAGCCAAATGTTTGGGGTTTTTTTCCTGGTTTCTTCTTTCAGGTCACATCCAGACTTACTGAAGTGCATCATGGCTTCCTGCCTTTTCAGGAGGCATAATACTGCAGAAAGAAAGTGTTGCATGCCTAAAAATAAAGATTCTGTTTGCTGGAAGCCTTAGTGATATGGAGCAGCACATAGCCATATAGGCTCTAAGAAGAGGGGTGAGTATATTCCCATCTTACGGGGTTCATAGATTCCTCCACTGAAAAACACATAATTAAATACCAAGCCCTACTGTTTTGGTGAGTCAGCAGAGGAAAAGGAAGGGCCGAGCTAGACAAAATTTATTACTTGCATTTCTTATTCCTGTTTCTCACACTATTAAACAGGATTTTTTTTTTTTTTTTGTTTTATAGGTACGTAGACAAGCACTGAAATATTAACACGCAAATTACAAGTCTGACTCAAACATGCACAGGTCACCAAGTTCAAGGGCATGCCTCGTACTCATCCCTCCTCCAGTCCAACATTAAACATAAAGTGCTCTCCGTGCTTGAAAAGCTGTGTAATACCGAGACAATGGGATGGATTAAGGACAGTATGTTTATTAGTTTTGGAACGTCTTTGAAAGATTCTGCATCAGATTTTATGCTAGATCAGTGCTTAATGCAGATAATCCTACCAATAGCACACACTTCCAAACCAGCTCCGTGTCTACAGCTCTCACTGGCCTCTAATGGCTGCTCAAGCCCTCTGAAACACTCCAGCGTTCAAATGAAACAGAGAATATTCTCACCAATTCACCACTAATAATGCCATCAAGCTGGAGTTTAATTTGCACACAACTCCACTCTGCTTGAGGAACCAGATACACCCTGATCTTTACATTAAGAAGCTAACCACTACTTAAGCTTTTTAAATTCATAGTGAAGTTTATTCAGCTGTTCACTGCCAGCTGCAAGGAGAAACCTTGAACTGCGAGGCAGAAATGACAGCTTTGGAATGTATTAACACATGCAGAAACACAGTCTCTGGACAAGCAGAATCTTACCTCCCTGGTTGTTCAAGGTCCTTCCTTCTGAGCAGCAAATTGTTTAAGCCATCAAAAGCAAAAATCCATTGAAGTCGAGTTTACAAAAGGCAAACTCTAGTTTAGCAGATTTTAAACAAAAAAAATGGTCTCACTGCTACTATTTCTATATATTCTGCTTTAAAATGGAAACGGAGAGAAAACTGTTCAGGACAAAACTTTGTGAAATCCGGCCTCTTTAAGCAAACAGTAAACCAATTATGAGCAAATTCTTCTTGCTTGCATGTGTGCAGTTCCCATCAAGTTCAGCGAGGCCCCACATGCGTAAGTGAGGCATAAGTCAACCGCATACTCCTTTGATCTTGTGCCCTTAATCATAATAGCGATAGAAATATTTCCTAAAGCCAAACCATGCTCCCATTCCATTTTTAAACATGGTTTTACAATGATGTAGTAAAGATCTGTAGCGCTGTACTAAAAAAAAAAAAAACAAAACCAAAAAAAACCCAAAAAAAATCCCTAACAAGGCAGATCAGCTGTCCTTTCTTCCAGTTCTTTGCTGCCCTGCTCCTTCGAACTACCACCCCACTATTCACTCCTCCAGCTTCGTAGAGCCACTCCTGAGCCTACCACATGCCCGACACAAAAGCTGCCCCCAGCGCCCACCTCCCATTATACTGCTGCGTGCCAGGAAATTATACTACAAGAAGCCTGCCCAGATTTCAGAGTATTTTCTGCAGCCGCTGCCCCAGAGACATATTGCAAAAGCGCACAGCTGCACACGTTGTACACCTTGACTGCCTCCATCCTCAGGTGGGGAGAACCCCTTTCCCCACATCCTGACTCTGCAGCGACATACACAGGGAACCTACACAATTAATCCTTTCAAATCCTGCCTCCATCTCATAGGCAACTTGTTCTCTTACGAGAGAAACTTCCGCAAGGTCAGGGGAGTGTTCTTGCACACTGGATGAATTCATAGATTGTAAGTGTTCAACATAAAGCCACAAAACACGTAAGTGAAAGCTGCACAACTAAAACTGCGCGGTAGAAATGTGGCTGACTCCTGACAAGCTCCCTTGGAAGCGTCTCCCCAGCCTGTAGTAAAAGCCCTAGTGAAGTCACTGCTGGTGATGTGCAGTTGCCTTATAAATGTAAGTACATAAACAAAAATGTAAAGAAATACGCCTTGTTCCCTTCTGCCCTTCTACTCAGAAGCATAAAGAGAACCTAGTCTTACGCTATGGATCACACACCTACAAAACTTCTTCTAGAAGCGAAAAAAGACTAAAGCCAGTACAGTTTTTTTGGCACTCCTGTAACATAAACATTGCCTTTCCTTTTGGGAGCTAAGCCTTACATGCCAAATTTTAAATCCAACTGAAATTTTGCAATCACTGTTAACCGTGAAAATGCTGATGCAGCATTCCTATCAACAGCGTTTTGGCACTGCTTTGAATTAATGTTTGTTCTCCTCTTGTACTGCACTTTGGCACTGGGGAACTATTCCCCACACAGACACACCTATTGTGTTACAACATATGCAGCGTGAGCCTCAAGAATGCCAGAAGAGAAGCGAAGGAGGCCCACATGGACTTTTAAGGACAAGAGAGAACAGATGCTACACAGGTACTGAAGGACAAACTTCAAATTACAGCCACCCATCAGTACTGGAGATGGTCCTTTCCCTTCCTCCTCACATAGTCCACACTTCATTTGACCAGCTTAAGACCCGTGCCCAAAAAAACCCCACAGCTTGTATAATTAAGCTTCATCCCAACTCAAACACAAAAAAATCCCACCCCATCGGGTTTAGAGACCTCTTCAACAGAATCCTTTTTACCTCGAAGGCACAAGCTACAGAGCAGGGTCTCAAGGTGGGGGAAGACAGCAGAGGGTAGTAACCAAGCCAGGTGATCCTGTTACCAGACACAAGTGACTAGTTACTAATCTTCCAAACCACCAGTCTACTCTCAAAGCTGCAAGGGAATATCAAGACAGGACTGCTTTAAAAATGTGCCAAATGCCTAGAATCCTAAGGGCCACGCTCAGTGCAATACTGATTTGCTATTCCAGTGCCAAACTGTTTAAACCCTCTGACAGGCCACACCAGTGACCAACTTGGTGTCATCAGACTGCCTGAAGTCATCAGTGCATGCATGCACACACCCATCCAAGAAAGGGAACCTCTACTGCACCCAAGATTTCTATCCCAGGGCAGGATTGCCTACAGCTCCTGTAGGAGACACAACTCTCATCACTCGGTGAGAAGCACCCATACAAAAACTGTACCCTGTGAACAGCACCTCATAAAAGGTATAGAAATAGGGGAGGAAGCCCACTGTCGCTCAAGGTATTTTACCTCGTGGAGGGTGAGATGCTTGCCATCCTTTCTTTTCGAGTCAAATCTGCCATATATTGCACTGTACTTCCTGATCTCCTCCTCTTTGTGAGGGTCCTCGTCACTCATCTCAAAAATGTGACCAATCATCTTTGCCAGTTTCTTATTTGTTTTCAGTAACTCCTTGACTTCATTGGAGTCACTTTTGGGCAGGGAGGGAACCATCCGTTCTACGCATTCAGCAACTGACAGAGCGGCGGCGGCATCCAGGGTCTCACTGTTTTCCTTTGGTGAAGCTGGAGAGCCAAGGTCAGCCGGGGAAAGACTATGTTCGCTCTCTGTGGTGTGGTGTCCTTGCCAGAGCCTCGGTTCACTGCCGCTCTGCAGCGATAAGTTCCCCACCACATCGGATTTGCTGGCGCCCACGCTTTGCACGCACGTCGTGGCAGCACATTTTGGAATCTTCAGGTGAGGCTCTCTGGTGCCGCTGTTCCTTTCGTAACTGCTGCAGGATATCCCCAGCCACGCAGGAGACCCTTCCGGCAGCTTGTATATTGGAATGCTGCTGACCGGTAAGGAGGTAAGAGGCTGGTTAAAAAGGCCAGGGTTTGTGACCCAGTCCCTCAAAGCCTTCTGCAGCCTTCGGACATGAAGCGGCTTGCTAGCCATGCCTACCAGAGCCATTATCTCCAAAAACTCCTCTTCACCTGCTTCACAGAGCTGCTGGACATCATCACCGCCCTGCTGAATGAAGGCATCGAAGTAGAATAAGAGATTTGCTTTTTGTAGTATTCGATACAGCTGCAATTCCCCAAGGGTTCTGGGTAGAGCTGACGCCATCACGGATGAAAGAACCTGCAAACAGGAAAAACGGAGAGAGTATGAGCACCAGACCACCAACGTCCAGACGCATTCCCCCCACCGCCCGTCCTTCTGTAAGGCTATCAACTCAGAGGACAGGATTTCTTTCTCTCATTATAAGAACACGTATGCAAATGAAAAAAAGGGCGATAGCTCTATTTTCTGACTAGTTAACTTAATGGAAACATTTGTGAAAAAACAAATCAGCAGATAGTTGCGATGCACCTACAATAAAGATGATTCAAACATGAAGCCAGCTTGTTTTCAGCATTCCCACTTCATGTTTGTTCCCAAGAATGTCATTCAATATTGCTCACTGCTTCTACTTGACTCTTTCATATCTTCAGATCAAAACGATCACAAAACACTCTGAAGAATTACTGAGTGCTTGATCCCCTGAAGAAAAAAAGCTCATCAGTTTCAATTCTCCTTAATTCTCAAATCATTTCCCCCCGTAGCAGTGTGGCGGACTGTAAAAGGAAAGCAAAGAAGAAAAGTGCTTCACAGAACTCCAGAGGATTAACGCAGATGGATCAGTAACAGGGTGTTTCAGAACCAAGTACTTCCACAGTTTTCCCCGTTTCACATAAAGAGGATCTAATGTCTCTGCTGATCTTAATTACAGCTGCAACATCTGCAGACAAAGCAAAAATACAGTTGGATTCCAACACATATAGCGTAAAAACGTTATTTTGAATTCACCTGCCCATTCCATTTGCTAACAGGCCTGCATGTCGTTGATACTTATGGCATGAAATACCACTCGGCCACACAGCAACTACGCTCTAAGGGCTCCCAACAGACAAATTGCAGCAGTATTCTACCCTTATGGCTGCAGAAAAACCATTTGCACAAGTTTCAACTTCATAAAACCCATTATCCACAGTTATCCCACAAATAATAAACTCTTCAGGGAATTCTAAGATCTTACACACACACCTCTTCACTCTACGATGGCTTTCACAACTACAAGCGGGCAATTTCCAGTACTACTGTATTAAGCTAAACCACCAATCAATAAGTTCTAAAGCACGTAATTTATAGTTGGTTGGGAAAGTAACAGAACTAAAACACGGAGCTGGTCTGCTAACATTACTCTGGCTCTACGATCACATTGCACTTTAAAAAACACACGGTGGTAACCTAAAAATCAGCACTTACAGAACGATTTGCAGACACTGGGGGGAAACCATTTTAATAACGTGCAACTCTCCCTCCCCCCAAAACTCCGATGCAAGAATGTATGTATGCTTTGGGGCACTGGGAGACTGGTAATCAAAAGTAAAACTAAGGCAGAAATTATTTTAACAATACGCACTTTTGCATATTGTCTTTTTACAATATGCGCTTTTGCTTTTTCTTCAGCAACTCAAATGTAGCGATGTAACAAACGGAATTCAACTTCTATTCAGGAGGCATCTGAAAGATCAGACTTTTGCTACAAAGCTTTAATTAAACTCTACTAGAGAAAAATAAAACTAGGAGGCCAACATAAACTTCACAAAAACGTGTGTGGCAGCAACAGGATACCTACAAACAGTCTCTTCAGGAAGAAAAGCCCTGGAAAAAACCCCCAAAAATACAAAGAAACCAAACCCACCAGCTGCACTATCATTCTTTGTGCACCGGTATTTGTAAAACAGAATGGACAGCAAGAGCCGCTTAGATCTGAGCAGCCACCTCGAGGATCTGCCGGTGAGCTCGCGAGCTAATGAACTGCCAATTAAACGAAATTTTAAATTTAAAAATAATTAAAAACAATTAAGTGCTGTCTACTCTCAAAGATGTAGCAAGGAAAAAAATTAATTTAAAATACATAATTCAGTATTTTAAGATGTGTCATTACTTCACAGAAGTTCTTTGAAAAATCCTCCCATTGCATGCAAACTTTGACAAGGCAAACAAAACTAACAGCTTATGGTTTAGTGGCATTTCAGTAAACCGTTCCTACCCTCCCATTCCAAATGATGCTGTCTTTCTACCATCAATATCACAAATTAACTTAAGTAACTGTTATAAGAATACCCGTTTGCTCCAAAAGTCATCCATCTTAGCACAAAATCTACATAAATCTGCATAAACGGACCTTGCGCAGAGAGCTAAATCGAATCCTGGGAGGACGGTGGCACTGAAATCACACACAGCCCAAAAGCTCCAGGCAAGGCATGGAGCTCATTTTTCCAGCCCACAGGCTGGAAGAGCAGCAGCAGTCCACGAGCAGCCTTTACCTAGAGGCTTCTAATCAACAAATCTCCTCCTGACAGGTAAAACTGGATTAATATGTACTATGGAGGCGTCAGTAGCGAGTCCACAGTTCAGACTGCGTCGAGATTTGCATTTAAAGCAAGACTGAAACCCCTTTGTTTTGTACTTTAAAGACCCAATTCTGTTTTCCAAATTTAGTACAGTAACTCCTGAGGGGGCCACGCAAATTTTCCATTTAAGATTGCTACCAATTTCTGCAGAGAAGACATTTTCAAACACTCTTCCTTTCGACCTCTTTTCTCCTCTCGTTAAACTGAGTTCCTTCTGCACTCACCTCAACGACATTCCAAGTATTTCTAAACTTTTACAAGGGGAAGGCTCCCTCCCCTTTCCGAGGCAGCCTCACCACACGGCCAGCTGCGCTGCTTTTCCTGACATTACTGGTCCGCTCCACTGCTTCGGCTCAAGCTCACAGCCTACAAAGCCAGGAAAGCAGGTAAGCCAGTCGACCTGGAGGAGTAAGACCGGGCTTGGGAGGAGGACAAGCAACAAACAAGGTTTGCTGAGGAAGCAGCGTGGCACTGCCGGAACCAGAAGAGACCGTTAACCCAAAGGACACGCGGCACTGCTGTTGCCACCCGGCTATGGCAAAGCCTGAGCACACCCACTCAAGTCTCAGAGCCACACATCTTTCAGGTGACCTTTAAATTGCATCGAAAAGACAGAAAGTACTGCTTTCCACCACTGTGGTTCTCATTTCTTAGTGCAGCAGGGACTGTGCTTCTGGGGCAAAGGGTGAGCACACGAAGAGATTACGCAACGAGAAGACACGGGGCAAGCTCACCGCCAGGAGACTTGTGCATGCTCCTGACCATGGAGAGGACCTCAGGTAAGACCCTGGGGCACCATGTGCGTTCCCCCTCTTCCACAGCCTGCTTGGGAAGTCTTAGGCTTTCTAATCTGTGACCCCAAACAAAGCCGGTTCAGGATAACAGCCTGGTAACGTCCTCTAGCAAACCCTAAGAAGCCAACCAGAACGATCTGCTGCCTTAGGAGCATGCAAGTAGATCCTCCAAGGTATGGCCAACTGCAAACCCTTTCACAGCAAAAGGCAGGAACACGAAGCTGGCACGGGAAGGTCTGCAGGAGTAAACGAATGCAGCGACGGCAGTTGAGCTGCTACTTCTCCCCCTTCTTTGCTCACCATCCATACCAGTACGGAGTGCGGGAACACACACAGAAGAGCAGCAGTCTTTTACATTTCTTGCATACAGAACAAAGAAGCTAGGAAATTCCCCATAACAGAAAAAGCTGTTTAAAATACACGCAAGGGTGCATACTGTTATAGCCACGGAAGAACGAGGAAATCACAAGTGAGATTTTCACTCAGCCTTTGCAACCCACAACCATGCGTTCTGATTTTCCACATTACCTCATTTACATCCACAGCCTATCACCCCATACACCATGCCCTCCTCTCCAAACGCTGGATGTCACCTTAACTCTGACCGCAAACATAACTCCTAGGAGAAAGGAAAACAAAAACCACAGAGACACAGACAGCGCTACTAAATATTTGTAAACAACCAGTGCAGGAATCCCGACCTATTCCTGCAACCGGCTCCCTCTATCAAGACAACCGGTAGTGGCAGCAGTCCAGCTCAACGTCTTTAACCGCGGGAAAACACCCGTTTCTTCCCATTCTGCCTGGTCCGAGTTCAAAGCTGCACATTTCCCGGAGGTGGCAGGGAGATAACGCGGCTGCAGCAAGCAGGCGGTGGATGTGGGTGAAGTACTGGGAGAAGGAACACTCGGGAGCTGTGGGATGTTAAGCACGGGGCAAGGACTTGGCTAGCAGTTTTCCTGCTTCTTAAGGTTGCACTAGAAGTAAGAGCAATCGAGCAACCCTACCCGATTTTTAGAGATTTTTTTATTTCAGGTGAATTCTATTTGAGCTGTCACCAATTAAATTGGGAACACGCACAAGGAGAAAGTGCGAAACATCACATTCCTGTATTTTAGGCAAAAGTGATTATTTCATAATATATCTTGATCACTTTGGGCGTTTTGAAAAGTCTCTGAAGACAAACCGGATTTGGATGTGCGAGCTGGCTGCTTTGCATATTCATTACACTTTTGCAGCGTTTCCAAAGGACTTTTAGCAGGAGAAGAAAATTACATGTAGCTGCAGAAGCGAGACTTAGCAAATTAAATAGACTTGTCTAGCTCCGAGATGTGCCAAAATACAACCTATTAAGTGAGTTTCACGTTCAAATACAGACGCGTATCTCGCCGCAACTAATAAGAAACTCGAAGCGTGCAAAAAAAAAAAAAAAATCGCGCAAGGAAAGAGGAAAAAAAAAAAATAAAAAAAAAAGAACCCAAATACTCGACGATTCCCTCCCGCCCGGTGCGAGCGTCCCCCCCGCGCCCGGCCCCGGGAGGGTTACCTGCCGCCCCGGCATACCCGCCGGGACCCGGCCGCCGCCGGCCCGGGCAGGCCGCGGAAGGGAGCCGCCGCGCGGGCGCGGGGGGGCCGCGGTCCCCGGCGCCGCCTTCACAGCGGGCGAGCCCGCTGGGGCCCGGGGGGGCAGGCGGGGCGGCCCCCCCCACGGCCAGGCCCCGGAGCCAGCGGGACCGGAGAGCCCGTCACGTCCCGCCAGCGGCCGCGGGGCAGGAGGGGGTGGACCGCTGCGCGGGGGACGGCGGGGGGGACAAGCCACGGAGGGGCACGGCACTCGACGCCCGGGGGGGGGGGGGGGGCGGCCGGCCCCCCCCCCCCCCCCGCGCGGGCCGGCAGCCGCCGCCGGGGCGCCGCCCCCGCCCGGCCCGTCCCGTCCCGTCCGCCCGCCCCGCCGCCCCCGCCCCGCGGCCCCCCCGCGGCAGCAGACACGGCAGGGACGTTTCTGTACTTTCCGCCCACTCCCGCGTCCCCCCCCCGCGCCGGCCGGGCCCCGACCCGCCCCCCTTCCGGCCGCCCCCGCGGGGCCGGGGCCGGGCCCCCCCCCGCCCCGCGCCCCCGGGCCGTCCCGCACGTACTCTGCAGTATGCTGCCGCCGCCGCCGGCTGCCCGGGGCTTCCCTCGATGCCGTCCCGGCGCCGCAGACTCAGCCCCGCCAAGTTCCTGCCAGCGCCCCCCCCTCCTGCGCGCCGCCGGCCCAGGCTCCTCCTTTCCCATCGACGGGGCGGGTGGGCGAGCCGGTCCCCGCCACCGCCTCGCTGCCGCCGGGGGGCCGCGCGGCCGCCCCGCCGCCCCGCGCAGCTCGCCTCGTCCCGGCCGCGCCTGCCGTGCGCGGAGGCCGAGCGGGCGGGAGGGAGCGGCCTGCGGCGCCCCCGCCCCCCCCGGGCCCCGGCCCCGCCGCCGGCCCCCGCCCCGCACACACGCCGCCCCCTCCCGCGCGGTCACATGGGGAGATCCCGCGCGCGCTCCGCCGCCCGCCCACGCGCGGCCGCCGCGTGACGCAGCGCCTGGCGGGGGCCGCCGCCGCGCGGGGGCGGCACCGGCACCCCCCGGTGGGCGGGCGGAGGCGCGGGGCGGCCGGGGGCAGGCGCGCCGCTCCCGCCGGTGCTCGGTGGAGGCCCCTGCGGGGCGGGGCGGGGCGGGGCGGCCGGGCCCCTGCCCCTGCCCGGTCCCGGCACAGCCGCGGGGATGGGGCGGCGGCGAGCTGGAAACAGCTGCGTGGCGGGCCCCGCTCTTCAGCAAACGGTTCTGGCGAAACACGCGCGATAAATCCACGATCCGGTAACGGACCGGGTGACGCCGCCGCAGAAGCAGCCGGATCCCCCTGGCGCGGGCCCGCGCCCAGGGCCGCCCCCCCCCCCGCAGACTCGGGGCGCAGAGGTGCCCCGGCCACACCGCTGACCCGCGCCGGGCTGCGCCGGGGGGGAGACGCCGTCCAGCCGGCTACCGCGTGGGCTGGGTGCCCGGGGGGACGCGCCGGCCTGAGTCCCCGCTCGCCCGGGTTGCAGGCCGTAGTACGTCGCCTCTCTGGGGCGCACACCCCCTTCCTCCTCCTCCTCCTCCTCCTCCTCCTCTCTGCCCCAAACGCACCAGCCCTGGGCATCGGTCCCGCCGTTAACCGAGCGTGAGGTGCGCGGGAAAGGGAGGCTCCGCAGCCGTAGCATGGCGTTGCCACCTAAGCGTCTTGAGCCGCCCACCCCTGCTCCCACGGCCCCTCCAAGCGTGGCCACGCGCCGGCTGTTTGGGAGGTGCCCCCCAGAAGGAAGGACATCCCTAGACCTGGTGAGGAGCGGCGGCCGGTGAGATGGCGGTACCCCGCAGCCCGTGAGATGCGTTCGGGTAGCACAGCCAGTGGCGGAACTCATAAAATACCAAGCAGAAACAAAGCCGATCTTCCTTTTTGCCCGCCTTCCGTCCTTCTGGGGACGGAACAGCCAACAACGACGGCTCGGGGTGCTTCAGGCAGCGATGCCGAGGATCCCCCACCTGCAGAAGCCGTTCGATTACCCAGCAGTAGATTATTATTCTTTGTAAAAACCTGATGTACAACGCCCAACACCGTGATGGGAGATCACGTGCTTGCTCCTCCCAGGAGTCTTGGTCAGGCTGGGGTCAAAACTTGGTCCCTTTTTTAAGATACTGGGATTTCATTAGAATTTCTCCATTTAGGTTTTTAAGTCTGTGCAAAATACAGATGTACAAAAATCTGTGGAAAATATCAAGTGTCAAATCAAGCGAGGAGAAATGATGCCGTGTGTTTATTTAACTGATGGAGAGTTGATTAAAATACAAGGTTTTAATAATGTAAATCGTATTTAGTGCAGATCACAATAGAAGAAGGATTAGCTGTGAGGGGAAAAAGAAACCTCCATAAAACATGCTTGTCTTGTAGGTGACGTCCGACTCTCCTCATAGCCAGGAATACCCTATCACGCGGGGTTTCCTTCCAGGTTCCATTGCCTTCCAGTCGCTCCCTCGGCTATCAGAAAGCTTCGTCGCTCCTCGCGGCTGTTCGTCTGAGCGCGGACCGGCCAGCCAGGAAGCCAAGTCACCGACTGACTCTTTGGTAACCACATCCAGATAAAACTCAATTTCAGTTTTTCAACTAGAAGGCGACCAGCTCGGTATAACCGACCTGTGCCAAATCACTGTCACGGAAACTGCATAAATACCTCTGAAGATTGATACATGATCTAGGAACAAAGTTTTTAAAAGTTCCTTTCTAAAGATGCAGGACCGCGTTCTGTAGCTAGGGCCATGCAAGAGGTTTATTTCACACCGTTTTCAGTTTGCAACACCTAAACTCTAAAAACTCGCGTTTCAATTCGTCGTGACCATCGCGCTAAGCCACTTTGCGTTAGGCCGCTGGCACTGCCAGGCAGCCCCCCGCGGGGAAGGGTGCTGCGGGGCTCGCCCGGCCACACAAGGCCTCTCTGTCCCTCCCCTCGCCTCTGCCCCTGCCCACGCACGCATGGCCTGGAGGGGTGGGCGGCTGGCAGGAGCGAGGGCTCCTTCTGCACCGCGTACCCTGGCCGAGAAGCAGGCAGGCTGCCCTTGAGGCTGCTGGCAAGTCTGTGCCACAAAGCAGCAATTGCCCAATCCTAAAATCATCCCGCGGGCGAAACTGCCACTGACTGTACAGAAGGGATGCTGCCCGAGGAAAAATACCTGTTGCCTGCAGAAACGGGGAGCACCTGCACCTGGAGCCCCTCTGCAAAGCAGAGGCACGGTCAGCCCAGCTTTTGCCCGAAACTGGAGTGGCTGTGGCTGTCTCCTTGACTTTGGGGTGCGATCTGGTATCCCGAGGGAGCAGACGAGGAGGTAGAGGCAGCTTTTTTCCCTGGCACGCTGTGGTTCCCATGAGAAAACTCAATTGCACATTGCCCAGCAAAACCACAAAAATGTTCACAGCGCTGCCTTCTCCCCTCCCACTCAAAATGTTTTTGCATATGCCTTTAGGCACCACAATCACGGTAATTAAAGCTGTAAAATATTATTAGTATCACACTTCTATAGACTTTTTGTCCTAAATGCTTTGTATGCCATGCGTACAGTGCAACAGAAATGCAGCCACTCATACGAGGAAAAGGAGCAGGGGTGGTGCACGTGGAGATGGAGACTCAAATTTTCACCAGGGGTGCTCAATGCAAATCCCTTCTCCTGTAAGATGCTCCCAGGATGCCTCTGAAGTCCACCCAGTCCGATCCTGTGCTGGGACTCGGGCAGAGCTCCCGCGCTCCTGGAGCCGTGTGTGCCTGTCCTAGAGAGACTAACATCACTGCTTCGGGAGCCTTCACTTGGATTTGCAGAGATGCTCACAGCGCTTAGCTGTGCTGCTGACGGCTGCCAGCGAATGCGGTCTAACTCGGCCCTGTCCTGGGCTGCCGACGATACCAGGGCAGATGTAGGAGAGGGCTGAGCAGGCGGTAGCCCCCTCCGTGGCACGTGCACGTGCTTAGACCAGGAACGGTGGCGTTATCTGCTCCAGTCTGGCATCTCCTGCTGGGGAAGAGGAATAGGACAAACGTGCTCTGCTGTCTCCCTTCACCAGTAGCTCTGAGAATGCCAGGCAAAAAGCCAGAGGCAGCCGATGAGACAAATTGAGACTTCCCCAGCACAAAGTAAAGAAGTGTTTTTACAGGTTTTTTCAGCACTGTCCTATCCTTAAAATTCAAATACCTCCCTGCCCAGGTACTGCTTCTGCTTACATCCCACAGAGGACAAACCAGCACCAAGTCTGATCCTTCTCCCAAATATCCTGACATCTGGAGGTAGAAGTCTCCCTCAGTAGATGTCTGCCCTGCACAAATGGGAAGAGTTCTGGTAATTTTATAGCTGTTTCCATGCTTTTATATTTTGATTTTGAAATGGTTGTAGTGTACTGAGAGTGGGTAGGTGAAAGCAAGAAGTGGTAACGCTAAGTAAGTAAATAACTCAGGTGGATCCAGTGACAGAGGTAGCAGAACTTCAGCTCAGAAGACCACCTCTATTTCAGACCTCCTTTTTCTCCTAAAATGCTTGCAAGCTAGGGAATAAATGCACAATTTTGAGACCCTTACCTGGTGTGATGACTATCTAATCTGATCTTCTTCATGACACAGGCCCTACGGAGTGCTGAAAAGCTTGTGATGAATATTCAATGTAATGCACAAAGAACGCGCACACCCTTGCACCCAAATAAACCCACCCAACCTTCTACACGTGCTTTTTCTACCACCGTGCTGAGGTACCTAGGCAGATATCAATAAAATTCTGGCCAATTCCACAAAGTGATTTTGTTCCTCAAGACCTCCAAAGAATGAGAAACGGGCTCATCCACGGCACATGCATATTTCCAGGCAGACACGTTCTGCCACTCCTCAAGGACTCCCCGTAGCCATCGCTGTTCAAGCAGTCCTGCCCCAGCGGGCTCTGCGAGAGAGGTAGCGTGCTCTGCCACAGAACATTTGCAAGGCTGAGCGGTGTGGGGAGGTAAAGCACGGGGTTCAAAACGGGGAAAGCAATAGGTGTGCTGTCACCTCTACAGAGCCGCGAGCAGGGAGTATCTCTGCAGAAGCGGCTCCTTCCTTCCCCACTCGGCGCACAGACCTCGCCGGTACAGTCTGACTCTCTGATGTTCTCTCTGATTAAACAGAAAAAGATTTGAATCACACATGGCATAGGGACACTTTCATAATATACAGAAGAAATCTGCAGATGATCAGTTCTCTATTTCCTCAGACTCCCCAGATTGCAAGATTGATGAGGAATCTGAGTAGGGTACGAGTGCCACAGAATCAAAGGGAAAGAAAGGAAAAAAAAAAAAATCAGCAGCGAGCAATTATATTCAGGGAGACAAGACGGCAAGTCAAACCCAGAGGCAATTCCAAGGCTGCCAACACAGCAGCTGGTACAGCTCCCCGAGGAGCTCCACGCAGAACGTCTCCGTGGTCGGTCCCCAACTGCTGCGGAGCGGAGGGGCGGCGGCGTAGGAGGAGGAGCGGAGCGCAGGGGCGTAGGTGCCACCTCTCCCCCTCGCCCCACTCTGCCTCCTTCTAGCAGGTCACAGCTGCTAGCTGGGGCGCAACACACGCAGAAGTGCTGCAGAAAACGCGTGTTGAAACATATTTCTCAGGGAGGCTATTAACACCTGTGAAGAAAACACTCAAATTGTTCACTGTTAATGGAGAAGAGAAAAATGCATTGCATAAACACAAATTTTATTAGCTGTCATTGCGGAGGCTGCAGGGTCCAGTGGCTGGACGGCTGTGCTCCCTTTCTAGCTCTCCTCTGCCAACATCGGACAAGTTATTTCACCTTGCAGCACCTCAGTTTCCCCATCTGGAAATTAGGATAATGATTTGACTGCTTCCTCGGTGAAGCAATTCTAGATCTGCTGATGAAGAGTGCTGGGTCAGAGGCAAGAATTATTATTTAGCATCATAAATATCCATACCGTTGTGCAACGAGCAGGACTTGCTGAACAGACTTGTTAGAGACCATGCTCCAGAAAGGTTACAGTCTCCAAAAAACTATACCTACAAATCCCTCCAATGCAACAAAGAACAAATGTGGAGCGGGATGTATTTTTGGCAGCTACGATACCTGACTGAATGCGTGGTTGGGAAAAGAGTTTTGAAAAGAAGAGTTTGCATGCTTGGTGCGCATAAATCAGAAAGTGGCTTCAAATGAGAAGGACAGTACCCCGTACACATGCAGAAAGCTGTGCAGGATGGGGTGGAGCTTCCAGAAAAAAAAAAAAAAAAAAAAAGACATTTAAACTTGACAGGAGCGTGAGAACCAGGAGAACAGGGTCAGGGCTGAGTAGCAGAGGAAATTATCTTATCAATGTGGCCAAGTGATATCTTTCTATTGATTTTCAAATGAATAGATTTTGTGGCCACGAGCGACTGTTTAAAGTCATCATAGTCTCACCTCTCGTACCCTGAAGAACAAGGAATTTAATCTAGTCATTTGAATTAATCGTATGTAAATAAAATAGCATGCTAATTAAAATAAGTTAGAGGGTACAGATTCATCACAGACAAAGGCCTGTGCAAGCATATGGTTCTTAAAACAAGACTTTGCTAAACCTTCTCACTTTGTCTTCATCAAAATGGGTACGAACCTGGAAATCACTCCATTTTAGAGTTGTGCCTGCATGATACTTTAGCCATGCCCGTTTCAGTCCCTCAGGAGGTACAGGTCCGCACAGACCCGAGCGATGCATGCTTCTACAACCAAAGGTGGGGAAGGGCTGCACAACGAGCACTTGATAGTCAAACCAGCAACTGCTTCTCTGGCCACCCACACGCACCACCGCGCCATTTCTTGCAAGGGCAAGAAGGTACCGGTGCTCACTCCGCTCTGGTGTCACCTCAGAAAGAGCTGGGCAAGACATCTGATAGCTGGGAAATGTGATGAACCACGGGGCCCTGGAAGAACTGAACATCTTCACAGGTTCAGCCTGCATCTGACAAAGAGCTTCATCTGAAAAGCACAAGGAGGAGGAACAACTGCTGAGATGTCAAAATACACCATTTCAACGTTTTCAAAATAGCAGGGCTGAACTTTTTGCTTTGAAACGGCCTGTTTCTGATAAAAAGCACCCCAAAACATAAAAACAATGGCCAAAAAAAATATTGGGGTAAAAATTACTTTTGAGAGCTTAGTACGCCAAGTATTGCGATGATGACAGAATCATCATCTTGGCTCAGACTCGCTGCTTTGGTCAAATAAAAAATACAGACACAGGCAAGGCAATAATGCTTGTGGTCTGGGACCCAGTTTTACTTCTGTGCCTTTCGGCCATAAAACCAAAAATGAAGTCCTAATGAAGATACCAGGGCGGGGGGAAAGCGAGAAAATACACAGACTGTGAGCAGGTTTGCTAGGGTGAGGCTTGCATGAGACCTCTGTGAAGGGACGGGAAGGCACCAAAGGACTTGCGACCCTCCCCGTGTGGTTACCACCATCAGTGGCTGCCGATTGCCGCCCCTCCCGCGCCAACCCTGGCCCTCATCCTAACCAAAGCAATCCAGCGGCTGCAACACGAGCAAACGAGGTGCTAGTGGAAGCTGCAAACCCCAAATGCTCAGGAGTGCAATGAGGGGGAGCGTAAAACCATGCCCCTGAGCCCCCAGCTATTGCCGAGGGATTGCTCAGGACCCGCCTTCAGGGCAAAACTGGTTTATTATTTAATTCCCTGTCTATAAAAATAGCTGGAGCCAGCAGCAAGAAGGGATGTCGGGAGCCGGCAGCTCCGGCATGAGCGACAGCGCACGCGGCACAGCACCTCCGGAGTGGGAGTTTGGCTTCGCAGCCAGGCACTCGGATCTCATGAGTAGCCCGAGGGGGTTTTCAGTTTGTAACTTTAATCGTTTAATCTGGCGCTCTCCTCCCATGTGTGGGTGAGGAGCACGCAGTGGTGGGTTAATCCTCTGATGCCTCTCCCTCGCTTGCTGCTTGCCATGTGGTGGACCCATGGTTAGGATACAAGATGAAAACCAAGACCGTGAGGCAGCAACGGGCCAAGGGATCATCCCAGGGAAAGGGCTTTCAGCAAGAGAGGAGGCAAGGCACCCCAAATTCCCTGAAGACAAGGCAAGTCAGGGCCAGAAACAGAGGCCTCCATTACATGAAGGTGGAGATATGAGCACCAGACAATAATTAAAAAATTGTAACCTGGCAGTAAAAATACATAACTGCAAATGGTGGTGCGTGCTCGCAGTTGAGACCAGGATGGTCCTGCCTACACAGACAGTCGGCAGTGCCCTCCAAAACCATCCCCCAAAAGCAACATCCCAAACTCTTCACAGGAGAGCCTGGTGCCCGCTTGCTCTGCATCTTGGTACAAGCCTCTCACCACTGACATTTAAAGCCGGGAGGCAAAATCTTGACCTTGACGAGATCAAGGAGTTATTCACCACTGATTTTCAGACATCTGAATCCATGCCGAAGTCCCTTAAAAAAAAGAAGCTGGCTTTCAAATGTGCCGTGCGCTTGCACCTCCCGAGCTGCCGGTGCCTTTAGAAGGACCTGAGTGCCTAAATGTTACATGCATGAATTTAAATACTCAGTGCCTCAGTTTATCCGCCTCTCACTGACAGCTGAGGGTTATTCACATCACAGCATTTTGGGAAGCCAAGCACTTCCAAAGAAGCCTGAGGCCTACAGGTGAAAGCCTGCAGGAGAGGGGAGCAATGATTATCCTCCAGGCCCTTTTTCCAAGTAAGGAGAAGGCTTCTGTGCCTTCCAGCTCCTCTCTTGGCAGTGATCTGCGTGTAGGCAGTGGTCATAATCAGGAAGTGCCTCCTCCAATTTACAGCTGGTGGTACCACCTGTGCCTCTCCAATTCCAGCCAAAACAACCACCTCCTCAAACCCACTTGTAAGGAAGGGCAGAGGATCCAGCAATGACAACTCAGAGGCAAAAGCAAGACTCGGGTTTAAGTGCTGACATTTTCCCTAGACATGTACCACTGTTTATCAGTGGAATATTTTCTTGCTTCTTGTAAAAACAATTGCAGCATCTGCTGAGAGAAGACCCCACCGTACTGCAACGGCAAGCGATCCATAAGGGATAGGGCAGGGACAACAAGAAAAGGTTAAGAGGTTCAAATTTGCTGGGCCAACGAGGGACCAACGTATATGCCTGTGAGGCATCTGCAATGGAAGAAAGTGGAGTGATTACTCATCACTTCAAGTCTGTCAAGGATTTTCTTTCTGGAAGGAAAACAGTGAGTTAGTAACTGCTGGTGAGGCAGGGAACATTTCTGTGCAATTGAGATATAGCTGTGTACACGGGAGTATGTATATAGGCATACCTCATTGGTATTTATTGTCCTTTTGTCCCCTGCGCTGATTTCTGATTGCCAGGTCCTCCCTGGCCTTTCACCTCGTCGTGGCTGAAGCCATCTCCCTACACGCGGAGCATCTCAAGAACCAGTTCTGGATTAACAGTCACTGCTTTAATCTACTCCAGAGCTCTTTTACTTTGCGAACTGGAAACCTGAGGTGATTTTAAATTACAGAAATTTGTAAGAATTACATCTCTGGTCAGCCAAAACTAATACCAGAAAGGGAAGTCCTGCTGTTCTCATCAATGCAACCAACAGCAGGGCTTCCTTGACTTCCATGGATGAGATAGTCTGGACAAAAAGAACGGACGCCACCACCTTATGAGCTGGCATTCATTCTGGGAAGCTTAAATTTTCCAGATATATGTCCCTTGTGTGACATATACCGTGTTCCTGCTCTGGTCCTACTCACAAAACTTAGGTTGGCTTCTCTGCAGTGTGCAGAGCCGAGAGGCACTGATTTTCAGATTTACTAAATACCTGCATTTCCAGTTAATCTGGAGCTGTGGGTGCCAAAACCTCAAGAGAGTCACTTACCCTCATTGCAAATATCATTTCAGCCTTTCTAATGCCACTGGAAAAGTAATAACCTTTTGAGAAGACTTAAGTGCACTCTAAATGCTGTACACAGAAAAAAACCAACAGGATCAGAATGAGAGCCAGCAGTTTGCGATATCAGATAAAACACTTCCTTTCATCAGCATTTCCCCTTTTCATTAGCTATTTCTTTTCACCCAATTTTCATAGCCTCAGAAAGTTACTTCCAAATGACCTGTTTGCAGCAGCTTTCCTGAAGTGGCCCAACCATCTACTCATCTTTGAGAAAGTACCTTGCTGTTGCCTGGTCCTCTAATTACTTGCATCTGAACCTAAAGCAGGCAGGTTCTTATCTTCCATTTAGACTTTTCTTTTTTTTTTTTTAAATAGGCGATGAAAGTAGAAACATTTCATCTGTACAGCTCCGTAAAGCTTTTGATCTGCAGCTTTCCCAGTCCAGTGCCATGGTGACAAGCCAGCACAGGGAAAATCCACTGCACAATAACGAAGAAACATGCATTTTGCATTTCAGAGTGCTCCTCACATGGCAAAACATCTGTCCACAGGTATAAAGCAGGCATCTTGCTGTCTTTTAAGGCAGCCCTGCCACAATGCCTACAAGTCACTCTCCTTAGGAAAGAGGATTTTATTTTTTCTGCTAAGCTCTGTATCTGTTCATCGAACTGATCCCCACCATCCGTACCTGCTGAATCCACACAGCATACTCCCATCTCCTAAAACTGGAGGTGTCTTGTCAACGGGATCCGGCACAACAGGGCTCTCACCCATGCTTGGGATATCCCAGTGTTACTGACACACAAACCAACCACAACTTTTCTTCCCCTAATCCACAAAGATGGCTGGTCACCTCACATCCTCGCATCAAAGCAAACCCCTCCAAGACAGCTGGAAGCATGCATCACAGCATTGCCAGCTCCAACAGCTGTGACCATTTCATGGCCACCTCCACTGGATCTGGAGTAAGGAGTCCCACCATTTTCTTTTTCTAGCTGCTTCCTCGAGGTAGACCAGCAAAACTGGTCTTCTCCTGCTGTATGACCCGGGTGGTGGTGCCTCAGAGAGCATTGGTGACAGCTGGATGAACTGGAACACAGACTAGCCTTGTGATCTCTCAGAAAGCAACTGGTGACCAACATGGACACATGAGACCCAGGCTTTAGCAACAAACAGACAGAATCAAAACCTGCAGCTTGCTTTGCTCTGCGCAAGTTTGACTCACTGAGAGAGGTCACATACAGGTATTCAACACAACTAAAATACATGCAGAACCTCTTCCAAGGGGTTTGCTCAGAAATAAAGCAGAAGAGACATGGTTGCCTTTGACTTATATGCAGTTAGCTGCAAGGTTCACTCCAATAATCGCTGTACAGGCCTTTTTGTTTTCAAAATTAGCTGCTAGCTTTTCAAAGACAGAACAATATATGGTCTTCTGAAAGGTGCTGATCCATCTTAAGGTGATGCATACTAGCAGGGCTGAGAGCTTCATCTCTTGCCTAACATTTCCTGTAATGAAACCCTGCTTTGAGATGCTTTGATCTTGCTAAACTTCAATCATTTGGATTAAAATTTTCCACACCAGGTATTTACCTTGAGTTCATTTTTTAAAATCAATACTTCTTTGTATCTGTTTTCAGAAGTCTTATATCAGCATCCTCACTCTACAAGACACTGCAATCGCTTGCTAGACCCACTACCTGCAGGAGTAGGGGTAAGTAGGTCTGGTGTTACCCCACAAGAAACAGAGAACTAGAGATGTTACACAATCACGCGCTTTTGACAACAGATGAGATTTTTTGTGGGAATGAGCAATTTTGCTCATTCCATAAGCTTTTTCTATACTGAGATTTATTTTTAGCATTGGCAAGACCTAGCTCATTAAGTTAACATACACAAAAGATATTTTACTATAAATTAGTATCTCAGTTCATTAAGACGTGTGGAATTTTGCAACCATCTGAAAGCAGGACACATTTAATTTTACATAGAAGGTAAAATTCAGGGGTGGTGTTGACCTTTGCATGTACTGCTAAAGGGAGTATCCAATGGCAGATCCTACACAGTGGTGGGCAATAAGGAAGAAGCTGAATGCCCAAAGGTTGCTGCTAACCACCTCCCCTTACATTGCCCAGAGAAATGGTTTAGGCTCTCAATCAACCGCTACAAGAGGATCTCGTCAGCTATGCTTGGTGAGTGCTGCTTTCTCCCCGCCATGTAACCGAGGTTTGGGGTTCCCCGCTGTCCATCGTATGGCTGGTGGCAATGATCTAGCTCTGAGGGTTGTCACTGAAAACATTGTGCGCAGTTCCGACTTACAGTGAGTTGGGTTTCTTTTCTTTTTTTTTGATGTTTTTTTTCTCCAGCAGGAACTGGTTAGAGAGAAGATGAAGTGACTGTGGGAAAGAAAAAATGTGTGAAAATGGGAACCTGAAGAAAGTAGCAAGGAGAAGTCATTAGAACTCTATTTAATAGCAAGAATGTTTCAGGTTTGTTGAGAAGCAGAACTATTCCTCTCTGTGCCACAAGCAAAATTGCTGAACTACACTATTTTCCCTCAGCTAAAAACCAGCTTAATCATATAGATTTCAACCATGTAAGCAATGAAAAATTATTTTCCTCTCAATTTTTTCACAAAATACTGGCAAAAATGGCACCTTTTTCCTATTATTTGAATTTACTTTTATTTCTGCCAAACCTAATTTCTGCCCACCAATATGTGCTCCAAAAACATGACTGAAATAGAAAGCAAGACTTACCTTCCAATTAAATGCTCTTATGGTTCATGGGCATGTAAGACCCCCTGCCCAGTGTTCTTCTTCAGTTCCTCCTTGGTTTTTAGAAATTCCTGGCCAAGAAAGAACACGACATCTGGGAAGTCTGACCACAGTGTTTTAGGGAAAAGAAACTAAAAAGAGAAGGATTTCAACAATTACAGTGGAATAAGAAATAAAAACAGGGGGAAAAAAAAAAAAAAAGTTGAAAGGCCAGTCCAGCACTTACCCACAGATCCTAGCAGTAGTTCCAGGCAGGATTTATTCTAGTAATAAAAATATCTGGGGAATACAGGTATCCTAAGACTACAGAAGTAGCAGCACTGGTAGAGCCAAGTGTACGGACACGCTGCCACCTCTTACCTGCCTGCCCAGAGCAATCCGGGCACGGAGCAGGTTCTGTGGGATCACAGATGGGCAATTTTGTTAGCCGAAGACTTGGGACCAGATGAAAGCTTGGGTCCACCATCCCCCAACATAACCTGCTGGAGAAGTTGAGCTGGTTCAGGGTGGGGAAGTTAACTGTGCTAGATAAAGGAGTGGTATTAAAATCTCTGTTTGCCTGGAGCAGTAAAGAAACCAAGAGAAGGAATAGCGACTCTCCAAGGGATACAGCTGCATGCCACTCCTTGTTTTGAGGGTGAGCTGCAATACTTTGGTCTTACCTGTTGAATTCAAGCCCAGGGAATTGTAATCCAAAACAAAAAAAATGAGGGGCTTTTATTTATTTATTATTACCAACCCATCATGCAGCATTCTTTATCTGTGATTTAATACCTCTGTTACCATTTGTAACTTCTGTGATTTCAACCAACCAGAGGGAAAAATGTGATAGGATTTTCATGACTCACGAGCCTTGTGAAATACTTAAAAATGGCTCATCTTTCAGGCGTTTTAACCAGATTGAAGCAGAGTAAAAACCTGAATTCTGTAAAATGGCCTGGACACCAAACTTCCATAAAGTCTACTTTGCGCTTTTTAATGGCAATTTTCTTCTGAACGTACAAACCATTCTGAAAAATTTGGTAAATATCTACCTGATTAAGCCCACAAAGGTGTGTTTCTACATTCCTGGGTACACTCTTACATAGCTGCATGGAGCTTCAGGCTTTTTTTTTTTTTTTTTTAAAAATCAAGGCCAAATTTTCAATCAGCAAAGTCGATATGCAGATCTGGGTTTACCAAGCCAATGAGAAATATTACCTGAAGCTTGCAAACACGGTTACTCTGCTCTCAGCTGAGCCCCACTCTCAGTTTCTGGGGCCAGACTCTCAGCTGGCATGAACTGGCATAGGGCCACCAGAAATCCAATTGCCAGAGATCCCTCACCTTTATCTTCAGTAAGCGATTGCTATGTGGACTTTCCCTTCTACTTAGCTTCGATCTACTCATGTCCTTTCTCCCACTTTATGATAGAAAGCCAAGTAATTGCCAGGACCTCCTCGATGAGAGGCAGACAAAGCACAGCTGCAAGCTCCCCATGCCTTTCTATATGCATTTTTGCAGCACAGATATTCTACCTGTTGCAACAGCAATGCTCTGCGCATCGTAGGCACCGAGCCCATCTTCTGTCTGCTACCGAAGACGCCAGAGCCCACTATACCCTCTCAAGTTGTATGTCCAGTTCTTTGATCTTTCCATCCATCTCTCTGGTCACAGGAACACGGGTTTTGAGCTTTCTAGTTTTCAAACGCCTGCATTGTTCACTGCATTGCCAACTTCAGCCAAGGGCTCAGCAGCTTCCCCTTGGACAGAGAGGCATTGTAAGGAGGGGACGGACTAAAGAGGCAGCAAGAGAGAGCAGAGGCATGTCCCTGGAGAGTGTCCTTCGGTGCGACTTTGAAAAAGAAAACCTGTGACCAACACACAGAGTAATAGGTTACAGGGTCCAGACGGTGGCATCTGAAAATCCTGACCTTTCCCACGGTGGGGAGAGTTGTTGTGCTGCTGTTCTAAGTAACTCCTCTACAAGGCTTACTAATAACAACAATTAGTAATAATAATAATGGGTTACAGAACGAATTTGGGTTTCTGACTATCATTCAGCAGGGAATGAAACACATCACAACTGTCTCTTCTAGAAGTGCTGGGAAAACTTGTCATGGTTAAGAATGAAAGTATTAGGCAGATGTGACATTTAATATCTGAACTGCCATCAGGCAGGAAATTGCATTGTTAAATTGCATTGTTACCCAAGTTAATAAAAAAAAAGAAAAGAAAAGAAAAATTTGACAGCACTAGGGGCCAGCTTCCTCCCTAGCGCAGCACTGTTTGCTGTAGCCCCCGACATCTGACGGTGGTTCCCGTACCACAGCATCCCTTCAGCGGCAGCCCCGCAGCTGGGAACATGAGCAGGCTTCACGCAGGGCTCCTGTATGACTGCGTCAAACACCACTGCAATTTTCTAGGCCAAGCTATACGGGCTGACAAACCAAACGAAAAACTAAGAAACTTTCCAAACCAAATGAAAGTCCTCTTCTCCCCCCGCCCCCACCTAGACTCTTGCCTCTGAAATGCCTCGCTGTGTTTGCTTCGACCTTTCAGCGCTGAGAAGGCCGCAGCACAGAAGTGGCAAGCTGCAGATGGATGGACTTTAATTCTGGCAGAGTTGGATGGAGCAGGAAGGAAGTCAATGGGGAAAAAGTTTTACTTTCCAGTAGACGGAGACAAGCATTTCTCTATAATAAGACAACGGGATTTGACAGAATTTCTTGTGTTTTAAGCTTTGCGTGTCTTTTTTAATAAAAGGCTAAGCTCCCTTTCTCCTTCTGACATGGTGCATCGTGGCTCAGATAAAATCCTTTTGAAGAACGACATGCACACACAGTATAATCTGACATTACTCCAGTGCTACAGGGAACATCTTGAACATAATTGCACCACATGGAAGTTGACTTGCTATGAGAAAAACACACAAAAAAGCTTTCACAACAAATCTGTAAACACATTTATGCTCCCAATAGCCATGATAAATCCAATTAAACAGCCAGGATTTGTGCTACAAACTGTCACTAAAGGAGTTAATGCAGTTTCTGTGGCAGGGAATATACCAGCTTTAAGCAAGAAATCGCAGTTCCTAGCTGCCTGAGGTTGACTTTTTTGTAGTCAAGCCTCACTTAAGAGGACTGGCAGCCAAACCAAGACTCTTTAGGCCCAGCTCACTTGTATCCCATCCATGGTGGTACTGCATTGCCTCACCTTCACTCTGCCTAGTCCTGGCATCAGCTCTCCTCTGCCCCAGCTAGCTCCTTCAGGATGCTCTAATGCCTCTTCCAGCAGCGCTGGTAAAAGGACCGAGGACATCAGGACAAGGCTTGCCTGGCTTTGTTACAAGCACCATTTAATTTCAGGTATGACACTGACACTTGCAGTAACAAAAAGTACCAAAAGTCAAATATGGTCCCGCAGCTGCACGTGCCGTGCCCCACACAATACCAGTAAGCCCAAGTTCAGGGTGTGACACTACAGAGAATCAGTTGTAAAAGCACAACTCTTAAATGTTAAATAACTCATTTGCCAGCTTCCCCATGGTTGTTAAAAAACGTGGTTAGAGATCATAACCACACTTCTAAAGCCAGTTAAGCAGAAAGCCTGATATTCTGCTCCCAATGCACCAAAAGCATAGAGCTACCGCAGAAGAGGAATTATTTCAGCTCAGAACTGAAGACTTTCCTTCCTGCAGATGCCAGTACAGAACAAAGGAGGAATTCTGCCTTTGCACCAGAAAGAGCATGGTGTATTGCAGCATTGGGGAGCAAGAAACTCTGTCCAGAGAACATCTGCTTCTGAGGAGCATCAAGCAACGCACGGTTGAGGTTTGCGCCAGCTACCTGTTAGCCATGCTGAAAATGGATCCTACTAAATCAATCACAGCACAATATCTATAATACCATCGCTCTGCAGCAAAATCACCAAAACAATTTAAATCTCATCAGTATTTCTCATTCTATTTATGAGCGCTTGGAACAAAAGCGGCAGCAGCTGGTGCAGGTGCCCACCGAAAGCTGGTCCCAGCTGCAGCACCGTAGTGGAAACCCCGAATGGCAGGGGGCACCTCAGCACTGGGTGCCATTTCTGAGCATCCTAGCCACACGTTAGTCATTTAGGTAAGACTTCAAAGCTTAATTATCCTTCAAACAAAGGGAGTGCAATGAGCCCACGTGCATTCCACCCTCGGCTGTAAGGGGCTGAGGAACACTCCAGCCATTGCTCCTGTGCAGCCTCCCTGTTGCAGTTTCCCCCCAGCTGCTAGTTTCTATGCATACAATAGGCAACCCCTTCACAACCTTCTGATTTCCACTACTCTTCTTCAAAGATCTGAAGCCTCTGTTTTCAGTGGACACAGCAATGGTCTCTCTCAGGGCTGCGGTGCTATGACTCATAGCAAAAGAAACTAATTTAACACCCAGCTTGAACACACAGCTAGGAAGCAAAACCAACAACGGGAAACATTTACAGAGCAATATATGCCTACATTAACATCAGCCAATTATTTTCAGCATTGCAAGTTTCGGTCACTTAGAGATGTTTTAAAAGTGTCTAATTCTCAAAAGCGGCCGTACCCTCTCTTTCTCCAAAACCAGCATTCTTCTAAAGACATCCCACGGCCATGCCAGATCAGTTCAGAGAACGTGGGCATCTTGGGCTGGGAGGTACTGTTGCCGACAGCGGGCTGGGTGGACGGGAGCCGGGCTGTGGTGTGATCGCCTGTGGAGTTGGGTGTTTCTGAGCCTCTCCCGGCCTGATGCCGGCGGGCGCTGCTTTCCTCCCCCTCCCCCCATCTTTGAATACAACCACGGATGTTTTTATTCCTGTCCTTTCTGCACCCAGGCACCTGGAAAAGCCAGGATCTTCTCTCTCTACACAAGGGCTATAGAGACATAGATACGGATAAATTAAGAAATGGACAAGCATTAGCTGCGTGATTTTAACCTGGAGAGTTCTTTTGGACATCCAGGCTGCCGAAGCCACACCTGCCTGACTCAGACATCGTTCAAATGTTTGCAGAGCTACTGGACACCTTGAGCAACAGTGATAAGGCTCAAGTGCTTTATGAGTATTTCCAGGTATGTCTAAGTTGTTTCTCACCTCCTTAGACTGCAGTTCTGTTTGGCTTATGGAGCTGGCAGGATCCCCTGGTGTGCTTGGTACTTGTAACTTCTTTGAAGCAGGGAATGGTGTTTGCCAGCTTACCAGTTCTGCGGTGCGTCGCTACACCGAGGAAGCTTGCTTGGAGCTAGGAACTGCTGAAGGTGCAAACCAGCTGGCAAGTAACACCTGCCTATGGACGCTTTCCTTTGGAAATACAGTTCTGGGAATTCAGACTTGAGGTTTAATGACACAGAAGAAAAGCTGATGCTTCCAGACTATGTTCCTTTTGAGATTAAAAGCTTTGAAAAGTCTTTTTCAGGAGTAAAAGAAAACATCCAAGTCAGAAGCTCACTGTCCAGCTAACTTTAAACCTTTGCCATAAAAAATGGACAGACATAAAATATCCCTTTGCTTTAATACCCGTGTTATACAACTGGAAAGGCTAGAAGAGTGCTGGGCAGTTAAAAAACTTGGCATTTCATGGAAACAAAGATTTTCAGCTTCCAGCCTGGAGTCACTTTTCTGCCTTCATCTCTCATGCATTTTCTGCAGTAAACATATACTTAGTTCAGCAGGTCTAATCCCGAGGTGGGACTGGCCAGGCACCAGCGCCTCAGAGGAGCATGGCACTGATGCCACAACCTTTAGCAGATTTATAACCAGACTGAACGTTGCTTCACCCATTGAGGAAATGGGAGTACGACACAAGGTTGGTCATGAGTAGATGGTAGGACCCACAGGACCCATCCCAGCATCTAGCCTAACTTTCAGAAGGTGGCCTCAATCCACGGGTCACCGTGATAAACGATGTGGTACTGTGAAGCAGACTGCCTCCCTGCACAGCAATACGTGCCCTTCCCCCAGGACTCAGCTCGCCAAGGAGAAATTACAGCTCCCGCTAAGGGCTTGCCCTGCTAGTGGCACGGGCAGGGCTTTCCTGGTGTTTTACACTGTGGAGACGTGCCCTACAGTCAGGAGCAGCAGGATTTTCCGCACGGGCTGAGCGGCTGCCCCAGCACCACAGGGACCCCACTGACTCCAGCAGGGCACAGGCAGCGAGGTGCAGTGCTGTAAAGCCCCAGGATGAGTCCCATCGCAAGGGCATTTGGCAAATACCTCTGTTGCATTTGGCACCAGATCAGAAAACGAAACCCTGCTAGTACTTTGAAGAGAATGGCTCTGTCCTCACCTCGCCACCCCATTTCTTTAAGTTATTCTTTCTTATCTTATAATAGATGCCAGAGGTGGAAACGCTCACTTTGTGAGGAGGATGGAGAGGGGAAAAGTATTACTTTTGTAATTACTTTTGTTCTCTGACTCTGTTGAAGCTTCTCTGGCCACTGCCAGAGACAGGAGCCCAGGCTTGTTCAACCTTTCATCTGAGTCAGTATAGCAAGCCTTTACCTTCACTTTCCAGCTGGCATGAAAGGGGAAAAAAAAGCATTTGTACTCCTGCTGCAGTCAGTGTCACGAAAATCCTGTTGCTGTCAGCGAGAGCTAATACGAATGCCGGGAAAGGCTGAAATGACTGCAGCGGAGAATATTTGTAAAGACCTATTTGGGGCACATCCTGCATTCCTCAAGCGCCTGCAGGAGCGGCTGTGACTAGCAGGGGCAAAATGACTGTACATCCTGGCTCTCCCTACCTAGACGTTCACACATGTACCAGCTATCTCTCACTTATCAATATTTTACAAAAGATATCCCATTAAGCAACTTGCCTTGTTTTAGGGAAACACACTGGAAGGCTGCCTATGGGTAATGTACAATGTAAATCCATTAATCAAGCAAAGCCACTGGCGTATCTCTACCTGATCATTCAATAGCACTTATTTCTTAGTCTCTCCCATGTTTATATTTAGATAGGAAAAATACAGCAGTCAAAAAAAATATTCTGAGTTGATAAGGAAACAAAAAGTCATTAAGCAGCCTGTTTGGAGATGCATAGGAACTTTATAATGAAGGAGGACTGCGGCTGAAAGCAGGAAAAGCAGAAATTTAAAAACACCAGGCATGCTGGGAAGGGAGGGGACGCGTGCCAAGCTGGCATACTCTGCTGGTAACAGGAATTGCACACCAGTGGATTTCACGTGGGTGTGGGGTGAAGGGGTACAGCGGTGCCTGGGAAAGCAATGGCAGGCTGCGAAAAGAAGCAGTCAGCAATCCAGACGGGACAGGCTCCGAGAAAGCAAGGGGAAGTTTTAGGTAGTTTGGAAGTGCTTGGTTGTGGGTGTGCTAACAGCCACCAGCCTGAGCTGGAACTGGCCAGAGCACTCACATAGAATAAAACAGGATGCAGCAGGACACCTAAAAACTTCACGGATCAAAGGGCAGCAGAAAGCCACAGGCTGCCTTTGTGCTGTGCCCGAGAGCCTTAAGAGTTCCTAGAAAGAGTTCAGAGGAGAGCAACAAGGATGATACAGGGACTGGAGCATCTCCCCTGTGCAGAAAGGCTGGGAGAGTTGGGCTTGTTCAGCATGAAGAAGAGAAGACAGAGGGGACCTCATCAACACATACAAATATCTTAAGGGTGGATGTCACAAGGACGGAGCCAGACTCTTTACAGTGGTGTCCAGCGACAGGACAAGGGGCAATGGGCACAAACTGAAACATAAGAGGTTTCAGTTGAATATGAGGAAAAACTTCTTTACTTTGAGGGTGACAGCACTGGAACAGGCTGCCCAGGTGGATTGTGGAGTCTCCTTCTCTGGAGATATTCAAAGCCCACCTGGATGAAGTCCTGTGTAACATGCTCTAGGAGAACCTGCTTTAGCAGGAGGGTTGGACTGGATGATCTCCCGAGGTTCCTGCCATTCTGTGACTCTGTGAAGAGGGACTGTCCTTCCCTGGCCTTCACGCCAACAGGGTGCCTTTGGCTGCCCTGTCCTTCTCACCATTTACTTGGTTAAAGCCAGCAACATTCATTTCAAATGCAAGCAGGGCTGGCCCCGGCATGGCGCTGGGGCTCTCCTCAGCACTGTGCCAGGCAATGCCCCCACTAGGCAGCAGGTCCCTTGAATTCCCCTGTCCTCCATACCTTTGTTAAGGCAGGCCACTGCTCCTCTTTAAAATTTCTGGGGAGCTTTCTCGCATGTGAAGCCTCACAAGAAAGTTTCCACAAAACAACTGGCTGTTAGCAAATGACTCAAGCTCAGAGCATCAACAAAAAGGACTAGGTTTTGAGCCAGTTTAACCCTGTTACCGTGTCACAGACAGGCCCAGTTTGGAAGAGGGGCCTACCAAACATGCACCTGGCTGATCAAAAGTCCTCAATTTTCCCTGACCAGTATAATGGCACACCAGCGACTGCAATGGTGTTCGTGCAAAAGCGTGATTGCAAAGTCACTGGAAGACATTAGCAGAATCTTCTGTATTGGGTTTCTGTGGCAAGGTCTTGGTAGTGGGGGGGCTACAGGGGTGGCTTCTGTGAGAAGCTGCTAGAAGTTTTCCCTGTGTCCGCTGCTGGCCAAGGCCAAGCCAATCAGCAACAGTGGAAGCGCCTCTGTGATAACATATTTAAGAAGGGAAAAAAACCCGTCTGCGGCTCAGTAGCCGGAGAGAGAAGAGAAGCAGAGAATGCGAGAGAAAACAGCCCTGCAGACACCAAGGTCAGTGCAGCAGGAGGGGGAGGAGGTGCTCCAGGCGCCGGAGCAGAGATTCCCCTGCAGCCCGTGATGAAGACCATGGTGGGGCAGGCTGTCCCTCTGCAGCCCAGGGAGGTCCATGGTGGAGCAGATCTCCACCTGTAGCCCGTGGGGCCCCGAAGGGAGGAGGGCAAGCCATTGCGGACCCGTGGGGGGAGGAGCCCACGCCGAAGCAGGTTTGCCGGTAGAACTTGTGACCCCGCAGAGGACCCAACGCTGGAGCAGTCTGCTCCTGAGGGACTGCACCCCCTGGAAGTCATTGGCCCATGCTGGAGCAGTTTGTGAAGAACTGTAGCCCATGGGAAGGACTCACGTTGGAGAAGTTCGTGGAAGACTGTCTGCCGTGAGAGGGGACCCCACGCTGGAGCAGGGGAAGAGTCCTCTCCCTAGGAAGAAGAATTGGCAGAGACAATGTGTGATGAACTGACCTCAACCCCCATTCCTGTCCCCCTGCGCTGCTGGGGGGAGTAGGTAGAGGAACTGGGAGTGAAGTTGAGCCCAGAAAGAAGGGAGGGGTGGGGGGAAGGTTTTTATGATCTAGCAGTTTTTCTCCTCTCCTTCTCTGATTTTGATTGATTGATAATAAATTAATTATTTCTTTCAAGTGGAATCTCTTTTGCCCATGATGGTAACTGATAAAATGATCTCTCCCTGTCTTTATCTCGACCCACGAGCCCTTTTGATTTACTTTTTCTCTCCTCTGTCTGGTTAGAGGGGAGTGATAGAACGGCTTTGGTGGGCCCCTGGTGTCCAGCCAGGGTTAAACCACGACATCTTCTTAATACAAAACAGCATCCCTTGACCTAAAAGATCTTGACAGGCTCCTCTGACAACACAGAGATTAATCATGAAGGTCATTGAGCACATCAGGGCTAAAATTTCATTTCAAGAACCACTGGAAAGAGAATAATTCTTTTCGCATTTGCTTAACACTGCTAGCAATTCATTTTTCCAAGAATGCTTTGTCAAATCTCAGAACAATTACTGGAGGCTACTGTATAGATGTAATAACAGGCAACAACAGTTAACATGAAGGTAAAGCTGAAAGCACAAGACAGGCACACACGCGCTTACCCATAAACAAGACATTGTTCCCATGGCCTCTTTACAAAACCGTACCACCTCCTGTGGCTTCTCGTAGCAGTCACAGGGGTTGACTTTTATCCATTAGTTCTCTTTCCTCCCCTGGCTCTCAATATTTGTTTTTTAAAAATCAAACACAGCACGATGGTTTAAAGTTCACGACAGCGGGTAACCCCTCTGTTTCTCCACAGGAGGGATGCGGCAAGACAACCGGCCCTGCAAGGTGTTGCCCTGCCTGCCTCTCAGCAGCGAGGGCTGTTCTGCTGCCGGTGAAGCCCTGGGTATGGGTCTGAAGCTATCAGTCGGGACGCCAACATCACTGTTTGGGCTTGGCTTCTGCGATGTGATCATTTGCCAACTACATACCAGGCTAGGATCACCAGCGTATTCACCACAGACCATCCGTAATTAAAAGAAAGTAATAGATTTTGGTAACTACTAAGCTGCGCCACATATAAACTAGTGGCCCAAGAGCCAAAAGTGCTAATTCCTGAGCCAGTGCATGCAATCACACACTCTTTTCTAGCATCTCTATCCACCAGCCTGGTTTACTCTTCACATGCCTTTTCAGAGGGAATGGCCTTCCTCACCACGCTGGCATAGATACGAGTACCCCCAAATGCCTGTCCTACATCCAGCAAAAGTCTCTCATAGGAGAATATATTTTATTCCAGGATTTTATTAGTATGCAAATAAGCAACCATAAATGTGCTTTTTCTTTTCACTGTACTAGATGTTATTAAAGAGTAACGGCTCCTTTCACATCATTTGCTCTACCCGGAGCCTCCTCACAATTTTGGGACCTTTCCTCACAGATAAATCCATGTAAGGAAACCACAGGGCAATCTCACAGCTGCTGTTAGGCTGCACCAATTCTCCTTCAGATATGTAACAAGATCCCTTACGCTTAAGAGTGGGGGTTAAGAGGCCCTTGAAAAATGAAGTCCATAACTTATTAATCAGAGCAAATTTAACTTAATTAATTAAGAGCTCGGGGTCAAAAAAAAAAAAAATATATACTGCCTCTCTGTTGCAGATTCAAAGCGAAGGAGGAATCCAGTCAGCTTTGTGTCACTGCTTCCTTGCTATATAAATAGCTGTAATAGGCATGCTAAAAATAAACCAGATAAATATTTAAGGCCCACTGCTACTTAACTTACTGCTGTACTTACTTACTGCTTACTGTTGTGTAAATCAGGAATAACACCAATAAGATCAATGACTTTACACCAGAACACTTTGCTGAAGTCAGAGGGAGGGACCGTGTTTCCAGCAGTTGCAGACAAGCCCTCCCGTGAGCACTTCACCATTGGCCGACCAAGCTTCTCTTCCTCCCGACCTACAGGTCCCTCTGATAGCAATGGGAAAATGAGCATAGGGTGAAACGCCAAGAAAGCCGTGAAAATTGGAAGCCATACGAGAAGAAAAAAGCTGCTTTACTCAGAGGGGTTTATCTAAAAACCTTCAGATTGCACCCATCTTGGACACGCCTGGCCCCCACCAGTGATACAATGGGAAAATGTGTTATGGCACATAGATTTTCAAAAGCAGTACAGCTAGAATAAGCGCCTTGCACTTAGAGTAAGTAGGCAAAGGTTTAAGAAAAAATAGCATAATGAAAAAATATGGTCCTTTTGCCTAATCCATAAGATAGGGCACATGTAACCTTTAAAAAAATCGTTTCTCCTATTCATTTTTAAGCTCAGCCTGAACAAGGACTGCAAAAGGCATCTACTACCTGGAGCAGTTTAGGAAAAAGAAATATTCCTAACAGAGCAGCATCTAGCTCAGTATCTATACATGTCAAATAAAATAGCAATTACCATAAAACTACTGTTAAAGTAAGTAGCTCTACTTTTCTTTTGTAGATCATTTTTCTCCCCCTAAAATAACCTAGTATTTTGCCTGTGAAATACTTCAGACTAATGCACTCCTGAAAAAACAGTTAGAGATGAACAAAATAGTCTCAAACGGCTCTTCTGTCTAATTTTAACTCTGAGAGACCATTTTACATCAAATAAAAAGACAACATAATGTACCTGATAATAAATCACATTAGTTGCGAGGGCACTTTCGGAACACGAATTATTTGTATTACTGGAATAAACATTCAACAGAACCTACCAAAACATGTGAAACTATTTAAAGGGAAGTACAGTAGTTCTCCATCCTGAATAAACCAAGGCAAAAAAAAAAAACACAAAACAAACCCAAAAACAAACAACAAAAACAAACTGTGCTTGAGCACATATAGGTATTGTGTTATTCTGATTACATGGGAAAATTAAAGACATAAAGGCTGCCTGTTCTGCTATTTTTTCCTGCTTTTCCAGGAAACCAAATATTAAGTACCTGGCTTACAAACCTCCTCCAGCAGTTGATCCTACTTCCTTTGACGTTCACCTCCTACAAATGACACAATCCAACGCCCACGTGCCAGCTCTAAGAAAGTAAGAATGCCGTGGCTTCAACAAAGCCCCATCCACTTGGGGCCAGCCAAAGAAAGATAAAACACCCTGTAACTCTGCAAACAAATTACACCCGCTGCTGACGTAAGGAGCAGGAAGGGAGAGCAAAGGCGGGGGGGGGTTCAGAGGAAGCATCCTTAGTCATCCAGAGCACATGTTGAGATTTTAATGGCACACCTGGAAATCAAAAGCCTCTATTAGCTCTAGTTAGAAAGTAAACCATAGGTTGCAACTGGGTAATGAGCATGACCTTGTCGGATGGGAACTGGGACCCTGAGTGCCTTTTCCCCAGCTTGGGCTTGCAGACGCTGCAGGGGATGGGGCTGTCTCCAACAACACAAGAGCTCACGGTAGGTGAGGCTTTGAGGAGCACAGAGGACCTCCCCATCAGTGCCTTATGGGGCTGTAGCCTATTTCTCTGGCTGCACAGGCCAAATAAATCACCAGCAGTGAGTGGCTGGGGTCTTTGTGGAAGGAAAAGGATTCAGCAGCACAAAGAGGGTGCAGGATTACATCTAACATTGCAGTCAGCTTTTAAGCAGCTAGCTAAGGGCATTGCGGATGATATTAAGGAGCATTTCAGGGGCCAGAGCGTATTGGGTGGCATAACCCAGGGGTCCAAAAGCCTGAGAAGAAAGCATATGTTGGGGACGTGGCTCTGTACTGCTCACCCACTGCCTTCCCAGTTACTAAAGTGGCAGTTTGTCGAAAGCATGGAGTTTGAGAGCCCTGCATGCTGCATCCCGGGAATATGACCCATTCCCACTACCGCCAGCATCGCTACCTGCCGCAGCCCGGTCTTCCCCAGGGCTCTCCCAGCCAAAAGCTACTCTCACTCGACTCTCCCCAGCTTACGAGACCTGGAAGGGCAAAGCTTCCACAAGATGAGCCACACCCATAAGTGACCGCTCCCTTCTTTCCCCATTTCGAATTATATTTGTGAGCAAACAGTTAAAAATACTGCCTTTAAGCTCAGAACCCAAGCTTTGGCCTAAACACCACCGCCATTTAGGAAGTCAAACAAACGGGAAGCAAGGAAAATGCTGCATAATTACTTGGAGCCACCTGGGGAGGAGAGCTGTAGTGAAAGCACTGAGTCTCTTTTATTAAGGATTTTTTACTGCGGTAGAACACTGCCTAATAGCTGCTATATCCTGCTTGAGTGAGTACGTTCTCGTTGGAAATCAAGCACAGGTTTCTAATCGTTTTTGACAGAGTGCGGTCCCCTAAAGCTACATTTTCTGTCTGATTCATGCTGACTGACTGTAACCCTACGACAGTTATTGAAAGTTAATTAGCAGTGAAGTGCAAAGAGCTCTAGGAATGAAAATACAAGCGAGAACTGAACGTGGAGTGTCTCCTTTCCCAGGAAAAAATACCGTCAAGGAGGTTAACGTAACCGAAGAAATATTGCAAATTGAAAATGTGAAAGGGATTCCTCTAATAACTTGGCTATGATTGTCCCTTGCTGTTTAGACGTGCAACCTTATTTCTAAGGGTTTATTAGGGAAGCAGGTAAGGACAAAATCCAGCATTTCTTTCTTCACCACATTTGCTAGAGAGAGCGCCTGAAAAGTTATATAAAGACAACACCCAAATTACATAAAGACAAATAAAGATATAAATCAGTCGCTGCTTCCTTTAGAGACTGAAGTTTGTCAGATGTTGCACACACTATCAAATCCCAACTATTTTTGCCCTTATTCTCCACTTCCTCAGTACTTGCAAGGAATAATCCACAGTTACACGCGAGCCCAGCCAGCACCGAGCGGGTGTAGGAGGCGAGGCGAGGCGCAGCCCCGCACCACCCACTCCCTGCAGATGTAAGTGCCAAGACAAGGTGCGAGGCAGTGGGCAGCCCCCTTCAGGTGTTAAAAAAGCCCATCCTGGCACCCCGGGGAATTGGATCCAACCCTGAACAATCAAAAAATAAAACCAAAAGCAATCTTCGTGCGGAGAAACAGCATTGTTTTAAGAACAAGGAAGGGAATGCGTTGTAGCAAAGCAAGTAGGTTGGAAAGGCCAAATGTAGGGCTCGGTATAAAAATAGATGGTTGCTGATGCCAGAATGCCTTGGCAAATCTGTGTTTATTGATTTTCATAGAATAGGAAAAAAGCTCCAGCCCTTTCCACCCCTGACTGCTGACTGTGACTCACAAATGATCTAAAACGACTGCAGTGAGCAAGTGGGGACTGGGCCGAGTTGGACCTAGCTCGTGTCTTCGCAGCGCTGATGGGGAACTGTGTGTGTCCTGCTCCAGGCTCTTCTCGTGGCTGCCTGGGAAAGCTGCGGGCGTTCACCTCCATCGTAGCATGAAATAGCATTTGATTCAGGGAATTCCTCTGGGTGGGCAGGGGGCTGACCAATGTGTCTTGTTCGGTGGCCGACTCAGCCACCGCCAGTCGCAGGCAGGCTGGTGACCTGGCCTGGCGTTTCCCTCAAGGCTGCCTAAGGAGGCGCAGATCAACCCTCCTCTGTGCAGCCGGGGCGGCTGCCTCGGTCGAGGTTTAGGAAAGTGTTGCAAGCTGCTCACGGGAGCCTGTGTTTCGGGACCCGTTTGTACCCGAACTGGTAAGTCCGGTCAACATTTTTGGGACCACAATCCAAGGAAACGCTTTTGCTGAGCTGTTACGTTCGCGCCACTTTTCACTTTCTTTCCAAGCGCACGCTCTTAACTCCGCCGAAGCCCTAAAACGCAAGTAAGAGAAACAAGAGGCACGGCGTAGGGCGCCAGAAGAGGTGCCGAGGGGCCGCGTCTCCCCCCGGAGAGGCCGCTGCCCGAGGCCGGGGCTCCTGCCTGCTCCCCGTGGAAGTCTGTAAGATTAACGGGGGCCAACCCCCCGCCCAGGGCCCGCCGCCAGCCGAGCGCGGCTCGCCGGGGAGCGCAGGGCCGCACCGCCCCTTCCCCGCGCCGCGGCCCGCCCTCGCCGCGACCGTTAGGGGCGAGGCCGGAGCCGGCGACCGCCACATGAGTCCGGGGGGGCCGCCCCGCCGCCGGCAGCGCCCCCAGGCCCGGCCGGGGCTGGGGCTGGTCCTCCTGGCGCTGTCCGGGGCGGCGGGGCAGAGCAGGCCGCGGGCGGGCGGCGGTCGTCGTGGTCGGGAGGCGGGTCGGCGGGTCCCTTTACCCCTGCCCGGGCGCGGGATGTGTGTGGTTCCCTCACACACCCCCACACCCACCCACACCCCGTCCCCCGTGAGAAGAGGGCGCGGGGGGACACGCTGCCCTCCCCCCGGTCTCCCTCGTCCCCGGTACAGCGCGACCTGCTGCCTTCTGCCCAAAATGGCGCTGCCCTACGGAAAGGCCGGGGCCGACCCCTCCCCGCCCGCCTCCGTCCCTTGCCCGCTTCGGCCGAGGGCTTAAGTCGGTTGGGGGCCGGAGACGCCCCTGAGGCGCTTTGCTGGTTTCCCCTGCTTGTCCCGCCTCCGCGCGGTTCCCAGAAGAAACGGGGGGGGGGGGCCTGGCCTGGGAGAGCTCCGCAGACAAAGCGGCACAGAGGGCGAGCGCCTCCCGCACCCGGTTCAGCGGCAGAGGTGGGAAGGCCGAGGAGCGCTGGCATGGGAAACTGACCTGGAGCATATGCTTCCTCCTGCTGGCCTTCTCATTAACTCGGTTCAGGAGAATTAGGTGCTGAACAGACCTTTTATTAACGAGGGCAGTGAAAAGCTTAAAGGTTATTCTCAGTTGTGGTGGTGATACATAACTCAAAAAAGTGCTTCCCTCCTTGCCTTGATGTTTCTCAGTCTTGGGCATCCTCTGGATGCTGCAGCAGATGCCAATTCTCTCCACTGCTTGCAGTCTCAAAACTTGAGAGTTGCCCTCTCTGGGTGTCCTCACAGTAGCTACAATCCTCCTCCATCTCACGATTACCTGTTCAGGAGCATCATTCCTTTTGGAATTTGATTGTTTCAGTCTATGGAGCTTATTTTTCTCAAGAAAATGCTTTACAATTAAGGGGGCAAGAAAATACTTTCTAGCGTTGTATATGGAGGGCATTACTTCTAATGTGGATGGATAGTTTATCCGTAGCGGCAAACAATCCTGACACACCCTGCAGGGAAGGTGTGGGCATGCTCGGCCGCGTTTTGGTCCTACTAGGGTATCGCCATTTCCTAGCATGGGGCTGTCTCGGCCTTAGCCCTGGGTAGTGCCCAGCCTCACCTGCTTGCTGCGTTCCTTGGCAGCATTTTTCAGAGGCAAATGAATCCTTTTGCAGCTTCCTGGGATGACCTTCATGGAAGTGCCTGTCAAGAGGTACAGCCGGCCCTTGTCCGAAGGGTTGTGCTCCCTCCTGCTGGACTTGCCATGGATGAAAAATAATCAGGTGGTTAATTTTTCACAATAAAAATGCCCAAATTTTAAGTTTAAATCAATGTACTTTAGCAGGATCATCTGTGGACATTTCAATTCTGGAATGACTTAATAAACTTACATAAGAACATCCACATGGGTATGATCTAGTTAGCGGTGTCCCTGCTCACTGCAGGGGGGTTGGACTAGATGACCTCTAGGGGTCCCTTCCAACCCAAAACATTCTATGATTCTATGATTTTTCATTGGCTTAATTAAATTGGTTAAAAAATAATTTAGCCTAAGATCAGGTTCCTTATAGAGACAGGGCAGGTTTTTACCTGCAAACAGTATCTCCTTGTCTAGATTGAGACTCTTTTGCACATACTCATTTTGCTGTTCTGAGCGTATGACAGTGTTTTAGCAGTTATTACTGAGCTTAGCTTAGACCTACATTTTCTATTCAGTGAGCCAGATGATTCCCTCTGTTCGGATCTGTAATTATTTCCTTTATTCTTCTCTTTAATTATGTTCCTGGAACACTGCGGTAATGCACTGTAGGGTATATTTTACACATGTATATCGATTGGAATGTATGTTATTCTTCAAAGTTTGCTCCATGTATCTTTCAGGTGCATTTCTGCTCAAAACTGAAATGGAATTCTGAAGATTGTAGGGGGTCAGTAACATTTCAGGAGAGTTGACTAATTAGCATCCCTAATTAAATTACTTACGGCAAGCTATCAGTGCAGTTGCCTTGTTACATGTCGTGGCTGGACTATGTCAGGAAAACTTGTTCTAGAGAGAAGAGTTGCGTTATTTAACGTTAGAAACATTTCCGAGGGAGAGGAGTACGATTTCTGCCATCAGCAGCCATGTCATGTGCTAAATGACTGGTTTAGCATCTAAGCCTGTTTACCTGCTCAGACTCCCACAGTTGCATTCACCACCGGTATAAGCATCGACTCCGGTGGAGTTAACACCCACTCGTGCCAGCAGTGAATTTGGCCCACAGGCCCCATTCCAGTGCCATCAAAACACTGATACCGAAGCCAAGCTCCTATGGATTCCATTTTTTTAAAAATGCCACCCTAAGATTAATTTTTTTTTTTTCCAAAGGTGTTGCAGTTTACTCTGGAGCCTAAGTGACTTGATTAGAAGTCTAATTTGAATCTTCATCTGAATCATATTGAACATGCTACCCTGCAGCATAGTTTTTACGTTTGATCATCTGCTAATTGCTTGTGATTCCCTCAGCATATACAACAACGAAATGGAGCAAAATTATAATTTGTATTTGATACGTGCTTAAAATTAACTTCTCTGCCCCCCCTCCTCCCTCCCAGGTAGAAACTGTAGCTTTTTGCAGGAAATGGAGGTTATCCAGAAACAGGATGAAAACTGTTACTGCTACGTGCAAAACAGAACCATTCACTTACAGTACATTTGGTCAACTCTTCAGGTAAGAGGCCGTTTTGGGGATCATTCAGATACGCAGTACATTTCACATGAACTTTTGCCAGCAAAGTGTATCATCAGTTAGCGAGATGAAAGCAGGATCTCTGTGTAATTAGCAGTTTGAATGGTGTATAGGTAGGACCGTGACAAAAATGCAGCATTGTGATCCTCTACTTCAGATGTAGCAAGGTTTGGTCTCCCTTTGTTACAAGGATGTCAACCAGGCTTACAGTATGATGCCACACAAACATTAACTTAGCGCTGCGCATTATTTTGTTGCACATCTTTTCTACTGATGGACCACTGCTAACCTCTGCCACAAATGTTTTTGCTTATCAACAAACGCCTTCATAAAACTTCTAGACTGGAGGATAAAAAGCAGTTCTGTGACTCACTCACCATAGCATACATAGCAGTGTAGGAACCACAGGTGTATTAGACTGTGACTAATGAAAAAAAACAGCAGTAGCAGTGTATTTCTGGTTTTCTGAGTAACAGAGGGTCATCTTACAAGAAACATGTTTAGAGGTTGGCTTGAAACAATATAAAAACCTCTTAACAGTGGAAGCAGCAATAGGTAAAGCAACAAGCTGACTATCTGTGTGGTTCCTTTTTTTTTCCCGGGAAGTACATCTGTGGACAAGGGAAGGAAACCGTTTCACTTCATCTTTGTTGGAGGAATTTGCTCTCAGATATAAGGAAATGGAACATCTCTTTGTCAGTTCCTGGGACTACTTTCCTCAGGAACATGCTGCAGATGTTTCTATGATTGGTAGCAGATTTCAGGTGGTGAAACCCTCCAGCAGTCACACAGGCTTTCCTGGAGTAAATGTTGAAAAACAGGAAGTTTGGATTTTTCCCACAACAAATTGCTTGCTGACGTGTTGTCTCTTCTCCCAGTAGAAGCCTGTTTTATTACCTATTGCATCACTTTTTTTGTAGATGGGTCTTTGTTGTCTAATAGGCCCTGATCAAGAGCTCACAATGAATCACAATCTTCAGGAAGGTCATCCCATCTTAGAAGGCTGACAACATCTTTTACCAGTTTGGGGGGTCGGGTGGGTGGGGTGGGGGTGCTAGGAACTAACAAGAAGCCCCAAAATACCCAACAGGAACATGCTTATGATATGTTATCTTTTCATTTTCCTTACCCCTCTCCTGTCCCTAACATGAAGATTGTATTGCTAACTACAAGAAAAGCAAGTCCAATTTCTTACAGTTTGGGAAGGGATCCACAAAAAGAAACTGTGGTCAGCCAAGTATTAGTGGTTTTGTTAGAAATTTGTGCGGGCAAGTGTCATGGTAAAACCAAACCCACTAAGCTCTTGGATGGACTGAGAGGCCCCTCCATAGAACTTTGCTGAAACTGAGTTCTCTGAATCCTCTTGTAAGGCCTAAACAATTAAATCTTTGCATAACATTAATAGCCAATTTTAAACAATTAAGAATTGCACTGGCATTTTATTCTGGAGCTCTCTATGCTGATTTTCATTATCACGTATATCTTACATGCTACGTAGTTCAGAAAACAAAAAAACCCCAGTGATTCTGAGCTACTTCTCTGTGTATTCTGTTGTTTGTTTTTAGGTAAAAGTTAACAGCAGAGAAACGTTCAGGTTTGAGCCTCTTTCAGAAAGAACCAACTGTCGTAATTCAGAAACTTTTTTTGAGTTTGCTGCATGTGCTGTTCAAATCTTCTGGAAACCAGAGACATCTACAGAAACTTTCCTAAGCATAAAACAGTATGGAGAGGATATTTGTTTCAAAATACAGCCCTTCAAAACGGAACCATACACTGTGAGTGTGAAACGAGAAAGTAAGTGAAAAAAGCTTTCAGTTTAGATTACAGATAGACTGGCATTGCCAGTGTTTCTGAATGTACCATCTCTTCTGTAAGAAGCTTGGGACTTTTCTGTTGATATACTGTATCACCAACATTTCAGATTGAATTAGTCTAAAGTCCATTTCTATTTTTTTCCCCCTTTTTTAGTGCTAGATGGAAAACTCTTGGTTTTGTTTGTAGCTGGAATTTTTCTGTTCCATTTTGCAAACAGCCTGAGCAGGTGAGTACTAGCTGCTGGTTTTTGACCTTCTTTCCCAAAGCCTGTACATCTTTAGTCTGTTTTCTAAGCTGAAGAGATGGTTCTTTGGGAAAGTAAAATAAGGAAACTGAACACGTATTTAAAATTTCTTCATACCATTTGTGTTTGGACAGATTTTGACATATCTTGGAGTGCTGCACTCTATGATAATCGCTTAGCTGTGGTAGGGTGCTTTCATCCAAGCTGCCTGCACTGGGCGACACCAAGACAATCCTCAGTGAGCAAGTGTGTGGATTCAGAAAAATGCTCTCTCCCTTTTATAGACCAGTGAGGTTAGCTGAACGCTAAATAATGCTGCATATTATTATAAATGATGCCTTCCTGCAGCGAGAAATGCTTAGGATGAGGTCATCTGGGGCCTTGTCTGCCTCCACCTTTGTGCCAACCTTTCCCCATCGTTCTTTTGGTGCACATTTTGCATAATGTGTAAGGGAGGATACTTACTGTTATAGCAAAACGTGTGTCCTATGACTTCAAAGCAAAATGAGTCACAAATTAATTGTCAGGAGGCACCTCTAAAACAAGCAGAGCAGTGACAGGTTTTATAGAGTTAGCCCTGAATTAAAAAGTCAGACTTCATGCATGCATAAGCTTAGGAAAAAACCTTGTGAGTTTGTGGAGGGTCTTTTACATTTTAAATTAAAAAAATAAAACTTTTCTTGCAGTACAGAACCATATCAGTACATAGAAGAAAATAAAATTACTAGAAACTAGAAGGTCAATGAAATCGGAACTAGTGTGAGCTTTAAAAAACCCAACACAATCTCCTAGCCTGTAGCAACTCCAGGGACCTTAAGTATCTGTTGGGAATTTTTCCTCACACGGATTTAATATCTAAACTGGGCCTGTTTAACCATGTAACTACAACTTACAGTTGTGTTAAGTTCTTACTGAAGATCACTGCTGTTTGTACAAATGTTGGCATCTTAACCAATTACTAATTACATTTCTCACTATCTTCTCTCTTGTTTTCTTACAGGAGTACCAAGTTCTTTCACCTTTCTGGAACAATACTGGGTGTTCTTGCTCTGCTAGTCTTTGTCCTGTTGTCACTTAAAAGGTTTATTCCAAGGGTAAATCTACATTTGTAAAACAAAACAATAATAATAATCAACATCGTAATATAGGAAGTGAAGAGTACAGAGACAGATTCTGATCTTGCTCTGGTTTTGTGGCCAGGTAACTTCACTGAAATGACTGCAGGATTGCTTGCATCAAGTAAATATAAATAGGTCAGAATCAAGATCTAGTTAGCTTGCTCCTGTGAGTTTAAAGTAAACAGGAGATTGTTGATGTACAGGAAGAGTTTATTCTGAAACATAAATTATTTTTATCGAACTGGAACTAAGCTTACTTTTGAATCTATGAATCAATCTAAATCAAAATGTAGTTTTAGTGGCAACGGGGACAGATTGTCTTCCGTTCACCAGAAACAATTAATTGCAAAGCAAATGTGAATTTTTCCTTTACTTTTACAAAGTCCATGCATTCTCATAATGTTGCTGAGATATGTTAATTGGAAATACACTGCAATAGGCTTAGAGCATGACACTGGGATGTGATACACAAATACAGAGGTGCATCACTCAGATCCATAAGCCCTGTAGGCCTACAGAATATCACATCTGGTTTAGCCTGTGAGTTGCCCTGCACACAGTGGTCCTGATTCTGACTTGAATTTTTTTTTATTTTTTAAGTTTGTTTTGTTTTGTTTAATTTCCAGCACAGTACCTTCTGGATCTTAATGAGTGGCTGCTGGATGTCTTCTCTCTATTTTATTTACTGCTTCAAAGAGAATATGCAGTGGTTGTGGTCCGAACACAGAAACTACTTGTTGGGTAAGAAAATTACTAAAAACTGTGCTGCCGATTTTGGTTTAATTTAGCGGTTAGATGAATACCTGCCCGTAAAAAGCAAAGTCAAGTGACTCATTTATGGAGTACTTTTTTCTCCTAAGCCACAGACATTGGAATATTCCAAAGGTTCCTAATCCACTTAAATGAGCATTTATTCACATTGTATCATTAAATAAGGAGTCTGATATAGTGAGCCAGTAGCAGCTTTAAGAGCACATTTTGCCTGTATTATTTTCTCATTGTTTTACTATTACATATTTTCCCTGTAACAGCAAACGGGCAGCTATGCTGGTCTGTATTTTGCTGGATCTGGGAACTGGATGCATAAGTCGCTAACTGGATGTGGCTGCAGGGGCTGACAAACCTATTGATCTGGCACCTGCCTCGACATTCTTGCATGGAGAGAATTCACATGCAGCTCATACCATTAGCTAAAGGCTGTTCATAGATAACCTCGTGAAGCCTTTGCACACTTGTGAAATATAAAGCACATACAGCATAATGCAGGGATCTGTAAGACAACACAAGAAACAGCAGGCTATGCTACACAGTAGTTGCAAGCTTTGTGAACCAAACTAATGACGCTTATATGGATAGTTTGCATCTTTTTCTCCATGTCCTTCATTTCTGTTTCTACAGGGTATTTTCTGGCTGTTGGAATTGCCAGCTTTGCCATTTGCTATCAGCATGGACCACTTACCACTGAACTGAGCATAACCTTGTTCACGTGGACGCTACAGTTAACAGCCTTTGTCTTGATTTATTGTGGTGTCACCATACCTGAAGTTGCATATGCGGTAATAGCAGTCAGCCTCTGTTCCAAAGGCCTGTGTTACCCCCTTGGTGCTGCCTGTCATGTAGGCAGGTTTGTATGCATTTGTGAATGTTCCAGTCCCTGTATCACCAGGAAATAGTGGAGGCTGATAATGAAAAAACCCCTTACTCTTCAATCATGATTTATGAATTTCTAGTACTAGTTTGTATTTTTACCAGATATAAAGCTGCAATAGAAAAGGTGTAAACCCCTGACACACAGGAATTTAATTATTTTCCATTTGGCAGTTTTAAGCATGAATTTTGTTCGTGGAGATCAGAGAAATGTGACTGTGCTCTTAAGTACAAATGTAGCACCTTCTAGTCTGCAGCATATGGCAACCAAAACATTTCTGTTTGGTTGATTGATTAGACTGCAGCAGTACTGCCTTGGCTTCATGTGTAGTGAGGGAATGTGCAGGTAACTTGTACTGAATTTTACGGGATAAACCAGTGTACTATCACCTAGGAAGATGATGATAAAAAGTGACAGTCCTTGTAGGTTAGTGTAGAGTTCAGAAACTAAAAACCCATGTCCACAGAAATAATGGCTTCCATTGGGTTTCATTTTCCAAGGTTATTACCCTAGATGTACATGTCGTCTGCCTTTAACTCCTGGAAACAACCTGTTGTCACTGTGGAGACATTCCCCCACATTCCCAGAGCCCCATTTCTACGGTGGCATTTGGAACGGGAACTGCTTGCAATATATAGACCTTAGTTTGCTAAATATTTTCATTATCAATATGGGAACAATGTGTTTGCTCATCCTTGAATTCGAAGCGTGTTTTATCACAAATACATCACTCGGAAGATTCTAAAAAGTCCTGCCGATTTACGTCTGGTTTTTTACCTTTGGTGATGGCATCCAGATTAAGAGACTAGTGCAGACTATTCTGTGGCTGTGGACTTCTGCTGACCTGCAGAGAACCAGGAAGGAGGCAAAAGCTAGAAATGACTTTACCAAAAGAGTAAAACCCAAATAATTTCTTTTCTAGTCTTTTACACGTCTTTTAGTTTTGAAGAACATACTGCTTTGCTCTTGTGCTCTTTTTAGATGTGGAAGTATGGACTGGGTTGAAGCTTTTTTATTTTAGGTAGAATTTATCATTTGTTGGAAGACTGATTTTTGCCTGTAGCGAGAAGCACCGACTGTTTCAAAAGTAACATATAGGATCAATACTTACGTGATGTAAGCAGGTTCAGCTCACTCTGAAATCAGTAAGATTTAGCTACGAGTTCACACAAGTCAGAACATACCTGTTTTACCCTGAAACACTGTAGTTTGTTCTCCTCGTGGACCTCTCTTTGTTTTTCACGAACTGATGCTTCTATAAAGACAAAAAGCACTGAAATACAGCTCTACAAATTCCTCTTAGGAGAATAATAAGGTGGGTTTTTTTTCCTGTTTCAAAACACTAAGCAGTAGCAACAAACTGTGTGGCCATGATGCCAGATACACAGTTCAGAGCAGCAGATATATCAAAATAACTAAGAATATTGCATTATTTGTTGTTAAGATCAGTACTGATCCCACTGGGCCAGCAAGCCTTTACCATTTGACCCGAATAAGGGCTACCATTTATTCTTGCTTTACAGGGAAATAAGGAGGAAAGTGAATGCTGCTGCTTGGAGCAGGTGTTTTTATACAGAGCTGAAAGTTTTATGGGCATCCAGCCCTTGCTTATCTTAACTCATCACAACATTTAAATTGAAAGCAGCTGACAGAAGGGAACAGAACATGGCACACTTTCTAATTGATATCTAATTATATTATACACTGTTACGCAGCAGCTAAAAAAACATCAGATTGTAAACATTTTGGCCTCAGACTACTCAGTTTTGTAATTTAAAGCAAGATTTAAGAGAAGCGATCTAGTAAACAACATGAACAACTCATAACAGACTTAGAGCATTGCTTATCTTTGAAGTTACATATGCAGACTAGGTTTTGATTCAGCCCGTGTCTCTGCACAGACACATTTTGCATATCGCACCTAAAAATGGCTGAGCAAACAGCCATCTATTTAATTCTATGAGATTTTAGTCCATGCATACACAACAAGGATGTGATCCAAGGCTCATTTGAAGCTCATTAGATATCATTGTGTGGAATTCCACAACTTTGGTTAACACCTAGGGTAAACAGGCTAGCAAACATTGGACACCTTGTCCTAAAATTTTAATGCAAGAATGTAGCTTGTCCTCTTAAAAGGATAAAAGTGATTAATGCATGTTAATAGCAGGTAGTAGAGAAAAAGGATGACAATAATTATGTGCCAGAAGGCTTTAGAAATGCTGTTTTCATTTCATTCTAGAAAAATGAAGAACCACTTTAAATCAAAAAAGTTAGTGTTCAAGTGCCTTACTGAAGAGGAGTATCGAGAACAAGGTGAAACAGAAACTATGAAAGCTCTGGAGGAGTTACGCTCATTCTGCAGGAACCCTGACTTCCCATCATGGTTAGCTGTATCCAAACTCCAGTCCCCACATAGGTAAGGAAATCTGGCCTCTCTAAAACAGGGGACACATTGCACAGATTCTGTTACACAGCAGACCCAAATGCTGCTTCAGGCCACTGTTCCAGGTGTGTTTATCTTGCATACAGTCAGACGTGCAGGTAGCTTTACCTACTTGAGTAATCCCACTAAAGGACACAGCCACACACACCTCTCAAGCATATGACTTGATGGCGGTATTAAGCCCCGTTTGTTCCTCTCTGACCCTAAATTACTCAGAGTTTGCAGATGTTCACAGCTAATTCATGGTAATGGCAGCTTTCCCTAAAACATACAGGCCTCTTACAATGCTTCTACAAGCTCCTACAGAGTAACTCAGGTGGCTGTCTAACCAGTGAAATGCCCCTTCAGTTTTTAGAGCATTTACACTTTTGCATTGTACAAAATTGGGGGAGGCTGAAGATACATGCTGAAATATTACCTGCATTAAGCTCTCCAACTGCAGGCCTGCACAGCCAAGAAATCCTATTACTTGAAGTATCAACCAATACCTAAGACTAAGAATACAGAGGAAAAAGAATCAGTGCCTGGACCTAGGAAGTATAACAGGTAGAAGAGCTACTCCAGATACAGCTTAAGAGACAAACCTAAAACAAATAAATATGGGTTAGGAAGGGAAGGGTCAGATAAATGCAGCCAGAAAATATCAGATGATATAAAATTAATCATAATAGAAGTGCATTTCTGTCAAAACAAAAATTTCAAGCTACCAGAAGCAGAGTTTCTCATGTTACCCAGCTACAAAGACTTGGCCCTTGCCACAGAACCAAGTATCACAATTTCAAAGGAGCCCCAGTCAGCTTGGAATTTAATCAATAAGAAGTTAAAAGTAGTTTCAGAACCTTCATCTTCCCTGGATGGGCACACAGCCAGCCCCTCTGCCAGATTTTACAGATTTACTGTTAAACTGTCTTATTTTCTAAGATACTTGCATTCTGTAGCATGATTGAAAGATACAAGAAGTGAAAACTCACTGCAGTATCGCAAAACAAAATACTGCCAAATGCACAAAACAAACACTTGAGACACGTCTTTTCTAGCTATCACTTAGTTCATATAGTTCTTACAAATTGTTCACTGTAAAAATACAAAAATAAAAAGGAGAACCAACAGAAGTCTGATTTAAAGTAGAGTACCCCTTCAAGCTTCCATTGGACTCTATGATCTTAAAGGTCTTTTCCAACCAAAGTGATTCTATGATTAAGCATCAGAAGATAGTTCAACACAAGGCAAACCTGTAAAGCACAGCCAGTCCAACTCTGTTCCTCATTTAGATTAACAGTGCTTCCAAGAAGAGCGAGGTGACAACATTCATCTCACAGAAATGTTAAGTCTAAAATGTAAATTATTGATCAGTTTACCAGAACTCCAGAATGTAGCTGCATTTCCTTTTTCTTACATTTCTCTGATGCTGTCGACACTTACCCAGGTGTCAGAACTGCCGTCTGTTTCCACATGCTTGCCAGAAACCTCCAGCTCCATTCTATCTCTTCAATGAGGTTGTCCACTGAAAGTAAGATCTGTGGTGAATTTAAACGTAGGGACAGTGCTGAGCTCATGCTTTGTTCTGCCAGACCTCCAGCTTGGCATCTACTTGGAGCAGCTGCAGAATTCCCAGTCTGCAGCTCCCAGTTCACCAAAAGCAGGAATTCTTTGGCAAGACTTCAGCTCAGCTTGCCCAGGGTGCGCATGCAGCACCAGAAGCAAGGTGACAGCACAGCAATGTAGGAATGCGAAGTTTTCACCATTTTTCCTTTCATTAGCGGTATCAACTTACCTGAATTCTTGGAGCCTTTGTATCAAATACGCTACAGCTTTAATTTATTTTTAGAAGCTAAAGTACCATCTATCCAACTGTACAAATGCTTACTCTGGAGTACCCCACGAGTACTGACAAGATGTGAAAACGAAGTTAGATCTTCTTGCTTAGCCACAAGACCTTGCAGATGGCCTCCAGAAGAGCAAAAGTTACTTACATAGGAAAGACTGAAAAGAAGATGAGGCAGGAAAACAAATTTTCAGGGTTGTTGCCATCCATTGCGATTTAATCCTTGTTGTTCAGGACTCCCTAGCTCATGCTGCAACTTCCCCTCATCTGCACTGCCTGTGGGCGCATCCTACAACATTCCTGCTTAATTGGCATTTACAGTATTTTTTTCATTTCTCAGCTGATCATTTCTCCCTTTAAAAATTTGGCAGGTTTGCAGGTTTTGTTCTGGGATCTCCTCACATCTCACCTGCAGAAACAAAGGCGCACGATGAAGAATACGGCATTGGGAGCTTCTTCCTGGAAGAGCAGCTCTTTGAGACAAGGGCAGAATCTGAGCAAGATGATCCAGCCAGTTCCATCCATGAAAGAGATGAGGAGGATGAAGATGAAAGGCATGAACAAACTTCATTTCCATATGCTACTGAGTTGCTCTGACCTTTGGGAAATAACCAAAAGAAGGAGAGAGGGAAAACACATTCATCCTAAAAAAACTGAGAGCTCACGCTTGGGTATTCTTGTGGTTGCTGGTGGACAAACAAGTTTTTTTGAAAAAACTGTTTCCTGTATCACTGATGTTGCCCAATTAGAGCAACAGATGGAAACCACAGGGGCTGTTCAAGTGAAGAGGATTCTCATGCTATTGGTACTTTTAACAGAGGAAGTAAACATTGCTTATTTCCAAAGCAAGTACTGGCAGCAGCCTGTCCCACCAGGATGCCTTGTTTTTTTTCAGGGATACTACCTCTAGAGAACAGAGAATCTGGTTTGGCCCTTTTCATGGTCAAGTGCTCTGTGCTGAGCATTAGAGGGAGGAGAAGCCATTGTTAATATTCTAATCTTACTAAGTGCCCTATGTGTCAACAATTTGCATAATGCTATTAGTGTGCTGATAAACTATTTGTATTGTTTGTGAGACTTTTCAGTGCTGAAGATCAAGAGAGAGTTAACGCAGTTGAACAAGTTTTGTTTGCTCTTCTGGCTACGCTTGCTGTCTCTTAGCTTCGTTTTACCGCTCCACATTTGTTTTAAGCTCCTCTTACCCTTCATAACCCTGCCTGACTTTTCACCCTCTGCTTGTATTGTTCTGTTCTTGGTCTCTGCTCCAGTTATACTGTGTTTTCTTCTTTCCATGTCTTTGTTTCTTCACATACTCTTCTTCCCTCTTCTGCAGGTCCCTCTCTGCTGAACCTTTCCTCAGTCTTCTGCTTCTCCACCTCTGACAACTGCAGATCATTTAGGAGAGGATTTCCATCCCCAAATGTATTTTTACTATTGCTTTCAATTTCACTGTCACCTTACCTCAGGCAGGTACTGCCCTCCATTCCAGGCCTCTCAACAGCCCAGAAGAGGCAACAAAGGCTGAGGCTCTTTCAGCTCCTTGGAGGAACTGCTGTCAGCAGGGCCAGAGTGATGCTGTAACCGTGTAATTGGGAATACAGATAACCCACATACAGCTCCACTGTCCTCAGAGTACTTGGTAGTTCGCTCATTCAATAAAAAGTGGAAAGTAATTCCTGCCAAAACAAGGAGGGAGGGCTATCTGGCTCCTACCTCCCTTTCTTCAGCTCTCTGGGACTTAACACAGGAGGTGTGTGTGGGAGGAAAAGAAAAGAACAGGGAGAGAAATTTAGAGAGTCAAATGTCTTTCAGCTTCTGTATTACACAGTCCTAGGCTAAGGAGTAGATCATGTCCCCTCAGTTCATCCACCTGCAGAGGTCCTTTCCTTCTTTTGTTCTTTAGACTGTGCCTGTATTCTACCTTCACCTTCCTGGTTTCCCTTACTGTCTCCAAACTGCAGAAAACAAAAGACCATTTATTCAGTCACCATCTGATCTTAAAAACCCACCAGTGTGGGTGTTGGGAAACAGCTCTCCAGAAGGGCATTTCAGACCAGGATATGTTTGTTTTAAAAGGGATATCTTTTCTTTGTAATATGCCAAATGATGCAGCATGACAGTGCATGTACTATCGTAGGTTCTCACTGTCCACTGCTGGACAAGGGAGGAAATCTGTTACCTCTGACAGTGCTAAGAAGTGCAGCCGTACCACATTCCAAGATCTCTGTGTAAAACAGGACTCAGAGTTGATGCCTGAAAGCCTTATTTACATGGTCCTTCCTCCTTTATATTGCTTCAACTTTGCTTCGTTTTAAAAGGCACTCTTCCATTTTACAGTAGAGACACACTTAATGCCCCTTTGTGCCCAAATGTTATAAATACATATGCAGAATCTATAGCATGTTTAGCAGAGAGAAACCCTGTCAAGCAGGTGATCCAAAATACACTCACTGGTTAAGTCCACAACATTCAAAAACAGAACCAGAGAGTTCTGTTCAGGAAGGCCACTAGCAGCACGAGTCACCTCCAAGAGTGGCTGCTACCACCAAATTCACAGTTAAATTGCTGCCCCACTCTGGAAGCTGGGCTTGGTTTGGGGAGTTCTGTCACTAGCAAGAAGCTGGAAGCATTAGCTTGTTGTGAAAATGGAGGAAAGCCTAGTTATTGCTGATGATTTGGGCGAAGGATGGAAGCCCCACTGAACAATTACCTTAGCAGGCTAAAGAATTATTTTACCTTTGCCTGTGTTGCCATTGTGAAAATGAAGTACTCAAAATTATTACAGATTAGTCAAAAAAGTAAGAGCTGTCTTAAATGGGGTTTGCATGTTTTAAAGCACACAAGTTTTTTCAGCATACTACGTAGCTGGCTAAGAATTTCCATCCATGTGATCTGAGGCCAAGAGGGAAAATCAGATTTATCCTAGCTTAAACCCACAGTTTTTCTGGATTTCCTCTCTTTACTGAGGTAGTGATGATTATCCTTCTGTGAGTACATAATATGTATTTATATACAATAGCCCAGATAATACATTACAATAATATTTTACCTATGCAATATGTGAAACAGAAAAGCGCCCCAAAATCAGGCATTTAAATTTTTCAGACACCGTCGCTTTTTCTAAATTATTTAGAAGGTACACCTACTCCCACAAGGAAAAGAAAAAAAACCCAACCAACCTACGTTTTACATCATTCTGAAGTCCATCATCTTCCAGGGATGTGTAAATACCATCCAAAGTAGAGCAGGAAACTACTAAGTACATCCAAGACAGAAATGCAGCAACATATGAGGAAGATGACAACTGCTTTAGTGGATACCTGATACTGACCTTAAAAATCCCCCCAAGCCGGCTCCAACATTGGAAGCATTTGATAAAACCCACCAAACACAACTGCTGTCATTTGAGCCGTTTACCAGCAGTGAGTTTACTTGCACAGTGCTCCTGTGATATGTGGAGATTATATAGGGTTACTGAAACACAACTGTTAAGTACTGTCCAGTGTTCAGCCAGAAAATCTGGGAACAGAATCTAGATGTTTATCCATTGCCTTAACCGTTACAAAAGCCTTTCTTTGTTAACGAAGGATGACTTACATTTATCTTCTATTTCATGGTGTTAAAAGTTAGAATTTCATATTTATTTTGTATTCATGGTATAGCATACTCGATACACTACCTTGTACTTTCAAGATTTTTTTTTTTAAATAAAAGTATTTTTCAACTATGTGTTTCCCCTCCCTTACGCATTTGCTCTTTTCAGAACAGCAAGACATATGGCAGGGAGGAGCCAAGCAAATTGGGTGTATTTAGGTCCCCAGGTTCTCTCCCTTGTTGCAAATTTAAGAAACAGTAACTCTGCATTAGCTGTGGTTGCTCCAAAACAGTGTCCCCTCTACCTCAAATGCATCTCCCTGGAGGAATCTGCCATACCCATTCTCCACTCGTGACAGATCCAAACCACCACAGAGCCAAATTCATAAGGGGACAGGTGACGTCTGGCAGTTACAGATGTGGAAACAACAAAACAAAACTAAGATCTCTCCCTGTCATCGCTTTTGTATGCGTACAAATTCAGCATTTGAAGTAGTAAAAATTTAACTGTCCTACACTGAAGATAAAAATAAATTCCAGGCAAACATGCCAGTGTATAGGGCAGGTGCAATAGCGCAAATATAATCAGAAATGGAAATTGGAAGTATTTCCATATGAGCTGACATGACCCGCACTTAGCAGCCTCTACCTCAAAACTGCTAGGTAACAAATGTAATCCAATTTTGACTTTCACTTGCAATGTCCTGCACACTTCCACATCAACCTGTTTATGATGCACATTGGTTTGCATTCCTTTACATCCTCCTCGCGCCTCACCAGGAAATTTGTCCCTAGTCAGATTTTATCATGAAACAGATTTTAACACTGCGCCAGAGTAGTTCCCAGGCTCTAGGCTCACCATCCTCCAGGCAGTGAACCTAGCGCAAGGTAATTATCATTGAATTATTTTCAGTTCAAGTGATTACGTTCATTGCTGGCACTGTAATATGAGCGAATGTAATAAAAGTTCAGATTGATACTACTAAATACATTATGGATATTTTATATTTCTTAGCACAGTTTTTACAGTTTCACAAATATCAAAACCCAGGTGTACATGTCCATTTTGCAACATAGAATGACTATACAATTCCAAAAAGAGCAGGCATTTCAAATATACGATTCTGAAGTGTAAACACAGTGTACAAGCTCTTTACCTCACAATCCAGGTGCTATGCAGTAGCAGCTGAGGTAACACCGTACAGCATGAACTCAACAAATGGTTGTTTCGCCTCAAGATGATTTTTAGCATCCTTCTGTCCTGTCACCTGTTCGGTCTTTAGTTCTCCCCCAAGTTATACAAACATACAATAAATACATTTCTGATTTTAAAGGACACTTCGACAAGTCATGAGGATTTACGTGAGTACAGTACATTTTAGTTCAAGTGCAAAAAAAGTAACTAGTGGCTAGTCATCAATGTTTCTCTTTATTGTCTATGGTGTTGGTCCCAGGCACCACCAGAACGTGGGTTGTTCTAAAAGCACAGCTAAAGCACAGCTACAGGACACCCCTTCAGTCAAGCTAAATAGATGTCAAAGCGGGTAAAACCGCGCACCCCCTTTCCCACTTGGCTGCTGCCATCTTCCTCTCCCCTAACCCTGTGCTCCTGCTAACCTTGCCTCTGGATCACTGTACGGCCCCACAGCACCCACCTTCCCCGTGGAAGGCCTGGCACATCACGCGCATCCGATCTCAAGGAGGGCTGAGCAACACCTGCTCAGTCCCGCAGAAGCTGAGTGCTCAGAATCTCCCAGGAACAAGCCGTTAATAGAAGCAAATGGGCAAAACACTATCCTGACTGAACCCCCCCAACTCCTCCTTGAGCCCAAGGCTTCCCCTCCAGCAGCAATTTTCACTACGCACCAGCGAGTGAGCTGGCTGTGGTTAATATTGAAAAGCATAGCAGAACATAATCCAAAGTCTTCCAGTGTCTTGACATTGGGCAAAGTAATTTCCTAAACATACTGCAATTTAGTTATGTTTGCTTCCTCCTGAGAATCTCTCACTCGACTTCTGTGTCAACAACTTTGCCCCTATAAACCTAATAATTAAGATTTTTAGGTGATTCCTCCCTACCCCCCACCTTCCCTAGGCACTTAAAGCTTACCGTTTTCTTAATAAATAACCACACTAACTACACTGCATTAAATAAATCGTTGTATAGATGATGAAATAAAAACCCAAAAAGACAGCATGTCCATTGAAAACCTTGATCAATCTCAGGTTGTGCAATCTTGATCAAAGATTTCTGTCTCAACACAACATCAAACCTAAAATTACCCAAACGCACACAACCTATGCCCAGCTGAAGGGCTGCAAGCGCAGAGGTTCACTTCTTCAGAAGCCTTCCTCCAGCTTTTTTGTTTCACTAAAACACCAGTTCAAAATCTTTGCTTTGCAGAACTAAACCTTTATCTCAAACAAGATAACATTAGCTTCAAAAACATATTCTTTGAATATGCATGTGTTTTACTCAATCCACCACCATAATATGAAGATACACTTGCTGAAGCTACTCTGTTTCTGAGAAATCTTTACAGAGACAGTTTCATGCTGTTCCTATATTTACTGGATCTGGTATTTTCTAATAGACTATGCAGGGAAACTCAGTTTCTCTCCTAGAAAGTCTTTTCACTTCGTCTTGGGAACAAATGCAAAGAAGAAAATCATCCAATCAAGTCAGACACACTGTGCCCCAACAAGTGAAGATTGAACCCCCTTTTTCTACAGATTGCAAAGAAATCTCAGCACTTGACTCAGCTTTAGCAAAGCAGCCAAGAATTCTTCCTACCGTTAGATCCAGCCACATCACTTCCCTCAAGAATTCCGAACTTTTGGCTTCCCTGCTCGTGTTGCTCTGTGTAGTCATATGAATATTCTTTATATAGTTAAAAGCTTGCACTGCATCACATTATGATCGTTAAGATGAAGGAAGTCCTACTTTTGAGCTCCTACTCCAGCATTTCCCAGGTGAGAAGCAGAATTCCATGCACTGGATTTGGTAAGATGAGCGCATCTCAGGGCCCCGCAGCAGCAGGCTGAGCATCATGATCTGACACAACGCGGTCGCCGTCTACTTGGGAATCTGATGTTGCTGCAGGTGTTGGTGCTGAACAATTTCTGGACTGCCCAGAATCTGTTGGATTTTGGGGTTGTCTTGCTGAGCTGGCTGATGAAGCACTGCAATTCTCATTGATTTTCTAAAGAGAGGGGAAAGGATTGCATGCAAAAAGTAAGTATAAACACTCATGACCCTGTCCCCAATGGTATACCCCCCGATGCATTCAGGCATTTCTGGAAATTCACAAAGCGCTTACTTCGAATGCCCGCAACATAACAAATCAAACTTAAAGAAGCAAAGCAAAAGTAGTACATCCAGATGACACTAATAGCAAGCAGACAGTAGCTTACCTTCCATCTCTTTTCCTAACTGCACTTTCCCAAGAAGCATGCAAAAAACAAACTTGTTGTGTTTCAAAGGAAAAAAAAAACCACAATTAACTGGACTTTAAATGTTCAGACAAGATCATTATTTTGACCAAGCAATTCTGTAATTTTTTTTCATGCTCCTTAAATATAGCTTTCCTCAATAGTTCCCTCCCTCCCCAAGACACTGCTCAGACAGCAAGAACCACTTTTATATCAGCACTGTGTTTTTACAGGAAGAAAAGAATAATGAAGAGATCACGTGCCACAGAGATGCCACCAGGCACAAGCGCCTTTCTGCCCTCTTCACAATTCTCAGTGAAGCGGCTGGGTGGTGTCCAGCAGTGTTGGACAAGTCCCTCTCAGACACCGCACAACTGCAAAACATTCTTTTCTTGCCACGTTCATTGCGCAAGTTCTGTGCAACTGCTTTTCTCCAATTTCTCTTTTTAAAAGGGGACAGCTTACACTAACCAAGACCCTGAGGACATTTACCAATGGGAAACAGAGCGGTTTGTCTGGACAAATTACTTTGATGTCAGAGACTCAGTGATATCTTCAGCATCACTATAAAAAACATGTTCTTTGACTCGGGGAAGTTTAAAAAACCAACCAAACAAAACCCCAACCAACCTAAAGCAGACATGCCTGTAAATATCTTTTCAAGAATAAAGACAAATAAGAAAGGCAGGAGATCACTGACCAGGTGAAATTCCTACGCACTCCGCTCTGCTGATTCACACTCGTATCCCAAATTACCCATTTCTAAAGACAGCAATTGTGGAAAAAGCATTTCTGTGTTTATGCCTACCGGGTTCATAAGAAGGAACCTCACCCACTCCTTCCAGACAGGTAAACACAGTGGTTTTAACATTAACCATGCTGTTCTAAAATTTGCATTGACAGCATCTCCCTACTCTGCTTAAGCAGTATGATTCAGCTCCGTTCTGAAAGGCATGTCCAAAGCATTAGGTGGTAGTTCAAGATCCAAACCCATCCAATTACTGACAAAACTAAAGGTATTAAAAGGTATTTTGGGGGGAGGCTGGACAGAAGGGAAATGGTGTAAAGTAAGCACCAGCAAACAGACATTTTAAGTCATGGAATGGCTCTCATCTGGTGTAATTCTAGATGAAAAAAAAGAGATTAACTTTTTTGAACAGAAGGCTCTGTATCCCATCAGTAGTTGTCTGGAGCACCTATTTCTGCAACAATGTAGACGTTTGACAGAATCACCCAAGGAAGCAAAACTAAACAAAAATCATTTTACACTCTGCTAAGCAGCTGTGCATCTTCATGTTCAATTATCACCTTGCAAATTTTGCAAAATGCAGAACCTGCAGATTCCAACTAATATGAAAACAAAGGTAAACTTAAAGTTACCTTTAAATTCAAGTGTATCCAAGTCTGTAATACAGTCTCTTTCTATGTCTCTCCCTCTCCTCCCATCTTCAGGAAGCTAATACTTCCAAAAATAGTTATTCCTGATGTACTATACATAGAAAACAACTCTATTTCATGCAGTATTTCAACTACTGTTTCACAACTCCAAATTTATTACAAGCTGACAGAGAATACCTGCCAGGTACTAACAGATTTACACAGCTATAAAGGTTTTCAAGCAACCAAAAAATACATAAGAACTTCCTGTACACTAGAAGATTACCTGCAAAGGCTGATTCTCGGGAGTTGGATTGGTTTTGGATAGTTTAACCATCTCTTTTATCTGGTAGACAGCATAAGCTAAGGTGACCCAAGGAGAAGAGCTGATGCCCCAGGCAGGCTTGTTCACATCCTCTTGCTCTTCTTGGTGTTTAGTTTTCTTTAGAGGGAGTCTGGGCTCAGTCCGAGGCATGATATCTTCTGACTGCTGTTGTACAAGGTCAATAGTTGCTATGGGAACGGGACTGGAAGGCACTGGGATCCTTTCCGCCAGCATTGTCTTTTCTGAAGTTTAAAACAAAATAATCACTGGCAAAAGCCAACGAGCTTAAAAAAAATGTGAAGCAGACAATGAACACTAAGCGTTTCTTGCTTTCATAACATGGTTATCACTGTACTGAAAGCAGAACACTGGCACGAACAGCCAGGAGCAAGACACACCACAATCTAGTCAGGGAAACACGACGTGGATGTTGTCCTTACAAGCGAGGCTGTTCTGCAACTGCAGCAAGGTATTTCAGATGGCTGCATAAACAGGAGGGGCTAATGCGTATGAAGCGGTCCATTTGTCCCCAGCTAGCTATTAGAAATACATTTTTTCATGTCACATGTAAATTGAAAATAAGTCTTTTAGACCTGTAGCAAACTTTTGCCTTTGCGTAAAGCCTGCATCTCACAACTCACTCATACTCCTAACTAGACACTGGCTTCCCACAGCCTGCATCATCAGAACAGCCATTTCTGATCTTAAAGTTTCTAAACCTACTGATGTGACTTAAAGAAGTTGTTCTACATCTTCACCACTTTTATTTAAGAAACAAACCACCCCTCCATAGCTATTGAGATGAAGTTATGCAGTTAGTGACACTGGAGGTGACAAAATATCTGTTGCAGAGTTTCAGGTAAAGGAAGAAATCCTCCCAACAGATCTTTACATCTAAGGTCTTCTGATAATCTGAAATAGTTTTCACAACTGTCTCGAAATGCCACCCATAAAATGACTGTTGTGACCTAACACAATGTCTTACAATCTTGAAGACCCACAGTATTTATATATATACAAAAGAGATTGTTAGAAACTATTGGATATTTTAATAGCCGTTATGTTCTCTTTGAGTCTGTAAATAACATCATCTGAAAATTTTGAGATTTTTTTTCTGAATAGAAATATTTTACCAATTAAAAATATTTTTTTTAAATTTATAAAATAATATTTTGTTTACAGAGTCTTAGTCAGTACTGGATATTTTAAGCAATGGCTGGATGTTCTCTAGTAGTGAAGAATTGAAGCGACTAATCCTGCACACACTTGTCCACATGCTTAGTTTTATTCATCCAACTGGTCTTGTTGAATGCAACCTAGTTACTGCCATGCTTTATTTTAAGACACACACTCTTAAGATGGACAGTGTGTATTAAATGAAAACCAAAGGCTGAAACAAACTAAATAGAATAAGGCCACTAAGAACAAACTATTCTTTTGTAGGTTCACATGTAATTAACCAAAAGTTGATGGGAAACTGAAACAGCAAATATCCTTTTTGCCTTTCCATTTTTTGCCATTATAGTTTGAACAGAGGTGAAGAAAATTCTAGCAAAATAAATATTTGAACACTTCAGTACAGGCAACTTGATAACTAGTCAAGGACATTTTATTTAATATTCCAGCTAAAGAAAACTAACTTTCATTTCATACCCAAAGCTCACATTGGAAAGTAACATTTGGGTAAAAAGCAGATCAAAAATTCATGACTTCTCAGAATTTGCCACAGTTTTATTGTCTTTGTAAGGATTAGATCTATGCCAAATCCTTAACTTTGCACTAAGGATTTAATTTCTGGCTAGCCTTTATATTAATAAAGGCAGAGATTAAAAAGTTCAAGTTCCACCTGAGGGGAGATTTATCAAGTGTCAGAACAGAGCCGAGGCAGTTATAAAAGCTTCTGTCCTCTGCAGCCACCTCTACAATTTCTGGCTTGGACTGGTAGAGTGTGAGAGCCTGTAGTGGTCAAGGTGACCTTAAAGAACTGAGGCAATTGAAATTACTCACTTACAGCTGTTAAGACTAACCTAAGGGATTCCCAGAACAGAGAGAACATGCAGGTAGTAAAATATGTTACGCTTTCCTCCTATTGACCTCCAAGAACTCAATGTTGCCCTTCTACAGCAGGAGCACACCACTTCAATTTCTATCATTGCTCAGGAAAAAACCTGAAAACAAACTGTTTTGTCAAAATTTGAGTAAAGACACCAAATATGCAAAATTAAAGCTGCAGGGAGCAGCTTCAGAGATACAAAATTAGAGCTAGTGAAAAAAAGGTAATGTCTCAGTGACACAAATATTTACCTTCTTCTTCATCAGGAACCAACAGCCACTGGATCAGTGCAAATAGGAGAAGAATCACTAAACAAGCCATCCCTATTCCTCTGAATGTGGCAGCAGGACCTGTAATGAGATTTGTGTTTTGTTTTTTTTTACATTGAGAATCTACTTAATAAAATAATACAAGATGAGTCAGCACTATGCGGCACTTGGGTATGTATTGTCCCATGTAGACTCTTATTAGCTTGTTTTATTACATTTTCCTCCCCCAACACTTCTACAGGCTTTGCAAAGAATTTTTAACCAAGTAATTAGATTCTCATTTCTTCACTGAGTATCAACCTATTCTCTCAGAAAGGATTAATTCATCTTACTTAAGGATCAGGTTGGAGATTTGCTCACACAATACTAAAAGTATCTAGTCATAACATATTTAATCAATCTGTAACACTGACAGAACAAAGCCGTAAGCAACCTGGCCTGAATTCAGTACTAACCTTGCTTTGATCAGGGGCCTCCTAAGGTCCCTCCCAGCCTGAGCAGTTCTATGATTCCATGATTTATATGAAGTGTATTACTCTTTAAAACTTAACAATCCCTTAAGCGTAATTAAGTATAAAGCTGGTGGCTCAGTAAAACTGGAACTTCAATAAATAAAATAAAATTCTTCAATACAATTTTTGCTTACCAAAGTAATTGACCAAAACCCCTCCAACCATAGCCCCGCATCCTCTGCCCAGACCCAAGTGGAGACCTTGCAGGATTCCCTGGGCTGACGTTCTCAGCTCTGGAGGCACTGCCGCGCTAAGGTACGAAATACAAGCCGCCCATATAGCTGCATGCGTGACACCTAGAGAGATGAAACATTGTGAAGAGTACAGGGTCACGAGTGTACTAACACAACATCAGAGCAACCGCACTAATCAGCTGGAGCGTGCGTTGGGAGAAAACCAAAATCCTTTCACTGGCAAATGCCTGGGAAGTACAAATCTGCTTTTGGTAATGCAAGACTGGCAACCAAGCCAGAAGGAGACATGAATCCTTCTTCTGCAGAGTCTGTCAATAACTTTCTCCCTCTAAGATGACCTCACTTCTCTCCCTGAGACAAAGTCCCTAGGAAGACTAAATAAAGCACCTCAAAAGTCTCTCTGCCAGACTTCTCGTCCCTTCAAGAGTGACCCAGGACCTTTGAAATACGGTCCTGATTTCATAAGCTGCAGGCAATTAAAAGTGTTAATGCCTCTTAGCAGTCTCCTTACTGCCACAATGAAGGCACTGCAAAGGTCATAAAAGCCAAGCAGTATCAGAGATATCCATGCCATTTCAGAGGCAAGAATTAATTCCCTGCTGCCCTTCTCACTCCCCCCAACACCAACCCCCAAACAAACTCTTTCTGAACTCAACACCAACACACTCTGCATTTAGCACTGAACGGTCTGGACGGGAAAAGCACGCAAGCTTCTCCGGGTAGGCCAAAGATGCCGATTTTCACGCCTGCTGTTTAGAGGCAGAGTCAGCACGCCCTTCCTCCCGCTATGACAGCATCCTGCGTAGGCGCTGCCGCCGCCTCACGTTTCACCCACTCCCGCTCCGGGGACTGAGCGCAGCAGAGCTCCTCGCTGCTGTAAACAGCGGCCACGTTTCCAAGACAGCCCCAGCTCCCCAGCAGAGATTTTGGAAGTCTCTTTCTGGCGCGTGCCTTGTAGGTTCAGGGTCATGAGCCTTTTTTTCCCCTATCGCAGAAGGAAGGACAGCTAGGGGGAAAGACAGGGGATGACCATCAGCATGCAGAAACAGGCTGCAGGTGGAGCCCTCGTCCCTGAGCACCTGCTTGGTGGGTTTTGGGAGTGGGGAAGGACAGGACAGGAAAAGGCCGGGTTGGGGAGAAGTTGGAAAAACAAAACAGTTTTGTAGCTCATCACACGTTAAATAAGCCTGAACTATTTTGCCACCCTCAGATTGAGTGGGAATATTTTTTTTCTTATTTGAGAGGTATTAAAAATAGTCATCACAGCTCACCAATGCCTAAGCTCTGCTGCCTCGGTTTTAAAAAAATGTTGGCACGGCTGATGATTCAGTCAACGTGTTTCTGTCCTCTACACTTGACTTATTAATGAACAGTTGGACACTCAATAATTACTTAGGCATTTAGGTTGAAGACTTGTAAGAGCAAGAAAACACATGATTTTGTAACATACTCACAGAATAACTTGGATTTTCCTTAGCTGTAAAATGATAAATAGCACTGTGTGGAATTCATACAGTTCAGCTATAGACATGTTAGACATCCACGAGGCCAGACAATTAATTTTCCTTCCAAATCTATATAAAATTTTCTCAAGCTCTGGGTTTGTAAAGGCCACCTTTATACATTGCAGACCTGGTTTTGGTAATAGTACCTCATCTTTTTGAAAAAGAAAAGGCTTACATTAGGACGAGTGTATTTTACCTTACCATTTACAGTTTAAGGCTTTTAAAACTCACAGATTTTTCCACCCAAAAAGCTGAGAGTTTAAAAACTCACTGAATATCTACTTTTTCTTTTAATGCAGACCCAAGTATGCATTAAGAATAGCAACCAAGAACTGTCCCAGTAACAAAGCAAAGCTAATCTAATACAGATAATGTGGGGTTTGCTTTAGAAAGGATATAAATTAATATAAACATTCGGGTTTATCACCTATTAAAGAGTAAGCAAAGTTTTAAAGCCAGGCAAATCAAAAACATATCAGAAGTTATTTGAACCGTGAAGCACAATACTGCAGTTTTTGTTTGAAAACAAAAGGCCATAACTTAACCAACAGGTTCCTGGATGTTTTCACCTTTACCAGGCCATCCAGATAGAACATGGTGTTCCCAGTTCTTCTGAAAGCAGAACCATACCTTTAAACCAGCTTATTTCACTTGCCTTTAAAGGTACAGGCTTTTTTTTTTTTTCTTTTAGTATGTGTACACTACTAATGTGATTTTTATTGTAGTTAGTTATACAACAAGGGACTATTTGGAACAGGTTTCTGGTGTGGATTACTGCTAACCAAATTCTATTAAAAAGAAGTTGTTATATATAAATAGTGACATTATTTGCTAAAACCACTAACCACCGTTTTACCATCTGGACTATAGTTCCAAGCAGTGTAACAACCCTAATGTTATGCTTAGAATAACAATGTTTAGCAAACTTAGGATAATTTGCATATAAACCAAGAGTTGAAGACTTGGGGAGCCAAATTTATTTCAAGAGAGATATATCCTAGTTATTGCCAGTTAAAGACACAAGCTTTTTGCTCTCTAGACATAAATCATGCTGCTGGAGCATCAGTAGGAGTCACTTCTTAGAACAGTACTTGTTTTGGAGTTTGTTGGATAACTGCCAAGAGAAAATAACTAATTTTCAGGTTATCAATGTATTTTTGTAATTTAGAAAATTCCTGTTATGCAAATTGGTGAGCTACCATAGCTGTTACCAGAGAATTTGGACCATTGCTTTGGAACAGTAAGTTGCAGCTAACTAGCATATCAAAACTTAATCTGTTAAGTGCAAATGACCAAGACTGCTCGCATGTTTGCAGACTGATGACATACATATACACTATACGCATTTGCCTATGAGGATGTCTCGAAATTTTCAGTTATTAAAGATTCAGCCCAAGCTGTTATTTTCATACACTGCATGTACAAGTCAATACAGCATACAAATTCAAAACTCTAAATTAAGAAGCGAATTTAAAACTCTTCATTCACTCCTTTGAGAGTGCAATATACTTCAGAGTCCTCCCCATCCCAGTTACAGACAGCAACCGAAACACAGCATGGTTCTTATTACTGTCAATAGATGCAGTTTGCAGAGTCATCCTCCAGGAATCTCTCCATGCCCTTCAGCACAGCACATGGGGATAATCCCTCTTCTATTGCAGAAACGTATTAAAAAGAAAAAATAAATTCTTTACAAAAGTCAGCTGAAACTGTTGTTGGCCTTAAAAATCTCTCCAGCTGACAAAGTTGAATTTACATAGAATTTGACAGCTTCCTGGAAAGTTATGTACAATCATAACAAGGGCTTCACCAAAGGATTTAAAAGACCTATCAAGCTGATGCAGTCACGTGGCCCACATGGTACCCACACGCTCTGCACAACCTCCTCTTTTTTGTTTGTTTGTTTTTAAATACTCCTAATCCTTAACTATGCAAAGCAGCTACAAACTCACTTAACAAAAATAACTCACTTAACCAAACCTCACCAAATTTCATTAAGGTGCCACCTCTTATCCCTACCAACTGATTCAGCGGATGTGTAGGAAAGAAAGCAGGATTAGGTAACTGCTGCAAAAGAAATAACAGATCAAGAGGAGAGTAAAACTGCTAAGAGTGAGGAGGGGAAAAGAATAAAGGGGGGGGCGGAACACTCAGCTTACTGAAAACGAATGAGATTACTGGAATGTAACAAATGTAGTGGCAGTAATTAGACACACATATAGTGTACCTATGGGCTTCATGGACACCAATAAACCATGTTAGATGCAGGCTGAAAAGTGCACGTAGAACACAAAGACGCTTGCAGGGGCGGGGGGTGTGGGTGTGTGGGGGTGTTTTGCTCTGTTTTTAACTTTCTCATTTGCTGACTATAAATAACAGCAAACAGCAGATTAACCCAAGTGTACATGATTCAGCAGTGGCTAGAGAAAGTCTGGCAGATAAATTTATGGGAAAGTATTGTTTTGAAGGTCCTTAGTTTTTACTTTACATCTCAATTACTCAAGATTACACCACACAAAAAACCCCCACCAAAAAGAGCTCCCTCACAGACTTGCTGCAAAAGCAAACCTATGTATTAAGCAATTCATATTGAAATTTCAGCAGAATAAAAACAAGATTCAAAGTAAAAGAAACTTCTTTCTCAGCCACGACTACAGGGTGCTTCCATGCACAAACTTATGGCTGTATTGTTGAGACACAAGGTTTTTTTCCTCTATTTTGAGTTGAGGTGTCTTTGAAACAGGATTACCTAGAAGGTAATATCCAAAGCTTCGTATTCATCATTTGTTCTCCCTAGATATTTAAGCAGACAAGGGTATAACGCCCACGTAGAAGGGCCGGAGGGAGGATCCAGGGAGCTACAGGCCTGTCAGCCTGACCTCAGTGAGGGGGAAGGTCATGGAGCAGATCATCTTGAGTGCCATCACACAGCACATCCAGGACAACCAGAAAATCAGGCCCAGTCAACATGAGTTTATGAAACGCAGATCCTGCTTGAACCAACCTGATCTCCCTCTATGACAAGGTGACCCACTTAGTGGATGAGGGAAAGGCTGTGGATGTTGTCTTCCTGGACTTCAGTAAGGCCTCTGACACCATTTGCCCACAGCATTCTCCTGGAGAAACTGGCTGCTCAAGGCTTGGACAAGGCATGCTCTTTGATGGGTAAAAAACTGGCTGGATGGCTGGGCCCAAAGGGTGGTGCTGAACAAAGTTAAATCCAGTTGGCGGCCGGTCACAAGTGGTGTTCCCCAAAGCTCAGTATTGGGCCCAGTTCTGGTTAACATCTTTATCAATGATCTGGACAAGGGGATTGAGTGCACCCTCAGCAAGTTTGCAGATGACACTAAGCTGAGTGGCAGTGTTGATCTGCTGGAGGATAGGAAGGCTCCACAGAGGGACCTGGACAGGCTGGATCAATGGGCCAAGGCCAACTGCATGAGGTTCAACAAGGCCAAGTGCCAGGTCCTGCACCTGGGTCACAACAACCCCATGCAACACTACAGGCTTGGGAATGAGCGGCTGGAAAGCTGCCTGGCAGAAAAGGACGTGGGGCTGTTGGTTGACAGCTGACTGAACATGAGCCAGCAGTGTGCACAGGTGGCCAAGAAGGCCAACAGCATCCTGGCTTGTATCAGAAATAGCATGACCAGCAGGACCAGGCAAGTCATCCCTCCCCTGTACTCTACATTGGTGGGGCTGCACCTCAAATATAGGGTTCTGGTTTGGGCCCCTCACTACAAGAAGGACATTGAGGTGCTGGAGCGTGTCCAGAGAAGGTCAATGAAGCTGGTGAGGGGTCTGGAGCACAAGTCTGATGAGGAACAGCTGAGGTAAGTGGGGTTGTTTAACCTGGAGAAGAGGAGGCTGAGGGGAGACCTTATTGCCCTCTGCAACTCCCTGAAAGGAGGGTGTAGCGACGTGGGGGTTGGTCTCTTCTCCGAAGTAACAAGCAACAGAATGAGAGGAGACAGCTTCAAGTTGCACCAGGGGACACTTAGATGGGATATTAGGAAAAATTTCTTCACTGAAAGGGTTATCAGGCACTGGAACGGGCTGCCCAGGGAAGTGGTTGAGTCACCATCCCCGGAGGTATTTGAAAGACAGGTAGATGAAGTGCTTAGAGACATGGTTTAGTAGTGGACAGGTATGGTTGGACTTGATTATCTTAAAGGTCTTTTCCAACCAAATGATTCTATGATAACGCATATGCATTCTTCAGGTTCTTTGCAACATTTTCGTATTTTAACATTTGATATGAACAATGAAGTATCAATTCAATAGTTGTGGTTCAGGGTTTTTTTAAAAACAAAATTCACGTTGTGGCAGTTTTAGTACAATAAACTGTTCTTGTTAGCAGTGAGGGAAGGAGCCAGGACACAAACAGATTTCTTTCTACACATATGTAGAGATCTACACAGCATTCTCCAATGGCATTTTATAACTCAAGTTAAAATCTACCTTACAAAGACTTCTGTTAATATAGTAGACAAAGTTAATGCAAATTCAAATAGAAAATTTTCCACCGGTTATACTTAGAAGTTTTATTCTTCTAAGTAGCGTTGTATAAAGCCAAAATACTGCCTTTAACAAAGATTGTACAATTATTTTTAAAGGCAGGAAGAACATTTTCTGCATTTCAAGTAATCATTCTCTTCCAAGCTTGTAAACCCAAATACTTCAGTATTCTTCACATACTGAAGAAAGTAAAACAGTTTAAATTTTTCCTGGTTTTGAGAAGTGGTACCCACTACAAAGACATGACAAAACCATCGTAAAATTTCAGTTAGAACAATTTATACTTCAGCATTGCAATGAAGGCCTTACAGACTTCTTTCAAAACACATCTTGAAAACTGGGCTCAAATTACTTTTCATAGACCACACCTCTGTCCTTCTAATTAAATTAGTTAAAGGGCAAGTATCTTAAGCTCTATTAGCACAAAACTGTTGAAATAAATGCCTCTCTAGCTATTAAAAAAAGAAAATTCTACAGTCTAAAGGTACTGATCAAACAATACCACTGATAAACTATAAAATATCTTAACAGAGACAGAATGACCCAGACTATGTCGTTCTTTTTTTTTTTTTTAATGGCATCCTTTAAGAACCATGACCTTTTGCATTTAATTAAGTTGTATTTACCACCAAACAGGATTTGCAGTAGGTGTGTAACCAGCTCATGCTTCTGTCTCTTTGTTTAGTTAAAGGGTGTGTTGGTCTTGCACAGTTCTGTTTGAATAAACAGAGAACGGTGCACAATCAAATGCAAACCCACCCTTTTGACGTCAAGTATTTCCCAGGATAAACAGTAATGTTTTATGAACCTGGATATTCTGGGATATTTGTGGTCAAAAAAATAGAGAAGTACCAGATTTTTACTTATTCACAGTTCACTTGAAAACAAGATAAACGTAAGCACCTGATGTTACACTGGAAGGGCATTACTGCACTGTCTTACCTTGAAGTACTTCCATCGGAAGAACAGTCCAGGCGTTTTCCAGATAAGAGATGTAAATGTATCGAGCTGTATTACAGGCAAGACCAATATAAAGCACTCTAAAGGAAGTAAGGGAAAGAGAAGTCAGCATAGTTTGCACTTTCCTTTTTTGGTATATTATAATATACCTTACTGCTTCAGAAATCATTTGCACGTGCACAAACAGTTTGCCAGTCTAAAACATTTGCTCAACACAAAATACATGCTGTAAGTCCTGCACCCAAACACAAGCTCTCCTCTTGCCCACTCCAAACACGTATTCAAACCAAGGCTAAGGTTAAGACTCTCTTGAAAATCCTAACGGGGGCGGGGGGTGGGTGGGGGTAGGAATGGAATCAAAGGGTCCACTGAGCTTTTAACGAAGCTCTGTAGTTCCATGGCACACTTTACACAGGACTGTATTTCAGAAAGACCATTTCTAAGCACATTCAACATCCCTTCCAAACAATCTTATTTCCTAATCATTCCGAGATTCATTCTTCCATTTTAATGTAAGCCTGGTGCAGGTTTGTATTAGATGAATTAATTTTACCCCAATTAATGTAAGTTTATAGTCCCAGTATCTGCAAACTGCTCAGAACCACTCTAAAAACACATCCCACAGAAGCAATATGGTTTATAACAACATGCCTCAGGATAAAACTTAACAATCCTGTTGAAAAGCAGCAGATGCTGCATCTCAGAAGAGAAAAAAAGCTCTTATAATGGTTTTTAAACAATGAAGCACAAAGACTATTTGTGCAGTGCATTTCCCATTGCATGTTAAACCTGACAGCTTTTCCCTTCCAGTTTTCAGATTTAGCTTAGCTTACCACCGGGGTGCTTATTCATTTTTAGATGGATCTTAGGAAACAAAGACTTAATTCAAAACATGTTTTTAGCTTGAGAAAATATGCTATTGCAACCTTTAAAGATTTTTTTCAGGGACAAGGATTATTTATTGTCCAAGCGCAGCTTCTTGGTTGACCCCTGGTTTGGCACAAGTGAAATAAATGCAATTGATAATTAAGGTGTAAGCACTGACACTGTGAAAGGGCTCATTATTCCTTGTGCTGCTTTTTTAGTTAGTTATTCTACAAAAGCACACCAAAGTTTAATTAAATGGTATGTAGCCACTGAAAAATCTAGTGAGATGCAATCATAGAAATGCAGCATCTTGTTAGCATTTGAGGTCTCCAAATATACACGTTGACAGCTAAAATACCACTACTGTAGTTTTCATCATGTCAGTGCCATCAAAACACATTCAAGATGATGAAGACAGGTCTGTGCATTTCACAACAACATGGATTTACAAAGACAATATATTTTACTCTCAGCAAATTGGGCATGCTTGCAGGAAGCTCCCCCCACCAAATCACCCATCAGACCAAGCTGTGTTGCTTTCAGATACAGGTACAGTCCACTAACATAGCTGGTTTAAGCTGCCTTCAGGCAACACAAGCCCAAGCATTCACTGAAGAAAACATGGGAAGCCATGAAAAAGTTTGGTATTATACAATAAAGAGAACAAACCTGTTCCTTGCACCATGCATCATAAATTTCATCTACCCCTTTAATTAATGCCCTCTGTTGCAAACAAATAACTTCATTCCTTTCATAGCCACAACTTAATGTAATTCTTATGTACAGTCACATTTCTGAAGTATATTAGGACACGTTTGCCACAAAAGGTAAGCAAACATACAAGGTCTGCAGGCTCCTTTCTTCATTCCCCCACTAGTAAGGCCCAGGGTGATGCACACTCTTGGGGATACAAAGGAATTGCCTCACCATATACTTGTTTTTCCTCATCAGCAGTACAGATGCACCTAGCTCTGTTTAGGACCAGTTCTTGCCAGCTTAATTTCACTTTTGTCGAGCAAAAACTTTGCCTGTGCACCAAGAACTTTTGTCCCATCTCAGCTGTTTCCTATCACACCCAGACCCGTGATGTGAGGAGGTCTCCTGCTTCGTAGTTTTTCCATCCTCACTAACACACTTGGCTACCTGTGCTTCTCTGTCATGTTACACTTGCAGAAAGATTTGGATTCAGAGTTTAAAAGCAGCAATTTGGTCAGGTTCTACCTTTTAATTTTTTTGACCATGTACAGAGTTTTAGATAAATTACAGTTCATGAGGATTTCTATAATTATGCTTCTGGAGGGGTACGTCACACAAGAACTTTTTTGTATTTACAGAGTCTTTTAAAAAAATGTATTTATAATAATCACTTAGGCTCTTTATCAGGCCTAAATGAATAATGTAAACATGTTCCTTATCAACCCTATATACAGTACCCACAGAGACACCATATTCAATTTACAGGTTAAACACTTAAAGCACTGAATCTATATTTACGTTAAGGAGACTAACCTGTTTACAGCCATGACTACCAGTCTCTGCTTCCTATAAAAACTCACATGCTGGAATTATGGTCAGACAAACATGTTCACGCTTAACCTCAAGTAGGAAGTTATTTTCAGAGATTAACATCACCTTCCTAAACTCAGTGGCAGCTATGAGTGCTTCTACACAGGATACCATTCATCAATGGTGTCTAAATATTTGATAGCCAGTTTTGTACACTTTTCCATCGCAATATACTCTCAAAGAACTTATGGCCTTCACCACACTTTCTCATGACTCTATTTCTTTTTAACTCTTTAGTTTACTTCTAAATGAAAATATACTCTGTGATCTCTCAGAAGGTGGCTGGAGGAGGCAAGGTAAAAGATACCTCCTAACATCTGCAATATTCCCTCCCCTCGTAAATGTGTACTACCACAGAACAGCTTTCTAGCTGAACTGATCACTGTCACTACTCCAGATTCATCTAGTGACCTGCTATGCACATTGTCAGAAACACTAGCAGCACATAAAACATAGCACACATGCAGTGCACATGTGTGTGAACAGTAAAGCTACTGAAGTCAGAAATCAGGCATTTTAATCAGCATACATTTAGTATGGTCATACTTAAAACGCTTGGACAGTAATTTAAGTATTAATTAAAAAAAACCCTGTGAAAACAGAATAGGCTTCAAAATGTAAGGATCTTGTATGCCAACACATACAATGGTAGAAACAGAAAGCTTTACAAGGCTAGAAAAAGAAAACTGAGCTTCTATCTGACAAGGGTGTAAAGCCTGTTTTCCTGTAGTTCTACAAAGGACAGTCAACAGCATTTCTTCCTGCTACTGTGGCAGTGCATGCAATTCCGGTACTCACACCGGCCTTCAAAGAATTAGGACAGGAAGGACTGAACGATGATGTTTAAATAAATACTGCAGAAAGACCATCTACATTTAGGAGTCTAACAACACAGAAGAAAGAGTGAAAATACCCTTTTTAAACATTTTTTTAAAAAATATTAGTGACAGAAGTTAATGGAAGGCGAGACAACTTCAGCACTGAAGGCATCTTACCAAAAAGAGATGTCAAGCCACCTTCCCTCTAACCATGAAATACCCTGTGAAATAGTCACAGCTAGCTGTGGATTAAGAGGTACTTTATCTTATTTCATACAAGACCTTACGCCAGAATTCCCATAAACATCTAACTGCTTATATGCCAAAACAGTAAACAAGGAATTTTCAGCTATTTAAATATATATATATATATAAATAAATACCGATCCCAAATACTTCTGGCTAAGACAGTTCCAAGAAGGATATATAGTTGGAGGCTGTTGGTTCTTATTAATGGGAGAAAGAATATTTGTACTATTAGACACCAGACATATTCAGAACTATCAAAGAACATGAGCTATGAACTCCTATACATTCCTCTTTTAATAAAACAAGTTTGCCTCCTCTTGAACAAACCATGCATTATACAAAGTTCAAAAGGCAACCAGAAGGACATACATCTCATAAACCGTGATGACTAAATACAAGTAAGCATTAGATAACATTAAAATATGACTAGTATGTATTTCCCAGGTGTAGGTATAAAGAATGTTGTTTCACTGCAAATAGGAGCTAGTGTTTTAACAACTTAATCTTGATCCAGTCTTGGCTTCGTAGTCTTAGCAGTGGAAAGAAGAAGAAAAAAAAAAAAAAAAGAGTTAATCCTGTACATTATCTTTCTTTTCACTGGCCAATGCTCCCATCCCCTTCTATTTCATCTTATTCACAAGCCTACCATTCTTTTGGTTTTTGTTCTTTCTCTATTTGAAGTCTAAGCCTGAATTTTGTACTATAATATACATGAAAGAGCATAGCCAAGCTATCTTTAGCTATCAAGACTGTGATCTGTTCTCACCACTCCTCCATCATATCCTTCCTCCAGCCTTTGCATGCAAGGTGTCGTATTTTCTCATACTAATTATTGTCAAATTCAGAGATGAAAAGACTGACTCAAAGTAAAGAGATCCTCCTCAGTTTAAAGGAAGATAAAAACATATCTTTTAAGTAATCTCTCAAATTACTGGGCTAAGCATCAAATTTTTAGTAGAGGTCAAATGAATCAAAAAATTCATCCCAATAAAAGCAAAACAAAAGAACCCGAAGAGCAAAACCACAGAACAGAATGCACAAAAAGAACAGTCCAGACAGCTTAAAAAAATACTTAACATCACAATGACTGTATGATTATAAACAGGGAATTTGGAAAAGACATGATGCTAACAGCACACAGAGCTCTGTGCTCAGTTGCACAGAGTACCTGAGTAAATACAAAAAAAACCTTTATGACTTCATTAACTCAGGTTCCCCCCCCCCCATCTTTCCTCCCCCGAGCTTTTTGAAAGAAGAGTGAAAGGGTTTAGAATACACAGAAATTAAGTCAACTGTGAATTTAGAGGAAAACAATGTTCATGAACATGCTGGAAGTAATCAGTTTTGCTTACACAAGGCAAAAACTATGGGAGAAGCCCTGCACAGCCATCTCACTTCAGTAGCAACCACACACAGTTGCATCTGAAGGAAGAGAGCAAGGAACGGAACTGGTAAGCGACACTACCAGGCTGCAACCTCATTCTGCCAACACCCACAGTCTGATTACGAGGGCATGTGCACAGGAGGTGCTCACCTCCCTTTTTCGTGTCATCTTCCTCTCTCCTCAGCATGCAAGTGACAACTTTCCAGGCTACTGTGGGGGCAAAGAGCTTCGCCACAAGGAGAAGCAGGCTAAAGCAGGTTTCCAGAATGCTGCTACTCGTCAGGAAAAGAACTGTAAAATTAATGGTATTTGTATGTCAAAACAGACAATCCTTGAGTGGGTGGCGATTTGTAAAGATCTCTAACAGAGCTTTGCATCAGTGAACTAGGATGTCTTCTGGAACCGTCTGTAAAAGGTTACGGTGCCAGGCATAATGCACCAACATGCAACTAAAATGCAAAGGAAGCATTTCAGAGCTTTTTAAACTCCTACAATAATAATAAAAAACTCCATCAGGCAAGCTATGTAACTGAGAAGGACTTGGAATTTTATAGGATTTTATAGGATAAAAGGATTAACTTGAATGTCACTTTGTAACACAAGGCTAGGCCTGAAATTCAACATTTCTTGTACAGCTCTTTAGTGATTGCTAACATCTTACCTGATATGACCAACCAATTCAATCAATTTGTGGCTGAAGAAGTAGGCCGTCAGCTCAGACACGTGACTGAGCACAGAACAAACTCCAAAAAGAGTGGTGGTGCCATTCAGGTCTTCCAAGTGCCAGTAAAGAAAGGTGAACACAAAGCCATATCCAAACCCCATGAACCATGCCACAAAGAGCACGGAGCCGTACTGGATACTACACAGCAGTTTTATCAAGTCCCAAAAACTGAATGACTGCGACTGGCTCATACTGGTAGGAGTGTTATCGGAGGATTCGTTGGAGGCACTTCTGTCTACCTGTGAGATTTCTACCTCTTTTCTCTTATTTTCGTCTTGCTTGAAGTGAGCATAATGAAATCGAAACTGGGTGGCCACAATTAATGCCATTGTCATCAGAACACCAAAAACGATGAAAACTATCCTGTAGTTCTTGTACTCAGGAGCTTTACATCCTTGACCTTCAATGCCAACTTCTGTACGGGTATAGTCAATGCCAATTCCCACAGAGAGCATGGCCAGCCCCCAGCCCAGAGACCCCCACATACGCTGCAAGCCATATCGGTCCCTGTGTTTGCCAAGGTACTGCAGTGTTACAGTGTCCACAATAGTAACAGAGGAAGCACTGAAAAATTCTCCTATTATGACAACCAGCAGAATGAGTAGAAAGATGGCTTCTACTTCTTGTTGATCATAAACGAGCACAGCTTGGTCAGAAGGCATTGGCTTTGTGGTGGTGACAGCTGAGGTGGTACTCGGAGTTGCGTTCCCTGGTGAGACTGGGCTAGTGGTGGTGTTTTTCAAAATAAAATGGGTACTGTTTTCCAAGACAAACTCCACATCATTGCTCTGCGTAGGTAACAGGAATGTTATTTCAGGATTAGCTGTTCCTGTTGTTTCCAAAGCGACTGAACTGGAAGTGAGCAGGTCTCTCTTCCCACGAACTTTCGGGGATGCAGTACTCACTGTCATTAGCGGAGAAGACATCGAGGCGTTTTGCGAAACTGTTGTTAAAAGGCTGCTTGCATTGGTGGGATGTGCTGGGGGAAGACCCTTTGGTATGCATCTTAAGGTGGCTGGTCTAACAAATCCAATCCCCAGGTTAAATAAAACCCAGCATAAAAGCGAAAAGAGGAGGACTATCTTCCCTTTCTTGAAGCGATCTGCCACCACTCCCCAGAAGGGAGCACTGCAAAACTCAATAAAGTATCTGATGCCCACCAGAAGTCCACTCTGACTGGGTGACATACCCAGCTGCTTGTAATACACAGGCAGCAAGGGGTAGAGCGAGCCATATGCAGAATAGAAGAAAAAATAAAAGACCTTTGAGATCAGAAGATCATTGTTTATTTTGACACAGTGCTTCTCTAACCAATCTAGCTCTTCATCTGGGACAGCGGTTGTCTCCATTGAAGGGGACTCATTCTGGGGTGGCAAGTCTTGATCCTTGGAAATACCATTGAAAGGATCAGCAAGCACATACTTTCTCTTCTGTTCTTCTTCGTCGTCGGTTAGAATGGCAACCTTATCATCAGCTGCCATGGTTTACCACAAGCATCCAATATCTGATGCGCTCTCAAGGAACTAGGTCTACCCTGTGAACAAATAAAACATAACATGGTTAAGGTATCACATGAGAACAGACCTGCAACGCCAGTTATCAAGGACTAAATGGCTTTTTTTTTGAAAGTGACATTCTTATGTCACTGCAATAAATGCAGTATCAGGGTGGGAAAGGCCATTTGTCTAGACTATTGGTACATGGCAGCATCAATAAAAATGTAGTTTATGACCAATTCTGTGAAGTTGTCCCAACAGTAGCTTTAATATTGCACAATAAGACTTCTTTCATGTTTAGGACAGAGAATAATTTATATTCAAAGTTACTGTGGCAATTAAGTGCTAGCATTTGCAAGACTTTTCTTTCAAGTTGCCTTTTCTCCCCCAAGGCTAACTGCTTTATTTCCAGTATTCCCTGCTATACCAGAGGATAGCCATGATTTTGGAATTAAATAATGCAGCCACATATATATATATATATATATATATATATATGGGGGGTTTTAAGTATCAAAACAAATTATTATCCAAAGCCTCTTGATGGCCTTCAAAAGGTTCATCAATCTCCTCTTGAAATGTGATTTTCTAAGCACTCCACAATCACAGCAAAAATTCGCAGGAGGTTTCAGCTTCTAGGCTGAATGCAAGAGAGGTGGGAATTAGGATGGGGCTTTAAGATTAGAACAAGGGGCCCTCAAAATTAGGATAACAACCTCAAAGGCATCAAAGATCAAGGAGCAAAGAAACACAGGGATAGAAAGTAAGTACAGGCCCTACAATGATCTCTTCAAGTCAAATTCTGAAATTGAAGAAAAGTGGACTGGGAGATAACTGTACTGTGGCTGCCCACACTGATGCTTTGCAGAAGTAAAAGACTGCAAAACTGACAAGCAACACTTAAAAATAAATTCACCACTATTTAGACTTCAATTGACCAACCAGCTTTCACATTTAAAAACAACAAACTATTCTAATAAGCTAGGCTAGCTAACAGAAGCTTTCCTTTCAAGGAATGAAAAACAAAAGCTCTGCCAGCAGGCTGACTGCTCAAAATCATTATATTAGGCAACTATTTTGCTATATTAATACCTGTAAATTTAACCTAGGAATATTAGCTCATCTTCATTGAGAAAGTTGAACACTGTTGAAAGTTGAATGTTCATTATGAGAAAGTTGAACATTTAATATATTTTAGTTTTGTCACCCCTTTGGTGTTTGCTATCACACAGGAACCTTTTCAAGGATCAGTATTTGAAGAGAGCATTTTATTCAAGAAGAACCTGAAATTTCTCTAAGAGAATTTATGACCGGGAATATCTTCTCTAGGAACTGAAGTATTTTTTTGCAGGTCTGCACTTTATTCCCACTAGAAGAGCTCCAATGAAATCACAGTCTTTCAAAACCCAACTGAAAGCTCGGTATCATCCCCTTACAATTAGTCATGCATTGATATATCCAGTGCCTTTACATTCTTTTATTCAGAATGTATTTAAATACTGGCAATGGATTTGCAAACCAACACAAGAAAAGAGACTCTAACATTCACAAGTATGTTAAATGAATTGATCTTACTGACCCAGCATACACATTAACAGCTGACAGAACAAGACATGGATACTTCTAAAAACAATAGCCCGTTAAAATAATCTAAACCTTACACAGTTCAGTGATAGACAAGTCTAAAATACCGTTATTAAAATCCCAAACACTCACGAGGTTTGTGTGTGTTTTTCACTTTTAAATGTCATTTCTATGGGATACTATCTTCGAGGATCTCTGGCTTCACCTAGGGAGAAAAGGTTGCATAAAAGTCTTGGAACCTTACATATTCATGTATTCAAGGCCAGAAGTTAATAAAAGCAATGTCAGCGCATACACACAGACTGCTTTTTTCTCCAGTTTCTTCAGACACAATCAGATTAAAAAAAAATATTTCAAGTGTCAAAAGATTACAAAAAGTCCTAATTTTCAAGTGTCACAAGATTAGAAAAAAGTCCTAATTAAGTTGTTAGAATAGTCAAATGTGAAAACACATTTTCTTGCTCTTACCTGCTTCCATCAAAAGCCACATGAACCAAAAACCATCTGCTGTTTAGTTAGCTCCTGCAATTTTTGGTTTAGCCAGCCACCTTCATCTGACAGTTGGAAGGACTATGGGTTTTTTGCCCATGCATTTTCTCATTTTTGGCTTCTATATCCACAAAACAAGTCCTTCTAATGAGTAAACTAGATCAGGCATCATCTGTGCTTTTATCTTCCTTACTCCTCCCCTTGTTTTGACAACAAAGACTCCAGAACTTGAGCAGGGCCCCACTTATGTCAAGGGGACGTAACTGAGGTTTCAGTGTTGTTCCTGCATCCTACCAAAACCAGTATATGCTCATCTATTCACAGCAACTTGCTTACTAGCTCTATCAGAGCTTGACAGCACTTAATTTTGAAGAACAAATTTACCTCTCCTGTCCCCATGACTTGACAAGACAGCACTCACATTTTAACTGCTTGGGTAACAGGACAACTTCTTTGCCAGTATGAATTGCAATTATCCCGCAATTAAACAACGCAGCCATATTCCTTACCCTTACATATGAGCTCCAAATCATCTGATTTCAAGTAAATTATACCAAAGGCTTTTAGAGAAATTAGTATTCAATCTTTTCAAATTCAGTTTCCCTTGTCTATTGGAATGGGACTTCAGTTTTGTATGTTGTATGAATAGTGGGTATCTTAAGAATGGTTATACAGCTAATCTTTAAACACTTGAGTTGCCGCATCTTCTTCCCCTCTCCATAACTTATTATCTGCCCCAGCATCCATCTTCTTCTAACCCACTGTGTGCAAGGATTAATCCAAAAGATACACTCCTAGTATTTTGACTAGAACATCTTGGGTAAGAACGCTATGAAAAGTATATTTCATAATAATGTCAGTAAATATTTTCACACCCTGAGAGTGTTTCATTGAATATTATTAATAACACAGAATATACTCTTCAGAAATATAACATCATCAAGACTAGTAGAAGCCATATGGCATTCTTTAATGTTTTGATCACTAGTTTATTTCAGTCAGGTTTTTGAAAGTGATTCTATTTAGCAATTTTTTAAATTCTAAAAATAAATGACTGAAGATGAGAACAGCAACGAAGTGGTATTGTTACTGAAAAATCTACAAAAAACTTAATAATCTATGGGGCTTTCCTTCTACTGACAAAAAAGCCATGCCAGTCAGGGATTGAATGTGCAGCAAATAAAACAGATGGAAAACCAACGTACTTCTAAGTGAGAAGAGACTAGTTACCTACTGGTTATTTTAAGCATAGCCTTCAAATACTGTATCTTCCCTTCGCGAAAACGTTTTCTGATCCACAAGATAGTAGGAGGATAGAAGACAGCACTACCAGCAACTTTAAAATAAACAATAGATATTAATGGGTAAGGAAGAAAGGTTCAGAGGGTGAAGAGAATGGATCAGTGTGAATATAAATTTTAACTTGTCTGAAGCAGAACAGAGCACACAGTTTTGGTAGAGGTCTGTTGAATGTCATCAGTCCAGCCAGGACAAGTGAGACCAGAGAGGTTGCAGAGCAGTAACATCCCTCAGAAAAACAGGAGTAGCAGTTTTGAAGCCATCTTCCCTAACCTTGGGTAAGTGCACAAACACAGAACAAAGCCCTAACACGCAAATTGCAAGAAACGTCTGCAAAGATACTGAGAAAGCCCCACAAAGTGAAAGGGAAGAGGCGTAGCAAGGGGACAGCACAGCAGATGTACATCACAAGAAAGCACCTTGGTCCACCGACAGACAAACAAGGTTTTGTCTTCCCACAGGTTTATGTTTCCAAACCACTCAGAACGGGGAACTGAGCCTTTGTTCCCTCATCATCCCATCACCCTTGACATGGCTACCACTGAAAAAGACTTCATTAAAATCTGAACTGCTCATTTCCCCCACAATCCACGATCCTATCGTGCAGGCCCAGGAGTCCCTTGCTCACAGCTGCACAGGAAGCTTGCGGCCGACCCAGCCATCTCAGACTGAGGATTACTCTGCAAGATCACTCGTGCTCTGAGCCTGTTTACGCACAAGTGCATGTGCTTCTTTTCAGATATAAAGAATATACTTGTTAACCACAAGACTATTCTTCTGTCAAGCTTTGCACAGATAGGATTATTTTTTTTATGCAAGTACTAGGGTCTACTATTTTTCCCTAGGCTTCCTAATACAGATTGCCCCCTGGTCTATACCTATTCTTCCAGCAAGTCAAAATCCACTTTCAAACCCTTACACCTACGACACGTCTTTCATCCAGTCATCTTCTGCAAACAGCTACAGCAACTTTCCTGCAGGCTTGTACCTTTGAGCAACTATCTGACGAACAGAGGAAAAACCATCTGTCCCAAGGAACTCAGAGATGACAAAGGCAACGGTCATTTTAATGACTGTAACGAGGCTCTTTGGCAGGTAGGTGGAAAGAGGCAAATATGGGTATTCTGCATTTAGTTAAGTATGTTCTTGGCATTCTTGCCTTTTTTATTTCTTGTATCGATCCTCATTTAATCTAGCTTTCCTAATAATGCAGAGGATTCCAAGATCAGAAAGGATAAAAAGCTAATCTATTCAAGACAACCTGACACTACAGGAAGTTCCCTATAAAACAAAGGAGAATGATAGTAAGGAAAATAATAATATAGTGTAATAAAAACTCAGCTCTCCCCTTGGAGTCAACTCTTCCCAAAACCTTGGAAAAAAACCCCAAAACACCTGCTTTGCACTGTGTGTCGGGGGGGCAAGCCAATCAACAGATCAGACTGGGGTAGCAAATCCCTAAACCTCTCAGGGAAAATACCATGGCACCTGCAGCACAAGGCATTGAAACTTCACTTGCAAACCAACGGAAAGTTTGATCTGGGGTGACGGAGTACTGCTGGTTTTAAATAAAGTTTAATTCAGCATATATATTCCATTCACTAGGCCTTGAGAATTAAATATAATTAAGACTCACCAAGCAGAGACTCAAAGTCAGGGTTTGGATGTATACTGAATGTAAAAAGACAAACAAAAAACCCTACAGGACAGTTTATCAGAAGACAGTGCAAACAATCGAGAGTAGCTTAACCTGTTAAATACCTAGCAAAATCACTGTAAAAGATTTAGATTTATACATTCTCAGAAAACTTAAGAGCAGAATTTCAAAACAGGAATCATTAATTAATATCTCAAGCAACATGCAGCTGTAAGAACGGAGCAGATGAGCTTGCTGTTTGCTTTGTGTGTATAAATCAAAGTGAGCCAACGTGGCATCACATCTTATCTTGCCCCTTTCAGACTTCCACTAACTAGCAAACTGACTTTGTAGCAAACACATGAAATTCCACACAAATATTTTAAAATATGCTAACAGAAAACATGTTTCTTGAATAAACCTTTTAAGTCACTAATTACTGTTTGATTCAGAAGACATCTGTACTAGAGAAGTAGACTTAAAAACTATCCATCTTCCACAGAAAGCTCACCTCACTCATCCCCCAGCTGGCGAAACTGCTATGACAAGTGCATCCATCATATTTCTCATGCACACTACCTCCACCTCAGCCCGCCCTGTCTCATTGATCTAAAACTACAAAACCTTTGGATGAAAGGCTTTCTGCTATAGTTATCTGTGCAGCGTCTCTCAGAATTAAGCCCCACATCCAGCAGGCCTACAAGGCATCACTAATACACATGAATAATAGACCATGTTTTCCATTTCCAAGCAAGTTTCATCCCTAAGGAACAGCTTGGTGCTGTCGCCTGCGTCCACGCCAAAAAGGAGGAGAATGTTATGCAAACAACTTGCATCATGACAGAGGAGTGCGTAGGCTTCATTTACTCTTGCATGACGTTCCCCAACCTCTTCCAGGTACGCCAACCTCCAGGCAGAGCCCTTGGAGGGGCAGTTCCCTGCCAAGTCATACAGACCAACTCGGGGCAGGCTGACCCACCTGCCCACATCACCATCCCCTGCTCTCTAAAGGTAAGCAGTCCTCATGGGAGGCCCCAGCATGGACACCTTACTCAGAATTTATAAAATCAGGAATAAATCCTGTTTAGTGAATTAACTCGGTGCTGGAAAATACATTTGTTTCAAGTTTGAAGGGAGACATTAGTGTTGTAACATTAACCACAGTAATCAGGGTTTCCATGAAGTGAAACCACCTCGTTCTAAAACACTTAACTCTTAAAATTGCTTTATTTTGCATTGCTTGGCATGCACTTAATGTGTTGGTCTATAGGTTTTTCTACTTTGTTCAATATACAGATAAAACCCCGCATACTTTGACACATTCAGTCAATTAGATTGAGAGACTACAGTATGTCTGAAGTATGTCAAAATCAGGTTTATAATAGGTTTAATGTACTTTATAATAGGTCTGAAGTTGCTAAGTTGATACAATAGTGCTAGTATTAACATTAAAGACAAGAACACTATCAGATCCTCAACTGTTAAAGAAAAAGCTATTAAACTCACATCTTAAGTCTCCTGCTTTTCAATCATGTTTTCTGTTTAATATGTGCAAATTAAGGAGTCCTAGCAGACTATTTTTTAATCAGGTTTTTTTTATTCTTACTCCAATTTTTCTAACCTTTTTAATTTACCAACCAAGGTTTACACTTCATGAATGACAGTAAATAACAAGCGTGCCTTCAACGAGGGACCAGGCAAGTGCCCAGAGTCAGGGCCAAAGCACTCCACAAGCAGAGCAGCTTCCAGCACTGGGGAGGGACGCAGGCCCCCAGCTGTGCCACCCAGTTTGGCAGCGGCAGGACCAGTGGTCTGCTTCAAAACAGAGAGCCCTGCCAGGCAACACCCAGCCTCGGGGACCTGCCACCGCTACTGCAGCCGGATCATGTCACCAGTTCACACTCTCCCGCGCTGCTACGTAAATTCAGGCCCATTGTGCTGTAGCTGAAGATGAAGACGAATTTTAGGTGGTGTTTAATATGTGCCCTAGCACCAGCTACACTAGCGATCAACCACAGCTTCCTCACATTAGCTCCTCACATCATCAGCTTTTGCTCTCATATTCTTACTCCACCTGTTTTAATATATATTTTTTTAAACCTGCTTATGGTTTTTACTAGGTTTATGACTGCTATCACAAACACAATCCTTAAAAAGAGGATTGTTTTCTTTTCCCCTATTCCCCAGAGGGTCTTCAGAGAATACAAACAATAAAATAAATGTCGCCTTTGTCCACTATTTGCAGCCAGAGAAACAGCTCCAAAAATACCCCAAACCAAACCAAGCTGGAAAACTAGCATTTTACAGCCTTCTTCCTTGGACCTTACTAAATACAGTAGACAACTATACGCTATATATATATCTTAGCAACATAATAATGTTTTGGGTGATTTTTTACTGAAATACCTCTGTGTCATGTTCAGACAGCCACCCTCCTCGCCCCTAAACTCCAAGTTTATCACTCTTCAACACTGCATTTTTCATTAATCCAACATTTAAAAGAGCCTGCTGTTAGAAGTTTAGCGCTGCTGACCCAACAGGGGTTTTAAACTCCACCTAACTTAGGATATAACAGGCATCCAGAACACCTATGGTACCTCCAGCACTGACTTCTTAAACAAGCACCTATTCCTATGCGTGTTTTAATAAACAGAGGAACAACTGACAACCTGCCTGCTAAAAATCCTTGTATTTTAAGGATTTAAGGGTTCTGAAACCAGGTGACAGCTGCAACAGCACTGCACCTGGACGCTGGCAGCAGGGACAAACCCGGTGTGCCTGTGTGGGAGTTCCCGCGGGACACGTCCCAGGCAGCAGCCACCGCCGGGGACCCCGGCACTGTCACCGGTGGTCAGGCGGGAGGGCACGGGGCATTGGCGTTGGATGGCTTGGCCGCACGCAGGGAGGTTACGCTTCAACCACAATGCTGAGCTTCTGGAGATGAGGGTCAGCATCCTGGCGAGGTCACCGCTTAGCCACAATTAACGCCAGGGGACCTCCACAAGAGCAAAGCCAGCGCGCCGGCCACCGGGCTCAGCTGAGGAGCCGCTGACGGGCTCCAGCGGGGCGCGGGCAGGGAACACCCCCGAGCAGGGAAAGCAGAACAGAGCAGCCGTGAAGGAGGGAAGGAAAAGGCTGAGGCAAGGGCCCAACGGCCCCATCCCGGGCGGCTGCGAGGACAAGGCCCGTCGCCCCCAGCGGGGAGGGAGCTGGAACCGGGTCAGAAAGAGGGGAGGGGGCGGGGAGCACAGCCTGCCGCCGGCCCGGCGGCTGCCCGGCTCCGACCGGCAGCGGCGAGGTGCGCCACGGCCGGCCCGCCGGCCGCCTCGCCCGCCAGCAGCCCCGCGGCGCGGCCCCTGGGGCCGCAGAGACCCCCCGGGTCGGTACCCGCCGGCCCGCGGCCGGGCCCGCCCGCTGCCGGCGCCCCACGAAGCGCGGGCAGGGGAGGCGGTGGCAGCCAGCCGGGCGGCCTGCCGCGGGCCTGGCTGCCGGCCCGGCCCCCCGCGCGCCGCGGGGCCGCGCTGACTCACCTCGCCCGGGGGCGGCTCCGGGGGGGCGCTCAGCCGGGAGCATCGCAGCCCCCTCCCGCCGCCGCCTCCTGCCGCCGCGGCTGCTGCGGGCGGCGGCTCCGCGCACCCTCGGCCGCCCCCCGCGGCCGGGCCCTGCCGCGCCGCCGCCGCGCAGGGGCGCAGCGGGGAGGGACGGAGCCGCCCCCCCCGCGGCGGGGGGGGGCGGGGGGGCGCGCACCCTCCCGCCCGGCGCCGCCTCCGCGCCCCTGGGGGCGCCGGCCAGTCCCAGCGCGGCCGGGGGGCTCCGAGCAGGACGGGGAAAGGGTCGTTTCACTTACGTGCGCCGCCGGGGCCGCGGACGGCGGATCGGTACCCGCGCTGGGCCGGGGGCTGGGCGTTTGGGTTACAAATGGTGTTTGGGGAGCGTTCGCGGACCCTAACCAACCAAATAACTCGACATTCACGGTGCTTCCCACTCCTCAGAAGTTCCGAACACGTATTACAGCGTGAAGAATTAAATTATTACCTGTAGTGCCTTCTGCAGCCACTGGCATCATCCCTTTGGTAACATTGTTTCTGGAATTACATACAAATAAAATTACGCAAATGCTTAAAACAACAACAACATAAGCTCCCCCTTCCACACCTCACGCCACCACCCCCCCCAGTAATTATCGAGGTATCAAAATCCCGGCAGGGAGGATAACTTCTCGAGCAACAGCCGAGCTGTGTTGCACTATCAAAAGGTCGGAGGTGTTAAGCTAAAGAAGGGGAATAATTAAGATAGAAAGTGAAAGGCCAGCCTGACTGAGCTTTGGGGTGTTATCAGCCCCGAGCTGAACAGGAGGTAGCGAAAGTGGTTTGAGGATTAACCTCAGGCCAGTTCCGTACACAAGCGCTTGGACTGGGCCATAGCCCGAGCAGAGCCAATAAAGCGAGCAGCCTCCACCGGCCGGCCCCCACGGCGGCACAGCACGGGCGGTCTCTGCCCAGGACAGCGACCAGACTGCGGACAACGTTAACTGGGATACCACAGGACGAATGCAATATTCCTGGCATAATCTTATTCATACTTCCCTTTTCTAAGGGAGGATCCCTCTTTCCTCAAGGGAAAAAAAAAATTGCATTATTTTACCCAAAGGAAGAAGTTGAGGGAAAACTACAAGTTCGCATAATTGAGGCAGACGGAGAGGAATGGGGCACCGTAGGCATTCAACCCATTCAATCTGAGCCCTCACCAAAGTGAAAAGGACACCTGTCCCTGCGGGAGGCAATGCTCCCTCAAGGTTGTTCCCCTGCCATGCTAACATACCGATAGAGTGTGATCTTTATACATTGACACAAAGGCTACTGAGGACACCCATTCGATTAAAAGCTTGCCTACCCCTATGGTAAAGGCCTCTTTTGAAGGAGGCAGGATACAAAAGCTGCACTTTGTAGGGGAGATGACCTGGGGCAGGAGAAGGCTTGTTTATCATGTCTCTGGAAGGATTTTCAAAACTCTTCATCTTTGAGAATCTCCCCCACGGCTAATTAACCACAGAGAGGAACCACGTCTGAGGCGACCAGGAGAGCAGGCCTCCTGTAAGCTTTTGCAGAATTCAGAGTCAGACAACTATTGGCTTGTATAGTGGGGGGTTTACTACAAAATATTACCGTAATAAACCAGCCGTCAGCTCCAACCAAAATTATTTAATCTTGATGAAAATTTTTTGGCAAATGACTACAAATGCTTTTAGGGAGAACATCTATTCCAAATAATTTCCAGTCATTGTGAACTGAAAAGGGAAAGCTGATCTTTGTAGTGGCAGACTACACTTGCTGGAGCCATAAAAGCAGTCTTTCCCTCAACTCTCATAAATCAACGTTGCCCACCACACGCTAAGAATGAGACCGTCAGCTTTGCTTGTATTGCCTTTTCTTGGAACTGTGTTTTTGAGGAGTTACACCCTGATCATCCCCCTTCCTTCTGCTTGGTTTTGGAGGTGCCAGGGACATTTCCTAAAAAATAAAATAATAAAAAGAAATGCTCTTGGAATGGAGGCATTACGACAAAATGTGTAACGTTTCTTTGTAGGCTATTGCGTAACCTGGTATGTGAACAAGAAGTTACAGTTGAGGACCAGAGTATAGAATATGACTAATACAGAGTAATTTACAATGTTTTCTTTACTTATATATCTTTATATATACCTATAAATATGTGTATATATATGTTATATATATAAGATATATATATATAAAAGAAAATGGTTTCTTATTGAGTTTAAAAGCCCAATGCAGTACCACCTGAGTCTGGTCACATAGCTCAGCCAGCGGTCCGCTGCCTCCATTCGGTAAGGATCGTAAGGTAAGCACTGCAAAAAAAAAAGCCTTAGCATTGAACAGGATTATTCCAACCTGACCCGCTACTCCAGCATGAGCAGAACTGAACATAACAGGGCTCTGCACGGTTATTTCCTTCAATGAGGCTCCGTGTAAAGACCTGGATTACAGCCTGTTAGAAATCACTACACTTGCTCAGAGAGTCCTTTCTCTGTTCTTTCAACTATGAAAATGAGGATTAGCAAAAATGGAGGAACAGCTGCACCACACACAAACTGTCCTAACGTATGTTTATCACAAAAGGCTATATAATGTCTAGCCAAAGCAGTGTTCAGAGAAAAGGATATGTAGTTGTAAACTACTTAAATTACCAAGTTTTCTATTGAAATACTTGGTAGTATAAAACATGACGGAAAATAAGCTAGGTCAGGTGCAAAATCCATTGAAATTAATTGAAAGATCTCTTTTTTCAGAGACCTCTGGATCAAGCTCTGAATCACAGGAAAATGTGATGCACGGAGAAACTACCAAACAGCAATCTTTTTCTCTTAGCTAATAGATAGACACTAATAAATATGCACCCGATGACTGGATATTAAAATATTCAGAAATAATAGGTTATAAAATAAATATAATTCACTCATATTCAGGCCATAAAATAAACTCTGTACTATAAACCCACACCTGGGTTGAATTTATCCATGAAATGGAAAGAGTGCCTCTGGATTTCTGTGGGCTTTTGGTTAAATGCATATGTTAATTTATAAAGAGTTTGATTTATGTATCCTATACACCGCTTTACCGTATATCACAGTGAGAACACTTGCCAAAAAAAGTTACAAATGCCTCACTGCTTAAAATGCAAACAAACAACTTCAGTGTCTAAGAGAAAGGCGCAAATAAACTGAAAAATTAAAGAAAGGTAGTGAGCCCCATCTTATGGAAATGGTTTCTAGGAGCTTAGACTTTAATGTATAGAAAAACTTCTTGGTTTCTTTCATAAGCTAGAGCTGTGCTTTGAAATCGAGAATTTCTGGTTGACACAAAATATTCTGCTGTCCTTTAGCAGCTTTTAACTCCGAGCCAAAAGAAAAAACAGAAAAACATCATTTACATAAGTCAAATTAGAAAGATAAGTTGAAGGTGAGATTTGTGCTGCTAGGACTTGCTTCAGAGTACAATGAAGACAACAGAAAAGCTTTCATTTCCATCAGACCTTTAATATATTTTGCAAAACATGAACAAAACCACTTTTTTAGTCAATCCTTTGCTAGGAGAGGCACTATGGGTTTCATTTCTTATTCTTTAGGAAGCTCTTCATAACACACCAGTGCGTACATACCCCAGTATAAATCTGGGAAGAAGGTAAGTCATTATGAGGAACAAAGCAGCTTTTCCCTAAAGCAACTGTATTACCAGTAAGAGAAAAATCCTGACAGAGGAACTGAGAAATAGTCACCCAGTGAATCAGCAAATCATACACAGCTGCCAGGAGCGTTAATGGTGACCCAGGACAAAATATTCACAGCTGGTAAGACAACGAGGTACCGCTGCAGTGATCTGTCTGGTTTGGCAGGGAAGCAGAGGATTCTCTTCCTCAGATTTTTAATCTAACACTTTTAGAAGCATTACATTCATTAGCAAAGAGAAGGCAAAGCAATACGCAAGAGCAAATAGTAGTTACAGAAATTGTGTTTACTCTGTGTGTGTATATATGTACTTTTTCCTACTGAATAGGCCTTTTTTTTCCCCCCTCAAAATTAGATTTGTGTTTGCATGGTATCTGCTTATACAGTAGTCAACCCTTCTTCACCCCAAGATCCTTTGAACCCACTGGCAGGTATCAAATTTGATGTGCAGTGACAGTTAACAAATACTAAATTCCTACAAGGTTGTCTGAACACCAGTGGCTGGCGAAGGGAAGAAAGGCCAAGACAGTGCCCTCCACAGGAGGAAAGCCCAGGGCGTGAACTCCACAGCGGGCTCCCATTTGTCCAGTGAATCATTGCTCATGCCTCAGCAGCCATTAAGTCACCCTGTGATGAACGGGGGGGGTCAGGTAAGGGAATAGAGGAGGGATCAGGAGGAAAGGGAGAAGGGACAGCTGAGGCTTTTAAAGTAGTGGAGTAAAGGGAGCGGACTGTACCAGTGCAATACACAAACCCATAGGAAATCAACTTCATTAATGTTGCTGTGCACAGAGCAAATTGTTTATGTTGGGCTGCTGCTAACCTTGATGCCATTGAATATGTGGAAAAACATGATGACTCTGATCCTGTCATAAGCTCCACTGCTACAGATTGGAGAGTGTGCAAAGCCCCGCTGACTCTCTAGTCCAGGCTGGAACTATGGACAATTTATGCCATTTAGCCACTGAACCTGCAATGAATTCTGCATCGGCCTCACTTCATGGAGGGAGGGAAGCTTAACTGGCTAAAGCTTTGAGATGGATCTGCTTAGACCTCATCTTTTAGCAGGATCCCCAGAAAAGACCAAGCTTCTAAAACTTAAACAAACAGCCCCTGCATGCCACACACATTTTATTCTAAATAAAACCTAGAAATGTTAAAATAAAAATGCAAAATGACTAGGGCAGACATATACACCCACCTCCTCTGCCCACTATGTTCTGTCAGGATGGGTCCTTGCTTACAGATTCGGTTTCAGCAACACAAATGCATGCCTTCTATGCTGGATTCTCAGGGGACTAAGTAACTACTGAGGCTAACATGTTTTTAATAACTGCAGGTACATGATTGAGGGATGGCAAACTGAGCAGTTCTCTCTTGTCCCTAGGAAGTTCCTTCTATCCCTTCTGAGAGCAAGGGGTTGAGCAAATACTGGCATTCAAGCAAGAAATTCTTATCTGTCACTGTCATTTACATCCCGCCCAAAATGCATATAGGGTCAGATACCCCCATTTTCCTAATAACTAGTCAATGACTTGAAGTTACTGGGAATTTGAGTTCTCAGCTTTTGACTAAGTTTCTGAGAATAGCTTTTAAAATAAATACAATACCACTGCACAGCAAAATATTCCCTGACCAAAACAAATTTTAATTGATGTTCAGTATTCTACATATTGAAAAATTATTCAAGAAAATTACTTCTGATTTTACACAGCATATATTCTTTTCCTTTAATCCAAGGAGTAGCTCTCACTATTTATATAGCTAAAAAAATGGTGATAGTTCAAAGCAGTTTTTAACTGAACTGGGTTTTTTTGAATCAGATACAAGCACAGTCTTATCATCTTATCTCTCTGATTAAATTCAGGTCTTCTGCAATGTAGCTTTGTAAACCTAAACCAAGACCAAGGCAGGTATTTTTACTTAGTAATGCAAATGCGATATTTGATGAAAACTGCTTGAGTGACACAAGCAGTGAAATAATCTTTTGTACTGAGGGACACATTGCACCAAATTCAGGCTAAGGCTACCTGCTGACTTCAGAGGCCTCGCATCTAACTCTCTCTAGGCTGAATTTGCCTTATTATAAATAGGAGCAGTAAATGTCACTTTTCATACAGAAGGGAGTCACAGTGTTAGCCAAGATATCCAACCTCTTTCTCCAGAAAGCAGACTGATCTTTTTTTTATTTATTTTGTATTTCATCTCAGGACTTCCAGCATAAATTATCAATCTGTTTTACCTTCTTGGTTAATATGACAACATCCAAGTGATACTGGTAGTTAAATTCAGTTTCAAAGTGAAGTTCAAACAGTGCCCCCTCCCCAATGTGTGAAAACAACGAGCAATTTACTGATGCCCTTCTCAAATTCTCAAGATGATACTCCTCACTATGAAGAACAAAGGACCGTAGTACTTCAGTATCAGTAGGAGGATTGCCATAGACATCAGTTACACTGACATTCAAAGCAGTATCTCTGAACAAAAATGATCATGAAATAAATGGATCCTTTTTAGAGAAACAGAAGCACTCATCTGTTTAAAATGCGTTTAGGACAGGTAAACTATGTTGTCAGTTATGCCATGGAATAGTAATAGCAGCTTTAATGTTCTCTGATAATATTAGAGAATAAAGTAATGTTTCCATTTTTGTATTCAGATTTCTGGCTGAAAACAAAAATCATTAGTAACATATAAGAAATGTTTTGGATGTTTTCTTTTTACGGCTATCAGTGCAATGTGAGATAAAGACTTCATGTAACAGAACAAATTGTTTCAGAAATATTGTACACAGCTATTCATCTTTTTCCTGCAATATCCCAATAATCACAATGTATTTAAGATAGGGCTTAACATACTGTAGTATTCTCAGTGGAAAGCTTCAGAACATCTGTTTATTTCAGAGTCTGAAGTTGAAGATAAAAATAAGACAAACAAAATCTCAGAAGATATTAATAGTTCCATACTTACCAAGCTCATTAATAAATTCATTGGATTCCTCCCCAGCAGTTTCTTTTCCAAACCTGGAAACTAAATTGTTGTCAGAGAAAAAAAACAACATATGTTTAGTTTTCAACAGAATGTTAATTTAGGTTTGAAGGACCTGATTCTGCAGTGTGTATTGGCCTAAACTTCTATTAAAATCAATGACAGTTGGAGACACACAGTTCAAGCAAAGACCAGGTCCTACACTAGTGGTACAACATTGTATTTGGCAAAGATTGAGAATGTATAGCTTATGGCAAGCTAGTTGCCATGATATAGCTACTGTGAAACCCAGCCTGGTTTCAGGAAGCAGCTTCCCTTCAAAACAGAAACACATCATAGAGCGAGTTTGTCCCTTCCATTTAATGTCTTATTTTACTCACAGGCACTAAATAATCTTTCTCACAGTCACTCTAACAGCATTAGATAGTCAGAAGATAAGAAAGTGGACCTCAGCTGTATATATAAGGCATGGAATAACACCACTCTGAGGTATCAGGTTTCAGTGTAGGACAACTACTTGTTCTCCCAAAGTCTGTTTGGAAGTGTCAGCAGGATCTAAATGACCTTACAAAGGGAGTACTCAAACAGAAGCAAAAAGATATTAGACTGTTTCCTGGTTTTGATTTTTTCACCACCTTGTTGGACAAGGACAAGGTTTCAACCATATGCTAAGACACTTCACTAAAGTTAAGGCGTTTTGGGAGGCAAAGTGGGAAAAGGGAGCAAACTTGATACATGCTACCAATTCAGAGTACACGAGTACTGCCAGAAAAATTAGGGTGTAAAAGTTATACATTCCAGTTTAGTTGCTCTACAGTGTATAAAAGAGTAATCGCCTCTTGTGTTTTAGCCTCGCGGTAGGGAACAGCAAGGTGCCTTCCTCTTATGTCATTGAACAGTGAGCTCCCAGAGATGGGGCTGGACGTCACTCCCTGCTTGGCACCGTGACCAAAAGTGCCACCTGATTCCACCTGGCAGTTCCCCGCTGCTGCACAAGGAGCATGGGTTACTCCACTGAGGTTAATAAAGCATTTCAAACAGAGTACTTCCACTCTCAGAGACATCCAAAATCTCAATCCACATCTAAATTTTTCAACTAACCTTTTACAGTATTTCCATTCTCTTTGTCTCTTGCAGACTGTGATCTATTTATAACAGCTCAGCTATTTCTAAGCTTCAAGCAGACAGAAAATTGATGCGTCATTGTAAGGGTATGCCTTTGAAATGGTTGGGTGGGAAAAGAAAAAAAAAACCACAGGGAGGTGACAAAAGCAGAAAAAATAGTCTTTGTCTATCTAACAGTATTAACATTTCTTACCTTTTTTCTATGCCATCTCATGACTTCCTAAATCAGCACATCAACTATGAATTCTAAGTACCTATGCTTTTTAAAGTAATTTACTAATTCCTGTTCTCCTTTCCCCTCTCTTCCCCCTGTTCTATTAATAGTTGAGAAAAGGTCTGTTGCCTGCAGGGTTGGACAATTTTATCAGCTTTTAGGATGTACAACCTAGCTCCCTGAGGATTTCTTAAATTGCTACAGTGTGCTGTTAACTGTTTATTACCAGAAGGTTCAAAACTGTCAAAGTACTGGGGGGGGAGGAGAGAAAGATTGTAAGTGCAAAATCAATTGCAAAGTAAAAAAGAATTCTATTTTAGCATAATATATGGATTTTTTTTTCACACAGAGAGAAATTCAGACATGGATCCCATATGAATTACAGAAAAAAAAAGCAGTATGGTCTCCTCATTTCAAAAAGAATATATTAGAGTTGGAAAAGGTTCAGAGAAGGATGCCTAAAAGTTTGGAATGACTTCTCTGCCTGGAACAGCCAAGTAGCCTAGTATTCATCAGTCAGGAAAATAGGCAACTTAGCAGGAATATAGCAGATTTACAAAGCCATGAATTGGAGAAGCAGGTTAATTTACTCTTTCTTCTCATACATGGATGAGGACACATCAAATGAAGCTAGTAGGAGACTTGTCCAAAGCTTGCAAAGATACTGTGGGTGCTCAAAGTTTGTCAAGTTTCAGGGCGGGCTGGACAAACGCATGGAAGAGAAATCCCCAGGTTACTCAACAGGAAAAAGAAATGCCACTACATCCAACTCAGGAGTCCCCTGAGCTGCAAACAGCGTGTGAGCCATGTATGCCCTCTTCTTACTTTTCACCATGCAGCCCCTCAGGGCCATTTCTGGGAGACAGTGTCCTGAGCTAGACAGTCCTTCAGTCTGATTCAGCATGGTTGGTTTTATATCTTTTTGTTTCTAAGAGCTGTAATTTTCTGGGGAACAATTAAAAGAGATTAGAATAACAATAAATGAACAGTTCTCAAACATTTTGTACCACAGTTCATTTTCCTTTCAGTTTTACAAAATAGAGTGCATTCTTGTAATTAAATGTTTCAAGTAAACACTAGATCTGTTTTTGCAGATCACCTTTGGGCCCCTGATGGTTTCCTGGATCCTCGAGTTGTTCCCTAGGCCACTGTGTAAGAAGTGCTTTGCCTTAAACAATAGCTTATAGATGTCCTGAGTTAGGAAGGCAGTTTTCCTCTCCAATGTACTTAAAACAGTAGCATTTCCTACTGGTGCAGGTCCATCAGATACGAGCGGCAGAAGGAGAACCTTCCTCCTGTCGTCCATAGCCTTGGCCACGGGCAGCAGCAACAGCAGGGAATGCTAAGGAAAGCCTGAGGTCTCAGTTCCTTCTTTGTAGCACACATGCTGAATAATGTCACTACAAAGAGTGCAAATGCCATCAGCTCCGAACTGTAGGTTGTTTTATTATTCAGGTTGTAGTGGAATAAAAAAGTTAAACAATTATCCTAAACACTATGGAGGACAATTGTGAATCAGCCCTTCTGATGCCTAAAAACCCTTCAGACAGCACTTGCAGAAGTGAGACTTCTAATCTTGAAAATTCTCCGGTAAACTGGGTTATTTATCATTTCATTTGGCAAGAAGGAAAGAAAATGTGCATGGACATAAATGTACACGACACACAGGTTGCTTATCTGCCTTGCATGTCTCTCACTTTCTAAATTAATAATTTAAGCATCAACTACCATTCCAAATAGTAATTCTGGAGAAGAATTTTAAAGACCTCAAACTGCAATGTATTGTGAATTTTGACCCAACAGCACCTAACAGCACAGAATTTTAAGTAAATGCAGTATCACTAAAATAGAATGCAGTAATTGGTTTACAAAACCTGTCTTATCTTACCCACCTTTAGATTTATTAGCTGAACAAAACTGGTAAACCTTTGGACTCTGAGCTGGGTGGGGGTGATCTCCTTGCAACAACAGTGGCTGAACAAATATACGTGGTTTATACGCAAAAGGCTCAAATGGAGGAAACGGGTATTGGAAGGTTGGCTACTAATTAACTCGGGCCTATCTGGAAAACAGACAGAAAGTGAACTAAACTACAGTTGCAATTCTATAGAGCTATTTACTGAGCTGAAGCACTTTCAAAATGTGGCTGAGCTATAGTTTTTTATGAGATATGTAAATACTGTCCACGTTCTACATGTATCAGGGAGATAATTCGAGATAGCCAGCATGCCTTCACCAAGGGCAAGTCCTGCCTGACGAACCTAGTGTCTTTCTATGATGGTGTGACAGCATCAGTGGACAAGGGAAAACCAATGGATGTCATCTATCTGGATTTCTGCAAAGCCTTTGACACGGTCCCCCACAACGTCCTTCTTTCTAAATTGGAGAGCTATGGATTTGATGGGTAGACTGTTCAGTGGATAAGGAACTGGCTGGCTGGCCGCATCCAGAGGGTAGTGGTCAATGGCTCGATGTCCGGATGGAGACTGGTGATGAGTGGTGTCCCTCAGGGGTCCGTACTGGGACCGGTGCTGTTTAATATATTCATCAATGACTTAGACAGTGAGATCGAATGCACCCTCAGCAAGTTTGCGGATGACACCAAACTGAGTGGTGCGGTTGACACACCAGAAGGATGGGATGTCATCCAGAGAGACCTGGACAGGCTGGAGAGGTGGGCCTGTGTGAACCTCATGAGGTTCAACAAGGCCAAGTGCAAGGTCATGCACCTGGGTTGGGGTAAGCCCCCAGTATCAATACAGGCTGGGGGAAGAAAGGATCGAGAGCAGCCCTGCCCAGAGGGACTTGGGGGTGCTGGTGGATGAAAAGCTGGACATGAGCTGGCAATGTGCGCTGGCAGCCCAGAAGGCCAACCGTACCCTGGGTTGCATCAGGAGAAGCGTGGCCAGCAGGTCGAGGGAGGTGATTCTGCCCCTCTACTCTGCTCTGGTGAGACCTCACCTAGAGCACTGCGTCTAGCTCTGGAGCCCTCAGCACAAGAAGGACATGGAACTGTTGGAGCGGGTCCAGAGGAGGGCTACTAAAATGATCCGAGGGCTGGAGCACCTCTCCTATGAGGACAGGCTGAGGGAGTTGGGGTTGTTCAGCCTGGAGAAGAGAAGGCTGCGGGGAGACCTGATTACAGCCTTTCAGTATCTAAAGGGGGCCTATAGGAAAGATGGGGAAAATCTTTTTAGTAGGGCCAGCTGTGACAGGACAAGGGGTAATGGTTTTAAACTGAAGCAGGGTAGGTTTAGACTGTATATAAGGAGGAAATTCTTTACAACGAGGGTGGTGAAACACTGGAACGGGTTGCCCAGAGAGGTGGTGGAGGCCCCATCCCTGGAAGCATTCAAGGCCAGGTTGGACGGGGCTCTGAGCAACCTGATCTAGTTAGCGGTGTCCCTGCTCACTGCAGGGGGGTTGGGCTAGATGACCTCTAGGGGTCCCTTCCAACCCAAAACATTCTATGATTCTATGTTACATAGCTGTGAAAGTTTAGCACAGATCTGCAAACAATTCCCCTTCCTGGACAAGAAAGGTGAAGGTTACACAGCATGGGTCACCAAAATCTTTGACAAAAAGTTTCCAGATATTTAAGATGAAGCGACATCTTCTAGGGAGGATGTTTTCCTTCACCTTCTAGAAATAACTCCACATATTCCTGAGAGATCTGCTTCTGGTTATTATTATGCAGTGACAAAGTCACAATGCATTGTTGCAGTCATTTTGTAGTGAGTAATGATGTTACCTACAAGCATTATGACTTATTGTAAGTAACAAAAGCAAATGAACTACTGTGCAACAGAGAGCTGACTGCTCATGCAAACACCCTGCAAACCTCCTGAAATTGCATACCCAAGGACCTGACAGAATTTTGGGCTTTTTACTTCTGTAGATGCTAGGCTTTTTTTACTTCAAAAGTGAAGAAGGTGGGAAATTCTCAGATAGGTGGGAAATTTTCTCAGCAGAAAAGACAATTTAAATACTCCTGAGGAAAGGAGTGTGGCTGAGTGAGTGCATTTTAATACGGCATGGATTTGTTTGTCCTGTGCTAAATAAACATCCTCGTTTCCTTCCTGTAGAGCTGGGTAACGGCTGATAGATGGCAGCATTACAGGGTTGCATGTGAAGCAGTGGTCAGATTATCTGTTTAGGAAGAAAAAGCATGCATCCTTTCTAACATACATACAAGACCCTGGTTGGATATCTGTTTACAACAGTTTACAGAACAGCTTTTCTTTCCTTTTTCAAAGAAGCAGAAAATATATTCCATGTGTTGATTTGTAAAGCAACACAAAAATTCAACACACGTGGTAGCTGAATCCTCTTCCTCTGGATCCCGTACTCCTGGGTCATTGTGCTATGTGGCATTTTCTGGTACATGCACTGCAAACTATACTTATGCTTTAACTCAATAATAGGAGCTATCTTTTGTGCAATGTCAAGATGCCATTTGTTATCACCAGTGTATAGCATCTTACTGTTTCAACTATAAATGTTGATATTGCCATGAGGAGGTAAAGGTTACTTTCTTCACTTTATAGAAGTGAAAACTAAAACAGAATAATGAAAAAGCTACAAACTTATTTCTCAATGTCTGCTGCTTCTGACTATTTAAAGAATGTTGAAAATTGTATGTTGCTATTGTAATTAAGATGGCAGACAGCTGTACCTGCAAAATTCGGCTGTCTCTTACTAGGAAGAAACTAGTCGATGATCAATGTTCCAAAAGGCTCACAAAAGCTACAGGGATGCTAATGGTGGCACAGGAAAAGGAATGCACAGTCCAAATGTGTTTCATGATTCTCCTGCTCAGTTGTGTGGAAGAAAAAAAAAAAAAATAAAAAATTAACATTTCAGATTCAAAATGGATTTTTCTTTAATTTTTTTTTAAACATAAATCTTTCTTAGAAAAAGAAAGCTTTTTTAGCTTTCTTAAAAAATTGTTTAACTTCAGCATAAAACAAACAAAAGATGTTTCTTCTTGGTGCTGGCTATAACTTTCTCTTCCTTAATTTTTTTTTTTAGGCTACAAATGTCAATAAAATCACTTTTCAAAGTGTCTTAAATTTAAGAAATAATGTCCCAGGCTAATTCTACATGGTGCTACGTTCTCCTAGGCAGAAGCGCAGCCTTTAATTCAAGTAACAGATTTGTGTGCTTTAATATCTTGGCAGGTCCCAGATTGAAACCCTGCTGTTAACTCCTGCAGTTAACCATACAATAAAGCATCTTCTCACTCCTAGAGCCTGAAGTGCTCTTAGCAACAGTTCTATAAGGTAGTGCCTGCATTTTTCTTGGCAGACAGAGGTGTGTCAAAGTATGACTAAATCACACTGTGTTGCGTGTTATTTCTGAAATAATTATATATTCCCATGTACTGCTCTTAGCAGCATGAACCTCCGTTCCAACCTGCTACCGCAGAGACAGAGAAAGCAAAAGAGAAGGAGGGAGTGCCCAGGTGTGGACAGGAGAACCAGTGGCATCATGAAATCTGCAGGGCAGATTGAAGATTGAGATTATAGAGAGGAACTGACGATACCAGAGACCATGTATTTCCTCATGACCAATTTAGATCTATATTGTGCCCTGCCACGGCTGCCACTGCTGTTCTTCACCAAGGAGCATATCCCTGGGGAAGTATATCCACTGAATGATTCAGGGCTCCAGGAACCAACTACTCAATCCCTGTCACTTCCATTGCAAGTTTGTTTATGATCCAGGATGACCATAATTCTTTTTTAAACAAACAAACACTCTCCCTTCTGACTTGCTGCACACCCTTTCCACCAGGCTAATAATTATACATAGAGATGAGAAATTGAGTTGCACTGAAGCTAGCATTTGCTCACAGTTACCCCATATTGGAGTCTGGTAATTTATAGTTAGAATGTATCTGCAGCAATGAATGATATATGCTTATTTTTTAATAGCTTAGAGGCCTCTATTTATTCTGCTGACCTATTTTTTTTCCCTCATTTTTAAGTTCTCCAATCTGCTCTGCTGTCCTTTGCATCATTGGCGGCATTAAATGAAATATCTTCCCCCAGGCAATGCTTTTCAAAGGCACTATTTTATGAACAGTACTAGCTGTACTCCAGAATTAAATAAAATAGAAAGAAATTTTGAAAAATATTCTCAATATTGACTTTTAAAATCAAATGTAGACCTTTTCAAGTGAAAATTAATACCTGTGCGAGGTGTTAGATGCGTAACGTGGAAAGGTTTGAATACACACACATCCATTTAATAAGGTACTGATTGTCGCACTGTCAGCCAAGCTGCCCTGCTGAAGAGCCTCAGTTTAGAGCAATAAATTCTTAAAATAAACATCTGAGGTGCTCTCTGTGCTCATCAAATCCCTGGACTGTCAGAAAGCTACTAATTAGCATCAAATGCTTTTGTGCTTAATTCACTACGATTTGACTGAGACAAAATGAGATAACTAGTGTTCACTATGACCCCTGATAAGGAAAGGTTTGGTACCAGATGGTTCAAGACCAAAGCGTGTGACATTCCAGCTGAACCACAGATAAACCAGGGAGGCCAACAGGAATGTTACATACAGGACTGAGCCCCTAAAATAGATTTTTAATGATTCTAAATGTTTGGGTTTTTTTTTTTTACTGCTTCTTGAATAGTATCATTCCACCACAATAGATCATATGAGGAAAATTTCAGGCTACCAGTAGTTGGCAAGATAAGCATATAATCTGCATTTAAAATCTGATGTACATTCATTGATATAAAAGGTATGAAAAGCACTACCTTTAAAGTTAACTGAACCAACGCTAAATGCGAGATAGAATTACAAGCGGGCCAATAGTGCTTCAAAACGCTACTGACAAAGGAATTACTGCAATGTTTTAAAGTAAATCAGTCAAGTGACATGAACTTACTTATTGGGGTTTTTAAAATTAATCACCATTCAGAAATAAGACTTTTAAAACATCAGGATAATTAGTTCCATTAAGGTTACATCTCTATTGATACTGCTCCAGCTCTTGCTAACGTAAGTCCATCAGCTGATCTTCATGTTGTGTCACAGCAAATGTGTTAATTAGGCTTATTTCATAACTTCCTTTGTTTCTAAGCTGATCAGTGTAAGGAATTATGCCTGCATTTTTCATTCCTTCTGTAGAGTAAAATCTTCAGAGCTACAGGAGATAGGCTGGCGGCGGGGGGAGGCACTGAAGTTGGTGAGCCCAGTTCCCTACTGCATGGCATCTGTGCAGTCCTGGTCTGTGAAATGGGTCTGGCAAACTGCTATGTCTTGACTGGGAGGTAAGTTGCCTTGTGACAGGATTTCGCACTCCAGTGCGCGTTCCTTTTCCATGAAGAAAGTTACTTCACAGGGCTAAAACTATTCAAATACCAAGTTTGAGGTTTCTATTCACTAGGAGAAAATTGCATGCCTTATGCAATGGTTTTTAAAAATCTCCTATACTTTGAGAGTCAAATTTCATTAATGGGCTGTTGTTGCATCTCTTTGAATCATTATAGACCACATCCTGATATAAGATTCTGCACCAGTAATATACATGGAAAGTCTGACGCTGGTGAGAAATCTAGTCAAAATAAATTCATGGGTAGAGTTTTGGACTGAGAAGAATGTGTGTAACTAACCCAAGTTAGGACAAATTTGATTAGGATTACATGTTGTAAAACCTGCATTCCAGATAGCAAAGTCAAACCAGGTCAAAATCTGAAAACTGTTCTGTACCCTTGGTTCTTCAAGTCTATCAGAGATACTTCCTAAGAAACAGCAGTACCACTTTGCACTCTATACCACTAGTCTTACAAGTTCTGTTTCCCTATACTAGTTTCACTGCTATTTTCACATAATACAAGCAAAACACCTCAAATAACGTCCTGTTAACATAAATAAGCTTGAATTTAATTCCTTATAGAAGCACAAATTTAGAGTAAATCTTGAATTAACTGATATTCTGGGACAGTGCTATTTCAAGAGGTCCAACAGGGACAGTATTTTGAAATACAGACCCACATTGTGTGAAAACCACATGCCTTTTTCTCTTCCTACATACAGGCAGCTCTGACTCTCACAGAATCAAGCACAGGCATGGTGAGCAGAACAAGGGACATGATGGCAGAATGGGATGCAATACAAATATTATTTCCTAAGCAGACTCCTGAAGTCTTGTAGGCAAGCTTCCCCAAGTGAGGAGTGCTGGCTGCCACTGTACCATCACTTGCACTACCAGGGAAAAAGAAATTCTATTTCATTCTTTCCAGACCTGGGAAACTCAACCTTAAGGACTAATTATACACCCAAAGGCACCCTCAGCAGCAAGATATCCTTGGGGGATTTTTTCGGTCCACTAGAAGTAACTGTCCTACCAACAGAAAATTCACTTTCCTCTGGCCCCATTCCCACACACACTCCCTACAGCTCTTTCCACCCACGCTACAGCTCTTTTTAACTGTGTTTAAAAAGCTGAGAGAGAGAGAGAAATGTGCTGCTGCTGCTAGTGCTCCTCCTCCTCAGGTGGGCGGGTTGGTAGCTGGTCAGTTTTCTGCAGCATTTCTCATTGCTGGATGCGTGGGAGGCCGAGAGCAGGAAGGGAATGAAGCAGTCCGCTTGGGGAGGGAGGCATATCAAAGCAAGTGGGAAGCAAATAGCCCCTTCCCACCTGCACATGTGCAATTATATGCAAATGACAAACTAACACAATAGATCTGCAAGCAGAGCCTTCCAAGCTGTGGTCCTAAAAGGTATCAAACAGCTTGGGTCTCAAAGCCAAATTCAGGGGTGACCAGATCTCTTAGAAAGACAGCATTTTTCACCCAAAAAGAAGAACAGACCCATGGGGAGGGAAGAGGGCGTTCCGTACAGTTATGGTTCTCTACGTAGGTGGAGGGTGGTTGGAGGGGAGGAGTGACAGATTGCTTGTGGCAGCAGGGAAGAAAGATGTAGGAGGGTGTTTGCCCAGGGTCCCGCCTAACCTAGGGGTACTGGCAGGGTGGGTCCGGCGCAAGTGGTTATGTCTGAGCTGGGGTGGTGGGAGGGGAGGAACCCACGGGTGGATGGACCTTGCCTGGGGCCTCTCTCCTGGCCTCATCAACACAGCAGCGTCTGCAGCAACAGCAGCAGCCAGCCACCCCCGCACTTTTCCCAGTGCCCTCTGAGGCCAAAAGAAAATGAAAACTACTTCACTCACACAGTTTCATTATGGATTTGCTTTCATCCTTTTCCAAACACTTCTAGTTCCCCACTGATAAGATGCAAATTAACTGGTAAAAAAAAAAAAAAAAAGGACAAAAGAAAAAAAAGGTTTTTTTTTTTTCCCCTCTCACACGCTTTCTTGTTACAGGAGAAATTCGCTACTGCATGCCATTAGCAGTGCCCTCATTCCAAATCTCTGACTTCAGAGGTTATATGGATGCATTATCTGAAAAGTCTCGGACTAAAATCCCTCGGGAAGGCACTCTGTTCCTATGGGATTACTCACATTACAGACAAAAACAAAAATTTGCTTCTCCATATCACAAACGTGTATCAATCCTTCCCTGGGTTGGCCTGTTGTTAGAGACTGGAGAAACAGATTAGTTTTCCACTTATTTTAAGGCTACTTCTACTCTCACTGACGTCAACAGACGACTCTCCACTGCAGTACTAGGTGTCCACGTCGGCACAAGGAAATCTGAACCTGTGTCATCTGTGGAGATGTTTTAGAATACTGTCAACTGAGACTGGACTAAGAAAAAACAATTTGAGGATTGCTTGGCAGTACAATAATAACCAGTTAGCAGGGATGAACTGGAAATTTTCCCATTCTATTCCTCAAGCCTTCACAGAGTCATTTTTCCTTACCTTCATGTGCTGTATGGATGCACTTACTACCCACACAGCGAGAAATTAGATGCTAGCTGTTAGACCAGCAGAGGAAAAGATTAAATTTAGCAAGCCTGGACACAGGAGCACGGGACATGATGAAGTACTTGTACCATTTATTATCTGGTCTTGGTGAACTACACTGGGAGCTCTCAGAGGCAAGTAAGTGAGAGGTACAAATAAATGATTAATTAGGGGTATATAGGTGGCATACAGAACGCAGCTGAGCTGCGAAGAATCCTTCTTGGGAGCAAGAGCTCCCACAGCCTGAAGTTACATGTTTTTCTGGAAAAGAACCCAAAAACACCCCAGAAACAAAACCCGAAAACATCTGCTCAACTCTAAAGTCCTCCTACAGTCTGCAATTTGTTTTCTCTTTCCAAGCCTGCTGAACATGCTGCCAGGAAATTTCTCCAAGGGGAGGAATTACAACCTGCCTATCCTTCTGGCTACTGCACTTATACTCCCCGAGTTCCTGGCTTGCTTACTAGGGGTGCTGCTCACCCCTAGATGTCCAGTCTCCTGCAGCCCTCTGCTAATAGTAGTATCATCCATAAACTCCCAGGTTAAAGGTCATCTCATTCTGCTTACGCTTGTGCAACTCCATTATTTTCACTCTTTTTCCTATTTCTACTTATGGAAGTCTCTTATTTACTTTTTAGAAAACATTTTCACTTTGCTACTCCACTCTGCAGAAAATGGGGTGTGCAGGAGGACTATTAAAAACCAGGATGATATCTGAGTTACTTTTTGGACTGGCTTTCAGTCACTAAATGGCTCTCTGTGAGAAAATTCCAATTTTCTAACACCTACCCCCCCCAGGTAAATTCAAGCCATCACCACCAGCATGTTTTAAAATGAAGTAGAATGCTAAGCTCAAGGAACATGGCTCTTCTGTCACCACCCCTTCTTCTTAAAACCTTTTTTTTTTAAAAAAAAGGAAATAATTTAAACATTAAGCATAAAATCAGTGTCACCACTGTAGAAAGAAATCGGTAGCTGTTGCAGGAAAACGCTTGCTGTTACTTCATTGTTTACAAATGAGCAGGCCCCACTTTTGTTCTTAAATCAGACATAGGGCTGGAAGACAAAAACAAAGAAAGGGTCTACACCATTATTTACACTGAAGCTGGAGGGAGAATAGATGGGGAGGAACAGATTAAAATCAGCATAAGTAAAAGATGAATCAGACCACTGACTTCTGTTTCGGACACTAGAAGCAGACAGCCTATGTAATCATGTCCTGATCACAGTCTTTCCCATGTGCACCATGCACAGGTGGAATTCACTGAGAGGTTTCCAGGGGTTTCAAACAGCCTCCACCTGCTCTTACCCACGGTTAGCTTCCACACACCAATTTCTTCATTTCCACCATGACACTAACAAAAAGATTACTCTACAGAAAGGTTCTGCTCATGTTTGTCTCTGAAATATACAGACTTTCAGACATAGGATACAAAGTACAAAAATGTTACCTGCTTATCAAACTCCCCATAATTTGGGTATGCCTGGATGAGAAATGCAGAATCGTATCATCCTCAAAAATAATAATAAAAAAAAAATAATCTAAGTGTTCAGATTTGCAGCTGTGATCATTTGGTATCATGTAGACTGGTTTAGATTTAATTGCATGGTACTTGCTGTAAGAAAGCATATAGAGCTGTACATACTCAAGATGACACTAATAGGCTGCATCTTTAATGATCATATAATCTGTAGGTAAAAGTTCGAATAGTCTGGATTGCTTAATGAATTCTGCAATTAATTAGTTCACAGTAGGCAGTCTCCCAATGCCTGCAAAAGCACCTCATGTCCTGTTCTCAATTGCTTTTTGTTCACAGTGTACAAGACTGAAAACTGAGACTGCATAATACAGAAATGTTCTGTGTCTTTTTCCGTGCCTATTTAGTTTGATTAAGATTTTTACAACCAAATTTAATATACCCTGAGAGTTACTGCAACGGAAATGCCAATACAGATGACGCTGCCATAAGCAGGGGCTGAATCATTTCTTGAAATGAAGAGCAAGGTTGCCCTCTGGGGACTTCACTAGAGAGAACTGCCACCGAGAGCTGGGATTTTTTTGTTCCAGCAAAATAATTTTGCTACAAGGTTTTAAGATTACTTTTTTTTAAAATACAAATGTGAATCAAGACAGACAGTGCTAAGAACTTGCTACATCAAGAGATGATGAAGCTACATTTCTACCTAATGCCCTGTATTGTCATTTACTCCATGGTTCATCACACTTTTTTTTATTATCAGTCTCATGCTCGTATGTGTCAGCCTAAGAAAGTTTGATGTAGTTACTGAAATAAAAATTAATTTAGTATTATGGATTCCTACTATAATGTCCATAAATTCTCAAATGCTTTAATCTTCTGTTTTTTAAAATACGGCAATTTTCCTGGTTGCAATTTCTGAGCCTATTTACGCTGAGCACATGCTGCCCTTGAGCTCACAGTCCTGTCCCTAGCTCCTATTGGGGCAGTAACCCTGTCACCTGCTTATTACCCTGCATTTACCTTCTACGATAACCAGTTTTTGGTGGGATGTTACATTAGAGCAGCTCTTTAATTCCCAGCTCACTAATCTGTGTGTCAGTAGCTAAGAGAGCAGCACAGGCGTGGCAGCAGCTGTAAAGCATGAGAAACAGGGAGGTCAGAAATGAAGAAAATGGTTTTGCTGCTGAAAAAAATACATTGTCAAAACGCAGTCTGAGTCCACAAAGTTCAGCTTTGAAGGTAATTTGGCAACACGGCTTTCACCAGCTTAGGCAGCAACCACCGCGGTTTATATTATTGCGATGTACAGCGTCATTTGCTTCAGTGATGAAGGACCAGCCTCACCTCAGGCCCTCACACCTCCTGGCCTCCAGCCTCACCTCAGGCCCTCACACCTCCTGGCCTAACCCCGGAATGGGGAGCACCAGCCTTTGGACCAGATCCTGTCAAGGTAAGGAAAACCCTTCATGCAACTACCGAGCAACGGGCCTGCAGCCTTGCTTACAAACCCCATGCCGCCGCCCGGCTGACCTTCTGCCTTTGTTAGTCGCTATGCTGAATGGAAAAGGGCTGTTCGGGGGCGAGCGAGCGGCTCGCCCGTCTCCGGGGGCCAACGCCCCCCCCCCCCCCCGCCCTCCCTGGGGCGGGGGGCGCGGGGGGGGCGGCCCCCGGAGGCAGGTAGCCGCCCGGGAACGAAGGGCCCGAAGGAGGCGGTAGCCCCTCAGAACCACCCGTTCCCCGCAGCAGGGTGAGGCTGGGTCGAGCGGAAAGGAGCCCGGCCCGCCGACCGCTTCCCCGCGCATGCGCCCTATCCCACCCTCGCCGGTTTACACCCGGCGTACCGGTTACCCGATGACGGCGATCGACCGCGCCGGCTGCTGTCATGGCGGCCCGGGTGCTGAGGCCGCTGCCCAGGTAACGGGGAGGCGGCCGGGGGCCGCCCTGAGGCGCGGCCCAAGCGCCTGCCGCGCATCCCCCTCTGAGGGGCTTTAAATGGCGGCGGGCCGGCCGCGCCTGCAGCTTCGCGGTTGCCTTGCGGCAGGGAGGGCCTCTAATGCCGGGGACTGTAAACCCCTGAACTGGTATAAAATATCATTTAGGTCTAGATTAGCCAGGCCTAGATTAGTTTACCCCCTCTAAAACGAGCATATACCTCAGTAGACTAAAATACATATTTTAGCACGCTGGGATGTTAGCATGTAACATGTTAATTTATGTAGCTGAAAGATAACAGTTGCATGTTAGTGTTGACACAAGCCAGGTGCTTGAAGTTCAGCAAATACCATTGTTGTCAACTGTCTTCCTCAATAGAGGAACAGTAACAATTAATAAATAATGGCCTCATTACTTAAATTGAGTAACATGTTCACAAAAAGTCACAGCATGGGTATCTCCTTTGAGCCGTGTTCAAGCTGTTACACAGACCCTATGTAAATGCGCATACAGGCAAGAACGTGAGGGCAAGTTTGGCATAGTGGAAGCTTTGGAAATGCACAAGTTTCTGACAAGACCATTTTTTTGAAAATGCTAGTATTTAGATGTCCAGGAAAAGGCTGTAAATCTTTAGAAGACACACACTGCTAAGTATCAAACATATCCCCCAAACTGTTTGTTGTGTTATTTCCAGGTTTTCCTTCTAACTTGAACACTAAGAAAACCATAGTAGTTGGCATTGGTATCTGCTGTCTATTTACTAGTAAGCAAAGAAGTTTTCAACTGTTTTGATATCTAAACGAGATGTTTTGATTTTATAAAAGGAGAACGTAAAACAATTGTGTTCAGCAATGTTTCTGTCAAAGCTTTGCCTAACTGAGCAGTCATATATTTGGGGATTATATAACTGGTTTATGGTTTTAGCTATCTTTTTAATATTTCTTTTTCAGGCTGAAGCCATTCAACAGACTGCAAGTAATTTTACGACATTTGGTAAGAATACCATCTTGTTTGACCAAGTTGGAAGTTTTTAGGACTCATAACTCCCCTAAGACAGACAGTTCATGCAACTTCTAATGTGTCTGCTCACAGTGGTTCTGAATGCCATCATTTATTACTCAGGCGTAACGTTGCCCATGTATTTGAGTACTTTCTTGCAAGTTTCTATTCTACTGCAAGTTAAAGTTTAATTATTTTGGCCTTTTACAGTTAGTTTCTACATTAGCTTCCGTATATTCCTTAAATAGCATTCAACTGTGAGTTTGAAATCAATTGTAAAACCAGTTTAGTGATTTGTTCTCTACTGTTAAAAGTTACTTACAGGCAAAGCAATGTGTACATTTGGTTTTGCAGTGTGAAAGTGCCAGTTGGGACACATGGAACTGTCATTGTTCTGATTGTTGCAAATTGTCAGAATGTCAGGTCTTAAAGAACCATGTGTTTGGTGTTTTGGTTCTTTTTTTTTTTTTTTAAATGAACTCAAATGTCATTGTCAAAGAGCGTTTCGCTCAAAAACTGGTCTGAGGGTTATTGCTCTGAAGCACTCAAACATAAAGCGGTTTCAAAAGAACTGTTTAAGAAATGCAAATAAATCTTGAAGTACAGTGGAAAAGCCTTAGCATACAATTCAAAAATCCATGTTTTATGATCTTAAATAGTGCATTTTGAGAATATATTTCTATAAACAGTCTTGTAAATATGTTACTCAAGGTATCTAACTGATGACATTTGCTTTATTTATTTGTTTGTGCATGTACAGAAAATGTCCAAGCATACAGATTCGACAGCTGAAGTGTTGTTGGAAAAGAGAGGAGGTGCAGGAATAATAACTTTGAATAGACCCAAGGTTCTCAATGCACTGAATTTTTCTATGATCCAACAAATTTATCCACAAATAAAGGTTAGTAGCTCCACTTCTACCCATCCACTATACATACAGTACCCAAAACCAATTTTAAAATTCAGTCTGATGCTTCTTAGTCTACTGAAAAGAATGAAAGTCTCTGCGAGTGCATTGGCCAATGAGCTCAGATTTATAGGATGGAAAAGAACAGACAGTTTCAAGCAAGTTTGACGTGTCATCTTGTCTTTCAAAGAAACAAGCTGTCAGACAGAGTTAAATTTAGCATCTGGGTAGATAAGAGACACCCATAGTAAAACCAGAACTGAATTAAAAGCAGGCAGCACTCAGAGTTTATGTTCCTCTTGGCAACACCCAGCACGCACAAATTTCAAGCTATACAGTGATGTTGCCTCTTGATGGGTACATGTTTTGTGGGGAGGCTGCATGATTGAAATAAAAGATATAAGTCACTAGGAAGCAAGGTGCTGTCAGAGTCATTCTGTAAAGAACAACTTTATGGATTTACAGGCACTGGTTTCTACAAGCTAGTGAAGTAATGTGAAATTTTAAGAATGCAAATAATCCTTTTTAATTTAATGATATTTATCATATGTATGAAGTCAAACTTACTAGATACCAGTATTTGTTGGATAGTTGCCCGCCTCTTGATATTTTGGTAGATAGTTGTGTTGCAAATTTATGCATTCTGTGAGGAACATCTAAAGAAAAAAATACTTAACCTGTAGTGCTGAGTACTGGGCTTTATTTGAGGCACAACCTTAAAAGGGGGTGTAATTTTAATTACAGTTGCTGGGATACAGAAATGCCTTGTCTCTCTTATCTCTATGTGATTGCATCACTGCTGAAGTCCTGTATCAGTATATTTAATTCAGAACCATCCCCCATAGTTTTTGTACCTAGCAAAATGTCTGTGCACAAATTGATTTGATCCAATTGATTAGCATCGGTTGCAGTCATTTTGACAAAATCCATCAACAATTTAAATGCTGTTTTCCTTGCTGTGCATCTTAGATTTACACAGCTTCCATCATTTGGCCTGAAACACTGCTATTGTATCTTCCATATTCCCAGCTTTCTGCCCCAGCATTGTGTTCCCATTGAGATTTGCATCAGGCCCTGTTTAGGGAGTGCTACGTTTCTTCAGAATTTGGGAGCTCTGCATAGATGTTTTTCTGAAATATGCAAGGCAGCTCTGCTGATGAAACAGATCAAGACTGAAGAGGACACAGGAGTGGCAGAAAGACATTTAGCTCTCAAACTCAAGTTTAAGACAAACTTTTAAGTATGGTTTAATTTGGTTTTTGAAAAAGTAAAGTAAGAATTACAGGCAGTGTACAGAGGAAGCATTTTTTTTTCCACAGACTTTAATCTTAAATGGAAACATTTACTTCTTTTTAGACTTGGGAGCAAGATCCTGAAACTTTTCTAATAATTATAAAGGGAACTGGAGGAAAAGCTTTTTGTGCTGGGGGTGACATCAAAGGTAAGGACTACAGTCACTTAAACATTTGGCATATCTTCAACTAATTTGCGTTAATTTCCTTTATGTACTGTGACTCGGGTAAACGGAGGCTTGCTACACAACAGTAAGAGAGATTAGTTGTGCTGACTTCTTATAACACCTCGATGTGCAGATGCTATTTAAGTTATTTGTTAGGAGACAGCTGTCAGAACATTGTATAAAAGAGTAAAAAATCATTTTTTTTAAATGCATAACTAGCAGGTAGTCATTCCTGGGAAGTCTCTGCCTTCTGCTCCCCAGATTTTCATTACCAACAGCTTCTTTACAAGAAATTTGAAAGGTCCTAATAGGTAGCTCTGTTACTACTGGACAATTTGTGTCTGAGATGGCTAGAGACAGAGCTGACAACAGTGATCAGTGTATCTGTGATTGTTTTGTAACTATATGATCTGTGGGAAGTCTCCAAACTGAAAATTAGCAGTTGTTTTAAATTTTAGGTCAACAAGCAGCACAGGTTATTGTGAAATTATGCCCTGCTCTAATTGGCTTCTCATTTTTAGTATTCACAGTCTTCAGTATAATCAGTTTTAAGTGTCTGTTCTATATATTGGCATGAAATATCAAACAAGACTATCAGACATTAGCAGGGGTCCCATAGCATAGAAAATGGACTGCACTCTCACAGCTACACGATAAAGTCTCCAGCATAATAAAATTGACTCAAATTTGAAACTTTGTATTTAAGTTTGAGCAAATTTTCTCAAATAAAATGAGCAGATTTAAGTTGCTGTTTATTGCTGAAGGAAAAAACTTATCATGTGATATTAATTTTTTTACTTGTTACTGTATTTTCTGTTGAACTTATAGTTATCTTCAGAATTTTTATTTCTCTTAAGTCATCACAGATGCAGGAAAAGTTGGAGACAGACTGGCACAAGATTTCTTCAGAGCAGAATATATCCTGAACAATGCTATTGGTATGTTTAATAGCAAATTCTGAAGCAGTACCATTTTCCTTTGAAAAGGTTTGAAAGTAAATTCACTTTCTCTTTGCTAATCTTTAAAAGACTGCAATAATATAATAGAAATAGTAATTTTTTTTTTTTTACCAAGTTCAACAGAAGTAGTGTAACATGTCATTTTTATACCTTGCATGCAGCATTCCTTTTGTTTAAGCTATTATGATAGCTACCTTATCCCATGCCTTTGTTCTGGGTAGTTATATTTGCGCTATGGATGAGTTAAGTCTTAGATGCAGACAGTGCAATTCTGCACTAAGTATCATTGATCTACTTCAAAGACAACCTGTGTGTGTTCAAAGACAACAAGATGTGTGGAAAAATCATTATTATTCAGTGGGAAAGCAGATGATCAAATTACATTAAAGCTTTCAGTTTAAATAAACTGCATAAATGAATAGTTAGTCACAGGACCACTCTTAAAAAAAAAAGTACAATTTTTTTTTTTTTTACATTTCTTACAGGCACTTGCAGGAAGCCATATGTGGCACTTATCGATGGCATTACAATGGGAGGGGTAAGTTAAGTATCTTGGTGGGATATCCGATATAATTTGTTTTAAAACAATGTAATATTCTGTACTTTAGTTGAATTTCAAACATTTCAATTCAAGAACTAACATTGTAATCTCAAGCTTTCTCTTGCTTGTCAGGGTAGCTTGCTGCTCTTTTAGTGCTTCTGCTGTTCTCTCTGATAGGTAGTCCAACAGTTTTCTCTGAGGATCTGGCAATTGTGTTGAGAAAAGAGCAGAATCCCATCACTGTCAGAAACACCCCTCACAAAAGTTTTCAGAATTCTAAAGTGTGAGTTTGTAGATCATACAAGAGCAGAGAAGAATTTTCCACTCAAAGTGTATTACAAAATAGAATTATATAGAAGTACAGTTAAAGGACAACTCCAAAAAAATGGAAAACTATCATTCTAAGCTATACTTTAACAGATATTCGTGAGTCCTGTATTTTTCTAACAGATAATTTGGAAATGCAACTACTTTCTCATCTTCGCAGTACTCCTAAAACATGAGTTATAAGATCCTCATTCCCTCCCACCCCCAAGGCCACACCTTATTACTAAAGCAACATGGAGAGGGCTCCACCATAACTCCACTAGTTATACTCCATGCTAATAATTGTTTCAGCAATTGTTGGCTCAAAACACCATGAGTAGGTAGGGCAATACTAAGCTTTTCTACATGCTAAAATCCTATTCTCTTCAGTTTAACATCTGTTGGATATATTTGCATCATAGCAGGGAACAGAATACAATAATCTTAAGTTATTTTGAACAATGAGTTTGACAGTCTGCTATATTGTCCCTTAGATTTTGTCCTGGTTTCAGCTGGGATAGAGTTAATTTTCTTCATAGAAGGTAGCATCGTGCTGTGTTTTGGATTTGGTACTAGAAGAATGTTGATAACACGCTGATGTTTTTAGTTGTTGCCAAGTAGTGCTCAGACTACTCAAGGACTTTTTGAGCTTCTCCTGCTCAGCCAGGTGCATAACAAGCTGGGAGGGAGCACAGCTAGGACAGCTAACCCAAACTGACCAAAGAGCTATTCCATACCATATAATGTTATGCTCAGGGGGAGTTAGTCAGTCGTTTGCGGGGAGAGTGATCGCTGCCCAGGGACTGATCGCAGCTTGGGGAGTGATCACAGCTCGGGATGGTCTGGGCATCGGTCAGCAGGTGGTGAGCAATTGCGTTGTGCATTGTTCATTTTGTATATTCTGTTACCATTCTCATTATTACTATTATTATTATTATTTTCTCTTATTAAACTGTCTTTATCTCAGCCCACGGCTCTAACCTTTTTTTTTTCTTCCCGATTCTCTCCCCCATCCCACTGAAGGAGGGGGGAGTGAGCAAGCAGCTGCGTGGTGCTTAGTTGCCAGCCGGGTTAAACCATGACAATTTATATTGTTTTATTACACATCAGTATGATATGGGTGTACAGTCTATTTAAATTCAGTTTGTCAAAGACAGGATGCAAGTGAAGCACTACATAATCCATCACCTGTCATGACTCTCATGACTCTTCCCTTTCCACCTTCCCTTGCACATTTAGTTTTGTCTATTTTGGTTGGGTTTTTTAGCTTATGATCAAAACATGCAATAGCTCTCTTCCCCTTTGCTCCTCTGCGACCGAGCCCCAAAGATCTTAACTACGTAACCACCCCACCCCAGTTTCCCCCAATCTAGTATACATAAATTGTTTCCAGCATAAAGGGGACTAGTCTTGTAGCTCTTCTTGCAGAAAAAGGTTTTTACTTAACATTGGAGACCTGAAGGTTTGTGGATAAGAGATAGGGAGTCAATGTATTTTATGGAGTTTTGAATAATAGCACAGATAGCTAGGAAAGAGCAAAACTGCCCAGCAGCTGATGTCTTTTTAGAGGTCGTATAGATTGCTCGTTATGATTTTGGCCTAAGCAGGAATACAGTTTTGTCCTTTGAAGGTATTTTTTTTGACTGAAAAGAACATAATGGAGTCAGATGATCCTGCATTACTAAGATTCTTTATTAGTTTTCTTTCTTTTAAGGAGCTTTTAAAAAGCAGCAGTTAGTCTGAAGCTTTAGTTGGATACCCATATTTTAGTATAGGATACCCAAATTTCAGTGGGATCTTGACAGTTTAACTGCCATTAGGGTTTGAATGACAACTTACTTGCTTATCCCCAGTTTGATGATACTAGTAAGAGTTACTGTCATTTGGGTTTGGGGGACTAGATCTTGATTAAGCAAGTATGCAGCCTAACTTAAGGGAACAAGCAGGTAGGTCTCAAGTTTCAGACTACTTTTCAACTTTTTTTTTAACCTTGAGTGCTATTTAATTTGCACTTGTTAATACAGCTGCAGTTTACTCTGAGATAATGTCCTTCCTACAGGAGCACGTTTTCATCAACACACTTTTTTTCCCCTTCCCCTCTCTCACTGGCAGTACATGAAAGTATCTACTGATAGTTTAACAAAGGAGGTCTCCACACTGATTAAATTTTTGTGTATGTGTCTTGTGTTAGTTTCGAGTTGTCTTCTGTGCTTTTCCTTTCAACCACCTCTCCTGTCTGTAAAATTTATTTTGATTCCTCTAAAAGAGACCAATGCTTACATAGGAAAAGTGCATTAGCTCCCATCCGGCCTCTTCTGCCACCATTTTCAGTACTTGGAGCCCCATTGCAACTGACCTTAACCAAACTTAAGGCTTGCAGCAGCTGTTTTCTATTGTGGTATGAATAGGTTCACTGCAGTAGGATTTTATAGATTAAACCACTAGAAGAGCCCTTGAACTTGTCAAGGTCATACCATTATCTCTTTCTGCTTGCTGTGTGGAAGGAAGCACTCTGTCCTGCTGTAACTATCCACTAGACCTGGATTCATAGGAAGGAGTTATTCTATTCATGGTATAATTAGATGCTTTGTTTTAAATCACTCAGATGTTAGGATCTATGTTTTTGACACAATCAGGTCATATTTTGTCTATTTCATATGCCTAAGATCTGTCTATCTTAGGCCCCACATGTCAGTGGGAGCTAGAAACATTTGTCACTTAAAAACTACAGTAAATGCCTTTAAAAAAAAAATTACATCCCAAACCCTTTGCTTTAGAAGCAAGCGGTTTTCTTTTGGGCTGAAAAAAATCAAGGAACACCTATTAAACACTGCAATTTCACTGTAGACCATTTATCTATGAATGAAAATGCAAGCAAATCAATCTCAGCATTGCTCAAAAAAGCAGCACTACACACATTGAGTGCTTTCTTGTTCTAATTTAAAATAAATTTGAAATCACACAGTATATTAGAAACTCAGTTATTGTGTGCTTAGGTAGTAAAAGTTGCTACTGATGCACAGATACCAGATTTGTGATGGTAAAATTTGGAATTGTATTAAAAAAATTGACATGGTTCCACTTCAGCATTGTTAGCTAGAGGCTGGTAGGTGGCTTTCTTCAGAGCTTAATTAGCCAACAGATGGGGCTGTGGAGCTTGTTTTCTGCACCTTCTTGTCTATACTCCTGTAGTTATGAAAAATTGATAGTCTATATAAATGTATCTTTTCATCTTTTTGTACTTATTCAGAACAGTAGGTTCAAGTGACAAGTATGTTTGATGAAGCAAAGATGACTGCATTTTATTTACTATGTGAATAGTGAAACAAGTTATAAAAGCCGTATTTACTGCTAAAGGTCATACACTGTTGAAGGGCACACTGGGCACATACTCTCATGTTTCTAAAAACTATTTAAATTATTTTAGTTTTCTTCTATCCTTACATTTTTGTTTCCTTAAAATTAAATACCTTAACAGTAGACAGGAAATGCAGAGTATTTACACTTTTTTTTTTTTACTGTTATTCTCTGTAAATGAGATCCTGAACTTGGGCTTCTTCGTTCTAGAAAAGTCCTAATGTCTTCCTGAGTTCTTTGGAGATTAATAGAAGCGTGCTTTATAAGCTCAGTCTAAATTTATGGTTTTAAATAGGGCTTTTGGCACAAAATATTTTTCAGTGTCAGATGCTATCTCTAACAGACTAAAAGGATTAATAAAAATGTATTTCAAAAATGTTTCCGAGCCAAATAAAGTACAGTAGACAGATTTGAGTGGTGGCTTTTGGATGATTGGGCTTAGAATTCAAGGTGAATATTTGACAGAAAAAAAAAAAATACAGGGCATAAACTTTGGAAGTTAATGATCATGGTCCAGATCACCAGGCTAACTTTATGTAAAGCATACTTAAAACTTTAGTGGCATATTGCCAAAGCAGACGTACATAATTTTCAGGAGCCAAAGGCCATTGCTTTTAGTTTAGGTGGGAATCTGCTACAGTGTGTACAAAGTACCCTCTTCCTTAGTATCATATTCTAGAGTATGCATGACTTAGAAACTTTCTGAGCTACGCTTTATTTCAGGACCACAGTGCTAAATGGCCATCCATAATCATACTCACCTCTCCAGTCATCTAGTATTTTTTGACATAAATAGGCTTGGTCTTCAGAAAGGCCTGTGACAATCTGCTTCACAGCTGAATTTTGTGCTTTGTGAAAAGCAATTTGTTAATATCATTGAATGCTTATGTGTTTAATTGTTAGTAAGACCAAAATAAGTATTAACTTTTTTTTTAACTGTTGAGTAAAGACTGTTGCTCAAACATAGGAATTCTTGTCTTTGGACAATTAAATACAGGATTTAATCCTTCAGTCTGACCTCTTACGCAGTGTATTTGCTAAGTTTATTTTAGCAAGTTAGAGATTTGTAAAATTTATGCCATTATATTACACTTCTTGCTTTAACAATTGATGCTTTGAATTTTAGGATGAGAAAACATCTTCCTGTGGGGCAAGTAGATTTTTAACTCATATGGTAACACACAACATTTTCAGTACAGAAATGGAGTTTGGTAGAGTTGCCAGCTCTCTTAAATCCTTTGCAAAGCCCTGTGCTTTGAGTTGTTCTGAGAATCTTATTTTCTAATCTTTGTGTTTAGGGAGAGTAATAGGAAGCTGGAACTTTAATATAGCTCGCAATTTAAAGAGATAGAGGTCACCCAACATTATTTACATCCCTGACTCCCTTGGATTCTAGGACCCAGCTTGTGCGAGTGGTAACAGTATGCAGTACTGACTGCTTTATTCTCTTCTCAGTAGAGAAGGACCTCGGGTATATGGACTGTGAGTATGAGAAGACAACCTGTTAATTGGGTCTTTGGGTTCATGAGGAGCTTTCCATTAGTTTTGTCAACACACCTAGCAGTACAGGTTTTTTAGGCAAGGGCTTTTTACTTAAATGGAGAGTCTACGTCTAAGTTACTTATGTCTTTAAGGTGACAGAGAGTAGAATTTTTTAAAGTACTGTTGGAGTCTGTGTTAGTCACTCAGGTAATAATGTCAAACATGTTAAGCTTTAGACTATAAAGTACAGAGCTGAGGGGAGCCTCAGGATTATTCTTTTGCACTTGAAGCAGGATTAAATATAGCTAGATGACTGCTTAGCAGATTTTTGCCTAATGCATTCAGAATTCTCCCAACAGCAGGAATTCTGTTTTTTCTAGATATCCCACCTGAGTGCTTCGTTATTCTTTCAAGTTGAGATTCCCTAGTGCCTACTTTAAGTCTTTAGTATGTGTAATCAATATATTCCTGTCTTAGTCATAGCTCTCTAAGGCCATTTTGAGATACTTGGATTCCTTGCTCCTAGCCATCTCTCTTTAATAGGGATAAGGATAGTTATTCGGCCTTTACTATAGATTAAGTCTCCTGGTCTTCTTGCAGTCCTCTGGAATCTCTCCAATTTGTGTGCTTCACAGTTCGTTACCACAGACTAGACTATATTTCACCTGTAGGACTCATCAGCACCAAGCTGAGCAGAATAATTATCCCCCATATATTATACAGATACTCTGTCACAAGTAGCTCATCTGAATAGCAGCCTGTCAAAGCATCAGGTGCTAGGAGGCCACCACTTCTTGTTATTCTTAAAGCTATTACTCTTACCTCTTTTCTCCTTACATAACATAAACCTCAATCACAGTACATTTCTTTATCACTTACCTTTTACCAATTTCTAAATCTTCTTTCTTGAACAGAACTTATTTGTCAAAGAACCAATCTTCGGGAGCTACCCTTTTCCTCAAAGACTACAAAAAAAACCCCAAAACAAAACAAAAAAACCAAACCAAAAAAAACCCCCACCTACAACAGTCATTTCCTCCTTCAGGGAACCTGAGTGCCCTATCAGCTGGCATTGCTTTTTATAGCTCCACCACATCAATCTGATTAGGCTTCCCAGGTGCATGGAATCTAGGCTGAGTGGGTCCTCTACAGGCCTTTGGTGACTGCTGGTAGAGACTCTCCTGTAGCGTGATACCTCCAGTAGTTCTTTTTGCAATAGCATTGCAATTGTATTATTATTATTTGTATTAAGTTCGTGGCTGCTATAACCCCCTGAAAAATGTCTAGGCATTTATTCCATAGAAAACACACTTGTAATCTCTGCATTTGATTTTGCTGTCTTAGGTGTAGTTCTTTTCATTTTGTTAATTTCTATCCGATCTCCAAAGTGAGATGGTTTTGAATTCTGATCTTGCCTTTCAGAGTGCCTCCCCCAAAAGTGATCTGTAAATTATAGAAATCCTTGTTATTTCATCATGCAAGAAGATAATGAAAATATCAAATAAAACTTCATTAATGGTTGACTTCTGTATGACCTCAGCTAGGGTGCCCTCTGAGTTTGATTGCAAACTCCTGGTAACTTAACATAGTTTCAGATGATTGTGCCCTCCATTTCATAGTGTTATCATCTAGGCTGTATTTCCCTACTTCGTTTATGAGAGGAAACTATGCTGGGTACAGGGAAGCATCAGAAACATTGCAGATCAAAACATGAAGCTTTTACAGAATGCTGCTTACCGAGTGACAACGTCATTTTAATCTGGAGGTTATGTAGGGATTCCAGAGAAACAGATGCAGCCAAATTCCTGAATCTAATCTATGGTTTGGAAATACTCCTCCTATTGTGCATCTGACCATGCTTCCCTTCTGGACTACAGATTCAGACTTACTGTGTCTTTTTATGTTGCAGTAGAAGAGTGAATTGAGTACCTAATATTTAGCTTTACTTCTTTTTTGTTTTAGTGCCACTTCATTTTCAGCAAAAGATTCCAGAGGCTGACAGTGTTAGATCAGGACCTGATATATAGGTCTTTAAGGCAGATATTTGCTTAGTTAAAGTTTGCATCTTTCCTCTGTAATTATTCTCTGTTGTATCATGTAAAGTCCATTTCTCTTAGTAATGGTTTAAGAAGAATTTAACTTTTGGGGAAGGATGACATTCTAACCCTCCTTAGGAAAAAGTGGAACACTTTTCTCTTTTAAGCTTTTACTCTGCTTTAATCAATAAAAACTTGTCAAAAATTTAATTAATAATTTTCTGGATAGCATTTGCAGTGTTTTATTTCAATTTTAGCCTGTCATATTTGTGAAATTCTACCTCAACATTCTGAAAGAGTCTTATAATCCTAAAAGTTTGTTCAGTAATGCTTTGAATATTTCAATGTTAACGCTTTATAACAAAGTTCTGAGATTTATGGGGACAGACTTGATAGAGATTTACATCAGATGTGTAATTTTTCGTGGTGGTAGGAAAGTTCTTGAGTAGGTGAAAGTAAATGCCTGACATGCAAAATATTAGATTAACAGTAAGTGCTAGTGAAATCAATCAGCAGTTTTTGAAAATAGTTTAAAAAAAATAGTCCCCTGTGCTCTTCTGTGTGTTTAGGGATGTTTGCTGCCAGAAAATGCACGTTGGTGTATCACAGTAGGAATTGGCCTACTTCCCATGGTTGCCCTGTATGGAAAAGAACATATTCGCTTATTTCTTAGATGTTTGAGGTTCTTGCATGGAATAAATAGCCAAAAGCTGTGGCTGTGCTTGGTCCAAAGATATCATATGAAGTTGTCATCTTTTCTCAGGAGTTGGTATTTCTAATAGAAATTGTTCTCAATCACAGAAATAGGAAGAATTATGTGAAAAGGCGGCCAGTTCCTAAAATAAAGGAATTTCTTACAAGGAAAGGTGAAGTCAATTTTCAGGAGTATTTTTCACTTTGCACTGCTTGCACGTAATTTAAGTTGTAATATTTTTTTCTAATGCTTATTTTAATAGAAAAAAATCTGAAAAGTTTTCCAATTCAATATTCAAAATATCAGCTGCATCTTGCATGTTTCTAAACTACTTAAATTGAAATGTTATTGAGGGGAAGGCGTCCAGTCAGTATTTTGTTTACTTAATATATTGGTTATTTATTGGCATGTCTGTATATTACCTTTTGTAACATATTGCCTATATATGAGTGCTCTGACAGATCTGGACCCCATTCATCAAAGATAATGTGGGCTTTAGATACACAGTACAAGTTTAAGAGAGTTTACTGAGACTAGAAATTTTATTTACAGTGAACAGTTTCCAACAGCTAAATTAACATGATGTTTTCTTGAACAACGTTGTTAGAGGCTTGCTATAGGTACCATGGGGATTCTATCAATACAGTTACAAACTTCTAAACTTACACTTTAACAGGACTTGGTCAACAGTTCTAACTACATTAATATTTCTTATCAAGTAAATTGGTAGTGATGACATAAGCAGCTTGCATGTTATACATTTTAGTCAATAGAATTCCAGTACACAAAGGAGTTGGAGTTGAGCAACAACTGTCCTTATCGTGACCCATTTTTATCCAGATTGTGTGGCTGTAACTCTTCAGGAATGTTCCTTTCACTACCAACATGTATGTAAAATTTCTGGCATACATCTGCAAATAACATTTTTTTCCTCGTTTCTTCCAAAATGTGTTTAAAAAAGTGAACATCAATGTTGAATTTAAATTACATATTTGTAAAATGAAATTATTTGGTTTTTTGATTGCCTGATGTTCTGTAGTCAGGACCAGAGCAGCATAAAGAAAACACATACCTTTCTTAGTGCTGCAGATAAAAAACACAAATAAAATTCTTTATTCCCAGGCTTCATGAGTTAGCCCCTGGGTTACAACTAGCTGGACTGCTGTAGTAGGTGGGAGGAGGAACGGGAGGGAACATCTCAAAGACTCAGTGGTCCACAGCCTGAATCTGCCCACTACCAAAACCAGCTCCCAGTGATGTGAAAGTGGAAGAGAAAGGTCTGCCCTTGCTCTCTGTGACATTTGTGGGTATGGACATTTACGCAGACAGTCTTTCCTTCTGATCAACTTGCCTGGCATTGCTATCTTCTCTTGCAGAGTAATGGAACAAAATCATTGTGAATATAACACTCAAGGTTTGCCTGTTGTTTTCCATAGAAAGTATTTAAATAACAGTTGTGAGCCTGTATCTAAAACCACATTTAAAATCTTGTAAACCATTGAATATTGGCATTTCAATGTTTAGCTGAAATGACTGAAGCCTGAAAGAGGAAGGTGGGAAGTGTAAAGACAACCAACTGCTTTCCTTCATCATGATCTTACTTGAACTATGAGCTGGTAATAGAGAATCTGCAGAAAAAGAAGACAGACAAATATTATAGGCTGAAACAATTGCAGCTGCTACGTAAAAGTTTAAGTTAGGTTTCTTCTGATATTCCTCAGGCATAGAAAATACATTGATGGGGGGAAGATCCCCTTTTTCCTCCAGATTGTAATATGTCTTTCCATCTGTTTTTTTTTTTTAATTTATTTGCTTTTAGAGGGTATTCATGTAAGATGTGTGCGTATAGCTTGTGTAGAGAGGTGTAGATAGGAGCATCTGAGGCTAACATCAAAAGCTAGGAAATAATAGAATTAACCATATCTGTAAAATCTCTATTTTTTGCTGACTTGTGATAAAATTTTTAATTAGAGGAATGTGCATTCGTGAAGTGCACAGGTGGATATCGCTCACAGAACAAACAACTATTCATTTTTTGTTTAATGTGTGGTGCAAATTTTATTGCAAACTATAGAAATTCTGCTTATAAGTTATTAATCTACATATACATATCATGCACTTTGAGTGACTAACTGCAGCATATAAAAGTTCATGAAAAATTATTTTACATAGCACAGCTCTTCTGTATGGTAATGGACATTATTACCCCTTTAACCCTTTTTTACAGCTAGGAAACTGGAACTTAGAAATGTCAGTGCTTCTTGGGACTTCTCCTGATTCTTCTTTTTCTTTTTATAAATATATGTCATGCCTCTTGCCAGTCATCATGCTCTGAAACTTGAACATCTTTGGTTTTGTTTTAATTTATGCTCTAAAATCTGCCCTGAAGTAAAAGTAATTGTCATACTAAACCTAGATAAGCTGCTTTCCAATTCTCTCTCTTCCTCTCCCCCTCTCTCCCTCCCTTTGGAAACTCATGCATGTGTACCATGTAGAAGCTTGTGGCCCATTTTGTTGCCAATGCTTCAAAGCTGAAGGCAGCTTTTACTGTAAAATAGAATACAGATTTTGCAAGTAGTTATTTGTTGTGCCTTGAAACAAATCTTTGTGAGATTGACTTGTGTACCACTTAGCTTTTGTAATGTAGGGTGTTGAAAACAATGCTGAGGCGATACTAAGAAAGGATTCGCTCTTGGCTGATATTACAGTATATATACCATCTGGCACACTGGTCTGCCTGCTAAGCTCTTGCGTATGATCCTAGGGACAAATGGCGCACTTCATTTTGTAGCTAATCGGACTATAGTATCAGCAGCTCTTGACAGCAACAAAAAATAACCACTGAATGTTCAACGATTTGCATGCGATGTTATTCCCCAAAGGGCTTATCGTAAAGCACTGTCTTGAAAACAAGGATTTTAAATTATGGGTCAGCACCGGTGCAGTAAGTAAAACTCCTCTCTCCTCCCTCTCTCAAATCTACAATGGCTGAGTTCTTTCATGTACACTATGAAGAGGAACGGATGCCACTATTTTACACCCAGAAAAGAGGGGCAGACTTCCTGAATGTACATTGTACCGATGTTGGTATTATACAATCACACTGAGCTTAGTATTTCAGAATGACAGAGTGTTTGCCTTCCTGCGCAATGTAATGACATATAGATCACATCATAAAGCAAATATCACTTGCCTACTCTGAGATTAAAGTTGAAGTTTTAAGCTGTAGCTTCTAGATTACTGTTTTTTTCTGAAACCTGTATATGTTTAAAGGAGGTTTTATGTGTGGCTTCATTTAAAGTTTCCTACCCCTGCACTGTTGACTGTCATTGCAGAAATTTTTGCAGGTTTCTGCACAGATTTGTTCTTCCATTTAACACCAGACTCTTTCTTGCTAAAAGTTCCACTATTTTTCTCTAATTCTAGGCCTTTATGTAGATGCCTACTCTCATATTGAGAGTTATCTCATTATTTTCCTCTCCTTCCCTTTATTATAGATCAAGGAATAAAATTCTGAAGAGAATTATCTTTGCCTGCTTCTCCATCTTTTCATATTTCTCCTAATTTTCCTCATCTCCAGAAGAATTTGAATGCTTATTTTGTCCTTGAGTTAGTTTTAATCTGTCTCATACTTTTAAAGTATTTCTTCCTGAGAAATAGAACATCACTACAAAATCCCTCAATTCACTCCTGTCATCCCAAATAACTGTGTACCTGTTTAAATAGGTGTGCTGGTCTTTAAAAACAAGAAGTGTTTCTTCAGTTTTAAGAAAAAAACTAAAAGCTTATTTCTGTGTTGGTGCAAGTTGCCGAAATGGGTTCCCTCGCACTAGCCTGCCTTGCCTTCAGACATTAAGGTGTGTTGAGTTGGACATACAGGTTTCTTGCAGTAGCTACATTTTTAGGCAATAGAGAGGGACAAAGGGACAGAGCTTGTCTTCCAGAATTTTAGAAATACCAAAACACCCCCACTTTTTTTTTTTTTTAACACAGAATCAAAGAATCGTCTAGGTTGGAAAAGACCTTTAAATCATCAATTCCAACCATAAAATTAACACTGCCCAGTCCACCACTAAACCATGTCCCTAAGCAGCACATCTGTGTGTCCTTTAAATACCTCCAGGGATGGGGAGTCAACCATTTCCTTGGACAGCCCATTCCAACACTTGACAACCCTTTTGGTGAAGAAATTTTTCCTAATGTCCTACCTAAACCTCCCCTGGCGCAACTTAAGGCCATTTTCTCTTGTCCTATCACTTGTTACTTGGGAGAAGAGACCAACACCCACCTCGCTACACCCTCCTTTGAGGGAGTTGTAGAAGGTGATAAGGTCTCCCCTCAGCCTCCTCCAGGCGAAACAACCCCAGATCCCTCAGCTGCTCCTCATCAGGTTTGTGCTCCAGACCCCTCACCAGCTTTGTTGGCCTTCTCTAGACATGCTCCAGTGCCTCATGTCTTTCCTGTAGTGAGGGGCCCAAAACTGAAGCCAGTATTCGAGGTGCAGCCTCACCAGTGCTGAGTGCAGGGGGACGACATGGGGGAAAAAAGAATGCTTTCAGACTGAACACTAGAAAAAGTTTCACTGGCTAGTAATTAATAGGCTTTTCGGATCTAAGTCCTCTTGCATCTTCTCTTTTCTTTCTGTTGCAGAAGTCTTTGTGTCCATAAAAAGTTCTGCTTCCTCTGACATGAAAGAGTATTTTTTAACAGATGTAGCTGACTTGTTGCCAGGAAGTTTTGTAGGCTTCCTAAATGTAAGTCTTAGAAAGTAATATACAGTAGTGAAAAAGAAACAAGGAAAACATTCTTAATTCTGGAAATAACTTATTTCAGAAAATTCTGAGTAATCAGAATGAACTCTTGGTAGAAGTTTTTATATTTGTGTCATGGTTGTTGAGTCGCAGTGTCTGTAGGCCAGACTTGACCATGAGACCAAACTGTTCAACCTGCTGCTTTTTGCCTTGGAGAAGCCAATGGACATTGAAAGGGAGGACATGAAATTGCAGTCAATCCCTGCTGTGAGGCATGTATTTAACTGCCAACACGGCTTCTGTATGGCCCACCAGGTGGGATTGCAACACTAGTTTGGGTGCTCACCATCAGAAGACAGCATTAGTCTCCGCAGATCATGCAGGGGAAAAAAATATGACTATTGCAGATAACTATCCTAATAAAAATGTTTTGAAATCATTGGTAAGTTTTGGCTGGTGGTAGAAAAATCAAACCAGAGCTTTTAAAAATTCAGTCTAAATTCCGTTGATAAAGGACACTCATTGTAGCAGCATTGGTGCACAGAATGGCCTATGTTTTTTTTCAAGTTCCGCTGTAAGAAAAACCTGACCTAAACAATTACTATTAATATAGTTTGGTCATATTTGTTTAAATAATTAAGGGTCAGGAGACCAAGTAACACTAGTAGTTCATCATATCAGATACTCAGATTTATTTATTTTTTTTTAACATTATGTTTGAATCTGTGGTGAAGATACAAGTATACTTTTGAAAACACGTGACTGGAATGGGCTGTGTCACTGGTTTGTAATACAAAGCATCAGAGTACTCATCAAATATAGGCCATTAATCCCAGCACAAGCTTTCTTGCATTTTTGACACTGGGCTCTAAGGAGAATACTTAAGAGTGGAACTTCAGATATTATTACAAATAATATATCTCCAGTCAGCTTCTTGTGCTTCTGTATGTCTGTAGAAATTTGGACTGAGGATCTCTAATGCATAATGAGTTTGTGGAAATTAATATTTTATATTTAAATTATATTCAAATTATATTACATTATTTTTTATGTTTTAAGATACCACACTAAATGTTTGAAAAGTTCACAAAAAGCACTATTTTTAGTATTTTTTAAATACTTGTTGATTTATGTGTCATCAACCAAAGAAAACTATATTCTTAGTCCAGATTGATCTGTTATCCTGTGTTGCTCTGGTTCACTAAGTTGTCTTGTCTGTTAGTGTCTACAGATAAAAATGGATTATGCTCTTTCTAGTGGTCCATAACATTAATGATGAACGAAGATTAATTTTGATTCAGTTTAAGATTTGCTGTGTCTGAATGCAGGGGGTAAAGCTCTTAAATCAGTGATTTTTGATCTAACATAGCTGTAAACTCCTGCTACTTCCTGAATCAATTCCATTTGTTTACTTTGCCAACTAATGCTTTTGAAAACATTTTTGCTCCACCTTGGCTATTTTTACACATCTGTATTCAGATATATTTGCCCTTTGTTGTGTTATGTTTAGTTTGTTTGTGGATTGCCACATTTCTTTTGTGATTCTAGCCCTACCAGGGACTGTTTTCTCATGCAGTTAAAAATGAGTGTAATCATTGGATGTGAGCTTGTTGCAACAGGACTTTCACTGCAGACAACATTAATATTGGTATTATCATAAAATTGTTTGCTTGAACAGCTAAAAATTCTTTATCAGGCCAGTGAAGATGGTACAAGCAACATTCCTGAAAGCCTTTTCTGTTTGTATTTCTTTCCTAGGCAGTGATTCCTTTACAGTCTGAGTTAGGTTATTTAGTAAATAGACAAGTGTGATTCATGGTTTTGCTGTGACACAGATCTGCTTTTCTGTATGTGAATAGATGTTTACACATGTCATTCAGGAAGGGCATATTTATTTTGCTCTGTATGGTTCTCTGTTGTGATGGCCCTCAATTTCATAATAGCTTCCCTAGATGTGATGAGTTGTCTGATTTACTAATATGGGTCATTCTCAATTTAAGATAACACACCCTCCCAGCTACTCAACTTTTAAGATTTATAGTAGCTGTATTCCATTTCTCCATCTATCAGTAATTTTCACCTCGTTTTTCATTAGAAAAATACTTTTAATACAGTTCTATATTCATCATGAGAAAAAAAATGGAAATCAATGATAAATTTTTTCTACGCAGTTGCATAATGACTTTTGAAATATGCCATTGAGTAGGAAATCATGCATATGGGAAATCAAATTCAAACACTCTACTGGCTTTTTCAGAAGCTTGTTGATGAATTCAGACCAAACTGCCTATAATATTATGTGCCTCCTTGAAGTAGGCTGAGTCTAATAGTTGAGTTGTAACACACTGTTTTTAAGATTAATGTCTTAATATCCATGTAGTAATAAATCTGTGATTTGTAACCAAACACTTTCATAGCCAATCAATCTCCAGTAATACATTGTCAGACCACCATTTCTGCTGTTTTATATGTTTTTGATTAATTCATTATAAACCCTGCAGAAAGATTGTTTAAATTGATTGCTTGTTAATTTCTTAACTCCTTAATTTCTAGTCTCATTCTTCAAGTAGCCTTTACAAAATTCAAACATTCAGCTGTTAGTGGAAAAAAAAAAACCTTTCATGCCAGTATTAAGATAAACTATCTGGTTTAAAAAACAAGCCTGATTGACCACAGGAATTTATTATCTTGGAAAAGTCTGAAGGAAGACATTAGTTTCAGTATATGTTTGAAAGGTAGGAGTCTTGGCACCACAGGATATAGTGTATTTTAATAAAGACATTATAGTGTCAAGACTTGTATGTGTAAATGCTGGGACTATTTGGTGAAGTGGACACAGCCCAGCTGCAGATATCTTAATAGTGTGAATAGATAGATTTAAAAAAACCAGTTACATTTTAAAAAAAAACAAACAAAAAAACCCAACAAAATCCAGAGGTGGAGGAGGAATGCATTTAGACTTCTGACTGGAAGAGTTTGTTCTTTACACAGGATACTATTAAACTAATAAGCATCTGTCCTCTATATTAAATGGAGAAGGTTAAACACGTACAGTAAATGTGTTAAAATAACCATTTGGGAAGCTGCAAGTAAACATACAAAAGCACATGATCACCAGTTTAATAAATTACTGGGATTTGTACTTTCTAAGCATTAACTCATTTTTCTCTCCTAATTTTATCTTTATGTTGGATTATTTAGAAATTATCTTCAAAGAAGTAAGGACATATTTTCACCACTTTCTTTAAAATGGATAAAAAGAAAATACAGTTTCAGTCTTCTGAATATATATCTGAAATTAAGCTCTTATCTATACTATAAAACTTGAAGGCTATCTAGAAAACAAATCCAATTATGGCTTAAGCACTTGAGAAAGTGAAATCTGATTTAATTACTTCTTTCAAAAGAAAATTACCTCTTTCAACTTTTTGTTACTAAAACTCTATAGTTATTTTTGTCCATAAAAAAAAAGAGGAGCTCTCTTCATGGAGTTCGCCCTCTAGTCTTTGTTACTTTAATACTCAAGCTAAAAATCTGAGTCCTTATACAAACTGAAGATTGTCTAGAAAATAAGCCAGAAAAAATGCTTTATGTTGGATAGTATTTGTATTCCTAGCCATGGGATTAGAAAAAATCAATTTAAGCCTTAGAAAGAGCAAAATGGGCATGATTTAATTTTATTATCTTTATAAAAAGGTCATCATTATTGCTGAACATGCATAAAAATAACAGAAGAAATACTGTGTTTTCTCTGGCTGTAGGAAAGGCTTTACCCAATGCGGTGAAAATATGCTGTTATGACATAAAAAAGTTGGAAGTGATGCAGTCACATTTCCATTTCATTTAAGAATTCTAGAGCTGTTTTAGAAGCGAATGTAGCTTTACATGTAGCTTTGCATTTGCAAGAGAACTAAATACAGGGCCATTGCCCTTGCTGCTGCTCAGATGAGATCTACAGCCTGTGACCAGTCCTTGACTGAAAGGGCTGAAAGACAGATAAGGGATGAGACGTAAGATTATACCCTATGCAAATAAGATTCAGATATTTGCTCAAATCCCATTTGCCTCCTTGAAACAGCAGTACTTCACGTGTATAGATTTGGCTTGGTCTCTGGATATAAAATCAAGTACAATAACCAGTTACCTTAGGTGTCCATTTCTCAGGAAATCAGACTGGAATCTTAAAAACTTCATACATCTATATTAAAACCCAAGACTAGCAGGTACTCATTTTACAGACAAAACTAAGATATTTTCAAATTTAGTCATGTATCACTCTAATGGAATAAGCAGTGACAATTAATTTCTTGCTGGGCAAAATTGTGAGAGGCCAGGAAAGAATGCATGAGAATGGTGTCAGGAAATGGATACAGATTTTATTAAACCGAGATAACTTTTTAGAATTTTAATGTAAAACCCACCCAAAGATTCTTGTAGATAAGTGAACTGAAAAGATGTTCTGCTATGTTCTAGTCTCTCCTTAAAAGCCTATCAGATAGATAATGCTGGTCCAAGCAAGTATCACCCAATTAATCCCACTGTTTTTGATGAAAAGTACGAAATACTGTGAAGACATTTGTGAAGACTAGTAGCCTTAGTTGGGTAAAGTGCCATTTTTCTAATATCTAAACAATTAGAAATGTTACTTTAAAATCTGTTACATCTTCATTAGACACTGACTTCTTTTGGCCAATGATATTTAAGAGATCTTAGTTTTAAAAGAAAAATTGGATGGATGGGAGGACTAAGCAAAGGGCAATTTAACAGTGAGTAAAGAGAGCAAATTGAAACAGTGGAAAGGAAGAGAGAAGATATGTGTATGAAGAAGCTTCTTGTGAAATATTTGGTAGAGGGTTTTGTCTCCAGATAGGATCTAACACACATTTCTATTGACATGTATCATGTAGATAAGCTTTGAGAAGCGAGACTTACACAGGTGTTGTGGTTGTGCCCAGTAACTCAAATATCCTTGGATCACTTCAAATATTACTAAATAATAGTAATTTTATCAGATAACCGTTTCTCTTTAAATTTGGCAGTTTGCCCATTGAACATTTCTCCAAATTAAATTAATACTGTGTGAACTGAAAATATATTTTTTGGAGGAGCCTTGCTGCTGCTCACTGTCTAAATCAGAAAATGTGATAGACAACGCCAGGAAGTCTTCTGCTCTTGAGGGAATTGTCTTATCAGGAAGGACTGCTAGAGAAGAGGGTGTGATACTTAGAAATGTGAATTCTATTTCTGACTTGGAGAACAAAAGTCCCCAGGTTAAATAAGTGAGTTTCTAACCACATATTTCAGATTTTAATCATTAATGCTGAATTTTTTTCCTGCTTAAAATACTTCTGTATTGATAAAGTAGGTAATTAGCACATTAAAAGAATAGTTAATTATTATTTGTTTTTAAAGTGTTATAATTACAACTTTGTGCAATTCATGTGTATTCCAAAAGTATTGGCACTTTTTTTGTTGGTCATTTGAAGCATGTGCAAAAATAATACATGGGGTAACATTAGTAAAAGGATGTCAACTCCCTTAGTAGTCCAATGGAGAAAATGGGGTCACTCATTTCTGTTATTGCTGTCACTCATGGGTTTTTGAAGTTAATCTCTGTATGACTCATCAATCTTTCAAAGCATATAATGCTATTTCAGCCAAATCATAACGATAATATGATGCTTTATTAATGTTTGAATCATAAAAGGCCTTGAGATGTGCATGGTAAATCTAATATTACTTAATTGTAGAGCAAAGCAAGAGGTGTGTTACGGTTATGATTATTTTTAGTGGTAATTTTATAACTGTGTCCTTTGCTTGTGCTCCATGCTTAGGGAGTTGGACTGTCAGTCCATGGACATTTCCGAGTTGCTACAGAAAAGACACTTTTTGCAATGCCAGAAACAGCGATAGGTAAGTATTTTAACAGCTTATCGCATGTTAATGTGTTTAAAGTTACACTGTGTAATCGGGATGAAATTCTTTGACTGAAAGCAGAGGAGGTAATGAAAGAATTTTAAAAAGGAGCTGGAGATGACCATACATGGAAAGTTTTTTCTGTTAAATTAATAGACACTTATCTGTATTCTGGGAGGTTGGCCATTGAGGTTCTTTACCTAGGGTTTATTGTTTAGACTGACACAAAGACTATCAGGATACAAGTTTTTAAAAATGGAATTAGATTTGAGTCTTTGCTCCAGATGTAGGCAGATAAAGCCTGAAGATCCCAGTGCAAGTGTGTCAACTTTACATTTGGATGCTGTACTGCAGATGCAATGTTAATGAGACAGATGTTGAAATTCCAATCCTGACACCAACAGGGTATCCACATTGAACCTATTCTTGTCTGGCATATATACTCCATTAATGCTTTCATCAATGTCCAAGTCCCTTCTCCCTGCTTATCAACAGTGTTTATGAAGAGTGCTCAAAACCTATAACCTATGCTGCATTTCTCTCCTGCAAAATTTCTAATTTCTACATCTTTCCAAAGCAAGACAGCTGAAGGATGACTGCAATTGTTCTTATCTTTATGTCCTCATGCAGGAGAATGAGGCTAGTCTGTAATACATGGTGCCGCTGAACATATATATTCAGAAGAACCTTATCTGATGATTAAACAGCTTACATGGCACCAGACATGGTGCTATTAGGTTCAATCTTAGTTTCACCTCAAAGAATTAGTTTAAGGAGTAGTGACCATTATTTTCTTAAAAGAATTTCCAAATAGTTACGTAATGTTAAAACTAAGAAATAATGTAAAAAAAAAAAAAAAACAGGACTCAGTTCTGAAAAGAGAATAAAAGTTAAAATATTCTGCTTTTGTTGAGAATATTTTAAGTACAATAATGTCATTACAACTAAAGTTATGGAGATACACGCTTAGCTAATGATTGGATTTTTGTAGTGCCCCATGTTAGTAATGCTTAAAAGGTCTAGCATTTTTCATATTTTTAAATGCTGTCTTACACATATTATCTGTTGTTTATTGCTATCCAGCCTGTATGAAACATTTCATCAGACTTACTCTGAAAAATTAAACCCCCCAAATATAAGCAAGCTCATTATCATTTTAACTCCTGAAAAAAGTTTTAGAGCAATTCCTCCTAGCTGATAAATGTCATGTATTTTTTCTGAACAAATAAGTTTGGATGAGAAAAACAAAAACTATTGCAGCCCTCCAGTATTTTTCTCTGTTGAAGGAAAACTTAGTAAACTAAATAGCTCAAGCACTAATACAACACGAATTTGCTAAACTCCTGAAGTTCAGTTGTTGTACAAGAAACCATTTGAAGGAAACAATTTTTTTTTTTTAAACTGAACAGAGAGGTTCTTTGTCATATAAAATTATTCTATTAATAAAGATACCTCCTTCATTTCTTCAAAGGTAAAGATATGAGTAGTCATATTAACAAAAATTACGTACTTTACATACATTTCTTGTGTTGACAAGGACTTAAACAAAAATAGACTGTGAAGACATAACGGAAAAACTTAGAACTTGCTTAGGAAAGAAAGTAATTAAAACCCTTTTAGGATCAATTTGAAGTAAAACCACTGAAATCTGTTTGGATTTAAGGGCTTAGCTGTTTTGATCTCTGTGTTGTATGTTTAAAATGTCTAGCTGTCTAGATATTGTATTAATTGATTTTTTTCATATGTTCACTTATTTCAGTAGGCATTACACCTTTTCTGTGAAAGCAAAACAAAGCATTCATTCAGCTGCTACATTTTCACACAATTATTCTATGTTTATACACCACCATAAATAAAAGGCTATAGATAGATACACCACTTTGCAAATAGAAATAAAAGGCAGTTCTAGATTAAGGAGTTAGAAACTGACATAGATAAGATAAAGCACTGGAAGGCAGCTTAGGTGTAGGAGGGTTTGGAAAAAACAGTGGTGGGAAGAACAAAAGATGAAAATATATTGTAGGAAGTGGGCTTTAAGGTGATGTTATAATAATAACAAGGACACTTCCTTGTATATCCCTCTAAGTTTTTAGCTTTCTGTAAGTTATTTATTAGTAAATCTCCAACCACATCTGTAAGATAAGGTAGGAATGTAGTAGTGCTACCTTTATCTGATGTTTGGCAACTGCAGAGTTTCACCGTTGGGATTACAGTAAAGTGTGTTGCATCTGTCTCAGAGCACAGACTGCAAGTCAGCGTTACAGGCATAGGCTTTTAGCCTGGTCAGCCCAGCAGACATTCAGTTCTTCTCTTATTTAAGTAGGGATTTGATAAATAATTGGTAAATGCTATCAAAAGGGGGAAAAAAATATCAAGTACATAGACTGTGTTAAGAGAAAGCCAGTAGAAAGCAGAAACATGTGGGAAGCATTATTGAGAGAATTAAAAGGAATATGTAAAACAGGGACAAGAGGAGTAAAATTATAAGAAGAAAGGAAGACAGGGACCTTGAAAAGGATACAGTAAAAGCTATAGCAGACTACATTTATGCAACCAAGTAGGTTTAAAGTGGGTTAGTTACACCCTCGCTAACCCTGATTGTAAATTCCTTAATAATTAAGGAAACCTTCATTCAGTTTAGTTTTATTTGCCTCTAAAGCAACTTAAGCTAATCAACGTCACAGTTTCTTTAGAACCAATTTCCCTGTGTATAGCCATGTGGAAGGGCCCTATAGATCCAAATAGGAAGGTGGCTTTTCCTCTGGAAACTTACTGGAACATGGGGAGAATAGTATTTTAATTACAGCAAGAGGAAAAGGTTGTTGCTGTTGCAGTCCTGGTGGATGGGGAGAATAATGTAATTGTCTTTTTGCTTTGGAGGACATTTGTAAGAGAAGTTTCATTTTGAAATGAGGGATTTTTTTTGCACTAGTAGGATATCCAACGGGAGACAGATGACTAGAAACATAAAACTAAATGACAGTCTTGGTATCAACATTATAGATACAATAGCTCAGACTGAGAAGGTAAAATGCAGAGTAGACTATTCAGAATGTGAGTACACATGAAAAAAGAAGGTAAGTGATGAATTGGGGTTAAATACAGCTTAGGGCTTTTAAAGGATGCAAACAAGATGTTCAGCATTTTAGAAGAGCTATATATCTCAGTGGCCTGTGGGATGAGGAATAAATCAGTTAATGGCAACATGCACATCAGTGGGAATGGGAATAGAATACTACAACTATAACTGATAGGAAGTGGCTACTAAAACCAGCTTTGTGTTAGAGGCAGCCTACTGGAAGAAGCCTAGAGGCAGAACTGAGGGAAGACCAAGAGGGAATCAGAGGAGAAGCTGAGAGGTGCATGAGAACATTAAAGCAGTGATGGACTTTAAGGGTCATTGAGAAGAGCAAGAAACACTGAAGAGAAGCTGTCCAAAAGAAACATCCCCTTGATTCCATCCAAGGGGGAGGAATATTCAGGGACCACTAATTTCCCACATTTTAAAATATTTGTAATAGCGTCTTTCTGCAATGCATACATTGACTCTTTCGTGACTGCAAGCAATTACTTGTGAGAAATTGCCACCTTCTGTCAGAACCCCATTTAAACTCCTTATGTACATCTTAAACTTCCCAGTTAATAGCTCTGCTTTGGCAAGTGTTTTCTGAGTTTATTATTGCTCATTGTATTCTTCTAAATTTATTTCCACGTTTCATTTATTCTCTCAAAGTGAAAAAAACCAACACCACATCTTTAATTTCTTCAAAAGACTTTCAGTTTCATGAATGCACTATTAGTGATTATTTCGAAGTAGTAACTGGACACTGCTTCTTTCCATTTTGATTTCTGAGATTGATACAGCTAAGCTTAAGTTTTCTTAAGTTTATGCTAAAAGTTACAAAAAGTGTTTAAATTTATTTTGTAGGCAATTATATAACACAATAAGGTAGATATTGACAAAGTGATATTTTAAATATTTAAACTTTGATTTTAAAATTTATTCAAAGCTTTGAATTTTTTTAAAAAAATAATGTAAGACAGTCAATAAGCTAGAAAGTTTTATAATTTTTTTAGATTGCAGGTTAGTCATGGTCCTGTCAAAGAGCCAGGTATTTGATCAGCATCTTGTACCTCCACCTTCAGGAAGACCCTGGCAATATTGTTGATCTATTAACAAATTCTCAGCCCCAAAATTTGTTCAGACTTAGCTGTGCAAGAGGCACTTCATCATCATTTGGTATTTTTACAGTAATAAAGATTTCAGAGAAAAAGCAGCATCCAGTTTGAGTTTGCACAAATTATTTCACAATTCTTCGTGTCACTTTGGTTTTTTGCTGAGAGCACGCTTGATTCTTCAGGCATCTAAAAATGTCTTGAGTTGTTGGCAAATAGAAAAAACACCATTGTCTGATACATGTTTTTAAGTTATGTGCCAGTTGAAAGGATACACTTTGGAAGGTGTTTAAGAGCTTGCTTTTAGGAAGGGTTTTGATGTCAGAGAAACGTCAAACCAAGTCAAGGAGAAACTTGGGCAAGAGAGCCATGCCTAAGTCAGGGAGATGAAAGTGAGACAAGAAGAAATAGCTACTAAGTTACATGCATGATTAGGACAAGTTCTCCCTTCACATTCTGTTGGTTTGTTTTGTTTATTACAGGCCTTTTTCCTGACGTAGGTGGAGGGTATTTCTTGCCAAGACTACCAGGAAAGATTGGCTATTACCTTGGGCTAACAGGATTTAGGCTGAAAGGAAGAGATGTACTAAAAGCTGGCATCGCTACACATTTTGTAGACTCCGAAAAGGTAAGCTGCTAACAAGTGCTAGCAAGGGCACAGCCTACAACCATAATGACAAGTTTGAGTTGTGTAGCACACCAATATACTTTTACGAACTTGAGTGTATGCAGAGGCGCAATTATATTAGCTGGCCATGCACTGTGAATGGGGATCATAAGATGCTCTCAAGCTGTCATTGTAACACCTACCAGCTAGTGACAGCTTTGCTTGGAAGAGGGAGCAAATGTTGCTTTCTTCATGATTTTACTGTTGACGGGCGTGATTTACTGAGCATAACAGAAGTTGCTTGAAAAACTGTACAATTTAGACAACAGTGTCTGAAATTAGAGATTATTTATACAACTGCAAAGTTGTTAATCTAATCTAGGTTACACCCCATTAACATGGTTTTTTATCAGTCATCTTAATAGATATCCCATTTATTTCTTACAGAGGCTGTAAGAAAGTGTAAGGATTAGTATATTTGATAAAGTCAGAGTCATGATGTTCCAGTAACTTGCATGGACATAAGTGAAGGAGAAACAATGACTTGCCTTCCTTCTCTGTGTGAAGACCCATGTGGAGCTGGTTAGATGCTATTTTGAGCACAGCATGGTTGCCAGGCTCCTGTTCTTTCCTCTGAGACTGTTGTAGGCTGGCTTTACCTGCTTCAGCTGTAGCACTGCACTGGGGGTCTGCTTGGGAAGCAGAGTTCTTTGCTGATCACTGCAGACATAAATAAATCCAGATGGTTCAACACCGAAAAGTGAACTCTGGCTCCTTGTATTGTTTACTTGGTACCTCTAAGATCGTCCTGAAAGTTGAGTGGTGGTGGTGGTTTATATGTATATCTACTACATAGTACTATTACCGTAGCAGTAATAATCCAAGTACATTTTGTTTTACTTACTTTTAATTAAATCTTATTTTTAATAGCTACCTGCCTTAGAGAAAGACTTGATAGCACTGAAATCTCCTTCAACAGAAAATGTTGCAGAGTTACTGAACTCTTACCATGTGAAGGTAATTTGATCAGTTACTGAAATCAAGCAGAACTGTTAAAGATATGTAAATACAAATTCTTTTTTATCCATGCTACTGATCATTTGTTTTATCGTTAAACAATAACAGTTTTCCAAATGCTTTGCACTCTATAAAATACCAATTTGTAGCACTAATGCCTACAGTGGTTGAAATTAAAATTTGAAAGTCTTTCTTCACTTTTTATTCATTTTGGATACTGCTCAAATTCCTATTGCAATCAGCTCTCTCTTTCTACGTGCGTATGTAAGTTTCCAGCCAGTAGCATGATGATGCAGAAAATACATTGCTGCTTAATTTTTCCCCTGTTATTTTTGGATTTCTGGCATGCTTTGCAGAAGGCAAAATAGATAGCCACTAGCAGACTGGGAGTTGTACAAGATGGCAAGTGCAATCTGGGGAGTTAGCCTGAAATTCAGGGATTCGGACAAACACAAACAACAGGGGTAGAACTACTGGTCTGGTCCAGAGGCTGCAGAAGTTATAGTGCCAATTATTAAATGCTATGCTGCTCACTTGGACATAGATGTTATATTTCTATCCCAGAAACTTTTTCTTTTTATTGACCTGAAGAAATATTTTGCTATTTGATGTAAATTTTAGCATTACTTTGATGCAGACCATCTGCAGTCCAGATTTGAAGCCCAAATTCAAAGGCTCTAGTGGTTCCTTTAATTTCTCAAATATCTTATATGTTTGTAACCTTGAGATAATTGAAAGACTGTGAATAAGCACAGCAATTATCAATAGGGTAAGTATTAGCAGAGTGCAGATATATTGTAAGGAAAGAATTTGAGGTCTTAAAGCAATATTTTCAGGTGGAGAAAAGTGCTGTTTTCCTAGTGGACAAACCCATAGTTCTCTGTTGTGGTTTTGGAAGTGAATGTAACTATATTGATAATACATAATTAGTATTTGTATTAGCCCCATGTAACTATGGGGATGAAAATAAAAGGTTTGGGCTTTACAACCAGTTTATTCAGTGGCTATTTTAGCTGTTTTGATATGCATTATAATTTTATTTCAAAAGAAAGGAAACTTCTGGAGTCAAATCAGGATTCAATGTTTTCAGTCAATCTGAATATTAGTCCCCAGTTGTTTGGCTCTAAAATGAGCTGTGTCTACTCTTGTTATTTCTGTTTTGGAATTACTAAGTTCATATATAAAGATTAATTAAAAAAATAAATGGAATAAGCCAATTTATATAGCAGTACTGATTATTTTGACAAAATAGAAGGGTATGAAATAGTGATCATATGTTGCAGTATACTGCTTTACAAGATGACATTGAATGGAAAAAGAAGCTGTTTATTTTTAGTTATCTGAGCTGAAATGACAGGGAACCTTTCTCAGCTTCAGCTGCTGTTACTGAAACATCTGCTTGTGTCCTAAACCCCTTAATGCCAGAAGATCTGAAACATTTGACAGCCTTTCCACATAAGGCCACCAGATCTTTTACACTCTAATTGTCCAAATGAAATTTTGTAAAGTGACAGAGGAAAAGCTAAGGGAGAGAAATGTGCTTTTTTTGGTCTTTTTAAATATATATGCCTGTATATTTTTTAAGAAAATAAATTTTTTTTAAACATTCTCAGGGTTTTGAGTAGATTTATCTACACTGGCTTTCTCTGTGTATTTGATAGACATGTATTGATAGAATAATCATGATTACTTGTGTACAAGATAACCACTCAAATATGCATACATAGTAGCTCAGAGCAAGCACTGCATTATGTGGTCACAAGATAAAGTGACAAGTTCATTTATACACACTGCAAAATTGTAGTTCATTAAGAATGTCAGTGTCTTATGAATATTAAATGTTCATTTATGATATTTCTGTAACACAAGTAGTTGAAATATTTCAGTACTAATAAGCTTTTCAGCCTAAAATAACATTAAAATATGTATTTGCTTTTTAAATAGAGCAAAGTTGATCAAGAAAAGGCATTTGTACTTGATGAACATATGGAGAAGATTAACAGGTATTCAGCAATCTTTCTTCCTTTTTATTCTTTTGGATAGAGAACATGAAGTTAAATCCAGTAACAGTATCAGTGTTCCACAGATAAGATGATAGAAATTACATTCAAGTTAGTTATTAAAACCTTTTTGTCTTTAGGGAGCTTTATCTGAAGCTTATTAAGTATTTCACTCATCAGTATTTTAACTACTTGAGCATATTTGCCCAATTCATACACCATTATATTAAGCAACTACCCTGTGGTATATTAGAATGAACATAAAATGATAAGCATCCTTGAAGAAGGATGGCAGTAACTAAGTTTAGAGACAAAAGGTGTTGACACCAAGCCAGTAGAATGGAGCTGATAGCTGAAGATTTGATGTGTTACAAAAATACAATACACTGGTAGTAATTAAAGTTTCTGGGTAAATATTAGAGTTAGTAAGTGAGGTTTACTGAAATGCTAGAGATTTGTGAAGGAAGAGGAGATACCCGTCAACTGAGTTACTTAAAACAGAACAGCAACAAACACAATCCTAAGAAAAGCCAAATCAGCTGTTTATGTTCTGTTTAATTTCTGTGTTACTAGTGCATCATAGGGAAGAGGAAGGCTGAAACAGTTAATTTATTTACTAACTTTTTTCTTTTAGTGTTTTTTCAGCAAATAGTATGGAAGAAATTGTTAAAAAATTAAAGCAAGATGGTTCTCCTTTTGCCATTAAGCAGCTAGAGGTAATGTCTTCTATGTTATCATTGTTAGAGATTTTATGTTTGATTCTGTACTTTTTTTATCACGGGGCAGACTTTAGACATTTTATTAACATAACTAATACTATGCAACACCAGTAGGACATTGGACTGAAATCCTCAGATTCTCACATATAGTCCTGTGGGATTGTTGGTATTTCTACTCAGGCAAGAACATTCCTCTGTAAAACCATACAATGTGAATACCATCATATGTTGCATAAAACTGTAATCTAGCAAAAAAACCCCAAACTCCCTTGCCCTTTTCCCCTCCCCATGATCAGATGGTTGTTGGTGACAAAGGTTCCTTTAACAGTGTCTTATTTTATTGCCAAGAGTTGGAATAAAACAGTGCCAGTACAACATTGTTTTCTTCCACTCCAGATCTCATTTGGGTAAACAGCAAGCAATTTTATCATCACAAATCATTTTTTGATCTTTTTAATGCATTTCTGAGTAGTCACAACTCAAAACATGTACACATAATACTACATACTTAATATACACTTCAGCCTCAAAAGCAAGAAGCGACTTATATTCATGTAATAGAAGTAATGTGTGTATTTTCTCCTTTTCCTTTGTAGTATCTGTATTCAGGTGTCTTGTAAAAGTTTGTATTGGAGCTATTCAAATATTACTTACAATTGGATAGAACACAAGCATTTCTCCAACAAAAGCTTTGTTTTAACTTTAGTTACAGCTCACAGAAGAAATCCTGCTCTTGTAATAAAATAAAACAATCACCTTCAGACTTCCATTTGAGCAGAAGGAATATAATTTTATAATGTAGTATCATTAACATTACGCATCCAGTCCCAGATACACAGATACATTTTTTATTTTAGTTTGTAAAGATTTAACAATTTGTCACTGGAGCTCTCAAAGAGCTTTTGGGAGAGGAAGTTTTAAATTCTATTCATGCCAACCAGTATGCCTAATACACTGCAAGAAGTTTAGCATATGCATTACAAAAGCAAAACTGAATGGAAGGGAAAGCTCATTTTTCCCCACTTGCATTCAAGTTTCATTGAATAAAGGAGACAAATGAGCTAGTGCCAGAATAATCATTTTATGTGTTTGTAGACCTGAATTCTATCATAGGCTACCATCATGGTTTTCCTGCAAACTATATAGGCTGTGTGATTCAGTGCTTCACATTTCTCCTGTGTTACAGGTGGCAGGGTAAGTATATTAAGGTCTGTTGAGACAGTTTGATAGCATGTTAATAGCAGTCACTTTTTGGTGGCTTTTATTTCTTTCTAGCTTTGAGTTACAAGACAGTATTTTATCTGTAGATTTTATAAAGTTTAATATAGTTCTGCAAGGATATTATATTGATTAGTTTCAGTGGAGGTTGAAAATAATAAAGAATGATTCGCATATAGCTTTTCCTAAATTAATTTCATACAATTTTATGGCACTTTAAAACATAATCAGACCTAGTGGAACTTTTAAAAATAGCATATAGCCTTTAAAGGGTGCTTTGTTCAAAATGCAGATTTTACTACAAAAGATGCAAGGAGTCTGGTAACACTTTGTTACTGAAGTATGTTAACTAGATAGTTTGTTTTGCCACGTCTGCTCTAGTTACCCAAACCTGCTCAGCTTGCTTCCTTCATCTGCAGCCTCATAACTCAGATCTCCCCTATTAAAAAAATTCCTGTTCCTTGTTTAGGGGGTACATTTGTTTCATGTTTTTAATTTAGAACTTAAAACTATGTAATCTACTTCAAAGTTATGATTTTTGTAACCGATTTATTTTTCATTCCTGAACAACAAAGAAAGAGGCTCTTTTGTTGCTTCTTCGGTTTTCTTATTTCATGTCTTTAATAGGACTTCAGCTTTTTTCTTTCATACGATTTGTAAATGAATGACTGTCCTTGGAGCTGACGGAAGTTCTTGAACAATTGTCTGTTCTGTCCAAGACATGAGACTGTATTAATATGAGTTTGTTCAGTCCATACAGAAATTTGTGGGAAAAAAAACCACCCCACATTTTCTAGCAGGTGCGAGGCTTATTAGTGTGTACACTACATAAGTGTCAGACAAGTTTCTAACAGTGGATATTCTGTGCTAAGCAGTAGGATTAAGTGAGCTTGTAGGATCAGATACTTAATTTCTTCTGTGAAAGATCCACAAAACCAAAGAAAGAAAATACATTTGTGGGGGAAAGAAGTCAGAAAGGAATTCAGGTATAAACTTGCACCCTGGCAACTGAGCATTTTACGCCACCTACAGACACAGCACTGGCCTGCTGTCACGTCACTAGGAGGAGCAGAGTTCAAAGAACTGGGTAGAGCAGGGAACACATAGCAAAACCATGATAGTCAGAGGTTATCGGACATTATCCGTGATAGCAGATTGCTGAATTTGTGTGAATAAGTAGTAAGCACCAAGAGTATGTCCATAGATTATAGTTTCCTGTCACTTGTGAAACCAAGGTTTCACTTTAGTGTCCAGATACAGGAACAACAGCATATTCAGATGATACAGAGACTGTAAAGGATTCAGTAACAGCAATTTTCTTTGTTTCCCTGTATATTTATTAGGATACATATTAGTAAGCTTTGGAATAAGCCCTAGCTAAAAGTCTAATACAAATACCCTAATTTGGAGGTACACCTTGGTACATCCACACCTTGGATGTACAGATGCCTTTTAGTGTTAATAAAATGGAAATTGCTAGTTCTACAATAATCCAAGTATGCTGTGAGCCATGCTAGCCTCAGTATCCTGTTCTGTCCAATCTACAGTACTTCTGCTTTTTACTTTCCAAAGATGCCTGCTTGGCAAGCTTTCATGTATCTGATGCTGAAGTGGTTTGCATGAATAAGAAGAATGTAAAATTGTTAAAATTCTACTTGAAAATGGCTTCATGATTTAAATCACATTTTGAATCCAGCTGCAAATAGGTAGAAAGCTAGAGTACTAACACACTTTTTGAACTCCTAGTAAGATTTTTTTTTAAACCTTTTACTTTATAGCATTACTTTGTTTTCAGGATTTACATGAGCCAAACCCCTTTAATCGGAGTGACACTTCTAATCGAATGAAGTAAGCATGTGGGGTCAAAACCTTAAAAGCATCAGATCACAGAATTATAGAATCATTTGGGTTGGAAGGGACCTTTAAAGGTCATCTAGTCCAGCCCCCCTGCAACCGGCAGGGACACCTTCAACTAGATGAGGTTGATCAGAGCCCCATCCAGACTGACCTTGAATGTTTCCAGTGATGACCTCTGTAGGCAACCTGTTCCATTGTTTCACCACCCACAAAGTGAAAAATTTCTTCCTTGTATCTAGTCTAAATCTACCTTCTTTTGGTTTAAAACCATTACCCCTTGTCCTGTCACAACAGGTCCTACTAAAAAGTTTGTCCCCCATCTTTCTTATAAGCCCCGTTTAAGTACTGAAAGGCCGTGGTTTTCACGTGATGCTTCCTTATAGCTTTGTTCTGGCAGGACAGTGCACCTTCTGATCACCGGTACTTCATGATTTAATAGCCTTCATTGTTACTTAATGAATTCCAGTGCAGGACACTGCCCAGGCTAAGAATTTTGATACACCTTGTCTAGATCTACCAGTCAGGCAGGGATGCAGACACTAGCTCCTGAAACTTTAAATGGGTATGCAGCGAGTGGGTGAGAGATTACAGGAACAAAGCTGGATGGTATCTTGGTAATGTTGAATTCCAGTAAATAAGCATTCTGAAACTCTGTTAACAGACCACTAAGAGAGCAATATATCTGTTCGAAGCAGCTTTCCTGTGATGCTTTGGCTGGATACTCGTATTTTGTGAAAGCTCATCCAGAACCATTGTTCAGTGCAGATAAATAAATGCTTTGGTATCTCAGAAAGTAAGTGAAGGGTGTCTTCATCTATTCCAAGGGAAGTGATACACTGGGCCTCTGGGAGTTTTGTTTTGTTCTAACTTAAAGAAAAAGCCTCCCTCAAGGACCCTCAGCAGCTCAGGTCAGAAATTTTAATGGGCCTTGGAGAAAAACTGTGCAGCCACTATGCCAGCTGTTACTCTTGTAAGGGACTCCACTGAGTCAGTGCCACTTAATTCAGTCACCTTCCGACAGCATCTTACTGGAATTCGGGTCTATTGCAGATTCAGCTTGTAGCTTTCAGTATCATTATGTTGAAGTCAAGATGAGTTCAAAGACACAGGAATGGACGTCAAATACCTCTATCAAGACTTCCTTGCATTTTAGTACTCTCCACTTCAGCCTATCCTAGCTGCTTTTCAGGCCTGTTCCCTAGCACCAAGCCCCTCCTCCTCTTTCTAGAGAGAATTTATATAGATACACGGGTGACTCATTTTTCTGTGATTACACCTACCCATTTTCTTTCCTTATTCCTCTTCCTTCAGCCTGATTTATGGCAGTGCCTCCTCCACCTTCAGCCTCGTTGATATGCCAAGATAAGGCAACTGCTGGATGCACTAGACTAGTTAAGAGCTGTGTTCAGTTCTTCCCTATTTCAGTGCTTTCTGTGACCAGAAATAACTTGCCATTACCATTTCACCTAGGAAAGTGTCTGGTTGCACTGTGCTTACCATTTAACCTGGTCTGAGCAAAGACTTTCTAATCTAGATGACAGAATGTGAAACTCAAAGGAGAAAAGGTCCAGTTCAAAGGTAAAACCAGCGAAGAGCACATTATGGGAAATACGGGGTCCAGTTAAAAGGTTGCTGTCCATCTGAGACCTATATAGTGATGTAATTAGAGGTACAGCTGGTTTCTTTATCTGCTAAAAGGCAGCTCCTTGTTAGAGAGCTTTACCACAACTCAGGAAACATTGACAGTTTGAGCCAGCATTAGTTCTTTCTAAACCAGCTTCTCTCTCATGTGGTCAACATGCAAGTAACAGAACAACAGAACCAGTGCTTTTAATGTACAATTGCACAGCCTCCTGCTTGTATAGCAATTGCATGTTTTCCAGCTTAACTAGGCAAAATGGGTCACTGCTGCATCAGATCAGCTGGTGTCTGGAGAGGGATGAAGAGTAATTGAGAGCCAGAAAAAATGTTAATGTTGATGACCTGCCATTTCAGTCTGTGGGTAAGGAGTCTAATGTTTGCAATGAAAATAATGTAAAGAAGCAATTTTACCAGTAGTGGTAAAAATGTCCTAGTTAACAGGAAATGTCTATTGTACTGTGAATAATACAGAGCTTTTAGTTGGGCTTACAGGGGAAGAAGAGTCTTGTTCAGTGTAAGAAAACAAAGATCAGCAACAGTAAGATTTAGCTCCTTTCCCCCACAATCCCCAGCTTTAAAGCTCAGTTCTGTTTTCTTAACTAGGTTTTTGTCTTTCTCCCCACCTCTTGCTACTGTTTACTGGCATGCTGTTAACTGAAGGATAGTCATGAGAGCCAGATTTACAGCATTTGTTTGTGTGCCTTAAACAGATCCTGTCTGTTGCATAATATTTATAGCCTGTAGCTCTGTCAAAATAAGGAAGGCAAGACCTCCAGGCTTCCTATCAGCAGAGCAATGTAGGGCTAAATTACTGCAGTACCTGTTGATTACAGACAAAAAGCATGAATAAATACACATTTATGTTTGATTTCTCTTAATATTTTTTTGTTTTTTTTTTTTTCAGATGATCATAAAGCAACTACTTAAAGTTTGTTGCTAATCTCACTATTATTACCTTACTTAAAACTTAAATGCTGTACAATACTAGTATCAGCTACAGTGTCAGTAATATCTAAGAGCAATTCAGACTATATATATGATATTAAAAATGGAGTATAATTGCTTGTAACACTCACCTTCACTTCTCAAGAGAATCTGTTTGGAAATGGCTTTCAAGCTGCATTAGATTCTCTGGCTAGATCATAAATGACGTGACCTTAGGAATTTTAAGCCTTCCATAAGTGATAGCATGCATTCCAGAGATCTTGCTGATAAAAGTTTATGCAATAAGTTCATTTAGTATGACAGCATGGTGGGAGGGAGCAGGAGAAACAGGTATCATATAAGCAAGCTCAGGGACAAGAGTGCTATCATTTACTTCAAAGTTGAAAATGCAAAAAAGACAGACTTGCAAATGTGTCTAAATTGAAGAGACTAAAAATAATTGTTAATGTCTTCCCCAGACTATTAATAAGTTGTCACCTACATCCTTAAAGATGACTCTCAGACAGCTCAGAGAAGGAGCTTCCATGAGCTTACAAGATGTATTCACAATGGAATACAGACTGAGCCAAGCATGCATGGTAAGCAAGCAGCTGAGCCCTTTGTCTCTTTCCAGCCACGGGGCAGGGGGGGAGCAAGCCTATCAAAGACTAAGTTTTATATAGATTACATTAAGGGCTCACAATTTATAGGTTTTCATTTTCATTATCTTCTTTGTGTGTTTGTTAAGCTGTCGCTTTCTTTTTTCCGGTTCCATGTCTTTATGTGAAACTCAAAGGAAACTACATTAATGGTGGTCAAATGGGAATGGTTAGAGGGCTTTTCTTAAGAAAGCTATGATAATGTGTTTTTATCTTTCAGAGAGGCCATGACTTCTATGAAGGGGTTCGGGCAGGTAAGCATGCACACCAGAAACATGGCTAAAATTTAGTAATATGCAAACTCACTGCTGTGTTTGTTGCTTCTCTGGAGGTTAAGAAAAATGCATGCAGCAACAGCCCAGAGAACGCTTCCCAGCTTGCTACAGTTTTTGATTATTAGACTGCTGTATGGCCAAAATTTATTATTTGTTCCAAAGTGTAACAACCATGTTGTTTTTCCTTTGTGTAATCTCAGTTTCCTAACATTATTTATCCACCTGGTAACCCAGCACCATGAAAAGGTTTCACCAGTTCATTGGGAAGGTTCAAAATACATTTAATACTGATAGCAGTAACTAGCTATGTGTATCATTTGTGTGTCCAGATTTAGCGTTGCCACATAGCTGGTTCAGCCAGCTATAAGATTGTTTAAAACTTGAAGTCAAGAACAACTATTTGCACAGCAAATTGTTAGAACAGAGACTACTTTCACCCATGTCCAAAATATCTCTGTATAGAGGTGTCTTACTGTTAAAAAACTAGGTGTAAACTTAATGTAAAATAATTCAGCATTGGTCAAGATAAGTAGTGGTAAAGGTAGAGCTCAGCAAGTTCATCTAGGGGACAGACTTAGATTCTGTCCTTGATTCTACTGCTGATTCACTATGCAGTTTGTCAAACTGAATGTCACATGTAGTAGAAACTGTAGTAATTTTTTTATGTACTATTCAGCACAAGATGAAACAAAGCACAGGCATTTCCTTTCCCAAGGAGCTTATGGTACAAAACATTTGGATGAATAACACTTGGGGTTGAAGGAACCTGTTTTTTAATTCACATAGTTATATACTGGCATATGTATTATTATCTCCACATTTTTTATAGGTCTTCTTTATGAAGTAGTTTAAAATCCACTTGAGCAGTGGCTATTAGTGTGGGTGTTCACCATTAGTAATACTGTATTAAAGATAGCCTGGGATGAGAGATGCAAAGTTTGTTTGTACAGCATGGAAAAAGTTTCTGATTTTGGTTAATTATCTTGAGTGCTTATTAGCAGAGACTCCTTTGAAGAATTTACTACACATGTTGAGAAGTACATTGTTTTGGTAATAGGGACAAAGATATCTTAAAAAGATTATTCCTAGAATATATTCTAAATCACCATATAAGCTGCTGGAATGTAGTTATTAGGAAGTGACAAACTCAAAGTCTGAGAGTCAGATGAACACCAAGCCAATTCTTTCTTTTAATGCACAAGGTCATTAAGCCATCTGGGGATGCGGTAGAAGACAAAAGCAAATCACTTGTCTGTATGGCCAGTAAATTACACAAACTGCTTGTAAAGAACAAAGCTGCAAGAATAGCAGTTGGGAAGCTTCTTTTTAACATAGGATGATGTAGCAAAGGCTTAACTGTATCAGGGGAAGAAAAAAACAAACCACCAGAGACCCAGCTGCACTGAGGGGACTGCTAAAAATAACAATTGGTTCTCGAAGCACTTTTGCTCTCTGCTTCCTGCATATATCTTGTTCTCAGATTTGTCTTCTTAACATTGTTTCTCTTGTTTAAGAGTGGTACAGAATCTGACTCAAGATAATTTTTGTAGTTGGGTCTAATCTTATAAAAATAATTATCCAACAATGGGCTGAACATACTTTTTAACAGGAAGTAAGATTATTAAGTACTTCACAGAATCACCCTTAGTGAATAAAAATGAAAGTGACAGAAGTGTTAATTTAAGCATTAGCTTTTTTCTTTATTAAGACATTACATGCCAAACATTTAAGAGCCAGCTGTTGACCCTGTCTACCACAAAGTAAAGCTAAGATAATAATCAGATTGTAGTTCTTGAAGATTGTTTTTCAGCAGCAGTGGCCATAGGTCAGGTTTTAACAACAGCTTTTATCTGCTTCAAACTATGATTTTAATAGGAATTCTAGGGAAGGGGTTTGTTTAAAAGCTTTTTAAACCTGCTTTGATCAGAGGTCAAAATTTTATTTTTCTTTTAGCCAGTTTTCTTTCAACCAGACTGAAAATCTGCTGGCAAACAGTCCTCCCCATTTATGATTCTTGTGATTGGAGCTACTAAAGAAAACCCTTAAAGCATAAAATACACAGATCATATTTCATCAGCATTTTCCCATATAATGGTACATGTGGTCTTTGAACACTTCAGATAGCCATTTTTCACCTTGATTTATCAAATAATACATAAACTAAGAAATGCATAACTCTGGGTAATTTTCAAAAGTTTTTGTTTTTAATTCTTACTGCATAAGAAAAGTGGTCATTTTTGGAGTCAGTGCTCAAGCACATCCAGGTAGACTAGAATCCCAACAGCCTGAGGGGACAAAAATCTGTTAAGTAAGCCTCCTAACTGTGCAGGAACGTACACTTCAAGTGGAATTGTAAAGGCCTTCTATGTACTGCTGATCCTGCAAAGACCTTATTTCTGTATGGCTTCTGCCCTCTTTCCTGCAGCGCTAGCAGCTGGCAGATGTGAGCCTTACCTTGGGCACACAAACCCCCTGCAGTCAGTGAGGAGGTAGAGAGTTTTTCGTTGCAACTAACAGAATTTCAGGTGCTAGGAAGTATCAGTGTTTTGAATGTGCTGAACGAAGCTAAGCAATAGAACACTAATTTAAGTCCCAAAAAGTCACTGCTACTGAACCAAGGGGGTTTGGATTTTTTTTTTTTCCCAGAAAAGGTAAAACACAAGAACAAACTCTTAACATAATGTGGATGTTTAGTTACTTTATCTTAATGAGTTTCCCTTAGCCTACCTTAGAAGTCTTCAGAATTTTTGTTCTGTTCTTGTAGTGATCAATATCTCAAGCTGGAGAAATACAAAATATACAGAAGTTAACGCAGAAAGGGAATATTTTCATACTATTATTAGAAAACAAATATTTTAACTCAGATTAAAGATTTCATTGGAGAGACCATTATAAGCATTCAGTTTATCCACCAGAGTAAAATTGGCCACAGATCCAAACAGAAGGATTAACTTGATTAGACAGTAGTGCCATAGAGTGGAGAATTGTCAGCAATTACTACTGTATTTCAGAGTTGAAGCTGTAGTTGTTGTAAGACACATGGTTGTCTTACTCCCCCCCCCCCCCCAGTTAAAGCATCTCTTGTCAGTGTTGTCTTTTGTGGATAAGAGTTAAGATTATTTCCACCAGATTACGAACGTCAACTAAAGTTGAAGAAAATTATTAGATAAGTACTAGTCTGATAGAATAAATGTAGTTGATTTGGGATAACTATGTATTTTGACCCTAACCAATCAATGGCTTCACACCACAATGTTTTTTAAACTTACAGGTTCATAACTTTTCAGTTAGTTACCCACATAATAATTTACCAAACCCCAGCTATTATTCTTCAAAGTATCTAGTCTCTGTGAGTATCTTCTTTCCACACGCCTTTAGAACCATCCTACTCTGATGTCACTCACAAACAAACAAACATACCCTGTTCTCAGCCCATCCTCCCTTATAAGCCCTTATCCCTGTGGGCTGCGTTGGTTGGGAGGTCTCCCAGGGCACGGGTGCATCTCCAACTCAGGTGCTGATATCGCACATCTGAAGGGATTATATGTTGAGGAGGGATGTTGGATAGTCAGTGCCACCTGGAGAGCTACAGTTACTGTAGGCATTCTTTTTAAAATATAAAAATCACATTTTGAATAGCACCTTTATGGCTTTTCTTGAGGCCAGAAAGGTGCTTGGAAGGATACTCTGGAATTCCATTCATACTGGACATTTTTACACACAAATAAACTCTCTCATGTCTTCTTACTGTTTGCTAGTGAAGCTGTTCTTGCTGGCATGCCTTCAACATTCCTGGGATACAAGGAACGCTTTTGAGAATATTTTCTTGTTACACTTTTACATGTAATTCATTCACTGGTGATTTTTTTCCTAGGATACAGCGTAAAGTATGCTAAGATTATACGAATCTTCACAATTAAATCTACATTGGTCTGCAGTATCTCTCAGTATTTACAAATAAATATTCTCGATTTTCCCACAAAGATACTCTGCTTTACTCTCTCCTCATTAGTTATTACATTATTAGTTTATATGATGTGTTTAAATTAGCTTTAGGCATTTAACACCTGCTTTGAGCCATGTCCTATATTCTACAAGAGTCAGATTTTGCAGAGAGATGTGAAAGCCCATGCCCAAACGGAGCATTACACGTACTGTTCCCAGTTTAATATGAAAAAGCAGAAGACGGGCAAAAGTATTAGGTCTAAGAGAAAGCACTAATGTCAGGTCTATTTCTTCAAAGCCTGGGCTACTTCTGAAGTGATTCACTGTTCCTTGTATCATCAGGCAGCTCCCAGGTACACCTCTAGACAGGTCACAACTCAAGAATTTTTGTTAGAGTAGAAACATATGTATGTTATAAAAATGCTGTCCTCTCCAGAGCATATTGATTTTTCTCCCCCATGTATTCATTGTAGTTGTCTGTCTTTATGCAATTTGAAGTCATCTTAATTAGAGAAAGCTTACAAGTTAACTTCTGTGTTTTTATGCTCCACCTGACAGTGCTGATTGACAAAGACCAAGCCCCCAGATGGAAGCCAGCTTCTCTAGAAGAAGTCAGTGATGAGTTTGTGGATGATTGTTTTAAGCCATTGGGAAACAACGATCTCAAGTTGTAAAGATCAAGCCTATTGACGTCTTATACATCTGCTTAATTCTATGATATAACAATTAATAGTAGTGTGATAAAGTTTGACAAGACTCTCTGAGCCAGCCTGAGAGTTGTAAGTCTAATTTTTTGCATTCAGGAATGTTCTCTTTTGTTATGCTGCCACAATAACAAAATAATCATATCTCTGGTTAATAAGGGGAAAAATTACTTCAAGGCAAATTGTTATTTTTGCTGCTTTACACAATGATTAACATTTAATTTTTTGCATCAACTCTTAGTTTTGGAGGAACGTTTGGGGGAGACAGCATAGTTAAGGGATGGCCTAATAAGCAAGAAGTCAGGAGACCCTTGTGCTCTTGGCTCTATTACCGATCTGTTAAATTGGGATTGTGCCTCAGATTCTTCTCTATACAATGAAAATAAAATATACTTAAAGCTTTAAAACAGTCAAGAGCTACAAAGGAAAATGCAAGACATGCTAAATCCATGGTGCTAAGTAGTCTTTTAAATAAAAGGTCAGACTGAGACATTGTTAGTCTGAGAGCAAGAAATTTTTCTATTGATTTAACATTTGGTCAGTATTCAGTCTTGCTATGTGATATAGACATTGTTTCAAATGTCACAATATTGCCAGAGCCTAGAGCACACTTCTCTTTGCTTGTAAAATCATTTTTTTTTTAAATGTCATTAAGTTTGATTGAGCTGCATAATTAAGTTTTTCATGATTTCAGCAATTGCTCATTTTTCCTGGTCTTACAGTGGTAACGAAATAACTGTCTCAGACCTTTCTCTGACCACCAAGCAGCACACTGCCTGTTGATGTTAGTGATTGACTAATGGGTTTGGTGCTAGAGATCAGCCTGGCCCTAATACTACAAGGGGCTAGAGTTTTATCTCTACCAACTAGTCTGGGTTCCCATTTGCTTGTAGCCTGTCTGCTGGGTGGAAAATTTGTGAAAAGTAGGGGGGAACATCATAGCAGTATGTGCTGAAGATAACAACTAGGGGAAAATGAAATATCTGGGGCTAGGTGGATTGTATAGTTGTTTAACACAACATATCCTAACAAATGTATTTGTTGGGATCAAAATTTAAATATACATAACGCCCCCCTCATCGTATGTGCATTAAAGGTTGCTGGGTTCTGATACTAATAATACTTGAAGCTATATGATATAACCAGAGACCCTTGATAAAAGTAATTGGTTTGGGGGGGTAAAATTGATTTTTCTGTTGTGTATGCAACACTAATCTTTCTTCAACATTAAGACTGCATGATTTTTTATGGTTAATCAAATCATATATCAGTATCTCTCTCTACTTGTTTCTACAGTTATAGGCAGGTCACAAATGCAAATTTTGGCTTCTCTGAAGATGAACCACTGAGACAAAAGGAAGATAACTTTTGTTCAGATACCATAGTCAGTAATCAGCATTGGGGAATCAAAAAGTCAGAGCTATAGCAGAACTGTTACAGAGTTTTCAACATTGGGCAGTTTTTATTACCGACAGTGATGGTCTACTAAGGCTCCTTCCTTCCCAGAAGCTGTTGCCTGGAAACAAAGTCTAGGAAATTCAGGCATCAAGGTGAAATACTAGAATGACTTTCAAAAAATTAGAGGTGAGCAAAATGGAGAGCAAAATCAAGAAAAAAATGACACCTTGCTTTGTCACTAGAATCTTTAAAGTAAAATTATTAAAATTTCAGCTGCCAGTTAATGTTACCATGTACATATTTGTTATGAGAGAGTCCCCAAGTTTTTTTTTCAGAAGTGATTGAGAGATTTCATTAGTATCTCTAGCATTACTTTTGAAAATATGAATTTCTACCTCATGCTGGTTCTGTAAGAAATGTAAACACCCCCCACTTCTTTTTTGAAATTTGCATATGTTTTAGATTCTTAAACAATGGGTATTTTTATTTTTTTAAAAATTGGTTCATTCCATTATTTTTTGTACAAAAGGAGCAACCTTCAGTGACTAATGAAAACCACAGTAATCCCCAGGGAGTAGGGATCATGACTTCTCTGATTGAAAAGGACTTAAAACATTTTAGCAAGACTGTTCTTCTGAATCAATAAACTATTGACTTGCATGTTCAGTTGCTTCCAAAATTTATGTGAATGTGAATTGCCCCAAACTCATGGTAAGAAGACCCTGTCCAATCTGTGCATTTTTATCAAATAAAAGTTCTTACAAGCAGATGGTAAGTTTAATTTTATTTGGTCCACAAGAAAGTATTTGCCACAAAAATATTGTAAAAATATATTGTAGTTTGTTTTATTTGGGAATACTGATGTGTCTCACTACAGTCAATTTTACAAAGTTGTGCTGCAGTTAATCTGTTTTCAACCATTATTAGAATACTAAGTCAGTCACATAGTACCCACTCAGAGTATACTTACGTTTCCTGGAGAAAATATAAAGCAAATTATTTAAGGATTTTTAAATTATTAAAGTATTTTTAACTCCTGAATAGAAGTAAATGATTTTGCAGAGTATGCCAGTCCCATACTGGAGTGCCTTCATTACACAACATCAAATCAAAGAATCAGTGGCAACTTAGCTGGAAAGCCACTAAAAGTCGCTTTGTAAGACTATAGCACAGTTTAGAGTAATCTAATGATAAGTAAACAGATGTAATTTTTATTTAGGTAAAGAAGTCTTTATTATTATGATGTATTACTGTTGTGCCTATTAAAAATACAGCAGAGCTCTGGAATGCAATCTCTGATCCCTCACCAGATTGTAGTATTGAACGCATTTTTTTTTTTTTCATTAAGTGCATTATTTATTAAGGACAGCGTCTTGTAAAAGAGGTTATTTTCCTGGTGAGAAGCTGTCTCCCTGTTGTTTGTAAGCTTGTTTGCTTTCCATTTGCTGTGTGCTTTCCCTGAAGTGCCCATGTCATAGAAAGCAGCACAAACCAGCTGGACTTGCACTTGGGCCGTATTGAGGCTGCTGTCATCTTCAAGCATTAATGAGGGACGATGGGCTCTGCGGTTGCAGGTAAGTGGCTGGACGTAACAAGCAGCCGGCGCTGCAGCCATTACCGCGTTACGGGCGGCTCTCCGAGCAAGCAGTGCAGCCCTCCCACACAGCAAATACTCCAAACGGAAGCTCTCTGCGATGCATATTTCATTATACCGAGGTAACTTTCTCCTGTGGGGAATTTTGAGTGTTTATCGGTACAGATGTTAGGACCTAACTTTAGGCTATTTTATATTACAATTCTGCCTGCTGTTGGACCGTGCAGTGGCAGCCTGGCAACGGAGAAGCTGCCTTCAAAAGTGCATCTGATATTCTGACTCCAGGTGCTAAGGCTACATCCAGAGGAAGGATTTGAGACATTGCAGCAGTGAGCACTGCAGCACCTAACTCCCCATTGCAGCCACCATGGTATCTGTGCAAGACCTAAATGCATTTTTCAAGTGAGTGCAGTTTTCTACCTGCCATTCACCTTTCTGGCAAGTAACATCTATGGAGTTTGGGCGTTTTGGGTTTTTTTAATTACTGTCTTTGGCAGTGTTCACATTCTTGAGCCAATACTAATGTTATAGAAAGGCTGGCCTTTTTTTGTGATAAAGCTTTATTTTAGCTACAATATTTTTTAATACTGTAGTTAAGCAGTATCCAATTAATACATACTGATCTCATCAGTGTTTTTGTTTTGCTTTTTAATTCGCCCTAGTATATGGCATGGAGTTTTTTTAGATGGAGCAAATGTGGGACATAATTTAAAGGTTTATATGCTTTAGAGCTTCAAGGAACATCACTGTTAGCAGTAGAACTTAAATGGGCCATAATACCTAAGTCCCACTTTACATATGGCTTCAAAGAAGACTACATTACAACATAAGCAGATTTTTTTTTCCCTTTTTCAGCAAAAGCCTGAGAACAGTCTTAGTAGCAGGGTTCGGTCAGTGTGAATTAATGGCAGTCTTGTGTAACAAAGAAGTATTTTCCACCATTTACTCTTGATACAACCACTTCCCCATGCAGGTGAATTTCAAATAACTAAGTTTGTATCATAAAGTTTGCAAAACAGCTCAATTCATAGACTGTCTTATGCCTGAGAATAAGCTAGAAGTAACAATTTGTATGGTCCTCTCTCTGCTTGCTTACCATGGCTTCAAAATCATGCTTTGCATCAGTTACTAGAACTATGTGTACCTTTTAAAAATAGTAAGCTTTTGCCAGTATGGAAGGCATTTTTTCTAAAAAACAAAAACATAAAATGGAAAGCACTTTGATTTAGGAAAAAACCCTACATCTTTTTTAACTGGCCATAACAGAAAAAGGAACAAATAGGTGCTAAAACCCCAAGCTTCTACAAGGCATTCACCTTGCATAAAATGGCAGCAAAATTGTAGCTTCAAGGTGACTGATTAATTCATCCCTTTCTTGGTATCTCAGATGCTACTTCTGAGAACAGTAGGTCAGGCTGCACACCCTGGAGAAGCAGGGTGCAGATGCAATCTAGGTAAAAATCGGTAAAAGAATGTAGCCCTTGAGCTTTGGACCTAAGGCTTACTCACTAATTCAGTGCCCTGTGGAGGCTGTAGGTTGCTGTGGCTCGTACTTGCATCGCCATACGCAGTTTTACCGATGGGTAAGCGATGAGCCTACAGAGGCTGAAAGTGTAGACATAAGTACTGTCCCAAGGGTGTTACTTCAGAGTGAAATTTTAGTGTAATGTGGCCGTAGTTCCCATGACACAAGTAGTCCTAAACCATTGTTGCACCTCTTGACGGTTCATTTCTCTAGTTAGCATCAGTAGTTTTTGCACACCTATCTGAGTTACAGTAAAAAAACCAAAACCAAGCCCCCAAAAACCAGAACCCTAACACACAAAAGAATTCAACCAAAGACCAAACCAAAAAAACTCAACAGCTTTGGTCTGAATACAGTGATCAGATGTAATTAAATGATCTTACTGCGGGATTTTAGAGAATAGCCTTCATGCATTTACAGAAGCTGGAGCATCTGTTAATTACAACGCACTGTTCAGTATTGTAATGCTCCTCACTGGTCCACTGAAGAATGGAAGTTGAATAGTATCATGACCCATATGGTTCCCTGAACACTGCTTGGTTTTATAAAAATGCTTTTCATCACCTTCATTATTTTGTGGTTTACAGATTTAGTCAAGGTCAAAAGAATCAAAGTAAAATTTATGACAGCAGTTACCTTTGCTACATGTAGACCTTGGTTTCACTTTAGGAAAAGGCGGACAAATTTACCAAGCATAGAGAGTTCTTCTCTTTCACCTACAAACAGGCCACTGATTTTTTATGCAGTATATAAAAATAATCCACCTGTTGCTCTTAAGCATCTTTGGGGCCTCTCTGGCAGTGCTTGTGCAGTTGCAGGGCAGCCACATCCTTCTCATCCTCTTTTTTTACACTGATTTCTGATCACATTCAACACGTACAAAGAATACACTCAACATATGGCTGATAACAGATGACACTTGATTAATAGATTCTACTGTAATCCAATTAGTTTCTTAGCAAAATAGATTAAAGGGTAAATTTTTCAGCCTCTCCTCACACATTCATATAGTGGCATTATGCTCAAATCACAGCTGATTTTAATTTATTTGCACCAGTACCAAACACAAACTGCTGAACAGACGGGACACTCGCTGCGATGACAGTCCCTGCCAGCCAGGGCTCAGGGCACATCACTCTCAATGTATGGGATGTCGCTGTATTTGCTTTCGGTCACTGCCCACTGTTTCACCGCCTGATCGAGAATCTCGCGGGAGAGACGGTGTGCGTAGTCTAGCACTATAGTGCTTGATGGACCCTTCTCATCCACCTTCACTGCTATCAGCGACGATTTCTCCCCAGTGCATCCTTCGTTACCCTCCCCGATCCTTTCATCCTGGATAGCATTTGAACCTGGAAAGGCATCCTTGGATTTGATGCATCCCATGGTACATTTGAAAACAAAAAAAATTCCTTGTTCGATGCACAGCGTTCCTGCTTCTTGCCAGTGGTTCCAGTTATTTTCCAGGAACAGAACGTCTCCTTTTGGGCTTCTCTACTTCTGAAGAAATCTGTCAAAATAGTGTTTTATATAAATGCAATAAACAGTTTGCCATTCTCAGCGAGCTCAAAGGAAAGCTAAATTCACTACAGACGCTTGTGGAAGCAACTTCAATAAATCCCCACGTGGTGTGCGTAAAATGTATCAGTAACATCCATCTACAAGTAGGCAAAGCTTGACCTGAATTCAAGCTGCCTTTGAATGCAATTCCCAGTACGTGATGTAAGCCATCTAGGAATGTAAAGGTCTTAGGAAAAAAAAACCAAAACCAAACCAAACCAAAACAAAAAAATCTTTCTTCCAAACTGACAACGCAGTGCTATTTTCCCAAACCTGTAAACAAATACTGTTTAACTCCAGTGACTGCTGCTGCTAAAGGAAATAAAACCCCAAACCACCCCACAGAAGCACCACGCAACCACCACCTAGCAAGAGCCCCGCATCACGGCTGTTGTACGCCCTTTGGGCAGGAGTAACGCTAATTCTCGGTGTCACTCTGCTCTTGCTCGAGGAGGCTGGAGCGTGCAGTCACTAGCAGGTATTCACGAGAAGCAAGAGCTGCCTTTTGTTTTTTCCCTTGACGGGCTAGGGAAAGCAGCAGCAGACTGCTGTGTTCAGGGCAGTTCTGACAGAACTAGAGCACCGTTCTTACTGAAGCAGGACGACTCGAGATCTAGAAGAGAGGGGAACAAAACACCTGACAGGGTCCTTTTGTCAAACTCCTCAAGAACCAGAATTGGTCAGCCCAAAAATACGTTTTTTTGTTTACTAGCCTACAAAGCTGCTTCTCAGGCTACTTTCTCTATACAGGCAAAGCAGAATCTCATGATCTGCCTGACTTTGCTTGGCATGAGCTCACCCACTGATCAGAGTTAATAGACTGCCAGCCAAAATAAAGACTGTGCTGCACAGAAACCAACTGTTCCCTACAGCTTCACCCGATGACGTTGTACTAAGGTCAGCCAAAGTTAAAGATTTTTTTGTAAATAGCCTTCGAAAACATAATCATGGCAAAGATATTAAGGTTTACTTATTTGGTTGGGGAAATAGGGGCTCCAATCCAGCAACCTGATCACAGGCAAATATTTGCAGAGGAAATCAATCATTTCCAGGCAAGTGGTGCTTCACAGGTAGGACGGGACTTCCCCGCTCTAGCAGCAGCTGACTCATGAGAAGCAGGTTGACGGTGACAAGCTTCTCTCCTCCCTCTGCTAGTTCATCAAAACACCACTCACTACCTGTTTAGAAAAACAGTTTGTAGGACTGAAGTGCCGGCAGTCGGAAGCAGTGGTTGGTGTTTCCGGCAGAAAGTCAGACCTAAAGGGCTTCTGAAACCATGAAGTACGTATAAACGTTTCCATACCGTTAGCTTTGTTACCAGAACATTTCATCATTTGAGAGAAACGTTTGTCAAGCACTTTAATAAAATTCAGTAAGTTTCTCTAGTGCACAATGACACGCTGCAGCACGTGCCAGCGCATTTTAAGAGCAGGCAGCGCAGTTAACAAGTGTGCAACATAAACCCTGCTGCTAGCGTCCGTAGTGTTACCTGACACAGAGGAGGGCTAAGCTACCAGTGAGATTTTTATTTTAATAACTTCTTGCTAAATGAGTAAAAGGAAGAATTCCCTTCACTGCCCAAGAAACCACATTTATCCCTGTATGTAGGTTTACAAAAAGCCCATGAGCTTTATACCTATGTCTATCAATGGCATGCATTGATGAAACTTAAAACGCTTACAGAACATGCTCAGAGACCAGAGGCCAAGGAGATGTCTGAAAGCAATTCAGGCATCTAAATAATTCAAAACTTTCTAACAGTAATATCTTGCGCATATCTAATTTCAATATTTGCCATTAATAAAACATTAATAATAAATTTCCACTTGCTCTTCTGGACAAATATGTAGCTTGATGTGTCTAATATGGCAAAGAATCACTAATAGCACCTATAACCCACCACTGCTGATACCTGAAAGCTGCAGCCTTTATCCAGTCAAGGTAACGTACAAGCTCCGCTGGGAGGTACACAGGTATGCTGTCTAATCCCTTCCCGCTGCACTACTGGAGACAATGGGAAGGTTTAGATTAGATATCGTGTCCTCCTTAGGCTTAGCCGGAAGTGTAAATGTTGTAGATTTAAACCTCAAACTCCCCAGCCGTCCAGAAGCTCTATAGCACAGTTGATATAACAACTTACTTTACCAGAGTTTCATCCCTGACACTTTATCTAATGGCTAGTCAGATTTTTTATCTATGTTTGCAGCCATACTCTTTTACATGTTCTCCTTTTCTGTGCTTTTTAAAAGGAGGTCTGTTATATGGTAGCCAGCTTTAGTTAGGACGTTAAGATGTTTCTGTCCTGCAACTGGAGATTTCCTTTCCTCTTCTGTTAGGGGACACCAGGAGACGAGCTAGCGTCTAGCAGAAAGGAGGAGGGAATGTGAGTAAAAGGGGGACAAACACCTCCTAAAGCAGGTAGGGAAAAATTCCATAGGTCAGCATCTTCCTCTGCAGGACTTGCCTCTGTTCTCACCTTCTTACCTCTGCCGTTTCATTTGGGCTAAATCAAGTGTTTGTCTGACTGTCCTACGCAGAGGAAGGGACAGGCTATACAACTTCCAGATAACAAGGCATGCAAGACAACTGAATTGTTCCACATTGATTACTAGTTGAGCTTAAAGGCAAAGTTATCGACCCGAGTTTAAATTCTTGACTGTTGCTTGTTTCATTATTTATAGAGCGCAGTACTTTCCAAGTCACTGCAGTAAATTTTATAGTTTGCCCGCTCTACTTGAGTTAATAATTGCTGGCACACAAATGATGGCAAGCGAAGTTGCCCTCAACTTCCTTGATTCTGTTTTTCTGAAAACCATTGCTTGCAGGTACATGGTAAAGCACCGTTTAAACCCTCTGGCAGGGATTTTAACATCTCTAGCTTTCCCCACAATGCCTTTACAGGGGAAAAAAAAGAAAAAGTAAAAGAAAAAGAAAAAGTTCATTCTACTCCCAGCACGATGTTTCATTCAGTAACTGCACAAGGCAAAATTGTCTGACAGGAGCCTGTTTCCCTCAATGTCCAAGCTCTGTTGCCAGTTGTGCTTCAGAAACCGCTGCTTAGATAGGTCAAGGCTCAGGCCAAAGCCTCTGCAGATGCGGCTCCCCACGTGACAAGCTGCTGTGCTTAGCTGCAGGCAGAGCTGGAAGCTGCTCTGTTACGCTGTCAGCCAGGAGTTAAAGCAGCACCACCACAAACCTTAACACATCTTCTCTTTTTAAAGACCAATTTTACAGTAAGTGAAATGTTGATTTAATTCATCTGAAAAATACAAGTTCCTAGTTGTGCTCAATTTCAGTGGACATATAGTCAATATGCTTTTAAGTACCTCATTTAACTTCAATACCATAAATGCTGTGCATTGTTTTAAGAAGAGTCCTGAAAACAATCAATTCCTTTCCATATCCCTGGAAATGGAAGCTCCCGAGGACAAGTTCAGGTGTTGTTTCACCTATTCTGTTATTTACTACACGCGTGCCCTGTGGTAATGCAAGGAGAGAGACAGTATGGAGGGAGTCGTACCAATCGCTGAACTCACCTTGCATGAGAGGGCTAAGCAGTCTCTTTGCCAGCCTTGCTAAATGTTTCCTGCCAAGGTAAGTTCATTTCTACCCACTGAAGGAAACAAAACAAGGGTAAAAAGATGCCTGCAATTCACTATTCTACAACATGAGACACAGGAAAAAAGCATCGATAGCGTAACTGCAGTTTTATTTAGATAAGTAAGACTTTTTAAGGTATTAAAACGATCAATAAGAAATAATTACAAAAGGATAATTGTGAGCCATCCGAATATTCACCTGCCTGGAATACGTCTTCATATGATGAAGACAGGCAGAAGAGAAAGAGTTTTGCTGTTACACACCATCTCTAGCTATCACGGGCAAATAAGTTCCTGCTACCACTGAAACAGTTTCCATCCATAAGACCCTTGAAAAAAATCTCCTTGAAGTTCAATACTGTACTGCAAGGAATCGCTTTCTATAACTCTTTCTGTTATAGCAGTCACCGGATTAAAAGTAAGTCGTAATTTTCAAAATAGCTTAATGCAGCTTTGCCCAGCTGGACACAGTGAACAATTTCTGCTGTCACACAGCCAGGATCTTCACTTTCCTTGTAACCCTCCTCCAGCCAAGGAGGCTTTCAGGATTTTTTCTCGGTATCCACGAGAGAAGCTCAGTACGCCACTTACCAAGAACGTGTCTGCTTTTAACAAGTTGTCCCACTTGTCCCCAGTACAGCACAGGCAGCTTCACGACTGGCACTCTGCAAAGGGAATCAATAAATAAAACTTCACGCTCGTGAAGGTGTCGAAGTTAAAAATTCCCACAAAGTTAGGTGAATCTGTAGCGCTGACCTTGCAGAAGTCCGCTTGCCCGTTCACCCACAGTGTTTGACTTTGCCCAAGGTAAGAGGATGATACAGCACATAGGAAATCAGACTGCAACAACTTATATACAGCACCTAATCCCGGGTGTACAGCGGGGCCACCGCTTGGGCAAGTGTACTGTATGCAGGATGCCAACCTCCTTCCACAGCAAGTCCAGAAAGGGACGATTTCAGCAAGGATATAGGAAGGGTAATACACCAGCAACTGGAGCGCCCCATCTTTTGCCTAAGCTTAAAAATTCTCCCCTGTTTTCCCTTCTTCCTCTCAAAGCTTCTGCTGAGACCTGGACCTTTATCATCCAAGTGCATAGGGAGAATAGTCAGATCATCACAGTGCTACCACTATCGTGGAAACAATAAACATTACTCTTTGTAACAAAGATGTTCAAACTCAAGGCAGGTGACCCAAGTGATGTACTTGCAGAGGTAAACCAAACAGCATTTAGGCATCCAGACCTCTGAACTGCACCCAATTGCATTAAAGATTTACATCTTCCATGCAATACAGAATCCTACAACACCAGGTTGGAAGGGACCTCAAGGATCACCTGGTCCAACCCTTCCTAGGCAAAAACAGGGTCTAAACAAAATGGCCCAGCACCCTGTCCAGCCAAATCTTAAAAGTGTCCAGCATTGGGGAATTCACAGCTTCCCTGGGGAGGTATTCCAATGGCTGATTGTTCTAATTGCGAAAAATTTTCCTCTTGTGTCCAGTCAGAATCTCCCCTGGAGTAACTTGCACCCATTACCCCTCATCTTCTCCATGTGACTCCTTGTAAAGAGGGAGTCTCCATCTTCTTTGTAGCCACTCTTTAAATACTGGAACATGGCATAAGGTCTCCCTAAGCCTTCTTTTCTCAAGGCTGAACAAACCCAGTTCTCTCAGCCTACCCTCACATGACAGGCTTCCCAGTCCTTTGATCATCTTGGTGGCCCTTCTCTGGGCCCCCTCCAGCCTGTCCATGTCTTTTTTGCATAGCGGGGACCAAAACTGAACATGATATTCCAGGTGTGGCCCAACGAGTGCCAAGTGCAGTGGGATAATGACCTCTTTATCTCTGCTGTTGATGCCCTCGTTGATGCGACCCAACATCCTGTTGGCTTTCTTGGCCGCAGCAGCACACTGCTCACTCACATTGAGCTGCTTGTCCACCAGGACCCCCAGGTCCCTTTCCACAAAGCTGCTCCCCAGCCGAGTAGATCCCAGCCTGTGCTGCACTCCTGGATTAGGTTTTCCCAGGTGCAAGACCTTACGTTTGTCTTTGTTGAACTTCATAAGGTTCTTGTTAGCCCCACTCTTCCAGCCTATCCAGGTCTTCCTGCAGGGTGGCTCTCTGGAGAGGAACAGAAACCCAGAACATCCTACACCTGCCTTTCCTCTCCCTAATAGAGGTGGGATGTTAATCACAAGGCTGTGTGATACTACGCCTTTGGATATTCTGCAGTTTGAACAGAGCAGCAGCACATAACTGGTAGAGGGATGAATCATTCACTTAGTGCACAGCATCGCCTCACCGCTGCAGGACTCGGAGGCTCCCCATGCAGAGCAGCCCCAGGCAGGGGCTCTCAAGGCGGCCTACTCCACCAGCTTTATATTTTTGCCTCTTCTTAACATCCAGTTTTCTGCAAATCTTCCAGAGCAGACGCACTGGAGTAATGCTTATATTATAAAGTCTCCTTCTAATCACAGGAAAAGAAAGTTTTAAAGAGCTAGAGTTATTTTAAGACAAGCACGATTCCCAAGATCCAGCAATCACTGAAATACCCAAATACATGGAAACAATTCGGGCAACAGAAGAGCAAAAATGGAGCCCTCATTCGTCGCAGGGCTGTCCTCTCCATCTTCTGTCGCTTGCTGCCAACAAGAGATAAGAGCTACAGATTGGAAAGGGCTGGATGCGGGAACCTAAAACAACTGCTGTGCAGGATTAGCATGTAAATGAAAGTCTCCTGGTTATCTGTCTCAGGGTACATGCTGGAATTTCAAATGCTTGGTTGTTCCCCCACCCCCCCATGGTCAAAACTGATAAAATTTTTTCAGGCTTCTAAGCCAGTTTGTAACCAAATGGGGAAACAACACACTCATTTTTCAGAATTGGGCAGGACCTCTAGCTTACTTTAAAAGTCTTTTCAGTAAGAGGACAGCTGATGTAACAAGCAAAGGTGAAGTACAGCAAGGAACCTTTAGGTGAAAATACCAATAGTTCAGAAAACAGCAATGCCAGTAGATACAGTCCTCAGCAGCCACAAGGTTAGTTTTCATCCGGGGGGGGAAAAAAAAAAAAAAAAAAAAGTTTTGTTAAAAGTAAAGAACACCATGTACTTGGTAGCTGTCTAATGTCATGAAAGTAAAACTGTACCCACTCAGCCTGTCCTGAAATCCTCCCTCCAGTACAGCGGTTTATTTCCCAGAACTGCATATAGCTTGGAGAGCAGCCTGAAGGCAAGAGGATGCTGAAAACTTCTCACAGGTTCTGCTCTCATTTTAACTTAGCTGCCTGTCCACGCAACTATAAATACTACTATTTTCCCCGAATTTGGACAGAAATATATACAACATATTAATTCTGCTTGATTTTTCAATGCCTGGTTTTTTTTCCGCAATGTCTCAGAATACAAGTGAGCAGACACTTATCGGTACAGACTCTCTGCCGGACCACAGACAAGGGAGCACGCTAACTTAACCTACCCGCATACAAACAAGAGTGGGATGTCTACCATTGATGAAAGCCTGTTTTCCAGATGAGTAAGAGTGGACCAATAGATTTCCTCAGCAAGTGAGGCCTCAGAGCGAGGTTGTACAAGAAAGGGCATGAAGAAGATGCAGATCTTCTCAGAAACTCCATCTGCAGGAAGTTTAGCCAAGATACAAGGACCCCAACTACAGAAATTACAGAGGAATGGCTTGGTCCAGAGGAAGGAAAAGCTATTGGTCATAGAGGAGATCTGAAACTCGCCAAGAACCCAAATACATAATAATGCTCAAAACTGGCGAGTGAACAGAATCAACACACAAAGAAACGGGTATAAAGTTTTTAACACAGACATACAGCTGTTCCCTTGCCCTGCATAACGTGGAAAGATACGAGTTCAACACATTTTTCAGCAAAGGTCTTGCAGTTATCAGCCCGCCCCCCCATACGTATTAGCTGCAAAGCTATAGCCTGAAAAAGACCCCCCCAGACATTTACCCCACAGCGGGGTACAATGCAAGACATACCAGCAAAGGGTGTCAGAGAAACCGTCCAGGTCCCACACCAAGGCTAGACCGCTCTAAAGCACGGCACTGGGGCCAAACGAAGCGGCCTCTTGGTTTATCACAATGCTGTGACGCTGTTTTGAGTGAGCTAGAGCGGCAACTGGTATTTTCCTCTGTATACCACAAACCTTCCATCCCAACAAGTCAATCATGGAGTCACAACCTACCTATTAACAGCCCACCTTCAGGAACACGGTAAAACGTCAAGCTATTTATGCTCCTGCTAAAACTTAGGATCTGGCCTTGCTTATAAAGAAAGGTATGTTACTGTCCTCCACAGGCGCCAGCCGAAGGCAGACTGCTGCAGACGACGACCGGGGATGCACAAATCATTACAAACAAGAAAGCCCCTCCTGCCGTTATCCCTGGCTGCTGCCCAGCCTGGGGATCCTGCCAGCCAGAACTGCTCAGCAGCAGCAGCAGGTAAAACAGCGGATCGGTATCTCAGTCTGACAGGTTCGTGTTTTGTTGTACTATCTGTCACAAAAGTCAACGGCGAGCATACGGAGCTGCAGACCATAAGGTCTGAGTGAGGTTGGGTGGTTTGCTTTGTGATGCCCTGATGGAGGCAAAGGCCCCACTGGATGAAGTCAGAAGGAAGGAGATGGCCAGGATCCGCCCAAGATCAACCAGAGAAGAGTACAAGAAAAGCAGCACACAACCCCATTCTGTTCTTTCACCTCCCTATACAGAAGCCAATTGTAAAACTGGGAATTGGAATCAGGAATGCAACAGAAGACCCATTTTTCCACATCTCACACAGGAACGCGCAGGAAAACGCAGCCCCATGTTTTCAAATCACAACTACGTTACTAAGGGTTGGCAGAAAGCAGACGAGGAGCAAGAGAACAAAGTGAGGCGCTAACGACCAGATGCTCCAGCTGTACGAAGGCTGCCCAGAATTGCAATGAAGAACTGCGCCAGCCTAAAAAAAACCACTCACTCTGTCTCACGGCTCTCCCCCGGTATTTGTTTTCTTGAATTTCATCGCTCCTAACGTGCCAGCTTCTACTTCTAACGGAGCTGCCGCCTTCGCGCCCGAGGAGAGGAGCGGGGCGGCCGGCAGCCTGGCAGCTCTCCCCCGCAGGGCCCTGCCCATGGAACCACCTTGTCCCCGGAGACACCGCTGTCACGGGGCTCCACCCAACTCCTTCTGCGACACGTACAAAGCAAAGGGATTTTAAAGAAAGAATTTTTCCCAGCAGAACATAGTGTTCAGAAGAAAACTGATTTGTCTGTACTTGAAGGTTAAAAACGCCACTCTGCTAAGACTATGGTATAAAAATCCCTGTATTTTTCCTTTTTTTTTTTTTTTTAAATTACTGTATTTAGAAACCCAATTTGGACTCCTACTTCCTGAACTATGAGAAAGCACGAGATGTTTCTAAGTGTTTTACGATTTTTGCCATGGCTGATCTCGTACTACTAGATCCGCGTTCCACAACGCACTAGATCAAGGTAACCTGCCCCCGCACAGGTTTGTGCTCACGCTCGGAAAAGGGACTCGCGGCAGAGCAGGGGCGGACCAGAAACCCTCAACGCCACCTCGGCCAACAAATACAGGTGTCTCCGGTCTTCCCCGCAGCAGGGACGCAGCTCGCAGAGGAGCGGCCACGCTGTTTTACCTTCCTGCCCCGCATCGCTCACGTGGCTTTGCATGGTGCTACATCTCCTCGGGGGATCCCACGGGTGCCCGGCTGGAGCGGCAGCCCCGTTTCGCTCAGTTTTGAGGACTTTGTCGCTAGCAACCTCGCTGCGAGATGACGGCAGGAGTAAGGCGTCCCCGCCGCCTCTCCCGAAAAACCCTACCTCAACGCCCAGCTCTTCTTCCTTTCCTCCACAGCGCGAGCGCAGGACGCTGAAGGCCCGGCCTTCCCCGCGGCCGCCCGCCAGCCCACGGGTCACCGCGCACTGGGACGCCTGCGGGGGGACACAGCCCGTCCCTCCCGCCACCCCGCGGCCGGGCTACCCCGCTCCCCCTCGGCGGTCCTCAGCACGATGAGGTGCGAGCAAGAAACCCGTCTCGACCTACCCAGCGCGGTGGGGTGGCTGAAGCGCCAAGAGCATGGGCAAGCGTCATCCCACCGGCACGGCCCCGGCCATCGGGCTGAAGCTCCTGGGGAGGGCTGCTCCGCCCTCCCAAGCTGCCGGCGCGGCCGGGCCCTCGTCCCGCCAGCGCCGCGTCCTCCAGAGCCCTGCTGGCAAACGACAGGGGCGCGGGCGCGCCATCAGAGGGCCGCTCCGACACCACTTTCGGGAAACGACCCCGCACCCGCCCCCACGGCAGCCGGCACGGCGGGGCTCCCGCCCGGCAACGCCCTGCCCCCGCCCCCGCCCCTGCCCCTGCCCCCGCCCCACCGCAGCGGCGGCACCGACGGCACCGCCGCCCCCCTTCGCCGCCGGGTCTTCGCGGCCGAGCACCCGCCGCCCCCCGACGGGGACCTCCCGGGCCCCCCGCCCACCCGGGGCGCGGGCGGCCCGCCCGGCCGCGCTCGCACAGGTGCCTGCCGCGGAGGGGCCCCCACCCGCCGCCGCCCCCCGCCCTCCCCGCCGGCAGGGCCGGTGGCAGCGGCGGCCGGCCTGCCTCAGCGCCGGGAGGGGGCCTGCGGCTTCAACGTAAAAAAAAAAAAAAAAGAGAAAAAGGGGGGAAGAAAGAAAAAAAAAAAAAATCACCCGCCCAGGAAAATCGCCTCTCATCGGCTTCTCCTTCCTTTTTAAATGAGGAAGCGTTTTTAAAGGACGGGGCTAGCGTATGAAAGCTTATGGCTATCGGAATGGCGTGTGTGGCTAAGCCCTGCGATGGCACCCCAGCAGGCACGGGGGGGGCAGTGATTAGGAACTGTCCGGAAACCTGTGGGAAAGGCGAGGGGCGAGGCCCGGGCCGCCCGGCTCCGCATCCATCCTGCTGGGCAGCATCGGAGCACCCGCAGCGACAGCAAACCATGCCTTGTACCAAAGCGTTGTAAGAAACGCCCCCACCCTAAAGAGAAAGCTTCCCGAGCGAAGGACCTGAGCAACCTAAAATAACGTTTTTAATTTTTTAAAAATAAAAGCGATCCTAAAAATGAAAAAGTATTTCTCGAGAGAGGCTGTGAACAGACATCCCGGGTGAAGCGTGCCTGCCTTTGGGGAGTCTTGGCATCAAAGCCACGGCAAGTGCCCCTGCACTCGGCACTGGTGAGGCTGCACCTCCAATGCTGGGTTCAGTTTTGGGCCCCTCATTACCAGAAGGACACTGAGGTGCTGGAGCGTGTCCAGAGAACGGCAAAGCAGCTGGAGCACAAGTCTGATGAGGAGGGGCTGAGGGAACTGGGGTGGTTTAGCCTGGAGAAGAGGAGGCTGAGGGGAGACCTGATTGCCCTCTACAACTCCCTGACAGGAGGCTGTAGCGAGGTGGGGGTCGGTCTCTCCTCCCAGGTAATGGGCGATAGAATGAGGGGAAATGGCTTCAAGTTGCACCAGGGCAGGGTTAGGTTGGACATTAGGAAAAATTTCTTCACCGCGAGGGTTGTTAAGTATTGGAATGGGCTGCCCAGGGAAGTGGTGGAGTCCCCATCCCTGGAGGTGTTCAAAAAATGTGTAGATGTGGCACTTCGGGACATGGTTTAGTAGGCATGGTGGCGTTGGGTTGACAGTTGGACTTGATGGTCTTGGTGGTCTTTTCCAACTTTAATGAGTCTATGATTCTGTGATAAGACGTTCAAGTGGGATACCTTGGGTATCACCTCTGAGAGGCTGCTGTGGAGCTCACTCCTGTCTGGGGCTGGAAAACCCCACCCCAGGACTTGCAGTGGTCTCCCAGTGCCAGCAGGAATGGGCTCTGTCCTCCGGGACATGAGGCTCATGCTGGGCCCAGGTTTCTCCTGCAGCAAGAGGCCAAAAGGCAGGGGTGGTGCAGGGCTCAGCCCTGCACTCATGCCCCTCGGTGGAGGTAGAACTCGCTTGAAATGCTTCTGCTGACCCATGGCTAAAAGTATTCCATTGTATTTAGGCAACATTTTTATTATCAAGTAGGTTTCTAACGTATTTCCAGTTAGGCATCAGCCAGCCAAGGAATTTACTGCTACCTTATCAAAGCCAAAGAAAACGCTACACTGGTAATATCAGTCAAGAAAAACACTATTCCAACTGTAGCTGCTTGGTCACGGTTAGTCCACTACACTGCTGTTACCCCGTGCAGGGCCGGGAGGGCCACGGGCTAGATAGACACAGAGGATCCACACCGCATCCCCCCGGTCTCCACTGCCCGCTCCGTGACCGGCAAAGCCCAAGCCTTCCTCCCTAGCCCAGAGAGCTGGGGGGAGCAGGGCATGGGCAGCCACCCCCATATACCTCCACAACCAAAATCCAGCCGTTCGTTATGTGAAAGACCACTGCTTACAGCTGTTGGGACCACTTGCCTACAGCACACAATGTTATACTCATTACTTGCCAACAGTCCATCAGTGAATAATTTAAAAAAAAAAATAATGTATTTTACTAATTACTGCCTTCAGGGCCTGGAGAAAGCATTCAGAAGACAAGCGCCGTGCACGGGGTTTGTACGCGTGCGTTTGCTGTGTCATTTCATCCAGCTCTAACGGGAACCACACTGCCCGTGGAGACCGAAGGGAGAGTTTCTGGGGCCGGGGTGCAAACAGGGGGGGCAAAGCTCGACCCTCCCTGCAGCAGCAGTTCCCAGGGTAGGCAACCTCAGGTACCAATATCGTCTCCGGTTCCTCACACGTACGATTTCCAAGCGATGAGTTCCCCCGCCAGAAGTAAGCCCCTTGGGAGCTAAGCACATGGATGCAAGTGTTTGCAGGAGGAGGCTTTAGGAGCTTGACCCAAAGCCTATTAAAGCCAGGGCACTATAGCCTTTGATTTCAAGGAGCTTTGACTCGGGAACCGCTGACCTGGGTAGATTTCAGTCAGATGTTTTTATTACTGTTTTAGTTTCGCCTCTGGGTGGGTGGGGGAGCAAATAAAATAAAATCATAGCCCTGAGAATTAAAACAAGACGGAGCGCTGGAAAGGCAGGGTTACCTTGCATTAACACAGTGGTATTATTACAACAGTGAGTTTTAAACTATACACAAACGGTTTTTAAACAAGAATTTTGTAACTAAATTATGAATATCTTTGTAGTGGTTTATGGCTACCGTGCTCTTTTTTTTTTTTTTTATTTTAGCCTGGTTTCTAACGCAAGGCTCCACTTTTAACTTCAGCTTTTAAGTGAGTGCCATTCCCGCCGAGCAACTTTGATGTGTGGGGCAGACATTTCACAGGCTGTGAGTACATCACAAGTGCCTCATTTGATCACTTTGTTGCATCCCAACATCCCATAACCATACGGCACCTGTGCACCACTCGCCTCCCCACATCATGACCCGACACCAAGCCGTTTAGTGTGAGCAGCAGCGCTTCAGCGTAAAGCAGGGGGGAGAAAGGGACTTAAGGAGAAGGGAGGTACGTGCGATGAGAATTTCGAGCCGATACTTATTTCTGGGTGCCAAAATGTATTTAATATTTTACTAGCTGTGGAGTATGCAAGACAGCTTATTATCTTTGGCTCAGGCAAAGCATTCAGTCTTTTTAAATGCGGAGCATCCATTTGAAACGACTACCACCAGGCACAGACTAGGCAGTTGATGAAATATTTAGCTCGTAAAGCATTTCAGTGTGAAAGGCTGGGACCAGACACGGGTGCTGTGATGTTGAAAACCACAATGCCCAAATCCGAGGCACCCCAGCCCCAGCACGGAGGCCTCAGAGGTGCATCAGTCTCCCAGGGAGCAGGACTGCGGGGGTCCCCAGGGTACCCTACCCCCTGTCAGGGTGCAGGAGCCTGTGCCGCGCACTGACCGGTTTGGGAGGACACAGGCACCAAAGCCTTTCCTGGGACTCAGTTTCCCAGACCATGCTGCCTCTTGCACCCCTCTCCCCAATTTGAGTGGCTGAGAGCGCTTTCCTGGAAAGGTCAGAAAGGCACTCTCCCTCCAGAAGAAATTATTTGGAACAGAGTTTTTTGCTGTCATAAGATCTGATATTTCTTAGTTATTTTTATAAGTTATTTACTTGCAAGAGTTTCCTAGATCTTTCTACGATACAGCTCGGCGTGCCCTGCTGTGTGTCCACAGGGGACGGCCGCTTGGATGTCTCCAGAGCAATACAAGCACTTTCCGATAATGAGGTGCATGCAGCATGAATACATTGGCAACAGGAGGAAAACGGTGCAAACTGAACCATGGAAGTTACCCAACAGTGCTAGTATTGGCACTGCTGGAATGGTAACCGGCTGCTAACTAGACGATAGCTGTGCTGAAGTTTCAGAGGAACTTAGGTAAGAAATTGCTAGCCTATTACTGTTGGTGTAAAAATTGTCACTTACCAACCTCTGTACCAGAGGAATGGGACACGGCAAATTTTGAATGACTTTGAGAGCAACAGAATAAATTAAATCTGGTTTCTCCCTCCGATACAATTTCACAGTTCCTGCCCACCCCACTACCCCTCACAGCCTCTCCACATCTGCAAACCTTTTCCCCTCTAAGCCATCATTTCCTCCTCTATGTCCCATAAACCCACAATATCCTATGCTCATTTCTGTACTACTCATATCCTCTTCTGCTTGGCAATATCTCAGCTTGCTCCTGCGCCCAATTTACAATAACACCAGCTTTCTTCCACATCTTCTGACCCATGCTGTGTGGTTGGCCAGGTGGGCAAAAAGCAGCACATGCTCTGGTGTTCATAGAATCATTTAGGTTGGAAAAGACCTTTAAGATCATCAAGTCCAACCATTAACCTAACCCTGCCATCCCACCACTAAATCATGTCCCTAAGCTCCTCATCTGCCCGTCTTTTGAATACCTCCAGGGGTGGGGACTCCACCACTTCCCTGGGCAGCCCATTCCAATGCTTAACAACCCTCGCGGTGAAGAAATTTTTCCTAATGTCCAACCTAACCCTGCCCTGGCGCAACTTGAAGCCATTTCCCCTCATTCTATCGCCCATTACCTGGGAGGAGAGACCGACCCCCACCTCGCTACAGCCTCCTGTCAGGGAGTTGTAGAGGGCGATCAGGTCTCCCCTCAGCCTCCTCTTCTCCAGGCTAAACCACCCCAGTTCCCTCAGCCTCTCCTCATCAGACTTGTGCTCCAGACCCCTCACCAGCTGCTTTGCTCTCCTCTGGACATGTTCTAGCAATGCAATGTCTTTCCTGTAGTGAGGGGCCCTTTCCTGTTGACTAGCTGCTGCCCAGAGAACCAGTCCATCAGCCCTGCACACCAACAAACACTGGGTCAGATTCTCCCCACCTTTCTTTCAGAAAGCAGAGAAAAAAAAAAGAAATCCTTTTCCCAAGCAGTGCTTCAGTTAATTTAAGATCTCACTGACATGGGATGTGGCATTCAAAAAGGGCTACAAAACTCCGTGGAGGAGACTGGATCTGTCCAAATGCAACCACCAACTCGGTCCCTAGTCATCAGTTGCTGGCTGAACCACCTCATACTTGCTCCGTTTCTCAATAATTATTTTTTTTTAACATACATGCGTACACCTGTATTAGGGAGGGCGTTATTGAGGCACATGTTCCTAATTCAGTTGAAGAGTTAAAGAAGGGAAGCTGGGCCAAGTATTCTCTGCCCCAGTATCTCCGCCCCCAGCACGCCCACAGTCCTGTGGTAACTTTACAAAATCTATTTATACGTGCAGTAATCCACTGACTGTATGGGCTGGAAAATGTTACGCAGTCTGAAAAGAATCAATATTGAGTCTGGAGAGCTAAAAAACCCCCAAAGTGTTCTCACTGACTAAAATCTCCTAATTATCCAAAAGCCTTACTGTTTTCCCCAACATGCTCTAACAGCCTTGCAGTAAGGTACTTCGGTAGAGTTTCAAAATCAAAGCCACAATGCAAAGGTCTACTTCACTGCAACAACCAGCTTTATAGACTGAGTAACCACCTTTTAAACACTCTATTTTCAAAAGCTTTGTTGATGGGAAAGACACTCCTTTCCTCAGCTATGGATTTTTCTCTCTTTTTTACCTAATTCTTGTTTTATTATGTATTGCTTTCGTGTTCTGTGCATAACTGAGATTTACCAAAGCCTTTTCTCAGAGCTTATATTTTCTTAAAATATTTCCTCTATATTTGCAACCACGTTGATTAAAAGTAAGCACAAGTATGAGTCGAGTATGCCCAAGCACAGGCCACAGAAATCACTCAGGGCTGCCCTCGTTTTCAGCTCTGTTACTACAAAAGAACGTGACAGTGGCGACTGCATGTTTGCGCCAAACCTTAGGGCACAACATTGATTTCTAGATCATGATTATTTTTGGAACGTGCCATCCTCCTGCTCTCAAAAAGAGTTGGAGAGCTTTTAACTTTAAATTTAGAATATAAATGTAAACCCTAATTCCACTTTCTTGTATGAAGATATCCTGAATATTTAAAATATAATGTTTAACCCATTGCTATTAATGTGATTCTTTTTTTTTTCTTACTTGAATGTGCATATACTGCTAGAGCTCAAAGGAGAAAAACAACACGAACCATCAGTACATTCACTGAACTTTGTGCACATCAGTGAACCCTCAGCACTACGTGAGAATAGTTGACTGTTATCACCATGATTGCAAGGAGATATTTGGGGAAAGACCTGCTTGTTTGTTTGTTTTGGGATTTTTTTTTCCAAAAAATGGGTAAAATACCCCATTTAACAGCAGAACTTGAAGCACATGCTCAGTTTTACTCATGTAGTTACACTTCAGCACGTGCTACAGTATTTCAGTAGATAGGGATAGCAATAATTCCTTTCATCCAGTCACCAACACCTGTGCAAAGGCATTTGGAACTATTTAAGCCACCATATTTACAAAATTTTCTGTGAAGAAACATTATTTACTTAGAACTTGTTTAGATACTTACAAATGTGCTAAAAAGTTAATTACGACAATATGTCACACTAGAAAGGCACTCTGCCCAAATAAAATGAGATGTGATGTGTGGGTGCTAGTTCTTTTCTCCCGTAGAACAACTATACTTATCAGTAATAAAAAAGAATAAACCAGTAGAGGGCTTATAAAATACACTACACGTTTCTATACAGCCAAATTTTTAGCCCACTGAATGTATAAGTTGTTAGATGCTTTTCTTTCAATGCATGGTAGCCGTTAATCCAGAAATTAATAGAAAGTTTGTACTGGAAGTCTGTCTAGGGCAATCTCAGGAATCTTTAAAACAAAATTAATTCACAAAACGGGCCTTGGTTTTTTGATGCAATATTTTCAAGAACTTAACATCATATCGCATTCTCATTGAAATACTCTTAAAAGGGCCCCGGTAAGAAAATATGTTGGGTTTTCTGGTAGAACGAAGATGAAGTTTACAAGAACATGAAGTCAGAGAGAGCCCGTGGAAGCTTGTCGTCTGGTTTCTGCATGGTAAGGCCCGAAAATGCTTTCCTTATTTCTGCATCAGAAACCTGATGCCTGTAATAAATCTCTCTCGTCTGCTCCCCATCAGTTTTGTACATCTCCCGTCTTATACCTTTGTTTAGGAGATTTATCAGGGAACATTAATAAGACAGAGTAAATATTAAACACTGAAAACCACAGCTATCTAACATGGGTTCCATTTTTTGTAGCACTGTTACAATACAGAAGACACTTTCATCATAGTCTATATATAGTGAGGTAAAAGCAGGTCCAGAGTCTGGCCTAAGGATATAGAGGAAAAAGCCTGAAGGAGGACACCACACAGAACATTAATTCTGGAGGAGAAAGAATGGGATTAACTGACATTTTGGATTATTTGTCACACCAGATACAAGCGTATCTTTCCTTGCTTTGTAATGTAAAGCCTCATTTTATACGCACCATATTCTCTAGAAGTGTAACTCAAAAAAAATTGTTTTCAAGCTAAAAACCCAAATTACTAAAAATTCAAGACTTTTTTAAGTATCTGGTGACTGATATGTTGTAGTTTCACTGTACTGGATTCTCCCAGGTTGCTCTAAAGCTCAAAGAATATTGTATTATAAAAGCCTAATGCTTTCCTAATATCCTTGGGGCTTTTCAGGTTTTGTGTCCTCCAACGGGGAGCAGCACTGACTCCCTGGGGCTCTCTAAATTACCCTGGCTCCCCAAAGGCAGTGTAGCTGAGTTAAGGCAGAGCAAAGACACCTGAGGAATTCAGAAGCAGCCAAGAAATCTTTAAAAACCAATTCTGAGTATTAATTCTCCTTTGAGATGATGATTTTCCAGAATAGTGGAATTTCTTCCAGTGTGAGGAGCTTGACCATTTCAGCTAACGAAGACTCGCTGGCGGCGAGCTCTGACCTGGGCTCTGCGCTAACAGGAGTAAACTCTGTTCCCCAGGGAACTGCAAACACTGGCCTCAGGTTTGTGGATTATCTTGGTGCCACAGCAATGACTAGGGTTGGTTGGTTTTTTTCCTGAGAAACATTTCTAAATGATGGCTCCTTCTGTGGTGCCTACAGAAGCTGAGCACTAAATCACTAAAGCAGCGCTGCACGTTCATCATGAAGGAAAAGCGAAACAGCAGCACAGTAAATGCTCCCCAGGAGCTTTGGGGAAAGAGACAGCTATACCTTTTGCTTCTGCCTATATGTGAAGCTGGAGATCGTGTTTGGCAGAAGGTCAGCATTGAGTCAGAACATAGGCTGTCCACGGGAGGCAGCAGGGACGTGTGGCTTCAGCCATCCGGCTGCAGCAGCTCAGGTGCGGTTTGTACCCAGCCTGGGCAGTCAGGCACTTAACCTCCTCGTGAATGGAGACCATCCCTACCCCATACACAGCACTAGAAAACATAAGCCAGGAAAACAGTAAATACCAAATATCATTTACATTTTTGCTAACAAGGCAACATGCCAGCCAGAGAAATATTCCTAATTTATATGCAAGTCTTCTTTTCTTCATTTTTTTTATATCTAACAGCAGTAAAACATGAAGCATGGGAGGACTCGCCATCCGCACCCCTGCAAACACCGGGCAGCAGCACAGCGAGATTAACCAAACATGAGGCATTAGAATATTGCAAAGAGGATCAAAAGAGATTTGCAACTGAAAAGCCACCCACCAGAATTACTGTCAGCTGAGAAGCCAGACAGCCAGAAAGTGGGTAAATCTTTTACATTTATTTAGATCTCTCCTAGAATAAACTAAAACTTTGGGATGTGCACTGCAATACGTCACATCAGGCTTCACTGCGACATGAGGCTACAAACAACGCCGTCTTCTTTCTACACTAAAAATTATAGCTTTATGATAGTCAAATATTGTCTGGCAAAAAAGCAAAATCACACTGAATATGGTCACTGGCACACCAAAAACCTAAGAGCCCCAAGGACAGCAACAAAGCAGTAGCTGTACAAAAGTTGTCACACAAAGGGAAATAATATGGAGAAATAAGAGGAATTTAAGGACCCAATCTTCCCATAACATTCCCTTCTCCAAAATAAAAATCACTTTCAGGGTTTCCAATCCAAAAGGATGCTAAAATAAAATATTAAATAGGAAATTGCTTCTAAGCAGAGATAGAGACACACGTCTCTGCAGACGAAGCCATGGATCAGCAGACCAGCGACATGCTAAGACCCTGCTCCTCACAATCTTGTAGCAACTGTGGACACCAAGGTACTCAACGTGGGGAATCAATGTGTTCCAGTGGAATGCTGTACCAACACCTGCACCTTCACATTTTCATGCTGAGATCAACACCGTTACGAGCAACAACTGAAGAAGGTTAACAAATACGAAACAAGAGTAACAGGCTTTGTATTTGTCCTGGGTCTGGCAGGGATGGAGTTAACTTTCTCCATAATGGTCCGTAGGGTGCTGCAGTTTGGATTTGGTTGTCTGCTGGCCGGGGGGCCAACCCACCTCAGTATTTGATCCCAGCTTTGTTCAGAGTAAATCAGCCTGCCCCTAAGAACTAATACCTTCCCTGAAACAAGCTCTTTGGGTGTTCTTATGGACAAGGCTAAAGGTGCTTAATGGGTATGAAGAGGTTTTCCTAGTACTTGCAGTAACTCCCAAGCCCACCTTTGCCTAGAAGATCAGTTTCTCACCCTTGAGAAATTAAGCCGTACAGACGAACTTCTGAAAGGGTGGACTCTTGCTGCCACGAGAGCAGCTGTAATGTCTCTTGCTGTTTTAAGAGCCTGGCCCACTTCTCTCATTTTTCCTTGAGGGCAGGCATGCATCCCCCCCCTCACTTTAAGGGGTATCTTTTATTTCGTTTGCTGCTCAGCTGCCTGCCCAGCACAGGCGGCCCATGGCGAGACCACCAAAGACTCACCCTGCGGCGCAGTCCAAGCGGGTCAGAGCACTAATGAAGTGGGCAGAAAAAACGGCTCCTTTTGAACACAGAGCAAATGGATTTTTCAAATAGGAAATGAGCCAGAAGACGCCTTGAAAAGAGGCTGGGGTAGAGGTCTACGTTAGGGCAAAGACAGAGGACTGCAGGATACAGATGCTGAGGATACACATCCTTTGAGGAGATTGGAGGGTGACTGAATCAGAGCTATCGCTGCTGAAGACTCTTTCATTTCCCTAAATTGCCTTGCTGGCTGAGATCAGACCCTAAGTACTTTCTCTCATACACCAGTATCACCTTTTCTAGCACAAATGTCAAATAAATTCCTCTATAAAGTCAGAAAATTACTTCAACTGTCACTGAAATGAGAAGATAAATTTGAAATTCATTTTTAAAAAAGTCTAATTTACTGACAAAGAACTGTCATCATGCTTATCTCACATAATAAATGTTTTGTTTTGATACCTACAGATATTATCCAATACCCAAACGATCTAATTATCTCACCTCATCTGAGCTACTATCCAATGTTAGGTATCCGTTCCACATTATCGAGAGGTTTTCAGATGCATAATCTTAAAATCAGATCTCTAGTACACAGTGAAATTTATGATAATATATAGGTCAAGCAGCAAGATGCAGTACATTTTTTTTTGGTCATAAATAGCAACATTATCTATAACTGCATAATGGCAAAGAAGAAAATAAGAAAATGGATTTCATTCATGGTATACATCGGGCCCCATACTCTTACCTTTGCAATTTGATTTCAGGAGGAAAAATTAGCCTTTAACATGGTACAAGTAATTTATCTTGCCTTGAGGACATTATGAGCATCACAGAAAAATTCATCTGAAATAGCTATTAGTTCTGGATGGTCCCTGCAATAGTTACTCTCTGCTGAGAGATTCAACAGAATGTGAATGCGTGTTTCGGCAGCCCTTTTTTAGGATACGGTCTAGCGTTCTGCTTTCAAGTCTCAGGTTTTTTTTAATCTCATTTAATTTTATGATACTCCTACCTTAAATAAAGCAGTGGAAAGAATATTTTAGTTGGAAAACCAAGATAGACAGCATAAATTTGCTACACATTCACTTAATTAAAGCAAGGCTTTGAAGAAAAGCTAACTTTGATTGCATGTAGGAAAGTTTTTATGGCTGAAAAGACTCAAAGTATTTAATCTGATAATATGCATGATTCTAAATAACCCATTGAAGCTTATGATCAGCTACTGCCAAAAAAAAAATTAAAAATTGAGCTGGTACATCACTAGCATATGATTTGAACTACGGTTTGTGGAATAAGCTCCGAGACAGGATAAAGCTGGGATTAAGACCTAGGTATTAACAGTCAGTGTTAACTGAGATCTTGTGTTCACCTTGGGTGGGTGGTGGGTACACTTATAGGTTCAGGTCTGGCAGGGGCTGCTGTGCTAAGCTAGGGCTTGAGCTAGGGGAAAGCCAGACACTAGAGCAAAAATTAATGTCCAGAAGTACACTGCCAAAATGCACTGAGAGCTGATGCCTAAGCATTGGCCTACCAATAGGGTTTAGACTGGAAAAAAAAAACCAGGGAAAATCAAGTTTATAGGGGCCTGGTAAAGCTCAGAATAAGTTTGAGCAATGAGGAAAGGTTATTTGGTTTCAGAATCTAGCCAAAGCTACATATTTTGCCACTGAAAGTTCAATGGTGTTAGTTTCAATCTCCCTCCATATTCCCATAAGCCTTGGCTTACAAAAATGCACATCTCAGTTGGTATTAACGGATGCTGCCTTTTATCTCTGAGCAGAAATGCACATGAGAAAAATGTCATAAAGTAGTATATGAGAATTAAACCTACCTGGCTCAGCCTTTGGCTCTTGCAGAGCACATTTTTCAAGAAGCGTCAGACATGCTGTATCATACCAGTTTGGGATGTAGTCCCAAGTTTCAACGAGGTTACATACACAGATCTATAGCTTTGTATGTTTTTTATATATATATATATATATATATAGTTTTGTACACAAATAATCGACAATGATCCAATAGCTCATAAACCTAAGAGCTGTCTTGCACTATGTTTCAGCACAACGTTATACAGTTAAGTTTTCTGTTTTGATCAAGTCGTTAATATAGAAAGGCAATATAATCTCAGAGAGACAAATGGATCACCAAAAATCCAGCAAGGCCATCCTGTCCCAGATGGTTTGCCAACAACCCTACAGCTTAATATTGGAAATTCACTCCTACTAACTTGAGTAACTTTTCTCCCTCCTTCTGGCTCTCCCTTCTTCCCCTCGCCCCCAAGCCTGCTTTTTGATGTCTGAATTAAACATTGTTCATCTTGCATAGTTCAAAGCTCAAGATCCTACTTGTATGCAGCATGACTTCTTACTATCTGGAAAAATTTAGTCAAATGCTGATTCTGTGATTAGAAGCCAACAACTGGATGCAATTTCCACAGCAAAACTTGTGTCACTTAGCTCCAAAACAAGCCTGCATTTAGTGAACTAAAGGACTTGTTCAGTGGCTTGGCCAAGAGCTCACAAACACAGGCAGTCTGACAAATTCTTTTCATCGAGCGTCAATAGTACACACAGACAGACACGCATTTCAAGCCTCAGTTCTTCTGAATCAGAGAGGATGAATCAGGATGAATAGTTTCAGGCAAGCAAGAACATTTAGTATTTTTATCTATCTCATCTACGAACAGCATCATGTACTATCAGTAATTAAATAACTGCTTACTTTCTGCAACCTGTACCATCTCCTTACCTTGCTGCCTACACATTTACACAGGTCTTGTCACTGCAGTATCTTGGAACATCATATATTTTGTTCTCACAACTATCCTCCAAGTAAAAAATTATATTTACTTTTTAACAGTGGGGAAATGAGGAGGAACGAGGAGGAATGGGGTGGGGAAGTTTGAAAAATGTGTAGACTTGTGTGCATGCAATACGGGGCTGTGCAGAGAGAGCTGAGCTGGGTCTGAACAGGCTGGGGTGTAGGGCTGGGCACGTGTAATTACATTGTGCTGTATAGGGGTGTAGGGCTGGGCACGTGTAATTACATTGTGCTGTATAGCTCTGCATTGCATTGACCGTAGGAACATGTCAACTCACCTGGAGTTGGCTCCGGTGTCTTAACACAGCATTGTTTTGTGGGGTGCAGGCATGTCCAGCAACCGGGCAGGCTTGTATCGGCAGAAAGAATAAGGTCTCTATTTAACAATTAGTCCTCTTACTGCTATTGGTACCGGATGCGAAACGCTCAGTTGATTTGTCCAAGGTCACCCAAACAACGTGGCGAACAGACCCAGACAACTGCCCCTTCAGTTTGTCATAGTCACTCCTTAGAGCAAGATTTCATATAATGAAGAAATTAACTCATATTTGCATAAGTGACAGAATTATCATTGATTTCAGTAGAGCCAAGACCCAAGTTTTAAAATTTTGAAATCAAATAACCTTTCCTAATTGCCCAAACTGACTCTTTGAGATTTATCAGTCACATTTTTCTATGCCCAAAAAAAGATCCCAGGCCACTACATCTTGTTTACGGCTGTAGACAACTTGCTACTCAATTTACTATTGGCATTATTTTAATTAATAAAGAGTTTTGTAAAGTGGTTTTTTTTGAAACTCTTTTGACAGAATTGATTTAAAATATGCTAGGTAGAAATCTATTACAAGTACAAATAACTTTGAATGAAGATGGACCTGTTGAATTTACTTCCAAGATTCCCTGCACACTTACTATTCAAGTACTCATTTCGAACATACTGACAGCAACAATAATTTAACGACTTCTGTTAGTGCATATAATGCATTATTTCATGGATACCAAACACACACACTGTTATCACATCATACTATCATGATATAAGTTTGATGTTCATATAATGACGCAGTTAAAAGAGTGTTCATCATCTTTTGTTCATCATCTTTTTATTAAAGTGAGGAAGAAAAATGAGAAACATCCCCCGCTTGGAAGATGCTTGTTTGGAAATAATTTTGAAACACTAGCCCTCTCAGGAGAGGCAGCAAAAAATATCTCTTCTATCATCTTACAAGAGTAGCCTGTGAGCCACGTTAATCATCTCAGACTGAAATTTATAACAACATATGGAAGACTTGCTTCACTATTATTAGAAGTTGCAAGTTTCATGTGTGTTCTTCAACTAACTTAAGGTTCACTTCTGCTTTGAACATTATACCCCAAGTAATAAGTGCTATAACAGCTCATTTGCATGCAGGAAATTATTTTTGGAAGAAGATCCTGCTTGATGCAAAAGGGCAAAGGCCATTGGAATTTAAAGTCAAGAACTGACTTCTCTTAGGGCTTGATCCACACAGCCTTTGGAAGTCCATATGATCTTTTAAATCAGTTTCAAAGGATTTGGATAATGCTGCCTTGGAAATATTTTGTCTTTAGTGATATTTTGCTGGGTTTTATTAGTATTTACTTATGGCTCTGGGTATGTGCTAGTTAGAGAATGGAATTGCACACAAAATTCGGTCTCTTCACCCAGCACTGTGACTTTTTAAATCTTCATTATTCTTCAAATTTAGTATCATTATTTCATCCTTTGAAAGAAGAAAGGTCCTTCACGCTATAAACTCTCTGCATTTGACTGTTGGTGTTGTAGGTGTGAATAAAGAATTTTGTTTAAAAAGTGTTTGCATCTCTTTAGATATTGATACAGCTTCTTTCTTCTTCCTAGCAGAAAACCAGAAGTAGGATTTTGATCGATTTCCACCCCCCGCCCCCGTGGATTTCATGGTGTTCAAAATGTTTACATGGGCATGTTGATATACATCGCAAGTCACCACAACAGCACCCATACCCCACCCTCATCCCCAGAGTCAAGACCCCAAAGACTTGCTACAGCAGTCATGAGAAGACATTTTTGAAGATTCTCAGCCACTTCTAAAAATCACTGAGTGTTAGTCAAGTGAACAAAGTCTGTTTATTTAAGCTCTGAAAACTTTTTTTCTCTTTTTCTTTAAATATACTTCTGCTACTCCTACACTCATGCATAGAGCAGATGGAAAGTAAATTTATTCTAACTTAGTTCCTGGAGTCTTAGCTACGCAGCAGGCAGTATCATAGGCAATATTAAGTATAAACAGCACTGGATAGTAGTAAAAATGATGTTAGCTTACTCTAATTTTTACCTTGTAAGGAAAGGTGGATTTAAGATCTCATGTGGAAAATCAAAGTCTATGTGATACAATCTCACCTTTGAGAAATGTTGGGTTCTTATTCACTGTTAAATTACATTTGGGGGATGTCACCGATAAGGTATGTAGTATTGTACTTGTCACCCCAGTAAATTTAAGTGTAGTATTTAAAACTTACACGATTTTTAAAAAACTTCATAATACATTGTTTAGGAAAATTTAACCTGTACAAATTGCTTTTTAGATGCAAGAAAATTCCGTGTCACGGAAGCAGCCAGAACCACCCAAAGTGGAAAAATTTAGCATTGCTTTTGAGAAACGCAGTTCTCATGAGGTTTGACCAGACCTAAACTGGAAGTGCTTCGGGAAAAATACTGTTATTCTGCCTTCCAGTCAAACAGACATATAGAGCAAACTGTTCAGCTGGGATTACTGAATGCACAGGCAGCCAGAAGAAAGGACTGAATTACTTGCAAAGCTTAGAGGGGTTTATGCTTATTTTACTTCTTTTTTTAAAAAAAATTATTGTTATTTAAAGAAAGAGAGTGCCATTGTGAATAGCTGAGTTAAAAACTTCTGTTCAATGTACAGGTGTTCATGTAACTTAAAAATACTGGTGTGCAGAATGGGTAAATATAAGACAACTACAGTTTATCTACAGCTGTATAATTGATATGTTACCTTACCTGAAATATCGTAGACATTTGCAGAATATTGTTGATTACTCCATCTTAAAACCAGCTCCTCACAGAGTAACCCTAGAGAAGGCAAACAAAAATGATACAGGGCTAAAACACTAATATTGAAAAAGCGGAGCTATTTACTGTAGAAAAGAAAAAACATGATAAATATTCTAAAGTTATGCTTGGAACAGAGGAGGCAGATAAGAAATTGCTGTTTTCTGTTTCTCATAGAAAAAGTACAATAGACCATATAATGGAAAGGAAGGAAATTCCATAGCGATAAGAAAAGAAATCTCTTTACCTAGTACATGATCAGCCCACAGGAGACGCTGCCATTATAATGCATCCAGAACACCTTGATGTACTGTAATGCGCACCTTAAAGTTTGGAAAGGATTTTTGATCTTATGCTTTGGCTCTGAAACCAGTCCTTAGCAGAGCTTAAGGTGGAGAGCTGTGAGGTGGCAGATTACTTTGGAGCCTCACTGATATTTGTCCAGGGTTATACAACTTCCTCGTGCCTATGATTTTGGTAAAGAAAAGGAATTTTGCAGCAGACTTGAAGGAACCTGGTTATATGTCAGATACATGCGTGTTATCTATGATTTCACAGCCTTAGCCAAGATTGGTGGATTATTAATTAAACAGCAAAACCCAGAAAAGGACATATTTCACAGAGCACGCAGCTTAATGACAGTTTCACTGGAAAACAAAAGAAATCGGTGAAAACCAGAGGAGAAAATGGAAAGTCAATAGGGGGAAAAGGGATTCAAGCAGCACAGTTTGCATTCACTGTAGCCATGTTTCTCTTTACACTTCTGGGTATAGCCACGTGAATGTGATGAAAAAGATGCCCATAAATATTGGGGCGGTAGCTATTTGTAAGCACAGAAATGTAAATCAACTGAATGTTAATGCTTAGGATGCTGAATGGCTGAATTAGATCCAAGAATATAACCCTGAGAGCCAACGATGAGGTATTTAAAAGACATTTGCATTATATCTTTACAAAAGCAGAGGAATCTTACCAGGCTTGTTTGAATTGCAATAAAAATAACCTGAATTCTTGGATCTGATTGATTTTGTCATACAGATGCAAAAGCTGGTCTTGAGAACCCACTAGCTTTCTTATTGCTTGCTACTCCTTAACCAGATTTGTGTTTTATTGTGATTCTCTATGAAAACACCTGCTCTCCCTTTGATCATTTGTGGACTGCCAAAAGAGGTTTTCTAAAAAGGCCCCCAAACCAGAACCAACCCCCAAACCCACACGATTTATAATGGCTGCTGCTGCCGCCACGGAAATTTGTGAGCAGAGTATCTGAATGCAAACCGTGACGGATATTTCAATGTTGCTGTGACAGGCAAACGAACCAGTGTAGGTAAGATAAAACCAATTCAGGTCTTTAGTCATGTCTCAAAACTGACCTTCAATGAGGCAGTATCAGTGCATTTGGGCGAGCTGGTTCCAGCTCACCACCTTTCCCCTGCCTTTGGCACCTGCTTTGTAATTCCAGGGAAGAAAAAAAGCGACGAAGGTTGCTCCCAAGGCAAAGCTCAGATTCGTACCTTGTCCCCAGAGAAAATCTGACCTCCCCAAATTAAAGCTTAAATAACACTCTTCAGGCTCAGTCCATTGCTGGAAGATTGAGAAATATTTGTTTACCATCACCACAACCCGTGGCGGGGAGAAGAGGAGCGACCGTTCCTGTGCTCGGTAGCTATTACTTCAGAAACCATGGAGCTGCAGACTGCCCGTCAGTCTCTTCTCACCCCCCACCAAATTCATGCTATTAGGGATGCTTGTGTTATGTGTTCTTGTGTTGTCTACTTTTATATCGAATTAAAAACTCCACAGGGACCATGCTGTGGGAAAGCTGAAGTGAAAAAAACACTCCTGTACCATCAGCTGATTTTTCTTTTTCTGTATGGAAAGAGGGAAACTTTGGCCAGGCCACTATGACCCTAAAGCAGGTGCTCCTCCTTCTGCCAGGATATCGTTCAGTGAGTTTTTAGTGATTGTGCCCTTCCTTCCAGCACAAGCACCCATCCAGTCATGCTTTGGTCCCAGTGACCAATGCCTTGAAGTTACCTTCCTAGCAGAGAAGATTAGGTTCCCTATAGAAAATACAAATAAAATCCCGTGCTGTGCAGTGGCAGTGGCTGACGCTATAAAGAGCCGATGAGTTTGTCCTTGTGCTGTGTTGTTCCCTTTTGCTCTGGGCTAACATAGCTTGAGACCATTCAAAGAGCTTCTTGAAACACAGAGCATCTTATGCACTTGGTAGAGCTTTCCAAGGCGTTACACCTTTCAAAACATGCTTGTTCATGTGCATTCAATGTCACTCACAGTAGAGGCTACAAAACTGGCTATCAGTTTTACTCTTTTTATTATGCTTTAGTAGCGCCGAATGGCTGAAAGAGAAAACTAAATGTAACCCTGTATAGTAATGCTCAGACAATGAGCTGTTCATTTGATTTATGGTTAATAGATTGGATTATTAATTTATATCAATATCAGCTGACACAAAATCTTAACCCAAAGTGCAAGAAGATATATCTTGTTGCTAAATAATTAGCATTTCCAAGTACAACATTCTTCCTATATGAACAATAAATATGCATTTCGTACAATTCCAAATACAGGTTGAAATAAGTAATTCCTCCTTATTGTTTTGATAGACATTTTTTCTTATAGGAAATGTATACCATTCATTGTATAGCACAGTTCTGGGAAATATTTAGTGACATTATGGTCCTCCCAGCTAATGCCCGATTGACTGACATGAGGGAAGGGGTATACAGAAAGCCAATCTCTTCTATTAGGCCAACCAGCATAGTAAGAAAAAATGAGCAAACTTCTTGAGCAGAGAACCTGCTCTTTTGGTTGAATGTCTAATTAAAATCTCTCTATATGTACAACCCCCTCCCCCCAGCAACATAAATACAAACATTGTATTTTTAACATAGTTTAGGATCTAGTGAAGCAATTTCTCTCTACTAAGTTATTCCTGGGATAAAAAAATTTACCTCAGTGTTTTCTTAGAGGTATTGATACAAATCATTAGATTACGTCAACCAAACTTTAGAATTAGCAAAGCAGCCAACTGCACAATCCAAGTCAATAATTATTAATTCATTTTCCTTTGTTCTAGAGGCTTCAGACAAAATGACAAAATGCTTCAATTTCTTAATGTTGAGCTACTTTGATAATTTGCAGAAAGTATAACAAAGTAATTTGATATAGTCAATTTTATTTCCATTTTGCATTGCATTCCTAATTGTACCATCCATCTCTTTTAATCAATGTGCACTAGAAAGCCTTAAAGGTTTGGTCAAACTAACATATTTGTAATTGATCATAAGCTCGGCTTTTGCGTGCAGCACGACACTTTTTTCCTTACTTGTTAAACCTTCACAAACTGTCATGAATTACCGCTTGAAGTTCCTCAGATTTGTACTCAAAATATCCTGCTACAAAGTTCGCTTGACATAAATAAAGCTTTGTGTAGTTATAAAGTATCCTAGGAATATTTTTTCTAGTCCAGATTTACTCACTAAAAGCCAGTCTCCAGCCTTCATTAATAGGAGTATGCCAGTAGGCCTTAAAACTAAACTCTGAAGCAGCATCCACTGTAGTATTTCAGATCTATTACGTGAAGTATGTTTTGCAAGCATCCTTTCAATTATTTACAGAGTCAATAAAGAATAGGAAATCTTTACATCGTTTCCATGAGGGTAGGGCATATATCCACTGATACAGTGATAGTCAGGCTCTTTGCTACAAGACTATGAAGAGTTAACTCCTAAGTGATTTTATGTATCTGCAGAATGATAGAGGGGGTTTGAAAGTCTGTTCCTGAAGGTAAAAAACCCCAAGCAGTCAAATCCTTTGTGATTTATCCTTGTTTCTCATCAGCCAGTTGGCTGATGCTGCCAATTAGCAGGCTGACAGGAGAGAAAAGCTTGCAAGTCCCAAGAAAAAAAGAAAAAACAACAAACCCAAACTTGTAAATTTTTAAAGCGTCAGCCTTTAAATTGTGAGGAATTGGAAGCATCTGCTGAAGGAGCCAGAGACAATTCCCCAGGAGGAAAGGGCAGTAAAGCTAATGCTTTAGCCAGTATAGGCTGCTTTCCTTCAGTTGATGCTCTTCTGTCATGCTTCATAACAGAACTCATAAATATGAAACATCTTTACTACATCGACAAGGGGTGAACAACAAATAAGGCAAGATATAAAGAAGGAGAGGGAGTAAAAGCTGTTCTGCTTCCTCCCTTGGATGCCCCAGCACCTCTGAAGAGTCGCACTAGTTACGTGAAAGTCCTCCAAAGGTACCTCATTTATTGCAAAACTTATCATTTACGTTCTTCTCCTCCAAATGAAAATCAAAAGAAGTTTTACTCAGTCTCTGATCTGCTCTTTGTCTTCTAAGGCCCTGAAGCAGCTTATATGATTTCCTGTCTCCGCATTATTTTGTACAGGGTTTTTCGCAGATACCACCTGACTCTTTGGGGTCTTACTTTAACGGATGCAGCTTCATCGGAAGCTATGTCCTTTTGCATCTGCTTTTTGCCATTATACTTTTGTTATTAAATGACTTTGAAAGCTTTAATATGTTATATTTTATCATAAAAAATTACCTGTTTTGGGTTTTTCCACAGGGTTTTTGCGAATTTACATTACCAGCACTTTTAACACCAGGGTTAAATCAGGTAACCTATTTCTAAGCTGTCGATTAAACAGCTCCTTTGCTGATGAATATGGCAGATTCAAAGGCCTTCTTGGATGACTGGAGATCCGAATGTCGTTCTTTGAGAGTGTCACCACCGCTTTCCATTCCATTGTAGAGGCCCTTGCCCCAAATTAGCCTGTCTAAAACCGACTGTAGGTCAGCACACGGCAGAAAGAAAAGCAGAAGCTGTACCATAATTTCATCCTCTTCTATCTGCTTCTTTGGAACAACAGCAGGAGATCAACTAAAGTGCACAACTTTGGGCAAGAATCCATGTTGTTCCTAAATGAGCTTTGTAAGCAGGAAAAATCTTTACCCCTCATCAGTCCTGTGTTGCTATGTGGTATAAACCAGCACCCTGGAAAGGAAAAAGCTGGTATTACTGCTCTTTACTGTGTTTTCATCATTGAACATTTTTGGAAGATGTTTCATAGGCAAAATCATGTTGTTATGTTTCTCGTTGCATCCCTTTCTCCCAGTATGTATTTTAAATAACCTACTGCTCTCAGTCTGAAAGATAATCTTTTTTGTTTACGATTTAAAGTAGATTCCTAAAAAGTCTACATAACTTAGCACAGCTAAAAATTCTTACCCTTCTCCTTAGACAATATTTAGAGAATTTACAAGAAGTATCTTACAGCTTCTGGAGCTGTTTTGACTTGTGAAATATTTGTGCTTATAACACTTAAACATGGATCTAAACACTATGTATAAAAACTCAAGACTGACACATTTGCAGTGCGTGCAGAAATTAATGCATGGTGTGAGTACGGTTGGCCAATCCCAGTAGGTATGGCAGCAACCAGGCGAGAACACCGCTCTACATTTTGAATATCATCTCATTGTGAAATGATTACGCTATGTCATTATCAGAAGTATTACAGTGTAACTGATTATGTCCCATCTTGAAAGGAGTTCAGCAAATGTGTGGCCACTGCAGATGCACGCTGCTGGAACGACGTGCCAGGCTTGCAATCACAGAAAACTGGTTTTATTTTAACCATTAGACTTCAATGTATTCATTAATTCACTGTCCCAAATGCTAAAAGTATTACTTTTACGTCAAAGCCATCTCCTCTGCTTACAAAAAATCAGAAGAGGAAAAAAAAGCTATTCTTACCCCTGTACATCATTATATTGCTGTGATTTTACTTATCGCTTATAGGCAAGCAGGTACCAGGTGTTACAGGTTGTTCCCATTCTGCTCATGTCTACATTCAGTAGAGGCAAAACCACAGAGTGGGACCAAAGCAAAGGAAGCACACAGGCCATAGGGAGGGCAGCAAAGGGATGGTTTGAGGTGAGGAGCCAAATCTATCCCACATATAGCTATCTTCTGATCAAAAAAGTCAATTAATTCAGTCCATTATAGCACTAGGAAAAGATTAAGCAGAGTCTCATTCACTGCATTTTGCAAAACTGCATTTTTCTGGTTTTGTCAAGAATATCTGTTACCTTTTAATCCAGCATGTATTTATAAAAAAAAAAAAAAAAAAAAAGAAAAAGAAAAAAAAAGGAGGAAAAAAAGAAAAAGACTCTTCCGAGCTATGGCCCTCATTTCCCAGCGGATGCCGTTCCCTAACAACCCAGCAGAGGACAGGCCACTCATACCAAATCACTGACCTCCAGGGCCGAAAAATCCCCTTCAGAGAGCTGTGCTTCAGAGAAAATTAGAGAAATACCCTTGTAACTAGTAATACCAAGATGAAGTATTTTGGTATTTCAAGTGCTTTGATTGTGCAAATGCAGAAGTGAAACCTCGCCAACTAGAGGACCAGCACCTTAGAAGAATTCAAGTTTTCCCATCAGCCATGCACTGGCTGATGCAGCTATTTTAAAAGACATAGAAGATGAATGTCAGGAATTCTGGGTAAAAGCATAAAAGCTACAATGCTAAAGAAAAGACAGCATCCTGTAACAAGGGTAGAGCCCTTAGAATTAAATAGGTGTTTAACAGGGCTCTTTTATACGATTTATGATAAGATATGTAGGCACCATAGGCTGCAGAATAAAATCCTGAATACAAAAGAGCTGAGAAAAACTGGCAGCTTTCACTGTAATTGCATCCTTCCTTAAATGTCTTTAATGAGTGTAATGGGAATATATTTCCCTCTCTGTTTCTAAAGTTCATTTCCATTAGCGTATCTGGTCAGTTCTGGAGCAACACATACCGGAATATATAAGAGAGAAAAAAGCCACGGGGCATTTTTTGCCCATTCCACATGTACAGTTATGCACAGCAACACAAAAGCTGCAGGTGGGAAGGAGATGGACGAACAGGCAAGAGTAAGCCAAGCTTAGAGAAGCTGAAGGGGACCCCGTAGGACTTCTCTGAAGCCTAAGTTCAGCAGCATCTCTTGGGCAAGCCAAGAGGTGTAGCACGGGCTGAAACAGCCACAGCACCCATTCACCACCAGTTTTACCTGTTCCCACCATTTTATCCATTGCGTGCTTACATGCCGTGGCTTGTGAGACACTCCTGAGAGACTCATACTGTCTCCCATAGCTCCTGAGTTGAGGAATTCATCCGCCAGACAGAGCGTCATTTTGTCCTGGTAATCAAACGGCAGGCACAGACCCTCCTTGGGGGACACCACTCAAAATCCCAAATCCCCAAACATTGTGGTTTTCCTGGGAAAACAACCTGACAGCAGGGGTTGAGACGGAGTTGCGGCATACCCCACCCAGATACCAGTGTGCCAGGGCATCCGTACCCTGCACCATGCAATGCTCTGCTCCTATGTGAAATATGCTTCTGATAGCTGGAACTCAAAACTGGTGAAAACAAGATGAACTTATTTCTTTTTTGGTAAGCTGGAGGAATTATATGTCCATACCATCAATATAAAGAAATAAAGTTGACTTCCAGTAGCTGATACAGCACAATGTTTTGAAGGTTATATATGACTGCTTTTGTGGGAAGGAAAACCCATATAGCAAAGGACAAACTGTTTCAGGGTATTCGTTTCAGAGCAAGAATTCATACTCATGACAGATTTAATATTTTAGTTCATGGTAATAATTTTAATTTTAAAAGTGGTTACTTTTGCCTTATAGTAGCTGCAGCTTTAGTTTACTTAATGTGATTGGGATGATGTTTTCATAGGCTTTTTGTTACTGCAAGATTTTTTTCTAGGTGTTTTATAGACATAACCTTATATCTGCTTTCAGGTTCAAAGTAATGCATTTATCTTGTGGTTCAGGTGGCTAAGAGCAAGCATCTGGGAGTTAAGACAGCTGGGCTCATAGTTAAGCACTTCAAACACCCTAACTACATTGCATTTAATTATACGTCTGAATTTTTCTATTAAAATTTAACTGTTCTGAACAAAATTACTTCACAAACATTATTCCCAGCTTATTGCAGCTAAGTGAGATATGAATCCAGTCCAAAAATATTTAAAATGGAATTTTCTATCCATTTCAATGCGCTATTCTAGAAATTAGGCTTTGTGCTGACAAAAGCAAGAGGAAAGGTGACTCAAAGTGTATCTTCAGATAGGAATGTTGTATCTTCCTTATAAGACAAAGCAGGGAGAGAAACCAGCTGGTTCAGAGGCAAGACTTGACATGGATGTAAACAGCAGTCACAGATTTACAGTGCATTTCACACCACCTGATTTTCTCTTCAAGTTCTACCTTCTGAGGTGAACCAATTATGGGAACCATTTCATTTAACTTAAACAACAGAAAAAAACAAGAGTGAATTTCTGGTCCTGCAGGCTGTAAGGAAGCGTTTGGAAGCCTAGACTACAACAGGATGAAGTTGTCCTGTTTCTGGCAGGGTTATAACCCATGTCCCTCTCCTTCCCTGCCATGAGAGCAGCTCCTTCATACTCCTGTAACTCTCCCTTTTCTCAGAAATGTCCTGGTTCCCTTCCATGTCCACTTGGTCGACCTCCAAAACCAAGCTCCAATCCCATCCTGCTCCCTATCTGTTATTTCTGGGTTGCTGGCCCGGCAAGGGATGACATGCTGTAGATGGTCCAGAGCTCTCAGCATGCTGACTAACGATGGAGAAGCACGAGCTGATTGGCTAATTAAAGGCTGCCAAAAAGGATGGGTAATGGTTGGGCTCTGTTTGCCTTCTCCTCAGGGAGGGCATTAGTAATCTCCTTTTCCTCTACACAGTCACTGTTTTTCCAAAAAAACTCACAGTAACACAGTGTCTTTGAAACCTCTATATCGGTCAAATTTGTTGGGGGTAGGTTTCGGGGTTTTTTTTTCCCTTTTTTTTTAGGTTTTCCAATGAGTACAAAAGCTCTTGTTGGAAGGGGAAAAGAAGAGGAGAAGTTGACAGGTAGACAGATGTGTGCCTTTTTCCTTTAGAAAGGAACACATTCTTATGTTGCTTGATTTTGGGGGCCTGAGCCATGATCTTTGAATAGTTAGGATTGGGAATACTGTTCACTATTGGCAGGCATGGCGGGTAGAATGACACAAATCCCAAAGATAATATTAAAATGCCATACAGTTCAGTAAGATGTGTATTTCATTTTTAACTCTTCTTTAGTTTTGCTGGTGGTAATGTGTCGTTTTGTTTGTTTGGGGGTTTTAAATTATTTTTTTGCCAAACAAATTTTTGGAACAATGTCTATCTTGTCACTTTATCACCCCTGCCACCTACTTCAGTAGTCATCACTTTCCAAAACACTACAGTGAAAGTCATTAAGAAAAAAATTTGCATATTTAAAAATTATTATTAAAGAAACTAAATTCTTCGAAAGCTTCTGATCAAGTGCAATTCTTTAAGCTCTCCTCCAAATTCTTGCAGTCTCATAGAAAAGAAACAGATGACAACAACAAAAGATGAAGAGAAAGGTATTCTACTAACAGCCCAGAGTTTTTCAGAGCACGTGGATACGAAGTGCATTATGTGAGGGGAATACTGGAAAAAATACTGCTCTTGGTTATGCAGCTGCTGGTGAATTCTGGGGCACTTTTGTCATCCCTGGTTGGTAGTCCCCATGCCACCATAGCTGCTACTGCTGCCTCCTACTTCGAAATAGCAAGCAGGGGCATGGTGCCCAGCAGGATCTGTTTGCCACCGCATGTCACCTTGGTGCCTGAGAACAAGCTCAGCTCTTGCTCAGAGCTCACCGGGGTTTCGGCCGTACAAGAGAGGACTTTGGTCCTGCAGTCATAAAGAAAAGTGAAAGGGGCCCTTTTTTTTTGCAGATCAATGGAACGGTTGCAGAAGATTGGAGAAAAAAATAAATTGAAGTTCAGCATGCTCATGGCAAGCCACAGTCAGAGTGGGAAGAGCTGGAAGGAGAAGGAGCAGGCCAGGTAGCAGTGTGGCTGCTGAGCACCAGGCAAGCTGCTGCAGAGCATGTTCAGAGAGGAGGCAGGGTGCTGGAGGCATCGCTTTGCTGAGTACTTCTCCTGTCCCCTCTCCTACAGGAGTGGCTCACAGCCACTGTCTGCTAGAGCGCTTAATTACCCTGATATTAATGACTGCATCATTATTTCCACCTGTTTATTGATCATTATTCTCTTTAAAACTGTTTCTAGTGTGAAACCTGGTACCTGTCAATGTTTCCCTGGGGGGGTAGATTCCCTTTTATACCCAACTGGCTACTTCATTCTTGTTTAAAATAAAAAATAATAAAAAATAGTTTTATTATGACATTCACTGTCATAATAGCAAACAAACAAGCAAAAAACCCCCCAACCTACCCCTCCAATTCACCAACAGGGTCAGTGCTTTTCAAAAAGATTCTTACTGTGAATCATCCCACACATCTTTGATAAAAATACATTTCCAGCACTCAAAATGCACTAGGAGTCTGTTTAAAATATGTTATAGGTATGGCAGGCAGTCTCCGCTGCAAACTCAGATCTATCCTGACGTCTAGCTCCAGTGAACCACAAACCCATTTATGTTACCACATCTTGAGAGTAGCTGCACCGGTATCTTGTGTAAGAAGCAAATGCTCAGGAGCTAAGAAGTCAAACTGCTTGCTTTAAACATGGATTTTGGCTGATATCAGAATATCAGGGTCTGACCCCAAAGCCATAGGCCTGGAGTGTGCGAGCGCGATGCATCCATCACTTACATCAACTTTACACCGGGGTCAGACAATCAATTTCAATTGAATACTCGTGATTTACGTCATCGGTCACGAGCTGAATATTAGGCTCAGTTCTGTGCTATGCAGTGAGTTTGCATGCCCTGGAGAAGAGATACAAAATAATGTGAATGACCAGGCAGAAAAAAGCTCTTTGAAAATCCTGTCCCACTTCTTTCTATATACCAACATTTTTCCTACGTGAACATATGCAAAAAAAAAAAACACCAAAAAAACCCAACCACATTTGCCACAGTTTTACGTATACTCAAAACGAAAAAAGAGAAACTCAGTGAGAAAGTGACAATTCAGTCCTACCTTAGACAGGCAAACTTTGGCATAGTGCATGAAATCCCAGGATTTCTGTTTGCTGTAACGCAGAGATTACAAATATACACAACATATACACATTCCAGGACTTCTGCTTGCTGTAATACAGAGCCTATGCTGAACAGTACCCCCCCCACCCCCCCCACCGCCCCAACTAAGCGCGAAGTCCATAATTCTTGTTAACAGCACATCAAACGTTAATTACATGTTTGTAAGATTTTTATAAGCCATAACCTGTAAGAATGAAATCATGTCTAGATGTATCTCATACACAGAAAGTATATTAAAACTGTAATGTATGTAGAGAACTTACAAATATTTGAGTATCAAGCAAAAGAAAGCACAGAAAGGTATCATTTAAATTGGCATAATATAGAAACTTTTTGAACAGAAATAAAAGATGACATGAAAAAAGAAGATATACTCACAGTAGAGATTTAAATATTTTAAGTCTTTTAATAGTTACTTTACTAGTAATGGAAAAAGCAAGCTTTATTATTTCTGTATAATATTAGACTGAGTAGCTAAAGATATTCCTTAAAAATACCTTTGCTACTAAAGATCTCTCAATATTTAATTTACTGCCCAAGATTCTGCTGACCTAGTGATAGCATGAAGAGGGGACAGACTCATTTTTCATAACTGACTGTTAATTCAGTAAAGGATTTGCTCTGTTGATTTTGATACATACTAAAGGGACAAACTGTTAAGGTGTGCATTTACATAGAGTCACAGATGCACAAAATCTTTATTACTGCTTTAGCTAGTACCTAGCAGGAAAACCCATTAAGGTTTTCTGAAATACGAACTGCTTGATATATTTTAGTTGTTGAGCAACGTAACTCAGCACTGTTTGCAATGCATTTCTAAAGTATTTTTCCCCTGCCTGTGAACAGCAGTCCCCTGGGATTTTCTTTTAAATAGCACAAACTTTCAAGTCAAAAAACCTGGTAGAAGCCTAAAGCGAGTTCAGAGAGAGGTCCGTCTTGATTCATACTACAAGTACGCGGTTGGTATATATTTAAGAATGACAGTGCTGTCTTTCAGTACTGCTGCCCACAATACTTGGAAATATATCCTTTCAGTATGAGAAGACATATCCTCTACGAAGCGCCCAGATAAATCAGTTCACCCTTGGCTGTAACTAAACGCTGTCTAGTGACTTGTGATCGACAGGGCTTTACCCTCTGACAGCCAGATTCATTGTTGGGACAGCAACCAATCGTTGGGTTTGACGACATGAGCCTAATCAAAGTTGGAGTATAAAAAGCCCCCTTGGAATATATAAGGTACACCAGTGTGGCAAGCTGTCTCTCAGATTGCATTTGCTTTCACGGATCTGTTTAGTACTAAAAGGAAAAGGGAAAGGGGAAGGGGGGGGGGGGAAGGAAAAAAAAAAGGGGGGGGAAAAAAAGCTGCACTGAATGTGAGATCATGCAAAAGCTAGTGATCTATGTTTATATTTACCTGTTCATGCTGATTTCAGTTGATCCGGTGGCTCTTGATGACAGTAGTCAGCCCACAGAGAACGCCGAAAAAGATGGACTGTGCAATGCTTGTACATGGAGACAGAATACAAAATCTTCCAGAATAGAAGCCATAAAAATTCAAATCCTCAGCAAACTGCGTCTGGAACAAGCTCCTAACATTAGCAGGGATGTTATTAAACAACTTTTACCCAAAGCTCCTCCACTACAGGAACTGATTGATCAGTATGACGTCCAGAGAGATGACAGTAGCGATGGCTCTTTGGAAGATGATGACTATCATGCCACCACCGAAACGATTATCACAATGCCTACGGAGTGTAAGTAACCCTGCTGCTTTCGCCTCCCACCGCTCCTCCGAGAGAGTTGTCTCCCTGCTGTAGAGCCACGCAACTCCTCCTCGGGCTCTCCCAACAGGCTGCTGGCTGAAGTCTGCTAGAGGGAGGGAGGAGAGCGTTATTTCTAAAGAATTTGAGCCAGGTTCAGATGACCGTGTTGTGATCCTTTGTTTTACTGTTCAGTTTTCGGCTCCTTATAACGTGTATGCCCTGTAGCACTTAGGATTTGTCCATTGCCTAAGAAAGCAAAGGGAGATCTGCAGTTTAGTTGACTTCGTTATCTGCAGTACTCAGGGCATTTCCTATCACGAATATAAAGTACAAGGGCAGATAATGAGATAAGTATATTTTTCTGAGGGAGGCTTCACCGGCCAGTGTTTTTAGGAGCAATAGAAATCAGGAGAAATACAGCTTAGAGCACTAGACCTACCTAACTGCAACATGCTATAGCAAGTGCAAGTATAGAGTTAAATTCTTGCTTCTTTGCTGATCCCATAAACTAGCACCACCCACCTCTGAGTTAAAACTATGTATTTAAAGCAAATATGTGTGCAACAGATTTAAATGTTAAAGTGTCCATGCTATAGCAATCAGCTCCAGTAGTCGTGCCAAGGAAGAATGAAGGCATTTACTGAATGAACAGATTCTGAGTTATCTTCCGAGTGCTAAACATCTGCTATGGCTCCTATCAAGTATCTTTTGCATGGCTAATACTATAGTATCTCATGTTCTTCATCAGCTAAAGTATTTGGCTATGGCAGCTGTTTTTTTAAATAACATGAATATGATGTCAAAAAGGAAAAAGATGACAGGACATATAAGGCATGTTAGCAGTTAGAGATATTGTTATAACACACGTACTAGAATAATATCAGCTGCTCTAGCCAGCTACAAATGGAAGCATTGATGAAAAAGTAACTTTAAGAAAATTTTTCAACTTGTTAGTAAGATGTGCACTTAACAGCAATATATTGCTGCAGCCTTATCACAAAGCTGAGCTCTGCCAGCAGTTTTATTCCAGCCTATTATGTCCAAGGCTTTATAACTATTTTTAATTAAACTGTTATATAATTACAATGACTGAAGAAAAGTCATTGTACTTCATCGGTCCGAGTTCATTTGCTACTTTTTATAAAAAGCCCTTGAACTATTTTAAATGCACTAAAGAGACAGGTATCTTAAGTGGCAAGATTTATGAATGTCAAAAGCCCCGCACCATTTAAGATTAGTATCACCCATTTTATCCTGGCATGGAAAGCGATTGCCGTGACTAGGTATGACAGCTGCATCGTAGGCTACAGGAAGGAGGAACGCTGCCCCGCACGTGACTTTCCTATAATATTGTTCAAATGAAAAGAAAACAAAGTGATCCTTAGATTAATACTCTTAATTATTTGTTTTTCCACTGAGAAAAGAAATTAAAGTGTTCATGCAGTTTTCCCATGGCTGTCTCCATTTGTACAATGTGTAGCACACTAAGGCTATGTAGTGAACTAGAAATAGCTGGATCACCACATAACATGTTGAGTCAGCTTACACAAAGTTGCTATTCTGCATGCTTTATGAAGGTCCTCAGGAGATAACTAGAAGAAGTGAGTTGGTAGTAGTCACCGTGAAGTGGAATAGGCTGTGCCCCTCTCCCCCAGTAGCTTTTGTTTGGGAAAGAGGCTTTTTTGCAGCTGTACAGGTCAGACCACAGCACTGGTACCACTGGTCAGAGCCCCAAGGATTGCAAAGGTCCTCCACAGCGTGCATCTTCTCGTGATCGCCCATCAATTCCGAGTTTCAGCCTGAGCACACCTCCGCTCTGCTTAGCCTAGGGAGCGCAAGGCACCAACTAGAATTACTTAGCAAATGATCAGCCAAACCTCATTTTAGCCTGTTTACAAAACAATCATCGGTTCCTTGTCACATGATGTTACTTTTAGGTGATAGCACAATGATTTTGCTGACATCTGTTAAATTTGCTGTAGAGCATAAACCACAGAAAATGAATGAATTAAGTTAAATCCCCTTTGTTACTGATACTGTTTTTAACATATTGTAAGACTTCTGACACGGTCTAGAAAAAAAAAATGGGTTTATATATGCATATTTCTTTTTGTTCCCTGTTCAGTAATCTGTTCTTTCCATTCATTTATAGCTGATTTTCTTGTACAAATGGAGGGAAAACCAAAATGTTGCTTCTTTAAGTTTAGCTCTAAAATACAATATAACAAAGTAGTAAAGGCACAATTGTGGATATACTTGAGGCAAGTCCAAAAACCTACAACGGTGTTTGTGCAGATCCTGAGACTTATTAAACCCATGAAAGACGGTACAAGATATACTGGAATTCGATCTTTGAAACTTGACATGAACCCAGGCACTGGTATTTGGCAGAGTATTGATGTGAAGACGGTGTTGCAAAATTGGCTCAAACAGCCTGAATCCAATTTAGGCATCGAAATAAAAGCTTTTGATGAGAATGGACGAGATCTTGCTGTAACTTTCCCAGGACCAGGTGAAGATGGATTGGTAAGTTTATTTAGAAAAATCCCATTTAAATATCTTGCATTTTATTGGAAAGTATTTAAGTTGTGTTTTAAGGCTAAAATGGAAGCATTGTTTAGGGAATGGAAGATACACGTTCTGTATAGCCAATTCTCTTGTTCTTTGCTGTCTGATCATGTCAAAATCATAGAATCATAGTATGTTTTGGGTTAAAACATGGTTAAAATCCATAGCATTCCTGTGCTTCCATTTCCCTGTTTGAAAAATTGAGACAAATTGCAGTACTTCAGTAAGATGTTGAGAAGCATTAACTGGAAAATGTTTTGGTAATTATTGATGGATGGTACTGTCAAAAGTAACGTGGTTTTCAAATTTGAGAGCAAATACTGTTTAATAAGCAGTAGAGCTAAAAAGAAGTCACTGGGTTATTTCATTGATAGGAAAGCTGCCTCCGATAGTGCTGAGAAAGCTTTTTTGCATTCAAACTGTGAGGTAGTTTCTCCCTATTCTGTATGCATATATCTTCTATTAACAGCAAGAATTACCTATGTTTATGAATGTGAGAACAGATCTTCTTCATATAATGTTGTGTACCTTTCAGTATGTGATTGAGTGCATCATTCCATCTATTAGAAATATTTGAATAGAGAAATTCTGCTTGATGCAATAAATGGGTCATAACGATGGGAAAGAGCACAAAATAACTGTCTGGTTTCCTTTTGTAAGTATAGATGAACAAATTAAGTCTAAAGCATACCAGTTAAACTACAGCATTTTCCTTGTTAACTGTTTCTGCAAATCACTAATGCTCTACAACCTATAAAAATTCATGAACCTATCGCAGCTGAAACAATCACAACCAAGAAATCCATCCTTTTGAATAAAGTATAAAGAATATTATTTTACTTTTAATTCTATGCAGTAGATCAATCTCTTTAGCATAGAATCACTTAGGTTGGAAAAGACTCTTAAGATCATTGAGTCCAACTGTATTTATGTAGCTATGCAATGTTTAACTTCATAGCAGTATAATGCAGTTAAAAGAACTGAAAGGAAAAATGCTCTGGTATCTTAACTGTAGAGCCAGTACAGATCTGGATCTCCCATACTTGAAACAGGCCAGCTGGATATCACGATAAGGAAAGTCCTCACCACCTCCATCCTTTCAAATACCCAATGCTCCGTTTTCACACATGCAGATAACCCATGGTTATCATCATCTGTAAAACCAAACTGATTCAGCAGCAGGGCAGGGTTAGATGCACGGCTGATAACGGGAAAGGAAATTTCTCTTCCCTTTGGCTCCTCTCCGGCAGCTCCCAGTATGGGGATGCTCCTCTCACCAATCCCCTCCCCATATCATTTACCTTTGAGGGGAGCACCTCCAGCAGATGGACAACTTGCAGCCGTAAAGGCGGGTATCTTGGAAGGGACAAATCCACGTAAAGTTAGCTGGGCTGTTACTTACTCCTAAAAAATGGTCTTCCTTCACGGGGAAGCCCAGTCAGTGCCAAACCAACACATGGGGCTGAAATCTGCATGGAAGGGAGGAAACGTCGACGACTTTTTCAAACTCGTGATCGTGAAGGTTGCAATTTCTTTCTATTCTCAGTTGGTGACCCTGGAAACACACCTTTGGTAGGAAGCATGTGGCTTGGAGATCTGCCAAAACTACATTCCTGGCCACAGGGCTCTTTCAGGAGTCAAAATATTAACTGCCCCTCCAAATTCAGTACGGCAAATTCAGCCCTCGGGCAGAGGGGAAAACAGTGAAGTATAAGTAACCTGTACTAGCAGGTGAAACACTCATTTCTACTGACATTGCAGTCATTCAAGAACAGGAGCAGTTACAGAGTGATTTTTCTCCTCCTTGGTCTGGACAAGAAGCCTTCCTTGATATCCAGAAAGCCTGAACTCAATACTATTTTAATGGAGGGAATTTCAGAAGGACTCACAAAAGGGAGATCAACACCAGCTGGTCCTGCCCTTGAAAAGTTTTTGGAGTTCTTTGTTTCCTTTTGGGAGTTCTTCCATAGGGAAAAAAAAAAAAAAAAGTAGTGCCTATTACGGGGTTTAAAACAAACAAACAAAACCCACATCAAAAGTAAAAATCCATCATCCTCCAAATTTCTGAAGCCTTTTAGCAGTTCGCGTAAATGATGCTAGCACTGAGTTGATGGGAATTTCAGAAAGAGATACTCAGAAATTAAAGCTCTTTACAGAGAAACGGCAGAGAAATGCTGGTCCTCAGCATGAAAAAGAGGAATAATCCTTGAGCAGAGATCAACTGTAGCAAAGCTTTGCAGGAGGACAAAGTGTTGTTTGCAAACATTGTTTGAGGATATTAATTTGATACATCTGTCTGAGATATTATCTGTTTTTACTGAACTCAGGGTTACCTCAGTAATGCTTCTGATTCCTTCTCCTCTCCTCACAGAACCCATTTTTAGAGGTCAGAGTTACAGACACACCGAAACGGTCCCGCAGAGATTTTGGCCTTGACTGTGACGAGCACTCGACAGAATCCCGATGTTGTCGCTACCCGCTGACAGTGGATTTTGAAGCTTTTGGATGGGACTGGATTATTGCACCCAAAAGATACAAAGCCAACTACTGCTCCGGAGAATGCGAATTTGTGTTTTTACAAAAATACCCGCACACTCACCTCGTACACCAAGCAAACCCCAGGGGTTCAGCAGGCCCTTGCTGCACGCCCACCAAGATGTCCCCCATAAACATGCTGTACTTCAATGGGAAAGAACAAATAATATACGGCAAGATACCAGCCATGGTTGTAGATCGCTGCGGGTGCTCATGAGATCGTCGTGAGATCCACCACTGCTTCGTAAATTGTGGAAGCTACCAAAAAAAAAAAAAAAAAGAAAGCAAAAAAAAAAAAGCTATACCCCCTCACCAAGTCTTTGAAACTGTGAAGTTACGTATGCTAGGCATTGCCGACATCCTATACGCTGTATGATAGGCCGTCATACAGGTTTAGTGCAGCACCAGCTACAGAACGTGAACTAAAGGACGATGCAGTTACCTAACAGCTGGCATTGAGCCAGTGAAAAAAGAAAAGCTACAATCAAAATCACGGGATTTAATACATGAAGTTCTCACATTGCGAGGGAATCAATATTCAGTCATTCAGACGCAAATTTATATGCAGGTTTAAATACATGTTGGTAATCAAAACAAGCTCCTTCTCATCTGAGGATGGAAGGAGCAGGCTTTTAAGTCCATTTCTTCACAGCTTCACTTAATATTGTATTTACAGGAAAATATATACTGGTAACGTATACACCACTACACAATACCATGAGAATCATCCTTAAACACTTGAATATATATAGTTGCAGAATTGTGAAATGTATCAGATGAAATTCCACATAAATGGACAAGTACTGAAATTAGGGATGGCATAGTGTGTTTAGCGTGTTTCCATTCCTTTTTCTCATTAGTATGTTAGTAATCAATGGCAATGGTGCTACGTAAGCAGGCTGAGTAAATAGAGAGATAGTTATCTAATTGAAAGAATTTAGAATAATAACAAATTTGCCCTATCCTCAGGTACACTATTCAACATTCGCAAGAAATAGGTATTTTTTAAACGAAAGGGAATAGTTTTCTAGACATAGTAAAACAAAAGGCAGCGGAGAAGTCTAACGTTCAAATTGTAATCCCACATTACAACCTGCCTTTGCAACATTACCGTTTGCACTATGATAAACCAATGCAAATAGTTGGTTGCTACAGATGTTGTTTAAAAAAACCACTTTGATATAACTGACTTGTGTAATATGTATGCATCAATATTTTGTAAATAAATGTTTATTTTTTAATCGCTGTTGGTATATGTTCATCGCAAGAAAAGAATGACTTTAACCTGTACTTTAGTTTAATAAACAAAACCCCCAATATTCTCCTCATAATATAATTTCCTGGATTTTAACACAAATAATATGTAGGAACAATGCAACAAAGTAAACCATATATTGAGACTTATACTACATTTTATATGTTTTTTACATTGGTATGAGCCATCTGTGATAAATGATGGGTGTTGACATGTTTATAAGGTTCTTTGAGTTACTGTTTTTATGGTCATTTTGATCCACAACTGAATTTCCATACTTTGAATGTTATGTCCATAAATAATGATAATATCACAAAAAGATTGCTATTAAATGCATTTTATTATATTTTAAAGTTTGCAGCAAAGTATGATCTTATTTGAGTAAACATAGTACCTGGATTTCCACACAAATTCTGTACATTTTCCTTATGATAAAAAATTGTTAATTGAAATTAAAAAAAAAAATCTATTTACTGTAAAGTCCACTTCATTTCACATGTGAAATACAACTGATAAAGCAGGCATATTTTAAGCCAATACAATCACTGTTAAAACACCTTCATGTTGGTATGATACACAGTTTTGTTATATTCCAGAATTCAGTTTCCTTTGTGTAAAACCACCCTAAAATTGCAAAAATGCTTGATTTTCTTTCCCTTCTCCTTTTATACATTTTCTGCCTGGATGGTGAATATTTTGTATTGAGTTTTCTACTTTTTTTTTTTATTTGTATGTAAGGACATTAAAACTTAAAGCTTGAGTGATGAGGTTTGAAACTTAAAACCAAACAGATTTTCTACAATTTCTTTCGCACTATTAAGAGTTCTGCTAAAGCTGGGTCTGAGCATCAAGCAGATGTTCAGCTTCTCCTGATATAGTTCATGAGAGCAGGTCTCTGGGGCCCTTAAATACACTTTCAATTTAGTTTCCCACAAAGCACAATCGAAGTAAATAAAAGATAATTTAAAAACGCTTAGAATACGGAGTCTTGGTGAAGCCACAAGAAGTACGACACAATTCCTTCTTCTCCAAAACCCAAGGTTACAGAGTTAAGGCAGAAGTCCTAGGTTTGTTGAAGTTAACAGCAAAACTTCTGCTGGCTTTAAGGGAGACCAGCATTTTGCCCTTTGACTTTTAACTCATGGCGTTCAGGCACCAGATAGTCCCTGCTCACTTGAACCAGCAACAGTATCTCTCTGCACGAGGCATACCAAAAGCCTCGTAAACTGGTTGGAGACTTCGCCGCAGAGATGCAGCAGCATGGATTTTGGAGCCGAGGGCAAACAGAATATATTCCCAGATACAACACCTGCATGACTATTTTTACTCATGGTAGCTAAACTAAAGCTAATGCAAATTCACTTACCCCCACATAAGAGCCATCACTGGCTGCCTGGTAATAACTGTACCCTGCACAAATACAATGCACAAGTGATGGATTTATTTTTTTTTTGCTATCAGTGAAAACAAAAATAAACCAAAACCAAGAAAAGAGAATAATACAAATTCCCCAAAGCATCTATTCCAACCAGCATTCCATCTTGACGTTCAGATAAATTTTATTCCATGGAAATTTTATGCAGTATGTGTCCTTCATGCTTTGCCAGACTTGAAATCATCATAGAGCAGTCCTGGCTCCCGTGTTTTTAATATTGGCCTCACGTACAAGTGGCTACTCAAAGAACATGCACTGAGCTTTGACCGTGTTGATTTTAGCTGCTGAATGATTCAGAATTAATGTGTTTATTGACAATCAATTTGTGATGCCAGTAATTAATTCAGTTTGTATGGTTACATCCTTTTATTGCCAAGAGTCAGGTCCTAGAGACTTCGGCAGCATCCATGAGTGCTTTGTGCATCGAGAACTCAACTCTGTTAAGCTGGGTACCCAGGAAGCAGAAATATGTAACAGAGGATAATTTCTGAGGAATAAACAGCCTCATTTCCCTGCCTGGCATCTTAAGAACCCCATAGGAACGACACAGATAGAATCCAGCTTTCCAAGGCAGCGTTCGAGCACCCTGAAATGCATGTGCATACCTGCAATGGGGCAGTCCCTCGTCTTGATTTTGTTTCAGTTCTTCCCCTTGGCTCTACCACCCAGCTCCTCCCCTCCCAACACGAGCACCTCTCTTTGCCAGTGCTGTTCTGCTGCCACCATTTACCCAGTTCCAGCACACTATGGTTGAAGTAGAATCATAGAATCGCTTTGGTTGGAAAAGACCTTTAAGATCATCAAGTCCAACCTTTAACCTAACCCTGACATCCCCCACTAAACCATGTCCCTAAGCACCCCAAATTCCCCCTCCCATTTTTCACCACATCTCCCATCTCATCCCACCCCACCCCAGCCATCCACCCCCCCTTTCGCTGGGGGAACAGCCCCCCTGCAGCATTGCCCTCCTGCCCATTAACCAGATCCAATGCATCCTGCTTTTGCTAAATGCTGCAGTTTGAGGGGGGGAAACCTTCCAAGATGCTCAAATGGAGCCTTTGGGGAGTTTAACAGCTGACACAGAAGTCATCACCACTAAGCAAACGTGAACTGAGATGTACTCTTTTGCTAAATATGAGCAGATTTCAGAGGACCAACTGAAGGCCAAAATCCTTTCATAGTTTTAGGTAGCTTTTCCTCAATTCTGCAGAGTCTAGGTTTGGGTTTTGTGGTTGTTCATTGGTGTTTTGGTTTTTTGTGGGTTTTGTAGGTTTTTTGGGGTGGTTTCTTTTTTAATCACAGAGATTACTGAATTGACTCATTCTTGGATGTGAATGAGCTCTTTTGGCTAAATGTCTTAAAAAAGAAATCAGCCTGAGACTAGGCTTGGACAGTTCGATGCAGGCAGCTACATTTTGTTAAAGTTACAGCAAGGATATTATAATGTGAAGTACTGGGTGGACAAACTTAATAAGCAAATGATCCCACCTCCACTTATAAATTTAGCAAACAATAATGCAAAAAAGTTAGGAAAATAGTAGGTTACAGAAGGCACTAACTAGAAGCTCTACATGACAAGTTTTATTCAAAATAACACTATACCTATGTAAATCAGCAAAAACATCATGAAGAACCTTATCTGTTTTAACTGACCCAAGTTAGCCGTGTGCTTGCACTTTAGCTTCACCCCAGCAATGTTATCTACAGCAAGTAGATATCTATACATTGATTTAACACCAAGACACATGGCAAAGAACCACTCAGGAAATTACTAAAGTGACTGCATCTGCTTCTCTATGCAATCTTCCCCTGCAAGCAGTAAGACCATAACTCTCCTTTGAAATGCATGTGCAGCATCCATGAAAATAAGATGTTAACAAACTCTGGAAACACTGAAGCACCAATTCTCTCTCCTGTTTAGTTTATAAAAGCCCTGACGAGATCCAAAGGAAGAAGTTTGGGCTACAGGCCAACTTCTGCATTCGAATAGCCAAGAAGTACAGCTCTGTTCACTCTTGGCTATTTCTAAATAATCACAAAATAAGTGATAGTGCCAGCAATCTGCTGAAGCAATCTTGTGGAAAAAAAAAAAGCAATGGAGAAGGGCAAATATACAGTTCATCCAACAGTAAACTACTGCAGTTAATTAGTAGGTGTATTGATAAATTAAGCAGAATCATTCTCTTTGGTGGTTGGGCAGGGTGAACTTGAGGTATGAAGAGCTATTACAGTGGGTATTCTACTGTCTGGTTTTCAGTACTCCAGAAGTACAGATGACAACAAGCCTTGAACCTGTAGATGAGGTGTCAAGATCAGCAGTGAGCTTTGCAGCATTTTGGGTGTAAATCTGGCTGACTTTCACCAGCCTTGACCACTAAGGCTTTCTGAGTCTACAGGAAAGACTGTTACTTTTCTTCAGGAGTGGATGTGATTCACACTAAGCACGCTTTCAAAACAGTAGTTTCCAGAGGAAATAAAATAGCTGACTGTCCACAAGTCAACCTGTGATGCATCAGTTCTTAATGCAGAGGCTGTTTGTGCTCTACATCTAATTATGCATCCAAAGTGACCCTAAAAGCTGTTACCATTTCTCCCTATAGAAATGTCTTTTACTTACAAGTCAATAACCAAGTTCAATTTCAAACCTGTTGCTTTTCCACTATATTTATCATACTACCTCGAGTCTGTAAAAGTAAAGCCAATCCCTCTTTGAGAGCTGAAAAAATTCAGCTTGAATGAATCCTGCCTGTGGAACGAAGGGCAGAGGGACAAGCCCTAGCTCAGCACTGTCTTTGCTGTTACTCCTGATGAACGCTGCCTGACCTTCAGGTGCATGCAGGAAAGCATAATAATGTTTGGTTTTGGCAGGCAATGCACCTTATGTTCCATGTTTTACCAGTAAAATTAAAAAGATTATGATGGTATAGGAAGAGTAGCCTGGAAAGCACAAGTCTTATGAGGAGCAGCTGAAGGTACTGGGGTTGTTTAGTCTGCAAAAAAGAAGGCTGAGGGGAGACCTTATCGCCCTCTACAACTGCCTGAAGGGAGGCTGTAGTGAGGTGGGGATCGGTCTCTTCTCCCAGGTAACGGGCGATAGGACAAGGGGAAATGGCCTCAAGTTGTGCCAGGACAGGTTTAGGTTGGACATTAGGAAAAATTCTTCACCAAAAGGGTTGTCAAGCATTGGAACGGGCTGCCTAGGAAAGTGGCCGAGTCCTCAACCCTGGAGGTATTTAAAAGATGGGCAGATGAGGAGCTTAGGGCCATGGTTTAGTGGTGGGATGGCACGGTTAGGTTAATGGTTGGACTTGATGATCTTAAAGGTCTTTTCCAACCTAAATGATCCTATGATTCTATTCTATGGAGGTTGGTAGACAGCTTCTACAAAACTTAGAAAAGGCACTTTGTAAAGTGTAACATTTATTGTAACTGGTGACGTGCAAAGGATGGTCTACTTCTACATATTTCAAGGAACTGAGCATAATATAAAACCTGAAATTTAAAGCAGTTAAATAATTTGATGGGATGCATCCAAGACAGTAAGAAAGATTTTATCTTCTCAAATCCAGGATAATACTGGAGGCGTTTGCCTAAACTTTGACTTCCTCTACCATAAGAATGCTTAAACTGAAGAGTCTGGAAAAGGTTTGTTGTTTGCTGAGATTAAAAGATGCTTTAAAGTAAATCTAGGTTAATCATAACCTGTTGCATCATAATCTGAACATGTAGCAACCCAAAAAATAATTACTGATGACTTGGCTAATAGCTTGCAGTTAAGATTATTTGTTTCATTGACATTTCCTGCAGAAATACAATCAAAAATTCCCCCCCCCCCCCATTAGCTTTTCACCTAGGAGAGGAGCAACTCCCTTCCCAACCAAGTAATAGTATTAGGGAGATAGCACTGCAAATTCAATGCCATAAAGCACTCTGAAATAGTGCTCCTCCCTAAGCAGCATACGCAGCAGCATGCAGAGCAAAGCTTTTATTTATGCTATAGCATCTGCACCTTTGAATGAGAAGTTTATTCTGATTTTAGTCAAAGAGCAAGCCGCTCTCCTGCCAGCATTTTTGTCACCATTTTTCACATTGTTATTCATCAAGTTTGGTAACGCTGACATATGAAACAGCAAAACTGAACACCTGGCTGTCACGCATTATAGCATCAGGTTGCAGCTTTGCCTCGCACGCGGCGCCAGGTGGTCGCAGCAGCAGAGGAGCAGGAGGCACGTCAAACACATGCCTTTGGGCTGAGCTCAGCTGCCTACTGTAATGCTGCTGTCATGTGGGATAGCACAGCCTAGGTGCTAGTCCGGGGGGAAAAAAAAAAGAAAAAGCCCATTGCTTTGCTGCTATAGGTGACACCTACCACAACACGCTGAAGCTTCACCTCACCGGCTGGCCAGAGGTTTCTGCTCAGTTGCACTGCTTGCCCATCGCAGCATGGAACAACAAATCCCACAGGATTCCAGTAACAAACACTATATGTCCAGGGGTACCAAAGAGCATGGGTTATGCCAACTAACAGCAGCATAACTTTATCATAATTGTTTTCCTTCTAAACAGGAATTACTCTAAGAGCACGGTAAAATTGGGCTTTTCCCCAGCGCAGAAGCACTCCACTAAAGTCCCATCACAACACACCGCCACAGCGTCAGGATTTTATATACTGACCTGCAGTCAGATCTCATGGATCTGAGTCCTCACCACACTATGTATCAACAGTTGCCAGAAAACACGATAAATCAAACTAATCCAACTTATTCAATCTGGTTTTGTTTGGGTTTTTTTTTTCTCCAGAGGGAGTTCTTACCTGACACCCATTCAGACAGAACATTGCCTTTACAGTGATGCTATTTTCCTAGGGAGCAGAAAATGCAGCTGCCCAAAGTATTCTCTTTTGAGGACACTGTGTTGTCTCTGAAATATTCTCAGGCTACTTGCTTCACCTTTTATTTATTAGCTTTTATGTAAAACTTGTGGCTTATTCATCTATTAATATACTCTTCTGTACCAATGTCTTTATTTCAGTTTTCAAATGTCTTATTAAAACTGGAAAGGTTATTAAGGCATCCTCACAGATTTCTTTTCTGATTTCTATGAGCATTTTATCCTTCTTGTTCCCAAACAACTGTCTCAACTTTCCTTATCAACTAACTCAGATCTAGACTGAAGCTCCAATTGCCACAAAATGAGTCGCCTTTGGGCTTACTACCATCTTAAGGTTCTTTGCTTGTCAAAAATTTTATCTGCTATTAAAACTCTTCTTTTTTTTTTCTTCATTTTTTTTAAAGCTGCATCTTTGTTCATGGAAACATTCATGGTAAAGTTAAAAGAAGTGCACAGAAGTTCTCAGGTTCCAGGGAAAAAAGTATTCATAAAACCCCCCTAGCTTTTTAGTGCTTAATCCATATAAAAAACTTTTGAAGGGATTCTTTTACTTACTTATGCTTAAAAATAGCAGTCTTAGGAACATTGGAGAAAAAAAATAAGTATTTTTCAGGAAAAGCCATTTTCCATCTTAACTGCTGGTGAACAAGACATTTATTGGTGACTTCTTCCTTACATATTCTGCCATAATATGTAATGAGCAATAGGGAATTACTTTTTACTGGTTCTTACTCTGGAGCACAAGTTTTATGCCACAAGATACCAGTCTAGTAAGAGATCTTACACAGACCTGTGCCTTTTACTGCCATTTCTTCTGATGACAGTGATGCTCCTGTTACCTTACTTTTATCTGTGTACTTGTATCTGTGTACCACTGGCCTTTACAAAACACTTCCGAAATCTGTAGCTGTCACTTCATGACTGCCCACTTCATTAAGTCTCCCACCTCAATTGTACAAGATCTTATCTGGCTAGATCTGCATTAGTTGTTACTACCACATAATCATATATGATGGTCCTCTTTTTCTGTTTTTGAGAGGATCTCAAAACAAATTATGCCTACAGAAGGCACAACGCAATCCTCGGTAGCTATTGTTTGGATCAGATATGGCTAAACTTCAGATCTTCAGCTGAAAAAGGACCAAAAATTGGTTCCACAAATTTCTCTTGACTGTGATTAAGAAGGAGCTTAGTTAGAACAAAATGCGATTACTCGGTTTTGGCCATGCAGCCTTCACGAGGCGTTTCCAGATCCGCTCCCACGGACCCTAATTCTGGTTCGGAAGCCAATTGTTCCTTGGCAGCGTTGCCATGGATCTCACTTGGAGATTTAGCAACACCTTCTCCACCAGCTTACAGCAAACACCAACGTCTCCAGTACGCCCACAGCTTGCTTATACCACAATTCGTAAGTTATCCATATTAAATCCTGCCCATTACAACAACAGGAAGGGCGGGATGCTGCATCAGCTGAGACTGAGCTCTTCTAACCGTACCTGATGATGTATTTTCACTATGAAAAAATAAAGATTCTTTTAAGTAGAATATGCAGAGACAGACTGCATAGACATATCTGAGCTAAGCATAATCTTCTTGGTGTGAGAGCAATAATCAAGATGCAGCAGCGAAAAGTTGGATGTATGCGTGCGAGTCAGCTGACCAGGACTGAGCACTTGAGCTTTGCTCGCTAGAGCTGGTGAGGTTGAATCAGCCTGGGCTGATCTAACACCTCCCCACAAGACTCACAGTTTGTTCTTTCCTCTCTTCATCAGAGAAACAAAACTATCGCTGCTGTACAAGGCACGTACCAGAGGCAAGACACCACGGTTAGCGTTTTATCAGCAAGGGAGTCGGGTCTTAAAAGCCAGCTTCACTCCCAAACGTGTCATACATGCAGACAAGGGCCTGACTTCCCTATACATCCTTGACTTACATAGTTTCTGCAGAGTTCTAAAAGTGACACCAACTCATACATGGTTTATTAAAAAAAAAGGTATTATAGTTTAATTTAAAAAGCTAAAGACAGCTGCATTTGTATGAGGCTTGTAGAGGTAGAACAAGGCTCTCTTCTAATAGGGAGAAGGAGCAGGAGTGCTGCAAATGCCTACTTTGCTATTACCAAGGCTCAGCAGCCAGCTGCATGGCTGGTTGCAGGCAGGGCTTTGGTTTCTGGGCTGACAGGAGCCTCTTTGAGGGGAGCACTACTGGGGAGAGGTGGGATCTACCGACAAAATGGCCAAGAGCATCTTTGCCAGCAGGTTTGCAAACCAGAGAGCAGAGTTTTAACTAGGTTATCTGAGGGGTGGAGTCCAAGTCCCCAGTGAGTGCGGGAGCAGGGGAAGTACGCATGGATGGAGGGGTGGCACTGCCCCTGAGCAAGCTGCAAAACCATCAGGTCCATCTCCAGTGCCCACACACAACATCATATATGGTGGGAAACATGCAGGAGGAGTTCAGATTCTGCAAGCATTTGCAGAGCCACTGGGACCAAAGATATGTCTCCCAACAAGGGACACATCACAGTGGGTGTCTGTTATGGACCATCTAGTCAAGAAACGAGGAAGCCTTCTTTGAAGAACTAGATGCAACTTCACGGTCACCAGTTAACATGGGGATTTTGACCACCCCAGCACCTGCTGGAAGGGCAACACAGCAGGGCACCAATCCTAGAGATTTCTGGAGGATGTTGGAGACAGGCACACGATAGAGTACGTCCACCGGCTCTGCTACTCACACCTGGATAGGAACGTGATGACTGACAGTAACTGTGTTGTAGCAACTATGAGGAGATAAGGTGAGGGAAATAAATGAGGGAGGCAAAACAACAGGAGAGCAGCCCTGGGCTTCTGGCTCATTTCAGCAGTTGGCAGGGGGGATCACGGTGGAAAGCTGCCCTGAGTGGTGAAGGGGCCCAGGAGAACTCACTGATCCCAGGGGGCAACCTCTGCACCACCTGGGCACAGTCCCATCTGGTGTGCAGAAAGGGATGTTTCTATTAGAGAAGAGTTACTAGCATCAGTGCAGACAGCAGGAAAGAAAATAACCACACAATAAAAAAGTTGAGTCAATATTTTGACAGCTGTTTCTTTAGTGGCAACAATTCTGGGTTCTTTCTTGCAAACTCAAGGAGGCAGAACTGATGTTTGAAGTCAGTGATTTAAAGCCATTTCTTTGAGAGTATTGTTTTCTATGTGCTTCGCCTGCTCAAGAGCGCTAAACAAATTGATAAGCTCAAAGGGAATAATTTCAAGAATGACCTTCTGTCCCTTTTTTGAGCCGAGGCATTGAGTTTTCATGTCTAGAGCGGTTCCCATCCATCTATGCAAGTATGACATGATGATAACAGAAAGCCAAATCAGACAGTTGTCATTCCATGAAAGCACCTCTTGCACTTCACTGTATTGCCTCTAAAGCCCTTACCACTACCAGATCTTTTATTTCACAAATCACAAGATACGTAGGCACTTATAGCCAGCTTTATGGAAAAAATAAAGGCCAAGTTTTCTTCTATAATAGCCAAATACTTCTCCTAACAAAATAGAAAGAAAAAAAAAACTAAACCACCAAAACCCAAACCAAAGCATAACTTCATCAATTCTTGTTTTCCTTAAAAGCTTGTGAAACTTTGGCAAAACTCAAGATTGTGTGGCATCAACATGGAAACCAGAACCAGGCACCTTGAATTGCCAATGGTTTTGGTTATTACTGAAATCAAGTGCTTACTGGATCTGAGAGGTCCGTTCCACTCATCCTCCTACTGTGCTGAGGCATCTGGCTTTAAACTTGTATTCAGTAGAGTAATACATTTTACATTCTACACAAAATGTAAGTTTTCAGGTATCCTACAGATAATATCCAGAAGGTCACATGCAAAAAGTGTAATACATTAACGAGATAACCACTCTCCATCTTGCACCTAAAATTATTGTTTCTCTAAAACCAGGCAAATCCTATATCAAACAGTATGAGCTTTTGGAGAATAAGGAACTTGCTAACTTTTCCTCTGGGACTTGAGAAGGTGACACATTAATGGATCAGCATCTTTGAAAGTCTCCTGGCATTAATATTCCTTCTCTACTGTAAATTACAGGAGAGGGATACAGTCTATTATTATTTTCCAAAAGGCATCCCTGAAAATATCTTTTTCAGCCCAAACTTTGACAACCTGACTACCTTTAAAGAGTAAATTCAAAATAGACATTTTAGGCAGTTAAGTCTAACACAGAGGTGCCACTCACAAGCATCTACATTTCTGTGTCAGGATCCACACCTGCCTAAGTCTTGTTATCCCTAACACCGAATCCATCCTATAAAGGTACAACTGCATAACACAACACTCTTTTGGTCCTCTTTCCCTTTTACCTACTGTGTTGTGCTGCTGCTGTTTTTTGGGGGTTGTCCTTTTTATTTTGTGGTTTGGTTGGGTTTTTATGATTTTTTTTGTTGTTGTTCGTTTTGTGTGCGTGTCTGTTTGGCTTTTTTAAACATATGGGGGGCCTTCTAAATTCTGTTTCTTTTCTCCTGGATGAATTCACTCTCAAGTTATGGGATAATTCTACTAAAGTAGAACTACCTAACATGGAATAATTATATGTTACATGGGGCAAGGAGAGAATGGTAGAGACTCATTCACCAGGTAGGAGGAGTAATAATATTTTCATCTGTTGTTCCAGTTTAAGTCTTCTCTCACCACACATCAGTCCAGGCCATGAGACTTCCAACAAGCCCCCTACTCTGTGAGCTTTGTGGGCTTCAGGCAGTAAAGAATGTTTTGTACATTTTTTTGTAAAAGAACTCTTCCAGTGAATTTTTTTCAGTCTAAGTATGCTCTTTAATGATTTTTTATTTTAATATTTCACCTTTTCCAATAACGTTTGGCCAGCATGAATAAGTGGAAAAGTTATTGGTATTATTATTACTATTAAAAAAACAGTCACTGAAAGATTCTTTCTTTTGTCTGTCCAAATGTTTGCATTTAAGCAAACAGTAAAACAATGAATAAAATCCCCTTGGACTCAATGACAAAGATCCCGGACTGGAATCTGAATTTCATTACCATTATTTCACAAGTGAGATGAAAGTCTTCAATTCCAGATTTCAGTTGTGCTAAAATACTCAATTTTTATTCTATATGTGTGGAAAGAATGTAAGATAATACTGCCATTATGGTGGCTTGCTTTAGCACACTACAGAGATTACTATGAAGAAACGTATTTCATCCCAGGAGTTTAGGTAGGAATACCAAGGAAGCTACACTGGCATTTGGATGGAAACACAGAAACATTTATTTGATCTGCTATTCAGAAACCAGGAGCCTAGATTTCTGGTTTGAGTTCTTTGCATACCTGTTCTTGCCCAGCTTTCCTTTGACTTTGGGTACACCTGTTAACAAAAAAATGAAGCTTCACTCACTCTCACTGTCACTAAGATAGTGAAATCTGGCTGTTCAAAGTTGAAATTTCTAGTTAGGTATTTTTAATGTTTTTTATATTTCATATATTTGGGATTAAAGCTAATGCAGAGCATGGCTTGCTCTAAAAACGGAAGAATAATGAACTTGTGTTTCCATGTGCCCTAATACCACTACCCAAATAAAAAAAAATAGGACTCGTCTTACAGTTGAAATAAGTATTGTAAGAAAATTGTGATAAAGTATATTTGTTACTCACAACTCACATTTGCACTAAAACTGTATATCACATAGTAAGATGGTTACTCCTTAACCACACACATAATTAGTTGCACATTTCAAGGATATATTTTTCATATCATCGTGAGCATGAACTCCTGTTGCCATGGGCTGGGTTAGACTTGCACTCTGACCAAAAGGGATACCCTGTCATCTTCCATATCACTGTTCAAAACGTCAAGACTATTGCCAGATGCTAAAAGCAGACTTCATGATTTGTAATAGTGATAGTAGAGCCAGATGAAGTACTGTACAAAGAGAGATGTAATTTCAAATAATTCACAGATGACTTAACAGTATTATTCCCTCTACCAGCAATTAATCTAATAATTTCCCTGTTGAAAACTAAACCCAAGAGACCTAGATTTTGTTTCATATATAGAATATTTGTAAATTGCTTATTTAGAAAGTCCTTTCTAAATGTGTCACATAGATACAAATATGTATTGTCATCACAAGATGACCCTAATGAAAATAACCAAATAACCTTAAGGAAATGTGAAGTGTAAGAGCTTCTCTGTCCAACTGAAGATCTCACGATAAATTATGACAATCCTACAGCAACGGCACAGTCACTGACATAGTGTTATTGAGGATTTTCCATTCCTCTCATGAGGACACTCTGCATGAATTGCTGAGGTCTGGGAATATACCTCTCGCTACAGTAGCTGTTCTTAACCCCGTCAATAGCATTAAGAAATCAGAAGCAGCATCCTTTGCGTTACTCTAATTCACACTTTGATTCCCACCTAACTTTTAAAACAGAACCATGCAAAAGTCTACCTTCAGGATTAAATTGTATAAACATTTGAAACTATCGTGGCCATAGGGTGATGAAAAGTAAGTTAAAAGCTAATGCATGCTCCAGACTCGATATTTTGGGGGTGATACAAACAGCCTCTCATCTTCCTGCAGTTTCTGGTGATAACTGTTGATACGTTTCCCAGGATGGCTGTATCTCCTCTTGCCCTGCAACAGGCAAGTCACTAATCACTCCTAAAACTAAAGAAAGCATTTGTGCATACAGAAGATTTTATCCTAATTAAGTACATCCCAAAACATTCCCATTCCTGTTGGTACCTGGTGAAATGAAGAAGCAATATAAAGGAAGACTGAGAAAAGTTACTTTGAACAGATTTGAGAATCATTAAGCAGCGTCAACAAAACCCAACTACTAGTGAGCTGTCTTATCTTCAAGACAGCGGAGAACAGGCAACAATAAAATCATTCCAGAATGCATGAAAATATTGGTACTAAAAACCCCAAATATTCCATCAAGAAGCGCATGTAGCTCTTAAAGCCTGTATGACAGTACAGTATATGTGAAAATTTCAGAGAAAAGAAGTTGTAAAATACAGCACAGTGATTTAAATGTCTCAGGAACATATCTGCAATACCGCAAGATATGCAATATAACTTCATAATATTGCAAAATAATGAAAACTCTAAAGAAATAAAAATAAAATAAGTTTTCCAACTTCTAATGTATACTCTACAGCATATTTAAGATTTGCTAGCTTTGACTAGCTCTCTATACTCCTTGACTAACTTGGGTTTCCTGCAGAACGTGCACACTGCTATAAGAGAAGGATCCTACACCACTAAATGCTTTTGAGAAAAATTTCCCCACCATAGAACTAAATGAGAAACTTAGTTTATCTTGAGCATTTCAGTGAGGATACACCAATAATGGAAATATATTTGCTATTGAAAGTACTATTCCAGAAGGTGAATTGGTTCCAAGAGCAGTAGGAAACTGCAATATCCTGTCTAAAACATTTCTTTTTTTTTTTTTATATAAACTATATCAATATAGTTTACCTATCCTAAAGGGGAAATATATTAGTGGGCATTGGGGACCCCATCTGTGGAAGCCCAATTTCACATCAAGTAACCTGAACTAAATCACGACTGGGGCAAGCCCAGAACTTTACCTTGAAGCGATACATCTACTCCGAGCATAGCAGTGCAAAGATTCCTCCAGGATTTTCACTGTCTCTGAATGCTCCTTTGATATTTAGATAAAAACCTGCCAGGGTGTTTTCTCCGAGACTTCACATCACCCCAAAGGAATGCTGTTGACACCTAATCTCATAGCATAGAGCACCAAAGATTTTACAATCTGTCCGTTTTCCTGAAGCTGTTTGTCACCAAGTGATCACTAACTTACATTCAATTGGAAATTCAATTTCCATCCCTAGAACTAAAAACTACCAGGCAATAAAAATAACCCCATTGCTTCAAGAACATTGTCACAAGCAGCTTACTAATAGCAGAGACTTAGTGCTACCTTCAAGAAGCAAATTAAAATTCCAAAGGGTTCCAAAAATGGACACTTGTTTTCAGGACAAAAAGCACTTTAATTCCAGAAGAATTACTCCTCTCAAATGTAACATACAGAAGAAAGGGGAAAATATGAAGAAAACATGGATCATTCCTTGACAGGAAAAGGATGGGTAACATCATCATTCCTGTGACCTACACACAGAGGAGACACGCAACACAAGGTCTTTTTTTGCACTGTTGCCAGCTTCTTAGCCTTCCTCTAGGACCTTAATATAGTGTTTGGTAATTCTTGCCTTTCCACAAAGACACATGCAATTTGGTTTATGTTGGGCTCTGGTGGACTCCCTACAGTGATCTGCCGCTTTTAGCTTTTCTTCATTTACTATCTGCCATGTTTGCTCTAGGAAAGCCATGACCCAGGGAGCTCCTCCATTCTGGACAGTGCAGGGTTGGGAAACTGAGAGACCCCTACAGCTTCCGCTGCCACTACGACACCTCCCAGGCTTCATGAACGGGATAGGTACAGAAATTACTTGAATATGATTAACTTGGAAGAAAGTTGCATTATTTCATCACTACACCCTGTGCATTAATAAATAGGTGACAGTGTAAAAAATTTTTTTTTTACTTTAGCATGAAAAAGCCACAGTCTCCCAAAATAAAATTACTTGAAAGAGTTTGCAATTTTGCTGTGCAAGTACAGAACTCAAGTAAACATGATTTTGCCTCATCTTGACAAAAGGTTGTTGAAAAAAGATGTAGAGTAGCAGGAAGCAGAAATTTTTAGGATTCTGCAGGCATCCATGTGTCCCTCTGAATCCTGTTCCTGTAATGGAAAGCCTTCCTAGTGAAGGGAGACATCTGCTTTTCCGTAGCGCAGTTCCCCTATGGGCCATGAGTGATCAGATGCGCTTCAGCAGTGGTTTTTATCCTCTGAATCCAGCAGCAGTCCAACTTAAAATACAAAATTTATTACTTTGGAAAATCCATTCTATCTGTTAACATAAGATTTTTGGACAAATTTGTCTTTATAAAATTAACTAGAGCTTTCTAAATACCTGGATTATTGGCCAATACCATCCACTTTGGCATCCTGCTTTCTCAGTATTGACATTATACTATTGGAGTTGAAATACAACTCAAACAAGGCAACATAATATACTGTGTTAAAAAGACAATGTTTACATTTGATAAGTTCACATTGTTATAGGTTGAACCAAACATTTAGAAACAGATGGGAAACTAAAAACATTGGTGGAAAGCTAAACTACATTATGTATTTAGTACTGGCACATTCGTATATTTTCCAAGTTCAGAAGTCCAAGGCTAGAAGAAACATTTATCATTGAGGACTCACTCTACTTAGACTTTTAAACCAAGTGGTCCTATTCAAATTTGTTTATGCATGCTCTACTGAATTAAAAATAATAATTCTAGTCTTGCTCTCCTCCTAGCCTCAGGAATATTACAATCTCTACTGTGCATGATTGGACATACAGATGTTAGATGGGTAAAATCAGATGCTCTGAATATAAGGCAGTGACAGCAAGAAGCGAAGTCAACGCTACGATCGCATCAAAGTTGAACATGTTTCCAGATACCGGTAAGCATGACCCTAGTGAATCCAAGAAATGCAGTTTGAAAATAAGTTTCTCCTGATGTTTTAGTTAGCATAAGTCTAGCGACTGTCGCTAAGTGTCCTGGATTAGGGATTGCAGTTCTGCTGTGAGTTTATGCAGCACCTACAACAAAGTCCTAGTGCTGTAACAGTAATGCCAGAAAAATTCACGAGGTGCAACCAGAGCAGCCCAGAGAGTGGTCCATTTTCAAAGGCCACTTGCCCCACCACAGAGCAGCAGCAGTGACAAGTTCCAGGGGTAAGGCCTTTCATAGCTGTAGCTCAGTACTTTAAAGGATACAGGTTTGAAAAGTTACTTGCAAACCTCAGTCAGCAGCCCAGAGCTCTTATAAAGGGTTTCCACAAGATGTAAACACATTTACAAAAAAAAAATAATTCCTTTTTGTAAAGCTTTTTGCAAAGTCTTTTTGATGAGTTTATTTTAGTATTATTTTACATGGCTCTGTCCATTTCAGCAGCGCAGAACGGATAATGAAAATCATTCAATATCATTGCCTTTCCAGCTGTAGTTCTCGCTGAAATATTAAGCTATCACATAACAGTGGCAGCTCTCCAGGCAGGGGAAAAAAATAAAAATCTTTTGCACCTGTTTACAAATGTATGTAGTCATTATTCATCATTACCTTGATTCTACATCTGATTAAATATGTCCATGCCAGACTTGCTTTCCTTCACCACTGCTTCAATGCCCTCTTACAGTCAAGCTTAAATCTTTACTTTCTAAATGACAGGGAACCCCAAAGACACTTGCCATTTTATTTTCCTGCATCAGTGCACTCTTCTGTGATTTAAAGAAATCCTTATATGTGTTCATTTGAAGTTTCCTTGAAGATCTTTGAAGCCACCCGTCTGCCAACCTACCTCAAACAAACATACATAAACAACCTTCTCTTAGATGCCCCTTTGCAACAGAAACTGCATCACTGAAGATCGTCATTTGCTACTGATCTTACTCCTCGGCTTCAGTAACTCAGGCAAGCATCCTTCCAAGTACAAGCACGGAGGTGAACAGCACTTTTACTTACGCAAATACTTCCCAGCCTTCTCGTCCCATTTTTAGTATTGCAGTTGCACTAGGAGTTTGAATCAGGCTTGAATGATTTTGAAAGAGCTGCAAAACTTGGGAATTGAAATCAAAAGCACAAACCGAACATGATGACAATATTTAGTTATTTTGGAGCCATAATATGATGTAAGGAACTACTGGGAAAATTTAAAACTAATATAGTTTCTTTGCTGAACTTTGTCCAAGATACTGACATCAGTGCTAAAACAAAAAAATACAGGAGGTTATTTGAGGAGCAAATAGGACCGCAAGGCAAATGTATGAATTTCACCATACCAAGACTGATTAATTCCAGTCACCACTTACCAGCTATGACCAATGTATTTTCCCATAATTTGTCAGGCTGTCTCCTGTTCTTAAGGAACACAATAAAAAAATATACTCCTAGATCTCAAAAATGTTTTGGCCATACAGACCTGCATAAGCTGCATATTTGCTATGTGCCTGCAATCAGATTTTCTTGGAATAAGTGCTCCTTTAGGCGTGACTGTATCTTGTTTGCCCTTGTTGCTTTATCAGGGTAGCAGACCCTTAACTGCACTTCAGCAGGGTTGGTTGGTTGGGTTTGGGTGGTTTGTTGGGGTTTTTTTTGGTTTTGGGGTTGGTTTTTTTTGGGTGTGGTTTTTTTGTGTTTTTTTTTTTAACCTAGACTTCAGAGTTTTGAATCTGTATTTCTTCAGCTAATTGGGATGGGGGGTGGGGGTGTCAGAATGAGGGTCATTGCCACTACACACAAATTTACTTTGAAGGTATATACGTATTCAGCATAAATTAAATTTATTCCCCAAAGCAATTGCCCACACAGTCTCACCTGTGTGATTCAAATGTAATTCTACATTGAGCTTCAAGAGAGAAAATTGCTTTTATCTGAAGAGTGAGGAGAGCAGGCTACCAATTCTTTCTACAACTCTGCATCAACAGGTAAAAGAAATTAATGCATGAACCTAACTCTAAACAGCAATACCTGGAAAAAAAACCAAACCAAAACAACCAAGGAACTGCTGTAGCTCCTAGGAAAGCAGCAGGGACTGTCTGAGCCTCAGAGGAACAGGGCTTTAATACGTTCCTTGTTATTTGATAGCTAGTCTTAATATAGTTAGAAGAGTCTGAAACAGATGAAGGCTGGCTTTATCAAGACAGGATTGATAAAACTTATTACTTTTATGGAGCAGGCACCAAGACATGGAGGGTATGAAAAAGGTCTAGGAAATAATGAAAACCATTCATTTTTCTCTACATTGAGCCACAAAAACCTTTTCACACAGAGGGTGTGAAATGGTTCAGAACAAAACATGGGCTTTGAGAGAAAAAACAGAAGATAAATAATTTGCTTACATTGAAAATCTAAACCTACCTTTTACAGCAACTTGAGAACATACCTAAATCTTCCTGCAACATAGGATATATTTTCCACAAGATCCTTTCCATATTGTCTCTTCCAGCTGATGCAATAGCCATACAGAAGGCTATATTAATTTGAGAGTTCCAGTACTGGGAAAGCGGTTTCCCAGTGTGTGTCCAAAGACACCACGGACATGTGAGGCTCCTTACAAGTTCCCAGCCTTTGATGGAGCTGTGGCTTCCCAGGGGGCAGCCATCAGGAGCACAGGAAGGTACTGGAAAGGACACAGACAGCAGGGACTCTGTCCTACACCTACACTGTTCAGAAGGAAAAAAAAAAAAAAAAAAAAAAAAGAGACAAACCCAAAGACAAACCCAAACCCCAAAAAACCACCAAGCTGAATGGAAGATAAGCAGCTGTTCAGGGAACATTTCCTTTAGATGCTCTATGGAACAGAGCCAAGAGACGGCAGTGCTAAAAATGGATTTGGTGCCAGAATAGCCCAAGGCAAGAACAGGACCATTAAAAAGATGATCAGACTTGAAGGCAAGGCAGCCCACAATATTCTTTCCAGTTGGGAACATGAAATACTGCAAAAGTGGGTTGCAGGAGGAGAAGATAACATGGTTGAAACTACTTATCTTTAGTTCTTCAGACACAAAGGCAAAGCAGGCACCCACAGGGCAGGTGGTGGCAGCATTGTTTGAAATAATCAAACCCTGCATCCATAGGACTAGCACACAGAATTGCATTAGCACGTATACTAACAGAAGAACTTTTGCATTTCCAGAATAAAGTGTGTGTTACTATACATTTATATATGGGTTCTCTGCATATTTTCTACTTATTTCAAATTACACCTTCAGCTCTTGGGGTCCAAGAGCATCACAACGCACTCTTCATTAGGGACATAGACTTTCCACGTTGTCTTGAAGCCACATGCATGCTACACTGGAAGCCCAAGCAGATGCAAGGAACAGGGCGGTATTAGTCTTTAGATACACACCTCAACAACAAACCACTGTTGTGTTTTGGGAACAAAACAGAGAACATAAAGAGAATGCTTCAGTAACAGAGTGATTTACCACACATCTACAATCAAAGCTAAGGTAAAATGGACAATTGAGGCCCCTGAGTAGAGGATAAATTCCACCTTATTGATGCCTTTAAGAAAAAAAAATAAAAATCAAGGCTAAATTTAGATTATTGGGTCATCAATTAAGGAAAAAAAGAGAAAAAAAGAGACTCTAAAGGAGATAAAGTGCTTTGAACAAGAAGATGATGAAACAGTTTGCAAACTGTACTTGATACCACTAAGTTTGTGATGAGTTCTGAAGAGCGTGACTTCTCTCCAAGACAAGGCAAAGGATTGGGTTTCTAAGGGAACCAACAAAAATAATTTAAATATGAGAACATTTTGAGGAAGTCACATATACAGCTTATCATCTTTATCAACAATTAAAAGGGAGGGAAAAAAAAAAACCAATCCAAAGCCAGCAGCACTTCACAGTGCAAGAAGTTAATAGGAAAACAGCACGACATAACCCTGAATAGTAACATCTCCATCTTAGCAATTCTCTTCAGGCGATTTTTCTCAGTCCAGTAACTCTGCCAAGGCAAACAGGGAAGATGGTACAATCTAAACCAGTTGCAGGTGTCCAGTTTTGCTCCTGGGCACATGCAAGCCATACGGCTGCAGCTGACACCCCTTCACCAGTCATATGCTTCATTTGACGCCGCAGACTGACTCCAGGCTAGCAAAGCGGGGAAAAAAACCTTCCCAAACACGTGCTCTGCTGTGCATCCATCAGCACAAAAGCCAGAAGAGTCGCAGGGGGGAGAGGGAGGCTGCAGACTCAGCCATGCGAGAAGCCCTGGCCAAGCCACCGCTCCCCTCGGTGGAAAGTTAAAATGACAGAGTGGGAAGAAACAGGAAGGTTTTGCATTATGCTGTTATTTGCGGTGCCAGCAACAGCCAAAACAGATTAGTCGGTGTCCAAATTCACAAGCACGTGCTTCAGAGCCAGCTTCCCAGTTGTTCACCATTTATCTACCCCTCATCTCCTCCTAAGGGAGCATTAACTGTTTCAAAACTTGAGTAAGTCACCCTCAAATTATTTATCTCAATTTCAGTTAAAGTGAGTATTCCTGGTATGGCTGGTTTCCCCAAGAGCACAACGAAATTTTTGTGTAAATATCCACCTGTCTCCACAACCAAGTTAACAAAATAGTTGTAAAAAAAAAAAAAAAAAAAAAGGAATTTAGAGCAGTCATTAAAGACAACATCCCATAATGATAATGAATTTCTGGAGTATGCACAGATACTGCTACAATTTCACTCCAGTGAATGGCAGTAATAATCTACTCTTCTGGGTAGACTACACAATCTCCTAAATATGAGGAGGTTGGGTCTCTGAGAAAAATTGTTTAATGCTTTTTTTGAAATTTCTAAAGTATGTTCCCCACATTGACTAGGACGCTAGTATTGAAAATTATTTTTCCCAAAAAAAGTTTAAAGCAAATCCACTGAACTGAATTTTGTACATATTTTAGAATATTTAATTATCAAACTGTGTCTTTAATTGCACACAACCACAGAAGGGAATTTTTGAGTTTGGAGTGTTAGAGGCAGGTTGAGAAAGAAGAAAAATGGTATCAATGAGAAAAAAAAAAAAGAAATAGGTAGGAAACTGTGGGTAACAGAAAAAACCTTTTTCCTTCAACCTTAGATATGAAAGCTTCTAGTGAGTCCTATAAAATTGAATTTATAGTGCAACATAAAGGCTTTTCTATTTAAATTAAAGTTGTTCATGAGAGCAGTGAGTGCTAGGGGGGAAAGAAGTTGTAGAGGGGGAGTTTAAAAAAAAAACAAACCAAAAACCACCAGACAGTTTTGGGTAACAAAAAAGAAAGAGAGAGAGAGAGAGTGAGAAAGCCATGCATGAGAAGAAGAAAAGAGCACGTTCCTCCTTTCCAGAAGGAAAGGATGCAAGAAGCAGCAGCAGCAAAAAAAACCAACAGATGAGAGAATTTAGCAGAGTAGAATAAAGAATAGTCTGATGGGGAGGGGGGAGGCACAAACAGCAGAGACTATTTGCTGAAAGAATAGAAAATCAGAATTAAAAAGAATTAAAAACATAGATACATTTAACACATTGTTCTTTGATAACAATTTCTGAAAAATTAAAATTGATACTTGCATTAATGGGAAACAGACACTTAAAAAGTTACACCACCGTGTCAGGTAAAGAAAAAAAGGTACAAAACAAGAAAAACTAGAAAGATCACAGATGCACAAAATTATGGGGTATACACCTTGATGATATCTAGCTATGAATCATCCTCCATTGAAATAAATCCTTTGCTGCCTTATTCTGTCAGATTACCTTTAGCTAAAAATATTATTTGATAAAAGAAACGTTTAAAATACACAGGGGGGTTTCTGCAAAAAACTTTCCAGGAATTTGTGTCTCACCTTGGAAACCGAAGCTAGTACAAAACATAAAAGGATGTTATTTGCCAAACCTCAAACAAATAAAATGATATAAACACTTCAGGATGCTTAGAAGACATGAGTGCATGCAAGAGTTGATGGCAAGAGGGAGTACATTGCTCTTATGCCTGTTAGGAGACCACCAGTATGAATAAAGCTATTTATATTTATTTCCACATAAACTAATTAAAAATAACATTTCCTTCTGTAATAGAATTACAAACTAAATGTATTTTTAAACTGCACTGGTAATGTTAACTATAAATGATCATAAGATAAATGCTTCATAGCACAGCTGTATTTTATGCAAATATTCACTATTATACGTTGCACTTAAAAAAGCACATTCTTAAAGGTTGCAGTACTGAAAACATACAAATTGCTTATTTTGATTCTACATGGCAAACTGTTTTTAAGTAAGGATGTGGCTGAACTGATCGTAGGCAAGAGAACTAAATTTTCTATTCCAAGTGAAAAACCCATTAAAGCCACATGGAGTGGGATTATATAACTCACATCAACATCTGGCCCTGTAGTTACTACAGGCTCCGTCCTAAGCAACAAGCAGTAAAGCACACTGAGCTAAATTCAGTATCAAATATTTAAGTAAATTTATTTCAGCTTTCATCACAGGTCAAAGAGAAAAGTTTCTGATGTTCATAATAGTGCAGTTTTTCACCGAAACACAATGAAAGACCTTGCAAGGACATTTTATGCTTTGAGCTTTCAAACTTACCGTGTTGTAATAGACAGATTTATTTATTTTTTAATATTTATATTAAGAGGAGTTTTTTCAGGTTGTTGATTGGTTGTTTTTGCTTTTATAAACTTCCTCGGAAGCACTAGAGAATGACTGGCTGATGCAAGGGTCAAGACGCTTGGAGATCTGCATTGGCTCAGAAAGTAACACGAAGAATCCCCCCAGGAGCTCAGGTAGTGCTTCGTATTCACTTGCATAGGGTCACGTATTGATTTTTGCTATCTGGGACTGGAAATACATTTCCTGTGCTACTGGACAAGTCACCTGCAAAATCTTCAACTTCCTCGGCAGCCTGGCAAGTAGTTCACCGGCTTAGACCACCTTGAGAGACCTCACTTGATTAGCGAGGATGTTACAGCACAGATGAACAGTGACCTTTTGTTTCTACCTGTATTTTATGTGCTGATGTTCTAGGAGCGAAATATCTGGCCTAAACAAATATTTAGGCTTGACATTAATGAAATAGTGAAATGCAATGGCCTGTCATACACAACAGACCAGACTAAGCAATCTCATGAAATAAAAGTTTAGTTCCTACAGGTCAATGTCTGTACAAAGATCTCCTTTGTAGTACAGTTAGGCTTAGTGTGAGTAACTTCACGAGTGAAGAGAGGAATTAACATTAAACTAAACACAAAGATGTCCCCCAGCATCACTTTATCCTATTTAAATGTGGCTTATAAGTAGACAGATATGGAGTTAGTTACTATCTTATTAAAAATTGAGTACTAACTCCATATCTGTCTACTTATAAGCCACATTTAAATTTATACAGAATTACTCTATTTCTAATTAGTATGCAATATCTTCAATAAAAATGATAGTGCTCTCATAATAAAAGTTATTTCTAATATAAGAAGTGGTAGAAAAAGAGTAACTTTTAGAACACAAGTGTTTAGATGCTGCTTTTAAGGTCACAAAAAATCCCTAAGCAGAGGGAGCTTTATATAATGTGTATATATATGTATATATACCCTTCAACATGTATTTCAATTGAGGCAAAAATCACATTAGCCTTACTACATAGTTCATATTCTTCCTGTTTTGTAAAGAATCCTTTAGAAAAGCCTTCCTATATTTCTAGTTTGGTCTGTTAGTCCTTCTATCTGAAAAGCCCTGGGAAGAAGTTCAACGAGGAACAGTTGTTGATACCATCTCATTCCAGGTCTGTTGCACCCAGTTCACACGCATTCAGGGCTCCGATTAACCTAGCCCATTTTAAACAGCAGATAATTAAAAAAAAAAGAAAAATAAATGAAGCATCATAAATTACATTTCATACAACAGGCTCTTAAAATGCTTTATAGACTCTACATGCAGATCACTCCATCAGTCACTGAAAGCAAGTACCTCTGGGATGAAATGCAACAACTGTTCCACGGGGCACGGCAGAGGAGAGGAAGTGAGGAATACCAGCACATCAAATTGCAATTGCAGGGGGAATTTAGGTAGGAAGAATGTAATTACCCCATTTGGAGCCCAGCCAGACCACGGGGGTTAACATCTTATAAAGAGCCCTATGAGAATTTTAACAACCCGTAATGCTCAGGACCTTTAATTTATATCAGCCCTGAGGAGCAAGGCTAACAGCTCTGCTCAACTGGTTTCGTATGCTGGTACAGGAAGCGAGGGGGGGGCGGATCAACTTCTAGTTGTTCCCTGTGGTTTCCACCCAACTACTAAGCAGATTAATATTACTTAGTCTGCAATATCTGATGAAAATGCAGCAGAAGGCAACATGATTGAAAGCTGCACTGAATCAGAGCAATCCTTATGGATCCTTCAAAAGCCGTACAGGAAGGGAACGTTTCCTACTCCAGTGAGTCCTGAGTCCTCAGAAAGAAAGTGTTCAAGATCATCTCAGCAGGTATAATAATAAATAAATACTATAAAGATACACAGATAGGAAGATAGCATCAGAAATAACCTCTTCCCCCTCCGAGAGCAACCCCTGAGAAAGAGCAGGGCACTAAAGCACATATACAGAGCAGTTTCTTTCATCTATGAACTAAGAAATAGTCACTAATTACACTTATTAATATATCTTATGTTAGTAGATATATGTGCATGCATTTTAATTCCTTTTGCTTAAGGAAGACTGAAAGTTAAAGGCAACAATGAAGGCAGGAAAGATGAGCAGGTAGGAAGAAATATAAGCATGCAGCTCATCTTACTTTTTTTCCACTGTCACCTTTAAGCAATAAAAAAAAAAAAAAAAAAAAGTAGACTTGCTTCCAAGTTTCCTTCCTCCAAAATAAAATATCAAGTGAGGCTATAATGGAGCATAGCTTTTCACTCCCATTGAACTGAAAGCATTCGGAGTGAATTCCGGGAGACTGCCAAATACTCTTTGAAATTGTTTACACTATGTATCCATACCCCATAGAAGTATCTTATTTCTTCAACTAGGTTACACACCATTTAGAGCCATTGAACTTCTTTACCACAGTCTAATGTAATGCACTGCAGATATTTATATTTCATTGTTTTTAACCTTCTGAATATCCGCAGGGGTGCATTTTATTTGCCTTTGGCTAACTTATGCTGTTCATATCAGACATGCATAAAAATAAAAGTTTCATGGCATGCTATATGGTTTTCTCTTAAAGACTCTTATTTGCTCCATCTTATAACCAGAATTACTCGTTGGGATGCAAGAAACTGTGGAAGGAGGAACAATGAAAGGCTTCTCCAAATCAAGCAGAGCGGAGCATTTTGGGTTGTAAATATTCCCCAGCCACAGCAGAGATGCTGTATATCATGTGGACAACGCTACTGCTGCAGGAGCTTTGTGATTTATGCTAATGAGAAAAGCCACCTTGACGAACAGAAAACAAAGGACAGAACAGTTCCGTGCTGATGCAGATTTCGAACATTAGGTTTAAGTTTCACAGGAAATACCAAAGACCAGTGGTTACAGGAATCTTGCAACGCTGGTACATATCTGGGAGTCTTCACTGGAGAGATGTCAGTTAGAGGCACAAATCACTTACGAGTGATTTGTATCATGCAGCTTTATCCCAGGTCTTATCAGCTCTCCCGTGTGCTCTGGTGAAGAGCGGACAGTCCCTGCTTTTCAAAGAGGATTCACAGACCAGTACTTTAACTACAAACTCACCCCTGAAAAATCACATCATTCAGTCTTTTACGTAAGGCCATCACGCAAGCATGCTCCATATCATTGCAGCTATAAAGGAGAACTTGTCTTGCTACAAGCTTTTGTTTAAGCAGGTCTCAGCACCGGATTGGCACGATCCTCTCCTTCTCCCCGAACAGTTCTGGCACCTTTTTCAAGGGCTAAGCAAGTGTTTAGGAGCCTAATTTTTTCACTGACTTTCAAGATTAAATGAGCTTCCTCGAGGCCCTAAGAACTAGATTTTTGAAAAGCATTTAGGCACATACAAAGTTTTCACATGTGCTCATCCCTCACTGACTTCTGAACATTTAGGAAAAACCCAGCGCTGGTTTAGAATCTCTGTGTCCTTACTACATTCAAAGATGACCAAAACCAACAGTGCAAAGTCTTTCAGAGGCAGAAATTCACACTCCATGAACATAGAACTTGTTACACAAGACACAGACCTGCTCTGCTTGAAGGTCTGAGTTAATTCCATGGAAACTGATCCGAATAGGTAGGTTACTCTTAGGGATAACGTGTGTCTTTTTGACAGTATAAAGAATTGGTCTATGTTGCAAACTCACTTCTTGTCCAGATCTACTATGTGGAGACCGTGTCAGCTTGTTGGCAAACAAAAGCCAACAGCAGGGACCCGAGAAGTGGATTTATTCCTTTATAACAATCACACTGTGCAAATTATCACATCCATAAGTTAATCTCATGCTTTCACTTTTTACTTGACTGAACAGAGTGTCACAGGCCATGGAACAAATTTTGTCCTCATGATTACCAGAAGTGCTCTCCCCCTCCAACACCTGTAAAGAAAAAGACCTGTGCTCACACATATTGCTTTCAAGCTATTCATACCTCACCTTGACTATAGAAAATGCTACACAGGTAAAGACAAAATACAAAAACCCTTATGCAGACAACTCCAGGTCAGATTTAGGAGGAGTTCCAATAAGGCTCCCATGCAGAAGACAGCTAGTAAGTGTTCCTATGACCATTAAATGGATCATTAAAATAAAACTGATGAGGAAATGTAGCCAAACTCTTCTCTGGCTGAAGATGCTTAAACTGCAGAAATATCTATGCTATTGAAACACAAGAAAAATCTTTTTCAAACAAACAAACAAAGAACAGAGCATTTGTGTGATTTGCAGGGTCAGTGCTGTTAATTTATAGCAAGACCAAGGCACACTGAGGACCTTTTTTGTATTTCTCTAACTACATACTATCATACAGATGCAGTGCTCCGCATCACATACCCACAATAATTAAACAACACGGACAACTACATCTAGTTGTTTGCTATAACATTTTAAAAAATAATAAAACCCAGCAGTTTCTAGGTTTCATACAAGGTGGGGAAAAACAAGGACTGTATTTTGCCCCATTGGTTGAAGTGAACAAAAGTGGCCATGTATCTTAACACCTGGGAAAAGTCAGGGCATGCACAGCTGGCCGCGAGCTGGTCACACATTCCTGAGGTTACAATTACAACCAGTGTTCTCAAACCAGGCTCATTGACAAGCAGTTGCAGATGGCCAAAACGCTTATGTATGGAAATAGCTTTACTCAGCAAAATCTTGGAAAAATAACGTATCAATAGGAACACTTGTATATGCAGATATAGCACTTTCTCAGTGATGTTTTCTTCAGTTAGCCCACAGGTCATGTCATATAAACTGAAAACAGGAAATCTTTTGTGTCGCACATCATATATATCATTTGGTACCAGCATATCATTTTCCCCAACAAGTACCCTTCCAATGTAGTTAAAGTGGGGAAACACTATCGGCGTGTTAGGTTCTGTTCCCAGATTTGCCAACAGCCAGTCCCCTTTTCGATAAGCCAGTTTAATGAGGGGACAAATGGGCATAGCATGACTCTCATTTGTGCATACAACTTCACGTTTCTGACACTTGGATGAACAGCAATGGACAACAAAGTATTTTATTATCTCTGTAAGTAACTCGAGAAAATGTACTCCTGTTTTCTCATGTTTTCTCTCTTCAGTAATGAGAGAAAAAAATATCCACCTACGTGAAAACTTCTCTGATGTTTACTGAAACAATCAAAATTCAACCATGGTAAAACCTGAAAGACATCCTGTTTAGATATGATACTACAAAATGAAGGGTTTAGTTATTTGCAAAACAATCCTTGCGAGATGATTTTTTAGCAAGGTGATTGGGCGATCGTGTGATCGGGTGACATTTTTTGTGATGCTGAAAGCACGGACACAATGTAGGAGAAAGGAAAACAGTTGATAATGTATTAAAATACAGGAGGAAAAAGATATTTAAGTGCAACATACAATACATTTTCAATTCAATGCTTTCAAACTCCTGTTTGGCAAAATCTATATCAGAAGTGATACAGTAAAAATTAACAGACTTCACACCAACATTGCCAGAGCCAGCGGTAGGGGCAGAAATATCAACTGAAATTTAAATTAGGGCACTGATGTCTATTTGTAGCACTAAATGAACCTTATTTTCATAGGAAAAGAACCACTGTCTTTTCCTAAACCGAATATGCAAAAATTGCATCAAGGTACGATTGCAAACATTTTAATTTCAAAATTTTCTCAAGAAAAAGCACAGTAGGAGAACAAATATACAAGAGTATTGCTCATGCCTGCTACCCCCTGAGCAAGAGCCCTGTTACTGTGATTAGTACAGACCAACAGATGAACATTTTTATGCAAGACCAAAAGGTCACCATGGTTTTAATTTACTATTTGCTATAAAACTCATATCTTTAAGCAGAATTTGCATACGTTTTTCAGATATTGCGTATACCTTGAAGTCAACAAACCACAAGTTAGATTACAAATCACTCAGTATAAACTCCTATTAATATTTTGACTCAAACCAGCCCGAAGTAGAGAAGACCTCTCCAGAACTCCTGGCTTTCCATTTTATTGGGCCTTACACTGCACTCCTGTAGACAGAGAAACCTTCCTCTGTGAAGATTACAGAATTTTGCCACAGAAAAGTGGGCAAGGTCAGACCTACTGCACAGCAAGAATCATAAAACTCTCATAAAACTATTAAAGTTTGCACACAACACTTCAACTTATTATTAAAAAGATTTGTAAATAAAAAAGTAAATGTGATTCCCAATTTTGTAGGTTAGTATTAGTGAATATGCCAAAGCCTCTTGAAAGAGAATTAGTTGCGAGGTAAATCTGAACTTGCATATTCCCTTCAGTATATTCAGCTTTTCAAAGATTATTTTATTCAGCTTGTCGCTACCAGCACAAATGCTGATTCTAAATATATCTGCTGAACTCTAAATGACTTCTGTTTATAGAAATAGGACACAACAAGCTATTAAATCTTCCCTACAACAAATTGTGCTATGCCAAAATACTTGCTCCAGATTTTTGAGCTACAGTTAAGACTCAGACTGACAACCAGAAGAAAACTGGTAAGACAGTTATTAGAGAAATATATTTTATCATTTAAGTCTTTCCTTACCTGGACTTGATTTTAGTCTTATTCTGCATCCACACAGGTTTTAAAAAAAAAAATAATCTAGTGGTGCTTGAAACCTTCATCACTTTACATGACTTAAGAATTCAACGAAACACCTTCTTCCTATATAGCATCCAAACGTATTCAGAAGAAACAGGACACAATAATAATAAAAACCCGCTTAACTTTCAGCAACACAAAGTTGTATAGAGTCAAAAATTACAGTCCTGAAGACTCCACAAAGAGTTCATAATTAGGCAAGAATTAATTGCACCCACCCAATAACCATTAAGTTCATTCTCATTATAGCAAAAATGCAACAGTGGGAGCAGAGTTGCAGTTTGGGTTTTTTTCCCCCCTGTAATCACTGCATCCAGCTCAAGGCCAATTGAGCTGCTGCTTCACTTTCCATAATCTACAAGTGATTGGTGCACTATAAAGTGTTTTCAGGTTCTACAGTGAAGCTTGCTAATAGTGTAAAATATTACAATTCTGAAAGGCCAGTATCCATTTTATTGCTGTTATAGTTGATGCATAATCACATTTACTTCTTTGCAAACATAGACCAAAACTGAATTTTCAAATCCACACTTCCTAAAGGAGTTGGCAGCATTTTCACTTGCTCAAAGGTTGTCATAAATAAAGCATAGAAGTTATGACTCTCCTAAATGGCAATGGGATCTCGGGCAAGCAGTTCTGAAAAAGAGGATTTTGAAGCCGAATGTGAAGCTTTAAGTGCAACAATTAACAAAATGTTCTATAACAGAGGTGACTACCTTGTGGCAGAAGTAACTAGATGAAATCCTCTGAGGAGGGAACATTTTTCTAGAACTACATATATAAAATTTCACACATCTTAGTAACTATTAACAGGTCCTTGTTCTAAATTATACACACCTAAGCTGTCAGGGGACATCGGGAATGCTATCAGACTAAATAATAGTCATACTCTCCCTACTTGAAGTGAGGAAGAACAGAAATCCAACAGCACATTGCTTTGAAACAATCTATTTATTACTAGTCAGTTTGGGCCAAGTTTGACAAGAATCATACCTAGATCTGCTCCTCACAGCCGAAATCATTTGACTTTCAACAACTACTTTATATGAAATAAATTATCTCCAAAAGAATTCTCCTTTCCCTTCTCTTGAAGTGAGATGACAGGACTCCTTAAAAGCTACTTAAGCACAAGGGGGTTCTCCCTCCCCCTTTTTTTTAAATTGAGAAAGTAAATTCTCTTACCTTTCATCAGAAACACTCTCTCATTTACTTAACATAAACAGTACCAGGCTAACAAGAACAAGGAAAGACATTACCTCTTTGTTATTTTATTTCAACTTAAAAATTTTACCTGACCAAGCATCTTTAAAATCCTCCAAAAATAGGCCGCCCTGACATTAGAAACAAGGTAGAACCTTCGTTCTACCAATGCAGTTTTATTACTGCAATGATCCGACAAGTGAATGCTCATACACAAATGCTTCATACAGCGGTCCTCTGTCAAAACGCTTGCTCCTTGCAAATATTTTAATTTAAACAGGCATTTTAAGTGCTGAAGCAAAAAATATTGGTGATTTAAAATATCTAAAAAATGTAATGATTCAATTAATGCTGAGTTACTCCATGCATGAATGAACAATTTGACCTGGGCTTGAATACAGTATTTTAATAATGCAGCTGCCATATTCGTTGGTCTCTACATTTCCTGAAAACTAATCTGCCAAACAAGTTATACAGCATTAACCTTCTGTGCTTCCGTTCTTGGACTGCTGACTTAGTAATGCTCCACAATTGCATGTTATTTCATTGAAAAGCCAAATTTTTTAGAACATTTCCAGATACTATAATTCTAAAATTGAGACAGATATTTTCATGTTGAACTACTACTATCACCTTTGAGCATCTGAGTGGCAGGTACTGGTTTCAAGGAAACTTCAGGTTAGTTTAGGCACTAATTTTTAAATATTCTGAAATACTTGTAGCTTATTTTTTTTCTAGGTACAGATGGTACTGCATCTGTAATTCTGAGGGTTTTTTTTTTCCAAGAGGCTGTCAGAACCATAGCTGGTTTGTATTTCAAAAACTTAGCAGCACAATACATTTGTCATAAGGCATACAGAAAATAAATGAACTAAGATTAAAATTATTTTCACATAAACCAAAATATTCCATGCACTAAACAAGAACCTTCACCTGTACCACCTGGTACTATCCCAATATGCACTGCTGGACCTAACTGAGCATGCTCTGCCAAAGTGCCACACGTAATGCCAACCAACTTCATACGGAGTTCATACAAAGTGTGTGTTAGCCTGGGCCCTCAAGAGCAATTTTTTTTCTCTCCTTATGAAGATATCTTGAGCAAAACCAAAGTCAGGGTTGCTTTGGCAATGAGTAATTCAGCCCAATGAAATCATCAATAAAGTGACTGACGTGCAAAAAGACTTATGATGGGTTGATGAGAGACTACAATAACTTTGGATAAACATTTACAACTTCAGATACGAAAGTGATTAAAAAAATAAGTAAGAATTCTGTAACTACAGATGACAGCAGCATTACAGTTAATATTTAATCATGATATTGTGAGAATGTTCAGTAGTGGAAGACAGGATTAACATATTGCTTTAAAACATTCCATTACTTTCTGCATCTGTTTACTGATAATAAAAGAAACAGCTGTTCTGAATGTAACATCAACAGGTGTAAACCGTTCATTTGAGATTTTAAAACAATAATTTTCCTCCATAGCTATTTTGAAATGACATTACGAACACCCCTGCTATTAGCTTACACAATTAACTCGTAATTGTTTAACCTCTCTGCATGTCCGCAAAACATATACATGTGGGGTTAGCTTCCTTCTCATTTTGTGCAAAAGGCTCTGTTCTTCTGCAGCGCACATCCTGAACTAATGCACCAGATGTGTCCTGTAAAACGGTTGGTCACACTATTCAGCAGTTTCCTAACTGTTCTATATAATATCTCACTACGTTCAGTTAAACTATGAATGATAATTGAGCTTGAAATTGTATATTTACTTTAAATAAGTCCTCCAAATCATCTGCAACATTGTGTGCTTAATTCAAAGCCATTAACAAAAGATTTAACATTTCCACATTTATACTCTCCATAATTTAAATAAACCCAACCCACTGATAAATGCTGGGTATGAAAGAAACAAAACATTCAAGAGAAATAAAAGCACTTCTGGTAGCTTTCCATTTGCAAAATTAAATGGATATACCTTAAGTTTTTTACAATTGCTAACCCAACCTGTTAAATGCTGGGTATGAAAGAAACAAAACATTCAAGAATCCTTCAATACTGCTATTGCAGCCAAAAAATTAATTCAGAATTATAAGTTTCTTTAACAAAACCAAACCAAACACACCCCTCCTACCAAACCAAAACTAGACCTTCTTTACAGAAGATAAAACAAGCTCCAAAGACCAAATATTATAACCCTTTCAAAGCCCTAAAAAGTTGCTCTTTGATGCTTACTTTCGTGAAAGTCATACCAATATGTATGTAGAGGAAAAGAAAAAAGGAATAAAACCACTTGCATAAACTGAGATGGAGGAATGGGTGGTTGTATAACTAAATAGAGCATTGCTTGGGAGTACTGATTCTGTTGCTAGATATTTTCATTATTCCATATTGGAATACGGAAATACAGAATAATCCATTTTAACAAATCACAAATTACATCATACAGATTTTACTGTTGCCAATGACTGCTAAGTGCTCCTGAAATAAGTCACGCATTCCTCTGGTTTTGCTATTATTCTCTGTACTTCTACTATTCACACTAAAGGAAGAAAAAAATCCCCAGAAATACTTCAAATCCCTTCACACACACACACTTCTTAACTGAGAGGAAACAGAAACTTCCATTATTAAGATCCCGAATACGTTCAGAAAAAAACCCATGTAAAAGGCGCTACCTCCATTTCATGTTTATACCCATATTTATATGCAGGGAAAAAGAATTCTTTAAATACAGGAAAATGTAACTGAAAAAAAAAAAAAAAAGACAAATGCTGTTCAATGGTTTCCTATTAAAATAGTATGCACCTTGTCAGAATTTGGGTAGGGGGACACCTGAGCTACAAATAGACCACCAGAACTGAACCTGCCCAAACCGACCATACAAATGATCCTTTGAAAAACGCAAAGCTACATACAACCAAAAGGCTTTTTTAAGTTTTACTACAAGATCATGCTTTAGTCTGGAAAGCTGATTATCGCTTTGGGAACACTGCTACCCACACTAGGCATATTTTAGCAAGGCAATCATGCGCACCACGAGAAGCATCATAAGTGACAAGACTTTGACCTGCTGAAGGAATGATGCTTGCTCGTGGTCAACCTCCGACCTGCCTAACCATCATTTTAAGTGGTCAAAATTGTACAAAAATAAAGTGACAGCAGAGGGCAGCGCAAATACTGGAAGTCCCCTGAAACACCCTGACCTGGTCACTCGTGGTGGAAACACCTGCATGGGTCCGTGGCACGGGGAACAAGGATGCGGCAGCCTGGCCACTGGGACACGCGCCCACCCAGTCCTGCCCCCTTGTTTTCTCCTCTAAGGTCAAGCACAAGAATAACCAACTCCCTCAAAGGAGGTTGTAGCGAGGTGGGGTTGGTCTCCCAAGTGATAGGGCGAGAGGAAATGGCCTCAAGTTGCACCAGGGGAGGTTTAGACTGGATATTAGGAAAAAATTCTTCACTGGAAGGGTTATCAGACACTGGAATGAGCTGCCCAGGGAAGCGGTTGAGTCCCCATCCCTGGAAGCATTTAAAAGACCTGTAGATGTGGAGCTTAGAGACATCGTTCGGTAGTGGACAGGTACAGTTGGACTCTGATCTTAAAGGTCTTTTCCAACCGAGTGATTCTACGATTCTGTAAGTCTACTCATCATTACGCATTTTAGGTTTTTGTCCTCCTTTCAAAGAGCCTGTACAGCCAGGGACTGATTGACTGCAAGGACAGGCAGCCTGTGCATGCTCTTCAGAGCACTGCGTGGGGTTCATCACTTAAGGAAACATCAGAGTGGCACCCGGTGCCGATGCAATGGCAGTAAGTTGATGTGCCTTCCTTTTCAAGAACCATTATATCAAGCACACCATTTGACTTCTTTTAAACTTGTAAATCTAGAACTAGGGTACTTTTATTGTTTAAATAAGGAACATAAAGTGGATGCATCACCAGAGGAATCAGTGAGAGCACCTCTAGAAAATGAAAGCATCTCTAGAAACAGAAAGTAAGATTTCCTTCTGTCCACACAGGATAAAACAAGAGACCCACCCTCCCTAAAGCCATCTCCCATCAGCATAGTATCAGACCACCTCACAATTTCAACTTGCTCCCCCAGCCATGAGTACTGCGGTAGGGAGACACCCAGACTTGCAGCTCCGAAGCCACACTATGGCACGTACTGCTAGCACCCAGCCACATGACAATCCCCAATATCCCACAGAGACAGAAAACAAACTGTCCGTACGCGTACCTAAGGAAGAAATCTACAGCAGCCCTCTAAGGTAAAGGACAGCCAACGTAGCCAGGAGAGGGAGAGGAGAGGGAGAGGAGAGGGAGAGGAGAGGGAGAGGAGAGGGAGAGGAGAGGGAGAGGAGAGGGAGAGGAGAGGGAGAGGAGAGAAGACCCAGCTCCCCACTGCCTAACCTGGTGCACCTGCACCCCCAGCAATGCCTGCCACTAATTAGCTTCCATGGCAACTAAGGCCACCTTGGCACCTGTGAATACCAATTTACCAATCACTTTTTATCCTCAACCCAGGGCCTGAATACCTATTAAATAACTTGTCCTCTGCAATTATATGAAAACACATGATGTTGACTCTAGTGTTATCAAAGATACTTGCGTTTGCTCCAGTATAATTAGAATATGGCTATTTTACCTTTTGGAAAAGAACCAGCAATTATTAATCTCATTAAATACTACACATTACATTCCCAGCTGAGTAAGATCGGTGCACACATTCGTTTAAGTTCTAGCAAACTTAGTTTGGAGATAAATTTCCATTCTCCACCTTGCCTTCTCACTGTAATGGCTACTCTCTAAACTCTCACAGTTTGTATCCAAACAAGAATAAAAATAAACAAACTATAACCTTCTGCATCCACAGCAAGGCTGGGATCCTGTTTCTCCCTTGGAGCCAAGAGTCAAGTCTCCCTCCTGTGTCTCCATCCACCTTCTCACTTCCACTCTAAAAATTCACATCTTCTGCTCCAAGTGACATTTACAGCCAACAAGTGTCCAGTTTTCCATTGACATTCTCATCTTGTGCCTTGCTCACCAGTTAAGTTTGGAATGACATCCTGCTTGTGCCCTCTGATCATCCCGGCTCTTTTCCCCCCATCAGTCCTGCTGCCCATCCTCCTTTGGTGCCCACTACCAGGAAGGTACTTTACGCATGGCTACATCTTAAGACTCCCTTGGTATGGCAGTAGATCTCAAACTTTTTCTTCCTCCAGAAAGAGTCCTCTCCTTCCCAATTCACCCTTACGTACCCTTCACACTTGACACTCTTCAGCTGTTCCCAACCTGACCTTGCACATGTGCACGGCAGAAGGAGGGAACAGCAGCAGAGGTGGCAGCACTTTCTTGCGCTCCTACTCCTTAGCAGCTGTGAAGGATGCACACACCAGAACAGCAACAAGAGCACACCTTGTTTGCTACTACATTTTATCTTAGCTCAGGCCTTTGCACCATTCTGCAAATCGTACCAGGAGAGATAATAAACAAAACTTTCCTATGCATTTGTATTCTTTGTCCCCTAAGCCTTCTCTGTGTGCCTCCTGGGCAAAAGTTTTGAATGGAGCGGGAGTCCACATGTGCCCATCGTCCGGCCACCTACTGCTGAGGAGAGCAGACTGTCAAGTTCAGCCTGCCCGTCACCTACGTGGCTTGCCATCACAAGCATCCCCCTAAGCAGTTCACTCCAAATGCACATAGATCAACTCTGTGTAAGACTAAGAGCTACTTTGAGGCAAACACACTATAATTAATGGGGGTGGCTACTTAAAATGAGCCCTGTGATTTAAAATGACCGCTATAGAGGGCAGCTCATGTTTTCTGTACTTGTTTTTCCTTTCTCCAGTTTGAAGTTATAAACCTCTCTGCTATATGAAAAGGATAAACTCATTTTAATGGCACAAAACTGTAATTACTATCTTTCAGTTTAGAATTTATATCTTGTGATATATTGCTGTGATGTGACTTCTTAACTTAGTTCACCAGTTCAGCATTGTTTGATGCAGAGCAACAGATCAGTAATTTAGATTTTCAGATTGTACATTTGCTCATCTGGTCCAATACTCCTGTCCACAAACTAGCTCACACCCAGGTCATTCAGCAACCTTCAACCACTCACCCAGCAGCCACAGAAAAGCTAGGTCGTACCACCACGTTTTCATAGTGCCAAGATTTGCTAACAACAACAAGGGGGGATGGATGGGAATCTTCAGGTGATCCTTCTTCAGGCTTTTAAAATGCACTCCTCCAGAGACATTGCATCTGCTGTTCACTGAAGGTGCAGTCAGGTAGCTTTAAGGAAGTAGGCTACTACTCGAAATAGAGGAGTAAACATTACATTCTGGTAGAAAGAGAACGAACAAGTTTATCCGAATCAGTAGCATTCTGGTTTCAGCTGGGACAGAGTTAATTTTATTCCTAGTAGCTGGCATTTGCTTTAGTATGAGAAGAATGTTGATAACACCCTGATGTTTTAGTTGTTGCTAAGCAGTGCTTACACACAGTCAAGGACTTTTCAGCTTCCCCTGCTCTGCCAGGTGCACAAGAAGCTGGGAGGGGGCACAGCCAGGACAGCTGACCCCAACTGGTCAAAGGGCTATTCCACACCATATGATGTCATGCTCGGTAATGAGAAGGTAGCAAGGTGCCATTCTGTATTTCCTCCATAAAGAAAATGCTCTCTATACAGCAGACTGCCCTAGTTATGCCACGTTCTCCTTGAGTGAGGACAGCTTATGTTTCCCACCCCCGAACAGTTTGTGTACAGCATTGCACCAACACGTGTATTCAGTGCTAACCTGTGCTCCTGTGACTCTGATCCTTTCATCTTTCAAGGCACTGGCCAGTTTTTATTGATGTAAAGTTTTAAAAGTGTACTATACTTTTAGGATTCACACTTTTGTAAGCATGTAAAAAAAGCTTTTTGGAGACTGGGCACTAGCACTGCAATAGTCATGAGGTAGCAATTTCCAAATAGAAATACATCACCCTAAAAGTGTAACTATCATAACTGCATATGGCAACACCACATTTAAATACCTACAGCTATCTGGCATTCCTCTCAAAATTAACATCTGATGTCCTCAGTACTATAAACTTTGCCAGCCTCTGTTGAAAGCAACTTCTAACCACTTCACATCTAAGAAATTTTGACATACTGGTATTTTCTAAACCTGCAGCCATAAGAGAAGCATCAAACCAGTTGAGAACATTTCTTTAATAAATTCTTTTAAAAAAATAGTGATGAGTTGTTTCTCTACAGTATTTATTTCCAGTTTTCAATTTTGAATTTAAATAAAAGTGTCTAGAAAGTGAACATATGATAATGAAAAGTCATTATGCAAAAGCTTTGCACAAAACATACTGAAATTACAGAGTGATGATCAAAATTAAGCAAGAGAAATATGATCCCAAACAAAATGTTCCTTTTACTGAATAATTTCCGTGGAGTTGTGCTTGTCGACTTCTGGAATATCTGTTAAGTGATGAAAAAAAGGACGACCATGAACACAGCCTTTATTTTCCTTTCCAAGCTGTTGCTTCATCCTGTAAATTGTGTTTTGTACATCTTCTTTTGACAAATGTAAGGGCAGCTGCCGAGCTAAACGTACTGCTTCTCCCTGTGGAAAAAAAAAATAAAAACAAACACCCATTAAATTACCACTTTTTAACACATTAACCTGGGGCTACCAGAAAGCAGGAATTAAGCACTCACTGTTTAAAGGTCACTCTTCTGCTGAAAAATATTCCGAAATCCAGAACCTCAAATGTAACTCTAAACATATCTTATTGGTCATTTCATGACATTTCTACAGTGGAGTCACACACAGTCACTCTCCTGGTCATGTTCACACTCTTTTTCTTTTAGGGTCCACTTTTGTATGACACTTTGCGTTTCTGAATATCTTACTTCCTGTTGGCACCAGTAGCAGCTGAAGATGCTTACCACTTCACAAGACACATTCATTCTACACCACAAACTTTAGAACTAACATAATGAAGTCAAACAGTCAGCTAGACAAAGTTTTAAAAGTACTACTGTGAAATTTTAGATTAACATTATATTAACTATTGTCTGTTGCATCCAGTTATCTCACAATACTAGAAAGCAGAAGCTACTGATAAACACAATTACTGCAGCACCCATCCTCAAAGAATCAAGCAACTTCAAAAAGAAGTTGTTAGGTTTTTTGTTTCCTCTTCAAAGATGGGCCTTCCTGCCATTGCCTTCTCTTCTGTACTTCAGGGATGTTGCGTAGGCAGAAATGGATGTGGCATACGATCTCTCTTCACACTGTACAAACCTGAAGCAGCATTCATAACTATTTAATGTGAACCTTTTAATTTTGTTTGTCTGGGATTTTCTCCCAGTCTTCCAAGTGGAAAAAAGACCACTGTGGACTATTCTCTACCTAGGAAGGCTGCTTCTTTAACCATTACCCTATTCTTTCTTCTGGGTCTAACAAAAGACAGCAAAAACTGCAGACATTCTGCCTGCTCAAACATGAAACTTATGATAGAAGTTGCAATTCTGAACGTGACAGTGAATGGCATTTCCAGTGTTTACTCCTCAAAATGGTCAAAAATCTCAGTGCTTATTTTTATAGGCTTTTTTTTTCTCATGACAGCAAGCCATATACTTCCTAGTTAATATATATTTTCCAGCTACTGTTACTGCTGCACACACATCTTCTTTCTAACAGTTCCTCACAGGAATGACATTGCTCTTAATAAGCCTTCCTTTGATAATGTCGGTATATATCTTTATATGCATGTATCTGAACATGGATATATACACACACACGTGTGTGTGTGTGTGTATTTATGTATAAACCAACTCTATCCCACTCAGACTGATGGTTATTTGTAAGTAGAGGAAATAAAGCTTCTGCCTCCAAACCAAGTTATGAACCATTCCTGTCTCAACACTTAACTCACCCCTTTTTTAAGCTTCTTTCTTGAGTTCACAAGAATGGTTTGGTAGTGCAGAACAGAATCACTCGCTCCAAAGGCAGCTGTAAACATACTGCCCCAAAAAGATAGGGAAAGATTTGTATAATAAATGTTTAAAAGGTAAAATCAATGTTCTGTGCAAATGTCTAGATTCCATTTTGAAGTAGCCCAAGTCAGGAAAGTATGTCAGCAAATGCTTAAGTAAGAAGAGACTTAACATATATTTTGGTAACCTTTATGACAGAGATCTTAAGAATTGGGATTAAAGACAGCATTAATGAAACATCTAGACAAGAAGTGATAGAAAACTACTATTGTTAGTTACTACCCCAGCTTTAAGTAGTACCACATATACTAACTGTCTCTAAACCTTCATGCCCGTTACTGTCTCTGGATAGACAATTTTATCTATTTGCATATCAACTATTAACAAGAGTCATTCCAGTTCCAACCGTTGCGTAACTACTTCTGTAAGAAAAAGAGATTAAAGATTCTTTTACTCAAGTACCATATTTCTGGCAACTAATAATGCTGGCTGCTTGTGAAGAACACATGGTTTCCTCCCTGCCAGTGCACTGCAGAACTTAGTCACTATTGCATTGAACAGAGTGGACTTGTCGGTATGTGCTTCCTTTAACTGCAGAAGTTATTGATGGTAACTAAATACAAGCATTTGCAGAGGCATATGGGGTTCACTGTATGAGAGACTTCCTTTTTTACTTCAATGTCTTAATTCCAGTGACAGCTTGCTTTTCTGGCAAAAAAAGTTTCCATTTGTCTCTCTCTGCCCTTTCTTTGAATGAATCATAGAATTTTTTTCTTGTTTAAGTGGAAATGGTGCACTTTCTGATTTTCACAATGTGCATTTCATTGAGGTTTACATGAGAAGTGAGCTTCAATTAATGCCTACTTTTCATAAACGATTGCCTTAAATCATTTTATAACTACTTCATAGATTTATTTATAAGTGAGTTAAATCAAATCTTGATGACTGTTCTGGATTCAACTGCCTTCTAGACTTTGTAAAGCAATTTTATGGCTGTTCAGTATTCTAACATGGACAAATGCCTTTCTAGTCTGAAAATTGCCTATATAGAAATACTTTGTGAAGATCAGCGTTCAGCATGTATTGTCTCACACTGGATGACTGTTTTTGGATATGTCTGATGGAACTACTTTGGTAAGCAATGCAGAACCCATACACCTCAGAGAGGATATGACATTCTCCTTTTCAAAAGTAACTTCTGTTTAGAACAGAACTACATTAACCAAAACAGAATGCTGAGGAAAGATTTTCAAGCTGTTTAAGGATTTTTTTATAAGTGTAGCTGGCCAATATTTAAAAGCAAACTTCTGTCTTACCTCCAAGTAATTTACCACTTTGAGAGGCCTACATTCATATAATTCCTTTGCATTTCCATTAACTACTGCATTCAGAATTTCTTTCAAATCAGAAATACCATAATACGGCAGACAATTTGCCATCCCTTCTATTTCCAGATGACTTTCTGTAGCTGAAGCACCTGAAAATACAAAACCAATACAGTAATTTATACACTGCTTTGATTTCCATTCTGGAGCAATTCAGAGAAAATTAAACTGATGTAAAATCACTTAGTAAATCAGTCTCACAAAATCAATACAATTAGGAAACTTTTTGTGCTCCTTCCTTAGAGTCAAAAGTATTTATTTGTCCAGTGTTTCGTTATTATGATGTGTGACTATTCACATCACGCATGCCTCGGCTTATTTTAATTCAAACCCTAGCTGGCACAGTTTAAATGTCTAAAACATTTTGCAGCCTTCCCAGTCTTGAGCACAGCTTTAATTAAAGCTCCTATGACTTTAATTATACGTACATGAAACTAAAGTAGAAGCTAGTAATAAAATACAATTTACTTTGAAAAAAATTAAAACAGAGTGTTGGCACTATTTCCTATGTAATCGGTTTAAACATCTGTAGAGTGCAAATGTTATCACAACAAATTCAGCTTCTACTGAAATAAAAATCATTTTTTCTCTTACCACAGCAGAAGAACTCAAGCCCACATAACTAAAGGTTCTGTGACAGACTTCATCCTCTCATTCATACGGTACCACTGCTGCAGCAGGTACCACTCTGAACAGGAATGATTAATAAAATATTTAAATAACCTTCCCAACAAAATATCTATTCAATCTTTGAGGTGTAAGAGGCTTCACTTCTTATTCACACTACTTGCAAAAAATCTCAATGAAGCTGCTACTGTACAGCTAACTTTTCTTCCGCTCCAAATCAGAAGCAAACTCTCTAGGGGTCAGGCTCACATATTCTCATGCAGTCCTTCAGAGCTCCTCCCCTCATTCATGTTGGGTACACATAAATCTCAATCCAACCTACACAGCTACTTTCCTTTTTCCTCCACTACAAGTCTAAGAAGTAAAGAGTTTCACATGGAGAGCACAGAAGAATACAATTCGTAATGAAAATAAATCCACTCTTGTGTAATGGACCCAGGTAGGATAAACTACATTCAGCCTCATGAATGGTTTTTGCAAAGTCAAAAAAGCTGGAGACAAATAGATTGCTACAAAGTGGATTAAACTAACAAATCCAGTAAACCAATCATACATGCTTGCGAACGAGACTGCTAATGCTCAATACGCTTCAGTTTTACCAATAGCAATTTTCCTGTTGGCAAATTTTGACAGCCAGATTTGACTTCACCATACTACTCATTAATTTGAAAGTCAAAGGGGGCTTTAAAGAGTCTAATATAAGAACAAACAATACAAATCCTGGCTAAGAGAATTTTTCTTCTTTGGTGTTTCGGTTTATGTGTCATTCTCCTTTACTGCTTCCATTCTTTAGACTGCAAAGTAGCCCACCTCATGCTGATTATCATATATTTATCTGTAAGTCTTTGCAGAAATTCTGATATTGGCAACATTTGATGATATAAGCAGATGTCCGAGCCTTAGTGTAATTGGAAACTTTCAACAAAATATATGTTAAGATTTTTGAGTATTCAAACAGCAGTCTTCAAGTAGTTTCCATGGTAGTTTCTATGAAATGCTTTGCAACTTCCAAGGAAAATACTTCCCTGAACAAATAAACTAGCTTTCAGTTGACTAAAAATGTGGATGTCTCATTGCTACAAATTTCCCCTTTCTCCTTCCAAACAAAGCATTCACAATCATCTTTGGAGAATTCCTTCTTGATGGCCAGGAAAAACTGTTCTCTTCCAGCTGCCACCTAGATTAGGTGACAATATAAGACTATCTACCTTCCAGTCTATGGTCAAAATCAAACTGAAATTAAGTAGCAGTGTGATTTTTCCACTGGTTGGTTACAAGAGCTGAGGAAGCTTATATTACTAAGGAAGATGGGTTATTTATCTATTACTGATCTTTGAGGCCTTGGTAAGCACATTCTTTGTATATACATACGTTGGGTACACATATTCTATCGGGGAAGACAATTCTGCCTTAAAAGCCTGCCTTGGAGCATGACTCAATTGTTACAAAAACAGGTAAGACATGTTCCTTGCTGTCTGTTCCTTTCCACCCAAGAATCCACATTTCTCTCTAGGACTTCCATGAAGGCAGACAGATGTGCAGTGAAGGTACATATAACAAACACATCTTAACATGAACTGGATGGAAAGTAATCCATCTTACTTCTTGAAATGCTTCTCTGTATGTAGGGGTCACTGCAAGCTATACCCAGCAAACAAATGCCTGGCAGATCCCAGAATACTGAGTTAAGTAAAAGCAAACAGAGTGCTCTCCCAAAGGTAGCATCACTTGAAGCCTCAGTAAGGCCAGAACATGAGGGGGCGGGAGGGCAGTGGAAGACAGACTGGAGCTCAGCGTCACAGCTTTGCAAATCACAACAACTGGCACGTTCCACAAAGAAACCATTGACTTTGCCTAACTGACATACAAAAAGCAAGAAGCTTTTTCTGAGCTATTTCACAACATGTTTTTCACTATCAGCTATCCAGAGACAAAACTAGTTGAAAACTCCTTAGACTGCTGAGCAATCAATATAAAGAGAAACAAGGAGATGTTACAAAAGATCTTAGTCTACCAAAACAAGAAGATAGGGCATATCCAAGACCTACAATATTTGGAACAATTTCGGCTGCAGTCACACAGAATCTTTGAACAATGTGGAGCAAAGGTAAATTACATTCCTGTTTTAAAACAAGAGAGCATTTAAAGGCCTGAAACTCTCATGCTCTTATAAAAATAACTATCCAAAGGCTGCATTTGTGAAAAAGGAAAACGTTGCCAGAAGTTGAAACAGTTTTCCCACCAAAATGACAGAACACAACAAAACTCCATGTGGAACCGAGTCCTTGTTAGGAAGAAAAGGCCTAATTAGACCTTTCAAAAACCTACTAGGTGTACTGAATCTGGTGTCACATGGTGCCACAGGGTTCAGATTGAGGCATGTTTGTGCTATGTCTGTAAGAAAGACTCCTGACAGGTTATTAGAGTAACTAAAGGTCAGAACCCCACTAGCTAAAAAATCTTGGCCATTAAAGAGTATAGTTGTATTTTGACAAATTCCAAGCACCGTGAGGGAAAAAGATTCAATTTCCAAGTATTAATGCCAAGATCTGCCACATTTAGTGCAAGACTAATGAATTATTTCTTTTTAACCTATGAGAGAAGTTGTTCCTTACAGACAAGTCACCCAAATAAGGATAAGTAAGAAACTACCAGAATCAAAATCTTTTTATAAAGTTCCTCTGTGCCGTAAGTTGCCAAAAGATAAGAATTTAAACTGCAAAGAAGCCTCTTTAACAAAGACCGGTTGAGATGCAAGCCCAACGGAACAAGGGAACTACCAAAGTTACCTTCCAAATTAAGGTAGCTGTTCAGATTTTCTTGTTATTAAATAAACAGTCAGTCCTGTAAAACACACCCCACACCAAGTGGGAATGAGGAATGAATTTATGGTCCTATAATCAAGTCACTGTACTCACCTAGGAAACAGTCCTAGTGAGGTGCTCAATACCAAAGTACGAGGTCTTGCGTTCCAAATTAATATCTGAGTATTATGAGTAAACTTAATATATGATAATGGCCAGCACTACTCAGGGTCCTTCTCTTCTCCTTTGGCAGAATACGTGTGGAGATTTAAACAAATAAGGCAACCTACTAGACTGACAGTCCTCTTCAGAGATCACCATGGGTCAAGGAAAGCCTCTTCTTCTGTGGCCAAAACTGCCAAACATCAAATTGGAGCAGCTGTTTCCTTTGTTCTTGTTTTGGAAGGTATCTTGGAACTATCAATGGCACCACAGACGTAGCCACATGGATCAACAGAAAGTCTTGTTATTTTGCAAGAAGAAATTACCAGAAATACCACTTTCACATTCAAATTCAAAGCTCATGTAACCTTTGTTTGTGACATAGAAGAGGATGTCTCTGTCAGAAAAAGGAAATTTACTACTACAGAAAATAAAACTCTTAACCCAGAATGAAAAAGGAAGCCATGTGCTAGCAGTTATTAATAAGAAATCTACCAGAAGTCAGAAAGGGACATCTAATATGACCGTGTCAGGGCTGAAGTCCCAAAGGGAAATATAGACCTTCAAATGTACTACAGTGGATGTTGACAGCAAGCAAGAGTTGATAGTTCAGTTGAGAAACAGCAAATACTAGGACTGATCCAATTCACCTAAAAAGTTGGGGAAAAGTGAGTTATAAAGGTACATGTACAGAGAATGGGATTCGGGTGTGCTTCTGTGGATGCTGCTAAGGTGAAACTCTTCAGCTAAGGTGGGTTGAGCACACATTTGCATTCTGGACACCTCTGCACAGCAAGCTGTGACTTTATCATCCACCATGCAAAGTGGCAACCCCTGTCAGAAAAAATTAACAGTATATCCTGAAGAAACAGAACTTTTCTGAGGCAACTTCTAGTTTAACAACATCTGAATGCTCCCCTTTCAGGCTGTGTCCAAGTTTCAAAAAACCCACAAAAATAGACACTGAATTCAGGCAGCGAACAAAAAAAAGTACTTCTATAAGGTTAGTGAAGAATGTTTTATGAGACAAACTTGTTCTTTCAAAGTTGAGAAATCCTATAGAATACTCAGATACAAGTGGGACAAATCATTCCTGGTCTGCAGGTCACTTTCCATAAAGATTATACAACAAGAATCTATAAATTAAAGAACCTCAAACTGCATAGTGAAATTCCCAGAGAAGGACATGTAAGAAGTGTTAATAATACATACCTATGTTTCTAAAAATCAGCTTTAATAAGTATTTGTAGAAGATAGTAGCATATTTGTAGAAGATAGCATATTTCAGGGATGAGTTTAAGAAAAAAGAAGAAAAAGGAGGGACTGATGAAGCATTAAGTAAAAATCCTTGGGTCAGTAGGAAAAAGGCTGGTATTTCTACCTTCATCTGCAACTGCTCTTTTAATGCTCTTTTAATAACAGAGGCTGTAACTGCTATAATGTCATCAGCAGAAGCTTATAAACATGACCGACAAGCCTCAGATGTTATTAAGGTTTCATTCAAATAGTTAAAATATAAGACTGGGACAAAGAACTGAATTAGATTCCCATTCTTCATACGGGCTAGCTGTATGGTACTGATCAAGTCCACGACCACAGCTTGTCGGCCTGTATAGTGTATATAAAGCACTTTTACTTCCAATAACTGTAACCCAAATGAGAACACTTTCCTCACAAGACTTCATTTCCTTAATTTTGCATACTTAGGAACACTGGATTCGAAGATAGTTACTACTTCCCAGTTACTTTGTTGAGTCCCTTGCTGTTACGTTGTACAACTCTGCTCTTAAACTAATCAAGCTATCTTAAAACTAGTTTCCCATCTCCAGTACCACAAGATCAGTCAACAACTCTCCTCCGCTGTTGCCTAGAAACGGTCTTCAAATTTTCACATTCAATGTATTCACATCCACTTTACATTAATTAGATTTTGAGCAAACTTACGTATCAGGAGGTGGGTGGGTAGGGGGGAAGTTAAGTGAGCAAAAAGGCTAAGCAACAATCCCTTTCTCCCATATTTGTCTACAGACATATCATAGACCTCCCTGACTTTTGATTTGCTTGAATAAACCTTTTAAGAGCTGCCTCTTACAATACATGCTTTATTCCCCTAATCATTCAATGTAAGATTATTACCACGAACAGCTCTTCTACAAAGTTTTTGTTATTTATGTAGGGATTCAGCCAGTCAGAAAGAAACTTTCTTGGTTTTGTCATCCATGATTCAGTAAAGAAAATAGCTTAGGCTCTGTTCTTCCCAAGAGCCAGCCTCTGAGTGAAGGACTTACTCTACATCCCTCTTTGTACCTACCCTTAAAACATCCCATATGTTACAGAGGATCTGTCATCACTGTACATATGTGGGGATCTGTAACACATGAGGCTATAGCATTTCTAACAGCTCTTATAGTGAATCTTTTCTCTGAGCTGTCAGCTAGGTACTATCCCCAAAGACGTTTGCTTTTCTTGGAATTCTGCTAGAGAAATCTTGATCTGCGGAACTGACCCTGGGTGGGTTGCCCGTGGGTTTCCAACAGCATCCCTATAAATTGTTCTTCAGAAAAAAAAGTATAAACATTTGATCTCTCTTGTTAAGGTGAAAGGATCTCATATGAAACAGATTTCTTCTGTAATCAACATAGAGGCATTAAAAAGTAGGTTGTCTCAAAAAAAAAGTTCAGATTGAACTCTATCAAAAGGTGTCATGGTGAACCTGTCACCCTCTCTTTACTGGCCTCTTTGGGCTCTGTGTTACAACTCTGATGTGAAAGTAAGTTAAAAACCAGATCCAGATCCAGATCCTTACTGGACCTCCTCAACTGCTCAACAGCAGAGGAGCAGTCAGTTAAACCATGTACTCGCAGAAGCTTCTGCAAGTAAGTATCACCTTGAAAGAAGCTCCCAGGACTAAGGAATTCTCATTGTTTTAATCTAAATTCTGTCAGAATGGCAATTAAGGATACTAGTATCCAGCATTTTGAGAAAAGAAAGAGTCAGGAAAACACGGATTTCAAAGCATTCTTTGAAATACTATCAAAGTTTTCTGTTCAGTTATCAATTTCCATTACTCAATGTTCTATGTAGAACACTACATTCTTTGCCAAGCAATAAAATCTCAATGTTAAGGAAAGCAGGACGTTAGTGCTTTAAATGATAAGGTGATGTAGAATAACATGATTTACATTAGCAATCATTTAAATTGTTGAATCGGAAGAAACAAGCCCCAATACAACTAAACAATTTTAAAATCATCATACCTTCTATCACTTTTATCTGGAATCCATTTGCTACGACCCTCGGATCTGACAAATAAGCTGATCCATTGAAACTCTGGTAATCCTTCTGCATTTTACAAAGGGCAGCCATATACTGAAATCCACCAATAAGACTGGAAGAAGAAAAACCCCAAACAAAACACAAAATCCTTAATGTGAAAATTAAAACTGTGAGAAAAATACAGACGAAAGTAGTAAGTGATGAGATCAAGATTTAAAAAAAATAATTATCACATGATACTTGAAATAACATACAAATTTTTGCTCAATTGTACTATACCTGTCTGTTAACACAATTGGCTTGTCCAGTTTCTCTACTGGAAGCTTATGATTCATCAGTAATCTTTTACATAGCAGAGCTTCTTCCAATCTATATGGATTCAGCAACATTAGCTTTTTTTCAGTAGCAAATATCCAGACATCAGCAAAACTCTGACGACGGATCAGGAAAAGCTCGTGTTCATCTGAATCCTTTTTCTCCTGTCTCTGATGTCTATAGGAACTCAGAGAAAAAGGCACTGTTGCAATTTTCATAGGCTGTTCAGGTTTCTGCTTCTTTTCAGTCTGAGCATGAAATATCTTGTCAAGCTTCTGCTGGTTGGACGGGGAAGTCTTCAGCTTAGGTTTCTGTTTTTCTGCCTCCTTTGTTGGTCGTTGCACTGTCTGTCCCATAGCTTTCTTGACCTCTCTGTTGTAGCGTTCCAGGTCTTGAGCAGCTTTTATTTCATAACTTAAAAGAGAAAACAAACCAGTAGCATAATCGGATAAAAAAAAGCAAACCCCAACTCTTAACATAATAAAACAAAAAGCAAGGTAACCATATCAACAGACAGCTCCTGTGGTTCATCCAAGTAGCCACATTGATATGCTTTCCACTATGACAGAAATGGAAGGACATTGGGGACCGTACCTGTATTGCATTACCCTTTGAAGATGATGGGCTGGAAATTTTCCTTCATCATGACAAAACCTGAATTACTGAAGGGGGCTGCATCACACAAAGGGCTATAGCAAGTTGCTTTTGACCTCAGTCCCAAAACCTATGTTTAACCCTAATTCGCAATCTGATACATAGTTTTGGAAGTTTCATCACAGGCACATCCAGCCCAACTCACAAAGTCATTTAGGCTTCTAGAGCTCTACAGACTTCAAGGGGAGTCCATGCGGTTAGGTAAGAGTTTGGAGCCTAAATAATTTCCTAAGCCTAAGGCTTTACTTTATATAAAGAAGTACATTTGATTTCAAATGGCCTAAAATTAGCCACATGAATAAAAAGCACGAGAATACAGACTAGATCCGATTATCACAGAATTCTGTAACTAATAAACTTACAGATTTTTCAGAAAGTATTCAATAACAAATTACTCCTAAATGCTGTTAAAACATTACTACATACTAAATCTCTACAACCTGAATGGATTCTTAATGAGTTTACAAATGTCGGGAAGATAGCTAAACTTCTATAGATGCCAGGTTTATACTTGCCTACTGCATACGAATCTTTCTTTTTTCAAGGCCAAAGGAATGACTTGCTGAACTCCGTCTGTTTGCCCTTACTTGATATTCTGAATTCTAGCAGGTAATTCAAACTGTTCCAATCTTCAATAAAAAGAAGTTGTACTATCATATATAAGTATTGGAAAATAAGTATTTTAGCTGGTCATATTTATTTATTGCTACTTGCTGGAACAGTTTGATTCAATTATGTGTATGCATGGTGGAAAATTAAGGTCAACAGAAGGGTCACCATTTGCAATTAATTATGATGTGCTAGCATTCACATATGTTACCAATATTTAGTTAACTAAAAAAATCAGCTTAAGTAGTTTCTTGCAATAAATCATGTCCTAGAAAATATGGAGTAAATGTTAAGATAAAAAACATCTGCTCCTTTTAAAATGAATGGATGAAGTCACTTGAGCACAGATTTTTTTTATCCCAAATACATTTATAGCTTTGACCAGATCAATAAATACTTTGTTTTGAATAGATCCAATTGTAATGCAGAATATTTAACTGTAAGAGAGCTGAGCTTTCAGTGACATATTGATACTCCAAAACAAAGCACTTCCAAAGAAAGCCCAACTTGCCTGTCATTTTAGGTTACCATCAGAAAAACTCTAGCCTTACAAGCTTTGATTGTAAGGGTCTGGCAAATCCATAGACATCACTGTCAGTGATTTGCTCAGAGTCAAAACCAACAGGTTTATAAACTATGAGGGAACACCTTTGCCTTTCCAAAAATCCTTCCACAGAGGCAAGTATAATCAACAAGTGCTACAAGAACAGTTTCTTCTCTGCTTTGTGAATCAAGACTGCAAATTTAGGATCCTTTCCTGAAGTTCCAAAACCTAAAGCCAAGGAAATTTGCAAAACTGGGTGCAAGGAGGTAAGTGGAAGACTAGAATGAATCTAGTTTCAAAGGCAGCTTTGGTTTAACTAGAAAAATGGATCCACAATGTATTATTTTCCTCTTGCATCTGAAATGCTAATGAAATATTTAGTATGTTAAAAAAAAAAAACAACCACCCTTTTAATATAAGGTCTCTCAGACCTTTTAAGACAAGTAATCTGAATTTGACTATTTGGAGAAAACTTGGACTGGAAATGGCCACTTATGTAGATTCATACATGTCCAGAATAGAGCGGCATCCCATTATGAATGTAATGTCTCAGCATCAGCCTCTTCACATAAAGAAACCAAATCAGCTCAAACTATCACCACAAGTAAGTATTACACTCTACTTCTGTTTCTTTCCTTTGTGAAAAGCAAAATAAAAAAAGTCTTTAATTGCCTGTTTCAGTTTTTCAGTCTTCTTCCAAAATGCATATGTTTCAGGTGACTAGCACTATTTCCCAGGAGTGGACAATATGGACCTATTATTATCAAGCATTGAAACGGGCTGCCCAGGGAAGTGGTCGAGTCACCATCCCGGGAGGTATTTAAAAGACGTAGGACTTAGGGACATAGTTCAGTAGTAGATTTGATAGTGTTAGGTTTATGTGGACTCTATGATCTTAAAGATCTTTTGTAACCTAAATGATTCTATGATTCTGTTATGTCTGAACAGATGCTGGGGACAAGCAACAGTATGGAATGATTGATACCAATTATTAATAACATTATTCATGATTAATATCTGGCAGTACATGGTAGAGATATGATGGATGGCCAATGACCAGATGGTACCATCAAATGACCTCCGTCCAAAGGAAAGAGAACATGTTAACTAAAAGTTTAAAATACAGTAAAAAATAATTTTTCTGAAATTGCTAAAGAAGCATGTTTACCCCAGTGTGAAAGAGATGCAAATAATGCATACGCACACACACAAGCCAGGAGATGCATGGAAAGTTTATCAGGCAATAAAAGACTACCACGTATGATCTAGTTACTACTGGTTACACTAATGACCATCTATGTGCACGCTCTTACCTGTCAACAGACAGCAAAGGCCACACTACCTGAAATAATGTTTCTCCCAAGGTACAAATATAGTCATGAAGAATTGCTGTAGAGTGCTGACAAGGTAATTTGTTAGCCCTGTGATAATGTATGTGTAGTTCCAAACCTTTCCTACACCTTCAGGATAACTACTACTGTCATGGCACTTGGAGGCATTTGTCCCATCCCTACCTGAGCCTGATATGCAAGAAATAATAAGGCCAGAAACACACACAAGCTGTATTAAGGAAAAGCCGAGTGAGTGCAAGAAATTAAATCCTGGCTTTACAGAACAGGGGGATATGTGATGCTGCCAACATGGACATGCATGGAAGCTTTCCTCTTCTATTATAATCTAAAGACCATAACATTTTACATTCCGGTTGAGTAATAAATGCTGGCTTGTTTTGAAAAGGCTATCCTATGTCACTATGAGACATCTGTTGGTTGTACCGCTCCCAAAAGGGATTTAAACTCATTTAGACCTGCTGGAGGAGCCACAGAGAGAAACAGAGATGCTGAAGCCAAGCACAACCATTGTAACATAAACACGTGACTTTATCACAGAAGGATGGAGGAAAAGCCGTGTCTTGCCAGCAAGGTTGTATGAAGTTGGAGGTATAGTGTGCTCAGTAGAACTGCAGCACTTCGGCTTCCCTGTTGTATATACATTTGTTGTTACCTCTAGGTGGCCCAATTTATCCAGAGTATCTGGTAGGCAAGGCTTATGTTCTCTGCCAGACATACAACAGTTCTTCTGGATTGTTGCATTGGAGGAAAAGATGTCCGTGTATCTCTTCCTATTTGTTATTTTCTGAGGCAATTTTAAAAGATTAAAAGTGGCAAAGGGGTATACAAAAGCTGAAATGTATGGATACAACTAGTGGTAAATTTTTCATTCACTTCAACATCCACTGGATCATACTGCATTCATTCCTACATATAAGGAAAACTTCATTACCAGAGAGGTCTCCTTCCTGAACTAATACAAAGTTAATCTGTAGGCACACTTTTAAACATAACAGTTGTACCAGGAAAGCAACCATGAAATCTCAAAAGCTAAAGCAGAGCAAATTAAAATTTTCTAAAACAGCTGGCAGAACCTTTTGTTTCATTTCATTAAAAGCATGAATATAATTGGAGTAGATTTCTACTATTACATTAATATTTCTGCTAATGCAGAGATGGATAAAACACTTTCTCACATGTATGGTTTTGTCATCATGGCATGTTGCTTAGTGAGCTTTAAATCAGGTAAATCAAAAGCTAGATAAAAAGGTTTTACATAACTCTTGATATAGCTGCTATTCAGAACAATGCAGATGTTTTCAAAGTCAAGAAAAAACCCAGATATATTAACAGTAATTCAACAGGTATAGCTTCTCTTTCTTACCACTCTCCTAACTGAACCTCTCAGCAGTGTTAAAATTACACTGGTTTGGCTAGTATAATTTCCTTTGCAGTGGTTGGTCTTAATTTCCTCTCCTTGCTGCCATAACATGAAGAAAACACATTTTCACAACACTTCCAATGACTTTGTTCTTCAGAAACAAAATTTCATTTCCCAAACTTTCTGCTACAAATGACGATATGCATTCAAATCATTACATGTAAAACTATTGAAGAACTACTTCTATTTTCCTCATTTGTGTGATGCCCTACAATGTCTTATGTTTTATAAAAGTACAAAAAAAAAAATGGATGGTTTTCTGTTTCTTTTTTAAACTGTCTTAGAATCTCTCAAAAATCTGTTATTCTATTTCATCTTTTAGGATAATGTAAATTCCACATAAAGGAAAACATATACCTAAATTTTAACTAATCCAACCCCTGCCCCAAATTAGACTAAAAAATTTCCCTTACTTGCAGATGGATTTCAAAAACTCAGTGACAATTTGTTTTAGAAAAATATGGAATTTAGCTATTCAGAATGTAATCTAAAAAGAGATTCGGTTTTGATTGAAACAGATTAAAATTCAAACTGTACTATACTCTCCGAACCAGCACTGGAATAGCTGTTTAGGGGAAAAAGAAATTCCTAGTGTCATTTGACTGGGTTTTATAAATACAATTCTGAGGTAGCCTGGGTTGGGATATGTACTAAATTTAGAGGAAAGGAGTCTACCAAATGTTCGAGTACTAAAGATCCTGGAAGAGAATTCTCGCTTTGTAGCAATAGAAAAGAACTGCTGGTTGGAAAAAAGCTCCGGAGGAACTATACGGTGCCTCATCCATCACCACGCTGGTTTTCATTGACAGTGCATCAGGAATCGCAATAAACAGGCAGCCATTAGAAAACAGAAGGTTGTAGGATTCAAACAGTGAATGTTTGAATTCATGCCTGTTACCACTAAATAACAATTCAGCAAAACTGTTCCTACCTAACTGCTGCATGGCACACTGGCAAAACGAGTATCTCAAATCAGCAGTGCACGTATGCACACAGCAAAAGATGACAAGTGACATTATCGATGATGATCTTGAAAAGCCAAAAATAATTTTCTGTTCTATTTTTTCATAAATAACTGAGAGGTTAATTTTTTTTTTAAATTCACTACATGTGTCTCATTGGTAACTACCAGATTCAGAAGCAAGACAGCCTGAAAACTTACTTTTTTTTTTCCTCTTCATTCAAATTCTTCCACTGCTCATCAATTTTCAGCAGGATTTCCTCCATGCTGGTCTTTGGATTATCAGTTATCAACTTTGGACGACATTCTTGAGTGAAAAATCCAATTGCAGACTTTGGTTTCTTTATTATTCTACTACTAATTAAGTCATAAGCTGTCACATGTCCGAATTTATCGCTTATCACATTTCTTTTCTTTATGCTTTGATTTGAGATTTGTGGATCATTGTTTTGTTCACCTTTATGTTCATTTTGCTTATTAATTGCTCCTCCAACTTCAGGAATCAAAATCTTAACAGGTTCCAGGGTGTCTCCCAGGTGGTTTTTAAATCCACTTCCCATACTCCAATTATCAGCAGAGATTTCAGGTAAGTCTTTAGGGACTAAGGCTCCCTCATTTTTTTCTATTTCATCAATATTATCAGAACTCAAAAGATGCTCATCGGCTTTTCTAGACTTGGAGTCCACAGGAACACTGTTACTTTGAATATCGGTCGTATCCTGTCCATTCCTTTCCTTCTCACACAATAAATTTAAGGAACTGTTTGGAAAGGCATCACTCTTAGAAACCTCTTTTTTGTCCAGGCAACTACGTACATTATCACCACAAAATGTCTGATGATTTAAGCAGATCTCTCTGTTTTTTTCTGCTTGACAGTTTTGCGTATCGCTGCTGAATGAAAGGAATGAAGTATGAGCATGTAGATCATCGTTTCCAGATGGTCCCATTTCATTAACAACCACATCTGTTTGTTCTGTTCTATGAACAAACATGTCTTCTGAGGTAACATCTGTTTTATTACTTTCACCAGGGACTGTAGCAGGTAGTGGCCCATATAGTGATTTCAACACATTTTCAACAGCAAGTAAGACAGATTCCTGGGAAAAAAAAAAAACAACAAAACTAAACAGAAAAGCCACACACACAAGCACACTTGAAAATGTAACTGACAGATATTGAGAATATAGAACAATAAGCAAAGTGATCTTATTCAGAATATTTTTCAGACAGATCTGAACAGATGACTGTTGCATTTCAGTTGTTCACACATGCTTAAAAACACTCTGAACTGGACACCTTTAGCCTCAAATATTTTGTGATAGGTATTCTGCTTCACTGGCTTACTCTGATATCACAAAACCGCTTAACTGCTTTCTTTTTAACAGGGTATTGACTGCTTAAACAAGTATCAGGTAAAACTATTCCCACCTAATACAGAGTTAGAAGCTTATAGTCAAGACAAATGCACCAACAACTTCCCATTTCATGTTAGCATGTTTGTACAGGTGTTTTTATGGTGCATGCTTCCAAGACAGCTTTGCACCAAATGATGGAAATGAAAGAAAAAAGAAAAAACCTCACAATATAAAAAAGAAAAAACAACTCTTTTTCTAACGCCAAAGGAAAGTTTTGAACTAGACCAAATGTGAGAATACAGTGTTAATTTTCATAGGAGTGACCCTTAACAGGCAATACATTTACAAGATTAACGTAGACCAATACAAAAATTTCCAGTGAAGAAGAGGATTAACATACTGGTGTGACTACCTATGTTCGCTTTGAATAACCAACTGACCTATGTAGCCTCCTTAATTTCTGTGGCACTGTTTTTCATATTAATTGCTAATAAGTGAAAGTGACTTTATAGAAATTTATCACTACACAGCCTCTAAAACACAGGCATATATGGTCTAAATTTGAGGTCTTGACAGTATGAACAGGATATCCTGAAACCTAAGTGATGTCAACAATAATCTATACAAATAATGCCAAAATATTGCTTTGACTAGAAATCAACTCTCCCCCCTGCCCCCAACCACCTTAACGTATGTGGCGTTTAAAAAGTGGTTACTTAGTGTAATTATGAAGTTCAGCATGAGATTTATGTAGGGACACACACCATAATTTCATGTAGCTTCTCTCACTATAAAGACATCTGAAAACAAAGTGATACACATCTATCTAACAGTGTGAAAATTATCTTTGAAATCAACTGGGAAATTAATTTTGAATAATCCTCCACTTAGCCTGTTCAATCCTTTTCAAACAAAACAGTTCTGTGATAAAGGCAACCTATCATGTAAATAAAAAAATAAAGAGATTAAAACCTTAGTTACCTTATAATGCAGTAAAACTTGAGTTTTATCAGGTGTTAAATTCACATCCACAGCAGAGGCAGGTAGAGTAATATTCAAAAAGAAAACAGGATATAAACGAGTACAGTCCTTGTGCGCCACCAGACTGTAGTACTGTCGAATTAACTACAGATTGATATAATAAAGAGATGTCAGTAAAGGCGATAAAATAGACACAAAGCCATAGAAACGAAATTGGACACTATAAAAGCATAAATGGTTTGCTGGGGTTTTTTTGAAGTTAGAGGAATGCTAAAAAGGTCCTTGTGGATATACCTGTATTCTGGCAGTTATTGGTGGTTTCCACATCTTCACAGATAAATTAAAAAAAAAAAAAAAGGCGACCGAATGCATTGATCACACTTGGAAGAAGAGATGATATGCCTAAATTGGACCACAACTCCAATACTTATCCTCAATCAACACAAATACTATTATTTGTTTGTTTTTTAAAGAAAATCTACTTATATAGCATGCAACTACACCGTTGTCTCTTTCAGCCAAACTAAAGTCCGTTTAAGAATGCGGCACTTGCACCACAGACCTGCCCTTTTCCCAGAACAGGATTAATTTGTTTCTTTTATTAACCCAATTATAAATTTACAGCTTTTCTCAAACTTTGCTTGCACTTACTATTTTCTCTATAATCCTACAAAATGAATTAGTTGTTTCAGAATTTTGGTCTCATTAACTAGAAGGATCAAATGAAGATCCTTGCATTTCCCTCTAGTATCTAGGATCCTTCAGCAGACATACATACTAGAGAAAAGAATACGTTAATGCAACAAAAAAAAAATATAGAAAGCATAAAAAATTGAAGAGCCGCTGCAGATTAAATTTTAATTTTTAAATTAATTTTTAATTGTTAAATATTGTTTAAATGACATTAAACTTATTTAAATATTTTCAAGTTATTTTAACCTTAATAGTCCCACAGTCTGTCCTCAGCTGGCACTGAACTGTGGTAATAAGAGGTCCACCAGCAATTCTTCCCCATACATAGCATGGAGATAAAAGTTATTGATCTATAGGTTGTCTTCCAAACCCATCAAAATGTATTCTTACAGATGTATTGTTATCCTCACCTGGCCAAAAAACCAAACAATTAAGAAACCGGACAAAAAAAAACCCCAACAAACACCGCAGTGGAAAACTATCACTTGCACTACTACAAGAACAGCCCTAAATGAAGGGCAATGTATTTTTACTTGGTATGACAGCACTCTGAATCCCACCTTGAATCTAGGCCTCCATGCTCTGGTTAAAGAGCTGTCTCTGTCATGGGATTCCAGCTGAGCTTTGAACTCCTGGAAGAACCAGGCACATAAAACACTGCATAGAGATGATGGATTAGCCTTACTTGGTATTTAATGTACCAACACTAGTTCAGGGTTTACATCTACAAAACTTTACTTGCAACTGAAAACTACTTAATTGTCTCCACTTTAAAACCTACACGTACACTTTGGCATGACCGTGATTTTCTTTTCTGGGGGGGGCAAGGATTAGGACAGCAAGGCTGCTCCAAGTGAGGTACTGCAAGGTTCAGTAGTGTGAGAAACCCAAGAGTATCAAATTCTGCCTACACAATGCCTAGCTGTAGCCAATGCTGCTGCACTATCACTTTCATTTTTATCCAATACATACACAAATTTAAAGGGAAAGTACGCGTATTTGCTTGATAAGCCCACAGCAAGAAGTGGACAAAATCAAAACTTGATTTTCAGAAGAATTATCTTACAAGAAACTACATAAAGTTCCCTCAGGTGTACTTCTGCAGGCTATACAAATAAAATCAACTATTCTGGTCTCTTGCATAGAGTATCTGACATTACATTTATTTAAACAGCCATAAATGTAACCTCCAGCTCTGTGGTCGTGACTGCAGCAAATGGAATAGAACTGAGGCACCAGGAGCATCAGACTTGTGGAAGAGGTTTCTGTTGGAAATGCTAGTATCTTCACCTGTAATACTCTAGTTATTTTATGTGGGGGAAAAGGTTGTAGATTGCACAGGCATCTCTGTCCTCAAAGAAGTTGCATTTCTATTCCTTGAATAAAAAGCTACAGGATGTTACCTTCAGTATTTCCTTCTGATGAACTGGACGATTATTTATAAAAATGAAACTCCTTTCTGAACTTGAAAGGCTTGTCAAAGAACTGTCTGACTCAGCTTTTGGGAGAAAGCCAGAAAGATTTATCTGCAATGATAAAACAAATACAGCAGAAAAGTCTTTTAAAGAGAACACCAAGAAATTTTTTTTAGAGGTGAGATATTAAAATGAAATTGCACAGGAGTCCAAGTCATTCAAATGCATGCATTTCTCTTTGAAAGTTACGATACAAAAAAAAAGAAAAGCACTTAAAGGAAAAAAAAAAAAGGGACGGATGGGTTTGTATCTATTTTATTGATAAGTTTCCCATTTGGACTGCCAGTTGCACCAGGTTGCTGTCTGCAGCCAAGGGCTGCGGAGAACAACGCCAGCCAGTTTTAGGCTTGCTGACTGTAGGGCTGCCAACTTACTCCCTGGTACAAACAAAAGGCACGCACTGCTGCCCAACCTAGTGAATTACTCCTATGGGGAAAGCCCGAAACACACAATCCCTCCCTTTATACACACAGGGCACCTTAAATAGCCTGTCATAGGGCACTTATTCAGGGCACCTAAATTTACCTACGCCACCTGTATCCAAATCATCTGACTCTCAAGAGTGCTGAGCACCCACGATTCACAGACCGCAGCAGAACCTGTGAGCACACAGCACTGCGAAGGAGCCTTGGAAAATCACACGATTCAAGTGCCTAACATTAACTCCAAGTTTTAAGATTTTGCTGTTGAGATTCTTTAGCTTAGGCTTTTTTCAGGTCAAAATGAGGCCGATGACTTGTGCTGCTTGTCCAATCACCTCCCCCTCTCCTCAACCAAGCAACTTTGAAACTGTTGGATCAATTTAAATTCAATCTGATGAAGAAGCAGAAATCCCAAAGATATTATATTTCCACAGTTTCTGTGATAACTGACAGCTGTTTGGAGAGGAGAGCCTTAAGATAATGACCTTACTGAGGAAAAGGCAATTGTAACTTTTCAAAAGCCAGGATCCATCAGCATGTAAGAACTGATGGGCTGACCAGCCCAAATACCACCCCACATATTGCCCTGCTTCCACTTGCCCAAGCTAATAGGTGAAGGAACACTGGGGCATCATGAGGATGGAGATTTTGGAGATACGGGAAAGCTTGGAGAATGTTCTGGCAACAGGGTGGATCACTGAACGCAGAAACCAGACCTTGTTAGCTTTGCTTTTGGCAGAACCACTTGTATTTACTAAAATCCAAATTATCATGCATTTGAAATGGAATTTAAAATCCCTGGGATTTGGCCTATCCTTCCCATTCATCTACGTCACTCGAGCTATCTGCTCATGTGCTCCCTTATTCCCTCTTGACCTTGTAATAAGCATTCTGTGCTAAAGCTGGAGTGTTCTGGTCAGCAACGTCGCACATAACCAAACACCAGTGGTCAAGTAAAAGAGGTGTCAAATATCTGTTGGATGATTATCAAAAAACAACATGCAGCACTTCTAGATTTTACTTTGCAGCTTTAGCACATCCTCCCTGAATGTTCCTCCTCTATGCTTCAAGCTCCTTTTCTAATTCCCAAGTATTTGTACAAGTCTTTCACTTCCAACAATGTTTTTCTATACAGACAACATTAAAGCAAAACTGAAAGTCTCTAAATAACTCATTTAAGAAGTTGGCAGATTTAGAAATGGCTGACTGCTGTTACTATTTAAAGCCATGTAGAATTTCAGTATGCTCATTAAAAGTTAGCAACAATTTCTAAAACTAGTCAATTACTAGAATTTTCATATAGGAAAGCATATGAAGTATAAAGACAAAATTACAGAGACTGGAAGACATTACAGAACTTTTGCTTTTAAATTAAATCAACTGTTTTCAAAATTAATACTTCAATAAAAAAACCCCAACTTATATACATATTAAAATAGATCTGCGCTGAGTGGACAGTAGAATGTCTTTCTTAACTACTTCTCTTTTTCCCAGTGGCATGTGTACCTGCTAAACTTAACCTCCACAGAAAAAGAAGAGACTAGGAAAATTTCCTGTGTGAAAGTTTTCAGCCAAAATAGATCCATCCATTTACAAGACTGGGGATGTGAAAAGCATAGATGTTGTTTTGTACGTGTAAAAAGTTGTGTCAAATCTTTATTTTCTTAGTTTTCCTTCTATTTTACAAGTAGCTCCTGACTTTGCATGCTTTGGAGTCAGCTTGAAATGTGTTCTCGTTTCATTCAGTGTTCATAATGGAGATGTTCTGAAGAAGGCCAGTCTTTAAAACTGCTGGATCAGTTGTCACAGAAGTTTTAACTCTGCAGTTAGTAAGGAACAGCTTACAGAAAGCTGTTTATAGCAAGATTAATTTTGTCTTCAGAATAGACTTTGCAGCAAAGGAGTATGAAGCTACACAATGAACAAGTAGGAAAGGAAAAGAATTAAAGAGCTGCCCTCTGGTCTGTGTACCGAATCTGGGCATCAACCTAACAGGAAAGAAAAAAGCAGCATATGCCTTGTCATCAAATACCTATCCCAATACCTGCACACATGGGAGAAAGAAAGGGTTACACAGGCAACCTTAATTCTGTCATTTCATAGTGTTTGGCTGCTTAATTTAGAAATATCCATGGTTTCTGAATGTAGATTTGTGCATAAGCAATATGCATGGATCACTAATACACCTATAAATGATGCACATGGTATTTTACACACTATTTAGAGACAGAGAGAGAGATGGAATGTTCCCCAACTTCTATTCAAGGAATATGGATGCCTCATGATATAGCAGAGAGGTAATGTGAGAACTTGAGTGCCTCCTTCAAGCTAGTCCCTTCTAAATACCCCCATGTCTCTTCCCTTTGGAGCACCCTGCACTTGCCCTGTGGGGCACATCCAACCTGCATTCAGGTAAGAATGACTCTGGATGTTCCGTTCAGACATAAGCAACTAAAACTTTGTAAACTACAACAAGCAACTTTGCTTTTTTCCCCTCATTTCCCTGCATATGTATACTACAACTATTCTGACAAACTCAAGATTTAAGTCTGAATAATGCTATTAAACTTTAATACACACACATATATATTCAGACTAATAAATGGATGCAGCATTGTAAGTTGTGTTTAATCGCCACTGTGACTTTACAGATGGTGATTCATCTCATCTATGTGACTGGTCAAGATTTATTACTATAAGATACGGGAAAATGCAACTTTGAATGATCAGCAGTAGCAAGACTCCCCTTTGTAAGAATGTCTCCAACAAAAATGGAAGCAGAGTAAAAAATTTTTTGAAAATATTAGACAAAGGAGAATATAATGGGGAATTCCCTGAATTTCAACAGGGGTAAAGAAAGCCAAGTGCACTGAATTTTTTGAAAACTAATTAATATTTCCTTGAAATTCATGTTTAGTGGAAATTGTGCATAACTTGCCTCCTAAGTATGCGGGGGTTTTGCTGGTCATGTGCCCCTCACTGAAACTGAGGGAATATTCTTTAGACTATAAGGCTAAGAGGCCATCAGGATGAGAACGATAGAAATGCTTAGATATTAATCAGAGCACAACCTGCCTGTGGGCCAGGAATCCCAACTTAGACAGCTCTGAGCAATCAGCAATTCTGCATTTGTCATCACAACTGTTTTTACTGCCATTTGATCAGTGCCACATGAGTCCTGACTAGATGATTCTTGGAGTGGATTTTCAATCACCAAACCAATTAATTTTACAGAGGACAGTAATAGAATCAAATGCATTAATCGGATGTCAATCTGGAGGTAACAGTCTCTTTTTCGAAGTCTCCTTCTTATTGAATATTGATTTAGCTCTCTTTATGGACACACTTTAAGTGGATTTGGGAGAAGGAAGTTTAAACTCACCTCAGGATCTTCACAACAGTGTTGAAAAGGTACCATACTGCCCATAACGGCTGTTCCCAGAACTGACATACAGGCCATTTTGTGATCTGACACCCTGGTCTTCTGCCAAATAACTGCCTGAAACAAATGGCACAGAGTCAAATTTTTGACATTATATTTGTTGAACTCAAGTCATGTCTATGAACATGCATATGCAACTGCACACATACTGTATATGTAACATTCTGTACCTTGACCCTCTTACATTCACAACTTTCAGTGTTAACACACACGATGTGGTACTTTTTGGCATGTCTTCCCGTACTGTATTACTTATTTAGACTCGTAGAGATTGGAAAATTAAGCAAAGCTTGTATTTATGGATATTACATGGTTAATCTGGACTTCCGCACCTGAAACAATTCTTAAAACCTAATAAATAAAAATACTACTTCCCCTCTTAGATATATAGCAGTAGGCTTTGTGTTTTTACCAAGCACATAAATTGAGGGTTTATGACTGTCTCTGGGACAGTGCTCAACATTTGAAGGTGGGCACCACAATGCTTATGGTACTTAAGAGATAGGCCATTTTGGTAGACAACAGGCTATTAGACGACCATTCATAGCTCTCATCTGGACATCTCCAGGTCTATGACAAGGCTGCTACTTAGAAAGGAAAGCAGTTGTTTGTCTAATGAAAACTTTGTAGAAGTTAAAAGGATATCTGCTCTGTTATCTACATATCTTGCAATACTATTGCAAAGATTTAATTCATATAGTAAGGCAGTATGAATTGCAACTTGCATCAGAAGTTACCTGTCAAGTACACTTACATATACAGAAAGTATTAGCTACTTTGGCAGGTGAAATTTTGTCTCTCACTAATGAGAAGTCCTATACTAAACAGCCACAAATTTAACTCTGAATCTGCTGACTTTTATTGCTATGTATCAACAACAACAACAAAGTTTTGCTTACTTGGCTTTCTGCTTCTAGGCAACCGAGACTGCTAGATTCAGATCCACTTTATATCTATTTCTGTCACTGTTAGCTGACTGGGTGTATTTCAATGTGCAACATTCAAGGCACAAAAGGAAAAAAAATGTAGCAAGTGGCACTTTAAATCTGGTGTTTCAAATAGGTGCTAGGTGTCCAATAAATTCAAAATGAGTTCACAGTATTCTGGTACAGGATGTTATGTGAAAGCATGGTGAGTGAGCAAAGAATACACATGCACCCATCTCAAGAAATGCAATACATAGCCTTAAAATTCCACCTGTCCAGTAGGATATTTGCTGGCCTTGAGGGGTGAATTCCACAGAAGAACACAGTGCTCCTGTAAAATGATATCCTCTTCCTACAGGACAGGTGGAATTGTAAAGCTTTGAGGCTGTTGAGCCTAAAACTATTCCCCAAATCTTTAATTTTCCACTTCCATGTCCACTCTGCAGCATTTGTGAAGTGGGGCTTTTTAGTCCTGCCTGAATCTAACTCACCTCCCAGACACCAGCCTGACAGCCCTTTGCACATGCTGGATCTCAGCTCATTCACCCCACAGCAAGTGTGAACTCCTAAAACATAAAGGACAATCTACGCCAGGGAGGGCAGCGAACACAAAAAGGGGAGAAGAAGAAATGAGCCAGCAGAGCCACGGGCCGGGTGTCCACAGATCTGGCAGGGAGAGCCCCCACCGTGCTTCGGCAGCAGGCAGCGGCAAAGGACAGCCCGGGGCTGCCCAAAGCATGCTGCCTCTCAGCCTCTCTCCTCTACACCTGCTATAAATCTCCTCAAAGACATTTTGGACAGATGAAAGAATTTGTCCTCTTCCTTAGAGCTCCGCTTATAAAACATATCCTGTACTGCTTCTATTTTAAAATTCATTACTTAAAATGGAAACACAAAGTGCCAAGCAATATTTTCTTTACTGGATATATTTTAAATTAAATGCATGTGACCAAACTGAGAAAGGCACTTGTTACATGACTAATATAAACATCACGCTGTTTATTTTAGGTTATACTAGTGTGATGCCACAGGTACAGATATAAATCTTAGCTGCTGATTAATGCAAGGTTATTGCACTGCTTGACCTGCTGAATGGCTGATACTCAGGACTGTGAAAAGATCACTTCAGTAAGGTGGTTTTAAGAAAGCTGTGGAAATGAGAACTTATTAAATACAAACTTGCTAAAAGTAGATACTGTTAATAAGTTCAGGGCATATTTTTAACTAGTCATGTATTTATTAGATATTAATACTCAGAACTATAGATAAAATTTTAGGAACTATTTACCACTGTAGGTTAAATTAAAGCCTACATACTAAAGAGGCCAGGCAACCCCTAAATTTACACACTACATAAAGACAGAATAGATTGTGTGTTCATTTTTAGCCCTGACTGAACACTATGGAGCAACAACATAGGAATAGCTGGTAATTTAAAGGAAATTATTTTTCTAGACTCTCCAGATGTATCAACAGGTACTAAAAAATCCACAAAGAAACAACGCTGGTTCCACTTATTTTACAAAGTGCATGTTTCCATGAGGTTCCTGCAATACCCTATTTTTTTAACCTTGCTTATACCCTTTAGTTTAGCTAAAAATACACACCCACACACACCCCCCATATTTTTTTTCTAGGTCATATAAAGCGGGTGTCCGTGATGAGCCAAGGAAGAATCTGACTCTAGTCAGTATGATGACACTGCAGAAACAGCCTACTCAAAGATATATTATTACATATGGCCCATCTTAGGTTTTGCTAGACCTAGCCAAATATATCCCACCTCCCTGTTTCATTGAAAGGGATTACACGATCTAGACCTTACAAAATGTCATAACATATATAAAATCTATCGCACATATGCAGAAGATAAGTGTGTGTACACGTGTGTTTTCCACCCCCATCCAGCCCTAGGATATATGCATACTTTTTTTGGAGGATGACAACATACATGCATACATCGAGCAGGTACCTCTGTTAATTCAGGATGCATACACATAGCCCAGGAAGATTCCTTGAAAAATGTGTAAGGAGCAGAGAAAGAGTATGTCACCTCTTCCCTGTGGGGACCCTGGTATATGGCACTAAGGAGAACAAGATCTGCTCATTATTTGTCTCCTCAAAGGCACCAAGGAAGGACAGAGAAAAAATGCAGCCACTCTTTGTCCCTAACTATCCTTCATGTTTTAGAACTTCTACCAGCAGCCACAAGGATTTGCAATCACAGAAAAAAGAAAAATCTCAGTTAGAGCTGGGGACTGGATGCTGTTGCTGACTGTGGCTACGTCAGTGCAACTATGATTCTACAAGTTAAACAGATTCATCCCATTTACCTTACTACTACATAATGGCAGTAACTTAACCAAGTGGACTTCTACTACCCAGAAACTACCTAATTTTTTTATTTATTTTTGTGACAATCATTGTGTTATTTATCCTGTAATAAAGTTTGAGGGTGTAAAAGTCTAGCAGAGCAAGCACTGTACATGAATTGTAGGTTGGTAGCCTGAGTTAGCTCTGTAAGAGAGAACTGTATTTCACAGTCTCTCTAATTTTGTTTTACATGCTTCAAAAACCTTGTCACCCTGGCATCTGAGATGTCACTGCAGATAGTTAACTCTTTGGGCCAGTACGTTCCTTAGCTTTCCCAACTTAAAACTTAGGCTCCAACAAAACTGAAAACATCACTGCCTACCTGTTAAAGAGGGCATACAAACAGGAACAAACCAGGCAATAATACCAAAAGTTTGAAATCAGCCAAAGGGAAACAAAAAGACATCACCTTGTAGAATGCATATATCCTCTTTTGCTTATGATGCACAGACACCTAGCTGCAAGAGCTGGCACATTCTCTGCAGTAGAACAAAACCTACCAGCTAAGATCAAGACGACACCAAGTTAAAGTCTTAACCACACTCTTTAAAAACCCAGCCTTGAAAAGTGTCAATGCTCTTTATCAGCTCCATGCCATAACTGGTATCTTGCTTTAACATCAATAGTAAGTTATCTCACTAAAAGAGAGCTCTTGCATAATCTTCCCTTGAAAACATAAGTCACGGCAGTTTTTTAGTTTAGTATAAAGAAAAATAATGCAGGTCTCTACATAATCATAACTATTTTCCCATATATTTTACACTTGCTCCCAAGGAATCAGTTGTCCCATCCATTTCATCAGCAACAGTGGTACAACTACCAGCAGAGGTATGCAATTGAGAAACTCAAGGAATCATTTCTCCCCTCATCAGATGCAGATGACTTACCTATCTACTCCAAGGGCATCAGCCATTACAGCTATTAAGGGGATGTGTTGAAAGACAACATTGTTCCACAGCACTGCTCACCCTACAAATTTTGACTTATTTCCTGCTCAGATTTCCCTTTTGTGATACAAGAGCACCCTCTCAATGAAAAGGCTTTCTTGAGCATCAAGCAGCAGAGAAATGCTTGGATGTGGGAGCTGGAATGTAAGTTGGGAGAGCAGCTAAGAGATATTACAAGGAGCCAAGGACCTTCAACTGGTAACACATGTCTTCAGAGACTTTCAAGAATTACAAAGGCTATAGAGTTGTAAGTTTTTTGGCTGCTTTAACTACACATATTCAACTGTGGGTAATTAAATTCCACTTCCATAGCAGAAGGAGAAAAAACCCCAAACAAACAAACCTCTAAATCAATTCAACTATTGACAAAAACCCACAGAGTTTCTAATCCTAAACTGTCATTCAGAGGATGTACACCGTTACAGTGAATTCCACTTAAATAAAAGAGGTTTAAAAGCCTTTTGTAAAATAGTGGTTAACAAACGTAACAGAGAACGTACCTAACTGTGACAAAGTGCATTGGTAAGGAAGAGGGAAAACTCCCAGGCAGCTTTGGAAACATCCTTTTTCTGCTAACCCTTCTTAAGTATACAAAGTGATTGTGAAAGCCTTGCAATAGCAAAAGGCACATCTCAGATTCTGCAGCACACACTGCATGCGTGAAACAGTAATTGTTTTGAGATTTCAGACATATACTGAGCTGTCATTTGAAAAAAGTGATGGATGAGAAACTGGAAACCTCAAGGAATTAGTAATAGGATATAAAGCATTTCACACCTAGGTCACCAGTTCAAATTCAACCAGGTTGGTAGTGACCAAAAGTAGTTACCATACGGCAGCTGTTCCCTGGCTGATGTAAATTGAGTTGAGGGTCTCAGTGCATTTCCTAGTGGACAGGTGTCCTCACAAAACCCACCATAATTAACTCTCTGTTTGGCTTTCTCAGCAAAGCCACTGAACAACGAACGGAAGTAAAAACTGACCTATGTTCCAGGTCAGCATGAAAGCACATTGGCTGCAGATTCTTAATCATTATTCCTCTTTATAGTTTAAGACACACAGATTAGGGAGGTACTTAATTTATCATCATTACATTAAACAGAGTAGCCTTTCTAATTCAAGGTGCTTATGCCCTGCTGTTTCAGCTCAATGCAGATTTCTTTCCAACATGGAGCTACAGCAGAGTTTGGAAGCACTGAGAGTGAATGCAAAGTATAAACCCATTATTAAAAATCCTAAATTTAAAATCCCATTATTAAAAATTGTAAATTTACCTTAATGCACTGTACAGGGTTTGTGTGGCAAGATTTTGATGGTGGGGGGCTATAGGGGTGGCTTCTGCTAGAAGCTTCCCCTACATCCAACAGGGCTAATGCCAGGTGGCTCCAAGACAGACCTGCTGCTGGCCCAAGGCCGAGCCCATCAGCAATGGTGGTGGCACCTCTGGGATAATGTATTTAAGAAGGGGGAAAAAAAAAACCAACCCTGTGCATTTGCAGCCAAAGAGAGGAGTGAGAATATGTGAGAGGAACAACTCCACAGACACTAAGGGCAGTGAAGAAGGAGGGGCAGGAGGTGCTCCAGGTGCTAGAGCAGAGATTCCCCTGTAGCCTGTGGTGAAGACCATGGTGAGGCAGGCTGTCCCCCTGCAGCCCATGGGGGTTAACAGTGGAGTAGATCTCCACTTGCAGCCTGGGGCCAAGGCTTCCCCATGGGAAGCCCCTGCGGAGCAGGCTCCTGGCAGGACCTGTGCCCCCGCTGGGAAGGCTGGTGACCCTGTGGAAGGGACGCATGCTGAAGCAGTTTGTGAAGACCTGCAGCCCATGGGAAGGACTCATGCTGGAGAAGTTCGTGGAGTACTGTCTGCCATGGGAGGGACCCCAGGCTGGAGCAGGGGAAGAGTGTGAGGAGACACCCCCTTGAGGAGGAAGGAGCAGCAGAGACAATGTGTGATGAACTGACCCCAACCCCCATTCCCCATCTCCCTGTGCCACTGGAGGGGAGAAGGTAGAGAAAAATTGGGCGTGAAGTTAAGCCCAGGAAGAAGGGAGGGGTGAGGGGAAGGGTTTTTTTAAGATTTGTTTTTTATTTCTCATTATCCTACTCGGATTTGATTAGTAATAAATTGAACTACTTTCCTCAAATCAGGTCTGTTTTGCCTGTGCTGGCAATTGGCAAGTGATCTCTCCCTGCCCTTACCTTGACTCATGAGCCTTTTGTTATATTTTCTCTCCCCTGTCCAGCTGAGGAGGGAAGTGATAAGAGTGGCTTTGGTGGGCATATGGCATCCAGCCAGGGTCAACCCACTACATGCACTTATGCTTGTCTCAAAAAACCCACACTTATTACAGAGGATTCAGACAAAACAAACTGGTTTTGGACTACTGGATACAGACTGTAGGTTGAGCTTATCCAACTTTGGAAATAAGAGGAGACTTACCATAAGGAAAAAAAATGAAGATGGCATCCTTTAGGTCAACACTGATCACAACCACAAAGGGTGTTCAGGGAAGAATACCACCCACAGTTATAATAATAGCTTTAAAATGGACCTCTTGCATCCAGAAGTTCTGACCCATATCTCTTTCAAGACACAAACAAGACACTGTTCTAGGCAGAACTGTGTGTGACCAAGGCTTCAAAATATTATGCATGAAAAACACTGGGGGGGGAAAAAAAAAAAAATATTCCTTTATGCATATTTTTCCTCAACAGGAACTGGAAAATTTATTGAGTCTACTTATGGCCCACCTGTGCTTTGTACAAGACATGGGACCAGTTGTGTATGGTATGACCTGCTGATAGGCACCATCTAAACCACCTGTCAGCCCTATTGTACCTGAAATCGTTAAAACAGGTATAGTTATCATCTGTCTTCTCTCATTTCAGCATTTGTGGAATAAAGGCAACTAGAACAGAATTAAAGTATTCCGTACCATCAGCCTTTCAACACACAAAGGCATTTCTTGAACATCAGTGGCTTGTGAGACTGAGTCGAGGGCTACTGGTGTTAAACAGTGAAGAGTGTGAAAACTGCTGTTCCAGGGAAGAGTCTTCACCACCCAGAGCTCATAGGTGGCTAGAACACAGCATTTCAGGCTGAAGAGTTTGACTCGGTTTAAGCGGTAGCTGACTTCGGAATGTTCTTAGCACGCCTCCAGATAATGTTAACTTTAAATAAACTTGCTGAATACTCATGTAAATTATTTCCATTTGGCTGTCTCATTATTCAATATGCTTTCAAGGAACATGGTGATGAAAGAAGAAAAATACCTCTTTCTAACATAACCATACTGGCAAGAGGATCAACATTATCAGTATTCAAAGAATGTCTTGGCAGGATAAACCTTCATAAAAAGAAGGAGCCCTAGCTAATCCAAGTTGTCAAAATAGCAATAGTACTTCAAGGGTTGATCTGCAAAGTGATTCATTATTTATTGCTAATACAAACAAAACATTCTGAGCAGAAAAAGCAGTTGAGTATTTCCTATCTCAGAAAGCCACTGATGGAGAATATACAACAAGTGAACCCTAGGATGTCTGATAAAAGGATACCTATTTTCTTACTTACTAGAAAACAACCCAAAGGCAGGAAAAGCATTGTGGTTCTTCACAGAAATCAGATGGTAATATTTTCCAAACTAACACAGATATGAAATGTGGCCCAATAACAAGAAAAATTTGAAATTTTGTTCAGAAGCACAAGACATACACCTTTAAAAAAAAAAAAAACAACATGGTGGAAATAAAACATGCGATGTATTGTGCATCCTAAAAACATAAATATATTCAACTGCTCAGTAAGAGGCCTGACTTGTCAAAGTAAGTTTCTGCTAGAATCAGTTAGGCAACCATTTTCAGATGCCTAACCTCAGATACTTCTGGGAAAGTTTCAGCCACAATAAAGCTAGGGCTACACTTTCTTCCATTTTACTTTCATTTCTTATAAAATACAGGACTTTAAAGACTTTTTTTTTTTTCCCTAATATGTACCGGGTTTGTCATTAATTTCTAAGATTTCTTTGAAATCACTTTCACTTTTTTTTACTCTTTCTACTCTTTCGACCCATCTTTCCTTGTCTCCTTCTGTAATACCTCATCTCTGCTACCTTCTTGCTCTTTTAAGCCTTGGAACCTGATCTTACTCCTGACGTGTATCTTCTTCCATTGCAACAGAAAGTATTGGCTCAGCCTCAAGAATCTGGGGTTCTAGGAACTCCTCTGAATAATTCCACATACAATTTTTTTAAACTAATATATAATCTGTGAGCTACATGAAGAATAACAACATTCTAAGTTGTTGATTCTTTGTCCTAGTACATTTCAAAAAAAATATAATAGCCACCACAAAAAAAAAAATCACAAGCAACCCTATCCAGTAGAGTATTCTAGCACAGATATATATATATCTCACTATAAGAAAAAAGACCTTCTGATCTGAATTTATAATTTTAATGACAGTAATATTTAGCATCTGGAAGAAAAAGAACTAATGAATATTCATGTTCTGTGTTATTATGGTAAAACAGATGCACGTAGACCTGCAGAAAGTTATTATGCATTGGAATTTCAGAATTTTAAATTTCTTAAAGGTATGATGCAATAGGTAACTTTTCATTTTGTAAGGAATGACAACAGCAGTAGAAACACAGGAAACTGTATTCAAATTTTTTTATAATTTTCAGACTATTTTAAAGCATTCACAAATACACAGACTACGCTTTCTGTACAATTTCTTAAGCCTTCAATTTTCCCTGCTCAGCAATAGCTACTGAGCGACCTCTTGTGTTGATACATGTCTGAGCAGTTTCTTGTTTTCTTTTTTTCTAAAAAAATGAAATTAACATAAGGCTAGCAGTGCAAAATGAAGAGCTCAAAAAATCAGCACCATCTCTGTCGTTTCAATGAATAATACTGCTCACAGATAGCATATATACTCATTTATTTACCTACTCAAATTGTGTATTGAAGAATTTAACTCTGAAGCTAATAGGATAGGTAGTCAAAACCAACATGCAATGGCTACTAGCATGCTGCTATCCATACCATTTTTGAAGTACGTATTGTGAAAAAGACAGGTGATCTACTTCTTCCACATTATTACCATTGTATTAAAAAAGCACAGAAAAAAAAAGAAAACCAAGACATTTAATAGTCTAATCAAAGGGGATGAAATCAAAATACCTTAAAAAAAAAAACCGTTTGCAACTTGTCAGAGAGCAAAACCAAACCACCAATAAAGGACAAAATTAGTTTTATTAACCAACGTTTAAGACCTGTGAGCCACTGCTAGGTAAGTCAAGGAGCTTAACACAGTCTAAGAAGTGCACATCCCTGCAATCTCTGGTTTCAAACTTTCTGCAGTCCCAATGAAATAAGACTGAAAGTAGCTACACTTTCTCAGCTTTGGAATACTAATTCTGTAGCCAGAAGCCTGGCTTTTGTTTTTCATAATATCTACACTTTGCTATTTAGAAATCCATACATAAAAATAATCAGAGCATGTTATACAACTCCACAAAATGATGGCCAATCTGTTGTCATTTCAAGAAACTACAGCATCATGCATCATTCCTACCGAAAGGGAATTGAAGTATGAATGTTTAGTTGATAGAGTAACTGATCAAAATTACTCAGTGAACAGGCCAAATAGCAAGATCAACAAACAAAATTATTTTAGAACAGAAAAAGAATTGCTGAAGGATCTTGCCATAAGATGTCACTCTCTACTTTGTGGCAACTTGCAAATTCTTCAGCGTAGCTTTTTTCTCAGAGGTGACAAAACCAGGAGTACAGCCAATAAAATTAGCTATGTTAAATTGGGTTCAGGTAAATGAGAACTGCTCAATGTGTCATTTCTGTAGTTGTGTGTGCAATTTCTGTAGCTGTGTTATGAAATTACTGTTCAGTATGCTGTGGAATCAAAGTAGCCTCCAAGCAGCCTCTGAATCTGTTCCCCCAAGTCTAAACAAAGAACTACCTCAACTAAAGCCTACTGTTATAACATACGTTACTTTTACTTACACCAATGTTGCAAATTGTTTTGAATTTTTTAGCCTTTTCAAACAAACCCATCATTATCATTAAGTTCTTGTGACTCAGAATACAGCAAGCTACCTGTATGTGCTATAGTGTCTATCCAGATACAACAGCCTAACCAAGTAAGTTTTGAGAGTTTTTTCAGTTGGCTTAGGTTAACACTTATCAGGCCCTGTGGCCTAGTGAGGTCTCACTGCTTTGTTCTGCAGACCACCACCACCATCTTTACTAATGACTAGCATGTAAAATCATTCTTGTACTACTGGCATGTAAAATAATTTTTATACTTCATATATCTAACCAGACATCTGCTGCTGGAACAGACCAAAAGGCAGACCTGAGCCTGAGTTTTAGAAGTTTAGGATCGAAATCTGTAACCATCATAAATACACATCTATGTAAGGGAAGAAAGAAGTGGAAGTTCAAAACACACCTATGGTGAAATAAAATTCCTAGGAATGAAAGATTTTATGTAAGTATTAGATGAACTGCATAAATTCATCAGAAACTGAGCCTTAAGACAGCCGATAGAGAAAAACTCGTTATTACCTTATTATGAGTAAAGGTTATCCTCACATCTGGTTTTATGATACCATATGCTGTCAGTAGATCTTGGACTTTTTTCAGTTCTTCCTTACATTTTCTATTTGTTGAGTAAAACTGCTTTCTTACAGGAAGATTCTTAAACAATTTTAGGACTGTTACTGTAGTACCTGCAAGCAGGTGACAAAAAAACCAAGTAGAAATTATACTGAAGGCATACCACTGACTGGATATTGAGGAAACTTCATTTTACTTGAAGAGACCTGTCTGTATGCTGCTGCATACCAAATAAAGCCTAGTAACAGTAAATTAGATTATAGTAGCATGAGAAGAAATATACCAGATTAGCAGTCATCCTCCCCGAAAAAGTACCTATAGACCTCAAGAGCTGTGATTCCCCTCCTTTATTTAGAGTTATGATTGCAGTATTAAGCTTTCTTTCATACACACTGACAACAGCAAGAATCAGCACTAAAGAAGGCTGAAGACTCTTAAATTAACATTCATTAGCAAAATGATTAACAGACTAGAATCTAATCAGACACATCTGGAGGCAAAGAAACATGGAGTTCGATTAAGGCCCTGCACAAGCATTTGCTTTAGGCTAGTACCTGAAGAGCCTGATACCTCTGTTCAAGGCACAGTACATAGTAAGAGGAGGAATACTCATCTACCAACACAATCACATGAATTTGTAGCCCGTAAGGATATTGCAAAGTATTAAATATGTCACAGAATTCAGTCAATCATTCAACAATTTTGACAGAAGACAAGGCAATGCAACCCACAGGCTTTCTGACTACAGACTAAATCTTTGAAAGAGTCCCTGGTTAAAATTACCTAAAATTAAGAGTTCTCCACTTCAGCTCTTTCTTCAGTATTTGCCCATTGACCAGCACTCAACAGCTTCTCTGGCTTAATGGCTCCCCATGGCCAGTTATCACCAAGGAGGAAGGGAGCTGGGTTGGCAGCCAGCTCCCCATTAGGTGTACAAGTGCTGCAGTCAGCTGGGGGCAGCTTGTAGGCACTCTATTAACAAGCAGCTGCTGTGGCTCAGCTAGGAAAAGCTGAGCCTTACAGAAGAGCTGTAACTGCTTCCTCAGGAGCACATCCTTGTCACAAGGAAAGAGCAAACCACTTCTCTTCTGGGAATACACACCAGCCACAGTGTGAATGTGAGGACACAGTGTGGTCTTCTAATGGTCCTCACTGAGCAACACTTAGCTGAGCAGAGCACAAAGTAGAACAGATGCCACTCCAAATCTACACCATGTCTGAACCACCAAGCCACCTCTGAGGTGAGGGCAACCTTTCATCTTCCACAAAGACACGCAGAAGGATTTCTAGTGACATACCCTTCCTGCAGGTTAGAAAGACCTGTTACTTTGCCTGATCCTACAGCTATGCTGCTTCCAGCAACTCCATCATATAGCAGCAGGGCAACTCTTCCTCCTTTAAGCAAGGATTTTGCTTTGCAGAGAAACATTATTTTGATCCCGAACAAATCTTCCATATACTTATATAATGCCTGCCCGGGCCTGGGGCATTGAATTTTTATAGCTTCTATTTCCACTGTCAGCTTGAAGAAGTGAGTCAGAGAAGGAGAAACTAGTTTATAATTACTATCTAAAGCAATTTCCAAGATGTATTATTTCTTATAACAACATACTCTCAGTTGGCAGACATAAGGCAAGAAATATTTACAGCTGCAAAGACTTCATACTCAGCCTTCTAGTACCGAACCCGTATTTCAACACCAAATAGAGTCCCAGAGAAACATAAAATCCTTCTATCACAGTGCAACACCAGAACAATGATATCCTACCTTGCCCAAGATGGGAAGGCTTTTTGGAAGTTACATGCCCATTACTATCCAAAGCATACTGAGTGCTGAAATCATCAGCAGCTGTCTTTGTTGTGATCAAAACCTGAAAAGAGTAATTTAAAAAAAATCATGTTAATCAAGGATTCACAAAGTTCAGAACGAGCTTAGATGAGCTTTGCTACCACTCTTACCATTGCATTATTTTAGTCAATACAATTACATTTAATTAGTTTATAAAATTTTTCTTCTACAGATGTTTCTTACACAGTCACAGAAACATTCTGCATTACTGCTCATTTCTCCATCCATTTAATTAAGAGCCACACATTTCTGTCACAGTAATACACAAAGAATAGCAATCCCTACTACCTACAACACACACCCCTATATCTTCTATTCTAAACACAGGTTAAATAAACAACTAAACCAATTGATAATTTTGCATTTTCATCCATAGGCATACCATGACAACTTCTTAAATTCATGTGAGATTCCACGAACATAACAAATACTACCAAACAAATCGATTATCTTTCTACACCCAAATATATCTAGCAATCTGTAGTTACATATTTTGTAAGCTATTAACACAGATTGGCTTTAGCAAGAACAGTCATACACCAGAAGTTCAGTAAAACTACAATTCCCTGAGTTCAGGTATCAATATTTTGAACAACAGAGCCACTGCACTTTAACCACCTGAAAGACATAAAGGTTTTCACACATATAGAGCTTCAGGATATTTTGTTTTATTTTAATGTCTCTTATGAATCATTCAGAGTTCAGCCATGCCTCTGGAGAGTAAAAAACCAATAATTGATTAACTGGAAATGACAATATTACAGACCTACTTAAGGGCCAATAGTAAAGTATCTCTTAACTGAAACATCAGGGGGGCAGTTTGGGTGGCCAGAATGAATTAATGCCAGAAGTGCTTAATTAACATAATTACTGATCCAAGGATTAAAGTAATACCTATTAAAGTACTTAATACACACAGGCCACCTCCCATCTCTTACGAAACATACCATGGGGCTGATTAAGTGCTCAGAACAGTTGGCATCCTGCTCTGACAACTCGTTAGAAGGAATCAGTGATTGAGGTCTGTCATCATCTGTCAAAACACCAACACTTTTGAAAGCATCTTTGGAAATCTCCATCCAAACACACAACCCACTCCTGCTTTGTGCCACACGACTGTAGTCCAAGGTAGCAAGGAGTCAAGCTCTAATGTCTCTCCTGACCTCAACAGTTGATGGTTCCAATCAGACACAGATATCAGAATCTTCTGGCAAGATCTAATCCTTGGCAGACTTAGAAAGAAGAATCCAAAACTTGACCTTGGCATAGCATGAATACAAAAAGGAAAAGCACAATGGAAGAGGTAGATGCTGTGCCCTTAATAGCCTCAAAACTTCTCAGATTGTTTTGAACCAACTTACTTTCAGTCAACAAATATCCTAAATATCAGTACACTGCCAGTCTTAACACAAACATACGGATCAGATTCAGACAGGCCAGGGAGCAGGTTCCTGTTTACTCATATGGACAACAAAGTTTGTGCAACTACAGTCATATACATGTCAAGGAGCAATAAGGAACCCAGCAAGATCCCATGACTGCTGATCACCTAGATAACAACAAGACAGAAATCCTTAATGGAACGGTAGCTATGTGGGCCATCAGTTCCCTCAAGTGATTTCTCCTCGCCACCATCTGCTGTTCCTCATTTTGATTTACCCTAATTCAAGCAGCAAACTCAGGCATACTCTTTGACATTGTATTTGCTGGTAACACTAAAGAGGATAAGCCAGTGTTCTAAGGAATGATGTATCTATACCCTGATACAAAAGAAAAGTGAACACTAAGCAATCTGCCTCTGACCTATTCCAACTGAGGAAAATAAACAGAGCACTGCTCTAACCAGTATGACAGAAAGGCAGGACTGACACTAACAAGAAATCCATACTGCTTCCTAACCACGTGACATGACTTCTGGGGAGTAGGGAAAAGGCAGCTTACATGAGACAAACTGTTCAGAAAATATATCCCTAGCAGACTGCTGAAATAATTTAAAGTCTTTGTGCTGATAAATAAAACTTTCACACACACACAAAAAATCACAATGCAATTTGTAGCAACTGCTCACCTCTGATATGCAGCAAATTGATCCCAAAGCCTCCCCACGGAAACCATATGTTGTCAACCTTTCAAGGTCCTCAGAAGAGCTTATTTTTGAGGTGTAGTGTTTAATGGCCATAACTGGAACATCGTCAACCTTGATTCCATTGCCATTGTCTCTTACTTCTATTTTGTTTAATCCATAATCCTCCTGAAAAAGAACAAAACCCAAGAGATCACTAAAACAACCAAATGAATTAAGACACAAGCCTGAAGCAGCTAAGGTTACAGCCTCTGGCCATCCACACAGAACTGGAAGTTTTGCTTATTTGGAGAAACTTAGCAACCATTAAATGTCTCTGTTTAAAAAAAAAAAAAAAGCAACATGTTAGGATAGTTGTGATGGTTTCTCTAATTAAGTAATGTAATTCGTACCTTCATACCCTGTAGTTTGGAAACAGCATGTTAAAATAGATACAGTAAAATTAAAACAGTAATTAAGTACACTTTTTAAAAACGATGATGAAATTTAAAAAACCTAAGCTCAGAAAGAGATCTACAGCTGTAAAGCTAAAGACTTTTTCACCTCTTTTCACCTCTCTTACCTATTTGGTATCAATTTTTTTTGAAATCACCACAAATGCAGGCCTGCATCCGTTCCATTCAGTGAGCCCTCACTTAGAACTATTTTCAATTCCAGTCTTGAATTATGCGATTTCACTACTTCAGTAGTTTTCCAGCCTCTATACTGTGTCTCAGTATACAGAAGCTGAAATTCTAATGGGGCAAGGCATGAATAGGGACAGAAATAAGAAAGCTTGTAAAGAGGTACAATACTTTACAGAAAGAAGTAAAAGTTCTGAGAGGCTCTTTTAAAAACAGCTTTCAAGGAAGCCAAGTTTGATCTTTGCGATTTACCTTAACATATATGCACTATAAATTTTACTGAATTATAATTTAAATGTCATTTCAATAAGCACCACCATAAAAGGGGTAAAACTCTGAAACCCCAGATAATTAGAACAGCTAGACGAAAGATGGAATTCAGGTTCTATAACATCCCAAACAGGTGCAGCAAACAAAAGCTTCCTTCCAGCTACATTATAATCTGCACATGTAAATCGCACCCAAAAAAATCACAAGCCAGGAGGAGAAAGTAATTAGAGCTGCAGGATCCCTAACTGAACTACTTTTACAGAAGCATGCCTAGCTCTTTGAAAAGATTATGATGTAATATACAGAAAAATGTGCTGTAGTATGTAATACGTGTAGTTGACCTTAAAACTGTTTTTGCTTAGAAAGAATATCTTGAATGAGTGGCTACCACCACTGATGCTGTACAGAGCATGTGATGGTTGCTCACAGAAAGCTGATTGATGAAATAGAACTAACGTCGTTGTCCCATCTGGGCTTACACTGAACACAGTTATGAAAAAATATAATGTACTCCTAGCGTTATTTCTCAAAGTAAAAAAAAAATAATGCAATTAAAACCAAAAGGAAGGTATCTAAAGATATTATCTGTATTGACACATAATCTGCATTAGGAAACATCAAAAGCCTCTGATGTAGGCACAAAACTATATATACTTAATTAACTGATACACAATAGAAATGTGAGTACCTTTCACTTTCCGTATTAATGAATAGTGCTAAAGCTATCTTCAGGTGAAAAACAACGCTTTTGCCAATATTTGAGTCAACCTCCTACTGGGAAGCAAACCAGAACCTAAGCAATATACCTCAACTGAACATAAAAACACGTAAGGAGAGAAAAATGAGAAACCTTCCAACCCAGTCCTGTATGCATTAATGAAGGGTTTGAGCATTTTACCATGGACACCTTTTTTCCATTCTAATTTTTACTTCCAGACCACTTAACTGCTTAGGAAAAGCAAGATCTAGCTTCTTCAACTTGAATCAGAATGTTACATGAATGATTCTCTATTTCTTTTCTAATATTATTCATTTTTATTTTGCACACATTTTACTTAAGGTATTAACAGTGCTTAAACTTTGTATTCTGTAACACCTTCCACCATGCTACACAACGTAAATACTACTAAGGTCATGATCCCATGAGATGTTTAAGTTGTTCTACCAGATCACTGATGCCAAACCATATGGTTCAACTCCCTCCTCTTTTACTCACAGCTGCATGGTCCAATCTTTGTTTCAGCTACAGCTCTGTTACTCATAAGAACTTGAAGGTCAATTTGGCTTATTAAACTGGCACAAATAATTCACTTTTCTTGCTGGGTTACTTTTCTTTTGCATTAGCAAGATGAATGGATCGTGAGAGGCAGAAATGTCTAGCAATGCTGTGCAGATGGATGTAGGACTTGGCTTTTTGGGCGATAAGAAGATGATCAGATGTACAGTGGAACCTCACTGCAAGCTAAACTTCCTGTGAGAATGTTCTAAGGACTACAGCCCCCGCTTCATGCATTCAGGAAAAAAGGTGCAGAAACAAGTCTCTGCTTTTTACAACAGCCATCTTGTATAACAGTAGTAAACCTGTAGCTAAGAATCATCCTTCTCAAATCCCAACTTTGCTCCAACTACTATCACAGGCTGTTGGTCAACTTCTCTATTAATTAAAATATGCGAGTCTCAGTCTGTGCAGATTATTCTCATAAATTCCTGTTGTTAGAAGTCAGTCAGGGAAGCTGTCAGACTGATGCCCATGGAGTCTCTTTATCCACACACAAGCAATTATATCACCGCGTCAGTGGTCTTCAGCATACTTTAACCTTAAGCCAGGACATCATGTCAAGAATAAAGCCATCACTCTCCATATGCTTAATGCACAGTCATGCTACAGAGGCAGTAGACCCTGCTGCTAACAACAAAGCAAGCTCCACCATGTTTGTATTTCTAAAAGCAACAATGCTGAGGCTCAAATTGATAAACAGATACCACACAATACCTTACAGAAAGGCCTCAGTTCAGTTTCTAATCAAATGACTGGCTTCTCATTGTAATTAAAGTAGTATCACATTATCTAAAACTACAATATAAACTGATGTTTTTCCCACTAAAAGCTAGTTGATACACAGTGCAAAGATGCTCAACACCACCACCTCTTAGAATTTGGTCAACCAAGAAGTTAACAAGAATAAAATACTAGCCAAAGCTCCCCACTACAACTGACCACTGCCATGGTTTCTATCTGAGAACCTGCAGGTTAACTCCTGTCTGTCTGTCTCCAAAAAAGCCATTCCTGTCTTTGTTCAGGCAAATTGGGTAACAACTCTGAATGAATCAGCTAGTCTTCCTAATCCATCTGGAAAAGGTTAAAACAATGAAAATACTGCAAGTTTTAGGGAAAACACATAAAACTGTAAAATGAAATGTCAATGTTTCCATTCTGTATTATGCTTTTGAACTAACCCAGAATGAATGTGGTCATTGTGCTCTATTATGTGGTCAACCTTACTTAAATTTCATGTAATAAAAATAGTATTTTGACATTAAAATATTCTTATCACAAAAAAATCCCAGAAAAAAATCCACTGTTTTACAGTATTACTGTGTACAGTTGTGCAAAGTGCAGGCTTTCTCTTCTCCTCTAGTACTCACAGAAGAACAATCAGCAAATCTTGTTTACTCACTGACAACCTGTGTAAAGCCAGGTTTGTTTGTTTGTTTTAGAAATACAGTGGTTTGGACTGGCCTGAACTGACAAGGTAGTGCAGATGACTCACGCATTGGAAATGGTTGAAAATGCTCTTTTTAATTGATTTGGGACCTCTCACTATGGAAACAGCTGGTTATTGCACTGTGAAACCCACGCTGATTAAAGCTTTCTCCTCCAGCTATCTGCATGGCTCTGTATCGGCACTCCAGTAAAAGAGACAAGGTTTGCTCTAACAATTTTTGAAGGCTCCAAAACCTTCTCTTGACTTCTTGTAGTTATTGATCAGCTCACAGGATCCAGTGATTCCCATGCCCTTACCCCAGAACCGGGCACACGCTAATCACTTTGGAGTTACTCGTGAAGCAAGATACTATGCAGTCTAAATATTGAGCAGATAGAGGTCATCACAGGCCATAGTGAAGACTGACTATCTTCAGCTCACTTACGGCAAATAACAAATAAACATGTTCCTTGGCATCTGCAGGAAACCACAATCAGGAGGAAAACACTTAAGACTCATTCAGTAAAGATAGCAGCAACATGGACAAAGAAACAAGCAGAAATTGAATCGCCCTCCTAATTAAAAGCATTTGTCTACCACTTAATTCAAGAATAGCTTATACATTCACTGTTCTTTGCAGGAAAGGAAATTGGATGCAATTCTGGATACATCCATTTACACAGACTGTAACAACACACTTTCTTACTAAGTCGCAGATACTGCTACTGCGCAGCTGTTGACAAAGTACTACAAAACCAGAAATATTCATGACAGCAAGATAAGCTGATCAGTTAGCCATTTAAACCAGTTTGGGAAAAAAAAAAAAAGCACAAGTTCTTTATTATAAGCAACATTTTCTTTTTCAGAAACTATCTTTGAGTGATATGCCAACTTTTTTTTAACATCTTATAAAGTGTTAGAAGTAGCCAGAGCTCAGCATGGGGGGCCATGCGGTAATTTATACTACAAAAACATCTAGCATGGCCATCAACCTTTTTCATTGTTTCCATTTCACCTTCCTGACAATATTTTGCAATGAGCATTAAATATGCCAGTCTAGCAATGAAACCTAAGTCCAGCATCTTTTAAAACAACCTGCTAGTCAGAAAAAGTAATTTCTAAGTAGGAAAAGAAGTATTAAAGAAGCTGACTATTTTTCCCCCAAGGAAACTCAGGAGCACAAATGCACCTTACTGTTTCAGTGGGGCCTCAGAAATATTAATGTAAACTGATTTTAGACTGGTTTTATCTGAGGTTAAAATACATATGTATAAATACTATTAATACCTTTCCATTCCCCAAACCAGTAACCTAAAAAATACATTTGCAGTGGAACAATTCTCCTTGCATCTTATTTTATATGCAATTCTCTGTAAGAGAAAGAAAGAGGACTTACCAGTTTAATATCAATATTTGTGGCACTGGCATCCAAGGAATTTTCTGTCAGCTCTTTCACCACACTGACAACTGATGTAATCACCTGAGAACTTGAAAGGAGACGAATAGTTTCTGCCGACAGCTGTTTCATAGTGGAATTAAGAGTCAGAGAAGCTGCGTAGAACGATAACAGAAAAAGAATGTAAAAGGCACATTACAAATACATATTTCTAAGCAATTGTTTTACAGCAACTTTTAAATGTAGGTGAAACATAACATTACAGCTAAAGAGTACAATTCTCAAGATACAGTTGGACCCAGCTTCCTCTGCAGTCAATGGGAGTTTGACTTGTGGAAAAAACAGAACACAGAGGTCTAGACTAGAAAACATTATTTAAGCAGCTTAAACTTCCAATGAAAAAAATTAAGAATTCAGAGATATATTGATCAAAACAGCATCTCACATGTATATAGTCATGTCCTGTAAATTACTATAACATGTGGTTGTGATCTTGCAATTATAATAACAGTAGACAGACCAGATGGTAACCCAGAGAGCTAGTCAGAAATGTCTTCAGATAGGACATTTATCCAGCATCAGGTCTAATTCCAGCACAGATGCAAAAAAAATGGAAATTTTTACTATTTTATTAATTTTTGAAATTTTTGTTGTTGTTTTACAAAATCCTTGTATCATGTTTTCCCTACATTAAAAATATCTGCACTTAGCACTGCTGTGTTGCCCCTACAATTCCCAGCACCCAAAAAGTCATGGAAGCGATACAACCTGAAGGTAACTGTGTTGGAGTTGGGAAAGAAGTGGGGACAGAGCATTGTGGTGGTGATGCAAAAGTTATATTCAATGGCAATGTGATCTACTGGCAATAATGAGAAAAAAAGAAATAACTTCTGAATGATAACCTTTCCTTTCTGATCAGACTTATTGCATGCCCTCAGACAGGTGACTATCTCTGTGTCTCTGTATCTCCCACTAGAAAACAGAGGTGCCTCATATTATAATAAGCAAATGGAGATTTTTTTTGGTTTGTCACTGAAAACACTTACAAGGAGTTATAAAATTCCTGCTGTGTTACTGAGACACTCTAGCATGAAGAGATTTTAAGTGGATCTTCAATTTTTGCATGCATTGCTGCTTAACTACCCAAGTAGACGTGATTAACCAAGCTCCAGGAAAAATCTCCACTGATCCTTGTAGCATGACACAAGGAACTCAACCACAGTTTTTCATGCATATGAGAAGAGGTGGAGAAAGACCAATGCTAGACAGCTCTTTGCACCTCAAGAATGGTTCAGATGGGTTCCTCTGTCCTACAAGGAATGTTTCTTCTCTCTGCAGAAGCACTCTTTACTGGGTTACGTTACATAACGTTATTTACATTGAGAGGCAAACAATCCGGGCAGTCCTCCCCCATCAATTCAGTCCAAGCTATCTGCTGGAGAACACAGACTGCACACTTAGCACCCGTCCCAAGGATATGAGCACTCCCAAGGATATGAGCACATGCAGAGGAATGGAGCAAACCCAGATTTCCTCCTGCCACAGTCAGGACACAGCAAGGGATGGCAGCACATGCCCCAGGGCACCACCATCCTGCAGGCTATGTGCAGCTGATACAACAATTACAGGACACTTCTCAGCCTCAATATCCTTCTAAAGACTGCCACTCTTTAAGCATAAAAGACAAAGCAAAAAGATGGTTACTCGGGGAAAAAAAAAGGCAGTGTTCTGAAGATGAAGCAACATTAAAACTTTTCTAAGAACAGCTACAAAGAGGTTTTCCAAAGGGAGTTTGCCCTTCAGATGTGGTAAAAAGATCTGACAAATCAGTTTTCCATCAAGCAAACTGGGAAAGAAGAGGAGTGTTGGAAGATGCATTGTTGAAGACAGACCAGTATTAATCATGCACGTGCATTCAGGGAGGCAGGTTTCCTCACACATTCACATGTTAAACAGGACTCCCGCATCAAGTCCTTCATGATTTACTAGTGACAAGTGCCAGATTGGAACTGGATATCTTTATAAGAAGACACTGACTGAGACAAGGGAGGGTCTTAAAAACGTTGCAGATCCCAAGGACGAATTTTCCATGAGGTGTGGCGGATGCAGGTGGTTTGGGAGAGGAACCAGCTCCCGGTGTGCCCTCCCCTGGACCCAAACCACCCCAGGCAGGGACAGCTGTTTGCTGGATGGCAGAGGGAGGACGCCCTGTGTGGTCACGGAGCCACGCTGGCCACATCTCAGGGGCACCTGCTGGGAGGGAGGAATCTCTGGTCCTAGCTAGCTGTGGAAATGCATCCAACCCCTGATTACTTTTAGCTAAAAGGTAGGTATTTCAGCTCAAACCACATTACTGCTGTAACTCTTTGCTGACCAGACATACTATAATCAGTGCTCAGTGGGAAGGCATAGTATTTTCTGTGTTTGAGCACCATCACCAATGTAGCCTTTCTATGCCTCTAAACAACGTCAGACACACCAGCAACGGGAGGCTCTCTAAATAGCTGCCACACTGCACACCGTCAGGTAAACTGCGAACAAAAGCTCCTTGAACTTCATAGCTGCAGCCTTCGCCGGTTTCCTCAGCAGCACCCAAACCCCACTCCAACAGCCACCCTTCTTCTTAGGAGCCCGCTTCTCAGGTAATTCTCCAGTTTATGACAAAAAAAAAACCCAAAAAAACCCCAACAAAAAAACAAGAAAAAAAAAAACAAAAAAAAACAACGCAGGAAAGCTACAGATAAAAACCTGCGGTCACCCTTGAGCTCACCTAAAAAAACACACGAACGGACCCCGGTTCCCGGTTCTGCTTTTCGTGAAGAAAAGCACGGGGTGCCGCGCCGAAACAAGGCCGGCAGCAGCTCCGCCGCGCCCCTCGGTGAGGTGAGGGCAGCCACCGCCGCCGGGGACGCGCGGCTCCCGCCCGGGCTAGCGGGCCTTGCTCCCCACAAGGGCCCGGCCCCGCTTCGGAGGCCGCCGTGTCCCGCCCCGGCCGGCCCCCCCCCCCCGCCCGGCCGGGGCGCCCTCCCCCCCCTCCCCCCCCCCGCGCGCCCGCCCCACGCGGGCCCCGGGGCGGCCCGCCCCCCCCCCCCCTCACCGGCAGCCCTGCCCACGGGGCGGCCGGCGGCCTCTACCTGCGGCGGGCGGTCCGCGTTCGGCTCCTGCTCCTCCTCGGTGGCTGCGGCCACGGCTACAGCGCGGCCGGCGACGCTTGGGCCGGCGGGTCCCGGCCTGCGGGGCCGCCCTCGGGAGTGGAGGGCGGGAGGGCGCCCCCCCGGCGGGCCGGGGCGGCGGGAGGGGGTCTGCCGGAGGGGGTCTGCCGGGGAGCCCGCAGGGTGCGTGGCCAGGAAGGGAAGCGGCTCTCCGGGGACGCCCCGGCTCCTGCGGGGGCGACCTGCACCGTGTTTGCGGGCGCAGCGTCCCGCTTCTCCCGTGCGGCTGCGCTCCGGGCGATGAGGGAGACGACGCGGGGCTGCAGCGGCCTGAGGGAAGGCGCCCACCTGATCGGGCACGAAACGTGAGGCAGAGACGGGAGGAGACGTTAGGCGGTGTCAGGAGTTACGCCTGGGTACGGGCTCACCTGCCCGGCTCCATCCCGGGGTAGGGGGCACGGTCGGGCTTCCCCCGTCTCGGGTGGCGTGTTCCCTGCGCAGGCACGCTTCGGGACACTGCGGCGAGCGTTGGGTGCACTCGGCATTGCCCCCGCTTCAGTTTGCGGGCTCACCACCTCTGGTTTTGTTCTACAGCCTGCTGTTAAACAGTGCTAAATAATTGGGCATTACCAGTGCTTTACAGCACTAAGCAAGTATAAACCCCAAACTTCCTACCAAAAGCAAACTGGTTTTTGCTGGTTAAACAATGCTTTCGTAGACTGGTTAAGGAAGTTAAAGAGCGTCCATCCCAGTCCCATAAATGAATATAAACAGTCTTACAGATCACATGAGTATGAAGTGTGCGATCAGGATTTTTAATTATCATTACAGGACAAGAGAGTCACCTCCAGTAAGTTCTGTCAATCTCCTGAAGAAATCAGCTTTATGAAATTGTTCTGTGTATCTCTGCATATGTCTGTCGCTTAGAAAACTTTTGAACCTGTTGGCTAATTTCAGCCAGATTTAAAAGACAGAAATGTCTGTCTGAAAACTAAGAGATGGGGAGAGGAGGAAAATCTGAAATCTGCACTCTGCTGCAAGAAAAGCAGGCATAAATTAGTCCTTACGCATTCTTTCTAGCAGTAGGTGGCTGGGCAATTGGTATATGCAGAATTCATCATTAGTCATTACATGAATGAGAAACGGGAGGAAAATTGTCTGATACGGGAAGCAGAAAAGAACTGCAGATATTGTCGTGGATGGAGAAAGCAATTTAGAGGACAAAATTACAAAGCTTGGTTTCTTACATGTTCGCAACTTCAGCTTCTAACAGCACAGCTTACTGTTCTTTTTTAAATGTCCCTTCTGTAGCAGGCTTATGGGTTTTATTTGTTTGGGCTTTTTTTTAAAAAAAACCCAAAACAACCAGTTCCCAACAGGCCCTTTGTACTGACTTCTCTATAAACCATACTTTGAAGATCTTGAGGTACATCTTCACTTATGCACTGTGCTCCTTCCAGACCTGCTTATTTGAAACAGCCTTTTCCCAAATTTGAAAATTGGGTATGTTAAGTACTTCTCTATAACAGTAGTCTCAATCTTCAAACAGTTCTGTTTTATAGGGTAAAAATGAACGTAGGAGTTGCCCACAGCGAGGTAAATCCAAACACACGGGTGATGAACAGTCGTGGAATGTGGCTGACATACGCGCTTGGAGTTGGCATGCTGCACATTGTCTTGCTCAGCATTCCTTTCTTTAGTGTCCCTGTCGCCTGGACTTTAACAAATGTGATTCACAACCTGGTAAGTACCCTCTCTTGGAACAATTTTTTGAATTTTGTTACATGCGTATTTATTTTCAGTAGCAGGAGAAGAAAAAAAAATAGCCAGGCTGTATGAAATCCAGCTAGCCAAAACACCACCTCTACTTGGCTTATCCACTGTTGAATGAGTTGGCTGGTTTTGGGAGAAGTGATACGTGATCACTTTGTGTTTAAGCACAAAAGATGTGAAATATTCCTTTCATATTTTATGTATACTTTTAAAAGGCATTTAATTAAGCTAGAATCTTGCAAACGTAAAATCATCATGCCAAGCGACTTTTACAGTGTTTTGTATATTGTTAGAGAACTGTGCTGCATCCATAAAATATATTACATTTTTAATGCTTGGATATTATCTACTAATGTTTCTACATAAATATTTCAGCACTTTACCTGTTTCCTTGGACAGAAATGTTTGTGTTCTTTCCCTTCTTGTTTTGTTTTCTGGTCAAGCTAGATAAATTTTAGTTCAGAATGACTTCAGCATACAACTTTGTCACTCTACATGGCATGAGAAAAAATCTTATTTGAAAGCAGTCAGGAAAACTGGACTACCTTGACCCAGGCCCTGAAACCATTTGTTATTCAGCGCATTGTGATTTGCATGATGACTTCTGTATGCAAAAGGATTTGGAAGCTGAAGGCCTTAAGAATCTTTCTGCCTCCCTTCCCCAGGACGCTATAATTTTGTTGTAATCATTTAAAGCAGTGCAAGTATGTGTATTGGTCCTACCAAGCTTAGGGAAAAGAGGGCCATAATCCAGCAATTTACATCATACTTGAGGTTTGCTAACTCAGCTTTCCAAGATTAACAGCAAAGAAGTCTTGACAAAAAGATAGCTTCTTCCTTATTTAGGGAAATGATAGTTCTCTTGAAAGACTGAGGTTGGATCATATCATCTAGAATCCTATAAAGAAATCTGTAATTTTTTTTGTTGTTTGAGCTTTTCTTTTTTGTAGCTAGGTTTAAAACTAACAGTAGGGTTGTAAGCATCATTAGAGCATGTTGCACATTATCTTTGACAGCATCAGACATGCCTGACTTCAGAAGATGTTGGCAGAGACAGCTATTACTAAATATTTCCCAAATGCCTTACCGAATTCATTGCAAGTAGCTATAATGACAACAGGGATGAGAGCATGCACTTGGCAAGTAGTTTTCTAGTGGAACACTAGAAGATGACTATGAACTGCACTTTTGGGTATTTTGGCATTTAAATGGCACTTTTTTTGAAACAAATCCTTGGGTTGTTGACAAACAAAAAAATCTTGGATTTCCACTAATGGAAAACTCTTAGTTGACCTTGAAAGCATTTTTTGTGGTCCTTTCCGCAAGTACCGGTGTGATATAAAACGTGTAGTAAGCATTTGGATCTGTCCTAAAAGTGCCTTTTTGGTTAAGTTATTAAAACTGAGACGCTGCAAACATCATGAATTGAAGAATGAATGAAGCAGATTAATTCTCTTAGGTTAATAGGCCTCTGGTCAGGGGGCTGTTCCAAAAAGAAGTGGAAGAAGACGTGAAGTGACTTGCTCAACTTTCACCTCCTTCTGAAGAAATGTGATTTTTCTACGTAAAGCTTTCTATAAGAATTTCTGTATATGCATAAGAAATGAACGCACCTGAAAGAAGGAAGATGGCAGTGTCTGATATTTTCTGATAGAGACTCTTGCTTGGAGTTGGTGTGCTCTCTCTGATAAAACCAGATGTTTGTTAAAGCTGGAAGAGGGTGGACTCCCCTGTCTTGATCGATCTTTGGGCCCAAATTGACTGTTCAGAGCAGAGCAGACATGGTGTGCTCCCATTAAACAGAAACAACAGCAGAGAACAGTGGCATGGTTAAGGAGAAGCAGCGAAGAGGTGGACAGATGGTGTTCAACAAGTTGCTGGTAGTCAGCTTCTAAGTATTTGAAGCTACTGGGAGGCTAAGAAAGCTTTCAAAAGTTCTTGTAATATTGCCAGCATTCACAGATAGATTTTTTTTTTTTTTTTGCTTTGTGCAGGCTCTACCTCATAACTCATTTAGCACTTTCTTAGGAAAGTGGTAATATAAATTGGCAGCCCTAAACTTGTTACAGTGCTTGTTAAAATTCTGTTGATTTCATGCAGTTTTTGCCGTCTAATGTAGAAGACAAGGCAGTGGATCGGGTGGCACACAGACTGTGGCTTTAATTCTGACTGTGCCACTGACTGCACAACTTCGGGCAAATCGCTTCTTGTCTTTTCCTTCCCCTTCTGTAATTTGTCATTACAGGCTAGCAGCTCTTCTGGGTGAGAATTAATTTACTTTTTTTTTTTTTTTTAATGCATTGAACAATGTAACAATTCTAAAAAAAAAAAAATACAGCTAAAAGTACCACTGTATTCACTTTTTGTTTTCCCAGGGAATGTATGTGTTTTTGCATGCAGTAAAGGGAACTCCTTTTGAAACACCCGATCAGGGGAAAGCTAGGCTGCTGACACACTGGGAACAATTGGATTATGGAGTACAGTTCACATCTTCAAGAAAATTCTTCACAATCTCTCCTATAATTCTGTGAGTTCAAAACCATATTATGGATTAATTGAATTGTAAAACCATTACTTGAAAAGCTGCAACGCGATAAGTTGCAATTTACATTTTAAAAGCATTTTCTCTCCTTTTTTGCTTGTTTATTTCTACATCACAGAGGTAGTGAGTACTTATTAACAGGCCATATAATCAACAGTCTTTCCTCCTGCAGATTTCAACAGTCCACACACTGAAGTCAAAGCTTGTAAACAGTTATTAATGGGGCAGGCTCTAAGGATTAGAAACGTTATGAGAAAAACTTACTGTTTATTCTTGAAGTTCTTTTAAGAGATTGGGAAGTTGTAAATATTGAAAATCTAAACTGATTGCCTTTAGTGGATGCTCGTGACAGCATTTATTAACCATTTTGCCTCTCGTGAGGAGCCTCTCACTGAATGGGGTCCGGGATTTAGCATGTTGGTTTTGCTTTGTACAGATTGTCTTCTGTTCACACTAGTTATGTAAATAGATAAGAAATTCTACCCCACCTGTCTCTGTTGACAAACGTATGGTTGTGTAACTAAAGGAAATCAGATACATGTTTAATATCCAACTCTAGAAAGTTTTTTTTTTTTCCCTTAAGGAAGTTGTCTACTTGCATGGCGGGGGGTGGGGGGAAGGGAAGATCTCACCTCATTTTAAGAAAGTTGGTTCACAAAGGATAGAAACTGAAAAAAAATATATATAACTCATCAAAAAATCCTGTCTTTCTTCAAAGATAGCTTCCCACTTGCCAGTGGGAGTTTTGTATTTAAAACACGTGCGTATGGCTCATGCACTAATGCTGCGCAAGTAGCTGAATCAACATCTCTGTTTTGCTGGGAAAAAACCAAAACCCCAACAATCTGATCACCTCATTTCTGTGATTGTTTTTTGCAAACAATGAGGTGAAATTATTGGCTCAAAGCGTAAAGATGCTGGTAGTGGATTGGATTTTCTGAGGGACATTTCCGTATTCTTCCAGTCGAACAGGTTGTGGACTAGCTTAAAAGAAAAATGTGCTGGGAACGTCTGCCAGATGGGAAGCATTTTAAAACCATGCCAATCGCAGATGTGCTCAGCACAGATTATTTTTGCACTGAAAAACGTCAAATGCTTTGTCACTGAGCTTGCTAGGGTAGCAGAACTGCGAGTATTTTGGTAACAGACCGCTTAAAACTGGTATTGCAAGTCAGGGTTGTAGATGCAGAAGTCAGAGACTCCACCCCAAGGGGCAGGGAGAAATGCTGGAGGAAAATACTAGTTGAGTGGCTTTTTTGCACCTTGAGAAGGATGGGAAGAGACTTAGTCCATAATTTTTCTGTTGATATTCTAGAACCTCAGGTGAGGTATTTAATTCAGGAATAGATTGGTTGTTAATCAGTAAAATATGTCTGGTTACTAAAGCACTTTTTTCAACTATGCACTGTTTGTTTACTTTTTAGACCAGGGTGTTAGCAGCTAAGCTTGCTCCCTTTTCTCCCGCAGGTACTTCCTGGCCAGTTTCTACACAAAGTACGATCCAACACACTTTATCCTCAACACAGCCTCTCTCCTGACCGTGCTTATCCCCAAGCTGCCACAGTTGCATGGCGTTCGAATCTTTGGCATCAATAAATACTAAGCAGAAGGTTTGACACCGACTGCCCCTGACAAGGCTACGGGTGCTCCCCAGGTGAAGGAAACAAGTAGTCTGCTGTGCCGTGTATCTAACCGTATTCAATGAGAGATGCTTTTACATCCAAGATACAATTCCTACTCCCTGCAGCATTGTCTGGGGTGAAAGTGGAGTTTATAGGAAGATACCTTCAAATACTTCAATGTGAATCGGAAACCTCTACAAGAAAGATTTCCATGAAGAGCTGGGCAGGCCCAGCTCTAAAGTGTAACCACCAGCGAGCCTGTATTTGTGCCCGGCTGATGCAAGTGACTTGTAAGGAAGGTGTGAGTAACAGTTGAAATGGAGAGTAATGTTTCACAAATACCCAGTCAACCATAATGCAAATGGTAACTTTACACATAAATCCAGGATCCTCAATGCCAAGGGCTGGTGAGGCCGCATTCTTAGGTTAAGTGAAAGTAGCTGGTTTCTGCTGTATGGATCGTAGGTGGTTGTGCTTGTTACTGCGTTGTAAAAACTCGTCTCACAGTAAATACTGTGACAGCTAGCATAAACCGGTGGTGTAATTCATGCCTTACCTGTTCTTGTGATTTTTGTGTCACAAAGACTGAAGAAAGTCCTTAACTGTCAGCTCAGGGGATTTCTACGCCAACTGGATAGCTCAGTTCATGTACGCTTTTACAAGTTGCTACCTTTGTGTTGATTTCATTTTGCTTACCAGGCTACTGACTTTTCTATGTGTAAGTGGGACATGCTGAAAAATTCAGATTTCTCCTAAAGGTGTGGATTTTTGACCGTTTTCTCTGATAATTGACTGATGGGTTATTTTTGAGTAGCTGAGAGGCCTGTAATGGTGGGGGGCAAGGGTTGCTGCTGTTGTAGGAGAAAGCAGCTCCACTGTAGAGCAACCATGTCTGAACACGTAAGAGAAACCCTCTGTAGGTTGTAAGTTATGAGTAGAAGCCAAACTAGAAGTAGGTGCATAGGCAAATCACAAGGACTAATTGTATGCTTTTGCAGAAAAAGGTATAGCTAATTTGCATGTCTTGGAAATGTGGAGGAATGCTGTGTTTTAGGGGTACCGTGCAGTAGCGACTAATCTTGTATATAATCAACTCTGGAACCAGAGTGAAGGAGGTACATCTAGAGCTCTGAGCACTTATTTCTCTGTTTTGGAAAAAGGATGAATTTTTGAAGTCTACCACATGTCTGCCAGCCAGAACTGGCTCAGGTTTAACAGAAGACTCCATTTAAGACTTGATTTACATTTTGGTTGCAGTGACAGCCAGTGGGCTGGGAAATAAAAATAAAAAAGTCCATGGTGGCATATTTCTTTTCTGGCTAAGAGAATTTTCTGTCTATTTACTTTATCAATAAAGATGCTGTTGAGTTATGAAATTTTTTGAGGAACTGGAAGTAATTACTTTTACATAAACTGATAGCTGGCTAATTTTTAAATCACAAGGCCATACTAGCCTTCTGGAAACTGCCGATTTCTGGACAAGTGACAAGGATTTCCAGACAGGGACAGAATTCATCGGCACAGCGCGGTGGCGATGCGTGTCGGGCAGGGCCGGGACCCCCGGCAGCGGGGCGGGGGTGCCTCTGGGCGGCTGTACGAAGCTCTGGACTTGTGGAACTAAAATTACTCGCCCCCGGCCGCCACTACCGCTTCTTTTCGGCTTCCCGGGGCGGCAGGAGTGCCGTGCCTGTGAGAGCGGGCCCGCGGGCAGCCCAGCCCAGCCCGCCGCCTGAGCGCTGCTGCCGCCGGCCCCGCGCGCCGGCCGGCGGGGGGGCCGGCCCCCCCCGGGAGAGGGCGCTGCGGACGGCCGGGCCCACTGCCTGCGTGGGTAGGCGCTGGGCCGGGCCCGGCGGGAGGCGGGCGGGCGTGCCGAGCTGCCCGGGCCCCGGCTGGCCGTGCCCCCCCGGCGGGGCGGAAGCGTGCTGCGGGGGGGAAGGGGAGGGCGGGCGAGGGGCCTGAGATGGCGACGGGTCGCCGCACAAGGGTGCAGTGCGAGCGCCCCCTGGCAAGGCGGCTGGGCCCGGCGGGGAGGCGGCCCCGGAGCCGCCGCCGGTGCGGCCGGTCGGTCGGTGCTGCCGGTCAGTCGGTGCTGCCGGTCGGTCGGTGCTGCCCCGGCGCAGCGCTGGGCCGGGGAGCCGGGGCGGACCTTCCGGCGCGGGCCGTGCCGCCGCCGGCGTGGGGCGGTTCCGTAGGCCCTTCCCGTTGAGGGTGGAAGCAAACCGTTGGGAGAGGCTGAGAGAGAAATCCGGCCGGGGCCGGGGCCGGGGCTGCGCGCCGGGGGCAGCGAGGGGCCGTGGCCGCGCTGCGGGGCTGCTGCGGCGGGCGGGGGGGTACGCTGGGGGCGGCGTCCCTCCCGCGGGGCTGCAGGAATGCCCGCAGGCTGCGGGCCGGGGTGAAGCGCTCTCTTGAAGAGTGGTTAAGGTAAAACAAAGACCGGTGGCTCCCAACTCTTAAATTTTTTTTTTTTTTTTCTCTTAGGGTCTTAAAAATGAGGTGTGGTCATTCTGTAACTTTAATGCCCCCTCTTCAGAAAAATCAAACCAGAGCACATGCTTGAAAACCCTCCAGTAATGATGACCTGTACGGTTCTTTTCTAGACATAACTACAAGATTTTTAACCATGAACAGTATTGTCAAAAGCGTTTTGAAATCGGTTAAACACGGCCGAGCTGCGTGGCTGAGAAGCAGCTCTGCTCCCTCGGGAAAAGAGCATCTTCGGAAACTAGTTCTGGGAATAGAGACAAGCTGTGATGACACCGGCGCTGCTGTGGTGGATGATGCCGGCAGTATTCTGGGAGAAGCACTACACTGTCAGAAGGAAGTCCATATACAGTGAGAATATACTTTTCTCGGGGCTTTTGCCTTAAAAATTGTTTTATTGTTATTCTTTCTTGTAATACCATCTGTGTAAAAGTTGCCTCTCCTCCAGAAAACTGAGTAAGAAGTGGGTAGGTGTAAAGACCTATCTCCTGGGCCACACCACATTCTGCTTGAGGTATTACTGAAGGGTGAGGAAAGAAATGCTGTCTGTTTAACTAGTTTCCTCCAGTATTTTCTTTCAAAAAGAGACAGATTACTTACCTAGCTTGAATTAAAGATGAAATCATTGTTACTGTTAAAGCCACCAAATGTCTCAATTTTTTTAAGGGAAAATTAGCCACCAATGCCTGTATTTGATTAAGTACGTGAACTGACAAGTGAGGGGTTGTGAATATTAAGTTACAGACATTGGTTTGGAACAGCATTGAGATACATTTAAGAGGTATGTGTACCAAAAAAGGGCACGTTACATCCTTTTCTGACCTCCCAGTGATAATTACACTCTCTTCAGTGCATAGAGGGCCTTTACGCTAAAAAAGGTATTTGAGAATGTACTAAGGAAACAAGCAGAATATGGCAAGGTTAAGAGGTGTTTAAAATCTATTTTTATGCCATTCTATTTGTTACAAAATACAAACGTATTGTAATTCTTTGTTTTCACTAGAGCGGGTGGAATAATTCCTGTGGTGGCACAGCAGCTTCACAGAGAAAACATCGAGCGGGTGGTGAAGGAAGCACTGGGTGTCAGCGGAGTTTCTGTACATGAACTCGCAGCTATTGCAACTACAGTAAAACCAGGACTTGCGCTGAGCCTTGAAGTGGGGCTGCAGTACAGCCTGGATTTGGTGGACAGGTACCAGAAGCCGTTCATACCCATTCATCACATGGAGGCTCACGCGCTGACCGTCAGGCTGACACATCACGTGGAGTTTCCCTTCTTAGTCCTCTTACTCTCTGGAGGCCACTGCATCTTGGCAGTAGCACAAGGAGTTTCAGATTTCCTTCTGCTTGGACAGTCCATAGATATAGCACCAGGTGACATGCTGGATAAGGTAATAATTCCTTACGTAAGTGAATCGAGGGGTTTTTTTTTCTTTTTATTGCAGTTATACTACATAATGGTAGTAGTATCATCAGCCTGAGGACAGTCATACAGTGCAATATGAGCTCTACTGAACTTTTTTTTTTTTTTTTAAAAATTTAAAAAATCTATGCATAGCAGCAGTTGTAACATATGTAAATTAATTGCATTTTTCGCAAATAGACAACATAATCAAAACTTGTGTTGGAAGTTTTGTTGACGCCCATTATGCAAATGAATTTGAGATGATCGATAGTGATATTTTGAAGGATGCTGTCAGGTTTAAAACAATACATATCAAAACATTTCTTACCTTTTTTTTGTACAGTTTGAAAAGCCTGGTTTGGCTTTCAGAATCTAAGTTTTCTGGGTCACCGAGTACAACCTGTAAAATTGATCGCTTACAGTTTTGTTCTCAAACACAAGCAGAGTTTTTAAACAGTGTTTGTGTGTATTAATTGAAAAAGTGGAGGAGTGAGTGGAGTGAGAAAGGGGATTGTTGAACGTTGAAACCACCTTTGTTCTTGTTTATCTGGTAATGCAGTATGGCAGTCCGTGTGTGTTTCCTATAGCATAAAAATAGGGTAATGTTTCCTGCGAGATGTTGCCCAAACTATTCTGGAGTTGCATGTCTAATTACTTGAGGGGGAAAAAAAAAAATCCAGCTGGCATATGTCTTGTCCTTGTTTGTGCCCTGTTAGTAAGTTCACGTTGGATTAGATTTTGCAGTGTCTTTTAATTTTGCTCCACGGACTACTGTACAGTGATGCAGTTACAGGAAGAATTAATTTAGCACTCTATTCCAAGTCTGTTGTTTATTACCTCCTTAGGTAGCAAGAAGACTCTCTTTAAGAAAGCACCCAGAGTGCCACAGCATGGCTGGGGGAAAGGCGATAGAGCACTTGGCTCAAACTGGAAACTGGCAACAGCACAGCTTCAGACCTCCCATGCAACAATATCGTAACTGTGATTTTTCTTTTTCTGGACTTCAGAACCTTGTCAATAAAGCCATTATGCAAAAAGAAAAAGAAGAAGGTATTTTCAAACCAAGTCAAGTGTAAACCATGTTTTTGATGACCTATACTCAGGAAAACCCATTTGATTATACATTTTTATAGGTATTCAAGAAGGTGAGATCCTGTCCTGTGTTAAGGATATTGCTGCTGCTGTGCAGCATGCAGTGGCTGTTCATATTATCCAGCGGACATACCGAGCCATGCTGTTCTGCATAAAAAATAGCATATTATCAAAAAATGCAACTTTGGTGAGTATACATTTATTTTTTTTTATCTTTTTATATTTGATTGGTGCCTTGAACTTTCTCCCTTGACAGGTGAGGAAGGTGTCAGTATGTATTACCTTGTTAAGATACTAGGATTAAAATAATAGTCACATAAATATTTACAGTGAAGTCTTTCATAGTTTGTTTTTAAGCTAGAAAGAGATTTTCTTACCATCTAATCTGACCTTCCATAAAAATATAGGCCATATAATTGGACCTAGTGCTCCCCAACACCTGGCCGCTGTTCTAGCTATAACATGCTTTTAATCAGGAATCTCTTTTTGCATAATAAGCTCACTTATCATATTCTTTCCTGATGTATTTTAACCTTCAAAGATAGGTTTCAGTCTTCAAATGTGGTATTTATTGCTGTCTTCAGAACTTCATCTGATAGCCTTTTTTTTAAATAGGATGTCAGTGGAGTGTGACCCGTCAGTACTTCTTGAGTTAATGCCTTTTTTTCTTTTCGAAACTGCTGTCAGGTTGTATCGGGAGGAGTTGCAAGTAATCAGTATATCCGAAAAGGCCTACAGACTTTGGCAGATGCACATGATTTTGCTTTTCTGTGTCCTCCTCCAAGACTGTGCACTGATAATGGTGTTATGATTGCATGGTAAGAGTTGTTTCTCTTTGCGTGCGTTTCTATAATGTTTTTTAAAAGTTGACATCAGAATCAAGAACTTCTGTCTATGGAGACTGAATGACCTACACACATTCAGAGAGTTACGACAGACACTTTTACATAATTGCTTTCTTGCTTAGGAACGGCATTGAAAGGTTACGCAGAGGACTCGGTGTTTTACACAGTACTGATGGTGTCCGCTATGAACCAAAGTAAGTGACTCCATTCACAGTCTGTTTCTTCAGTTACTATGATCAATGAACGTGGAAGAGGCATAGACTAAAGAGAGAGGCAGAAGCTGCTGAGGAGTGTCTTTGCAGTGCATATGTGCTTTAAAAGTTACCACCACTTCCTTTTCAATGTAGTTGTGCAATACAAGTGATTGTGCCTGGCATTTATGTTTGTTTTGGCTCAGAAACTTAAATCACCATACATCATAATGGTTCTATGTATTTTCCTATTACCTTTGTGGTACGGGAAAACTGGAGCAAGTTAAGCTGTACTGCACTCCCCGTAGCTTCTCAGTCACTGTAGACAAAAATGAAAATGCTCCGAGTCAAACTCTGTATTCATCATGAATAATCAATTTTTAAAAAGAATCTGACATACAACATCTGATAATACTGATTTTTTTTAATCTTGTTCTGGACTTAAGTGGATCCTAGGCTTAAGGCCAAACAAAGTTCTGATAGTTCAAAAGTACCAGCTGGTCTTAAAATGCAATTTTTTTCAGGTTTTTCCTCTTTCCAATTTTTGGAAAACAGATTTGGAAGGTCTCGGGACAAAAAAAAATGGTTTATGATTTTCACATGAAAAATACTACTCTTCTTTGAAAATAACTTGCTTTGTATATCTCAGTGAATAAAATACTATGTTTTGTTTGCTGTAGACTATACATTCTTTAAGATTATCACATGAAGAGATAGATACCTGTGAATCTCTAGTGTGTCTTTCAGTCATCAGTGAGATGTAAAATGAACTATCAACTAAAATCAGAACCTCAATACAACAATGTCCCCAAAAGATGGCTTTGAAATCACAACTGTGTTTCCCTGAGTTTGGAATAGCTACAAATGCAAACATTTCCTCAACATAAAGATGTTTCTAGGTACAGCTTCAGATGGCACATTGTAACAGTCACAAAGTATAGAATAGAATCATTCGGGTTGGAAAAGACCTTTAAGTCCATCAAGTCCAACCGTTAACCTAACACTGCCATCCCACCACTAAACCACATCCCTAAGCACCTCGTCTGCCCGGCTTTTAAATACCTCCAGGGATGGGGACTCAACCACTTCCCTGGGCAGCCCATTCCAACGCTTCACAACCCTTTCAGTGAAAAAATTTTTCCTAATGTCCAACCTAAACCTGTCCTGGTGCAACTTGAGGCCATTTCCCCTCGTCCTATTGCCTGGTACCAGGGAGAAGAGGCCGACCCCCACCTCACTACAGCCTCCTTTCAGGTAGTCGTAGAGGGTGATCAGGTCTCCCCTCAGCCTCCTTTTCTCCAGACTAAACAACCCCAGTTCCCTCAGCCGCTCCTCGTAAGGCCTGTGCTCCACACCCCTCACCAGTTTTGTGGCTCTCCTCTGGACAGGTTACAGCAATGCAACATCTTTCGTGTAGTGAGGAGCCCAAAATTGAACACAGTGTTACAGTGCAGGCAATCTGCAAAAATACTGACACACCCATGCTCTTTGTAAAAAAAGTCTGTGAATCTGCACATTGTGTGATACAGCAATAATGTTATTTTTAACAAATAATAATTTTATTATTTTCTAGAGCTCCCCTTGGAACTGATATTTCAAAAAGAGTTGAAGAAGATTCCATCAAGGTGGCAAAACTAAAAAAGAAGATACCATGGTTGGCATCTTAAAAAGTAAAGTAAATGCAACTATAAATTGTTCAATAAAAACTGTTTCAAAGCTGTTACATTTCCTGACAGTACCTGGCTTACAACTGTTGAAAAATCACCTGTCAGAGAAATAAATGCTATGTGGTATCACCAAAATGAGTCCATGTGCCATTCCAGGAATATCTAAGAGTTCTAGGTAATTAATAACAAAAAAAATTAAAAGTGCACTTGCTAATAAAACTTTCATTTGTGTAGCTTTATCTCCACTGTTTATACTTTGTAACTTATAATGCTTATAAATTTATTTTACCATATTACAAATTAACAATACATAATCCATATAAGATTTCTAGTTTATACTATCTGTTAAAAAAAATTCATAACTTCCATGATTGAAAAGTTACAGAAAATGAACATGAGAGAGTACAGGTTTTCAAGAAGATCTCGCTGTGTTAGCTGTGCCAGTACAATTGAATTGCAGCAGTACCTAATTTTCTGCTGCTGGTGTGAGAAGCCTATTCTTGCTTATACAAAATTAAAATTTTGGAGTACAGGTCTAGTGCCTTTTAATTTTATCTTTTTTTTTTTTTTTTTATAAACAGCTCAGTAAAGCTAATCACAGTGTAAGTGAGCTGTTAAGATGCAAGTTCTGAGTGTGATGTGAATAATGGGTTATTTGACCTTGACTTTTGATAATCATAATACGGTTTTACATTATTATTTATTGCAATGCTGTTTACTGGAATAAATACTCTGGTAAGTTTTCTAATTCATAATGCATATATTTAAAATTGCCTCCATTTAAATACAAGCAAGTAATTGGGATTTGTGGGACAGTTACAAACATGCAAACAAGTTGCCTGTTTTTTTTAAATTTTAATTTTTGGGGGTTTTTTTGGGTTTTTTTAACTCCAGGGCAAGGTGTTACAAATTCACATTTGTTACATGGCATTTCTGGAGTCTCATTTTCATAGGATTTCAACGACAAGTAATTCATCTTTTGGTAAAGTAATTTATCTATACCATTAGGTAGTTTATCTTTTTGGTAATGTATCATTTAATAAATTTCACTATCACATTTCATAGGCCCTATCCAGCAGTATGTTTATACATGTGGCTCACTGATTTCAACACAGATGAAAGACTGGAATTTGTGAAACTTAACAGTGAACAACCCCCTTTTTTTCGTCCGTATTACACCTAATCTCTCAATTATCCCAGTTTTTAGTGCTGGTCATACCTTCCTTGGATCAACAAGCCAGTCAAGTCTTGCTGCTCAAAACTCTCCCCCTGCTTCCAAACTTTCTGAACATTGAAGAGGAAGAAATCCCTAAATAGCTGTGTTGTTTGATACAATAAATGCTGATAACAATTGAATATAGATTTCCTATCAGGGACCCAACCTTATGAACTGGAAGTGGAGTGGCTCTACTATGTCCCAAACCTCCCAAAACTACTCTTGGCTGGACCAGAGAGCTTGATTCTAACACCACAGAACCTTTCTTGCATGATGCTACTAGTAGTTAACATCACTATTACATTTATCTCATCTCAATTAAGTGTTTGAGAGTTTACACAGCAAATTTTTGTTTAATTAAAAAAAAAAGACTTAAAGGTCTTCCAAAACAAGTGCATGGGATCAATGCTCCAAGTAATTATAGTAAAAACATTTTGAAATAAATATTTAAGTGGAGATATCTTGTAACAAGGAATTAGAAATGCTGTCATGACAATTTCCTGGCCTATCTCAGTAAATCAAACAAAACAGATGACACAGCTGAAAATCTGTGCTCAGTGAGTAGTTATTGATGACCTTTTGATGAACTGTGATTATAGAACACACAAGGTCTTGAAAGGTTTGCCTCAATGCCTCATCTTGTAAATTTTTTTTTTATTTGTGGCTGAAAAGTGAAAGTACAAAAGGAAGTGGTGAAATTGCAGCTTATACCATTTTGACAGCAGCTGCTAACACTTCTGAAAACCTACTTATGAATACGATGATCTTTGTTTTTAAAAAAAATAACATAAAATTCAGTAGACTAGTACACTTAAGCAAATACAAAATACCAACTAGGAATAATGAAGTAGAATTGTAAGACTAATGGAATTAATTCTAGTATGAATCGACAATAGAGTGCTGAGAGGCATATATTTAGTCTTTATTATAGGAATAACATACAAGAAATACAGGGCAGGGTTTTTTTACTGCAGTAAGAAGCTGACTAAAACAATGAAGGTGATACACTGAGGAACTCTCAGTTTATTAAAACTGTATTCAGTTCTTCATTGCAGGAAGGATTAAAGTATTTAGCTTAATTTGCAGGAAAGGCTTAAAAAAAAACATTAGGAAAAGCTTTATATTTTAAGGAAGGGAAGTAATGGAGCATGTTACCTATTGAAACAGATTCCTCAATCACTGCGTGTTACGTGTTAAAATAACTGTTAGACTGCTCGGCAAATACTTCATTCTTCACTCAGAACAGGGCTGTAAACTAGGTGACTTCTGGAGATCCCTTGCAGCCCTACACGGCTATAATGTACACAATATCTACGCCTTGTCCTCATTACTTGGTAACCTTCTGGATATTATTAAAACCCACAGAATGTAGTAATTCTATACCACTTCAGGAGTCATTTTGGTTTTGAAGTATATTCAGTAACCGTAACAGTCAAACAATTGGTAAGATTTTAAACCTAAAAATAATTTAATCTTGAAATTCTATCTTCATGAAATATGTTTGAATAAGTTTTAGAGTACTACTGCAATTGAAAACATTTACTTGGAATTTAATATATCTATAGCAAGATGAGCAGTTTTCTTACATGAAATAATATAACCACTGACGCCTATAGGACATTTTAAAGTTTTACTGTGCTCAAATAAGGGAAAGAAAATCCTCCAACCACAGTGTCTGCTTGTTTACAATTTGAACCTTGGTTTTATAGTGGTTTTGTAAGGGTATTTTCAGACGCTTGAATTTAAAGCATCAAACCCCCCAAATTTGTACTCTGATGAACAACAGTTTTCATTTGTTTCCACAGAACTTTCATTATTTCCAGAAAAAGGAACTGTATTATGTTAATGATGTCCCTGCTCTCTGCAGGGGGGTTGCACTAGATGACCTCTAAAGGTCCCTTCCAACCCCAAACGTTCTATGATTCTACAAAATAAATGGTTGCACAACATTTAGCCAGCAATCCTGTACATTGCCAGCAACTGTAATATATGTACAGAACTTTAGTATTTGATAGTGTCATTTAATCTGTTAAAAGAAAATCAAATTGGAATCAAAATACATTTTATCAAGCTAAAAAAATCTTTATTCCTCTCAAACCTTCATAGTATACTCAGCAATTTAAGTTAAGTAAACGCCAATCTGAAATCAGAAAGAACTTGTATTATTTTAAAGACTATAGTATCTATATTTCTGTGCACATTCCTTACCTCTTACCATCAAATCTTATCACTGCAATGGGGTAATATTCTCTACCTGGCATATCCATGTCAAACAACTGAGCCTTATAGCCTGACGCATGACAGGAAACCTATGAGGAAACAGTTACTACATCAGCTTTAAGGACTATTTACATCAATACCTAACTGCTTACATCAATAAAATGACCAATAGAATTGCAGCTTCAGAAGCTTACCAGTCAGCAAGTGTGGAAGCTGAAGTACAATTTTGATTGAATTTCATGTTTAAAAGTGCTTTGCCTCTATAGAGATTATTTGCACATCACAGCATATTAAACCCATATCTAATGAGAAGCATCCCTCAGGGAATAGTTTATACCTTCTCGGGTCAATCTGGTGTGATCATTCTTCAGACTACTATTTTGCCATGCAGAAATGCCACCTAAAGGCTACGCTTCTTTTAGGGCAATGCTGTCCTTATCATTAAGGTATCTTGTGCTGGCTTGTACAGCTCATTACTAGCAGCAAATATGCTTACAGTGTGCTCGCTGGAGAAATAAGCGCTGAACTCTCTATTAGCCTGGTCTAAAAGAAGTACTTAGATAACCAGGCAACAACATAGTCCAGACAAACCTATTAACTTCTGGGGCAAGCATGGTGTTTTCCTTATCTCTGATGTTAATTTAAACCACGTACAATATTCTCTCATACTGTATTAGCTGAGAGACATACACTCATGTACATTACAGGACAGCAAACTAGAATCATGATCTTTAATGAAATATCCTTTACTGATGGAGTACCAACGCCAAACTCAGTTCTCCCCGGACATAAAAATACTCATTCTGTGCATATTGAAAATGTTGACATTTGAAATCCCCCTCCCCCCAAAAAAAAAATCCCAGTGGCAGTTCTTTTTCAGTTTTAACTCCACAAGATATAAAAAATGTGTAGGGTTTTTTTTTATTTTTTAGATGTAGCAATATGACAACAGTGTAAAACACTGAAGTTATTTTAGTATTTCACATATATAGTATCATTTGGACATATAAAAAAAAATCTACAAGATGATATCTAGAAGATACAAAAATATCAATGTCAAATTTGAATTTAAAAAATTAGTAAATTTACAGTTTTCTTACTAGAATATGGCTGAAGACATGTTACTTAAATTTGGGATGTCCATCTTCTTTTTAAACCTCAGTAAAAATGGCATTGTGTTAGTTAACTTGAGGTACTTTCTCTATATATCAGATTGATGAAGCTATTCGCTGTTATAAGCCTAAATACATTTTCATTTAACTTGTGTAGTAACAAGTGTCAATTTAAATATCATATTATCAGCGTATTGCATAAAAGAAACTTTTTTTCTGTACTGTTCGGATTGTAAGTTGGATCTTTATTCATATTTTCATCACAGGTTCCCTCAAAATCACGTTCAGTGAGAATATCAATTAAACCTGCAAAGCAGGAATGAGTACAAAATTCTAGTCAAATAAAACCTTTTAGAACACTATCATTGCCTGCTATAAAAATGTTTGTACCACCTAAGTGTAAGCATTATTCTTCAGTTTTAAAAATGTATTTGTCAGATGCACTTTGCTGTTGCATATATAACCTGACAGTATTTTTATTAATACATTGGTAATTACTAGTTATATGTTAGAAAGTTAGAAGATTCTGTTGTTGCTAAGACCACCTTATATATTATATAGCAAGGTAACTAATTTTAAATCTTAGTTATACAGACACAGCAAATAATATAAATAAAACTAAGTAAAATGTTAGGAAAAAATATACACCTGTGTCTTTAGAGATGTAGTTTGAAGGAATTCAGAAGCCTGGAGCTCTGTTATTCTTAGAGTCTCCTTCAGAGTAGTGAGGGCTTTTGAAAATCTGACCAATCACTTAAATACCACAGCTCTTTTGGAAATCTGTTAGTTTACAGTATTTCATGTCAGTTTATAATTTTGCATGAGATCAAATAATACATTTTTTTTTGAGTAATAATCCCAGCTTTTAGGAATGCCATGTATAAACTACATGCAACATTAGGTATTTTTTTAACAGGAATGTTTTTGTCCTTGCTTCCTGAACAAAACCTCAAAAAATATTTCCATCTTGGGTTTGGGTTCTCCCATCAGTATCAATGTTTCAGAGCAGGAGAGCTCAAAGAACCTGACACATTTCTCTTTGTGCCCCAAACTTCTGCCATGTAATCAACACTGACCAAAATTTGTCCAATTTTTCTATCAGTGTAAGCTGGAAGAAGCTGACAAGAAGTTCTGTGATGATCTGCATCTGAATTAATGGAAGGTTTAAACAGCAAATTCCAACAGCCAATTCCCTCAAAATCTGATGGACTTCTTAATAATACAGGGCATATCTCAATCCATCAGTGTTAGCAAAGTTGCTGTCTGGGTACATTTTTTAGCTGGCCCATCAGTCCACTGGGAATCTCCACTGAGCACTACATGTTATCTTTTGAAGACAGCCAACTAGAGGACACAGTAGTAATACTTTTGTCAGACTTTGCCAACAAGGCATCACCATTTTTCTGTGCTACGAAGTTTGACAAGCAGGTTGCCTCATCAGCTTATTCCGCTCTAGGGAACACTTATCAGGCCTGAGCATTCTTCAAGAATATTTTCCAGTTTCTAAAATACAATACAAACTAGCAAAGAAAGAGAGAGACTATTGTTTAATCAAGAACTATACTAGTATTTGCAAGAAAACAATAAAGCTCTTAAGGACAGGATTAAAAGACAGTAACATTCCTGTAAGTTGCTCTAAAATATTATAGAAAGTGATTTCAATACATATCAAGTATTTTAAAATGTCTCCCCTTCTCCCCCCCCCCCAATTTGTTCAAGAAACACTATAAATAGTAAGTGTACCATAAATAATAACAAATTAATTTCTTACGAATAACTAGATCAATGGAAAAGTTTGCCAACATAAATTATATGGTTTCTTTCTACTATCTGAACCTATTTAGAAGTCTTCCAAAATTATTTCTCACATTTCTCTATCAGAGGCCGCTTAGTCTGGAAAAGAAGCTATTTGCCTAGGTATAAAAAGCACAACTTTTTTTACTTAAAGTCCTAGGTGACACGTAACTTCTAGGAATACTGCAACACTACTACAGAGATAACAAATAATGAATGACAGTCGCACTTCATCAGCCTGATGTTCCTCTTAGTCCAGTCTCCACCTGCTTTAGAGCATGATGCAAGAACTCTTGCAAACATCCCAGGGTGAGATACTAGGGAGTCAATTTTCCTCAGAGTACCAGTAAGAAATCTGCCAATGCTTTGAAGCAGTCTAAACTGAGGTTTTTGTAATAAGTATTTCCTTACAGACTTGACAAATTGTTTTGAAAAATCTACCTACACCCTTAGAGATACTTTGTAGGAATAGATATGTTACGCTTTGTATGAAAACAGATTTTTTTTTCTTCTGGCGTGATTTTTCTATTTAACTGGACAAACATAAAAGCTAGAACTGTAAGGTAACACGTTGAGTACTAAGCTCCAAACTTACCAAAACCACTGGAGAGCATATATCCAGTTTTTCTTATATTACCTTTGCAATCCTTCCATACACAGAAAAACAAACTAACTCAAGCTTCTCTTCAAAGTAAGTCCATTCGTATTTCTATTTCAACCCCATGATTGCATCCACATACTCACCCAGAGTACATCCCCCCTTTTCTTTTTCTTTTTTTTTTTTGAGAGACCTTTTTTTTGTTTTGTTTAAAAGACATGCTTTGCAACTTGAAAAGTAAAAGTAGTAGAGCTAAAGCTAAAAGGAGAGGCAGCAAGCTAGCGCAGCCAACGAGGGACAAAGAACAGCCCGGAGGGAGCCCCCAACCAACCCAGCCCCACAGAACTGGCCAAGAACTGGGAGGCTGCACTGGATGGCCTCAAAACACCCAGGGTGGCTGGGGGAGGGGGGTGTGTGTCTGTTTCTCAAGTAACGAAAGGGCAACCATGATGCTTGCAGGGCAGATCTCCAAGAGGTGACAAGGCCCAAGACCGCTCAGCTTATTTTGGCTCTGGCAACCCAGGCCAGCTCCTTGATGTGCCCTCCCTTCCAAAACCATAACCTGAGGCCTCTCCTAAAGCAGAGCTGCGAGACCAGCCCCGGCTACAACAGAGGAAAATCTACTGTACTGAATTCTATGTACATGACAGATTGGACAGATTCAGTAAGATTTTTGTGACACTGACATTGTTTAGGGAGGGTGGGAAAGTCAACCTCTGGTCATCCTCTCTTCCCCAGAGCCCAGTACTCCCTTCCTCCCCAAGGATGCATTCATAGTAAGTCTCTAGTGCAAGTACGCATCTACAGGTATTACTCTGATGATTAATAACAATGTCCAAGTATGTAAAAAAACAGACCAAACATTCTAAGAAAACTCCAAAGTTTTACTGAATTCACATACAGGATAAATGCAACATCTCAAGATGTAGCTTTATAATTCATCTACTGAACATAACTTCAGTCTGCTGCATGTGTCAGATGCTTTTTCACTGCTGCTCTCTAGTTTTGCAATCCGAGATCCAAACTGTACAGCCCTTTTTGGCAAAATGGTCGAGGCTGTAAGGCCAAACTCGGTGGCTGCAAGGCGCAGAATCAATTTTTCACCAATTCCTCGAGGTAAAGTCAAGTCAGCTTTTTCTAAGATGGGCAGAGAATTGAGGAATGAAACAACATCTTCGTCAAGAAAAGGAAACCTAAAGGAAAGATATAAATGGGGAAAGACCCTTTAAAAACTTCATACAAATAGTCTTGGTTTTCCCCTTTATCACATGCAAAGACTTCAGAGTCTGTGTGAGTTCCTAACTACCAATGTCAGTGTCACAGTACTGAGGCAAGTCTCCAAAGCAGTTACACTGTCTTGGAAAAAGAAAACCTAATATAGCACATTTAAATTCAGAAGCCTGGAAGTTTTCAAAACTCGAGCAAAGAGAAGAGTAAGAACAAGCATTAGAAACGTTGTGTTTATACAAAACAAAAATTTTGAAGAAAATCAGAAAATACAATGGAAGAGCAAGACAAATTTTAAAGTAACTTCTAAGTATTTAAAAATACTGTATGAAGCTACACTGTAACTTTGAAACAAAAAATATTTACACAACAAATTCTTACACCATTCCAAACTCCAGGCATTCATATCTAATTACAAGCACTATTAACAGCATTGCCTGACCATGACTGCAACTGCTAAACTGAAAATGTGCAACTAAAAACAGATTTGGAAAAACACTGGCACAAAGACCACATGAAAAGACCTTTCATGCACCTCAGTGGCCTCTACTACTGGAAAACATCTATGGAACTTTCTGCAAGTTGGTGGTAGCATAGAGGAAGTAAACACAAATAAAATTATTCTTTAACTATTCTGACTTAACAACCAGGAAATGCAGTGCATATTGATCATGCCTTTATTGCATGGACAGGAATACATGGCTTCTACATTATGTTGTCATTCTCCGAACTCACTCCCCAAATGACCACACCAGAACACTTCAAAGTTGTGCAGAAGCCTGTTCCACTTAAAATGATAAAACCGACTTGATTTTTGACTATTGCAACATCTGTTGCTGCTTCTTAAAACTTCCAGATGGAAACCATAGAATATTTTGGATTGGAAGGGACCCCTAGAGGTGATCTAGTCCAACCCTCTTGCAGTGAGCAGGGACGTCACTAACTAGATCAGGTTGCTCAGAGCCCCATCCAACCTGGACTTGAATGTTTCCAGGGATGGGGCCTCCACTACCTCTCTGGGCAGCCCGTTCCAGTGTTTCGCTACCCTCATTGTAAAGAATTTCTTCCTTACATCCAGTCTAAACCTACCCTGCTTCAGTTTAAAACCATTACCCCTTGTCCTGTCACAGCTGGCCCTTCTAAAAAGATTGTCCCCATCTTTCCTATAGGCCCCCTTTAAGTACTGAAAGGCCGTAATCAGGTCTCCCCGCAGCCTTCTCTTCTCCAGGCTGAACAACCCCAACTCTCTCAGCCTGTCCTCATAGGAGAGGTGCTCCAGCCCTCGGATCATTTTAGTAGCCCTCCTCTGGACCCACTCCAACAGTTCCATGTCCTTCTTGTGCTGCGGGCTCCAGAGCTGGACACAGTACTCCAGGTGAGGTCTCACCAGAGCAGAGTAGAGGGGTAGAGGGCTCCCTTGACCTGCTGGCCATGCTTCTCTTGACGCAGCCCAGGGTACAGTTGGCCGCCTGGGCTGCCAGCGCACATTGCCAGCTCATGTCCAGCTTTTCATCCACCAGTACGCCCAAGTCCCTCTCGGCAGGGCTGTTCTCGATCCTTTCTTCCCCCAGCCTGTACTGATACTGGGGGTTACCCCGACTCAGGTGCATGACCTTGCACTTGGCCTTGTTGAACCTCATGAGGTTCACAGAGACCCACCTCTCCAGCCTGTCCAGGAAATACAATGTTCGTGTTGCTAAAATGCCTTAGGTAACTCTTCCACGGTACTATGGACCACTTTTTAGGTAACAAAATCCTGCCACAATACAGTACACATTAACAAAACTGCAACAGAACTTAAGAGACAATAAAACACATAGAAGTTTCAACAAAGCTTTCTATTGGAGTGTTAGAAGCAGAATCTAACCAGCAAAACCAGTTTTGCTTCATGTTAAAACAATACCTGGCTTCTTTTCCATGATCACCAATAATTCTGTCATCTCTACCAAGATTTCTAGAAGAAATGCGATCTAACTCCATTTCAAGTTCTTTTTCCAGACCCTCTAAGCCGTATTTTTTGAAGCAAACACGATGTCGAAAATACCCAGCAAGCTGTTCATCTGCTCCAATTCCTGTAAGCACAACCTAAGAAAACAGAATAAAAGAAATCTTTCTTAATATCTAAGCAAGCTTATCATATGTAACAGATCTTAAAGGTTTAACTACATCTTAATGAGAATAACTTTAATAGACATCTTTTAAATATATTACCTATCATGATGGGATGTGCCTTACACATTTACAGAGCTTGAAACAGTTCCCAGTAAAGTCATTGGAAATTTGGAAGTAGGTTTTTTTATGCAAACTATTGCATTTGTTGGGAATTTTGTTGTTCTTTTTTTTTGTGTTTTTAAAATCTAGCATTTAGTACAAAGTAATAGAAGCCTCAAAAAGCAAAGGGAGCAGTGAACTGCAATCTCCTGCTTGACAACCCTTTCAGTGAAGAAATTTTTCCTAATGTCCAATCAAACCTCCCCTGGGGCAACCTGAAGCCATTTGCTCTTGTCCTGTTGCCCATTACTGATATTAATTAATACTTCATTAATGTTTATCTCTAAATTTGTTAACCTATTCCATTTAGGTTGAAGAGCAGTTACCCACTACTGGAGTTGAAACACTGAAAATGGTAAGATGATTATTATTTTTTTCCTAGTCACGATGTTGTGCATTCAAGCTTAACAAAAAGCACATCACGTGACAAAAGAACTGAATGCAGTTTTTAACTCCGTAGTTACACAAAGATTATCAATACAGAACTATTCTATGTTCTGCCACTGAATTATGAATATTAAAGACCTCTGCTGATTTCTGAAAGAACTGTTTTTAGATTCACAGGTCAAGCATAAGGCAGAAAACAATCAGTACCTTTGCAGGACTTTTATATGGTTTCAGTTCTCCTTGGTTACTAATAAAACCCTCTCCTCTGGAAGCAAACCAAATTGCACAGCCAATGCTGTCATCCAAGACCGTATCCAGTGGATAAATTAAGTGATTAATATATTGTTGTCTCATTTTTTTCAATTCCTCTAGTGCAACATTAATTTCAACAAAGTTCCAGGTTCTTGAAGGGTTAATGGCTTCTAATTCTTTCAGTCCTGCCCTACCAGTGATTCTGTCGGGAACATCAAAGCAAGATAAATGAACACCAGTTTTAGCATCAAGATCTTTACAGCTTTCCTGAGGACAAAGCAAACCAAGTGGTACTTCCTGGTTGGTATGTTTTGATACTTCCTGGTTGGTATGGTTTTTAGCGGCACCCTTTTGCTTAGCTTTGTCCTTTATCATGAAAGCTACATTGAGAAGATCAATTGGTTCCCCTAAAGGCACATGTTTATCAGCAAGTGCTGCAATAACCATAGAATCAATGCCGCCAGAAAAGAGCACCGCAATGTGTGCTTTCCCATTAGACATGCTTGGGACTTCTCCTGTTTTCTGATCTTCATCTCTAAAGAGAGATAAAACGCGTCTCTTCACCGCTTCATTTAAAACATCAATAAACTGATGGACTAATTTTTTCTTGTGTTCCTCTGCAAGAAATCCTTGAAGGGTTTCTACAGTAACCATATGGATAATGTTGCTAACATTAGTGCCTGGACATTCACCTGAAGCTTCAGAAATTGTTTTATTTAAGGGGATAACTGGTGCTGTGAGACATAGTTTGGATTCATTCATCATGAGAGGTATGTGGTTTGGTAAATATTTTGAAACTTGGTCCAGAACATTAATGAATATTTCTTCTACTCCTTTCTCTGTGCAGCTATACTTCCATGGAAACAATGTTAAAGACAAAGATTTAGTTGTTGCACAAGATTTTAGATCAATTTTGAAAATTCCAGATGCTGGGACTTCTTGCCATTGGTTACCTGATTCAGAATAAACACTTACAGATGAGAGACAGAAAGCACCATCAACCTCATTACTGAATTGCCAAAGCAAACTACGACGACCAAAATAATCTCTGCCAAACCATAAACTGTGTCTAGATGCTTGATAATAAATAAAAGACCACGGACCCCGAAGCGATGAAAAAAGTGACAAAATGTCCGCTTCACTAGTGCATAATGCAAGATGACGAAACATTACTTCAGTGTCATTCTCTAGATCTCCTACATGCACTCCACTGAAAATTTCTCCATTCCAAAGAAAAATATTGTTATTTGCGTCTTCCAGAGGCTGAGGAGTCATCAGTCCCCTCAAGTGAAGCACGTGGCCAGAAAACAGACACTCATAAGAAAGATCAGATGCAGTTTTTATCAACTGTTGGCTACTGTCTGGTCCTCTTCTTCTAAGATGGCAGAGTATGTCTTCGTTAAAGAAATCATGTATAGCATGCTGGCTACAGAAGGTAACAATGCAACAAATACCACACATTGTGACTCTGAATTCAGACGGACTATTTCTTGGTTTTAGTCTTTTCTGAATTTTCCATCTCCTGATGTGCCTTCTTTAATTCATCTAATGTATCTGTGTAAGAGAAAAATACATGAATAACCAGTTTTATAAACTGATAAGTTTATGAGTGATTTTACGAGTAGATAGATTTAAGAGTTTATCTAAGAAATTAGTAACTCCAGCCACTTGTTCAACTAAAGAGATAAACACAAAACACTAAGTAACAAAAGTGCTATAGTATTGATGTAACACAAACATAGCTCACTGTAGCTTATTCCTCTTTAATTATACAAAGTTTATGGGGTTCCCCCCCCCCAAAGAAAGCCACACTACAAGTATAAGAACGAGGGGAGTGACCAACTATTGCCTATATAATGAGCATCATTTATACATTTGTAATAAAAAAGTGAACTGTCAATTAAAATGTCAACACTATTAACTCAAATCAAAGAAACTGGAAGTAGCAATTGTTCATTCCACAAAATAAATTTTTGCTTCCAAATTTATACATTTCTAACATTTTTTCAATCATCAACTCTCTTTGTCATCCATTCTCCTATCTTCATAATCCCACAGATTCATTCTTTCAACTACCTGCAGATTTCTAGCTTAGCCCCCAGTTTAACTTCTCTTTATTTTCTTCCTAGTGATCCCATGTAACTTTGAGACTTTTTTCTTTAAGGGACAAAGTGCTATACAGCTTCCCAAAGAGCACTGAGAATAGCAGCTCCTGTGTGGGGCAGATGTTCTGGCTCTTCCTACATCTGCAGCACTTGATTTTTTTTTATCACATCCAAAAATCAAGTGGAAACACTTTCACATTTATCCAATCCAGAAATACAAGAATGTGTCTGAAGTCTACTTTGCATCTGACATACAGCTAGGAGTTCTTAATTTTAATATACCTTTGAAATCAGTCACAGCTACAAATACAGCTTTTAAATAGTTAACTATTTATTTGATCAATTTTTACACTGCAAACTTACTTTTGCATTCAGATAGAGTTTCTGTCCGGTCTGCAAGGAAGAATATGTTGCTATTGGGTTGCTGCCTATAAACCTTCTGTAACACAAAACCAACACTGCTTTAAGTCAAAGCAACAAACTCTGGCAACCACACTGCAGCATAAACTGATGCAGGTCCACCAAGATACCCCTTTCACTTTTATGCCAGAAGGATAAGTTCTGCCCTAACAACACCAGCATTCTAATGTCATGCCATCAAAACCATTTCATGATCAACCCATGACTATTCCGCATATCTCTCTTCCTCGTACATGAGGGATCACGTTTTATTTTAAAACACATACACATGAAAAGTAAGAATACTTGACAAAGTCTTCTGATCAACTCAAACATCTTAATGAAATCACTCAGATAAAACATAAAAAGGCAAAAAAGCCCAACAATGTACTGCGTTACACTGCACAAGTGTACATAATCAAATCATTTGGAGGACAAATTACTCCGAGAACAGACAACCACATCTGTACTAAAACCTGTATTAAACCAAATGAAAGACAGTGTGCTCTGATTTTGTTTCCTCTCGTCTTTCTGCTTATTTCTCCGAAATAGACAAAAGCAAATTTGTAAATACTTACCCGGTTCTTCTTCAAATTAGAAAGCTCATCAACTACAACCTTCTGCTCTTTAATCTGAAAGGCAAAAGATACACTCCAATTTAATTATTAAAAATAAACCACTGTATTATAAACCTTGTGGTGAACATGCTTACTGATATTTTAAGATGGCTACATGCATATATAGTTGCTGTTCTCTGAATGGACCATTAAAGACAAAGTGGAAGTAGATATAAAAATGAAATACTAAATAACTGCTCTAGAAATAGATTATCTTACAGGGATTGATATTTCCTCTACCCTCAAAAGCAATCACTACTGGGAAGCCAGAGTACCTCTAGCTATTTATAATCAGAGATCACATTTTTTTCCCAGAAGAAAATATGCAAACTACTAATAAAACATCAAATAACGTGAGAAAACAAAATTTAGCATAGTATCTACAAACCACTTTATAATCACAGGTATTCTCCAGATTCAAAATTAAACCAATAAAACAACAAACTCCTAAAACTGTATTAAGAACCATAGAAGCCTTTCTATTGCCCTGGAGTTTTGCACAAACTTCCTTAGTGGGATTTATCACTCTGTTCAACTGCACTGGCAGAGGTGGCAGGCATTCCCATTTTCTTTTACAGTGACAGCTGTCAATGCTAAAGAGCAATCAGAAGGACCATCATAAAAGCCAACAAACAAAACAAAATCTGTTCAGCAAGCACTTAATGCTTTTTGTTAGAAACAAACAATGTGGTTTTCTTTGATCTTCCGTTGCATCTCCTGGAATTGGTGCAACAGTAGAAAGCTGCCCCAGAGCTAGGTTAGCCAAACTAAACATGGCATACAGAGTCAACTTTTCTAGCAGCTACCTTATATTTACAATTCCAACAGACAAAACAGCAGTGTCATCTTTTGCTACAGACTAAACCAGCCACTCAAGCATAACAGAAATTACAACCTGCAATACTGTTATGTCCTAGCTTTACAACTTCCCAGATGATCAAAAATACCAGACTTTACACAAGTATGGCCATAAAGAAATGAATTAATTTTCTGAGGGAGAGCAGTTCCACAGGACTTGACAGATTTCATACTAAGCAAAGCTATCAGCACTGTGGAAAACAGAGCAGATTTATGAGTGCCAGCCTCTGTAACTGAAATCCCTTGAGCAGATAGAGCTGAAGTAGATGGCGGTACACCGAGAAACCTCACTGTCACTCACCTGACATTTCACCTCAACTTGGAGCAGCAAGAACCAGAAAACCAACCTGACACGAGAGGTAACAGCGACGCCGACATGAACTCGCTACGCGACAGCCGCCTCCTCCGCGCCCCCCCCCACCCCGCGGCAGCACGGCCCTGGACGTGCCTCAGCCCGCCCCACGCCCGAGAGCTCCGCGGGACAGGCGGGGCGGGGGGGTCGGGCGCAGGGACGCGGCCTCAACCGCCGCCGCTCGCCGCACCGCGGCCCCCCCCCCCCCTGCGGCCCCCCCGCCCCCCCAGCAGCGCCCCCGCGCCCCCCGGCTCAGCCCCCCGGCGCAGCTTCGCGCTCTCCCCCCCCCGGCCCGGCCCGACATCCCCCCGCGGCGCGGGCCCCGCCGGACACCACGCGCACGAACCCGGGGCAACAGCGCCGGCTGCCGCGGCAGAGCATGCGCATGCGCGCGGCGGGGCCAGGCGGAGCACCAGTCCACAGCGCCTTCCTCCCCCGGAGGTGTAACTGAGCAGGCGCGAGCCGGCAGGCGCGAGCGGGTGGGGCGGGGCTGTCGCCGTCGCAGTTGCGGCGGCCGCCGTTGGCGGTAACGGGTGAGGGGCCCGCGCCTCCCGCTACCAGCCTGCCCGGCCGCACGGGCGGCAGGCGACGCCCTGGCCCAGGGAAAGAGCTCCTGGGGATCGTGTGCTGGCGGTGAGCACCTTGTTTTCACCTTGTCGGTGAGGGCATCGGCGAGGCCAAGGTGAAAACAACGTTTGGAATGAGGGCTGGAAATTGGGCCTTGTAGAGTGTGACAGGAAAAAAAAAAATAAAGAGGAAAGGAAGCGCTTTGCCTTGGAACTGTTTGGTGTGGTGGTGACCCTGGACCTCCTCTCCAGAGGAGATATGAATTATATAATACTTACAGATACTAGGAGTCCATGTTTCCCTCTCTAGTAAGATGGTCAGAATATTTCTCTGTCTTTTCCATTCTTCCATCCATGTTGTGGTTTAACCTGTCAGGCAGCTGAACACCACACAGACGCTCGCTCATTTCCCCCCCCCTCCCCCCAGTGGGATGGGGGAGAGAATCGGGGGGGAAAAAAGTAAAACCCATGGGTTGAGATAAAGACAGTTTAATAAAACAGTAGAGGAAAATAACAATAATAATGGTAAGAGAATATACAGAATATACAAAGCAAGTGATGCACAATGCAACTGCTCACCACCTGCTGACCGATGGCCAGCCCACCCTGAGCAGCGATCGCTCTCCCCCTGGCCAACTCCCCCAAGCATGATGTCATATGGTGTGGAACACCCCTTTGGCCAGTTGGGGTCAGCTGTCCTGGCTGTGCCCCCGCCCAGCTTCTGGTGCACCTGGCAGAGCAGGGGAAGCCGAAAAAGTCTTTGACTAGTCTATGTGCTGCTTAGCAACAACTAAAACATCAGGGTGTTATCAACATTATTCTAGCACTAAATCCAAAACACAGTGCTATGCCAGCTACTAGGAAGAAAATTAACTGTATCCCAGCTGAAACCAGGACAACTATAGATATATTGCAGTGAGGCATCTGTCTTCCTGTCTTTATAAACATGCCAAGGAAGAAGTTGTTTAAGTGGCAGGATGATGACAGGACAATGACAAATGATAGTATCATGATTTGCTATCATAAATAAATTTAGGATGAGAAATCACAAAAGGAGCCAGTTACTATGCCAAGAAGGTTTTGAAAGTGTCTTCCAGTAGCACCAATGAGGAACAAAAAATTAATTAAAGATAGAATATGATTTACTTATGAAATTATAATTACATGTTCTGATGACTGAGTTAATTGGTGAATGAACTGTGTATTGCAGGAAATCAGAAGTCTGCTGATTCTCATGGAAAATAGATCATATATTTATTAACGAGTGTTAGTGGATATCAGTGGGGAGTTTGGGTAAGACTTCATCAAGGTGATTGATGTAGGAACATTACAGTTATTTTTTGGTCTCATCCCTTTTCCCTCTTTTCAGGTATTGTTGCATAATTACTCTAAGGACTCGAGAGCCACTCCAAACTTACAGACTACTACCGATAGCTCAGCTGGGATAGAAATCTCATAAAATCCTACAAGTCCATATGCTACTGACTGCACTGCAAATATTGTGCAAATCTTCATTAATTATTTGAAATATTTGTTACTTTAGTAAGTGAAGTAGGAGTGCTGACTTTTGCTGCTTTGTGATTTCTGGCTCACATAATCATACATGTTAAGTATTTTGATAATACTTAGAGCTTGTGAGCAAGATTACACCTTGTTTTGGTGGCATCCATGAGCTGGATTGGAATGTCTGTGATGTTGACTGGAATTTTTGGCAGTGGTATAGGGAGAATAAGGATTTTGGCTCCTAGTAGAAGTATGAAAAAAGACAATTTGCTATAAAAATATTTACTTAACAAGACAGTAACTTGCAAATGTTATGCTTATTTGCCTTCCACAGAAAGAGAAACTAAGGTTTCATTGTCATAAAAGGTCAGTCTTGCTCTTCCCTCCACCTTCAGCCACACTCTTGTGCCTCCACCCTTGCATCAACATGGCTGCTTGTGCGATTGTGTGGTGAGACAGGTCAGGTAGCTGACCCGCTTTCTCTGCAGTGTACCAGTGCTTATGGTCCCAAAGCAGATTAACTGAAGCTGCTGGGGAACTGTTGCCTAGGGGTTTGAGAGGTTCTGGGGCTTGTCCTTCAAATTCTAGAAGAAATATTCATACCTGGGTCACATACAACAGCTCTGATGCTATTACTCAATGTGCTTTGTAGTTTGTCACCCTTCTGTGGAGTAATTTGTTTAATCTGAGTACCTCCCAACCCTCTGCTGCCTGAGTATTTTATTTGCTGTTGATGTGTTACAAAGGTTGATGATCAAGAAACCCAGTAGTCAAAGTATAATTTCTGTACCAATGATCCTTTTCATGTTCCATAATAAATACAGCTAATGTTTATTAATCAAAAATTCATCACTCCGTTCCTCAGAATGTTTCATCGGTTGGTTCATAAGAGTGATGATAATGGTCTTGAGGCATAATAGTGAATGTGGAATGTTTTCAACTTCTGGTCTTACCATGTTTCTTATGCTGATATGGAATGTGCTTTTTGATAAGTCCTTTTTAAAATTAATGGATTCCTGCGACATGATTACTCCTGAAATTACACACATTCATACCCACAATAAGAGTATCTGTGTTTAAAACTCAGTGAAGGAAAAGGTCGGCACCTTTTATCTCCCCGTGCAGAACTGTGACATCTTAATTCAACCTTATTTCAGGGCTGCTGTAGTTCTGTTGTTTGCTCTGTGCTTGCACTGTTCTTCATGAGAGGTGGTGAGGTGACTCAAGCTGATCTGGCTGGCAACTAAGTGGGCAAGGTAGTCTGGTGATACATCTCTGGTCGGTCTGCTTGTGCCTGTGCACTTCTCTTGTGCCAGATCAGGTGCTCTGAACTATTTCTGGCATAGAACTAATTTTGGAGGCTAATAATGACTGACACAATGTTAATAAAGTATCAAGGAATATTTCAGAGTCTTTTAAAGTCCTCACCTTTTCAGCATCTGGGGCCTTTAAAAATATACAAAGTAACACAAATTGCCCAGCAAGCAATACAAACAGTTACAAAACAGGCAGTCCTAACTGAAGCCAGAAAATACTTGAAGTTGCCAGCATGTGTGAGCAAACACATGACCAAAACTGTATCCTCAAATAACCAAGCTCAGGCTCTGACAGACTGTTAAAAGCATGCTGAAAATATTAGGCCATCTTCTGAAAACCCCTCTCAGTCTTGAAGACCTCTTTTCAAGATGTTGGCAGCACGCTTGTGTCCAATGATTTTACAGATGTGAGAGGTAGAGGGTAACATCAATAACGCCCTTGGGGCTTAGCAGTGCCAAGTTCCCATGCTTGGCTGTAAGCTAAAAATCTGCATGTACTCAGTTCTGGTAATACGTTAAGCCACGATAACTTGATTGTGGGTTCAAACTTGAGTCATTTAATAGGTTCAGCCGTAAGTGACTGTAATCTGAGGAAACTTGTCCTGCTTTAGAAGAACCACTCTTGAATGTCCTTGGAACTGAACAGTACCAGGACACTTGTAGCTCTAATGTTGGCCACAAGAGAGCAAGCTGAAACTGTGCTGGCTGTTTGGTGAATCCAGAGATAGTCAAAGAAAGAATGGAGCCTGTGATATAAGGCAGGTGGATGAGGTCTCTAGAAGGGGGAGAGCACGGTCAGAGGGTATTTGCATTTATGTTTTTTTGTCTTTTTTAATATTTTAAATTCTGATCCTGGGTTCTTTCATATTCAGGCATTGTAACTTCAGAATCCATGTGAGTGAATTCTGAGATGTAACATTGATCTCTACATTAACTTCTCAGTTGAACCTAAATTTTAATAACTTACTAATTCATACCAGTCTAAGAAAATTCAAATTGCTGAAAGTAATTGGGCTTGCTTTATGATAATCCTTCTGCTAATTTGATTGAGACATTAGGATGAGAAGGGTGTTAGGTTAGTTTACACCACCAGGGATCTGGACCTATGTACTGGAATCTATGTAAAGTTGTGGTTTGTTTCCTTAGGTTAAATATCTTGATTACCACTTGCACAGGAAACCTTGCAAACCCTCTAGTCATTCTGCTTTAGAAGTCCTATTACTGCAAGCAAAACAAGAAGTCTGAGCACTTTTATGAAGTACCGTCATTTTTTTTTCAGTATTTACTTCTGATACACTGTTAAAGCAATCTAAAAACTCCTTTGCACAAAACTTCTGCATAGGTCAGATGCATAAAATTCTTAATTTTCTAATTAAAACCAGAATGTCATCATTTTCACATGGAAGATTTTAAGGCTGTTGTGAAAATAGCTAAGAACTTGTGTAGCATCAGCCGATCTTTAGTTTTTACACTCTGATTGCATTCCTTAGAGCTTCTAAAAGTGCTGGATCAAGCAGGTTTTTTGTAAAATACTCCCAGCGTAGTCTTTTATCTGATGATTTAAATAAAAGAGGCTTTAAAAATAGACTTTTCCAAGTCTACTCTGTGTTCTGCAGTGTAAAACTGAAGTAACTAATGAATACAAGGGCCTTTCTCCAGGTCTTATTTTGTTGTAGCTGAGAACACAGTTTGACCTTTAATTCTTATAATCTTTCCTCCCTTAGTGCATAACACCTTGTTGTGCACTTTGCTAGAGTTTAAAAGAGAGTTGAGAAGTTCATGTGAGTGGTAGTTTGACTTAGAAAGCACTAAAAGGTTGGTTTTTGTCTGTTGTTTATGAACTCTTTTTTCCTATATAGAGTTCCTAACCTGGCACAGCAGCCCCTCACATGTTTTGAATAACAGTTTTACTGTACACAGGTTCACTGTAGTAACCATCTAGTTTGAATATGGGATCAGATTTCCAGATAGACATTTTGAGCAGTGAATGTTCAGGGATCTTAAAAAATTAAGTACTCTGTCTTACAACAGCAAAAATTTTGTTTGCAGTATGAAGCTGGAAGCCTGGTGGCTGGAAGCTGGAAGTCCTTTTGTTGATGCCGCTAAGGAGCAGGGGTATGAGTGGCTTAGAACTGCTCGTGAACACTGGATGGACCTATGCCTCATTTGTGTTACCCTGGATTAAGGCATCCTGATGCAAAATCAGATCATGCTAATATTTCTGCCTAATGAGAAAAGGAAAAGAGAACTGCACCAAATACACTCCGAGTGAAGAGTCAGCCTGCATAGTAGTCTGCTTCTTGCAAGCTGAGCTAGGAAACCTGGAGAAGACTAGGGGGATAATTATGCGCTTGCTTCTATTTCCTGTTGGGACTGTCTCCCTGACAGTAAGTACTGTGTTTAATACTATGTACAACTGAAACTTTATTGAAGATAAACCACAGAGAATAGATTGCTTTGAAGGAGTAGTCAGGCCTGAGCAGGATGGGCTGAAGGTACAGAAGTAGCAGCCTGCTTGTGTTACTCTAATATAGGTCTCCTAGAACCAGGGACTTGATCATTTCAGCTGAGATAGATTACAGTCCCATAAAGCATGTTCCCATAGGCACAAAATGGACCTGCCTAAGTGTGAGCTTGGGCAGACCAGAACATGTCTGAGTAGGCTGGAGAGAGGCAGAAATGCCTAATACCTTTGCAAGGCTCTCTGAGGCAAGAGTAAAGGTAAGGCTGTTTGTTCTAAGATGCCTGGTTGGATTAGGATCTTACCAAGATTGATTTATTAAATGTGTTGCTCTCAAGTGCTTTTTGTTCCTTTGTTCTCATTGTTAAAGACATTTGGACTTAGTGCTTGCTAGTAAGCAAATACAGCCACTTGGACACCAAGGAGAGGAAAATTTAGTTTTTCAAGGTTTGGAGAGGGTAGTTATTTGAAAGGAAACTCTTAGGTTTTCAAATTCTAATGTGCCAGAGGCCATGTTATTGGACAGTTTGTTTGGCTTCACTTATTTTTATACTTCATTCTTTGTATCTTATGCTATGCTGAGGGCTTCCCATTTACTTAATGTCGTTGTTCCTTTCTCGACACTTTTTTTTCCTCTGCTTGAAGCTTTGGTACAAATCAGCCTGCACACATGGCAAAACACCCTGGGACCCAAATAACTGAAATCTTATTAGAGCTTTCAGTCTTGAGGGTTATACTTGTTCACCATCATTTTATGATGAATATGATACTTAGCACTCTGACTGCTTTAAGGGTCTATAGACCTTAAAATGCCTGACTGAGATAGATAGAAAAAATAGACAGGAAATCTAAGCCATAGTTGTGTGAGAAGGCAGAGTGAGGAACAGAACTTTGAGGTCCTGGCTTTTCTTCACATGCTCTGCCTATGAGCATTATTATTTCCATGTTTAAATTACTATTTCCATATTTTAAATGAGGCTATTTTTGATTTATGAAGTCACAGTCAGAAAACTACTTGGTACAAAAAAATTCCTTACATTGAATGGTGAATTTATATCTATTTAAATTTTAACACAGTTTTTATGTTGACTGTTTTAAACCATCATGCTTGCTTGGCAGCCTAGACGCTTCATCTCAGTAGCTGAAGGAAAATATTCTGATCAAGTTCTCATGGAGCAGCAGACTAAGGACTCCACAGCTAGGTGAGCGCTGACAGAGGCTCACAGAATAGATCTCATTAAATGTTTATTTTGGAATATCACAGGACAAAGGCATATTCCATTTGTCATGTTGAAATAAAACCTGAAGAAAGGCCAAATTCACTAGTTGCAAGTTGCTGTGTCTATGCATTACTGTGATTGTCATCTTATTTAAAGTCTAAACATCACTGAGATTTAATGGTTCTCCCCAACTGTCCTCCTGTGAAACACCATCACCAGTCCTATACTCTTTCCCACTTCTGCCACAATTTTTGGAGTAATTACAGCTGTTACAATTAAGGAAGAAGGACATATAGTAATACAAAAGGGCTATAACTACGTGAGGTGTAAGAATCTCATCTTTTAGATAGTATAACAACCCTCAGAAGGTTTCCTTCTCTTCCAAGGCTGAACCACTAGAAGCTAAGAAACCACTAGTGTAAAAGTTGGTAGGCTTTGAATGTTAATAGTCAGTATTATCTGTAGCTGATATAGTTACTTGAAATGCAGTAATGTTGACTGAGTTCCTAGTATTCACAGTGCTGATTTTTTAATATGATAGTTCATCATTTGGAGCAAGAATAACCACAAAGGAGGGAGAGGCATTGTTACATAATTTCTGGCATGTATTTTAACTGGTGTGTATTTAGCAAAACATTGACCACGGCTCAGAATCTTAACAGTAGTTGAGGAAAAGAAAGTTAAGAAAGCTTAAAAAAGATCTTTCTGCCAGATCACACTAGCATATGTGATAGAGATAGCCTAGATAAATCATACAATTTTGCAAAATTGAACATTCAAGTAACATTTTTATAAATATTCCAACATTTCTGTAATGAAAGATACTGGTATTTAACACTTCTGAAATCAAGCCAGTAAGGTAGCTGTCTGGAAGAAAACCAACCCCAAACTAACATTAGATACCTGTAAGTTAAAATCTTAGCCTACACACATTGTAAGTTCAGTTAATGCTGTTAGAGCAAACTTTTAAAACCTTTTTAAAATAATATGAGAATATCAGTGTAACTTGACAGACAGAAATAGTGACCAGTGGAAATCAGAAATAAGCATACTGAATTTAGAACAACCAACCTTTTCCAAATTTTGCTTACAGTCTCAATAGGTTGAAGGTGACAGTAATTTTTTTACATGGGCATAAAGGAGGAAAATGTAGAGTGGCCTAGCAGTAGTAGCATATGAAACTAAACTATGAAACTACCCTTTCTTGGTACAATTGCAAGCAACAACATGAGCAATATGTGACTACATTTGATTCTCTCCAGACCAGAACAAAAAAGATGCATGACAATGAAGGAACATAAATGTCTAGAATTATTCCAGTCCAAAAGGATTAAAGTTCTCTCAAAAGAAGGGAAAACTACCAACTGCTTTTCACTCTCTTTGTATCTTCTTAGCCTTCTCAGCTGGTTTCTGTCCTCAAGGAACTATTGAAAAATGATTATCAGGGAGACAATGAATTTCAGTCCTTGATATGGAAACTGAAAATAGGTACTTGAGGAATGTGGTGGATTTTTCTAGTGTGGACTATGTGTATGTTACATGGATATGGCTCTTCCTTGTAATGCACCACAAATAGTCAATAATATTATCTCAGTCATAAAACTATGTTTGTATACTTATATCTGAATTACGGGACCAAATTGGTGCAATGAAAATTCTGCTACATGGCACTCTGGGGGGGAAAAAAAGGTAGGTTAGAACATAAGATAATACACAAGTGGCTGCATGGAGTCAGATCAAAGGTCCTTCTAGCTCTATAGGCGGTCTCCATCTGTATTGGATAAATGTAGCCCAGGAAAGAACATGCCAAAAAATACAAACAAAAAAAACTAGTTTGTTTCAAATACTGATTGCACTAAAAAGGTGATCTATGTGGCAAAAGTTCTTTTCTTTTTTGAAATCATACTGTCTTTAAAAAGATGAGATGGATTTGTCTCCTACTGTTTGCTGATCAAGGAGGAGTTGGGTGTGTACCTTCTCAGAGTAGAGAGAAAGCACAGGGTGTAACAAAATCTCTTGGGAACTTGTTTCTCAGTTGTTACAGTGGACAGCTTAGCATTTAGGAGGAATTTTATGGAATAAATGTTTCTTTGCTTCTTTTAACTTATTAGACTAAGAGAACTACAGTTTTCTAGTACAAGTACATGGTAAAAAGGAAAAGCAAGCCACATTTTCTTTCAGTAACAATCTGCAAAAGAAGTTATATTGAAGTAATAATGTGTGTTCATACTATGCAGAAAGTAATAAGTGGTAAGTAATTAATCCCCAAAATGGCTGTTGAGACCATTTTAATTTGCACAGGTTAAACAGGGGACTGTGGTAAATTGATCTGCCCCATTCTCACTGTTCACGTCAATGTCAGGATTATAATTTAGTCCCTGGTTTATTCCTATGTAGAATGCACAAGACTGCTAATTCCTCTTGAGGAACTGTTCAGACTTTGTGTTTTGTAGTCTGTAAGTGTGGTCAAAATGCTCTTATGAACAGTGTTCAAGATTCAAAAGGCAATTCAAAATTTAAAGCAATCCTTAGGTATAAAGAGTATGGTTAAGGTGTTGACAGTCGGACTGCAAGGATTCTTGAGGTACCTGTCGCAATGGGAAACTCCCACCCCTACCCAAGCCTCTGAACAGTAGTGTTACAGGCTGTGCCTGGCTTATTGGTAAGCAGAGTTTAAGTGATAGGTTTGTCACAACTGTTAAAGAATTTATACTGTGTTCAGCACAACTGAAGCAGAACAGACAGGTTTGGCAAATCCCTGCTGAAAAGGCGTCCTAGCCAGCCCTTGCAACTATCAGATCTACTCTATTAAACAGCCACTGCAGAAATCACATTAAAGTATCTGATTAAAAAATATATCAACTCCAGGGAGTGTATGATCTTTTTAAAAATCAGAGGAAGATGATTATTACTTTCTTTTTTTTTGCATTTTACTTTTTATCTGAAATATTTAATTGACTTTTAATCCTCTGTTAAATAAGTCCACTAAATAGAGTCTCACATGGATTGTCTGCTACTGAAATGAGTGCAACAGTTCCTTAACAGTACATAGAACCATTCAAAATGTATTTGGATAAGAAACAAAGGCTCTAGCATTCAGTTGTTGCACATGTAACTTATAGGTATCTGTTTACTGCATCTTTACAAAGTGTTGCCAGGAGACGTTGCCATGCTTATTTTCAATCACACACTAGAATAGATTTCTGCACACTGTATGCTTCCTCCTTTAGCGCTCTACCTTTACCTTTTTTAATAAAAGAGCTAACAGCTAAGACCTTGGAGAATAAAATACATATTTGTATGGCTGAAAAATTGGAAAATTTTGTGTGTAATGATATTGGGAAATAAAAAGCATTTTTGTTCTGAGTAATAATTGGAAAATGGATTTCTTTTTAGTTTGCAATTTTTTGTATTTTTGAACTGTAATAAAAGTCATTGTCACCTTACAGAAGAACTCGAACATGTGATCTGCATCTTACTTGTTTAAATGAATAGTAGTCTGCAAAACCAAATTCTGCTGCCTTCCTCTTGTAGGTGATTTGAATCCAATGGCTGTTGATTACAAAGCAAGATGAGCAAGATTTAGCTGGTAAAGAACTATTTGAGTGACTGCATTCTTTCTGTAGGGAATATAAGCAACACAGATTAAAGTTTTGCTGCTGGAGGATTTCCATTAGCTTTAATAGAATTTCATGTCTCATTTGTATAAATTTAAGTGTGTGCAAGTTTGTGTGTGAGTACAGAAATACAAGTTTGTATATATGCACATAAGCATACTGTATTAGATAATAATCATCCTAGATATTCTAATTACTGTTAGTAGCATGTATTTATATTATAGAATTCTGTTTCATATGTATGTATGGTATCAAGTAAGGAGTTTGTAGTTAAACTCTAAAAGAAATAATTTCCAAGTTATTGTCATTCCTAGGAAAGAGTAAACCAGAGATAAACTATTGGAAGCGTAGATAGAAAAGCTTAAAAAATGTTACTGAAAATCAAACAAGAATAATGTGGAAAAATTGGCAAGGGCTGAATCATCTTAGAGAAAACAGTTTGGAAGTTGAGAATTGTGTATTAAAATTATACACTACGAATTGATTAGGAGACCCTTTAGATAGCAAAGCAGAGATGATGATGCAATACAGATCCTGATTTGGCTTGTAAAAAGGCTTCCCTATATAAATAGCTGTAGATTTTTGTGAATTTTTGGCTAGGTCCAGATATAAATCACAAGGAATCTGTAGGAAAGTGCCCACAAGTTTCATCAAGCTCTTGTGTTGAAACCCATACTAGTTTCAGAATTAAGTTTGGACTTGATCAGATTCTGTTGATATGTTATGTATAAAAAGCAAAACTACTGTAAACCATTTGGAAAATATTGTGTGGTAGTAGTGGAATATATGGGAATAATTGGTGCTCTGTGTAGGTGACAAGGTCAGACTTATCCTAGAGCATAAACTCATTTCAGGATGAAGCCCTAAGTGACAAGAATAACTGTTCCCAGGATCAAGAATCTAGAAGTTACTTATGAGAAGAGTCTGGATTTTTAGTGGACCAATATTGTTTGAAATATTTAACAATTAATTAGAAGTTAGGTGATACTAAAGACTTTAAAAAAACCCAAACAAAAAAACCAGACCAAAAAACAACTTAAGGAGAAGTGGAAGAATTTTAAATAGTTTTATACCTTAATAGATGCTGTTCTTACTCCACTTTTGATCTGCCTTGCCTACTGATAAAAAAATTTTTGTTAGGCTTGATGACCTCTGAGGATGCCAGATCCTGTTTTGAAAAGAATTTTTAAATTGTCATGTGTAACTCAACTAGTATTTTTTTCAAGTTCACAGAAATCACTAAAACCTAAACTTAGGGGAATTAAAACAATAGTAGAAATGGAGCAGCAAAGGGGGCAGTTTCCACATCACATGTAATGTAATGAGCATGTCCAGAGAAGGGCAATGAAGCTGGTGAGGGGTCTGGAGCATAAGTCTTATGAGGAGTGGCTGAGGGAACTGGGGTTTTTTAGCCTGGAGAAGAGGAGGCTGAGGGGAGACCTGATCGCCCTCTACAACACCCTGAAAGGAGGGTGTAGTGAGGTGGGTGTTGGTCTCTTCTCCCAAGTAACAAGCGATAGGATGAGAGGAAATGGGCTCAACTTGCATCGGGGGAGATTTAGATTTGATATTAGGAAAAATTTCTTTACCGAAAGAGTGGTCAAGCATTGGAACAGGCTGCCCAGAGAGGTGGTGGAGACACCATCCCTGGAGATGTTCAAAAAACATGTAGACATGGCACTTCAGGACATGGTGTTGGGTTGATGGTTGGACTTGATAATCTTGGAGGTCTTTTCCAACCTTAATGATTTCTATGATTCTATGAATCAGACATAAATATGCATATAAGATCACTGCAGTTTACTACTTTCTTTCAGGCACTACTCCACTCCAAAACTATGCAGAATGTCTTAGTATTTCTTTTGATAAACATATTCAGTATTCAATATATACCTGAATATATTATCTTGATATTATATTCAGTGTTATTCAAGCTGCTTTTAAATTTTCAAAACTGAACATGTTTTTGTTTGACAAGGTAGAACACATGGCTGCATCATGCATATGGTTGATGAAGAAAGGAAGATTTTACTCTAGTTACTGGACAATTCAGTTTCTAGCAATTGCAAAATAGAGAGTATGTTTCATATTCTGATGCTGAGGACAAAACTGAGGATATTGATGATAAAGATTTTCTATTCTAATATATAGATAGGGAAGTGATTTTGGGGAGTGGGGGAGGAGAAGGTTTGTAGTATTCAGCCTCTTCCCATCAGAGTTTCTAATGACGGGTTGCGCCATCTATTCTGCCTACGTATCTGGCCCTACACAGAACAACAATGAGGAAATACTTGCTAGGTGATTGGCAAGATGATTGCTAACAGTGTTGACATTAATTATCTTTCTGATCTAACACTTCACTGGTGCTATATGGTTGACGTGTGGGAGAATTTATTTACAAACCTATTAGTTAGAAAATAATTGAATGAGGATTGTTGCCTCTCTAATTTTATAACAGAAAAAGCACTGATGCGTGGTGGGGTTGTAATATATTTAAAACTGAAAATATTAATGTTGCTCACAGTTGAAAGGTGAAAGGCAATGACACAGAAATTCCTAGTTTGAAATGCTGATTTGGTTTTTTTAATAGACTAATTTTATGAGCACTATTGGTATTTTTCCTCATAGGGTACAGTAGAACAAGGAGAACTAAATCTTATGCTTCAGTGTATAAGCAGGTGTCAGAAAGGAATTGGTTTAAACCTTTAAGTCTCCTTCTGCACCAGTGTGTGCAAATGCAACAGTGAATCGCACATCTACTGAAATCTGCTCTGTAGTACTGGCTGTTGGTCAGAGCAAGGCCAGAATGTCAGACACTTAGACAAATGCAATAGATCTTATGCTCCAGTATAAGTAAATGTTCCTTTTAAGAAGTCAACAGCAAAATGGCACCGTAACTTGTGCTATACCTAACTACTGCTAGCTGTTAAGTAATAAAACAATTTCACAAATGCCAGTGTAGTCAGAGTTGTCTTCTTGTATGGGAAGATAGGCAGTGGGCAATGCTAGCCTTTGGTTGTCATCTTCAATTTTGAGGTTTTTTCTATGCTAATTAGCATGATTAATTAAAATAACTGGATCCACTGAAGTTCTTTGCATTTCCATTCTAGCATTATGGGGGTTTTTGTTTGTTTTTCCACTGAAGCATTTGCTACTTTTTTTACTGAGAGATACAACAAAAGGGAATTTGCTTAGGCATTAATATGGTTCATTTTTAATGATTTTCTAACTAGTTAATCTTTAAAAGTAAGACTTTATAATATAGGTGTAGATAGTAAATAGGTCTTTTTGCAAGGGTATGTCTGTCAATTTCTAATTAGCAGACTAGATGCCAATTGTTTTCAAATAATACTGACCTTATGCATAGAAAAATGATTTAGCAGCATTTCATTATTTAATTCTTAATAGTTTGTTTCTCATCAAACAGAGTGTAGTGCGTGCCTGGATCAAGTAGTTCTTGCTGCCTATGGAGCAGCTTCTCTATGATCCAATAGCAGGATAAATATTTTTGGTAAACTCAAGCAGTTGAGGTGAATAGGCTGAGGATATTTTTATTTGTTCCATGTGTTACTGCCATTTTATGTTAGACTGTACTATTAGTCCTTCATATCTGACAGTTATTATGCAGGCTTCCTGCTTGACTTTGGTGCCATTTCTTTGTTTATTTATTTATTAATTGTTTTATTGTGAAATAAAACTTTACCTCTGAGAATTTAGTTAGTATGAAGTAATCTCAATTTACTGGTCTAAATTATTGCGTAGTACTGCTGTGCACAGCAGTGGAACAGCTGCAACATCCGGACTGAAAATTTTGCATTTTCTCTGAGGAAGGGATGTGGTGTAATTGGGCCAATATTCTGCCCTTGAGCACACTGTGGTCTCTATAGATTTATCCAAAAAAGCCATCTTCAAACAGGAAGGATTATTAATTGGAGGAAATTTCCTGGGTAAGACAGCCAGGTTTAGAGTGTGCATTATGAAAGGCTCTTAGTACGGAGTAGCTTTATCTAACAAGCTGGTTTCCTGCAAATAGAGATTTGATGAAAGACCAGAGTGCCACACCTCTGTGCATAGGTATGTGAAGAACATTTATGATTGCGTTGTCTGGAACATAAATAACGTTGCTGATTTTTTGTTCTCTGAGGTGATGAGCATCCTGGCCCCTGTCTCAGAAGGCACATATGCATACCTCAGAATGAATAAAAATCTGTATCACAGAGTATCTTGCTGTCCTTTTCTATTTCCCTAACTACTTCTTCCACAGCGGTTGCTCTCATTTTGACTCCCTGCAGTTCTCAGAGTGCAAAATATACAGCCACTTACTCCAGTTACTGTTAGTTACTGTTTTGTTGATTATTTTGGCAGGAATGCTTGCACAGCTGCTTCTCTTTCATAAAACATCCCTGGGGACTGAAATCCTTGTTCTGATGACAGTGAGAATGTTTTCAGCTTGTACTGAAGTCAGGTGGGAGCTCCTAAAATCACTACACTAGAGCCTTTTAGCCTACAGAATTGAAATATACCAACCAAGAGACTGTTCATAACATGGCAGTGCCATCTGCTAATGCTTTACAATCCCCTGAACAAAGGCGGGTTTTTTTAAGTTTATAGTGCAGCATCATCTCCCTTGTATTTTATTCTCATCACATTGCCAAAGCTCATACTGTATGAACTCTGTAAAAAAAATTCAGCTAGTTATGACTCCTTAGCAGAATAATAGCAATTCCAGGGTACCAATATCAATGAGCATGAAGCAGGAACACATACAGGAGATATTTAGCAACTGGAAGCATAATTAGTTTCTCAGATGAGATAAAAGAAGATGCAGATGAGGACAGTGAAGCAGTGGAACAGGTTGTCCAGGGAGGTTTTGCAGTCTCCAGCCTTGGAGGTTTTCAAGCACAGACTGGCTAAAGCTTTGAGTAACCTGATCTCATAGCTGACCTTGCTTGGAGCAGTAGATCAGAGAAGAGACCTTCTGAGGTCCTTTCCAAACTGAATTGTCCTATTATTCAAATCTGCGAGATCAAGAAAAGCTTGAAGGTGCCTAGCATCTCACAAGGCCTATAAAACTGGCCACAATCTGGCCTGATGTTTGCCTGCAACATCTTCCTTTAATTGATTGCCCTTCTTTCCAGTGAGGCTGCTCACATCTTCTGCTCCTGTTAGATGACCTGCATCTGTGCGGAATCCTACCTAAAACACCTTTCCCGTATCCACTGATCTGCCCCAGACTCCAGTACAAAGATTGTGCTGATTGTTGTCCCCAGGGCTTCAAGGGAATTTCTGTTTAACCTCCATGAAGTTATACTGGAGAGAGGGGAGGACAAGGTCACTGTGTACCATGTGCATTATATTTGCCGGAAGTCTTTTGTTATATTCTTTGTGTGCCCAACTACTGAAGTTCATTTCCTTACCTCTTTCATGCTGCTAATAGTGTTGTATGGGATCAACTAATCTGTTTTCCTGCCTTTCATGCTTTTATCACACTGTTTGTGATAGAATAAACTTTTTGACCTGGCCAGTCAAATCACTTTCATCCTTTTACTCCAGCCGCTCTTTCATTCCCATGTTTTTTCTAGCACCTAAAATTAATGAATCACATCTTGCATTTCAGATTTTACTTTTACTAATTCCACTTCCCCTTTTGTCCCCTGCATTCAGTAGATAACCATTCTTTGCTCTTGCAGCTCCATTCTTTGCTGTACTGCTGCAGTCACTGCTGTTAATGGCTGTACTTTATCCCACAGTTCTTGTGCAGATTGGTCACCAAATAGCTGTTTCACATCAGAAAGCACATGGCAAGCACATTGGGAAGGCATGGAGTGGTGAGAGGGCTCTGAAAACCTTCAATAAAGGTCTGAACTTCAGCACCTCTTCACTGACTACTTAAGGATCTCCTTTCCTTGGGAGAACTATAGTAAGATTAGATACACTGGGTATTAGCTGGTCAGTAGTTTTCAGTGTGACAAGTCCAGTGCTGTTAGCTATATTTATATATGTGTATATATATAAAATGGTGATCAAAGTACTCAAACTCTAGTATAATATATAGAGAGAGAGTAACCAAGTAGGTTAGGAAAAACATAGTGGTAGCCCCAATACTTAGCTTTATCCAGCTGCTTTGTTCCCTGAGGAGCACCCAGTATTGAGGACAGTGTGTAAACATATGTTTTAGGTGTTAACAGTGTGACTTTTCCTCCCAAAGAACAAATTATGACATGTGAATCCTGCAAACTGCACACTTTCCACTGAGATTTTTGAAAGTGCTCAGCATCCTGCCACAAAAGAACCTGACTGGTACCACAGTGGGAGGAGCTCAACTGAGTTTTAGCCCTTTTGAATTTCTCATTTTTTAGTACAGTAGATCTGTAAATCGAACTACGCATTTTTCCATATACAATTCTCAACAAATAGCCAAACACAATTAGCCCAGAGAACTGACCTCATTTTTATGAGCTCTCTGATTTATAATGTCACAACTAATAGAGTACTGGCTTCTAAGCCTCGGCCAGTGTTCCGTTCAATTGATAAAGTATCATTGGCTTATAATGGTCTTTGTTCTAATATCACTCTGGGCACAATAACAACACTGTTCCCTGTCTCCTGCTCCCTGGCCTCTCTGTAGAGTTAAGCTTTATGTAATATGCATGTGTTGAAACTAATAATAATATTCTTTGAATGCTGCCTCCATTTTCAGGTTTTCAGAATACTTGACTGACATCCATGCATTTAACCTCTTAGTGACCTATTAATTATAATGCATAAAATAATCCTCATTCTATAGATGAGGAAATTGGAGAATATAAAACTAGACATGACTGCACATGACAGCACTCTGAATTTACTGTGCAGGACAGTATTCATCCATAAATTTTAAAAGACTTTAGAAAATATGTCTCCTTATATAGCACAGGAAACTAAGACAAAATATGCACTTGTTTAGGAATACACAAAAGACTCATGATAGAACCAAAACCAGACTCTGACTAGTGGATTGTCACCTTACAGCTCTCAAGCTGCTGATAAAGCCTAAAGGAAAATGTGACACACTATTGATACATTTTTCCTGCAGTTAGCACATACGGTATTTGTTCAGTAGCATTGCTAGCAGGTATGCAGCATAAAGCTTGACATGGACAAAGTGAACTCATATCCCATTTCCTAGACAGATAGTGTAGCTTCTGCTCAACTCAGTGCTCCCATAACTAGATTGGTATTAGAGGCTGCAGTATAGGTGTGCCCTGTACCAGAGAGAAAGCCAGAGACAGCATGAATCCAACATTACTAATTAGCAAGCTGCTATATTATTTCATTTTGGTATCTGTAAGGAGAAAGCAAGCACTGAATTATCAGTGGTTCCATCCCATTTTCAGTTAAGCCACTCAAGCCACAAAAATACCGTTGTTTTTCTTTCACATTTAGATGTAATGTCACTTTTTGCAACGTCTCAAGTGATGTTATACGTGATGTTCTTGAAAACTAGCGATTATGTGCTATGGCTGGGAGATATGGCCTATGTTTGGTTTTAAACTAGCTGTTATTTTGTTTGCTAAGTAATTACAACTTGCTGTCTTTTTTACAAAACCTATGAGTGTGCTTGATTGTGTTCCCATTTGAAAATGAGCTGGACTACCCAGTTTTCTTTTTGTTTGGCAAATGGAGCACACACCCCTGCTTCCTACCTTGCAGAGATGATAAAATATTTTTCAGTGGGTTTCCCAAAATTAAAAATGTATTAGGCCATGAAAGCAAATTTTGTCTTGGCATTTAATAATATCTCGGTCTTTCAGCAGATTTTCTTGTTCTCCTTAAACTGAAGAAATGGTTTACTCACTGATTAGGTACAGGACAAGCAGAAGTGGACTAATCACTTGATTAGTATGTCATGTCTGGTATTTCATGTACTAATTCACACTGAATAGCAGTCTTTTCTAGTGCTGTATTAGATCATGATAATTTACTTAAGTCAGTGGCAGTACCTGACCCAAACACAACAAATCTTAATTGGCAACAAACTAAATATAAGTTTAAAAATATTTATTCAATAATTTGTTTGGATAGTTTACAAACAAACCTTATTTAGGGATGGCTAGTGAATTTTGTTGACTGAGCTTTCTTCTGTTATTCAGCATTACCGAATTAGGTCAAGTTGTTGTGATTTCCTAGATAGTTGCATATATAAAGCCTGGCACACAAAACTTCAAATAGATTCACAGAAAGGACAAGCATATTAAGTTGGATAGAAATTACAGTTGACTTATGGCACCCAGAAAACACTAATGGCCTAACTGCTAAGACCATTTTGCCTTCCTGAAAGACCTCAGCCTTGGGTGAAGGAACCATTAGGGAAAGTAACCAACCGGTATTTTACCGGCCCAGAATACCAGTCTGCTTCTGGTCCGATTGTGACCAAATAAACACAAAGCTGCCTAAGATTTAGTAAGCTTTTGACATTAGATGAAATAATAAATGTGTCCTATAGTTTGTGGTGATTTTTTTTAAAATCTATTTTAATAATAATTCTTATGAACTCCTGCCATCAACAGCGTACTTTGATGCTAAGGCACAAAAATAGACCTTAAAAAGGGTCCCAGCTTCTGAGAGTTGATGACCAATGCTAAATGTATTTGTCACTTTTTTATAACTCACCAGCTATTATTGTTTACATTTGAAAAACTTTATCAGATATTTCTGTAGATATATGATAAAAGACAGCCCTCTACACACCATCTAGTCTTGGAATGTAATCTGACAATCAGTTAGGCATATGATTAGCTGATAAATAGTTGTACACATACAACTTGCTTGAATGAAACATTAGCTAAATACAGAGTGTAATCATAGGTGAAAATAGGTAGAAGAAAGAGTAGACAGCAGTAACAAATCTATGTTGGCTTTTTTTTTTGCATGCTTTCTGTAAGTATAGGCTGCTTTTGCTGAAAAGGAATGAGCAAGTCAGTTCGATGCCCTCCTAGGCATTACTGTGAATTTGGCCTTTCATCTTCAAAGTACTTTCCAAACATTTATTAATTACCTTTACAACATTCTGTGAGACTAGTAGATAAATATCACCCTGCTTATGAGAAACTGAAACATAAAGGTGGAGTCATTTGTTTGCAGCCACATGGTGAGTCAGCAATGAATCTAAGATCAGAATCCAGAAGTGCTTGGCACCCAGCCTGTTGGTCAGTCACTGGATTTAGTCTCTTTCTCAGTCCTGTCTTCCTGTGTGCCAAAGCTTCGGGTTTTTTTTTCCTTGCTTTCTTCCCATTTGCCTTCTACTTCCCGCAGGCCCCACTGGGGATCATGTCATGTCCACACTGGCAGGTACAGTCTTGAATTTTCTTTCTTCCCCCATCCTTTCCTACTTAAGTAAATGCCCAGCCTTCTTGTTCTCTTAGGTTCTGTCTTTGGCCTGTGCATTTTAGTGAAAGTAATAAACTTTGAATTGAATGTATTTTGCATTTGTTAACTTGATATATCAGAACATAATTACATAATTTTACTAATTCAATGGCTGTACCTAACAAAGCTGAATCACAAGAATGAATCTCATGTCTTGAATTAGTTAATGAAATACTTCTTTTGATGGCTTCCTTTAAATCTCTAAGTCTAGGCACCTACACAAAATGTTAAGAAACTGAACCATTTTATTCCAAATAGTGATTCCCACAGCCGATTTCCATGTATTTAATTATCTAAGAAATAATAATTGTGAAGACAAGCATGTTCTCCTGGACAATCTGGAACGATTCTCACCTTCCTAGTGAGTAGCTCCTTCAGTTACTACTACAACCTGCTGTTCAGTACAACAGCACAAGCTCATGTATTGTAGAGCCCTCATTTTCTACTTTCAGACTGCCTTCTAAAAATCAGTCAGGACAAGTTCCCCATTAAGGCTCCATCCAACGGTTCGGATGGCTCCAAGCAATCATCTCAAAAGAAGTTATGTAAGGCCAAACTCAGGCAATCCAAATTGCAGCTAAGTGATGGTGTTTCAATTGGTTGGCTCTAGGCTTTTCCAGTGGAAAATGCTGGGCGCAAGGACTGAAGAAGAATTTGGGAAAACTGAATGTGGCTCGCAATCTCCCTGAACCTCAGTTCTTCCACAGTGTAGCTGCAATTCCTAGTGCAGAAGCGCTGCTGAGTCTCAACGTAGAAATATTGGCAAAGTACTCTGAGGATAACATACAAACCAGAAATGTAGCGTATCAATAAAGACATGCTGTCCTAAAGATTTAGCAGATCACCAACAGCCTCAGTAAGGTTTTTAGACAGTAAAAGTTTGATCTGTTTTTCTAAATTTAGACATCTATTATGATCTGAAATGACAGAGGGTATCCTGTCTGCCACCCAGTTAATACACCAGAAGAGCACAGGTCTCTTACAGGACCTATGTTGTATTTGCTGTTTGGGTGTTTCAGATACACAGGGGTATCTGAAACTATATGCCTATGTTTAGGCAGCTTATTTTGGCCCTACGTAACATGTAGTAACTGTGCATTTTTTTAGTTAAATTAATCACCATTTTTAAATTTGTTATGCACGACAGCATGAACAAAATACTTGTTTTGCAATAGGCAGTACAAAATCGATTGCTGACAATAAGAATGTGGTCAAAACAGAAAGACTACAGAAGAAAGGAATCCACAAATGAAAAACCTGTGCTCCTCAGGATGGATGTGAATATTGTGTAAATACACATTAGCTAGAGGTTTAATTGTGTCAATGTTTTCTTTAATAATTATATGTTACAACAACTCTTCTGTTTGTTCGCAAGGTTAAATACATCACAACAATGCTTCTGACGACATCTGGCATCCAGAATTGCACCTTCACTTAAGAAACAACCTCTGCCTGTTTATCCTATATAATTTCCCAGCCACTTTAGAGCCCTATACTTCAGGACTCTCATCCTGAAAACACTTGGAAGCACGTGCTTAATAAATACTTGACTATTTCTACTGAATACAGTAATGGGCGATTATGTGTTTTTATAGGACAGAAGACATAATTAGTGAGCAGCCCATAGATTTAAAGGACTACTTACTTGAAATTTACCTTGAAAAGCAACTTAAGTCAATCTCTTTTATAGTGAAGCAAGAGCCCTGCCTTAGTCCCAATTGAGGTCAGAAAAAAAAATATCAATATACTGTATTAAGAGACAATTTGAAATCCATTGATCTTACTGTTGTTTTACTTCTTCCATGTGTGAACCCATGCAGAAGAGCTGAAGAATATAGCTAATATACAGCTGTTCTTTGCAGTACCAGTAATATACAGACTTTGTTAGATTTTTTTCTTCTCATAGCTGTTTGAAAATATTTGCTCTTTTTCTTGACACTTATATGGCAGAAAAGGATTCCTGCTAACTCGTGTTTCACTTCCATGCCAGGCTTCATATGACTAGGATCACCATGATGTTGCTAACTTTCCATATCAGTTCAGTTCCCTTAATTTATTAATGTTTGATCTCCTGATGTGCAAAATCATAAAGATCTGATTGCATTTATTATATTAATTTAACCTTGATGTAAACACTTGAACAGGTTGCCCAGAGAGGTAGTGGAGGCCCCACCCCTGGAAACATTCAAGACCAGGTTGGATGGGGCTCTGAGCAACCTGATCTAGCTCACTGCAGGGGGGTTGGACTAGAAGACCTCTAAAGGTCCCTTCCAACCCCTCAAAATTTATGATTCTATGAAATTGACTCATGATCACTGAATACAGACCTTTTTTTTTTTTTCATGAGCAGTTCTTCTGTAATATCTAGTTATTTACAAAGCTTCCCCAAATTCCAATCAACATTGCCTTTTCAAACAAACAGGATCAGTTTTTGACCATTTCTTCTTCACATACGCTGACTCTACTTGGTGGATCTGTAATGGGATTTATGTACAGTTCCTCCCAAAGAGAGATCCACAGCCTGCAGTTTGAGAAATTGAGTGCTGAAGGTGATAAAAGTTTCCATTGTCATAGAGTAATTTAGGTTGGAAGGGACCTCTGGAGGTCATCTAGTCCAGTGGCCCTGTTCAAGGTAGGTCCCAGAGCACATTACTTAGGGACTTGTCCAGTTGCGTATTGGACACCCCCAGGATGGGAGTTCCCCAGCCTTTCTGGGTAATCTATTCTAGTATTTCACACAGAATCACACAGAATGGCAAGGGTTGGAAGGGGCCTCAGGAGATCATCTAGTCCAATCCCCCTGCTAAAGCAGGTTCTCCTAAAGCATGTTACACAGGACTTCATCCAGGTGGGCTTTGAATATCTTCAGAGAAGGAGACTCCACAACCTCCCTGGGCAGCCTGTTCCAGTGCTCTGTCACCCTCAGAGTAAAGAAGTTTTTCCTCATGTTCAACTGAAACCTCTTATGTTTCAGTTTGTACCCATTGCCCCTTGTCCTGTCGCTGGACACCACTGTAAAGAGTCTGGCTCCGTCCTCGTGACATCCACCCTTAAGATATTTGTATGTGTTGATGAGGTCCCCTCTCAGTCTTCTCTTCTTCAGGCTGGACAAGCCCAACTCTCTCAGCCTTTCCTCATAGGGGAGATGCTCCAGTCCCTTTATCATCTTTGTTGCTCTCCTCTGAACTCTTTCTAGGAGTTCCTCATCTTTCTTGAACTGGGGAGCCCAGAACTGGACACAGTACTCCAGGTGGGGTCTCACCAGGGCAGAGTAGAGGGGGAGGATAACCTCCCTTGACCTGCTGGCCACGCTCCTCTTAATGCACCCCAGGATACCATTGGCCTTCTTGGCAACAGGGGCACACTGCTGGCTCATGGTCAGCTTGTCATCCACCAGGACTCCCAGGTCCCTCTCGGCAGAGCTGCTTTCCAGCAGGTCAGCCCCCAGCCTGTACTGGTGCATGGGGTTTGACCTCCCCAGGTGCAGCACTCGGCACTTGCCCTTGTTGACCACCTTTGTGGTAAAAAAAAAAATTCTTGTAGCTATTGGAATTTCTCACGTTCCAGCTTGTGTCTGTTGCCTCTTGTCCTATTACTGTGCATGTCCGAGAAGAGTCTGGCTCCATCTTTTATGTATCCTCTGACAGTGTTAAGATGTGCCCTAAGCCTTCTCTTTAGTGTGAGCAGGCCCTCAGCCTCTCCTCTTTCATGGTGTGCTGCAGCCCCCTGACCTTCTTGGTGGCCCTTTGCTGAACTCACTCCAATATGTCAATGTATTTCTTGTCCAGAGGAATCAAAAACTGGTCACAGTACTCTAGATGCAGTCTCGCAGGTGTCAAATGGGGGAAAGGATCCATTCCCTGGGCATGCTGACTACACTCTTGTTAAAACAGCTCAGGATGCAGTTGGCTGCCTTTGCTGCAAGGACACACTGCTTCATGTTCAACTGCTTCATGTTCAACTTGTTGTTCACCAGGCCTCTCAGATCCATTTCTTCAAAGCTGCTTCTTACAGAGTTGTCCCCCAGCCTTCACTGTTGAATGGAGCTATTCCATCCCAGATATAAGACTTTGCATTTGCTTCTGATGAATTTTTTGTTGAAATGTTGACCACACTTGCTTTTCAAATTTTCAGTGGACACTTACATTGAGACTTGATTTCCCTAATTATTTAAATGTATCACAATTTTGGCCATTAAACGTAATTGTTCCATGAAATATTGTACTTTAGCCAGCTGTCTGGGTAAGGATAACAAGTCATTCCATCCATTTGGGAGTGCTAGCCATAATAATATGGTAGAGAATTATTAAAGCAAGATAACAGCAAGCTATCAGTCATATTTCTGTTTTCTTGTTAGCTTGATTTAAGCTAATGAGTAGATTTGTGCTTAAGGTATTGAAAAAAAAAAAAGCTCTGCAAATACTGTAAGCCACATTTTCAGCTCTGATAGAGCAGTGTTTGCACAAAACTGGAAATGAAGGCTAATTAGGACCACCATTGTGGCCAAAGACTATGTCTTTGAAAAACATCCTGAGGCAGAGGAATTTGTATCTTGTCACTGAACACAGCTACACAAATATGTTCGTGCCAACACATCCCATATACCATTTTGGATATTGTGGGGGGGTCTTCCCAGCAGTATCTCTGTGGTATGATTCAGGCCACGGGTGTCATTAATGGAACAGAAAGGGAGAGCTTCCCTTGGTATTACTTTAACTTTCACTTCACATAGATTAGAAAATTAACATAACAATATTAATATGAATGTTCTTGTTAGAGCCCCTATAAAAGACATTTTAGAGCAAACTTAGGTTTTCAGGTTTTCTTTTTAATTTTTCAATTACTTCTTAATGCTAAACACTTCTTAAGAAAGCCTGAAGCTTGAGGTTCTTCTAAGCCTGAAGATGGGCAAAGGTTTCTAGGGGAACAGCTTTACCTGACTGAAACAATAGTTAGTTGATGTTTGCTAGTGTTAGTGAAGTCATATACCACCAGTGACAAGAAGGTATTGGGTCAAGTCTGATGGATTAACTGCTCTTTGAAAGCTATGGCTAGAATTTATGAAACTTGAAAGCTAAGTAATTGTAAAATGATGGCTAACTACTAGATGGGTTATTATGAATAATCAATACAGCGCTAACACTAAAGAATTATATTAATGATATTGCAAAAGGGGAAAAGACTGGCTTATTAATCCTTAATAAGATATGGCAACTTAGCTAATCACTGTCTAACATCAAGTACAGTCAGATGGTAGTATGAGATTTCTCTCATACCTACAAATGCATGCCAGAATCATCTTTTGCTTAAGATTTATTTGGTTACATCTCATGCCCCAGTGCAGAGTCCTGTTCACACAGGGTGCTGGATATGAGTGAAGGGCTCCACCCATATTCATTCACTTGCAAAATTGATGCCTACAAAATTGATGGCTGTTGAGGTGGGTGTTATTTGTATAACTGCAGAACAGTTCAAATAAATTATTATATTTGTTGACATGTACTTATTTTATCATGTAATGTAAGTACTTCTTGTACTTTATGCTTTGCCTTCTAAAAAATTACTTTAAAGTTGTAGCTAATTTGAACATAAGTGAATACTGGTCTCCAAAGACAAATATGTTTTTATAAAGACTGTTCTGGGAGACACCCAGAAACAGAAATTGATAGTGCAACTGAAGCTCTTCTAAGCGATTTCCCTTTTCCTGCTGTGGGATCACTGATACCACAGATTGTTCAGTTAAAACTAACGGTAGGTCAAAAGAAGCTTTTATTCCCTGGTTCACCAATATTCCCCAAAGTCTTTCAACGTTGTCTTAAATCTAGGATTGGGGTTTTTTTATTATTTCATTGAAAACAGTGGAAACTAAACATATGCCTGAAATTAAAAATGTGCTTTTAACTATTTTCTTGGTATAGAATCAGAATAAAATACTGCAGAAAGGTGAGCAGGGATGTCAAAATCTGACTGTTGTGAAGATGTCAACCATAACCTTCAACAGGAGCTGTTCAAGAGAAGAATGTATTCTACTTATAAAGGGGTTTCTTTTTTAAGGGATACAAATACTGTCTGACTTGCTTTCGCATTTTATTTTATTGTCTGTATCAAAATTCTTGAACATTGAATTAAGAAATAAAGGCAAAACTCATAGGTATTAGAAGGCTGTAGGGAAAATAACAAATCCCATTGTTTTTGTATTGCATACTAAACCACAGGAAACAAAATACTGTTTATTAAGCATCGTATTGTTTAGTAACAGACACTCTGTAGGAGACAAACTGCAGTAAGTTCTAATGAAGAAAACAAACAAAATGAGCTTAAATTGCAAGTAGACTCTTATCTTACCCTCCAGAGTAATTTTGGTCTCTTCGTCAACACAGTGTACCAATTCAAGTCAATAATTCTCACTCTTGAGAGTAAATGTTCAGTATGATATAGGGAATTTGCAGAAGTGCTACTGTTGACATTTGGGTGTGAAACATCCACTTGTTCCTAGTAGATATGGTGTTTTGCCTTTGTCTTAATTACTTTTTTTCTCCTTTGCTGCAAGATCATTTCCTTATTTGTGTTTTGGGTACAGTGTTTTCTTATGACAGAAAGATCGGACAAAAGGAGTCTCTTATTGAAACAAGTTGTCACATACAATATAGGATTTTAAGCAAATTGTTTTGCTCTCTGCTTAGGCCATCGCTTTTCAATTACAAACATCTTAGTCTGGGCATAGAGCTGGTTCAGCTCCCTGAGATAGAGTTTTGTGTAAGCTAGATAATTCTAGCCTCTCTAAATAAATCTCTGAATTCTGAATTTGCTAGAGCTTCTGGACGGTTTTCCTACAAGAGTTTGTCACAGGAGTCTAGCTCTGGTAATGAAAATGACAACTGTTTCAGGTTAAAATGACTGCAGTCTGTCATATAGCCCTGACAGGAGCTGTCACTTCGAAGTCTTGAGAGAACCAAATCCAATAGGAGCATAACACTATGAATCTTAGAGAAGTGGGAGGGAGTAGACATTTACTTAAATGAGGATTAGTATGTATAGATACTCAGATTACTTACATGTAAGTGAAATGAACCGGTTTGGAGTAAAAAGCATCTCTTTTGAAAGGAAGCAGGAATCCTGAAAAACCTGGGAGACTTTTCACCACCCCATCTCTGCCTGTTTCCCCGTGCATTGCAAACCCTGAACTCTGTGTGTCAGCTGATAGGGAGATGGTAGTTCTGATAGCGGAATGTGTGGGGTTATGAGCAACAGAGCCACAGCCTTCCATGCTTGTGTCAGTTCAGTAAAGGCTTCTGTGCTTCACCAGTCAAAATCGTATATATATTCTTTCCTGTTTTGCTAGGCCTTGTGTAAGCTAAATGAGTAAAAAACCCACTTTGTACACCAAGGGGGTGTTTTAATGAAGAATGGTAACATCATGATAATTAAACTTCATGAAACCTCTCAGCTGAGTGTAAGATCTGAGCTTACATGAGGTCTCTCACTATTATTCACGCCTCTTTGGTTAAACCATGATGACATTTGTGGGTGTTATTTTGTAAAATTGCTATTGCTCTAGATTCAGAAGCTCTATTACAAACCCAGTGCTTATAGAACCTGTCACTGATGTGGGCAGTTGTTTAAAGCCAAAATGTTTCCTCTCTTATTTTTCAAGACATGTCTTTCCTGGAAGTGTATCTTTGAATATTCTTGGCATCATAGTTATGCGCTTACCAATAACAAAAACATTTTTCAGTTGTTTAGACCTTGTAGTTGAATTGTTGCACTTGTTGCCAGACAAGTTAAATGTTACAACTTTTTCATTTATAGACATTTGTCCCATTAGAAACATTTTGAAGAATATTTCTGTCTTTTGAATGAAGTATTTTTAGATTTTAATATGAAACTTAAAAATCCTAGACACTAATCTAGTGGTTACGTTTTTTCATTCAAATAGTAACTAGAGAGGTGACACTAATCATATATTTTTAATAAAGCATAAGGAAAAACTTTGGCTAGGAAGACTAGAACATAAATACATGTCTTGTTAATTCCTGCGTGTCTCCAGTGATAGGCTGTAAAGAATTAAGAGAATTCTATTAGGAATAAAATGCCTGTGTGACAGCTACAATAGCAGTAAATATAAATTCTGAAAGGGTTTTCCTCACATGAAAAAAGAAATAAAACAAAGATAAATTGTGCTATCTAATAATCTGGAAAAGTAGTAATAAAAGAAATGATTAAGCCTTCCTGTAGGAAAAGCACAGATTTCTAACAGGTAAGTTAGAACAGGAAACACTGCGTTATTAAGTAGGAGGCTAGGGCTGGTCTTGCAATAGAAGAGGCTATATAAGGTTGCCCACAAACATGTATATTCCAGAGAGTGGTGGAAAGCCAGGGTTATCTGCATAGCAAGGCTGGCTTACTGTTTTGGTCAACCCTTGGTCAACGCTTGCTAACATCATCCAGGGCTTCTGCATGTACCGGTTGCTCTTGCTGTAAAGAAAGATGCAAATCCTTTTGAAACTCTTTACCTCTGAAAACACAGAAGCTATTGTTTGCAAACCTAAACATCAACATGGAAGCAGACTTTCTGAATCTGAAGACATCTTTTGGCACCTGTATGCAGACAAAAGAAGGGTCTCAAGTCTCCAAAATCCCACTTTCTTGTCTCTACTTCCACACTGCCAGTGACAATTAGTCAGACCTGGGCTCAAATCCACAGCTGGTGTGCTGTCCCATTATGTAAATTATTGCTGTAAGACTGCTGAGTCGGGTCTATACCAAGTAAAACTGGTAACTCCTCTCATACAGCTTCCAGCTATTAAACACCTCCCTTAAATGCATCTGAAATCTGTAAATATTGTGGTGAAAAGACTCCGGTGAGCCAGCCAACCTAAAACAAGAGCTGCCTCTTTAAAAATGTTCACAAGGGCTTCACAAAGCAATCTAATAAAATTTGGATTTACCAGAGTATTAGTAAGAATATTTGGGACCTTTTTAGCAGCATCTTAGATGTAAAAATCAAAGTTCTCAAGCTACTGTATTAGGTTCAACGTCGGTCTGTTATTCCCTGTTTGACAGGGAAAGAAACCTGAGTGCAGACTTATTTTAATAAGTGTCTGGGGAAAGAGCATGCAGCAAAGTGGTGGCAAATGCAGGAGAAAAAATTATGGATTTCCCCTACCTGCCAACTCCACTGCTTTTGGAAGTTGACAAATACTTCATAAATCAGCTATGGCCTTTTAGCTATATGTCTGGGACCTCTGGACATTTGGCAGGCAAATTGTTAGACAAGGTGCTGTTACTGCCTTCACATACAACAGATTCTGGATGGTACCTACCGTACCTGTTGGTGCCGGTTGATGCTACAGCACATGTGCAGTGACCCTGGTATGACTGGGACATACACGGCCTACAGTGTATGAACTGCATGGTTTATTTGCACTATGCAAATTGTTTGCATCATTGTGCACCCTGGACAGGCTGACTTTATTGTCTGCAGATCAACTCTACGTTGCATACAATAGAATCTTTCACTGACATACAATAAATTCAATATTTCATGGACACATTTGATTGACCGTGTATACACTGGACAGACAATGCATACTTCTGTCTGAGAAGTCTCAGAGAGATGTGGGAACTATTGCTTTTTAAATTTCAAGGGGCGGTAGGTATGTTTTCTTGCCCTTTACTCATGGGTGGAAAAGACGCAAGTCAAATGTATTGGCCTGTATGGACCACCACAGGCATCTCAGTGCTCCTCAAGGCTGCATGTCGCTTTACTGCTTAAGACACAAGTAACCTCAACACTAATCAGGGCCTTACCGCAGAAGAAAGCCAAGTTAGTTCAGTGTGTCTGCTTGCAGAATACACCGAAATTGTCAGTAAAGGTGCAAGCACTGACAATTAATAGACTTAAAACCAACTAAGTATCAGCTGAGTTTGACAGATTGTAGGTTATTTATTTCATATGGGCTAATAATATTAAAAATGTTAAGTTTTAGGAAAAATAATTCCTTTTTATCTGTTAGTAAAGAATGCGGTTTAAGCAGCTAAGGCTTTATAAGAAGAGCCATCAAGAAAATTTCTTCTACTTTTGATGCCAGTCTGAGAAAAGATTTTTTGTGTTTTCTAAGGAACATACTATAAGAATTAATGCTTAACTCGCCTAGGGATTAAAATCCCATTAAAATAGTAATTTTTGGCTTCCTATGTTTATATGAATTTTTATTTCTGTATTACTTTTTCCCAAGGTATAGTTCCCTTTATGCAAAGGATAAACTGTGATTCATGGATAGAAAGTCATCTAATTAATACAAGAAATACTTTGAACAAGATCACAGGAGTGGCAAAACCAGAACAGATTATTGGTCTATTACAACAGGCATTTGCTTCGGGGATGGCCTATATACTTGGGGGAAAAAAAAAACAAAACCACCAAACCAAAAGCAATTTTACACATATAGGAGGGAACTTTGCAGTATTACACAATGAAAAAATGATCTCAGCTCTGGCAACCAAGAGCAATCATTAAGTTTTCTGAGGCACAAGGGTAGATACTTTATTTTTTTCATAGCATCCTGAAAAAAACCCAGCCTATTGTACATTTTAACTGTTTTAAGTTCTATAAAAACCGAGGTTTTGCTGGTGGTCAATACCAAAAATAGGCCACACGGAGTGCAAAAAAAAAAAATATTTATGGTAGGAACTGGGATACTTGATCTGAAGCAGACAGCCTGAGCCAGCATCAAATGGGTGAAGGCAGCACCATCTTCAGTAGAGGAGAAGGTCGTTTCAGTTCAGTAGCTTCGATTTTGGTACCTTGGGTTTTTTGCAAGCTATGCATTGGGAGCACCGTCATTTGCAGGCATTTCAGCCAGTCTCGTGTCACACTTTGGTGCTTATCGTACAACCCCGGCTTCTTGATGTGTCTGAATGATCAAAAATTTCACACTTTTAAAAGGTCAGAAAATAAAAAGGCATCCAAAGAGAGCCCAACCAAACGAGGAACACTTATGGCCACGATACAGAAAGCACGCTGTGGCGATTTTTAAGCGGGTCTGGTGGTTGCCCAGGGTCCCGTGCCTGGCTGCCAGCAGCCCGAGGGGCCCGGCCCGTCGCGACGCGGGGGCTGCGCGGCTGCCGTGCCCCGCGCCGCTGCTCTCCGCCCTCCCGGGGCGGGCGGGGCCGGGCCGGGGGCCGCCCGCGGGGCGGGCCGGGCGTCGCAGGGCGCTCGGCCCCTCCGCGGCGGAGCGTACCCGGCCGCCCGCGGCGCATAAGGCTAAGGCTTTCCGACTTCAGCTACAGTGCTAGCTAAGTCGGGGAAGGCAACACGGAGCGAAGCCGCGCGTCCCCCCGCCTCCTCTCGGCATCGGGTTGCGGCAGCGGCTGAGCGGGCCGGCATGGCGCGGGGAGCGGAGCCGGCGGGCGAGCGGCGGCGCTGCGGTCAGGCGGGGCGGGGGCGGCGGCCGGGCCCCCTCGCCTCCCGCTTGGGTGCCGGGCGCGGGTGAGCGGGGCGGGGGCTATAGAGGCCGCGCCGAGGCCGGTGGTGGGCTGCGGCGCGGCGTGTCCCCGTGGCGGCTGCGCTCTGAAAGCGATGTTGGGTTCCTCCACGGCAGCGAGTAGTACCCGCTGTGTGCCGAAACGTGGTGGATGTGCCCGAACCTCCTTTAGCATTTGTTTCTTATTTCTTGTTTAGGATCTGTGGTCGCCTATTTCACGTCTGCAAAGTTTCTTCTTTTTCTTGGACATGCCCTGTCCACTTGGGTAAGTAAAATACTGGCCTGGCAGAAGTAGGGTTTTACGAATCTAGCTGGGACATACCTGAGCACCGTTGGTACTCCCAAAAGATCTTCACAAAATAGCACACCACTACAAAGGCAGAGGTCTCATTACAACACCTTTCTGTTAACAGTCTTCATAATCCTTACATGATGTATTGCAGTAGATTCAGTTTTCATTAGTGCAGAGTAGTGTAGTAGTCGATTTCCTGAGGGCCTGGTTCTGTAACTTTTTATGCTTTTAAGTAACTACAGAACCAATGAGACTCGTAGAGTAATTTCCAAGTGAATGAAATGAAGCATAGTCCATAGCAGAATGAAAGACAATCTATTGCAAAGTGTATTTGAAGGACTTGCATACTTACTAATGGGAAATACTCAATGTTTACAATGGACCCATTACTGCCACTTACTAGCAAACCTGCTGAGAGTGTCAGGAGATGTTTCTGTTTTGGTCAAAATGTTTGTTTTCTGACATGCTTTCCTTCTGTACTACAGTAACTTAATACACTAGCTTTTAATCACTTCAAATATAGTAAAAAAGAATTTAAAATATGCACTAAAATTAGATAATCTGGCTCTATTCCATGTAATAAAATTAAGAATATATGTATCTTGTAATACAGTCTTAAGTCTCCATCCAATGGCTTGACTCGAAAGTGGAAAGCTTCCTCCCTAATATTCCCTGTTTTGTTTTTAGTCCTGGATTTGGACTAGTTTAATGGGTGCTTTGTATAGCATTGAACAAATGGCTGATATATGGTTACAACATTGCATGCCTGATTCTGGCAGCTGCTTGCTTTCAGTAACCTGAAAGGGCATATTGATGTTTCTGTTAATGGAAGAAGGCTTGAAGTGGTAGCAAATGCTTGTTTAAATGAGTGCAATATTTAAGCAATTTATTAATATTATTGAAGGAGCTGGGTGGTGATGTTTCTGTTTGGCTCACTGCTTTTCAGAGGCCAGGGTTGTTACCTGCAACAGTTTTTTTCAGTAATGCCCCCAAAGTGTCTAACTGACAATTTGGCCAACCCTGCTTACTCCTCCCTGATGAGTGCTGCGAAGCTCGGCAGTGGGACTACTCTAGGAGTACATGAGTAAAGGTGACAAAGTGGAGTTTGAAAACAGTGGTGCACACCATAACAAACATTAGACTGCAAGATGCCTGCTCAAGTGTTAGCAATATTAATAGTATGCTCCTTGTTCCAGTGTGGGGCTTTTTTGTGCTGAAAATCTTGAATCAAAAAAACCTCCACCAAACTTGCTGAAACAACAGAAATACGGCTTATTTTGACAGAACTGGGTGCGGGACTGAGCCTTTTGTATCTCCTCAGCTTTAGTGTTCCTGTAGTCTGAATGTTTTTGCTAACAGGAATGATAAACAAACACTTCAGTCTTCAAGAACTCAAATAATACATCATCTTTGTTCTAAAGTGGCTATGTCTGCAATACAAAACCTGATAGAAATGTGTTTTTGCTGTAATGGAGAGAGCTACTTTGGTTTCTGTGTTACTAAGACATTCCCCAATACAGAGAGAAGCTGTAAATGATTAAACGTGTTGCTGTATGACTGAATCTTGTAATGTAAATGATTAAATTTAACAAAGTCTAGACTGTGTCTTGGGCTCTTTTTCAGTAAAGTATTTGAAAGTGTGCTTGGCCTCAGTGATATTAATAGGCCGGACTGCACTGCTGAACTGGAGTCTCAGACTTTACGCTGTTGCCTTATGTTCTTAATCCATTGCTGTCTATCAATCGGCAGTAAAGAAAGAACAGAATGAAACTGGGTTCACCTTGTTGGTGCCAGGCCTAATGTGTGCTGGGAGGTCAGCTGCAATTTCCCAGTTTGTCTGTGCCACTGGCTACTGCTTAACTTGTGGGCTTCAGTTCTGAGATGGGATTGTACGCATTCAGTCTGAGATGTTTATAAGGATAATTGTAGGGACATGAGCAAGAACTGTCTTTAAAAGGATGGTGAGGCTAAACAGCTGTAGCTTATTTAAGAGAGTTGAAGTATATGCAGTTTGGGACACTTTAAAGTGGGATTAAGTATATATGATCAAGGCTTTGCCCATATCTGAAGGCAATATTTACTGTTTAAATTTCAGTAGATCTTAGCTTGAAATTGCATACCTGTGTCAAACCTCTGTAATTCACTAATATTGTTCCTTCTGTGACACTGTTTGCTTGCTCTTTATGGTTTTTAATTCTTGAAAGAAACTCAGCTTCCAGGTTTTGGAACAACTTTAGTTAACCCAAAAAATCATCTGTGTGGATTGGCCTGATGAAAATACTCTGGGTAAATATGTTTGATAAGGTTGAACAGAGTTCACAGGCTCCTTAAATGAATTGTATAGCAAAATCATGATCTCACTGGAGTCAAAGGAATCCTCCTGTGAGTTTAGAGTGAGATCAGGTTTTTCGTGACAGTAGTGGCTGCCACTGACCTTCACATACTTATTTTTTTCATCTTGTCAGAATTCAGTTACTGATACTTCCCTTCATAAAGAAAAAAAACCAACCCAAACTTCTGTTAGGAAATTTTAATGTAAAAGTACTCTTTTGGCTAACTTTTCTAGTTTAATAAATAGTTACCCAGGCTAATCAAAACTTAGTTAATCCACCTGCATGTATTTTAAGTGAAATTCAGTGAAGAGGTACCTCAGGTCATATTAAGTTTAAGTGAATGCTAGACTCAGAAAGTTATATCCCTGTGTTCTTATTGCTGGAATACTTTCTGTATAATTTCACTACCTATGGAATAAAAGCGGAACATATTTTACAGAAGACTTCAGGTGTATCTGGGGAGTGAAAATTGGTTTATATCTGAGAGGGCACATTGAAGCTGATCATGCTTCTGTTTGCATTTTCTCACTGGTTTTAGTTGGAAAACATATGAAATACCCAAAGTTTTTCCTTGAACAGGTGAAATCTTGTTTTCATGTGACTGGGATGTAATTTTCTGCCTGTGGTTAAGGAAACAAATGTGAATATTTACATGTTACAATGTTTGAAGAAACCTCCTTAAGAGAACTTCAGTAACATTAAAAGGCAAATTCTTTTTGTGCATCTGTGCTACATTGAAGTCTAATCAAGCTGTAGTTATTTTGACCCTCCAAATAGCATGCTTTTTATGTATGATTGCTGTGTTATATGATATGTTAGATTTGGCAGACTTTGCTTTTTAAAAATGCTTTTATGTTACACTTCCCCCAGCCCTTTAGAATCTTTGAGGTCCTTAGAAATTTGTACTATTTGCTGTATTGCATAGCAATTGCTTATTTATGATAAGGCAGCAGAATAAGACAGTTTCATGTTTTGTTTATAAAAGACTAACATTAGGCACCCTTATTAAACAAACTGCATGCCCTAGAATAGTACAAATGACTTCTATTAATCTGTTTTGTTATTGATTACATAAAGCGTTTTCTGTAGTGCATCTCTTGCAGTATATTTAAAAATAGTGAGATATGACTCCTCTATCATGTGATGATGTAAAAACCTCAATGTATTCATTAGCATGCCACAGGTCTGGCAGCAAACCTAAAAATGTTTTGAATAGTATGAGAATTACTTCACTTGGACATGTTTAGCATATTGGGCCTCTTTTTTTTTTGCCTGTAGTAAGTGGTGTCAGAACATGAAAATTTTGTATTCTAAGCACTAGGTTAAACTAGTAATAGGCTAAATAGCAGTAGTAGGCTAAATAGCAGTGGGTTTACAATAAATTAAACTAGCTGTGATACTCTACCTCTTAGTAATATGCCAATGCTTAACATTATTAAAAAGAGCTTAAGTCCATTGACTTCAGAAATTTCAGTTAATATGTAGGACGGTACCTTCCTCAATTTACCTATGTCTATCCCAAATTGCACTACAGGTTGCTTTGACTTGACTGGCTCTTGTGTTTTAAAGCAGCATTTGAGCTTTGATCATCTAAGCAAACTGCTGTCTTGAAAAAGTTATTTAAATAGTATTGGTAATGAATAAATCTTGCTAATATTTGATCTGTGCTGGAGAATCTATGTAAGCTTTCTGTGGGCTGTTGGATATGGCTGGGAACAGACTGTCCTGTAATAATATATAGAAAATGCCTGGGATTTTTGATGTGGTATTACAAGCTGTAATGTTGCACTTGATTAGGACAGATGGTCTTGGTGATACTGGGTTAAAATCAATGGTGACAGGATGTAGTCATCAAAAAAACCCAACCCCCAAAATTAAACAAACAAAAAACCCCCACCCCTTCATGTGTAACAAACCTCTATTTTAATAGACTTTTGTCAGGGCATTAGTAAAATGGTCAGCTTGTATGCTTGCAAAGTCTAAATAGTAATGTTGTGTGTGTACTCTCTGTTACTCTTCAAGGGAGATCGTATGTGGCATTTTGCTGTGTCGGTATTCCTGGTTGAACTGTATGGAAACAGCTTACTCCTGACTGCAGTCTATGGACTGGTTGTGGCGGGATCAGTTCTTCTCCTGGGAGCCATTATTGGAGACTGGGTGGACAAGAACTCCAGGCTCAAAGGTTAGATGCCTAGAGCAGGCTATTTACTTAAGGGTGGATCAAATTAATGTAAAAGGATAAAGCTGTTGGAGTTAACTCCTCAAGTCAAATATGAGGATGGGGCTTGCTCACTTTTTTAAGAAGGATAGCATTTCAGAGTGGTAATGATTATACAATGGTAGTGTCAAAGACAGGAGAAAAACAGTTTTATGTCACAGTGTGTCCACTTCTCAGGCTAAACCTGTATGATACATAGAGATGCACAGAAATGCAAAAGGTAAAAAACATGTAACTTTAAGGACTACAGGCCAAGTTCTTTACAGTCTAATACTTACATACGCTTGCATTATTTGTTGTCTTCTGTCTGGATACAAACATCTTCCACTTAAGTGTAATCACATACTGTATTTGCATTATACATACTTTAAATATATATGCTCTAGTCTGTTTTATAAATAACATGGCATCAAGTTCTCCATATACATTTTACTTTCCAAGAGTTTACAAAATAGCATCATTTTCATGGTACACTGTAGATGAATTTTAGACACTCTTGTTTTTACCCCTTGAAAGATAGTGTCAGCATTTAAACAGGTACAGTTTGGTTTTTGACTGAGAAAAGGCCTAGTTGGGCTGCAAGTTGTTAAGAGCTCTGAAGCTGTATCAGAAGTTGATTTGTTTCTCTAAGACAATGAAAGATTCAATCTAATATGAAGTATAGTTTTACCACTCATATTTTGGGGGGAGAATAGGAAAATAAAAACATTTAAAGAATCTGTGCATGTTCCTTCATGATAACCTCCTTAAGCTTATAGTCAGCTCATTCTTCATAACTGTTGCTTTCCATTTTGATTAAAACAGTGGCCCGGACATCCTTGGTTGTACAGAATGCATCTGTCATCCTCTGTGGTATTATCCTGATGATTGTCTTCTTGTTTAAGACACAGCTGTTGACCTTATACCATGGATGGCTTCTTGTGAGTGCTTGAACTTGTTAATAAGGAATTAACTTAAAGAAACTTTTAAGAGCATGGGGGATGGATGAATTTTTGTTTTTCTCTGTAGTCTGTTTAGACATTCCTGTGAGCTAAAACTGGCAAATGAAACTTTGAGCTAGTTGGGTAAACAGAGATGATTGTTTTCTGTCAGGAATTGTAAAGTAGACTTGCTCTTATTTTGTCTGAAGAATAGCACTAAAATGTATGTATTCAAATGTAAAAGTTTCTTTTCTGGTTGTACAGGGTAGGGGTGGAGATCTCCCTTCATCAGTTTTCTCACATTGTAACTTTTCCCCCCGTTTTTCTAGACGATGTGCTATATCCTGGTTATCACAGTAGCAAATATTGCCAATTTGGCCAGCACTGCCACAGCGATCACAATTCAGAGGGACTGGATTGTTGTGGTTGCAGGGGAAGACAGAAGCAAACTGGCAGGTGAAATATGTTGCCTTTTTATGACCTTAAATGTCTCGCTTTCCAAGCTTGATTTTAGACTAGAGTTTTAGAAAGGTTGGCACTTCTTTGAGCTCCAGATATTATGAGAAAACAGTAAGTAAAAAGGACAGCCTTTATTTTCTTCTTCCCTACTCTGGACTACACTTACTGAGATCAGAAGTTACTGTTGTGATTACAATTCAGTTAGGCATTGCTAAACTTGTGTTGTCCTCATTTTAGTCCTACTAGACAAATAAACATACACCATGCTCTTAAATCAAATAACCAGTGTTTAATAGAAAAGCTATTTAACTTCTAGGCACCTAAAAGCAAAGTGTTGCAATACTTTATTTTTAGGTCCCTGGTATGAAACAGAAAACTGTTGCGTAACTGGGCTCCTCACATAGGGATCAAAGAAAGGGGTACATGAGAATGAAGTCCAGAACAGTAAAGTAGGTGGATCAGGAAATTGCCAGTAGGAAATGCTGTGCATGCAGATATATTTGAAATCTTGCACTTCTCTAGCATTAGATGTCTAACTCAGAGCTGTGAACACTTTTCTTCAGTTGGAACTGAAAGCTCTGTATTCCTTTGACATCTGATACATTTGGTATTAGACTACAGATTTGGTCATCTTTTTTGTCTGGTAAATATTTTTCCCCTTTCTTGTACAATGGCGTGGCATTGTTAGGAGAGAGAATGAGTTCCCATTCAAATCCTACTGCAGCTTGGTGGTCATGACCATGGATGTGAGAGATAGTTTGGGATCTTCCCCAAGGATGCATTGAACCTGACTCCCTTTGCTGGGGGGTACTTCTAGCCACAAGGCCACTCACACCAAGGGATGTGTGATTGATCTTTGGCTATGCTGCTGCTCTGCTTGTAACAGACTATGTGGGAAGCAGCATTTTTTGCGATTAACTTGGGCAGGCTATGTGGGCTCTGAATCAGCCCTGTAAGGGGACCTAAGCCTTCCCAGATAGAGGAACTGATACTGAAGTGCAAATGAGGCACAGAGCAGCTTAACATTGCCAAGACACTTATAGCTCACTAAAGTAACTCTGGGACTAAAGTTTTAAGTCTGACACTTGTGGAGTTCAGATACCTCTAGGCCTAGACAGCATTTCAGCTGCCTAAATTGACCATAATGGTCAGTTTACGTGCCAGAGTCCCTTTAGGGATTTGAATCCTATACCGCAGACTTATTTTTCATGTTTATCTGCGGTGAAGGAATATTATTTCTCCATCTCATCCAGGAGAGGCTGGTTCTTAATTAGATGCATTAAAAGTGTCTTGCTTTCATTTCCCAGTATAGAAATTTTTCACTGTAGTCTTTTATTTTGACCTTGTAGTCCCTTTCTAGGTCATGCCTTTTGTAGAGCAGCAGTACAGGTTAACTTTCTTTGTGTATGAATCACAAGTAGAAAAACATCATCTATCCATAAAAGCCTTAAAGTTCTAATGGTTCTCATTAACCTTTCTTCTTGTGTCAGATCTTATTCAGCAAGCCATCTCCCTAGTCCCTGTACTACTTCTACACATGAGATAAGGTACAGACTACACCTGCAGAGAACTGCTGCATGGGAGGCAGTCCTGCCTGTGTACTGCTTCATGATTTCAGACAGAATTATATGGCCACTTATATTCCGTACTGAAAAATCAGGCAAGAGGTTGTTCTGAATTCTCATACAACTTAATTTAAAAACAAAAAACCCACTGAACTAAGCACCTTAGCAAGAGTTTAATCATAATATAATTTGGAGAGTGCTGAAGTTCCTTAACTTAAAAGATTAAATGCTACCTTTGACTTTACAGCAAATACTGTTGTCCATCTCTGCACTGTTAACTTTCCTTGGAGAGGATCCTTAGTTAAGTTAGTGAAATAGGGAAATAAAAATTTGCTTTGGCATCCTTCTTCATTGTCCTTTATTAATTTTTTACATTCACACTTACTTTGTACCTTTCCTGAGTGGAAATGGTAGCCTTCCTCAAATAACCAAAAAAACCAAAGCTCACTTCTTGGAATTTCTAGAGCCAAATATCAACTTACTCATCTTGGTTAACTATCAGTCAAATAGTTAACACTGAATTGACTTGGATTCTAAATAGAATAACATCAACATTTCTTTGAATGGCAAGGAGTGATTCTCTACAGATTCAGAAAAGCAGCTTCACACTGGTGTACAGTTTTACTTGCCCTTCCAAAGCTCTGATTTCATAATAGGACTCTAAAATGTTTGAGATGTACTTCTAAGCAGCCTGAAGACATCAGGCAAAACCAGAGTGTCTAGCAACTTTGAGGGGTGGAACAGTGGCACTGTTAATTGGAAACTTACAGGAGCCCAGAGGATGTAATGACACTAAACATAGTAAAATCGGAGGGTTAGACATCCCCCTACCAGCAAATGAAAGATGCATTCATGCTAAGAATGGGCTGCTTGTTTTGACCATAAACATCAAAGAGTGGAACAGAAAGGAGTGAGGACTTTGCTCAGTAAGTTCTGAGAAGGCCTACAACTGCCATCAACCAATGTGACTCGATAAGGAATTTAAAGCCATTTCAAAGGTCTACTGCTATCACGGTGGGTACTGTGGTCACCAGTTATTAGAAGTAAGAGGAGGAGATTAAGAAATACAGGGCCCAGTATTGGGAGATAGTAGTTGCTAAAACTATCTTTACAGGAAAGAATTCCACCATATGAGATTCTTTGTCTGGAGTTGTGCATTCTGGGTTTGAATATTACAGAGATAGGCTTAGAAGTCCATAATGTCACTAGGATGTAAGGGTAATCTGATCTCATGACTAACAGTTTTAACTGCAGGAGTACACTTCCACTGTAAACCCAGAATGTGAAACATGAAAGACTTCATGCAGGCACAACTGGCAGAAGTAGGGATTTGGCTTACAAACACCTTGGTTGGTTCCAGTAAATTTAAACATTGGAACACACTAAAGGTGCCTCTGGTTGGCAGGCTAACTTCTGTTCTTGCTGGAACAACTTAGTTGGAGCAAGACTTCTTAGCTTGATGTGTATATATGTCCAATCCCCAATTATGTTAGTGAATATTTCACTGTAAGTGTTCAGCAATTACTTCATATCATCAAATCATTTCTGACAGATATGAATGCCACAATAAGAAGAATTGATCAGTTGACCAATATCTTGGCCCCAATGGCAGTTGGTCAGATAATGACATTTGGCTCCCCATTGATTGGCTGTGGATTCATTTCTGGCTGGAACCTGATGTCGATGTGTGTGGAATATCTGCTGCTGTGGAAGGTTTATGAGAAAACCCCTACTCTGGCTCTTAAATCTGCAAAAGTTGAAGAATCGGAACTGAAACAGCTGAATGTAAAGAAAGGTATTGAAAACATAAAAGTACCTGTTCAAATTCAATGTATTCACTGTATCAGTCAAACTGAAGTATTGACTTTTGTCTTCTGCAGACACTGCTTTTAGGTTACATACTTTTTCTACTTGTATCTTAAAGATTTCAGTTTTTGGATCTAGATACCAGAGACTAGTAACCTAAGTAACAATACTTTGTGCAGCTATTTGAAGAATCCCATAAAATGCAGCCAAAGAATGAATTCTCTCAATTCTTTAGAGTAAGTCTGCCCTGTTATTTAGGGCTGATTGTGAGGAATGCTCCTATCCATCTATACCATAACTAATAAGCTGACAAAGTGCTTTTCTCTGTAGTGTCTACAAGCGAAGCAGCCTGTGTAGGACACTCTCACTTCTACTTATGCATAGTACTAATAGGCTTTCAGGAGGATGTAGAAGAGGTGGTTATACTCCTAGTCTGGCATGCTCTGAGTTCTAAATGCTGCAGGAAATGATGGAGAAAAAATCTACTTTGACCTTCTACTCTGCTTCCTTGGCCAAGCTGAACAACTGGGATTTGTGGTGTTGATGGCTATGACTATAAGCAACCTTAAAACTGATAGTAACATTACTTTAGTCTTAATATCAGAAATGAAAATTGTTTCAGAAGCAGACTTTTTGATATGAAGTATTTGAAATGCCAGATACTGGAATATAAAAATTAAGCATTTTCTCATTTTTAATATAGCAGTATGTGAGTAATTCTGAAAGCTCAGGCTATGGGCTCCCAGCTACAACATGTTGTAAGGTTTTTTAAAGAAAGATTATAAAGAAAGCTTATAAACAATTCTTGTTTTTTCTTTAAAAGCTAGCTAGCAATTTGTTTTTTGCTCAACATATAGTGAAATAGGAATCTGCTATTAAAGGTGTTGAAGATACATGTTGTCTTCTCAGCCAGCAGATCCATTGTGGTGATGGCTGGTCCAGTAAGCTATTGGACTGGGCTGATGGCAGCCTAGGATAGGGGAGCAAGATAAAGAGTGTAGTAGAAGGTTCTATAGCTTTGGAACTGGCTCTTGAAGAATGAAACATTTAGCAAATGTCAGTATATAGGAGATATCTTCCCATTTTGCTATTGCAGTATTCTGATTTCAGTAGAAGAATAGCATTTTTTAAAAGTTGCAGACATGTCATGTCTCACTTGCTGTATGTGGAGTTTGTTTCAAACTTGACAATCTAAAAACGGTGCTCAGACATCCAAACATTTGTATAGTTTCTATCCACATTACCAATCTAAATACTGTTGTGGATTTTTTTAATTTTTGCTTGTGACCAATAGTGCCTTTTTCCTATATTAGAGTGAAAATGGAATTGTAGAAAAGCATGGTCCAAGATTTTTGTCAGGTTTTGAAAGCTTTTGGCTTTGGTAGGCTTCAGCAAGCATCTCTGCCTTGGTCCTTCTACTGTGGCATGAGATATTGACAGATGTTTAAGTACTCCTTAATTTCTGTGGTTAGTACATTTAGACATGCACAGCTATGTTAAAATGCCAACTAACATTGGCATTCATTAAGCAAATAACTTTGTCATGGAAATACGGTGCATTTGGCCACAAGTCTATTGAAAAGAAGCAGGATATGCTTTCTCCTACCACAGGTTAATTAAATAAGCAGGAGCTTAAATTGATAGGGATAAACATTACTTGATCTTACTATACAGGTGGGGTTTAAGGACACTTAAAAACATTTAAGTAATTGGGGGAAGGTTGATGCAGAATTTAACTGATGCGCTTCTGCAGCAGTGAACTTACTAACTGCAATCAATTGTCTTGCAGTTTACTTTCTGCACTTTCCAGGGAGGAACATGTCTAACAGTTACATTTCTATTCACAGAGTGTGACATGAAACCTGCTGAAGGAGTGCAGTTAATTGTTGAGAAAGATGTAACTGGCTTTGAGCCCCAACAGGAGAAGGAAGTCAGCTGTGCTGCCCGGATTGCTGAACCTTTCATCACGTTTCGTGATGGATGGGTTGCATACTACAACCAGCCAGTGTTTCTTGCAGGCATGGGTCTTGCATTTCTATACATGACTGTTCTGGGCTTTGATTGTATTACTACAGGCTATGCATACACTCAGGGTCTGAGTGGCTCTGTGCTAAGCCTCCTGATGGGTGCCTCGGCAGTCACTGGAATCATGGGAACAGTAGCTTTCACTTGGCTTCGTCGCAAATGTGGCCTGGTTCGCACGGGCCTTATTTCTGGAGTTGCTCAATTTGCTTGTCTGGTTTTATGTGCCATCTCTGTATTCATGCCTGGAAGTCCTCTGGATTTGACTGTTTCCCCATTTGCTGACATCAGTGCCAGGCTGTTTGAAAGTGAACCATTATCTACTATAGCACCTCCAGAAGATAAGCCTGAAATGGTTTTTGCAACTGGAATGCCCAACTTCTTAAATGGGTCTGCTACTCCTGCTAATAGTGACCCAGAGATGAGTCCTGAGCCTGTGCCTTTAATCTCTGTTAGTCTCCTGTTTGCAGGAGTCATTGCTGCTAGAGTTGGTAAGTATTATGTCTTGTACTAAAATCTGATCTATTGTCTGCTTTTAATTCTAGAAATTACAGTGCCTGTCAACTAAATACAAATTTGAGTTTAGAATTGTAGGCTACATTTGAAGTGTTTTATCACACTTCTAAGGCTAATTCATTCTTGCAATAGTATCGTCAGTACAGAGATGGCATACTAATTTCTTCCATATCATATATCACTAATAAGAGATAAGTGACCACATTTGGAGGTGAATATAACTTGGTTTTTGAATACTCATCTAAATCTTCCTTTGCAACCAAATGAAACCACTTGTTAATAGGAAATGGAGCTAAACACATCTGCTATGAAAACCTTCAAACTTAGTAGTTTACTAAATTAATCATTCATTAAATAAATTGTCTAGCCTTTAAACTTGTGACCAGTACAGGAGTTTAGAACAGAAACTTTGATTTGGATGACAGCTTAATTTTTTGAGGAATTGCTGATTAGTATAGTATTAGTATCTGTCAACAGAAGAGGCAGTCAGATGCATAAATGTAACGAACAGTGATTCTCATCTGTAGGATTTTTGTACTCTTAATTTCTGCAGCTTTTGCTGAATTTTGGAGGAAGAAAATATTTGATTCACATGTATTAAGTTTGTTTGCAAGAAAAACTCTTAAAACTGAACCATTAATAGACTAAAACAGTATAGAAGCTAGTGTCAGCTGAGACTGTCATAAATTATGTATTCTGCAGTTTAAAATGTTTGATTTATTTTTTTCAAAAATCTTATGCAAAACAGCAATTGTAGCTAGTGTGAATAAACTGTAAATAGCTGTAAACCAGCTATTTAAATAGGGAACAGATGAGCAAAACATAACTTGATAACTTGTTAACTTGATAGACATGTTGAAGCAAGATGTGACAGGCAAGTCAACATGTCAGGCTGTATGTGTTACTTCAGGAAGTAGTAGTAAAGGGAAAGTAAATTGTTCTTGACTGTCAGTGTGAAATCCATTCTAGTCTGACAAGAGGCCAGCTTGTCCTATGCATTTTTAGCAGAAGTGAGCATTTGCAAGTATGAATTGAATTGTGCCAGTAATGAAAGCTTACCACGAGAAGCCCGGTTTTATGGATAACTGTTTTTTCTCTCCGTAGGCCTTTGGTCCTTTGATTTGACTGTCACACAGTTGCTCCAAGAAAATGTGGTAGAATCTGAAAGAGGCATCATAAACGGTGTCCAAAACTCCATGAATTATCTTCTTGATTTGCTGCACTTCATCATGGTCATTTTGGCCCCAAATCCTGAAGCTTTTGGCTTATTGGTGCTGATTTCTGTGTCTTTTGTTGCAATGGGCCACATAATGTACTTCAGATTTGCCCAAAAAAGGTTGGGAAGACAACTTTTTGTTTGTTGCACTCCTGATCCCAAAGCAGTCTCTGACAGTTCACCACCTGGTAACACATCTACTGTCTGAAAGGATCCACTTCTCTTACTAACTTGCTACACAGATATCATGGTTAAACACATATACTGCCTTTTGTGACCCTGTCTAAGGTGTTTCTCTAGAGTTGGATACATAACTTACCTGTTTGAGGAAGCCGTCCCGAGAGCTAAAATTCATCTTACAGTGACCCTGTAAAAATGTTTCATGTTTGGCAGAGGACAGCCTTATTGGGTGTTGAATTTCTGTTGCTGACCCCCACAGTGATACATACTCAATTTGTTCATGAATTCTGAACAAATCTTGTGCTCACTGAGCAAAAAAAGGGTTGTTTTAGTTGCTTCAGGATAACTTGATATATAGTATTTGGTTTTGTGAGGTTTTTCTGTTTTTCTCTCACCATGAGCAGTTCTGCTCCCCTGTCTTCTCAAATGGGTATAAATGTCCTTCTTGGATTGCTGAAGGGCACTCTTCAGGTTCTGATGTTTTCCAAAAGACCTTTTTAATATTATATCTGTTCCGGTTTAACTTTACAGAAACACCTTTGTAGGTTTTTTGCATGTTTTCTTACAAATTAGGCAAGTGCTAGGTACAAGATATTGTATTACACTTTTGTTGCACTTCATAAAGTAAAACATAGTCTCATGTTAGCAGAAGCTATTGATGTAACATTATACAGCATGGCTTTTTTAATTGCAAAAGACAGGTTTGTTGTAGCAGAAAGTGCTAAGGTCAGGAGTACTGGTACAGAAGTCTAGGGCTAACTTAGTTTTTTGCCTCAGTATAAGCAGCTTTAGTTTATTTTTGGATACTATTGTTTTCAGAAGCCCAGTTAAAGCATGATGTATTGGAAAACTATTAGTATTCCAGGCAAAAGAAGTCTAAGTGGATTACTTGCATTTATCTGTTTTACATATATGTGAATTTTGACTTGGTTTGTTCTAAAATACTGCTAAAACAATGAGACATTGGACGTGTGGCCATCTAAAGCAACTTCAGAGCAATGAAGAATGATACATCCCTCTGATTTTCAAGAAGTTCTTATATTTTTTCACCCTGCATGTGTACTAACACTGTACTTCCATAGTCATTAACAGGATGTGCACTTTTGTGGAGACTACTCTACGCACTTTGCTTTCTCAGTAGAGTTGAACCCAGTAGTATTCTGAGTTTTCCTATGGCATGGCAGTATGACTTCTAAACTTAAATCTTTGTAAAATGTTAGCTTGCAGAAGTATGCAAAAACATACGTCAGCAGCTTGTAAAAAGTATCCTTTCTAATTTTTAAGGGTTTTTTAGGTACTGTTCCTTCACACAGTCACCTGTGTTACCAGACTTCAATGCTGGAATGTAAGTGTGTGAACTCCATTGACACTAAAGGCGTTACACCAAGGCTGAATCTAGGCCATTCATCTTAAAATTTGTAACGATTATATTGTAAATCAAACTAAAGAGAATGTAAAAAAAACCTCTAGTGGCTTTTGTATCAGACACAGTATTTTGTAAGTGAATGAGTGGGAATCCAATGTACAACTAATGTACTTGTAAGCCCTCAGTATTCAATAACTGGATGTAACAATTTTTCTCCTCTAATGGACCAAAACTAATCATTACTGCTATGTTACTGAAAGTTTTCTCAGGGATGTTTTCATTAGGTTTATAAGTCTTTATACTTTGACCAAGCTTTTGGGTTTTGTTTTTGATATAAAGTACAATATGTAAATTAAAGTAGTTTTAAAATTTGTGACTCAATCCTGAGTGTAACTTAAGGAAAAGGGAATTTTGCCATCAGTAGAATTTAAAAGTCAGAACAAAATAAAACAAGCTTACCTAGATTTGTAGAATAAATATGCCCAAAGGTTAGCCTATACAGTATAAGTACACTAGTAAATAAAATACCTCTGATTTGCCAAATATGCTTTCTCATGTGTATCTAATCTAAATTGGGACCAGATTTTGATATTGCTGAATATAATAAAGGTAGCCCAAATGTCAGTAAATGCCTCTATATTGCACTTTGATGAACATCTGAAAGCCACTGTATATATTGGGCTCACTGGCCATCAGGGAAACAAAGCTGAAAATGCAGCTTCTTGTGGGCTGTCTATAGCCTACAGAACCCAGTGTGCCTAAAGCTTAATGCTATAGCACTAAGCGCCAGACATCCTGGAGAGGATGTACTCCTGAAGTCTGAAGAGCTCCAAAAACATAACAGAGCTGGGAGCAGACTGTGTTCCCATCTATTCCCAAAGTGTTTTTTTTCCCCAAGAGTAGTGCACTCAAATTGAGTAGCAATTTGTTTCATAAATAGTTCTACTAGCGAGTGTGGTCTGGATCTCAAGCCAAAAAAGTAGTATTGGGAGGGGGCTGGACCTTTGTATTTTGGTACACATAATGTTGCTAGGGTTCATATGTGCAGATACACAGCTGGAAGGCAAGACAATCCTAAAAGGTGGATGCTAGCTTTAAGAGGAATAAGGTTGTCTAAATTGGAAATCTAGTATGTATTGGTCTGAGTCAGTTGTCAAAAAATGTATGCTGCTTGAGCACAACCCATGTGTGTATAAGTCTTTAAGATGTATGCAGACACCTGTACTGATTAGTGCTTTGAAGTAATGTGGATCCTGAAGTCTTACTGAGCAGGACTTCCATTAAGTAAGCATTTTTGGCCTTGTATTTATTTATTATTTTAAAATGTGTCCAATTTGGATGAAAACTGCCCTTAAAATGTATGTACTAGAAATCAGTCCTACCAGAATAGCATATTTTATTATACAACCTTATGCTGGACATAGCATTGATTTATGTATTACTATTGTTAAAGCTAATGAATAAATTTGCATAAAAATTATTTGTCCTGTATTTCTCCATTTGTGGGCATCTTGGTATGTTATATTTAACATGTATCTTATACATAAAGGTTTTCTGTAGTGATGGGATGGAAACTGCCATGAAGCACAAACAAATAGCATTGAGGAAGAAGTAAACAAGTGTAGTAAAAGCCTTTCAATAACCCTATAGCTCTCTTAGTGAACTGATTTTTATTTACCATCCACAGTAGTAACTTAAGACACAATAGCTGAAGTTGTGGTCTTACAGCCTCAGTCCAGGACCAGGACTGGTGATAGTGCAGTTTTGTGTATTGGCTTGCTGAGTAATAGAAAGCAAATGCTTTGTCTTCTGAGTCATCTTTTTACCATATCAAATTTGAGATGTGATGGCCATCTGTAGCAGCAACCTGTAGGTGAGAACACTAGACATAAGAGTGGTCACAAGTGAATGTGATACTTTTAATATTCTAGTTTTAGTCTTGAAAAATACTTCAACTGAGTATTTTATACAAGACTATTTCTTGTTACATGTATTGAAGATATGCTTGCTTGATGAATTGATCTTTGGAAGGATGCTGTGCTCATTCACTAGGTTTTTTTCCTGAATTGATTCCTCTTTGAACTAGAGGTTTTCACAGAAAAACACCTTTATGGGTTGTTCCCAGTTATGTTATTACCATGTTATTCTCCAATGGGAATTAGAATTATTATTAGTAATAATTAGTTATACCCATGTGGCAACTAGTGTGGTGAGTTAAAACTACAGGTCTGTATCAGAATTGGTAGCATTAGAGTAAGTGATGTGCCTCTTTAATAGGAGCTACCAAAATGTCAATGTTAAAGTCAGATTACAATTTTTGTTCTTAGGAATGTATACCTTCTTCACTGTCACTTAGAAAAGCATTAGAATACTTCTAGTCTTAGAATGCAATACAGTTATTACAGTGATCCACCCCTGTAGGTACAAAGAAAAAGAATTGTGGATGGTATTGTGTAGTATACTTAATGGATAATTAACACCTTTTTGACCGAAGAAGGCCCTTCATGATTTACTGTTTGGTGGTTTCACTGTTTTCCTTTACTCAGGTCTTCACATTTCAGAAGGTTCTGAGCTAGAACTCTAAGACTCGGCAACCAAAGGCAGAATGATTGAAGATACCTACCACTCTTTACTTGCTTGTTGCACTACCTTGCTTACTAGGTAGTTAGATACCAACCCTGCCTTTGGAAGGCAATGTATATTGTGATCACATATTTTAGTATTTTCCTCTGGAATATTTAATTGCTTTTCTTTTCAAAAGAGTTTTCTTAAACTGAGCAGTGATGGTACCGGGGATCAAAAATTGGATCTTGGTGAAGGATAGAGTGAACTTGTTCCTTCAGTTTGAATTATTTTTTGTTTCTTTCAGAAATTCGAAAAGAATAAATAGCTTCATATCTAGTAGTCTTAAAATACTACAGTTACTATTGTCTTTGCTTCTACAAAATGTATGTCCCAGGTTAGCAGAGCTACCTCATTTCCTGTTGGCTGAGTGTTCCCTCAGTGATCACTGTCAAAGATCACATCTGTTCATGCCGTAGTGTTACACACTCTCACTGCACAGAGGCTTCTTTCAGAGCCTCCTATGCAACTAGTTTTCAAAGCATATGTTTAAGCTCTTAATCTACAAAGGATCACATTCTGTAATAGAAATGTACAGGCAATTCCAGACTCATGTAAAAGAATCTACTGCTTTTTAGTATTAAACTAGCAGATATTACTGAGTCAATGCCAAGTCATAGGCTCTTCACAACTGAAACAATACAAGATTACAAGCAAACCTGAAATAATTCAGAGTAAAGATTGTTTCCGCTAGAGAGGAGTGCCACTAAGAGATCTAGCTTTTTTAAATCTAGCACTGTGGAGATGATAATGCTTTTTATCTGCCTCGATTGACCTGTTTTCAGGTTCTTCAGGAATATATTGTGCTGTACTCTGTATTTATATTTTTCTCATGTCCTTAGTACTAGAGAAGCTAGTAGTAAGTATTAGAGTAATGGTCCTTATTACCTTGTCCTCTGTACTCACATGGGTATTTTTCCTGCTTGTGGGTGCTGCTAACCGCATGGTGTAATAATTGCTGTAGGATTAAAAGTATTTTATTCCTGGAGTAAGACTATGCCTCTGTCTTCTGCTTTAAGTAAGACAGACTATATTTTGCAACTCTGAAGGGCATAAAAAAATGAACAAGGATGTTTGCTTAAAGGCTTGCAAAGTGCATGACCAAAGTGCATGCTGTTCAATAATGCTTTTTCAAATACTTCAGCCTGTCCTTGTGTGGGTCAATATTTCTTTCTGGTTAAACTTTATTGCGTTTGGTCACAAGAGAAGCATGCAACCATGTGCTTTCCACTCTTACTCTAGGTATAGAGTGATGGAGCAATCTGTTTTCACACATGCAGAGTTAAGAGTTCTTAATCCTTTGTAAATTCATGGGAAGTTACTTTACTTATGTTTAGAAAAATCGGATTATCCTTCTTTGGCAGATAAGGGAAAGACAATGTACAGTAGATGCTGCTGTCGGAACTTCAGTAGGTATCTATGCACAATTGATTAAGACCTAAAGCACAGATTGGCTCAGAAAACACACGCACTTTGTTCATGGTAAGCCATTGTCCACTTCAGTCAGGGCAACAGCAATATATGGGATATCTACATCCCAGTGCCACCGTACCAGAGTGGAAATAAGGTCTTCCTCGAGCAGCAGAACTAGCGAAGCACAGTTTTCTCTATCTATGTGTCCTCGGTCCCTACACACCCACAACTGCACTATTGGTAGCTCCTTCCCCTGTCTTGTGTAATCCTAGCTCTTCCACGAGGTCTTCTCCCCTCTCCCTTGTTTTATTAGCAGAGCAAAGCAGAGCACATGCACTGCCTGACCCTCGGGAGTGATGCACGTGCAACAAGCCCATGAGCGCTCAGGGACTGATTAGCCAGCTGACAGGACAAACAGCACACATGAGTCTTGTGCTCATGCCAAAGGCTTTTCTCTCTGAGAAGGGAAACAGTTTCAGGCTTCTCTACCCGGCTGCTGATTCTCAGAAAACTGTTAAATTCAGTCTTTGAGACCTTTTTCTTTTGTTGAGTTTAAATGGAATTAACCAAGTGGTTCAAAAGCTGTTTGTCAGGAAGTGATGGAGGTGACAGAACAGTGTGATTTTATAAGTCCTGCATCCTTAGACAAAATGGGTAAAAATGTGTTATGCCTGCAATGTGATGTCTGATATGGCTGTATGTCTATTGCCAATAGCACATCTTGACAAACTGATCGAGTGGTCCAGAAAAAAAGATTAAATCCAGTGTAGACAAGTGCAAGGCACTACATTTAGGCAGGACCAACTGAATACTCAAATACTGGATAGGGAACGCCTGTCTGTTTTTGTAGAAAAGAATTGTGAGGTTCTAACACAACAAAGGCGAAACATAAGTAACATGAAAAAATAACTGGAAATAGGTATATAGCATGTATGATTCATGAATTGGATCGTACAGGCTGTTGCTCTCTTTGGAACTGGGAAAAATTGAGCACTGCATCCCATTTTTCCTTTATGTCTGTCTTGAACAGCAGTGCTAACTGGAGACAAACCAGAAGAGTGCAACAGTTGTAATTAGAGCTCTAGGAAACGAGACAAGAGTGCAAGAGTTAGGGTCATTTAGAGGCTGAGAGGTGATGTGCTAACAATACCTGACCATGTAAAAGGGGATGGGGATACTGTGTAGTTTTGCTTGAGAAGACAAGCATTAACAAAGTCAGATTAGAGCTTGCTTGAAACCCTGGAAGTTGTGGAGTTTCTAATCCTGAATATGTGTAAGGTCAGGTACTGTTTTTCCAGCTCTGTTTTTCTCCAATTGCATGTAATGTATTTCTGCAGTTCTTCCAGTTCGGTATTTCCTCTGGAACCACTGCTGAGGAGCAGACTAGTTCACACTGACTTTTCACACCAGCTAACCACCAGTTAATTGCCCTCCAGAGATCTGTCCATCAGTAAATACATCTTTTCTCTTCATTTAATGTCTTAATGTTTGCTTTCAGTTTATAAGCAACCTCTGAATTCACGATTACAAGCTGTTGTGCATAATGATGAAAGTGTTCAGGCATCTTTTATAAGAATGACAGCTTTTTTCCTGAGTACTGTCAAAACTCCACAATTACCACAGTCAGATTTCATAGAGCAGTGATACAGCAGATCTTCAAAGGGGCACTGCTGAAGACAGAAAGCTGAAATACGTGGTTGAACAAACAAAATGGTTAGTGTGAAAATCCTCTTCATGCTTAGAAAGTGCAGGTAAAGCAGCATCAGCATCTTTTCATCTAAGATCCTTTTTAAGTAGGATACCTGAAGTGAAGAAAACACACATTGCTTACATTAACCTTTTCAATACTGTTTGAGCCATTTCAGATATTTTATCTTGAACTAAAAGACTGAAACTTGAATAATGTTCATATAATTTCATCAGAGAATCTTCTTTAACTAAACAAGGTCTTCTGAATTATTTAGCATGACAACTAGGAATATTAGATTTTCCCTCAAGTTATTCTGGTACAACAGTACAAATATTCCTGTTTTGCTGACTTGCCAAAACTGTTTTCCAAAATGCTCACGTGATATTCCTGTGCACAGCCTGCCTGCATTGTATGTATACATATCCTCTACAGTCTGCTTCTCTGAGCTCTTTTAGCTGTTCATAGCCTGCTGGTTTGAGCTGCAGACCTTAACTTGGAAAATTTGGACCATGTGTTTTCTGGGGCTGCTCCTAGAAAGGCACATTTGGTTCTAAGACTGCTGAAAAAGTAAACACAATGTTTTAATTCCTTTATTTGTGGGAGCTTCCTTCCCCTGGCTGACCACATTAGACATAAGAACTGACAGGGAGTTTTAAAAATATGTGGTCTGTCCAGCTGAGAAAGAGGGAGGAGAGGTTGTCCGTGTTAGAAATATTTGTTCAGCTGCGACTGGAGTGAGGCCAGTCAAAGTCACTGTTTACAGTATGAAGTGTACTGCAATCCATTTATCTTCTAAAGGTAACAAAACAAGATAAAGAATCCATTCTTTGGGACAGTTTTGACAAAAGTTTCTGAGGATTAAAAATTATTGGAAACTTTAGGAACTTTTTTTTTATGTGCTTGGCTGCAATATACTATTCCATGTCATCCTGTACCGATCTTGGCATTGTTCAGCCATGCCTGAAAGGAGCAAACTGTGACACATCCGGGAACCAAAGAAACACTAAGCACCCCATCTGACCTGCAGAGCTTCCTTGGTGGATGTCTGAGCACTTCATCCATGCAACAGTTTCTTTCAAGAGGTTTTGAATGAGGAGACAGCGCTGCAAATCTCAGTAGCGTAATCTCAAGGTATTAGTGGACTGAGCGGATGGCATCAGGAGCAAACTCCCCTGCAGCCCCTGCAAACTGTGGGGCATTTGGAATACAACCAGTTCCTGGAGAGAAACACACAAAATAGCACTACTAGTAGTATATGGCCATGGAAGGAACATTAGAAAAAAATCAGATGTTTTGCCTGGGAGAAAAGTTTTGTACAAGAAAGTCTCCTGAAAAGTTTCTTCCCTATCTGAAATACCAAGAAACTATCTGTGTCAGGAAGCCTTTATTTACTTATTTTTAAGACAGAATGATTCTCTTAGTGTATGTCTTATTATAAAGCAACAGCCATTTTTGTCATGCACACTTCAAGGACCTTTAACTTTACAGCCTTTTTACTGCCTTTACTGTCCCAGGATAGCCTTTCCAGGGATTTTCAGTTGTGAAAGAAGTAGAGTCATGCTTTGGCTCTTTTGTTTTCTACTATCTTGCTTGCTCTAATTAGTGTCTGAAGCTAGCAATACCACTAGCCTCAGTGCAAAATCCACAGTACCTACAAAAGAATAAAGTATGTCTCATCACCTTTAATTCTTTCCCCTGAATCTGTGTCATTAGGCTCATACTTAGCCAAAAGAGGGAAAGGAAACTCTTCTCCCACTGTTTATTTCCTCTATTTCTTTAATTTTGTGTGACTATGTGGACACAAGGAGGAATAGATTTTCTGAAAAGGGGAATTCAGTGAATAGAGGAATTGGGCCTGAGGATGTCTAATCTTTGGATTCACAGCAAAAGCAGCCTGATTAGACAGTAACAGACTTTTTTTTTCGTAAGATTAATGCTTAGGTATGTCCTCCCTCCACAAATAATTCCTATCTCATTCTGCTTTGCTAACTGAGACTAGATTGTCAGTAACAAAATGGTAACTTGATTTATTTACTTGGGTTAATAACAGAGGCTACCAGTTCAAGTTCAGGGCTATAGAGGAACATACGGTTTCATTTTATCTGCTTGGCTGTGGTAAAATCTAAATGTTGTCTTATCTAAATGGAACAGTGTAAACAGAAGAGACCAAGGTTGATAGCTGAATGTTCAGCAGAAAGCTGTAACTTCAGACTGATTTTGTACTTCTTTCCCATGTTGCATCTGCTGTCTACTTGGCATTCCCCAGTTGGCCACAGAAGACATAGGTTAGATGAGTATCAGAGCATGGAAACAGAAGTGCTGGAAGATCATATTAATAACCTCAGTGCTTTCTGGCAATTGTAAGTCTTCTTAAGTATGATGAAGGAATTGGAGTACAGATCAGCATTCTCTTCAACCCTAGTCATGCACCTCCCCATCCACAGAGCTCCAAACCATGGCAGTTGCACCTGTGTGTTCAGGACTGGTGCTGATTTCTGGGTCTGTGCATTTCCCATGCATCACATCACCTATTTGCTGAAGATAATTTTGTATTCATTGTCAAATCTGACACCAGAAAAAAGGTATCTAGAGGAGTTACCCAATCAGTGGCACTTCAGCAGGGTTATCAGTGGTTTTCATGGACTAAGCTTCAGGGTGCAGGCCTTACTTGTAGCCTAGTGCCCAACAAGATGACCAAGGGAGCAGCAACTTTCATTTTTGTAGGTTATTGAATGTGTGCAGCATTACTTGAGATCACAGTTAAGCACGACTTGAAGTCATTCTGTGCAGACCTCTGTGCACTGCTATTATAAATTCCAAGACCCTTCACCTTTGGGAAGGACAACAAGCAAATATTGTACTGAGTTAATAAAGGTATATATTCAGAGAATGATTTCTTGATGATTATTTTGGTCTTCTAATTCTCTTTATTAAAAGACAGAATCATTAAAAAAAAATCACAGTTCTAATCCTCCTTGTTAAAACATCAAAATAAAAGGCTACCAGTGTGTTATCCTGCTGCTTCTTAGATAAACTAAAAACAATTTGATCATTGTATGTCATTGCCTGTGAAAACTGTTACTGAGTGAAAACTTAAGCAATAAAATAGGTAGGAGTAGCTCACCTCAGTAGTATTGACTGCAATTCTTACAATGCCTTTTTATTCATCTAACTTTTCTTACATCTATGAAGAGCACTGTTCAAAAAAAAGGGAAATACCAGTTTCGCAAGGCCATCCCGAGGAAGTGATACAAGGCATTATTAGATATGCTTAAGGATGAGTCAGAAATTCTTATCTTATATCATGCCAAATAAATTATACCAGAAGTTTGGCTACGGTCACAAAACAATAGGATGGGGAAAGTAAACCAACTCTGGAAGCCTTAAGGACAAATGTTGGTTAGAAATGGAAAAGACAGTTCTGACTGGCTTTCACAGAGCAGCAAAGTACAGCTGATGGCAGGAGAGGCATGGGAGAAAGCATTTTTTTGTAAAGGAGTATTTGTCCAGTGCCTGTAGAGGAGTGTATAGCAGAGCTCAGACTGGGATGATAAAAGTGTGTAAGACGTTAAGGAAGCGGGGGGTATCCAGGAGCGTGTGATAGAGGACGCACAGATTCTGCAGAATGAGATTCATTGGTTTCACGTGATTACCTTGCTTCTAGTCATTATTTAAATCCCTGCACCCTTCAGACTTCTAATTTATTCAGTGGATGTTCCCATCTTTCCCTGCTCCCTTACCCTGACGCATCGTTTGTCACCCTGGAGTAAACTGCCTCTGGATCTTGCTCCTGCCTCTGAAGTCACCTGGAGTGAGATGGTTCTGTGCCATCCTAATGATACTGACTGAAGGTTAATCAATGCAGGTCGTTTGTGTCTTGGGCTTGATGAATGCAGGGGACCGCCGTTTCTGGACTCTGCTAGTCTCAGTCATTTGCTGTTGAAATCTAAAAAAGCAGGACCAAGCAGCAAAACGTGTTTGTGGATTTCGGGAAAAAGAGTAACCTATCGGGTAGAGATTTACCTAATTACAGCTGTGCAGAAGAATTCAGTGAATTACTCATGAACTTGAGAGAAATACATAGCACAAAGGTAACTGTAACTATCATGTCTTGAGAGTCCATTCTTTATAGCAGAAATACATAGCACAAAGTTTACTGGTTGACAGCCGGCTGAATGAGCCAGCAGTGTGCCTAGGTAGCCAAGAAGGCCAATGGCATCCTGGCCTGTATCAGGAATAGTGTGGCCAGCAGGAGGAGGGAAGTGATCGTGCTCCTGTACTCGGTGCTGGTGAGGCCGCACCTCGAATACTGTGTTCAGTTTTGGATGCCTCACTACAAGAAAGATGTCGCATTGCTGGAACATGTCCAGAGGAGAGCCACAAAGCTGGTGAGGGGTCTGGAGCACAAATCTGATGAGGAGTGGCTGAGAGAACTGGGGTTGTTTAGTCTGGAGAAGAGGAGGCTGAGGGGAGACCTTATTGCCCTCTGCAACTCCCTGACAGGAGGCTGTAGTGAGGTGGGGGTCGGCCTCTTCTCCCTGGTAACGGATGGTAGGATGAGGGGGAATGGTTTGAAGTTGCACCAGGGCAGGTTTAGGCTAGACATTAGGAAAAACTTCTTCGCCGAAAGGGTTGTCAGGCTCTGGAATGGGCTGCCCAGGGAGGTGGTAGAGTCCTCATCACTGGAGGTATTTAAAAGAAGGATAGATGAGGTGCTTAGGGACATGGTTTAGTGGTGGGATGGCAGGGTTAGGTTAACGGTTGGACTTGATGATCTTAAAGGTCTTTTCCAACCAAAGTGATTCTATGATTCTATGGAGTACCTATACCCCCCTATGCAGTGTGGATATGGCAGATGGCCTGTGCCAGGTGACATTGCTTAAGCAGCAAATTAACTCCGCATGTCTCTTCAACAGACTTCATGAGTCCAACCTACCACAATTTAAAGTTCCATAAAGGAAACCCTGGAAGTATCATCCTCTGCTTTCTGAGTAAACTGCCCTCCACAGAGACTGGAGAGACGGGCTGCCCACACTTCCTGCCTAGAGATTATTTTGCTCCTCAGAGATGGATTTTATTTGCAAGAAAAATTACATGATTACATGTAAGTTACAGACAAAATGCAAGAGCTGCAACTTCAAGTGGCTGTGTCACCACAGACATTTTTCTTACCCCGCCTGTAATAAAAAGTGCATGAGAACATTTCATTGTGCGAAACATAATGGCTGCTCTGCATGACCTATCCCTCCAGCAGGGCTACCGCTCCCAGGGTGAGGCCGGCAGCAGCCGTGCTGCGTCAGGGCCAAAGCAAGAGGCCCCGCACACCGGCACAGGGGCCAGAAAGAGGACGAAGCTCGTGCTGCTGCAAGAAGGGCGCCCAGCCACCTTAGACGGACTTTGCCAAGTCCATACCAGCAGCCTGCGCTGCACCCTTCTGCTGATAAACCCAGGACTTCAGTCTAGGGCTCCGTCGTGCTGGGGCAGAAGGAATAAGGGAGGAGGTAACGAGACACCCAGAGAAACTCAGAGGGCAACTCTTGTCTATCCTCTGCCTATGGGATGCCGAAAGCTGGGAAACACAGTCATTTCAAAGCCTATTAGAGAACATAATTAACTCCAGCTGGAGCTTTTGAACTCAACTTTTTAAAACCTCTCCCTCCTTGTTAAGGGCATTAAGCAGTCACCTTTTCCAAGACTTTAGAGAGAACCACTTTCCTCACATTAATTCAATCTTCTTTAAATGATCAAGAAAGGCTCTTTTCTTCCCTTAGGTCTGAAAAATAACTTCATGTTACAGTCTCACCAGAGAGTACTACAACTGAGATATGAGTGTTATCTACTACCCATCAATGCTGTGTGTGTAAAAAGGCAAGTAAAGTTTCTTCTAAGGTGTCTCAAATTCAGAAATCTCACAGAATGACTTGAAAATGTTTTGGGGACTTTCTTGTTCTATCAAAAGCTGTTGTGAAGGGGAGAACTACTGTAGGAGGAAACATACTCGCTATTCTCTTTCTCTCAAGGAGGCAGAGAAGTGCAGGCTTTCAACAACAGGGAACATTTATAGCTTGTATGCGCTTTGCCGAATGAAATACTATTTTCGGTATGAGCCTAGGGGCATGATTCAGCAGTTTCCTAGCCAGCATGCAGTTCAAACCTATCCCAGAGTATTTTAAGACTCACTATCATGTGCGTCTTAGGAACGGTTTTCCTCTCTTACTTTATCTGTGATTATACAGCAAATCCATTAATGTATCACTCATTAATAAGTATGGGAGCGCATTAGGTTATACAATATAGTGAGAGGACTCAGCCAAATGGATGCAGTGATCGCTAAAGGTATTTCTATTGAATATAACTATCTATGGCACTCTTAAGATACTCTAATTCTTGTGAAAAAAGTTTAACCTAAAGAGACCTGAAAGCCATGAAATATAACCATGGCAGGGTCACCTTGTTTGTATTGTACCGTACTACTTTTATGCCACTTTGCACACAAGTAGAGGATTAATAGTCTTCTCAGTGCTACTAATACAGAGGAATCAACTTGTATGTATTCCCTGGATTGGGGTTCTGGTTGCAGTTACTTACTTGACCTTGACAACAAAAATATACAATGGTCAGAAGTCAGCTGTAAGGCTAGAAATTTGAACTGACAGCACACATGTGAACATAAGCATAATGAAGAAGGCAGGATTCAACTGTCTTAATATATGGGATGTGTGTGTGAGAGATGCTCTTGTTTAATCTGCGGTCAGGTGTGCATTACTGTAACTGGCATGTGTTGAGGGTTCATTCTGTTTAGCAGGAATACAGCATTGTGAGCAGCAAGCAATGTTCTTTCTGCCTTTGCCATAAAAAGCTTGATTAGAACTAAAAAGGAAACAGAACTAATGTGGTGGACACTTCAGCAGTTTATAAATCCCCTTTCTTTATTCACACAGGAATGCTTCGCACAGATCCTCTCTCCCTGCTGCCCTGCCATTTTGCTGGGTAGCTGGCTAATAGCATGTGCACCTCCTCCTTCAGTTCAAATACCTAAAGAATCCTTTACTGTAGGAAAGCACTTTGGCCTCCTTGCTACAGTAGACCACTTGTCCCATAAACTCAGTTTTCATGGCTCTCCTTCAATTTTCAGGCAGAAAATAGGATGCAGCACATCTAGTACACCTCAGTATGTCCACCCCATTCCTTGCATGGAGAGGAAAAGCCTGTGTGTAAGATGGTGCCCCTGGGAGCTGCTGCAGTCTAGAGTGGTGAGGTGGCCTGGGCCCAACAAGTGGCCTTTCAGCTCCCCAGAAGCAACCCAGTCCATTTGTCTTCTGCGGGGCGTGAAGATTAGTGGGACTGTAAAGGGCAACTTCCAGTATCTGTTAAATCAAACATGTTCCTCTGGAGAAAAATTTCATGGTATTTCCTTTGCAGGGAGGGGCAGGGAATGAGAGGTGGAAAGAATCCTACCTGATACCACAGTGCCCACTGAGAAAGCGAAGAATAATCAGCACAGTTCTCAGTGGAATTTAGTGATTCTTGTTGTTCCTAGGGGAGTTAGGTACCTAAATGCCTTTGCAGATTCAGTCCATGTTCTAGACCTAAGGTAAAGTTTCCATCTAAGCAATAAAACTAGATATTGGTTCAGTGACTGAACTGGGGGAAAAGAGCTTTCTTGAGAAAGGGGGGGAAAAAACCCAAACCAAACCCTATGTGGGTCTTGTTCAACCTCAAACACTTGAGTCTTCTTGGCAAAACCAACAACAAGTTAACAACAAAAGAACACATGTTCCAAAATATATTTTGGGAAAGACAAAACATTGAGCTTTATCCAAAGCATGACTTAAAAAGCAACACTCTCTAAACAAAAGTAACTCTGCTAAGTAGAACATTAAAAAGTTTTTAAATGTCAAACCCTGAACAACTTATTTGGTTTTTTTACGCAAGTGAAGAGGAAAATTTATTTATTTTGTTTGAAGCTGTTCTGTGATTTAAACTAAATTCACAGTGAAGCTTCCTTACAGCTATAGTCCCAGCCTACTGACTTATATTTTTGGGGGTATAAGATGTATGAAAATGAAACGGTAAGAATGAATGTTATGTCACATCAAGGTACCAAAATAGCAACAAACCAAAGAATTGAGAAAATAAAACCCCTCCAAGAGTAAATCAGTTGTCCTTCACCAAAGATAGCTTAAGAAAATGGCTGTTGAAGGTTTTGGGACTCTGATGCTCACTCAGCTGTTCATGGGCAAGATTAAACACTTGGGCAGTGAAATGCAAATGTGAAGCATGTCACGCGAGGTTTTTTTCTTGGCCGTTTCTGGCAAAACGGGGCCCTTTAGGTCAAGAGATAAATAAAGCCACCCTATCAGTCAATATGGGGGGGAAGCGTTTATGAGAAGGTATGTTAAAAGAAATCCATAGTAGGTGGAGACCATAGCAAAAGCTGACTTGTAGCTGTTGTCTTAACACAACACAAATTAGTAACTTACAATGAAAGCTTTTTTTTTTTTTTTCTCCTTGATTCCCACAGAGTTTACATTTTTGTGAGCAAGTAAAGCCAAATGGAAATGTGAAAGCCTTACAGAGCTCTGGGCTCGTCAGCCACTATGTAAGGCAAAGTTCAGCGCTCTGCTCTCCATCGGCCAGAGTCTTGGCAGGCGTGACAAAGCTTTCCTCCGACCGCTGCTGGAGCTTTGCCACGGCTGGTTTGAATGTCTCCCTATTTTAGTCTCTGAGAAGCTGACAGAGGACATTTGATGTTATACCTCTAGCTTTTTCTTCTGCGGGGAAAAACCTAAAATTGACTCTTGAAACTGCTGCGTTCGTTCCTTGAGAAATTCTTAAAGTACTGAAATTTGGATTGGAAGTTACAAACACTTCAAACAGGTGCTCCTGTTAAACAGAAGTCAGAGGCAAACCAGAGTGCTAGTAAAGATAATGATTTTACAATATCTTGCACTTATTTTAGATTCATCTAGCAAAGGTGCTCACGAAATTCCCAGGTGGTTACAGCCTTTTCTTTCTGTTTTGGGGGGTTTTGTGGTTTTGGGTGTTTTTTCCCTCTGTGTAAGAAAGTCCCTTACTAACACACATTGTGCTTCTGGATGGAGATATGACTTACTTTCACCTACTTCAGCTTTATTTTTCGATGTAAAACATCATGCTACTCAAACCATACATGCAGGTGGCTCTGTATGCCTGGAAAACCAAACACCCTTTCACAGTAGGCTCTGAAACATCTTCACCTGGATAACACTGTTTAATGAAAATGGAGAGAAGTCTGTGCAGGAACTCCCATTGTTTAAAAGGTTGAACAATATTGCCTTTACCACTCACCTGTCATTTTAGATTCTGAAAATGTTTATTATTAGAATGAGACAGATATAAACATAAAGGTTGGATGCCACAGACCTGATAAGGCTATTGATTTGAGGCCTAAACCTTTACTTTTCAAGTAAACTTTCATTTTAAACTATTGCAGCAAGCACTTTACATTAATAGATTTCCTGCATAGACTATTGCCTTTAGGAATGAGCAGAAACTAAAAGTTATGCTTGTCTTACTAGTAAAGTATTATCAGAATGGCAATTACAGCTGATCACAGAATAATTTTTCCAACTGCAGACTTTGATTTTTTTTTTATTTTTTTTTTTTTACTGACATGAATGGAAGTTCTACTCACAGGGACAGCAGATGCATGTGGTCTACTGTAAGACAGGTTTATTACTGCTTATATATATTTTTTGAGTTACATTAAATCACAAACCTGAATTCTGATTACCAAGTCACAAAACAGCTGCTGCAGAACACAGTAATGTATTTCCTTAAGTAGGAAACAATTGCTACTTTGTTGCTTTGAGGTAAAGCAGTAATAATCCAGTTAGGATTTTTAAATTTTTTGCAAGTTCAAGTTTTTCTTTTAAGTTAGGCTTCACGTACAAGGAATGATAGGGAGCAATCACTAGAATGATTTAAGCTTTATGAACCTAATGGCATTCCAACTCAAATAATTATTTCTGTCTTTCCCAGCTTCCTGAGTTAAACAGAAGCCAGGAAAACAACACAGTTAAAGTTGAGAGGCTACAAGTGAAAAATAAGCATAGAAGAAGTTTTTCAAAACAGCCTGGGTTCTGTTGACTGGCTGAGATGTAGGAGTGGACACAAGAAAAAAAGTTATCTGCAATAACCAACACTCTGAAACAAGCCTTCATGTTTTGAGAACAGATTGTTGTTCATCACCCATTGCAGAAAAGCAACAAAAACCTGTCAGATTCTGGAAACCTTCTGCTTAACAACTACCAAGAAGGTGGAAATTTCATCTGCCCTGTCTCTAACAGAGTGAATACAAAGGTTCTCTATAAACTAGCAGTCAACCAACTTGAAAGGTTACTTCAACATTCAGACCTGCTGATCATCTTTAGCTTGATATCCTACCTTAAGCTTGTTCCTCCCCTGAGCTTCCACCTAAGTGGTAGCACTTTAAAAGGATTCCTTAAGAAATGGCTCTTAGCTCCTGTCCACACCTTCACCATTTTCTCCTCCATCCTCCCTGGAGCACTGCATCTCTAAACACAGTGAGACACGGGGCTTAGTTCTTATGCCACGGTCCTGTCGTAGTCTATCTATTACTGGAAATTTTTAAGCTACTTTTGATGGAAAAATCAGTAGTCTTCATTATATTTTGTTAGGCTTCAAATACCAATTTAGTGGCAAAATAATAGAAATGCTTCCTTAAAGAGAGATGCAGGGTACAGTAAAACATTTCTATGTGTGCTAAAAAGATGTGGATATGAGGTCAGAGATGTAAAAAATCACCATCTGTAGCGTACCAAGTCTATACTTAATTTAGTACAATGAACTTCACCTCAGCCATGAAATATGTCTCCTGCACAGCCACTGATAAGGAAGAAGTATGCTGGAGAGAAGATTCATCTGCTTGTTCAGCGGCTGTGAATAGCAAGGATGCCTTAGCCATCGAAGATCCTGCTCCAGTGCCTATTCAGCGTCAGGAAGGCTTGCCGTGAGTTTTAATACAAGGATCTGTCATCTCCAAAACACTATGTGTCTATGTGAACCGGAAAATTCACGTGGTACCCCTTACCTCAGGATCACTTGTTAGAATATTTGCTATTATTTCTGTACTTAGAAAGAAAAGTCATGTTTCTCAGCACCGATATAGCAAATATAATCATGCTGATACTTGACATCGGGGAGTTTCATTTCCTTGAAGCTCTTCTCTTTCCTCTGTCCTTGGAAAAACAGAAATGCAATTAGGAAGTCAAATTGCTGTCTATTGGTTATCTATGGAAAGTTGGCACATTCATCACATGTTCTTTATTTTTGCCTTGAAAGAGCTAATGTGCTCTTTTGCCCTGCATATGGTCTGGAATGAACCTCTAGCTCCTGTTTACACTCTTTCAGAGAAGTTACTTTTTTTTTCCCCTAACACAGGCTAGAAATTAAAAACAAGTTTAAAATTGATGATAAATATTTTATGAGTTATAAATGCATGTCTAATGCTAGTTTCAAGTAATTTTAGATGCTAGGATAAGAAGGGATTTTCAAATGACTTTTTAATTCATGGATTTGTAGAACTGGTACGATGGGCCAAAAGTTATTAGTCACGCTACAGAGATGCTTGCCAGAAATGTGGGGATGACAGGCAGCAGCTGTGAAATGGCTGCGTATTGCTGAGAGGCGCTGAGCAGGAAGACGTTGCAAAGATACTCAGATACTTTGAGAGGTGCTTGGTGAAAACTTAACTAGAATGGGATAAAATCTAGTAAAGTATGTAAAAGCATATAGTCTGTCTGCCTGTAAAGCTGTAAGAATGCATTTTCTTACACGTCATCTGCTGAAGTTAGTCAGTCAGCTGTTGTTTTCTGCGTTTTGGTGGATGAAAGTTTGTTTTCATTCAATTTATTTACTACAGCATCAGAAATTAAATTTTTTGTAAGTCCTGAAAATACTCAGGTATCTACAAACAGGGTTCTCTCTGCTGGAGAACTACATGTTCAAGGGAAAACAGGTTATGCTATATCAGCTTTTGCTATGTAGTACCGAAACTGTAATACGTGCACCATGCATAATAGTGCATCCTCATGTAAGCATATGTGTACTATCAAACTCTAAATGTGCAAAAAAATAGAGATTTCAGAAGGGGAAGTTATTTCAAAAAGGAAACCTTAGCTGTAAATAATCTATTTTAATAGATCAAAACCTGAGTTTAGTGCATTCTGATTCTAGCAATAAGCATGCTTCTGATTTGCCCCTGGGAGCAATCACATTCATTGTGCTCATGACACGTAAAAATATACAAGAAATAATACTTCTGAGGTTTCACATCCTTTCACAGTGTAATCAGAAGACCCAGGAGTAGATGTCTGGGCAATGATAGGAGTGCTGTGGAGTAATTTGTTTCCCATGGAAATCATTTGTGACTTCCCGCTCTTTACTGCCACACATCTTCAAAGCACAAAACCAGCTTGTGTTTTGAGCAGAACAATTATTTGCTTTACATCAAAGTTTTATGTAGTTCTTAATTCAAAGCAGGTTTCAAAGGAGTCAAATTAATGCAGGTCTGTATAACGCATGGGTGGCGATGTGTTTTCCGCTCCTAGTACACTTTCTATTGATAGATCTCAGTATACTTTACAAACATTAATAGTTCAGTTCTGCTTGCCAGAAAGAAAATATGGTTTTCTGTTTCAGAATAAGGACCACTGCTTTATTTATTATTTAGTTATTATTGCTAATTCCTTCTACTTTTGCAAAGAACTGTGAAAGTGGTCATCTCCATACCTTACCTGCCGTGTGGTTGTAGTGTGATTATAGTCTGATATATCTCCAAGTATTTCACTTTTAAGTATCTGAGTTGTCTAGTCCTATATAGTATAACTTTGTCTCTCAGGATCATGTCCTTGTTGGTGCTTGCATTGTTCCTATGGGTAGGAGTTTGAAAAACCAAGGGGCCTGTTGTTTTATGCTTGCTGGATTAAAGTCCTGTCTGAACAGGTTGTTTAACATCATGCTTATGATGCAACTAGAATACTTGGAAAAATGAATTAAAAACAGAAATGGGATTACTCTTATCATAAAAAGCTACATGTTCTGCATATTGTACCGTAAGAGTCTATCAATACAGACAACTGTTGAACATAGACAACGTTCCATGATAATCCAAATTTTTGATCCAAGTATTAGTCAATTTACTTAATCCTCAAAGAGTTCAGTGCTAACTAGTAAAAAATGTGGGCAGGACTATTACTATCTTCGTGCTGATTGAGTCATAGAATAGCTCAAAGCCTTGTCTGTGATCTCTTGTGTAAGTGTGTACAGCGTTTGCCACCGTGGTGATGTGACCATCCTGTACTGTGGGGCTCTTAATTCTGTCGGTGAAAATTGCTGGTTCTGCAGATTATTTGCAGAGAGGCAGTTGTGAACATTTTGCTTTTGCAATTCACACTCAGGCCAACCCTTCTGTGAACTGAATGTTGTTTCTGTTTCCTGAAAAGGTGAAAATGGCCCCAGTTTTGTAATGCCTTCAGGCTAAGCCATCCATTTGAGCTGTTGTGTTTGTAGTTCTTTGAAGAAGCGATATGCCTCCATAGAGAAAGAGATGAGTGTTGTTTTTCAGTTATTTTTCAGTATTGTATTTACCTCTATGATAACCCTTTATTAAAACACTCTTCAGACTTGATGGTTTTTAAATGCGGTTAGGTCCTGGTTAGGTTCAAGAACAAAGCTAAGACAAAAATTGTTTTCTTTCATATTCTAGTTCCTTGTGGTCAGGAGCTGAGGTAGCAGAAGTATTTTGCTTTCCAGGCTGCTGTTCCACTGGTAACAGCAACAGCAGAGATGTACGCTATTGCAGATAAGTCACTTTGCCTGACCGTGGTGTGACTTAGGTGGGCAAAGGCTCCTCTTGGAACAGGGAAACCTCACCCCTCAGCCCCAAACCTCTGTCTCTGGCAGAATCCAAGCCAGGTGTAACAACTAAATATCTCTTCTTAGTGACTAACTACTTGTTTCACAGTGCTGTTAACATTTCTATTTTATATTTTTACTTTAAACCTCCATGTTTTCTTTTTCAACTTACAGACCTGCAATTCTTTAGCAAGATGCATTTCTTTCCAGACCAGCCCAAGAGAGGAGTCTTCAGAAGGGAAATAAAAGTGAAGTGTCAAATTCAATTTAGACATTGTGCTTTCTTCTTATCTCCCCAGCTGCCTTTAGACATCTCAGCCTGCGTTCAGACTGACTGACGTGTTCAGGTTGCCAGACTTGCTGGAGTCAAATCCAAGGGGAATAACATGAACTCCATTAACCCTGATGCATAGCCTGATTCTCCCGCGTGTCAAACTCCCTAGTGGCTCTGTCTGTCTGAGGGCTAGTTTGCATAGTAAAGGTCAGAAAAACTTGAAAATTAAAATTGTTTTAGGCTACCAGAGCCTAATGGAAGTCATTGCTCCCTTGTTCTCCTTCAGCAGTGGACAGGATCGATTTGCATATTCTACTTCCCCCCCCCCCCCCCCTTTTCTCTTCCTCAATGTATTTTCTGTCAGGATGGCTGCATGGTGTGGCTGAAGGCAGGAGAGCTGCTTCCATGCCCAGCCTTATGAAATATATCTCCTCTCACAAAGGAAGTCAGCTCTCAGGAACTAGAGGAAGGAAATACTTTTCCTGTTTCGTTTTGGCCCCAAAGTCTCTAGAGGTACTTTTGTAATTAATCTAACAGAGTTGCAGTTTGTCAGGGTGGAGAGAGACATGTGTGTTGCTAATCTCTGAATGTCTTTCCTCTTTGGAATTCAAACATGGTATAAGATCCTTGGTATAGGCATATTTTTTTAATAGGAAAAATGGTATTTTTTTCCTTCAGTCATATCGTTGGCTACAGATCTCAAAAGGAGAATAAAAGAACTCAGTGAGAGGCGTACTTCATGCTTTCTCCATCTCAGATATTTCATAGTTCTTTCCTAAAGACAGATTTTATCTAGAACAAAAGTTGTACTTTGAGACAGTCTGAAAGATGCTTCAGTGGAAGGAGGCCACACAGCGCAAGGTATGCTTTGTGGGAAGTAAATGATTAAGGATTTTTTTGTTTGTTTGTTTCTTGTTTTGGTCCTCTCTGTGGCCCTGGAGGTCTTTATGGGAATATATTCCAGTGAAACTACAAAACCAGTTCCCTTACTTTATCTACTGGGTCATTCATTCTTTGGCAGAATACTTAAAATAAATAAACAGTGTATGAAAACTTAAAGGAAAAGCTGAAAAACATGTTAGAAACTGGACACTAAAATGAACACTAAAATGAAGACAGTGCATTACTGAACAGTTGTTTTGTTTTTTGTGGTTAGCCAAACTGGCTGTTCTCTGCACAACTGTGAAGATTGCTAAGCATGAAAGATTCCCTTTTGTAAACGATCCAAGCCGCAACATATTTGCTGTGTCAGCTTTCTCATCAGTTTAGGTACTGGTAGCAGGAGAGAAGTGCTGTGACTTGTGACTGGTTCAATGACCAGAGGGTTCTGAAGTAACAGTTAAGGAATAAAAATGACCCTTAAATCATGTGATTTGTGATCTGGAGAATATATTCTTGGGATTAAGGCAAAGTTTGGTGTGGTTTTCCGCTTTGAATTACTAAGAGAAAAATTATTTCACATGGAAAAATACAAATTTAAAAGCCATGTGTGAGAAATTAAAAACTACAAAATATTAAAGTAGACTCTAAGCTGGTTTGGTGTACTGTCCACAGTAATATTATTGTTCCCATGTGAGACCAGCATTCTTGGTAGCGTAAATAGTTGTGGATCATGCTTTTAGCTTTAATCTTTGGGATCTGTCAGGCCTCAAAACTGACTCGTTTCACATGGTAATTTGCTTCTGGCACTATTTTTATATTTTCTGAGCCTGTGATCATAAACTGGGATTGCTTTAGTTTCTCCAGAAGTGAAAGTAAAAAATGCGTATATTGAAACATCTCCAGGGTACTTGGAAGCATTGCTGCTTTTTTGAGTATAGGTACCTCCAACTTGATATGTGCAGTAAGAAGCCTTTGTCACCCAGTACAAGATGCTTCTTTCATTACACATCTCTAATGTGTTACATAAATATGGAATAATTTTTTTCTGTCTTTCTTAAAAGGCTGTAGGTTTAAAAGTTTTTTCAACTGTATGATACATGAAACAGGTTTCTTGGCAAGATCCTTAGCTTTTCTAGCCGAGAAGCCTCAAATTGTGCAGTAATGTTGATGGTTTCCCAAATGATCCCAAGAAACAAGCCTTTACTAAGTTCATGGCACAAACTGAGACTTTTCAGAGAGGTTTTTTTTTTAATCATTCATAGCTGCTCACATTGCACAAATTCATTGACTGCTGAAATACCGTCTTGTGACAGCTCGCACTTGCTTCCCTAAGGATGCAGAAAGTTAATACCAAATCACACATGATTTCAGTGCCAGGGAGCAAGATTCCTCATCCTTTTGGTGGCAACCTCACTTTTGGGGTTGTGGACGGATGGTATCATTTCTGGGTATGAGTCCTGTCTTAGAATTAAATGGTTTGGGTTTCCCACTGCATTTACAGGTCTTGGCTCCTTGTTTGGGAACTACTGCAGTAGATAACCGCTCATGCTGAGTGTGTGTGTTAGATAATATGCGTGTTGTTTGGAGACAGTGCAGCCCAGGGACATGAGGTAATCTGTATCTTTCATGACTCTGAGAACTGGCCCTAGATGTTACCACTCCAGGATTCATTCCATATGCATCGAGATAGAGAGATACATTTATAATGGAAAATGTGAAAAAGCACCTATAGATATACACTGTTATTTCAAAGCTGTAAATTCTTTTAAGCTGCTTGACCTTAGGAAATACAAAGATACAAAGTACAAATATAATTGCATGCCTGATGACCTCGCATTGTTGTTACACGCTACAAGCATGAACCGGGAAAGATCATGCATATGTTTGTTCAGCTGAGAGTTTTGCTTAGCAAAAGGGTACTATCTGCCCAACTTTTCCATCTGATCGATCTCATGGGCTTCAATCGGGATTGTCTGTAATCTTAAACATGGATGTATGCACAAGTAGCTGAATTGCTGTCCAAGTAAGCTTGCTTTTTGCTTCTTTTTTTTTTTTTTTTTTTTTTTTGTTAGATCTAGGAACTCAGGTCTTTGGGGGGGGGGGGGGGGGGGGGTAAAGAATGTCATTAAACTTAATAGACCAGTAGCACATGCTTAATCTTTTGGAATCTCTTCATCTTCTGTGGTGTTGGAAAACCAGAAGCTCATTAAGAACATGTGGTGCCTACCTCCTTGACATGGAATTTCTGCCTCCTCTCCTACCTCCATTTCCCGCTCTCTGAAGGGCTCTAGAAGTCTTTGATTTTTGCCAATGGGCATGTAAGTAATTTCTAATACAGCTGAATTGTCCCAATAAATTAAATTAGTCTACCTTTGTGTGCTCTAACTTGTGTGGATGGTCTGGGTCTTTTAGTTTGTAACTTTAATATCATTAAACTTCTAAACAGAGAAAGACTGAGAAAGATTTAGATTTATTTGGATTGGTAAAAATCAACACATTAGAACTGCATCTAGTATTGTAGGAACAACTTCAAATGTCTGGCGTAGTGAATAGTTTCTCTGACTAAATTTAGTTAATTAGCAGTGTCCCTTGGTCTACTGCTGCGTGTCCCCTGCACGTACAGCTTTATGTGTCTACAGTCAAGGCTTGATTTGGGGGGAATTGTTTATTTAGTGCGCTAAACTACCATCATTGCAAGCTAAGTTTGATTAGAATTGCTTTGTTTTTAACCTTTTAAATAATAGTATCTGCTCCAGAGTTTTAGAAAAATGAAACCAAACAAATCGTAAATGTTCTGTGTATATCATCTAGTTCTGCTTACCTACTTTATTTTCTAAATAGCAGTGGAACTTACTCAGAAAATAAGTGTACAGTCCAGAAACATGGTATTGATTAATGAGATAAATGTCTTGGACTTGCCTGCCATGTAGCTCAGTGGTTTCTGGGCATATTGGTGCATTTTAGAGAGTTCCCTGATTTGTCTTGTTAGAACACAGTTGGGAGTTGATATTGCTTAAACTACAGACAAGACACAATACTGAAGGGAAGTAGCTTCTTTGCTATGGAGCAGTGCCCTGTATTGTATTTATGGAGTGCTTAAAGGGTCCTCTTACATTAATTATGATTTCTGTAGAAGAAAGTCAGAAATAAGTGGCTCAAGTATTATAGGTATATAAATCTATTATAGGCATGATATTTAAGGTGAATAAATAGAAGACCATTTCCTAGTAACTTCTTTTGGCTAAGATGTTCAGAAAAGTAGATGAATTAAAAAACAAATAGTCCGAAAAGTTGCATTTCCTCTTTCAAAATGACAAATTGTTTTTGGAGTGCAACAATGTATGCTATTGAAAGAGTTTAATGGAACAAGTGGTTAGTAAAATCTGTCTAAGCAGTGATAGCTGACACCCCAGGAATGACCCTTGATAAAGGATATGGTAAGAAATTCTTGTCTTGTTCTATGGAATATACAATTGGCATGTCGAATTCCTTTAAAGATGTACTATGCATGTCTAAAATGTGTTCTTCCTTACCTTTCATCTTTTCATTTTCTCCACTTGAGCACAGCCATGGGATGGTTTTATATTAGTAATGGGTGCTGTGCTTCCTTTGAACCATTTTTGGGGCTCCAGAGAGCGTCTACATACCTTCTCTAAGCTATCGCTTAGGACATGTTATGTTTCTCTAAAGAGAATATTCTGTAAATACTACCATCATCTCATACAGCTATTGGATGTATCTGTAGATTTGCAGGAGGTGGAGTAAGGGAGTAAGCCATTGACGCGGCTGTCAGGCTACTTCTACAACATATTTCCCGTCTTTTCTCTTGAAAGAGCAGAAGTGTAACTGAACTGAGTCCTCTGGAAGCTTGAGGCTGAAGGTAGATTTACTGTCAAGAAAACTTTTCAAAGTATTTAACTCACATTTCATCTTTTATTTCTGTCCATTATTTCTGTCTGTTGTACTTAGACGTACAAATGTGGCACGCCTTCCCCTCCTTGTTTCCAGATCCTGTTGTAATAAAAGATTACACGCATAATTAAATTAGTTAAATTCTAATAGTCTACAAATATTTGAATGATGCTATGAACTTTCTAAACTATTTTTGAGGTTACTCATTACTCCAATCAATTAATGTTTGTTTAAATGCAAACACAGCTGTTTCGTATGTTTGTTTGGTTTTTACTCCTCATGAAGGACTAGTGAAGTGAGCAAACGAAAGACATTGGGTTGACAAACCTTATTACTTCAAAGCCCTTAATCTCAAATGACAAATATTCTTGTTCTCCAAATTGGGGGGGTGGATGGGAAATTGGCTTGGGTTTTGATTGGGTTTTATTATGATGTTGTTGTCTTCTGGTCTGTAACTTACCCTTGAAGCCATAAAATGCATAAAGCTGAGCTTCCAGTAATCGCTTTTAAGATGGATCTTGTCTCCGTCAGTGTGACAGCAAAATACACAGACAAATATGTTCACAGGGTCCCCTCTGTGCCATGTCTGGAATATGTATTTGGCCTTACAGGCCCTGACTATAAAAACCCAACAAATTTTCTTTTGACTCTCACCTCTGCTTGTGTCAGCGACGATGCACGATGCCCCCTTTGCCCCAGGTGACGTCTGGGCTGTGTTAAAGCAGCAGCCACCGCGCCCCGCCCAGCACAAGGCAGGCTTTACCTAGTTGGAAGAAGCAATGGTAACCCTTTTCTCTCGAAAAACTTGGACCAACACAATACTTGCCTGTGCCTTTCAGCCCCTCTGATCTGAAATATGCACAACATAGCCCTATTTCACTATTGCTTTACAGAAAGTAGCACCAGAAATACCCACTTCTTTTGAATCTCTCTCAATAACACCTTCTTACAGGGTACTTCAGCATTCCCCAATTGCTCAAGTTTTTCCAAAGATTTTGAATATTCTAGTTTAAATATATAATGCCTTCATTTTATGATAATTATTCTTTATGAACATGAAATGCCTGACCTTCTTTGATAGTTGGAGCAAGTAGTAAATAGAGGATTAGCAAACTTCCGCAATGGGTTGGTTCACATTTCTTTCTTTGCAGTGTGGTCTCATTAATGAATAGTCAAATTGAATTTGGAAAATGAACACAGGATAAAAAACCCCTGCTTTGTACCTCTCTGATTCACCTTAAGAAATAATTAATGCTGACTGAATCTAATAAAAAGTTAGACTTTTTAATTTATAATTTTAAATTGAATGTTTACTGTGAAATTCCTTATTCTTCTCATTTCTTGAGAAATAACAACACCTAAAGATTCTGAGATGATTTCTGTGGAACCCTGCTGATTTCATTCTTACTAAATTCTATAGATCTGAGCCTACAGCTATTATGAAACTTAAAAGAAAATGGCAATTAAAGTGATTATTTCAGTAAAATTACCTAATCCCTATTGTTAAGTGGACAGATTTTTTTTTTCCTATGGAGAAAAAAATTATAACAAATGACTCCTAAAAAGATTTAGTTTTCTGAGGCCTGTCAAGCTGTTCATGTTTTAAACTTTATTTAGATCACAGCCATGTTTGCATTAGTCTAGATGTGATTTCTTAGTAAGTCTTGAGTCTTTTTTTAAAAAGTTGTCTAAAATAACTGCATGGTTTAGATTTGTTAATGAAAGTAGCCTACTTCTATGGCTCAATTCTGTTTTCTTGTTAATGAATATTTAGCATGTTAAGCAGAGCACCATGGCTTGTTCCATATTTCATGACAGATACCCAGTACCAAGTAGCTGTGGATGCTTCATGTCTATAGTGTTTTGTTTGATCAGCACGTACTTGTGTGTGGGAAAAGTGCATGTGCTTTGGGAACAACAGAATTTCGCTATTCCTGCCAGGGCTTTGCTTGTGCAAGAGCAAACTGTGCTTCAATTATGCATACATGATGGCCAGAGTTTGATTATATGTGGAAACTAAAACAGAAACAAAACCCAACAGTTCCCAGATGCTATTTATCTTCCTTTGGAGACCCCTTACTTTTTTTTTTTTTTTTTTAAGATCCTGGTCTGTTTTAATTTTTATTCCTGTAATTATCAATTGGAGGATTATAGACCTGCTAGTTATTTCCTGCAGATTTACTGAAGTCTCATAAATGTCTTCTGTAAGAGTGCTCTTTAGCATCTGCTGTCCAGTTACTTTCATCTGGTTTGATCTCTGTTGTTGTTTTAATTATTCTTAATAGCTTGCTCCAAACTCACGGAACCTAGCATTGCACCAACAGAAATTTTCCTTTAAAAAAAGAAAGTAATTGTTGCCCACAGTCAAACCTAATTAGTGGTGGTTTCTATTGTGTGATCTGCTGTGTTGCACTTGTAAAGTTTTTGGATTGTCTCTGGTTGAACATCTTTATACTAATCTGAATTACTGTAATAAAGTGATTACAAAGCTTCGGTAGCTTTTCAATTCCACTTGACACGGCTGCAGGAAGCCTTCTTTCTGCTTTTCCTAATTATTCTTACTCTAGAAACTATGATCTATAGGCAGAACTTGTTAGATTTCTTTTTGTTGAGTGTATTTTAAAGTCTATAGGTCAGTGGGGTCTCAATGTGGGATTCTGGTCCCTGTGCACAATAATCCGGATTGCTTTCCATCGCCCAGTACTGCAGGTGGCCAAGTGTGTGAGTACAGGGGAAAGGGACAGCAGCCACCTCTCCAACTTGGCATGATTGACTAGTAGGGAGTTACACAAAAGGAGAGAATTGATTTCTAGGTTGGTTCCATTAGAAAAATGAAACTTCCTGTGATTTCTCTGTGTGTGTCTCCCTCACATCCCCTCCCCTTCCAAATAACTTTTGAACCCTTTGGTCAGTTTTAACCCTGTTGGATGAGAGGTTACGCTACAGAACGTTACTTGAGATGAGGGGTTGGTAGGAGGAGAGAGCCACCATGAGCGTCCCGCTGAAGAGGAGTGTGTGGCTTCATACCAGAGAATTTGTACGGAAAAGAGACGTGAATGCTCCAGGTAGATGAAAGGTAGCCATTGGAGATCAAATGAAGCCCAAAGCCATAAAATAATGGGAAAACTAGCAACACTGTGCTGTGCATAGAACCTTTTTAAAATGTCTTTTTCCTAAAGCTTTTAGGAACGTTTCTCTCTTTGTCACTTCCCCTTTGCTGTTCCTTCTCTTGCTGATGTGACTCTTGCAATCTGAGCAGGTATCTCTGAGTCTCTGCAGATTCATTCTTGCTTGACTTACAAAGAGTTAAGCATGTAAGCTGCTTAAAATATGAATGTAGGATTTCTGTATTCTACGTCATGCAGTTGTATGTAGTATGAAAAAATGCTTGAGAACTTCCGAATATTTTCCTCTTGTAAATAGGCATCTTTCTCTTTTGAAATGTGCATATTTGAACTGGTAGCCGTCTTTAAGTTGAGATCTCAAGCATGGTTCTGTTATATATATAGAGAGATATATATATATAGTATATATCTTCCCAGCATTGCTGTGGGGTCTATTGGATTGTTTCGCCTCAAGTAGTTAAGTGGCTTGATTTATTACTGAGCTGAGAAGGGCAGCAGGAAACCTCCACTATTTGTATATCCCAGCCCATCTTTAATTGTTTTGTAAGTAGTTCTACTTACAATGCATTATTCAAAGTAGAAATGTTTTTGGAACATTCGTTGCTGGTTAACTGGGACGCTATTATTTATTGCTTCCAGGTGATTTGCACTGATGTGCATTCAGGGTGGTTTTCTGGCTTCATCTAAACCAGTTGATTTAGAAGTGGTTTTTTATTTTGCAAGTGATGTGAGTTTTTCTTTCCATTTAATCCTTGGGATCAGCTAGTGGATTTCACATAGAAAAGGAAAGATAAACTCTCACTGTATCCTGAGTCTACTTGCAGAATATGCAGTCCAGAAATAACATACTATACTGACTGATGGAGCAAGCACTATGAAAATTTTCCTTTCCTACCAAATATGATAGTTCTCAGAAGTCCAGCTTTCATTTGCACTGTGCCAAGTGAAGGGCTTTTTTCAGTATGGGATATTTCAGGGTTTAAATGGTCTCTTTGTACTGAGAGTATATGTGATCCTTCTTACTTTTGTTTATACTTTTAATACTTGACCTTCTTTGATTTTTGAAGTGACATGGGAAATAGAGCAATCTGCAGCCTCTCTTGGTTCACGTGAAAAATAAGGAGCCTAAAGCAATGCACTTTGGGACTTGCACTTCATTGCCCTTGCAATCGTGATCGCGACAGAGCGTGTGCTCCTGAACAGCCACAACACATATTAGCAGAAGGTGAAAGCCACTCTGATTCTCCTTCCAAGTTAGGTCTTTGATCTTAGTTGTCTTTCATACTGGGAAGTCATATTTAACATAATTATAATGAATTCCCTGAACTTCTTGCTACATTAACCTTAATTTTCAAAGTGGGAAAGTAAGAGGACTGTGAAAGATCTCTCCGCTTTCCACTGTATTTATTCCCTAGGAGAACTAGAACTGAATGCAAGAGACAAGCAGGGCCCTGGAGAAGCTCAAAGCTCAGAGGAAACTGAACCTGAACAAAACCTTTCATGGTCGAAGTGTTTGACTTTGCTGGTGAAAATTGCATATTGCCTTTGAGTAACAAACTTTACAAGAGTGCCAAGTTATTTTTTCTTTATTATTTGTAAAGTAGGTGGCTAAAAATGAAAGAGATGACATCTCAGATAATGTTAGGGAGTTTGTTTGTTGGCTTGTTTTACTGGTTTGAGGAAGAAATGAAAACTCCTTTGGTCACTAAAGGAAATAAAATAGTCAAGATATCTGAAGCTTTGATCACAGTCTCAAATCTAAAAATTTAATAAACTAAGTACCACTGCAAACAAACATAAGTTGAGGCATCAATAACAAACTGATAACCAGATTTATGGCTGAGAATTTAAATTCGGTGCTGTTTTAAAATAAGGGAGTTAGCAGTATAAGAAAGCCATTTTGAAAAATCTGGAAAAAAAAAAAAAGAAATCTTGCTTTTCTGGGTAGTACCTTCTATCTCAACATCTATTCTTTTGTTCCTGCTCTCGTGAAGAAATTAGATGAGTTTATGGCTGCAGTGTCTGTTCTTGAAAGATAAGCCTAATTCGTTGCAACACAGCTGTATCTGTGAAGGTCAACAGAGGACGAAGGTCATGGCTCCAATAATGATACTTCATTACATGTTAAAAAACTCGTAATTCTTTAACTGATTTCATTTTGGAAGCTAAGAAAAGATTCCCCCTCGACAATTTAATGCCATGCTACTATCAAGCTAAAGTATTTTCTTTGAACTGCAGGCCACTGTTTTATTTGAAGTTTGTTTATTTAGCCCCTTAGTTTGGGAGTGGAGGAAGAGGGTGTAAAGGGAAACCGGGAGCTGCGGCATTGGAGCTGAGGTCTCTTGTCTGTCACATCAAACAAATGCCTCTCAGGAATGCTCTAGATGTGGTTGCAGCTCTCCTAGAGCGAGGGACAGGCTCTGTGAGAAAAGAGTGGGATTTTGGGTGTATAACATTAAAACCTCATCTCCTGAGCATACAAAAGCCTCTTGAAGAAAAGTCCTTACCTGTTCTTGGTGGAACTTGGCTGTAGTTCTGTGAACGTCCTAAACTATTTGTGTGTTATCTGGTTTCGTTGTAAGGCAGACATTTTTTCCCCCCGGCCTGGTTCCCCACAAAGGCAATGACAGCTTGTGTTGGCACAGGTGATGCAGAGGCGAGCAGCAGATGTTAGCTGGGAGGTGGGAACGCTTCTTGCCATGGTGGCCGCTTACGTGTTCAAAGCATTTGAGAAACCTGCAACCTCGGAAACTGCTGATACACACATTCCCAGAGCTGTGTGGTAACTCTTCCTTACAGCCACATCATGCTATTTACCCAGAGGGCTTCATTTGGTGTGTTATGAACATTAATAAGAAGTTCTTTGCAAGTAGCTTGGGCTACCTTCACTTTCAAACCAAACATACCACTGAGAACGCTGCTTATAGCAGCATTTTAAGATTTAGTACTTTACCTTGTTGTTGTTTATATGTCCTTGTGAGCCTGGACTATAAAGTTAAAGGTTGCTTTGTCAATGGTTTTTTGAAGATTCAGGATTTCATGCTGAGTTGCGTTACAGTAACACGAATTTCATTCATGATTTCTGCTATCCGATAACAATTTCTTCTTGTGAAGACACTCTGTTGTGACAAGTTCTCCCCTTTATGCGCTAAGTTAGTAAAATAGTTAAAGTCCTGAGCTGTTCAGGGTATTATTTAAATGTCTTTTGCAACCTTAGAGGTGAGTGACCCTGCTGCTCTGGCTAAATTCCAGTTTACATAATTATAATCTACTACTTAACTCCCTGAAGAAATGCTATGCAGAGGCCAAAATTAGTGCCTGCACAGTTTGATCCAAACGGAGGTATCCACAGAGAATGTGAATGCTGCCCTGCAGAGATTCTGCATCTGAAGGGGTGTTTGCTATGGAACGCTGAGGCGTTAGCTGAGGTATAATTTGCCACCTTTGCTTCTGCTGTCACCAGAAAAGACTGTGGCAGATACTAAAGGTAACCAACAAGGAATACAAGCCAGAATAGAGGAAGAACAGGCTTTAGGACTAGCCAGAAACATTTATCAGTATTGAATGACCCTGACAAATTTTGCACTTGAAACTATAATAGAACAATATTTGATGTGTAAGCAATTAGCCCAAACAAGATCTGGAGGATAATTCTGATGCTTCTAAGGGCCTAGAGAAAAACAAAAATGAAAGGTTAAAGGAGATGATTTCTTTGTTTAAAGGAAATGATTTCTTTGTTTAAAGGAAACAGAATAGCGTGCTTTCATTTTTTTCTAAAGATTATTATCAAAGAAGTTTACAGAAAGATTACTTTTATTAGGAAAAACTGTCAAAATAGGTAAGCACTGAATAGATGACATAGATCATAGTACAACTTTTATCAGAGGCTTACAAAATTAGACAAATGTATGTCAGGAATAAGTATAGCTCAGTTACTCCGCTTCAGGGCAGGAGGGGGGACTAGAAGGTCTGTCAAAGTCCCCTGAGTTATATTTCAAGTTGTTGTCATCTTTTTCCTCTGTCCTATTCTCTGCCGATGCTAATTCTGGCTGTTACTGCATGCTTTAAAAGGCTCACTGCATACTGGGATTTGGCAAATTGAGGTGTCTGAAAGAGGCTCCCCCAAGGTCAGTCTCTGTGGAACTAAGCTTGACTGCAGCCAGTGAGTTAAAATTACTGGTCATGTCTCCTCTGCATTCAGAGCAACATCTAAGCGGTGTCACTGGGAAGCAGCATCTCGGTCAAATCCTGCTGCCGTGATGTATTTCATAAGAGCTTGCCTGTCTATTTATTTTTTATAATGCTTCCAATAGCTGCTGAAGTTTTGGGTCCTCGTGTGTTTATCCGACTGCTTGTCTGAGTGGAAAATTTTGGAAGTATGGAATTCTCCCCTTGCATGGTCTGTTCCGCAGCCCAAATAAAGCTGTGACTGCTTCCATGAGAATCGCTGTCCTGTGATGAGACATGAGGTGCCCCAGAATTATTGAACGCTGACCTCTACATGTTGCAGAGGTCTTTTATTACCTGTTGTATTTACGTAGCTGAAATCATGACATTAAGTTCAATAGCTTTCTCTATGTTCTTATGTCAAATCTTTCAGATGAAGAATAATAAAATCCTTATAAAGAAGGCTTTAGAAGGAAGAAGCAGAAGCCAAAAAATCAAATTAAGATTTGACTTAGGGCATCGCAGTAAATATGGAGAACTTTCATGGCCACTGAGATACACATACACAAGGTTAAAAAAATAATATTGAGGAACATGAAAAAAACAACTGCTTTAAAAATAAAGCATTCCAAAGCAGGCACAGACAGATGAGTTGCAGCCCTCCCTCTGAAATTCTTCACTGTTGTAATTGCAATATCTTTCAGAAGACATTTTCAAGAAGGTGGATCATAATGTGTCTACTAAATATAGTAAAACTCTTAACCAGAAATGTATTTCCTGCTTGAGTAGAAAAACATACACACAAAACTACAAAGTGAGGACTCTCTGTTATGCCAGTACATTCAATCTAGTGTGTAAAGTAAAACAAATTTAGTAATGACACAGGTTAGAAAATGTAACACTGAGAACTGTCTTTTCTTGATGAGGATTCCTAACACACTGCTCTCCTTCCTGAACACGAAACTGAATTGCATCTTTAGATGCTGAATTGCATCCGAATTCTCTTATTCATACCAGGTTATTCTCCAGTAAAGCACTTTCAGAAGAAGTGTGAAGTTTTAAAAAACCCCACACTAACAAATATTGAGATTTCCTTACCTTTAAACCCACGCTTAAGTGTTGCTGATACAATACCAGGCTTTGATCCAGCCAGCATTTTTGAAACCACATGCATGCAGATATCTCTGCTCAACTTGCACTTGTTTTTCCAGAGCTGAAGTCTGATGTTATTTAAGAAAAGAAGACACAAACCTTTCAGTGTATCTTTCCTAGGATAGTTCTTGTTTTGAGGGGTGTGAAATCTGTTTACTAATATTTTTATTTTATTTTTTTCTATTTTTTAAAACTTCTGAGTTTTCAAAACCTGTCATTTCTCAGTTACAGTCTTAACACATTTTCCCTATTTGTTCTGCTGAAACTTTTCATTTAGGGAAAAATCCATTGGGTCCAAGGTTCTGCAAAGGCTGTATCCGTTCTAGATCTGTAGATAAGAGGGATGGAAATAAAAATTGCATAATATTTGGGGAGCTGTGATTTTTCTTTTCAGCTACGTATGCCAGAAGGTTATCTAAACAGCTGTTATAAAAAGGGAGAAAAATACAAAACCAGAAAACTGGCTGTAGTTATGACAGTGTTATTGTGTTTTCCTCCTCCTTTTCCTGTAAGTTTGGGAGCTAGAAATAAAAAATAGCTGAACTTTCAGGCAAACCAATTTTGAAAAACCTTTACAGCTTTGAAAATATATTCTTTTTCTGTCGTACCAAGGCCTATAAACAACAAACCAGAAATGCCTAAAATATTAAAAACTTGCCTTAAAATTTGTAGTAATATTAGTCCTATGTAAGTAATCTATTATAGAAGAAAATGTGCCTCACAGCTGCAAGTAATAAATAGTCTGAGGAGCTATGGTATGTAACTCTATTGTATGAGGAGCTGCAGAAGCCGGCTGCTGCCAAGTAGCTAAGTTAACCCTAGCCAGTTTAGTCTGAAACTGCAACAATAAATTATGTATTTTTCACATTTATATTTGATTAGAAGGAAATACAAAAAGCATGTAATGCATTATCATCGGACAGTTCAGTCTAAGCTGCATGAAACAAATTCCAAGTAAGGCTCTTTATGCAATGTCAATTGAAGTGTTTACATTCCCCATGTTCATGTTTTGACATCTATATGATTGCAAATTTACAGAACAAAAAACTGCACTACTTTTTCCATTTTTCTACAATGATGAGTTTTAAACTACTTTTTTACTTTGATTCAGCCAGCACCCAGACCTACTGGTAGACTCGGTTTTAATAGTTCTTTTTAGCGCAGTGCCTGTTTACAAACGATCGCCGAGTTCTGGAGTACGTGGTCTTTGCTTTGAAACGAACACCCTGTCCCTATTCCAGTGTGCATTTTTGTTTGGTAGGTGTTACTTCATTTACTGCATATAGAGACGCATGTAAGGTTCTTTATTTCTGCAAGCTTCTTGCCTGTGACAACTACACACAAAGTTCACATGGTCTTGCTAATAGCAGTATCGGCTGCCGCAAGGACAAGCTTGGTAGATCAAAACTGGCAAGCAGGGGCTTGCCAAGGTTCAGGGAGCAGCCATATCTGTATACCGTAGTCAACAGCGAGGTGTTACATCATTGTTCTTGTTCCTGACCTGGCAATGCAGGAGCTGGGTGGACCGTGAAGCACTAGCTTTCTCTTGACCCTTACTGAACCTGTGTCCTTCCAGTGGCAGCTTTTCCATTTCTTGGGATTAAGGCTTCTGTGGATGGGGGGGGTCTAGGTCTGACTGACTTCACCTGGGGTCAGTCCACCTGTGAGCAGGATGAGTGGCTGCAGCTGTAGCTCTACCCACCCCTCCTCTGTGAGGGGCTGCAAAGGGTAAGAAATGCACTATAGCAAAACTTGGCTACTAGCATGTTAAAAAGTGGCTTTTAGTTTATTTGTCCTCTTAAAAAAAAATTAGTTCAGAGGGGAGTACTCATCCCCCACCCTTACCATGCTCCCCGACATACGAAGTACCTGATTGCTGAATTTACAGGTGAAGTCATTGCTGTGTCACAGTCTAGGTAATGTAACAACATTCAGCTCCAGCTTTCAGTCTGTGAACTGCTAATTACAGAGGTGAGTGAGGGTTGACTTGCCAGGATGTCAAGGGTCAGCACTACTTACTACAAATGAACATTTGCATTCATGTTAAAATGTGATAAGTAAACCTTCCAGCAAAATCACTCTGACTTGCTTTCCTTGATGACAATTTCAGTGTCTTCTATACGTGGATGGAAGCGATAGATTTTGCCTGTTGTAGGATACCTCCCCCTCAAAAAAATTAAAATAATCCAAACCCCCTCCCCCCCCCACCAAAACCAAAAAAACCAAGCAAACAAAACAACCTCCCCCCTAAAAACCCCAAGTTTTGCCACTGCTTGCCTCCCAAGAAGATGGAGGAAAGGGCCCTCCGCTTTGTTTTCAAAGGCAGTAGTGAAGTAGGGAGAGCATGGTTTTCACTGACAAGAGTTCCTTCAAATCACTGCTGTTTCCTCAGAGCTTTTAGTGACCTGTGCAGTTTCCATCCACTTGCCTTCATACTGCAACACCACAGGAGGCTGTATTCACTTTCAGGCCTCCAAATCTACTACTTCAAACTAACTATATGTTCTGATATTCCATAGCTGAGTGATACAGTCGAGAAGCTATAGCTGATGCATGGGAGGCCCACTAAGATGGTTGTCAGGAAAAGACATCTTCCCTTCTACATGGTGCAGTTTTCTTGATATTTGGAAAGGTTTCATTATGCTCTGATACACGTAAGTACCATATGCCTAAGAATTTCCATACTCTACAAACACCAGCAAACGTGTTGGTATCTACATTCCAGAATCAGGCATATTAAACCACTCATCATCTGTCTCAACAGCGAGAGGAACTTCTGAGGAGGAGACTTGTTACTTACCTGTACAGACCCCTATTAAGAACGATCCTGACTTCCCCTACCAGATCTTGAATTAAGCAGTCTCATTGACTGAAGCTGTTTGCTGCCATTGCTTTGGCACCAGTAGCCCAGCCTCAGTAGGGGACACTTCCAGCAGCTCAGCTGTCACTTTGCTCACTGATCACAAGTCAGATAATGAACTCAATCTTGCTATTAGCCTTTTAAATACAGTTGCAAGGGGAAAAAAAGTCACAGGTTAAACATTTTCTAAAGGTCACACAGAATCAGTAATAAACTAGGAACAGAACCAGCTTTTAAAAACTTTAATCTCTCCCTCCTCAGCTCTCCTTTCTTTCTAAAATTTATGGCCAGAGGACTTGTGAGATTTTTTTGAAGAATGTTTAATCCATAAAGCTTCATTTTACAGTATAAAAAAAGCACAATAAGTCTGTTTAGAAAGCTGATATCCAACTGTAGTCCATTTTTCTTATTTTTCGTAGCTCTTTTTCCTGGGATTTAGACAGTTTACATGTCATCTTTCCTAATAATTCCATAGGACTTGTATCTTCTTGTTCCATTTCTGTAACATCTCTTTCCTCATCTGAATCATCCTCTGTTTTTTCACTTTCCACTTCTACTTCATCAGCAACTTCTTCAGCACTGTAAGACGAAGATCATTGGAAACAACCCAATTAGTGAAATTAATGGGTACTTTCACATTCTATAGTATCACATCCTATGAGAGAGGTTAAGTTATCACACAAATAACTAAGTAAACATCAGATTTTTTTCCAATGTTGGGCTACTTATAAACTACTGTACATTTCCTGCCATCTCAATTACTAGCCATTTTTCAAAGAGCTGTCCTCTTAAGTAAACTTACCAAACAATGTATTTTTCTTTCTCCATATATAATACATAATGTCAGGACAGGCAAATCAGCATTATGTAACAAGTCATAATCTCACACTCCTACAGGAGTAGAAACATTGGATATGCTTGTAGATGAGACAATATTCAAAGAAGGCCATTCTTTTCTTTTACATCTGAAAAAGGTCACTTAGTCTTAAAAATTGCCACAATACCTAGAGTCTTACTAGAAAAGGAAAAAAAAGGTTTGTTGGGGAATTTTTTAAGCATAGGGAGGTGCTTAAAGTGGCTGCTCCCTTCTGACTTCAAGAGTTAAACTTGTGCTGAAGTAGAAAGCATTTAGTTCCCATTTACAATGTGGTAATTAATATTATTAATTCAAATGTCTGTTGTATAAATATTTTGGATCTCATTTAGAATGACCTGCATGGCAGAACAGTACTGGTCTCCTAAAAATCATCTGTTTGAATACAAACTATTTATCAGTCACAAAATTTACATGGTGAAACATGTAGAATACATTAATATTATACTGCCAAGGAAAATACGTTAATCTATACAGTTACATATTCTTGTCATTCTTCAAGAGCCCAATCCTACAGCCCTTATATGTAACTTTAAATGCACAGGCATACTAATTACCAGTGTCAAAGTACAAGCTCTACATGTGCAAATATTTACACAAGCCACTGAACTCTCAAATTCTTCAGCACTGAAACTACACCCAAGTTTCTATATATTCGTTGATTTAGATTTTTGCCAGTGTTTTGCTGATGTGGCAAAAAACAACTTTTACTTGTGTCATCCAGTAAGGAAGCTAGCAACACTGGCCAACAGAACGCAGCAGAAGTACTGCTACGGCAGAATACAATGCACATGCGAAAACTACTCAAACGGCTGTTTTTTTCTGGGTAAACCCTGGCAGTGCAAACCATCCTCTCACCGGTCTTTAAAATTCAGAACAGCAGCTGATACCAATGACACATTTTCATCTCTGGCTTGGCAGAGTTTCATATACCACTTTAAAGATTAGATTGCACAAAAAATGCAAGCATTTAATTAGCGAGGTATTAATCCTAATACAAGACTACAGTCATAACCCCTGTGCCTGCATTCATTTTCCAGAAGCATACTTCAATCTCAGAGGAGCAAGCTACAATACATTTTAAGTACCTATCAAATTACTCCATTAAATTGGGACTAATGCACTGTAAGACAAGCTTAGCTGACTGTGTTCACAGTATACAGGTTTTGTAGCTTAATTAGGAATTAAATTTGAGTTCAAAACAAACTGTTAAGATTAAACCTAAGGACTAACTTCTTGGCATATCTAGAAACCTAAACAAAGAATTATGCAGGAAATCATCATAGTATCAAATAAAGTTGAGAAGCTGACATTATCCAAAAATACTACTAAAAACATTAAAACCCTGGAATGAAGTTAAATTCATAAAAAACATTTGAGTACCAAAGGCAACATTTTGCCTATGAGCACATTAGGCCAAACAACTGCAAAAATAACAGCAACAATAGAGCCAATAGACTAAACAGCGAGTCTGCCTATCTCCCAAAATCTGAGTAGTTTTAAAAAAACCTCGCCACAATAAAGTGTCCTACTAACTTATGTCAATAGAAGAATGCAGAGTGTTGGAAAACTGCTTTTACACTTTAAACAAAGATGTACATAATTTAAAATAACTTCAATAACTAAGAAAAGTTCTTCAATTTGTCTTACCTTTTATTCTCTTTGGAGATGAGCAAGGAATTAATAAATATAGGACAGAGGAAGGAAGCAGATGGCAAAACATGTGCTGGAGTGTGCAGAAGCTGAAAAGATAAACCAGAAGCTTTATGAATGCTTTTGTTTGTTATGATTTTGTTTGTACACTTACTGTAATTACTCCTACCTCTTTGACAGCAGGTGAGTCTTGCTCATGCTTATTACAAACAGCTAATTTTCCAAGGTCTATATCCTCTTGTGACTGCTGACGTCTGTGCTTTCCCAATAGCAAACTAAACGGGGTCACGGGAAGACTTTCTTCTACTGCCAGCTTGAAAAAGGTGAAAGTTTTAAGTAGAATTTTAGGGTCACGAATCTAAATTCCATCTTCATTTTGAGTTACCAAAATTCAGAATCAACCTAGGTGACAAAACTCTACACTCAAATTTAACTCAACTGAGCCATATGGCTCTTCATACTCATTCTCCATCAGACATCCTCATAGAATCCTACAGAGAAGTAACAAAACTCTACAGGATCCGGATCCAGAGTCAAGGACACCAGATTTTAGTTGGTTGATGTACCAATTAACTTCCAAACGTGGAAGTTGGTACATGTGCCAGAAAAAACTAAATATGGCTTTCAGATTCCACTTATGATTAAAAGATCATTTATACCCCAGCACCATCTGCTCAGTGATTTAATTATGTAACTGGAAGCAAAACATGGCAACTTCCCTTCTGGCGTTTTCCTAGATCAATATACCTTAATCTGAGTACTGAATTATTCCCCCACCCTCCAAAGAAACCGATTGCTTATAACCACATTCCCATTGGATTTTGTATTAGAAAGATATTAACTTCTACTTTGATCTATTTTATCTAATGAACAAATCAATAAAGGGCTACTTTTTTATTCTATTCAGTGAGTATGAAACGCTTCTTCAACATGAATTTAAAAGATTGAATTTCCCAGAGTACTCCTCCACAGAAGTACATCCTGGAATGTAATTTTGAAGTTTGTTCTCACTGATAAGCCACAATTGACTGACAATTGTTCATCCTCACCAGAAAGCACGGTTCAGGCCACACTCAAGGTTCCAAGTGTTAAAGAAACCAAGATAAGGAAAAAGCTTATTCAAACATCAAGTGGTTTTGCTTCATTTGTGTAGAAAAGTATGATGTTTTTTGCCAGAATTCCTATAAGAGGTACCTGTTGGCTTGACGGTGTGAGCCTTTCTTCTAGAGACTTTGTGCTAAGCGTCATTAGCTCCTAAAATACAGAATGATGTAGCAGAGTTACAGTATGTGAAGCTTGCTTTCCATATTCCCATACCTTGCCTACAGAAGCTTCCGACTGGCCCAAAAGCTTTTGTCAGTCAAGTGGAAGAGGCAAACACATCAATTCCTCTTTATTTTATAAAGAAACTGAAAGAAAGCGGGAATGGACCTAAAGGCTTTATATGGACTTTTTGGGAAAACAAACAAGAAAACTACCCACCTACATATTACAGGGAAAACTGAGTATCGTATGAAACATTTTGATAATCGGCTATAATACAGCTTCTAGGTGGTTAAGTTAAACAGCACAGGCAGTGTTCCCAAATTATCTAGTTTCTTGTACGAATAAGGCAGCAGAAACTATCAGCAGTAGAAAGCCAGTAAATAACCAGTTTTGAACTTAAGCTGTTTTGGCAGTTGAAAGTTTTGAATAAAGAACAGAGCATGGTTTACATTTCCTTGAAATCACAAACACACACTCTCACACTCAACTCACAACAACAACACACAACAACGCACACAGAACTCTGAATTTATATAAATCCACATTCAGGAGAATATTATTTCCCCAGGAACCACCTGCTAATCGCTATTTCTTACTTGCGTATCAGTAAGAAAAAATAGTTGGGATCTTCTTAGCCAAAGGTATTTTTCTGAGCCAATCGTTTCCGGTTCATCTCTTGGAACGAAGGCAGCAAGCTGGATCTTTTCTTTACACAGGTTTCTCTGGATATAGATTGGCCGTGGCTCATTTGGTTTAAACACAAACACTGCAAAACCAAGAATGTCTTCTCTTTAAGTCATGAAATTCTTACCTTCCTGGATAGCTGTCAAAGCAGCTCTGTGTATCATAGCCAGTAAGGGCTGGACAGGATTGCCTTTAAGCACTAATTTGTAGGAATTATAACTGGATAATCTTACTGCATAACAGAAGGCACCTTTCACAGTATACCAATCCTGAGAACATACTTGGAAATTAACTTGTCAGTACAACAGTAGCTCTAGGAAAAGCAATCATAATTCAGTCAAAGCTCTAAAACATAGCTGTACAGTTCAACCACAGTTTTGCATTTACAGAAGAGGGTCAAGAACATTCAAGACCCTCACCCAGAGAACATGGTTAATCCTCACTATATCCTGTACCACAACCTAACTGCTGGAAGAAGACATGGGGAACCAACATGCTTTACTTGACTGCTGCTGTCAGACACTGCTCAGCTTTCTACGGGTGCAAAGACAGACTCAAGTTTGTCTTACGGATTTCATGGGGCTGAATTCTAAGCAAACCTTTTCTAGAAATTATGCTTTCAGAGTTTTAAATTCCGCTATTACTTGTCAAAGAAGCCTTTGTACTTACAGCTGGACTCTTTTGAGAGCCATGAGACAGCAGCAATATACTCTGAAAGGGGATCAGGTTGCAGAACTAAGATGTTGAGGTGGGCGCTCCATTCCACTGAAAAGCAAACACAGCAACAGCCAGACATGAAAAGGCGGCATTCAGTTCTATCCCACTACTTTGCCAAACAAAAGGTCAAACGGGAACGACAGGCAGGGCCTTAACCTCTGGAAGAGGCATGCAACTTCACTTATTCCCAGATGGATAAAAATACACAAATATTATCAACAGCTTCTACAAATTCAGAAAATACTAGCTGTTATCGCATTAACAATCATCTAACTTAGAATTTACTATGAACATAAGGCACATGCATGCTGGACAGGATACTGTCTTGACTGAAGTATGAAAATCATTATATTTCCATAATATATTTTCTTGTGGATCAGTCTGGAAACAAATTAGAATTATTTTGAGGTTTCATAGTAAATTCAAGTGTTAAATGTTACCGCTTTAGCATACATTTAAGCTGATCTTACATGCACAACTGAGCAGGTTCCAGCAACACAGAAAGCCATAATCAGTGGCACCAATAAGGTACTTGGAACACGTTAGTCTCCCAAAGCAGATGTTCCTACAGAAGTAAAAGTCAAAACAAGTTAATGACCTTCAGGTTGCATTTTTGTTTCTCTATGTAGTAATGATTCACAAGTCAAGAAACATTCAGTTAAGGTTTAATTCTGATATTTAAATCAGGGGATTTTTGCTTTCACCTCTAGTGACATGACTTCACACACAACAGCCAAATAAGTCTGGTTTAAAACCTTTAAGTGATTTTAAGCTCTTAATTAAGTTACAAACCTGTAAGTACTAGTAAGTGTTCACATTGGGACTGGAAAATAAATTCCATATTTAAAGAATTCCTACTATTGCTCTAATCACTAGAAAGAGAGGAGTAATAATAAAAAAAATATTATTATAGGTTGCTCCGATTGAAGGAAGGGTGTCATTTGTTTTCCCTTTAACTTCTCATTCTCTTGTTTGAGAATAACAGAACAGCCTTTTGATTTCTAATGCTATAGAATGTTTTCAAAAATCTAGTACAGGACATATAATAATAATGTATTATATTAAATGTATTTATATTATCATAATAATATTTTTATATTAAAACATAGCCCTTTGAAGTTATGCAATTAATATAGAATCATAGAATGCTTTGGGTTGGAAGAGACCTTTAGAGGTCATGTAGTCCTAAAGTAACTTATTTTCTTTTACTATGGCATATAGTAAGGGCTACAAAAGGAAGAGCTGCCTGGGAAAAGCTTGCCACTGTGCCAAACTGTCAAGAGAAGTGTTCTCCACAGATACAACAAGGATGTGGCCAACATGCCTCCTACAATTTTTCTGCAGACCAGTTTAGAATCATGTTTCTCAATTTCTTAGAGGACCAATATAAATAAAATGGACTTGATCACACAAACGAAAACTTACAAACTTCAACACAAAAAGATGGAAGCAAGAAATCTCTGTATCTTTCTACAATTGTTTATATCAGTCTTTAAATCATTGCGACCATGCAGTGTTTTGCTTTCCATTTTAGGTGTTTCCTGGAAGCAGACACATGAAGTACCTCTAACATTACTGCAGTAATGACTTTGAGAAGCCAGTTTGAGAAGCAGTTTGAAAATCCTTGGCACTGAAAGAGAATGCTACAGTAGGTTTGTAGCATCTTCCTGTTTCAGAAATTGTTTAGATACAGAGATCTGGCACAGAGTTTTAAGTAGATGAACCAGCAAGGTCAGCTATTGCCCTATTTTTCCCCAAGACTATAATGAGAAAAGTGATACTTTATTTGGATCAGAAACTGCTGTATATCTGCACAGTCCAGTAAGCTCAATATTAAGGCTGTCCTATTCTTTGAGTCTCTATCTTTTTTCTCTACCATCAACCTATGCCATTCCTTGTTATCCTTACACAACAGAATGGTATCTAGACCTTCAGGATGCCTTTTATTGTGGCAGTACATAATGAAGCATGCTGGGGTAGTCTACCAGGCAAATATGCTTTTTTCCAACAGAGGTCAGCAAGGATCAAGATATGTATTTTATAATGCAGATAATAAGGCTGATATGGCTTTATGGTTTATTGATATAATTTCTGTTTGTACACGTCTACATGCATAAAGCACAAACTTCTTTAAATTTATACTTTTTCAGTACTTTGATTCATCCTAGATTAACGAGGAAAAGAGAAGGGCTATTAACATGCTACTGTGTGCCCAATGATACATATTTGAGTATAGGAGGTACAGGAATCATAAGCAAGGAAGAAGATGAAACTGCAAAGACTGATCTTATTAACAGTAAGTTCCCAGCCACCTAAGAGCCATTTTAGGGTCTTTTCTATAAGTGAGCTTAAGACTGTTTAATTCAATGTTTATATGAACATATATGAGGTCTTGGACTACTATGAATTGATTCTTTCTGTTCCAAGCGTTCAAGCAAGCCATAAAAAGCCAGATTAAAAACATACCTTATTTTTCCAGGTGGGTGGCAAAATGTACACTTAAGATCCCAAGTAACTGAATCCCATACGGTGACAGTTTCTTCAAAGCTAACAGCAAGCAAAGAGCCATCTTCTGAGAAACAGCAGTTAGTAGCTTGGTAGTTGTGGTAGCTGCCTACAAAGTCACAGCTCCAGCTCACACTTTGCTGTGCTGCATTGAATAAAAAAGCTAGTTAATTAAGTAAGTCTATACATGAAGAAAAAAGAATTCAAGTATTAGGGCTGCAAAACAAAACACTCTTGCTCTTGAGCCTGTTTCAGAAGGCTTACATTTTTAAGGGGTACAGAGAATCTGTCCTGTTCGAGTGCAAGAAACATCTAGTAGGTTTTCCATTTGTCCTCAGTTTTGCATCTGAACAGGGAATCCTGAGACTGACATGGTACAATATTCATGTTTACTTTGCCCACTACATTAACTGTACTCTCAAAAAGGCAAATGTTAGATAAAATAAAAGAGAGATACTGAAGTAGATTCAACATTTAGTGTTCTGAAATATACTGTTATTTTAAAACTGCAGCAAGAACACGAGCATTACTAAAAATGTGAACACATTTGAATCCAAAGCAGTTCACGGTTCATTTACATGAAGTTTGAGGATCACAAAGTGACCCATCAGCATGCTTCCTTGTCTTGGTTAACCTGCCAGTGCATTCAGCTGGGATACCTTTCCCATTGTTGATAACTGCCATAAAATAAACAGAAGCAAAGTGATGTACTTACCACATAACATACATTTCCCAGTATAAACAAGTTCATACAGCGTGCTTTTGAAACATACAAGTAGGATGAGGAAAGAAAGGAAAATAAGTTCACCCTATGCTAAGATATCCTTTATATAATGGCTACAAGTTGATGATTAAAAGAACTGCCTGTAAAAAAAGCCAGAAACAATTCAACTACTTTAAACTGCATGGCACCATCTAGAGGCACAGTGAGAGATCTGCTGCAAATAAAAATGTGCCAGAGTGTATTCTACATATGAACTCATTAGTTTATTAATATTTGCTGCACAGAAGCCTGCAGCACATTGAGTCTTTCCACCTGAGCATTCCTATCCTGCTGCCCCGGGCAAATACACCACAGAAGTCCAGACTAATTTGTACTTTTATATATGCCATGAAAAAGAACTGTGTAACTCTGTATAGTCACTTAAAAAACAACCAAACAAAAAAGTAACACAGAAAAAAACCCCTGATGAGGCCAGTCAGCAGATACATAACTATCTTGCTGAAGGAAACAGACTCCATTAGGTTTCATCCCCAGCCCACACTTTACAAAGTATCTGCTCATTAAGCTAAGATATAATCTAGGCTTAGACTAATTTACAATCAAAAAAGAAACAAGAAAAAAACCCTCTTTCAGATACCATTGAGGGAGTTGCTATTAAGTAAATATATGCATAAATCCTAGTAAATAACTACAAGCTTTTGTGTTTCTTCTCATGAGAAGCCACTGTTGAGGAGCAAACAGCTTGGAAAGAGAAAGTCAATTTGGCAAAGTAAGTTTGCCAAATGGAAACCTTCTTAGTTGAAAAGTACTTTTGACCATGTTCTCACCAGCCCATGAAAACAGAAACATGTTACTAAACTGCAAGCAGTTCAGCCAGACCACTACCACAACTATTTGGGAACATGAAAAGATAATGACACCGAACTAGCAGGAAAGTTCCAGCTCACTTAAGTGTGCCTGGCAATGTAATAACATTTAAGTAAAAGGAAATTAAGAAGCAGGAAATCTTTTGTGTTTCGCATCCAAAGGCACACCGGGTAATACGCATCCCTCAGATATTCTGTTTGAAACAAGTGAATATCAGCATGCACTTTGAGAGATGAAATTTGGTTACTTAAGTATCTTGGAAGTGGATCCTAAATATCCATTCTAGGACATTCAAATATCTAATGGGAAGGAAGAATGTTCGAAAAATGAACTCTGAAGTGGTGGAGCTGCAGAATGGCAAAGTGCTATTATTTTACACTAAGTCAACTAGAACAGAATAACACATTTCTGAATCCTGCTCCTTTAACTGTTAAGTGTAAAATAAAAAGACTGCCCAGAGGAATGACAAAGATCCATTTTCCCAGCATGGAAAAATCATTACCACAAACAATCCTTTAAACAAATCAACACAGGCTGCCTTTCCCTTCTGCAGCAGGCTCAGCAAGGTCTCTGCTATTTCAGGAACCTCCATATCAATCCGTAATACTGCAAAATGTGGGAGAACTCTATCACAGAGGAGGCTCAGGAGAACACAATACCCTATGCACCAGCAGAAATAGATAAATGCATGGGACTCGAGGCCTAGTTCTGAAGGGGTGAAGTTAGGGTCAGAATTTCTATAGGACGTTACAAGGTAGACAAGTAAAAGTAAATCGCATTTTGACCATACTTACCCTCCGGATCAGTGTCTTCTACCATCACCCAGACTTTAAATACACAATCTCTGCCAGCTGTTACCAATATCAGAGAGTCATCTTCTAATTCATCCATGTCACGAAAGCACATGTCTGTTATGTGGTCCTCATGGGGCATATTAATTCTAGTATTCAGCTTAAAACTATAGGAAAAGAGAACAGAAGCTTGCCATTTTATTTCATTTTGAACTTGTGGAAGATTTCAGTCTAAGATGATTCTGGAAGGGGTAGGAAGAAGGGGAATCAAAGAAACTTCTGTCTAATTACATAGCTAAATAGTATTGCATTTACAGATTGCATTTCCCTAATGAGTTCCATACTAATAAACAAGCATCACTCTCAAATATTCAGCCTGAACTCTGGGCAGTCTTTCCAGTATTTAAACAACCAGTCACATAGCTACTACACAGATCAGCTTTATTTTGCTTTGTTTCTTCCTTAACAAAATAGCAATTTATAGTAAAAATAATTTCTTTTGGTTTTGGTAAATAAGAAAATCAGGGAAAGCGTATGAACCAGATGCATATGTTAGCTAAAGAAAAAAACCAACAATAAAGTCATAGTCTTCTGTACCCTAGAAGGTCTATAAATTAATGATGGATTAGACAGAGGTGGGAAAACTAAACAAGCTATAGAACCATTCCATCAAGTCCATGATTTTTAATACCAAGTAAATATCTGAATTTAAGTCCCATGGTTAAAATAGCCTGTCTGATTAATGGAAGTAATTTAGATTCAGAGCAATTATTTCCAATCTGTATTTACTTCAACGCTGTGCATTTCTTCAGATGCATTGTGGCATGTGTGGTAAACTCTCCCTAGGGTCTTCCCCAGAATTTTATTAGCTGATCTGGAAAAACTCTGCCTTTGCAAGACAAAGCCTGTGTAGATATTTGTGCGATGCTTTAGATTTTGACATCTAGAAGGCCAGCTCCATTATCATTACCTTTGTGTTTCCTCATCATAGAACCACAGCTTCAACTGTAACTCAGGGTCAGTTACTTCTTCTCTCTCTTCTACTGTTGCTAACCACTTGCCTTGTGCACTAAACGCAACTTTTACCAAGTCAGCTTGGTTTAAACCTGCCTGATGAATGTATTGTCGTTGCAGAATATCCAACTGCAAAACAACAAGACCAAAATTAAGTTTCAGAATTCAAGTGTAGATTTAGAGATATCATTCATAAAACCACGGAGAAAAGATGTTCTGAAAGCACCAATTAGAACTGACCAGACTGTAGTATGAAAAAAAAAAAAAAAAAAGATGTGGGGAAAGCATAATTAGGGCGTGTAAATTCCCCAAAAGGCTAAGTGTAGGAAAGAAGGAAAAAAAAATAAAAAATATATATTTTAGAAGGATTTTACCTAGAAATTTTTGACATTTAACAGGAACAGCACACTGTTTTGAAGTATTCACCTGTCAACATTTAGCTATGCTTAACAAGTAAAAGTTTGCGACAAAGCTAAAAACATCTGAGCTTAGAATCCAGTCTCACAGTACAGCTGCTGGCTTTTTTCCTGTTTGCCATATTAAGTCTTCAAATAAATTCCGATGCATAACATAGCAAGATCAAAGTTTTAGTACAAGCCCATCAACTTACACTGAATAGCTGTTGGTCACTTTGGAGACAATAGAACTGCAAGTGGCCCGGCTCTCCATTCAGGACCAAAGCTTTGGTTCTAGGGTCAACCACTAGACCAGTCTTGACATCCGTACCTGGAAACAAGTGTAACATGACAAATGACCTAAGATGGGAAACGACACATTCTGCCCTCTACATGGAAGATAAAATTTATTGCACTTACTTTTGATTAGCCCTTGAATACTTTTGGAAAATCTTAGGTTGCTGTTGATTATTGTAATTCCTGAAAGGAAAAGCAGATAAAGTCATGCAAAAGGCTTCTGCAACATAACCACATCTCATGGTGGGGAAGGGACCTTAACCAACTGTACTTAATCCTATAAATGTATCTTTTCTCAATTTATGACACCCCTTACATCAAGGTGGAAAGCCAGGTTACAGCAGTCATCAGACAAATTCACAGAACAGATGAAAGAACAAAAGATAACTTCAAGCGTCTGTTCTTTCAGATTGATATTGAACTTTTATGTAATATCAATTAATCTGAAATTAAAATAAAGCTCATACAGATTTGCATTCCATTTTGCATTAAGTGATACTTAAAATATGTTTTGGCTTACTGTTGTCTGTATGCAAGGTGCAACAGAGTGCACCATCAGGTGACATGGAGATGTACTCAATAGCAGATCCCAAACGAGGAAGGAAATCCTTCTGACAGTGTGATTCATTGTGCCACAGAACTAGAACAGATTCAACTCCACCACTCAGCAAGCTGGTTCCTTTCCCGGTAATAAAAATGCAGTTACAGGTTTTGAAAAAAAATAATAAAATCATCAGCATACATGTTTACAATGACAAACATAGGTTTCTCAAAAACTGTCACATACAAATCAATTATTCCTTATAGCTAGCCTGGGCAATACACATAGCTATGTTTCTCATTATCCCACATTAAATTGCTAGAGAAACTTGGAATAAGTAACAAGAATTTGTACCTGTAGTAAAATTTACACTTTGGGAGTAGTAGATCCCATTACTTTCTGAATCAGCTGAGTATTTGTGTTAAGAGTATAGCTGATTTTTTCTCCTTCTAATAAGAAGTACTTTGCAGTAAGAAATATCCTAAGGACAATACTTCAGATCACACAATTCAGATAAAGGTTAGTTGTATTTTTGCCACTAGGTTTCAGCTCTGACGAGATTGACTTGTTTTATTTGGATGCCGGTAAGACTCTGGCCAGAACTCATCACTATTACTGATGAAAAAAAAGAGGGGGGGAGGAGCAGAGGTGGGGGAAAAGAGATAAGAGGGGTTAGATTTTACATTCTACCACAGAAGGTAGACATCTGACATTATGAATGCCAATCAAAATATATAAAAAATAACAACTACTTCCATTTTTATTTCAGATTCTTTCTGGACATACTTAAAATTCTAGAAGTTACTTTGGTTTTTTTACTCACCCTCCATAGAAAAAGCTAGATCCATGACAGTATCATGATGCCAGTGCAGCGTGGAAAATGTGTACTCTTTCTTGTGGTAGAAATTCCTCCTGTGTGTGGAGGAACAGAACAGTTCTTTAAGCAGAACATCAATAACAGAGCAAGCAAAAGGAAACATTGAATTGATTCAAGTATACCATCCTCTCTTCTAACTTCTAGACTACAGTTTCTTGTATGCTCAAGTGAGACAAAGGGAAGGAACCATGCTAGCTGTTTTTCAGTACCTTCCTGATGCACACCATGCATCTTGGACACACGCTGAGCAACTCAGCACTACAGAGCAACTTGGCAAGCATATTGTTCTTAACCACACAATTCCACTACTGTGCTCTCCTAGGACTCTACCTGCCCCTAAAGAGTTATTTCAGCTGCTCCTCTGTTACCTTTTTCAAACAGAGTTTAGATTCATGGAGCAGATCTTAACAGGAATATTTTCCCATTTGACATTAAACTGAAGCTGTACCCTGAAGTCAGCACCAGTACTGCAGGTTCACAGGGCTTGCTCATTATGGCTTCTGAAAATGGCAATGCTAAGGATGAACTAGACTGCTTTTCTCAGGTATCACTTAATTCCTATGGTCACATCAGTTTATGGGGCACACAGTTGAATCAAAATGTGCATACCAGAGGCGAATCTTTCCATCAGCATGGCCAGTTGCAATACAGTCCTCCGTAGGATGGCATGCTATGCAAGTGAAGTGATTGTTTCCACTTTTTGTCTTCACTGCACTTACAGAAAACCTTCAAGAGTTAAGAAAGTAATTTTAATTATATTACTTGGTTTTTGTTGTTTTTGTTTTTTTTTTTTTTTGTTTTTTTTTTTAAACAAAGCTTCAAAAGGATCAGCTATATTCTGACAAGCAGAATTAAACTTCTCCAAGTTGCTGTAGTTACATGCACCCTCCAAAAAGTGACAGACTTACTTTTCTCTTTTATGTCATTAGTTCTTTGCCTTCGATCAAGCTGAAAGATTTTTCCTTCTTTCTCTCCCTCTCTCATTTCTTCCACCCCACCTTCCTCCCCCTTCTGCTGTTCTGGCCCTGACCAAACTATGCCACTTGTTTCAGTCCAGCATCAGCCTAAGCATTTACCTGAAAAAATTACATGCCTGAGCTGAAAAGATAAGCACCAATGCAACTGCAGCACCTCACTGCCTGCCTCTATGGGAACCTTCTTATATACTGACTACATCCTCTCCAGCATAACACCAAGTGGTTGCTGACAAATATAAAATAATGTGTGCAGCACCACCAGTTAATAAACATTTATGATACATTAGACTGAATCAATACCTGACATTTTCATTCTTACCTGTTCAATTGTTTCCGCTTAAAAAAATAAACTTGGAGATTAACCTCCTTCACTGCTGCCACATATTCACCCTGTTACAGTAAACCAACAACAACTTAGGACATACAGATTATGTTCTTACACATGAAAGAAAAAAAATGATGCTTCACTACAAAGTACTTAAAATTGGACATAACATATAAGATGATGTTAAGTATTTTCCTATTATAAGTGTTGTTTCTTTTTTTTTTAATTAAAAAAACTATAGGTCTTACACAGATTCATTTAACTTCAGTTTTGTTTCAGTGCTGCTGTGCTTGTATAAATCCATAAGCACCATACCATGCATTTGACAAGAAAAAAAAAAACCCAACCAACCAACACTGAACAGAAGAAAAAAAACCCTAAAAGGTGAATATACTTCTCTTCCAAATGCAATACGCTTCGGTGAGGCATCCACACCATCCAAAACCACTGACAATTCCTTGGCTTCCAAATCTTGGCCTGCTGCTTTTGTCAGCTTAACTGAGACCAGCTGGAATGTATCTGACCAAAGAAAAATCTGTTATCAAAAGGCTTTTATGAACAAGTTTATGTACACCCCTTACAAAGGAGATTTTCTACCCTTTCTACCTTAAAACTAACATGTTAATGCCTTCCAATATTTTTTAAAGTTTTAAAAAGTTTGTAAGACCTTTCAAAAAATAATTGTTTCAAATATTTTGAATCAAGCAATAATATTGAAGATTGAGGACTAGATAGAGGATACCAGTGCAACTGTAAGCAGAAACCAAGCAAAGCTGCACAGTATTTGCTCTTGCTCCGAAGTGACATCTGTATAAATATTGCTTGACCTTACTTTTACTATATTGCTATTTATTTCAGACAAAATTCTATGCAAAAAAATGTCTAGGCATACTGTTAAGTAGGACAAGTCTATTTATGTCAATACTGCTTAAGGTGGAAGGATAGTCTCAAGTACTGTAGCACACCCTGTATCATGGTAAGCAACGCTTAAAGATTTATTGCACCTACAACATCAGACACAGGCAGTACATATTTCAAAAGTGAAGACAGGCACTTTTCTAAACAAATATTAAAAAAATAGATGCCATAGAATGAAAACAGAAAAAAGGTACAAAATGCAGGACTGCAGACACCTGTCATAGGATTTAAGAAATATTTTCAAAATTAATATATCAAAGCACGTTCTTGCAGCATTCCGTTCACTGACATGACAGTAGTTTAAACATAGAATGACTTAGATGACAAAGATTATGCTAATTGTACTGTACCTCTTTCACCACTCTTTGGAATTACAACAAACACCGAGTCCTCAGAACTAGGAAGTGCGTACAGTGCCAGGAGTTTGGATCCTACAGTGAAAGTCTGAAGAAAAAAAAAAAAAAAAAGAGGAGGTTAGCAATTATTATGCTTGTGCATATGGTTTTCAACAGTAAATAATGTTAAGTTTTTACAATGAGGAAAGTACAGGTACTTTAAAGAAACCTTGCTATATTAATTAAAATTCTCAATTCTGAGACAAATAAAAAGACCTTTATTCTGTCAAGGACTAATACAAATGTTAAAACAGTACTAATAAAATACGAGACATCAGATTTACTGAAAAACCTGAAGGTACCTTACCCCTAATAGAAAGCAGAAGGCCCAACTGTAGGGAAGTGCCTCTACTTAGCAGAAAACAGGAGCAACAGGACAGTTAGCAGCCCACATTTCCAAGCCATCATATCACTGCCTATTGGCGTATCACAAACTGCAGCACGCTCCTCAAGAACTACACTGGACTCTGGACTGCAGCAAGTAGCAAAGTTAGTATGTCAGTATGTGTCCCATCTTTTTCCCAAAACGATTCTGCATCACCATGAATTTCACATCAATTGCCACATTCTAGTACTGCCATAAATCGATGGCTTTCAAGCTGTGTTAGTGGCAGAAAAACATATCTCAGACTGATTTGTGACCATTTGTAGCAATCGCCGCCGAAATCCTTATTTTACTATCAGTATGTCAAGAACAATTTTGACCTGTGCTCAACAGGAATAACTCAACATACTTTAATGGGAATCCCGTCCATGAAGTCCCACAGCTTAATGCTGCCATCAAGAGAGGAAGAATATAGCTGAGGGAAAAAAAATATATTTATATAAGTTAAAGTAATATAACAAAGCCAGCTTTTACATAAAATCACAACTTAAAAGTTGAAGGACTGATCAATGGAACTGTGATTCCGAGTGGCTGAATCATCAAAAATACAGGGGACAGACCAGCTCCTTGCTGCCTTCAAACAAAGTGCAAAGGAAATACAATGCTATTATTTGGATTTGAAATACACATTTTGAAGAAATGTGAAAGAAACAACCAGTATTTGCATTTAATCGTTTGAGACTAACAGAATACGCACAGATATCCATTATGTGAACATCTATTAACATTTGCAGTGGACTTTGCATAGATAATATGCAGATGCAGTCCACCTTGGCAAATAACTCTTGTTTATATACCAGAGAAAAACACATGTGAACGGAGAACCAGAGCAGGAGCAGCAGCCAACAGGGAAGGCAGGCTGCAGGTAGACAAAGAGCCACTGGGCAACTGAGTAATTTAGTTAAATATGCATCTGTATCAGCAGATAGAGAAGGGTAAACACCAACCACAGCAAATGTTGCTGATTTTCTCACATGCTTCTTTTCCCCCTTTAATAATAACAATAAAAGCAAATTTTGCTGACATTTCCATTTTGCTGTTGTTCCACTCAACGAGTGTAATTCATATGGTGATCTTCCAGGCAGATTTCAGAGAAACATCAGCTCAACAATGCTATAATTGCTTCCAGGTCTCTTTCAAATTCCAGCCAAACCCCGAGACAGCCCCCGCAGAAGCACATAAATGCGACGGAAGGGGCAGCAGCAGCAGCACCCCCCGCAGCCCGCACACCCCCCCCCCCCCCCCCCGACCTGCATGTGGTTGTGGGGGTTGAGCTGGATGCCCGTCACCAGGTCGGCGTGGCCCCCCATCACCCGCAGCGTCTCCTCGGTGGCCACGCTGTACATCTTCACGAAGTCGCCGGAGGCGCATAGCAGGTACCTGGAGGGGGAGAAAAGCCGTTACCCGCCGCCCGCGGGAGGAGGGGGCCAAGCACACAGTTTCCCCCCCCCGCCCCAGGAGCGGTAGGCGGCGATGAGAGCAGCCGTCAGCCGCCCCCACTGCAGAGCTCAGGAGCCCCTCCCTCAGCGTGGAAGACCCAGGCCCCAGCCCCACTTGCTTGGAATCACGGAGAAGACGGCCCTGGCACCGTGGAGGGTGCCGCCGCCGCATCGCACCACGCGGAGCGTCGCCGGCGCCACCATCTTCCCTCAGCGGAACCCCTGACCTTTCACCTCTGCCCCGGCGAGGGCGGCCGCTCTCGCCCCGCCCTCCTGCGCGACTCTATGGTGCCCGGGGCTCCCGACATGGCGGCTGGGGCAGGCTCGCGTCGGTGCTGGTTGGCTCCTCGTTTGTGACGCGCTGGGGGCGGTCTGCTCGTGCGCCCTCGCGGCGGCTCGGAGCCCTTGGCTGTCCGTTAACGGCCGCGTGGGGCGTTCCTCTCAGCGGCGGGGAGCTGTGCGGTGCTGGGCCGGTCCTACCGCTGCCCGTGGGGGAGAGCCCGGCCGCCTGCCGAGTCCAGCCCTGCCGCAGAACTCCCCCGGCCACTCGCCTCCATTCCCACGCTGGAGGGACGGAGGGAGTCCGGGAGGGGCCGTATCGCTCCGCTCCGGCGGTATCGGCCCCTAGCGCCTGCAGGTGCGCGGCACCTCTTGTTTCTGTCTAAGTCACCCAAGCGCACTGGTCTCTTCTGGTCCCTAGCGGGTGGCTGCTGATGCGTCAGGGGGGTTGCACAGGCTTCCAGCCGACTGCACGGGAAAGCCCGCTGGTTGGGTCTGGAATTGCGCGGGTAGGATAATCTGAGGGGAAAAATGCACAACGCTCGTCTTTAAGGAAAGGCTGAGCAGAAGAAATAGGTATGCTTTGTTAAAACCCCAGCTATTCACTGAGTTGGACGAATTGTGAGTTTGCAGAGTTTCTGGGCACATAATGTTCTCATGTCTGAAGGAAAAACCGTCAGAAGCAACCTGAACGTCTGGAGAAAGGCATGATTTATGGTGCCTGGGCCCTTGGCTTCTGCTTTAGAATAGTAGTTATAATCGTTGCACAGCTGTGTATTTTTGGCTGCTGTTTACACTGTTGAAACAATCTCTGGTATGCTTGTAATTGATTTTTAAACAGTCCCACTTAAAATAACAATGTTTAACAGGTGCATTCTGGAGGACTAGTTGTGACTATCCTACTGTAGGCCAAGCTATGTCCTTGTTGTAACTGCTGACTTAATTCTAGTTTGGAGGTTAAGTGAGGATCCTGTGGGGAGAGCAGCACATGCATCGGAGTATTGTGGTTGTAGGCAACTGGGTGTGGGTGTGAGAGAGCATAATGCATTCAGAAAACTTGGCTCCTAATCTCAAATGCTCTAACAGCTAAACAGTATGTACTTTTGGAGCCGAGAGAAGAATTTATAAGTTCTGCCTAGTTACAGTTTTGGGCTTAACAGCTGTGTCGTTCTCGCATTCTGGTGAATATTTTAGCAAGTGAAGGCAGGCGCCCTCTAATGCTCTTCCTGTGTGGGACAGTATGACATGACCGAGTTCTGAGCTGCCCGTACTGAGTAAAGCCAGAGTTCTGTCATGGGGGGGGAAAAGCAAGGTCTCTAGGAAAAGACAGTCCCTCTAATTTAATCCACATTAATTATGTGAATGGGAAAAGTCTTATTATCTCTTCAGTCCGAGTCTACGCTAAATCTAGTCAAGCCTAGTTAAAACACAGAAACTTGGCCTGTTTAACTTTCTCCTGCACATTTAACATTATCATTTTAAGAAGTTGGTGATAAGCTTTGAAGATAATAAGCCATGTAGAACTCAAGGCTACCCCCAAACTAGGAGAGCAGATACCAGGTCTACTGTAGTGACACAACCCAATTCACCGTAGTGTTCCATATTTAGAATAGCACTACTAATATCTTTGGACAGCATTACTTAGAACAATTAGACAGTGCATCTACAGATGAAAAAAAACCCTTGTGTGTCGTAAATACCAAGTGGTCTTTCACTACTGAAATCACATTAATTGTAGCTGCATTACTGGGTTCTAACACTTAAGCGTGGGAAGGAAAATACGAATGAACTGGTGCTGCTGGAAGCAGAGAAACCCAGTGCCAAAAACGGTGACTGTCCTGCAGGGGAACAGTGCTCTCCACTGGTACTGGTGGGATATGGTTTATTTAATCTATCTTTGTTCCTACCCCTTGCTATATTTTCCTTTTCTACTCCTTTCTCTCTCTCTCTCTTTTAATTTAAACTTTGTACTGACATATTTTTCATCCATTTGAGTGTCTTCCTACTATGGTGTTATGAGTAAAAAAGTCTGATGCTGAAAACCTTGTCTCATATTTAATGAATGTAAGGTTATGTATACAACTTACGGTCCGATCTCACTTCATGAAACAACTGACGGTATTTTCCCAGAGTTTCACTTAATAAAAAAAGTCTAAAAGATTTTTGTATTCAAAGTTAAAAGGGTTACCATAAATTTACTGGCATCCTGTGTGTTTAACAAAAAAAAATTTATTTTTTTTTTTTTTAAATGCACCTAGCCTTTTAGTTCAGTGCCATAAACTCTATTTTCAAGTGGGGAAGATGTGGCTTGGTGCACAGGTGTATAAAGAACCAAAACTTGCTTGTAGCAGTTTTGGGGTGTTGAGGTAATAGGAGATGCTGAAAGTGTCTGGCTTGTGGTATTCAAGTGAGTGAGGAGCAAAACTAATTTAACTTGTTGTTTGTTTTCATTTGGTTGAGGGCTTTGTATGGTTTTCTGATTTATTTGTTTACATTTCCAGTACATAAAATTCTTGCGTTTGTCTGTGCAAGTCTGAAGAAATTTGCTTTCGTCCGTCCTGAAGTAATGCTTTGGTTCAGTAAAAATCCTAGTGCGTTCAGCTTGCTGGTTGTTTAGGAAGAATTAATTTGTGACTCTTTCGGAAGTGATTGTAAGTGCTACAAAGTGTAATTTTTACAACTTTTTTTTTTTAAGGTATTGCAATTAATTGAGCAAATAGTCCCTGTTTTGGCTAAAGATTTGTTTGCATTTAGGATTCACTGTGTGACGGTGCTGTGGTTTAACCACAGCCGGCAGCTCAGCCCCACGCAGCCACTCGCTCACCCCCTGCCCCACAGTGGGATGGTAGAGAAAACTCATAGGTTGAGATAAAGACAGTTTAATAGGACAGGAAAGGAAAATAATAATGATAAAAGAATATACAAAACAAGTGATGCACAATGCAATCCTATCCCAGCCAAAAGCAGCACATTGTGTAAATAATTCTAGGTAAACTAGTTGGAGAGGCTGCGTTTGTAGTTCTGAAACATTTATTTTTAATGTTGTACATTAAATAGAATTACTTTTGAATAAGTTATCGGCTTAGAAGGAAATCTTTCCAGGCAATGAGGCAAGTTCTTTCTAAACAAGTGCTACTAGATAGGTTTATGTACTGTGTCTAGACTGTAAATTCCTTAACTGTTCAAACATTTGTGAAAGCCCATATAAATAATACCATGTATGAGTGATCAGGGAAAACCCTACAGCTCTGACTCCAAGAGAGCAGAATGACACTCCCTTAAGGCAGGGTGTGATACACTACTGTACCATTGTGCTTTCATGAAGTCAGTAATACAATTCAGGACAAAAACTGTTTTGAAATGCTAATTATATTCTACATTCGACTTTCTGTTCAGAGATTTCTTACTTTCGTGGACCTTATTTCATCTCAGCCTTGCACCTCAATAGAATGCCCAGCTATGTATCATTGTCTGTTCTGAAGGCTGCTCACACGAGAGCTACAATCAACTAACTCCCTTGCTGTCCCCTGCACACTGCTTTAACGTTGGGATCCCGGGTGGCTGAAATTTCAGCATGAGGGCAATATATCTGGTACATTTCAAAATTTGATCAGTTTGTAAACTCCAGTGTTGGTCTTGAATGTCTTTTTGTCATCATAAATCAAAATAGTAGATAAAATCACTGATAGTGACAGGTCTTCCATTTTGTGGGTTTTTTCCAACTAGCTTGTGGATTGCAAAGAGTGGAAGAGGATTCTGAAATTTATGCCTTGCAGTCTTCTGTAATGAATGAGAGATAAGAAAGGCTGCTCGGTTTTATAACTCCATCATCGAGGAGGTGATGTGACTGACTCAAATAAACAGTTAGTGTTTTGCGTGTGTAAACTTGCTTAAAGCAAAGGTGGCTAATTCATATGTTAATTTCCAGTTTGGGGAATATATTTATTTGAAGGGAAATTACATTGTTTTCCTTTCCATGGTGCATGAAAACTAGCATCTCATTTATTTACTGAAAGAAAATTTTAACATGACAGAGATTACCATTTGAGCATGCCACAGGGACACAAGCTGTTATGGGAAGCTCCTACAGTGGAGCACATCAGTAATTTTCATTTGCAAGCCAGGAAAGCAGCTCTTCCTAGAGAGGAAGATTGGATTTTAATGAGATCATGTCCCTATGGCAATAACAACTCATAGCTGCCGTGAAGACTGGAGTGTGTAGGAAAAATGACTGCAACATTAAGAACTCGGTACTTAAAAGCCCAGCGCACCAGAAAAGCAGAAGGTGCTTGAGCTGTGATGTTCCTTGGAGATCTCTCTTCCACCCCGGTCTTTTCATAAACAGCACACACGTGTTCTGCGATCACATCTGCTACAGTCGAAGGGAAGGTGGTGACCTACAGTGACTCGGCGTGTTTCCTCAGCAGTGTTCGACAGGTGATTGCATCTTGTCTGAGACCATGAAAACATCAACATCTCATCCAAAGGAAAAAGCGTAAGAAGAATTAAACTGTAAATGCTCATCTTCATGACTGTTACCATACGCAGTGGTGATCGTGACCAGAAGACCACTGTACGTGGAGGAGGAGCGAGCGGCCCAGGGCACAGTTAACCTGAGCGTCCCAGGCCTCTGCTGCTGGGACAAATCCCCTGGCCCCGGGGCGAAGGCGGCCAGCTCCTTGTGACTGAGGAGCCCGCAGGAGGCGCCCGATCAGTCCCAGCGGTTGTGCCACCTGCCTGGCCTTGCCTTGGGATGCAGCAAGAAGTTCTCCTGTCAACATCCCCCCTGTTTGGCAGGGAAATGACCAATTGTCTATACTAGTCTCTCCTTACAGTGCTAGCCATTAAAAATAGCATTGTAAATGAAACCTTACAAAGCCTGAGAACCTTTCTCACGGAGATCATAATGGACCAGCATCTCCTGGTGCAAAACATCATAATAAAAGTATTTTAGCTAGTATTTTTTGTTTAAAACATACATAAATCATTGAAGCTAATAATTTTTTTCGAAGAAGTTTTGTTTTGAGACCTCTCTAAATAATAGTTTGCTTTTATGAATTCTTTAAGTATCTTGGAAATATTGGCCAGCAAGTACTCAAATTTTTGAAGTATAGTTCATTTGTCAATAGAGCTGGTTGGAATTTTTGTTACCAATGTTTTATGATAAGGATGTATCAGTTACCTAGTAGGGAGGTAATGGCCCAGTGAGAAGTCTTGCAAGTAAACAAAATGGAGAATTAATGTTAGATTCTGCCAACATGGATTTCACTGAGATTTATTGCCATTTCATGAATTTCTGGAATTTTTTTTTTTTTTTTTTTTTTTTTTAATGGTGAAAAAGGGAATAGGCTTTGTTTTCTGGCCATTTCCAATAATCTCTTCCTTTTATGGAAATGGAGAAAACTGTACCGTAAAAGATCAGCATAAACTCACCTCGTGGGTGCTTGATCCGAGACCTTTTCTTCATTCACTGGATTGTGCCTTTCCCTTTGGAAAGGACATTCTGTGGAGATGCTCTACCAACTGAACTCTATAAGTCCAGCTGTGCTCTTTTATGTAGGCTGTGAATAGTCTTCTAGCATACGTATGGGACATGTATGTGATCCTATCTATGTATTATCCCATATGTCAGCCTTTAAAAGCTGTACATCATCTGTATTTTATGCATCTGTATGTGCCTTATACCAAAGCAATCACAGAAGAGCCAAGGCTTCATCTGGGCAAACAAGTAGATGGAGTGCCAGGAGTATCTTCTGGATTGACCCAGGAGAAAGAGGAGCCAGAGTGTTAATCCGCATGCATTTCACAGCTTGTTCTTGCTCATTGGAAAATGGGTATTATTGTTGTATGCTTCTGTGATGGCAATGCCAGTCAAATCCCATTTGTTATTAAACACTTATTACTACCAGCCAGATGCAGAGGTACAGTGCTGGTTTTATGTTCTGGCATCTCTCCACTGTTCTGCTAATGAAAAGAAACTCTGAAATAACTGAGAATAAGTCCTTCATAATCAGCCATGACGCTAAATGTCTGTAAGTTACTTTATTGATAAGGCGTTGGCTACTGCTGGACATTTTTTCCTTTCCACAAAAATGAAAACAGAGCAACTCTAGCTTCCTAAACAGATGTTGAGTATTACAAAGAGACTGTGGTAAGCAAAGCAGAGCCTGCATCTTTAACTTCTTCTGAGCTGAAACTGTTCTGTGCGGAGAATCTGCTATAAAAAGACAGACATACATTGAGAATATGTTATTTTGTGTGAAGATCTTGCTTCAAGGTTTTGTTCTCTTTAAATAGTGGCCGTTAGTAAACAAAGATGCAGTTTGAGAACAGTGGGGATCAAATGAGCCTCATAAGCTTATTTACCTTAAGCAGCTGCTGAATCTCTAGTGTTTCCTGTTCCATAATGTCTTTGAAGATTTTCTTTTTTTCCTTATGACTAGCAAAGGAGGCCAAGCTTTGTCCAGCTAGGGAAGGTGAGTACTGCAGTATTTCCAAAATTATTCTGGATTAAAAGGAGAGACTCTCAGTCTTTTAGAAACTCTGTGCCTGTAGTCTAACAAATGCTCGTGGCCTTTCCTCTGATACAAACCAGCTGTAATTATGCATTACTGTGTGTAAACAGTGTTCTCCTGCTCTTAGCGTTTCCAACCACAGAGCAACAGATTGTAAGCTTTACTGTTCTCTGTTACTTCCTTAGTACGGATAATTGCTCAGTTTTTTAAATCCCATCCCATTCCTGTTGAAAGCAGGAGGAACAGGGCCCAGCAGTGGATTACATGCCCAGTGCCTGGGAGGAAGCAGGCCAAAGAGACTGGGGTCTTGGTGCAGCTTTTAGTGTCTTAGTGAAAAGTCTCATTGTAAAAACTTGGAACTCATGGAGAAAAATGGTACTTTTTTGCATTGGTTCATTAGGATTAACTTTCTGCACTACTTTTCAAGAAGCAATTCAGAAAGAAAGCATACACACTTTTTTTTTTTCAGTATTTTAATTCATTTCTTTAAAAAGACTCCTAAAGAGAGATGGTTATTTTTAATGGGAGAAAACTGCAAGGGGCCTCAAAGGTTCGTAGATAGGATCAGTGGGAGTGGTGCTTCAGAACTGGTGGGTGGCCTGTCCCAAGTAACATAACGGGTCAGGTCATGGCCCACTTCCCCTCTTCTGATACTGCAGCTAGTAGGGTTTACCTGTTTTTAGCTCTCACCTACCTATTTCTCACAAGACTGTCCCCTCTGCACTCTTCCTGCATTTTGCGCTGATGTTTCTTTCGTGCCTTGGCATTTGTCTGACGCTTGTGGGTGGATGCTTGCTGAAGGGTATGCACCCTTTCCTATTTACAGGTCTTTTCTATTTACAGGTATTTGCAATGCCAACAGAACTCTAGTTTATAAGCATAGTCAAGTTGAGGTAAAACTCATTGTCCAAATTATTTCCAAGGGTCAAGTCCAGATGCCTATTGGTAAGGCTTGGTTTTGTCTCTTGCAGCAGCTGTGGAGCGGGTTTTTTGAACAGTTGTATTGAGTTGCATAGCAGGGAAAACGGTCTTGATGAGTGGTTGTTACCGTGATCTCTACTGAGAGAAGGATGTTGGAGGGGAGAGTGAGTCCAACTTTATTTCAGAGCTGTGTGGTGTCTTTTAATGCACATTGTTTTTGTTATTCTGAGTAAATGCTGCTGCTTTCAGTAGCAGGAGAAAACGAACATAAACACCTCACCCTACACTGTATTCCAAACTGGTTCTTTTTAGCTATTAGAAACAACAGTCTGTCATCCTGGAATAGCTTTGTATTTTAAAGTTGACTGGACTGGCAAGCATAAGTTAACAGGAGAACATCTCCTAGCTTACATGCAAGTAACCAGTTATGTGGATGTGTGGTTTAGGCACGGCACCTTCCAATTCTCCCCTGCTGAACCCAGACACAATTGCTCTGTTCTACTGCTGCATGCCTGCTCTTTTCACAGTCTTAATTCATAGGCACTAATTCCCACTAAAGGATCTTATTAAATGGTATGCAATTATTAATCTGTTACATACTTTACATACCCTTTCCCAAGGTTTGCTAGAACTTGGCAGCTGGTGGAGCAAAGATTGTCTTTGGGTTTAGGTTCATGTTGCCTTTAGCAATTGTTGCTATCATTTATGTTGCTAATGTTTAGTAGCTTTTATTGGCACATTTTTTTCAGGAGACTGTGTGTTGTATTGGCACAGCCTGCTCCTGATCCACACAATGTACTTGCAGGGCACTGACAGAGTAAAAAGTTCATAGTAATGAACTCCAGCTGATTTCCTGACTTAGCAGGGAGGTATTGTTCCAATGAATTTATAAGGATAGCACCACATTTTTGCAGTCAGAGGTAGCAACATCTTTGCTGTCTTCAAATGATGGCAGGTCTTACTGAAGAATCCCAGCATGAGTTCTTGCAGGAACTTCTGGAGTTACTTCATGACAGCCTTGAAATGTATTCCTGCAGAAAGAACCTGGGGTTGCTACACAGGTTGGTTGGTCCATCTGGACCAGAACACTGTAAAAGGAACCTACAGATTATACTTAGTCTAAACTTCCTCTCTTTCTCTTGGACTAAACTGTTTTGTTTTCATGAATAAAAACCTCAGGCTGTACTGTTTCAGGACATCTGGGTCAGTTTATGCCAATTAAAACTCTTTGGACATTGTGGTAAAATTAATGCTAATCTGATTTACCTGGTTTTTGCATACATGTTATTCCTGTGAGAGAGAATCTTCCTGAGACACCTGTTCCTGTAAATCCTTTCCCCCCAAAATTTTTAATTGGAATTATTTGCTTCATTGTGCTCTTCCATTTTTTTTTCTTCCATTTCAATGCATTCTCCTATCTTGACTATGTATTTAATTCATGGCTTGCTCTGTGTGAATTAATACAACTTCAAGCTATTATGGTTTCCATGGCGGACTTCAGTTTGACCATGCTACTTCAACTTTTATTCCACCCTCTTTGAAGGTAATTCATACAAATTATGTGATGTGTTCTGTGTAGTTTTACTTTAAGAGCCGTAGTAGGCTTTGCATTGTCTTCAGTGCTGCTCTGCTTGTAAACTGCCATAAAACTGCAAGTTTTATGCGTATGCGTTTTTTCTGAAGCCCGTTGTCTTTTCTGTACTACTGCTATACATTTCCTGCTTAGAATACTAAACTTTTTGATTTCTAAATTATTTTCTTCCAGATTTCAATTTTTTTTTGAATAGTTTCCTGATCAATGTCAGAGGTAAAGAAACTGATAATCCCTAGCAATTTCCTTTGTCTCTGAAGAAAAATGTCCCCAACACATTCCATAAACTTGTGGATAGTGTGTCCTGGTGTTTTGTTGCTTTAATAGGTGTCTAGGTAGCTATAGTCCTTTAACTGCAGTGAGATTCTGCCATGGGCCTACTTTTATCAGTTATATTGACATATTATGCAGGTATTTCCTATTTTGAAGATGATTAAACAAGATTATATTTGACATTTGTGGATAAATATTTTGCCTCCACTTTTCCCTAAGACTTGCAGCTGTTGTCATTTAGGGGAGCCCATGGTTACTGGCTGTGAAAGGCCAGACAGAGCTCCTGCCAGAGCCATTAAAATCTTCTCTTTGGTCAGCCAGCAGACTAGCTCCTGAGAGATTTGAGGCCCTCCCTTCCCCCAGAGACTAGGTATATTGTTACTGCGGTGCTTCCAGTCACTTCTGTGTGGAGCAGAAAAAGGAATCGGAAATGTTTGGTCTCTTACATGATGGTATAGGAGGAACTAAAGTACTTGGCTGGCACGGCAGAGAGTTTGCCAAGTACTCAGTTTCTGTATAAAATGTGTTGTTTGTTAGGCACAGGATGACTTCTGTAGAATCTGTGCTCTTAAGTAAGTGTCAGATCTGAGGAGCAGGACCAAGGTTAGTTTGCAATGTTAAATAACCTTGTCCTAGAGCTTTTGAATAATCCAAAATAATCTAGGTTGTCAAAGGAAAATAGTAAAGGTATCTGCAACTGACTTTTTTTGGCTAAATTTTTCTATCGAGAAATTATGTCTGTAGAAAAAAAAATAAATCCTGAGAGCTCCACAAAAGAGTGACTGCCAAATACAACAAAGGTTTCCCGCACAGAACTAGAAAGCCAGGCTTCTGTCAGCCTTATGGCAAATGCTGAAATTTGCTTACACCTGCATTTTGTTTGAATGGGTGTGCTTCAGGCCCACAGAAAGTAGCCCACTGTTAACTTTGTGGATTATGAGTTTTCAGTTTAGATTAAAAAAAAGGGCAAATGGTGTAAGGCAATACCATATTAAATGGTTTGAGTGAAATTTCATACAGTTTACTTTTACTTGGATGCTGCTATTTGTTACTAAGAGCCCACAAGCAAAAGAACTGTAGTACTACCGTATTTCTAAACTATTTCCATGGGCAGTGCTGCAGGTTCTTCCTATTTTCTGTTACTTGAAGCTGATTGAATGTTAACCAATGAAAGGTAACTTCTGAGTGTCACTTTTCAATGATGTTGTAATAAGAAGCATTTCTGTTTCCGTCACACTGGCAAACCTTGCTGGTACTTGGCAGGTACCTGGTACAAATTGGTTAGCTGGGTAATTTTCTTTCTTGTTCTCTTTTTTGGGTACATGTGTTGATGCCATAGGAAAGATTTCTCACCCTCTTGTCCCCTGCATTGTGGTAGTAAGTCTGTTTTGGGTGTGTGCAGGAGGACTAGTGTTTGATTTATAGGTGTGTGGAAGAAACTGAAACGTTAGCCAAAATAAAGTGGAATAAATATGAAAGTTCTGTAACAAACCCCTCTGTTTGATATGGACTGAAATCAACAAAAATATTTCCTACCAAAGCATACTATCTACACTTCAATTGTGAGCTAGGCTGTTTGCTGCCTTGGAAGTCCAAAGGAAATAACTAAGGTTTATACTTCGCCACACTTTGGATTACACAGGCTTCCATTACAGAGCCTGTTTTGACCCAGGATGTCCTGATGTCAAAAAACACGGTCATCTGAAACTAAAATGGAGTAATCCTGAAATAAAAAAATCACTAAAGCTTCAATTTCTTTTCTTATTTGTGGATGCATGTGTAACAATTTTGCTTCAAAACTTCAAGCTGAAGAATAGCTTTTGGTATCTACCAAGCATTTCCTTCAAACTTATTTAATATTTTATGCTAGATTCCTAAGAGGCATATTAATGTTAGGTACAAAGGGATGAAAAGGAACCTCCTCTTGTCAAGGGCAAGAGAAAAAAGTTTTGTTGAACAGATTAGTTTTTTGTCTCACTGTGATTTTGAAAACTGAGTTTTCCAGCAGCAAAGGAATCAATTTATAAAAAATGAGGGGGGGGAGGGGGAAGTCAAGACAGTGAAGCAAGATAGTGTGAAGACAGAAATATCAACAGTCTTTTGACAATATTGAAAAGGCAATAGGTGAACAGAGCATATAAGTGAGGGAACAAATTTCAATGTGATGTTACAGCTTTCTGACTTGTTAAGCACACCAGGAATTCTTAGAAGATCCTGAACAGAACAGTACATTTGGGGGGGAAAAGTGAGGCTTTTGGAAAAGAGGGAAAGACAAACGTTCAAAGCTAAATGTTGTAAGCCATAATTACAGTCTGAAAAGGCAGGACCTAGGTTGAAACTTTCGAGACTTAACGAGGAATGACTTGATCTGAGAAGACTAAGGTCAAGACACAGAAAAGATATTTATGGAACGTCATCAGCACACCAAGAAGCAGTTTGTATTTGGGGTGGAGTACAAAGGTCTAGAAGGACGTGAATCTCAATTACTTTCTTTAGACTTTTTTTCTAGGGGTGTTAACTGGCCTAGAGTTCTGAGAATCTGTGGAGACTGTTAAAGAGATGCTATACTGCCAACTGCCTGTGCTGCGCAGGTGAAATCAAAGTTCCTAGTTTTCACCATCGTCTCCCACTTCATTAGCCATAAAGTTACATATAGTCTGAAAAAAGAGAACTTTTAAACAGTGGAAATTGCCAGCCTAATCTTTCACAGATAACGAAATGAATATGTTCCTGGCAGCAAAGACAGGTCTCTTTCTATCAGGGTCTCTGTACTCCTCCTAAAGGTTTTTCACTAGCAATCTTACTACAGCACAAAGTATGAACATCTGACTTTCCAGTCTGCACTGAATAATCACAGAATCACACACAATTCTGATTATTCAGTGCAGATTATTCCAGTCTGCACGGAATAACACACAATGCTGCCATTCCACCAAAATGGACAAATTACTCACAATGTAAGTACTGTTGACCCTGAATGGGAGAACAGAAGGAGGTTTGCAGAGGTTTATTTCTATATTGCCTGTGGATGATGCAACTTGCATAAAGTAAAGTGAATTTACCAGAGGGAGAGCTTGGTGATAATCATTTTTAAGAAAGGACCTTGCCACTGGTAGTGTCATGCAGACTGGGAGGATACCAGCCCTTTTTTTCTGAGGATAATACAGAAAGCATCTGTTTTCAGATGCTTTCATTAGGTCATTCCATTAGAATGGAAGTGCTGGAAATGTTTTGACTGGGAATTATGTAGTGAAAAAGAATGCAGTTTTATTTTATCTATAAAATGGCTTTGGAATTAAAACAGAAGAGTTTACATTAAAAAGTATTTTATGTAAATATATTTATGGATATATATTAAAAAGGGCTATTAAGCATGTCAAGCAAGTTTTAAAGTGTGAATATCGAACTATAAATGAACTTGATAATTGCATCTTCAATTCTGATGTAAAAGTGGCACGTGATGACCATTTTTAATTGTTATTCAGTTTAACTTTTTTTTTCATGTGAAACTCATTCTTGTGTTAAGTTGGATTTTTATCTGGAATTGCTTTGGCCTGTTTTTGCTTGGGACTAATGTTACTGTCTCATGGCGCATCTATCTTAACAGGTATATATTTCATATCATTTTATATGTGATACTGAGGCCCTTCTATTCTTTTGAGAGCAGCTCTCATAGATGCTGAAACACATTATGCTGACTTGATGAATGTGGCTTTACTTATATACTGCCCCAGAGCTGGGGAGGCCATGATGACAGTGTCAGAACTGAAGCCTTCTCTTGCAGCAGATAGATCTGGAAAGAGGAGGCAGAGCCAGGTTGTTTAATAATGCCTATTGCGCATATTACCAAAGTTTGCAGATAACAGAGGCTGGCATCATGTTTAATGAGGAAAAGGACAGGTTACAGATGCAGAATATTCTGGATCTCTGCATCAAAAGTGTAACGTCAAATAATGAGTATTTCTGTCGTGTAGGTAGAAACAATTATGATTGGTACTGACCTGTGAGAACAGTCTGGGGAAATGGTGATTGTCTGTAGGAGCTGGAAGTGATGGATCATCAGGTGGCTGTGATGACCAGTTGTGCCTGGCTGTAGCTAAGAGAGCTAACTGGTCCTTGGGTGTGTCTGTGGAGGACATGGTAATACTTGCATTTTCTTAAGTGACATTTCCCTCTCAAGTTACTCAGTTTAAATGCATATATTTAATTTAAAATGTGTTAAAGGGTTGGACTAGATGACCTCTAAAGCTCCCTTCCAACTCAAAACATTCTATGATTCTATGAAAGAAGCTAAAAATAAGAACAGACATGATGTTGGTAAGGCATATTCTCTCAGGTAACTAGGTTAATATTGACAGAGAAGACCTGTTTGCCTGAATGTTGGCAACAGTGTTTTCTTGTTTGCCAAGGAAAAAAAAAATCAAAAGAAAAAGAAAAACCAAAAGACAAAGTTCTGGGTGGTGTAAATTTGTTAAAAGCCTAAATGAGGGAGACAGAGGAGGGAAGGAAGGTGCTGGACACTCTTTGGCTGGACACTCTTTGGCTGGGAGGGCTAATATGAAATGCCTGAAAATGGGTGAAGACAGAAAGGAGGTAGAAGAATAACTTCTGTGTAGCTTTATGTTAGGTGTGCTTTGGGGGTTTTTTTATTTGGGTTGGTCTTAGAAATCCTTGTTGCTGTTCGACTGTTAAAGGTAATGAGTTGCTAAAGCAGGGAACCTCAAAGGAATGAGTGCTAGTTTAACTGCTCTGCAGTTGTCAAGAGTGTGCAACCTTGTTCCTGCTCACCTACAGCTTTCTTTGAGACAGTCTCTTGTGATTCTTATAGGAGCTGCAGAATACAATCGACTTATGAGACTGCTGTACACTGCTGCTTGGCAGCTGCCCAGCATTCTGGCAGTGGGCTGAGGGAGAAGCAGGCAGAGGAACGATTTTATCATTTTTTCCACTGAGCTAACTGTCGAGCACCGTATGTTACACACTGGTGGTTAATAAATTAGCTCTCAGAACGTGAGTGAGGAAGTCATAATTTATGTACAGCAATAGGATATATGTATAAATATATACTGTGTAGATACTGATTGTTGCTCAATAAATAGTCACCATAGCAGGTGCTGGCGTGTTTGAGCTTTAGGAAGAGTACACCTGTGAATACATACTAGGGAACCTGCTTCAGATCATACTGTCCCCCCCTGTTGATTATTAGTTCAGCTTTACCTATTTGCATGGTTTCAAAACCCATTCCTCTACTTTCTTTATGCTAGCTCCTGTTTTTGGATTTAGGGAACAGCCCTGATTGAATGAGTTTACATGAAGTCAGCTCCTAAGTCATCCTCCCCACGCTCTGGAAGATGCTTTGGCATAGAAAAGAGGAGTGGCTGGAGCCTAATGAGTCATACCCAGCTGTTAAGTAAGATTTATGTTGATCAGTTAATTGAAAACAAAATAGTGACATTTTTGTTTTGAATGAACTACTTAGTCTTCAACCTCCCTTTCATGAAAACAACAGTGTCCTTTAACTCATTTCCAGCCATGCTCTTTAGTTCCAGGAGACCTTAACCATAACTAAGGAGAATGTTGGGAATAACTTGCCCTTTGCCTAAAGGCTTAACTTTTCTTTTAAGCCTGTGCCCTGGCAAACATAGGATCCACTTTCCAGAATGTGACATATTTTTTTTAAAGGAAATAAAATACTAGTTACTAACTGCTCAGGCAAGAGGTCTTCAAGACAGTCCTTCATAAAACCTGAATGAATTCCTTTTAGTCCTTTCCACACAGTAGTGTTCTCAATTTTAGCAAATTTGAGGGGAGCCTACAGACACTGTGTAGTCAAGAGTCTTGAGACTATAGATTTCATTTTAAGAAAAGTAAAAAAATCCCCTAAAATCTGAAGCACCAGCCAAAACCTGTGGAGAAGCCTGAATTGTGCACATTTCCATTCAGCCTTGGAAAGATTACTCCTCCAAGACAAATCATTTTGCTTGGAGAAGTATATCACTTCTCATTCTGTACTGAGACGTAAGTGCCAAAATATTAGAACTTTAAAGTGTATGGTGTTTAGGTAGGAGAAGGGCAAAGCCTGTATCTCATCCTAAATAAACTAGCTTCTTCTAGGTGTGCATTACTCTGCATTTCCTACATTAAGTCTTTCAGAGTGAGAAAGATACAGTAGTTGTTAACGAGAGTGACATTCGGTTGTTACTAGTTCTCTAGTAGTGAATCTGTTGTGTTCTTTTTGTTATTTTGTGAATGATAATGAACTACTTGTGGATTGAAAAAAGAAACATCAGACTGCTATGTTTAACTTGCAGGTAAAATTTTGACATGAACGTACATTGGGAGCCTAGAGCTACACTGGTTAATCTATGTACTTTAACAACATGTATGCTGTAAAGGCATTTCTTACCTACATCAGTCATTATATATCCCACCTTCTCTGAGTGGTGAAACTTGTAGTTTATCAGTATTCTACATATAGATTACTTGGGCGTATAAACTAATCTTTAATATTTTAGCTTTAGTTATTTTGAGCATATTAAAGGCTGATTCTGTTTCCAGTGTTTACTCAGAGCAATGTCTAGTAGAACTGACCCTCCGTGAGAGTAAAAGAAGTATCCAGCCCTTGTTATTTTTAAGGTGTTGTCTAAACCCATTTCAAAGCCAATTCTTTAGAGGAAAGCAAAGTCATAATTCATCTTCTGAATAGGAATAACTTTTTTCTAGTTATAGCGGAAAAAGCATTCCATCATGTTGTTAGACCAGCCAAGCAAATCTGTGACACGTTATTAATCAAAACAATATATGGGCTTCTAGTAGGAAAAAGAGAAGACTTGTATTCCTCCTCAAGTAGGTGTCCTGATGTTTTAGCTATATGACAAAATAGGTATTTGTATTAGTGACTGTAACAGAAGGGGCGGAATTTGATTGTCATCTATTTTTTTCTGAGGTCTTATTTGAAAATCAGTGTAATCATTAGAATATTTTAATAAAACAAATATTTCTGCTTATTTTGCATAATCCAGACACATAGAGAATACCTTTCTGTATTGAACATGGCAAAGCCAGCATCTTCCACGCACTTGACATAATGCCATATCAAGTCACACTTTCCTTGCCAGTTCTGAGTTTGCTTGCAACCATCTGTCTTCACTGGGAAATATGTGATCGACTTATTCCAAGAACCAGGCTTTAAAATTTAAGATTACAAATAGAAATATAAGTGTTCATTTTTGGCTCTTTTGTATTCAATTTGGTGTAGGGGTTTTGTACTCTTAAATATTGTTGAACCCCCCACGTAGCTCTTTTGACTTCACTGCACTATGCAGCAGGTAGCATTTTAGGTTGTGATGTATGACTGGGGTTGATACTGGAGATGATGTCATACAAGGTGGGGAGGGGAGTAACAGGAATCCTCTAAACTGGATTTGCACTTGCAGATTACCAGCAGTAATGCTAGAATAAGTGTATTCAGGAGGGAAGTTGAAAACAGAAGTAATTTGTGCATTGCAAACTTCAGATTAGTTCAGTTGTAAAGGCAGTTTTATGGGGTATGCTTGCAAGCAAACACACAGAAGAGAAAGTATAGACGTTTCAGGAGGAGCAACACAGTATATTGCGCAATCATCCTCATGATGCTTTTTTTTCATGATGCAGTGCTCTTCACTAAACTACTTAGATAGACTGCAGTTCACAGACTCCATGTATGAGCATCAAACATCTTATTTTTTTGTAGAGAGGTTTGGGATTTTCCAGCACAATGCTCTTAACACAAATATTTTGTATTCTTGCTTCCATCTGGCTTTGGTCGGTAGGAGGATTATTTTCTCTTAACGCCCTATGCTGCTTCTGAAAATGTGGCATTTTAAAAAGGACACTTAAGTATTAGTTACCTAAAAGAATAGCTTTGTTTTACATAGTTTTGTTCAAAATAAATTAAAATAGATGTGTCTTATTTGGCCTTTAAGAATGATCATTTTAGCTGATATTTAAATTCGTGATTCAAAGCTCTCAAAATACGGAATACAAAATATAATTGTGCATGTCACTATTTTCAGTCACATTATACATGGGTTGGGTGATTGAAAGTCACCTGCAAAGACCAGTTCCATCTCCAGTGACTGGATAATGGAAAAATATCTGTATAGGTTTGACATATACATCTCCTGACACCTACGGTTGGCCATTGTTGGTGACAGGTCTATCTTTGTGTTTTTAAAAGTGAGATTAAAAATAATTTTTGTTTCCTCATTCTTGTTTGGTTTTAGTAAACTAAACACACATTCTCTTATTCCTTTTGAACAACATTTCCAGTGTTCCTAAGGGTAGTAATATTATATTGAAAACCTTCCAACTACAAGCTATTTTTCTGTCTTTTGAAGCTACCATGAGGTAGTTGAGCGATGCTGAATGTGCTGATGGAATATATCTCCTTGACTCCACAGTGAGTCTTTTCAGTTTTCTGTTTTATTTGGTTGTCATTTCTTGCAAACTTAGCTAGTACTGCTCTAAAAAAAGAATACTGAAACCCAGTCATCTATTTCATCATTTGAGCTTAATCTCTAAAAAATCTGTACTATTTTGGCACTTGTCTATGTTTGTGCCTTTGGCTAATGGGACCAGAACGGTTTAGCTTTGTGTTCTAAGGTCTGGTTTTTAATAACAAACAGCTGCTAAGTTAACAAAGATAACAAAGATCCATGTGCTGCTCTATCCAGTTAGCATGTGGGTTCTCTCCAGTCTAGCCATTTTGTTGTATGTGATATTTAATGGGCAACTTTGCAACCTGTAAAGTGTTTATCATATTCTAACTCTCTCCAGTGTACCTGGTCAGCACTTACCCCCTGAAATAGAAGTAACAGTCCAGCAGTAACTTCACTTTATTCTTTGCTGGCTGGAACTGGTGGAATGTCTACTACTGCTCTGGAGACAACAGCATATGTCAAGAGCAGAAAGGCAGAATAAACATGACTGATGGCCAAATCTTCCCTCACTTTTGTTACTTGACAATCCTCTAGAAGTGTCTATCAGCACTCACTTTCCTTTCTCTTGCACAAAATACTGGATGTTCCCTGGTTACCCAGAATTCCTGCTTCAGAGGTGTTCTTTCACCTAATTTACTAAAATGACTGAAGCTACTCAGTTTGTAAATGAGACACTTGGAGTCTTCCAGCAGTACCTGTACTGAGACAACTGGGAAAGTCAGGTGATGATATCGTCCGTGTCATGCTTTGTGAGTTGCTGGCAGGTGTCAGCCAGATTGTAAACCTCTTCATCAGGAAACTGAAGTTTCCTCTTGTTTGGTTTGATTCATTATAGATGAATATAGAGGAAGGAAAATGAAGTACCATGTTACATAGTTTGCATTATGGCATTGGAATGTTCTCAGTTTAATGCACTTATTGGCAATAATTCAGAAAAGTTAGTTCTATAATTTAAACAGTTCTCTGGATCTCTCTGAAGCTTTCTTCCTTTCCTTATGGATATCAGTGCCATGTAACAGGGAGGACTCGTCACCCATGTCTTTCCCCCATGCTGCACAAAAAGTATGCACACCAGCACTTGCAGTAGAGAATACTTTTCAAGTGGGACTTCGTTGACACCTGGAGTCAACAAAGTCACTACCTGGGTTACTCTCTTCTTAAACATCGTTCAAGTGTGTGATGTCTGTAGTTGGCATCACAAGTAGGTGTGCTCCTAAGAAGGTGCATCTAAGAAAGTATTATACTACTCCATCTCTCTCCAAAGATAGATACAACCAGAGGCAGCAAATCATCTGTGCTTGCTACTACCTTCACTTCTGCTGTCTAGGATATCTTCTGACTACTCTACTGCTGTTGTGTACATCATTACAGTAGTTTAAAGGGGATTGTTTCTGTAAGTGGCTGTAGCAAAAGAAAAATTTTCACTGCTGTCTTGACAATTATTTTTGCCTAACATGTTTGAGATGGATGGGAAGAGAAAGTATATGGCAAGCTCCTACTTCTAGGTAAATTAGTATTTGTATGTTTTGAAGCTCTTTTGAAAAACCTTTTGTCAGAAAGGATAGGTTGGTTTGTTTATACAATACAAGTGGACCATAATAATTTAAAACTTATGTTAACAAAGATGAGTTGATATGTAGTTTTTTCAAGGTCTCTATTCTTTTTGATTGCTCATTAGAATTCCTCGATCAATATATTTAACAAACTGTCTGCCTTAAAGCTGCATCAGCAGTCTGTTCTGACCTGTTAGCTGTCCATGTCCAGGTGTCCCAGATATCATGTGTTGACTTAACTAATGAGACCATGAAATATTTCTCTATGAAAATGTAAATTTTTGGCTTTTGTTTTCTTGTCATGATTTTCGCCATTACTAGCCACTACTTAACCATGAACAGTTCAGTAACGATGAACTGCTGATGCGTTTCCTGTCTCTGACTCAGGCAGCTTTTCATTGTCACACTTGAGAATTTGTAGTTCTTCATCAGCATCGGTTAACGCCTCCGTGGATTGGTAGCAAATGGTGTATTTTTCTTTAACCTGTCACATGCTGTCATTTGAGCTGGTGTACTCTACATTCTGAGGAAAACTAGATAACTAGTTAACCCTGGTGACTTTTCCACTATTACAGCTACATTAATTAGCTAGCATCACTTGAGTTCAAAGCACACTTGTGTAGGCCTGTATATATTTGGGCAAGATCATTGACAGAAATAGCCTTAATAAATGTTCTTTCTAGAATTCTTAGCAACTGCTTCTTGCTGACAGTTTTAGTACCACATATGCAATCTTATTTTTCAGAAATTCTACTACTCTTCTGATTCTAAACTAAACCTCTTCTGTATTTGTCTGTTACCTGTCCTTGCTATGACAAAGTGCAGAGCCTCATGTCTGTGGCATGTTTTATTTTAAGTTAAGAAGAAAGGAAGCATATTCATTAAGCATTTGCTAAAGCATGCCTTTGAGTTATTTTTGTCCATCTCTTCTCAAATATGCATGTGCTGTGAAAAGAGTATTTTGTGCATGAAAATGGATTTTTGGCAACTTGTCTTCTGAAATACATTGTGAAATACACTTTTTATAGGCTTTTAATCTTTCTTCCCCTTTTGTGCAGCATTCCCTAAGAGATTCCATTTTGAGGGAACACTGAATTCTGTATTTTAGTCCTAGTTTGATGCCTTATCAAGCTTTTTATCAAGCAGTAGCCTTGTTCCTCTTTAATCTTGTGTTACAATGCGTTAAAATAGAACTGTGTGAGAGAATGTCAGTAGAATAGTATTTTTGCTAAGTATTACAGTTGCTTTATTTTTATGGCTACAGTTGCAATCAGAGAAAGTCTAAGGGGGGGAATCTGGTGTTCTTGTAATGCTGCACGGTATTGTTTTTCTGGAGTTTAAATGCTCTTAAAATGTACTTTTAGTTATTAAGAATCTACAGCGTTTCTCAGTAACAGATGCTGTACAACAAAACCCATTTATAAGGTGGTGTAGCTTGCTTCGGCAATCACGTGTTTCTGGTTTGGATAACAGCTTAAGTTCTAGATGTGTATGTTTTATATTTTTAATGGGTCTGCTGGAGTGGCAGCCATGACATCAGTCCAAAACAGAATTACATAGTCACTGGAAAATGCACACTTTGAACTGGCCAGCAGTGAGAGTGTGTTAGGCTGTCAGAGTTTATGCTGTGGAACAGATAAAAGGCCAAGTGTTAGCAACTGCCAGTTAATTTCTAAAATAAGCCAGTGGATTTTTTTTCAGCTGAAAGGTCTGGTTTTCCATAACTCTTCTAATCTTCTAGTTACAGTTTCTGCTTTAGAAACACTACTGCAAAGCAGAGGCAGCAATACATAATCCAAGTTTTATCTTGTTAATGGAGTTTTCATTTATATATGTGTATAATTTTAATATATATAAAAATTTGAAAAAAATCACTATTATTGCAGCATGGGGCAGTATTTATCGTTAGTCTGCCTAGGTCTTTGCGACAAGCTCTGGTGAATTTATTTCTTAAGCCTCTCTGAAGAAACTGGGGAAATCTGTGGCATTTTGGACAACACTACTGGGTGATGAAAATGGGAGTGACAGAGTCCTAGACCTGGAGATAACTTCCAATATTGTGGACTTGGCCTCCTGCACAGATCTGGAAGTGCTGATGCAGGACATCTGGCCATGCCTCCCCCTCTTTCTCAGCACGGAGTTACCCATGGAGCTCTCAAAACTCTTTGCCAGGAAATTTTTTAATAATTTTTCTTCAATCTTAAAATTTAAATTATTTCATGTGAAAATTATCAAACTGCATCTTTGCTCTGTATACTGTCTGTCCTATTGTGATCTGTTCCCGTTGCTTCAGTTACAGAAAGGAAGTTGCCTTTGCTTCAGAATTGTGAATAAAGGTGGATAAAGCATTTAACAAAACCCCATTGCATTTCAATTTGAAGTTGAAATCTACTTATATCTGAATCGGCTGCAACTTGCTCACATTTTTGTCTGTGCTTACAAAGCTTAGTCAAAGCAGGATAAAAAAAAAAAAAAACAAACCCAACATTTTTCATCTCTACCAGCCTTTGGAAAATTCTGTGCTATTTATTACAGCTCTTTCCATCCCCAGTGTATTCAGTGGCAAAAGATGTGGTATTACAGCTAAAAATCTACTTCTGGTTTTGTAATCCCAGTTCAGGTTCCGACAAAACTCTTAATACAAATGCCACAGGTTTGTAAAAGATCAGACACGTGCAAACAAGGTTAATTTAATTATTGAACTATTCTTTCCTTCAGAACCAGCCTCCAAAGCTGTCTTTCAAGTCAGACTTGAGAGCTATAAATCATAGCTGCTTTCTTGCAAAGTGCAGGATTATAGGGTCCATGACATGTCTTGTGTTTTGCCCACATTAGTGTGTTTTTGCATTTTGTTTAACAGGGCTTTAAGTAGTTTTACTGGCAGAAGGAGTTGTATCAGCTGACAGTGAAATCCCTCAGTTTCATTATTAGGAAGCACGTGTATCTCTGAACTTTATATCAGTGTTCCTAATTAGTATTTTCTGATTACCATTTCCCCTTTAATGTTTAACTATTTAATATATTTAGACTGTCATTCTGCTTGCTTCCTTGGTTTCTCTTACAAGAAACCATAGAGATACTTTAATTTTTCCTATATTTTCCTCTATAAACCTTCACTTAGTCAGTTTAGTCTTGAGTTTCTTTTCCTCTGATTTATTTTTTTTTTTTTTCCAGTTTGTTTTCTGTTATGCCAGAGCTGAACTGGTTGTGTGATGCTTTCTCAGAAAAAACACTGGGCCTAACAGAAAACAGGTACAATGATTTTACTTTATTGTTTCCTCTTGAAAGTTTTGGAAAAAAAAATTAGGATGGTCTCATAATATTATTATTACCATGAAGTGTTCTTTTTTTATATATGCCATAGACAGCCCACTAAGGACCTAACTAAGCACTTGTTGCAAAATTACAGGAGCGATCTGCAGCTCATCCTATACATCACTGAACAGAAGATGCCTTCATTTCTTAACTTTTGTTTAGATGTGTTTTACCACAGAGCTAGTGATACCTTTTTGAACAAACATTTTAAGCTTGGGCTCCAACTATGCGCTGTAGTTTCTGGCTTTCATTTTTTTTCTCACTATTCAGTTGATTTTCTTTTTTTTTCAAAAATACAATAAATTAAGTCTGCTCCTGTAATTCAGATTTTTAAAGCCCGATGGACCCTATACATGAAGCTTCCAAGCAACCAACAGTTTTTTAAGTGTTCATAAACTGTAGGTTTAACCTTCATCAGCTTCATATACACACAAGCAAAGCTTGATTGGTACATACCAGCAGCTTTCCAACACATTAAAACAAAAAAGCTTTTGAACCTCTTTAATGGTTGTTGTATTTTGTCTTTCTGTTCTATTACCCAGCCTTTTGGATCTGTTGAGGGCTTATTTTCAAACTAGCATTGATTTACCTTATTGCAAGTAACAACAAATTAGTGCTGAGGCACAGTTTCTCCTGGTTTCAAAGTTGCTTCACAAATCATTTGGGTAGATTTGAAGCACAGCAGGACAAAATTTGGAAGAGCTTTGTTTAGAGGGAATGGAAAGTTGTTTTGGTTTGGGTTTTTTTTTTTTTTCCTTTAATAGGTGCTATAAAACTACAGAAGTAGAATAAAGCTGGATAAACACTAGTAGATATTCCAGAGATTGTGTCCAGCTGGTTTTGATGCCATAAAAAGAAATCCAGAGTCAAACAAAAATACCCTGAAATTAAACTCTGAAGTTCATTGATACTCCTTGGAACTGCATTGACCAGGTATGTTGCTTAGCAGCTGCCATTGCTTTGTAAATCAGTAAGAACTTTATTTACCCATTGATTTCAAGCATTTTTAAAAGTTCATATCAATGGAAAGCATTTTCATGGACGTATGTCTGTCATCCTGTAAATCTTTCTTTCATATGCCAGCGCTAGCCTATGCTTAGAAGAGGTGCTTATATTTCTTCACATTTCACCTTCTGTGCTGTCTCCCTTTGCTGTGTTATGACTGTAATTCTGAGTTTGAGGACTTACTAAGCAGTTTTATTGAATGCTTGGTGTTCACACAACTATTTTACCCCTGCTTATGATGAATCTGCTGTTGAGCTTGGAGTTGCACTGATGCCTGGTGCTGGCACTTTACAAAAGTGTATCGCAGGACCATTTCCTTACAAAAATAGATTTACCAGCAGAGTTGCTGCGTAACTGAATGCTAAACTGCCACCACAATAAATGCTTTTTGAGAAAGAAAAATAATAAGGGGTTTCTAGGAGATCTCTCCATCTGGTTATGCTTGTGGTCCTTTTTGACAATGATACAACTCATAGCACTCTCATGATAGAATTTTCCATGACAAAGCCTAACAGCAAAGCCTAGGTTTCTGCTACTGGAAATTATTACTTTTTTCGAATAAGTAGGCAATTTCAGACAGATAAAATATTATTTTTGAAACATTAATAGCACTAAGAAGTAATCTCTGGAGAAGATATGGAGCTTTGAAATCTAGTAGGAGTTAAGTTTTGAGAAGTCTTGTCGTAAGCTAGTCTAAGCAAATCAGTAATTAATTTGACTTAGCTCTGTGGCAGGGCCAAGAAGAAATATGAAGTATTTTCTCAAATGTAAGTTGAGTTTCCTAGTGTGTGAAATCATTATTTTTGACATAGCTGTGCCTTAGTGTACCAGACACCTGTGGATCTTTTTGGAGTTAGTTTCTGGAGGTGCTGATGTTAGATTTTACTCACAAATGCAGATGAATTATGAGTTCTTTTGTACAATAAGATTTCACAAGAATACCCAGAAACAAGAATTAATATTTTGAGACTAATGTACATATTGTTGATTTCTCTACTCTCAACTAATTCACTGAAAATAAGAGGAGGTGAAATTCTGTAGTATGAAAAGACAAAAAGCCCCTTGGATTTCTTCAATTTTATAGTCATTTGTGAAATTTGCCACCAAGGATCTATCCATGCTGATTTTTCAGTAACACAAGGAAAATTATGTGGACAGATGTTTATGCGTGTAAACTCTTAGTCCTACTGGAATAAATGGGGCACTGGTAACTTCTACTACATGCAACTATACTCAGATGAGTATCTAACAGCAGAAGTTGCTCTCTGGAATTCTGTGTTTTCAAGCACTAGAGCTGTTGATCGCATTCCCTCTCAGTTGTTACACAGGTTTTACACATGTGTGAAAAGAAGGGAAATAATTGACTGGCTTTTGTGGACTTGACTTTCTTCTCTAATTTGCTTTAAATAAAAACAACAACAACAAAAAAATCCAAAACCAACAAAAACCGGAATTTATTCCAGGGCAGTGACTGCAGTAACTACAGTTTTCCTCCAAAACTCAGTTTGGTGAATTCCCCTCCTATCTCAGGCTTTGTTACTTATGTGAATGATTTACGTTTTAATGAAAGCTTCATAAATTGACAACAGAAAAATGGTAACATATCAACTGGGCTGGATAAGGGTTAAAAAATTACACTGTGCTTACACACCAGATGGTTAGGTCTACGTCCAGTAATAAATGTGGTATATGAAGTACAAGTTGTTTCTTAAAATCAAAACAAAAAACCTAACTGCAAAGCTGTGAACGGTCTGATCTGCAAACCATATGTTGAATTTCTTTGAAGTTTTGTTTTTACAAGCAGCCCAGTGATCTACAAGAGGATTTTTATAGAAACATTATAGAGCAGTAGTATTTGCTAGTTAAAGTAATATTTCTTAATCTGGATTGGATTTCTTTTCTGATTCTCAATAAAGCTAAGCTATTTTACTAGGGTCTAGAAGTAGTAAAATAAGTTTTAAATGGTTTGCCAATATCAGAAGTTCATGGCAGATCTGTTTACCTGACTGACAAATCACTTCTGTTGTTTTGGTTAAAAGTCATTTACATATTTCAGCTTGTTCTGTAGGTGCTTCTCAAGGCAGCCTAAAAGGATGTGGAGGTGAAACTTTGTTTTAATCTGCATTATTCACTTCCAAAGTGACAGTTTTCTGATATGCATTTGAGAAACCACATGTGTATGTAAGATACGGGAAACACAGATAAATAGTTTTCCCTACTTCTAATGTAAGGAAGTAGAGCTTACTGATTTTTCACAGTCCATACTGCAATGTCAAAACAAGCTTAGAAATGCTTCTTCTAACTTCTTGTGATGGCATAGTTCATCCACATATTTGAAATTCTCTCTGTTGTTTGTAGGAGACCAATAAAGTATTTGTATATTCAGAAAGAAGAGTTATTGATGCCATTTATTAACTGGACTTTGATCACCGCTTGTCTTAATTAACTACATAGATTAAGGAGCATCAAGAAGCAGTCTCAAAATGCTTACCTTTCTTCAGGCACTAAAATGAGTATTCTTGCTCTGAAAACTTGTAAGTAAAAATGTTAAGCTTGCAGAGAAGTCTAGAACTTAAAAATGAAGTAAATCAAATGTTCAATTGAGTGCTGTTAATTTAATTTTCTCTTTTAAGCTATCAAAATGTGTATGTGCTTGTGATGCATGTTGGATTTGAAATCCCTTACAAAAGACACAATACCTTAAAAATTCACTCAAAACACACGTGAGTGGTGACTGTTGTTGTAATAGGTAGGGTTTTCTGTTCTTGTTGTTCTCTAGTATCTGATTGCCACAGAAATTTAATCCAATTCTCAAAAATATTTCCTTTTATATTTGTAAATCAACAACTTCTTAACAACAATATGCTTCTAAGTAGTACCTTTCTGAAATATATCTACACTCTTAATTCATTTAATCCTACATTGGAGGAACCACATAGATCTCCCAATGCCCAGTTGACCAATCTTTAGTCTAAAGCCTCTTCCAAATTCTTTGCAGGATTTGAATAAAGGACCTCAAATATGTATCTAATAAAAAACCCCACCCTATTGGGGCCAAAGGAAATGTCTTTTATCTGTGTTCAAATATTCTCTTCTGACCCACTCTACTAGGCATTCATTAATTGCAGTATTTTTACAGGTGTTAAAGGGTATGCTTGGTTTTTTCCAAGCTCTAAATTAAAACCAAAGAAGTTCTCAACAGCCTGGTAATTAATGTGGAAAAAAGCAGAACTGTTTCTCTGAACACTTAAAAATGTCGAGTGTGCTCAAAAAGAATCAGCAACTGAACTTGTCTGGCCTTGTCTTCTGTAGTCAAGTAGTTTTTCTGTTGTCCTTAATAGCCCTTCTGTGTATATGTCAATGCCAGGTAACTTTGTGCTTCCCTGTAATTTATAAACTACCCTTCAAGTTCATTTTAAAGATGTTTTCTTGAATTCATGGTGTTATATTTTTCCCTTGTAAAACATATGCCTATAACTCCTTAGAAGTAGTGGATGCTACATCTATGTAACAAGAAAAGTACTATCTGTGGTAGATTGCAGAGCAGAATGCAAATAAGGGAAAAAGTCAAGTGTTTACTAAATTTTTATATTCTGCAACAGAGACCACATGAAACTCAAAACCTTTTTTTCAGACTTCTGTGTCAAATGTCAGGGAGTAAGGCAGGAAGAATGCATGAATGGTAGCGGCAGAAAATCTAGTGTTGTATGTCTTATTTCTTGAAGTATGCTAGAAATCTGTTTTCAGAAAGGGCAGCTGTAAAGAAGGAGGAAAGAAATACTTTCTCTGACCATAGGAAGTCAAACTTAGGACAACCCTAGCTATTCTCTACATGTCACTATGTTCACATGGATGTAATAAAGCTTTCCAGGCAAGGATACACTCCAGACTGTCATCTCCACCGTGCAGCTTACTACTCAATACACCTCTGTCGTGGTTTAACCCGGCTGGCAACTAAGCACCACGCAGCCGCTCGCTCACTCCCCCCCCTCCCTCAGTGGGATGGGGGAGAGAATCAGGAAGGAGAAAAAGGTTAGAGCCGAGGGCTGAGATAAAGACAGTTTAATAAGAGAAAATAATAATAATAGTAATAATGAGAATGATAACAAAATATACAGAATATACAAAACGAATGATGCACAATGCAATTGCTCACCACCCGCCGACCGATGCCCAGCCCGTCCCGAGCAGCGATCAGTACCCGAGCAGCGATCACTCTCCCCGTGACCGACCGACCCACCAAACCCCCCCCCGCCGAGCATGACGTTCTATGGTATGGAATAGCTCTTTGGACAGTTTGGGTCCTAGCTGTGCTGTACTCCCAGCTTGTTATGCACCTGGCCGAGCAGGAGAAGCTCAAAAAGTCCTTGAACAGTCTGAGCACTACTTGGCAACAACTAAAAACATCAGTGTGTTATCAACATTCTTCTAGCACTGAATCCAAAGCACAGCACTATGCTAGCTTCTGTGAAGAAAATTAACTCTATCCCAGCTGAAACCAGGACATAATCCACCCCTTATTCTATACCATTTACGTCATGCTTAGGTCCTACCGTTACAATACATTCCAATTAATCACCATCACCTTCCCATTTTGATATGGACCATCCCTCTAAAATGTCCATTGGGTTCATCTAGTCCATGCTTTTGGGCTTCATCTGTTGTAACAGTCTTTTAGGGCAGGAGAATTGGGGTCCGGTGTTGGGTTGTTGCATGCTGAAGTCAGTTCTGGTTCCATCCACTGCACTTCCTCAGTTTTCTTCAACATTCATTCTTCTTAATCTGGGCGATTCTTACTGCTATACCATTGATAGGATATACAGCAATAATAAAAATGACATATATTCTACAGCAATTAACATTATACAATTCAGTTCATTGGCTATTTTCACCCAAAATCAAATCCCTTTGAGGTACACATCGGACTTCCCCATCCTTCCGCATCACCCACCAAGTAGAGCCAGGTCCTTGAGCAAAAGCAATCCCACGGATGGGTTTGCCTTTACCTGAGGCAGGAGTAACCCAGAAGTCTTCCCCAGCATATTTTTTACATGCACTACCGGGACTTTATCCCCTTCTACAGTACGTAAGAGGCTTGATTGGGCAGGGCCAGCTCGGTTGGCAGATCCTCTAGTGTTGACTAACCAGGTAGCTTTTGCTAAATGTGTATCCCAATGTTTGAATGTTCCTCCACCCATTGCTTTCAGTGTAGTATTTAACAGTCCATTGTATCGTTCAATTTTCCCAGCGGCTGGTGCATGATAGGGGATGTGATAGACCCACTCAATGCCATGCTCTTTGGCCCATTTGTCTATGAGGCTGTTTCAGAAATGAGTTCCATTGTCTGACTCAATTCTTTCTGGGGTGCCATGTTGCCACAGGACTTGTTTTTCAAGGCCTAGGATAGTGTTCTGGGCAGTGGCATGGGGCATGGGATATGTTTCCAACTATCCGGTGGTCGCTTCCACCATGGTGAGCACATAGCGCTTGCCATGGCGGGTTTGTGGAAGTGTGATATAATCAATCTGCCAAGCCTCTCCATATTTGTATTTCAGCCACCGTCCTCCATACCAGAGAGGCTTTAACTGCTTGGCTTGTTTGATCGCAGCACATGTTTCACATTCATGGATAACCTGTGCAATAGCATTCATAGTTAAGTCCACCCCTTGATCACGAGCCCATCTATATGTTACATCTCTTCCTTGATGGCCTGAAGTATCATGGGCCCACTGAGCTAGAAACAATTCACCCTTATGTTGCCAGTCCAGATCCACCTGAGCCACTTCAATCTTAGCAGCCTGATCTGCCTGCTGGTTGTTTTGATGTTCTTCAGAGGCCTGACTCTTGGGTACATGAGCATCTACATGACGTACCTTTACAACCAGGTTCTCTACCCGGGCAGCAATATCTTGCCACAATGCGGCTGCCCAGATGGGTTTGCCCCTGCGCTGCCAGTTGTTCTGCTTCCATTGCTGCAACCACCCCCACAGGGCATTTGCCACCATCCCTGAGTCAGTATAGAGATAGAGCACTGGCCATTTTTCTCTTTCAGCAATACCTAAAGCCAGCTGGATGGCTTTCACCTCTGCAAACTGACTTGATTCACCTTCTCCTTCAGCAGTCTCTGCAACTTGTCTTGTAGGACTCCATACAGCAGCCTTCCACCTCCGATGCTTTCCCACAAGACGACAGGACCCATCAGTGAACAGGGCATATTGCTTCTCATTTTCTGGCAGTTTATTGTACAATGGGGCTTCTTCAGCACGCACCACCTCTTCCTCTGGCGATATTCCAAAATCTTTGCCTTCTGGCCAGTCCATGATCACTTCCAAGATTCCTGGGCGACTGAGGTTTCCTATTCGAGCCCGTTGTGTAATCAGTGCGACCCACTTACTCCACGTAGCATCAGTTGCATGATGTGTAGAGGGGACCTTCCCTTTGAACATCCAGCCCAGCACTGGCAGTCGGGGTGCCAGGAGGAGCTGTGCTTCAGTACCAATCACTTCTGAAGCAGCTCGAACCCCTTCATATGCTGCCAATATCTCTTTTTCAGTTGGAGTATAGAGGGCTTCGGATCCTCTGTATCCCCGACTCCAAAAGCCTAGGGGTCGGCCTCGAGTCTCCCCTGGTGCTTTCTGCCAAAGGCTCCAGGTAGGGCCATTCTCCCCGGCTGCGGTGTAGAGCACATTCTTTACATCTTGCCCTGCCCGGACTGGTCCAAGGGCTACTGCATGCACTATCTCCTGTTTAATTTGTTCAAAGGCTTGTCGTTGTTCAGGGCCCCATTTGAAATCATCCTTCTTCCGGGTCACTTGGTAGAGAGGGCTTACAATCTGGCTATAATTTGGAATATGCATTCTCCAAAAACCCACAATGCCCAAGAAAGCTTGTGTTTCCTTTTTGCTAGTTGGTGGAGACATAGCTGTTATTTTGTTGATCACATCCATTGGAATCTGACGACATCCATCTTGCCATTTGATTCCTAAAAACTGGATCTCCTGTGCAGGTCCTTTGACTTTACTTTGTTTTATAGCAAAACCGGCCTTCAGAAGGATTTGGACTATTTTCTTCCCTTTCTCAAAAACTTCTTCTGCTGTATTGCCCCACACAATGATGTCATCAATATATTGCAGATGTTCTGGAGCCTTACCCTGTTCCAGTGCTGTCTGGCTCAGTCCATGGCAAATGGTAGGGCTGTGTTTCCACCCCTGGGGCAGTCGATTCCAGGTGTACTGGATGCCCCTCCAAGTGAAAGCAAACTGTGGCCTGCACTCTGCTGCCAAAGGGATTGAAAAGAAAGCATTTGCAATATCAATTGTGGCATACCACTTGGCTGCCTTTGACTCCAGTTCGTATTGAAGTTCTAGCATGTCTGGCACGGCAGCACTCAGCGGTGGCGTAACTTCATTCAGGCCACGATAGTCTACTGTTAGTCTCCACTCTCCATCAGACTTTCTCACTGGCCATATGGGACTGTTAAAGGGTGATCGAGTCTTGCTGATCACTCCTTGGCTCTCCAGTCGACGAATCAGCTTATGGATGGGAATCAGGGAGTCTCGGTTGGTGCGATATTGCCGCCTGTGCACTGTTGTGGTGGCAACCGGCACTTGTTGTTCTTCAACACTCAGCAACCCCACAACCGAAGGGTCCTTTGAGAGACCAGGCAAGGTAGACAGCTGCTTAATTTCTTCTGCCTCCAATGCAGCTATACCAAAAGCCCACCGGTACCCTTTTGGGTCCTTGAAATACCCTCTCCTGAGGTAGTCTATGCCCAGGATGCACGGAGCATCTGGGCCAGTCACAATGGGGTGCTTTTGCCACTCATTCCCAGTTAGGCTCACTTCGGCCTCCAATACAGTCAGCTCTTGAGATCCCCCTGTCACTCCAGAAATACAAATGGATTCTGCCCCTATATGGCTTGATGGCATTAGAGTACACTGTGCACCGGTGTCTACTAAAGCTCTATACTTCTGTGGGTCTGACATGCCAGGCCATTGAATCCACACAGTCCAGTAAACCCTGTTGTCCCTTTCCTCCACCTGGCTGGAGGCAGGGCCCCTCTAATCCTGGTCACTGTTGCTCATGGTTTGTGTGTATGAGTCAGAAGTTCCTTCATCACAATCAGAATTAAGATCAGCCCTTCTATTTTGTCTGAAAAAACTACAGTCGTCCCAGTCTCTGGAAATTGGAGCAACAAGTTTCTTGGAAGAGCCCCCTTTTGTGTTTGTTTTTCTTTGCAACTCACATACTCGTGACTCTAGGGCCGAGGTAGGTTTTCCGTCCCATTTCCTCATGTCCTCTCCATGGTCACGCAGGTAAAACCATAGAGTGCCCCGTGGTGTGTACCCTCGATATTCTTTTTCTTGAGCAGAAGGGCGCTTACTTCTGATGGCTGAGATACTGGTCTGTACAGGAGGGGAGTAGGGCATACGCTTTTCGAGTCGTTCAAACTTCCGGGACAGTTTCTCCACAGCCGAAACAAAGGGGGAAGAGATACTTTCTTCATATTCCCGGAGCTGGCCAGCCACTTCATCCACTGTTGGTCCCCGTCCAGTTTCCCAGCTCATCATTGCCCATGTGTTGGCAAATGATGTTGGTGCGCTACGTAACAACTTCCGCCACATGGGTCGTGTGCACTGGACACTATCTGGATCTTTGGGCAGCTGGTCATTGTCCAGGTCACTATAAATCACCTCCAGGACAGCCAATTCCCTCAGGTACTGGATGCCTTTCTCCACAGTGGTCCATTTACCTGGGCAACATATGACATCTTCCTTGAAGGGATATCTTTCCTTCATGGCTGACAGTAGACGCCTCCAGAGGCTGAGGATTTGTGTCCCTTTTCCAATCGCTTTGTCAATGCCCCCTTCCCTAGAAAGGGATCCTAGTTGCTTGGCTTCCTTACCCTCCAGTTCCAGGCTGTTGGCCCCATTATCCCAGCATCAGAGTAGCCAGGTGACAATGAGCTCACCTGGACGACGGCTGAAATCTTTTCGGATATCTCGCAGCTCACTCAAGGATAGGGATCTGGTGGTTTCTGTCTCGTTTATGAGCTCTTCCTCCTCCCCTTGTGATGGCCCCGCTTTTTCATCCTCCCTTTCTAAACGAGTTGACTTTCGCTTCCAAGATTTCTTCTTTTGTATAGGGGCGACTGATACTGGCACGGGTTGGTTCGTTGGAGTAGCCGCAGTGCATATCACTGGGGTTGGAGTAGCTACAGTGGTTGTGGCCGGGGTTGGAGTAGCTGCAGTGGCTGTGGCCTTATCATCAGATCCAGAGACTTTCTGTTCCCTTTGGATGTGTTGAATCATGTTGAACAGGGTTTGGTAAGCATGGGCCAGGCCCCAGCACATTGCAGTGATTTGTGTTTGCTTAGAATTGCCAGGGTGACAGCATACCTTTTCCAAATACTCTACCAGTTTTTCAGGATTCTGCACTTGTTCAGGAGTGAATTTCCAAAACATTGGAGGTGCCCATCGTTCTAGGCATTTACCCATACTACCCCAAATACCCTTCCACTCATAACTATCCAGCCCTGGGGCAGACATCTGGATGGTATTATTAAGTTGCTTACAAACTTTGGACAAAACTGAAACAATATTCCAAATAGATATCAATAGATATACCTTAACTATCCAAGGATGTTCAAGATACTGAAAAGTTATTGTAATGAAGGAGGAAACATCATCAAAGAAGGCAGAAAAAGTGCCATTCTGTATTTCCTCCAGAACAAACTTTTCAGAGTCCCATGTATAATTGCTAATATTCCCCGCAAGGTGGTACCCAAAGTGCAGTACAGACTTCGACATGAAACCCAAATACCAGATAAAGCTCAAGGTCATTGTTTTAATAACAAGTTTCCCAAGCAAAACATGTCTGGTCACCGCAGAGCGTAACAAACTGCAAAAACCAACACCAACTTTTAACAAGTACAGCAAAGGAGGGAGCATGGTGCAGATCGGATAAGCTAAGATCAAGAACAAATGAATCAAATTGCAACCCACAACTATTTAACAGATATAAATTCCTTAATATACTCCGGTTACTCTGTCGTTATCTCAAGCCCTTCATGCCCCTCATTGGGCGCCAAAAAGGACTGTCGTGGTTTAACCCGGCTGGCAACTAAGCACCACGCAGCCGCTCGCTCACTCCCCCCCCTCCCTCAGTGGGATGGGGGAGAGAATCGGGAAGGAGAAAAAGGTTAGAGCCGAGGGCTGAGATAAAGACAGTTTAATAAGAGAAAATAATAATAATAGTAATAATGAGAATGATAACAAAATATACAGAATACACAAAACGAATGATGCACAATGCAATTGCTCACCACCCGCCGACCGATGCCCAGCCCGTCCCGAGCAGCGATCAGTACCCAAGCAGCGATCACTCTCCCCGTGACCGACCGACCCACCAAACCCCCCCCCCCCCCCCGAGCATGACGTTCTATGGTATGGAATAGCTCTTTGGACAGTTTGGGTCCTAGCTGTGCTGTACTCCCAGCTTGTTATGCACCTGGCCGAGCAGGAGAAGCTCAAAAAGTCCTTGAACAGTCTGAGCACTACTTGGCAACAACTAAAAACATCAGCGTGTTATCAACATTCTTCTAGCACTGAATCCAAAGCACAGCACTATGCTAGCTTCTGTGAAGAAAATTAACTCTATCCCAGCTGAAACCAGGACAGGCCTCCACACTTGGAGGCATGGTCTGAGATTCCTGAATGCCCAAAGTACAAACTTCAGGCAGAGTTGTAAGCCAGCTAGAGGCTTCTGCAAATGCACATAAGGTTGCTTTAAAAGTACTCCAAGCACTACTTGGAGTTTGAGAGAGGGCTAACCTGCTATATGGACAGCTGGAGCTATCTTGCTCTAAAACCCATCTAGAATGCTGAGAAATTAATGCGTGGAACAGTATCTCACACATTTTTGTGTGAAACAGTTGATACTAAAGTGTTACATCTCAGGCTAAAATCATCTCCCAGAGAAATGCATGGAAACCCAACAATTTTATTGTTTATATTGAGTTCAGGTTAACTGGAATTGGTAAAACTGTGCTTAAAAAAAATAAGCACAGTAGGCTGAAGTTGGTCTCAGGATGCTTATTACAGTTCCTGTAAACTTTTTTAGACACCACTTGTGTATCATGTTCAATAACTTCTTATTCAGAAGTCAGCTGTCCTACTGCAGAGACTACAGAGTGAGCAGCAATGCCTGTCTTACTTCCGTAGTACCTGTGAGGAGTTCTGGTTGATGGTAGTGGAAACCTGAACCTTGCCTTGGCAAGGCCTTCATGCCATTGACTAGTAGGAAGGGCAAAAGTTTCACTCTGGCATTGTGCCTCTGTCCTGGCAACAAACTCGTACCAGTCAAAACTGCAGTCTCCTGGGACCATCCCCATGCTTGTCTCCTTTGCTGTAGGTGTTGGTGAGGGTTCTAGCTGGGAGAGTGGCTGATACGTCAGGGATCAGAGATGGCCAGCCCAGCCTGCGAAGGAAGCTTGGCACTTCCAAGCTGCACTGGATAGGAAAGGTCACACAGAAGTGAAAATTTTGTGCAAGTGCCATTGGTGAGAAAGCAACCTTTTATATTGTAGCAGATGTAAGAAGGAGATAGAAGATGAGCGAACAAGTATTTATTACGGTAGTTGAGCATGTGTTACAGTTACCAAGAAGACGAGTGAACAAGTATTTATTATGGTAGCTGGGCATGTGTTACCGCGATGAGAAGGGCTTGGAGCAGAAGCAAGCTTGGACAGCTTCCGTGAATGGGAATTCTTCAAAGACGCAGATGTTTGCTAACGTTACACAAAGGATCAGTTTAGTATTCATTAAATTTTTCGCTCTTGTCGTAGAGACCACACTTTTTTTTTTCTAGTTGATTTATTTGAAATCTGAAGACAGTTGAGTATTAGGCCCCGACAAGCCCCAAAACAGAGCATATTTTGGAAATGCCTGTGGGATAACACAAGCAGGCCCCTTCCTACTTCTTACAGTTATTTTCCAGGTATCTGGGTTTACAAGGACCTACCAGGAGTCCCCCTTGTCCTAACTGTGGGAAGGGTGGGAAAAGGACAAAAAGGAGAAAAAGAAGGCAACATGAATGAGACCTTAAAGAATTCAGGAATGACTGCATGGAAGTCTTACAGTTAGGCATGATAGCATTTACTTTGGAGAGACTGTACCCAAATCTAAAGTTGTGTAATGGTTGGTCCTGAATTTCCACATATACTGGCATAAGAAAAAAAAAGCACGTGAGATTGCAAGACTATAAAAACAAATGTGAATTTGTAGTTCAATGTTTTATTATTCATTGCCATGCAATGTTTTGAAGCCATAGGGAGGCTTTGTTTCACTATGCCCAGCCATTGTATCACAGGGAACCTGGTTGCCCATGTTGATTTCTCATAGTTTATACTTAGTAGTAGATTTAAAGATATAAAACTCAATAAGCAGTAAGTAAGTAAAGGCATAATTCAAAAAGATGAGGGGTTTTGGCACTGAGCATGCAACTGCAACATTTTGTAATTAGACAAGTAGTAAAGCAGCCAGCTGTGTCTACCTGTTTGTAGTGCAGGTGATTAAATAAGAAAACAAATGATCCATCCTGGTTTGATAAGCTGTTCATCTGTTGATGAAAATCCAGAAGTGGGAAAGAAAATAAACCAAAGAGGACAGATTGAGTCTTCACTGCAACATAAGATTATTTTAAATTGTAAACTGCATGGTGAGCTTTTGCAGTAGCTGCAGGGACTTTCTCATTTGCTATTGTCTCTTGCTTGAATGTTCACTACTGTGCTTGGATTGCTTTAATTCCCCTCCCCCACTTAATTCATTCTGTCCTATCTGTGATCCCAAGAATGAGAGTTTCACTTTGTTTCCACATTCTTTGAGTCACAATTATTTTTTGAAAGTGATGCAGACTTCTAATGTAGGGCTTAGAGACCACCCATAATTCAAGTAGTATTCTTGTAATGGCCACACGCTGAATTGCAAAAGCAGCCATTAAAATAAGGTGCAGTATACTGTATGGTTTCTATACTTGCTCTTATTTTCTTACAGCAGAAGCTGCTGCTTGATAGGGATTAGAGAACTGAAATGTACTGGCATCTTTTGCAAGCAAGAAAATCAAAAACTGCAGTCACACATCTCCTGAAGTAGCTGTGGTACTTAAAAAAGATCTTACCTTCTCAGTTAAGATGAAGTGAAAACTAATCTGTAGCACTCTGCACTGACTGGCCAAAGCATACTTCATTTTATTAGTTGTGTCACGTTGTTGTACCCCCTTTCCTGCATGCACATTCAAAATCCTCAATACTTTTCTGTATTTTTCCCTGCAAAATATAGGGCCCTACATAGTTCTGGGGTTTCAGATTTTTTTCAGTTTCAATTTAAAAAAATAAAACAAAAAAAACCCCCCACAAGCACAACTCTCCCTCCCAAAACCTCAAAACTTCACATAATGAATGTTTTTCCATTCATGGAACTTGCAGAGCTTATTACTGTTTCCCCGTTTTTAAAGAGGTGGGGTTACAAGAGTTACCCAAAGTGTTCGCTTTGGATGGAGGCTCAGTGCTTTTCTCACAATTGAGCTTTACTCATATAATCACAGATTTTTGAGGCAGTGTTAAACTGGATTTCTTAAGGTAACAGAAACCTCTTTGTTTGAAACCTTCAAATTCTAGAAATACCAAAAGCCCAATTGCAGTTTAGAAAAAAGAGAAATAAGAAACATCTGGTAAGTTAGGATACTGTCTGTACTGGCACAAAGATGCTTTAATGAAAAGCCATTTTTTTTCCAAGTCTGTTCTTGCAAATAATATTATTTCAACAGTCTGCTGGCTGCAGAGTGCGTTATGGAAATGAGAACATGTTGCAAAGCATTTTGATGCACAGAACAGCTATGCTTTGGAAATAGTTCTCTGTTGGCTTGTTGCATGAGAGACAAGTGAGGTTGGCTTGTAATTGTGGCAGGTTTGTACATCTTTCATGGGCATATTTGAGCTAGCAGTTGGTAGCAGAACCAAGTGCAGTGTAAAAGTTTAGTTCCTTATGAGTTAAAACAGTCACTGTACTCTGTTGTAATTGCTTCTTCAGTGTTGGAAAAAGTCATTGGGTTATAATGGGATCATCCTCTCTGGTTTGTCAGCCAGTCTTTCATATTCCTGTTAGGTATAGGCTGTGTCCTGCAAGAAAACAGCCATTACCTCCATGTATGAAAAGTGTACCCCAAACCCTAACCTTGCTAGGCTTATTGATATGGATTGGGCTGAATGCCCCATTGCTTAGGGGCAATTTGTTCTGGGCAAGTAGCCAAAAGTCCTGGCACAGGGTGATTCCCCAGCCCACAAAATGGGGCATGTAGTGGTTGTAGCAGTGCAAGCAAGGTAAGCTCATGCCAGCCACAATCTGAGCACTTACATTCAGAATAGAAACTCTTGTGCTTTTCTAGTGTGCAAGCTCTGCACATCCCAGCAAAAATAATCCTAGTACTCTTCTCACAAAAATAGTGACCTCTCTATTTTAGCAGCAGCTAAAATGATTTTGAGATGTGACAGCTAATACCACCATTTTGGAAAAAATGCATTGCAGAAAAATTACCATGAATGTACTCTCACTTTCTTCTCCTGCCTTTAGGTATAGCCTTGGCATTTTTACTCTTTCCTTTCTTTTCCCCATAGTCAAACTCTGATGTGGTTTGGTGCTGAATAGGAGGTGCTGATTTATCTTAGTGTCAAACTAGCAACTCTTCAGTGAGCTGTAAAGTTGATCTTTGCCCCAGTGCAAAATGGCTCTGCTGGCACCAGATGTCAGTGTTGGTCTGTGCTAACAAGCTTGGAAGGGCACATCTGTGTGTCCCCCGCTGCACAAAAGGCTAAGCAAGTGCTTCAGCAACTCAAAATGGTGACAACCTGCTGATGAGCTGACGTCGCCTCCAACTGAACTGGAGATGAAAAGTGCTATCGAAACGCAATCATTACAATAAATTTATGAACAGACTCGGATTAGAAAGTGATATCTGGCCTTATAGAAGGCTGGAAGCACAAAAAGAAACTGGGATGTGTTCTATGCTCTTCCAAATGTGATTATCCCCACTCTCTTACAGGGTTCCACTTAATTCGCTGTTTTGATTCCAGTAACTAAATAAGTTGAAATGCATACTAATTTTTTTCCTACAAAGCTCTAGATTTATTTAGATCAAATAAAAAAGCCATCTTAATAAACTGTAATTACTGTTTATTTTTAATCTACCATGTAAAAATATTGTAGGATAAAGCAAGTGTGTTATACAAAGACTTCATGTGTTTCCACATGCCTGTAATAGTCTTTAATGTAAACGCTCCTTCTAAATAGACATTGCACTCAGACTACTGTTACCATTGTATACTTCTTGCCCCTGGAACAATTGCAAACCTTCTCAATGTTATTCAATATAGGGTTTATGGTTTCAGTAGATTAGCTTCCAACAGACACTTGATGCTCATAAGGGACACCTGGACAGTTGATTGGGGTTGTCATGATCTAAACAAACCACCGATGAAAAGCTTTTTTGCCATACAAAAGACAGATTACTTAATATTTGAAATTTTTTTAGATGTTGGGAAAACATAGCATTACAATTTTTTGCTAAAATTGCAACATTTCATTGTTTGAAACTGTGCAAATGAAGCAATTTAACCATTTAGGAGGAGTTTTAAGAAAAAAAAAGCAGCTGACTAGCTATGACTAACTATTAGACAACCTTTTTATGTACAGCAAACAGGAGAGAGAGGTGTTTCAGTTTATATCATCTGAAGTCTTCCTGACTGGTTATTGTTTGTTTTGTTGAAAATGATGGGCCCTGCTTAGGTGTTTGTGCCCAGTGACTAGCATGCCAGGTAGCCATCAGCACAAATTACAGTAGCCTGGGGACTTATCAACTGCTTAATTCCAGAGACCACTTCAGCTCTTCAGGATTGCTTGGTGTTCTCTGCTGAGTCATGTGGTGCTCTGTGTCCTATCTTAGTATGTCTTTATAAGTCTTCAGCATAGATAAGTAGATGCAAGGAGATGACATATGCCAAAAATAATTTTCTCTTTCATTTTACATGTTTTTCACTATTTCCATACTTCCGTCCTTCTGAATAGGACTTTAAATATCTTCATAATTCTAAGATCTTTCATCACTTATCTACAACAAAATATTATAGTTAAAGACCAAGTTGTTCTAGTAATATGTGTTTGTCTCTCAAGAGTCTATCCAGCTTTGTTTTTGAAAAATTACCTATGAGAAGCAAGCTGAATAACACTGCTGTAGAAGGACAACAGTGGGTTGGTTGGCTGTTGTTGGCTTTTTTTCCAAAACATAAAAAATATTTGATACCACTTTAATCTTCCTTTTTGATTAAAATACTTTTTTTATAAAATACTTGCTTAAAAAGTAACTTGGCACATTGTGTCAACAAAAGAACAGCCATTTCACTAAGACTGCACATCTTCAGTTAATGTTCCATCCCTGGAAGCATTCAAGCTCAGGCTGGATGGGGCTCTGAGCAACCTGATCTAGTTGAATATGTCCTTGCTCATTGCAGTGGGGTTAGACTAGATGACCTTTAAGGGTCCCTTCCAACCCGAACTGTTCTATGATTCTATGAAAGCAAACTGTTGTAATATAGCCAGTTCTATATATTTTACCTACAGCTTCTGTAACTATACTAGAAGTGCAACCTGTGGAAATCTTCAGGGATTTTACAGTTATGCTGTGCTGATTGCTTACAGGCAAATAATTTTTGCTAGACATTAATTACAAAAAGCAGACTGAAATAATTGTATTAGCTTTACTGAGATGCCTTATAACTTAAAGAAATAAATTTTCATTACTGTAAGTTAATAATAGTCCATGATGCAATGAATAATAAAAATGATGCAAGCTTAACCTGTTGAAGTGGGGAGTGAGGGGGAGAAGGAGTTTGAATAAAGTAGGAAGGGTCATGTTTTGAGGACAGTGACCAAAACTGATTTCTGAGTGAGATTCTGTGTTTTGCCTTTGGGAGGATTGTAGAGAATTCTTGGCTTGTTGCGATCCATGGACTGAAAGAGCTTTTGGCATAACTTTGTCAGGGAAATGTTACTCTGTGAAGCTAATGCTGGCTAGCACTACTTTTAATGTCCAGGGTGATGCGAGTCCTGGTGCCAGCATGTTCTGCCTGCACTGCTGTTAAAGGGATGGCCTTCATGCATAATAGTATGTCAGAATTCAGGGTTAGGGATGCTATTCCTTAGCTAGGACCCTCAGTTTTGAGGGAAGTATACAAGCTGGCTTGGAGTCATTATAGCTAACCTAAGCAAAGCCTATCTGCAATTGGAATTGCATTCTAGAGGTTCCTGTTTGTCTCTGATCATAGAGGAGCATATAACAAGCAAGATCTTGGGTTATATACATACGTCATTTAAATGCTTAAAATTAAGTGTGGTCAAAGGTATCTTGGTGTTTAATAGCTCTTAATGATTTTTTTTCTATAATAAATTTGTAAACTTGCATTTTGAAATCACATATGCTTTTGACCCTTGTGGCATCCTGCAGAAATGCCTTCCACAGCTTAATAATCTGCTGCGTGTAAAGGTCTCTCTTTTGTTTTGCACATGCCCCTTAATGATTTACTTTCCCCTAATTCTCATATTCTAAAGTACGACAACTAGTTCCTCTCTGTCTGCACTGTAGTATCGCTGTCTGTTTTTCTTTTTCAGATTTCTGTCATAGTCCTTCCTTCATTATCTCTTTTCAAGCAAAAAGTCTCTGTATTTGTTTCTCAGATGGGGGCTGTTCTGCACCTCTGGTAATGCTCCCCAGGTTCTATTACTTTGCAGAAAAATATGTTGTTTTCTACTTCTCCCTAAGTCTTCTTAATATTCTGTCTTTTTAACCTTACCAAACAACTGATATTTTTTCATAGAACTATGCGTTATAACCCCAAAGTCTCTTTTCTGAATGGAAGTAACTGGTTTAGGTCTATCATCATTATATATACAGGTCACACTTGAAGTAGCACTGAACGCTGCTCTCTAGATCCAAGCCTGCTTACTTCTGAGATATATTACAGAGAGGTCTGGATATAATTTTGTTTTGTACATTTCAGAAATCTTGGTACAAGTATTATGTGTATACACTAACTTAAAAGATAGTAACCATGCTATCCATAACTGGTTTTGCGCAGAGGGAATTACTTCTAGTCACTCTAATTTTATGTTCATAGGCCCTTTGCAACAAGGAAAATGCTTTTTTACTTACATATGCCAGTGCTCAGTTATAATAGTAACAACAAAACATAAACTGCCTCAGAGGTGCTGTAATTGCTCCCCCAATTTTTGTCTTACCTATGATTCATCTCCAAGCATATGGCAACATCATAGTTAAAACTTTGAAACATTATTTAGTGTTTTGCCTTTATTCCGAAAGTGTTATTAAGAGGAAAATAGTATAAGGATGAGAAAATCCCAACACACACCTTAATCAGTCTCTCTAAATGACAGCTATTCAGTAAGTAGAGTGGCTGTAGTTTGAGGGAGGGTGGGAAGTAGATGTTTAAAATATTTTACAAACTACCAGTATTTTCCCTCCCTTGCTCCCCCCATCTATCTTCCATTAAACTGAAATTATATTAATTGATCCCTGGTGTGAAACTATTTATATTCATAAATGGAAGTTGGATTAGGTCCTCAGAGGAGGGGGGATGTGAAGAAAAGCAAAGCAGTAACTAATTTAGTAGTACTGAAAAAAAAATCTCTTTGGAAAGAGAGAATATCAAGAGAGAAAGAAAAGGAACATTGATTTAATTGAAAAGAATGCTAAACTAATGTTTATATTAGAATAAATTACTGGAAAAACCTAAGAGAAAGTATGAAAGTATCAAAATACATTAGACCACAAAGTGAAAATAGATTAAATTTTAAGAGGACATAGAAGGGAACCTGAAACTTCCTGTTATTCTCCTATGTTAGACTTGTAATAGAAATAAGAAAGTGATCTTAGTAAGAAATGTATTTCTTTGTCATCTCTGACTCTTTTTCTCATATTACCTTGGAAAGCCATGATAATGCACAATAAAGCTAAGAGCTCCATATGCCCTATCATACATGCTTTGCTAGTTTGTATTTTTTTGAAGAAATTCTAATCCATATTATCTGTGATATACATTATAGTGTAAAATTTTATGAAAAAGTTGCTTTTCCCGTAGTTGAAAAGAGAGGGAACTCCACTCTCCCCACTAAGGAATACTCAGACTCTAGAAAATAAAGAAGTATTAGGTGCTATTTGATACTGACATCATGACTAACAGAACACTTGGATTTTTTATTTTTTTGGTAAGTTTATGTGATTATTTATATCAGCTCTTTTATATTTGGTTTGTAGAAGTGGGAATTCCAGCAAACTTTAGCTTTTTGGCAAGTAACAAGATTTTCTACCTTTTTGGGGGGGGAAGGTAGGGTAGAAAAAAACAACCTTCACAAAAATAAAAAGGAAGACAAGTGTATATCATGCTGTGGACATAGTTACGTACATTTTGCAGACTCAAATCAATGACAGTGCAATTTGTCTTGCATCCAAAAGCCTGCTCTTCTGCAAGCAAAGTACAAAGTGTTTTACCATAAAGATTTCTTCTGGATGTTTGCCTCCAAATTAATCCTACTTGTACTCAATTTCACAGAACTAATTTAATTCATTTCTAATCAGTGAAGACATTTTCTCTGACACTCCCTTTTTCAAATGAGTTTCTAGGTTGGAATATGCATTCTATGAATAAGAGAGTGTCTAGGTATTTGTATTGTCCATTTAGAAGTTATATTTCATACACTTTCATAAACTATTCTTGTGTCAAGAAAGTGATGACTTTGATAATTGTATGAAGCAATTAAGATTACAACATTAAGACTTAGTAAACGGAATTCTGACAAAGTTGTTACAGATGTGCGAAGAGAATATACTAGAAACTTGCAACCTTAGTGTGCAATGCCATGATAACTTTGATGCTTTGATACACAGTAACATCTTAGAACTCTTTTTTTCCCCTAAAAATGTACTTTGGCTGGTACTTCCAAGTCCTTCCACGAAATAAAATTAAGTCTTCACTTGTTTAAGTATATTCTGACAGCAGTAACATAAAATATGTTAAAGCTGTAATAACTTGGTTAAAAAATGGAAATACTGGTCCATTTTAGAAATACGTAGAAGCCAAAAAGTAGCCACAGCATGTATTACAGCCTATTATCCTTGAAGAATTACAACCTGTTAGTGTATTTCTAGCTGTGTAGTAAGACTGCAGATTAAATACTCCATTTACTCAAGATTTCCTGCTTGGTGGTAGTAAGACCAACTGATGTTATGGGAATGGTATTTTAATAATGCTTTGAGAGATGAGGTAATACTTTGATCACTGAAAGGAATTGTCTTTCTGTAAGGATTTTTGTCTCGATTTACTAAAAAACCTGAAGAACTCTCATTTGTGTGGGGTTTTTTTTGTGTGTGTACTTTTTCCAGGGGAAAAAAAGTGCAGTGCACAATTTATTTTGTCATCCTCTAATTCAATGGCACTGATCCAAATCCTACTGAAGTTTAAGAACTTTCTCGCTATTTCTATACATTTTTGCATCAGGTTAAAAAAAAAGTCCTTGTGGCTTCCATGCAAGTGAACAACTTATCTCTCAGATCATAAATCTCATCACCAGTGGAAGTCAGACAGGAGAATGTCCCTTTATAGGCATTGTGCTGTTGTCTAGGACTTTCACACACACTCTTCTTGTGTGCAAGTCATGACTGAGCAGGACTCAGCTTTCCAAAGGTAAGGACTAATGACTCTCTTGTTCCCCATTTTTTCCTCAGGGAGCAGACAGAGTTCTTCCTCCTTCCCCAGGGTTGCCCAGCATGGTGTCCTTCTAAGAAGGCAAGAATGAGAAGGATGTTTAGGACACTTCTTTCGTACATTTCCACCTTCAATAAGTTTTGTGCTTTATTTTCCTTGTACTGGATTTACTCCAAATTTTTCATCATGATTAGAGTTCTACTTAAGTCTTACATCTGTTAAATGAATCTATTTGTGTGCAGCAGACTGCTACAATGATTAATATTTCCCATCTTGATGTGGACAGTTGATGCAAACCACAGGATAATATTTTCAAAACTGCACATTTTAAATATTAGTCATCTTTTCTAGACAAAAATGAAGGGCCATGTCTACACTCAAAATGAGGTTACTTAAAAAAGCAGACAGAAAATAGCACGTAAAAGTTCACAGCATTTTCAGAGCACGCATCACTATATGTAGCTCTAAAAGATTCCAGGGTGTGGGTTTTTTCTTTTCTGGAAGAAAAGACAGATGTTTGGACTCCAGCATTACTCACGGCACTAGTCATGTTTTCCAGGTTGGCTTCCTAGATGAACTGTGCCTTCCAGTCTATTATATCTCTGGGGGTCCTCTTCTACTACATCAACATCTGGCATAGTGATCCTGTACAGTTTTGTGATTATTTTCCCCATTTAAAATACATACACCATTAAAAACATTAAAAGGTGGTGACGTGTTATCATACAAACGAAAAATGGCTGTGGCTGAAAAATGCTACCTCTACTTTAATGGATAAATATGAATTTTAGTCATGGGAGGTTAGAGAGCCTCATCATAACTCATCTTTGACTTTAGGTTTTTTTCTTACATCTGAGTCAGAAACTTCATCAAACAATAATCAGTGATAAGACAGGCACCTGAATCAAGCACTGAGCTAGGAGTCTGTGAAGCAATGTAAGCACCAAGAAACTTCTCAGTCTTGGTGACCTTTAGTATGGCTACTGTGGCCCAGCCCTCCATTCAGCAACACCTAAACAATGTTACTGAGATCAGAAGGGTTTCAAAGAAGTAACTGAAAGCGAGTCATGGTTCTTGTTCTTTCTACTTACAGATAATAATACAGGTAAATAACCCATAAGTGCATAAAACTGAGTTTTGAGCATGTAAATAATGCCCATGATGAATTTTGAGCAGACAAAAGTGTGACAAAATCAGCTGACAGAAGGTGACTTGATAGAGTTACAGACTTAATCACTTTTGATCTGGACTTCTGTGTGTCATTAGCTTGTAACACCCAAATTACAGGGCTTTTTTTCTTCAGCCTTAGATCACTCATAAATCAAAAAAGATTGAGGTTCTGTATTTCTGTTGCCTTTCTCCATTCCTCATTTAAAGCTGTATTTCTTACATAATTTAAATTTATATGGGACCAGTGCTTTTTAATGTCATGTAAGGTAATTTCTACTAGTTCTAACCAGTTGATGTCAGAGTTTCTTGAATGTGCAGTTCCATGTGCTACAGGTATAATTAGTAGAGCTGCCAGAGCTATATCTCCCTATTATTAAAGTGGCTGGTTTGCATACACAATCATCTTGCAAGAACTCAAAGACCAAGAGTTCTGCATGACTTACTCAGAAATAGGCTGAATTCGGTGACTTCTAGGGATACTGGTAACAAAAACATGCCTCTGCCAGGCAGATTAAATGCTCCTATTTTAAATTATGGAAGAGGAAAGTGGTACCTAGCCAAGGTTTTGTGTTTTAGTTGAATTACATCTTAGCATATTGTATAATTAATTAATTATTAGAGCCAGGGTTTTTTAATTGGTTAATTTTAAATTAATAATATATTAAATAGAATTATAAATTTTTGCTTTCCTTCAGGCTGATCCATTAACCTAAAGCAGAAAGGCTGGTTTATAATGTCATCAAATTTTATATTCTACATTTTTCATTTCATCAAGTAGTCCTACAGGTCTGTCTCTCACTCGTTAGAAATCCTAATTAATCATAGGGATGTCCAAAGCTACCTTCAAACATTCAGTCATAAACCATGAGTCCCAAACACTAAATCTGGATCTTTTCTTTGATAAGAATGCATAGGAATACATCAATTAATAAACACATTTAGTACTCACAGACTCTCATACCAGTTATGCTATCATGTCTTTCTTCCCTATCAGTTCTTGCATTCTCAAAGGTTTCTGTGTACAGCATTGACTTACTACTGTAGCCACTAATGTTTGCCAGAATTTCTTAACTGTAGTCATCTTTGTAGCTGCAATCATGGCAAAGTCTCTTGTCTTGTGCTCCCCTGAGAGTGCCTCTTATTGGGATTCTTGGAAAATAAATCAGTGACTGTTTCAGCCCACGTTCTAGCGAGTGGACGACCTCTGTATCCCTTTGGATAGCTCTGTGGTGACTCACAAGTCTTGTCCAATCCTGGCTTTCTTAACATTTTTCCATTCACTTTAGTTGCAGAACAGTGATTTTTTCTGCAGTTCAGCTGTAAGAACATAAGGAAATTCTATTTAGCATAACTTCAGTTAGTTGACTAAATCTGTGCTTCTTACTGGGTTCTTCAAGTGGCAGTTAATTTTATTTCCCCTGTTATGAATTTCTCTTTGTCAAGTTAGTCCTCTGAGCAGCTAGCAGACAGAGTGAGGTATCTTCTGGATATTTTTTATAAAGTGATTTATCTTTTTAATCAAGGAGGACTAAAACTTTAGGAATTTAAATCTGAGAAAGGTAAAGGAAAGTATGGGAACTTGAATCGTGGTATTGACTTTCTTCCTCCTCTGTATGAGTGGATGCGTGGGGCTGTTTGTGGAAATGTACTGATATAAATAGCACTGAGCCTTTAATTTTTACAATTTTGTTCTGCTGGGATCGTAAAAGAATAAGCTTTCTTGTGGTGGACAAAGTACCATTGCAATTTTTTTTTTATCTCAAAGATATCTCCAAATATTCCCCCCTCCCCCCGCCCCCCATCTTCCCTATAGTAGTCAGCTCTGACCCAGAGATACTAATCTGGCTGCTGTGGTACTGTGGGATTATACAGTGTAACAAATAATAGCCATAGGGATAAAATGGAAGCTTGCTTCCTTACTTTGCATTAAAACTCATTGAACGTGTCAGTTATTGCTGGTAACAGTAATTTTACAATGTGGACATGTCCAGCAAGGACTTCATTAGACGGACCTTTTCTTTACACGTAATCCTCTAAGGGCTTGATAAAGCTTTGGATGTTTGGTTTTTTTTTTCTATTAAAGTTTTTAGAAATAGAGGCTCTTGCAGAACAACACCTGAAGCTTGTGAATCAGGGGTGTGACACACACAAACACCAGCAAAGAAACCCCAAAGTTGAATTCACTGTGCCTCTGGGGCTGGTAAATCAGTCAGTATTTTCAAAGAACACTAAGGAATCAGTGGTAAAACCTGTATATAATCAGTAACTAATAACAATTTTTTTGGATATGCCAACATTGACCAATCTTTGAAATTGTGATCTAAAAAACCTCTTTTGTTTGAGCTTCTATATGCAGGCCTGTGTGGCGTTGCTGAACTGCATTTATCTAACATAAATAATTTTACAAGTGGAATATTCTGGATCAAATTGACATACCTGTTTATATAAAATTTTGTAAGTTATAAAGATATAATTGGACATTTTATATGAACGGTGTCTAAGAATGGTTGTGTTTTATTCTGAAAGCAGTAAAGCTTGCACAAGTTGTTTGCATTAGCCTTTGAAGTCTGTTTTCTTAACATCTTGAATTCTGCTGTGGCTTCTTGGCTTTGTGACAAAGATGCTATCGTGAATGATAAAAGAGTGGTAGCAACTACACTTGAGCCCAGCTGCTTTAGTGAATTCAGGTTTTGCTACATGGTCCTTAAGGCTTCCACAGAAACTATAATTTAAAATTAGTAAGAATGAAGTAGCCTCTTTTGAAACATCACTCAAGGTAATATAATGCTCACAACTTCTGCTTGCTAGAAAGTTTGTAGTGTTGGACTTGTATGAATTAGTTCTGTATTTCTATATAGAACAGAAAAGTCCAAACTTTATGCTCATAAATTTTGAATTCATGTTCTTTTATTCCCTCTCTCCCCCATCGGAATTCCAACAGGCACTTAAAGCATTGCAGTAAGTCACTGTGGGATTGATGTTTTTCCATGCTGCACAGATGTGTGGGGTTTTTCTTAGCTGTGATTCTCATCAGGTAGTTTGGACTCTTTACTAAGTTATGTAGCAGAGGAGAAAAGGGAAGAGGCTTGTGAAAAGGAAGAAATCTGAGTTTAAGACCAAGCAATAAATGGGAAAGGAGAAGAGCAACTTTGTTATCTTTTTAAAAAATGTATTTTTTCACATAAGCATTTCTCTCACATTTGTTAGGCCATAAGCATGGTTTTTGCATTCTCTAATGTAGTATTTTATGGAAAAGTCCTGTAAAATATGGAACAAATTAAGTTTGGTTTTGAGAAATTTTATTCTAAAAAGTTATGGTTTTTTGGAAATAGTTGACTGTTATTTCTAAAGCATTTCTGAATTCCACTGTGGTTTATGAGGAAGATTTTCACAGCTGTATAGTGAGGTATTCCCATTCAAATTCAACTGTAGTTGAACACTGAATCCCTATTCTTTGAAAACTTCCCAGAGTACCTCTGAGTATTGGGAAAGGGCTGCATGGCTCTCTGCGTGCTTGTGCAATGACTGCTGCATTAGGAATGCAGCTTTTTTTGTGGCTTCTAAAAGCATTAGGCATGAAAATGCGTAATAAAATGTGGTGAAGGATCTAAAACTATTTAGAGAATTACACTGATGAAAAAATATGAAAGAACTTGTAAGGAGGGGTATAGTCAAAAAAACCCACCAACAGCAAAAAAACTCCAAACCACCTGAAATGCTGACATCATTGTTCTATAGTTTTAATAAAAAAATAAATACATCCCCCTCACCCCCTCCCCCAAACTGAAGTTCTATAGTGTTGTAAAACCATGTTATCCTTTTCTGAACGTGCAGCCAAAAGCTCACAGTAGCCAAATCTTGCATTCCCCCATGCCAGACCTTTAATAAACTTACAAGCAAACAAAATACAGTTCCTAAAAGTCTGAGGTACAATTGCTCTTTTTAGATTAAGTTAACAAACTAACAATTTTGCCTGTATTTAGGGTTCCAGTTTCAGTGGGTCAAACCATAAACAATGTATTTCTCTGAACATCCCTGGAAAAGTGAAATTTAATAGGTGTTTTAAAATATATTTTTTGGGGTGGATAAATTTAATAAATTCTCCACCCCTGTAGGATGAGAAGATTGCATACTGCAAAACTAGAAATGTGGAGACCACAAAGGGGAATGCAGTGGCAAACAGGGTGCCAAATCCCAAAGGAGCAGTGCTTGCCCCACTCCTCTTCTTGACAGGGGTATGGGAACTATTGTAGCCTTGTAATGCTTGTCCACTTACTGTGTGAAATTTGCTGACAACTAACTTTATAGCCATCAGAAGAAAAAGCTTAAAAAGGCACTTGTAAATTACTGTAGTTCCCTGCTTATTACTAGGTATTAGCAATCTAACTCTCCGAGTTAAACTGTAAATTATGTGCCTTCATTGTAACACATTGAAAACCCATATGGGTAGTGGTCTCAGTTTTTTTCAGATGCCTGGCACTTTGCCCAAGCTCATGTTTCCATATATCCTCTGGAGATGAGTAAAAGGTCACCTTTCCCTCGGTCTACAGAAAGCCACATGGAGCATCGCTTTGGTATGCTAGACAAAGACCTATCTATGTATTATGTAGTGGAAACTATATGGAAGGAAATTAATACTGTGGGTATAACTCCCCTTCTGCCGGGTTTCAGCAGTAGTTCCAAGTTATTGCTGTGCAGAAATGCCGTATGTTTCTGCTTTGCGGTAGCACCAGCTGGAGTTCTTAGGGGCTGGTGGAGGGGAAACTTCAAGGCTCCCATGCAGATCTGGAGTACTGCTTCGTAAAAACAGTAGGAAAATTCAGTCATCTCAGACCAAGTAAAACGGTAATGGAGGAACCGTAACAAGAACAACAAAAACATTTGCAACATCTGCCTGCCTGGTCCTCTCTTGGTACCCTTCACTTGCCCTTCTGAGCACCTGGTAGCAGTCACTGCTTTTTGGTTTTGTTCAGTTTGTGCAACAGCTGCACTGCTACTCACATTCTGATTAGCTCACTGAGAAAAAAATAACCAGAAAGCAACCACCAGAAGTTAAGATGCACATGTCCAACAGACAGTAAGAGTGGAGTGTAAAAGCGAGGACTGGAGAAGACTTTCAGAATTCCCATCCTGACCTCCTTAATGCTTTATCTGAACTTGTATCTGAATTTTCCTCCAGCAGTTTGGGCAACAGTTGGCTTACGAGACATGCAGTTCTCATCTAAAGCTGCACTGAAGTAATGAACGTGCAGGATAGGATTTGCTTTTGTGATGGAATTATAAAAATAGCACTGTCTGGAAGCAATTTGAAGAGTCCCTGCAACATATACTGTACACTATAAAGGCTTTTGGATTTGGAAAGTATTTTCTCCTCCATCAGGCTTAACCCTTTGGTGACTGTAGATGTGTAGCAGTTGATATGTTATATACAGTGATGTTATCTAACAGTTAGCTGTCAAGAAGGACATAAGGTTAAGAAATGATAAAGTCAGAGATACTAGTGTTCCAAGGATGTGAGGATAAATTATAGATCTAAGTAGCGTTCTGCAGATTAAAAGTCCTAAATGTATTTTTTTCTAAATATTATATAAATATATAGTGTATTTATGTATATGGATAGAATTGAAATACATATGTGCTTCATGCTTTAGATACATTTTTTTGTGAATATTAACTGGATTTGAAGTCTAGAAAATATTTGTATTCAAACTATTGGCAAACACTGTTCCAAGAGAAAACTTTCTTTACCAAAAGCTTTTATGTAAGTTGAAAATGTCTTGCTGTTTATATATAACCACATGCACAAAAGTGACATTACAGGACAGTTGTTTTGGAAAAAGAAGTGTGACCTGGAAAAGATTGCCACAGTTTGTGAAAAAGTATTTTCTACTTTGTAGATGCAAAATATTTTGCTTTATTTTTTCCTTCCTTTGCATTGGGACAGAAATGATATATCTCATAGTGATATATTTCTTCAGCTCCGGGGATTGTACAGAATTTTTAGAGCATAGGAAAGGCCACGTTACAGAATTTGTGAGCAGTTTGTGGCCAGCTCTAGCTGCAAACTTCCATCTGTGCCCTGGGATGTCACTTCTTGTAACAGGACTAAAAGGACTAAATGCTTTCTTTAAAGCTTTGGTTTGTAAATGGCATTTTTAATACCAGCAAAAGATGTCTCTTGCTTGGGGTAGCTGATAAGATTATTATTCTTAGGTATGTGTTGTCTGACCTGCTCCTGAATTGAATTTAAATCCATTGCAATTTCCTTCATAGCTTTTAAAGAAAAGTAAACTGTTTGCATTGCCTTAAAATGCTCCATGTTTTCTGTGCCACTTGAGGAGATGACTGGTGAAGATTTCAGCTGTCCTTGCAGTGGGGACAGCCAAGCAGCTAGGCCTACCGCCTCAGCAGTTCATAGAAACATAGAATCATAGAATGTTTCAGGTTGGAAGGGACCTTTAGAGGCCATCTAGCCCAACCCCCCTGCAGTGAGCAGGGACACCACTAACTAGATCAGGTTGCTCAGAGCCCCGTCCAACCTGGCCTTGAATGTTCCCAGGGATGGGGCCTCCACCACCTCTCTGGGCAACCCGTTCCAGTGTTTCACTACCCTCATTGTAAAGAATTTCTTCCTTATATCCAGTCTAAACCTACCCTGCTTCAGTTTAAAACCATTACCCCTTGTCCTTTCACAGCTGGCCCTGCTAAAAAGATTGTCCCCATCTTTCCTATAGGCCCCCTTTAGGTACTGAAAGGCCGTAATCAGGTCTCCCCGCAGCCTTCTCTTCTCCAGGCTGAATAACCCCAACTCTCTCAGCCTGTCCTCACAGGAGAGGTGCTCCAGCCCTCGGATCATTTTAGTAGCCCTCCTCTGGACCCGCTCCAACTGTTCCATGTCCTTCTTGTGTTGAGGGCTCCAGAGCTGGATGCAATTCTGCAGGTGAGGTCTCACCAGAGCAGAGTAGAGGGGCAGAAGTTATCCCCAGCCAAATAATTTGTCCTTGCGACTGCCTATTTCTCCTTTCAGGTATATCTTGGATTTTAATGTCCAACATTTGCTATTCCTTTTTCCTTATCCCTGTATTCAAGTCATGAATTGCAGTGCCACTTCACTGAGAAAAAGAATGACAGGCGTCCCAATAAATTCAAGGCGGCTGAGGAAGGCAGAGTGTTCCTGCGGGGCTGGTGTGGGGAAGTGGAGCTGCAGATGGTGCAAATGCTCTGGGCACAGAGAAGTTTATTACACTTCTGAATAATCTACTTTGAGGAGGAAATCTTTCTCCATTGAGATGTTGGTTGCCTACATGATCGGATAGATTGTCTTCAGCTGAAAAGTAGAAGGCAGAAAACCACTGTTTATGATAACAGAGAAAGTTAGAGGGTTTCAGGTTTTATGGGCAGGAAAACATTCTGGAGGAATGTATTTTAACTTATTTTACGGCCTCTGCTTAGCAGCTAAGGGAGAAAGTGGGTGCTTTCTCCAAACTAACACCCACTCATGGCATGCCTTTTGTTGCAATCTGAGGAGCTCATGAAATAACCATTTACTCTGTAGCAATTTTCCATGTGAACTGAAAGAATAACTCAGCTTTATGATTACAGCTATTACTTTAATCCAGTTTCAAAGTTGAGTTCCAAGAAGGTCTGTGTTTAGTCTCCAATGAGTGAGAAACAAGTTCAGTAGTCTTACTGCAAACTCTCATCTTTTCCAAAGAATTTCTGTGTGAAGCAAAAGATGTGCCTGAGCAGTGCAGATGGCAGCTACACTTTGACTACAACAGGAATTTGCAGAGAAGGGCTCTGTGCTCATGAATCAGGCTGAACATCCCTTCACATGCCCATGAAAAAGCAGGATAACAGAAAGAAGCAATGTCCCCTGGGTCTGTGCTACCTGCTTAGAGATACATGTGTGTAACCCTACAGGAGCAAAGCCTAAGGAGTGAACTTCAAAGTGCTTTCCTTTCATGAAATGTGTCCTATTGTACATACTAACTACTCTTCTCTACTTACATACCACTAAAACACTGTGGTGGATGTTATTTAGTTGAGAAATTGTTTTTTGCCAGTATCAAAACATCACTTTTTGATATTTTTTCATGTTGGTTTATTTTACATTAGTTTATAAGTTTATCTGTTTAAGCATTTTAGAATTAAAATTATTTAGATGTTTAAAGAAGCATTTATTCTGTAGGATTTTCTTTATTTGAAGGCAGTAATGAGACTTGCCTATGTTTGTGAAAAGATTTTTAGATCGGAAAGATTGGAATTGCAACTGCATTTTGTCTTTATAGGTCTTGTACAAAATTGGTATATAAGTCTGTCATCTTAGACAGGTAGGAGTTTTACAAATACCTCCTTCAGGTACAAATAAGTCTGCAAAGAACAAAGAAGAGGAAAATCAGTTTCTAGTTGTTTAATATCCTTTAATAGCTTTAGTGTGTGATATGCAAGTTCTCCGTCTGCTTTTCAGAAGAGAAGGGTTGGTAACTGCAGTGGCCTGGCCAGATTCCAGCAGGGAACTCCAGAACTCCATCTGCCGAACTCCCTCCCACGGTTACAGACGGGTAACACTCTTGCCTAAATAAAGCATCCACCCACTACAGACACTCCCATACGCGTAAGTAGATGCAGTATTAAGAATTCTTTTTTTTTTTTTTTTTTTCTTCTCCTCATCTTTGAGCAGGTCTTTTCTTAGAACTTGATGGGGAATTGATTGTATACATACCTGAGGGATCATAAGTCAATGATATTATTTTGGCTTTGGAGAAAACTTTTACTCTCTGTCAAGTTCAATACTGAGGAGGAAATTGGCAGAGTTTTCTTTTGTAACAATGCCTAGAAGTATCAAGTGCAATGTGAAATATTTGACTTTTATGAGCTGGCAATGTCTGTGAGAGAAAGGGGAGAAGGCATGGCATCTAAGCCTGAGGGTACTGGAGGAGGAGGGAAGCTTCTCTCTCCATCCAAGAGTAGGATTTACGTTTTGCAGCAGACTTTGACTTTTGAAGACATGCTTTAAAGAAGCAGTCTTCATAATTTTACCTACATGAAATCTTTCTATTGCTTGTTCTCATGCAGAAACCAAGAGGTGTGTCTTTAGCAGGCTGTGCCTGAGCATCCTTTCCAGTGCTGGGTCTTTGCTTTGCTTCTTCTAAACTGGCTCCTTTGAACATGGGAAAATAAGAAAGAAGCTATACAACAGCACCCTAGGATTTTTTAATAATTTTCAGAAAGAACCCGAATGATAATGTTTTTCTCAGTAAATAGAGAGAAAGGGGCGTGCTGCTTCAGGCATCTGATCTGAAAGACATTTGCAGGAGGTTGTGTGAGCCAATGTTAGTCTGACATGATGAATATCCTGGGCCAACAGTTGCATTACCTTTTCGTTTTTGCTGTCTGGTACACAGAGCATAGAATTTAACCCCGTTTATCCTGAACATTTAGTGTTATGTATATGGAACATGCAGGCATTTTCTGATAACCAAATAAGAAACAAACATCTTTATTTGATGCTGAAAGTATGTTTAAGCTTACTGTTTAAATGCATGGTTCTGCTGTAATAGGAATCTAACAATGATAGAACCAACACCTCACTGCTGCTTCTACAGTCTTTGTCCAGAACTGAATATAAGTGAGTGGAAAAATAAAGTTCTTAATCTCTAATTTATAATATATTTTGTTTTCCTGTTTTTCTGAGGTTTAAGAAAGCAGTCACTCTTTAGAAGTCATGCTTGCAAACAGATTTCTTTGGCATATATGCTTCTAGTGCAGCTGTATCTTGACATTCTCGTCTGTTGTGAAATTGGGTAAGAAATAGCTGATGGTGATTTAATATTCCCTTCATAATGAAATAGTTATTCTGAATGTATTTTTGTACCCTAACCCCAGATTTATGTTTTAAATTGTTGCTAGACTCCTGCAGAAAGCTATAATGTATAAACTTCTGCCAGTTGTCAGGGAAAATGGAGACTAGTTTGAAATCTGGGCATCTCAGATCCAAGCAGGACTTTTGACTTTCACAGTGATAGGATTTCACCCTTGGATTATGCTGGGAGTTCCCACTCAAGAGATGCCTGAAAGCTTCAGCAATTTCTTTTTTTCTCTTGGGAAATAAGAAGTAATTTCAGGCTTATGTCAGAATCTATTTGAGTGGGTATGGAAGCAGGCAAGTTCCAAAATCACTTTAAATTAAAAATCAGGCCAATGCTAGTTTATGTTCCCTGTAAGCTGCCCACGCTTCTCAGTATCCAAATATAGCTTTGAAATATGTGGCCGCAAGGAAGGATTAGTACCATCTTATGATAAATATGATTAAATAGAATAATCTATTTGAAGTTCCTCTGGAATTTGCCACTCCTATATTTGTACACCTTTAGCTACTCCTGGAGGAAAGTGAATAAAAGGAATTTTCCTGAGATTTGTATTTGCAAGCTTCTTTTCTAAGAACAAAAGACTCTCTAATTTATTCAGAAGAAGAGAATCTATGCTCTTTTCTGTATTTTATCATATTGCTGATAAAAAAAATATTGTGGCATTTCATCAACAAGCCTGGAGAAACTGTCAGTCTTGTAATGCAGTAGAAGATCAACTGATTGGGTGAATGCTTTATATTTTGAATGCTCAGTAAAACAAGTGGGAATAAAATGTAGATTGAATTTGTATTCTGAAACTTAATTTCGTGGTGACGGGAGGGAAAGGACATACAAGGGCTGTCGTCTTAGAAACCCTGTCTTTTACCTTCACAGGGTAAAAGTATGAAGAAAAAAACCTCATGCTAAAGTGTATGGGTTTGATCTTAAGGCTTTGTGAGATATAGCAGGCTGTGGATTAGGGTCTCAGCAGAAAATTAATGCAGTTAAAATCTGATGTGAAAATACGGAGGGGACACACACACAATGAATGTCTAGGGAGTTGTATACTATGGTATTTTGGCAGGTGATGGCACTAAGTGGTTTGATGGGTCTTCTCCTTCCCTCATTTGGGTGATTTGTTGATTCCTCATACCCCAGGACCATCGTTTGAACAATTTTTCTTGTTGTGGAAGTCACAGAGTGAGCAGTGAGCAATTCTGTAAATGATTAATAGAACAGCAATGGTCTTTGGTGCAGAGGTGGAATTTTCTGACTGCTAAAGCTGTCATAGCCATAGGCACATTTAAGGGATCAGGAAGTTGTGTCTGTTTCCTTGTTACAGGAACATGTCACTTCATTCACTATATACATATTTATGTATGTGTGTATAAATACATATGTGTAGAGTATATATATCCATATAGAGTGAATGAATTTTGTGAATGAAGTATTCTAATTTGGCAGTGTATTAGCAAAATGATTGATTGAGGATTAAAGGGATTCTGTCAAAATGGTTAGGCCTCAGATTTTTTTTTTTTAATCAGATATAATACTTGTGAGATATGTCACATTGATAATGCTAAAAAATAAAATTTATCTTTTTTGAGAACAGACTCAGTATGGACAGGTGTAGATCAAGCTGCTAATTTACTCATCTTAATTCAGAGAGACAACTTTAAAGCTTGTTTCAGCCTCCAGGGCATCTTTTGATGGATAGTTATGACAGTTTATGTACTAATGACACTTGCTCACTAGAAAATAATTTTGAAACCGTAGATCACCTATGTAGTCATCCCACGATTTAACTTTCAGTCATTGTTGGAGTGGATCACATTTGAATTAGAAGCCTACCAGTCAAAAAATTTACATTTCATTATCAAACCTCTGACTCCTCTTGTCTTCCCAAAATTGCTTTAAGTACCTAAATAAGTTCACTTTTACTTTAACAAAATTAAGGAAAAATAATATCTGCAGTTTCAAAAATCTAAGTAAGGTAATCTTGTGCAGGGTTATGAGAACTGGAAAGTCAAGCTGGTGTGTACAAGGTGAGTGGCTTTTATAAAATAGAGTAAAAGCATTTAATGGCATTCCTTGAAAAATTCATGTGACATTAAAAGTTTAGTCAGGTTGCCAGTGTCTTTTTTGCAATGTAGGTAAATAGGCTTATTTTGACTGCTGGCATTATCAGCCGAATTACACAGGCACCATGGTAGCATATAGGCCTCATGTTTACTGTAAAAAGAGTTAATAAAACTTGCAATTCTTAGTTACTTCTGCTGCTCTTAACACTATAATAAGCAAATGTACATCTTCCCACCCTCTTGACTGGCTACAGTGTTTATTTTTTGCAGTGGAAAACTTGATGGCTGATGATGAATCATCTGGCCAGCAACAACTAGCCTCATCTGGAATGATATAACTGGTAGTCAGATGCATGTGAAAGGCAGTCATTATCTGAAGCGATGCTAAAATTACAGTATTTCTAAGCCAAAAAATTCAGACGTCACAGTAGAAAGGTTGCATAGTGGAAAGGATACTCAGGTTTTTTTTCAGTACCCCCTAATTTAATTTAGATGGTGCTAATAACTATCTGACATCTCTGTAATTACACTGCAGCTACTGACCATGCAACTAAGCTTACTAGATAGATGCTGTGCAAGCCACAGGACAAGAACGATCCTATTGTTCTCACGCTGACCAGTGCATGATGTGAAATTCAAAATCTGTGGTTTGCCAGAAAACAATCTTTGTACTTCTTTTAATACTGGGAATCCTGAGAATATTTATTATTTGTGGGAATAAGTATGATGTGTAGAGGATTGATTAAGCCCTTCCCTTGCTTATTGTTGGGACAAGTAAGATGGCAGCAGGGAAAGCCTCTGTGGATTCCTAAGGCTGTTCTGTGTCCAGTCTGGTATCCCTCAGAAAACAGGGGGTCTGCCCTCCCAGACCCCCAAATCCATCTTTCTGTGCCACTGCTGATGAATCATTTGTAGCAGAACTGCATCAGAAGAAAGCATGTCGGTCTCCACATTTAAGGCTTTGAACAGAGTTCTCTGAAAATTATCACAGAATGATGGGCCCTTTGCTATTTGAAGCAGACAGGGTTGTTCCTTCATATATAAGTTCTTTTGAGGAACTGCAGACACGTCGTGTCATATTTGCCATATAATTTTACTATCATGTGCTATATCGCTGCATAATTAACCCTGAGTTGCAGTTTTGGACATCATGATGATGTGCTAAGTTTAGAACGATCCATATTTAGGAAGTGCAGTGGTTTTGACAATAGCATTGCTCAAAATTTCTTGGCATATTTCTGTCAAAAGGCAGGGCTTGGAGCAGGATTGGGCTTTGAAATAGGTTTGTGCAGAATTCAGTGTTTGCTGAATGGAAGTTTCATTCTTAGCACTACGAAATGGCAACAGGTCTGTGAGTACTGAAGAGGCACAGCATATATATTTTTTTAAGCAACAGAGAGCATTTGTAGTGGACCAAATTTAAACATTTTACTGCCACTGATTGTACTGCCAGGCAGGTACTGTTAATACCTTAAGATCCATTCTTAATCTGCTCCTCAAATGCTTTTTAGACTCAAAGTAGAAATAAAAAGTCCTTCGAAGCACTGTTAAATTACTTACGCATACTGTTGAGTCACATCCTGCCCCTTTCTTAAGGGAAATGAACATGAGAGACATTAGATTTTATGCCAGCAATTGTATGTTTAATGTGAAACATTTGGCCCTAACAGGCCTTATTTTCTTGCTCGTGCTGATTTTGCAGATTAGTAACTCCCCTTATTTCAATGGCACTTAGTGGTATTTCATCTTGGAGAGCAAAGCTGTGTTCATAGGGGGTAAAATACAATCTTCCAAATGCAGTAACAACATGTTTGGGGAAAAAACAAGAGTTTTTCATTGTTTACTCTAAACAAAGATATCCGTAATTTCTGCACTAAGCTCTTTATGGTAGCCGAGCAAGATAGTATGAATTCCTTAATGGCTGAATATGGGAGGTTGTTGTCAAAAGAGAGCTTGAAGCAAATAATTATAGTGTCATTTTATTTTATTGGCATTGGTAATTAGTCACAACAGTTACTGTGAGGTTCTATAGGAGTTTTAGAGACAGAAATAAAATTAAAAAATATATATTTTTTCTGTCTGTGCATAATATCCTGCGAAAAGCTTTTTTTTAATGAGACAGAGCTAACAATTTTTTTGTCATTAACTAGACCAAATTATTGCTTTGCAAGATGACTTTTAGTTAAACTCCTGAACAGTTTCATGACTGCTTTGAGATTTCAATTCACTTTTTATTACATGGAGTACAATGTTATTAATAGCCAAAAAACCATGAGGGTACATTGTAACACAAATGTCTTCTTCAAACAGAGAATTAAAAATGGAAAATGTTAATGCTGCAGTAATCTGTAGAGTGAGTTGTTTATGGTAGATCCATCCTGATAAAAGTAGACTTCCAAAGAAAAAAGGTGGGAGTAAGTGCTATTTTAGGGAATTTGATGAGAGGTGTCTTTTCTTGAAGGTGGAGGGATGCTCCCTTATTTTAGAAAAATTGCTAATCACTCAGAAAAGTTTGCTCTGGGAGGAGTGTGGGAGAAACATTCAGCAGAGTGCCCAGCATATGGCAGCTGACAAGGCAGGAGGTGACACTGCTCTGCTTCCCTTCTTGCTGCAGGAGAATGCTCTCCAGCTCCTCCAGAGAAAGGGTCTGTGCCCAGATGTTTGTTCCAAACCTTTCCTTCTAGTCATAGTGTACTATTTCCCTCAGCGTTCAGGTTTCAATCGCTTGCACGAATTTTTTATCTGTTTCTATAATTATTTTATCTACAGTGTTGAGACTTTGGACGCATAGTTTAGAGTTTATACCGATGGTGCAAAGAAATCCGTAGTAACAAAATACGGACTGTGATAAAGGCACAAGGAAACAACACCTCATCGTATCTTGCTGTAGAGTAGAAAATATGGGCCCACCTTTGAAGTGTGAAATTAGTTCTTGCGTCTTCCAGCAGGCTATTTTTTAGTGTCGCACTGATGAAATTTAGTTATAAACAATGTTGAAAGGACTGAAGTGAGAAGAAATAAGTTGATAGGTGAAATATCCATAAACATCTCATAGTAACTACAGAAAAGCCTGAAATAAGTGTTAGGCTTCTAAAGGAGCCTAAGAAAAGGAACTTAAAGGCAAATTAAAAGACTAGAATGCAGAAAAAAATAATTTGTTTCCTGGTTAAAAGTATTTACTCTGACATTACAAATAAGCTTAGAACTGGTGCATAAATGCAATAATTGCCTGTGATAGCTTTGGATGTCCATTTAATTTGCTTTTTAAAGATGTGTGTGAGATTTGCGTTTTGCCCATGTTTGCTTAGCAAAGGTATTTTATTAATTAGGCTATGAAATATGACTGCCACACCCAGTTTAAAATTTTGTGTGTACTTTTAAAGTCAAGTAGTATGCAAAAGTACCTATTCCAATTTTATTTTTTGATTATATTAAGTAATAAACCAGATTTATAAATCTTAGAAATTGACATTTCTAAGATGGAAAGCAGATTTCAAAAAGCACCGATTGCACTGATTCTTGAAATCATATTAAAAAGATAGAGCAAAATGAATGAGCTTTGCCTCCCCAGGAAACTGGAAAAAAAGGGATATTTTTTAGAAAGCTTTGTGCCTTTTTAATTGGGGCCACTTTCAAATATTCAAAATATAGTTCTTCATCCCTCATCTGTTTCTTCTTCAATTCCTTCACTCGGACATAGTTGTGGAGAAGCATAACCACTCTGAAATACCAGACTACTTTGGTAGGACCATAAATGATGACAGATGCAACTATTTTGGGGAATGAAAACTGCTAATCCATGTCATTGTAAAAACATATGGAACACAATAGTGGATTTTTTTGTACACTGAAAGGAATATGTCGAATTGTTCACTTGTGATTGTCTTTGAGCTTAATCTTAACAACTCAGGGCAATCAGACTTCCTAGGAAACTGCAGTACCCCCAAAATAGAGCACTTAAATCTGAACCATGAGTTGATTTTGCCACATCTTTCTTAAGTAGGGTTACAATTAGAAAAAATGTTTCCTGAGTTGGAAAGAAAACCTGTATGACCCAAATGAACTAGTTTGGCCTAATTTTCTGAAATGCAATCAAAGAAGCATCATTACATGATTTAAAGCTATTCAACAATTTTTGATTCTGCACCAGAGGAAGTATCTTGACTGAGTGGGAAACAGGCGTATAAAGTGGCTGTGCTGGTTACCACTCCCCAGTTGCTATGTAGAACTACTGTTTTGTTAAAAAAAGAATACTGAGATGTTGGTGAATTACTGTGAATTTCCATATGACTTGCCTCAGATTCTGCAGTTGGCACAAGGTAGTTTCTAGCTGCTTTTTTTTTTTTCCTCTCAGCTTCAAACCATCATTTGATATTACTTCAAGACTAGACTAAATGGAGAATGTTTATTATTAGACTATGAGTGTATAGTGGAATTTTTAAAATACCCTTTTTTGAATTTTATTTTGTTAAATGAGTTAAAAGGCACATTTGTAAAATGATTTGAAAATTGAATAAGGGGAAAACCAGTTTCATTTCCTCCATTCATATTTGCTTTGCCGAACTCGGAGAGATGAGAAAGGAACAGACTCTAAGAGTGGAAGGTCTAACACCTAGGTAGGTTTATTTCTCTGCAGACCTGTTTTTACACCGTTGCCTTCACAGTGGCGATGGTATTTTAAGCTTTCAGGATTTAAAAAAAATTTTTTTTACTGCATTACCAGTGCCTGAGTGTATAACCTTCCTTTTCTTCCTTTTGCAAAGCAGACAGTGGTAACTTGGATATTGGAAACATTTTTAAGCAGTAGGAGAGAAACATAGTTCAAGCTGGCATTAGATTAGTTATTTATAGTTAACAACAACAACAACAACGAACCACTAAAAAAATCCACCCTTCCAACCAGCCCGTTTCATGTAGAAAGCTCGATGGTTAAATTCATCATTCTTGTGTTTTCCTTGGATGCTTTTTTTTGTGTCTTTAAACACAACTAATAGCTTTGGGAAACATTGTAAGATGCTTTGCAGCCAGCTCTGAGTTTTTCATCCTCAGACCCTCCCTGCTCCTTTCCAGTCTGTTTTCATTTGTTTAATTGCTGTTTGGTGGCAGCCCCACATACCTACTCTGTTAGTTACAAACTCTTGCAGCTGGACTATAAATGTTTGCTAAAAACATTAGTAATGGTAAAGTGCCCTCAATTTGGATGCAATTAAAATATATTTTATCATATATATTCCCTTGTTTTGTCTGGAAGGATCAGGATGTCTTCAAACTATTTTACCATATAACTACTAATTTATGCTGCTGATGTTTAAGGGCTCTGGACTTTTTGCTAGCCTGCAAGTCCCCAGTAGGCTATCAGTGATTCAGATAGCTTCATGAACTCCAGAAATACATACAAATATTTAAATTAAGTGTCTTTGCTTTTTTACAAAATGAAAGTTCAGAGGTCTGGGGGTTTGGAGTATTTTTTTGGTAGAACATCTGGAAATTCTAATTTTTACTTTGCCTGAGCAGAAGGAATTCAACTTTCTGTCTGACTAGACATTTACAGCAGTGAGGGATATTTTCTCTTTGATTTATTGTTTCAGCCTGTGCTGGAACAATATGCTATTTTAAACTAGTTTGTGCCTGAGCTTTAAATGTTAACTACCAGGGCCAAAGAGACATATCCAAGTTGAAAGAAGCACGTGAAGTTGGATGCTTCTTAAAAATCAACAAGATGAGATTGATCAATTCAGGTTGTGGCTTGGAAGCAACTGAATTCATGGAGAAGGGTGAAGATTAACTGGAAAACACTTCTGTCCGCAGAGTGTTAGCATGGAAGGTGTGGCTCAGAAATTCAGAGTTAGCAGGGAACAAAGAGCCCCAGTGTTTTGTATTTCACAGAGATATCAACACTTGATCCTCATTCTTCTTGGGGAATCCTACTCCATACAAATTATTTTAAAAATCTAAAAAGGATAACTCCTCAAAAGATCTACTCAATTATTTTTAAAATGTGCCATCATATTTTTCTTAATACTGTGCAAACTAAGACGTAAAGTTAGTGACGTGACAAAATGTAGTCAACCCACAGGACAACCCAAAATAAAATCCTGGTGTTCAGATACTGAATGGTCCTCTGTTCCTTGTACTGTGATTACATAGAGATCCTTGCACTATAATTGTACCAATAACTGAACTAACAGAAGTTCAGATTTTGATCTTAACTTTTTTAGTTCCCATTTATTTCTACATTTAATGATTTGAATCCAATGTTCATAGCTAGCTCCTGGGAAAAAATTGCGGGAACCACAAATAATGGTTTTCACCTTTTGAACTCCATCCTTCTTGGTGTCCCGATGTGATCCAAGAGATACTCATCTTTAATTAAACTAGCATGGCCATTCCTAAGCCTGTGAGAACAGTCACAAAAAATGTACCACAGTCCCTCTCCCTCCCCCAACTTTGCTGAAGTAAAATGCTGACTATGCAGACATTAGTCTGCACAGCTGAAGGTTAAAGAATTTTAAAATACTTCACAAGGAGCAAGAAAGATGCATCATTCCTGATTAATTTAATTGTCTGGTTCTCTTTAGTCTTGTGGTGTTCCACATCTCATTAGCTGTATGGTCAAATTTTTGGCAGCCCATCTACCAGTAAGTGTAATAGGCAGTTTCTTCTTTCTCTGAAATGAAAATACAGCTGTCACTCCTGAGGATGAAAGCAGGCAGGTTTGCACTGGCCCCAAGCCATGTCTTAAATGACATGGTTTAAATCCCACAAATGCTTGTCAACTGCTCCTCTACAGTCAGAGGATCGACCTGTTTTCTGCTGTGGAAGCAAAATATTTGATCATTTAGAGCCTCCTGTTTGATGCTGCTTCCTTTTATTATGTGTGGCTGTGGATGTGAAAAAGCAACTCTTCTACAAGCATAGGTGGGAAGAAATTCCATCAGATGATCAGATTTCTCCAACCCGTATACCTTAGACAAAGTTTTCCTTGGAAGCATAGTTTCATGACATAATCAGTCACTGATGGGTATAAATCATATTCGTTTTAGGATCAGAACTGTAGAAGCTCAGAGCTACAGCTCAGAGCTGTAGAAAAGCCAAATTGGCTTTCCGGGTTAAAAATAAGAGATTGAAGAGAAAGTCTCTTTAAGAACAGTTAATAGTAGTACCAGGGAACCAGAAGATGATCTGTTGAAAAAAGTTTGTAAACCAATACAAATAATATAAAAGGAAATATAAGTAATATATGTTAAAAATCCACTACATATTTGTCAAGAAAGAGAAATTATGTCTGTTTTTACAGAATGATTTCATGTAACACAACCATACAGGAGGACACACATTCAATGAAATGGCAGCATAGAAAACAGCATTGCACAACTGCTACATTTTGCATTTACATGATGGACAGATAAATTTCTCTGCCTAGAAATGCCTTTAATATAATTGCTTTCTCTGTACGTGCCATTCGGATGACACATCTAGCAAACAGAGAAACATAAAAAGAAAGTGTCCACAGGGAAATCCTGCACATAGTCAGGCATGCTGGTGGAAGAGCAGCCCACATTACATCCTCTGGTATCATGGTGGCAGGGCAGAATCATTCATCACCATTTTTAAAGAGCAAGGATATTGGTTAAATTGCATTTATCCTTCCACATTAGGATACCAAGTACAGTGAGGTAAAACTGAGGGCTGCCTGAAAGAGATTTCTTTGCTATCAATTAGACTCTCAGTGACTGAAAAGCATTAAAATAGTGGGAAAATGAATGTGGAAAGACTTCCAAAGTGAAAAGAAAGTTGCTTGTTTTATACAGTTCCTCAACCTGTGTGGGTTCTCTGCTCACCAGAGAGCATCCATGGAAGCTTGGCAATGCAGGAAATAATGCATAAATCATTACTGCAAGGTCAGTAAATTCACTACTGCAAGTTAAAATTATTTGTGATCAGAGAGAAGCAGTAAAAACTATCAAGTAGAGGCTGTAGAATTCAAATAAAATTTGAACATGAAGACAAATTTACTAACATGATTTATGTGTTTCCACTTTGCATTAATAAAGGCTAATTTTATATTTGCCTGTTTGGTCTTTTCTGGAAATGAGAAGTGTCACCATTACTGCAGAAACTAATTTTTTTTTTTACAGGAAGCTTTTACTCCCTGTAGTTGTACTGAGTGATAGTTCAGGTAAACCTATGAAGTTTTGTGTAAGAAACTTGACTGCTCTATTCCTACTTTTCTGCCAGCAGCCTACATGCTCCTGGCACTGTAGCCACTCTCTGATTCTTAACCCCAATTGCTAGATGGATCTAGCACCTGGGCTCTTAGAGCGGGAGAGGAGCAATAGCACTGCAGAGCTCTTGGAGTCTGCGTGTCACCTACTTTACATCATTGTACAGCAGCTGCACTTACCCACTCCTGTGTTGGTTGTGAGCAGGGATGCAGCATGTTCCTGTCTGGCTGGATACGTATTTCACCGTTGGGTGTTCCCAGATGGTTTGCTGAAGTGGGTGATGCTCGAGAAGTTTATTCAAGGAGTCTCACTGAATTCAAGACTTGTGATAAGTGCCCTTATTAGCTCCCAGTTACCTGCCCATATTGTTATGTAAAGCTCACTTCATTTCTGTATCACAGAGCTGGCAGGACTTGGACATAGTCTTGGGTAATAGCTTTACCACTCCACAGCTAAAACACAGGCTTGTAGAAAGAACTAAACAGTTTATTTTCTGCTTCAGCCTTCTTCAGGAGGCTGTAATTTGTGGGTGTCCTACACAACTGGCAAATCATAGCGTTTTTCCCCTGTGGACTGCTGTGCTCTAAGAGATCAACAGTCTGGTCATTCCTTCCTGCTCTGGGTCACATGGAGGTTTTTAGGCACACAAATGAATTTCATATTTTTCCTCATCTCTTCTTTCCTCCTTGTTCTTATTTTGCACCTTCCTGCCTGTTCTTTCACTTACATCTGACTCATGATGTCTCCCTGAGTGCCTACGGCCTTCATCTGATTACCAAGGAATGGTGTTAGAATGCTGAATTTCCTGGCTCCAAGTCCTCCTCTTCAATCACTAGCTCAAATAAAAGTGAATTGCTTCTACATTATAAAAGTAATTGAAATAGTAGCTCCAAGCAGTATGAGGACAGTACTCTTGTACAGAGGATGGTATGTGGGATTTTTTTTCTTTTTCAAGACATGTAGCCGATAGTGCTAGTCATCCAAAAATGGGTTTTTACACATTTTGAGCTTGCATATCCAGGAATGATGGTGTACCTAATGTAATGAATGGTCTTGGCTCTGATTTTGGCTACTACTGGCCTGTTCTTTTAAGCTTTGCCTGTTTTTTTGATTTTTTTTTTTTTTAACGTAATGATTTGACTTCACTTCTGGACTATCAACTGCATTTATCATGCAAATTAAGTATTTGAAGTTTTCTAAACAGAGAAACTGATGAAACTCTTGTATCTCATTTGTTGATATCGGCAAGCTTCAGTCAAGGTTTTGCTGGTATTCCATCTGGATTGTTGTGATCTGTCACGACATCCCATAATGTGGATTTTCACCTGGTTTCCAACACGTGTGACTCTCTAATGCATTTCCTAGTTATTGCTTGCTTTCCCTTCAGTTAATTGCTAATCAGTTAACTTCAGATTTTTGGACATTATGTTATACTAGAAGCTATCTCCACATTGTAACTAAAATAATTTTGAAAGGTTGAGAATTGTTATGGACATCACTGGCAATAAGTTGAGAATCTTTTGACTTCATCTAAGTCAAACTTTATCGTGGATATGGATAAGTGGATTGTAAATTTGTTTATTTCTTGAAAAGCTCTTCATTCCAAGGGAACTTTGGCTTTTGAAAAGAAAGCTTCATTTTTACGTGTTTTGTGGCTCAGTTTTACTAGAACTAATTGAGGTCATACTAATAGCTGACTTAATTTATATGGTAATGAGGGTGGTAATTAAGAACTTAGATACAAAGAGGATACTGAAAGTAAGCTGTCACTGAGCATCAAGTATAGATTATGGGCTCAATTAGGCTTCTTGTAATACTGAACCATATTAATAAAACTGAATGAGGATCAAGGGGAGAGAGAAACATATCTTTGCTAACATGCGTCTGAGTTTCTCTACTGCAAAGTAGGTGGCTGACTAATCCACGTGGATTGATAACAACACAGTACTGTTCTCGGGATTTTCAGACATGGAAGGATTCAAGGTCATGAAATTGCTGGGATAAAGCTTTTGTGTGGAAAGTGTCCCATAAATGAGTAAAGTGACTGGGCACCACACAAATGTAAGGAATGAAGTGTTATTTAAATGGATACATTTGTTCAGTGGTTTTCTCTACTGATGCAATACTTTCCTTCCAGGAGAGCAGTACTGAGGTGCAAGACAGGCATTTCTGAGTTGTCTCCTTTTTTTCCCCTCCTCCCTCTCCCTCCCTTTTTGAAATTAAAAAAAAACCAAACCACTTATAGCAAAGTTTGAAGCTCACTGTGCATTTGCCATGCTGTCTGTAGTGAAGTGTGGCCCTTTCTCCCCCCAATCTTGCTTTTCTCTGGAAGTCGTGACCAAATTAACTTTGGAGAGTTCTCTTTGGAGAGAGAAAATTCAGTAGGGAGGTAAGGGGAGGAGGAGGAGGAGGAGGAAAGAGTAGATTAAAACAGTACAGTGTAGAAATAAAAAGCATACAGATTGGAAATCCTGGTTAGGAGGCTAAAAGTTTGTGTACTCTTTTTGTGAGTGTATGCTGTAACATTAGGTGAAACCATTGGCATAACAAGGCCATTGCTATTGATTTCAGTTTTGGTCAGGATTTTCCTTCTTCAGTATTTTCCTTTCTCATCTAAAACAAGGTATGATTCTGCTGTCTTTTGGTCCCTTTCCCCAGCTTGTGTCTCAATAAGTTTGTTTAACTGTAGCGTTCCATTGTGTGGGTATGTGGTAAACTGGTGTATGAATACCAGTTCACTGCATGGGATTGAGACTTCTAGGAAGGATAAAAAAATCAAGGAAAAAGGCTTGGAAATCTGGAGTCTTTAGTATGCCTCAGCTTATCAGCTGTGGGCAGATAACAAGAAATCCTTGCCCGTTTTCCAGGCTGTTCTACTGATTTAGGCATGTGTGTATGTGTGTAGGGAGAAGCTGAAATACTTATGTCCTTCACCCAAGGCACAGGTACCGAAGCATGAAAATTAGGGAATAAAGTAATTAGGGAGTAAATACTGTTGCATGGAATAAGTACCATTGCACGGTATTATAAAGCAAGTTATAGAATTGGCCCAGGCATGCAAATATTTTCAAAAGTAATTTTGGGTAGGTAAAAATGTACTGTGCCCCAAACACAGTATTGTTCCCCCCCGCCCCAAACCTGCTCAACACTCCTGAACTTGGAAGGAAATAGGACATCTTTTAAAATACGTATTTAAATGAGTGTGACCAAGCACAAGGAGTGTCCACATAAATTGTGTTTTCTTTCAGCTTCGACAGTTGTACATAGTCTTGCACTTAAGCAATGTAATCTTTGTGCCAAGTCACTTCTGTTGACTTTGTTTGCTTGAAATACCCATGCAAACCTCTCGGTTCAGCAACAGCCACCGTGTCATAGTCTCTGAGGTGACATGATGCATCTCAGAGTGACATGTTCATCTGAATGCAACTGAAGAATTTTTAAAATAAGATTACTTTTACTTTTTAAAGGCAAAAGATCAAGACAACAGGTTTGCAATTACTTCAGCTGCTTTCAAAAAATGTTATTTTTATATTTTCTTTTGCATGTCCTCCAAAGATGAAAAAGCTTTGATGTCCCATTTTTAGCCGTTATTAATACCCTGCGTTTTAAACCATGTTGCTTTACTCTGGAACTGTCTCCTCACTGAATGTTAATAAAAACCAATTGCAAAATTGGAGAGCAGGCTGTAGTTTTCTGTCTCTCGTTTGCCTTTTCTCTGAGTGTCACTCTGTCTCTCACTGTTTCTTTTCACATAACATGTATCTACCAGGGTAATTAAAAATGAGGATTCCTTTTCTGGGCAAGTAGTAGACCATGCATTAAACTTGAGAAATATATTGGACATCCTTTCACAAAGCTTGTGTCATTATTTCTGCAAATTACAAAAGGTACCATTATTTCCTGAGAGCTTTCTTGAAGTCAGGAATACCTAGCCAATGAGTCAGAACCTCTTCACATTTCGCCTTTAAATAATTTTCCAGTTGCAATGGCTGTCTGTGTTGTTTTTTCTAAACCCCATAAATGTAAAAAAAAAAAAAAAAATCTAATTAAGTGAAAACAGACTGAAATGTGACTCATCCTACTTGTCAGGGATTGGTTTGCTGATGTAATTTCACTTCTATAGCCAAAACCTGGGAACAGTTACAACTAGTCTAAGATGATACTATGTTTCACTTCAACTAAAATCTCAGTACTCTTAAACAACAACAAAAAAAAAAGTTTTCATGGGAATTACTTTATTCCAGTCCTCCTGTTGTTGAGTAAACTTGAGCACTCCCCAAATCAGTCCTGCACTCCTGCATGTCACATGAACCTCTTATTAGAATTTACAAATCCAGTGGGGAATTTTCAGATAAAACAGCAGCTTTTATGCTCCATCAAGAGGGATTCCTAGTAGGTGACTGTGCAGCTGTAGTAACCTCATTGTTCAGGGCAAAGTGAGATTCTGCTTAGCATAATGCTGGATTTCCAGCCTCCCTCTGTATTTTCTGTGGAACTTGGTTAAGAGACAGAAAAAAAAATATTTTTAATGTTGCATTGCTTAAGAAATACACAGAAAGTTAATTTTTAAAAAGTTATAGTTTCTTAGGTTCCAAAATGCCTTAGCTCAATCTCTTTGCTTGCTTTATTATTTTATTAGCCTTGCTGGGAAAGCAGACTTTTAAGTTCTTATGGGAAAGGGGGAGGAATAGCGAGGAGAAAATAGATTAACGTCTGAGAGAGAATTACAAAGCTGTGAAATAAAAACAGCTTTTGGGACACCACTGTGAAGTGAGTTATGCATTTGATTAGGAACTCGCCAAAGTAGGACTACGTAAAGGAAACAGGAGGCTGCTGAGGGATGGCCTGAAGGGGAAAGGAAGGAAGAATTCTTGTCTGTCTGATGAAAAGGGGAAACCTCAGGCATGTCTGTTGCTTGAAGAAGATGGGATGCTAAAGTGAGATGATTTATTTCATGTTTCTCACCTCTCCTAACCTGGCCAGAATTGTCTTCTTTGGAATTTGCAGACCTTTGAACCTGCTAAACTGGGTACTTGCACTTAGCCTGCACAGGGGAGCTGTCTCTGGGGCAGTAAGCCTTGGCTCTGTGCTGGCCCAGGTGCATTCACAAGGGAAGCACATGCCTCAATTCCCTCTTTTCCTTAGCCCTTCTCCTGCATGCCTCCAAGGTGGAATCTTACTCATGTGTGTTCACTTATACATGCCTTACCCTCAGATCCAGTACCCTCCTCAGTCAGGGCATTAACCTGTGTCCTGCTATTTCCCTGGTCTTTTGCTACACATCCCCATCTGTCATGGAATACAAGTTGAACTGATTTGTGCAGCATTAGTTGTAGAAATAAAAAACACAGTTTAGGAATCCCCCCTGGCAAAGTTGGGAAGTTGTGTTTCTGTGCCACAGCCTCCTTTAGCAACTGCAGTCCTCTTTAGTGCCTGACCAGCCAGAAATCAGCACATGTTTCTGCCTCTCTTTTTAGCTGCCACCATTGCTGTGAGCCAGAATGCTGATACAGCTGGAAGGGAGTGGATGGAGAGTGGAGGGTGAAAGGGAGATACACAGTGGAAAACAAGGTAACTGTATGGCAAATATGGACTGCAGGTACTTTGTTGGATACACACCATCTCCTTGCTTGCATCTTCTGTGTTGTTAAACAAAATGTCTTGGGATTCAATTTATACATTTGCAGAAATAAAAAATTAGCACAAAGCTCTGAAATGGAATTTTCTATTCAAGTGATTACTTCCAAAATATTATTATGTGATACAACATTGCTCACTAAAGACAAACATTAATTGCTATTCATGAAAGTTACTAAGCTGTCTGTACACTCTCATAACCCTGCGGATCCTGTCAGCTGCCCAGTTCATAAAATGGAACACATCTCTCATTCACAGAAATAATTATCTTTGTCAACGTGTTTCAATGTGACAGAAAATTTAGGCATGACTTAATGCGACCTGGGATTATATTAAGTAACTTTACCATATTGTTAGTAAATGGTATAAAAAAGCAATACCACACATTCAGCACTTATTTCCTTTACAAAAGAATGACGTAGAATCATAGAATCGTTTAGGTTGGAAAAGACCTTTAAGATCATCAAGCCCAACTGTAAACCTAACACTGCCATCCCACCACTAAACCGTATAGCTCACTTTTCACAAATGTTCAAATACAGCAAGATGGGGCAGGTGATAAAGGAATGGGAACAGAAATATTATGGCTGAATATGCAATGTATGATGTACAGTCGGGCAGGGCAGAAGAGCAGGGTGGACTGGCAGGGGATGAACTATTGATTCCTTGGTAGCTCACTCCTCAGCCTTGAGGGAATGATGTACTGCTGTGTCTGTGATAAGCCTGTGACCAATTCCAGGGCTGCGCAGAGGAACTAGTCAGGGTTCCCCTTGTTCTCTGCTTGTCTTTGTCCTAGCCCTGGCCTGCCCTGAAAGCCCTAGCAGCTTTCATAGCAATTTGAAGTGATGCATTTGAAACCTAGCAAGGTTTTACCTAGCAGGAGGTAAAAATGAGTCCTAAGGAATACCTGCCAAATAAGGGATCGATTGTGTCCAACCCCTTACACTGCTGCATGAGCCCTTCCTGGATTTCATCCCTAGGTGCAGACAGGAGAGCAGCTATGCTCGTGCCCAGATCTCCTCTTTCTGAGCAAGTGGGAGAGCTCAGCGAGCAAGAGACTGAGCCACCCAGATGCACCCTCCTTCAAACTGGCACATATTAAACCACCTGAGTCCCCCGCTGTCCCCCTGGCAGCGTGTAGACAACTGAAGGAGCTGCGATGTGAGCCACAGCTGTTTGCAGCTCCATATCTCATACCCAGAGTTAAGCCTCAAGCTAACATGAGCCCAAAGCCAAAGAAGTTGATTAGTTTGCTGAAACATATTACAGTTTTTTACCATTTAAAAATATAATCTGACCTACAGTCATAAAAAGCCATGAAAATGAGCAGTCATTCAAGAAGAGCTGCAGCTGTATGAGTGTGTTTTGCCCTCAACAAATGTGTGTAATGTATATAAATTTAATGAGACTTACACAGGTGCATTGATGACCTTGGGATTTCAAAATATTTTATGTTTTTTGTTTGAACACTAGTGACTGAATTTTCCAAGGCTGGCACACAGCTGGTTTTCTTACAAAAATATATATCTCCAGTTAACTATTTAAACCCTTCCTCATTTCCACAATGGGTACAGAGGATTGCACAGATGAAGAATTGAGTTGATTTTACCTAATTTGCACAAACAAATTCTGTAATTAGTCCTTAAGTTCCTGAGTATGCACATAATTATAATGCCAACCCAATTCAAAGAACTTCTGCATTCATCAGTTTAAATGTGAAAAGTAATATTTTCATTAATCCTTTGCTAGCTCTGACTTTAAAAGTACATTTGCTTTTAAAGGAATACTGCGACAATACTACAAGGATTTGAAAAAGTATTCTCTGGGAACTTTGAGCTAGATTACTACATGACAAATTACTGAAGGGCCTTAGGCATAAATTTTGCTTTCAGAGATGGAGGAATTGCAGGATCAAGAGAGGTAACTTGCAGAAGGATTAAGTTTCATAGGCCTGGTGTAGATCACTAATGTTTGCTAAAAAAGCAGCAGAAGATTAAACTTTAGTTATATCTGTCCTCAATAAGGATAAATTTGCTTTCAAATAAAAATAGGAAAAAACATGGAGAGCTCACTTGTCAAGATGAATATTGGACACCTGTAGGTTTAGGGATGAATATTGTAGACAAGCTGAGCTATAGGATTAAAGCCTTCCAGTAGCCCCTGCATAAACGTGAATGAACAGAAGACAGAACTATTTTTGGAATATCCTTCATATAGACAGTAGAGAATGATTTCTATGAAGTCTGATAAGTATCAGAGACTTAAGTTTCAATATCACGTAAAGTAATTGTTTCTGCAGTTTCTTTGAATCCTTTCTCACCACCATTAGAAAAGCAGCATTTGTCTTCAACTTTTCTGACATTCGCTGACCTTGTTCAGAAAGGGCACTTAGTGCTGGCTTGAACCTGACTGTGAAAATGACACTAAATAAAGCTTGGAAATAAATGATTGCAAACAGTCTTTAGATGGCTTGAGGGATTTTACTGAAACATCCACTCCTGTGGAAGCTAATGGTCCTTCGGGTACAACACATGATATCCAGAGTTTCAAAAACATTACAATAAGCCCTGAAGGAGTATGCTATTGAAAATGTTGAAGATGATCCAACTTTATGAAAGTAAAGGAATCACACTAAATTATATATCTGCTCTTTTCTTTTCTGTGTAGTATAACTTGGGGTAGCATCTTTTGGGATTTTTTTTGGAGTTCAGATACTTTAGATCCTGTAAAAAGTGTAGGATTCAGCTGTGTTCCTGTTTACACAGACTTGTTCTTTGTCAAGGAAAATATTTGTCTGAGTGCCACTCTAAGTACTTCCTTTAGTCTATGTGTGTGTGTTAAGTTCAGCTTGGTCTTCTGATGGTCTGTTGTAGCCTATATGTAAGATGGTAGGCTTTTAGAATTCCTTGGTTTAGATTTAGCAGCAAACATTCAAATAGCCATGTCTATGATAAAAACAGTGTATTGTGGTCTCATAGCCTCAGTCTGTGGTTATGGAGAATGTAGAAGGCTCCATCTGCCTTATTTTTTGTCCACAGAATTTGTATTTCTTTATTTCACTGTTGACACCCAAGTTGTTTGCCTTCGACCATGGTGGAAGTCCTTTTCAAGGACATGCTTTAGCAGGTCAGTGGGCTGAGTTTCTTCTAGTACTGATATTGAAGCTGCAGTGCAACAAGCCCTCTGTGATCTGAAGGTCCCACCCTCATCGGAACAGTTTGAGAGGTGATTTTTCAGGGGCCTAAAAATTCTTTTACAAGGGCACAAATAGTGTTTTTTAAAGTTTGTGGCACTGAGGAAAGGTTAGGAGTAACTTTTTTCCCCCCTCCCCTCTCCTTCTCTATATTTTCTATACATTAGAGTACTCTTACAAGATTATTCAGAAGAGCCTGTGGACAAACCTGAACCCAAGATTTCGAAAAGGCTAAAAAAAGAATAAGAGAAGATATATTAAGTAAACTAATTAAGGCCTAGGAATATTTGACTAAATGCTGGTGACTTTTAAAGACTTTGCCATATCATTGAGTCAAAACCTGCATGGAGCCCTAACGACTTCAGTGGGGCTTGTGACAGTTTTGACAACTATTCTTAAGAGACTGTTACAAGAAAAGGCTGGGATCAATGTCTAGTTCATGACAGGACTTTACCTCTGACATGTCAGTGTTTTCTTTCTCTTCAGAGGGACATTGTTGCAGGCTTCTTGAATGCAAATGAACAAGGTCAAGATTTTATATTAAAAATTTTCTTTTATTCTCAGTAGACTAGGGCTAGGATTTCATTCCAGTCTCTTATTATTAGGTATAATTCTAAAAATAGTTGCAAGAAGCAGATGAAAAAATCTGGAAAACTCTTCCACCTTCACTAAATGTGTACATGAATTGCCACATTTTCTATTGCAAGTTTTATAAGTGTATATGAAATAATAATATCCAAAGATATTGTATTGCAGTTTCAAAAGATAAAGTTGTATTAACACTAAGCAAAAGCATCTGTTCCATCCTGCTTGAAAGCATCATTCATGCAATTTAAACTTTGCTCTTCATAGGAGAATTATTGCAGTGTTGAATGTTGGAAGTATACGGAAGAAGTTGAAACAGCATTTTCATCTGTGTTTTCTGCCCAGTATATGAGATGTTTAAATAAAAGCATAAAAATAGTCAATTACGATCAACCATTTCATTCCTTGTATCCCAAAATCTGTGGAAGATCTAGCACTTACTATTTAGGCCTCTTTTCTTAATAAATACGTGATTGAGAATGTATTTAAGAGATACCATCATGTGAGGTCACATTAAATAAACAAAGGCAAATAATCCTTCTGAAAGTAGCCTGAAAGATTGTTAGGAACACCGTAATCAAAATGATAACACAACATGAGGTGTCTCTAACCAACAAACACCATTACAAGAAACACAAGTTGCACTGAACTCATACCTATACTTAATTTTTAGTGCTTGGATTAAGTGAATAAAGCTTAGTCCAATGAAGTTTGAATCTATGTGATAATTAGAACTGTAAAGTGGTGGAAATGGAATAAAGTGGGCACAGAAAGCGTTAAAAATATGAATTTCTATTGCATACCCGTGGAGCAGCCTGTAGCACCAGCGCTGTGTCACTTGCTGGGCTGTGGGAGGCTCAGGTGGATGGAGCGGCTCGGTTTTACGTGACTGGAGGTTTGGGCAGGGGGTCTGCATGGAAAACACGTTAGGTGATGGAAATAGGTGCACAGTGAGAGAGATCTGTAGGGTTTGCCCATGTTTTCTCTGGGGCTTTTTTATACCTAGCTAAGTCTGCATGGGCTTTGCTCTGTGTAGTGGTGTTTAGTCTTGATTTGCAGGCTGAACTAATGCAGATGTAAATGAACGTCCTGGGAGATTTGAAGGAGAGTGTATGTGAAATGGTGCACTACTTTTGAAGGACTTGGATATAGGTCTTTTATGCAAACCCTTTCTTTCTAACAAGAACTCTAAATCTTTCCCAGATATAAAACAATTGTTAGCTGAGGGGAAAAGAGAAGTCCAGTCACCCACTGTGGCTATTACTTATCTCTGACTGTGTTTTAAACCAACCCATTACTGAATCAAGGGTTACAAGGTGAGGTTGTGTTCAGGCGCTGCAGTACCACCAAGTTTAAGTGTTTTAGCTGATGTAGGAAATGATGTAACTAACAGGAGATGTAAGGAGGCTGTTTATAAGCTTTTACCTGCCATGGGAATTTTAGGGTATAAGGATCTTTGAGAAACAAGTAAGTTATGCTAGCAAGGAAATGTAAAATGACCTTTAAGCATTAATAACTGTTTTATAAAACATCTGAGCTATCATTCTTTAAAAAGGGTAAGAGGCTGGTTTCCTGAAATACATCATGAAAGCAATCAGTTGAGGCAAAATAAAACATGCCAATGAATATGGAGGGTAGGTATTCCCCTGAACAATCTGTTTCACCCCATTAACCAGCTGAAAATCAACTTGCTGATGGCCCATAGCTTTGAAAATAAGCCTACCTCATGAAGAGTTCTGAAATAAAATTTTTACAAAGGCTCAGTCAACATGTTTTTTTTTCACGGCAAAAATTAAATGTAAACTTGATGGATTGTTTCTGAGTAAACTATGTTTTCAATTAGCACTTAATCTTTAAAGGCAGTGGGAAATGTGTTCCACACATGTATTCAAATCATAGTGCAATAAAGCTCATAAAAGCTATAAAATATTGGAAAGAAGACAGCATGGAAAGGAAATGGAAAAGTAAAAGACACAGAATGAACCTTTCTCCTTAATAAATGTGTTTTGCATTCTGTATTTGACTCTAGCATAAGTAACCAAGCAACTGTACTGACATTTATCTAATGTTGTCCTGGGCTTATAGTTCTAATAGTGACACCAACACCCACAGTGCTAGAGTTATAGCTCTCTTAGACAATTTTTTTCTTGTTTTAGCTTTGTGTGAGTGTGATGCATAAATTCAGGTCTTACATCCTTGACTTACGCAAATGCTGATTTTTCTTGCTCCATTTTCTGTATTACTTATTTCTGCTGTTGTTGCTCTTCCTCTTTCTTCTATTAATCGTCCATAATTTGGTCAATGTTGACACAGTTTTTTCCTTGCTGATTCCAAGAAAGACAAATGGAATGTCTATGTCAACATAGAAAATACTAAAAATATGACAAGTTTTCCTTTTTTGTGATTTTTAAAAAATGCTTTTGAATTGGGTTTTTTTCATTCCCTGCTTTTCCATTTATCAGACCTTATCATATGATAGAAGTGGACCCTATTTTCCAGAACAGGACTCACTTTTGAGAGAGAATATAGTCAGTATATAAATCGCATTTTCCTCCTGAAAGAAAAATAGCGCTGGAAAGAATCTAAAAAGATCATCTAGACTGTGCCCATCCCTTAAAGCTGGGTAAACCTTATCCACATTATTCCTGGCAGGAGTTTTAAGTTTTTCTTTTAGACCTCTCATGGTGGGGCAAGTGCAAGCTGCCCATCACCATTTGTCGCTCTGGCCCTGTGCAGCTGGTCTGGTGCGTCAACGGAAGTGCTCCAGATTCTGCGTGTGCAGAGAAAGACCCCACTTCATACAAAATAAACCAAGATGCACATGGAAGAGGAAGGCCTACAAGTAGCCATGACTTGGCTTGCTAGGGTTGCTGATACATTGATGAACTGTATGTATATTTTATTTTATTTATCAGTCTGCTTTTGTTCCTCACCTCAAAAAAATGATACCATTGTACATTCTCATTCTTTTGAGCACTAAAGAGGGACAGAGTGGTGTAGTAAAAGATGACCAGGGGCACCAAGGTAGTATGAATATGTGCTTGTGATGACGGTTTGAACCATTGTTTATGTGAGAAACAACAGATTGGATGGGCAACTGCTGCTGCCACTAGCGCTTGTCAGAAGGGTGTTATGCTCAACACTCCAAGTAAAGGATGCCTGTTTATGAATTAACTTTCTTAGTTAATCAACCAGTGTGATGAAAAGATTGTTAGAAAGGGGTAGGAGCATCCATCCTGAGGGAAAACGTGAATTCGGTAGCTGAACTACTGCTGCTAACTTCAAAAGGGCCAATGCTTCACCACGGTGACTACTGCTTTGATATGGTGTCTAGTATATCTGCCCCAAAATTTTTAGACCTGGTTCTTCTTTCTTGTTTTTACAAAATATTAATTAAAGATATTAAGTAAGGTATTTTAAGAAGATTACCTTACAAAACTTCCACTAAGATGCTCTGAGCAAGCTAAGTTCCTTTTGTCATTGGAGCTGAGGCCTTTCCCAATGTTAGAGGGTCAGTAAGTAAAATCAAATGCTCTTTGACTATCCAGGACAAAACCAGGATGGTTAAAAATGGAGATTTTCTGGCAAATGTAAATTTAATGTATGACATTATATCAAACATTCACTAAACATCTGCTAAGGTTTTTTTACATGGGAAACAATATCCTGTGTAAATGAATCCCTTCAGTCCTACTTTACAGTGTGTGTAAAGTCACAGGCACTTTGTTTCACATGGATGTAGTAACGAATATGGTTTTGGGGGTGGGGGAAATTCCTTAGTGCAATGGGCCTTTCCCTCAATGTTTCCCTCCTGAGAAGGGAAATTCTCCTTGGATCCGTCTCCACTTTTGGCTTGCACAGTGCCTCATCTGCTCAAGATACTCCCTTCTGCAGACCACCCAGGGTGGTTCCCCCATAGCTCCCTGGCAGCCAGCAGGCCGAGGCCGAGAGCAACTGCCGGAAAAGTGTCATGTTTAAGCTAACAGACAAATCCCAGTATGTTTGGTTACCTTGGGGTTTATATTAATCTGGCAACTTAGTCTGTAGAGCTTGATCAGTAATTAGCTTTCCTTGGAACATCATATATATTTTTTCCTCTAAGATTAATTTTTAACATACATTTACTGTGAGTAGCCTGGTGATTCTAAAGTCCGTCTTGGAGTGCTGCTGATGCTTTAGCCATTCTCAATTCAAATCTGTAGGCCAACTCTGTTAATTGGCACATAGTGTGTACAGGTTTTTTTGGCATTTTTATTTTGCTAGGAAATAAGATGTAACTTGGGAGCAATGTGGTATGTAAGACTGCATCCTGAACTTATTACTCTTGTTATGATTGGTAAGAATTTTGCTACAGAATTAAATGCTCTATTCCCCAGGCCGGTCTCAAGTAAATGACTCTGTCATCTTTGGATATTCCACAAAATTAACTATAAGGCTGAAGATCAGTGCTTTAAAAAAGGAAAAAGTGTAATGATAGGGAAAAGAAAACAATTGGCCAGTGATGGATAAATTAAATACGTAAGATTTTAACCATTCCCTTAGTTAATACAATTTAAACTCTAAATGACAGATACAGACAGACAGTATTTTGTTTCTTAAAGACATGATATGTTATACTAGGACATGGTGACAAATTACCAAAGGCCTCATTTTGTGCTTCGGGCTGCACTGAGCACATTAGAGCACAGTTCAGTGGTCTGATATCTGTGACAATAAGATGAAATAGTTCTACGTGGTCTTAGACACAGATTTTTAATAAAGGAATGGCAGTGAAATTAGTATAGAACAAACACTGTAGTACTATTTTAAAACTGTGGATAAAGCTTTGAGGTGGTGATTAAATAACCCTGAGCCTCCACACGGCTTATAAAAAGCCTATTCCTAAAAGAAATGAGGGTTGAAAATGAACTTTCAGCCAAATTCCTGGTTTACAGTCCCGTTGATTTCACTGATTCCCTGGGTCAGAAAAATGACTGGAGATGTGAATCTGCTTGTTGGATAGGACTTTAACTCTATTTTTGCATAGGCCTTCAGTCAATGAAAAAGTACAAGGTAAACTATGTTAGGGTCTCAAGGTAAATGAATTTAATATTTAAAAAAAAAAAAAGGTGGAGGCCTATCATCAGTTGGGGCCTATTTGAATTACAGATTAGCATTTGCCCTTGCCTTTTAAGCAGGTAGCTTGCTGTGACCCTTTTATGTTTTCACTTAATCTGTTTAAGTTCTTAGGTGGATGAAAACTAGCTTGACAATGAATTTGTCATAAACAATGAAATAAGGATGCTGGTTTTCCTGTTTTAGGTAAAGAATAAGTATAATTTACAAAAGGACTTCATGCAAGACTTTCCCTAATTATTCTTGATTTTTTGCTTAGACTAATGTTGAGTTTAATTTAGTTGAGGCATTCTGAAGGAAAGGCTGCCAGTGCTAATAACCTTACTGATCTTATTGGGTTTGGAACTGCCCATAGCAAAAGCAGATTTGTGATGACTGACATAATCCAAGACCCCACACTAGTGGTTTAAAAGTATCATCCTACTTCCCCAAATTAAAACTAACTGAAACTACATTACAAGGTTTGAATGTAACCAAGAAAGATATATTTCCTTGCTCTTCTCTATAAGGACTTAAATTCATTTACTAAACTTTCCTACCCAACAGTGGATGGGAAAATTCTCCTGCAAATGGGCAGTAACATTACTGATGTAGCATTGTTTAAATTTCTAGCTGATACTAGTTTTTTGATGCATTTCTCAACAGGAGGATTAGGATTTTGAGGTGATGCAGTTTGGAATCTAGTTCATTTAAAGATCTGATTTAAAAGTAGTACCATGTTCCTCTGTTTATATTCTCACCAATTTCTGTAGTTTCCTATTACATTTTCTTATTTAAAATAATGGATTTTTCTGTCCTTTTACTATGTGAAAGACCTGTATAAAACAAGAAAACTGATTCCTTATGCAGTAAAGGGTCTTAAAAGTGCAAAGTGAACACACTTCAAAGAAAAAGAACTATTTTTCTCTCATGTATTATTTCAGTCGTGTTCATTTTAATGGTTAATTCTAAGGAATAAGAGTAAAACATTTTATGTGGACTATATTCTTGTGAGTTAAAAATGTGGCATGTCACTTTGCTGCCTTTTTTTTTAAGCTAAGTGTATGATTGAGGAACTTATACAAGGTGGAAATTTCAAACAGCACTTACCACGGATTTAACTGCCTACATAAAATTTGATAGCAACCTTCAGATTGACTTAAGCTCACTTTGGTGAAACCGCACTGCTTTTGAAAATCTTGTTTTTGAACAGATACCTTTTGAATTCAAGTACAGCTTCTTATCCATTTCCACAATTCCACTGTTTTCCTATTGCTGTTAAAAGACTGGTCCAGCATCTTATTTGTAGCAGATAGCTTGGTCATTTATATGAAGGCATTTTTTGTCAGCTTGGTACAAATTAATTTAAAACAGGAGAACTGTCTCACTGTGTGTAACAGTGTGAACGGTCATTAAACTCTATTGAAAAGAGACCCTCATGGGTATTGGAATTTTAATTAGTCATACGTATGCATGCTCTGGAGTGTCCTAAGCTAATAATTGTTGAGTTTTTTTCTGGCCCAACTCAGAGATTTTGACAGGTGTAGGACTGTGAATTATATTTTAATATATTTCTGAGTCCTCACAATTACCTAATAGTATTCCCTAGCTTCATCTATCACTGAAAATGCTCTTTGAATTTTGAGTAACTGAAATTCACATGTGATTTTTAGGTCAGATAACATACAGTCCCTAGTTACTGGCTAAAACATAGGAATGGATGTCACCGGACTGGATATTAGGGAGTATTTAGCTGTATTTTTTTTCAGAGTACCGTATCTTGACATTTCTAGGATTGTCCTAGTTTTGAGGACAGCTGTTGTTTCATGAAGAATTTTTAGAGCATATCATAAAGGAGCGCATACTGCTTTTGTGTGAAGATTTTGCTCGTTTTATTGTTTCTCTTAATTTGATATAAAGTTCCTTCAAACTTGAAAGCATCTGGTTGCTCTAGTGTGAAGTACGAAGCATTAGAAGGTGATGTTTTAATCATGTCATATCACTTTTTCATCTCCTGGGAGTCAGAAATCAGCGTCAAATTGGTATCTGAGACTGTTCCAATTTGAAAGAATCCCCTGCTAGTAGAAAGAGACTGGTTTTGTGTCCTGTGTGTCCAGATCTATTGTTGTGCTGAGATGGGCTAGAGAAAGAGGAGAGTATTCAGTCCTACCACTCCTGCAGTGGCTCTGTCTACTAAATTTGGGTTTGTTACATGCTGTAAGTTTGATGTATAACAATGAGTAAGTTGAACGTGCATTGGAAGGGAATTGGCTCCAGGAGTTGGGGCTCTGGATTCTCCTCCCAAGGAATTTTCATCTTGTATAAGTTTTCCTTGGCACAGAAGAGAAATGAGCTCCAAAAAGTCTGTATCTGGCTTTACTTCTTCTACTGAATGTATGACCTTAGGCTAGTTTGCTAAATTCCACATTCCTCTGTCCTTACAGAATCCTAAAAATGATGGAAAAAGTGAAAAATAGTTGGAGAGAAGTTGCTGCATAAATATACAGTATTATTCTATGCAATGCTGCTTTCTCCCCTATTGAGAGGAGGAGGGGGAGGTGACACTGAGCATACTTGGAATAATTTATCTGCCCACTCTTAATTGCTTAGTCTGTCTCTGTTTACAGTGGTACTAACTAAAAAATTTATCTCACTCTTATCCAATGTGATGCTATCAAATAGCTTAGACCTAGGGGTGAATTTGTTTAAATGAAAAATGATAGACTTAATGACTAGTTACGATGCTTGTAATAAAAATTAAAACCTCTTTAAATGCACATCCATGGTGAATGAAAGTGTTTATGAGGAGGCATGAGGGGATTGATTTGCTAAGCAATTTACATCCTTTTCTATTCTCCGTTGATCATCTGTGTCCTGGTTTTGGCTGGGATAGAATTAATTTTCTTCCTAGTAGCTGTGCTGTTTTGGATTTAGCATGCGAATAATGTTGATAAGACGCTGATGTTTTAGCTGTTGCTAAGCAGTGCTTACACTAAGTCAGGGCCTTTTCAACTTCCCCTGCTCTGCCAGGTGCACAAGAGGCTGGGAGGGGGCACAGCCAGGACAGCTGACCCCAACTGGCCAAAGGGCTATTCCAGACTATATGTCATCACGGTCAGTATATAAACTGGGGGGAGTTGGCTGGGAGGCAGCAATTGCTGCTTGGGGACGGGATGGGCATTGGTCAGCAGGTGGTGAGCAGTTTCACTGTGCATCACTTGTTTTCTATATTCTGTTATCATTTATATTTTATTATCTCATATTATTCTTCCTTTGCTGTCCTATAATCTCAGCCCACGGGTTTTACTTCTTTTTTTCCAGTTCTCTCCCCCATCCCACCCAGGGAGGGTGAGTGAGCAGCTGTGAGGTGCTCAGCTGCTGACTGGGGTTAAACCATGATGGTCTGTTTTGGTTAGGTGGCATAATCTATTGGTGAGACCAAGGCAGAAATAGATTTGAAGGGCAACTTTTAGATATTGCTGTAGGAATCTCTCCAAAGGAGAGACTTGAAATGGCAGAAGGTATCTTTGTAAATCTCTCCAACTCCTCAGAAAAAAGTTCCATTGGGAATGGTAAAAGGGGTCCTTATGATTTTTTTTCTCAATGAGCTATCAGGGGAAAAAAAAAGGTCACCATAATTCAATACTATTCTTCTGGTGTTTGCCTCAGAGACTATAAGAGATAACGATGGTAAGGCTCATTCTTGCTGTGAATACACTAGGAGTTTACCAACCTGTTGCAGACTTAAGACTCGGGAAAATAAGCATGAGAACTTGTTGTCTAAGTCTGAGGACAGAGTTAGCACCTATAAAGGCAAGTTTTACCAGTGCGTGGCCATTTCTATGATTCTGTGGTAGATTCTGAATTCCCTGTGGTTTCGTTGTAGCTTTCCCAAGGCTGTGTGGAAGACTTTCAGCTGTGAGTTCTCTGAGCGGCTGTCAGCTTTCTTGTAAGAAGTTTCACATTAATCTCCTCGGGTAATAGCATAGAGTTCAGAAACACATGTCTATTGTAATGGTTTTTCATCAATGAGCACAGGAGAATTTCCAAAACACTGTCCATATTCTCAGCCTTTCTCCTCTTAAATTATTAATACTTCTGTACTTAATACTGTGACAAGTTACCTCCAACTGTGGGAAACCTTGTGTAGTGTGGCTTCAAAATATGTTATTTTCCTTTTCTAATGCATATAGTTATTTTGCATGGTGTAATTTCATGTGATCATCCAGCAATGGCAGTGTGCTGGGTTATGGCTGTAAGCTTTCTTGTTTGCTGCTCTCTCATAACTAATATGCCTATGGAACAGTGCAAATGGCAAAGGTCAGATCTGGTTCTAAACTAGATACATCACTAAAAGCACCTGATGTTCCTAGCCAGCATCGCGTAACACCAGCTTTCCCAGGGAGATTTCCTTCGGGTTCTGCTGAAGTGTGACATCTAAAATATATGGCTTTTGAGACTAGAAAACCAGTGCAAGTACTCATGAACCTGTCAAAACAGAATTTCACCTGTGACTGGGCAGGTTAACAAATGTTTTGTTTTTCTGGTTCCAAGTTTCTCAACTGATACTTACCAATGATGATTGCTTTTCAAAACAAAATTGCAGCCCCTTGCACAGCTTCAATGTTCCTATTCTTCCTAATAGCTACCACCCTTGAGCAACAGGGACTGTGGGATATTCACTGCATGCCTGCAGTGAAACCTAGTGTGGGTTTGACTGCTGTGTCAAGATTGCTGGGTGCAAAAGAGCAGGGAATTTTGATTTTGTTCTCTTTCAGCATGTTTTTATGTTAATCTGTGGTTTTGCTGCTAGAGTAGGTATGAAGTAGCATTGCTGTGCTGTCCCATTTTCTGGGTTACTTTTCCTCTGCTGCTTTTTTGAAGAGACAGAAGAAAACTTCACAGGCTGTCGGATGCTGCATCACTGAGAAGGGCTAAATCATGCTGCGATAACCAGAGTGGGCCAGCGTTACCAACCTGCACAAACCCAGGCAAAGAGATTTACTTCTCACTACATCTGCTTCAAATGGGATTGTTCTCAAGCTGAAATGGCTGAAGACAGAAAACTTTCCAACAGATCAATCTGTATTTCCCTGCAGCAGGTGTAGGCAATCCTGTTCTTAGCAAATGAGGGGGTTAGTGACGGAGCTGCAGCCTATAAACACTGTGGGAGGAAAACAATCTAGCATGCTGCTCCCAGTTGCAAGTGATCCATAAAAGAGACTTTTCTTACTGCCCACGCTAGAATGCTAATTAAGACATGTTGTTAAGGGCTAAATACATGGCTGGGGCTTAGGTAGGTTTCCAGTTGTCACGGAACAGAGGTGGAGAGGCTCAGAGACAAGCAGGTGATTGCATAGTTTGGATCATTGTTCTGGTGTTCGAACCATGGAGCATCTTCTAGAGGTTTGCCATAGCCTTCCCAGCTGGTAGGACAGTAAATACAGAGCATAACAAGCATTTGAGGAAAGACTATTCAGAAAAGAATTCGTTTGAGAAAGACTACTCCCGTTTGGAGGGGAAAGGCTGTCGTTTCCAGGTTCCTGAAACAAGCTGCCTTGGTAGCTCTGTGGCCCCTCTCAAGGGACTGGAGTTGTGTTTGATAAGGCAGGGGAGAGTTATCAAGGGAGAGGAGGAAATTCTCCTCTCCTCCAGCTGGAAGGGATAGAGTTCCTAATAAGGGAGTCGGATCCAAATGGGGCTATACCCTCCATTCCCAGGAAGTGTGGGCTGGCTGTGTTAAAAGCAGAGCTTTCTCTTCCCAACAGCCTCTTATGGAACTATGCTCTGCTTTCTTAATAAACGGTCCTGACATGGCCCATGCACTGCACAGCAGCAGGACAATATCCTGCAAGTGTCCTCGTAAAGAGAAAAGTTTAAGGAAGAGAGAAGGCAGCTCTGATTCGGTTATTTACCATCAATCAGACTGTTGCTTGGCAGGGAGTGGATGGTTAGGAGCCTGAACGAGCTGAAAAGGGGCAGGAAGAGCCGCGGAGGCAGCATTCTTCCTATTTAAAGCTGCATCCCCTGAAAGGGGTGGTTGCAGACTGCGCTGGAGCTGGTGCTGAAAGGAAGGGCTCGCAGACTTTGTCCTGGAACTGATGCTGAGAGGCAGAAAGACTCCCCAGCTGGCTTCATGGTGCTAAAATAACCTTAACGTTTCTGCGCTTTTTGCTGCCCGGGAGGATACATGCCTAATATCTAGGCATGATGTCAGTCTGGGTACAAACGAGAACTTTTTTCATCCTCGCTGCTTTATTAGGGCGATTTGTAACTATAAAAGCGCAAGAAGAGGATGAATATGACGGCGGTGAGTTTCTCGTTCTCCCTCTAAAAAACACCCCCACTAAACCCGCACCCCACTAATCCCCCTCTTTGTAGGCAGCGAGCTCGTGTGGTTGGGATAATGAGCGGAATGGAAGACTGGGGCACGAGAGTAACCAGACTTTTTGCTTTTTATCTGCTGAGAAGGGGGTAGCGAGGTTTGCGTTTGGGCTCCTGACCAGAAGGGGGGCTTTTGGAGCCGGGCTGTGGCGGCGCCGGGCGCGGGCGCGGAGCGGGCGGGAGAGGGGAGGGACAGGGACGATCGGGCGCCCAGCGCCGGCGGAGCGCTCGGGCTGAGCCCCCCTCTGCCCGGCGGGGCTGGAAGTTTGCAACAAAAGAAAGTGCTCGGGCCGGGGCTGAGGGCAGGCTGCGGGGCCGGAGGCAGCCGGGGGAGCCGAGCTGGGAGAAGGAAGCACAGAAGGCTCGCAGGGCGGAGTCGTTTGCGCCGAGCTACATCTCCTTTCTCGCATTCTTTGTTTTAGAGAAATCCAGAAACGGGGATCTCCCTTTTTCTCTCTCCCTCCCCCCCCCCCTTTTTTCTTTCTTTCTTTCCCTCCCTTTCATTTTCTTCCTCCTTTCTTTCCTTCTCCGTCTCCTTCCCCCCTGACTCTTGCTGGAGGGGGTGTCCCGTCCCCGGGGCAGGCTGCGGCGGCAACGCCGCCTTCCCTCCGCCCCGCTCCGCTCGGCTGCCCCAGCCGGGGGCTTGCTCCGGGGCGGCCGGTAGCGAGCTCCCTGAAGGCGGGCTGAGGGCTGGCAAGCTGCCCCCCCGACCCCTGCAACCTGGGCTTCCTAAGGCTGCTTTGTATCCGTCTTTATTTCGAAGCCTGCAGAAGAGAGATCGATGGGCAGGGGAATGCGTGGCGGCGGTAGGCTTTCATCGGTGCTGGATGGATGCCGTGCCCTATGTTGGTTTCCTAAATTGTGAGCAGACCGGCTGTGGGACAGTCTGTAGCTGTTGTGCTCCTGAGCATACCTCCCGGGCCTCTCACGTGTAACACCGGCTTCTTCTCCAAATAACGCCCAGCAAAGGGACTACTACGTTACCCTACAGTACAATTTGCAATTACTTTATCCCGCGTTTTCGAGTGTTTAATTTTTTTTTCTCACAACTGAACTTCTCTGGTAATGCGCTGCATTGCATGAGTAAGGAGGAGTTAAAGCTGTGCAATAGTTCCGAAACTTTTGTTCTACAAAGCAAAATGAGACTCTCCTGACTATGCACAGCTGTGTAACAAGTCCCATAGAGGGGGCACTTTGTATGATATTGGGAGTATGATTCGTATACTTGCCGTAAAGGGAGCCATATATTATACATTTTTCAGATACATATAATAACAAAGAAAACACTTGTGAAAATATTGACTTCATTTTTTTTGGTATCTATTTAGTAAAAATGATAGCTTTTTTTGGCCTTTTTTTTAAAAAAAAAAGAGAAGGGCCACTTTTATGTGAGATTTCTGTGGGGTTAAGTTATTACGTATCATTTATGTTGCTATTATGGAAATTATGGGATGAGCCAGTAGTGTAGTAACACCTTCTGGGATATACTTCCCATATGCTGATGGCTGAGGAAACTCAGAGGTATGTGGTAAGTCAGAGAGCAAAATACATTGTAATGAATTAGTGACATCTGTTTTCACTTCACTTTTTCATCTTCCTGTTTGAGAATGCAATAGCTTTTGTCTACCATACCTACGAGGAAGCTGCTTCTCCAATGTTCATTATATTAAAAATAAAACACACATGCTCCCCAAAGCTATTTGAGTGTGTTGTGAGGGATGGCGTACAGTGATAAAGAAGGGGGCTACATCCTACATGTTGGTCTGCTTTAATTGTATAAAGAAGGGAGTTTCAGTTTTGATTTAGTTCCTGACTGAAGCCCACGAATGCTGCAGAATGGGGAGGTAGTTAGATCGTCTTGGTTTTAGTACTTACATGTGTGGAGGTCTAAGACCAGTGTACATTGTATTGTGCTGCAGGTGAATTTGTCTATACAGCCGCATCACTTCTCCCCATTCTGTTGGTCAAATGTGGCACCTGAGTATAGGTGCAAATATTGGAAGTATTTGGGGAAGCAAGGAAGGCACTTCAGGAAGCTTAGATTAGAAAAAGCTATCAGACTTTCAGAAAGTATCTAAAACTGTTTTACCAGTAATTTTTCATGCCAATCCTAGAAAAAATGAGAAGGATTAAATACTGGTTGTCAGCCTCAGCCACAGTAGAAGAAAGAAATAGCTTTTGCAGAAGTATGTTACAGAATTTATCACTATGAGTGAGAGTGATATTAACAGATAAGTTGAATATAATAAAGCTGGTAAAATGGTGTACAAATTTTTTAATAAAAGAAATTTAATGCTTCTTTAAACCAAACATACTGCTTAACAATTTTTATTTTTTTTTTTGGCACTTACCATTGCTGGGCTTTTAAGTAATGCCAGTTTCTATATTCATTTTTTTTCCCTTGGAACCATTGCAGATTGGTCTGTTCTGCTCAAGAACACTTGGCTGGTACTGCTATATAGTACACACGCTTAAAACACACGTAAAAACATGAAAAACAGATGCTTTTAAACCTAGTGCAGCAAAACCTAGTGCTAGTGCAGCAAAATTGGTCATTTTAAGACTGGCTGTTTTAAATATGCCTATTTAAAAGTTATATAGGAATAAAGTCAGCACTGCAAATGCTAGAAAGACTGAAAGATCCTGGTTTTAATTTATGTGTAGGGGCCCAGACTAGTTCAGAATGCTGTAGGGCCAAAAAGTGCCCAGAAGATGGCTGAAATTATTTGCTGTTTAAGCACTGAATACTTGGAAGCCCTGAACCTTTGGCGCAGGGATTTCCACATGTTGTGTAATCTTTTCTCTTTCCTTAAGACTCAGGATAGTGGAAACCTCTAGCAGAAGCCGTGTGTGCTTCTGGGATCCTTTCCCATCCACTTGTGAATGTAAATGTGATTGCTTTCTTCAAACAAATTATTTAAGAACACTAGAAACACACCTTCAGATAAAATTTCTTGGTAAAATTGAATCAGAGCTGAAATTGTGGGAATTGCCTCCTTCAGGAGGATTTGTCTGTGCAAATTCCACGTGGGCAGGGCAGTGATGGTCTATTGGCACCATCTCCCATATTTCTCACTGCAATCCTATACTTGCCTTTAGGTTTTCATCAGTTTCTGCAACACTCCCTTGCCTGCGAATTTTATGGTGATTTATCCTTCTCTGTCCCACTCTTGTGGTGCCAGGTCTTTGTCAGCTGAGATCAACGTGAGCCCCGGTATTGATTTAAAAGTATCTAATTTGCCTTGTTGCATGGTGTAAGCAAGCAAAACCAAACAATGGTTGTGCCATTTGAATTCATGACCCTCTTTGACTTCTTTAAATTCTTGAGGTCTTTCATTTTTTTTCTGAAAACCATGCAAAGGAAAGGAGAATGGACTGGCCTTAGTGGAGACAGAAACAGCTGTGTGGTTGAATGGGGGCTATTAAATATGTCCATTATCCCCTCACTGAGATTAGAGACGTTATCTTTAGGGAGAAAAGAGGTTACTACCTTGCACAGTCTCCTCACTGGGACAGGTGTTGGGAATATGATGGCAAGGTCAAGTCTGCTGTATCTATGAGGAGGTAAGAGAATTATTGAGCGTTCATGCCAGATGCTTCTCTGGTTTTTATGGATCTTTCATCTTTGTAAAGAGTCCTCAAAGCTCCTAAGGAGAATGTTATGAAAGGGAAAAAAAAAACCAAACACCAGACCTCTGTCTTGCTAATTCTCACAATTTTAGTGAGGATCTTACGATACTTGATTCTTTTTGGTTCCCCCCCCCCAAAAAGCTCCAGATCCCAAGATCATTCACTTATACATGTACCTCTACTTTCTAAATGAGAAAGCATTCATGTGTGTGCCTGTGCGCATGGCTATCTATGTTTGTGGGTTTAATCATAGCAAATAATTCAAGTAGAAGTGATTATAGCTCTAAACAAGCAGAAAATGAGAATTCATTATTTATTTTTTTTTTAAAAAATCACAGTTCTTTAGGGACTGACTTGTGACTTCCGAATATTTGTGGTTGGCTCCCCTGCCTGTAAAAGTGTGGGAAGAAGGCTCTACACAGAAATTTCCACAAGAAGAGTCCTCAAGATTTCTCCTGCTCAGACTGAGTAGACTTTTGATCAAAATTGTGGAATACGTAAAATTGAAGGTCACATGAAGCTATTCACATTAGCTTGTTCTTTTTAGAAAATACTTCGTGGCTGAAGAATAATTGCAGGCTGTGGTTGTTAGTGTAGGCATTTTTTTTTTTTGACACAATATTTACAAATATAGATTATTGCCGTAGAAACCAAATGGTCATTTCATGCTCTCATTCATGTTTTGGCATGCTCATACTTCATTTCTTGGTGAAGCTTCAATATGATAATGTTCTATCCGGTTGATTTGTTCACATAAAACGTTGCTCCTGTTTAACAGTAATGCATGTTAACATAATAATAAGCCTTTTACAATATGATAATTCTTTAGAAGTTTTCAGAAAAAGTAAACGTCCACCAAACCCCTCAATTTAGTATAAATTTACAAGGGAAAGCCCTGTTTAGGAACAGCACCTGGTGTTTAAGTAGTATTTCCTATTTCTATCTGGGTTAACTGGAAGTTATATGATTTTTCTGTGGTTAGAATTAGAACAGGTCAACTCACCACATTACTTGGTTTTTGGTGTTTTCTGAGAAAAGAAACACAGGGATTCCTGTGTGTGCGTGTGGGGAAGCAGAAAAAACTCTGAAGGCAGATCTTCATGCAACGCTGTGATCCTTTAAAAAAACCAAGCAGATGTTCATGGCCTGTGTGCAACTATTTTTCCATATACAGAGAAAGGCAATGAACTCAGTGCCAAAAAATAATAAAGTAATAATAAAAAATAGTAGAAATTCCAACTGGAGGCATGTGATTTCTCCTTATATGTACACTGATTGTTTCACCCATGTTTGTCTTTGTGAACCAGCACATTTTTGTAAGGTATATAAACGTTTTTCTCAAAGAAATCTTCTTAGAATAAATCAAAGTGCCAATCCAATGGCTTCTCAATTGGGTGAATGAAGAGAGAGTGGGCTTACACTTCAACTTATTTTATAGACAAAGGAACCTTTCTTAACCTAATGCACAAGGCAAAACCAAGTATCCTTTAGTGTAAAATGAATAAATTAATCAGATTAACTTGGAATTTCAGTTTTTGACAAAGGCTTCTTGGAGTTTGAACTTTCAGAGTGTGAGGAAAGATTGTTGCACTCGCTGCCCGAAATCTCAAACTGCAACAGGCCCACCCTGCTAAATTGCCCTTCAAAAGCCCTGGTGAGACTGTCACGTGCAGCAGGTCTGGTATAATTTGAACTGGAATGTCTGATGCATTAATTCAAAGCATAATGAGAAGAAAATCAGGAAAATGTGTTTCTTTCAGAAGTATAAAGTATGCGTTCTTCAGTTATTTAAGAAATTGGGTACTTTCAAGCTGGAGAAAAATGGCTTATAAGTCATGTAACACTTTGAAGATGAGAGGTACCTCAGAGTACACACTGTGTACTGTTTACATTGGTGATATAATCAATACATGTGTACAAATTACACCTTTCTTCCACAGTTTTTGTCAAAAATTATGTTCTATGATTTATGCTTTTTCCTGACTTAAATTCTGAGAAATTTGAAGAGTTAGTGCTGTTCCTGAACTACCAGAAATGATAAAACAGTGATACTGTCTATAGAAAGTGACACAACAATTTGTCCATATAAATTCTTGGTTTATAGGTTGATTTATGGTTATGAAAACAATAGCATGCAGGAAGCTTTGGATGCCGATAAGCCCTCGGTGCTGGGATGATTATAATATCCAAACCATTACTTACAATTATCTTTTCTGAACAAGCAACATACATTTTTTCGTAGCCTGCTGTGCTGCCTTTTATTCTTGTAGTGAGAAACAATCCCATTATTCCACCATCCCACCCGTGTTTGCTGCGGAAAGGTCATGTGTTACATAAGCACGAAGACTAAGAATGATTGTCAGAGGGCCAGCGGTGGGATGCTCTCTGCATGGGGAACCTCTATTCATGCAGACCCTTGGGTTTCTGCTTTTATTAGCTGCTGAAGATAGGCCTTGTCTCTGGAGAGCTGGTCTAAGGTTGTTCCTTGGCCATGCTGCTGCCAGCTGAAACCTGGTTGGAGTTTTAGAGAATTTGTATTTTTCTGCAGCTTTGTATAAATAGTACAGTTGGGAGAATGATATAATGGAGTTGTTTTTATACTGGAAAGCTTCCACAGTGTTTTGTGTCTTCACTAGTTTTCATTTACAGCCTTCGGACTATGTAGCAGTAGCATGGGAGGACTAAAGAATTAATTTGAATCTCTGTGCCTCTGTTCTTTGGATAATGTGGCTGAATAGAAACACAAGCAGCTACTCTGATACTGCTGGCAGGAATTCAGAGTTTTGGACATGAACTCATTTAGAGTAGGAACAGAAGAGTAAACTGTCTCACTGAGGCCTATTCCCTGCTGTGCTGTAGATGTCTGGCTGAGAAGGTCCATACAATATTTTCTCCAAATACTCTTCGGTCACGAAATGCTTGCCAGCACCCTTCAGCAAGCTGACCATCTGAAGTGAAAGATTAAAGGCACAATGATGGTGTAGTGCAGGAAGAGGCTAGGGAAGATAAAAGGTATCATCATGAGTCTGTCCTGGCCCTATTGCTCCAAGATTAATACTGCATGGAAAAATGGTAACAAAAAAAAAAAAAAAAAAAGCCAGGAAGAAACTGTTTCTCATTTGCAAAGAACCTGTCACTGGATAGCTGTATTAATACAGGTAACCTCAGAGGTTATGCTGAGAGTTTTGTTTAAAGCAGTCCTCTCTCTCCCACAGATCAGAGAAGACCTCAGTTGTGGTGGTATTTTTTTTTAATTTTTTAAATCACTGACCAGTCAGGTCTCATGTCTCTTGTCTTGTTAAATATCCCAATAGGCCAAGAGAAAAATATTAAAGGGAAAAAAAAAAAGCAGAAACAGTGAACAGAAGCTGTACTTGCTTGATTGCCTGTTTTCCACTCAGCTTTTCTGAAATATTTTATTTACAGGGTTCTACCAAATCTTTTGATGTAATGAAAATGTGATATAATACCATAGTGATTGCTATCCTACGATAATTATCTTTGTCTCATTTTCTATCTGTCTTAAAGTGTTTCTTTCCCTCTGCTGCAGTGCCTTAAGCTTTCCAAGTGCTGAACCTCATGTGTTCAGTGGCTGGGTAGCACCATCCCATGGCACATTGTTGAGATAAATAATAATTGAAACCTCACTGGCGAGAGGAACTTCCTTTAGACTAGAATGTGTGTATAGGTTTATTAGGCATAGGGACAATTTAGCCATCTTTAAGCCATCAGTGCTATTTGGGGAAATCAAGTTACCCTGGATTATGAATTTTCAGTTACTTGAATTATGAATCATAAATATTGTAACAAATAATGTAATCAATAAACGTGTTGCTTTTTTAATAAGTATGATCTATATTTGGTTTTCTTATTTGCATTAATGATGAGCCTCCTGATAGAAAAGATACCATTGAGTAGCTGGGTGATCTCACTCCTCCTCTAAGACTCCTGGAGGTTTCCTGGAATTCTTCCCATCAGAAAATTATAATATACTTTAATGTCACTTATCTTCACATGTGTCCTAGTCCCAATGCTAGTGATGCTTTGCACAAGAAGTCAAGGTCAAGAAAGGAGAGCATTCCCCATGTAGCTGTGACCAGGCCCATGGAAACCTGCCAACTAAATCAATTGAAATGGAGATTAACCACTGAGGGCTCCACCTAGCAAAGCATGTTGTGGTTCTGGGGTTCTCCTGGCTTAATGTTGCCTTGCAGCATGACTGCTGATACCGGTCTGGCTGAAGGGGTCTTTAGCTGTCAGGTATTATTTCTACAAGGAAAGGTCATTTATTATGCTTCTGGAAAATTAATCATTTATTCATCAGGAAGTTTGAAATTCTATTAGACTTCAGGTCTTTGGAGACATGAACAGATCTTTCCATAATATTTTAGAGGTCAGACTTGCAGATGGTACTGTAGCATCTCCATGTCCCCTGAGGGAGAACTTTAGCCTCACTCATTGTGTGTACTGTTGAATTATAATTTACATGGCTGTTGTTACAGGGAAAGACATTGCAGTTACCCCACCGATAATTTTAAAAGGCTGTTGCTTGATGGCTTTATGCTATGTTGATGTAAAAGCATTTGACTGCTAGTAAAGCATTTGGTTCACTGTCTTATGAAATCTTAAAGTTAGTATTGGCTTGAGTGTTGCTGTTGTGAGTGGTGGGAAAATTAAATAAAAGTACATGATTAAGAGTAATGTATCTTTATTGTGGATGAATCTCATGGTTTCACAGACAGTCTTCTGTAATCTAGATCAGGAAAGAAACAGGAAGTTAATGAAATTCACAGATGATAATGAGGAATGAAATACTTGCCATCTGTGCAAAACTATGGGTAAGATATACAAAAAGGAGAATTATCTTAGATGGGTGTAGGCTGGAGTGATGATAACAACAGAATTTGCGTTGTGCTCTGTAATCAGAAGGGGCTAAAACTCAGGGTGCTATTCTTTGTCACATAGTAGGACTTGATAAAGAAAAATATAGGTCTTGTGATCCACTAGATGGAAAAACATGAGGAAAAGGATGAGAGGCTTTTGTTCATCCTTCAGTGATCAAGTCCAGTGTTGGCCTAAGTGCTAATTTATGGGGGGGAAGAAAAAAGGTGGTAAAATGGAAATTTAGGGGACCCAGTCTTGAACAGGACAGATAGTCTGAGGTTTTTGTCATGTGCACACCTGCCAGGCTGAATAATCCTCAGTGTGTCCAAAGCTCTGAGAAAGAAAGACAAGGGGAAGCAAAAGAGGCAGGAACTTCCAGAGGCATTGGGCGTGAGGTGGGGCTTGCACCTCTCAAGGAGTCCTTGGCTCTGTGTGACTGAAGCATTACTGCCCTATCGTGGAAAAGGAGTGGAAATAGTTTGTGTTTTCTGCTCCTTCAGAGGCGTAGACAGAAAGAAGTATCTCTTTTCCTCTGTATTGATTTTCCATTGAAGGAGTGGCTTCTCTTATTACAAAAACTCAAACCCCAACACATCCTAATGCATGCATTGGAAATCTATTGGTTTCTAAAAGAAAAGGTAATCAGCTTCTTAGTTTTGTGATGCAGTTAAAGAACCTCCAGTGTTGAAGGTGTATTTTTAACTCATGCAGAACATGGAAGAGCTTTTCACGTGCTGTCACAGTGTTGACGTTTTTTCTTTAGGCATGTGAGGCATTAAAACAATGTTTTTGACAAAGGGCTTACAAGACAGAATTGTTGCATTATGCATACATTGTATCTTATGGCACACAGCATCCAATTTGTTAGCCATCCTATATTTTATAAAACTGAACTTTAAAAACAGCTTGATTTGTCTGAGTAGTGAGGGGGAATTCACATAGCAACAACTTCTGAAGACACGGTTAAGACTTTCATAGACCTAGTATTTAAATCATAGCACTTTGATGTCATTGTTACAGGCAGATGATACAAAAGGCTTCCTGTTTTACATCTGAAATCTCATTTTGTCCATTAAAGGCTTCTTTTTTCAGGAAACCTTAGTGAAAAAATAATATATTTCAAATTGAATGCACTATAAAAAGAACACAATTCTGAATGTAATGTGCTGCTCCATTTTTATTTAAAATAGCTGTAATTTAGAACACACTCAAAACTAGTATACATGCTTAAATTTGCAAAAGAAATTCCTGTCTGTTTGTAAGTTACTGCGTGCTAAATTTTAGAATAGTGGGATATGTAGTGCATTTTGTGTGTGTGTGTATATATATATATATAAAGTGTGATGTCTTAAGACATCAGACATTCCCACTGTATTGGAACTACATTGCAAGACAGACACATCTTGCTGGTGAAATTAATGGAGGGTGATTTCCAGATGTTTAAATGCTTTCTTTGGCAAGAGTCAGAAAATACTGGAACATGCATTGGCAATAAAGGAAGGGAAGAACCTGATGTAAGAGGCATCAAGCCTGGCGACCAACAAAGCAGAACATGGAAAATGGAGCCATGTGGGGAAGGAAGAACCAAGGCTTCACTATGGCTGCTGTGACAGCACTGAATGCTGGAATTATACTAATGACTGGCAGAGTGCCGGAAGCCTACTTCAATAATTAGGACTGAGGTTAGACAAATTTCCCTTTACCTGTTAGTAATTTTTTTTTCTGGTCAAAATGTTTGCTATAGTGATTGATAGAAAATTTTACCTAAACCTGAATACTGAGACTGAGTAACTTGGGCGTGCTTTGATTTTATGTTGTTACTCTAAAGCGCGGGACCTTCCTATGAATTTGTGCAGTGCTGAGCACAAAGAATCCTTGATCTCAAATGAAGCCTTAGGGTACTACTGCAATATACATACTGACTCATTGTGCTAATAATATATTTCTTGAATTGCATGGATTTTCATGTTGAATAGTTGACTAGTTTCAGAAGTGGAATCTGGCTCCTCAGCAAAGAAATCTTCAGACAGTGAATCACATAGACGGTTGCTTGCTGTAAGGTTTCAGTAAGGAAACCTCTCGGTGGGGTTGGCCATCCTTTTAGTGTACAGACCACAACTTAGTGGCTTTACCACATTGTATCAAAACGTTCACGCTTCTTGTGGGTTTTTTTTAGGGGTTTTTGGGGGCAGGGTGGGATGACGGGGAGAGAAGAGCTAAATCTCAATCTCTTCAAGCTGTGCATGTTTGCCCTTATGAAGAATGCCAGGGCCAACCAGTGTGAATTGCACTGCTCTGATTTTTATTAGTAATATCTTTCTAATGGTTTTAAAATTGAGGATATGGAGCATTTAGTTCCTCCCCCCCACCCCACCCCTTTTCCAGCTGTTCTGTTTCTTTGAGCCTTCCTTGGTTTCCTAGGAAACCTCTGCAGGATGGAATTTATCTATTTTACAGGCACTGTGCAAGATAGGCAGTTTATTTTGTTTGTGTTTGAATGTAATGAACATGGAAAGTAAATATTTGGTGATTTAAATCTCCCATTCAGGAGAGTACTTTAGAACCTAACTTGAAGCACATGAATAGCCTTGTTATGTTTGCCTAACCACCTTAATGAATGAAGACTTTAATTATTTCAGTTTTTCATTTGAAAGGGGGCAACAAACATCATCTGCAGTAAGAATTAATTAGGAAAAATGATGTAGCAGTGAGATACTTGTAATAAAAGAGTAGTTACCTTAGAAATCTTTTATCAATTACACTGAAAAAAAAAATTAAGTGCATTTTCATATGGGATTATTTTCATGTAAGCATGTAAACCTGTTACCACTGGAGTATTAGAGGTATGCAAACTCTTGTAATCAAGCACCATGCTGAGTTTTGCTATCTTTCTGCCCAGATTCACATGATTTTGACTGACGGTTGCTTCTAGTAATGAGTAAACATCAACCCACAAACACGGACCAGTTTCTGGTTTCAGGGAGAACAAGGAGAATCTCAGTAGCTTTGGTCTGAGTTTGCTCTGTGCTCAAATCTGATGAAGGAAAGGTCACTGCAGGGTCTTGGTGCCTGTTAAGTTAGCAAGCTAAGGCTTTTTGGGTTCTAAAGACTATCTGTGCACTTAGTATGATAGACAAACTCCTGGTAAATTTTACGTGAAGCTACAAAATATTCAGTGAAGACTTAACTTTGGGGTAGAATTGAGCATGCCTAAACTGGATAGTGACTTAACATTTGGTGTGTGTAACTAAACTATAGCTCTGCCTGGAAGAATGCTTCAGGAGCCCTCAGCTAGAGCAATGGTACTAGGAGGGAACATGACTGCACCTGGAAAGGTGAGGCTCCTACAGTCCTATTTTCTAACAGGAGACAGCTGTGGCTTATTCCTAAGCCCTATAAATGTCAGTGAGTGTTGACTCAGTGCCACGAGAAGAAATTTTCAGGTGGTTTTCTTCATGTCTGCATCAAACATTCCTGCTTTCAATGCCCCAGTTCCTTCATTGGGGCTACTTGGTGAGGAGCATTCCCTTTAGAAAAGGAGTGAGATGTTCTGCTTTGTGCTGTCTTTTTTTTTTTTTTTTTAAGCCTGCTTATCCTGTAGGTTAAATGTTTAAACTTCTGAAAAACATGAGTCTGAAGTTATAGCTGAAAATACATCACTGTTTTTGAGATAAAGCTGGTCTGCAGGCTGAAAGATGTGAGCTGAAATGAAAGCATGTGCTGTTGGATAGTATGTTATCCGGATTTCCTAGTCACCAACTGGTACTCAAATTAGCTGGGAAAGTCTTAAGATCCAGGTGTGTATAGCTTCATCAAATGGTTACTTAAGGGCTTTGCTCTTGAGGAGAGTTGTGGACACTGTGAAGCAGTTGTTATAATGAATTACAGTGTAAGCATAGGCTGTCTTGAGCCCATGTGTAAAGTCCATTTTCTAGTTCGTCCTTTTTGTTTCCACCTCACAGAAGAAAAAAAGGTATGGTTTTAATGGATCCCTATTATGTCCCAGTGTAATCAAATAAAACTGAATCTAGTTAGGGATAATGGAGTGGTTCATCTTCTGACTTTAAACCAGCTTTAGCTGTTTTGGGGCTGGTTTAGCAAAAGGGTACACTTTTACTGAAAATGGTTTCCAGTGAGTGTTTGTTAGAAATACCAGTTTTTGGTCACAAAAAAATAGAAATCGGAATTTATTTTTTTTTCATGAATTGGATTTTATTTCTTTGAAAGTTGGCTAAATTCACTCTCCATCTTACTCTTGTGCGCGCATGCTCGCTCTCTTTCTTTTTTCCTTTCTTTTTTTTATCTTCTCCCTTGTGGAGGCTGAAAGACTGAAATTGCTCCTTGAAGTCTGCAAGTCTTAGAATTTTCTAAGTCATCTGTTTATAAAATGTAATGCAGTTCACAACGAAATGTAAACACCAGGACACTGATGCTCCTGCATTTGCAGATAGCATAGACTTATAACTGTTTATTAAAATGGCAGAGCTAGCTCTAGGACATTTTGTCATAGTCAAGCAAGACAAATAGCTAATGGTTAAATAGCTAATTATTATAAGCCCTTTTGATATCTAACAAAGTGTGAAGTTTGAGGCTAGAACTTGCTTAGGTCTGGTTCTCTTAGTACTTGGTAGAAGGTGAGGGTTTTTTTTCCAGGGGTGGTGATGGTAGTGGTGTAGGTTTTGGGTGTCTGTGTGTTGCTTTAATTTCCTTCCCCCTGGAGTTATCTAGTTTAAGACGGGGATTTGGCAAATGATTTCGGAGCTAATGCAGGCGAAGCTTCACTTGACCCTTTGTGTGACCCATAACAGCAATGCTTCTAGTACTGCTAGCATTGCTCTAAGAAGATAACAAATGGTATCACACAATTGTGGTTAAGGGAAGTTTAATAAAAGAAATTGCATGTGGTTCTGGCTGAGAATAGCCTCTGCCACACTGAAAAATTTAGCTAATATCTTCAGTTTGCTTAGGAATAACAAAGTCATTTTTTCTGGTATTAAAATTTCAGATTTAAAAAAAGAAAAAGCAACTGCTGTGTAACTGTAGGTCATTACAGATGGTATACAATTATGGCAGTTATTAATATTTTTTTATGCAATGCAGCACAATCTCTTCAGGCATCTGAAATGTTTCTTTCAAGTCTTAATGAGCTAAACATAGCCTCTGTTCCTAAGGGTGATGTAGGTGCCTGCCATTCTTCATGTATAGCCCTGCTAGATGTTTTTGTAGCCCAGTAGTAGATGTGGGGCTGGGAGAACTTGCAGATTTAGACATTAACCTTACTGGTGGATGTACTACCAAAGAACATAAAGTATTTCCTCAAAATGCCTTTTTTTTTCTGTTCTAGCTTATGATAGTTTTCTTGGGGTTTTTCTTCTTTTTTTTTTTTTTTTTTTTCCTCTTCCCATCCTGTGGGAAACTTGTAGGAGCCTGCTACCAGACAGCTCTGGTTTTGGAAATAAAATTGTCTTCACACAAAGTGCCTGAAGGGCAATGTTTTTCTTTCAGTCCAAGTAAATGCTTAATGAGTTTTCCAGCACCTGTGTTAATACAGTCACTGCTGTATTATGAGGAGCCTGACATGCTTGCAAAATTCAGGTTTTCGTAGCCTGTGAAATTTCTGGTGCGTCATATGCGATTAAAGCTCAAGTCATGTGTTGCACTAGCGCTTTAGACAGTGCTTACTCAGAGAAACTTTCTGCAGAAAGAAATGTCACTAGCGTGTTCGCTAACGTGTTCTGTTTGGTCTGGACATGAACATCCCTTATCTAGTAAAAAGGAAGGATTTGGTGAAGCCTTGAACAGGCTGGTACCTATGTTGCTCAGTCTGCATGAGACTATTAAGAAGAACAGAACAGAGAGTAGAAAAAACATAAACATATTACAACTCCCTTATCCAAACAAACTTTGCTTTTTTGATTAAGGAGTATTCTCTCTGAGTCATTGCATGTTTGAATTCTCTATTTTTATAACTTGTGAACAGTCCAGCAATTACCTGAAATTAATCAGTTGTTGGTTGTGTAGGGAAGTTTTCCACTCAGTTTAAGATGTTACCTTTGTTTATAAGAAATTAATATTAAGAAAGATAATACCAGGACTTCTGGTGCTTAAGGTCCGGTTCAAGGGGATTAAGTTTCTAAAGCAAGTTTGGGAGCCTATGTGAAGCATAGTCTAGCTCCTGTGCAATGCACCTCTGAGTCAGTATTACAAGCTCTTCTGATCTGTGCTACTTGGCACTAAAATTTCAAGGCAGCCATAACGTCTTTGTTCTTCAAGCACTGATAGAGATTTAAAACAGGAAATAGAAAGTTGAAGAGACGTTTTTCTCAAGATCAATTAAAGTGCCTCATTAATCATATTTTAATATTCCTGTATTATGTGGACTTTGAAGTGGATTTTATTTCTGGATTATTTTGAAAGTATCATATTGCTACATCATAGTAAAATGGCATCCCCCTCCAAACCAGCCTGCTTACCAATGTGTTATGCCTGAGTTCTTTGTGCATTAAGGTTATTGCACTGCTCATAGGTAGGGGAATGGAAACTTGAGACATCTATTTCCAGCTGTCTGCTGATTCAGAATATTCCCTTTGGATACTGACAGAGAACACTCAGTAGGGAAGGCCCTCCCTACAGATTCATTCACACAGTGACCGCCTTCTGGGTAAGGGTGTTTCACAGTGAGCTCTAGACACCTGTTTTACATCTGGAATATTTAACTGCATAGCTCAGTTACAGGAGGAAGTCTTGCAAAAGGCTGTTACAAGTTTTCCTATGCTGTCCTATTTGGAAGAAGATGCTTGAGTTACTAGAGAGATGATTTACATGGATGCTATTCTATTCTTTTGTTGTTATTACCAGATGTGCATCTGGGGTTTAATTTATTGCCCTTAATTACTCTTCAGAATATCTCATGTTCTGAATGAAGCAATCGCAGGCTTTGTACCTTACCAGTTGGCTCTTCTGCCTTGGTGCCTGATTACTGGGCTCCTCAGGGTGTATTCTTTATGGAGAGAGCTTGCCAGTAATCAATGAGGCCTGTTTTCCATACTGACCTCAAAGTGTGCATAATTACCTAAATCCATCCAACCATAACAATGAGGTGCACACAGAAAATATACTTCACAGTGGGATTTTATAGAGTTTACAGTGCAGTTGAAATTGCATAGCTATTTAGGGGGAATATATGGTTAGCTATGCTCTCTGGGTGCTCCTTCCCTCAAACCTATGCCATGAAAGAAACACAGCATCTTTATCAGCACTGCTGTGAGGTTGGCTGTTGCCATATTTTGGCTATAAACAATATTATTGAACAATAGGAATGGCTTTACTGCTTTATGTTGCTCTTTAATACCTTTACAGTAATGTTCATTTCCCAATTACAGGAAATTTTAACACAAAATGAATTTATTCTTTGATAAATTCATTCAATCAAGAAACTCATTGCTCTGTATTTATAAACTTCTCCAGCCTCCATCGTGAGCCTGTTTCTCAGCCCTCAGTTAAGAGCAGGGCATTAGGAGACTTCAGAAGGTGCAGTTTCACTCCAAAGTATGAGTAGGATGATGGAGGGAACTTTACGTGGGCAATGTGATATTTACTTAGGGCAGTGGAGCAGCATTTGGACTTGAGTTTGACTGGACAGACCCGCTGCTGAGCTGCCCCCTTCTTAGGGTGAGGAGCATGTTTTGGGCAGGGAATTCACCTTTATTTGACTAAGACAATGAACTTCCTCACTTCACATGCCAGCTTTCCTTGCTCCGAGCAAGACTAACAGAGACCATTGTGTTCCTGCTCCTTCCTCACACCCCATATAGCTTCCGCTCCGTCTCTGGTGGTCACCTTCCAGCACTGGTTCAGACAGGGAATTCCTGAATTCTTAATTTCTCATTCACTGCAAAATTCTTTTCATTGTAGGTAAATTACTGAGGGTAAAAAGGGACAATTGGTTTATTTAATATACACTGATTCCCATTGGTGAAACAAACAATTAGAAAACCAATGATTGATCAATGATCCTAATTATGATTCTGAGTTGATTTCTACATTGGAAAAGTTGAATAAGTGTGTCCATTTTTCTTGTTATCCTTGACAGAATAGCATGAAAGTAAACACAGTATTTAATTTCAAATTAATGTTTTAAACAGTGGAATTTTATTCTCACAACTAAGCTCATTATAAAGTGGAAACATAACTGCTTTTGATTCTTCTACGACTTGACACTGAACTAACAATCTTAGATATTTTACATGTAGTGGAAATAATTTTCATGCAGTAGGTATTGAAATAGCTTGAGGGAGAGACACCTGTGCAGATTTTGTGTATAACTGAGGTGATAAACACTATTTGATATTAACAGGTTTATTTGAACAAGAAAAACTTTGGCTGAGAAAATGAGGACTGAAACATGCATTATTTGGGTTTCTTTAATGCATCTCTCAGGAGGTTCACATGTTTTATTTATTTTTCCTCTGGTATGCAGTATGTAATTTAAGTTCAGAGCTTGGGAATGGTCATAGGGAAATTGTTTGGGAATCAAAATCTTTCACCTGAGGAGGTTGTATCTGGAGTTGGTGCTGAGACCCAGGAGCAGTTACTGATCCAAGGGTGACATACACGCTGCTGCGTGTAACGAGCCTGCTCCATTCTTTTAGGCTGGTACCTTTAAACGCTAAGCGGGTTTTTGTTATTTCTGAAATCAGCACAGAACCAGTGAGATTAAGGCAAGCAACCGTTTATTTACTTCAGCTTTCATGAAGGAGGCCTATCCCAGGCTCTAGGCAACCTGCCATCAATTATCCACACAATTCATAACAATAAAAGCAAAAAAGCAGCAAACCATACCCACGTTTGCCAGCTGCCTTAGCTGAGGGGAAATGAAATCATCCAGCCCCTCGCATTCCCTTAGGCCCTGCAACTTGGCCCCTACTAAACATTTGTTCCAGAAGCAAGCTATGTCTCTGTCGGAGTTAAAAATGTACATGTTAATATATTGCAACAGATCATGAAATTTCCTAGCTTAGAAAGCTCGCTGTGCCAAGCTCCTCTTCTATAGACTATAATTTCCTTTCTAAAGAGAGAAGAAGCATCTGGACCTACTCAGTCCCTGCGCAGTATTCCTCCTCCACGTCAGCAAGCTGGAGCTCCAGTGCAACTGGCCAGGGTCAGCTGTGGACTGCCTGGAATCTTCTTATTAAACAAGCCTGGAGTTTTGGACCTGGACCAAACCCCCAGAACTGAACATGCTGGGATATTTGAAAAGTCCTGTTTCTAAACCAGAACTTGGTTGCAAAAGGTTGTCGATGCACACTGCAGACGTTTCCCCGTGTGCTCTCAGTCTCAGACCTCAAGTGCAAAACCTTCTGTCAGCATAGCTGGAATTAAAACCCCAATTAACGGTGGGGTTTGCTTTCATTTGCCTATGCAATGGACAAGGGAATAGACTATGTTTAACTTCTTGAGATGAGGCTTGAACTGGCAGTTTAGGATTAGCTCGATTTACTTAGAAAAATTTTTTTGAAACTTATGTTCTCAGCCACTGTCCCTTGATAGACGTTTTCCAGTAAATAAACTTCTTTCAAAGGCCATATTTGAATTGTGATAATATAAAATTATAATGTAATTGGGATGATTGGTAGGTTATTAATTTAGGGGAGTGAATGGTGTGGTATCTTATTTCAGTTCTGGTTCTGTCTCCTCTAGACTACTATTCTTCTGACTTTGCTAAGAGAAAATACAGTAACATTATTCTTGGCACCAGATTAACCCGAGGATTGTTGGCTACTGACATGCTAGGGTAGATGGAGATATAAAAATGGGACTCTTGGTGCACATTAATCAGGGAGATTGGAACAATATGCTTCCAGTGGAGAGGAATTGTCTCCTGACCTTATTGCCTTAAAAAAAAAAATCAAAAAAAAAATCAAAAAAACAAATCCCCACACTAAAACCCCAACACCTCCACCCCTCCACACCCCCCAAGACCAAGCTGGGTTTTCTGATTTTCTAGATGCTTTGTTTTGAAGCCAGCTCCCACCCAGTACTTTTCTGAAAGGCTTAGTTGAGCAGTACTGGAGCTGGTCACATCTGTAGTGAATCCTTTGGGGTTATTTTTCAACACTGAATAGTTTTACAGTTTTTCCTTTGATTGCAATGTCACACTTGGGTAACTAATGCATGAAAAGATGCACTATCAAGTCAGATCATTTGACTTACTGTCATGACATTTCTGTTTGGAAGAGGCAGATCTTGGAATGGATCTTCATCTGGTGTAAATTACAGTGATTCCATTACTTCAGTGGAATAATTTACGCAAGCCAGAGGTCTGCAACATTATCCAGAGACCAGGTGTGCCACATGGGGTTTTTTCCCCATCATCTGTAAAATCAAAATGTATGTATTAATGATGGGAGGGTTTGTAGTGTGATGCTGATCTATTCGTTGTGGTGTGTGTAGCTAATGCTAATCACAGTCAGCAATCGTGCGATGAAAATAATTGTCCTTGCTAATGCTTACCTTGCATATAAAGCACATCTATAAATTTGGAAATATTCCCTAACCTCTAGGCTGTAATCTGGGGATAGGAGAAACTCCCATAATGCACACACTTTTAAACTGGAAAAACAACAAATGAAGATGTAACAATTTGTTGTTTGCTACTTTTTGGGCCCTCATCCAACACAGCCCAAAATGCCTGAATTAAGGCTTGGATTAGGGCCCCATTCACTTCTTGGGATGTTGTTACTCAGCAGTTTCACAGTTCTTTATGCCCTAATTGGAGAATGTGAAAGAGACCTTTTCTCCCCTCCTGGGTGAGAAGCTGGGCGCAGTTTTGACCTCATATGAGTGGTCAGTTGATGCTGTTTCAGATATCATTTAATGAAACTGGCTGGGTTTAGAGTCCTATGAAGCTTGCATCAGAGATAAAGACTACGGGCAGTGAAAGAGGCTGTGTATTGATTCCCAATCTGTAGCAGATTACTTCCTATTTCCACTGACGCCACTGTAAACTTTTTGAGAGTAGACCAGATCTTTTTGCCTGATCCCTCAGGAATTGGGAAAGCCCTCACTGGGGTTCCAAGTGTTGCCATAAAATAGATTCTGATGATACTAATGAAGCTATTAATAATTCTGCCTAAAAGTAGCTGTAGGAAGCTGCTTTGTCTCCTCCTGACTGAAATGTTTTATTAATTAAATAAAGCATTGAGATATCAAGCTTATGGTGCAGTAAAATGAATAAAATTAAGCAAATTATTTATGCCCACAAATAACCATGTCATTCTTTCCCATATTTTGTGTCGGGTAGAAAAGCAGCTAATACGATGAACATCCAGATAAGTGAATTGTATTTATTTGAACTTCTTGAGATCATGACATCTTCTGGAAGTATAAAAATTCCCTTATTGCTACATGTCCCTTCTTAATAGAGTAGCATGGGGGAAACTATAAAGCACATATGCAGATTCCTTTATATGCAGGACAAAAGTAAAAAATGTTTATTATGTTGATGATTGAATATTAGGGTGTATAATTTTAAAAGAAAAATAAGACATTTGTGAATGTAGGTGTAGTGAGATGTTATTTCTTTTCTTTCCCAACTTTTATGGGAATATTTAGGAACAATTTATGCTTTAAACATTTTCTCTTGTGATCAAATTGCCGTATTTCCAAACAATAGGCCGAAAATAGAGTAAAATGAATTTAACTTGTTTTGAAAAGTTAAGCTTTTCATTTCAGCAAACTTTATTTACTAGAAAAAATGTACTTAGACATGGGATATTTCTTAACTGATTTCCATGCCCAAGTATTCCTCAAAGCAATGAGATAAATAACCCACAACCCTGCCACAAACTCTGTAACTGCTGTACCCCAAAGCCAGGAGGATCAGTGTCCTTGCTAGAGCACTACCATGGATGTTTCCAGTATCGCTGACTTGATTCAAAATTTATGTAGATGGGAGAAAATGGACACAGGGCCAAAGAATTCATAAACCATGAAACTGGAGCAGAGGAATAGTCACGTCCCATGCTGGGAGGAGACATTTGTTTTGCTGGTTCCTCGCTTTGCAGGATCACGGGTCAGCACTGAAATGAGGTGGGGGAAAGCAAAAGAGAAGTATACATTTCCTTCAGCCTTGCTCTACTTCAGCACTCATTTGCATTAAAGCTTAGGGCATTTTTGTTTGGTTTTTAAGATCTTCAGTTGCTGTGCTATTTAGTGTTCTCTAGAATTGGCTCAAAGCTAAGTAATATGTTTGAATGTAAGTTATTGTTTAATATTATGTATCAGTTAACAATACACCTTGCGTTCCAGACGAAAATCAAGGAAATGTATGTAAGCAAAGTGAATTAATGGCATCACCTACTTTTGCAGTTAACGGATTATCATAATGAGATGAGATATGATTTTTTTTTTTTGCCTCTAAATAATTCTTATCAGGGTTTCTTTGGTGGTTGGGGTTTTTTTCAATTGATAAGCATAACTGAAAAAGGCTGGAGTAGTTTGGAAAAATGGAAGTACGAACTATGACACTGACATCAGCTTCCTAAAATTCCATTCTGACAAACATTTTCTTTAGTTGCATTAGATCTGGACACAAGTGCAATCAAAATATTTTGTAGCTAGTATGGAGAGGCAGGAAATGGTGTTAATCTTTGTGGTCTGTGGTGTTTATTTTTATAACTATGGATTAAAGCAGTCTCATATAGTTGGTCCGTTGAAGCTGAGAAGACATCTATTTGATAACACTTAATATCTTGGCATTGCATCAATTTCCATAATTGCCTTTTTATACATTATTATTCTGCCTTTTCTTTTCCAGTGAATCAGATTCACACTATTAGTTACCTGAGGAGATGGGACTGTTGCACTGTGTTGATAAGTATCTCTAATGTGGGTGTAATGGTGGCAAGTCCCTTTAAAAAAAAAAAAAAAAAGTTGAGTTTCACTTTCTCAATTCAAAATAAAAAAGTTTCATTTATTTGCTTATTTATTGCTATAGCTAATTAGGACATTCTTTAACTCCAGTGCTAGAAGTCTGAGAGCTTAGAGTTCCAAATCTGAATGTAAGGAGTGTAGCTCTTCATTTGAAAATGTTTCTGAATTTAAGTAGGTTTGTCACTACAGTGTAATGAAAAAGGCCGCAGGTTCTGGCTTGTATTGCTGGAGAGTCAAGATAAATGCTTAATTTAAAAAAAAACAACTTGTGCTTTCCTTTTGAAAGTGATCTTCTTTGGTTGCGATCAAGGCAGCGTAAGTGACTAAGTTTGTAGCCGTTGGGTTCCTTTTCTGTGACTACGCTGACGCAGCTTTAATGCGGAGAAATCGCACTTTTCTTAGAGATATGGAGAGGACTAATAACAATCAGACAAAAGTTTATTGAGTAGAAGAAATAAGCAAAACTTACTATGTGGTGTTTAAGAGTAGAATCTGTTCAAAAAGTGCATAGCAAGGTCAAAAACCACCTGTGGAGTATGTGTGTAAGTATGAAAACAATGGTTTCCACGTAGACTACAACCAAGCAGCTTTTTGAGGCAACAAGAAGCCATTTTTTCAACTGAAAAAAAGATGCCAAAGGATGAAATGTCCTTGAAAAAGAAGGGCTTTGTAGGAAAGGCAAGGTGAAAAAACTATGGGGACTGGACATCTTTATTCGGACTTGATAGCTCATGAGAAGAAATCAGACTGCAGTATTATATTTGCTTAGCCATTGTCTTCTGGCAGTCTCTGCTTTAGTTCATTAAGTGTGACAAAATATGACATGGAGTGTATTACAGAGACTTTTGGTTGTGAAGAGCATGTATTGGCGACTTTCTAGTAAAACTGAGAAAACCTGAGGTACTTGTGGAGTGTCTCAGAAAAGAACTGATGGATTTTTTTGTCCCCAGTGTATGATGAGGTAGGTGTTTGGATGCATTCTGTCAGTACTAGTGTTGTTAATATTGCCTCACTTAAAAATCTCTAAAATGCTTTAAAAATTATTAGAAAAATGTACTCAGCAAATTTAACTTGCTGTTGTTCATTCTTGCAATATAATTAGTAGTTTTATAGTCAATTTAATTTATTTCATAATTTTAAATTTTTTTTTAGTTAAAGTGACGTGAAGTCAGATTTGTGTGAGATATAAACTGGAATTAAAATGGGTAATTATAAAATAGCCAGATGATGTAAACCTAAAAAGCAAACTTGGTCTTCTGGTAATATTATTTGCAGTGCCCTTGCTTTGCTTTCTGCATCTTCAATGGAATAGGGAAGACTTTTCTGAGACATATAGGAGTGGGCTCTGGTCAGCTTGCCATCTCAGGTGGACTCGCCTTACTTCAAAATTGGAGGAGAGTAAGCCCAGTTGCCTTAGAGGTACCTAAAACATAGCCAGAGAGGCAGATGAAATACCTTTGTATCAGTATCACCTTTGGCAAATTCTGGGAACAAATTTCTTTTCATGGAACAGAACTGCATGACTTCTCACAATAATTATAGACTCATAGAATATGTCAAATTGGAAGGGACCCATAATGATTGTTGAGTCCAACTCACATGTTAATGTTAACACCAAAATGGGTATTGCTATCGAGAAGCGACTAAACTGAGCAAAGCAATAGATTTCAGTTTGATACTGAAAATGCTTTCCAATTTTATAAAAGGTATTAATTTACACAAATTAGGTGTGAAATAGAATCTAGCTAGAAAAAAGAGGAGATGTTTATTTTCCCAATTTAGCGCAGAAGGAGGTCAGATTTTTGAAGAGTGACCTCTAGGTGGCCAGCTAAAAAAAAAAAAAGGAAGGAATGTACTTGGTGAGTAGCTGTCCTCAGAGTATCTCAAGATGAATAGGCCTACTATTTCAGAGAGGTAAAGATTTCAGTGTTCTAAATTGGGAGACTTTTTAGGCCTGAATTTGAAAGGAGCAATTTATTTGCCCTTTTTACTTCAGGTTGAGTGGTAGTTGTACATCATTTCATTAGAAAACAACAACAAAAGAAATTTCCAGCTGAACAACCAGAAACAAGGGACAACTTTCAAATATCACACATTCCTCAACTGTGAAATAGGAACGAAGTAATATTATATAACCTAGGGGTTTTTTGAAACTTCAAAGCATTTAATATCCTTTGATGAAATTAATTATGTTTTTAAAATATTTTATGTAAATTAAATGCCAGCTTAAAATGTAGCTGTTTCATGGTACAATGGAAAAAATCTCCTTAAATCATGAATATCACAAATAATTTTCTTGAAGAATATTAATCATAACTCTAAAAATACAGCATGCTCAAATTATATTTACACATTTAAAATACTTCAGAATATATGCATAATATATGTGTAATATAGAATTTATGTAATGTAAAAATAAGCATCCTAATCTTTTTAGGAAGAGATTGTACAGCAAACTTAGTCTGCCTTCTCTGAATTCATTCAATAAACAGAAAAAGAAATCATCAGGAAAAAATAAATTTCAAAAGAGGTATCCAAGTATTATTAGTATTAGTAATTTTTAGGCCTGGTGTCTGGGAACTGTGTCCCTGATTCCATTATGTGTGATGCTACATCAGAGGTTTTAAGTACTTCGGAATTAGCTAACAAACTCTGCCCTTTCTCCTGAAGGCACTACATATCAGCAAAACATTTCCAACTTCGTTAAAATTTGCAGCAAATGGTTTATGTTAATTATGCAAACTAAATACCCAGTAAATGATTTTCGTGTTCCTAATACAACAAAAGACAAAGCATGGCTTAAGGCTCTAAATAACTTTACAACTAGAAGATTACCTAATAATTCAATTTGAATTCAAACATCAGGTTTTTGCAAAGCCAGACATGTGCAAGCTGAAACTGGAGTTGAGTCAAACCAAAACATAAGTTATTCTACACATATTAAAAAAACTCCCAGCTCTGTGCGTAGGTTATTCAAAAGTAGCATGAAGCTTGCAAACTGGTGCCAGCTGTGATCCTGAATACAACAGCATGACCGAACCTGCTGGTGAAACCATGTGACAGCCTGTTGGATGCAGGCAGGCATTTGAGCTCCTTAGAAAAGACATTTTCTCTAAGTCAGGACGGAACCCCAACTATTGTAAATGAATTGAGGGCAAGCAAATTCCTGCTGCTCTTACCTCAGTCAAAGTGCTTATGCAAACAGTATATGTTTATCTATTTATAGTGCTTTTATCTCACTTTAATTATTTTGACTTTTATAACTGTTCGGTAGGATTATAATAAATGGCAAATAAGTTTAATTCTCACCACCTTATTTTGTGGATGCAGAAAACAAATATGAGCTGGCAAGCTGGGGCAATTAAATAATATGAGTGTGTAAAATTAAATGGGCCGTTACCCAATTCAGGTATGCTGGGACTATGGACACTGAGATAAATTGCTATATGGAGTCAGTCACAGGAGCACTGAGTCGGCTTTTCTAGTCAGTACAACCTACTCATTTTTATTCCATCCAGCAAAGTGTTCAAGGGTGTGGTTTACTTCAGGGACATACTGACATGTGATGCTGGATCTGGGGTATAACAGTTGCCTAAATGTAGGCATCTAGGGCCATTTGAGAAGCTGTAATGTGCTTTGCCTTCAACTGCTAGTCCAGAACAGCACGGGTCTCTTGTATGTCCTGTGTTGTACTGCTGGCCTTACTTACAGGTCTTGTACACTCTGACATCTAAAATAACACTAGACAACCTATATTCAAGCAACTGAATCAACCCCAACATACTGATGAACATGTACCTGTGCTCAGTTTTTTCTTCTGCACTGTCTATATATGTTTTTGTGGCTGTCTTGCACTTGGAGTAATATTCAGACTTTATTTTTGTCATGTGCAATCCTGCAATTGTTTTTTGAAGGGTAATTCACAGACTCATTTAAGTTACTGATGCATTTAGTGCAATATTTTGAATCTTATAAAATTCCAAGAAATTCCTTGACGGAAACATGTATTTTACCTGAAATTTTGAGTGTAAAGAGTTAATTAGAAAATTAGCCAACTAATAACAATGGTGCAACTACAGAATAAAAACAAGCACATTAACATTTGCATATGCTAAATCAATATTGAGAGGATAATAGTGAACCTATAGAAGGTTGTATAACATGTCATGAGAAATGCAGCCCAGACCAAGGCACCATGGTTTCTGGGAGTGAAGGTCAGTCACTGAAGGAAGCCAGGGATGTGTCAGGCCAAAGGACCAAGTAAAAGGAGTCCAGGTTACCAGGTGGATGTCTAGAACAGGAGCGCAAAAAGCCAGAGCAGGAACAGGAACAAGGGCTCAGGAATCCAGAGTTCAGCTGTACCAGGCTATATGTCAAGCAGAAAGAAAACCAATAGCCTTCCTTTATATAAATAGTGTATCTGACACATCAGGATTTCAGTTTGAGGAAGATTGACTGTGAGCAGTGCAGCCCTGCCAGAACCTGACAGTAAACATGCAACCGGTGGCAGGCCAGGACTCATCATCCAGCTTTTCCTGTTCTCATGACCTGGAAAGGATTTTACAGCAAAATACCTGAGCTCCCTTTTATTTATAATTGAGTTGTTTTCTATAAGCTGGGAAGGTAAATTAAGTTCAAACTGCTTGATAATGCGAAGGAGTGTCCTCTTCTGTGGTTTTGGATCAGTGAATATGATGAATGCTTGGTGCTCCTGAAGTTGAGTGACGGTGAATTTATTAGCCATGGGACACTTTTATATTTTTCTGTGTGAGTATGCAGCTGTTTTGTGGGGTGAGGATGTAGGACCAACGATAGGATTTGGGAAATGTTTACATCCTTCTGATACATATAATGCTGATGTTAGGCTTTTCTTGGAAACTGGGGAAGCGCATATGCAATTAATTAAAGCTTGGTTTCTAATAAAGCACTTTGAAATGGAAAACTAGAACTAAACAAAAAGAAGGAACAATCTGATGCTGATAATAGTAGATGCGGTTAATGCCATGAAACTGAAATACAGTTAATGCTGTGTTGCTCATGAAGATCTCATTTAATTTTATGAGAAGTTAGCTGTTACAAATCTAAAACATGACTGGATAGGACACTCGTTGCCAAAGATGACTGCTATTAAACGTGTATTTTATACGTAGAAGACCGTAACGTCTCAGAAACAATAGATGAAGTGCAGCCAAACTGTGGGAGGCTGTTTTCTCTGTATGTGCAGGGGAGGTGAGCAGATTGCCTTACCAACATACGTGTGCAGTTATTGCCCTGACCGCTCGCTTCTCTGAGCGAAGTCTGTTTGAGCATACAGCTGAGACCGTCCCTCAGCTCCATGTTTACATATATTCAGCCCTGTTTGAACGACTGAGTCTGCATGCCCACAGGGATGTGCGTGCAGCCTTACAGAGGAAAAATGTAAAAGCCCATATGAAAAACCATCCTGCAAGGCCTTGTTTATGTGTGTGGAGTTGATTAGCTGGGATTTCCCAGTATGCCGAAAATGGCACAGTAGTCAAGCCTGTGAGGATTTAGCTGTACCAGTTATGTCTGAAGTAGGAAGCTGTAATAGCTTGTGATGCCTCCACTTTTTATTGGTTTGGTCTTAAAGATTTGGGGTGACATTTAAGATTAACTGGGTACTCCGTGCGAAATGTTTGCAGGAAGGCTGTGGCAGCTGTCATTTCTGTGGAGATTGTGAAACCCTGTCACTGAATAGAATCCTGCTGTAGAAACCCAGTCACTGAACAGAGTCCTGCTGTACTCACCAGACCCAAACAATGAAACGGCCCTGCAGCAGTTTCATCACACCTTTCAGCAAGTGAAACTGAACGGGAGCTCCCTGGAGTCTTGGTGATCTGACTTTTCCTTCCTTGCGAGCTATGGAGGTGTCTTGGACCTGCTGAGACAGGGTATCTGGCCACACCACGCCTTTTTCAGATGTAGGTCTTGTACTCTGTGTGGCTCAGACCTTGCTGGGAGGTGTGATTCAGCCACCACAGCCTTAAAAGCTGCATGACTTAAAACGAAGCAAGGAGGATTCAAGGTAAAAAAGCCTTTCATACAAGGAAGGCTGATATGAAGGTAAGGAAGAGGAATTCAGAGTTTTAAAACTCTTACCCCATGCTTTGTTCTTCTGCTCCACACGGCTACCATGGTGATGGCAGCAGGCCAGTGTATTTGGTCTTCCTTATGGCTTGTTAGCACACACAGTCAGCTAACCCCGGTGTTAGTGCGTGAGTTCTGGGTACTGGGTGTCTTTTACTACAGTAATAAGGTATAGAATGTATTGGTTACGGTTTGTCTCATGCGGTTTTTTTCTTGCACAAAAAGTGTTAATGGATTGGGCTGCAGCAGTGGGAGTGTAAGAAAGGTCTCTTTTTCAGAAGTTCAAGACAAAAAAACAAAGCAGAGTCTTCTTGAACATTAGGAAATTAAATATAGAGTTAAGGACACACTTCTAGCAAGGGTCAACATGTAATTCCGGAACACCTTGATAGATTATTTCAACTTGAGCAGCACTTTTCTATAAATTAGCTTGAAAGTTTTAAAATTGAGATGACCTGTTTCTCGACTTCAGAATTGGGTGCAACCCTGTTGGGTTTATGGTAAAAGGCAAATGCATGCTTGGCTGCGAACAATTGCACTCTTATCGTTCCTTAATTTCTACATTTTTAGATTGATATTCTTCTCCGATTCAGTCTTTGGTGTTAAATGAAGTTCTACAACAGGAAATTAATGAATAAACCTGTGTGTAATGCTAGCAAGGCTATTTTTATAGATGTCCTTTGTTTAGTTTTGGCTGCTTAAAACTGCAGTGCTTTAATGGTTAGCAGGTGTATTGATAATTAAATAATTAAGCACCAATTAAGTAATAAACACCAAAGGTGCTTTTGGATTATTGTCAGCCACCAAATGAGAGTTTGCATGTTCTAAAGGAATCTATGAACTGTTTCAATAATATGAGATGAAATCAATTTGGAAACTGATTTTCTTTTTGTGCCAAAGTGAACAAAAAGATAGCTTTGTTCTCGGTGCCAAGAAGATGTGTTTTCACCACGAGATAATTAATATGCATTTGTTCGTGTCAGTGTAGAAAACCAGCCTGGATTTGACTGTAGAGTAACTGTGTGAAGTAGTGTTACTAGAGTGATGGTTGATCTCTCCACTAGGATTTTACAGTGCATTTTTTAATACTAGTTTTCCCACTGTAAACAAACGAACAAAAACCCCGATCAAAACAAGAACTAAAAATAACTGTCCCGGTGCCAATCAAAGAAACCAAATTTGTATTTATATATTTTAATTTTTTTTTCAGTAAGAATTATCTCTTGATCTATATTTATTCATTTCCAACCAATCACAATCGTATCGGGAGATTATATCAGGTAAGAAGGTATATCAGGTAAGAGAGGGAGAGAGTGGCAGGGCTTGAGGTGATTCTTTCCTTTCTGAAAGGACAATAGAGGATTTTTGGGGATGATGAAGGAATACTTTAGGGAATGAATGGGACTGAAATTCAAGAGAAAACATGCTGAATATGGTATGAAAGGGTGTGCAGTCCTGAATATATGCTTCTAAAAGAATTACTGAAACAGAAATATATCGCTATACCCAATCCAAAACGTTATGAAGTCATGAGTCGTGGTTTTTTTTTTTTAAAAAAAAAATAAAATCATAAGCTTAGTCTTTTAGTTTTTTAGTTGCCTTCTACATTTGTTTAGGATTTTAGGCTCCCCCAACCTTTTTTATTATTTTTTTAACCAGTTAGGGTTTCTATTTTAAAGCTTTCTTCTGCAAGCTTGGGGCTTGAATTATCTCTGCCTTTTCATGACGGCTTAAATCCTCATAAATTATATGACCCAGAATCTATAGTTTTAGGAAAAATACTATGCATCTTCAGACTCATCATGAAATCATGGTAATAGATGGGGTAATGCATTCCCTACACATTACTCTCTGGTACTGAAAGATATGGTTATGTTTGGATCATATGTAAGGTAGAAATAGGATGTATTATGCATCATATTAGTATTTTGTTTAATAATGGAATAATGTTTATGATTAATAATACCCTTTGGAAGGAATTTTTATTATTATAGTTATGATAAACGCATGCTACGCATGAATAGCAGAAGTAGACGATTTCCTAAGTCATGGTGAAAGCTGTGAATGTTAGACTAGTCCATGTATACTCATTTATTAACTCTATATAAATTAAACTTCAATTCTAAATGAAGTTTTAAAACTTTTGCTTTTTATTTGTAAGGTACACACTCTGTTTTATGTTTTGAATTACACAGGATATATATTTACTTAAAACAGGAAATATTTAGAACATATGTGTATTTGCTATTCCTGGAAAGGCCCAACCAGTCTAAAACTAAATACAACGTGGCGTAATACATTTTCTAAATGCCATTTTGTAACATTGCTCTTAGAAATTGCCAAATCTGCTCAGTTATGCTGTTTCTGTAAGAAAAGATAATACTGACCTGACTTCAGAGGTAAATGGTAGCTAAGAAATAAAGTTACAAGCATTTTAAAATAACTGGTCTGAAACACTCTCTGAAAAAGGTATTTGGTACTGCAGTACACCATTAGTTTACTTTGCATGTGAGAAAGAGAGAGGGAGGGTCCAATGGATATTTGTCTAAATAAATTCTAGGAAACCATTGTCAAATCTGTGGCTTCTATTTCAGAAGTAAGCTTGTCTGCTGTTGCTAACTACGCTCACAGATCAGATCAAAGACCCCTTCCCACAAGCTGTTTCTTGCTGCTGCACCCAGACCACATTAGCTAAAGCAATTTGGCTGCCTTTTCCTGTCTGGTAATGTGGTGACTTCTGAAACCTACCATCAGGGTTCGGAATGCTGCTGGTTGGTGGTACGGAGATGAAGAACATGAGATAACCTTTCCTTCTATGTAAAGCTACTGCAGGTAAGAAGGGATAGAACAGTGAGCATTGGAACGATGTTTTCTGATAGTATTTTACAAAATATGCCATCCTTTATATACGAGCTAAGTCCATAGGTGAATAGGGGGTTAATGCTGATTTGCCCCAATGAACTAAGAAGTTTTCAGCTCATGGGCTGAATGCTGTGGCTGGTTGTGCTGGGCTTCTTGGATGCTGTCCTGGTTCACTAATGTTTTCACAACAAAAACTTTGTAACGGTCTCTAAAACAGTATAACGACACGCAGTTATTTGAACTATGTGAATCCATTTTCTTTTATTATCATTGCTACCAACATATTGATTTGTGCTTTAATGCAAGCTAGGTGCAAATTGTAAGTTGTTTGTTCTAGCTCCAAATAGAATATGTTTTATTGTTATAAGCTGAAAGAAGGGGAGGGAACTGATGCGATTGTTAGCTGTGCAATTTCATCTCTGATGGAAAGAATTACTTATATGGCAAAATATGCTTCAGAAACATCCAGCTCATTTGCAAAGTGCCTTGTCTGGAGAACTTTGCCACCCATGAGCCACTGATTTAAGTAAGCTTTGTGACTAGTAAGTTGTATGATTCTGTATCAATAAATGCCATATGTGTCAATAAACTCGCGAGCGTTTTACATATGGTCTATAGTGATTAGTGACACTGGAAGACTCAATATGTGAAGATCAAGCCCTAAACATATTTAAAAATTGAAAACCTGAAGTAGTTGAAATTTAACAGGCAGCAAACTAGGGGGCATTGCTTTACTGAAAAGAAAATGCTCCTCATGTGCCTGCTTTTCATTTTCCAAACATGCTGCGTGGTGAGCATGCAGACACCACATTTAGGAAACACTGGAGTGTACTTGATTAAAGGCTCTTTGGAGTTCCTTTCCACAGAAACAGCTGGTGGGCTGTTTGTACCCCAGCATGGCTTTCTATAGATATCTGGCATTTCTGTGCATTTTCCTGTGATGCACATTTAATTCACTTTATAAGGTGTCAGTTAATGCCCCATGTGCCTATGGAAATGGTGTCCTCTCACCACCTGTTTGGTAGTGCTTGCTAGCCATAAACTCTGTTCCCCATAAACTCCACTGCGGTGTGATATATTTGAGATTACAAAAGAACAGTGCCAAGCAAGCAGCTGAAGTATTGCTGAGCTGAATGATGCATCGCTTCTGGATTACGCTTTTCTCTTGTGACGAATGGCACCATTTCAGGTGCCATAGCCTCAATCAGGACTTTTCCTTTATTTTGAGTAAGTCAGGGTAATAACATGAAACAGAAAGAAAGAAAATGCAGCAGCAGTGATTTGTTGTGTGTAAATGGGAAGGAAAACAAACTCTGGCCAAGGGCTGAAAATTAATCTCATCAAGCTTTGTGCTAACCTGGGCCTTCAGGCTGATTTTTATTCCACACTTCTTGGATTTAATCTGCCTTGGGATTTGGGAGATATTTTTAAAGTAATGGAATAGTTTTCTGAACTCTGGAAGTCTGAAGCTATTTCCGTATGAAATAGCCTTCCTGGCTATGTCTCAGGTTCCCATATGTATTAAAATACTGGAAAATGTGCTTTTGTTCTTTTGTACTATGGTGGGATGTAATCAATTATAAAGACACGTGAAAAGTAGATTTTATTTTGGGTTTTTTTCCATGCTTGGGTTAGCACCTCTCACTGTCAGGAATTTTGCCTTGCGTACAAAACATATGAGAACTGCAGGAGTGCAGTGACTGCAGGAAAGGAAATTCAGATTTGCTAAGAGCAGCTGATCCCTGGGATAACGGCTTTTCAGCATTTTTTATGTGGCCCCTCAAAAATGTTCGGGGTGCAGAGTATTGCAGAGCAAAATAAATCTACTAACAACTTGTTTCCTTTTCCTCCAGCTTTCTTTAGACTGAGGGGCTGAGGTGCATGTTCTAACTATATCCCAGTTCTGTGTTGGGAACAAAAGGCCAATTGCCACAATCCTGGCTTGCTTATTTCCTTTTGTGCCCTGTTTTTTATCGGGAAGAAAATTGGGGGATGGCTTAGGAGGAGTCTGTGATGTCCTCTGGTCAGGGCTTAGGTCTGGAAGATCAGTACACCAGGTTGCTGGGGCATACTGCTGCATCCACGTTTTACGCGCTTCATACGTAGCTGTAGTTATCTTCAGTATCCCCCCCCCCCTTTTTTTTTTTAACACAGAGACCACAGCTTCAAAACCACTTTACCTGTCTGTGCTAGGGATGCTGTTTTGAGAGAATTGTCAGCATCTCTGCCAAATAAAGTAGGAGAAAGCCTACAACCTGTTCATTGTTAAAAGAGATTAACATGGAAAGAAAGACAAATATTGGAGGAGACTGGCTGAAGCTATACTGAATTATTAAAATCTAAGTTTGGGCAGGGTGCTTAGTCTTCTATGTAGAATACATATTTTTTTTTTCTGAGTACTTCTTGCATCCTCACAAGCTGTTCATCACTGAGCTCTTATGTAGCTGCCTTGTTAACTGTGGATAGCTCAAGGGAGGACTGTATTTTGAGCATTAGACCCTTATACCTCTTGCCTCATTGAGAAAGTAGAACGAAATATTTGCCCGTGTTTCAGATGTATGGATGGATACCTCCTGGCAGGAAAGTAATAGTTCAAAATATATCTGGTTCTTATAAGCTGAAGCTACCTGGCTGAGAAAATTGATGCTGAGGCACAGTAGAAAAGGAGACTTTATAAGATAATATTTACCATTACTACTCACATAAAGATACTCTGTGATTACTGTGTGATTTAGTAATGTTACCATGAGTACCTGTATATTATTTCTGTGCTCTGCACACTTACAATGATTACATGAAATCCATTTGGAAATATATTTAAGGAACTATGTGTAAATAATTTGGATTTAAATATCTTCATATTGATTTATATGTAATATATTGTATATATATAATATGCACTGGATTGATATGCAGTTAACTTATTTGCTTATAGCTTGCAGTGATATATAGATGATTTTGTGAATTCAAGCTTGGGAGATACATTTATAATGGCTGTAAAGATTACAGTGGAAAACTGAGTGGAAAAGGATTTGCATGATTAAATTAAGAAATGTGTTTGAATTGAGTATTGCTAGAAATTGGTGGCCATGTTAGCACCACCATCCAAGCACAAGAAAAAAAATATTTTCCAAGAATCCCACCCAATCTTCTTATTTTTCTCTTTCTTGGAGGGAAGTTTCCAGTCTGTTCTAAATGGATCACAGTGTATCCCAGGTTTTTTTTTCCTTGCACAGCAGTCTCAAATGTTTTATCCTTATGACCTACAAACAGCTGTTTTCACACTGCTAAAGGATTTGCTTCTGTCTTTAATGCCTCTTTGTGTTGCCACACTCTGATTAAAAAAAAATAGGACAGAAGAGTGATTAATAGTAATATTGTCTACTTCTAATACAAACATCTTGATGCCTCCTCTTGAATGAGTTTTATTTATTTATTTAAAATGTAGACCTACCATCCTAAGCTGGTACCGGCCTCCGATTTTGTTACAAAGTCAATTTTTTTAACTGGTAAGAACATGTACTAAATGTCTGTTAAGTATAGGATGTTGAATCTGGTACGCTTCCAGAATGGACTGTTTGAAAGACAGAAAGAAATTCTATGCATACAAATGCATCAAAAATTCAGAATGAATGAAATCCCAGAGTGATTGTGTCTGTTTTCCATTTATTGTATGTGCTGTCCAGCACAGAGCAGGATATTATAAAATAATGTAATGCGTAAGTCATAAACTAAAATTTTGTGGGGGGTTTTAATTAATGGAAAGAAAAAAAGGAAACTAGTGTTTCAGTCTGGCTCACATTCCTTAAAGTCACAGACTCCTGAATGTGCAAAGAAACTGAATCCTCACCTAAGGACGATTGGAACAGTAGTGTACATTGGAATGTGGTGGTGAAGTGTTACTCCAAGTGAGTAAGTTCCTGGAAGAGATTTTGCAGCTTCTTATACCTTGTCCATGTTTATAACTTTCAGTAAATGGTTAAACAATGTACTCTGTCAGTAATTTAGATTTATCAGTGTTTGTCTTGCTAACAGAAGTTATTTCAGGTTATTAAAAATTCTGTTTTAGGCTCAAATCCATATTTTCAGAATGTATTTGTAAATGTGAGGTGATACTTGGTTTAGTTTAAAACAGGAAGAGGAGAAGAAACCTTGTGTTACTTTATGCTCTTTGCCGTTAAAGACAGATGTCTAAAGTACTAAAATGACTTTTAAAAAGCAGTTGAGAGAAAACTTCCTAACAGATCTTGATCAATGCGCTTGTTAAGTCCAAATGTGTGTCTCATTCAGCTGCTTCGGGTTTCAAAACCGGTCAGCAATGGAAAGAAGTGCTATAGGGTTGAGTCTCTGGTTCCCTGAAGTTGGATTGTCACCGTCCCCTGGGGGCTGACCGGGGTCCTAGGGATGGAATAACAGAATCTGTAGCCTGGCTGTGATTAGCAACTAGTGCCAGAAGATAGCAAAAAGCAGCAGGATGTAATTCTACTCACCATGTGAGAGGTAACACTTAAAAGGCAGTGCTGCTAGTAAGCTGTAAATAAAGTCTGGAAGATAAATTTCTGCAGCATCGTTTTGATTTTTTGTTGTGCGTCTGAGAGCTTTGAAGTTGTTTTGGCAAGTGATGATTTGGTTTGTTGTTAGATACTTCAGCATGTATTCATTATGCTTTCCAACAGATGCGAAGATTGCAAATAAACTGAAATAAACTATTTAAAAATATGCTATGTGCTGTAGTGAGTGAAAATTTGAGGAATGCATATAAATTTTTAGCGCTCACCACCTGTTTGCAGCACAGAAAAGCTGATAGCTGCTGCTTCCTTTTTGACCCTAAGTTATTGGGTTACTTCTGAGGAAGGATTCCTCTAACACAGAATTTGCTTAGGTCTCAGGGTAGGTATTTTTCAAAGTGATATTTCAAGCTCCTTCATACAAAAAAAGGTAAGTGTTGCTTGCTGTAGTCAACTTCCTAATTTTACTCTAAATATTTTGGTAATGAGGGGAGCCTTTTGCTAGATGTATTTATTACACTTAGTGATGAAGCAACTGAAGCAATGTAAACCTATAGGCAGAGCAAGGAAAATGGAGAATAAAAATGGTGTTAGCAGTTTGGTTTCTTAGCCATTGGCTCCTGGCAATATGCGATTACAAGGAATTATCTTTTTCTTTTTTTTTTTTTTTTTTTTTAAACAGTAGTAATGGTCTGCAGAGGTGTACGTTCATGTATTTTGGTATGAACAGGCAATGTAGAAGCAGAGAATGGATCATGTGCTAGAACTTTAGATTGCAAAACTTAGATCAATGGTTTTCTTAGGTAGAGATCTTTGATATTTGTTAAACTGTAAATCCCCCTCTGGGTGTTTTGAAGTGTTCACCATGAGAAGCTGCAGTATGAGTGGGCGGATTTGGCAGGAAACTACCACTTACAGCCTCAAAAAATGAAATCCTATGATATAAAAATAGATATAAAACATGGCACAGAAGCTCTTTTGTCTCTTTCTGTGAGGATGGAAATTCATGTGAAAGTGCTTGTTGGAGGTATTGATCAGAGGTTTACTAGTCATTCAGTGAAGGAAAATGAAACAATAGTTGTACAGTGGCTTTTGAATCAGTAGAGGGGAGCCAAAAAATATCTGCAACAATCGAAATCTAATGATGCTGTAAATTGAGCCAATCTTACCTTAAACAAAGACAATGATGCTATTTTAAACAAAGCTTAGTTACTTCTCAGAAATACTTTGTTAGAAGGTTCAGTTTTAATTTTAAAGCTTTCAGAACAGATCTTCATGAAGTGTGAGAGAATCATTGAAGAATAATTAAGCCAGATTTTAGGGTTTGGTTTGGAAATGGACTTGTCTGTTATTCCAACGTGGACAAGAGCTGGGCAATTTAGAGGACAATACGTGGCTTTGTTTTTGTGTTGGAAAAGTCACAAGTTATCTGTGTCTCATTCTTGTCAAGTTTCTTTCAGACTGCTTTGTAAGATCTGAAGTTTCTGATGGGTCTTGGTAACCATAGGACAATGTTTTGGTTTCTGGATTTTTTGAAAATAGATTTCTGTGTATCTCTCTGTTTCAGAGTTTCAGCAACTCATGCTTTTAAGATGAAGATATCCTGCAAAGCATATGGTGACAGATAGTCTAATAAATATAACTTTTATTGAAAATAAACAGTTCCAAAGTGAGAACAAACATCTGTACTAGGCAAAAAAAAAAAAAGTAATCAGTATAAATTAGTTGTTAAATTCTAGTTAATTTATAAAGCTTAGTGAGGTGCCTCTTCAAACTCCTCCATTGGTGCAGGCATCCAGGCAGTTCCCCGAGTGACTGCCAGCTTCAGCAGCTCTGGGATGCTCGCTGTCCCGGGTGACCCTGTTGTGGGGGACTCAGCATCCTGCTGGCTCTGCACCATTCTGGCCCTGTTGGCCTGAACTGCCCCCAGGCTCAAGAATTTACCCTATGAACATAATGAAGGTGTGTTTGAAGATGTCTCTGGAGAAACTCCATCTGCCTGGCCAGGCAGAACCTTCTTCTACAGTCCTTAAATTACTCTCCTCTGCTGCTCTCTATTGACTCATCAGGAGATTTTTTTTTTATCATTTTCATTTAGGACTTCTTCGCTAGCCACTGTGAATTAGGTTCAAGTTAGGTATCCTGTAGCATCCCTTGTGCTAAGAAATGCATAGAAATCACAAGTTATGAAAATTCATAGGAATATCATTGATGGCTTTTTTTTCAACATCCTATAATGTCCCCAAACCTTACCTCCATTTCAAATCTTGGAGGGTGTGTTCTCACAGCCTATTGTGATTCATTCAAGTTTTGTTTCCTTGTGTTATTGTCTGAGGTGGAATCTCTGGTGCTGAATTAAAATAATTTTCCCCTTTGTGGAGACTGGGAAGTTCTCACATGTTGAAAGGAGCATTATAACCTAGATGTATCAAGGCTGATCCCCACGCTATTGGAATGACAGCTTAGTATCAGACTGTGCTATATATATTGAGTTCAGGAAGAAGCAGAGGTTTCAGAAGGCAAATGTGGAATTAAACCTTGCTCAGTTTTATATATGGTAATAAATATATAGGGCATATGTACTGAACACAAAAAATTGGGCGAGTCCTTGTGTATTTAGCCCTTTTAAACCTAAATGGTCGGTCTGTCTTGAAGAGGGAATTTTACCACTTTGAAAAGGCAGTATGATGGTGATCTGCAAGCCATGGATTTTACCCCAGAACTTTTTTCTGGTGTTTAAAGAATACATCTGCCAAAGTATTTAAGTGAGCTACTTTTCCTGTAGCACCAACACAGGTCCCTATAAAATTATGTAGTTTGGAATAAAAATAAATAAATCATAATGTCCAAATGTAAATATGGAGATATATATAAAACCCAATAATTTCTGTAGCACCTTGTTACATTTGTGAAAGAGTATTCACTGGATTCTTGTATTTGGAGGTGAAAGTGACTGTTAGACCATCTATTCTCTGTCCCTGTATATATCGCACTTCATTCATTCTCACCACTTTACCCTGGAGCCCAGTATTCTGTGTTTGAACAAACTATGTTTTTATTGATTACATAATTATTGGACAACTTAGTGTGCCTCATTCTTCTAGTTTCTCAAGAATTGTTAAAGTACCATTTAATTTTTGATGGTTCCTCATCTGTTTAATTGGGAAATGCAGTCTGTCAGACACAGCAGAGGTTCTGTGGACATTTGGTTCTCATCTGTGCTTCTTGATAGCCTCAGTGGGGTCTAGTGTGTCTTGTGGGGTCTAATGTCTTGTCTGTTTGCATGTTATTGGAAGTCTTGGAACCTCAGCATTTGCTTAGTAATTAGAGATGTATATTGAAACGTATCATCTCTGTTATCTGCTGTTCCATTACTAACAGGGTGTAAACTATTATTCTTCCATGCCTCAATAAAAGCATTAAAACTGACCAGTGATTTCTGTTACTTAAGAGTTTGAAAATTGTTATATCAATATTCATATGTACTAGAAATCGTGTCCTAATATTGTTTGGGTTGGTTGTTTTTTTTGAAGGCTGACTCTGATGTGGTTATTACATAATATTGGCCGGGGATCTGGAGCTAACCCCATTACAATTTAGCAGGTTGCAATGCCTCTTACAGAGGGTCAGAGGATTCCAGTTAATTTCAGTGAGATTTAGTGGATGTCCTTCAGTGCTCTTTAGCTGTGCCTGGGAAAAGGGCTGTATCTGTAATGGCAGTCAGACTGGGTTTATTTTTTAGACTGGTGTTTTTTGGTTGGTTTTGGGTTTTTTTTTTCTTTCATGTACATAGATCAGCTCCATTCCAAATAACTGCCTTTGCCTGTGTAGGAGCCCTGGAACTGCTGCTAAACAAAGTGCGATGAGGCACGCACGTGCAGGTCTTGCGCAAGAGATCTACCTCCGGTAATCTTCTTCTGCTCCTGCCTTTGGTCATTTTTGTAACTTGTTTCTTCTCTCTAATTGCATGTCATGAAGATAACTTCCAATAGGGCAAACAAGTCCTCAGGCAGACATGCAGACAAGTTCCACATCTCAAGTAAATGGCATTAAATTGTAGATGCAATACACAGAAGTATTTGCTTAAGTTTAATAAACAAACTGACTAAGAAATTATAGAAGATTGAAATTATTTTTGAGACAAATAATTTAACATGTTCAGAATCCAATCAGTATGCTTAATTACATATTTAATATTGTTTCTTTAAAAATGAGCAATGCGTGGCCTACTAGCATAATCACTAAGATAAGATTAGGTTAACACCATTAACTGAAATATCATTTTAATGAGATCTTGAAATGTAATTACAAAATGCTGTATAGTCATTGTGGAAAATGTGGTTTCTATGTATGTATCTAATATTACACAGAGCTGATATATACCAAACCAAAGCTTTTAATCCATGTGGCAGGTTGTATAGTAGAATCAATAAATGCTAGTGTCTAAGAATGATTTTGCAGAGTAATAATTTCAGTTTGATCGTTTGCAACCTTAGTAATGAAATAATATCTTCCTTTATATTTAGAGAGTGTGTATTTTCCCAATGGACAAGTAGAAACTAACAAATGGAGGTATTTCTGGGTTTTGTATTCAAAATCGGAGAATATTAAGAATTTTTTAACTAGTTTCAATGACCAGATACTCAGCAGCTACGGAAGATTATTTTTTAGAGTTGTCTTTTCTTATTTATTATTACTCCTTTATTAATGCCATAACTGCATCACTCGGCGGTCACCTTCCTGATTTGTTGGAATGATTCTATAAAGTATAAGAAGCAATCTCTGAGCTATGTGCTTTTGTAAGTTGTGACATTTGAATTATAGAGTGTATTCAGTGTAAACTATGCTGCTCTGCTTAGTACCAAGAGTGTAAGGGGCCCTGAAGAAACAAGGCTGTTCATATTCTTGAAGTGTTGATATCCACGGAATGCCTCAAAGTGAGATTTGCTTCTGAACACAATTTATTTATAATTTTCTGTTTGTTAAAAAGGCACAGCCAAACATGCAGAGTGTGGGTCAGCCTTGAAACCATGTGACTTAGGTTGTTCTTCTAATACACTGAAAGGATATTTTGCATCCCCAAACCTTGCTGATGCAGGTCTAGTGAATAACTGTCTTCTGAAATATGACTAGAAAATTAAAAAAAAAAAAGAAGGTATACTTTGTAGTGCCCAAGGAATAGTCTCTGTTTTGGCACAATATATTTTTAGCACTAGGTCAGACTTACTCCTGATGTTGAAGAAAGGCACATTTTTCACCTCATATATTTCCTCCTGGTAGAAGAAAATTAAATCAGAAAAACTGCAAAATGTACTCCATAGTAGTTTAAAATTACTGGATTTCTAAACTTGAGAGCATTGTATTAAAATCAAATCATAGCGATTTCTATGTAATATAGCAATTTATCATCGGTGCACAGTGGGGGTGCATCTCATCTTGGAAGTAAACTCCCCATTTGTCCTACAGTATACTAACAGGGAAGATTCACCCTGTGCCACAGATTTATATTTCTTTCTTGTGTTCACGCTTACTAGTACAGAATTGAACAGGAGGCTACACCCCTGCCAAAATTCCACAGCTCAATGCTTGGTTTGGTCACTCATTCACTCAAAAACAAAGCAATAGTCTTTAAGTTTGTAAAAATTGCATCTTCGAAGGATTTCCCAAACACTAAATTAATCTAATTATATATATTATATAAAATAATATCTAATATTTTTATATATACATATTTATATATATAAAAGCTATTACCTTGCTTTAGGTAGGTACAACCTTTGTTGCACTTTGTGCATTCTCATGTTTTGCATATGAGAGTAACTGCAGTAGCCCACAGCATCTGATACAAATTTAATGTCACATTGACAGTGTTTAATTTATTCATTTTCAGTGCCTTCTGCAACAGTAAAAAACCCCCCCCAAACCCCCCCAACCACAAATAAACCCGCCAAAAAAGTCCCCTGTCCAGCAGTGAGCAAATTTCTTGCCAAGAAAGGATTTGCGGCCCAAATATGGGAGGAAATTGAAATACCCCAAAGTTTCTAGCACAAGAAGAACAGAGAGCCGCTCAACGTGAAGTGAATTGTGTAAGTGTACAAAGGAGAGCCTGATCCAAAGGTTGGATCCAGAACTGAGTGGTAAGAGAAGCATTGCTATATTTACTTTTTACACAGTCCTAAAGTTATTAATGTTCAATAGATACAGTTAGCGTACATGCATTAAGTTATCCTAGATAATCATCAGTTCTAGATCAAAGCAATTCAATCCTTTTGGGAAGGACAAAGCCGAACTAATGTTTTCTGAAATGTATCTGAATGTTTGTTAATTTGGGGTTTGTTTCAGCAGTAATGAAATCTGTGTCAGCTCATCCATTAGACAAAGATTACTTTTTTTAGAACCTAACCTTTTCCATCTATCACAAATAGCTATTTTATCTGTGTTATTTTCAGTTGCTAACAGGTCTTATCCTTGGTTTATAACTATTCATGAAAATATATATTGTATATGCATATTTATATGTACATGACAGAGACGATGTGCGTTATGATTCTGCATCCGTGAAGGTCACTGCAGTTGTGCCATGAACATACACAGAAACAGCCTGAGATGTGGCTTTGCATAGTGAGTTGTTTCTGGTAGAAATCGGTGAACGGCTGGGATACTATCACTTTCTCTGTTATTCTGCTTCCACAAACACCTCCCTTGTTTCTTTTCCAATGTTAGCTCAAGAATAACTTTTTCCCCAATTTCTCCAGGTTACTCCTGGCATTGTATCTTGTTAGTTGATGTAGAAATATTGCCTGTCAGCTTGAAAAATGCTGGAAACAGGGAGGCCTTTTATGGAAATGCTGACACAACTTTATAGCATAGCAGTGTAAACCATCTGTTTCCAATAAGGTGGTTATTATCTTTCCGTGTCAAACTTATCACTACAAAAATAGTTTGCTCTCATCTTCAATGTCCACAACATACAGGAGTGCAGTTACCGACATGGTAAGAATGAGCTTGACGAAGGATAGCTTTTTCTTTTGATACCATGCAGGTAATATATCAATTTATGCATATTTTATTGCCAGAGGCAAAAAGCTATATTCCTTTTTATGTTCTCCCAGTTCATCAGTTTTGGTAGTTCCTCAGGGATACAACACAGAGGGCCACACTTAGACATAAATCTCATTCTGCAGCTCTTAAAATTGCTACATACCCACTTGTTTTAAAAGATGGTGCAGCAGATAACTGTGCTGAAGAGCAATTGTAAACAGCGGGAGAGTGTGAGTGATGATGTTGATCCATTAACTTTAGTGCAACTGTACCTGTTCACACAAACTGAGGGTGAGGTTCTGTATATTTAGTCTGAAATTTTTTCTGGTTTTCTTTTTCGCGTTTGATGCAATTCTGTCTGTTGTCTTTGTCATGTGGAATAGTCGGATTCATGACAACAGGAAAATGTTAGGTTAGACATTAGGAAAAATTTTTTCACCAAAAGGGTTGTCAGGCACTGGAATGGGCTGCTCAGGGAAGTGGTTGAGTCCCCATCCCTGGAGGCGTTTAAAAGACGGGCAGACGAGGTGCTTAGGGACATGATTTAGTGGTGGGATGTTAGGGTTAGGTTAATGGTAGGTCTTTTCCAACCTAAACAATTCTATGATTCTATGCTAGGAGACTGTAAGCCTTGAAGGATTTTGCTTTAAACTTTGAATAATACCCTGGTGAATAAAAGTAGAGAATTAATTCATGCAGCATTGCCAACTGTGTGCTGAAGGCCTGCTGAAGTTATGCAAAAGGTTTTGTGGGTGGTCTAGGAGTATAAAATGAATTTGTTTTATTACATGCATCTATGTTGCAACATTACTGAAAGCTGAACTCTCACATGAATTTTTGAAAAGAGCCAGGCAGCAAAGCACTCTACCAAGGAGATGTGCATTGGTGTGTTAGCAGTTCCCTTTTAGATCACTGCTTTCTTTAAGGCAGAAGTTGTACTTAGGACAGTTAGAAAGCTGCTTGTGAGTCCTGGCCATTCATCAAGCATTTGGAAGGTCTGGGCACAGCACATGTGCATGACAATTCTGCCTGGCATGAGAGACAGAGCTTGGTCTCGCTGCACGTACGGTACAGCCTGGCTCATTGTTCCTATCCTGCCTGTGTGTCTGTGCAGATCAGTTGTGTGGCTCCTGCATTGTGAGCCCACCATTGGATGTTCATCCCTGAGGGTGCTCACTCTGTCTTAAATAAGCACTGATGTGCGTCTTTAATGGCTGAAATAGTCACTGCTTATTTCCTGTAGTCCGTTTTATTTTAGAATTATTTCAACAACCCTTTAATAGATTTGATTCCAGATATGAGCCTACTAACCTGGTAGCATTAGAGATTTTTTTAAAATAATGTAGTGATGACATATTTGGCCTTATTTGCACAAAAGATTGTTGGAAGTAGCTGCATGAGGCCACATTAGCACAGACCACTGGTGGAGAAGGAGTTAGTGGGGAAGGACACTGGCAATATTACATTTCTTCACTAGTGTGAAGAAACTTCTAATAGGACACTGTGTTCTGGAAATTATCACAAACCCGTAGTGCACTTGGATAGATGCCATCTATTTCTAATCCTCTGGGAACTTTCTTAAAATAGAATAGTAGATATCTATGTAAAAAACAGATGCTGATCAAGGGACTGGAAGTCAAAATCTCTAGCTGGTGTAAAGACGAGAAGGTCAGTCTACTGACAGCTACTGATTTTTCAGAGCTGTGATTCTTTGAATCAGCTGAGAATGCAACACCATATTTCTGGCCTTTTCCTTCAAGTGTAAGAAATATGAGTACCTTTGGTGATGCTCTTGATTGTAATCGAGTCCCCATCCCTGGAGGTATTTAAAAGATGGGCAGATGAGGTGCTTATGGACATGGTTTAATGGCATTAACAGCATGGCAGGGTTAGGTTAACGGTTGGACTTGATGATTTTAAAGGTCTTTTCCAACGTAAACAATTCTATGATTCTATGGTTCTGAAGGAGCTGAAAGATTAGAGTTCATTCAAAAGCAATGTTAAGCCTGAAGTGTAGCATCCCTAATTGATTAACTAAATTTCAGTAGGTGAGTAGAACAAAATTGTTAATTTGCATGTAGATGTTCCAGTCTTGCTTTACACAGAAATGCGAGTAGTGACTCAGGCAATAAAGTCACCTCTTAAAGGACTTGAACATAAATATTTTACAGGCTTTGAAGAACCATGATAATGATCTCACTTCTGTCCTTTTGATCATAACAGGCATCAGACTTTACTGTTGTTACCAAGAGCATGTTCCAACATACTTAGTACTGAACTGGATTCCATTTCTAAACTGATGGTAAAAAAATGGCAAATGGTTGTGTATGCCTAAATCATTGAGTGGCAATGATTTTTATTTTTTTTTCCGTTCCCCCTAATAGGATGAGGTGGTGTGGATTACTTCTTGCTATGGAGTTACTGATGCTTACAAAATTTTATTGAGCAGTTCTTGAATAGGAAATCATAACATTAAGGTATCTTCTTGATGTAACAAAGATATGTAAGGTGGTGAAGTAAAGGAAACATACAGTTTTTTCTTAGGGAAAGTGTTTCAGAGGAGGAATTTTGGGTTTGGAGGAAGAAGTGAAAGGGTTTTTTGTTCAGAAAATGAAATTATATAGGAACATAAAAGGATAGGAAATGAAGGTGCTCTTTGAGGAAAAATAAGACCTTGAAAAGCTCAGGTGGGCTTGTGATAAGCTGGAGTTTGTCTGAACCAAGCAAAACATTATTTGAGCTTCTCCAGGGAATCACCTAAAAAATATCAGAGAGCTGGTGAATGGACTTGTATGATGTTTGTATGCCAAGCTGCTTCTTCAGCACAGAATATTGTTGAAATGCAAACCCTGTAATAATTTCCTATTCAAGTAGAGTCCACAGGGTCCTAAAGTGGACCTTTAGATCCTTTACAAAATCTCCTAAACTGTAAGGTTGAAAGAAGTAATTGTGCTGTTCTTATTTGTTGCATGTATTGCAGTCTTAAATACTGTGGAAAGACGCAATTGGTGATGCATTTCATGTACCACAAATAGTCACTTCTAATCATCTACTGCATCAGAGAGAAAAAAACTATACTGAAAGCTGTTTATAAGGAGCTGAAGTGATGCGATGTGTCATAAAATTTCAGTGTCTCTAAATGTAACACAATAATGCTTTGTGTGGGATTAAAGCCCACTGATATTAATGGGTTTCTTCTGATTGATGCCAGTGGGTCTGTCCCCAGAGGCTTATCGTTTAATAGCACTGAAGACGACGTAATAATAAAAGAAGGCAGTCCTTTTTTTTTTTTCCAGCTGTTTTTTTTTTTTTTTTTCCAGCTGTGTATGTACTACTATCGTGTAATTTTGGAGGTAGATAAACTAGGACACACATTTTTACTGTTACACTGAGTCAAAGGTGATGTGCAGGATTCCTGCCTTCCAGTTGGTGATTTCCACTTCAAAGACCAAACCAGGTTTGGTCACGTAGGAGCCCAGTTGTAAGTCAGAGTCCCTGATGTCATTTATACAGATTTCTGAGTGCAATGTAAGACTGGGTATTTACACCAGCAACGGGGCATAGCCACACTACAGCACCCACATACCCTGAATTTTTCCCTAAAAATTATCTCGAGCCTAATATCTAAGTTGCATGCCTTAAGCATGGATGCTTCTCTCAACCCCACAGAGATTTTCATTCTTTTACTAAAGGGAAAATAAACAACCTTTCTGTATTTTGTGCATTTACATGCACCTGATAGTGGCTCCTAATAGCACCTAGTTGTCACCTGATTGCAGCTCACTGCTGTGAGTTAACTGCTGCAAAAAGATGTCCCTGTTTGTAGAGCTTTGGAAAAAAAAATGTTCTTGTAACTTAGATGCTGCCTTCTTGTGCTTTTAAAGGCTCATATCAAAGAAACAAAGGTAGGATAAAATTAAAAAGATATGAAATATGATAAAGTAGTTTTGAAAGGAAGAACTAAGGGAAATAGAAAGTCGATTAAGTTCAAAGCAAACAGTAGCTTGAGGTGATGACGGCTGGTTTGTTTTAAACTACGCATCCCTACTTGAATTGTAATTCATTCAAAGCCTTTTTAGTATGGACTATTTGCCTGATAAAAGTTCATAATGCTTCATCCCTGAAGTATGGAAGGATATCCAATGAATAAGAGCAGGAGAGCCTGCAGGAAAGCCTTTCATTTCCTCTGTCCCAGAAACCATAATCCTGCAGGAGACCAAAGTAATGGATGGTATGTATGGATCTTTTTAAAGAACATTTATCAGTGTGGTGCATCTAAATGACAGAGTGGATAGAATTTCTTCTTTGCTGAGTTTTTTTCTTTTTTTACATTTAACATCCTTTTTTTGTGCTCATTTTTAATATGTATGGACCAAGAAGTGGGACAATACCAAGTTAAAAATGAAATTGAAATAAAAATGTTTAACTTTATTCACATGCCGAATGCAGCAACAGAGAGTCTCCAGATAGGCAAAGATACCACTAATTCTTCTTTCACACTGGACTTTTTTTACAATGCCTGATTAACATTAATGCCTTATTAACATTAACAAAGTTAATGTTACCATTTCCCACTGTTGCAGAAAGGCAAAATAAGAAACTGGGTTTTGTTTAAACTTCCTTCTTAAATTTAATGATGTTATGCAACACACTGAAAATGGAGTAAGGATATTCTTCCCCTGGCCTAGCTCTATTATTCTTCTAGGAGGAATTGAAGTATGTTGGTCTCAAATGTGAGAGTCTACTTGAAGACATCTTGGGAGTTGCAGTATACAGCCACCAGCCTGTACCAGAGAGGAAGCCACTTTCATAAATATCTGGGTTTTCCCTAGCCACTCAGGATGAACTGAGGCAACTTTGAAGAGATCTCATGACTCAGTAATGATGAAAAAGATAGAATTGGGTCAGGTCAATGAAAAGATTTTTCCTCAGCTTGATCTGGTTGCCTTTTTTTTTTTTTTTACAAGGCTTTTTTGGTATAAATATCTCTCTAGTAAACCGCAATGTTTTATTGACTGAAATAGGTAATTTCAAACATCCTGAAAATGAAAGGAAGAGTTTTCAAGTGGATGTATCTAATAAAAGCACCTTCCTTGGTATTCCAGTAATTCAATGCTTTCCAACAAAAAAAAAAAAAAATTGTAGAAACATTCCTGACCAGTGCTAATTGTCTTTTATATTCAGTCTCAAGGATTTTCTCATTCCTAACCTTTATTGAAATGAACTGAGCTCTGCTCACTTGTTACTTATTGACATTGTTTTTAGACACTGAAAGAAAGAAACTTCTTATTGCTCCTATATCTGTAAGTAATAAATAGGTTTAACTTGTGTAGAAGTTAAGCTCTCTCTTGGGCATGAAATATACCTAAATCACTGTCTCTTCTTGATGCACACACATGTGATTGACTTTAGATTATACTTAAAACTAGGCTGCTCCTTTATAACCTTCATCCCTGATGCTGTGCAGAAAACAGCTAGGATGCCCTGAGGGCTGCCCAAGCCTGTTCCATGTCATCTTGAAACCAGAAGTTGCTGACTGAGCTGTCTGAAATGTGGTAAAGGTAATGGTAGCAGAAAAGAAACAGAGGCTTTGTTCCTGGAATTTTTGCAGGCTTTCTTGCTTACCATTTTTCTTTTTTAATTTCTCATAGGCCTAGAGTTTCAGCAAATGAATAGCTTTGCTGTACAAACAGCACATTACGAATATAGCTTTCCAGCAATACCTTCCTACTCCACCCAAACACTGGGTAGTTTTCGCTTCAGTTTGAAATGCTGAGCCTGTTGGAATGCAAGGATTTTTAATTATGGAATTGAATTTTCTTACTAATTACAAATCTTTTATTTTTAGTTGAAAAAGAGGGTGATATTAGCCTGCAAGGATGCATTTAGAGGATTACATGAGTCCACTTTGCAAACCGCAGTGTAGAAAAGCTTTGTGGAACAGGCAATGTGTAATGATAGGTTTCTATTGAACTTTGATGTGTATAGCTTCAAAGAATGAGGATGTTTGGGCAGCAGCAAGTGTGTTTCTCTTAGATGTAATAAGAAAAGACATCCATATGCATTTTGTCTGACTTCAAAGGAGCTAAATCCTACAAAACAAGGAAGGCAAATCTGTTCTTTTGCAGTGTATGGTTTTATCTGATAGACTTTGAGTATTATGGCATATGTGAAAGCAGAACAGTAGAACTTTGAAGAGTTTGGATAGATGGGTGCAGAGAAGATAAGACTGCAGTTAGGGGCTATAAGTGTAATGAATTTTCCCTTTGCCATTGAATTGTTTAAATCTGATTGTCTTCTACAATGAGATAATTGGCTTGGCAAACAAAGGAAGAGCAGCGGATGCTGTTTACCTTTAGTTTAGCAATGCTTTTGATGCCATCTCCCATAGCATCCATAGGCAAATTGGGGAAGTATGCAGTCCTGTATTCAGTATGGGACCGAATGGGTGGGCAAGAAGGTGCATCAAAACATGGTGAGGCTATTGAGTTCAAAGAATAATGGTTGGCAGTTCAAAGTCCAGCTGGTGGCTAGATAATGGTGACATTCCTCAAGGATCACTGCTGGGACCAGCAAGAAATGGTTATTTCAGAACCTGGCAGACACAGTGCAATCTTACCCGCGGCTTGTTGCTTGGGCAATTGGTTTCTGGCTGGCTGGACAACCAAGATGGCTTCTTGTGAATCGCCGATAGATTTACTACAGGAATCCAAGTGTACTGTAAGTGGAAACCGTGTCTTGCTGATACTGGCAAAGGAAGCAGCTGAGAGAATTTTCTTCACAGCCAAAATGCATTATTTTTTACTGATGCACAGCAGTCCAAGACTGGATTTTGGAAAGACCAAAATCAAGCATTCATGGATTCCAGAACAGCGAGCCAAAGTAGACAGTAGAAGAATATTATATTTTCATTGTAATCTTGCTATTTTAGACTTGGGTTTAGATATATTAGGCACAGTTCCTTATGTCCTGATAAGATTTGCTGTAATTTGTAGTAGCAGCAGCTTGGGCAGAATTCCCACCATTGGGTCATGTTTGCTTCCAGAATGAAGCTTCTTACATGTTGGGAAATGTGCTAATTGCAGTTTTAATTCTGTTTTAATTTTAAAGACAATGCCTGTATTGCTGAACTTGTGAGTGTTCAGCAATGCTGAGCCCTGGCCCTGTTCTGCCTCCGGACTGAAACACTCTTATAAGCGCGTTCTCTTTGTAAGCTCCCCACCAAAAGAATCTGCTGTTTCTGTGTGACCAGCCTCTCTTCATGCAAATGAAAGTGGTTCTGCTTAAAACGGACATCCCAGCATCAGGAATGTGCTCCAACACTTTGCTTAGAAAAACAAATGATCTCTGTTGCCTCAAGCCTCATTTGAAATAATAAAACATAGTAATTGACCATGATAAGCACTCTTTTTAGACTTTTTCCGCCCTGAGTCAGGAAGAAAACTGTGGTACGGAGAGGTGGCTATAGCTGAACTGACTTCACTGTAACTACCTTGAATGACAAAGTCCAAACAGGGCATCTGTGGCCCTGTGGGCTCCAGCAGAGACCAGATACCCCGCTACAGACTTCAGCTTTTGACTGATTTGCTCCAACTACTGCAGTCTGAGACAGTGTTTTCTCAGGCATGCCCTGAATGCCTCCCCATTACAATCTATGTGCAGCCTTAAACATTTGGAAGTAATTTTATTTCCCAATAGAGGCTTGGTTGTTGTCTTCTGAGAGTATTTGTATAAGCACTGCTGGCAGATCAGGCTCTTCAAACTCCCTCCTTCACCCTATTCTCCTTCAGGCACCAAGCAACGTGTCCAGCCATCCTATTTGTGAATCAAAGTAAAAACAATAAAAAACAAAGTAAAACCATGTTTACATCCAACCTTATTTATGAGATAACTCTGGTGAGTTAGTTTAACTAAGTGCTTTCGAAATATGCAGATCCGAGACTGTAAAGTAACCAACAGAAAAGGACCGACTTGACCAATCCTTCAGCTAAGTGTCGCTGCTGCACGGTTCCCTGCCCTGTTTGTAGCCTAAGACGGGGAGTTTTGAAGGGCTGAGTCTTGTTCAGTAGCTCAGGTACTGAGGTGAATATGCAGATACTACCTCATCAGGTGCTCTTAGGGAACTGAACAGTATAAACAACATTGGATAGTGCTGTGGGACCAGCAAGGGAAATCCTTTCTACTAGAAGGGATCCCAGTATATTCTGCCTTTGCATCCAGCATGTGTTGAACCTTGTAATAGAAACATTGGTTTTGATTGTTCTGTGTTGGAAATTAGCTTTATCCATAAAAGGCAAGCAAAACTCCTATTTGCACTGATGGAGACATAAATACACAAACCTGTGTGTTGGGGAAATATGGACTACCAACCCAAATGTAGGGTAGTATTGTTCCCATCCAGTTAAGGAAACAGCGGAGAAGCAGTTGTATACTTCAAATGTTAATTTCAAATTCAATCAGAGGAGTCTAACTGTATACTAAGCATAGTTTTTCCTTTTCAGTTTTCCCTATTCAGCCAAATCTGGAATCACAGTGCTGAGTGGGGAAAATAAAAAAAAGTTATTTATTTTGGCGCAATTTTCTGGAAGAGACAAAACCCAGTTGCCAGATCACACTCAGAAAACCCTCCACTTGGGAGGTTACCTATTCTCCTGAGTTGGTCTGTACTGCTTTGCTCTTGCTTTCTGCCTCTGGGCAGTGGTTTAGAGCTTGGAGGTTGGATTTTCTCAGTTGATGAATCTTGGAGGGTGAACTCCCTCCCCTTAGTGCCAGCTAGAAGTGACTGGCTGGCCACAAAGTGTAGATCTTCAGTGAGGCTTTGGTTAACTGCTGAGGCAATTTCAACAGTTAATTAAGTCTCTGCTTGGGAGCTGACTTGCACCCTGATACTTAGCAGTATTTATTCATACTTAACGTTATGTGTGGACTCTGCAGGAAAAACAGTTGAGTCTGTAATTTTCCAGTCCTAAAATATATGTTTTAAAATTATCTACATCATTTAGGAGAACGTCCTGGGACATTTCTACTTCTGAAACAAGACACGAAGGGTTGCAGCTCCTTGTCTAGACAATTGACAACCTCAATCATGTTGAAAACTCATTTGGAATTAAGACCATTCAATATGTTTTAATCTGTAGAATGCTTTTAAAAACACTTATTTATTGTTTACTTTGGAAATTATCCTCTAGGATTTTTTTTTTTAAGCAGGAACGAACTCTGCAGTATGGATTAAAAACCCCCACCTCTTTTCCTAAGAAACAATTCTGATAAAACCTGTTTTCCTACAAGTTTGTGTTTTAAACTGTGTGCCCAAAAGTATAATGAAAGTATAATGTAAGGGATTTGTTATTATCCACTTGTAAAACAAGGAAGCCTTGGCGGGGCACTAGCTTGGAACTCCTTTCTCTTCCTCACTGTATTTGTTCACAAAATTTGCAGGAGCACAATTATCTTAACGGCCTGGTCTCTCACAAGGTCTCTGTCAAACTTGCCCAAAGTCAGCCACTGGAATCAAATGGGCTTGGGGACACAGATGTCACAGTGCAGCCAGTAGGATCACATACACGTAATTTCCTTAGGAAACCATAGGGGAAACGCAAAATGAAATGTTCATCCAGACCTTCGGCTGGCATGAAACAACACAGAGCCTCTTGAGAAAGACATTTTATTTTAGACCAATGAATATCTGTGCTAGTTATTCTTTTAGACAGTCCTGTAATGAATAAATCCTCTGCACGATATTCTTAATGAATCTGTGTGTGTCATTCGTTGCTTATTCTCTTGGCTATGCAGGGAGACTTAAACTGAATTTGAAGCTGCTGAGAGAACATTCGTTCTTCCGTAACCCTTAGTGAAACCCTTACAGACCTTGCTAGTGGCTGGTGTTTCTAAGAGAATGCTGAATTATTTGGATTTAAGTGCATTGTTGTAGTCTAGCTGTTATCTAAAGTTCACGGAGATGTATCATGCATCCTGAATGGAAATGTCTGAATGCAAACTTGATTTCATTTTGATAATCAAATATTTCTTATTAAGTGAATGGTGAATCAGTTCAGCGATTTATTGGTAAGGGATTCTGGGTTCATCTTCTTGTATGTAACTGTAAAGTACTTATGTAAACCATGCGTGTTAATCATTATTAACAAGAATTGTTTCTGTGCAACAAATGCAAAATAGGTTTTGTATTTATCAGCACTCCTGAAAAGTATCTGATTTTGAAAATAATTGGTGTTTACATTATAATTTGCATGGTACAGTAATTTGGACAATACTTTATTTATTCCCACTAAAAAAAAAGCTATCAGAAGATAAACAAAACAGGCAGTCTGATTCTTATTGGAGTACATGAGAGTTTTTTTCCATTGATTTAATGGGAACTGGATCAAGCCCTACATTATTGTTGCAACAGGCTGACAATCAAAGATTATTAACAGCAAGCTCCTCTTGTCCTTCTCTTGGCAGTCTGTACACATGCACAACAGTACATCTGCGAAATGGTTGTTAGCACGTATCATCTTTCGCTTTAATTTACTTCTGCACCCCTGCTTTGTGAGTCAGCAGGATTAAATTTGGTAATTCATAACCTGAAACTCAGCTTTTCATATTCTAGAAATTTTTTTAAACTTAAAAACCACTGTATCTATGTAATCTTATATTTCCTTACACTTTTCACAAACTAGCATCACGATGACAAAGAGAGGATGAGAAGTTACCTGCCCAAGCTGTTTTGTTTCCAACCCTTTTTCATTAGATGACCATATCTCTTCTCTTCCAGTTTGATGTTAAGCAATGTAAAAGCATTGGGGTTCAGTTACACTATGCATCAAGAAGTCCCTCTTGGCAGAAGAAAGCATAAAACTGGCAATACCAGTCATCACCTTTTCTGCCTTTGTTAGACTATGTTCCTACTGCTGTAGGTCTATCAGCCTTTAGGCTCAAACTTTAACTGTCACGTTGGTAGGACCAGTAAAAATGCAATGAAATGGAGCTGCTTTGCTGTCAAATCCTTTTCTTTCCCTTACCGTCTCATCTATGAACCAGAGTTGTCAACATCTGCAGAAAACCTATATACTGCAAGTTTTGCTTGGGCTGGTTTTTTTTCCCTGAGTAGTGCATTGAGAGACATATTCCCTTCCATTGTATACCTGCCGTCTCTTCAGCGAGGTAGTGGTGGTTGACCGTTTCCATATTAAGTTATCTATAAGCAGAGACAGGTAACAGGAGAGTATAGTTTGGGGCTTTGGGGACGTTTCTGCAAGGAAAAATAAGACCTTAGGCTGACAGGTTCATCAAGCCTCTCTGTTTGCATGCGTGGAGTAGTATTTTCTCCCCTCTTTTACCCTTTTCTTTTAAAACATTTTGCTCAAGACTGTGTTCTCCCCCTGACCTCCTCTCCCCCCCTTTTCTCTTTTTTTTAATGGTGTCATTTTCCTTCTTTCTTTTTGTTCTATATGGTTCCATGCCCTGGCCTTACTGTCCTTGTTCACATGCACGAAGTCAATGAAAGCAGTAAGGGTACAACAACGTGGAGTAACTTTAACCAGCAAACGAAGCAGCAGTGAATTTCCAGGTGTTGCTTTCAAAATCATGTGTATCTGGTGGTGCAAGATTGAAATAGTTTCATATGCTGCCTTTTAAAACTGTTGTTGACTTGTTGGAGGAGTGGAATTAACCTTGAGAGTAATGTTCTTGAAAGGAAAACAAACTCAGCTTTAAAATGCCCAAAGCAGGGTGTGCCTTGCACACCTTTACTGTGCTAAAACTTTCCTGACACTGGCTCACGATGATTGATGGGCTTTGACAGCCATCTAGTGGCTGGGATGGTGGTTCCCGCCCCCCCCAGTAATTAGTACAATTTCAGTGTTGTCACAAAACTGGGCCTGGGTATGCTAATGCCTGATGTGATTTTTACTTCCAAACTGTTGATGCATAGTCTCTGAGTATGACGATTTGGTATATTTGCGATAATCGACTGTTTGACTTCTGATCAAATAGTTCTTTTAAGCAAAACTGATACTCTAACAGGTCAATAGATAATTGTGTTGTACTCACTGTGCCTTTCATTGAAATCTTCTTTCATGAAGGTCCTTTGTGCAAGCTCATGAACGAATGAGGCCTTAAATATATCATAGGGTATTTCTTCTATCTTGCCTTTTATATTTGCAGACTGCTTTGAAACTCATTTTCATCGACTTCAATGGATTTGTAACCCTGTAGATTATCTAGTCAGGTCCAATACCAGTTAGAGCTGTACTTTTTGTTGGTAAGAAAGGAATTGGGTAATGGGCTGCCAGATCCTTTTGTCACATCGAGAATTTCCAAAGCTCCTTTTTAAGCCATTCGGCACTGTGTGTTACAACTGTAGAGGTTGAAAGAACATGTGACATAAAGAGTTTGTGACTTGGTCTCTGTAATTAAAAGAACTTGCAGATTTCCAAACCAGGGAGGAAATGGTGGAACAATTTCCTTTGCTGCCTCTCCCGGTCTGGGTGTAGATGGATAACTTGCCTGCAGTTCAGGCCTGAGAGTAAAATGTCAAAATGTGCTTGTGGATGAGTTGGCTTTGAAATAGCTGCTCTTTTCAGGTTATTCTCTCAGTGTAGTACAGTCACAGCAGACAGGAAAACTAGACGCACCAAATGTAATCAAAATATCTGAAATTAAAAATGTGTTTTCTGGCGGTATTGTGGGGTGGAATTTTTTTTTTTTTTGTTTGGGTTTCTTTTAGTTATCAGCGTATCTGCAATCTGATAGGAAACCAGACTTCTTAGTACACTTCCAGAAGCTGGTATGTGCTTTTTTTCCCCTGCCGTTGTCTGCCTGCCTCTCAGGCACTGAGCCAGGACCCAGGCAGAAGCTAGTCACCATCTGGCTCAGCTCTGATTTGCCAAAGCAGTTGCTATGTGGTTTATTTGAAGTTATGACAGAATGCTGACTTTGGGCTCAGTAACTTAGAAATTTCATTTATGCAAACTGCTCCTCTTCTGAACAGCACAACGAGTTCTGTGGGTAATACATTAAGGAAGACATAGACCATATGCCAGACATCTGGGGGGAAAAGGCTAAATATGTCAGACAGCACGTTATGTCATGCACACAAGGGAGAAGCGAGGAGAGTGCTTTCCAAAATACGATCTGCAGTTTGGAAAATGATTCTCACAGTGTCATAAATGGACTGTACAGCACACTTGGTTGATGTCTTTACTTCACACTGAAAACATTTCCTCCTGAGCTTCTGCAGCATCCCTTCGAGTCATTTTGTCAGTGGGTGTGAAAAACCAATTGAAGAGAGGAGGTGACCTGGTATAAATTTGGATTTCAGTTTCTATCAGAAAGCTGCAGAAGTTAATGATGGCAGGCAAGAGTTAATGACACATCTGCTCTATTTCGCTGAGCTTTGACATCGATGGAGTAACTGGACTTGAGTTAAAGCATGAAGCTGAAATCCCAAATCTGTTCGTATTTATTGCTTTGTGATTTTCTTTTTACATCTGGTTTAAATTAGGACAAATGCATAGAACACTGAAACTGTCCTTGTGCTTAGAGCTGTTAAATTTTATGCTAATAACAGGTTTTCTTTAAAAATAATGGTCGCAATCTTTGACTAGTGGGTTGTGTTCTATATATATGTATATATGTAAAATTACCCCTATTCTTAGTCCCATATTAGTTAGAAATTAGGGCTGTTTGAAAGTTTTCAGATAATGGTTTTAACTGGATCATCCAGTTTCAAAGACATTTTGATAGGAATGTTTCTGTGGTCAGATGGAGCTGCTGGCCAGGTACGATAAATCACCTTCACAGCATCCCAGGGGTCAGGAGAATCTTCTGGACTGTGTGTGAAGCTTTGCTGTTCGTGACTCAGAGGAGGGCATCTTGGCACTGGGGTTCTTGGTTTGCAGGTTTGTGACCCATTGCCTAGGGACAGCCTGGGGAGAGTTCATTGCTTTTGCAGGCACTTTGGTTCCTTTAGAGAATGAAATATTCATTGGGCCAAAGTGAAAAAATCACTTTTTTGCTAATAGGCCATTCTGTAAAATGTTGGATACCCAAAGACAAGCTTCTACTTTACTTGATTTTTGCATTCTTTATCAGACATATTTCATTTTTAGGGGTAGATACCAAGATGTACTCACCTTGTGATTAAAAAAAATAATCCAGATATTTGGAGTATTTGCCTACAGAGTAAGAAGAAAAAAAAGGCATAGACTTAAGTGTGGATAGAACAGTACCTAAACAGATGGTTATGTCCCCTTAAATGCTCCTGTCTGTCAAATGGGGAAATTTTTGAAATTTCTAAGTTATAAATTGCATGTGCTGGGGTAATTGTGTATGGCCGTGACCAGCTGGATTGTAAGAACTAGGCAAAATGAGTAGTTTGAGGAGCCTTTCTTCACCCAGCTGGAGACACTGCTGCAAGTACCCTTGCACTGGAGATTGCTGTTGCCACTGGACAGTGACTGACTGTCCTGTTAGGAATATTTGATTCTCCCTGTTGGTATTACCTTACACCAAGACTCCAGTAAATGAGGGTGGGTTTTTTTTCAACAAACACAGCCATGTCTGTTCAACACTGTTGTAAGTCTGGCTGTGTAAGGTACCTGCAGCAGGGAGCAGGTAGTGTGTGCCGTTTCGTACAGAAGTCTTGCAGGTTCTTCTCCCCTGTCAGATGTCTCTAACACCCTGCGCACAACAGTTACAAAGAGCAGGCACATGGCAGGAGTTCCTCAACACAGAGTTAGTACCCCGCTGGGCAGAATGGCATCCAGAGACCTGTGGGGTTCATTTGATACTGCGGTGTGTTTGTGCACTCCATGATGACTCTATTATCTGACTTCTTTCTGATCAAGAAGTAAGGTGATAAAATAAGAAAGGCATTTAAGATGACTGATATTTAAAAATCCTTAATATCAACTTCAGCCATACTCGTGGACTGTTTTATTCATGTGCTTCTCATCTCCAGATATGCTCTTTCCTTGTACAAAGCTGCTACCCCTTTGATTTCATCGTTAGAAAATGTGTTGTATGTTCTCTCTCCTATCCCAGGAGAAGATGTTGAGGAAATAGCCTGCACTCAGAATGGCCAGATGTACCTGAACAGGGATATTTGGAAGCCCTCACCATGCCAAATTTGCGTCTGTGACAACGGAGCTATTCTCTGCGATGAAATACAGTGTCAAGATGTGCTGGAGTGTGAGAACCCACAGGTGCCCCCAGGAGAGTGCTGTCCTGTGTGTCCCCACACAACACGTGATTTTGATGCCACCGTTGGTAAGATTACTTTCCAGTTTGCTTTTTTAAAAGGAGAGACAGCCCAAAGAACTAAGAACCTCATGATACTGAAATTTCTAATAGTATTTCCATGGTGAAAGTTTAAATCTGAAGAGAGTAGATAGTTGGCAGTTATCTTCCATCTTGGGTTGCACCTGAGCTGGCTCTGGAAACAGTTTTCTTCTGACTATGAATCTGATATAAGCCAAATGGCTTTATAATTAAAAGGTTGGTCTGAATTCCATCTTGATATTTCAAGGAAGTTGAATTCTGGCTTCTTTTTGTGGTTCATCTGGAACTGAAAGTTAAATATGTTAAGATAAATTTATATAACAAACATATTAAAGATATATATTTATTGTATACATATATATAGTAAAATAAGTGCAGGCTTTAATAAAATGCTCAATTTGAGGCCCTTCCAATAGATGAATAAAGGTAAACATATGTAAACAGTAAAATGTAAACAGTATAAAGTGTTTCCCCAAAGTGGAAATATGGATGTGGAATCCTTTTGTGAGACACAAGAAAAAAAATTAGCATGAAGTATTATTAACTCCCTGTTTGCATACTTTCTGTGATATATATTAAAGATTATGTCTTTTCCAGTCCACTTCTTCCTGGAGAGACTTGGATGAAGCAATCCCCCCTGAATTTTCCTAAAAAAAAATCTCTTAACTTGCAATTAATGGTAATTAATACTGTGTATTGCATTATTTGCATTACATTCTATATATAACAATTAAATCCATTTCTTCAGGAGATATAATTGCTGTTGATTAGCTTAATATAGAACAAAGTAGTGATGAGCATGTAGTAAGAACTTGTGTAATTAAGCAATGGAGCAAGATGTGGCAAGCATTAATAAATAGAAGGTGCATCCTCCTGCTTTGTGGGAGGCAGTAGGCCAACACCAACATGGGACATACAACAAATATAAGAGCAGTATGGATACGTTCCAGAATTCCTTACTGCTATTCAAGGTATTAATAAAATATTCATCTGAAGGATGTGGATATGAGTTTGGCTATATGGCTCCGAATTCAGGCACATAATGTTGCAGGTGCTTCTTAAACAAGAAAAGGCCAAAAATCACTCAGTCATCTCAATCATCTTTTGAAAAATACCATGTAATGTGTTGTGGGTCCATCAACATTGCTTGTACTGAAGTCAGTAATAAAATTTGCTTTGACTTCACTGTCAATCATTAAGCCAGCTTCTGACAATTCCCCACAAGATATTCTGCTTTCCTAAAGTGCTTTTTCTTACTCTCTGCAATGCTGAAAAAGTCTGAGAAACAGGGGACATCTTTGCAAATCATTCTGATTCCTCACACCTGAACAAGGGAGTATGCATGTCCCTGGGAACTCCCCCAGCTCCCTGTAGGCGATACACCATCCTCTGTGCATCCAGGATCGGGGGTGGCTCTGGCTGCGTAACACCTTCACTCAACTCTTACCATGTTCTGTCTCTCAGAGTAAAAACATTAATTTCCTCTCTTTTCTTCTTTGTTCTTTTTAATAGGTAGAGGAAGAAAGGTAAGATTTCCTTTCCTTTTTTATTCTTTTTTAATGTATTACAACTGTTAAAATAATATCTTGCCTCTCCTTGGAGCACTTCACAGAAATTAAACACAAGCTCAGTTAAAAACGCCTCATTATTTCCTCTTGGTCTTCCTTACTGGCTAGGGAGATTGCAGTCCACATGGGAAAAATGCTGGGATGCAGGCAAAAATCCTGGTCTTAATATAGAGAATCCCTTGACTGAAAATCCCTGCTGCCTACATAAAATGAATTCCAGTTTGAGTAGTTTGGTTGTTTCATCTCTAGCAGTGCCACAAAATGAGGGAAGGGACCACTAGGTCATGGGAAGCCGAACTACTAAAACTTTCAGATTGTTTTTTGCTGAGACTTAGCTGCCCAGTGTGCAGCAGGTAGCACAACCTCTCTAACCATTCCTACTGGAACTGTTAAAACTTTGTGCAGGAGGCATGTCTGTATCACGGCACAAGGTGTTAACTGCATCTTGTCCAGGTTGTCCTTGTGTTGGCTTTGACCTGTTCCTAATTCAGGTATCAGTCATAAGATAGCTGTTGCACTACTGCCCATAGGCCAGCGTAGCTTTGCAGCCTGTCTTGTGTAAAGTTACACCTGAGGTCAGGTATATTTACAAGAGCCTAAGTGACACCTTTGCTAGGCAAACTTACCCCCAAAGTACGCTGCCTTCTAGCTGGTACCCCACAGCATTGATGTGAGGAGCTCCAATGCAAAGTTCTACTTACAAATTCAAGTTTTAAAAAATGTTTTACACTGCTTATTGATCTAAATAGTGTTTTTAATAAGAATTTTGGTTTTCTTGTGTTTGCTGTTGTATTTCATTATTCCATACACTTGACCATGAATAGCTGGGGTTTTGTATTAATCACTGGAGGATTGCACAAGTATAAAAATACTCCTCAGCTGTGTTTAAATGTCCAAAACCATGCTGAAAACAGTTTTTGGCATCCTTTCTCCTTTCACTGGGGTAGTAATTCAGGTCAAGGCAGCTTGCATAACATCACGGCCATGTTTGAGTCAACACTAAGTAAAACACTGGCAACTGTTACCCAAGTACTTGTGAAGGTCCTCTACAATGGGAGGTTCTGCAGGAGGTGGGTCTGCCGCAGCCTGAGTGCTCAATGGGGTCGTTTGGTCCGGGCACTGATGAAGAACTGGGGTGATGTGATCTTGCACAGAGCCACGCTTCTGTGGGCAGCATCTCTCATAGTATGCAATTAAACAAAGATAAGATCTTTTCTTACAAAAGAAATCAAAATACATTCTGATAAATGAGCTTCTAAGATAGTAAGCACCTACAAGAAATAATAGAAATAATTTGTAGGTGATCAAGTATATACACTCACTAAAACTGAGTAGCTCTCTATGCAGAGGTAGTTTATGGAAATAAATGGACTGTAACAGCTTATTATTACTTGATAAACAAGGCATGAATTTTTTTATTTTTACAAAGTCCTCTTTTTTTTTTTTTTTCCCTTAATAAAATGGTTACCACCAACAGGCCTAAACCCAGTTATTTTGTGTAACAGGGAATCATTGTCAACACATGCAGCTCAAAGAAAAGTTAATTGACAAATGCTGCGCCCTTCACTCTGAAACTATGCGATATCATTTTGCATTCTGTGCCTACACTGTGGATGGACATGTAGGTTTTTTATGTCCATAAATGTAATGATATGAATTTTAATTTAATACCTTGAAGAAATGGAGTCTGAATGCTGCTCTGGGCTCTGCATTTCATATGAATCAAATCATCCAGTAACAGAACTACAACATGTTTTATAGTACTTAACCGTCATGGTAATTTTCTAGTTTGACTGTTTTCCTTTTAAAAGATTAAAAACAGTATCGATTAGCTATTGCAGGTACTTTAATTCAGTCTCAATTGTATCCTTAGAGAAGTCTTAGCATTTGTCACAGTCACAGGGACGGTATTGGTGAAACTGATACTGTTAATTTTACTTTCACTTGTTTTCTGCTGTCTGATGGTTTTGTATCTTTTTCCTATAGGGACAAAAAGGGGAACCTGGAATAGTGCCACCTGTAAGTCCTTATTTATTTTTTTTTTTTCATTTATCAGCACACCCTAGTAGTGTACGTTTTGGTGATTTAAAGCAGAATTGCAGTCATTAAGGAAATACAACAAAAATGTACAGCCTAGGAATGAAAGGAATGGAACTAATTACACTGTTTCACATATGTAACTCTAGAAAGTCCTGTCAATTGCATTTGGGGAAAAATCTTATTGAGTTAAATCTGTCAGAATCGTTACTTTTATGGTCAGAATTTTGTGGAGGTAGAACGGTAAATTAGTATTTGGAAAGTGTAGAAGATACTTGAGAAAACTGGTGAAATAAATTGTCACTTTCTTTATTATCCCTTTCTAGCATGAAGGCAGTCAAACAAAGTAAAAGAATCAATAAATTGAGACTAAATAATTGTAATTCACTTATTCATTGAATCTATTTTTAATAACAATTATAATGAAAATATTTTTCTCATATTGCTTATAAAAAGACTCCAGACTGGAAAGAGATAACTAGTGGAATTTATATATTTATTTATTTATTTATTTTCCCCCAAAGCCTTACAACTTGTCTAGTACTTTAATTTTCTCTCTTGCTATTTATTTTTCAATAACTAATTTTCCATAGGGTAGTCATGACGAATACAGCCATAATGTTGTGTGGTAACTTTAATTCATATTGCCTTCTTTAGGTTTCAGGAATACGAGGCCGCCCAGGACCAGCTGTGAGTATGTTTTGATATTCTGTTTCTCTGATGACACCATTTTCCCCTTTCTACCATTTCTGGTTTGTACTGTGAGGATGATGTGAAGGAGGACTCTTCTGTGTCTGTAGTGGGTATTGTCTGCAAAGCCACTGGATTTGAGGAGGCAACAAGATTATGGGATTTTTTTACTAGTCTCAGGTCAGCCTATACCCTGAGCGAATGGATGTGTGGTTGTAGTACATGCGTGGCTGAAGACCTTTGTGTGGGTTTGATGCTGGGGAATGCTTTTCTAACAGGGATCTAGCAGTAGAAGGAGATGCAGTATGCTCCCTGGCTGTGGCTAAGCACAGAGCAGTTCTGGATTAGCAGGAAGGGTGTCTCTCTGCATTAAGAGCCTCCAGCATTCAGAAAACCTTTGCTAAATTAACCTGTGGAGCACATGAGAGATGAAACTCTTTTGTAGATCTCTGCATCCTGGTTCTACTCCCTTCAGGCAATGTACAATTGGGGAGAAATATTGAATACTTGGTGATTGTAGCTATTTTTTTTAGGATCATGTGAAACCCCCTTCCCTCCCAAATTAATTTTCAAATAAGCATTGCATGTCATATTTTCAGAGCTTTATTAGTGGTTAGCTAGTTTAAAAAGTACTTACTATTTCTAATCTTTCTTGTAGGGACCTCCAGGCTCACAAGGACCACGAGGAGAACGAGGACCAAAGGGAAGACCTGTAAGTTATTAAATATCTCAGAAATCAAGTACTGGACTAACCTCAAAAGGTTAGATGTCTTTAAACTGTCTTCATGTCTTCTAGAGTTACCAAAACTTTTCTCATATTTTCCAAGAATCAGGTAACAAACAGAAAAAGATTTGTATCTCACCATTCCCTGGGTAGGTTGAAACCTGAACATTTTGAGATAATTGACAAAGGTTTAGCAGTATTTCCGCTAAAAGCTATACTTTCTCGACAGTTACCCAAAGTAGTGTCTGAAAGTATGGCTTTCTCCAGGATTTAAAAAAAACAAACCAAAACGAAACAAAAAAACACCAAGCCCAAAAAAACCGGCACATCACATTTGCCTGTTTAAGAACTTGCTGACTTTTTGTTGTTTACTACTGTAGATCAGAAGCAGTGCAAGCTGTGTGGCTCAGAGTATTTCAGAAAAGGCAAAACTTAGGAAGTTAGCAGGAGTTAATATGTGACTACATATGTTGGTATGCTGGTGAATAATCAAGATTGCTCAGTGGAAATAAAGACATAAGGGAATTTAAGTGTCTGCATGTAGAGAACCACAGAAAGGCCAAATGGGAATGCTGAAAATACCAAAGATAACATGTTCCTGTTGAAAAAGCTAGGTTAAAGAGCAGAAGCTGCTAAAAGCAGATTTTAAAGAGTTGTATCATCGTAATTTCTACGTGGATATTTTCCTATCCCTCAGGAGAGAGCAAGCCAATACTGAGTTTAGGCATAGGCCTAAAACTGACTCCTTTCTGATGTTCCTCCAGCGCCTGTTGTCCATAGATGGTAATGACACTTCTGCTAAAGCAATGGAGTAAGCGTGTAGCCTCTTTGAGATGGATGCCAAGCCACTGCTGCTCTCTAGATTGCTGCAAGATGTTTATCTGATGAATGGGTATCAAGATGCTTAAAAAAATTTTGGAAGTAATTGAGAAATCTTGGGGTGCACGAAGGAATCTTAGCTGTGTTAACAGAGACATCTGAAGTGCTTTCCTAATGTACAGTATTATCAGTGAGACTCTAAAAATTTCTGATTCTGTGCGATACATCTCTTGTATATCTCTACAGAGTGGTGGCTAGAAGCACCTAAAATGCAAAAAGGATGCAAATAGATTTGAGTTCCTTTGACATGGGTTATTATACAGCTTTCAAGGAATATCATGGGATTAAGAACCAGTCAGCTCCTTGAAAATGTTACGTCAAAGGTTCTGGTGAGCTGTGTGTATGTCAGAGTGTAGGTGTGAGACCAAAGAGCAGTTTACATTATGAAAGCCTTGTTTGCAGTTTGTTTAAAATACCTCATGGAGCAGGTAACCTTGTACAGACACACTTTATAAAATTAGCCTGGGTAAATACATACTGGCTGCTGGTACTACAAACCCACTAAGCACATTTCCAAGCCTTTTGTTTGTTTCTTTGGATTTTTATTTTTGTTCTTTAAATGGGCTCCTACTGACTTGTGAGAGGAGGGAACACAACCTTGCTATGGATCTCTGCCCTTTGCAAAAGCAGGACCCTTAGATGTAAAGTGAATTCAGGAGTATTAGCATATTTTTTTACTTCAAATTCTTTGTTAGTGTAAAAATGAGAGAGAAACAGCTAGGTGAACAGCATGTTTGCATTTACAAAATGCATCTAGGCAGGGAGAGGTTTGGAGCATGATACAGTTTCAGGTGTTTACAAACTTTTGAAAAATATTTTGAAGACAGAAAAGAATCTTGAGCATCCTCAGAACTATTGATATGTTTTGTTTCAATATGGATTTACATTCGATTGTAATTGCAGTAGCAGTTAAAAGAGATAGTAGTCTGAGAGTGTTCTACCATGATCTGCATTTCCTTTTATTCCATCAGAGCAAAAACCTGTAAGTTTTCCAAGAGCAGCAGCAAGGGGGCCAGAATCAGTCACTTGCATGTTTAAATGGTGCCACCTCGTGGCCTATGTGAGAATTTTTCTCCTTTTTTTTCTTTTTTTTAAACCTCATGACCTTGAGTTGGTGGAAGAAAACAAGAGAGTTCTTTCTATATACATATAAATAGATAAATAATATAAGATAAATAAAATTATAATCAAGATTTTATTTTAAAAAAAACCCCAACATTGATTATATACCACTGGTTAGTTGCCACCTACAAATACAAACATACTTTTGGGTTTTGGGATGGGGGGTTGCAGTGTTGCTCTTGAAGCAGGTTGATTTTTGGTGACTAAGAAGTAGGACCTTTTCTAAAAAGAAACAAAAAAAAGACATTTTTCTAGGTCATATTTTGTTAAGGTGTCTTGGTTTGGATATTGAAAATCGGTAGTTGTATTAATGCTTGCTTAATTCTTTATAGACAACTGTTTTTATCTGAAATGCTTAGCTTTGTTTTCTTTTTATTTTGAGAACACATGAAAGAAGGTAACTCATTCTTTTCCCTCCTTTGGAGAGTATGCACTTATGGATTGGGCAGTGTGTACTTCTCTTTATAATAGAAATATTAAAGTTTTCTGCTAGAACCTTCTGCTTCCATACAACATGCACAAATCTTCTCATTTGCTTCAGAATACCATCTATTCACAACTCATTCTGTGAGTAGGAGTGTGTGTGTACGTGTATGCCTGATAAGAAAAAGATTTTCCCTGGATTGCTAGGCTTATAGAAATTTCAGACCATAAAGACAGATGGAGAATTAAGAGAATTAGCTCATTCACTGGGATTTTCCAGGAATCCTATTGTCAATGCTATTCCAGTATAGCCCTTTCCCAAGGGAAAACTTTAACATGCGAACCATACTAGTTCAAACCGTACAATTCCCCTGTCAGTGTCGCAGACTGCAAGGAAACACAGTCCTGATCTCACGGAAATACAAGCAATCTCTCCGATTATGATTGTGTTTGTAAAGATGACTCTATGAGACAGGCTTCCAAAGTGTTATGTATATGATCCTTGCAGCAGAAGAGCTCATTATACAGTATAAAATTTTTCCTTGCCATAGTCAAGCATTTTTATTCGAATGAAGGAAGCAGTAGTGACAAGCACTTTAAAGTCTCTGTTTATGGTTGAAGTATGTCTTTATTGGCCCTGTTGCAATTGATTTTGTTCCATTAATGTTTTATGAGCTGCTTCTGTATTAATTTTAGTTCTGACATGAGATAAGATGAATGCAGTTTGGGAACCAGAAGTGGGTGATCAAAATGGGAGCAATGGAGTGGCTTCCCAGGCTATTCTGCAAACACAAGCTAGAGATAACACCAACACGAAGGGAGTTACTCTGCATTTTTGGTAGTGTAACTGTTTTGAGAATTCAGCAATAGAATGAGCGGTCTAAACCATTCACGATGTCAGAAGGCTGTAAAAATCCAGCCTTACGCTGGAGTTTCCTAAGCATGTGTATGTATGTACCCTAATCTGAGTTATCTGTATTTTAGAAGTAAATTCTTGATATTCTATATTGTGTGCAAAGCCCAACAGTTTTTCAGGAATAGTATACTCTAGCATGGAATGATAGGAAACCTGAGTTTCTAAAAAAAGCCTGTGAGAGAAATTAGTGCAGTTTACTTGTGTGTTGGATTTGTGAGTAATTTTAGCTGGTGCTTCTGATCTGAAGGTAGGAACAGGCCTTGAGGGATGTTGTTTGTTTGAAGACCTTTCTGTAGAAATACAGATTTATCACAAACTGTTTGCCAGTTACAATGATTTTAATGAATACCTTTGCACATTGTTGGCATTTCTGATTTTGTTTCTAGGGTCCTCGGGGTCCTCAAGGGATTGATGGTGAACCTGGTATCCCTGGCCAGCCTGGTGACCCTGGTCCTCCAGGGCATCCTACCCACCCAGGACCAGATGGACTAAGCAGGGTAAGTTTTACACTTGCTTTAGTAGGAAGTGAAGTGAGTGTTGGGCCAGATCCATATGAAACAAAGAGTAACTTCTAGTTGCTTCAGTGAATGTGGGACACTGCCTACAGTTCCCATCTCCAGATTGTGAGGGACAGCAGCTAACGGCAGTGCAAGTTCTGCCAAAAATTGGGGCAAGTTGAACGTGAGAAACCTCGGTACATATACACCTTTTGCAATGGGTTTTACCATCTAGAAAAGCCAAGGTGCTCAAATCTAAAATCCTCAGTAGGGTTCTGTTGCTGCCACCTGACTTTAACCCAAAGGATCTGGGTGATAGTATAGGGAAACTGGTGTACCAAATTAGGAATACAGTAAGGAAAAAAAATAAAATTAATTATAAATAACAGAATAACAAATGAGAGAAATTAAAATGGAGTTAAGTATACTTCTTACTGGAATTGTTCAGACCAACACAGAAGATTAAGTAAGGAATTGTTTGTGAGAGGCAATGCTAACCAGCCGTAGATACAGGCAAGGTGTTCTGCAAGACCTACCCCCCCGCCCGGCCCAGTTCTGTGGAACACTAATTATGATTGATAATTAACTACATATTTGAATTTCTCAAGTCACACATTTATTGCTCTTTAGAAGGTATCTGTTTTTGATTTCTCACTCCATTGTTCCTGCAATGTTACTGAAAACAATGGAGTTATACTGACAATAAGCTGAAATATTCATGTTAGGCCATTAGCTTGCAAGTTTGGGCAGCATTTCTTGACATAACCACCTTTCGAAATAGTCCTGAATCCTTCAGATTCAGCCCAAGTAAATACATTCAGCACAGAGGAATCCGTTAGAATCACAGAAGCACCAGGATGGGTGTTAGACCACCATCCTTCATAGATTTCCACAGAAAATATGAAAGAATAGGTGTGGCCAGAGATCTAAGACATTTTTGGTTTGTATTCCTGTCTCTGAAGTTAGGCAATCTCCAGCCTGGCAGAAAATGTGTTTGGGGACCAATCTGATGTGGAACAAACTGTAAATCTTAGAAGACCTGAATGCACATTTGTGCTGTTGCTCTTTCTCGGCCACTGTAAGCTCTGGCCTGCCGTGAGTGAGGATCTGGCTCCGAACAAAGCAAATTGACACTGCTGATTTCAACTATGTGCTTGCAGAATAAGGAGGGCACTGAAGGTTCTTTCTGCTCAAACTCATTTGTGAATTGGCCTGAACAGCAGTGGCCTTCAACTTTGCCGTATAAGGGCAACACGCTTAAAAATTCTAATTTGCAATCATAACATCAGCTACGTTTCCATTTACCTTAAGATATTACTGAACTTGAAGCACAGTAAGTGAAAACAAAAGAAAGGCTTAGAAGACATGAAGGAATATTGCAGGTGAAGTTAAAATGTGATTTAAATTTGAAGGTAGTGAAAGAAATTGAATTAATTTCACGGGAGGTTTTACTAATTTTAAGTCATTTTTCCATTTGTTTAAATTTAAAGTAGGGGTAAAGTCAGAATGGTAAGCAGACAGTATGATGCATTCAACTGGTCTTTGAAGCATGACACCACCTCAAATTTACAGGAAAGACAACTTTTATTTTAATGATTAAAACAATAATGTAGTTGTTAGCACTGCAAAGCCAAGGCAAATAATGAAGGTAGGGTTACATGGATTTTTGCCTTATGAACCATCAAAATGACTGACAGGTAAAATCACCCATCTTATTTTTTCAGCCATTTTCAGCTCAGATGGCAGGACTGGATGAGAAGTCTGGACTTGGTAGTCAGATGGGACTGATGCCTGGTGCAGTGGTAAGACCAGATTAGCCCTGTACTGTAGAACAGGGTGAAAGTGGAGTGCATATGCAAAAAGCCAAAGGGGAATTAATCCTTTTCAACTTCCAATGCCTGTAGAACTTGGATGTACAGTATGTTCTAGTGCATTTTTGCACAGTACCTGGAAAAAAAGTGAAAAAATATTCTTCTGTTAAACTGAAAACTTTTTTATTTCCCACCTCTAGCCTTATTGTCTTCCTTCCCCCCTTCTGAAATATAGCAGCTAACTAACAGTAAGGTACAGGGAAAAAAAAAACAAACAAACCAGCTTCTGATTTTCTCATACCTTGAGTCACTGTAGAGTAACTGAAAAGTGTCAGGTATAATGCGAAGAAGAATAAGCAAATAGGTAACTTTGAAGGCTTCTCTTGACATTTTGACATCAAAGATAGTTATTGTTGTCGTAATTTAAAAAAAATATTTCTGAAACCAGCTGTTAACTGAGAGCTGTGCTTTATTTTAAGACAGACATTCTACTTCTCTGGTGGGTCCAGTTTTATCACTGGCATCTCTCACTGTTTAGATATGCCCTTTGCTTTTAGTGCACTGGGGACTTAATGCTAACGCTGAATTTTTTACCATCTCTGAAAGCTGTTTTACCACCCTAAGCTGTCTCTGCTAGAACTCTTAGGGTTCTTTTTGAATGTTATCTCTTTTCACTACATGTATTTACCACACTGTGATATCTTGAAGATACTGATGCCCTCTTTGCTGTTATTTTTAACATTTGTTCTTAAGGAAACCGTCCTTTAGTGATTGTACTGTCCTTGAGTTTGCCTGCCTGACTCTTATCCCTCCAAGTCCCCACTAGTAACCTGTGAACTCAGTCTCAATACAATTTGAAAGGTTCTAAAGATAATATCATGTTTTGCCTTAGGATTAACTTTGGTGGTGATTTCTTCAAAGAACTTTCCTTTTTTACGAACGTCTGTCTTTAGTGAATGTGCTGTGTGCACATACAACTATTTGTTCCACAAATCTGTCCTACTTACTTTGCTGCCCTCCATCATTTTGCTTAATTCTTTCACTCAATTTGTCTTGAGACATTGCATCTCTTGTACTGACTCCTTTTGCCATTCTCAAACACAATTTGTTTTAATATTAATATATCTTTTAAGGTATTCTTCAATATCTAGGTCTCTCCAAGGCCTTACATAAAATCTACTAAAGTCAGTTGGCATTCACTCACTGTCTTTGAATTGATTCATCGTGTTCTGTGATATGCTTTTTTCCTTTCCTTGTAAACAGAGTAACTGACAGTCACTCAGCTGAACCGTTTTGTTTTGTTTTTAAAGTTGATCAAAATTTTAAAATGGTCTGTTACTAAATCTTCTCCATTTGCTTTGTAAAAATTAGTAAAAAATAATGAATTTTGTGTAGGAGATATAAATCTTGAGCCTCTGCCAAAATGCAAGTTATTGTCTAATATAGATACTTTTGTATTGTTAGAAGCAAGAGAACTATTATGTTCAGAAAAGATTATGTTTATTTCATGGTATAAGTTATAATAAGCACAAGAGTTTTCCTAAAAGTCCCATGAAACTTTTTAAGGGGAAATCTGAATTTTGTGTAACAAACCACAACCGTTTGGAAGCTGTTTTGGTGTCTTGTATGATCCATGAAAATACATCCTTCCGTTGCTGCTTGTTGCTGCTCACAGCCAAGAACAGCAGCATGAATTTATTTTGCCATTGATTATGAGATTAATCTGAGTAATGAGATTGCCTTCAATGGAAGACTATTCCCACCAACTCTATTCTGTTACTACATTTTTTTTAGTGGAGCTATGCAGGCAACCTGGTTATTCTGACTGATTCCAGAGACTGTGAGGTTCCAGCAAGCAAGCAAGCCCATATTTTCAGCTGCTAATGAATTTACACTGCTATGGCTTTTTGAGTTTGAAGATTTCCATTCTATGTATTTTTGTATTTAATAATATCAGTCTCCCAAGTAAAAGCCTTTCCAAAGGCTTGACCATAGAAACATTATCCTGGAGATCACTATCAGGCCATTTTGCTGTCTTGCTGCTGCTGAATGCTACTGGGGAAGGGTGTTTTCCAGTGTGTAACAAGTTATGTTTTCAATAGGGTCCAGTGGGTCCAAGAGGTCCTCAAGGTCTCCAAGGAAAACAAGTACGTACTTCACCTCAGGGGATTTAATATAATTGGCCAGAGATGAAGGCAAAGCACATAGTAACTGGTGCTTGTGTGTACATCTCTGAGGCAACATCCATCTTCAGTAGTGCATGGATGAATGCGTCTTCATCCAGAGGTGAATCCAAACGAGGTGCTCTCAAGGGCTCTGTGCCAGATGTACTCTGCACACCGAAATTAACTCAGATGGAACAATTTATTAGATCTTTAATAAGGTTTTAGCCCAACACACTTTTTTTTAATGAGTGAACAGCAATGAAAATGGTGACTGTTCTGTTTTCAGTATTGGCATGGTGTTAAGTTTCCAGAGGGATTTGTGTATGGCATAGGATTTACCTAAAGCTTGAAGGATTTCAGTATCCAACTTTCACTCATTTTGCAGTGTGAGCTGGTTCTGAATTAGAATCCAGACTGTCCCACGGGCTGTGATTTTCCTGATCATGGATTTCAATTTATATCCATATATTTTTACTTTTTGGAATTTGTAACTGTATTCATCTTTGCTTAATTTTAGGGTGGCGCTGGCCCCACAGGCCCACCTGGTGAACCTGGGGATCCAGGACCTATGGTAAGACCAATAAATAGAAGCATTTCTAAAATAAAATGGCAAACAATATATCAAACCACCTTTAGAACAGATATTTTTGTGTTGTCTCAGCCAAAGCTATTAAGTAACTTAGGTCAAGAGTTGTGGTGTTCAAAGCATGTTGTCCTGAATCAGTGAGTTTGAATTGTTTTGAACATGCATAATAATGATTATAGTATAAACAATCACTATTATTTTTCCAGCAGAGACCTGAGGATGGTTAAGCACTGGTAAAACTGTACCTGGTAGTGTAACTTACACAAAGGATGATGAGAATATTTATTTTTTGGAGGTGATAAAATGATTCCAAAATAAAAGCAAGAGCCAGAGATTTGGAACAACAGCAACTGTGATGTTTAATTTTTTTTTTTTCCCTCCTAAAGAATCCATCCTATATTTTTATATAACATAACACAGGTTTCATAGGGGCAAGATGGTTAGAAAGAGCACTACAAAAATTAAGAAAGTGTGCTTAGGCACAAAATCATCCCTTTTCTACATCTGTTTTTATAAAATCAGGCTTTGAAATGGTGAAAATAGATATTTTAGCAATGGCTAAATTGACTTCTCAACAAATATATTTATTTCTTAGGGTCCAGTTGGTTCTCGTGGACCAGAGGGACCTGCAGGCAAACCTGGTGAAGATGTAAGTTTGTTATTCTTTGTATCTTGTTTTATTTTTAATAAAATAAATACTGGCATCTTTGAGATAGTGACTAACCAGCAGATGCGCCTGTTGTAACTATTTTTATCTATTTACTTTTCTTTGTAATCATACTCCTCATGAAGTGCAGTGTCATAATTATAAATCCTAGCAATCCTTTTCAAAACCCTCCTATCTTTTCCTTACATGTCACCATTATACCTAAGGTTTAAGCACTGGCTCTTTATAATTTCTTGCCTCAGCCAGTTCTTCTGCTGAGATGTCTTTCTTGAAATCAAACATAATAATATAGCACAGTTAGGAGGGGGCAACTGGAGGTGTCTCCTCTCTTCGGGATTGCATAATGAGTTAGAAGAACTGTAATGATAACATTCACCTGGATCTGGACAATAAAATTTTAGCATTTAATTTTTTTTTAACTTCTTAATAATTTATTATATTTATAACTGATTTTATTACTCTATCCATGAATGTACACATATATGTAAGATGTATGGGTTATAAATGTTGCATAAGTATGTATGTACTGCACAATAGCCTAAGAATTTACGTATATTATTTGTTTGCAAAGAACACTAAATCCATCTGAACTGTAACTTATAACTTGGAAATGAGTTGAAAACTGCAGATGCTGGATATTTTAGTATAAAAATTACCATAGCTTGTATAACAGCTGCTTTCCCATTAAATGGTACAACGTAAAAAGAATCATTGGAAACAGTTAACTCTCAGTGCAGTGAAGCCAAATCTTGACACTGCTCTAAGAACTTCCTCCACTTCCAATGTATGTATGAGTTACTTTAATTGCATTTTACCTTCTCTCTGTCCAGAAAATATTTTTCTGAAGCCCAGACTCCTGGTTGTATTTGAACTGATTAATGCATATAAAGGAATGTTTGCTTGTGACTTTGGAGGACTTAAAATAATCTTTGAAAGATGCTTATTTGGTTCTACCATATTTTCTTTCCTCTTGCATGACACAGAAAATAATCACTGACCTAGAATAAAATTATACACATTTTAAAACATTTCAACAGAAGGGGAAGTAACAAGCTACAATGCAGACAGTTTTAGATTCTGCTTCTATGGACACTTAAAGTAATTTGACTCTGCATGAGGATGACAAAAGGTTGCCTCATTAATTCACAGGAAAGCTATGTTGCAGCACCATCTTGTGATGCTGAGATGCATTTTGGAATCAGTCTTCAGTTTGCACAATTCTTTGTTAAAAACCTTTCTAAAGTTAACGTGTCTAGTACACATTGCTAGTCATGTGTGCAGGTGATTTATATCACTGAAATTGTCACAGTAAAGAGAAGATATGTAATACTGATGTGAATGTCCTCATTTGTTTGAATGGAAGAATGATAAAAGAAGTTAATTTTCACATTTGTTGTTTTCATGCGTTCCTTTTTTTTTTTTTTTTTTTCTTTCCTTAGGGTGAACCTGGTAGACCAGGACAATCCGGTGAGCCTGGATTTCCAGGATCTCCAGTAAGAGCATGACTATTTACATTTTAGCAAAATAATCATTCTTATGTCATCAGTATCTTTTTTAATAATGAGTGCACAGCTCTGCCATTCAATTTCTAAAGTGCTCAGAGAATATAAAATTATATCAGGTTGGAGTGGCATTGTTTACCTTTGTAACAGCCAGTCTGAGGGCAGGGGAAGAGGGGATTGTATTATTAATTTTATATATTTTTTCAATATGCAAATGTGATTAAAGGATTTCCAAATAATATATACTTGTACTGCAGAGGATACTTGTCATGATTTACTCTAGAAAAAAAAGAAAGTGGGTACATCTGATGATAAAATTACATAATTTTATAATCTTATCTAATTCTGGCCCATATTAAGAATTCTACCTTCATCAGTCAAGTATCTGTACCTGGAAGGGAGCTGTAGTGTGGCTGAAAAGGGGACACATAAATCCCAGAACTGAAGCCACCACCTGATACACATTGTCTCTTAAGCTGCCTCCTTTTCTTTTTAAGCATCCAGTTTTTTCCTGGCAATTTTGTTAGCAACAGTTGATATGATCTCTTGGAGAGAGAAATTACTTTTTAACAAGGCAGTGTGATTTCCTAAGCTTTCCTCCTAAGTTTTATAGATCAAAGACAATGTTTTGTAAGCTGCTTGAGGCAAATGTAGTCTGTGGAGTATTGTTCTGTTCAGATCAAGCTGTTTTGCTCAATAGAATAATCTTTTAGAAGACTTCTAATGAAGGCAAGAAGTATTGCAACCGCACACACACGCACACAAAATATCATTAAGAGCTTGCTGTAATTACATAGCACCATTGAATACCCTGATAGTTTATCAGAGAAGTGTGCCATGTCTTGATCAATAACAAGGCCCATAGACTGCTAGGAGATACCTGATGGCTGTTTCCCCTTGTACGTGATTTACCTCCTTCACATGTGACTTGTCCCATGTGTGTGCTTCTTGATTGCCCTGGTTGTATAACCTGATGTACATATACCACTGACCATGGGCCAAATAAATAGTTTTTATGGGCTATATTCAGTCCAAACAAGCATAATTTGTACAATTTCAAATTTACTTGCAAGACCTTGTATGACAACAGAGATCATCCTTTGCGGAGAAACCTACCGAGTATAAATAACGTCAAGCAATCTAATATATTCATTTCAGAAATTTCATACCTTTATAAAGTAATTTTCCTATTAGGAGTCTGCAAACTCTGGAGTAATTTCCTACTGAACTTTATGATCAAATGTTATCCATATAATTGACTATGGGAAGACAAAGACCTTTTTTACATTCCTTGACGCTAACAAGGAAACAGCTTGTCTGTATGTGAAGTTCTCCTCTCTCATGCAGAGATCTCATATGTTCTTTTTCGCTCCTCTGCATATCAGTGTTGCTTCATCATGCTTCATTTTCTATAATATATGGTAATGATTTTTTGCTGTGCTGATAGGTATGAGCTATAATCTTTTTGAGAATATTGGTTCAGAAGGACCATAAAGGAAGAAATTATATGTTTATTCAGTTTGCTGAATTGTTGTTATCTGAGAGGATGAAGGTGTTAATGTGATTTCCATTAAAAATTCATGTGACCAGTCTTCTAACATGAGGCACCTAGCTCCCTTCCATTACTTAGTCTTTCCTGAAACAGAAACTTGGTAGGAAACTAAATGCAAGACAACTTTGGTTTAATTGTTAGGTGTGTTTTAATAGCAGTTGTTTATCATGCTACTTGATTGACATATTCTGGAAGAACATGTACAGTCTGCAGTTTTGTTTCAGTTTCTGTTTTATTTTAAATGGTAGCTCTGAGTTTTGATTTCTGTTTAACTAATGTTTCTTCATTTTAAGGTTCAAAACTTGATCTACCACTAGTCATTACTTCTATTTGAGGTTTGATCGTACACCAATGTAAACAATAAAGTTTTTAATATCAGTGAAAATGTACATAATGCTGAGACCATCTAACTTCATAACATGTTATGCTGTACCATCTGTGACCCACTCAAATGCTATGCCTCGCTATATTATGTCACCAAGGCAAAGGAGTGTTAGGAGTATTACTATTAATGCTCCCACCCTCTTCCCTGTTAGCAGCATTATCTCTGGGTTTATCTGCAGAAATCAGGATTTTATTTGTTTTTTCTTTTTTGTACTTAGGGGCCTCGAGGCTTTCCTGGTGCTCCTGGTCTCCCAGGTCTCAAGGGTCACAGGGTAAGAAACATGATTTTCCCTCTCCCCTCTCCATAAGATGATGTTTCCAGGCAGTTTCAGTATAAAGAAACTCAACTTATGTATTAGTGGTGAATTTCACTACACTTCTAGTGTGGCCAATTGCAGCAGAATGCTTGGCATCTGAGAGAAAGAGGGCCTTGCAGAAAATCAATGCTATTCCCCTTTAAGCTGATCTCTGTGTTATATTCTCTAGCGCTTTCTTCACTCTACTTTCAAATGATCTGGGAATCTGGAAGGATCTTGCAGGAGCCCTGCCAAGCTTCAGGAGGCACAAACCTGACAGTTCCCTCACTTTGTTGGCAAGTCTTGCCTTAGGGTGGGGAACTTGAGAGGTGGATATGTTTGCAACATGGAGTGATTACAAATTACCAAGCTTTCTGGCCGGAATTTTACTTCAGGGAGGAATAAATAGGTTTCCTATGGCTCAGAGCCTCCTCCTTGTTGTTTTAGGATTTTTTTTAAAAGTTCTTGTTTTAAAAAGGAAACCAAATCCAAGGAAATGTACCTTGTACAAATGGTTTCCATTTAGGAAATGTTTAAAAACTTTATTCCATCTGGTTTTTTTCTTTGTTTTTTAACTTTCTTGCTCTTGCCACCTCTGACCCATTCTTAACACTTTAGTATCGAGTTATTTTAACAATAATAGTAGGAATGCTCTGTGTTTGTACATACATAAATACAATTTCTCCATATTTTTATAAATCTTACAGGGATTGAAAGGACTTGATGGTCCAAAAGGTGAAATTGGAGCAGCTGGAGCAAAGGTATTTTCATGGCCCAAAGAACTAAATGCTTAAGCATGTTTTCTGTAAAGCCAAAATTTCGAAAGACAGTAGTAGATATTTCAAATGCAGCTTTGTACCCTCTCCTGCCAGTGCTACTTGTATGGAGTGGAGAGGCTACTTGGAATTGTCCATCTTTACTGTGTGTTTGATCCATATAAACTGCTATGCAATGATGTGTCTGGGCTTTATACAAGAAGAGTGTTCAATAGTGCCAGTTACAATTTCAGCTGGGGCTCAGTTTTAGGCCTGCAAGGTATCACTAGGTGAATCGACTGAGGTCTGCCTGTGACACCTATGTAATACTGAAGACAGCAAGGTCTGTTAACAAAGAGCTCCTGCACATCTTGCAGTTTTCCACTTGGGCAGTTTGTGGTTCCTGTTGGCTTTATGCAACCGAGCTGAGAGAGGAAAAACAGTTTTCTAACATTTTTTTATACAATATAATATAATATAATGTAGCACAGTACCACTAGGACCTGACTCCTCTTTTGGATTACCATACTAGAGATTGGCTTAAAAGAAACAGGCATTGGAGAGGACAGAGAATATATTTTATCAAACTGACTATTTTTCACCTAGCAGTTTTATTGTCTTAGAATTTTTGACCCTCACTGGTACTGCAGTACCCTTACAACTTCAGCTTAAAGCAGTGGTAACGTGGGATAGCCAGCTGGAGGCACTTCTTTCAAGACGGATTAAAAGTTATTTTAAAAGAGCATAGAATACTTTTTTTTCAGGCTTTTCCATATTAATCAGTGCTGATGATGAAACATTTTTGGCCTAGCGTGGGCGGTAATCACAGGTGGGACAGAACTATTCCTTTAGATTAAAAACATAGTAAATGAAGTGAATCTTCCAAAATCTAAATTTAAATGTGAAATCAGTATTTAAGGAGAGTTTGTGTAAGAAAAGATTTCTTTCTTGAGATTGTCTACCACTTTTCTGTGGAGGCAACAACAGCAGGAGACTTATGAGAAACTGTGCAGTGGGTGGTGTGGGCTGTTAGCTAGAACAGGTAGGTGTTAAATCTGCTTCGCTGAGGATATGTAAATATGGCATTTCCCATCAGCATGGGGAACAGTGCCCTTGATGCACGCAGGTGACTGTGCAAATCTGCCTCTCGGGTCTAACATAAGCAGGGAGGACAGGGAGGAAGCATGGAACTCCATTTTCCTCTAAACCGTTTCCTCTAATTGTGTCATTTCATTTCCATTTCTAGGGAGAAGCTGGACCAACAGGTGCCATGGGTGCAACGGGTCCTCTAGTGAGTGTCATGTGCATTGGATATTGTAGAAGTGGCTTTAAGATTGTAAATGGTATTGCCAATAGGAATTTTAAGGTTTTGATATCTGTACTTGATGTCATGAAGCTGAACTCTCTCTTAATTAAGGCTTTGTTTTCTATTACACTGACAGTACATTTGGTCTGCTATAAGCTGTTATTCTTCACAATTCACAGCCATAGATAAAAACGATAAATCAGAAAGCTCAACAGAAACCTGAATGTAGGTTTTGTGATTGTTTGCCTACTCATGTAAGTGTAAGGTGACTACATTTTTTTTTTTACATGTTGATGTGTCATATGGACCGATTTCAGTACAAGAAAAACTGGTTTAGGTTGCTCTGAGATAGAAGTGAAATAATTTAGGTCAGAAATACACCAAGGACAGAGGATTTTGGAGGTTATGGTGAGGAGAAGCATGCATGACATGGAAGTGAAATGGAGAAACCTTTTCTCGGAGTTGTTGTCATTCAGATACAGTTTTGGACAACTGAATACTTGTGTAACGTGCCCAAAATCGACCCTCAGCAGTGCTTCTCGAAGTAAAGCACCGTTCTGATATCAGATAATGACATCTCTCTGCGAAGCACTATCTTGTGTCATGCAGAATGTAATATCCCTGAAGTGGAAACTAGTTTGTGAATGAGATGTAGTAAATGAGATTGCATTATTGACCCCGGTGAGTATATACAGAATTTATTCTGATGTATTTAAAACTGGAAATACTGTTGAAACAGGAAAAGAGAAATTACAGTCTATTAAATTTCCACTGGGCAAGCCTGTGAGGCTGCAAGGATTTATGTAAGCTGCTACTTCTTTCTGGCTATAGGACAGGATAAGCTGTCCTACACCTGTAGGAGAAAAAAACCCAACTTGGTTCTGTAACTGTTGTTCACACCATCTGCCCTTCTCATACTTGTACTCTCAGTGAACCCAATCACGTTCCTGTTATAATAGAAGCAAATAAAAAAAAATCTTGTTAGAATATAAGCAAATAAAGAAGACTGAGCAGAAAATTGCTGATGAGCAATGCAATGCAAAACTTATTTGAAGCAAAGTATATATATAAAAAAAAAGTAAAAAAGCAAAGAAAAATAAAAAAAAAAAAGATGGGGTGGCATGTGTTCTCTCCACTATGGGGGGAAAAAAATCAAGTGACTTATGTTTTCTCCTTTTTGTTATTCTGCCATGATGAGCTCCTAAATAATACACTTTTTGTTCTCTCGTCAAGGGACCTAGAGGAATGCCAGGAGAAAGAGGTCGAATTGGACCACAGGGTGCCCCTGTAAGTAGGATCTTCTTTCTCTCTCCTTGTAATTCTTCCCTTGTTTTACTTAAATTTAAATCCCTGAGCCTGAAAGTGTTTATTCATGTGGTTGCTAGTCACTTCCATGGTGAGTTTTGCTGTAGGTTAAGACAGGACTGAGCAGAGATTTGAGGGTGAGACCTTTACTATGAATTTCAAAAGCCAAAAACAGTTTTAAAAGGAGAATGTTAGCTGTATGGTAATTTCTCATACCAGAGCTGCCCTCAAGGCCAAATTACCGTCACAACACTTTTTTCTGTGATACAAAAATATATTCTTTGTTTCAGTGAAATTTCTCTTGAGAGGCTATTTTCACCAAAAATTACTGAACTAGAAATAATAGGTATTGATTTTGTCTGGAAAGTTTAAAATGAAAGTTTAGACTTTCAAATTAAATTAAGTCTTATAATTTAATTCCAGGTGATAAAGCTGTCGTCTTAAAAAGTATTTTGCTTTTCAGCAAAAAGAGGGATTAGCCTTGACATGAGATCTTATTTGAGTAGTAATTTCTTTCTCTTGCTTTATGTCCAATGTCAAGTATTGTTATTTCTGGCATTTTTCCCCATGACTTTTATGTGCGCCATTTTTGTTATGTGCTCCATACAATGACACTGTCAAAATATTGCCCTCTCTGAAAATAGAGAAATCAATTAACTCGTAGGGGAGCATAATTTCTTCCAGCAGTTTTCCATGGTAGTGTTTGGAGGGCTCTGCAATCCAGCAGAAAATTTCTCTGATCGCTCTGTATGGCTGTTATCACAAATGCTAACAACAAATAAATAAATTAAAAAAAATAGAGTTCTTATAGGTATTCTGTCTTGTCTATTTTCATATCTAGGGTGGGCGTGGCCAGCATGGTATGCCTGGGAAGCCAGGGCCAATGGTAAGTTTCTTTCTTAATCACCTATTTTTTTCACCTTATATTATCTACTTGCCTTTTGACACTACCAAAAGAAGTGCAAAAAATTGCTGGTAACAGTTAAGTGCACATGGAATTATCTGTAAGTGATTCCTACTTCTACTCATTTTAGCTTTAGTGCTGTCCTCTGAGAAATGATATTCTGTATTTTGCTTCATCTAAAGATTTTAATTTGCAGAGGAGTGGCATCTTTCCTGGAGAGGTGATGCTTTGCTGCTTTTATGAAGTGGGATCCATATTGTAGGGAGAAAGGTGTCTTAAAGATATGCATTGTAATACAAAACAGTTTAAAATTATGTATTATCTTCCTTCACATACAGAGTTAGCAAATGAGATAGTGCCCATTCTCAACAAGAAGAAATGCCACTCACTGACAGCAGAACTTGCTACCTGCAATAAAATGTGTAAAAGATAGCCTTTGAATTTTGGACAGTCACACATTGAACTGAAGAAACAGAAGCCTGTGTGTGAATGTCTGCCAAACTGAAAAAGCTTGGTATGCGTGACTGTAGAAAGTTCTCACCCAATTGCAACAGGGCTGAAGATGACTCTGGTGGTTTATACTGTGTATCAAAGGGTGATGGTTTCAATCCTACAATCCAATCTCACAGTGCATTTGCAAAATGCATTTGAATGAATTCACATGAGTATTAGGAAGCCAGTGGGATTATTCACATACACACAGTTAATTATGTGTTGCTTTTGCAAATTGTTGTGGTTTAACCCAGAAGGCAGCTGAACACCACGCAGCCTCTTGCTCACTCCCTCCCTCCCTCAGTGAGGGAGTGAATTGGAAAAAAATGAAAGGTTGAGAAAAATATAATACCATAATAATAATAATAATAATTATTATTATGGTAAAAGAATATACAAAACAAGTAATGCACAATGCAATTTCTCACCATCCGCTGACCAATGCCCAGCCCTCCTCCGAGCAGCGATTGCTCTCCCCTGGCCAGCTCCCCCTGAGCATGACATGATATGCTCTGGAATAGCCCTTTGGCCAGTTGGGGTCAGCTGTCCTGGCTGTGCTCCCTCCCAGCATCTTGTGCACCTGGCAGAGCAGGGGAAGCTGAAAAGTCCTTAACTGTGTGTAAGCACTGCTTAGCAACAACTAAAACATCAGTGAGTTATCAACATTCTTCTCATCCTAAATCCAAAACACAGTGCTATGCCAGCTACTAGAAGAAAATTAACTCTGTCCCAGCTGAAACCAGGACATAAATAAAATCTTATGATGATTTTGTACTATTTGTGCAAGGCCATCTTCCACTTTAAAAATGTGGTGGTATCTTTTGTTTGCTTTTTTTGAAAGCATTACTTCTAGGATGTGGTTGACAGTTTCTGCCCACTGATGTAGCCAACCTGAACCTTTGCCACTTTGTGATGTTCAACTTAAAAAAACCCCAAACCAACCAAAACAAAACCAAAAAAAACCCACTCCAAAAACACCATACCAAAAAACCCCCAAACCCTCAGAGCCACAAAACACACATGCCTGCAATTAAAATTTAGTTCTGTGCATACTCTTTATTTAATAGTGATATGTCCTGGGAAAAATTCATTTACCTGTGTCATATTGATGAACAGACTGTTTTATTAAAAACTTAATTAAGAAATAATTAACTGTAATAGAAGCTCAAAAAATGAGTGTGTCTAAGAGCTGCAAAACTCGATTATTTAGTATATCATGAAAGAAGGGTAACTTGTTAGAAGAAACTTTCAAACAATGAAAAGATTTTTCAGTACTGAAAATACATTATAAAATTAAAAAAAGGTGGGTCTTGAGCTGTCAAACTCTACATGAACCTTGAATTTTTTCTTTGGCATAGAATATGAGCTCAGCTTCACTGAACATGATAATTGGTTGGCTAACATTTTGGGTAAAATCCCATGTAGTGTCACAAGGGAGATACTGGTACTTAGTGCATATGTTTCTCATTGGAGGAAGTGTTAATGAGATGCATCGTTATTTGGGTCAGTGCAGTGGTACACCGTAATTCTGGAATTCTTCCTGCAACAAGAGAGAGATTTGGCAGACATGTATTTGTGATCCAATAAACTGGGACATAGGTTTTCAAAAATATACTTAGTGAGCTGTTACCTCAGTTCTGGGGAAATCCAGTGCAAGGTCATGGCAGAAGTGTTGTCTGTAATTAATGCTCAGTGAGGCAGATTGTTCTAATTAAGTTTGTCAGCAGAGCTTTATTACATAGAACATTTTTTCACAGTATGCATCATATTTTACAAAAAGAGAGAAAATCAGGAAAAGATAAAGAGGAATCATCTGAGAAGTGTTGTAGTCAATATTTATGACCACTGTGTGCCGCCATCCAGAGAGTTTATGATACAGTGGAAATATCTTCTGTTGAATGTCTTGTTCAGCACAAGAGGCATTATGAAAATGCAAACGATGTACAAATTTACTCTAAAGCCCTTAATTGGAAGTCTTTCTGTTTAGCAAAACAAGATTTGCATCATACCATACAGGTATATCCAAGTGTATACACTTGAAGTTTGCTTTCTAGTGAGTTTGGACAGTCTGCCATGTAATGCAGCCCCAGCTGTTTGTGTCCCTGCCCTAACTTCATGTCCTTGCAGCCCCATGAGGTGCACCTATGCTCTGCAATGCAATGCACCAAAAATTTAGCGCTAGAACCAGCAATAGTGTAGGCACATCAATGCTATAGTCTGCTCATGCTGCCAGCCCTTCTTAGATACAGCATCGACTACCTCAATATATAACGCTATTTGGGAAGACCTATACTGGTTTGGGGAGCTGAAGATGTGCCTCTGCACAGCATTGTGTTTTGTGGTGTGGCATAACCCAGCCTTTCCTCCATGTCCTTTTCCAGAAATGCCTGCCTATCTCTGAACAATGATCCAAGCAGTAAACTGTCTCTGCTGTATGTCTTTGTCTACACAGCCTTGAAAATTTGATACAAAATCTGTGTTTTAAAGTTTGCAAATGAAGTTGGCTGTGAATTTGAGAATTTCTATGGGGCAGAAGAATAGGAAGCAGGGCATGAAGTTGTATAGCCTTCAATTATATTTTCACTTGTCATGTTGCTTACCTCAAAAATCTTGTCTAGCAATCCAATTGTTTCAATGTAGATGTGGCTCGTATTCCTCTTTTTCCTAGAGTACAATTTTAAGTTTAAAAGCATTGAAACTCTCCTTTGCTGTGTTCTGTAGGACGAATTGTGATCACTTAACACTTCTGATCTTTTCATTACCATACCACAGTACCATAGATGTGGAAATAGGATATAATATTTTGTTAAAAACTAAAATTGAAAAACAATTGCTATATAATAATTGTCAACTGTGTACATTGCAATTTGTGCCTTAATAGCTGAATCAAGAGCTGTAACTTTGCTGGTCAATAAATACATTATTAAAATACTCCAGAACAATTCAATATAATGTATGTTTATTACTTCAAAAAATGATATTTATAGGTATTTTGGTTTTGTTATGAACAAATGTTTTATGACTAAAAAAATACATTTAATCCCAGAACCATATTTACCCAGTGATTAGATACCAATCTGTGTGATCTAAACTGCAGAATTACAGCTTTGTGTGTTTGTCTCTCATAGGGCCCACTTGGCATAACTGGTTCTCCAGGTTTTCCAGGTGCTCCTGGTGTAAAGGTAAGAAATAAAATAAAAATATCTTTTTAATATGTCTAACAACACAGAATTAAAAAATGTGTACTAGATTACACAGAGTTCAGACTGTCATGTATACAGGTCCCTAAGTGTTGCTGTGAAATCAATCTTAATCAAGACCTTGAGACAGAAATCAGAATTGCAATTCACCACAGCTAGGATACTTCCCTGCTTTCAATTTTGCCTTAGTTAAGGGCTGATTATAAGATGACTGTCATGCTGTACCTCAGGAATCTTGTCCATTATATTCAAAGAATAACAAGAGGCATTATGACAAGTTAAGCTGCGAGGACTAGTCTAAGACAGTATGGAAGCGGTACCTTCTAGTGCTGAAACTTCCAGTTTCGGCCAAGAACGCTTCTTGAGATGACCTAGACTGGTAAGGCAAATGCCTGAACCCCAACAGAGATGTACTGTAGTTCATCACAATAGAGCAAATGATAATTACCACCTTTTGTGGCTCTGTGTGATTGGACTGAAATGGAAAACTTTCACTGGCTGCAGCGCTGTCTTTGTGGGACTTTTTTCTCTCTTTTTTTTTTTTTGTTCTTGGTTTTTTTCCTAGTTTTGAGAATATGTCTGCAAATATAGAAAAGACAACTCATACAGCTTCCTTATGCTTCTTATACTTGCCCTCCACCCAGTTGCTCCTCTTTATTCCTTTGCACTCCTAAAACATGATAGGAAAAAATTATCCAAGAAACTCTCTAGTCAGGTAGCCAAATTCAGCAGATGTTTTGTGTTGTTGTGAAGCTGGCAACATTCATGGAACAGTTTTTTGGAAACAAGTCTTAGGAAGAGTATTAACTCTATACAATTAAATGACAGACCTTTTAGTGCATGTCATAAAATGTTTTGGTATAGCTAAGCACTACTTCATACCTAAATAAATGTTTGAAGAAGCTGTTACATGATGAATGAACAAAAGCTTTTGAAAAGGAGGGGCTACCTTCAAGTTTGATCATCAGATGATGTAAAATTGGAATAGTTGCTTTGAACTCATAAAAGCTAAGCAGACTATACAATGAAGATGTGGACTTCAGTTATGAAGACATGATATTAACAGCCATCAGTTCCAAAAGGCAAATTTCCTATATAAAGATAAAATTCAAAGGAGCTGCTAGGAGGAATTTTTTTTACTGGAGCATCCAGTCCAATCTTATGGGGATTTTATATTTAATATACTGCTGCAACAGTGAGTTAATCTGTATTGCGCAAAAAACCCCCAGATGTGTTATCATTTCTAAATCTTCAGCCTTAGCTGTTAATGAAGCTAAAAAAAAATAAAGTTGTCAAATTACAGATACATACTGGAATTTTAGAGAGAGATGTCTAAAAATATTTGATCTGATTTGGGCCACTGGATACAGTGGTGCTTCTCTGTATGCTGTTTTGTCCTTGTATACACCAAGGAAAAATTCTGATTGCACTTTTAAAGTTTACATTCACACAGAAGTAGTAGAAGCAGAATTTAGGTAAGCAAAAAAAAAAAAATTTAATGATAATAAACTATTTCAAAACCTGAACTGTGTTTCTCTTATAAACTCAGTATTCCTCCTTAGTTACTTTGTAGCTCTACTTTTTAGAGCAAAATAATCTCCAGTTGTTTTCTCATGTGAAATCTTAGGGTGAAGCAGGTCCAACAGGTCCTCGTGGTCCTGAAGGTCCTCAAGGACAAAGAGGTGAAACAGGTCCACAGGGCCCAGCTGGATCACAGGGTCTTCCAGTAAGTACATTAAGTTGAGTTCCTCAGTGCTCAGCTTGTGCCTGTTGCCTGTTTATAGGGAATTTTAATACCCCACTTGATAGACACTGAGTTTTGCTCAAAATACTTTTTTGCCAGGAAAGGAAAGGTCTCATTCATTTGTTTTCTGTTTACTTTGCTGAAAATAACTTTCCATTATTTAATTAAAACAACTTGAAAACTGAAAGTTACACAGCTTGATTCAGTCTCAATCCTAGAAGTACTTTAAAGTTTAAGCTTAAACATAAGATCTTAACAATTAAAAATCACATTAACTTGCATACTTTGTTACCCATATTACCATTTGCACAACTAGATTGTAAGTTGCTGTATTTATTCAATAGCCTTTATTGTCTGGTCTTGTAAAGTGGATAAAATAACTATCTTCTGCTTTTGTTATCAATACCTTCCTCTTTAAAATGAATTTTAATAATTGGTATATTATCTTTAGGGTACCGAAGGGACAGATGGTTCCCCAGGTGCTAAGGGCCCTACTGTAAGTAATCATATCACCTGTTGAAGAAATAGTGTAAGTGAAGTTATTTTATTTCCTTATTTTCGTTATGTTTCCTTACTGTGCTTGCTGTTCTTTCTATTTGTAGGGATCTCCAGGCACCGGAGGGCCCCCTGGTTTATCAGGTCCACCTGGTTCCCCAGGACCACAGGGCAGTACTGGCCCACCTGGTATTCGAGGCCAGCCGGTAATGATGTCTTTGTTTCTGTAGAAATTATAATGTCTTGCAAATGTGTCACTATGAAACTACAACAGTGATTAACAGTGGGGTTCCTTTAAACAAATTAATAGCATGCTAATGAATATGCTGAGGCTTGGATCTTGTGAGTCTTCTGTATGTCCAAAATACTGTTTTTGCTTTCTGAAAGGTCTAAGAAAGAAGGGTGTCTATATAAACTTGGGCAAACAGTAACAGTTATCTACTGAAATGGTCTTGTTTAAGTTTTCGTCTTGATAACATCAAAATAAGCATGCTAAGGGAAAAGACAAACCATTTTAAGCATCCTATTATATTGCCTATAATGAGTTACTAAACTAGGAAATGTTTTTCTGTTTCATAGCATAATACAACATGGTCAAATGATTTATGCAGAGTTTTAACCTTAAGGTTGTTATTTATGTGTTTGTTTTCAGGGAGACCCTGGTGTCCCAGGTTTCAAGGGAGAAGCAGGACCCAAAGGTGAACCTGTAAGTCTTCATATGCTTTGTAAGATGAAAAGGAATCACAAAGGCTTGTATGAGTATTTTGAATAGATTCTTACAATTTTCAAGACACTGCCAATGCTTATAATCATGAGAGTAATTATTGTGGAAAACAAACCTGACTAGACACTACTAACAATGAATGGTGAAGCAGGTCCTTTGACGTTTTAAATCACCTACCCATTATCGGCCTTACGGGACTCAAAGACAGAAAAAAACAATTAGTGCATCTACTGAGGTTTCTGTAGCACACAGAATGTGCGTATTCTAATTTCTTCATGAAATGGATCTGTATGATTCTGGAGATTTAGGAGCATGCAGTCCTTTTTATTTTAAACTTACATTTAATACATTTTATACTTACGCAGTTATAGATATATTAATGATATTTTATTTATATGTTAAAATAATATAAATATTAATACATTTATGGTATTAATAGCTTTTTAGCCCACAGCTAACGTTTGTGAAAGATTCTTTGATAACATGGCTAATTCCATGCTGTAACCATGTGAATCTTGGAAGAGAAGTGATCGTGCAGAGTTGGAGTCAGTTTGACTTGTTGACCAATCTTTAGTTTTTCTTTCTCACTAGTTAAATGATCATGTAATAACTGACAAAAATGTACAGTTTCCTTACCACTGACTGTCTTCGCCTTTGAGAATTTCTACTAGAGTCTCACTGAATTTTTAGTCCTTTGCAGCTTGTACAATTGATAATAAATACAAATTATTGTGCCTGAGCAAATAGGTGTTTATAAGAAGCACTGTACAGCTGAGCTGCAGAATTACAGTTTATTCATAGTGCACTTCTTACTGAAATATTAGGTTTTAAACATTGTAAAAGAGAGAAGCTGATGCTGAAAAGCTGTATTTTTTAACCGATTCAAAACCTAAAAATTTTTTTTCCTCCTTTATTTGGAAAAATGTTTCTGACGTTTAGGAGACAGTCTGTTTTAATATAGCTAGGAAATGGTGAGCTTAACAATGATTTTTTTTTTTTTTTTTAATATTTTACTTTACTAGGGTCCACAAGGTCCCCAGGGTCCCATTGGCCCAGTAGGTGAAGAAGGGAAAAGAGGTCCTCGAGGTGATCCAGGGTCATAGGTCCACCAGGTCCTGTTGGAGAGAGGGTAAGAAATCCAAAGGAATAATATGTCTTGAGAGATGCACTGCTAAGCTGAGAAACCTCTTGATCTAACCACAAATTTTCTTACAGCTTCCTTGTGGGTGTAGTCAAACTTTATTTTCCTAACAGTAGTTAATACCGCAAATTATTTTTTACACTGGATTTTTTCATCTGTGGATTCAGTGCACAGGATAGGATGGTAGGAGAAATGATGGAGATATAACAAGCTAATCTGCAGATTTTTTGCTTAACCCTGTACAAAGGGTCATCTTGCTTTCTGTGAGGCTGTTCACACAGAAAGAGCTGTTCAGCATGTGTGGATGAAACATTGCTATTTTTACCACTCCAAGTGGTAAAAAACCACAAGTTTAAAGTATTGAAGTAAGAAAGTTGTAAGGCAATAAACTTAACCTCCAAACCATAAATTTAATACTTTATTTGCAATAAGTTGTAAAAATTAAGATAATAATTTTGTATCTATGGCTTTTCCTAGGGTGCTCCTGGTAACCGTGGTTTTCCAGGTTCTGATGGCTTGCCTGGACCAAAGGTAAATGAAATTAAATTGTCCATCTTTTATTGGGTTGGTTTGAAAATTTTCATACATACAGTTATGTAGAAAGAAAGTGTTCCATTAAAATGACCGCTTCTGGGCAAATAGGCAGATCCTCAAAATCACTGGAAGCAGGACCAAAAAGAATTGACAAATACCAAAAAGGGGTCTGAATGTTTTGAGACTACATTTTTTTTTTTTTGGAAAAAGTCACTTTCAGTTCCCGTGATGTTCAGCTTTGCTTGCTTGTCCCTGACTTAATGCTCCCTCATGCTGAAATGTAATAGATAAGAGACATTGACTTGTTCTACTACTATATTGCTGTGTATTGCTCTATAGTAGGTATCTCTTTGAAAAAGTGCCTTTTCTTTGTGTGTGGTATAGTTTTACTAGACTTGTTGCTTGAACAGATGGGCTTATCTGTCTTTGGCTTTCCTGCTATAACACTTCCAGGGAAGTGACTCACGTATGTATTTGTCTAGGGTTTCTGTAAATTCCTAATTTCTTGGTAAAAATACAGGGATTCTAAAATTCTTATATAAATTTGCTTTATGGAAGAGACAATTTTTAAGCAATCAACTGGGAAAAAAGCGATAATAATACAAGTATTAATAATTTGTAACTCTCTTTTCAAAAATAGGTCCTTAATAGAAGATACCTGTTTTATTTAACCTTCTCTTACTGTTGCCATTCTACCTGTTAACTAGTAGCCCATTGGTATCTTTCTAGGGTGCCCAAGGAGAGCGTGGTCCAGCGGGTTCTTCTGGTCCTAAAGGAGGTCAGGGAGATCCTGGACGTCCTGGTGAACCTGGCCTGCCGGGTGCAAGGGTAAGGAACTAATAGCAGTATGCTATAAACCATGGCGGTTTTCATTTTCAAAAGGCAACAATGAACTTTGCAGAATTAAGAAGCTGTTATACAAGGACAGACTTGTTTCAGTGGGGCTACTAAAGGGTAAAAGCCAAAATACCTGTCTTTTTTCCTGCTGATGTTGGGAAGCACAGGTTCCATTTGTCTTCAAAATAGGAGAAATAGCTCTGACTGAGACCAGCTAATGCAATTGAAGGAAGTGTGCTTCTAAAGTACATAGTTGCCACAGATAATATGAATTGAAGGCCAGATTAATTTAAGGCCAACCTTCATTAAATTAATTCAGTGTTGCATGTCATCTAGAGATTTATTTCAGGAAAAGTATTTGGGGAGAATTTGGAATATCACAAAAGAAGAGAAAGGGAGCAGCAAGTATAAGATGTGATATAGATCACTGGGTAATGTTGGCAGAAATAAAGTTGAACCTGTGAGAAACTCAAGAGGTGTAAAAGCAAGAAAAGGGAGAATAGGAAAAGGGAAGATCAAAGGCGGTGGGGGATGAAGCTCTAAAGTGAAGATGAGAGTGAAGACATTTGATACAGAGAAGTTTGCACTATGGTAGTAACTGAGCATACCTTTTGGTTTTATTTACACTTCTCTATTGTTCTAGAATTATATGCACATCTTAACATCAATATTAAACCTGCTTTTAGGGTTTGACAGGAAATCCAGGTGTTCAAGGCCCTGAAGGAAAACTTGGCCCCTTGGTAAGCAACACAAAAATTAGTCCTTTCAGTTATGCCACAGTAATTCAAAGGTCCCAAGTAATTGAAATTACTTTTATTAACTTGAGTTTTCTTGATTTCTGAAGGTTCATCTTCTCTTTTAACCATTCACTTTAGATTTCTGACTCCAAAACTGGTGCAGATAATGTTCCTTTAGTTTTGTCTGTGTAGCAGTGTCTGTTGTTTAACAGATCCTGCAGTATTTTTAAACCATTTTGAACTAAATGTCTTTTCCAACTCTCTCTTTAAGGAAACAATAAAGTATTTGTACAAAGTGGCTCAGTGATAATAATTCCATAGTATTTGGTTAAATCCAGCTGTATGGCTAAAGCTATGTCTGCTTTAAAGACATTTTGACTGATAACTGCAGCACCAAACTAGGTTAATGTTATTTTTTTATATACATAAATATTTTCAATGGGTTAACAGGTTCATATGAATAAATATATTTTTAATTTAATGTGGAAAACGCTTTATCTCTGTAGGGTGCTCCAGGAGAAGATGGACGTCCGGGTCCAGCAGGTTCAATAGGAATCAGAGGCCAGCCAGGCAGCATGGGCCTTCCTGGGCCAAAGGGTGGTAGTGTGAGTATGGTAACTGGTACCCAAGATCTGTTTAACTTTAAACATTTGCATGTATTTTAATGGATGAAAACAGTATCTACAAAAAGTAATTTTTATTTCTGTGAATTAGGGTGATCCTGGAAAACCTGGAGAAGCGGGCAATGCAGGCGTCCCAGGACAGAGAGTGAGTGTGACTGTTATTTGCAGTGATTACAGAAAATGATGTTTTTCTGTTATATATGTTCACTATATAAGACTTCTTCCTATGTCATTTTAATTTAGGGAGCCCCTGGTAAAGATGGTGAAGTTGGTCCTTCCGGTCCTGTTGGTCCACCAGTAAGTCAACTTTTACCACACTGCCTGCCTGCCAGTTGCTCCATCCATTCATTACCCTTTCTGCTTTTATTTTTATCTATCTTCATGCTAGCTGTTTATTCCAAACAAAAAATCCCAAAATCATTTAAAGAAAAAATTTTCCTAGAAAAATGGGAAGCTATGTATTGAAAAATATACATATTAGTAGTCTAATTCCTTTTACTGACAGTTACAAAAAATAGCGCAAGGAGCAAAATTTTCTCATGGTTCATTTTCTTAGCTTCCTTGATTTCAATGGAACTGAGTGTTTTCCTGTCAGCACAGACTTTTTGGGGGGAGGATCTTAAACAAATAAGGTACATATTATTACATCTTTTAGATAGGGCATATCTTGGCCTGGGGTAAGTAAAAATAAACAAATATACAATTGAAAAATATACATATTCAGAGAGGAAAAAAAATATGGAGCCCACCTATATTCCCCCACTCTATAGTCATTACTTTCTTTTGTGTAGGGTCTGGCAGGAGAAAGAGGAGAACAAGGCCCTCCAGGTCCTACAGGGTTTCAGGTATGTGCATTCATTTTTTTTTTTTAAAGAAAAAAAAACATCCATGTCTATCAATTTAAATTGCAGAAATTCAATCAAGTGATGTATAACAAAACACAACTTCAGAACTAAGGCAATAGTGTTCAGAATAATTAGCAATACTTAGCTTTGACATCTACTGTGCACTAAACCGAACTGGCAAAGCTTAAATACCAACTCTGTATCCCTTGAGAAAACCTTTGTTGTTTTTATTTTGAGATTTTTCCAAAGATGTTCCAAATATGGAGCAAAAGGATTGTTTTGATAATGAAGTATTAATTAAGTCAATCTCTCTGTTTATAAAGAACTTTATTTTTAGGGCTGATATGCATATGTCCTACAAATGTTAAAGAAGAGCTGCCATTTCATTTAGAGGGGGGAAAACACTGTGGTACAATATTCATGTATCTATTTTGCTTGGGGATCTCTGAGGGCACACTCCCGTACTGAGTATAATACTACATTCATATTCTTGGTGTCTTAGTTAAATCTGGATTTACATAACTTTCTATCATGTTAGTGACCATTTTATTTACTTTTTTACAGGGCTTGCCTGGGCCTCCAGGACCTCCAGGTGAGGGAGGAAAGCCAGGTGATCAGGTAATTGCTGTGTAATTTAACAAGAATTCACTTCATGAACTTCATAGTTTTACTTTTTCTTCTCTTTGTAATTTAATTTCCCACTCTGTTTCAAAATACGTACTCACGTAGTCCACAAGCTGTCTGAGAGCTGCTTTTGGATAAAATAATTACTAGAATCTGACCATCATCGGGGACTGAGTTGGACTATGTCCTGTTGTCATGGTCAGATAACATTCAGAACTAGCCATCTACATTCACAGTACTTTGGAAATAAAAGTGTTTATTTCTAATTTCCATAACTATAAGGCTATAAATAATGCTTTCATTCTAATGGTGAGTTCTGTTCTACTTAGGGTGTGCCTGGAGATCCTGGAGCTGTTGGTCCATTGGGCCCTAGGGTAAGTATTTTCTTTCAGAGTTTAAACATTCATAACAGTTCTCGGTGGTTGAAAGTTGATATATAATATGGACTTTAACAGCTAAAGTGGAAATCTGACTTTTTTCCCACCAACAAAATGGTTGTAAACATGGATATGTTTTAGGATGGTTTCTGTAAAGCCTACCACTTTAATAGTTTCATAGCTTGTGGAGTGATGTTGAGTACTAGCTGCTAAATGATTTGGTTTGCAGCTGTGAAATGACAGTTTTTAGTTTGCTGACCCACATGCTATTTCCCCTACCTTTAACAGTAAAAGCATAAAGCTGTTTTTTGTTTGATCAGTTCTCCTAGAATTTGTTCATGGGCTCTTTTCAAACAGCAGTGCTGAGCTTATGGTGTATTTAGGATTTTGTCTACCAGAGCTGTACCCTGACTTCTAATTAAGTAATAATTTTCCATTTTTTAGGGAGAACGTGGCAATCCAGGGGAAAGGGGAGAACCAGGTGCATCAGGACTCCAGGGTGAAAAGGGTATGGCTGGAGGCCATGGTCCTGATGGTCCAAAGGTAAGCTGAATGGACATTTGTGTTGTTGCAGTGATGTAAGGTGTAATTCTGCTCATTAGCATGAACATAAGAGAACATATTTTTATTATAAAAGGGATACCTTTTCATGAAAGGTATCTTGTTTACATAAGGGTTCTAGGAGGACATACAAGTTATTCCAGTATAACAATATTAGTAACTTGCAAGGTACTTAAATGTTCAGAAATCACATTTTTTACTAATTTATATAGGTCTGAAGTTTAATACATTCTTTGTGTTTCTCAATAGAACTGGGCAAAGCCATTTCTGAACTGCAGAAAACCCTCTAGCAATGTTTTAAGGGCCATGTCTGTTTACACAAAGACACTTGGCAGGCTTGAGTGTTTAAAAGAAAATGCTGAAAACTTCATGTCTTGGTTTCACCTGCAATTGATTTAATTAGGCCTAGGAAGGTCACCCCAAGTAGGGAGTGCCTCAAGTAATGTGGGACCTGTAATAAACGTGAGCTGTGAGAAGCAATAAATAAATAAATAAAGCATCTCTGCCCCTGGCAGCTTCTACCTGTAGCTACTTTGTGTAATAAACCCATGTGGCATCAAGGTCAAGCTAGAAAGGTGCTTGAGCTTCTTTTTTTGCCTGTTCTCATTCCTGATATGCACTGATTGTATTTGGAAGGACTATGGTATTACAACTGAACTTCCTGAGTAACACAATGGGAAAAGAAAAGTATTTGGATGTTAATAAAGTCCAAATTTAAGTGAAAATTATTACTTAAAACTGTACCCCAGAGACTTCAACACAAGGCACAACATGTTCTGCAGCTGTTGCGGGTGGAGTGAGAGAGAAGCAAGAATATAGTTTATTGATATAAAACAGTGAGTTAACAAAATTCAATGGTAAATGCAACAGCAGCTTAACAAGATTTGATGGCAAGGTACACTTAGTTATTTACTGCATAGAGGACAGGGTCAGACAAAAATGTCAGGGAGACCCTCCCGTTGAGTCATAAGGTTCAGAAAGGACCCCCTTCCTTTCTAAAATCCTTCTTTAGAGAGGAGTCTAGGTGTGGCTGGATCCAGTCCTGGTCCCAGACTTGGTCAACAGTTTACGTCTAAAGGATTATATACGTGCAATCAATCCTTTATATCACTTAGCTAAGATTTCAGAGTTTAGCATGCTGTTAGCCACCTACCGAGAATCTGTTGCAGTAAGGAATCTCTCAACCTTGAGAGGCATCCCTACTCAAGGGGAGATCCTGGTCTGCAGCCTGCTGCCGTGCAGGATGGCTCAAAAGGCTCTTGGGCTGCTCACTGTTTATGAGGGTAAAATGATTGGCTCGTAGTCATATTTGCATACTGACCACAGATTTTAGTTCCTTCACTGTGATTAGGTGGGTGGATTGCATAGTAGCCCTTGGCTATTGTGTTGTTATCCATCTCCCGAATCCACTTTGAGCTGGTGCATCACTTGGTTATTGCTTGAGCAGGGTTATGGGAAAAGGTCAGGGGTGTGGGGGGGGAGCATGCTGCCACAGCAGCCTAGAGACAAAGATACTTCTCAGATGAATAGACAACAACTTGTTCTTTATTTGCTTCAGGGAAGCCCAGGCCCTAGTGGGACACCTGGTGATCCTGGCCCTCCGGGTCTTCAAGGTATGCCTGGAGAAAGAGGGATCGCTGGAACGCCTGGCCCCAAGGGTGATAGAGTAAGTTTGTTTATTTCTGTTGTCCTAAGTAGAATCACCTTTCTCTTAATATTTCAATTATTCCATGGTGTGAACTACTCAGCATTCAGAGACTTTCTGGGTATTTTCCATAGGGTGGCATAGGTGAGAAAGGAGCTGAAGGTACAGCTGGCAACGATGGGGCAAGAGTAAGTAAATCTACCGCTCTTTTTAGACCTACTCTTCACACACCAGATTGTTTATTGTGCTAGGGGGCCTCAGCTCATAGAGTTAAATGCTACTCAGCTTGGTGATATCATGAGTTGACAGTCATTTTCATTACCCGTACCCTGCAAATTTTTCAGTTTTTCAAGACTGCTGTGCACAATGTTTTGGGATGTCTGCGTTCCAGGCCCCTGTTTCGTATCATCAATAATGGGAGTAAAGATGTCAATGGAAAGGATTCCCAGAAATAACATGTTGATTTGGGATTCAGCTAAGCTGACTCTAGTGAAAATATAAAAAAAAGGACAGGCAGAGATCAATAGGCAAAAAGAGACCTTCCAGCTCTGACTCTTGGACTAAGGCAGATGCTTCCTTGTTGTTTGGATTGAGTTTCCCACAATCTGTCCTGAGTTTCACAGGTAAATTTCTGTAAAGGTACTAAGCCCCACATGGGCAGTAAGTCGCTGACACTTCTGGAAAGCTTTGAATCTCCTGTGCCTAAATAACAAGGCTAGTCTGCTCAAGACATATTCAAGACACTTTGCACACACTCTTCTGCATAGACCAACTGTCCAATAATCCCAAATGCACTGGGTTTGCTGTGTATGCACTGACCATATTTTCTTCCCAGAAGTTATTGGAGTTACTTTTTACATGAATCGCATATATCTGAGATTCTTGGGTTTTGCAAACCAGTTGGACTACTAGATGCTAGGCATTTGGAAATCTGAGGTACATTCAAAAGATGGTGGTCCTTCCTGGATTAAATTTATAGTTAAAGAGGAAAAGGTTTTTTGGAGAAACTCTGGTATACAGAAGCACTAACTTAAAATTACCAGCTGTAAGCTGGAATTAGTTATGTAAGTCAGATATTATCCAAAGATACAGAACAGTTCAGAAGGTTTACAGCTTACAGTAACAAATGAATAGGTAAAGTAATGGTGAGCTAAATGTACATCCCTGTTCTAAAGCCAGATATCTGTAGATATCTCTGCTACTTACCACTACAGCATTGATGGCATTGCAGTATCCTTTGTTAATGCCTTCTTTTTTCTATTTCTTTACAGTTTGAACTAAGTTCCAGTGCAGTTTTTTTGTGGGAGGGGGAATTATGTTCAAGACAAACTTGGTGCAAGTTTGTGGTACTCTGCTTCTAATGAAAAAGAATTGTAATTGGGATATCTAAATATTCAATAAGGTAATATAGTTAGTGCTGTGGGATCATTATGTGGAGTTAATGGGTTTGGATGGAGAATTTGCAACCTGTTTGCCTAACTGCCCCAGAACGAGGAAAAGGACAGTTTTGAGGAGTTTGCAGGATATAAATTAATCTTCAAAAGTAATGGTGGACACTTTAAAATTAATTTAAACTGTTAATTACTAGCATAAAAGAAAGAGAGCATTTGTACAAGTGGGGAAAAAGGACTTAATTTCCTTCTGAAAGAGCAAAATAAAGCCAGGGCCATTTTTTCTATCATTGGCCTTATTCATAAACATGGCATAAAGGAGAAGGTTAAGTTAGTGAAGAAAGAGGCAATGAAGGAAAGCACGTCTTTTGAGATGTGGGATTTTGGTCACTGGGAGAGGAAACACAAGTCAATTTTAGGTAAAGAAGACCCAACAAGTTTTCAGAGATAAAGGAGAATAATTTAAAGGAATAAAAAAGCATATGGAAATAGTAACATATGAGAAGTTTTAAACTAACTCTTTTGAAGCATCATGTCTCTAACTTCCTTTCATCTTAATTTGTTCAAAAGGGTCTCCCTGGTCCAATAGGCCCAATGGGTCCAGCAGGTCCTACTGGTGAAAAGGTAAACAGATTTTTATACCATTCCCTACTTGAAGTTTCTTAAAATTATCACACTTATTTGGCACTTCTGCTAATCGTCAAATAAGTTACTTGGAAAATCATAACCTTTCATTTCATTTTAAGGGTGAACCAGGTCCTCGAGGTCTAGTTGGTCCACCTGGCTCCCGTGGAAACCCTGTGAGTAAATGTGTTTAGTTTTTGCCTGGCATAAGTTAAAAATATCTAACACTGATCCCAGCTCCAGGGATTTGTCTTATTTGCTGATATATTTTCCTCTTTTTCTTCCCCTTCCTTTGTAGCCAAAATCTGTAGTTCTGTCTTGATGCTGTGCGCTTGTAAACTATTAGCAGATTTTGTTCCTCTGTCCTATACTTGTTTTAGGGCAAACTTTACAGAGTGTTACCCTCATTTACCTCATTCCTGAAAGTATGCCACCACTTTTAATTGTTTAAATATTTTTTAAAAGCATGCCCATAACAGATACTACTGTACACATACAAATATTTAGATGGACAAAGGGCAGAGGTATACCTTAGTTCATTTAGTTGTGTCACCTCTTGTCATCTTCTGTCTATTTGTGATTTTAAGGATTTTAAGTGTTGACTTTGATTAGGGAATTAGAGGCTCAGCCCTTCTAGATCCTTCATACTGCTTGGAATTGATTATGTCTCTGTCATAAATCAGAACAGTCTTATTTCCAGTATAAATTGGAACAGCTTCTGCCCCTCTAGGGAGTGCTGGAGCTTGGCAGTCTTCAGCTCCTTCTTTTCCAAACAAATGTTGCATGGAAAGCTCAGTTGAAGCATCTCTTAGTCCACTCTGACCCTGTAGAAGAATATATCTTTGAACTACTCTTGTTTTTTCCCCAGTCTATCCGATTGGTTGCATAAAGTGTGTGCTCTTCAGCTAATCAGGCTATCTCTGGAAGTACTTGTAAGCAGAATTTCATTTGCTGTGGTTTTAGTGCTTGCTCATGCTTTCCATCTCTAAATTCTGAAAGTTTAAATATAGTCTTGAACACATGGCAGATCTGAACATCATAGTTAACATTGTTTATTTTGGGATTAAGAGATTATTTGATTCTGATTATTAGAGCAAAAGTATAATCTCACTTATGACAGTAAGTAGTTAACATCCTTCTTTGTATATTTAACTATAAATTATACTGCATATAGAAAGACAATTGTTACATAAAATTATTCTAATTTTTTTGACCAGGGCTCCCGAGGAGAAAATGGCCCAACTGGCGCTGTTGGTTTTGCTGGTCCTCCGGTATGTGTTTTGTAACACTAATGAGTTTCCTTTAGTCATCCTTTGACATACAGTTTCCTTAATTATGAATAATACTGCAGTGTTCTGGAATGTGAGGCACATTTTTATTGCAAAAAGAGCTGTTTCTTTCTCCCGTCAGTATATCAAGTAAAGAAAAGGGCCAATAAATACCCTAGACAGTTGCAAAGTGGTTTTGTTGATAAAATCATATAATTGTTCACCAGATTTCATATTTTCATGAATGTGTGATGTTGCTCCTTTGAGATTAAAATGAGGCAAGTTATAAAGTGTCATCTACTGAAGGTAGCAAAGATTTGCTCCATGAGTAGTGAAGGCTGGAATGAGTTGATGGACCAAATGGAATGTTTGTGAGTTTTCCAGTGAATACCCTGGAAAGTTTATTTCCCACGGCCTAAATATTCTGTTTCAGACCTTTCACAAAGAGTCAGGCACCTCCTTCCCATGGTGGGGAAAAAAAATACTAGAAAAGCCAATGTTTGTTCAGTCCCTTTTGCTTTTAGGTATGTAATAGCTGCTGAGGAAAATAGAAAATCTAAAGAAAAATGTTAGCTGGATAAGAAAATATTTTAAGTGGAAATACTGACTGCACAGACTGTTTAGAAAATCTCATCTGTGATCTTCCAGAGACTGCTGAACTGTTATAGTTCTCTTGAACTGAACCATTAAGCAAATGCAGTGTTTTCTGGACTGATTTGTTCTCCTGTTATTTTTTGCCTTCTAGAAATTCCCTACAAAATGACTTTGTTAGGCTGGAAAGATTTGATATTCTCTGACCTTATGCGTCTTCTAAATATTATTTCTTATAGGGCCCTGATGGTCAGCCAGGTGTGAAAGGTGAACCTGGAGAACCTGGACAGAAAGGAGATGCTGGATCTCCAGGACCACAGGGTCTTGCTGGGTCTCCTGGTCCACCGGTAAGTAAATAATGTCGTCAGAGAACCAGTGGCATAGGCTGATCGAGCTTATTTAAAATGTTCTAGGTGTTCGCTATCACCCCTCTCTTTCTCCTTTCTTCTTAGGGTCCTCCAGGTGTTCCTGGTCTGAAAGGTGGTAGAGGAACTCAGGGTCCACCTGTAAGTAGATTTTATTTTTTGTGACCTGACTGCAGATAATCTAATACTGAAAATTTATGTAATGAGTGTATCATTCCTCATCTCAGCCTGTTTTTCACAGTCTGTAATTATAACATTTCCTCACTAATTCATCTGAGAACATTTGAGGTAACCAGTGCTGTATTTCTTTTAATAAAGTTGGCATTAACATGGTTTTTTTAGGGTGCTACTGGATTCCCAGGATCTGCTGGAAGAGTTGGGCCTCCAGGACCTACTGTAAGTCAATTGTCATATTCCTAATAGGTGCGTTTTATAAACTGTTCATTGAAAATATGAAAACTAAATAAAACAGGAAAAGTGAAGCAGTGTTTATGGCTTGATGCTACAGAAGAGAACAGCTTGTCAGCACTGACTTCTGTGACTGCATTCTTACATCCGACTTCATTAAATAAAACTCATTAGTCTTGGGCTTGATCCAGTGTCAGTGTGTCCAAATTAGTGCAAGACTTTTCACTGGGTTAAGTAGGCTTTGAGCTGTTTAAGCTGCTCTAATGACTTAATTGCTTACAGGAACAAATGAACAACCTATATCTTCCTGTACTTTTTACTTTCTTGTCTTTTCAGTGGTAACTGGAGTTAGTAGAGGTTTTGGGAAAGGATGTGGCCTCTGCTGGGTTATCTCATCAGTGGAGTTACTCATAAAATCCATTAAAATAAAACCAAACCAAACCCACAAAATCTCTTATGTCTAAACATTTTCAGAAACTCACACACACAAAAAATTAGCTGTGGGTCAACAACTCCACACAGAGAGCTGTGTTCCTCTCTTCATAGGTCTTTTAATGTTCTGATGAGAAAAATAACTTGCAGTTCTTGTGAGTTCATCAAAAGGTGAAGTTTATGAAAAACATAATATACATGTGAAATCTTTTAAAAGTATTTGAGAAATGAACAAAGGTTCATTAAAAAATTAATTTGTACCACATGAATGACAAGCTTGATATTGGAAAGAATGGGCAAGGGTGAGTTTTCTAGCAGTTGTACACCTGAGGTAAAAAAAAAAAAAGTGCCTTTTAAAGGAGGGAGTTTGGAATTGCAAATTTGGGGGGTGGAGCTTGGGCATAATCTGATGAGTTTTTTATTTACGTATCTGAATTTATGATCAAATAAATGAGATGATAATAGCTCTTAGCTGATTCACACTTTAGGCCTTCCTTAGAGTATGCATATTTGTTGTTAATCAAAAAACAGTCCTGAGAATTTAATTGTCCTGATCAGAAAAGGGTCCAATGTAACAAGGTCTTATATCTTCTTAGGGAGCTCCAGGGCCTGCTGGGCCTATAGGCGAGCCAGGAAAAGAAGGTCCCCCAGGTCTTCGTGGTGATCCTGGTTCTCATGGCCGTGTGGGAGATCGAGGACCGGCTGGGCCTCCTGGTGGTCCTGGAGACAAGGGTGACGCAGGGGAAGATGGGCAACCGGTATGTCCTGGTTCATGTTACTAATTCTCCCTAGGCTTGCTCTTGTTACTTATTGTTACTGAAATGATAGTAACATTTTGTTTTTATCCTTTGTGGATTTCAGGGCCCAGATGGCCCTCCTGGTCCAGCAGGAACTACTGGTCAAAGAGGTATTGTTGGTATGCCAGGACAGCGAGGGGAAAGAGGCATGCCAGGGCTGCCAGGTCCTGCAGTAAGTAATGACCATGTCAATATGTCACCAGTTTGGGCATTCTCATCGTCTTTGTGAGATTGAAAGCATAGTGCCCCATGGCATGAGGAGAAAGTTGGGAAACTACAATTGCAGAAGCTAATATAGTGAGAATAGTAAATAACTAAATCTCATGCAAATGCATGAGGTGGGAGGTTTTGTTTCTGCAATAATGGAATATCTAAACCTGAATTAAGAGTAAGTGGGTAATAGCATCAAGACTTCTGGCTAAAATGTTCCTACTTGACTTAAAACTAGATCCCTGAAAAAAACAAGCCCGACTCTTCATTTAGGTACCCAAAGGTCACTTGAATGTGAGTAAATACTCTATAACTGCTATTTCATAAACTGTGAATTACAGTCTTCAAAAAGGCCATTTGTGCTTTCTTTACTTTCCTGTAGGATTTATAGATATTTATTGGAAAGCGTAATGATCCAGGAGATAAAGACATTAAATAGAATATTAGTAAAAGGGATGGTATGGAGGATCTGTCATTACCACTGGATCCATAAAGTCAATTTATAGTTAAAGTTGGCCAGAAATTATTCCAGGCTAACAAGATTTGTTGGTGTTGAGACAGAGAGAAAAAAAAAAAAAAAAAATAATAATGTTACTTATTTCAAACTGCATTACATTTTTCCATAGTCAAAAAGACCTTACCTATTGCAGATAATGCCATCAGACATTGATACATCAAGGGAGTGTGTGCTTGGAATTGCTACTAGACAGGTTAATTTCAAGTGCAGCTTCTAATCAATAAAAGCCTATTCAAAAGCAACTAACACAAACTGCTTAAAAATACACAGTATATTAAATATATATTCAAAATCTATCAGAACACTTTCATTTATTGTCAGGTTCTGGAAGTTACAAATGTTGATGGTACTTCAGGCTGGATTAATGAGTAGTGTTTTCCAGGCAGCAGGTTTTTTGAGCTTTCTTTGTTTTGTGATTAAAATTTTGATATGATATTTCTCCTCTTTTTTTAGGGTACACCAGGAAAACAAGGTCCTACGGGGCCACCTGGTGATAAAGGTCCCCCAGGACCTATTGGCCAGTCAGGTGCCACTGGACCTGTAGGTGAAGCTGGTCCAGAAGTAAGTATTAGAGCCACATAACATGCAAAAAAAGACAGTCTCATGGTTATTCTCCTCAACTTGAAGTTAGAGGTGGAGAACAACTTTCTAGTTCTTATAGAAATGCAAGATTACAGAGTTAATCAATAGCCAAATTTTTTATTCCATAACTCTAGGGACCTGCTGGTAATGACGGCACTCCTGGTCGAGATGGAGCTGTTGGAGAACGTGTAAGAATATATGTTTTACTTAAGTCACTCTGGAAATCTCCATTTTATTATTGACTTATTGTAGATTTTCTTTTCATTCAGTTAACTTGAATGGAGAACTTGTTCTGAAAGCGTATCATAGCTTTGAATAAGTTGTACCTCTCAAGGGTGAGGAAACCTGGCTAAGAGCACCTGCCTCCACAGACTCAGACTTGAGTTCTTACAGAAGGAAAATCTTTGTAGATTGTAATTGCTAGAAAATAGATTAGCAATGCTAGAGTCCTGTTGGTTTTTCATCTAGTCCAGTCCTCTTTAGATCAGTAATGTTGAAATTATGTTTTGCAGGGTGATCGTGGTGAACCTGGCCCTGCAGGCTTACCAGGTTCCCCAGGGGGTCCAGGAACTCCAGGTCCTGTTGGCCCTCCAGGAGATGCAGGTCAAAGAGGTGAAACTGTAAGTGAGACTTTTTTTTTTTTTTTTTTTTTTTTACTATTTAATTTCTAAAAAAACTATTATGCTTTTGTGCATTGCTTTACATATCTTCTGTATGCAATCTTTGTAGGGTTCTCGAGGTCCTATGGGTCCCCCAGGTCGTGCAGGAAAAAGAGGTTTGCCTGTAAGTTCTCTACAGTCACTGTGGTTTTATCTGAGATACTTTTTACAGGAAAGTGTAGGAGAAAATGAGCCCAAATTAGAAAGCTGAACAGGGCTTCAACTTTTAGTGTTCTGACTGCAAGTGGATGCAGGTAGTCTTCCGAGCTGCTAAGTTTTACAAATCTGTTTGAGTCCACTAGCATTTCTACACTTTCTTTAAAAATACTTAGCAGAGAAATAACAAATGCTTTGGGAGCCTCTTTATTTGGAGTGTGTTGCTGTTCGGATGATGGTAGGACCTGAGTTAGTAAATGGCTAGAGTCTTTGTTTGACAATTCAAATAAGGGGTGAAGAAATGAATGCTGAACAAAAAGGCAGATTTTTAGATAAAAATGGAAGAAATATAACCAAATCACCTGTAACAACGAAACTGCCTTATTCAAGTTAAGAGATCCTGACTTCAGATTTTCCAAATTGAAAACCAAACAAACCCCTTCCTTTTGTGTTTCATTACTCTCTTACAATCCAAGCTTGGAACAAAAAATTAATTGCAAACTTGGGAAATTCAAAAGAATGTTGTCCTGTCCTTAAGCAGATGTCATACAAGAGATGCAAAAAGTTTATTGAGTAGTTAGTGATAATGATGCCACTGATAAACTATTTGGAATCTGGCATTGAGAGATTTAGCATGCAATTTGGGCTGAGAAATACAGAATTGAAAGTAGAAGCTAGTTTTTCCAATAATTCTTGAATTAGTATGAAAAGTTTGAAACTATCAGGAATACCATGAAGGAAATTGTGATGGTAATACAACCAAGTTATTTGTACTGGGAAGCCTGACCATTGTTGTCTGTAGTTAGGGAATGTAACTTCAGTTGTACTTTGATCATAGTGAAGGTGAAAAGAGCTGTAAGAAGAAAAGATGCAACATGGAGGATTTCACACTGAAAATACGTTTTATCGTTGTGAGTCTGTGAGAGATCCATAATATTTCAATCTTATTTATGAAAATCATTTGCCATGTCCATTAAGGCAAAGAAATTTCTCAGTCTTAAAAATTTTGTTGTGTAAATTATTTAGTATCAATATTACAGGTGGTTTTTGACTGTATCATGAAGTTAAATAGACTAAATTTACCACAACTATAATTAAGCACAACACAGTTTTCTGTAATTATTTACTTATTCTTTGGTAAAAAAAAATTAAGATTTTTGGAGATGCCCCAGAAGTGAAGGAGGTCTGAATACAGTGTCCAAAAGCAAATGAGGGGTTTTTGAGGTGTGGCTTTTTTTTTTTCAGTTCAGGACTTTACATTTCATCACTGATATTTACAGGGTCCCCAAGGACCTCGTGGTGATAAAGGTGACAATGGAGATCGAGGTGATAGGGGCCAGAAAGGACACAGGGGGTTCACTGGGCTTCAAGGTCTTCCTGGTCCGCCTGTAAGTTGTTCTGTTTTCACTGTAATTTTATTTGCTTGACAGTTAAATAATGTATCAGAAACATAGTTATTTAAAATAGACAAAAAAGCAAACATAAGTTATTATTTTCCCAAAAGGTGTTTGTGAGTGGCCTGACTGCCTGTACTTGCTAATATTTTCAATGCAATTTTACAATGCTATTCCATGAGGAGATAAACCTGCGTTTTGCGAGATAGATATGTGTTCTCTTACTCTTGTTCCATTTGTGCCAGTCCTGCAGCGACCGACTGCTGAAAGTCCATGGCCTGTCAGCACAAGATGATCACAAAAGTTGGTAGTTTCAGATAAGCATACTAGAGCATGAGATGGTTTTTGCCAGTGTTTGAACTCTTTATAGTCAAGGAAGCAAATGCAAATCCCAGGAGGACTGTGATAGTATTTCTCGCTAATGTTTGCAAGAACTTAGTGATTTCAGTGGCAATTGAATGGAAATGACTTGGAAAACTTAATTTTTTTACGTTTGTTCACTGATTCTGTGCAAGAGCTGGAAGTTTCAACACTCAGGAAAAGAGTCGACAAACCCCCAAGCATCTGTCAGTTACTCTTTTGTAAGCCAATCTGATTCTAAATGTCATGAAAGCAAGGCTTTTCTGCAGAAACAACTTTATATATAGCCAAGCACCAGTAAATTCTATTAATCTAAATTGTGATTACAGCTGTTACTCTGTCTTTGTGACAAAAGAGAACAACAGAATGAAAATGAATCATAAGAGGGAAAAGTACTACCTCTTGTTAATGTATATTATAATCCTATTCATACAGAATTGTGTATATCACACACTAATTCTTTAAAAGTAAAGGAATATGCCTTAAATGTCACAATGATATGATAATTTCTTCTGTTTAGGGTCCTATTGGTGAACAGGGCAGTCCTGGCATTCCAGGCCCATTTGGTCCTCGGGTGAGTATAATGTTTCAGGTTTAAGGTCTTTCTTGCTTGTGTTTTTTTTCCAGAATCAGATTTATATTTTTGCTTAACTTTTATTTCACTGGCTTTTATTGACTTCAGTGCAATGTGCTGATTACCCTACTGTCTTTTGCTGAGAGACATTACCTTGTTTAATGTAGTAGAGCTTTGACATAAGTGCATCACAGAATGGCAAGGGTTGGAAGGGACCTCGAGAGATCATCTAGTCCAACCCTCCTGCTAATAGGTAGATAAAAAGGTCAGTTCAAAATAACTACAGGGGTACAGTCTCTTTCTACAGACACTGCTGCTGCAGCTGAAGCAAAGCCATAAATGTGGCAGCTCTGCTAATTGTTACTCTGCCTTTCACATCCCCATGTATGTCATTCACTCAAAAGCAAAGGAGAAGTATGATTCCCTTTGATGTTCCCGAGTGACAGTATATCTCCAAGTCTGTATACATGTGGGCATACAGCAGCTACTCCAGTCTGCGTAACAACTGGAATTGAACTCACTTAAATGGTTTAAGAAAAAATATAGAGCTGATTCAAGGTATATTGGCTGAGTTGATTGACTTCAGAATAACAGCATTGAAACTGCCTTCTTACTTTCAGAGAAGAAGAAAAAAAGTGATTTTTAGAAGTTTGATAATAAACAAAAATAATTGGATTGCTTCCTGAAAAGATACTTCTTGTAAAGGGCTGTTTCGTATAACTTTGTTATTAAATGCTAAAATACATTTCTTCTTTATCTTATATTTTCTAGGGTCCTCCAGGTCCAGTTGGTCCTTCCGGCAAAGATGGAAGTCCCGGTCCACTTGGGCCAATTGGGCCTCCTGGTGTTAGAGGGAGTGTAGGAGAAGCTGGACCTGAGGTAAGTTAATGGGAGCATGGAGGGAAAATGTTACTTTCAAATAATGAGATATTTTACAGTCCTTTGCCTCACTTTCTCAAACATTCATGAGCTTGAGACAAATGATAAGATTTGATACAGTTTCTCCAAAAAAATAGCCAGGTTAACTGTGTATTGAAAGGGCTCATTTCTTACTCATTTTCATCTTGTGGACCTGTGACAATCCCAGGCTCATCCACCTATGCTTTCCTTAGGCCAACCTGGGGCTACTTTTGCAATTAGCTCACTGGATCCTACTGGATGTGCAGTTCAACATGGTTATTTGGCAAGTTGGATCCTAAAACCTCAGGCCTACGCATAGGTCAGCTGGTGTGTCTGGAACCAGCAGCAGTTCAAGTCAGTAGTCCCACAAAGGTGGCACTTAATTACAACAGCCATGTGACTGATTGCCAGCAGCATACTCCATCATGCCTTGCATTCAGGAAATCCTTCAGTCCAAACGAACAGCCCAAACTCTAACACTCCGCTCAGCCTGATCTGAGGTTTATAGGCATCAGCCGTGAGCTGATTTGCAACTAATGAAAAATAGTTGGACCATTTTGGAAAAAAGGCGTAAACCTTGCTAAACACCCCAGGCATATTCCACATTTACCAATTCACGATACCCTAAGTTGTAAAACCTAAGTTATGCTATCCCAAGGAAGATAAGTTAGAAAGTTAGAGGGACTGAAGAAAGGGGTGATCTGGATGATCATGTGAAGAATTAAAAGACTGGTATTGCTTATTTTGGGGTAGAAGTAGAAAAGGTGGAATAAAGGTGGAATAAAATAAAATAGTGAGCAAGACAGAGAAGGCAGTTTCTGCTATTTTTCTGTCTTGTAAGACATGGTGTTTCCCGTGTTTATCGTGTGCTAATATTCACCCTATTTAATTTGAATTTCTGCCAATTATCGGTATCTCCCCTTCTGCCGAGGCACTAAGACTTGAATGAATAGTCTATGGTAGAATGTAAGAATATAATGTGTATGCAGATCCTTCATCTGTGTAATGAGACAGTACAAGAAATATCACATACCAGTAGCTTTAGGTTTGCTTTCCATAGTGACTTGCTGCAACTATAAGCTGGAACCACAAAGCAGGAAATAAAAGTTAAGATTTCATTTGTCAGATGCAGCATGTGTTAGTTCGGGTGTGTGCTCTGTAGTAAACATTTGGAGCACTGGTTGTGAATTCTGAAGTAATTACTCTGTAAGGAAATGCCATCAGATATACCATCTGATGCACCAGGGCACCAAACTTACAAGGAAGGCATGTTACAGGCTTTCTGCTGCCAAAGAAGAGCTGGCAGAGCCTGCAGGTAGAGATATGTTTATTAACAGATACATTCTGTCTCAAGACTCTGTTATCTCCCCAAGTGTCACAATTCAGGTTGACAGAAAGACCTCACAACCCATCATTCAGGAAAACAGTCAGGAGAACACCTGCTCTGCCAAGTAAGGATGATGTAGATTCTGTCTCACACACCTGTGCCCAGAAAACTTAGCACTGTGCAGGACAGATGTAAAGATATTTCTAGTGCCAAATTTTCCATCCAGGCTTTACTAATTGAAAATGTGCTTGAGGCAACTCAGAGGAAGCAGGAATTTTAGATTGCTTTAAAAATCGCTTACAGCTGTTGGGAATTTTAAGAAATAAAATTAGCAGGCAGGGAATTGAACAAGGAGGGACAGATGGCTTAAAAAAGGAGGAGGCCATTCCTTGATGACTTTTGCCAGCTGTTAAGTCTGAAATCAGGAGTAAGAAAAAGTTGAGCAAGGTATCAAGACAGGCAGAGAGGACATGAAGCAGAGAGAATACCTCACATGCAGTTCTAATCTCTTATCCCTGTTCCTGGAAATGTGAATTGTTTATATACATCTGAATTTCCCCTGACTGGCCATGAAGCTTTGCTTTTTTTTTAGCGGCTGGCTTTGCTATCATTTTGCATAGTATTTACTTTGCTGTGCCTCTGTTGCCTTTTTTGTTTGTTTGTTTGTTTTTTAAACCTTAGGGTCCACCAGGTGACCCTGGCCCTCCTGGCCCTCCAGGACCTCCAGGCCATCTCACTGCTGCCATTGGTGACATTATGGGACACTATGATGATGCTATGGCAGATCCACTACCAGAGTTTACTGAAGATGAAGCTGTCCCAGATGACCATAATAAAACAGACCCAGGTGTCCATGCCACACTGAAGTCACTGAGCAGCCAGATTGAGACTATGCGCAGCCCAGATGGTTCGAAGAAACACCCAGCACGGACTTGCGATGACCTGAAGCTGTGCCACCCATCCAAGAAAAGCGGTATGTATAAAGACACAATCTCCCACATGTGCCATATTTCCAGCAGATACTTGGTCACTGGAAAAATTGTGTAATACTGATTTTGATGGTCTAAACTGACATTCACAGTAGGAGCTTGAAAACTACTTCTTGCCAATGAAGTATATATTCTAATGTATCCCATATTTATTTATTCAGTATTTATTCAGATGTATTTTAGAATCTGAAATATTTTATATTTCCATGGAACACTACTTGTGAAGGTGTTTTCACCATGGAGTACCACTTATATGACAATAGAACCAGGTTGGTACACCAGTTGTGAATATTTGCTTAATTGCTATTAGCTCAAAAAATTACCTGTGGGCTAATAACCTGTGAGTGCTTGCCATAGTGGCAATTTGTAGGTGCTAATAACGAATGTGCCATTTAGGACTTTCCTTAATTTATATGGATTACCAGTGATAAATCAGAAGAGACTGGAAGGTAGAAATAATTTGTGGCAGGCCTTACCAGCTTTTTTCCTGTTTCCCAAACTTTGCCTCCAACAGCAACATTAGGAGAGGCTGCTGTTGGTTTCTCATATGTAGGGAAAGCTGTCTTCTAGCCATTGTGTGTTCTTTATGCACTTGGAGTGTCCAGGAGCTTTGCAACGGATTTAAACCACCTTATCCTTAAACAACTTTCAAGTTTGTATTCCCCAATTTTGAAATACTGAGCAGCTTATGTCTTGAAGTAACACTATAGCGTATAGCTGATGCATGCATCAAAACATGCATTGGATGATGTGAAACGTATGCCTGTTTTGCTTTGTGTTGTACTGCCATGACATGCTTTTGCTTATATGTATGTCCCCAGTTATTTCAAGTGTATTAATAATGTAATGGAATCACATTTTGTGTTCTTTGTAGGTGAATATTGGATTGATCCAAATCAGGGATGTGTTGAAGATGCTATAAAAGTATATTGCAACATGGAAACTGGAGAGACCTGTATCTCTGCAAACCCATCTACTATACCACGTAAAACATGGTGGGCCAGCAGGTCGTCTGACATAAAGCCCATTTGGTATGGCCTTGATATGAACAGGGGGTCACAGGTAACTATATATATAATGTCAAGAATTGACTTCTGTGAAACTTGTTTCCTTCTGGTTTAGAATGTCATCTGCTATTCTGAGCAGATTCTGCTACAGTCAGAACATTGTAACTACTGATTGACTGGCTTATATTCAATTGGTTGTTATCATGCAGTAATTATAGGGAAGAGCTGGGAGAAACAATACAAGTGCGTCTAAGGCAGGATATATAAGTATACTATTGCTGGAAGAGATTTCTCTTCAACTTCAAGTTTCAAAAACTTCAACTTCTCTAGCAGTCTACTTCAGTAACTCACTATATTTGTCCTTTAAAAGTGTACTTTTACCCTAATATATGATTTAAATCACTGCTGGTTTAATTGATTTCTATCCTTTTTTTTTCCAGAAAGCTCTTTACTTCTAAAAAATACAAAGCTTACTTATAAATCCTCTCAGCTAATCCGTTTTAAAAAAAAATATTGTTTTCATATGTGTCAGAATGCTCCATGCCAAATGCATCAGTCTCCAGCTAGACAAATATTACACTCTTAGCTTTCTGTCAGGTTTTTCCCTCTCTGGTAACTTCTAAATAACAGAAATTTATCCTATGCAAAGTATATAATTAACTAACAAGCTTTTTCCATTTTTATTCTTAGTTCATCAAATCGAAAGCACAGAAAATGTTTTTAATTGTTATTTCATAGAAAGTAATTAAATATCCTTAAAATAAGTATTTGGTGTGTTAAAATAATCGTGCTGTTATCAGTTAGATTCATGATGACAGTTCAGAACTCCAACAATTGAGAACAGATGTGATATTGATTGCTTTTATTGAGATTCTTTCACTTATGATTAAATTCAGGAGAATATGCCATGACCCAGGATGTCGCAGTTGACGTTTAGCTGCCTGCAGAGTTATACATAGGGCTTTTGTAAATCAGGTGCTCTTTGGAGGAAGGAATTATCTTCAGGAATAGTATAAAATAATACTTCATTTTTGAAAACACTGTCAGATTTGATAACTAACAGTATGATCTTTACAGATTCTAAATAATAAACATATCTGAGATTGCTAAACAGAGATAATGCATTTTTTTTTAAAAATGACAGTGTCAGTGCCTAAGATTTTCTTTTTTCTTCATTAGAAAAATGCATACATTTTTAGTAATTGCGACTTTTTTTCCTCCCTGGTGATTCACAAAGCATGAATAAAATGAAACCTGCACAGGTAGGGAAAATACCTCAGAATTTTAGAATTTTTGTCATTGGTAGAAAAAAATGCTTCTACTTTTTTTATAGAAACAGCAGCACATTGTAAAATATTTGTCAAACTTCTGTGTAAGTTAATTAATTGATAAAGTCCATATGCAGCTGTATAGTTATTTTTATATGGTTAAACTTTCTGCTTGTGATGCCTCTAAACACAATACAAAGCCTATAGAAAACAAGCTGCTAAAGTTACAACATGACAGCTACACTATAAAAAGGTTTTCCTGTGCTTCATGATTCTTATCTAGTTTGAGGTTGCTCTAATGCACTATTTCATACATAAGGTTTAGCTTGTACTGAATCCCTTTTTGAAAGAAGGCAGAATTCATTCCAAAACTTGGCATGCCTGTGGAGACCCAGCTGTCTTTGAGTTGTTCAGCTGCAGAGCTTTATGGTCAAAATTCTCCAGAATGATCCCTGTTACTGGATGTCTACATTTCTCGTCCTCAGCTGGCAGCAAATGACAAAAGAAACCATTCTTAGATTTTATGTAATAGGGCTCCTGCTAGTCATGTCTGGAAAGGGTTATGATAATGATGTATGCTGCTAAAATTCATGAACTCTTAATGAATTTTCATGTAATATATGTTGCTCTGTTTCTTTATCTTCACAGTTTGTGTATGGGGATACAGCTGTCACTCAGATGACATTCCTGCGCCTCCTATCAAAGGAAGCTTCCCAGAATATCACTTACCTTTGTAAAAATAGTGTTGGGTACATGGATGACCAGACTAAGAACCTGAAAAAAGCTGTAATTCTGAAAGGGGCCAACGACCTGGAGATCAAAGCAGAGGGAAACAGCAGATTCAGATACACCGTTCTGCATGACAGCTGTTCTGTAAGTTTGGGGTTTTTGTCATTTGTTATGGAGTAAAAGGACTTTTGTCTTGTAATGGTTTCAGATCTTCCTCGATATAGAAAAAAATCCGTAGAAAAGGGTAATTAAAATGCTGCTGAATTTCATGATGAATTGTAGAAGTAACTGATCAAATAGGTATTTTACTACAATTCTAGCTTCACGTAATAGAAGTCTGCACTATTTAGAGAATATTTACAAATTACTAGTGATTAGTGAGCATACTGAGATACATATCTTGCCATGCTGCATTTTCCAGTATTTATGTATGTCTATGGTCAGATAACCTCAAGCATTTGTCTGCCAGATGGCTAAGATTAGTGCAGCAATACACTGGAGGAAACTCATTGGTACTATGACTGACTGAGTTGGAAAGGAAAATGTTCCCCCCACAAATTCTTAGTGGGTATAAACCCCAGAAAGTAGTGAATTTTTCATGTTCATTAGCATTCTCAGCCAAGTTCAGAATACTGGCAAACTATTTCTAAAATGAGTTTTACACTTGAAATAAATTAGAGTACTCTTTGCATTTAACGTATATGTGCAGGCATGTACTAACACATAGAGAAGAATTTCATAACATAAAGAAAAATCAGTCCAGGTCGAGGAGGAAATCCCTCTATGTCAATCTGATGGGCCTGTTCATCAGTGTAAAAGCAAGATACATACATTTTAAAATAACCAAGGTGCAGCACAGGCAGGGGTGTTGTTGCTCAGTGAAGATACAGTATGATCCTTCTGAACTATCAGACAGCTGACTCGCCAGCTGGAATTCAGCTGTTTCTGACATGAGCTCTGGCCTAAGTTTTTCTTTTCTTTTATTCCTCCAGAAACGTAATGGGAACACGGGCAAGACTGTCTTTGAGTACAGAACGCAGAATGTGGCACGCTTACCTATCATAGATATTGCACCGGTGGACATTGGCAGCACTGACCAGGAATTTGGAATTGAAATTGGGCCAGTTTGCTTTGTGTAAGAGGAAGGGGGGAAAATAATACACTACCCACCAACAGCAGCAGCAATTAAACACATGAACTTAGACTGATTGAAGTTAATCCTGAGACTCTTGAAGTAATGGCTGATATTGGATCAGCATTGTATATACAGTTCTTTCTAAATGCCCGGCCTCCTTTTGAATATTTATTTTACTTACAAACCTTCCGTTTTAAATGATTGAAATCAACAACTTTTTAGTACAACAGTACAATCTTAAGAGGATCGATGACCATCTTTTAAAAGTAATATGAATCTTTTTCCTTGCTTTTGTTTCAAATTATTTTGAAATTTACAGGTATTCAAAATAGATAGTTTTAATGTGGGACTCTGTAAAGCTGTAAGGATTATTTCTTTGCTTGGATGCATACTGAATAACAGAAAAGTAGAGCACTTTTGCGAACCGTTGGCTATATTTCAATCATACGTACTCCCTCAACCCCAGTTTGTCTTCCTGCAGTTGCCAGTACAATAGTCATTAACAGAAATCTATGTCTCTTGTAGAAGAAAATCTCTTCAGACAAGATCATCTTAATTTGGCATTATCTTTCCTGTACTTTCCTGTGTAATAGTCTGCTCAGAAGAATATTCCATAGCCATGATTAATTTATGAAGTAAAAATTCTACTGGGGTAAATATGAGTTTTCAGTAGGGGTGTCCCATATCTGAAACTTTAAGGCCAGACTTCACTTCTCACAATGTATCTGAGTAATTCTATTAAATTATCCTTAATCCTCAAAATACATCTTAAACCCAATACTTGTTGATTTTCCAATACTTGCCCATCTAAGAAGCCATTACATATCAAATTATACAGATGTCTTATATATGGTGCCAATTTATGTATGTTGCAAATCATTCACATGTATACCAGACCAATCATTAATAAAGAGAAAGAAATGTTAGAAATTAATTGGTTTTAGCTGACATCCAGATATGCATCACCAGTAATTTGACTTATTGGCCTTGAGTTGTCAAGGCAAGCAAGTTCCATCATTTCTTAGCATGAGCTACCTCATCTCTGGAAGTTGGGATGCATTTAATATTCCTATTTTTATTTTAGATGTTTAAAGGTGCTATGCTTCTGTTGTTATTTCGAGAAAGGAGATAGGCAGGGCAAAAACAACAAAAAAATGATGGTGCTAAATGACTCTGTAGAAGGCTCATGAAATAAAGACACCTACTGTCAATGTCGTTTTCAGAGCTTAGCCGTGAGGCTTATGGTGTTTGAGAGAACAATGTTACAGTGCATTTATTTGTTGGTCATATAGTATATAGAGTGTTTTGTACCACTAACATGCTTTATTTTGTAAAGTATGTAGGTACAAATTTACTTAGGTTTTTTGTTTCTTTATTGCATCTGTGCTCTCCACGTTTTTGTTTGTTCCTTTAAAAAAATAAACAGCTGGGGTCATCCCTAAAGAAAGTCATGCACATAGCTTTATTCATGTATCTTTGCAAAGCATTTAATTAAATACATGCTTCTTGCTATGTAAGTGGTTTCCTTTTTGTAGAATTCCTTCCAGCGTGTTCCATATCAGTTCATTTCCATGAAATTAAAAATAGAAAAGTATTTCCTTTTGTTTTGTTGCTATTTGAATAACTCACTTGCAATGCATTCTCCTGAAGTATTTTACACATAGGAATATAAAGGTATTTTGAATAATGCTTTCTTTGTGCCAGTTTTTACAAGATAGGCATCAATTTGTATGAAGTAATCACTAGCAGTCCTATTAAAGTTACCTAACTAGTATTGTTTGAGAGACCAGAGGAAGAGAATTTTTATTCAAGACTGAATAAAATGTGACTTGGGCAATTCCCAGTGTCAATGTAAGTTATCGCTGATAGAAAACAGTTTCTGGACAAGCCATAAAGTTGCTTTGTAGCAAGGCAGGCAAGAATTTATGTTCCTTTCCTCCTTCTGAAAGGGTAGGAGCTTTGCAGTTTTCCAGGTTGTCCATATGCGTGTCCATACAGGGTTGGTAGCGACTGGAAACAGGGAAGTTGATGGGTTTGTGCTGATATTCTCTGTTTGCTTTTATTACCCAAACAAGAACTCTAGGATTTCTTTTTTATTAGCATGAAATAATTTCTATAAATATGTGACTCTGAAGTTAGCTTATCATATTGGATCTGTGAGAAGTTTTAGATAACATTACTTTCACTGAATAATCTGAGGTATAATAACTCACTCCAACACGTTCATGAGAAGATAGATATCCAGCGGCTGTGATCATACCTCTACAGAACATATATCCAGATGAACAAGATAAATAACATTTGGAGTATAGATGCATGCTTGAAAGTTATTTTTAATCTCAGATTTTCATCAACAGAGTATTATAATCTGTTATTAGTATAAATGTTCTGTGAGGTTGTTGGAGAATAGTATTTCATTATGAAGGATACAATTCTGTTTTTTCTTTTCAAGTCTCTTTTTGTATCTCTGTTGCCATATGAACATGCAGTATTCCCTCAGCCAGATGCCTTGAGCACTGAAAAAGAGTTTTAAGTAGAAAGCAATCTAAGGTAATGTTCTGTAAAAACCATTGCTGGAGAATCACTGAAGCAAAATCTCACTTGAAGCAGGAGCTCTCAGGAAATGAGAATAGTTAACTGAGGAGCCTTTGTAATGCAAATGGTTGGACATGCTTTTTTCTTCTCCTGTGTTTATAGCACGCGTGTATTTCTTTCCCTGTTTAGCATTCCTCAATGTATTGTAGAATCTTTTTAAGCAGACAAAAAAAGAAAAAGGAGAGTGGGGGAAATTTCACTGCTTTAAACTGCTTTACCTCTTATTCAGGCAATGTGTCATAGCCTCATGTAAATATAGTTTAATGAGCTGATAATTTGCCCAAGATTGATTCATTTATAAAATAGCATTAAGTAAATATCTCAGAAATGGTAGAAAAGGCACTTTAGAATGGTTATGATATTAAATTATCAGAGACTGAATTTAAATTAAATTTGCATTATAAGAGTAGGTTATTGCTACTGTTTTCCATAACTGACCTGCCCTCAGTGAGAAATGAGGTGCTTGAATCATCACTGTCATGCTTTTAGCCTCATGCCACTGAATTGTAGATACAAAATACCAGATTTTGTATGTAATTACACAGCTGATTACAGACCTGGGACCAAGCAGAGCTTCCCTAATGTGAGGGGCCCTATCAGTGGAATGGGAGCCTATCCTTTCCAATATCTCACAGAGAACAAGAAAAAGCCACCAAGTGTGAAAAGCAGATTTGGTCTATAGGGCTATGAGGTTTTTTAACACTAATTTTTCACCTTCACAGCTTAAATTTTATACAGCTGAACAGTAGAATCCATTTTGGATTTCTTTTCCCAAGCTGTGTCTCCTAACACTGACCACTTTTTACAGTGTATTCTACTTTCAGATTTCTTTCTAGATAAAAATTTGAAAGAATACATTCTTGCTGAGGGAGGAAAAGTGTGAAAGATCTTTCAGACATGCTCAGTGGGCCTTGGGGGATTATGATAGATGCTCCCAGAAATGAAGAATTTTGTCTACAAGCACAATGAACAAAGAATTGAGATTCAAGTATTCCTAAGCATAATCTTATTTTGCTATTGACTAGTTTTAGTGATCTTTTACCTTTATATTAAATATATATTATATTTTGTAAAGAGTTTAATAGTGTCTTCTCCAATGCTTTTTCTCTCATTCCTGCTTGACATTTGCTCTTAATTTATTTTGAGCAGAAAGAGATACTAGGACAGAACTGATCACAGTGCTACAGTTTATAGGATACATCAGTTAACATGCCTGGTGGTTTAACTGGGCAGTATTAACATTGCTTTAGATAGTGTATAATTAAGTAATATTAATATTGTAAAAAGAAAAAAATGCTCTTGTTCCTTCTGTATTTCCTAGAGGAGCCCAGCTCTGAATGGATACGTGAAATGTGACCATAACCTCCCTACTGCATCAGAGCATTCTTGCAGAGAGCTCTATACTGAGCAGTTCTGGATGCTTAAAATGTAAGGCAAACAAGGATCTGATGGCTTAAGTCCTCCCTGAACAAGAGGGATTTTTCAAATCACAGTTTTGGATTTATGCACCTCAGTTTTAGAGTGACTATGAAGAGTTTACATTTGGGCTGAACATTTGCTCTTTCAGAAGGCTGGCAGAGCAGCTTAGGATGCATCTCCTCCACCCACTTTCCATACAGAGCTTTTCCTTTCTCTTCTGTTTTGGTACTCCCATCTAGCTCAGTGGTCATTCTGTTGTTTCTGGGCGCATGAGAGCATAAATTCAAATATCATGTTATCTTCCTTGTAGCTATCATAAGTACTCAGTTCTAAGTTTTTAATACTAAAAAGATTCTGTAGGGTACCCAGGAGTACTACATGCAGTAGAAGAATGCATCAAGCAACAGAAATATAAGAAAGAAAATGTCACAGCATTATAACGAGAAACAACACAACCAAAGTCTACAAAATATAGCAAGCAAATAGAGGAGAACAAGGAAGATCTTTTTTCTCTATGAAGACAAGTAAAGGTCTAAAAATGGGTTAAGAGCAAAAAAACATTATTTTTCTTATTACTGTAGGGTAAGAGCCCCTAGCTTTCTTTTATCTCCTGTAGCTGCCTGAGATTGAGCAAAGTAGTTATTGGACCGGTAAACACTCTCATAATCTATGGATTTTTTAAAAATTTTTTTCACTAAGCAGTTGGTCTCACTGAGAGAGGTTATTTGTGAAAATAACGGAATTCCAGGAAGACAGAGAATAAACCAATTGTAGAAGGAAAAGTAGATCTAAATGGAAATATAGAAATGGTAATGGAAGAAAAGAAAGATTTCCTGCAAGTAGTCGAATACCATTGAGAAAACAAGGTAAAAATTATAGTATTAGACAATGATGGTATTATCATTAAAAAAAATTCATGACAAAAGGTAAAACAAAGTCAGCAGTTCAATAGCTGAAATAGAAATGCCAAAGAAACTGTGGACCCATAGACCTAGTTGGCCAAACTGCAAGTTTATGCTACAGAAAAAAAACCCAAGTATTTTGATTCTGGATTATTATGTCTTGTGGATTACAATTTGCTCGCTAGGAGTTTCAAGATTTTGTTGAAATGTGTGATATTAAAGGTTGGACTCTATGATCTTAAAGGTCTTTTCCAACCAAAGTGATTCTATGATTCTATATCGAGCATGTTCTGCAGAGTTCAGAATATCCATAAAGGAGCCTTCTTGAGCAAAATTGCTAGATGGATACCCAAGACTTAGATTCAGTTTCTTAAGAAGAATGTTTTTAGCCATCCTATTTTACCTCCTGCCATGCTACTCAGAAATTTAGCTCATGTTAAAAACTGATGCAATGCTTATTAATGTATCAAACAGAGATAGTGAGAACCATTATGAAGCATATGATGAGTTATGATCAAGAATCATCTGCATTTTAAACTCTGACTGCCCCAAGAGAGCATATGTATGGTTACAAAGGGAAAACCAGGTACAAAAGACCAGCTTTCTTGTCAAGTTGCTGCTCATTCCTAGGAGGTGATTATTAGCCAATAACTTTAGAAATATAAAAGAAACAGTCTGCTTTTTCCACAAGCTGAAGAAGAAAGGACACAGTAGAGTCATTGGACAGTGTTGAGGAGGACCCAAGCAGAGGAACACAAGGATTATAACTGAAATGCTTTATAGGTTTACACAACATGGGAGAAACCTCAGGGAGTTTGACTAGCTTGATTGCTAATGTATCTATTGTGCTATCAGCATGATATGTTTTATCATTTGTTAGGAGAAGGTCTGGAAAAGTATTAAGGTATCAGGCAACACTAGTTTGAGCCAGATGCTGGAAGAGTAAATTTTTTCCTCCATTCCCCACATATTAATTTCTTGCATGTTTTTATTTCCTTGCTGTTAGAGTAAGAAACAGTCTTTCTATAAGCGCTGACTTAAGGTTTCTCTAAATAATATTTCATATTCATTATGATCTGTGGTGCTCTCGGTATCAGAGAATGATGCAGTATCAAAAATTTACATTGAAAAATTAGTTCCTCAGAGGTATTACTATTTATGCTCCAGAGAAGACTGCAGCCTTAGGAGTGTTTGTGCAGAAAAACCCCCATGCAAATTCATGTCTGACAAAGCATCACAGAAATGCTTTCTGGCTGTAGTCAACTGAGTGAAAAATAGGATATAAAACTAACCAATTATAACAAAATAACATTATTACAATTCTAGAAATTTCAGCAAAATATTTTACATATTTGGTAGGAATTAATCTTCCCTGCGACAAAGAAACATGACATTGACAGAAGATTGTGACAATTGTAGGAGCTGTCATAGTAATTTAGTAGCCTCTGTCCTCTAAAGAACATGCTGTGTGATTCTACACAAAAATCAAAGTAAGTCAAAAGCAGTGTCTGCTGCCATACCAATTCAGTCATTTCCTGATCTCAGTTTTGCAGACTGAAAGGAGGAATGAGTAGACTTTTTCAGGTATCTTGGAGTTACTATAACAAAGATAGTAAAGCTGAAATGTGAGTTGTGACAGTGACATTCACAAAACCCCACTGAAACAGGAATATCTCCAGTGCCTCCAAGACTGATCTTTTAATGTCTGCATTCTCTGGACTTGGACATGGATCCAGCATGGATTCAGCAACAAAAACTTAACTTTTGACCCTTGATCCAGAGATGTCCATGGCTATGGGTATACTGAAAGGGGGTCATGCAGTTTATCACATGAACCAACTCTGCCAGAGAGGAATTTTGAATCGGCATAGCTTTGCCAGGGACAACTTATCACGAAAAAAAGAAAAGATCATGACCAGAGGCCTTCTAGGAAGGAGATGTCACAAGCAGGAGTGGCTGCTGTGATGGGAAAGCAGAAGTATGGGTTACAGGCAATGCTTCCAGAAGACATTCTCTAGGCTGAAACTATTGCAAGACCAAAAAAACAGATGGGAAGACAAGACCACCAGGATTTCAATCTGGTGGACTTCCTTCATCCTGGAACAGCAATCCTTCAGTGTAGGGTGAACTGCATCTTGCCGCCTCCCAGTAAACAGGTAGGCAAAACCACAGTAAGCATTGCTTCATCTCACAAATCCTAAAACCCCCTGCAAAGTACTTTTCTAATACTTCAAATCTAGATTTCTACATCTTTTCTTTAGGAGCATAACGAAACATAATCCAGGACATTTTACTACAAGTGTATGTTAAATTAAAATGCTAAATCATAATGAAAATATTTCATACATTACTGTAGCTTAAGATTTGTGCAACAAGTGCCTCATTACTCACATTTTCTCAAGAGAGGCCCTTCATTTAAAAGTCAGGGCCTCCCAGACCTGACTCCTTTCTTGGTGACAAGAAATTGATATGATTTTTTGAAAGAGCCATTAAGGTTTCAGTCTTGGTCAAAATGGGTACATTATCTGTAATAAGAAATATATTCTAATTTGGTGACTACAATGAAGCTGTGTTACCTTCATAAATAATAACCAGTCCTCCGAAATAACACATTTTCTAGCTTATATAAATAACATGCAGCCGATAAGGAACACTAGAAATGAAATTTCTCTACTGAAGTTATCGGGACAGCCATAGCATCACAAAGCATAAGTTGGGAAGATCTTTATCCTTTATGAATTCAAAATTCTCACTGACAGCTCTTCCTCCAAGTTACTTGGAGGAATAGAGACTTAAGACTACTTAGCTGATGTCACAACAAAACAAGGGTTAGAAATTACACTGCTGCTTCTTTAAATGTCTAGCTTCCTTTTTTTAGCAAGGAAAATTGTTGAAAATTAATCACCTTCCAGAGGAAATTCCTAGTGGCTATTCAAATTCAGAAACCATCACAATCCCATTACAAGCAATTGTTTGCCCTAGCCTGGTTCAAGCTGCAAACTTACCACTAAGGTGAAGAGCTGCAGAGACACACCCTCATTGATGGCTCATCTCTTGGTGGTTACCTTGCCATGGGGAGAATTGGGGAGGATTGCTGAAGCCAGGCTGCTTCCCTAGTGATTTCTCACACTGCACCCACTAAGGGTTGTGAAAGGGTGCTTGTGGGGTATTTAAACCAGTGCCTGGAGCCACACAGCTGCGGGATATGATGGCCACGGAGAATGCCTTACCTATTGCCCAAAGGGAGGTAAGGCTGTGTAAGTGATTCACAGGGCCTAATCAGGTAGCAAAGTTTTTCTGTTAGAGAAGGTTTTGCTGGCTTGTTGTCATATTTTGGGTTTTTAAAACATAATTTCCTTAACAAATATAAAAAGTAGGTGTCGAAATAGTCCCCATGCTGCAGAAAATAGTCAGGGACACCGCGTTCACCAGAAGTAAAGCTCTGTTGTCCTGCAAAAGAGCTACACCTTTAGGTGATAACCTGCAATTAATTGGAAAGTTGGAGTTCCAAGGAAATATTACAACCCAAATTAGCAATATCTTAAAGCTGTTGGTATGATCCAGGAAACTCTTTGAGGCAGGTTGGGTTTTTTTGTTTTGGTTTGTTGTTGGTTTTTTTTTTGGTGTGTTTGTTTCTTTTCTTCTTTTCTCCAAAGAAAGAGCTATAGTAATGTGATGCTTATGTCAACTGGTGTAACCTGACAGAATAAGAAGCTGTGGCTCAGAATGAGAAATCTCTTATATCAATCTTATTACTGTGTGGGCAACTTTTTTGCTTGTTTATTTGTGCCTCTCTTTCAGCTATGTAGACTACAGTATTATTTTTTCTTTTCTCCAATACAACTTCAAATTTCTGTGCCAAAGGAAGACGCACTTGAATATTTGCCTGACACTCAACTTACTTACTTATCTTAGCACTTGAAAGCAGGTGTTGGTGTTTCCATACAACCTTGAAAGACCTCTATTAGTTACCTGTGTGAACGGGGGTTATTCACACTTGATGTGCTGTTCTGCAACAGTGAGAAATGGCGCTGCTGGCCTGAAAGTCTCAGGTAAGGTTTTATTTTTTTATATTTAGTATGTAAAATAAAAGCTAGTAGAGCCTTTTTCAGGCTGACACAATAAATTGGAGTAAAAAAAAAAATAGGATTAGAATCTAAATCTTCCAAAGGCTAATCTAATTTTCTAAGGTATTTATTTCTTGTTTATTAAGCTGATCTGCTCCATGTGTCTATTATCTCAAAGGCCTTTTTATATATATATTAGAAAAATCAGTTAAAGTGGTACCACAGTTGTGTGTGTTTGAAGAAAGAGGTACAAATAGTAAAATAAAAAAAAAAGTCTGTTTTATGAAACAATAAGGAGTTTTATTAAGATATTTTATTATGTGTCTCTGTAAGGAATAGACCAACGACCATATAAAAGCTTACAAAGATGGTTAACCTTCAACACTATAAATGTGTTAACGTGACAGAAGTTCACAACTTTGCATTTTTATTGACTTTTACAGAGTGAAGGGAGAAAGTTCTCAATTATGACATGCCAATTATGATCTTTGACTAGAGACATTTACAATCACTTTAAATCTTATATCTTTTTTTTTTAAAGCAAGTCAATAACCCTGACTTGCAGAGTTAGGAGTGAAAAATACATTAGCACCATCATATTAGTCTTTTACACTTCCCTAATTTTAGTGGTCTTGACCAGCAATGACAGGAAAGTAGAGAAGCACCTTTGATAACAGAATACAATCCAACAATAAAATTATGGTGACTACTACCATTAGGGTATGAAACTCTTAAAACATACTGTACTTTTTTCACAGCTAATCAGTACAGAAACAGACAATTTTGTACCAAATTATTCCACTGAACTGACCAATGGGTCCAATGTGTTTTGGCTGATTTGTTTGATTGATTTTTGTTTTGACTCATCAGACACATCCCAGTTTCTGTCCATGTTGAGGTAGTTGAAACAGGGAGGTCTTTCTAGCTTTATGGACTGCATCTTAGAAAGAAGGGTAAACTTTGGTACTGGGAGCAATCAGTGCTTTGTAAATTGGCTAACATTCAACGAATAGAACACAGCGTTGTTTTATTAAGTGTTGAAGTTGTATTATAGCACCACGGAGACATGTTTTGAAGATGGAATTTGGTAAAAAAAAAATAGAGCAAAGAAGCATTTTTACTGTACTTTGTGTAATAGCGAAAAAAAAATAACCCTTGATATCAAATTGATTTTTCCCCCAGAAATTTTGTTAATAAATAACTGGGATACAGATGGTCACCTGTACTAGCTGACAAGGCTAAAACAAAGGAGCACAGTTGGAGTGTGAATCTGTTTGCTGGGGTTTCAGAAAGAGCAGGATCTTTGATTTATAAGAAGCAGACCGGGCCAATGTCCACGCCAAATTCCTGATCAGGACCACCAATATCTATGGGTGCAATATCAACCACAGGCAACCTCATTGACTTGCGCGTTCTGTATTCAAAGACTGTTTTACTCCATTCACCAGTGTGTTTCTGTGAAGTTAAAAAGAAAAGAAAAAAACCCCAAACAAAACCATGTTAGAGAAATCAGTGTTGGGATATTTGAAAGTTACCACACAGTTTACCAAATTTCATACTTTCTCTTTCCCTATTAATGTGTCCCCCTCGACACCATGAAAACTGGTTGCAGCCTCTGTAGAAACGAACGTGGGGGTTGTAAGACCTTGTAGCTCAGAAGGGATAGGATCTCTGCTGGACTGTAGAGTACTCTGGACCAGTGTCCTGCCGTAGGACTGAAGCATGCCCTGCATGCTGGGAGGTGGTATAAATGGCTACGCTGTTTGGAAAGTGATTTTGGCTTCAGGAAAAAGCGACAGCAGTAATGAGGTAGCTTCTCGTGTTCATGTTAAAGAAATAGCCACAAAGTGGCTGCAAAGTAGATGCATTTATGCATCTTTAAAGAGCAGGTCTGCCATATATGTCAGTGTTCATTGTGGCTTTGAGACTTTAAACAGCAGGAGGGAGAAATTGTGGATGGTTGTGGTGTTTTGTATTTGTTACTGAAAAGGCTGCAGATGCTCATAGACCAGCATGCTTATTGATGTTCCTGCTCCCCTTCAGTATTTTCTGCTGCAGTGAGCAAGTCCCAGTGAAGCAATCTGAGAAGTGACTGTGTTTGTCCCTTCCCCTCTGAATTTCCCCAATTAGGTGTAACTGTGTCCTTTCCTTACCCAGGTCATGCAAAGTGCTCTCTTCCTTTATTATGGGTCTAATCCTCTAGAGGGAATTACTTATTGAACTACCATACTAAAGTCTTGTTTACTTACAGTACAGCCATCTTCCAGAACAGCATATGTGAATTTGCTGTTTCCTTCAGCCTTGAGCTCACTTTCCATAGAGCTCATCAGTTTCAGAGCTTTTTTAACATTTCCACTGGCTTGATCCATGTAGGCAATGCTGTTCTTGCAGTGGTAGGTGATGTTCTGAGAGGCACGGCTGGAAAGGATGCGGAGGAAAGCCAGCTGAACTTCTGAGACATCCTCTGGAAGCTCAGGATCTCCATAGCTGAACTGCAGAGTACAACACAAGCAACAGTGTTTATTTAATCATGTCTAGGGACAGTCCAAATAGTTATTTCACACACTAAATATTTAGCTTAGTTTAATTTTAGGATTATTTATTAGTACATTGTGATATATGTGAGTACGATATGCATACTACCTTTTGGGCTGTTAACTGTGGTAATTTCCTACCTGGAAGCCTCCATTCATAGATTCCTCCAAACCAAACGTGTTTCCTTCCACTGCTTTCACTGGTCCACCAGTTTTTCTTCGGCACAGTGCTGGGGTTAGCATTGAGGCATGTCTCACCAGTTTCCATATTGCAGTATACTTTAATAGCATCCATCTTGCAGCCTTGGTTAGGATCAATCCAGTACTCCCCTGGAGGTAAAAAAAATAATGTTAAGGGTCTTAATAGATTTGGAGAAGCATCTGACTGCATGATGGTGAAGCTTATTTCTATGCCAGATTCCTGAGCCAAATTAGGAAGCATATTAATTTTTACAGGAGAGATATATACTGAGTTCACGTGACTACTGTAACTTGACTGACATATGAAATAAATACAGAACTTGTCTTTTTTTTCTGTAAAATTATTTAAACAAATGTTCACTTATAAGCATGTAAGGAATGGAGTTGAAGTCAGTGTATCTAATATGTAAATGCATAGTAAATTAAAATTAAAATTTCAAATCATTATTACATTTATATCTTTATATGCATTTTTAAAAAAAAAATCAAATTTTTCTAGCAGAACTCTGCATTGAAGGCAATAGCATACTTGAAAAAAAAAAATCTGCGACAATTGGTGAAAAAAAACCCTAACATACCACTCTTGAGCTCAGGATGGCAGAACTTCAGATCTCTGCAGTTACGAGCTGGGCTCTTCCGTGACCCATCAGGACTAATGATGTTTTCAATCTGGTTGTTAATTGATTTCATTGAAGATATGATGTCACCCAGATTGATATCATTTTCTTTTGGCTCATCTCGATATTCATACCCATAGCCCACTGGACCTTTTTCACCAACACCTATGCTAGACACACCACCGCAACATGGACCAGGAGGACCAGAAGGACCAGGAAGACCAGGCTGGCCTGGTGGACCCTGAAAAGTAGCAGAACACAGCGCTGAGTAGAGATCACAGGTTAAAACTAAAAGTCTGTGTGGGCCCTAATCTTAAAAAGTGAGAATTCTCACATAACCATTTATTTACTTATTAATTAATGGCATTTGCTATGTATAAACATCTGTCAGGAAAATAAAGGTCTGGAAAGTCTAAAACTGGAATTTGTCTTCCTAATTTTGTCCAGCTGTGACTGTCCTTCTTCTGTCTGGGCTTTGAGATGGAGAAGGAACCCCTTCCACCAAAATCCAGAGAATAACCATTTCTTGGCTTTAGGAGAAGTGACTATACTAGTGACCTTTGCAGTGCTGGCTTCTCTAGAGGAGTCTAGGAAATCTGCTTCATAGCGTGCAAGACACAAAGGGAGTCTGTGCACTGAAGTGAAGAGGAGATTCTGCCTTGCCGTTGTACACAGAAAAGTCAATTATTATCCGAGTTTAACACAATGCCCAGTGCATCAATACTTACACTGAACTACAAATGATTGATTTTTTTTGGATTTAGCCTTGATAGCTAGACATGTCCTACCAAAAACTCTGTCCATGAAGTACAGAATTTTCTGAGGGAGATATTTACATGGGAGAGCACCCTATGTTTCATGAATAATCTCTGAAGATTTATTTGAGTGTGCACAATTTACTTACTGCAGGGCCACTTTCACCTCTGTTACCGCGAGGGCCAGGAGGACCAATAGGACCTGGATAGCCACTTTTACCATCTTTTCCAGGTGGCCCAGATGGTCCTGGGGGACCCTAGAACAATGTTGAACACAAATAATATGGTCAAAATAGTTTACCAGTTCAGAAACACTTTGTGAGAGATTTCAAACATTTCTATACAATTTATCAGATGTCTTCCTTCAGCTGTTTCCTCTTAAGATGGCCAATTTAAAAACAAAAATTATTTTTTTTTTTTAAACAGCTGAATCATCCTTCCAGTTACAGTAAGTAAGGAGTTTTTCTTACTCTTGCACCTGAAGCTCCTGGACCTCCAATTGCACCTTGTGGACCTATGGGACCCTATGAAGAAAAGATAAGTCAACCATACACTTCCCAGTAATATTTTGTATCTGTACCTTAGAGACACTGAAACATCTTTAAGATGATACGAGAGACATCCTTATAAAAAGCCTATGTCAGATATGAGAAAGAATGGTTGCCATTCTTTAACCAGAAAAAAAATATCAAATGTTTTCTATATGAAAAAATATTAGCGATGCAGTATCATCCAAAATGCAAGAAAGAAAACTGACATCAATGAGATTTGGATGAAATCTTGTATTCATAAGAATACATAGCTATGGGCTCAAAATGCTGCATATTACCATGAAATCATATCACCAGTAAAGTTATTTAAATAATTTGAACAATGCTCATGTTTTCAAACGCATTAAAAAATTTGCTTTATGGATGCACCACAAAGAACTGAAGCATATGTTCAAAAGATATTAATCATCTCACTGTTACTGTGTAAATGAGAATTTATCACTTTTTTTTAATCATAAGTGAGACAACAACTTATATTGTGTTGTTAAATAGGTTGGTATTGGTGGCATTTATAGTTAACACTTCCATCTTTATGCCATCACTGGTAGATTAATTGTGTGAGTTTTGGTTCCTTGATTCTCACTTGTACCATGAGTGCTATTAATAGTTCTTTTCAGTATAAATCCCTCTTAAAATTTTTAATTGTCATAAATAGCTAGGGCATGCTTGTTTATTACCCTTTAATTCTTTTAGCCATTAAGAACTGTTCAAAATGCACGATTACTATTCAGCAGTTTACAAAGCTTACAATTTTGTGCCTATTTGCCCTAATCTTAATTACTGCAAAAGTTGCATTGCAGAAGTGAGGTATATGGACTCTGAGTAGCTTTTTCATGGATTTAGCTGTCTAGCATAGCTTTCTGATAGAGAAGTATTTCAACCCCTATTTCCGTCTTTTACAATTTAATCAGGAATAGCCTATATAAATGAACGGCAAAAGTTCAGGCAAGGGCAAGGGCAGACAAGTAGCTGAAAGTTATTTTAGCAAACCCAGCTTTAGCTCCTAGCAGCTTCTTCCAGTTCTTCATTGACACTTATTTCAGGTTGATTGAGGGAATCTGGAGCACAGTTGACAATCAAATTATACAGGTTCTTTATACTTTTGTTCTTTCCTCAGTAAATTAGTTAAGGCTAATTAGTTGCCTGGGGCCTAAACCATGGAAACTAAGAACAACTGTGATTCCCAATCCAATGAAAAATACTCACAGGAGGACCAGGGAGACCAGGGGTACCAGGAAATCCTCTATGACCTTTTATGCCGGTGCTGCCTCTTTCACCAGTTTCACCTTTATCCCCACGAGGACCTTGAGGACCCTTTGAGAGTAGATTTGCAATAAAAGGAATGTATAAAGAAAAATGCCTAAATAACAAGAAATAGTGAATGTATGATATCAAAAATACTTTAAATATGACTTACAGTAGGACCTCGAGCACCAGCAGCACCAGCAGGACCAGCAGGGCCAGGTGGACCCTGTGACACAATAAGATGACATGGATCACTTGGAGTTGACTAGACCAACTTGTTATTTCCAGATAAGTGCTATGTTCAAAGCCAGCAGCTGTTCAGAAGCAAGGGGAAGCTCCACACATGCTATTATAATCAGCAAGAATTTTGGTCAATTCCTTTTTCTACCAATGTTAGTCTTACTCAGCTGCTTGTAGGCACTGATACATACAACATGCACTAGACCCCCTTCTTCATTTTTTGAGGTGCTCAGTGCTGGTTGACAGCCGGCTAAACATGAGCCAGCAGTGTGGCCGAGAAGGCCAATGGCATCCTGGCTTGTATCAGGAATAGTGTGGCCAGCAGGAGTAGGGAAGTAACTGTGCCCTTGTACTCGGCACTGGTGAGGCCACACCTCGAATACTGTGTTCAGTTGTGGGCCCTCAGTTCAAGAAGGACATTGAGACACTGGAGCATGTCCAGAAAAGGGCAACAAAGCTGGTGAGGGGTCTGGAGCACAAGTCTGATGAGGAGCAGTTGAGGAAACTGGGATTGTTTAGCCTGGAAAAGAGGAGGCTGAGGGGAGACCTTCTCACTCTCTACAACTCCCTGAAAGGAAGGTGTAGCAAGGTGAGGTGTCGGTTGCTTCTGCCAAGCAACAAGCGATAGGACGAGAGAAAATGGCCTCAACTTGCACCAGGGGAGGTTTGGATTGGATATTAGGAAAAATTTCTTTACTGAAGGAGTGGTCAAGCGTTGGAATGGGCTACCCAGAGAGGTGGTGGAGTCACCATCCCTGGAAGTGTTCAAAAAACGTGTAGACGTGGCACTTCAGGACATGGTTTAGTAGGCATGGTGGTGGTGGGTTGACAGTTGGTGATGATCTTAAAGGTCTTTTCCAACCTTAATGATTCTACAATTCAAGCTGTGCTAATGTCAGCACTTCTCAGAAATAACTTGAAGACTTCCAAAGTTACTCCCTTAGTTTAAAGAAATAACATAGCTTGTGCTGCATAAGCACCAGATAGGATGGAAATTAAGACAGGGCCTAGTGGGATAATGTGCTTTTTGACATCCTAAGGAGTACATAGATTTTGTGTTTAATTCAAATACAGTTATCAGGAACATAAACTGTTATGTCTTTCCCCTTGATATTCTTATAAAAGACGTCCTCAATGCCAAGAAACTGTGACAATAACAAATTATGACTCTTCCAAACTTCTGCTTTATTACAGCATGAAATGGACTTTGCATGGGAAAGGTATGTAAATAAGAAGTAAGCTATTTAAATTGGTCTTACCTGAAATCCTCTTTCACCAGGTTTTCCAGGTGCACCGCTGGTACCTGCAGGCCCAGGGTGACCAGGAGCTCCTGGAGGGCCAGGAGAGCCATTTTCACCACGATCACCCTGAAGATAGATAGTCACAGTTGACAGAATAAGAAATTTAATGTTTTACAGAACTACAATATAAAGAGTATATTCAGTGGAGCACAAGAGATCCAAAGAACATGTTAGATAGCACAGAACTATCTACATACATATACTGTCATCTCTACGTAATATTTATTTGGCAATCTAAAGATATTGGTGATTCCTTACCTTGCCTCCTGGGGATCCATCACGTCCAGGCAAGCCATCTGAGCCAGGGTTACCCTGGGGACAGGGAAAAAAAAAGTGGTATAGTTTGTTCATAAGGTGGATCATAAATAGCTTGTTTTCCAGTAAGCATAAATAGTGCTCATCAAAGAAAGAGAAAGTTTTCAAGAAGGAAGAGGGGCCCATCAAAATTCTATCAGACCTGTTATTTTGTAGGCATACAGGCAGCACAGTCTGCAAGACAAGTGAGACAGAGCCATGGTCCAGGGGTAGTAAGAGGTATAGCAGGGACAGCAGGCCACACCACCTCACATGGCTACACCACATATGATCTGCTCAGGCCCCTGTGCATCAGGCACTTGAGGGAGGCTTTGTGAATCTTAAGGCATATTTAGTGTCCGAGTCTCCTGCTTGTAACTCACAAGCTAGCAGGAAGGTCTAACACATCCACTCACATCTCTTCCAGGCTCTCCAGGTAAGCCTCTTTGCCCCATAGGACCTTGTGGACCAGGAGAACCACGTTCTCCTGGGACACCGTTGGTGCCTGGTTTACCATCTTCACCCTGAACAAAAAGGGAAAGGATTTCATTGCAGATAATATACTTATGAAATACCATCATATTATACAACTTTAATTAAATATGCAGTGATTATGAAGGAGACCTAATAAAGTGAGGGGCTAGTGTCACTTTGGTGATTGTGAATACTCAAAATAAGAAAGATAAAAACTTAGCCAAACTGGTTTCTTTTCATCGTTAGTAATATTCATGTAAGGCCACTGAACCCAAGGAACGTTCTTCATTTTGTCAACCAAGAAATAATAAACAGGTGTCTCTTATGTCGCCCAAAACAAAAGCCAAAGCAGCTAACAAAAAAATGCTGGTGTATCACAATATTAGCGATAATACAAACCAAGCCTCACTTTCTGGAGGGACATGAAAGTATTTTCCTGTTTGGGTCATAATATGTAAGCAAGAAACATATTGAGAATTAAACAAAGATAAACAACTTGCAGTAGGTGAAGCCCATGCCCTCCTCAAGTGTGTGAAGCTGGTTATATACTTCTAGATAATCTGATCCAGGATTAATGGTAACAGAGACTAAAGACAACCTCACATCCACAGCTGCTTGTTACTGGACATTTTAGAGCCTGATCTTATGGATGTAAACAAAAATAACTGTAAATTCTGTACTTTCTGGACTAAAATTACAATACATTCATTACTTTTTGTAACACAAATCTATTTTTAGCAGATGGATTACAGTTGTTTCCTTAGCTTTGGAGCTAATGCTGTACTCTCACCTTGGTACCTGGTGCACCAGCTGGACCGCTTAGGCCACGCGGACCTGGCAAACCTATGTTACCCCGGATACCACTGGAGCCTGGAGGACCTCGTTCTCCTATTGGCCCCTGTTTAGGAAAAGGTCAGAGCAGTCAATACTGAGGATCATCAACATTCGGTAGGTGACTTCTTATTCTTGACAAACATAATCGCTGTCAATTAGTATAATGGTCTCTGACTGGACATGTACTTACCCTTTCTCCTGATGTGCCTGGTAGCCCTCTTTCGCCTGGTGGGCCAGGCTCACCTCTTACCCCAGCAGATCCTGGACTGCCAGGGGAACCAGCACTACCGGGGGCTCCAGGGGGCCCATCCTTGCCTGCAGGCCCTGTGTTACCAGGGGGACCTGCACTACCCTAAAAGGAATTTTAAAGAGAAGGGTGTGAACTGTGTTAATCTGAAACAGTAGCACATGCTTACAGGTGTTGATCTTTCCTCATGAAAGCCAACCAGACTTAGTTAATTGCCTGAAGGTGGATTTAGGGTCCAACCTCTATGCCTTCAAATCTGATCTGGTCTTATAAAAAGAATCCTTTTGCCTACCACTTTCAAACCTCTTTTTTTTCCCCCTACTGCCTGGACACACAGTTTGCAAAATACAACACCTGCACACTTTGGATGCCCAGTGTTTGCAATACATCCAACACAGGGTAATTGTTCCTTGCCTAGGGCTCTGCCACAGAAATTTGAAATAGTTGCAGATCCCACTGATTTCTTGAATCACTCATGCCAGATACCTTTAAGGTGGTGTCTTGGACACGTGCAGAGTGAAAAGTTTTTCACTAAAACTCTTATCTTAACCAATCAATGTAAAGAATTACATTGACTTTAATAGTACTTCAAATAAAATCCTACTTTTTCTTTTTATTCAGCAATACGCTAATTTGCATCTGTCTATAGCAATAAGACAGAAAATAAACAACTATTTATTCAAATATAAAAGTTTTCTGACTTTATATGTCAGTTACCATACAACAAAGGATAACTTATAATTTTGATTTTGAAATGGGTAAATCCATTGTATTTTCTTAATTTTTAAAGAATCAAAAAATCAGAATATGATTTTACTATGCAAGCCAAAATTAGGTGCGTGTTGAACATGCAAAGCTATTATGAAACAGCTTTTCTTCACACACAGCTATTGTATAAAATATTGGAATTAGCTGATGCATCAGTATACATTTTTATAATAGGACACTGCAGACTGGTAGATTAAACTTCAGATGTAGGCCATATTATAAGAGACAAAATTTGCTACAAGAATCTTTCCAAACTCCTCTGTCCCAAGATGATTAAATCTTATGCCATTTCATTCTACAGGCAACTAAAAAAAATTTCAATAGTGATGTACAAAATGTAGTTTTGAAAATGCATACCAATTCAAGACCTGAATTGACTGTTTCTTGCATCATAAAAGAGCAAGAGAGAAGACAGGATGTCTTCCACCAATAGAAATGCTCAAAGACCTGATGCAGGAGAAGGACTCCACTAACTCTGACGGGCTCTGGAAAGCCAACTGTAATAGAAGGAGTATCAAGACAGTAAGTGAATAGCTATTCCATATGAAATAAGAGGAGCGTAAATTCTCTGTTGCAGAAGTTTTTCCCTAACATCATGTTCAGGATCCTTTTGTCAAGGTACATACAACTTAATATAGTTTAATATATTCCTATATGTCCAAATATATCCACAAAGTAAGAATAAAAGAAAAGGGGATACGACAACTTACAGTGTTACCAGGGGGACCAGGTAGACCACGAGCACCAGGGAAACCAGCAGCACCCTATAAGAGATACATACTTTTAGTTGTCATTTTCTGAAGACTGGAAAAACATGAACAAACTGATTTTTATAGAACAGTTGGCTATGGATTATATTTAGCTGTTTTGCTTAAAACCTAATTAAATGTCCAGGAACTGAAGAAAAAGTTCACTTTTCTCCCCTTCCCCCCCCCCCAAGGGGAAGTCCCATATGTTCCTCAAAGGTAAACTAATGGGATCTAAGAAATTGGCAAAGCTGGCATATAAATCTAATAACTGTTGAGATAAGCCATTTTATAGCTTTGGGTCATTATGCCAAAAGTTATTTTGGCACCTTACTTATATTAAAATCAATGTAATCCAGATCACTAAACACCTCAACTTTAATTACTCCTTGTGGAACACTTTAATTATTCTTGAACTGCAGATATTAAAGTCACTGAAGGTCTTGTTTTTCATTTACATCACATTTGTTGTAATAGATAGAGTCATTTATCAGTGACTAAGTCGAAGAGATACTCACAGGGCCTCCAGGAGATCCACGTTCTCCTTTTGGTCCTTGGGGACCAAGTAGACCCTACGTGGAAGGAAATAGATAAAGAAAGTGATTTGATAAATAGATTAAAATTATAGGAAGTGTCATTAAGTTTCAGGCAGTTCAGATCCTTGCACTTGGGCCCAGCCACCTTGAGGCTGAGGGAGAACTGAAGAAACCTCTCTTTGTAGCAATAAGGAACAGCAAAAACTTACTGGTGCACCAGGACCACCTTGTGGACCTGGAGGTCCGGGGGGTCCAGCCTCTCCTCTTAGACCAGGTGGGCCTCTCTCTCCTTTCCCACCAGGTTCCCCATTTTGGCCCTGTGGAAAAATTATATTGTTATATTACAACCCCCAAAAGGCAGATATCATTGATGAGAAACCCTATCCTGAAACTCTTCTGAAGGGAATTTAAATATTAAATTAAACGTGATTACAGTTGAACTTTATTGGTCCACCAGTACAGGAAGGGTAGGATAAAGAAATGTTGCTCTATGCGTGACTGTGTAGAGAAAGAGTAGCAAATGAATCAAATGTACGTAGCAGGTACGTATATTAAAGGGGTTACAGCAAGCCTTTCTGAGGTGTGGATGAAATTAGAGAAACTAAAAATTGATAACCACATTCAATTGCTTTTAAGTATTTATACTTACTGGAGCTCCAGGGAAGCCAGCAGGTCCAGGAAGACCTTGTTCTCCTCGTTCACCCTGTAGAAAACATGTCAGCAATGGGAGATGTTAAAAAGATAGATGTCACTTTACGAGTTAGAGAACACTCTTGTGAATATCGGTGAAGTTTCTTTGTCTTATCAAACTTTGGAGGAAAAAACCCAAATCCAAACCAACAGTTGCTCCTGAGCAGTAAAGACAACTGTTCAGGAATTGTCCAATAATTGTCTAAAGTGCGACAAACTGATCTCTGTTACACATGTATAAACCCTGAGCACAATCCACAGTGTTCCTCTGATCCAACTGAGATCCAAATATGCTGTTTTATCAATCTAAAATATAAGAATAAGAGTATTTTTAAAAGTTAACTGTAAGACAAGGCAGAAACAACTATTGCTCACACTCTTGCCCTGACCTGTCACCGCAGCCCTCTGACCCCTGTACAATGTTAAAAGCACTGATTTTCTGAAGCCCTTAGCACTTGAAAATCCCAAGTCAACAGGAACTGAATGTGCTTAGTTTATTTTGAACTCAAGCCACATGTGTTCCTGATAGGGCAGGTGCAACACTGATGTCTATACTAGGCTAGAGGAACCATGGTAAAGTTATGCTGGAAGAAAATTATTATTACTTACAGGACCACCACGGGAACCCATTGGACCTGGGGCACCTGCTGGACCAGTCTCTCCCTGTAAGGAACGAGAATGATTAATAAGTGTTTTCCTTATTCCCATGAGACAGACACCAGTGTGACTGTTTACAGTATCAAACATCATTATGGAGGATGCTTTACCTTATCTCCAGGTGGGCCGGCAGGACCAGGAGGACCGATGGGACCTACATTACCCTAAAAAATTAGAAAACAATATATTTTGTATCAAAATATGACAATGTCTATTTTGATCAATAGCATTTATATTTCAGTGTAAACAGGTTGTTAAGAACATTTAAATGGAAGTAAATCTACAATGGCAGAACGTTGTTGCACACTACGTTTTGGAGTGACACTCTGAGATGACACCATTTTGCGATGTGAGAGATCTCCAATTGATTTATCCTCTTTTTTCTTTCCATTGTCTAAACCTAATCCAAAATCACATGAATTTTATTGGTCTCTTTCAAATGGTAGACAATAAAATTTATCCATTGCCCTAACTTTTCATATAGATAATTGGTCCATATTTCTTCAGTGTATGTTCAACACGTCTTGACTAGCTTCCTGACTTTTTTATTTCTTAAGAATTTAATGCATACCTGATGGTTTCAAATAAATTTATCTCTCCTCCAACTCATAGAAGCTGCATTCTTATATTGTCATCTCTCATTAATTTGATGTATATATGCTTGCATGTAGTCATTAGATATATGTATATATTTCAAGTCTATTTTATGAATATACGTTACATAGATGTATAAATATATCATACATAGTAACTTGTAGAAGTATTCTGTATGAGAATACTTACTATCATGATGTCTTTTTGTGCTTCATTATAACCAGCATTTTCCTGATCAGTCAGCTAGATTTAGGCAGCTAGTAACATTTTCTCTACTTTAATATTGGTGTTTTCCCTCCAAAACATCATCCCAATTAGTTGTAATCTTCTGCTTGCAAAAAATTCTATTATATCTACCTAAGCAGCTGTAATCACAAAAACTCGTATTAAGTCTAATTTAGTTTATGAAACCGGATTTGCACTGCCAGAATGAAATACAATGGGATTACTATTTACCTCTCCTAGATGGTACTTATTCACAGTAAATTTAATCACGTTCTAAGTGTAGACTACGTGAAGCTAATTGAGAAACTGTTAGATGTTTAAAGACTACTCACTCTCTCTCCCCTTGGACCAGGAATGCCATCAACACCTTTACCACCAGGTTCTCCCTAGCAAGCATAAGACATAACAAGTATCAGCAAAAAGCAAGCATAAGATGAGCATAAGGGGTGTGTGTGTGAAAAGAAAAATGAAAACATTACTGAGGAGAAGATCTCATTCTGAAGGTATCTCAATAACCAGATTTCCTTATTGTGATCATACAAATCTAAAATGGGGATGACATTCTGCCCAATATTCATCATCAGACACTGAACACGTTGATGGAAAAAAACCAAATTAATTCAAAATGGAGTCTATGCCAAACTGTTTGCTGATGACATGAACTTTTCTCATTGTTTATTAGCTTCATTAGTACTGTTTTGACGTGCCCCTCCCCCAAGAGATCTAACACAGCAAACTATCTAGCATATATTAAACCAGGTGAAAAATCCTATCTTTTTTAACACATAGGACCCATATCACACTGCTAAATCAACAATACTGCTACAGACCCAGTACCTCTGAAATCAGGCCAAAAGCGAAGACATGAACAAACCCAGTGCCTTGTGGGAAGCTAACACTGAGTTAGCATAAAATTGGCAGAGCATGTGTATGGGTGTGTTACCTTATCCCCTTTTGGTCCAGGACTTCCAGAAGCTCCTCTTTCTCCTGGCATTCCCTGTAAGCCAGGCAGCCCTGTGCCTCCAGGAGCACCAGGGGGTCCAGGAGGACCCTAGAGAGTAACAAAGAATAATTAGAAAAGATTTAAAAAAAAAAAAAAAAAAAAAAGAACCTGAATGATGCACATAATAGCAGGAAGCAAACAAGTCTGTGGGTACCTTGGCACCTTCTGAGCCAGCAGGACCTGGCCCACCTCTTGTTCCAGGAGGTCCTGCAGGACCCTGTGGACCACGTTCACCTGGGATACCATTTTCACCCTGTGGCAAAGAAATGTGTTATTCTTTGTTCTCAGGCTCATAATTTGTTAATTCCTTAATATATTAATAGAAACATTGCTGTGTAATTTACCTTAGGGCCTGGGAATCCAGGTCCTCCAACATCACCTTTTGGTCCCTGTTTATGAGAAAGTAAATACAAGTTATCCATGCACTTTACTTAGTCAATCTGCATTGGCACCCTGTTTCTCTCGCCTGTTATCCCTTAAAGGAGACTTCTCTGCTCTGCAGAGTGCTGATAGCTGACTGAATTTGGAAATGTAAACTAGGAAGAGCTTTTCATACATTTTTTGTTGTTTTTGAAAAAAGGAACTACTGCTTACTGGTTCTCCGGGCTTTCCATTCTCTCCAGCGGGTCCTGGTCCACCAGGCAATCCCTGTATAAAGGAACAGTATTATCTCTGTAACATCGATGAACTATGCATTTGCCTATCTAGCAAACTTTTTTGAGATGAAGATGTGTACCTAACTCATTCCAATCCTTTTCAAAGCAGGAGGTGCTAATTTGATAGCTAATGATGTGACATAATCTACTGAGCTAGCCATCTGGTTTGCAACTATGAAATATTAAGCAATAAGTTTTTTCAAGTGGTTGATCTGTTTTACTTCAAAATATGATGACATGCACCCTAATAAAAATGTTTAGATGCCTCCTTTTTTTTTTTTTTTTTTTTTTTTGGGTGTGTGTGTGTGTTAGTCTATTAAAAAGAATCAGAAACCAACAAACAATGAATACACAGCACCTGGAGGCCAGGTGGACCTGCTGGTCCTGGTTCTCCTCTATCCCCAGAAGCACCCTAGAATCAAAAAAAAGACAAAAAAAAAAAAAAAAAAAGAAATTGAGAACATTTCAACATATAAATACCTCCACACCACCTCTAAGTTATGCTTTCTTATCATTATCTGATGATGACATTGCACAATACCAAAGACAAATGTATCTTGGTGTTCTGGTCTTTGCTCTCTTCATTCCAACCATTAGAGGCAACTCAGCAGACACATTTCTACTGGATATTACTCTGAAATGCTAGCTTTGGTAAATGATAAAGGGAGCACTAATACATCTCAATTTGAAAAGTGGTAGATCCCCAAGAGCTCTAAATTGACTTTTCATTTCAATTTATACCAGGTATATTCAACTCAGGTTTCTCCTAACAAAGTTTTGGCTATGAATTTATTACAATAATGGCAAAGAAGAGCCCTTTAATTTATCTTCATAAAAGGATACTTCTTTATATCTTTAAAAATATTTTCCTTCCCCTCAATTCACAGTCTCTCTCTTTAGAAGCCAGACCACTTTGGCAATAACTGATAATTTCCTCTTATGGGACTACTACACTTACAGTAGGTCCAGGAGGACCTGGGAGGCCAACATCACCATTCTTCCCAGCAGGACCCTAAACAAAGAAAAAAATAGTCTATTGTTATGGGTTGATTTAATTTTTATAAGAGTAATAAAATTATTATTAATTAATATTATGTCATTATTAAATTATTATATAAGTAAACAAAACATTAATTAAACTTACAGGTATTCCAGGTGGTCCACCAGGGCCTCTTTCTCCGTTCTTACCTGGTGCACCCTTATAAAACAGAAAGATCACATTTAGAATACATGTTCTGGTCAGCATACAATAACTTCATGCTGCAGCAACAGATAGTCCTACTGTAGAGCAACGTGACAGTTGACTGATCAAGCATAAGCACAGGAGAAGTGAAGAAATCCCACTCACCTCATTGCCCTTAGGACCAGGGAAACCCATTACACCTGGTTGACCACGTGGGCCTGGGGGACCAGGTGGACCAGAGCGGCCAGTTTCACCCTGATTACCCTGGGATAAGCAAAAAAGAAATAAAGACATGGCATTTGTTAGGTGAAATAAATTAATATCCATGACTCATTAAACAGTGAGTGAGGATGAGATCATTCCAAACTTATTGTGTGTATTCTATATCAACTAAGCTTCTGTATACTCTATTTTAAGTAGTATCAAATGACAAGATCTAGAGAATGTTGTTACAATGAGGCAGCATATAAAGTGCTCTGGTAATTAAAACAAAACAAAAAAAGAGACAATTAATCTGACTGTGATAACAACCTGTCATGTAGATAATGTGGGATGAGGGTAAGGTCAGTAGGAGGACTAGTATAAAATACTTGCACAATGTACATACTGGAGGGCCAGGTTTCCCATCACCTCCAGGAGTTCCTGGAATTCCAGGCAAACCCTGCAATTGAAGAAAAATAAGTGGTGTTCTTCAGTTTAAGATGTGTGCTATTAACTTACAACACATAAATATATAAAAATACCTTTTAACCCACTTGCTTGATTTTAATCTCTTTAAAAATGGTTAAAACTCCTCCCATTTTCCCCCATTCCATTTAGGGGAAAAATTGGAGAAAGCTAACAAATTCTTTTGTTAAGAATTTATTGTTTTCTCTGAGAGTCATCGTATATAATCAAGGCATCGGACACTAATCAATGTGCACAAAAAATGTATTCTTTCTTTTTCTGGGAAAAAAACTGATTTCAGATGGTAAAAATCAGGGGATGAAACAATTATGACTATGTACCTCTACTTAAAACCAATATGATTTATAACATATTTTAGTTAGCTTGTCTTATATGTTTAAATATTATTTTTGCTTTATCTTAAATAATTCATTTTCATTTCCAATAAAACAGTAACTTTTGAATTTCAGTGTATTTGTTGTCAGCAGTTGTTAATTCTTAGTACAGCTCACAAAATGTTGTTACATTCTGTAAATAATACACAATAGATTGTCTCTGAAAATCTTCTTGATGCATACCATGAAAGTCTGACCAACAGCTTATTTGCTTTAATTGGTAATAAGCAATAAATAAAAATTAAATACTTGAGTATATTGAAATATTTAAATTGATGTATAATTTAAATAAATAAAATTAAAAAATAAAAAAAAAAAATTTAAATTAAAATTTAAAAAAAAAAAATCATCCAATGCTGATTCACATTAAAGCCAGACAGCACATGGCATACTTTGAGAATTGGGCAGCACATTCAACTTCATATAAGCTTCCTCATTCACTTGTGACAGATGGTCTCTGAATGCCCTGCGTCTCTGCATGGTTATCTATTGCACTAGGAATACATGTACTCGAAAGAATTAATAGTTTGGGGGTTTTTTCAAATTGGATTCCTCTATTGTATCTGCTGAGATGAGGCATCTCATTTTCTTGGAGAGTTTGAGAGTTTATCTCATTTTCTTGGAGATGTCCTTACTCTCATTCCAGGAAGACCTGGGCCTCCATCTTGTCCACGCTCTCCTGCGGGTCCACTGGGCCCAGGAGGACCTGGGCTACCACGTTCACCTGCAGGACCCTAAAAAAGAGACATTGAAATTCACAGCAAGGAAATAAGCATCACATTGAATCTGAAATCATCTATTCAAATTCACATGGATTCTCCAGAAATGTGGGGTTTTTTTAGAGGAAGACTTATACCTTTTCACCTGGAAGTCCATTGGTGCCAGGTAAGCCACGGAAACCGGGATTGCCCTGCCAAATAAAAGAACAAAATATGGATCACAGGCTTGTGAATTAGGTAATGGCAACTGTTTTTTCTCCTAAACTATTTACCATTAGAGATATTATTATGAAAATTAATGAAAGAAATATCCCACTGTAGCAAGAAAGTCTACAGAATTATTTTCTCTTTGGATATAACCCTCCTGTTGAAATCATAGCCTATCCCTCATTATTTTTAACCAGTCCTGCATTAGTTACTTTATTCATGAGTTTTCTAAATTCATATAAAAAATAAAACAACACATTCAGTCTTGAACAATTATTTTCTTCTAATTTAATACTGAAAAGAGTTCTATTGTTTTAATATTTATGTCTACTACTATCTTCACTGATTACAAGAAATTGGATTTGTAGCCCTATTTATATATTTAATGCTATTAATTTGTTCACTGTGCATCTTTGATTTCCTCATAGCTTCAGCAAATACTGCAATCAATGGAGTTGTAAATAGATCAACACAATTTCCTTTGGTTCCGATGGGAACAGAAATCTAAGATTTGTAAGGGTGTTGCTCTTTATTTTGTTAAATAAATGGATTCAGAATTAATTTATGACAATCCTTTTTGGAAAGTTACCAAATCTACTAGCCAAAAAATGTGTTGGCAATAAGATATTATAACATAGAAGACATCCTGACAATATCATTGTTATTGACATTATTGACATTTAAGATCTATTGACAGTAAAGATGTTGACATAAAGACATATCATGAATGTAGCAGAATTTGCATTAATTTCACTTTCCAGAGCTGAAATTTTGTTATTGTTCATTTTTGTTAACTGAGAAGTAATTTTGAACTTTGTATATTTTTTTTTCCTGTGTAGTTCTCAAAGTTTATGGTTCCTTCTCAGCACAAATCTTTCAATATAACTTCCAGGTATATAAGATCACTGCTTCAATATCAAAAAAAGAAGGAAATTAATTTGTTTCAGACTGAAATGATCTAAGTGTTGCAATTCAGATGAGGAACTAGATAAGAATTCTCCCCAGTTTTGTAACCCAGTTTCACATCTGGAATTTGCTGAGAACAGATATGGAGCCAAATTTCTCCTCAAAGTATTCTGAACACCAGATTTTGCTGTCTCTGTATTAACTCAGAGTGTACCTCATTTGCGTGGTCACCTACAGCAGCTTACCCTTTCTCCAGGTGTACCAGGTACGCCATTCTGGCCAGGTTCACCATTTGCACCTCTTTTGCCTTCCTCACCAGGTGGTCCAGGAGCACCTGGGGTGCCATTTTCACCCTGGCAACAACAACAACAAAAGTTGACCAGTGAGGTTAGAAGCCTCCAACACACCCCCCCCCACTACCCCCCCCCCCCCCAGGTTTTGATGGGGAATGATTCAGGATTCAGATTTCCTTGGAAGAAGTCTCTGAACACATTTTAAAATCACTTACACGTTCGCCTTTTGGGCCTGGATCTCCTTTTGCACCATTCTTACCAGGTTCTCCCTAAAAGGAAGAAAATCCCATTAAGATTATGGATTGCAACAGGGTATTATTCTAGAGCTACTAGATGTACTAAAATACCAGAAGTGGACATGGTATCTTTCAAATTATGGACTCATTGTTATGATTTTACATTCTGCAAAGGAGTTAGCATGTACTAGTTGAACTTGGATGTGGAATGCATGGGGCTCCTTAAAAATCCAGTAAAACAAAGAAGTGATACAATCTTAAACACCACTGAGTAAAATTTTTTGTCTGTTTCTGAGCTATTTCAGACATCACTGAGACTTTTGCTTGAAGTCCCTGAATATTTTCTCTGCCAAAGAACTACATGTGGAGTAAGGCTGTCAGGAAAGAGCCTGCTGAGGTAAATGACAGTATAAGAGTACATACAACTCACTAGGTGTAGTGGACTGTAGACTTAGCCCATGAGAGTATAAACAGGTGAAATTAGGATTTTAAAACAACAGATTTTGTCAAATGTAGTCATTTTAGACAAGTTTTTTTTTGTTGTGTGTTTCAGAACTGATAGATAATTAAAAAAAAAAAATTATTTAATTATAATATTTTTTAATACCTATTGTTATTATAAAATAATTTGTTAGACCATCTCAAGTGAACAGGAAAACTTCAATTTTTTTTTAAAATGATATCAGAACTACTTCCGCCATATTTATTTGTACAATCAGTGTAATGAGTATTACTAACTCACCGGAGTGCCTTTTGCTCCAGGGTTTCCACTTGTACCTGGAGTACCAGGAAGACCGCGGCCTCCTGGAAGACCAGGAGCACCAGGAATACCAGCAGGTCCCTGTGGAGAGTGAACAGCAGATGGGGATGAAGAGAGCAGGGCATTGTTGGACTCTGCCCAGTCCAAACAATGACTTTCACCAACACAGAGCAGCAAAAGACAGTGATATGAAAAGTACCCACCATTTCACCCTTGTTGCCAGGGCTTCCAGGTCTTCCAGGAGGGCCCTGAAAAATAAATTTATAAATAACCAACACTGCTAGCCTAGGACTAAAACAAAGGGCATGCAGGACTTTGTGAAGAGCAGGTGGCACAACACTTCTCAGTGCCCATGTGGTATTTACGTACCTGAGGCCCAGCTGGCCCAGCAAGACCCTGAGGACCAGGTTCTCCTCTCTCTCCAGGACTACCAGTAGGACCAGAAGGACCAGGAGGACCAGTTTCACCCTATGGAAAAATAGTAAAAAGAGAAAATGAATGGATTTTATTCTTGTCTCCAGGGCAATCAGTATTAGCTTCATGGCTTCTTCCTCTACTGTGGCATCTTTGCGTGATTTGGGAAGAAGGTTACCACCATCATCACCTGAGTGCAAGAGCCAAATCAGCAGCATGACCCTGGTGCTGAGGCACAAGGTACCCACGCACTTCAGCCAGCACATGCTGCACAGCTCCTCTAGTTGTGAGAAGTTTACCTGAGTCCCTTCCATAACGCAACATGAAGCATTGTCTCTACCACTTAATGGTGCTTTGGGGTGGGTATTTGTGATGAGGATAGGGTTTGTTTCATGCTGCATATGAAAACATGTCAGTTTGAGGCTTGAAAACAGTGTAATAGGAGCCAGAGAAAAGGAGGACTCATAAAATAAAGATGTACAGTGACATGAGCTGGCTAACTAGAGAAAGGACCAAATCCTATATTAGTATGCATCTTCAGCTGAATACCTTAAAACCTGGAGATCCTGGAAATCCTGCAGTTCCAGGGGGACCTGTGGGACCCTTAAAAGTGAAAGAAATACCATTAATACAAAAGGTAAAACCCATATGGAATTAATCTTAAGTTAAAAAAATGTCTGATTATGAGATTTTTCTCTCAGTAAGGAAATTCCTGGCAAAATAGCAAATACAAATCATGCTGTAGAAAATGAAGTTTAGCTAGTCCAAAAATATCACACCTGCATCTTAGTAACCCTGACTTTTACATGTTAAGCTAAATATCTGTGTTGTAAATTCAAAAAACCATGAAAGCTATCATTAAAGAGAATGTTAGAAAAAATGTTCAAAATTTTTCTAATTATAAAAAAGGTGTATGAAAAAAAAAAGCCAATATAGCTGTTACACATATGAGTGGACATACCCAGGTTTCTAGGCAGATGGAATATTTTTTTCCCATCTCAGACACCTAAATAATGTATTTGATAAGACCATTCAAAATTTGATCTGCATAGAGAACAGAAATTCTACCCATCTGTATGTTCTCTGAGAATAATCTCATTTGGGATTTATGCATTTTCTGATTTGCAGTGTTAAAGCTCTCCTATTGCACTGTATGCTTCAAGCATCTTAACCAAGGCCATTATGAAATATAATTAAATAAAATGCTCGTTCTTAAATGAGTGCACCGCCCGTCTCGGGTTTGCCAGCACTGCAGAACACCAGCTAGAAGTGATGAGCAACACTTGAGCAACACAAATACTTAAAGTCAAAGGTCTGTAAGTCATCTTACAGGTGGGCCAGCTGCTCCTGGAGATCCGTCTTTGCCATGGGCACCCTACAGAAAGGAAAGAAGTGTTGGGCACAGAGCACTACCCTGGACACAGAACACACATGCTTTAATCCCCATGACTCACACCCCATCTTTTTCTGTCTGTACTTTTCCACTTAGCTGACCAAGACCAAAGGATTCCTCAAATGAAATTCTAAAATAATAATTAACTAAATATTTTGTGAAGGAATATCCAACACTTTATCCTGTATGATTTGACAGCAAGATGCAAAAATGTATCCTTATTACATTTCTTAAGGAAATAACAGCAACAAGACATCATCTGTGTGGACAGTTCTTAAGGTTAAAAAAAGATCGCAATAGCTGTATATTTCAAAATAACAGTTACTCCTAATTCACATGAAAGACTAAAATTTCACTCCAGAACCCTAACAAACAGTGGTATGATTTAAATCCTGTTGCTGGTCTTGTAGACATGTTAGACCAGATCCACTGCTCAGGCGATATAGTGTTTGTACAAACAAGTTGCTGGTTATTATACTTTAGTTGTACTTTGTTTTGGGTTGTGTTGGACACTATGAACTATGACTTCCTTCAGAGCAAAGAATGTACCCCCTAATCTCAGTCAAAGACTAATTTTATCTTTTTTCTGCAAATTACTTCTGAGATTGCAGTTTTTCCTCTCTCTGCCTTCTGCTGCTGCCCTTTGCTTCCACTCCTCCTCTGTCTAACTCTTGGCTGAACCTGAGCTTATGCAGAAACACTGAACTCTCCCTCAATGTGTGATCTATTAGTTTGAAAAAAGGAAATAGAGAATAAGGTGGTGAACATGTGAGTTAGTAGTGTTATGTCTTTAACTGGAGACTTAAAAGGTTTTGTGTATGATTTTACAGATGCTATATAGTTTTCTAATCCTTTGCATTATAACTGGATTAAGGTAAATCTATGAAGTAAGGAATTGTCAATATATTGAAACAAACTATGCTCTGCTTCTGAATAAGAACAACAGCTGCAATTACTTACAGGACCACCAGGATTCCCAGGTCTTCCTCTTTCACCAGGTGGACCTCTTGGTCCCTAGAAAACATAAGAAAATGAGTCTGTTGAATGACTTCCAAAACAATATGGCCAAGCAAAGAGACACTGCTCATATTTGCATGTCTCAGAATTGTTCCATGCATGTGGTGGGGTAATTAAAGTTAAAAGAAAGATAAGTAACTCAGTTAACTGGGAGGTGCCATTGGCACTTCCATTTAAATACTATAGGATACACATATTTACCGTTTGGCCCGGTGATCCATTTGCTCCAGGAAGACCAGTTTCACCCTGTTATGGAATGAAAACACTGATGACAGAATGAACTTTGACAAGAACATTTTGTAATTTATCCAAGGGGAAGAGACTTAGAAACAAGACAGCCTGATCCACTGCCCCTTTCTGCGTGGTGATGAATGAGGTCTGTCAGGTCTAAGTCTAAACAAGCGTCAGAACAAAATATTTAAACAGGAAAAAAAAAAAATCAGGAAGACTTGGTCCTTTAATATTATGCAATGAAGTCAGATGATTCAGGCATGTCTTTTTATTTTGGAATCTCATCTTTGTCATGGCTGGACAATTGGGACATGACGTGGTTCAGAAAGTTTAACTCCTTTGGAATGATTCTCACTCTTTTCATTAAGATATTCAATGAATTTCTTTAATGTTTAATGGATCTTTATAATTGCATAATTTGCAAAGAATATAACAAATTCTACCTATTACAAAGATGACAGTATAGTTTTTTACCTTTGGACCAGGAGCTCCGGCATCACCTTTGGAACCATCTTTTCCATCAAAACCCTGTGGGAAAGGAAAACCGTATCTGTGAATAATATTCCTTTTGTGTTTTAAAAAACTTCATTCCTCTTGGCAAAATATTAAGCTTCAAGACAAACTCATATAAAGGGTCATATTTTTAATAACGAGTGCTATCATCATTGGAACACTTTTTGAAAGAAAATTCTGATTCCTCCATCTCTCCGTGGCCGTTAGTTGAGAGAGGATGCTTTTCTGGAGAGCATGATTCAGCCCAGCATTTGGGATGGAGCTCTACAATTGAGGTAGCAAGACGATATTTAAATCTTTGCTACAGAAGGTCAGATTACATTGTCCAGAAACTGATCTTTAGTTCTATGATTTGATTCAGTCTCTTTAGCTGGGAACTGATGACTGAAAGTGCACAACAGTGCAACACCATAATTCAAGTAGAATGACAGACTCAGCAATACTCAATATACTCAATACTTACTCGTTGACCTTTCGCCCCAGGCATCCCAGGCATTCCAGGGTGTCCCTTGTGACCCTAAACACACAAATATAGAAAGATGAATCAATCCCATATTTACTGTATGAAGGGCACAAGCCAATGTTTATTGTGTGTCACGTTCACTTGACTAACTGAAAATGGGAAAACAGAACCGTTGATTAGAAGACCATTGTTATTGGGGGCTTTTCATACCGGTAATCCAGGGACTCCACGGTCTCCATTTCTGCCTGGTCTTCCTGGTTCTCCCTATGGAAAGAAAGTAAATTTTTTTGATTGCTTTGCTATTGCTTCAGTTACTGCAAAGAACTAGTCCTAGTAAATGAAGGCAAGTCAGAACAAGCAAGTGAAACTTCTACCAAATACAATGGGGAAAATTATAGCAGGGTGATGGTTGAGTATATGACTGCCTTCTGAAAAACAGTTGCCAGAATTTATAAACTCAATATTTAACAAGATTTTGGTTAACATTTAGATTATTTCAAGACAACTTTTAGGAAGAGATGATCACAGAAAACTTATTTTTCATGGTGAAACACTCAAAATGGACAAAAACTTTAGCAGATTGTCTCACCTTGTACTACACATATTCAAGACTCTCCGCTGTGACACAAAAGATGGTTTTAACAGCCTGAACTGTTAAAGCTAGACTCGAAGGGAGCAGACAACTACCTCTACTGTCTGCTTTTCTTTATAACTTTATAACAAAATAATAATTTATTTTGCACCATATCAAACGAAAGTGTTTTATGCTTAAGTTTTCCTTGGTTCTTTTAAACTGTGTCTATCAAACTTCCTATTAAAATTGAAACTTTTTTTGAATGGATATTTATACCTAATATAAGCCAAGTCTAGTTTCTTATGGTCATGTTGTTAAATTGAGAACTAGGGAGAGGTTAAAAATTCTTAAATGAAATGGTATCAATGTGCTCTGCTATCTTACCATTTAATGAACTTTCTTCCCATTTATTAATCACTAAATGAATTATAGTGAACTTACATCTTTTCCTGGTGGACCAATTGGGCCTGTTATTCCAGAAGGGCCTGGAGGTCCCTGTAGAAAAAAACCAAAAACCCTATCATAAAACATATGAAGTCTCTTTCAAATAAAAAATGCATTAGATGTAATAAAATACTTGTACATTTGACATACATGATAGTAAACAGACAGGATGAACCGTAACATTTCAATCCACTCCCGTGATGACACAGATTCAAGCTTGTAATATCATGCCTTTAGCATATATATATATGCTACATATATATATGCTATATGTGTATTTATATATATATAATGTATACGTACAGGAGGGCCGGGTTGTCCTGGTTCTCCAGGGTTACCCTGATATCCAGCAGTGCCCTATAATGCAGCAAAATACAGTTAAGATGTGAACAGTTATGTGCATCATTCCATGGTGCTACTGTATTTTACAATAATCTCATAACCATAAGGAAAACTTTAGTCAGAGCTGTCACCAAATGACCAAAGGTGAAATTAGCAGAACTAAGCAGAATACACCTCCTTGAAAACAGAATTAAAACTACTCCTCTAAAAGAACATGTACATCAAAAAACTCAGAGCATTTGTGTGTTCATGGAATGAATATTAGGATTTCCAGTTTCCTTTATCTCCTTTAAAATTTTTGTATGAATAAACATTTGGGAGTGTTAACAGAGTATGGTAGGCAGTGGCATATCTTAAGACAACCTTAGCTGACACCCCACAGAAATGCAGAAAGTGTGGGTGAACACACGGACTGAAGCAAGCACAGTGTATAGCACTGAGCCATCGAGTCTTGGTGGTGCACAGATACTACAGCCCAATTAAAAGAAGATGACATTTACCCATAAAATTCTTCAGCATAGATTTAATCAGTTGAAAACTTATCTGATATTTATGACAGAGAAAATGATAGGCTCGTAGAAAAGAATGAGTTGATAATAAAGAGACTAATTTTACTTACAGGGGGACCTGCTTGACCAGGTGGGCCAGGGGGGCCACTGGGGCCAGGGGGTCCTGGAAATCCAGTCTATAGTGTAGAGTAAAAAACAGTCATTATATTACTGTAATATATCTATAAAACTTAATGTAGTTGCAAGAGTCACCAATAACTGTGAAATAAATTTTTATATATTAGTATAGAGAAAAATCCACGGTGACATGCACTTGGTGCAGTAAAAAAGATAAACCAGTGTATATAAACATTGTTAAAAACATTGTCTAGTACCTACAGTCCCTTCAGAAAAGTTTTCTCTTTGCAGCCTTAGCTAACATACTGAATGAAATATTTCCAAAGCTGTAATTTTTTCTTTTGAGTCACTATTCCACTTCTCTAGACCCCCAGAAGGATGCTTGCAGCTTAGCTTTTCAGCTGCCTAAACTGGTGGAATAGATAACTGGAACTCTTAATTTGTTAAACAAAGTAAATGAGCTTCAGCTTCTCTGCCATGTAACTGAGCTTTATTAGCCTAACCCTACATCTTCAGTGGTGGAGCCAAAGTCTACTAAAACTTGCTCGTTAGTCTGTTGATGTCAGATTTTGCTTTCTAGAAATAATTTTAAAATTTCTTACTTGCATTCAGGAGCTATATTACATATACATACAGAACCCATTAGAATAAACTTGTATAATAAACCTTGTTTATGACCCTCAACTTGTTAGGACTTACAGGTATACTGAATTGCGACCATATTTTTCTTACTTGTCAGTAAGGCAAACATTTTCACCACTGACATTTTTTCTGAACTTTAACAGTACTAAGACATAAAAAATAAATGATGTCTGGACTAAGCAAAGGACTCAGAGAATGAAATCTCAATATACGTTATGTTTTGACTCAAATGAGTAACACTGCTCCTTATTTTAACTGGTAAAAAGGGAGTAAAATATTATTAAGGAAATTCTCAATTTGGGAACAATGCTAATATTTCTGCTTCCTGTAACAATGACCACAAAAGCTTCTGATACTGCAAAACAGAAAACATTTGAAAATTAGCACAGTGGTTTACAGCAGCTATATGTGGTTCTTTAAAAATGCTTTTGTTAAATTAAACTCTCCATGGGTTTGATACAGCCAAAACAAAGTATATAAATTACATGAGAACCACTGTGTGCTGCAGTACTGGCAGTATATTCCATGGCTTAATATTGCACACAGTGTGTTTCATGGGATATTGTCGTATGGTGTCAGAATAGGTCAGGTGTTATAGAGGTTACAGAAACATAAGTTTGATATAGTATACTACTATACTACACATATGCTATGTTAATATTAGTTCACAGATTGTCTTTTGCCTAAAAAAGAGAATCACTGTGATATTTGCTATGACAAGAAGTACACCACGTGGCAGAGCACTTAATATCTGGGTAAATTGGTTTGCCTTCAATGTGCAAATGCAATGAGCAGTCCCTCACTCTTAATTGTGAGAACTTGTTTGGTACAAAATAAGTTTGGACTTGGCATGAGTTGGAACCATCAACTCATCAATTGCAATCAATCAATTAGACTTATGACTAGAAACAAAGAGGCATTATTTTTTTTCAAGGTGCACACTGAGGAGATAAACTGACGGTTAGGTGTGGCATTTGCTTCCTGCCAGCATCTCCAGGCTGTGAACAAATGAGCACATTTTAGTTAGAATACATGCACTGGTGGGAAGAGGCAAAGACAACATGTGGATGTTGTATGAGCAAGTACAAAATCAGCCTGAAAGCAGTGGAAAGCCACCAGAAAGATGGTAGTGGAGGGATGCATGACTGAGGAAATACCAGGCATGGTAACCACCCATGGACAAATGTTGGTGCTATAGCTGGCATTTTTTATTTCATTGCTCTTCCAAATGATTTCACTTTGGAAATTTATTTAAATTGAAAGTTTAAGTTGAAAATTGATAAATTAAATTTATAAATTACTAAATAAATTAATCTATATACTGCTAGTGATAAATATTATTTCGTTCTAGTGAGTTTAGCCACATCTGCCTGTAACTGCTCTGTTACTGGCTTTGCAGTCATGCATTGCATGATGCAGTATAAAAGAAGATATGACCTGAAAGCACACAGACCAGCTGAAGACATTCTAGGGTGCCCAATTAATTAAATTTATTTTTTTTTAACACAAGTCCAGGGATCAGAGCACAAGAAATCACTAAGCACCTCAGGGAAAAATGCCAAAATAGAGAGCAGTAACCATGTTTATTAGCTGAAAGGTATCTCAGTTATGCACCTGGTTCAGCACATCCCGTATTAAGGCACCAAGTAGCAAAATGTAGATGATATGATAAGCTGTGGGCAACAACTGTGAGGAGCTGAAAATGAATAAATGAATAAACAAATATAAAAATGGATGGTTGAAGAAGACCTTTGCATGAATGATCATATTAGCAAATGAACAAGGTAGAAATGAACAGATTAAAATAAAGGTGAGAAAACAATGACCTATTTTTCAGGAAAAACAGCTGTTGTGGTCAGTAAAATTTATTTCACAAGGTGATCTGATGGAACCCTAAGAAATAACACATTTGCTTGGAACTGCCTTGATATGCTACAACATGTGATACCCAAAACTTGGTATGCAGGATTGGACTGAAAATAATGATTATGCTAAATGAAGCAGCAGCCAATTTCAAGTAATAGCAATGCACCGCATCCTGTATAGAGCAGATTGCCTGAATCTCCATGTCACCGGTGTCGAATATCTCTAAATCCTAGTCCCTAAAAGGAAAACCACGAGGTGCAACAGGAAGCATAGTTCATGCATAACTCTTTCAGGCAATCCATGCTTTATTTCACAAAAAAACCCTGTGAGAAGCTTGGGCCAGGCCTAACAGGCAAATACAGTATCTTTAATACACAGTCTGAATAGCTGTGGGTAAAAAAATGAGAACTGTAAAAAGAAAAAGTGAAAACTTTTCACTGCTTCTGGGATGAAAAAAAAAGATTATAAGAGGGGTTTACTCACTTGTTATCAGGCAAATCTGAACTGTGGAAAAGTAAACAAGTATGAAGTATCATACTGAGCAGAGACAGAATGCTGCTGGATGGATAAAGGAAGATTAGGGACAGTGGAAGAGCTAAAGAAGAGTGGAAGGGAGGGAAGTAATTAGTAGAAGAATACCAAACAGATAAATGAAAAGTTGGGTCAGAGAGAGATTAGGTAAGAAAAAGAAGAAAGAGAGAGAAAAGGCAAAAGCCCCAGATTATCTATAGTTACTTTTTAGAATTATATTGCCAGGAAAATTGCTGCCTTACATTGCATTCCGCTTGCAGGCAACAATTAAATGAAAACTTATCTTGTTAAATTAAAATCAGGATACATACACATCCAAGGTATAATCTATGAAGAAAGAAATGATAGAAAAAAGTCTATATCATCTTACAATGGGCTGTGGGTAACCAATACCAGCTGAACCGGCCTTCACATCATAGGAGTCATACTGTGGAGAAAAACTCTGTAAAAGAAATCGAGAAAAACAGAAAGAAAAAAAAAAAGAAAAAAAAAAAGAAAAAAAGAAAAAAGATTGATCAAATAAGTCTTTTCTTATATTGGCATGACAAACGTATGGAAATAACTCATCTGTATCTACTGAGTAGTACTTGTTTGATATATAGCTGCCATATTTTAGAATCGTCCATAAGAGAAGCCCAGTCAGTATCTTTCTTTTGTGGTCATGGCAATGTTAGCTCCCTACATTGTGCACATCCAGTTTTCATCTTGACAGCTGGACCTCAGCTGAGCCAAAAATTACCCTTCTCTCTCCTCTTCTTATTCTTGTTTGACTCCTTTTAAGCTTTTTTCCCTGCATTTTCTTTATCAGCCTCTTTTCTGTTGGCCTTAGTTGCCACTCAAGGAAGTTGATGAAATGCTTTCTGTTGCTCTAAAGAATGCAACAGTTCAACAGTTTACTATTAGTCTCCTAATTTCTTTTACCTGTGACTAATGAATGTCTCATTTCAGAGTATTTTGTAGCAAAAAAATCTCTTACCTACATATAAGTTTGTCCTTCCCTGAATTACAAATAATTTTTTTCTACCTCATGCATGGGAACTTACAAATCTCAGAAAATTGAGTGTTATGCCTTTTTCCTAATGCCATTTTCCATCTCTCCCTTTCTCCCTTCCCATTCTCTATGTCACTTCAAATAATTCAAACACAATCATCAGTTTTGAGCCCGAGCAGCCAAGCCTCAATGCTTTTGACAATTTGTCTTGAAACAAATGGAAGCTCAGTCCAAGGAATGGAGTGAAAACATGTCCTGTGGGCCTTTCTGAGAGCAGATAGCATCTTTGGCACACCCATTTACATAAACTGTTGTTTTAAAAACTAGAAAACTATAAATTCTACAGTCAGTTTTTCAAGGAATTCACATGTAAGCCTCTTAATTGGCATATGTTGATTTTATTATGCAGATGTTAGCAAATTTAGTTGAATAATATGGCATTGATGCAGTTTACGCGTTAATGGCACATAGAGGTGGTTGTGCAGGAAAGGTTGAATACATGCAGTGTTCTGCCAGATAACCCAAACCACTGTGGACCCAGCTCATTTGCTGACCAGGTACAAGATTCCTGTGCTGTCGATATCAACCCCCTTGTCAAGATTCAACAGTACATCTCTGATACAGCCTTGGAGTGGCTGACTAATTCAGCCTATCAACCTCTCCTGCATCTGCATCTGCCAACCCAAGCCCAGGTAGCTCTCTTGCTATGTTATTATGATGTCCACTGAGACCGGTTAACTGATCCATGGGTGCTTCTCCCAGAAACTCAGCCCTTCAGATGCAATCCCTTTCAGAATTAAATAAAACCAAGACATCTTTCCTCAGTTTTTGGCTTACCTGGGAATGGGAAGCATACAAGGAAGCTATAAACAGTGGCCTGTGTTCAAAAGTAGCAATTGTTTTAACATAGGACTTTTAACAGCTTTGTACTAAAGCAATTTCATCTTGTAAAGCTAGGCTTTCTCGATTGCATGGGAGACAACGTGATCTCTTAACAAAGTACTATCTGTGGCTCAGCTGCCTCAACAAATCCAACTGCACAGAACCTTTAGTTAAAATTAGCTCTCTTGTTGCATCTTCCCAATGCTAAAGAAGAGAATTCAAGATTCAGTGGGCCATAAATAAAGATGGAGCATGACAAATAGCACTTGCACGGCGCTTCCCTGCAAGCACAGGACCTGTGTTTTGGTCTAGTCTCCTGGGAATGTTTCTTTATTAAACATGCATTGGATAAAATATAGGAAAGAGAGTTCCCTAACCGTTAAGCTTGAGGGGACATACTTTCTTCTGCACGCTTTCTTTCTGGTCAGATTATTTCTGATTTTCAGAAATCCTTCTTCAGGTCTGGCTCCAAAAGTTTTAAAAAATAAGATAAGGCAGAGATTTAATTGCACTCTAGCCAAATTTTGTGGACAAAACCCCAAACCAACAACAAAACCACACCTACCACTCAGCTGTGTTTTTCAAAGGCACAAATGAGAGGCAGATGCCACTGAAAGCAAAGTATGTGTGAAGGGGCAAGGGCTAGGTGCCCATAGTATTGCTCTGTATGCTTATGAGCAACAAGGTAGAAGCTGAACGTAATGATGACTTACGCCTCCATTTATACTGGGACATGACTGGCAGATTCCAGGGGGGCCAGGAGCTCCAGGACTTCCTGGCTGTCCTGGAGGGCCAGGGGGACCGTTTCTGCCTGGAACCCCAGGAGAACCCTGCAAAGACACAAACAGAACAGATACAGATGTCGGCGCTTGCCTCCAACCGCAAGGGCATCGCAGGACAAATCCTTCCATTTGTAACAAAGTCTGTGCAGCTGTGGTGGGAAACTTTCGCTGTTAAACATAACTAAGACCACAACTGAACATTCAAGGAAGACATAGACAGTAGACAAAATTCACACATGGAAACACTTCTTGCGGGAGCCTTACTGCAGCTGATATTTGATCAAACACACTAGAAATATTAAACAGGTCAATTCCTGAATCTAAAATGAATACTGCTAGTGGAGTCCATAGATTCTTTTTTTTCCTACTAGGACGAAAAATAACAAAAAAGCCCCAATATAGTTTGGCCTAAAGTCTCTCCGTTTTTCCTGTTTAAATTTTTGAGAGTTTTGTTGAATCTAAAAGGCTACTTCAAAGTAACTATATGGCACAGTCCTGTGGACAGTGCAGACATGAATGAAAGCTGGATATCTCGGCAGCTTGAATGGGATATATAGCACTATAGGAATTGGCTCTTGATTTTGTTAGTTTCCTTGGGAAAAAAAAAGCTGCACTTACAGGGTCTCCTTTGGGGCCTTGGCTGACTACTTCAGGAGTCTAGAAAAAAAGGAAAAGTAATTAAATTAAGAGAGAAAATCAATATAAAACCAAAATCTGAATATATATATATACACACATAAACAAGAGGAAAACACATTTAAATATTTGCATATAATTTTATGAAATGTATTCCATTTATTCTTATTCAATATATTTTAAAGCTGTGGGGTTTTTTGTCAGTCTTTCATCTGCATTTTCATGGTTCATCCACAAAGCTACACCTCTCCTGTAGGCAAAAACATGGCATTAATGAAGTCAGCAGAGCTTTACCATTGAGCACAATGGGGACAGAATTCCATGGTGGAAAGCTGTAAGGGATAGTTTTCTTGTATCCTAAGTCCAGCATGTTAAGTGTGTTAATGTAGCTAATTTTAATTTCTCATGTCTACTCCTCCAATTTATTTATTTTTCAATTAATAATTCAGTTACATGTTACTATCTGCATTTTCAATTATAGTTCAGAACAGTTTTTATGTATTCAGCTGCTAGTGGTAACAGACAATATTCAGCTGAAACTATCTTGGATCTTTCAGGGTGGCATTTCCCTATACAGCATCGAAAGTCAACAGGATGTTTCCAGTGGGCTGACCAAACACTTTTATGTCAAAGACAGAGGCTGGAGGAAGTAGTCCACGCGTCCTTTATTATCAGGAGCCACAGAACTGATTCTAAAAGAGTATCCAGCCTCAACAAGAGCGGGAGTTGTGCTTGAGTCTCCAGCATGCTTGCATGTACCACTTGGTTACACATCTAAAACTGTCCAGTGAATTAGCTCAGGGAATCCTGGAAGCAATACATTTGCACCAGCATGGTGCAACTAACACTAGGTGATGTATTCGTACACGACATTTCATGTTTAAGCAGATATACCATAGAGCTGCAGAAATAGATCTTCTCTCTTTCTCTTCCATATACACATCTTTTTCACTCTCTTATCATCTGGATAAGAATCTTCAACGTGACTGTGGAAATCTATGTACTTCAACAGAATCTCGTGGATCTTAAACAAGGATGAAATGTTCAGGTAACCTTAGAGCTCAGTATAACTGGCTCACTCAGTGAAGTGATTTAGGCAGGGGACTTGGCATGCACTAACATTCTTGATTTTCCTGAGGTGAAGTTGTTTCAACTGGTTTAGATAATGTTGGTATCTATAAACAAGATGATGACAAATTAGGGAGGTAGGGCTTGAACCATCTCTCCTTTACAGGGTGTTAAGTCAGCAATAACTCTGCAAAAGGAAATTTACTCTATGATGATGTAGAACTGAGTTGATAAGAAATGCAGACTCACAGTATGCTGTGAAAATTGTCTAACTTTCTTTAACTCCGTGTTGGCATTAGTTTCGGGGATATAGATTGAGCGTGCAGCCAAAAAATAAGCTGCTTGCAGTATGCCTATGCTTCTCTCTAAAATGAAAAATGTAATGGCTAATTGTTGCCCTCTCTCCCTTTCTACAATTTATCTGTGCCTGTTGTCTATGTAAAACTGAGTTGAAGGACTTCATCCTTTCAGCTGGATAGCCCAGAGAAGTAACGAGTATTTTATCAGATCTGGTACCAATTCTCTGAGAGAATGCAGAAGTATTCTTGAATTTAACAAAAAAGATAAAACTCTGAAATTTCAAGCTGGTTTTTTTTGTTTTATTTGGCAAAATTTGCCCATCCTAAGTATTTGCCTAGTGTCAGGAAGTGACAAGCTTAGAATTTAAAAGAAAAGTGTTTAAGAGCATCTAAAAGAAAATTATTTGAGGTTGACATGGATCAAGAAGGTGGCAACACCAAAGTAACAACACTGAGAACAAACTTACTTTTGGAGGTTGTGGTGTTGTTTGTGGACAAACTGGACAGCACTCTCCAAAGGGAATCTCTGGGTTGGGACAGTCTGGCTCCTGATCATCACAGATGATGTCATCACAGAGAACAGATCCCGAGTCACACACACAGATTTGGCATGGTTCTGGTTTCCAAACATCCCTGTCAGCATAAGCCTGCCCAAGATGGGTACATCCTGTGACTGGAAAGAAAGACAAAATAGTGTTCAATATTATTTCAAATGTGTTTTGCAAATCAAAGAGGAATAACATGAAAGCTGTTGGATAGTCTGTTTTGTTTTCTACTGTAATATAGTTTATGCACATGAAGTAAAAGGCTAAGTACTTCTCGTCAGACGCTGGGAGGATCTGTTACATTAATTGCAGAGTCTGCTCTGAATCTATAAATAGACATCAATGGAAACATCCTGGAGCTGATCCAAAGCCCAATTAAATCTGTGATAATCTTCTGCCTCAAGTAATTTTAATGTCAGACTGAGTAACTCTGTAATTAGCAATTGAATTCTTTGCTGCAGCTAAAAAGTAAATGTGCCAAATCCCTCAAACAAGTGTGTCATTGGCCCCTGTGTGCCAGCATGAGCACTTACACATGGATGCGGAATGAGCTGTCCGACTAGCATGAACTCTTGTTGCTAGCATCATGCATTAATAGCTAGCACTAAGTGTTTTCAAAATGTTTTCCAAAGCCGAGGTATGTGATAGATCTAAAAGAATATTCACATTAATTGCCCAAATGATTTGCAATTAATGTGTCATCTGGCCCCCTCAAATGTTACATGTATCTATATTTTCAGAAAAAAATATTGTTCATCTGTAATAATCATGGCTTTGTGAATTCCTTCCAACAGCTATTCTACTGATTAAATTTGTTGTAGGTAATTACTTTGAAGAGACTGATTAAAAGGAGCTTCAAACATTAAATGTTGGGTTTGTATTTTCTTAGAGAAACAAGATCCAAAAAGCCCGGTCATTTAAACAACCAATATGAAAATAACACTACAAAGTTAGACATGCTCCTTGTAAGTTTTATAGAAGTTATTAGAAGTCTCAGATTGCAAATATAAGTATCAGTGGATGTCTTGAATAATGGAATAAGATTTTTTCCCAAGAATAACTCAAAATAATTCCATTTATAAACACAAAATTCTGGAGAAAGAGCTGTTTGTGTACCTACACCATCTAAAAACTTTACTAGTAGATAAGTTACCTACTACATATCACCCTTCAAAAAGTAAAAAAAAAAATGCCAAAAGATGTAATTCAAAGCTCTGACATTAAAATTACCACTGGCTCCAGGCAGAAAATGCTGAATGCCATCAGATTGTTGTAATGGTCATAATTATGTAGTATGAGACTGAGTCCAAATTTATAGTGCAGTCCATTCCTATGGGTCATGCAGTCCCTTTTTCTTTTGTCACATGTGGCACCTTTCATCTGTTTTTTCTCTTTTCCACTACTGTGTTAGCACACTGGTCTCTTTTTTCTCTTCACATTCTTTGTTTTTCTTTCTCTCTGTATTTGTGGGTATCTGTTTCCATACCCACACCCGTCCTCTTTCATAGAATCATAGAATCATAGAATCACCTCGGTTGGAAAAGACCTTTAAGATCATCGAGTCCAACCGTTAACCTAGCACTGCCATCCCACCACTAAATCATGTCCCTGAGCACCTCATCTATCCTTCTTTTAAAGACCTCAAGGGATGAGGACTCCACCACCTCCCTGGGTAGCCCATTCCAGAGCCTGACAACCCTCTCGGTGAAGAAGTTTTTCCTAATGTCTAGCCTAAACCTGCCCTGGCGCAGCTTCAAACCATTCCCCCTCGTTCTATCATCTGTTACCAGGGAGAAGAGGCCGACCCCCACCTCGCTACAGCCTCCTGTCAGGTAGTTGTAGAGGGCGATCAGGTCTCCCCTCAGCCTCCTCTTCTCCAGACTAAACAACCTCAGTTCCCTCAGCCGCTCCTCATATGACTTGTGTTCCAGACCCCTCACCAGCTTGGTTGCTCTCCTCTGGACCTGTTCCAGCAATGCAACATCTTTCTTGTAGTGAGGGGCCCAAAACTGAACACAGTATTCGAGGTGTGGCCTCACCAGCACCGAGTACAGGGGCACGATCGCTTCCCTACTCCTGCTGGCTACACTATTCCTGATACAAGCCAGGATGCCATTGGCCTTCTTGGCCACCTGGGCACACTGCTGGCTCATATTCAGCCGGCTGTCAATCAGTACCCCCAGGTCTTTTTCCACCAGGCAGCTTTCCAGCCACTCTTCCCCAAGCCTGTAGTGCTGCATGGGGTTGTTGTGACCAAAGTGCAGGACCCGGCACTTGGTCTTGTTGAACCTCATACAATTGGCCTCGGCCCATCGATCCAGCCTGTCCAGGTCCCTCTGCAGAGCCCTCCTCCCCTCCAGCAGATCAACACTACCACCCAGTTTGGTGTCATCTGCAAATTTACTGAGGGCACACTCAATCCCCTCATCAAGGTCATTGATAAAGATATTAAACAAGACTGGCCCTAGAACTGAGCCCTGGGGGACACCGCTTGTGACCGGCCGCCAACTGGATTTAGCTCTTTGGCACAGTACACACTTGGACATGTTTCCTCTCTTCTCGTGCTTCTTCTGCTTCTGTCTCTTTTCTCTCAATTCGCTTTCATCTTTCCCGTAATGTGTAACTTCCCTTTTCATCTCCCCTGAATCCTTTTGTCTTTTGTACACAAACAGTTCACCTTCTTTACTGCCATGTACACAAAGCTTCGTTTTTCAGACTCTGCTCCCTTCTCAGTGTTTCACTCAGCTGCTTTTCCTTGTCCATTTAACCCGACTTCTTCCTCTATGTCACCCATGAGATGCATCACCCCCTTGTATGAGCTCTGTCAGGGCAATGGGGAATACAGCCAAGACATCCTGGCTCACCGAGTGGAGAACCAGAGTGGGGATCTCAGAGCTGGGCACTGCATGGGACAGGAGGTTTCTTTTCCCAATTTCAACCCCACTACAGGCTTTCTGCATACACCAACTTCGGTTATTTCTGCACGTCAATTATAAAAGAAGCAAATGAGAAAGTGTTGATTTGTCAAGGCTGACACTGCTTATGGTGACCACCAGCTTGATTAGAACAACAACAAGATGCAAAAAGCTTCAAAACCCCTTTTCAGATATTTTCAAGCCAATATTTTCTTTCTGTGCCTGATCAGGCTGGGAGCCAGTATTTTACCTTTCTTTGACAATACAAAAAATCTTAAAATCTAAAATATTCCAGCGGCATATGAAAACTAATCCCCCTCAGACTTTTTCTATCACTTAGAAATTCACTTTTTACTTTTCCCTTCGCTTCTACACCTGTTGGGCTTCACCAGAAACTTCAGGTCCTGCACAAGGGAGGTAGAGAAGAACTGCTTATTTCCAGGACAGCATCTTCCTCACACCTACCATGACACAGGGTCATGGCATCAGATGCTGCTTCAAAGGACACTGCCTAGCAGCCTCCACCTCCGAGGAGGATCTAGACATCCTTTCTTAGTCTGCCAAGCTAGATTTAGTTTCTGAAAAAGTGGCTTGGTTTGCCAGCTCTCACACCACAGAATCCTGCCAGTGGATTCCCGGTAAATAAGCTGATTCTCTGCTTAATTAATTGCTGACTGTTTCTGCCAGAAACAACTTCTTCCTTTAACAAACCAGGATTTCACTGCGGGCACTTAGGAAAAAAACCAAACTGCCCAGCTTTGACAAATGTTTCCTGACAAACAAGAAGGCTGAAATGTATTTTTAAAAAAGAGAAGTGCAGCATTATGAATGAAATCTTTTTTAATAGTCTCTCTAATCACTCATGGAAAAACCTGAACTATAAAGTGACAAAAGCTGAATAGCTCCATGTACAAGTGGTTCGCTGTATACAAGCAGACCTCGAAAGCAGTAGACTGTGAGGGGCAGAATACCATCAAGGGAGGTTAGAGTTGCTGATCTGTCTGAAAGGTGCTTGTTGGATGGGCCCTACAGAGCATGGGTGGGCATAGCTCCGCTTCACCCCAGAGCAATGTACTCAGCTGTCACTCTGCTTAAACACTTCCCAGCTCCACAGGTTGAAATGTCCTCATTTACAAACATAACGAGGAAGGGAAGAGATGATTTTTCTTTTGTTTAGGGCATAACATGGTTTATACATAATTGGCAAAGAAAAATACCATGATACAGAACTAAAAGAATACAGTTACTGTGTGCACATGTAATGTACAGTTATATGAATTGCACACACATAAAAAAATGTGTAGTGTACACACAATTCTGTACCCATAAGATGTGTTTGATTATTTTTGATATTCAGATTTTCAACTCTCAGTATCGCTCTCTTATCCTTTCAAAACCACAAGTTTTCTTAACTCTGTCTTTAAGACAGCAAGATTCTTTTTTCTCCAGAAAATTCATATTCAAGAATTTGCATTTTCATATGTCAATTTTTTCTTCATTCTTACTTTATTTTTACTGTTTTGTTTTGTTGTTATTTCCAGAAATGTGATCCTGCTGCCTTACAATGAAGAGGCCAGCTCAAATGGGGAGCAGAAAAGGGCCGTCTTTCCCATATTTTTGCATTGCCGGTTAGAAAAGATTCTGTTTTCAAGACAGCTGCCCTTTTCTGAAGCAGAGGGCTTTTCTCAGTGACCAATTTTTCACACTGAGAATACTCACCTTTACATATTTTAGTCAACAATATCCATTAAAATAATGAAAATTTAAAGTGTGTCACAAAACAACAGACATAATTTTACAGTAATAAGGAAATAAACCAGATTTCTCTGCATTTTTACAAGGTTGTCATTCAGTTATTCTACAGTAGATGGCATCATTTAACAGAAAGAAAAGAAAAAATTGTAGCCATCTGGATATAATGACATTCATATTTGCTTCTAACTTTCTGGACATTGTTAAATGAATTAAGAAATAAGCTAGGAGAGCTGCAATGAAAATCGTTGCGGCCTTTGGCAGAATGAAAATATTAAAAAGGTTTCCAAAGGAAACTTACATCTGGGAAGACTTAGTCTGTTCAAGACACCCCCTCTGTGCTCAGATGTAGATCTGTGTGTCAGCATGTTATGACATAATGCATTTTGCAATGCTCGTAAAGATTAACCGTTACCTCCAAAATCCTTTGGAAAGCTGATTTGTGCAAAAGCACTGGCAAGTAACATATAGGAATAATAAGGTTGTAAAAAAGCTGACTGGCCTGCTCCTAGTCTTGCAGTAAAACAGTCACATACTTGCCTTAACCAGCTTTTCTTATTGATTCCTGAACATATATATATTAGCCTAAGATTTAAAAAAAATATTAGAATTCAACAGTATTTGCCTCTGGCAATACAAAACCTTATTCTTCTTCCCAAAGCCCTAAATGCGGTGGCTATACAGCACTTCACTTCCATGACAGTTATTGCAATGGTTTGTGGGAAGCTGTGTCAATCTCTGATTCATTGTACAAAACATTAAAGTTTAATACTTGAATCCTGAATAACTTTGCATTTTTACTGTTTACTGAGCATTCATATTTTTAAAGGTTTTGCTGTAAATTGCTGTAGCATTTCCCTCGGCCAGCCTAAAAAGTGAAGAAAAAAAAGACAACACAATCTTCGTCATATGCTGGTTCTGAATTATTTCCCATCTTCTAAGCAGCCTAGCAGCTGTATGTAAGCAGACCAAGAGGGAAAGCTGGAAGGAAAACCACCATTTCGTCTCAAAGGACCTATAAGTGTGGTACATAAAAGAGCCCAAATGTGTACTGGGGAAAACAAATACAGTCGTTGTAGGCCTTAAGGATGACAGATGTCATATGGGACATATTCCTGATTCTAGTGAGGTGAATGGGAATTTGTTATTGAGTGCTATGACCTGGGAAGCTGACCTGTTTTGTAGTTGCTTTTGGCTTTGCACTTGTGCAAGCGCCGTGATCATGACTTAACCACATTTATATGGCAAAAAGAAAAAATCTAATAGTATCCACAAAACCCACAGGCTTTTCCACTTTGGACAAAGCAAATCTCCAGCTCTTGCATTAATAGCAGACTCATATATCCCATTTGCAGGGATGTGACTAAATAGTTAGAAATTAAAGAACATCTTGAACTTGTCTGGTTCTGCCTCAGAAAGGGCAATAGTCCACACAGAGGTGACTCATGATCCTCCAGCAGCCTGTCAATAATGGCTTGGGAAGCAAAACCGAGGAGCTTTGATCTGTGAGAATCTGATTACAAGCACAATGAGTCAAACAAACAGTTTTTGCTGTTATTTAAAGTGAATCTGTTAAAGGCTAAGGCACTGAAATGAAGGAAGGCTTGCCTGTGACTGGTTGCAAAGTCTGCTGAAGCTAAGAAGGGTCTTTCTGTTGCTTTTTTATGGACTTTTAACTGTGCAAAGCCTGTGCTTCCTTATCTGACCTGGTTTCGGTCATTTGCTTTGCAGGATAGCAACTTCAAAAAGTGTTTTTACATTTCTTCTACAGTAAATGCATTTATTTATTATGTAATCCAGCATTGTTTTATACATTTTTTAACCAATGGACAAAGTAGAAAGGAGCTAAATGGAAATGCTATAATTCTCCCCTACACTGGAGTAGACAGAGGAATCCGTCCCAGCGTCTGCAGCATCACTGCTTTCCATTTACTGAGCAGAAAAGAATGCTGTGGCGTCTACCTTCAAGCAAATGGTTTGGGCTCCTTGTCTGGTATTATGATGATGTTTATAAGAAAATCAAACATACTTGTTCCATCCCATGATCAGTAATGGAAACAAACGGACTCTCATAATGAACTAATTGCCTTGCTGAGCCAGAATGGCCTGGTTTGTCCACATGCTCTCCTGTCAGCTAAATACTGAGTACTCAAAAAGTCTGAAATAGTGTCTATTCTCTAGGAGTCAGGAAAAGAGGTGGAAATATAAGAAAATGGTTTAGCAAGATTTTTTTTTTTCACCTGCAAGGCCTACAGACATTCTTTCAGCTGAAGTTGTCTTAAAACAACTAGCTAATTAACTGAATCTCTTTCACACGGTACATGAGGACATAAGGGCCTATTCGGGTGTACCTACCTATTAGGAAATTTTCAGATTTAATGCTACTGATGTAATATTTTGTTATTTAAGGCTTGTCCACCATGTGATTGGAGGTATCAGGAATGACACCTCAATTGATAAAACACTTAAATGCAGGCTATGAAAAATCAGAATGGGTCCATCTTAAAAATCTGCTTCATGTCCTGTAGGAGGAATAACTGCTATCAGGTGGAATGGAAAAGCAGTATGAATGAATGGCTCACAGATTTCCCAAGTTTCATACCAAAAAGGATGGCTACATCCTGTACTTTCAGACTGAAACTGAAGTTTTCTTACTTCTAGGGATGCTTGTCTGCCAAAAAAGCTGGTGTTTGAACAGTTCTGCCACTGCACCAGTCCCAGACATTTTTCTCTCAGATGCAGAGCAAGAAAGAGAAAGCAGCATTAAAGAATGCTGGTTAACCATAATACTGCACTTGTCTGTCAGAGTTATCACGGAGAGGAGACACGCACCGTTTCACCGGCAATGCATAGAAAAGGCTGGATTCTCAGGCAAAGGGTCATGATGTCATGTAGCCAACCTGTCCTTGCCCTGAGACACACCCAATCTGTCCTTCAGATTACAAAATGGAAAAAAAAAAACCCACTGGTACATACAAGTATTTGGATTTTAACCAAATCATTGCTTATTCCCTTCATTTGTCTTTATAAACTTCAAATGCTTCAAGCTTTCTGCAGTTTTTAGAAATTTTAGAAATAACAGGATTAAAAAATACCCTTATGGCATATTTGCTACCAAGTAAAACACAAAATGCCTCTATTTTCCTTGCAGATTATTAGCTTTTTCCTAATATTTCAAAGTGTGATTTACGTTAAGAACTCTAATTTTTCTCCTAGGGCTATCATTCTTCTCAAAGGTAATGTGGTCGAAAGTGGCTGAATCTGTCACATTGTTCTGTCTTAACATTTATGTTTCACAAATTGCTCTGCTCAGGCATGCGTGTTGACATCCTTAAATTATGTTCTTCATGCAACTTCTAAAGGTCACCCTGCCACATAAACGTTGTTTTGAAATAGGGACCAGTGATATCCCATCAGTGATATTGTTACACAACAGCCCCACTGGCTTCTTCTGGTGTCTGGCATGAAAAACAATGGCAGAAGAGTTTTCTTGTTTCAAAACTGCTAATAAGAAAACAAAGTGCAAGGAGGGGGTTTTTTGTTTGCTTAGTTGGTAGGGGTTGTTTGTGGCAGAACTGTCATTTCAAACTGAGTCATACAAGGAGCAGGATGGAGCAGACTGCTGTATGTCTATCACCTTGCTTCGTGTTTGGGGCTGCCCAGAGAATTGTTATACCTGTTTCTGAACTTTAAAAAGTCATTTAGAGAAAAACATCTGATGGATGCAAGAGGCAGTTATACTCCTTTTGTTATTAGCTATTCCTCGCCAGTATCATGGCCTAAATTGTTTTTTGTAAGGGAGGAAGATCTTTCTGAATGACCATCTGTATTGAGATTTTATTCTGGGATTTCATCTCCGAAGTCCTCTCTCAACAGGTTGTCTCTATAACTTTGATAATTATATTTATACTTTTGTCTTTTTAGTAGAGGGAGACCTCTTTTGATATAATCTGCAGAATGTGTATTGTTCATTCCTGATTAAGGGTAAAGATTGCCTGCTCAGAACCTCCCTTGATTTTACTGGGCTTTGGATCAGACCTAAAGAACATCAACTTCTAATTATTCTGGTGGGAAGTGAAGGTCTTCAGTGCCTGGCAGATCAAACCTTTTAAGAAGGGTAACCATTTGCATTAGAGCAGGACACACAGTAAGTAAGAATTTCATCTTAATTCAGTGAATTCAATGCCTTTTAGAGGGACCATTGCAGAATTTTTCAGTCACTCTTCCAGTTATTGGTAAAACGCCTATGAGATTTTTCCATCCCCTCTGTTCTGACATTACAATATTTTTTGGCACGTCACCTTTTGTGCCATTTGGTGTCACTCTAAAAATAAGCAGCAGGCTGCAATCACTTTATTTGTGGCTGTTTAGTTGTAGCGCTGGCATAAATTCTCACTACTCTGCAGTAATCTGATTTTAATGTGCTTCTTGTCTTTAGAGTGAACGATGCCAAATGGCACAAAGACTTATGTCTTAAACCAAGCAGAAACTAACATAAATTCAAGGTCTGATGTGATTACTGATGATTTTATGGATTTATTAGTTTCTTTAAAATACATCCTGCCCTCTCCTTGGGCAGTTGATGAAGACTTCTACAGTCAGAGTCCAAGTGTCAAGGTAGTCTTAATTTTGAACACTTGAACGCTTCCAATTTTATTCCATAAAAAGCTGGCCTAATATATTCCTAAAGAAAAAGCAATACCTTCATGGTCAATATTGTTAGGATCAAATGAGTTGAAAAATTTACCAAAATCCAGCACAATATTTTGTCAGAACTTTCAAAAAAAAAAATCACCCCCAAGGTATAATCTCAAAGACATACTTCTGCATTTCTTATTTTAGCTAGGACCAGGAACAGTTTATAACATTGGAGGGTTCTTTGCAATGTTTCTTGCAGTAGGTCTGTCCTGGCAAGAATAAAGAATAACTGGAAAAGTCATTGTGTACAAGCAGGTTTCCCAGACTGTACAACCAGTCTGACAGATCCAAAGCATCATAAGAGAGAGATTCAGCTTCTGAGCTGCTAAGTGAAAGGGAACCACTGGAAACTGATAATTGCTACAGCTCGCTCTACATAGCACCTCGTGTAAAACATACTAACATAACTGCTTAATTTAGAATACTTTAAGCTTCTCACAGAATAAAACCCAAAGGCTGTGTGGTAAAAAAAAGTGTGTGATTCCTTTTTTTTCATTGCCTAACTTTGTAATTAAAACAATTTTTATCAGGTGATTAAAGTTTCAAGTGGGACATGATCTTCTCTTTCTCCTTAGCTCAGTGAGAGGCCTAATAATTTTATGCAATGCTATTTCTGTGGTTTGCCTTGGAAGAAATCAGCTTGATTCAATGCTTCTCTCCTGAGACTGAAACAGATGGGACATGTTACAATGCAGTATAGTATGTATGGCAATATCATTTATATTTTCAGATACATTGGGCAAAGTCAGCCCCAATATAACTCTGTGGCCATAGTGATTTACATCAGAGATGAGTAAAGCAGCAGGGGGTCACATTCTATAGTAGCATAACTCCCTGCACAATTTTATTGATTTCCCTGCAATTTCAGAAGTTGGAAGTAAATGAAGAGTTTGGTTCTTGTATTTCATATTCCAGTGATGGATTAAAGAACTCTGGCATATTGTCTAAAGAAAATAATCATATCTTTGGCTGCCAATAAATTAAAGGTATTTGTAATTCAGAAGGTTGGGGGGGGCATGGCAGATTCTGAATGCATAGAGCATCATTAACCTAGTTTCATCTGCAAAACAGTTTGTATTCATTCACTCCTTATTACAGTTTGTACTAATTCACCCCACATACATTTTGGACAGTTTGTTGGATACAGATGGCAGTATTTGAAATTCTTCTTAATCTGCCTCATACAGAATATTAAATGGCTATTTGTACACTGGATACAACGTTCTTATTGTCAACTTCCTAAGGCGACTAAAGTGAGTACTGTGAGGGTTTTCTCATGGTACCAAAGACAAGTTTCTTAATTTGGGGGCCACTTTTAAGTATCAAGTTCTATGCCTATTTTTCACACATGAAGACTTAAGCACCTTCCTAACTAATTCCCTCATCAGGTGAAAATCCCCAGTTTTGGTGTGGTGAAGAGCCTGCAAACACAGAGCTGACTCTTGATTTACATCAGAGGTCAGAAGCATTGCTACTGAGGCGGCTGCCTGAAGCCTGGCACACATTTAGCTCTGCCTGCTCTGTGCAGCAGCAACCCCTTCTGGCACAGGCTGAGAATAAACAGCGCTGCGCAGCAGAGGAGGGCTAGAACCTCTTCAGCAGACGCCAGAGTTTATCTGCTGGAGTCCTTAAAGGGTATGAGTGGAAGAGTTGGAGCCAGGGAACACCTGATAAATGAAGAGGGTCTGTACTTTTTTTTGATTCTTCACTGAATGAAGTTTACAACACTCTTCGGCTGCTCTAACATGAAAAGAATCAGCTGGACTCAAACACCTCTCTTCTTTCCTTTCTCCTTTTTTTTCTCCCTCCATATTTATGCTATTTTGTCCATACAAAAAAGAGGCATCTACAAAGAGGACCACCCTGCCAACGACTAAGCCGCCAGCAGGCTTAGAATACTGTGCAAAGAATCTTCAAAATGTCTGTGCAGATTTCAATTACTCTTTTCAAAGATTTGCAATTCCCACTACACAGCCTATTGTTTGCTTTCACTAGGACATTCTTCTCTTAAACAGCTGGCACAGAACGACTATGGCTCTGTAGGGAAACAAGCAAACACCATACAGTGGATTTAAAGCCGAACACACAAAAAATATAAATTTTTTTAAAAGAGCCTCTCATGAACACAGAACTGCTTTCCAAGATAATATGAGTTCTATTTTTTGGTGCTTATAGCTGAAGGAAAGCATGGGGGATATAGTTCATTCTCCTTTGATTCTCAGAGTGGCTGTTACACCGAACATCAAAGGAACAATGAGCAATGCTTCCCATATTTTCCATTAGCTGTGTTTGGGTGAGCAATTGTTTCTCTTGTGTCTGAAAAAGGAGCTGCAGTTTTGCCCTTGCCTCTTTTCCTAAAAGAAAATGGAAAGAAGGAAAAGAGAAAGAAGAAGAAGCACAATGGGAAAGAATAGAGGTAGAGAGATGTTTGCAGCAGGCAGCCTGCTAATGCACTGACTGGTCACTGGGTGTGAATTGTGGGGAATTTCAGTGGGAACTAATTATGTCCAGAAGTTTTCCAAGAACTGCCAGTGTCAAATTGCTGTGGGAAGTAGTTTCCAGACACAGATCATCCTTTCATATCTATTGCTGCAGATGTGCATGGGGTGTTCCTGTGATTCTGCTGCCCTTCGCAGTGCTGGGGCTGGAAACAAAGCAGTGCCTGAAGCCACCATAGCAGCCTGCAGAAGTTTTGCACATGGAAGGAAATCTTTTGCTGCCTGGCAGGAGAACAGAGGTGCCTGTGCCATCCTCCAGGATGGGATGCACAATAACTGAAAGAGAAAACCAGCCGCAGAAAGGGATGTGTCTCCTGTGGCTAGCTTTGGGTCATGCTGAAGGCCATTCTGGTACAAACTCAGCTAAAGTCAAATCTGTAACTCACATCCCTCATTTCTTGAAAGTCACCTAAGTACCCCTTTAGCTGTAAGAGAAGGCCTAGTCTTTCAAAATAACAGAACACATTCAGCCTTCAAATATCTATCTTTCAATTATCATCCCATTCTTCCTGGTCCACATCCCATGCGCTCTTCTTCCTCCCTGGCAGACATTTCTTCACGGAGTACTTGTGCTAATCAAAGCAAGACAAAAACGTGCAGACATTGTTAAAGGAGGTACCCTTTTCATTCTTATTTTGATAGTTCATGTTTAAATGAAGGGTTTGATGTAAATGAGAGAAAATGGAAGTAGTCTCTTAGTTAATCTGAAAGGAATCTCTTCTGCTGTACTTTCACTAAACAAAGCCAGAAGTCCCAGAGCTGAAGTTTTTCCAAACTAAAGCCAACAAACGGTTGTTATTGGAGGGGGTTATATCGTGTTTTCCATTGTCATTTTGACATGAAACAGGCAGGCCTTCAACTTTGCAAACTCAGAGACAAGAAGATTGCCTCTGAAGTGAAAATTAAATAAAAGCAGTGGTTGGAAGTAGATTTTCTCAAAAAAAAATGGAGAGAACATTTCCTATGTAATATAGGATGAGAAAAAATAATGAATGCTTGAAAATATAAATGCAAAATCTAATTTACTATGGGTCTGTATGAAAGATGTATTTCTTTACAGTCACCGATGGAACGCATTCTTCCTTGCACCCTTCCGGCATTTAAGATAGGATGAGCACACCTCTCTACCTCTGTTATACTTATAGAAGAGACTTTTTGACTCCTGTAACATTTAATTTTTTTACTGCCTGTGGAGATTATCAGTTCATCAGCCACAGCCAGAAGCAACATAAGGGTTAATCTTTAAATGTTATATGATCTCAAAGCAATGTGAGAAATATTAATAGCATGGTCCCTACACAGAAATATGGGAATCTTATTTCCCTGAAACACAAAGTGTCTGACTGTGCTGAGTGGAGAAAGATGAGGAAATTCTGTGGGAATTACTTGAGTAATACACACAAAGCCTCTCTTGTCAGGGAAGCCACAGAAAGGACAGAAAGTAAAGCTTCAGAAACCCTGTGCATCAAAAGGCTCAATGGAAGAAGGAAAATCCATAGAGGAGTAGCTGTCCTGCAGCAGTAACTGAGTCAGAGCACTGGATCCTGTGTCTAGTAGCAGCATGGCCATGGGGAGCCAATTGCAGTGAGTCACCATGTAGCATCTCTGTAACAGAGATAACATCACCAAATGGCCATCTCTCCAAGAGGAATCCACTGGATCCCCTGGGCTGGAGATGGGTAGCACACTTAGGGCTTAGATGGCTGCAGCATTCTTCTGCACCCATCCACAGTCCCCTCAACAGCCTGACCTGAAGGTACAGAAGCAAGATAACACTTCTTGCATCACTCCTGGAGAAGGAATGACATCTGTGCCCAACTCTCCTTCTGTACAGGGTATATTATCATGGATGCGTTGAAGGAGGGGTAGGCTGGTAAAGTATTGCAGCAGGTAAAATGACGGCACTAAAATTTTTGTTCCATTTTGGGTTGAAGATTATTTATAATCTGCCAAAAACAAAATCAGAACATCTCAAAACTGTAGACATACAGGTGCTAGGTACTGAACTTAAAGTTGTTAAAGTTGTGTACAATTTACCAATCTACCACAAGAAGAATGAGCAAGCAGTTGTCATGTTGAATTAGAAAAGATTCTATTAAACCCTTTTCAAGTTTAAGTTTTACTTTTTTGGCTGTTGCCAGTAATAAACTGAATTTTGCTCCACCACATCAAACTTCTGCAAGGATGTGGGAATCTAATCCAGTTACTTCAAGGCCAAAAAATCCCATTTTATTAACAACATATATTTACAATTGCCAACAGTTTTCCTTTTCTTAGCTGACATTTTTGTCTAGTTTCTTAAATAAGCATGATTGTCCTTTGACAGCATACTCTGGAGCATTAATGGACATGACCATTGCACTGCTTTCCATTTTTGTGGGTTTTGCCAAATTATTACTTCTGGTTTTGACCGGGATATGGTTAATTTTCTTCACAGTAGCTAGTATGGGGCTATGTTTTGGATTTGTGCTGGAAACAGGGCTGATAACCCACGGATGTTTTTGTTACTGCTGAAAAGGGCTTACAGAGAGTCATAACCTTTTCTGCTTCTTGCCCCACCCCACCAGCAAGGAGGCTAGGGGTGCACAAGGAGTTGGGAAGGGACACAGCTGGGACAGCTGACCCCCGCTGACCCAAGGGCTATTCCACACCGTAGGACATCATGCTCAGCGTGTAAACCTGGGGGAAGAAGGAGGAAGGGGGGCATGTTCAAAGTGATGGTGTTTTGTTTTCCCAAGTAACCATTACGTGTGATGGAGCCCTGCTTTCCTGGAGATGGCCGAACACCTGCCTGCCCATGGGAAGCAGTGAGTGAATTCCTTGTTTTGCTTTGCTTGCATGTGTGGCTTTTGCTTTCCCAATTAAACTGTCTTTATCTCAACCCACAAGTTTTCTCACTTTTCCTCTTCTGATTCTCTCCCCCATCCCACTGATGGGGAGTGGGTGAGTGGCTGTGTGGGGCTTAGTTGCTGGCTGGGGTTAAACTACGACAACTTCAAACCAACAAATTAAAACTTGCATTAAAAATTATGGCAGCTGTGGCTTGTGCTCTTCTCGAGATTACTCATCTACCATAAAAACTTCAAGAGCAATATAGTTTTCACAATGCCTGCTAGCCTGGGAAAGCACTCCTTGTTATTGTTTCCCCCTTCTGGTAGGTTGAACGTTCCAACTGTGAAGAGATTGCTTTTAATCCAAAACACTAAATGACAGTCTGCATCATTTCTGTTACTGACCTACAGCATACTTTCCCAATTATGAAGCCAGGTATGTCCCATTTTCTGCACATTTCTGATTAAAACAAGGTTTGAATAACATTAGAGCATAACTGGGACAATGACCAATAGATCAATAGATCCATGCCAGTCTGGCTTATCAGCCAGTTTGTGGAACAAAAAAGTGATAGTAATTCACTCCTTTCTTTCTCTTAAATAGCATTAATTAAAACTAACACCCAGATGTTGTGTAAGACTGACATCAGCTAAGATTTTGTAAGTGACACTGGCTGCCTACTGCAAACCTCAAAATTTTGGCAGAAGCAGGAAAAGGAAGTAGGATCTGCCTGGAATCTGCAGCACTAAGAAGGGAGCAAATGTAGTGACTGTGACCAAGGCATCAACTGTAACATTTGTGCCAGAGACAACACCCTTCTACTTCTGCCTCTTCCCCCTGTAATAAAGCTGTGGATATTTCCAACTCCACCTCCTCTTTTAAAAAATCACTCTACATAGATTTGGTCTCAAATCAAAATCTAATCTGGAAAATAATGAAAGGGTTATATAATGGTCTCATTTTCCTAAGGTTAATGTCTTCCAGGGATGTGTGATCTAAAATGTGTTTATGAAACTTGTCATATTTCCAAGAACATATATATATAATGTTTAGAGGGGGTGGATTCCCCAGGCTTTCATTTAGCATGATTTTTCCAGACCAGAAAGGAATGTTTCAATTTTCCTAAGCACAACCTTGCCTGCCATGTGCTTGCTAAAAAACAGTTAGGAAAAATGGAAGAAGAGCAGTAGTCCCCTGATCTTTCATACCTTCACATAGTCCAGATTACAATTATCTGTTGGCACACAGATATGCATCATCTGGTTTTACCTTCAAAACTCTGGAGGGGGACTTTTCTTTGTTACCAAAACCTTTGAGGAAAGAGGGTTCTGGCTGTCATTAGCATTAGCCTTAAACTAGCTAATTTGTCAACAAAGAATGCATATGTGCAATGTGGCATATAGGTAAGTGCTAAAGATGTCAGTCTGGCAGTCTCACAAATATACTGCATCGGTGCAGTCCTGACCTACTTCATTACCTATCTAATCCTTTCCAATTAAGGAAAGAAGAAAGCAAAATCGCTAAACCAAGCTCTTCACAAGTTTTCCTAAAATATCATCCTTCTTTTCAAAGAGATCAGAAGTGCACGCTCAGCATAAAGAGTTCTTTGCATGCTGCCTCCTGAAACCTACATGTAATGGTCATATTTCATTTTAAAACCGTAATTTGCAACTGAAAGGAATATGAAAGGTCAATAAGTCTTCTCAGAGATATTTTAGGATTCAGTCATTACCTCAGAAATGAGCTTCCTGACCAAACATCCAAGATAATACTTATATTACAGGGAAAACACTAAATTACATTAGAGAAAAAAATTATTTGGAATAATAATGAAGGTTTCTGGCTCTGCTTTCACACTGCTTTTAGAGCAGTAGGGTTTTCCTGATGACCTCAGTCAAGTTCCTCAAGGACTATGGGGTGTACATATGAGAAGTGTCACACTCCAGGTGACTGAGATGTCCTTTACCCATCTCAAGTGCAGCTGAGACGGGCCCAAATCCACCTGACCTCCCTTTTGGCACCAATGTGAGCAGGGCTGTGCACGTGCTTTCTTTGTAGTCAGTGGAAACTGCCAAATATGTCCAGTCTGTCCAGCTAAAATTCTGGAAGTAGCTGTCCTGACTGACTCTAGAGTCAAGATAAATGGGATGAATGCAAGTGCAAGGCTAGCAAATGTCCTGGCTGGGTAGAGGATGGATTTCTTTCCTAAAGAAGCATTTGAAGTTCTTACACTTTTTGGTAGTTTAATATGCAGGATGTAAAGGTGCCTTCAGGTGGTGGGACTGAATATACATTGCTGGAATCTGAATCATCTGTTATGTCTGAAGCACCAGCTTCATGTCCTGTCAGCCACCAGGAGGCATTTCATCTTGAACATAGCCAGGGCTTGCAAATGTCTTACACTAACTTGACATACATCAGAAAACCTGAATTGTGTCAAGGTGATTTCATTTGCAGACTAAAACCATCCTAGTGGGTTACCAGCTTTTGTTCATGGAAGTTACAGAAAACGTCTTGATCCTCAATGTTCAGATGCTGAGCTTCTGAAGAGGTTCAACCTGAGGCCATACCCAAATCTCCATTCCTAGCTATTACAGCAAGACAAAGAAACGCATAGCCCAGAAGTACATCTGACTATCCTAAACTTAGTGTATATTGAGCAGTTTCCTTAATATCATGCCAAGTCTTGTCTCCTGGCAGGCTTTCCCAAGGAAAATTTTATATTGACTTACATTTGATACTAGCCATATAAACATTTTTCTTGACAAGAGAGAGCATTTTAGCATGTCTGGAAATTCTCTTTGGAATCATGGAAAAATTGGCTTCCCCGTCCATCGCTGCCCTGCACATGAATTAGTAATGCTAATAATCAACTCCTTCAATCATTTTTTTTCTGTGAGAAAAGCATATTCAAAGGTGTGGAAAGGAACATTCCAAAGAGAGGAAAGAATGCAATATTTTACGGGATAATTAGTGTTTTATCAGTCTCTCTGTGTAACCTCATCCCTGTAAGTAGTTAGTTAGGAAGTTAGCCCGGTATGGAAATGTTACTACACCATGAAACAAGAATGTGGCAGAGAAATGAGAATACTCCCTCACACTTCGTTTGTATATTGTTCTTCTACCCAAAATTTAACATTTCTTGAGTCAAATATGTGTTGCACCTCAGAAACGACCAGAGCGAGGGAAAGAGACCTGGCACTCAGGGGGAAATTCTTTATTTGGAGAAATAAAGCTGATGTTCCTTCTTTTTGTATTGGATGATCCCTTTGTCCTTATCCCTCTGAAGATATATATATACATACATAAATAAATACACATAATGCATAATAAATGTATGCAATATGTATATTATTTGCTGCTGTAAGCAGGGAAAACTCACAGCACAGGTTTGCTCAAATTTTATATTTTCTTCACTGAGGGTTACTGAAGAGGTAGTTTATATACTGGAACAGCAGAAACAGAAAAGCATCAGTTCACAGCATATTATGTTTATACTCTACAGAACATCTTTTTATCCCTTGGGGGTTTTTTTCCAGATACTTTACTTCACAAGGCTTAGCCTGTGCCTGTGCTTGGTGAGGGGGGCTGGCATCTGGGGAGGCTGCTCTTGCAGCTGATGTTACCTGGTCTGCTTGTGCACGGAGCCCCCTGAGCCCTGACTGCTCCACTGCCGACAGCCTGCTGCTGGGCTCACCATCACCCCCTCGGCAGAGGTGCTGATCCAGGTATGCAGATTTGCCATGAAATGGCTAAAGTAATTGTTTTCATGATCTGTATCATAAAGACCAGGGCAGGGTGTGGTTTTAAAGGCATTTGGCTTTCCTTTACTGCACTACAGTTTATTTGGCTGCTGCTTATCAAGTTATTTGTAAAGTTATTCGTTGCCTCCATGCAGGAATAAATACTTTGCAGATCTTTTATGTTTACACGAAAGAAAAATGTTTTATCTTAAGGAAGGTCTGGTTTACAACGTCTGGCAAGCAGGAACAGAGCACGTCCAAAAAAGGTCAGCTGTACTTGGGGAATGTCATCTGTTTAACTTAAATACTCATACCACACTTATCTTCACTCTAAGTTGAATTATTGTATACAAAGTAAGTTTTCCCCCTCTAAACTCCATGGGTTTTGGAGTTCTCGCTTTCTGCAAACATGCACACATGTACTTGCATGGGCTCCCAAATACCATCAGCTGCTAATCAGTCTCGTGAGGGACTGAAACAGCCTGCAGATGCACAATTCAAACTATTTCAGCTGAGGGAATTAATTTACCCTCCTGCTTTATGTCCAAGTAAAAATCCCGTAAGCTGACATATTTTCATATATCTGTCTTAAAAACTGTTTCATCAAAACTGGTTAGGATTTCAAGGCTGTTTTCTGCTCACAAATTGTTTAAACAAACCCCCACGCTGCCAGTGGAAAATACACAAGTACAAAAGGAGAACTCCAAATAAAAAAGCTGGAAGCAAAGACTTATTGCTTGTGACAAATAACTTCCAGGCAGCACAGAGCTAACAGTTAAAATGTTATTCCAAGAGTTAAAAGAAATAGTTTAAAAACTCTCTGGTGTCTGTAATAGGAAAACAAGTAAGAACAAGAACAAATGCAGCTAAGACAGAGAGCACTGTACAGTCCTTTTAACCACAGAAGAAAGCAAAGCGAAGAGAAGCCTTTGGGATGGTAATGCAAACTCCTGCAGCTTTCTGCTTCAGCATTAAATATCTGACTGTGCTGAATTAGTGAAGGAAAAGTGTTCTGGTGAGATTTGTGAATACACATTTCTTACAAGCGACTAAAATAATTGGTGAAAATAAAAATAAAATAAAAACATTAAATCATAAGAAGCTTGAATTACTCACCTTCTTGTTGTGCCAAAATAACTGAGGGTTGAAACACGGCAAGAATGAGCAAAGTTACTTTTTGCACAAAGCTCATCATGTCTAAATATTAGACATGAGACTCTCTGTGCAAAAATAAAAATGGGGGGGGGAGAAAAATCTATTCAAAATAGCAACATCGGTTGTTCCCTGCCCTTCCAGCACCGGGCCATGTACAGAACTCAGCCACAAGCATTCCCCAGCTTTGGCCTTAAATAGGAAAAAATTTGGCTTACTTTACTCTTCCACCCCCTTTACTGAAACATGAGAAGACGACCCATCCCCTAACAGTAAATGAATGATTAATATTTCTCTTGGCTTTACAGAAGAATAAAGTCAACTAAACATCTGGAACTTTTGTGTGCCTACGAAATGCACACTAAGACTGTATATGAACAGTTAGTGTGCACCGTATGTGAGATATATGCATGTGAAAAAAAGAAGTCCTGTGGTAAAGCATTTTTTTAATGTTAATTAGTAGTCAATGGGTAAAGCCCAAAGAGGATTTTTAATTCTTAGTGCTCCCTAACAAAGATAAAAGGCAAGTACCTGATGTGGCCGCACAAGCTGAGAGAATCCCAGAAGTGGAGGAGCAAACCTGGGTATTTCTGCTGCTGAGCCATCAGAGTTAATGAAAGGGCAGCCTGAAAATTGAAACACTTCTGTGCCAGTGCTTTTCTCACCATCTCTGCCTCACACCACAATTTTATGTGATCTGTGGAGAAAGCCAACATAAAAAAAAAAAAATATGAAGAAAACAAGATCCCAGATCAGAAGCACCAATGTCCCATACTTAAACTTTTCAAACAATGCAGTTTGATGCTGTCATTGTAACATTTGAAAGGAATGCAGAACAAGTACTACCTTTTCCTTTACTGTTTCCTCCTCAAACAGAAAGGTATAGTGGACCAAAAAAAAAAAAATCCCTTTTAAGCCTAGTTCTTTATTCTGTGCAAAACTTTACTGAGAATAGGATCAGAACACACAAACATATTTTCCAAATACAATAGCTTAAGTTGGTTTTTTTATGGATGTAATTTTGCTGGAATGTAGCTTAAGTACAAGTTTGGGAGACTCCAAAGTGAATGCAGAAAGCTGTCACTGTTCATCTCTGTTAAAACAGTGACCAAACTAATTGCTACTCTCAGTCAATTAATTTGGTCCAGGTCATTAACTGCAGGAGTGCTCATTCATTTGTTCTTAAGTGTTGCTGAGATTACAGTGACCCAGGGAACTATGCCTCCTATCAATAATTCATTAATGTCATGAGCTGTCATCCCAGAAAAGGGACCCATCTCTCTGTATGCATAACAAAATAAAAGCAGCTTGAGGTTACCTTTTAATCTGCTAGGTATTGGGTCTCATTTCAAAACCAATTTATCTGAAATACATTTGCACTTAAACTGGAAGGTCCTCTTCTGCTGGGGTCACCTGAGGTGGAAGAGGTTGAAGCAAGTATGAAGAGATCTTAAATAATTTGATGCCACTTTCAACATACCTTGAGGGTGTCTTCTGTGTCCTTTACACTCATAAGGTACAAATGCCTTGATACATTACAAAGGAATTACACACCATTTTTTTGCATGAATTAAATACGCCCCAGTTTTCCATGTTGTCTGTGCCGGGGTGGCTTCGGGTTCTCATATCCACTATCATATGACTTCACAGGTTATGTTATTTGGTTTATAAACTTCAAGTAGCTGCAATCAACAGATAACCACCTCCTGTTGAGCTATCCTAGAATGTAAGACAAAATGCTTCAAATTTTTAGGCACAGACCTATAAGGTTTTCTTCTCTTTTGGAGCTATGCTCAGCACATAAATTAGAACCACAATACCTAATAATACCTGGATTGATTTGTTTTGCTCTTTTAAATAGAAACATACAAACAGACCAAACACTGGATCCAAACCATTCTCAGCTATAGAATGAGAATTAAACTAAATTAACTGTTTCTCAAAATAGCATTTTACTGCCACACTGTTTTCTATACTAATGCCTACATGTTCATCACAGTAATTGTTTAATGAAACTTACATGGTAAGCGTTCACATTTAAATGGCCAAGTCAAAAATAAGAGAAATTTGATCACGGTTTTTGACTTAAAGCCACTTTCATATTGAATTCTACAAATTTTTTTTCAGCCCATTTGATCAAAATAAACATTTCTCTATATTTCTTGTTTATCCTTTCAAAAAAAGAGAACACCCTTGGTGACTCCTTTATTTTCTCTAACGCTTCTCTTCAATTTTTACAGAATAACACTTGATTGTTCAAATAAAATTTAAATTCTAAGAATAGTTCTGGATTGTTCACCTTGGATACTAAACTAGACTCTAACTAGATTATGAACCCAGATTTATCCATGACACCTATTATTTCCCATAGGCATTGGAGTATCAATCTGTCTGCTTGAATTTGTACAGAAACAAATCTTGAGATTTCTGTATAGAAACATAACTGATATCACTTAATGATTACATCCCATAAAAATTGAAATAACCTATGGACCTTATCTTCCGTGGGTTCTGCAGTATAGTTGCCATCGTTCAACAAATAACGAATGGCAATGCTCAGCTACACTAGAATTTCTCATTAGTGTTACCTTCACATAATTGTGGTTGTAGAGGCAATTGCCATTTACGGCCACGAGTTAATTCCTTTTGACTGGCAATTCACCATTTTGTTTTGTTTTAATTACCTTGCCTGAGCAGACTGTGGCACAACTACTTTCCTTGAACATCCGTGGACACTTTATGATCAAAGGCTTCCTTTTCACATCCTCTGCACAGAAACAGGCCCCTAGAAACCCAGCTGTCCTGATTCTTGAGTCTTGCAGGCAGTTTTGGAGTATTTAGTAAGTAGCTCTTGGTTAACATGCACCTTCCCAGGGATGTAATGTCTGGACTAAACTGGAAAAAGAAACTCACATGAGAATTGGAGCATTTTTTGCATGGGGGGACCCAGAATAAGTACTTATAGAAGTTATTGAATGTATTTCTAATTTGCTGCAGATACCATGAAAGATGCATAGACCAAACCATTGACCAACCTCTAAATCGGGTGGCTGGAGTATTCATGCTGCTCCTGCAATTTGGGATTCCTTGTGCATGTTTGAGTCTTGTGGTTAGTGGCATTCTGCCTCAGAAAGGCAAATGAGAGACACACTCTTACATATTTATCAAGTGACCTTAGGTCCATCTCCCCAAAAGGTCAGTCATTAAGCAAATGATCTAAGTGTTACTTTAAAAGTTCCCGAATTTCTGACCTGTAGAACAGGCTGGCAGCTATCTCTTGTTTCCAACTGAGTTTAATCTGAACTGAGAATCTTCAGGTTTTGTTGTTGTAATTACCCTTATGTCAGGAACAAGATATTTATTTTCTGTTCTGTGTGGATTTTAATGCTAGTAAAGAATCTTGGAATTAGAAAAGGAATGTATAATTTCTCAGAAATAAAACACTGCAAATAGTGACCAAGGCGAGGGGGGGTGTGTGGGGTGTAGGGAAAAAAAAAAGGCTGCATGTAAGTAAGTGTAAAGAAACCTTTTTTTTGCCCAAACAGTACTTAGTGAGCCAACAAATGTTGCTAAGATGCATCTATGATGTTTTCTCTTAAAGCCCACTTTTTAAAAACATCAACCTACAAGAAAAGCTGAATCTAGAGCCAGTAAACAAAAAAAAAACCCCATGCACTTCTTCAACCATTCCTGTTCATGAGCTACAAGTAATGCAAATCATGACTGATGTCTTAACAGACAATTACAGGACTTAAGGTGGCCAAATCAATGAAATTGTTTCACTCTCCCATCTTTCAATTTTCACTGAAATTATTTCCTAAGACAATGGGAAATCAGCCTTTGAGACACAGCCTCTTGTTCACAGGCACTCTGTTTTCAGCTTTGGTGGTTTTCACAAGTGAAAATTCTGTTTTTTGCAAAGGTCCTGTGCAGATTAAATAAAATCCTTCATCTGAGTCATGTTGGGAACTAATAGTGTTACAGCACAGCTGTGAAGGCTCTTAAGGCAGAGCCAACATTATGACTGCATACGGGTGAAGCAGACAGCACCCACAGCATTTTCTCTTCACAGCAGGAGGGACACAGGCCAAACTAGCCTAATGACCTCTGGGTGTACCGAATGCTGAGGAATTCAAAAGCTATGGCCAGGGCGTGGTTTTTCTGTACTGGACACGTACCTACTCTTGTCGCCAATGATGGAATCTGTTAATTTAGAACATTGGCCCAATGCCTTTGTGAGGATGCTCCTCCTTTTCACTGAGGTGTCAAAATTATTTTGCAAGGGATCCTTTCGTCTTGTCTCTAATTCAGATTTCCACTGCACAACTGAAAAAAACTCAGACTATAACTTTTTAAAGAAACACCACAGTCCTATTGGCCTAAGGAAGTAGTTAATGAAATGGCTACAAGACTTTGTGGCAGAAGAATGTCTTGTAATGACTTTTGTGCTCTACAAGTTGTGGCTGTTGGACATCAAAACCCCATAAAATGGCAGAAAATATTAATAAATTTAAGAATAAAATTGACTGTGCATTTGTGTCTATGATTAATTTTACACAATCACAAAAAATCATGTTTTGCTGTATATCTGAGTAGCAAAAACCTGTTAAATCCGTCAGAAGAGTAGTCCCAGAATGAATGATCATAAAAAGTAGGTTATCCTTTCTACCGTGGGGTCTATGTAGAAAGATCATGAAAATCAAATAGTCACTCTGTTGGCTTGGCTCAGGGACCTATTGTTGTCTCTGTTGTCTCTGCTCAAATCACTGTTGCTCCAGACAGCACATGTAGTTCCCAGAAGGGCTCAAGTGTACTATACTTCAGCTAGTGGCTCATATGGGACCTCAGTATAGAAAGGTTCCAGGTTTTAGGCTTGAGCACTAGCAATCCAGCACATTTTATGAATGCTTTTTTTAAAAAATAAAAAATAACAATAACTGTAAGATACAGCCAAGATTTTTTAAAAAATATTGTTTCACATTTTTCTGTTTGCTGATTTATTGTTTTTCTAATGAAGGAATAAATATTCTTGTTTGAATTTACTAAGGAATAACAAAAGGCCATCCGTACTCATATGACTCATCCTTTAGAAAAAACAGAAAACAGAACAACACAGGATTAAATGTTTTAACTCTTGATCCGTTCAGTATTAACATGATTAGAAGCTAAAGAAATTACCTAGGCAAACCAACTGAATTTTTGAAACAACCCTATTCTAAATTAAAGCCACTGGAGATGTGCAAGTAGGTCAGAGAGCACGGCAATATGAGAGTCTTCCACTAAAGATGAAATCCCAATCTGAAAAAATAATAATGAAATAGCAGCCTTCGGAGTAGTGTCAGACCAGTTTTCCCTGGCTGACGGTATGAGGCAGGTATGACATTCTCTTCTGGACTGTAAGTGCTCCATGTGTCCCAAAAAGCACACTGGTTTCCTAGAACGGAGAAACAATGTCCAGCTGCTTTTCTGGAAGGAGAAGTGTACCACGCTGCACACGATGGTGGGTGGGTGGCCTGGGAGGCTGACTGCAAGGATTCTCTCTGGCATCTATTATATGGGATTTCTTCTGAGCCGTGACCTCTTGTCACATTCTTTTCTCTGCTGTTAACTTTAGTACATGGTCACAGAGCCCATCATACATCTGCTGTTGGAAAGTGGCAGCACTTATGAATTAATCTGTCCAATGTCATGCTTAGAAGTAGTACTGGAGACCTTAGTTTAGCTATATGGGTTGATCTGTTCTGCTTTTTAAAGGCAGCTTTAAAAGTCGTGGTGAATGGAGCTAAATCCAGTTGGCGGCCGGTCACAAACGGTGTCCCCCAGGGCTCAGTTCTAGGGCCAGTCTTGTTTAATATCTTTATCAATGACCTGGATGAGGGGATTGAGTGAGCCCTCAGTAAATTTGCAGAGGACACCAAACTGGGTGGTAGTGTTGATCTGCTGGAGGGGAGGAGGGCTCTGCAGAGGGACCTGGACAGGCTGGATTGATGGGCCGAGGCCAATTGTATGAGGTTCAACAAGGCCAAGTGCCGGGCCCCACTTTGGTCACAACAACCCCATGCAGCCCTACAGGCTTGGAGAAGCTGGAAGTGGCTGGAAAGCTGCCTGGTGGAAAAAGACCTGGGGGTACTGATTGACAGCCGGCTGAATATGAGCCAGCAGTGTGCCCAGGTGGCCAAGAAGGCCAATGGCATCCTGGCTTGTATCAGAAATAGCATGACCAGCAGGAGCAGGGAAGTGATCGTCCCACTATACTCGGTGCTGGTGAGGCCACACCTTGAATACTGTGTTCAGTTTTGGGCCCCTCACTACAAGAAAGATGTTGCATTGCTGGAACAGGTCCAGAGGAGAGCAACCAAGCTGGTGAGGGGTCTGGAGCACAAGTTATATGAGGAGCGGCTGAGGGAACTGGGGTTGTTTATCTGGAGAAGAGGAGGCTGAGGGGAGACCTTATGGCCCTCTACAACTCCCTGAAAGGAGGCTGTAGTGAGGTGGGGGTCAGCCTCTTCTCTCTGGTAACAGATGATAGGATGAGGGGGAATGGTTTGAAGCTGCACCAGGGCAGGTTTAGGCTAGACATTAGGAAAAACTTCTTCACCGAAAGGGTTGTCAGGCTCTGGAATGGGCTGCCCAGGGAGGTGGTAGAGTCCTCATCCCTGGAGGTATTTAAAAGAAGGATAGATGAGGTGCTTAGGGGCATGGTTTAGTGGTGGGATGGCAGGGTTAGGTTAAAGGTTGGACTTGATGATCTTAAAGGTCTTTTCCAACCTAAACGATTCTATGATTCTAAGTACATTTGTTTCAAGATGAATCCTGTCCTAAGAACATTAAATCACCACCTGGTATTTGAGACCCTCAAAGTCTGTACTAATAATATCAGACAAAATGACAGATGAAGAAGATATTAAAAAAAATTATAAATAGGTATGTAGTTATACTACAGGTCTGAACCCATTTTATGGCTAAGCTCTATACAGGCTTGCAGGTTTTGTTTTAATATTACAGAACAGAAAACCCTAGTTCAAACACATCAACTGTATGTTGGGCTATGATAGGCAAGTCTGGGAAAGTCTTGTTAGATACTCTGAGTAAAAAGATACCACAAAACTACCCCAAAGTAGTAACAACAAAGTTGTGGTGGACTCTGGTGACCAAGTTAAATAGTTAGGAAGAATCATATGGAAAACAGAATGAAAATACTACGCATTCATTCTTTTTCATCCCTGAAAACTCTGTGGCATGAAGAGTGGTAATAATATAATTATTTTTATATTTTTACTTGAAACACTTATGCTAATGAATTGGATTTAAACTATTCTGTAAAACAAAAATGTTATGCCTCATTTGAGATCTATTTACTCTTTGTTTCCTAAAGACAAGAAATGTTTTCTATCCCCTTTCCTAAGAATTGTGTCTCATGGAAAAGTGGAAATAAATATAATAGAATATATATATTTTTTTAATTGGAACAATATAACAACTTTTTTTTAATAAACAGCTTTGAGGTGTGAAATCTTACTCCTTAATATAAGAATGTATTCTTCTCAGCAGATAATTTTCTACATAGATGGAAAATTCAGAACTCTTCATCCTCAAAGGGATATTCCACCAAACTCTTGCTAGAGATCAGTCAAGCTACAGGACCCACTCTATCAAAGAAATATTGCATGCAAAATTAAATTAAAAGAAGCAGCAGTGGAAAGAATCTCTCAGTGAATGCTGCTATATCTGATTAGTATTTATTTAAGATTAGAGATCTGGTCTGGGTCATTCTTTCCTGCTGGTAGCCATACGTTGTTTACTGCAGCGGCAAGGTTCAGCCAGTTCAGTAGACGTTGTAGGAGAGAAGGAGGGTCTTGACTGCAAAGAGATCCCCCAGTGGGAACCGAGGAGTGTTCAAATCCCCCCTCTCCTGGGCAGTTCTGCATCTCATTGGCATGGAAATAGTGCCAGTCCCCAGCCACCCACCCCGCATCTCCCCCACTGGCTTCTGCTTGTTCCCAAGGCCAGCAGAACACACAGCTGTCGGGAATTTATGAAACGAGCAGACATGTACACAGGACTGAAAATCTGACCTGCTGTTATGGAAATCTTGAGTCCTTTGCACAACAGAGAATTAAGCCTGTTTCCATTCCCAGAGTTTCTGGTGCTGTTTTTGATTTAGAAATTGCACTTCCTAATTTATAAAGGTCAGGAGGTCAGTGTTGTTATTGTACTATCTTTCCCATAAGCTGCCTTACTGTGCTTCTTTATGTTTTGCCATTGTGGACAAAACCACTGCATACTGTCATTTTTCCAGCTCCCAAGATACCACCTATGACCATTTTAACTACTCAGAAAGTGGAGGAAAAATTTTCCTTTGGAAGAGTAATGAAATTTCAAAGTGACTAATTGCTTTACATGTACCATCACTAGATGTCTGAGAACTTTACCATCTTTGCGTTATGCAAATGTGAAACTACAACAGAAAGAGAGAATATTTTCTAAAAATACAAAATAAAGATATGAGTAGAATTCTGATCCTGTTCCAGTGCCATATTTAATGAATTACAGTTTATGGAGGTTGTCATGTACCTCAAATTTGGTCCTCACTAGCCAAATGACTCTCACCATTAATCCTCAGAAACATAACCAGCATTCCCGTCAACTCTTGATACCTTTGGAACCAGAGTTGTGCCACCAGCGTGTGAAACCGTAAATCCTTTTGAAGCTTTATGCTGCTGATTCTTTAGTCCTCTACCAACATCCAGATAGTACAGATCACCAGATTCAGACCTTCTACACTTTTGGCTGCACTTCTGAAGAAAAAGAAAAAAAAAAAGACATTTCTTAAATACAGGCACAGTGTTGAACAAATTTCTGAGGATGCATTTAATTAACATTCTTATAATGGTTATCGTCTTTAAAAGTTTGCGTGAGTACAGTCTACAGAGAGCTGTACTGCTGTTGATGTTTATGTTCTGAGCTAAATCAGGCATGGCAATACAAAAGCTATCAACAAACTAACAGTTTTCACTGACCAATAAAAAAAATTTTAATACAAATGGTAACTGATTTTTTTGTCCCATGCCTGTTCTCAGTAAGCAGAGTCCCTTCCATTTTCCTGATTCGAGGTCACTGCCTTTGAGAAACAACAAAAAAGGAAGGCTCTTGCCTGATGCTTTCTACCAGTGCCTGCTCTATTGCTTTTAAGCCTGGGGCAACCTCAAGACAGTTTTATAGAAGCCTTCTGTGTGCACATTAGATGGGTGTGACATAGATTTTGGTGAACAGTATGATACAAAGCAAGCATCCTGTAAGTTATTAATTATGAAAAAATATTGAGAAGTTTATTTACTTTTTCCACCTCACAAAACAGAATAGAAGATCACTCCCTTTTAAACTGCCTTGCAGCTTTCTCTTATACACCCTTCACATGCACAGCCAAGCAGCAAGCTGCCGGGCTCTGAGACCTGGGGGCTGGAAAGTGAAAGACCTGTTGAGGGCGGCTGCATGGGGGCAGGAATGCACAACAGCACCTTGAAACGTTAGCAGAAAAAGAAGCAGCAAATTTGCCACATGTTGCAACAGGTTGTCGCATGATATAGCATTATTGAGAAACCTTTGTACTATCTTATAGTTGTAAAATGGTGAAAAGTGTGTGTGTGTTATGCCTCTATTGCATGTCACTGCTAAAACTTAATGACAAAGAAAGACCACAGAAAGGTTTATGAACTTCTACCGGGACAGATCCTGATGAGTAGTGTGGCCAAGAAGGCCAATGGCATCCTGGCTTGTATCAGGAATAGTGTGGCCAGCAGGAGTAAGGAAGTGACCGTGCCCCTGTACTCGGTACTGGTGAGGGTGCACCTCAAATGTGGTGTACAGTTTTGGGGCCCCTCACAACAAAAAAGACATTGCGTTGCTGGAACATGTCTGGAGGAGAGCCACAAAGCTGGTGAAGTGTCTGGAGCACAAGTCTGACGAGGAGAGGCAGAGGGAACTGGGGCTGTTTAGCCTGGAGAAGAGGAGGCTGAGGGGAGACCTTATCACCCTCTACAACCCCCTGACAGAAGGCTGTAGTGAGGTGGGTGTTGGTCTCTTCTCCCAAGTAACGGGTGATAGGACGAGAGGAAACAGCCTCAAGTTGTACCAGGGGAGGTTTAGGTTGGACATTAGGAAAAATTTCTTTATTGAAAGTGTTGCTAAGCATTGGAATGGGCTGCCCAGAGAAGTGGCCAAGTCCCCATCCCTGGAGGTATTTAAAAGATGGGCAGACAAGGTGCTTAGGGACATGGTTTAGTGCTGGACTTGGCACTGCTAGGTTAACAGTTGGACTTGATGATCTTAAAGGTCTTTTCCAACCTGAACAACTCTATGATTCTATAGCTATCCTCAAAGTTAGAGTTGACCCCGCTTTCTGTGTTAGCAGCTGCCTCCAAGACGGATACCCCCTCCTGCCACCCCAGGCTCCCGGCTGCTGCAAGGGTCATGCACTTTGACAGAACCAACTGTAAGGGCAGAAATCATCAAGAAACATCAAGAAAGTGGAAGTTGCACTGTAAAGTCTAAAAACTGACAGCTGGGTATGTTAACATAAACAAGTTTTGAATGTCAATACCTCCCATTTAAAATAAAATCTCACAAAATATATCATCATAGAGCCTGAGTGTACCTACCCCTCAGTGCAGATAACATTATGATACAAATAAAACACTTGTTACAGCGTTATTTTTGTTTGTGCTGAGGTAGCTACCCAGACCCAAGCGAACTTGGGTAAGAGGGCAAGCTACGTAAAGTGAGAGATGATCTGAACACAATGGTTCTAACCCATCCAAACTGTGCCTTGCCAGGCACGAAAAAGTTGTTTTTTTTTTTTAAAATTACTATCAGTTTCTCTCTCTCTCTCTCTCTCTCTCTCTCTCTCTCTTCCCACACACACACACACATATTGCCCTCTTTCCAACAGTAGGAATCTGTGGCCACCTCTAAAAGATAAGGCTCCCAACAGCATTTGGATGGTGTACGTAGCTGCCATTTTCTCTCACTGCATTTTCTTTTTTGGAGCTTCTGGTCTGGTTCTCACTCTAATTACACATCATTTGATGGACTACCTCTGACATCTGGAGTCAAATTGGACCAGATGAAAAACCCCAATGATGAGGTTTAAGACGAGCTATTCCGACCTGTTCTCCAACCCCCTCACCCCCTATCCCTGGAGAGCTATAAAGCAAACCCACAGTCAGCCAGCAGGGCACAATCTAGGCACTTTGCATCAGCAAGTCACTACTTGGCTGACCCCGCAGGCTCTCAGCTATCCTGAGGAAATCAAGAGCTAGAAGCTGCTCTTTATTTTACCACTTTAGCGTTTCGCAGTCATCACACAATGATTTTTTTTTTAACCGCTTAACATAATAAAAAATTAAGGACATTAAATTGGTGTTTCCCTGTGCACTGTTATTTCACTGCAAGTACACTTGTAGCATGAACAGAGAAGTTTGCCCCAAAGAGATTACAGTATTTCTTCTTTGCCTTTTGCTTTGGCAATAGGTCAAACTCAAATTAACTAAAGTTTCATGTTTTTAGCATTAATTTCAGATGTAAAAAATATCTGGTTTTAAGGACACCTTGTAATTTTTAAGCCTTAATTATTATTTATTATTAATTATTATAAAATGGTCTCCACATGTGCGAGATTGTAAAGTATTGCAAAATGCTCCTCTCACTTGCAATATAGTCACCCATTTCTTTGTAGAATTTTGAATATTTTGAATATTTTCACTAGTGATCTTTACCTTTAGACAGCTTTATTTCCACAAAAGCATGTTTTGTCTGCAATGGCCTTTTTATTCTCCCTTCAAACAGGACTAATGACAATGATTGAAACAATTCCCTGTCAAAATAAATAACTGTAAAAACATACAGAGAGCGCCAGCTATTCAAGGAGTGAACTAGCAAGGTGTGTAGGATGGGTCTTTTTGGAGTCACCAGAAAAAGGCATGCAGGGACTACAAGACTCTTTGATTTTGGTAGGAACCAGACCAGGCAGTTATGCAGGCAAGGGTTGACATTTGAGCCATGGACTCTGTGAATGGAAGAAAACTACAACCTCGGATCATGCTGGGACAGAGCAGAAATGCAGAAGGGCCGAAACCTCAGCCCTGCCATCCCCCCGGAGCCTCTCTGCTCTGCTCGGTGGGAGCAGGCAGGAGGGCTGGAGCAGCTCTGCTGCCGTCTCCTCTCTCCAAACTCATGGTGCAGAGCCAGAAACGCCAGAGCAGCACATTTTCATTAGCACATGACAATCTCCACCCATGGAACTGAGCTGGAGTCAGACATTTTGACAAATTAATAAATGAAATGTATGACATCTGAAATAAATTAATATAAGGACTGACCTATTTGTGCTTCAGAACACACGCTGGAATGAGATAACCCTACAACAAAACCACTTAATGGACCTTTGAGTGCATCCAGAACTCAATCAGGGATGTGCAATTTTTAAGCTTTTAAAAAATTTCTTACTAAAGATCTCAGAAATCAGGTGTGGTTTTTAATTTTATTGATTTTTATAATGATAAAAATATATATTTGAACATCAGACAAATAACATTTTCTTAATGAACAGGACAATATCAGTTATACTTCTCTGCGGTCTTGTGAGCCTATTTTATGTTTTTAGCATATTCTCTTGGACTTGACCTTTTCTCTTGTCTTTGACTCATCTACCTGAACCTAAAATTCCTCATCTGAAAACATTAACTCCCACCCTGTTTGTCCTAATGACACAAACCAAATTTTTAAAAAAATGCAGATTCTTTAAGGTGAACCTGTTGTTTCTGCTTTTAAAACAAATCTTTTCATACATAATATATTTTAAAACAATATGTTATATAATCTATTTTATTATATACTGCCCTTGCTTTTCAAAGGTTTGGTCTGTTTCATGAGATGACTGCCTTGGAAAGCATATTTGGATGACCAAGTTATTTTCACAGTTGTTAGTTATCCATTCCCACATCTCTGTGTGCTTTGGGAAGTACCGGGCTTGGACAGACCGTAGCTATTCAGCTGAGATTTTGAAAAGCAAAAGAACCACCCACAAAATGACCAGCCTGTTACTCCAGACATAGCTGCAGCAGAAGCAGAGAGGTATTGATCTCCCTGCTAACCTTTCACAAATCCACTCACATAGGAAAATTTCTGGCATGTCTAGGAATAAAATGACCTTATAGTGGATCTGTTTTTCTGCACTTGATTTTTCTGAAGGACACATGTTGATTTAAAAGCTGCTTTGAAGTTTCTGGAAAATTTATGGCCAGTCTCTTGATTGAAAAACTGACTGGAGATTTCTTTTACAGGGCATGTAATTTTTGGAACATTTCTTCATGAATTTATCAAGAGCAGAAATAATGTGTGTAAATTCAGGGATTATTCTAACTCACCTGGATAAATTGGTATTTTTGGTGCTGCAGACATATGCATATGTGGTAACACGGAGAAAATTTTGTGCTATGCAACAAGTGGATATAGTTTATCTGAAACCTTAACTTAATACATCGATTGATTAGTTACCGAGTGCCTAACTAAAATCAGGGTGAAAGCAGGTTAGGAATTTGCATCAGGATTGAATGTCTTTGAATTTCCAACTTGGAAAATCCCTCTGATGATCAGAACACACAAAACTGAGCACTAATTATGTATAGGACCATTTGCAAAAGCTGTTGTGTATTTCTCTGGAATGTTTGGATTGCAATTCCTTTATCCCAGCTACATCTGCCTTTTCCATTCTGGCTGAGTTTTACACCTCTGCCTTGTTCACTGTCCTGCACTGTTTTATTTCTGTCTTCAAAGTTCCTATTTTGTATTTTCTATTCAGATAACCCAAGCAAAAATGTAACTGATATTTTTTAAGAAAATATTACTAATGTACCATTTCCTGCAAACTTTTCAATAAAAATATCCCTGGTATTTTCTAATTAGAAAATTTCAGATTATGGTTGACTGAGTTTTCTGAGCCAGTTAAAAAATCCAGGTAACTAGATACCTACACTGCACTTGCAAAATTAGCTTCTGCCTATTCTGACATATATAAAATTATGAGGTTTTTTACTATCCTTAAAAATTCTCTTTTCCTAGAACCACCCATAGTAGTATCTGGACATAAAGTTAGTCATAACTCCTCAGGTTTTTCCCTAATACCATAAACTTCAACTGGCCAAGCATCTTTTTTTCTTACAAAACTTTTCACTGTCTTAGTCTACTGTGTTAATGATCAAATGTCCTTTTAGTACCCTTACCCAGCTCATTAAAAATCACTTTCCAAGCTTTTTTCCTAGCTTCTGTGAAATTAAGCAAAGGAGCAATGTTTAGACACAACTCTTTCTGCATGTCTACAAAAGTTCCCACTAATGCTCCTCTCTGTTGTGGAAGTCTTAATGTCAGAGAAGCGTGAAAGTTTTAAAAATATCATACAAAAGCTCTCACAAAGTTACAAAGTTTCTCTTAAAGCTTTTTTTTTCTTTTTCTGGAAGAAGTGAAAAATATTTTCTTCTTGACCTCTGTATTAAATAATACAAATTTTGTTATTGTACACAACACCTCTTTTACTTTGTGAATTCACATCCACTGAGAGTATCATCAAAGCCCCTGTACAGTCAGCAAAACTATAGACTTCATCAAAGAAAGCAATGCAGAGTTTATAAAGTTCCATGAAAATTGATATATATTGAAAGTTTTCTGTAAATTAAGTTGGGAAGACTTCTGTAGAAAAAAAATTGAATCTTCAGTGTTTTGTTTATTTGAAACTGAGGCTTCAGTGTTTATATCAGTCTGTGTTTACAAGGGGTTTGTGGACATTAGATAGCAATGAGATCTGTAAAAGCCTGGGAAAAATGAACAGTTGACTTCTTAATTCTAGAAAGCACTTAAACTGTCAGTAACTTTCGATATTGTAATGACTACTAAATGTATGTTACAAATAAATTGAGACAAACAAGTTTTAGCTGTTTCAGCTACCCAACAAAATAAATCAGTTCAGAATGAATCACTTCGGGTTTTTTGTGGTTAGTTTTTTGTTGGTTTGTTGTTTTGTTTTTGGTTTTTTTCCCCAGCTATAGGGTATTCTTTTTAAGGCATTCACATCCAGAAGTGCTCCCACCACTTTCCCCAGAGCCTGAAAAAAATGGACTAGAATTTGCAGGTTCATGTCCTACCTCAAATATGAAAATAAGACATTTTTATAACCAATCTATTAGAAGATCAAAGTTCAAAATTACTTTCTTGCCTCAGTGGAATGATTTGAACCAGAGTCTCCTGCTTTCTGGGTAAATGTCCTTCAAGGCAAACAAGGTATTCTGAAGTACTTCTTGGTTCCTGTTGTTGAATCTGTTTCATTTGCTCTCATGCAGAACAAGCAACCAAGTCAGCCTAGAAATTAGCATTAGAAGAGGTTGTGAGCAACTGAATTAAAAATGTAACTGTGTGTGGAAATTTATGCTGAGGCTTTTTTTTTTCCCAAGGTTTTACAATAATTAAAGAGAACTGAAATTTAAGATACAAGATGTTAACAGCACACAGTATGTGTCCACATATTAGGCAACTGTGGATAAACAGCAAAACTTAGAGGAGAGCAATTTCTGAGGTCTTATATCTTAACTGAGTCTTGAAACAAGAAAAAGTTGCTCAGAATCCCCAAAGAACAGCTATTTAGAGAACTAACTTAGAGTTTTTTCCATTTTGGAACAGATCAGCTGCAGTTTGTTTGCAAATGTCTTAAAAGATGCAGGTAAGATGAAAGAGCAGACCCTGGATATCTATGCAGGTATTAATACACCAATACATTTGTGTTTCCTCTACAACTTTGTGAGCATAGCAGCAGAAAGTTTGGACCAGCAGGTGTATATCCAACTAGGAAAAGACATTCATAGAATCATAGAAAAGTTTAGGTCGGAACAGACCTTTAAGATCATCAAGTCCAACCGTTAACCTAGCACTGCCAAGTCCACCACTAAACCATGTCCCTAAGTGCCACATCTACACATCTTTTAAATGCCCCCTGGGATGAAGATACAACCACTTCCCTGGGCAACCCATTCCAATGTTTAGCAACCCTTTCAGTAAAGAAATTTTTCCTAATATCCAATCCAAACCTGCTCTGATGCAACTTGAGGCCGTTTCCTCTCATTCTATCACCTGTTACTTGGGAGAAGAGACTAACACCCACCTTGCTACACCTTCCTTTCAGGGAGCTGTAGAGGGTGAGGAGGTCTCCCCTCAGCCTCCTCTTCTCCAGGCTAAACAGCCCCAGTTCCCTCTGCCTCTCCTCGTCAGACTTGTGCTCCAGACACTTCACCAGTTTTGTGGCTCTCCTCCAGACATGTTCCAGCAACGCAATATCTTTTTTGTAGTGAGGGCCCCAAAACTGTACGCAGCATTTGAAGTGAGGCCTCACCATTGCTAAGTACAGGTGCATGATCATTTCCCTAGTCCTGCTCGCCACAGCAGTTCTTATACAAGCCAGGATGTTATTGGCCTGATTGGCAACATGGACATTCTGCTGGCTCATGTTTGGTCAGCTGGCAGCCAACATCCCCAGGTCCTTTTCCACTGGGCAGGTCTCCAGCCACTCTTCGTGAAGCCTGTAGCACTGCATGGGGTTCTTGTGACCCAAGTGCAGGACCCTGCACTGAGCCTTGTTGAACCTCATACAATTGGCCTTTGGGCCATCAATCCAGCCTGTCCAGATCCCCTTGTAGAGCCTTCCTACCCTCAAGCAGATCACCACCCCTGCCCAACTTGGTGTTGTCTCAAACTTACTGAGGTTGCACTTGATCCCCTTGTCCACATAATTGATAAAGACATTAAACAGAACTGGCTCCAGTACTGAGCCCTGGAGAACACCGCTTGTGACCAGCCCCACTGGCTGGATTTATCTGCATTCACCACAACAATTTTGGGCCCGGCCATCCAAGACATTTTTTTACCCAGCGAAGAGATAGTCTTTAATTATCTAGAAAACTTATGTCCAAAAGGATTTTAAGTAGCAGAGCAAATTAGCATTTTTATGATAGCACTGGGCATCCTTAACCACCTTGCATGTTGCTACACTGATGAAAGGTTTACTGGAGCCTGGTTTCGAGGACCAAATCTCATTAAGATTCCACTGACAGGAACACAGTAATTGGAAATCAGTCAAAATCCAAAAAACATCAGCCCTTGTGCAGGAAAAGATTGCTGAATCAGAATTGAGATAGTGGGGGGGGTGGTCCATAGAGCCTCATCACCACATCACTGCAACTTCTTGAAGACAAGAAAAGCTTTGGTGTGGGGACTACATCAATAAAGGCAAAGGGGGGGGCGGGGGAGCGGGGAGAGAGAGGGAGAGCAAGAGAGCGCGCTAGGTTTGTGCTCCTGAACAGTGGCAATTGTTAATTTTACCCTTTACCTTGTTCTACCACCTAAAGAGTGAAGCATGAAAGTTCTGGTGCAAATGAATTAAATGAACCATTGAAGAATAAGCTTCATTTTTTTTTTTTTTCAGTTTCAACGTAATTTTAAGCCAAAAAAAATGGTTGTGGTCCCAGCCTGAAAGGAGAACATTCAACATCTCCCAGTCTTTATATTGGCTAAAGGTGAACATGACATTCAGAATCTGCAAAGAAGAGGCCTTTCTCCAGAGAAATTTTGTCTAAACTGATAGATCCCACTTTGCTTTGTACATGACACAACATGCTGATAACCAAAGAACTAAAAAACTGCATTGTAGTGCACAATCATGCACTGGCAGATGGGTAAACTAGATGGCCTAATAAACCCTTTCCACTTCTAGTCTCCAAGATTATGTGAGTATACTCAAGAGAGTAGTCTTTTTATTAAAATGTCAACTGAAGGTGAGCTTGTTTGGAAAATTACCAATTTTTGTAAAAGAGAGACATAATTCTCCATGCAGGCTTGTGAGCTGCTGATGCAGCATTTGATAAAATCCAGAGCAGTAGGCAGTGTCTACAGGCAAGCCAAGCTAGAGACCTGTTTTGAGTACAGCATTTAGCAAACCTAATAAATATTTCCCCCTTATATGCCAGGGATAGAACAACCGAGAACAGCATGACAGATCAGCTTTTTCAGTTTTCAGTAATCTGGGTAATATTTTGTAATAGTTCACATAATGCTCTCCTTCACTTTTCTAATTTTTTTAGAAATTTAGACATTTAGCATGCTGTCACATGTGAAGGCCAGTCAAAATAATCCTTTGCTAACGTACTTGCCAAATTCTATTAAAATGTTTCTTTCCGCACCTCTTCTTTGTAGCATACTAACACGATGAAATGAAAAATGTGTCAGAAGTCCTTACAGGGCTTTGTGGACTATTTAGATTTGGAGTGTAAAATAAAATTAAACTATATGGTTACATTTAGCTTAATTGTTTTACTGAAGCTCTTGAGCAACTGTGCTATTCCAGCTGATATCTCCACTCAGGATGGCTGCTGGTTGTGTTTTCATGGCCTGGGTTAGAATCCACTGATTTAATCATTTTGGGAACTCTTACATGGTAGAGATGCAAGTCTGTTTCTTGTATGGTTCATATTTTGCTCCTCAAAAGAAATGTGCCTTCCTGGGAAGCTGGCTAAGGTTTACTTTGAATTATTTTCATTGCAAACAAGTGATGTGGAAATCTTTGTTAAATGATTTTGAAGTTTACTTAGACAAAATTCCTTCAGTGTTTGCATGCCCCCTGATTTCTGAGTAGTCCCAACCACTACCATGTGCTGGTGTGAGCTGGCTGACACTTAAGGAAGGCTCTGCCTGGCCCATATCTCTATGTGAAGTGGAAACATAGCACTTGAGTGAAAGCAATGAAAGTTTGATGGACATGAGCAGGCCACAGAAAGACGTGAACAGTGTTACCATACTCTAAGTGTGATAATCACTTTCAGGTAAACATGGTCTAATTCAGTCAGACTTTGTGCCACAGATGTTTAATTTCTCTGAAGACTTCCTACCCGCTTCTTACCTGGACTGCATGGCTGTTGAAGAAATGCTGCAACAATTTTTGTTCTGAATGTCCAGAGTTTTACTAAAATGGGATCTTTTAAAACTGCTTGTGTCTAATATGATCCACTGATAATACTTCCACTTTCTACTGCCTATGTAGTACTTGAAATGTGAACCGAATGTAATGGTACTCCAAGGTACAACAGTCAGAAGCCTGATCTTTCCTCAAAGACTGGGCAAGAAAGGAGCTACTAATATTAGGATAAGCTAGAGCTCATTCTGTACATGATTTGGCTCAAAAGGAGTGAATAAATTATTAGTCATTACCATTTCCAGTTCCTATTTGCTATTTTTTTTCACAATATTGTAAACCAAAATCTGGTAGCATTTTTCACATGCAAGCTTTATGACATTCCATTACAACATCATATGCTGCTGGCAAGAAAAATAATCTTCACCAGAGACAATGAATGGGTTCCTTTTTTTTTTTTTTTTTTTTTTTTCAGATCCTAACACACAACTGCCTGGCTTTTTTTTTTAGTTTCTGTGCCATCATTGGGCCCCATGGAACAGATTCTGGATTGGAAGATACCTATGTAAAGTCGGTCTTCTCAGATGGGGCCATTCTGCATCTGTGAGCAGCTAAGGATGATGACAATGCATGGTGTGGAAATGTCGTCTATACAGAATGAGGGTAGATTTTCAACATTGAATACCACAAAGGAAGCAGCTGCTGCTGCTGCTTGGTTTGGCAAGAAGCACATTTACTAATTTAAAAGATTTCTAAAAGATGTTGCTTTAGAAATTAAGACTCAAAGTTTCAAAGTAATAGGACTACCATACAAACTCATGTATCCTATAAATATAAACAGTTAAATTATGTCTGCTCTTGATGAATTTAAGGCAACATGATGTGGTCTTAAAGGACTGTAGTTCTTAGACCACATGTTTTCTTAGGGGATGTGAGATGCTACCTAAGGGAAAACGTATTTCCTGATGGCGTGGGTAGCACTGGATTTTATACTAAACCTTTTGTAAAACTCTGTGTACTAGAAGCCAGTAAAAACCATACAACTCTTAGCTTTGCTAGATAGTATTGCTCCTTGTACTGGTGTTGCTTTCTTTGTTAGAGAATAATTCTGCACAAGGACAGTCAAGGAATATGATTTTAGCAAATGTATGTTTTACACCAGAGACCATCTCAGTATTTATGATTGCTTAGGTTGCAAGAGTAGTTTATAAAACACACACAGGTATTCACTGTGTAACTTCATATTCACACTTCATAGTCCAGGAGTTAGGAATTAAAAGTAAATAAACATTTTTACACGTTATTATATGGGTACTTATGTAGCCAAATCTCCACAATGGGGTAAAAAGACATGAACTAACCCAATGGGTGATATCGCAAAGCATTAAACTGAGTATCAATATAACAGAAAATGAGACACCCTGTCTCAATTCTGATGCTTGACTCCATGGAGCATTACAGTACATGTGGGTAGGTTGGGAGTAGATTTAAACAACTCTAAACCAGAGGAGATGGTCAGATAATGTCAGTGGGAGATGAGAATATGTAACCATCAGGAAATGTCAGCCTATGCAAAACCCATTCCCTTAAACAGCTCTTTGTTGTTAACTCATTGTTAACCAGTCATAAGGCTTATGTCAGTCTATCAAAAGAAATGGTCTAATTTTAAAACACAGACATGGCATAAACAACAAAAATAGCCAATTCAGTGTCTTCTCAGGCAGATTAGATAAAAGGTTTAAAGCAAAATGCACTGATCAATTAATTGGTAAGGAAACAGAATAAGACTCTTCACTAACTCAGAAAAAAAAGGGTCTGAGATCTACGAGTGGTTGACTACTAGCTTAACTACTATTTGGAGCAGGATTACTCTACTGTGAAAATTGCAGGGGCTTAATGCTTCCATATTCTCAACTGCACATTGTTTAACCAAAGACTTGGTTAGAAACAAAGAAAACAAATAAAGCAAATCATCATTAGCCCTTTAGTCTTGTACAGAATGAAGAAGAGTATGAAACGGGTCTATTCATTAAATTAAAGGAACAGGCTGAAACTCTTCTCTGAATTACAGCCTTTGGAATGAATTAAAATAACATACTGTGCATATTTATGTGGTCTGTCTCTCGCTCGCTCTGTCTCCGTAGCAAATTTCATCTGCTGTTGGCTTCTATGAAGGCAAATTACTTCTTCATGTCCTAAACTGATGACATAAAGTCATTATTAAAAATGAGTCTCTAAGAGAAAGAGCTTCAATTTTATTCTGTTTTTACATATTCTGATTTCTGCAAATACCTGTAATTGTGAAAAATAATACTATGTGTTATTCCTGTCTAAGCACACTGATAACAGTAACAGCAACCTTTCAAATGCCCTGGCCTTGTTCTTGGCACCGTTAACTGTGACATACACAAAGCCTTACAAACCCCATGAACTCAGTGCATGTCTTATTTCTGCAATCATATATTGTTACTACATTTTATACTATGTATCTTCTACAGTATACAAATAATTTCCTTTATTCCCTCCCAGTATTCCCTGAAATAATCTGATGTCACGAGGCTTTGATTTAAATTTTAAGAACTCAGTGGCAAGAAGGACTGCTTCACTGTGCTTCAGACAGACTTGCAAAATCTTGAATGCTTTTTATTATAATAACTATTGATTATTTATATTTCCACGTAGGCCTATAGTTGCCCAGTGAGGTTATTAACACTTACCCATTTAAATGAACTGTAAATACTAGATGCCTGGAGATTTACAAGAGAAATCACCTGATTCATAAATATTTCTAGCCATTTGAGACTAACACACAGACTAGCATTCTCAGTGTGGCCTTATTTCATGAAGAGATAAACATAACAGGGAATCTAGGTCACAGATAAGAAAACTGTCACTCTTCTTGGCAAAACATCCTTGTAAATATGTGATGCGATATGTCCAGCTCATGCATTATGTTAAGAGATGTTTCTACAGAATTATCAGGTGTCTGCAATTTAGCACTGAGTAAATTAGTCTGACTGCTGGTTCACTACTCCATACCCCACGTTCTTTCCTTTACTGAATGTACTACATCGTCGGAAACATATTTATAGAATCATAGAATGCTTTGGGTTGGAAGGGACCCCTAGAGGTCATGTAGTCCAACCTCCCTGCAACAAGCAGGGACATCTTCAACCAGATCAGGTTGCTCAGAGCCCCATCCCACCTGGTCTCGAGTGTTTCCAGGGATGGGACCTCCACTACCTCTCTGGGCAACCTGTTCCAGTATTTCACCACCCTCATTGTAAACTTCATTTACAATTTAACTTCATTTAACTCATTTAACCTAATTTAACTTCACTTAACACTGCCCTTTAAAGATGAACCACTGTGTGTCTGGGATTTTTCTGCAAAATACAGCATGCATCACTTACTTAGAACAAGAACATTATTTTCCCTGTATTGGATCAGACTAAAGGCCCATTTAGCCCCATATTCTAGTCTGAGCAGTGACCAACAGCAGATCCCTCTGGAAGAGTGTGAGAGCAGGGCAATTACAAACTGAAACTCTCCTGGAAAAAAAATTGCTTCTAGCTATTTACAGCTAAGGGATTTCCTAAGCCGTAAGTGGTGGTTTGTATTTAATAGCTTTCAAATGTGATTTTTTTTTTTTTTTTTTTGAGTCCTCTGGGAGCATTCTGAACCTATACAATCAGCATTCAGAGCATTCCATGGCCTTGGCAATATGAACTGTGTTGTGTTCTGTGAAGAAATAATCCTTTTCCGTAGTTCAATACTTGCTAGCTTCATTCAATGTCCTCTAGCTCAGGGCAGCACAGAGCCATTCCTTATTGATCTCTTTCATTCTTCTCGTTATTTTATAAGCCACTACAAAAGCTTCCTCCAACCATTTGACTTTCAGGCTGAGGAGTGTTGGTCAAATCATTGCTCTCTAGACAATGTGTGATCCCAAAGCCTCCTCTGACAACTGAGAGAAAAAGGTATGATATTGCTTGGCACTCAGGCAACAGGGACCTGGAGAGAAACAGAGTGTTTCCTTTCCCTTTATTCCCCCAAAAAAGTTCCGCTTGTTACCTGTGTGGTCACTGTTTGGTGGGCAGCACATTGATCATCGTGCCAGGAATGAGAATTACCATCTGACTTTTGAGATAAACTTAGAACTTTCCCAAAGCAACTGTGAGGGCTGGGTCAGAAATGGGCAGAGAAGTGCCAGAATATTTCAGGTAAACTGTACCTGAACTTTTTCTTTTCAGAATCATTTCAGTTGTTCCTTGTGACTTGTTTTTTTGTTTGGGTTTTTATTTTTAATCTTTAAAAGTTATAATGTAAGATTGCCATAAAGGTCACACGACTGTTTGAAAACTTTACATTGCATAAAGGTTCCAAACCCTAAAAAGCAGAGTGAGCAGTTTGGTACTATGGACAATAATCATTAGAAATTCCAGAATGTTTTCTTTTGCAAAAATTAGCTGTTTTGGTTATGGTTGTCGAAAATAATTGGGCTGAAAAGGGATAATCTGACACACTCATCAGAAGACACCAAAACACAAACTATAATTTCCTGAAAAGAAAACCTAACAAGGTACATTTAATTGTTGCCTGCTGTGTATTTAAGCATCATATAACCATTTCTTTCACTCTGTTCTTTCAAAATACTTCCTAACTTTTCATTTATTGCTCAGCCTTTAAACTTCAGGCCAGTCATCAGCTAGAGCTTCAGCAAACTTTATTCATCCTGCATGACAAAGCTGGGGTATCGTCCCTTCCATCTGTGCACTGCCTCAGCTATGCTGCATCCTTTAGTTTAAAGTGCCATGTTCATAAAGGGATATGGACACTTTGGGTCCAAGCCTTATCTGTTTCAACTCAGTTCTCCACTTCAGGCTCTCTTGCATATGCCATCTAACTGTTTTCTGAGTAGTTTAAACACCAAAATGATACTTAATGCCAAAAAATTGGCCAATTTTAAGGAACAGAGAATCACCTCAGGCTTCAAAGCATGACTTCTCACAAACAAGTCAGCCAGCCCCACCTTGGTTGAGCTATATTTTTCTACATCTGACAAATCAGAAATTAGGATACACAAGAAGAACAAGGATTTCAAAATGCTGAATGAATAATCAGGCTCAGATATCTGTTGGTACACGGATCTGTTTATTTATAACTTAAACCCTAAGAGATGTGTAGCTTTAGAATTTCTTGTTCTTCCAGGGGTGTCAAAAATTCTAAGTCATTTAAATGAGCCAGTGCTCCTGCATTTTTTACTGAGATTGCCTACAGTAAATGCAAGAGAAAAATATACTTCTTGTTCTCAAAAATGAAAAATAAGATAGGAAATAACTTATGGCTGAGGTTAGGAAAAGATGTTACGAGAGTCTAATGTATTATAGAAGGCTTGAGCCTTGCCTTCCAAAATTGGAAATAAAAGATTACAATACCACAAAAATGATATGAGAGAAAAAATATACAGAAGTCTCACACAGGAAAGGCATCATAACACCAACCTTCCAATTTCATGTGTCTTTATTTGGAGGAGCAAAAAAAACCCCTCAAAATTACCATCTATTATATGAAAATTAAGAGCCCATCACCACAGGATACTGTGGCAACCTTAACTCCTACTTTTTTTAGAGTCACTTTGTGGCCATGAAGGAAGTTTAGCCTTACAGGCTTAAGCCTTAGTTGCGAAGTGGGTAAATAGGGGAGGGGAGGTTTTTTAAGCTTGTAACGCTAAAATAATTAGAAAAAAAATTAAACTGTCTTTTTATTCTATATGGGCTATTGGGATTTAATGTTAATAAGAAACGCAAAAAATATCTCTGGTTTAAACATATTCAAAAGTTTTCTGTGTTATCTTTCAATAGAAGCCTTTTACATTCACCTTGAATTCCATTTCTCAGGTGTTGCTTCTGATTCTGTTTCTCTTCTCTGTCTACAGATCAATATACCAGGGAAGTTGCATAGATCTTGTTTGAGGTTATCTTGTTTAGCTTTCACATATTTCCCCCGAATTCTGTAAAAGCAAGAGAGCCATTACGGTTAAACAAGGTCCTAGTTCAGCAAAGCTTTTACACTTAATGTTAAATACCTGAATAATCCCAGTTATATCTCAGGATGAGATTTCGCAAAAGTGCTCTGCATGGTCTCAACCCCTACCTTCTGGATTTTCACATAATCTGTTTAGGCTAAATTTAACATAATCTATTAGGCTAAACTTAATACTCTAAATTAAATACTTTAAATTGAATTTTTATTAGGATATGAACAGTTCTATGCAAAGAAAAAATTGTGTACTGAAAGAAAGGGATTAAAATATTGGCATCAGGATGTGGTTTCACTAAATATTTTGTTAGATGTGTCAGTAACAAAATCGTCAAGAAGAAATACGGTAGCCAACAGGAATACTCTGCTTTTTGTGAGCAGATAGCACTCAACAGATAACAGTGCTGGACTACAACACAGATTATCAAGAAAGTTATCCCTTTGAGCTCATGCAGACACTGTTTGCCATGTAGAACACAACTAGCAGTAAAATACAGGCACATAGTCTAACCAGTAAAAGGTGTCCTTGTACATTATTATTATTTATTGTGTATCCTGACAAAAAGAGACTAAAAAGGGGGCTAGGATAAAGGACTGCGATAACTATCAATATGGTAATTCATAAAAGCACAGCAGATAGCATGAGCTAAGGATCTTGAGGATTTCCCTGGTGTTCTGGTTTGGTAAGTACTCAAAAGAGAAAAAGAAATTGTGACAAAGAAGAAATCAAATCCTATGGATTTCTGAATGACAAATGAACACCTGAAGTAAAAACTTGCATAGAGCAGACAAAATGTTTTTCCTCCCACTTAGTCCAAGATTTTTTTGGAAGTATGTTTTGTGAAGGCCAAGATGCTATTAGCAGAGACTAGAAGGAATGAATGGAAAGGTCAGTCATGTGCAGCAGCAATAGTTTCTTCCGAGAGTCTCCTGTTTTGGAGGACTCATTGCTTTGCTCTCTCCAATCACAGTCTTTTAAATCAACCTATGTCAGCTGCATGGCTGCCTTCCATACATTCTGGCTCAGTAGGAACAGGGATTGGTTGGCTTGCCAGAGATGTGAGCTGAAGTGTGGGAAGGTTCCTGTCGTATAAAATAATTCAGCTACACCAGAGAAAAGTAATAGCCAAAATCAGAGGAGTCTGTATTTTTTAAAGTGAATAGAGCAGTGAAATACCTACTGGAGAGGCTAAGGGCCCTTTATAGCCTCATTCACTCAGAATGCAAGGCTGTGATATGGGAAGCTCTAGCCACAACCGTGGTGCTCCAAGCCATATTGAGCTACTATCCTTATTCCCTATAGTGGTGCTCCTTGCATGATTTCTATGCAGTGCAGATAACAGCTAAAATGAATAAACTCAAAACCATATTTTAATAATGAACTGAAAACTTTGCAGTTTCATTAGAGCTGTATGTTTTATTAGATGCTAAAGTGGAAAGGCTAGAACTGCCATAGTGATCTTGTATCATCTTTCAATGTGCCCTCACTATAGTATCTCAAAGTGTGTGTACATAATTCTTTCAAGGACCTATGTTAGAGGTGTGCTAATGGAATAACCAGCTTTTAAGTGACATATCTGTGTTAGCACAAAATGCCAGGCAGAGCAATGGGCATAGATGCCAGAGTCCTTCCTCTCAGTCACATGCTTTGTTCCTAGTCGACTGTATACTAAAAAATTAAACTACTAAAGATGTTTTCTGTGGATCTCAGTAGAATACAAATGCAACAAATCGAATTTAGTGCAATCAGTTGCTTCACACATAGATATTAATACAGGCTGAAAGTTACCCAATTGCATTTATAATCAAAATGGCTGCTGGCTGTTAGCTATTCCTGGAACCAAGAGATGCTGAGTGGGAAACTGTACTAGTGCAAAGGCTAGACAAAATAAAACAAAATCGTAAGTATATATGAAACAAGAGTGTATTTAAACTAGTCACAAGGGAGACTTCAGAAAAACTTTCAGGTAACTGCTGTTAACAGTGTGGCTTATTTTTTCCTTTCTGCCCACCTGAAAGTCAGGCCAGAAACCTTGGCTCTTCAATTTGCAGTCAGTATGAATTTTGCCTTTGCAACTTTGGAAAATATATATATAAAATTATATACTCATATGGATTCTTAAAGCATTTAAAGAACAAAGCTTATGTACCTTCTGAACTTCACAAACTTAGAATTTTTACAGCACACCAGAAGAATATTTATAAATAAAAACAATTTACTTCAGAAAACCAGGTAATTCTTTCTACTCTTTACTAAGCATGTCAGCTTTGTCAGCTAGAACTCTGTCAAGATTCTTTTAGGATGATATTTACCAAGAGAATTAGCTTCTGAAGTTAATAACTAGAGTCTGAACCTGACATACATTATATATTTTAGAGAAAAGTTTGTGTGTTCAGTATCTTTTAGGTTTGGTCCATCAAAAGCTAGTCTAAACTAGCTTAGTTTCCTGAGAGAAAACACTTTCAGAAGAGCATTCTGAACTCACAGAGAAAATGATTATTTTAAGGAGCACAGGGGTCTAAAGCAAAGATACAGTGAAGGAAAAGAGATGAGTGAGTCTGAATTATTCAGAGGACTTCTCTTTCTTCCTCTAAAGACTTCTGGGAGTAAATTCAGTCTTCTACATTAGTAATCAATGGGATATCTGTTACTTTTTGGCTGAGAGTGTACAAAATGAGGACAGGAGAAAGCAAGCAGAGACAGTAAGAGGAAACTTAACTAAAAATACTAACAAAACATGTATCTAACTTTGGAATAACAACATTGTGGAATAAATGAATAAAACACGTTTCTTCTGTATTTCATAAGTGATGAGTAGATTATAACAATGTATGTATAGAAGATACCTTTAACATTTATAAACTGGCATAAAGAATTTAGCCATGAAAAGAATTTTCTCATGAAAGTACAAAAATTATAGCATTGTTGTTTTGAGTTAGTTACACAACAGTCAACGTGCCCATGAAACTCTGCTGGAAGTGCAATTTCACCTTTTCTTAGTCTGTCTCTCCTCATGCATGACCAAAACCCAGGCAAAATTGCATAAAGCTTTGCTGTGTGGCAAGAAAAAGATCATAATAGGATGAAAAAAACCATCTTTTTTCCAGTCATGCCCTTGTCTAAGATATAGAGCTAACTTCCCAGTAATGAAGGATGATTGCTGAACCCAGCTCAGCCTGACAGTCAGCCATTCTGAGTGGCTTGAACTGAATCATGGTCTACTGTTAAGTATGTAATAGCAGCGAGCATCTCATGTCTGTCTCGCTTTACAAAGAAACGGAATACCTGGACAGTTTCCCTAACCTAAGCAGAGCCAAGCTTCTGCCCACAAATCCTTACCTCTGCGTGGATTTCCACTGACATCACTGAACTGTGTAGGTAATTGTCCATGCAAATAGATTTATCTGCAAGTTATGGGCCAGAGTTCGTGTCTGCTGGGTTGTCTGGTTTGCTCTATTCACCTGGGAGTCTTTTCAGTTTTGGATATTAAACTTCACTGCTCAGCCCCCAGAAATTTTCCCTTCTCATTCCTCTCTCCAACTGACTGCTGAATTCTTGGGATGGAAAATGGCAGAGAGAACAAGACTTTCTGAAAGTCATACTTTGTGAAGCAAGACTTTGGCCTTATCCGATGCCCACTGAAATCTTGCTACATCTATAAAGGAAAACAAAGACATGAACACAAAGAACTAAATTCAGTTTTAGACTTAAAAAAAAAAATTGGAGAGAGATGATAAATGCTACAAAGACAGTTTCAATACCTAGGCTTCACCACCTCTGTTAAAAGGCAGCCCTGAAAGAAATTCTAGTCATATTGTTCCTTCCTGTGCTTCCAGAAAAGCAGTAAATCAGAATGTGCTACTTGGAAAGTTAGTTATAGAAGTCCAGGTTATTTGATGGCATTTACAGAGATTTGGCTTATACTTAAACTATATACTGTATTTAAGTACTTAAGGAAGAGAGATTCATGCCATGATACATGATAATTATAAACAGCATTAAAAGAAAAAAGGTATTTTAAAAGAAGAATTCATTATAACATTCATAAATTTGGCAAATAGTCTCTTAAATGACAAAATAATGCATCAAGAAACCTTGCATTTCATTTGTTAAAAAAAACCCCACAACCAAAAAACCCCATTAAAAGCCACTCTTCAGGCATGCTTACTTATATTACTAGCAGACAGTGTCCTATTAAGAGAAGAGAGAATAGAAATGTTTGCCTTGGAAGATTTGACCAGTTCTACATTCCTGAGCATTTTGCATTTGATCCTGTTTTATGATTTCAGAGGGTAGGATGTTACCAAAGTGTTTTCTCTGAATGCTTAGTTTCTACTCTAGTGGAATATCAACATAGAGTATTTAAGCAGGAAATTAGTGAGCAGTAAAACTGATGATACATTTCCATTATGGCTGTGTGTTTAGAGAGACAGAGAAAAAACACTAAGAGATAAACAGAATCTGGTACTGAGTGTGACTTCTACAGTAGCACAGATCCTTGAATAAATATTTGAATAAATAATATTGAACAAATAATACCCAGGTCAATCCAAATACTTGCCTGGAAACTATGACACTTTTAGCATTCATGGATACCCTGACTGATTCTTCACAATTTCTCGAGTATTATGCTGTGTAGACCACTTTGAAGCAGGAAGGGCTACTGTGCAAGAGCTGAAGTTCTCTTGAACATAGAGCAAACAGTACTTACATGTCTTCTTGCTCTGGACTTGTGCTGGTTTTGGCTGGGATGGTTAATTTTCTTCACAGTAGCCAGTATGGGGCTATGTTTTGTATTTGTGCTGAAACCAGTGTTGATAACACAGGGATGTTTTCATTACTGCCGAGCAGGGCTTACACAGAGTCAAGGCCTTTTCTGCTCCTCATCCCACCCCACCAGCGAGGAGGCTGGGGTGCACAAGGAGTTTGGGAAGGGACACAGCTGGGACAGCTGACCCCAGCTGACCAACGGGATATCCCACACCATAGGATGTCATGCTCAGCATACAAAGCTCAGGGAACATTTGGAGTGATGGCGTTTGTCTTTCCAAGTCATCGTTACACGTGATGGGGCCCTGCTTTCCTGGAGATGGCTGAACACCTGCCTGCCCATGGAAAGTGGTGAATGAATTCCTTGTTTTGCTTTGCTTGTGTGTGTGGCTTTTGCTTTACCCCTTAAACTGTCTTTATCTCAACCCACGATTTTTCTCACTTTTATGCTTCTGATTCTCTCCCCCATCCTGCCCGGGGGGAGTGAGTGAGTGGCTGGGTGGGGCTGAGTTGCAGGCTGGGTTAAGCCACGGCAGGACTGTATCCAGAGCATTCTGGGTGCATGACTTTGAATGAGGTTCATGCTCCTTATGACCATACTGTCAAGGGCTGCTGAAGCAATGCATGCCTGCCCTGGTAGTGCTCTCCTTCTGGTACAGACCTAGGTGACTTCTCTTCTTCAAGTGCTGCTGTTTCTGTCTCACTCCTATTTGGCCTACAAGTCACAGAGACTCAGCTTGCCAGATTACAACTCTGGGCTGTAAAAGTGTGGTTTTTACATTTAGGTTACTTGGCCAAATGTGTCTGTCGTTCTCCAATCACAGTAACTGTAAAAGTTTAAAAACCCAGAGAATAGAACTGAAGGTTGTACTTGGCTGATGTAAGAGCTTTCCTACACCTCTGCAATGGTCACTTTTAATAGCAAAAAAGTAATAAAAGATGCAGTGACTGAGAAATTGCATGTTGAGGTGGACTTAAGCCACAGGATTCACGCCTGTGTTCTATTTCAGTTCCTTCCCATACAAATTCGGGAAAGTTTAGCTCTGTGATTCAGCTTATGGTGAAGCAGAGGAGAATCACGACTTTCAGTTGACAACACAATAGTCCATATGAAGATGAAAACTAGGGTTTGATCTTTTCCCTTTTGCAGGAAAAAGGCTTAATGCAAATTAAAGTGATTCTGAGCATGAAGGCATTTTGAAGGCTTAAATTAATGTTCACATCTGTCTGTTCCCGCATACACGGAAGTGCAAAACTGCCTCAGAACTTCAGATCTGACAGAACTATGTTGTCATGAGGCAGCATATCAAAGCAGCAGCTGTAACTTCAGCCTGGTTTCCCCCTATATTTACTTCTGATGTAAACTGGAGGGTGGTGGTGATGAACGAAAGCAGAGTAATATGAAAACTTAAGAGAAACATGTGATGTTTGTTTGGGATATTCTCAGAGAAAAAAAAATGTTTTTAATGTGATGGAGCCTCAGACTATTCTTTTTTTTCTTCCCAGATGCCTGTTTTCACTCAAATATTTTAAAGTTTTTGCTTTGTCTTTGCTCATCTTCCATCTTGCTTCAGAGGAATTTTATAGGGCCTGCCTAGAGCCAACATAAATCAAGAAACCTCATTTCAAAGTGTCACTGCCATACCAAGGGAGACTACCCTACTGCAAGAAAGTACAGTTGATAGTGTGTATTTAAAAAAAAAAAAAACCCTGCCAAAAGATTCTCAGAAAAATTTTAAATTGGGTTTCAATGGCTCTGAGTATTTAGGACATAAAGTCCTATTGGTTTCAGTCAAAGTTGGCCACCTAAGACTGAAGTACTGAAAAGATGTGAATCAAAGTCCTTTTATTCCTTTCTCAACTACTTATCAAGAAAAAATAAGGTAGAACAGAACAGACACATGCACCCGTTCAAGTGCTAGAAGGAATGATATTTATGGCACGTTTGGAAAGGGAAAATGAGAGAGAAGCTTGATCACAGAGTCCAAATACACCATTACATATGCCAAAAATCCAAAAATCTGAATAAAATTCCTGAGATAAATAATTTAACTGTAAACGTCATATTGTATAAATATATAAGAGAAAAAGAAGAAATGAAGAAAAGTACAGAGGAGAGAAGGAAACCAAGTACACTGAGACAGTGCTCTAAGTTAATTGGTAGTTATGCCTGGTTTATGTCTGAGATTATAAAACCTGTAATACTGAAGTACACTTAAAATAATTTAATGAAATTAACTTTTGTTCCAGGTAGAAAGCTATGAAATACTTAAATGTAAACAAATAGGAAATTATTTTTTTACTAAAAGTTTGCAGAATATGAGAATGAACCTTTGTCTCCTAGATAGCAGCTTTGAAACATATACTTACACCAGACAGACCTCATTTCAAGGGGAATAAGAAACAAAATAACCTAAACAGATTTAAAGTATTATTCATTCCAGGAATGAAAAAAATGAATTTTATTTTGTGCTCCTGAATAGATCTTTTCCAAGTTAAAGTATAAAAATGTGCTTTTTTTTCTCATTACTTGATTAACTAACAGACGTCAGAGAAAAAAAAATCAGGAAAAAACATTTAAAAAAAAAAGCAGAAAGAGAACATGCATCGCTTGAGGGAAATCTGTACTTCAGATCAAGTAACATAAAAAGCTACAAAGGATCTCAGCAGTCACTTCTGCGTAAGAAAACCTCTCAGTGAAATTGTATCTTGCAGTGGGAAACCAGGTCCTAGGCACTTTGAGTCTTGCTTTTATGTAAATTTTACTTCAGCCACTCATAAAAGATTTTACTGGATTTCATTAGAGTCCATTGACACCATTGAGGCCAAAATGGGACTAAAACCAGTGTGCAAACAATATCCATCTAAGCTCGAGAGCTGCAAACAAAGTATGATAATTGAGTTTTGATGGTAATACTGTTTACAAAAAGGATTGCTTGCCCACATATAGGGATTGTGTCAATATTTCTTTTAAAGCAAACAAATTTTCTGAAAACCAAATTCTCTCACAAAGCTCTGTCTCTGTATTATTACTGATTTTGTCTGTTTCCATTTGAAACGCCTGACAGGTGGACCATGGTAAAATTTTTAGTGCTTGTATTTTAAATAATGACTTACGTAACTTCAGATATCATTGCAGTGACTTAATGTTCTCTCTGTAACTGCTGTATATAAAACAATACTTTTCAGATCTGATTACATCTAAAAAAATACCATTTTATGCTAATGGACATTAATCTCTTGGCAAAGGTGGCCTCCTACTTGCACAAATAGCAACGTTGTGAAGACTGCAGTAGGAATAAACCAAGAACCTCTGGTATATAGTGGTGCTAATGAAAGCACTAAAAAGGCCTAAGGCAATCCAAGGTGAAAGCTTCTCCCTAGGAAAATGAAAACGTAAGTCCTTTCAGGCTCATAAGGGAATGGAAATCACATCTGCATCCACTTACAACGGAGCTTTCCTCAGAGCTTTTAAAATAAACCTGTATGAACACAAGTCAAAAGTGATCCCCTTCAGTATGTACGTGTGCAGTATGGCCATGTTCTATCTAGCAACCGGTAGCTCTCTTGGCCTTGTTTAAATTACAACAACTATTAAAACTGGAAAGTTACCAACTTCCGAAGAATGTGTTATATATGCTCCTAGAGCACATACTGCACTGGGGTTGCCTTGTGTTTAGCTGTTCAGCTATCTATTTCTTGGATCAAAATCAAGTCTGGGTAGAAAACAGGCTCTGAGTTATCTAGATAAAGGCAGTTCTAGACATGCCCTGGGTACATAAGGAATTGTAATGTCAAACAAAAAGGTGCCTAGGTGATAGCTGGCAGCAGCTTTTGCTCTCTTTTTTTTTTCTTTTTTCTTTTTTTTAGTAGAGTTTTGGTCTTAGAAAGCTCAGTTTACCTAAGTCTTTCTTGAGATGCTAAGTACTACTTAAGGTGAGACTTACATGATGATGTATATGACCCTAAGCCATCAGCACGATGAGTCAGGCAATGCTTGAGAAAATGGTAGCACCAGGAGAAGCAGCATCAATTTGAATTTCTGGCACTGTTTCTATTTTGCTGATTTGGTGAAACTTTGGCCTCCTCTAGTCCTGCCAGCCAGCACGACTTGGTACCTAAAAGTCTTTCATCCTCCTCCTGGCAGCAGCAGGCTAGGTACTGCACAACTGTTCCTAATGAATAAGTATTTCCTTCCTATTTCATACAAAACTCTTATTTTTTAATCTAAGCACTAGAAAATTAATTGCATCACCATCTGTTACAGGGTCATACAGGTTTTCTACATTTTTGCATGCTTTTTCAAATGTCTTCTAAAGTCTACCTACAATTTTAAAACCAGTATTAGATACATGAGCATATATAGTGCACAAATTAAAGAGGCGAAACAGTCTACATTTATTAAATGACTTTTTAGAAATTTTGATGTGTTATTACCATATGACTCTGAAAGAACTCTTGCACATACTCCAAATATCTTATGCAGCTGGAACACAGGACAGAGGAAAGTCCAGTGTCATGTTTAAGGTTTGCTCGTAGCCAGAGGTGACCTTGCAGTGAAGTTGAAAACCAGACAACTTTCTCTTAGATCAGCCCTCCTCTAAATCATACAAACCTCTCAAACTCTGTAACAAGAGTTGCTTGTTCAGGAAGCTAAAGTGTTTATTTAAAGCTACATGCACGTACATGAAAAATTCAGACCAGAATAGGATACCCTATCTTATATCCTGCTTTGCTAATCAGTTGTCTATCTTGGATAAAAATAAGTGTTGATTTATCTGTTCAACTTTGCTTAAGATATTCCAGACTAAAGCTAATACCGCAACTAATATAAAAATGAAAGTCAAACCAAATAGACTTTAAAAAAAACCCAAACCAAACTTAAGGCTTTGCGTTTGCCTCAAAGTTAGTCACACAGAAAGTGGTATGATTCTCGAACCATGTTTTTACTACTGCAAGCCAAATCAACAACTTGCATTATTTCTAGCGTTCAGCATGTGAAGCAGATCGCACAGATGTACGCCTGTCAGCTTTTCCAGTGCAACATACAAATATTTTCCTTCCACAGAGAACTAGCTCCTTGACTCAGTGTCTTAGTAAGCAGACGTTATTCATTATAACACAACACAGCTGTAATTCAGATTTTATTTACATTACTTATTTTCAATGAGACAAGCTGCTCACTTAGATGAACAGAATAGCATGTTCATAATACATTTTATGGAAAAAAAATGGAAAATTACTCATGCTTTTTAAGGGCTTCAGAGGGTTACAGACATGGTTTTCTCAGCATGCCTAACCTAATGGCACTTCATTTGAAGATATGCTGTTTACATATATGTCTAACACTATCGTGGCATATTGATTATAATGCTGGAGATTTAAGTGTGTTACCCCACACAGCCTTTACGATCACTGTGCAAATAGCAAGGCTATTTTCTTTCTCTTGCCTCAAAAACAGGGACTATATTGGGTGGGGAGCTATTTTGCTCTTGCTTCTTTCACCAAAGGCTTATAATAATAACGGATAGAATGAAAACAACAACAGAAGTAGTAGTGAACTAAGTATAAAAGCTAAATAATTTTTTATCTATTTGGTAAAATTTCCTGTGTCCATCAAAACACTGGGGACAGGTTTGCTAATGTTTTCAGTATCTCCTGTTACTTCTGCAGCATAATATGTTGATATTATATAGTGGGTTCAAGATACTTTTTAGCTATGGGTTTGAATAAAACTGGGGCTTCAGCTCTATTAAAGTCAAAGTAAATGCCACCCCCACCCCCCATTATTATTTGGTTTTGATTCAGTATGTGTTTAATAAAGTAAAAAAGACTTTATGTAAAGGAAAATGAATTCATCAGTATTTGCCCTATTTGATTTGTGCCTAACATGACATCAGTATGTAGCATTAAATAATACAGATCGATCTTAACTTTCAGTGATTTTATAAGGTTTCTGTACTTCCACTTGCAAATATCAGAGGATCAACATTAGAATAATGAAAGACATAAAAGGAAAAAGGGGTTGAAATGATGCTCAAAAATGTTTCTGAGAAGGTTGACTACAGAACCCAATATCAACCTTAAAATGTGCACAACGGGGAGCACATGTGTGGTGTGAGCCACAGCTGTTCCAGAAGACACAGAAAAGGCCATAGTTACTATAGACATTACTTAAACCTCCTAGAGGCTCAAGATACTCCGCATCATCTGTAACAGAGCAACCATCTCGGATGGTCAGGACTGTCTGAAAATCTTTCTGGTATGAAAGACCAGCAGGGAATTTGGAGATGAGGACCAGGCAGCCTCACCTTGCTGCAGCTCCCAAAAGCATGCTGCGTTTGCTTGCCCTTCACCTCCCACCACTACTGCAAGTGGCAGGTCTGGCTCTAAGCTGCCCCCAAGCATGCTGCCACGCTCCAGCACCATAAGAGCTCCCACAGCACACAAAATTCTCTATGAGATGGGCACCATACAATGGCAAACTTCCCTATGATTCAAGACAAAACGCAAATTTCATTCTATTTCATGCAATACGTGTTCTTGCAACTCTGGCCAGAACAGGCCAGAGCAGGTTGCAAGGTAAGCTCTATAAACACCATACTGTACTGGCCTGAAGCACGAAAAAAGAGGATTTGGGCCGGGTGCAGACTAAGCAGTGTCAACTTTTCCACAGTACATCAGGCATCTCTTAGACTCAGTAGCTACAGTACAGCAGCTATAGTCAGGCTATGATAGCCTCTACCCCTGGTCTGGTAGACAGCTATTAGGAAACACAACCCTAAGGTCAAGCAGTTCCACCTAAGCATCAGAGATCCTTCATTTAAACCAAGGGGCATAAAGGTACATTTTTTAATCTTGTTATGCCAAGGACAGTGGCTGCAGGCTAAGAGATTTGTGCAATGCTTCAAAATTGTTCTGCAAAGTGAAAACCTGCCATAGGTTATCACCTTCAAATGCATACAAATGTGAGCAATGTGTACAACGCAACAGATGTTCTTTCAGCTGTTCCAGGTGAGGGAAAGACAGGATTTAACCAAGTATTCATTACACCCGGAGGCTGAAGATGCTGTGGATCATCTCAAGCATAGCACTTCCCACAAATGTGAAGGTTCAGTATCATTCTCAGGAGGGACTCAAATGGCTGATACTATGGCATCATAACTAGATCAGTGAACAATGTGCTGAACTTCCAACTGAAACTCAATTCATAAATGCATGAGAATATAAAAAAAATAACCAAACCCACAACTAAGTTTCCTCAAGCTCCACAATAAAATAGGCCAGTTAATTAATTCATTTATTACTTCTGAAAAAAAACTCAAACCCCTCAAACTTAAAAGAGACCTATCAACTTCCAGTTTTAGGGGTACTCTCCCCTACCTTATTTCAGTCCTATGATTTTGCCTATTTTAAACAACATTAATATTATAAGTTCTGGCTATATAAGCAGATGCTGTTGAAACTGACTGTATGAAGTCCCTACATTATGTCTTAAATAAGCAAAAGAAAAGTAAACTCTTAAAAACCAAAGGATTTTTACATTAAAATCGCTTATTTGAATAGTATTCAACACTGGGTCTGTCCAAACTGCAGCGTAATTCGTACAATTACTTCATCTATAGTTAGCTTAAATACATGTAAAACAAATCCTGTGCAGCAAAACCGTGTATTAACGCCCCTTGGGAGCTCAAATAGACTGTCCATCCCATCTCCACTTGGACCTTAATTTTAATTTAAACCATCAAAAAATGAGAAGCTAACAAAGAATGGCTATAACTGGGAAGACCAGCTTAAATCACACCCACTGTCTTTGCAAAAAACGTCCTATCCTTTGAAATTGTTAGAAAATATTTAAGAGTTATTTTTTCACAGACTGAGATGCAACCTGTAAACATTCAAGGTTATTCTCAGGGAAAAGTTTTGATGTAACGCTACTCTTCAGTCTTTCTGGTACATACTTTGTAAAGTAAGCCTAGAACCCAGCCTTATGGATTGCCAGGCAGACGTTAAGCATGCCGTTACCTCTTAAGGTTTAATCTTACATGGCCTAGTAGAAAGGATTTTTTCCTCCTTTATATCTCAGGACTGTTTATATTTTCTCAGGCAGATTCTGTAAACATGTAATTGCGATGGCAGACGTTCCAGACTTAGATTATGCTTACTTTTCATTCTGCAACTAGTCAGTCTATGGATTAGTCACAAACCGTAGGGGATCTTCTACCACTCCAGAAATCTGCATGTTCAGGAAGCTCTGTGGATATTTTAATTATAAGACTAAACAAGCTTAAGATTTCTCAATTTTCATTCACTGAAATAATTTGGGTTAGTGGTAACCATCTGCCTTTTTGTGTAATGTAACCTTTACATTTCATTCAAGAAGATATATTGCTCTCCTGTTGTACTCTTGCAGAAATTGTACATTTAGCCAATGGGTCACAGCTAAACATTATAGTCCAGATAACAAAAAACAGGGAAGAACAGGCTTTGGTCATACAAAGAAACTGCTTTATTGGATCAGAACTCCAACTATTCTGACTTTTATCTCCCACAGTAGCTGGTATCACTTACTTCCAAGTAAAGCATAAAACATGCTTGCAGAGCAGCTACAGAATAACAAACCATAAAATTAATCTTTCCTCCTGATCAGTCATTGCCAAAGGTTTGTTTGTATATAACCATATATAATTCCTTCCAAACCTTGTTTCTTTTTGTTCTGTACTGTAAATTTTTGATATCTGTAATTTACTTCTGAGACTATCAATTAAAATCTGTGAAAAGCTTATGATTTTCCAGTATTCATTTTTATAGAAATTTGAAGTAGAATATTTTGGGAAGCAAATAAAAAAATTAAATTCAGCATCTTGGAAATCGTCCATGGCAAAATGCCATTAGCAACTCTTTCTGCATGCCATGCATATATAGCTGAACAGCATGGATGTGGGTGCTCCTAACTTCTGTTTTGAGCATTGCCTGTTACTACATTAAGCAAAGCAATTCATTCACGAATAAGAGCCTAATTCTAGTACTTTGTATGTAATAATTATTTACTTGTGTTTCTAGAATATTTAGAGCATGTATTTAACACTACAAAAGATAAAAAAAAGAATATTTTTATTTTTCTAAATATATCAGACAATTCTCCATGATAACATAATATTAAATAACCCATTCAAATTCCCAGGTCTCCTTCCTTCAACAGCTTCTCTTCTATTACAATAAGCAGAGCAAACGTTGGTTTTAACTCCACTCTACCCACTCCAGTTCTAATTCCACTGCCGTCAGTGGGTGCTCCAGAGAGGGCTCTGTCCTGCCACTTGCTCTAAAGATCTTATAGGATCTGTGATGTCATTTTTCCTGCTATATATAAAACCTCTAATTTCCCCAGACTTCTTATTCCATAACAGAGAAATACTCTTCTAGATGAAATTTACATACTGAAGAAAAGGACTAAAAAGAAATAAAAATTGATTAATAGCAGCGTATCTCCCTTTGTATGTAACAGTGCAACATACACCAACAGAACTCATTTACTTTTGGAGTTAATGATACAAAGGAACCTATGGAGCCTATCAGAATTACACACCCACATCTTTCAAGCAGATTCCTGACGTAAAAGTTGTACCATCAATTACGTCACAGAAACGTTTGGGCCAAGGACCCACATAGCAGGCAGGCAGGGAGAAGGGAAAGGGTAGAAAATGAGAAGTGGAAATTATTAAAAGCAAAAAATCTGTAATATTTATTGCAGAATACCCTCTCTCAGAACTGCAGACCCCAAAGGCAAAACACCCTGAGTTCCAGATACTCGTCTTGGGTCTGATCTGGATCCGGTACCCGTAGGTACCATACTGTTTAAAATTGTTGAAAGCTACAGAAATGTATGGCTAGACATATATTCCTAAAGCTGCACAGTAAGCTGAGAACTTGATGTTTTTGCAGACTGTATTTCAAACCATTACTATTTTAAAGTAAAAATAATAATTAAATTTCTGATGGGTTTTCCTTCATTCAGAAAGAAATCCAAATAAACTGAAGTAGAGATAGGTATTAAGGGAAGAGGGTGACTCACTGCAGTGGCATAATGGTTAGCCGCAGTCATTATGAAGCTCAGAAGCTCTTAATAATAGGAATCTGAGTGCTACTTAGCTTTTCTTTCAACGTAAACATATGGGATAAAATATAACATCTTAGATTTCACTCTTGTGAAATTGCTGATTCTCTCTTTAAAGATCTTTTTCTGTACAGTGCTGTTTGTTTCTGTTCACGTGTTGTGGCCTTTCTTTTCTCTGATTAGACATTTTTGTTTTGTTTTGGCTTTTTTTTTCCCAGTCAAATTCAGTTTTTTTCTCATTAATAGTAAAATGCTATGAACGTACTCTCTCCTGATGTTCTAGCCTGGGCTCTGCTTATTCCAACGTTTCATTTTTTGCCAAACTCTCTTTAGGCTAAAGTGGAGTTGTAAGGAAAGAGTCCGGAGAAGCAGGGAATACATGTAGAAGCTCACCAGAAAGAGAGAGTCCTGATTGCAGGTCACCCAGTGTATGCTTTTATCATGGTATCCTGAGAAGACGGTCAGTATGCATAGTGACTGGAGAGGAACGAGCTCCATTCTTCTTCCTCCCCTAGTGATTCCTAGGGATACTAAATCCAAGATGCCGCTTCCCCTGTTTCCTACTCTTTAACATTAACACTCTCTTCTGAATCTCTCAAAACATTCTTTCTTCAGAGAAAACTCTTATGCACTCCTCACTAAAAATTTACGCAAAACTTTCTGCTGCATCTTATGTTTTTGCCCTTGTTTCCATATACTTCAGGAGAAAATGTCTTCTCATCACATGTGCTACACAAGTGTGAACAGCACTTAGCTGACCTGCCAGAAAGCTTCTAATCTAATTGATTTTGGATCCACTAGTAAAAAGAAAAAGGAAAAAACATTCATAATATTTTGGTGATTATTGCTTCCTTTTTTTCTTTCATAGATTGTTTCTTAGAATCCAGAGAACACCTATTTATCCATATACTTTTCTGTGAACTATGATTGCTGCTACAGTATGCACAACATGTATAGCGTGTTCTTAAGTCATCTAGGAGATCATGAGAAATTTCAGCTCTAAAAGGAAAGTAGACAAATTCTGAATAGTGTTCTGCATTGCCATGTGAAACTGTTTTTCTCAACAATTCTAGGAAATTATTTTAATTATTAAAACAGAAAACTTTGGGCTTTTTTGATTAATTTTGTTAAGCATTTTTAATAGTCTCCAAATTTAACTAACAAAAAATGGAGATGCTGATAGAGTTTTTGAAAGCTAATTTTATCCAATAGTTATGTAATATGACTCTCAGAATTGAAATGAAACATATAAATAGAATCAGTCACCCACACTGGCCAATGGTCTAATTCCACTGACCTCAAGTGAGTACAATATGCTCTAAAAATTGGCCTTTTAGGAAAAAAGAAGTTTAGCCTATGAGAAGATTAATTAGACTTCAGAAGAAAACAAACTGGTAGTGATAATTTCCGCTTCTAAAAAGGTAGATATTCTTTATACATGATTTTTTCTTGGTGAAAAAGTTTTAATACATTCCTATTGATAAATTGTGGTCCGACAGAAGCACTAGATTTGATATAAAAGAAAGAATAACAGAGTCCACAGTGAAAGATAAACATTTCTAGTGCAGTAGAGTTGCATGTCTGGTGCAGCAGCATTTCCTTATCAGGATGAGACAATGCTAAACTGATGCTTCATTCTCATCTGGCATTTTTATCCCCTCCCATATCCCCTCCTCCCTAGCTTTGTCTTTTAGAAACTATAGATATGTTTCAGATTTTAAGACCATATTATGACATCCAAAACTGATAGGATTTAAACATAACTGCTCTATATAACTATGCCCTCAAAATAATTCCAAATATTTTTAATTTTACATTTGTAAAATAAAACTATTGCTTATGGCATTAAGTATTTGCAGAAAGACCTTTCAAGTGAAAGAGATTTTTATGACTGATATTAACTTGTATTAATAGGGATACTAATGCTCCCTGAAACCAGTCGTGGAACAGTCCCTCATGCAAAGTAAGAATAAGAAAGCATGATTGCATTAACCAAAAATTCCCATTAAGCCTTGTTTTGCTCTGCCTATTTTAGGACTTAAGTATTTTTATAGCTGTTTAAAAAGAAACACTGCTTGCTTTCTAAAATAAAGTAACCCAGAATAAAATAATAATAATAAAACAATCTGGACAATTTGGATTTAAATGTGTAACACTGGCATACCAACACCTGGACAGTTGGTTTTTCTGTTCCAAATTCCAACTTGTGTGCTGCAGAAGCATATCAATATACCATCTTATACATGATTACTCATAGCAATGGAAATCATACCAGGTAGGATAAAAATAAACAACTGTCTTAGATCTTTGACACTCTGGATTTGTACTTATGTAGAGTGACAGTTCCTTCTTATACATGTAGATATTTATATGATTCATGTTGCCCAATAGACAGCTGGGATTTAATTTTTCTTTTCTTTCACTTAGTTTCTAAGCATCACTGGCTGCATTCTCATAAGCTTTTGTGATCAAAGAGACTAGCATCAGTCTCCAGGTTTGCAGACGTACTTTGCTTGCTGTGTTTGCATATGTATGGCTGGTTTGGCCCACTCGTTCCATTCAAGGCTGTTACAGACCATTTAGTCTCTACATTGTTGTATTGTAGTTTCCTGATGAAAAATTTAATACTGTGTCATTGTTACTACAATTTTCTTTTACTAGCTTTGTGATTTATTTAGTAGCAATTTGCAACTCTGAGCATGAGACGATTACTGTATATCTAAATCCCTGCAGATAGAAAGACATGACTATCTGAGGGGATGAAGCCCTGAATTCCAAGGACACATACCCCAATAAATAAAATGGAGACTGAGGTTTTAAACATCTCATTTTCTTTGGTTCGTGCTTGCACAGCACTTATGGTAATTTGAACCATGTTAATGCATACATGTGTGTAAGACTAGTCCTTTGGAAATATTCAAAATTCCTAATGGTCCATTATCTGAAATGAGTTCATCACAAAACTACTTCAGCTGCTTTTGGATTAGGCAGAAATGAGCCAGAGCGCTGACTAATATGTGGCTTAGTTAAGATAGTTCTGAAAAGATGACAGTAATCATTATCAGCAACAATGCTTTATTCTTAGTTGGACTAAATGAGTCGCTACCTGCTTCCAGCCACTGCTAGGTAGAAGATGAAATCTTCTAAGCTGTTTTCAATTATGCTTTGGTTCTTTGCACAGATGTCACAGTCCCATCACATTTGCATTATTTGTCCTTTCTTGGGTGCCAAATAAATGGAATTTCTGACTCATTTTTACACAGTACCTTCCCCAGCTGTTTTTCATCAATCTTTTTCAGATCTGCATATGTTTGCTTTGAAATCATTATTTTCTCCTAAACTCACAGTAGACTTTCCTTCAGGTCAATCTATCATAACGTTCATTTTTGTAGAAGCTGTGTCAGTTTGATTGTCCTTTAGAAAATTCATGTTGCTGTACATTTCTTCGACCTTTTTTACAAACTTAAATAGTGGTAAATTTTGAAAACCTGACCCATTCCTCCACTTCTTAATCCTATCTTTTGATGAACCTGCATAAGACGTTTCTACAGATTGTCATTCTAACATTCCTTACTGATACTTACATCTACTCTCCCCTCTTGTCTCCCTTCCTCAGCACTGTCTGTAGTATACACTTGTAGCGAGGTTGTGAGGCCTGGCAATCTCTTGTACAATACAAAGTCTTCAAGACAGAGCAATGACATTAGCTCATTTTAAAGTTCATTGGGGAAGTTAAAAATTTTGGTTTATTTTAATCACATCTGATGAATTCTGAGATAGGATCAAGGAGCTTTGCTGAGTGACACAGACACATACAGAAGACAAAAGTCTACAAGTACCTGTATCCATCTATTTTCTGACTGATGTTCTGCTCATAAGTGCATGGTCCTGCTGGCTCTCAACTCTCTGGATCCTTGCTGACAAGGTGCAAGTCTTTCTTGACTTAGTGCAAGATCCAACTAGCTTGTGAGAAATCTCAGAGGAAGGATTTCTTGGAAATAAGGATGAGAGCAGAAACACAGCAGCCAGCAGTCAGACTGACCTAGCTTTAAAAAACTTTTACATGTGGAGAGGCTGTGTGAGTTCAGCTGTACGCTGTCAGCTGGAAGCAAGCCATCATCTATCCACAATGTGAACAGATCTTGTGGGTGCTCCATATCTACTTCTGTATAAATTCAGAGTGACTCAGTTTAAGTCACTCGTGGGTTTTAATTTCCATTTCTTAACCTGATGTGCCCTGTGTCCCATAAATATTGCTCCTGCCATTTATAATGTGTTGCAACCAAACTCTTCAGTAAGAGCATTAAGCAAGAGAAATTTTGCTGCTTGTGGTATTTGCAATCTTCACTAACTTTAATGACATTGCGTTGTTTCTTAGCAGCATTTGAGTTATGTAAAGAATGCATTTCTACATCTCATGCTTCCTTGCTGAAATATATTACAAGCAGCCAGTGGATACAAAACCCACTTTTTCTTGACTGGCGAATCTAATATAATTGATGGAATACCATAGGTATCCAAATCCAGGGCTGGATTATTCTCAGCAGTACTTTAACCAGCTTTTTTTGCATTCTTTGTGTATCGCAAATGATGATCCTTCCATTACTTCCTCATGACTATTCCACCATCACAAAAACAACCCCAAACTGTGCTTTAAAAGGCTATAAAATTCAGTTTGTCATTCATAAGCTTTTTATTTGATCCTGAGATCAAATCATTAATTAAGTATGAATGCTCACAATGCTTCCATAGCACCCATTTTATCCCTTAAGCAACCAGACAGGAACTACGGATTGTGGGTTTTGGTTGACCTAGTGAAGTTTAAAAGTCTAGCCCATTCCTCCGCTTGTCTTCCTCTTGACAAACTGCATTCCAAAAAAGCATAGTAATGCTGTGATAACTCTTAAGGAAGCAATCAAGAAAGCACAGCAGAATTTTTCAAAACACATATAAAAACAACTAACCTGGAAATTAGACTAACACTAAAGAAACTTTTTTCATGCAACTGTTTTACAGTAAAGGGTCACTTTTAATTGATGTGCTTCTCTCTACTGTTGTAAAAATCCTTTGCGCATAAACACCAGCTTTGTCACACATCTTCAGTCTATAAACATAAACACCATAAATATAAAATGAACTTGCTTAATGTCAGATGTAAGTATTTCATTTTGCTGACAGTTTTCAGAATTTTTTTTCTCACCAGATTTTCTCTTAGAACAAGCAAGCTTTTTTAAGCAAAAGCCTCTTTTGCATCTAAGGTTTTCTCCTGTATCAAGTTAAAACAAAAATCAAAACACTGCTACCATTCCAGATGTCCACATCTAAAGTCAGGTTTAAAGGTTAATTTAAACCCCATCCCCTTTTGTGGTACTCCTAAAACTGCAAGAAACACTGACACTTCAGTTTCTAAGGGCTGTCTGGAACAATTTTTCTCCTGTTTCAGACTATGTCTACGTGGAATTTGCTTTGCATTTTGAAATCAAAAGGTTTGACTAAATCCAAAGAAAAAAAAATAACAATCTATCAGAACAACTGTTCCAGCAAGGCACACTGTTACTATGCTGCCCTTTGCAAAATTGAAGCCGGCTGTGGTGACCACGGAAGAACATTTGCAGGCTGGTCTCTGATACGGGGAAGTGAGTTTAGCTGCACTACTCCCACCGCCAACTTCAGCACAGTCTGGACAAAACTCAGGAGAGAGCCAGAGGCTGCTGCAAACCCTCACATGGTGTTGTCTGGCCACAGCTCTGCCTGCTCCCCTTGCAAAGCTGAAGAGGGGGCAGCTTCTGGGTGAGCAGAAAGTGGGTGGCCAAAAGTTAGAATCCGGAGCTCACCACAAGGTGAATTCAGAGAAGTTTTATGTGGTTTGCTTGGGAAAGGTTAGGCATCTGTGCTCACATCCACACCTCCCCTAGTTAGTAAGGCTTCTTTTTCTTTTTTTCATTTTTTTTCTGATGAGCTAAAACAATGTCTTACAATATTAGTTTTCAGTTTGCAGCCTCAGTAGGATTAATTCAACGAGCTGCTGCCAGCAATGTTACTTCATTCTGGCCCACACCTAATAAGTTTTTCATACCAATCTGCAAGAAATATTTCAGCCAAGAACTTCAGGCCCAAACCTGTTGCCTTGAGCTACTTCAAAGGTGATTACACTTATGTTTATACAATGGATTCTGCAAAAAATTCATGCTTCCTAACATTTTTGTTCTTCAAAAATGTATTCCAGCCTGCATTGCCTTTGCACTGAATTTCAATGGGCTGATTAGTAAGTGGCGAGTGATGCCTGGCCACCGCAGCAGCCTATGGCCATGCAGAGCTGCAAGTTAAACTTGAAGGGTCTTGTCTGACAGTTTTAATCAGCAGCCAAAAGCTCTCAGAAGCTCTAATCTGCATAAATAAGAATTATATATGTAGCATTGCACAGCTTCTTGCACACTCTTAACTCCTTAGTTCAAGAATATTTTCTAGACAATACAATAGTGGAAAAAAAAAAAGCAGTGGAAAGCATAATGCATTTACAATGCTGATGCAGAAGTATACATACTGCTCTGAACACAGTGTCCTGGTTTCATCTGGGACAGAGTTAATTTTCTTCCTAGTAGCTGGCATAGTGCTGTGTTTTGGATTTAGTATGAGAAGAATGTTGATAACAACCTGATGTTTTAGTTGTTGCTAAGCAGTGCTTACACACAGTCAAGGACTTTTTCATCTTCCCCTTCTCTGCCAGGTGCACAAGAAGCTGGGAGGGGGCACAGCCAGGACAGCTGACCCCAACTGGCCAAAAGGCTATTCCACACCATATGATGTCATGCTCGGAGGGAGTTGGCTGGGGGAGAGCGATCGCTGCTCGGGACGGGCTGGACATTGGTCAGTGGGTGGTCAGCAATTGCATTGGACAATTCTTGTTTTGTATATTTTGTATATTCTACTACCATTATTATTATTATTGTTATTCTTTTCTTTTATTAAACTGTCTTCATCTCTACCCAAAGGTTTTACTTTTTTCCCCCCAATTCTCTCCCCCATCTCACTGAGGGAGGGGGGCACTGAATGAGCAGCTGTGTGGTATTCAGCTGCCTGCCGGATTAAACCACAACACACAGACAAACCATACTGGTAGCATCATTTTTATCACATTTTCCCCCAAGTGTGTTATCACATAGTTCCACTTTTTGAGCTTTGTACAGCTCTGTCTCCTTATGTTAGAATTTGGTCTTGGATAATTTCATCTCATACTGGTACGGAAGCAGTGGAAGCAGAAGGAAAAAATCTTAGAAAACACAGTTCTGTCACTTCTGAAAAGGATGCAAAGGAGAAGAATAATGCTTTTTGTTTGAAAACCTTTCACATCTCCAAGCTAGGGAGCAAAATGTTGAAATTTGACAGGCTATAGCCTAACATATTTCACTTGTCTTGTGAAAATCCACCAAAACCTGCCAAACACATAAATATTTGAAACACTAATCCTGCATGTGCTTATTGAGATTTGCCTCAATGTCATTACTCCAGAGACTCTATCTGGCCTGGAATCTGGCCAAGGATTCAGCTGGGATCCTTTGCAATTGGAGCTCTGCGTTGCAATGGTCTCTGCAAAGTCGGGGCACTGGAATGAAGTTCTCACTCTCCTGTATTTTCAGTTATTCATATTAGTGAAGTCTTTAGTCATTGAACTAATGGCTAATAAGTATAGCTGTAATCCTTATTAAGCTGGTTATCAACACCTCTGCAAGTATTGTGGTACTCAGCTTGGTCTGACTGATCTCAATCTGTACAGAAACCTGATGAAGAGGGTTCCCATGCGCTTGAAAGTTCCTGTTGCACCAAGAAAACAAGAACTACTGAAGATTTAAGTATAGCCCTGTCTGCTTTTCTTCAGGCAAGTATGGGAAGATTTATGGAGACCATCTGGACCTATTTTGGTTCTTATCAAGCAGCAGAGGGTTGGGGTTTTTTTCCCCTTTCTAGTTCTCTTCAAGTGACTCATCTACTAATGTTGTTCAGCCACAGCTTTCTGTCTTTGCCAGAATGAGTTTCCATTGAGTGCTACACCAATGGGGGAGAAAAAAAAAAAAAAAAAAAAGAAAAAAAGAAGAGCTTAATTGCATCTCCAGCTTTGTATGTTTTGTGCAAGAAACCTCACTGTTTTAATAACGGATTTCAAAATACCTTCATTTAGTTTTTCTAAATAATACTTGTCTAGGTTTCAAAAGCCAGAGACATCATTTAGGAAGGACAGAAATAGGTCAAGCAAAGTTACTTAAGTAAAATTGACTATACCTTACTTAGACACACACCCCCCTTTTTTTTTTGTGGGGAAAAGGGAAAATTCATTTGAAAAAAGGAATGGATAAAATCTGAATTTTCATCACCTTGATGAGGTCATACTTGATGAGAATCACAGGAAGAAACATTTTGGCTAGAAATGCCCAGGAAGGGAAAAGGAATAAAAAATTAACTAGAAAGTGACCAAGTTAAAGTTAGAAGACATTTGCTCACTGGAAAATACCAAATACTGTATTAATGGAAAAGCTTCCTCATACTGAGGAAGAGTCAAAATGGCTCACCACCTGATGGATCACTTCACTCACTTTTAAATGCTCACGCATATCCCCAGTTAATAAAGTATTTTGTGCCACAATCACAGTAAATATATAGAAGGTAATAAAAAAAATTAAGGCAATTTATACTGTATCACATACATAACAGGCTAGAAAGCAACAGACTCTAACATGCTAGGTAGTTAAATTTCTGTAACAAATGTTTACTAAAAATGATAAATAATAGTTATTGATGTCAACCACCATTATGTAGAACATTGCAAAGGAATGAAAGTTTGAAGCACTTAAGATTTTGCTTAGTCACTGCTAAAGAAATCAGCCAATTCTTACAATATATCAGCACATAGCTGCAGACTTTGGTTTGTCATGAAAATGGGGCCATTCATGTGCAGAGACAGAATGTAACATTCTCAACAGAGGGGTAAACAAGATATATCCCTGTAGCTCCATTCACGTGGTACAGTAACAGTTACAGATAGGTATGGATGAAATGTTTGAATATTTTGATATAGCAGCAAACTACTGAGGGAACATGGTGAGCAATTCCATACAGCTGAACTGTTGATTCAAAACATATATTATTTGCATTTTAAAAATAATTAATAAAAACAACATAGACTATAGTACAATATTTTTCTTGTCAAGTTTGAGAGCAAACATTTAAGTCAATGCTAAGTGGCCAAGACATTCTAAACTAAGTGATAACTTTAGGTGCCAAAGCTGACATTAATAAAAGACCTTATTTAGAGGAGAAACTGTGTACCGACCTCCTGAAGGTCCAACTGCATAAGAAGTGAACTTATTTTTCTTTTTTCTGTATTTTTGCCTTATAAATGCCTGTAGTATTAACAATATTCTGGTCTTTGTTTGGTTCTGTTTGCAATGATTGGTCTTTATGAGAATCAATACACAAATATTGATACCTTCAATCTTAATGTTTTACTGAGAAGAATCAGGCATATTTCTTCTGTTCAAGGCAAGGGTAGGTGATCTAGTCCTGACATGTCTGATGTAACCGAATTGATCAGAAAACATTTCCATACAATACATTATGAAGGTTTACCCTTTATGAATATGACGTGCGGAAAACAGACTCCACAATCCATAAGATTGTAAAGTAAGTATGTTTATTCAGCACTGGGCAGCACGGGGGGTAGTCCCACCAAAGTCGTGCGCACCGGAACACGGCAGCTTGTCCTGTTTATATGTAGCAAAGTGTTACATATACACGTAGTTTCCCAATACGCCTATACATAGGCATAACCTGTCCCCGCTTCGTATTAAAATTAGTTTCAAGAGGTCATTTCCATAAGTCCCTCCCAACTGCGCATGCTCAGTGATTTGAGTCGATGGTCTTCAGGGGTCATTTACTTCATCCACTCCTCTTCTTCACCTTGTCCTTTTGGTGAACTCCAGCTTCTACTCCCCTTATTCTGCTGTCAAAACAACACAGCCGGTACCAACTGGCTCCCCATCCTTGGCTATCCTCATATCGACAAAGTGCCAGACGCTTTGTTCTCCTACCTGCCTTCCAAGGCCTGTTACAAAGATGGGCCATCTCCTACTAATCTCTCCTCTTCCACATTCCCTACAGTGTTAGTTTCTTATCTATAGTTTACTTCATATGATTAGTAAGTTAATCTGAAACACAATGCTAGCAATTTAAGATGGATCTACAGCTGGCTTCACAAAGGTCCTTTTGTTAACCCTTTAGCCTCCCTTCAAATATATTTATAGCAGTAGCACATATTACTTGCCTCCCAAACAATAGATGAACTCTACAGCCCTTCCAAATATTCCCAGGGTCCCCTTCTTAGCTTTTTACAGCTTACCCCTCTCACTCTCCAACTTGATTTTCTGCTAAATATTTAATCTGTAATAGTTTTCCAGTTCAAATTCCCTTGACTATATTACATAGCTTTTTCAAGCAGGCATACTGCTTAGCATCCATACAGAATACCAACAACACAGATGGTATCTACATCTCAAATACCCACCAGACATCCAAGTAAGACTGTCTTACATCATGTTTTTTGGTGTAGTTAGAACATCTACAGCCGAAATGCCTGATCACAGCCCACTTTCAGGGACACTGCAGAACCTCCTGGTATTTACACCAAAGAAAAGAGGCTCCATGTATGCTAAAGCCCCACAGTGTTGGGGCTCTATTTCTGCCCTAATCCCTGAGTATGGAATCACAGCCATGACACTAAGATTTCCATTCCAGTCTACTCTCATATTTTTAACTTGTCTTGATTTTTCCCATGGAGGTATATTTTCACACACACACATCCCCCCCCACCCCCCCACAAAAAAAACCCTGCATGGTTTGCAGCAGTCGTGGAATGTTTTGGAGAAAATTGGAACTAAGCCAAGCCATTTGAGTCAGTTTGAAAATCATCTTTCTGATGGTTCATGAAGTGGTTTGTGCACTGGTAGCTTTGGTAAGAAGAGTTTCCTAAAGGTTGTTAAATCATGAAGCATTTATTCACAAATTACTTCACAACGTTTTCTTACATCCTCTAAAAATCTAGGATTTCCCATTTTGCAGGATGTGAGAATACAGTAACTCCCACTCTGTTGGAGTTAAAAATAAGTCTTGATCTACCTTAACTTGCACCGTGCCAATTGCATTGTGATGCACACAAAGCTGATACTTTAGGAGAGCAAAATAACTTTGCAAGATAAAGTAGAATTCTCTTAAGCCAGATGCCCCTGTAGTTGGCCTTTTTATGCTTCTGAAAGGAGTTTCCAACTAACAGATAGCTGCTACTTAACAATATGCATGTGCCGGGCAGATAAAAGGAACTGGCTGTGTCTACAGTCGACAAAGGATCCTACGCAACTACGACTTCTGTGTTTGGGAAGACCTCTGCCTGGCACTGACCATGCTTGCTTAACTCTCCATGCTGCCTGTTACTTCATGCCACTGCCAGGGCCTCATTCTGCTTGGACTATATACTAGCATATGTTGGGGATATGTATTGGAAACTCTTGGAGAGCTAACTATTAATTTCTGCAAACATTATGCTACCACTGCCACAGAAATTTGAAACACTCCATATAAATTTGCCATTTATATACATAATGCACCGTCTCTAGGAAAACAAACAAACAAACAAACAAAAAACCACCAAACCAAAACCCCACCAAACCAAAAAACCAATGGTGAAACGGCCCATTGGGACTAAACCGATGCCTCTGCTGGGAGTAGGTCTTAGAGGACCATTTTGGAGACAAAGTACTTTGCTGGAGATCAGACCTCTTGGAACTGCAAAACAGTCTGCGCAATACCATTGTTCAGAGGGAAAAGTGTTGCATTTTTCCTGATGATAAGGTCCTTATAGGGCTTAACAGCACTCACTTACACTGGAGAGGTTAGACCCCTCACTTAGCTAAGCAGCTGTTCCTAGGAATGACTTGTTATTCTTTATCAGCTGTGTGATGGCTCTGCCCGGGTCACAGCATACACATTTTTTTAATCCAAAGACTCTGGCTTAGTACACTGCATCTGGCTTGAGAACACTTCATCTTTTACTGCAGTCGGAGAGAAGGAAAATAGTCCTCAGTTTGGCTGATGCCGATAAGACATTCGTTCCAGATAACTTCCCTTGCTTGGATAAAAATTCATATTTGGCTTTTGCACGATTTGTTTAGAAATGTACAAAGATTGTCAGGCAAAACCACAATGTCGTGCAACTCTATTTGTACACAGCATCCAACTGAGGCCTCCCTGTGTTGGGACACAGATGTTATTGCAGGCATGGACAAGCTACATGGGTATTTATAGGTACACAGAATTCATCTTAGGCATTATCAGAAGATAAAAACTTCAGCTACCTGTGTAGTGAAAAAGTATGGATAGATAGTATTGTTTAGTGACCATGGTGGCCAAGGGGACAATGCACAGGGAGGGGCGAATTCTTTTGTTTTCTCCCAGTTTCATCTTCCCTACTTCTGACTTCTGTCTTCTCTCTTCAAATTGAAGTGTTTTGGTTTTTTTTTTTGAGAGCTTCTTTATTACATGTACTATTGTTCTGTAGAAAGGTTGTGATTAGATTTGTCATGCTTATAAACTCCTAAATTTAAGCATAGTTTCAAATGACCCATGCTTACATATTCTTTTCAAAATTGTACAAGCTACATGTAAACTTAATTTAAAAAAAAAAAAAAAGTTGTTTTCCCTGCCTTTGGCTGCTTTGTAAGGAATATTTGTCAGGATTTTTTGACACAAACTGTTCTAGTGAGATAATTTTTTCCTTTTAGAAAATGTTATTTTCAGACAGGTTTTGAAAGGGTTCTACAGATGAGATTTATATAACTACACTTTTGATTTTAAAGGTAGGTAAACAAGAAAATTGAATCTCACTTTATCTACCCATGCCAGATATAGTAGTAAAATATTTTATATGTACATACAAGAGAAATGTTTTTGACATGGAGTGGTTCCACAAAGAAGGAGAATTTGCTTTGGCCTTTGAGCAAGAGTTACATTAAAGGGTTTCAGTGACTCTCTGTTCACTTCTTGAGTCATGAACAAACCACCACTCCATCTGACTGACCAGCCAGCATAAAGGAACCTGTAATTTTATTAAGTACTAACATCAATTATTTAGTACAGTTCTATGGAAAAGGTTAAATCACCATAAATAATAATTTAGGTGCCTCTGTATATCCCCAATGAGAACTACCACAGTCTCTCTTGAATCTGAAACACAAAATACAGCTGCTTTCATTCCTGGTAATGATTCATCGTTGAATAGCTCCCAAGAGGAAGAACTATAGTACAGTGGAATCAGGAGTTAACAGTGTAATCATGAAAGATCACTGTCAGGATGGAATTACTGTACTCCATGTACTCTCTCACATTAAAGGGAAGAAAATATGTTTTACTAGCTGCAAGCATCTTGCCAACAGATCCTTTGCAACATTTTGTGGCAGTCTCTTAAGAACCACTTTACTACAGAGCCTATGCTTAATCCCACAGGAATAAATCCCAAGGCCTTTAGGCAAGTATTTGCCTGATTTGACAAATTTGCAATGGTTTGAAACAAGAGGTTCACAAAACAGTCTTCTGACATTCAGAATGCATTTTAAAATTGGACTAGATAATTCATTGGTGTATGTTCTCCCTGGACAGGGTGTTCTTTTATGTAAGAGTCACTCAATGTGCCTAGTCCCACCCTGAGCATCTCCTATGAGATGTGCCCCACTCTTCCACTGTGTTCTCAGTGATTGCGTGACTACCATTACTTGGTGCCTGCAGAAAATAAAGTCTCAAAGGCTGTGAAATTGCATCAGACTTCAAACAAAGACCCTCTATTATATGAGAATATTGGAGAAAGAACCTAAATTCTCCTGCTTTTAATAGATTTGTAACAATTATCAGCAGTGCTTAAATCTGCTCATTTTAGTTGAACACAAGAAATCACACACTAGTCTATTTTTTTACTATTTGTGCTTATCATTTCCAGACTGATGAAATCTTGCAGAACTTCTTTTATTGGTCTATATCCACTTTAGGCAAAATCACCATCATCAGACTGTTATTGCCACAGCTGGCCACAATGACCTTCTGTTAATGTTGTTATTATGTACCACAGGATGGAGCATCAGGTTCATTCTGGTGAATGCAGATGTCTTCTGTCATCCAACGCCTACCCCAGTGAAGAAACAGACATAACTTCTATTTGTACATTTTATGCGGGGATACAGATTTTGTGGCCTAGGAAGAACGGGGGGGGGGGGGGGGGGGGGGCAAAGAGGCTTTAAATTTAAATTTGTCCCTCAAGATTTTAGAAATTAAGAAATACAGAAAGCCTACCATTTAGTTCCAAAATTGGATGTTTAAAAATAAGAATAAAAAATAATTACACATTCATTTACATAAGAAATTTATGAATATACACTTTTTACTCTCTAATTTTGTCCATATTTAGGACTCCAGGTGATTAGTTAAGACCATATTGCTTTGGCAATTTGCAAGATAGACAAGCACAGGTCTTGGAACAAAAAGAGTGATGACATAGCAGACTGGATAACACTATAGGATATTTTAAGCCCTTAAAAAAAAAAAAGGAAAAATTTATGTGCAGAACCTTAACATGAGTAAAACTTGCTGTTAGCACAGGCAGAACACAAGAGTAGGAATAACAATACAGGATGGTGTTATTTCGCTTACAAATCCTTTTAGATGCTGCTAAACATTTACAGTGTAGAACCCCAGGCAAGATTAATGTCTTATGCCAAACACGAGACAAGCCCTAAGATACAATCCCAAAGAACTCGCAGCATGTATTCATGTAACTGAGAATTTGAACGTAAGTGAAAAATTTCAGTTTTAGACAAAGTACTGCAATGCCCATTCTGCATAAATCCAAGACAGAGAAACAACTCAAACCTCCCCCAACACTTTTGGTTGGAGGATACAACTCCTACAGTAACTGCAGAATTAGAAGGTGCTTTCAAGAACTATTGGAAAACTGTGTGGTTTGTTTGGTTTTTTTTTTAATATTAAATATACAACGTAGTTACCAAATTGCAGAGAACCCATTACATCAAATGGGAAAGTGTGAAGCAAGAAGCTGAATTCCCCAGAGAGTTACTGGAAAACACAAGAGCTAACCATATACCCATTTCAGATATGAAAGGGTTTGCAGTCCTTTCCACTGCCAGAAAGGGTCTATCTGACAGAATGAATGAAGTGTTCCCTAGCAAGGATGACCACAGTTAGTCACTAAAATATTTTCCTGACTATGAAAGACTAATGTGGGTTTTAAAATGTCCAACTGATAATAGTAATAGCAGTTTGCTATTTGGAATATGGATTTTTTTCATGGGAACAAGCACAAAAATTCTGTATAGATCTTTCATTTCATACCACAGATGTTACTTGAGCAATTGTGTTGCAACTTCACAGAAAAACATCAACAGTACTTAAGTATAGAATTAAAAAAAAAAAATAAAAATTCAAGAGCCTGAGAGCTTACAAGATGTTAAAAGTAATCTTGACTGGACAAAAATCTTTCTGCAGCATGGTTTGAGTGCAGCAAACAGAAATCGCTGCCTTCAGAGAGAGAAGGCCTAAGCTGCTAATACCAACTTAATGTCTTACACACTTGATACTGTCCCTGTTGTATCTAGGTATTCCTCTTACTGGCACGCTTGAAATTTGCGTGCTGTTCCTTCCCTTTTCTGCCCCCAAAGTCTGACCTGACCCTAGTGGTTTTAATGAGAGTTTTACCATTGAATTTAGTTACCACCTGGTCTTTCTCCCCTTATAATCCTCAATAATTTCAACAACACCTTTTACTGCTAGTGTTTCTGATATCTGTTACTGCCCTTCTTACATTTCCGTGTAGCAGTTCTGCCCTTAGCTAATTCTCTTTAAAATGAGCTTCCAATATTTCAGTAAGTTCACACTCACCTTTTTAAAAAAATAAAGATGTAATAAAAAAAATTCAACCCCCCAAAACCCCGACCCATTTCACTATTCCTCCCTGTTCCCAGGATCATCATTTTGGTGGAATTGAGGGGTTTTCTCCCTTTCTCTTTCCCTGTAAACTGTATTTATTCTTGAAGATTCATGTGTTTCTTGCTGTCTTCGCTCTCTAAATCTCAGCCAGTTTGTAGCCACCTTTCCTGATTACAGATAGTGTCTCTCAGTCTCACTGCAACTGAGCCTTTGCAGAATGTCCAAGATGAAACTATTAAAATTCATTTTTCTGTCTCAACATTGCTAACATTTGTCTTTTTCTAAATCCATCTACCTTGTGTATTCCAACTCCAGAATTAAGCTCTTTATGTTTGTATACAAAGCATGTGGAATGTGCTGCTTTCTCATTACAGCATTCATTACTGCATTTCTGAAATACTAGTATTTATCTAGCAGTTGACAGTTTCAAATTGTTCACATTTCACATTTTCCATCTGATTTTATATTTGTTTTACAAATATTTATGTTTTAGTTAATTTGTTCTTTATTTTGGCAGCTCTGCTGTAAAAATTCATTGCAAGGGTACTGTGACATTTTGTTTGGTTTTGACTGCGTCTCTACAGTTCAGCATCCATTTGGATACACACATAGGCATTATTACAGTATTGATGATTGGCTACATCTCCCTCAAACATACTTCACTTTACTGAGCAACATTCCGTTCTTTTACCAAATCCTAACTATGCTTCCCTTAGTCTTTTTTTTTTGACTGCTGAAAATTACCTGGCTGACAAATACTGAATGTACACAGAGAAAGATAACATGCATGTCTTCTGGTTTTGTTTCTTTCCCTCACGTTGAGGTTTTGTAGCCTTAATTCCCACGTTCAATCCCATGGGAAATACTGTCTTCTCATTCTATTTATGTTGTCATCTCTTGGGGACAAGGGACAGTTATATTTGTTATTTAGAAAAGGTCAATTCAATCTATAAATCCCCTGGTACTACAGTATTAAATCTTATATTCATTTAGCCCATTGTGTTTTCAGCTCTTCAGGAAACCCACAGGAATAGCTGGCATATTTTCCCAGCAAAATCCTGAGCACTGAAGTCTTGAGCTTGGGTCTTATTTTATTGTGGCAGAACATCATTTCAGGTTTATACAATGAAAGTCTAAAATGTTTACAGTCTCGACAGCCATTCCTTATGAACAGCTATCAGCAGAACGGGTGACTTAAATTTAGATGCATTAAAAAACCTGGAGGTAAGTTTGCTCTTTCCCCAATACTTCAACAGATCTGTAGTTTGTAGCCGCTTTCTTTCTTGACCAAAGCCATATTTTGCTTGATGTTAAAGACAATGCTTCTACAGAAAAGTAAATTGAGTATTGTCAGCAAAACTCTCAGCTAGGCAGCTGTCCCTTTGCTTTCCCCAGAAACACAGGAAGAGGAGGAACCACACACTTGGTAATTTCAGCATGGAGCTGACTAACAGGCCAGACTACAACTTATTCAACTGTTCCAAGCAAACATTTGGTGCAAAGTATCAGTGATGGAATTCATAAAAGTCCTTGAATCCTACATTAATAATAAAAAGACTGTGCCCACTGTCTAAGTCTTTGGCAAGAGTGATACAAAGAACCTGTTTCCCTGAATCAACAAGTATTAGAAAAGCATGTAAATTGTGCAACCATATGGTCTATGCAACAACCTCAACACTATCTTTATGTTGATCTCAAGTTTGCCTCATCCAAGAGCAATTCCATATCAGAAATCTGTTTTCAATGGCGATATTGTTATGCTCACTTCCCACCATGTTGGGGCTGTTTGCAGAAAATTAGTGGTATGGTATGGCAATATCACGCAACAATCACATTATCTTCAGTAAACACTACCAGGAAGGACAGTGCCTGGCACTGGGTTCTTTTCTTGTCCTATACGTGTATGTTAACTCACACAGCAAGCTGGCGGATTCGCTAGGTGAGTTAAGACCACCTGCCAGGAGCACCACACAACACCAGACAGCTTCTGGCCAAAGCCAAGCTCTGACAGCCAGTTCAAGTAAGGACAGAGTTGTTCATGTCTGTATTTGTTAGTGTTGACTTCCCAGTGCCTCGGATAACAAGTCTTCTAACACTTTTTAAATCTGTGGAATCCCTCTATCCTTATTTCTCTGTGCAGAATTTCCCAAGAATGCTCAGAATATGCAAAATATTACTTGTATGGGTACTTAAAACCATTCTGGGTTGTTTCTTAGTAAGGAGACTCAAAGCATTCTGGAATTAGGAATGTCAAAGTTCATTTCAAGATATGTCCATAATGAATCTCTTTTCTTCTATTTTCTTCCTTTTCTCTCTAACTTTGTCCCACCTCTTATGTATGACCCACAGTTAGGTTGACTGGGCAGCATGTTTGTGGCTTATTTTCCTTTCAGTGATATCACCAAAATCATCTCCCCCCTCTCCCTGCCTCCCCCCCCCCCCCCCCCCCCATTATGTGCCAAGGCTTATATACAACTCATAATACTCAGTAACACATTTACTTAATTAGTACTGCAGGGCAACATGGGTAAGGTGAAATATTAAAACCAGTGGCTTTTACAAACATATATATGAAGTGATGCAAGCTCTTTCTTTGTTATTGGCAGAGGTGTTATTTGCAACAGCCTCATTTTGCCCTGGATATTAAGACTGTGGTTAGGACAGACATTGGATGACTGCTGCATAATAGTGTCAGACGTGTTAAGGACTATAAATGGCCTTTTAAAAGAATTTTCTCATGATCTTTTGAAAGAACATCTGGGTTTGCTTATGCAGAGATGTTCAGGAAAGACTCAATTAGCTATGTGAAGCTAATGCATGTAAGTCAAAACATATTCAAAATCCAAATAGGATCATCTGCAAGAGGATTTAAGATGCTGCATCTCAGGACCACTAATCCTCCACCAATCACTGAGTCATCTATAGCTGTCCTAAATATTTCCACATGGAGCTAGCTACATTAAGAAGAGTCCTGCATTCCCTCTCTGGATTCTCCTGACTTCCATAAAACAAGAACTAAAGTCTCATCAATTGTACTATTCAAACCACAGAATTTCACTTTTTACACTGGAAAGATTTACTCTTCCCTCTTTTGTAAACGAAAGATGACTCACCCAAAGTCCGTATAATACTATCACAAAGTGAGTAACAAGACATTGTTTATTGTTGCACTAATAGATTGAGTTGTGACCCACATCAAAACCATTTCACATTTTCTCTAGCGAAGCTAAAATTCCAAAACAGGGGATAGAACAGTGTTTACATGTAAAACAACTATTTAACAAAAGAACAATACATATCCAAACCCACTCAAACACAAGCTTGTTGGCCTGCATTTTTATTGCTTTAAGGACATTTTTCTTTTCATGTTTTTCTCAGCACAGCAATCGCAACAAGCTGGGCTCAACAACCTCCACTGAAATGTAGTATTTCTTTAATTATTTAATTATGGAAAAAAAAAAAAAAAAAAGTCTTATGTTTTCAGGGGCAGAAAGAAAACCAAAAGGCAGTACCCACAATGCCATACAGCAATGGAAAATTTTGTATCCAATTGCCTAACAATAAATTTTGGCTTTACAGAGACAAGCATGTCCCACAAAACATAAAAGAAATCTCAGTCCTAATAAATAAAATACCTTTTACAGGTGATAGACTTTTGGGTTCAGAAAAAAAGTATGGTGGCTTCAAGAGCTCATCATCCACAAAAAATAAATGTACCGTACTTTTTTTACTTCAGTTGTCAGTTTTCTTACATCTTTTTCTATTGCATTCTCAGATAGTCTATGTAATTTTAATTTCTGCATTTAAACATCTCTTGCTCATAGTATTCTCATGAAACCTTTTGTGAAAGCTTATGCTCCATGTAACTATACTAATGTTTGAGAAAAGAAGGATAAATAAGTCACCGAGGTCTACCTCTCTAAAATGAATGGGGTCTTGGAAATACATGTTTATTCTTCCTGGCAAGAGAAATGCACATTCTGTGAGCAATAGCTGTTTGACTAACCAGATGGAGAAAAAGTTCAAGCATCAAAGGGCAGTGTTGTGTGTCCATATAGGACAATACAGGGAGTACGAACAGACTGACTAGAGAATAAAATATTTGACATGAAAAATGACAAAGATGATGAAAATGGCCACATTTCTTCCAGGAGCTACTGCTTGTTTTTTTCCAGCATGATGGTAAATGCCACAAAAGGTGTTGGGTGGTTTTTGGGTTTTGTTATTTTTGTTGTGGTTTGGGGGGTTTTTTTGGGGTTTTTGGGGGTTTTTTTGTTTTTTTGTTTTTTAAACAGCATGACTAAACTTTTCAGAGTTTTGCAGCAGACATAAAACAAGAATAAATTTCCAAACCTAAAATATTACTCTTCCATATTGGAACGGAAAAACCACTGCTCCAACAGACACCTACAGTCTTTTTAGACTGACCTCAGCAGTATGTGAGATTCAGGAAACATTTTAAGAGAATATTTTAAAACACTGACATGACTGGAAAATGAGGTGGAATGAAACACAGACCTCACAAAGATATATTGCACCAGATTAAGTGGGTATCTTTCATAAGACAAATGGTATTCAAACCAAAGGAAGTTAAATAGATCTACTCTTTTTAGATTCTGCTAAAGTATTTAATATTACATCATGTAGACTACTGCTAGTTGTCTTGGATTTCATATACAAAGGTAGTTAGTAGGAAGGAAGTTTAGCTAAATGGGAGGTAACCAGCGGTGCTGTTGAAGGAGGAAACAGGACTCCACAAATGGTTGGTTATGAGTCACATTTTTATAATGTTAGCACTAAGTAAACAATGGAACTTGAGGAGTTAAAGCTGGGAACATTGTCAGCAAATATGCAGCAAAGTGACCTATCAAATTATACAGATGTGACTAAGCTAAGTATAAGGAAATGTGAACCCATGCACTTCAGGAATAAAAACAAGAACAATCTCATTAGTTAAAAGCAGAAGGGGATTAAAATCTGGGTGCAATAGGCAATCACAGAAGGAATATGAACATCAACACCAGCTGATGCACTGTTGGAAACTTTCCCGTAATGTTGAACAAGCAGAGTGTGGATTGTCCCTGTTTAAGAAAGATTATTTCAAGTAAGGTTAGACTGAAAGATTTTTAGAATTATAGGAAAATAGTTCACTATCTTACAAGGTGAAACAAAATTTTGCTTAACCATTCTAGTCTATTTCATCAGACTGGACATAATTTCCCTCTAGAAGTTTATCAAAGGTATTAAATGGCAGGGGGCAGGGAAGAAAAGAAAAAGAGCTGTTTCAATATAGAGTACAGGTTATATCTACAACAAGAGGAAATAGGTGCAAGTTGCCATGAAAAAGCTTAGCCTATGAATTCATGAAGACTTCTAATCATTGGGAGGGAGGGATCTGATCCACTTAGGAACAACTCATTCCATTTTATTCACAGTGGTTGAATGAAAATGTCAAGAGGGCATTCACTGACTCTGGAGTGCTTTTCCAGTCCTGTGCTACATGTAAACAGCAACACGTAGGAGTGCACCATTTTGAAACAAAAAATGTGAGTTTTCAGATTGGGAAGAGGTCCTGTGCACAGGAATATGGAAGTTGCAGATAAGTTTTCTGGTTTGTCTGACCAGGAAAGATCCTTCTATTCTTATTCCGGTGTTGGCAGACACTTAAGTCTGTGTGTCTTGTGTTCCAGATCACTTTTCTATGTGCTAAATCATAAATCTCCAGAGGAAGTTTTGTACTTCCCAGACTAAGCATCTTCTAAAACAAATTATTAATGAAAACAGCTGTCTCTGCAGAACATGCATTTTTGACAAAAGGAGAATATTTTACTAAAATGAATGTATATTGAAGATATTTCGGCTAGCTTTACTAGTTAAACGTCTAAATAAAAAGGCTAAACACATTTCAGCACTTACCGTGATGGTCAGGATCAAACCACAAAATGACATCTTTCAAACAGTTTTCCAGCTTTCACACGATGAATCTGCACTACCTTTGGGTTGGTGATATGGCAAAATTGATGTTGTTGTATTGATCACTATTTGTAGTTATAAGAAGCTGAGTTTGTTAGTTTACAGAATCTTCATTTTTACTGTTTTCAGCTGAAAAAAGTTGCACATATTTGACTAATTAAATAACAAGGGGATATTACTGCTGATTCACAAATTGACCACAACATATTTAGTTAATTAGCTCAGAAGGGCAAGGTATATAGGAAAGCAAACTTTTCATTTTGTATTTGGGAGGCTAAAGAAACTTTTAGTCATTATGCTGAATATTATTTGCCAGATTCCTTGATATTATATATCACCCTTGTTATGATGAAGTCAATAAATTGCTCTTAACTTACACTAAACAAAGATTAATCATCATATTCTAAGAAAAAAGATAATTATAGAACATCAAGCTTCTTTTTCAGAGTAAACCATTCACATTTGTTCTCTCTGTTCCTGACTAAAATCTCTTCTCAATTTCTTACAGTGTTAATTGCCTACCCTCTTTATTTTTAGCCTTTTCTTATTATCATCTATGTTTACATGGAAAATCTGAAGATTTTCTATGTTTGGTTTTCACCCATCATCCAAGACAATTTTCATTATGAGGCAGAATCCCGCAAAGCCATAAATGGAAATCAAAACGGCTGAACATATCTATTAACAAAACAGCAATTCCCCAAACTCTTAGTGTTGACTTAATTCCTCTCACATCACTGGAGGACACTGAATTCCCCAAAACCAAACCAAGTCCAAACCAAGTCCACAGCAAGTGTTTCTATTACAAGACTTTACGCTGAATGATAACTCAGAGGTGTCTATTCTTTCTGTGTTTATCCTGTGGTGTTAGCACATTCTTTTCTGTTTGTTTACCTGTTCTTTTTCTTATTTAAGGCGAGGTGGTTTTTTTTAACAGCAGCTATTTCTCTACACCTCAAGATGTATTTTTATTACATAGAACTCAACGGTTGACATTATATTAGCCCTGTTACTGTTTCTTAGATATTTCAGAGAAACTCAGATGCTGTCTTAAGTAAAAAACACGCAGCTGCTGTTCTGGTTCTACAACAGTCAGCTTTTTTCAATAACACTGGCATCAATTACACAGTTATTAGGCCAGCTTTTCCTAGTAATTGCAAGTATCACTTCACTGTCTGTCCTACAAACATGCATAATACATTATTATTTTCAAACAAATACTATGATACTATACTACTTTAGAGATACATAGTCTTTAAGAGATAACAATATCATTTTCTCCAATCATCTCTATATAAGCCCAGTAAGTACACTTTTTTTTTTTTCAGCTGGTCAGTCATAATTTTTGCAGTTAGAAAGCATGAAAATAGTCATTAATAATGTGCTACTACTTCTTAACCTCTTCCTCTTGGGAGATATGCCAGCGCTACCAATGAATAGAAACTATTCTCAAGTCATATAACATCGGAGTGAAGGAATAAATAAAAAAATATTTCTGCAATGGATTGTAGTACCAAGTATTTTGACTTTTTTTTTTTTTCAACTATTTATATTAATAATCAGTCACAGGCTTAAGAAAAGGGTAATGATGTAGGCATCTCCCAGAACTGTATATGCCCCATGGCGCTACTCAGTCAAAGCAATAACTCATCTTATGGCTTCTTCTAGCCACAAGAGGTGTGAAAACTATGACCACATTCCACATTCACTTAATTTAAAAGTATTCCCTCTCCTCAGTCTAACCTTTTGATTACCCTAAACTTGATAAGGATCAGTACTGCCGAAAAGCAAAATTCCTGAATCAATTAAAAAAGCATACAAACATTTAGTACTCACGAAAGTGATGCCTCTGCCTTGCTTGTAATGGAAACAAGTAGTGTGGTTTGGTACTGAACCCAAGGGCAGCACAGCCAGAGACCTTTTGCGTAACTATCAAAGAAGTGATAGCCCAGAAGTGACAGTGGTAGCCCAACCTAGCATTTCCAGTATACTGGTCTTAAGGTTAATTGACTTGGTTCATGCCTTAAGAACTCTTCTGATTTGGGGACTTCATGTAAATTTTGTGCATTTGAGCATGAAAACACTGATTAAGAATGGAAGATGAACATCGGCCATAATAGTCAATTTAAGGGGCAAAAATCAAAGCCAAAAATGGATACCTTGATTTATGCTAGTCATGCTGACAGTCTTGCAGAGCATACATGAAGGAATATTAGACCAGCACCCATGTTTTACTACAGTCAACACCAACAGTGTCGGTTCCTTAGAACCATGGTACCACAGAGTCCAAGTTTTGGTGCATGCAAGGTAACTCTACTAAGGTGTAAAACATACAAGAGAAAGCAACTAGAGATTTTAGGACAGCTAGAGTCTAGTCTATGTTTTGTTTCAAAATTAGGGTTACATGACACAAAACAAACAAAATTTAATGTGGTGGAATGCAGTATATTCAAAGTGATTGTGCCATTCCTTATTAGTGCTCTCTGAACTAATAATATGCTATTAGTTAATTCTATAAACAGTCATTATCTAAGACAGTACTTCATGTGAGGACAGCATTCATACATCATTCATGTATTATTGAGCCATTAATGGAAACTACTGCATTACTACTATCCTACAGCTGTTGGTGGATCTACAAGAAAATGCCACATCAACAAGAACATGACTGAAGATTCGAAGCATTAGTAGCTGTTTACATTAGAACAGGGAGAGGAGTGAGGCTTAAGAACTTCTCATCACTGGGAGGTTAAAAGACAGCTGTATAATTCTGGGTTGCTTAAGCAACTATGTATGAGCTTAAGCATAATTTTCTAAGCAAAGAAAATTTTGGCTACTGATTCAGAACCTCACTTTCATACAATGCCTTAACTACAATAGTAGGTTCCTTTATTATATACGCTATTACCCATATTTCAGCATCTTTTGGAGTTCCTGTAAGCCTACCAAGTGTTTCTTGAACATTGCCAACAGGGTGGATGAGGATACTATTGTGCAATTCAGAACAAAATGGTAGACTAGAGATTAACATGAATAAACTGAAGTCTAAGCAGAATTCACAGAGTTTACATATGCTGTATTTTTGATACTATTACTCGTAATCATGGAATTCCATTAATCAAGGTGCTGAGTCCTCACAGATACGAGAATTACATTGCTACTTCTGAAACAAGTTTCTTGCTTGGCGATCATCTGAAATTAAAATTCTGGCATGTAACTGTGAAATGCTAATACTTCTTAAACAAAGGCTTCTCCTCAAGACCTATTTATGTTAGGCACTGTAAAAGCCATTTTCCATTAGGGACAAAGAATACTTTGCTGATAACCATGCCAAAGAAAAAGAATATTATTCATGTAAAAAGCTGCAAAATACCACAGTATACCAGCGTGGAATCCTCATATCCCAGAGGATTACCCTTGCTTATTTTTGTATTACAGAGCTTTCTGATCATTAAGTTCAGCACTGAAAGTTAAACATAATCTATAATCAACTTTTTAAAAAAAATTCTCTCTGCATAGCTTTTTCTACTGTCTTCCAAAACAGTAAACAAAATGTTAACAGTTGTAATGAAATAAACAGAATTTCTCTTCTAGTCTCTTGTTTTTAATCAGGCAAAGAGTTAAAATAATCCAATGTTTTTCAGGAGCATCACCTCTTCCTATATTTATGCTTTCTTTAATCCTCCTATATGCTTCTGTATTTTTACAGCATAACTTCTTTTGATGTAAAATATGCCAAATAGTGCATAATTACTTCTCTGTATAGAGTATTTTGCTTTATATCTACCTCTGTTAACTTCTGTGTTTGCACAAAATGTGATTCCAGTTATTTACATTAGAATTCACCATATTCAATGGAATGAAATGGATTAATTTATTTTCCAAATATCCAATGTAGTCTTTTGCTGTTGCAGATTTATCTTCAAAGAAATATAGGTAACATTTCTTAAGTATTTTTCTCCTTGGTGGTGTGGGGGTTTTTTTGTTGTTTTTTGGGGGTTTTTTTTTGTTTTTTTTTTTAAAGTAAGTATAGTCACTGTAGCATTTCAGGAAGCTAAACCCATTTCTCTGTGTTTAGCTTCCCTGACCATTATTTCACAACTCCACTGGGGCCACTGTACCACAACCTCACTTGTGCCAGGTGTCTCAGAATAAATCATAGAAATCATAGAATGCTTTGGGTTGGAAGGGACCCCTAGAGGTCATCTAGTCCAACCCCCCTGCAGTGAGCAGGGACACCGCTAACTAGATCAGGTTGCTCAGAGCCCCATCCAACCTGGCCTTGAATGTTTCCAGGGATGGGGCCTCCACCACCTCTCTGGGCAACCTGTTCCAGTGTTTTGCCACCCTCATTGTAAAGAATTTCTTCCTTATATCTAGTCTAAACCTACTCTGTTTTAGTTTAAAACCATTACCCCTTGTCCTGACACAGCTGGCCCTACTAAAAAGATTTTCCCCATCTTTCCTATAGGCCCCCTTTAGGTACTGAAAGACCATAATCAGGTCTCCCCGCAGCCTTCTTTTCTCCAGGCTGAACAAGCCCAACTCTACTTTACCAAAATGCTAATGTAGGTTAGCTACAGGTTGAGGTGTTATGTATTAGCTGCAAGCTTCCTTGACTTCTTCCAGTATTTATCCTTTCTCTCAAATAGGCATAGAGGTATACAAAATGAACACCAAAGTGAGGCGAGATGACAAGATGATACAGTTCAACTTCTGCCTTATGCAGAGGAGGAAGAACTCAAGTACACAAAATCCTGTCTCCATAAACACCCAATGTAAACATGTTGAATGTATGGTGGTATATCCATCCCATCATATTCTTCATAGACTGCAAGCCTCAGCCTTCATACCTTTAATTTATTAATCTTGGTTTTCCTGAACAGAATTAAATATGTGCAACACAATACTTTTACAATCCATGCAGAATGTACATGCAATCTAGGATGAACTGTACTTCACCAGTATCCTCATGGTTTATGTACCCTTCTGTGATTTCAAAATTGTCTTGCAACTCTATTGAAGGTGATGCTCTGCTCCCACAGCAGAGGGGCAAGTGCATGAGTGGCATGCATTGAAGTAAGATTCAATATCTCAGTAGGAAGGACTATGCACTGAGGAAAAGCAGGTATATGGTTTCACTGCTCCAACTTCAGCATTTGTGAAATGTGGCTACCAAGCTGACATCACCATAATCCAGTCTTGAAATGAGCTTGTGGTAGACAGAGACCCTGCTAGAGCACAGTCAGCTCTAACAAAATACAGCAAACTGGCCTTGGAGGTGGTGGTGTTCGACGCAATAATAGTATGCAACTGCTGCAGTATGCAGAACTTTTCATTCCTTTTTAGAACTTTCATTAGTCAAAACTTCATCAGAAATAAATACACAGACCCCATGTCCAAAGAGATGACATCTGGAATACCAGAGATTTTGTTTTGGGAGAGTGGCACAAAAGAAGAGCACTTAAAACATTGATTGGTTTTTTCCCTTGGTGTAGAGATTTATGCTCTGCATTAAAATGTTTATTGATAATAGGTTGCCTCTTCACCACTTTTCTTCCCACTTTTTTCAGTTTGAATATACAGCCTAGTAGTAATTATTACATCAAAATGACTTGCAAAACCCAACATTAACAAGATGTTGCCAGTTTGAATAACCCTGTTTAATTAAAGACATATTTCCTCAAGGACAAGAAAGGTAATCTTAATGCACGGAGAGAAACTAATCGAAGAGACAAGGAGCTTGATAATGTATTAAAAAAATTAGAAGTTTTGAACTACTGAACAGAATGGGTTGCAAGGAAAGAATAAGCTATTATTAAAATCTTATAACGATAATTGACCTATACATAAAAAAAAATGGAAGAGTAAAAACAAGCATAAAATTCGGTGATATGTAAGTAGGTTTTCATTCTTTCTTTAACATGCGGGACTAAAAAAGCTGCTGTGATTTTCTGCCTGTTCAGCTACAAAGTTGCTGGAGGAATCAATCCTATTTGTATGAGTGGTCTTGATTTACAGGTGCACTAATACTAGATTTCTGTTATAATGAAAAAAATGTTTCAAAGCATGTAATAAATTATTTCTGTATCTTTAGAAAGCAACCTGGGCAAAATTTGCCTCCCAGTCCACCTTGCTATTTATGCAATAATACAGGTTTTGTGGTTCCCTAATACAGGTTTGGTTCTCTAGTAGATTTCTAAATTACTATATTTCTAATTACTAAATCTTTAAAGTATGAAGACCAACACTTGAAATTTGTGCCAGTGCAAATCCTAAGTAATTCAAGTTGTTTAAAACATTGTTATCTTTAATGCAGAAAAGAATGTATAAGGCAAACTAGAATTATCATCTGCTTTCTGGTTGTGGTTTTTTGTTTGGTTGGGGTTTTTTTAAACCATAAATAGAACTGATGGCATTATGTTATGTTTATTGTTACTTCAGCTGCTATTAATTTTGGAGATTATAAGGAAAAGCACTGTGATAAGAAACTGAATAAGGAAATATTGGAGATTTTATGGGGAGAAAAAAAAGAGTGTTTAAGGGAGAAGGAAGTGGACTAACACAGTATTACTGCAGTTTGTCAATGTATCACTAAACACATAAATATATTGTACTGAAGACTAAGTAAGGTATTTCACCTTCAGTACAAATGACCAGGTCATTAAGAAAGGGATAAAAATATAAATAATAATATTAAACACTGAGATAAGCAAAGCAATATACATACCAAATATTCAAACATATATATATATATTTATTTGGGAATTCAGTGGGATCAATAACAACAGCTTCATATTTACTCTTACCATCCAAAGTCTTACTAAAAAGTTGGAAAAAATAGAAGGATACATTTCTCTATACATATATTTTTACAATGGCTAATTTAAAAAAAATATATATTTGTTGTTCTCATCATTTCAGTATTTCTAGTTTCTTTGGCTTTTTTTTTTCCAGAGTGAAGAAGAGAAAAATAAACTTACTGAGCCATACTGATGCATCTGATTCCTCTGAAAGCATATATCATCCTAGCATTGACATCCACAAAGAAAACTCTCTGAAACTGGCCAGCTAAAGTAGAGAAGTTAAAGAAATGGGATTCACTGAAACTTTTCTGGATGTCTCAGTTTTGAAGTATACAGGTTTTAAGCCATATGACAAAATCCATTAGAACCACGCTGAAGAAAGTTTTAGCTGGTTTTGTTAATAAAGCCTTTGAAGTTATGAATGATTTATAACAAGCTAATATCAAATAATACAATACTATTAAAACTCTCAGAAAAGAGAAGAGCTGAATTTTGAAGCGGTGTAGCTGATGTCTCTCTTCCTCCACTACCTGACCTGAGGAAGAGGAAAAGGCACCCTAGTAATGGGACAGTTCAAATCAGAGCTGAATACAACTGCAGAAGGTGGCACAAAGATGGCATTAAATATGATGGGAGATTGGCACTTGGCAATATCATGACCCATGCTGTCTGACTTCTTATTTTTTTTTGAGTTACTGAAGAGACATTTTTCAAGGGCAATAGAAATGCATCAGATCTTTATCAGGACATCTATAATTTTTCATCTCTCTCTGGGCCCAGCTCAGATGGATTTATTCAGGATAAATAGCACTTCATGGTCCAAAGAGTCCTTCCAAAAAACATTTGTACAAGGACTCAGCACCTCTCGTCTTGGATAGGGTGGTCCTTCACAAAAAAAAAAAAAAAAAAAAAAAAAAAAAAAAAAAAAAGAGGAGGAAGAACAAATAAAAGGTGACCTTGTGGAAGGTCTCCAGCTCTCTGAGGTAAACATAAACATACCCATCTTTACAATAAGACACCACATATGATTGTTGTTTGGAGGTTTTTTGTTTGTTTGTTTGCTTTTCCATAAACCCAGTATTTGCACACAGATGTTAGCTTTCTGAATGGAATTCTTTTTTCTGGCAGTTTTGAAGGCCATCTTGTGGTCATGGCATTTCATTGTTGTGCCTCAAAACAGTTTATTTTGACAAAGGGACAAATTCTGATCTCACAGCTGCATCAGTCAATATTAACACTACGGAAGACATCAGCACCACTGCTTTCAAGTGAGGCAAGCAGTCAAATTCTATAAAACAAACTCCCACTCAAGCTGTACAGTCAGTCTGCTTATATTAAAACTGAAAACAAAATTATTATTTTTTTTTTTTAAATAGGGATTTGATTATGCATAAGGAAGGCTTCAGGGCATAAGGGATTCCCACCAGTAACCAAATGCTGGCTCCCTCACACGCTAGGTAACAATTCCAGCTTGTGTGCACCTATTAAAGCAGCCCAGCACCCAGGGTTAATCAGGCACCTGGGTGTCTAATGAGGCGGTTTTCAGTAAACATAGTTAAATCTCTGATGAAACAGCCCTGTCACTTGCAACAGAATCCTATTATTGCCTCAAGGAAGTACCTATCCAAATCCTCAAGGTATCTTTTCCTGTATTGCATATGCAGTTCCATGGAAGCCAATGGGAATTTGGTAAGGGGAGTGAAGGGTGAGATGGACGCTAAAAAATCCCAAACAAACAAACTGATGAGAAAAGGAAAAAAAATACTTTAAAAAGGACTGATATAACATTAATAGATGCACAGCAGAACACTTCTGAAACAACAACATAGCATAATCACCTTTCCCCAGACTTCATGGCAAAAGATTTTGAAACATTTTAGACATATATCAAGATGACTGTTCTTTTACAAGACACACAAATGTACATTTGTAATCTCTTTAAGTACAATAATATTTTTTACCATATTATGACAGAGCTTTTTTTTTTTTTTTACTAGATTCTTAGTTATAACTGACATCACATTATTCATTTAATTGGACTATTTAAATTATTTTAAAACACTTTTTTAGGTTGTAGATTGAATGGTATATTGTTGAAGGTCCATGTTAAATCACCTTTAATGTCTCATTTGTTTTATAAAGACTGATCTTGACAAGAGAGAAACTTCATTTTATTCATTGCACCTTACTTTCTTTTTGGAAACAAGTGTGGTAACTTCTTTCTGTTGATGAGCCTCTTAGTCACCAGTTATTTTTCTACTTACTGAAGAAAGTTATATTATGAATCTTAAAAATACCAAATATTTCTAAAAAGATAATTCAGTATTATACATGCTGGCCTAATTCCTTCAGCCGTGAGTAAGAGTCTTTAGTGTTACAGAATCTAGTACAGTAGGACAGTGACTAAAGGGTGATGTCCTTAGCTGATATTGCAACAGAAATAATAATGATACGCAATCAGATGACTCTTTCAAAGTCAAATTTAAAATAAAAATAACTCCGGAAAAAAACAAACTATTTTTATCATTCTAAAAATGCTAATGAAGAAATAACAGACTCTCAGTCCTGGGACTGATGAAAACAGTACCGCTTAATATTTATGTCAGTCTTCCTCAGAGCTTAACAAAGCGGGTATTAGCTGTGGGTCTTACTTTGCAGCGACAACACATGGACATGAAAGAGACACTTGCTACAAGACCAAATGTAATTGGCTGGATGAAAGCATCTCTTCTAACAAGGCTGAGTCTCACAAAAACTTGGCAAATCTGCTATGCCTGTACCCTCTAGTCCCTCTCTCCGGTTGCCAGAAGGCTCTGGCCGTATTTTGTCTACATCCGCCCGGCAGCTCCAAGCCCGGCTTCTGCCACATCCTAAGAGACATTCTATTTGTGTCCCCAAAAGTGAACCACAAACTTCGGGAAGTAGCAGCGTCTCCACAGTGGAACATATGAGAGGCGCCTCTGACGAAATTGCATTGTGATACATTTACAAATCCACAGAGATTGATTGAAAATGCATGCTGGGTGGAAGAAACAAGGGGAAAAAGTAGTTCATTGTCACCTGGAAGTGATTTATAAGACTGTGCTGTGCTTGGTAACAAAATTAAGATTTCCTAAACATGTAAACATTTCTCTGTGAACTGCTGAAGACATAGGTTCATTTTTTTCCATTTTCTTTGGGCAGTCAGGAAAGACAAGCTGGTCATCATCACATCACCACAGAACAGAAAGTGCTTTGGCTTGGCTACTGACTTACTGAGCAGGTAACCTACACAGTGCTTTGACTAGGGACTCTCCAGGATGCACAATACTTCATTAAACAGGTATTTTCCCCTCTGTCAGTCAAGTTCCAGTAGTCTGCAAAACTGATTCCCCCCCTTTAGGTACAGTTTATAGCACACCTGTATTTTACAGCAATAAGAAATGCCCAAGCAAGATGGAAGTATGCCAAAGGCAGAAAGCTTCTTGTTTATAGCAATGAGAAATATATTTTAGCATCAGAAATAAAAGGCCAAGCTGCATAATTATAGACTGTCAGCACTATTTCTACATTTTCCCCAGCATAACTCATTCCATGTACTGTGTTAGAATAATTTTATTGCAACTGCACTGAGAAAAAAATCCACTTCCATGAATTTCAGCTGTGAAAGATATATTTCAATGGTTGGTTTACAGCTGGCCCCTAAGGCAGAGAACATTGTCAAATAAAAGAGGGCAGGTTTTTTAGAATCTGAAGGTGGTATGACCGTGGCCACTGAAACATTGGTGTATCTGTCTTCTTGCTAAATCCAGGTGCCAGAAACCATGCCTTTATTATTTTCAATTTCCCTTGATATTTCAATTTGGTTTCACTTCTTTTTATGATTTTCAGTTGTGAGGATGTAAGACAGTAGCTATATTCCAGAAAGAGTGTCTAAACTCATTAAAAACCATTTATCAGTGAATGCAAAGGCCTTGAGGGCAGATGCATCTGAAAACAGTGCTGCAGTAGCTAGTACATGAAAGCTGTGACTGCAGCAGAGGTTTGAGTGTTACAGAGTCTTCACACCAGGACATGAAGGACCATGGTTTGCAGCAACACAGGCACAGTTCTGGCAATCAAGGAGAAGCATTAATTGCAAGTAATTAAGAGAAAATAGTCCCTCTTCTTTCTCTAAAAGCAGCAATACAAAGCCTACCCTGGCTACTTGGTCCTTCAAAAAGTATTCTTATAAATAACCGCTACAGATGCCTGGAGTCTTAAGTACGCAGGTTTACTTATCAAGTGTTGAACCTGAGAACCACTACCAAGTTTACACACGGCACAAATATTTTTGCTGTCTTGCTGTACTGGGACTGGTTGTGATGGAGTTAAATTTCTACATAACAGCCCATATGGTGCTGTATTTTAGTTTTGTGGCCAAAACTGTGCCAATAACACACCACTGTTTTAGCTATTGCTGAACAGTTCTTGCCCAGCATCAAGAATTTCTCTGTTTCTCACTCTGCCTCTGAGTGAGTAGGCTGGGGGTGGGCAAGAGGTTGGGAGGGGATGCAGTCAGGACAGCTGACCCCAACTGGCCACAGAGATATTCCATACCATATAACATCATGCTCAGCAATAACTCCTGGGGGTGAGAGGGGGGAGAGTCTTTCCAAAGTAATGGTTGCTGTCAGCAAGTTTTGCTTGTGCGACGCTGTGACAAATTCTTTGGATGGGCACAAGGTGCATTCAATAGTATCCTGCTCCACTATGTATTTCCTTTTATGACTTCAAGCATGTCACATAAGTAAAGGTTTATTGACTTAAATGCATCAAGGACATGGAAAAGAAAAAAAAAAAAACCCAAAACCACACAACCTCTAATGTTGCTAGACTTACAAAAGCCCTTGAACACACAGCAATTTCCATTTTCATATAACTACTTTCATGGGGGAAACCCAAAGGAAATCTGTCATCATAAACAAAACACCTTTTCAACGTTGATGATGCCTTACTCTTCCTGGCTAAATACATTCTGTCCTGCTACAATTACTTTACCCACACCCACATGGGAGGCATCCTAACAGCCTTCAAAGCATCCCATTTTCCTCCGTGTGCAATTAGATGTATTCTGGTTATCCCACCCACTCTTACAGCATCCCCACAAGTTCTTCCAGAACTTATACCACTCAAAACTCCTCTTACATGAAGTACATTGACTCCCTTGAATGCTATCCCTGACTGCTTTGTAAGAAAGGGGGGTGTGGGGGGAAGTGAGCTGCAGTCTGGATCTCTCAGCTGACAGCATGCCATGAAGGTCCATCTCTGCACCTGACAGGGCACAAGAACCAGCAACCAGGACTTCAGCTTGCTGCTCAGAGGCAGCAAACGCCTTGGAAAGAGAGATTCTGTCTCATGGCTTACTTTCCTTAGTTAGCAGACGGGCCAATAAGGTCTTCTTTGGCAAGGATTTGGCTAAGGGCTCTAATATGAGCCTGTTTTGACAATATTGTTACAGGCACTCTACCAGATAAATTAAACAGCTGAGAAAATCCCAATCAGTTTCACACAAACACTGAACTTGAGCAGAAGAGCATGTGGCCTACTTAGCTATTCCAAATTACTTCCTAAATCAGGATTAAGGACTAAGCACTATGACAATAGAGGATAAGCTACACTCAAAGGAAAATCCTAAAGAAAAAGAAAGTCTATTCAAACCTCCCATTAGGGCCTGCAGGCCTGGTCTTAAGGCAGGACTTTTAGATAAGCTGCCTTTGGAAAAGGTCCTGCAGAGGTTTAGGATGGCCTGTTATTAGATATGTGTCTGTGCTAAAAACTACAGACCATTGCTTCATTCATGTCTGCATCTTTTTAGCTGAAATAATCTGAGACAGAAGAGATGCATCCCCAGATTCTTTCCAACTTCAAAAATCAATTTGTATTCCAGCCGCACTTCTCCATAACAACTTTGTATCAAGCTCAGTGCTTCTGTGGTCATGTGAATCCGCAAGAAAATCTGAAGCGTTTTCATGTTTAGTACCCCCTTGCTGAGTACCAATGTGAGGCTGCAGAATCCAGCGTGGGAACTTTGTACATCTCCCTCAAAGGACTAAGTGAGCCTGTGGCAAACTATGATCAGCCCCAATACAGGTAGCACTACTACTCCAAGAAGACAGAGAGGCACGGCCTGAAGAGGTGACGGTGGGCACTTTGGAGTGCTGCTTCGTAGCATTTGTATTAATGTACTTGGACTGCTCTCAATCAAGGTACTTTCAGCTTTGCAATTCTGGGTAAAAATAATTTTCTGTAATAAAAAAAAAATTGTCAGAGAAACATGCTGTCCTGACTAAGATTACAATTTTGTATGGACAAGATAATTGCTATTTGGTGCAATTCCAGGATTCAGTTTACCCAACATTTTCATACTATAATTTAAAGAAAAAAGGAAACTCTGTAACTTTGTCCATCAAATTGCATGAAAGTATTTTCAGTTCGTACCTGAAGTCTTGTCACTGAAAGCAATAGATTTACTTGCCAGGTTACCTAAACATGGAACACCTGGGTTGGGATCACATCCAGTCCTTAATGGATGACATTGTTCCTGCCTTCTGTGCAGTATCTTTCCTAACACAGAGCAACTTTGAAGAGAAATCAGTGTACAAATACAAACAGTAAACATAGTGGGGAAAAAAGAAAGAGACAAACAGGTTTTAGCTCTTTCCAGAAAGAACTTGAATGACCCCGATAAGAGCGTTTGGCATCATAGAAAGCACAGAATAGGAGGAGGGAGGGACTCCTTAGCAAGCTGAGCCTGTTTTATCCCTGCTGATTCTTGGAGTTTCTAAGCACCGACAACATTCTTGTTGACCTCAACCATTTTTACTCAGGGTGTTAAATTTTATAGCCTGAAATAGAAGCTTCTGTGTGTAGTGTGAGATTTTCAGTTATTTTAGCGTTGCAAGCTATTTTTTAAATATTTTTGAGAGAAATAATTTAATCAGGATAGCAGGGAGCCTTCATTAAAACTATATATTTTGTCTTCTGCAGTGATTTCCACAGGTATTTCATCTACTTTTTCATTCTTTTTATACAAGTACTGATGTAACACTTATTAGAACAAGCACATATTTTCTGCTTTGACACAGCTAGAAGGTTTTTGAACGTTTTGAAGGTTTTTAAATAAAAATTTGTCATTACATAATACAATTTCAGTAAAAATTTAGTTACAAAGAACTTTCTGGAGGACACTCCTGAGTCAAGGAATATTGCTTTGGAAGAGAAGGAAGGATTCCCCCACCCACTGCGGGATATTTCAAACTCCTGGTCTATAGGAAGGGTAGGCAGAGCCTGAAATATTCTACATTAGCCCAAAACAACAGACCATGGTACAATGATTTTTCAATTAGATGAGACACTGGAAGTTGAGACTAAGCCTAGAGACCTGTAGTGAGGACCCAGACCAGGCATACAAGCCCAGGTGAAGCAAACACTTATTTGCCATTTAAGTGTTTTAATTATGTACTATGAGTTAATAGAACATTTCCTTCCAGCATAACTACACTTTTGCATTCTCACAAAGTATTGGTTGTTTTTCAGGACAGTTCTAAGATACACATGAATGTAAGAATATGCAGAAAGAAAACAAAGAATATGAGAGTATCACAGGAGAGAGACTTGAGCCTTGAGAAGTGAAGATATTGCTAATCAACATTGAAAAAATTGCCTTCAGGGGACTGAAGCATCTCCCCTATAGGAAAGGAAACTGGGTTGTTTCCGAGGAAGACTGAGAGGGTATCTAATCAACATGTACAAATATCTCAAGGGTGGATGTCACGAGGACGGAGCCAGACTCTTCTTGCTCGTGCCCAGTGACAGGACAAGGGGCAATTGGCACAAACTGAAACATAAGAGGTTTCAGTTGAATATGAGGAAGAACTTCTTTACTTTGAGGGTGACAGAGCACTGGAACAGGCTGCCCAGGGGGGTTGTGAAGTCTCCTTCTCTGGAGATATTCAAAGCCCATCCGGACAATGTCCTGTGCAACCTGTTCTAGGTGAGCCTGCTTTAGCAGGAGGGTTGGACTATATGATCTCCTGAGGTCCCTTCCAACCCCTGTCATTTTGTGATTCTTTGTATGGCTCAGTCTCCTCTAAAGAGCATTAGGTTTTGAGGGAGGATTTAGTTGAATATTCATCCATTCTAGTTATTACTGCAAAATGCCCAGGGTTGTTTGTAAGAATGCTATCTACTGGCATTGTTGGGACTGATTATTAATTTCCACATTTGAAATGTGTCATTTGAAGGTTAGCAAGAATTTCCTGCAGTAGAACAGCAATTTCTCTGATGGTCTTTATTTCCAGATCCTTCATAACGTACTGGTATGTGTTATTTGGCAGTGAAATCGGGGGATACAGGACAGAAGGGGAAAACAGTTGATTTTTAGTAAAACTGCTGATTTTGACAGATTTTGATTTCTCCTTTCTTGGGCAGCAAATATTTAATGAAAGCAAGCCAAATAGCACTGAGGCATTTACTATCTAAAAATAATATTTTTTCCCCATTCTATCTACTTTGCTTACATTGGGTAGGCTTTTTTCTTACTGATTTGATTCCATAAACAAGAGAATTCCATAAGCAAGAGAGGAGATGAGAGAATAATATGGGTCCTTCTTCCCCCTGAAGCCGTCATTTTTTCACTTGTTCTCTTTCAGATCTACTTTGTTATCATAGAATCATAGAATGTTTGGGGTTGGAAGGGACCCCTAGAGGTCATCTAGTCCAACCCCCCTGCAGTGAGCAGGGACACCACTAACTAGATCAGGTTGCTCAGAGCCCCGTCCAACCTGGCCTTGAATGTTTCCAGGGATGGGGCCTCCACTACCTCTCTGGGCAACCTGTTCCAGTGTTTTACCACCCTCATTGTAAAGAATTTCTTCCTTATATCTAGTCTAAACCTACCCTGTTTTAGTTTAAAACCATTACCCCTTGTCCTGACACAGCTGGCCCTACTAAAAAGATTTACCCCATCTTTCCTATAGGCCCCCTTTAAGTACTGAAAGGCTGTAATTAGGTCTCCCCTCGGCCGCCTTTTCTCCAGACTGAACAAGCCCAACTCTCTCAGCCTGTCCTCATAGGAGAGGGGCTCCAGCCCTCGGATCATTTTTGTAGCCCTCCTCTGGACCCGTTCCAACAGGTCCATGTCCTTCTTGTGCTGAGGGCTCCAGAGCTGGACACAGTACTCCAGGTGAGGTCTCACCAGAGCAGAGAAGAGGAGCAGAATCACCTCCCTCAACCTGCTGGCCACGCTCCTCCTGATGCAACCCAGGGTATGGTTGGCCTTCTGGGCTGCCAGCACACATTGCCGGCTCATGTCCAGCTTTTCATCCACCAGCACCTCCAAGTCCCTCTCGATCCTTTCTTCCCCCAGCCTGTATTGATACCGCGGGTTGCCCTGACCCAGGTGCATGACCTTGCACTTGGCCTTGTTGAACCTCATGAGGTTCACACAGGCCCACCTCTCCAGCCTGTCCAGGTCTCTCTGGATGACATCCCATCCTTCTGGTGTGTCAACCACACCATTCAGTTTGGTGTCATCCGCAAACTTGCTGAGGGTGCACTCGATCTCGCTAAGTCATTGATGAATATATTAAACAGCACCGGTCCCAGTACGGACCCCTGAGGGACACCACTCATCACCGGTCTCCATCTGGACATCGAGCCATTGACCACTACCCTCTGGATGCGGCCATCCAGCCAGTTCCTTATCCACCAAACAGTCTACCCATCAAATCCATAGCTCTCCAATTTAGAGAGAAGGATGTTGTGGGGGACTGTGTCAAAGGCTTTGCAGAAGTCCAGGTAGATGACATCCATTGGTTTTCCCTTGTCCACTGTTGTTGTCACACCATCACAGAAAGTCACTAGGTTCATCAGGCAGGACTTGCCCTTGGTGAAGCCATGCTGGCTATCTCGAATTATCTCCCTGGCCTCCACGTGCCTTAGCATAGCTTCTAGGAGGATCTGTTCCATGATCTTCCCAGGCACAGAGGTGAGGCTGACAGGTCGGTAGTTCCTAGGGTCTTCCTTTCTACCCTTTTTGAAAATGGGCACAATGTTTCCCTTCTTCCAGTCACCAGGGACTTCACCTGACTGCAAATATCATGGAGAGTGGCTTGGCGACTACATCGGCCAATTCCCTCAGGACTCTGGGATGCATCTCATCAGGTCCCATGGACGTATGTGCATTCAGGTTCCTCAGGTGGTCATGGAAACCTTTTTAAAGAAGGGATGCAGGACAGGATATCAGTCTTTTCTGGGTTGATTACACAGCTCTTCAGACCAAAAGGATTCTATGTGTTGTCATAAGGACAAACAAATGGCTGTCCAGATGTTGCAGAATTGAAGGACATTTAGTTTGAAATTGTGTGAGATGGTCAAAGAGATAAAAAAACCCCCAGAACTATGGGGCAATGAAAATGGGGGAGGGAGCAGTGTTCCACTGATCATATACCTTATTTCTTTCAGTCTACAGTTACCTTATTTTATTAATGCATTAGTACAGCAACTAAGGGGTCACAAATAGGGGGAAAAGATAGCATTAGAAACAGAAAACAATAGAGAAAACTATGGTACCTGGAAATGACTACTACTGCAAAAAGAAAAACTGAAATAAGGCTTAACTGCTTATGAAAAATCTCAGAGAAAACTGTGTTGCAAGGTAAGGGCAGAGTTATCACAGAAATACTGATCTTTTTCTATCTATTCATTCATCCCCATTAAATTATTTCTATTTATTCAGCAGTTTCAGGTAGCAGAATCTGCTCAAGCATGAAACTTTATAAAATTTTTGGTGTTGCTGCTCCCCTTCCCTGGAAGAATGCTAACCTCTTATCCAGTAAAGCCTACCAAAGTGTGAATACTGTATTTTTTCCACACCTAAATACACTTGGATATTTTTCTTGAAGTGAAATATCATCAGAAGAGCAATACACTATTTCATATCCTACAAATATTCTATATTAAAACCCAAATGTATAGGATATGAAATCATCTCTAGACTTGCAGATGATAGGAAAGTTAGCTATGGAACATACTACAACACCAGAGAGATTTCTGTCTTCAGGGGATAACAAACACACTAAAGTAGTTAAAAAAAATCAGGTATTGGTTATGTGGACCACTCATTCCTGTGAAATTAATACACACAGATATCCTGCTCCCACCATTACCCTTAGTGAACACCTGAGACAGTTTAGGTGAAATATATATATATAGGATTAACTGCTGGTGGTACAGTGAAACACATCCATGCCATAACTCTGCTTACCCTAAAAAGCAAATATACTGAACAAGATTTAACTACAGTTTAAAATCCACTAGTAAGCCAGATGATAAACTGGTAGAAAGATATCTTTAAGAGTACAACAACTGCAGGCTTCTCCTATAATGTTCCTTCTCTTATACACTGTAGAGAACATAAACACCACTTCCTTAAAGTGTTGTTATGTTATGTTCAGCATATTTTTTACTATTGTGAGACTGGGTTCAAAACTGCATTTTGGTAAGAACAGACACTTGGCATCATCACTGTTCTGACCATGCCAGACGCTTGTTCAGAGATGGTCAAAGTTTTGGCAGGGCAAGAATTTGATCTTTGGAAAAAGTTCAGCATTAAGCCTTCACTTGTTAAAAAAGAAATTAAAAAAAAAAAAATTGGCTCCCTAACGATGTACTAAGACTAAGTTTCCTGAGCTGCTGATTCATCTTGGTGGAGCTCCACGCATGTGTTGTGAGTTCCAGAAACATCTTCCCTGTGTATACAAGCCCTGGCCAAAGGCATTACAGAATCCAAACTTCGGTTGACAGCATCCAGAAATGTTTTGCAAGCCTGAAACATTTCACTGTAGAAACAGCATTGCAAACTCGACATAGACGGTATGCTGTGCCCACAATGCAAAGAGCGGTCTATGTTTTGAAAATATAAGGATGACTTTCTCTGCCCCAGTTTTTGGGCCACTTTGGGGCACCATAACCATCTTCTCTAACAAGGATTTCCTGATGCTGCCTCCAGAAAATTCTTACAATATGCCAGTGCTGTGCCACAGCTGGGACAAAAAAAGGCTTAGTATACTGCTTTCAGACTATCTGAAACTACCAGATGGTTTTAGGGGAATGTTCCCTGCTACACATGCTAGAGCCAACACAAAGTTCTGTTAATATATATGAAAGTCAGAGCACAGCTCAGCTGGGCCCAGCTCTAGGAACTGGCAGTGACTCCTCAAAGTTTCCTCTCCAATTTTCTCTAGAATAACTGAGTATTTGCTGCTGCCAAGATCCCAGCCCTGGTACCTGTTTTTCAACTGCTTTTTCAGTTACGTAGACTGAGGAGCAACCTCACTTGAATCCATAACTGAACAAAACTCAGAGCGTGGCAAACCTAAAAAACCTGCAACGGTGACAATAAACAGCACTTAGGAAAGAAAAAAATGACACACCAGAATTGTTCCACTTAAGGACCTTGCACAACTTCACCTTATACTGCGCAAAGCTGCAGTAAGAAAAAGTCTGTATAACTGTACTTCGGTGATGGAAATAGTAGCTGAGAAATTTAATGTATAGGAAACCCATAGTACACCCAGTTATGTATTTGGGAGACAGGTTAAGTCAGTGCAGTATTTCAATATTGTAGAAGTCTGAATTAAACCCACATTTTAACCTTTCTGCAGTGAAAATAGTTAATCTGCGATTGAAATGAACATTTTTAAATAGCATAGATTATTATCTATAGGCCTCTTCTAAAACGTCACAGTTTTCAGAGCCTTTTTGCTTGGTCAATAGATCTTTTGACTGTAAAAAAGTTTGCGACTGGAAAACAAGTTTGTCTCATTCTTAGAAGCCAAAAATCTCTTATTCCATTATCCAGGCTAGGCACTTGGGCCAGACCCAGAAGATGTTTGCATTTGAATGACTATAGACATAAAAGGAGAGTTCCTGATGAGCCTGGCTGCCCAGTTCTCTTCCACAGCTAATCCATTCACTGAAATCAGAGTTTTATAAGGGAAAACTAGGTACCAGTAGTAAAATGAGCACATCAAGACAGAAGAATTAAGGAAGGACCTCTTATACCACTTCTTCCTTAAGCATCCTAGCACCAGGCTTTGGATTTGGCATAGAGCCAACTAAAGAGATGAAATATAAGAAGGGAGCAGGGGAAGCTGGCTTTAAGAACATATTCTAATAGTCAAGGGAAAGAGATACCTACTAAATATTTATATATGCATCTGATTCACTTTGGATTTTACCATTTAATTATTTGATTAATTTCTAAAATGGTCTTTCTTCACATTTTCTCTTCTACATGTCAACTGTAATTTTATTCTTTAGAATTGTTCAGTCAAACTACTATGTTTCTAAGACACTAAACCACATTCATGTGGAATTCAGAACTTTTTTATTGTAAAATCTAAGTGTCATATGAGCTCCAGCTCTTATATTTTGCAAAAACCCAAAAGCAGTAAAAGCCATACTTCACCCAAAAAATTGTGAATTCTGGTAATTTACTGTCTCCCCCTTGTTTTCCCTCAAACTTTTATCAATCTCTTCCCCAAATGTCATGTCAGATTCCCAAATTATTTTCTTTACATTCTGATGATCTGATATTTCATTAATAGGTCAGCACTACAGCCACTTCTTTATCTTATAGTACAATTCTGACTTCTGTTTGGATATAATTTGACTTGTTTTGCATGTTCCGTGACTCCCTGGCATACTGTCCTACTGAAATAAGAGATGCCATTCATGTTTACTGTTAACACGCATGCACGACTAGGTCTAAACCAACCACTTCATTTTGAGTCTAAAACATTACAGAATTTCAGAGTATAAAGCAAGAGACACGACTGTAGTTAAGATTCACCCGTCTAAACACCACCCTTCTATCAAGTAAACTACAAAAGGATAACCGTGCTATTTAAGTAATTTTTGAACCTTACCTTTCAAAGATATAAAAATTGCATACCAGGATTTTGCCAGAGATTATCTTAAGTTTACAGCAATATTGCTTTAGGCATAGTAAAATAGAATTGGCATTTTTTTACTCTATTTTTTCCGTGTGATATATGCAAACTATGACTTAATTTTGGCATTCTCCTCTTTTTCATACAACTAACTCACACAGAATGTTATGTGAACATGGTATTTTACATTTAATTTCTCTTAACTAAAGAAACTACATGTTTTTGTGCAAGCTTTTTTTTTTTTTTTTTTTTTGGCTGCATTATTCACCCTATACCTAAAAATACTTCATTACTTGGATTGCCTACATATAACCTTCTGTCCCTTGGCTACTTTCCTTGCTTGGAAATACCTTGCTAAGACATCTGGGCTCATGACAGTTGCTTTAGCCATCTGATCCATAAGGGTAAATTCAGATTTTGTTAACTTCTTAATGGCTGAGGATAACAGCTTTATTTTTTTTTTTCTTTATTGCAGCAGACAGTTGAAAGTATTATTCTCTTAGCATTGTGACCATGGGACAGAAGAAATGCAGGTCCTGAAAATGTCAATGCAGAGTTGTTTTAAATGGAAAATAAGTCTATTTTTCATTCCTCAGTATTTTCCATCGCTGTATTTCTACAGTGTGGAAACTGGAAATCTTTCTTTGTAAAGCAGAACAGTGTAACACTCATAAAATTTACTGTGCCAGTAAGACAGTTCTTAGTGTGATATTTAACTGATGACTAAACACCAACAGTAGAAAACAGTTTTTGCAACAGAATTTACCATGAATTGGATGTAACATATACCCTAGAGTAAGTTTTTCCCCTGCTGAAGAAACACAGACGGGCAGAGTTAGAGTCATGGTGTTGCTACACAGAGCATGTCTCCACCTTTCTTGAGCACAATTTTCCTCAAAGTCACATAAAAAAAATAAAATTTAAAAAAAAAAAAAAAAAAATCACATTGAGTTGTTGTTCCCCCGCTCCTTTTTTTTTTTTTTTTTTAGTGTTGCATGAAATAATGCAAATGGATAGAGTATGCTTTTAGGCAATAGTATTGCGATGCCAGTTTCTCAAGGGGCAAAAGAAAGTTTTTCACTAAAAGGTGAACAGCAAATGACAGTGCAGGTAAGGACGTTATTAAATACGACTATTCATAAAGAATTATGTCAAACATACCTAGCATGATACAGATGAAAAAAATGCCATGTACTTACATATCAATCCTTATTAATGTATATAATAAAGACGAGGAAGAGCTTATTTTAAAATACAGATTATACTTGTGCTGTCAAACATAAATGATTTACAGAAAATGGAAGTTTACTTAATCTGGTACTTTGCTAAAGAATATTGCAGGAAAATAAGTTCAATGTCATCTACTGATATCTTCTCTTGCATTAAATACTCTTGGAGATTGGGTAACTTGATAATTCATGCATCTGGACAAATTCATACATTAATCTACTCTCATCTGGCCTAGAAACTGAATTACCTCACTTCTTAGAGATCCACAGTATGCTTGAGGTCAAGGACAGCACAGGGTTCTCGACCTGGCTTGTTGCAAGGTTATGTAAAAGATGGACATTAGGTTTAGACTGAGTTGAAAAATATACTTATCCAGGAAATTTTAAGTATAGGAAGAAACCCTGAAATACAGAACTGCCCATAGCAGTGAGCTTTAGGCACTAAAGAGTATCACTGCCTTAAGGTTACATTGATTTTATTTAACTTAACCTAACAGATGAAACCAGCTGGGAGCTAGCCTCAGACACTGTTTCATAACTGCGCTGGGATACAAATACAACATACTTAAACTGACAAACGCAGAAGTGCCGCTTGCACCCTGGGTTACACAAGAGTTTGAGTTACAGGTAAAATTGCTTACTGCTCCGGCAGGTTTATGTCACTGTTCATGAAGAATGCAGTGAGAAAAGGGGAATTTCCTAGGTAAAGATCTTCCAAATTGCAATAGGAACTGGTAACTTGGCCGAATTGTAAAAAGCTAGCCACAGAAAGCTCAAGCACAAAGATTTTGCTGTGTAACTCTCTGAGGAATTTGTCTTTTGAACTCCACATACAACTCCATAAAAACATCTTTGTTTCTTTCATGGGTTTCTCCTTCTCAGATTAGATTGATTGAATTTGTCTGGTATTTGTTATATTTAAAAATCAAACAAACTAAACCTCTGCTGTCTGTTTGGGAAGGAGCTGCCACAGCAGAGTGGTCTGTACATAAGAGAGCAATAAATAACACTGTATGGTCAAACACTGCTGTAACAAGGACACAAGCTAAACCCCTGGATTCAAAGGCTTCCATAAGTGGGTACAATCTGCAGCGTGTCTAGAAGTCAGTGCTTCAGCAGACCTGAGTGGGAAGCACATTCCTCTGTCAAGGACCTTTGGAGAGTCCCTTGAAAGGCCTGTTGACAGTAATCTGGTTTTGTATGCAGGATGTCCCCCTTTGAATGAGAGAGCAGAGAGCCCTGTGCAAAGAGCAGACTGTGTAACAAAGAAGAGCGGTGACTGAGATAAGCCAGAACCAAATCACTGATGGCTGAAACGTGAAAAATAAATTGAATTCCACTTTGCAAACACAGCAGACCATAGTGCAAAGGCACTTGATTTTCCCAAAGAACATATGCCCAAATGACTCCCAAAACTCACACTGAAGATGCAAATAAGATTATTTCCAGCACACCACATGAGCCCAATGGCTGACGTGAAGAAAGAGAAATCCATTGAACAAGAATTTCTAGGAACGTCCCATCTGTGTCTTCTCTGATTTACAGAGTAATAATTTTCTCATGCCCAGCTATTTTATTCTCTCCAGGGATTTCCAAAGTAAATAAAGTATTTCTTTGAATCTGTGCTTCAAAGCACAATGATTTGTTGCCTTCGTTTTTAAGCCAGTGTGAGTAGACCAGAAGCAGGTAAACTCTGGTGAAATATAGAAAAGCTTAAAGAAATATTTGCAAAGACTTGAAGCAAAAGTGTTAACATGAATATAGATTACATAAACAGTATTCCCATGAAAACAGTTCAAGTGAGGCTCTTCCAGTTTGGGCTCGTAGATTAAAAGCAGGGTGTAAACCACTTTATGTTCCTGGACTTCCAAACTCCCTCCTTCCCTCCCCACCCAAGCCTTCTGAATTTATCTGGAAAGCAGATATTTTTCAACAGTTAGCATCCTATGAGAAAAACAAAACAACCCAATCTTGAGGCTGGAGTAAGTACATATAGCGTAAAGAGAATTTGGCAACCCTTCTACTGTCTGGGTCTTGTTAAACTCCTACTGACACTCATGCTTGCATTGCACCTGACCTTTTCTGTTCCTTAAACAAAAGCAATGCCAAAGTTTCTTTTAGATAAATTTATGGCCAACAGTTTACGCATATAATTGATTTGTTGAGCTTTTTCTCAGAATTGTTGGAATTAAATGTCAGTTATATAAAATATGCAAAAAAAAATTGTGTGTATACAGCAGAGGATTTAGACAAATAGCTTTTGATGCTACGGAAGCATTCCTCAGGATTTTAAGGACAAGATCATCTTTGTTCTTGAGTCTGGTTTTTTGGCAATAGAAGTCTATAAAATCAAATTCTTTTTTTTATTGTAAAAATCACCTTTTTTTTTTTTGCTGACACTGCCAGTATTCTTATTGGAAGGCTACTCCAGAAAGGGTTTAAAGCTTCCTTCTACTCTCCAGATTACAACTTTGATCCAGTTTATACACATCTGTTCTCATGCCAACCTTCACTGAAGGAAAAAACTCCTCTAACAAACAGCTGGCAACAACAGTAGATACCTTGTCAGTCTTCAACTTCGTAGCTGAAGCAAAACAAGGTCGTCTAGCCTCTCCCATACCCCCTGAACATCTTGGTAATTGTTCACTGTATTTACTTCATCTTTCTTTAAGGTTTGTGTCAAAATGATATTAAAGGCACCAATGTTCTAGATCATTTCCAAAAGGTACTTTGTACCAAATTCCCGTGAGCCTGGGATTTGCAGTCTCATTGTATGACTGCATCAATTATGCCTGACATGAACAGCAGGATGGGGAGGAAGCACGATACCTCAGCTCCACTTTGAGACAAAAGAGAAACTTTAGCTGGGGAGGGAAAGAGTAACCTCCTCTTTCAGCCCTTGTTCTTCCCCCCCTTACCTCCCCACCCGCGTGCTCCAAATTCATCTGAGACAGTTAGCGTCCCATGAATCTTCAAGGTGAGCAGCTCCAGTGCCAGCACCATCCACAGCAGAGTGCTCTAGCAGGGTGTACTGGGGGGGTTTGTGAACCAAGGGAACCTCAGGGGAGAGGAGAGACCTGCCAGGAACCCGCAGCTCACATGGTAGTTGCTGAGGAAACCAGGTCAGGGCCAGGAGCAACAGCAGCTAAGACCCCTCCATGTATAAGCAAAGTCCCTGGGGAGCTCTAGCAAGCAGGGAGGGCAAATAGGGCATGGCGTGGCACGCATGGCAGTTTGCACAGGAAGGGCACGGAAGCTCTGCCAGCTGGACCAGGGAGCAATAGTACCCACCCTGCAGAAAGCCATGGCCTCTCTAAGCTCTGCACCCACCACGATGGATGCAGCGTCCCAGACAGAGCTCCCATGGGAACATGCTGCCAGGCAGGTGTCCAGCTGCAGGCTATGCCCTATTCTTAGGCCAATGCCAGACAGAAGCAGAGAGCACACCAGAGGGAGGTGCGCCCAGGGAGAGAAACTCCTCAGCTTAGTGGCAGAGGTCTGGGAGGAAGAGAGTAGGTTGAGGAATATCAGGGAGTTGGAGAGAGATAGATTACTGGAACTGCACCCTACCTTCTCTGGGACAGGTCTGCCAGGCAGACCTTGACTGGGGGGATGATAAACTCCCAGCAGACCCTGAACTTGTTTGAGACTTGCTGCTCCAGCTGGATGTGCATAAATCTATGGGGCCCAATAGGATTCATCTGAGGGTACTGAAAGAGCTGGTCAATGTCATCGCAGGACCGCTCTCTATTTATTTTTCAATGGTCTTGGGAGTCTGGAGAGGTCTCTGTTGACCGGAAGCTGGCAAATGTAGTCCTACTTTTCAAGAAGGGTAAGAAGAAAGACCCTTCTAATTACAGGCCTGTTAGACTCACTTCAGTGCCTGGAAAAGTTATGGAGAAGATTATTCTGGGAGTGATTGAAAAACACTTGAGAGACACCAGAGTCATTGGTCATAGCCAGCACAGATTCATAAGGGGAAAGTTCTGCTTAACCAACTTAATTTCATTTTATGACGAGGTCACCCATCCAGTTGACCAAAGGAAGCCAGTAGATGTGGTGGTTTTTTTTTTATTTTGGTGAAGTTTTTGATACTCTCACAGTATCCTTCTGGATCAACTGTCCAGCACACAGCTAGACAAGTCCATACTACGTTGGGTGAGCAACTGGCTGACAGGTCAGGCTCAAAGAGTTATAGTAAGTGGGGTTACATCAGGCTGGTGGCCAGTCACCAGTGGGGTTCCTCCAGGCTCAATTTTAGGGCCAGTGCTCTTCAATGTTTTATAAATGATCTGGATGCAGGAATCAAATATACATTAAGTAAGTTTGCCAACGATACTGAACTAGAAAGAGCTGTGGACTCCCTTGAGGTTAGAGAGACCTTCCAGAGAGATCTGGATAGACTAGAGAGCTGGGCAGTCACCAGCCATGTGATATTTAACAAGAGCAAGTGCTGGATTCTCCACCTGGGACAGAGTAATCCTGGTTATACATGCAAGTTAGAGGACTAGAAGCTGGAGAGCAGCCCAACAGAAGGAGATCTGGAAGTTTTAGTTGATGGCAAGATGAGTAGGAGTCAACAGCATGCCCTGGCAGCCAAAAGGGCCAACCATGTCCTGGGGTCCATCAAGCACAGCATAGCTGGCTGGTCAAGGGAAACAACTGTCCCACTCTCCACTGCACTGGTGAGGCCCCACCTCGATTACCATGTGCAGTTTTGGGTGCCTCAATATAAGCAGCACATCAAACTATCGGAGTGGGTCCAGAGGAGGGCGACCAAGACGGTGAAAGGCCTCAAGGGACCAGGCTTATGACTAGCAGCTGAGGTCACTTGGTTTGTTCAGCTTGGAGAAGAGAAGGCTGAGGGGTGACCTTGTTGCAATTTACAACTTCCTCAAGGGGCAGAGGAGGGGGAGGTGCTGATCTCCTGTCTCTGGTGACCAGCAATAGGACACAAGGAAACTGAATGAAGCTGCATCAGGGGAAGTTCAGACTGGACATCTAGAAAAGGTTTTGCACTGAGAGGGTGATCGGTCACTGGAAAAGGCTTCCCAGGGAAGTGGCCATGGCACTAAGCCTGTCAGAATTCAATAGGCATCTGGATGACACCCTTAGTCATATGGTTTAGCTTTAGATAGTCCTGCGAGGAGCAGGGAGTTGGACTTGATGATCCTTATGGGTCCCTTTCAACTTGAAATATTCTATGATTCTATGAATAAGTGTCTTGAGACTGGAGCAAACACATGTACTGCAAAGAGAACTTGGCCCAGCCAAGACTTGGCACAAGAAGTCACAGTGCCCGCAGGGCACATTGAACATCATGACGTCAACACCACAACACAGGAATGGCACATCATTAGGAGATTACCAGCAGATTTCTGTGTCAGTAGCTTACAGATATCACAGGAATAATCAATAAATAAACCAAGTCCTTCTGAACTACTTTTTCAGCAGGAATTGCTTGCACCGTTCCCCAAATCCTTGACGTTGTGCTCTAGCCTTTTACATATCTGTTTCTATTACACTGGTCTCAAAGATTCTTCTGCCTATCTTAATAGCACACCTTTTTCATTCCCAAAACTCTTTTTCACCTGCCTGGGATATCAAATGCTCATTTCTCAATATGGTCTTACTCTGTCTGGAACGGGAATTATACAGCATCAGATGCACTTAACCTGATGTCTGCCATAAGCCTCCCACAGTTGTTAGATATAAAGTCCTTAACAAAAATCTTTCAGCGAGGGGCAAGGCCACATACAATAATTCTACATGAAAAAACTCAATGAGGTGAAAATAGCTGATAGGCTTTGCTTAATTCTTATAGCGAGACAGTAGGGATTTCATACAAAAGTATCTTCTGTGTGTCATAAGGAATTAAATGTATCTTTGGTTTCATGTTATTGTGTGAATCTAGAGATGCCTTTAATACTTTAGACCTAATAAAATTTTACCAGTATGATGATTATTTTGTAGTGGCACATAAAATGATTTTACAAATAAGTTACAAGCACTAATAAGGTACATAGGTTTTCGAGATTCTTTTCCTTTACAGATTCCTTAAACTGAAGATAAATACAAAAAATAAAATTAAAAAAATAACTCAAAAAACAAAGCAAGCAAACAACCAAAAAAAATAATCTTATGCACATCAGCTGTTCTTCCAAAGGAAGACATATGTGGTAAGCCTAAAAGAACATATGCACCTTCTTTAAAGATGAAGGGGTGGGGTATTTTTGTGTAATTAAAAATAAAAGTAAGTAAAACATTTCTGTTATATCTTAATCTTGCGTATAGAAGGACTACATTTTATGCGCAGATACTCTAGTATCAACTTCCTGCTTTCCAAGCAAATGCAACTTATACCAATCTTATGCTACTAATTCCCCTTTCTATATATTCTAGACAGAAGGGAATACACATGATAGATGATAAATGAAATCAGTTATTCCTTAAAGCCACATTAGTATGGCAACAACTGAGCTCTGAAGCTTTGGCGTTGAGCTCTGTATGTATTGTCACAAGAGTTTCTCAAAGGGATAAACTAGACCTTTAAAGTACCAAAGTACACATGTGAAATCATATCTTCACTGCAATTCTGTCAAAATTTTATTACCAACTTCAGTAAGTCCAGAGACTGCATCTTTAAGCATGTATTTAATCTAAAAGTCTGCATTGAATCATATCACTCTCTAAAAGTGTTTTAAATGGTGGACACTCCATAGCACAGACATAGTGTGCTATGGATACTTCTAGATCACCATTACCAGTGTCCTGTTTCTTACATTGCAATTACATTTCTTACATTACATTCTTAGACCTTGCCTAAATAGGAGCACTTGCAGACTTCAGGTGAACTGCTAAGTGGTCGAAGTTAAAGAAGTATGGTTTAAGCCTGTTCAACACTACTGCGGAGACACTTGTTCAGAAGGTAGTTAGCCTTTAGTTTCTGTTAGTTGAAGGGTATTTAACTACAGCAAATTTAAGTCAGCATGTACTTTTGGTCATGGCGCATGTGTTTAGAAGTGAAGAGAGGGGAAAAAAAAGAAGTAGTACTTATTTCCAAAAAAAATCCATCTCTTGGGATGTCTACTTAGCCCTAATTCAGAACAGACTCTTGATTCAACAGATTACCCTAAACAACCTAGCAAGACATTTGTTTCTCAAAAATAAAAATGTGTCAAATCCATTCGTGTAAAGAACAGGATTGGACTTTTTTTTTTTCCTTCCAGAACTGAGATGTTTTGAATTGACCGCTTTTCAGAACTGATGTGCCAGCAGACAAAATGGGTTTCTAAAGGATTTTATAGCTCTTGTTTTGCTGTAACTAAAACCATGATAAAGTGCTGAATGGAAAAGACACCTAAAATTCAAAATATAACATTTTGGTGAGAAATTTCTTAAGTTTTGTTACAAATTTTTTCTTATGTATTTATGAAGAAAAACTTCCCTTTTTTGTGTATGTCAGAGTTTTTCTGCATTTGGCAAAACTGTTTAGTTAGAATTTTGTTGATGTGCTGACCCCGAGTCCAAAAGCAAAAATCAAGCAGGATTCAAACATTTTTCTCCTTCCCAAACTAGTACAAAAGTCAAAAAGCCCTCAGAAGTTTGAGCCTGTTCTTTCTCTGCAAATTGATACATCTATTTCAAGTGCTGGGCAGAAGAGGACGTCACAGGGATGTTTTGGAAAGCCAAGGTCAATAAACGTTTTAGGGACTTGAGTTGCAACAGAGGGCAGGAGTGCAGGACTCCACATGAGCAAAAAACCCTGATAACAATGTCTTGCATTGTATAGAATTGTTTTCAGGAGGCATTTAAGAAAAATACACCATTTGCACGCTTCACTGTTCTCCAAAATAGGAGGGCTATTAAGGAGCCTGCTGTAGTTCTAATTTGTAGCCTGTTAAAATCTGTGATATTTAATTTCAAGAACAGAGCTTGTTCAGAGAAGAAAGGATGAATGAAAAGGCAGTCTCTTCATATGCTACAAAACCATATACACTTGTCCAAAGGTCCAGAAAATAAAGGGAATCAGAGCTGAAATTTGAGGAGCAACCAGTCTACCCATTATCAGAATATCTTGGTGACAACTTTTTGGAGAATGTTAATGGATGGCATCCTGGGTGATAATGATCACAAATTGTAAAGTTCAAAAGTGGAAAAGAGAAGAGAGAAGCACCAAAATAAAAATCATGGCTCTCCAGGAGGCACGTTTTAGTAAGCCCAGAGAATTGGCATGTGAACTCTCACAGAAAGTGAATAAAAAACCAGAAGGAAAATAATTGGATATTTTTCAATGGCAAGACAAACAAAAAAACAGGAGCAGAGAGAACTGAGAAGCCAAGTAATAAACTGGGATAAAACCTCCCAGGAGTCAGTTACCAGAAGACCATTTGAGCCTGGTCCAACATTTCCAATATTTCTTCTCCCTCTGACAATCTTATTTAAAACAAAACACACCAAACAGCAAACAAACAAACCAAAAAAAGCCCCAAACCAACCCCCAAAAGTGAGAGCAAGCAGGTAGCTAAAAATTAATCCTCATAGTGAGAAAGTACTATTTTGATCTAAGCAGGGAATTAACAGGTTAAGGTATACTTAGCTACAATAGGTATTTTCAAAATTGAAACCTTAAGTATTTAGATGATTGTCTCTTGTTATCTCAAAGCCATTAACAATTGCCTTTGAGAACGAGTGAAAGTCATAGAAGACTTAAAACGGGCAAATACAGCGCTAAACATTTAACATGGTGCATGTCAGAATTCAGGAAAAAGAGAGGGGTCTTTTAAGCCTATAAGGACAAAAGGATCTGAGTAATATCCAGTCTGGATTAGCTGAGAACAAATTGGGTATAGCCAACCCAGTATCTTTTGGGGACAGTATTATAAGTCCTGTCGATGACGGAAGAGTAGATACATCATAAGTCCTGATTTTAATAAGGCTTGTCTTTATTTCACGTGACAGCCTGAGAAACTGGGGAAACAAGTCTTTGACAAAACTAGTAAATGGTAGTTGGAAAACTTGTGAGTCCTTATTATTGATCCTCTGTCAAAATGAAAGCAAGGCTGTAAGTAGCACACCGGGTTCTTCTGTCTGCTCTGGAGCCAGTGCTTCTCCATATCTTAGTTTGCAATCTAGATGACAGAACTGTGACTGTGTTCATCAGATTTTCATGTGCCTACCATGTTGGAAGACAAAGTAAAAATTTAAAATGATCTGATAAATCGGAGGTAAGGACTGGAAAAACAGAATCCCATTCAACAGAATAGAGTGCAAAGTACTGCACCTAGGAAGTCACACTTGTTCCAGACAGTGATGTATGAGCTCTGCCCTCTGAAGAAGGGATATATATGGGCGTTACTTTGCATCACAATCGGAACAAACTCACTGAATTCATACTACTAGGAAAAGATAAGTACTATACTTGCAGAGGAACAAAAGGCCAGCTTAGAAAAACACAGTGGAAGAATTATTTCACCTAAGACAGAGCGCGTTATTTGGGTTCTTGGCACTGCACTTCAAGAAATTTGTAGATAGTTTGGAAAAAGCTCAAAGGGAAGCAGTGTAAATGACTTGAAATTAAATATAAGTAGATTTTTAATGGCTTAAGAGCATCAGGACAGGCACCATACTTCACACAGTACTCCACAACTTAGAAAATAAAGCTGAAAGAAATTGAGATTTTTTTTAAATGAGTGAAAATTTGTTTAAAAGGCAGAACATATAGAAATGGTCTTCAAACACACAGACAGAAAAGAGAATATATTCTCCATGTTTACTGTGGATAGAGCAAGAAATGGCAAGCCTAAAGTAGAAAAGGGCTAGAAAATTTGGACTAGACAACATTTCCTAACAATAAAGATAGCAAGCAAAGTCATGGAACAGCTTGCTTGGAAAGGTGGTATAGCCTTCTACACCAGAAGTCTTTACAAAGACTTCAAAGAAAAACAAACAAACAAACAAAAACCTGTCCAGAATGACATAGACAAGCTTTGGGTCAGGAAAGTTAAATAATCTGTAAGGTCTCTTTCATTTCTTTTTCTGGGATTCTGAGAAAGGTGTGTTAGGGACTGTCTAATCACACTTCATGAGTTAATTAAGCTGGATGAGTACATAAAACTACAATAAGAAAAGTAGTCCAGAAAGAAAAGTAATTTTCCTATTGGATACACTTATCTACTAAAACATACCCAACAAAAATATCACAATGATGACCAAACCTCAGCATATTAATAGCATATACATGCCAACAAACCTGCAAGGTTCCCCCCACCCTGCTCCCCCCTGCCCCCAACTTTAAATGTATTGAAAAATATGTCACAAAAACACAGAATGGCAGGGGTTGGAAGGGACCTAGGGAGATCATCTAGTCCAACCCTCCTGTTAAAGCAGGTTCACCTAGAACAGGTTGCACAGGACATTGTCCGGGTGGGCTTTGAATATCTCCACAACCCCCCTGGGCAGCCTGTTCTAGTGCTCTGTCACCTTCAAAGTAAAGAAGTTCTTCCTCATATTCAACTGAAACCTCTTATGTTTCAGTTTGTGCCCATTGCCCCTTGTCCTGTCGCTGGGCACAAGCAAGAAGAGTCTGACTCCGTCCTTGAGACATCCACTCAAGGTATTTGTAAGTGTTGATGAGATCCCCTCTCAGTATGTCAAATGCTAGCAAACTGTAAGCAAATTCTGAAAGCACACCAGTAAGTAATTTGCAAAAAAATTGTATTCACTCAACATATAGACAGACTTCTCTAATTTTTTTAGAGCTAGAGTCTTCCAACCATAAATTGATTGGTCTTGCAGGATATCAAGAGCTAAATATTTTCTGTAGTCTCTTGAACACTGTTTGGAACTAGCCCCATTTTGGAGAAAAGCACACTGGAAAAATCCTTTTTAGTGAGGACCTGGGTACCTCCTTCTTATTCTTGGACTCTTTGTCTAGCCAGTTCTCTTAAATTGTGCTGAAAGCTAAAAATATCACACTGACAACATTGAATGTCAAAATGGAATTAGGTGGTGGGATTTGGCCACTCTGAGAAAGAGAATTACCTATCACATTAAAGGGATTACAGAAGAGTCTCATAGCACTCCGGCGAAACAGGCACTGTTTTTAAGTGTTGTGCAAGAAAAATACTGCTTTGGGATTAAGAGAGGCTACAAGCAATTCCATGTGTTTTTAAGAATGAAATCTAGAACAAAACCCATGTTGGCTTAAATTTGAAAGTCATTAGGCCTTTTGGAAATCATTAAATTATGGCTTCTAAACAAGCTACAGAGACTGTTTAGAAACTGCCATTTTGCTTTGATACCAGAAAAGATTTCTTAGGTATAATTTTAGGCTAACTCACATTTTTTTTGGTTTAGTTCTCTTATAAATATGTCAAGACTTAATTTTTACTATAAATGTCTGTGACGAGGACATAGGATTGCAAACACTGTGTCCAGGAAAACAAAATAACCAGCAGGTCTGAGATCAATCTGGAGATACACATCATATGAGTAGCAGAAACATAGACATTAAGCTGCTGTTTTTTTCCAGAAGCGGAGATGTTCTTTGCCCTCTAAATCACAGAAAGAGGCAAAGCACAAAATTCACCCCACACACCATTGGGAAAAATCGAAAACATGGATAAAAGGAATACATTTTGACCTAAAAATTAGGATTTTTAATGTCAACAGTGCACAGTGTCTAGAAATGTTTAGTGCAAACCTATGTCTGATAAAGCTACTTATCTGTATTTCCCTTCCTTCTGTTACAGTCTATCAGTAATTTTTGCCCCAATGATAGCATTGAGAAAGAACAATTGGATTTTGCAACAAAGTTACACAAGCAGCCTGATGCAGGTGCAGCCTTATGGGAGAGAATTAAGAAAAGTTAATACCTCAGGACTGCAACTAATTTAAACTTCTGATGACTGAAATACCATTCTGGTATTTTATCTCCTCACAGCAGAAAGTACTTTAGCCTGTAATATTAACCTCCCTGTGCTGCAACTGGTCCAAGTAAATTGGAGAATAAAATCCTTAAGCTGGCATCATAGAAAAACAAAAAACTCTCAGGCTATTTCAATGTCAGCGTGGTACAATGCTGTTCTTTCATTATCTTGGAAAAGCAAAATAGTTGATTTTATAACCAGTTCAAACTCTGCTATGGGTACTTTGGCTGCAGTAATAAACATATTAGGAAGCATTCCATTTTCTACTGTTTTCAGTAGTTCCCCAATGTCGCAACAGTGAGAGTGAAAGAAAATGCTACGTTACTTCTGGAGCTGACATAAAATGACACAAATGAAACTTCCTCCTTTTCTACTGGTGAAGTGTTACATAGACTACATTACGTATCATCCTAGTCCCCCAGGAATCTAGTAGAGGATTTCCATCTTTGTTCAAATTAAGGAAGTATTTTTTGAATCATATGAAGTTATGGTTTTCCCTTTTAAGGAAATCTCCATAGCTACTAAGGCCGACTTCACTTTAGAAATCTCCCAGATCTGTGACAAAATATATTCCAGATTAGTTCAGTCCTTCCCTCATATTTCAATCTCTGATTGGTGAGAAAATGTCAATTCACAGTTGACCAAGTAAAACCTAATTCACACCAGAATGAGTTTGCGCCAGCTGCACATTTTGAAGATGGTATATCCTTGCACTTGATAGTTACTGCAGAGTCCAAGTCAACTTCAACATCAGCTGCAATTTTCATGTATTCCCAAATATTTGTGATAAGTCTCTGACTCGAGACAAGGCATTAGCCTCCTCCTTACTTATTAATGGAGCAAATTTCCTTTCCCCCAGTGTAGAGAGAGAATAGTTGGGATAAAACCAGAAAGTATTTCTTCCACTGACATAAAAAGCCATTCGCTTTTAATTGACTGAGAAATCCAATCATTTTTAAAGCTTTTGTTATGCTTAAAGTCCTTTTTAATTTTGTGTGTAAGGGTCCTATCCATTAATTTTTTTTGTCATTGCATGAAGGGTTGAAAGCTGTTAACAAGCAGTACAATAAGCGGAGTATTCACTGTTTATGGCTTAAAACCTTAGCTGACTTTACATCAAAAAAAAGAAAAAAACCCACCCCACAAAGCTGCTCTTCTTTTTTATATATAGTAGGATAATTCAGAAAATATTAGAAAGTTAATATCTCAAGGAAAAAAGACATCTGTGATCCCAATTGATCCCATTGATCCCAATGTATTCTTATGAAGAAAGTGTTACATTCCAGAGTTCAGAACCTGAAGTGCAAAGTTCATTATTTTGCTTTTGACTTCATTCCCTCAACACTGATTCTTGCTAATGGCTGTCCCAGTGTTATGCTTAACAGATGAATAGCCATCCCTGCGCCAAAACATTCCACTGGGAATTGCAGTATATGTTACAACACTAACTTCTGCACTAACTTATTCTCATGCATACGCACTCCCCGAATGCCTCCATCTCTCATGCAGCATTCTTGTGCTCTGGTTCAAACCACATCCCTCTGAGTATCAACATAGACACAAAAATCTATGGAGGCCATAGTATTAGAGGATTGTCGTATGGCCATAAGAAGGAATCATAAAGATGATTTAACAGCTACATTTTCTCTGTATAGGAGAACACTGTGTAACCTGATACAATGCAAAGACTTGGTTGTGCATAGGGAAAGCTTCCTAATTCCAGGGTAAGAAGTTTTTTATGAAAGACCCTTGAAGAGCTGAGAAGGTGACAGAATCCAGGCTATGCCAGAAACCTCATGCTGGTACATGCAATTTGTATGTAGAAAAGTTGTAGAAAAGAATCTGAATTGCACAGAAAAAGGGGTTTAGCCCTCTATCAAGCAGCAATGCAGCAGAAGCCTGAAGTGAGAAGTGCCAGAGGAGAAGAAACCACTTGTGCTTTTTAATTTCTGTGAAAGCTGTGATGCAGAATAGGGTTAATTCAAGGCAAAGGTCAAGATAATTTCCCATTTTATCTCACCAGAACATCCACTGCTCTCCAGGGGAAAACTCATTCCAGAATACATTAACAGCAATAACACTGCCATACATGAATGAATTTGATAATTTTGTTTTCACGTGAAGATATTAAAAAGAAATGAAAACTATGAAAAAAGTGAATCCTCTGTTACAAGAATCTGACTCTTCATTCCAACAGGACTGTAAATGCCACCTTGTATTTATCCTGATAGAGCAAAACTTCTCTCTGCAGCTCCATTGGTGCAAATATCAGGACAATTACACCATTTTGCTGAACAAAATTCCCTTGTATTATTCTTCTCCTCAAGTTATCAAAAAACCCCCTATCCAATAGAAAAAATTAGTGAAATAGGGGATCGAGACAGACTAGAAATACAGACTCCGGAAGTAAAGTAATTGGAAAAGAGGTGGCTTTGAATTATTTGTGAGGAAAAAAATTACATAACAAGCAAATTATTTGAATTGAATTATCACAGTTAAAGTGTAAACTTGCAGCAGTAACTATTCAATATGTTTGAACATAGATAAAAGACATATTAAAACTGCATAGTGTTTGAAGAATTTCTGCCAAAATTAAAAGTCACCTTTAACAAGGTGAAAGACAGCAAATTAAAAAAATTCAGTGTTTATCACCCAAGTTGATTGTGGTGTCAAGGTAGATGCCTTCACTGAAATCACAGGATAGTTGGAGCTTTTGCCCTACAGCACAACTACTTAGCTCATTAAGGACTGAGTTCCCGTACTATAAGCACGGATGGAGTTACACACAGCCAATAAAGAAAACTTTTATTTACAACTGCTCATGAGAGCTATTACTCAGACCTCATTCAGCACCTACAGCCTCTTGCAGCTGCGGAAGGGCCAAGATGAACAGTACCACCAAGGAGCAAGAATCCTACACAAGTATTAAAAATACCGTATCTTGCCTATTGGAGTTTTGCCTATATAAAGTACTCCGAATATTCTCTCATCTCCGAGTTACATCACTGGAGACAACCGATGCTGATGTCTCACCCATTAAGTAGATTGCCATGAAGAAAACCCCAACAATTCTATCATGGAAGAGACCTGAAAACAAAAAACAGGAAAAGCTTCTCCTAGTTAAAGGAACTTGCTTCCTCACATACAAAGGCAGCAAATCACCACATTTTAAGAGCTTAATGACAGTGGAGTGAAGCTACAAGGATTTCAACCTAAAGAAACCAAAGGAAAGAGTTAGCATGTAGGTACTTGTCTTTGCTGAGGGTTAACCGGTGATGTATTTCAAACGTCTTGCAGCCCACACAGACATGCTTGACCCCTGGCTTTTAACTCAAACTGGGCAGCCTCTCACTGACATAGGGCAGCACTCAGCCTAGCATGAGCTGGCGCTCCACATAGCATCGGTCTATGCTGCTCAGACACCACTTTGCACCACGGCTTCTCTTAGCTATTTTTACACAGGTAAATTTGAATCAAGACCACAGCAAAAACACATTGCGAGTTATAAAAATCAATTAAAAGAAGAACATTACCTCTAAGGGTGAGGAGCCCACTCAAAACCAGGGCCAAAGTAATCAGATTTAGCCTTACTTCATGCTTCCTGACCCACAGCCCTCTCTTCCTGGGATCAAAGCCATTGTTTTAGCCTGAGTTCCTTCTCTTCTCTTGGCAGTGGGCCCTGATTGCTTGATAGATCCCAGCTGCTTTGATCTCAGTTCCTCTTAACTCATTCCTGCCCAGTACTGCAGCAGTGATGACACAGATAGGGAGGGTTTGTTACTCACTCGTCTGACAAAACTTGTTCCAAGTACCTTTTCAGTAAGCAGAAGATAAATAAATGTCATAGCAAAAGAATACAGGAAAACTTTCAGAATATTATAGCATAAGTGGACCCCTCTAAACTCTGAGAGGTCAAAATCTCTGAGAAACAGCGTTTTACATAAATTTGGACAGAGGGAGCTCATGTTGTCTTAATCCAGCAGTCAGAAGTTTCTAGAGCAGCTATTTTCCCTTCTTTTTCCTCAGCTCCCCCTGCCCCCCCCCCAAGAGCATTATTATTAATAGCAGAGGTGGCTTGTCTAGCCCACTCCTTACTTCACTGTCCCTCCTCTAGGAATTGTGAGAGAGACACAGAGAGAGGCAAAAGGCAGGGAGAGGATTTTCTTGTTTCTGGCTTCACGGCTTAATGGATATGTTGAGATTCAGAGCAACATAAACAGCCAAAAAACCAAGAACGAATTATACATGCAAACTAACTTATACTCTGGAATTAAGTTGCCACAGTACGCAGAATTAAGTTCTGGAATTAAGTTGCACAGTGTAGAGAGGCAGAATATGATGCAAGTTACCCTCTAGCCAATTGGATACACCAGTGGATTATTGTCCTCGGGATGAATAAGTCTATATCACAGTCAATGTTTCCTATTTACTGCAGAACTATGTGCTATACAGGCCTACTGACTGCAGTGGGGTTACACAGAGTTGAAATACAGCAATTTGGGCACAAGCATGGTATTAATTACACCAGCCTTTGGCAGCTTTATTTCTGCTGCTGCCTGAAGAACGATTTGAACAAGGCTCCTTATTACATAAATCACTGAGTAGGTGCTCGGTGCTGGACAATCCATGCAGAAATACATGTTGGCTTTTCATCTCTCCAATTTTTCTTCTATGCAATTTTTTTTTCCTTCAAAACTTGGAAGAACAGAAACTATTTTTGCAAATTCCTTTCCAACTTAAAAGTTCCAGGAGCTCCATTTATTTTTTTTTACCATGAGATTTAATTTTCTTCTGAAAACCTGGATTGAAAGTGACGAGTATACTGAATTCCTGGAGATTGTACCCTGTTGTGGAGTTCTTAAAAAGCATGTATGACATTACCTTTTAAATCCAGAACTCAAGTCATGGGAACCAGATCCTCGGTAAGAATTGACATGCATATGACATATGCAATGCTCGTCTGTAACAAATACTTCCTGTAGTCTGTTATAAAACTGGTATTACACTAGTGTCCTTCTGTGATCTCTGAAGTGGACAGTTCAGGGCAATGGAAGAATTAGACTGGCCTGTACACAGAACCATATTTCTCCAAGATCTCTTCAATTTAAAGAGACCTTGGAATATCATGGGAAAGGGTTCTTGAAAGGACTAGAGGCCTGCTTACAAGTATAGAAATGGAGAAAAAGGTGCAGTTAGTGAAAATTAAACTCACCTTGCACTTTGACTCTGTCATCAGTTCTGGCATAAGAAATAGTGAATTCCAGAAACACTGATGTTATCAGAGTCTGTACATATACAAAAGATGACCAATAGCATCCGCAGAACTCTCAACAGGACCAGAGACATACACTTCCATTTATACCAAGTATTTGTTTCTGGAGATAACTCCAGGGGTGTAAATATTTTCACTGTGAAGGATAGTTATCAGGAAAATACAAGATTTTTAAAGATGATAAATTTTGCATTTAAATTATCATGACATCTCAAAGATCAGATGCTTAATAGAGTAATTATAATGTTCCCTTAATATATGACATACCAGCATTTGTTCTTATGAATAAGGAATCTGGTAGATCAATTCTTCCCGCTAATGCAGTATAATGTAGTTACGGACAGTTACTTTGCAATAGGACAGGCTTAGAAGTTCAACTACCTACTACAAAACTATGAATTTAATTATCTTTGGATTCTGCTGGTTTTTATTTGTGGTTTGTTTCTTTACTGTTAGTATATCCTGATAGTATGTTATCTATTATTATAGAAGTTGCATTAAAATGATGGGGTTTATTTTCCTTTTGTTCTGGTAGCAAGTTATACAGCATATGGAATCAAAATGTCTAATTTCACCCTTACCCAAGGCCAACAGACTTTTTTTTTCAATAGGGATTGCAAATACATTATTTGACATCTCAGCCTACATGCTCTAGGGGAAGGAAGTTTCAGAGTAGTCAGATTTATTGGAGCAGCTCTTATAACATTATAGTATTATGAACTTCTTGTTATACAGCTTACTACAGTAAGTGTTGATGTCAGCTGAAAAGTGGCATCTTGAACTTTAAGGTTTCATTTGAAAGTAAGGAAATCTTCATGACAACAAATTATTTCCCGTAGTAGGAATTCTCAGGGGAAAAAATCAGCACAGAATATAAACAAGAACAAGGAACGTGGGGAAAAAAAGACAGACAACTTCCTATACATGAAATAAGCTAAAAAGACCTTCACACTTTGCCAAAATACAAGCCTGCTGTTTAGAGACTGTTTAACTCTTCCCCAGCTGAACTCGAGTAATACCTGCTGCAAGAGCCTGACCTCCCTGCAGCCTGAGGGTCCTGCACACTTCGGTATTTTCTCCTCCATTACACAGTAACTACAGAACTCAGAAATACAAACCGAGATGAAGGCAGGCATGCGAGAGCAAGACTCACATCAGCATCCTGAGCAGGGAGTTACATAAAATTAAGCACAGGAAATATGACATGTCTTAAATCCTACTCTTTTCAAAGTTCCTCCTCTTACTAAAGATTCATAGATGAGAGGCCTCTCGGGGTGACATCTAACATGAGAGTAAGTATTTCTATACCAAAGGCTTAGAGAGCTAGTCCCTCTCTCAAATTTGATTCCGCATTTCCTCCTTACTGAATTAAATGCAACAGCAAATAACTCATAGGTATATAACATATTTCAACAACATATGGCACTGGCCGCTGCTGAGTCTTTGGGAGAAAACATTGGAATTGGTGGGGCGCTTAAGGACAAATCAGTTTTGCGTTTCATGAGATACACAAAACTGACTTATTTTTGTTCCCAAAACCTGAAGATTGATATGAATATGAAATAACATTATAGCAGTTAAAATTTTTATAGTTACATTATAGCTGCAACTGGGGTTTTCATAAAAAAATATAAATGAAATTATATAAGCACACTAGGAATTAATTTATAATTTACCACAAAACCACACATGACAACTCCCAAATGAGAATATATACTTATAGAAAAAGGTACTAGGAATTTAACCAAAGGTGGATCACGTTTACAGCCTAAACCAAGAAAAGTTGCTAATTAAACTGGTATATAAACAAGTATGCCTGACTTTACACGGACTAACCTCTATATTATTATAAAATTAATGGATATAACTTTTTAAGACAAATGAAAGAATTATCAGTACTTCATAGGGTACAGGGAGATGGCTACTATACTAACTTCTTTTATATAAGACAACACAGAGCCTATCCAAGTATCGTGTTACTGGAAAAGTGCACCAGGGCAAACCCTAGAGATGAAGTAATAGGGTAAGCCAGCCAAGGTTTCTCTTTCCTAGCCTGCTTTAAGTAATGTTTTTGTCACAGATGTAACTAATGACACACACTGTTGGAGTGAATGTGGAAAAAACTTCGCATAAGAAATGTTATACTTTTATTCTCCTTGCCAGGCATAAATTGATTCCATATACTGTTACCACAAGTCCTGTGAATACTCTGTTCTGTGCAGAAACATACTTTGCTGGCACAGATATTCTGTGTTCTAGTTTTGCTGGTTCTACCCAATATTAAAACTATTCTTTGTTGCTTGAACTTTTATTAGAGGCATAAGGTTTATATGACTAAGATGAAGGCTTAGCTTGTACCACTATAAAAGCTTGAGAAAATCACTGCAGCTCCCTTGCCATTTTTGTCTGCCCAGTTTTTCTTTAATTTCAAAAAGAAATGTGAACTCAGCTTTATGAACTGACTGCCACTTTTCAAGAAACTCTCTCTAAGATACTGGACATTTGAGGATGTACCCATTAATTTGGAAGATATTTGAGAAATATTGAGCAGAAAAAGTTAACAAAATAACCAACCTTTTTCCCCTTCCAGCAAAACTCTTATTGTTCAAAGCAGAGTTCAGCATAATTGCATGTCAGTGCTCTAATACAAAGGGATTAATGAAATCAGGGTCAAAAACTTTTACCTTGCTTTTTTTTTTGTTGGTGGTGTTTTTTGTTTTTTTTTTTTGTCTGTGACACTAAACTGAGCTAAAATGCCTCCTTGGCTTCCCTGTGTGCTCAAAGGACACTGCAAAGCTTTGCTCTTCCCTGTCCCTTTGCCTCCAGGTCCCATATAATTGATTCTGACCAAGTGTTAGCAGTTACGTCCAACTCCCAGAAATTTTTCCTGAACTACAGTTATTCCTGGTGATTCATATGTCTGAGAATCTAACTGAAAAATAAACTATTGGAACCTTTAAAATAATTGACTTGGCTCTTTTAACACACAGCATCTTTTGAAGAGATTGCAAGGAAGGGAGAAATGTAAGAGGAGTGGAGGACTGGACTGTGTGTTTGTGGAATCCTGGCATTGGGAGAGCATTTGTCTTTATCTACTTACACTGGGGCCAGATGCAGAAAGCCAAGGGCAACTTACCTCCCAGATGCAATGACTAATGATGTGTAAACATATCAAAGAGATCTCCTCTTTTCCAATAAAACCACATCCAATATAATTTTTGCTTCAAGAGAGTGAAGGGGAAATTAAAAAAAAACCCCAACAAACTAGACACATAGAAGGCTTGCACTCTTATCTAAACCAGTCAGCAACTTTCCAATAAATCTTTTTATGTAACTTTCCTTTGCCCCACTTCCTGTGAACACAGATATTCAGTTATGTCCACATAGAATAAGGTTTTAAGCAGGGTAATTTTCACTAAAGATTCAAAACTCAAAAGACCTGCTGCTCAGCTTGCTGCCGACTTGCTCGGGGAGGTTAGCAAGCTGCTTAACGTATTTCTAGTTCTGTTTATTCACCTGGAAAATTAAGGAGCAAGTCATAATTAGTGTTGATAAAGCACTCTGAAAAAAACATATAATTGTTTCCTCCTTAAAAATCTGTATGATTTGTTTGACTCTGTACACCACCAGTACCCTTGTGCGTCCTCCTAACTCAAGGATTTACACTTGTTAACATTTCTGGAAGATTTATTTTGTTGCTTTACTGAACATTTTTAGTCCTCTGCTTTCTCTGAGGTTTGGTATTCTCCACGCTATATTTTGTACTGGCCTGTAAAAACTGAAAATAAACTCGAGAACCTGCATTATTCCTTCAAATGCTGAAGTCTACGTATCAGGGTGCTCAGAGGGAGAAAAAAAGAATCTGCACTTGAGTCATGTGCACAGCAGACATTTATCAAGGAGAAAAGAAACTTGGATTGAGTGATATGAAGTGAAAATGCTGATAGCATGAGGTTTTCGACTCCCTGAGAACCGGCTTGCATTCCTCCGGGAAGGAGCTTCCAACTGATTTAGAGATTATTACCTTGAATCAATAGCTCTCGAGTTTCAGAAGAAGTCAGGTTTGATAATAACAGAAAAGCTGAGTTGCAGCGAGTTCTTTACTGAGAATAACTCCCTTTCTTATCTCCTGGTACAAATGCTGTTCCCTTTCACAACCTCAGTAGAGTTCCCACTGGCTGGACATGTGAGTCTGCTATGTATAGAACCCAACACAACAGCCAAGTGCTTTCTTAATAAGCTTCCAGCTCCTGCTTTTCCTGTAGCACACACTGAGGGGAATGAGCTCCCTGTTTGTTACAGTCATTGGAATTGCATCCCCTGTCCTAGATTTGCATTACCCAGGCTAGTTCTCCCCATTCCCCAGAAGCTTGAGCAAATCTGCTCTCAGATGTCATTAGCTTCATATTTATAGGAGTACATACTGCTTGAGCACAAAAGGAAATTAGGTTCGTGAGTTTTGTCTTTCATTAGTTACTTGGAGAATACCTCTGTGTGTGTGCATTCAGATAGACAAATGTATAAAAAACAGACTAACATCTACTTCTCTGCTTCCTTTGCCTCAATACTCCCGAGCCTTCTTTTGGCTGTGGTTGGGTACTGAACTTTTTGCACACACTCTGAACTGAGTTTCTTTTTCTTTCTATCTTTTTGATCTTTGGGGTCAGTGCTCTTCCGCACTCCTGGCCACTGTGTGCTCTCCCTCTGAGCCTTTATGTCCTAGCAATTAGACATTATGTCTTTGTTTCCCTACTGGGGAAATTCCATCGCTTCAAGTCCTGGCTCTGGGGAAGACAGAGGAAGACTAAGACTTCCTCTTTTTTTTTTCCCCTTATTCTTGTCTTAGCCATGTTTATTCATTGTTAAGAACTGACTGGTTCAGTGATGTGCCTGTAGAGCGCTCCCCTGCTCCTTAATTCAAAAGGGCATATGGACACCAAAGGGCAGCAGGCATGTTCGCATACTCTCAGAAAATCTTCCATATTGTTCCTGTTTTGTTTCCATCTTAACAGAAAACTCAATTACAAACAGTAATAACTAAACTAAACCATATTCTCTCGCCAATGCAGTGAGTCACCAGGACTTTCCATAACAATAAGATGAATAAGCATATTTTTTTAGGCTTTTACAGTTGACTATGCTTCACAGAAAAAGGGAGCTTTGACACTGCTTCTGGACCTACAGTCTTCTGCTCCTAGTAAAACATGGTTTTACATCAAGCTTTTTGCCCTGTGGATGACAAAGGAGTTACGTACTGTTCAGTCAAAGCTGAATATTGTACATCTTGGTCTTATGAGTCAACACAGCTTTTTAACTAAGCTGCCCTGTAAGCAAGATAGCATCTGCAAGATGAAAATGAGAAACAGCTGTATCACAGGGCTTTGCAAAATAAAGCCTTGTTTGCACACTGTATGGATATGCACATGGTGATCCAGGGATATTCCAAAACTACACCAGCCTCCTGGATATGAAAGGCTACCATCACTTTCATGAATTCTTATGTTGGCTTAAAACAAAATGTGGCACATGGTCCAATTGATCTGTCAATGGGATAGACACAGCATGCACTGGAAACCCATAGCACTGCAGAAATCCAAAGGTTCTCTTTCTGGCAGGACTTTACAGGGATTTCAGTGTACTATTTCATATCATTGGAAAAAATGACAAGTGGAAATGTTAAGTTTGCTTAAAGGAGGTTTTCTCAGTGTAACTGTAGAACTTAATATATCTCTGCTTTTTCTAATATAGTATTTTCCAGTGAGATGATCATGTTTAGTAACTCAGTTCAAGCACTTCAGACAAAGGCAGTTTCCATAACAATCAGAAGAAAGGAAATCCATCAGTTAAAGGACTTAAATAATTTATAACACTTTCTTTTAAACTTTATATCAACATCCTGTAGATTTACAAGGAATCAGTGAAATTAAAGTCCCAGCACAACACAATCTTCATTACCCAGAGCAATGAGTGAAGAACTCTTGTATGTGGTGGTGTTAAGAGTACTGCAGCCATGAAGGGAAATACCATGTCACTGGGATACAGGGACTGATATCTCACATGGATTTGAGAGCTAGGCTTGCTTTCAAACCTTTTCAAATTTGAAATCCAGCTTGAGTAATTACCAAAGTCCATGGGAGGGAGGCAGAGCCCCTGCTAGGATTAATCAGTGATGCTGACTGATTTCTAAGGGATCAAATGATAACTAGACACCCTATGACTGGTCATTACATGTCACATTCAGAATGTGGTCATTTCAAAATGTATGTGCCAGTACGCCACATAGACCAGCTATCACAAAGTATCTGTTGTTTCCTATTCATATTCCTATGTTTTACATTCAGAGTGTATTACTGTCTGGGACACACCAAATTTTCTGTTAATATCATTTTTGCACCTTGCTGTTAAGATGCTGTTTACTTCCAGTTTGAGATAATGTATGAAATTGTTAATGGAGGCATAATATTAACTGCTTTTGTTTCTGAATATTCACTCTTTTACACCCCTCCCCCCCATCCTAGTTTAGTCCTGTTTGTTATTATGCCTTGTCTTTGTGATTTTTATAATTCAGACAATTTAGACTGGGAGTAGAATTTAAAAGGGTACAATATCAAATAGATTGCAAAATAATTAACTCCATAATGTATTCCACAGAGCTATACTATGCCTATAATAAGCATACATAAATTCATTTTGATGTATCATGCTTAGCACAGAGGTAATTGGGCATGTAATTAGCTCATTTATTTCATGTTTCTTCATCTAGTAATACTGCAATTTTTTTTAAAAGCAATCAAGTTATTCCAGCACAATTTAATTTAAAACTTGTGTATGATTTACTGCACCAGATCTTGTGATTCTGTGAAGGCACTGAAATTCCTCCTACCCCTCCACCTCAGCACCCCTAACATCTGCCACATTTCAAGAGGTGGAAAGAAGCTATGTGGCACACTGCTTTCAAAGTGTGCTTTCAAAGACTGAGCAAAGCCCTGGAAGCTCAGATGCATGATTAATGTTTTGCTGTTGAGCGGATGTATTAGTTGAGCTAAAGGAATCACTTTAAATCCTTTTCAGTTAATTTAATCCACTTTAAATTTTAAATTTTCCTTTTGCAAATCTCTGTTTAAACAGAGAAACAAACAGGATCCTTCTACTAACTTCACTGGATTTTGGCTTAAATCTTGCAGTGACACCTAAATGCATATTCATTTGTAAGCTATCATGCAGATTTGTTTTCCCAAGATGACCTATTCTTTGTGTTCACAAAGATTTGTTTCTTCACCTGTTCCTATTTCCTCTGCCATGCTATAGAACATCGCTATCCTGTGAGCAACAGGGAATTATTTTCTGATTCAGGACACAGAACCTGGACCCAATGGTCCAGATATGGGAAGGGGGAGAAAAGAAAAGACAATCCATTCCTCGGGCACTTGAAAAGATTAATTCTGTACAGGCTGAAACTACAATGCCCTTTGCTATTCCTAATCTCACACACACACACACACACACAATTCCTTTTGCTCCATACTAGATCTGCTCCTGACAGTTCATACTTTCATAGGTAGAGTTGCTATTTTGGCCAAAGACACCTTGGATATGCATTGGATACTAAAATGGAACATAAAACCAAACTACAGAAGCTAGTTGTGCTGCCACTCTCCAAATGGATGTTACAAACCTATCTGCACCTGCCTGATTTGACTGGATAGGTGCGTACACCTTATGAAATGCAGAACGACCAGTCTGCCTTGAATACCAGGGATCCTTCATAGTCATCTTGGAGGGTTGCTTTTCTGTGCCCAAGGAACTTGGCAGGTTGCAGAAAATCCTGTCCCACGTGATTCTCAGCATATGAACGGTGTACTTGCACTTTAGAAGCCTGGTTAAGCCATTGTGCCTGTGCAGCTCAGGAAATCCTCGGATGTCCCCAGGAGTATGAAGTTGCGTAGAAGGACTCTTCCCTCACCACATGGCAGAGACCTTAGCCACATATTCTAGAGGAGCTCAGCAGGAATGTTTGAGAGGAAAGGACCAGTCAACATTAATCAGCTGGCAGAATGGAGTTCTCACGAACACTTAACATACGAATAATAAAATATTGCTGCATACATTTGCATTGTTTGAGAAAATGTGTATCTTACACCACAAATGCTATCAGCCTTAGACAGCAGTGTCTAAAATATTTTAGTTACTGCCTGCAGAAATCAGCTTAAGCCACAATGCAGTTGAAGATTGAGCATCAGAACTGGTCTGTGTAATCAAATCATGCAAAAAACCTCTTTGTTGGTATGTAAAAAATATGTTGGTGGTGATGTTTGATATTCTATTCTGTTCCTGTAACAGACAGCTGCTCAAGAATCCTTTATTTTCCAGTGAAAGGCATAAGGCTTTCTTATTACGGTTTCAAAATCAAGCTTCAAGTGGTTAGAAATCTCATAATTCATTTCTCTGGTGCTAGCCTACTTTTCATTCCTATATTCCAATACAAAACTTTTATGTACATGTCACACTTTTTTTTAATCTTCCCCCCTCCTCTGCTCTTCCCCACCCAAGGACTCTTGCATCATTCTGTGTTCTGTGAAATCCATAAGGAAAATGTGATTTGTCTGTTTGCGTTTGCCTCACCCCTGGCAGAAGCTGTATGGCATCTAGTGAATAAAGCATAAGATTACCTATCTTCTAGATAAAAACCAGAAAGGATGGTGTCAGTTATGGCGGTATGATGCTGTCCTGAAAAATAACATAAAACTCACCGTCACCAAATGTCTAGCATCTGTGGCTGATCCTCTAGTCATTTTATCCCAGGTGTCCAAGTGGGGCATGAGCATATCAACTGTGCAAAGTGCAGTCAAGCCACAGCTGAACTTACTGTTCCCGAACATAATACTTTGAAAATGCAAATTTATCATTTGAAAAAAACCCTGCACCATCTGAGACAATCAGGTGCTCTGATGTTAAACTGTTTAGTTCATTTCTGGAAGTCTGGGTGATACTTCTGCATTTCATTGGTTTCACAGGAGCTGGTCCACAAATAATAATTCCATATTTTAGGTAGCATCTGACAAGATCACAGTAAATAAAGTACAGGTCACACAGGAAAATTACTTTTTAATGAGAAATCTCAATCCTCTAAACTGAATGAAACAGAAATCAAGTATATGATGTTGTAATCAGAGACTATACTATAATGTATATACAGAAAGAACCAAATGAGAATTGGAAAGGCAACTACCTCACCTGTAATTTAAATCTTTGACTTTGCCACCTTGCAGCTTTATTCCAATATACTGTTAGAATACAATATGTAATTTTAAAATTACTTTTTTCCTAACTGGTACATCGTTATTCTCTTTTAAAGAACAGGTGGCTGTACATATGTAGAATATAAAAAAAACAGAGAACCATCATGACGCTCCTTCATTATTTAGAAAAGTAAAAAATTATTACTTGTAATTAATCCATTAATTTATAAAGAAGAAATTACTGTAATCTTTTCTTTTCAAACATGAATGAGAATATATATAATAATGCTGCCCATTTGGACAATATTCAATGTAGATGATGCATTACAAATTGATTCAACAAATGAAGTCTTCTCTTGAAGATCATGTTTCAGAAGCTGAAATCACTGGCAATAGGAATAGAAATTCAGTCACAACCTGGAGAATAGCTCTTCTCCCACTTTAAGCAAAGGGATGAGCACTGTAGCTGGCTGCTACATAGGAACCTTTCCTCTTTTCAAGTGTCATTTTATAGTTACAAAAGTGTTTTCTCTTTTAAATTAGGGAAGAAAGATGTCAGTGTAGTTGCCCAAATCACAGCATTAAAAGACATGAAAAGACATCAGGGTATTTTGCTAGTAAAGTATTACGAAGATTTGATTGTGCCTTCAAGACCTGTGTCTATGCATAAAAGCAGCAAGAAATACAGTCCATTTTGCTGGCCCCACTGGGTTGTGGCTACAGGCACTGCAGTGGAGAGAACCATGTGCTCCATATACCTGCAAAAAAGAAGCTGATATTTTTCAGGTTGGCACTAAGTCCCTGTGTGCTGGCCAACAGATGTGGACAGATTTATGATGGAGAGTGTGCTAAACTTACAAGAGAGCAAATTACTCTCTTGTTCTGACAACTGAGAGAAACCAAAAGAGTTGTGTTCAAGCCACATTTTTCTCCTGGTGTTTCTCCTGAAATGATAGAAGTACTAAACTCTCCATTACCAAGTTGATGAGGTTATCATTAATTCCACTGAAGCTCCAAGACGTAAACTAAGATCATGAATATTAACCTTTTCTGTGTGAGAGCCATGTACTTAAATACTTTGTCTCTTCTATAAACCAGAAGCTCTTTTTATGTCAAGAACCTTTACTTCTACATCAAAACTGCTCCTATCATACTCTGCATCTGCCAGACTTCAGAATAAGCTAATACAGAGTTTTAGTGATGCAAAAGAGTTAAACTGTGACTTCCCAATAAAAAGGAACAATGCATAAGCCCTTTTCTTTTCCTAAAAACTATTTAAGTAATTTACAATATTTAAATCTGGGCGTAAAGTTTTATCTTCTAGTGACTAGGATTAGTCAGCTTTTTTTTTAGGATAACTCAGCCTAGAATACCACATACAGATTTTAGCATTATCAAACAACAATAATGGTTAATGAGATCTTGAAGCAGATCATTGCTCTTCTTTCCCTGAGAACATGAAAATTAAAGCTGAATCTTTGTCTACAGATCTCCTCATCTCCAGATTACTGACTTCTGGCATGTCTCCCTGCTTCCAGGGATTGTGGGGTTTTGGAAAGGGAAAGAAGGTTTTCCTTGTGGAAAGCTTGATGTTGCTGTTACCAGTCTTTGAAGTCATGTGGACAGGTTTCCAAACAATTAAACACTTCTGCATCCAGTAATGAAAAAGGCTCTTACTTCCAAAATGTGTTCACAGTTTTAGGAGTACTGTACTCACAGTTTCACAGAAGGAAGGCATAATGTGGTACGCTATAGAGCTCCTTTTCACATAGTATTTTTGGCTTTTGTGACATAAACCCTCTATGTTCAGCAGTCATGCATATTAATATGGGCCGGCAATCAGTTGTTCAAGAATTGTACCCATTTAATTTACTCGAGCAACACAAGTCATCTTGGTTGGTTTAGTGCAGGTTTCTTAGAAATTCTCTTTGTGTCGAACTCATTGGTTGTCATTTTTTTTTCTGGGGGAAAAAAACAGCATTCGGGCATAATGATTCTATTCTATAGGATATGACATGCACAGATATATTTAGGACAAAGGCCATTTTATTTATTTTAATATAAAGGCTTGGTCTTTTTTCAGTCACAAACTCAGTCTTGTTTTCTAATTTTTCCTCTGAGTGAACATTATCTTTCTGCTGGTTCTTTTAAGCTTGGATTCCACTTTCAAATACCCTCTAGTACGGTCTGGTTTTTACTCTCAGAGCCAAGGCTAGGTCTTCTCATTGGAGGATGAAAGAAGCTGACTAATTCCCAAGTGGGTAGTCACAGGATGAGGAGTCCCAGGACTGTTTTTATTGAGGGTCAAAAATTAACATCTTCATATCAAAAGAAGGGTAACTCTGTTGTCATCTACCTCCACTACCAGACTACTTGCCTGAATGAAGACAACTTTTCAATTTAGCCACAAGTTTGCAACAAAACCTGATCCTTAAAGCAGGATCTAATATGGTCTGAACCTCATGAGGTTCAACAAGGCCAAGTGCAAGGTCCTGCGCCTGGGTCGGGGTAACCCCCAGTATCAGTACAGGCTGGGGGAAGAAAGGATCGAGAGCAGCCCTGCCGAGAGGGACTTGGGGGTATTGATGGACAAAAAGCTGGACATGAGCCAGCAATGTGCGCTGGCAGCCCAGAAGGCCAACCGTACCCTGGGCTGCATCAGGAGAAGCGTGGCCAGCAGGTCAAGGGAGGTGATTCTGCCCCTCTACTCTGCTCTGGTGAGACCTCACCTGGAGTACTGCATCCAGCTCTGGAGCCCTCAGCACAAGAAGGACATGGAACTGTTGGAGTGGGTCCAGAGGAGGGCCACAAAAATGATTTGAGGGCTGGAGCACCTCTCCTATGAGGACAGTTGGGCTTGTTCAGCCTGGAGAAGAGAAGGCTGTTGGGAGACCTGATTGCGGCCTTTCAGTACTTAAAGGGGGACTATAGGAAAGATGAGGACAATCTTTTTAGCAGGGTCGGTTTTGACAGGACAAGGGGTAATGGTTCTAAAGTAAAACAGGGTAGGTTCAAACTAGATATAAGGAAGAAATTCTTTACAATGAGTGTGGTGAAACACTGGAATATGTTGCCCAGAGAGGTAGTGGAGGCCCCATCCCTGGAAACATTCAAGGCCAGGTTGGACGGGGCTCTGAGCAACCTGATCTAGTTAAAGGTGTCCCTGCTCGCTGCAGGGGGGTTGGACTAGATGGCCTCTAAAGGTCCCTTCCAATCCAAAATATTCTATGATTCTATGATTCTATGCAGAGTCTCTAATTCTAGAATAGATCTCTTAAAGTCTTGTTTTTCCAGCTTTTCCAGAAGTTTTCCCACATTTTGCAATTAAGTTGTAAAGCTTTCAAATTCTTACTTTTTTCCCAGCTGAACACTCCAAATTTCCATGTTTTCTTTTAAATTGAGAAAATTAATTGATGAAATTTCTATCTTTTCCATCATATGTATGATTTTCATAAGGCTTAAAGCAAAAAAAAAAAAAAAAAAATATATATATATATATAAAGAGTTGGTTAGAGAGATAGCAATCAGATGTCTTCCTTTAGAAGCAACTTGCAGTGGACATTCATTTGCCCTACCTTGCTTCTCTGAATTTAAGTTTCTAATGGTAGAATGTCTCTTTAGCCTCCAAACTACCCAAAATGTAACTTCCACTCCTACTTTCATGCTTCCTTTTCATTCAGTACCCACATGTGGATTCATCGGGCTCTCCAAAATTAATTTACAGTAAAGTATTCATTCAGGGAGCTTAAAGCTAGCTCTCCCCTCTTTACCGTCTTGATGTACACAGCTGTAGGCAACAGAATGACCCAATTTATGAATAATTTCATAGTAAGCAATTAGAATGAATAATTCTTCCACATGTCTAATGGTCACATTCATGCTTCTCTTCCCCTTTCCTTTTGTACCTGATTGTCAGATATTCAAACCCTAATCCAGAGCTGCCCACTCTTCAACTCGATTTAATGGAAACAATGAAAATGCCTATGGAAACGGTGCGCAAAAATCATTCCACTTTCTCTGCTTTGTATTTGAATATGCATTTGAATGAGCATATTCATATAAAATGGTACTATTGCTGCCTGTCCAAATATATGTGGCAAACTTACTATTTTTAAAATGGTTTCACGGCTGGACATTCTTTGGATTCCTTCCAATTAGTTGAAGTTTTTATCCATGTATGCCAATTATTTGTCATAGCTCAGATTTTTGCCTCATTTTAGATGAAGAAGTATGTACTTCAGCAGCTGAGAACAAAGTTTTCAAGGACATGCCAGATAACTGCTTCTAATTTATAAAAGGAAGGACAACTGTATGAAAATTAACTTTGAGATATACTTGATAATGGATAAAATCCACCAGTTTTAATTCACATCAATTATTTTTGACTGATACTTCAAAACGCTTATTTTGACTTATTAACTCAGGATATTCTGATGCATTCTGAAGAACGAACACTTTCATTTGGCTTTTTTAGAAAGCCTGAGCAAGAAACAATAAAAAAGTAAATATGATATATTTTTTTTAGTTGCTGGATGTAAATTAAAACTTTTAATTTATATTCTTTGAAATGTTTACACTTTTATCTTTGTGTGCTCAATAACTGATAAGCTGATAGTTTAGTTAAACATCATACACAGATTAACTCTAAATATTATCTATAAAATGTTTGAATTTAGGATTAGATAAGTAAATTGCTCTTAAACAAGTAATTATATATACACCATGTCTTAAATATGAAAAAGCAAATAAAATCTGATTGACTTAATGTAGGCCAATGTTATAGGTGTTCCAGAGATATTTCACAAACTTCTTGGGCCTAACAGGTGTCTAACCTGATATTTTAGGTACCACTAATTTTCATTCATCAGGATTTTTTTCATACCTGAGGGCTTTGTACTAGCCTAACAATAAAGACGCAGCTTAAAGTAATAAAAATTAGCTTCTACTTAAATTAAATATTAACATGCACAGATTTTTTTTATGCCTAAATCAACATTTAATCTTACCTGATCATTCTGTTGAATAAATGGTACTATGAATCCAGCTGATAAAACTGCTGTGCTTGACTTGATTTTCTTGAAGTCTAGACCTGGGTATTTCTTGTCTACAGAAAAACTACAATCTGTCCTGTAATAAAAAAAAAAGGTAAGAAGTGAACATGATATTGACCTTATTGACCTATTTATCAAATTGAGTGCAAAACTATGGTAGCATTAGAAACAGTTCAGGGGAAGGAAGAGAATAGAAACTAGTATTCTGTAAGAAAAAGGAACAGATTTTGTCCCCTTAGGCCAAAGAAAACCACCATCTGCATGCTGCTTTTGAAGAATCTCACCTATATGTCTGTCATACACAGAGACTATCTGTGTCAGGGTAGCTGTGTCAAGGAAAAAGAAAAAAAACCCTGGAATTAAACCCAAAAATTTAAATATGAAGGGAGCCTTGAACTTACAATTAAGATAGTTACACTACAGAAACAGAAAATTGACTGAAGAAAGAAAACACTAGTTCTAAATACAGTGCTTCCTAAAATCCAGAAAGATCTCTGTTTTAATATTGTAAGTGTTATTTATGGAGGGAGATAATTAGTAGAAAAATCTTATAATGAAAGAAATTAGCTGCCATAGCAACAGGACTAAAATTAAATACAAATTTATTTTAGTGATGGAAATCCTTTAACAATCCATCAGTGATGATTAATCAATGCTTGATTTTCCTGCTATTCATCAATAAAAAAAGATTTCCTTTCCAGTCTGCCAATAGTCATGTACACTGTGCTCTTTAAGTGGCTGAATATATCATCTTGGAATAAAAATAATGTTGATTTAACAATAAAAATAAAGTTTATCTATGTCAGTACAAAAGGTTTTGATTTGACAGTATAGTAGACTGTCTTCTCAGTGAGATAGGTTCTACCAATCTCTTTTCGAATCCATTTTTACATTTCCTTTCTGGAAATACTGTGATGTTGTTGCAGAGAACTTTAACTTCAGTTATTCATGATCCTTCTGCTTACCTTAAGAAGCTCATAAAAACTTTATATCTTTTTTCCCTTGAGCACTTCCAAGGTATCCAGGGTCTGTTCAATTTTTGAGACAACAGATCAGAAGCCTACACATGCTTGTTCAAATATCTATTGAATTGGTGGTATCTTTCAGGATCATGACGCCCTGGTGGAGAAGTGCAATTCAATCCCTGAGGATGGACAGCACATGAATCATGATGTGAGAGGGGTTAGGCACAGAAGATTAAGCATGAGGATTGGGAATACTCTCTTAGAATTAGATCACTACTGAGAGAATTCATAGGTCTTTAAACTAACACCAACAAAAACCAGCTAGTATCAACGATGCAGCACAGCCCAAATGCAGAGTTCCCAAATGTAGGTTCCCAAACATGGCTTCTTTCAAGAATGGTGATGCCAAAAATGAAAATAGATGCTTTTCAGCAAAGCTAACGAGCTTGCCAGCAGCATCACAAGCATGCATCTTGACCATTTTTAACCATTTTCAACTTGGAGTTCTCTGCCCAGTTTTCTCTTCTGAAGAGGGCCCATGAATACACAGCACACAGATTCAACATGGAGCCCAGTCAGGGCGTCAGGGGAGGGGGAAAAAAAAAAAAGCTGTAGCTAAAGCTAATAGTAAAATGTTCTCGTGTCCACCTGATTATGACTGTATCAAAACTGCAATGTAATTTAGACAGTTCAAAAGCCTGGGCCATATTTCAGCCTGTGGAAGTGGATTACAGTGCCACTCCAAATATCTGCACTGCAGTAATGCAAAAGCTGTGCTGTTAGCATGTTCCTCCAGCCTTCCTCCTTGGCTCCACTCTCTGTTGGTGTGCTGGAGCCTAGAAGGGGTTCTCCAGGGAGCAGTCTGCAGCTGTCGTGCAGAGACCCTATGCCAAGGCAATTTTCTTTTAACAGGAAGCAGGCTTTGAGAATACCTTATGCATCTTCAACCTTCTACTTGGTAGAAAGATACTGGACCAGACTTGGGGATATTACTCAGCCACTCTAATAGCACTGTATCCCTTAATACTAAAAGGTAGCATTTTAGCACTGACTTGGAAAGGTGATTGATATATATTTAACTGCCAGTGCTATTTCCTCTGCAGTTTTCTCTCTAAATGTCCTTTCCAGGCATTGGCTCTTGCTATAGGTTGACAGATTGGAAGAGATTATAGCATTGAGTATAAGGACCGAAGGATATCCTAGATGAATGACATCCTAGGTGCAGTATAACTATATATAACTATTAAATTAAATACTGGAAAGTGGATGCTTTTTCTTTATTTCTGCTGCAACAATGGTTACATACAGAGTAACAATCAAGGAAGGACATGGTATAAATCACAGATTACTTGAACAGCTTCCCTAATATTTTTCTATTTTCTCTTTCATGTTAAGGCAAAATACTGTAGAGTAAATCAATTATCAAGAGGCTTAAAAGCTATCAATGATACAACTAGACTAGAGTGCAAAGTAATGGGTGTACCCATATCACACAATGGAACATTATACAGAGACCCCTGAGTAGGGACAACCAAGCTAATGTGATTTTTCATTACTTCATTAAAATATTAATGATCTTGCCCAATAGAATATCTTTACAGGAACATATTTATTTTAAAAATAGACTGATTATCATTCTTGGTCTTACAGAAGAAGTGTGAAGTGATTGCCTTGACCTTTTCCTCTCCTCCATAATTTTAATTCCTTTGTTTTTCCTGTTGCAGTGTCCAAGACCATTTCCTAGCTTCTTAAGCTGCTATAGTTGCCAAATTGAAGAGAATACAAGAAAGCATACAGCATTTGTACATATTTAACTGGATATATTTCATGTTATTTAGGAAGCAGCAAAAGCATGGGAACCTTTTTATAAAACAGACAAAAAAAATCAAAGTACTTCTTGCTAGAGACTTAGCAAGAACACTGACTTAGCCATTGTGATTTACACATTTGATCCAATGCTTGTGAAAAGCCCTGCTTTGTTCTAGTTTAGTACTAGTTTCAAGGAAAGGTAGTTTCCTTGCTACTCACTGTCTTCAAATAATACACTCGTAAGGGATTCCTCTGCATATCCCACAGATGAGGGCTAGGAGAAACAGAAGCATTTCAGTGCATATACTTTTGAAAGTCATTTTCCACATTTTTCATGCTGATAACCCAAGCCAAATATCACATGGCTGTTAGGACTGATTTATTTTTTCCCTCCTTGCCACCATTGTGGGTATTATTCAAGAAAGTAAAAGCAAAATTCTGCTATGCAGTTTTCTTGCACCTGTCCCCTTTCTATTGTGTTTCTCTCCAAGAGAGCAAATATTATGAGTTCATGGCTTTTACTTTGAGTCCAGGAGGAAACATCATGATGCAGCTTTTCTGGAAATCTATTCAGGGCAGACTGAACAAGCTGGGATAAAAAATGTTAGGAAATATGCTTTTTCTGTCTTAAGGAAATGAACCAAACAGAGTCCTCCCAAATATCACCTTTGGAGGCTGGAACTAGAAATATTGTTGAATGGGATGCATTGTGAGTAGCAATATTTAGGCCTTCAGTCTATTTTTGGATATTGGTCACTGATAGCATAGCCTGAGATCTCAAGTTGATGCTGCACGTTGCCAAGTAGTGCTCTTCGGTACCACTAGGCTGTGATGGTTTTTGCATTATGCTTAAAAGCACTGTTGGGAGAGACACCACACTGCTGGCTAGTAGTGTGATTTCTGGAAATACTGGTTCAGAAATGGAGCAAGCTGCAAAATGCCTCCAAGCATGCCAGCACTATAACGTATTTGATTTCACTGCTTCTTTGTTTTCCCCATTCCTGAAATCCTGTCTTCACCTCTAATAACAGGAGTATACACGCTTCACATATGTATCTGAATTTCCAGCTGCTCCTACTGCATGCTTTCTGTGCAACAGTCCTGGATGCCAAGAGATTCTGGGGGCAGGGACATAACGCTACTCCTACCCATTCCCAGATCTCCTCCCCATATTCCTCCCTGCAAAAAAGCAAAGAAATAGCCACCCATTTCCAGGGAAGAAGGCCTCCATATCTTTTGTGGGAAGCACTACAGATAAAAATGGTTTTGGCCACAGCAGAGAGAGAAGAGTGCAGGAGCTGGTGTTGTGCTCCTGCACCCCAGACTGGTGCAGCTACCCAGATTTCTCCCTGTACTATCTTACCTCCATTTCCTCAGAACTTGTACTGGGGTGTCTCTGATTATCACAGTACGCTCAGCAGAGTCTGGAGAGAATAAATGCAGACTCCCTTGTTTTGAAGTGAGCCTCCAGCTAGCAGGGCTTCTCACCAGCTCACCCAGATAAGAAACCTGTTGCTTATCTCCAGCATCCCGAGCTGCTTCTCATAGGTTTATTCCATCTGTACCCTCCGACAGAGCAGCCTCTTTAAGCTCTGTGGATGCTGCACAGTCTTGGATGTGGGCAGGGGTTTCCAAACTTCCTGGGCAGCTCTGGTTTTTGGTGGAAGAGCCTGGGAAAGCTGCAGGGAAGCAGTGCAGCCGGCACCAGTGCCACCCACCTGGGCCAGACGCCAGGTGCAAGGCAGCAGCACGGGAGCAGCTTCCAGCCCCACAGTGGTCAGCATAAGGCGGCATGTCATTTTAGGACACCAGATGCTCATTTTTTAAGAATTATTATCTGACCACTACTCTCATCTATTGTTGTTTTTTTTCCCCTTCATCTGTTTTGGCCACATAATGACTCTATTTACACAGATTTAAAACCAAGCTCAGTTGTCCTCAGTTATTCAGGCAGTGAAACAATGAGATTAATTCACAAGAAGAAAAGAGGATCCGTTTCACCTCCTGTGGGCTGCGAACAACCCTTGCACCGTGCAGCAACAACAAGAGAGCTCAAATTTAGAGAGATCATTAACAAAGCAGCAGCATGAACATAGCACTCAGAGGCCTGGGACATCTCACCTCCTTCCAGCAGCAGCGATGGACGCCCAGGTGGGCAGCTCACCAGCAGCAGGGACCACGCTGCCTCTGGCCAAAGCCACCGCTGCTGCCCTGTGGCCCGGCTCCCCTGCTGCCAGCCTCCGGCAGAGCCCTCTGTGGTAACTTGTACTGAAATCCCTGAAGATTTAGGCTTTATCCTGTTGTAGAGGACACACCGGTGCGGGTGGTAGCATTTGCTTTCCAAGAACAGAAGAAAAAATTCAAAGGCCCTGGGAACATCCCATGTAAATCTGTGGTGAATAATTGTTGGTTTGGGACTTCTTTTATGACATACCATAAAAGAAAATAGCATCAGTGAGAGATGCTGCAATTTTATATGATGCAACGAAGAACATTTATTACTTTGTGAAACATAACATTACCTTCTTATTTGACAACTTGTTCGTTGCATGGTGGGTCATTTTACAGAGCATTTTATGGTGACTGTAGAGCTCATGCTGCATAGGAGAGACACCATTTCTGCCCTGCTTTTGCCCTTCCTGTTCTTCCAACTCTTTTATGGGGGAAGGTGAAAGTATAATGAAGAGAAGAAACACCATTTCTGCCCATCCTGCCAATTCAAGCCATGTCATTTTCAAAATCTCAATATTTCCATTGTGTTAAAATTGCTTTCCCTTTTTCTTTTTTCCTGTTACATTTTTATCTTCATAAATTCAGAGATATATTTTTAATCATAGAATCATAGAATGTTTGGGGTTGGAAGGGACCTTTAGAGGCCATCTAGTCCAACCCCCCTGCAGCGAGCAGGGACACCGCTAACTAGATCAGGTTGCTCAGAGCCCCATCCAACCTGGCCTTGAATGTTTCCAGGGATGGGGCCTCCACTACCTCTGTTAGGCAACCCATTCCAGTGTTTCACCACACTCATTGTAAAGAATTTCTTCCTTATATCTAGTCTGAACCTACCCTGGTTTAGTTTGAAACCATTACCGCTTGTCCTGTCACAACCGACCCTGCTAAAAAGATTTTCCCCATCTTTCCTATAGGCTCCCTTTAAGTACTGAAAGGCCGCAATCAGGTCTCCCAACAGCCTTCTCTTCTCCAGGCTGAAGAAGCCCAACTCTCTTAGCCCGTCCTCACAGGAGAGGTGCTCCAGCCCTCGGATCATTTTTGTGGCCCTCAATCTCTATAATTAACTTTAAAGGTTTTCCACCTGTATAGCTCTGCATAGTTGAAATGCGTAAAAGCTTCAAGCCATAGCCTCTGTGAAAATTATTGCTCGCCTACATCTTCATTTCTGAGGAATTTTTGATTCCTCCTCGAGTAGTTATTGACATCAAATGAAGGAAGGAAGGCACTGAGAGTGAGAAAAAAATTATGTCTTCCAGGAAAAATCCAGCATTTCAGATCAACACAGAATTCTAAAAGAAGTTCTGCAAATACTGGCACCAAAGCACATGCGTGGAAGAATGCCACAACAAAGAATTAATTCCTCTGGGCCTCCACAACATATGCTTGTGTGAACCAGCAATTTCGTGTGGTGACAAAGAAGATGTAAAGAAACAGGGCAGAGATAAACGTAAGACTTTTTTTATGATGGAAGAAGAGTATAAAAAGTTTCTGTTGACTGAAACTAGGGCTCAAACTACTAGCATTTCTCCTTTCTGAAATGTACCTACTGTCATAGGAAGAAATAGGGGAGGGAAAGGGAGCAGAGCTGTAAATGACCACCAAAGCCTGTTTTGAAGGCTGCTGCAGTACACAGAAAGGTGAAGTGCCACTGTCTCAGCAGGTGTCTACTCAAAACAGGATCTGAAATTCCTCATTGCTTTAGGTCAGATCCACAATGTGTGAATCCAAACAGTAAATGCAGCTTGAAACCGCCTGATCCAAACAATCACAAGGGTCCAGATATGTTATAAATGGTAGAGAAATTAGAAATGATACAAACAAAAGGAGTGTTAGTCTCAATCATTTCTTCATTTTACCCTGACTTGAGGGAACTGCATACGGTCCAAACCCAAACAAAAGCTTGCATTTATTTTCTATTCCAAGCTTAACATTCTTTCTTTAAAAGCAGGACAAATGAAATTTATTTTAATCACTAACCTTGCCTACAAGAGAAGGGTATACATTCACTAAGAAAGCCTATCACAATTATAAATTATAATTATAATATATAATTATAATTAAAAATTTTAATCAGGGAATAAAGCTTATAACAGGTTTTCCAGCTGGGAATCCTACAGTTCCTGGTTATACTGAGTTAATGTCCTGGAGTAAAGGTACGTGGCACATGTTCTTTGCGGTAAGCTCTGCACAGTGAAAGGATGCCAGCCCATTTTGCAAACAGTCTGGCAAATCCATGCTTCTCTTCTGGATTTAGAACAATTTACTTCACTTTTGCTTTTTTTTTTGTTGTTCTGCATTGTATGAATGACAGATATGAATGTTGTCTGAAAGGTTAATCTGACTTTACTTGATCCTTGTTTTTCTTAAAGTTGCCTTCCTTTCTGTCTGTTTTGGACAGCTAGCAAACATGAATAAGCAAATACTTCTGCTTATGGAAGAGTTAGTTTTATGGCTATGTATGACTTACAGTCTCCGATACAGTGAGTCAAGTACTCGAGACCTGGTAGTGCATGCTCTTCTGGGATGAACATTCCTCATTTTCCCCTGTCTGTCCTGTCTCCTGTAGCGAAGAAGTCATTAAGATGGACTGATAATGACTGAATACAGCAGTGGGCTACCTTCTGCGTTTAGGAATTGAGTCCTGTTGAATTCCTGTCCTTTCTGTTATGAAATCTTTATTTACAAACACAAGTACAGCATCAAAGGAAAGAAGAAAGAATCTCCTAAACCACTCCCAAAACTCAAGGCCTGACATTAAGCCTCGCTACTGGGCAATAGGAAGCATCATTTCAAATCCCCATATTGGGAGGAGAAATTATGAATAGCTTCATAAGATAGTTTCAAGATGAGAGAAAAGCTTTTAGTTATTTAAACCAGATGAAATTCAAAAAATTCTCTCAACTGTAGCTGCAGACTTTATGCCAGTTTTTCTTACCCACACAGACTAGAAAGGAGAAAATAAATGCCAGATCTTAGTCATCATATGCCTTGGATAGTTTGGTACTTGTTTACTTGTAACTTCAGAGCTGATCGGGATGCATGTTTGCTCTGACAGGCACGCTGCTTGCTCTTTTTGTCAGCAGAGCTACTAGAACAATCTTTTTAATTTTACCACTTATGCAAAGCTTACCACAGATGTAAAACAAAACTTATGCAAGAACATTTTTAGTGCTTTATTAAGCCCACTGAGCTACAAGGCTGTTCTTGGTGTGAAACAGGGGCAAGTTCAACAAGAGAAACCCCCTTGGAGCTCAGAAGCATGAATAAGGAGAACAGAGGAGAACTGATGTATGGGATCAGAGCCCAAGTCCGCAGCGGCACGCTGTATTTCATTTCAGTAATTGCTGAAAGCAGGACAACAAGGACTGAGGGAATATCTACAGGACAACTTAATTCACTTTTGAACTCTATGAAAAACCTTAACTTGCATCCATTTACTTGCTTAATTTTGGAATATTGGGCCAGATCCAGCTGAGATCTTGGCACATCGCATCATGCTGCCAGGATGTAATAAATAAAGAGGATGCAAGTCCTGAGGAAAAACATTTCTCATCGTGCTCTGTATATGCAAAAAAGCGGAGCTGGGGGCCAAGCTTATGGAAAAAATACATCTGTCTATCTTTTCCTTCCAAACTCCTGCTTCCTTCTTCTACCCTTACCCTTACTAATGGCTCAAACTTTCAACTTCAGAAAGCTCTTCTAGTCTATGAAAACTTTCTGACAGTTTTTTCCTGTTTTCTAAGTATTCTTTATTTCTACATTTGCTCAGATTTGCTTCAAACAATGCTGTGGAGGGAAGGGATGTTCAAAACAAAGCTCAAGAAAAAAGAGCCCATATTATAAGTGCTGGCTTTCAAAGAACTATATGGCTTAAAATAAGTGGAAAGGTCCTGAGCAGAACATGATCCCAGTATGAGTACAAGAAACTGGATCATTTGACACTAATAAGCTATGACTTTGCAAGTTCTAAGCATCGGTCAGATGATTAAACAGTGCCATAAAATGGTTAAATGTGAAAGATTGCGGTGAGTAATACAGCATTGCAGAGTATAGTATATAAAAAAAAAAGTTTTCCAGACCAAAAAAGGAACAGCACGAACAGCATGTTGTAGACGGTTGGCCATAAGTTCTCAGAAGCAGTTGGATAAAGCAAATAGGAATGCAGAGTCAAACAGAAAATATTCTTCTTTTGTGGAGGAGACACTGCTAGATAACCACATACATTTTAATAGTGAACACTTCAGTTGGCTCCAAAACACTGTCTTTACTGTGAAATAACAAGCTAGAGGAGCCTATGGAAAGCAGCATGGCAAATTTAGCATGTTAGAAAATATGCTTAGGAACTCTGTAACACAAACCTTCTGGCAGATCCTTAAAAATAACAGCTCCTTTGTTAAAAAAAAAACAGAAACAAAAACAAAAAAAAAACACCAAGAAAAAGGTGTAAACTCTCCTCAATGAGTTGCAGCGTTGGGCCTGACAACAAAGAGTTACATTCATATAGATACCTGAGTCTTTAAAGGGTTGCCTCAGAAGTGTTTCCACACCATGCAGTTAACTAACCACCCTTAATTTTAGGGCAAATAGGTCTTTAATATTACTAGATACCTTTATGGGATTTTGATTGTCTCCATAGCCCATAACAATATTAATTCCTTCTAAATTAAAATAATTTAATTTCCATTTCCTTCAAGGCCCTTGGGTCCTTTCTAGAGGAAACATCTTTTTCTGTTTTGGCATGTCTATAGAAATTTATTTATTATTTTAGGGCAGAGGTTTTATTGGAGGCATTGGAGATAGAAAGGACTTAGTCATTTAGGACTGACTTAGTCACAGGCATGGTCTTGCAGTCCAGTCCATTATCAAGTGACCTTGGTTCTTGCAAAATTTCCCCATGTTGCTGTCTCCTGGCACTCATAATTAATAGGGAAGTTCCCCCAAGATTTACAATGGAGTCTCCTTTCTCATCTTTTTTCTTCTATCCTTTGACATTGACCATTTGTCCCTTACTCTCTTCTGCATGGTTTCATCTTTGAAAAATCATAGAACCATAGAATACCAGGTCAGAACGGACCTCAAGGATCATTTGGTCCAACCTTTCTAGGTAAGAGCACAGTCTAGACAAGATGGCCCAGCACCCTGTCCAGCTGAGTCTTAAAAGTGGGCAGTGTAGCAGAGTCAACCACATCCCTGGGGAGATTATTCCAATGGTTGATTGTTCTCATTGTGAAAAATTTCCCTCTCGGGTCCAATCGCAATCTCCCCAAGAGCGACTTGTGTCCATTCCCCCTTGTCCTCTCCACGTGACTCCTTGTAAAAAGGGAAAAATGTTATTTTATGTATTCAACTGCACTTCTGCTTTTCATGATAGATGTTTCAATAGTGTTACACTTTCCCTCTATGGACAGATTGCTGTTTGAGAAGTAATACCAAACAGTACTACTCCCTGGTGTTACAATTTTTGTGTAGCCAGGTGAGACTCCATTATGCAGCGAGGATACCTGTATCTTACAGGGAGTAGGGAAGACTGAGGCCTTCAGTATTGTATATGAGAAGTTTCTCTTTATATAAACAGGTAAATTCAGAGGCAATCATTCCAAGATCTCAATGGTTTTTCTCTTTATTTCTCTTTCAGGAATGCAAAATGCCATCAAGTCCTTAAAATTGGGGTATTAAAGTCTTATAATTATATAATGGTCTGGAATTAGCAGTGTGGAAAGAGACTCATTAACAGACAGTTTGCAAGTTATTGCTGACTGCTGCATGTTTTCCAAAATGTGGGTTACAACTAGAGCTTGATCCTGACTGAGTCATCGGGATAGCACTGAAACACTAGTGCTAAAAAGCAGTATAATGTATCAATGAGCAACAACACAAAATCTGTCCCCACACCAGTGATGTTTAAAGACTTAAGTAGTTTTAAAGATAACTACTTACTGTGAGGAGCATGTGAGCCTTTCAGCCTGTCTCTTTCGGCTCTTGGTTGCATATTTCGGTGACTCTCAAGGCCTTTATTGATAGATCTGAGAATGAAAGTCCATTCAGAATTGAAATCACAGTGAACAGTAACCTCTTGGTCCAGGCAAGCAAACTGTTTGCCTTTTACCATCTATTGTTTTAGAAAAAGGCTATAGCTTTTTTAAGTGCAATTTGATTTTATCATGTCAGGCTTTGATGATTTAAAAATATATTCCAGACACTGAATACATGGTCTATGCTAACAGCTTAATTAATTAGCTAACTTTCTCTTCAATACTCTACTCTTTTGATTCCTAGTTTGTAACACATTAGTCAACACAAACCTCCTTATTCCTTGAGCAGAAATTAAAAATGGTGTCCAAACTAAAGACAGCAGTTCCTACCTTTCACTTGGTTAGTGACCCTATGTAGGACATAATTGGGTTTTCAGACTGAAGTGAGGGTAAGCAAACAGTTTTAGTTTCATGTTTATCAATTAATCCTTTTCCATTAAGTTTTCAAGTATGGTATGAGTTCAATTTGTTCTTCCTTTTGCACGTATGTTTTAAAAATCCCTGCTATATTTGCCTTCCAAATGACATAATTACTTCAGGATGTCTTTACTTCTCTCTTGTTATTTTTGCTGGAAACAGTGAAAATGTACTTAAACAGCTCCTTGGCAGCCATATATATCATACTGACCCAATTTGTAGCATCTGCCTTGCAACAGTGTGTACCACCATTTGCCAAACGTTCTGTAACTGCAAAATAATAAGAAAATAATAGTGAAGCGTTCCTACCCTTTCATACTCTCTATTCTGTATCCCACACGTCCCACAGAGCCTACATAATGAAATGCTTTGTTTGATAGGTTGTTGAGTCAGCACAGAGAAACAGTCAAACCCATGCTGGAAGTATTCATTGAGCAATGCTCATGGCTCCCCAGGCCAAGGTCCCTGCATTAGCTGTTAAATACACAGTGCTCTATCTGTCATTAAAGAAAGCTGTTGAAGAGTAGTGATTAACTAGCAAAGTCCAATGACAGAACAGCACATCCTTCCACAGACATGAAAAACAAAAGAGCAAAGGAAAACAAATATATAAAATGGTACCTAAATTCTTTGAATTATATTTTGCTTTCAGATATGTATACGTAGCTTTGCTCTGATTTTTAGCACACTGCAATTAACATTGAGGTCTTTTTTGGACTTATAAACCTGTACTTGTGAACAGCAAGGGTCCAATTCAATTTGGTATACTCAGATTACTATATAGATTGCACTTACACAGCCTTCTAAAGTCTTACTGTGCATTTTGGAACATTAAAATAATAAATGGGTGAAGTATTCACTAAACTGTAAATTTGCCCTTTTCTCTTCTTTTTAGTTCCAACTCTGGAAGATTAATGTAAAATGAATGCATTTATTTCTTCCTGACAGCTGTAGATAGAATACTTCCTTTTCCTCCTCTGTTCCTCTTATACCTTCCCAGGGAGAGGTTGACAAGATTTTGTTCTGAGATCTGCAGAACAGAATTGAAGAAATACACCCTATTGGTTTCTGAAACCTGACTCTTTCACCTTCTCAGCTGTTAGATTTGTTTTGTGCCTTTTTTTTTCTAGTATAGCTTTGTCCTCAATGAGTTTCTGTGATTTTTCCAGTACAAGATGTGTTAGCCAGATTCTCAAGATCTTCTTAATTTCCCTAGACATTCTGCACCATGGCTATTTTTGCTGGGGCATGTTAAAAATAATGTTCTATACAGCCTCAAACAGGAACGATCTAGTTGAACCCTCAAATTAATTCTTTGGAGGATATCACTTGACCTTATTTTGAGTCATACTCTCATTGCATAATTTATGAGAACCAGATATCTGGAAGAAATAGTGAGATGTAAAAACTGTAATAGATAGGAAGAATTCAATAGCAGAAAAATTCATTTCAAAGGCAAGCTATGGGGTAGGCAAACCTAATGATACCTTAGCTTTCTTATTCTACATATATCTATTTTTTTAGAGAGAGATGAGTTGCAAGAGGCGAAGCAAAACATGATGGAAGTTCTGTAATGAGTCTGCTAGTAGGAAAATTCTTCAGTTTCAGTGCCAATCTCTTGCACACATCCCACTAATAGCCAAATCATTGAGAAGGTGCAGAAAACATCCTTGAGGCTGAAGCCAGCCAAGGGCTGCCCCTCTCACTATGATGGTGAGTGCCATTGCTTGTGAGCTGTAGAAGCATGGTTAGCCAACCTTGCTCTTTGCTCCCCCAGATCTTGCATTCCTTCCTGAAGTGGTGTCACTCTGAAACAAGAGAGGTAAAAGAGCTTTACCCCCTCTGGTGTATGAGGGTATCAACTGGTGTCTCCTACGTCCTGCATCTGATTCCTTGGGTACCATGCTAAAAGCACATGGCTCCCTTGCCACCGCTGACCAAGATGCTCACACCAGATGGAATGGCTTCAGGCATAGTGCTCCATTTCCCAGATGGCTTGTGTCTGCCTGCCATTTGCATTTGTCCTAAATAACATCTGTTTTATTTTTCAAGGGGGCCTATATACACCATAGCTTATACGACCATATAAGCTTGAATGTTAGACCTACAATTTTCCAATGGATATATCAGATTCCTTGCTATTTTTATTTAGTATAAAATGTTTTGCCATCCAAACCGTATCCAAGCTTCACAGCACATATTTAGAAACTTAAACAGTCAAACAGGGCATAAAATGCATGTATAATCTTAATGGGTTTGGTATCCTAAGTTAGCTGAGTCATAACAGGTGTGGAGAGGTCAGACCAGTAGGGCCATTAAATCAAAGTTAAATCATCAGGTTTCCCTGAATACACAGAAAACAACATAACATTTTAAGTCATGGACCTGGGCCTAAATAAATGCATTTTTCTTTTTCTGCATGAGTTGGAGGTGCAGCTGACTAGCTTGCCACAGAAGCCAAGATAGGGTGGGAGAAGTTGGCGTCTTGTAACTCTCCCTCCCACACTGCATCTCATCTCTGCCCTAAAATTGGCCTCAGAATAGTCTGGCAGTTCACATAATAGGGAATTGTGAAGGGAAGGAGGACATATATAATATATTTTATTATCAGCATATTTTTTTCTCTGTTCTTCCGATTTTGTTTCCATGCACAGCTGTGTCTTATAAGTCCCAGAACCCAGATTGACTGTTTTTATGGGCATTGTTTTGTGTCTCCTTGGTCTTTGGAGGAATGTAAGTAGATCAGTCAAGAATAGGTGAAAGGAGGTAAGAGTTTCCCCCACCCAGATACTTGGTCATGGCCATTCAGAGATGCACCATCTGATAAATACTGAGGAAATGGATTCATCATTATATGACAATCAGAACAGGGAAACTGATTTCTGCAGTGCTAAGATGCTGAAGTTTTATTCCATTAAAGTAATGAAATACTTGAAGTTGTAACAGATGACTGAAACCACTCTTCAAAATCATGGCTTTCAAATCACTGCTTACTAAATGGAACATCATATAACTACTTGGTGAGGATGGATAAAGCATGCAGAATTTGTTACATGCATTCTTAAAAATAAAAATGGTTAACCCCCCACACTTTCTATAATGTAACTTTAAAATTTCAGTTAATTAGAAAAATACTGGTTCAGTACTTAAACTTAATGAAAAACTTTCTAATTAGTTAACCCAAGGAAATGATCTGCACTGAGACTACCGAAGTAATATGACACTTCTGAAAATGAATAGAACACACAAATTGACATGAATATATCCTACAGCATACAGTAAGAATTATAAAAAAAAAACCACCACCTAGTGAAAACTACTACGAACATTGAATCATATTCTGCTATACTTTTGCTTTGGAAGTAATGAGCACCCATAGCTATTAGTGCCTTTGCCTTTAAAGCTGAAGACTCGCTACTCTCACATTACAATTATTTCTGCTGTATACCTGTGAGGATTGAGAGGCTGTAAGAAACCCTTGGCTAACATGTATCCTTTCATTCTATGGTGTGCTTCAATTGCATTTAGAGTTGATATTAGTCATCAAGCGTTTAGACACCATACAAAACAAAACCCACATTTTTGGATGTATTTCTGTGAATACCTCACTGAGCTGTAAGAGTTTGTTTACAGAGTTGCTCAGCAGCTTCACTTTCCATTGCCTTCAGTTGCTGGCTTTTTGGGTCCCTAGTTTACAAAGGGAGGAGTGATGGAAAATAGAGTAGGTACAGTATTTCAAGTTCTATACTGCTAGATTTTTTGTAATATTTAATCCATTCAGAATAGGTGTTTCAGTTCATTTCTAAACATGTAACTTAATAAGACTACTGCATTTACTTAGTAAAAGCAGAGAAAATTATAAGCCATTTAGGATTTTCAAAGCAACTGAACTGGTTCAGTGGCCAGCATCCACTGAAATTTATTGGGATTTGACTGTCTAACTCCCCTAAACATTACTGAAAATACCAGCTTTGTGTGCAGCTATGGAAAAACTGAAGTCATTACTATTAGTCATGCCATCATCTTAACACAAAATTAAAATAAAAAAGGCAGGCCAAATCCCACAAAATTGTTCAGAAAAGAAGGGAGATCTGCATGCAGGGAGCTTATATGGTTGGGAGTAAGGTGAAGAAAAGAAGTCAGGTCCTAAGGAAGATGAGAGCATTTTAACATCATCTGAACCATTTTGCACCAGGATGAAATACAAAAAATTCTAACCAGTTTGATTTTGAGGAATTAGCCTGTAATAGACCTATTTTGTAATGACCATCTGGATGAACTTTTGCAACATTACAATTAATTATCAGCCGCTCTGATACTTTATGACCAAAATCTTACACACATTAATAGTTCCACTATTGACACCAGGAGCATTATTCATGCATGTGCCTAAAGATCTTACCATTTACTTCTGCATTTCACTCTCAACAACTTTCATTTTTACAATAGTATCATCAAAATGATAAAAGATTTCATCTCAAACAAAATGGAATAAAATTATAATAGATACAGTAAAAAGGTTTTTTTTCCATCCTTCAAATTTTTCTAAACTTGGAGACTACACATATTTAAGAGTATTCTGGACATCCTTAGGTTAGAAACTTCATATTAGAAGTGAACCTTAGAGAGTGATGTGTTATTTTTTTCTGAAATAGAAAGCCAGAGTTAGTCAATGTTCAGTGAATGTTTTGAGGACACGTAAGAATGAACACAATCAGAAATGCCACAGTGAAAATAGGGAACATGCAATCCATAAGAGTTTACAGGAGCTGAAGTTGGTTTTTTTTTTTTTAGACAGAGAGACCGTACCCAAAAACCTGGGTCAAACTGGACTATTTTGGATTCCACTGTCTGTTGCGTGAATCAACATTGCCTAGCTAATATCAGCTTTGGCCTTCTTGGATAAACATGAAGATCTACCCCAGCACCGGAACTATCAGGAACATGTTTTACATGAGTGAGTAAGAGGGCCCAAATTATGTTGCTACTAATTTAAAGACGTTCATGTATTCTTTTAAATTGGGTGTCATAGTAGGGAATCGTTTGCTGCTATCAAAAGTAAGTCTGTGATAATGCAATATTTTACTGGCCGATGTGAAGATTAAATCAAATGGATACAGTAAGGTAATGGTGAGATGCTTGGCGATATTTATGAACCTCAAACTGTACATCCCAGATCTCTCAGACCTTACTCAGCAGAAATTCTGAACTTGTACTTTTCATCATGTACTTCATAGGAATAATAGGTTTTACACATAAAGTCACTTAGACATTTATTTACCTACAAGAAAGCCTCCTACTTCCCAGACTCATGCTGAGTCATCTAGAATCTAAATGATCTCCATAATTACTACTCATTTGGTACTTTAAGCCAAGGCATAGCAATTTACAGATTAAGGGTTTCCCAGGGTGCATAAGGACAGGGAGGCAATAGTCTAACCCTGCCATAAAAGACTTACAGGACCAGTTACAAACATCTGTCAGGGTAGTTCAGATGAACTATTGCTCTCTGAAGCCCCTTGAGTCCATTTGATCCAGAACATGAATGATTTGGAGTCTTACATACCTACTTTTTCTGTGTATTTGCACACAATGTATGTTTCAAGGAAAAGCAAAGACAGAAAAAAAAGGAGTCATTTATTTACAAAACATTTGTGAATTTGCTTTCACCATTTTTTTGCCAATTCACCTTTTAATGGCTATAAAATGTCAGTTTCCCAAGTATGAAATCATAATAATTACTTAAGAGTACCTGCAGCCTTCACCTAACTTGACCACTCTTCACAAGGTCAATGGCAGAATTATGTGAAATTTTTCTATCATATAAGAGAATTATTAGCATTTATAGGTTCGTTCATTTGGGATAGGAACAAAGTTTCCACTTAAAGTGAGTTGGAAACATACCATAGAAGAAAAGAACATAATTTTTATGGGGTACCATAAAGATTGCTTTTGATTTGGCATCTTCTGCTGGTATTCACTTTTATTGAACCATGCAAACTTTACATCTGCGTGCTATTCAGTAACAAAAGTGAGGCTTTCTGTAGGGATGGGACACTCAGATACCTTTTCTGAAAGTTCTGTTTCAAAATTTGTTTTTAGCTCCAAACATGACACAGAATATGTTAAATACTGTAGTTGTGATTCAACAGGGACCCATAAGATAACAACATAACAGAAAGCAGGCATTTATTAAGAAATAGGGTTCATGTGCTGTTTACTGAATCATGAATTTAAAGTAAGCACAGGCTGGTGTTTGTAGCAACTGGAAAAGGAAATCTTTTTTGGGCTAATCTCATCCCATCCATTTAAAAAAATAGAAAATATTCTAAATACTAAGGCAGATTTTGAGGCAGAATGCAAACTGCATTTATTTTCATTAATGGATTTGAAAGACTCGATCCACACCTAGTTTTGATGCAGTCTACCATCAATACTTCAGTTAACACACTTCAAGATAGAGCTAGCATCAAAGAAATCATCTTTATCACCTCTCCCTCCTGACAGGTCTTGTACTGATTAGAATGGGCTACTCTACTCCTGGATGCCTAAATGCCTCAGGGTCTCTTTTCAATAAAGACAATTTGGGCATACCATGGGGTTTTTTCCAAAAGGAATTTAGGCTGAAGGACAAGTACAGAGATCTCAGAGGTCACTACTGCAGGTCTGATAATTCCTGTACTCTGGGCATTTTTCAGATAATTTTTAGGATGATTTTTAGACTGCAGAGGACTGCCTTGGGCATGTTCTTGTGGGAACTCATAGTCTGTTTATTGGTGCAAGTTTAACTCATGAAACAAGATAACTCTGTTTATTGTGAGAAGAGATTATAGTGAGAACTCTTCTGCTGCTTCTCAAATTATGTTGCTTCACTCTATTCCAGGAATAGGAAGAGGGTATACATCCAAACTTCTTTCTCAAAATTGCTTCCTGAGACCATGACCCTTCTCATATGAAAGCAAGAGAGTGCTCCATCACCCATCCAACACATAACAGATCCACATAGAGAAACACAGAGAATCTAGGAAAAAAGAGAAACTTTTGTCCCAGGTTAATGCTACACAGTGTAGACTTGCCCCCAATGCTCTGTGTTAATAGATAACATCTACTTTTATAACATGATTTAATTCTTTAAAAACTGTAATACTAAAAGTCATAAATAATTATTTTATACCACAGAAATTTTTCACATAATTCTGCAACTGACCCTGTGAAGACCGGTTATGTTCAGCTAAAAGCTAGCATCACTGCTTTATGAAGGGAAAATCACATATCCGAACCAGCAATATTTCTAGTGAAAACGCTAGGCACTTTCTTCTAGATTCAGTAAAGAAATTACAAAAGTTGGATTCATGCATAAAATGGTAACTTTTGCTAGCCCAGCCTGAAATGAATATGCTTGGCCCACTCAGCACCACTCCTCAATCTCCAGTTTCACTAGGACATCTTTAGCCCATTAGTCCCCATCATTCCCTTTACTCCAGCTGAGATAGACTCTGGATATCTGAGACCAGCATGAATCACAGAAACTCCGTCCTGCATGAAATCCCCAGTGCTAGCTGCCTGGTATGCAACGTTGATTCTAGGCTACATGCCAGCACTAACTCTAGTCTTGAGCTTAAGATCTCTGGTTAGCCAGAAATGACCAAAAAGAAAAGCCAAGGAGCTACAACTAAGCCTGCATTAGGAACATCTCTTTCACCCACGCCCAACCCCATTGCATCAGCCCTCACTGACATTGTGTGTCAAGCCACATCCATTACCAATTTAAAACTCATTAGCTACAATGCTGATAATCCAAAACCTAGTTGCCCTATCAAGTGAAATTCTGACCTGTAGTTGTTTACATGTATTTATCCATTATCCAGTTACTCTGTTTGTCATGAGACCCAGTTTCAGCACTGGCTCAGATACACCTCCAGTGGCTCTCTGAGTCTTTCACAACACTAGGTATATTGTTGCTGCCCTGAGTCTTTAACCATTGCATTAAACATAAGATAGAGAGACTGGATCCAGTCAAGAGGTCCTTGCCTGATATATCTATGTGGAAAGATTTTCTCTTGCATAGAGTTACAGTTCTGCAGCACTCAGCATGTCTGAACCCTAATTTCAACCCAGTAATAAACAGATTTTCCTCTAATCTGAAATTCTTGGCAACTAAAAGACCCTAATTAGGGTGTTTCTGTTGGCACTAGTTCTGCTGCGAGAGTGAAACATTTCAGTTGTATGTAGTTCAAGCTCCTTAAACACTTCCAGCTAAAACACAAATTTGAACCTAACTGAGCATCCTCTGTGGGCAATGGACTTAAAATTAAGTCCAACATTTTGCCACTGTTAAAACTAGGCAAGCAGCTTCATATGGAGCTGCTTATTGGCTCTTGTCTGCATTAAACTTAACCTTAACACTAATCTTAGCCTTAACTTAATCACAGACCAACAACTGCTGCCAGTACAGACAAAATAAACTCACTGGGTCCTAAATTAAGTTAGAATCCCATTCTGGGGGGAAAAAAAACCCCAAAACCTAGCTTACATTCTCCTGTCAGTTCTAGCACTGACCCTGATACAATCACTAGCCCTAAACTGAAGCTTTTTTTTACTAGTCCTCTACAGGAGATAAGCTAGAACGAGCCCTACAATTGTCTATTTCTAAACATTTACAATAATTTTAGTTTATAATCTCCTGTCATCTGAATCCAAAACCTCAGCAAAATCTCCCCTGCATTCATTGAACAATGTATGTTCATCATCTTTACTCTTGGCACCTCATTAAAGCAGTTGAATAAGTTGACTCAAATCAAAAGAATTATTTGTTTTGAAGAATCTGCCTTTCAGAGTCAAAATCATAAACAACCTAAGCAGAGGGAGCAAAAGAAAATTTGCATTTATCTTACTAGTTCCCCTTACCCCAGCAACTTTCCACCTCTGATTGAAAGACACAGGTTGTCCAGCTGGAATAAAGCTCTGCCTGTGCAACTTGGACTGCTGAGACTTCACCGTCAGTCAGCTGACAACACACTCATTGCTTCTGCTGGCTAAGCAAGCACTGGCAAATGTTCAGATTTGCCTTTGAGCCTTAGGCAGCACAGCCCTACAAAGAATGAACGATACCAGCTGGTCAGGGTCAAACAGGTAAATACTGGGCAATTTTGCTTGCTATGGTGACTTTCTGATTTCAGGTGATTTCTCACTGGACTTTTTTCTCCCACTCCTGGCAATTTGGCTAGTGCCAAACAGACCAGCTGAGAGACACATGGCTGTGGGTTTGGGTTTTTTTTAAATATAAATAAAACCGTTTCATTCTTTATACAAAGTAAAAATCCAAGTTAAAAAAGGTCAAGTGCATAATTAAACAGGAGAATCACAAAATACAATTATTACTGCTAAAAGTGCCATTTTGCATGTTTAATAGGAAGCTTTTAGGTATAAGATCTTCCAGGCAGCTGCACTCACTACAATAAGATCAACTTCAGGCAAATATACTTTGAAGCACTTTGAAGTGTAAGATCACCCAAGTTCAAGAAAGAAAAAATAATTTAGATAGTAACAGTCAAGCCAAGTCAATTTGAAACATGGTGACTGGGGGAATCAAAGCTGTATAGATTGTACTACTGTGTTTGCCAGGGAGGGGTCATGTGAGGCCTGGCAGAAACTACTGCCCAGCTACCCATAATCCTAAGGATCCATTTGGACATCTCCAGGCACAGATACATTTTGCTTATTCTCTATTACTCTAGGAACATTTCTGGCTAGTGACTACCTCCTGGATAGTTGCATTGTCGCGAGAAACCCCAGAACTGATGACATGAGAGGTTTCAGTGATGTCAGAACAGAAACGGCTAGACAGGGAAGGTGTCAGTACCCTATTTGGTCAATACGTGGGGCCTATGACCTTTTCATTGGTGGGACAGTTGTGCTCTGCATCTGATGCCCAGCTATTTTTTAGAGGTGTATCACAGTTTCACTTGTGGTAAGGTAAGAGTTGGGCATTCGTGCTGTATTTTCTTTGCTGTAGATCCTTTTCTTTCATTTGTAACTACTCCAGCCATTGACTCAAAACATAATAATCGTGGTACAGAAATAGTGTTACACACACCAGGTTCAGACTGTTCCAATAAAACATGGTGAAATGGTTTATTATGATAGCAATGCTAAGTTTACTTTGACCTAGTATCATTATTGAAAAATGCAGAATGACAAATTTCAGTACTATTTATAACCACCCAACAGAAAGGTGGTAGGGAGCACAAACCTGAAAGTCAAGTAAGGCTTGGTAGAACTTTAGGTCATTATGGACAGCCAATCTATTTATATGGGGAGTGTCCTTTTCAGTACCTCTTTCATCTTGGAAGTGGAAGGGGAAATGTTACTGGCATTCACCATAAGTACTTAACATCAGCAGAACTTCAGAGTTTAATTAGATGAAGAATTTTGTCCACATGAAAAGCCAGTAGTCATCCAAACTATGGTGTGTGTCACAACTGTTTGAACTCTCTCAATGGTTTTCTGGATATTGCTGACATCAGTAGCCAAAGCCAAACGCCCAGATAAATACCAGATGCCAGGTGGTTGGTGTTCTCTGGGCTTAGCACACTCCACTCCAACAATATTCACTCATACAGGGCTACTTTTCAGTTTGTGGTTTCTACTCGAGAAGGTCATATTTTAGCTTGCATTAGGCAACTCACATGTAAGCTGGTTTTAATAAATAACTCCTTTTTGCAAAACTGCTATCAAAAATCTCAGTTACGTCAGTTTCTCCTTTCTGTTGAAAACAAAACTTATAGGATAGGACAATACCTATAGGGTGCCTATTAAGCCAAACCCCAAGCCATGGTTTCTCTCATGCAATAGTCAGGCACAATAATTGGTGTGAAAGACCCCTTAGATTAAGGAAAGATTGCCTCTCCATTGCATTGGAGCAAGCTATGCACTATGAATGTCACATTCCAGTTTTAAGAGGCAACAGATATGCAAGGTCATATTACATGCCCAAGAACACATTCGTAACATTACTCCTACTCAAAACTCAGAGTCACTTCTGACTTATTGCAGTATGTTATTAATCACCATTCTATTAGTGAAGACGTCAAAAGAGATTTTGCGTATAATTAATTTTTTTTAAAGATAGATTATAGAAAAGCACTTATGAACTAAATAGACAACAATGAAGAGTGTATGTGAGGGAAGAAGTAACATAGAAGACAGTAGAATAAATTATTTACAAAATACTAGAACAAATTTTTTGAAATTTCTTTCATTTCTTTTACTTCTGAGAAAGGAAATCTGGATAAAGAGCTGTGTGGAAAAGCAGATATGATGGGCCCAGATTAGCAAGAAGATGGGGAAGGAGTAATGGAAGAGACATCAGGAAGGGAGGAAATCATTCTCCTGGGAGAAGAAAGAGGGAGTTACAATTAACAGGAGTAATAAAAAACATGAAGGAGAGAAAAAAGTGAAAGGCAGAAATCAGCAATCTTGCCATGACCTCATAATTAGACATGGCAAATTGGCAGAAAGCTGTCCAAAGTCAAAAAAATAAGGATTGAATACAACTCTGCCAAGAAGACCCAAGAAGACCTTTACACTGTTAATATTGCTATTGGCCTCAGAGTTTCTGTCTCCTGCTAGCACCAAGTGAAGGAGTGGGAGGAAAAGATGTCTGACTGCACCTTGGTCTGAAAGCCAACCAGCAGCACTGCAGAACTTGTACTCTTTTTTTAAAATTATTTTTCTACTGATTAAAAACCTTTCTCGCTGCGTCTTTTCTAGGAGGAAGCCTGGTGTGAGCAACCCACTCTTTTTGCTCCATAAATTCTTCCTCTTATACTGCTTATGTTTTGGCTTTTCCACTATCGAAAATGCCTTTGCTAATTGCATCAACCTCTGAGGCACAAATTATTCCACGTCACTACACTGGATTTAGCCAGGAATTTTGTATATAACAAACATTTTAAATTATTAATGTAAAGCTTAAATCACCACCTTATATCTCCATTTCCCTTAATCAAAGACTAGATTCTTTGTTGATTTCTGACAGTGTTTTTTCATGTTTGTTTATGACATAACTTTGTAAGGGGCAGGTCTGTTTCTAAAATAAATAAAGTAAAATAAAATAAAATAAAACTATTTTTATAGAGGTAGAAGATGTCCTAAATCAATTAACTATCAGTGAACATTTTGCTTCTTCCTGAGGATTTCTAATAACTTTGTCAACCTCCAAAATTCTGCTAAAAACCTTATGTGATTTTCATGCTTTCCAGCACTCTATAAACCACCCCTTTGAGGTCCAATGCATAGCAGGAGTAATGAGTTTCTTTTTCAAACACATCTTGCCCTGAAACTTCAGATAATTATATTTTTTCCTATTACTCATTTGCCACAGCAAAGCAGCTCAGCAGGTCTGTGGGAAGCCTAAATATACTGGGACAGAGGCAGAGATGGGAATATTTCAATTGAAAATCTGCTCTCAGAAATGAAGAATCGGTTGTAACCAAGTTAGAACTATATTAGTTCGTTAGTTCAGTATGATACCTGGTATTTTAAAAACCATGAATGAGCAGACATTCCTTATCTGAGAGACTAGGGGTTTATTTCTGAAATATCCTTCCATGAGAGCACAATGTCCAGGGAAAAATCAGTTTCTACTTTTTTTTATAGTAGTCCCTCTGGCTACACCTGCTCCAGTAAATGAACTTTTCCCGAGAATGTGTTTGGGTCTTAAGGCCAAGTGGACTGGGATGGTCTATGCCAACGCTAGACAATGGCTCTCAGTCTCCGAAAGGAGAGGTTCCAGGAGGTCTGCCTACAGGGAATGGCCACCGCAATTGTTTAACTGCCAAAACACCAAAACGTGCCCAGGAATTGTTTGGGTACAGCATTGTTTGCAAAAGGATTCATTCATTCCAGGTAAAGTTCTATTTACTAGCACAGGCATTCACAGCCCAGCTCTTGGAAATGTTCCCAGGCATGCTTGGATTTATTCACATAGACACAGCATTTCATGGCAGCCCAGGCATTACAGATGTGGTTTATGGCCCATAATTAATGTAGAATTTCTCTTACTGGTGTCCTGGAATCTCCATGGGAGTAATTAAAAATATAACAGTGTTGTTCTGTCTTTGTGTAATGTGGAAAGGACGGAACAAACATGGGGTGTTTGGACATTTTAATAAATCAGTAGTTTGCAGGAAGGATGTTCTAGCTAAGCCACACAATGGGGACATTAGAGATTTGCAAAGAACAAACCATGATTGGTAGCGGATATTAGACAGGTCTTTTTGATCATTCAAGTTATAAGACTGTTCGTGCTCACCTTTGAAGCATTTTTAAAATTTATCATCCTATATGTACAAAAGTTTCTCTTTCTGTATTGAGACAATACTGCTAAGCCACTCATGCCACACACACACTCACAGACACACAGCCCAGACTCCATAAATTTTGGGAAAGCACAAATTCAGATCCATTCCAATTGCCAGAAAAATAAACTAAAAAAAGGAGTAGCAAATATAAAACAGAAGAAAAGTTTAAATAAAATACTTCAGAAGGTTCCCTTATCCTGTCGTATTCCAGTAAATTATACATGCTTTCCTGTGTGTTTTGGCACTAGAAAAAAATACAAAGCTGCCTCTTAATTCTGCAAACACAAGGAATATACATGTCCTTTACAACAAGTTACTTCACTTCTGCTATGAAACTTTTTAAGCAATTCATGTCATTTTGACATCCTGTCACTTCAAAGCAAGAATATAACATTTCATCACAGGAAAACCTGTTTGTTGAATTGGGCTTTACAAAGCATAACACAAGCAAAGTGCTGTAGAGCATCTTTTAGGGTTCACCTTGGGTTTTGTTCAAAAGCAGAAACGCTTCAGAGAAACATTTTGGCAAATACCTCCTTTGTACAATTCTCAGCATCTTCAAAAAGTGATGGAAATTTTTGAAGTATGAATAAAGGCATGTGCATATATATGTTTTGTGCCCAAGTGTAGGAGGAAGAAACAGGATTTGCTTAGCAGATCATCATAATTAAGCTAATTAACAACAAAAAAAAAGAAATTATTTTCTACCTGCAGCCGATCGATTTGAATGTTCTGCTAAATGCAATCGTCAGAACAACTGGTTAATTTTTGAAAAACGCAGGCTGTAATCAGTCTGGCTGCCATTCAAATATATATATAATTGTTTCAGAATGAGCACGATGAGGCCATGTGAGGCCAGCAAGAGGAGAGGAGGGAAAGTTTGGATTAGAGGCTTCCTGTATGGAAAACATCTGCACTGGAGCCAGAGATACTGCACTTTCACTGTAGAGTGGTTTAGATATTTGCAGAATTACATGGCCGATGCAGCACCCACTGCTCACCCAGCCTGCCCAGGCACGCTGCTTTGGGTGATCCAGGGATGCAAGAGCATGTTCAGAAACATGTCCCCTTTTCTAAAGGCAGTTACCATATTTAGTCGTGGTTACTCAAAACAAACTTTTGAAACAACTGCATTTTGTCATCAGTTTGAATGTCAGCTTTCCCCTGAAAATAGAATCTTGTAAATTATTCACTTTATATTTGATTCAAAATGGTTGGATGCTTGAGCCATGAAGGTCTGTTTTCACAAAATGTAATTATAAACAGAAAAGGAAAATTTTTTGGCTACAAACTGTACCCTGTCAGTTCTAGTGACCTGTTAGGGGGAATGGTGTAATTAAGTTAAAGTTTTTAAGAACCTGTTGCATATATGTCTCACACCTGAGGTGGATCAGCAAAAGTCAACTCACCTAACTAAAAAGAAGCAACAGGAATAGAGGCCATAAGAACAGAAGAGACACCTACAAATCCAAACATTTTCCAAATTTCTCTTAAGAAAATGTTAGCTTATATTAAAAGATGATAGTCCTTATGTTTTCCATTTCATAGATAACAAATTTCTTTAGTGGTATAAACATTAGTGAGCATGCTTGGGAGGAAAATCTTGAAAACCAAAGGACTTGTACATTATAACTCATCCTGCTGCCATCCTGCAGGAATCTGTCCTCCTAAAGATCATTTTAGTGTTTATCTCTATATATAAGTACTTCTCACTCACGTGCTCTCTCCCTTTTACCCCAGCAACTCCTCCCCCTTACACCCTATGCACAGGCTACCAAAGCAACAGAAACAGAAGGCAACTTGTTCAAAGTTATGCAGCACATAATTTCCAGAAGACTATCCTCCAATTACATAATTAAGTGTCACCAGGATAGGCAAGACATTCCTATGGTTAGGAATTACATTAGGAAAAACATGACTCAGAAAGGCTTATGGTAATAAAGTTAACAGGAACAGAGGCATAAGAGAAAATACAGGGTATCAGGAGAGCTCTTTCTGTGCCTGGATATGACAGTTTACCACTGTGATATTACCACTCAGCATGCAGTTCTGGTGTTCATCCTATCAAAGGATCCATAAAAGAATTACAACAATGTTTCAGGAACTGGAAAACTTACCTTACAGGATACTAATAGAGATCCAGTGAGTTGATGTAACAAAAACATGCTTAGCAGGATATTAATCATGGTCTGTAAGAAAGAGAGTAGGAAAGCATTCTTAATTTTTCAGATAAATGCAAACCAAGATCTAGTAAGTGACTGTTAAAGCATGAAATAAATCAAAATAGAACAAAAATTAGTAATAAGATTTAGCTATTAGAACTGTTTTTCATTTTATGAGATATGTTCAGGTCCTTGGAGACTTTCCAACAAGGCTCAATAACTCTTAGAGCAGAGAAACCTCTAGCACAAATCATGGACTTCCTACCAAGCTCACTCAGAACAGAATGAAAGCCAGAATTATCCCTTTATTCCTACATAAACAGCAAGATGCAGTCTGTCCAACAGATGGACCATGTGAGCCAGAAGGAGCACTACACACGTGTGAAAGGATAAGATCACAGCATAAAGAACAGCATTAAGAGGGAGCTGGAGAGGTATTGGCCATTCCTGCTCTTCTGTCTTCCCAAGGTATTAATAGATGCAGTAAAGAACAGATGCCTATTGCCGGGGGAAAACCAAATGGTGAGAGGAAGCTAAAGAAAGGATGGAAACAAGAAATTTCCCCCAAAGCCACAAGGTCACAGTGGAAGGATAGCTGGTTTCTCCTACGCAAGCAAGGTACCAGAGGGCCTCTCCGTTCTTTTTTCCCATTGCAGTCAAGTGAGGCAGAAGCCTGTTCAGAGCCAGCTTCTTCTGGCCTCGTGTGACCCTAGTAGGATAAGATGATGAGAAGGAGCTGAGCTAGACATAGTTTGCCAGTGGGTGCAGTCACTGAGAAATTCCATGTCAGACTCAGTACCTTGACTGTCTGCCAGTGATCCAGCATGCCTGAACATTGCTTCAGACACGTATATTGCTGAGTGACTTCAATGTCTTAGAAAAAAGATTGATGCGGCAAGTGATGCTATAGTTCTCTATATCCAATTTAATCTGCATAGAACAAATACTTTTATAAGAACACCACTAATTCTTTCAGCTGAGAAAACTATTTATGTAAGTTGTATTGTTCTGGCATAATGCAGCTACTAAAACCTATTATTTTTTTTTATTATACAAGATATTTACACACTATATGATTTCTGATTAGTAACATGAAAATAAAATCTAAGATTAATTTCTATTATAAATCTTTATTTCCATTTGCCATTTTGGGATCATCATTCTACAAAACCGATACACATGCTCTCAGGCTGGAAGCAATTTTGTTTATATGGCATGAATTGTTGTTCTGAATCATAAGATCCTATGAGGAAACCTCAATTTCTGCTATAATTGTTTCCACTTAAAAACCAGGTCATTTCCAATATATAAACACCCACTCTGACATTGGTATTGCCTTGTAGGATGAAAGAATACCTTGTGTGCTTGGTAAGAAAAATACTTCAATTTCAAATAAAGGACAAAGCATCATGTTCCCCAAACACTGGATTACTGGACACCAAACTGAAATCCCCACTTGAATTATCTTTGCATTTGATTTCAAATTTATCTCCTTAGGAACACACAGTAACAAAGAACAGAAACACAAAATTGCATTCAAGTTTTGCTTTATTAATAATCGATACACATTAGTTTGTATGTGGGATCTTAAGACCTTTCTTTATGTGCCTTAGCACATTACTTCTACAGATCTAGGGATTTTTGATTGCTCTCCTTGTGCATAAATTGTAACTCTTGTCTTGAAAAAAAACCAGGAGCAGATGTAACAGCATTAGAGAACTGCCTGCTGATTCACTCTACACCTCCTCCATATGCAGCAAGTGTGACTGTATGGTGAGATTTCCTCTTCTGGTAGTCTCGCGAATTGCAACCAAAAAGGAGCAGAATGTGACCTGTACTCTGCAACATGCCATATGCACTACACAGATTTGATTTGTTCTGACTCCTCTTGATCATATCTGTCCATTTTCTCTAGGGTTAAAAACATGATCCTGGAGAAAACAGATAGGGAAAACTGGAGTGGAATATCACATACGATACATAACTGTTTCTGAGTTGAGTCATGGTGGGATGAGAACTGAGACTTCTGGACACTGAGAAAGGACATTATTTCCTTGATCAGAAAGAGGAAGGCTAAAGAAATAAGACTGGATAAGTTCTTATAAAAGCATTCTTTAATTTACCTTACGTATAGAGAGATGCAAATATTCAGTGTTTCTCTGATAAAAGATAGCCAGCTTCTTTTTGAAAGCTTCTTTATTTACTGGCATCTCTTGTTTTCCATGACAGATGTTTCCGTCTACTTCTCATGGAAACACTTATTTTCTGCAGCTCGCTCTGTTTTGGATGGAAGACTGAGTGGAACTGTCAGGGACCAGCAGACAGCAGCAGCAGGAAGACCTCTACTTGCTCATTATCCATCTGTAAATCAGACGTATTCATTACAGTTGCAGTCTAGGAGGGGGAGGGGGGGGAGAGAATGGGGCTGAAGAAAATGGGACTGAAGAAAACATGGATTCAGAGTTAAAACAAAATATTGTGCAATCTGGTCTCAGTTCTTAAAGAACCAAAGTCCTTAAAAACTTACAATTGTAAGTCCTTGAAAACTTACAATTGTGATGATAAAATTCTTGCAGAGATTATTTTTTAGGATTTACACTACCAAATCAGCCATTAAAATACGTTGTTACATTGGTGAACCTTTGCTACCTGAAAAACAATGTAATTTGTTAAATAAGGCATACAGAGTAATGAATAGCTGGGTAAATGAAAAAGGTTTTGTAGTAGAAGTGTTCTAACCATACTGGCAGAGTGTATAAATCATTAGGAAGAGGCTATAGGGCTAGCGATTAATCTATACATGACTACATCACTGTTCTATATATGACTTCATCACTTAAAGTTGTGCTTAAGTAAAAGCAGAGAATGAATACTGGGACACAAAACACACAGCCAATGCTTTCCACCTAATACAGCTTGGGAACATGATCTCAGCCTTCTTAGAGCAAATGTTTTAATGAAGTGAAGCAATGGGCTCTCCTTGTGCTAAGAAGAGCAGACATAGTGAGTAAAAGAAAGCAAATGCAACAAATCAGCAAGATGTCAAAATAACTTTTCCAAGGAGGAAAGAATGTGACATAGAACAAGTTAATCTGAGTGGAAATATTTGTTGCATTTTCATTCTTGGCAGTGGGCAGTTCAAGCTAAAAGGTTAAAAGCATCCTTGACTCAACAGTAACTCTGACTGGCAGCAAGCATAAAAGCGCATAAAAATTACACAGCCCAGCCCCAGCCAAGCCACATGTCCCACCTGAAGCCCAGCACAAGGCTCACAGCTTCTTTAGATTTAAGCTAGCACATACGACACTGTTGCACTGCTCAGATCAGATCAGAAGCAGCACAGCTTAATTCTTGCAGTGCTGTTCCCAAACTCTGCCTTTTTGGCTGCCTGAGGACAAAAGCTGTACTTTGTCCTCCTGCACTTCATTTCCTTACCTGGAACCACCAGACCGGTCACTGCGTTCTCACTGAAGCTGCATCCTAATCTCTGAAGACCTCTGAAAAACCCTCTCTATGCAAACATGCCAGGCATTTAGCGACCAGGATAGCTGTCTGTTGCATGATGATTATTATGCTCAGAACACTTAGAAATGTTCTTTGGCATTCACCTGGGTTGAGGTGGAATCTTCTAAACCCTGTTACCACAGGAAGGTTTGGGAGGCGGGGCAACATCAATTTTTACTACAGAATTGGGCTCCTCTGCACTCCATTGCCTCCCTTTCCTATTTTGCAGGCAAGAGCACACCTTATATACCAAATTTTCTTGTTTTGTTTTCAAAGAGAAAATAGACAGGAATAAGTGTATCCATTACAGTGTTGTCTGGCACTGCCTCGGTAGCACAGCCCCAAACTGAAAGCAAAACATTTACATTAATTGTGTGTTTCACCTTTTTTCAGAACACAGGAGCTATCAGAGTTCACATCCTCCGTAGACTGTTGCAGAGAAAGATACCATTAAGTCCAAAACAAAGCCTTATTCACAGTACAAAGAGTTATTTTGCTTGTGCTCAGCACTTTTTGTGTTGATATGGATGGCTGGATCATATTAGTTACCTAATAAGATAAAGATGAGTTGGAATTTAATGTGTCTGGAGGGATTTCTGGTTTCCAGGAAGCGTCAACATTCAAAATTGAAAAAAAAAAAAAAAAAAAAAAAAAAAGACATTCATGTTCCTATTAGGATCTGCCTTATTCAACACAAACCAGTATTTTTCTAATAGCACTCCACCTCTTTAGCTTGAGTTAGTTTATTCTCTACAGTGGTGCTTCATGCTCACTTGTCACTTTAGAGAGTCTAAGGGATGTGTTGAGGTTGGAGAGAAGACAGGTGTATTGCTTTGGTTTGGGAGGTACTCCAGACCACAGAAAGTACTCATGCATGCTGACAGAGCAGTCACTTGATCTGTTGAACACCATAACGTGATCACTCTTCACTGGAAATGTAGAAGCACATTATGGCTGTCGATGCACGAGGGTGTAATCCATCCAGGCACTCCTGCGACCTGGCCATCTTACAGCTGCTACTTCTGCAGCAACACCATGGAGGAGATGCTGTCTCTGCGCTGTGACTATCCCCCACTGATTTGCCAATTGTTAACAAAGGATGAGCTATATACATAGTACAGAAAAAAACCAAGCCCACCTTCATGAAGTTACAAGTAACTGTGTCATCAGAGCAGGGGAAAAATGAAGGCCCAGTAAAGACCCAAATGGCTGGAAATTTAATTTAGCAGACTAATGATGACCATCAGCCCTATGACTATCATCGATGGTTTGCAACAAATGCATACCTTTATTCTCATGCAATGACATACTGCTATTAATTATAAAAAGACTAAAAACGCTGGTATCATTATTGAACACGTTTCAAAATAGCGTGTGATTTTTCAGTCACTCATTTTTCCAATAAATGCAAACAATTAGTTAATAAAATCTATAGCTTTTGTTCTGTAAATTACATTAGGTTATTTTAATATGATCTTAAAGACCTATGAGATTTACAGAGACTAATCTACAAATCATGGTATATATGTGTAGGTTGCACTGTTTTTTCATTCATAGCCCAAATGAAATACTATTGGAGAAAATAGGAGAACACAGTAAAATTTAAAAAAAAAAAAAAATACCTGGAACATGATCCTGTTCCTTTTTTCCTAATTCCACCTCAAGCAGGACATTTCAGCTAACAAATTGATGGGTTAGATAAGTATTTAGTGCCATCCTGTAAATATGAGACGACCAAATCAGTGATAAAAATAATAAGTTAAACCAAACAATCCTTTTTTATCTAAAGATCACATATGTTTTTCTGAAATAAAGCAAATTTCAGGATGTTTATTATTTCTGAGTGTTGGAAATAGACACAGACATGGATGTGGGTGATTCCCACTTTCACATCCCAGTTATTCTTCTGGTTTGCATATCCAATGGCTATATCTAATTTCACCTGACAGTCTTCTTTCTTCTGCTCTCAGAAACGGAGATGTTGCTGCTGACTTTTTGATAAAGGAGCTGGAAGGAACTAGTTATCATTCTGTTTATCAATAAGTTTTGTAATCTGCAAGATACATTATCCAGTCCTTTTGCTGTAGCTTCCTACAAATGGCAAAAATATGTTCAATGTGCAATTTCATGGAAATAAGTGAAAAAAGAAAAATACTTCTTCCTTGTTTACATGATTTTTGGGGTCAAATATGCAGTGGTATTCCTATTATGCACTCACAACTTTTATATATAGATTTAATTGCATATTATCAACTATGCATGGAATTTCTTCATTATCATGAGCAGTTATTTGATTCTATAAACATGGTTGGGAAAGGTGCTGGAAGATTCATGAACTATCATTCAACCAGGAAACTATTGTCTAGTTCTACAATGCAAATATGCAATTAATGTTACTCTTCTGTGCACAGGGGTTCAGTATCTACTCTTGCTCCCAACTGGCCATTTATTGTACATAGTATACTCATGACATCCACATTAATGTATTAACTTTTCATATTAACAGCTCATTCTATATATCTGTAATAATGGAAAAATTGTTTGGTTTTATTTTTAAGTTTCTCTGTGTGCACAAGGACTAACATTAATAGCTGAATGGTTTTGGTCTATCTCAGACATGATTGTATGCAACACATTGTATAAGACAAGTCAGAATTAATGAGGGGCACTTTTATGCTAGAGTGCAGAGAGCATTTTCTCTTTTAAAAGATGTAAGAATGCTAAGCAATTAAAGATACTACTGTAATATTTTAAATATTGTAACACAGACCTGAAATATTTGAATAGTACTGACACCAGTTGCACATTCCCCACATTTCTGATGTATTTTTATTTTGTTAGCCTGATGCTTTGTCCCCTGGGAAAGCCTGTTTTTTATAATAATCAGGGAATGGTTGCCTTACTCAAATAGAGATGCGTGGAATGAGTCTCTCATATTTCTCTTTTTGTAGGGAGGAAATAAACCAAGCAGACACAAGTATGAAGTATGTTTTCATTTTTTCTGACCTTCTTTCTGCTAGTTAACAGGTTTTGTTTGCATGTATGCATAAGGCAAAAGATAAGAGAATTAAGGTCCTGGACCTTGCAGCTCTTGTCTACAGAGAGTTGGTGGAAAATATATTAAAGAAAAAAAAAAAAGCTTGGAGTGGCAGGATAGCTCAAAGCCTTTATAAGAAATTTTGGAATGGGGAAATAAATGAAGGACTAGGGGAAAAAATAAAGACATACTTGGTAATAAAACATGAATATTTGAATTTATGATCTTTTGATGCAACATTCAAAAACACTATATCAGGAATGACAAAATCTGTGCCACATCATTCATTGAATGCCCAGAGCTAGTAATTGATTAATCTGAAAAAGGACTGTTCTTTGACTTTGCTTTTAAAGAGTGCTGGGAAATGTACTCTAGCCATGGACCACTTTACCAGATTAAATTAATTTACAATGTGTGTCTTCAAGGATTTTTTTCTTAATTCAGAAAGAGAAGTGATTTATGAAGTATTTATGTGTTTTTCTGTAATTAACTGAGGTGGTTCTCACTGAAACATTCATGCAAGGATTCCTTGTGGATTTTTATAACCAGGATATTACCTGACTGAGCTTTAATAGAGGCAGCCTAGTTTATATGCAGAAAGAGACATTTTCAGTAAAGCTGAAACACAAGGGGAACAGTGTATGTCCAGACCTGAAATATATCTTACATACCGTATATATTACACTTAAAATTGTAACTTCTTAATTTGGAAATTAATTTTCAGTTTTTTAAGCATGTACTTCTCTTTTGAATTAGTGTGGAAAGCCTGCTCATTTTTTTGATTATGTTATGTCTTAAAACATAGAGCTAAAGATACCTTCCCAAGCTTTTTCTTCGTCACTTACCTATATTAGGATTCACCCTGCTCAAAAGCATATATTCTGAGGTCTCACTTTTCAGCACCTCAGAATATAGCTCCAATGCCCCTACAGCAACCGCTGTATGTGACTTCTCATACAAGTTATCTATATCGGACAGATATGATTGTAGGTTCACACCTCTACCAGTCAAAGCTGACAGCTCTTGAGTTGTAGGGGCTTAAGTATTTCTGTCTCTTAAGAGCAATTTGCTTGCTAAAAGCAATCCAAACTGAAAAGCATTTTTTCCCTTGTTTGCATGACTAAAACTTCATGAGTTGGAAGTTCCTGTGCTATATATAGCCTGTGAAGGTATTTAAACCATGTGCATGGTCTTGCATCAAAAAAACCCCCAATCAAATCAACCCCCAAACCCCAGATCATATTTATCTTGTCTACATATACCCTCTTGGATGGTTTTGATAGATTGTGCCTTGGCTGCCTGGCTCCTGGCTGCATTCATACTACTAAGAGCTGTGTCCTAAGCATTTATGGGAAATCACACAGGTACACAGGGAAAGCATTCATGTCTTTTAGGATTTATATTCACATCCCATTTTTCTCATTCGAAATATAAGTGTACCACAACATATAAGGCAGAGTTAAGTGTTTCTTTGCTAAATCCCTGCTTCTATGAAGCTTGCCAGACAATCAAGTAAATGAGAACAGTCACACCGAGCCAAATTAAATTTTCTTTTTCCTGTGTGGAGGGCTATCATACTGTCAGAAGCTCAGCCCAACACAAGCCCTGGAGTTCTTGTCCTGGCCTGAAAGATCCCAAAGGCTTGGAAGCATGTAGGGATGTTAAGGCTAAAGGGAAGTTTATTTGATGAACTGTTCTGATTGTCCAAGAATTGTTATTCATCTCACAAAGCTGTGAGAAAAATAAAATTGTCCATAAAAGGTAAAAATGAAGACTAGCTTTAACTCAAATGCCAGAACAGAAGGAGAAGAAATGATGTAAGCCAAGTGCCATGAATTCTGTTTTGGTACCATAATTGCTTCAAACAGTTGAACAACATGATTGAAAGAAATTTATAGGATGCTTTTTTTTTTAATAGTTATAATTAATCTCTGATATCTAAGATCTCTGTTCATTTTGAGAGGAAATTATAGACTGGAGAACCCAATTATTTACTGCTAAAGAGCTTGGTGAAACAATTTTCTACTGTGGTGTCAGAAGAAAAGGACGGAGCAAGTGTTCCCCTAACTGTGAAAAGTTCACAGGGGACAAATAGATCTCGTAATCCACATCTCATAGGCTGAGACTGTTTAGTCCTTAATGAGCGCAGTTTGCAGGATTAACACTAGTATAGAACTGTCAACAAATAGCATCCCTGGCACTGTTAGATAATGCATTTGACTGTCTTGCTCTAATTAGGAAAGAGCTGTACTTTAGTTAAATTAGCACTTGCTAGCTACTGAAGGATGTCTGGAGAAACTAAAATTACAATGAAGTGTTATTTAGAGAGGAAACTGTGAGAGTGATCTAACCAACTGCACATAAAAATGTAACACGGCCCTTCAAATGCTCTGGAAATAGGCAGATATGTTCTGTGCTGATTACAGTGTTACAGATTACAGCACGATACTGATAAAACTAGCACAGATTTACACCAGGGAGAGGAATGAAGCAAATTTGCTCATCTAATTAGGCAAGTGAATAGCAAAATATACTCAGTAAAATGACTGTTGGTGGTTGTAATGGGTGCTTCCACAGAGCACGATCATATTCTTGGGACAAGTTGTTCACCAGTAGAAGCTGCCTTGCGTTTTACCTCTAGCACTGCCGAGAAAGGGTGCTGGGTTAGAGGTACGGGACAGTAGGCAGCACATTTCTGTCCCAAATAGAAAATCCAAAACAATCAGCAACTGGTACAATCCCCACTATCTATCATGTCTAATTAGTGCTCTGCAGATGAACAGAGATTCCCATCCTAAGCACTTCTCTGCCATCTGGCCATAGCTCCTGCCCACGTATCCAGTGGGTAACTTAGCCATTGCTCCCAACAGTCTGGCATAGAACTCTTTGCCAGGTGCTTTCACACCTACCTGAATGAGGCTTTGTTGGCTGATTTAAATGAAAAAATTCAGGACAATGAAAGTGCCCTCCAGGTCATCACCTTGTTTTAAGGAAAAGCAAGAAACTCCCAGCTTCAGGGCCTATTCAGTTATATGAGGCAACAACGTGTGCTGATCCACAGCCATCTTCTTGGCCGCCAGACACCTGATAGAAACACAATTGCTGTGAAAAATTCAAGGATCATACAGAATTTAGCTGTCCTATGCATATATTTGAGCAAAATGTCACCCAAATGAATAACGGATTACCTTTTCAACTAGCAGCCTCGTTGTGCAAGACGTTGAAGACCTCAGATGAAACACTGCTTTACTGAGGAGGCTCTGGAATGGGATTTGTAACAGTTTAATGTTGTTAAATGTTGCTGGCAGCAATTCAGTATGCAGTGGCCATAACAGAAAAATAGCATACAGAACAAGCTTGGGAGCGATGCAGTGATCAGTCCATCCCATGGGAGCTCAGAGGTGGCAGAAATGATACATGAGGCTAAATGGCCATTTTAAAGCATCAGTTCAAGCAGAAAAACATACACGTTTCATAGGTGAAAGCATGACATCTAAACAGGGGACCTACAAACACAAGGAACTTAAACGTGTCCTCAGACTAGCAGTCATCCTGCTGCAATCCAGAAAATTCAAATGCCCCTTTGAGTGACTAGGTGAATGAACCCAAACCACCTCTGTGGGGACCAGGAGCAGACATCTAGCACCTGGGCACTAGCAGCTCTGCTAGTCTGTGCTCCATCTCTCACGGTGGCCAAAGCCAACATCTGCATGGGGCTTCCAATGTGCATCTTTAAGTGAATATCGCTATTAAGCCTTAATTTTGTAGCCCAAAAGTGCAAAATCTCTGTCACACACAACAGAGAGTCAGAAGTAGCAAGAAGCCAAATATCCCATAAATATGCCAAATATTGATCTTTTCTTATACTATTATTAATTTGGATTGGTACAGAATATCTGGGAAAGTGGATGACTTTATCACACATTATTTGTTACGTGTTCAGCACTCGGCAAGCTGCTCACTATGCAGTCAGCTAATCCCATGTTCACCAATTCCAGGAAAGAAAACTCCCTTGGGTCAGCTTGTAATTCTGGATATAAAACCTTGCCTTTCCAGACCCCCTTCTCTCCTAAAAGCTTTGGACTAGGTATATGCTATGGAAGGTATCCTGAAGGGTGGGCCGCCGCAGGCCACAAATTGGTCCACAGATCATCTTTCATAATATCTCTCTCTTAAAGCTTTCTGGATTTTGCTGCCGCATGTCACCGATCTGTGACAGGATGCGGTCTGAAACGGGGAGGACAAAAATGACCAGTTCTCTCACGCAGTGCTTGAGCAGGTCCCACAAGTGCCCTCAATGATCCAGTTCACATTTGCTGCGTGTAATGATTCTTAATCTCTTCTCTGAGTCGAAAAGTGTGTGTGGGGAGGCCAGTAAGTGTATTTGTATGCATCAGTGTTTTTCAGTGTGATTTAATCACAAGTAATGCACAGGATTAACAAAATGTTATTTTTCATGACTGAAAGCAAACAAATCCGGATGTCCTGCTCTACCATGTGATAGAAGCAATCTCTGGATTATCCATTTTACATCTTTATAGCTTATCATTCACATTTCTTTGTGCTTTTAACAAAACAACAAACAGGAGATGGACATGTGGATTTTGTCATGAACAGGACATGAACGTGTAGATTTTTTCATCACTACTGAAATGCCCTACACATAAGTGAAGTTAACTAAAGCAGATTCTGATTTAGAGGTTTTAGCTTGTAGCCAAGACTTCTCTTAGCTGTAGGACAGGATTTAAACAAAACAAGAATCTAATTGGCTCTTACTGCACTAAACTACTCAGATTTTGTAAACAATAATAACAACGTCCCAGGTGGCAGGTTTGGGTTTTGTTCTTTAATTTAAGTAATAAAGCTGAAGTGTTCAGTTTATTAGTAAAATACAGTTAAAAGGGAGTATTTTTATAGCTATCAAATTGAATGCATTTGCTTAAAATGTGAATTAAGTAAAGCACAAAAATGAGCATAGATGGAAAAGAAAAAGACGGGATTCACTGCTTCAGGAAGTTTTGTTAAAAGGGATCCATATATATCCTGAGCTTTCAATAGGAATGTTTTCTAGAAGGCTGTCTGCAGTGAATTGTGACCCTTAAAGTAATTTTAGTGGTAGCTGCAATATATACAGGGTTTTGCTGATGAGGAGGATTTTCTGCTTATCAGGAGATGTTGCATTTGCTGCCAGCAACCCCAGTTGGCACCAAGTAATTTTTCTTTCCCATCGCCAGGTCTGGCCTCCTCTGCATTGAGGAGAATTATGGGGGTTATTGGTTCAAATTCTTGCCCATTTTCCATAGGGCCTGACTCTCGTCCACAAGGCTGCAATGTTTAGGGAGGAACTCCATCAAGAGAAACTTCTTGGATGTTTATGCATGTCTACTCATAACAAGTCTTAGTTGCCAGAAAAGTGTTTTATATTTGCTCCATTTGCCAGTTTTCTATAAAAACCAAAAGGATCTGGAATTAAATGATCTGCACTGAGTACAAGCCATTAACGTATCCAAGCACTTTTGAATGTTGAAGCAGAAAATAATAGCTTTGTTCAATAATGATGTCTTTCACAAAACAGATACCATATTTTACTTAGCTGTGGTTGACAGAAATAATTGTTATTGTGAATATATTCAACTCTCATAAAAACACTTCCTTTTATCAACCTTTTTGCTTTTATCAAACTCTGAGCAAAAGATTTTCCTGACCCAACAATGCTTTCTACCTCTAAGACCTCATATAGCTTATTGAAGTTAATGAAAGGCTTTAATAAAGTTTGATTAAAGCTACAGACCTAAGATCATGGAACCACTATGTTCAGCACAAGGATAAAATCTGGACTTCCTTTTTGGTCACGTAATTCTGGTTTACAAAAGAGAAACAGGCCTTTTAAAATCCTGTACTCACATGAGTAGCATGCATGCAAGTGAACAGTCCTTTTGCTTATTCTAGTCTTCAATGGAAAACCTGCAAAACCTTGAGAATGTGTTTCCAAACTGACCCCTAAGCCAAAACCATTTGCCTCAATGCTGCAAATGGTGTTGATATTAGTTGTGCCAGTAATAAAGATTTGGACTAAGCAGGAGACAACCCTGCAAGTGGCTACAGTTTACAGCATGGAATACTGTAACTGAAGACAATAAAAACTAGCCTGTTTTACAAATAGGAATATATACTTTTCTGTTCCATTAACAAAGAAAGGAAATAAATTGAGCTGAAGAACTACTTTGGCTTAAGAAATGAGAAAAACAAAATATAGGAAAGGAAATCAGTCTTCAAACAAAACACAATTTAAGGCTAAGATGCCAAGCCAGGCTGTCAGTAAAGCACTGCAGAGCTCAAAACGCTTTTTGAATTAGTCTGCAAGTGATATATGTGTCTTTCAAAGCATGTACACTGGGTCTATAAGCTTGCAAGTATGCATGTGTTCTCGAGATGGCCATGTCAGGTAAGGGTAAACAAAAGCATTCAAAACATATGTCATGATTATTTTCCAGAAAGAAGTCTTGTTGAGGGGAAAGAAAGTAAATAAATAAATGATCCAAACAAAACCCAGCTGAGAAGCAAAATGGAAGAGACTCATTACAGATTCTTCATGATCTTTTCCTTAAAATAACCCTAGATATAGGGCCACAAATTATAAACACACAATTTCTAATACTCTCATCTGTCTGGTTTTGGTAAACAATAGACTAAATACCAATGAAATAACTGAAATACTAAATGTATTATGACTAGCATTCCTTGGACACATTAGAAATTATCTACAGACAACTTCTACATATGCACTTGTGTCCAGAGTCGAGCCAAGATGCCATTTAGGCTTTCTGTCAGCAAACACAGATACTGCAACAACCAACCTGCAATACAAATACTCAGATTATTTGGATATTATGCATGTGGAAATATTTTTGTTTCCTTCATTTTTGCCAAACTAGAGCTGGTGAACTTCCCCTCACAGCTGCCTGATCCCCACTTGAAACATAACCAGAAACAGAACCAGGTGGTGTTTAACTTTGTGATTTGAAGGGTGTTTTATTTCTGGTATCAAAGTGTAAAGATAAGATAATGACTGACTTACCAATAAATATGGCAAGTTTCTAAGTGCTTTACTCCTCAGGCCTCCTCTCTCAACCCAGGACAAATGCAAACCTCACCTGCTGAGACATTTACCCCCTTGAATACCATGTGTAGTAGCGCATTCCCCATTTACACGCTGGGGAGCATGGTACAGGCTAAGTGTTTAGTGACTGCTCTATTTCACTGGGTTCCGTGGTTTTCTCTACTGAGTATTTCTCAGTCGGTACCTTTTGTTTTCCAAATGGTGCACATCAGAACCAGAATGATTCGGGCTGGAAGGTTCCCTGGAGGCCATATGGTCCTGTCAAGTGCTCAGGGCACAGATAACTTTGAAGTTAGGTCAGGCTGCTCAGGAACTTGTCTAATGCAGTGCCAAATGCCTACAAGGATGGAGAGCCCAACTCTCTGAGCTACCTGCTACAGTGCTTAATCACAGCTGCAATTTGTGACTTTTATGTCTCATCCTTTTGCTTTGTACCTCTGAGGAGAGTCTGACTCTGTCCTCCCTGTAACATTCACTCCCAAGGGAGCTGAAGACAGCAATGAGATGCTCCCTGCCTTCTGCTCTCCGTGCTGAACAAACCCAACTCCCTCAACCCCTCTGTACGCGACATGGTCCAATCCCAACCGTCCTGGGATGCCCAAAATAAGCTTCTCCAGAAGTGACTCCACAAGTGCCACATAGAAATGAATAATCACTCCCCTCAACCTGCTGGCTATGTCTATGCTCCAAATGTTGCCTGTTTAGTTTAGGGCCCCTTGAGGATCTGGGAGTCAGCCTGGGCCACTGTCCAGCTTCTGTGCTCTCAGCCTTTCTTTCAGACTGTCTTCCAGTGTTCTGAAAAAAAAAGAAGCTTCTCCCTATCTGCCTCCTGCCTTGGGGTTCCTACAGAGGTTTTTTCTTCCTCCAGCCTGACCTCTAGCCTGTCCTTTCTGGACTTGCGCCCCAGCTGCATTCGTTTTTAGCTTTCATCTATCTGACAGGGTCCCAGCCCCATCACATACTACATAGTCATGCTGCGTAGCCCAGAAACTATAAATTACTGATGTGCTTGCTTTATGGCCATGTGGTACATCTTTGTGCTAAAGCATGGACAAACTTAGTTCAAAATCCAGACATAATACAGGGGTTTCCAGTACAAAAAGACTGTTTGTCAACACCTACCACACAGTCCCCCTGCATTAGGAACAGGAAACGCTGTGGTATCTCAAGTATTGCCATACAAAAGACTTTTCTAAGCTCTTAATTTTTAACACTCTTGGGCAGTCACCAAGTTGCTATATTCATCCTGGCAGCAAACCACAGAAATTCCCGTAGTCTGGTACATCTGTTTTCTTGTCAATATGGAGGAGCTTAGGAAAGACTGAGAGAAAATATGTACTGGGCTCATACATGGTGATGTTGCTTTAGAGAAGTCCCACAACAGAAACAGATTAAATGTGTTCATATATTACTGTGCACAAAGTATATCTTAGTTGTGTAGTAACTGCAGAGAAACGCAATCTTTTTGTAATGCATCCTTGCTCTTGACACTGAGATCTGAACAAAAACCTTCCCTGCTCCACCGGAAAGACATGTTTCTTTATTAGCTAAAACATGCTGCTTCTAAATGCAGAACCACAGCTATGCAAGGTAATTGTAATTTTCTTGTTAACAGTAATGTAACAAAGGCAATATGTATATATTCACCCCTGGGCTATGGACAGAAAGGCTAGCCTGGTACCTGGTGAAGATTCATTTTGTCCTGGGTTGGATGGACATGTTACTCATGGTTATATGTCTTTTCTTCACCAGGTTTTGCAGTTATTTTGATACAATGCTGGCACTGTAAAGTGCTGCAGAGGGTATCTTAAGCCATCAGAGGTTTGGTTTATTTAGAAAACGGGCATGCTTATTCACAACTGTGCTGTTGGGGCAAACTCTTGCACATCCAATCATGCTGGCTTCCTCCACGAGATTTGATATACTAAAGCTACTTTTGTCTATCAACTATACCCGATATCTATGCTCTAGTTTGTAAACTGTGAATATTCTCCTTTGTACTACCTGCTTTCAATGCTGTGTAGAAACATAGATGTTTACTTTTTTTTTTTTTTTTAGTACTCCTTTTTTGCAGACATAAGTGTGCCACTGTATGGGTCCATAGAAACTATAGAGATGCACACGCTCGGAGCAGAAGCTGCTTGTTCATATTTGGGTATTTGAGAGCTGCCTCCTTTGTTCACATTTCGCCTGTTGTTTTCTAAAAGCAGGCAGTGAGCGGGACGGACGCAGGCAATTTAATTCTCAGTAATTAAGCCCCAAGAGGTCACATGACTCACACCCTCTGCTTTCCCGCAGATGATTCCCATCAGCAGTCGGCAGGGATCTGCCTTTAGGAAGGCTCCCAAACAGATGCTTCGCAGACTATTTCTGCTTCTCTGGCACGTCTTTGCCTGGAAGGGTGCTTTGGCCTACACACGCCTAAAGGGAAAAAAGGGGCAGGGGAGAGAGAGCTTGGAGAATATATCAAAGCCCCAGTAAACTACTTATTTAAATTAACAGTTAGCAGATCTTACACGGAAGGGAGAGGAAATCACAGGTTGGCTTGGAAGGACTGTTGGGCTGCTGGTTGGAATCAAAAATCCAGGGATATGAAGACTGTCAGAAGAAAACTGGAGAATAATGAAAGATTTCTTCATTGTATTAGTCAGAGTCAGAATGCCTGTCCTGCAAATTTTACTGTCGTTAATGCCAGGTTTGGTCTTGGCTCAGTTAAACAATCTCCACTCATTATGTATTTGAAGCGTGATTTTTTTTATATATATATATATATATATATATAAAATGTTTTAAAAATATTTTTTGTTTGACCTTTTCTATAAAATGAAACTATAAAAGGTCAGAACTGTACCTTGAGCTGCATATTTTGGAACAACCTGAACAATACAAAAGCACAGATTAGTGCAAGCTACAGTTCCTCCTAGAAAAGCTTGTATTTCTATTTTTTAAAAGTTAGAATTCTTGCTTTGTTTGAACTTGCAGCATTTTCAAAGGAAGCATTTTGTGACAGTTTTATAATGAGAATAGGATGCTTCAGTAATGGAATAAATAAATCTGAAAACACATATAATGTGAATTACTTTGCATTTCTGTATTTCCAATAGTAATAACACTTTCAACAAATACACTACAGAATTTAAACACCTATTAAAATAATGTCAATATGACATTAGCTTTCATGTTCCCATCTAATGTTAATTTTCCCCTTATTTTAAGTAAGATTTGCATCTTAAATGGTGCAATAGCAAACATTTGCCAACACAAGTTTTTATATTAAGCAAAACCATTTCTCTCAGTTTCCCCCCCCAGCAAGTTTTACTAGATTATGCTTTTAAGTTAGAATTGATTGCTTTAGAAAGCAAAAACTGCTGCATCTAAATATAAGGCCATAAAGTCAAAAGAAAAAGTGTCATTGGTATTGAATGATTTAGGATCAGTGCCATTCATACCTTCTTGTAGACATTTGACAACCTTAAATTTCATTGACCTTGAGGAAGATTACTTACAAGATTTGTTATATATATGCTATTTTTTTTTTTCCAGGGAGTCAAGAACTGATTTAAGCCTGAATTATTTGAAGACACTTACTTGCTGCATTGGATTTTGACTGCAGTTCCCCTATCTGCCTCGCAAAGTAAATTAGAAACTTTCTCATATCTAATGACCTTACGTAAGGCCAGTTTACAGTGAGTTGCATGACACCACTGTCATAATTCAGTTTATTTGGCAATGTTGGTTTGGACAAGCCCCAGACGAACTCGCCCTTTTTATGTACAACAACCGCTTTCTTCTAAGAGTTAGAGTTGAAAGATAGGCCAGCATGGTCCAGACAATCTCTGTGCTATCACGCGTGTCATTAATCATGCGTCATCCTTTACCTCATATGTGATATGTTCATTAGGATGAAGCATGTATTGCCTAATGAGGCATTTGACTTTATTATTGTTTCCCAACTGTTCAGGGAAATTTATATTTGCAAGTTTAAAGCACAGCCAAATTGACAGTGATAGATGGTTTGGCATTAGCCACTTTTTTCCAAGATTTAGTCCAACAGTGTCTTATTGAATACAGCTGCAAAATTCAGATCTTACAGATGGTTGCCACAATTCTCAGAGACTAAAAAGCAAAGACATTGGTGCCAGCTTATGTAATGACTCTTAAAGTACTGACATGTACAAGAAAATCCATGTGTCTTTACTGTGACTGTTTTCATAAATAGGCACAGCTGGAAAGGAGACCTTAACTGTATGATGTTCACTAAGAGGTTGGTTTTACCAGAGTTGAATGTGAGTGTATACGCTTTGACTCCCTGATTGGAAAGTAGCAAAACCAGACTGCTAATGATGGCTTTCCCATGGTGGTGGGAAAGCAGGACAGCAGACAGTCTTTGCTATCTTAGTTTCTCTCCAGGGCATATGGACTTTCTCATGGCAAATAATGATGACTTTTTTGCATCTGAACAGAAAAACACTGTTTTTATTTTATGTGGGCTGTTCTGCAGGGAAAGAAAAAAAGAAAATCAAGCTGCAGTCAGTAAACCAGGGTATTTTTCCCTCCTCTTTCTGCATGCCTAGCTCATATTTCATGGAAGGCATAACTTAGCCTGTAATGGTTTGTAGGAACAAGTAAGAGGAGAGGTTGTTCCAAGACTTCTTGTTTTCGTTCACTACAGTTTGGAATTCATCTTCTCAGTTTTAAAGAGTTGTCTAAAGTTAATAATGAACTCTAAAAACATTACATATAGAAAGTACTCTGTCCGTGTTATTTAAATCCTTTGCCTTCCAGTCCTAGTGACCCCACTTCTTACTCAGCAACTGACATCTTAACAAGCAGTTGACTGCTGATTTTCAAGTCACAAAGGGACAGTTACAGACTGAAATAGACAATAAGAACTGAAAATACTTAAACTTTGGCTACAAAAAGCAGATCCTATTCGTATACAAAAATAAGGATTGCTGAGCATTTGAAAGCAACAGAACTGCCTCCTGACAAAATACAATGATATAATTTTTTCTGATACTTCTTTGAGGCATCAGCACCTCCCTGAGAAGGAGGAGGAAACTGCATGATATTTTGAAGTTTAGATGATCCAGCAGGCAGTTACACTAATGGCGCAACCCTCTCCTACAACCCCGTGTGACACTTTGTCTAGATTTTGGCTAAGCAAACTGTATGAACGTAGAGCTTACTTCAACATGATAAAATTGTATTCCTTTTTTTGCCCAGTTGCAGAGAACTGAATTTCTTGAAGTGTTTTGCATTAATTCATTATATGTGCTTTAAATATGATTATTAAAAAAAATTTGAACTATTCTTAAAATGCTATATTCTACTTCAATATCTAACAATAAAAATAAACAATAAAAATGATAGAATTAAAAAATTACATGGTCTCTCTCATCTTAGTCTTATTTGGTCTATTAATTGGAAAATATACAATTATATATATATAATTTTTTTTTACAGTATATTAATGTTTTGATAGCAGGAAGTAGGATGTAAAGATACTAAGTCCTAGACATATAGCTAGACCCTGTTCAAAACCCAGTTGAACAAAATAAACCCATGCCAATTTAAATCAGTTGCAAATCTGGCCTGTGACAATGTTGTCTTCCATTTGGACAGAGGGATGTGCAATGCATCAACAGGTCATTCCCAAAAAAAATGATGCAAGAGTTATTCAGCCAGAGAAATCATTAAGCTGTTTGAGTTTGCACTGTGTCCATGAACTTTACACACCAGTGTGGGTGAACATACATTTTTTTCTTCCCAGAAAGAAAATAAAATTGGCCTAAATGCTATATCCTTCTCTTCTGCCCTAGTTAAAAGAGGTTAGTAGCATTACAAAGTCACCACTGAACTAAAAGTCATGGTGCAAAGCTGAAAGCTTTGAGGAAATGACCAGTGCCTGGAGAAGCAGGGATAGTTTAGGAGGGGAGAAGAAAGGGAGGTGGGAACATGACCATTCGGGACAAGGGTAATCCAGGCACAGGGAGAGGGACATGAAAGCACTAAAAGACATGAAGGAAGGGAAGGAGGTTAGATACAGAAGCGACACACTTTGTAGATACAGAAAAATAGACCTTAGAAGAATGTGCATTCAAGAAATGTTATACACATTCATATACTGACTATGAATCTTTTTTTTTTTATCTGGAGGAAGTTTTCCAGAAGCATGCCAGAGCCTTGAGTACTTTCTGTTTTCATTGCTCTTCCACTCTCTTCCCTTTTCATAGCCTCTAAACTCTCTGCTTCCACTGGCAGCCACCTGCACAGGGAAGCCTGCAGCACTTTGGCATGCATCCAGTCACCCTGCACCACCTCACAGAAGACTCTGAAAAACAGGAGATGCTTCCAGCATCTTTCCAGTTCTTTCCAGTGCCATTCAAAAGGCCCAGATTCCACATGTCCTAGTCCTTGCCAAATATCATCGTAAATATTTGGGTTACCAGTGTACCATAGTTACCACAGTAAACAACCTAAATACTCATACACAGAATATTAATTATGAATACTCCACAGCATGAAGTACTACCCAGTGCATTTCCCGCAAGACCTCCAAACATCATTGTTGACAGACAGCAAGGAGCCTCTAAGCTCCGTGAGACCCACAGGGTGTGATCCCACCAGCTCCAGGTGCCCTGTGCCTCTGGCTTGGCTCCAGGCAACCTCTGCAGGGCACCTTTGTCTCCCAGCCCCAGGAGCCCTTCAGATGCACCAGCATTTCAGGGGTCCCTTCAGGGTGGCAGCCTCACAGCTGGCAGGCTAGCCCTTGGAACAAAGCACAGCCGCTTCCCACTGGGCTAATGCAGACTACAACCTTCATAAAATAGAAAAAGTTCCTGGACCTCAGTCTCTTGTGTTTTCTTCTGCCTGGTCTGTCTCTCCCTGCTGCACTCCCCGGGGTTTGTACAGAATTATTTAATAGTGCTGGCACTATGACTCTGTACTAACAAAAATATCCACAATTTTTTGGAAAACAGTTGAAGATAAAAATACCTAGAATTTACCCCATACTACACAGAAAACTGTTGAGGTGTTCACTAAACTATTGCCATCTGCCAGATACTCTTTTAAAATACATTGCATCTAGCAAAAGTGGAGTTGATTAGAGATCTCCCAAATGTGTTCTTACTGCCGGAGCTTAAGCCAAATACCTCTTCTCCCTGCCCTCCTGACATCCGTCTGGTGTCTGTCCCCCCTCTCCTCCCCGGCTCCAGCCTAAGCTTATCTATATTTATTCCAAGGAGCTGATTTTACCGACATGGTCTCCTTTGAGATTTTTTTATGATCTTTGGCACATGCTAAAGCCTTAACAATTTCCTTGATGTTTGCTGTTTATTTAAGGCCAATGTAACCCATCTATTATATATCCAAATCCTTAAATGACCCTTAAATGTCAATTTAAACACATTTTTCTCAGAATGAATACTGTTGATGGCAAAAAAATCCATCTAGGATTACTAAGGACTAATATTGTGCTGTAATGACCATGCTACTCTAACAAATTCAATTCATTTTTCTGGGTCTTATCCTTCACAGGGGTTCCAGAAATTGCAGATCATACTCTTTTGGAGTCTAGATAGGTTTATATTTTTTGTATAAAGTTGAAATATATAGTTTCTTGCTCTTCACATCAGTGTGTTTTTGCCATACACCTGGAATGGTGTTTCTTCAGGCATCAGGTATCTCATGTATTTGTATTCGACTTGAAATTTTCACGATTGTCACTAAAAAGCAATCTTTTAAAGAGTTGTTTGGCAAGTCCCCATTGCTCACCAGGTCCTGTTTAAAGTCCCTACTCCTTCTGCTCCACTGCTGCAACCCCCCACACACACACACCCCACCCCGCCCCACCATGCGATTATGTTGTTGTATTTTCTGATTGATTTTCACTGTTCCCTGAATCACTGACACCACTTTGGGTTGCAAGCCTCTGTTCAGTTTAAAATTAAGAAACATTCCATTTTCTTCTGGAACAACAATTCCACCGTGTTGTGGAACTCATGTGTCCATTGATCCCTGGAGATATTCCTGTTCCAGTGATCCTGGTCCCTCCAGATGTGTGGAGGTGGGTGCAGCCTGCTCACAGCTTGCCACCGGCCGTGGGAAACCCCTGGAGCCACGGGGAAGCGTCTGAGCACAGGCTGGACAGAGAGAGAGCCAACAGCTGGGGCAAGTCAGGAGACGCATGGCAAAGGCAGGATGCTGATGCATGGCAAGGCCTCAGCAGGGATAAAAAGAAGCTTTTTCCCCTAAGGGATTATATAAAATTTGCTGGAAAGTAGAAAGCAATAGAAAGTCTCTTGACTGAGAGCAAGAAAAGGGAACACATCCTCTCTTTCAAAGACAAAGAGGGCTGGCAAAGGCTATGTATGTTCAGACCCTTTTATTTTCATCTGCTTTCTTTTGAGTTTTCTCTGTTTCATAAGTTACCTTGTTCCAGATATTATGCAAACAAATCTGATTTTTTTTTTAAAATTTTTTTGTGTGTTTGCTTTGAACAAGGGGTGCAGACAGATCTCAAAATCTTGGCTGACTTGGGATGCTGTCATCTTTCCTAAACTAATAGCACTCTTCTCACCCTATCTGCCAATGCACTGATCACTCTTCTGGCACTTTCAAAGCAGCACATGCTTCCTACAGAGGCTGACCACTGTTCTGGTTTGTATTTGCCGTGACAAACATAACAACATGATATGCTTTTTGTTGTGTACTCAAGTTTCTTCAACTGAACTATCATCTCCTGGATGTGAGAAGATAATCTGCTTTCTACACCTCCATCTGAATTGCACTGACTGGCCAACCCCTAATTATTTTATCAGGGTTTTCTTCTGGTCCTGCAGTAGTATCCAACAAAATTTTGCACCAGATCCCAGTTCCTGTCTTTTATTAGATTTTCAGCACCCTCTTTTTGCATGGTGTCCAGAAATCTCTGACTGTATTTCATAACTTCCCTCATCTTATTTCCCTCCCCTGACCAACATCACCTAATTCTCACACAAAACACAAATCAATATCAACATTCTTAGGAGACTGTCTCTAAAAGTACAGTTACTCAAAAAGAAAAATGGACCAGATCAATTTGTTAAGTAAGGAAGTCCCACTTCTGGAAGAAGATCACTGCTTTCATAAGGAATTAGCTCGATGATCTTCATGAGCATAATTTTTTTAAGAGACAAGAGAAAACTGGAAAAGAAATTATTTCCATTGAACCATGAGAACCAGAAAAAAGAAGCCCTGACCCAGAAACTGCTGATTTTCTTTATAGCTGAATAAAACATTTCCAAGTATTCAATCTCTAAATGGAGATCTGGGGGATGATGAATGATTTTATTATCTGTGCATATCTACAGTAATCTATACAATGCTATGGAGTTTTTCTAGAATTGATCCCCTATGGGAACTTTCTGCAATTTTATTTAAAAAATTAATAAGCTTCAACAGAAGCATTATAAGAGACTACAGAATTTAATTTAGATAGTCCTAGAGGATTTCACACTTGCATATTGTTACTGACATATCTGAATACACAATTATGCAGAGTTCCTGTTTTAGTTATATTACCCTATAAAATAGATATAGCATAACAAGTACAGAATAGTTTTTTAGAAGCATGGAAATGTAAAGGTCTTTGGACTAATGATATTTATTATCTCTTATTTGCAATTTTATTTACTTACTATATTTATTTACAGGACTTACATTTGCATCTGCTTTCAACTTAAGACCACAATCATTATATTTGCTTACCTACTTTTATGTCATCTATTTTTTGGTACTGTATTGCTCATCATTGCACATGTTTTCTGTTCACGTTTCTCTGGCCATCACAGAGTCACTCACACACAATATTGCAGTCACGAGAACTTTAAAGTGAATTAACGGGACATCAAGTCACATTACTTATGGTTTTCAGTGGTTTTCAGACTGTAAAGCAAAGTATGGTCATGCAGCAGAGAGCTTTTAAACATAATGGTTTATGAGAACAGAGTGAGTTAGCAATGTGACTGCTAGATGGAAATGGAAAAGAAGAGACAAAGTCCTCATAAAACCTGATTCTTATTATCCTTTAAAAAAAAAATAAAAAAATCAGCTGCACTGCCTCAGCCTCCACCTCATCTGTACCTTTATTCTTGCAATGGCTCTTATGAAGGTATGTCTTCACAAATAATGAAGAAAGCTTTACATTTTAACCAAGTCAGGCTTATAGTACAGACTAAGCCTAGAGAGGGGAGTGAACCCAGTGTTACATATAAACAGTAATGCTTGGCACGAAGTCCAAGAGGCTGGAAAGAAAAAAGGGAATTCATCATAGATTCAAAGGCAGTTCAGAGAAAATTGAGATGAAGAGCTGGACACTTCAGGTGATGCATACTGATTCAAGCTATATGGGAAACAAGATATAAGGAAAATAATGAGAGAACCTTTGAATCTTAGCACCTGAGCAAAATTATTATTTAATGACTACATCAGTTTCTGGTCAAATCATGAATGTGATTGATATATTGACAGAAAATAGTACAAGTTCATTAAGACAATAGTTTACACTGTGAAATTCACAATAGATAGGGAAGAGAGAACTGCTTGAAACCTCTGAATGATTAATCGAGAAAAGAAATTGGGAATTATCATAGTGGATTTTTCTTCTATCGGTCTCCGAACCAAGAAATCCCTGGTTAAATCTCTCTCAGCGTAACATAAGTAGTTTATTATTACTGTTCTTGTTTTTTCTTTCTTTTTTTTTTTTTTTTTAACTTCATTAGCTATTGCCTTTAAAACAGATTTAGAATCTCTTCTTTAATAGCAAGGTGGTTTAAATTATCTTGTTGACAGTTCTAGTGAGAGGTATAGATGAATGACAATCTGTTTTTTCAATTACACTTCAGTAGTGTGATTTGTGGCATAATATTCCATCTCTGCCTCATGACAGAGGGAAAATCAACTATTTTCCCCAATAGATGGAAAAAGACCCTTTCCTTAGCATGGATTCAAAGCAAATAAATAAATAAATACATAATCCCTCTTCTGGTACAGTCAAGAAAACTCAACACTTGGCACCTTGACACCCAGTAAGGCTGGCCCACAAATGTGTCTCAGAAGACTTCTTATTGCAGATGACTATATTTTATGAAGTTTTCACTCAAAAATAATAATAATAAAAAAATCTAAGAGTCCAGTTTTATCTACTTGCAGTTTTATTCTTTACATGGGAACTATTTTTTTTTTCCAGCGAGAAAGCATGCATTGGATACAGGAGAGTTTACATTACCTCCATCAGTTTTAGGGGAGCCTACAGATCCTGAATCTTATAAAGAGACCCTCAAAGCTTTTGTACAAATCAAAGGACAATTCCCTTTGTTGGAGGGAGCGAGATGGCCAAAAAGCTTAATTGCAAACATTTCATCAGAAGGCCTGGCACCGGGTGCATGCTTGCAGCCAGCACCAGAGGGTGGTGGTTAAAATCCCCAGCACAGAGCACCAAGGGAAAACACTGAGCACGGTAAGAGGCTGCACAAGGGGGTCTTTGAGTTGGTCAAACTAAATCCAGGCATCAGGCAAGGGCTAGTAGGGTTCAAGTGGTTCAAAGTACCCAAATGTCCTCACGTCCTTCTTGGCAGACCTCTGAATTGCACCTCTCATCGCTCCCCTGCCCCTATCTGAACTTACAGTGAGTTGCATCAGCTGGTATTTTCCACTGAATTTATGTGGAATTTGGACACTGAATTCCCCCTAGATCCTGAGAAAACCACTTTAAAACCACTGGAAAGTCAATCTGCATGGAAACGAGGATATCTAAGTGAGGTTACACCTACACGGGGTATCTTTTAATGCAGTTTTGATGATGTTCAATTTTCAAATGTCTCACATTTGTAACGCGAGGACTCTTACAAATAGAAAATTTGTCAATCATCACGAAGAAAAGCGTGTAGTTGCACTTTCTATTAACAGATGGAAACAGCAGACAAGCCCAGATGATTTAATAATCTCTGGCAATATTAATTTTAGATCCAAAACATTTTGAGAAAAAAAAAACATTGAGTTTTACCTAAGGACATCAATAAAACCAAAATCAACTAAGTCCCAAATAAAACAGGCTAATAAGCACATCACTAAGTTTTTTGCTAATTCTTGCTGTAATTTGGTACAGTGTCACCTTGACACAGAATGCTGTTGCAGCAAAGTAAACCACACAGAGCGAGCCATCTGCATGTAATAGAAATTAAATCGACTACACTCTGGTCAGCATTTCACCAGGCAATCATTTAGAAAGGCTGTTATGAGACATTACAGGCTCCTGCTGGGATTGGGTTTCTATAAATATGTGGCCCATGTAATTGTTTAAAATCATAGCTGCATGATATGCTTTACTGAAGAGAAGTACAGCAATGGAATTAAATGGGCAATACATCCTAAGTAATAAACCGAAACAACTGAAATGAAGATCCTCGTTCTGTTTAGGATTTAGCGAGCAATACTGCTGGCAAGCTGGTAACTACTCCTTACGCTTCTTTCCCTGCTATCATTCGCAACTGTATAGCCTGTTACTGAGACTGCAGTAGAGTTTCAGTGTGAAAATAGGCTGCACTCAGCTTACATATGACATCGATCTTATACCCACAGTTTAAAGTGGTAGGACAAAGTGGCCTATATATGTCTCAATGTCTTGAAAGAACCTCAAGAATATACTGGACTCCTCCTATAGGAGAAATTTCTTACTAATTCCTGTTCAATCTGTAGTAAGATAATGACAGGAAGCACAAGTATTGTAGAACTGCATAAAATAATTATTTTGTTATTACAATTTTCTGGGTTTTTATTTATTTTTCAAAAAATTTTAAGTCCATGATCAGTTGTCTTTAAAAGGATTTAAAGTCTCTTGTTTAATAGCAAGGTGTTTAAATTATCTTGTTTACAGTTCTAGTGAGACATATAGATGAGTGGCAATGCTTTTTTTCCCCAGAGCTGTCTCTTAGCTGTCTTCTCCAACTCTCATCTTTCATCATTTCTGTCCTCCCTCCCTGTAAAGGAAACATTCCTGCCCAACCACCCTCCCTTCAGACTGCTTCACTCCTAATCCTATGGGAATTACTTCTTCCTCATCTGTTAAAAAAAAAAACGCAAAACCCCAAACACCCCCCCAACTCCAAACCAACCAAGCAAACAAAAAAACTCCCACAGCATTAGCAAACCTGAATGGTACACAGCATCGCTGCTTCCCAAGCTACCATGAGGCACTTGTGGCAGCCATACTGAACCATGGGACATCTAAAACACTTCCAGAGTGACACACTCGATAGTAGCGTGCAAAGGTTGGGAGCCACTAATGCTAACATCTTTACTCATCCCCCCCTTTTGCTTCCTCTAAATTCCCCTGTGGTTTTGACCACTGTTGCTGTGCTCTGGACTTGCATGGAGCTGCCCAGGTTTTATGTACTTGCCATGGTAAGGTCCTGGGAGGTCCTCTACCCTATCTCAGCCTGGGAATGCCACATGGAGGTGAGATGAAACCCTTCTTGCTTGGCTCAGGCAAGGATTTTTTTTTTGTTTTGCAGACATTTGAAGGCACAGTTGCTGCAGCACCTCTGTGGTTTGGAAGTATTTCTGTGGGCTGCTCTGTCAGACCACTTTAGCCTCTTGGCATATGCAAAGATAGGGTGGGACATCCCAAACAATAATGAATGAATCACTGCTGTTATGGTATGGCCGTAGAGTAAATGATTACCGATTCAATATGAGTTTCTCTCTCTGCCAAGCTGCTAAAAGAGGACAAGCCTGATTTGACTCCCTGGTTGTGCCAACAGCAGTGAAGCTAGGCCAGTGACTAAAATTAATCTAAGATTTTGGTAAGCAAAATGAAGCAGATGGTTGTCAAGGTTTCCCTAACAGAGCAGCCTGAGATTTGCAAACTGCACATTCAGACTTAGATCAAAACCACAGAGCATGTTGGAGTTCAGCTTGGATTTGAGCTTTTCCAGAAACAACAGAAACTTGATATCACTTCAGATCAGGAACAAAACAGAAGAAGTGAACTCTTCTTTGCAGAGTTCAGTTTATGGTCACATCATTTGAAAGAAGGTCAGGTTACTGGTGACCGTGCTAAAAGCTTTACTCATAAATGAGTTAAGATATCATGAGAAGTATAAAGAGTTCACTAATATTTCACCTAAAACCATTGCAGCCTAGTAGGACTAATGAAATTAACTTTAGTTAAAGTTTGCTAAATAGATAGCTAAAGATAGCTAAAACAACAACTCAGAGAACAAAGTAATTCAGCTCAACAGAAAAAGCACCAAGAAACTCCCCCATTGCTTTTAATGGTTTGGGGTTTTTTTTTTGCTTTGGAAATGGTGGCTGCACATTCATCTACATAATTTCATTATATTGTTCTAAGTATGATTTTTTTTTTTGGCTTAAGAAACAATATTTGTGAAGAATAATAATATAATTTATTAGTAAATATTTTTACTTCTTTTTCCTTATGAAATAAACCAGGAGTTTCTATTTCCACTATAATGTATGCTACCATGGCATGAGTTAAGCACATAAAAAGTTTCTTTATAATCTGTTCATTTTGATAATAAGCTGAAGGCCTGAAAATTGGCTAAAGGCTACATCAAGGATTATCAAGTATCCATCCCCAGAAGTGTAGGACATTTCCTCAAAAGCCTGCAGCCATTCCTGTGAAATGTGATTGAAGATCTAAGATAAAGTCTGACTGAGCCATTACGGCCTAACCTCTCAGCTAGTTACAGTTTTATCTAGTACAGAATGGACAACCACAGACAGATTCAAAACTTCATATATTAGAAATGTAGTAATATCAAATGTTTCCTACTATATGTTATCCTTCTTCATTTTCTTGTTAGGACCAAAGCTGCAAAGCTCTGGGCTTTGTGGATAGATCAAAAGTACTGGCAAGCACAAAAAGCATAAAATATAAATTACATTAATGTCTTCAGATGTAAAAAAAGAAAATCTTCAGGAACAATTTTTAAGCCTTTGTATGGTGGCTTTGGATGATGTTGTTCTGTATAGGTTTGAAGAAAGAATAACATATTAATCATGTAATTTCCCCATTTTTATCCCATTTCCCAGAAACACCCTTTTCTCCCTTTTCCACCTCAAAGTTTGCTCTACAGTCCTGTCCTTTCAGTGGCAGCGCTGTGTGAATGAGAAAGAACAACCTTAGTTAAGGAGGTCTACTGCTTACAACATGGTACCTTTACAGTTCTGGCAAATTTAAAAGTCAGCCATCGAAAGCTATGGTGGGTAAAAGTCTTCCACAGAGAAGACGGTCTTGAACGATGGAGGATCAGCAGATGTGGGGAAGGAATAAGACTGGACGCCTGAGGAGTGTAGCCACTTCTCCATTGTACCCTATTGCTTTACCACAATATAGGGTGGTTGGAACATCCAACCCACAGGATGATTTGAGTGAGAGAGAAAATTAACCGAGTGACTCTTTATAATGCTAAGACTGTGTTCAATAAAAGCCAAATACTAGGACATATATATCTGAAAACACAGACATAAAAAGAGAAAACACATCCTGCACATCATTATAGCTATGTTTGCTCAAGTTGTGAAATGCGGTTTTTCTTCTAACAAAACCTCTTCAAAACGTGTTTGACAAAGCTGCCCTTCCACTTCAGTGCTTTGACATGTAGTACTATTATTTTTGTTTCTACACAAGACTGCCTTAGCCATTTTAGAATAACAGCATATATCACACATATTCAGTATCATAAGAACTGTCAAATTGTAGCAAAGCAACATCTTTTTAGTTTAGCAAGAACTTTCCATTCTCAATCTGCCTCTTTGAAATTCCCCTTTATTCTTCATTGAAAGTGCTAGTGTAAATAAAAATATCCCTATTTTCTCCTACTTTTTTTTTAGATCCCCAAAGCAAAGTTGGCATAAACTATATATCATATAAATTGAGATTCATTAGAGTACATAAGCTTGTAGATTGCTGTAAAACTCTGGGTGGACAATAGTATTTCACAAGATTCATAGAGGCATTAATCTGGCAGTGATGAAGACCGCAGCTCTTACACCTAATTAATCTGGTTACTTACTGTGCTACGGTGGGCTCTTCCAGAAGACCTTTTGGTGGTTTTTTGTTTGAAGTTACATATATACTTTATATACACACACACACATATCTATATAAGTATTTGCATTTATATATACACATATATAAGTAATTGCATGATTAAAGCCAAGAGCAGGAATTTAATGTGTTTGTTGGCAACTCAGTCTTGCCATATTCTTAAGAGGCAAAAGGTTCATATTCTTTTTTCCAAAATGCAGGTTGACTTCGTATAAATGTAGGTAGTTATACTGTTACGAACTTTACTTATTCCAGAGAGGGAAAACAAGAATTAATTAGATTCCCTAGAGATAGAATTAGAAATACGTTATGCTAATTATTATAGGGGTGGAAAAATGCCTGCCAACCCTGGGGGAGATAAGTGCCTATGTTGCTGGGCAAGTATCTAAGGGTACCTATGGGACAATCACGGGGAGAACCACTGTCAGCTTGAAATAATTTATTATACCCTGTCAATAATGGCTATTATGAAACGATACCATGAAAATTAAATACATAATAATCCATGAAAGTATCACATAAAAAATGCAGTCCCATGAACCAACACAAATATATCCCTCCAACCAAGGAATTCTTTGCTGTTAGCAGTTAGTAAGTTCCATGACTTTGAAAGACACATTGACTGGAGAAGGTCTGCTTTCTCCATGTGTTGTCACGGGCTCCAGGCACAGCAACCATTGCATATGAAGTCAGGCAGCAAGTACCGGGGAAAGCCAAAGAGGATGCCTACATGTAATATATATATGCAAATATATACTGACACAAAACATGGTTCATTTCTTCTCTGTCAGCTGCTAAAAATGCTAAAAATGCTGACACAACAGAGTAACAATGGTTGAACAACAGAATTATGCAGCTTTCTCTCTTGCCTTTCCCTGCACTGTCCTCAACTGCAAGTCTTTCCTGTGCCTCTCCCTTTTAATTACAGTAACAGGCTGCTAATGTGAAAGCTCGTCATTTTTGTCCCTGGTCCAAACCTTCTCTCCCACCAGCCTTTGTGCTTATGCTTGTTTGCCCAGCCAGACTGTCCAGACACCAGAACCAGCCGCAGCTTCCAAAGGAAACTGATAAAGCTGTCATAACCTGGCCTGGCCCAGCCAAAGGTTTGGCAGTCCATGCATGGACAGACAGCATCCAACAGTTCCCACAGGCTGGGCTGCGGCACACACCACCCTTTCTCCACCAGAACCATCTCTGACCAAGGAGTATTTTACCTTCAGCAGAAGCCAGGAAAGCCCCTGGACACACTGGCAAAGACTCAGAAGAAAAGCTACTTATATCTCATGCAGTTGAAGAGAAAAGAAGTTCGAGGGAGGACTTTGACCACAAGAGGACTTTGACCACTAAGAGCCTGGCTTTTCATTGCTGCTTGACATGTTTCCTCCAACCATCAAGGGAATCCCTTGCACAGGATCCTGACTATGCCCTGGAGTTCCCAGGACTCAAGACAGCTATGACAGCCAGAGGCAGTGGCGCATTTGGGAATGAATCCATCAATCAGTGGTGGAGATGAAGCTGGCAGCTTTACAGTCTGCTTGGATGTGTGGTCTTAGATCCTGAGTTAATGCACAAATTTGGAGGATGCAATGCCTTTGGTCCCTTTTTTGGAATCCCTAGCAAATAGCACATGGGCCTTCAGCAATACACAGGAGGATGAAAACATTAACAGGAATATTGGTCACGGAGAATTGTGTGGGTGGCAGGGTTTGGATAGTCAAGTCAGCCAAGCCTGTGGGGCAGCAGTTAACTTTTCCATGTGCATTTAATCTGCCATAGCCACAGACCGGTCCTGAGAGAGCACTGTGGAAATCAAGAGTACATTTGGCTTGGCGTCAACCAGCATCTCCTCACCAAATGAACTGCTGAGGACCATGATGGCAGCCACACAAAGAAAGTAGTTCCAGACAGACTTTAAAGGGAAGCTGGGATGGATTCATGAGGAGTATCTAGTCTGCCTTTCATGAGGTTTAAGTACTTAGGCTTCAAACAGGTCCTACAGCAGTGGTGCTTGGCAGCCTGGTTCCTCTCTCATCAGACACGCTCCACAGGAAGCAATTAAAGGTTGTGGAGAAAAAACAATTAAGGCCTATCAAATGAGGTTCAGTACAGCATTTATTTTCAAGAGCAGAAAGGAAAGTCCTGTATGAATTAGTCAGGAGACAGACTAATGGATGTGGCTGTGACTATGTAAGCACGATTCTGGCGTTTGCATTGGGACTGCCAGGGTGAGGAAGAGGGGAGCTGGAAGAGTAAGGAGGAATCCTGAGCTGAAACATCAAAGGTTCATTTAAGTCCAGAGTGGGGTACAGACACCCCATCAGCGTGTGCAAGCCATCCTAGCACATAAGGTATCTCACAGTCAATGAGGCCAGCTGGGGCTGGGATTCCTGGGCTGCCTTCTCCTCCTTTTCCTAGTCTGACTGGAGTAACTCCTTGCTGTCTCCAACAGCTTCAACTATACCAGTCACCATCACCATGGAGCAAGATGGGCCTGCTGGGCCCCACAGCCCCTTCTGCATATTTGGTTCTGACGAACCTCTATAGCAACAGTGATCTCTACCTTGCACCACCTCGCAGGAGGTGACCTTCTCCACCCACCTGACTTGCTCAAGGTACAGCAGGGGACAAATGGCTTTGCAAAACAGCACAGGGTTGATGGCTGCAACAGACTTGTTTGTCCGACCACATATATGCACATCTCTGAAAAATGGGACTGAAAGCAGGAGAGACTGTCGCTATATTGATGGCTGTAAAGGCATGTGCAACCTGGCTTGCCCACTGCTGGACACCAAGATGCTGAGCACCAGAGGGTCACCTGAACAGGCAAGTCCAGAGGTTGTACTCCACAGCTGCCCTTGAGGTATAGAGAGACAGCTGTGGTGCCAGAAGCCTGGGGTGAATCTCCTTGACGGTGTGGCCTCCTGGAATTTGGCTCCACTGCAGAGGGTCCTTAATGACCTTATCCTGAACTTCTGACCTTCTTTTAGTTAAAGGAATAAGGATCACAGTAGTGGAACAATATAAACATATACATATAATCTCACATACAATCTTATTTATATCTACATCTCAATATGGAGATACGTATGAAGATAAAGGAATGGACTGCCATCAAATGACACCAGGAGATATAAAAAGAGGCAGGAGCATTTTTCTGACTTTATCCCACCATACCAATGATGGTGAGGAAACATCCAACACAGCCGTGCAACTGGAAGGTAAAACACATACTTGCCCTAACAAATCAGCTTTGAAAATCTACTATGTAGAAGAGAATCCCAGAGCAGCACATGAGAATTTTGGTCAGAAGTCATCTTTATAAAGGAAAGGTATGGCATTTTTCTCTTTTCCTGATTTGTAAATTTGGCAATTTTTTTCTAGCATATATTCATTATGCATTGTTAGGATATAAACTGTAACACCAGAATAAAACTAACTGTCAACAGCTGGCTGGATAAAAAAAAAAAAGACAAGACTACAAGGTGGTAGTAACATTGCCCTAAGAAGCTGCCCTAAAAAGAGAGTTAGAGACATTACTTGGACTACAGAAAAGGGCAGGGGTGTGGGGGGAAGGTCTTAGCATATTGTGCAGAATTCAAAACATACTATACAGATAGTTTCAGAGGTGGCTGCATCAAGTTGTGGGTTTGCAGTGACACCATCTACCAGTTTTTACCATCCTGACCCAGTCTCCCCACTGAAACACAGCTGTAGTCAACCTGCACAGGTGGTCTCAGCACTGGAAGTTATTGCTTCTGGTATCCTGGCTCAGAAAAAAGTGGTGCAGGACTCTTCAAGCAGTTTGGAAAACTTCAAACCCCTTGAATTATCCCTGCCTTTCGGCAGGTGTCAGTACATGCAGAACTCGCTTCTCTGTATGCTTGCACCCGAACAGGTACAAACTCCCCATTAGCTCCTGCTTAAAGTAGTGTTCTCCCAAAAGTGCTGCTTCCCAATAATTTTCAGCCAATGCTCCAGCCATGTGATGTTGTTGCATAAAGTGTGGAAAAAAACCCCAACCATAAGGAGACACAGAGCTGCAGATTACAAACTAATTCATCATTCCTGGAAGACAGCACACTTCTTGGTGCCAACCACAATATTTTTTCCAACTTTCCTTGGTAGGTTTGCTTACCCTTAGAAACATCAACATGCAAGTTGTGATTCCTAGGAAGAAGACTGGATTTTACGTTTGAAGAAAGAAAGGTGTCTTGCCATTATTTCTAGGCAGAAATGTCTGAATATTGAAATATACAGAGCCTGCATACTTTACACTTTTCCAGAAGTTTCTCTAAGAAAATTAACATTTTGAAAAAATAAAAAAAAAAATTCATAAAATGTACGCAATAAAAATAAGCAGTATTCAAGCAAAGGGAAACTAGAACGCTCTATGCACAAATAACTACTCCAAGTATCAAAAGCTAGCATTTATAAAACATAGGGGTAATGCATTTTTTATATTTTCCATTAAACCCTCTCTCTCTTACTGTCTTTTTGCTTTTTAATTAAATATGGGGAGCCAGAATGTGTTCCTATTTATTCTAAATCCTGCCAGACTGTATCTGAAGTTACCTTTTCCCTGGGGTTTACTCTCAGGCTGAGAGAAAGAAAGTTTTAAATGTTCTCTGCTTTGTAACAGCTGAGAGAGGGGCTGGTGTCTGGAATGCCTTCGACATTTGTCTGCACTTATTTATTTGCCTTGCGCTTGAAATCCTGATGGAGGTCTCCTTGACGTTTCTACAAACTCTGTCAGCTCTGGAAGTCTGGATTCCTGTCCAGAAGTTGCGGTGGATGAAGCACCTCCCCATTTAACCACCCCAAAGTTCCCTCCTGGCTCTAGGGCTACGTTTTGAAGCATCAGTCCCCATAGGAAAAGCATTCAGCTTACTCGTTTGCACATTGCTGTCTGCATACCACACCATGCCATGTGTACAGCAGTAGATATTGGCTTTCCAGTTCTAATGTGAAGAGACCAATAAGGAAATGTCACTTCAGAGACTGTAAACAGTTTGTCTACGTGTTTTTCTGAAAAGTGAAACCTATCCCTAACATGGTGATACAGTAGTAATTAGACTTGATAGCTACTGCTCAGTAGCACTTTCTGAATCAGCTGTAAGATATCACAGATGATATCTTTTCAGATCAGTTAAACATCATGTCAGCATTTGCTGTGGTCTCTGTTGTCATGCAAATGCAGGTTTTCCTGTTGATAATCTCATATGAGCTTTCTCATTTTACAGCGCCTTTCTCATTGCATGCCCGTATAGTTTGTAACCATAAAGTTTGCTTAAGAACACACCAAGAATCAGGATGACCCCTCCATTAATCCTTTAAAATAAGACTGCTAAACCCATAATAATCTCTTTCTTACACTTTTTCAGCAGAAGTTAAAATTACCTTTTACAGGTAATGCTGTTGTTTCTAAATGGTTGAGCTGTCTCAACATGCACTCTGCATTACTGCTTGCGATGATCGTGTTTCTAGTTCAACCTTGATGTAAACTTATCTACAGCAATACATTGGATCAGAGTCAAATACTGTTTGGAGTATCGTGAAGGGTATTTTTTTTTCCCCTTTGGCATTCAACTTTTTAACGAGGGAGGTCTGTGAGAGACTGAATCTGTTGTGCTGACAAAACAAATCCCTGTTTTCCTAAGTTTCAAGTAAATTCATTATGGCTATATGACTCATGTGGCTTTTGTGGCCTTACTGATTTATTTACTCTAGTGCCAAGAGGCAATTTATCTTGTTTACTTAGGTCTCTAGTCACATATTTCTGACTTTTAAATAACACTTGGTTCTTTTAAAATACCTACATTTTTAAAGGACTATTAAATAATGGAACCTTCTATGACATTGTATTACTTCAGCTTCATACATCACTCCGTTGAGATGTTATGACAGCATCCAATTGTGATGACACAGATCACAGGCTTGCCTAATCTTTTTACAATGTACATTAAATATTACAGCAATCTACAGGTACCATCAAAACACAGACAGTGAATGCTAACAATCCTTAAACACCCTGAAGGAGACATTTTAGTATAGACTCACAACCTTAAGGATGAGAAAACATACACACAACTTGGAAAGTCAAGATTAAAACTTTTGATCATTACACACTTCTATTGATAATCTGGAAACAGCATGAGGCATTTTAATTATCTAGGTTTTTTGCTTCTCAGAAGCAGTATGTCTGATCAGCAGTTAAAACTACGTAAATATTGCTTCACTTGGGAATAGAGCATGGCTAAGTGCAGTCAGACAAATAATCCTACAGATTAGGAAAATCCTAGAGCATTTTCATTCTTACGTAAAATTTCTCATTAACTCTCACTTATCTCAAAAACTCTCTTACCTTATTTTTTTTTTCCAAATGTAGTTGCTTGGTTTGCATCCCAGGTTTATCTGTCACAAATTACATGTGATCACGTCATTATTTTACACGGTTGAAGTGTCTCAGAAATTCAGATCTGTTCGGGCTTCTTCCTAGTGAGCTAATACATATAAGGTTGCGAAAAGATAGGGAACCCATTCCTGTATTGTGTAAACTGTAGGTGATTTTAATCTGCCATTATAGTAGCTCTCTTCCACTACAAAAACATTAACAAAGTGTGTATGTGAACGATAATATTGTTCTAACATACCCTAAAAACTGATGAGCATGAAAAAACCCCAGATTTTTACAGTCTATCAAGGCCCTTCAAATAGGCTTTGTTGTTGCTCCCCCCCACCCCGAGAACCGTTATCTTCATTAGAATCTTATCCCAACACAGCACACAGGGTGTATTTTCTCAGAGTCTTCCCACAGCATCAGGGATCACTTTATTTGAAAACAATGAGGTTCCTTTAAAAAAAGCCCCAAGAACACCAACATATTTAAAATGCACAATAGTTTTCAAAAAACAAACCAGTAGAGATTCCTAGAGAACTCATTCAGTTATTTTCAGTGAAACATGCTCAAAATATTCCAATTTGAATTTTTGTGCAGAAGCTTCAAGAAGCATTTTGTTTTTACCGGATAAAATGGTTACAGAACATAATCATATAAGAAACAAGGCTTTCAACAATTTAAATGCCACACATGGTAGAGCCCCAAGTAGCTTTTACAACTGCTCTGTTGAAGAGATTTTCTGAGTTGCTTTTTAGGCAGAGAAGCTTGTGTGTAGGATGAAGCTGCAAAGGAAACGGAATAGATGAAAATTCTTAAGGGTCTATTCCAAGACTCCTGTTTTGGGAAAGTCCTTATCATAAGATTAATTTATATAAACAAGGTATTAATAGGCATTTAGAAAATATGAATGATCATTATTCTTTTTGTCACGCTTTCCAATCAATATGGGAATAAGGACAATTAGCTAAAGCACTTTTGTAATGATTTAATACAGAAGACTCGCCTTCTGGAAGCCTTCATCAGATAAACAACTTAGCTAGGCCTTTACTATCGCACAAACTACTAGGAATTAGGATAAATGGATGGAAACTGGAGCTTGTGGCAAGAGGCTCACTGTGAGTTACCTACTCTGCGCACTCAGGCTGCTGGGGGTAGGAAAAACATTCCCAGTTTTTGGCTAGCTCAAATAGCTCCCATCGCAGTTCTGGTGGACTGCAAATACGGCAAATCTGCTTCTTGGCAGCCCTTGAGCAATCCTGACATAGGCATAAAAAGTGATGGGGTAGAACAAGAGAAGTTATCAAATCAGTTAAGTTTCAGAAAAAAATATACTGTTACTAAATTGTGGGATGTTGGCACAAGATGACATCTTTCCCCCTTTCATTTTCTTCTATACTTCCTTCCTAATCTATTTCTCCTCCTTCCTATTCTTTATTGCAAGGCATAAGCTTTGCTGAAGTAAATAGTAGAGATAGAGTGTGTGTGTGTCCATCCAAGACCTCAAATATACCGATTTTGGTTGCTGTCATTCATATGAGCCTTAAAATCGGTTCAATCCATTCCAGAATTCACTGTAGGAGACTAAACTTGCAGGGTTTTTTTTCATCCTAAACTACATATAAACGAGACTCTCAGAACATTTCTTAACGACAAAAGGTAAATTGTATATTCATACGTTCAGAAACCCTTACTCCATCACGCAACAATATTATGAATGCAGCCCATGCAATCCACCAAAAGTGTTGTAGTTCCAGCAAGTGTTTTGGTCTGATGAATAAATAAATGTACAGTTTTCCTAACCTATGCACTGACACTCACTGAATGTTGAAGCATCTCAAGAAGACTGCATATATTACAGATGTCAGACTTTCATTATGACAAAATGTTGCCTACCATTCTGAAATAACTGAACAAAATTATATATTTGAAACCCTGTTCTCTATTTTGTTGATGAGAACTGCTATGTTCTTTTCACCAGCTGACAATGCAAAAATATGTCTCAGTCTCTCATTATGTCCCCCCCTTAAAAGGGGGAAAAAACCAGGCTAATTATGTACCAAAGCTTACTTGCTGCCTTTTAGCTGAAGCTTTATAGAACGTTTACTAACAGGCATTTTTGGTTGCATTTTAAAACATACGGCCACTTATTGAGATTTTTTTTTTTAAAGTGACTTCTGCTTCCTCTAATTTTAAAAGCAACAACAAAACCCCAAAGTGTCACATTAGGAAAGCTGAGAGCTTGCCTGCAATTAACAACACATTTCTTGTCTTCAGAGGGTGTCCAAAGGGTGACGGTCTCTAGCGACTGACAGCTTGTAATGAAAATAGGAGCTCGGGGTGTTTAACTAGGGACCTCTCAGGCAGCGGCACTCGCTTCCTTTGCAAAAGAGACTCTTTTTGTGAAGCAGAACTGCTTGGTGAGAATGGGACCGTGCTTAGCTCCACAAATTGAAAAATAATCATCATAATGAAGTCTCTGAGCCAGCTCCATTCCTTGGCACGTTCAGTCACCTCTGGGACTACACAACCACGCTTACTTCTGCAAGTGTGAGAATTTTCTTTTCCCTTTCTTCCTTTCCATAAGCGAAGCCAAAATGAAATGCAAGTCCTTTTGCCGCATGAAGGATTTGATCTTTGCCAATTTGAGTGATTTGATCAATTACAAGTTCAGTGCAAAACACATCTGTCACACGGAAGGACAAAAGACAGCCATTTACAAACCTGTCTGAAGGAAAGAGAATGGCTTAAGCCAAGAACATCCTGCAATGATGCTCAGTAATTTATCAAAGGTTAAAACCAGAAAACACACAATCTGACCACATATCAGCTTATTTGACTTAAGAATTTTAACCTAAGCACCTCAGTTAGTCAGGTATGGTGTAATAAACAGGTAGGACGAGAAAAATAGTCCATACCACACAAAAAAAGGAACAGAAAGTGTGGAATCTTGCTTCTAGGTGTTAGTACAGCTTGGTATGACATGCCAGTGGAGCAGCTGGGCAGCTGACAAGTGGAACTGGCATCTAGTATTACACGTCCTCAAAGTGGTACAGGCGCAGTTAGCACGACCAGCAGTGTGATCACAGTTTAAAGTTTAAGAAAAAAAGAAAAATATCCAAAAGGAAAAAAAAAAAAAAAGTGTGGACAAATCTGGCAGCAGCCAGTTGCACTGTTATTTAATTTTACTTTTGTTTGAGGGCAAATTTACAAGTCCAAAAAAGATCTTGTTCACAACTCATTTAGCACTGTATCTCTTATCTGTTAATATCTGTTAGCATCTTACCTGATAACCTGGTACTCCTTTTTACAACCCTAAAACCAGGAGGCTTCTATGAAGGGAAATGCCTAAGGTCACACAATTAGCAGAACCACTTCACATTCTCAGTCCAAACCAGCTATCAAGCTTTTTATGCTTATTATGCTTTTAATAGATAATTGAAAGAGTAGGGACTGGTAGCAAGACAGCTTCCACAGACAAAATTATCTTCTGAACACTGGGAGCAGTCCCGTTCACTCTAAACAGAGCAAGAGCAACCAGCTAGAGCCCTCGTATTGCAATGGAAGCAATTCCCAGATGATTTAAGACTAGTTTTCTCAAAAGCATCAACACCATATGCTGCAGCCAGTCCCATTAACACACCTCGTTTACAGCGATTGCATTCTAGGATTCAGAAAGACTTCAGGTACATCCTTCACTCCTTAAACAACCAGTAGGGTCATTCAGTAGCTAAGTATATTGAGCAGCTAAGTATATATATAAAAAAAAAAGCAATTAAAAAAAAAGTCAATTAAATCCACGAAGCACTGTGGAGAGAGTTACTGCCTAATTCCTAGTATTAGGCAGCTGCATGCAGAGCAAGACTTTTCTCAGCTGGTTACGGACTCAACAATAAAGGTCAACCATTGCAGCTACTTGACACTGGCTGAGATCAGATTCTTTCCAGCATTTAGGGTGACTTTGACACATTTCAGCGCTAAACCATTCTTTGTGGCAGGTCCTGCCCAACATTTTAAGCACCACCCCACCCTCCCTTCCACTGGGCATTTTACCGAATGAACACTGTTCTAGAAATTTATTTAAAAACATTTATTTTAGGCAAAATTAAACAGACATTTGAGATTACATAGAAATACAGTTTCCAGCTGGATCACATAACCTTGTCATTAAAAATGCACTGTTGTGTTGATTTAAGTATTTTTGTATGGATTGACCAGGTTTGTAATATTTTACCATGCCTTCTGCAGTCAACTATCATAAAAATCAGTAAAGAAAAAAGGTTCTTAAAATGTGCAAATATTATCTTAGTGTTACCATTGATAATAAATGACCACTAAATAGATGCTTATTATGTAAAGCTTTTTAAAGTACAATAAAAATACAAATTCTATTTGTTAAAAAAGGCCATTGCTATGGCTACTAAACATCCTCATTATACAAATTCCAAAATACTATATGACAAACAAAATTATAAAGACTTTTCTTTATGAAACATATACTATTCTATTTGTTAGTGATTTTATATATTTTAATATATATATTTATATATAATACTCTATATGAATGTTGAACAAAGAGAGAGGAAGACTAACGTAATATAAGACATTAAGGCCCCCATTCAGCAAGGTACCTGAGCATGTGTCAAACTCAGCAAAGGAATAATCCCATTCATTTCAGTGGACTTCAAAGGTATATGCAGAAGTACTTTGTTGAACGAGGCATAAAGATATACACGTGATGACGAATTTGCAAAATGCATTTTTGGTGTAAATTGTAACCGTGAAGTATCACAAAAAAAAATTAGAAATATCATGAAAAGGAAAGAGAATATAAAAAAAAAAAAAGAAATTTTTGTTTTTTCAACCTATATGTTTTGGGGGAAAATATGAGAGTTTTTAAAGTTTTTGAATTGAACTAACATGGAGTTTGGACATGAAAAGGCTCATGATAATAATTTTCTGAGATATGTGTAAGACGGTATTTTATTGCTTATGCTAAAGATTAATGAAGAATATGCATAGACAGGTCAGCATTCAACTCACTTGCAGCTGAAAATTTTGGTGTGCAGGTATTTCTGTAACATGAACAACCAGTAGGTATGAAGGACTTACTGACTCATACTGAATTCTTGCGGCAAGCTTCTAAAATTATAGTAACACATACAACGTTAGAGCAGACAGTGAAAGAAATACTCAATAGGGCCTGACTGTAAGCACTCAGGTGTTGAAAGTAGCCTACAGAACTGAGCCCAGTAAACACAGGGTGTCTGCTTATACACCAAATCACGTAAATTCCTAAGTAAATGCAACATCATAATCATCAGCTTAAGTTATGGTTATCATGTAATGAATTCCAAATTACATATTTTACAGTTCAGCTATAAAATATCAAAACAAAGGGCAGTTACTTTGTCCATTCTGCAATTTAGCAGTTCTTCTACGCTCATTAAACACTGATTAGCATACTAACAATCTGTTAGTTTCTAAAACATGAATTAAGGACCTAAAAATCTTCTGGATTTTATAAACTAGTAATAACATATATACAGCATAGTAACCATACACAGTAATAGAAATCAATTACACGGTATCCAGATTTACCTTTTAAGCATATATTAATGGTTAGTATTTTCTGCTTTTTCACTGCAATTTGAACTTTTGTACTAGATATTAATCATTTTACTGCTTGAATATTAAATAATGGCTTAAAAACTTAATTTCAAAATGCTGCCAAGTGAAGTATTATGTAAAAACCATGCTTGCACATCTGCAAACAGAGAGAGGTATGTGTGAGCTTTCTGAAGAACTTCTCAGGCTAACAGCCATAAAGCATAGTAAACTTGGGCCAAAGCGTGAGAGGAAGAAACACAACAGCGTAATTTAATTCATATTTCATAAACAAAAACAACTTTTTACATTTGTACAGTGAAAAACTGGAACTAAGTTGGATTTTTACAGAAGCAAACCTCACAGGAGTTTACATGTTGAAAAAAGCAATTTTTGGCACGTGGATAATATCTGTGAACACATGTTCAGAATTAAAAAAAAAATATCACGTAGGAATTTCACATTTAGTTTCCTGGCATCAGCACCTGCTGTCTAGTGGGTCAAGACAAAATACTGTGCCTTCAAGAGTTAATCCCATTTTGAACCCCTCCTGCAATGAAATAAGACAGAGTTAATAAAAAGGAAAGCGATTTCTGGAAGATTAAGCTTTCTAAAAACATCTAAATCTGAGTTTATCTTTAGGCATAAGGATGCTTCAGAGTGAATTCACAGACATTTACATTATTTGGTCAGCTGATTTTTAATAAGTCTTGGTGGTTAACTTGTAAAAGGATGCATTTCTGGTATGACGAAAGAAATACTGTATGTATATAAAATGAAGAAAATATTGTGGAATAAAAGATTGAATACATGTAGAAAAAGAAACAAACTTGATATGCATCATGTTGCTCCTCAGTAAAATTCAACATGATTTACAAGGGTATAGATAAAGAAGATTAGGGCTATATGAGCCAAGAATTTACGATATTTACACTTTAATGAGTCAGATCAGTCATGGACAATTATTACCAACACCAGAAATTCTTAAAACGTTCAGAACAAAATTCCTCTTTTTACTCACATTAGTTTGATTAGTAGGAACACAAAAATGGCTATAAGCCTCCTCTTATGGCTGAATAAAAAGAAATTCATTCTACCTGTGCTCGGTTTAAAGAAGGTACTTAGCTCGCACCGGTTCTAAAATAACAGCAACACTTTTAATACAGGGAAGACACTCTTGTTTTAATTTCTCTTTTTGCTTTAGAAGAAGCTGGAAAATTGTGGCTTGACCTTCAAGAGAAAAGTCACCTCTGAGTCGAGGAAATGTCAGTCCTTTAGGTGACAGTACTGCAAAGCTATACGCAATCGGAAACAAGGGCTCTGAACAGAAATGCCTTGAGAACCTCAGCTCCAGCGGCAGCTGTCATGGTGTTCAGTTCAGTGTTGTCTTAATGTACAGTTCACTTAGAGGATGCTGATTGTATACCACAAAATCAATAATATCTGCTTTCATGAAGCAAACAACTTGTAAACAAAATAAATCTTTCTGTAAAGCAATCTGTGTTGGGATTAGGCAGATACCCAAGCCTTGTCTCATAACGCACAGCAGTACCTCAAGAGCATACCTTTTGGTATTAAAAGATAAATCCCAAGTCAAACCAGCTTAATTTCAAACAAATTTAAACCCCAGGCTAGAAATTTAAAAGTGTATGAATATTAAATAACTCCACCAGCTACTGCCATCAGAAGGGTAATACTGAGAAACAGAACAAAATTCCTGGTAATGGCTACTAAATGATCTGAGATTTTCCAAGTAAAATTTGAATTTTCTAAAGGCAGATTCATACTATGAGATGATGAATCAGTAGCAGTACTGTGGTGTAAACCTCCTCCAACTGTGCTACCCTGGTTGCCCTACCTGGGCAACAGGGCACTGCCAAAACTCACTGGTGTATTTGACTTGCTTTTTTTCCTTTTTTTCCCTCTGTATTTTTCAGAGAGCTAACAGGAAGAGCATTCAATGCAAAAGGTATTTCCAGCAAACAACAAAGGTATTTCCAAGTCAAACACACCCTGTTGTAAACAGACTTTGTTCATTTACCCAAAGGATACTATTAATTGATGGAACTGCAGACAAAGGAGGACTGCTTACACAGAAGGAGAATTCAGAGAATTAGCCCTACAGTCCAGCCTGTTAAACTGTAAACCCAGCAGTTGTGGTGTGTCTGAAATGCTGATCTTTCAAAGTATTTAAAGGGTGCTTCCAGATTTGAGGTTGCAAAAGGGATAGTTTGTGCTTCAACCTGAGGATGCTTGATACAGCTGCAATAGTAAAAAAGCTACTGGTTTAACAAGGACAACCAACTTCATCCTGAGCAATCCAGAGAGCCCTTTCAGAGCTCTACCAGCCCCAAGGCCAAACACGCATCCCATGCATGTCCCGAAAGCACTTATCTTTCTTCTATACATTTAGGCACTGTGTGTTGGTGTCTTACATAGCTGCACTTTCACTGCCCTTTTTCTGGCTAGCTAAGAGCAAATCAGGTTATGTATTTTAGAAGCACGCACAGCTCACTGCTTCTATGTTGTTCATGAGGGTTTTTTAAATTTTTGTTTTATTCCATACAAACTGATATTTTGTCACTTATCACTTACCTTGTATTTGCTATGATTTTACTTCAAACTATTTCTACTTTCCTGAAGAACAGTGGTCTTCCTGACCTTTCCTTCTACAATTTCACTCCAGACCACTTTCCCTCCACCATTTAGTCCTCCTCAGCTTTTAAGCTGCCTGTGATACTTTGCATTTAAAACAATCACATTTGCACGTATTTGCAATGTGATCAATGCTAATCCAGTAGGAGATTGCTGCACTAGATGTATCATAATATTAAAAAGCCTTTTACCCTTTATTACCATAGTGAACTGTCTTCTGTTCTAAAAGAAAAGAATGATGCAGTTGCCAGGTGTTATTACGAGCTACAGAACCCAGCTTCTATTACAGGCAGAATTGGTAAGGAAGTAAAACCCGCTGCTACAGTGTCAGGAACTGCAGTGTTAACACCTGCATGCTTAAAAATGAATCACGAACACAGCTGTCTATAACAGAAACAAGGCATTTCTATGACAGATACTACAGTTACCAGTAGGCTCAAACTTTCATGGCAACCACAGGGTCAAAAAAAACCCCCCAAACCCACAAAGAGGCCATTAAGACAATTTAGATAACCACCTGAGCATTTTGCAGACTTGAAAAGAATGTCAAATCCAGATTTATTCTTCGTCAATATTTAAGTGGAGGACAAGAAGTATGTACAAGTATAAACCAAAGAAAGCTGTATTGTCTCGACCAATATTCCCATCAAATTAAATGCAGCCCTCAAAAGTGTGTGTGCGTGAAATCAGAACATCCTAACCCAGCAGATTCTTTGGCAAAGTGATTGCAATCAAATTCCTAAAGATCAGGAAAACACAGACTTCAGATCTCCCACAGACATCTCTGTTCCTAGTACCACAAGTTTTGCAAATTAATTCCCAATTCTTAAACAATTTTTTGAATCTCCAAAACTATACTTTGGCAACTACATGATACTAAAAAAAAAAAAATAATTCCAATGAACTGTAGCCAACCAAGCTGTGCGAAGACAAGTTTTCAAGAAAAGATTCTCCTTCATGTCCTGACCCAGTTGAACTGTGATTGATGCAGACAACAGAGTGAGCATCCTACGCTGTAGTTCTCACAGCAATGCAAACCAGTTACAGCTTTATGTCCACTTTCAGGAATACAGTTCAAATACATGTCTGAACTGCATACGTCTCTCAAGTCTTATGGCTCCTTCTTGAAGCTGCTGTACGATTATTATAGCATCCATCATACGGCATATGCCTACTCTCATCTCTCCACTCCAAAACCCAGCATTCGCAGCTGCAATAATAATGATGTCAGTTGGAATGACTAAGCAGGTTATAAATTATGATTTGTTTCTATCTTTTTCTAATAAACTGGATTAATGTGTTATATTTCTTCTTCAAAAATGACATATAGTCAGCACTTGGTACACATTACATACTATACGCATTAAAAAAATGCATCACTAATTTCAATATACAGCATTTAAAATACTTTGCCTTATGAAATTCAGATATTTCAGCTTCTAGTAACGTGTTCTTAGCGTAACACACTGCCTGTTCATTAAAAAACATGTGTGCCACGGCTTCATGTACTTTAAAGGTTCAGGAAACAATAACTCCTCATTTGATCAGAAAATCTCTCAAATCTGCTGATTTTCAGGGAATGCAGAAGAAGGGCGTCCTCCAATACTGCACAGGAGTGGGAATGAGAAGGGATGTAACATGTGCCTCTACACTGTGCCTTGCTTCTGTGTTCATATCCTATGGTGATGGTGTCAAGTAACTTTCTTACTTCTAAGGTGATTTAACTCAAAGACTGAACATCTTAGTTTACCCAGGAAAATGATGGCATTGTACTAACATATATGACTGGTCTCAAAGAAAGAAGCAAAACTTATTTTCACTAGAAAAAAGTAGCCTGAAAACAACCCCTCTTCCATAACTCCCACTTTTTTGTGTCTATAATAAGATGTGAGCTATTCCAGTTAAACCCAGTAAACACTAAAAGACAAAGAACTTCCATTTTATCAGAAGATAAATTTGCTAAAGTCAACCTTATAGCTCTGAAGTTAACTCACTTATCACTTCACGGTGACTTCACTCAACGAGCTTAAGTCACCGCAAACCCAATGAACCAATGATAAATTTACACGTCTCTGATGATCATTTAGAGGGCTGAGTGTAACAGTTCAGATGGAAAGACGTCAAGCCTACTGACTGCTTCAGGCCATGCAAGGAGAATGGCTTGCAGCTCCTGGAAGCTTTATGATATGAACTACCTTGAGATTTTAATAAATCATAGCAGCTGTTGCTGGTATGATTCATAATCCAGGGAAACTTCCCCTCACTGCAAGACTTCTGGGAAAAGAGACAGATTAATTTTATTAATGTCTGGATACAGTCAAAATAGAGAGGATGAAAATATGTTTCAGCATAAGGGTGGGGGGGAAACAGGAGATTGGACAGCCATCAGAGAGAGGCCTGTAAAAGTCACATCTCGGCACATGTTTGAGTTTTGAGCTCTCCAAAAAGATCAACAGAGATTGGACTGAGAAATGGAATAGAAAGAGCTTAAGTGTGAAATCTGGATCCTCACTAAAGTTTAAACATAAAAATGTTCCCCCAGAGGTCAGGGAACTTTATCTGATCTCATTAAGTTCAGAATATTGGATGCAATGGAAAAGCACCCACTACTTGAGATTTTATTCTCCAATGCCTCTTCTGCTGTGCTGGGCTTTCCTCTCCCACTTTGCTTATGCCTCACCTTCTCATGCATGTGTGTGCCGAGCCAGCTTTTCTGCGGACTGGGGGATGTTCGCTGAGGCATCTGACATAGCTCTACAGAATAAGTAGGCTAAGAGAGTCTGGACGGAGCTGCTCCAACCAGGCGGTCACTGCCTGCTGCTTGCCACTCTGAGTGTAGGATAAACTCACAAATACCCTCACAGAATAAGTTTAATATTGTGAACTGTTGGATGTGTTTGTAAATAAACTTACCTTTGTATATTTAACTGAATACACATTTACTGAAATTCAGGCTGTACTATCATGCTGTGAAGATAACAGATCCCTTCACACTTTCTATTCCAGAGAATGAAAGAAGCCTGCATTTTTCTTTCCTGTTTCTTAATGTTAGATTTCACAGACGACATTACATGTTCTATGGTTTTACCTTTTGTAGGTCTGTCTCACCTTCCTTCTCATAGGCTGTGTATCTAACAACCGCTGACTTCCAGCACACCTATCTTTTCCTCATTGCAAGATTTTAAATAATTATTTCCGATTAAAAACACATTCACAAATGTGGTTGTACTAACACAAAAATCTATGTATCAATGGTTTTGATTAATTCATTTCACTAATGACAATCCGATGATGAAAATTGGAGATTTCACTAGTACACATGGAAAACAAACAGTAATGAAAATGAAGGCTTAGTATTAGCAGCTGATAAGACAGACTGAAGAAAACTAAAATCAGCTGTCCCTCCTTCAAAATTATAGGCCCCTAAAAATTAAAATGGCCCTGACATACAGAGTTGTATAGAAAAAATACAAATCTTACAAGTTTTTATACTTTTATATATATATATATATGTACACACGTATGCATAAAAATAAAAACACCAGACATGAACACATGCACACTTCAATTGCAAATGCTTTAAATACCATTATGAAAATATGATATACCAACCATCGCTGACGCTAGGCACCCAGGAAAGCACGGAAAAATAAGAGAGATATTAGGAAAAACATGTTTCAATCTGTACTTAAATAACTGCATACAGCTTTTGCTTTGGCCAAAGTCAGATTTTTTTTTTTCATAACCTGTCAGCTTTACAGCTGTTCTCAACTGGATTACACACAAATAAGTTCTGTGCCTACGTGAAGTCCCAGAAGTTAATTTTCAGTGAAAGTGTCAGGGTGTGCTAAGACTGGTATGCTAGAGACTCTAATTGTGAACTAGTTTATAAAGCAGTTAAAAAGTTGGAAAAAATAAAGTATGTATGTGAGGGGGGAATATGTGACCAATGCAATATTCTTTGCAACAGGACATAGCAACGACCTAAGGTTTGGGGGTTCTGTTATTAGTTGGTTGTCTGTTTTTTTAGGTTAAGAGTACAAACAATTATATGAGTTTTTCATTTTATGACTTCAAACATCTTTGATAAAAGATTTGTGTTGTTCCATTCACTGATGTTTTGTGAGTTGGTAACACTTTGCAGCCTTGTATGCTACCAATATAAAATTTTGCCAAAATATTACCTGTAATAAGAACTCTTAGTGTGTGACATTTAGCTACAGTCACAGGATTCTTCCTCATATCCACAGATACTACAGTATCCTTTTTCCTAAAGTGGGCTATACACAATGGAAACATTGAAGTGTATCAATGTGAAGTGCTAAAAGATTTGGGGGTTTTGTGCTGAAGGGCTTGGTAATAACATTATAGCATTCACAAAGCAGAAGCATCTTTACTGGAATTGCAAAAAAGCCACTTTTGGCATTTAGCTGCTATCTGAAATTGTACGGGTCAGAGTACAGGTGAGCAAGGATCTAAATTTCTTACTTCACAGTGAATGGAGTTTGCCAGCTGCACCATCCTAAACTGACATGGAAAACGAAGTTTCACAATGAACAGGAATTCAAAAATTTTACTTAGGTAAATTAAACATTATTGAAATCTTATTTCAATAATTTTGAAATGTTTCTGCTGCTCTCTGGGCTGAAGAGAGGATCTGAAGGAGCCCGAGAGCTAGCTCTCTTGGACTTTGTGGGCTCCTGAGATACGAGAGGGTGGAAGCCCTGGGAATGCTTCCTGCTGAGGAGCCAGGACCCTAGAAATTCAAGTTCCCAGTATTTGCAGCCTTCTGTTTCGCTGGCTGCTGGAAAGAAAAAGATAAGCAAGCTGGCAAGAAACTAGCAGTTTGGAAAGTCTGACTGAAGAGAGTGATTTATTCCAAAACTTTAAGGCTTTCTCCTAGAATTGCTTCAAAATTGGGTCAATAACTGAAGAGATACTGAGAGTGTTTCAGAATCAACACACGTTTTCTGATAAAAACACATCAGTTCAGAATTCTTGAATCAGTTCTCAGTAGTTTAATTGTCCCAGAGTGCCATAGTCAAATACAGCTATTTTTGAAGGCAGCAGAAAATTGCCATAGCCTCGTAAGCACATACTTTGCTTATGCCAATGCTATGGAAAACTGGACTAATGCCACTGAGGGCAAGATCAGGGTATAGCAGGGTGGTGGTGATTGATTGCGGGAACTGAAAAGAAACAGCATCAGTGTTATCCCAAGGGCTCTCGCCTTAGCTCTCTTTTTTAGCTTGCTCAGTCCCTTCCCAGGTATGAGTAGCAGCATCCATTTTGGTTACATTGCTGGCAAACCCTAAATCAGTGCAGGTGTCTGTATTAATACCACGGGATAACATCTGTAAGGATCTTCACGCAGAGAAATTCAATCTCCAACTCAAAAGACTATGAGATATACTTACAAAAGGAATAGTCAGAAATAGGTGGGGGTTTTTTCTATGTATTCGCATGTGCAGTCTAGAATACATTTTCAGAATACTTTATTTAAAAAATATTAATGCAGCCATAGTAAACTGCATAACTGATAACCCAATAGTTACCTGCATCTCATCTAGTTTGGACTGAATGTCTGGAGGGAAATCTCCTGCTCCGCAACTAAAAGGGTCAAAAGGTTCTGCTCCAAAAAGGTCTCTCTCTGGAACAACAGAAAAGTGAGTCACTGAGAGAAAATGTACAGACTATGACAACAGCTCTTTGAAAAACTCAGCTTACACCTCCTTACAAACTGAACAACAGCACCTCCAGATATGCAACTGATTAACCACAATTGTTAACGTCCAAATTTGAAAGCCATGTCTTGATTAGTTTTCCAAAGTTTAAAACTCAAATATTTTTTCCAAGAACACGACCGACTTCTGTTTAAGCCTCTACTTAGCTTTCATTAATGCTTGTGTCCTCTAGAGGAATTTTAGGGATCTGATGAGAAGCTCCAATTTGAACAGGGCATCTCCTACTTAAGTGCACTCTGGAATCGGTGTGTATAGACGTTTCACAAATGAGGAGGGAACAGCTGGACATCAGTTGTCAAATTTAATCTTAACATTATGTCAGAAACATATTCTTGCAAAAAACCTAGCCTTCATGTCCCCTGTCTGCCACTTCTTACCATCTGGTTAAGGACATCTTTAAACAACTACCTTTACTTATGGAAGGTAAGGCCTACACTTATAGAGTTTGTTTCTTTTTTGTCTGGATAAGAAGAAACACCTCCAATACTTTTTTTTTTCCTTACTGGAACAGTGTAATGCCAGTTCTTCACATCTTACAGCCCAAATATTCTGTGTTGGGTTTTTTTTGCCTTTTTTTTTTTTTTTTCTTCTCAGTAATGGGATTCTTTTCCTCTCTACATGTAATGGTGCCATCCATACAGACCTTTTCTATTGCACATTGGGTTGAACTAAACCTGCAAGAAAATAATTTTGCTAACCCAATCCAACCACATTGATTGCAAAATGTACAGAACAAAGTCAATCCAGTCTTGTCACTGGTGGAGAGAAAATTAAAACTATATTCTATCTCCTAGCTTCCATAGTTGTCCAGCAAGCAACCTGGTAAGCATACTACCTACCTTAAAACAATGTTAGCTTAAGAGCATGATAGTAAAAGGGGCTGTTATTATCTTTGAAATTAGTAGATAGTTTTCTATGTAAGCACAAAATTTTATCCTTAACATCCAAGATCTGGAAGCTTACAACTGACTACTTGACACAAAATCCATGTTGCAGTGTTACCAGTCATCTTATCAATGATGAAAATCGTGCATATAGCTAAATATATGTCTTTACTTTGACCTCCTTGGAATCAGGGTTTTGGAGTTTTAGTACTTGTCTAGGCTCTTCAACATTTTGTTGTGCATGTCAGTCTCCATGGGTTTTGACCTAATCGTTTAGGTGTTATGAAGCTGCACAATAGGCATTTTAAATAATTAGCAGCTACCAGCATTCATTCCCATAATAAAGCACAGAAACAAGCAGGAACTCAATTAATTACAAACTTTAAAAAGTGTGGCTAAAAAGCGACAAACCGTCACATGGGGCGAGGATATGGCCCAGATTGGACAGCCTTATTCCAAAAGCTCACTTGAGCCAAAAAAAAAACCAAACCAAAAAACCCTAGTCTTTCCTGGCAGAGACAGACCACCTGCATGCAAAAGAGACTTTAGCTAGGATAATCTAATGTAAAAATTTGGGTCCGCTCCAGTATAACTGGTGTCCTTACATGCTCTGATGCTCCTACCAAGTAACCTTCAGATTTGTAGCAGCTTTGACATTCAATCTAACCTCTACTAGGCAGAAAGTGATTATGCTTTATGCTCCTCGTAAGTCTATTTGTTCATTATGTAGGTCCGTTTTCTTTCTTCCCCCCCCCTCCGTAGGTTCTCTTTTTATCCTTAAAAGGAGCTGACAGTTTTCTGTGTGGTCAGACAGCTAAAAGCAGCCAGTTTCAACACCAAACCTTAGCAAACATTCAAGGAATGTATTTAGGAAAAAAATAGTAAAGAACACAACTCTTGCATTTCTTAGCACTGAAATACGACATCACTTTTCAGAAAGCAAGTATTTTGTACACTATTACAGCTATTATCTCATTCATGCCTTATTATTGGGCTTTTATTAACAACAGCACTTCTGAGCTCATTAGCAGGAGAATGGCAGAAGCTTTAGCTCCTTTAATGTCACCTGCCTTCAGGTGAAGGATTACTTAATTTATATTGTTATTCAAGGCAGTCTTTAAACTTAACCTGAGTGTAACTTATTCTAAGTGATGGAACCTAATAAACCCTGGACAGAATCAAATTCAAGAGATGTATTTCCTACCTGAGTTTCTATGAAAAATTATTATTTTGGGAACTATCTCTATAACTTGCTAACTATCTCAGTAAACTGGCTGAAAAAAGTCCATAGCACAACTGGGGTTTTTTTTTGCATTTAAAGTCTGTGTGTTATTTGCGAGATTGCACTGCTAAGAGTCAGGGAGGGATAAAGTTCCAATAAAAATTATCATAGCATCAGCAGTATTTCTCTTTTGAACCGAAGCTGAAGAACACATGGAAACTGGACAAATACTAAAATTTAATCACTGCAGAGCTGCACTATTGCATGGGATCTCCATAAGCTTATCTGCTAGTGTTCACTCCACTGTTAACAGAGAGGCTCCTTTTCAGCAGAGATGAGAAAAATGCATAATTTTTCATTTCAGGCCGAAGTATTTGTATGAAGATTAACAATAACAAGGATATCTTGCCTGGCACACTTCACAAAATAATTGTACCATAGGCAGGCATTTCTTTCTCCAATACACAGCAACTAGGAAGCCTTTGAAAACAATCCTTTCAAACAGCACATATAATTTCCTTTCCCTTTCCCATTCATTTCTGGATGGAAATAAATTCACAGCTTGGGAAATCAACCAACAGATTCAAACCCATGAAATCCTGATGTTTTATATCCGCAATTCAAACCACAAAAAACATGAACAGGTAATAAATTCTTGTTTCTGTGACCTACCTGACATTCAGGACAAGAAACAGAGAGTAGCAACCTGCACTCTGTAATAAACTCAAACCTAGCAATTACCAAACAAAACCACAAATATTTGGCTTTTCTGCTGCATTCTGCCTCCCAATCTTCTTTACCTTAGCTATCATCCAGGCACAGAGTTATGCTGATATATTTTTCCCCAGATGTCCTGGAGCAGCTGTGATGACAAATAAAAATTAATCACACTGAAGACAAGCACCCAAGAAAATATTTGGAATAAGCTGAGGTAGTGAAGTCCAGGAAGCCTTTCCCTTAGCTGCAAGCTACTCCATATTTTTTTCTTTTGGAATTGTTACAGCAGTAAAATTGGTTCCACTATTATTCTGACAACAGACTCTTAAATATCTCTGGAAAGACAGCATCTTGGAGGAGATTTCTACATCTGCCAGTTGTGACCTTGGACTGTTCCAAGATGCATTTAGGTGAAACAAATATTGAACAATTCAAACCGAGAATGTTCCTCTCCAGTTCTTTTCCATTCCTCCAGTTCTGTTGTCTTTTCTATGACAATAATGTTATTGCAACGAGAAACACATAAATTAATTCCTCCTTTAATTAAAATTAATTAATTATTTCCATTCTTTAAGATAATTTACAAGAACATTTGCAATCCTTACTCCAGGAAAAAGCATCAGCATCGTCTTTAACATCGCATTTTTGGTTGCGATTTTTGCGCTGGTCAATTCTTCAATGAAGCTATTACTATACTGGGCTGCAATGCTTATGTTTAGCCTGCAAGCTGGTTACTGCAAACTTAGTGTTAAAAGATGTATTTGTCAGCAACCTTTTGAGTAGAAACACAATTTTGGAAAGGCCTTTTGTTTCTGGAAGAATCACTGTTTTGCTATTATTATGTAAAGAGACATGACATAGTTGTCCAATCTGCAACTCCCTGTCCAAAAATCATACAATTTTCTCCTTTAAAATAGGTAAACCCAATCTATTTTCTATCACTGATATACCCACTAGTGAGCAGATATTTACTGAGAAGCCATACTGGTACAATGCTGAATAACAACTCAAAATAACATGAAACTTATCCCTCTTTTAAAGCTTAATGCTTTGGAGATAACCCCCTTTCTGAGAAAAGGTCAGTGCTGCACTCTTCTAGTATTAGAACTCTGGATTTCTTGAACTAAGGACTGTGAGCTAGTCAAAGGAGAAGGTGTAATTTATAACCCCCCAATTTTTCCTAGGGAAACTACCCAAAATTCTAAGTCCAGGCATTTCTCTTTATGAAAAGCTGAACTGTCATCCTGGTGCCAATTATCAACTATGAAGCTCTTGGTCTTGGAGGAATCCAAAGTGCTTGGTATTGTTATCAGTCTCCTGCAAATAGGACAGGTCTTTCCTGTGCAGCATTATTCTTGATTTATCTCAGTGCTATTCTTTGATTTGTCAAACTGGCCAGCTGATGAGTAAGATGAACTTTGGCTTTGAAAAGCTCATTTTGCTTGAGCAGACCAAGTGCCATCCCTAGGTAACAGTCAAATGAATCTCACCTAGATGAATGGAGCAACTTGAGGTTGACACTAGCAAATAGATGGTGCGTCCTTAACTTTCACCCTGTGTACTACTGAATGTGATAAAGGTGAAAATTCTAAAAATGATATAATCAGAAAATCATCCTATAATTTAATCAAAAGTGATGTAGAAAACCACTCAAATCCAGTGACAAAGTAGAGATAAGAACACGAAAAGATGTTTAGAAGACCTCGGAAATGGGAGACTCCAAACTTTGGCTCCTCTTGGTTGCCACCTATCTGACTTGTATCGGAGAAAGAAATGCCAGCTTGCTTGTACTGGCAGCAATAACACCATATAAAACAACGTATTATTGTACATTATTGTAGTAATGTAACGTGCCACAGCTTGAATGAGATTCTTATGGGAACTAAACTTTCTTATCTAAGACAGTAAGTCCTTGTTTGATGATTAAGTATTCCTCTTGTTTCAAATTGCATTTTTGAAATATGCCAAAGGGTGTTAATAGCTGATGAATGCAACAATTTTCAACATATAAAGTACTATGACGTAGACTGAAAGAGCAGGGATCAAAAGTATAAAGACTATGATGAACTTCTGCAATCTCTCTCTGAAGCACGGCACACTGAGGAGCACAAAGAATTAACAGACACTGACTGCCACATCTCTGAACTGCATCATCTTAATTTAATGCAAATGAATGAAGTGCAGAAGAAACAACTATTTTAAACAGTACATGGTACTCAATAAGCAACTTATTTATAGTATTTTCTACATTATAAACCCCACTGATTAAACAATTACAAAACCTACATAGCTGGAATTCTCAAGACCACTCAGCATTGAGCGCTGACTCCCACAAGATTTCTAGCCACAATTTCAAAGGAACTGAGGTAGGACAATGGCAAAAAAAAAAAAAAAAAAATAATCTCATCCTGTAATTCAATTCAAGTTACTATTTCTTAAGATGGATATGCACATTGAGAATGATTTTATGGCATTGTCTGTAGTTTCAAAGGAACAAATCTGAAAACACAAAAGAAGGTTTTGGAGAGGGTGTCTTTGGATTACTTTTTTGTTGTTCTTTACAAAGCCGTACAAATTCTCTTAATAGAACAGTTCTATTCTGATAATCTATTATAATATTCTAAAATTCTTTTAAGATATTTTGGAATAGTTAATATTAACTGTTCTTAAAAAATAGCTTTAAATTCTGTTAATATACTCTTTGAGAAACCCAGAGAAAATAATCTAAATTAATTTAAAATTTTATCTTAAAGAGAACAGATTTTTTTTTTTATTCAATCAATAGCCTCGACACCTACTTTCTTGTTAGAGGGTGAGAGTCATTCTGAGCAACAGAAATGAAAGGCGTGTAGGATATGGTATGGGGGAAGACATTCACTGGCTTAAGTTTTACAATGCATTTTTATAATTGTGCAGCATGCTCATTCATACCTGAAAATTCTACATGCTAGCAGCATTCCCCAAAACAGGCAGACACTCCTCAAATGTTTTTTATAAGGTGGCAGGCAGTAACATTAATGTTCCTTATCCATGCTAAAATAGGCATCAGAAATAGAAGATACTATGCACAGACTGGTATTTCTACAACCTCTAACATTGCTTGTGTATGCTCTGCTCTTCTCTCCCCCAAGGGATTTCCAAAGCTTTTAAAAATACTTTGTGGGCTCCTAAAAGATTTCCAGTGAAGCCGAGAACCTTACCCCACCTTCTTTCAAGCCTTTGGAAAATAAAAATGCTATTGTTAATAATCTTTTAGGAGTGGTCCACACATCTGGAGGGGTTCATCAACTATAACTGAAAAATAAAGCTGCAGATAATATGAAAAGTAGTGCTAAAAATAGTATTCCAAGACAGTCTACATCTTGAGGGATTTCTTCAGCTCTCCCTTCTGCATCATCATCACCATACTTACTCCACCTGCTGTCTTCCCCAGAAATGTAGGCTTGAGATGCTACAACTGTGGCTTGACAAGGAAAGAGCTAACAGGAAATAAATATTTCTTGAAGTATGTACAAAAGTGATACCGTAAAAGAAAAGCCAAGTTAAAATCCCCAACCAAACTCCTTCATACTGTTTATATAATAGCTTCAGCAAGTAAATAAATTCTTCTATAATGTAACTTGGCAGCAACATCAATGACTTTGGGAAGATGGTATAAAAATGAATGGCATTATCGAACGTGATTTACAATACCTGTATTTGGCTTTTCATGCAAAATGTCCATAAATCTTTAAAGATGCTTTATTAAAAAATATAATGTAAGCAAAAATTAGGTCAGTTGTTACAGAACTTACTGATCTCTGTAGATCTACTGGGTACTGGAGGAGGCTGTGTACCATTGCGAGTAGGTGTTGTTGACTGAGGGGATATGGGAGAAAAGGGAACCATATCAAAGATGTCAGTGGAGGGTGATTTAGGTGTCACACTGCCTGCCTACAATAAGGACAATAAATATTAGGGCAATATTCCACATGAAAGATCACAATACTGAATTCTTCAGCATGCAGATAAGAGCCACATTTTCGAAAAAGTTAAAAATAACCATCAGCATGCAAAAACCAGCTCCTGACACCAAGCAAATGGCATTTGCAGTTCAGAGTCTGAGACATGCTAAAACTCTCCAACATATAAGCAGCGTTGTAATTTTTCCATTTTCAGTCCATCTGGGACAGCCAGAAATGTATCACAGTTAAACCTGAAAAAGCTGGTGACAAGCAGAGATGGATGAATACAGATATGTTCACAAGCCCCATTTAAGGTAATACTGCAACAACAATCTGCTACGCTCCGGAGGGCACGGAACAAGTAGCTATAATTAAAAGATACAACCCCAATATTTCTTGTTTACTAAGTCTTCCTTACATGATAACTTATTTGACAACCTAAAACACCTGGTGTGACCAAAGCTTCAAATGTATTTTTTGGTAAATAACAACCTAGACACGCAATACACTGAATATTAATATCCAAAATAAAACTATTATCCTTGAACGTGTAACAGAAGAGATTTCATTAGTAAGGCCCAGGAATTTGGAAAGTTTCAGAAAAATACTGGATAAGCAAAGAAACCCCAAGCCCGACAATTACTAACGTTCTATAGCCATATTTATTTTTAATGACTAATTCCTCCTGCCATCTGTCTATTACTTCAGTACACAAACAAGGCACAGTCATATCAGAATAAACTGAACACTAAAGACAGCTGATGAAATAGATTAAAACTGAGATTGACAAGCCAATGGCAAAATTTATATGCAAAACTAGTTTGCATGTTAATGTTATTACTTAGACAATACAAAACCCCCTACAGTCTGTGTATTAGAAAGACCATAGAGCCAGGCATAGCGAAAGCCTGCTACTTTTAAAATAAGGTTCAATTTGACCAAACTATTTGCATGAAAATTTTAAAGCACAAGTTAAATTAGTCACACAGATCCTTTTATTCAGAATACATGAATACGACAACCTGGCAGCCTTTAGCACTGCAGGTCCATGAAAGTTTCATGGACCTAAACCTTATTTTGGAATGCTCCTTTCTTTAGTGCCTCTGCTGCAGCAACTGAAGCTGCCCTCTCACAGCACAGATTTCTAAGCCAAGTCTAGAGGCGGCTCTGAACTCCCTCTGCTCCTCTCTGGAGGCTGCAGTGGCTTCTGAGAAGGAAAGGACATTGATCCATGGTCTTCCACTGAATAGACTGCTTAAAGAGACAGCTAGACCCTGAAGCCCTCTATTTCCTATTTCTTAGGAGTTTTGAATTCATATTTTAAATTTGGATTAGGGGAGATCTCAAACTGTTTGATATCTCCAAAAACCCCGCGATATTTCTACCTAAGTATATTGAAGTGCCAAGAAAAAAAAAAGAAAATCCACATTTAACATGCTAGTCATGTTACTCCCTGGCAAGATCAGAGCTGAATTAACTTCACAAAATAACTAATTTTTAAGATTTTTACACATACAGAAGTCTTACTGACCCCAACATGAGTTAGCACAGCAATTTCAAAGATAGTCTGCTGTAAAAAGATTTAAGTGCATACTGTTTAGACACCATGGGCTGTTATTACTATGTTCATGGACCTTGCAATAACCTCCTGGAGCCTTTGTGCATAGTCAGAGAACCACTACAATTTGAGTCAGGGAGATTGCTGGATGCATCTGCTCCCACTCAAAGCAGAGCAATGGATATGCTTGACCCAAAGTAAATGTACAGTGACTCTCCTATTACATTCTTCATACAAACAAAACTCTCTTGTAGATAGGGTTTGTCTGCATCAGGAAGGTGGGATCAGGTTTAATGCATAGGTACATGCCATATATTAGCCTACATTTCCCATCAATGTTGATGATAACCCTAGAATGTCTTGGGGAAAGTATTTGCTAAGTGTTCATGGCTACCTAGAAGCTAGATAAACAAACAAACAGTATTTATGTTTAGTCTTAAATGAGTATTTTAGGCAAAAAAAAAAGCAAACCCAAACTTCATTTCCTGTCTATATGCCATTTTGTTGAAGTTACTGTCCATTTTGATACTACTGATACAGCTAATTTAAGTAAAACTATAATTTAATAAATGTGTATTTTGAATACATATGAGCACAAGAAGCATTTTTATTTAGTGAACACATGCAGAAAGCCATGATGTTTGCCAAATACAGCCAAATGTTACTTGCAAATGGAAGAAAGTTGAGATTATAAGCATATTGCTATGAAAAAGCCGACAATGTGCCCATTTCATATTTAAGAATAATTTTCAACCTTCATTTTGCACAGTTTTCATAAAGTATTCTAAAAGGTATTTAATGGCTGATTGCTTTTCTATTAATTCATGGGGGAGGAAAAAGCCCTTGAAGTTGGACCTTTAGAATTGTTCGTTTTCAATAATTATTCTTAATGTAAAGAATTTTAACACAAGATTGAAAGATAACACAGAGGTAATTCATTAATGGACTAATTTCAACATGTTGGGAAAATAAGAATTTATGGTTTGGGGGGGGAGGGGGAAGAAAAAGCTATGTAGAAATAAGAGTAAATCTTAACAAATTCTGTATTTTAAGAGTGTCCCTATAGATTCTAAGATCCCTCTGCTCTGGCCTTTAATCACTGTACAAAATGCACATTTTTAATACAAGTTAATACACAACAGAGAACAAAGGAAAGCCAAAAAAACTGAAAAAGCTTTTGCACGGCAGGATTACACGAGGTCTTGGGCAGCTGTATTCACTGGTTGGCTTTGGAAGACCACTTTTTGAAGGTGGTGGTATTAACAATCCAGATGGTAGTCTGGAGTCAGGAGAACTCCTAGGAGTAAGCGTAATGGAAGAGATATCTAAACAAGGAGGTGAATCCTCATTGTTACACCACAAAAAAGTAGAGGGTCTTTGAAACATATGTTCATCATTATCACACTTTATGTGCAGCAGCTGAAAAGGAATCACAGAAAGAGAAAAAAATTCTGAGGAACAGAACGTGGTAACATCAGGAAAAGAAGAAAAAAACCACTTTTCATACTTCAAAGAAGTTTGTCACGAACTTGCTGTTCAGTGCTATAGTTTACAAGATACAGAACTTGAAAATATTTTAAAACAAAATCTAAAAATATACCACAGTAAGAGGTAGCCCAGTATTAACTGGAATGAAGATGACTTGCTCCTTGATAATTACACCAAACAAAATGAAGACAGGCATCTTTCCAAAGATGGGTGTATCAGATGCACTGGCAAATGTCTAAATCCACCAACATGTTAGCACTTTCTCATCTCTGCACAGGTAAATTAGCAGGTAAGCACGTATCTGGGGAGCAGAGTTACTCTGGTGGTTAAAACACAGGTCAGAATTGTCTTTCTCCAAACCAGGAAACACCTACCATTTATAGCCCACCAATATTAAAGAAAATTTAATTATTTAACTAAAAACTTACAGTAGAAGCTCACGGTGCACAAATGTTAATGTTTACATTAATACTAGACTATGTTTCCTTTCCTCATCTATAGAATTTGAGAACCTAAACATTTATGGACAATAATACCCTTCTGCCATCATTTCTGTGTGGATGAAAAACTAATTGAATTCCTTATTATCAGTAGGTATCTCAAAAGCTGAGACTTGTTGCAAAGCAAAGGAAGCCTCACGTCCCTACAACAGCAGCACAGGATGCAGGATGGAACAAAACTTTGCTGCTGGGGAAATAAAAATGTTGAGGACTGTAAGATTCTCTGGACCTCTTAGAACAGCTTTGAACAGAGGCAAATGAGTAATATCCACACCAGAATACATACAGTAAGAGCATTCACCTAAGATGACAAAGTGCTAACTGCAAGGTTCTGTTCTGAATTAGGCAGACGAGAACCTGAAGCTAGCTACCTTATATGACAGGGCAGTATTTAACTGTATATGCCAGCAAGATTCATTGTGTAATGAGAGTGAAGCTGAGGGCTTTGTCCACTTTGAAAAAAACCAAAAACCCTTAATTTTTTTTTGCCTGAATGGGAAATAACTGTAATCCTGAAAAGTTTCAGAAGAAATGGATCTTGTCTAGGTGAAATTAGAAACAAAGAGCCTTTAGGACTGATCCTGGAAAGAAAAGCAAAAAGGAAATGTCTTTAAATATTTGATTTAAGAAACACGCCCAACCAATCTTTCTGCTGGGGCCAAGTTGTAATTCCTACCTCAAAATCTGAGGAAAACAGCTTGGGACAGTTAAAACAAGGCTTTAGAGGACAGATTCATCTTTGAAATCTAACAGAAGGGATTGAACATTTGTGCAGACAGTTCTTGGCTAGAGCCTAGAGTTTATACAGGCAGGAAATGGATCTGTGCTGTAGGTATCTTGCCTAAAAACCCCTCTAACTTGCCCAGACTGAAGCAGTGGAAGACACATGCAGCAAAAATTTTGAAGTCTGCTTTTACTCTCTTCATACAGTGTTACACAATCAACATGACATGATGATTTCATTAAAGTTTGCGTCACTCCAGTAAAGCAGGATTTAATCAATGATTTTAAACCATTTTTTTCAAGAGTTATGCAGAAAACAAAACATTTCAAATCCTTTTAAATTGAGTCTTAGTTCCTTTCTTCACTTTCTTTACAGATAAGCCAGGCTAAGGGTACAGGTATCCAAATTTAGTAACAATGCCACACTTATGAGAATACCAACAAAACCCACAAAACTCTCTATTCAAGATCTGCAATTCGTAAGGAAAAAAAAAAAGTTTTTATCACAATTGCAAAGAATTCATCTGTTGCCAAGCTGGAATTGTGAAACAGTGGTTTTGGAATGGTAATGAAGAAAAACAAAAGCAAAAAACTGCAAGACATAGAATTTTGATTATTATTTCAAGAGCATCACTAGACTACAGGCAGAAGACTTGCAATGCTACTATGCAATTACTACCATGTAATACTTTGCTGCTATATATACATATGGAAAAAAATAGAACTCATAATAGTAAACACTGGAAGATACTAAATACAAACAGTCAAATTAAGGAAGCAAAGTATTTCCCTGAAATGGAGAACAGCAGAGGATGAGTAGTTTCCATAAGAAAGCAGGTGCATCACACAAAAAATCATACAGAAACCAGCAAATGCATATAGGACTCAAAGCAACAAAACTATAAGGATGATGAACACATATCAAATCCAGGCAATGAGAAGTTTCAATACAAAACCAAAATATACACTATTTGTATTATTTGAGCCCTGAATATTGAGCAGTCACATTTCCGCCTATTTATCTGATAAGTGATAGCCTTAGGGCATTTTACACTGTATAGGGCATCGAGCTTCATATGACAGTTTTGGGAATGTGTCTTGTCAATAATGAATTTTCTCTAGTAATTCTTCATTTGCAGGGCCTTGGGACCTGTGTTGTGAGCGCTGTTTTGCATGTTACATCCCATGACGATGATTCAAAAAATGCAGAAGAAGGAGGGAACAGACCCTTACTCCAAAGAACACAACGTAAAAAGGGTATAACTTCTGAAACTTAATACTCTTACACCAAATTATAAAGGAAGAAAATGTAGTAAAAATATATTAAATTGCCATTTTATATGGCAATTACATTTTATCTGACCTTCTCACTGCATTTTATATGGCAATTACATTTTATCTGACCTTCTCACTGTGAAACACTGAACACATGGTGTTGGGCAGGCTGGCATATTACTTTCCAATTTGGGACCCATTTCATCAACACAAGAAAACAACATGAAATCATTCCTAATTAAATTAACATATTGGCTCGGTGGACTTGGTCTATGTTATGATTAGATGTTATTATGTGCTTGTCAAAGGATTTATTTTTGACTCATTCTACTTTGCATGGTACTGAAGATGCACTGTTTGCCTGCATCATACTAGAAAAAGTAGCATGATTGCATTTTTGTTAATCATTAAATCATTTTAAAATTGTTTATTTTTACTCGGTATCTCAAGACATTGATTGCAATCTGTGTCATACCCCCATAGGAATCATGTGAGTGTATTAGTGACTTAGAAAATGTTTTTCTTCCTAAAGAACATTCAAGTTGGTAATATGCAGAACAGTCATAGTGGATAACTGCAGTGAATGTTATGGGAAACTGTGAGTGACCTTGAATCAGAAATTATGCACTTTGTTACAAAACCAGTGATTACAAGCTACCTGGGATTTGGGGCTACTAAAGATAAGTTAATTGACTAATTCACAAAATACCGTATAAGCATTAGCAGTTTCATTAATTAACTGCTACATCTTTGGTTCATTTAGTATTTTTTCAGTAACATGAAATCTGACATAGGCAATTTCAAGTTGTTTTTTTTTTTTTAACATCATAAACATAATAGAATTTTAAACCCTCATGAAGAAGTGCTCACTGAACTGAATACAGAATATTATAAAACCGAAAGAGCAGAAGACAGGTGAAGAAAAAACATCTGCATTTTTCTACTTGGCAGTCTTAATGGAAACATGAATCAAGTGATATGCCTAAACGCATTCCAAAACTGTTTTCTGAAATATGCATACAGTTCCAATGTCTATCTTGGGGTTTTCTCATGAGCATGTTAAAGCTTTTAATGAGGGTAATAGGTGCAGGTGGCCTACGCTTCCAAGTCACTACTTAAAGAACTTTAAAAAAAGGTCTAATCAATCAGTATCTTTAATGCCCCATTTAAAAATGGAGGTTTTTGGCAACACTGCCATGATAAGAATACATATTACATACTACATCTTTGACAATACTTGTGAATGGAAGAACACCATTCCTTTGGGGGCTGCTTCTCCCAATCCCTTTTCCTGCTCTTTCATAGAATCATTAGATTGGAAAAGACCTTTAAGATCATCGAGTCCAACCACAAACCTACTGCCAAGTCCCACTAAACCATGTCCCCAGGCACCATATCTACGTGTCTTTTAAATGCCCCCAGGGATGGGGACTCAACCACTTCCCTGGGCAGCCCATAATCCTTTCAGCGAAGAAATTTTTCCTAATGTCCAATCTAAACCTGCCCTGGTGCAACTTGAGGCCATCTCCTCCTGTCCTATCACTTGTTACTTGGGAGAAGAGACCAACACCCACCTCGCTACAGCCTCCTTTCAGGCAGGTCTAGAGGGCCATAAGGTCTCCCCTCAGCCTCCTCTTCTCCAGGCTGAACAACCCCAGTTCCCTCAGCTGCTCCTCATAGCAGGACTTGTGCTCCAGACCCCTCACCAGCTTTCTTGCACTTCTGGCACTAGAAAACCTTTCTTAATTTCTGATCATACCTTAATCAAATGAATAGATGGATGGTTTCCCAAACTCCATATTTCTACCAAGGTTAAAAATAAAGCTGACAAAATACCTGAAAATCCCAGATGGCTTACATGTCTCCACCAAAGGATGTTATGTTTATCATAGCCTTCCTCTCCTACAATATGTTTAAACACCTGTGCATATTGGAATGATGAAGTGTCACATTCATGAAATTCACATGGAATTAGTCTTTCAGTGAAGAGGCCAAGAGAAGAATTTATCCAGCAGTGCAGCCCAAATCACAGGCCTCATTCAAAAGCACGACCTTCATTTCACTTTGTTACATACAACAGTGCACAGTGATTCCCGCAGTTAAATGTTGATACTATGGGTAAACGTTTTTAGGATTTTCCACGTTTTCAGGGTTTCTTCTGTGTTAGCTTTACATTTCCCTAACACAATGGCTTCTTTTGTCTAATTTTACTCTGGCTTTAATTATGAAAAATAAAAATAAATAGAAGAAAAGGGATGTAATTTTTAGACTTCCTGCAGTTTGGTATCAGATTCCTCTGTTTAAAGGAGAACTTCATATTTCTCAAAATCCTTACAAAGAAAATGTAAAAGGGTAAGGGAAGAAGTATCAACTGAGTATTTAAAAAACAACAGTGTCAAGGGTCAGTGAAATAATACAAAAAGAATCAAACTTCAAATTTCTGAAAGTATTTTCTACCTACTTCATTTTATTAAAAATTAATGAGAAGACTAATGTGTCTAGAATAATTAAAGACACCAAAATCAATCAACTGCAGAAGGAAGAAGCAGGCTGGCACTGCATACAAATGGTTTGTCAGTTACTGAAAAGCAGGAAAGACGTTCCATCCTAGGTGAGTATTTTAACAAATAAAGCATGACAGTGACATCACTCGGTGTCTTTAAGAGCACCATTTCACACTGCAAGTGCAATAAGTGCTTAAAAGTACTTCAAGACCAGGCTGATCTAGTTAGTGGTGTCCCTGCTCACTGCAGGGGGGTTGGCTAGATGACCTCTAGGGGTCCCTTCCAACCCAAGCCGTTCTATGATTCTATGATTAAAAGCCTAAGTCTTCCCTCATGGGGAAGAAAAACACATGCCTGTTGTCAGCCTGAAATTATATCTGCTTAGACCGCATGGCTCACGGTCCCCCCTCCATAGGAATGGGGATTGAAGGAGATGATGTAGAACATAGGGCTAGTTCAGCGCTTATGTTTGTCATGGTCTGTGATCTGTCATCACAGGCCCTTGCAACATCTTCTGCTTCTTTAAGTATATACTTGTTTAATCACTTCTGAAGTGCTAAATCACTTGCTGATTACCAAGTGTTTCTGTGACTAGGCATTAATCACTAAAGGAAGAGTGCAAGTCAACAACCTATAGAACAGGAAAGCCATTTCAGCACATCTGGCAAATGCTGAGAAAGTACAAACAGTGTGCAAACAACCAAATAGAAAAAGGAAAACGTAAGATAAGAAAACCCAAAGTACTATTTAAGCATAAACAGAAGGAACTTTATAACCATCTGTAGCTGGCTTGTGAAACTGAACATTTCTTTACAAATTATGATGATGCCAGGTGATTGCACGTGTACTTTTTATCATATTAGGTATCAAGTGTAAGGGCTTAAATTTTCCATTGATAAAAGATCCCTTCCTAGACCTCAGCACACAGAGTAACAGCAAACTGGACTAACAGATAAGGAGTTATAGCTGTATCAAATTAACTAAATATAAATAAATCAAATTACTTATTATGTCTAAAAAAAAAGCTTCAGGAAGTATGGCACTGGCATCTCTTTATAATTCAAAATATGGAATGAGAGGTGTGAAAAAATCTAAATTTCATAGTTTTATAAATCTGCTTTAAAATCAGGAGAATGACTGTGTTATGTTCATAGCATGTAACATGAAGAATATCTGCAGGGAAGCAAATTTTCCCCCATCTAACCAAAAGTGCTTAGGAAGTGACTCAGATGAGGTATTAGTCCCCATAAAGAATATTCTGCTATGTAAGCTATGTAAGCTATTTTATTTCCGTGTTTAACAAAATACTATCAGCAGACTTGAAAATGTTACTTGGCAAAATGATCACAAGATGGAACTGCTATTTTTCTTTGCTAATTTTGAAGAAATAGAGCAGCAACAGCATAGATATTTTTAACAACATAGTACTTGTAAGTTTTAAATTTAAATTCAGAAAAAATACCAAATCTAGTAACTTTTTAAGAAATAAACTTATTTTTCATCACAGAAATTATGTAGAAATAGAAGAAAACATTCTTTGCAGCGCTTCTGCTTTTTTCTAACAGGAGCTGAAACTTTGCAAAGTAATGCTTGAAATGATAGTTGATTTGAATTAAAAGCACATAAAATTAATTGCAAACTATAAAAGGCAATCGTCTTATGAATTCTTTGTAATTTTCTTCTTTCATACATATTTGTTGCTCACATAGTAGAAGAGGGGTTATGTATCATCAAATCACAGCCACTGCTATTCCAGGAACTCATCAAACTATCCTAAAAATATTTACTCTTCCTGTTCCCTGCACTGAAAAGTCGCTTCATAACCTCACTATTCCATTCCTTCATTTATTTCCATCCTGATTGTTGAGCTTATATGTACCTACCCTTACGCTAGCACAATTAAGAGCTTTGATTTACAAGGTACACAACCTAGCTTACAAAACAGGCCTACTTGAATGATGTCTCTTGGTAAGGTACAAAAGTTGATGGTGTTTGGTGGATACTTATATTCCTAAATTTGAGAAAGACATTTTCCTAAAAATGTTCCTTTTTTATTGTTGGCTGCATAACTGATCAAAGAATCACATAAGCAGAAAGTAGCTTAATCCAACCTCCTGCTTGAAGCAGGATCCGATTAGCTGAAGCTGCTGAGGATCACGTCCAGGGAAGTTTTTAATACCTTCAGGAGTACACATACCTCCAACCTTCCTGGGCACCCTGTTCCAATACTTACTTAAATCATTTATGTAAGGCTATTTTGTGGCAGAATCAATTTAGATATTAAATAGGCTACTAGATGACTCTTACTGCAATTCTAATCATGAGGAAACTCAGAAATTTGTGACAAGAAATGCTTGTGTGGGTTATTTTAAAGATTAAGGAGTAAGTAAAGCCATAAAATTGTATGTGACTAATAATAGCTGTAGTGAATTATTAAAATTAATTCTAATATTAATAATTACAAATAATTATATAATTTTGTTGTAGCATAAGTGATATTTAAGCAATATGCATATTCAGGTACCAATAATAATTAACCACAAAACACCATCTAGGGAGAGAATACAACTGGCTGGCAAATTTACACATTCAGTTCTTAACTCATTAATAAGGAATTAGACACCACTGTCTTCAAAAGACAAAATAAATAAAAACTTGCACTACACATGCTACAGGAAATATTTTGGATACTTTTAATTTTTTTTGCTAATTGCAATTACCAAGTTCTTCACTAATTTAACTGAAAGAGAATACATCTATCACAAAAGACAAAGAGCCTGTTTAGTTTAATTCAGAGATACATTTAGTTACTATATCCATAAATAAAAACAAATTAGCTGCCACCCTAATTAAGGAAAGTAAAAGATTAGGAATTGACTAAATTAACTTTAAATCTAGCATTAAAGTTGATTACCTTCCACTGAATGCTTCATAAGTGAGAAGGCATCCATAATTTACAATTTTCACTGTGAGATTTATACAGTATTTGTAATTTATGGTGCTCTCTCCTCTAAATAGATTTCAGTAAAATTAAATGACAGTCCCTCATGGGAACAACCATCTAATCAATGCCAAGGGAGTGTACAGACACTACTGAAAAATTGTCATCATCATTATAAAAACACTTTTACATTGCTCAAATTTCTAAACATCCATTTGAAGTGAAATGGTGTGCATCCAGGGCAGGAACAAGGCAGCCCAAAATGCACAGCTTAAACGGAGTCCATCTTTTTCTAAGATTTTGCTATACGTACATTGAGAAATTTTATTTGTTTTCACAGTTCCCTAATGCTGTATAGATAGAATATGCTTGTAAGAAGAGGGGAGTCATTAGGATCAGTGTGCAATGCAACCTGCATTTTTAGAGGTCCTGCCTAGACATAAGTAACTGTCAGTCAGTCATTTTAAAATACTTTTGTCGTGATCATCTATGGGAGCTGCAGAAAGCGTTAGAAATTTCCAATGATGAGGAACCTGCACTTGCTCCTTTTTACCTACCCAGCCAATGTTATCTCCCGAGACCTTAAAAGAAGGTTCTAACTCCTTTGAAAGACAAAATTTTTTAAAAGTCATTTAGAAAATGTCAGTTGTAAGTGACAATATACTTGTGACAGAAAGTTCCCAGAAAAATCCAAAGTAGCATTCATGAAGCAGATTAAGTGCCAAACAGAGTTCTTCATCCTAATATGTCTACTAGAAGGCGTATTTACTGTCTTTAGGCAGCAACAAATAGGTATGACAAGAGCATTAAAGAACCACAATTTGACAGACTGCGATTCGCACTTTTGTTGGCTTGTCATAATCTTACTGTTACTTCATTTCAACAGATATGGTACATGATCACTGTATGTTAATCATAATCACTGGAAACAGCATAGATGCTAATAATTATCATAACACAGATGATTATAAGTTTAGAGTAACATCAAATATAAGAGCTATATTCATGTACTTACTGGAGAGGCATGTACTTGTGTTATTCTTAACTGGTTTTCCAAATCTTGAACTTTATTTTTCAGTTCTGTGTTTTCAGTTTCTAATTCTTGAATCTACAAAGCAAGTGGTTATTGCAACAGCTATTGGGATATTAATTCATTTCAACAACAGCATCCACTGAGAATAAATTTTTATTTGAGATCTGGTGATTGAGAAGCAATTTTTAACTAGTTATCTGATTACAAAAAATAACCAAGCTTAAATTTCTGTACCTTTCGTATTTCAATCTTGCTGTTCTCTTAATGACCTTGCAAGATGGTGAAAAATAAAATCCTGTTTCATAGTTATATCTTTTTTCAGTATCTGTTGCAATTCTTAGCAATCTAAGCATAATGCTGGAAATTATGCTGTCATAGAAATCAGGTATCAGAAATACAGTAGCATATTCTTTTATCTCTTTAAAAAATATAGTTCAGAACTTACTCTTTTCTGTAAACCTGCAATTTGCTTCCTTGTTTCAACATCTTTTCCTCCAGATTCCAGAAATTTCCTGTAAGCTAAGTCAAATGCTTGACCAATTGTTAAAGTTATCTCTTCCGCCTTTACATAAAACATAAGACTGAAATTAATATATTAAGAATATTTGATATAATTATTTTCATTTCAGATGATCACAACATTACACCACGTATCATGTTCAAAGGGTTTGCTTCATCCATCAGGAAGTCAACACTACAAAGGAGTATGGCAAACACACTTCAGCAAAATACCCGGACAGAAAACGCTATGTATGTGACAAAAATACTTCAGATAAAGAAAGGAGACTGAACAGGCAGAACACAATTAGCTAATTTAGTATAAATTATGCCTCTAATTTCTGTAAATACAGATAGCATGCTGCAGTATGTCTTTTTCTGATGATTTCTGAAGCAAATATAGGCTTTTCTACCATTAAATAAATAATTTTAATGGATGTTTTCATGATAATGGATGTTTTGATTTCTATTGCTTTTAAGTTTATTTTCACCACTTATTTTTAGAAGTCCTATAAAATCTCAATCAGCATAATGTAGATAAGTGTATTTGCCTGCACAAGTATTTCTGATTACAAAACCCCAACGAAACAGAATTTGCATTTGTATGCGCAAAATATAATAATTTAGTAGTTGCATGCTGATTGGCATCATATTCTATGATGTATACAGTCTGTACAGAAAATCTAGCTTAAAAGTAACAGGCAAAAATAAGCATACAAGAAGTTGACTGAGCACACCAAGGCTTCAGAAAAAAATGCAGATGTACAAGAAGCACCAATAAAAGGTGAACACATGGATATGCCATTTGCCTTAGAACTTTAGTAGAGAAAACACAGTAGAGATTAAACAGAGTAGAGATTTTAGTAAAGAAACACAGTAATACCTTTTTAAAAAAACACAAAAAACCAAAAACCAAAACACCAACAATTTGCCAGAGGAACAACAACAAAAAAAACGCCCAGAAACAAAACATTGATCTGGCTAAAGCTAAACTAGAATTTTCTCTTCTTTATTGAAATGAAAACCTGAAATTGGTTGTTTCTCATGTCAAGAACATTTTTCCTTCACTACCGTAATAACACGAAGGGCTGGATGCACAAAAATGGTACAGAACATGATGCTCCCAGCCTTTTATCCATCAGTGCAACAGTAAAGTCATTCAGCAGAGGTGTGTGAAAACCTCTACTGGAGGTTCTACAGGAATGGGGAATTAACCCCTCTATCTTTGTACTGTGAAAAACCCCATATGGCCACCTTTATTAAGAAAAGTCACAAGAAGTTATTTTAACCAAATTAGACTGAATTAGACCAAAAAAGCTGAACTAGGACTGCTTTACAGAATAGCTGTTTATGTTAGCAAAAGAAAGTTGTAAGGGACATCCTATCTTCTTGGAAGGATGAGGGTTGACTGAAAGGAAAGGTGCCAACTAAGATGGGATCCTTTAAAATCTGAGAGTATGAATGAACAGAGTGAAACTGAGTAAAGTAGTAGAGCGAGTGGAATATCAGGGTAGAAAGAAGAAATGGTACATTGGTTTGGAATACAAATGCTGCTAGTGTGCATAGACTGCAAGGGCAAATTAAAATCATGGGAATGTGTGAGGAAGAGACAGGAGATAGAAATTTGAAGATAAATGAACAGATGTCTATAGCAATACTGAACAATATCTACTGAAGGCATTGGAGCAATGCAGGTGAACGACAAAATCACCAGAAACACCGTGAAGTAACACACAATGCTATATAACTGCACATCAAAAAAAATGAATATGCATCTTTTTCTAAAAAATTTATTACTTCCTTAGTATTTCCTTTATATGGTATCTCAGCTACTTCACAATAAATCAAAAAGAGATTCTCTACATTATAAAAAAACCTCTAAACAACCATTTTTGGTGTTGATTCCAGTGTTTTTTCCAGTGTTAATTAACTTTCTGCCAGGGTAAACTCATGACCCTGTTTCAGCTAGACACCATTTTCTTCATTTCCTGTCCTGAAGTATTGGGGTTTTTTTCTGCTATTGCACATTTTTGAACAGTTGCCCTGTTCTATCTCAGACATGAGAAAATGTCAGTGGCTGGTGCATTGAATTCTCTGGTAGTGCATCAGGTATTAACAAACTTGAGAGATGTGGCCCGGGGGGGCAGGTAGAGAAGAGGAAAAAAAAAAATCTGAGGAAGAGGGGCTGAGGCACACACATCAGCAGAAGAGCCTGCGAGGGTATCTCAGCCACAGGGTTGCAGCAATCTCTGCAAAACAGCTGTGCAAACATTTCAAGCTTGGTGGGATGCAATCTGTTCTCTGTGAGTGCTGCAGATGCCTGGCCTAGGATATCGAGCTGGGTAGTAAGAAGAATTGTCCCAGAAAACCACCTCAGATCAATGAAGAAAAAGGCTCTCCTTTAAATTAATGCATTTACGATACAAGGCACTATACTGGCATGAAAGATTATATCAAAGTTACCCCAGTTAAAAGGCAGGCTATCTGCCTTTTTTAACCATCCCTGTTTTATTTCAAAGCACACCAATCAAAGTACGTAACAGTCACCCAAATTCTTTTAAAGAGTCTTGCATACTTACACACTTTTCACTGTCAAATACATAGCACAGATGCTTATTGGATTCTGAATCTTTGCATATGAAAGTAAATATTCTCTTGTCAGTTTTATCATCAGCACAAAATGATATCCTATGGAGTTGACAGTTGTGCTGGACTTCCTGCAAATAAAAAGAAAGATTATTTTCAAGAAATCTCTATACTTGCTCAGTATAAAGATGCAGAAAGTAAATCTCTGGATTTCCTCATGTGCCTAAGAGCAGGCAACTTGCAGTTTCTGAATGTGTCTCATTGTACATGAGAGTACCCAAAAATAGACTTAAAGTATTTAACAGAAGTTAGCAAACTCATCTCCTAACAAATGTTCCCATTTTTACTGAATGGTGTTTATCTGGAAGTGTTTATCTGAACAGTAATTTTGGTTCTAGAAAACTGGATCTACTCTTGTATTGTGTCCCTGTGCAATTTATTCGGGGACTGATTACGTAAAATACTCTGTTCTTTTTCCAGATGCATGCCATCTTCAGATTTCACCATCTCCCAGGGTTTGTTAAAATGGTTTTGCTGAAGTAAATCCTTACCTTTCTATCTTAAATATAGAAAACAGAAATAAAGTGACTCTGTTATCCAAATACAGGGGCACAGAGAAATAAAGTAGACATCTAAATAATAGCTTACTTAAGGTGCAACATAAACAGCTTTTAAACATTATTTGCATATTTTTGATACTGTATTTAACTTTCCATTAAAAAGCATGTTCCAGCTATTAAAAAAGTTGCAGTGGCAATGCTCTTCAGCTGAGAGAGCTTGACAAGACCGAAATAAACTATCCAAACTATTTTTTTTTGTTGTTTTTCTTCAACAATTCTCTTCTTGGTATTTTATTTTATTTGGCTTATTACATGGGAAAGAAGTATTTGCTTTAAAGGAAAATATGCAGTTTAGATGTGAGCTATTATCTATTAAAAAAGAAGAAAGTTTCTGTGCAGCACCAGGGTTCCCAGATTGCTATAAGCCCATAAACAAGGGCATGCCCTCTCTCCACACAAAAATGTATCAAAAAACTCTGTACTATATGGGCAATTTTTTCCCCCTGCCCTCACTGGGTTCCTTTTCTCAGACTTTACTGCTCTTCTTCTGTGTATGCTGTTTCTCCCATGTCCCCAAATCTCTCTCGCATTTAATCTCTTTCTGTTGTAGCTCTTTAACAGTTGCATATATTCACACATCTTTGTTCTGGCTCTTGTAGGTTTATAGATCCATAAAACTACTTGATATCATTTAAGGACAGAGCCACTTTTCTATAATCCTCCTTTTTTGAGTGCCACGTATAGAATGAAGTCCTGATACATGAGCAGGCCTCCTGTTCCTACCACAATTAACAGTCATCACATGAATATAAATCAATATTCCTCTGTAACAATACTAAAGTGACTTATTTCAAAAACACAGAGCAAAAATTATTGTCATCAGCAATGATAACACAGAATTTAAGTAATTTCCTAAAGCATCAATAAATTGTGCAAAAAGAAGGAAAACTTGATTCAAATTTACATTTACGTGTAGCTTTAAGAAACCAAGGGAGGGGAGATAAAGAGACTACTCATAGCTGATTCCCATTTGAGTTGCAATAATAACACAGCTAAGAGATAAGAATGTTCCTATTCCCCCAGGAACTTTCATCCCACAGCTTTCTGGTTAATCTCTGCAGGAAGAGTTAGGAAGACTAACATATTTTGGCATTTAACATTGTTATTTTAAAACAGTTTTTGCCAGGATATGGGGTTTAGTACCCCTTTCTGCCCTATGACACAAGGAAGATGCAAAAACGGTAATGAAAGTTGACATGGATATTTCTTGCCCCCTCTGCTTATGAACTGTTGAATTGTGGTTGTATCAAGAGTCTGAAGTGACAACAGGGTTCAAGAAGATATAGTCTTGAACTAAAGCTACCTTTTCTCAAAGGGCAGTATCACTGAGAGGTAGCAATTACTCCAGAATTAAGAAGCAGTTACAAACACTTAATTCAAATCCAACATTTGACATATGCACAAGAGATTTAAGAGCACTCAGACGTTAAGAATTCCTGACTATTGAATAAATACTTTTTAGCTTGATTATATTCATCTCATTATTCCTCTCTGAAGTCTATAAGGAGGATGTTTTGCTCACTATGTAACCCCTTCCAAACTACCAGAGCAAACAAAGGAGCGGAAAACCCATCCACAGGATGACTCAGTGGACCTAACTGCTGAAAAAGCAGGAATTGTCATGCTGTGCCAGATGAAAAGCCTACAGTAGTGCTTATGGCCTGCTACACGGAGTTTACAAAGAAATAGGTAACACACCTGAGGAACATAAGCATTCCAGGGAGGGGGGGGGATACAATAAAAAAAAAATAAATTAAAAACTCAAGAAAAAGAGGAAAAAAAAAACAGGTTAAGGAAAAGAGGTGCAATTCCAAAGCAGCAGCATGAAGAATGAGTCACTGCAAACAAATTGTCTCCTCATTCACCTGCAGACACCTACACGTGGGCACCTACACAATAGCAGCCATTTGGAAAAGTTATTTACCATATGCAGTGTTAACATTTATTTATCACAGTGTTTTCACCTTCCTCAGAGTTTAAAAGTTCTGGTGTGAAAGGACTGAAAAAAATTAAATACCACATTAGCTATGGTCTGTATTTTGAGGTATTATGTACCTTCCTGGGAAGATGTCACCCATGTGCTGTTAGAAGAAATGGTATTTTAAGGTAATTTTCCATCAACAGAATGGCTTTCATTGTAATATTTCCTTAAAATACAAAATAATAAAAACATTAAAACAGTTAAAACAGTATTTAATTACTAGTTTAGCACCATAAACACATTAAGTCTCTTACCTTTGTTTTTGGATCTAGAATTTTTACACCATAGATTGAAATTTGTAATTCAACTTTGGGTGTCTTCTGGCCTTCAGATTTCTTGATATGTCTTGCAAACTGTAAGATGGAAAATACCACAGCAATCACATTAATGATAAGGTTTCTTTATTTTTTTTATTACTTCTCATTTCCTCTCAACTCCTTCTACCTGAAGTAAATTCCTTCCTTCTTCAAAAGCTCTTATAAACAACGCCAACCATTCCCAAAGTCACAGTTGGGCACAGAACAGCATTTCTGACTGCACGCTATAGAATATTCCTATAATTCAAGAAAAAGTATTTTATGACTTAGCTGGTTCTCTTGAAACTATTACCTGCTGTTTAGGGACTTCATTTAAGCTTTTGCATGAGATTCCTAGGAGAACAGTAGAAACCTGAGCACTTTCAGACAGTTTGTCAACTGCTGGGCTGTTGAGCAGCGAACATCATCATGTTTTCCACATCCCACTGTTTCTACACTCGCTCCTGTACACAAACACACTGCAGGTACTTCCCATATGTTCCTCTGAGGAAACCAGTTCTTTTAAACAGGTTCAGCGTGAAAGCACTACAGCTGTCAACACACTTAGAAATACTTGATCTCTTCTATCATATTTTTAGGATTTATTTGCTAACCGTTCCCTCGATGATGACTAGACAACATTTTATATGACTGGGTCAGGTAATGTGTCCTATTCAATACATTTTCCATCCTTTTATATCTGCTTTTCTAGCCGTTAGATCTGACTTGTCTTCCTCTCACGAACACCGCATGTAAAATAAGCAGAGGATCTAAAATTTGTTACTGGGTGGCAGTTAAGAAGAGTCATGAATTTGCGTAACCTTCGTAGCAAAGACCTGGAACTGCTCTACATTTTGCTCTGTTATCAGCCCTTTTCCCCTAAGGCTTTGACTGCCTGGCGTATTTCCAAATGCATGAATAAGGACGATGACTCACTGAAGGCCAGAGGAGCTGGAGTCTCTGCTTCACAACTATATCTTTAGGCACATCATCCTCAGACTTGCTCCCACTCAAGTACAATTGACCGCATAACTCACCATCAGTACAAATAAACTATATAAAAATTCAATGAGGGCAATGACTTTTAGTGGCATGAAGAGTTTAGGATGTCAACAAGTGCTAACCTACCTTAAGAACGGTTAGAAGGGAAGACAGAAGCCTGAATTACCTTGTGATTGTGAAGTACTTGGCTGTACCCAACTGATACCTGCCCCACAAACACCTAAATCCCTGGTTCTAATTACTTATTTATTTAAGTGATAGCTGAGGGTTTGGGTTTTTGCTCTGTCCCTATTCCCATGCCAACCAATACTTGGGAAATCCTTCCATGAACAAAACTGCTTTACACAGTATGACTGTCTCCATGTATTTGATTTCATTTATGCTTGTAGGCAGCTCCATTCATGGCAAATTATTAATTAGTTTTAAGAAACACCCTAAAAGCACATAATTAACCTGATTTTCCCTTCCTCCCAATTTTATTCCTCATTTTGAAAGCACACTTATTGCAAATTTTAATAACTAAAGATTAATTTATAATGAATCCTGTTAACTTCATAGAGTAACATGACCTATCCAGTTTATTACTGATTAATGTTTAATATTAGCTGGTAAGTATCACACGCTTCACAAGTTAGTTAAAGAAAAACCCCCCAAACTCCCACCTAAACCACTCTATGCCATTCTCAAAATCAACTCTTAAATCTAAATACCCATTTTACACTTCAACAGCTAGGATTGCTACAGTCATTGGCCAAGTATTTTATGAAGGTTTGTACATGATGACTTACCCGTGAAAACCAGCTAGTCAAAAGTCAATTAAATCTAACATAACTTCTAGTGCTGCCTCTCTTCACTATCATGTATATAGCTCTTGCAATATACACATCTTTTTCTGTCCTCCTATTTATCTTCAAGCCCATTTCTCACACATTTAGAGTATACTTTTAATACAGTTTAATCATAGAATCATAGAATGTTTTGGGTTGGAAGGGACCCCTAGAGGTCATCTAGTCCAACCACCCTGCAGTGAGCAGGGACACGGCTAACTAGATCAGGTTGCTCAGAGCCCCATCCAACCTCGCCTTGAATGTTCCCAGGGATGGGGCCTCCATCACCTCTCTGGGCAACCCGTTCCAGTGTTTCACCACCCTCGTTGTAAAGAATTTCCTCCTTATACCCTGCTTTAGTTTAAAACCATTACCCCTTGTCCTGACTACCCCCATCCCTTTAACTAAGGTGGATTGTCTCGTACACATGTTTTTATGTAAAAAAAATGTATAAAAATTAAAATAAAATAAACCCTAATCACTGGTTTATAGGCATTTTGGCCAACAATATTTCTTGACTTTCTAGGACAATTAAGTTTGCTAAAGGAAAAGAAAAAATTTTCTTTAATAAAAATTACTAACTAACTGCCCCCCAAAATGACTTAAATTTTGTACTACCAATTTACCTGTTTGATTATGTCTCTGCTTTAAAAAATAGAAAAATAATAGGCCAATCAATATTTCATTAGCACAGATTTTTTTTTTCTAGATGAATATAGAACTTAAATCGTCTTTCAGATCATTTTCATAAATTTACCCAATACTCCCACTGTGTCAGCTTTCCTTTCTGATTTGTAATTCGATTATGTCCTTTTATTGGATAAAACTTGGAGGACATATGTGGTCCCTTTTCAGAGTAAAACAGGGCTCTGCACTTGGCTCACTTCACTACATGTTAAATTGAATGACCACAAAAAAACCACGGATCACCTGGACAGTTTGGGTATCTCAATTTCCAATGTACTTTACAGTGCACAGAAACATACCCATGCGATAGATAATCCCGGGGCACATCTTGATTTGGAACAGCCTTGAACTTGAGTAAACCCTGGCTTTTTGGAAATATTCCTTTATAAACAAGATGCACACAAGTATTTCTGTGCAGTAATGAAGAGGAGGCATAAATAATATTTGATTTTACTGAGTTAAAGCCATAGGGTATGTTGAGAATGATGATGAAGTGCTTGGTTTTCCAATTGTAATCATCAGAGTCCCAAACAACAGCTACAACATGAAAAATTTTTAAAATAAGTAGATCTGAATAACTTGCATGAGTTTCAGAACAGCTGGCCAAAGCTTTCTCCAAGTAGTCAAGAAGTCTTACAACACTGAGGAAGTTCCAGAAGATAATTCTGTGCCAATACTAAAAAAAGGGTAAACAAAATGACCCTACCATGTCTCCACTCTCAAAAGGCATAAATCAAGTACCAAGAGCTACAGAATTAAAGTGAGATAAAATTAATGATAACCAATATGGATTTAAAAAAAAAATGCAGCTTGTCAAAATAGACAAAGCATTTGACTGAGTTTTGGATGCCATTATATTTAGGAAATGAAGCAACACAAAGAAAGTATTAGTTAAGTTAGTTACATTAGTCTCCAGATGCAGTTATAAACAGGAAATTGTCATTGGGAAGATATGTTTCTAATGTATTCCAGCAGGGTTTATTTCTTAAGCGTGACATTATTGAACAATGACCAGGAGGAAAATAATTACTGATAAAATCTGCAGGCAGAAAAAATAGGAGGAAAAAATGGGAGGAAAAGTAACTAATGATCTGAAACCTAAAATCACTACAGAGGAAGCCTGCAGATTGTGAAGGCTGATGGAGAGGCAAGTAACACAGAGAATACCTCGCCAACCTGACCACCACAGACTGCCTGTATACACACAAATCACCTCTGCTGCAACACCGATTTTGCAAATCATACATATGGGAACAAACTTTCCTTCTTGTGAGACTACTCTGTGAAGATGGAATTAAGAAAGTCTTGATGTCATGGTAGGCTTTCCGCTAACCGTGGACTCTTCTCATAAAGGTACAATTGGGAAGATTAATGCAATCCTTGGATATTTCAAAAAGACCCTTAAGACAACAACGGCTGCACCACATCAGCTGCTTATGAGAAACTACTCAAATTTTATTTTCTGAGGTTTTCAAATGCAGAAGGATATTGACAAAATGGAGAAATATCACAGGATATTTGCAAAAGTTAGCAGAGGGCTGGAAACTCACTTTATAAGAAACTCTGTCAAATCAAAAAGAAGCTAATGGTGAAAGAAAACCACAAAAGAATCTCTTAAGCACAGGCATCCTGAGAGACAAACAAGCTTTTTAATCAAAGGTTTACTGAGATACAGTGAACACGTAGATAAATTCAGAGAATCTGGTGCATTTTCCTGCCCACTCCCTCTTCTGTGTAATAACAGATAACATACAGATACCCATCAGTAATTTCTTTCATATCTGATCTTTGCTAGAAAGCCAAGTTCAGCCACCTCCCAAACTTGTGCAGAGTTTGAACAGCAGATCCTAACACTTACGTATCAGCCAATTTGCTTTTTTTGTTCTCTCTATTTTTTCTGCTCATTCCTTCTACCTAAAGAGGACCCTGAGGGACCTCTGGGCAGGGGAAGATTTACAAACAGTATTTTCTCCTTTCAGCACACATTTGAAACAAAGTAATATTTGTAGTTCACACAGTAACAAAATTATTTAAGAGGGTAAAAATCTGCAGCCTCCCATTGGCATCAGAATGGACAATGATATAAAATTGTAATGAATCACAGCATGGCTTGGGAAGAGATACGGTGGGCCAAATTCTTAAGCTGTTAGTTTATACATATATTCTTCTCAGGCAAAACACCCAGATTTGGCCCAATAATAATAGAAGCAGCTCAGTGGGATGGGCTAGCTTTTCTTTAACTACTTTGGAATTAACATGTATTTTCCTTGAACCTTTTAGGGAAAGCAACAGATACCAATAAAACTGCTTTCTATGGTTTAATTTAGCTTTAAAAATAAAGAAGGAAAAACTTCCATATATCTTGTCTTTCATTACAGTAGCAGGGAAAATTGCAAATTCTGAGACTCTTATTAAAACTACATTTGAAATGCTTATGCATCAAGTCTTAGCAAACCGCAATCAGAGAATTAATCAGCAAAAATAACGTTTTAAAAACATCCAGGAGCTTTAGTTAAAACCAAATTATATCAAAATCAATTTAAGCTATGCAAATCAAAACTAGGTGCTTTTATTTAATATTTACACCTCACTACACAATTCAAGAGTTGATTAAAAAAACCTTGAAACATCAAAGGTAAACATTTCTATGATTTGGGTGCTAATCTTCAGCCCAGGGAATAGAAGTTCAACTCCTTCATTTTATGCAGGCTTTCAGCAAGACAGCAGATGTTGCACTTCATGTGGACACCTTAAAAGATGTCTGAGAGCAATGTAGTTGTCTAAGCTGAGACACAGCTTTGTACCTGGCTTTGAAAAGATGCCTTTCCTCTTTTTTCATAACAACATTCATTATAAGGGAAGATACCTGAAAAAAAAAGTAGGTCCTATTTCTTTTGCAGTGAACTACATATCACCTTTTTGGTCATATTACGGCCCAAACTCTCATGCATGTTTTACGTGGGTATAAAGAAATTATGACCTCTGAAAAATAGCTGTCAAGAAGAAGAAAAGGATGAAAAGGCCACACACACGTGTGAACTTGAATCTCTTGCTAATCAGCTGGGTAGGGAAAAGCTGTTTCAGAAATCCATTTCTATGGAATATGTTGTATTTTGTTTTCCAAACACACACTGGACTGAGGGGAAGGCTATTATTGGTCTACTAACTACAGTGGAAACGATGGTGCAGTACAGTCTTTTCTCCATCTCACTCCCTGAAAGGATTTTTTGGTTTGGTTTGGGGGGTGATGGTGCTGGGATTTTTTATTTTTTTTCTCCTTGTTTTGGGGTTTTTTTGTTTGTTTGTTTTGTTTGGTGGTGTGAGGTTTGGGGGTTTATTGGGTTTTCTGGTGGTGGTTTTTTGGTTGGGTTTTTTTGTTTGTTGGGTTTTTTGGTTTGGGTTTTTTTTTTGTTTTGGGGGGTTGGGGGTTTTTGTTTTTGAGAGACAGACTGTGAACAGGTAGTCTCTTCTTCATCTCTTCTCATCTGATCTACTTCAGGCTGTCCCCGCCTGGTCCTGAACCACACATTCTGTTTTATTCAGTACTTCAAAGGGAACAGCCATGGCTGTAAGGCTCGACCAGAAACCTCTTTATCCCAATATTAAAAGATGTTCTGTACTCCACCCTCCTCTGTCCTTTCAACAGCAAATGAAACCCAGCTTTACCAGGAAAGGGTGCTCAGAACAATACCCACTGCTGGTCCATTCATGGCAACATCAAGACAGCAACACAGCTTGTGTGGTAGTGCGTGAAAGACCACACTCTTCACTTCGTGTATCCTTGAGTGTCAAGGAGCTGAAGAATATTTCAAGTGGTTTCAGAGTGTTTAATTCTATTTACATTATCTCTGGTTATCTCCGCTTACAGAAGAAAAGAGGAGGAGAAAAGGAGGCTGAGTTGGAAGCTGGCTATGAGAACAGCCTTAAGTTTGGTCCTCACAAAAACATCCCCTTGAAGACTGTAAAAGGAACAGCCCAAAACTCAAGTGTTTACTTCTGGTTTTTCCCTAACACCCCTCCATGCTGTTTTCTTACTAGTGTTCGGTTATGCTGCCTTTTCCATCTGCTATGCTGATCTTCCCAGCTGTTCTCACCTCTGGCAACCCTTCAAGCACGTTTTGAGAAGGACTGAATTAATTCCTACAGTCTGATTTAGAAATTATATCCTTCCATAATCAAGGACAGTAATAATTCTGCTTTATAAAATAAAGTGTGATTTGACAACTTTTACACATTTGAATAGCGTAGGCATTTTCTGATACAACATCTTGGTACCATTTTCCTTACGTTTTATTTCATTCTAGAAATTAGTTTGACTAGAAAACTGGAAGGAAAAAATTGTTTGTAATAAACTATGAGGACAGTTCACCTTATCTTAGAAATAAAAATACACATTTTAAAACATTAGAATCCAACTTCCTTCTTTCTCCTGTAGTACAGCCCCCAAAAATTTGAAAACATGAGGGCAAATCCCAACTAAATAAAAACTCTAGACAATCCTCTAGAAAAATTAAACATAGATGCTTGAAACAACAGTATATTCGAAGTGCAACTGACCCAGAAAAATTATGAAGTGTTTATAAAATGTAGTAGTATTTGGTATAAAACAAGCACAATGAAGCATCAAGAAAAATTTCCTCCAAGCTATTGTATTTTTACTGTAGTACATCAGCTCCACCTGCTGGTAAAAGTAAGTTCCTGGAGTGGTGTGCTACAGTTTTGCACAAACCTCTGTTTGCAACCAAAAAGTCTTTGTGCTGTATCAGTTAAGAGCTTTTGATTTTAAGAAGTAAAGAGTTATCTATCAAATGTCTACTCTGACATAGTTTGATGACATGATGGCTTAAGAAAAATAGTTTACAATGACAGTATTTCACGGTCTATATATCACTGTAAGTACATGACTTCAAAAGGTTATTAGTGCGATGCATGCCAGCTGTAAAAATAGCTCCAAATATTAAGAAAAAGTCAGCTGTTTTTCTGCTAGCTATTAATTTTCATTAAAAACAAATTATGATTAACATTGTGATTAAAACCAAATTCATATAATAAAAAGATATAAATACAGCATCACAAGCTACACATCTTTTAAAAACTCTCCTTACTCCCAAAACCACTACATACGTTTTCTTCCAATACAAGACATTAGTTTTCAATCTCTTTTCACTGGTTTAAAATTTTTAATTAACAGTTTCTAAACCCAAGCTAGAGATGTGTGGTTAATAATAAAATCCAGTACCTCTAGGCTTTTCTTCAAAGAATTCAGATGCAGAACATAAATCAATGTTGAAATGATTATTCAATTAATTGAGGATTGTTTCAAACATAAAACCTCTTTATTGCTTTCTGAATTCTGTTCTGAGATTTTTTCAAGTCTTTCCAAAAGTTGTCTTTAATTACTTTTTGAGTTTTCTAATAAACTTGTGCTTACATAAGATTCCATGTAGTACTTGACATCTAAGCTCCAAACTTCCAAACTTGAAGAAAATAATATAATCCTGGCAGCAAAAATTCGGACACATACGTCTAAGGTGGTTTATTTAGGGAACACGTGTACAAGTTAGAACAGGTATCTACATACTCCAATGACACCGTAAGAATATACAAAAAATTTCTACCTTTATATTTTAGTGCTAGGCTGGTTTTTCCCCCCCAAAAAATAAAATAGTTCTGGCTCTTTCTATACTTCAGAGAAAAGTTATTTGAAATCCTCTTTGGATCAGCTTTCACAGCAATTTTAAGGTACCAAATCATATAATCCAGCCCACCAAAAGCTTCCTTCCAGTGATCAGTGAGAGCTCAGGCTAGCCTGGAGTTCCATCAGTCAGACAGAGACACTTAGGAGCTGCTTTACTTAGGAGGAGTCTGATAAAACATCATTAAAATAGAATAAAATCTTCTCCATAGCAGGATATTATCTTGACAGATTTCTGCACAGAATTAACTTTGCTCAGGATAATGGAATTTTATAAACACAAAACATCAAACACAACCGGCTTCACTCTGGTATTATCCGTGAACTATATGAGGAGCACAGAAAACCATACCTTTTGTTTCCGCTGGTAGCATGCTGCAATGGTTAGAAAAGGGTCATACTTACATTAGCCTAAACCACTTGAGAAGAACGAGGCAGTAACGTCTCTGACAAACTGCAGCAGAGTAAATCTTTGTGGCATAAGCCATTCTAAAAATTGACTAAGCTAACCTTTAAAGGCAGCTGTACTATTTTGGTAGAGCGAAAATAATGGCAAAGAACTTCTGTTTCAATACCTTAACACAACTACTAATCAATCTTGATTAATTTTAAAGGTAAATCTCAATCTTAAAAGCTGAGCTACATGAACAGTGTTTCATGCCTTCTTTCTTCCTTTTTATTATAGTAATAACACAGAATCAAGTTTTTTAATATCGATTCCCAAAATTTTCTGTCCATTTCTGAGGAATTTCTGTTTAAATGAATACTGAAAACTCTACAAAAAATTATAGGAAGTACAGTAGTAGGCAGAACAATTTTACATCTAAACAAACTAATGCTCCAAAAGCTTTAAGCAGCTAAGCATGAAACAGTGCAATTCCCCTGCAATGTGAGTTAGCAGACAAATTAAATCAGCATTCCCTGGCACAACTCATAGCATTTGAAGAACTTTGAGCATATTAGCTGTCACTCAGCCAGTCAAGTCAAAGCTGTGTTATCATTTAGCAACCCTTAACAAGTCCATAACTACCAAGTGGTAAGGCTAAAACAAAAGAATATTAGCATACCGTGAACACAATTTTCCTGTCTCTCTCTGGTCATTGTGCTAGGACACTTCTCCCAATTGTCTACCAAGTCCCTCAGTACTTAAGAACATATAACCAAGAAGAAATTGTAAATGTCTGATTTTCTCAGGCATCTATGTGTACCAGCACATAGACAGTGTTTGTGCACACAGACCTATTCCAACAAAACATGAAGACCTGGAGGACAAGGCAGTAATGCCCCTTGTCATAAGCAGTTTTATATTGGTTTGTAAACCCTATTCTCTCACTACAGCTCTATTTCCAGATATATCACCACTTATCACAGCTGGAGGGTGAATGACATTCATGCTGGTGTCATCAACTTTCACCTCCAGTCTAACAGTTTACATGGATCAGACATGTTTAGCTTCATCTGAAGAGCAGTCAGGCACAGCCAGTACCCATGGAGCTATCACAGCCCATCTACAGTGTGGTTTGACATTCTTACTCCTGTCCTCTGGTACCAACAGCTTACCTGAAGTGGGTGGATACTCTGTGTTTTGCAACAAGGTGCAACTCACCCAACTGGGGGTCACAGGAAGCACCGCACCGCCCAACGAAATGTGGGACAGGCATTGCTAACGTCGCTAGGTATTCAGTCAAGGAAGAGTTCATTTTATTAAATTCTCTGATGACATGTTTGGAATGCCATAATTAGATGGCATTCAGTAGCCATAAAATGAGAATGGCAGCTAAACCAAACTGATATTACCTAAGTTAGAATTAACGAAGACCTCAAGTTTCCCAAGAACAATCATTACACATTAAGGTACACAAATTTTATCCTAAAAATAATTGTGTAATCTAGGTGACAACTAAATATACGTACAACAGACCAACTGATAATATAGACATGATATGGGAATGCCTACACGAGTGAAGAGGCATGTAAAAGCAACTGCTTCTAGAACCAATGAATTTACCTAGAAACACTTACAAAGTGTCTTATCTATGAAAACACATTAAGAATACATTCCATTTATATTTCATTGAAAGTGCTTTCTTACCTTTAATTTTCTAACAGCATCTCTTACAACTTCTGTGCCTTTGGGCTGTTCCACTTCTGTACTGCCAAGAAACTGAAAAGATTGTAATTTGTGAGAAGTTAGTTATGCATTGAAAGGCCTAATTGACTCATGTAATCTTATTTCCCAATTATTTCCAAATAACATTTTGGAAAGAAAATAATTTCAATAGCTGATAAATAACAAACTTTCATACAGCTATTTCTAATCAAGAGAATAACAAGAATTAAATTCTAATTAGACAAATGTAAGACTTATCAAAAGCAGCTTTTAAAAAACATTTTATTTACCTTGATCCTATACAAGGCTGTACATTAGAGATTAAGTACCTTTTTCCACTGGGAAATTGTCATTTTGGTAATACCATCTCTTGGAAAAGGCTCATATTAAAATCATGTCTACTAGAGATCATATTTTTACTAACCAAACGCACACCTGTTAATATACAAAGCATGATACCCCAAAGGTACTTTACAATTTCTTTATTTGTACACTGAAATGCCTTTATGTTCTGTACAGTTTTGCTTGCCTTCTACTATATGGTTAGGAAAGGTACAATAATCCTGCCCAAACTGCATCTGTGTAATAATTTGATTAATTTTGAATTGCCTGATTGTCATATTGAGGTACAGTTAAGTCCTACCATGTACCTGTACATGCCAAAATAATGCTAGCAAGAAAGTACAAACCCCCGTTTTTCTTTGAAGTACACAATTTTTTTCACAACTGTGTAACATGCAGATGTGTGCAGATGCAGAGGTATGCATACTTTTAAATTCTTAGCAGTTTCAAAAGGAACCTAAATTTGCCAAGCTACAGATGCTTTCCACATAGTAACTCTTAAGTTTTTAATTTTATTAAAACTTCGAAATGTGTTTACTGTAGTCAACATGCTCAAGCTGTACACCTGCAAAAAAGCTTTGCAGCTCTACCAATAATTAAGTCTCATTATAAATTTGCTACTGATTTTGAAATATGATTTGCCATCTTGAATACAACTGTGTGCAGATCAAAACACCAGCCAAATCTGCTGCCAATACTCTCTACTACTACAATTCTCCAGCTAGGAGACCAAGTTTTTGTAATAACAAAGCAGAAACCTCTATTATTGAGTTGTTGCCTTTCATGCAACATCTTTGATGACTTTAAATAGAGGCTGTGTTCTTCCCTGGAAAAATGACAGTTGCAGAAAATGCATATAGAGAAAGAAGAATGATTCTTGGACATTATAGATACTATATGTGACAGAGGCAGAAAGGGAAAGGTGACTGAATGTATGTGACCAAATTTGAGGGGGGGAAAAAAAAAGGTAACCACAAGGCTTGAATGTACAAGAAAGAAAGTAGATAAGGACGGATGAGAATCTAAGAGGAATACTAACATTACCAGGTATTTGTACACAAGCATATTTATACACCATACACTTGGCTTGCTGTAAAGTTTGCGAGCAGGCCAGGGTATGTTATATACAGTACAGTAATCCTGCATAAACACAGGAAATAACAGCTGCAAGCGTGGACAAGGCCCAGTGAACACAGAACACAGGTCAAAGCTGCTGACGGTGAAGTGGAAGACTGCTGAGCATGCTTCATCCACGTGTGCTTCCTAATATTTGCGTAGCTTTGAAACTGGCAACTCCAGAGGCGTTATCAAAGTAAGCAGCCTGGTACTTCTTGATACACACTTAGGGCCAGGCCTTGTGGGGAATTGTGTCAAGTACGCTTCCAGATGCCCTGGGGTACGCTGCCTTGCCTGCAGCCACTTCTGCAGAAGGGCACAAGGCTGCTCTAAGTTTCTTATTTGCTTACTTTCATCCAGATGACTGAGATCTGAGATAGGAAAAGACATCTCAAAAGCAAGAGAGTAATTTTCCCTCCCCTTCCCTCTCAGCTATCTCCCTCTGATTCGAAGTCCAAGAAAGCTGAAGGTATCTTCACTGTATTCAATAAATCCCAGCAGCAGACCAATCGTTCCATGAACAGTAACTTCCATAAATACTGTTTTCCCAGACGCTTGTACCTCAAGCTAATTCACATTACTGCCTTATAAAGTGTAAGCACCAAATTAAGCTTCTGCCACAGCTGAATTTGTAAGCCCATACTAATGTTCCCAAAATCAGCAATCACTACTTCTCATCATGGAGGGGAGGGAGAAGTAGACACCTAAATAGAAAGATAAACTGCTGAAAGCACATGCTTAAATGACTGACAAAACCTGAAAAAACACACAGGAATCAGGTTTGCTCAACAAGTTACAAAAGAAATAAACAACCAAGACCCAAAGTATATGGAAACATCATGAGCATTATATCAATATTTATGGAACATAACTTTACTGTATTCAGCTCTGGGGCCCCCCCACATAAGAAGGACACGGACCTGTTGGAGCAAGTCCAGAGGAGGGCCATGAAGATGATCAGGGAGCCGGAAATGCCCTCCTACAAAGACAGGCTGAGCAAGTTGGGGTTGTTCAGCCTGGAGAAGAGAAGGCTGCAGGAAGACCTTACAGCAGCCTTCTAGTACCTGAAGAGGGCCTACAGGAAAGCTGGAGAGGGACTTTTTACAAGAACATATAGTGATAGGACAGGGGGTAATGACTTTAAAATGAAAGAGGGTAGGTTTAGATTAAATATAGGGAAGAAATTCTTCTCTGTGAGGATGGTGAGGCACCGGAACAGGCTGCTCAGAGAAGTTGTGGATGCCCCATCCCTGGAAGTGTTCAAGGCCAGGCTGGATGGGGCTTTGGTGAACCTGATCTAGTGGAAGATGTCCCTGCCCATGGCAGGGGGGTTGGAACTAGATGACCTTTAAGGTTCCTTCCAACCCAAAGTATTCAACCAACTAGATTCACCAACCAGAATTCTACCAGTCATCCACAATGCGCCATCTTCCAGATGAGTATCAGTTTTGACATTAAGCATCACTACTGAAATTTTTATTACTCTCAGAAGTTTTGAGCTGGATGTGGAATTAGAGCTTATGCTTAATAAAACATTCAGCATAGGAAAACACAGTGAGATGCATTTAATCCAGAAATACAAAGAAGATTTGTGGCTTGAGTGTTAATATCAATTAGAAATGAAGAGACAATGCCATGGGTTGCATTGTTTGTATCTGATATATACTAGTATCTCTGTTAACTGCAGTTCTATTTTTTGTCATTCAGGTAAGCTCCAATTTTAGTTATAACTGCTTACACATTTCATGCCTGACCTTCATAAGCTTTCTCATTTAATTTATGTATTTCTTTTTGGTAAGAGAGTAGTAAAAAGAAAAACAGCACTTAAGAGCATATATTCTGAATATTTGTATTAATTAAATTGATCTATTTGGGGGCAAAATATATTAACAGGATTTCAAATCAAGATAAGTTACTTTCTAATCATAACAAAAGAATGACTATGCAATATAGGTTTAACATATAGCCAACATATTAACTGGAGGCTTTTTATTGCTTGCTTTTTCATCTGCTCTGTATCTTTTGTGTGTGATCTGCCCTATCATTGTATTTTGTTTAATATCACTATAGTATTACTCGTAATAGTTAAGCTAAGCAAACACATATATATTTGCAAAACTGAGACTTTAGATGACAAGCTCAATGTGACGAAGGCCTCTGTGTTTGTATAATCCCTAACACTGCCACCTCCGCAACTTCTAAAGTAAATAACTAACAACTAATTTACCATCCTCATGAAATGGGGAGACGGCCATTTCATTATGGTATTTTCAGCAGATTTTTCTCACCAAATCTCACACAAACACAGAGGACAAATATTTGTTACATCAGGAATTCGGTACAGCTGTGGCATGAACAGTATAAATATTCATCTTGGAAGAATTTCTGCAACAAAAATTTTAAAGCAAAATTGGTAAATATGAAACTATCCTTTTCAAGATCAGTCTCCTTTAGAAAGCAATAGTGCTGCAGAATTCTAGATGGAAACTTTAAAAGTCAGCGATTGCTTTGATCGCTTCAGGTTCCCTTGTGGAGCTATGGCCCTCTGGCAGACCCAGCTGACAAGGAAAAACAACAACAACATGAAATATAACTGTTCCTGAGAGTCAAGCTAATACCACTCCCATGCTTAATTTAATTGCAGAATAGAGAAACAGTAAGTGATGCAGCAGTTCCCCATCACATCATTCAGTATTAATCCTATATGCAATTTAATAAATGCACTAATTTCCTAAGTTTTCAATAACATTAATTATGTAATACATATTAAAGATGTTTACATATGATTGTTAGATATATTTACTTTTTGCAACTAGTGAAAGTGCTGTTCCTGAAGTTGGTGTACTTTATGCATAATAAGCCAATAAAAAACGCTCAATAAATTAGGCATGTCACTAGACTCATCTTTTTAAATATTTATGTATCGTTTAGTGCTAACGAAAAGTTCACCAGAATCATACTGAGTCTTAGTCGGATACTTTAAGAAGTTTGAAGAGAATGCCATTTATATTTGTATAACATATAGCAAGTTAAGGCAAATTTTTCCTCCATATAAATTACTATACATTTTTCATTGCGGTCTGCCATTCTTCCAAACACATTCCCTATAAAACTGATGAAAAGTTACTTTTCTAACTCATTATTTATTCTGATCTCAATTGCAGCTGTCTATAATCAGAAATAACTTTCATGAGGTCAACAGATCTTATCAGTCAAGTCAGTTCAAAGTACATTAAGGCTTGTTCTTCCCTCACTGATGCTTGCCATTAAGAAAGTGAGCTGTTGACCAGCCAAACACAAGATGAACACCTCAGATCAAACTGTTTATCATCTAAGATTAGCAGACAACCAGATGTGCTCGCTCTACATGCAAAGATTTGCAAGATAGTACAGTTGCAGAGAAGTAACAGACAGTATTTCATCATACCAGAATCAACAGAAGTTTTATCGTTTACAACAACTGGTAAAATACGTAAACTGTAATGGCCAGGAGGGCTGTCTTACACAACAAACTAGTAAACAGACCCTTTGTGGGGAATATCTCCTCCTTCAGAATGTGGTTGAAATTAAATTTTCCTATGCATTTAACTTGAGAAAGACATGTTTTGGTCCAATTCCATAGTGAAATAATGAAAAATGCTTTCATAGTTGTACTTTGGCTGGAGAAACTATTAGAATAAAAGGTAAGTCTTTTTTACTTTTATTTTGCCGTCTCAATTAAAAGTAAATTCAAGCACAGGGCAACTTCAGGCATTCAGAATCCTTTACAGTTCTGACAAGTCTATTGCTGTTATCAGGTCCCCAATAGCTATTAGTAAGGTCAGGTGAACTGTTAAGGCTAACAGTTCACTATTTTTCCTTGCCATTAACAAGACACTCTCCAGTAGTTCTTCCCCCTGTCAGCTAACAATTCAACCCTCAACATTCTACTTTTTTAACATGCGAAGTATACCCAGGTGCTTTTCTTCAAAACTTAGGGGGGAAATATAAAACCCCCTATCCATACTTTGGAAAAGTTAGTTTTACCAGGGTCAAAACCATCATTAAACCTAAAACTTTGCTAAGAAATAGTTTTACATGCTCTTTTGAATATTTAACGTAGACTTCCACTCTTCCAGTAGAGAGCAGTGTAGGATATTTTAATAATAAAACCACATCTGTTTTGTCATCACATTTCAATCTTTAAAAAAAAACCCCAGTCTTTCACAATGCCAGATTTCTTTATTACTCTGAAATCCCTGAACATTAAAAGTTCTCTTTTATGCAGATTTAAATGCAATTATATGAAAAAAGTACTTACCAAACTTATACAATAAAGAAAGGAAAAAAGCAATGCAAAATTACTGGATACCTGCTGCCAAAATTTGACAAATTAGCTCCTTCCACAGCAGAAGTTGAAGGGATGTTGATTTACTGATGAAAGGAAGACAAATGTATCGACATTCTGATAACATCAGAATGACACTATATAAAACTAGAATGGAAGAGAAGTGGGACCAGTTTTGAAGCTATGCAGAAAACCAATGAACAAATGTCTAAGCTGTTAACAACTTCCTATGACATTTTTGTTCAGTCTTGCATATGTGAGTCTTCTCTGCCAACTGAACAGCAGAAGTACAATATGGACTATAAAATAGTTTATTTTTCTGTTTTGGTTTCCTTCTCTTTCCCCACCCTATAGTCCTGTTCCCCACTTGTATTGGTAGAGAACGGAGGAAGCTGTTACACATTTTTGCCAGAGTACATAAATGTTTGGATTTTTCCTTTTTGGGGGGCACTTGTCTAGTGACACCTTAAAAACAATCGTCTCTCCCAGGCATGATTGCTGCTCAAATGAGAGCAGAAATCAAACTTGCCCCATGAGCATATAAGAGAGGAAAGTGCCACAGACATCAGCACACTCCCTGAATATCCCCTGCTTGTCTGACATGTAATGCTCTGCACAAATGGTGACTCTGACACAGAAAAAACATTCTACACGTTTTTCTGAGGGAGTGTTTGATTAGTATTTGCAAAAAAAGGAGGAATGCATGATTAAAATATAAAGAAAAAAAAGAAGGGTCTTCTAATGGCAATCAAACATTACCAGGTATTTCACCCATCAGTAGAATTAAGCCAAATGCATGTGAGAAAACACAGAGGTGAAAATATTTACAGTAATTAAGATATAAAGAAAGAAAAATCTATTTGATGAGCTATTGAAATATTGGGGTGAAAAAAAAAAAAAGAATATTACAGAAAGAGCCATAAAATAATTAGGTAACCGTTAACAAAAGAATCTTCTAGATGCAGTCATGTAAAAAACACGTTGTGCTGAATTTTAAGCAATGTCTCAACATGCCATGATGGTTTATTTTGTACTTTCTTCTATTCTCTAGAAGGGTAGTAACTTAAGAACTCTTCACTATCAAATGTGGAAGCAATCATCTCAGTCTTCAGATTTGGTGCTATGATTAAACAATAAAGAACACAATTTGGTAACTAAAGCTTACTATGTCTTTCAACAGTTGATGGACAATGTAGACATTTCCTTGGAGCAGTACACCTCACCAGGCTCTGGATGTGGTTCTTGCCAAGAACCCGAATGTCTGGAAGTGGGAATATCTAGAAATGTTCTGGTAAAGATGCCTGAGAAACTGAGGACATAGGGCCATCCTAATCTTGCCTACATCTGTCTTCTAACCCATGTTTGGATTTGATGAGAAATTATATAGCTGCTCACTGGGAAGAAAGCTGAAGTGTGGTCCAAGTAAGCTAAATCTACCTTGGTGTAATTTTAAAGGCAAAAGAATGAGAATAATTACACCAGGTCATATTCTTCCTCAAGTCCCACTGTATTTTAATCCACAGGCAGATGGGAAAAACTGAAGGCACAGAAAAAGGAGAATACAATAGCTGTATACATTTATATTAACATAGCCAGTTTCTCTGGAAGCAGAACTTCAGAAGAATTTAGGACACACTTTGTAAATGATCAAAACTTAAGACCTTCTCCAGAGAGATTAGTGTGGTCATACACTAAGGGGGCTATCAACAAGGATATGTTTAAATTAAATCAGATCGCAACACAGCTAGCAAAGCTATTCTCTGCTTAAAAATATCTAATCCTAAAGGTAAAATAACATTAAGAGATACAGCTAGTACCTTCACAAGGAAGATAAGAGCAGACTGGAATACAGAAAGCAAGCAGAAAAGGTAAAAAGCTTATCTTGTCAAGACTGTCACTGTAGAAAATACCAGTTGTACAAGAAAAAAACATCCAGTATTTCTTCAGTCCATCAATTCACACAGCACTTCAGAAGCACATCTCAAACTGTATCATGCCCTGAAGAGCTGTCAGGCTGAATATGAAGATTATAACGGAGCTGGGGTGGTGGGAGGGAGGGGGTGTACATCGCTCTCCCATTGCATACACCGTTATCAACCACCTTCCAGCTACCTGGATTTTAGCCACAGGCTGAGAATAAACACAGCTACACGCAGACTTACTTCCACCAAACAACTGGATGAGGAAAAAGTAGTTCTTTGGCTTGCTCTGCAGACTTGTTAGCTGGAGCTAACAGTTCACTGCTGGTCTAAGCGAGCTCTACATTCCCACCCAGCAGAGGCATGGTGGCAGCAGCAGGGGGGCAATAGCAGTATCCCTTAGGGATATTCCAGCTTGGAGCAAAAAACCTGCAAGCTCAAATAATCTTTGAAAATTCTTTCAAAGCTTATTATGTATAGGAAAAGGGCTTAAAGAGGAAGATGTTAACAGTGCACAAATGACAGTGACGCTAGTATTAGCAGTATATCACACTGAAGGCCTGTTTTTCTTTTAAGCCCAGGTACACTTCCCATAGCTGATACATAAACAAAAAAATCAGAGATAATATTTGGCATGAAAAAAACAAGGGCAGGGGAAGACGGTAGTGAGAACAAATTTATGACTGGAGAAAAAGAATTTCTTATAATATGTTTCTCTGGTTGTGACTGGGATGCACACGTTCTTTTGACAGCATTCTTTGTTCAGGTGTGCTGCCCTGTTCATTACCCTCCACGTGCAAGAATCCTGTGCTCAGAGACTGGATAAAATGAAGGAGTAAATTAAAAGAACAACACGCTTCCAAACTCTATCCTCTGGGTTTCAATCCGGACACATGCAATGTTTCCAGTTTTGGCTTTTACACATGGGAACAGATTTTGGTTTTTTCGTTTTGCTTTGTTTGGGGTTTTTTTTGTTGTTGTTTTTTTTTTTTTTTTCTTAGCAGAAGCATCTGTCAGCTCCTTTTACTGCAACAGGAGATGTCTGTGGGTAATCCAAAGGCACCATCATCAGGTTATTATAGCTCTTTTGCTTCAATACAGAAACTATTAACACTTAACACAGAGATTCATCTAACATCAAACAACGGCATCCAATTCCAATCTTCTGTTTAGATTTTATTTAGTCTCTGACCTCCAAGAACTAAGAACTGGCAACTCTAAATTTACTGTTGAAGCTTAAAATACAGTATCTCTATTTCTGTAAGAGTGATCATTACTGAACTAACATTCAGTGAAGGTGTTTAGTCAAACAGATTATACTTCTGATAACATGGGTTCACGAGGAAGGGTACCTTCACCTTCAGAAGAACCACTCTGTACCCCGAGAGGGAAAACAGAACTAATTACCAAAGTTGGTACTTCCTTTAGAAAGGTACATTCCAAACGCGAAGCCACTCACTGAAGACACCTCGTGCCGCTTGAATGCCTCAATTCAGAAGATTTATTTGTATTCCTGACTGGACTGTTCCCAGTAAAAAAAAATATTTACTCTAATTTAACTGAAGAGAGTCCACCTAAAAATAATTCACAGTCACTATTTTAAACATCAACTTTTCAGCTTAGAAGTGCACAATAATAGACTAGACAGATTTTTCAGCTTTACAAGTCCATAATCAGACAGTAAACTTAGCTGTGCACCACAGGAGTTGGATTCAACTCAAGCATCATTTCTTTACGGAAACAGTAAAGTCAGACTAAGCCCTCAAATATTTACAGAAATACTATTTTGCACCAAGTCCTAGATATTTTCAAATATATTAATATAAGAAAATTGAGATCTTGTTTGCATTTTTTTCATAAACCAGATGCTAATAATGATTTAATTTGTATTAACCATAAGACACTTCAACAATTCCTGTATTCCACTCAAATGCACTGAAGTAGAACAAACAGCTCTACACCTACAGACTCTTTTGCAAATATGTTAAATGTACTGTTAGAAACCTCAGAACACAGAGACTACCCCTGCTTTAATTCCCACTTAATCTCCTCAGATGCTAGCTAGCAACACTGGCAAGTCTAGAGGGAACTTCACTGCACTGCAGAGTGAAAAAAGGCTTTCATTGTTACTACTTGCATAAAAGCAAATTGTCTACCCAAATTGAAGGTAAGGGTTCGTTTTCTTTAGCATTCCCATAAAGCTAAGGGACAGACACCCCACCCCCATCCCCTTAAAAACACCCAATCTAGTACAAAGCTACAATTAAAGGAACAGCAATATCAAGATCCCAAGTGCTGGTATTCTCACAACAGCTTTCTTAAGAGTTACCACTATAACACACTGCATAAGACATGCAAAACTGTTGTCCTAGTTTTTGGCTCTGTTTTGTCCTGCTGTATCAACGCACTGTTTTTCATAATGTTCCTTTAACCGCAATGTGTACTGGTCTGCTCTGTATTAGCATTCTGCAGGCTATCTAGCTTTTTCACAAAATATAGCAAGTTAAAGCCTGAACTCAGTGTTCTCAAGCTCCATCTGTCCTGCTGACTTTTTTTATCCCAGTTGCAAATACTCAGCCCATCAAACAAAACCTTCCCAAAACCAATGAAAACTGCACTGAGATGACAAAAAACCCTTATGAAGAAACAAGCTATGTTGTGCATTCGATAACAAAAAAATTGGCAAAACCATTCTGCTTTACCAGTCAGATGAAGCTTTCTAAAATTTGGAGCATTTTGATCAACTCAGAACTTCTTTAATGGGGTGAGACAGCTGAATTAGGGGTGCACTTCTGAGCCACATGAGTAAACAGGCCATGACGTCATTCAGAAAGCGGCTGTTCCTTCAAAGAGATATTTCCCAGATGACTTCATTGTTAGGCATGAATCTGAGCGCAAGCCTCAGATTCTTTCATAACAACATGTCCAAGAACAGCCAGGAGTTTCCATGTGCCATTTCGAGGTGGGATCGTGCAATTCGCAGCATTCAGCTTGTGGTAACTTCTTCAGACTGAAGCTGGACAGAAAATCTTTAGAGCCTTCCTCTGTTCAATGTGAATAACCTCTACAAGTTGTGGAAGACACTGTGATGGATTTTTATATATATAGTGTATATATTAATAAAGACCAATGGAAAAGTATTGAAGTTACTCTTTTGTACTGGAAAATACTAACAATATTTTATAAAAGCAGAGATACAATTCCACAGACATTTTCAATTTTGTGAATAAATTTTATTTTGCTCTAAACTAATTTCTACCTCCTTTGTCCTTTCCTAACATGATAATGCTGACTTGTAGTATCACACACTCTTGCCATGGCAACATGCAGTGACATTATAAATGCAGAAACAGGAATTCCCTGTGGGACAAAATGCAGAAGTAGTCACAGTTAGGAACAAAATTCTCATTCAAATCCAAATAGCTTTAGTAATAGGAACAAATAACTATTGTCCATTACTCTTGGTTTCTTAAAGCCCTTTTCCAGTTTCACATGAAATATGAAGCTGCCTATTTTAAGGACACTGCATCTCTTCTGAATCAGGACTTTTAATACTGTGAGCCTTACTGCACCATAGATTGGAATAAATGACTCCTGTTTTAATTCTTGATTCATAGAAACACTTGGCTGTCAAACAGAGGACAAGCAGCACACCAGAAAATAGTTATTCTGGAGAAAGAATCATGGATGCATGGAGCTAGTGCGTTAGCTTTAGTAGCCTGGAAATTTAATACCACTTTTGGTAATTTTTTCATGCAACACAAATTTTGAACATAATCTGAACATTTTCTTTTAAACTATCATTACCACAGAAGATCATCAGCTCTTTAAATTCTAGTATTATAACTACTTTTGTGTGTAGTAAATAATTTATACATATGTTCTATGGGGGAGATAATGGACACCACAGGACAGATATATGTACTGAGGTGTATTAAAGGACAGGAACATGAAAGTGTGAACTACCTTTGTTGGGTTTTTTTTTTTTGTTGTTTTGGTTTTTGGTTTCCTAAACTGTAGAATTCCTATACTGAGAACCACTACATTTGTAAAAAAAGAATGAGCCTAACATTTTCTTAGTAAAGCAACTTCAGTGGAGAAATATGCTGAGTCAGTATATAAGGTGTGATCCATAATCACATGGATTATCTACAAGAATGTGCTAAAATAAATGCCACATTCACATAAACTAATAGCAATATTTTCATATAAGTGGCCAAGAAAATGTCTGTGTTTTCTAATTAAAAATGTCATTTTTTATTTTGCTCCTAAAACCAACTTCTTAAGCTCCACCTACCACTTTAAAACTATTAATTTCACACAAATGACACCTGTAGACATCTTTCTGAGTTATTGTATTCACAGAACACCCTCGGAAATTTTCAGAGAACATTTGACTGGGGTAGCAAAGTGAAAAATCAGATAAGCTGTCTATCTGTGGAAGTTAGAAAGAAGCTCCATGCAGCAGAGAAGAAAAACAGAGAGGACAAAGCAGAGCAGTAACTGTGACCCCAAAATTGCATCATGTTTGAAGTTCTGAGAAAATATCTTTATTTAAAGTGTGTATATCTTGTGGAAAAAGAAAAAGGATAGGAAAACCAGCACTGGTTCTCGGTGCTTTGACTATTTGAACTGAAAGGGGGTAATAGCATAAAGAAAGCACACCTAGGAGGCAACCTGAAAGAGTAAATGAACTGGAAAAAAAAAAAAAAAAAAATCAGAGGCTGGAATGTACCAGAACATATGGAAACTTAAGACTAAATGGGTGGCACTTAAAACAGCAGTTAGATGGCATTTTCATCTACTACAGGTTCGTGATCACAGTACAAGATAATCTGTTAAAGAATCTTCAGGAATCTCATTTAAGATTTTTATGGAATAACATAAACATATTGGAAATTTTTCTTTCAAAGACTGGGAGCGTGCCCTTAACATACGCCTGCCTCATTATCTGTGAACGTCCTGCCTGCACAGGAGTCAAATCCTACTCTGAATCCCTCTTCTTCAACTCCATCACAGATTCTGGAAGCAAGTACTACACAGGCAATGGCCCTTCACAAGAAAAGCACTTCCTACATTACTTTAGCTGTACTGGATCTTTCACTTTTCCTACATGTAACTGGAAGAGTCTTCTCTGTGATCATTATTGTTTTATGAACCTGTTTATAGTCTCTCTTGTTAATCTGTTTTTTAGGAGAAACTGTCTTTTCTTATTTTTATTATCTTTTCTTATTTCACATAATCTCACATGGAAGCCAGCTGTAAAACATCTGTGATCGCCATAACTCAACACCTGGCCTTCAGGCACTTCAAGAATATCAGTACCAGAGTTTTTCCAAAAGCTAGCTAGGATGAGAGTCATTTATTTTAAAACAATACTTGGAACAGAAAGAACTGCCTCATTATTTACCATTCTGTAGATATTTAAAACAAATTTGCAGAGCACTACCGAACCATAGGAAATATTTTTCCCTCTAAACAATACAAATTAGGGAACTGGATTTTTTTATAAGAAATATTATTTTAGCAAATTGCAAAAATGTTTAATAGTGACTACTTCAACCTGATAGCATCAGATATGAAATGAAACCACTATTATTGTGACCTTCAGATCTATCAGCAGATGAGATGGACATCTCAGATGAACTGTTCTAAGAGAATATAACTGAGTTGGAAAGTAATTTGGAAATTATTTTACAAGGGCAATTAATCCAACACTAATGTTGGCTGTCACTTCTTACTTCATAAGAAATATTATGCTTTTCAATAAAAGACCTATTATCTGGTGCTAAAGTGGTAAGATTAATCTAGTCTAGATCTCTATAGTGATACATTATTAGGTGAACATAAAATAAGAAAGCAGTGCATTTTAAAATCCTTCATATAAGGTTTTAGAGGCTTCTCTAAATAGCAACATAATCCTTTTTAAAAAGAGCAGGTCCTGAGAACGCATGAGTCTTGAGCTCAAGGCATTGAAGGGAGGTAATTACCAGGGAGGTAATTCGAGATAGCCAGCATGGCTTCACCAAGGGCAAGTCCTGCCTGACGAACCCAGTGGCTTTCTATGATGGTGTGACAACAACAGTGGACAAAGGAAAACCAATGGACATCATCTATCTGGACTTCTGCAAAGCCTTTGACACGGTGCCCAACAACATCCTTCTCTCTAAATTGGAGGGCTATGGATTTGACGGGTGGACTGTTCGGTGGATAAGGAACTGGCTGGCTGGCCGCATCCAGAGGGTAGTGGTCAATGGCTCGATGTCCAGATGGAGACTGGTGACGAGTGGTGTCCCTCAGGGGTCCGTACTGGCACTGGTGCTGTTTAACGTTTTCATCAATGACTTAGCGAGATCGAGTGCACCCTCAGCAAGTTTGCAGATGACACCAAACTGAGTGGTGTGGTTGACACACCAGAAGGACGGGATGTCATCCAGAGAGACCTGGACAAGCTGGAGAGGTGGGCCTGTGTGAACCTCATGAGGTTCAACAAGGCCAAGTGCAAGGTCCTGCGCCTGGGTTGGGGTAACCCCCGGTATCAGTACAGGCTGGGGGAAGAAAGGATCAAGAGCAGCCCTGCCAAGAGGGACTTGGGGATACTGGTGGATGAAAAGCTGGACATGAGCTGGCAATGTGTGCTGGCAGCCCAGAAGGCCAACTGTACTCCAGGCTGCATCAGGAGAAGCGTGGCCAGCAGGTCAAGGGAGGTGATTCTGCCCCTCTACTCTGCTCTGGTGAGACCTCACCTAGAGTACTGCGTCCAGCTCTGGAGCCCTCAGCACAAGAAGGACATGGAACTGCTGGAGCGGGTCCAGAGGAGGGCTACTAAAATGATCCGAAGGCTGGAGCACCTCTCCTATGAGGACAGGCTGAGAGAGTTGGGCTTGTTCAGCCTGCAGAAAAGGCAGTTGCGGGGAGACCTGATTATGGCCTTTCAATACCTAAAGGGGGCCTATAGGAAAGATGGGGAAAATCTTTTTAGTAGGGCCAGCTGTGACAAGACAAGGGGTAATGGTTTTAAACTAAAACAGGGTAGGTTTAGACTAGATGTAAGGAAGAAATTCTTTACAATGAGGGTGGTGAAACACTGGAACGGGTTGCCCAGAGAGGTGATGGAGGCCCCATCCCTGGGAACATTCAAGGCGAGGTTGGACGGGGTTCTGAGCAACCTGATCTAGTTAGCGGTGTCCTTGCTCACTGCAGGGGGGTTGGACTAGATGACCTCTAGGGGTCCCTTCCAACCCAAAACATTCTATGATTCTACAAAGTAGTAGAATTCAAAATTTGGGGTCTGATTTGAGAATAGAGATTTGGGGCAGATTTATCAAAAACCTCCAGTATTCCCTCAGTTCCCTATCTGTAAACTGAGGATGACAACTCACCCATTTCTTGTCTGCATTATCATTTAATTTTTCCAACTGATAAGAAAGCTCATGAGAGTCAAGGCCAAGGTCTTCTGTTGCTTACTTATTCTGAACTTTTATCTTTGACTATTTTCATCAGGGTAGCACCTAGAGCCTCTGTCTCATTATTCTAGAGGCTGTACAAACAGCAAAAAGCCCTTAGCTTCAAAGAATTTATGATCTAATGAACGGTGATAAATTACACTAACCTCTTGGAAACATATGGCACAATTTCAGTTAGTACCTCTGAGTGTTACTGATAAAAATCAATGTGAAACATTGAACCCCATTCTTCCTTGTACACATCATTCTAACAGCAAATACTAATACAAGTAAAAAGCTACAACTAGTACAAAATTAACAGAATGCTCTCCGATTTTGAAAATAAAAAACATGTGACAAGGTCCAACTTTCCCACCTCCCTTCTCTTCTGGTTACCCAAAGGCAACAGGGGGAAGATGCCAAGCCCCTGAAATACATCACTAAAAGAGCAAGGAGGATTTACTTGACCACATACCAAAGCAAGACCACTCTTACTGTCATTTAGAAAAGAAAAAACAAAGCAAAACAAAACTGAAACCCAAAACCTGTACCTAGCCTTAAAGCTTTTCAAATGTATTAGAACATTAAGTATGCACATGCAGTTTTAGTGACTGCATTTTCATTTTGAGAATGGGTTTGCTTTTAATAGTTCCAGTTCCTCAAAGCCTCATAAACTGCAAGTTGGGATATGGCCTCTAAATTCTGACTTAGGAAGACCTACACATTCCTGACTTCAATGGATTTTCAGCAATAATCCTATATTCACGAGTAGACGAGACTTCCTTCCCACCTAATCTTATTAAGAGAATGCTCTGATTAACGTGATTACTGAGTTACTTATCTCTGTCTCCCTAGTATCTCCCATTTCAGAAGCATGTGAGTGCTACAGCAATAGTAAGGAATATGGCTTAGGGACATTTTTAGTCCATGCTTCAAATTGTCTGTTCCTTCAAATGCAACCCTTGGTTCCACACATATCATTAAGATTTGATATATATCCGTGTTTCCACATTCTCCTCCTTTTCAGTAATGCTACAGCAACAAATTGAAAAACAACTTGTAAAACTACAGGAATTTTCTAGATTTGATTTTCCCTTAAGGATTCAGAATTAAGAAAATATTACTTATGCAAAAGTATACAGTATGAAAAAAATTTAAAGTTTAGACCAATGTAACCCATTGCTCTCTCCCTTCTAGAGGCCAATAATATATGAATCCTCATGGAGATCCATATATGTGAAACTGTTCTCAATGGTGAACAGCCTATCTGTTGGACAGACTCCTGTATTCTTGTTTTTGCTGGTAAAATTGTATGTCCTTGTAGAAGTTTCTGTTCAAAATGTTGTGCCATTCTCTTATTTTCTAACTTTCTAGTTCTTTTTTCTAGTTTATTTTGGCAGAGTTTCCTCACTATTTTTGGTAAAAAGTAGATCTAAGAAGGTGGTGGTAGCTTCATAAATGAGCAAACAGAAATACCCAGCCTTGTCAAAAGCAAAAATGGGAGATGAGGAAGAGTTCGTTCATCTGCAGGCCTGATTCTAATTTAAAGCAAGAACAGTCCATAAACCGTTGTGGGCCACCTAGCCCACCAGTACAATAATCCAGATGTTTGAACTCTACAGCCTATTAGTTCCAGCGTCAGACATGCAACTCACTTGACACTTGACAGTCCAGAGGCTAAAAAGCTTGCTTAAAGAAACCTCACATTCTCACAGCTGACAGCTCACATGGAAATACAACTGTGAAGAAAGATTTCCCGGAGGGCATGCTAATGAGGCTAATTGGTAGTTTCAAGCAGACTTAAGGAGAGGCAAGGGAATAAATATCAGCAACAGAGAAGGAACAGAAAGGGACATGGAGAGTTGAGTAAATCTTTGCTGACCCTAAGGTCTTTGGAAATTCCATCCTTTTTCTTTGCACACTGTCTTCTGTTTTGTTAATTCTGTTTGGACAAACCTTTGAGTTTTGTTCAGCTGTCTTGAACGGACATTCGTATCACTCACTGCCTGTTAGTCAAGTGGTGCCTGCTATCGCCTGGTGCTGAGGAACTCATGGCTCTGAGTACCTTTCACAGTAAGGTGAAGATTTATACTCAAAATACTAATTTATTCTTTTTCTGAAGAATAAGAAAATGGCATTATAAAAGTTGTTACAAAGCTTCTAATGATTTTGAGTCTTTTGTCTCAACGGTCTTATTGCTCATCTCTTTTGAGACAGATACTGGGCAATAGCAGTGATGCATCTGTTTAAAACTTACTTAAAAACTTTTAGTTAACATGGTATCTTTAGAAATATGCTTTACATGCTTTGTTCAATACTAAATGCCGTATTATGAAGAACTGCTGTTGAAAGAGAGTTGCTATTACTACTACTACTGAAAAACTTGCCTTTTCTGCACATCACACATATGTACAAACACATTCTTGTACTTTCAGAAATTGTTGGATTAACACTTTAACATATGGGTATACTACATTCCAACAAACAGCTCTTCTATATCAAGACTACTGGAAAGAATCATAATTTATACAACAAAAATAATCTGAAGAATGTACTTGGCACAAAAGGGTCTCATGTACCATGCTGTTAACTAGTGTACTCTGTTGATCATGCCATCAACACGCGTCTTCCTAACTGCAGACCATGCCAGATAAATCAAAACTACAGAATCCCCTGCTGCAGACTTTCCAACTTCACCAAAACAATGCACACACCTAGGAGATCAAATCTTACAGTAAAAGGCTACAAAACACCTTGAGCCAGAACGAAGTTTCCTGTAGGTATATAAACTCATAATCAAGAAGTCATATGAATTCCAGAAGTTTCACATTCCAGCCCTTCTGCACCTCCAATTCCAAGATGAAATAGAGCAACAATATCCCATTCTTAAAGTAAAACAAAACATAAGGCTTAAAATTACATCTAGGCCCGATTCCTCCCCATATCTAAAGAAACTGAGAAATCTAGCAACAACCTGTGCTCTAGAAACCTTAAAGTCCCAGTTCCTAATGCTAACCACAGCCCTCTACAACCAGCACGTAGTAAGCAGCAACACATGGCATTTTCCTGTATGGGCACACCAACAAAGCTAACTCTTCAGGCTCCGCAGACAGACAGACCAACTGCTATGGTAGTAGAAGCCTCTTAGTAAGCCAGCAACATCAACTTTACTCTTAAAGCCGTGGGCCATGCAGCAATTGGTGAGACTGTGTAGCTCCCAAAAGCATTCCTGCATGCCTTAGCAGCTGATTGCAATGAGCTAGACTGCACAACGCCTGGTGCTGCTCAGATGCAAAAGGGAAGGCAGACACGGGAACAGGCTACTTAGGAGGAATACAGAAACATTTTCCAAGTGTGCAGGGATGAACTTAGGAAAGCCAAATCTTAGCTGGAGTTGAAACTGGTGGTGGATGTGACAGGCAACAAGATGGTTAGGAAAATGGACCACAGTGTATGGGGAAAGAAGATGCATTTGTCCAGCGTGAAGATGATGAGGCTGGTGTACGTGTGCGCAAGGCTGAGTCACAAGTTGCAGAAAAAGAAATTACAAAAGAAATGAGAAAAAAAGTCACAATGACAGAGATTAAGTACTGGAACAGGCTGTCCGGAGGCTGCAAATCTCTGCCCCTGCAGGTATTTAAAGCTTGACGGCATGAGGCTCTGCTGTGTCTTGCCTGATTTTGAGGTCAGCCCCATTTTCAGATGGGAATCAACTGGATCTTCTCCAGAGGTCCCTTCCAACCTAAATTACTTCAGATTCTTATATTTCAATTCCCAAAGCAAATCCTAATACAAATGCAATGTAGGCAAAGGACAACTCTAATATTCAAGGAATCATAAGGCATTCCACCTTTCTAAAATTGAGGGTGTTTTCAAGTCCAACAATGAGCTAAATCTCTTGGCATTTTGTATTTTCAATCCAGATTACAGTATTAGATATTACACCTACAGTGTGAAATAACTGATTCTAGAACTTTCTACCAAAAAAATGGGTCTAAAGCTGTTAGCTTTTAAAAATAAATTTTCCCTGATGAGAGAACCGAACTGTAGACTGTTCAAAGTCAGAGATGAGGAAAAAGACGGTAATTAAGCAGCCAGGGTGATAAAGAGAATGGATATGAAGGCAATCTGTGTGAGAGAAACAAACTGCTTAGATACAAAGGACATCTAAAACTTGCTCAGCACAGCGAACGCTCCAGGGCTGTGGCAGGTTACAGATCAGCTTCAATGCAGACTGTGGGCTCTGTCCCAATCCTGCTTCACTGCACAGTTTTCATATACTACTTAACACATTACTGAGAAAGGGACTTAAAGTACTTCTCAGATCCCATGCTGCATACACTACCATTAATTGATGTGATCTATTTTTTCTTCTTGCCACGAAATTACAGCTTCCATCTTTTATTTGTATTGCAAACCTGTTTCATACTTCTATGAAGTATGTCATACAGTACTTAAGACATTTCAATCAAAATGGAGCTTATGAAGAGACCAAGGGATCATAAGCAGAACCTGAGAGAAGATGAGAGCTCTGGAGAATGGATCAAAAGCTACTGTTTTGTCTTTCAGTTGCAGTTTATAATGTGCTGAAAAACACGACCAGTATTTTTATCTCACTCCCCCAATTAAATTCACTTTTTTTTTTTACTAGAATCTACCAAACAATCTACCAAAAATATTTCACTAAAACACATGCGCTCTATTGATTGCTTTTCCTGAGAGAGAACAAGAAATGAAACATTATGCATTATATTAAACTGGTTTGCATTATTTCAGAAGCTTGAAAGCACTTTTTGTTTTTTATTAGCCCTGAGTGGTCAAATGATGTAGAACGGGTGCAGCAAATAGGCTGATTTCTGCAGTAGCAACCATGCTATTGCACAGTCTCCCCATGCACCTGGGGAGCACTTTGCAATAGCACACTGCAATTGTGCTGGGTGGACAAAGCCAAAAAGAGTATGAGCCCTTACACTGACTGTAGTTCATATGTTTGCCTAAAATTACCTGTAATATTGGTAAACTAAAAGTTAGGTGTTAAGTGAAGTGCCTTTATGAATGCTGTTTGTGCTTTCAGTATATGTATGTATCCATATTCATACTCATCTATTACACTGCAGAATTAGCAGTATGTGTACCTGTAGCATCCAGATATAAACCACTTCCCACTCCTACCCCTCCACTCTGCAAGAGTTTATCACCTTGCAAATTTTAGTTACTTGGATCTAAGCATTCTGTCTCGTGTCTATGCCCCAAAATGATACACCTTTTTTGCATTTATGTATGACATTGGGAGCTTCAGTCAAACCTAAAGCTCTCTGTGCAAGCTACGCACACAAATGGACAAATTAGAACTGGAATTGTTCATAAACTTCATTCTTTTCTTGAAGCAGATCATCTTCTGCAGAGTAAGAGTGATCTGTAGAGCCTGAAGTTTTTACACATAACTGTCAGAGGGCTACAAACACCTGGAAAGAGACCACACACATGACACAAGCACACTGTTGCAATTCTGCAAATTTTTCTAAACATCTCGGCCAGTGTTCAGTCACAAGAGATACCAGTACTCCGATTATAAACAAGTCACATTTTTGAAAGCTTTCAGCTGAGCAATAGTAAATGGACGTGAAAGACAGAACTCTAGGTGCAGATGCACACAGACCCCATAAGCCTCTACTAATTCTTCTAAAACTGATCTTGACGTGCTGACACGGAGGGAGCATTGTGGGCTACTCAAATATACACAACATGTATTCACACAGCCTTTGAACTTGTGTGCATTCATACGCAGATGAGATATACAATTGTCTGCAAATACTACTCAGCTTCCCTTACCGTATGGTGTTACACTACTGACGGAAAGTGAGGGGTGGGTTTGGGCTCAAAAGACTGGACCAAGAGTCAGGAGGTGCAGACTTAGTTCTTGTCCCTTTACAAACCAGCTACGCAACCTCAGGCAAGACAGACTGACAGCTTTTCAAAAGCACTCAGTACCCCACAGAGCTTTCCAAGGAATTAACAAACATTCAGATTTTAAGGAAGCTGAAATCTTCACCACTTTTAACAGACACAGATGACAACAACTAAAACTACTTGATGCTGAAGAGTTAAAATGCAGTTCCCCTCCTTCAGCTACTTATATGAAATTATGTTTGTTGCTGTTGAAAGCTCAGGTACAATCCTTCTGCACCACAGTCATTTATTTTGTAGGATATTTGTGGATATAATGCTATCCTCTCCTACCTTCATCCCATTTTAAGTACGTAATTGTGTAAGCAAGACGGAATAGGTAGGTCCATTTCCCTGAAGCAGAGAAGTCTGTTGACAGTACCCCTTGCAGACTGTACACATTTTATGTTTTATTTACACAGTTATTCATATTTTGTATAATAAGCTCCAAGCTTAATGACGGTAATGTATCAGCAATAACTAAGTTCAGATTTGCATTTCCTTGTAAAATTATAATTTTCTGCTTTCATATTTCATTTGGATAAATAAATTTTATTTTTAAATTAATTTTCCAATTTTAAAAATTAAATTCAGTTATTAGTTCTAATTATAATAAATTAAATGTAGGAAAATGAATTATTTCTTGTAATGCCCTCTTCTATTTCATTAGTTTCTAATTTTCAACATTTTTGCGCTCTGTTTGGAATATCTTGCTATATCTAACTTTACCACATAAATTTAAGTATACTTTTTAATAGCATGCCTTGTATCTCTGTTTGCTTGGAAAATCTATGTAAAATTTTTCCTTTGATATTCTTTCATTAATTATTTTTACTGACATAAACCCATGATCATTCTGTCATATGCTGACTGGATAGAAAAAGAGAAATTGTTAATATAGCTATAACAACAAAAATTTGTAGCAGAAGCGCAGTTTATGCCATGAAAACATGGCTTTGATAATACCGTACACTAATGATAGTGATATGCAGATGCTCAAAAGACGTAATTGCACCTAGAGCCCTGCTATGATAATTGCATCAATTAGAAGCAGCATGATATTTTTGACCTAAAATTCTTGTCCAAAATGCCTGCTCCATAAAAATATTATCTGTCATTCCTCAATGATAAAGAAGTTGAATGAATAAGAAATTACATGAAGTTGAAAACCTAACTAAACTCTGTTTATTGTACCACAGTAAAGATTAATACTACTAGGTTCTGCCCAGCAAGATCTTTTTGCAGGGTATTTAGTACTAATGCCTTTTTTTTTTTTTTACCCCCCCCTCCCCCCCTTTGCTACAGTTGCAATACAGGTCCAAGATATATATTGAATAATTGAGAGGAAAGATCATCCATGGAACTGCACAACCATTCACAACAAAACCCCGCAATAATGCAAAGAAAGATATGTTTAACAGTGTTTTTGGGGGAAAGCTTTGCTCATTTATCTTCATAGTTTCAAATTTAAACTTCATCAAGAATGATAAATATGTACATGATGATACACAAAGTTTTAAAATAAGTCTGAAGCAAACATTAGGACAATAGTTGTCTCAGCACTAGGAAGCCATCGCATCTCTTGGTAAAATAAATTCCCAAGGGTTTAACTTGCCATCATGTTATTATGTTAAATAGCAGCTCTTCAGCCTAGTGTAAGGTCAAAGCTACTGACTCTGTAGCATACTAGTAGCCAACATAAACACCAGGCTTGCAAAGCAGAACCTCTTATCTACAAAATGGAAACGATGTGCATGTGGAAATTTGATATAAGCCAAAAAATAGCTGAGTGACTATAAAGGGTAATATATATATCATTTACTACAAAAAGACATAGTAAACATTGCTGGTTTGGACAGTGGCAACTTTTTATTAGGAGAAAGACACCCTTCAGGGTAGTATCAGTTATGACAATCAATCCATTTGCAGTCAGATTCCATTATGAAGTCCCACTTTGATCACTTTTGTTTTGGAGGAAGTAAACTGGCCTAAAATCAAGAGAATTAACTTAAGGGCAAAAGAAAAGAGAACTTTTTTTTCCCATACAGTATGGAAAATAACTAAGAACACACATTTGTGTTACAGAACATTACAGAAGAAAGATGACACAAAGAGAAATTTTGGTTTGCCTTAGCATTTTAAATCACAGTAACATGAAAATTGCCATGCTACCGCATCTAAATAAGTCCTGCATCCCTAAATTTATAATATACTATCAAGATTCCACATGATCTTTTTTGGGGGAAAAAAACCCCCACACCTCAAAAAACCCCAAAACTAAAAACAAAAATGAAAAAAAAAACCCCAAAACCCACCCCAAACCAAACCCAAAATACCCCACCCCAAAACCCGTGACCAATATGCTTTCTTTTTCAAGAAAAATACAGGATCACAAACCGACGGCAAAATTCTGACTTCAGTAAGCCCAGATTTCACCTCCAGAGCATACTGAAATGTGTGGAGTTATCAGTGCCTTCAGCAAGACCAAGACTGGGGATATCAGTAAGATTAAAAAAAAAAACAAAAAAACCACACCAAACCAAAACAAACCCAAAACAATGACAGTAACAACAACAACAAAAACCATTTCAAAATAGCAAGTACCACAAGGACTGGGTATGCTGGAAAGGGGAGTGAGAATCAAGATGCTTTTGTATTTACGGGCATCCTTATGAGACTTGTGGCTCCTGGATTTTACTTCCAGAAGAAACAACGCTGCTTGTGTTTTCTTGCAAAGAGGATTATTGCCATAAATCATCCTGAGGGTGTACGTCCTAAGATATACTAGACATTACTAATTCTCTATTAAAAAGTCCTCTTCCATTTGTTGAAAAAAGGCCAGTTGTCTATATTGCATGGTTCTTTTAATTTCCAGTTAACTTTGCAAGGATTTATTTTTTTTAATAAGATAAAAGTCAACTCATGAACTGCATTTTATCAACAACCTTTCTTTAATTCTTAAAGATGTCTTCGGAATCAAGTAAACAAACAAAACCTAATCTTTTCCAGTTGTTCTTAGTAAGCTCTCCTTTTTCTGATCATCTCAGAAGCTAAGTGTCAAAGAAACGATTTTTTCTGTCTTATAAAGAAGAGAAAACACTATTTTTCATCCATGGTAATTTGCATTCAAAAAGCTATGTAACAGAAAACAGTTCACTTGCCCATGGAAAAATATCATCTCTGGTATTGTTCTCCATCAAATTGATTTGATTTTCTGAACATGTCATTCTTCACTCACATAATTACCTTTTGAAATAAATCAGATAAAGTGTTGTCTTTTCCTCCCAACAAATATAAAAGTTTTATGAATAGAATGTTATGGAGTTGGAAGTGGAACGGTATGAACATTTAGAAAAAAAAAATATCAATGAGGCTTTTTCAATACTTGCTTTATTTTCTGAGTTTTTAATCATTATTTCACAATGCAGTTACAAGATATGAAATCAATGGGATATTTTAAAGATCAAAACAGTACCTTATTTGGGTTTTTTAACAATAGAAACATGCCTTCCTCTTAAAAAGAAAGATATTGCAAAACTCAATGAAAACGGTACTTAAGAATAAAGGTGGAAACATCATCCAGATTTAGGAATGTTGTTATGTCTGCATATACCAGCTAACCTCATAAAAGCTGTGCAAATTTATGCCAGGTCTCAATAAAAAAAGCAATGCGAAAATCCCATACCCTTTACACTCCAGTTACAGAGCACAGCAATTTTTTGCTTCCTTTGGAATAATGAATCAAATAACTGACAATTCTAAATAATAATTTTCTACTGTGATCCAAATGTAAAAAATATGTTTGGTGTTTTCTGCCTTTTTTTTTTTTTTTTTTTTTTTAAAACTGCATATGCTGTAGTACATTGCGGCTTCCTGCAAGTATTCTGACAGACCTTAGAGGCCAACAGCATGGAGGTTGAGGAGGCTCTGTGAGGTCAGAACCCGCATTAAACAGAGGCAGAACTGGAGAGAACACTTGGGCATATATATTAACCTAAATAAAAGGAAAGACTTTTCTGGACCAAGAGACACTAACAAGGTTGAGAACACACTTCCTTTGGATAAGAATTACCCATTCCTTTTTTCTACTCCAGAAGTTGTTGATGCTGTTGTTTCCTACAGTTATCACCATCCTATCACGGTTTTCTTTATTCTAAAAAATTCTTTATACACAGCTGTATTGACGCCTATTCATGAGATATGCTCTTAAGACAATGAGACATGAAAGGGAAGGGAGATTTCTTTTTTCTCTTGAAGTAAAGACCACAAACGAATGGACATTGTTCAGTGCATTAACAGAATTGCTCTTAAAACAGATGGCACAGTCACCCCAGCAAGTATTCCTCCCTCTTAAAAACTGTAATATAAAAGCCAAGACATCTGGCAAGGCTATACAGTTCAATGGTGATATGTCCTTTGGTCAAAAATTCAGTTTGAGAGCACACAAAATAAAAACACGTTCACCTGGCAACTAGCAGAATGAGACTCAGATTTCCACTACAAACACTTGCTAACCATGTGGCAATACTAAGCAAAAGAAAAATCGCAAATACAACAGCAGGGAATACCAGTATAGGAAACTGAGTCCCAGCCTGTGAAGTAAGTTTTATTTTTATATTAAAAAATACCAATCATACAAGAACTTTATCCAGAACAGACCACGGTGGAATCCTATTGAAATATCCTCCCAGTTTAGTTAAGTAATAGCTGATTGCTCAGTTTACTCTGATTTATGCAGATCACTGCGTATTCCCTCCTCCTTTTAGCAAACCATTTTCTAAGTTGTTATTCTGGAAGATGCACTTCCTGTGAACAGATGTCATTAGACAAATTGAAATACTATTGTAGAAGTACATTATAACTGGGATTAGAAAGCATAAGCAAGACTTCTGCTTTTACTGTGCAAAAATTCCATTATGATTCTACCATATTTTCAGAGTATTTGACATTTCAATATACTCATTGCCTTTGCTATTGTCCAAAAGCAGTTTGCGCTATTAATTTTAATTTTTATAGTACTGTAAGCATGCAGCCTCACGTTAAATTCCTTTGCACTCAAAATTTCCATCCATTTAGCATCCATTAAAAGGAAACAGCATCAAGCAGAAGAGGAACAATGGTGTGCTTTATAAAAAACCATCAAAAAATTCAGAACAAGAATCACTTGGCCATTATTCAAGAAATAGAACTTTTTTATCTGCAAAACACATTTACTAAGTTTTTCTTCACTATTTCACTTCGCTAATTCATGTGTCTGCAGTTTTCAAATGAAAAGCAAGATAGAACACGCTGTGTTCTAAAGGTAAGAGGACAAAATAACTTCATATTTTCTTACCTTTGCATTATAGGGAATATAATGCTTTGATAAGGCTTCGGGAGTGTGCATCCATGTTTTGTCTACAGAAAAGCAAAATAAAAGAAGCACTGAATAGGTTATTCAATTGTTAATTTAACTGTTACAGTATCTATACGGAAAACGTTAAGAGCCCTCCTTTTACTCAGACAAGTATCTGCCTGAAACAGTTCTTGGGGCTGGAGGGAAACACAGTGTATCTCACAACTTTCCAAACATTTACACGAAAGAATCTGGTTACTTCTCTTGGGCACATTTCCCATTTTAACCAACCTGGTTTACCATAAGAATTCCAACTCCTCCCCCCAAATACATTTATTGGTCTAAGGTTGTTTGCAGTTTCTGCGTCAGGTCAGCATTTTCTGCATCCTGCTGTTGTTTAAAGCACTGGCTGCGTATTGTGCTTCTAATGATGCTTTTTTTATGAATTATCAAGATATTAAAGGTACAAAGTAAATTATTTTGGAAAAATTATCTGAGCAGTAACTGATAGAAAAAAGCCCTAATCCTTCTACAAGAAAATGGAAGCAAGTCAGATTGTGGTAACTGATTCAGAAATTTAGATCTTCTTTAATCTTTCCTTACATATCCTCAATGAATTTGCATATTTTCCTTTAATGATTTTCACATCACAAGACTGTGCTTTTGTCTTACTTTGCCTGCTGAATGTTTTATATATTGACACAGTGAGTTCATTATTTGTGAAATACATCTTCCCTCCTTCTTTTTAATGGCCATTTAGAATGTTCTACATAATTTAAGGTGGAATTCCAAACGCGGGAAAAAACTTCTTTTTATTGTAAGTTTAGAAACCATTTTTTTAAAAGTTTTTTTGTTTGAAAGCATTTAAGAAAAAAAAAAGTAAGACGTTCCAAAATACTAAGTTTTATTACCAACTGCATAAGAGATTCTGTAACATTGACTTATATTTTATACTCCGTATGTTCAATAAGTAGTAGTATTTTCTAACATGAGACTACTTCTGTTTTAATTAGCATGAATTAAAGTCACAAATCTGGAACTTTATTGGAGTAAGTAACAGGATAAGAGCTTAAAGCAAAACTCTGCCCTTGGATATTCACAGACAATACCCCTTGCCCTTAATGGGAACTGCAGTTACAGCAATTACTGATTTTTTTGTTAGTTACACATAAGAACAATAAAAACCAGTCCACTTAAACTGTTCCGACAAAAGGTGACATTTATTAAACCAAAATTTTTAAAGAAGCAAGAGAACCAAACAAGTTCCCCAAACTGCAAAAGCTAGAGGAAATTTTTTTCTTGAAGCAAATGTCATTCTAGATGACAGCAATGTTCAGCTCCATTACTGAAGAGTGATATTATCACTTCTTAATTAAGGAAGCATGATCATTCAGTGGCACCCAGAAGTACGATTATGCACTAAAGTGGTTCTTGCTTTCAGCTGTGGCTTGTGATTGGAATACCAGAACAGAGAACCACATTTGTTTCCCAGAATATTTTAAGACTGAAGCCTGATCTCCATTTTGAGTACAATATCAAAAGCTGATGTTATTCACAAGTAAAAAATAATAATCAGTATGAATTAGGAATATTAGAATAAAGCCTGATAACCCAAAAGAGAACTGTAAGCAGACTGGTGATGGGGCTTGACGGTGAGTTCCGGACACAGAGAAGCTGGCATGTCAGGCAGGACTGCTCTCTGTCCCATCGTGCTTACTGCAGCAGAGGGAGGACCTGCCCACTGCAAATTTCAACTCCAAAATAGGCATTCACATTGCTAATGTCAATGTTTTATTTACCTACTGCTTACACATTGACTGTTTACAAGCTTCAGCAGGATACTGGTGTATTTACAACACGTAAAGGAAAATCTAATAAAAATGCTCCAAAATAAAACACTGAATCTCTTAAAAAAATAACAATAAACCCCCCCCAAACCAAAGAGTCTTCCATTCATTTCAGTGCCTAGTACTAGCACAAACAAGCGATAGGGCTGTAGCTTCTAAAGCCATGTTACAGGCAGACAATAGACTAGGCAGGTACCAGTAAAACTAACTATTCCTTGCAAATGTTTACTCCTCCCTTCTTTCCATCCCCAAGCAGGGCAAGTTCAAATCTGAAAAAAAAAAAAAGTGATTTAATTTGGGAGCCAAGTTTGAAACTCTGGTCTTAATTAAGCAGCTACCAATCTCTCCAATATTATAATTAGGTACAAAGCTCACCTTAAAACTTTTTTGTGAAGTCACTCACCTGCCTACCAACCTCAAACTGTAATGCTGTAGGGATTCCAGCAAGGAAAAACACTGCTAGGAAAGTGTTTCCATAACTGTCAGTACCCCTAGTTAGGGAAAGATAAGGAAATATGGATGGGTACTCTCAGCTCAAAAGGAAATCAGTAACTTAGCAGGGTACCAAAAAGATGCCTGGATTCTACAAGTCTTGTGCCATTGATTAAAACAGTGAGTCAGCAAGCAGCACTTCCAATATCCAGATGTAGACCCGCAGGCACTGTGACATAGACATTAAAGTTTTCCATTGACACTGGAAGCCTATTGCCTAGAGGCAATTACAGAGTGGGGGCACTTTTGAAAGAACTCTTAATATGAGAACTCAATACGAGGCAAAATTGTAGAGACACAAAAAATCATGCAAGCTCTTACGGGGAAGTTTGTTACCAGCATCCCCTTCTGACTGTTAGCTCTGATTTTGGACTTATGGTGAATGGAGTTAAATCCAGTTGGAGGCCAGTCACAAGTGGTGCCCCCCAGGGCTCAGTACTGGGGCCAGTTCTGTTTAGTATCTTTCTCAATGACCTGAACGAGGGGATCGAGTGCACCCTCAGCAGGTTTGCAGATTACACTAAATTGGGTGGAAGTGTTCATCTGCTGGAGGATAGGAAGGCTTTACAGAGGGACCTGGACAAGCTGAACCAATGGGCTGTGGCCAGTTGTATGAGGTTCAACAAGGCCAAGTGCCAAGAGGGCCAACAGCATCCTGGCTTGTATCAGAAATAGTGTGACCAGCAGGACCAAGCAAGTCATCCTTCCCCTGTACTTGGCATTGGTGGGGTCACACCTTGAATACTAGGTTCAGTTTTGGGCCCCTCACTACAAGAAGGACATTGAGGCACTGGAGCATGTCCAGAGAAGGGCAACAAAGCTGGTGAGGGGTCTGGAGCACAAGTCTGGTGAGGAGTAGCTGAGGGAACTGGGGTTGCTTAGCCTGGAGAAGAGGAGGCTGAGAGGAGACCTTATCACCCTCTACACCTGCCTGAAAGGAGGGTGTAGCAAGGTGGGTGTTGGTCTCTTCTCCCAAGTAACAAGCGATAGGACAGGAGGAAATGGCCTCAAGTTATGCCAGGGGAGGTTTAGATTGGACATTAGGAAAAAATTCTTCACCCAAAGGGTTGTCAGGCACTGGAACAGGCTGCCTGGGGAAGTGGTTGAGTCCCCATCCCTGGAGGTGTTTAAAAGATGGGTAGATGAGGTGCTAAGGGAAATGGTTTAGTAGTGGACAGGTACGGTTGGACTTGCTGATCTTAAAGGTCTTTTCCAACCAAATGATTCTATGGTTCTTATGCGACTCTCAGTAGCCGTTTGAAATGCTGCTTAGGGTTAGTTTAATTTCACAGCAGTTGAGAAATACCAAATTTCAGACATTTTGCATCCAAAAAACCAGAAAATTATGAAAAAAAGAAAGCCTAAAAAACAGGTATTCATTTAAATACCTGATGTAGATGTGGCTTGCAGTTTGCATGATCCCTCACTTTTAAAATAAATTTTAAACAGGTTTTCACACTGCTTACTACTTAATTATTCATTCTGAAGCAACAAACAAAATATGAAACCCTACAATGAAAATCACAGTTCATATTATTTTATTAGTTATACAGCAGCAAGAGTTCTAGGCACTTTATAGATAAATGTTTAGCTTGAATGAGGTATGAGAGATTCTAAGAGGTAAAAGCCTAAGTATATGGTGGTTTTGCCAAACATACTGGCACTATGTGGGAGAGAAGATGGGAAAAAGGATCACCATTCAGAATTCAAGGGCACAGCCCTGCTTAAAGAGAGTTAGCAATCCTATTGCCTCTACACAACACCTCTTCACATGCATGGCATGCTAACTGCATGGCACAGGCTTCTATGGGGCCCCTGTAGCAGCAGCACAGCACTCCCATCTAGTTTTTAAGAGAATTTAACTTGGGTGAGAGCTTCTCAGGTTTTGCTCCCTGCCAGCATACGCTAGTCTGCTAAGGGCAGTGGGAAAACTGCATAAAATTGACGTTTGGAAGACCTGGGGTTTGACAGAGAGATTTGCAAGGGTGGGGATTTGGGCACTTTCACGGTCAGAGGATTAACTGTGCTCAGAATTGAGACTTCACTCCATTCTAGTCCCCCTTGAATCACGCCAGCCCCTTTCCATCATGACAGAAAGACTCCTTTACAATCTGCATTTCACATCAAATGCTTGGTCACCACACAATCTGGGAGCACTGGTGTGAGCCATTTCAGAGGCTGCAGCATTGGGAGAGCCAGGGAAGAGGGACGTGCTGACAAATCACAATGGACTTGGGGACTTCATCAAGTATCCCGAACAACTGTGCTGCACTTAGAGGAGGACGACACTAGGTTAGATAACAGCACAGCCGATCATTTATCTACCAAAAAGGAAAGCAATAACAGTGCCAAGAAATTGTTCTCCCTTTGAGATTAATTCCGCCACACATTACTGCCCACAGATATTACAGAATGGATTTAGTAGAGAGGCATTGATGAACTGTTTTCTAAATGGCAAAACAACACTCAACAGTGCAAGTTTAGTTAACTGCTTCCCTAAACCCCACTCTCATTATTAATTCATGCATGCAAACAGTGGCTCTACTTAACTATGTTTCAAAAGCATTTATCAAAGCATATGAGACCTAGTGGCCATTCCATTTAATATTATGAACAGAAGAAGACTGTTTTTAACTTTTTTTTTTTTTTTTTTTTAGTGCCACAGTGAAAATACAGTCATTTCTAGAAGGTAAAAACTAAAGCCTTTATTCTTTACTGAATCAAAGTCTCTTTAACATCAATGGATGTTTTCCTTGCTAACAGAAGGGAAGTAGTCTTGGAGCTGCCTTTTCTTCCCACTTTACAAAACTTGCTATAGACCTGGAGATCTTACGTGACAATCAGCCTAATAACAGTCTCCTGAAGAAGAGAGCATCCCACAAGACCAGTGCCGCATCTAGGTATTAATGCCTCAGGAAACAAATGGCTTATTTACTTCAGTGTGTGTATATACGTATCTGTATCTTCTGTTTTTCCTAGATTATCCATTTTTGTATAAATAACGAAAACCTTCACAATGGGACATACGAGGATTGTCACCCTGCTAAATCATTGCCTTTACCCTGCACTGCAACAGAAACAGGCAGGTTCTCACAAACCTCATCTACGCGAGTCAGACAACAAGGTAGAATCTGTCTTCTTGACTACTGCAGTCAACAAACGAACTGACACGCTGAGCCATGAGAGTTAAGGCTTGTTACCAGAGCTTTCATCTGAATGCAATACCTAGACATTATTAACAAACATAAAATCTACCTCAGCTATGGTATTTGTTCCAGCCACCTTCTAAAGGAATGACTGAGTACAATCTGTGTGTCTAATAGCAGTAATTTATTGAAGTCATTACCAGGTTGCTATGATTAAGTAATTGAAATTATGAGTCAGATTCTGCCCTAAGCACATACAGGCAAATACCCATCAATACACATAATTCAAAAAATAATTATTTTTTCTTTTTCTTTTGCAAACATAAAATATTATTTGAAGGTGTATTTATTCTTTGCCAAGACAACAGAGCTGTATCTCCCCAGAACAGTGAGCTCGTCAGAATGCTTCGCCTCTCTGTCTCCTTCTCATAACATTTAGGACCTTATGAATGATTTTAAACTGCTGATTACTAAAACAGTAAAATGATATCATAGAACACTGCGTTGGCATTGGTACAAAAAGAAAAAAAAGGTCTCATATTTGCATTTGCTCCAATAGTAACACTCACTGCATAACCTACACATTTTATACAATATATTTTTAAGATATGGATGCTAGTATGTACGTTTTTACAAGAAAGGAAAACAGGATCAAAATAATATATTAGTGCAACTAACCAGTAATTAGAAAATCTTTGCTTTTGCACTTCTAATTTGTTGATATTAAGAACTTCTAACAAGTTCAGCTTCCTAAATCAAAGGGAAAAACAAGAAAAGAATTCTGAGCTATTTAGCCTGTACCTCTTACGTCTTCTTGCCACAATAAGAGCTCTACTGTATCTTTGATAAAAGCTTTTAGTTGAAGTTGAAAAAGAGATTACTGGAAAAGCACAATTCATTTTAAGTGATCACATTTTCACAAGTTTTCACTAAGAATGTACAGATCAAACCTCCAACTTCACCTTTCACTTTTGGAGTCAGTGTTCAGTCAACTATTCCAGTGTAATTATAAATTAATTTGGAAAAGCTTGTCAAAAATTGTTTAAAAAGCAAGCTTTTGAAGAATTTCAAACTGTTAAAGTAAGAACATTATGCATGTCACTTTGGTAGGGCAAAACAAATGAACATGAACAGAAATGGGAATCTCAATACAGTTAAAACAGAATTTTAATTTTCTAATTCAGGAACATTAAAATAATGTAATAGAAAAGTTTAATTAGAACTTTTTTTTTTAAATGCCAGTAAACTGGAAAGAGAAGAAAGGAGCGGCAGCAACCATTCAGAATAACTACAATATGCATATCTGTAGCTTCCTCTTGCTTATGTACTTAAGGTACATCCTTTTATGTACTTAAAGGGTTTGATTTCACAAAATAGTATTTTCCCGAGTGACATTTTTTGGATGTTCTTTGCAATTTTCCAACAGCTTTGTAAGACAAAGTCCTATAAAACAAAGTAGTCATTGTGATTCCTATCAGGGTATGGTTGGTACGCATCCAAATTTATTTCACACAGAATAATACCTTTTGTCTTTAATTAGACTTTCATTCAGTTAACTAGCAGTGTACCTATGTAACTCAAGCATTTACGTTGCAGCTTGGGGAAGCCACTTGCAATAGTGTACTTGGTCAAGAACCCTATATCATACACTAGTAACAGCTTACATCAAGAATTTATTAGCTTGTAGTTCTCAAAAGATATGCTTGCCAAACTCCCATGCGAATCATTTAACATTCTGTAAATTAGGCTGTATAAATTTGAATAGGGTAGAAACCAAAAGCTTAAGACTTCTTCAATGCTGTTCCCATTCTAAAGTCAGTATTTAGTGCTTTATGGTTAGGCAGTGCACATCTCGAGAGGAGCTCCTTAGGTTTTGCAGAAGCAACAAATATTTATTGTGGTAAATATCACTGTTAACTTGCCTAGAATATTCTTTAAAGCAGGCATCCGATAAGATTATTTCTGCAATACCTTTCCAAAGATAACGCAGATAAAATAGCCAGCAGGAAATTACCCTCCTATTCTCATGCTAACAGGAAGAAAAGAAAAATTAAGACTTTTCTGTGCAGACCCAATATGAATGGAGGAAGTTTCCAAAGCATACTCACTTGTAGCTATGCATTCTTTAAAGACATACTGTAAGCGCTTATTTTCTAAACAATTATATCTGTTCCTTCTGCTTTCAGAATATAAATACATACACAGCTGCACACAAGCTCATGCCAACACACAAACGCTGCAGAACTGGCCACTTCCTTCTCCCACCACCAGAAGACTATTTATTCCTTGCCAAATTAAGGTAGGAACCCTTCAACTCTCCTTGTTGGCATACTTGAAAGGGAACATCCATAGCCTAATGAGAACAATATAATAGTACAAATTATATTTAAAAAAACATATTCAGTTACTAATCCAAAAAAGGGACTCAGTCACTGAATATTGGTTTTCCACATGACCCCAGATTTCACAACCCAAGGAGTAGTATTTGGAACACACAAAACCTCTTTGTGGAGGTATTACAAAAGTATTAAGACAACTGATTTTTGTGTCAAAACTAACAGAATACAGAACTATTTGGTATACAAAAAAGTACCCTTTTTTCCTCCCAAACTTTGCTCTTGAAAAATTTCTTATTTAAAAAAAGCCTACAAACAACAAGCAGCAGCTTTTTTGGGGTGGGGGCAGAGGAGGAGATTTAGACCTTTTTTTCCCCCTGGAAGGTGATGATTGCTTTTATGAAAGGACAAAGTCCAATCACAAGAATACCTGAAGACCACAATGAGGAAGACTGTGAGTACTTATATGCCTTTAAAGTACAGAGTATCGACTTTATGTTCTTTATCATTATTGTTATTGTGGAAGTCCAGCACACAACAGACTGTTTGTTTAAATCACTGATGTGAAATACACTCTCTGACATAATAAAAATATTTGCTGTAGGACTATACTTATCCCCTTCAGCCTTTTGGGGCTTCACCTGTTGTCTACTCTACTCATTCAGAAAAATAAATATAAAACATTTGTCATCTCTGGAATGCAGCATAGGTTTACAATAAAAATAAAGATCATATCATAGCAAATCCATTCACATAAGAGAGCACCAATAATCTTTGATTGCCTTTTTTTATATGTCAGACCCTGCCCATTAAATGCATCTCTACACTTTCATAAATGAACTCATAAAAAGCCATTGCACAGAAATGTTATTGATGAAACTTATGATTTACGACAGGCTATTACTTCAATATATTCCATTTAGCATTACGAATTCCATCTACATCTCATGAGCTGATAATGTGGCACCAATTACCAACCTTATGAAATGCCATCATATGGAAAAAAAACATTAGAAAGTTCAGCAGCAGCTTTGGCATGGAACTTTATACTGTACATAAACTAAGGCTGAATATCTGAATGAAATTTGATGAAGGAGGACCATTGGGGTGTAATAAAGAACTAAGTAAACTCGACTATGATTCACACCCTCCACCACCTCACTGAAGTCCAACAGATTTCACATATTGTAATTCAGTACTAAATTTAGCCCAAAGTGGACCTTTTTAGCACTATTTTGGGACAGTCAAAAAGTTTCATTCTTTTATTCCTAGAAGGTTTGGATTACAGTCATTCCATATTTAGAAAGGCCTCTGTCTAGGAGGAACAGTAGTTTTCTTTCATGTTTTTGATGAGGCAAAAGCCAACAGATACTAGTTAATTTTTGTTTACTTATATGCACCAGTTTTTATACTAATGGCTTTGAATGGAAGGCCACAGTATCAGTAAAACATGGCAAACTCCCCTAGGAGAGGCACCTCCATTCACTAGAAAACCCAACCAAATCAAAAGAACCATAATTAATGCTTTCTGGTTTATGCATACATATTACCTGTACACACAACCACATATAAATCAAGGACAAATAGGTAATTCAGTTTAGATAGCAATACACTAATAATAAGAAAAATTTACATGAAAATACAGCATTTAGAAAGATCTCTTACAGGAGAATTACATTAATATCCCTTAACTACTTAAAATAGAAACTGAAATTATCAAGATACAAACATATTTCAAGGTTAAACAGACTTCAATCTGTACCACAGACACTTCACACTACAACATTTCAAAAAGTGAGGATGCTACCACACCTGACTTTAAAGGAAAAATTAAGAGGACTCTTCAGAAATCATGACCCAAACCTGGATCACATACAAAAGCAAGCTCCTGATATTGTGACAGATACATAAACGTTTTCACAAGCTTTGTCATAACAATGAAGCAGCAAGAACATATGTAATGTTGTTCTTGAATTTGTTTCTGTGGGAGAAGGAAAGAGATCCTTAAAAAAAGTTAATCTATAAAAACTACTTCAATAGAGTACACTGCGCTCATTGATCAAGGAATGGAAAACAGAATATATATTTCTGTACAGTTTGTACAGTCATATGATATTGCTACAACGCAACATTTCCTCCATAACATATGTTACTGATAGTCCAACCAACTACTACTGAAGTCAACAGAAAGGCTATTTAATTTTGAACAGCAACTATGTTTTTTTCGCATTAAAACACGTAACTTCATCAGGTGCTGATATCAGCTTTAAACCAAAAATTATCTTTTTTTGTCAGTATTATTTCATGAAGTTTGTTTCCCTGTTATACGAGCTCATGGCTAACAGGTATTACAACTTGGACTGCAAACAGATCCCATTTATTTAGGATTGCTTGTGTAAGTACTTCCTGAAACAAGCTGAATTTGCTTAAACTTCACACTTTCTTATATTTTTTGCTGTAGTTATTAGGATGAAAGATGGAAGCTTAATTTTATTCATATTCAATTGGAAATTTAAGCACATCAATTAGGCCTTCAATTAAAATTATTATCAGCCAAATAAAAATAGATACAACTAAAATACAAACATAAGATGTCCAGGTTGGAAGTTCTGGTTTACGCAACATCTCCAGGAGTGAGGCAGGCAATGACTGTACCAGCTGTTTTTAAGGTCAGAGCACTCAGCGCACCTATTCAGTGGAAGTGGCCGTTTCATGCTCAAATCATGGACTTCAAAAATAAACTTACACCGAGTACTTGCACTTAGAAGGAAAGTTCTGCTGTTTAAATAAGGCAATGGAACAATAACTGAACTTTTCAGCAAGTACAGCACAGTCCAAGTCATTCTAGTCACCAGCTTACCTGGTTCAAGAAGATAAGGAGCTATGGCACTAGCTACTGCGTTCCATACATGGTTCGTATGGAAAGGCTAGTATAGACTGATTGCGGTAATGAGGATTAGAGGGCACTTTGTAAGTCTGCACAGTTCAGATAACCTTTGGCTATTGTGAAAGCACCACTTAACATCTGTTTAAAGTCTCCTCACAATCCTATATATTAGAGACTTGTTTATGTAGCTCCAAGGTAACAGACTGATGCAAACTTGTAATTAGCACAAACCCTACCAGCACAGCCACCAGGAGACTAATTTGGATTTAAAGAGAACTGCTAGGAAAGTCACAGTTAACTCCTCAAAATATCCATGCTCTTGTGAACCCCTCACCAAACACAGGCATGGAAATTATTGTCTCTGAGGTCTGGGAGTATAATCAGGAAACACAATAAATGAAGTTCAGCAAATGAACCTGTTTGAACCCGCTCTTAAATGCAGTTATTAGACATGAACGTTGATCCAGCCAAGCTTTTTTGAACTTCAATTGGCAGGAAAATTATTTAATTTTCACTTATTCTTGACAACTGCTTAACTGAAATTCGTATTTTTCGTAGGATATGAGAATGGAAATGTGTGCATTACTTTGAGTAAAATAAATGGATGTCACTATTTAATTCTTCTGGTTATTTTCCTTCTGAATCATTCTTAAGAATCCACAATAATTGCACTTCACTGTGCCTGACAGCTTCTTTTATGATAATTTTTTCTTGTTGGGACACAGAGAATAGCACACAAAAAATCAACTGAACAATAAAGCAAATTCTCTTGAATACACTGAAAGTCCAAGAATTCAGGTGAGGTCAGTAAGAATTTTCTTACAAACAAGTAGTGAAAACAGAAGGGAATGAAGCCAGACCCCTCAAATGATCCCAGATACCTGAGGATACACTTCACAATCTGTCCTTCAAGGCAAGGTGTACACACTGGCAAGGGCAATGAGAATTTGTGTAAGAGCATTTTAGTATTCTCACCAAGACAAAACACCGAGGAAATATCCCATAAAACACAACTGGTCTGTTTCTGAAATATGGCAGGATGAGTTTCAAATATTAACAGAAGTCATTAGAGAAAAGGAAAAAAATTATATGGTCACCTAGACAAAAAAAAAATAAAATCTACAAACCCCAAGCTTCTTTCCTAGCTGTGATAAATCAATCCACAATTAAAGAATATTGAAATGGTCTCTGAAATTATGTGGAAGAAGCTAGGCCACACTATTAAGCAGCTGGTAGGTACAGTTCTCTTTAGATAGAGTTATTAAAAATACCTACACAAGAAAATACATCAGAGCTCAAGAAGAGCGCAGGCTATGCATTTTAGCTTATTTCCTCAGCATCCATCGTGCTACTGCAGTATCAAATGATCTTTCATTGGCTTTTGTAGGCTTTGTGAATAAGTGTATCTTCCTTTTGCGATCAAACTACATCTGCTGATATTCTGGACTACTTATGTTATCTTGATTCATCTGGCTTTAACAAATAGATGCACTAGACACAGGAGGATGCAGTGATACTATCATTTCATGTTGGTATAAAGTATGGCAGATTCCTTTTATTTCCAGCTTTGATATTGATACTGAAGAAGGAATTCTTGTTACATAAACAAAACATTTACACTTACTCCACTTGAGTTTACACCTAGTTATTAAAGCAGGGGCTCTAGCTCAGTTGAGGATCTTTAGAAAAAAACTTGAAAAATAAAGAAATTCCACCTACTGAGTATTTTTTACATTACAAACAAAGGGGGAAAACAGCAACAAAACTGTCAGTAAAAAAAGCTGCACCTCTAATGCTCCATCTAAAAACTTAGGTTTCATCATAAACAGACCATGAAAAGAGCAAGCCAGAAGAGCAACATATATAACTCTGAATATTTAGTGGTTTAATATTCTTTTGGAAAGCATACCATTTCAGATTCCTACAAATTCAGAATAACTTCTTAAAGCTAAGAAATATTCTGCTGCATGAGATATTTCAAGTATATTAAATATGGTTTTCTAAAATAGCTTCTCCAGGAATAAGCACCCAATGAAAATATACAATAAATACAGAAGTCACTAACTCTTTAGAAGTTCTGAAACCCTCTAGTACATCCTTTGGTGTGTGCAGGGGTCAAAAAAAAAGAAGTGTGTATTTTATATACAGACACACACACCCCTCAATAAAGAAAATGTTATGAAATTCAACATAAGCCTTAGGAGGCTCCAGAAGGCTCTATAACTATCAATTTTGCTCTGTACGTCTTATAGAAGACTGCTCATTTCTACCTAGTTAATTAGGTACAACTATTTATAAGTACTTCCTTATATATTTGCTATTCTAAAGAATTTATACAGGATATTTATGCCTCCCATGGAACATAAGCTAAATTACTCACCTTTCTTCCTGCTAAAAGCACGATTCATATTGAAAAGTCTATCCAGTCAACGATGTTTCTGGGTTTAGGTTTTTTTTCCCCCCCACTTTAACCTGCAGAACAATACACATAAGAAAACAGAAAAGTCCATTATTGTATTTGAAGGTAGCTCATTATCTTCATATTAAAGACAATGCAAATGATTTTTTAAGAATTGTGAAATAATTCAGAGAAATAGAAGGGGACGTGCTTTGCTGAGGAAGACATTACAGAATTGAGATTTATGTTTGAATGCCCAGTTGTACTTAATACAGAAAAGAGATTTTAAAGCTTTCTGTGAAGCTCTTCTCACTGAAGTTTCACAGAGACATAGAGCAGATGGTATTATATGTATACATCAAGACAAATACCACACACAAATAGGTTGGAAAGAAAGATTTAAAATGAATGCTGACTACAAGACTCGATAAAAACATTCAGTTCACATTTGCACTGTCCTGTTTTGTGTCATTTGGGCTGTCAGATTATTTCAAGCTGTCATCTTCATGTGGGCTTGACATTGAAAAATAAATTTTAAAAATCAGAACATAAAGACTCCTCTTCACCCAGGGATTCAACATTGAAAAAATTGCCGTCTATCGGTTCAATTATCTCTTCGCTCCGATTACATCAGATTATACAGTAATTTCTGTATTTTCTTCACTTAAAAACACTGATACAGTCTTGAATTCTTATCTTAATTTTTGATTCACAATATTACTTTACAATTTTATTCTTTACCAAAATTTTGCAGCCAAAAAACAAACAAAAAAATAAAATACAACACATCCAATGCTGTTCAAAGCCATCCCATTTTGTAATACAGCAATTTTTCTTTTTCAACCATATGTGAAGATATTCCCACCATATCTTTCCATTCTGTTCAGATCTTCCAGCCAAAAGCTGCACCAGCACCCTTGCTCCTTCTCTGCTCTCATAAAAGTCCAGTCAAAAGAGGAAAAAAAACCAAAAACAAAACAACAGAAAGCTGGGAGAGAACAAAGAAAAAAAGAAAATCAAAGCACTTTGTATCATATCTTTAAAATGAGTTAGAACATTACCTTTCCTTTGAATAAAGACAAAAGTTAAGCCAGCATTTCAAAGGACTGACAAATTCATTTAAGATACTTTATGCAGCTCACGAACACTTTCTGTAGTTCTTTCCCCTCTTTTTCAAATAACTAAGTTCAATACCAATTAAGCAATTATATCCCAATTTCCATGTAGACAATTGATATTTTTCAGATTAGAACATATGGGCAATTACAGCTAAAAGCCACCTCCATTTTATTTGCAAATAAACACTGCTGTGGTCAGACTTCTTTTCCACACGATCCTGCAAGAATGAAGGAATAATCCCCCCTTTACCTAAACTACCGCGTAGTACCCTAGACATGCAACCAACCAGCCTTTGCTCTTTAAAGTACATGCACCAGATAATTTTTGTTTCACAGATTTTACTGAGTATTTATGAAGGGAGGATATAGTGAAATAAGCAAAGGTAATGGGACATGTTTTCCATTGAGTTATTTTGATACAAAGTCAAGAAACAACGCATTTGGTACACTGCGCAGTAGTTCTTAACAGCAAAACTGCAGAAGCCCTCCGTACACCCCCAGCCATTCCCACTGGCCGCCTTCTCTATCAACAGTGCTACCCAGAAAGCTGCGGATACAGAGAGGTCAGTGAAGCCAGCAAGCTCCCATAAGGGCTCTGAAGTCCTAGGAATGATTTCAGCAGCATTGGTGGAATGGGCAATGGCGTTACTGGGGCAATTCCAGTAAGTAATAGCTTACCCGTGAGGGAGTTTCACCACAGGCTGCCAACACACAAGTGTCCTCTTCGCAGAGAAGGCAGAGTAGGACTTACAGCAGTGTAAATGGTGACAATCAATTCAGTTTCAATGAAGTACCAAGCAGTGAAGAACATTAGAATTTCAGCTTTTCAAGCAACTGACAAGCGTGTTTAGCTTAGAGGTTTACTTTCACAGGGAACACAGGAGGATGTTCACCTTGTTCATGAACCATTACAGTCAACGAAGAAAGCAGTTTTGAGTAAAAAAAGTGTATGCTTGCCCTTTTATATACCTCCGGCAGTTGTCTTGCACAGCACTAGACCAATCACTTCAGTTCTCCTCCATGATGGGATCACAGCATCTCCTTTTTTGGAACCTCCTTTTTTTTTTTTTTTAAATTTGTGTATTCCTGTCCTCATCCAAGAGACTACTAAGTAACATATTTGAGATGGCTTACTGAGTAGAGGACCTCCTAAACAGAGGCTATGCACGCACATGGCGAGGCTGTTGGCTGGCCACGTTTCTAGAGATCGCCATTCAAGTATTTTGTTTAAAACAGAGCATAACTGTTCATACTTGACATAAGCATTAGCTATTACAAGGTTCCATATAGTCCCCAATAAATGTGCTAAGATGCAAAGTTCTTAACTGTTGCATTTTTCCAAAGATTGGGAAATGTAATGTTTTTTCCTCATGAACAAGGATGTATTAAAGTAACTACTAAAAGCCAAAATTTATTGACTACTTACCTAAAAATGGACATTATTTTGCCAAAAAGTGTGTTTGCAATTTCAATTCCAGCAAAACATCGATAGAAGAAAATATGGAAATGGCTTAGGCAACAACTAGTACTAAAACACTTAATCAGTGTACTTCCACTTATCACAGAAAATGCTATTAAACAGGGAAAGAAACACAATTAGCTACGTTAACTGCTTTTAAAATTCCCTCAAACTCTAACACGAACAACTTCATCAACCTCTCAGATGCAGACAAAGCAGATGGTTAAATGCCCCGTAAAATTTTGCTATTAAGAAGAAAACCCCAGACAAAAACCACAAGGCTAATTTCAAACTCCTCAGTTGGGTTTGGGGCAAGAGGGTGATATCAGACTGTCGTAAGCAGCGCTGGTAAATTTTTGATCAGAAGAAGAGCAAAGTTATGGCTAGATGCATCTATGATATCTCCGCTTACAATATTCAAACAAACAAAACTATTAGGTGCAAGCAAGCTGCTCTCTGATCACGGATGCTAGACAGGTTTTCTGGTGGAATACGATTTTGTTTCTGACAATGCTCAATACACAAAGCCGCTCGAAGAAAGTGAGTTGCAAAACAGTCTGTTAAAAGCTTGTGATGAAGTCAAAAGGAAGGTAAGTCAAAAAAACCCATTATGGTGCTGGGAGCCCTGTGCAGAAGGGGGGAATCCTTCCTGTGAAACCACTTGTTTAGACAGGGTAAAGCAGTTGTAACAATCAGAGACATTAGGGAAGAGGAACGCAGCCCAAACCATTTCATTACTCATCACTTAGGAAGACACACCTATGTAAAGAATGTTTCTCCACCTTACTGCTAGGAGTTTTCTTCAGCTTTGTCCAGAAACCAAACCCTGTTAGGAGATACAAACCTACATGTGATTTCACAGAACAGCTAACTGACAAAATATGAAAAGTTCTCACAGGTATAAACTAGGGAAATTTTGGGTTATATCAGGTTATTTCTTTGGGGGCAGAGAAAAAAAGAGACAGAAAGAAAAGAGAGACAAAAAGCTTAGAAAACCATGTTATTAAGCTACCAATAATAAAAATATAAGTAACAGCCAAACATCCTGGGCAGAGTACACACGCAACATTGTCGGTCTGAACAGCGACGCGGGCATATGGCATGGGAAGTTGAGTATTTAAGCTGCCATAATCAAACTTTAAACAGCAGAAAGCAAAAACCTTCATCTCCTTCACCCTTTGTCTTCACTGCCATTAAGCCCTTACTTTTCATGGTGAGGTGCTTCTCGCAGTGAGGAGGAAACTGCAAAACGGCAGGGGGTGCAAGGAAACTCGTGGATTTGGTGGCAGCAGTGCTTGCCGGCATTCGGACAGGCGAGTGCAAGGGGGGCAAGATTTGAAGCTGAAAATTGTCGACTCTGTAATTACTTTTTAACACTAGCAGTAATGTTGGTTGCTGTCTTCTATGCCTTCTGCAGCAAAGGAAGCCGAACAAAGGAAGTGGAGTGGCAGTCTTCCAGCTTCCAGCACAAACAACCGGCTGCTCAAACACCACCAAAGCTTCCACACAGACATCTTTAAATGCCTGTGGGCTCCTTCAGAAATGTTGTGTTTTGATATGTTTTCTAAATTTAGATCTGTGTTAGACAAGCCAAGAGAGGGGATACTTAGGAAGGGGATGAAACAAACCACCAGTCTAACTGGTCTCATTTGGCTTTTATTTCCTCTTAGAAATCGGGCATTCCTCAGGGTTTATTTGGGGTTCCCTCCCCAGCCAGTCCCTTCGAATGGCATGGGCTATAACAATTACCTAGGCTGAACCTTTTTCTTTTTTGCATATGTCTTTTTCATTTCCCAAATAATTCCTCCAACAAAACCTCCCTAAAACCCCCAACACACACCCATCAACACCCTTTAAAAAACAAAAAAAAAAACCCCAAAAAAACCAACCAGTAAACATCTCCCTTCCCTCTCAAACACACACGGTTTCCATACAAAGCCAAATTTAGCTTCAGAAGACCTGAAGATTCAGACTTTTTCCCCTCTCAGACCTCAGCCTTTTAAGCACACTGGATAACATTTCTTAAAGAATGAAGCACAAAATGTCTTAAACCGTGTTTTCACAAGGGCTGCAGCACACAGGAATGTGTGATTCATTGACTTGCAATGAAACATAGGCTTATAAAGTTACTTCTGAAGGTAAGATGAGAAGCTTTGGAATATGGCAGCAGCTTTAAAATTCTCTTTCTGAGTTAGAGCAAAACACGATGAAAATATTGTCCTGATATGACATGTGACATAATGAAGGAAAAAATTTAATAGTAGAAGACTACATGAAGTGATACATAAAACCAACTAAACATCGTATCATGATGTACTCCCCTTCCTTTTGTATGACAAGTAGCTGAAACACTGATTTGCCAAAACCCTTTCTCCTCTGAAAGAGTAAAACCATAAGAAAAAGATGTTGACACATCAATGAACAAAATTCAGTGCAGACCCTGAATCTGCAGTCACATGCAGCCTTTCTTAATGTTTGGGAAGCAAGCAGTTCCATTCATGGTTATGAAATCATTTGTGTCCTTTAGGTTTATATGTGGTAATAGAATAGTCTATAGGACTATAAGCAACAACAACATTTAAATGAAATCTAGCACTACAAAACCTTGCAGGAATAATATCTTTTCCTTAAAAACAGCACAGCTCTACTGGCTTCACCAAATTGAACAACATTCTCTCTAGTGAAGTTCTTAGCCTGTGCTTGAGCTTTATTATTGCACAGAAGCACAAATGGAGTTTTAAGGAGAGCATTCAGTTACTAGAAAGCTTTACTTTAAAAGTGTTATTAATCTCAGCATTTTCAAAAACATTCATTAGCCAGAACCAAGCTCTAGGCATACTTTCTGTCTGGAGGCAAATCTGCAAAAGGCCAAGCTTAATTCTTGTCATTTTTTGCATGTCCAAACTAGGGGGGGGGCAAACTGGTCAAGAATTGAGTCTTCTAATGCTCTCCTGTCCCCAATACCAAAGTGTACCTGGCTGTTGAGATGATGATATTCCTGCTGCGGCAGAGCTCAGACAGCTCTGGTGGGCTGCCAGCCTGCCGTGCTGGCACTAGAGCCTGCAGCCAGGGATGCGGGAGATTGAAGTGACCAGAGGCGTCACCAGGGCGCACTGAGTGCGAGTAAAGGGAAGACAGAAGTGGTTGGGCAAATACAAAACCAGCTGGAAACCACAGCCCTAAAACACAGCTCACCTTCCAGTACACTCACTCTCCCTCTGTAGAAAGGGATGGGCAGGAACACCCTCATCTGAGGGCTAAAAATGTTTCTCCGGTCTGAGAGAGAACACAGCCCCTGTTCTCCCCGTGCTCCTGAAACCCGCTGGAAGGTGCAGAAGAATCACACATGTCCTATCGCACATTTATCTCTCTCAGCCAAGCATAAGCCTAGTACCACTGTGACAAGTGTTCTTCCCCCCCCCCCCAGCAAGAAGTCTTTCAGACCACAGGTAAAGCACTTCTCGTACGGTAGATTTGCCAAAGCTGGAGGAGTATTCGCAGAAACACCGAGAACAAGCAGAGAGTAGCGTTTTGCTGTAAATATCAACACCAAACAGAGGCCAGGAACCAGAAAATCTATACGGAACTCATGCATTTCATACCACTTTCCAAAAAAGTTTGGGTAAGTGGCTTTTTACTCTCCCATTTCCTAAAAATAACCTGCTCCTTTCAATAGGAAAAAGAAAATTCAGATGAGAAACAGGTGACAAGGGGGTATCACTGAGACATCTGACAGTAAAAACAACTCCTTCGGCAAGGTTACCACTAACTTTTGTTTTACAGCAACAAGAAATATCAACATCTAGAAATATAATCAGAATAAATTCCACTATTAAAGTAGAACTCTGAAGAAAATATGTTTAAAACTCCTGCAAGCAACAATAAACCCTCAGACACTAATGGCACAGTCATAAGAAACGCTAGAAATACATAATTCACTTGTTTCACAAAAAAACAGTTCTCTAGATCTGGCTATTAAAATATTAGAAAATATAATTACTTTAAAAATATTGCATTTTTCAGCATATTTATTTGTCAACAATCATTTTGTACTATGCCTACCGATTACGCTGATATGTATTAGTGGATTACATTACTCACAGAGCAAACTAAAGTTTATACCGTACAAACAAAAGGCGTAATTCTAAAAACATGAATATTCCCTTCTTCCCAAACTTGTTATATTTTGCATTTTGCAAGGAAAACTGATACTCTTATTATGTTCACTATGATAAAATAATCGTAACGGGATACAAGAGGAGCTTCCTTTTTCCTCAAATCCACAAGCACCAGTGTCTAGTGAAACATGGTTAAGGATTTCAGTCACGTCAGCCTAATTTTTTTTCTTTGCTGTACAAGAACTTACAAATGTCAGATGCTCAGAGCCAGCAGAAAGGCTTTATACATGTTCTCTCTCAAAGAACTCAAGCACTTTCATCTGCATCCAAAAGACAGACAGATGGCAAACATCTTGCTCACTTGCGGACAACAGGGTCTGTATTTGACACCCCATTAGCAATTTGATCATCTATATGGAATCTAAGATTTCTGCCTGCCCCACCACTTTCAGACAGCTGATATTGAGCCTGGGGAGCTTTGTTACTGTTTTGGTTTTTAACAGCAACAGAGTGGGATTCAGCAATGGGGTGCACTATGAACAGGCGAACATAGAACAGCTCTTAAAATAGTTCTGGAAGAAGGGATACTGGACTCGAGCTTTTTGACTCACAGCATAGGTAACTGCAAAACTTTAGACACAGTCCTTGCTTGAATGGAGATATACCATTAAAAGGAAAGATATGTCCTGACACTGAATATGGTTACTCCTACGTCGGAATCATCCTTTCTCCTCTGGAAGCGCTGATTGCTCCATACACAATCTAGATAAGCTATTGATTTAATTACTGTCAAGTCAAACCCTGCATTGTATTTTCAGGGGGGCGGGAGACAAGGATTTGAAATCTTCAGGTTTCCAAACAATAGCAAATTCTTGTTAACCTTCTGAAATTTTTAAGGTTCTATTTCTCGTATTCATTGCATTTTCACAGTGACATTTTAAAAAGTGCCACTGACAGAAAAGGCAGAGACAGAAAGACTCATTAGGTATTCTAAAGGCAATCTCCAAATAAAGCATAACCATTTTAGAAATAAGTAAGTTTAGTTCCATTTACAATTAAAAGCTCATCTTATTTAGTAGATCCATTGTAGAGATACAACAGCTTAACAAAAGGTACCATTTTACTACTCTGCCGAAGTATATTTGGCCAAACTTGAAGAGTGCATTAGACATACCATTGTGCACACATGCTCAACAGGTCCCATAAGAGCACTCTACATGCTTCCCTCAATGTGCATTAAGCTTAATTGAAGTTCAAAGCTGATTACTGATGTTCAAAAGATGATTAAGAGGAAGTGAAAACCCCAGATGTCTGTTTAGACAGAGGCAACCAGAAAATTTCTGTGTAGAGACCAGGGAACAACCAGCAAGATAAGAGTGAGGAGGAATGTGCCTGCATCTCCCCATGCACACACCCCCCCCAACCCCACATTATCTTTGCTCCTGTACAGACTGCACAGCACACCCTTGGTGTTTTCTCTGCTGCAGTCCTCTCTCCAGGAGCTCAACAGGTCTCCTCCATTTTATTATAAACACAAAATTAAAGAAATTATCACCCTTTCCCCAAGAGCGCTGAACTATGACACTACAAATGGTTTTAACTCTTTGAAGTCATAGTTGTGGGTTTTTTTAATTGTAAAAGCTTTTGGGGGTTTTGGGGTCTTTTTTTTAGCGTACAAGTTCAATACAAAATGAACAGAAATGGTCATCTTACAGAAATGAAAAGTACATGCTAAAAAGTTATAATCGTGTTGGGGGTGGGGAGGAGATGATGTTATCATTATTTAAACCTATTTATCTGCAGGACTTCAAGTCTGTACCTTTACACCCTAATTAATCCAGGGACCCTTGTTCCACAACTCCCCCTCAAAGGAGAACAAGAACCCTGTGTAAATTCCAGGCATACAGACTCCTACGCAGAGTGTATCTGCACTTGCTTTCTTTTCTTTACTTTCTAATTACATTACATTCTAATTTCTAATTCTAATTACAGTCTAATTCCTATGATCACTTCCCTCTCAGTGCTAACGGTCATGCTGAAAAAAATACTCCATGCAAATTTTAAAATTTTTAACCTTAACATATTACAGACTTCTGAAACAATGACATACATAAGTATTTTTAAAAAATTTATTCACTTCACAAAGACTTTTATAATCCATGATACTGAACACAATCCCTTACTATCAAAGTCAACAGATTTCTCATTAATGTTAATACATTCAGAATCTTTGCTTTAATTGGTTAGCCTCAAGGACAGCATTAAGTTGTATTTATACAGACAAGATGGGCTTTAGGAAGTGATTGAGACAGTTTTCAAAATTGAGGAAAGTTGGCAATATCTATTTTGTCACTTAGAATCACAGAATCATTTAGGTTGGAAAAGACCTTTAAGATCATCACTTCTACTAAATCAATCTCAAAGTATCTTTAAAACTAGATTATACTATTTTTTAGGCTTTATCGCATCACATTCCTTTAGCTTGTCTTCTTTAGCCCTTCTGAATACATTCTGAATAATCCCAACATTTCAACAAGGACATAATATGAAGTTAAAAGTACAGATATTAAACAGATAAAATAGTATTTATGACAAATTAATCTCCTCATCTCTGTCTCATAGATCAGGTATGGGTTCAAGTAGTTCATTATAATGTGTATTAAGGAGAAACATTCAGGTTTTGCACACTATTGTGGTTATTAGAAATCTTATTTTGAGATTCTGGTAAGTGATCCAGCCTAGAGTAAGTTAGTGGAAATTTCTGAGATAGACTACTATATAATAGAGTTTTCAAGCTAGAAAGACAAATTTCTTTAATTTTCCTATGTAGGAGTGTTTTGTATCTTTTAGCACAGTTGGGACTAAGGAGAATGTGTAAATGTTTAAAAGCATGATAGATCAACAAGTTTAGACTCAAACATTCATGGCATCAGACACAGAATGGTACTGGCTATTTGGGACTGGGAAGACGCAACCCCAGTTCCCTGCTCCAATTAACTTTCATGTAGTTGAAACATGCTGCAAGTCTAACATCACATTCATGGTTTGTTCAACTGTCCACAGACAGAGGCATCTCCAATATTTGGGGATGAAAGAGCGTCTTCCTCTGCTCTCTACAAGCATATGATACTTTGACAATGATCCTTAAACCACTACACATAGCAACTCACTCCCCAGGTAGGCACCATTCTGTGCTGAACCCTCAGAACCAGAGGAAGGAAATAAATACAGGTCAACCTCCTAAGTATACAAAGAAAATTCAGTCAAATGCTAACAGCAGATTCAGTGACTGATCCCATAGCAGAACTACTGGAAGTCAAAGGAGAGCTCGGATGTGAAAAGCAGGTACCAACATCTGCCATGTTTTCAAAGAAAATAATTTTTAGACTTTTCTCTTGAAAACTGGGGGGGGGGGGGAGGAAATCCCAAACTTCCAAAGAACAGTGTTTAAAAACTAGAAATGAGCCCTTGCCTGAAACTTTCCTACTGAATGGCTTAAACACCTATGCCATGCATTTATTCATTTATTTTCCCTTTCTTTCTATGCAGATTTGAGCTACCAACTCTGGTCTATAGCTTTGCGTACAGTGACTAGATTCGCAGTTTCACAGCACCTCAGTCCTTTCAGAAAATTAAGCTTTGCTACCAAGGTTTCAAGAACTCAGCATATGGATTCACAGTGTATCAAATATCACCCCATTTAAACCAGATTATCAAATGTATTTTGCACATCTTTAACATCTGTCCCTACCAGTCTGCACCAAGCATCTCAATGTCCAGCGCTGACTTCCTTGGAAAGCACAGCTCTCAGGGGCTGTCCTCCTGTATGAAGAGCAAAACTCCACCAGCGTGCATTTACTCTTTCAGGAGATACTTGTAACACGCAGCCATAGCGAATCTTCTCCCAGACAGTTATCACCAGACACTCTATTTCAAGAGAAGAAATCGCAGAAAAAACCACAGAATGTGAAATGACTGTCTACTGCACTTGACATAAGTGCCACTTTCAAAAACCAAACCTAGGAGTCAGCTGGTGAAACAAAAGCAGAACCACCAACATAAATCTGCACCCTATATCCAACCGTTACACCAAACTACATGGTACTCTCTCCTCCTCCTTCCCCCAACAACATACATTGGTCTTTCCAATTTTATGGATCATGCATTCAGATTATTCAAATTATTTCCAGGACAATCACATACAACGAATACTGGTAGTCACTAATCAAAATTAAATTACTTGATGTTTTGGATTCATACACAAGCACAATTTCACACACATTTGTTGAATATTGCTCTTCCCGAAACACTTTAATGTTGCTATACAATCAAAGAATCAACTATACAAGAAAGAGAGCTGAGCATCTCTACCAGTACTTATGTATTTCATAGAAATTAATTTCAAAAGAAATAGCTAGGAGTACTGAAAAATAACAAGCTTGTGTGAAATTAAGATCTTAGACAGTCTTGCTCTACTGCAGTTTTAAACTTCTGTAAAAAGAAAAAATTGAGCGCAAAGGTAATAATTGAGAAATGTAGCAACATATGAGGATTTCTGTAACAGAGAATAGTCATTATGGCCCAGTGCTATGAAAATCCTGCTCAGAAAAACACATCTTTAGCTACAGTTTTCTGCACTTTTCCCAAACCCATTCTGTTATAATGGAAAACTTATGCAAGAAGACTCAAGCAAAGCTCATTCTTTGGAAATTGCATGAATATATATGGACATGCATAGAGGTGTACACTAAACTGGCTCACTGATGGCATACGGATAAAAAGGGTTGTTACTGAATTCTTACAAACATCTTTGACAGTGCCTTTAAAACCAAAAAAAAATTAAGTAGCTGTTGCAGACCAGCAGCATCCAGGCCACTCTTGAAAAAAGCTGCACTTCTCAAAGAAAGAAATCAGTATCTCAACAATACCGATGTAAGCCACAGCACAAATTTCTATATATAAAGAAAGAAAAATTAGTTCTTTTACAGTTGGGGGGAATAGAGATGAAAATCAAAATGATGAATTAGCAGTTACCTTGAAAACTTTGTATCATTATTTCAGCTAGGAGAGAAAATGCATGTGAAATTACATACATGCCCTGATAAGCTGGAAAGGAACTGAGGAGGAAATATTGTTGTAAGCTGTGAGTAATGGAGACATGAAGTACCACAGGGTATTTGTGGACAGAAGTTCCCAATCACTTGGTCAAACCTCTACGCTCCTTCTTATGACTGTGAGCATGCAAGCTCTAATTTGTTTCTTGAATTACCTATATTTAAATCTTTTGGGAATTCTACTGCACAAATGACTGCACAAAATCAATCACCTTTCTATTTCATCCAAGAATGTGTGTGTCTGCTAACTGAATTTTCAAAAGTATACCTTGCTGGTCACAACCCAGTGATATTTTTCAAAAAAGGTTTAGCTTTGTGTGTTTAGCCTTACAGAAATAATCCTTTATTATAACTGGACTCCAACATCTTAAAGAAAGCACAAGAGCTATTAATACCACCGATGTTTTAAAACTCCATTAAAATCAGAAGCAACAAGATGGGAGCATAACTACTATTGGAGCCAAATTAAAATATTCTTCACACTTTGTAGCTTCTTCAAAAGGAGAATATTACTGAAACTGCCAGTATAAGTATTCTTTTCAAGCAGTAAAACCTCAACATGCTGCCACTGAAGCCTGAATGTCTTTAACACCCAAACTAGAGTCTACACCAGTTCGTAGGTATTAACTTTTCAAATGTCGTTGGACTCAAGCCAATGGGAAACAAAATGTATTTTGCAGTCTTAATTTACAATACATATACGTAAATAAACAGCAGGACTTAATAAGCAGCCAGAAGGAAAAATGTGATTTGAAAGCAACCTTAAACTAAAACAAATGAATCAACCCCTGAATTTCCTTCAAATTCTCTGGAGAGTTTCATAAGCCACCCCCCTTCCCCCTTCCCCAGGGGAAAAAAAAAAAAAAAGTAAGTTAGAACTAATAAGTCAAACGATAATTTATTTTTTTAAGCCAAAGTAATGCTGGAGCTAAAATCCGTATAACAAAGGAAGGTAGATGCTTTTTAATACTGGGGAAGCTGCTTCCTCTCCCATAATGCTACTTAGCATTTATGAAATCTTTCACCAAAGGACACAGACGCACCCATTGACATTAGGTAAAGTTTACAAGTACTCCTATGAGATTATTATCATCCCACCTTGTAGATGCATAAATTAAGACAGAGAGACAATACATGGCCTCCCAATGTCACTGAAAGAATTTGACAGCTGCAGTAAAACCCAGGACTTCTGAGTTTCACTGTTTAAGGATTTCTCTAAACTGAAAATATTTTCTAGCAGTTACTCAGCACACTAAAATGAAGGTATTTTCTTGACAAATTTTTACAGCAAGCTTAGATAGTTCCTCTTTAATTTATAGGGAGCGTAAACATGACTACAGAACCAGAACATAACTTTTCAAACAGAAGAACTCACTACTATTTCATTAACTGATAGCGAAGTGGAGGTTTCAAAGCAGAAAGGGAAAAGTGGAACTACAAACAGGGCAGGGTGTCAACTTGCACAAATTTTATGGCCCCATTCCTCATGTCATGACCAATATCACAGCTAGGACCCACAAAATGGGACGGATGACCCCCCCACCTGTTCCCCCACCCCACCAAGGTAAGGATTGCTGCACCCATCGTAATACTGCGAGTTACTGAATTTGTACATATTCGTGGCACTCACCCTGGATTCTAGTGAAGCCCTCCAGTGAGCTCACTCTTCCCCCTGTGCTTTTGGGATCCTTCACACCAGTAGGTATTCTGCCTTTCAAATGGTCCTAGCTGGCCATCCAAGCTTAATGAATCCCTCTGACATTGTTGACATCTCACTTGCTGTAGCTCTGATGAATATAGGATAGTTCACTTGAGCAAGTTGTTTGCCAAATGATACTCTTAGTTTTCATTTAAGTAATTTATATCCAACTGCCTGGAATAAAAGGGGAAGCAATTCACCACCACACCTTGAATTCTGCTCAGCTATCTGATTTAGGAAATAATGATACATTTACCATACTATTTTCTTCAGCTCTTTGTTGCAATTTGTATTTAGGATAGTGACTTTGGGTTATTTGTCTTTTTATTGCTGTTTCATAACACTAAGGGGAGATCTTGTCTTCAAATACTTTGCCACTATATTATTTAAAATGTTTGCAGTCTTAAGATCTTTCAGGACTAGCCTAAATGCCTGGTACAAAAATAGGTCTGCACTGTTACATAGCTTCCTGTCAAAAGGATGATATTTGCTTTTCACGATTTTCTTTTCCCTTTTTTTGGTTAAAGCAAAGAGGAACAAGTGCACACAGACCCAGTAAAACTTTCCCGAATGTCTTCCCTAGGGTCGTCTGCATCAGATAAGCATTTTTGCCATCAATTCTCCTCTACATATCACCTTCAACTCTACCCCACAACTCACATTAAATTAACTTTATTTACACATCTGCATTCTGCCACTGTGTCCGTAGTCTCCAGTACCGAATAGATTCATTCACATGAAACCAAACCTTTGCTTTGCTCAGGGTGATGAACAGCCTCACTTCTGTCATTTACATCTATTGATTTGCTGGTTTTGTGACTACTCCATTACACTATGTTGATCAAATTATTTAAATTGATAGTTCACTGCATTAGATAAGCACTTTTCATCTCCAACTCAAAATTATTTTTTCTTATCCATACAAAGAACCACCTTTGATATTTATTTTTACTTATCTGTATTGTACCAGTTTCAAATTGATACTTTTTTTAGACTCGAAAAGTCAGTAACCAGATTGTATAGAATTTCACCAGTGCTAAATGGAAAGTTGCTAGCAGACATTGCTATCTTCCCCCTGTCAAAAAAGTTAATTTTGAGAACTAGCTTTATTCAACAGACTTCTAGCCATCAGAGAACTGTGCATCTTCCTCCTCAGCAAGAGTTAATAAGCTGCATTTCTGCTGTTGAGAAGACACCTAACCAGTAGCATCAAAATTTGAGCACAAAGTATCACTGTAAAGGCCAAGAACAGAGCTCAAACGCTCTGTAGTATCCACCACTAAGTTCTATGCCAGATTTCAGTACAGTCCAAGCTGTATAACAATATAATTTTGTGATATTTCCAAGTACAAAGTCAGCTTTATCATGTTATCAGTCTGGGGTATTTTTAGGAGCATCAAGCATCCACAATTCCCCAACCCAAAAAAATACAGAAAATATAAGCTTGCCTTTAAATTTGCCTTCTTTTAAGTCATGCAACTGAGCTGAAATACCACTTTCAAAATACTGTGGTTTATACTTGTCATGAAGCCAGTATCTGCACAATTAACCTGGCTTAGCTGATCAACAAAATTCACTAAACTGCAGTAAATCGCTGCCCAAACTCAATGGCAATTGAGTTACTAGGAAATCACCTGGCTTGGTTATCTGTTGTTCTTAAATATCCATATAGCTGCCATTATCATAGTATTTGACACCTTCTTTGATCACATAATAAGAGGTTGCCAACTTCATAGGTCAGAATTACATTTTATAGCCAGGAGAGCAAAGATACAGAGACTGATATTCGGGAGAACACACTTCTCCCACCATTTAGCAATAAAGGATAGACCGTGTGTAAAAGCATATATAAAAAAAATGCACATGATTGGGTGCTGGGAGGCAAACACATGGAAACACGCTTTGCGTTTTGAGACGACACTCACAAAGTAGAACAACCAGACGTGTAAAAGAACATCTAGATGCAAGTTTTAAATTTGAACAACTCAGCGGAGGGGAGGAATAAACCAAGAGTCTTAAACCTGGCAGTTTTAAATGAATGCTGTTGTTCAGGAATTTGTTGAAACATTGCGTGAATGACAATCCACAAAATATACAGTGCCTTAGTGAGAAAAAAAAAATGGCAAAGCACCAAGCTGTGTCATTTATTCAAAGGTGTGAGAGTACTCTTCATAGAGTGTCGTAACACAGCACTCACCCCTTTGGGCTGCCACCTCAACCCTGAGCTGCCGACACAACTACTGCCAAAGGCAGAGGGGCAGGCAGGCGTATATGGCTTTTTAAGACTCTTACATATTAACGTCCCAGTTCCGCAAAGTAAACACACAATAATGGACATGCCTGAGGAGTTACTTTTGGGGCAGTAAATCTGCAAAAAGGATTAAATTAATCCAAGAAAATAAAATGTTCTGGAGGGGGAAGGGATGAAGGCAGCATGTAGAAGGGGACCCATGAGATAATCCCTCCTTAGCACCACACAACCACAGACCCCAGATCAGCAGAAGCTAAAAAATGAATTTAAAATATCGTAAATTAAACTTCATGTTTCTGATTTTTTTGAAGTTTCTTTAAAAATGCTTTTATTTTAGGTGCTACAAACTTCATAGAAGGACTTTAATGACTTTTCAAAAAAAAATGCCCTAGCGTTAAAAAGAGTAATACAGCAGGCCTTTATTCTGCATCATTGAAACATGACCTATTTGGCTATCCAGGTCTGATTTTCTTTAATTTGATTTTTTTAATAGACCAAAATTTAAGTGTTCCTGCTGATAAAGTAGATTTTGCTTTAAATCTAGTAAGATTTAATTACATTTATTCAGAAATCTGCTTTCTTTGAGTTTTCCATCTCCACCTCAAATTCCATAGTCACTTAAAAATGAAAAAAAAGAGTTGTTTTATATAGCATATATGTCTAGTGAGCCAATTAAGTAAGTTTTTATTAACGGCTAAATCACATATCAAGTTTTTGAGCTGTCAGAGTAGAGACTTACATAAAGCCCCTCAAAATATTATGAATAAGGCTGTCATTTACAGTCTAGACAATGTTTAGGTGAAGCAACACATCTTTGCCAAATTTGGTTTTCAATGTGTAAGCCTCGTTGGTCATTGTACTTCTATTCCAGGAGCAAGTGAAAGTGTCCCAATTACCAAAAAAGTTAATTAAATCAGGAAATAAGGTTACAGAACTGTGGAAACATCACTTCTAATACACCTAGGACCTTGAATACACTTTGGGTAGCTCCAGTCTTCCCCCTTCTGTGGTACAACACAGTTACAGGTGAGGATAAAAAGGAAGCAGCAACTTATTACAAAAAGGAGGTAATTCAAATAGGGGGGAAAGACTCTTTACTGCTTTTATACTGATGTTATTATTAACCTTTTTAAAAGGCCAGATTCAAACAGCCCTGTAAGTTAGATTAACATGATAAACAAACCTGTAAATTTTCCAGTTCTGGAACTGAATTACAGGCAATGATTTATAAATATAAAACCAAATATATAAACAATGAGAAAATAAAATACAGCCTGAATTACAATACAGTACCTTGATTCTTAACAATAATATTACAGGTTTTCATGCTAAATCCATAGCCATTGAGATGTGAAATGTGATTCTTTCCCTGCCTCAAGAGCAGTCAAAAAAATATTGCAGTTCCTCTTCTCACTCCAGGAGGACATAAAACAGAAAATCCTTCACACTTGTTAGGAATGTTAACTTTAGGGAGAAAAATTCTAAAAATAAAGTAATTTATAAATGAAAATAAGAAGTGGCAACGATTGCATTTGGACATTTAAAATGAAGTCTTTTTCAATTTTGCATGTCATGCAACAGGTGTCAGATAAAAAAATATATTACCTAATAAATAAATATCTGCTGTGCAAAGCCACTGAGCTGCTTACCAAGGATGGATTGACTAATTTTTAATGTAACGCTTTACCATGACTCAGAAGTACGGGAAGACTTGCATTTAAAAACAGGATTGAGAGTTAGAGAGAGTGCTGTGTAACTACAAAGAATAATACAGAGTTGTCTCACAAAACCATTTGAGTTGACCTGTGATACTTCGATTCATCTGTTTACTCATAATGAAAAAGTATATAAATGCAGAATGTGATAGCCATTGTGTATCGCTAATAAGGCCAGATGTCATATGTTTTGTAGGTAAGTAAAGTGCCCTTTTTTCATCTAGGACAGAGTTAATTTTCTTCCTAGTAGCTGGCATGGCGCTGGGTTTTGGATTTAGTATGGAAAAAAGTGTTGATAACACCCTGATGGTTTAGTTGTTACTAAGCAGTGCTTACACACAGTCAAGGACTTTTTCAGCTTCCCCTGCTCTGCTGGGTGCACAAGAAGCTGGGAGGGGGCACAGCCAGGACAGCTGGTCCCAACTGGCCAAAGGGCTATTCCACACCATATTATGTCATGCTCAGTGTATAAACTGGGGCGAGTTGGCTGGGGGGCAGCGATTGCTGCTTGGGGACGGGATGGGTATCTGTCAGTGGGTATTAAGCAATTGCATTGTGCATTGCTTCTTTTGTGTATTCTGCATATTCTATTATTATTGTTCTTTTCCTCTGCTGTTTTATTAAACTGTCTTTATCTCAACCCACGGGTTTTCCTTTCTTTTTTCTGATTCTCTCTGCCATCCCACTGGGGGGGTGGGAGGGTGAGCGAGTAGCTGTGTGGTTGGTGTTCAGCTGCCTGCTGGGTTAAACCACAACATAAAGAAAAGAAACAAGTAGTTTTGAGGAGAAATTCCAACAGCAGAACATCATTAACCCAAGTAAGCATTTAGATAGCAAACGGGCAAACTACAGACATGGGGATTTCTTCCAAACACAGTTCAAGCAATTTTTGTGAGTTGCTGGGGGGGGGTGGGGGGGGGTGGGCAGGGTGACTGAAGAGAATGACAAATTCAAGAAGAAAATCCATTAAGTTTTTGTTTGTTTGCTTTTTTAAACACAGATTACATGTATTCAGGCTGTTGACAGCACTTCTGGAAACCACCTGTCATGGTGGAGAGTGATTGGCTGGGACACCACTTCACTCCTTGTGTCATGGATAAGGTCAAGCAGGCTATGCTGTTAGATTACAGCAAATCATTAAGACCGGGGCACTGATGCAGCAGAGCACCCAAGAACTTCATCAACAGCATGAAGTCGTTTCCTTGGTTGCTGACACTTCTGAGTGACAGAACAGATCCCAGTACCGACGAACCCCCTTCTTCTATAGGCAAATCCTCAGTTCTTCTGGTTATTTAAATTAACAGGGATAAAGCAGCTAGAATTACATGTCTCAAACATACCTTAAACTGAATGGTAATTAGAGTTTGACTTTACACATTATGCCAAAAGGCACTGCAATGCACCCATTTATTTTAATAATACTGCAAAAAGTTTGAGATAAAAATGTTTTAAAATTATGTAACTGCTTGACTTTCAGAGATGCTAATGCTGAATGCTGAACTAAAAATAAAAATAATGCAACCTAGAAGCAGGTTAAAAAAGCAGTAATTGCCCATAAAGAAGAATTTAATTAGACATGTGGCAGAACCTTCACCACCTGCAAACTTTAAAAAGTTTAATGGCCCTCTAAAAAGGCACCACTCTCCCCCAAATGGCAGGATGCCTGTAATGCAGGTGATTGTAAGAAGGTTAAGGTAGTACCTTGAAACAGACCTGGAAGTAATTCTACAGTTTGAATCATTTGGCTGCAGCCTTAGTTGGCTCCTTGCCAGTACCACAAGCAATAAAGGGAACCAAGAAAAAGCAGTGACAAAACCAGTCTCTTTGGAAGGGGAAGCAGAGATCCAGCGGCAGACAGACAGGAGGCATGGTGGCAGCTTGGCAGAAATAGCGAAGGACAGAACTGAGCTTTAACTAAGCCTATCATGGTCAACAATACCAAGCACACAGATTTTTACTGGTACACCAAAACTTGTTACGTCCCCTACAAACAGGATGCACTTTTGAATCAAGAAAATCAACATACAACACCAAAAAAAAAAAAAAAAATCCCAATCAGGCAAGTTCCTTGCAATTCAGACTAGATTTCACTGCTTTCCTTGTAGGCTTAAAGATCCATAGGAAGAACTTTCAAAATCCCAGTTGTATACATAACTCCACTCTCCTATCTGAACACCATCTTAGTATATTTTACTCATGCTCAGGACACCATAAAAATACACTATACAAACACAAAAATTATTTTAATTAAGTGAAAAAAATCTTTTAAATGTACATATTTATTAGTTATCCATGGTTATTGTTACTTATCAAACCATACAGAACCAAACCATGACCCATCAATTTAGTTATCACCCTATGAGATAATGTTTTGTACAGTTTTGACTTAATCACATTGAAGTACACCTACTTATAAAGAAACCTAGACAGTAGCTTCTGATTCTTTTAGAAACTTTACTAATGCACTTTAACTACTCACCATCTAGCCATCTGAAAACCACTTCACAGAAACACAGCCATTCAAACACATTTAGCTCTGACATTACTCTATCATTAGTCCCGTATAGTTTTACATTTGATTTAATGCACTCTCAAAGCAGTTGTGCTCCTCGCCACCTTCTGTCCCCAAACACTCCCACTTACGCTGTCCTCCTGCACTGGCACAAGCACTCATGCATAGACAACTCTGTCAGGGAACTGAGGGGGGGGGAACCACAAAAAAACCCCACCAAACCAAACCCACCCACCACTGTGTTGATGTTTCCTCCTACCACATGCCAACAAAAAATAAGGGCTGACAATAAGTACTAGAAAGTGGAAAAAGAGCAGGACTGTCTCTTCCAACTTCCACACTGGCTTGTACTATGGTACCGAACTGGAAACCACAGCATTAATGTATATAGGAAATCTTTCAGTATATAACTGTCTTTTCTTGGGTGAAGTGACAGTCACACTTCAGTCCACAGAGGAGCTGCACCAAAAACAGTCAGGAAAGACACGAATCCAATTAATTTATCCTCAGTCTGCCACCTCTATACAGCATTCTGAGACATTGGCTCAGCTTGACAAAATCATTTAGATGCTAACATGGAGACAAATTCCCTGTATCTTACAAAAATTGGTTTAAGTAACTAAATGTAGCTTGTACTAAACTTACAAGAAATGTAAACCATCAGTAAATGCAGAAGTCAGAGTTCATTAGCTTGCTCTAACCACACGAAGACATTTTTATTATGCTCATTTATTTCAATAGGCCATTAAAATATAAATCCAAATACAGAGTCTTGGAAAGCAAATATGGCAACTTTGATGAAACAAAGCTTTTCCAATGAAATGTTAAATGGTTATTTTGCATTAAGTGCAACTGCTTTCTTAATCTTCCTTGAGATTTTAATTTCACGTGCCTCATGAAAACAACAACAAAAAAAAGAACACAAGGGGCATATGTGTCCCACTGGCCCCTCCTGCAGGTCTCTAAAGAGTACTTAACATAAACACTAATTTCTGGTATTATGTTCCTGGACTTCCAAGTATCTCAAATTCCACTTCAGGGTATTAGGACAACTGCTGTTTAAATTATGTGTAAATTAGCTGAATCATGACCCTCCACTGGAAAAATCTGCCTTATAGATCATCTCCTTAGGGAGTCAAATGCTATAATGACAACTTACCACTGAGCTAATCAAGAATCAAAAAATGAAGTTAAAATTAACTAAAGCAGAGCCACTGAAAAAAAAAAAAAAAAAGAAAATCAATAGTGTTCTCCAGCTGAACCAGGTCATGCATGCTAGAACCTTCTACCATTTACTACTGCAGTACAAATAAATTTTAACCCTCTAGAAAATAACACAGGGAAGTCGAAACATTGCTTTTAACTTCACCACAGTGAAATTAGAACGTGTTTGCCATTTTGGAGTTTTTAGATCCTGTCACTGGTCAACATCTGATTTTGATAGTGCCAATGATTAATCCTGGCCCTAAAGATTTCTGTGTACGAATCTATGCATTTTCCACGTAATTTCTCCTGTAACTTCGTAATGCTACATTCTTCAATTACTCAGTAAGTGGCGGACGCTAAAACTACATACACCTTTAAAAGCCCAAGGATTCAATGTCCTTAAAATAAAGGACTTTGCACATAAACCAGGTCTTTAATTTCCAGAATTCCAAATACTACATAAGCCTGCTTGCAAATCAGCAAAAGAATTTGTATCTAAGCATCTTAAATAAATCTGTTATAAGTAAGTCTACATGTATAAAACAATTCAGTGTTTTGGACTGGTGATGAGTCCCGTCAACAACTTTATTCACCAATGAGTCTGCCTTTGCCCCATCCTGTGGGAGGAGACACCCATTAGGTAGTCTTTTTGAAGTACAGAGATAAAAGGAGAATCCAGTACATATGTGGGAGAGATTTCGAGTTGCCGTTGTCAGAAAGAAAGAATCTGTCTCCTCCCGTTTGTTCCCAGACTAGAAGATCCTTTTGCAATTGGCAAGCTTTGATTTTATTTTTTTTTAATTATTCTTTCTCTTGACCACCACCCCCTTTTTTTTTCGGGTCCACCCTGTGAGAAAGATCTTTAAACAAGGAACTGTTGCCTAAGTAGTGAAAGAGTCTAAAGAAGAAAGCTAAGGACTTATATACCCACTGTTTTATTTTAGAAAGTCAAGAATGACAGCCTTTCATCCCAACCATCCAGGAAATGAGAACCATAGGAGCTGTCTGAGATGGAATTGGGAAGTAACAGCATGAAGTCATAAGCATACACACTGACTTCCTGAAAAACAGCATTAACTGAAGTCATCCTCGGTCATCCTACAAGACAATGCCATACCAGGAATTCCAAATCCAAGGCGGTTTTACTTGAAACGCAGTATTTGCATACGACCTATGCTGAGGACATCAAGATGCAGAAGAGAGGTCAGAAGGGAACTGCAGACTGGTGATCTGTTCTTGAGAAATAATGAAATCATGCAAGTACTTTGAAGAGGCTATAATATCATGGCAAGAGCCCGTTGGTGCCAGATTAAAGATAACCTTTGGGAAAGCCAGCAGCATCAACAGACTGACTCAGCCTAATCTGACTTTAGCTCTATGCTTTCTCAGAGGTATTTCAATGGATTTTTGGATTTACAGTCAAATGCAGCGATATGCACTTGCTGTAAAGCACACTGCTGCAACTGAAATAAGCAAAGAAAAGGTTTTTGTCAAACCTTAGATCGCTAAACAAATGCTTTTGCTTATACAAATACCAAAAGGATAAACTTTACATACATTGCTACATAGTTCTAGCTTACCTTCCTCGCACTGTGCTAAATTAAATATTCAGTTTTCCAGAGGCTCCTAACTCCCTATCCATGCTTAGAAAACATTCAGCTTTATTTAATGTTTTTGAGAAGTATATCACAACCACTTCCATAAATAAACTCTTATCCATAGCTTTGTAAGTCCCCAAATTTTGCCTTTTTTCCAGTAAATCAATGGAAACGTCACAGCTGCTGCCTTTCCTTTAGGCAGACAAGCTTTTCTCTCTACACTAAAGAGAAGCAAGGAGACTGCAGCTTCAGTGGACTGCAGCAGTGTTTTCAATCTAAGCACTGAGTTATCAGGTGTGGAGAAGGCAGGGACATAAAGAAGGAAAGAAAAAAAAACAAACAGGAAAAACCAATTTGTAATAGTCATGCCAACAAGCATTAATCTCTCACTCAACAACAGGGTTACTGAAACACATTTACTTAGACTGAGAGAGCTTTGGGTCAACAACTTGGTCCCACCGTACACTCAGCATTTGACTTCATGTCAAGGGTACTGTTTAATAGGAGAAATGAACAGGAGTACCTCTCTAACCCCCAAAGTCTATAAACTTAGGCTTTTGGCTTTGTCACAAGCACTTTAAATGGAAAAGAAACAAAAAAATCTTACTTGAATAATTCATTCCAGCCTTAAAAAACCCCCCTCTACTCAACCAAGAAAAATTCCAACATTTGCATAATCCTTTTCTGTAAAGCGGTTCATAGTAACAATTAAAACAGCTTACCCTTCTGCATTCAAATTCCTTGCCAAGGTACAGAGCAGACACTAATTCTCTTGTGGAGCAGATCACTCATTTGTCAACATTTTTGAACCTTTGTTACTGCTGCTTTATAGTTTCTCATGTACTAGAATAAGAAGAAACAATGATATATTAGTTGTGAACTAGTGTATTATCAAAGCATAGAAATTATTTTCTCATTTTCAGAAATTTAGTGCAAACAGCTTAATGGAAATACATTTCACACAATCTTTTTAACAGAATTCTGCTGGAAAGGTCTAAATCAGACTAAAATGCTGGTAGCAACAGAACTGTATTTTCAAATAGGAATTCTCATTTAAATATTTTCCCCAAAATTTCCTAATCCACAACTGCCCTACACCAACAAAATAACCACTTAACACACAGAACAGGAGCTTGACCATTTATTAATTTAATTCCTCTAACTATGAGATGCGCACCACATGCAGTATTAGACCAAAATCCTGTTCCTCCAATGGAAAGTTGATTGGTAGTCGCATAATAAAAATAAAAAATAAATTAAAAAAAAAAGAGAGAGAGAACACTGCACTCCCACAAATGCTAGGAAATGTGTCTGTAGAAATGGTACCACATCTTGTTTCAACATATGGAAGTCCAATCTACTCTCCTGTAGAAACAGGAGCCAAAGTCGTCTGCTCTTGCCCTGCTTCTGGTTTTACCAGAGCGCAGCATGTGACCTGGTCCCTCGTAAATAACCACCCTGTCCTTCATTCCTTGATGTTCTCCATTTTAAGATATTTACAGAGGATTTTAAAATACTCTTACTTTCATTGCTGAATGTTTGGATAAGCCATACCAATTTAAATCTCGATATTTTTCATGAGGCACTCTGAGATGTTTAGTTACACTATTTACTTCAATTCCCTTGGATCTGTTAACTTTCAGGTATTGAGATATCAAGACGTAGAATTTTACCTTGATCAGGTAATATTACTTCCCTGATCCATGAAATAAAGAAATGGCTCTACATCTTCTATACAGACATTCCTTTCATTGGTCTATCTTTTGCCGCCTTACTGTAAAAACTCAACTTGGTGAGCAATATGAAGTCATGCTATTTCTTTTCCTTCATTTCTTGTTTCTCTACTTTATTTCTCTTTCCCTGACATGGTTGCTTTCTTTTTTTCCTTCACTTTAAGGAGAAAAAAAAAAAAGCAAAAAACAAACTCATCATATTATGCAGTCTTTCCCCACCTTGTACTATTTCATCTATTAATGGTCACAGGTTTTTTTTTTTCATTTTAGTTCTCAACTGCGTTTCACCTAAATAAATCCAATTAATTATGTTTTCCCTTTTTCTTAAGTCATTAGTCAAGGTGGCAAGTAAAACTAGGTGACAGCAATGCCTCTAGCACCTTATTTGACAACTCCCTCCAATTTGACTTTTAACAGTCAAGAACCACAAAGTTCTTGTATTCAAGGATCATTTTTCAATTACAAATTGGAGAAGCACAAATGTCAAAGGCTTTTCAGCTGCAGCACAGAGCCCACCAAACATAATTACAGCCTGATACTTACTCTGCTACAGTGAGCAAATAGGTGATACCATTAAAGAAAAAAAAAAACAAAAAAAAAAACATTTTTTCATCATATAGCTCAAAAGGATAGCATCATCCAGTTTCACTGGTGACCTTTTCTCAACCTACCTTTTCTTGAAGGGCCTTGTTAACAAGACTGGAAAGGGTTTACTACAGTCTGCTACTTGATAGTACCAGCCACAGCTAGACCAACTTATCAGAACTAGAAACCTACTCACAAGGTACTCTGGAGAGGTTTACATCAGTTATTACACTGCTATTAGCTCTCTGTGGCCTCTTGGAGATAAAACACCTAAATTGTTGTAGGCTGCATAAAGTCTGCTTGGATTTTTTGCTTCCAGAGAAACAAATAACAAACACGACTTGCACTTGTTGCCATTACTTGAGGTACTGAAGATACTAGAGGTATTGTCTAGGGGAATTTAAAGAAAAAATACATAGCAAATAACGGATGTATTCTTCAAGGTGAAATGGTAAGTGAAGGTACAAAAGTGAAGTCAACAAAGGAAGTTCTTGATTATGCTGAACTTCTAGAGTTTTCAGTCTTTCCAGTGATTCAACTAATTTACAAGGATGGCAACCCTTACTTCCACCCAAGCCTCTACGCAGCTTTATTTGGGTTTCTGTACACTCAATTGTTTCTCAAGGGTGAAGCTGCTTCCTTGCTAGTTCTCTCCCTTTTATTCAATATAAAGTTATTTGGATTTTGTTTTGGTTTGCCTTCAACCACACTTGTCTATTTGTTCTCACATACTCTGTTTTCTTTAACCTGTGTCTCCTTATTTGGTTCAAGTCCAATTTCATTAAATGGCTCAGAATCTGTTGAAATAGGATAGATTTGTCAGGGTTACTCAGCTGAAGGGCCGTTATTTTCAAGACCGCTACAATATTCTGCTATGTTTAAAAAGATGATTTTTAAGTATTCCATTCCTTACCAAGCTCATAATTCTTATGACTAGATCACCCTTCTACCTTCATAGAAATGCAAGAAGAAACAGCAATAAAACAGATGACAAACTTGATATTGAGTGACTGAACTATACTTTTTAATTTTTGTAATCTCTAAGACTTTATACCATCACACATGCACTTGATATTTATGAAAGTGAAATTCTGAAGTTTTCACTGTGGTGTCAATTCAGCAAGAAAGTTAAGCTCGTATTAAACTTTAACCTCTGATTGTCTCTACTGAATGCTAGCCACATGATCAAGTATCACCTAGATTCTTAACTAAGATTTATTTTAGGTAAAAGCACTTTTTGCTGATTTTGTTTTCCTAGTCATGAAGCAGAATAACATCGGAGGCAAAAAGGCTTCAGAACCTCGCACCAGATGCTTACTTATCCCATTTATGCTAATAGGGACCTACCAAGCAAAACTTACTATTTTTGAATACTAATATTCCAAATAATTTCATCTAGCAAGTTGCTGGTAGTATCAGTTATCTACGTACTTCAAAATAATTACCAGTGGTTCAGTAAGTTCATTGACTAAGTCTTTTAATACTCAATAGGGTATGTCCTTCAGACATGCTGCTTTGTACTGTTTGCATATACCAGACATTCATTACTGGCTTTTTATCAACAAGTTCATAGAAAAACACCATGACTTTCTCCCTCATTTTTTCTATAAACCTCTAGTTAAGAAACAATTGATAAGTCCTCTAAAAAACCACCCTTGACAAAAAAAAAACTTGAAAAAGAAAATCTGAAAATGAATTCCATTTGCTAGTTTGCCTCTCTCTCTACAATTAGCAAGAATGCATTCTGCCTTTCATGCTCTTCCTGTAATTTGGTAAGCTAAGTTCAAAAAAAGACCTAGAAAATATGAGTAATGATATAGTATACTAGTAGAATAAAAGCTGAGCGCTAATACATCAGAAGCATTTTCTAACAGGCTGTGTACTACACACCACAGCATTATAATTACACTGCCTTGTTACTCTGCCAAACAAAACGTGTGTCAGTTTTAGTAACTATGCAATACATCATGCTCACCTATTTCACTTGCTTCTATCATGGTTTTAGCAGAACACCAAGATAATAAATGCTGAAGGTCATTTGTGTAAAAGAGTATGTTCTGGAGTTGCAACATACAAAGATTTTTTCCCTTGATCTAATATCAAATGTATCCTGTACCATTTCATCATCATGACAGCACTGACCTCAACAAGCAAATGCTATACCCTCTCACTCATGCTCTATTGCTTAAATTTTTCTTTCCCCCCCCCAAAAAATGCAAAAGGTAGAGAAAGCAGTAATTTCAGCTTTTGCAATAATGATTTTTTATTTCTACTCCAAATTTGTATTATGTTTGATATTCCAGACAGAAGATGAAACCATTAACCTATTCCACATGTAATGACTGTGGCTCTACTTGAGCCTGTACAGCCAAGCACATTCTTTCTCCCTGAAGATAACAGAAGCTTTAAATCCCTCAGCATCTCCTCTGCCAAGTCAGTTTTTAAAGACAGCATCCACTGTAACATTTTCGTGTCTACTGACACAGGGACCCAACCCAGAAAACACGTCTGAAACACATACTTAAGTGTCGTTCACACCTAGATTGACACCTTACTCATGAGATTCAAACCCTACTTAAAAAAAAAAAAAAAAGTTTAAACAACTTTGCTCCGTGCTTTTTCTTGTAAATATACGGTAACAGCATTGCAACTGTACTTTCCACAGTAAAAGCAGAACACGAGAAAAGGTCATAGGACAGTCTGGAAGGCAACACTCATTAATGCAGCGTTCAAGGCTGGATCAGAAGGAGCAGTGGAACTGGGAATTGCTGACTCGATGGCCCTACTCTTTTTTGCTTATTTGCAGTTCATCCTACAGTGCCTGAAGCCACTGACATAGCTGCCTGCCAGCAAACTGTTATTCACAAACTCATTCATATGGCACTGTTCACAGTCACTGTAACCAGTATTTCAAGAATTACATTTACAGAGCACCTCTCGGTAGCAGGACTCAGATGTGCAGCAGAAACTTAAGGCAATTCACTGGCTATCTTCAAGGCACAGACATTTCAGAAATCATGTGGAGAGGTTCTTAAACTGGAATTATCAGAGAAAGACATGGAAGTCCCTTTGCTGAGGCCTGTTCTTCTCCAGAAGCCAACAATTTGTCTCAGAGTACAGCAGCAGCTCTTCAAGTAGTTGGTAAAACAGTATTTGTAACATTGAGTAGCACCACCTCTCCTCATTTATACCTTCTGATTATCGAAATAACAACAAAAATATTTTAAGTGTACTGTATATAAAAATTGTAAAGAATTTTTTCACTTACACACGTCAAAAGATTTGGCAATCGTGCACAGTTCAGTACTATCCCACATCATATAACAAAACATGGGAAGGGAAGCACACATAAGAAACTCAGCTATCAGAATGCATTCCAAATTATGGAAGTCCCAGTACGTAGTCTAAATATTCTGTTTTCTCTCTACCTTCAAGAGAGGGAAGATGTTTCTTTGTAATTATAACTTAATGGAAGCAATGCCAATTTTAGAAGACACCAAACAGCATTTAGTCAAGGCTATAACATCTGTGCAAGGTACAGTATGCTTGACATCATCTCACAGCAAAATGTTCCAAACCATTTAAACTCTGCTCTTTGAAAACTCTTGGATGAATAACCACACTTGTCCTGGGGGACACATACAGCATGTCTGGTACAAATACACTTGTCTCAATTGTACTATTTAAAAAAACCCAAAAAAACCCCACCAAACCTTAAATCCACATGAAATGAAACAGTCCCCACAGCCCCCAATAGTCTGAACTAAACTCCTCTTTCCAACTTTGGTCACACCCATCCCTATCAACCTATCTTCTTCAGTTCATATATGCATCCCCTACTGCATTCTTACATAACTTGAATGTGATTAATACTCTTTCTTCTGCACAATACATTACATTCTTCTTCTTTTGCAGGGCCATAAAAATAATTCTTATAGATATTTTGGTCCAGCAGATGTAAAAAAGAACCTGCTGTTATACAGACAGGATTAAAAACCTTCTATGTCTCAGCACCTTGGTATCTATGTACTTCATATTACCATTGGCTATACTTACCCATAGACTAATGCTGACAATATAGGGTATTTTTAAATCTTGGATCTGTGGTGTAATGTGATACGATCTTGACTAAATCATCATGCTAGCACGTAAAGGCCTAAAGTAGATTCTGAAGTGAGTGATAAAAGAAAAAAAAAATGGCAGATAAGGAAAGAAGCAGCTAGAACATGGATTAGGTAACAGCAACTCCATTAAAAGTTGAAAAGAAACCTCTTGACAAGTCCTATAGTTGTCTAAACAACCTATTTCCCATACAGTCTTTAAAACAAGGTTTGGGGGGAGCTTTCAAGGCAATAAAAGTGGGCAACACAATTAGTACAAAAATCGAAAGCCACTAAGCCAAGTTTTTCTCTTAAGGTTAATGCAGGGAGCAGAGTGTTAGGGTGCTTCTCAGGTGAAGAGAGCTCTGAGTTTTTACAGTTCAAAATCACATTGTCCTCTAATACAAGGAAAAGACTAGGGAAAAAAAAAAATATAAAGGATATAGTAAATTCCCAGATTAGACATAGTCATTTCTCACACTTTGCAAAGATGAAACTAAAGATGCAGGCATTCTTAAACAGGAAAGAAATATCAAAGTAGAGTATCACTTAATTCCTCTGTATGAGAGAAATCTATCCCAGGGATATTTTGAAGATCTCGAAGACTAGAGAAATGAGCAATATATACAACCCTATCACAGGCTGCAACAACTATTTTATTCCTACATTTTAATTTATGCCCAAATAACAGTTAGAATATCTCTGAACAGAGCAAGGAAAATCTCCTTAGAATTGCAGAGAAGTCCCAAAATCTCACCGCACCCTATGGAACCAAAGGCAATCTGAAGAAATGCCATCTGTCTAAAAACCTACTTATCCTACAGCTTCTTGATAGGTAGCGGGTCCACTTAAGGGTATGCACAAATTGTTTTAACACATTAATATGGAATGCTTAACACCGATTCAGAGCACATCATCTTCAGGACGTGCATTTTCATTTGTCTCACCAGGTATTCAGGCAGTGCAACACCACTAACAAGTCAGCAGCCATGGGACTCAGCAGAGAGATCATTCCTTCGTACTCCCCTGCGGATACTGGGAAGGACTACAGGGGGTTTTAGCTGGCTAGCGCAAGTCACTGGCTAATCTGAATTACTCTGCTCAGCACAGATGAGCCAAATGCGGCTTGCTGACGAGCCTTCACTGCTGTGATGAAGGTTGATCTAACTGCCCGAACAAACAAAATAGCCAATGAACCCATTTTACTTTCAGACAATACATTTCATATTTTGTTTTTCTTAGTAATGTCATGAATTTGTTTTCTGCTTGTTCTGTTATTATTCTCACTGAAAATCAATAATGTAGAAAACATGACAATTTACATGCTGCAGGAGTGCTGGACAACAGGAATTTTCACAAAAACACAAAAGAATAATGAAGCATAAAAATCAGACAGGCCAGTGACTTGTGAGTTAAGATACAGGTCTATGCTTGTTTCTTATCTGACCATTAAATGTCACCTAACCATGCCTCGATTACTGACCTGGAGAATGGAGACAGTATGAGCGCACCAAGCTGAATGAGAAAGCAAAACACTCCTGGAAAAATCAGAAAGAGACTCACAGGAGTTTTCAGCTTTTGGTAGCTGATACTTATTTTGGACAGCAAATTAAGTAGGGAGCTGACAGAAATGAAAATATGTTTGCTGCATGATAAGTACGCACCATGTATGAATGCACATCTTTTGCTACTATACCTCATTTACTAATTTTGACCTTCTCCAAAATATTTGTAAGAAACTGAATCAAAACAGTTATCACACAAGAACTCCATACAGTTCTACTGTGAAAACTAAGATACAGCTCCTTGCCTTACCACGGACAATGGCAGACTGGAATTCATTAGTTAAGAAATGACCACACAAGTTTTCTCCTCATTAGCCAGTCTTTCATACATACAAACCCCTTATTCTCATATAAACTGATCTGCAGATATACATAAATCTATTTGTTTACAAACAAATACAAAAGCTTGTCACAATACACTTTAATGCTTATTATAAAGGATCCACAAGAAAAATTCACTGACAGCTAATATCTATATTCTGCTAGAAAAGAGCGGTACAAGAAATCTTTAAATACCTACAGTGTCCATGAAAAAATCCAAGCCAAAATATTCGACTGTCAGAATATTTTAAGTAATGTGGAGATTGTAAAAAAGCTTTTCTATTCCATACCCACATGCTAGCTCCAAAACACCTACGTTATTAAATAGATTCAAGCAGATCACGACAGTCTCATGAGATCAAAAGAAGAGTAATAAATCAGCACACTAATGCACTAAAAAAAATATGCATCTTTTACTGGAAAGTGGCAATCTTAGTAAGTAAAATTCTGTCATCTGCATTGATGATGTGCACGTGCATACCGCTGCTAGTAGAGAGGATTCGTAACTAAAATTATTATCTAGTCTCAATCTATCTATTTGAGGAATGCATAGGAGTATATGCATGCATAGAGCACCAATACACAGTTTCTCTGCATTTTATACTTCAGTTACCGATCTTCGTGGTACTGTTCCCAAGAGAGTCTCAAAAAGCAGGCAAGCAATCTTTCCTTCAGCTGTTTACTCCTTTCCCCTTTAAGTTTGAGTGGGGATGAGACAGGGAGAACAACGCAAGGCTCAGAAGCTGTTGTTTTGTGATCAAGAAGCACAGGCTTCTTGATTTAGGGGCTGGGATTCAGAACTCTTTCCTCTGTAAATGTAATTATGGTATTGCTTCTTGCTCAACATGATTCATGCAACACCACTTTGTTTTCTGTGGACTCAAACATATGAGGATGCCAAGAGCCAGAGTTCCTCACTGACAGTAAAAATACCTCTGCCTTCAAGAGCAGCTTTGCCCTCTGAAGCTGTTCTGAACTGCGCTGAATTTATTCCCACAGGATCCCTCTTCACTGTAAAAAAGGTTTATATTGTAACCCTGTGTAGTGTGGGATTTACCGTTTGGTAAGGATGGTTTCCTCATATGGCTGCTATAGCCTGGCAAGCTCGAAGTATTGTTTGTGTTACCCAGAAGTACTGCCCATGCACATCCACTGCAGAGTTAACAGAGGCAGATGACATCAGCCCAGACCATATCACACTCACCACACAGCAAAAAGCAGTCTCTACAGCAAGAAACACACAGAATCACAGAATGGCAAGGGTTGGAAGGGACCTCAGGAGATCATCTAGTCCAACCCTCCCGATAAAGCAGGCTCACCTAGAGCAGGTTGCACAGGGCATCATCCAGGTGGGCTTTGAATATCTCCAGAGAAGGAGACTCCACAATCCCCTGGGCAGCCTGTGCCTTGAGGACGTAATGCAAATGCATCTCTCTGACTAGGAAATTTTGTGTAAAGATAGGAAAGTCACGTATCACTGTAAAATCATGAGTCAAACACTTAAGGAGCTGTTAAATATTTGATAGGGAGCTTCATGAAACATCACTAACAAACGGAGATGAAAATAATAAAAAAAAACCCCAAACAACACTTTAGCCATACTAAGCCAGATTTCAGTGTGTACTCCAGACATTATTTGTTACCACAGTAAGAAAACAAGATAGTGATTATAAACATTGTCTAAAGACAATAAATATCTAATATTTATATATTTGTGTGTGTGTATATATCTGGGAACAGAGCTAGAGGAGACAGGGAAGGTAGAAAACAGACACAAACAAGTTAAATTCCATTGCTGGAAGCATGTGTGGAGAATCTATAGTAGATAACTGTACTAAATTGATTCCCCCACTCCACAAAGCCTTGGGAAATATTCTTTTTACATTTCAAAAAGGACAATCTTGTGCTTAGTATGTTAAGCTGAGAGTTGAGTGAGGAATGCCAGAGAAGTTTTCCAGTTTGCTAAGCTGATACGCAAACAGAAATACAAGGCCGTGGTTAGGTTCAGCTACCTATCACACTGAATTTTCACTCCTGAAAAAGCTGTGTTTTTCAGGCTTTACCAAAGTCCAAATTGCAATATACAAATTAAGATTATTTTGAAATAGCCAACACATAAGCCTCATCACGTGTCCTAACTTCTCTTTTTAAAGGGACTTCAAAACATCTGCACATTGGAGGTAATCCTATGCTCAACCTCACAGCCCTCCTCAGACATAAAAAACGATTTCAAATTTGAGACACCAAGGTATCACACAGATTTAAGCCTGAACTTTCAGCAAGCACTAAACTTTGTTTTCAGACTAAGAACATCATCATTTAAAACCTGTGAAAATCCAAAGACCTGACTGAACACTTGCTCCTCAACCCCAGAGGAACAGCCACATATCTAAGCAACTGGATACACTGATTTTTCATTGCAGGTTCTCTAAATCTAGTAGTCCTACAGAAACACAACCAAAACTAGAATTCAAACCTTCCCCTGTAAGCTTGCAGACTGCTTGTCTCAAACTGATTTAAGAAAACACATACTTTGCTTTTTTCCTCCTGTTTGGATGGCAATTTTGATTTACACACTGAAAAGTTACTCATTTGGGGCCAGTTTTAAAGAAAAGAATTGGTTTTATCTGGTGATAAAAGTTTGAGTAGGCGTGTGATTTATAAGAAATTATTTAAATAAGGCCAGGTTTCAGATGACAGCTTGCCTTAATCCATGCAGCCCAGAGCGGCATAAAACAGAATAACTTGAGCATCACAGCCCTTGGAGACATGATTTATGATGATTTAGTCTTTCCACAAATGGGTATTGAAAGAAAACAGAACTGTTATGGCTGGAAAATAAAATTGCCAACCCAAGTATTGTAGCCTAAGTAATTTTCTAAACGGCCATACTACTTCCCAATAATAAAATAACATTTGCTCTGTATTCAGACAGAAATTGGTAAGCAAATTCATTGAACACTAAAATATAATTTAGTTTAACTCTTCAATCCTGGGTTTATTTAGGAAAAGAACCCAAACAATTTGAAGTTTTCCGAACAGTAAATAACAAGATTAAGAGCTCCAAATCATGCAATACTCAATCCCAACTGATATCTCTTCTAACCTAGCGTAGATGGCAGCCACATATTGATATACCGTCACATTTGGAGCAACTGACAGTGACATCACTTTGTATGGAAAAAATGCCCTCAGTACAGAAGTTATCCAAAGATAAAATTTTTATCTTATGATACATTAAGTGTAGCTACTTTAATTGCTGCTGTTATCAAAATTCATTAATATAAGTGATGTCAACATCTATTGATCCAGTAACATTCAGAGCTGCGGGTCAAAAATGCCTTCATTACTAAAGCTAGAGAATTTCGTACATTGACACCCATCCAACTGTAAAGGCTTGGTGGTGTTCAGAGATTCGCCTCTGCTGTCTGCACGTGGATATGTATAAAGTGTTCATTTGATTAGTAAATAAGTAGCTACAGAGATTACAACTAAAATATAGAGCACCATGTAAAGAAAGGCTAAGGAAGTGATTTCAGCCCACAGGATTCCTGCATCAGATACAACGACACTGTCAGAACATACGCTGACCCCCCAGATCCTCTGCAGCACATCACTTCTAATCAAGGCTTCAAAAGGATAGACAGGCTGAGACACATGCAGTTGCCAACATGAAAGACTAACATTAGTGAATCTGTCTGAAGGCAAAAACTCCATCCAGCTTCCAGGAAAAGTTGTAATCTGACCCACTATCTTTGCCTAAAAATCGAAATTTACATGAGTCAAACTGCAGAACGATCCCCTCTCTTAGTATTTTGAGATCCTATAGTGAATGCTGCTGCCACATACTCACAGAAAGTCTTCCCCTGAGCTTTCAGACTGTCTCACACATTAAGTTCCATGACTAAGTCTCTGCTGGGCAGAGACTGCACCCCCTCAGATTTTTCTGAAAAGCCTCCTGTTTATTACTATTTCACAGACCTACACTTGGAAGCACTGTTGATTATATTACTTCTGCCATTCTGTAATGGCCTAAGCACTCCCTTGCACAGTCCCTTCAGCCCCAGCCTAGATCTCCCTGATATTTTACAGTACCTCAGTTGAGATTAGAACCACTTGGAGCATTTGGGACCTTCGTTGCACAACACCGAATTTCCCCTGTGGATCAAGGTACAGTGGACAGCAACTAAATCAAAGCCTTTCTCCCCTGCATGCCATGAAAACAACGAAACTCAAGAAAATGGGAGGAAAAAGGTGTCAAGTATCTAGTAAATAAGACACCACTTTGGAAATTATAATAGTACTTCTCTACAGCGATCACAGCTTTTAAAGATCCTCAGTTACTCTGCTCCTGGCTACGCTTCACACATTGGGCACAATATTATCATCCATACCCTTGGCTGTATCCACTTTGTCCTTAACCACAGGCATGGAACATCCAACCAAAGGCATGACATGAACTGTGACTCCCTTTGTGGATGGAAGCAATGCAAGTAATGAGGATCACGAGATTCACTGAAAATCCCAGGATTATACTAATATTGTAACAGCATCACATAGGGAAATTCACACCCCCTTTAAAGAAAATTGGCTTGGTTGATGCAAGACATAGTAAGACTTTAGAAGCATCACCCAGCTTCACCCTGAATATTTCATCCTGTTTCTCAGAAGTACTCCAGGAAAGAAAAGAAAGAACAAAAGTGCAAACCCAGAAGTTGCACAGCACAATGCATGGAGCACTGCAGTTGCAACATTTTCAGATCCATGGCAACTTCCTTGGCATTATCACAAATTGCCCAGTCCAGAGAGACATTCTCTTTCTTTTAAGAAAAATCCTAATTGCCATTAGACACATGTGGCGAATAACAGTTGACATGACAAACTATGTAGGCAATCTATTGTTTAAACTAAGAAACCTTTCAGCATTTATTTGTTTGAGGTAAGATGGTAGAGAGGGTTATATACAGCACATCAACTGAAATTTCAATCTTCTGTATGTTTTAAATGTAAATAATTACTGTATCCAGGAAGAGGTGAGGGAGGCAATATAAAAAACAAGACTGCCAAACTATAAACTCGCATTTAATTATCAATCACTAAAATAAACTATATGGAAATAATTTGTGATTCACTGCACATTTTAATCTAAACTAGAGATATTGTATAGGTACTTACACAATGGAAAAACTACTTTAGCAAGAAGTAAAACAATTACTTTTTTAAAGTATTTTAGGCGAGTCTCTCAACCATATCATCAGATAAAGGTATTACGCTTTTTATAAATCTGTAAGATGGTTAAGTTCAATTTTCATCTGAATTTTTAAAAGCTCTCACAGATTTATTTGCTAAACATATTCCACTACAAAAGCCTGTTTAGCTGTAATCAGTGACCTAAAGCCAGATATAGTCCAATTTTGTTTTGCAAATCACATTACATAAAGCAAGGATAAGCCTAAGTCATAGTGAAAAAATATATTAGATTGATAAAACACTTTCAGATAAGCAGCTCAAAAATTATCCCTGAACCAAAGCTATTAATAGGATTAAATTTAAACACATCTGACAAGTTTCAAGCAAAGTAAATTCTAGATGCCACCTACCTAGAAACACAACACTCCATATAACATGCTTTCAACAATGTATATGTTCAATTAAGGGTCCTACGGTCAACCTGAATGTGGATATTCAGCAACACAAAGATTAAAAGACAGTTTTACTAGATGCCATACATCATTCTTCTCCAAGGCCTCACCACTGAAGTAAGCAACTCCCATGAGTTCCTGTGAAATAAGAGGCCATCCTGTAGCTTTTATGCAGATCTGGAAGACTGTTTCCAGATTCCACTTACGCTAGATAAAAATGCTTCCCTCCCCATCTTCAACTCCATTACAGTAATGGCCTCTAGGAAATCAGCAAGCATCACTTCTCCTTCCACCACAGCTGCATTTCACATAGATATTCTCTACAGTTTTAAGCAAACACACTCACACTGGAATGAAGTACAACATTCCCAGCTAGGCACAGGCAGCACGCTTCATCTTACTCTGGTTCCCAATGGCTATCTAATGTCTCCTACTAAAATACAGCGTTTGGCTTTGTCATAATTTGGACAAGGTCACCCCTGCAATGGATGAACAGGCCAAGGTCTTGGCAAGGTCATTGATCACTGTAAATGCGTTCAGTCTGGTCTGTCATAGGAGCAGGAAGATACTCAGTAAGTTAATTGGGAGAGACAATAAAGTACAGCCCCTTCCTTCCACTAAGGCTTGTTTGGATCTTTTAAAATGGGTGAAAATTATCTTTACAGAAACTCTAAACTGGTTAAGAGTTCTTACTGTTCAGGTTGTTTGGTAAATTTACCTTCCTGAAATATCACGATTCTAGTGCTCATTTTTCAGTCAGTAACTGGTCTCCTCTTTCTATTCGAAAGATTTTTTCAGTTCATATGCATCTTTAATTTTTCCCTCCTTTCCTTTCTTGGTTAAAACCTCTCTCTGTTGAGATAAAACAAATCGCAACTTATACTGACTGATGATGTGAGATCAATACCCACAGTAATCCACAATTTCTGGATGGGATGCTACAAGGACCTTCCATTTTGTGCCCTGCGTCAGACTGCTGTTACTGGCTTTGGACAGCATACTATTCCAATTGAACACAACTATGACGGAGATCTGGTGATGTCATTCTTGGCAAACTCTTGACTAAAAAAGGGAAAATATTGCTTCTAAATGATGTCTAAATAAAATTCCATTGTAAAAAGGTCCAGATGTAGTACTGGCTGCACAAAGGGGCAACCATTATATACTCAAAAGCTGCACTGCTACTCCACAGCCTTTGATGAAATAATTTTTATATCATCATAACTTCAGCCCACCAGGATCTTCTTGCCAGGTTAGGGTTTCAATCAATCCATCCCTCCTTTCTAAATGAGATTAAAAACCTATCAGGTATTCTTTCATTTGGTAACCTTTATGATTATTAAACATTTATACTTAGCAAAAAGAGATAAAGAAAACAACATCCCTTCTCAGTTGCATATTAGAGGTGTGTCTACTTCAAACACAGGTTCAAACCTTTAACCATTCACTTTCCCACCAAGTACTACAGAGGGTAAAAGCCTGATGGACTCATTTGGACAGTTTAATTTTGCTTTCCTCAAGACTGTTGCTAGCCATTCTATTGTATTCTTTAAGATGTGCATTGCCTTTTCATGCCTACAGGCACATTGTAATACTACTCTCCAAAAAACAAATAATTGTATAAATAAAATTCAGGTTGTACTACAGAATTTTAGTCTTGCTACCATTGAATTTTGTTAAGACACAATACAGTATTCATTTCCATGAAAACTAGTATTTCATTAGAACAAGTTATGTCTGGACAATCTCTATGTGCATACATAATGATCAAAAGCACAATTGCCAAGTGGGAAAAAAAAGTCTTGAGTTTTTGGGATTCTATAAAGCATATAAATGCAAAGTAAAATACTACAAACCCGTAGTAGATAAAGCTCCTCTATTCGGACGTTAATTTTAATCTGCAAGATCCAGCTCTACTAACCACACCAAGTACAATCACTTCTGAGGGTTTCCACAAAACAGGGCCAGAATGCCAGTGATGTGAGTGTGATACACCCACTGGATCGAGACACAGTGAAGCCCCTTACACGCCCAGCTCCAAGGGGGTGACAAGGGAACCAACTCCTGACCCAACGCAAGCTCCCTCCAATGGCTCTGCAGGAATTCCATCTGATCTGTATTCTGCCTTCTCTGGCTGCATTGACTCCTCTAGGAAATAATTACTTTAGAAAGCCCACCTAATCTCTGTATTTTTCCATTTCAAATTAGAAGCAACCTAAATCTGCAGTGGAGAGAGCAAATATTTACTTTTTAAAACAGCCAGGTATAAAACCATAACTGATTCTTGTCATAGAGAGGAAAAACATGGATAGCATTTTTAAATATATTATGAAGAGATTATATGTATGTGCATAGTCCAACAGTAAACAGACATTTCTTCATAAAGGCCTGGATTACAGCTATACTAAACCCAGTATTTAACTGCAAAAAATGCAGCTCACCTTCTATTAAGGCACAGTAACGATCATACAGTCATAGCCAGGAGAAATGTAGCCCAACTGGAAAAACATTAACATACATCCATTTGGGGAAAATCCAGGATATGGAGACTAGCAAAATATGGAATCAACATTTTGTAACAGTGAAGTCTTTGGTCAAGTAAACCACCAGCTTATATACTGAGCATGACGTCATACGGAGTGAAATACCCCTTTGGTCAGTTGGGGTCAGCTGTCCTGGCTGTGCCCCCTCCCAGCTTATTGTGCACTTGGCAGAGCATGGGAAGCTGAGAAGTCCTTGGCCAGTCTAAGCACTACCCATCAACAACTAAAAACATCAGGGTGTTATCAACATCCTTCTAGTACTAAATCCAAAACACAGCACTACACCAGCTACTAGGAAGAAAATTAACTCTGTCCCAGCAGAAACCAGGACACCCCTTATTACTAAGACAACAAAGCAAAGGTTTTTCATCACTTCCTACAAAATTCCTAAGCAAGGCTGTTGGGTGAACAAGGAAAAGAATCTTTGATTTATCACAGTAAGGTGGATGATGGTGTCATGAAATCATTAAAATCCCTGGTTAATACTTAAGCTCCCCTGATAGGTAGCAGGGGCGCGGGGGGAAGCTGATGGGAGCCTTTACCTCCAGCTAAGTATAATCTGAGTCAGACTTCTGATGCACTGAAATCCACAACATGATTTTTTCTTATTAGCTAACAAAATTATTATTAACAAAACTTTAAGTGATTAACATATACATGTTGATAATCACTACAAAGATACCTTTATCTGAAAAGTACTTTTCGTTTGCTGTAACTGTAGAATGAAATTATCACAGCTTTACCAATTACTGGCCATGTGTCAAAATGGGTTTTCTATAGCCAGACTTGTAAACAGATCAGAATCCTAAGGACACCCTTGTGTATCAAATCTATACCACTACCACAAATAATGACACTAAAGCAGCATATTCTTTGTGGATGAAAACATAAACAAAATTGTGAACAGCAGATTTATTGCAAGAAGCATCGACTTTGTGAACATATAAAAAGACAGAGAATGTCAGAACTGCCACTGGGAAAATTCAGCTCACATAAGCGTTAACAGTTAAAACAGGCAGTGACTTGTATTGTACTGGAAAAGCTGGAATTACAGCAGAAAAAAATTCTGCGCGGTAAGCTTCTGAAGGCATTCCTCTTGTATTATACATGAAGTTGTCTCTTCTGGTACAGCCATTCTAGTAAGATTTCTAAGATCAAGGGATTTTTAGTTTGCTCCTTTCTCATATTGCCTGTGTTATCCATCCCCTACCCCCCCACGGCTACTACATCAGCTGTGAAAGATGTATCAATAACACACACTTCCTAAATATCTAAGTATTTTTTTTTTGCCTTCTTTCTGCGTACTTGCCAGCAGCAGAATGTCTAACCTTGACATTTGCTATAAATTCTATTCAAACCTTCCTTTTTTGTAAGGTATTTGCCATCTAAGACTCCCTGCTCACATATCAAACAACTTCCGAAACTGCCACAAGCCCATTTCCCTCCTCCCTCATTTTTGCACAAATCTCCCCATACAATCCTACAATCCAAAAAAAAAAAAATAAGTTTTGCACTTTCTCTGTGGAGTGCATATACTCCATCTTTTTACAGTGTTAGAATTTTGGGGGCTTCATTTGTAGGATAACTAAATTTACTGAAAAGAGCAAGCCAAATAGTACATCTTGGATATAATTGTAATATTCCAAAAACCAAGTAAGGTATGATCTCCTTGAGTTTATAGAAGTAAAACTTCTGAATTCAGAGAGGTCTAGTTCAAAGTTATATTTACATATAATATGAGAGACAGAGATATCAAAATTATTTCTGGCAACCATTTATTTCAAAAAAACACAGCCACAAAGTTTGTGAGCCAGTTCTGTAAGATGTTGTATGCCTCCCACAGCATTCTCCTACAAAGACACAGTGTATATTTTACAAAATGAAGTACAACTGTTCATTTTCTATGGTGCACAGAACTGGGGAAAAAAAAAAATCACTGCTTTGATTTTTAATTAAAAGCTGAACAGCTTCTACAATACCTCTGTTCTCTCACAATTCAGTTATTCTACATTCAGTTTACACTATTGAATTTCCTTTTAAGAAGTTCATTCAAAGGCCTTCCTACATCAGCCTCTCGTTTTTCTGGAAACAACACAGCATTTAACTATGCATGTAACTAGTGAGATTTCTGAGCCTATTCCTGTGCCCCACATCAATGATTTAACAGGAACACAGTTCAGGATTTAAAAAAAAAAAAAAAAAAAATTGAACTGTTTTTTTCAAAGTAAGCTCTAAAGAACATAAAGCTAGGACTATGTACTAACTAATTATTTCAACTGGTAGGCTGAGATATTGAACAGCTGTCCACTAATCAGGTAGTTGTCTCCTGAGAAATCACCAAAATACACTCAAAACCCTTAAGCCGTCAATTTGAACCCATGTGCTAAAACAAACATCCTAGTAATGATGTTTGGCAACTGTATCAATACTGTTATAATAACAAGTTCCCCTTGTGTATTCAATACATACGTACACAGGATTTCTAAACTTGGACACTGATAAAAGCTTATGCTTTTTGCATGCTCCAAATTTTCAAGTATTCAAAAAGTACCTGGACAAACCTATGGGGATAAAATGTCTATGAAGTTCCCTTAAGCACAAAATAACTCATCTTCAATCCTAGTTGTTCTTGACTTACAGATCACTAAGAGAGTGTTTCTCTGTGCTACTTTATTCTTATACTCTTCCCCAGTAAATGATAAGGAGGAAAATTATTATACAAATAGGGTAGCACAAAGACAGGGTATTAATCTAATTCCACACAGCCATTCTTAAAATTTATTCTAACTCCTGCCATAGATACATTCTACAGGAATTGCAGCCTTTGTGGTCCAAGTCATCCAACTCTAAAGTCCACTGCTCCTATTTAACTGATCTATGATGCTCTCTTAGGACTCCAAGCTGGCCTGAGCTAGAGCTGAATTTGTCCAGTGAATGTGTCCTACAACAAGCTGCCAAAAACAATGCTGGGGGTTTTAAAAGTGAGAAGACAAGTCTTATCAAACCATGTGTGTTAACAAATCAGTTGAGAAAAGAAAACTCACCATGACTGGTCCAACAAAAGACAGAGCTTTTCCCCTTCCCACTGGTTCCCCACCAATGAATCCTCCTTCTGGGCTCAGCTTGAGCCAAGTCAGTAAGTTTGTTGAGCCCTGTAAACTAGCTTAGGTGCTTCCAGTGCTTATGGAGTACTTGCCATAGTCTCCAGGTCTTTGCTAGCTCTCTCTGCTCCCCACTGCAGCTTCCGACACTTCTTGCCAGGTGTCATGCTGTCTCTGGAAATTCCTCTCCCATAAGCAGACTCATTTGCCCCATGGAAAGAAGTTGCCTCCCTTCTTCCCGTTGGTACCTCTGCTCCACACACACTTAAAAAGGAATGCAAGCATACAACAGAAAGTAAAATGGAAGGCACACTGAAACAGTCATTCGAGGACAATTCAGTATTTATCACAGGGCTCATTCTACCTCAAGGAAAGGCACCAAAAAGGCACCTGATCACAGCTACCATGCCTACCTTGCCAGTTCTGCTGTTAAAGCTAAACCACACTAATTTAAACAACCACACTTCAGAACTTTTTAGATCAATATTTTACTACAGTGAAATACACACAATGGGGAATGAAATGGACCAACTATGCAAAAAACAGTAAGACATCCCATCCCCTGGATTCCCTAAGTTCTGTGTAAAGAACACAGTTGTGTTTTCAGCCCCACAAGAACGAGAAGAGCCCACAATACTAAGAAAACAGTGTTGAAGTGCTCTACTAGAGGTTCATCTCAACACACTGGTGAAGGCACCAAAATATTTCTGAGTGCAGCCATAATTAATAATAAGTTAAAATACCATTAAGTTAAAGACCAAACCTTTCTTGTAATACAGCTTATTGTAATACAAAAGAACAAAGTGAATCTGCACCTGTCATAATCGTAAGAAATGGCTCTTTTCTCAAATACCAGCACAGGATGTTACTGAGTTTTGAACAATATGACAAAAGCAAGAATCACAAATCAAAGAGAAGCTATCCGTTAAAGGCATTCACTAAGATGGCAGAAGCTGCTACAATGCCAATAGGTGAGCTGTTCAAGTGTTTCGGGAGCTTATATCTGGACCTTAAGATCACATCACATTTTAGCAAAAAAACACTAAGCAAAGGAGACTGTTCCACATGCAGGAACCAACAACACATCAGAGTGCAAAGCTAGGAAGCAAAAGCATTCCTAAACGTAAGGACCAAAATCACTTGTTGTACCTGTCACAGGCCATTAAATTTCATCTAGTAAAGATTCCCACCTCTGAAAAGCTAAAGTAAAATCTTCCAGTTTCAATTTAAACATTTCAAAGGTTGGCTAGAGTGTTGTTCCCAAATGGTAGTTTGTTCAAAAGATTAATCATCTTCAGTGTCAAAAACATATGCCTCACCTCCAAAGTGAGTTATCCAGCATCTGGTTCAGTGATTGATGCCTGTTATATGTCTCCCTCCAAACGAACACATTAATTACTACCTGCTGTTTTCCAACATTGCAAAGGCATTTCTCATTTCTATTTCTGATAAGCTTCAAGTCTCTAACTGCCAATCTTTTACTTATTTTTATGGATCTTTTTTACAGTCACCCAGTTTCTCAACAACTTTGTCTGCAAGCAGACATCATGGTCATGGCTGTATCTTAGCATCAAACTTCATTAAGATATAGACAAAGCAAAAATCCCCTACTCCATCATTTACATTTCACCTCATTTTCTCTACCAGTGCTACATCCTTCACCATCTCTTGCTACCGTGCGAGCACGACAACGCACACTCAACTCAGACTCGCAGGTGTGACAGAAGGCAGCCTCCTTAGACATCCATTATTTCAGACATTGGTGATTGGTAAGGCCTCGAAACTGTAATTCAGATAAACACCAATACACAGACATCAGAACATCTCACAGTCACCTATATGGGCCTCAAAAAGTTACCAGTAGCATCTGGAGGACACTAAAAAAAAAAAAAAAGTGCTCACATAAACATAGTTTAAGAAGTAGCTGGCCCAGCTGAGACTTCTGGAGCAGGAACACCTACCTGCTGAATGTCAGCAGTCAGGGGTACCATCTGCTGTAGCTCACCTGTTTCATTTAACACCTCTTACATAAGGTTGACAGAAATAGGAACTGTATTTTGAGAGAAACAAGCAGCGCATTAAATGTAATTCCAATTCCCTGGCTTCCAATGTTGTCAAATATGTCATAATATACATGTCAGAAACAAAACGGCTGCAGTACCTGCATACCAGAAAATTACCATCAAAAAAATCTGTCATTCCATTATACCATAAACCCACTACCACTTCTCTGCTTAAAAAACAAGAAAAATACTTTGGAATATATACTTCCCTTTTTTTTTTTTTTTTTTTTTTGGCAGAACACAAAGATCTCGCAACTAAACAGTGTGAAACACAGGCCACCTAGGAGACTTCAGATAAAAATTTCCTCACTGAAGCAGCTGCCAGGATGCATTTCACCTAGATGATACTGGACCCTAATAAACTTCATTCAAGCAAACCACAGAAGACACATATATCTTTTACAAAAATGGAAACAAACATACTGCGACTGCAAACTTCAGGCTGCTGCTTACTTTTAACAGCAGAGGGATATTGCTAATGCTAAAGAGAGATGAAAGTTCACTAAGCCTTCATGGCTGTGGCAGTGCTCTGTTGCTTCACCTCTCCTCCCGCTATTCCCTGATCTTTTTCACAACAGTCTTGTAAGAAATAAAAGCTACTGGGTCTGGAAGCGAGATGTTTCTCAGACTGTAGAAATCTCTTCAGAAGAGTTTTTCTGTGGTTGTTATTAAAGTCTTAGTATCTATCAAGGTAAAGAATAACTGATGAGTCAAAATAATTGCTGATACAGGGTGCTTCAAAATAACGTTGCTTCATATACAGCACCCGGTAGATTTTCACCTCCAATTTACCCCCAGGCAACACAAACACAGACCTTTTGCCTAAACCTTTAACCTTTAAAGAAATTCCAAGAGAGATGTCAAACTGGAATAGCTGCCTTCTTTTTTTTTTTTCTTTTTTTTTTTGTTTTTTTTTTTTTTTTTTTTTTTTTTTTGTTACCAGCCCTAGAATTTCATGTTTCATAAAGCACGAAGTTCTTTTATTACGCTGAATAGACAGCCTCGAAAAAGACAGGAACTGTTTTACATGCATTTTTTTTCACGTTCCTGCTATTATTCCTACTATTACATGAGGAGAGATCTATGATAAACAGCAGAAATACAGCAGTAAGTGGTACCCCTTCTAGGTGTGGCCAAACACCAGACAATGTCAGTATCATAGAATCATAGAATCACCTCGGTTGGAAAAGACCTTTAAGATCATCGAGTCCAACCGTTAACCTAGCACTGCCATCCCACCACTAAACCATGTCCCTGAGCACCTCATCTATCCTTCTTTTAAAGACCTCCAGGGATGAGGACTCCACCACCTCCCTGGGCAGCCCATTCCAGAGCCTGACAACCCTCTCGGTGAAGAAGTTTTTCCTAATGTCTAGCCTAAACCTGCCCTGGCACAGCTTCAAGCCATTCCCCCTCGTCCTATCATCTGTTACCAGGGAGAAGAGGCCGACCCCCACCTCGCTACAGCCTCCTGTCAGGTAGTTGTAGAGGGCGATCAGGTCTCCCCTCAGCCTCCTCTTCTCCAGACTAAACAACCCCAGTTCCCTCAGCCGCTCCTCCTATGACTTGTGTTCCAGACCCCTCACCAGCTTGGTTGCTCTCCTCTGGACCTGTTCCAGCAAGGCAACATCTTTCTTGTAGTGAGGGGCCCAAAACTGAACACAGTATTCGAGGTGCGGCCTCACCAGCACCGAGTACAGGGGCACGATCACTTCCCTACTCCTCCTGGCCACACTATTCCTGATACAAGCCAGGATGCCATTGGCCTTCTTGGCCACCTGGGCACACTGCTGGCTCATATTCAGCTGGCTGTCAATCAGCACCCCCAGGTCTTTTTCCACCAGGCAGCTTTCCAGCCACTCTTCCCCAAGCCTGTAGCGCTGCATGGGGTTGTTGTGACCAAAGTGCAGGACCCGGCACTTGGCCTTGTTGAACCTCATACAATTGGCCTCGGCCCATCGATCCAGCCTGTCCAGGTCCCTCTGCAGAGCCCTCCTCCCCTCCAGCAGATCAACACTACCACCCAGTTTGGTGTCATCTGCAAATTTACTGAGGGCACACTCAATCATACACAGAAACATAATGTAGATACCAAGTTACCATGGTTATTTGGAAGACAAATATAATTTTGTAGCTTCTTCTGACTCTTCTTTATACATTTGGAAAGAAAAAAAAAAAAATGAGCTACTTTTTTTTTTCCCCTCTGTCCTTACCAAAATGGTTTCAGGCATCATTGTAATTTGGTGGTCAGGGTCAATGTTCTATAGCAGCAGTCTTCTGTAATCTTGTCTTGCAGAAATCTGCACCTTTGCTACCTGGGATACATTTGTCTCATACGATATTTCAAGCCATCCACCACTCCTTTGCTGTAGGCCAGTCCAGTGAAATTGGCCATGGGGGTCTGCTACATCTTCACCAAGCTCTCCTTGACTTGAAGTCCATCCTAGCCACTAGTTTCTCACCAAGCTCTCTGCCAGGCTGAACACTGCATGCAGTTCTTATATTAATGTGTCCAGCTAATCTAGAATTAGCACCCCTTATTTCAGGTGGTTGAAAACATCAGTAAAAGGAAACCCCTCCACAGTTAGCATGGTTACATAGATACTCTATGGGAATCATCTTTAATTTCAGCTCCTTTTGCCAAAATCATGCGTACCTCCTCAGACATCTAACAGATTTTCAGCCACTGCTACCACCACAGAGCACGTTACTGTTTTAACATCCATGAAAAGAAAAACTAGCAGGCAATCTAACAAATGAAATAACTTGTCATTTATATCTACCTACATCTACGACATCATCAGGTAACTGTAGAAACCATAGCACAGATGACACTGTAATTAGTATAATATCAAGCACATTCTTAGCATTCAACAACAACAACAAAAAAAACCTCAAAAAACAAGAAAAAAACAACCAACAGGAACAGTCGTCTTCCAGAATTAAAGAATAAAGAGCTACTTGGGGGTTGGAACTAGACGATCTTTAAGGTCCCTTCCAACACAAACCACTCTATGATTCATGGGCATAAGCAAGCATATTCATTAAGATATTGTCAACTGACTACAGAGTTGCCAGTAGGGGGAAAAGCAAGGTCGCTTTCAACTCCAAACAGCTTATCCCTCCGTAAGGTTCTGTGCAATGTAGTATCTTGGCTAGTGCCAAGTATTTTGATTTGAAGAAACCCAAAGTCTCTTTACGATATAGACAAGTACTTTGCTCAATAAAAAACTTTCTTTTGCCCCTCCCTAGACAGCTATGAAGATTATACTACTCTAACACAAAATAACGGCAACAGTCTAGGTTAATATTTTTTTTGACTTTACTAACATCTCAGACAGTAACTTATAATTAAGCTGCTGCTTCACTGTTAAGAATACAGCTTTCTGTTCATTTGAACCCTGTAACATAGGAACTTTTTTCCATAGAAGTAGATAGAAATGGGCATACCTGTTAAGGAAAAGTCTGGATAAGGCACTTTCACTCTCTTCTGCTACTAGTCAGTATGTTTCTCCCACACACCTGACTGCACAGCAGGACAAGTGTCCCTCTTCCACAAGAGGCACAGGATGACCAATTGCCCATGCCTCTGTCTGCAAGTAAGGAAGCTTTTAAAGTCTCAGAAAATAAATTTGTTAAAAGCCATCCTATTCCTACCTCATAACTTTCCAGGAAGATTCACAATGAAGGCTGGTGAAAAAACAGGGGCTTTACCATAAAAAAATCCAAACTTGTAGAACTTGCAGGAAAAACAGCTTGGGACTGTCAAATTCAGAATGCAGGCACACACAGCCACACCCAGGAAGAATGACAGCCATACTGACACACTGCAGAAGAAAAATGAGGACTATTTCCAAACAACATTCATGCTCATACAGCTTCTTACCTGACTCGTATCTAATATCTGAAACATTAAACATGTACAGAAAGCATCAGATACAAACAAGTGCAAAATGAAACAGTTATTTTCATAATCCTTAGGTAACATTTGGCTAAGTCACTACTTGGCAATAGTTGGTAGCCAGCATCCTTTTAAAAAGGGAGCATCGGCAAAACAAATCACACTAATGGTATGGCAATGCTACGTGCACTATTGGTAGGAAACTGCATGCCTTACGCCACTTCATTGCTTCATCAAGTAATAAAGTTTTGCGTTAACTGCCTGATGAATAAACTGTTCCTGATTAGCACAAAGTCAAAGTCTGAAGCATCCCTTTACCAAAAGGTATAATTACAAAAATGCAGCAGAAACATTCCATATTCCTTTCTCCTTGTATTGGTTTTGTTACCTTTCTAGAAATCAGAGAGAAATTCTAATGAATATTGTAAACTTGAATCAAGCAGAAGTTACACATAGCATCCATCTGTTGCTCTAGCTCTTGCTTAAAACTAGGTAGTATCACTATGTCTTTCTTGCACATGCAGAAAGAAAGAAAAAAGATTTTGCCAAGGGTCACCCTGAACTGTGTGAATACATTTGAGATTTCTATTTTTTAATTTTTTAAGACAGAAGACAGTATTTTGCTTATAAAACAGGAATATATTCATTATTTCTACATTCTCAGGAGAATGACATCCATGTTGTAAGCAACCCACTGTCTGTTCAACAATTTATTTCCCATAAATCAATTAAAAGTTTCAGAGTTGATAACTTTCCATCACAGGCATATCAGATCTGTACAAAAGGTATGTATACCTACATTTTCTTTCTGATCTTTCCTATACAGATCGGTTATTTAGTTATTTTTTGAATGTCTAATGTGTCTATATAGTCAACATATTTCTAATTATAAGAACACCCAAGGCCCCAATAATTAAGGTTGCCAGACCCCTGATTTGAGGGACACGGTTTAAGCATTTAATTCACTTAAATCACACCAGCATACTCAGTCACTAACTGGGTGTTCTGAATAACAGTGCAGTCAACACCTTACACCACATCTGGCATTACATTAAATTGGCCCTTTGAGGCTAAGCGATGTAAGCCACTGCTCTCAAAATTCAGGTGAACGTAAATATTTGAGGGGGAAAAAAAATCCTGCTTCTATCTGCAGATACCCTAGTCTGACCGCAATTACAACATGATACAAATACCTTGCAATATTTTCTTAGCTGTCCTCATAACATCAAGATGTGGCAAGAAGAGACGCAGGAACACATTTTGTAAATTCAGAATTAAGATCCAGAAGAAGAACTACTTCCCAGGGCCACAGAAGTATTTAACTCGTCTTGGGACTTCGGGAACTGCCCAGTATCACATGAAAAGTAGAACAAGGGATTTGAAGCAGAGTCTTGCCCTGTATTGAACTAATGTGCTAACTAATAAGCACCATATTCTGTTTTCATTGAAATTAAATTGTAAGGAGAGTGCATTCTACAAGAACACAATGGATCTTCCTGGCTGGTATGGAAGTTTAAAGAGTTTAGGTTCTTATTTCACTCGAATGCTTTACTAAGGCTCACTGCTAATCTGAAACATTCTTAAGAAAATTGCACAGAGTGCACATGTGTATCAAGATATGAATGCATGTCTGTGTCCTGAAAATTTTTTTATAGTATTAGATATCAAACCAAAATTTTATCACAATACAGATGAAAAAGTTGCATTCATAATTACTCTGTCAATACGCTCTTGTAAAACTGAACTCCAGCTTTCCAATCAGCAGATGCAACTGGTAAACACAGGGAGTTTCAGACACACTAAACTAAACGTACTTGTCGAGATGCTGCTGCTTAAAGAATACAATCTCACAAAACCTATTTGTGCAGTCAATATGTTTTGAATAATACATTATATTGTCACAGGGAGAACAGTTCTCAAAACCTAATCCTTTAAACAGAACCAAGTACAGCACTTAACATTATCCCAAGCAGCTTAAAGATTAGAATTGCCTGCATTCACAGAGCAGTAGAAAACATGTCTGCTAGTGACCGAGTCTCATAGGTTTATCTCCTAGTAGAAAAATCCAAATTTTATAATGGTTTTGGACTTTCTTGTTTATAGACATTCAAGATAAAACCAATCTCTTCATTCATCTTGCTTCTCAAACTCCAATTCCAAACAAAAGCAGCTGTTCGAAGTTTAGTCTCTTCAAGAGGCAGCTTGGAAACTCAGGTGGTAAACTCTGTATATAGATACTTATCAGGAAGCCTTTCCTCAAGCAGTATTCCAAATAGTATTCTTCTTTTACCATATCAGAGGTAAATACGACAATATAAACTCTCCAAGAGCTAAGAGTACTGCCTGTCAAATTAGACTAGAAGTGTCTCTTACAACTATTACCCTATATGAATAGGATAACACTATGGCTTTCACTCCACTGTAGATTTTCCTGTCAAATCTCACCATCACTATTCCATGACCATTTCTTTGAAAGATGCTCTCTCCCAGGTAGTTGTCAATTTGCTCCACAAAAATGAGGGGCCAATATTTTAACACCTGCTTAGCTGTAGTAATAAACTGAAATATGTTTTTTATCCTACATACTTAACAGCACGTGCAGCAGTTAAATAGAATCACTCTTTAGATATTAGAGCAATTTTCTATATTTAGGAACAAAAATACAAATCCTTATTAACTGAGTCTTCTTTAAGGTATTTCTGAACTTAGAAACATACCATCATGTAGTTAGAAAAAACATTAAAATTACTAGATGTTATGATCCACAAAAAAACCCCACCAAAGCTCCCCCACATCCCTAGGAACTAAAATGGAATCACTTGCTGCTTGTCAGGCAAAACCTGCCAAGCTATTAGCTTGCACTCCAGAGGCTTGCATTTGCTCAATGGCTGACCTGCACATCGCAGAGTCTTAGCATGAGAAAAGGCTTTCAAGCTCAGCTGCCCTCTAAGTGCCATCCATCATCAGAAGAAACAGATTATTCCCTTTACAGTCGGCTACTTTGCCAAATTCTTCTGGCTCTGTTCCATCAGTCACACCCACACCACCCTGGGGAAAAGCAAACCCTCGCTCTGTATCTCGCTCTTTCTGAAGTGCGGAATGAAAAGCAATTACCATTCGATGCCATTTATAAGGAAACTGAGGCGGAAAGACAGCTCTATCATTTACCAGCCTCCCGCTCGCTGCACCAGTCAGTAGTTCACAGGGGGCAGATAAAGGCGGTCCGTGAACTTAAAACAGGAGGAGAGTTGAGCTGGGAATATACCATGGTTTGCATAACACAGAACCATAAACAAACCAACATGCAGCAGGCTGCCCTTTGGAAGCCCTTCTAAAAATACATGTACACACACACTTGTCACAGATACAAAACACCATAAGGGTTACTACTTGCTGTCCCAGAATTCAGTCTCACAAGATGGTCTAATAAGGCTGTTCTGGTTTCCAATAAGCCTTCCTCCCTGCTGCTTGTTTATACTCAAGGATTAGAAGATTCCCTTTGCAAATCAAAACATCCGCTCTTTCGTGCTCAGTACAATGAATAAATTGTGGAAGACATTTATTTCCAACTAGAAAACAAAACGCCTCCAAGCATGGCCTTTGTCTACTCATTACCGCTCTGCAGAAAGGGTCTGTCAGGTTAAACCTTCACCCCAGCATCCTGTGAGCAGAGTTCATACTGCTGTAGGACGCTGCTATAAAACAAACCAGAAACACAGCAGGATTCTGCACCACAATCAACAGGCAGATCTAGATGCACCCCAAGGATGTCACTTCCTTCCCCTCCTTCCTCCTCTCCAAGGAAAAGGGAGACTTATTCTCATAAGCAAGAGGTGTCATAGGATTATCAGCTCATTGCTCAAATCCAGCCCAGAAAATGAGAGACGTTCGGAAGGGGCTTTATTGCCTTTTCTAACCAGATGCGAAGAGGCAAAGGAGGAAGATTACTGCCACCGCTTGCTTCCCTGCGTGTTTGTGGACTGTGTTCAAAACCAGTGCAGTCCCTTTCTGAAGGGAAACACAGCCAGCTGGGCTCCATTCTTCTCACTTAAGCTTTACATTCCAGCTTAATTCTCGTAGCCACCAGCATGCAAAGGGTTTCATAATAAGTTAAGGATGACCAGATCTCTCTGGGTCCATTTGCTGCCTTGCTACAATCTGGCTGAGTGACATGCACCATTAACCCACTTAATGAAAACCCAGCAAGAAAAATTTGAAAATATTATCTGTAAACTGAAGAATTTTTAAAACGGTCTATCACTGGAAACCATACATCTGAACTTGTGATCCTCTTCTTAAAATACATGCCCAAACCACATTCCGCAGACATATCTGACTACATCTTAAAATGTTACTACTCCTTACTGCCAAATGCAAACCTACTGTGCCAGTAGAAAACGGAGAATCCTAAACATTCAAGGGATTCTTGAGAACTCAACACAACAATATGCTTTGCAACCTAAAGCAACCACTAGACATACGATGCACTTCACAGCCAAACAGTCAAAAGCAGCTACAGCAGCACTGGGGGGTTTTGGAGGGAGGAAAGGACTGCACTTAATCCCCCCTCATCCCCAAAACAAGGTGTTTTCTTATCTGGAAGTCAGGCAGCGGACAAGGAACCAGCTGGTATACATCCTAATGTGGTCCTTCAGCCTCCCCTCCCCAGTGATAAATCAGAGAGGGAACACCCCACGCTGTCCGCCAGCCCCACGCCTACGGCAGTTGCAGCAGCAGCCACCGGCAATGTTTTACTCAGCCACGTTGGAGGAGCTCGAGGCACTGAAGAGCTCTTATGCAGCTGCTCTAGAGAACCTTTCCCCAAACGGCAGGGGCAGACATCACCAAAAAGCTGTAGCCAGGGCAAACGGCCCGCATTGCCCTGGCCCTTTCTCACCAAAGCCTTCTGCTGAAGATTTGATCCCCACCTTCACCTTGTCCACGACAAGCACAACTTTTTGACCAACACCATCCTCTCTTTTCCACTGCAGAAAGGATGGCAGTACCAGACCACTAAGTCTTTGGTTCCTCCATTCCCATCCTCTTTTAAAACCAAGAAGTCCAGCAGCTCCAATACAAAGTGGACCTCTTCTTGCCAGGTGCCTTCCTGACACATCTGTGGCTCCACAAGTAGTGGTCTTCTGCCTCTCCTCCTTCAACCGTGGTGGCAGATCGATTCGTATGCCACCAGGTGCTTTCCCTGGCCGATATCACATGCATGCGGTGAATCTTGACTGATATCAGAGTGAGAAAATAGCTCAATCCCTCCCTTAATCCCAGACAAACTTCTTCCCTGCAAACTGCGCAGCAGTATCAGCAAATCCCAGGCAGTAAGGGGAAGACAAAAAGGGTGGGGGGGGGGGGGAGGGAGCAGGCAGAGGGGCAGAAATCACCTGTAATAAAGGAAGGGATGTTGTCCTATCTGCCTGGCCATTACTCACTAGGAACCAAAGTTCAGTCAAACCAGGTTGGGTTTTTTTTATACCAAGAAGGGCTACTTGATTTACAGAAACTAGTTGTCTTTAAATTGATGACAAATTGCAAGATGAGAGTTATGCTAAATTATAAAGCTATCCAAAAGCACAGAGAGTGCATTAACTACTGGATTTTGACAGAAACCCCTATTCTGAACCCTCCCCCAAGCTCAGCAGACTCAGTCTATGTTAATTTAATTCCACTCTAAGTGGGGCTAATCTATGCTGCTTCAGACTAATTACTGCCTTGGTTCCAAAGGTTCTTCTCCCCCCCCCCCAAAAAAAAAAAAAAAAAGATTAAAACTGCAAATTTATTCTTACAGTTTGAGTCTCCAGTTGTCTGGCAGGTCTACTGAATGAACCCTCCTACCACAGTAATATGGTCACAGCAGAAAATTCAAGGCTCAGTCAATCTTCCTTTTCCTGCATTTGTTCTGCATTTTGCATGTTATGCTAATTGAGGCTGTTAGCTAATGACTTCAGTGCACTTGTTAGCAGAGTTGTGTTTTTCCTTTGAAAACTAAACTAAATCTCCAAATCTAAAGAAAGAATATATAGTAACATGTAAAGGGATATTTAGGTTTTAAATACAGGTGTACTAACACTCATGTGCTCATTGAGTCAAAGAATATTGCCCACTTTAGAGTTTTGTAGAATAAAAAATATCATCAGGCGATCGCATTTAATAACCTAGTTAGATGTTTATCACCTTGTCCTTAAGCATGCTATAGTACACCAAGACATCCCCAGGAATGAACACAACTCATGTAAAACTAAATCTGCTACAATGAAGGCTTCTCTTGTGGTAAGAGCATCTGGGTCTGTAGGAAAATTATTTCCTTTTTCATTCCATACAGGCCCCACTATTTTTGCTTCTCACCTTAGATAAATGCTACCGCCAATTTGTAAAATAAAAAACAAAAATAAAAAAGCTTAGCTTTTTTTAATACTCTTAACTAACAGGTTTTTTTCCTTTCCAATTTGAACATAATAAGCATCCAGTATTACTGTGTAAATTGATACTAAAGGGAGAATGGAAGCAAACACCACCTTGTATTAATCCCACAGGTGTGGTTAAAGATGCCAAGATGAGAGCTTCAGTTTAATGCCACTTACAGTATATTAGTCTAGCACTATGGAACCGTAAGATCTCATCGGCAGACCAGGCTTTGTTCAATAAATAAATAAACAAACAAACAATTCACAAGGCAGTTTTTCATGAGGTATTTGGCATGCTAGTGAGAGTAATCGGGGAATATAGATATAAACAACAGTTTTCTATTCATCCCCTCTGTTCTTTCCCAATAAACAAGACACTGGAAGAGTGCTCACTGTAACTAAACAAATCTAACAATTTTCACAATGCAAGTGCTAAAATTTGGAGGTTTATTCTTAGGCAGAAAGGCAAAGGAAAAAAAAAAAGACAAGTAAGTGAAGCTCATACAGACTCTTCTACACAAAGGCTGACTGTCCCATGTGACAAGCACAAGCAGAAAGGGCCCATTTATATTTCTCTGTCACTAACAATCACAGCTGAAATGAATCTTTAGGAGCCTGATCTGAAGTTCAGAAGACTTTCAATACCCTGTTCATTTGCAGCACCCATATTTCTGGGTTCTTTTTTATGTCTCCCAATTTATGCAGTAGACCAACTTAATCTGATGCTAGAGAACACCTGCCTTAAAACACCACCTCGTTATAGACAAGAATTAGCTCTATTAAAAAAACAAAAAACAAAAAACCAAAAACCAAAAAACAACCAAAACCCACAGAAAACCAGACCAACCCAAAATAACTTGAGCAATCCCAGCAGCTCCTGTTTACACAAGACCTCCATTAAGCTAAGAGGTCAAAGCTCACAATTTGTGGCATATTATCAGAGCACCTAGCTTATTTTTGCTTTATTTTTCAGAAATATTTTAATCGAGAATTTTCAGCATCAGCTACGATACTTTACACATGCCACAGCATCATTTGTTACACAGTGTAACTCCCCACCCAGGCTCTGACAGCACGGCCCATGCTGTTTATTACTGCTCATAATATAGTTCATGAACACGTGTCCTCCCACCTCCCACTCCTTTATTTAATCACAAGCCTCATATCTGAAATGCAACTACATTCTTACAACATAAACCATACAGATTAAAATCCATTTCATCGTGAGAGAGAATGATTAGAGGGGTTTGTAAGCAAGCCAGCTAGTCAAACAAAAATATCACGGCACTTTATTTTGTGGCTAACACTTCCTATGTCTTCATCCGTACTTACCTACATGTGTACCTTTAGAACACAAAGTCCTTGTTAAGCTCTAAAAGGTATTTCCCCTCTCCTAACCCGTGTATCACAGCCTGAAATTTAAACCAGTAACCCAAATCATGCAGCAGACCTTAACCACAGAGCCCTACTAATCTCAAAATCCGTCTGACCAGGCCACTGATACTGGCTCCTTATACCAGTAGGCAACAACTTGAATGGCAATGAAACAAGCACAACAGAAGTTCAGAAGCATAAGTTTTTAAGCACTACACTTCCCTAAGAAACTGCCACATTAAAGTATCCAGATTTCTGTTTTCTCTCAAAGCACTAATGACGTCACTCTTAACAGACATATCAGCTAAAGTACTGACAACTGCAGCTGTACATTTCGTGCTCTAACCCAGCTGAGCACTGAAATAAAAGTAAAGCAACAGATAAAATAAGCAGCATGTAAAAGTGAGATAAAGAATAACCAAGAAAAGTCACATCGAGGAATCATGAATTAGTAATAAAAGCTGACATAAGTCTGAAGATATGTACTGGTTAGAAAGAACTTCAGCGCACTGGTCTAGGATAAAGATTAGCCTCCTCTATTCCACAATTATTATGGTTTCATCTGTCCTGAAAGGACAACAGAAAGTATTCGGATGGCAAAAGGACTAGGAGTGTTTATAGTCGTATTTCTGATCCAGCAACAAATACAAATGAACTCTATCTACATCAGGTAACCAATATAACCAATTACCTGTTAGTGTTAGTAAGCGCATTTACATGACCAGGTATAGATATTCAGTAAACCTAATATAGATGACACCAAGAAAGGGTTATTACTAAACCTGGTCTAATGGTTCCCTCCTCTCCACCTACCTCACACCTGACCTCAAGGTATCTGTCAAAAAGCTTAGAAACCACAGTCATTGGATCAAACTCTTCATAACTCATAAAATTACTTCAAAATCTTCAATCCATGCTTGCATATATTACTAATACTTCAAACATCAGATTTATCGAGCCTAATATTTGGTCAGACATGAACCAAGAGGTGGTCTGTAGTACAACTGATCCTTTGCATTTAAACCTCCAGAGGAAAAACTTGCCAGTGCCAAGGACTAATTAACTGCCCAGGGTTGAATGCACGTAAGAATTTTGGTAAGGTACACGCTTTATGGAACAGAAATCCACTACAACTCTCCCAGGAATTTAACAGGCGCTTAAGAGCTGTTATTACAAATCACTGAAATGCCTTCTTTGGGCAATTTAAACACGTCTAGTATAGGGGCTTTGCCTATGCCTACCGTCTGAACAATGTGTTGAATAATCTCATCAAATGCATTAGCAATCTGTTTTCCCAAATATTACAGATTAAAATATAGGTTTTAATAAGCAGAGGCATTTCCTCTGAAGATACGAACATGGAGAAATAAAACAGAAAAGACAATTTTCACTGGCATGAAGAGGTCCACGTTGAAAAAAATGTATCGGCATCCACAGACACATGTGAAACTAAATGCTTTCCAATGCAGAAAGCGGCTTGCTTACCACAGAACAGCTCAGCAGTCCTAGCCCTACAGGCTTACACACCTGGGATAAGGCCCGCAGGTCATTTTTCAGATTTGTCACAGGAATTTGTAGATTCTGCCACCTGAATTCGATATCTGAGAGAAGTCCTTCATCTTTTTCACCACTGCAAAAAAATCAGTATTTCTGGGATCCAGCCAGTGAAGCCATGCAAAGACATAATACGGACAATTAATTATTTGCTAATCATGCCTTGGTTTCAGGATGAATACCACTAGAAATACTTCATTTATTCTTTTAATTCTTATTAGTCATTCATTGTTACAATTAAAAAATTTAATGCAGACAATTCCAGAAGACTGTCTCTAGCTGGCAAAGACTTTAAAACAAGCTCCATTTTGTATCTGCAACTTAAAACAGATCATTCCAGAGTCACCATGCTATTCAGAGCTGATCTGCAAATGAAAGGAAGTTCTGAATTTGAGAAAAGCCATATGGCGAAAGTTAAGTATTTTGGTATCTAAATAACCATCATAGATAAATTCAAACTTATCACATTCTTCCCATTGTACAGAATTTAGATCCAGGGACCATTCATAACTGTAGAAATTTTCCACTTATGTTTATGGACAATGATCAGTGAATGAATTTTCTTGACAACAGCGTGACATTTCAAAGCTGCCTTTCACCACAGAGCTGCCTGTATTTTCAGAACAAAGGGACTATATATTTTGTTTATATATGTACTCAGGAAACCAGAAATCATTCCAAAATATTTCAGAATAAATAAAGACAAGATTTATGTAAGCATCAGTATAATTTTGTTTCCAGGCTTGCTTACACTTCAAGAGTTCTGAAACTTGAATATGCTGAATATAAAAATGTAAACGTTTGCATCCCAATTCACAATGACCTCGTGTTAAATAATTAAGGAACTACAGAACAGCTGATGTTCCTATCAGCATGGGTTTTTTACCAGGCCATAACTAATGATCACTGCCATACACCGTACTGTATATCTCCATAACACTGGCTGTCATCAACGCCTATTAGTAGAAGGCTGCAATATAAACATTTATAAAGCAGACACAATACACCAGCTTAACCACTAATGCGTGTAATTGCTAATACAGAGCCATATGTTGAAATGTCATCTCTCTTTACATTTAACTTTTACAACCTAGGCAAATCAGACAATTGTATAGCCGACAGCATTCCAAAATTGCTTACTGAACAGAAAATTGGAATCAGCTGACAGTTCAATTGTTTTTACAACACTCTAAATAAAACAAAGGAGGTCTATTGCGCTGACTTGGGAAAGAGCTCTAATGAATGCCAATTGTAAGGGCATCAAATCTAACATCAGAGGTCTCTATAAGGTATTAGCTGAATGACTGCTTTTCTTTTATAAACGGATTAGTCATGTATGTTGAACAAGAAACAGATGATACAGAAGCAATGATTCTGAAGAAATGTTTGCTGTCAAATCCCATTAATAATTTAATCACTATAAACTATTTTAAAAACAAATAAGGGCAATAACCCTAGCTTTCCAGTAAGAATTCTGTCCGTGACTCTCAAATTTTCAACTGTATTAACAGTAACAACTTATGGTTAAGAACATATGAAGTATTCCAAGCAAGACAGGCTTCTACATAGTTCTTACACTTCCAGTATTTTACCAATATTCCCTCTGACAGAAGCTATGTTGTTAACCAAATATAAGAAAAACCTGCAGGGACTGAATGGCAGGAAGACAGAAGGAATCCCTCCATAAGATAGTGAAGTTGCCTCTTCCTAAAAGAGCAGAAAACAGAGCACTCAGAAGCAGATGCTTCAGTTGACGATTCCCTTTTCAAACAAGCCAAACCTGGCCAGTAGCACAGCCCAGGAGAAGAAAAGGAGTTTCAGTATTTCTGACAACCGGCTCAGAAGTCCTCTATCACACCAGTCCAGTATACGGCCCTATCCTCATAAAAATCTGAATGACTGGTTATGCTAGTCTCCCCCACTGCTCAAACCTTGCATATAGTACTCCATCTATAATGTAAATAATCACTCAGAAGTTGAAAAATGGCAGAATAATGTTGTCTATGTGATCCTAATTGGGATTCCTTACATGTAGGCATAATGACAGTATGTGATTGTGTAATGAAAGACTTTCTCTGTAGGCTATTGCCTCGTTCGTTACACAAAATAGACGCTGTTCACCAAATGGGCAACTTGCTCGATGGTCCATTCTTTACTGCAAACTCCTCAAAGCAGAGTCTGAAGACCAAGGATGCTCACAAGAGAAAGCTCTACGGCAGCTCTCACCAGAGCACTTTATGGCCCACAAACTTATTTCAAAAATAGTTTTGTCCTCCTTTTACATTTAGTCACTGTGGCTATTCAACATCATCAAAGAATCAGAGGTCCCAATCTGAAATCATTATCGTCATCAAACATAGAGCTGCCTACTCTAGGCTCAGCTACACTTGAACACTCCATTCAACTGATTTGCTGCAGGTGCAGTAAACCCTGGCAGAAACTACAGAAACTATCTGCCAGGGAATCCTGTGTCTAAGCCTTCAGGTGTTACTTCCTAAAGAGCTATAAAATGTGGAGCACTTTATGTTAAAGCAAGCTGCCCTTAATTTCAGGTCTGAGAGTCAGCACTTCCTCAAATCAGTGCCAAGAGCTAAAGTCAAGTATTCCTAACATCAGCAAAAAGCTTACTACAAGCATCTTGACCAGTATCAAGTAGGAAAAATGGGGAGAAAAATCATTCTTGAGAGTAATATTTGATTGGTTAAGTTCCATTCCAGGCTCTGGAGAGAGCAGTAAGTTCTCAAGGACAAAAGTTCTGTCTTCCCATTGTATGCAAGCCTCACCCTTCCTGTTCAAATCCCTTCCAGCACCTTTTGTGCTTGTTCTCCAGCCTGGCTGCATAAATTCCTTCCCTCCTATGCCCCATAATTATCCTGATTCCCAGTCCCTCATCACTTACAGAAAACCCACACAAAGGCTCCTTGGCTATTTTTAATACCATCTCAGTTCATGGTCTCTGCCTTTTTACCCAAGTCTAAATTTTGCCTTAACTACCAGTTCCTCACATGGTATCTACCTGCTCTGAACAGATACTCTACATTCCCAATGGACTTTGCTTTGCTGTTCCCTTCAAAATTACTATCTGATCCAGTACTGGCTTCTAGTTGAAGTTCCCTTTTTTCCCTAGCTCCAGGCTCTCTGCCTTAACATCTTAATCCAAGTTACCATAGAATCATTTAGGTTGGAAAAGACCGTTAAGATCACTGAGTCCAAGCCTTAGATCTCTTTCTGACTAGAGGCCCAGTTTCTACATTTTGGTATGGAAGAGAGGCGCAAATAGGTGACCTCTAGCAGCCCCTTCCAAATTATATTGTATGATTACTCCAGATATGAACCTGAAGAAAATGTCAGTATATACAGATGAATTCTGCAGATTTCCTAAAATCAAAAGTACCAGAAAGCATACCCCCCATAAAGAACTGCCAAGAGAAAAATGATACTACATGTCACTAACTCATTACAAGTTTTCAGATAAGACATTTCTAAGATTTTACAGCTAGGACCAAGCCATTTTAAATTAAAAGTTTTACAAGAGTTCTACTTTTCACTTTTCTGAATAGAATTTTTTTTTTTCCCCTGTAGTAATAGAACTCAAGTAAAAGACCAGAAAAGTTAAGAGTTTAGTGAAAGGTCATGTTAAAAGAAGCATCCTCTACTGGAAAGGGTTTGGCAATCTTAGTAAAATTCTGTCATCCGCACTGATGATGTGCACGTGCATACCACTGCCAGTAGAGAGAATTCATGACTAAAATTATCTTGTCTCAGTCTATTTTGTAAACCAGCTATGATTCACTGTAAGATACTTCTAGAATAACAAGTATATACTCAATCACAAAAACCAGTCATACAGTTCAATGAAAAAGCAGTTTCTGAAAACTGCAAATGAAGCGACAGAGAATGAAAATTCATTTTTGAGAAGCCATAGCATGAGACAACTAATGCTGTGATCACACATTACTGTTCCATCATCAATAGATCTGATTTAAGAGCATGCCACTCCTGCTAAGGCACTCAAGTCACTACATTCCCTCACTGCAGGTTATTAGTTGACCCTTTAGGACACCAATTCCAATGTTTTTATAGCAATATTTTTATCCGGCTTTTTAAAAATATTAAAAATATAGAAGTGCAGTGCGATAATCTGACCAAATTCCCAAGGTAAACAAGAGGCCAATGTGCACAATTTATGAGTGGCCTTTTGAAATACTTAGTTTGAGGTAGTTAAAAAAAACCCGAAACCATTGTTTTCTTTCTGTTACAAAGAAAATAATTTAAGTAAGTAATTTCTCTTTATCATTTTCACATATTTGAAACATTGTCTGTCTGTGCTTTGCAGAAGTATCTATTCTTAAAAATAGTACAGCTGTGTGGGTCTGCAAATTGCAACCCAACTACCTGAAATGCACCAATACTCAGGGCTAGACCTCCGTCGCACCTCTACTCTCCCATCTCCCAAATCGATACATTTGGCACACACAGCAAGTTCAAACTATTCAGTTCAATTCAAGTATTTAATTCAAACAGTCTGGGAGCATGTTTACTTACACATGTACACAGACCTCTAAAAAAAAAAAAATAAATCACCCCATAGAAAAGCCACATCAAATCCTTCGGCTACTACTTATACAGAGGGAGTCCAAAGCAAGCATCAGGCAATAGAGACAGAAGTTTTTACATGAACCCACAGCTTTCCTCAGCCTAACATACAAACTCTTTTTCCTCATTAAAATTACAGCCTGCTAGCCAATATGAAAATGAACCTCAAGGCCCTTCCTCAAGATGCTACTCCAAATGGCTTTTGCCCAAGGTACACCAAATATCTTAAGACACAAGTGCTAGAAAATCTAACACAACTCTAACAGTAATACCTGACAAGAAGCTACAAAAAAAGTTTTTATCGTATTTATGTACTAAGAACAAGTGATGTAGAGAGACAGACATCGCACCAAGAAATATAGAAATATAAATGGAATAAACAGAGGGGCAGTAATAAACAGGCGCAACATGGAAATTAGAGATTTCCACGGGTTGCCTTTCAACATCCCATTTGGGGCTGATGCCATGAATCTTTGAATCCTAACCAACCCATGTGACCTCTGAAACTTCACTCTTTATGACAACCTTATAATGTCAAACACTCTCCTGATCGCAAATTGTATTAGAGCGTATTAAAGCTTGATAATGTAACTACGGAGGTATACACACAATATTTCTGGAATGGAGCTGTCTCCCATCTCGTTTGCTCAAAACCAGAAGCTGATGTGCTCAGATTTGTCTGCACTCATGAGTGTGTATGATCCATAAGCAAGTTCATAACCTCAACCATAGGACCGCACGATTTTTCTTCATTTAGAAGACTCTTAATAGGATCACAAAAATTGTCATTATATGTATTTCTGCTTTTGTCCCATTTTTTTACTCCTATTAAGCCCCAGCTATCCAAGTTACACTGCTGCAATGAGTGTCAGTGTTCAACAAATAGAACTAAAAACAGACACATGAAACAAAGCACCACATGCACTATTAAAAACTCTTGCAGTGATTTAAAAATATTAATTTCAGCAAAAATCTTTTGTACAGTGTAACTATGTTTTCCAACAAATCTTAGGTCTATGGCCATGAAAAAACAATTCAAGAAGCTGTAAAAAAATACAAAACAAAATTATATTGGCTTTGCAAATCAAAATCTTCATAAGATACATCCCACACACAGCCATCCACTTTCATGAAACTGCAAACTACTCAGATTTATCTTAACAAAAGCAACTCCTTAAGTGAATCACAACCACTTAAGAACTATGTTAGCCTGTTCATTATTGTGGACTGTACACAATAATGTACTTGCTAGCTAGCATGGAAAGATACTTGTGTTATTCCTGGATTATACAGAATAGGACTGCAAATTCTGGATTTATAAAAAAACAAGCTGCCTTTCTGAGGACTGAATGTTTTTTACTGAAGCTTGCAAATTCTGGATTTATAAAAAAACAAGCTGCCTTTCTGAGGACTGAATGTTTTTTACTGAAGCTTACAAATATGACAAGACACTTTGGGTCTATACCAAGATTAACGTGCCTAATATTCAGCGAGAGGGATTCTCAGTGTTCTTTGAACCAGCCCAAAGGAGCCTGATTCCAAATTAAGTGACTGAAACAGACCACTTGTCATAACTAACAAATAATTTTTACAAGTAGCCAGGATCGAAGTGATCAAGTATTAGGCCAATATCAACTAGAAATATTGAAATGTAAGTAAGAATAGACACTTCGCGTAACTTTAAAGGTATCTACATTTTCATTGAAATGTTTTTGACAGTAATGCACAGTTCAGCTAGTCATACTGGTAAAAGGTATCTAGAACCCTTCGTTTAGGCTAGTTAAAGAGCGAGAGTTGAAACACCAAGAGAGCACAAACACATGCCATTACGCTGAGGAGGTGGGGAGGTGCTGTGCTAGATAGAGTAAAGCATGGTAGTCCTGTTTCATGACAAGGGTCTCTTGAGGTGCTACATAGATTTGGATCCTATGCAGAGAAAGGGGCAAGTCTGTCTTCTGAAAGCAAAGATAAACCCGGAATGTAAAAAAAAAAAGCCCCGTGTATATATTAATGGTAATCACTAGCTTGTGTCATCTGCCCATATAGGATATAACATGCTGACAGACTTAAAAATATTCTCTTTCCAAGCAATAAACTCAAGCTGTGTCAACAGCTTAACCTATGGACTAAACGGACACAGGTACAGGAATATAAAAGGAAAAATCTTAATTTCTCTGCCACCGATTTCCCACTTTGCCACAGCAAAACTTCTTATTTGTTCACTAGTACAGTTTAAGCTAGGGGTTTTTTTTAAAATCCTTCTTGCACCACAGGGAGATCTTTCATCATATTATTTACATTTTTCAATCCAGAGCTCTGTAGAATCCCATGTATTCTCCTTTCACAGGTATCACCACACTCAATGTGTATTTTAGGACAGGAAAAGCAGGAAGACACTGCACTGCCAGTTGCAACACTACTAGTGGGATAACATTATTTCAAAGTGCAGGACATCCAGATCAAGGTACTGCATTCACTCTATGAAAAAAACTAAGATTATTGCTATAACAGAAGCCTGCACCACAGATTTATTTTTACTTGAATGGTTGTTTTCTCTTTGAACTTGAAAAATGGAAAAAACACACTTTAAGCATATTGGTCCTAATGATTACCATAAATCTCCAGAAAGGCTTGCTGAAACTTGTGATATTATCATGCTTGCATCTTAGAGTCCTACTTGTTATTTAGATCAGCAGTGTATTCCAGTTAGAATTATACATAGTGTTTTCTTCAGGACATTTGTCTTTCTCATCACAGAAGACAAGAGAACAATAATAGGAAAAGCCTCCTTTGTAAAACATATTAAGTATTAAAAAAAAAAAATCACAGGAGGTTTAAAATGTCCTGTTACATGACATCACTGCAAAGCAGCAGATGAAGTGAAAACAATTTTGAACAGGATTCATCTTTTGATCCAGAGGAGAAGACCAGATCTTATTTAACCCAAGAGGTTTTCGTATGTTTTTATCATCTACAATTTGCATCATATCTTAAAAACCAGTTTTGAAATCTGAGGATGTGGAGAGTCACAAAGTGGTCACAAGAAAAGAGTATTTATGAAACACAGTAGAGATTGAAATTGCATCCTTGGTTAAAATTGCAGAGTCAGACCCGCAATGGCAATGCACTGGCATTTCTATCAAAAAAGCCATAAAAGAGAGGGGCACGGAAGTAATCCAGTGTTTATGAGTCACACCTATTCCTTGTTTTGTCCTGAGATATCACAAATAGGGATCAGGCACAATGACCAAATCTGGCTGCTATTCCTTCAAATTTCAAGTTCTTGCTTTCATCAATTAAGTTACCAATAACTTCTGTAGATGAACTGGGAGATGCAGAAAGACATATGCATACAGTTTCAATGCAAGAAGAAAAACACTAAAGTGATATTAAGCTGAGAAATTAGCAAATAGGACTGTAAGAATCAGTGACCAAATCCTGTATTTGCAATGTTAACAAAAATAGAGGTAGAGAGGGAATAATGGAGAATATTTAAAAAAAAATATTTAAATATTAAAAAAAAAAAAAAAATCAACAGCTGAAACGGGTAACTGAAGAAAACACATGAAAACAAAATTTAATGCTTTACAATTTTATTCAATTAAAAAAAGAATCACAGGAAGGAAAAAAATCCCTCCACGCAGGAAACAATAGGCAATAGAAGTAATATATATAAAAGCTGTATGCAAGCAGCAGCAACACCATCAATTGTAAAAAGATCCTCTCTGAAAGGCAACTAAGTACTGGCATGTTCTGTTCTACATCATGATAAAACTTACAGTAGTGGAGACTGAAAGTCAGAATTGTATCTTTAGCTATAATGTATTTTAATTGGGGGTGAGTGGGGGGAGCCACCACAACAGTCACTTGGACAAGCCAGAACCACCACATTGCTTGCTCTGGCCTGAAAAGCTATCAGCCTATGAATCTAGTCTTCATGGTAACAGTCTGCATAATGATATTCACCCTCAACTGATCTATTAAACAGTAACAAAAATATTAGCTCCTGTTCTACAGAGATCCGTATTCTCCTAATTTCGATTTAACAGCATGAAACAGTAGTCTTAAATAAAACCCATTCTGAATCTCTTAGAAACATATGAAATCTGGGACCAAAATTCTGCAAATTAATTTCAGACACTCCCAAGTAGTTCTGATGAGCAAGGACAGGCATAAGCACACACAGAATGAAATTAACACTACAGCTACACTTGGAGTGCCACAGAAATATGCTTTTTTTTTTTTTGCCATGAAATTCAATCTATCCAATGGTCAGTGAGCCTCATGGTTAACATGATGCAACGTACACCACCATAAAGGTTAGATTAAGACATTCTTGGTTATTTGCCATGGAAAGAACACTGAATACACAATAGTTATTTTTCTTTAAGTGACAAAAGAATATCATGTTATTAACAAAAATATGGAAAGAAAACCATCAACCTCACTTCTTTAAGTGGTTACCAGGTCCAATCAAGGAAGTCTGCATTTAAAAAAGAACAAGAAATTGAAACACAAAGAAAAGTTGAAAAGATTCTCAATTTCTGTTTCTTTTCTATTATTATTTAATGGATGAAGTCAGCGTTCTGTTGTACTCAGACATCAATGCATTCTCCATTTTTAAAGGTGGGCAAGAGCCAAGAAAAAAAGCTTTTGTGTTTTTTTTCTGACAGAGCTCAGCAGGAAAACAAAACAAGCCTCCTTAATACACACCTAGGAACCTGAATTTATGATAAAGCTAAATAAACTGGATATAGTAGCAACAAGCTTTATGTTTTTCCACAATACAGCACTGTTTATCTTCACCTGTTAAACCGGCTGTGCCTTGAAGAGTATAAAACTACATCAATGAAGGCTGGATAGAGACCATGTTTATATGGATGAAGCTGTTCTGGTCAGTGATGAACTTACACTGCGAGGAGTGAAAAAACCTGCGTATGTTAAACCAAGGCTTACCGCTTAGCTTCTATCTGCTTTGAAAAGCAACTTTATTGCACCTTACACTGTTGCTCCACAATCAGACTGAACGTGTGTAAATGGACCTATTCCTCCCACTTCCCAGCTCTTGGTTACACTTGATCCAGTTCCCAATGCCGTATGGTAAATACCCAAGCCAGTACCCAAAGAAAGGTGCATCGAGCAGGAAAAGGGTGGCAACAGACAGAGAGAGGCTCCAACCACCATTTCAGCAGTATCGCTGCTGTCTCAGACGATGTAACGGAATTACGGTGTGAATGCCCAAAACAAGCACTCCCTGAGAAATCAAAGCACAGACACAAGCAGAATTCATACATTCATAACAAAACAGAACTAGGAACCGCACAATTGTGGTCATTCACAACACAGTTTTTCACACATCAGCTGTTGCAGTAGCCCATACTTTGCCATATACACCCATAGGTTTTCCTAATATCCACATGCCAGGGCAGACTCAAACGAGTGATGCGTTTCCAGTAAGTGACAAGACAGGGCAGAGCAGAGAGCTGCCTCACTACCGTTCACCCCCCCCACCGTGTGAGAGGCTGGGAGTACAGTTAACAAGCTGCCTTCTCCAGACACGTTGCAAACACATCTTTGAGCTGCAACAGCTCTCTAAAGATCTTACCTTGTAAAATGTTCCTAGGTACACAGTGAAATGCAACTTTCAGAAATCTGTCAAGACAAGATTCAAAAGAAGTTTGCTAGCTAAGAAGTACACATCATTCCACCTTACACGAACGCTGCCTGGGACTTACATTTGTATCCTGTCTTCTAAAAAGCAGCTGAACAGAATACACAATTGAATACTGCTGGGGGGGGGGGGGGGGGGGGGGGAAGTATTTATACCGTAAAGGAACAGGATCAAATTACCCAGAAGTATACATGCCTCGCAGCAAGCACAAGAAACACCACAGTAAATAACATACACAAACGCTCTTCAAGAGCATCTGGCAAAATCCACCATAATGCATTGAAAATACTCCAGGCAATTATTTCCAGCCAACCACTTATTTCTTTCAGAACTGAAATCTTTAGCATTTTGTTATGTTCTTTACCATAAAGGCATATTTCTTCAGTAGTTCGACTTTTTTTTTCCCCTGCCATTTGGCTAAGCAACCAAGAACTTTATTCAGCAAAAGTAACTTCCAGTTGACCTAGCAAATGGAATTGATTTGGATTAAATAGCAACAGATTATTTCAGTGTTTAAGCAGTCATGGGTATGCCAGTAACATAACACTCAACTATATTCCACTAATCTTATGAAGTATGCTGTTATTTATCTTTCACTAAACATCTATTTTATGGTCCATTTCTTCATACCTTTTAATCACTGCTCAATTACAATGTCAAAAAACTTGAAATCTCCAACTGAAAAGCACATAGAGTCACAACACAGACAATTCTCTTGAGTAAGAAGTACATAAGCGACTGCTGTGGAATCGTTAAGGTTTATGACTATATGCATATTTACTGCTTTGCATATTTTACACAACAGATTTGTTACGGTTGAAAGTTTTCCCTTCAGGATCTTTTAAAGAACCACATGTCTGCACATCCCACAAAGTCGTCCGAGGCAGGCATAACAGAACTGTCCTCCACGAGTTTCTTGAGGGTGCAAGAGCAAGAGAAGGAAAGGGACAAGGAAAAAGGAAGAAAAAGGTGTGCATGCAGGGAGGGAAATTAAACCTCTAGTTTAGAGCTGAAAGGCTTTAAACAACACTTAAACCAAAAACCTCTTCCATTCCTCAGCTTTTACTTGCTCAGCTTTTGTTTATTTTTCTGACTCACTACTCAAAAAGTTCCTAGATCCTAATCAAGCCTAACAATGCTGCAGAGGAAACACAACTCCAAAATGGGAAGGAGGAGAAAGTCTTATTTAGGAATTCTTCATAAGCCTTAAAATTATAAAAACGCAGGATATCCTCCAAGAATGGTAAGAAAAATGCTACATAATAAAGTACAATATCCTTAAGTCATCAAAACATGACCTGGTTCTGTATTCTGGATGTCAAGAGCTTAGATGATGACTGTTCGTTCTGATACTGAACTTCTGTTTGAGTTATCCCAGCTTCCTCCAGGAGTGGGGTTTGGAAATAAGTTAAGGTTCAGGCAACAAGTATCACAGGTAAGGAAATTCTTAAAAATATCAGAGAATCAGTGACCAGCAAAGATGTCTGGATACATGGGGTGTATGAAACACACAGAGTTTTCCCCAAAAGTCTCTGTTGTCAGAGAGCCTCCAATAGGAAGGAGCTTTCTACTCCACTTTAAGTGATCACCTTGGCCAGCAAAAGGAGCTACACATGTTCCACTTCATTAAAAGTCTCACATGTTAGCACTTCAAAATTATTCACTTTCCTCACATAATACCATCTCATCTGTACTAGCTCTCTTATTTTCTTCATCTAGCTTTGAATGAAATATGTAAACAAATGATGTTGCATCTATTTTTATCAGTTTCTAGTAACTACATTTCTTTCTTTAGAGATCTAAAAGTAAAGACTACATTGCTGCTTTATTTATGAAATTTGGGAATTTAAAAGTAAACAAAACAGACTAGTATAGGAGTAAAATTCACATAAAGACAGACATTTTATAAATGCATTCTAGTTCAACAAAGTAACATTTTCTCTGAGGATATCCTTTACCCTATTAGGTTCAAGCTTGGGACAAAGAAACTTAAAGGTTTAACTAAGCCTCTACAAGTTGTTCACTAAAGCATGTCAGGCTTTTCTGAATCTGAGGCTGGTTTTAGAATTCATAGCGCAAATTATTCTGTATTTTTAAGGCAGGTAAGATTGAAGGCCATCAGTTATACTGGGAGCAAGTTGAAGTATGTGTGTGTCCCTGTTATGCTTGTTATCAAGTACAAAACGCTCACATAGAATAGTCTATATAATATACATGGCCTTATTTTTTAATTATCTATTTTAAATGCATAGCTACATGAAGCACAGTACCATGGCATCATATTATTGCTAAGCAGACACCCCCTCCTCCTTCTTCCTCTCAGAAAATCCAAGAACAAAAGCGAAAATCCAAACAGCATTGACTGCTATGGATAATGACCTGCCATTCCCTGCTGCATTTGTGCAAGACCGCAAAGTAAACATACATGATACAGAACACTGTGCATTAAAGTAGTTACTCAAAAGTACAGCGCACTAGCCTTGCCTACTGTGATACAGATATCCTCCTTACTTAGAGCAGCAATGTCACTTGTGCAGTAAAATCATTTTTGCTTTGGCAATCAGTACAAAAGCAAAGCAAATACCAGCACTCTTCTAAGAGAAATAATCAACAGTGCTGTCAACTGCACTTCAGTTTCCTGACAGATTGCTATGATACCTATGTAGACTGTGCTTGCTCTGTGAATTTTCCACGCCAGCAGATTTGCCATGTCTGTACCCATCAGCTGTCTCATGCCATCCCAGTCAAAACCAGTAAAAAAGAGCCGCTGACCACAGCCAACATGACTGTACTGACAGTTGTGGATATCACCCATGCAAGAACATAATTCAGTACTATATGGCTGAAATGCCAGCTATTGACTTGGATTCAAGAGTTACTCTTCATATGGAAGAAAGTTACCAATACAAAATCAGTCTAACAGTTTAATACTTACATTCAATATCCTCTGACATAAAACACGGGGAATGAAACTGAGACCTCTGGGCAAAGTATTTAGTTTTGAAAGAGAAAACAGTAAATAGCTCATATGCTCTTCCAGTTTACATTTGCAGTTAGTGGCAGACCACTTGTGACAAACGTACGAGACTGCAAGTCGGTATGGCCAGGTTAAAATGCAGCTTGCAGTTTCTGCCGTCTTTCAGCGCAGAAGTGATAGTCTTTGCACGAACTGAGGCTGGGAACTATGAAGTTCCCACGTGCCCTCTCCTAGACTGGCTGGTTTCTTAAGAAGTATTATTTCAAACCTGTGGGGACTAAGCCAGAAACAGAGCTCCCATCACAGCATGGGGTGGGAGGGGAGGTTGTAGAATCATTTTACCAAGTTGGAATGCTTCTAGGTGAGTTCTTTTGGTCTCCAAAAAAAAAAATATATGCTTTACAAAAAAGAAAGTAGACTCCACTTTGGAGAGCTACACTAAATTATACAGATAGCAAGCAATGTAATGAGAATCCCAATGTTAAGTGGCTACCTAAGAAAATGTTACTTTACATTCCACTTTCCCAGCCATGGACTTTGGCCCAGCCCCATTCATATGTTGCCTTTGATTGTGATTACCAGTACAACACACTACACAAGTGACTACTTTTGTGAAGACAAAACCAACCTCTTACTGAGAAAAAACAACTACAAACTTTCATTACAAGAAGATGTATAAAGCACTGCATTAGTAGTTACACATGAGCTGTTTCATCCAGTTAGGTGAAATCTGGAAATTATCTCTTTCAAGAACATTAGCATTATACACACTAATGTTGCAGTTTAGCAGCATTGACACACTGCATTTCACACCACAAAACACAGCAGAAGCAAACAATTAACTGCAATTACTGTATGGCACAGAAAGATAAGAGAATTAGCAACAGCTCCAGCTGCAAAATTTGTTGGAAAAGTACTTCTTCCATCCTAAGCCTATTTGCACAACAGGATACATTGAATATTAATACAACATATAACTTACAAAATTAGTAATGCAATTTTTAGGCTGCTTGAATCAAGAAGATTGTACTAATCTCTGATGTTGAAGAGCCTTCTGTTTACAAATCCACAGTACACTCTGCTTTAAAGCTTACACATGTGAAACAGATTAAGGGGCACAATGGTGGGGGTTAGTCTCAAACTACTTTCTGCTGGCTACATAGTCCCCTGCTACTATTTTCTGTCCCAAGTAAAGATTCAGCATCATATTATACCACATACACTTCACCTCTCACCGTTACTTATTACTTTAACAAGTTTTCTCACGTTATTCGAACTACAGTTACTTTAAAATAGGTATGACTCGTGCATACCATACCCCGCAATATGAAACCACCACTTCACTGTAACCCCAACTCTCCGCTCCTGTGATGGTTCTGTCACCTTATCAGTTGGAAAGCAGAAGAAAAAGATATCTCCTTCAACTTCAGCTCATGAACAAGCAGTTAGAACCTCTCCATTTCATCTGAATATAAACACAGATGAAAATGAAACCTTTTCACTAAGATTTTTCTCATTTAAGATTGAAGCGCGTATCAGCAGAAGCTCAGGCACAGTGGTGCCATCATTCACCATTTTAGGGCAAGTCTCACAAGATCCGTTTTTCTTGAAGACTTCAAGTCCTGAAATTTTGTGCTTGTGCTAAAAAAAAAGAAAACAAAATCTGTTTTCAATATAAAATAAGTTTAAGATCTTCGTAGTTGCAAAAGGAAAGCTTTAAAGAAGGAAAATGATACTAAATGTTCAAAAAAGACAAAGACTATCTTATTTTTAATCTCATTATTTTACAATTTTTTTTGCTAGGGAACCTGACTCATGATCTCTGAATGCATACGGCTGCCAACGCAGCATGGAGGAAGAAAGCACTGAAGGCAACACATATCTGCACAGCAAGGCATTTGGAAAGATGGTCTGGACAAACGTTAAGAAAATACGTTTGAGGACACACCAAACTTTTTTAAACAACTCCTAATGTAATTGGCATGCAAAGATGACTGCTGTTCCAAACAACACTTTGAGATGTGATTGCAGGAAAAATCATTTTTTATTGGGAACACAGTCCTTTATCTAGGCTCATTACCTCACTTCTGTTATACTTTCCAGAAGATTTCACAACAGATTAAGAAAAAAATGCTGTTGTTTCAAGAGAGATCTTCTTTAAAAGACATACATGCACAAAAAAAATATAAAAGCTCTCAATTGGACAAAAGAGAAAATAGGTTGCTTAACATTAGGAGTACCTATACGCATAGGAAAAACGGTAGTTACAGAGGGCCGCAGACATTAACTGCCAGCATAGGCAGAACAGCTACTTGCCAAAGCCCAGGTGGCACAGACTGCAGCTGAGAAGAACCCAGCTCTCCTGGGGGTCTCCCTGCCCCAAGGAGAGCTGCAAAAGACTGAGGTGAGAAGGGGCAACCCTTCCTGCCTTATCCCAGCCTTTCATCTGATGGAAACAAAACCTTGATTTTGCATAGGCTGCTGAGAACTCTAAAAAAAAAAAACTTTTAAAGGCTACACAGATTTCGAGTGTCCTAGATCACCAGAAAAGTTTAAGCACAATGTCTAAGTTCCTAATGGCTCATCCCTCCTCGAAGGAACTGAAGATCTAACATCTGCATTTAAAAGGACAAAAATGAAAATAGACTAGACTATTAAATGTCACAGCAGGTAGTAGTCAGGATTCTGTGCTGTGCTCCCAGTTACTACGGCGTTTTGCCTTTGTCCAAGATCACCCCCATTAAAACCAGGGGGATGGAGAGAGCAGAGAAAGAATGGGGGGAAAAAAAAAAAAAAAAATCACATCAAAGATCTTGAATAGCTCCAGAGAATCCAGCAGTCCTCAAAAAGCAATTTCATTTTATCAAAAGAAAATAATAAGTAGGAATTTGAATGCAGTTTTAAAGTTTTCATGTTACTTCAGGGATTACGAGAAGATCAAAGCACCTCGGACATTAGGCTCCTCTATCCATATCTATTCCCAAGTACTGGAGCACCCACATACCCTGCTCCGGTAAAGCAATACAGTGTGCTAGAAACAGCCATCAGGGCACTTCTGAATGCCAAAAGATTTGCCTTAGAAGTCATACATTTTTCAAAAAGAAAAATATTATTTACTTGCAATGGTCAGGATCTCTCCACAGCACAGGACTAACCAGAACATCTAAAGAATTTCCAGATTATGGTTCTACTTTCTGGTGACAAAACCCCAAATTTTAGCAACTACTTCTTAGTTCCACAGAGCTAAAAAAAATAAGATTGAGCCAGCTGCAGTCTTTTCTCCAACCAGTGCATTATGAAGCGAATTGTTTACCAAGTTACACTTGTGCAAACTCATGCAAGGCAATGGTGTTGATCAGGTACTGCTGACAAAATAAACTGAAAACCATTTGGCTGCACAGATGTTACTGAATCTTTATAACTGCAAGGGAGACAGAAAATGGAGAAAGCTCAGCTCAATTCTCAGAATAAAACCTAAATTTGCAAGCTCAGAGTTAGACATAAAATATATACAGTACTAACAAAGTGAGTATAATATACAGTATATACTAATAAGTTGAGTAGGTCAGACTCTGGAATTAAAATAATAAACAGAATGTCTCAATGCCTGCCCTTCAAAATAGAAAAGAATTTTGCAGAAGTTAAAAAAATCCAGTATCTTAATCTAAGGGGCTTCCCGGTACTTCTTTGCCACATTATCAAGCAGCCTGTGTGAAATTGTAGGCATTACGAAGCCCTGACTTATGTTTCTTGCTCCAGTGAAAGATTACTTATATGGCTGTTGGAAACTCGGGTCTTGTCTCCTCAACAGAAATGCTTGTTTCATTAAGCTACAAAACTCTACCGTCTCTCTTTCTTTGCCCAATATGTAATTACACCCAAAAAAGTAAGTTATTTCAACCTGAGGAAAGGATAATATTTTAATCCAGAGCACCCTCTGAGCTTGGTGATTAGAACATCTGCTTCAACAGGCAAAGGGGAGGAGGAATCTGTGTAAATTCTTTCCTGGGAATTCATGATGAGTTTCCAGCTGGATAAACCCTCTACTGAAATCCTGGATAAAATCTATGTGGTAACATCACTTCCTTCTCTTGATGTTCAAGTTTAGTGTAACAAACATGTTTTGAAACCATACAGCAAAACGAGGCATTTCAGATGACCTTCTGCTTACTAGATGGGGTGAAGCCACAGCCTAGGTAGAAAGCATTTTTAAGACTTAAGAGCTACTACTGACCATTCCCAGAGTTATTTCACAGACCCTGGTCAAATGAAAAGGCACAGACAAGGTCTACATTTGCATATCTAAGACTAAAAGGGTGGGCAATAACTCGTTGTAAGGCTACTACTGCATCCCGCCATTCCTCCTAGGTCATAGGTATACACCTTGAGGACAGACCACAAAATGACAAGTAATTGAGTAAATGTAATACCTCCTTCTTCCTGCCCCTAACCACCACAGGCCATTAGTGTAGAACTAGATTAAGGCTACATAATACGTGGCTATTCCACAACAGGAAGCCCACAAAACAGACTGGTGTAGCATTTAAGTCACGGGCATCTTCAGCAAAGCACTGCCAGTGGGGTAGTGCGACTAACTGCATCAAAAAATGCCAGGGTTCTGATCTCATGGGTTTAGGAGATTCTATGAAGGAACTGACTTCCATTGGAAACAAGGATATTAACAAATACATCTATGCAAAAAGTTACATATTGAAGGTAAGAGAACCAAAGAGAACACTGCTGGGGAGCTGCGCAGAGGCACTATGCGTTCTGAACAGGGACAGTATTGTTCATTCTTTTCTGGGATACAATCTGATTCTCTGAAGGTGCTTATCCCTTCAAAAATCAGATTATGGTAAGGCAAAAAAGGGGGATGGGGAAAATATTTATTTGTGCCCAATAAGCGTATTCTTATGTAACAACTCTTATTAAGTCATTAATTCAGGATTTTTTTGTCTTGAGAGCTTATTGACTTGAAACACGGCCTCAACCTCTGCCACGCATTTCACCATTGACAATAACTGAAAATTCTAAGGGAGAAGCGATTTTTGTGAAGTGAAGCTGGTGGACTTCTCAGCTCTCAGTGCCTCACTCCCTCGCTTGAAAAAAATTACAGAATTAAAATCCTGCCATAAGTCATATTAGATATGTCAACGATTCAAGGATAAGGTAGTTCATTTTTCTGTTCTCTTTCAAGCTACGTTAGTCTCCCAGTTCAAGCTGAAGTTGGCCTTTAATTGCTATTTCATGTGGTAGTTCTAATTATTTTCTTATGACACATTCAAGAAATACGCTCTTGAGGGATCATCTCAAGATAAAAAACTATAAACTATAATCACAATACAAATGCCAGTTTATTGTATTTGACCTCTCAAGTTCTTCATATGTCTTTTGAATTTTTTTGAATATTTTTAGAGCATCCAGTAATATTTAAAATTTTTTATGAACACACTCATGCAACCACACTGCTACTGAACCATGAGAAGTAACCTTGTCTACAGGCAAGAGACTAACAAATTATTTTAAGGAGCTTCTAAAGGAAATTCTGAAACGTCTCATCAGATGAATATTTTGCAGAGCAGTAGATGCACAATCTCTGTACTCTAAAAAGACCTTGAAAAGATTACAAAGTTGTTGCCAAAGACTAAGAAGGCAGTACCAACCACTAGCTTGTGTGATAACCACTTTCATTGTCCACTCTTGTTAACTACATCTTCTTCCTTTCTGGTCCTCCAGTACCAGTTTTGTACTTTCCCCCATGTGAGTTAAAATGCGTTACACAGAACATCGTAGTGTAGTTCACTGTTGCAATCTAGCATTTCCTCCTTTTTTTTTTTTCTGGCATCAAAATCATTTTAATTTCTGTACTCATCACTCGCAAGACACTCCTAGTGCTAGCTGGATCGTGTTTAAGACTGTCATCCTTACTTCTAAGGCAACCTGATTTGTACTCACTTCGGCTTATTTCCAGTCTCTTTTCACTGATGTCCCTGCCACTCTAGCTCTGTTAAAAGCAGAAACCAAAATGCTCCCTTGCATCCTTCAACAGCGTGCCATAATTCCTCGGCTTTTAATCCATACATCATTCCCTCTGTTCAACCTCTTCACAAAAATATATGCCTTTAAGGAGGCCTATAATCACTAATGCATCCATGTACTTAAAAATAAAATGCGTACCAAAAAGCATGAGGCTAATAATAATGAAATTATTGCCCTTTTTTCCCCAGTATTTCGTTGTTCCTTTCCCTGAGTGCACATGGATAGTCTCCAAATATCAGAGGTTGTCCCTGACATACACAACAAATCAATCAAGCAAATCTAAAATTATAAGGCAAACTTTTCTGTTCATTTTGAAATTGCCAAAAAATAGAAGCTTGACCTTCAAAAAGATAATTTTCCCCCCGGGTGAATTATTTTGTCTTATTTTGATTACCATCCTAAGTGGCAGAGGTTTGAAGCTCTGAAGTTTTGCTTATCACTACAACAACTGAAAGGTACAACTAAACTTCTAAGTCTAACATGCAGGTGAAGAAAGTCACAGAAAAGATAAAAGTATTTCTAAGAGGACAGCTTCATAGTTATTCATATAAAATATGACGCTTATTTATATTTCTACTGAGCAGACGAAATATATTGCTAAAACATTTTATATCTATCTACATTCAAAGCATCTTCGTAATCACCTTCGTGTATGGCTTCCTTGCCAGTTTATTAGGGCCGTTAAACATCTTTTTAGTTACGTCTCCATAAAGGTGACTTTTTAAAAACTTGAAACTAAAACGCAAGTGTAGGAACTGAAAAGATAAAAAGTGAGAGTTGCACGGTATTTAAATTAGAAAAGTAATGTCTGTCTTAAGTTCGAAAAAGACCCCAGAAATCTGGTTCTTTGGAAGGGGGTGAATTCCTTTGCATGAAGAATACAATCAACCTTTGCGGGCCTTGGATTGACTCTGCGTGCCTTTCAATAAGTGGTAAGGATGGTGAAATTCAGTGGGCAACAGACTTTTCCACGTTCCTCCAGAGAACTGTCATACAACTTTCAGACCCCCTTAAGCTGAGAATTTCTCCCTGAATCTCCCTCGCCCGACTTCAAGCCAGCGGCTGCAGTCCTCGCTCAGATTTCAGTTTTCTATTCACCGCATGATCCCACAAACCCCTCCAGTGCTCCACCCTCCCGACACCCGGGTGCTCCACGAGAGTTAATTTTAACTCGGTGGTTTGGGTTTGTCTGCGAGGAGAAGATCCTCCCCTGCAAAACAATTGTGCGTTCATCAGCCTCGGCGGCGAGCTCGGCTCGCCTCCCAACACCGCCGAGCCGCCACGGCTAAGCCCTCCGAAGAAAAAAACAAAACCTCGTCTCAGATAATGGCTTTACTGTACTTACTGGTGCGGGGAGGGGGGGGGGGGGGAAGAAAACCAGAATGAAATGCATTTGATTCTTTTCAGCTACTTGCGATCCAAAAAGCCCTGTACCACGGCACATCTCATGCCTAAAAGCCCCAAGTCCCCGCCGTGTTGAAGTTAGAGGCCAGAGCCGCCGCACGCCGCGCCCACCGCAAGTTTGGCCCCGCGCGGGGAGCCTGACGAGCCCCGGCACCGAGGCGACGGACAGGTACGCCCCGCCGGCAACCCGCGGGGGGAGACCCGCCGGACGCACCGGGCTGCCCCGCCGCCAGCCCCGCTCCGCTCGCCGCCCGGAGCAAGCCCCGTCGACTCAGGCCGCCCACCACACGCACACACAGACACACACACACACACGCACGCACACACACACGCACACACAGACACACGCCCCCCCCCCCCCGGGGGCTCCGCCGCCCCACCCCGCCGTGCCGGACCCGGCCCGCCCGCCTCGCCCGCCGGCTGCGAAGTTTCCAGCCGAGGGCAGGCCGGGCGCCCGGGGGCGCCCGCCGCGCGATACCCCCCCCCCGGGGGGCTCAGGACCCTGCCCGCGCCCGCACGCTGCCCCCCCGGGGGCCGGGGCCCCGCGCCGCCCCGCAGAGAGAAGCGCCGCGTACCTGGCGAAGTGATGGAGGCCGTCCCGCCGCCTCGCCGCGCCGGCACACGGCGCCCGCTCCGGCCCGCTCCCGCCTCAGCCGCGGAGAAAGTTTCCTGACGTCAGCGCGGGCGGGCGGGGGACCCCGCCTGCCTGCCTGCCTGCCTGCCGGGCTCGCTGCCCGCCGGGCCGGGCCGGCGCTGCTCCCGGGCTCCCCCTGCCTCCCGCCGCCGCCAGCCGGCAGGGAGGGAGGCGGGAGGCGGCGGCGGCGGAAGGGGCGCGCCCCGCGGCGACCGGCAGGGGGCGCCGTCGCGGGCGCGCGCGAGGGGCGGCCGCCGGGGTGGCTGGGGGGCAGCGGCTGCCCCGGGGCCGGGCGAGGGAGGACGGGCACTGCTTCATCCTCCCTTCCCCTCGACGACGGGGGATGAGGAGCAAGGGGGCGAGTGGGAGCGCAGGTGCCCCTCGGCTGAAGGCCCGCGGCGGGCGGCTCTGCTGCAGCCCCGAGGCGGGCTCACCTTCGGCGGGAGCCGCCCCCGAGCAGAGGGGACCAGGCCCCTCAGGGCAGCACTAAACTCAAGGATGCGCGCGGCTCACCTGGCACACCTCACCTGGCATCATAGCTTACTTTAACTAAGCTCTGCCTTCAGGGAAGCCTGATGAAGCAAAGAAATGGGAGGGAAAAAAATGGTGAAGAGTAGGCAGCAGTTGAGATCAAGTGGGGAATGCAAGTTAGTAGCTCAGCATTCCTCAAGGAAGCACGGTTTGAGAAAAAAAAAGTTAATGGGGACACTTCCACAGGTCTTGGGTAAATCTACAATGAAGAAAGGGCACAGATATGCAACATCACTCTGACTTTGAAGATACTGGCTGTGGCATACAGTCCCAATTAAAATGCATTTTAGAAACAGCGGATCAGTGTATTTTTATGACGGTCATGGGAAGTGCAAGTTAGAGACAACATATTTCCTGTAGAAAGGCAAGGAATTCACATCTGCCATATTTCTTTATTCCTGGTGGCCTTCTGCCATGGTAACTGCCAGTAAGGGGGCATGTAGTGTCTTTGGAAAGGCAAGAAACTCATCTGTCATTATTCTGCCTCATTTTTTTTCACAGCGCAGTGAAAGATGCCTTCCATTTTTCATTAATCAATAGACAAATGACAAGAATGGCCGCTTAGAGAGCAGAACAAAACATGTTACTGAAATCAAAGCAAAGGTGTTTTGTCTGCAGTGGGCGTTTTCTTCTGGTTTTTTAAAGGCAAGATGGAAGACAGTTCAGGGTGGCAATTTACAGTTAGCAGTGGAAAGATCGTGGCAGAAAAAACCATGAAGGGTACAAGTCAAGGGCAGGCAGCTTTTTAAATCAGTAAGCCCTCCATAATTATATGCATAGGTGTGAATTATGTAAAAAGTTAATTCGTGTGCCTGCCTTTTCCGTTCACTACTACACTAAAAAAAGCCTCCAAAATACGTACACGAAAACAAAACAAAGTAGCGGTAAATTTGTCTGCTCTAGAGATTATTACAAGGCTTCTGAAATTTTCCATCGGCTTATTCTGTCCTGCGAAGGAAACAACCGCAAACTTCTTAGGCAGGTTCAGAGTTATTTGTAAACTGTACTAGCAAGCTAACAGGCTGTGAAGCAGTTGCAAAGGATCACTGTATGGAACGGTGTGACTGGGGTGGAATCATACCAGCTGAATTCCAAAAGATAACTAGACAGAAGTGAAATTCTGAGAAGGAAGGAAAATGGATGGAAAACACTTTGGAGGAAGTGGTATGGGAATTATATTGTAAATAGCAACACAGCCAGGAATTGTTTTCAGCACCCAGTAAATAAACATTTCTCAGAAAAAAAAAAGAAAAAAAACCCATGCCCTAATAAACCTGTCTTTACTGCGATATTAAGACAGTTGAAGGAATATCTAATGAATTTGAGGAAAACACTCTTATTTAATTCACATCTGATCCGTGACTGGTCAATACACAAATGAACTGGGGTGGTTTTTGCTGTTGTTATTACTGACAGCTATTCCCGTACACACTTCCACAGCATTGTGTTGGAGCTGACAACTGCGTTGCATGCGTCTCCTTAGCCATTTGTGCCTGTCAGAAACAGTGACAAGAAGGATGGAAAGAGAGATAATCTATGAATTCTATGCAATCATGGAAGAAAAATAAAAGTAAATTGCTACCAAGAACCTCGTTTTTCAGTAATTTCTCAGAAATAAAAGCACAGACTAATTTCATCTATCACAAGTTTGAATTGTTAATTGTGTTAAATACACGTTATCTTCAGTTTTTCAAAGGTGATTCAGAAAGCAAGTAAAATTAAGGGAACTTTAAAATACTTTTACGGTAGCATAGCAGATTATTCATCAGAGAAATTTAAAAATAAGTATGATACAGGGGTGGTTTTTTAGTTACCAGGTTTTTCTGAAGTCAAATATGTTTGATGAAGTCAGGGTAGATTTTGTCCAAAATACAGTTATACCATTTTAAATGCAATAAAAGTATACGTATAGAATATATTACCTCAGGAAAGGATTTTTAAAATCCTTTAAATTTTTTAAAAAAAAAAAACTTCTGAGATATTTTTGACATAATCTGTATTGCAGTGCTTAAATAAAAGGAATGTAGAGCAAATCTATTTTTGACTTAAACTTGATGCCTATTATTTGACGGGAACAGGAGAAAATGTGATTTCTTTCTTCTAGTGTCATTTTTTTCCATCAACAGTGGCAAGCTAGGGATGGAATGAGAACAGTATTTGAGAGGAAAAGTAGAGCAAAAATGCATGAACTCTCGCATTAGTACCTCTTCATCTTAATGGTTAATTGGTGTGATCCAGGAGCAAAAGGATGGGAGGAAAAAGAATAAAACAGTGACTTCCTCTGTAGTCTAGGTCCCCCAAAAACTTGAAGTGGACAAAGTCAGGTCGTTACTGGGGCTATCATTCTTGAGTGTTGCGGAGAAGTTGAGCAACAAACCAGGCACACAAGAAATGAAGAATATACTCAAGAGAGAACAAAATCCCTTTCACCAACACATGATCGCACCTTGGCTCCTTACATGAATGGCTTGGGTTTATTGTTCTCATGAGGTTGTTAATATCAGTCATGTAAACAGATGATGAAGACTGGGCGGAGATAATAGAGGATGAGCAAAAGCAATGGAATCGGCATTCATTTGGATCCGGAGCTATGCCAAGATCAAAGAGTAAATATTAATCACTTGGACTGATTTGCCAGAAAATAGTTACTAGAAGGAACAAAGATTAAAGGATTGCACCAATTACAAAACCTGAGAAGTTTCAACCGCCCTACTGAGCACTGTCTAACCTCTCGCATACACCAAAAGCTACGTAGCATTACTCTGCAAGGACATTAAATAAATAAGACACTGAAGCAACCCCCGTTCAGTCTTTCTTACGAAGAAACACTGCCAGGGAAAATTCCGCTCCCAATTTCATATTTAATTTATAGGCCTTTTAATATTTGTGTGGTGGTATAATCTATGTCCCCATTTTAAATTTTCCTTACTTTGCCAGAGAACTGCCACATTGTAGACAAAAATCCCATCCCTACATTGATCTTAATGATCTAAGGAGGATGTAAAAAAAGCTCTGTATTTCAGTCAAGGGAAGGACATAATTAACCGTGTGAGCAGTTTCCATATCAGAGATGGCAAAGGCCAGGAGGGCCTGGGTACCCAGACCACTACTTACCTTATCTTCTGTAAACTTAACCAACCAGGTAACAGGGTAACTATTGGTCGGGTCATCAGAGCAGATGTTGATCTCTTGAAGGCAACCGTATAACATCACGTTACCTGAATTTTCACTTTTGTTAGAAAGTTGACCAAAACCTCTTTTGAGACAGGATTTACTGAGAGCACATGACAGAAGATCTGATATGTAGGGGGTAGGGAGAGGGGAAAGAACATAAGAGAAAAAAAGGTATCTTTTCTAGCTTTATTAACTGGGAACGCAGCTTCATGTTTCAAGTCACATTTCAAAGATGTGAAGGGTTATTGACTCAAAATCACAATATTTCTTGTGTTCCTCTTATGTTCCCATTTATGAAAGGATTCTTGCTGGTTATTTGATACTGTTTTTCCTCATTATTATGTTGTTAATGAGGTTTTTTTTTCATTGTAAAAATGTAAGTGAAGAAAGAGCTATTACATTACTTTGATTCAGTAGGCATCATAGGCTACTCAGTTTTATCCAGGTTTCTTAATTATTGAGTTGTTAAACTCCATTCGGGGCCTGAGGAAAATAGCATCAGACAGATGAGAAAAACAGGGTGTTGACAATGCTCAAGCGTGGGTGGTGGTGGAGGTGACTGATTTACTCTTGATCATTGTAAACCTGAGCATGAGATGGCTATCAACTAGCAATACATCTAAAGAGGAAGGTCCTCTATGCCATACCTCATAGAATTTCCATCCCAAAGGGGGTCAATCTCTGTATCCCTGAAGCTTTTTTGTGGAAGTATGTAACATTGAAAGTACTGTAGACACTATTACAAAATACTTCCAAAATAGGAAAGCAATTTTTCATGCAGAACTTCTCACAGACTAATGCTGATTATATACCTTGCACCCACAAAGCCAAGAGAAAGAGACGGACTTTGGGCATTGTGGATATATCCCTAGCAGAACAAGGACATCAGGTTCTGATAGGGTTGGAATGCTCTTAAAGGGGAAATGCTTAGCCAGTGTACGGGACGCTATTAAAGGGGAAACGCTTAGTTGCTAGGGTAGAGAAGCAGTAACCGCAAGTAGGGTAAGATGATGATAATGAAATAACCAATGAGTGAGTTAGAGGCTTATGTGCTTGCTGGATAGACAGTAGTATGTGCGAATTAGAAAAGTCTACGTGACCGTGTATACGGGACTTGGAAGAGTATAGGAGCTGTATGCAAAGCTATAATAAACGGCTTCTGGAGATCATATTGGTCAGCGTCAGGAGTCCGGTCTTCCGCATGTGGTGACCCCGATGTGCCTACGATGGCGCACCCCGATGTGCCCACAATGGCACGCCCCCCCGATGTGTCTACGATGGCACATACCGATGTGCCTACGATGGCACAGTGATTTTATGAAAAGGCGGAAGGCCTCGGCTGATGACGGAGTAGCTGGTCTACCCGGGATTTGAAAGAATTTTGAAGACACTGCGCAGTGGATCACCAAAAAAAAGGTGAGCAGCCGAGGCTGGAACATGGGGACGGCTATAACTAAAGAGGAAAAAGTAATACAGGACATGTTCCAGCATATTCTCTCTGTGAGAGAACTGAAATATGATAAAAAGACTTTAAATCGCTTATTGCGATGGGGACAGTCACATGGTTTTTTTACCTCAGCTCGAGATGCTTTTGATTTAGTCTGCTGGGATAAGCTGGGAGCCGCGTTGTGGGATGAGGTCGGCAATGGGTCTAAGGAGGCTGTCGCTTTAAGTTCGGCATGGAAACTCATTACCGTGGTACTTAAAGAACTAAAAGCCAAACGACTGGTAGCCGCCTGTGCCGCTGAAGCACTAGAGGCGAAAAACACCAATGCAGAGGCTTACCCGGCTGATGCTAAGGCATTTTTTGGCGAGGAAAATGATCTGTATGGTATCATTGCCATCAGCTCCTCCTGAGGAACAGGAAGCTGAGTCAAAAACGAACGAAACTATGATTATTGAAACAGTATTTCCCCCTCCGCCTCTTATTCCACTTTTGCCAGAGACATTGTCTCCTGTTGAGGCGCAGGCAATTAGAGAGGAATTGTGTAAGCAAAATCAAGAAACGCAAGAAATCATTCAGAAGTTAGCCGACTTGTCTCCAACTCCATCCGGAGAGGGTCTGTCTGACGCAGATATGTTGTTCTTATGAACTGAGTTGTCTAGACATAATGCTGAAGCACAAAAGCTAACAGATCGATTGGCTCACCTGCCTGTGCGGGACGATGAGATTTTACCAGGGTTGAAACAGTTAACAGAGCAAACGGCAAAAGTCCGAGAAGCCCTTGATGGAGGCCGGTATCGCGGGAAGGAAAGCTAGGGAGGATAGCTGAAGAGGAGCAAAAAGAATTAGAATATTGGAGGAGGATATGTGATGAGAACCAGGTGCGGCAAGCTCTGACCTCAGGGCCCGGCTCACATAATTCCAACACTTTCCCTAATCCACAGGGTTCAGATAGGGACCCCCGATCCGGTTCAATGGTGGCATGGAGTAATTCGAAATGCAATCATCGAAGGGGACTTTATGCCTAATACTACTGCCTTCCCTGTTCAGTTGATAGAGGGAAGTCCGAATAGACGGGAATGGAGACCAATTGATTGGAAATTAATGAGGGAAGGGCAAAAGGCAATTATGCCGTTCGGATTAGACAATCCCTATGTGCAGACTTTGGTAGAGCAAATTTTCACTAGTGAGGTCATGTGCCATTTCGACTCTCAAAAACTAGCAGAATGTTTTCTTACACCAACACAGCGGTTGTTATGGCTATCTGACTGGGAACGGAAAGTAGAACTAGCGGTTGTTAGAAATATCGACGCTGGGAACGAACATTTACGAGCCACCACCCCCGACATGTTGTTAGGCAAAGGCCAGTTTGCAGATCCTCACAGACAAGCCCGCATGCATGAAGCAATACTCCAACAGTCCCAAGCTTTAGCCCTAGCTGCTTTTAAGCAAGTTCTGCAAATGGGAAAGCCAACACCCCCATATACCAATATCAGACAAAACCCAGGAGAACCCTTTATGACCTTTCTAGATCGTCTACGACAGGCATTAGATCGGGTCCCTGGTATGGCTGCGGATGTTAAGTCAGCCATAGGAATTCAATTAGCAGTACAAAATGCAAACTCAGAATGTAGAAGGGTCCTAGACACTTTACCAAAAACCGCCTCGTTAGTGGACAAGATTGAAGCGTGTAGTCGCATAGGGTCAGAAGAGCAAAAGGCTGCATTACATGCCAATGTCGTGGCTGTAGCTTTGAAGCCATTACTCCAACAAGGAAATAGTGACAAAAGGCCAATATGTTACAACTGTGGAAAAACAGGGCATTTGAAAAAACATTGTCGCTGTGTTAGGAGAAAACTGACAGAAACCCCCACGAAAGCGGCTGAAACCGGACTCACCGGGGCCTGCCGCCGTTGTGATAAACATGGACATACAGCTTCAGAATGTAGATCTAATTTTAAAAAAGATGGGACACCCTTGTTGGGAAATGCCTTTCACAGCGCGAAGGAGGAACGCACGACGACACAAATGCCTCCGAAACAGAAGGCTGCTTGGCAATGCTTCCCTCTGCCACCCCAGGGAGCACCGGAGTGGACCTGGTCACCGCCATTGCAGTGACTCTGACTGATGATAAGGTCCAGGTGATTCCATCTACAGCTAATGGACCTTTAGGTTTTGGTCTGAGTGCGTTACTATTGGGGCGATCATCCACCTCTCGTCAAGGATTGTTGGTATTACCCGGAGTAATTGATGCAGATTATGCAGGCAATATTGGCATTATGGTTCAAACAAATCATCCACCTGTCCATATCCCAGAAAAATCTCGAATTGCACAACTAATTCCGTTTCGAGCTTGTGTTCCCAATACAGGGCAAGCGCCGAGAGGAGATGGAGGTTTTGGATCAACTGGGACTCCCAACGTAATGATGACCACCCTGCTAACGAACCGGAAACCAACGCGTACTATCGTTATTCAAGGGCCAGGAGGACGACAGGTTACAGCAAATAACGCCCTACTGGACACAGGGGCTGATGTAACTATTGTACCCTTGTTCGCATGGCCCCCAGAATGGCCTGTGGAGAATCTGAGCATGCCAGTGATGGGGGTGGGGGGAGTACAAATGACAAAAACCAGTAGAGCATTAATTAGCATATGGTTGGATGGGGAGAAAAACCGGGTAGCACAAATTAGACCATACGTGATGAACACCTCAATTTGGCTCATGGGGAGGGATGCACTGGGACAATTAGGGTATGTGATGACTAATGTGGGTTTTTAACAGCGGCCATTGAAGGGCGACCAATCCAAAAGTTAACTTGGCTATCCAATAAAACGGTGTGGGTTGATCAATGGCCGCTGTTGCAAGAAAAGCTCGCCCATGTGCGGGAATTAGTGGAAGAACAATTAAACCCAGGACATATAAAACCCTCCACCAGCCCATGGAACACCCCGATTTTTACAATCCCCAAGAAATCAGGAAAATGGAGGTTATTACATGACCTGCGGGCAGTAAATGCTGTAATGCAAGACATGGGTCCGTTGCAACCAGGTTTACCTCTTCCTACAATGATACTGGCCGGGTGGGAGTTGCTTGTCATTGATTTAAAAGATTGCTTTTTTACCATTCCATTACATCCAGAAGATAGCAAAAAATTTGCCTTCACGGCTCCATCAATAAATCGAGCAGAACCAGCAAAAAGGTACCAATGGGTGGTGCTGCCACAGGGCATGAAAAATTCCCCAACCATGTGCCAACTATTTGTGGTGTGGCCTTTGGCACCTTTTTGGGAGGCTCGTCCTGAGCTATTAGTGTATCATTATATGGATGACATTTTAGTAGCTGGAGCCCAGCTCCCTGCAACGCTGATTACCATCCTACAAAAACAATTGGAATTGTCTGGGTTAAAAATTGCACCAGAGAAGGTACAGAAAAACGCCCCATGGAAGTACTTGGGAATGACCATTACAGAAGCTGCAGTAGTCCCACAAAAATTAGAAATTAGGTCCCAAGTACAAACATTAAACAATGTACAAAAATTGCTAGGGGATATACAGTGGGTCCGTCCTTTGTGTAACATAACAAATGACGAACTCGCCCCATTGATGTCACTATTAAAAGGCAGACATTCCGCACAAGAACCTCGGGAACTAAGTAAAGAACACAAGATTGTGCAGGAGATAGCAGACAAAATTAGTCATACTTACGCAGGACGATATTATACCCACCTAGACATTTGTATTGCAATTCTCAATTCAGATACACAGGTGTTTGCTGTCCTTACGCAGTGGAATGAAGATCTACAAGACCCCTTGGTTGTACTAGAATGGGTGTACTTGCCTTATCAATTGCACAAAACAATTACTAACCAGAGTGAGGCCATTGCAAGGTGTGTTGTTAAGGCCCGCAATCGTTTACTAGAGATACCGGGTCGACATCCACAAATGATCTATGTGCCCATGAAACATGATTGGCTACAATGGAATTTGCAAAATTCAACATACCTACAGGATGCATTATTTGGATTTGAAGGACAAATATACAACCATTATCCGTCTCACAAATTATTCAACATACACTTAACTATAGAATGAAAAAGCATGAGATCAGCAACACCCGTGCAGGGCTTAACCGTGTTCACAGATGCAAGCCGAAAATCTGGAAAGGTAGGTATGGTTTGGATGGAACAAGGGATGTGGAAAGAGGAGCTTATTTATGCAGATGGCTCATTACAGAAACTTGAACTCCGGGCTGTAATTTGTGCTTCTGAAAAGTGGCCCATTGAACCCCTGAATGTTATATCTGACTCACTGTACACTGTTGGGGTTGTGGAAAGGCTTGATAGGGCCCTATTGCGTGAAATCAATGATCGCCATCTATGGGAATTATTCAATAGGCTATGGCGCCTTCTTGCTGGTCGCAAACATTCTTACTTTATATCTCATATTCAGAGTCATTCTGGTCTGATTGGAGGGCTTGCTAGTGGCAATGACAGGGTGGATAGGCTGGTAGCCCCACTGTGGGCCACCACCTCCGCTTCTGTGGATTGCTACGAGCAAGCAGCTCGCTCACACGCCTTTTTTCATCAAAGTGCTAAAGTTTTGGCTAAACAATTTTCATTATCTTTGGCAGATGCCCGCAGCATCATAGCCGCTTGTCCCCATTGCCATGGAAGTAACAGAGGCTTTGGTCCTGGTGTCAACCCTCGAGGGTTGGGACCTCTCCAACTCTGGCAATCAGACGTCACGCACTATAGTCCTTTTGGGCATTTGAAGCACGTTCATGTTACTATTGACACCTTTTCAGCTATGGTGTGGGCTATGCCGTTAACTTCTGAGGGCTCAAAGGGAGTAATTCGCCACTGGCGTGGCTGCTTTGCAGTTCTGGGTATACCGCAATGCATTAAGACCGACAATGGACCAGGCTATATGACCCGTGCTACCCAGCGATTTCTTACGGTCTGGGGTGTTACTCACACTACAGGCATTCCAGGAAATTCTACAGGCCAGGCTATCATTGAGCGAACACACCAAGTTTTGAAGGGCTTACTTGATAAACAAAAAGAGGGGGAGATTGGCCTGAGCCCCTATGATCGGGTAATGAAAGCTGTATATGTTATGAACCATCTCCATCTTACAGGCGATAGGACACTACCCCCTGCTTTAATACATGCCAAAGGCTTACAAGAGACAATAGACTGGTCCGACACGCCACAAGTGATGTGGCGGGATCCTATGAGTGGTACCTGGAATGGCCCCACAAAGCTACTAACATGGGGAAGGGGTTATGCTTGTGTAATTACAGATTTCAGACCACGATGGGTACCAGCGAAATGTATCCGGCCCTGGCTGCGGTATCCCAAGGATGACGGACAACCTCAGAAGCCCGAATAACTGTGGCTGTGTTCCTTGGATACAGATCATCTATCCGGACTGTGGAGATATTCACTGGACTGCTGTGACGAGATGTTTTTTGCCTGGCAAGAGCGACAGCGGGATACTGCTCAACCTCATCATGGGGTTCAAGAGCTTAGCAGTGTGATTGTAAATATGTATATGGGTAATGGTATAGAAAATGGAGCAGATAGAGGGAGTTACGAGCATTAAGAACCGTAGAAACGTGGTTAATATGGACAAATGTGACAGGGCAAATATCCTTTTGCTTATCTTTAGTCACTCCAGGAGACCCTTTTAGGACATGCCTGATAGGGATGCCATATTTGAACATGAACGATTGGAAGGAGTTTGTTAGAAACAACACAATACTAAACGCATCCATAGTGAACTCTACTTGCTGTCAGTGTTATAACTGCAGCAAGCCGTGGCTACAACGCACCTGTCACAATGATACAGAGGTGTTAGCAGCTTTGATCACCAACAAATTGAACATCTCACTGCCATGGGACCCACAGGAGTTAGATTTGATGACATTGCTAAATAGTAGTAATGGGTGCTTCACATTGGGAGGCAAGTTGTATAGTCACCATGGTAAATGTGGAAGAGAAAATTGATCTCGATGAACAAACGTAACTAGCCCAACTCCAGGGTATACATAAACATCCTTAACCAGCAACTATTGCCTCAGATCCGTCAGATCTGAAGCTCTCAATCAGGTATTCCGTGTGTGGAACAATCATAGAATCACCTCGGTTGGAAAAGACCTTTAAGATCATCGAGTCCAACCGTTAACCTAGCACTGCCATCCCACCACTAAACCATGTGGTTTTGGGATAATTTGGGTGGGGAGCACTGAAATGGCTGCGTGATTTACTAATGCATGCTTTAGTATTAATTTTAGCTGGTTTGCTTATATTGACTTTAATTCTTATAATATTGTGCTGTGTAACTGATATGATAAAGAGGGCTATGCGTGGAGTTTGGTTAGCAGAAAACAAAGAAGGGGGAGTTGTGAATGCATCCCTAGCAGAACAAGGACATCAGGTTCTGATAGGGTTGGAATGCTCAAAGGGGAAATGCTTAGCCAGTGTATGGGACGCTATTAAAGGGGAAATGCTTAGTTGCTAGAGTAGAGAAGCAGTAACCGCAAGTAGGGTAAGATGATGATAATGAAATAACCAATGAGTGAGTTACAGGCTTATATGCTTGCTGGATAGACAGTAGTATGTGCGAATTAGAAAAGTCTATGTGACTGTGTGTACGGGACTTGGAAGAGTATAAAAGCTGTATGCAAAGCTATAATAAACGGCTTCTGGAGATCACATTGGTCAGCATCAGGAGTCCGGTCTTCCGCAGGGCATTTCATTCTAAAGTTTTGAGAAAAGGAAGACGCAATAGAGAATTTTCATGAAAAACAAAAGACTAATACGTAGTAGTATTTGCAGAGAACAAGAGCGCAAAACGCTTAATATATCTTTGCTTTTTTTTTTTTCCTGAGCCAGTTATTCTTTGAAGAGTGGCAGGATGTCTACTTATTAAATTATTTGAAGTGGTCTAAGTTGCTTACTCCATGACAAGAACCTAGAACAATAAGACAGCCTAAAAACTAACCATGCCTTTAGCTTAAGACAGAAAGAATAAAAGAAATATTACTTTATCATCTACAGTGCACGTGGCCACCAGTTTTTAAAAGTAATATTTGAAAATGATGCAACAAAAATGTACTAAAGGGTGCCTAAACTAAAGTAAAATTTCAGGTCAGATCATTGAACTCACAAGGATATTCCCTGTGGATTTCAGAGAGAGTAATATTATAATATATTAATAAAATATTTTTACAAGACTAAAACCTCTAAATAGAAAAATAAATCTGTTTAAAGCCTTTGCTTTTAGGGCTTCTCTTAGATGAAATGTTAGGAAGGACATTGAGCTCTGGAAGAATCTCTAGTCCCTTCATAAAAACACTACAGCATCTATCAACAGGCAAATTGAAAACTAAAATCCTCAAAGTTATTTAGTAAAATGGCCAAGGCAAGGCGTCACAAAAGGCAGGAGTTATTTGAAGCCTTTAATCAAGGACAAATCAATATTTTATCTGCATGTGTCATAACCCAGACTTTCCTCTATTTTCCTTTGCTTCTTTTCCATATGTAATACTTCATTCTACTTTATGCAAGATTGGATGTAGATGCAGGTGCACTTAAGGATGAGTTTTACTTATTCACATTAGATACATCTCACCAAGACTGTGATTTATATCTCGTAAGACAAGTGATGCATGCCTTTAGTATGCATGTTAAAAACTCTTGGATTATTTTCCACATGTAATGTAAAATTGAAAAGTTACAAAAGAGAAGAAATCTGGTAGTACTGGTAGAAAGCTAGAGGAAGGATGTGAAAGCTGATGACAGCACAGGGTTAATATTGAAACAAAGAACACTGGAAAATAAATAAAGCCATGTTATACAATATGTATTTGTGATCTGTAGGAGAGGGAATAAACATCCAATTACAACCACACTGTAGCTGAAAGTCTGGAATGTAATTATCTACATTATTTGTGTTCTACAGAAATGAACTCTCTTGTAGTCAGCTGTACCATCATTTGTAAAACCACTTAAAAACCCATGATGGAGACAATACTACCAAAATCATGACACATTTCTTGCTTATTCATTTTTCGTAGAAAAAACATGGGGTTTTACAGAAGTTCAACACTGTGAATGTTTTTATATAAGCCCTCTGTCCTGGAATATACATATCTGGAAGGCAGAAAGTCCCATTAATCTCTTCCATTGGCTGTTCCATCTAAGACTAAGAATCCTCAGTAAATTCCAGACAATGACCAGTAAATTCCAGACAATGACTTTATCTTTTTACCTAAACCAATAGGAGTAAGCATTACTTTGGGGTTTGGGATTGATGGTTGCCAAATTCTGGTGCAGACTTCTTCAGAGCTGGCGTAAAGAGGCACCTTCAAGCAAGGAGAACAGAATACTGCCTTTTAATTGAAAATGAACCCCTGAGTTAGCATCTGCAAACAGACACTTAGAAAGGACTTGTTCAGATTTTTTAATAAATTTCCATGTTCTCCTCTAAGCTTACTAGGTACTCTTCTTGAATTACAGGAGTGAGAAATGAACTATAGAATTATTTTTTGGTTGACAATTGATGTATGTGGTTTACGAACACATTCGTAAGTCTTAAGTGCTTTCACCGGACAGAAGTTCACACGTTTCCATAGCTACCAGACCGAGACTTTTCTGTTATTCTCTGCCAAACACATCAAAATCAGTCTTTTTTCCCCACTTTCTTGGTAGATATCTCACAGCATTATTACTGGGTTTGTCCTTTCATAGTAATCCTTCTTTTTTATGCTTTAGGATGAAAAGCAGCTCAGCCTACAGACAGCTTGTAAATGGACTTTGATGTTGCAAGTAGAATTCAAGTCTTGTCTAAAAGGTAATAGTGCATTATATAAAATAAAGTAACAGGTGCAAGGAACTTGTGCAATCTGGAGAACATTAAAACACGTCTCAAAATCCACCTATGACAGATAACCATACTGAACTCTCGCAAGTAAATATGTTGTCTGTCTTGCAATTGTAACTCTTGCAAAACTAAACTGCGGTCTTTCATGCCCGTGCCCTCCAGCAGTCCCATAGATCTGCCTTTAGTTATGGGCAAAGCAGTTGCTTGGTCAGTGCTGTCCATCTGCAGCAGGTTGAGGTTAAAAACTAGCTTCCCCTTACCGGATGCAGTTAGTGTTGCTGTAAAAGTTCTGTTCATGACAATGATCTTCAGATGCTTTTCATGATAGCAAAGAACACTAAGTTAAAGGAGTAAACATTTCCCAGAATTTGGACCATATGTGGATCTATCTCTGAAATAGCTATTGCTTAAAACTAACCTGAAACTGGTCGGGCAAAAAGCCAGCTGAACTTTCAAAAGAAATGCCATAGAGAGTGCAATTTAAGTTTATATATAGTTACATGGAGTACAATACTATACCTGGGAGTTCAAGAATTGCTACTGATAAAGCAGCATCTTAATACTGTGATAAAAACTCATTCAAGATGAACCCTAACTCTATCCAGAACTCCTACATCCCCCTAGTGACTATTTAACATTCAGCACATCTCAAAATAGAGCCTAAACATCCCTTTGAAAGTAATAACTGTTCTAATTTGTGATGGTTGATGTTATGATTATATTACTCTCAGAAAAGTCATGGGTGCTTATCTATTGAATAAAGAGCAAATAGTTCACAGAACTAGGCTAATGCAACAACCCTGCTGGGCGGAGCGTAGCAGTGTGTTATAACTGTACCAAAGACAACAGGTATTTGTTTTTCTGGGTGCTGGACTTTGGACTTTCATATAAGGACATGAAGGGAGAAAATTTGATTTTGTTTAACTTTGATTTTGATAATAGCATTAGTAATGACTAAACAGTCATTAGTCTTCTGTACTGAGAAGGTATTTCTCCAACCACCTGTTCCTTGCCAGTTAATACCTAGCAAGTAAATTTATTTTGGATGTTAATACTTCCTGATATCAGCTCACAGATCCTTACAGCTGAGTAACAAGCACACATTTTCACACTCCCACACACATGGGTGGAGTGAATTTGTGGTACTTACTGCTTATTTGGATACCTACCACTGGGTAGCTCATCGTATCCATCTCAATAAATAAGAAAGAAAACATGATATTTGTCCTGCAAAATGAAAGATAGTCTCAATTACAAAACTGGGAATAAAGTTTCTTAAGTAAAATATCAAAACAATAAAATGTCCATCTGCTATCAGTCTCCTTTTCTGCCTGTCACTTAAAATTTCTAAGGCAAGTCTTAGCTGTGGAAACAAACAATTCAGCACTGTTTCCCTTCCTCTATTCCCCACCTAATAATCAGCATCACCTTCAAAATTAGTGTGAGAAAAAGGGAAACTACAACTAATACTGAGTTAAGACATTGACAATACTTTCTAAATACAGATATTTTTATAAGAACTGTGCACAATTCTTAGCAATCTCAAAGTCAGTGTGAAGTTTTCACAGAGACCATACATGAAATATACAAAGATGACTGAAATTTGGCATTTTAAATGGTTTTTCTAAATTGCTTTTTTCTACTAATATTGTCTTTCCATTTCCCAAAAGAAATGCTGGATTGTTTTCCCTACTTAATGTATTTGTCCTTTCCTTGGACAGATTTAATTCCACTGACTTTTCATTCTCTTTTTCTGGAGTAGAGCTGTCCCACTTTCTACTTTGCACTCACTACTGTGTGTTTTCTCCCCTATTTTTTTTAATGGGATGTAGCAGTCGTGTGGCTTCAAGCTGGGTCTCTGCTTTCCTCCCCACTTTGACAGTTCAGGTTTTATTAACAGGAGGGAACACCCCAGGGGCATCCCCACCAATTGAGATGAATGCAGCAAGAGACTGCAGTCCAAAAGACAATATTTTTCATTTACTGCTGAATCTTTCCTATTTTTTACCTCTACACTTTAAAAATCTCAGCACTGAAGCTAATCTTACTACTAAGTAAGGGAAGTGTGAGCAAATACGTTCTCATATTTCTAACAGTTGACAAATAAACTTATATGTTGCTATCGCCACATCTTCCGTGAACCAGCAACTCCTTAGGTTATGATAACCCAACCATGCTTTACACATAACAATCCTCTTTATGACAAACATGCTGCTATGCGAGCTTTTTGATCCAATTGCCCATTTTACCCTAAAATTTCTTACATACTCCCTACAGGTGAAGAACTCTCTGCTCTTCTTACCCATCTTCTTCCATGAATCATCTACAACTTCCTACTCCATTTATCATAAGCTCTGTAGTCCCGGTAAACCTTTCCACTTAGTAAGTGGAAAGACTCATCCTTCCCTACTTAAAAAATATTCTTCCCATTTTGCATGTTGTGCCTGAGAGTACATGAATAACCTTACCTAATCTTCCCAAACTTAGGTTTTGTTCCTGTTGTAGTGTAAGCTCCTTATTTCACCCTGAAGGAAGACATCTTTTCAGTCTTTCAGCTTTTGACATTTACAATGGCAAAGCTTTTGATATTCAGTAAAAACTAATGTAGTAATATGGCAAATAATTTTACATTAGTATATAGCTGATATTAACAATATAAAGCAATAATGCCCCTGGAAAAAACCTCCTACTATCCTACTGTAATCTTTCTTCTCTAGTGTAATAAAGCTAAAGTATGTCTGCTAGCGCAATACAATCCTTTTCACCAATGTCAGGAGATAAAATTAATTTCCCTAAAAGTGTACTTTCTTAATATTTGTTCCTAGAGTATTTTTCTCTCATCATTTGTCTCTCTGCTTCTGTCTCTAACTTACAATAATTCTGTATAACTTTTTTTTTATCAGTGACTTACATACAAGTTGTTTTTCTTTTGTTCATTTAATGTCTTAGTTTTGCTAATTGTTCATCTGAGATCAGTTCTGTATCTTTTCCCTTTAGGTTATTGCTGCTCACTTTTTTTTTTAAATGATCACAAATTGTTTTACTCTTGTTTATTTTACTCCCTATTCTTCTATTAGGAATCATTAAATATTGACCCCCTTCTTTTGTTAGTCCTTTCTGATACCTTGTTTGTTTGAGGTTCCCACCCCCATCTTGTGCTTGCGATTCAACTTCTAAGCATCCAACATTGCATAGACCCAATCTCGGGGTGAAGATCATAGCACCAAAACGTCTCATGCATGGCCAGATGACTTGAAGTAATAGAGGCAAAAAGAAAACTGTCACTCAGTACCTATTTATTCTAAGTAGAGATGCAAATACTCACTTCTCAATTTGCAGTAGAACACTAGCACATGTTCCACATCTTGCCCAAGTGAAAACAGTAGAGATATGGGTTGGAACTTTTGCTGTGCAAGTGTTGCAATGGAAGAGCTCAACCAGTTCTGAAGTTAAACTTGTCAGCTCACTTCCCCAGTTTCACAAGTATCACGGTTTTGTCCAAAATAAAATTCCTGTTGATTTGCAGCTTCAAGTAGCTTCTGGATGATCGGACCTCCTTGTGTTCTCTGTTCATGCATGAAACACTGATGAACACTGCCAGTTTCCATTTTCTATGTGTCTGAAGGGCACAAGATGGAGGCCTCTTTTTTTACTTAAACTACAACAGAAGAGAACTACAACTACTTGACAACCAACATACCGAGAAGTAAACATACAGCACAGATTAATCATGTTGCTATGAGATGAATGCCAATTTCATGGTCACAGTAAGCATCTGCCTTTAACTATATTGCTCATTAGCTGGAAGTATTGCACACTTGGGATTAGTTATAGTAAATAATGCTGAAATGGATACCACATGGATACATTTTTCCTGCATTAATGTGAGAACTGAAAGGAAACAAAACAAAGTGATACTCCCCCCTGTAAAGGCTCCTTGGCTGTAATTTAAGTTATGCACAAAGGGTCAAAGAAAATGATTTGATTCTTATGATAATTAACGATTGCAAAAACATTTTAAAGGATTACTGCCCTTCACCCTTAAACACTTGCTCCCTCACCTTTAATTTTGCTGAGCTGTTTGTGTATCCTCTTTACAAGTTTATATACGGATTTTCTGTGTTGAAGAGAAAAACCTAGAAATATAAGACTCATTTTTGCTTTTTAAGTTACCTATTTGAGAGCAGGGTCTTAAAAGTGACTGATTAGGACAACTAGAGAAAGCAAACTGCAAGTGGGAGAGACTGAGGGAGAGGCAAGAAACAGACTCAGATTGCAGTAGCTGCTTAACCAGCTTGTAAGTTTACAGAAATCATAGGGTGGAATCACATTGTGCAGTGGGATATTTATCTACCTCTTTCACAAAAAGGAAATTACTCCAGTTTTGGCATTATCCTTGGTCTAAATGATACCACCCTTTGGTCAACAGATGCCTACGGAATGCAGGGTTGGCTTCTCTACATGAAATGCAAATGAACAAGTTTCAATGTCAATGATGTAAGTTGTTCCATTCAAACAAGTAGGACTTAGAAGATTTTTAGGTTTAGGACCATAAGTTAAGGTACGAAGAGCTTGCTTTCTAACAACTTCTGCCTTTGTTCTTTTCAGCCAAAAATCTCTTCTAATCATTAATATGACATTTTAAAGGATTGAATACATTCCTGTCTCCTTAGAATTACTGTTTCTCAGTGTATAGCCGCAATTAGTTATGTTTACTTTAGAGAACTCATAACATATAAATTTTACTTTTAAAGCAAGTTTTGACATTCTTTGTGAACTTCTAAAAAATCCAGCAGCACTGTCATTTCAGAAGAACTATCCAGCATCTCTAAAGAGATAAATTTCCAAAGAAATGTTTGGGACTTAAGTCTTGAACTCCTTTCTCAGATCAAATGCATATCAACAGAAGAATTTCAAGCATTTTAGGTACATAATTTTACAGTTCTGTAGAAATACAGCAAGTTAACTAACCAGATTAACTCCAGAATTAACTCATGTAAGTATTTGAATATCAATTAGTTTGAGTTTAAAAACCCCAAAGACATAAAGAACAAAACTCTGCAAAATACATTGAGACCTGGGGGACTAATAAGCAAAAAGTAACAAAAATAAAAATCCTTGCTCTTAGTGAAATAGGAGCAGAAAGTAAATCAACATCCTTTTCTTCCAGCTACTTGTTGCTGTGCTTGGCTGCACTCTTGTAGTCTGAAACCTGTTTATGCTGTATACCAGCAAACAGAATAGAGAAAGCCTCTTGGCTTTATTCATAGCTGATGAGGAAAAAAATGAAAGCGCAAGACTAAAACAATGCAGCCAGCAATAAATGGAGTCTAGCAACTCAACATATCCACAAGCTTAGGGTGGACAGAAAGGAATTCTTATGAAAGTACGTATATAAAAGAGAGAGTAGAGAGGACTCTGAAAAAAGGAAACTGGTAGGAAAAGGAAGAGAAAATAATGACAACTGTGGTAACAGATGACCCAAAGAAGGGAGGAGACAATAAGAACAACTGGATTTACAAGCTGTGGGACTTACTTTACTTATGGTTTATGCATTGACTGTTTAGTGTCAGGTTACTAGAGGAAAGATCTCAACTTCAGTAGCACAATGAATTGATGTTTCCCTCCCTGACAATCATTATTACATTTCATTTAAAAAAAAAAAAAAGTGTGAGATGAAAACATGAACCTACCACAGTTAAGTGACATACCTGTTCACATAAAAATTTATAGGCAAGGAAGAAGGAACAGAGCCATTTGACAGGAAAAAAAACCCCACTATCTGATAGTTTTCCTTGCACTAATCTTGCTTTTTATGCTGTACCCAAACATAGTTGTTTAGCATTATTATTTTAAGCTAGGTTCTGGAATCAGATACTGAAAAGACCCAAAAGATCACTTAGCATGTACCCTGCTATTTCATTATTATTTCCCACAGCTGTTTCTCATACTTTATCTAGTCTGAGTTTTTGGAATCCTGACCTTACAAAATAATAAAAGCAGGAGAGCAAAAGAGAAGAAACATTATAGGTTTTTCACAAGAAAAAAATTCTACTAGTGTACGTGAAGCTAAGTCTTCTGTGTACTTTTATGTGAGAGCTTTTTATCAGCATGCATCACTTATCATTGCATCTGTCTCTTCATCGTGAATCTTACTATGCTACACAATGCCAAAGAACATTCAGTTGTTAAAAGTTTAATGCATTTAAAAAATGCATTCATAAAGGCACAGCTATTTTTGCCACCTTATTACAGTTTCATTGTTTTGGAGACATCTTCAGTGTCACTACAATTGGGAGCGTTCTTTTGCAATTTTATTAGAGAGGAGGGATGGTTGATTAATGTCTCCTTATTGAAAGCAACACCAGCTGGATTTTACATCCCAGTCATAGTGCATAAGGACTCTATATGTTCAGCATATGAGCAGCAGAACACAGAGGTTTATTTTTTTAATATGGCAAAGAGAAAAAAGCATTATAAAAATAATAATAGGGAAGAAGGGAACATGAGAATGGGTGGCTTTAAAGATTCGAGTTTGAAGAAAGTTAACATCAAATAGCAGTCAAAAATACTGCTTAGGTCTGTGTATTCATTTCCAAAAGAAACTCTTAACATTTAACCAAAGTATAGCAAAACAGACACAAAGTGCACAGAATCACAAGTTTAAACAGCTGTTTTCAGAAAGAGGAGATTTACTTTGCTGCAAAAATATTTTTGTTAGAAAAAAAGGTAAAAATTCCAGAATAAAGACCACAGTTGCAAGTCAGCAGTTTAAGTTGGAGGTACTTTGATGTCCTTGGTTAAGAAACGTTAATAAAAACATTTAGAAAGAAATAAGTAGCCTGTATTGATCCCCATGGATGGATAAGACCTTTTCAAACTAGCTTGTTGTATCAAACAAATCATCTTCCAGCCAGCTCTGGGGAAGGAACATCTCATATGAACAGCAGTGGGAGCTTTCCGCTAAAAAAAAATGTCAAAAACCTCAGACTTCTCTTAGAAACATGAGTCTGAAAAAATATATATTCTCTCCTTGAAGTGTAGAGTGTATATTTATAAGAGAAAATAAGATAGACTTCTTTAAATTATTTTCTCAAAATAGATTATAATTGTTTTATTATTATTATACAACTTGGCTTCTATTAAAACAACACAGATAGCAGGGTGTTCGATAATCTGTGCAAGCATACTCCTGATCAGAAAAAAGGTAGGATGGCATCATTTTCCTCTTTTTTAATTCATAGCACTTAAAAGCTCATAGGAAAGGAAGAAGTAAGAGCCATTTGATAGAAAAAAATCCAGCTTTCATATTTAAAATAATTTTAAGTGTTTGAACGTTGATAGACTCAGTTGCAGTGGGTTTTTATTTGAACTTGCTGTGCAATACTAATTACTTCAAGAGCTGGGAAGTTACCTGCTCCAGGAAGCTGACCTTTAAGACCAAATCCGATTTAAGACCACAGCTAACACAGGGAATTGACTGATACTACTCTATCACATTATCATAGCATTTGTTACTAACTAGGACAAAATATATTGCTGGGCATGTATTCCCATTATAAATCTGAGTTTGGTTTGCGTGTCCTGCAACAAACTTTAGATGAGGATGTCATTCAGAGCTGTGTTCAGTTGTGGGGTAACAGCAAGCAAGAGAAGAATCCTTAGGACAATAAAATGTGAGCACAGTGAGGAATAAAGATCTTTGAATCTTCAGTTGAATGAATGTATTGAAAGCACTACAGATTAGATAAGGATATGCTAGAAAGATCTGGCAATCCTCTCTGAACATGTATATGACTGCCCAAATGCAAGTTGCTCTGTACCTTTTGCATTTGATTTAGAATTAAAGCTAAAAAAAAATCCAGTTAAATTCCTAATAATTTTTAAAAAACAGGACATTGGTGGAATAAACTTATGAATTTTACCTTTTTATAAAACCTGGTAATCAATATATGCTAATAGGAAAGTTTTTCTCGGCATTTAAAAAATAATCCACAGCAATCAGAAAATTGCGTGCATTATTCACAGTTCAAATACTGCCAGATTAGGTTAATGGAAAAGAGCTTTGGCCCTTAATTTTGTTGGCAAAGGAATATTTTTTAGGACACTGATTGGACTTTATTCCTCATTCCACATGTGTTTGCAGACTGAAAACAAAACAAGCCCCCCTTCCCAGTCCTAGATGAGGTAAAGAATATAAACCGTGCTATTTAAAAAAAATTCTAAGAGCTGATTAAAAATAGACTTGAATAAACAGGAAAATCAGAAAGTTTTGCATATGGACCATTTGCATAGGGTTTCAACCATTTTCTGTTAAAGCAGAAAAAATAATCTAATTATAATTAATACAGTATTTGTACAACTCAGCTGATCATTTGGTTATATTTGATTACTAAAGATTCTGTAACTTTAAAATACACATTCTTTTTACATGATTGTATTTGAATGTCCTGAATATCAAAAGAGATACCATAGCTTGTTTTTCGTATGTTACAAAATGGAAACCAGGTAAAAACTTGCCCTAAGGGAGAGCCTAGGGAAAAAAATGCCTGCAGAGAAAGGTCTCTTCCCTCTCCAACTTGGCCACAGGAGAAAGTCAGTGCATTTAATGGTATTAGAATCTACTACTTCACCTCAGAGTGCAAAACATCTTAAAATACATCAGAAGGACTAAAGCATGGATGAGGTCGTGGCCCTTTTCATTATATGATTGCAGAATAGACTGGATATTCCTTGAAAGCCAATTGCACCATGTGTAAACTCTTAATTTGAATGATACTCCCAACACTGTGAAACTGTTCAAAGCCACACAACTTCAACAGAGGGGTACTGTAAATTTATATAGAAAATGCATTGCTATTACACATTTCTTAAAGTATGACTTCCTATTTTCCCTAAATTTCATGCAAATAGAAGGTTATGTGTTAATTTTAGATCATTGTTGAAGAAGTTGCAAAGTATGTCTTAATACTTTATAATTTGATTAATTCACTTCCTAGTGTCCTAGTTTAAAGCAGATTTTTTTTTCTACTGCTCAAATTATGTTGACCAGTTGAAGTATTAGCACAGCTTCCAGAGATCAATAAATAGGGACTGAGGGAGAAAGTTTACACATTCCAATATATACTGTTAAAAGATTGAATAAATTTCTGAAATGCAGAGTTGCAAACTATTTTTACAGTAGAAAAATATATCCTGCATTAATCTTACTGTGATGATGCCCAGCTAGTGTGATCATTTCTAATAGCTTCTTAGACCAATAACTTGTCTATCAAACAACTGAACTCCAAAAAGTCAAAATCCTATGGCAAGTCACTTCCAAAATGCACACAGCAAATGTTATCGGGAATTAAAATATTGACTCCTCTCTTACTTGAACTCCTTTTCAAGCCTATGTAGCTTATTTTCAAGTCACTGACAGTTGTTACAGCACTTCTGCTTCTACTGTAGCAAGTCCTCAGAGAATCTAAGTACAGTGAAGTACAGATGAATTCTCAAGAAGCAGTTCAGCAGGATGATGGGGTGGTACAAAGAGAGCAGAAGATAAGCAAATTGGATTATCTGCTCAGTGAACCTGCATGCCAATATACTTCACAGCCTTTTCTGACTTGTTTGATGAGCCTTTACCAGGAAAGTTCATATTCCATATCATGTTGGGAATCTACTGAAAGCCTGAAGAACGACAGTTGCTCTGGATAATCGCTTGCTTTCTGTCTAGGCAAGAGAACTGAAGCAAGTAGTCTACAGGGCGTCAAAGAAGTGAAAATCCTGAATACAAAATGACTGCTGTTAACTTGATTAATACGTAGAAACAAAACTCATTCATCTGTTAATTCTAGGAGGTACCATCTCCCAACTGCTAATCAATTTGTATACAAGCTGTTTACCCATCTCTGGGAGTTGGCAGAATACTTTAATTACAAATTCACAGCAAAGAGTTAGCAAGCATTTTTTAAGATAACGACTAAGTTACTGTTGCACTTTGCTGTGAATTAACCTCATTAGCCTCTCCCAGGGTAGTCTTAGTAGGCACATGACACTGAAACAAGATAGTTCCATGCTTCTCAAATTTAATCTCACCTCATATCTAATATGACGATAGTAAAATAAAATCCATCAATCAGGCATGATACAGCAATAAGTAACTGGTGTCTGGATAACATGATTTTTCTGCATGACTAAGTTCTTAATGGGAAAAAGAAATCTTTACACACCAGAGAAAAGACTGGATATGGTAGTCCAAAATGTGGACTGATTCTACTAATTCAGCAAATTGTTAAACAGGCAATTGTGTATTGATGCATATTGGGCTGTCATGCAGTAATCTAAATTATGTTTGTTATTCCTGGTTGGAACTGTTGCTTGTAGTACTGCATTCTGTTGTTGCAAACAAGTTTTGGAGGCAGTAAAATGCTTCTTCCCTCAGATATTATGGACCTGTCCCTTTTGGAACAAGTGTTGGACTTGTTCAAATCTTTCCATCCAAGTAGAAAGAGAAAGCCTATGTCCAATAGCAGAGGAAAAGACAGTAAACAGGAAACAACCTCTGCTTTGAAGGACACTGCTGGAAAAGACAACACAACATACTGACTTCTCTTAATAAATTCCAAAGAAAATATTCATGCCTCTGTACCCTATCTAATATTCACTGATATATCAAGTTGTGGTTTGTTTTTTTTTTCCTCATTGCTTGTTATATGTTATTATACTGGACACTGAAAAGTAAAGGTTACTGTAGAGCAGAAATTGAACAGCTCTGCTTCAGTGCAAAATTGAACTAAAACCAGACAATTTTTTTCTGGGTATGAGCATGATCCCTGCCCAGATTTCTGAAATTGGTTCTGTATAACTTGAAACAAATAGAGATGGGATTAATTTTTTAGGTTTTTGAATTAGTGATGTGAACTAGCTGGGAGAAATGCCAAGATATTTTTTCTTTAAACTGGAAACAAACAGATCCCATACTCCTCCCTGCTCTCCAGGTTATTTTCTTGACAACTATAATCCCAAGCAAGAGCCCAGGGGAAAAATACTAGGGGAATTTGAGAAGATTGCTCAAACTGCTGTTGTGCAGTAGTTCCAAAAGGAATCCTGAGATTTTTCAGAGTATCAGAGTACATCAAAACACCATTTAGATAACACCCAGATCATGAGTACCTAACAGACTGGAAGGAAGGGAAAAAGTGCAACTAACTGTAGAGAGAAATAACTATCTTCCCTAGGGCAGATTTTTCTTACAGAAGTAGTCACTTTTCCTTTTGTTTCTTGAAAAAATTCATACATACCATATGAAGAAATAAAGGGCAGCTGTGTTTGATAATTCTTCTGTAGAAGGAAATGACAGAATTTCAAAAAGAACACAGATCTGCTAGCTACATCATAATAGATTCAGAAACATCTAAATTCACTTTACCCAAAATTTTTCAGCCAGTGAAACAAGCTAGCTAATCCAGTCAAAATACAGATATTTTTTAGTTGCATGGGGTCCTCCCAAGACACTTCATTTCATGCTTTTTTTTTTTTTAAGCAGAAGGGGTGAGGGTTCTTTTTGCAGTTGGTACTGTCCTTCCTGAAGGAAAACTTCTTGAAAACCGTATTTAAAAAGACACAGTGAAGGAAGGTAGGGGTAATGTATTTCTCATTTGACACCTTTTGTGGATTCTTATCAAGGAGACTTTGATACCTACTACAGTCAACCTGGAAAAGAAGGAAGAAAAGAGAGACTGAAAAGCAAAGTTACTTGCAGGAATGTGACTGGACACTCATATTGGGACACAGTTATTGTGTCCTCTAAGCCAGCCAGCTCTTTTTCAAAAACTAATCTTTTGCTGAAAGAAAAGTATTCATCACTGCCCACATGCCCTATTCAGTGTTTATGCTAGAGGAGCCTGATATATGCTCTTTCCTTTTGTACATTACCAGCCACTCACATTTCTTCTAAATTACAAGTAGTTCAGAAAAAATACTATGTGAGCAGTGTAAGTCTTGAAACCTGGTATACCATATGGATATCACATGCCATCTCCTTAATGCATTTTCATAGACTCATAGAATGTTTTGGGTTGGAAGGGACCTTTAGAGGTCATCTAGTCCAACCCGCCTGCAGAGAGCAGGGACACCACTAAGTAGATAAGGTTTTCTTGCATTGTGGTTAAACTCTCATGTTTTCCTATACCTGAGGTTTCTCCCATCTGTCTCCTCAGACATTTGTTTTAGTGAAGCTTATAACAGCTAAAAACTACTTCCAATTCTTGTCAGATTTGGTTAGAACTGGCCCAAGGTTCAACTCAGAAGGAAAGGAGAAGGTGGGAGAATTGGAAAAGGTCAAAAGATGAAGATTCCTTAGATAACTAGCCTAAAATATTTGAGTATTTTTAGATAAAAATAGGTACTTTCCAAATATTTTATATTAATTTGAGTATATTAGCCCCAGAATAAACTCTAGAAACCAAACTTTCTAGCTTCATTTGTCAAGCTGTGACTTCAATTTGTGACTATAGAAGTCAGTGTATTTCATGGGCTAGGGTTTTTTATTGCTTTAGAAAATGGAAAAAGTCTACAAATTTTAATTTTGTTACATATGTTCTGTGTTCAGAAAAAGAAAGAGTACTTGGATAAATAAAATACGAGAAACTTTGAATCATTTTGGGGTTCTTTTGTGATAAGTGATTGTATTCTTATTCTGAAAATGAAAATATTACAGGAGATTTAGTTTTAGAATATTGTACCCTTCCAAAATGTTGCATAGATTAAATGAATCTTCTAGAGAAACCTAAAAGTGTGGATTGCAATCCTTTGTCCTCATACACTGTTAAACTACAGAGATTCTAACTGATGCCAGAAGAAAGTGAACCATCTTTCTCCTTCACAATATAACCTTACTATAATGGGCCTTACAGAGGACATTCACATGAAACTCATTTCTTGCTAGCTCAAAATACATTAGAAGAATTACTCATCAGTAACAAGAAGAATTAGACAAATACTAGAACATCAAGGAAGTTGAAGTGGAAAGCTTCAGTCCTAAAGGTCCATAGACCATGCGTTCAGACAACAGGGTGATGTATGAAAGCTCAGTATAAACATCTAGGGACTAGATCAGCTCGTAAACTAGTTCAACTTTCTGACTTTTCCACCTTTCTTTATAGAAATGTTGTTCTTTAGACCTACAACAGAATCTGCAAAAAATGTTTTCCTCAACTGAAGTTCAATTAATAGTCACACTAACTTGACTAGGAATGAGCCCTTTCAAGAGGAAGACAAAACATAAGAAATACAGAGCAGTTTTTTCCACAATGCAGTGCGAAATGAAATGTTTTTCACACATCAGAAGTACATCCAACTCACAAACCACTAACTGCTACATCCTCTGCTCCATTATTTTTCACCTGCGCACACAGCTTACATGGAAGTAAAAAGACAAAGCTCTTTCCTACATTTTTTTTGCTCCCATGAAAGTGAAAAAAATGCCACTTTTTCCTTCCTAAAATGTTACCATATTGTGTTTCAGGGTACAAGTACAGATTTTCAACATTATCTCATTAACAGACCATAGAATTCCCCCAAAACTGAAGAAAAAATTAGAACTTTAATACTTTCATACAATGTTTATACAATTTTAAATGAAAGTATTGACTGCATAACAGCTTCTCTAGATTTGGGTTGTAAAATTTTTTTTAATAGCTTACTGCAAGGTTGCATTACAAGTGTATTTACAAAAGTACAATCCTTCTCACTTTAATTTGCTTTGTTGACTGCTACAGGTCATTGCAAGGAAGCCAAATAATGCAAAGAAATTAAACTTTTCTATTTATTACAGCATAAGAAAACAGTTTTGAACATAATTAGCTTGTTCTTTTGTCTTCATTTTATAAAACATGCAAAGGAACATGCTCTAGTCTTTGAACGAAGGAAAATACTACGAACCAAAGTCTTTAAATAGCATTCAGGAGGATATACATCACAAAGGCGAGGAAATTCAAATGGAAAGTTTCAGATTCTTAAACCACAGCCTATGAACACACAATACAAATATTCAGTAGGCTTTATACAAGGACAATGATCGTCTCCAGAGATCCCCAAACTACAAGTTAGCATTGCTTGTAAAATGTTCCACTACACAGAGATAATTAGGAAGACACATCTGTCCTGTGCAAATGATTTCTTGCTCTTCTGAGTTCAGTATAATGTTCATGGCATTTTGTCTCATTACTTTTGTTCACGTCAGATGAAATGGCCATCAGAACAATGGATTTGCATAACATACAGCTACAGTAGACTGAGGTAACATTTCTTACACCACAGCCTTGGACATTGTAAAGGCCAGGCTTCAAATACCTACTCTCCTTTTCCTTTACATTAAAGGCTTTATTGGTTTTAGAATATATATGGGAAGTTACACATGCTTATTTCTTAGTGAGAGTGTATTGCTTTGCTTTTATTTGGCCAATTTTACATAGCAGAGAGAGTGAAGAATCAGCAAATAAATCTGATTAGCCTAAAAGAACAATCAAATAGTTAGAGATAAACAGGTATTTCAGTATTTAGAACCTCTGCTGACCAGGAATCAAAATAGAGTCCTTTCATACACTTTTATACACAATTGCTCCTCCTGTATCTGTCTTTATGGTTGCTAATATCTTAGTGAGTTGACTTTACCTGATTTAAAGGTATCAGGTCTTGATCAGTTTAGCTACACCTATTGTTAGTACATGGGCAACATGCTGTGCTGGTCCAGACCATAACACTCCAGTGACCACCTGGCTGCGGGGAAGATGTGCTCAGCACTGCACCTCACAGTCCAAGGCCTTGGATCATTCAGAGTAGGGTCCTTGCTGGTACATGCCACAGTCCTCTTCCTGCCTGCACATGGAGCATCCATTGAAAGGAAGCCTGACTCTTGCATTGGAGCACAGGTGGGTCAGGACTTAACCTTTGTGATAGCAGCATCTATAGTTGAACCCAATTTGGCCAACCCTTTGAAATGGATCTGCCAAGATGGTCTCCTATAACAACCTAACCAAGACCAAAAGGCTTTGAATATTTACAAGGCTGGACTATATTTCTGTATGTTCTAGGATAATTAACATATTAATTAGAAAAACATTTAATGAACTATGGAAGACAGCATAGAAATAAGAATATTTTAATAATAAGGAATTATTTTCCAGCCATTGTCTTTACAGTGCAGCTCCTTGCTTCCAGCCTTTCTTTCAATTAACGGTCTGCACTACAACAAACTCTGCCTAAGTGCCCTTGGGTCTCTAGGTGGTTCCTTCTGTTCTTTAGACTCCTGCCCAACTGCTTATTCTCTGCATGAACTGGAGCTCCTAACTCAGAGCAGCAGCTCACCACATCTAACCGCCCCCCTTCCAGTCTCTGCACCCTTCTTCCTCAAATCCACCCCAGGGCCTCTCCCCACCATGCTTTACCCCTCCTGCCTCAGGATATATACCTGGAAGGTAGCTGAAAGCACACAACACTATTTCCATCTATCACAACAGTGTAAAAACAGCTATTAGAGCTGTCAAGTTCTTGGGGGGAGAGGGTTGCTAGGGGGAAAAGTGTTGTTGATACTGTCAGCACTGCAGAAGTTACCAAGCATATTAGAACAACTTCTTGCTGATACAAGCTTTGAAAAGCAAATATGCGAAGTGTCATTTGGCAAAGAAATAGCAATGAAGTCTTAATCTACATTCATATTTTAATACCTGACTGAACTGAAAATAGGGTAGTAGAATCCAGACAGGGATATGCCTGATGGAGACTACACAATTCCCGCATTCCCTGGTGCAGGCAAGTCTGCAGGGGAACCGGAGAGGTGCTGCAGGCTCAAGTTCAAAAGTTACAGGGCTTTCAGAATGAGTCACCCCACAAAATGTCACATCAGCAAAGCAGACTCTTTGTCACTAATTACTGTATCAAGATACTTAATTTATCACTTTGTCACGGTACCTTTACACTGTCTTTAACCTGGCCTTTCAGTATCCTGTCAATTTTTGCATTTCTGAAAAGGGTCCTATTAAGGCCTTAAAGTCAGAAACAAAAATCCTTACTAGACCAAATTTGCCAAACCAAAGCCAGAATTAAAATAAAAGAAAACCTGCATAAAAATGGGTATTGTCTTACTTTAACAAACACTTTGAAGAAACACCATTTCCTATGATGTGCCAACTTTCATACGAAATCATTATTTGAAGGTAGAGATGTGAACATTAAAGCATCAGTTATTGTCTAATGAAGTATTTGACCAAAATGATCCATTTTGCATATTTCCAATCTAAAAAGCTTCCTTCATGTACAAAGGCATCTTTGATCTGAGGCTTAGATTTCACAGTCAATAACCAACAGCTTGTTGCAGTCTGTCTGAGTCTGTTTAAACACAAAAAAGCAGTTTCCCTGCTCCACCTGTGAGGGAATGCACATGACATCCTTTAAGCTTTAATAAACAGAAGAGTAAAAGAGTCTTATTTCTAATACGAGATGGACACTGGTGTATCTCTGAATATTAAGTTTCTGAGTGAAATAACCCATAACCATCCTCCTGTTATCATTTGACGCTCAAGAATACTTGAAGTTTCTGGAATAGCATACCTTTTTCAGAGAAATTGGCTTGATCAAGTAGCTGTGGAAGTCAAGATAGCAATCACATATTTGAGATCTGAGCTGTGGCGCTGAAATAAGTTTTCAGCTTTTTCTTCTTTTCCCTGAAAAGCTATTAGGCAAGAACTACATTTATCTAAGTTATCTTTATTGTATCCTATCCTTCAACAAATACAAGTTTTAATATATATCAGATAAGGCTATTTTAATTTTAACACTATAAATAGCATAAGAAAACATTTTAATATCTTGTAAAGGAAATATAAGTAGTATTGAGTCACTGACTATGTCTCCCATCCTCCTAGAAAAAGTTAGTTTAGCCCTTAGAAGCAGGGCAAAACCTGCTTTTTTTAATCTGCTCATTTGCACACTCTAGTGTGCCCAATAGCTCACAATGAGCAACTGTAAAACTTCTCCTGCATAAATCATGTTAAACTTTACAGCAACTATTGCTATCTTTTTTGTTCCATGCCAAATTATTTTTCTACTCCTTCCAGAATATATGTAAAGCCTCCCCTTTTACAGGCTTGACTTCCTGATGGAAAGCTTCTCTCACTTCCATTGTTAACCTCTGCATTTCACGTAGGGAAAGTAACCCGCTAAAAATAGACAACCATTGCTTTTACCATATGGCTTCTGGAGTCTTTGGAGATGGGGTCAATTCACACACCCCCAAATACTGTACCCCATATAAGTTTGAAAACAAAACCCAAGGCTAAAGTACTGTTTATACGTGAGGGAGCAGCAAAAGCAGGGCTGTTCCCTCAGGAAAAGCATGCTGGGGGCTGAGGGGAGCTGCAACCCAGGCCAGCAGCCTCACCAACATGGCAGCACCAACAGTGGGCAAGCAGAGTGGGCAGGTGAGAGCAGCAGCTCTTACCAACAGCCTGGTGGCTACCAGGTACACAAGGGCCACAGGCCAGCCAGAGACACCACATAGCCCCTCAGGAAGAAGGAGAGATCAGGTCCCTGCCTGAGCTTATATGGAGTTCCTGTCCAGAGGAGGCTCCAGGTGAGGCTGGTCAGGGCAGTTAAGGCCTATTAGTACACTCAGGCCTTTGACATTATTTACAAAAAACCTTTTTTCTTTTTCTGTATTTTTGTTACATTGCAACGTGCCACTGTGCGTGCTACTATTTTGCTATAAATGGTAGACAGGGTTAAATATAAATGGTGGACATTGTACATTTTTAGCATGTAACACCCTGTCTCTTCACAGAGTCACTCATGGTTTTTCAGATGTGGTTTGTATGAGAGTGGTGTATTTTTCACTAGAAGCTGCTTTATTATACAATCATTCTTTAAGTACTTTTGGGACATCTCTGAGATGCTTTATCATTATGAGTATCACAGTATTTTCAGCATATCAGCGCATATATCTGTGGGTACATGAGTCAGAAAAGTGCTTGTAAAAGTTTCATTTTAAATTTACTTCTGCAGTGACTTAAACTCCAGTGACTTCTTCCACACAAGGCACTACATTAATTCTCACAAAAAAGGTCATGTTGCTGACATTGTGCAAACATTGTGGCAGCTGAAGTACACAGACTCTGTAGTTTTACTGCATTTTGGAGAATGTAAGGTTGATGTTTTGGGTTTGAGTTTATTTTAAACAAAGGTTTAGCAGTGTTCCTCTTCAAAAATCAAAGGGGTTTTCTGAAAACCGTTCCTTTCCCCACAGGAATTTGGTCTGTTGGAACATATTGTTTCACTTCTGATGAGATCACTGCTGTTATTGGAAAGGTGGTCGTTGATTATAAACAAAACAAACAAAAAATCTCTTTCCAGTTCATACAATACTCTCAAAAAGTCACAAGCGTATTATATATAATACCATATATATGGTCTTCCAAATATAATATCTATATTGTTTTTGTAGCTAGAAAATCTCATTAGAACATGTGTATGTTTTTACTTAATAAATATACTCAGCAGCTCTAGTAGACAAACAGTACATGCTTTCCTCCCAATAGCTTTGAAAGCCCAGCTTACCACTGAATTAACAAAAATGTTGAAACAGCAATGACAGAGAATTTTATGCTTTTGTGCCTCCAGAAGGAAAGTCACATGGAGATCCCAGCAGCTCTAAGGGACCCCAGGTTTAATTCCTAATTAAGGTTCAGAAACAGATTGGAGACATGCTAAAAAGCTTTGAACATATTAATCAGAGACAAGCACGTGCAGAAAGTGTTTAGGCTATATCTAAGTAACAACATGACATGACGGTGTGGTTTAGCTCTGGCATGCTTGTTCTGCCAGCTGTGAACTGGCCAGCATCTACAACCACAGCTGTGACTACAGAGCTTGAGCTGGACTAGCAGCTAAAATACTTGCCAGGTGATTTACTGAATCCTCAGAAGAGCTATCCTAGAGGTGATGCTCTGTGCAGAGGGCCCTTCTGCAATATCTGGGGTTTTACTGCTAGATTAATATTAATGTGCTTGCATGTGCTACAGTTACACTTCATTTGGCCATGCAGACATTCCTTCAAAGGGACATGCTACTCTCAGAGGGGGAAGGAACGACAGAGATGTTCCTGTTGTGTTGAGTGGAGACGGAGCATTGTTAAAAACACCCAGCCTGCCTGAAATGGCTGCTTCTTTTGATTTTGTTAAATCAGCTTTTCATCAAATTAGGGCCTCATGATGTGCATGTATAAATGTAGTCCACACTTCTCTGTCACAAGCCCAGCAAATGCCTACCTAAAGTGATTTACATAGGCCTAAATCTAATCTTGTTCTAAACAGACACAAAGACAGTCTGGCTCCTCTCAAACTCTCAGCTTAAGCTACATAGTGCTTTGCTTTGAGTAGCTTTCTGATTTCTCCAAAGAAAACTGGATTTATCAAATCCAGTGGGAAATATGAGTGCAGAAGGTAAAAAATATGTCACCAGACTTAACAAATTTTTCCCGGTTTATCCACAGAAGAGTTTGTTGAAATTCCTTGGAGAAAGCCTTGTAAAATGTAACTATCTTAGCTGGAGAAGATCTGGTAATAGCTGTGATAGCCCAAGTATAGTAAGAGTAATCAGTGCCTTCCTCAGGGAAGACATCTAGCTGTGTTAAAATATGCAGGTTAGCTAATTATTCTCAGCTTCAAGGAATCATGTCAACTTCAACTAACTACTTCTCAGGGCCCTGAGTGCACCAATAGGCCTTAATTGCCTACATCACCTTCTCCTTGGATGTCTACCCACACACCCTCTGCATAAAGCTATTTAAGATTCATCTTTGAAGCTAACTGTGTATAGTGCTGTGTTTTGCTTGTTGCTTTTTTTTTTTTGTTGGGTTTTTTTTGTTTGTTTGTTTGTTTTTTTAAGGTCTTAAACTTGGCCTAGCGCTTGTCTTGTAATTGCTAGCCTAGTGATGTTAAAGTGTCCCTCTGGTCTATGTGACTCTATCCTTGTTAATGAGGATGCTGTTCCTATCTGTGTTGCAGTTAGTCTTTTTTCCATGTTTGCTTTCCCTGCAGACTAGCTCTGTTCTTGCTTCTTTCTGGCACTAGTCTACCTGTGTCCTTTGAACTTGTATGTTACTCTAGATTTAATTTAATGTTCTGTATCAGCCTCTGTTTTTCTGCTGATTCTAAAAGACTTCTGAGAAGCTGTTATGCTCAGGTAAGGGGAATGGCTCTTGTTATGGGTATTCTAGTTCTTGGTCCCCTGATTGTTCATTAACCAAATCTTGGTTAGGAAAGATGCTTTTTCCAAGCTTGCCTCATTTTAGAAGACCTGCCAGACTGCATGTTCTTACTTCTTTTATTCAGCTTTACTGGGAAGCTTGGAGAAATGAATGTGCTCAGTATAGTAATACTAACACTTGCTTCATTTGATTTAACAGAAAGAGTTTATTAAGTTAAGCACACTGGAATATGAGTGAAGATGGTTATGCAGTAATCCAGGAATGTCTGAGGTGATGCTGCTAAAAGCATAGGAAAGATGGGTAAAGAGGAGGTAGAGTCTGCACCCTACAAAAACAGTGAGTATGTTCTTCTGTCTCTCATATTGTTAACAGGAAAGCTGGATATTCTGATTATAAATATTGCTCTAATTCCTTCTGTGTTTGACAAGGAAGAAAACTAAATGTTTCTTACAGTTAAAGATTTATCTAGGGGGAAAAAACCTACATTCCTTGGTGTTATGTGACCTAATAAACTCCCTGAGGATGAAGCTGTAATTGCGAGCAGCTCCCTTCCAAGGAGATAAACAGAGGGGGTAATACATGAGACTGTAATAGTATTCATTTCATTACTGGATTTATGGAAAATATTTAGACCTCTCAAGCCTTAAACTTGTGTTACCTAAATAATTTTCCTCGGTGTCTAAATACTATAAAGGTATATAGTGCAGGAAGCATTCTATCTAGGGTAGAAACTCTTCAACTTACTTAATCTTATTCAAACACAGGTAGAATATTTATCAGTTATTCCATATCTTTATGAACAAGCTGAAAAGATTTGTTCAAAAATGTATGGCCTCTTTTCCAAAAAAACCTCCATAAAGTATTACTGTGTTCAAAATCAGATAAACTAGAGCTACAGGATGTACAATATCTTTTTTTACTGATTATTACTTGGCTAGAAACACCATCCTTCTCATGACCAAGAAAGTCTACCTGCTGTTAAATACTTAATCTAACATTTCAGAAGCTATATATGTATGAACTGACAGAGTTGCTTAGTCTTCTAAGATGAATGCAGATAAGGACCTAACAACTGTCAGTTTGTGCTGGTTTTGGCTGGATCAGAGTTAATTTTCTTCACAGTAGCTAGCATCGGGCTATGTTTTGGATTTGTGCTGAAACCAGTGTGGATAACACAGGGATGTTTTTGTTACTACTGAGCAGGGCTTACACAGAGTCAAGGCCTTTTCTGTTCCTCATCCCACCCCACCAGTGAGGAAGCTGGGAGGGGGCACAGCTGGGACAGCTGACCCCAACTGACCAAAGGGATATCCCACACCATGTGATGTCATGCTCAGCATAGAAATCTGGGGGAAGAAGAAGGAAGGGAGGGGCGTTCAGAGTTCTGGCATTTGTCTTCCCAAGTAACAGTTATACATGATGGAGCCCTGCTTCCCTGGAGATGGCTGAACACCTGCCTGCCCATGGGAAGAAGTGAATGAATTCCTTGTTTTGCTTTTCCTATTAAATTGTCTTTATCTCAAGATATGAGTTTTCTCACTATTACTCTTCCATCTTACTGGGGGGAAGTGAGTGAGTGGCTGTGTGGGGCTTAATTGCTAGCCAGGGTTAAACCACAACACCATGGAGTAATTTGTGAAGGCAGAACTTGCTGAAGAAAGCAGTCAAAAAAAGGAAATAAAGGATAAGACAATAAGTTAAAAGCACTTTCTCATGCAGACATTGGCTATACTGGGTAATACAAAGAAAAAGTTTGCATTGGTCTTATTCTCTCCAATAGTATTTTGTATTATATTTTCTTATTTTCAGAAGTAACTGTATCTATTTTTATATGCAGTTATGAATCCTACTTGGAGGATTGAGTGCCAAGGGCAAGGGAGGCAAATTGTTGTGTAAACCTAGGCAAGTGTATAGGTCTTTCTAGGAACAGGGCCTGGCTTTTGACATGAAGATATGAAAATTAATAAAGGAAGGAATTGGAAAAAAAAAAAAAAAAAATTCATCCTCATATTTATGAAATATCTAAATTAAATTAATAAAATACGTTGTTCTATTTCAACTGGTAAAACTGAGTGAAATCGGAGCTCCTGCACACTATGGTTTTGTAGTCAAGAGTCAGCATAAAAGGAAAATGTCATGAATCTGAAACAAAGGGGACTGATGGAAGACTCTCTGGATTTAATTGCACTTAACTATAGTTAAGGGTTTTATACAATATTATTCAAAAAACTAATCTATGAGGTCAATCAGTATTGTACAGAGAGCAATGAATAAATTATTAGTTTGAATACTGAAGACAAATGGTACTTATGTGAAATAGAAACAATTTAAGAAAAGAGTGCTAAATCTCTAGTATTTCAATCCTCAGTATTGCAGATGAAAAACAATGTTAGCACACTGATTACTTGGGAGTTTGTCACTAAAGTTGTACTAGTGAAAAAACACTTACCTGCAAGGTAATTCATGTTATAAAACTAGTCTTATGCATGAAAATATATTTGGTAAGGGATTGTCATTATTATTGATTAATTTTGGTTCAGGATAGAAGATTACAGTTGTATCCTAATGCTGTTCATGGTCAACATGTATTCTACTGCTGCAGAAGAAATCTGAAAGTTAAGAATTCTATTGCGTAGGATAATATCTGCTAGTTTAAAGACTTTTTTTACCATTGCTTTTTGTACTACTTTAGTGTAAAAATCTAGTCTGTCATAGAAAATTCTTCAACTCTGTGTGCAAAAACTACTCTGTGCAATTGCTAATGCTCCTGGGAAATGCCTGACTGAGGAAACAGCCCTTTTAAAGGCTGCAAGGGGATGAGATAGAGGAAAAAAGCCTTAAGAATTGATACACTACAACTATGGGAGAGCTAGATGCTGCAGCTATGTTATTGAATGCTTGTTAACAATGTCTGGAAGCAAAATAGAACGAAATATTGTTCAAATGAAATTTACATGTCCAAAAGTTTTGTCTTAGTCTGCTCTGTGGTGACTAGCAAGAAATCTATTAAGCCTCTATCTAGAGTGTTATTGATAACAAGTTAGAATACACCGAAAGTGTTAGCTCTAGCTTGTTGAATAATCTGATCTGGTTCAAAAGTGTGTTATTAGCAGAGGCAGTTAGAAGTTCTGACATGCTTGCTGGGAACAGGTAAGGTAATGGTGGTGGTAGGACAACAAGATTAGAGCCATAGACCATTACTTACACTGTTTATATTAAAAAAAAAAAAATTCACTAACAACCTTGTTATGCAGCAACCCCCAAACTCCTGTCTTTGCTTCCTGTGGTTTGCTTTCCTGCTTCCCTGAAATCACTTTACTAGAAGGTACTATAATTAAAATAGGTGCAATTCCTTTTGTAATAAATGTTATGCTGCCTGACAAGAAGATTCATGGGCATGAACTTGTGAAGTGGGGATGAATATTGCTGCTAATACTCAATGTTGCCATATCCTAATTCTGGGGGAAAAAGAAATCCAAATATTAAGTTCCTATTAAAAAGGCAGACTCGTTGGTTCACAATTAAAAGGTGGCATGGTTTAGCTACAGAATAGCATCGGGGAAACAAGTCAGCCGCTGAGGTAGATGTACAGAAAAGTGAAGACATGAATGGTAGCACACTTTGAAAGTGGAGTTGTGTCATGGTCAATGGAGATTGTGTCTGTATATATTTCTGATCAAAACTGTAAGAACTTGATATTAAGCATTTCAAGTGCTGCCGCCTGGCAATAGACCTATTATGGGAGACAAAACAGTTGCAAGCAGGAGAGCTTTGTCCTTGCTTAAGCAGAATTACCAACTCAGCTGGCCTGGAAAAGTAGGTGCTGTCTTGTCAGTAGTGATTAGTCCTTTTGCTGGAAAGGAAACGGAGTATACAGCTGAGCCCCAGAGCTTTGCTGGATAGTCTCAAACTTTGTGCTTGTTGAAACTGGGTTTTTTATGTTTGGCTGAAGCAAGGTGTACCTTTTAAGTGGTAGTCACCAGAGACAGCTGGAGTTTATGGTCATGTAAAGGCTAAGTGACAGGTCAGCACTGCAGGAACCACTGGTCATCCTTTTTACCTTTTATGTGCAATAAAATCTGAAATAGATAGTATGAAGTCTTTATAACTAGCCCAGGCATGCAGGGTGGTGGGGTGACCCTCAGGAGCTGAGCCTGCAGTAGGTGACTTGAGTTAGCTCATTAGGGCTGGAGGGTGCAGTGGAGGAGTATCTACAGCTGAGAAGGTGACTTTGATGTGGGCAGATGGGGAGCAGTGGCTTGATTTCTCTTACAAAGAAGGGAACTGCTAATAACTGAAGGTAAGATACTGTGAAAATGAAGGTTATTAGGTAAAAGTCAAACTCTGAATGGTCTTGAAGACCTTTGTTTTGTAGACATGGGACCAAAAAATTAAGCTAAGAAAAAACACAGCTTGGAAGGCGGTAACAGAACAGTCTTTGCACATCGAATTACAGGAACAGCAAGGTTAGAGAGAGTAGCTCCATGTTGATGTTATGTCGTGCTTTTAAAACAAAGCTACTTAATGCCTATTTTGCTTCAGCTGAAGTCAGAGGAAAGACCTGTGGAGCAGGGTTTGTGTGATGCACAGGCATCCATAGAGCTTTCAGCTTGAAGCTTAGTCACCATAAAATATTAAGTGTAAACTACTGTAACTTGTGCTAGCTGGCAACAAAGGTCAAATGCTTTAAGAAAGCGAAGGGTTGTTACTCAAAGTGAAATATCAAAGACTTTCAAAGAAAAGTAGTAATAAGGTGTGTCTGAAAGAAAACTAGTAATAAGGTGTGTCTGAAAGCTTAATCACTGAATTTAATGTATATCCACATGCAGATGAGCAAAAGTGTTCTTTTGAACTTTCTGATCAATTATTATGCTGAATGATAGATAAGATAGAGGAGGATGTAGACTCCTGCCAGTTCCAGGTTTCTGTAAATGAGAACTCAATGACAAAGAATTGGGTTTTAAGTGATATATATCAAGTTCATTAACTTCTCCCTGTGCAGAAAAAAAATGTAATCAGACATATCCTTATCTCCAAATTCAAGGCTGCAAGCCTAGAAAGTATTTATGCATGTACTCTACTGCAAATGTAGCAATAATATTAAGGTTTGTGGGCTATTAATGCAGAAATGACATGTAGTGTTTAACTGGACAAGTGGTCCCATTTGTGTTAAGACCTATAGGGGATCATGCTGCTGAAATATTGAACATGTGGGACTGTGGCATGCAAACATTTAGACCCAACCTTTACTCCTGTGGGCTAGGTTAACTGCGTAAAGGATATGGGTGAATTTGAACCTTGAGGGGTCTCCAGGTGCTTCATAAATGTTGTAATTCTACTGAAGAGAGTACAGATTACAACTAGTTGTCACCTGTCTTTTAGAAGTAAGTTTGTACTTATTAGACTCTTCCAGATGGGCATAGAAGACATAAAACCAAGAATAAGGAAAACGTGAAATATGGCTCTTACAATAGATACAACAGCTCCGAAGTTAAGTCTGCTAACAGGCTCTGTTATTTTGAGAGACTAATCAAATGATGTAGAAACTAACAGTAAGGTATGATTCTATTGTATATGTAAATTTTAAGCTTCAGGGTAAGACTGTCTTGCGTGAGTATCTTAGGAAGCCAGTTTAGACCGAAATTGATTCCACCTCTTCCAAAGTACTTCTGCACAATGACTTTTTTCATGTATTTGATGCAACAGAAGAATGGGATATAGACTAGACGTGTATTCTTGTTATTTCTATGGACTTGGGTTTTTTTCCCTTCTTATATCTATGTCTTTGTCCTTGGAAGTTAGGAATGGGTTCTGCACAGCAGAGTAAAGGCAATTCTAAAGAGAATATCTATTTTTATATGGACTGCTACAGTGTTTATAAGTTCCAATATATTTGCAAGACTTTGTGATCCTTAATCTTTACATGCTTGATTATCCTAACCTTAGTGTTAGGTTAAATTCCTTTTCTAAAACATTGTTTCTTTGTTTTAAAATTAACCTTTTCTTTCATGTTAGACTTTAATTAGGAAACAGAGCAAACTGATTTTGTCTGTTCCTTACCTCTAAGCTTGCTGGACAGGAATGTCCAGATCAGATGTTTGGTAGCAGCAACATCAATGCATTTAGCCTGCTGTGGTAGTAGAGCTTTCTAAAAATTATTAAAAAATCTCATGGTATAACTGTTAAGTCAATTCCCCATAGCTGCCCAGTCTTCTTGCCTGCTTACTGATGAATTGCAGTTCTAGAGCTTGTACGTTAAGAGTTAAGAACTCTATGGGAACTTCAATATAGGACTAGGCATAAACAATCTGTCTTTCTCTTTCTGCCCTCCAAGAAGGGGGAGGGAAACTTTCTGGCATTCAGGTTTTCTCTCTGTAGCAGACTTGGCACATCATTTATTTGCACTCAGTTGATGTTTGAAAGGTTTCCTTTGCAGAATGTGTCTGGAAGCTTTGCTTCCCTTCAGAGCTTAGACTTTGTAAATGCTAATGATTCTCATGTGAGAGAAGGGGTTGCTATATGTCTTGTCCCTTCTCCTTCCCAATCCGCCGGTGAGAAAGTAAGCCACTTAATGTTCTTTGAGTTTTCTTCCTGAAAATTTGCTTGGATTTTACCATTTTAACTTGTTTGATTAGCTGCAACAAGCTCAGCTACTTTTTTTCCTTTCCTGGAGCAGCCACAAAAGAATACAAGCTCTGTATTGTGGAAAAAGTGCACATTTTATTTAAAAAAACCCCACCAAATCTACCTTATAATGTGATTAGAGAAATTCTATTCTTGGCTCATTTACTGAACTGATTGACATGAATGCATCACAAAAGATTTATGTATGGTCAAGATTAATACCACAAATTTAGTGTTTTAATGTGTGCAAAAGAACTGAAGGTCTGCAGTGATCCTGAAGATTCAGTAAAGACTAGTAGAGTTCAAGCAATTACTGCTTTTTGAATTAAATGCATTTGAATAATACTCCATTTGAATGATACTTTTAGGAAGGCTTATAATATAGCTGTAGTTATGGTTCACATTTTTAGAGTTCAGAGTGCACTTTTACTATACAAAAAATTTCATTTTATTCCTTTTATTTTTCACCTAATATACAAAATCAGAGACTTTATTTAGCCTGCATAGGAAGATGGTTAAAAGCTCTACAGAGACAATGTGAATATTAGGAGAAGCTTTATAAAGTAAATTCAAAATATTAATTTCCTTAACAGAAATTACCTGAAACTAGAAATTATTAAAAATGCTTTGAAGTTGATTCTCAATGCTCTTTTTCTTAATGATATTAGAAACAATACAATACAAGATGCAGATGAATATTAAAAGTAATGGGTGCAAAGTAACAAAATTTTCCGAGTAATGTACTTGGTTCTACAGGTACTTGTGTTTGTAACTGGCCTCTGTAATCAGCTCCACTTTGCTAGGATGCCAGGCAAGCATCTGACATGATGTGAATTGTTGAGCATTTCCAAATAATTGATCTAGCTGTGGGTTTGAGATGAGAAGGCTCTGTTAGGGAGTTTGGAGAAGGGAATTTAAAACCTTCTAGAGTACTTCATCTTGTATTTTTTAACATAAGACAAACTGATGGTGAAAAACAGGCTGTAGGGCAGTATAAAATTCTAGTTCAGTCTTTTGGAATCAGTATTTTAGGGCCTCAGGTTAAGAAGTGTGCAGTTTAAGCTATGCATTTTTCTTCCCTTTTTGAAGGGGTTGGGAAAATAAACAAGGTTTTCTGTTGGTGTATTCCCCATAGAAATGAAGAATTCATAGCAAATGCAAAGCTAGAGACTTAGTTAAACTCAATGAGATCTGAACTCAGCTCAATTTGTTTGATTTCAATTTTTTTCAAACTTATTCATGAAGTAATGAGATGGGGTGCATTAGGATTTTATTTCACTGGATTGGTATGTTCATTGCACAGTTATTCAAATGCAAAAGTATCATGCAGAGCCTTCTATTTCCCATTCCATGTTTTAAGCAACACTTGAAATGTAGTAATTCATTCATTGTAAAATGAGAGGGTGTTTTTATGATCCTGAGCAAACATCTAGTATAATAATTCAATTCTACCTTAATGTTTGTATATTTCTAGAAACAAAGCTTTGATGTTTTGGACAACCAGTCCTGCCAGCAGAGTGGTTTGCTGCTCTATTCATGAAAATCGAGTGAAGAGCTGCGAGAAAGTAATAATACCACAGTTGCACAATAATATTCTAGCATAAATGAAGTAGGACTTGCTAGTACTAAGTAGTTCAAATAAACCCAATTATTTACAGTGCATTTGCAAACCTGTTCCACACTATTTACTCTTCCAGGAAACAGAATATTGAGTCATAGCCTCATCAGAAATGGATTAAATCAACTCAAAACAGACAGAACACCACTTACATTTGTTGGTGAAGCTGACTGTGATATCTGAAATTAAGCACTAGAGAACAATTCTCTAGGTGTAAAGAATAAGTTGCTATGCTAGATAGAGCAAAGGACTTCAGATATTACTCATCTCCAAACAAATGCCTGTTGAACTGATACCAGCTTAAAAATGATTGGTATGCAATGCATGGCTTACACTGTTGTCTCGCCAACATGCTAAATGTTGCTGCTTATTGCATACTGCTTAAGCTGAGGAACTGTAATACTGATTCCAAAGGGCTGGACTAGAATTATGCTGACCTACATACTGCTTTTCACCATCAGTGCTTGTTGTGCTGAAGTTCACATAACTGCACTCAGATGGAAGCGTATAGTTCTCTGCCTCTGGACTAGTGATGCCATGTCTGAAACAAGGAAAACAAATGCCTCGCTTTCTCTTGTTGCTGAAGATCTTAAGTGAAATATACTTATGCTATGACTAGTCATGCAGCAAGTAAAATGTATATTCAAAATAAACTTTCTCTAACAGCAAGGTAGGTCAGTGAGCACTTGCCAGTTGCTTCCTGACTGAAAATTTGAAGCAAAAATCTCAAACAGTAGGGAACAATTTTTAAAAAAAACTACTAAATGTTCTAGAATCACTGGGAATAAGCTTTGTAAAAGTAGAAGCAGCAATGGATGAACTCTCAAAGCAAATATAAGCACTAGACCTAGATTATGGGGCTGCTGCTTCAGAGTCCTGAAATTGTTTTGTTCTGTTCTTAATTCTTTAAGTATGTGCATATCCCAACAATAGGTAATTTGTGTGTATGGAGGCACTGATTTGGGGGGGTTGCTTTGTTTTTTAATTCCCTGGTGGTAAGTGGAAGAACAGTGGTGTTTAGTTTTCTGCTGTTTTTTCTGATGGATTGTCTGACCTGGAAAAACATCTGTCTGAACACCCGATGTCACTTGCTCAAACTTCTGTGTTATGAGGTCTTTCCTCTGGACAGCTGTCACTTTTTTCTTTTGGACTGTAGGAATTGCATACCTGTGTATAATGCATATTGAAGAATACTACATTTGCAAGTAGTAATTGTCTTAGCAGTATGAAAGACCACTCTGCTTATGGTGGATTTTGCTACAGAGCTTATCTTCAGAGGTTAGCTACAATACACCTGTGGATTAAAGTTGTCCATATTAACATTTGAAGGGAATTTTACTAATAAATTGCCTCTACTCCAAGTCTTCCCCTCAATTCAGTATGTCCCATTAAGCCTTACAAAGAAATATGACATTTCTCACTTGAGGAATGATTTGATGGACATAAGTAACTCTCTCCTGCTTATGGCAATATTTTGTGACAAGGTAACTCTTCCTCTTTTGTGGAAAATCATCCTGGGATCAGAGAAAAAGGCTAGTAAGTCTAGGTTACTAATTCAGGAAAAACTAATGCATTTGCAGAAATTAATGGCTCATTGAGTAGTGTATATCTATCTCTTCTAGTAGAGGAGGATCACAAAACAGACTTAAGAGAACATCTGTGCAATGTTCACATGACACTAATACTTGCATTACAGCTTCTGCTTTTGCCAGTGAGATGTCTCTTTTGCTGTCAGAACCTTGTCATTCTGTAGTAATAAACGTAAATGCTTTAAGCAATTATCATGAACTGTTAGAGTTTACTAAGTCTTATCAAACAGATCTGGGGAAAAAATGGTGTCTCCTATCCTTTCAACATTGCCCTTTTCAAGGGTTGGTTTGAATAAATTTCTTGCTGTGCTTAGGTCACACAGCTTAAGATCTTTCTTGGACTTATATCTAAACTTGATGTACAGGATTATGAAACTGATAAAATTAGGAAGGAAAAATTCAGTCTGGGGAACTGAGCAACAATAGTCTTACTGTTGAGTGAAATCATATTTAATTGCTTAACCCATGTTTTAGTTCTTTATAATTCAACAAGTGATGGAACATTCTTGTGATATCAATAAAAATGGGAATTCTTCTCTATTGCATTTTCTTGAACTTTGCAAAGGCACTATTTCTATAGACTTCTAATTAATTTGCTTTTGCCAAAATTAAGAGAACAGTTTTTAAACATAAAACTTGAAGCCCTTCAGCAGTAGCATTTTAATCTTATGTATCCATCAATGTTTGTAACGAAGTCTCACTATTGAGTGACTTCCTCACTAAATGAATTTGGGCTTGAATTCAGTCCAGATTTATTAAAATGTTTAGGTACTGCAGAAAGACCCATTACAGTCTGAATCAAGGTTTGGACTGCCTTGTTGCTTCAAGGTATGTTTTAGAAATCTCCTAGACTGCTTTAAAAGGAATAATGATCCTGTGTCAGAGATTTGTTTGGAGAAACACTTAATTCCTGTATTAATCTCAACAAGTAACTAAGTTTCTCTCTTCCTGTTGCCTGCCTCTGCGGAGAGGTTAATGCTTGCTTTCTTCCTTCTTCTCTGGAGTTAGCCATTTGAAATAAGAACAGGAAAGTATTATGTGAAGGGAATAATATGTTAGATTATTTAGGAATTTATAATAAGTAATACACATTATACAAATTTAGCTTATAGTGCACTGTTACATAATAACTTTTATTCACTTAATGTGCAAAAGAGTAAACCTTGCAGGATTAAAGAAAAATAACTGCAGTATTGTGCTCCCTCTCAGTCCAAAACTAATTTTATGACAATGTTCTGGAGGCTTACCTTAAAAAAAAACATTACAACAGATTAGTTATTTAAATACTATGTAGAAAATGATTATTTAGGACTTAGGGCTTTGCAATAAAATATTTTATCTTGCTTATCAATCAGTCAAAACTTCAATTGTGGTTTATAGCTGCTTAAAAAACCTGTTCTCCTCTCATTAAAATGAACATGAAATACAAAAGAAGGGCTCTAGGAAGAAAACACTCATGATTTTAAATGAATAAAGTAGATTAAAATTACCTGCTAGCTTTAATCCTAGAAGCCAGAGTGTCCAAAATGGCTTTCCAGTATACAGATCTCTTGTAAAAATAACTAAAATATTTCTGTTAGGACTGAACATATGGTCATCCTGCTGAAAATATGGTGTCTAGAATTACCGGTAGAAATAGTTTTACAATGTGTACAGAAAAATATATTAACTTTTGGAGAGCTGGCTTTGTGCATCTGTGATGCTGGCCCACATTTATGACATGTAACGTGTGTGCTAGTCATTATCTGTTAGTTGATGAGGATGGAGGGATGCAGTCTGCTGGCTTGAGTCAGGTAAAAAGTACAGGTGAGGTAACAAACCGAACCATTTTTCAAAAGAGAAGTAGAAAGGTTACTCTTCATCTCCTTTTCCTCCAGTTGCATTGTTCAACAGATGGAATAACTCTAAAAAAAAAAAAACCACACCACAACAACCCACCCAAAAAAGAATTCAAGCAAAAATAAAACCCAACCCCAAAACAAAAGCCTTGTCACCAGTGATGACTGATTATTCCTATCTTTAAATACGTCCTATAAAACAAATTTCTGTTTGGACTTCCTAAAAGCTGTAATCTTTTAACAGTAGCTGCATGCATAGTATCTTTACTACTTTAGCAATATGATATAGCATAGAAATAAACCTGCTTGTGCTGCTGGGGTAGAGCAGGAAGCCTGTTTGCTTATTCCTTGAATCCTCTCAATTCTGGAGAGACTTGGACACTGTTTGCTGTTTTTGTTCTAGCCCTGAACTTAATGACTTGATCCACAACAGAGATGTTAGATGCTTAGCAACTTAGAATGTTACATTACATATTCAGTCTTTAGCTTCTGTAGTTGTAACAAAACCTTAGCTTAACTTTTTTTTTGTTAAGAATAGTTAAACGTTGGCAGATTCTGGCAGTTTAACTAGGAAATGCATTGTCCCTTAAACTTGCTGCCTTTCTTCTAAAAAATGAATAAACTATAAAAAAAGCCTTTAACTTTTCTGGATTGTCTCTGTTTATAAGTTATTAAACACTGCTTATTTTGAGCTTCTTACTTCCTAAGTTATCATGACTGACTTTGGATATATTGTGGTGTTTATAGAGCAGTCTCTGCAAAGTAACTTCTATTTAATTGTAGTTTCTTTGCAAACAGGATTGGTTTTGGTTGCTTAAATTTCCTCATGGTATGAGAAAGGCAGAGAACTGGATCCCTCATTTTCCTGTTTTGGTTGTCATCATGCCATTGTCTAAGAAGAATGTGCTTATCACTTAATCATATTTGCTTCATAAACTTGTTGATTTAGTAATAGTGCAAAGAAGTCTTAAATAGTCCATGTAAATGCTCATTAGGGCATGTTCTTTCTATATTTAATAGTTTGAAAATGTTAATTCTTGTACCCGTATTGGACAGAAGCATGCTAGCTTTTCTAGTAACAATTTTTGTGTATTATGAAATCACATTTTTAACAAAAAAACTATATCATCTTAACCTGGCTGGAGATCAGAAGTAACTTTCTAATCAAGAATTCTCGGAAGAGGTAATTCAAACAGCTATTAAACCTGTGTTCTATGGCAGGTCTCCAGACTGGGTAGTTTCACCTAGTTTCATAAAATACTCAATCAGTAGCTCAACTTTTGACCCATCCTTGCAATTCAGTAGACTGAAAACCTCTGACAACTCAGTCTGGCATTCCTACTGAAATCACAACAAGCTTCTGGTGAAATGATGATGGTTGTTTTCTTCATACAACAGAACTTTTTTTTTTCTAGTAGAGAGCCTGTAAGTTCAACTTCTGTTTCTTCAGAAATATTGACTTGTGATACTGGCCAGACATTCTGAATGACAGTAGAGTGACCAGCATTCTAAAGGCCTCTTAATGTTTTATCTGTCAAACTCTGAAAATGCTAGCTGTCCTGACCAACAGCCCACTTCAGAACAACATTGTGTTCTTATTGACAAGTCCAAACTGTGTAAAAGAGCGATTTCCAGGTCTAAGTTTTGCCATAGTTTTATGAAAATCAAGAGTTATAATAGTATTGCTGCACTAGCAAAGATATTGTAGGGCATAGCTTGGTAGACAACCCCATTTATAACCTTAAATATAATCTTTACAGATGACTCATTTTGCTTAAAAATTGTGTTTTTGCCTCAATGTACTTAATTTACAACTGTGTTAAAAAGAAAGCAATTGCTTAGTGGAATGTACCAACTGAAATATTGCCTGGAAACCCACTCTTTTAGTCTATGCGTTTCTTGGGAGAAATTTTTAAAAATATTTCTTTCTTTAAATATTCTTTTAACTTCCTTTAATTTTAGGGTCAGAAATAAAACAAGTATGACAATAATATCATAGCTGTATCATTAACATAATAGTGAACTTAAGCCTTATGAACTGTTGTGCTGTAAATGGTAAGCAGCTGATTAATGACATCTAGGGCTAATCAGCCTGGAGCTAGAGGGCATATTCAGTTTTTCCTAGTATTTGAGGAAATAGTGATGTAACTAATAGCCAATACTTCTGTTGCTTCATGTTGTAAAATAAATGAATATGAAGTAAAACACTCTTCCAGAATAATAAGACTTGAAATTATACTCTGCACACACCCAGTGTGTACTCAAAATGCTGTTACAGGAGTCTGTCAATGACTTTTTGAAGTGTCTGAACAGGAAAAATTGGTTTAAGGCAAGCTCTTTGGAAATGACATTACTCTTACTTTCTTCCCTCTATATTTACATACATATTTATTATGCTGTGGCGCTGATGGTTATATCGAGCACCATGATTTTAAATATCATGGATCATCAAAATGTAACTTCTAATTTGAATTATAATTGCAATTGTGATTTCTTATGATGGAAGCCCTCTTCAGGCAAGCATTGGTTGGTTATGATATTTATTCATAAGAAGAGATTATACACAGCGTAGTAAAGGCTGCCTTGTTTGTAGCAAATAATGCACTATTTGTCATGTAGCAGCTCAGCTTTAAACAACACAACACCCATCTTCCTAGAGTACTTGTTAGAGTAATTATAAATTGAGGATAAAAATTTCAAAACCAGTTCTTGACTGGTTGGGTTTACTGTTTATTTAGTGTTAATGTGATATTTCTGCATTTTAGTTGATCTTTGTGTGTATAGACATTTGCTACTAGAAGCAAATGGGAAAAGCACCCTTATTAAACCCTTTTTGATATATGATTTTCAATATTTATGAGAAAGAACAAGAAATCTAGGCTTTTATCACTTGTTTTCAGTTGAGGCATGCTTTGAGGACACTAGTTTGTATTCATAAAGGAAGCTTTTTATTGTATGTATCAAAGAGCTAGTTTATTTTTATCTGCCCTTGACAAGTTAATGTTTGTTTTAAAGGAAAGATTCTTGCAGGAAGTTAGTGGCTCTACAAATAATGATTCTGGAAACAAATGAAACCTCTCTAGATTTGAGGCATTATTAGATTTTTACAGACTAAAAGAGGGGAAAAGAGGTCTAGTAAACATAACCTTTCCTTGGCTTTGAACGAGGCTAAATAATCATCTATGTAACTCAAAGAAATGCAAGAAATATTATTGATCTTTCTAAATCTGTTTTTCTTTACTAGCATCATTTTTGGACAGCAGTGAGTTCTTCAAGTTGTATGTTCAAATTCTTGTATGCAAGTCTATGCCTTTGGGGTAATGAGCACAGCATGACTAATTCATAGCATTTTGGTCTCTGGACCATGTCCTGAAGGGCTGAAATACTCAGATGAAAATGCTGATTTTAATCAGCCTGTCCACTGCCTGATGTTGCAATTACAGCAAAAGTCTTGTGCTTAGCACTCTTACTCCTGTCAGACTTCATCTGTATTATTTTGGTAAGCTAGCCAATCATTTCCAGTTCTGCTTGCTCCTAAAAAAAACCCCAAACAAATGAAAAAAAACCACCACAAACCAACCCCAAACAAACTTATGCAAGTCTTGCTACAAAGACTGAAGAAACAATTATAGCTAACCCTTTTCTCATTGTTGTTAAGTCTGGTTAGGGCAGAATAAATAGCCTCTGTGTGCATCACTGAAGCCTGCACATGTGGACATGCTGAAACTGGGTGACTTCTGTCACTGCTGCATGTGTCGCATATTGTATCACTTCCTCAAATTAACTGTACAAATGCCTGTGGAGTAGAAGTATAGACTAGCTTGATTTTTTTATCTTTTAGTATTAATAAGTATATAAACTGTGTTAAATTAAGTTTTAAATTACATTTAGCTATAAAGAATTAGTAACTCCATTGCTGACAATTTCCTTGAATTTACTGGATTGAAAGCCCTTGAGCATTGTCAGACTTCTCCTGAAATACATTGTGTCAAGGGCAAGGATTACCCCGTGGTTCTAACTGGGAAGTGATTTCCAGATCAATTCTTCAGAAGCTCTGGGCTATTGTTTGACCTTCATGTAGGAGGTCAGAGAGCAAGTGAAAGGAAAAGATGGTCATTTCTAACAGGGTTTGGCAACATTGCTCTGAAGCATAGTTCAGAACTTGATGTCAAATACATCCATATCTATCCACCAGTGCATCTTCCAAAATTGCAACAGCTTGATGAATAGGTTTGTCAAACATCAAGCTTTGAAGAAACCCCCTTTTTAAAGTGCCATACTGGCATCGATGTATGAAAGCTGTAGCATGTATGTGAGAAAACAAGGTAAAACAGCATCATAGAAATAACAATAGTATGTCAAACAGATTGTGCCTTTTAAATGACTGGGTGACCTCTGTCAGATATTGTTCACTGTTTACTGGTAATACCAGTAACTATTATGTCTGAAGGAACAGTTTTGGAAAGTACATCTCTTGGATGGCAAGTGTGGCAGATTAATTTGACTTTTTTTTTCATTATTTCTAGAAGAGATGGAAAAAACATCTTAAACTAATTGAGTTGCTCAATCTATTTCATAACTGATATGTGATAGTAAGCTACAGCCCATTTCCTGGCACTTTTTTGCTCTAGCTTAGTGTTTTGAATCATTCTACATTCTTCATTCCCCATAACCCTGGTGTAGCTATCCTTAATTTTCTTAAACCTTTTTTGTATTTTATGTATATTTATATATAACAAACACAGATAACTTATATTCTGTTATTGTTTTATGTTGGTATCTTGTCTACATATGGACAAGATAATCTTCAGTTGTCCTCGTATTAATCACCTAGTCTCATTCATTTTGTTCAGCTCCATTTCCTTCTCTGCTGAAGCCAATAAGTGACAGGTATTAAGGTCTTTCATGGTTCATGTCCGAGTGTACTTCAGAAATATATTGTGAGATGTTGCATTCAAATATGTTGGTTTTTAATGGGGGATTTCAATGATAGGTAGCTTGTATGTCATGGTCAGCATTATCTTGGTTAGTATACACAGTTCTGGGAAGTCAGTATCAAGGATGCTTATAATGAAGTGGAAAGTATCAGAGTAATGTGGCAATAGTGATTCCATATTGTGATATCTCTTGGTACTGATAGCTGAAAGAAAACATTGTAATTGTTTCCCATATCTGCAGATAGGCTATCTTGTTACGTGATTCCTGTAGTGACTGTTTTAATTCCTATAACTTTATTAGAGTTCTTCCTGTCCTGAACTTTATCTGCTTAAACTAATTTTCCAGCTATGTTGGCTTGTACTTATGCAAGCTGGATTTCAGTTGTTAGTCGATGTTTTGAGTTTCTGCAGCCCCTTGATTTCAGATGTCAGGCATGTAAATAGCTTATATGACTGCGTTATTGATAATTATTCCTTAGGTCCCAAACATATAAACTTAGACTTCAAAGTACACTGACACTTTTATATCTCTGCATTTAATCTAAATGGACCTTTTCCTTTTCAGAACCCTAGACTGAACTAAAAACAAAGCTCACACATGGGAGCAGCGGGTATTCTTTTGCACTGTTGGAGTCTGCCTGCAAACCTAGAGGTGGTACATGGACCAGCCTGCAGAGACTTACTAAACTGGTTCTGAAATTTCTCTTTGGCTAAAGATTACTGAAGAATTTCCACGCACCTTTCATGATACTTAACATCTCCAGATGAATCTTTCATCACTGTTGTGATGGAGGGAACAGGCTTTCAGAAGGAAATAAAAATGAAAATCAAGGGGTGGGAGAATGTGGTGCACTCCCTCTCCAAACCAGGTTTTTTTTCATGATGTTTGCTATTCCCTTGGTTTTTGCCATTTTTTTCTCTCACTTTCTGTTAATGCTTTAATCCCCTCTTTGAAGACAGGAATGGAAGCTTTATTATTGTCAGAGGAGAAGGTGAGCTAATGAGTCATTAAAAGAAAATAACTTTTTGCCAGATTTCAGGTGCAGTTATCTCCCACAGATGGCTCTTAAAGTAAATTGTTCTTAATGCTGGCAGACAGATGGTTTTCTGAATCATCCAAAAGAAATCTGATATCTGAAATTATTTTCTGTTCTTCCTAGGTCTTTAGTCTCTCTCATTCTTTGCCAGTGAAAACATTTGTGATAATGAACATTGTGATATTTTCATGCAGACCCAAGTAGGCCTATTCTCATTTCAGCTTTCAGGATGCAGAAGGAAGAGTCAAAGAAATGAGCTTTCCCCTTGATGAGCTTACCTTTGCGTTACTGTTTTGTATATTGGTTATACTTGATACTTTGTTCTGGAATAAAATTGTATCTTGTGTCAATGCATTGTTTTACAATCAGACAGTTTGGATAATTGATCCATTTCTGTCAAGGAGCATCTGCTTAAAATACAGTGTCTAAATGCTATATTGACTCCAGAAGAAATTTCTGTTGGCTTTGTACAATATAGTAAACTTAAACAGTCTTAAAATTTGAAGTCACTATATAAATTGGTATTTTTATGGAGCAGACTATTTGGAAAATCAGACTTCTACTTTAAACTCTGTTGCTGTACTTATTGTGTACATGTCTTTTTGGTAATGGGAGGATTTTCTTTTTAGTCTTTTTTCCCTCAAAAACTTACAGAAGATTGCATAAAGGGGTCTTGAAGACATTCATCCCTTCATAGATATTGAGTTTGACTTGGCCAAAGTTTTACCAGAAGTTGAAATCTCTCAAAAAATGAGTGAGGGGAAAATGGGGTTGGAATATAAATGTTCCTGCAAAGGAGCTGTTGGAGGTGGTAGGATGCTAGTAACAGATTATTTCTTGAGTTCTATTTTGATGTTCTCATTACTATAGTAGACGTACTTAATTAACATTTCCCTACGCAGTATTCAATTTTGCACAGAATCAGTGGATGCAGTGTTAAGTTTTTATTGTTAATCAAATCTAGTATTGCAAATGTCAAAATAAATGTGATAATGTGGGCTAAGTTTTTATCATGACAGTTAAGCCAATGTTAAGTCTAAATTAAGAAAAAAAAAAAAAAACCAAACCCTGGTTTAGCCTTTTTGTCTCTACTTGTCTTGCCTGCAACAGATTGGAGACAATCTTGCTTCAAGCAGTTTGAAGTTGCTTTATTTGTTAAAAACTGGCAATACGCTAAAGCAATTTTGTGTGTAAAGTGAGCCATTAATTACTAGCTTACATTAATTAAAGTAAATGCAATCATGGGGGCATTCTGGAAGTGTTAAAGTTAATGACCCAAGACATTATTGCTTAGTATAACTTTGAAGTTCATTCAAGATATTTCAAACTGTAGGAATTAGATTGAGGTATGTGGTCATAAAATTCTAGAAGCCATGATTTTGGCCACTGTGGGATGGTCCTGATGGATTTCATGTCAGCTTGAATAAATTAACTGTATAGGTAATTGCCCAATAGTGATGTTTTTGCAAAAAACTTGAATTTGCAAAAATGCGCATACTCAGATTTTACAGATGCAGTTTTACACATGCAATGTTTATATATGTTGATGAAGTCAAAATCCCAAATTGCATTGAAGTGCCCACTGTGTTAAGTGCTACATCAACTTTAGGAAGACAGTATCCTTACCTAAAATGTCACTGGCAAATTTAAGATGAGATAAAGGATGTAAGCTAACAAAGGAGGAGAAAGGTAATACAATTGCAGTCGTAGGTCATGATAGGCCTGATTTGAAACTTATTACATGTTCTAAACCTTCATTGACTTAAGGCTTTGGAGCTACATTTTACCATTGGAACAACTTTTACCATTCTGAGTTGCACTTTTACGTCTGAATTAATAGTTACTAGGTTGTTGGACTATTTCTTGCAGGTGTCTTTAGATTACAGAACACAGTTGATTTGGAAGGGTAGGTTTGTGTGACGGAAACTGGGGAGTCTTCATCTAGTTCATTTCTGATAATGTTTTGTAATTCACATTCATGGCTATTAGTGATATTCTGCCCAGGTGGATTTTTGGGCTTGTTCTAAGGACCAAAGTCTTAAACATTTTTTTTTGACGCATGGCATGGATGATAAAGCTGAAATTATAGGATGAACTGTATTGTCATTGTCTGTCATATTCTTAATACCTTTCTTCTGTGTTTTTCAGTTCTGTCTGACTCTAAGTAGTTATGCAACTTAAAAAAAAAAACCAAACCCTATCTAACTGTAACTTGTGCTCTGTGCCATCAATTGATAAAAAATGAAATCAATGCTATTTTCACAAGCATCTTTTTGAGTGCAGTAGTGTGTCAGTCCTGAAATACTGAGTTATCACAGATTGGTTCCAAAGCAAATTGCAAGTTTTGTTTTATTGAATGAGCACTCAAAAGGTAAAGTGAGTATGAACCACTGTCAAAGACCAAACAAGTTTTGCCAACAGCAGGATCTTTTTATCTCATGTTAGTGTTTATCCTGCAAAATCAGCCTTGTCCCATAAACTTAGGTCTGCAAGAGGTAGGATTAAACATGTTGCCAGAGAGGCAAAAAATAATTCAAGGGATGATTTTAGTTCCATACCTCCATTTTTATCAATAGATATGATATGACGAACCATTTGCAAGGGTAAGGTACACTAGTGCTTAGTCAGAATATGTGGATTAAGCTAAAATGTAACTCTGATTTCCTTAAATACCCCACATAAACTTCCTGCTAAAAGTAGAGGTGCAAAAATACAGATCAGTTTAACATCCTCTTCTGAAACTTTCTGTTTGTTTTGGTCACTATGGTTCTTAAATTTGAGGTTAATACACATAAACAAGACAATACTAACTTAAGTCCTAACAAGAAATTCTGCCTGTAATGAAGTAAATTAGTTATAAAGTAGATATGCATGTTATAAAAACAAAATAAGTATATGTGAATAGAACTGACTGGTTAAATGAAGATGTGATGGTTTTTAGCTGTGTGTTGAATACAGTCAGTCTTCTGAACTGGTGAATGTGAGGTATGGCTCACCTCAGTGTTTCAGCTCATTTCCTTTCTTCAGTGAATAGCACTGAAACTGATCTTTATTAGTAAAAGAATATTGAAAAAAAAATCTATGCTATCTCCTTTTCTACTTCATGTTTAAATGATGACATTGAGGGAGATGAAAAGGCTATGCTGATAAAGGTGTGTAAGGAATTATTTTCATTACTCTAATGTTCTACAAATTCTCCTTTTACCAAAGAGAGAAAGTCTTTGTAAGCACTTCTGTGTAAGACTGGAGAAATGGGGAATCAAGCTAACAGATTGTAACTGTCCCAATGCTTAGGCTAACCTGCAATATTGCAGTACTTTCTGTAGACTGAATCTTGGTTCAAAACTCATAGTAGTGTCTGATTTCCTTTCTCCTTAATGAATTATCAAGGATGAAAGGTAGACCCTACAACATGAGTGTCAGATAGAAGGGAAGTGATCAGAACCCTAAATTTGCTGCTTCTGTGAAATCCCATTGTGGTACTGACACTGTGCCCATCCCTTTTGGAGCAGCACACCTAAAATCATAACCTCCCCCATGTTGTAGGAACAGGACAGCACCTGCAGTGAGAATGCTGAAGAGTTGTAATGGAGTCTCCTGTGTTAGCTTGTAGTGGAAAGCAGCTTTTGAGGCTGATAAAATTGCCCTTTTCTCCAAAATTACTGCTAGACATCTCTTTCACAACTGTGCTGGATATGCTTACAATGTTTGCCACAAGATTTGCCTGGACTTTTAATGTGCCTACCCTAGGCTGTAATTTTTTTTTTCAAGGCTGCTATTCTCCTACATTCCTCCAAGGATCTATTACTTTCAAACTGTCTATCTTGGCTTTAACATTTTTCTTCAGGTTCAAATATTTATCAGAGAGCAGAATAACTCAATGTGACACATTTGCCCAAAGCACTCTGCAAAAAATATGTGAATGATTATACATGTCATGTAACTTCAGGAAGCAATGAGGGAAATAAGTGGATCCTCACTGAGGACACATTTCTCAGAATTCCTGCCAGCAAATGAAAAATCTCAGACTTGTATACCATATAAAACAGTAATGAAATGACAGCAACCTTATTAGCTGCACTGTGGTAAATAGCTGCCCCATTAGAGATGCTGGAGAGAGAGGGCAAGAGGAATGCCAAAAGACACTTATTTACAACAGGAGTGGGGAAGGGAGGGAGAGAAGTGGTGAAAATAAATGAGTGAGTATTGTTGTAGCACAAAGGAACAAGATGAAGCTTTGGTCCTCGGGCTCCTGTATTTCTATGCAACAGCAACTCTACAGTAAAACGCTTGTGTGTGTCTAGACCCCTGAACTGCATCATGTTAATGGTGAGATTGATTTAATCTGACTGTGCAGATAACTGAACAAAGCAGCTGTGAGGCTGAAGCCATTCTAAAGGATTTTGTTCTTTCTGCTGGTAACTACACAAAGCAAGGGATGATTACCAGTGAAGAACTTTGTACTGATAAATGTACTGATAAAGAAAGGCTTTTCACTGCTGGTACGTAGGATCAAAAGATGTTTCCTTCAAGTTCAGAAGTTTCCTTCATGCTCCTGGAAGGGGTGAATGTCACAGAGCTTTCTTACGTTTCTAGGTCCCCCTGCTGTTTTTACCACAAAATAGAGCAATGTGACCAGTCTAGTCTTAATGTGTGAGTTTAAAAAATAAAATCAAAACAAATATTAAGAAATATAAGAATAAATTCATCCAAAAGCCTTAGTTGTTTGTGGGATAGTTGGTACGCTTACAGACACAAGATGTATTTCTTTCAGCATATATAATAATGGGCCGCTGATTTCTGAGTGGACATAAGTGTCTCCTCAGAATAAGTACTGACAATCTAGTACAAACGGTATTGAAATCTTTGTGCCTGTAGCATGTAGTTCTGTGCTGAAGCCTCACTGATTGATACTAAACAGTTCACCAGGAAATAAATTGATCTTTGGAAATACTGCATCTCTTCACTGCAGATGTGTGGTTATTTCAAAGTGCAGTGGTAACTGCAGTGCAGCTGTATTTCTAATGTTGGTGAAAACCACTTCAATGAGAAACAGAAGTCTGCTGAATCTATTTGTTTCCTATGTTCTAGCCATCTCTTTCTTAGCTACCGGCTCTGTATGGCTGAAGGACTAGCTGTGAATACAGCTAGAACTATGGAGTTCTGTTTTTTTCTTGTCAGTTGTTTTTTACTTTCGTGTGTGTATAATATAGAAAGAAGTGTCCGTTACCTAAAAAGGAAGGTAACAAAAAGCTCGCTTCATACTTAAGCTATTCAAGGTATGGCTCCTTTTATTTCTGTTTACAGCTTTCTACTCAGATTCCAGAGTTATTGGTTATTATGAAAGCTGTGTGTAGTTTGTTTCAAGCAATGTGATTGATGAAACTCTTCAGAGGCATTAAACCATTATGTTGAAGAACTGGCATAGACTCTTAGCAATGCATTTAAGTGTAGAAATTTAGTTCCACCTTCTCTATAACTTTCTCATTCTCTCCTTTCTACATTGAGCATCTTGTCTGTCTCTTATTCCTACTCTGCATATAGAATTCTTAATTTAAGAAATTGGCCTTTAACATTTTCCCTAGATAATAGTGTTGATATACCAGTTAAAAAAAAAAAAAATCCCAACAAAAAACCCTAAACAACTTACCTATGCCAAGAAATCTTAAAGCAAAGAGTATACAATATTATGGTGGTACTTTAAAAGCAAAAAAGCCTGTCAGTATCTTGGAACACTTAATTTACATTAAGCATTACACTGTTATTTTGCAGCATGTAACTAACTTAAATTTGAATTACACTGTCTTATTTACAAACTTTGAAATGAAGGTGAATTCTGAATCTTTTTTCTTCTTTGAGGAATAATGGTGAATTCAATTGATGAATTGCCAGTTCAGGAAAATAACCTTCCTGGCCTCTGGAATTTAACCAGATGTTTTAGAGATACTGTCAGGGGTTAGAATTTAATGGGAATCTGCACTTGAGACTTAAAAGCCAATGTTGCTGGCTCAAGGTATTCAGCTAATTTGCATTAACATTCAGGACCATCTTCTTGGCCCAAATCTGCATGTGTTCAGATGAATTCCCTACCAACTGAAATAATAGGGCAGCATGGCAGGAAATTACTTTCTGCATGAATATTTTATCTTTGACACTGGTGTCTGTTTAATCTTTATTTCTGTCATGACTGTATTACTCAATACTTCTGAATTACATTAACAGAACATTTGGAAGACTTATACTGCAAGTTAGGATTGTATATGTAATGTGGAATCATGGTGTATTTGATTCTTTGGTAATAAAGAAAACATTCTGCTGCACTTCTCTTCCTTCCCTGTATGAATTAAAATGTACTTGAATACAGGATTCTACTGAGGTCTTCTGTTTGCCAAGAGAACACCATAACCACTAAGCAAAAAGTAATTTTCATGTAGACTAAGTTTTAATAGTAGTGCCAAAACCCTAAAGATTATGAACCACAGATTTGGGAGTTAAAGACGTTTTAGGTCTTTTATATAGGAAGGCATATATAATCAAATAATTCATTATTCAATTATTAAAGTAGGCAAACACTATTGACTAGAGTTTGGAACGGATCTCTCTTCTAAATTGCTGTCTAAGGTATTCCTTAGCCAAGGAAAAGAATAAATTATGCTAACTGTTCATCTGCCGATTTACTGAGTTGAGCAATAGGGAGATTCATTATTGTTCTAATTAATGCAAGCCTTTTTTTAACATGCTGTTGTGGTTTAACCCAGCAGACAGCTAAACACCATCCAGCCATTAACTCACATGCCCATCCCACTGGGGGCAGGGGAGAGAATTGGAGAGGAAAAAAAAAAAGGAGAAAGGGGAAAAAAAAGTAAAATTTGCGGGTTGAGTTAGAAAAGAAAGGGAAATAATAATGGTGATGATAAAAGAATATGCAAAACAACTGATGCACGATGCAGTTGCTCACCATCCAATGACCAATGCCCAGCGGTCACTCTGCCCAGCTTATATACCGAGTATGATGTCATATGGTGTGGAATAGCCCTTTGGCCAGTTGGGGTCAGCTGTCCTGGCTGTGCCCTCTCCCAGCCTCCTGTGCACCTGGCAGAGCAGGGGAAGCTGAAAAAATCCTTGACTGTGTGTAAGCACTGCTTAGCAACAACTAAACCATTAGCGTGTTATCAAAATTTTTATGCTAAATCCAAAACCCAGTGCTATGCCAGCTACTAGGAAGAAAATTAACTTTCTCCCAGATGAAACCAGGATACATGCCAACTAGAATGTCATAGACCACCACATAGCAGACCAAGATCCAATTGATAATAGCACCAAGTCCTTGTTCCTAGTTTTCAATTGCTTTGCTAAACTTCTAAGCACTTGCTATGTTTCCTGATCATTCTAACTGCTGAGTTTCAGGCTGGCTGTATAGGTGTGATTCAGCTGTGTTTAAATTAACACTAAGAAAAACATACAAAGTGTTGAGCTTCTGCAAGAAAAGGTGCAGACTGGGCCACTTGAGCTTCTTTCCTAGTGATTAGATGAAGAGACTAGGACTGGGATTATAATTGATAAATTTGGAAATAGAGGTCAGCATTTATACGAGCACTTTCCTGAGGCCTTGAGTGGAATCCTGAGACACATCCATTCTGCAGCTTAAAAAAAAAATCCAAACCAACATAAACTGAAGTGTAAGGCTGTTTTAAGTGCTTGACATACAGGTTTTATATATATGACTTTATGCATGCACTCATTCTTTAGGAGGTGGTATCATGGGTAACATAAATCAAAAGTGCTTTGGCTTTTACAAAAGACTGCATTGTGACATGGATGATGGTGGGGAACACAAAGATGGAACCCTGGGGCTTTTGAATTGGGATGTAAAAGAGGAATCTGCATTTGGAAATGAAGATGAGAAAGCAGAGGGGAGTACTTTCAAAGCAACTAAACAAGTTACTCCTCTGAAACAAAGATTCTGACAGTGACTTATGAAACAATCCTTGTTATTGGGAAATGTAGTTTTGAAGCAGCATTTAAACTAATAATTCATAAGCTATTTTTCTTAAGATTTGTTTACACAGCTTTGTAATTGAAGATTTCCAAGTTTCTTATGCATTGTGTTTTCTGTTCATGGAAGGAAAGATATCCAAGACTAGAGCCTCAATTAATGTAAACCAGAATAGCCCTATGTATTCAGTGTTTTCAAGACTATTTATGAGTAAACCTGATTCTTGTCCTCCAGCGTTTGTCAAGAATCCTTCTGGGGAATTAATTGTAAATATAGCAGTAGGTTACACCTTTTTTTTTTTTTTTTTTAAAAGACTGTAGTTGGTTTTAAAGCAACAGTTCTTGCTTTCACATTTTAGAATATATTTGAATATGAAAGAGTTTTGTGAAATCCTTGTTACATATTTAGGAAGATATTTATAATTAAATGGAGTATGATGTTGTATTAATATTTATAACCAGTTTTAGAAGTTAAAAATGTCAATAGTGTCAGAGGGTCTTCTACAACATGGTATGTCATGTTTAAATATACAGGCTTTTTTTATGAAGGAACCTGATTTTTGGTTTAGATCCTTGCTGTGGTTTGAGCTTCTGCATCTGATTAACAGATCAGAATAGGAGTAGTAGCTTCATGGGCTTAGATACTGAGTTAATTACCAGCTCTTAACATGCAATCTGGTACTTTTATTAGCTTGGCTAATAGAAAAGTCTAATGAGCTCTGTTTTGCATTATGCTGTTCCAGAAAATAGGCGGTAGTGTTTAGGGTGGGTGATGTAGGTTTTCTGTTCCTTTTCAAAAATGTTGCCTGAAGAAGCGAAGTTGGCTCTTTGAGAAAAATATTTAAATTATCTTATTGTTGTAAGGCATGCCATATTTTTCAGTTCTAGGATATGTGGATATGCTTGTTGAAGTATGCTGTCCTTGCTCTGTGTAGCCCTATATTATGATTTCTAAGATACTGTTAAGGCAATTATGAAGAACTTACGAACTGAGCTGAATTATTCCCTGTGTGGTTTTATCGAATACCCTATTTTATTGTATAGCCTATTGCATTCTTTTTGCTGCAGCTCTACAGAATAATTCCCAGTTCTTTTTAAGGTTTTCAGATTTACCTATTTCCTGTTCCTTGGACACTTAATGTCATCTAATTGATTCTCAAAAAATCACAACCCTCTTTTTCCTATTTTGAAACACTTTTACCTGTAACTGGCTTGCTTATCTAAGTGTTCATGATTTTTAGGGGAAAGAGTTGCTAAATTGCTGTTCATGGAACAACTTAACCCAAATTTGTAATTAAACTTTTAATTCACCTGAGAAAAACATCATGAAAAGACTAGTTGCTGTGTCTTCAGGTCCAGTATGTAGTCCAGCCATATGTAACTTATGTAACTTCATTTTGTTTCATTACCACAGCCATACATTATAGATGTCCCTACAGTAGCAGAAAACCCTCTTTGGAAAAAGTCTGCGTAGATTTAGTCTGAGCCATACTGTCTTATTTTCTTTCTGAATTACTGCTCATTGGTCATTGCGAAGTAGTCAATAATTAATAATGTAGCTGTCTGCCAGCGCACTAGACCTGATTACCCTTGATCTGCCTTCTAGATCAATGTTCCTAATTCCCAAGATGTGCCTCCCATGTGGAACACAGGGAAGGAGCTGCTCTCTGACTGTATCTTTTTACTTATTTTTGAGAGAGAATTTCCAGAATCTGAACTTTACTAGCAGCCCTGCATTTAAATGATGCTGCTTGAGAAACCAGAGAGGAAGAGATCAAAGCTTCTAGCTCAGTTTCTAAAGTGCTTCTTTCTCTCAGTCTCTCTCCAAAAATTCTCATAAATTCTATACAGCATTCTTCAGATAAACTTGAATGCAGCTACAAGTGAAACTATTAGTCCCCAGATTTTCTGTGTTGTTAGGTATGTCTACACAGAACAGAAACAAAGATTCATTAAGTAGCTTAGGGAAAAATATTTGGGGAGACTACAAAGTACTTTGAAACTGGTTTAGCACTGCTTGTATGTCTAATTATATGCTGTTTCATTAAAAAAAATACAAATGGTGGGAGAATTGGATACTATAGACAGACTACAAATAGTTAACTACTTAAATTCTAAAACATTTCCAATAATTTATGCTACTTCACAACTACATTTTCATTTTATTTCACAACCCTGGTCCTGAATTCCTGTCTTATTTGGAAATTATAAAAAAACCACAACTGTCCTTCTCAGGGTATTTGAAAGGAAACAATTGCCTTTCTTGTGCATTTGAAGACTTTATCAATATTCCTGCTGCTTTCACTTGAGAATTGTCAAATTAACTTGTAGAACGTGGTAATAGAGACAGACTAGCAGGGAGTTCACAAACATACTGTTTCCTAAACTTTTCCTACTTATATCTGCATGGTTTTGTACAGTGTACTCATCAAAAATGTGAATTTAAAAAGTTAATATTTAGGAAGACCTTGAAAAAGATCATATAAGTTCTGTAAATTATGTTGGGCCTTAGTATTTTTTCTCTGTGCAGATGAATGATGAAGAGTTGTTCTATTAAAGTATTGATTTGATCTGAAAACTTACTGTGTATTAAAGGCTAACCAGTCTTATAAATTTGGATTATAAATGGGTCTGAACATTCTGTACTTTAATTCCTGGGAAATTAGCATTAATTTCCTTTTGATACAGAATAATTTGCTGTCCTCAATTTTTCCCCACACCCACAAACATACTGTTGTTCTCTGCAGTTGACAAGAATTTGAATTACTACACAAAAAAATATATATTTTTTTTAAATGTTTTTCTGTATGCCTGTGCTTCTAATTACTTTAATTCAGCTGGGGGGAGGGTGTTTTAAAGTGTCTTTCTTCAAGCCATCTCTAGTTTTCAGGTTTTTTGTGTGACTGTTGGAGCCTGAACTAAGAATTTTCAGTTACAATATGGTAACAGAGAAATTCTGAGCCAAATACTTATAAATCTATTGCACAATACTCCAGTTTGGAGCCTAGATCTGAATACAATACCACATCAAATTCAGAGTCCTGGCCTGGGTGCTTGAAAGATTCAAAAATATTAGGTATTTTCTTAATTGTGGACTGCTCTTGTAACAGTTTATCATTAACATGTTTTTTTCTTCATGTTTAGAATTTGAGAGAATTTTAGCTTAAACTGTTCACAGCTGATAAATATCCAAAGCAGGCAAAACAAAATTCCCCAAAGCTTCCAAGTTATAGCCAATAAGATGTAAGAGGGTTGCAGGAGAGAAGACCGCCAACAAATACTGACTTTGAGAATATAAAATACTAATCTTGCACTGCAGACCATCACAAATGTATAGTTGTCTTTCAATACATGGTGTATTGACTGAGTTTTCTTCCTTTCCCATTTTGAAAGGAGAGATGAAATAAAACATCCTAGCAGGTCTCGTTATCAAATATGTTCACTTCTTTGTAATCTCTTAGCATAGATGAAGACATTTTTCTTTCCTTTAAGGAAGTAGATGTTTAATTTTTTCTCTGTTTTTTTCATACCATAAGGGACATTCACCACTTTTTCCAAAATGCTGAATAGCTGTTCAGAGACCAAAAAACAGTCATTAGAATGTGTGTGCGCTGTGTGGTTTTGTCAGATGCCTACAGATTTGTAGGTAAATGATTGTGAATGATTGTGATATTAGATTAGTATGGTATCTTGAAACCCTAGTGCGCCCTCAGAGACTTGAACGAACTATCCTTACCTGACTTGCATGCAACCCTATGCATTTTTGTTACTAATGAACAAAGCTTAAAAGTGCTTCAGCCCATGGAGAGTGAAAAGTTTTTCACTCTTATGTCTTCAAAATCCCTACAGAATTCTGGTGTTTCAGTGAAGGACCTTGAATGCTAATGACATCTCTGGGGATCTACAGCTGTGTACGTATTGAGAGCACACAATACTAGTGCTTCCTTGTGTCAAACCAGCTTCAAAGGCTCTGTCATTGGCTCACTCAGGTGATCATGTATGACCAGGTCATGAAGTTGAAGGTGCTGAATGCTGCTATTTATTATCTTCACTGTTATGGTAGCTAAAGGAGAAGACGATCATGAGTGCTCATGTAGAAATTATGGTGATATAAAGGATACTTGGAACATGTTGTTGGCTGCCAAATAGTAGTTATGTTTTATTCACCATCCACTTTTTTGAGTACATACAGGAATGGAGAGCAGTGCAAGCTCCATTCTCTAGCATCAGTTTCTGTTGCTAGACGTCGTCTTTTTGCATTCCAAGGTGTCCTAGACTGATCATTGTGGAGTCTACAGCATCTCAGAACACCTCAACACTGCTAACTAGGGGCTGAAAACTGCTTAAGTGAACACCTAACTCTGGTAACAGGGGAGAGCTCTGCAGGAGTGATTCTGGAATGATTCTGTTCTTCACATAAGCAGTGGAAGCATAGATGTTTGAACTCTGGTTATAATGGAATTGAACAGGTAGGGGTTATATAGAGTGATTATCTATAATAGATAACAAGATCCAGGGACAGAGATAAAAATGCACTGTCAGAAAAATTCCGACCAGCTCTAAATATAAGTAAGGCTACAAGAATGGCACTTTTCAGATCTAGCTGTAGCTATCTCTCTGAGCTTAGCTTTTCCTTAATCCCTTGAGATTTGCTATAAAACCAATGAAATACTGAAGATTTTCTCAGTTTCTGGACTATGTACAATGATCACATATTAAAGAAAAGCACAATAAGTTTCTATTGAGATATTTCTGGTGTGATAGACTTATTAGTCTGAATGTTGCTTGTCCTCTTCATGCTTGTACTGCCTTGAAAGTGGCTGCAGGAACTAATAGAGAGAGCTGACTGATTATTTTCATCCCTGAAGTGTCACATTTTGAGTTACTGTGCAGTAGCATGCTTTACCTTACTGCTGGTTTATACATTAAAAGAGAAACTTGTCAATATGATCTATGTCCCATTAGTATCTAGTCATCTTAGCAAGCAGAGATGGCTGGCATATGAGAAGCCTTATACCCTATAATTCAGCAAGACAAGAACAGCCAAAACATCTCCTGGATTAAATTCTTATTCTGTAATTTATGATTTTTTTTTTAGCTCTTTAGTGCCTGAAGTTGAAAAACAGTAGCAAGTTCTATTTATTGACTAATACATTTATGCAAAATATACTTCAAGAAACTGTTTTCCTGAAGTTAGAATAAAAAGGAACTGATTTCCTTGAGGCAAAAACTTGTTTTCAGACAAAAACAATTTTCTTCCTTTGATTTCCTACAGTTACTTACTATCTGGTTTTGGAACATGAGTCTTTTAGAAATGTGAATCATGGTAACTTCCCTGACATGGGACCCTGTTTCTTCCCTCCTCCCTCCCATACTACAATGGGTTATTAATTCTGACAGCTGACCAAGAATAACTCTTTCCTGAGCAGAGATTAAAAATCAGGAACAAAACTTCTTTCCAGAAAAGAAAATACTATGCCTGTCCTTCTATTCTATATAGTTCTGATCCATAATTCATATGTGCTTACAACACTATAACACATCATACTAGTCTGTCATCTACTCCTTACATTTTTAAATAAGTTCTCACTCCATCCTGAAAAAATTAACCACAACCCTGAAAAAATATTTACAGGAGAGGATAGTTAAGGGTGTAAAGAAAAAGGTGGTACTTGGTTCATATTCAGTATTGTAAATGATGGTATTTTTTCACTGTTTTCTACCATGTTATTTTGTATTTTTTCCTGGCCATTTTATTTTATAAACACCGTCTGTAGGACATTCACAACAAGGACTGCCAGCTGGGATTCTTCCTCTTATCCCTCTGTGTCACACTTTGGTCAATATATTACAGTATTTCTACAGAATTGCTGAATACACTCTTGGGTCCGAAATACTTATCTGAAGAATTTAACATAAATGTTTTCTGAAAGCTTCTAAAGTAGTACTTCAGTGAGAATCAATGTGATACAGGGATATAAGTGTCTTATGTTAAAGAACATGGAAGTATTATTTCCAAATCCACAGTTTAACATCCTTTATTTACAGAGTACTGTATTATGATGCCCTCATAAAGCAATGAACAAATGATCTGTACATCTCTGTTGGAGACTGAAGTCTTTTTGATGGCCATGTGTCATTTTAAATATTGGATGTTCACAAACACAGGATATTGGCTTGGCAATACATTCAGAGCACTATCGACTGATTATTTCTTCAATGCCATAATTATTTTTTTTTAGTGAATTAACTTAAAAATGCTTTTTTCAACTTTACAGTTGTGATTACAGATCAGGAAGAAGGAAAAAAACCTACCTCCTTCTCTGACTGCTGACAAATATTAAGCACCTCAAAAATAACAAAGTTTACTTGAGAAATAGGACTTGTGTCATTAACCCTATAAGCCCCTACTTACTTTACATCATAACATGCCCTTTCAAGTAACTGGTAATATTCTGTGAATTACTTAAAATTCATGTAATGTCTTACTGCTGGTTACACACTATCAATGCAAGCCTCCCAAACCACACTTCTTACCATGGTAACTTTATTTCTGCTTAATTCAACTAACTAACTTTGTACATGTGGCAAACCCCAAGTAATCTGGTTCGTAACTGGAGAGGCTAAAATAGAACAGGCAGCTACAATTTTCAGATTCATTTTGTGTCACTGGGGGTATGGTACCTCAGGGATAGTGTGCTAATAGTAATAGAAAAATTGTTCAAAAACTTGTTGCAACTGCTTTGTCAATTCTTTTTAATCTTTCTAAGAAGCTTAAAATGGAGTTACAAGACTGCATAGACAGTTAGGTGACTCTAATGTAACTCTTGTATGCAATCTCTCCACTTCATTAATAGCTCCCTACCAATTTTAAATCCTGTGAACCATGAGCAGCTGTATAGTGCTGATGTTCAACAAACACAATGTGTGAATACTTAAACTACTCTGGCAAACTCTTAAACAATTTAAATAAGTGCTATTAAATAAACTACCAGAAAGCCTCCATTTAGAGTTTCACAATACCCTTTTTATTGTTGTACAATGACATTTGTGGAATACTAGAACAATTTGTCTGCAGCACGAGTTATTTTTCTTAGCTTAATATTTGTGATATAAAGCACATGCAGACTGACATGTTCACATTAAATCTTCCTCTGAGGCTAGCTTTCTAAACTAGGGTTTACTAAATCAAATAATTTTATTTTTTTTTTTTTGTTTAGTACAGGTAAACTTGTGACTTCCTGCTTGCTAAGATGTAGCTTCTCTTGTCAGCATTTACTAGACTCAAAAAAATCCCTCTGTTCAGTACTCTGATTTCAGATTGACTTCAGGGCTTGCATAGCAGACCAATGCATACTTGGAGAATAGAACCCAATATTGCTTTCTAAAGCTGCCTATTGCTTGACCTCCTGTACTGTGGATAGTAATTCCTTCAGTAGAACCACTTCCAAAATATATTTCTAGTTAAAAATGTCCTTACAGGATTAATTTTCCACTGTCTGTTCAGCTAGAAGCTTTGCCAGCAGCCAGTATCTTAAAGATATGAAAAGGACATAAAATTACCCAAATTCTCTGAAAGGCTCTTACTCATTTATCAGGCATGTTTAGGCACAGAATGGATTTTATTTTTTCAGATGGGCAAATTATAGCAAAGGTAATGCTAGTGCTGAGGCCTGCACTGATTGAAGCAACTAGTTTACCTGGGTACCTTTATGACCTTGATGGTACAATGTAATTCAGATGTCTCTGGATTGGGTTTGTGGAGAAAAGAATACATTCCTGCTGGTGACATGAGCTTTTCTGGATGCAGATGCTGACAGGTTAGAACAACCTCTCACCTTTGCTGTTTATTGCCGATTGTTATGTATATACTTATAATTATTTAGTGGTCAATATTATACAACTGGAATTCTAATAGTATGCTTGCACACCTCGTGATTTTCTTCCTCGTTTGAAAAATATGTATTTGTTCTACTTGTGCAGCAGGCTTTTATCTTCCAACTAAGCATATGCTAGTGTGACAGCAGTGCCCACCCTTGGGGTGCTGTTAAGGGGGGGGGGGTGTGCAGGGGTCAGGCCCGCAGCTGCCCAGTGCTGTCCCCTGTGCAAGGAGATGGCTCCCTGTCACCAGCTTTGCTGGCTGAACTGGAGGGACTTTGGGATCAAGTTCTGGAGCACCAGCACACCTTTCCCATACTGGGATGGGATGGGGAGGGAAAAGCAGAGTGCTGCCACAGGGCTGCATCAGATACAAGATACTTGCTGTGGTGCTGTCTGTGTTCTGCAGACTGTGGTAAAACGGGGCTGACCCCTTGCATGTGGAGTGATCCCTGGTGGTAAAATGGGGCTGACCCCTTGCATGTGGAGTGATCCCTGGAGCAGGCCTGCATATTGTCGTTTGTTTATATAATGTATCTGTTCTCTTACTGTGGTAGCCCATGAGGACTTGTGACTAGATTGCAGCTGAAAAAAAGGAAAGAGCATGACATAGGTTTGTGTTCCCTCAGTCCCAAATTCTCTGACGTTGGCAGAGGGGAAAATTAACTCATGTTTTTCTTCAATGTTATTTACTTGGTTGTCTACTGTGGGTGGAATTGGTTTTCCCTCTAAGCTATACTTGCTTTCCTTTTCTCTTTTTATTTCTGTTTTCCTCCTCCCCACGGAATTAGCAAACAAACAACCATCCTTCTTCCCACAGTACTGTTTTCTGAGCATGGAAAAAGAAAAACTAGCCTCCTGGCTTCAGTAAGGCTGTCCATATGTAAAGGGTTTTCAGACTGAGGACTACAGAGTGAGGTAGTTTGGGGACTACATGTAATAAGATTCCACCATGAAGTAAACACCATACAAGATGGCACTTAAAGTGAAACATAGCCTAGATTTAGTGAGGACTAAAATCGATGTAATGTATCATTGCAATTGGATGCCAAAGGAGGCTGCTATTCATGTTCATGGTATTTCACAGATGACAGTATGCTATTTCTCATCCATAAGGAAGGACTTACAGGAGTTTACTTGTGCCTTGTCTAGCAAAACAAATCAAAACATTTAGGCTGTTATAAGAAGGTTCTGGCAAGGAAAACATTAGCACAAACAAGGTACATTTATTCAACTTCAAATCCTAGATTTTTTGCAAAGGAAAAGGTTCAAGTGTAGCTTGCAGAGGCAGCTTGGATATGAACAGCTAAGTTACTTGCAATCATTAGCACTTACTTAGATATACTTTAGCACAGTTCAAACCCTTATTACTCATGAGTCCCTTCTGTCTTAACTAAAAGATAAATAAAATTGCTTTATATGGCATTGATATTCTAACAGCTTTTCTCTGTGCAAGTCTTCCCACAATATAAACTAAAGCTGAACTTCAGCTTTGGTTTCTCATCAGGGGCTGATTACTATGAAAGTTACTTGAAATAATTTGTTCCTGATTAAATACATCATTTTTTGCTTAGAGGTCGCACGATCACAAATTCCTATGATCAAAGTTAAAATGGCACCAGCCCTGATTTATAGAATACCTGATAGATAAGTGACTTAAACTTTTGGCACGGTGTTAGATCTCAGATTACTGTCACTCTCTAAGCTGACATTGCAGCAGGGGTTGCAGCACGTTTTCTGTTACCATTTTATTCAGTTTAACAGCAGAGAGACATTGGCATAGACAAATGCCAAATAATTCAATGACTGCAATAAAAATTGTAATAAAGAAGTACTAAGGGTTTGTTCCTGACAGGAAATTCTGCCTTATCAATGAAAGAATTGTTTGAATTTGCTGAAAAAAAATACAGTTTTCTTAGAAATAATCAAGATTTATATAGGAAAATATGCAATAATTATTATTTTCAAGAGCTAAACGTATAATATGTTTGCAGATCAGCTATATCCATAGGATTATTATGTATCAGTTGGTAGTTTTGGGAGTTTCTAATTAGTATGTTTTCATAGAAATTTCTTTTTCCAGAAAGTCTCTTGAGGATGATTGAAACTTTACAGTTCTGACAAGATCAGATTTAATGGCTTTAAGAGTGCTCTTAAAAAATCTTGGGCTATTGCTTTGCCCAGCTGAATTAAGGCTGTAGTTGCTATTGGCCCCTTGTAAACATGCAGACACACAGAGAATGAATTCCCTTTTTGAAGCTGTTTCTCTATGATCACAATGAATTATATGCTCTTAATAATTACTTGTTACCATTTATCCTGAAATAGAGAAAGGTTTCAAAAGTATGACTTCTGTTTGACACACATCTCTGTTCTTGAACTTACCTCTTAACAAAACATGTATCTTACTACATACTTGTGCTATTATGTTTACTGTCTTAAAATGACAATAATGGCAATCTAACAGCAATGTCCCCCTTTTTTATGACTAAACCTTGGTTTTTTTCATTTCTCACCATAAATTGAGCTACTAGTTTTCCTTCTGGAAAGAAATCCTGTGATTTGGTCACTTCACTATGTAGTCTTCTACACAACCTCCCAAATGTTACTGCTAGTCTCTGGTGTGATTTAACTTAATCCATGCAGATTTTGTAAAGAATAATGGTGTCTGGGCCTATAAATCCTGATTTACTTAACATTTTAAGTATATAATTACTTATTAATGGCATTCTACATATAATTGATGAATGAATTGTAGTGTTTGGATAAGGTTGTGAATAGTGAAGAACATATAGAAAATTAGTAAGGATGTAGGTGGTTTTTTTTATGAAAGGGCATCTTGATACTTTTCTAGTGGAAGTATAGCAATGCTGTAAAAAAGTCCCTAATGTGTGGTAAACTATCTGTAAATATGGTCTAAAGCAGAGTAGGGATGAAGAGTAAGGAGTTTATTTTCTTTATTTCCATGTCCCCCTCCCCCCATGATTATTTTTCTTAAATACTGATTCAGTTTCTTACTCTCTGTAGGGTTGTGGAAGACTGGAAGACCACCTTTAAAGAAATACGCAAAGGAATTTAGTTAAATTTCTGTTAGGTGCAAAGTCCATGCTCATTTCTTCTGTAGAAATAGTGGAATCTTTCCCAAACCTCGCTAAACAAAAGGCTGAGAATTGCAGTAGATACTCAGTTAAGAGAACTGTAATTCTGTAGAACTTAACCTATAGCGACAGCACTATTACAAGGCTGCATCTCGTGGTTGCTTATTCTGATGTATGTGTATGGTTTTGAAATACTGATTTTTTTTGTGAGTGTTTGGATCCTGAAACTAGATGCTTAGTTTAGGTCTCAGTCAAGGACTAGCATTTAAATGAGTCAAATCTGAATGCTAAAGTTCATTTATCATATCAATGAGTAGAGCCCACTGAAGCAGGTAATAAGGAGGCTCTTTGAAAAGTGAGAAAGCAGTAGAAATCACTAACAAAGACAAAATCAATAGATTAAAATAGAACTTTTTATAACATTCCCTTGAGTAAAAAGCCTGTAAAAAGTATGTCTAATGGAGTGTAACTTTATATTGATACTGAATATATTATACTTTGAAAATAATTAGCAGTAGGACAATCAAGCAATGATTGTGACTTGTCAGCATGATATTGCATGTTACTTGTGGTAGTCTGTTTCTTACATTAGAAAATACGATGAATTCTTTCTAGGCTCAAAAATCTTGAACCTGAATTATGCATTTAAATCTGATTGTAGTATTGTAGTACCCAAACAGAGTTAAAACCTGTATTTCAGAAAAGCCTCCCATGTTTTCCCTTCACCATAAGGGAACTGAAAATTAAAGTAAGGAGTTTAATTCCTTTGATACTAATTACCAGCTGTACGCTTCCAGTACTTGATACAAACCTGAATGTTTGTCCACAGAGGGCTTGGATTTTAACAAAGAAATGTTTCTTGCAGACTTTTTCACAAAGAAAACTCTATTAAACTTACCTGTTGTATATTTTTGTGAGGAACAGCTGAAATAATTTTTGAAAGCTGACAAATCTGTTAGTAACAAGTTTACTGAAGTCTTTATCAGGCTCACTTCTTTCATTTATGTGAATAAATATATATGGTATCCTAAAAAGTGCACCTTGTCAAGAGAACACATTTTTCTTGTTAATTTTTCTCTTTTAATATCATAGAATCATAGAATATTTTGGGTTGGAAGAGATCTTAAAGGTTATCTACTTCCAACCCCCCTGCCATGGGCAGGGACACATTCCACTAGACCAGGTTGATCAAAGCCCTATCCAACCTGGCCTTGAACACTTCCAGGGATGGGGCATCCACAGCTTCTCTGGGCAGCCTGTTCCAGTGCCTCATAAGGAAGAAATTCTTCCCTATATCTAATCTAAATCTGCCCTCTTTCAGTTTAAAGCCATTACCCCTCATCTTATCATTATATGTCCTTGTGAAAAGTCCCTCTCCAGTTTTCTTGTAGGCTCCCTTCAGGTACTGGAAGACTGCTGTAAGGTCTCCCTGGAGCCTTCTCTTCTCCAGGATGAACCACCCCAACTCTCAGCCTATTCATAGGAGGGAGCCTTCAGCCCTCTGATCATCTATTCTGGGCTCGCTCCAACACGTCCACGTCCTTCTTATGTTGGGGGGCCCCAGAGCTGAACACAGTACTCCAGGTGGGGTCTCTAAGAGCAGAGTAGAGGGGCAGAATCGCCTCCCTTCACTTGCTGGCCATGCTTCTTTTGATGCAGCTCAGGATACAATTGGCTTTCTGGACTGCAACACCACGTTTCTGTGTCATGTTGAACTTCTCATCAACCAACATCCCCAAGTCCTTCTCAGGGCTGCTATCAACCTGTTCTCCCAGCCTGTATTTGTGCTTGGGATTGCCCTGACCCATGTGCAGGACCTTGCACTTGGCCTTGTTGAACTTCATGAGGTTTGCATAGGCCCACCTCTCCAGCTTGTCCAGGTCCCTCTGGATGGCATCCCTTCCCTTCAGTGTGTTGACTGCACCATACAGCTTGGTGTCATTGGCAAACTTGCTGAGGGTGCACTCAATTCCACTGTCCATGTCACCAACAATTCATGCAGATTTTCTTAATTTAATATAAACATGTCATAAACAACAATAAATAGAACGAATTTTAAATTTTGATTTTTGAAAGATAGATTTTGTCCTTCTGCATTTTTGAGAATTAAATGGGTGTTTCATCTAACATGCAAAAAAATATTCTTGAAATTGAATTGCTATGTTGCATTATTGCTAAAAAAGGCAGTAACTTAAGGTTCCGACTCTTAGACTTTTCTTATTGTGTTGTTTTGTGTACCCTAAACTCTCTGTACTATGGTTCTATTTCACTCTGCTGTTTCCCTGTGTCATCAGCTTGAAAATCAGTTTCTCAACCTTATTTCACCACTTTTTTTTTTGTTTGGGGTGTGTGTGTTGGTGTGGGGTTTTTTCCTATGTTCCTTACTTTGTGGAACAGTCAGAAATCCTTCTTAAGACTTGATCCTCTTGTGGTGTGTAGAGGCATCATGTGTAATGTTACACAAGCTAACACAATTTATCAAACTTTGAATTTTGTAACTTTTAGTGTGCTCACTGGGAGTGAGTGTCAGTGCATTTTTTGTTTTAAATTTGATAGAATTGGTTCTTAACTTCAGGATCTGCTAGGGTTAAAGGGCTTGAAACAAATTTGTTTTGATTACAGGAGTCTGACTACTGACTAGCAAATATACAGCTCAAAGTATGAGATCCAAATCTGGTGTGAGAAAAAAATAATAAAATGAGTTGTCAACAGTGCTTTTGCGACTACTACTAACAGCTTAACTCAGGACCTTTTGCCTTTTTTCCTGTTAGTATTGATCGTGCAAAATATTAATATCACAAAGTGCTCCCGTGTGCTAAAGAAATGAGTGTGCAATATTTTACATCAATATCATCATTAACATTGACAATGCTTATTTAAAAATCTTTGCGATGAATAGAAAAGCTGTACATCGGTCTTGGGGATTCTGTGTGGGAGATTTAAGATAATTCCTATGGACCAGCTGAAAATGCCATACAGGGCTGAACGAGTTAAGGCTTAGAGGTTATTTTTAGACATTGCTATTAAAAGGGATTAAGCAGCTGCTTAAAGAAGAAACCTTAATTTTCTCTGCATGCTTATATGGTTTTGATCCTCTGTTCTGCATTTGGATAATGTCAACATTGAGAGCCAAGTCCAGCTTGTTCCACTTATGGGTAAGATCAGAGGAACTGGGCTTCATTGGAAAATACTTCTATGCCATGAATGAACGTTCCTGGTAGGAATAATTGTGCACTGTAGATAAAAGAAATTACCAGTTACTGGGTGAGCAGATAATGATGAACACTGATTCAGATATGTAATGCCTAATCTTCTGTCACACTGACAAATTTCAGACCAACTACTGCTCTGCTTAACAGAGCATATACATCTACTTCAGGGGTAGATCTTCCCAGATGAGCAGTATGACTGTTACCACGGGGGGAAAAAGAGATTATTTTTGGGTTTAGATTATTCTTTCTAGCTGATTAAAATGAACCTCTGTTCTCTACTTTGATATTTCAGTGTCTTGAACTCTGAAAGTATTCACCACCTTACCCATACAAACACAATGTCTCTTTAATACTGCCAGCTATGACAATGATACTTTAGAAGAATGAGACAAAGACAGAGCTTGTTCTCTCCTGATGACCTCCTAGCTAGTCTGCTTGTAAGTTTAACCCTTATGTAATTCATGTTATAATTTTATTCAGATAAGAATCGCAGGAAAATATGCTAACTAAAATGTAATGCATTTCAGAACATTGTCTCCCTTAGTCATACCTGTGTCTATAAGGTGCAAATCCAGATACGGAGCACTGATAGCAGAAAGTCTTCTGGAAGCAGTTGGTCATGGGCTTTGTCAGACCTGCTGAGCTATGATTTGGGTAACAGTCATCAGAGAGCTGCTGCAGGGGATTAGTCTGACTAAGAAATATAGTCTTTTGTATCTAGGTGGTTATCTGATTCCATAGTCCTCCTGTAGTTCATATCTGACCTGTAGGGAGACAACAAAAAGCAGGCAGCTTTCATCAAAGCCATCTCTGAATGAGATGTGTCTGGGAATGTACAGATGCTAATTATTTCTATCTACAGGAATCTCTGCTGTACCAATAAACAATCAATTTCCACCTTCTGAGGAAGACTTTTTTTTTTAAACTAGAAATCTGTTTCAGTGAATGTAGTATCAGTCTGTCTTCGTTTGCTTTCAGTCTACTTGGTGGATAATCATCAAATAGCCTCCTAAAGCATTTGAAAATTTGCCTGCAGCAGGTTCAGATCTTATCATATGTCTCTAATGGTTGCATTTTATCAGAAGCTTTCTGGACATCCAGATAAGGGAAGCTTATTAATACGAATTTCCATGGTATTGCACTACAAAACTCCTAACAAAAAAAAAAGGGGGAGTTCAACTAGGGTTAATTTGGTTACTTTGGATAGGTTTTCATAAGGCTGCCAACCTGTTGGCCTGTGAATTTCAGCATTCTTGAGGTCTAATACTGCTTATTATTTGCTGTTTGTGGCTTCTCTAAAGTTGTCCAGCTAAGTTTACTACTTAAATTATTGGTTTCAGTATTAGCACTAAATACGTAACAAAGCCATATAAAATACAACGTATATACTTGTAAAGCATCATGATGAAGTCCTATATTATCTTCATGATAACAAATTATTTTAGCAGCTCAACCTTCTGCTCACCTGAGCATGTTTTACAAATACAAACCTGCTAAAACGTGAAACCCAATGAGATTGCTACTGTTCTGAGTATAAATTATTGGTTCTTTACTGTTAATTTGGAAGGACATTGGACTTTCAGTTAATCCTCATTCATTTCAGGATAACTAGATATCCCATCTAGTATTTAACTGAAAGTATTTTCCTGGTCTTATTAATATTGTTGAAAAGTCTTTGAAAAATGAACCCATTTTAAGGAGCAACTTTAAAAGCTATTGTTAATAGAAGAAACAAAAGCAAGCTATTCATTGCATTCAGCAGTATAATGATAACTTAAATTCTCTGCGCATGGGGTGAATGTGCCTCAAGTCTGACCAAAATGAATAAAGCATTAAGCCAATATTCTGTCTTCCTGTGACACAGGAATAATAACACAATTATTTGTCTTGATTTTGCTGCTTTGTTACATTGTGTGTTGCTCAGCAATTAAAATGTGTAGTTGAAAATAGCAGAATCTAGCTCACCCAACAGAAACTTTTCCATGTTTTCTGTTTTCACCAAGAGTGGGTCAGAAGTTACATCCTGAAGCAACAGCTATACTGACTTTTGAAATGGATAGTTCAGCCAGTTAAATATCAGTGGAGACCTGAAAATTTTGCATTTGTATCCCAGATTTTCACAATGGTGATTAGAATAAAAGTAAGTGGGCTTCATCAAAAAGTTTTTTGTGAATCCTGTGACATGGTTTCATGTGAATGATAAATTGTCATGCTCAGTATTTGGATCCTACTATATATAAACTGTGAGAAACCTCTGAAAGCTCCAGAAAGGGCAGGTCTTTCAAGTAGATTTGAGCAGCATGGGCTTTCATTTGTGTCAATGTAACTTCCTGCAAGCTCAGGTGGGGCTTTTACAAATTTATTGCCTGTTCTAGAGATTAAAGACTCTATCTCTGATTTTAGGACTAAAAAAAGATGGAAGTTTATGTCCTCAGAATAAACTTATGTTGCTGCAACTAAAAAAAGTTTTAGCTATCTGATGTTCAAATTTGATCAGGCTTTAGCAACAGTTTAAAGATGCTTAAATTGCTTAGGACTTAATCTATAGTTCATGACCTGCCTTGCTTCACACTCTGCTTCAGAACTTCAGCAAAACTGAGTTTTAGCCATATACGAGTCAGACCTTTGTCACCTTCATAGGCAATGTGATATTGTAAAAATTAAGGTCCTCAGAAAGAGTAGAGCAGAGATAGGTTAACTAAGGGGTTACTTTTATTGTAGGTTTGGAGTTCTGTTTTTCATGTTCAGCTGAGGGGAGATGCAGTTTTAAAGTACAGACTTAGCTTTTTGAAGTTGACTTAAATGAAGCCAGTAGGTGACCAGGTTAAAAATAGAACTGTACACATGCTTAGTACTACTGATGTGTGCTGTAGTAGGGTTGCAAACCACTAATTTTTCATATTTGAGACTTGCATTCAGCCCTGAGGTAGCTTTGTAGTGCTGGTAAAGGCTAGTCCTGGAAGAGCAAAGCTCAGTGAAGCATAGGGAGGGAGTAGACCATGCAAGCTCTGTGCTACCACAACCCTTGTCATTAGCATGGGAGGTAAGTTACTGCCAATACCTTGGATGTGTACCTGTGTTAGACCATAGCGAGGACTGTATAATGCGTATCTAAGGGTGACATAAATCATACTTCTTTGATCATAGGTCTCTCCTTAGCAATTTAGGCTGTAGGGATTTCTGCTTCATTCAAAATGGCTTTTACCCATTCTGTACTTGAGGCAACATGGAATTTCAAGATCTTTTACTTCACTTTTTAATTTTTTTTTTTTTTCTGACATAGTATTTTTGGATTATTGCTGGAAAGATAGAGGATGAATATATTTAGTAGTTAAGGATTTTTTTAATCTTCTCTTTGTTTTTGAGCCATTTTGGAGGCATTACGTCTCTGGTGAAAGTCAACTGTCTGAGGGCACATTAAAGAAAATCATGTCTGAATCTTGTAGACAGAGGAATTTATTTCCACATACTGCTGGTTAAAAGCAGAAATATTACAAGCAGTTCTTTTTCCATGTGTATCTGACAATTATGACCATGATTACTTTTAATGAATGAATAAGGAAATCCCTTCTACTGTTGACAGTACCTCAGGTTACTGTTATTCTTTCTTTTTCTTACTTACCTGATAAGGACACTTAAAACTTGGAATGTCATACTATTTTTGTGTGAATATTGAAATGGAAGTAATTAAATAGCACTCATGAGTGCAGTTGAGCCTGATCTCTTCATAAAACACTGTAGATGTTAGCTGTAAAATGGAACATAGTTAATGTGATAATTTCTGCAGTTTGTGGAAATTTAATGGCTTAATAGAAATTATTCTAACTACTGCTCCATGGAAGGATTTAATGTAACAGACTACCTGGACAAAATGATCCACTGGAAAAGACAATATTTGTGAGAAAGTTGGAGCTCTTGGTGAGACCAGACCCCTGTGTGTATCCAGTCTTCTCATAAGCATTTCTAGGAACTGGGTAATGCTGGCTGCGTAACAAAGCCTGGTCTATCTCTCTTAGTCAAAGAGAATTCTACTTCTAAATATTATTTCTGATCTGATATGCCCACAAAGGGTCTGTGCTTTCTTCACTATAATAGAACTAGTCAATATAAGTAAGTGCCAAGATTTTTCTTTTTTGTTCAACTATGTGGTATCAATAAAAATAGCAAGTTATTATTTTGATCTAAAATTCTAATACATCAGAATTATATTTTTAAGTGTTAATTTTAGTATTGTGCCGTTAACTTACAGAACAGAACAGTCTATTGTTTTCAGCATTGATGTCTATGGTGAAATCTGGAAGAATTTAATGTCCCTTGCTAGCATTACAACTTTTTGTTTGGTTGGTTTGCCTCCAAGTTGATAGTGTCTAAACCACAAACTTCCGTTTATACATTATGGATACTTTGACTTTTCTTTGTCTTAAATTACTTCTGTTCTTCATCAGAAATACAGACTCTTTCTCAAACATGGTAACAGTCTGTGTAATCAATAAATAGAAGTGTTCTTTAGGGGTAGATTGATATGGTGTAGTCAAAAGCCATTGACAATGATAGTTCCAGGTTCTTAAAAAGCTAAATAACCATCTAACCTGATATGGTTGAAACTATGCTATGAAATTAATGTTATAAATTGGGTGTACTATGGGATATACTTATGTCTTCTATTTCCCTGTGGCTTACATTAAAAGGCAAAAAATGCAGCTCCTGTTTCAGCAGTATTATGTGAAATTTTGATCTCTGAAAACTTGCAGGGAAGTGCTATCATAATAGGGTATTCTTCATAGACACCTAGTAGTGCATAATCAGAGACATTGGGGAGAAAAACCTCCATAAATATTTGGACAATGATTACACTAAAGAATAGGCAATTATCTAGCAAGCCTCTTTCCATTTGAGGTTTTATATGCAACTTTTTCCAACTATGATTTAAATTCTCCCAAAGAAAAGCTCAGAGTAATTCCATTTATCTCCATGCCTATTTTATTTCAAGGAGAGTCCCTCAAAGATTTTCTCATGGGTACTTTTAGAGGAGACATTGTACTATTTATGTTTCAGTATTAAGAGGCAAATACAGTCCTGTTGAATATGTGGTTCAATGGATGAAGCTCTTCTCAGGGAAAGTGCATCTTTTTCAGATCAAAGACTTGAGTTTACTATAAATAATCAAAGCACTCTTATGGGAATGTTTTCATCATTGATTTTTGATATCCTACTGAAATGTTTCACAAAGAATGTACTATTTGTGTTTTGACTTTTTCATCTGTGCTTTGGAGTAAGAACATGGATTTCGGTTTCCTAATTTTTTAATAATTTACAGTGAAGATGTGTATGTCCATCTAGAGTATATTAATAAGGATCTTTAAGGGTATTCTATAAGTAAATCTAGCAACAAAGGAAGGCAGAGAAATTGCAGGCATGTATGTCATGTTGGTTAAATCACAAGTACCAACTGTAACAACATGTTATGCAGAGTAGTTTGACCTTGTGATTGTCAGCAAATTACACAACAGACACATTTTGTGAGCAAAAATAAGATAGCCTTATATAATATCAATGGCCTTAAGTGGTGGTTAATAGTAAATATCATATATGTGAATATTAGTTATGACTGCATCGTTAAAACTTGTTAGATTAATGCATTCTTAACAGAAAAAAAGTATTTCTGGAGCTTGGAGGTATTAGGTTTGATATAATCTATTTGAATAAAAGCAAAGCTTTCAGTATAAAATCACTAATCTGGTACAAGAACAATTGGGGATGAAAGACATAATGTCCTTGATTGTTTTGATGCTAATGATATACTCTGCACCTGCAACATTCTGTCAGCACAGTATGTAATTATCCTTAATTGAAGAGTAGTTTGTGTATCTATTTCTCTGTCGATTTTTCTCTTTCTCTGCTGTACACTGTTCTTATTCAGTGTTCAGTTCATTCTTTGTGTAACTGCTCATCCTTTAATGTGATCAACAGGAACAGATAGACCTTGTGGGATAAAATGAATGGGAAGCAGGGTGTTGTGAAGTCACGTATGTAACTTTGGGCTAATATTTTTTAAGTTTCAAGAGCATCTAGAAGTTCTATACTAAAGAAACTTACTGGATTAATGCCATTTGAGGTTTTCAAAGTAGCCTCTGCTCAGTTACAGAAAAGACTGTGAAAGGAAGACTTCATAACATACAGCATTGGATGTTCTAAAGTGAAAAGCAGCTTGATACTTATTATGTCCTTATGTATTTTTCTATAACTACCTATACCTCAGTGGTCAAAACAAATATTTATATAGAAAAATTGGTATTGACCCTAGGGTCTTGCCTTCTGTCTTTTCCATTCTCCCTTATTTCTCTCCACCCTGGTCTGTATGGGATCATTCCTGGTGACTGCTGAACTACAACATCTCTCAGTGATAAATAAACTAAAGGAACCGAACTTGATGTTTAGGTCACTGGCTAAATTATCAAGAGCTTAAAAAAACACTCCAAAAGTTACATTGCACATGTATCTCATCAAGCTTTTCCTTTAGACAGTTCCTTTTTTTTGCCTTAAATTGCTTTTGGGCAGTGTTTTTGAAACTTTATCTCATGTTTTGGCTTTCTGGTGCATTTTTCCACAGACTTGACCCAGCTATGTTGAAGCATCTGGGAGTCTGAGTTGTACAGCTGTTCTGCGTGCAGAACAATTATTACAAGTAGGCTCAGGATTATTCCAGCAGCAGTGTTTCCAGGCACTGGTATGAAATAAAAGAAGCTGGCTTGCTATCCAAATCCCAGCAAAGAGACCTGGATTCCTCATGACAGTGACTGATGAAATTTTGCAATACTAATTAATTTTGGGGCAAAATAGTGAAATAAAGACATCTTTAAAAAAAAACAAAAATGGTTGGTTCCCTGAAATCCTAGATAATGAATTTTGGAGGGATAAAAATAATTCTTCTTACTTACAACATATACAGTATTTATTACAAACCTGCTTTCTTGAAAATGGTTGGAAAATCTTTGTTTTATATATAGAAATATTGCAGAACCTGTATAAAATTTGTGATTTCAGCATGAAATGTAAGGGGTTTAATTTATGACTCTCAAAATCACTGTGGTAATGACACTAAAGTCTGTAATTTGGAGCTAGGATCAAACTAAGGAGAGGAAGAACTTGGTTGTTAATTGAACAAAAAATCATCCTTGTGATTTTATTGCCTGAGTGGCTTATGATATAAGCAGCACACAGTTTAAAGATGATGCTGATGAAAATAAAGTAAGATAAGAATGATGTAACTGTCACTTTCAAAGCAACATATAAATTTATAAAAAGGAAGTGTTTTGTTTCTGTCTGTGCCTGAGCAAATTTCCCTGCAGGGAGACATGTGAAATGCTATGGAAATAAAAGGCAAGTTCTTTTGCACGTTGTATATTGATTGCTCTTTCATGGAGAGTGATCTTCAAATTGATCCGACATTCCATCACACTTCATAAGCTTCCGTCTCTTTTGCCTTAAAGCAGCACTAATAACAGTTATGCTAAATGGAAATATCACTTGAAATATTTTTAATCTCTGCAAGTAAGAAAAAATGCTTCATCAGACCAGAATTTCAAGTGTTGTCAGTCAGTGCTGGTTAGTGCAGGCTGGAGACTTCCTGAGCCAAATTCACCCATGTAGTCTGAAAATAAGAATTTGAGCATTAGATAGCTTCTATGTAATCACATCTTATGTGCCTAAACAGTGTACTTTTCTTTTGAGGTATAAAAAAATTATGTCCATTTTGTCTTAGCCTGTATGTTTAGCTGAACTTTAAGGTCTGTCTCTCATGAATTTTCTTTAATGACTAAAAGTACATTCAATTTCATATTCCTCAAGCTCTACCCCACATGAAAGGAAAAAAAAAAGGAATATCAGAAAATAAAAAAAATCCTTATGAAAATATTTTCATTTTAGTCTCTGCAATGATTTCATGACTCTTTCATTAAGTAGCTTTGTTCCTTTTATTCCTTTCAGTTAAATAATGTGCTAGGCTCATTGGTCCATGACTATGTTCGTAAGTGAGACATTTGACAGCTTTGTGGAATGTTTGCCTGCTTTCCTATCACTGACTCTACTAAAAATGTTTTTTATGCTGACAAATAAAATAACAGAAGTTTTATTTAAATTACTAAACATGCTGACTTAGAAGTTCAGGGAAATCTGTGCTTGAAAGACTTAATTTTTGAAAACATTTTCCAATTGCTGCTGAAGCGTAACACCACATGTATGAGATGTGTAGGTATTGGAACACAGTCTGCACTATGCAAAATATTGGCAGATGCTGTTTTCATAATATTTGGTGCTATTTCTTAAATACAAAATGCAATGCCTGCTGATTTCCTTGGAGCAGAGTATAATTTTTCCAGAACGCTTACATTATCTCATGCAGTAACTTGAATGTGGCTTTCTGTGAATTAACAGGGGAATCCAGTTACAAGAAGTTATGTTTTGAAGAGGAAATTTCAAATTATTTTGCTGTTATGGCAAGAGTACAACTTAGTTGAAAATAGTCTGTATAACACCCAGTTTCTTGGAAGCTCTTCCATCTTGTGGGGAGTAAAGGCATGTTTAATTTCATTTAAGAAAATCCCTTTTCCTTCTCATGTTTATAGATTTAAGCCAGCACTTAACATTTTTTTTTTTTTTTTTGCAGAGCTGTTTATATCAATGACTGGTTCCTTTGCAAAATACAACAAAAAGCTTGTAATGATTACTTCTGGATGTACCATATAAATGCAAAAATGGGTCACCCATTTCCTGTCTCTGGAAGGCTATTCAGTCTCCAATGTGTCATACTTCTGAGTTTATTACAGGCTGTTTTGCTTTCACATAAAATTGTTCCTGAGGCAGTTAAGAACCGTAACTTATATTAGTTAGCTTTTTTTCTTTCCCTTCAGGAAGAGGGTGGTTGGAGTTAAAGAGGCTCAGCAGCTAAAATAAAACCAAACTACCCCCAAAAAAACCCACTCCAGCTCCTTTTATTTCTAATTTAAAAGACAAACTTGTGCACTTCTGGAGAGGAGGATCCTTATGTCTTCTGTTCTTCATGATGACAGCAAGTTGGGACTTTTTTCCCCAGCAACAACCCTTCAATTGTGTCAGTTGTAACAGGGGCTGCAATCCCAGTGTTAGTCATGGATCACTTGCTGTGGCCACCAGCAGTCCACTGGCCAGCTTGAGAAGACACAGTTTTACCTGAGGCTATGCTGAGCAGGATAAAGAGATGCAAAGAAGGTTGCAAAAGACAGTAATTTGAAGTGTTTAACAAAAGAAAAGGGATTTTAGGGACAGAGAGTGTTTCAGAACACATATGCTTTTTGTTTAATGAAAGCAAGAGGAAATTATTTGGGAAGAAAATATGAAATTAATTCTTCCAGTTCCAGAACTGTCACCCAGTTCTCTGCCTGACATGGATACTGGAAAGAATGATGTAGCAGGAGTGTTTGACTTCCAGTTTTGTTCTCCCCTTTCATCTGACTTTGTTTCCTCTTATTTGGATGCTGCTTTATTCTTTCTTTCCATAAATGAGCAACAACTTGTTCCCTCTTGATTTTGTGAATGAAGTGAGAATGCTGCTGTGTTACTAGTTGGGGTACATCCTCCTCTTTTCTGAGAGCACCTATAATAATAAGCCAGAAAATAGTGATCTGACCATGCAGAGTAAGTTCTGAGGCTAGGAACAAATCAATCGGAAGCCTCCAGAAGGTAAGATTTAGTATGTAGTGGCTTTTAGTGGAAAAAAGCATTTAGCATTTGGGGGGTGGTATCTAAAATTACTATGTAAACTTAGCAGAAATTTTCCACTTTATTGGCTCAAAACTTGGAAAAATCCCTGTTTTATGTAAGGCATCTCCAGGCTGTGGCTTCTGGTAGGAGGTGTTCTCTAGTCTATCAGACAAAAACAAGAGGGATTTGGGGGAAGTGGAGAAGAGGGGGAGAGTAAAATGGGAGTAGAATTAAGGTCATTGTTAGCTTAGCATACTGTGTTCAGTACTAATGCCCCATACCTTGGAGTAGTAAAATTATACCTTTGATTTGCTTTCTCAAATCCATAAAGCATTTTATGGGAGCTTGGGAAAAATTACTTAGTGCTCCTATATTGCTTTGTGAAACTGAATTATTCACTTATTTAAAGGTTACTTAAAAATGATAAAGAGATACTACAAAATAGCATAGATACAAAATAGATGCCCTGATGCCTGCTCAGGGATTCCTGAAGAGGAAACATGGTTCAGAGAAACCCAGCTGCAACCTTCTCGGGGTACTTGCATACTAGTTTTCTCTGCTAGCGTTAGGTAAGAGTTACATTGCTGATAACAAAAAAATGCTAAGTGATGCATGGAGTACAGTTCACTACCCAACACTGCTTTCTTAGAACTTGAAAGATCTTAACCAAATTTCCATTTTGCACAGAATTTTTTACTGTTTCAGTATTGTCATGTATTGCCTCCCATCTCTATCTAAAATGCCAATCTGATCTGATTTTTAAGACATTTTTACACTGAATTTAGATACTTGACAGAGGTTTTGTTTTTCACCCTTTTGCAAAAAAATTATCAACTATCTAAATCTAAGTTGATACTTACCTGTCTTGATCACTTTCTTTAACAAGGCAAAATATATGTTGTTGTCTGACACTAGAGTTTTAGTTTTTCTTTAATACCATTTCTTGAGTCAGGCTATGTCTCCTTTTTGCAGTTACAATGTAAGTCAGAATAGTAAATGGAAGAGAATGGGAACCAGGACCTCTAGCCCCAATCTCAGAGTTCTGGCTTTAGGCAAGTCACTTAAATTCTGCCTCAGATTCCCATAAAATGGGATGTCTCTTGCTCATCAGGGTATTGTATGAATTAATTTATACTTGTAAGATTTTGCAGAATGTTTCATGTTACTGCATTTTATTCAACCTCCTTCTCCACTCCTCACCCACTCTGCTGACTTCTGGTTTTCCATTGACCAAAAGAGACAAGATAGAGAGAAGGAAATAATTTTCATTACTATTCAGAAAGATAAAAGTAAAAATGAATATAAGTATAAAATTGCTACCTAGAGCAATATTGCCACGTGAATACAAGTTTGCAAATGGAGAACATGTGGACATTACAAAGTCATAACATGATCCTTGGCAATTTTGTTATCTCAAGGTCTCTTATCAAGAAGCTGATAGGTAAAGGGGATAACTTTTGGAATTCATCAGACGTTGAGGAGGATGTGAGAGCAGCAGGCTCATTATGCCCTGTGCTATACCAGTTGCAGAACACTTTTTTTTTTAAGCCAGTAGATTTTGTGGCTCCTACAAAGAAACTTCATCCCTGTTCCGGAACAAGTCCTGTGCTATAGGAGTTCTCTTTAGGTAACCCTGTCTCTACTACTGAAAGTACATGTGGAGTGTGTCGTAGGCATGATGTAGGGTGTCTGTTGGTGGGCTTCAATGGCAGGGTTTAAACTGTGTTATAGAACTTTCACTGCAGTTTTCTTAAACTGTCTGGTCCTATGTTTTTGATTCTTGAACTCTGCATAAATTCTAGATGGGTTAGGAAGAATTCATAAACTATTTAATTACCTTTTAGCAGCCAGAGCAATATTAAGCACTTGCTGGACAATCTTATGTGACAGCTATAGCTGCAGAAGCAATTGGACCCAAACCCTGATATCCCTCTAGTCTAGTGTAGATGGAGGAAATACTGTCAGAACCTCTGCAATTCCCTAAACTAATTGGACAAAATAACATTTCTGTAGGGAAATCTGTCTATATTGGAAATTCTGATGAATTCAAAACCTGCTGAGCAGAGTAAGTGAATGAGTGCAACTTCATCAGTGAAACTGAAATGCAGACCAAGACAAAGCCATAATCTAACCATTAGTTTTCAGAAAATGTTCCCGTGTGTGTTTTAAATGCTAATTTTAATCAGTATAAGAGACATCTAAACTAGTCATGGAGCTCCAGTCCTCTTGAGAGCAATGGGATTTACAGTGTAGCCTGTTGTCTGATGAGCCTCCTCAGCAGTCATATGAAGAGATGCTTAAATGAGAAAGCATTGTATTTTGGCAAGTTGTGACTTTGAAAATGTTTCCAGCTGTTTCTTTGAATTTAAAACACTAAAGACTGTAAGTTTCTAAGTATTTGGGCACTTGTTGCTACAGAAATCTTTTGTTTGCTTGTGCTACTGTATATTGAGGGCACGGTAATGTAACTCCTAGTCAGATAAAAGTAAGAAAACCTGGGAGTGGAAATAGGAAAGGAGCATAAGGAAAATAACAAAGCATTTGTGAACCATTACACCATATGGGAGACACTAGTGTGTGTTACAGGAAAATAGGAAAATGCATTGTTTGCTGTGACATGTGTGTGAAAAAAGTGTTCCCTTGATGTGCTACCATTTTTCTCTGCCTGTCTGGACTGAGAGGGCTACATTCAGTCACTGTTGAAGTGCTCAAGGCAATACCGCGTATGGAAGGCTGTGCTTTCTCCATTCAAAAATTCCTACAGGGACCTTGACAGTTTTAAACACCAGTGGGACCAAGGCAGGCGGAAGGTGTGATAATGTAAGCATTACCAGTAGTTACATCTCTTGGGTGTCATTTGAGCCAGCTAGTGAGTTAGCCACCACAGTTCTGCTGGGCAAGATTTCCAGTGACATCTAATAGTGAGATGTGTGTTTTCTATAGATATCTTGAAGAAAATTTTCCTTTTGTTAATTTTCTTTAAACTTGTCTTTCTGACAGATTTAACTCTTGCCTTTTAAATCCACTTCTAACATCTCTGGCAGAAAAAACAGGATTTGTTTATCAATATCAGCATAATCTGAATTATTTTGCATTGGGTTTTGCTGTTCTTTTCTTCTTAAGAGGGCAAATTGTAACAGTGCTCAGAAATAAAATATACAAAATGTTACTGTTTATTCTTTCTTCCAATACATAACAAGTTTCTTAACACTAATTCATAATGTTAATTTAGCATGTATATTGATGGTCAAGTTAATTCTGGACAAACCCCTTCAAGCATTGGTACCAGTGTAACTGCACTATTCTTACGCTATAGATGAGCTGATATGGTTAAGAGCTCAAGAACCTCTCTGGTATGGTACTGTATTGTCGTCTCTTTGAGTAATAGGTGGACTTGACGTATAAGACGGTAAAGCGGTGCAGATTATAGACTGTAAACTAAACCTGATCTGTGGCACTTTAGCTATGAGAAAGATGCAGAAGGCTCAAGTGTCACTATAGAGTCCTATGTGCTATTTACCCAGTTCAGAATAGTCTCATTTGTGTATGCACGATTGTGCAGTGAGACCTGAAGCTACAATTTCATTCACAGAATCATAGAATAGTTTGGGTTGGAAGGGACCTTTAAAGGTCATGTAGTCCAACCACCCTACATTCATGGGAAAATGGAGGGGTATAGCTTAATTTGGAGCCAGAATTTACTGTTGTGTGAGTATAGCCCTTCTAATGATACCTAAAATCAGACAGCAATCTGTGTTTTTCAGGTAAGGGCTATTGTGTTTTAAATACCCAACAGTATTCTGGACATTTCCTCAGGGAAAGCTGACTTGCAAATATTTGGTAGGAGTAGGCACAGCTCAAAAAAAGAAAATGAAAAAAAGCAAGAAAAAGTGAATGAATCTGAGGATAGAATGACTCACAATGAAGACCTGGATAAAAATTTTTACTGTGAAGAAATTTTGGAGAGATTATACTTCAATTGAACTGGAAAGCATCATGAAACTGTGCCATCATTTCTTTGATTAGTGTGAGATCAGTTTCTCCTCAGAGGAAAATCAAATAAAATTTGAACAGTGGTAGTGTTTTTAATGAAACACTTTGGCTAGTTTTTGTTTTGAACTTACATTTGTGTGTGTGTGCAAATACACTATGTGAGCAGAAAAAGGCATCAGAAGTAAAATATTCCATCAAACTGAAATTCTAAAAATTAAATTTGTCTTCCACACCTTTAGTCATGTGTGGAACTTTAAAATGAAGTCAAAATTAATATTTAAAAGTGAAGAGAAAGTCAGCTGAATTATTAGTAGCATGACAAGGGTCATACTGGGTCCATTTTGCCCAATATCCAGTCTCTGACAGGTGGCCAACAACAGATGTTTGGAAAAGAGGAGAATGAGTAAAGCATACAGTCATTTCCAGTCTTTTCAGAGGAAACATTGGCAGATTCCAGGGATTTATGGCTTAGGAACTTCCCACTTTGTAGCTAGTCACTGCTTTGCAAGGGAGTAACAACAAGATTGTCTGAAATCTGAGTTTGTAAATTACTGTAAATTGGCTCAGATGGGTTTTGTTGGATCAACTCCTGCCTAGTGGAGGCTTAGTGCACAAACATATGTGTGAAATACGCTTTCCATTTGCAAAAAATTACCCTCTTGGAGAGAAAAACATGAGAGAAATAATGTCAATTGCTTTTTTGTCCCTAAAACTAGCACTACTTTGAAAATTCTTTGAGACAAAACTATTGCTTACAGGAAGGAGTAATATCTTATTAGTTTCATATATGTTCTCTATTCACTGTTAGGGAAGATGTCTGACGGATTTGATTGAAAATAGACCATTTGAAAACTTGAATTTTCCTTTATTCAGTCTAGGTGCAGATTAGCCACTAGCAAATGTTAAATATTTAAATCAGGAACATGATAAGCTAACTATAGGAAAGTATTGAGAAATAAGGCAATACAGGGGAATCCTGAGCACTGTTAAAAACTCATTGAAGCTGTGAGTTTTCCTTGTTAACAAGCTTTTCTGAATCAACAGGTTATGAGCACATTTGATAATGAGAACAACAGAAATAACTGGTTTGAAAATTGTGTTATATGAGTTCCAATCAGCATATAGTCCCTTTAGTCACATAAAATTTCATCAATTTAAATGTGATAACTTACTGCCATTTAAGTTACGACCCATATACTCAAATAACTGGCAAAATTTTGGGAAAGTCAACACATTTATTTAACTGAAAATATAGAAATATCCAATTATTTAAAGAATCAGAATTGGACAAGTTCTGCTGTGCGCCAATAGACCACAAAAATCTTCCCCTCTGTAGAGAAGTAGTTAATTAAGAATTATTTTAATTGGCGGGAGTATTCTGAGCTACTTCATCTCAGCTGCCTGGGACTGGGGGAACAATAAGAGTTCCTTCAGAATTATTAGTTATGTTATAAAATAAACCAAAAATAACCTTTATCATTTCATTTAGTTAACCACCACCTGGTTTTAGTTTTCATGCTCTTAAAGAAGTTGCTCGCTTACATTACTATTTTCTTCTCTACTCCTACCTTATTATGTTTGTTCTTAGCAATTGATTATTAACACATATGCAGATTACATTGATTACATTGAAATTATCATATACTAACAAGGTCTCCTATAAGAATTTAATTTCACAGCTAATCAGTATGCATTTCTCTGACTTACTTTTTTTTTATTTTATATTTAATGTGAATGTTAGAGGCCTTCTTATTTACTTTTAAAACCAACTGCTTTTACATAGTTTTATCCGGGGCAGGAAATGCTATACTTTGGGTTTTAATGACTCCTCAGGCCAACTGCCTCTATCAATTACCTTTTATCATTACTTTTTCCCCCATCCTTCTACCCTCTACCCCCGTGAAATACCATCAGGAGACACTCAAACCTGTGGTTTTTCCTCCTTACAGCGCCATTTGTTTCCAGACCCCATGATCTCCCTCTGGGAAACTGTAATATTGAACTGAATGTTTTCTAAAGCTTTCATAAAGTATTTCAGTTCAAACATGCCTATAAATCATGAACTGCTGCAGTGGTTTGAAGCTACATCCAAAAGTACCCACCAAATATTGCAGTATTTCAGTTTAAAAGCTGCAATTAGAGTGGAATTAATGATGGTGCTGTCCTAGGAGGACTGGGTGAGTGGCTGATGTCAACAACATCACTCCAGTGCAGATAGAGGAATGTTTTTGCTTCATTAGCTGTGCTGAAAGGCAAGTTCAAGGCATGGAAAAGGGTCCCAGGAGAAAGGGAGATTATGTAGGAGGCGGTTCTGTGTAGTGAGGTTGGCCGTAGTTTGTACTCAGTTAACCCTAATGCTACAGTAAAATTATACCATTTTTCTTCTGTATGGCAGCTTTACTGCACCTGCAGTCTAATGTGGGTTGGAGTGTTTTAATGTCTCCCCTACCAATCTTTGCTAGGCATTGTAGTAAAACAATTCATGTTTTTTGGATGTGATATATAGAAAAATGCACAGACCCAAACCTATTACTTTCTGGGATGACTTTATGATTTATTTAATGTTGCAGAAAGCTTAACTTGTGCAGTTTTCCCTCCAAGTAAAAAAACCTAAAAATCTAAAATTTGTTGGGGTTTTTGTTTTTGTTCTGTTTCATTTTTTTTGTTTTTGTTTTTGTTTTTTTTTTTTTTTTTCCCAAGTAAAAAAACCTAAAAGCACAAAGTAGTTTTGAGTCCAAACCAAAAAAAGTTCCTTTATATTTGGTAAAAAATAGTGGCAATATAGAAAGCAGCTAACAAAATTGCTGACTATGGGTGTCTGTGAAATGATTTCAAGCACAAAGTAGTTTTGAGTCCAAACCAAGCCTTGCATTTACTTGTGTCCAATAACAATGGTTAAATTCCAGTCCTGTTTACCTTGGAGTGCTTAAAATTGTTATTCAAATGCAGAAGCTACTTTCTTCAAAATATAAAACTTTAAAACAGAAATACTGTGAGATTTTGAAAATGTGTTAATTCATTTCACTTTGCCAAATTTTGGAATTTTGTTTTGCTGCTATGAATTTACTTTAATTGGGTGTGATATGTTAATAATATACTATGTTAGAGTAAAATAACTGAAAGTAGTGAAAGCATTTCATTATTTTAAAAAATAGAGCTTAGTACTGATAAAAACATTTTTCTACCTTTTCAGCATTTCATTTTGCTGTGCATAGCATGCTGGGGAGATTTGGTGGTGGTGGTGATATTGTGATACTTATCAGATGGTGCTGACTATAGCTGTCGTACTATTTAGGTCATAGTAAAGAAACCATTTTGATTTAAGTAATGCTAAGAGATAGTGTAAAACTGCAACAACTGATAATTCCAAATATTCAGTATGCAGTTTCATATGAAAACTGTCTAAGAGAAGGAGATTATATATGTATATTTGCATCTTTTATGGAAAAGTTAAAAATGTTTTACTCTCAGGAGCAGCAATAATTTTATTTACTTTTGTAAAACACAACTTCTAAGGATATTTTTCCAGCTCTGAGACTGTATTTCTTAAAGAAAAATCAGTGTAATCAGTCCTACAGATACAGCTACTAGCACTATTGTTTCTCTGTGTTAAGTTTACTTAATTGCACTCTTCCTTCATACTCTGTATGGCAGACTGTTGTTATACAGTCTGAATATGTGTGAAAGAGGGAGTACATGCTGAGTACTATATTTCTTCATAATTTTGAATAATTAGCGCTCATTTATTAAACAGGCACTGCTGCAATTGAAGCCCATGGGATGAGAAATGAGCTTCATGGGTGATAGGTGAATGCATAGTACTGTGAAATGAAAATGTTTAATTCATGTCTATTACTTTTCCATTTACGTTCATAAGAACTAGTATAAAATAGAACTGAAAAGTTATTCAGTTTGGATTGCCTATGATCAGATCTGATTCTAGTATTAATTAGTTCAATTGCCTGCAGTTTTCCCTTACCTATTTTATTGACACTGACTGAAGAATACTGACACTCAGTTTCAATTATACATACAAGTTAATCAGCACAAGTGCTGTTAAGATCAGGCACTTTGTCTAGATGTAGAATACATAATTACTCACTTCGATGTGATGTTAATCTTCTAATCTTTGCCCCTTCCAAAAATAGTATAGGGGAGGAAGTACTTCAAATTTTGAGTGAGACACAGTTCATGTACTTTTTTTTCTCCTTTTCCTGTCCTAATTTTGCCCTTCCTCCTCAGATTCCAGGCCATTTCCTAGGTACTTCTTTTTTCTGCAACAACTGTCAAACTTAACAAATTTGGATAGCTTGTGTTATATAGTAAAAATCTGTTAGTTTAATCTCTTTGGGCACTGTGTTCTATCATACAGCCTCCTGTTCATCTTCAGAGGACAGTTAATATTTTATAAGTTTCACTTTCATTATCAAAAGACTTCTAAAACCACAGGATGACTTGGCTGTTTTATATGTGCTCTGCTGCTTTATCGTTCTGATATTGATTACTCTGTGAGCTTTAGTGATATAATTAAGTAATTCACTACATGCTCTAAAATACTGAAGAAGTGTCAAGAATATGAAGTGAATCTGATTGTTATAATTTATTCAGCTTTTCCATCCCAAATAAGTGTGGGACTTGTAATTTCTTCAAATGTGCAAATAGGATGAGAGAAGTGGAGGGGTTTTTCTCAGCTTATGGGTGAAGGAAACCTCCTACATCATACGTATTTCTTCTGTAGCATTAGGACAGTGGTTTGGGTAATTTTACATTTCTGCTTGCTGGCTTAAGTAAACATTCTGTTAATTTTAAAAACCTGAGTAACATATTAAGGAACTTTTTGTAAAATAAAGTACACCAGCACTGTTTCAAAGCATCTCACAATGTGTTTACTGAAAAGGTTAAGTTAATACGAGTAATTATTGTTCGGAGGGTAGCTAGGTTGTTTGCTGATTAACTTATGTGCTGTACTGAGAAGCATTTTATTGACTGTTGTTAATGTTACCTAATATCTTCCCAGTTATTTTCATGAAACAACTCTTCTGATGCAGCTGGTTTGTGCCTTGTTGCTAGCATAGCAACTCTCAAATTAGCCTGAACAGGTTAGGAAAAATTTGTCTGAGGTAATAGTAATGTTTTCATGATACATATACATATAGTCTGCATGTAACTTTGTTTCCATTTGTAACTGTGTTTCCATTACACAGGAAACTTTTGTCTGATAAAGCATCCTCATCCTGACTGAGAGCTTTCTCTAGAATTGCTCTCTTTGCATAATTTTTAAACCTTATAGTTCCAGCACTGCAAAAAATATCATGTTGCAGATCTTAATAACAAAGACCTGGAGCAAGTACAGAGACTCAGGAAAATACCTGGGTCTGCCATAATGATTTTATACTGCAGCATCTATTGTTGAAATGTTAACAAAAATATTACTTCAGGTGTATTCAGAAGTATTTAACCTGTTCCTTAACAATTTTGCATATTTTACTTTATTACTAAAAGACCCCCAAACCCTCTAAAAGCACCAGCTGTAATGTTGCTTTACAAATGACCTCTTTCAGCTGTGACTTCCCTTTATTCCTCATTTAGTTTCACTTCATGTGGAAAAATTGGATTTAAACTCTGAAAATGCCGCTGTCATTTTCTCACTTCTCACTCGCATTCAATTTGATGTTTTCAGGACATGATGTGATCAGAATGTGCCTGTTTAAAGTGGCTTGTTTCACGTCACAATAAATCCATTTCAATCTGTATGATTTCCCAATCTTTAAAACTGCTTGTGCTATTTTATAATGCTTCCTCCTTTTATCTCTTAATAATGATGCCCTTGGCACATAAAGGAGGTTGATTTCTCTACCCGTGTTCATAATGGCTGAAGCACATCTTTTTGTTGTAGGAAACTTGGAATGCTCAAAGGTGGAGCTCTTTTAGTGGTTGTATAACTTGTTGCTTTGTACTAAAATGGGCTAATATTGGTTACTGCATTTCTGCTGAGGGAAGACTAGAAGGGCTGTGTGTAAACATCTTCAACAGTTTTGGGGCAGGAGCTTAGCTTCTAGACAGACCCTGCAGTTTTCACAGCAACTGCAGGAGCAATTTGATCATGAACTGAGAACAGCTACATCCTTTGGTGTTTTGCCGAACCTTTATCTGTTGCTGCTTTTACCTACTCTTTCCTGTCTGTTTCTTCATATCAGCATTGCCCCAGTTCTCAAATCTTTAATTACAGCAAATATTTGGCATCTCAAAGCTGCCTGGAAAGTGTGACAGGGGAATTATTTAGTGAATTTTCGTTGGCCAAGAGGTGTAGTACCATTAGAGCTTAAGTTGTTTGGAGCAGCAGAGTCAGTGCAGCTCCTCCTCAGGGAGCTGTATTTGTTCACCTGCAGAGGGAGACAGTCCTGGGACCTGAGCTTGCAGTTTCTAGGAGTCAGTTGGAGAACTCTCTGGGATTTTCAGTTGGTTGGACCAGGTTGTGTTGAACTGCCTCTAGTTCAACTGCTGCCATTTATAGATCTAGACATTAAAGTATTTTCTGTAGAAGCTGTAGTAGTATTTTGTAAGAATGTAGAAAAATCTGTAATGAAGGACCTCTACTCAAATGGAGGTTTGAAGACAAACTGCGAATAGATGATGATGTTGAACCTTAACTGTCATGAGAAATACAAGAAACACATCATTAAACTATGAAGAGATGAGCTGTACAAAGATGGAAGCCATAAAAACTCTCTACAGTAAGAAAAACAACAGAAAAGTAATAGGCACATAGACTGACTCTCAGAGGTGCTCAGCACTTCCATCAGTCACTGTCAGAAAATCCTGCAGCTGCTTGGCATATCCAAAACTGAAGCCAGCAGAGGCAGTAGGAAATGGACACATTTCTGGTAGAAGAGCTTAGGCCTAGTCTGCAAAAAAATCAAAGAACACGAAATAGAATAACCAGTGCTGCTATCTACTGTGTGTAAAATACCTGGCATATTGCTGTATAAAGCTGGCAAGCATGTGTGCTTTCAATGCTTACAAATTTAAGGGAACAATGTTCCTTTGAAAAGTTTACCACAAACAACAAATTTGCTTCATGATTTGGAATTGAAGTTGATCTGTCTTCCCTCAAGTGTAGGAAAAGCAAAATTAGAATCTTTAGAAACAGGCTGAAGAAAACTGAATGAAAGCAATAGCATCACAATTTACGTGGTCAAAGAAGAAAAGACAGAAAGCAGCAAATAGCACAGGTGTGTTGCCAGATTTTTTTACCTGTATAAAACTTGTTTTTTCACTGCAGAAAATGACATTTTAGGGCATTGATAAGTTGGACATAATAAAACTGAGAAGTTCAGTCCAAATTAAATATTTTATATCATTGCAGAATAAAAATCTATTAAGAAATATATTTTATGTGTAAGGAAGATACTAGTTTCACCACTGTTGCCTCAAGCCTGGCTATCCTGTTCTCTCTCATTTCTGGGAACAGTGCAAAAAAAGACAGAACTTCTTTGATATCAATGATAAATGAGTTAAGCTGATGAATTGATACAAATTCTAATTCACATAACTGTTGTAGATTATTCTGTAGAAAACATTTGTGTATCAGAAGTGCAAAAAGCTATACTTTCTCATGGGGTTTTGTTAAACTCAATTCACTTGTATAAGGATAAGCCTGATTATTTAGACTTTATTCCTGTGAGGGACTTCATGTCTTTCTGAAATATATAGAATGCCTTTGAAGACATATTTTGCAACTTGAACTGAGCTCAGATTGAGTATGAAGTTGGTTTTCAAATAAATACAGGATTCATTCATCAATGGAATCCATTATGTAAGAGATTTGATAAAATTGGAGGAAGAGAAAGGTATCAGTGTACTGAGTACTGATCAGAAGGACAAAGCAGGACACAAGTACACACGAAGTGGGCTAGAATGTTGTTGCAAAACTCAACCCTATTACCTGTCAGAGGGGATACTGGGCCTCTTCCAAGCATAGGGGTCGAGCCTAAGCAAACATCTTTGTACAGCTTCATGCAGAGCAACCTCGGAAGCTGGAGTGGTTAAGCAGTCATTCTGAAAGGTCCTCACTATGTTGTTAATGCAGTTGCTTAGAGCTATCCAACAAGTGAAAGGATTGGCAAGTACCTTTAGATTTATATGCATTGGTCTGCTTCCGTGTGGGTTCTGTAAAAGAGATACACTGAAATCTTTTGATTACAGAAAAGATGATTATAGGAAGACAAGGGGAGCACACTGAGCTTGAAAACAGAGTTGAATGCATTTATTTTTTCAGTCGGCTTGAGCTGATAATGGAATGTTCACGTAATATTAATCATGATACTAGCTTCTTCTAATAAACTAGAAACGTACCTCTGAGGAACAAGTTTATTTTCTTAAATGTAACTGCCCCTGATGTAATATTAAAGGTCTTCTTAAAATAGAAGAAAACAAACATCTAATCCATTCCTTATGAAAATAAATGATTTTCCATTGCCTTTCCCTGATAGCTTTTAAATTTTTACAGTAACTTCTTGGAAAGCTTGGCTTTTATAAATGTGACAAATGAGAATGACATTTGGTGCTGTGACATTGGCGGTATTTATTGTTCCAGTACAGTAAATTCAACAAATACTCATTTTAATCAGCATGGACATAGATGAAAAAAAACCCCAAAACCTAGAGAAAATGAACAGTGATGCATATCACATCACCCATGTTTTGATTCTCATCTATGCAGGCCTACATTTGCACTTAAAATATTATTTGAAGTTCTAATGTGATTGCATTCAGTTGCCCTAGTGTATTAAGATATTTTTTCTGTGGTCATAAGTTTACTGATGCCATGTTTTGTGATGATATGTTGTACTTATCTAGCAAAATTAGGATTAGAATGGCTGAATAGTTCACTTCCATTAAAGTCAGTTTGGTTTGACAGGTCCATAATTACTGTCTGTTTGCAAACAGTTGTAACATTACCTTAATGAAGTTAAAGTTTAAGTCTTTATGACTGGAACGGGCAACACATATTAAATCTTTGGAAGGCAATATTAGTGAACATGCCTTTGGCCAATGACTGAATTTATTTTTAAGTCTCACTTTTTCAGCTGACATGTTCTGTTTAGCTAATACTGTAGTACTATTTCAGGGAGAAAAATGGTAGTATGTCAAAAAATCTGTTATGGGACTGCTTATGCCTAACGTAGTCAACCTTTACAAAGTTTATATTATATATGAACATACATTCCATATTTTATAAAATATTTTACATGAAAACTGTTTTCAGCAAAAAATACCTTCATTTTGAATACAAAATCAATTGGCAGAAGCTGCGATTGCCCATGAAAAAGAAATGCAGTCAATATTTGCAAAATGTCTTTGACTTTAAATAGATTTAGATTTAACCATCTACAGTTTTACAGCTAGACTTCCTCCATCTTAAAGGACTGAAATGTTTTATCTGTAGGCTTGACAATTTCATTCTATGTGCTTAGAAGTCAACTTCCATTTCCTGGAAATGCTTAATACCGTTAATATATCTCAGCATGTAAATGTTTTGCCATCTTGAGAATACATTGACTGCTGTCATCCCTCTGAAGTTGCATGCTGCATATATTTATCATAGTATTTTACTCGTCTGCATACTTATTTTGTAGGCTAAATCTGCTTGCCCTGTGGGCACATGTACCCTGCCAACAGCTTTGTTGGTGGAAGAATGGGACTTGCTCCTGTTTTAACACCTGGTCCCCTGTAAAAGTTTGCTAACTCAGATCTGCCCGCTTGAAATGTTCATGTAACTCTTTACCTCAGGCAAAATAAGCTAGTTTAAAGTCTATAAATGGCAGATCTTCGATCCTGGTTCATTTTGACTGAAATAAAAAAAGAAGAGAACATTATTAGGATACTTTTGCTGAAATCTAGCCCAGAGAGGGTGATGCTTGCCAAGGTAATACGGATGGAGACATTTTGCTTTCAGCTTTAGAAAGTATTCTCTTCAGAGCAAGTGTGAGCAAGCAGCAACTATTTGAAGTCTTTCAGTGAATGCCTTACACATAAAGGAGACTTAAGTAAAGCTATGACTGACAGTGTTATGTCAGTTATGTTTAAGCAACCCCTACTGACATTAATGTGGAGATCTTCACAAATATTAATGTTATAATCTCATTTTAAAACAAACACACAGGTGATGATTCCAAACATATAATAAATGTTAATTTTCTGATAAAATGGAGCCTGTGGTTATCTTGCTAAAAATTATTCATAGGCAAATAAGATGTGTTAAAAGCATAACACTTTTGATGCACTCAGATGATTGGAACAGCTTGTAATACTCTTCCTGCAGAGACAAAATATAGAGTAGAATTATTATAACTAATAGGCCCATAAATTTGTATGATAAAGATTGTCCCCAACAGTAGGTATAATGAAAAAAACATCCAAAAGAATGTAAAGATTTTCTATTACTTCAGTGGACTAAGTAGAGATTTTGATGTGGCTTTATTTTCATTTGTTTTATATTGATGAAGACGGTGTAAAGGGAGTCGGGAAAATAATATAAATGATGTGTGATGTCTTTTTTGGTCTGGGAACATTAAGTGTAGAAGAAATACTATACAGCATAGTTTTGTCTACAGGATAGTTTGGAAAATACCATTGGTTGCAAAATTATATTAAATGGCTTTTGAAATTCAATAAGATTGCACAAGATGGAAGAATGTTTGAGTTGCTGGTGGAGATTTTACATCTTTAACTTTTGATTCTTGTCATATCTTTAATTTCTCTAGCTCTGATTCTCAAGTTCTTGGTTCCACAAAATAGGATCCCATTTGATAGGAGTGTAGTATTTTATTATTCAAAACTAGGAGGTTTATAGCCAGGAAGAAACAAATAATTACAGACTTTATAACTTCCATGCATCACTATTGACTGAGTTGGTCTTCCTGTAACCTGGTAAAATATGATGATTAAGTGGATGGGTTTTCATTCTGTGTTAGCACTATGATTCTGCTGATTAATATAGTATTGTTCTAGTTAACAATAAATATGCACCTCTCCCTGAAATACTGTAACAGAGAGGATTCAGTTGACTTTATTGGCAGGATTAGGTTGTGTGATGGGAGAGCTGATTCATGGCAATGTACTGGCTTCTCCATTTAATTGCACTGTAAAACACACCCGGTGTGTTGAATTTCACAGAAGACATGTCAGAGTCAGTTAGGAAACAATCTATAGAAATCCCTCCATAGAACTGTGCTATGTTAGCTATCCAAATGCTGTGCCTAAATACAAAATAACTCATATTCCAAAATAAGCTATACAAAAAAAGAACCTCATGAAAATGTTCACCTTGTAACATTAGATGTTAGAAGAAAAAATTGCCAGAAAATATAATTGGTATTTAAACTTCAGATGGTCATGACCGGAAATGGGGAAATTGCATATACTACCTTTCAGAATGTTTTTATTATTATTATTATTTTCCATTTTCAAAGAACTATAAGCAATCATTTTGTGGGAAAAAAGATATTCTCTTCTTTCTCTTCAGATTTGGAATACTATGTAAAGGGAGGATTTGATAGGCACATAGATTAAAACATGTCAGATTAAAAATACTTGTGTGAATTTCTTTGAAAATTGTTAAAATGTCCAGGTCTGGCTAGTCTGCTCCAAAAACTAGCAAAACAGATTGTCCAGTACATGATTGCTTATTGGATATAAGCTTTCAGTTTTCATTCCTAGTGTTTCTCAAGTACATTGGTGATATCTAGAAATGTTAAGAAAACTTTATTCCAAAATCTTTAGGTAAAAAAATCTTGTATAATATTTGTCATAACAGATGAGTTTTTTCTCATTAACTGTGACTTCAGGAATAGCTATTAGCAGGAGGAGATGCACACATTTTGGCACCTTTTTGGTAAACACTGAGCCTTGATTTTCCTTTATTTCTTCTCACTATGTGGAAGAAAGAGTAAGAGTTGAGCTGCTGTTGATCTGTATTAGCATTGTTGTAACATGCTGAGCGCTGTCACGGCTGTGTGTTCCATAAGACAGAATACAATTTCCAGGTTCCTTTCTTTTGCCAGCCAACCTGTCTACCACCTGCTGAAGTGAATTAAAGCAAGTGTAGCGCGAGCTGAGTTAGCTTTGCATCCACCTTCTGTTCCGCTAGTGACTGGATGTGATCATCAAGGTCACGTAGGCCCTGCTGGATTTTCAGAATCAGTTTGCTAATAGGAAAGTTAGATACAAGTGTTCAACTGCTGGTTTTGCATCTGGGAAAAAGATTTTAGTGATTTATTTTTTTTTTAGGCTCATTTTCATATGGCTTCATTTGAAATGTAGATAACTGCCAGTCCATCAATGCTGATAGACTGACTGCTCCTTCATTCCATGTATTAAAAGATATTAATGTATGGAGGACTGATTAAATCTGTTTGCTAATTAACAGTTTCCCTTTGTATGTAAAACTTGTTTTCTGCATTTGTTAAACAAAATGGTTTTGAATCTCATGATTAGGAATTACTAGATATTTGTGAAAATCAATTAAGTGACATCCTGGATCTGTTGACAAAACTCGCATTTAGTTGAGGCCAGCTTTTTCTCTCTTTAACACCGAATCTTCCCTTCTGAAAGCTCTGGTAAGCTTTCATTGAACTTTATTTATTTCAATAGGACACAAGGATCAGGGAAGTTAAATATTATTGAAGCTGTCTACAAATTGGAGGAAATAGGTCTGTGCATTTTCATTTATTCGGTGGGAATCAGATTCCATCTTTCAAATCTTTTTGTGAATTGTGCAATAAATTGTTTCAGGGAAGATTTAAACATACTCATGTATTTTCCGTTACTCATGAGTTATCTCATGTTTCTCAGTGGCTAATAAAAGCTTCTACCTAGCTGTTGGCATTTCAGAATGCAGCTTTTACCTTCAAGGTGTAGAATAGATTATTTTCATTTCTTATTTTTACAGGAAAATTGGAGGATACCCTCTAAAGCATCTAACCTATGGAGGAAACTGTCTTGTCTCTCTACAGGCAAATCAGCATGCACATTTATGTGCAAATTTAAGCAATTATAGATGTCAGTGAGCATACCATTGAAATTAATGTACTAACTGAATTAGTGAAACTGTGCCGGACCTGTTCCTGAATTTCTGGTTTTCTTTCTGCAGCCCTGGGTAAATGAGAACAAATCAAAGAACTCATTAAAATTTACTGCAAAGAACAGTCATAATATGCAGGTTCTCAATGGCTGCATGAGTTTAAAAAGTAAAAATTTTTTAAAATTTTCATTTATTTATCTTGAGACTTTTTGCTGTAATTGAGGATTGGTTGTGGCCCTTCCATAGGCTCTAAAGCTTTCTCGAAGCTCATGAATTAACTTCTCTTAAGTAAAATATCCTCTCGGCTTCCAGTCATGCTCAATGGGTGGACACGTTTACCATGTGCATAGGCATATTCTCTTTTCATGTTGATGAGTCAGGGTGCAATTAAGCTTGCCTTTCTAGCAATTTTTGTGGCACCTGAACTCAGCCTAGCCTATCATGCTGTTAAAGCCCCTTCAGGTGATCAGGTCATAATCATTGGTGCTGGGCACTGACAAATGAAGAATAATACTGTCCTGGTTTTGGCTGGGATAGAGTTGATTTTCTTCATAGTGGCTTGCATAGTGCTGTGTTTTGGATTTAGTACTAAAAGAATGTTGATAACACCCTGATGTTTTTAGTTGTTGCTAAGCAGTGCTTAGACTGGCCAAGGACTTCTCAGCTTCCCCTGCTCTGCCAGGTGCACAAGAAGCTGGGAGGGGGCACAGCCAGGACAGCTGACCCCAACTGGCCAAAGGGCTATTCCAGACCACATGATGTCATGCTCAGTATATAAAGTGGGGGAAGAACGAGGAAAGGGGGGATTTTTGGAGTGATGGCATTTGTCTTCCCAGGTAACCACTATGTGTGATGGAGCCCTGCTTTCCTGGAGGTGGCTGAACCCCTGCCTGCCCATGGGAAGCAGTGAATGAGTTCCTTGTTTTGCTTTGCTTGCATGTGTGGCTTTTGCTTCACCTATTAAACTGTCTTTATCTCAACCCACGAGCTTTCTCACTTTTCTGATTCTCTCCCCCATCCCACTGCAGGGGGGAGTGAACGAGTGGCTCTGTGGTGCTTAGTTGCAGGCTGGAGTTAAACCATGACAAATACATAGATGTATTAAAAGCAGATCTACTTCTAACAACCTATCTTGAGAGAGAAACAAGGCCTAAAAGTAAGGTGTGTTATTAGCATGGTGCAATTGCAAGTGATGTTATAGCATGTCTGGAGGAATGCAATGCCTGTAGGCAGCCTGTGACTGTTAATTGAAAGCTTGTCAAGCGTCCTTAGCTGTTGCTGTTATAAAGAGCTCAGTTGGGATGAATTAATAAAACCATTTACCTCATATTCTGTGCATTGCTCAGTGTTAACCGTTACTGACATTAAGAGGAAAACTAGTAAGTGACAAAAGTTCATGGTAAATTGCTATGGGAATCACTATGTTGTATGTACAATATAGATAATTATATAATTAATATGTATAGTGAAAACACTAGGTCTGGGGAATATATTCCTTGGCTCGTAATTATACATATTCTCTAATCATTGAAAGACGGCTGTCCAGTAAATCAACCAGAAGAAAAGAAATTGGATTGATCACAGAATCACTGAGGTTGGAAGGGGCCTCTGGAGATTACCTAATTCAATCCCACTGCTTACAGGAGGGTCAACAGGGCTGTGCCCAGTCAGGCTTTGAATAACTCCAAGGATGGAGGCTGGAAATTTGGTCTAATGTTTGATCACCCTTGCAATGAAAAAGGGTTTTGTGTTTGTTTTATGATCAGATGGAATTTCAGTTATTTCAGCTGTGTCTATTGACTTGTCCTTTCACTGGACACAATTTAGTCTGGTTCCATCTTCTTCATTGCCTCCCATCTAGTATTAGGCTCATTAAGCACATCTGCTCATCAGCTTCCCTATCACTTCTGTCAGGAAGTTGTTATTGAGCCCTCCAGGGAATGCTTGTGCCCTGCTGTGTTGTCCCTCTAGCAGGTAATCAGGTAGCAAGAGTTCCCCCTGGAAGACCAGGGCCTGCAAATGTGAGGTTTCTTTCAGTTGCCTGGAGTCCCCATCTGCATCTTCTTTCAATCAGTCCACAGCAGACACCCACAACTATGTTGCCCATGTTGGTCTGTCCTAAACCAGACAGCTGAACATGTTTAATTTCTTAAAGTTTGTGATATAAAAAAAATCTGCAATATTTTTACTAGTGTTTTTTCAGAAGTGATTTAAGGGAAGTGTTTTAATCAGAAAATCAGGATTTTACTTTATTGGCTATTTAGAAATCAATTATGTTTTTTACTTAATATTTACATTAATTTGCTTACATATTATCTTAACTATTGCAAAGCACTGTTAAGAAAGTTGTCATTGGCTTGTCATGCATAACAGCTTTTGCATTGTGAACTCAAATGACCTTTCATTGTCCATAGGAATTAAGTGATAAAGGCAGATAGTGTGTGTGTGTGGAAACCCAGCCTTGGAAGTAATCTTCCCAGAAACTTAATCAGTCTTTGAAATTAAAATGAAGAGGGTTTTGCGGAGGATAGTACTAGATCCTTTCCTCCTGTGTCAGCTGCTTCTGAAGGGAGTCAGTAAATTATACTGTGTTAGTGAAGCCTTGGAATGCTAATGAAAAAATTAATTACATTCAGAAATTACTCTGTAGTAGAAGTAGAGTTCCTGTCAGGCTTTCCACAATGTGTTATTTTTCTAAATCTTAAGCCAAAATTTTACAAATATTAACATAAGTTTTAATCAATTAGCCTTTGTGTTATTTCCTTTGAGCTAATGTTGGTATGACATTCAAGGAATAAGAATTTGGAGCTTACTGTGCATGTTTACTTACTTCTCAAATCCATTGGCTGCTGTTGGCTTAATTTAAAACTCAGATATCCATATCTTTTTTCCAAATGACAATCTCATGACACAAAATTGTCCCATATGCTCATAACTTCAACACTGTAATTCAGAAAAAACAATGTGAAAATACAGTTTCGGGCCTCATTTCAAGTAATTTCATAATTTCCTTCCTTTAAACACACAAATAAGATGGGATAAATGAATATCCAGATAGATGCTGATTTTTCTTTTCTTTCAGTCTAGATGAGATACTTAAGGTCAAGGACATAGGACTGGTTTTAGGATTAGAGCTTCTTTCACTGTGGAACTTGAAAATGTCTATTTGTATGTGATTCTATTCATGTTGTATCACTTGGAATAATAGGGCTGTCAGGACAGACAACTGTGCATTTATAACATGTATGTATTTAAATCAGTTTTGTCTTGTCCATAGTAACAAGTAGCAAAGCTCTGTAATGGCAAAACAGCCCAGCCAGTCACTCTTTTTTTCTCATATAAAGAACTCAAAGATTATTGTCACTTGGTAATTTCAGTCTGGGGTAACTACGAGCAGATGCTAATTTCAATAATGACACCAATACAATCACAAGAACTAATAAAATTGGATTCTGACATTATAATTGAAGTAGATAGGGCACTGAGAGCTCTGTATAGCGTAAGAGAATTGCAATATGAAGCACAGGAGGGGGATCTTTGTCTTACTGTAAACACCTGTAATATGAGCATTTTCTCATTGCCACTACAAACCTAAGTTAGAGGAGACCTGGATTCTGTATAAACAAAAACACTGCAAAAATATAGTAGGCTTACAGCATAACGATACGAATACAGATGTGGGTATGTGCAAATGAGGAGCTTTAAGTGGTTAGTATTTGTTTCTTTGCTTTTAAAAAAACATACAGAGGTCAGTTTGTAACTGTGAAAAAAGCCGCTGAAAAGCATTGCTATCTTTTTAACAGACTGATGTTACAAGTAGTAAATCGCAGTACAAAGGGTTGAAGGCTGGTGTTTCAATACAAGTCTGACATTCCTCCTAAATGAAGACAACCTCACTTTTCTGGTCTACTGCAAATCCTACAAAAATGAACGGACAGAAGGCACTTAAATACATAAATCCGGAGCTTCACAGATATTTACTACTTTAAATTCTCAAATTCACCATTTTGGTTTAACAAAGGAAACAGAATTGTTGCTTAGGTTTTGGATAGGTGCCATCAGTTCTGCTTGTCAGCTTTGACAAAGCTACCTAGGCAGAGTTGGTGGAGTAAAGTACTTTTAAAGTAAATTAAAAGCTCAGTCTTGCAGTATTTTGCCAGCTCTGACTTAAATTTATATATATTTGCCTCTATCCAAATGTTGTATTCCAAAGGGCTATAGTACAGGTACAAATGTCAGTAAACAGTAGGTATTACTTAAATGTTTGCTGAGAGACTAAAATGCTTTTTTTTCAGTGAGTGGAAAAAAAAAAAAAACATGTCATATACTGTTAGGGTTTTTCCTTTTACCTCTTATTTAAAATTACTGGAAGATTTATTGTTTCATTGTTTAAAACTGACTTCGCAGAGTTTTGTGAATAGACATTATGTTTAGTTTTGTTTGTTAATCCATGCAGAGATAACTGAAGTTATGATAAATCTGTATTGGCTCAAAAAGCCATTCATGAACCTTTATTATAGCCACAAACGAACCCCTAAACTGTTAACTTAAACTTCAGTCTAAAACGCTAGTAAAATTGAGATTATGCCTGAGGTGAATTCCACTGCAGTCTGCTTTTCTGTCCACTGTTACACTGTTAGTTACAGGCTCCTAAGACTCCTCTCTGTATTTATCTTTACATATGATTTGCATCCATACAATGTTCTCCAATGTCAAAATGGAAGATGAGGAGGCTGGAAAAAGTGATTTTTATGCAATTCATCAAGATCTATCCCCTATGTTTCTAGTCTTTTTGCTCCAAATGCTTTTAGATTTTTTCCCATTATTTTTTACTGCTGCAGATGTGACTTCACCATGTTTTATGGGACTGAACTTGCATGATCCAACATCTGTTGAGAAGTAACAAGAATGATGCAAAAAGTCTCTTAATTTAATAATAGGAATTTCAATCAAAAGATAATACATTTGATTTAGTGAGCTCTCAAACAGCTGGAAGGACATTTAATATTCCTTGTTCTATAAGTATTAAAATGGTATATTTGTGCTTATATATTGGTGGTATTTATCTTATGATGTAAATCAGGGAAAGTGATTGCCTAACTAGTTCTTTCCCTAGTTGTGGTCATTAAGAATTCTCCTGAAATGAGATAATAGCTCTAGTAACAGTAATTATAAGAAAATATGTTAAAAAAAATAATAATTGTAAATTATGTCAGCTAAAAACAAAACCCACTGCAATTATGTCCCCATCCGTCATCATCACTCCTGAAAGTTCTGTATAATTGCTTATATAAGCTTCTTTCATTTTTATTAAAATTGGATCTTGCAAGACCTAAAATGATGAACAAAATTGATTTAATGGAGGAGGGGAAAGAAGACAAAAATCCCAGAATGAATTATGCTATGTCTTTCCTCCTAATCTGCAGTAGTTCAGTCCTCTCTTGAAGTTAAGCATAACTGCATAAGTCTTTCTTCTTCTTCTATTCTGCAGTCAAGCAGTAGTACAGGTAAACCTAATACTCTAGCCCTGCCTTGAAAAGAAACATTGAGCACCTGCTTTGAAGCAGACTTGCCAAAAAAAAAAAAACCTAAGCAATTTTCCCCCCTCCATTACACAGAGCACCCCTGTGCTTCTAAAGAGGCTTGGTTACTGTGGTATGACACCCTGATGTCATTGTTTTGTATTAATGGTTTCTTAACGAGTTTGGAATTTCTGAAATTGCAGTGGCTGGGGAAGTAATTCATACCAGTTTAGGAATGTCTGATTGTTGAATGCTATCTTACAGTTACTATTCTCACCACTTTACAAAATCCCATTGAGATTAATTAGTGTAAGGGATAAGAAAGGGCAGAGAAGACTTGCAAAGCTCCCAGCATTGCATTCAGTACCACTGGCTAAAAGCCTTGTCTTTATCACAAGGGGAATTTATGTAATTTCTGTGAATACTAGGTGTTTACTGAGTCTTTAGGTTGTTTTTTACAGGAGCTGGGCTCTTGCTTGAACAGACAATTAGTAAATGTAATACCTGATGCAACTATTAGTGTGGGTTTGTCAGCTTAGCATTGTTAATATAACTATTTAAGTAATCCACCACCCCACAGAATCATTTTTCCTCATCAGTCCTCTGCCTAAGACTCCCTCAGCTACAGTTCTCTTTAAAGTACTACGGTACATAGTAGGGAAAAAGTCCTTTTTCTTCTCCTTTCTGAGATACAAATGCAGGTAAATGGCTAATCATGTTGCTGAAAGGCACTTTCCATGGTACAGAAGATTCAGATAGCAAATCTAATCTTTCTGTTATGACACACATTGTATATGTTACTACAGCAGATGTGTTCTGTTCTTATCCTTTATTTTGATATGTAATTACAGGTGCAACTTAAGGGCTTTGGTACATTGGCAGTGGAGGCCATTAGCATTGTAGAGGATGTCTTAAGTAATACAGACACGCTTATCTGGAAGGTAAGTGTATTATTCCACACTGAGCCTCAAGACTCCTGGACTGTTAGGTCTGTGCCCTTGAGTCTGTTGCGCTGTTTGTGAACCACGCAGCAGACTTCATTAACAAGGTTGATTTCAGAGATTCTGTCTGAGGTTCAGTACATGCTATAGTGAAATATGTCACCAAAGTTTCTTGCTTAGCTTGTGCTAGATCTTAAGTTGCCTCCTCAAAGTTTCTGCAGAACTGAAACCACCACGAGCGATGACAACAGTTAAGGTTTTGTTGGTACTCTCATAAAGTAGGATTAGAATTTGGGTCACAAACTTAATTGTGTTTTTTTTTTTTTTTTGGTCTGGGTTCCATGACATATGCTGTGTCATGACTCAGCTTTTTCGTCAGCTGGGTTTTTTTGAGCCGGTATTCATTTGAGCCAGTATTCATTCTTGTGTAGTTACTGTTTATCTTATTATTAACTAATCATTGTGTGCATGTTTATCATATCCCTTCCAGTGGCCCTTCTTTTGATCCGTAGATGTGTTCTGTTCCTTTTTCTTGTTCATCTGGATAATTTCAGAAGCTGTTCTCTGCCTTTGTGTGGCTAAGATTTGACTGGAGCAGCCAGGATGATGTTGTTTGTGTTCTGTATCATAGAAAGATTTCCTGTAATTGTCAGAGGTGGGGGAGGAAAAATTAAAAAAATCCAAATCTCTGCCAAAAGAGTCATCTATTATATGCTGGGTTTTGGAAATACTGATTTTAGTTGATATACTTCCACTCCATTTTTCTCTCAAAGACCACTGAGGGTGTGATAGTCCATTTGGTTTCTTTGTCTTCCTTTCCATGGCTTTGCTTATACAAAGGAATTGCCTGGCATAAGTAGAATAAAATATTAATTCTTAAATAAATATTTTTATCTAGAGCTGGGGCTATACAATATAATATTGTTGATTATATACTTGTATTATGATTTAATGATGATCTGTGTAAATCTCTTGAACTTTAACATGAGAATTTCTAATTTTGGTGTTTTAGTTTAAAACTAGTGAGGCATGGGTTTTTTGGTGGTGGTTTTTTTTCATTTTCTTATAGCACCCTTTTCTTTTAATACTCCAAGAGGACAAGTTAAGAATATCAAATGAATTCCCCTCTTGCTGGTAACATATCATGAGACACGTAATTGCATTCCAGATGCTATTTAAAATCTGACAGAGATAAATTTAAGTTGCTGCTACAGTATAACAACAGAACTAGATAGATCTTTAACAAATAAGGTCAAAAACATTTTAGAGACTGCTCTGAATGGCATCCACATTTTGTCTTACATTTGCAGTTTCCCTTGTTGTACTCCTTACTGTATTTCTACTGTTCACTTCAAAATTTTGAACTGTACCTAAAGTGAGCTTCAGTCACACAAGTCATGTCAATGAGACAGTCAACAGAATCTAAATACAGACCATAAAATATAGACCCTGCACATAACTTCACTGGAAGAGCAGTATAGATGCCTTAGTAATGCTGATACTGTAAGATCTTTACAATTTGTTTTCACAGTGTCTTGAATGAAGCATGTCCTGGCATGTGTACTTTATGTCCATCTCTTAGCTTTAATAATTCAAGGGTCATTGGTATTGAAGACAGGATCATTAAAGTGAATTATTAGTATAGATTGAGGACAACTAAAGGAAATGTGTTTTTGAATAAATCTGCTATTAAGAATCACTTATCAGTTTTGTCATGCTTTCACCAAATAAATGTTATGCTTTAAAGTTCCATTATGCTCTACTATGGTTTCCAAAATATTTGCAAACAAACCAAAAGAAATGTCTATTATTTCAGATATTAAGTCTTCTCTCTTACTTTATGTAAGCAGTAATACTGAAATACTTGAAGTAGGTGGAATCTGAATAAAATAGTCAAGGGCTTTTTTGTGAAAATTAAATATTTTTAAAAATAAAAATACTTTGTAATGGCTTTACTGTGAAAGATTTGTTTTAAAAAATGACTTACACATGGGTGATGTAAATACAAACAGAATATTTGGTTATGAGCACAGACCAGTGAACTTCAGCAAGAGCTGGAAATGGTTTGCTGTTCCCTGCCTCCGATTGGGCCCCTGTCCCACACCTCACATATCTGGGTGGGCACCACCAGCAACCCCCATTGCTTCACTTTGTATGAAGCACACCAATATTTATGTCGAAAGCACGTGTAAACATACGCACTTTCTTCAAATATTGAATACCTAAATACTAATTCTTTCTCCAATAAACAGTCAACTATTTCTATCTAATCAGGTGATATCAAGAGGAAAGGCTGAAATGAGTTATTTTGTGGTGTCTTGCTCCAGGCAGCACACTAGCCTTGGGCACTGATTAAAATTCCCCTAGGAGGAGGCAGGGACTGAAACCAATTCAGTGGTGTGTGGCAGGTTACCATAAAGAGTGAAATACTGAATAAAAGGAGCATTGTCAGCTCCTTTCTTTCTCATTTAGATTTGTTGAGGGTTTATCAATGAAACTCTTTCCCCTCTGAGATGTTTTTCTGTCTTTTTTTTCAAAGAAAAAGGTACTTTTCCCCAAAAAAGTATTCCCTTAGACTTAATTATTAATTTTACTGGTAGGGTACTGCAGCCATTTTAACATTCTCAACTTCAATCTCACTGTGTCACGGCAGCACTGAATTATTTTGTCACTTTGTATTTTAGTGAGAGCTAGAATCTAGTTGAAATTTAAATTACTGCTGTAGTTCATGGCATTCAATTTTTCTGTCCCCACCTCATCAAAATATGCACCAAGCTGCTTCTTTCAAACTTGCACTTTACTACTTAAAGCATTTATGTAATAGCAATGTACCTATTTCAGGGATGAAAGGAGTTTGTAACTTCTATGGAAGAGGATGCTTTATAACTGACTTTAAATTCACTTATGGATGTCTGCACCGGGAAGTGCTTTCTGTCCTCCACTGTGAAGCAGAGTGAAACCAGTAGCCACCTGATCTGATCGAATAGCTTATTTTCCTTTCTCCCACACTCTTAATATCACTATTCCTATATATCTCCCACCTTATTCTTTTCGTTATTTTGCTTATCCTACTGGTTTTTTTCTTTGTCTGCGTTCTTTTGTGGAGCCCCCAGCTACCCTGCAGAGTTGGTTCAAAAGCTGTCAACTCAGTAAAGCAAAAAAGCACAAGGCAAGCTAGATCTAGTTGTTAATTACAGGATGAGTTGTCAGGATTTGTGAAATCCTGCAGATGACGAAAGAAAAAATTATACTTAAAATCCAAGTGGAAGCTAGAATGTTCCAAGTAAATTTTCTGTATTTAAACAATAGGAATCCAAAAACAAATGTCAAAACTAGTTGTAATGCCTCAAATTCCACATTTTTCTTTGTTTTCTTCCTTCTTGTGGGCTAAAATGCCAACCCTATGGAGTTAGCCAATGGTTACCTATTGACAAGATTTCTTTCTGAATCACTGGAAGTGCAGGAAAAGATGGTGTTTTTCAAATGTCAAAAATGCATATTCTTTTTCAAACTCTGAAGTTCATCTCAAGAATGTTACTGATATTGCATTGTTAAAGGGATATTTAAGAGTATATTTATGGAAAAAGGTAAATGTTGAATACTTATTCCACATAATATTAACTTATGAACTGTCTAAAGTATGAGTCTTATAATGAACTGGAGCAGGACAATATATAACTGTTTTCCTTAATCTTTTGTTGTTGTTGTTGCATCCAGTGGTTGAGAAATCTGGTTTGTGTTAGTGGTGGTTTGGTTTAGTAGTTGGGAAATTTAAAGGTACTACACAGGCTCAAAAAGTGTTTTTCTATTTCATAGTAATAATGGATGAGTTATCTTCTCAACAAATGGTTACTGGTAAATCACAGCAGCCTCTATTTAGAAATCTGCTTTCTTCTGAGGTATCTTATTAATCTTTGATAATATCTTTCCTGTGGGATAATATGTTCCTACTTCAATGCTTCCACAGAAGTACAAGGATGGAAAATAGAGCTCTGTGATAATCTTACATGCTTGAGGGTTAGCTTGTAGCAATGCAATCTATTCTGAGGAAAGGACAGTTTGTAACTATAAATTGAGACCAAATTAATCCACGTGTCCTTTCTGTTGTACTTTTTTTTTTCTGGTAAGAAAATAGTCTGTTACTAGCCTACTGAAACAAGTGAAAAACCAGATTGTTTTCATCATAACTGTGAAATAGGTTTGCTCTGTGATCAAAAATGCTTACTCTGTTGTTTTTCCTCTATGCATTGGATGAGGCAGAGAAGAAACAGCTGTGGCCCTATTTAGAATAAGGGTCACAGCCATGTAAAATCTATCTGTACACAGCCATGAAGAGTATTGTTGAGGGTTTGTCAATGAAACTCCCCTCCCTCCCCCTGAGATGTTTTTCTGCCTTTTATTTTTCAAAGAAAAAGGCAGTTTTCCCAAGTGCAGGGCCAGAACTATTTCTATGCATTGGAAACAAGAAAGGTGTATGGAAAATGGGAAAACGAATCACTGGGACTCTGAGTAAATCTGAATGCCCAGTAACATTGCAGTCCCCTGTAACGGGGCTTTTACGGATTGCTTTGCTTGTGCAGACCTAAGTTTAGTCTCCATGCCAATTCAGAGTCCCAAAGTGCCTCATCAGTCTTGCACCTTGTGCAAGGAAGATTGTGATCTTTGAGATACACTGTATCTAGCAGCTATAATGGACTACTTTAAAATATCTGTCACAGCCTTTTTCTCGTAATTAAAAAAAATAATTTTAACAGATCATAGGACTCTTGTATGATTGCAAGAGGAAGTCTTTGCTCTGCTCTTGTATTGTATCCTTTGCAATTTGCAACAAAAGCTTCATATTAAGTAACTGTGAAGAGCATACCATTAGACAAAATGAGGCTTATAATTAAATAGAATGACTAAGTCTATTTTTTTCAGAGTCTCTGTTACTAGGTGTAAAGACATAGTGTTATCTTCTTTCAAAAGTTGCAGTGTGCCACTTAGTATACAATAAACTTACTTGGAATTACAGATACTAACTTAGATTTTTCATACTTGCTTATTTGACTGTAGATAAGCTGTATTTTCAAACCAGCCTTTAACTGAAGTAATTAGAATGATTTTCAAGAGTTCACTGATATATAATTGCAATTTCATGTGAACCTGCAGTTATAAAAATTTCACTTGACACCTGTATAAAACTTGCTTCCTACTTGGCAAGAAAGAAGTAAAACAAATTGAGGTGAAGAAGGTGCTTTCTCCAAATAAATCAGTATAACCAAAGTCTGAAATATTTGACACTTAAGCTATTAAATGTTAATTTGTTACCCGTGCTTATATTTAACTATGTGAAAACATGTGACTCTCTATTTGGTCTGTAGTTGCAAATGTAAAGAACCTCCTTTACAAAAAGAAAAATTCTTAGTTTCTTAAAATTCTGCCTGCTATACAAAATTTCCTAATTTTGTCCGTGGCAGATGAGAAATGATCATCTCTTTCAGAAAGGAAGAATGTTCAGCAAATGACCTTCATCATTAGTCATCCGTATCTATTTGGCACTGCCAATTGCCAAAAGAGAAATAATTTCCTGAGTGAAATATTAGGTAAAATGAGATTAACATTTGCCCCCTCACAACTCGTTTAATGCGAGCTGCCTCCTTTACAAATATAAAAGTATCTGGGAACCCAGTGAGCACTTTCTTGCCACTGAGGGAGATTGATTCTAAGACACCTGTAGTTGCTGTGGTGTAAATCTCCTGTCCAGCTTTCACTCCCGGTTTCCAAATGAACATCATCAACAATGAAGTCTTCAAAAGATCATTATGACAAGCCCTGTAAAATGCTTTTTTTTAAGGCAGTATGTGCTGCTGATAGTTATCATCTGCTTTTAGTGCAAACTGTCACTTTCAGATTTTCTTTCCCTTGAATTTGTAAGTCATAGCAGATCTGATGCCTTCAGAATTAGAGGAGTGATACTATTGCAGCTTTACAACTCTTTACAGTGACAGCAAAATCTTTCAAATTTGGGATAAATGGCTCTGTCTAAATGCTTTTGTGGTGAAATGCAAAAAGCTTTTTGTTATTCTTCAGCATAAAATAGAAACAAGAGTTGTAAAATACACAGAAATAACCTGGGATACTTGATGGCATGTCACCACAAGGAACTGGGTTTCTTTGTTGCCTTGTAGGAATTCCTAGAAAGTACGGAAGTACCAGAGGAATAAGTTGTTTCTATAATTGCTTACCTATGTGAGACTGAATCCTGCAAGGTCATGAGGTACGTGAATGTTTTAAAATCATTGCTATGTTTAAAAATCAGTTTTGAATTCCGTTCAAAGGATAGAGAAATTGGTTTCCTCTAAATTCCACAATATGTAGGAAAAAAAAAATTCCAAAATATCCTGATGTTGAGTGGGGAAGAACAAAAGTTCTCAGCATTTCTGAGGCTAAGTCTTTTCTCTAGATGGACTAATATTAAAATAGTATGTGATTTTCCTTTTGTTAAACTGAGTTTCACAAGTCAGCTTTCTAACAGAGCTGCCCAATGAAATGTCCCTTTGAATGTTCCTATGTTTGAATGTCCCTTTGAATGTTCCTATGTTCCCCTTGAAATGTTCCTATGAGCCCTCCACCTCACATAGAGCACTCATGTTGGGAATGATGGGTATGTACTTAGAGATGTGACAAAACAGCAACAAAACAACACACAGTGGCTGTCTAGTGAGAGACAAACAGAATAGCATGGACATGAATTAGAAGAAAGGGCTAGTTTGTCAGGTGAACTAGAGCTCAGTCTCACCTGCACTAGTTTTAGCTCATCTCTTTTGTGGGGAATAAAATGAATCCAGGCTTCTTGCATGTTGTTGTTTTTTTTTTCTGGAGAATGCAGTGTTGGAAGCAAATCTGCAGGAAGGGAAAGGAGGAAGAAGAAATTAAATTACTGGAAGATGGAATATTTAGAATCACCAGAAGAAGAGGGAAAGTTCAGTGTCAGAAAAAAGTACAATTTTATAGCTTGTGGAAGAGATAATAAAAAATAAATTGAATTTGAAATAACTAGTTCTATTTGAAGACCTTTATATTTAAGATAAGGTTGCACACTCAAAATGCCCAACCCAGACATAAATTTCAAAAATTTCCCTTGTAGATTCAACCTGAGAAAGTAGGTCAGGTTTCTGTCTGAAAGTCATGGCTAGAAAAGAGCCTTCTGGCTTTGAGACGGAAACTGTGGGAGTTTTAGTCCAGCTCCCTAAGCTTTGCTGAGAGCTCAGGACTGCCAATTAACTAAGTTTGTGGCCAGTTACTTAATATGAGAGCACTCCAGGATTTCCTGAATGTGGGAAAACAGTCACAACAGCTCTGGGGTTCCTCTGTTGGGTGGTCCGCAGTGGGTGTGGGCTCTGGTGTCTGAGCTCCACAGGAGCACCCTGCGTAGGGTAGCAAGGAAGTCCAAGCTGTTTGCACTCCACCTGCATCCTCTTAGATGGCATCAAAGGCCACTGGCTTATGCAATTTCTGATTAAAATTCATTTTTCTAGGTGATTTCCAAGCAGTTCTATCAAGGAATTTAGACCAGAGATGCTGAGCCATCAGGAAGGGCTGACCAACTTTTTTATTCTGTTTGAAAGCAGTAGAAGGGGGGACAGAAAAGGAAAATGGAAGCAGAGGGTAAAATACAGTAGTGAATCGTGGAAAACAGTCACATAGCTGTATAAGATAAACAAGTTCCTTTCTGTAAATGACTAAAGTTCCTTTAAAAATTTGAATAAGTGATTAGTTTAACTCTTGGTCTCTGAAAGTCACATTTTAGATGTCTCAAGTTGAACAACCCAAAATAAACTTAAATAGTCAAAATCCAGCTGCTTTTTTTGTCTTGAGCTGTATGTCCTCCCTTCTGCTTATGGACATCATGAGCATGGGCTGTTGATTGTGCTATACTGAGTGGGAGATGAGGAATAAATGTGAAAGTGAACCAGTACTTAGTGATTTATTTTTTTTTAATTTCTGATCTCCTTTATACATTAAATACTTGGACCATTGAATATCTTCATAGCTTTTAACACTTGCCTGGGTTTACATCTAGATTTAGGGATTAATTTTAAAAGGAAAGTTCTTTCCAGTTTGTTTTTAGAATTGGTATGCTTTTACGTTTCTAGCTGCATTTTATTTTGGTACCTGCTTTCCAGTCCCTCATGTGTCTATATCAGACTGTTTCCCAGGATATATATGGTCACAGACCTGCAGACAAGGGGAATTGTAGCTTTCCAGCACTCTTGGTTAGAGGCATATGGATAGTGTCATATTTGCCTTAGAGTCACGTACCAAGACCTGTCATCAGTGCTATTAACAAAACTGGCAACCAGCTCCTATTAGGAAAAAAGAGCCACATCTGATTTTTCTAGTATGGTAATTTAAAATACACTCAGATATAACTCTAACTTGCCTTTTTGAACAGTCATTTATCTTTAATTTCAATTATCTGTAGCTATGGGGGCATTTTGTAAAAGCATACCATGCTACTCTTCATAACCTTTCCTCAGTAAGATATTGGTTAGATCTCCATATATAGCTTTTTTTTTTATTTCTATTTCACAGCTTTTTATACATATGAAAACTGTAGATTCTTATATCTATGCTGCTTGGTAAAAAGCATAATATAGGTGTGCGCATTTTTTTAGTGACCGTGTCCTAAAGCGTGGCTTTCAACATCTGCTCACAATACTACTTGCTTAAAATTTGTGTGCAATTAATACAGGGGGTTTTGCTTTCTTCTGTTGTTATAGAGCTGATCCAAAACTCATTGGAATTAAGGAATTATTTTTCATTGACTTAATTTTTTTAAGTATGGACTCAGAATTACTTGGACCAGAACTCAAAGTAGTGAATCAGTCTGTATCTTTTTCAGTCTTTCTGAATATTACTAAATCTTATGGAGTGGGAATTTTAAATGGTTTGTTGTCCTTACAGTATAGTTCAATTGCTTTATGCCTTTATCTGGCCAGAATTGTATTCTTAGGCCAGCAAATCATTTCTGATGAAAAAATGGGGTTTTTTAGCTTGAATCAACTTTTCAAATACATATAAAAATACAACTTCTATGTCTGTTTATCTGTTTTAAAATGAGGAAAAGTGGCCTTTGCTTGATTAAATAACTTGATAAGCACATAGGTGAGCATCTCTGTATAACTTTCAGATTACCAGTGTCAGGGCTGCAGTATATCTGTAGATCATGTCCAGCCCCAAAAATCTTCCATTCATTCATCTTCATGTAGATAGCAGAATACATGAGGCAAAGGGAAGCACAACCATGCACGACAAACCACCTTTTCCCCCTTATAATTTGGCCCCAAAAATGCCATTGGAAAACACAAAACTCAGTTTAGGATGTCTCCTAAACTGCCAACCACGTTGGGTCCCGTTGAAGCTGTGATGCATGTGGTGCCTGCTCTTCTACTCCAGCCCAGCTGAATACATGCTGAAAGGTGAAAAAGCCCGGACAAAGTTTGCCTATGTTAGAAATGTCTAGAACTGCCTCCTGTCTTTATGGTTTCAGAGCAAAGATGAAATAAGGGAGAAAAGACAAATGTTCCACCAAAACCAGAAAGAAAAAGAGTGAGATGCGATATGGAGGAAACAGATGTATGGGACATGGCTTCATTTATTCCAGTTTCTCATCCAAGTCTTAACTTATTTTCCCCATTACTTGTAGCCCTACCAAAGCTTCAACCTAGCTAATAAAATGTAAATGTAATACTAAATTTCCATCTGCTGTCTCTGTGCTATTAATCACTGTTGGAAATAGCTGCAGACATGCAAGATGTGTACAGTTACAGCTGCCCACATAGCTCGACATTACTGTCATAGATGATGGAGTGCCTGACAGGATAGCTACCCAAGTGGCAGTTCAGCTGTTAGACTTGTTTTCATTTACACTACATAATTAATTTTGATTAATGCAGATACTGATTTCCATGTAATATGCAGGCTCTGTATAAAACTAGGGTGCCTCTTTTGACTAAAGTAAACCACAATGAATATATCTACACTTTGCATGGAAAGGTAAACTAGCAACAAGAGTGATGATACATCTGTATAAGCTTAGAAAGCTTCAGTGTTGCTCTCAGCATAGAAAGGTGAGACTACAGCCTCATTGACATTGCTAAAGTATTTCTAATTTGATTAGAGTCTTGATCAACAACAGATTGGGGCTGCTGTACTGTTCTCCAGAGTATGGGGGGACATGGCTGAATATTTCAGTCTTCTGAAAACATCAACTCTTTATTTTTCTTACAGATTTTTGACAGAACAAGGTGGCTGTGCTTCATTTCCCAGTTAGAAGGTAGAGGATAAACTTCTAACTCTTCCTTTCTTCTATTTTGCATGCTTTTCTTCTTTCATGACTTGGAATATCCTTTGGGATATGCAGTTGCTGGAAGAAAAATCAATGATACAGAACACTGGTGTTCTAATTAGAAGTTATCTCTCTCTTTGTAAGATCTGTTGTCATCTGTTTCTGTGGTGCTTTCAGAAGCTCCCTTTTCTCTCTGCTGCTGCACAAAATCAATGTCCAAAGGGTACAGGTTTATAGTCCCATTGACTTTACTCTTTTAGAAGAAGTCTTTACTGTGAAGACAAACTCTTGTCCCCACAATATCATTTGGGTCAAGAAAGCCTCTTAATTTTTTTTTTTTTTTTTACTCTTCCTGAGTCAGCAACCTTTTTCTTGAGATCTTTCTTTGAAGGTCTTCCTGAATGGAAAGTCACAGCCTTAAGCAGTAGGAGGCTTATTTTAAAAGTAAATGCAAAGCAAACAAGGTGCTAACCTTGCCAATAGACAATCTCGGGAAAATAAATCCTTTTAGGGTTACCGTTGAGTCAATAAGAAATAGAATTACCTTTACATGTGAACTCAACTATCTAGGACTGAGAAATTACATAGTCTTTCTAAGTGAAAAACGTATTACAAGGGATCTGTAGTCATATTTTTTCTTGTTTTGATAACCTATGTTTTCTATTTTCTTCATTAATTTATTCCAGATTATACTGTCCTAAGGCACTTTTTATAATCTTCTCCTTCCAGTATATGTTTACATGCTGTAGACCTTTGTGGATGGCTATCAAGTCACAGATTTGCTGTTAAATAACCAAAGAATCTTTTTTCAGTTAAGTCCTTAATTAGCCTCTCCATAATTTTCTTCGTTTATTATCTAAGTCCAGTCTGGCTATGTCCTTCTCTTAATGATTTGCAAAGATCAAAAAACAGTCTAATACTTGCAGGCTCACACAAGCTGCAAATTCCATTCTTCATGTATTCTGACTGGTCCTGATCAGTGTCTGGTGTGTTGGTCACGTTGCAAAGAGAAGTTAAGTTTGTCAAGCCATGCTGGCAAAATCCTCACCTGATTTCAGTTTTATGTTTTTCATCCAGTTGCTTCAGCATGCCTATACTGCACCCTGAAGCACAGTGGAAGGATATAGTAGATAATACAGCATTAGGGGATGTTTTCACATTTGTGTCTTGGTCTGAATTAAGAGTGAACTTTCCTGGAGGTTCTTGCAATCAACCCTACTTGTGTTTGGTTTTCACAGCGTTGTGTTTTAGGAGTCCATGGATAAGACTCATTTCAGATTCAACTAAACTGGAAGATGCACTCTGAATGTACTCCACTGTTTAATCATCAGATTAGGCAAGAGCCATTATGAAGTAAAACAAGATTCTCAAAATGTGTATAATGTGGCTCGTCTAGCTGGTACTAGACTGTTTTGCTCCATAAATCTGGTCTTTTGGGGTTCTGCTGTTGCTAAAGGAGACAGTGCCGTGTAGCTCATCTAGATCAGGGTCTAAGAAGAATGGCAACATCACCATGACATGCTCTCTGAGCAAGTAAGCTGTGCAGGCTCTCTCTACATTTCTGTAAAATTTAACATGTGAGTAGTTTGAAAATAGGTTTGAGATTCCTTATTGTTGGTATATCAACACAAGTAGAAATATTTTATAAAAATATTAAAATTCCAGTGATGTGAAAATGATGACTTGCTCAGTCAGAAAATATTTTTTTTTTAAAAAGTTACCTGCCTGGTCGTTGGTCTGGTCTCTTAACTTTTGTTTCTACTTCCAAATGCAAGCTTGTGCCTGTGAATATTCCCAATAGATGGCAAATGTAATTTTAGAAAAGATGGATATCATGCTTGTGCAGGGAATAGTACTGGTTGAGACATGAAAACACACAATTTTCTGACATTACCTTCAAGTCACACAACATAAAATTGCAAAATGAGAGTACTTGCAGATTTCCTATTTCTTAAATGTTAGAGAAGCCATTGGATTTCTCAGTACTGTCATGTGGGGTAAAAATATTTCTTAACAGAAGAAAGGACTCATCACAGCAGCAAAATAAAACACTATTTATCAGTTTGTTTGACATCTGCCCAATGTTTTGCTTTATGAAGCACTTAATTAGATGTGCTTTTGCTATAAATCTTCCATAAAACAACATGTGTAATTTGTTCCAAGTAGTTTCACAAATTTATTAATGCATTCCATTTAGCTGGCACTCTCTGTATAAGTCATAGTGGAGAAATCCATGACTTTGTCTAAAGTAATTATTTAGTTTAAAATCAATTCCACTGAACAAGTTGAGAACATAATTGCAAAGAAAAATGCTTATAAATAATCTGTCAGGAGATGATTTGGAGCAGTGCTGGGCAAATCGCAGAAGTGAAGGATCTCATCTTTCGAAATTTTGATCTGCAGCAGCCTCCTTAGCCTGAGCCAGTACCGACTTCAGCCTCCTGCATCTGGACTGAAAGAGTAATTGACTGACGTTGATTGTGTTACGCATTGGGAAAGGAAATTTAATTGAAGGGATGGTAAGAGCTGTCCAAATGGACAGTTAGTCTTATGGTAGATGATAATCCTCAATGTAGGATTTTTAAGATGTGCTTCATAAGCAAGTTGTGATCTCTTTGTATACAAAAAGATGTATAAAGAGCAATATTGATATGCTGAATCACTTTATTTCTATGTAACATTAAGCAGGCATAAAAGTCTAGAAAAATTAATTGTCTTGACCTCTCATTGCTTTTAAAAATTTCTTCTTGACATATTTTACAATTAAGACTGCCTTTGAAATTTCTTTACTGAGGTTATTTCAAGGTCTTTATACTTATGAGCCATAAATTAATAGGGCATTAATTTTGATTTTAAATATTATGAAACAATTTTGTTTGGACCATAGGTGACTTCACTCCCATTTTCAGTGTAGCATGTTGTGGTGGGTTGACCCCCCCCACACACACTGCTAAAATACATTATCCCCCAGGTGCTACCACCAGTGTTAGTGGGCTCAGCTTGGCCACTTGGTCAGCAGCAGGTCCCTCTTGGAGCCAGCTGGCATTGACTCTGTTGGACATAGGGGAAGCTTCTAGCTGCTTCTCACAGAAGCCACCCCTATAACACCCACCCCCCCAAACCTGGCCATGCAAACTCAATACATATGTAGCTAATTAATTACTTTGTAATGATACTGTCAAAAAAGAAACTAACTGTCCTATAGTTCTTCCTTTTGAGCAAAAGTCAGACAGAAGGAAGTTACGTATTATTTTTTTAAGCCTTGATATTTTTCTCTATGTAATTCTACTTGTTTTATGAAAAGCTTCCTTGATGTTTGAAATGTGCTTCTGTTGTAGACATTACTAGCATATAGTTGGACAAAATGTGGTGGTCCACCTGCCAGAAGCAGGAATGTAGATTTCACATAGGAGAAACACAGTACCTTTTGGCCTAATAAAACCTTCCTCCATGGTTTGGAAAATATAGAAGGTTTAAATATGTGGAGGGTCTGGCAAGACTGTTTTTGCTAGTATTTATACAGAAAATCTGAACAAAACCAAGATTTCCTAATTACCTTGGAGCTTGGAAGAAGGTTTTATGTGCCTTGCAACCAGTATTTTTTCTAATATATGTGTTTTATTGCTGAAAAACAATAGATTAGTATACCCAGCAATCTTCATAAAAATTTAAATTATATATAAAAACAGCTTAACTAAGCTGAAATACCATCTGTATTTGGAATTTTAGAACTGTGTATATTGTGAGATTCATGCTGTCAAATCTTTTAAACAGCCATTTATTTTTCAGTAAATCTTATAAAGGCTGAGACTTTATGTTTAAAAAGCATTAGAGACTAAGCATCTTTTTCTCATCTTTGCTTCTCTCTTTCTTCCCCAACCCCAAAAGACACTAACTTCATTATATTCTCAGCAAATAAAGGAAAAAAGCAGACTGTTCTGTTAAAAATGAGAAAATTAGAAGAATTTGAGCAAAAAAAATATTACCACCTAGCTGCAGCGGAAATTCAATAGCAGTGACATTTTCCAAAAGAAAGTATATATTCAAAGAACTTGTCAGGGCTCATAGGAGGTGATATTAATTTGCTGAGAAAATGACTATTTTAAAAAGCTTCATTTTTTTATTAATGAAATTTCAAACATGCAATTCTTTGTCATGGTCATATTAGATTATTATCTGGCATGAAATATTTGCAGACCTTTTTACTGCAGTAGATCTTTTTACCAAAGATGTACTATATTATTATTTCAGCTTACTGGAAATGTGTCTGCTTGGATTCTATAAAATCTTATATAAAGAATAATAAAGCTTCCAGTTTATTTTAATATTTATCTTTAACTGTCAATACTAAATATTTTATCAAGATACAAAATGTGGGCAACATCTAGTTTTTTAAGTATCTTGAGCATGTTTTGCTCAGATTACACAAGAACTTTGTGTTCACTGGGGAGAAGCAGAAAAACGAAACCCAGCTAGTGCTTGAGGTCTCTGCTGGTCACTTGCTATGGGGTTCAGCCATAGTATGCTTCTGCATACAATGATATTTTTTCTACAGAAACCAAATTTCCCTCAAAAATACAAATACAAAATATATTAAATGTTTTACAGATGCTCAAACATGATTTGATGCTTAAGGAGAACAACCTAGCAAACAGGTTATGAATCTTGTGAGAGGAGGAAATGTTCTAGTGCAGCAGGGTTTCTTACAGATCATGTGTGATATGACCATAGCAATTTAGCTTCACAGTCAAAATAATTACCTATGAAATCTCTCACTTCCCCAGTAACTAAAGGAAACAAGATGAATCTTCTTAATGAAAGGGAAGATAGTCAGGACTTCCAAGAGTGAATAACAACTTGAAGTCTTTTTTAGTGGATGAGAAATGAGTCTGAAATAATTATCTATCAAGAATCAGACTTCTTTCACATTTCTCAGGTTGTACATTGAAAACTAAACATGCCCCAAATTGTTACTTGTTAATGAAAAACTTAGACTGCTCAATTCCTTGCAACTTACTGCATGTAGTCCTCTCAAACTTACTGTGTAGTACCGACGGGAGCCTTCTACAATTCATTAGAAAATTTTATCTCACGTAATGAATCTGCTAAATGTATTTTGTCATCTAGATCTTTCAAGTATCTCTTCAGATCTCTGAGTAAATGTACACCAAAGTTTTTGATGACTAAAAAACAAACCAAAAAGAACTGAAGGGAATCATTACCCAAGAGATTTTTAGCAGAATAAATGGCAATCTGGGATGTCAAAGACAGATACTGCCAAACATGTCATTTGTATTGGGTCTGGCTGAGACAGTTAATTTCCTCACAGCAGCCCTCACAGTGCTGTGCTTTGTATTGGTAGCTAGAAAGGTGCTGATAACACCACCAGTGTTTTGGCTGTTGCTGAGCAGTGCTCGCACAGCATCAGGGCTGTCTCTCCAACATTTCCTGCCCTCACCAGTAGGCTAGGGGGAGGAAAGATCTTGGGACAGAGCTAGGACAGCTGACCCAAACTGACCAAAGGGATATTCCATACCATATGATGTCCACTCAGCAATAAAAGCTAAGGGAAAGGAGAAGCAAAAGTGGGCATTCGTTATTTACAACATTTGCCTTCTGGAGCAACCGCTACGTGTACTGAAGCCCTGTTTCCTGGGAAGTGGCTGGACATTGCCTGCTGATGGGAAGTAGAGTATAAAAATCTTTGTTTTCCTTTTACTTCCACATGTGGCCTTTGCTTTTGCTTTTATTAAACTGCCTTTATCTCGACCCACGAGGCTTTTCCCATCTAATTTTCTCCCTGCCCCTGTCCTGCTGAGGAGGGAAGTGATAGAGCGGCTTGGTGGCACCTGGTGTCCAGCCAAGGCTGACCACCACACCATTGAAAATTCTTTGAAATCAAATACACTTGAAAGTGCAAATGAGTACTCATTTATGAGAATTTTTTTAAGGGTAGTTAAGTAGTCAAAGATGCAAATAAGCACCTGACTAATTTGATATCACTGAGTTGAATTATTTGAAAATCTTATTTGCTGCATATTTGCATCTTTGTCATTAAACAAGTCTACTGTTCTAAATCAGATATTGCATACTTACTGAAAATTCCCATTTTATTTATGAAAGTGTAATGTAAGCAGGGAGAGAAGAATTTCAGTCTCCTTCCTGCCCTGAGATAATTTTCCTCAAAATTATTGTCATTACAAAAACTAATGTTATGTATTCTGTAGGAGAGAGAAATTTCTGTCAGCTCTAGGGAGCAATAAATTATGTACATGTCATAATTAGTAATATTAGGATGTTGCATTATTTATAAGGATAGAAACACTTCAAGTAACTTGACATCCAGGTGTTGTATGTGATGGTAGATGTAAACGGAGTTATGTAATTGTTAAATCCCCAAAGGAAGGTCATGACTCACACTGTCTGAGTCAATTTGGGGGAGTTAATTGCTGCAAATATTTGCCAATTAAAGGAAAATGTTCAATCAGAAAATAATTCATAATTAAAATAACTTTTTCATATGAAAGATGATGAAAAACTAGATAGCAATTTACAACAAAGATCACCTGATAAACTTACCAGAACCGGGCTTCCTTTCAAAATCAGCTTTGTATTAGATGGTGCTTGTAGGTTGGATATTTGGGTACTACTTTAGGAGAATGTTTTTCATTTACTTGGATTAATGAAACTTCTACAAAACCTGATTAGTTCAAATGTTCTACTAACTTCAAGTTAGCAAATCTCTGAGAGGAGTTTTTAACCAAACTCCAGCTGGAGCTGGGGAATGGGATACCAGGAAAAGCTGCTTCTGGTTCTGAATTTTTACAGAACTGAAACCCAGTCAGAGGTATTTGTAACAAACCTGTTTTCTCAGGTTACTATTAGCTTTACCTTCAGAAGTTGGAGCAGTGTCAGACATGAAGTGGCAGCTTTGACCCACCACGTGTAAATGAAACTCAGCGGTTTACCAGATTAACTGCTTAATAGTCAGAAAAATTCCTGTAGATGGGATTTTTTTGTTTTGTAATATGTTTATGCCAGTTCTCAAGTACTTCTAAATTTTTCATTATATGTTACTGTAATTATTGTAATTGCTTGCAGATTATTTGCAAGGTAAGATAGAACTCAATTTTCTCAGTAAAAATCCTTTCATGAAGGAAGACAAAATGGTAAATAAAATTATGTTAAGTCTCAATGGAGCATTAAAATTGAGCAGGCTAGAGAAATGTGTGTGTGTGTATATATATATATAAACCACATGTAAGTAGTTGATGCAAGAATTCAAATTAATACCTGTTGACATTCACACAATTACAGCGTGCTTACTTATTAATTTTGCTTAAGATAATTGTATTACCTTTGAGTATTGGAAAGCACAGTTCAGTTTTGAAGATACATTTTCAGATAGGTGATACTTAAAGCACACATAAATGCTTGTTAAAAAAGATGGGAGAAGGACATCTTGCCACATCTTGTACAGGCTGCCCTAAACCAAGAAATTATTGTGTATTAAAACCCACTGCTTTGGAGTAAAGAGAAAAGAATATAATCTTTCTAAACAGACCATTGTGATGCCTACAAATATAAAGCTATTTTTAAGCTGATTCTTTGTGTTACTAAGACTCTCTCTGAAGCAATTTAATTATGAGTTGAAAAATTTGATTTCTGCTTGGAGGAGGTTAACCCCTTTCCCTCTTCCTCTGGCAAAATGAACAAGTAAATTCCTTTACTTGCGTTTAAATTTAGCAAGGGAAACAGATCAAGGCAGTATTTCTACAAGATTTCAATTTGTCTTGCTAGTAGTGTGATGATGATGTTATACAAATGGGAAAGCGGAAGGCAAAGGGAAGGGGAGAGGTTGGGTACAAATGTAATTATCTATCCCTGGGACTAATCATACTTGATTATCCACAGTACTATAGACTATAAATTATTTCTTTGCAGAGCATTTGACAGGCAATTTTAAAATCAATAAAATGATGCAAAGGCTTCTGCAACTGAAACTGCAGTCATACCTTGGGTTACTGTAAAAGAACGTAGGCAAGAAACATTTCTGTCTAAAGAGTCTGCTAAGTTATTTTTATAACATTTCACGCTAATAGCATAGTCTTAATATCTGTTTTGTTGTTCCTCAGCTATTTAAGCTTCTGTGTTAGGGAGTTCCTTTGTGTCCTGTTATTTCAAGACTATTTGCATACAGGATTTATCAGTGCTGTGGTTACTTATGGTTGACACTGAGAGGCATTCAACCAGCAACAAATGTGCTTAGGCACATTTTAGCCAAAATGCTTACCTGTAATAATCCATCTGACCTTTACAGGAGCCTGTTGAACCTTTGAGCAGTCAAATTGGAGGATCTAGTTTAATTCTTAGTGGCTGTAGTATCTTGAAGGTTTGAGACCTGGAGCTTCACCCTCTTTATTCATTCTGTCAAGACACACTTTTCACCAGGCTTTTGGGAGCGCTCTGTATGGAACAGAAATAGATGGTATCATATTTGCAGCTGTAAAATTAACAGCTCAGTAGACTCTATCAAATTAAAAGAGAATCTGTCTTGACATGTTTTTCCTTCAAAATATTGGCCTTTTAGCTGAAGTATCTCATCCCTTCACTGTCACAGGAGTAAAGCAAAAGTTCAGCCTGTTTTCTGTTTACTGCACTGAGTAAATAGATAGATTGTGGGGGAGCATCAGAAATTAATACAGTCAATATCTATCTGAGGTAGGTGTGCTTCTCTGCTAGTTAACAGTAAAAAGAAGTCACTCCAGATATTCATTTGCAAGGATGGCAGAATCAAATAAAGTTTGCCAGTTGTGACTGACATGACTGTTAACCTAGGTTGGAAAGACCCATACCAGTCAGATATCTAGCATATTTTAGGGCATGTATTCCAGATGGGTGCAGACACAGAATCTTGGGATCTTTCTGTAAAGCTGGCATCTGCATTGCTAGTGACTACTGTCATCTGCCAAAGCTACGCTTTGTTCTTTCCAACACTGACGCTCGTGGTGGAGGGCTGAGATGTTTTTTCTAGGGCCACATGTTTCTTGCTCTTTGTGGTTGGAAAGATAATTGGTATGTGACACTTCTGAACTCAGAAATCAGAATGTAATATGCTTTCAGTTTTATACAGTGGAGTGATGTGGAAGTCTTACAGCACCTGTAATGTTGTTGCTTTTGATCTTGAGCCATTGTCCCTAGATTATGTGACTGAAGTAGGCAAAAAGGTTCAGTTTCTTGCCAGCCAGTCCATAGTGCATGAAACCCAGTTAGCTGGTTCACTAAAATGAAAACAATCTTGAAGTAAAAGGAAGGAATATGTGTGGCTATAAAATTCAAACTAACAAAGGTGTGACTATCACAAAAAAGAAAAGAAAATGTAAGTTGAACAATTTAAATTTTCCCTTTCAACAAAATTTATTGATGCTCCTGCCTAGGATTGTTCAGAAGATCCTACTTAAACAATCTATATTCTTAATATAGAAATACATGTACATTCTTTATATATTTTTACAGATTATGATCTCTATATGCATTTTCTTTTACAATAATTGTAATATTTAACTATTTGACTTTTATTTCTCTTTGGTCATTATATGCCTCCTACTTCTGTAAAGGATATTTTTCCTGCTTTTGCTGAATCTAAAAAAAGCTTTCATGGACTCCACTAAAACACAGCTAAGCTTTACATTTTAAAGAAGTTTAAAGACACCAGTAAGCTTGTTTCTAAACATGTCACATTGCTACAGTAACGAGTTGTGAAGTAAAGGCTGGCAATCGGGCAAGATTTCCTCAACAATTTGTTCAGGTCATGAACTGCCCTATAAATACTAGGGATCGCCTGGAAAGCCCTTGGTGTAACAAAGTTGATTTATTTTTTTTCTACAATCTTAGGTACATGCATCTGAGATGGATCATTCTCTGATTTTTGCATTTGTTTAAAGTTCACATAAAGAAATATCTGCATGTACCTGCTACTAAAATATCAAGTTTTACATTTGTTCATGACCATGCGCACTACATTTCATTGTAGTTATTTTTAAGGTGTCATAGTCTGTAAGCAGCTAATCAGGTGTTGATTAACAGATAGAATTGATGCAGCCCATTAAAAAATGAGAATAGAAAGGTCTGCAAAGGCAACAATGGGCAGATTTTCCTTACAGAACGACAGTGTGAAATAAAACATCTCTCCCAAGATTACTGTTTGCCTTCCTAGGAATGGAAATGAAGATATGAAAGCTGCTGGGCTTACTCTATACAAGGTGCATCCAGAGAAAAAATGGGACATGTAGAGAGAGATGAAGCAAGCTTATAATTGCTAGGCTATTAGCCTAGTAAAGAGCAAACTGCCTTTTTGGCTCTTGTGATTGACTTATGGCCAGGGGAGCAGAGGGCTGCACTCTGGGTGTCTATCTGCAGTAATAAGCAGCAGAATTAGTCCTCTGGGTTGGCTGTAGTCCTGCTGTCTTGTCAGCAGCTGGCAGACACAGCGTAATCGATCTTGCATCTTTCACAACTTCTGGATTCAATTTAGAAAATAAATATGAAAGTGATCAGCATTTCTCTAGCAGATGAAGACTGAAATAAACTGTTATCATTAAGCAACTTTAATAATAAACAAGGGAAAAGACATGTACAAATATAGCACAAGTCTACGCGTGCCACTGTTTACTGTGCATCTGGCCCAGAGGTAGCCGGAATGCTCTGTTTGTTCATCCTTTTTCTTAATCTTCAATGCAGGTTAAGGGCTTCCTCCCTAAGATCCTGGTGTCTATTATTTCATTGTGGCTCTGAAGTTGACAAGTCTCTTTCAATACATTGAATAGCTTAACTCATTGAGCTATTCTGGTTGTGGAATTTGTACCCCAAGTCTTATCTTGGTCCCTACTGATTTTGCCATTCCAGGGGAAAGTAATTCTCTGAGGGATGGGCATATTGAGACACTGCATTTTGGTAGCCCTGAGTGGTAGACTTCAAGTTGGATTTTCATCTCTCTGCCCTAACATTATCTTATTATGCATTAGTATTTGCTACTTATAAGTATCACAGAGAGACTGATATCTACCAAATCTTCAATTCCAAGCTGGTGTTCACTGTAAGGACTAATTCATGAGACTAGGCATGCGTTTGGTGTATTGGCAGCCAGGGAAATCCATCCTGTTGGCTATTACATATTACTACTGTGATACTCCCCAGTTCCTGCTTCCTGATGCCACACCGCCTCCATGTTGGTGTTTAGTAGCGCTGCACCCCTGTGACTGCCTGCCAGGGCCTCCTTCCTGAACCATGTCTCAGGCTGTTACTGTAAATTTTTATTCCAGGAAACATTGCTCTATGCTCTAGCTTCTTGTCAAGGTCATACATCTTATTTCCTAATTTAATGTGTAAAGAATAGCTCTAACATTGATCTGGGGGAAGAAATAACTGTAACTGGTGTTTTTGTCATCCAGATCTTGTTTGACTGGTCTGTTGCTGTGTCTTTTTTTGCCCTTCTGTTGTCTGACTACATTATGTCCCATCTCATATCTGGTTGACACAAATTTTTTTGTTTTGTAGTTAAGCAAAACTTTAGTGAGTACAGTACAGAGATTCCATTTATCTAAATAGAAATCATAACATTCCATAACTCCTGTATGGCTTTTAAAAAGTTGACTATACAGCCTAGATTTATCAAATTAGCCTGCCTAAAACTACTTTCACCCCAAGTCCTTTATGTGGATTAGAGGTTATTGATGCTTCATTTCTTGTGTGCAGTACATGTAATGTGATATTCTGTCAGTAAGATTTAGGTGGTCTTTGTAGAATATACCCTTTTATGCCCTTGAGCTTTATAAGGTTTCTTCTCTGGAGTATCTAACATGACAGGAATGTTTAATTCAAGTCAGTTTTACAGTTTGTGCCTCAGTTTCCTGTATTGTTAACTTTAAATAAAGTATCAATAATATAGGCTATACTTTTACATTTTCCAATTTCTGGTTCTTTTGCTCCATTCACCTAGATTTGTCGAAACAGTGATGCTTGTATCACAACAACAGGTATTGGTGCCCAAGTCAACAATTATTTTTTTTTCAACTGTACCCAGTGATGTTATACCTATGTACAATGTTTTCTAAATAGTCTGATTCGCTTCTAAGGCAGACAGGACTTTATGCAGGGAAACATGACATGTTTTTTAGGGAGGTTTTTAAGTAATGATTTTTGTCCCTGCTACCTTATTTGCACCCACAGTAGTTGCATTATTGTCATAGCTCCAATAAAGGAGGAAACACAAAGTAAAGTCACATTATATCCAGCAATGCAAACATGCCAGGAAGTGATTGTGCCAGTTACAACCTTTGCAGGAATGTCACTATGAGAGAAAGGACTAATATTTTCTTGGTGGGACTTCAGAATACAAATATGCTTTTCCCTGTCCCAGTTATGGGCTTAGGGAACAGTATTTTAAGTTATTTAGTTTTTAACTCAGTTGCTAGGAGATAGAATGTGCTAGATCACACCAAGAAATATTTTTAATGATATCCAAAAAGACTATAGAAAAATCCTTATGTTACTAGTAATTTTTTATCAAGAGGAACTGGCAAAGGTTTAAGCCAGTAACATGGCTCTGTAACATAGAGATGGTCAATGAAAAGTATCAGTTCCTTTTAAAGGGTGTTGATGTTATGAAGGTTCCAGGATAAACTGTGCTAGTATAACAGACCTGTTTACCTTGAGGAATTTATTTTGATTTTTGGCTCAAATCTGAACAAGCTTACAACTTATTTTTCAGTGGAAGTTACTGCCTTTGTAAAATGTTTTTGTATTTCATTGTGGACCAGAAGTAGTAAAGGTACAGTTGCAACTGGTTGAACCTTTATTAGCTTCATGCTCCCTGGAGACTTCATTGGTTGGGAGTTAACCATTTTATGTAAAATTCTGGCTTCTCTGACCTCAGTGAGGATGTAGTTTTATCCCCTGTCTTTAAACCAAGTCTCTTCTTTGACGAGAGTGAAGAACAATGATCAAATCCAAGACCAACCATAGTACAATTTTCTATGCTCTCCCTGTTAGACAAACAGAAACATTTTTTTTGTCTAAAGGACTATTAATTTGGTACCAGTTGGAATAAATCTTAATTATACAGTGTAAATCTAGGTAGCTCCACTGAAATCAGTTAAGTAATTCTGAAACAAATGTGAATTGAAGCTTAGATTTTGAATAAATATTAGGAAGTCTTTACATGTTTAATTAGTAGTAATTCTCAGACTTTTCAAGAAGTATTATAAATGAATAAAAGGCAATGTTATGGTTGACTTGAATTTGAACCATGCTGTAAGGGATTAAAATGTACAAGATTCCCTGTGTTTTAAAAAAGTTTTGTACAACAGTGTTGTGCAATTAGGATGTATATGTTTCAGTGTTTATGGCTCTAAATCAGACTTCAGTAATTTCTAATGATAGACCAGTTCTCTCAAACACATGCTGAATTAGAATTATTTAGATATTTCAACAAAATTCGTAGGCTTTAAGGCTATAGATTCCAGTGCTATCTGTCAATCTATTCAGTAAATTCCTATACTTTTTGAGTCAAGACTGAGAGTTTAGCTTTAGCTATCAAAATCCTTTTTAAAATCCATAATGATTTGTTTTCAGGTACAGTATTAGGCTCTGATTGCTAAGCTTTCTTTGCTATTCTGTCACCGATTTTTCTTTTCAACATGGATAGATCTTTCAAGACTGGAAAAAGTAGTTTCTGTTTCCATGCAGATTATTTATCTCAGCTTCAAGCCCAAAGAGCAAGAAAAGAAAGTTTCCAGTTATTTAAGTGGAAGAATTGCCTATTCTTAACTGCTATGAATAAGTATAGCAAGCGCTCCTTTGTTTGGTACTCTGGGGGAGAAGAGTATAGTGTTATGATTTTGCTTTATATATGAAGTCTGCACTTTCATGATTTAAACAGGTTAGATAAAATATTCATTTAATTATACACTGCACATATGCTCAGCATTAGTATGTTATTCCTGTTGGCTAGCACTGCATGAATGAAATAGCTCTTTCTATCTAATATTTTGGTTTTTATTAATATCACTGTATCACTATGTATTCTCTTAGCTATGATAATAGTAATGACTGCTATGAAAAGGGTACTATTCAATATGTGATTCCCTATAATTTCCAGTAAAAATACTCTTTAAGTAGGCAAAGAATAACAGTCATGGAAAACTGCTGTAAGAAGTATTTAATTAGGCAAAATACTCTAACAGGGGTAAGGCTGTAAACAGAATAAAGACTAATGCTTCTTTACACTTGAGTCAGAATGGGCATGTAAACAACCTGATACATAGCAGTTTGGGAGTGGGAAGAGAGCATATGCATTTTGCTAACCTACTAGAAGGGCTAAAGATCGCAGGACCCCATTCAGACTATCCATTTTGACACCTCCTCCCTCAGTGGTGCCAAGGCTGACCGTGATGCTGCCTCACTCCCAGGCTCTGATGTTTGCCTAAACTTTGAAATGAGCCTTATCTCAGCTCTGCAGCTGATTGAACGCTCCTTGAAGTCATTGATCTGTGTCTTTTGAATTCAGTGGATGCCGGATTGGGATCATAAAGAAAGAAGATTAAATAATGAAAAATAGTCTGATGATAAATGAGAATCCCCAGTCTCTGGATTATTGAGGACTTGATGAATCAGTGAGCAAACTACAATAGCGCACATTATTTCTCTTCTTGCTTTAAAGACTGAACCAATTCACTACCTCTACATTCAACATCTGACATTATGAAATCTAGTTAGTTGACCAGATTTGAAGGGAGGCAGAGATTTAAATTTTTTACTTAAGCCTGTCTGTATGACCCTGATCAAGCGTTTCAAATTTTGCTTCACTTTTTGTATCCACAAAAATGATGAAATACTTTGCTAGCATATTCTTACTGTGGTTAGTGAAGAAACTGGTGTAGGGCTGGAAGCCTGGACCCTTTCCTAAATGACAGGGGGCCTACAGGGTTATGTGCTTGGTAGCTTTCATAGAGTGAGTGATCAGCCTAAACAGTCCATCACTGCAGAGGAGAATGAATCAGTGGAGAAACAACAATTGGTAAAAAGAGAGAATCTGTCTGGGGCAAGCACTTCCAAATGAAATGTTTTCCATTTAGACTACTTTAGGTGCTTGGAAATAAAGCAGAAAAGCAAAGAGCAGAATTTGCCGTAAGTATCAAAAGAATGAGAACTCTGGACAAAGACTCTGATTGGCATGATAAAAAAGAAAAATTGTGAAAGGTGTGTCTACACAATTCATTAGCTGTAGATGTCTGAAATGGCAAATTCCACATGGGCAACATAAAAATGAATCGTAAGTCACCTCTGGAAGCCCTTAAACTAAAAAGGGATTCTTTGATCTGAAAGATTTTTTTTTCCTAAACATGTAGAGAATGGCAAGAAAATGGGTCTCTCTTTGGGGGGGGGGGGGGGGGGGGGGAGGGGAGGAAGTTATTTTTTTAAATTGCAAGTCAACAGAAGAAGGAAATTAACCCCCATTGTCATAAGTATCCTTTGCAATGTATCACGTTCTTTTTGTCAGGTTTGCAGATTTTTAATATGTAGCGTAGCAGGAATTTCACTACTATTCCTCTTCTGAACATTCTGGTGGAGAAATTGATATCAGAATGCTGGATTTTTGCCACAGTTGCCATCTGAACTTAGAATAAGTTAATAGGCATTTGATTCAGAATGTCTTATTTTTCTTCATTCCTCTCAATAGTTAATGCAGCTGTCCCTGATTTTGGTTGTTGCTTCTGATAATAGCTCTTCTAAGCTGATTTTAAAAGAAACTGTCCATCAGTTCCTTCACTAATGTGGGACACAGTTGTTTGCCATAAAGGCATAGCATAGAATAGTGCTGTGAAAGGACTTTGGGAGAATTTAAATGTAATAACTGTAAATTAAAACCATAAAACTAAACTGAAAAATCTTCTCCTTCACTATAATCAGTTTTTCCTGTGTTTTTGTAGCTTGTATGACTTCATATATACCATAGACCTGCATATTTATAATGCTTTAGTCTGTTATACAAGGTAATCGAGTTCACCTCTTTATTCATAAGTTACTGTCTAAAAGTGTTTGAGTTTGAAGGTTTACAAAAGCCAATAAAAAGACAGTTTACTGACATATACTACATAAAGTATATTTTAATAAGATAGGGGAAAAAAGAATTTTTTTCTAGCTGCTAACATGAAGTGAGCTCTTACCTTCTTCACTTCATATGACATGTTTACATACGTACATACAACCTAACAAAAAAATGGAAATATAGAATAAATGAAACCATTGGGAAGAAAAATTAGTTAAAGCAGGTAGAATTGAAGGTATGTAATAGGAATTATTCATGGAAGCAACCAAAAGTGAAAACAAATAATTCTTGAAAAAATAATATATCTTGCAAGCATAACATCTTTGCTTTCATAATAGAGAATAACGTAAGTGGACATTGACAAGAAATCAAATTATTTAGATCTGTCTTGGTTATTAAGGGTCGTTGGACACTGTTTCAACTGTGTCTTAAGGCAACAAAGGAAAGCATGGGGGCTTGTGCAGTCTCCTTCTCTGGAGATATTCAAAACCTGCCTGGACGATGTCCTGTGCCACCTGCTCTAGGTGAACCTGCTTTAGCAGGGGGGTTGGTCTAGATGATCTCCCGAAGTCCCTTCCAACCCTTGCCATTCTGTGATGCTGTGATCTGTAAAAATATAACTATAAAAATTTCACAGGATCCTTTGCTCTTAACCCCCCATTTGGAAAAACATAATGTTGTCTGAAAGAGGGAAAAACATATAATTTGCTGGTTATCTTTTTGACAGGACTTTTATAAATGCATTAGTTAATAAATTATGATACCAGTTCTGAAGTCAGTTTTTGTATATGAAGACATTTCTATTTATGTGGTATATTTGAGAATGGCATGCTAAAATGGCTCAGAGGCTTGAATTGCATTACCTGATACGGTACATCTTGGCATATATTTGAAGAAAAACATTTTATATGTTCATGTGTTTAGAGAAAAATGCTGGATGTTCTTAGAGTTCTTACAAGAAATCAAGCCTAAAAGCTTTTGTCTTTCAGTCTGTATCTCCAGTGGTCTTAATACAGAGGAACAGTGAGTGTGACAATTCTGTGAGAGAGCAATCTCCTGCAGCAATTTTCTGTTGAGCGACATATGAGACACCAGGCTTATCCACCAAAATGGACAGGGACCATAATACTATGTCCACAGTCGTGTGGGGGTAAGGGGGTGGGGGAGGAGGATTCCAACTGTTTACTATCTCCTGCCTTTGGAAGGCTCAATAATTATATTTTGAATACCTGAGATAGAGAATGACAGAGTCCAGGGTTACTTCTGACATCTAGACATGGAGTCTGCACACATTAACAGCTGACGATTTTTCCTTTGACATTCATATTTAAGGCTAACATAAATCTTAAAAAAAGCCAAATGCAATTAAAAAAATATTTCTATTTCTATTAGCTGCCTTTTTTGAGTATGGGAATAGTTGAGATTACTGGCAAAGGCTAGGGAAATTTAAAGTTCCAAGGACAGCTGGTGAATGCTTAAGAAAGTGGAAAAGGCCAACAAACACTGATGGTCACAAAGGTCCACTAAATATCAGAGAACTGGAAACGGCTGCAGTGGGAGGAGAACTGGGTTCTGCTCTGTCCAAGAAGCAGGTGGTGTCAGCAGGAACATGTGCGAGTTGTATGAAAGGAAAGCTTTGGAGGGTTTTTCAGAATGTCCTGAAGCCTTTCGGTACTATGTTGTTAATCCAGGAGACAAAACCCTAAATTAAGCCAGTTTATCACTAAGAAAACTAAAATGTATCTTAGTAAAGAGAGGAGAACTACCTGTATAGTACTACCAAGATGTCCTCATTTTGCTTAGTGCTATGCCTTGCAAAAAAATGTGTAGCCAGCTTGGTTATCTTTGGAAGTTCGTGTCAGGGGTGAGCAAAGTGAAATTCAATCATTTTCTTGAGTTAAACAGTAAGTATAAATAAGAAATAATTAAGCTGTATATACCAATATTTGACTCAGAATTCTGAGAGAAAATCTGATAATAAATTCCATTAAATGGTGTGATATACCAATAATATATTAGGATAATTTAATTTTAAATTCTCCTGGCTTTGGTTCTTTTAAGCATGTGTATTTTTGTATCATGAAGATAGTTCTCCTTTAGAGCACAAGTTGGATTAGTATCTGTTGTTCAAACAATTGTCATATTTCCGTCAATAATATTGGACTGACTTTCCATGATACTTTCACACTGGAAAGTTTTAATAGTATAGCTGGGTTTTAGTCCAGATTTATTAGCCACATTCTTGAACCTTTGAAGGAACATGAAAATAGCATTGATTCTAAGTGGTTAGAAGAAACTTGGTGCAGACTCAATTATCTTTTGTTCGAAGGACTAAAAACTACCTTAAACATATTCTTAGTAGAACAAGCAGAACTTTCAGAATTCCAAAATGCAGGTGTCTTTAAGTGCCAGTGCAAGAAAGGACAAATAAATCCTACCCCAAATGTGTGCCTTATGCAGAGACTTTTAAACAGTCTTCACCATCTAATGCCTGAAATGCCTGTTTTTGTCTCTAGCTCTGCAATTCAATGGGGTAGGGGTGTGTAAGGATATTTATCTCTCTGGATATTTTTGTTGCACAACTTGTGGATTGAAAGTTTAAAGGATTTGCATTAGATGCATATTCAGACCCTTGTCTACACTGTGACCAATTGCACTGAAATGGGCATGAAACACAAATGAGTCTGGATAGTCCAGTAATTTTGCATCCCTTTGCAATGTTACAGATGCCAGAAATGACCAGGCAGGGATGTTCAGTCTTTTCCTGCATACAGGGAGACTTTTCACACTTAAATGAAATGGTAACAGGATGCAATTGTGTTTCTTTGCAAAGCATGCTGAGTAAGCTTGCGCTGTGCTGTTGGTTAGGTGAATGTGCATTTGTCTTGGGTCTTCACTGGCTTGCAAGGTACATAAAACTTCTCTATTTTAAAGCTTAATACTTGAGGGATGGTACAAAGCATTGGAAAGAGTTTCCATTTCTTCAAGTGAAGATTATTAACTTGATTATCATTTAGGAAGACCAAAAGGCAATTAAGTAATAATGCATTTTAATGTGCGTTATTAAATGTGCAAATGCTTTGAGATCAAATGCTACAGCTATTTTAATAAAAAATAATTGTTTTACCATGGTGACTGCTTCACAATTAATATCAGGAATGTGTTAAATGAATATTAAGGCTTTGAGATACCTGAGGAGTTTAGGTATGTTCATGTGATAAGGGTCTTTGTTATTCATGTGCACCATCTCTCCAGGATCCCACTGTATAGATTACATAAGCAATCCATCGAAAGCTTAAATTCAAAGTCATCTGTAAAACCTCTGTCTTAGTTGTCAAACAATGATGAGGGAGAAACTACAGTTTCTGTAGTTTGTAAAGCTTTAAGTGATAGTCTTCTGTTCAGTAATAAATGTTGACAGTGTTTTGTGATGCAAGTTACTATGCCTAAAAAGAGATGAAGATACCCTCAAGAACGACCTTGCAAATACCTGTCATCTGGAGGTAGATGAAACTCAAATTTTCCCCTTATCATTTATTGCTAGTATTTCCACACCCCTCAAAAGTAATTTTCAGCTATTCAAGCATGTTCAACGTATAGGTTGGTACTAGAATTTGATGTCAGATATGATTAAAGTCACAAACTTTCTAGCAGTGGGAATCAGAAGAAGCAATTTTTATATTTTAAAAGTGTCATCTCTCTGAATTAAGGTGGCATTTTCATGTGTAGCTGGAAGGGATGTGGAGAGATAGGACTGAAGGGTGGGAGAGGATACAGTGTCATAAAAACACTGTACGGCTCAGATACAAAGACGTATCTTAGCAGCAGTAATTGATTTTTTGGAAAAAGATTTTTGCCCTGTTTTCATATACACTTCATACGCGTGACTACTATTGCATATGAATTTCATTTTTACTTAAATTAGGGATAATTTTATTTCAGTCTAAGCACAGATGAATTTTAAACCCAATTTAAGCTACATTTATTCCAGCCTAAGATTATTTGTTCAAAAAAAGACATCGGGGATTAAAACCCCTATATATTAAAATTGTAACACAGTTATGTGGTAACATGTGAAGGTTTTAAAAACAAACAACCACCTTATAAAAGAGAAATTTTTTAAAGTATAAATTTTATGTTCAAATCATGAATTGTTCTTAAAGTTTTTAAACCTATCCCAAACCAACAAGGGAGTAGTCAAATAACGAATTCCAAGGGAGAGGTATCTAACAATATCAGAAATCTAGTTTGGTACAGAAAAATCTCATATGATTTTATCATACTTATTATTTACCAAAACCTGGTTTTGATGATGAAGACTAACTTTCAAAGAAAGCAGCTGTTGGTCTTGAATTCCTCCTTTAATGGGATTATACAATTACATAATTATAGATACAATTTCTCCTTTAATGGGATTATACAATTAAATTTATCTCACAAATGTGTTGCCCTATAGATCACTTCCAACCTAGAAATACTACTTCTGCTTTCATGAGGATAAATAAAGTGAAATCTTAAGGTTTTTTTCATTCATTCATTCTCTTTGTCTTGTTTTGTAATCATGAGATTTTTGATGAACGACTGTTATCTGCATGTCACTGTACAAAATACTCAAACCTCAAATATAAATACTAAACGTACAATAGTCTTAACATTTTATTTCAAAAGAACCCTGAGCTAACCCATGGAATCGTTTTCAGTTTATAAACTCTTAGATTTTTAGTAATACTTGTCTGCTATTTTTTCCCCTCTTTCCCCATAACATATTCATTTCTTAATACAAGATTGAAGTGAGTGTTGTAAGATACGGATGGCTGGTATGTGACTAACGGTATTTAATAACACTTGTGAGAATGACTAAATGCTGACTGAAAATATTTCTGAGCACTGGAACTGCAGTGAAATTGCTGTGCCGAGAAAATTGCTGTTGAATCAGAATGCTGCTCAAGGATATAGAATAATTTGTTTCATTCATTAGGGTCACTAGGTAAATTAGCTATAGCTGTCCTTCAGACTGATACAAACAACTATATTAAATGCAGATGAATGACAAATGCAGGAAGGTGCAGATAGAAGGAGGAAGTGATTTGAAATATTAATTCTATGGAAGCCTATGTCAATATTCTATGCAGATGAAATTATTCTAGGATACCATAATGAATGCTCAGCTGTAATAAATACAATCAGTATTTCACATCAGTCGGTGTTCTGTGTACATTTGTATCTTTCTTCTTGAGTCCTTCCAATTCTTCTGAAAGTCAGCAAGGAGCTGAAATACAATGCTCTCTCAACTGAACAATTGTAAACAGGGGTGCTTGAATCTGACCGACACCTGCATACTCATGCTTGTTCCCACAGATCGCTACCATTTTAATGCAGAACGGGAATCTGCTTTTAGAGCTTTCTGAGACTCGTTATGTCAAAATGGAAGCTACAATGCCTGCTGAAGGGAACAGATGCACGATGGCCAGTGGCTACAGAAGCATTGCCACTTCCACTTAGCTTCCCATGGCTCCCTCTTCTATACAATTATACCCCAGCCCAGATGAACAATATTACAGCTTGCAGTATTTAACAGTCCCAAGACCACAACAGAATCAGAGTCTGAGTTCGTCCTGTTCCCTATTCACTGCTGGAATGAGCAAGCCAGATGACTGCACTTGCAATGGCAGTTTTGTGATATGTATGGGCATTTACTGCTCATCAGCATCAGGGATGAGGTGATCAGGCTTGCTTGCAGGAGCCATCAAGCAGTCAGTTGATAGCAATAGCTTTCAGTGGTAATTGACCAAGGCCAGAACATAAGTCTTTTGTCCCTAAACTAGCTTACTCAAGTAGTCCTTAAACAGTCTGCTAAACTAATTTCCATTTTTCCTCTTTAAATAAAGAAAACATGTAATTCTGATCTATACTATCAGTATAGTTCTTATGGATTTTACTTGTTCATAACTATTGCAAGTCATCACGTACCATCTTTTTTTCTGCTTTATCTCAAAATCTTTTTCTTATTGGATGGTCTATAGATAGGCTATAAATCTTTATTAAAAATGAAACTCCACTTTAATTCCCTTCACTTATATTATTTGGTACAGATTGCACAGCCATGATTTCCATATCAGTTTATGGAAAAATAAATTATAGCCTCAAAACTCACAGTCTTGAAACTGCTGAAATGCCTTTCCAGTGAGAAACCATCATCTGCAAATGAACAGATAACATGTCAAACTGGTGGCATAATGTAGTCATTTGACAGTGTCTGTATGTAAGTTTTCAGAACATGTGAGAATACTTCTCTTTTTAGAAAGTTGGCAAAATTCTGAGAAGGCTCCTTAGTTCTCTTATTCTGTAGAAGGCTATAACCTAGATGTGATCAGAACATTTCTTTATGCAAACAATTAAATCTAATGCAAAGACCATCTGGATTTAAGGGGTCTCAGCAGGCTGACATTAAAGCATTTCTATGTCTAACAGGTAAGGAGAGCAAACTTATCCAGTGGTTGTCTCTATATATGTTTTACTCTTTAACAGCCATGCACCCATGCATCTGTTTTAGATGGTGGCAGGTTTTGCATGAATGTAAAAAATTACCCAGCTAACATTGTGTTGTCTCAGATAGGGGCGATTAGTTGGTGCACAAAGCTGCTTTCAGAACAGGGAAGCACAGGAGTGTAATCCTTCTTGAATGTCTCCCCAGCATTCTGCAAATGAGAGCATTCCCCCCAAAAAGAGTCTCTGTTTAAGTCCTAAGTAGATTTTATTTCTGTCAATATTTCTCACCATTTTCTAAAACCAAATAGCCTTCACAGCATTTTGTAGCACAAGTTTCAAATTCTATTTGCCCTATAAAAAGCTATTTACTATACTTTGTTTTAAATTTCATAACTAAATATTTGATATTCTTTTAGTTTTTAATAACCTCAAAACCCATGAGCATTAATTCTTTATTCTTCATGCCTTTTGTACATTAGCATATACTGAGTCAAGTTTTTGTTTTTACACTCGTGAAGTGTAATTTCATGAGTGTAATGTATCAGCAATGAGCAATAAGATATTACCTAACTAAAGGTTAAGCTTTTAACCTTCAACTTTACTGCTCTTAGGCACACGTGATGAACATTGTGTTTTCGGCCATAACAGCTGTTTAGAGTTCCCAGAAAAACATTGATTTACACGGTAACCCTACACATTTGGAAACATTGGTAACATGTGGATTTTTAATCTACTGGAAACATTCACTTAGCATTTTCCTGCTTTCCCTGAGGCAAGACAGTTTCACCAACTATTTTACCAGGACCAGCATTTTATCCACATCGCCTCTATGTAATCCTTGATGGTATAATGATGCTGAAGCAGATCAGCTTTGTAGCATAACCACAGTTCAGGTATAGACGATGTCATTGCCCAAAAATGAGTAAAATTTTTTATCTGAAACATAAAATTTCTAATAAAAGATTTTTGGTACATGAAATAGGGCTGGCTTTTTCTGACACATGAAAAACTTCTGCAATATATACCAGTGTATCTGTAAGTAGGTACATAGGAGCACTTTGGTGTCTGAATTAAATGTAGTGGCTGGTGTCAAGGCTTTCTGTTCTTTATGTAATGCAAAAAGCAAAACTTGGAGACAAAGAGCTGCTCAGCCTTTGAAAACGTAGAAATCAGATTTGATCCTTTGAAACTAATCTACATTTTTAGTTACATTTTGACTGCAGAAGTGAGGTAGAAAAGAATTCATCAGGAAGTTTCATGTGATGGAAATGACAAACTGAATGGTACCTTATTTTTTAATTACCTCCCTTTACTAGTTGTATTTGGTAATGAAGAGGAAAAGGTGGGCTGAATCAACAACTTGGAGATATTCTGTTAGCAAAGTAAGTTAGAAGAATCACTGTAATGAGGCATTGAAATTATATGATGATATGCTAGCATGTGCTTCAGAGTTATCTGGCTATAGCAAAGGTATGAGAAGCAAAACACACACATTAACCCATAATTCTCAAGATAATTTTTTTCACTGTAATTTAGATTCCATGAGAAAACGCAATGGGAACTTATAAGGCAATGCACCATTAACAGTTTTTGTATAATAGTTTTATTTACAGATTGATTTTGTTTCCAAAGCATGTATTTTTTGAAATAAATATGGTGGACAGAAAATAAAGCATGAATGGCCCCAGGGATTCATAATGGGATATTCAGTGAATATTTTAGCACTGCAGCATAGATTTGGATGTTGTCCTCACAAGTAATATTTCAACACGACATGACAGCTGTCTGGGTGCTTATGTGAATTCTCTTCCTGAAGGATTCAACTTTACTCAGGTTTTTCATCTCTTGGATATGTCTTTGCCTGGGGGGGTGCAGGTGGAGTGATTTTTTTTCTTGATCTCACATCTGTAATAAGAAATGGAAAACCACCAACACTGGGGATTGCAATACTTGCTCAAAGTTGAGTCCTATAAGTTACTGTACTGTTTAGGACAGTATTATAAAAAGGAAGATTTCAACTCTGATTTTCTTGGATTAAGGGTTGAGTTCTGTACAGGTCTTCATCTCAGAAGAGCTTAAACCACTCAGCTACTGGGGCAAAAAAGTAACCGGCACCACTGCCGATGATTTTGAAAACCCAACCCTGATTATTTTTTTTGTCACCTAAAACAATTCAGAGAAAATAATTTCAAGCTCTCTCAGTTCTCTTTAATTATTATTCACTCTGTAACATCTTCAGTCTGTTGGAGCACAGTCTGCTTTCTATTTGTTCCAAAAGGTGAGTGTCCTCCTTCTCAAACTGTTCAATTGTTAGAAATGGAATTGTGTAGAATCAATAATTTTTTCAGTGTAACTAATGAATCAGAATCAGTTCCTGTCCTATGAACTGTAGAGTTATTTTACCTAGCAAAGCAATAGTTTTCAGCTGCATTTAGTTACCCTGAATTCAGTTGGCATCTTTCATTATAGAAAGTCACACTTAAGATTGGGTTTGGTAACTTATTTTAAACCAGGCAACAGCTATTTATGTTTCAAGTAATTGCTGGATTTGGTACAAGTGTTCAAGTTCCTTCAAGATACAGTAACCTGGCACCTCAGATTGAGATTCCTGAAATTGGTAGTCAGTTTTGAATTTATTCCTTCACTTTTCTTTTTACTGGTTTATTCAGTGAAGGGGAAGCATTAAACCATATACTAAACTTCTGTGCCTGAATCTGTTATAAACTTTGTAAATCTTCTATCAGGAAGTATTTAAAATATAATTCCCTCAATTGGCCAGGTCACTTAAGGAAATGTTTTCAGTCATGGAATCGACATCAATTTTTTTGGATAATAAATGGACTAAATGGGCACTTGGCATCTATACTACTTCCCAGTCATAAAAGCATTTTATAATGTCACTGCTTTCAGCAGCAATTTAGGATTGAACTGATGCCATTTAGACTATATTATGACATTTATGGAATCAAAACACAGTGAGTCCATTGAGTTGTCCTCAACACCTCAATGAGCAAGACTTAGAATTAAGAAAAAATTGACTCTGATACAAATCTTGTTTTACCGGTTCTGCTGGTGTATATTAGCCAGACAAGAAGTAACCCTTACAGAAGTAAGCAGGGTGAGTAACTTTTGAGTTCTTTGATTAGAGAAGTACTGAAGCTGGTAAGAGTATCAGGAAAACTGAATCAACAGAGTTGAGTGGTTCGTTGATTTTAATGCTTATACTTATAGGACTGCAAATTTAGACTTTGATCTAATTTGCTTTCTAGCTAACCTGCCTACTAACCTACGCATTCACTGTATCATTGTATTATATGAGTGTTTGTTAGTAGCCTCCTCTTTTCACTTACCTGCTTTGAATATGGGGAGGTCACGCCCTCCTGATTTTTCTTTCTGATTTACAGAACAATTTTTGAAGGGTTGGCAGAATTGTGTAGTTGTATTTATATCTTCATCTATCGATGCCTGAAAGCACCTAATAAAGTAACTAAACTATGAAATAGTGCTGGCTGCTCTCAGGAACACATGGTAGGGACTTCACAAGGACAGAGAGTGAACAGTATCTCAGGATCAATGGTAATTTCAAATGAAGTCAGAGTATTTCCCTCTTATTTTCATATCAGATCAATTACTTCTTTCTGTTGATTGCAGTGAACACTGATTCATCTTTTCTTTAGCTACAAAATGAGGGGATTATAAACAAAAAAATCACAAAAAAGAAATCACCACTATGAATCTGAAGCAGTACCCTAGTTAAAGTTGTGATTTCCTTCAGATACTTAGAGGTATAATTAAGTCTTCTCTGGATGCAGACAATAGCAAGTTAAGTGTTAACATTTATCAACTGAATTTGTACTATTATCCCAATAGTTAATATGTATGGAGAGCTGCTTATGTCATTATTGCTGTTCTAATTGCCTTTCAGGGAGATTAACTGTTAAAGCAAATCTGGTATCAGTAAACAGCCTATAGGAATTTCTTCATTTATGTTGTTTTCTTTTTGGACAGCAGATATATTTTCGGTAGGGGCTTAAAATCCCATTTTATAAAGGTCTTGGCCTTACTCTGAAACTTTCTTAGAAAAAAAAAAAACCTTCTTAATTCTCTGCCATTACTGTCTTGTGTGCTTTAGGATATGATTAAACTAATGCGTCCAATCCATTTCACCTTAAGTACCCCATTGTGTCGGATGCATAGAAGCAATGAACTGTGCCCTAGGCCACTTACAGGATTTTTTTTTCCTAGGAGATAGTCAAAGCTCTCTCTTTTCTAAATAGCATAGAGTGTTTGGAGAGGTCTTTGAATGATTTAATATATTCATACAGTTACTATTTTAAAAATAGATAGCATTCAGCAGGATATAATGGTGAAGAGAGTAAGGAATAGTCACTACTCTGACCTTCACTGCTCTTGTTATGAGCAATGATTATATTTCATGCTTTTATTGATGATTTTGCGTGTGTCTAGTTCTTTGTACAGGACTGTACAAGCAAGCGAAATATGCTGTCATTTAGCAGGATAAATTCCCAGTGGTTTCCTCTCCTGGTGTCCTTTAAGGATCCACTGTGTTGAGATTTGGACTTTCTTTTTTTTGCATGCTTTGGGGGAGGTGTTGTCTGTCTGCTTTTGCTTTACAGATTTTGGAATTTTTCTGGATTTATCTTGTTATGAAATTCATTGCCATAGCATGCCAGGCAGGCTGGATTTCTCTTTTTCCTCATGTGTAGCTAAACGCAGTTGAGAGTCAGGATGGGAACCGTGAATGGATCTTAATTTTACTATTTAGTTATATAAATTATGTATTTAAAAACTAACTTGTTTTTTTTAATTAGGGGAAGAAAAAAGAGAAAATCCTGAAATTTATCTCTCTTGAAAGTTTTGTGAATAAGTAGTGTAATGTTTAGACTGTCAAAATAAGATTTTTGAATGGCCTTGTGAGATTGAGTGAGACTTACAGTTTTGTGTTGTATTTGCCTGTGGTATTATATCAGCCCTTGAAAATATAGAAACCTTCGCTTGCTTTTTAAGTGTTTTTCTTGTTTTTTGGTTGGGTTTTTTTTTGTTTTTTTTCCAAGGCTGAATCCTTTTCTGCCTCTGCCTGGGATGGACAAAAAGTTGCTCAGCCTTTATTACCTTTCAGTTTTGATCATTGTAATGATCTCATTTCACTTGGTATCATTCTGCTGCTTTACTTTCCCAAGTTTTCCTTTTTTTTTCCTAACTTCCTAAAGCAACAAGAACAAATTGACAACCATATGATTGTATGATGATGCTATACAGAAGGGACTTCTAACTTTTAGGATGTAACCAACTATTTTAATTCTTGTCATTTTAATTATGATCTCATGGCATTGGCATATTGTGTCATGAGTAGGCAAAAGGCCACTGTAATATCAGATGCCTATGTATGCTTGGAAAGACAGTGAATACATTTATGAAGGATAAAAATCACGACCTAAGGAAAGTCAAATACATATCGATCCTGAACATGTCTGCTTCTGGTTAACGTAAGCATACAGCTACGATGCTTTCAGCCGTTCTGATAAAAATGCTATGTAAGACATGTTGAATACAATGATTTGTCCTTGTAGGAGTATGACCATATCCTGCAACACTGCATGTTGTTCTGACAAAATGGAGAAAAATTTATAACAAATTACTTTGCCTTCTTAGGTATCAAGAATCGAACTAGTTGAACTTGTAGTCTCACAAGTTAATGACAAAGTGCCATTCATTTTTAGAAGACTAAGAGTTTGGGTGACAGGGTTTTGCCTCTCCCTATAGCCAGAGATATGTGAATCTAGATTCTTGACTAGAAAGAACCTAGAGAATGTAAATCTATGTGAATACAATTTTTAAAGTGTGAACAAACATTTTTAAAATCTCCCCATATTTCCATAAAGTCTGTCCTTGAAGCATCCTGATGCCTGTGATCATTGTCATGGATTAATGCAAGATCAAATGTAAGGATAACAACAAGGAACACGGGAAGGACAAAGAGAATCTGCACCTATCCTTGTACAGCAACATAGCTGAAATATGTAAATGTTGAAACACATAAATGAATCCTGGCTTAATCTGAAAATAGTTTCATGCTTTTCATTGAAAAAAACCCCAAAATTTCTCTAATTCACTCTTTATTTCTATAACCCTTTTTCTCTAGTGAGGAATTCCCCAGGTTAGGTCTGTTTTGTGAGCCTTTTTTTCTGGCTGAGCTGGATGTGTCTTGGTGTTGTTTCATTGAATGAGTCATTGATTCAATTACAGTTAAAGCTAATTTCTCTTAGCCCCTGTTTTGCCATTTCTGTTATAGTCTTCACAGGTTATACTGTGAAGAAAAATGAAAGAAACCTAACTTATAATTCAATTAACTTCAAAACAAACAAACAAAACTTCAACAATTAAAATTACTCAAATATATAGTACCTTTTGGTTTGTGAAAATAGGTGGAAGCATAACATAAAGTAGATTATCCTTCTTTGGAACTACATCATTCCTGCTTGTAGCTTTGTAATCACATTGTGTGCAAGCTACTGTAAGTGTGAGAATAAATCCTTGACTGCTGTCATCGGGTTCCCAGCACTGCCACAGAATGTGCATTTTGTGAGTGCTGAGGACTGCATGTGTAAAATGTTCGTACTCCTGTGCCTATACCAGAGGACTAATATAGACTTTTATGTGCTATCTGTGGTATTACCATGAGAAAAATTACTTTTGTTATTTTACAACTTCTGTGTATTTGAAATCATGATAGCATCCTGAAGAATTTAATGCGGTGGGTTTATTTTGTTTTGTTTGTAATTTATTTACTGTGTGGGGAAGCTACACAATGTTTTCCTCTCTGTGGTCTCTTGCTAGTAAATTTCTATGAAATAGGAGAGATTATATCTAGATTTCTGTTAGTATGGTAATTTTTTTTATTACTATTTTCAGGTAGCACTTTGGGGAATAAGAAAATATGAGATCTATTTTTAAATAGTTAAGGAGTCCCAGGTGACTGAAAAAGGAAAAAATAAGAAGTTGGAAAGGGTCCATCTCTAAAGTTCTTAATACTGTAGCTCATATCTTATGGTAACATTATATATGAAACTGTAGTTTAAAGGTTTTGAGGAAGTTGTTAAAGTCCTTTTTTCGTAAGGCTTCTAATTCTTAAAGGGTTTCACTCTAGACAGACTTTCACAACTGAAGGCCCCAGTCCAGAATCCTAATCAAAACAAAGCTATTAATCAAGTTTTAGTTACACAGTAACATGCATCTCAAAGGATTGTTAGCGTCAGGATGTGATGAAAATGTGATATTTAGTGTTCTGTGGCTTAAGGGAGGAATCGCCCTAGGAAGGCCTAATTTCTGTGGTTGTTTTAAAATCAGAAGCAGAAACAGAAATTAATGAGGAAGCATGCTTGGCTCATCCAGCTAAAGTAAATTCCCAAAGGTAAAATCTCCCTGTAGATGAAAGCTTAGAAACAAAAGAATAAACCAATTAGACTTGAATAGGTTAATTTGGAGAGGCTGATGAGCATAATCGCTTTAGCTTTTAGACTGGCCAGGAAAAAGAAGGATGCTTCTTGGTGCTAGCTGAGAGTCAGTGAAACAAAAATGCAGTGTTATGCAAGTACTACTAAAAAGAATGATCAGAAAAATAAAAAGGCTTTTGTCTATTGCAAGAAAGGAATGAGACTGAGAATCATCCACAGCCCTGTTCTTGGGGCATGTTTGAGAGACTGAGGTTTGAATGCGCTCTCTTGTATGAGAGGCCCATGAGTGGGGAAGGAGGCTGTATGAAAATAATAAGCACTCAAGCCTGTGAATAAGAGAAATATGAAGAACTCTCTTTTCTCTGTCATCTGCTTTCGCTATTAACACTGACTTTCATTAGCGAGAGAGGAGAGACAATACAACAGGAGAAATAGAAGACACTAAGTATTATTATCTTCTCTCTTTAGAAACAAAGACAAAATTACTAGGTTGGGATCAGGTGGACTGAGTTAACACAATTTGTATTGTTCATTGTTTTTGGCAGTGGGGGTATACCTTGGAAAAAAGTTATTCTCTCTTTTTTTAAACATTAGCTCTGGAGGGGAGGGGGTACATTCCTATGATACATTTGAATCATGTTGTCATGTGATCGCTAAACATCATGGGGAATTCTAACACTGGATATTATTTAAAAATGAAAAAAAACCCCAAACCCTTAAATCAAGAACCTAATCCAAAGCCCCCTAGACTCAAAGGAAAGGATCCCACTATCTCCAGTAGTCCCTGGATCAGATTTGGTTCCCACTGAAGAAATGCAAAATCTTCCAGCCATATAATTTCCTAAGTTACCAGAGATTTATTTACATATTCTTAAGGTTGATTGCTTTCAGACAGCCAGGTGTTGGAATAAATTTGCTTGTCAGGGGTATTTAGTCCAAATGATCCTTGTAGTTGAAAAGTTGTCTTGTCTTTTTCTGCTCAGGGGCTCTGGTAAATTTTTGATAGGTACTATAGAAAGAAATCAACTGTTCTAAATATTTAATTTATGAGGATCCCTGACCCTTCTGTCTTTCTCTGTGGCTTGCATTGTCTTTGGATATTGAAACAAATATTACAGGTTCTCCGAAGAGCTGTACAATTTAACTTTTGTAACCTGTGAAAAAGGCACCAGATGTTGCTGGGTTTCCCATCTCTGCTTTGGGCTTGTCTTCCTCCAGCATGGTTATTAAACTTTGGCTACAGCAATAAAAGCTTCTTTTTGAAGACAGTGACAAGCGTTGTCTGATGCTCCTATGTTATGGTTTAAAATAGTATCTAAAACAGCTAAATGGACAGCACATCAAAGCATGTCAGAAGCTGTAAATAGCCCTGGAATTTCTTTCTTTCCTCTGTCATTCAAAACTGGAAAAAAAAAATTACCTGCCTAATTAGAAGCCTAATGTTCACTCACAGTGTGACTGTTTTGTAAAGCACACTCAAGTTTCCATCCTGGGTTGTTAAAGATGATGCCAATAAGATACTGTTATGTGTCTTCTTTAAAACATTCGTAACTGTCACTGACTTCAGAAACCCCCAAATACCCTGGAGGCTTGAAAGCCTTTAATTTTTTTCCCCACTTAGCACAATTTTTCACTAGCAAGTTTTTGTAGGTTAGAAATCTGTGCAGTTTTTTTAATTTTTAGAAAGCTGATCTAGAAAACAAGTTGTCATACATACTCATATAATTTAATACAATAATCTCAGTAACTTTACTCATTTATGTTCCAGAAATGGATTTTCAGGAAAGCAGTTATCATTCATTACTTTAATTGACAATACAAGCAGAGCTCACAAAATAATTCTCTAGTCAATTCCTAAGTATTTTCAATGGCTTTCATGAAAAAAATATATTTTATTGAATCTTACTTTGCCATACTTTTCAGAAAAACAGAAGATCTCGCAATGTTTTCATTCTTGGGGGGAAAAAATCTGCAATTTGGCTGGGCAAAATACCTTGGCTAAACAGCAAAATTTTAAATAAATCAGATTATTTCAATGTTTGTTACCTGACAAATAGCAAAACATCCCTTCTTATTGTTTTCAGTTAAACAGCAATTAAAGACAGATAAAAGATATCAGAGTTAAGAAAAAAAAAAAAAAGGAAAACCACTTCTGAGTGGTTTCATTTCATAAAAGGAATGAAGAAATCACTAGGAAACTTATCCATGGGTGCCCAGTTCTTATGAATGTCATTTCCATAGAGAGCAAGGCCATTGGCAGTTTCATTACCTCCTAAAATCACTGGATATGGTCTATCAGACTTCCAGCACCTGCTGGAAAATATTGATCCCCTTGAACCTTAGCAGGACTCCTTCAAGCAGAAGTGTTCTTACGTTTTATGCTAACACTTTGTACAGTTTACTTCAGATAGTAATTGATTTTCTATTCCCTACGAAGCCTTAACTGTAGTGAGCAGATTCATGTGCTGACTGAAAGCTTGAAACTGTAAAAGGGGAAAAAAAATAGCAAAAAGCTCCTCATCTGTCCCCTACTATCTGGGCAGTGACCACCAACTACCTGGTTTTTTTTCTGTTACCCACCTTAAATACAACAAAAAGAACCCCAAGCAAAATAATAATAAAAAAAGGCTAAATTTGCCCTCTGTGTCTGTATGTAAGACTGCAGGAGAACAATGATGTTACAGAATATAACTTACACATAGCTTTCAAGTTTCTTGTGTCAATTTTTCATTATTTTAAAAGGCTACCAAAAGTTAGTTAACTCTCACTTTTCAATTTTTAATTCTATATATACATGTGTGTATATATGCATGTGTGTACCTTGCAGGCTTATAATCTGTAAATAGTTGAAGACTTTACAGATGAAGCCTAAACTATTAACTGAATATGGAAGTGCTAGATGACTTTATTCTATATAATAGTTTATAGTATAACAGTTAACAGTAGTTGCTTGTTCTAATCTCTTTTACATGTAGTATGAAAAATACTCTGGGACACTGCTGAGTACTTTAGGGCTTGAGTAATGAAAAGGGTACACTGTGATCAGCATAGCTGCAGAAGCCGGTCAGACCTTTTCATATCTTGCAGATAATGATTCTCAGCAACAATTCCACTGCTCCAGTTTGGATCCAGGCTTCTAAGCCCAAACCGCAATCACTAGTAGCAATTTGAACTAATGCCAGATGGAGCTTAAGAAATACCTTTCCATGCGCCTCTGTATTTCTTCTTTAAAAAAAAAAAAAAAATCTTAAATTCCTCTGAGTTTCCTTCACAGAAGGGTAAAATAAATTAAGAGAAAAGGTTAAGGATTTATTTGACAGCATAAAGGAGAATAAGCTCAAACTCGGGGTTCTGGGAACAGTTAGGGCTGTTTTCACAAAAACGGCCAGTGGATCGGGTACTGATGTACCTGCAAACACTCCTAAACGTGCTGTTAATACCCAACTTTCTCCTGTCACTTTGTCATTATGACTCATGTCACAAGTCAAAACTTCTGCTGAAAGAATGACAAGAATTTGGCAACTCCTTTGTCATTTTATCTCAACAGACTAATGCCTTAAAGGCCAGACTGACTGCACAGAAAACCAGAACAGTACAATTGGTGTTGGACCGTGTATGAAAATTCAGGAGCATGAGAGGGTATTAAAAAGCTAAAAATTCAGCTCTTTCTCAATTCAGTATACTCATAATATGTTTCCTGTTTCTTATTAGAAATTGACTTAAAAAGAAATGAACCCTATTTCAAACTCTGTATTTATTTCTAATAATTAATTGCATTTAAAATCTTTCCAGCTGGGTGGCTAAATGTGCATTCCCTGTGTTTTTTGATAATGAAGCTTTCATTTTGTGTTGTGTTTCCAGATGTAAGTGCCAGTGATTTCCTGTCTCAGAGGAAAATAGCCAATAATAGATGTAACGGTGCTATTTTAAAGTATTTTCTTTAAAAGCAAAAAGAAAAGATGGAACTACAAAGTTCATCTTCTGCCAAAAAAATAAATTCAAGAGGAGAAGGAACATATATATACACACGATTTGGTTTTATATGAAATATGCACACAGTACATATGCATAGTACAGAACTTCTCTATAAAGTACTATGGAAATCATAAAAAAAACCCCAAAGAAGATCAGAAGTGTCCTTTAAAATTCCAACTGCTTTCTAATGAAAAGGGGAGACCTGGAAAGCTTTTACCAACCAAGATGTTTACTATCACCATTATGATAATTTCTTTTCACAGAGCAGGTAATTTGCATGAAAACTTGTTTGTGAAATGCCTTCCTCTTCAGCTACTTTAAGCCAAAATGTGACAAAGTTAAGTTCAATAGGGACTAAAGGATGAAACAAATGTGTTCTGTGTTCAGGTGTGTTAGAGTAACCTTATTGCTTCAAGAAGGGTACAAAAAAAGTAATTTCCTTTCTATTGAGAAAATTCCCTCAGTTGTCATTGCCTCATTTCACTTGAGAAGCACACTATTGCTTGTTCGCCTCTGCGTCATTCGCCATCTAAACACATTAAAGTATTTTAAAAAAAATTACAATACACATTTAGGCTTTCACTAGACATACCTCATGGGAGGTTGCAAATTACTCTTTTTTTACATATATATTGTATACCTATGTACTCTTTTAGCTATATATTTTTCTGTATTTCCCAGATTTTTACCTTTTGTGACAGAAAAAGGTCACTATTTTTATTGAAATGTTGCAATAAAAAACAGAAGTCAAAACTGAGAAAAACAAGTGATTGTAAACCTTATGAACATTAATAAGCATGTTCCATTAAAAGAAAAAAATCTAACCCCCCAAAATATACATGAGAGTAAGAAAGTTAAGACTACCATTCTTTGCTATAGAAAGAGTTAAATCTCAAGTGGTTTCAATGCTCTATTATCAGCATAATTTACGTTTTTTACCTTACTGTTGCTTGGACAATCTAATAGCAAGTAGTAGAGCAGTAGTCTGTGTGTGCTTTTATAATTCCTCCTGGCAATAGAAGGATTAAAGATACATTTCAATTTTTCTTTAGTTTTAATCTAACTAGTCTCAAGTGTAGGATTGAATATCTGCATTGAATGGACAGAAACAAGTACAACTAAACTGCAGAGCTTAACCAGTTACCGCCTGCCAGCTGAGCTACTGTAACTGAATATGTGTGCTTTTTGCTGGTCCCAAATGTGATGAGCAATGCTTTTTTATTTTTTTTGTTGAAGTACCTTCATTGACCAAGTGTTCTGCAGCTCACCCTGTAAGCAAGCTGTACAGTTACAAACCTCTGCTGTACCTTACAGATGGCAATTTCCTATGCTCCCTTAGTGTAATCGTGTGCTAGTCTGCTTGCGCTGTTTCAGTGGATATTATTTTTAAGAGAGCTTTCATCGTATACGGATTTTTACGGAAAACAAAGTAGTTGAAAGAGCAGTAGATAAGCTCATAATTTCATAGGAAAATTTACTGACACTTTCACATTTTCTCATCCGTCTTTCTATTGTATTAATATACAAAGCATTTACGTGTCAGGTTTCTTAAATGTTCTTTTCGGCTGAATAAGCACTACTATTTAGGTTTCTGTCAGCTACATGGAATCGTCTGTCAGAAAACTTTTGCTTTTGACTTCTCTTTCAGCAAAGAGATACTGATGCATGATTCTACCGATGTCTTCATAGTCAATTAAATTCACATCTGAACGTCAGCCACTGTCACTCACTTTTTCTATATTGTTTATAGTTTGGAATATTTTGCACTTTGTTATGGCCAAAAACCCTCTGGGTCAGAGAAAACGGTAGAATAACATAAAAATAATCAGAAATTCAGGCTAAGAAAAGCACTAAATACCGGCTTCCAAAAGCCATTGCTTACATTATTAAATATTACTGATCCTTTGAGCGTCTCTTCCTTACTTAGTGCAAAGTTGAGCAATTTGGCTTAAAGAAATTTTGTTTGGTGGCTTCTTGTGGGAATGCTGACACAGTGCCCACACAGACCTGTTTAATGTCTCCACTGAGACACTAAGCCTACTCCTAATTTTGTATGATCTGTCAATACTTTTCTGTTCCAGCACAAAGTTGAACATTTTGTTTCACCTAAGCTCTCCCTTCACTCTGCTGCTTTGTTAAATAACACGTTCAGCTAACTTGTTTAACTTTGCACTACGAGGAGTCACGTAGGCACAGGCAGCTTAAGAGGTCACCTTTTTCCATCTTGCAGCATTTAGTTGCTACTGACAGCTGAGATGCAGTACTGTAGTTTCTACTAAGTTAAATGTAAAAGCAGCAGGAGTCAGGAGGATCAAGGAGAAGCTCTGGATTGGGGCCAAGCATCAGTCCAATCGCTCGTCACAGACTGTCAGATAAAACGCGTATGTTATGTGTGTGCCTGAGTTTAAGAGAACGCTATTGTATGAAACAAGAGCAGTATGTAGGTTATCAGTTATCAAGATAATATTAACAAGATGAGCTTATTGCATCTGTAAACAGAAAAAAAAAATCTATTATTTTGTAAAGGACCTTTTAATATTTTTCTATGTATGGTTTTTTTCTCTTAGCCCAAGCTGCCACATAAGTCACTGAGTTTTGGATAGGTAGCAAAATTGCTACTGAGGTCTATTGCACAGGTGCATGAATGCTCAAGGGCTTGGTAACACTTTTACTGAACTTCTTTTTGAGCACAAGAAAGGAATTGGCAGGGAGGCTTTTTTTACTTAGCGAGGATTAATGAGATTTGATGTCTCTGATGGTGAATATTGTAGATGCAAATAATTTATTTAGCTTATGTCATTCGTTCTGAAGTCAGAGAAATCCAGCCTGAGCCATATCAACTCAGACTTGCATATTCCCATCATATTTGTCATTTAATTATGTAGATTTTTATTCAGCTTGTCAGCAACGTTATCTACCTAAGCAAACTCCAAAGATCAGTTTATATGGTCTAGTGTGCCTGAAACTATGAAAGTTTTAAAAACTATACCTGAAACTACTTTATGCAAGTAAACCCTGGTATGAGATGAAATTATCTGTTACTTTCTGAGAGCAGTAAAAGCATATTCTGGTATTCATCAAAGTGTGTCTCATCACCTCAGAGATGCAGGTTCTGTACTTTTATGATCTGACACTGACTTCTTCTCCCTTCAATGTTCTTCAAGTGTCTGCACCTAAGATCATATTTGGGGGCCTTGGAGTTGTTAAAATATTGAGCCTTGGGCAGCTGGCACCTGGAAGAGAAACACTGCATGAAACGTATCAGAAAAGCATTGGACAGGTCCCTGTTCAGAAACAGAATTATTTGAGGGAAAAGTATTTTATAGAAGCATAGAGTTGCTTTCTTCCAGGTTAACCAGTGATGCAAGGAGTCCTGTGTCTCTTTTTCAGTCCTCTAGTCCTTGTCTGGTTTTCTATCATCCTTTATTTTCCAGTCTTTTTTCCCCCCACTTCACTCTGCCGATTGCATTTAACCTTTCCCAGTCTCTTTTATCATTGCTCTGGCAGTCTCAGTCTCTCTAGGATGAATAAGCCCTCCTTATCCTAGCATCTGAAATCAGTGGAATTCTTTAAATTAAGGGAAAATATAATTTAACTGGAAGACTTGTGCAGCAGCAGACAGGCAGAGTAAGTTCACTTAAATTGAAAACAGTTGAGTTTAAGAAATGAAATAAGTAGTTACCTTATAGCTATAAGTAGGACAAGAAATTATTATCTGGCAATTATGAGCTTGGGCACTTCATAGTAATGGTATAAGGCTTCTTCAGTGCATTTTGTATGAGATAAAAGGATGACAGTTTTGATTATATTAGCCTTTACTAACTGTGAGGAATTGGTTTGTTTTCTTCATATTTCAACTGGAAAATCAGGGGAGTAAGGCAAGCGTTTGCTTTTGGGTCAGAGATGGGAAAGGGGAGGGAGATTGCCCCTAAATTCTTATTGGCTTAAGGGAAAAACAACTACCACCATATAAAAATACTTTGCTGCTGTTGTAGCTGTGCAAAGATATTTTTATTTATTCAAAAGCAGTTCTGCTGTTACCAGTATATGCCAGAAAGATCTGTAGCATTTGGGTCATCAAAGGCAAACTGATGAATTAAATGTATGTAGCAAAAAAAGGTGAGAGAAGTAACGTGTTTACAGGGGAATCTCAGGAAAGGTTTTGTAGGAGTTCTGGATAGCTGAGGAGTCTTCATTCCTACAGTCTACTTTTCACAGATTCAAAAGGGATTGATCTACACAGAGCTCCTTGTGAGAATGTGGTCTAGGTTTACTTGTGAGCAAGTCAAAAATGCAAAGACGGGATATGGGATCCTATATTTTTCAGATTTTTTATATGATCCCCTTATACTGAACAGGAATCTTGCTGTAGCATATAATAGAATGAATTCACAATTTTGATAAAATTTGTGTCAAATTAAAGCTTGTACCTAATTGGTCTGTATTTCAGGACCTCATAGAGTTTTATTCCTTTGATACCAAGTCAGCTGATTGACAAATTTGGAGCTACTTCCATGATCAAAGTACCAAATCTAGAGGAAACAGTGAAACTACTTAAATTTCAGTGAATCTCACAGAATATGTATGTTTTTTTCCATTGACTATGAAAATCTCTGTTGTCTGCATTTCATCTCATTGGTCATTCTATATATTGAACTGGATTTCTATTTCAACTTCTAGAGCCTAGGTAAAGAAATATATGCCATAGCTGCTCATAAATGATTTTGTTTGGTCTTGTATTGTTTTGGTTGCCAGGAATGGAATTTGCATTGGAAAAAAAAGAAGAGTACTGAAGAGAACCACTTATTTGGTTGAGGTTTTTTTATGCTGATCCCTTAGGAGTTTTCCTGCTTTCTTAGCCACATTCATTTTGTTAGAGGTCTATGCACTGACCTTATTCTGGCTTGAGTCTGGTTTAGAACTTCAGTAAGCTTTCATCCAGGTTTATACTGTCTTTGCTTTGCTGACATAGAGCCATCCCATGTGTAGTTTAATCCAAATGTCTCATGTGTAGTCTAAATCAATGGTTCTTTGTTCCCTGTTAGTTTTCAAAAATCTAATGATTTTTCATGTAAAATACTTTCAAAATAAATGTTGTTGTGTTTAAGAGATTAAGAACATGGACAAAGCAAGGCTTATATTTTCCAGAATATGATTGTTTGTATGGAGCTATGATTCTTTGAGCACTCTCCAAAAGCAATTTGGAAAGAAAAGTATCCAAGCAGTATGTGTTTACTAACTCACTGTTTGCTTAGGGACTCCTAGGAAAATTCCTTTCACAGAAACAAGTAGTATTTGAGTGAATGTAACCTCCAGTATGCCCAAGAGAATGTCTATTGTAAGTAAAGGCTAAACAATGTAATTTTTCTTTATTGTCAATAGATACATTCTCATCCTTTTTTAAAAATCTTTTTTGTTAAAGGAATACTTCAGAAGACTTGAAGTAAAAAACTGCTGTTTGCATGTCATGAGCACAAACTTTTAGTCTGAAAGAAATTTTGAAGACGAAAGGAACTTAGTCTAGGCATTAGTAGAACAGATTTGGTTTTTGGTTTTTTTTTTTTCTATGAAGAAAGTTTAGTAGTTTGCGACCTAAAATTGGTTCATAATTTTTGAGATTTTGAAGTTCCCTACTTTGCTTTACAATGAAACTTAAGGTTTTTTAAGTTGTTGGCTGAAACATGTCTGGATTCAATGTCTCAAAATAAGCTGATTAAATGAGATTAAAAACCTGAGATTCATGGTTCTATTTGACTTGAACCTGTGTATTTTAAACTTCAGGAAATGGCTTTAGGTTTTTTGTGGTTCTGTTTTATTTTGCTGTATAAGTATATGATGTCTGACCAAAAGATTCTACCCTGGCTTGAAAACTTTTCCTTATGTGCTCTGAAAATTGATTCAATGGATCAGTATTTTGCGATACAAAGTCAGAAAATACCCAGGAAACGTTCTTTTTTTATCATTCTGAGAATTTTTATGGGAGATTCCATTACCACTGGTGTGCTCAATCTGTAGACTGAGGCAACAAGCAAGAAGGTGGCATTGAGGGTTCAATAAGAGAGTGGCTTAATGTGAGGGATGGCTGGAAAAAGGTGGAGGAGTCTGAGGTTTTTTCATCTAGCTCAACAATAAAAGTCTAATAATGAAAGATATTTGCGTACTACACTTCTGCACTGCACTGTAAAGATGTAAAGTGCTGTGTAATTGCTATGATTTATTAATACACTCATATACTTTCGTAATAGCTGTAGTATTTTCTAATAACAACCAATACATTTATAAATGCATTGTTGGCAAAGCTGTTTTAGTCAACCAACAGCCTCTAAATTTATATAATTTTTGATGCATTATTTTAGCATGCACTGTAGAGTTTTCTGCATACAAAAAGCTCCTAATTTCTTTTAAATGGGACCCTAAGGAATTAAAGCCCAGGAACAAGGTTATTTAATGGCTTACTGAGTTGCTAACACACGCTGTTTTATAGGCTACTTGATAGTAGTACATGATTTGCCTTCTCCTTTATGGGATAGATTACAGTTCTTTTCTCTTGTGGAACTCAAGGTTTAACAACCAGAGCTATGAATAGGGTATCTTCTCCCAAGGAACTGTAACATCAGAAAATGGAAGTTCTTCAAGCAGGACAAAATGTTTAGTCTCACAGATGAACTGGACTTGCTTTACACAGTTTTCTTGATGGAACCTAACGGACTTGAAATCTGCCTGTCGGGTTTACCTTGGCACTGCATGCTGCTCTGGCAGCTGGAGAGTTTGCTCTGAATTCCCCAACAGCTTCATGGCAAATTCGCTCTAATCAAAACTTTGGTCACAGCAGAGAGAAAAGAGCCAACTCTTCAGTATCTTGTTTACCAGTGTGTTAAACTTAAATAGAAGTAAATGTAATAACAAAATATTTTGAAACAAAGAAACTGAAATGAAATAATATTTCTCTTTTCAACACTAGCAATATTGACATAAGTCCGACAAACACATTTGCCAGGTGTTTCTGGTAACTTCTGTATTCATATTTATTTTTGGTAACTCTGGTAACTCATTTTTGTAACATTTTGGTTTTCCTCTAATATTTACTGGAAAATGTGGCTTCGTATTTCTAATTTTAATCTCGTTGCTAACTCATCCTGTGCTAGAGCAGAACTGTCACTCTCCCCTGACAAATCTCTTGTAGCAGAATTTATATATGTTTTTGTTTTTCTCTTGATGTTGACTAAAGCCAATTTGAAAACCACTTCTTTGGTTTGTGTTTTATGTTTTTTCTGGGGAGAAGGGATGGCAGTGAGTGAACACAAGTCTAAATACTGTCACATGTTGGATAGTTGGTTTTAAAGGAATCTTAACCTAGAGATTTAAATGGAAGCACATTACCTGTAGTTTTTAAAGGTGTATTGGAGCTGGGGTTTGTCTCTTAGCTTGAGAATACGTAATAAGCCTGTTAGAGTTGAATTCAGGGAAAAAATCCAGAAGCCCGCATTTCTCTTTTTAAATGTTTTAAATTATGATCCCTATTTCTTTTTACATAAAGGTTGAAATGGGAAAAGAATTGAGCATAGATGGAAAAACTAGATTTTGACCATAAATCAAGATTTTTTTTGTGTGTGTTCCTCCCACTCTGTTCAAGACACTGAATATTCAACTGCATCTGCGACATGATGTTTTGATTGCTCAGTTTCAAAATAGGTTAAACAGGATGTTGGGGAGAACAGGATGTGAAATGTATTCCTAATTATTTCTGAAATGTGAAAAGTAGAAATCATTAGAAAACTCAGCCTAACTTGTCAGCTAGCACGTTAGAGGAAAGGAGCAATGCTAAAAAATATTTGAAGTACACATTCTCTTGTTTAAATCTGCATTTTCTTAATTCTCAATCTGGTTCACAAAACTGAAAATGATTTTGGGTTGATAGGCATGGCAGATGTAGGGAGATCTATTCAGCAGCTGTATGCCATTATAAATTGATAATTCTAGGCAGATTAGTCTGAAGGAACAAGAGGGCTGTGAAGTGCTAATTACACTTAAGGACACCTGCTCACACTCAAATAACTTCAGTATGTTCCCATTTATGCAATGACTTCACTTCTATCATTTCAATTGCTGCTGGGCAAGTGTAGCAAAATAGTGTCAGATAATGTTTGATTGCTGTTTAATGCTATCTGACATGATGTCATCTGACATGATCACCTTTGGGCAAATGAGAATTTTCACTGTTGTTCTTAGCTTCAAAATAAAAATTCATCCTGTGTATATGCTGTACCTGCCAAGTTCCCTCTTTAATCTGAGTTAATAGTCCCTTCACATATAGCACACTAACCATTCCCTTTCAGAGGCATTGAAGATATAGCCAAAAGTTAATGCATCTAAATTACATAATGATAATTTTTCTGTGTACAAAAATGACCTTGCTGAAATGGGATGAGTAAAAAGCTTACTTTACGCAGTATGCTCAACCCCTGTTGCTTGCATAGTGCCCAGTGGAGTGCATGGCACCTCAGGATGGGGTCCAAAAAGACCAGTTATCTGACTAGAGAAGGCTCCTTGGAGCTATCTGTGCAAGGATACAGAGAGTTTGAAGGTCAGTGCTCCTCTGAGATTTCAGCTCCTCTCTGGTGTCAAGAAAATAGCCTCCACCTCCTGCAAGATTGCCTTACTTGAAGGCTGATATCTTTTCTTCCAAATAAGGAGTTCTTGAACTCTTTGCTTTTGAAGAAGATGGTGTTGGAGGAAAAGAGTACATCCAGGATTAAAGCACTGTTCCAGAGTGGAGGAGACCTGGCTCCTCTACCTGCTAGTGGTGTTCAAGCCAACTCCTCTCAGCCTCTAGGAATGCTAAGCACAAAGGTCTGAGCATTATGCCTCAGTGCTGAGCTGGGATAAAGAAGGTGGTGTTTGCTTTATTTGTGCATTTATATCTTGGGAACATTTCTATCATATGTATTACTTTATAAATTGCTTAAGAAAAGGCTGGAGGTAGCCTGAAGGCACCTGGCAGGGCCTTAGCTTCATAATAAATTATTTTTAAGAAAAGAGAATATATTGCAGATGATGTTAATAAATGGCAGTGAAGGGACAGCACTGTGACAGAGGGGCTTTCAAGCTCTTGAGAAAACCATTCCACCCTACGGAAATGTTGCTGTAGGGTTCCTGATGATCTTCTGCACTGTGGAGGGATTTGCAGGCAGCTCTCTGGGGCTGAATACCTTTCCTGCCCCAGTCAGAGTAAGCAAAAGCTTTCCTTAGTCACACTTATGATGCTGAGATCACAGTGCATTGGTACTTGGAGCCTCTGGCACACTTGACTGTTGCATATGTTTTCAGTGATGAATTGGTGGAGAAACTGGTCAGCTTGCAGGTGGGTGGTCTCGAAACGCTGATCTGTGTCACTACGATCCATTTGTCTAGGAGGAAAAGAAACTGTACACAGAGACTTCTTTGGAGCATTTAGGTACTGTTTTTGCAGCAGTCCTTCAACTGTTGTATATATTTCAGGGTCAAGGACATTTAGCTTGTGGCTTTGTGGGCAGAGGGCTTTTTGGCTTTTGTTTGTACAATGCCTCATGAAACGGTACAACAGTTACTATAAAATGATAAAAAGCACTAGCCATTTTGGAGCCTCAGATTCACTTTGTAAAAGGAACTGAAAAATTAGAGCTTAATAAATGGTTTCTCAAGAAAAACAATTGTCAAATAATAAATGCAGGGAAGAGCAGTAGAATATTCAAGTGCACATTTTTCATTTCTTTAGAAGTTATGGTTAATAGAGTTAGCCCACAGAATCTTTTATATCTGTTCCCGGCTTGCAAAAAGCACAAGGCATCAGCATTGTCTGAAGCCATTTGAATTATAAGAACTGAACTTTGCATTTTACAAGACAAATGAACTTTACTTTTTAAATTGCTTTCAGTCTGATCTTGTTCTTGTGTTTAGCCACTGACTGCAGTGTTAGGGAAACTGGTTATAGTGTTTGCTTCTAGAGTGACACAATGAATTTAGCAGAATTAGGTAGAAATTTGATTGGGTATTTCAGTATTAATTGTTAACCTACAACTCCTGGTGTTTTTCTCCACTTTTTTCCCTTTGTTTGGTATGCTGAACCGTTCCCTTTGACATTAGCCAGAAAGCTGAGTTTGAATTGCTTTTTTTTTTCCCCCTTAATGATTTGCTATTGATAGATAAAAATGAAAGAACCACCTTTTTAACTGTTGGGGGGTTTTTTTGTTTGTTTTTTTGTTTTTTTTTTTTAAATTCCTAGCAATTCCAGAATGGCTCAAGGGATTTGATTTAAACTCTGAAAAAAGTATAGTTTAGAGAAAGTCAATATACAGTATAAGCTTGCACATAAGCTGAGTAGGAAATTATTTCTCTTCATTAAAATCAAGATACTGTGTTTACAGTCTTACACTTGATTCAGAGACTGAACTTCCTTCCTGATGAAGTCACTGGGATTTTGGCAAATATTTGAAATTTCTTACCCAGCTCTGCAATATTCAGAGCTGTATCAAAGTAACTAAAAATAAATATGTATCTGAGGCTCAAGTGCTGGTATGAATACCTGAGTGCATGCATCCATTCAAAGTGAAAAACGGGTTATTAAAAACCATTGTTTACACCAAATTGTTGTTTATCTTGTATTAGTGTCAGTTTTGTAAATCTTATTATTTCTATAAACTTCAATAAGAACATGGGGCATTCTGCTACCAGAATGTATTTATCGCTTGCTTTATACACAGATGTTTTCCTCATCACTCAAAAGAAAAACAGTTCCAATAACTGGTAGCCCTTTATTCTCAGCTGCAGAAAACCTAAAATATTGTAAGCTGGATATCTGATAGATTTCCCTCTATAGTTTGTTGATTTTTGTAAAATAAATATGCCCTTTGGGAAATGTGCTGTCTGCTTAGTGCATTTGGAAACAATTATGAATTGCAGCTTATTTTCCTACAAGAAATAAACTTCTTTAAGTGTGTTCAGGTTAGAATGCTCCTATACCCAGCAATTTCCAGTTTAAAGAGTTTTCTGTAAACTTTTCTCAGTTTTGGTTTTCAAGCATTGTCCCTTTATATCATTCCTTCAAAGCCCATGCGAGTTATGAATTCTGAAAAGAAAATGAATTATTAGGAATGGGTAAAAAACATAACTCCCACTCACAAATTCATACATTCTATTCCTCACCATCTTCCTCCAGGATCAGTTCTCTCATAGGACTGATTTTCTGTTTTCATTTTGGCTGATTTACTCCTTGTGCTCTAGTTTATGTGGTTTGCTGACCGAACTGACCCCCAAACCGTTCTGGATGACTTTACCCAACTCGGACAAAAATGCTGGACCTGATTACCTCAAAGGTCAGCATTTTTCCTTAGCTGATGGAGGGCCCACAAGGCTGAGTAGGAAAGTCCTGTTGCTGTGCAAACACAGGCAGGAAAAGGGGCTGCGAAAGTCAAAGGTGAGCAGAAGACTGAGCCTCTGTTCTCTTCTATGTCCATGAAAAACAAAACAGTTACTGTCTTTGGTACTGCCCTACTGGTCACACCTCTTGTTCCCTTTACATCAGGATTTCCCACATTTTCCAAAAGTCCAAATCTTGGTTTTCTTTCCTTCCTGCAGTATTTAGAGTCAAAGCACTTCTCTCTTTAGCACAGCAGAATCAGAAACAGGTGTAATTTCTGGCTATTGCAATACATATTTAGGTCTTAGGAAAAAAATCTAGAAAATCACCAGCAGGTAAAACAAGTCACCTGCTCCTGGCTCAGAGACATCCACAACCCAGAAACTGCAACACTCTTCACTCTCCAACCCCTTGCCCTAGTCCAGGGGAGCTGAGCCACTGCTTTAAATTTTTTCTACTTGTTATTTACATTTTTTTCTACTTACATTTTTTCTAATCCTTTGCAATGCAGTTTGAATTCTTTTCTAGTCCCAAAGGGATTTTGAGACACAGTTTGAAAAATACTGCTTACCCCAACTGTTTGGCACTGTGGGAGCAGAGTGTCTACCCTGGGGCTAGCTATGTTCATCTGTCACCAACCTCCAAGATCAGGAAACTGAAAATGTCCTTGAACAGACTCTATGTAGGGGAACACCCACATCAAGAACAGGAATGAAATCTGGAGAAAAAAATCAGTTTATCCTGATGGTCACTGTTGTTTATGACAAAGGAAAGAAAAGACCAGTATTTGTTAAGGACACAGGCTCACAAATGTTGTCTTGTGAATGGCAAACCAGTTTCTTGATTTAATTCTTTCTCTACTTAGTAGGCTATATTTAGGGTATTTCTACTTTTCTTGACCCTTTCCACCACAGTAGGTTTTCTAAAGCCTTCTCTCTTCTTATTTTCTTCCTCTGAATAAAATAGAAATTGATTTAATTTCCAGCATCTCCAGGCATTCCCAGGGCTGACTTTGCATTAACAAGACAGATGTATTACACAGAAGAAACTTGGGAATGAATACAGATGCATGAAACACTTCCTGTAATGTAGGATCCCCTTATGCCTGGAACAGGCATCTTTTTTTTCCAGCCAAACTAATCTTCCTTTAAAATTCTGAAATATTCAGTTAAATAGTGTAATTCTCTCTAGTTACTGCCTCGGCCTGGGTTCAAAACAGAAATGTCATTGGACTGGCTTTTCTCAAGATGCTTAACATTCCAGTTTAGTGGACTCATGAAACTTGATAAGATCCATGTGTTTTAATGGGTATCCAAATTAAACCTTAAATCAGTATTCTTTAAGTTATGGAAAAAAAGTCCTGAAAGAGTTTGTAAGATTCAGAAAAACATGACCTAAATTTTTTTTATTTTTAATTAGTCAAGATGTCTCAGTCCTCCCCCCTCTCTCCCAACAAAGATTATTTTAAGAAGAAACATTTCCGTTTTCAGTGTATTTCTCTTCATGTTGATCATGCATGCAGAACTCTTACAAAAATTGTATGAATGAAATCTCCAATATCGAGTATCCAACACTTCTCTGATTAACTAAAATGCATGAGTCTGTGAGCTGTTTAATAGTGTTTGTTGTATGCTGAATGTGTGTTCTAAGACTTTCCTTTTCAGTGCCTTGCTCTTTGGAGCAGATAACACTTTCTTTGCTCTCCCTGTAAAAGCACATGTGTAAGGCATCCTGTAACATGTATTTTAAGTTTTTCATTATATAACATTCTTAAGACAAATCAAAGACAGGTAAGACAATAGTAGATTAATTTTCTTTTTCTTTTTAAATACGAATTGCTGTGCTTCATAGTCCTTTTTATTTAGAGAAAATTATAAATTCTTTTCCTGACATTTCAGAAGTAAGCATTGATTTTGGGGGGAGCTCTCTCTTAAGCTAGCAGTACCATATTGCCCCATCTCTTGAAAAAGTTGGTGGTGTTCTGGTATATTCTACTCTGTCATGAGGAAAATTAAATACAACTGCCCACTTTGAGGCTTAAGAAATACTACAAGTGAGGTTCAACATGTACAGTGGCAGATGGATTTAGGGATAGCACTTAGAACAGATGCACTTTCAAATAAAAGGAAACCTATGATTTTATAAGGAGTTGGATAAAACTCTGCTGGAGTCAACAAAATTTTTCTATATAACTCATTGGGACGACAAGGTCAGGCCTTCATAGAAGCATTTCAATTTCTTGCATGCCAAGAAAAGCTCAGAGGGACCTTGTTCTGCTCAGTTAGACTTAATGGGTAATGAGTAGCTCTTTTGTTTTGCAGTCAGATGTTTGCAGAGGGCACATATTACAGAAATTTAGTGTTGTAGTGGCATATAAAAATTGCTAAGTAGCACATGATGCATTCCAGGACAACGCTGCTTTCCACAATATGCATAGATATAATTGATACTTTTCTATACATCTCATATTTGTGACGTGGTAGGTTAGAGATTGAATATGTCTTTACTTCTGGCCTTGCAGAATATGCCCACAATAAAGCAAGGGAAACGAGAGGGCCAGACCCTTGGGGAGTCCTCTGTGGAAGAGTTGCTGAGAAACTGCTTTTTTAGCTAGGTGAGAAAAAGCAATGGAGCAGCAAGTGCTAGAAGCAAAGCAAAAGCACTGGCCATTATAGTAGTGAAATCCTTCACTACTGATTGAAAGCATCTGTACCTACCTAATATTCTTGACAGCAAATGCTTGCAAGTATAGGTTCATCAGAAAAGAAGATTTGATATCAGTAGGGATAATTTAGACTGGGATCAGTTCTGACACCAACTGGTGTTGGTTTTCCTCTCGTCATACAAGTAGTTTTTCTTTTTTATATTGTTGAAAAGTTTGCTGGTTTGGGAGATTCAGTTAATGCTGGCACTAAAAGCTTAACATATGGCAAATCTGTTCACTGAATCACAGTTTACATTCCCTGCTACAGCACTCTCACAGTGGGTATTTCACAAATTCAGTATTATGCTGTTATTTGTCCTGAAAAGCATTTTATTTTATTTTCATGATAGTTTAAAAGAAGAGCTGTGCTGTGGATATGTCTTATAATTAATAAAAAAGTCTAATTAATTTTTTAGCAGCACTGTAGCAAGAATCCTTTCACAAGCTGCAAAGCAGTCTCAAGCCTTGCTTGTTTCAGTAACAATGGTACTAGTTTTGCAGTACTAAATCTAATGACTAATAAGCAGCAAGGAATCAAGACTTCTATAAATAAGTAGATCTAAGCCATCTGGTTCCTCAGCCTGGAAGAAAATGAGCATAGAAGACTCCTGAAAATTATTTATCCTTGAAGAACAGGTTTTTCACAGGAAGCAGGGCAGGGTGTTTTCACACTCTAGAGGCATGAAAGAAAGTTTACAGGTTTTATTATGAAAAATCTTGCAATAAATAAGGCCTCTTTGTATACTAAATTATTTCAAAACTGTTTACACATAAGTAAATCTCTTGTGGATGCACCATTTGCTTCAAATCTCCTTGGTGGAAATCTTGATATCTTGAAGCCTAAACTCCCACTGCTGTGCTGCAACCTTATCATTCACAGGAAAGTCTAATGGTGACTGAAACCCAACATTTTATTTAAAGAAGCCAACATGCAGTTAACACACGGCAGAAGAAGACAGAACCTTTACACAGCAGAGCAACTTGCCTTACATTGGTAACATGCAGAGAAATTGTCACTATAGTATGTTTCCTTAATTTAACAAAACAGTTTTCCAAGACATTAAGTTAAAGAGGAGTGCTTTATTTTGACCATAAATCTCAGTGTCTGTATCTTAAAAGGGTAAATCTATGATTTTTTAATTTATTTTTATATCACTTGGTTCCCATTGTTTCTGAAGTACAGTGTTCCTTATGGGTATTTTTTTTCCCCTGAACATCACTATTGGATATAATACTTAGGCACAAGAGTATCTAAATTAAAGCAAAGTAGGTTTTGAGATATTTATGGCTTCATGCATCCCTCTGAAATTAGGAATACACACTTAGAAAGTCTGTGCTAGGTTTGAAATGAAAATCAACACTTTAGAGAAACTAGGAATAGCTACTTTATGTAAAAATGAGAAACTCCAGGAAAAAACTTAAATTATTGGGTTCCAGATCATATCGAGACAGATGTCAAATATGGCAGTTAATCAAAACAAACAAAAAAAAAATTAGTAAAGCAATGATATGGATAGAACTTAAATCATAGTGGGCGATCACATTTGCTCTCTGCCAGTTAGAAAGCTGTTTTCTCTGATTCTTATTTTTCCTATACCTTCTTGTTTGCAAAAAAAAAATACTCTCTCTTCATTCAAATACATTTACTGAGAACAATATTTCTGTAAAGTCTTGGGCAATGAAGCTGGATGGTTTATCTAAACTGGCAAGGGAGGAAAGAAGGGGGAGTTGGAATTTATTTGCTTAAAGTATGTTCAGTTTTGAGTCCTGGGCCAGTGATGTTATGACCTTGCCTTACATCATAGTCTTTGAATATGCTATCAGTAATCAGAAACAAAACATAACTTTAGAATAAACTACATTTTACAAATCATTATACTTTGTAGGGAGATGAAAGCCCAAAGCATAATCTGCTGTTATTCAATGCTTTTCAATTAAACTTCCACTTACAGGGTTAATTCATCATTGCAGTCTGGATCCCTAATTTTATAATGCATTTGGAGAGGGTGTGAGGGAATGGAACTGGATGATAAACAACATTGGGGGCGTTTCTTTTGGCACCTGCCTATTTTCATCTTGAAGTCTTTTCAAGTGAACATTTGATTGTTCTGCTTCTGATGTTGAATCTAAATCCAATAGAGTAATAATATATAACATTTAAAATAGTTGTGTCCAAACATTTTTATTTCAAATAACATTCGTGAAAATATTGTTCATTTACACATCTGCCACTGAGGCTGTATAATGAGAAATTTGTATGAATCAGTGAAGCAATTCCTGCCAAAGTATTTTTCTGATTAATATTGAGGAGATGTGCATCTTATTTCAAAGGTTTCAAACAGCAGAAACAAAATTATTACACAGAACAGAGAAAGATTCAAAATTTTGTAAAGGCTGAAAACCCTTTGTTTCCACAGAAACATGAGAGTGGTTAGGATACAGCAATCTAGAAAGCAAGGGTTGTTGGACTATAAGAAACAAATGAAACTGGAGAAAAACACAGCATGTAGAACTGATAGTGAAATAACTATGTAGAGCTTAAATGTAAATTTAGCACACAAGATTGTCAGTCAAACATTTGGCAATGTAATGTGTACTTAAACAGGAAAAAATACAAAAAGCAGCACAATAATAAACTAACACACTAATTCATGTTATGCTTGTAAGTACTAATTAAATTTATATGAACGACCTACTTGGATATCATTATGTACTAAATCATGAATTTGTCTTGTTGAGATAACGTGATGATTTCTAGGTACAACAGAATCTAAATAAAGGCTGTGATTCTTCTGTTCAGGGAAAATAAAATCCTCAAGGAGCCTCAGATCCAAACCACCACTCTTAATTGGGTGAGTCTAAAACCAAATAGAAGTGACAGACTATCACTGAATAATTAAAGGTTTGCCTAGAAGTGTAAGGATAGAATTAATGAAAACAAATCATATTGCTTTGTTTTAGAAGTGACTCAGGCAGAAATGATATAGAATAAGGAACAGATAAAGGAATGAGATGAGGAGAGGTTATCTGAAATACCAACAGATTTCAGTACAGCTCTCAGAGGACAGTACCAACCCTTTTCCTTTAGATCAGCAGAAGTTGCCTAAACATACAAAACACCATGCTGGGTTTTAAGTTCACCAGCTGAGAGCATCAGCTTTACCCATGGAGAAGAGGGACTCTGAGCTCTGTGTTTCAGCCTCTTAATTTGGGTAATTTAAAATACATATCTAAATTGAATGATGTGATTAATCCAGTTTTGTTTCTCCTCCTGTTTTCACAGAATCTTCTTCAAATAATAGCTACTTATTGGTGAGTCACAAATTTCGTAGTAATGTCAAGTTAGGGGTTTTTTGTGATCTGCTCATGGTTTTATGCAAGGATATGTAAGTAGGTAGGGAATTGGTTTTAACTGCCAAGTCATTTATTTTTTAAAAGCGAGATCTGTATGGATTTTTGAGGAACTCTTCAAGACAGGAGTATCAGTAGGATTATGACACTGAAGCAGTATCTAATTTAAATAAAAAAGAAGAAAAATAATTTTGCTTAAGTAGAGTTTTGAAGTTGGGTGAGCCTGATTTCCCTTTTTTTGGCTTGTGAAAAGCACTGATTTGATCAGAGCATGCAAAGAGTAAGATACGCAGCAGGAAAAATGTATGTGGTTAGTATGGCTTCCTCAATTTAAGAGACAGTGATATGAACCACTATTTGTCCCTTGTAATATCTCTCCTGATAAACTTCAGGACAAGCATGATTTAATGTGAGTGCCAATGTTGCGTGTGAGCTGTTATGTACAACAGAGCTCTGAGAGCTCTGCCTTAAAATACCCAGGAGTAAATTTACTCATGTAAAAGTTAATGAAAATCATATGCACGAGGATTTGGGTATGACTTGGCAAACTGTGTATCCATCCATCAGGGATTTTTTAATAGAATTTTGATCACTTTCAGTGGAAAATAACAAAGCCAGAGGCTACACTTTCTTACTTTTCTTAGTTTTTTTCAAGATTTGAAATGTGGCAGGGTAATGTATTGCTGAGATATCCTATGAATGCGTAGCTCCTGAACTCTGAATATGCACCAAGAAAGCAGAAGGTGGAAATATCAGACATACACATCTCAGGGCAATAAAACTTTGCACCTCCCCAGCCTGTAGTCAGATTAGAAGAGAAGAAAAAAAGGAAAAAAAAAACCCACCAAAACCCAAATCTGGAGGTAAAGCTCAAAGTACACCACAAACATTTACATTTTTCAGTCATCTATTATTTATTAAACAAAAATCAAGAAAGAGGTAATTAGATATCCTTTTAATATGGGACTGCTAGAGAAGAAACACCACCAAAGTAAAATGTTGTTCTTTCCAAATAGAATAGACTAACATATTTATTTGAGGAGTATGGCAGCCATTAATCACTAAAATCCTGTTGGGAGAGAAGTTTTACTGCCCGACTTAACACAAAGAAAATAAAATGCCAGAGTGCATGAATCCCTTCTTCAGGCACTAATTTGAAAACCACAAGACCAGTTCTTTTCAGTAGGTACTAAAATTTTGAGGTTGAACATCCTTCTATGGTCTATGTTTATTACCTATGTAAGCAATAAATGCATTCATTTTTTTCATTATGGTGTTGTTCCTTAGCATAATTCTGCGAGTAAACAAAATTCAAAGCATGTTTTGAATGAAATTTAAGCCTAAATGTTTATTGAAGTTTTTCTGTCCTGCATTCAATGTAAATCCTAGAGAATTTGCAGAGTTTAAATAGAAGAAAATTCCAACTTCCAGGTGTTTTCCTATGAAATGGTGGTATGTGTTCATGCTGCTGCCCTCTTGATTAGATGTAGTTTCAGAAAGATGAAAAAACTTCCCAAAATATCTGATAAGAGTATTTCAGTAGAACTGTTGCCAAAAGCAGACTCTAAAGCTATCAAGTGTGAAATGAAAATTAGAAAGTCATTGGACATTGATTTGAATTAACTCATAATGACCTGGTTTATGTTTCTGGTGTCTGGGAAGATGATTAGAACATAAAAACAACTTTCTGCGAAGGACATACGACTATTAATGAACTAGTCATCCAAACATGACCAGTAAATGTCTTTAGTTAAGGTTCTCGGAAAACTGTCATCCTGCTAAGGTGCTCCAGTTGGCACTGGAATGGGGTGAAAAGACCAGAAGGGTCTAAAAGGGAAATGCTTCCATTTCAGAAGAAAGCCCATTGGCATAACTAAATCAAAAAGCTTTTGCACCTTTTAAAATTGTAACTTAATTATAAACACAAGAGTGAAAGCAGCATATGGTATTGTGGATTATACGATCTTGGCACCTTTGCAAACTACCCGAAGGTCAGGTTGCAGGAGAAATACAAGGAAATTAAGTGGTTTTCCATTTGAAGTGTCTTGGGTGCCCCATATATAAATAGTTGTGTTGTCAGTGGAGCTGTAACAGTTTGTATGTTCTGAAGATCTGTTACATGATTCTGGCTGACAGAACATTATTCTTTGAAAATATATTGTAGGAAATGAAATGTAAAACCTGAGAATGATTCTGTGCTCCTAGCAATACCCTCAAGATTTAAAAAGGAATCTGATGCTTATTTATGGGCTGCCCCATAGCATTTTTTTGGTTTCATTATCTTTCCATCTTTTTAAGTTTGGTGGGAAAAAAACCTAAATGTAACTCCACAATTTAACTCCAAGGGCAAAATGTCTAAACTGGATTCCCCTTTTTCCATAGTATTCTAGCTTTAAGGTGGTAATGGTCTCAAGAAATGCAAATGCAACAGTAGAGAATTCAAATGTTGAAATAAACATGTAATACTGATAATTTAGTTGCTTTCAGGGTTAGTTGCTTTGAAGCAGAGTCAGTTGTATTTGTAGCTTCTACTTGGGGGATGATATCCTATTCATTCCTCAAAAGATTTCATTAAATCAGATTTGATATAGACCACATATAAGCATTTCAGAATTCCATAGGGCTGCTTCTGTGTTAATTCAGTGGATTTTAATATATTTTTTCGAGTTTTTGGATAAAATCTATCCATTAAAAAACCCACAAAACAATAAATGTTTTTAAAAAATAACATTTAAAAGGCTTTTTCATAAAATCCATAATATTGTGGAAAAAAGGTATTGTGGTATCTGAGCTGTAGTGTATTTTAAAGACAAAAATAATAGCTTTTAAAAGGAAGGCAAACTTTGTTTTATAGGATTTTTGCATTTAGATATTTGGTATTGAATGTGCTGTCACTAGGAAGGTCTTTATCTGAGAGAATAAGTGTTTGAAACTGATAGCCAAAACCTCTGAAATTGGGCCCTGCTAATTACAACATTGATTTAACACCTTTGTCATTCTACTCATTTCGTTCATGAGTTTTATGGTGGAAACAAATCTTCAGTGTAAATCTCTCCTTGACTGACAGCCCTTCATTATTTATTCTTTGTGTGTGATTACTGGAGCAGAATAAGAAGTATGAATAGTAAATGATATGAGTTTTAGCTGTTCTAGGATATGGTCTTGTCTATCCAATAGGCGTCAGGTAGTTTTAAGACATTATATCAACATCACATTACAATGACACCTTTTTGGTATGTGGGACCTGATAAAAACCCTTAGTTAGCAACAACAGCTGGAGATTCAATTCCTGTGTACTAGACCCCTGAAGACCCTCTGAAAAATTACAGCTAGCTTGCAATTGCCAGTCAGCACGCCTCCAGTGAAGGAGGTGTAGAAATACAGGAGTATTACTGCAGCTTCATTCTAGGGTGATTAAGTCATCCCTTCCTGTGACCATGGTATCTTTGATGGTCTAAATCATGTTTTGGAGTTTAGTTCGTATAAAAGTACCAGGTTTAAAGTGACAGAGAACTTCTGATGGAAAGTGAGCTATTGTCTCCACCTTAGTGAGGTCTATGCACCTGATAAGCCTTTAGCACTTGGGGGTAAAATGGAGGGGAATACGTAATTTGTAAGTGAAAAGGTGGTATATAAGAAACATCAAAATCTGGGTTTAGAATGCTTTTATTGAGGGGTTATTTGTCATGCTTTTCTTCTCTATATTCATATTATGGCTCAGGAAGTCTAGCAGAGGTTGGTAAATTCTTCTTACAGAAGGTAGACGTGACTTAACGGTACTTAAGGTCAGTTAGCTTAACTTAAACTGCTGATGTGTGTTAAATGAACTAAACCAGAAAGATTTTTGCATTATTGTGGTGCTCTTGTGTTTTCCACTGCATGCCTCATCTGTGGATGTTGTCAGAATGATGAGCAAGTAAATGATGTGCAAGTAAATTTTGTTTTTCCACCTAAATAGTGCATAACGTGTCTATAGAGGCCAAGATATCCAAGACTGCTTTGGGAATACCTCTCCTAAGAATCAAATATCTTCTGAAAGAAGACTTCTTCTATGCAAACCTCCCAGAAAAGCACACACCTCTCCAAATAAATGCAAAAATTATGAAGATATATATACATTATAAATATTAGAAAATATATAAAAATATAGATGAATATATGTGTACATAGTGAGGGTGATTTTATGCAGTGAGGCATGGGATTCTCAGCATGCTATTCTAAAAATAGATTTTATAAGTGCTATTGGAAAGAAGAATTCTCAAAATACAGAAAATTCTTAATGAGACTGTACAAAAATAAAAAGTTTTTAAAGGAAATGTCCCTCTTTCCTAATGTGGCTTTTCAGTGCATTTATCTTCCTACAGGTTTGTTCTCTGTTTAGCAACTTTTTAATTGCTTCCCAGATTACAGCAAACCTTTGGATTGCCTCTGAGTCCCTAGGAAGAATATCACTGCTTCTCACTCTTCTCAGAATTTCTGGGATAAGCCTGAGTTGTTGTAGGAACCTTGAACTTTGCTGTTAGGTCCTCCCTGCATGCTTTTCCCAGGGATGGACGTGACTGAGCAGGGCGCAGTAACTATCAGTTACCCAGCCCAGTCTGTACTGAAACAGAAAAATGTAATATACAACACAGGGAGAAAACCGCTGATATTCTGTAACCAGACTGAATGTCTTTATAAAGTAATTATCAGTTTGGGCCATAATCTTCAGTTCAGAAACAGTGTGCTATTCATTCTTTAAATGACTTGGATGAAGTCAGCATTGATGTGCATCAAATGCAGCATTCTGGAATCTTGTGGGCTCTCTCTCATGGATTAATGCATAGGAATTTAATGTCTTTCCATAGATTTTTAAGAAATCCTATTAATTTAATTGTAAGCTTCTCTGAAGAATAGAAGTGAAATGAAAATGCACGGATATTGTAGAAAGGCTAAAAAGAACAATAAATTCCAGCATTTTGTATCACAGACTGAACATGGATGCTATTTCCGTGCATAAGCATTACTGCAAATTTCTGCAGAGTTTATCTAATCTGAGGCTCACTGGATCATTTACCATTTTTTGAGACTTCTTTTAAAATGTGTAAGATTTTAGAAATTAAATTTTGCATTCAAGACCAGCCAACGATACATTTGTTTCTCATAAATAAGAAAAGAGCACACTGGAATTTTCTTGCTAACACAATTTCTAAATACGTTCTGGCTGAATCTAGCAAGTCAGTTGCAAAGGTGGGCTGAACAAGTGCAGGGTATTTAAGAGCTGAGAGGAGGTAGGCCGGAGGGCTGCCAAGGTGTAGGCATTTTGCCTGGTTGATGTCTCTTTCTTAAGAATGTCCAAAAGCTTAGAGAGATTCTATTCTCTCAAAGTTGACATTTACAGCAGTGTAAAAATCTGTGCTGTATAATTCCCCACTTCACTTTTCACTGACCTTTTTTCTCTTGAAAGGTAATAGAATAATAAATTTAACTCTGTTTCTCACAGCTTTGCTTTCAGACTTAGTTCATTTAGTAATAGAAGATTGCAAAGTACAAGAAAAAACCTATTGTAGATGCACCTTCAATTGTTTGTTTACATCTTATTTCCCATAGTATTAGCTCCTCAGTAAAGGCATCTCAGCTTGCATCTGAAGTTAAAAGGTTTTATTACGGCAAAAATCGAAATAGGAGACAAAACCCTAACACCGTACCTTGCAGAGAAGTATTTCAGAAAGGTATATTCTCAAAACCAGGTTTCTGTATTGGTACAGTGATGGGGGGGCAGGGGAGAGGAGGGAGAAGGCAGTATTGTACTTTGATTTGAGACCACTAGAACTGACAATTCCTAGGGGTCATTGTGCAACATGACAGATGTTTACAGAAATTCACAGAATCTTCCTGTATTTATTAATACGATGTTTATTTATTTATTTGCTTGCAAAAGATTTTTTAGGTAATCTCCTTGGATATTTATTTTAAAAACACATGGGCAATATTTTCTTTGTTTTAGTGCTGCAGAACTGCATTTAAGTCACAAACATAATGTTAAAAATAGCAATTAAGACCAAACCAAAACAAAAAATAGCGTTTTCCCCTTCCATGCTAGTCAATATTTTTTACATGGACAAAATTGGAATATATACTGAAGATCGGCTATGAAATGAGATCTAGGAGCTAAAGATCCTTGCAGTTAAATCTAAAGTCAGTAAAATCTAAATTATGCTTACAAAAGCTTCTCTTACTTCAGAGCTTCTCACGGTGAAATATCTTGTGCATCCTAACTGATTTACTCTTGGGAATCTAATCAAGTGACAAGCCCGTTAAAAAGACCATCAGTTCAAAGTGAACTTCTATGGAGAAGCTAAGGCTGGTTCAATTTTAAGAAAAACTGCCTGTTACAGTGAAATAGCGGCAAGATATTTGGAGGGAGCAAAATACAGGATTTCAGCCAGCAAAACAGTCGGCTGCAGCATCAGGTGCATGATATTTCAGAGTTACTGGCTCCTCATAGGACGGGGAGCACTACTTCAGTATGAAATAACGAAGGTGTAGCTTTGGAGAATGATTGTGACTGATAATACTCCTGATCTGGTCAGAGACCTATTCCATTATAGATCATGATAAAAAATAGAGTTTTCTCATTTTATATGCAATAGATCCATTGCCTCAACATCTTTATTATCTTTCAAGTGCTAGGAGATGCTGTTTGTGTTCCTTAGCTACAGAGCTCACGTGCTAGGATTCTTGTTTTGTAAAAGAGAGTTTTTCTATTTAATGTAATAAAGGGTAACAATTCCTCTGGAAAATTAGGAAAAGTTTCTTTCTCATAGATTGGTGCAATACACTGTCTTTATCCCAATGCAGGGAAAAAGAGGAGTTGTTTAGTCTGGTATTTGAGCTAACATAGTGGGGAAAAACAAGTTTACAAACATTTGTCCTTATTTCTGGATAAATTCTTGTCCATACAAGTTGCTGTTTTCTTTTCAGAAGTCAGATTAAATGTCTAGAACAGGAGTTGTAAAAATGTTTTATTTTGGAGGAAAAGTCCTAAATCAAAACTCTGCAGTTATTTTCATAATTATTATTAGCATTTTAACAACATCCTACTTAGCAAAGTTATTTTCTGCTGCCTTATGTCTGAAGGAAAGATATGCAAGAAAGAAAGAAGATATATTACAATGTTGATTGCTGTAGTGGTTTGGTTTTGTTTTTTTTATCACTCCAGTTCAGAGAAAATAGCTTCTAAGGGTTTAATACAGCAAGTTTAATATGAATAGAGTTTTGTTACAGAGTGAAAAAATCAAGAGAAATCATGTTTTTAAAACTGGAAAATATTATTTAATAAAAGAAGCACTTTCATTAAAAAAAAATTTCATTACTGAATCAGCCAAAGGTAGCCCAGAATTGTTAACTGAGTGCTGGATGGTTTATACCTTTGTATTCATTCAAATATATGTCATCTGAATGATGACATTTTTTGTGATGGATGATATGGTGGTTTTTTTTTTTTTTGCTATTATTTCAGGGAGTGCAGTTTACATATTTCTGTTTTTTCTGTTATAAAATAATTCAAGTATTTTGTTAAGAAACTTAGCGTCATTGGCAACTGAGTGACGCATAGCAAATATTTGTAGTGGGAGCAGAACATTGATAGTAACACATCTTTTATGGTAGTCAAGGAGGGGGTGGGAAGGGACCCTTGAAGGGAAATGTTGCAATGCCAGATGGAAGAATTACCATCCCAGAAAGGATGTTAGGAAAAAAACAAGCAGCTGACAGAAAAAGATATAACACAGAAAGCTGTATCTTATAAGGTGAGGGACTATCAGACTTAAGCAATAATTGTCAAAAGAGAAACACAATTATATTTTAGGAGGGAAATTAAAACTGATAAAAATAGTCTTTTAGTCATAAGATAAAATGGTGTCTCCATACTTTGACAATGTGGATGAGATTAGAGCTGATCAAGATATTGCTCCTGAACTAAAGGAATACATTAACTCAGTTTTCAGTAAGATTGATAACATGGAGCATGAGGACAGGGACAGGATAACTAGTGGAAATGGAAATAACCATATCTGAAGAAAACGGAAATTAATTCAGTCATAATAAGGCTAAGGGGAGATAGACAATTTCCATTCTAGAATACTGAAATTGCAAGGAAAGTGCCCTTTGAAAAAAATACATTAATAAATCTATCAAACTGGATGTAGTATTAGATAATAGGTAGCTAACAAATATATTGAGATAGGAAACTATTGATCAGTTGTTTTGACTTACAAGCCTCTAAGACTATAACAAATAATACTCTTTCATGAATGCATTCTCGTTAAGACAATTACTTCTATGCATTTTAAACTATTTTAGACTAAAAAAGAAATAGGGAATTAATATAGGTACATTTACATCTTGTTCATAAGTCTTGCAGCTGCGGGGCATAACTTAGTTCTACTTTTTACTACTGTAACCGCTGAATTATTAAAATAATTTTATTTTTTTCAGGCCTAACTCATATGTTTTTCCTTAATCTCCGCAGAAAGAATTGCAGTTCTGACAGCTGTGCTTGGGTAAAACTACCTGTAATTATTAATTTTTTGGATCCCCATGACAATTCAGAGTATCGAAAAGAGAAATAGTTTGCTGGTGATTTTTAGAGCAACTGTAGTACAAAACATGCAAAAGCTACTTTTACTTTTTTCTCAAAACAGGCAGTTCCACTTACAAAAGGAACAATTAACACACTTGTAATACAGAGTCAAGAGCAAGTCAATCACAGTCCTTTAAAACTGAATGCAGCTTTGTTGTATGCAAAAGTTATTATAACAAATATTTTTCCATTTGCTTCCTTCATTTTATGATCAAATCTCACATTTACTCTGTGTAGAAAGCTTTCCTTTTCTTCAGAAAGAAGAAAAAAAATGCCTTTTCCCTGAATATATTGCTGGTTTTATGCAGTCATAGCTTGCTAACACTGATTTTTCCTTTAGTTATGTATTACAGCTTTTCTGTTTTAAACGGACTTTTTTGCGTTCTCTTTTTGTCAGAAATTAAGAATTTTCTTGTTAGAACAAATCAAATGGGTTTTTTTAGCTGTCTTATCCTATGCAGTTCTCTGCTTACAGATTTTGATACAATTCAAGTTCCCTGATATATATGGTCTTTTGACTTATATGTTGTCATACTTTGACATATATAGTATTAAACACATGGAGAGTGCTGTCTCCCAGCACATTAATACTTCCCTCAGGTTCTGAAGTAGATCTCATTCCAGAGCTGTTCATTTAACCGTAATACTTTCTTTGAGCTGTTGCTTATTTATCTAAGAGGCTTAAACATGTGCCACTGCAGTGAAATATTTTCAGTTGACCTTAAAGTACATCCATCTTTATAATCTGACTTTCTAAAGATGCCATATTTTATTTCTAATTGTGCACAGTAGTAGTACGGTTCAAAGATAACCTAAATCTTGAAACCATAAAACTTCTTTTGTGAGCGTTCAGCTGCACAATGCAAAACTCAGATTGTGACAGGGATGCCACCTGGCCACAGTAGATTAATGATATTATGGTATTGCTTTAGAACTGGCCATTTACTAAAAGGTGGGCTCACAAAGGCCCATATCTCAGATGTGGCAGAACTAAATATTTAATTCCAATTAATAGCTTAGTCTAGCTGCAGCACAATGTTTGTCAAGTAGACTCATTACAGAATAGAACCGCCAAACAACTCCAGTATATTCACAGCATTTGTATTCATTTCAGCTTTCTATATAATTTTTATTTCCCTTTGGCACCTGCTGTATTTTAAATGAAAATTTTTTGTTAAGTAATTCATGTACTTCTAAGTACTGTCTTTCTCTCTGTTCTTCCCCCTTTACAACTGCACAACTTCTCACTTTTTTTTTAATGTAATGTTTTCTGTAATTTATAAGTTGTGGATATGATCTCACATACATGTTAGGGAGAGTCAAGATGAAATGACTACAAAAAATTATAGTTGCAGCTGTTTGTTTTGTTGTTTACTGTTGGTTTTTAATCTGGTGAAGCTTAACATAAAAAACCCACAAATTAAATTAAAAATCTCTGACAAGCAGTGCTGTATCATCACTTTCTAGTTCAGAGAGGTACACGGATATTCAAAAATCCATTTGTGTTCCCTTTAAATTGCAATCATGCATTACTTTTTCATTAATGACCCAGCAGTTATTTGGATTTGAAAAGTCAGGTTCATGATTGTTTGATAGAAGGATGTTAACTTCAAGAAGAAAATCAATACATAAACAAGATCATACAATCCCAGTGTACCAGCCTCCTGATGAAAATGAACTGGCAGATGGTAGTTGTGTTGATTAGCAGTGTTCACAACCCATGACTGCAGAATGTGTGTGAAAAGGATGAAGAAGCATCCACAGGGCAGATGACCAAACAATTAGAAAATGTTTTGTTTTTTTCGTTCATTCTGAAAGGAACCCAAATTAACTCTGAACTGATTTCTGTTCAACAGAGGGGAAGCAAGTGAGAAACAGGAGTTTATCTTTTGTTTTATAACATCTATGCACAGAAAGACATCTAACCAGCAACACAAGGCGTTCATGATATCTCTATGAAAAGTAGTGCTGTTAAGCCATGTTTTCACTGTCATTTACAAAGGATTCGTATTCTCAGTGTCTAAACAGCAGAAGGGTGTAATGGACACTTCCAAGTAATACACAGCAAAATATATACCAACTTATAGATCATCAAGCTGTAGATAACATTACTGATTGAAGAGTTCTAGGAAAATTTTTGGTTTGTGTTTTCCTAATTCCACTTCTCACCACCTAAGTCTTTTGCTGCTGTATATCAGTGTAACTCCATGGATCTTAGTGAATCCAGACATATTTCCACAAGCCTCATATGGAAAGCAGCATCAGATATTCTCCTGCGTTTTCTAGGTATTTGCCACAGTCCTCATGCCAAAATTCATTTTAGTGGAAACTGTAACAAAATAGCCCAAATATCAGTATTGTTCTTCTGCAAACTATGAGAACTAGGAAAAATTATTAAATCTATAAATGCTAATGTATGTAGTGTTGATATTCTTCCTGAATAATATAATTTGAAAATTGAACAAATAATGCAACTGCAGTTGCCTGTTCAACTACCATGAAAATGTGTATCAGGTGAAGAGACTTTGCTGCCTCACTTGTCAGGAGCTATTAGCTCTTGCAGAGAGACTACGGCACCTGCTTAATCTGTTATGCATCTAGTTTTTAAAAAAATATGCTGAACAGATAAAGATTTGCCTTCATACTATGGAGAAAAATGGTTGGAGTGTTCTTATCATGTTTATTTTTCTTGTTGCATTTATTCAAGTTGAATATAAAAAAGGCAGTATACAGAGGGGAGGGAATGGGATGTCAATTCCTGGTATACAACACTGAAATTCATCCATGCCATAGAGAGCATTTTAGACTATGGGTAGGCTGACTTTTTGTTTGTTTGTTTTGCGGCTTTATAGAATTAAAATCCATTCAATTTTCTAATACTATTTAGACACAGCATTCCGTGTAACAGAGGTACACTAAAGAGACTGAGTAAATGTGGAATTGAAGTAGAAGAAACTGAGACTGGTTTTTTACAAAGTATTAATGAAAACCAGCTCACTTAAGAATTTGCATATTGTTAAACTAGCTTTTTCCTCTAGGTAATAGTCTGAATTTGTCATAGATCAATAGCACATGAAGTCTTTGCTATTGTAGGCATGTTCCAAGCATGACAAGTTGATAAAACATGGCCATATGCAGAATTATGAACCGGTCCCCAAACATCTTCAATTTAAAATGCATAAGTCAACTTTCAATTCAAGCAATATACTATTTTTTTAATGGTTAGAATTTGAAAAAGGAAATAACATAATATAGTCTAACAACGTACTGTGCATCCCTAGTGGAAGTGCATAAAAAATAGAAATGTGTATAAAGCCAATATGACAAACTGGTTAGGTGCCTGTGTTCCATCTCTCCACAACTGTGTGGGTGAGATGGCAAATTTTTTTCCTGATTCAGCTGCTGATTTGTGTGACTCAAAGTGTAAATTTATTTACAGTTTTTCTCATGTGGATCAGCATGAATCAGCAGCATGACTAAATTAACACTTACAGAAGAAATGCTCCAATTATCTATTATGTGAGCTAAATATTTAATATTGTTATCTGTCAGTAAAGGAATGGTGTATCCTCACTGTGAATTAGCCAAAGAAAAATGAATATATGGGCTGTTGAATTAGTGAGTACCTTCACAGACACAGCTTTGTTTCATAGCATCATATCTGAGCACACAGGGAAAACAATTACTTTTTAAGAAAGTACAAATAAACTGGTAATTCTTAAGACTTAATACATTGAGGATTTCAGGTATATTAATTTAGGAGAATAAATGTCAAGATGCTTATTCCCTTCTTTGTACCAGAATTATCAGTAAGTAACATCTTAATGTCCCTTTAAGGAGAAACATTTTTGGTTTGTTTTTAGGAAATGTTGCCAAATGGTTGGTTTTCAGCAGGTTGATTTCCCCCACTGCAGCTTGTCTAGGATTGTACTGGAGGTTTCTTAATTAGGGTGGGAGGATATCCACCCTCCCCAGGAGTCCCTTAGCTGCTGTGTAGCACTTGACATGAAAGCATAGCTCAAGGTTTGCCTGAGATTCAAACTCTGAACAAACTGGAGCTATTGCTTTTGCACTGAGCTTGCATCTGACCCAGGTTCCTCTTGCTTGTGGAATTTATCTGATTGTTGTGTCAGAATATGGCCATAATGTAGTTAAACTAATTGAAACATTTGGACGATTAGTTCTGTTTACAGTGCAGCAATACTGTGCCATAAAAAGCAGAATCTTGCCCTCGGTATTGCACTGAGTTCCCAGCAAAGAGCAAGTTCTACCATTTTGTAGAAAGGTTGAATGCGTAAACAAAAGTGATGGACTGTATAGACAGTCTTCCCAAGGAATATCTCTTCTGCAGTCCAAAGTGGACTCTAAGTACAGATTCAGACACTTTTATTCAGAAGAATTATTAACTTGTTTCTTGAGTATAGCTATTTGTTTGGAATGTGACTGCACATACATTACATGTGACACCTGGTAACACATGCCAGTTTCAGGTCTCTGCTGATTTTTAAGAGCCATCAGAGACTCAGAGTTATGGGATAGGTAGTAATGTGAGAGCTATATATTATTCCACTGTCAGGCACTTCTGATTCAGTGTGACGACAAGAATATTAAATTAAATTCTCTCATTTTCAGCTTTCTGAACTACTTGAGAAACCTCAGATATTGTTCAGAAAATGGGGATTCAGCAGATAAGGAACGAGTACAACCGAGGAACATGCCAGCTGTTCATTCAAAGAGAAGGCTGGGACAGAAGGTTCTGTCATTATAAGGTATTTGCCTTAAAGATTTTTCGTAGCTCTCAAAGTTGCAGAAAAGGGGCTTATGTTTGAGTTCATCTAAGGTGAAAAAGGTCAATTTTGTGTGCTTTATTTGCAAATAGTTCATTTCCAACTTGAAGTTTGGTGAATAACTTATTTTTTATTGTGCCTACCTCATGCTTTTAATTTTATTTCTGTTAAAAATGCCAAGTGTAAACACTGTGATTTATCTGGAAAACTACATGGAATACAAACCTGATCTTCCAAATTGAAAGTATATATTTTAAACTAACAAATACATTTATTTGTGAATGAGTTCTGACTGACTTTACAGTATCTGGCACAGTTAATCACAGAATTTCCAAGAAGCATATTGCACCAGTTTCACAAACTGTAGTTGTACACAGGCATCTAAACTTTCCAAAACATACACAAACTCTTCTGTATGCTTATGCTGTATAGCAAAAACCTTTTACCTCCATTACAAGCATCTGACTTTTATGATTTCTGGGAAAGCTGCTAATGCGTATCTGGGAGAAAAATCTGCTCTTTAAAACTGAAGAAAAAAATTGCAAAGGATTTTGAAAGTGCAGCAATATATCATCCGAGTTGCCTGCATGGTCCTATTTTGTAAGCAAAGTGAGGAAAAAATAGACCAATATAAACAGAAAGACCGGAATTCTCATTTATTTCATGCAGAAAGATTGTAGAATTGTTTCCAAAAGCATAATCCTGTCTATCTCTTGCTGCCAAATAAACTGAGAGACTTACTTCAAGAGATTTGCTTTCACACAACACAGAGATTTTAGTCTTTGTAGATGAATGGTTAAAGTTAAATGTTTTTTTCAGAATGCAAGCAGGATAAAATGGGTCTTTTTCCCAACTAAATTTAAGGGTCAACAATGAAAATAATCACAAAGTTTATGGGATTAAAAAACTCAGTATTGTTGCACAGGGCTAGTGTTTTGGGTCTCAGAGGGTCATACCAGCAGGGATTCTGGCATTTGAATGGGTTTAGTTATTCAAACACTTCTAAAACCTATGCTTCCAGTGTACAACTGTGTTTTCCAGTTTAGGTGCTTGGTGATGAATAACAAAGGCTGAGACAATGTTTTTTGTTATCATAAACTGCCTTTTTTAAATCATAAATTGTCTTTTTGTTATCATAAACAATATTACATGCTTCAAATAGTGTGTTTTCTGCGCCTATGTATTTGCATATGTTATGTAGGTCAAAAATGCAAATTATTTTTATTGTGTCATTTTGTTTAGGTTTGAATTAATGTGCAAATCCTAATCTCAGGAACCTGTATGTTATTCTGCATGCTTGGGCTAGGCTTGTAGACGTGCTCTCGCTTAGCTTCATGGGAAAAGTTCAGCTTGAAAGTGAGAGCTGGCTCACCCACAAGCCTTGCCCTTTCAGACAGTGTGAACACAAACTTTTGTAACCTCCTGAAAAGGCTGTTTTCATAATCACAGGAAAGAATAAAGACAGCACATTGGAGTATTTTTGTTATATTTTTCTTGTTCAACTCCCACATTAGTCAACAGAAATTTTCCCTTGTGAATTGATGGGTGGGTTTTTTTTCTCTTTTGGATTTGTTTTCTTAACTGTGTGAGTAGTGCTCTCTGACTCTGGACCTATGAGATGTTTCATTTCTTGTTTTAACTCTGGTACCATTTCTGGATAACTGAAATGAATGCTGTATCTGCCTATGTACTTATTTAAGCAAACACAGTTAAGAATATCACAGGCTGATACACTTTCGGAACTAATATAAATCTGTTGGGAAAGCAGTTACTGTATTGATACATGGGTGAATTTGGTGTATTGATACCGTATTTTTATTACAGCCACCAACCTGTCTTGTTCCTGGCTCTTTCTGAACATTTCTCAGGAATCTGACCTGTTCCAGTAATAGAAACTTATCTGTTGTTGAAGAGTTTTTTGTGACATGGAAAATGTGGGGTGTTTATATGTTCTGTCAGCAGTTCAAACTAATGTAAAATCTCTGCGTAGCAGAAGGCATTTAGATTTTTAAGTTTTGCAGCTCTTATGGGACAGAAGAATCAAGCTTTCCCTGAAATGGCACGGACTATATCTAGGTAGACTTAGAGAGTAAACCTGTGGCTGCCTTAAAACAAATAAACAAAGCTGCAAAATGGAGAAGAACTGCATGGTTGCGACAATGAGTCTGTTCAGCACAGTGTTTCAGTTACTTGTAGACATGTGTGTTGCAGATGAAGCCAACTTCTTAAGGCTTTACTCAGGTTTGTAATTTTTTAATTCTATACCAGTTTTCACAGAAGCCTAAGACAGTGCAAACAGTTTTCATGCACTAATCCATAAAAATGCTAGTGTAAAATATTTCTCTGAGCTGCCAAAATGGCACATGCACATTTCCAGCAGAATCTGTACCAGCTATGCTCTTGTTCTGGGCCCCTGCTGAACAGCAGCTCCTGGCCACCCTAACTGTGCCAGAAAAAAATGTGTTACTGAGCGCTTCATTTGCAGTGCTCGAACTTAATCTTCATGGTCTGTCAGCAATACTGTTCAGTCTTGCTGTACACAATGTATGTCCCTTTCAGAAAGAGTCTGTAAATACTTCACTACAGAGTCTCATGCCCTGTTGTGAAAGCTGGTCTTTCAGGTTTTTGATTATGTTACTTCTACATCTTTCATTAAAGTTGAATGATTGCTGCAATCTGTTTTTATAATCTTGTGGTTTTCTCTGGAGCCAAACCCCAGAGTTTTCCTGTCTGACCTCTTTGTAGATTGCTCTCTGAATAGTATAATAGCAGTCAATGGTTTTTTCCACAGCTTTTAAAAGGGTGCACTTTAGCTTGGTACACCCATTCATATTCCTATATGTTTCTGTTCACACAAAATCCATTTTTATCATTGTTCTGCTTTAAAGTAGGCCTAGCCTAACTTGTTAAAAACGGAAAACTCGTTTCTGTGTTTATTCACCATATTGTGCCTGTATTCTTGCTTGTTCTACAGAGCCCTTTGTGCTTTTGCTAAACAGCGTTTTCTTTTCTCCATCTGTTTTGATGCCAAGCCCATTGCTAGAGTTAGTTCAGTGGATTGACAAGGAGATACTGGTCTCTCTTAAACTTTTCTCTGTTTCTTTTGCATCTCTCACCTTAAAGTCTGAACTGGTGTTGGGGTCACCCTGACAAAAGACTGCTCTAAGTGTGCAGTTGCAGCTCTGCGTCCAAGCCATCAGCCAATGTATTGCTTTAGGCTGCTGTTGTGCTCATGTGGTTACCTGGCTTCATCTCAGATAGCTCATATGCAATTGCTTGTGACAGACCTGTAATTCAACATGTAGCTGTACCTGGTGAGATCACTACTCTGAGCCTTTGTGCTGCCGTACAGCTTAAGGCTGTAAGTTGCATTTTAGGGCCCAGTGAGGAAATAAAAGGTATGTCTTGTTTTTTTAAAAAAAAATTTGCATCAGTTTATCTCCTTAGTCTCTGACATTTTGTTAGTAATTGGGGAAATTTTGTTCTACATTTGTACTTTGTCTGTTTTCAGTGCATATAATGTAGTCGTGATTCAGGGTATTGGTTCAATAACGTTCGAAATCAGAGACTTCAGAATCTAAAGAAATAAAGTGAAATATAATTACTGTGCATCTAATTAGTGGTGCAGTTCTGTATATGCTGTACCAAACCAAAGAATGGAATAAGTATCTCTTTACGTATGGAAGACATTCTGCAGACATTTGCAAAACATCCCAAGTATTAGCATGTAAAATTAACAATACCACAAAGACTACAAATAGAGCGGAGGTATCATGCTGCAAGTAAAATGCATGATTACTGTAGTTATTTACAAATATATGCAAATAATTACCTTGATCATAATCTTTCAGTGATTTTTAATAAATTATTTGGTTTTGCCTTCATACTTATTTTTCAATAGCCATCTGGTTCTTGGCTGGTGCTCTCAGCTGGTGGTGCTTATTTTATTCTGCTTATAGTAACTGGGTTTGGAGATGTGTGTGTGCGGAGAGCTATTACTGGAGAATTGCTTTCCTTGGCATGAATAAGTCATAAGTTGATAGGGATGGCTCTCTTGCTTCTCCACAGTCTATGATGTTGATACAGGAGGAAAAGTTCTTGAATTTCAACAATTTCTAGTTTTGTAACTCTGCTCAACAGGTCAATACTAACTACTAGAGTCTGAACTAGTCTGTGGAGAACATAGAGATCTGGAGATTAGAAAAGTGAAGTACAGGTTTACATTTTCAGTACTCTTTGGCAGAACTGGAGGAAAAGATGCCTTCCTAGGTTACAATGCAGCTGTTCCATAGGGATGGCATCTTTAGGCGCATCCGTTGTAATTAAAGTTCTGAACTGTCATGTGGCTATTATTATTTATATTTTATGTTTCTTATGACTTTCATGCAGATTATTATTGCCTAATTATAATATTTGCTGTTCAGAGCTCTCAAGAAATGGGTGTGGAGTTAAAAATGAATTTATGTACCTTAATGAATCTCTCAACTGTTTTTTAAAATTTATTTTCAGGTTTTTTGTTTTTATAAACAGCTGTTTGTGTTGGAACAAGAATATGTGAAGAAAAATTAAGTCAGTACATGAAAGACATTTATCATAAAGCTTTCAGAGTCCAACTGGCTGAAGTAGGATGTAAAAGCTATTTCCCTCTTGGGAGAAACTAAAAGTTAATTCACAAGGGCTGTGCTGACTGTAGTTATGCTTCTTTATGAGCTGGTCCTCATCAATCACATTTATTGTTAGCAGTCCAAGCTGTGCATGTCATAAATTAACCTCTTTTCAATCCTCTTTCACTAATCTTTTACCACACTATCTAAATGCCTAAAATGGGTATCAAGTAGTATATATTATAATTTTCAAGCTGAATCCTTACATTTATGTGAATATATCCAAAATAAAACTAACTACTTGGTTATGTTCTGAATAAAGATGCTGATGTCTTAAATCATACTTCTTCTGACACCGTGCTAGAAAATACATTATTTTTGAAAAGAATTAGAAAACAAGTTTGTTTTCATTTCCCACACCATATCACAGGAAGAGACAGCTAGCATCTCTCTTTTGAGAGCACTGTCTGATTGCATTGGCATCTGAGCACACCAGATGTGCTTTTGGATACCCAGTGGCAGTAAATATAAGATATTCACCTACTTTGAAAAACAAAAAGTAAAAAGTAGCTCTCTCAAGTAGTCAGTTTCAATAACTTTGAAAATATCTCAGTATATCACAGACCTTTGTTTTGGGTTTTCTTTTGTCTCTAGGTACAAGAAACCCCCCTAGAGTGCTTCTTCCACAAGAGTCCCACCACCCCTCCTGTCAGTGAAATATGATTTATGGTGAAGATAAATTATTACAATTGCATTTGAAGCCAAGTAAGTTCTCTCTTCTACGGTAAAGCCTTTGTATTCATCAAGTATGCAATCATGTGCACAATGCTATCAACAACTTTAGTGGAGCTGTTTATCTGGTTACAATTAGATATAACTCCAAGTGGTTAAATGAAGTGGATTTAAGGCTCAAAAATATATATAAGCTAGTCATATATTGAAATGGCAAAACTGTACATGGGCCTGAGCTAGACAGAACTCCTAACGCTTCCTAAAGCCACCACTTCACATTGGATCTGTATAAAAAAATGACACAGGAACCTTAAATTGGAGATTACTTTCAGCTCCCTTGCAAGCCTCTCTCTTACTGTGTGACTCAGATTTTGCTTGTCTCTCTCCCTTACTTGCACAGATTAATCTCTGACAAAAAGACTGAGAAACATGAGAAACCTTCCCTTTTATTCTAGTAAGTGTGACAAAATTCATCTTCTACCAAGAACGGCTGAGATTACCTGAAACTGTTGAAGGAGCTTTAACTTTCCTCAATACAGCAATACTCTTGGGAGCTGCTGAAGGAAATGGTATTCCCTACAAATTGCAAGCTTCTTTTCTTATTATCACAGACAGTAAAGGTTGGCTTACAGAAATGAGCTATGACATGAGGTAACCTTAGCAATGAATTACTGCAAGTTTTTCTCATGAATGAATTTCTGTAAGTTTTCCTCTATGTGTTTCATGGACAAGGTCATGCCTGTAGACGGATGAATAAGCAGAAATACTGTGGAACAGCACCCACAGATTTAAATTAAAATTTAAATTATTTTAATCCATACCACCAAGATGGATTAGTCTGGGTAGCATATGCACATTTTTTTTAGTAATAGAAGGATGAGAAGGTGAATAGGAAACAACTCTTACTTCCCTTTCAGATGCAAAAACAAGAGGTGTAAAATGAAACTAACTCATGGTAGATCCAAAACAAATTAAGTCTGGTGGTCCTTAACAAGACAGTCTGTTACCTGCAGAAGACCATCTTCTTTTGGAGATAGTGTTGAGTTAGCAGGATTCCTAATTGAGTATACTTGTTCTTCTTTGTGCCATATGAAACCACCTCTTAAAGAAAATTTCATTATTAATTATAAACCCCTTTATGGCCCAAAACCTAATGTCAAAGGTGCACTTTCTTCCTGTTTTTGTTTTCAAAGTATAATTATGTACAAGGTTGATCAATTCCAGTTTCTAAATAACTGACCATTTAATTTCTTTTGTCTTCTGCACAGGGATCAATAGAGCATTCAGCTCTGGTAAACCTCTTCAGACATAGGGTGTTCTCAAATTTTAAGCTATATGAGATATTTTAGACAGCTTGATTTTTGATCAGCAGATTCTGCACAGGAGACGTGTACTTGATTTTAAAAGGACTCATTTTAAAGAAAAAAAATGAAATTTCTGTAAAGAAAGAAATTGTAGAATGCATGGAAGTAACCATGATTTCATTAATTTGATAAGTTCTTTGAAGGAAGGGAAGATATTCTGTGATTTTAATATTTTAATTACAATAATAAGAGAGGCCAAGGTCTCTTGAGACTTCTGCCAGCTGTTGAGTTTTGTGGGACCAGTCAAGTTAACCCTTTCCCAGACAGCCAGTGACAGCCTTTTGTGTGTGTGTGCATTCAGTCTTACTGGGTTATTGAAGTGGACAGCTGGGGAAAATGATTCAGCATTTGCTTGAACTGTGGAGTTTGCAGCTCACATAAGTCTTCCTGAAACTAAGGCATTTGAAAAACATTCAAATAAGAGGCATCAATGCTCCCAAAAGACATCTGCCCTAGTAGTACCCAAACACGTAATGATTCCTATTCAGAAAGGTACTACCTGACTCCACACAAATCTGCTGTGTAGTAGCACTGCTGTGGTAGTACTGCTACTGCCAAACATCATAAATGAACACTATGGAAAATGTGTCCTAAGTGTGCTACACGGGACATGTAATTAAACTATGAAGGCCCAGATTTATTCATGGAAGAAAAACATGCATCAAAGGGCGCTAACTGAAAAGACACCATCTCTGGCTGGGAATGAGCCTGAGCCAAAATTTGTTGCAGGCAGGAAATGTATTTTGATGCCTCTTGTATCAAAAATGTCATTGATGATATCGTGGATGGTTATCATATCACAGATGAATACTATTCCAAAAAGCACATTACTATGTTAGGACCAGGTTTTGTTTATAATTTTCCTGCTTTTCATTATAAATGTAGAAAGTTACATGACAAGTTTTTATATTGCATTTTCATGCCTGAGGCAGGTAGTCATCTCACTTGCGTAAGTCACTACACAAGTTGGTAGGGACTCCATTCTTCACCAGTGTATTCTGACTTGTGTTCTGGAATAAATTCATACTCACTTTCTTTGCTATATATACTTAACCTGAAAGTTTCATCTCCTTAATAAGTGGCTTCATGTCACTGCTTTTTCTAGAATCTGATAGGTTGAAGAGATACAGTTTGATCGCAATTTTATTGCTGCTTACATCAGTGAAGAATATTTTAGCTGATAATTCTGCTTCAAACAGAGTAAGACCTCTAGTCATATTTGCTAATGCAGTGTTTCAAACACACAATCAATTAAATATTTCCGGCTGATCCATTACTATCAAATACTCCAAAGCTTGAATCACACTCATTCAAAATTTTCAGTTTTCCATAAACAGTTAGCAGGGATAGGTGAATTTGTAACTAGTCTTTACAATAATCCTTTGCTTTTATTCATTCATAGTATGATTATTTTACTGATCTTTGCTTAGTTGATTTTCTCTCACCCAAATTTTGGGAATATTTTGATAAGGCTTAAGCAAAGTAAACTAAAATAAAACATAATTAAGCATGACAAAAGTTACTCATTCAGCAGAGAAATGAAGGTAGGAAATTTTACGACAGATCACTGCAGAACCAGGGTCCTCATTAACATGTATAGACTAACACCCAGGACATGCCATGAAGTTTTTGATATGGTAAACTGTATTGCAGTATTTGTGTCAGAACTTAAAAACCAGAGAGACGTTCTATATAATGTTGTCCAGATAGTACTGCAAATACTAGTAAGGGGGTTGGACAACTAAATAAGTTTAAAGACAATGTTGATGAAGTATTTAATGAGCACAGAACTGATAGCCGACAGCTGCTGCTGAGAGGAGTATTTTTAGTCAAAAGTCAAGATCAGTGATTTCTGTTTCATAGGCTCTAACACAAGTAGCTAAAATGATCAAATAGAGGAGGAGACTGTGCATTTAATTCAATTATAGATTTCATGCCCTTATTTACAGAAAGCCAGTGTAAGTTAGACATAACCAAGTTTAAAAGGCATCCAGCAAATCCTGGAAATACAGAGATTTTTTTACAGTTTGAGCACATGATTTGAAAGTTGAATGTAAACCTTAGAATCACTTAGTTATACATGCAGTCTTAAAGCAATAAAAAAATTATGCTAAAGCCCAGAGCTAAATGTGCTTTCCAGGAGTCAACTAACATTTAAAGTTCCATACCCTTGATTAAAGCAACAAGACAGTTATCATGACATAGGATTAATGTCTTTGACAGGTACCTTCACATTGAAGCCACTGCTGAAGAAGGCAGAAAAAATTCTACTGTATACATTTTAAATCCTTTATAGGAAGTGATCGGAAGATGCTTTTCTCTGGGACAATTTGTCTTGAATTCCAACATGAATTCCCTTACATTTCATGATAGTTTTGTGCCTGGGTTCTTAAGTCTTTACAGAGTTTTCATGGTTTTCATTATGGTTTAATTTCACTCCCGAGAAAAGTGAAAAGAGATCAGCATGAGCTTTGGACTTGTTCTTTAGTGATGTGGTTTTGCTTGCTCTTTATGCAAAGTAAAGAAAAAAAAGTAGTAGGTCTTAAACTTGATGCTAATAATGCTGATGTAAAGTTTAAATTAGTTGGATTCAGACCTTGGCTACCACACATTTTCTGTGTGATTTTAGGTGAGATGTTTCACTCTATGTTATAACTCAATTAATTGTCATAGTGCTGTCTCACTGACTTCAACATGTTTTGGAATTTGGTCTACTTCAGAGCAGCTTCACTGGAGTAAAAACATCATCATGTGAGCGTATGCCTGATTCTATGTTAGTAATCCTCCACTGGGGCAATGATAAAAATACATTCCTTGCTTGAAGGGGCAGTAAAATGCCATCCAACACATGAATGCATTTAAAAATAAGATACTCTGTGTGCATTTACCTCTCCTTTTCCTTTTTTCTTCTTTGCATACAAATTTGAGAATGTGCCCTTGAGAAATTATACATTAAAGTTGCTTTCTGTTATTTTACAGTTAAATTCTAATTTAAAAAAATCTTTCCTGAATGAAAGTGCTGTTTTCTGGTACCTCTGGTGATGTGGAAATTGGAGCTGACTTATGCTCGCTCTCATCCCTTCAGCATTCTAGTTATACAAGAGCTAATTTATGTGGAAATGAGAGAACTGATACTCTAGCTAGCTCATTAGGTGCAATTAAAAGAAAACCATCCCTCAGGGTCAATGAAAATCACTACCAGAGAAATAATCATTCATGTTAGAGGGCTATCTCCCCTTAAGTATAATAATATTGTATTGCTGTGTATTCTTCTTGTGGTTCTAGTAGAAACAACACACAAAGAAAGAACACTCACTTTCTTGAAAGGAACACATGAGTCTAGCCTTCTGTCCTTTCTTTTTAATACAACTTATCTACCACAGATTGGAAACCTACATTTAGAAAGTTGATTTTCAAGTGTCACTTAAGCAGTCTTGTAATTCAAGATTTTAAAAAATTTTGAATTTAGCAGATCTCAGTGTTACTAAAACATTCCTAATGTTCATCCTAAAGGTTTCATTTGTTCTATTTCACCCTACTGCTTCTAAATTTGTCCTCTTAGACCTCTCTCAGTAATGTCCAGTGTTCTTTGGAAAAAAAAATGTTTTGTCTTTTTTTTTTTTTTTTAATCATGCAGAGCACAGTTCTAATTTAAAATTCTTCCCTTCTCCATGTTGTAATCCAGTGTTCCACAGAAGAATGACAGGTAACTTCACAGAACTGAAAGTAATTGCTGTGCTATGTTAAATACTAAATACTATCTGAAAGCTGCAAGAAAATCTATCTGATCAATTGCTTCTTTGCAATAAAAGACCCACTCTTTCTAGAACAGCAAGATGACTTAATTTGTTGTATAATAAAGAAAAACATTTGTAAATGACAGATTTTTTTTTTCCTATTGATCAAAGTTGCAATTACAAAACCAATTAACTTTTTGATCTCCATTAGGGTGCAAGTGAAATCAACAAAAGTTAAAAATGATACAGTGTTACTTTCTTCCGCAATGAAATGAACTAGCAGTAGCTGTCAAGAAGTTTAGCAATGAATCATGCTCTGTTACACATACAGAAATCGTTCTGTCCTTTAGTAAGGTATGCGTGACAAGTACAGAAAATAGTAACATAACTTGAATTAAGTATTTCTGGTGTTCCTCTATTAAAACTGAGCCAATTGGTCTTCAGATTGCTATCAAAAATGGAAATTCATTTTTTCAATTCATTGATTATATAGCCCTCTAAAGTAATATAGCAGTATAGTCCACTGTAGGATCTTGCAGGCTCCTGAATCTTCTCATTCTGGCAACAAAGTTGTATATAAACTTATTCTAATTCTTTGCTTAAATCTAGGCACTTTCCATATTTCTGGTCTTATGGGAAGGCATTTCTAGGTTATTCTTGCTTTTCTCATTAAAAATTTCTTCTAATTTTAGGCTACCATTTAACCATAGATAATTTATATTCATTTATTGCTGTGCCAGCAATGTTCATTAGCACAAGTATGTTAAATAGCTCTAAATCGGTGATTTTCAGAATGAGGAATAAATGTCAGCAGAATGCCACATTATGCTTCTTACATTGTAATTGTTTGATAAAGAGCAACAATATTAACCACCTTTCCTCATGACATGATATCCAACAGGACTGTACATTATTGTTAACCTATGCATAAAAACATTAAACTTCAGCTGATAGGATGTAAAAAAAATTAAGAGCTAAATATACAAATTCTTTTTGAGGATCTAGAAAAAATGTTTTTGAGCCAAACATCTTATATTACCTCCCAGCACCTTGGGAAATTTCCTAGTTAAAATCCCTGAAAATATAAATTTCTGTCTGATTATCATATAAAACTTATTTGGAAATAAAATGTTGGCAACACCTCTGATACATTGATTACTGTTTGTATACCTTATCTATAACTCTGGTGAATCTCACAGTAAAATTAACTAAAGATTAGCACTTCATTATAAGGTTATATAGAATTTCAAGATAAAAAATGAGGACTACAATATTCAAATGCAACTATAGAATGTATTTAGATAGGCAAAATACTTATTGAGACTGGAATGCAGTACTGTACAGTGGATCATTGTACTGATTTAGCTTTTAAAGTGTTTCTCTAAAATTCCATTTTTTTGTTTATCTTTAACCAAGTTCAGTTCACATCACAGCTACAAAACCAATATTTTGGCCCAATAAGACATCAGTCAAGAGCAAGAACAAGTGGCTGAGACAAATGAGAGGGAGAATTGGAATTAATCAAATTGATTTTTTTTTTCTCTGAAGCCAAATTATTACAGTACTAGAATGTACATTGGAAGCTTTATAGCTTTGAGAACTCAGACTCACCACTTTAAGAGACCTTGTAGTGTTAAATAAACAAGAACGAGAAAGGGAAAAAGATGGGTAAACTGCAGCAATGAAAGTGAAAGCAATTCAGCCACAATCATTCTATAAATTAGTGGCAAAATGGGGTATACAGATAGCCCAACCACTAATGAGCCGTTCATTAAACCAAACCGTGTTTCAACTATTTGTTTTAAATACAACTCAGACTCAGCTATTTGTTGCTGTCACACATGTGCCTGTGTTCATTTCCAACATTATTTTGGTTGAATTGCCTCAGCTTTATCTGTAAGTAGTTTGTGAAATGAATACCATGCTTCCCAAACAGAGATACACAAAGAGACTAAAATACTCATTCCTTGAGTTGCTGATGTTGGTAGACAAAGGGATGGGGGGGCGGGGGTAGGCTGGGGGCAGGAATTAAATAACGTATAACGTATTTCAATTGAAATGACTTCATAATTGCTTAAATCTTTCTTGAGACAGTTATATGTATGAAAGAAATCACTGGAAATCTAAATACTGAGAAATGGTTTCAATATAAGAAAACAAACTTTAAATATCTATATTAGTAACTAGGGTGCTAAACTGTAAAATTCCTTATTATATACCTGGTTAACTACTTTGCCATCTATATAACTGTTCCTGTACTGTTAAGCTTTGTATATTATAGTAAAGCAACAATGCTAAACAAACCTTAGAATAATAGCAGTAAGAAGCTTATGTATTTATATGGTATTCTGTGTATTTTCTGTCTGTGATGGTTTGTGTGTGCCTATCTGCTATTATTTACTATCAGGATTAGCATAATTAACATTTTTTCAAGTCTTCCGTTCTCAAAAGATTAATGAACCAGTAGCTAGGCAAAATGCTGAAATAAACCAAGGAAAATTCACCTGGAAAGTAATGCTAAAGAGATATTTCTTCAGCAGTGTTTTGATTTGGTACAGTACTTGTTATTGCTACTTAAAGAAATTTATTGCTCTCATGTAATGACAGGTCAATGGGAGAACAAGTTTATTAACCGAGGCGTAAAAGATTAAAGCAAGAAAAAAATATTGTAACATTATTGTTTTCTTTGTTACTTCCAGGAGACTATGTTTCAGTAGTAACTATTTTTTCTTTCATAATCTGAAATAGTTTCACAAAGATAAATCATATTAATTTTCATATAACTATTCCATGCATCCACTTTCACAAAGAAGATGCTTTGAACCATATCACATTCACCCTTAATTAATGTTTTTGCGTAACATTGAATAATACCAATGGTAACATGGAGGGACTGTAGCCATGGATGAAGCATAGGGCTAAGGCTTTTAGGTCTATTGCCAAAATGTTTCATGTAAGCTTGGCATTTGTCTAGCTGTGAAATAATTGTATGTTGGATATTTGCAGTTACAGGGCAAACTGGTCTATAAATGAATGATTGGTATAGTTGGACTCGATGATCTTAAAGGTCTTTTCCAACCAAATGATTCTACGATTCTATGATTCTGATTTTCCAGACAGTTTCAACCTGAAAGAGATAGAAGACTGAGTGACTTGAGAGAGGAGCTGTCTGTGGATGCTCACAGTTTTCAACAATGTAGTTTTTGACAAGAAGCTAAAATGGTTGTCCTAAAGTTACTCATTAAATACTAATAGATAATTTAGAAGAACTCTGTTTTGATCTGATTCTGTGAAAATATGGATACTTGAGAAGAAACTCTTTGAAAGGGAGAAAGGTTGAGGGGGTTTTCTTCTCACCCAATAGCATCACTTGTGGCTTGCTGAAACAGACTCTGCATGGCAACAAATATTTTATTGTTCATTTCAATTTTTTTTTTATTCTTGCACTCACTTTGCTTATATTCTTTGTCCTATTATCAAACCAGTTCTATAGTAAGTGAAGAGTCCCAGAAATTGCAAGCTCTGTTGGAGGAGAACTTGCTGTGCTTTACAGCAAGCAGTGCTTGACCTTTCTATACATAGTGCAAGTTGGGGAGCACAGCAATAGCAAGAACCATAAATTATTGACTTTTCTCCTTTTTTTTTTTTCTTTTCTTTTTATTAATGCATCGATCTCCAGGAAGAGAAATGTTCTGTTAGTGCTGTATTGAAGGCAAATTACTTAAAAACTGAGACTCTCTAGTTTGAGTCACTGTTTCAGTTTTGTTTTTAATTAGGCGTTGCCAAGAAAGATAGAGAATGGAATGCCAGTGGAAAACACTACAAATATATTTTGTTCCTCAGTTCCTGTACCAGGATCAGGGGTTGCTGATATTACCAAGAAACCTATGAAAATATTTGCCCTGGAAAGAGGTTAAGAGTGAGGAAATATTAATTTGAACTTTAGGCAGTGAAGAAGCTACAGAGAAATCAAATGCTAGCCTTAATAGAACTGGAGCATTGTCTTATGAATTATTCTGTTTCTGTAGCTTACTTCCACAAACCTTAACCTAATAACATGCCTTGTATCTCTTCTCCCCTGACCCCAATTTTAGTTCCATTATAGAACATAGATGCATGCTCTAATAAACAGACAGAAAATTCATATAAAGATGTATTTCCGTTCTTATATAGCTTGACTCTCATGTAATGCTTTTTATGACTCACTTAGTCTTTTTTACTCTACCCACTTTTTGCACTCCCTTCTAGATGTATACAGGCTGGATGAAATTTAATACACAATAAAGTATTTTGTGTTTATTAAAATTATTTCAACCAATATACAATTAATTGAAATTCTCAAAGTTATGAACAGTTGGGCAAAAAGTCTTTAAGCTACTTATTTGACTAGGAGTAGGAACTGAGAATTTATAATATGATTTCATGAAAAATCAGGAAATGTTTCTCTCAGGGTAGCCATGCTATCTGAATTCATCATACCCTCTATAGATTTCATGCAAGTATATCAGTCTTTATGTTATTATTATCACTTTACAAATGTAGTTGGTCATGTATTTTAATACAATATTCAATTTAATTATCCTAATAATACAGTAGAAATATAGGAAAGTTATATTGTCTTCATTTTGTCAACAGGAAACCAAAATACAGAAAGTGTATCTCTTATCCCACACAAAATAATTATGATCTCAGTTAGTAAGTCTGTGATGTCATCCTGAGTACCAGAATAGTAATTTACTCACTGCATAATCTACCATCTTGAAAGAGAAAGAAAAAAAAAAGACTGAATTTTCTTTGCTTTTGTTTTAAATTAAATAATAGCAGATTTCCATTAGAAAAAAAGATCTTTTTCCATTGACCATGAATGAGCTTTGGATGAGACTTTAAAAGATGATTCTTATCTTCTAGTTCCTCATGGAAAATGAGATGGCTACTTCTGTTTTCATGAAGCATAAATACAGGTTTACTTTAGCTTCTAGTTAAAGTGGTGCATAGATAAGTACAAAACATATTTGTTAACATGCAGTACTACTAAAGACAGCATATTTTCCTTCTAAATGCTAATATAAATCCCTTGACAAAAGGCAGAATTTCAGCAACAGTGATAGTATCTCTTGTAAGTTCAGAGATAAAATAGATAATGTACTGCAGTCTAGGCAGAATTTAGTTTTACACCAGATAAGCTATTTTGCACGAAGTTGAGCTAGCCATTTGTCCTAGTTTCAAATGATTTGCTTCACTTTGAATGTCTATCAGTAACTGATAATCACTTTCAACAATGAATTTTTCACACAGCATTTTTTCCACCAAATAAATCCAAAGCCGTATTAAATTGTACTCCTTACAGTACACTTTTCTGCTAATGTGAGAAAGTTAGTTAAGCGTTTGAAGTTATACCAGCATTATGGTATATGAAAAGTTGTTCAAAAGGTGTACTCTAACAGACTATCATTCCATCTTCAACTAAAACTCTACAGAAGATACTTTTTTCACTAGTATACTGATGCACAACCAACTTTTTATGCAAATGTTCCCAAGCTGCATCATCATCAGCTGCTCATAGTTCCAGATTATTTTGAAGTGTCTTATATGGGACCAAGAAACATCTGAAAATCACCAGTACAAAAGAGATTACTAAATTGGCACAGGCTATATTAGACAATAAATAGATCAATTTTATTGCAGCAAAGTGGGCTTTATTTTTACTTGCACTCACCTTACACTCACCTTGACTTACTGGACGTCTCAAGGAAGAAGATACATCTTTATTTTCCTCCATTTAATGAGGCTTTCATTTCTTATGGAGGATTGTCTGAGATAGTTTCTTTACTGTGTATACACCCTATGCGTTCGCATGGGGTGTGTAATACTATATAATCTAGAATAACTGTGATACTCACTTGCTTGACCTCTACAGGCCATCTGAACTAGTAGATTTACTGTGTATCAGAGATTACACAATCAGGAGCAGTGCCTTCTCGGGGGGTGATGGGGGGGGGGGGGGGGCGGGCAGGGTTTCAATAAGAACCAATAAGGACACATCAGCTGATGGACAAACCCTTAGAAGGTGGCCTCATTCAATCTGAGCATCACCTAATTAAGTAAAGCAAAATTGAAAGGCAAAAAATTGTGGACTATATTAATGAAACAACTGTTTATCTCGAGCACTCATGCTATGAAAAACTAACTTCTGGAGAGATGACTTAGTGGATAATTCTGTAACAACTGTAATTTTATCCTTCATATATCTAGCCTAAATATAACAGAGACTAATCATGACTAAATGACTATCAATAGCTCCTGTTAAATGAATTGGGCAAGAATGAAGATTACTGTGAAAACAGTGTGGTTCTCCCCCTCCATCTTCTTCATAGACAGAAGAGTTCTATTCCTTAAGACTGGCAATCTACCATTTTTAGAGTATTGTTTTCATTGTTGTTTCAAAACATGATATGAAAATAGAGAGTTCTATCTCTTCCCTCTTGTAGGTTGTATTTATTGCAAAATTACATTATTAAGTGGCATTGTTTCTATAGCACATACCAAGTAATTTGATAATAATATTAACTCATGTTTCCCACAGTGAAACGTATGGATGGCACAAGCATTCTCTTTTAACAGAGTAAAAGCAGTAATATTCAAACATGCTGAGAAGGAACATGAAAGAGATCATTTGTATTTATTATTCTTCATGTGAAATCAATCAAAACTAGCAAACACAGAGAAAATGGCCAACTTAGTGTCAGTGTCATGTATTGGGAAATTCTTGGTGAATGAGGAAAGTTACAAACATATTTATTCCCCATTATGCGCTAATCAAACTGTTGTGATGGTGAGCTCTGCATATATGGAAGAGGATAAATACATTCAAAATGTGTTTTATCCTGGGTCTTTTTCATGTGGCATTATTACTATTTTATTAGTAAATAGCCCTTACATTTTAATACCAGTCTGGGTCCCATAGGAGCATTCTTTTACCTTTATTTCCCCAGTAGTTTTCCTACAAAGATATTAACATTAAGACACATTTCATTAAAATGAAGCTACATATATTTTCAGCTTTGGAATAATGTGTGTGCTGCTTGAGTTTAGTGGGGTTTTTAACAGTCTGTCACCATGATATGCCTTGTATCTAATGGAAAGAGAACAACTCTTATGCTCCTGCTCAAAATGCTGGAGGCTAACATATACAACTTTGCTGTTTCCAACAGTGTTTAGGGATTCATTATATAACTCTCAAGATACCCACCGGTTCTTAAGAAGCAGAAGTGAACACATTAAGAATATAGGAATCAAACCTGCAGTTGGAGAAAGGAAAATGTTGGCAACTCCCTTGCTACTGCAGAGGTTATTACTAGTCTTCCCTGCATTTCTTTGTACTCTATTGGATGTGTAAAAAACACAGGAAAACTACCCTCAGACTGAACAGGAGGCTTATATTATGTGTAAATCCAGGTTGGTAATATTGTTTGCAGTAAACAGTTGGCCAGGGTGAAAATGCTTACATTATGCCATTGGCTAATTGAGCTATGGTGGTGGCTGTGCTTTACACTCTTGTGTCTCGAAGTCAGTGGTTCTTCAAGGGCTCACAAATACCGTCAGGAAAAGGAAGTGAGAACACACTGAGTAAGATTATCTGAAGAATAGAAATTAATATAGCTCTTAGGGTTCGAATGTGTACTTTGCATAGACAAGAATAGCATGGATTTTTTTCTGTTTATTCATATGTTCATACAGTATTTCATACTGGGACAAACAAGAATTGATGAATTTTGTCATGCTCTTCACAGACTGAGTTATGGGAGATGACATGACTGAGAGTTATACTTGCTTTATATGTCATACAGGCTTTATGAAGAATGGCATAATATATTTTACTCATATCTCTATAATATGATCGTAAACAAATACTAGTTATGAATGTATTCCCTGTGAGGAAATTTTTTATAGAGTCCGTGAGGGAAGGATTATTGATTATTGTTAGAGCAGGAAGAGAATAGCTAGTAAGTTAAATAAACCAGAAATCCATTATACCAGTACATTACTGCCACAAACACTTGCTTGAATTTTATTTTTTTCTCTTGATTGTTGCCATCAAGATATTTGTCTTATTGCTTATGCAGTGCTTTCTGCTTCTTCACCCTTAGGAACCGCTGCAGAGTCCCCAGGGAAGTACATCGTCTTTTGACCAGGGACAAGGCTGAGAGTGGAGGTCTGGGACTCTGATCACACTTTCTAGGAGTGGGACATGGTGGTACCAGAAGCAATGATAGGATGGAATTTCTTCCATCCTCACAGAGTCTTCCTTCTGTCCTGCTTGCTAAAGCAGCCAGAAGCAAGGCACAAAGAGAGGACATCTCTCACCCTGTTTTACAAAGCTGCCCACATTGCTCTGTCCTTCCAAGGGCTCCCCTTGTTCTTCTATAGGGAGGGGAGAGTGTTGGATCCATGGCATCCATTCTTATTACAGGGTTGCTGTGCTGGCTTGCCTGCCAACAGGGCATGAAGCCCCTAAGGCAGGGAGTCAAATCCTGACACAGAGGGTCAGCTCTGGGGTCTGATATTACAAGAGGCTCTGTGCATCCCACAAAGCTGAGTCTTGTGACACAAACCCCCACAGGAAAGGGTACACTGTGAAGGCAGCTGACAAGAGGGCACTGATGCCCCACAGACCTGAACACTTCTTACAGAGAGATCGAGGTGCTGTTTGCACGAAAAAAGGGCTGCCCCACTGTCCCACAGCACTGTGAAATACCCCCTCTGCACAGGGCACCCACACTCTGTGCTGCACTGCACTGCACTGCAGCAGGGCACGAAGGCCACAGGTGAGTGTCCCACCCCAGAGACCTCAATAATATGAACAATCCCCATGTGACTCTCACCCTCCTCACAGGGCTATCACTCTCACCAGCCAGCTGAGGGAGCACAAAGACCAGAGGCAGAGAGAGCAGAGCCTGAGCCCTGCCAGCAAGGGGGTTGCCTGGATCAAGGTAACAAAGGTAACTTCCTCCCAGCTACTCCAAAATACCCCGGGACCAGGATCCCTTTGCTCAGCTCACTAGCCACCGCTTATAATGACCCAGCCTCCATGGGGGGAAGCCACCTGGCTGCCTCGATGTGACCTGCAGCTGCAGAATTCAAGTTGGTGTCGCGGCTGGCGCTCTGGGCACGTTCAGCTGGGCAGGAAAAGCAGTGGTGGAAGAGGCTTCAGCCCTGCTTACCAGGGGCTTGCCAGGGACCCCAGGGCATAGGCCAGTCCCTAAATTATGTGGCAGCCCTGGTCCCGAAGGGCAGAGAAAGTGCCTTTGACCAGCTGTAAGGGCGCTCACACCAAGCAGGCCACCAGCCAGGCAGGAAGCTGCAGAGAGCTGGGCCCTCCTTAGGGGGGGGGGGGGGGTCAGTGAGCCCCCCCCCCACAGCAGCAGGAATGACTCTCAGCAGCCAGGCTGCAGAGCACAGTGGCAAAAGGCCATGCAAAGAGCTGGCGCCCTAGCCCTGACTGCAGGGAGGGCACCAGCTGCTCCCCAGAGCTCTGCCCCATGCCTCTGAAAGGCCAGGGCAGGAGTCGCCTACCTGCTGACAGAGGGCTGGCTCCAAGCACAGAGGGCTCTCCTGCCTGGGCACAGTAGTACCACCTCCTGCTCAAAACACTCTGCTCGCTGCACAGAAGTACCTCAGGGATTCCCACTCAGACTCCTCTGCTCTCCCTGCTGAGGAAACTCAGGGCTTCCTGCCCAAACCCCTCAGCTCTCCTCAGGGCTTCACCCAAACTCTTCTGCTGTCCTTGCTGAGGTAAACCATAGCTTTCCACCAAAACCTTTCTGCTGTCCTTCCAGAGGTTCTCAGAGGTTCTCACTCAATCTCTTCCACTCTCCTCACTGAGGTACCTCAGAGCTTCATGCCAAATCTTTCTGTGGTCCTGCTGAGGTAACTCAATGCTTCTTTCTCAAACTCCTGCTGTCCCTGCTGAGATACCTCAGCTCTTCCCAACAGAACACTGGAACTTCTTTCATCAAACCACCATTTCACCATGGTGCTGTACCCACTTGGGCATTGCAGTGTTTCCTACCTAGACACAGGAATCGTCCTTGCAAAAGTACCTCTGCTTTCCTTGCTGAGGTTCATCAGAACTTCCCAAACAACCCTTGCCTGCTGTCCCTGTTGAAGTACTTCAGTGCTTCCATCTCAAACTCCTCTGCTCACCACGCTGAGGTACTTCCCACTCAAACTGCTTTGCTCTCCTTGCTGAAGTAGTTTCCTACTGAAACACAGAGGAATTGTCCTTGAAAAAGTATCTTAAGGCTTCCCACACAAACCTTTCTCTTGTCCTTCCTGAGGTACCTCAGGGTTTCCCGCTCAAAATCCTCTGTGCTCCTCACTCAGGTACCTGCTGAAACTGGTTATGTCCATATGCTGCCCTAGAGAATAGTACAAAAATCTTATCTAGTTTCCTAATTTCTTGTATTTTTCTTCAACTTTTTCATCAAAGTGAGCATTATGCTTCTACTTCGATGTTCAGGCACACATGCAAAGGTATTCCCTTGATTACTTAAGCATGGGAGATTTTTCCTGACTCAAGATCCTGGCAAGATAATTACTAAACTGTAATTTACTCCAATGCAAGCAAACACAAATTAGTATAGAGCCTTACAATATTATCAACACAACTGCAACTGTATCACTATTTGCTGACCAACAGAAAAAAAAAAAAAAAAAAAAGAGGTTCCAGGGATTATTTCCTCCTTGGTGTGATTTAAGTTAGGATTATTGGGTGTTATTGAGCCAGTTTTCAGCTTTAAGTAATCTGACCCAGCTTTCCTAAAAGAATGATCTCCACTCACCTGGCAATGTACACTCTCTGGCACATTCAGCCATTTTAAAGACCTAAGCATAAATATATGTTTTGTTTTCCCAAATCGAAAACATTTTTATTTGTGAACATGGAAAGCAAAGCCCTTGTTCAAAACCAAAGAACCCATGGGTGTTATCTTGTTTGCAGATTAGACAAGAGCGTGTGGGGTGAAAGCAGGGAAGGGAGCAAACAAGGCAATTGTCTCCCTTATATCATCTCAAATATTTTGGAGATCATCCTGAATGGGCAGGAGAAAGGATCAAGCCCAGGGGCAGCAATAAAAATGGAGGAAACAAGAAGTGCTAAAGGGAGTTTAAATATGTAGTTCAAGTGGATGAAATTCATTCTACTGGATGGTACTTAACTACCTCTGGAATACTCCTCCACTGAACTGCTTCTAAGCAGAGCTGGCCTGTAGAGAGCAATGACAGAATGTGCTTTGAACATTATAAACAACCATAACACGTTGTGAGATTACCACCTATGTAGTGGAGCCAAACTGACTGACTATCAAATTAATGAGATGTTGTTAGCGCTCCCAGATACATATGAAATCCTGTCATCAAAGTACTTGTAACACTTCAGTTATTCATCAGACATTGAGTGCTGTAGTCCACTGTGCTAAGTGGTGTCACCTGAAATGTGTTTACAAGAAGCAGCTTGTCCCTGTGGCACGGTCAGGATCACACTGCTGTGTTGATTGCTATGTTGATATCCATGTCAGGTGAACTAATTATGGCTCACAGAAACTCAGAGAACTCAGGAGAAAACAATAACAGGACAAGTCAAACTAAGCCACATAAAGTACAGTGTACCTGCTATTGTATTATTTGTTCTGTGTAAAATACTCCACATTCCCAGAGGTGTCAAAACATCTAGCAGTCATATTCTGTCATTTGAAACCTCGATTCTTTGAAAAATAACCCTTAATCCATTGAGAAGGTCCTACCTTTTTGCATATTCCATCATTTGGTCCCTTCAATTTGAAGAGCATTGCAGCCTACATCTAAGCTATAGCTTCTGTGACTGGGGAGGTTTTGCCAATTGAGCTGTAGTCATTCTTGGCTAGGTGTTAGCCCTAGTCTTGGAGAAAGACACTTCCAGCCTCTGGAGGAAGGTCTAGTATTATCAACCCCCTTACACCAGGCCACGCAGGTATATCCAATGTGTATCTAACACTTTCTGCTTTCCACCTCTCTTGCCAGCTTCAAGTCAGTCACGAGGGCTTGCCTGACTCTCCTGTGTTCATGCTTGTCTCTGCACAAATGTTTTGAGCTTTACTGCTTTGTCTGTATTGCTCAGAAAGCAATTTTGCCCCTGCTTTTTTGTTTATATTGTTCCAGATGACCAGCTCAGTTCACCCCAGAAGACCTTTGAGTCTGAGGAGCTGGGCTAAGGCACAGCCGCATCACCATTGGGAATCTGCCCAGGCAGCAATGGGGAAGAGTAAGCTACGCATCACACTCATACTGACTCAAAAAGAAGGGCAGCTTCCCTAGAACAAGTGTTTCAGTATAAGCAGTTGGGGATCCTCTGAAACTCAGAATCACCTGCCCATGATTAATTATGGTAACAGGTGAGTGACTACTGGTTGTGCAAGCTGCAGTCACACGTGGGCCACAGTGGTGGCGTAGAAGGTTTGGTGGTTGCAGGCAGGTTGTGCTGGCAGGTGGGAACAGGCTGACATGCTTGTACTCCAACATGCTGTGAAAATCTTTCAGTGGAAACATTACATTTAACTTATGAAAAGAAGGTTTGTTTTGTGTTCTCTCTGTGTTTTTGTGTTGGGGTGTGTGTGTGGTGTTTTTTAATTTAACTTTAAAATGTGAGTTGCTTTAAGTTCAGTAGTCTTCCTTTCAGGTTAACACAGTGTTACAGAAGGAGCAGGGCTAAATAATAAGTGATTTACCAACATTGTGTTCAACCTTTTACCAAGTGTGTGGAAAAAGTAGTTTACTCGCATGTTTGAAGCTGTCTATAAACGATGTCTTTGCCATTACATTATAGATGGTTTTCAGAAGAGCAGTCCTGCCCATCACTCAACACATGCTGGTGGAGGAGTGTCTGAAATGCTGGAGCAGTCACAGCTGATGGGCAGATGGAAACAGCAGGAACTGTGTGTGCTGTGCTCATTTTCAGGTCAGGTTTGCATGGAAATGGGGGCTTTCTGAAGTATTGGAAATGTTAGGGTTAAGTTACAGTGGCTTTTACTGCAACAGACTTTGTTAGCTGTGTTCAGTGACTTAACTGATGAGGACAGTAAGTACAAAAGTTTTTGAATAATTCAGAGTAGTGGTGTGTGTCGCATCCTGATAGGAGAGAGAGCAGAATTGTATATGGTTGGCAATAAATTATTAATGAAGTGATTACAGAAACAATGTCTTTGTTCTGCTTTGTGCCTTATGAAAACTATTAGCTTCTTTGTGGCAGGAGGAGAAGGAAAGGGATATTTTCATTAGTGGGTGTAAACAGTAGCTGCCAGCACCACAAAGTGCTTTTTGGGTATTGCAACTAGAACATATGTCTTGCAGGAGAGATAAGGGATGCTAAAGGTCAAACAAGTCTACTCTGTGCCTCTCTAGGTATCATCACAGCATGTTATGAATAAATTAGAGTAGCAGCACCTGTTTGCCTTATATGTAATCTGCTAAATAAAGTTCTTGAAGATAAGAAAAAAAATGCTTCTGATTCTACTGGGTCTGCTTTGAGTATGAAAACACTTTTTTGTCTAGGTGTTGATACCATGAATTAAAAAAAAATGAAAGGAAACAAAACCCGCATGAACATTTGAACAGTTTTAAATGTGCTGTTGGGAGCACTTCTAGTATAAAAGCAAACTTTTAATTACTGTCTATAAACACAATGCTACAACAGTCTGACTTGAGTCTGTGTTAATGGGAAATGACTGAATGAATGAAAATTTCAGTTATACCATCAGATACAACATAAGAGGCAGTTTTATTCCCTACATGGTTCTGAAAGACTAGATGCGAATGGTAAGTGCATTTAACAGAGCTGTGCATTGGATACGCTTAATCATTAGAATGGAACCAAGTCTTTATTAGTTTCCAAGACTGGTAGTAAAACCATTCATAGAATATTGGCCAGGCAGCATGTTTAAGGCTCAGGATTTTCTTTCCTGTGATACTAATAGGTCCCAAGGCAGTCCACAAAAGTCCCTTTCCCTCTAGGCTAGCCTGTGAAAGTCACTGCTTCTAAACTTTCTCTTGTACTTTGTGTTACTGATGATCAAATGGCAAACTGATGGAAACACTCCTAGGAGCTTCCTCCAAATGATATGATGGGATTAGATAATGATGCTTAACATATTTATGATGGATTCTGCTGGGCAGAATTGTTAAAGGATAAGTGTCGCACAGTGGTTGTTCCTGTCTTTCCCTACCTCACCAGAAATAGATTAGGCTGCATAAGCGGTATGTATCTCTCCCACTGTAAAAGTACATACAAATTGATAAACATTGATTTCATTGCTTCTGACAAACCCTGAGTGTATGGATTGATTCATTCTTTTGCTCTCCCTTTGTAGAATCTTATTCAGTTGCAACTCTAAAGCTTTGCATATTTAGGTATTCTGGCTTGTTTTCTCCAAAATGTTAGGCATGGCCAGACTGTCCAAAACATGGTGTTTGTAGAATAGAAAGAAGAGAAAGTATGATTTTTCAACAGCTGTCATCAGGTTACATTTTTCTCTTGCTCAGATTTGGCTTGCTTTTTTGTATCAGTGACCTTTTCAAGGCTTTTCAGGGATGGGGTCCATGAAAGAATTACTTCTTCACCAACGGTGTTAGCAGTAACTTTATTCAAGATAAATTTCTATGTTACAGTTTAAGAACAGAATTTTATGTGTACTTAAAGATATTGCCATGATAATATGATTATTTCAATTTTAGCCTCTCTTGTACTTCTTTACCATTAACAGAGATGACTGTTTGCTGGTCAGCAAATTGGTTTCAGAAGACAATTGAAATTTCAGTGTGAGATTAGCATATTAGATAGAGGTAAATTCTTCCCAAGTTGTATCTGAATTAATAAATTCAATTTTTACATTTAGTAAAATATTCTGTATTGAACAGTACCACTTTTGTTCTGTAAGTAGTTAGTAGAGTGGTTAAAATTTGCAGAGCATTCATTTTCAAGTAGTCTATCTTGGAAATGTGGCCTGTTTTTTCTTACAGTCACTTTGGTGTTCCCCTACCTAAGCAATGAGTTTTCAACTCCAAAATCTCTGGTCTTTACACATATCCCTCTATACATGCCATGAATAGCATCCCCTTTATATATGCCATCAATAACATCATGAGCCAATCTGAACTTTGGGAAAAAAAAAATGGCATATCATTTATTTTTCTTACTTCATATGCTTTGTTAATAAATACACAGTGGTTCTGTCATGTTTTGGGAGCTGTTTGTATTCGCTGATACAGATTTCTTGATTCAGCAGCTGATGTCTATATATGGCATAGGTGTAGGTAGACTAGCAGGAGGATTGAAGAGAGGAGTGTGACGTTTTTTATTGCTGATCATAGTTATGTAGGAATTCTTTAGATTAAGGATATGCAGAAAAGGTAAGTGAGAGTTTCAGGATATTTCTGAAAACAATAAGGAAAAAACCCACTGACCGTGCTGGGGGAAAAGGATGGTGAGAAAGGCATGTTTCTGCTCATTTTCAGCTGTAATTAGATGTAAACGACCAGTGTTTTCTTTGGGTCTTGGTATCTTTTTAAAGATTTTATAGTGGCAGATGAGGACTTGCAAGGTTGAGAATTATGTCTTGACTAAAGGTAAATGGAGAACTAAGATACACTGTGACATCTGGAAGCTGAAAGCAAAGTTTCTGTTGTGGTGAGACAGTGCAGCAGCTCACTGTCACCAAAATGGGAGAGTCCCTTCTTCCTTCCCTCACACATCCACCTGGGTATGTGATCACCTCCCCTTTTGCTGAACAAACTTGTTGATTACTTTACTGAGCATTAGTGAATTGAATGAGAAGGCCAGAAGGGTGGCTGTGATGGCTGGAAACAAAAGGAGGAAGAAAGTCAGGAGGCTGGGAGAGAATAGTGCATCCACCTTTTGGAGTTAGAGGGATTTTAGACTGAATATGCATTTTAGCTGTAAAATGCAACATCTAATTAAGAAAATACACATCAAGTTGTCAGGAAGCAGAAAAGGCAAGCTTGTTCCACAAAGGAAGAGAAACTGGGAGCCAAGCACAAGGCAGGCAAGGGCAGTCGCCTCACCAGTACAGTCCCACAGTATGAGAGTAAGGCAAGCAGGGCAGTCCTGCTGATGGCAACCAGGGTCAGCTAAGAGTCCAGATCATCAGACAAGTCTGTGGTGGTGAGGCAGGTACAAGGTCAAGCTGGGAATTCAAGTCAGCAAGACAGGATTGGGATTAGGTCTGGAGAGAATAAGCAGGGACAGACACAGCCCAGTGATTGCCAGGCAAGTTGCATAATGATGATGAGGTGGGTCTGAGGTCTTGAGAGAAGCCAGTGTGTGGGTCGGGGTCTGGATCAATGACTGGGCACAGGCATGGCTGCAACACTGCTGCAGTGTAGCTCAGAAGGGGCAAGGGTAAGAGCTGCAGCTTTAAAGCAGCTCACAAGGGAGAGGGAAACCCTCACCGCAGCTTCTGTCTTCTGTATGAAGATCTGAGAATAAAAACTGGTTTCCCTGTGCCAATATGTAGTTCATCCTAAGAAGTTTTGAAACCCTGTGTCAACAGAGCTGTGATCTTGACTTGTTTTTTGACAGTACAAGCTAGGCAAGACTTAAACTCTAGATTCTGATCTATGATAACGTACAGTAGGAATAATAACGTACCTCAATTCCCTCCAGAACCAAGCAGCTTCAGGGGACATTGAAAAAGAAAGCAGTGAGTGAAATATCCTATCTGAGCTGTCAGCATTGAATTTGACAAATGAGAACACTAGGTCTTTTACAATTGGAAAAACAGTGGGAGATTAGATAAAGTTTCAACTTCAGTGCTGATGGCTCAAATCTGGTTGTAGTTACTTTCTTGTTTCCCCTCAACTTCTCAGATGGATGGCTACATATGTGCCAGATGTTCTCTTTTCCCACCCTAAATATACAGGGAATTACAAAAAAGTAACACGCTGCCAAAGACAAGTAGGATACACAGAATGGGCCAAACTAGAAGTAGTCGTTCATGTAAGATGTGATATTTGGAAGGGGAGTCAAGTCAGAAAAGGGATAATTTATAAACAGACAACTAAACAAGACCATTAAGACATTAACTTAGCTTCCTCTAGGTGTCTGAAGAGGTGTTTGTGAACTCCCAGAGGTATGTAGCTATGCCAGATTACCAAAAACATTTTAATGCATGCTGATTGTCTTGGCTATTTATATAACTCACATAACAATTTGGCTTTTTTGCAGATATTATGCTTAAGCAGGGCCAATTTGCATTTGACTTTTTAGGGTGTATTTGGAACATGTAGCTGTCAATTCAGAGTTGGCTTATGTGCTAGACTGATAGAACAGGTTATTGAACCAGCTTTCCAACCTAGCATAGAATTGTAGAATGGTTTGGGTTGGAAGGGACCTTAAAGATCATTTGGTTCCAACCCCCCTGCCATGGGCAGGGACACCTTCCACTAGACCAGGTTGCTCAAAGCCTCATCCAATCTGGCCTTGAACACTTCCAGGGATGGGGCATCCACAACTTCTCTAGGCAGCCTGTTCCAGTGTCTCACCACCCTCACAGTAAAGTATTTCTTCCAAATATCTGATCTGAATCAGAGTCCCTCCCCGTTTTACTGTAGGCCCCTTTAAGGCCTATTGGAAGGCTATTATGAGGTCTCCCCAGGGCCTTCCCTTACCAGGCTAAATAACCCCAACTCTCTTGGCCTGTCCTTGTACAGGAGGTGCTCCAGGTGATCATCTTTGTGGCTCTTCTATATATAAATTAACATTCCTTTTCATTACTTTCCACTCATATCAAAGGAGCCAGACCAATTTATGCCAAAGTGGGACCCATTTTTATATAATTGGACTATATTGATGACCAAATTTACCTTTCTGTCTACACTGGTTGGTAAAAGATGCTGTTTAAAGATATTCAGAATTGCAGGGGAGAGATAGTGCCATTATGAAAAGCATTATGACCCAAATTCAGGTTCATGCAAGTAGAGGTAAAGTGACACCACAGTAAACACTGCCTAACAGTTGAGGGAATTTACAATTCAATTTCAAACTTGTTATGTACTATAGCTCTCAAAAAATTATACATACGGAATCTTACCTTATATAAGTAGGGTATGACCAGACCACTCACTGGCTAGTATACTGATTAATTTACTAAACCTCCAAGTTGGAGAAACCTTGAAAGATATCTAAAGTAAAATGAACTGGTCAAGTTCAGCTGTATCTTTTTGAGTCAGTAGGGCCTGAAATTTACTTTATTTTGGATTTTTTTCTGGTTTAGTTTCTCTGATTTTAATGAAAATATTGAGCTACAAACTCAATTAATACATATGGATCATTACAAATGTCTGCATTTTGCCACATTGGTGTCTGTCTATGGAATGATTGATCCATGCTACAACATTCATTAGCACTATAACTGTACAACCTAAGTTTTGAAAGTCCTTTCCTAACAACTTCACTTAATCTAAATGTTGCCAAATAATGCTCCTCTATCTAATCTGACTCATTCATATTACCTTAAACACTCCCTGTGTAATCAAGCTATTTAATAGAAGTATAATTAAGTATAATTGTATACATTAACCACAATGTGTCTGATTTGTGCCATCTACTCCATCTGTTGCTGTGAGAACAATGCACTTAGAACTGCTTACATTCTGAGAAAGTCTGCTTTTTTTGCAGCTCCTTTAAACAATCTAAATCAATTTTAGGCTTGCCTATAGGTTTATAGAAGTTTGCCAAAGATCAGACAGTAGTTAGCAGACTTTACTACTTACCCTTTTCTTGTTTTTCTTAAGAATTAGTTTTCTCTACTACTGCCAATTTGTAATCCCGTTTTTGCCACTAAAATATGTGACACCAGGTTCAGGAGAACATTAGGAAGCAAAAGTAAATACTAAAGATGCCCTCTAATCCAAAAAGTTCTCTGAGGAGAGATGAGCAAATATAGGTGAAGGTATGCCAAAGGAAATAACAGAGTTGTTCATCCTGAGCAGGTTTTCAACTTTTTTTCAGTGTGATGGCCTTGCCAAATTTAATGATACTTGTTTATATTTTCTGAAGGCCTGAAAATAATGTCCTCTCATGTTTAGAGCAAGAACTTGCATTAGCTCTGAAGCCTTGGCATGGTCTCTATGGAATTCCTATTCCCTTTTAAACCTCTTTTTGTATGTTGCCTTACTGCATCTTAATCGTGTTACATTCTATTTAAACTTTCAAATTAGCTACAAGGAAGCGGTTAACTTCTGGAAGATGGTGGTGGGGAAAAAAGAAACCATGGATTACATTTTAATCAAAAGAACATGCTGAGAGAAAGGGTGGTGTACCTCTTTGTGAAGAACTCCAGTGTAGAGAGTATTCATTTTTGTGTGAATTCTACTTCCCATGCAACCTACTTTTTTCTGAAAGTAGCTTAACTTTGCAATTAAAGGAAAGCTAGAATAAGTAAATGTCAGTTTCCATATTGTTTTTACCAAATAAACTTCCTGTTCTTTTAGGAACTTAATGTATCAGTCATATAACTTCTTTCTTGCTCTTTTCTTGTTAATCGAGGTGTAAATGTCGTATTCTGTGTTTTGTTCCTAGGGTTTTATGATGCACTGAGGAAAAGCACATTTGTGGCTTGCAGTTTATGTTGCAGGAGGAGGGAGAAGCAATTTGATGTTCTGCATGCTTTGATTTTTGTTCTGTAACAACTTTTTAAATGGATAGAGCTGGATTCAGGGACTAAGGGGTCCCTTGCCCTTCATGTTTATGTTGTTCAGTTGTTTTACGTGATACGCATAAAACTTCACAAACATTATAAGCATTTAATTAATTATTTATACAATTCTTTTCTGACATAATTTTTTTTACTGTGCCTTATTTATCTTTAAAAAAATTCTAGAGCTAATAAAGTTGTTTATTTTCTTAATGTAACTTTTTCATAATTTTAAAAGTCTGAATAGAACTTGGAAATTAAGTGTAAAGTGTTAGCATTACAGGAAATGGCTCAAGCTATGACTTTTACCATAAAGTATGTTCATAATTCACTTCAGAGTTGTTCTATAAATAATCACTAATGTGGAACTATTATGTGGGGTTTTTTGAAACCAGAAAGTATGGATTCATCTGGTGTTGATTATCATGTTACTACATGTTAATTATGCCTGGCAAAGATTTTGTTCTTTTCCATTATATGTTTGTGGAGAAGCTAGTTAGTCCTGCTTCACTTCAGCAAACTGGGCCAATGGCCAGAAAGCTATTATTAGTAGCTGCATTGTCATAATTTATACTGAATGGCAAAATTTATGATTATCAGGATGAAATGTGCAACCTGAAAGGGAAATTGCTGGGGAAACATGCTTATGTTTCTTTTTCTTTGTAGTTATGCCATATTCATGACAGCTACATTTTTACAGTTTATGTTGTTACTTTTGGGTATTTCTAACAATTAAAATACCCTTATGTTTTGCAACTTCAGTCTTGGAAACAGTCTTGTCTATAAGAGATAAATACAAGAAAACCTATTGTACTAAGTACCTGAGGAAAACACAAATAATGAACTTCAGTCTGATTTCTATTTCAGCTACATTTCCCTGCAGTAAATCTGCACAACTGGGTGGGCTGTCTGTCTTCATGGGTAGGTTTGCTACAGAGTTATTTGTGCTTATCACTTTTTTGTAAGAAACAATTGTATTTCAGCACCACCTATAGGTATTTAAATGAAATATATTTAGTTCTATGATGAGGATTAGCAAATGGATTCCATATTTATGGAAAATGAGACTGTCGCAATTGCATAGCAGCTCCTACAAATATTTTGAATTTTCAATCTTGGGTCAAAAAATTGTTATATACGTTCTGTTTTATTGAAGTATTTAGTATGAAACTCAATGATCAGAGAGCATGACAGAAACCTTAATGAGATGTAGTTTTCAAAAATAGTGTTTTGCACCTTTTTGTGTAACTAAGGGTCTGGGGAACAAATGGAAAGCTTTTCATAGTGCAAAATGTCCTCTTTATTCGTACATGAATACTCTAGGAAGTGTGGTTTTACTGATTAAAATCACAGAATCAGTGTTCACCCTTAAATTTACACAAATGTGGCTGAGAGTTCAAAGTACCTAGTAGAATTTTGATCCAGTCTCTCATTTATATGGAGTGATTCATATGTTGGCATTGGGCAAGAGCGGTGCAATTCCTGGCCTTTTAAGTGAGCAAGATATGAGAATTTGGCTTGCCTAGGGTCTCCCAGAAAAAGTATCTCAGAAGTAAGAAATGCATGAGTTCTTTGAATAGAAAATGTACCAGTATGCCCGTGCCAACAGAATTTCATTTTAATATTTTGTGCAGTACCTGGAATTTACTTAAACAAGGTTTTTTGTTTGACTTCCTGTTTGTGGTTTTTGGTTTGTTGGTGTGGTTTTTTTTTTTTAAATCATAAGTCACACCATCTCAGATAAGCCATTCAAAATGTATACCAAAATCTGAAGCCTTAAAATACATTACTAGATCCAAAGTTAAAACTATTCAACTGGATTCAATTTTGTATCTTCTTGGAATGGACAGTGTCTGATTTGGGGGGAAAAGGGACAACATTTTGTGGTTTGCTTGAGTGAATTTTTTGAAACTATTTTATGCTGCAGTTTAAGTATTGCTACAGAAATTTGACAACGTAGTATATGCTATACAGGCTGGCTCTTCGGAGTCATTGTCACACTAAGGCGACCCTAGCACTGGATTTACTTGAGGGGAAGAGAACTTGTTAGGGGCTCTTCTATGACTGCCTAGGTTTTCCAGGATAGGAGTAGTACTGGTGGATTTATGTTCATCCAGTAATCATTACTGCACTGTCACAGTCCAAATACACCCTAAATATATGAGAGATACACTGCATGTCAAATAGAGCTCAGTAATGCTTCCTGCACATCATTCAGAAAACCTGTACTCCAGGCCAATTAAGATAGTTCTTTGTCTACCCTGTCCTCCACATAAATTAAGTAGTGCCACACAGGGTAGGATGGAAAGATACTGTCAATCTGTCTGTGGACATCAGGCCCAGGGGGGTGGAGTGGGGTGGTTTTCTTTATTTTGTCAACACTATGATAAAATAATAAATGAAGAGCAAGTAGTTCTGCCTACATGGAAAGAATACTTATTGCATGGACTGTAATATTTTTCTTGTTTTACAAAGCAGAAGCTTCTTGCTGTGTCTGTACAGTTTCTCTGTATAACTGGCTAATAGCAGTTCCACGTGCAATTTAGTTTATAAAGTGGAGACCTGTGCATTCTGATTTACTGGAAAATGCAGCAGGGATGGCCTTTGACTATACTTTGGGCTTTCTAGCTTGTATTTCTGAATATGAAATTATTATTGACCAAATTTTTCTACAGATCTGCACGGTGAATACAGGCTGAGCCATCTCCTTGTCATCCCTTAACCTCCTCTGTGAGTTCATTGTCTGTTTGACCACACACAAAGAGTCAAGCAAATGATTTTTGTATTTTTTTTTCCCCCTCTCCTTTCTGGACAGATGTTATTGGTAGCACAAGTCACCCTTAACACAAAGGGGAAAAAAACCCAAAACCAACGCTGAAAGCAAACTCAGAAAAACAATTCCCAGCCTCCATATGGCACTTCTTATCAAAGTGCTTTGAAAATAAGGAAATTATTTTTATCTTTTTAAGATAATGACATACATGTATTTATTACTGTGTTTAAAAAGCAAACACACACACCCCCAATCCCACACATCCTAAAAAAAAAATATAAAGTGGACCGATGTTATTAAGCAGTACAACACTAGGAATGTGTGTGGGGAAAACAGAGACAAAAAGGTTCCTGACACACTCAAAATTGGAAAGTACTACTGTCTTCATGTGAACTTCTGTATCTCAACTCTTCAGCTAAGAACTTCTTTGTAATCCGTATTTAGGTCTCAGAGAACCTACAGTACAAAGCTGTTGTTTAATAATTCTTCCTTCTACATAGTGAGGTCAAACTTCATTGTAAGCAGAACACAGCAGGGATTGGATGAAGGGACAGGACAGCAATGGGAATATTAATTCCTTTGTAATGTAATCTTGTGTCACTGCTAAGTGATCACTGCAAATTGATGCACCTCATCTTTCAGCCTTTCAAAGGCTTTGCTCTTGGCATTTTCAGTTGCTGTTCCAGTCTAGGATTGGCCGAGTCGAAAAGGCAGCTTGTCATAACCTCTACAGAAGACATGAGCTGCAGCTGATGAGGCTTAACTGCTCTGAGTCTCTAGAAAATACAGCTAGGTAGATTTGACTTGACTTTGGTTCCTACTGCACAGCTTATACTTCCCAATACCATTCCATGCATTACCTAGCCAAGGGTTTTTTTCCTACTGGCATGGTATATTATTTCTATGCTCCAGGAGCATGCCTCTGCTCCAGTTTCCACATGAACAATAAAATAAATCTCATATTACCTTACTTCAAAAACATAACAAATTATAGCTGTGGTACCACATGATTCAAGGAATAATTGTTTATTTAATCTTTTGTAATCTTTCCACATATTCTGTTATTCCTTGCCTGTTTAATATGTGTCCTGACAAGATTTTATTATATAGTCTGTAAAAATCTTTCTAGTTTTGATCATGAATGGTGCATCTCAAGCAAGAAAGTGAAGATGTAAATTAATTTATCTTCTCCTTTAAGACAATATTCAAATTTTAAACTGAATATAACAATGAACTCCATCAAAAGAAATTAAGCATTTTCTGATTTTTCTTTTAAGTCTGCTACTAAAAAAGCTTAAGGTAAAATGGTTTTCACTTCATGGGAATTTCCTTTTACCCAGAAAGAGTCACGAGGTTCCCAAACACTAGTAATGTGTTCCTCCTTTCACCCAGAAAAATCCAGTGTAACAAGCTGTGCGATTTAAATGAGTAAGCCAGAAAAACAGAGACTAGTACTCAAGGTAGTAAGTAATGTAACTCAAGTAAAACAAAGACACAATTTCCTAAAAGAATCCAGTCAAACTATGGCAAGAAAAAGCAGAGGTTTTGTATGAGTGTGGATGGGGATAAAGGAAGAATGGCCAGTATTCTGGGTGATCACAACTGGGCATGGGTTGTATATATCATACACTATTTTGTAAGCTGGTTATTTTCTCACTCTGTGGCATTCCAGTCAAGGACACCATTCAGCATACAAATAAAAAAGCAGTTGTTGGATCACTAGTAGATTTTAATTTTGGTCTTTGGTAGAAGGGTAAAATTTAATTTTATTTAAGTTGGAAACAACTTTATGGAAAAGGCACTGCAAGTTATTATTTGTCATTGCCAACTATTTCAAGTTTATACAAGCCAGTTTATACAGGTAAATAGAGGCAGCACTCTCTGTCTCCAACTCTTCAAAGAAATCAACCTTCCTGATAGTCTATTTCTTCATGCAGCCTGCAGCACATTTCTCTATCCAAAAAAATACGCAAAGAGATCACATTTGGCTTTTGTATTAGCAGATATAAATACCTCAATGGAATTTGACCAAGTCTGTTTGTCTTGCTATTTTTATTTGTGCCAGGCAAATGACTGGTTTGAAATCATCTGTTTTCCTGTGGAGCAGGTCTCAGCATAAACAAAACAGCTTCCAAAATGAGAAGAGGTTTTGGGTGGCTGGTATACAGTAGCATTTCTTTTATGATCAGTTGAAATGTTTCATAGCACTACAAACGAAGCAATGCCAGACTGCAGTGGTTTGTTTCTGTGCTATACAGTTCCAAGCTGTGTGGAAAAGTTTCTAAATTCAGGCACTTCCCTTGTCTGTCTCAACATTTAATGGGTGGTGGGGAATCCTTGCTTTTTAAGTCTGCCAGGCTTGTATAGAAAAGCAGCTTCTCTGGAGTGAAGAGAGCAACTTAGAGTGTACCTACCTTCTGTGAGAATGAACTCTTCAGAAAGAGGGAAGGCATCAAAGGAATTTAGAAGAATAGGAAAAGATATTTCTCAGTAGCGTTCTTCAAGGGGATGGAGGTGGAGATAAGGTCTCCTCTCTGCTGAGTGCTTGGATTGGCTTCTTTTTTCCCATGTCTGAATGTTTTAATCCTCCAGCTGCACTAAGTAGAGAAGAAAAAGGTAGCAATAAATTAAATGAGACAAATCTTCTGCTGGAGTAAATCGGCAGACAGCTTCTATTAGTGCAAGGTTTTTCTTTGAATTAGTTGTTCAAAGGCTTTTCATATTATTAACAGGCATATTCAGATTTCATGATAGAAGTTCAATGTCATGTTTTCAGTAAAATTCCTGACTGCTGATCTGCCCTTAGGCTCTGACCCACAGTGAGCTCTGACTGACCACCACACTCACACAAAAGCTCATGGATCTCTGAGTTCTCCAGGGACAGACAGTCAGATGAGACAAACTGCAAAAAACCCCAGACAGATTAATTACTAGAGGGTAGGAAAAGATAGGATTATCTTGTAATTACCTTCAAGAATCAAGTTACATTAATGAACATTTTTGAATTAACAGCAAGTTATCTTTGTGCATTTTACTGATACTGTGAGCATTACTGATTTATAATAATGTCTCTTGCTTCCACCTAAGCAAGTTGTTTCAATAGGTTCCCTCTTTATTTATGGATTGCAGTATTGTACTATATGTACTATAACTGATTTTTTTTTAATGTGTTATATGCATTGAAGATACTTACTATGTAATTGAGATTCCAAAATCTGTTTGAATTTTCTGGTTTTGTTTGTTGCTTTGATAAAACAAATTTGCTGAGAAGTCTAAAGCATTCATTAAAACCTCAGAGAAATAACAGGTGATAAATATATCTGGGTTCAGATTAAGGTTTAAAAGAGTACCAGCCAATCCCTTCAGCAGTAATTCTCCAGGGTTGCTTTGTGAAGCCATGGGCTTTGTGTACAAATAAGGGAGAAGGAAACTACTTGAGGCAAAACACTGATGACAAGTTGTTCTAAGAAGATATCATTAAGAAAATAACATGGAAAGACTCAAAATTATTTTAGATTGTAATGATGAAAGAATGGGGTGAAATTAATGAAAATACAGCGCAAACAATATAAATTAAAGGGATGCATTGCCTTGAATACAATGCTGAGTTCACTATCTGTCAACCAGATAGGACACAAGTGGACAATCAATAAGATTAAACATGGAAAGGTTTCCCTAAAAGAAGAGATCAGAAAGATATGTTCATTCAATTTAGATGGAAGAGCAGTAACAAAGAGCAGAGCAAAAGCATATTGAATGAGAGTGATTTAGAAGAGGTCTCTAGAGGATTCTCATTTACCGTTTCATGTTGGAGAATGTAAATACAACCTCAGAGATGAAAGGATGACAAACAAATTTCATCTGAAAGTAAAACAAGTTTATAAAAGTTATTAAGGTTATTAAGAAGAACTTTTTTTTTTTTGTCTCAGAGAGGCAGAGAAGTGTATTGACCACAATCCATTCTGTTTCAGGTGAAGGTACTACGTACAGCTGTCATATTTGAGGCAGAGATATTGGTGAGAAGGCAGCAATTTTTATTGTCTTGACCTATATTTATACCAGAAAACGGAGATCTGTAACACAGCTGGCTACAAACTGAGCAGATGCAGTAACAGGATTAGCTTTAGAAATGTTTCAAACATTGTCTTATCCAGCAGGAGAAACCCAGACCACATAAGGGTTGTGGGGATTGTGTTAAGAGAAAAGATACAAAGAGTTATTATGCAAATGTAGGATGCAGTGGCAGAAACTGCCAAGCTTGAGCTCGAGTGTAATCAATGCTATGAGCCCTCAGGTTGCATAAGGCAGCCATTATCTACCCCATTTTTTTGTGTTCCCATTCCATGTTCACTTTAACTTGACTCTGTTCCTGACACCAGTGGTTGTCTGTCCAAAGGGGATGGGCCTTTCTCGTCCTGCATCTTCTGTGGCAACTCCTGTTCTTTCCCATTCTTAGAATATCTCTTGGTTTTTCTCTTTTCTCATCCTAACCCCTAGTCCAAGGCAGACAGGGTGGAAAAGGACAATTTTTTTTGTTGCAAAGTGATTATGAATTCTTTAGAGACATGCACTGGCATTCCACTTCCATTTCAGTTCCTTTGGGAATCCTGATCACTTATTTTCTATTATCCACCTCCTCATCTTTCTGTCATGCATAGATACAAACACCTGTGATACAGTTGTTTGTAACCCATGCCAGTCTTTCACCAAAAGGTGGCTTAAGAGACATAGGTCCTTCTAACTTCATTTGCTTTGATAGTTTCCACTCTTGCCATCTCTGTAGTCACACCTAGATTTCTACATTTCCATTCTCTAGTCCTAACAGTAAATTCAGGCAGAGAGGGAGGCAAAAGGCCACGTGACTTTCAGTAGCTTTGTTAGAACTCCTTGTTCATCACATAATGCTAGAAAAGTAAATATTAAAAAAAAAAAAAAAAAAAAAAAGTGGAAGCACATAGCGTTATGTAAGGATATTATTAAAATGAAGAAAGATCAAGTTTTAAATAATATATCTCCTGTTATGGCTTCATATAAAAAATATTACATATACCAGAGAGCAATAATTTTTTGCTGCTGTAGACAAATGATTCCTTTGAAATAATGAAGGTACCTAGCTGGAGGAACACAGTTCCTTTTCTAGCTTTGGATAAGTTATAATTTTCTGGAGCTTAAGCATAAGATCTTAAGAAGCTTTGAAAGAAGGAAAGAATTTTCTGTGTTGTATAAGGAACAACAGTTTACAGGTAGTTATCTAATTCCTGAGATGAATGTCCTATTTAATGATTTTTAATTTTTTTTTTAAAAAAACAGAATTCCAGATTTTTTTTCTGCTGTGACAGGTGAAAGCCAGACCTCTCATGTTGCTGCTGTTGTTACATTTCTAAGTTACAGAACAGAAAAGAAAAAATAACGAGCAGACTGGTAAGTAGACCACTTACTTGAGACCATTTTCTCTTTGGAAGTAAGGCCCCAATTACTAAGATATTGGCACTTGTGGCATATGTCTTCAGTTTCTGGCTTTCTGCATAGATTTGATTGTAGCATTCTGTTGCTATATCCCACAAAAAGGTTAGTTTTTAATGGATTGGCATTTTCTGACTGAAAGCTGTTTCATAGTAAACCATCTTTATTTGTACAGCATATCCACCTTTAAAGCATGTTTTCCTTCCCAAATCCATATATGATGTTTTAGGTGGTTGTTAATCTGTAGGTAGACGTGACTTAATAGCCTTGTAGAGAGAGAAGTTGAGAGAGAGGGGTTTTTTTTAAAGAAAAGAACAACATTAATAAGATTACAGTGAAGAGCAGCTGTACAAAGCTTTCATCTTGATGCATAAAGAATATGAAAGTTTCTCTTTCACATTTGTTCTTTTAAGTTCTTTTAAGAGCTTTATTTCCTTTTTGCGGTAAGCCCTTTAACTGTATTTGTGTTAAGACATACTGCAGTAGCTGAAATCAAAGTATGAATGTTTACAAAACATAGCATCAGTATCTTATAGCAGTCTTATGACTTCAGATTTGTACTGGGAAATATATAGTCACTGTGGAGTTTTAATTATTATAGCTTTCATTTTCTGTAGTTCTCTGGAATCTGCACCCAGGTGAAAGTTGCAAAAGGCATTAATATATTTCTCTTTCCTTTCCACAGTTGCTTAATAACTCTTCAATATTTTATTCCAATCCAGGTAAAATGCCTGTCAAAAAGTTAGTGAGTTTGTTTTATTTTGTCAGATGTCAGCTGCATCTTGCCAGTTAATAGCAGGGGAAATTCACGTAATCACAGAGCAGCCATTTAGTGGACTATATTTGGTACTGTACTGAATTGAATTGGTCCAAAATCCCTAATTCAAGCTGTCCTGCTATTTGAGCGGTTGACTTCCAAGTCAGATTTTTACTTTAGTATGTATAGAAAATTCATAAAAAATGACCTTGTTACAGCTTTATTTTGTAGCTAGCACATTTTTCTGGATCTCTGTTGCGGTTTTGGTAGATTGATTTGAAACATTACCAGGCTTTTGATAGTACTGGCAGTGCCACTCACAATACTCCTGGTAACTTTAATTATTAGCCGGTTGTTGGTTGGGGAGGAAATGAATGAGTAAAGATGAGAAATTATATATTTTGTGTTCTAATTACAATCAAAATTATGTTGTCTTTGTCCAATTATAATAGCTTGGGAAGAAATTTCTGATAACTGACTTCCTAGCAAGGCTACCTTCTTGGGAACCAAGACTAGTATATTCTTTTTGGAAATAAGATTCCTGTGGTGAGAATAGTCAACCACCAGATGCATTTGTGAAATTACATTGGACACTTTCATAATCTTAAGTCTTTAAATCAAGATTAGATACGTATTTAAAAAATATTGTATGGCCAGTAATCAAATTTATGAAAGGAATTGACAAAATTCTGTGGTCGGAATTATACAAAGGACAAATTAGATCGTGAAAAATTTTTTTTACTGTTTTTATAACCTGTTAGTTGATAAAGCAACCCTCCAAGTTTCTTGGAGAATGGAAGAGAAAATAAAAGCTGTAGCACATGTTGCAATTGCAAAACAGATGAAATCTGCTCTTCAGAATGTAAGCACATCAGGTTTTTTGAGTATAAAACAGAATAAAAGAATTCATAAAACCATTTAACAGTGGGAGGGAATAGCAAACTCCTTGGCTCACAGCCCAAAACCAGGGCTTAATCTGTGAAAGGTATACTTTACTGGGGTTTTATAGCTCAATCTTGCTTTCATTGCAGTAGGTGGGTAGAATCTGACTAGCTTTCTTGGTGCAAAGCTAGTTTTTCAGTCCTGTCACTCAGGAGCTGATGGGATTGAATACTAGCTGAGTTGCTCTACATAGAACTATCTCCTTGTGACTACAGGGGCTTAGCCTTTCAAGCAAAAATTATTCATTTGCTTCTGTAATGTTTTTTCACCTCTATTCTTTGGTCTTATTCTTATACCAGGATAATGAAGACAGACAGTACAGTAGTATTGCACACCAGGGTACATACATATCTACTTCCAGCCAATCATTAAGTGACCTTATCAATGACAGCATTGTTTTAGTGAAAGTAGAAGTAAAGTAGAAGGTTGGGGTTTGTGGGGTTTTTTTTAAGTATGATATTATCACAGTGTTAAGATTATCTATAAAAACAAAGAATAAAACACCAGGGAGGCAATGCCTTTATACCAATTTTTTTTCCCAATTTCTCAGCATTTTTAATGATAAGAGTCAGTGTCAATTTTTTTCTGTCTATTGATGTCATCCACTTGCTTTAAATAACTTTAGGGTTTCTGCAGCATTTTTTATATTTGAATAGCAGGTGTATTTGGTGTTCTGAGTCTTTCTTTTTCTCTGCTGATACTGCTGAATTGCTAATGTGGAAAAGGATGATTTGAAGCAAAAGCCGAAGTGTGGTACAGCTGATAATACAAGAGAAGAAAAGAGAGAGAGTCAGTGTGAAGCTGATGCTATTATTTGTATTCCTTTTTCCTGTTTTTTCGGGTTGGAAATCTGTTCCTCCAGGTTTATTCTTGCAGTCTCTGCTAGTGGATTTGGCTCAATACTGTAGAGTTCTAAGAAAAGAAATGTGGTAATCTGCTTTAATTTCAAGCCTTCAGTGCTCTTGGTATGCCATGCTTACAGACAGCTTCCTGGTTTAGGACTGCCTTTCCTTTCTTCCAGGCTGTAAGTGGTGGGTGAGGCATGAAACATTTTTTCTGGGTAATGAGCACCTCAGCTGGAGCTACTAGTTGAAGGGATTAAAATTACTACTTTTATTGTCAAAATTTAAATAATTTTTTACTTTCCTTTTGACACTTATGTCACTTTACACAGTTGCCAAGTTATAAGACGTACTTGAATAAAGTAGAATCTTCCTGCGAACTTGTCTGAGCAAAAGTGGAAAGAAATAGATCCAGAATAACTTTCAAAGAAATAACTTCTAAGGTTTTTTTCTGTTCTTTTTTCTAACTTAAGAAATAGTGTATACATAGAAATAGCATGTAGTAAACCAAATATTGTTTACATGGTATGTAATATTCCTGCCAAAGCTTACAGTAGCTTTGAAATCAAATATTCAGAACTCAAAGGCACAGTCTGTAACATTTTATCTCTAACGTATTTATGAATCATATGTGAAAATGATGTAAGTTATTACTTGTATGTTTGCATGTTAGCAGGCAGAAGGCTTGCATAAATGCACTTTTCAAAATGTGCTTGTAGTATTTGATCTGCATTTTAATCACTTTCTGGTTTTCTGGAATTGATGGACTTCCCCCCACAAGGAGATACCATTTAGGACTGAGACTGAAATTTAAGTAACTAATTACTAGTTTTCAATTTACTTCAACACTATCTTCAGCACATACACTGGCTACTTAAATACTGAAATGCAGAAGTATATGGGGCCAGGCATTAAGTCTTGCTTTAAAATTCCACCTTTCATTCTTGACCTTGTAATTTCTTTAGTTTTAAATTAGCATTAGTACATAATTTCTCATGTAATTTAGGTAAATCAGGTGCTGAAAGTGCTTGATCAGTGATCTGTGGACAAAAAAATAGGCCATTTAAAAAAAAAAAAAAAAATTGGCCCCAATTAGCTGATAGTTTATTGCTTTTCCAAGTATCAAGGTTCTTTTTAAGTAATTCAAGCTTTGCATTTTGCTCTGGAGTTAATTTCAAAGTCCAGTGACATTGTAGGTAAACCCTGAAGTTAGCAGCATGGGTTGCATTTTAATAAGAAAATTATATTCCAGACACACAAACTGAAACACTGGTTAAAACTCTGCAGGTTGGAACTTTTTCAGCTGGGCTCTATAAAATAACAACAATAACAATAACAAGCTACCCAAAAAGTCAGTTCCATGGATGTGAGCTGGAAGAATTTTTCTTTGTTTCTGATGTGCTTTGTGCTTCCTGAAGAACTACCTTTATTTCAGTTCCAAATATTCCAGGCTTAATTACAGGCTTGTTGTTATCTGTAAGTCTTACAAATTTTGTATTTGTTCAGACTTTTGTGTGTGTTAATTTCAGTGACTTCTTGGCAGTTTAATGAAAAATTATTGACTCGATAGTTAGAATGATCATGATCAAATGTGAAAAAAAAAACAACCAACTAAAACTAACCTCAGAGTCTCCAACTACTGTTGGCCAAATGTTTTCTTATCCCGTTGGCTTAAATTTTACTTGTTAATTATAGTTAAATGGTACTGTTGCTACTATGTTGTCATTGCATCTTATGAAGTGTTGGTGTTACTTGCTGTTGACCTATAGTTAAACTAGTTTAACATACTGTATTGTCTATTCTGAAATTACTTCTTAACAAGGATTGGATTTCCACTGGCACCAATTCAAGTATGTGACATGTTTAAGTGTATTATACATTTTATTAGAAATTGTGGGGAGGATAAACTAACTGTAACAGACTTTTTCCATCTCTTTTTCTTTAATGGGAACAAAGAAGAAGAAAGGATTTGTTTGTCCTAGTCAAGTGCTGTGCTGTAGTCAGTAGTAAGGAGAATTGTCAGAACTATAGAAGGAATTATCCCTTTTAGTATAATGAACAAGATTGATACCAGATGATATGAGGAAACATCACTGCAAAACTTTGTGCTTTGTAACAAGTGATATTTAGTTATAATAGTTGTTCCTACAGTATTCTATAACAGAGATATCATTTGTTTCTACAGATATTTTCTGTGCTACTGTCATAGTATTGTGCTTCATTTTTTCTTTGAACAAAAGTTTCTGCTGTAAATTTTACTATTTGATCTTCTGTCAGAAAAAGACAGGTTTGAAAAGCTATTGAAGTGACAGTGGAGAAAGGAAGAAACATAAAAATATGTAAGCTGTCAGGTTGCGCCATTAAAAACTAAAAGAAGAATTAGCAGCCCTTGCTTGTTGTGGCGCTTTTTTTTTTTTTTTAACAGATGAATACAAATGCCTGAAACAGCTGAAATGGTGGCTGAGGACACAGTGGCAATGGGGAGTTAAATGGTCCCTCCAGCACCGAGAATAAAAGGGATAAGGTTATTCACCACCAAGAATCTATGACACTTTTCTAACTGAAACCAGAAGTCCTCCTTTTCCTCAAACTGTCTAATGCCTAGTTAAGAACAGATGTTGCTCTGGGCAGAATAGGGAAGGTCCCAATGGGGAGCCTGTGTAGGATCAGAGCTATATAATAAACCTTGTATCGTAGTCCAAGACTGAGGAAGAGGAATGTTGGAGCCTTGGCCAGGAAGCAATGTGTTCTGCTTCTGGTGTGATGTCTCAGCATTAATGAGTCTTGAAAAATGGTAGTTGTGTTGTAGAACTCATCAAGGCTTTTGACCTTCTAGGAGCCATAGAAATATTTAAGATCCCACACTCTCTATCTGTAAGCTTGAATACTCTGTCAGCAGGATTTGTCAGTATCTTCCATGGTGTTCCTTTATTCATTGTTTAAGGATCACTGGTACTCATTTTCTGTAATTAAATGCCTAGCAATTAAAATGTACTTCTCTCTGATCATAAAAGTGTATGAGTTGGTCCTCAGCCAACAAAGCTGCTACAACACTGCTTTGAGGAATTTGCTGTCATTAATGGCAACAAGCAACAACCAGTGAGACTTTGCTTCATAAATGTGATGTTTATTGAAGTTCACAGTATCCTCTACTTAAATTGTGTAAAGGATCCAGCAAAGAGTTAAAGAAAATTATCTTTTAGCTTGGTTGTGTGTCAAGAATGTGGTTCTTCATAACCAGCCAGCAATGTGAGCACACAGTTCAAAACGTCCTTTGTAAAAATAACCAGTGAGGGAATGTGGGCTTAGTTCTCTGTTCCACATTGCTGAAATAGAATGTGTGTTTGTATAGCCTTGTGGAGTTTGTGGAAATGAACAACATATTATTCCAATGAAATAGAAAATTTCCTAAAGCTCTGCTGCAGTTGTCCAGGACTCTGTCATCATGAGCCTACTTTTTACTTAGCTTGAGAGCTGTGGGGCACAGAGGTTACTTCACTCCTTGGCCATCAGATTGGTCTTTCCCATTAAGCACACAGAAAGCAGTCATGGGCTTACCCTCTGCACAGGGACAGAGTTGGCTTGCTTTGCTTAAGACTAGCTCCATTTAGATACATTTTGTCTACGAATAAAATTGCTTATTAATGACTTAAATTTGCATGTTCCATGCTGATTGAAAGCCTGTGGTACAGTTATTACTTTCAAATTCTGTTCATGCAAAGCAGGCCTATTCTATACTTTCACAACATCAGATAATGCTGAAGGGTTAACTTCTTAGTTCCTCAGTGGTTATACTTTATACTTACCCTGATATCAATGGTTATTTTCTTTCCAATTTTCTCGTTCTAATTTATTTTGTCTTATAAAACTTTATATCATATTACCAGCTAGGATAGCTTGCTCTTATGGCTTCTTAAATAACTGTATGTTGCTGAATTTAATCTTAATTAGGTCTGGTTATTCAAAACTTTAGTTTCTAAAAACCCTTGCATTATCCCTGGAAGCATTGAACACTTAAAAGTTTATTTTAAAAATAAGCAACATTAATAAATCAAAATGGACTCTAATTTAATGATACACTTAATCTGCTGCATTACTGCTTTTCTTTTTCAACTACATTATTTATGTCTTCCTCTTTCTACAGTTGTCTGGAAAGGCCCATGTTTTTGTGGAAATTTACTCAGTGTAACCGATTAAGACCTGATTAGTCCCAACCAAGGAATTTGTATGGTTATAATTCAGATTTAAAAAACCTGAACAAATAAACAAACAAAAAAACCCCAGTCAAAAATTACAGTGACTGGGCAGGAGGAGGATGAGGACTTGGCAATCAGAGAAACTTATTCCTTGATCACCTCTCTTTACTTTTCAAAAGTGAGCTGATAGTAATATGACTATAGGCATCCATTGACCTTCTTATTGTAGAAAACAGAGCGAAATCTATTATCTGTTGCTTATCGTAAGAAAATAGGTTATGTCAAACAAAGGGGTTAGGGTTTTTTTGGGGTTTTTTTATTCTGCAGCAGCCATGGAAAAACATGGCACCTCGTATAAAATAGAAAAGAATTCTTCTTTCAGGTTTTTATTTCCTCTTCTTCAGATCTAAAACTATGGGCAGGAACAGTTAGGAAAAGTCATTCTGCTAAGACAAAAGATGTTTCTCTTTTTTTTATCGAAACAATAAATCCTCTTTGTCAGCCACGAAATATATAGGCAAATAGAGCAGTGATTCATCCTGCAAAACACAAATGGGTTATATCCCCGTTAGCTGCAGTATTCGTTTAGAATCTTACAAGAGGAATTTGTCCAAACACATACTGCAGACAAAACTTTTTATCCACTACTGTTAGACTAATATGTTTGTATCTTCTTTGTGAAGTGGTTTTAGTGATTGAACAGAATAGATAATAGAATATAGCAGTGAACTAGAAAAATAATCTAGAACATACTTAAAGATAAGTGGTGGAATGCCTTCTCCTTGAGCTAATTCTGCACCTGCTTCCAGGTTAGGAAAATCTGTACAATCAATTCACATATCTTTAAATATTATGTCAGAAATGTGGAATCATTTTCATTTCTCTTCTGCCTTTGAATTACTTTGAAGGTTTGCTGTTAAGTTCTCAAAATTACAGAAGCTAGGACCTTGTAAGAGGAACCTGGGTTTCCAGAATTTCTCTTACTCTCAGATAATATCTGTTCTCTAAACAGAGTTTTCTTGGATGTGTGTTATTCTGGTTGGATTACCTGACAACTGTTCCTAATACTGGAAAAAATAGGAAGAAAGTGTCCTGGGGAAATGATATCTCAGCATTCTGACTGAAGGTTACCTTTAAACATTATGACCTCCACTAGCATGGATCACTAAATACTGGGTTTTCATGTATAAACTTGCACACGGAGCTCGTGGAAAATGATCCTGCAAAAAGTGCTTTGCAGAACAGAAATTATGTCCATGCAGAAAGTTTTTGTCAGAAGAACTGGTAGATGTTCTATATGTGGCATTTTTGTTTGTGCTTTTAAGAACCATGAATTATAATTTGGGGGGGTCTTACAGTCACTCATGACATCATGCATGTTTTCTATGGCAGATTCCAAAGATTAAGTATATGTAGTCAGAAGCATCTGTTAAGATTGGCGACTGCTCTGTGTCGAAGGCTTTAACTATGTAGCAAAGACTTTAATAAGAATGTGGAGACAAATTTAGGAGTAAGGGAGATGCATTTTATATAATTTTCTGATAGTGACCACATGACTAACCACTTTATTTCTAAAGAAATACTAAAATTCCTCTAGAAAGCTTTTTAAAGCAGTCATATTTTTGAGCGCTCCAGAATTCTAAGTAGAGCATTCTGTGAGTGTAGAGCAAATCTGTGAGTTATTTACTACTGAGGTCTGCTGAGATACCAAGTCGTCAGGTTTTAATTTTAGTTTTGTTTTGGTTCAAAGGCTTAAAGCTTATACCAATGGCAGTAATTAAAACATAGTTCCATATCAAGTTATATTATTTGCACCATTCCAGGAAACATGATTGTGCTGTAAATACTGGCTAGAGGTTCTGCATACTTTGGACTTTGCAATTAACAGGAACCTCCGTATCTGCAGAGCAGTTTTACCTTGCAGGTTTCTGTATGGTCCAGTTTACTGAAACACCTCTGTAATTTGATTAATATGTTTAATTCCAAGAAGGTATAGGATACACAGATGAAAAATTTTAAAGTACTGACCAAATGCTACAGAACTGTGATGTTAATCATTTGCATAAAATACTGACCAGGCACTGGCACAGCCCAACCTTCAGGAATACTTCCCCACCCTCTAGTGGTTGAGCTTTTTTGAGTTTTTCTGAGCAGTGGACTTTAAAATCGGCCAGAGCCAAACACCTGCAGAGATCTGCCAGAGGATGTTGGAGTATCTCCATGTCTGTGAAGTGGTAAATATTCAACATTCCACTTCAAACTCTGCTTGTTTTGGAGGAAGAGAGGTGCTTTCACAAGTAGCCACCGTAATACCACAGTACTAGTGTGGGTTTTTTCATATTATGTATACTTTACAAAAATATACTTGGTGGAGAAGTAACTTTTTTTTTTCCACAGCCATTGCTTAGCACCACACGTACAGAATATTTGCTGTGTCACTTGTAGGCAGACAACCTTTTAAAGTAAATCTGAAAAAAGACTTGGTTGGAATCTTTTTGAAAAACTAAGTACATAAACAGAAAATCTGCATCTATCAGACAGTAAGTAAACAAATCACAAATCCTATTTTCACCCAGTAACATACCCACTGTTTAACCTTAGATGTGTATATTCTAGTAGAGAAGGGTTGGGTTTTTTACCTAATGATAAAGCTACACTGAGCAGACTGTCCGTTTTCAAGTTCATTTTTAAATAAAAGGTAAATTGGTTCTTTCTAGACACTTTGCAGCCATTAGCATAAAAGTCCATCTGCAAGCAAGGATGAAAGCTCCAGGCTACTTGTACTCTGTACAGCCATGCTTATTATTACAGAGCTGCATTTACTTTCTTTGATTTCAAAGACACAAAGAATAGGCTGGTATGCAACAGTGAAGGAAGAAGTATAATTTCCCTACTTTAGTGGTAGTAAAACCTACCACATAAGTTACAAATGCTTCTGCAAAATCATTATCAAGTAATCAAATTAAATATTGTGAAGTTTCATTCTTTTTACCAAAGAGCAGTAATCAATCACCAAGAAACTGTTTTAATGTTTGGTGTTTTAAGCACATGCCCCTTGTTATGCCTTATGTCCAGGCAAGGTATTTATTCAATAGATCACTTAATTGTTTATTCAGTGCTCCTTAATTCCATAAGCAGGAAGAACTGGTAGCCCATTATTCACACAGATATTTGGTTTAATTGTTTTTCTGCTGTCTATTGTGAACAAAGGATTGATAGTTGAGAACGAGATTTTGATAAGAAAAGTGAATATTCTCTGTAAAAATCAAAGACCTTCTTTTGATGATGTGAATCAGCTGTGTTGAGCAAAAAGCAATTTAGTTTCAGAAAAAAAAAATGCTGTTTACTGAGGGGGGACCTAATTTAGCATGAATATTTTTATTTCCAAAAATACTTACAACAACCTCCTTAGGGATTCATCTTTAAATAAATGTGTCTCTTGCATTGGGCAATTGTAACTTCTTTCTGGGTTATATTTTTTCCTTCTGCTTTCCAGCTGGCCTGTCCACCTGCTTACAGTTTGTATCCAAAAAGCACAGTTCAAAAACCAGTAAGATTTTTCTTTTTTGAATGGAACAAAACAGTCAGAATAATGGCTGTGATCTTCATTACTTCTAAAAGTCCCATCCTGACCAATAGCAATGATTGAACTAATAATGGTCTTTGCTAAGAAACAAAATCATATAGTAAAGTCAAAGATTGCAAGTTTGAAAATGATTAATTAAATTATTATATGTTCTTGTACATATGTTACAAAGTGGTTTTTTTCTCATGAACAACTGATTACTCTGAAGAACACTCCAATTTCTTTTCATGTTAAATTTCCCTCATCCTCCATCCCCTGCATCACACTAACAGAAATTAAGAAAACCCCTGAATTTTAAAAATGCTTTTTCCTGTGCAACCATAATTTTACATTTCTGGAGAGTCCTGAAAAAGTTCATTTTCTTCTTGCTTTTCAGCATATGAACAATTCTAACCCTATGCTGTGTCTGTAACCTACTCAAGCCTCTTTTATTTAAAAAGCATCCACACTTCTATTTTTGTCACTTCAGCAGTAAGGGAACAAAAATAAGAGGGAAGTTTGTCTTTTGTCACTTCATCAGTAAGGGAACAAAAATAAGAGGGAAGTTTGTCTTTTGTCACTGCTGGTTAAATGATCAGAGTCATACTTTGTGAAGCTGTTATATGAAATAGTAGAGAAGCACAGTTACAGGATTTCAATACTGGGGTGATTTCTATTTGCACGTGGTTCTCTTCTGCAGGATACAAAAGGAGACAATTTATTTCTTTAAAGCATAACTGAAATATTTATGCCAATTTAATCTGAAAAATTAACCTGAAGAGCTTCTGAGAATGATTCGCCCTCAAAACTTCTGTCCTGACCAAGTAGGAAATACACTGCATACTATTATAGCTCAATCCTTACAGTGCTTCATATGCTACAGATCTGTGACATCTTTTTAAATACAGAATGATACCCCAATCTCCACAGCATCCCAGAGGAGAGTCTGTTGAATTCTTCGTCATGTTCAATGTCTTGCAACAGTGCTCTTCCCAATACTCACCTGACACTTCTATTCTATACAAGAACCCAGAAGCACGGAATTTAACAAGAAAAGATAGTCAACAAAAGTTACTCAGACTTAAAGAATTCACATTTTGTGTCTGATATGCCCTTTTATTTTTGAATGAACATTAACCAAACCATACATATATGCAAACATTAATGTGCATAAAGAGAATAATGATATAAAACACATGTACTAGTCGACTGCTGTATTCCTGCACAGCAGATCAAGGTTGCATCTCAGTTCATAAAGACAGATGTATTAGAATACAACCAACCTCTAATTGCTGGAGGTGGTAACTTTTACTTTGTAGCAAAAAGTGGTGCCAGTTAGCTTCCAATTTCACACTTTATTTATTTTGCTGTTTTTCTCAATTGACTTGCTCAACTATTTGTTATGCTTCCTTAGCCAATGTTCCCTTTGCTGAACTGACCTGCTGAGACAAGTGCCAATCTTCCAGACTCAGTCAGTGTGCCCCATTGGGTTTAATTTTACCAGGATAAGTCTGGTTGTGGTGCAAATGGTAGCTGAGAAAGATTAACGTGAGATACTCTGCTTTGAAGATCACATAAACTGGCTGGTTATTTTACTAACTCAGTTTAGATTCTGACTCATCTGCCCAATGAACAAGATCTTACTTCACAACTAGCTTTTGTAAAATCAAACTGGGAGAAACAACAGAATTAACAGAGTCTTCTTAAAGGAAGTTGGTGTTCAGAATCTGTATCTCTGAATATATAACTATTCTCTTAGGTTTTGTTCCTGGCTGAAATCTATGTGTGTCAATGTATTCTGGAATTTCAGGGAGGGGGGCAGAGGGAGGGAAGTATATAACAAAAACCTGTCTTTCTATAAAAAGGATCTGAAATTGGAAATTCTTTCAATCAACCTAATAGTAACATACTTTCTTTTGCATATAGCTTCCAAGTAAGTTGCTTATTCTATATAAATAACTGTAGTATTTTTATATAAGTGGTTTTGGGTTTTTTTTTTTAATTTTTATATGATTACAAAGTATATGAAAGAAAAATTAATTTGATCAAATTTTATGTGATTTTCTAGATATGATGAAAAGCCACCATAAACGGGTATTTTGTATCTATTTATCAGCTATTTCTCCAACAAGCAACAAAATTTAGAAATAATTTTGCAGGAAAAAAGTCTGTTGGGGGGAATATTTAAATATCTTTAATTAAATATGGTCCAACAGAGCACTCTGGTGACTGTAAGAAACCTTTGTTCAGCTTACATTTAGTTATTGAGAGGAAACTGCTTCAGTGTTTGAATTATTGCAAGTAGTTTGTCTTAAGAGCTTCCTCGAAACATAGGTGTAAGGAATTGCAACTTGTTTGTATGAAGGTTATTCTGTGAAAGAAATTTATATGCTTCTATTAGAATAGTTATCCAGTGTATTAGAGCAGCGTGTGTGTAGTGTCTTGGTTCTGGGCAGGTTTTGTTACCCTGTAGTGTATTGAAGCAAAAAATATCGCCCCTGCTATCCTACCTGCTGTAAAGATATCAAATAAGCTGTCAAGTTTCTGCCAGAATCTAGGGGAGATTTATATGGTGCTGGAAGGAGATTGCAGATGATCAAAGGAAAATATAGAGCAATTCTTAATCTTCTTTTACCAACAGCATGAGCTTTATGAAAAATCCTTCTTCTCCGCGTGTTTTCTTAATAAAATGGACTAATTCAGGGAAGATGGAGAGAGACTTCAACCCTTGATCCAGGTTCATAATGATGTTTAATGAAAAAGATGCATTATTAAAAAGCCTCACAAAACCAGTATTGGAAGGAAATCTCGTCTGTAAAAAATATACCTCTTGTAGATTTGGTTCAGAGAAGCAACCAAAAATGAGATGGTGGTTTTTGATTTTATACTGTTTTTCCTAGTGATTATGAAAGCAATATGAATAAGCTGTTCATATGATCAGAATATTGCAGTGGAAGACACTTGCCATTTACAAATTTGCCCCTAAACAAATTAGGATTTTACAGAAATTACATTTGGATTTTTCCATAAAAGCCAAACAAATTTCCATACATTGTAAATACAACTTTTGTGAGTATTCTGAATAATTGCATTGAATTATGCGGTACTAAGGATATACTTAATACCCATGAAGCACCTACAAATACTGGTTTTTTCTAATGATTGAAACAAGATTATTGCATTGTTGTTAGTCTTCCATAAACTACACTCTCAGTCTCCTGTCTGGCTTGTTCTTAGTACTAGTTATAAATCTCTCACATGAATCTTCATTAATTCAATTCTTTTCTCTTAAAGACCTATTATGGATACACTTTCAGCTGATTCATTTATCCCATTACTGACCAGACCAACATGTCTGAACTTGCTAGATGACACAAGAATGCAGCAGTAAGTACAATTTTATGTAGCAACCTGTTATGTGTTTTTCTCCTTTTAAAAATACTTCATTATTCCAGTGTTATTACTTACAGGTTTAGAGTTAGGCACAAGCTTAAGTGATTTTGGCTGGTCAGCATCCCAGATGTTTGCTCTTCGTTTTGAAAAGATCAAGCCCAAATGGAAAACTCTTGTGAAAGGCATTATGTTCCATTTCCTATCTCCTGAGACAGGCAATCTTGCAAAGGATCTGTTTTGGCTTTTTGTTGCTTTGTGTGTGTGCCACAAAGCTGTTGCACATAAGAGAACAAATAAGGAACAAATTATATTATCCAGTAAGTAATTTGATATATAGCAGTCATCTAAGGTAGCTCTTACCTAATGAGTTTGAAAGGGGTTTCCCACCTAGAGTAGTCTCATAGGACCTGTGACACACAACTTGTTAGTATCGTGTGATGAGTTTCAGTATTACAGTGTACAAAATAGTCCTTGTTCTTGTCTTCTCTTGACTGATTAGCTTTGAAATGGTATGATACTGGACTTTGAACATGTTTTGCTTTTTGCAGTTTGAATCCAGTGCTTCCCCCTTTCTTGAAGTACAGTAATAATACTGGAAGGCAGCGTGAGCTTTGCTGAAGACAGATTGGTGTTCTGTCATCTGGGGAAGAAACATGGATTGTGCCCAGCTTCTTGGAGAGCAGAACATGGCAAAAGGCAAACAATTGTTCTGTGCCTTCTAGGAGTTACGAACACTGTGTAAATAGTTGTTCGTTCTCTGGTAAGCATGTGCACTGCAATAACTCACATAGGAACAATTGGCTTGTTTTAGTTGTCTAATGACTTCTCATGAGAATGCTTTAAGAGCTTGTTGAGCTTAGAGATGTCATCTTAGATACTGGATAGCAGCTGAAGACAGCAAAAGCTTATGCAGCATTTCCCAAATGACTTGTGCACTCTCTATATCTCCCAGAGAAGTCTTTTCCTCTCCAAATAAATACCTGGCAGGCTGCAAGCCAGTGAGTTGGTGAGGAAGCAGCCAGCCCCAGGGAGTGCAGGTATTTATCACAGTAGATGTTGGTAATTCTTTGTTTTCTTTTTTTAGCAGCCCAGTAGGGTTGGGAAACAGGTTTCCTGCTTATGTCTTTGGATTGCCTTTCTATGTCTGGTTCAGACATTAGCAGTCAGCAGGTGATAGAACAGAAATGACAACTGGGACAAGGATGCAGAGAGCCACTCTTGGCAAGAGGGTACGGCACAGTGTTCAGGTGGGGTGAACAGAAGGAAGCAGGTCTGAGACTGCAGCAGCAGGGGCTTGAGGGATGGATACAGGTTTGGCACATCCATTGGTAAATGCTTCATTACTAACTGCTTAGAATTCCCAGAACTGGCAGTGGATGGTGATGTCCTCAGTTGCTATCTCCTCTATTTCCTCATACTCTCAAAATACTTTTCTGAAAGCATATTGTGAAACTCCTGTTGTTGTTCCTTATGTCATGGTTTGAACATCTCCTGTACCTTCTTTATTTATTCCCGAGCAATACTATAGAGGAGGATTCAACCTGTGAGAATTTGGCATATGAAAAAAACCAAAATGGCACAGAAGGTGACCTGGGTTCTGTTTGTAGGAGTATCTATAACTAGTGTCTTCCAGTCAAATTCACCATAGAGAAAATAACTTTCACACCTGTTCACTTGTCAAGGAACTACAGCCATGCTCACAGCTTTCCGAGAAATCAGTAGAAAGTCCAATGAATAGGAATTCTGCTTCTGTCATGGTTGCCTATCTAAAACCAGGTTCCATTTAATTTAGTTTTGTCTCATTTAAATGAGATTTTGAAACAATTAAATAAAACTGTGACTGTCTATTTATAGTTGATAATTTTGGTGCTGACGTAATACATTTCAAGGGGTTTTATAAAAACCCCTGTAAAAAATAAGACTTTGACTTTATAAGCTACTTATGCACATGCTTAAGTTACTCAATTTTCAAAATTATGAACATGTAGATTTGGGTTTCTCTTCCCTCAGGCTTATTAAGGTGAAGGGTAGGTGGTTTACTTTTGCAGTAATTAATCCTTTAAATTTATTGCTTATATGAATTTACCAAGAAAATTATTTTGGAATGTTTTTACAAACCTTATGTTGATGTTATATGTGCATACATATACATAAATACATATATAATTCTGGTACTGCTGTGTATATATATGTGTGTATATATATAGTACCAGAATTATGTACATTGTGTATATATAAAAATATATTCAGAAATAAAACTCTTCCCAAAGCAGCAGAAACAAAGAACTAAGAAAGGGCATAATTTTTAAATTAAAGTAGAAACAGCATTTTAAAAATTAAATTAAGAGTCAGTGGTAGAATAGTGTCCCCTGAAAGCATGAAAAGTCTTCAGGCCTGAGGACTTTTAAGTACTCAACCTATAATAAAACTCACACTGGCTTCAACCTGAGCAGGAATACAACCCTTTAATCATAACAAAGGAATAAAATACATACAAGTACACTTGCCTCCTATTTCCAGATAAACTACCTAAGCTTAGTGCTGCAACAGTGACATCCAGTGACTAAGCCAGTTAGTTCTAGACTTGATCTACATTTGGAATGAATGCTAGAGGACATGGATGATAAGGGAGGCTTTTTTACTAAGATCCTTAGTAAACCACTGGACTCATCAAGAGATAAACAGACACTGCATGAGAATGCAAAATATGATACATAGTTAATTTAGAGAAATTATATAAATGTTTAATTAAGCCATATCTGTTTCAGAATTAACAGTTTGACTACTGATACCAGAAAAAGAACAAAATTTTAAGTCTTAGTCACAGTTGCATTGCTTCCCTCTGCTTGTTTTAAGGAGTTTTCAAATTACTAAAAATACTGTGTATTTAAACCCCCTTAATCTGGCATCTACAAAGTAATGTTATATTCTGCTAGTATGCCAAATACTTGGATTTTCTGTAGGATAGAAGATAAAACAGTGTTCAGCTTAAAGAAAATAATATTTTTTAAAGCAAAAGAAGGATTTTTTTTTTTTAGTCCTGAATTTGATGGAAGGATAAGAATACAAACTTTTTGCAGAAGCAAGCACAGCAGCATCAGCTGACTGCAGAACCAGTGCAGTTTTGCTGGGCAAAACAGAAGTTAAATTCAAGAGAACCGGCTGCTCAACATAAGACAAGTGGGCTTGGAAATCAGAAAGGCAGATGCCAAATGCATTCCTTGCTTCTTCTCAAAAACATTTGGTAGTTCAGCTAGGGAAACTTTTCAACCACGGGTTTTACTTTTTTCCAATTCTCTCCCCCATCCCGCTGGAGAGGGGGAGAGTGAAGGAACGGCTGTGTGGTGTTCAGCTGCCTGCCAAGTTAAACCACAGCAAACCAGTAAGAAACTGATCTGATAAGCAGTTTCTTTTCATCCATCACTACTTCCTTCCTCTTCTCACCTCTAAAAAAAAAAAACACACCAAAAAACCAAATTAGGATAATCCTTGTTAACCTTGCTAAATATTTGAATTTCAAAGAAGAAAAAACAAAGACACCTGTGATAAAATAAATTTGAGTGTAAAGCCCAAGAAATTTGAAGATTCTTTCCCCTTAAAATTGTTCCTACATTTTGATCAGTCAAATTCAGTAATTTTATGCCTTCTACCTTTGAAGTGAGGACAGAAACAGCCTGTGTTTTTAGAATTTCCTCATTGTACTATCGTAATATTCTGCTATTAGCAACAACAATCACTCTCTCCATTAATTCTAATTTCAGTCTTTAGAAAACACTTGAGGTAGCCATGGTTTTTATATAAGAACAGGAAGTTACAGGGAAAGAAGAACAATAAGAGGGAAAAGAGGAGTGTATCATAGAGACAGGTTTTCAAGGGCCAGCTGCTGGGTTCTAATCTTCCTTTCACTGGAGAAGATCCTTTCACTTTCTTTCATGTATTTTGAGGTGGGTTTTAAATATTAAATGCTGTAAAGACCACAATAAAAATAATACAACAGATATAAAACAGTAATAGAGCTATGTGCAAAACTTTTATTAAAAAGGAACTTATCTTAAGTTCTTCTTTTAGAACCTGTTTGGGGTATTGTAGTTGTATGTCATTAACATGTGAATGACATCAGCTGGAAAAGTAGGCATATACTTCAGTGGCCTCAAAAAGATCAGCTAATTTTAAGATAATGTAACACTTAACTACAAAACTGACTACTAATAGTGCAAATGTGGAGTCTGTGATGGGTAGCTGACTGTCCCCTCCTGTGTTTGCTGCAGTGTGCCATTGTACATGGGAAACAGCAACTTTCAGTGCTTTCAGAAATTCTGCAAGAGCAACAACCTTGCACTGTGTCTGTTCTGAGAAAAAGGCACTTGGGAGCTTTTGCCCTGTATGGTGACAGTGACTGCTACGTCTTAGCTCTGACTTTAAACTCACTGGGGCAAGCCAGCTACGCTAGTGGTATTCTTCCTGTAAGCTTGTTATCTAGTTCCTTATGAGGATTCAGAAATACCCACACTTTTCCATCCAATTCAAGTACCTAGCAGAATTATTAAGTTATGACGTAGTTTGTTAAAGGCAGGAGACAAGAAGCCCTTTCCTCTACGAAAATTTTTAAAGAACTAAGCAGTGGAAAAATGAAGTGGCATCACTAGGGGGCAACAAAACATCACAAACACCTATGTTGTTAAAAACTAAGCAATGTTACACCCTCACTGAAAGGCATTTCTGTTATGACCTGAAGAACAGCTTGTGTAAGCAAATGCTTTTGTGTATTTCCAACTGTGTTACATAGTAAATCCTGCTTCAGGGATGAGAGAGCTAAAAAAAAAAAAAAAAGGTATATGCACACACACAAAATTTTTCATATCATTTTGTGCTGCTTTATCTCTGTTCGGATACAGGAAAACAATAACAAGATTGGGCATCTGAGCATCAGTTTCATTTCTGAACAGCATGTATTTAACACTATGTTTAAGTATAACATACTCTGCTAAAGCCCATCCACTTTGTACAAATAAAGGTGCATAGTATAAAAGAATTTGAAGTTCACTGTTTTTGCCTCCATCCCTTTCAGTCTCAGCATGACCAGCAAGCCAAAATGTTGACAGGCATTCCAGAAGGCAGTGATGCTGCCCCAGTCCTCTGAAGATATTAGGTTAGTTTTTAGCCCTTGTCTTCCATTTTCCTGATGTCTTGCTGGCACTAAGAATACTCCCAGTGTAAACCAGTAATAGCTCGACACACTGCAGTGGAAACATAGGTTGTGGTAGTACCATGGCAGACAATGGACAGAGGAGGATGAAGTATTTGACCTGAAGTCACCGGTATGACTCAAGAAAGAGTCTGCCATTTTTGACCTGTGGGTTGTAAGCATTTTTCAAATCCTAAAACTTTCACTGTTAGGATTGTTATCCTTGCCTACCCTCTGCAGACCGTGGTCCAGACAGAGCTCTAAGATAGGGGGTATTCTGGATTAGATAGCACATTCTCTTCTGGTTTTGCTTTTGGAAGAAATGGAGCTCTCACCAGAAAGAGGTCCACAGTGAGAACTACCAGCTAAGAACCTGGAAGTGAAGTTTTTTCCTATGTTCAGATGGTAGCCAGTGTGCCTTTTCAAGCAGAGTCTGTTCATTCATCAGGTTTGTAATGATGCCAACCCCTCACATAAAGCTTCCCTCGTTTGTGGTTTTTTTTTTCATTCCCTGGTCTCCTAATTTGTAGGTAGCAATTCTACGCACTGTCAGAATGCTAAAATCTAATAATCTCAGCTTTGAGCTCTCCAGAGCCAAACTACCTTTGAGTATTCCAAGAGTTTGTACAAGGCATTTTTTTATGGCATTTCTGGTTTAGTTTACTTTAGCTGTACTTTTGCATGTATCTGTTCAGTGATACATAGTGAGGCATAGAGATAATGAAAAATGAAAGTGTAAGTCAAATTTTTTTTAATTGAAATGCCATCTAAACTGTGGTCATGTCAAACTTCTTTATGGAAGTCGTTATCAATATGAGTGGTCTGGAATACATTCAGTGGCACCAGTCTTATCTACTATCTTTCAGACCTTCCTGCTGGGCCTTCTCTGCCCCTCTTCAATCTGTGATGTTCTGGGGTTGTAATCCCTGAGTAAAGCTATCCTGGCTGTAGGAGAAGAATCATATAAATGCACTTTGCACTTTTCTTTGACTGTAAAACACAAGTAATTTCAAAATAGGCCAGAAGAAAGCATCTTGTAAAGAGGGCTGGAATATTAGGCTTGTACTGGCCCTGCTGCATGCCAGTGTAATCTGTGAAAAACAAGCAGAATTTGGTAGCTAGCCTGCAGATGTATGTACTGTATGTGGTCGTTCCTCATGCTGATTCAATAAAGTGTACAGATCCTACTGTTGCATAACTGGATAGAGTTTGACTCTGCAGGTTGACCTCAAAAGTCACGTGAAATGGTGACCTTCCGAATTGTAATCTTTGTATTGGCAATTGATTCATGTAGCACATGCTGTAAATAAATATGGAGAGAGAACATAATGATAATGTCACATACTCCAAAGTTAGAAATTCCCTAAGTAAGGATTCTTGAGTTCTTCAGAATAGCAACAAAGCTTAATAAAAGTAACCACAGTTACGTGATGTTTAAGGAGAAGTTAGGTCAGTGAGTTCTGTGATTGCAAGTTTTACTTTTTGAGAGATTTCTAGACCCCCATAGGGCCTTAGAGAAGTGCTTTTCAGTGACTCATTATCGATCTCACAGATTTCATCTTGCTGATCCGAAAGGTACTTCTAAAAAGGAACAAAAAATGTTTTTTAGAATTGCAGGGGCTTTTTCCACTGTGGACCTATTGACAACTGTCTTAAGCTATCAGCAGGTTTCAGGGCAAGCCAGAGGTTAGTGTGATTGTCTGGGCCAGGTCATAGCTGAATGGAATTCTTTGATCCCACTAAAGATTCAAAACAGTTTTGTTTCCATCTTCAAAGTCTGATTCCAGTTTCAGCTGAAGTTTTTTATGTTATAGTTAACAATACAAAGGAATCCAGAGATCCTCCTGGACAACTAAATTAGGCAGACTGCACATGGCAACTGGAGAGACATTAACAGGATAGAAAGCAAAAATACTAATCTTGAAATGAAATACTACTTCCTTTGATATTTTCTTAGGCATATGTGCTCTTCATACACATTCTGGTATTTTTATTATCATCCTGTTTTATTATTATTTACCAAAGATTTCTTAATCTAACTTTTAATCAAAATAAGGGGTTTCATTCTCTTATATGTCCCCCAAAGCAGTTTGTGATTCTCAGCTTATTTGCCCATAAGAAGACAAAATGTGTTTTAAGACTGTAGCATTTTCTTGTTTTTCACGTCTGTGTGGACTGTTTCTTTCAGAATTACTTTATCATTTTGTGCATTAAATCTGAGTGACTTCAGTGAGATTTTTGTGGGAAAAGAAGGAATGATGCTAACACATTATGACACAGACTTTGAAAATTCTTTTTTGAATGTTCATTTTTTTAAAAAAATACATATTTCTCATTAAAACCAAAAAAAACCCACCCAAAGTTTTGACCAGCTTGAGTCTCTAGCTTATGAATAAGTTTTCATTGGACTGGTGTATTCAGACCATTCAGCATCTGGTATGACTTAAAATAAAGAAGCTCCCCTGTAAATGCCTTATAGAGTAGAGAAATTGTGAAACTATTTCTGTTCATCCACCTAGATGCACTTTAAGAAAAGAAAAATGAAGATTTCATTTGTTGGAAATCTAGTTGGTTTTGTTTCTGTTATAAATTTACAGACTGAGATTGCTTTAAATCATGATGTCATTTACATCTGGCTTGGGCTGTCTTACTTCTGATCCTTAAAGAGGTTTATGGATAGCAATCGCAGATACCAATTCTTCACACATGAGCCCCCAAATATGTTTTTCAGTGGCTTGGTGTCCCACAAGTGACAGACTGACCATTTTTGTTTAACCAGCTTCTCCTGAGCTGGGTTACTCCTTGCTTTATCTGAGGTAGGGGTTGGTAATTAGTAACTGCATTGTAGCCTCCCACCCCCAGCATTTAAACTGCCCCTTTACTTTGTGAGTGCTTATAGTCCATTTCAGGACAGTTAATCCATTTGATTATTGACCCAGTTAATAGTCAGTAGACTCAGCTGACTACTGACTTTGCCCTGAAAAGTATTACAGACACTGTTACAGTCGGGAACAACAGGCAGGAGATCTAAGAAGCTGCCAGGAGCACTTCTGTTTGTGTCAGAGATAGTTAACCTGTTAACTGACTATGAAAAACTTCCAATCTGTTTCAGGTTGGTGATGAACAGATGAATGAAAACCTTCAATGAAAGCAATTTAACTCACGTTTGTCTTTGCCCTGAAATAATTGCAATTAGTTGCAGCTACTAACTGTGTAAGTTACTGTTCTTCAGCTGTTACTTCTGTCTCTGTTTAATTCATTATCTGGAAAATTCTCTTCCTGTGCGTCCAGGCCTAGGATTCTGGTTGTCTGTCTCTACATCCACAAGTTACAAGGTCTGTCTTACAACTAGAGTCCCCATTCCTGTCTTCAGCCATGGTACTCTTAATGATGCTTAACTTTTAGATTTAGCACAGGCTAGCGTGATTTGTAAATAGATGGTATGTTCCAGCTGAAGGCAGAATAGCCTTTGTAGTACAGCTCCAGACACTGTGATGAATGCAGCCCCAATCTGGAGTGAAGAGTGTGACTTTATTTAAAAACAACAGACAAACAAAAAACAACAGTAAACTACAACATATCTGTGTTAAATAGGCAGTTAAGATGTCATCCTCCTGAGCTATATAAAAGCTTGCGAAGTACAATGAATAGAATATCCTACAGGCTGTCTCTCATCTTTATAAGTGCATTTCTTTTTAGCTAGTGCTGTTTAGAAATCAGTTGCGCTAAATTGCAGGCAGAACTGAAAAATTTTAAACAGGAAGCGTCCCTGCTGCTGCTGCAGATCTCTGACTTCTACCCAGAGTGAACCCGTGTGCTCTACAAAAAGCAAGAACAACGAGTAGCTGATTAATCCACAGGCAGGAGCCTGCTCTAGGAAGATCAGGTTGCAATCCTGCCTTTGTAGCTTTACACCACACCCCTTCAACATGAATTAGTAGGGGAGGATCATACTCGGCACTGATTGAGGAATTCTTTCTTTCTTCAAAAACTGTTGCTAGGAGTTTGGTGAGTACTTTGTAACAGACTTTCAGTTTTACATAAGAGATTTTTTTTTTCTTTAGCTGGCAGAAAGGAGTATCTACTGTTATGTTTTCTTTAGAATGTGGCAGAGGCAGTAGTCAGATGTTTAGATTCAAAGTCCAGCAATGAGTGCTGCAAAAAAGGAGAAGTTTTTCCTCTGTAAATTTGAAACAGCAGGACAATGGATATACTTTTATGATTACTAATACAACTAATCTTTTGTTGTCAGAATGTCAGACTAAGGTATCTTGACCTCCAAGACAGTTCTTTGAAAGAAAGTCATCAGAAAGGTGAATATGTTAATTTTGATCAATAGCTGGAGTTTGAAAAAAAGCTCTTGTTTTTTAAACAATTTCTCCTCTACAGTAGCTCCAAGGGAGGCTTGATTCAGAGTGGTCTGCCAGGCTATTTCAAATCCTTCTAAGGCATGCAACATTTGATCGAATTAATATTTTGAGAGCTACAAGAACATTTTAGGAGAAACAAATTAAGCTGATGCTACTATAAGCCAATTTCGCTCACAATGTATATTGAAATTCTCAAGAAACTAAAACCACTTGAACAATGAGGAGGGTAGTGAATGAGGTTTACAGTGCCAGTAAAACAAACACCCCACCCCCATCCTCCACCCCTGAAAACCCAGAGTATTATTGGTGAGTTTTGTAATATTTTACTTGGACAAATTGACATAAACTTCATTTTCAGTAACTGTGTAATGAAAAACAGTGACACTACCCTGTATTTAAAAAAAAAAAGTTAGCTAAAATTTAAATAACTATGTTTTAGAAAATCTAAATACAATTTAAATGAGGAAAAGGCATGTAACAATGGGAAAAGGGGAGTAGGGAGAACAATAAGAATTTGGATGGGGGAGAGTATGTGAAAGGTCAATGTGACTCAGTACTCTAGAAATTACTCATCAAAGTACTTCATGGAAAACATGTAAAGATATAAACCTTCCTTCCTGAATGTCTTATGGACAGATGCAAAGGCAGGAAGTCCAGCTGTCAGTATAGATATGAACAGCAAAGGCATGCTATAGGAATTGCTACTTGGGAAAAATTGTCAGCCTTTGTAATCTTCTGCTCATTCTTTAATTCTACAGGACAGAGTTTGTGGTTGTCTGTGAAGGCAGCAAGTATCTATATCCACAGTGAATTAATTTGGATTATTGTTTAAACTGAATTTGAGAACTGTAATCAAGTTTACTTTTTATGTAAAGTATGCAATTAAAGCAATATTAAGGAGGTAAAGATGATTAAAATATTATTTTCTAGCCTTTTCTTCTGTGAAATATGTCCTGCATGTGAAAGGGTTCATTAAAAAGTAGTCACATGGGCAATAGGTTGATAAATACATATCTTTAAAATTTTTATGCTGGAGAATCTCCACATGTGATTTAAATTGACTTTTGCTAATCTTTATTTTTATCCTCATGTTGTGCACTGCATAGTTTGCAATCTGGAGTTTTAACACATTTCAACTGATGTAGTTATATATGACCTTTAAAGTGCATTTAGCCTTTTAGTGCAGTGCTCACATCTATTAATATTGCTAATGAAAACGTGTTTAGTTAATACTCTAAATGCAGAATAACTGTAAGCTAAGTTTTATGGTCTTCTTGATTCAGGACAGATAGAACAATTAATGGCGTTGAATTTACCTATCCTTAATATCATTGGAGAGTTACTTTTGAAAGTCTAATGGTAAAAACTTACAAATTGTTGTTAACTATTTTAGAGTTTAGTGTCAGATCTAAAGGGCAATGAGGGAGAGTGTACCAAAAAGGAGGCAGAGTTTCTGTCAGAGAGGAAATTTTAAGAGATTGGGGAAAAGTGGCCCAAGGTATAGTGTGTCTAGGAAACAATGCAAAGGTATAAAAGAACAAGCTTCTTAATACACTTCCGGGGACATATCCAGAGACTTTAGTGAGTTTGAAATCTAACCTCTGGCTAGGCCAGACCCCCCAGTCAGAGAAGGAGGGTTACTGGATTCCAGATCTAGCTTCAAGGACTGTTTATATGTTTCTCCAATAACCCTTCCAAGTGCATAAACAGGAGCAGACACTAGCATTCAGATTGTCTGTTCTGCTGTACAAGGGCACTGATACCCTTTACACTGTTTGTCTGACTCTGTGTGTCTTTAATTACTTTTAGGGCAGAGAACACAGATTGCTCTCACAGATACATCAATGGGACTAGGATAGTTTCTGGAAACATGAACATTAAATTCCTTCAGGAAAAAAAGAGACATTGACACCATCTTTCACATTTGGGAAGCTGCTTTAGCACCTACATTTACTTTAAAAAGGTGATTCTGGCAATAACTCTCTTCTACATTTAAAAATAAAGCGATAGCTGCCTGAAGTGCTTTGTAACACTCATGAACTTTTTGGTGTGCATTCAGTATGGTCTGAGAATGTATGCCGGGGGAGTCAGAGCATGTGTACAGGAACAAGAAAAGAAATTTTAAAATAAAAAAATAGAACATCAGGAGAGCTTAGGAGCCTCAAGAATTAAGTGGCTCTAATATCGCACAATTTTGGAGCAAACTGTTTAAAATCTGTCTAATTCCAGTACTTTCTATTGCTCCTTGTTTGGTCTGCATTCTGAACAGTCATATTTTCTCTCTAAGAACTAGGAGAAGCTGACAGTTCCTAAAGCAACCAGAACTGGACAGATGTTTTGGTAAGGATTGAAGATTGAAGATGGGATCTTGATATCTAAAGCTGTTCTTCACACTGTAACCAGGGAGAGCTGCCTTAAAAAACAGGGACAAACTACCTACTTCTGTGAGTTTCTCTTATGAAACTGTTTTTACTTTACAATAGGGACAGAATGCCTCTGGGGACAGAATGAAGCAAAACCATATGGGGAATTGTATCATTCCTTTCCTCTCATCATTTTTTTTCACAGCAAAATAGACTTATTTTTAGTCCTTCTAATTTTCTCTCATTACTCTGTTGTTCGGTTTCCTTAATTATTTCCTGTTGCTGTTAATAGAGCTGTTCATTTTCCATCTTTAGTATTCTTGCCATCTTCCCTGGTGTGTGCCATTCATAACTCAGTACACCTCTGAAGTTGATAACTGGTTAATTTGATATTTACTCTTTAGTGAAAAAGTGCAACTAGGCATTTGAACATATTGACCCAGGACATGATCTGGACGCAAGAAAGTTCAACATTCTTCCAGAAAATAGAGCATTTCAAAAGAACTGATTTTAAAGCAATTATATTGAAAATAGCAATTCCAGCAAGTAAATTAGAAATACAAGTATTATACAAAGGAAATACTTAGCTGGTACAGTTTTTATGAACATCACAGAAAGGTCTGCAGAAGTGTATTAGCATTTTCTGTAAACATTTTCTACTTTGGCTGAGAAGCAATCTTTTCCCTCTATATTAGTACAGTTTTTAACATAATGAGGTCCTGGGTGATGATTTATGTTTTCATCAGTCAGAGAAAAGGTAGTACAGAAAGTTGAGGCTGAATTTTTCTGTGCTCTGATACTCACGTGATGAATCCTCTAGGTCCATAGATGCTGTCACTGCCAGCAGAATAAGCAACACTATCTATACTGTGGTGGGAGATGAAGGGAATGTGATCCTTTCTTTTCCGTGGCAGTGTTATTTTATGATGGTTTTAAGTATTTGTAGGGTGATAATCTGAAGCAGTCTGAATCTGGGGTTATTCCCACTGATGACAGTTACAGCATTTCTGACCTGTGTGATTATCCAAATCTCATACATCCGTTGCAGTAAAAACTTATGTGGTGTCTCCACCTGGGAGGATAGACAGGGTGAGCCAAACTTGCTTGACAAAGCAAGCAAATTTGTATATTGGTTCTTGGTATGTGTGCAAAATGTAATCTATGTGACGATGCAGTTACAAAAGGTTAATAATAAGATATGGTCAAAATCAGTCATGAGAAATATCAGGGTGGCAGGCAGTTTTCTCATGTGCCTGCCTGTTATTTTTTTCAGTAACTGACAGCTTCATTTTAGTGAAATCAAGTAGCTGTGTTTCTGTAGTGTGTACAATGTGAAATTACGCACAACTGGGTTAATAACAAATATACATCACTGAAATGACTCTCTCCATTAGAAAAGAAGGTTGTGGTAAGTTAATTGACCTCTAAATACATGACTATTCATCAATAAGTGCAACTGAGATTTGAAAGCATGCACTATGCTTTTCCAGTGCAAACTGCCAGAAAAATATAGGCTAGAGGCTTTATAATGCTAATGTTGGGACTGCCATGCTGTGTTCCTAAAACCATAACTAGCGTTGCTGTTTGTCTGTTTTGCTAGTGGCTTGTGTGCTCTTATTAGTAGCTTTTATTAGGATGCTGAAGGCATTCCCTGTTTGAAAATAGGGTTATATGACCTATATTTTTGCTACAAACAGGTAGTTTCTGTCCAAGTAGTACAGGTTTGAGTGCGGTGGGTTTGGTGTTTTGTTTTTTAAGATTTATGAAATTATGTAAACTAGTAATTTGGTTTAGTTCACATTTTTAAAATGTTTTGGTAGGAACAAAAGAATATTTCCTTTCCCTGTTGAAAGCTTCATCACAATGAAGACAGGCTGTATATGTAGAGACTTACCTCAGGTTGGGATGTGGCATGTCAGATAGGTGCAGTTGCCACATCTAAATAAATAACTGGCTTATTTCTTTATTTCTGTTTGAATAGGTCTTCTGTGAGGTGGAAACTGATATTCAAATCATGTTCTCAGTATGTCCTTTATGATAAGCTCATAATGTAGGGTCCTGTGCCATGTGTTTTATTTTGGATTTTTTTTCCCCATGGCTAGCAGACGTAACTACAAAGTCATTTGTCATTCTCCATAAAGGTATCACTTGTAGTTATATGACTTGATGTGGGCAAATCCTGTGTTCCTGCAAAAAGTGCAGATATTTTTAAAAATCACTCTGAAATTATGAGTTTATAATTCACTTGGGCTGTTGCATCAGGTGCTCTGCACTGCAGGATCAAGGAGTTAGGAAAATTACTTTCAGGCTACTTTTGCCAAGGCATACTCTTGGGATCTCTCTGCCTTCCAGAATAGATCCAGTTCCCAGCTCTTGAGTGATGGATACTGTGGCTCTGAGGCCCAGACTGAGCCAGGTGAGAAGGAGAACTCAATGAGGATGAAATTAGGGTCTGGAGCTTTGTCACAAGAGAAGTTGAGTGGAGACATGATGGCAAAAGTATCCAGTTGAGCTGACTAGGAGAAGGGAACAAATAGGTCCTGGACCCAAGTTGGGAAAATGGATAACAGTTTTAAAGAACAAGTGAAAGCTGGCAAAAGAAAGTGAAAAGGCAGGAGAGTTCTATAGTTATGTGAAATACAAAGGGTGTTCTTGTGGTAGGCTTGTTAATTAGGGGGTTTTTTTGTTTCAATTTCAAAACATAACAAGGGTTTTTTTTCAATTAGTTTATCAGCTGTGTTTGTAAAGCAGCATTTACAACCTTAGTGCAAACAGAGGCAAAGTGGGTTTGATTTTCTAAATTTTCACTTCTCAATTTTCACTTCACTTCCCAGTGTTCACTTGGAAATTCAAGAGGCTGGAATAGTGCAGTAGTAGCAAGCCCAGATTTATGTTAAATGATGAAAGGTAGGTAACCAACCAAAATCCTCTTTCATAACAAGAAGGAATTTTGAAGTTCTTGGAGGAATCTGATGGAGTCTGTGGTCTCAGGACTGATACAAACTGTTAGGGCTGCTACTTCACAGCACAGGAGGGAGATAATTTGGGGTCAGGGGGTCGGAATTTCCATAGCTCATGCTTTCAACCAGTAATGTTTGCATGCTGATGGTCCGCAGTAGACTGCCTCCCTTTTTATTAAGTTACTGTGGCATTGCAAGGCTTTGCTCTGGTGGAAGTCAGTTTGAATGAGAGACCAGCACTGATTCTGGAACTTACTTATAAAACTGGGGCATGTATCATCATTCTTTGTTCAGTTCACATCAGAGCAGAGGTGATAGAATTCTGGCTTACTTCAGTCTTCATACTTACTCCGAAGTAAATGAGAAAATATGATGCTTCAAACAGCTGCAAAATAGCATATGTAATAAAACACTTTTTAGGGGAACTCACTGACTCTGCCAGCTGGGAGACAATGCTACAGGACCAGTCTAATTAAATCTCAGTCATACAAGTCCTGGTAGGTAGTACAAGATATCATAGGGCAAATATAGTGCTTCTGAAGTATAGTGAACTGAAAAAGGTCTACTTGTGTATTGGAGGTGCTATGATCCTATCTAATTAGTCTTTTTTATCTTCAGTTTTATGCTGTACTAAATTCAACCTCTGACTATGAACATCCTATCTCCTACTATTCATTCCTCTATTTACTTATATTCTTTGCCTTTTTTTTTTTTTTTTTTTTTTTTTTTTTTGTGTATGCTTCCATTTCCTGGGCTGTCAGTGTGAATGAGTCACTTTTACCGTCATTACAGTGTCACTTTATGCCATTTTCTAAAGCTGTCTGTCTGGTTTTGGCTACCACTGGAAATGATAGCTTTTATTTTGCCTTTTCCAGTTAGCTAGTTAGAGATGAATACCATGCTGAAGAAATGTTTGCATCTAAATATCCTGGTAACTATAGAAATTGGTGTTGAAGAGACTGCTAAGTGTGTGTATATAAATACAAACACACACACACAAAAGGTCTGACTCCAGAGGCTGCAAACTGCACAGAGAACACACAGTTTTATACTTGTCTGTCTGCAGTGAAAAAAAAATCTTGAGGGCTTTCTCATATTTCTGTGTTTAGGTGGCAGGATAAAAAAGGCCTGGTTATAAGACCAGGTAATAATTGTCTATTACTGGGAGCTTCCTTGATTGCTTGCAATCTGCTCTGTCTTCCTGTATTCCATCTTGAGGGAAGCTGATGGCTTTATTCACAAATGAAAGCATTTAATTAAACCAGTAAATAAATCAGTGTCAATTATTACCCATAGACCTTTGATCCCCTTTATCAAGTAATTTAGATGTTGTCTGTTATAGATATAAAAATGTCTCATTTAAAAGATAGTTTGGGAGCAGTAGAGTGCCAGTTCCTAAGAAAATGTCTTAGGAAAAAATTGACATTTTGATGTAGAGAAAAGCTGATATTAATGTTGGACAGATTCCTGGGTGTCCTAAATTAGAACTCTTCTGAAGTAAGGGGCTATATTTACTCCCGGACATTTTCAGAATTTGGCCTAAATAATAAAACCATTTAACGTTAATTACTTAAACTCAAAACATTCCCTATCTTTCCCATGACTGACAGTCCTTCACAAATGTGTGCATTAGATATTTTACTGAGACAAATGTCATAGATGAGGTATTTTGAATTGTGTTTTCCATATAAATACAATACAAAAATAAACAGAAGGCATTAAAAAAGGAGATAAAATCAATATAATAAGAGGCTTACAGCTTTAAATTTCTGTTACTGGGCAGCTGAACATTAAATCAGAAAACTTGGACTTTTCTAGTGGTTTTGGCTTTTTAATAGAAAAAGCAGTGCCAAGTTCACTTTGAGCTTGGATTTCACTCTTCCTTTAGGAATTATAAAAAATAATTAAGCTGCAGAAGGATTTAAGCATTTCAGTGCTAAAATCTTCACCCTCTTCATCCCATCTCCACCCATACCCAACACAATGTTCTAGGAATGTGTAACCTTGGGGGAAGGTTAGCAAGAAGATAAAGGAGATTGTTTGGTCAGTAGACTTTGCAGTAAGGCAGATATGCAGTGATACAGCCTAAATTTTTCCTCCTGGGAAATTGCCCAATCATCAGGAAGCCCTACTTTTCACAAGATACACTTTTCATGGAAATGTAGGATTTGAGTGGAAGTATAGAAATATTATACCCTGGTAAGATTTTTGTCCTCTGTACAAATACACTAATTTATCCTCATAATCACACAGTGAAAATTACATACAGCATATCATGATAAAGAAAATTCTATTTTAAAGAGACATCTTCAAATGAAAAATAAAAACTAACTGAGGACTTCCATCTGGTTGTTTCCTATATTTTTCTTTTTATTATTGGGAACAGATTTGGGGAATATTGGATGATTAAGTAAAAATGGATTGCTAAATTTTGCAATTTAAATCTATACTCTGCAGATTCCTGGAAGAAGGAACCAAGGCCTCAACTTGAGTGATCCAAAAGCAAATTTAAATAGAACTTTTCTGAACTAGTGAGTTTTTTCTCATCATGTTTGGAAAAACTCAGATATAGAAAATGAGACCCCAGGGGCAAAATTGGAATTAATCCATGGGCAACTGAGGTTGGGGATAATTTCTAAGTTCCTTTATGAAGGGTCACAATTTTGCCAATGGTTACAAATTAAAACTTCTAAGGAAAACAATGTGCTTAGAAAATTACCCTTTCCCATGTAATTTCAAAAACTAAAATTGAAAGTGTATTTTGTAATTTTTCATTACATGAATTACAACAGCCAGGCAAAGTGTGAAAGTTTAGGATCTGTTATTACTAAGTATCAAATCTGAATATTTGATATTTCTGCTTTTATTCAGCCTAGATGATGTCAAACTATCCTTTATTTACATTATAATGCTAAGTACTTGTGAAGTTGTTTGAAATCTTTTACTTATATTTCTCCCCATACAATTTTTCTTAGTTGTGGATTTATTTTAATTTTAGTTAATGTCAAACTAACATCATAACTCAGATGTCTGTTAAATCACAAAGACAATCTTAGAGGACCTCAGGTTGCCTTGTATGGAGTTATTTTGTTCCTCTTTTAAAGCATGACTGGACTTTTTATGAGGGGTGAATAAAAAGATTTGCTGTAACTATTTGTCTAACTTTTGGATAAAAAAGTAAAATTCTTCCAAGGCATGTACCACAAAGCTTTGCATGGAAAAAAATCTGGTATTAGGCCAGATGCATCGTAAGAGGTACCCTGTTTCTGGCAATCATAGAATGGACTATGAAAGCTGAAAAGAAACATTGCTACATCTATTCACTTTGTGCATAAATATAATCAATAGAATTCCTTTCTAAGATATTTTCTTAGTTTATTTTAGATTTGTGTTGTACTCTTACATAGTATTATTTTGATATGTTAAAAGTTTTGCTTATTACATATGTGATTTATTTCTAGCATCTGAAGTCTAAGACGCTATTTTTGCCAGGTAGTATGTAAAGACATCTCTTTCTGTGGATCTCTGGTATTAAACTTCATCCGCTTTCATAGAGGCTGATCAAATTCAGGGCAAACTTCCTGAAGCTGTGACAGTAATGCAAAGGTTGGCCATTGCCCATTGGTCTGGAACAGTTACTTTGCTTTCAATTTAAGTTATAGTATGTATTGCACTCTGAAAAAAAATGGAGAGGTAATATCTGTTCGTTGATTGATTGGCAAACTTGAAAATTACCTGAATAATGACAAGAAATTGTGAGAACATCCCAAAGAGATAGCACGCTAATGCAAATGTCGGGTGCTGTAACTGAAAAGTATTCAGTGGATAGCAATGAACATTTCAGTAAAGACTCTTCCTTTCCTTTAATGGTGTAATATTTTAAAACATCAGTCATGAGATAACATTGGGATAACACTGGATAACAGCTGGGAGGAGGATGGTGTTAGAAAATGGAAATAATTGACTAGCACATAATTACCACATATAAACACGAGACTTCCAAACAGACTGACAAAAAACTAAGGCAAATGAGAGCAGATGGGGTACACAAGTAAATATAGACAGTAGCATTAATGAATGCAATTAAGTCTAAACATCTGGCATGTTAGAGTGAACTGATCAATCCATAGCTATGTTTTTTTTTCTCTGTGTTTTACTGGTATTGTAGGGATATCCTGCAGTCAGCCAAGTGGCCCATATGAAATTCCTCCAGTAAAGAGGTTGGGGAGAAAATATTTAAGGATTACTCACTCTAAATGGAGCAAAGACATCACTAGAAATTTGTTGCTGGGGAAAGGGGAAAAATAATGCTTTATTGGATTAAGTTTTAATATGTAAAATAGTATAGGAAAGTAAAACTGGAGTTCTAGTTAGAAACATGAATAAGGACACTACTTCTATTTCTTTGAAAAATACCTGAAAATGAGCAATTGTAGCTCTTGTGTGTTTTCTCAGTTTACATGTTTCAGAATTTGTAACAAGTTGGTTTCTATTTCAAGAGGAGTTATTACATCTCTACTAGAAAGCAACAATTTCTGAATTTGTTCATAGAAGTAAAGAATAATATTTGAGGAAAATTTGATTAAAAATCATGATTAATAGCACAAAATGAGATCTGAATTATTTTGCCAAATGTTTTGCCAACCTTTATCTGGATAAAGGGTTTTATATGTCAATGTAGAAATTAAGTTTAAAAATTTAGCTTAAACAAAAGAATGCATTCTTTTTTTTTTGGAAAAAATTAACATATTTTCCGGCTAAAATAGAAATTCCTTTGATCCCAAAATTCTGTTCCTTTACAAAAAAAAAAAAAAGAAAAAAAAAAGAAATGGAGACATCTATCAGTGTTTTTTCACTACAATACATACTGAAACCTTCTAAAGAGAATTGTCAATTAAAAAAATTATCCAAGTAATTAGTGCTACTCATGTTCTGGTCTGTAATTTGACCAAGACTTATTTTTAAAACACATTTCTTTTTTACTACACATGCTGCAAGTTAGGAGAACACTGAGTATGCAGTAACGAAAAATTGGTAAATTGCCAAAAGAGAAATCAAAATTCTGTCTCTGATTTGGTGTTGAAGATGTAACTGCAGCCACTCTGGCTCAGACTGGCTGTGGCAAATCGGTTAATCTCTCTTAGTGCGAATTTCACCTTTCTGAGACATGGTTGCTTGCTAGTGTTTTCTTAGATGCCATAGCTATGATTTACTTCTAACTTCATAGACATACATCACTCAGAGAAAAGTTTAATCTGTTAAAGAGGACTTCTATTAACGCCACCTACCATTTCAGCATCATCTCTTTAGCCTTCCTACTATAAAGCTGTATCCCAAGCACAGTGACGGGTCATCTCATCTCCTCCCATAGGCCCTCTTGCCCTCACTGTTTTAGGTGATGCAGACATGCTGTCTTCACAGGCATGTAAACAAAAGCACTAAAAACAACAACAGCGTCTGAAGGCTAGGAACTTCCTAGTCCTTAGATCTTTAATTTCTATTAAGTTAATATTAATTAGCCAAACTTTAGTATCATACTTTAAGAGAAGAGTATAGGGAATCTATGTGTTAGTAGCTAAAGGATATATTGAGCCTATTCTCTAATTAGAACTTAGAGATCCTTAGGGAACTTCTAGTTAGATGGAAAATATGTATATCTAAAAAAGTTAAAGCAAAAGTTTTCCAGAAGCACTCTCATATGTGCATGCATAACCTCTTCTTTGGCGACTTGAACATGCCAGCTGCCACGGAATAAAAGTATTTTCCTTATGTGAATGACTATGGTTGCACTGATCCTATGTGAAAAATAATAGCTCTGCACTTAAGTGAGGTATTCAATATTAAAGGGATCTACAAGATACAAAATATTTTTTAAAGCATTGAAGACCATGTTGCAAAAATTTCACTGATGCCCGGGAAATGCAATTTACACCAAAGTCCAAGAACTTGATAATGACAAATTGATGAAATATTTGTTAAAAATAGAATCCTATGTTTGTGGCAATGAATCTAGGGTCTGCAGGCAGAGTAAAACTTATTTAGAAGGATTGGGTATGCCAGCCAACTACACATAGTGTAAAACCAATGAGGACATTAAAAGTACAAAGTGTTACATTTTATATCATTATGTACTCTGGGTGTGGCTTAAAATAAAAATAATAGCAGTGCCTCTAATCTGTACTGGATATGGGATAGGAGACTTGCAATCAGCTGAGCACAACTATAAATCTTGCCTTGTTTTTCATTGTGCTTATAATATAATTATACTAACATATAGTAACAGTTTGTATACCTACCCATATGACTATGCACTACCCTGCTAATGACTTTTGCAGAGCACTCAAGGAATTTGATTGAAGAGTATATTGTCATTTATATGTTATACAGGAAAGATGAAAGGAAGAAAGAAAGGATGTTCCTTACCTTTAACCTTCATCTTGCTGTTCATCTGTGTCACTGGGCATGCAACTATTGACTTAGATGATGACAAAGAAGAGGATGTTCTGGGTAAGAGGTTATGAAAATGATACATAAAACTATCTCAAATAACCCACGATGTTAAAATGCACTGTAGCTGTAATTCTGTACTTGAGAATTTTTCTGGGAAACTTTTGAAAGTGGTACTAAGTTAAAAGTACATTGGTTTCTCACAGGGAGATGCTTAGAATTTTGCATTAAGGTCTAGCAAAATTGCCTTCCATAAACGTTTCCATTTCCCATGCTTTTTGGAACTTCTAATCCTAATCAAACATGGGTTTAGATATCAAGATTATTCCTTGAAAGCTGTGCCTTAGGACCCATGGAAAAGTTCAGTATTTAGGGAAAAGAATATACAGCTGGTAAACTCAGGTTTTATCTCCCCACGCAAATGGAGCAGAAACATGATGAATAACATTGTAGGCTGATGTTACTCTGTCATGTGCACAGCTCTCTTGAGTCACAGTTAATTTGCAAAGTTTGGTCTAAAGCTGATGCAGTTACTGCCCTGGCTGTTTTTCTGGGCCTTGAAGAAACTCTTTGTGTAGCCCCAAGTGATTTGATATTGCTGGATAAATAAAAACTCACTAGTTAGAAAGGGATTTTTGTTAAGAAAAATGTCAGAAGTGTGACTGTTAGAACTGGGGAGGTTCTTGGATTCTTACCATTATAAGATCATTGTTTACTTTCACTTCACTGAAATTAAGTAAGGTGGATCAAACTTCTATATTTGGTATCATTGTCATAGATATTTTAATTTCCTCCCAAACAATTTTGAGAAAGCAGATGAGGCAAAAATAAACTATTCTTCTTTCCTTTGAGAAAATGATTTACAGTTGTGATCTCTTTCTTAAGCTGCAGAGAACAATGCAGCAGATACTTCTCCCATTTGACAGGTCTGATATTGAAGCCTAACTGGGAATGCATCTAAGGGGAACCTTTTTTTTATGTTGGCACTCTACTTAATCTTCCCATGTCTTTTCCAAATTCCATCAGATTATTTCTATCAGTCTTTTGCAGCAGTGTTCCTAGAGACAAAAATATTAATTGTGCATAATCATAGTTATAACACAAATGACGCTAGTGTTTTAGGACCATGTCACAATTGGTCACTACAATTAAAGATATGCACCGTTCCACATTAACCATGTGGTTATCATTGTTGTAAGGTCAAGACTATTTCATACAGAATAAATTTCTTTCTTTTTGACCTGAAATACATAAATGATCTTCTTGTTCCCAGCTTTATAAAAATCCTTAGCCTAAGCTTGCAGTTCATGAAGTTCCTTGTCTTGCTTGTTAAAATAACACACTTCATCACCAAAACAAGAAATCTGCTGGATTAATTTTTTCCTCTATTTATTTACTTTGTTTATAAGAGACAATAAGAAAATAATCTCAAGGAAATTAAATAGTTTTTTTTTTTTTATTGGGCATTATCCTGATTAGTTTACAACCAGTCATTTAAGATTATACAACAACTAATTGATTTAGTGTGAGGAACAGTTCTGAACTTTTGGGCTTTTTTTTGGTTGGTTTTTTTTGGTTGTTTTTTTTTTTAACTATTAATATTTAAATTACAGTAATAATTAAGGTTGCAAATCAAGTCCAACAGGATAGAAAGGATTCTCAATTTGTTCTCTTCTGGCAAAACCTGTAATTTTTCCACCAATAAATAAGGATGATGATAAAAATAAAATATATAGAAATAACTAGTTTATGCGTATTGTTCAGTAATATGTTATGTGGTTGGGAGCACTTTAGTTGATGTTCCAAGGCCTGAAGATGACTCACAAGTTGAATGTGCTTTTTATTTGCATGTGAAAGTTTATCAAGAATAAATGTGACTGCTTAAAGAAAGGGTAGGAAACACATGGGTAGGAAGAGCACTGAAGAGTGTGTGGGTGGGAAGCTGTCATAGTGACAAAGATGGAGAGAGAACAAACAGCTATTTGTTAGTGACAAGGTGCTTAGTATTGATATCACTTATCAAAGAGAGACATTTACAAGAAAGCCTGGAAAGTTGAAAGCATATCTTTATAATTAAGGATAACCACAGAAAGTCGTAATAAGTTTGAGAACCCATAACCTAAGCAAACAAAACCAGGAAGTATTTTACATAAAAAGTCAGAAATATTCCTGACCAAGTTTTAATTCCCAATTTAATTTATATAGTTCTATTCTGAAAAGCAACTGTGCAATAATACTGCTGTCTTTCATATCTATTGTGCTGTAGGTATAATACTGAAATCAGTTCAGTTTCTAATTAAAAGAATATGTTTTTAACAACTAGCCCTGCAGATTACCCTTAAGAGTCTGAAAGTCAAGTTAGAGTCTTGTATTATGGCTACAGCCAGGGGAACAAGTATTGGTTTTAATTGTATTCATGTAAGAGGATTAGAGACATTATTCACCACTTCTGATTTTGTAATATTATATTGCTTACTAGTAAGGTGATAACAGTGCTTTGCACTAGTCATATAAAGTCCATGTGCTCAGAGCTACAGCATGACCAACTGCAGATTATTAGAGCTCTCACAATGGAATTATTGCATGTTAGTTGGAAGTAGCTGTTCGTGTGTTAAACAGCCATGTCTTGAGTTGCAAAAGTTGCCATGTGAATGACAATAAATGTGAGAATGGCTGTGCTGTGTCTTGGCCAGTACCCTGTTTCTGTCAGTTGCCAAAAGTAGGGAGACTGAAGGAATGGAGGAAGAAGGTAGCAACATAAAATATCTGTGCTAAACTCATGCTCATTGTGAACCGTTTCATCATCATTACTTTGCACTTACCCAAAACTATGAAGTGCAAAGATTGTTAAGACAGACCAGTGGACACTTGGTGCCTTCTGTTATGAAAACATATGTAGCTGATGTAATAAAATAATTAATTTAAGGGGGGGAGGTCTTGCTTTGCTTTATTTTATTTTTAGTATGTCAAATTGCCACATTCATGTGACGTTGAGCTTAATGTATTTCTAGCAAAACAAACTCCATTTTCTTGGTCAAGGGTAGTTCAGTCTTATAATTCTATAGGTTTTCTAAGTTTATTTGGACAAGATGCCTAAATTTGATGAGTAATAAGCATCCAAGAGGGCCAGATTCAATGTGGAGGATTAAACTCATTTTCTTTTTAAAAAGACAAATACAACATGCTATACTTAAAGAGAATCAATGCATTCATAAATATAAGGTGGAAAATAACTGTTGAACTAGGTTATATTTGCTGAAAGTAAGTGGAAGTTGCAGAGCATTACAAAAATAACGCAATGATGTTTTAAAAAAAGGCAAGTAATTGTGTGATGTATTAAGAAAAAAAACAAAGGCTAATTATTCCAGTCTATTTGGCAGCAGTAATGCCTCAGGTAGAGGATTATGTTCAGCTCTGGGCAGCACACTTTGATAGTAATCCAGACCCATAGGAAAAGATCCAAAGGAGAGTTGTAAGAGGGTTAGAAAACAAGGCTAATAAAAAGGTTGGAAGAAGGGTGTTTATTAGTATAGAGATAATTAAAAGGAGACAAAAGTCTTCCAAAAGAAAGAAAGAATGGATGTTTTTACATTATTCCGTCTATGCACTGAAGGAAGTACAAAATTATTTAATAAGTCATAGTAATAAAGAATATTTGAGCTGTATATTACAAAAAAGGCCAAGGCAAGAAGGGTAGTGAAATCCTGGAACTGGCTGCTTCAGGTTGCTGGGAATTTCACTTCACTGGAGTTTTTTAAGAACAATTTGGACATCTGTCAGAAAAGGTCTCAAGGTATTTATACCACTAGAAATAAGCCAAAACTTGATTGAGAAATTCCATTAAAATTCCTTCCATCTTTAACCTCCCATGTTTCTATTGAAGAATATTCACTGACCTTCCTGACAGATATCTTCCCTAAATGTCATATCCTGTGCTTTTCACAGGGGACCTAATATGTAGTAGGAACAATTTGTTCCAGTGTTCCAAGAGCAGAGGAGGAGACCTTATACTAAGAATTCATTTTCTCAAGGTATATTCCATATATGAAATGAGTACAGGCAGATTTGTATCCATGCCAAAAACTCACACTTGCCGCTGCTCTACTCTGAGAAGGAAAGCTGATTCTATATCACTTGTGTGACTTAAGTGTTCCCAGGTGTAAATAATGGGGAAGAATTCTTTCATTGTTCCCAGACACAAGAATTATTCAATTCCTGTGAATCCCTTTGAGACTTTTTTCTTCAGAGTCACTTTGTTATTGTTCAAGGTTGGAGAGTTTGGTCCCTGGGGGTTTCACAGGGTACAGATTTTAGTCAAAGTATGGTAACTTGCTAGCAGTCCTGAGAAAATAAATGTCTGATTGCCAAGAAGCATGACACAGCTAGTCATTATGTTTGCAGCAGATGTCAGTGCATCTGACAGTGGTAACAGTGTCACTGTGACTGCAGAGGAAAGGCCGTAGGGGGTAAGCAAAACAATGATTTACTTCTGTGGATTTGATGGGAAATAGGCTAGGACTTGAGACCAGAAATTTCCTAAGCCATTTGTTCATAATCTTTGTGTAGTTTTGCAACTGCGCTTGCATACTATTTCTGTTTTGATAGCCCACAACATTGGTGTGGCATAATGTAGCAAGCAAAATGAACTGGCATAACCCTGTGTCTGAGATTCCAGTAGTTAGGAAACCTAGTAAGTTTTCATAACCTTTTCTAGACTGAACTGGGTCACTGACACTGGTCATGTAGGATATCTCGTTTCTTGTGTGCCAAGAAAATAACATGTTTATAAAACAGCTTCCAGGCCTCACCCCAACTGCATTTGAGTTAGATCTGTTTCTGCAGAGTTCTGAATGTTTGATTTTACCATTTCAGGAGTTATTCCAGAAGTTACTGAAAACTTTGATGTTTTGAAGGTATTTTTTCCTATTCCTGAGTAGGGGAATTCCAAAGTTTCATTTTGCAATGCAATATCCTCTCAACTTTTCAAGTTGAGCCTTTTTAAGTCCCTTCCAAAGGATTCCCAAGCCTGTTGGAGAACTTCAGGCCTTTGAGATCCAACTTGGAATCTTGTGACTTCTAAATCCTAATCTTCATGGACTTCAGGAAGACCCAGATAAGGAAACTGGCAAGAAACAAAATTCAGAAATCTATTTGGCAAGCTGAACTCTATAGGAGTTAAAATGTTTAACTCCTGTATAATGCTTCTTTTAATTCATCAACATTTCCTATTAGTCAGTCTTCAAATAATATTTTCAAATCTATTTTCCAAACTTCAAAATCTGTAAATATAATTTCAGTAATGAAGAAACAGTCACAAACTATTTTAGGCAAGAATATTTAACGAAAATTTTGTAATTAGACCTCTTATTCTGTATTTTAACACCAAATTTTCCATTTTTGGAAGATCTAATCATGTGCTATAATTTTTGTGTTGATGGTAATTGTGCAATAAAGGTTGTTCATTTTTCAAGGATTTAATGTTATGAGTTAAAATATTTTAGTGCTGAATATTGTTTTGTTTTTTTTTTTTCCTGTGGGTTTAGTAGTTATCAGTGGCTCAAATGGAATAAAATTAGCAAACTTCCATTGACCTCCATATTTATGAGCATTTATCTCAGCTGTGCATTTAATTTAAAGATTACATAAGGACAATTTTATATGTTAAAATTAGATATCCACAGAGCAGCTAGGCAGTAGTTGTACCAATTTCCTTTCTTACCATGTTGTAAAGCCTGATTTTTGTGGATTTTTTTAATTAAAATTAGAAACTTAATCTAGTTAGTAGTGATCATGTAAACTCATGCCCTCTTCCCCCTGTCCCATCCCGTCCCCCCCTGCCCCGCCCCATTTCCTGGGCCACTGGAAAGAGCACTGATAGATACTTTTGTATACACATGTTAAGAGAAAACAATGTTCTGATTACCTCTGGGAGAATGAATGAAAAAATTCAGGTCTGTTTTCCTGGCTGCTATTGCAAGCACACAAACTCTGTAAAGCTTTCAAAATCCTCTAGGATAAAATAGCTCTTTAGAAAAGCAAACCAGGAAAATATTTTAAACCATATATTGATAAGGGAACAGTATCATAAACTGGATCGTGAGTCAGAATTTCCTTATAGACACTGACAGTGTAAAACTTTGCTAGTGTTCTTCTTCACAATATATATGCCAATTTTTACAAAACATTCCCTGACCTAATAAAGTATATTGAAAAACATGGAAATTACACTGTTTGAAAAGATACAGTTTCTTTTCACCTGAGCTTTCTAGTTGTGTACTACTTAGCTCTTGAAAGCTCTAATGCAAGAACAGCGAGATCAAAGAAAATAAGGCAGTATGATGACCTTTCAGTTGTACTGGGTGGCTTTCTGTGCCAGTAAAGTGTCATCTGATGGGGAAATGATGCCCTCTGCAGGGCTGTCTTGCTTAGTTCATCCCACGCTGCTTGCGATGAGGTGGCTTTGCGAGCTGTGTTCACTATGAGAAGTGCGTGGAAGAGAGCACAAGGAACCCTTTGTCCTTTTTTTTTTTTTTTTTTTTTTAATTCAGATGTAGTAATTGTAATCTTTGGGAGCTACTAGGATTTTCTCAATGTGTTGGTTGTTTAGAATTGCTAGCCAGCTCCTGTGAGTAAGCCACTATCCATAGATATTTAGAGACTTATGATGAGGAGTTAAAGTTTATCGTATGAGCTGTTCTGGCTGAAAACTGAAACCACAGATTTAGTCTGATTGAATGGCATTTGTGTTCCAATGCAGATGATGACTTTCTTTTTGCATGTTCTTTTTAGCATGTTCAGAGCTTTACAGCCAGATGTTATGCAATGCCTCTCTAGCAGAAGATGCAAGCAATCTCATTTTGAAGTTATGTTGTGCAGTGAAGCAAACTAACATAATAAGTTATTCTACTTCTCCTCTGTATTGCAGGTGCTGCTTTGCCACCACTGAAACTGGGGCATTCAGTCTGTGCCATGAAAGCAGATGAAGGTCCATGCAAAGCAATCCACATGCGCTACTTCTTCAATATTCAAAGCCGTGAGTGTGAAATATTTGAATATGGTGGATGCCATGGCAATGAGAACAACTTTCTAACACTGGAAGAATGCCAGAAGAAGTGTGTGGTAACAGGCCAGTACCCATTCTTTTATCCTCCTATCAGTTCTTCATTTGCATCTGTTACTTCTCATCCACAAACCATATGAATTTTGGAAGTAGAGGCCCTATTCAGTTCCTATTAATACAGTAATGTGATGCCTCTAATTATGTTTCCAATTATACTATGTTGTCGTCATCTGAATTATTTTACGTTATGCAAGCAAATATTCAGGATTTTGAAAGATAAGTGTGAATTTTTTTAGACCTGTGGAATAGAGAGACCAACACAAGAAAGCTTATTTTCTAGCTAGAGCCCTGTTTTGAATGAGTTCTTAAAGTGAAATTGATTTTGAGGCTGGGCTAAGCTGGTGGGCAGCACAGATGTTCTTTATTGCTTTCAGAGTATCTAACCCAGGCTTCTCCTTCACATGAGAAGCTGATAGAAGCTGTCCAAAATTTTGGACATCTGCTATGATTCAACATAATTAGAACTACAGTAGTAAATAATTCTCATTAAAAATGTCAGTTTGTCATAAAAGATCTGTTTTGTTGAAACCCCATCAATTAATTCTAGAAAGAGGAAAATGAGATCCAAAATATGATACACAGCAGAATATGCAGGAAGTGTCTTGTGAATGCTGGTTTTGCTATTAAAAATTATCCTTGTAATTAACTAAGGCTTTCAGCTTGTGAAAGTAACCAATTCCTGTTCCTCACAGGAGTGTATGAAAGTTAGAAGATTCTTAAAATTGGAAGTTAATGCCAATGGTGCTAGAAATTTGGTATGTTTATATTTTTAGAAACTGAAGGAATTCACGTCTTATTGAGAGTTTCCTCTGGATACCTCATATGGATCTTGCTTTCATGGGACTTAGATGGAATGTGGCTGGCTGTGTAAACAGGGAGTGATAGTGAGGGAGGTACTGGGGGGGGGGGCAATAGAAATAGAAAGAAAATTCCAGAATAAAGTGCTCCTCAAAGGTGTATGATAACCCTCAGATAACATACCAAACATATGGGGGTTTTCCCAAGTGAATTTTCCCATATATAGGATGTTCATTTATTTAGACTTTGAGGTAAGATAGAAGGATTCATTCTCAATAGAAGGAACTTTTCAGTCACATATGCCTTGCTCAGCAGCAAAATATGTCATTAAATGTTACGGAGCTCAAGACAGTGATGCTGGGCAATCCTGCAGTAGAGAACAGTCTACAGGTTATTCTGAGGATGAGCAACAAAATCAGATTAAAATTGTTACATGCTCCTGCCTGTTAGAGATGTACCCTGGTAGCATCCTACTGCTATGCAGATCTCCATAGGTGTCACTTTGTTTGCCCTATTTTCATAATTTATTCTAGCCCTGGGCCTTTCCATAAAACTGGAAATCTGCTGATGTGCTATAGGCACCGAGTTGATTTGCAGGATATAAATTTGTACCTTCTAGGATTAGCATAGACGGCTTTCAAGCACCACGAGTTTATATATGTTACAAAAAATACTTCCAGAAATTTCAGAAATTTCAGATTAGAAAATTGATTTCAGAGGCTACTTCTGGGGTTTTCTGACCCAAACAGACTATATACATGACAAGCTGATTTATAGCATCGTGCTTTGTCTGTAATAAATGCATTGTCTCTATTAGCCATCTCCGATCCCTTCCAGCATTCACATCTATGTAGTACTTAGATCAGGCCTTAAATCTCTTACTTTGTCTGTTTCACAACACATCTGTATTTCCTGCTAAAAATGACTACGAATTGTGTCACTAAATTTATTCTAAACGTCAAAGTAAGTATGCGTCTCCCATCCTCGTGTCAGAGTAATGGCTGGGACTGATATGCACATTACTCTAAGTAATATTTTAATAGTGTTTGTTAGTTATAATGTTTCTAATTCTCAGAATATGCATTAACATTAACTGATCATATCAATAAGCCAGGTACTGTAAATAAGGAATTTATTATCTTCCCTTTTACTGACAGAAAAAGAAAGGCAGTAAGGTACAGAAAAATAAGTGAAGTCTATAGACTGTGTTACAATCAGAGCAGGGAGTACAGCGCAGGGTGTCTGGCATTTACTTGACTAGCAGGTATAAACACTTCTGTCTGTATGGACTATATAGTCTTGATACTATATTGCATACTCTTAATAACTATTTACACTTCCTCAAGGTTCATCAAGTTTTTTCAAATAGTGACAGGTGTTTAAAATGAAAGGAAAAATTACTAAAAAGTTTTTGCAGGTTCTGTTTCCTTATATAACTTTTCAGCTACCCATAGAGGTAGCTGATGTTTCCTCTCAGGTGTAAGAAATGTAATAAAACAATTTGTTTGAATACAAACCAATGCAACAGCAATGCATGTTATTGTCCAGCATAGGCCTTGTGAACTTATCAAGTCTGTAATTCAGTTCTTTGACTCAGACTTTTCTCCCTCTGTATCCAGTCCAGCCACAGCAAGGGGAAGAATAAGTGAGTATATACGTTTATTACACATTTCTAGTATGACAATTTCCCATGGTGTTTACGATTTACACAGTAAAGCAGGGTTGCTTTCTTACCTACACAAACTGAGCCAGAATAGTGTGGCTGAGTGGAACAAGGCCTCAATTGGACTGCAATTAGACTGCAGCAAAATTTAACCTGAAGTGTTTTACATGAGCACCAAGTCTCACCGGTAAGAAAATATTGGAAGAACAGCTAACAGAGGAAAATGCATCTTTCCTAAAAAGTATCCCTGGTCTTAATCCCTTTGATCTTTCCAGCAAGGAGATGGCATGCATTTTATTTATTCACTAAATATTAAGTCAAGGTATTATTTACTGTTCACACCTATTTTCTGATCTGCTGGCACCACCATGCCTTTCTGTTATTGTACCTGGCACTACAGACAATGCACTCAAAAGAAAGAAAAAAAACCACCAAAAAAACTCAAAAAAGCAAACCCACACAAATATGAACCATAAATTTTAGAATGAGAGTAGATTGCATTTATTTTTCTAATCAGTTATGGTTTGCTTTCAAACAATTGCATGCTTACAAAATTATCTTATCAGGATGGAAAAAACACTACAAAATTTCACTAACAACTTGTCAAAGTGAAAAAGATCAGAGAGCTCCTTCCTTTAAGTGAATGGCAGTTTTTCAGTGCATTTTACTCTAAAGAGTAATTTGAAACTTACCTTTTGATGGCTTCTGGCAAGATCCACTAGTGAGCTTCAGAGACCAGATGTGCTCCAGGGAAGAAAGTGGCAAGAATCAGTCAGTCTCACTCTGATTTCAGGAGTCATATATGCGTAAACATAGTGCTATTAAAATATCTTGAAATGACATCCCAACGAGGAAAAATTATATGGAAATCATAATTCTTTAGTTACTAAATAACATAACCTAGCATTTCAAGTTAAAAAAAAAAAAAAAAGATGACACAGAGAAAAGCGTCTTCCTGAATATAAACATCTTGCCTTCAATGCAAACACATGCAAAGTCAATGAAACTGTCCTACTTGGATCTGAAATGGGTCTTAAGCCAACTCTTACTGAACTGGCTGAGAAGGGAAAGAACTTTTACATCAGCGATCCAGTTTCTTTTCATGTTGAAGTCTCAGATACTGCTAGAACTGCAGATTACTATTTTGGTGCTCATGTACCTGTATTTGTTTCTTTAGAAATCAGTTAGAATAAAAGCTGTTTACAATATTGTTCTTTCTCCCAACTAGACTATTTTTGTCTTGGAATCTTCATACCAGAGTGAAAAAATAGAAACAAAAGTAAGATAGAATTCAAGTAATATGTTTTTAAATTGTCATTAGAAACTTCTGGATGGGAGCAGATGACAGTTCTTGGCAGAAAATCAAATAAGGCGGAAATTCATTATGGAGGAATGGCAGATTAGGGATGTTCTTAACCAGTATACAAAACTAACATGAAAATTACGTTTTGCTCCTTTTCTACCTCTGACGTTTTGTTTTTACTTTTCTACAAATTGTCCTATCAAAAGTTCTAGCAGTTCATCCTGTTTGGGAACTGAATCCTACAATATTTGATGAGAGCAAATAGCCTTGTGCTGGTTATAGCACAGCTTATAATCAGTAACAGATTCCAGATTTCTTGTATCAAGGTCTAGCTGATAATTCTGATACCTTTGTATCTGGGTCATTTTCTCCAATCAGAATATGCTAGTTTTAGTGCTTGTTAGTAGAGAAGGTAGGGAGGTAGTGTTGAGGCATAAAGGCAGGGGTTGGTCATGCCTCCAATTGGGCTGAAGGTTGCCACCTACCAAACTGGGTGTAAAAGACTTACATTCAGTGTTTGGTAATCATCACTCCCATAAAGGTTTATGTTTAAAGAAACTGATGTCCTTCCTCTTCTTAACCCAGCCTGGGCAGATTTTTGAGTATTAATTAATATTACTTATTCTGTATGGTTATCCAGAAGATATGTTTCTATCAGAATTGAATGATGATTTTTTTGTGAGCATTCAAGACAGATTTATATTATTTTAAGGAGTTAAAAATTATTCAAATTGTGGCATTAATATTTTGTATAATAATTGTCTGTTTATCAGACAAATGACCTTCCTAGACTTAAAATTCTTCCTCTGTCATATGGCTCCATGAGCCATAAGATTATATCATGGATTTCACTGCTTTTTTTCCACACACCACGTGCTCCTTCCCCCCATGGACAAACAGCATAAAAGTTTCTTTCTGTATTTTTTTAAATTTTCAGCACAGAAATTGATGAAACTTGCTGCTGAACTCCACAGTTAATATGTACATACAAGTTTAAAAATGAATGTTGGCAATGTCATTGTAAGAGAGCAACCTTCCTTAAAAGGCATTTTCATCGCTTCTACAGTGTTTTGTTTAGAAAATTGTGATTAATCTGTTTCTAGTTATCGCTCCACAAAGTTTAATGAATACAGTCTTTCAAGATAAAAAATTGAAAGTTATTTTTCTTTGATGAGCATTCAGTGTCAGAAGGACCTGGCATCTAGGATGTGAAGGTAGCTCTTCTTTTTCTGTCACCAGGCTGGCTTTTGGTATTTTACATCTGGTGTCTGGTTTTGGGTTTCAGCTGGACCCACAACATTTTTGCCACGCTTGGAGCAGGATGATTTGCAGGACTGCAGCTGCCAGTACCTCATCCAAAATATGTGACTTCCTGGTAATTTGGAATGTTTCTCCTAAATTCCAGTTTAAAGGCTAAGACAGAGAGATAAACTGAAAAAGGCAGGGTTGATAGATATAGAATTTGGAATTAAAAGTGTCCAAAAGTCATGATCAGGTGCCATGAGTGAAGATCTATAAAAATATTTCTTCAATCTAATGTTGCTATTTTGACTAATTCTGTTATTTTTATTCTGACATATATGTTGGATCAATATCTGGAGCAGATCTTCTGGACCAAATCCTGTACCAGCATATAATTGGCATAACTCCATAGAATAAAACCAAACGTTATTTAAAATGAGAACTGGCTTAGTGTCTACATCTTAGTACTCAGCCCAAGTACAGTATTTGATGTATGCAAAATAGTGATTCAAGACTCTTCAAACGTAACATCTGCTATGAGGAACTGGAGCAGTAAAGGCTCATTATTTCTGTATTCTCTGAATGAATAACAGCAGATAAAATGGTTTGGTGGCACAAACAGTATGCTATTGACCATCAGCCATAAAATAAACTAATAAGTTAACCCACTTTTGCCAACATAATTCAGAAAAAAATATAATTCAGGAGGTTCTATTCATTAAAGCTGGCTCTGTCTGTGCAGTCAGGTAGCATATGGTTATATTAATCTTACTTAATGTTTCCAGTATTTATTACTGCAGGAAAATCACTGCTTAGTAACTGTAGAACACAGACTGAAAAGGCAGTATGAGTGATAGGAAAATGCTTAAAAATAAAGAAAATTCTGAGACATACTCAGAAAATTATCACTGTGAAGAACATGAAGGTCAAGATTACTAAAAATAAGCTAACGAGAAGTTATACGACGTATACAAATTCAGATGAGATAGTGTGAATAGACAGTGTCTTATTTTCCGATATTAAGCACAAATACAAGAATAAACGAGCCAACAAGAGTGAATTGCCAGGCTCCTTAAATCAGAACAACTTCTTAAAACTTTTGAATGAATAAGCCATCAAAGACAGAAATGAGTAATTTCCAGAACTGACTGAAGTCAGTACAAGAGAGTTCAGAGCGCCCAACTACAGGTTGGCCACTCCAGGACTCTCTAAGACAGCGTTCAGGTTCAAGAAGCCTGGTTCTGACTCTAGTCTCCTAGAAATCAGCTGCATGTTTTTGTTTCATGTTCCCAATACTCATCAATTCAGGGAAGAAAAAAATTTGCCTATATGCTCCGTTGTTTACTGGATATGAGTAGAATCACGAATGTCATCGCTAGCGCCAAGGTCCTAATTCTGAAGGCAGTGAATATATATCTTAGACTACTTAAGCTTCTAACATGGGAAAATACCTGCTGATAAAAGGTTCTGGACATGACAGCAATTCTAATGTCTATTATTTACTCAGCAGATCTACTCAGAAATACAGTTTGTTTACAAAGAAGAAATTAACTCAGCTGTGGATTTGGCTTTTTGACTGAAACCAGAAGCAAAAAGACACTGTTGACATGGTAGAAAGATTAAAACATTCTAGGCCTGTATAAACTCACAATAAATTCTTCCTGTTCTGTGCCAGAAGAGTAGAGATCATATGCCAAAGTATGATTGCTGATTTTGGCCTGAAGGAAACAGCTGAGTGAAATTAGTGAAATGGCCCGTGAGTGTCCACGGTTTAGGTCATGGGTTTAAATGCTGAAGGCACAGCCTCCTACTAATAGGAAGCACTGGAAAGATGTTCAAACAAATATGTCACTCTAAAGTGCATGTCATATCTTTTAAATAATATTTTTTTAAGGATGCCAGATGCATTGTCCCAGAGATGGAAGGAAAATGTATCATGACAGAATTTCTACCTGATAGATTTACTTTGAAAATCTAACACAGGCCATGTTCCCAGAAGAAAAAGAAAAAACTGTGGTACGATTATGGCACACAAGGGCAGTACAGCTAATACTAAAAGCTTACTAGTTATCCTCAGCACCTCTTAAAATAGAAGCTACAGAAGGTATATCACTATATAAAAGATGGTTAGAAATGCTTGCTCTGGAATACGAGTGGAGAATAAACTGCTAATATTCCTTTCAATTTTGGACTTTGAAGAGACTGTTATAAAGGAGGTGGGGGGAACTTTATTAAAAATACAAGTTACAGAGAAGATAAGGGTACAGATGGCTCAAGTCTTTTCTGTCACTGCTTCCATAACAAGGAAGAGCACATTGGCAACTCTGCTTTCCAGCAGAAATTGTTTTCATTATGAGGTCTTGCTAGTAGGTACTTCCAAGCTGAGATAGGGCACAGTACTGCTGTATCCCCTACCCTCACCATTTGGGCAGAGCAACTGTCTCTCACACAGAAAGTCACAGAGGGGCTGCAGTGATGTCCTTTAGGTGTATGAGTTAGAAGCCTTCTGGGAAACATGGTATGAGAGACTAATGCATGTGATTTAAATTCACATTAAAATCTATATTTCCCTTTGAATTCCCTTTCATTTCATGTTTCAAAGAAGGCTAGACCATGGGTTACACTGAGACTTTATGAGCAGGTCTCTGGAAAATGTGTATCCACTGAAGCAGGAAGAGCCATCAACAGTAGAAAGTAGTTTTAATATGCTTCTGCTACTGAACTGCTACCCTTGGCATGTACTATAGGGAACTGCTATCTTCTTAAGGGGGACTGAGGTAGCTAGGTAAGGTGAACAGGGTCAGACAAACTTATTGCTTCATTATAGTATGTTTGCTTGCCTGACAGAGCAAAATGCAAAATAAAATTGCACTTGCTTTCCAGCAGGCAACTTCAACCAAAGCATTAGCTGTACCACTCTATCCCTTCTCTCAGATGCAAGAGGCCAGTAGGCAAAGGCGAGTTTTAGAGAAACTAGCATTTTATAATGCCATTTAAAAAAGCACAAGTACAAAACAAGAATTATGAAGCAATGTAATTAAGATGACTTTGGTGAAGTCCAGAAGCTATTATTTCAGGTGTTTTGCAAAATATCTCCGTAATAGAAAATATATAAGCTATCCTTGGCCACTTTTCTCTCTCTCAGCTGCCGAAAAATTTTCAGCCTTTAGTGCACTTTGGTTGTGCCAGTTTCCCCTTGGCCTCCTTTATAGTTTTATGATTAGGCAGTCTCCTAGAGGGGAAGAAGGTTTGTTTTCAATTGCTGAAAAGGAATGTGGGGTTGAATTCAGATATCTAGCCTCTTGAGTAAGTACAATAAAACCCAGGCTCTTCCATTAAAAATTACAATAGCAACTTCATCACTGCTGATCAGGCACTAGAACAACAGTGTAAATAAATTTGTCATCTATACCACATTAAAGATAGTAGGAGATGCTTAGTTGAATGGGCTTTAATATCATAAACAGCATAATGAACACTTTACTCGGACACTACATAGGATAGCAAAGGGAATTAGTAAGAGAGATATTTATTGCTAACTAGATCAGCTCTGAAGCGATTAGTGGTATCAGTAGCTACAGCAGTTGGGTTAAGTCTGCTAATTACTCCTCTTTTGAGGAGTGAGATTACATAATACAGAATCCTGGTTCCAGTAACATGAAGAGAAATTTCTCTGTTCAGTTCAATATTGGCATAATTTGATTGCAGCACTTTCCATATCCTCAAGTTTCCACTATAGCATATCTTCTCATACCAAGGAAATGACATTTTAGTCTTCCAGAACAAACTTTTGTGCTCCTTCTCTAATAAAGAGAAGTAAGAAGGGGAAGTGATGCTTTATTCTTTCTCCACAGTGCTCATAGTCACTGCTAAGCACTCTGGCATCCAGGTGAGACTTAACATGTCTGCTTTTACTAAATACTTTTCATTTATATTGCAGAATTACCTCAGAAGATGATGACACAAAAAAATAAGGAAGGTAATTATGTTTACATAGTAATCTAAGGCTCTTATACAATGGTAAGGGATTTAGCTTCTTTTGATAAATTCTTTCTATATTGTTCCAACCTATCTCTTAATGAAAACAAGAATCTCAGACTACAGTGAGTTCTTACTCCCAATCTTCTTCTATATTCATCAAAGACTTTGAGGACATTTGTGGTCACTGAAGATAGTAGCTGCAGTTTCTTCTGCCCAAGATAAACACATCACGAGACTTTTTTTCTCTTTCTTCAATAAAGAGAAAAGAAGGACTTTACAGGATTCAGGCATTATATAATTAGCCATGATGTGGAATTCTTATTGTGTGTTTTGAGAATAAACTCAATGCTTCCTCCACTGTTAGCAAAAATAGGAAAAAATAAATCTGAAACAGGAATTTTCAAGCATTGCCTGGGTAGGAGCTAGCAGAGATTAGGGGAGATCACCTATCTACTCATTACACAAGGGGGCAAATTTCCCAATCCTGAAAGGGCAGACTGTTTACAGAAATTTAAATGACTGATGCCCAGACTTCCTAAATAGCCAATGCTTAAGCACTAAGAATCACTTCCTAAATAGCCAGTGCTTAAGCACTAAGAATCTATGGAGGTAACCTACATTCCTAACAAGGATATTTAAGTTTGACACTTACAATAGAGTTTGTGAAGACTTATTCCACCCCACCCTCTCTTTCCATATTAGAGACTTGTCTGAGTTGGGTCCAATGCTGGTAGCAGAGTTCCCTGAACACAAACTTGAGTAAATGTCTTCATAAGTCAGCTCCTCCTTCTCTGCTTACCCTCCTTCCCTTATCCCTCCTTCCACTTGCTTCCTCTTCAATTGGTGTGCATTTAACTCTTCACAGAAATACCAATATTTGCACATAAATTTTGAAAGAGACTAATTAAATCACTTATCTTTGCAGAATGGTATTCTAGAATATTTTCATACTGAGATGATGGTTTTCTTTTCCTGTTGTTACTGTCTTTTCTATTCTTAATGCATAAAAAAAAAATATGTGATTCTATGCTATGGAAGTTACTAAAGTTGATTTTCCACAGATGCTGCAGGCATTTGGCACTACTTCCTTTAAGGTCTGACCCTAGTTCCCTGCTTTTAATGACAAAACAGAACGTATCCTGTTAAATTCAGCTCGTGGCTATCATCAACATCATTACATGTTTACTATTGTTTCCAGTAATGTAGTCTTGCATATTGGGTCTCTGGAGAAAGACATTGCATTTAGAAGTATAATACCAGTTTATATAGTTAGGATTATATTGCCTTCATGACCTCTCTCTTCAAAAGTGCTATAAAAGTTAGCTATGAGCTCAAGCTATTTGGACTTAATTTCCTTTTTCTGCAAGAACTGTTCTACTATAAGGATTTTCTAAATGAAGAGCAGCTGGTTTTAAGAATCAGTCATAATCCCATAGTCTTTACATACCTGTATTTTTATCTGTCTTCCTTTCTCAGTTAGTATTTATCTAATAATATTTTTTTTGTTATTTCACAATATTATGTAATATTTGATGAAAGAATTGTTTCTGTATCTCCTATTGTCTGTGAGCTCCTAATAGGTGGTATATGGAATAGATACCTCTCTGGTAGATTCTTGCCTGCTACCTGTTTACTAACTGTCTCATTTCCATTCACAGCTGAAAGCGTACCATAGGCCTTGCCCATACCTTTCATAGTTGTTGGTCTATGTGAACTTAGTTTTGTAAATCTGTAAACACCAATAGGTGCTGCATTTGAATAGTAAGAAATGTGAAATATCTGAATTGTAGAATACATATACTTACTGGCAGAGAATGCTATTTGTAGTGAAAAATCAAAATTAAGCTATCCAGGAGTGCTTGAAATACTTGATTTTGTTACTTTATGCAAGAACATTTTAATGGTTTCATTTTACATGTGATCTCTGAAAATGACGTTTTGCTGTTCGTGAAGCTTTATAACACTTGAAATATAAGATACTAACAATTATTTCTTGGAAAAACACTAATTATGCGCTATTATAATGTTTTATATAAATATTTGATGTGCATCAATTGAATTTAATAATATTCTTGTTCTAGCAATGATTTTTAATAAATACTTGGCTAAAATAGTTGTAATAGGATTAGCTTCTTTACAACTCCATAATCTACTCCAAAAATGTTAGGGACTTCAAAGTAATCTATAGTTATTTTTATCGAAATGGCAGCCCTCTCCACACTATCTTAGTCTCAGTATTCTACTATGTTTCACAGATAAGGAAGGCCTTTATATATCAGATCTGATGTGATTGTCTTATATGAAATATACTTTTCTCTGCAAGTCAGCTCAGTCAGGAATCATATTTCAAAATATCTACTAGCAAAAATTTGAGAATACCTATACATATATTTCATTATTGTTTCCATTATTTTCTTTTAATAATCTAATTTTGAGAAAAAAAAAATATGGTGAGAAATTCACATTTGGAGATTATTGTATGGCTATGTGTTTTTCTTCTCTGCCATGATATCATGCCTTGATATTCAATCAAATTACACAGTATTCATTTGTTAACTTTTTCTTGGTTTATATTGCAGTTACTGATTGCAAACTAGAAACTGAGACTGAAAAATGATAGAATAGTTGCTCTGTCTCCCAGTTTCCTGTATCCTTTTATAGCAGTAGACTCCCAGACAAAATCCATTGTTAGATTTTTTTCTGTTCTTTTAAAAAAACTATTTCCTTTTTCCTTCTATTTTAACATTGTTTTCTGTATAATTCACACTAACATGGACTAAAACGACTACATAAATGAAAAGAATGTGTACTTAGATTCAAATGATCCAGATGAGATTCAAGTCTTGTTTTAATTCAGAGTGAAAACTAATTTTCTTCTTGGAGCTTCAATGTAGGAGGACACTTAAAAGAATCATTAGCCCTCATTTTCCAAGGTACAATTTACTGGCTACTTGAAAAGAGGGTGGGAAAAAGCAATAAAAATGCCCCTATAATGCTTCAGCATAATATTGCAGTGTTATATATAGAAGAAAAGCAGTACAATAAAGCAGCAGTATTTTACAGTTGGTCTTTACTTACAGGTTTATTTTTTAAACTTCCTCTGGTTCTATTGTTGTCTTGGAATGTGTGTTGATTTTTTTTCTTCTTCCACCCTGTTCATCATTTACCATTTTTCGTAGAAAAGCCCAACTTCTGCTTTCATGAGAAAGACCCTGGAATCTGCCGAGGTTATTTTTCCAGGTATTTCTACAACAAAGAGACAAAGATATGTGAAGTATTCAAGTATGGTGGGTGCCTAGGAAACCAGAACAACTTCAAGAATTTAGAAGAATGCCAAACTATCTGCCAAGGCAACTGTAAGTTGTTGTCCTTATTATTCTTAGTTTTATTCTTTTATAAACAATGTTGTGTTTTGAAGGTATCTTGCATGGTAAAAAAGGCAACTTAGGGTACCCTGAGGTGGCAATAATTTATATCTGAAATTAACATTAATTATATGTTTTTACATAAAAATACGAAAATGAAAAATATAAACTAAAAAACCGGATAGGTACTGTTAATTTTAATTAATATTACAGGAATCCTACTCCCCCTTTTTTACTTCTCTCATGACAGTTTGTTGCCTGCATATTTGTTAATTCTACAATGCCCTGCAAAATATATATTAAACCGGTGTGTATAAGAAAGAACACAATATTAATTTCCAGAAATCTGTATACTATTTAATATATCTAAGCTGAAACACACAGTGTGTAATCTATAATTTGAAACAGAATGTGAGAAGCAATACAGACAGATGAAGTAGTTAAAGTAACATCAATTTCAGCTGAAGAGGGGATTTGGTCCATAACGAGTACTGCTTCCTGGCCATACCTTGATATTACAGCATGACATTTCTCCATTAAACTTGCCATTAGGGGAAAAAAATTTGTAAACACACTTTCTAGGACAGAAATTTGGTTTGACTTATATTGTAAAAATATTGATACTTACTTTGAAGAAGGCAGAAGGTTTACAGTAATAGAGACAGGGAGTGAAGTAATAAATGGACCTATTCCGGTTACAGCCACAGAAGTCTTTTTCTGTAATCTAAAATCTGCCAGCTGCTTGGCTTTATAGTATCATAAAGTGTTAATACATATTTTTTTAGCCCATGCATCTGAATTTATTCTTTTCAAACCAAGTCTTGTAATGAAAAGAGGTGCCAATCTAGGAATTTCTGATTTTAATTCTTTCCTTATTGTGTGTTGCTAGCTTCCCAACAAAGAATTACGGGAAAACTATCCCTCACTTCGGAATGATTTGGCTGTGCAGCTTAGGCTACAAAACAGCCATTCAGACTGACCGTAGTTCTCCATCTACTGCCTCATCCTACTAGTTCCTATGAATTATTCTGTATCAGAATACAGTATCCTTCATAACTTCTCTCCCCTTTATAAAGTACTTCACTTTATTCATAGGATGAATACATTTTCCCACCCAGAGCCTCCAGACCCTTTTGTCTGGCTTGTCTCTAGTGGGCCTTTTTCCAGGACTGTTTCATAATCTGTCATTTTGGCAAGGGGAACTTGAGCTTATTCATATTTAGAAAAGGAAAGACCCACTATGGTTCTTTTTTAAACATTTTTTAAAAGATATACATATAGAGCCATGTGCTTTTCCCCTACCTTTGTTGAAGCATTTCTTCCTGGGCTCTGATTCCACTTTTACTTTCTGGACTAAAAGCTGCAGAATACTTTTTCTTTTTTTTCCTGACTTTAATCTGAAATAACACCTCCATGTAAATTTGTATGAATACCCAAGAAGAAAGAGAGGATTAGGGGCCATTGTAATGGTTTAAATAGGTCAAAGTTTTTACCGTAGTGTTATTGAATCATTGATACCAGTTGGGGTTTCTATTTTTTCCTCATTGTTTTCCTTTCATTTTTCTTTTAGCAAATTTATTGCCAACTGTTCCAGCTGAAGAGCATCCTAATACTGTGAACAGTAGTTCCCCAGAGGAAGAATCCAACCAGTTTCCTGGAATTTTGGGTAAGAATTTGCTTTTGCTGCATATAGTTATACTTTTTTAATGCAGACACTCCTTGGCTCGTCCACTCATTTTCCCATTTATTTGAAGATATGTATGTTAGTTGAAATACATAAGCACAGTGAGTTCAGTACCATTAGAACTGGCTTCAAAGCCATTTTGTTGTCAGTAATACATATTCTGAAAAAGGTTTACAATTGCAAAGTTTAGAATGTCTGCTAGTAATATAAAAATAACGTTATCAAAACATGTTTGACTATAATCTTACATCAGTAAAATTAAAGAAGAAAAAGGAATCCATCCCAAAGTTGCCTCAGCACATCAGTGTCCTATGCCTTTGGGACTTAAAGAAATGCTGCCTTTTAGTGGTGTTAATACTGGCATGGAAAAGGTAAATGGGTACCAATCATAGCTTATTTTCAGAATTTGCTGTGTCTGGATAACCCATCACTTACTGTTTCACCCTTTTTTTTTTCCTTTTAGTCAATTTGTTGCCAACAGCTCCAAATGAGAAGTCCAGCACTCTGAACAGTAGTTCCCCAAAGGAGGAGCGCAAACAGTTTCCCTTTTCTTATGGTAAGAATTCACTATTGCAGTTCTTGGCTCTTAGTCTTTTATATGCACCTGGATTCCTTTTCCATTTCCACCTGTTTTCCAGCATATCTGTGACTAAAGAATGGGCTTTCATCTATGTCAAATGTTTTGACAAGCAGAGAAAGTCAAAGCAAAGAAATATATCGCTGCTTACAGGTCTTCCATAAGTACCAAAAAGTGGAAGACTGACTGTATCTTGTCCTCTTCTTAAAGTGTGTGCTTCTTGAAGGTGTAATAAATACAAAACTTTAAATACCCAAAGCAGATTTCTTTCAGTCAAAATTAATATTTTTGTGGGGATTTAATTGGCAGCTGATTTAAAGCTCCTTTTACCAATTAAAAAAGGACCATATTTGAATTTTAGAATATGGCACAATATATTTATCATAATAAATTTTTATTTTCACTGAGGCCACATTAAACTCAGTTCTTGGTTTGAGTACAAGCAAAGTGAGTGTGAATTAATTTTGTGTCTGCTTGAAGGTATTTTTGTACTATGTATTACAATGCAGATGAGAATCTGGACCTTTTGTAGAAGGCTAGATTCTAACAGTTTCTACAGCTGAAGGCTGTCCACTATAGATTGCTGGTACTTGCTCACACTGTAAAGGGTGATTGAATTTGAGGTATGTCATTTTTATGATCCACAGTTATGCAAGAGGAAACAAGAAACAGTTGGAAAAAGCCTGAGCATTCTTGCCAAGTATTTCTGTTGCTTTTTTTTGCATTTACACTTACTTGTACTGTTGGAGATTGAGTGATGGCTTATAAATTCATTAAGGTGTTTGTGTTTAATATGATCTGTAAGAAATGGGCATCTAGGATAACATTCCTGTGCTCTTTGCTTAGAATGATATGTCTTAATAAAGTTTGAAAGTGTGTTGTATTCTGGTTTTTTTTTGCCTGCACTGTGATCCACATGCACTGTTGGGTTGAGGTAAGTTTCTGTGACAGTTCGATTGTTTGCTTACCACATACAAAGTATCAATGCATTGTTATTAAAATGACTGAATATAAAACAGTAAAGCTTTTGGCAAATTTTTTCACTGAAAAATATTTGAATGATTTAAGGCCTGGTAATAAGTCTATGGACATAAGAGTATACACGTTCCCTGGAGGTTTTTACTCATAATATGAATCCTCAAGTCCCCAAACCAACTAATCTATACAAGCAAAGGGGCATGATTCACTATGTTTTCTCAGAGGAAACTGAAGCGTTCTTGGCTGTGTCAGCTATAGTGAATTTTCTGGTAGAGCAGATTTTGGGAGGGAGAGATGAGGGTAAGAGAAAGAGAAGACTCAAAAGTTGGTGGAAGAAAGGGCCCGGGAACAAGGGTGGATGGAGTCAGTGTAGCTGGATGGGTCAGGTAAGAAACATGGCCTTGGAAGGACTGGTGTGTTTCAGTGGAAAGTCTGAAGACCCCACAGGTTCTTTCCTACTATATAACCTCTGTCTGTCTTGCACTGGCCTGCCCCATGCAGCCACCTGCTGCCATTCTGTTTATCAGTCTGTACCTTTCAGGCTGCTGGGATGGGCTAAAACCTTGTGCTTTTTGCAATCCCACTACAGTGGGAGAAGAGGGCAGGGTTAAAACTGACAGCTGATTTCTCCACAGAAATGTGGGGAACATAGCTTCTGTTCCTGCTATTACTAGAGGTAGTAACTGAAGTTGCAAGGTAGAGCCATCTCACACAAACATGCACTGTGACTCCCCATGGCCCCCAGTAAGGGACAAGAATCTGGCTGTGCACATATGAGGTCAGAATGGACAGTTTGGGATGGAGTGGCTGATGCCTATCTTCTCAAGCACAGGCAAAGTAGCTGGTCTGCCACTGTAACATCTGTTTTGCATGTATATTGGCCTGGCTATATATCTTTTTTTTAAAATACATGACCACCGTTAAAAAAAAAAAAAAAATTGCAAGAAATTGTCTCTTATAGAATACCTTGTCTCACAATTGAAATGTCATTTCATCTTGATTTCAAGAAAAAATACATATGATTGGTGATATGTGTAACTCTGTAATAACATCAGATTAATAGATTTCCAGAAAAGTTCTTGATCTTCAGAAAATTAAACTCTTCTACGGCTAAACAAAACAATTTTTTTTTTTTCTGCATATAAACATGAAACTTCTAGCGCTATCTCTCAGCAATGAACTTTCTGCAGAGAGTAAAGACTGTTCTGGTCTTACTCTACTGCAAGATCTAAAATAACTTTTAGTCTGGGAAAGTTAAGAGAAAGTGAGGCCAAGAATCAAACCTTTCATTTTTTAGATTATACAAAGTGATCTATGGTAGGAAATTATGAGTGCTGTACTCTGCATTTGATTTGTGATATCTAAGTGGGATGCAGGATCAAAAGTCAGTTTTCAACTCAGCAAATATGGAATGGCACACAGAGGCAGTTCCTGTTATTACTTCTCAAAGTCAGGGCTATATCTTTTGCTGATATAAATTGACACAGTTCTATTCACGATAATGGATCTGCACCAATTTATACCTAGAGTACTGTTGAGTGCAGGTGAATCGTTATTTTTGTAATAGCTTGTCTACTTGAAGATTCTTTTATTTTCTCTTTGCTGCAACCAGAAATGAGATACTGAAGCCTGCATATATCAAAAGTCTGGCAATAAACCTGAAGTTTCATGAATGTCACACACGTGTCTAGTGAAAGTGAATGCAGTGAGCATTGTTTCTCATTTCTCATTTCGAACTTCTTTTGTACTGTCATCAGTTAATAGTTCATCGTCACACAACCCCAGCTAAGCCTAAGGGATAATGATTATTGTTGCAATGCAAGGCTGGGATTATTTTTGATAAATATGAGTCTATATCTGAATTTGCATGTTTCAGAGATTTTGAAATATGATCATGTTATCTGTTCACACCACAGAGGGGGTCATCTGGGATTCAAGAAAATGCTGTATTGTAAGAAGTAAATCTTAAACCATACAGATTGTTTAGGTAGCAGTGAAGGGTAAGATACAATAGTCTTTTTATAGGTAAGAATAATAGCCTTTTTATCTACTGCTTATTTTATATAATTAGTTTACCTATTTTTTTCAGAAAAAAAATATCACATATTGCAGTTTTGGGTCTTATTCTCTCACCAAAATGAAATCAGTCCAAACATCTGCGTCATCAAGAAAAAGAAGTAACAGAAAGATAAGATAACAGGAAGTTCTACACTGTATTTTGCTGTTGTAAAGCCTGAAACCCATTTGAGAAGCTCCTGCAGAGCTAGTGGTGGGAGTTCCAGTTCCCAAGCTCCACTTGAGATGGGTTCCAAGGTCTAATTTCTTTCAAAAGTTTTTGATGGAATTGGCATGTTTCTGAGGAACAGAACTTTGCATTTCATTGTATCAGCCTTTTCCAGAAGAAAACTTTACACCTCGAAATGTTTCACTAACTCAGCTTGGAAGCTTTCACTTGTGCTTTGCCTGTATGAATTGTAAATTCTTTTTTCCCATACCTGTTCATGACCTGATTTATGTTGCATATTTTTGGCAAATAATATACATAGCAAAGCCAAGTTTATGAGCTTGCTATTGGATATTTAAAACTTCTTAAAATCAGTTATTTTGGATAAACAGAATAGCATGAACACAAGGGTGAAAACAGAGTCTTAGGGCCTGTTGCTGTCAATGTAAATAACTGGTTGATTTCTGTAGAAATTGCATCAAAGGCCACAGGATGCGCCATGTAGTTGCATTTATAAAAAAGTTAGAAAGCATTTAATGACATTTATTAATTTTTATGTTTCTGTGATCTACTTGATGTTAACATGTAATGAGTTATGTAATGAAGTGAGTAATGCTACTTGCACTGTGAAAAAAAATTGCTAAAATGTAATCTAAACTGAGAAAAAAATTAGCCTTAAAAACAGCATTTCTATATCAAGTAGTCTCTCAGTGAAGTTGATAACTGTAATTCATAGACCTGTAATGACTAGACTAGGGGAAAATAATTCTGATAGCTGGACATGTATTGCTATAATTTTCTTACTGTTTTCAGTGTGTACCCCTTCCTCTCTGTGTAGTTTTGTGATTTGGGGAATTTACTTCTTTCTTTTTCTTTTTTCCTTCATAGAAAAAGCAGGGGATAAAATATTTCAACAACTCAGAAAAAAATGAGGTTGTAAAACCAAAACATTTGAGAGAAACTCAAGAACAGGCATAATATCTAAACTTACGTATATGATGTTACAGTATAGTGTTAGAAGCTGGGGCTGAACAGAGAAAACATACCTGGATCGAATGCTCCCAGTGACTGTGTTAACATACTGGCTCACAGGCTTACAGATTGTCCTGCCAATAGAGATGTTGGGCTGGGCATGACGCAGTACATATTTTATGTTTACAGTAACTTGAAGCTAACAGGTCTTTTAGAGATCACTATATAAAAATCAATTCATAGTTTTTATCATCCTCAGCAGACAGGAAATGACAAGTAATTTCATTTTTATTTTAATATACTGTTTTGTTGAAAAAATGGCTGTTATATGGCAAAATTAAGAGGTTTTCTTCATGGGCTCGTTGCTTCTGTGAGTGTAAAGAGTATGCAGATATTTCAAAGATGAACAGAAATAGCATTTGGTACCTGGGGCATTTATCTAGCAATGATCTAGACAAAGAACAACATAATTTTTTAGAAAGAGTACAAGAGGGATTCTGAATAGGATTTGGACGCCGCTCTGCCAGTTGCATTATGTGTACATAGGTAGTCCTTATTCACCAGTATCCACATCATTGGCTCCATGGCTCCTCTAAAGCTTGTAGTCATTGTGAGAATTCCTTCATGAGGGGACTCTGGAGTCTCTCTGGAGAATTCTGCATATCAGATAAGTAACTTGCATTACAAAGTATATATTTAAATTCTGTTACATAATTAACAAACTTACGCTGTTTGGCCCTTTCATCACTGGCAAGCCTTTCTGCTTTATTCTTTTTAGGTTCAGAAACCATCAGGTTAAAATAGGTAAGCATTTTTTTCAATGTTGCTGAAGATACGCTTTGAAAGCTAATGTCATCTCCAGCTAGAGATACATGAAATTAGTTCTAGGCACACGAGTTCTCAGTTAGAGTGCTACCAAAAGCATTGCATTAATTAATTTAACTACCATCTTTATTATAAATAAACCAGTAAACTTAATATAAATTGCACCACATTGTGGTCTCTCACTCTAGATCCAGACTGAACCTTTTCTTAGAATAATGTCACAGTTATAAAAATAAATTAAGTAGTGCTCATTTTATAAGCTGAAACTAGCTTAATCTATCTTGAAAAACCAACTCATGACCCAGTTTTTGCATTTCAGGATTCTTTTTGAATAGTATGATGCTGTTAACACAGCATAAAATACATTATTAATTTAATTTTGCTGTCTTAGCTTTCCATAAATCACCATTCTGTTTCTTTCCCAGCAATTCTTCATACTTTTTCAGTATGCCAGTTCAGCTATTATGCTTGGCAGATGAACTTTTTTCAGCAGGTGTAATATGTGTAAGACCAGTAAGATGTAGCATCTTCTTTTTGGATATTTTCTTGTCAGCCTCTTGAATTCCCCAAGTTAATTAATAACTTCTTGCTTTCAGCAACTCATCTGCTTCCCACTTTTGTGACAACAGGATGTCTTCAGCTCTGTTTAACCCAAATTATTCCCTAAATTTTTTACTTGGTTTTTCCTCTGAACCACTTCTACCTGGCTTTGTAACTTCAGGGGGGCCATCTGACCAGCTTCACATTTCCATTTATGCATTCAGATCTCAATTCTGCTGCTTCTGGAAGGAAAAGGGTGCTCCTTTGGGTCCCTTGTAACTGATGATATAATGGCTCCCATTCTGTTTCTTGCATCCTGTGCAGCAATTGTGTCAGTTCTGATTTTGTATATGAGTCACTCCAGGGTGATGGACAATGGAGTTTCTCCAGGTTTGGGAATTCTGGCATGGATTTGCTTCTTGAACTTGTTCCAGTGCCCAGATACCTCGGATATGTCAGGTTCATCTTCCAGTGTTTCAGTTCTCATACTCTCACTTGCACCAACACTGAAGAAACAAACCATCAGCCTGTTACTTGGAATGGTAAAAACCTAACAGCAGCACTAAAGCACCAGCACCTCAGTCACTTTGTGCACTTATTCTTCACGTTCACTCCTTTGTTCTTCTGCAAGTTACAAGCTATTTCCTGATAATTGCTCAGTGTTTTCCAATAGACCAACTTCTATTACTGTGCTGGTTTTGGCTGGGACAGCGTTAATTTTCTTCACAGTAGCTAGGACAGGGCTATGTTTTGGATTTGTGCTGAAAACAGTGTTGGAAATGCAGGTATGTTTTATTTACTGCTGAGCAGTCCTTACACAGAGTCAAGGCTTTTCCTACTCCTCTCCTCACCCCACCCCACCAGCGAGGAGGCTGGGGGGTGCACAAGGCGTTGGGAGGGGACACAGCCGGGACAGCTGACCCCAACTGACCCAAGGGATATTCCACACCATAGGACATCATGCTCAGCATAGAAAGGTGAATGAAGAAGGAGGAAGGGGGAAGACATTCGGACTTATGGAGTTTTCTCTTCCCAAGTAACTGTTATGAGTGATGGAGCCCTGCTTTCCTGGAGGTGGCTGAACATCTGCCCACCCATGGGAAGCAGTGAATGAATTATTTGTTTTGCTTTGCTTGTGTGTGTGGCTTTTGCTTTACCTATTAAAACTGTCTTTATCTCAACCCACGAGTTTTCTCACTTTTGCCCTTTCGATTTTCTCCCCCATCCCACTGGAAAATTTATTGGTAAAATTTAAAGTTCTGTGAGTTTCAAGTCTCCTATCAATATAACAGAAAACTGGTAACCTGCGATGTTTTCTCTAACCTTGTTTTTCTTGGTATTTCTAGAACCACCCCCTATCCCTTCTTTGTGCATGACCCCTATGGACAGAGGACTTTGTAGAGCCAAAGAGCTAAGATTTTTCTACAACTACTCAACGGGAAGATGTCGCCCATTTAGCTACAGTGGTTGCGGCGGGAATGAAAATAATTTCACCTCCAGAAAGTCATGTTTGAGGATCTGCAAAAAAGGTATGGGATGTGATACTGCCATAGCTTATCACAAGGTAAATATTCTGCAGGCTGAAACATTCTTGCAACTTTTGGTAGTTAGTATTGGCCTGATTAAATGTAATAGCTGAAAGCCTTAGAAAAGTGAAAACAGCAGTCAGAAGAGAGACGGAGCTAGAGAGAGAAAGATGGACAGGAAAATACAGTGTACAAGAACAGAAATAAGACAACTTGGTATTGCTTAAGCATATGAAGATTTTAGGTAAGACAATGTCGTGGGGTTTTTTTAAGAATATTTCTTGAAAACAAGACGTCTCTTCTTTCTGATAATCTTGGATGTGTTAGTCATACTGTATCTGATCTTACTTTCTTCATTTTACCTTTAGGATTCAATAAAAATAAAGGTGAAAGAAGATTAATAAAAATCAAGAAGAAAAGAAAGAAACAGCCAGTAAAGGCTCGGGGCAAGGACGTCATCCCTGAAAGAAAACAACTTTGATCTTTATATAAATGTGAAGTAAACTACTATTCACCTGTGAATGAAAGCCTTTAGTGTACACCCTTTAAATATATTTACTGTACTGATTATTTTGATTACATATTATTAAGCTGCTTATATTTTTATTATGTATTCCTCATGTTAATAAACATTACCTTTGACTTCGATAAAGGCTCTTAAATTGTAGTTTGATTGTATGTAACTGTCAGAGCTGAAACAGGACAGAACAGACTGTGTGGGTGTATTAACTCATAATGATTAAAAGCAGACAAGATTCAAATTTATTTCATTACCCCATTATTCTTTTTTTGAAATCTATTTTCGTGCTGAAGAAAGCATAATGCTTGTCAAAGAGTAATCACTTGTCGAGCATGATTGTTTCAATCATAGGTTACAAGATAGGTCTATTGCTATAAAGAGGAAATAGACACTGGGTTTGTTTTAATCGGATTTATTTTAGGTTATGCAAGCTAGATTTAGCTCCATCAAAGTGCATACAATTACACTATTTTAAAATGAATGTGAGATCAGAATTAACCCACCAAAAACCATAAAGAGAGTGTTAAAGCTGTAAACGCATGAAGCAATGTGACAGATACTTGCTAAGATTTAAAAATATATTTGCTGGGATCATTGATTTTTATCCTTGTTACTGAACTAGACTCATGGCTAGCAAGTTAATACTTTCCGGAAATACGTATTAAAACCAGAACAAATTCCTTTCATAGAAATAAATACAGTTGCTTTAGAGATAACACTGCGCTTACTCTCCAGTTGACTTTGAGGGTTTTTTTCTGGTTGGGTTTTCATGGGTTTTTTAAGAGTGACATGAAACAGTGGTACAGTTCCTGCCCTTCTCCAGGGCACCTCTGTGATCTTGGGTAAATCTTTTACAGTGAGATTTTTTTAAAGGAAACTAAAAAATGAGATCGTAAACTAGTTTTATGAGACCATAAACTAAAATGATGAACTTTCTAAATTAGAGAGATAGGAAATAATAGATGCATTTGTTTGTACACAGACTGCCTTGTGATCCCTGTGTCGTTTCATGGCAGTATGTCTCCTTCAGGCTCCCTCTTGTTCCAGCGACTTGTCCCTGACTGCCTGGATTCAACACCTACAAAATCCACCCTGGAAGTCTAGGAAAAATCGTCGTTTCTGTCCCTGCAGAAACCTGGCTGCGCGGCTGCTCCCCATTCCTCTAAGTCTCCCGCTTGCTGACCTCTCCTGCCAACTAACAGGGTCTCCTCACTGAGTGCGCTCGGGTGCTCCCCAGGACTGTGCAGCCTTCTCTTCTCTCAGAACTGCTGTAGCTAGGACGGCACTAACAGGTACTCCCCCCGTACCCTCCCACCCCCTGCTTACGCTATACTAGAGAAACTTCTTATGCATCCATTTTGTAGTGACAGTGATTAATCAAGTGATCCATTGAGGGATCTCTTATGTCATTGCTGAGACAGAAAAAGACTTTACAGTTGCAGCATCTCAACAGTACCTCTGTTTCAGTTGACTAAGAAAACGTTAGAGTGATCCATCTTTTAGGCTCGTGATGTAGTGCCATGAGAACGAAGACTGGAATGTTACAGACTGTATAAAAACCTGACCTGATTATAATCACAGATTTGATCTGAGAGCGCACACTCTTCTTGGTGTGTGTACTAGGTTTGGCCACCATACCAGTTACCTAGCTGTCTTCCTATCTTGTTTTTGTATAGCTCTAAAGTGCATTGAATTAGTTTTCCCCGTAAAAAGCCCAAACTGCAGTGTGATCTGATCTGATCTTCATCAACTCCACAAGAAGTTTCTTTTGTGCTCTTCTCCTTCCTTCACTTCTTTTCATTCCTGTATCTTCAATAGCTGCAGAACAACCAAATGCCAGAATGAGAGAAAGGATCTATGAATTTCTCAAAGCTAATTAAAAGGTGAATGTAGAAGGGGGGAATAATTGAGCCATCATGCAGGGAAGAGATAGGGAATCGGATGGCAGAACGGTGAAGAGGTCGGAAAGTGAAGCCATGCTCTGGTGTTACAGTGACGGTACATTCCCAATTAACTAGAGTGTGTTCATCCAGTCATTTCATTCCAGAATCTGCCCCTGTTGCTTTGGAGGAAACATGCAGGGTGCTGCAAAATTTCTCCCACTTTGTATGATGGGAGCCAACAAACCAAAGCAATTTTACAGAGGGTTGATGAGTTTCCACGTATCATCTGACCTGCAATAACTTGGTATGTGCCCTCAGTCTGTACAGATGATGAAGCAAAATGTCTTTGAGAAATAATTTAAAGTCTTTTTGTTCGTTCTCTTTTCCTCACATTTTTACTGATATGTCCTCCTTCTTACTTTCTGTCCCCTGACTCTCTTTTCTTTCCAGTTCATTTGAGCCGGCGTTTCTCCCTGCATCCCCGACCCACCTACTGCTTCAAACCCGACGGATTTATTTACATTTGGAGGAAGTCTTCATCTTTCTAGATTCCACTTTTCAAACATCTTAAAGCGGACATAAGGATCATGTTTCAGAACCGGCTGCTTTCGGTGGTATCTTCTCTTGAGAAGGAACCCAGCTCAAGACCAGTGGACACGCCTTTGTGCTTATCAAGCGCTTACACGTGAACTCTCCGTGTTTCCAGCCACAGGCAAAGACGTCGCCAAACGCGAGGAGCTTCCTCGCTTTTGTAGGGCCCCGTGATCGCTTTCCAGCCTGCAGCGATGCCCCCTTGCCAGCCTCTCGCCAAGGATTTTTGTCTTTTTTTTCACGTGACTCTTCCCTCATGACCGTGCCTGACGTGGGCGCCCCGTCCCGCGGGGCGCGTGGCATTCCCGTCAGCTATTCCCGGTATTCCCCGACCCGGCGGGGCGGCGCCAAGGCCGGGGGGCTGGCTGCGGGGCGGCAGCGGGCGGGCGGGCGGGCGCGCGCAGCCCGGCCACCGCGCGCCAGGTGGCAGCGCCGCGCCGCGCGGCGGGGCCTCGCGCCGCCCCAGGGGCCGCCGCGCGGGGGCGCCGCCGGGGCCAGCGGCGGCAGGGACACACGCGCACACACGCACGCGCGCGCGCACACACACGCTCACACACACCCACCCCCCCCCCCGGGGCGGGGCTCCGGCGTGCGGCTGCCGGGCACCGCCCGGGCGGGGGGGAGGGGCTCCGCGGCCAACGGCGGTGGGAGCGGGGCGGCCGCCCCCCGCTGCCCCGGCCCCGTGCGGGGAGAGGCGTTTGCGGGAGAGGGGGTTTCTCACAGCCGGTCGTGGTTTGCAACACCGTGTTTATCCTTGAGCTTACCAGGTCAAAGTGTGTGGTAAGAGGTGGAATTAGACTTTTTTTTTTTCTTCCCCCCCCCCCCCCCTCGCGTGGTTTTACGCTTTCTTTCGTTAAAAGTAGAGCCCTGTGTGCTCGTTTAGATCCCCTTCGGACCGCTCGCGCCCACGCGGCTGATGCCGGAGGCAGCCGGGATTGGTGTTATTTACCGCCTTTCAGCCAGGAGAGGGCAGCTCGAGCCGTGCGGGGGCCTTCTGCCTCTCTGAAGTGTGAAGTGCGCCAGCTCAGACGTCTCAAATACCTGCAGAGTAGGAGTAAGAAAGTTCCGATGATAGCTAAATGAGTACAATACGGGCTTTTGAACTAAAATAATAAAAAAAAAACAAACCACGCCCAAAAACCAAAAAAACAAACTCCACTGCATTTGACGTGCCAAACCAAACATGGTCTATGCAATAAACCTCTCCAGCTAATTCAGATGCCTGTCTTGAACATGTGAGCTTGGCTGGAATGCATGGATTATTGTAACATGCCATGTTGTAGCCTATAGCCTAGATCTAAGTGGTCTGAAATAATGCAGCCGGGCTCACTTCTGATGAAATGCCACTACCTGAGGTGACACTATTTCAGGGAAGTTAATTGCCGTTACTCTTCAGAATCAGACCTAATCTCCAATTCATAGCTGTTCATTTTGCCCAGAAGTTTAGAGTGCCAGTTCTTAGTTCTTCACTGATTATAAAACTCAAACATTCTCCTGTTGATGTAAGATCCTAGAAGCACCAACACTCACATATGCCAAATAAGTATTAAAGTCATATGCCTGTTCTTTTAGTGACCCTAGAGTGTGATTTCACAATTTGTATTACCCAGTGGCTGTATGGATTTAAAGTATTCAAGTATTCCTGCCCCTCTTTTCCCTCTTCAGATTTTTCCTGACCCTGGCTTGGGGTTGGGTTTTTGGTTTTTTGGGTTTTTGGGGTTTGGTTTTTTTTGCGTAGTTTTGGATTTCTTTCTGTTTTCATTTTCAAGGAAAAGATTTTCCATGGCCGGACTAATTCCCTCATCCAGTTCACGTGTTCCTCAAAAGTTCCTGCTGGTAAAAAGAGCAGATGAGCAACAGGTAGTGAGAGGCAAGCAGAATGCTTTATCTTGTTTCATGAGCAAATTAAATGGTTGTAATTTTGCTGAGCACTTGGGAAACCACAACCTTTGGGAGGTCCTTATGGCCTTCCATAAGGCATACTGGTGTCACAGGTGTTAATAGCGTTTGAGCTTAATGCTCCGTGAACTCCCCATTTGTTCAGCATTGTATTGTCACGTGCACGCAGCAACCGTCTATTGATTTGGAGAGCACAGACTCTATCCGTAGCACAGGTACCAGCTGTATGAAGAACAAGTGATAAATGCTCTCAAAGAAACGTCCTGATACAAAATTCTCTGAAGCTAGTAGAAGGGCTGCCATTAATTTTGTTTTGACTTCAGTTACGACAGTTTTCAAACTGGGTGGCTCACACTTGTGCTTTCAAATCACTGGCATTTAAAAAAAAAATGCAGCCTGGGGTTCAGCGCAGCAAAAGTGATGTTCCTGCTGCCTTTTTTCTACCCTTGGTATTTCGAAGGCTTGCTTAAATACAGGTTTTCACTTAGGTATAAAACAACGTGGCACTTGAAATTATGCACTTGCTTGAATTCGAAAATTTGATTCTGACCTTTAATGCAGTGTTACGTTTGCGGAATAAAAGTATTTCTCGGTAGAGCTTTTCAGCACTTACAGCACGGGACGTAACGCTGCCCCTGCAGTTTCTGGCAGAGGTGGGTCAGGTCAGTCACGCGAAGGAGGAGTGAAGCTGTTTGTTGTCTACGATTTGTCTCTGAACAAAGGGTCCAAACTGATTTATTTCTCTGGGTCTATCTAGATCGAGGAGGAGGACGAATCTCACTGGCTCCATCCGTCGAAGGACAGGTCCCACCGCCGCCTCCTTTCCAGCAGAGCGAGTCAGTATTTCCCGACTCTCAGGGCTTTGGCTTTCCTCCGGGCGGGCGAGCTGCAGCCGGCCGCGGGCAAGGTGCGGGCAGACGGTCTGCCGACGGGCGCAAAGCCGCCGGCACCGCGGCAGCTCCCCGCTCCCGCCCGGAAACCTCGGGGGAGCCCGGCGCCCCGGGGGCACGCCGTTCCAGAGGGAAAAGTAACTTCAGGCTGGCTGCAGGCGGGGTCAGGGTGATGTAACAGGAAGCCCCGGTGCTGCGCTGCTTCTCGCTGACATCTGACGCGCTCCCGGCGCTGCCCGCAGCCGCGCTTCCCGGCGGGCGGGGCGGGGCGGGGCGGGGCGGCCGGGGCACGGCTCCCCCCGCAGCCACTGGGCTCGGGAGCTGGGTTTTACCCGGCGGGAGGACCGAGGCGCTCGTAGGTCTCTCGTTTGGCCGGGGAGGGAGGGAAGAAGGGAAACATCTCCCTTCTCCCTCGCTGCAAGGGGAAACCAAACTCATTTACGCGAATCGCTTCTCGTAAAAACTCGGTGCGGTGAGTACTGACCGAAATAGTTCCATTGTTTTACCGAACGAACCATATTTTCATGCCCTCTGAATGCATTTACGGCTATGCGTGTGTGCACGCTTTTGCGTTAGCCTCAGCGTGTGGTATGTAATCTGCAGGGAGAGAAGGGTATGAGGAAAAGCTTCGTTTATTTTTAGGGAGCTGAACTGATTTTATAGCCGGTGTTGTTATAATATATCCATGAGGAAGTAATCGACGATAAATAGGTAGAAAGGGAGATAGAAATACCCTAATCAGCACTTAGAGGATTCTGTCTAAAACCTCTAGTGTTAGCTAACCAAATTTCTGTCTTTGCATCTGGAGAGAATTAGAGGCTTATTGGTATGAGAAGGGTCCTTAAGACTAATTCAGTACAACTGGAGCTCTTTCAAGAGAGGCAGATTTAGGTGATAAAGTGGTGTCAATTTTCTTACTGAATATTCCTTTAATCTTATTGATGTTATTGTGCCGGAAAGAGGCTATACTCGAGTAATTTCATAATTAGGTTTTGTGTTGTAATTACACAACTAAAAAGATAAAGCTTCTGTTTTGTTTGGACTTTCTGTTTGCTTGAGAAAAAGTTAGCTTGAGTTTGAAGCTTGTACGCGTGCCGGGGTGTTACTCTTTGAGATTTTTCCCCCAAACACTGAACTGATTTATTGAAAGGTAAAATTGTCCACTATTTCATTTCCTTGAGAAACTGTTGAACAGTAGGAAGTGTGTGATTCTTGTGCCTTCCAGTATCAGTTGAGAGACGGTTAAGACTCTTGCCACTTCTTCAGCTTTCCGAAACAGATGCGGTGGTATCCTCTGTTTTTACAAATATGGTTGCGTTACTGAGATTGCTACATCTAGTAATTTGCTTGTGCGTGTAAGCAATTAATCTGTAGAATCAGGAAAAGAAATCTTATTTCTGAAGGGCAGTTAAGAAATAGTGTAGGCTATAAATCACACCTGGATTTGATCTGCAGTGATTCATTTAGTCATCCATACATTTTATAGGGGCTGAGATTGAAATAATAATCAAAATAGCTGAGGTTTTTTTGCTCCCTGCCTTAATAAGCTTATCCCAGATACCCTAGGGCCAGATTTTGCTGCTTTTACAATTGTGCCAATGCAGAGTCTTTCCAGTCATATTGTGCATGCTGGGGACCTTGTCATTCAGTTGCGGTAAGAACGCATGTAACGGTTTAAACCCATTCAGATCAGTGATGTGCTAAAAGCCTGACTGTTGGTCTCTGATTCTGAGGTCCTTCCAATGGATTGAAAGGAGACACACTAAATCTGAAATCCATGTGTCTTCTTCAAAGTACATGTGCTGCAATACCACCTGAGATTCACAAGTCAAATTAATGATCTGTGTTTTCACAGTAATTTTGCCGTCTGCTTAAACTCTCGTTGACTTCACTGCATATAGGAGCAATCCCAAAGACTTTGTCCAACTTTGAAAATCTTTAGCACAGAAGGCACTTGGTGATACTAAATCAAACAAGATGACGCTTCAGATAAAAAAATGTTCACATTGTTTTAATGATCAGTGCAGTAGGAGCAACTGTCTTCAGAAGCATTTTGGCTAAATTTTTGAGAGTCTTATTTTATGCTCTTCTCAAGTAACTGGTTTAGGTTGTGGTGGGACTGCCCACATAGGAAGTGTCAGGCACGTATGTGTTTGCAGAATTGATGCCAGAGTCTACATTATTTGCAGATTAACCAAAGAGAGTGGCAGGACAGTGATGTAGAACAGTGCAACTGCACTTTTTAGTGGTCAGAACTAAGTACCTGAATATATAACATGCATTGCAAGTTCAGGAATTGCATTATGTGTGTCCTGTCAACTTCAGATGTTACCGTGCTCTGAATTCCTAATCAGCTGGAGTCTTGCTCTGCATTAAGAAATGTAGTGTTTGTCCCTTTCAACAGGCTTTTCCTGATACAACACAACTGTTGAAATCCTGTCCCACTGAGAGCCAGTGGGAATTTTTCCACTGGCTGTCAAAGGGCAAGGTATTCCTAATGATGGGTATTTTTCTGTTGAAGGAATACATCACCCATCCGGTCTCGTACGTTCTGTAGTCTGTTGGCAGCTGTTTTTTGGTAACTTCTATAATTTTTGGATGCTCAAGCTGAAAAATGCAAGTCCACATGTCGCATTCTGGGTGACCAATGTCTTACCTGGCTAACTGAAGGGGCCTGCTCCGGGAATGCGGTATTGTTCTGTGAGCTGTCTGGATATTGCAATCCCGGTTTAGACTAGGTTGCAAGAAAAAAAATGAGGGAAGAAAGCACACTAATAGCTTTCCTTTGTCACCAATATAACTACTAACTGAGTTCTATATTCTGTGCATTCAAGTTAGTCAGCTGCTTACAACAGCGTTCCTAGCACGTGCCAGAGCTGCGTAGGATTGGGCCCACAAGAGTCCACGAAATCATACAGATAAAATATTCAAACCGGTCCACAGTCATTTGGAAGAAACTGTTGCTATCAGAATGTTTTTAATAATAACATGTACACCATGATATTTATAGAGTAGATGTCTTGTCACTTCTATAGTAAATACTGAACATCACATAAGCTATTAATGAAAGCAATTGAAGGAATTTCTCCAATGAGAAGTCTAAGCCTACAGTTAGGAAAACAAAATAGAATTTCTCTTTAAGAAGTTGTTCCCATCTGTTCACAATGTGTTTACAGTGTTCTTGATCTGCTAGCAAAATTCCTTCTGTGCTTCTGATTAGCTGTCATTCCTGTAGAGTATGCACAATATTGGCATTACCTCAGCGTCACAGTCACCTCTGTTCTAAAGGCATGTGTAGCTGTGTCATTGGGTTTCATATGTAGTAGTTTCCTCGATTAAGCTTTGCACTTACTGAGAACAGTCTCTTAGTTGCTCATGTAACTCTTCTGTTACTGAGAAATACTTTAAGTCTTCAGTGTAGCAAATTGTCAGAGCTCTGCAGTTAACTATATCCTCAATACCACTGTGTCAAGGAAGGAATGGATACTTGTATTACCAAAACAGATGCAAGTTGACAAACAAATAACTTCTAAGCAGTAAAACAAATCTGGAAGTGTGCTTGTATATATGTTTATGTGTATTAGACAGATAATAATTTATATTATTTCTATGTACATATCTACAATATATGCGAGTCTATATCATGCTGACTTTTATTATTCCTAATGTGTCGACTAAAGAGAGAACGTGTATATTTTTAAAGAGACTCTCCAAGTAAATTAGTCCTAAACCTCATCCTTTGTTTAAAAACCCGTGAGTCATGAGTGTTAATATTTTAAATTGAATACACTTGAATGTTGTTTTCTCCTTTTTCTTTTAAATATTACAAGGAAGCTTTCTATGGGTGTTCACAACCCATTTTTTTTTCTTTTTTGTACTCACTTTGGCAATTCTGATGTTTTCAGCGTAATATGCTTGCACAAAGAGCAGCAGAAATTAGCCTATTACTCTACCTGTTATCTTAATGGAGAATTCTACAGCCAGTGCAATACAATGTAAGATATTTTTAATTTTTTTTTTTTAGCAATACTTTTTTTTTTTAATCCTATTTTAGAATCTGGGCAAAACTGGAAGGCTAAACTTTCACATTTTCAAAGTTTTGTTTTCAGTTATCTATCCTGCATATCTGCCTTAGTCCCAAGCTTGTTTATACTGTTTACATTTTCCCAGCAAAGTCATTCTTTTTCTGCCCTAGTTCTGTGCAAACACTTTCAGTCATGGCTGCAGTATATGCTGTCCAAAAGAACAGAAGTGATTTATTTAGAGTTGCTTTTTCTTGGAAAGATGCATTTGAAATGCACTTAACTGAATGCAATGCATTAAAAAAAGGCTTTCCATGAGACAAGCAATGTACTCACTTCAAGGAAAGGAAACAGATTCTCAACTGGTGTAAATTTGCATGTGTGTCTGAAGCTGTTACTTTTAATATAGCATAGATGTCACCCAAGACTTTTCTGACAGCTTTGGCCACTATTAAGCTGCAGCTGACCGTTAAGATACTAACTGAATTTTAGGAAATAATGTTGAATTTCTGGATTTATGCCTAGATCATGCAGGCCTTATTTAAAAAATATCCCAAATAAAATTAGTGACAGAGTTTTGTGTAATGAAGCCCGTGCCAGTCTGAATTCCCATATAAATACCAACGACAAGGGGCGAAACGCAGTGATGATGATGATGATGATTATTGTTATGATGTTCAAAGCAGCTACCTCATATACTGTGGTATACCATTAGCTGTGTTTAGGCTGAATATCTTTTTAGTTCCTATAAAACTATATAATCTTTTTGAAATTGCACAGTCTTGACACTTGTATGGGCATAAAGTGTCACTGTGTTACCATCTAGATTTTCCCCTCACTTTTTTTCTTCCCCATTACAGTGGTAAAATCTTGGAAATTAATTTTAATAACTTTTGTATTATTTTAAACTGGCAATGTGGTAAAGTTTAAAAAAATACTGAGAATACATTTGTTATACCAAAAATTTGGTTTAGATTTTTAAAATATTTTTCATATTACTGTTAACAGAAATGAATACAGTTTGTCTCCCAATGTTGTGCTCTATAATCCTTCCTAGACAGAAATATAAAATATATATTTCAGAAATGAATAAGAGCTTTAGATATTATACTTCTTTCCTCTTTGGTTGCATCTATGTATTTATTTACTGCCCTAACTGGAGAAAAAAAAATTATACTGTATAAACCTTTATTACTAAAAGGTCACATTTTTGCAATGATTATCCTGAAAAGATCTGTATAATGGGGATATCTGCCCTTTTGTTTCTGTTAGTGAAATCCAGCAGGTGTCACTCTGGGGATTAAATAAGGAATATTTCACAAATAAAGATAAATTTGTTTGGGAGATGAGATGTAGAATTTGGAAATTTACTCTAATAAGTTTTTCCAGGATAACTTTTTTGACCATGCACACCTTTTTAATTTTTAAGTTTCTTTTTTTAATTACATGATTTAACGGGTATATCCATCTTTCTGTGTATCCCTTTGAACATGAAAAATGACATGGTAGTTAGTATTGGACTACACAATGAGAAGTTTTACTCACAGGTGTCAATTCTGAAACATAAAGAGCTGGGAATCAGCTGAATATTGCCTTTATGATATTAAAAAATGCTTTTGTCAGCTTCTCTGGGAAACAAAATTATTCTTTTTGTCAATGGAAATTCCAGTTGCATAAGTAATGTCTTTTCAGTTGTGATGAATCCAAGGAGGGGCTCTGCAGTAGGCTCCTGCAAGTGAATGTATTTACTGAAACAGTCTACATACAGGTTTCTCTACGAATTAACTAAAATTGACATGATGGGTGGTTAAGTATCCAAAGTTTCACAATACAAATACTTGAAGAAGAGAGACTTTTTCACATTGCAGAGGGTGGCTAGTACAAGAAAGTCAATGCTGTATTTTTTTTGGGGGGGGGGGGGGAAGAAAAAAAAAAAGTCTTGTTTATTGTGCAGAGTGTTTCCTTAGGGAATGGTATAACAGCGTGTTTGTTGCATTCTGGTGGATTTTTACATGAGTGCGTAATTCCATGTTCTGTGGGTTCCATATTGTGTGGAAGAGGAGCATGATTGCTAAAATCTAGTGGGTTTCTAGAGGAGATTCTTCTTTATTTTCTGTACTGTGTTAATGCCACCTTGTACTGAAACAAATACCTCAGCAGGCAGCTTTGGAAGACAGTCTACAAATACAAGTCTCTTTCCAAATAGAAAGAAGTTGGTTTTTATAAATACATGCATGCATATATGTACTTTTGTATATGTGTAAATGTGTGTATATATTTTTTTTTACATGCGTACAGATATATTTTTACATATATATTTTTTTAAAAATCAATGTGTTCTAGAAATTGTAACCTCAGGCCACTTTAAACAATCCAGTTTCCTTTCTCTCACGTCTTTCTCCTGTTTAAGCCCCCATCCTGTTCCGTTTTTTATTCTATTCAACTTCCTTTCCTGTGATGACTCTGAATGAGTCACTTTGCCAGGCATTAAGAATGTGGCTTGACAATATTTCCAAAAGCTTATCCTACAGCAGTTCATGCAGATGAAATTAACCTCTGCCTTATCCTTCCTCTCAAAGAGAAATGTCTGTCTTCACACATCTAGTTTCTTGGAAGGGGGAGGCGGGGGTGATAACCCTTTCCATAAATGACTCTATATTGAAATTCATAGTCATCTTCCTTGAAGAGGAACAACAGATGTGTGTACCGTAACAGAGTATCAAGATTGGTAACCTTTTCTAAATTGATTTAGTGTTTAGTAGGGAAAAAGTTTGTTTAAAGAAGTTCAGGAAAGCAAGAATTAAGGCTCTTTCCTGAGTGCTGTTCAAGTACTCTTCGCATGGCCACCATTCTGCATTCTTCATTTTTTATTAAATGTGTTGTTTATTGCATCATAATACATTGAAGGCCACCAGGATTGTCCTTTTTTTTCTATGTAGCTAGCAGCAATCGGAAAAAGCACATGCTTAACACTAAGAGGGTACTTAAACACTAAATTGTAGCATTTCTTGTGGTTATGTACATGCCAGTATAGTGTGGGGGTGGGGGTTGTTACTTTTTTTTTTTTAACTTTTTTTTTTCTGTTTTGGTAGGAGTGGGTAAAGAGGGATTTTAAAAAAAAATAAATGTTTCTAGTCTGTTAATCGTGTATGTGCATCAAGAAATTAAAGCCTTTCTGCCAAAATCAAACAAGGAAAACTATAGTGCTGGAGAAGAATAACTTTGGAAACCAATAAGCAAGTGAGAATAAGAAACTCACATCAAGTTAAAGTCTGCTATTGCAGCATTCTTCTTGCCCCACAAAGCTGGGGAATCTCATACTCTTATCAGTTTTCACTAAGGGAGATCTGAAAGGTTCCATCATTTTCTGCCTGTTCTGTCATAGGTGTAATTTAACATAGACACAAATTACACACCAGTGAGCAAAGTAGAAATAGAAAATTCGTTCATTTTTATTTGCTATCACAATGTAGGTACGAGTAATGGTTGTAATTGGAAGATTGGAGTATTCATTCACTGGGTATTCATTTATATTCACTTAAATTTATGTTTAGTTTCTCATACTGTAAATGCTTACTTTCTGACTAAAGGAGGTGATTTGAGCAGTCTTCAAGTCTTGACAATGTCATTCTTAGATTGATTACAGAAGTCGCAGCATGGTCTTACAAGAGCCTTATGTCTTCCCACCCTGCCCACTGGATGTGCTACCTCAGCATTTTCAGAGTTCCTAGGAAACTAGGTAGAAAAACATCATTCAGATGTTTTTAACCTTTTAGCATGAACCACTGGCGTAGCTGCTGAGCCTAGGTCTTTTTTCCTTTTTTTTTTTTCCTTCTCCTAATCATTTCAGAAGAGATGGTACAAGTAGAGTTGTAGAGTTTCTTCTCTAGAGAAGATCCCTCTTCTGAAAACTATGCATGCAATCCAAGGGTAGAATTCAGCCAATGTAGTTTAACTGGACACTTTTTATTTAGAGCTACAGATATAAAATAGTCTGCTGACATGCTAAGCTTTTCCTAGAGTCACATTACAGCCCAGTGAAGGACATGGCAGTAATTCAGGGGTTGTTGGAAGGATGGCAAAATACTTGCGCTGTCTCTGCAGGGACACTGGGGCACCAAAGCATGTCAGTCTATACTGCCATCTGTAAAACTAAGTGTACACAGTTAGGGTGAAGTTAGTACCAAAAGTGTCCTGATTCAAAGCAGATTTTAGGGACCAATTGCAATAAGCTCTCTAAGTCAGATAAGGCAAGGGGAGAAGAGATACTGTTGAAATACTTTTTGTCCAATGAAGACAGCATGGCATGACAGACAGTTATCTGTGATAACTCAGCTTCCTCGGGGAATGCACATTTGCCAAACCAAAGTGTTCAAAAATAGCATTATACCATGCAGGAATGTGGGACTTCTTAAGCCAGAGATTTGTTTTGGCTTATTGTATTTTTGCAATTCCTTTAGCTCTTCTGTTTCCTAGATTTCCAAGCTTTTATATTTTTAAACATTTACAGCTTTTAAACAGGACAGTTGTCCAACTCCTCCTTCCTTGAGCACTAAGTAGCAGTAAAATAATGAAGTCTGGTGGCAAGGAAGATAAAATTATGAAAGGAATGACAAATGCACAAAGAAAAAAAAATCTGAACTTCAAAATGTAGTTCCCATAGGAAAGTAAACTGTGAAGAAATCGGTTGCCTTTAGCATGACCTTCTAATTACAGAGACAAAGCTGAGTCAGGTATCCTGTGGTCAGGCAAAAGCCATTTCTTTACATACATAGCCACTTGGATAAACTGAAAGATTCCTTTAGATGGTGAGAAGTCTGTATTTGGAGTTATGTGTATGACATGAATTCACAGCAGGGTTGCAAAATTAATTGTCTATTCAGTATTTTAATTCGGCAATAAAAGCAGATGCTGGGTTTCAGTACATGATCTAGTTAAGGTGCCAGTAACTGCGGTGATGTTAGCTCATCATTTCTCATACAGAGTTAAGGTGAAACATCCAGATATCACACGTGGAAGATGCTTATTACCACATCTCTTCTTCATCTGTGCAAGGGAAGGATTCTTCCTATTTCTGCTACCGTGCGAACTTTAAATGTACTGACTCTAAGGCTCCATTACCTCCCAGCATTTAAACCTATGGTTTTCCTTTTTCATTCCCATTCTTCTTGTCATCTGTTGCCCTTCATAGTTAAAGTGATTCTCCTGCCTTCTCAGTGTTTACAAATCCTTCAGGCATTTATGGGTAAATATTTTTATTTGTCTCATTCAACTTATGCAAAGATGCGGAGTTGTTTTGTCAGGCTCCACATCCAGTTAACAGCCCACTCAAAACTTCCCTCGGTGTGCCAGGGTCTCTTTCTCACCTCTGTTACATGCCGTGATTTGTGCACGTGCTATCCCACATTACATTGGTTCTGCTGCTGCCATGCATCCGCTATTAAAAAAAAATTGCTGAATGAGAGTAATAGAGAGGAACAATGGGCTATTACAGGATGTTCAAGACAGGGTCATTACAGTATATTTTCTTGTGCAATCTTGTTATGAACAAGCTTCGTATTTACCAGCTTGTTTCATTTGTCAGCACCCTATTATTAGCGTTGTAAGGCTATGCAATGCCAGTTTTCTAACAAAGTTCTATTTGATGAAATACGAATTTTATCTAATAGCTCTGTGGAAAGCTGCTTTTCAATATTTATAATAAATTTATATATTTTGTAAGTATTCAGTATTTATTTATCATCATAGGTAATGAGAAAAAGAGCCAGGGAATTTTTCACTATCAAACTGCAAATTAGCTCTAGTGTACTTAGCAAAATGCAATCAGAGAAGCTTATGATGGGCTGTTGAATTTGAAAGTCCAGTTAGATAATTTAAGAAAGAAAATTTGCTTTTGAAGTTTGAAAATAAAATGGCTTATTTGCAGTGCTGCTTTTTGGCACACAGCGTATTTTTTCCATAATTTCCAAAACTTGGAATCTAAAGGGTCAGTCTGATGTAAAGGGTGAAGGTAAGATACAGTACTTAGTGGGCCTTTGAAACAACTGTGGACTGTTTCTGTGATGTGTGATTATATTAACAGTTTTCTCGCTGAAGGACACCCACCAATGGGCACAGTTGCAAATGTTTAAGAAAGTTTCCAGCTAATGTGAAATAAAGAGTTCAAGCAAGAGGATTCAGTCAAATTTGGGAAGAAAGGAGTTTGGGATTGGGATCCAGGAATTAGTAGAACAGACTAGAAACTGATCCACAGGGATTTGGGATGCTGATGAAAACTGCGTATGTTTTCAGCATTGTATGAAAATGTCTCAATCTTTAATCAAGACACATCATTTTCTTAGATGTGAAAATAGTCTTGTTTGTGTTCTTGGAATAAACACAGCCTAATTTGGAATACGGAGCTTTATTTGTGTAATACAGTCTAACGAATGGAAAACTAAGGGTACTGTAGGTCAGTATTGAGGTTAGCAGAACTGTGAGGGGGAAGTCTGGCAGCTGAATATCTTACAGCATGTCTCAGTGTCTTGCAGGCTTTTGCATGCAAGGACAAGGTGGGTGGGGGAATCGGCCACTACAGAAATCTAAATGTGAGCCTGGTTCTTGCAGAATAAGAAACATATTAACTGACATGAAGTGTCACTGGATGAGATCTGAATTAATGCTGTTCAGCAAAAGCTTTTCCAAACTGTACGGCTTTTGTTCAGTTTGACAAACAGCTCAGGGGAAGCGTTAGAGACCCAACTGTTTTTCTTTAGCTCTCTGACTCCGTTTGGCTTTTGATTCTTCGATCCTACAAAGTCCTTGAAGTCACAATTAGTATACTTACACAGTTCCACATACTTAGTGAAACTATATGGATGATATGCAGAGCACAAAACAAGGCCAAGGGTTTGCAAAACCAGCAAGAATTTAAAGGGAGTTATAAATGGCGGGGGGGGAAAGCTAGTGACCAGCAAGGAAATATTGAAGAGAAAGTATATGTTGGCGAAAATGTCTTTTGTCCACTGAGTCCACACTACTGCTCCTTTTGAAAGGTGAGACAGAGGATGCTCAGTACTTATTTACCGCGTGCCTAATGTTATTTGCATCTGTTTAACAAAGAATGTTAATGTATCACTTGGTATAGGAAGGTGAGTATGCACTGCTTAATGTAACAACAAATTAATGCAAATCAACAATATTTCTGTCACATTAACTACAGCACAATAGTTAATGTGTTCCTCCTAAAACACCGCATGATCTGATGTGCATGTACTTAAGCAGTTTTTGAACTGAAAGAGCTCCAAGAAATACACGTGGATTTCCAGAATCCATTTATAACTTTTTAAAGTGAACATTTAAATGCTTAGAGCATTGAATGTGTCAAAAGGATTACCTATAATGATTTTTTAAGTCAGATGGGTTTTCTTAGAGAGTGACCACTGGCAAGAGCACTAGTTTCTTGGGTGTCTGTCACGCCAGGAAAGGGACCACAAATGTGGTTAAAAATTATTCCTGTTGCATTTCCAGTGGGGTAACCTGCAAACAATTGCTGAAAATCTTTCTCTTGACTCTCTTGCGTACTCTTACATTAGAGTATGTAAGCGTACTCCAGTAGAAAATAAATTAGTTCCAGTCCCATAGAGCGGGATGAACGCAACTTGTCATGGACAGACAGTTGTTTCCTGACATTGAGCACTTCATTAACAACTTGCAGTGTTTGAAGTTGTCACGGGTCGTATGGATTCTGTGTGTTTGTGGCCCTTTGGGCTTAACAGGAAGGTCACCAAGTTATCAAGCAACTGCTGTCTGTTTGAAGAGATTCAACTGCCTTTCCTGCCCCACTGTTGGAGAACCTCAGCTTTCAAAGAGAAAACAGCACTGTTTCTGTGAATTTGCCAGTATCTAGACCTTTAAAAACAGAAAGAAAAAAAAAAAAAGTAGTGTAATTCTTTTTATTATCATTTCCTTTGTGTTCCACCTGATCCTATTGACTGTCTTTACATCTAGCATAATCTCTGTAGAACAACCAAATACATCTTCGTTCCATTTATTTTTCTGTGCTCTGAGAATCTTGGGACTGCTGCATTTCCAAAGCTATCTGTATCCCCAAATCTTAGGAGAAGCATTCCGACTTCTCTGCAACCCTCTGGAAGAACTTACTGTGTGTTCCACATATAACCTGAGAGTACATGTTATAATAAGCCAAAGCACAGAATAATCCTTGCTCAACAAACCTATACGGATAATGCAAAGGGTGGCTGAGCCAGAAACTTTCTTCCCCCGGTAGACCTTTTGACTTACTCCATCATGATTGCATGAGAGCGTAGTTATCAGAAGACCTGTTTGTAAGTTGCATCTCTTTCAAAGAAGTGCAAGATATACATGTGGAAATTCTAGATATGTGATCACTTGCAGGCATGTAACTCCCTCTATTTTTGTAACCAGCGTTAGGGGGTAACTAACACAAAATCAGAGTTGTTGGGTTGGGTTTGGTTTGGTTGTTTTCCCAAAATGTAGCAAGCGTGTTATCATTGCTACCAACAGAAGATCCCTTTTCACAGTCTTTAAATGAATTAACTATTTTCCTTGTTTTGTGTAAGGAAGGTAACCTTTGTAACATCCTGTTTTATTTACCAGCTATATCTGCAAGCTGCAGGAATCCTGTGTGTGGAGTCGCAAGACGGTGCTCAAGACAGACAGAAATCCTTGATCTTTATTAGAAAACTATGTGGTAGCAAACAGAAGCAAGCTGTGACTCCTGTCAGGCATTTGTTTTAAATAGCGCCAATTATTTCTTTTTTCAAAACTAGAAAAGGATGAAGTGAAATCAGAGTCCTCTTGTGTCTTCCCCAAATTTCAGGCTGTACATGTTGTGCATTGGTGAGGAATTGGGGAAAGAGAGTTTTATTCCTGATCACTCTCTCTTTAAAGTTCACATGCTTCCTAGTCTTTTGCTGGAGTTGGAATCAAAGTACCAAAATACTATGGAAAAACGCTGCTCTTGCATTATTTCTGGCAGGCTTATAAACTGGGAGTATCTAAAGTATCATCAGAAAGCCTGTTCTCATGAGATTCCTGTCCAAATTTCCAGACCAACAAATCTGGAACATTATCCAAAAAAATGTAGATACTTACACGATCACACAATTACAGCAGAGGCTGTGGTTGAGTTTTTTTTGATGGGTGGGTGTGGTTTGGGGTTTTTTTATTTTGTTTTGGAGTTGGGGGTTTTTTGGTTGCAGTTCTTCCCTTGTCACTTTTTAGATAAGATTTTTTGCATAATTTTAGCTCTTTTCTATTCTTTCACTCTTGTCTTCTCAGCCGTGTAAGAACTCCCTTTGTTCCCTTCCCTTGTTAATGTTGTTTTTATTCAGATAGATCATTCTCTATTATCTTAGAAAGAAGTGTTATTTTTTTATGAACAGTCTGTTAAAGCAGAGAGTGATGAGAATTTCGCAGAACGAACTATTGAACCTGTTCATAGTCATTTTCTAATTATGACTGTATCACTACTGAAGATTAACCCAAGTTAGTGGGTGGATATTATTTAAGAAAATGGTTTTTCTCTGCTTAGTTTCAGGTTGATTTAATAATGATTTTGCATGCTACTGCTGTATCAAAGTCTTCTTAATAACAAATCTTTGCTAAATGTAAATGCTTCATAGTTTTAGACATGGTCAACTACTTTGTTCAAATACCACTCTAGGAGTACAATACATGCAAAAATAATTCTGGAAAAGCTCTGTATTAAAGCAGTGGCCACCGTGAGCAAACAGGTTGTTTGCTAGACAGTATAGGTGATGTAGTTGTCAGTGCTATTGCAGTGTTAGTATTCATCAGTAATTAATTCCATTGCTTTAACAAGAGTGCTCAGAGACCATGTTATCATTCTAGCAGAGTCCTGCCAAGCAGCTGGTGCTGTTTCTTGTTTTTGTTTTTTTTCTCGGGGAAGTACGATTGAGCTCACTGGAAATGTTTCTCATCTTTCACTGATATAAATCAGTAAACATAATCACTCAAAGAAAAACACATTTAACATACGTTACCTATATGGAGAAATACATATTATGCAGTGGTGACTGCTATTTATGGTTCCTTGATTCTGTAATAGGTAAACTAGTAAGATATGTGTGGTTTAAATTTTATTTATGACATTAGATCCATATTCTCCTAAAATACAGTTTGATGATCGCATAAGCTTAACTTAATTTGCCTTTCAGGGGGACAAACTCTTTATCTATATGATGAATGTTAGGGGAAAAAACATTGGTCAGCACAACTACAGAATGTATTAGGGTACTCTTTTAGAATTTATCATTATTTAGTTACAGGTATTTTGGGGGGGAAAATGTACTTCTTCAGCACCTATGCACTATTGCAGCTGCCCTGAGGAAATATTTGCTTATAGGAATAAGATTCATAAGATTCCTCTATTCGGTGAGAGACTTATAAAAATATATTCACTGTGAATAAGGAGGGGAAAATATAGCTCCTGGTAGACTGTTAGTGGTTTTTTGCACTGAGCAGACCTGTGCTAGCATCTTTGTATCACCCTCAATTCAGCAAACATTAATGAATTTAGTTTCGAAATTGTACTTATTAGATAAATTATCATGCCTGTGTGCACTCTGGTAATAATACGGAGGAACTTGCTTGTGCTTGGAAGAACATTAAGTATACGGAAGGCTACATGGCTTATCCAACTACGCTGCTACTTACTTGATGATCTGAATTTGTTCGTCAATTCCCAGTCCTTGGGCTTCAGCCTCAGCACCCTCCCACCCCGCCTAGTATAAATTGTACAGAATTTTTCTGTCCACTTAATGTGCAGATCTGCTGCAGTAAAAACAGCATAATGGAAACCACGTGCCCCCCAAGTCAGGTCAGGGAGGAATTGCTACTAACAGTCTGTTCTCAAGTCTGAGATGGTTTAGGTATGTGCTTATATTTGCTGGTAAACTTGATTTTGTTTTCCCTCGCTCTTAATTTGTGAATAGGCTCCTGGATATTGCACCAGACTGACTAAGTAACTTAGTTTTTACAAATTTTAAGTGACTATCAGGTAACTTTTATAACACAAGCACCAGAAATTTTCTGGCTTAAGCAATTTCAAGGTGCTGATCGTCTATATAAATCCATACCGTATTCTATACATATTTGTACCTTGTAACTGTAGCTGTAGCTTGACAAATGTTGTAAAACGGACAAGCATGCCAAGTCTCCAGTAAGCTAAAGAAAATGTGCAAGTCTGTTTACACACACTGGGACTGTGCTCTCTTTTTCCCACCGTCACCTTGTCTCCAATCCCGATGATTTTTTTTTTTCTTAAGTTTTTAAAATTTTGGCTCTACAACAAATTGCTCATAAGACCAATTAATGTTGTGGAAACAGATGTTTTTGATTTGTTAGCAGCGACATGTTGTTTTCAGGGATCAGAATATCACAGGGATATTATATTTTTGTAATGCAACTCATGTTTTTCGTTTATTTTAGAATACTAAATACTGTTTCACAGGTATGATTGAACTGGAACCTTTACTCTCAAAATAGAGGATTTCCCATCTTGAATCAGATATAGGCCAGTGAGCTTTAGTATCCTTCTTTTGACTTCTGTCTGTACCCTGTGCATGGTGCTTCCTGAAATGAAAAAAAGATGCATCCCCTTGAGAAACTGACTTTATTTTTTGCAATGTTTTGCATAAAGAAAAAATAATTTCTCCTTGATGGTCTTGGGAACTTACTACTCTGAAACTCACGTATCTTTATTTAACTACAAATTTAGCTAACAAAGATAGTATAATATTATCCAGACTTTCAAAAAAGCCAGTGACAGAAAGCAGTTGAATGAAAGATCTTCAGTGTTTATGCAAGCTATATGCTGGGCTATATAAAGTAACATGGTATTTTTATAATTATCAGCCATTAATTGTGTTGACTTCCTTCTCCTCCTAGAATTAGCACAAAAAGGAAGGCATGCTTGTGTTTTGTTTAAAGCCTTGATCAACAACAGCTCCCTAGCTTTCTTTTTTAGTTTACTTGCTCATAAATGGTATTTGTCATAGTGACAAAATTCATGTTTGCCAGCTAGGCAGTGCGCTTGTTAAGACTACAACTTCAGTTCTCCAAGAGTGGTAATGAAACGAGTGTGCAAAGACCATTTGAGCATCTAGCATTATTGAGGACAGGATCAGTGCTCACCAGCTACTCTAATCTTGCTTCTTCCTACATCAACATGAGAAGGGAATTGGATTAATAACATGAGCATGAAGCATTCTGCATTTTAATAATTTCTGACACCCTCAATACCGTCGTTACATTTCAATGACTGTTTTCTGTCATGATGGTGTAAGGGCCAATGGAGCATGGAGAAGAGTAAAAGAAATGTAATCACAGTTCCTGTAACGAAGAAACTTCTCAGGGAAGAGTCATGGTCACACCCAGGCTTCTCCTGGGCCGAGAGAGCTGACAAGCCACAGAAGTGCTTAAGAGGAGTAACACTGAAGAAATTACATTGAGCAGTTGATTCCCAATGTCTAATCAAGCTGCGAGGAGAGAAGTAGCACAGGGAGAATGACAAATGTGTGAAGACTTGCATTTGTAGTTGTCTCAATAAGTCTGTCCCTGCAGTGAAATCAGAAGACCCCAATACAAATTAACTGTCAGACATACCAAAAAATGACAGGACTTATAAATGGGTTTTCACAGTTCTAAACAACTCATAGCTCTTTAACAGTTGCATGGGAGATAAATTGTGTTAAGAGTGTTAAGATTTGCCTTTAGAAATTGTAGATTTTTGGAACTTAAGCAGTTCTGCTTTCTTACTTCCATGTTTTTTAGTACAGACAAGAAATAATGTGCAAATAACATTGCAAGTTATTGAAGCATTGCATCGCTTGGACGTAAATGCAGGTAATGCCGCAAAAGCATAGCTCTGAAGAACAAAATTCTGAAATCCATAGCTCAGATAACAGGTTTTTTGCAATAATTCCTTAGTTATCCGTATAGGATGTGGTAGACACAGCTAGGACAAGGAGTGCTAACAAACCTTAGGATATAGCACCAAGTACGTCATAACAACTTTTGCTAAGAAACTAATCAAATCCCACAGTGATCAGCTCCACCTGTGTCACAGACCTGTAGGAGAGAAAGGGTGTTGCTTAGAGAAACGCACTCGAGCTATTTTATTTATGGTAGGAAAGAGGGGGGATACATAGATTTTTCAATGAGAATTTCATGTAAACCAGGTGAGGCTTTAAATTTTTGTTTGGGTTTAGATTTGTTTCTTTTTGCCTTGAAACCTAGAACTGTTATCATAAAGAAAATTCCATATTATACTGGTCAATTATGAAATGCAAAGTGAATGAAAGTGAAGTGCGAAATAGACCTTTTGCAGCCTAATTTTTTTGCTCCCAAAAAACACATTAGAAATACACAGTGTAACTTTCTACCTGACTACAGTGACAAATAAAAAGTAATTCAAAATCATAGTTAGGTTTTTATAGAGGAACCTATTACTTAAAGTCTAGCATCTTGCATAAATAAACACTTTTAATAGTTAAAATACAATTATATGAGTGTCCATAAGCACACAGTGCAATAATGAGTGATGTTCATAACACAATTCACACAGTTTTGGCTGTTGGAAGCTGTATTGTTAGGCTGCTGGCTGGGACTCAGGATATCCCTTACTGCTTTCAAAAAAATCTCTTGGGCCCTTAATTTCCAGCTGAACAGTCACTAAAGGTCCATGGAAGAGACCTTGAACAAAACTTAGACCTAATACAGCAATGCGGATGCATTTTTTTTTTTAATTTTTATTTTTTTAGTGCTAGATCTATTTGGTCCTTTCAGCTCTTACGTGGTGAAAATACTTTTTATGAGAGAACTTAAAAATTGTTCAAGGGACTATCTAGATTTACAGCCCAGTCTTACTTCAGCAAAGTATGGCGCTTCTCCTTGAATATATATTTCTTTGTCAAATGTTGTCTCTACAAAGATATATTTCTTTTGTATTTTGGGCTCTTTTGGGAAGTAGAGAAGGGCACTGGTGAAGCCCAGAAGTGTCAGTTTCAATCACAGAAGCATTGAAGCTCAACAGATAATGATACTTAAGGAAATATAATCTTTGTTGTGAAAGGATACCACCCTTTTTTCTACCTCCTCTCTGTACTTCAAGATCATTTGAATCTTTCGGTCACTTAAACTCTAGCAGGAGCAGTTTCTCACAAAAAATACTCCCTATTTCTGCATTTGTCCATGTTTCTGGTATACATTGTTTAAAAAAAGCCTGTATAAACAGGACAAATTAAACACAGCCTAGAGTACTCATCTGCCCTAGTGACTGTAATAGATTACGGTTGCTGGAAAACTGCACAAGTTGCATTTGCAACGTTCCTCCAGCTGTCTTCTGGATTCTGACAACCATGCCACAACAATGTTTCAGCTCTTTGTTGGGATCTCACCCAAAATGTTTACAGTGCTCTTCTGGCACTTCTTGGGATTTCTCTGAAAATTTTACTTACCAATTTGCCCTTTCTTTGCAGCCTTTGGAGGTGGTCCAGTCTTAAGTGTTGACCCCCTTTTCACACGACCTTTGTTTTTGAGTTGATTCTACTCTGGGCATGTCATGACTTAGTGACTTTAGTGAAACTGCTAGGAAACCCAAAACATAAACACGCTGTGTGTTTTTTATTCTTCATCAAATTTGCATTTTGTTTTTTGGTGTGGTGGGGTTTTTTTGTTTTTGTTTTTTTTTCCTTTTTTCCTGCTCCCCCAGCTAAGCTGTTTACATGGAAGCTGTTAACAGGGAAAAGATCTGTAGCGTTACATGTTTGGGGTGGGATGTGATTAACCAGTACACAGGCATCTGCTACTGCCTGGGAAGCCCACCAGGCCTGGGTGCCTCCATACAGGACGCCCCAGAGACATTGGAGCCAGGTTTGGCAAATGTCTCTTACACCCTCAGGGCATCTCAAAGGGCACTAAGAGCCTGTATGTGGGCAAGTGAACTTAGCCTTTGGTCTTGATCTCTCTCATTCCCTACACAGGTGAGGAGTAGCATTGGCAAGAAGCAGGATATATGTAGTTACATCTGTGTGTTTGCAGATTGCAACCATGATATAAATGGAGTTAATACTGGGGACGGGTTATGCTGCTACCAGTTTGTAGAAAAATCAAAATGGAAGACAGTTTTATTTCTAATGTTTCTGCACTTTTGCAAAATTCAGATGTGTTGTTCATCTTTTGCTATTGTAAAAGATCAATTCAGAATGGAAAGATGATCGTTATTAGCTAGGCAGGTCCATTTCCACTGCACCAGCGGTGTTGTGAATGTCCCCCGGGGTATTTTTTGGACAGTAAAATTACTAATGGTGCTGGTACTTAAAAAGCTATAATTAGCTCCTGAAGTTAACACCCGTTCAGTTATATTGTTTTGTTCTGAGTGCAGAGATCTGAGAAATCCTTGGTGTATTGCAACCACTATGAATAAATTTCCCCAACTAAAAGGACTGTAGAGTTGTTCAAAATCACTGTTAGTCTGAGAGAGTGCTTCAATATCTAAATAAAGACTTGACTCTTATGTCTGCGGCTTTTTAAAATGGATATTCAGTAATGATAGTGATCAGATACTAGTTTTTGAATCTCCTGTGGTATAACATGGATATCTAGCTTTTAATATATTATGCATACTATTTGAATGTAAGTTGTATTCTATTTTACATTGTAATATTTTTCACAATTTTAATCTAGGAATACATTCTTTTTCAAATAATAATTTTCTTAACATTCTTGTCCTCTGGCACATGTTTAACAGGTCAGACTACTTACTCACCATAGTTCATTCTGGCACTATAATTCTATAATTTATAATAATAATGAGACCATGCGTTTGGCTGCTGTCACCAGGTGACCACTTTAAAAATCAAGAACTCTTTAAAACCTAACGTATTTCTGGTGCTTTTATTTTGTCTGGGGTGCTGTAGAGGTGCATTCAGGATTCTCATCGGTCACGATGACTTGATTAACAGCTGTGATTCCTTTGTGATTATGCATCTAGGAATAGATATCTAATTCCTCTTACGGCTTTATGGGAGAAATGAAGGAATCATGAAAATCAATGTGACTGATTGCCAGATGGTTAAAATCAGGTATTTAAGTCACCTTTTTTAATGCCTGTATAGTGCAGGTGACCGTTATTTAGTGGAACGTAGCACTAGTGTTTCATTACACTTTACTACAAAGTGGGTAGTCTTGAGTTATCAATGGAAAATTGCAAGCAGTACACAATGTGAAGGTGTATTTGTTATTGGGGGATATAATGTAAGTCATTATTAAGATGGCTGAAAAAAATGACATCCACATGCAATTCAATATGCAATTAAATCTGTAGGGTGAATGCTTGGAATGGGTAGCAGCAGATTAGAAAGGGATAGAGCTGGGCACAGGAGGTCACTTCAGGTAATGATTATACCTTCACTCCACTGTATGAGAAGAGCCTACTTTGTGTTTCTTAGGTGCAAAAAGAGTATTAAGGTAGATTGTCTCACTCAAGTAACTCAACACTGGGAATGTCTTGTGGGACATGTTGCTTTAAACTCAGCATCTGAAGTGTCCCTAGCGATACCACAGGCATTAGTATCCAAACCATAGCCTGAGAAAAGATTTTTGATCTGAGACCATGTTACAGACAGATAAGTATAGATACAGATGAATGGTGTAGAAAACAAATGACTGATAATTTATTAGCAGAAATATTGGGTCAAATTTTCCTGACTTTTAATTTGTCTGGGTTTTCTCTTGCTCAGCCCAAGGACTTTTACCCTCTTTTTGCAGTCCTTTTGATGACAATCCCTACAGAAATGGATGGTAAATCCATTGCTAATTGCTGAGTGTATATTTAAGCCTCAGATGTAACACAACATGCAATGGACAAATCACTTCTTTTTTTTTTTTCTCAGACACATCAGGGCTTTTATTCCTTATATCCTTCGAAATTATCTGCAGGTTTTTGTAGGCCTCTTAGAGTGACTCTAAACACTACACTTCTCACTGGTATTCTCTCTTACAGAGAATGAAAATCATATCTGTATTAGCAGTTGAAAGACATTTTGATTCTTAGGACTGTCTGTCAGACATTAAGCTGGTTAAAATACCTCTCACAATAGGTATGTCTTTAAGAGCCAGGCATTGCTTAAGAATTCTTTCACAAAACCCTTACTGAAGATAGCAAATGACTCTTAACTCTTTGATTCAGGATCAGTATTTTTAATTATCTTACTCTCATCCTCCCTTTGTGTTCTTTCTTTGTGCTTCTCTCTGACCCTAAAGGAAGAACTACATTAAAGGGCGCTTTTTTGTTGCTTGATTGTAGAACTGAATCATAGTGTAATTCTACATTTGGTAGCACTATATAGTTTCAGTAGCTGATTTGGCTCCCACATTTGGATTAGTCTGAATTTCCCATTACTTTGGTAGTCTGATTTTCAACAGATGTTTTAGGGTCATCCTCCTTGTAATGTCTGACCCTCAGAGATGACCAGCCAAGTGGGGTTCAGAGTTCAGATCTCTGGGTGATGGCCACTTCAGATTTAAAGTTCTCTGTTCCTTAAAAACACTCAAAAGTTTTGTTTCTCTTCTCCATAGCCTTTTGAAGTGGTGTAATGCGATAGTCTGAGGCTCGATAATGACTTCAAAGTTAGAGGTTGTCTGATAGCAATGACATGGGAATGAATTTACTTAGTCTGGTAGTTGCAAGTGATGCTTACTGCTATCTCAGTATCTTACTGAATTCATACCTGGGAGATGATGTCTTTTAGAATAGGACAACCCAAATATAGCTATAAGTTGTCAGTGTCCCTCTTGATCAGGGCCTGTATCTGATCCATTTTATGCTTTGCTTAGGCAAAGCAAAAAGTACTTTGCTTCCTAGTCTGTAAAATGTTTATACAATATCCAGAATAATTAATGCCATCACAAAAATGCCACTAGCTTTGGAATGATGTGCAACAGCTGTTCAGCAGTGCACAGTCAGTAAAGATATGGGATGTTGCAAAAGAAAGTGACGAGTAAAGATGATTTTGGGATTTTTGTACAGTATCCTCATCATTGAGCAGTTATAAAATATGCTAGTGCAGTACCTGTTTCCTAATGCTTTCCTGAGAAAGGGAAATATATTTACTGGGTGGGGAGGAAACCAACCAGGTTTTACTCCTGCAAATTTTTATTTCTTTTGAGAAACCTGGAGATTTTACGGCAATAACAGGTTAGCCCATGAAATGTCACCTATTCTTTGTGATGTAGACCTGCAGCAATAACCAAGTATTTTTATTTCTATAAAATTACTTACAGGGTCAGCAAGACACCTACCTGTTATGGAATTAATTTGCCAGCAAGACTTGCATCCAGTTAAGAATTAGTACAGAATTTTTAGGTCTGCTCTTGGCCCAGTTACGAATCTCGCCAATAAAGCACTTCATAGTTCCTTTGGGGGGGTGGGGGGTAAAGATAGCTGTTCTTACAGCTTCAGAAGAGAACAGAGCTCTCTCTCTCCCATATACGCCAATTAATTCAGAATATCACATTCATTACCTGCTGTGTTTCAGCAAATATCCTGCTCTATCAACAGCAAGAGGAAGCCAATGCAGGAGAAATCTGGATTTCACCAAAGGAAGCTTGGCATAAGCTCCGTCGATAGAAACGAATGCAGGAGATTTTTTTGTTTGTTTGTTTCTGAATGGTTCCCTCGCATGGAATCAGTTGGGTGATGATGTTTCTGTTGGCTCCAGCAATGTCAAGGCCATTGATGATGAAAGTTTTCTACTGTTTTTCCCCATCTCTTGGAAAATTGTCTCTCCCCTCCCCTCCCCCAATAAAATCCCTGCCAAGCAAGCAGCTGTGAACAAAATTTCTCAGCAAGACGAGTTTGAAGTTTTGCGTGCTCCATGGAACAGGACACACAAACGCAGCTTTTAGAGGGTAACAGTTGAGGGGTGCAGGTCCAGGCTCTCTGAGTAAAATGCACGTGCATGAACTGGATGAGTCTTTTAAGGTGTCTTACTAAGTTAAAACATACAGGAAAGAATAAAAAGCATGCAAAGATTATTTTTTCATAGTGACTTTTGGTACCTCGGTCCGAGGTAAGAAATGCCTGAAAGTTTGATGTCCAAGTTTTGCTATTAAAATCAGTTAGCAAAGCTAGTGAAAAATAGTGAATTTCACTAGAACTAGAGAAAGCTAGTACTGCAGTTGCATCTGAGACACTGGCAAACCAATGGCAGGAACTGGTCTGTAAAATTACAAACTCAGTTGAATATGTTTTAATTTAATTTTGGTAGACATTATCCTTATCAAAGCTTCCTATCAAATTCCATGCATTTTGTTTTCACCAGGGATTTTTTTTTTAAGGGGGTGTGAAATCAGTATGAGACTTCTGTGGTTTTTTTTCTCCAGGAAAATTAATGCAGGATGTGAGTGTGCAGAAAATTTGAACACCTATATTAAAGCCACCTAGTATTTTCCATGCTTGCAGTGGAAATTTTCAGTTGCTTGCAATTTTGACAAGCTTTAACTGACATTTTCCATTTCATTTTTCTGCCTTTATTATTACTACAATTTGGAGGGGAGATGTGCTTAAATCTGTAAATGACATAGAAATAACATTTATACATAATTTATGACAAGAATAGCTGTGCTTGACTCTCATTCCTATGCTGTAGCTATATAGTGCCTATAATGTTTTATTACATTTGGCATGTAATATTTCATCTTCATGAAGTACCTTGTCCAAGTGAGACTTGATTTATCAAGGCTATGATTTTAGCATCCAATTTATGTAATATTTTTAATGTTCATAGTAAATATTTTATTTTGGTTTGCGTTCAGGTAAGTCAGGGTGGAATACTGCAAAAGGATATGGAAAAGTCTGTTTGTAATTAAAGGAACACTAATTGGACTTCAGGGACTGTGTGTAAGATACTCTAGTCTTTCCCACGGCCACACCCTGAGCATATGATCTTTAACTGAATTCATGGAAACATTCACACTGCTTCCTACAGATTGCAGCTGGCACTGTCTGTAAAATCTCTGCTTCACAAAGAGCAGAGGATTTTATGTGATAACATGCAATGATATGTTTCATTCTGCTGCAGTGTTATTGTACGGCTATGTGAAACAGATGGAATGCATTGTAAAAAGACTGTAATATGCAATGCAATTAAGCAATAATATCAAAATCCCAGTAATGGTCATCCTAGCAGTTCTCATTCAGAGGATGTGAAATAGTGCCGTGCTTGACCATCAAATATGTGTGTGGCTTACCGATTGCATGCCAGCTAAAATGTTAGATGACCCACCAACTGCTTTTGCTATTTCAAACTTTTAACATCTTTCCCAGCAGCACAAGCTCAGCAAGTAGAATTTTTCAATGGCTCAGAACCACTTTTCTATTAACAGCATGAATATGTAATAGGATGTCAACTCAAATATAAGGCCAGTTAGACCTGGACCCGCCCAGTTTTCAGTAGCTGTTAATCTCTGGTATTTAAAAAGGAAGAATTAACACTTTGCAAGAGGCAATTGATGGACAAATTTGAAAAATGAAATTAAAAGATTGTCCTCATAAAGAGTATACAATTTGGTGGAAGAAATTCTACTTAAGTGGTTTAAAAATACATTAAAAAGTATTATTTCAGTTAGAGCTAAAGATTTTACTTAGATGCTCTCCATATTCAGTCTAAAAGATTGTCCTCATGTAAAAGAAAAATTATTCTTTTAAAATTAAGTGCACATGGTGCACTGGTTAAGATCACCACAGAAATGTGTTCTAGTTGGTTGAATATGGCTTTAGCTGTCCAACCAGTCATTAGTGCCTTTTGGGCGATTGTATGTAACACAAGAAAAGTCTGAGACTCTGGCATTTATACTGGTGCCACTTCTTTTGTGTTTTCCATTTACACTTTCAAATCAGAATGAGGAATGTGTAGGGCAAATACCGTAAGCACTGTTGGTGTGGTCACTTGGTAGCAGTTTGCTTCCTGTCCAAGGGGTCTCGCTTCTCATTTTGTTAAGCTGGTTAGTTAATTGCTATGATCCTGTAATTAATTTTTAAACTGACAGCAACACTAGGAAAACAAGTGTTTCTTCACTCCTGGATGCTTCGGTCTGTGTCAGGGTTGTGCTTATGTCAATATTCTTGTGGGTGTGGTAGGGAGTGGATGAAGCTGAAGGGAATTCCCGTTTAGAAGACTTTGCAACATTGATGGATGTTATTTTCCTCAATTTTTCAACACTAATGTTAACTCAGATTGATGAAAAATGATGTTAATGTAAAAGTATCATTGGCTGTGGCAATATCTTGGTACATGTCACTTGAGGGAGACATAGATAGAGGAGAGAAAAACCTTTTATCGCTACCTTAAGATGATTTCTGCAGCTAGGCTGTGAGAAGAAGGAGACCTATGTATAAAAAGAAAAGCTCTGGTAATAAATGTAAAGACAAAAGCTTTGACGTTGTTGTGTTCTAAATCTGTCCTTTGAGTTTGTGCATCCGTTCTTTTCTGTCACGGGAAGTCAGTCACAGGCCCTTGCTCTTCTTCACTGTACTGACTGTAGGTCCTTGGAAGTCAAGACCTGTGTCTGTGTGGGTCTCAAGAAGATAAGCATATATTGGTATGCAGCTGTAGACTTTAAAATATATATACAAGGCAATTTCTTTCCTTAGTGTTGCAATTAACTTTAACTACTTCTGGTTTTGAGCTTTCTGGAGTCTAACAAACTCCTTTTCGGCTAGCATACTCTGTGTGAGCCCAATTTAAAACATTTGCTGCGGAAATGCTGTTTTAGGAATATAACAGCTGAAAAAAAATAGGAAAGATGGGAAATAACTGTAGCTAATTAAAAGCAAAGGAGACAAGCTTCAGACCACCAGAATTCAAAAGGTTGGTTTTGGCTGCTGCTTGTTCTTGGCTTTTGCTACAGGATAGATTAGTAGTTTTGATAATTTAGCACAGTATAAAATGTATTGTCTAATATTCCAAGGGTGAAATGTTCCAGATCTTGCACTTTTGACTTCTGGCATGTGAAATTTTAAATTTAAGAGGAAATGTTCTGAACTGTGGTGACTTAGGTTGACCTGGTAAAGGCTTTGAAGTAGCTGGTGGTTTATTTTGTTTTGAATAAGTATACCAAGGTGAACTTTTCTAAAGCTGCCTTAAATTTACCTGAACTTTTTTTGAATAATAAATGCATCAGAAATATCCATGATAGAAAATGTTGATGCTTGGCATGAACTTCCCATCTGAAATTTCATTCGCAGCCAGACCAAAGTTATTGCCAGTGAAAAGAAAACCGCTTTGGTGATATCTTAGTTCTTTGCATTATGTTTTTTTTTTTTAAAAAAAAAAAAAAAAGTAAAAGAAAGAAATCCAACGCAACACCAGAGGACCACAGTGTTTCTGGCATTTACATGGAGAGTTGATCTATATTTGGTTCATCAGTTCTGTTCAAGTCATTGACCAATGGTGAACCTAAAGTTAGGACACCAGTTCTGATGCAGTGACTGCAGCGGCACTGTATTTATGCTGGCATAAGCAGTTCCTTTTCCTGGCCACCTGCTCCCTCCCTCCCCATCCTGCTGTGAGCTGCTGGTGTGGCATGGTCCACCTAAAAATGAATAACTTCATCAAAAAATCATATTTTAAAACTTTCTAAAAAATTATTTATAACTGAACGAGAGCATGTTTGTGTATATTTGCATGTAAATCTTCACATTCCTACATGTGAATCTAGAAGAAAGTGATGTAAAACCTGTGAGTTTCATAGAGTATGCGTAACTGCCAAACTGGGTTGGGACCAGTGAGAAAAAGCTTGAGTGGTAAGCTCTGAAAAAAACAAAAGCCTTGATGTATTTTGCTTAACCCATTCCCATTGCTGTGTTCTGACCTCGCGAAGTCTTTGAACTGTGGAAATATTGTTCTTGTAAAATTAGCATGTGTCAATGAAGAAATAACAAAAAACTTTTAAAACTCAGCCAGTTGAGAAAATGACTTCACGCTGTAGACATTTTCACAAAGAAACCTTTGGATCTCTTTTGGGTCATTACTTGGTAAACAGCATTAGAGTCATTCAAATAAAAGCAGTGACTGAAAGGTATACACAGAGCAGCAGCTCACTCTCTGCAGCCTTTAAGCAACAGTGTCTGGGGAAAAAAGAACTTCAGGCATCTGAGCAAGGGTTTTTATGCAAGAGTTAATGTCTATTTGGTGAATTCATAGGTTCATACTACCATTGTTTTAATTCAGAACAGTAATAATTTTGCTTGGAGGTGGAGAAATCTTCTTTGGAGGAATATACCATATTTTTCACATATATCATAGAATATCTCAGGTTGAAAGGGACCAATGAAGATCACAGAGTCCAACTCCCTGCTCCTTGCAAGACTACCTAAAACAATATCAGATGACTAAGAGCATCTTCCATATGTAATTGTATCTAGATAACTGTACACTTGCTTTTTTTGTTTTTTTAAAGGTTACGCTTTCGTCCGTAGCAGGTGCATGCTGAGGAAAGCAAGATGGAAACCCCTTTCGTTGTCTCTAAATTGGGGTATGTGGTTAGGGTCCTCTGTTCTCTCCCTCAGAGCGACAGCAAAGAAGTCAATGTCCACTCTCACTTCAGGGCTGCCCCCACACCCTTCAGTGTTTCCTGAAGGAAACAGCCTTCACCTCTCCTAAAAACTTCAAGATGTTCATTGTTTTTAATATGCGTCTGGAAAGAAGCAATAGAATTTGGGCTCAGACAGGAAGGTTCAACAGTGGCATACTTGTGATGCTTTGCTATACTCTGTAATTGGATTTGACATCACATCAGTAACACGCCTCTATGAATTTGGGAGTTTGGCCTGTGAAGTTTTGCTGCGTATGTCTGTGGATATCTTACTCCAGTTTCAATTATGGTTTGGGTTGTTTTTTTGCGTTTTTTTTTTTTTATTTTTTTGTTGTTGAACACGTGAGGAATACAGATTGGCAACGAGTAATGAGATATTAAAATATACCTAATAAGAATGTGGGAGCTCTCCAACTTTTTCATAGCATGAAATGCATGGAAAAGTGAGAATGTCAGGAGCAATCCCCTTGTATTTAAAGTAACATGTTAATTGGAATATCCTTGCCACAGCATCAGCATAGCAGTTGCTTTGGAGGAAGAAAAATTTCAGGAAAGTTTACTGAATATGTTTTTAACTAACTTTTTAAATTACTACTGCAGGAAATTAATATGGTAGGAAAAAGAGAAGTACCAGCACTAAATCATTTTAATCCATCAGCTATTGGCATTTAATCATTCATTATTCTGCTGTCATCTTCATTTCTGTTAATAATCTTTTCTAGGGTGTTTGATAGTGGCCACTCTAGCATTTTTACAGATAACTTTGTTCAGTAGAGCAACCTTCCTTCTGAGTTTCTTTGTGCTTGAATGAATGCTACAGAATTTAAATGCCGTGGCTTACAGAACACTGAACTGGACTTGGTGAGTTATGCCTAATAACATATGTTGATGGATTTTAGACATCAAGGTACAGTTTGGGTTAGGGCTATGGGGTGAAAGGGGTTAAACGTGTAAAGTAAGCATAGCAAGTGCTGACACAGTGACAGTCAAATAGCACTCACTGAAAAATCTGGAGGTTTTAATAACTATAAACTCTTGGAAATTGCAGTTGCATCTCTGAGAATAAGCCATGTCAGTCTGTTGGTACTGATTGGCTTTGCCAGAATCTCAGTTGCCTTCATTTAACAAGTAGTTCCTCAAGAAGGAAGCATTTTGGGTGTTAGTATCGCTGTATAAGTGTGAAAAATAGTATAATTTTAAAACTGTACATAATGGGGGAAATATTATCCTGAGGTTTTTGTATTGTGATAAAATATGTAAAGAAGTGTGTTACTGGGGAATTGATTTCTGCAGTAAAGGTTGGTTTTTGTTAGCTGCCAGCTCTTGCTTTCTCATTTCAGGTTAGAAATAAGTTATACTGTATTGCACTATGAGGCTCTGATAGAGGTTTCTGTTCAGAAGGTAAAATAATCAGTACTTTAGGCAGAAAATATTATAACCAAGAAAACACTGTGAAATTGTTTTGGAAGTGTGGAGTACTGTGCCTCTTATTTATCCTAAATAATTTTACTTTGCTTTGATATTTTTGACATTCATATGATGCCTTTATTTGGCAGAATTATATGTTCTGCTGAATTGTAATTATAACCCTAATCAAGTCCTTGCCTATGTTTCACATGCAATTGCAGCATTTGCTACTGCTGGCTTCATATGTTCTTAATATGTAAAAGCAAGAAGGAAATACTCTTATCTTTTTTTATCAGTGGGAATCCTGTTTTAAAGAGCCAGAATTGGTGTGATGGACAAAGACACAAGAACATCTTAGCTCTGCAGTCTGCTACTTGGTGAGGAATAATGTTGCCCAAGAGCAGAAACTGCAGAATATTCCAGGGGAAGAATCTTGTGAACATTTCCTCCTCCAAACCCTCATTCGGAGGGTTTTGTTGTGGGTTTTTTTTTTCTGGTTTTTGTTTGTTTGCTTGGTTTGTTTTTTTTTAACTGGACCTCCATAGCCCATGTTTCTTCTCAGGATAATTTACAATGTCATCCAAACCGGTGAACTGGAGAAAAAAAGTGTTACAAAATAGTGAGGATTCCCTCCTCCCTGGGAAAAACTAGCATGACCATCGCTCTATGACAGGTTCTTATGGTTCTAGGTATTATTAGAACTGGCCAAGTGGGTTGTCAATTACTGCTGGTAATTTCTGCTGGGTGCAGGAGACAAACTTAGCTGAACAGTAGCCAAAAGCTATTAATGGGAAAAAGTACACAGGAGTAATTTAATCTGTGTAATCTTATCTGCAGATAGTTCTGCAATCTCTGCAAGGCCTCTGGCAAGCAACTACGGTGATGCAAAAACAAAAAAATCTGCATACTAATAGAGAGAATAAAAGATGTGAAAGTGTGAAACATCTTTGTGAACTAGATGTAATTTTCTACTTGCAATAAGCCTGAGACCTTGAGACATGCGTAGCATGTGGCCCAAGAAATAAGCAGCGAGTACTTTCCCATACTGAGCTGAACTACAACCTAATGCATGATGAAGTTGTTGTAATAGAACAGTAAAATTGAGATATGCCACTCTGTTTCTTCTTTATTTATTTTAATCCTCAAGAAGAAAGTGAATGCCATTGTGCCGCAAGTGCTCCCTAGGAAAAGCTCCTGGAAAGAAAGGTAGAAGGAGGAACGTTTCAGTGTGACATTTTTTTTATGTCTCCATGCATGTGAGCAATTTTGTGGATTCGCAGAATGAGACGTTTAAAGGAACTCTGCTTGTGTATAAACTTGGGGGTTATTTCCTAGAGTACTTTCCATGGTGGTTGTAATATTGTAATTCTTTTTCCTAATTACTGATTCACTTGTGCACCCTTCAAGCCTATTTGAAAGAATAACTGCAGCAAGGATAGGAATACCTTCTTATAGCAGTTCCATCAGCATCACAATTGAATTTTATCAGTGTTTTAAAACAGTATAGTAAGTTAAACTTTGTTGTAAAATCCAGCAACATACAGATCTGACACATTTGGGTAATATACAAATTCCTTCAAGTGAAAAAAAACCAAGCTTTGTCACTAACTGAATGAAAAGTGCAGTGAAATCTGTTGGAAGCTGTGAAGAGCTTATGCTTCTGTACTGTAAAAATTGTTTCGGGGAGGATCAGACTCTTGATCTCCTGTCTGACCTGTTTTAGGAGTCTGTAACTGCTGATGCCCGGGTCTTAATTCAGAGCGGCGGTGAGTAGGGAATTCTAGTGTCATGAAACTGTGTTGCCTAGAGTTCATTAGACTTGCTCCATATATATAATATAAATATATATAAATATATATAAATAATATAAAATAACTATTATTTTTCATTAGATTTTTTTCAGCCTTCTTAACTCTGTAATTATTAGGAGGATGGAGTAATTCCCACACATACAGCTGTGACCTGTTATGTGATACCTTCAGAGCAGTTTGGTCCAAACCCTGGTAGAAGTGGTTCCCTCCATTTTACCTGGTTAGGAATTTAGAAATTGGAAACTTCCAAATTGCCCTGCATTGCTCTCTAAGGTAAGCGTGGAGATTTTGTATTCCACTTTCAGGGCTAAATGGATCTGGTGTGTGTTAATGTTTGGCTGGTACTGCCCACTTGCAAAGCCCTTTTAGTTAGAAGAGAATCTGCCCATCTGTGGCCAGAGTATTTCCCAGGAAGCTTATGTGAGTGGAGATGTAAGTGAAGGCACTATCTGTAATTCTGTTTGAGATTATTGGGGGGTTTTTTTCTAACAGTGTACTACAGCAATTCAAGTTATGGATGCTAGAAAAGGATTGGGCATTTCCCAACTTCTTGTTTTTGCCTGAATCTTGGGCTGAAACAACCAAACATTGCCTGGGGTTTTAAATGCTTTGAGTTGTATGCCTCCCTCTAAAGAGAACCAGAAATAACAAAATAGCATGTATAGCTATTTCTGAGAGATACTGCAACAAAAGAAAATCAGGGAGTGCTAGAACAACAGTAAGGGAGTGGGGGGAGTGTGTGGTCAAGAAAATAGCCATTTTGACCCCCATTTTCAGTCAGAGAGGGAGGCTGTACATCTATATTTGCACATGTTCAACTTCAGTGTTGCAAGATTATACCACACTGCAAGATATGCAATTTATACTAAAAATGTTTTGTGGGTTTTTTGTTTTGTTTTTTCCTGGGCAAATCAAAGATTACCAATTAGTGAAAAATGTTTGTGCATGTGTATGAATGTACATGCAATGACATAAGTAGACTCTGTCCTATCCGTCTCTTACAGAATTGCATTCTGGCTTAAAATCAGACTTAAGGACAACTGCTTAAGATAGAAGCTGCCTGTGTTTATTTCTTTCGTACTAAATGTGGTCAGGTGATTTGAAGTTCAAACCCCAATTTTTCTTGCTGACCACTTTTTGTTTTAACCCTTTTGCTGTATCATTGAAATGGGAAGTGTCTGGAGCTCAGCAAGGATTACATTTATTCTTAGGAGGATGGGAAAAAGTTAAAAGTAGAAATAGCTGATTAGGCAGGATGGTTCCGTAGAGAAAGCAGGAAGAAGAGAAATGTGAACATCTGTTAAAGCTATACCAGTAACTATTTTGGCTAGCTTCAGCTTGCAGTTCCTTTTGAATTCCTTCTTCTGTAGATGTCACTGCTATCAGTTGCAAACATGATACAGGCCTTTGGAGTATCATTAATTTGAGTAACAGAGAATGTAGTAAAGAGAAAAAACAGGCAGTTCCTTTTTTTTTTTTTTAATAAGTTATCCCAGTCTTCAGTACCACATGCACTAGAAATAAAAACGAGATTTTGAAGATCCAATTTGCTATTGCAATTCCCCATTCTCTTCCTACTGATGTTCCCTTTTCCTGGGAAAGTACTTACTCAAGAGGACTGCTAGTAGCTGTAGTGTTGTGTCCACTGACTTACTTGCATTCAATACCTATCATGTAAATCATGGTCCTGCTGGCTTTTGTTCAGATCCCTGCTGTCAGAGTGGAGTCAGGGGATTCTGTCTAAGCTTCCTCCATCTTTTCACTGAAGCTAACATTCAATACACTCAAGTTAATCTCAATCCAATACAGTTGTCCTCTCTTCCGCACAGTAGAATTGTCAAAGATATTTAATAGCAGAAGAATAACTTGGGAAACACTATTGTTATTTAAAGAAACCAAAGGATGGGTCTCTCATTTCTTTTCCTTGTGTGTCTAATACCTCCCAGGTCTGAGAGGGAGAGAACTTTCTGAGAATTATATTTGTTTTGCATCTCATCTGAACAGATGGTAAATGATAGCAGCCTGACTTTCTCAGCAGTACTGGCTTGCTACCTCAGTCAATGGGCTACGGTGCTGTCTGTTCTTAAGAAAGTTTTTCATCTTCCTGTGAAAGTTCTAGTCCAAACTAACTTGAATAAATGTTGAGTGAATGAATGCATGATGCAAGAAATGCTTTCCTGAAGTCTAAATAAGTGTCTGAATGACCTTTATACTGCATTTTTTAATTAATTCCAAAAGTAGTGATGTTTAGAAAAAGGATTTATGTATATGTGTGTGTGTGTTTTTTGCAGTTAGCAACTGTGAGAAAAGAGTGGAAAACATAGAGCAAATTATAGACTTGACATAATTTTTTATCTCCTGGGAAGAATGAATAATTTAGTACTGGATCCTGGAATAGTTGATAGGAAATGTCTACAAAACCACTAGATATGGAAAGATTTGGACCATTAAAGGAACTGACCTAAGGGGTGACTTCTGATACTGTGAAGCAGAAATAATCATGGACTGTGAATCAAAGCAGATAAATTCTGCCTTTGTTTATAAGATATTGTATCTTTTAGATAAATAAAAATAAGCAAAGCTAAGTGAGAGCAAGATTGGAATACACGTTTTAAATTTGCCATCCAACATTTGTTTTAGAATAAGGATTTTTGGAACTATTATGGAGAAAATTATTTTGAACTCTTTTACACATATGTAGAAAAACATACACTAAATAATGGTTGCTCTGTTCTACTTGATTGGTCTCTTTGCTTGTCCTGTGCACATTGTTTATGGGTTTTAACCCTGTGCAGATGTGCTTTGGCATACTTTGTAGAGAGAGAAGGTTACTTGATTACTTTACAGCCAAGTAGTTAATTCCAGTTTCCTTAGAAGGCCAGTAGGTTTTTTCCCTTCCTAGGTAAACAAACACAACTACAAATGATTGAAACTTGTGATAGGTTTGAATTAACCTCCCTTGCCACCAGTTATCATGCAGAATTGAAATAATTTTGCCTCTTTTCCAATTTAGATATCTCCATTTGTATTTAGTTTTCAGTCAATCTTTAATCGCTACACATAGATATTTAGATTTTTCTTCAGTTAACATATAGTGTTTTTTACAATTATCTGTTCACTGTGGTTCTCATCACACGTGGATTTCCCAGAGAAGTGTAAGCTTAAACTGAGAATATATTTCATGTATGCTAATTGGTCTTTCTGTTAGTGTTTTAAGAGTCTTCAAAACAGCATATTTGAATTTCAGTGTCTTGCTGAATTACCTGTGCAATTTCCAGCAATCAGTGTTAGAGGATTGCATGCCAGTGGTAAAAATAGAGAGAAGTTTACTGATACAGTTTTAGTCTGGGTTAAACAGGCACAACAGTAACTGATTTTACAGCACATCTCTTGTATTTGCATCAAGCTGTACAATAAACAGCAGTGATCTCATATTTTGTAGTCAGCATATCCTACAAAATGCTGTTTATTGTATTATAGTTGAGTTAAGATGACCCAGTCTCAGTGAAAAAGCAGAAAAGAAGTAGATAGTGAAAAAAGCAAGCATACTATAAGACAAGGGTTGTTTGTTTGTTTGTTTGTTTTAAGGGATGGGCTTTTTGTAAAATTACCGCTGCTGGCCAATGTACTATCATTTGTTTGTCATCCACCAGTCATTCATAGGATGTGACTGCTGGATAAGAAAAGCTTCCATAGGCAAGAGCAAGTGTGATCCAAGGGCGAACATGGCTTGGGTCAGGAGGCAGGTTTGCGTGTGGGCACTCAGCTCCCAGCAGCCCTTTTGATTCCATAGCAGTGGGATCTTTGAACTGGGTATATGAGGGACTTTTGAGGTACGTGAGTTTTATATATTAAGTAGCAGTGTATTACTGCTACAGTAAGGCTACTGCTACAGTAGGGCTACTAAAATGATCCAAGGGCTGGAGCACCTCTCCTATTAGGACAGGCTGAGAGAGTTGGGCTTGTTCAGCCTGGAGAAGAGAAGGCTGCGAGGAGATCTGATTGCAGCCTTTCAGTACTTAAAGGGGGCCTATAGGAAAGATGGGTACAATCTTTTTAGCAGGGACAGCTGTGACAGGACAAGGGGTAATGGCTTTAAACTAAAACAGGGTAGGTTTAGACTAAATGTAAGGAAGAATACAATGAGGGTGGTGAAACACTGGAACGCGTTGCCCAGAGAGGTAGTGGAGGCCCCATCCCTGGAAACATTCAAGGCCAGGTTGGATGGGGCTCTGAGCAACCTGATCTAGTTAGTGGTGTCCCTGCTCACTGAAGGGGGGTTGGGCTAGGTGACCTCTAAAGGTCCCTTCCAACCCGAAGCATTCTATGATTCTCTGATTATTTGTAGTGAATTAATCTGTACAAGGGAGCTGAAATCACTCAGATGTGGTCCCTTTATTTTGGCTGGCAATAGCTTCATTAATGCAAGTACAGTGAGATATTTCAATTTTGAAAGGTGGTTTAGTTGTAATAACTTAATCTAAATGTGGAGAGGTCTTTTGCTACCATGCAAGCAGAAGAGAAGCTCTTATCTCAATTCCAGGCTCAGCTTTGTGATCTTCTCAGGATGCTTCAGGATACAGTGAAATATTGCACGAGAAATCTCTTACACATTTCCCCTCCTATTGAGGGAGTTGTCACAGCAGGGTTATGCTTAAAGGTGCTTAATAAATAATTTTGTATATTTCATGTTTTAGGTGCATTTTGCACTTCAAGAATCGATTCCAAGAATAGTCTGCTCTGTAAAATGATTATAGCTGATTTGGGTAGTTCTATTTTCTTCAAACTACAGATAAAGAAGCTAGTTTACAGCTACTGCAGATGAAGAAACTAGTTTACTCACAATTAATTCTTGCATTGCCATTGTCATCCTTGCAAAGTTGTAACTTCAAGATAAAGAGCCTACTTACTAGATCAGTTTATCCAGAAACGGCAAAATCAAAAAAACAGCTGGTATGAAGAGAAAGGGAAATAATTGTGTGTGTGTGTTTGAAAGTCTAAGTCTACTTTAGAGGAAACTGAACTGCAGTTTGCTATGTTTGCCCGAAGGCAGAGATGTCAAAGAGTCAACTCGTATCTCAGGGCTAATTGCTACATTTCTGTTAGAGTTGATACCAGCTACCTGACTGAGACAAACCCTCTGGAGAACTGGTGTTAGCTGAGGCAATGGAGGCAGCAGCGCAGTAAAATCCCTGCTGCTGGAATTCGCTGCTGGTGAATGGAGTGCATTTTTTTCACGTCATATTGTACATATTCGTGTATATTATGTGGCATCACTCTGCATGAATAAAAATTGCGGGTACCTCCGTTGATTTAATTCAGAAAGAAAATATGAAGTCTTTTATCAGCTTTGGCTTTCATGAGTTACTAAATTTCTTCTACTTCTTTTTCCATTGCAGTTTGAATTTATTCAACTACAATAGAAAATTCACTGCACCGGGTATAAAAATGACAAAAAACTGGATCACATTTTTGCTGTTCTTCTTACCAGTTACTATGGTGAGTCTTATGAATTTTTTACACCACTTCCAGTTTTAACAAGTATGTACAGAATACCGTAGAAATTATTAATATGGAAATGCAGAAACAACACATCTTGTGTTCAAATGTAGTTTCTGCACAGCAGGATCTTTATCTACCTTCTGTTCTCCTTTTAATTCCTGTGGCAAAGGAACAGAAATAGTATTTACCTCTGCTGAACCCAGCATATCCTTTGCTAGCAGACAACTTTACAGTAACAGTTGACATGTGACATATAAGCATACTATGCAGACCCCAGGTAGAGTGGAGGAGACATCTAACTCATCCTTGGAAATTCTAACTTCACCCCTTGTATGACAGTAGTACAATTGTTTCAATCTTCAGCTTTGGTTTTCCGTGAAGTTTAGTAGCTTCCCATAAAATATTTAACTTCTTTTAAAAATGTACTTAAAAGGTTCAGGTTTTGATCAGGATCCACTTTCTTAAGGTTTTCTAAAATTATTTTTAAAAACTATAAAAGTGGGTGTCATGTCTTTTTAATACCTTTTTGTATTCTGAGGGTTGACTTTATGGTTCACAAGACTATAGAGAAACCAAATAGCTCTATACAGGCCAAAAGCTTCAGTCCATACGGTATATGGAAAGTCTCTTTTCATAAAGGATCATTTGGGGCCTGATTCAAATAACTTTTAGACTAATATAACTTTGGTATATTTTACTGGATTTTGCCCAAGCTATTTATATGCTTCTGACTGTCTCAGTACTTTCTATGCATTTTTCCGTTATTATTTACGAATCTTGCAGATGGTTACTCCCCCATGCTCATTCAGGAGATACTTGTCAAGATTCAGTAGTAAGGAGAATTGCTAAATTAACGAGAAAACCACAAAATCATATCATCAGTAACAAGACTTGAAGATCATTTTCCTTCAGTAAAATAATACTTAAAATACAGTATTTAAAAAGATGGAAGTTCAAGAAGTGTGTATTGGAGTTTGTACATGACTTGCTAAAAAAAGGTCTTCTTCCTCTTAGTTTTTTGCCACTGCTATACCGTCTGAAGGGCATCAGAATATGACGGAGGACTTCATCCAACTGAGTGTTACACGGAATAAAATTATGACAGCACAGTATGAATGCTACCAGAAAATTATGCAAGATCCTATTCATAGGAAAGAAGGTAGAGATTATTTTCTTATAAGGCGAATGGTCAACAGATATAATTACAGTAATTCAGGATCCTTTAGTTATATTCATTTCTTGTCTTCATAGCAATCTTTTTCAGGCTGTAACTGTATTTGTACAATTTTTTAAAAAAATGTCACTTTGGGATTCATGAAGATAAAGTAATATGTTACATTACCTGCCCATAGCACCACTTATATAACACAAGCTTTTATTTCTGATGAGATAATTTAAACAGATATCTAGATTAAAAAATGATGACTGAAATCAATCTTCCCATTTTATTTCATTTCTCATAGTACCTGTGTCTCCCTGGTCACATCTGCCTTTAAAAATTAAAAGTATCTCGATACACATAATTTTCCTTCTCTGTCTTAGTGTCGTTAATGTTTTTTTCTGACAGCTCATTCAGAGCTAGCCTCAGTAACTCTACCTGTTGCCATATTCACTGTTTCTGACTTTATAACTTCTGGAAACACTGAATGGCTCTTGAGGCAAGAAGAGTTAATTGCGTTCTTTTACAAGGAGGAACTGAATGTCTGGAGGTCAGAAATGGATACGACAGTGTAAGCTTAAGTCCAGCCTGGGGCATCCCAGCTTCAGAAGGATCTGGACAAATTGGAAAATCTTCAGATGAAAAGGGAAGGAATTGCACTATGTTTGAAAAATGCAGCCTTTGAGATGGGGGACATTATTAAGTCTTAAAAAGAAAGCTGAAGGAAGATACTAAAAACATCCTCAAATCTGTAGAGACGGTCAGTCATTCTGCGTGCTTTTTGGGAAAGGATTTGTTTATAAACCCCCAGCTCATCCTCAGGGGAGGGTTATTTTAGATGTTAAAATTTGTGTGAGTGCAATGAGGCATGGAAACAGGCTCTTGAGTGATGCTGTGGATTCCCTGTCCCCAGAACACTTAGAGAAGCGTCTGTCTGGGACGACTGCTGCAGGCAGAGGAGCTCTGGCTGCCTGCCGGCCAGGCTTCCTGATGGCTTCTAGGATACCACTGTGTTTTCAATCAACTAGTAAACATATGTATAAGCTTGGTATACATCCAAAATATAAATAAATTCTGTAAAATCATGTTTGCAAGCTTAAGGCTCTTTGTTAATGCGTGTTATTTGTGTTATTTGGTCTGAACTGATTTTTTGCCTACTGTGCTCTAAAACTGAGGTTTGTAAATTGTAGATGTAGGCCATTTCAAGGTGGTGGTGGTGGATTTAAAATGTGTTTGGAGAAATGTACATTAAGAAGCTATTTCTGTTAAGTGGAGTTTTAATTAACTACTGCTAAATTTTATGTTTCTATTTTCTTTTTTCCCTCATTGCTGCAAGTGAGAAACCTACCTTATGCAGTCTTACATCTTACTTTTGAAAGACTATTATGAAAGCAGGGTTGTTTTATTATCAGGTCTCTACTTATTTGCAGGTCCATACTGTAACAGGACATGGGATGGCTGGTTGTGCTGGAGCGATGTTGCTGCCGGCACTGTGTCAGTACAGCGTTGTCCTGACTACTTTCAGGATTTCAACCCATCAGGTAAGTGTGCATGGGCTTCTACATCAACATATTTCTTAAAAAAATGAGGGTTTGAGTGCTTGATGCTTCCTATTTGCCCCACTCGAGTCACTAATGCTCCAGAATTTCACTAACTCCAAACCCGTTATTTGCATTTTCCCTTCATCACATAAAAAGCTGAGAAGTTTGGTTGTTTCTTTTCTGCAATGTGTCCTTGAGGGATTCTGTAGATTAGGAAATAGAAGTTGAAGTTAGATCAGAGTTTTTTTCCTCTTAGAGATGAGCTTTTCCCTCTGACAGACAAGCAGAAATGACTTACTGGTTTTTTTGGTTTTTTTTTTTTTAATATCTCAATCTAGCAGCTGAAGTTGACAGGAGTTTCTCTCACAAGTGAATCTTTTCCTGTTTCTGTAGGCTAAGCTTTGCATCTGTGAGCATGTGGAAAATGTCAGAGACTTCCACTCTGGTCTCTTTCTGCTGCATTTGGTATTTCCCAGGGTCCTTTCATGCCTCTTTCTATTTGACAATAGAAATCATTATGTGGGCCCAGAAATTTTCCAGTTTGGCTCTTGAGCCATTTCTCTACTGACGTTTTCCTGCCTGTCCAATCCTGATTGACAGTTGTAGGATGTCAGGCTTCAGTTTAGTTCTTGGATGTTAAACAAGCCACTTTTATATTCTTGTTGCTTCATCTGGTAGCTCTCTAACAGTTAGTTTGATATATTTTGGTACTTACTGGATTGGAAGAGAGAAATCTATTTGTTTCCTGAAGAAAAACACATCAATTGCCCTTGCCAAGCAAAAACAATGGTCTCTAGTTTCTCTGGATTCATAGTAAGAAGCAATGTCTCTGTAGTCATATTAATATAGCTGTCATTTGTTTGCCAAACTTTCTTCATTAAATGCTAGGCATCAGGAAGTCAAACTTCAGTGCTGACTCTTGTGTTTTTCTTTTGTTTTCTTTTTTGTTTTTCTTTCGATCTACTTTGACTGTAGAAAAAGTTACAAAGATCTGTGATCCAAGTGGGAATTGGTTTAGACACCCAGAAAGCAACAGGACATGGACAAACTATACCCAGTGTAATATCTATACACATGAAAAAGTGAAGGTAAGAAAAGAATAAATGCGTGTTACCAGTGTGAAGAAACTGATGTGGAAAATTTCCTAAGTGTCAAAACTCGAATGGCAGCAGGGTTGATGCAACATCAAAATACAAAAAGAAGCATGTTTAATAAAAAGGATGAACCATGCAAAATATACTCTAAAAAACCCAACCCATCAGCTTTGTCTTTTACAGCTGCTTGAATAATATGATATGATCATCTCTTTGTTTATGGGTACTTTAATGTGTAGGTACTAGTACTTGTCTGGGTCATCCACAGTTATCTACTGGTAAGCAAAGTGCATGCCTTATAAGAGCAGACTTTTTCGTTTTGCTCTGTAATTTTGAAGTAGGGTCCAAGTTCAGGAGAACCACAGTTCTTGGGCATCTACAGTTCCAATTTAGTACTTCTTCCCATGGCTGAATGTTCCATAAACATAAAGAATACTAGTGACATTACAGTTGGGGGGGCAAAATACGCAATTTTGCCCATTATATCCTCGCTTATCACAGAGTATCTCAGAAAGAGGGCATTTGGAGGTTTACCAGATTTTTATTTTTATTTTTCTAGATCTGTCAATGGATGGACATCTTCAAGATAAACTGAAATCTATAAAATTACCTTCTATACATGTACCCACATGGGTACGTGTGTGCATAGAGTCTACCTTTGATATATAGAAAACAACTTGCAAAGCTTGCTGCCTGGCCCGAGATAATTTTGAATGCTTGCAAAATTTCACTTAAATAAACTGTAGATGTCCAAGAACTAGGAATATAAAATGCAGGTCAGGATAGACTAAATTAATTTGGAGCTCATGGGGAAAAGCTAAATTGTATCAAGAATACTGACATCTAGTAGAGATCCTAACTGCTGCTAAGAGTGCTTGAGGGTATTTACCTAGAAACCATATTGAGAAAAGGTGCTAATAGATGATAATAAGGTGCTTTCATATTGATTTTTCTCAAATCATGAGATGGTGAATATCCTAATGGAAGTTTAATGATACTAGTGGAGGTGCTGCAGTTCATTGATTCTTGGTAATCCTTGGCTGGAAACTGAGAGAACATTATTCAGACAGGAGCAGATCCTTCTTTATGAATGATGAGCCAGTTTCCCTCAGGCTGTTTTGCCAGAGTATTTTAACTCTGTCATGCATCAGAAACTATTGTTTAAATGGAATAATAGCGCCAAATAAAGCCTTACTGCTTGCTACAGTTCTGTGTTGTATTAAACATTATCTTTTCACTTTGCTTGGAAGGCAGGTTAGATAATGCACAATAAATGTGCCTATTGTCTATTGTTCAGTTCTTATTGTTATTGCCCTCATCAGCAGTCCCTGCTGTGCCGCTGTTTCATGCCAGTTCTAAATTGTGCATAAATTTTCTAAATCCTTAACATGCACCTTTGCCTAAATTGGTCACTGAATGAGGTGGTGACACAGGATATGGATCTGTCATAGAAAGGCTGTCACTGTGTACATGTAGCCAAGCTTTAGCGTTTCAGAGGTAACCCTTGTTTTTTCTCACTTCCAAATTTTTATGAAAGTTTCACTTAAACCTGTCACATTGCTTTTCTTTAAAAAAAAAAGAAAGGTATCTCATTTCTAAAAATAATTTCAAAAAAATCTAGCATGTACAAAGAGGTACCCTTGTCTCATCTCACAACCGTCTTAAAGGTTTGCCTGGAATATTTGTATATTATTTCAAAAGTTAATATATGGAGCAAGCTGCAGTTAGTCTATCTTAAATTGGAATAGTAAGTTCAGAGGATACATACAGTTTGGAGTACATGAGCATTTGTACGTATGCTGTAATTCTTCCTGTAGAATCCAGATACTTATGCTTTATTGTGATAGTATAAGGCTCAGCCTGAAAATCTTCATTTCCTTTATGTGCAAAATTATAATCTTATATTAACGCAACAAGAGAAATTTTGTGAGGCAAATTCCATGACTGAAAGCAGGGGTTTGTTACTAGTGGAATTAAATATATTTATTAATTCAAAGAACTAATGATAACACTTTGTATATATTACAATTAATTTACTAAATTTTTACATTTTGTATCTATCCAGCTTTTAATAATTCTGTCATTTGGCTGTAGGCTTATTTAACAAGACTGTTTAGTCTTCGTTATTTTTGAGCCATTGTTAATTTTTTTTCATGCTCTTCCCTAAATGCTGAATAAAACAGTATTATAATTGCAGCTTGCTTTGAAGGAATTATCTTTAAATGATAAGAAAAAAAACCTTCTATGAGATAGAACATAAATTCATATAGGAAGCACACGTTTTACTTAAGAGTTGTGTTAATAGGTGAATCAAGCCTCAGACAGGCCCAAAAACTCAGAAAACGCATAGCAGTATCTATTAGAAACCTAATGTTTTAACTGATAAGAGGTTAGTTCTAGTGATGATTTCATGAATCTGTTGTGTCTCCTACAGAGAGAGATTTTAGTAAGATGTTGATTTGCAGGATTCTAGTCTTGACTCATCGTTTAATGTTTTGATTTTCTTAATCCTATTATAGTAATTTTATATGCAGAAGAGATGTATAAGTATGTGCTTTATCAACAGCAGTTCGGTAGGCATCACAGGTGCTTGGTTTTGTTCTTGTGTTGCAGACTGCTCTGAATTTGTATTACTTGGCCATCATCGGACACGGTCTTTCAATTGCATCACTTCTGATTTCTCTTGGCATATTCTTTTATTTTAAGTAAGTATATTTAAAATCCTTTACCAAATATCAGTGGTTGCAACAATCCTGGGTTCAGTACTTTGAAACACCAGCCACCCAAATCAAATTAGATGGAGCAAGAAGGTGAAGAAAGTCAGTATATTGGTTTAGCATTGAACATCATGCTGTAAAAAAACCTAGGTTTCTTTTCTCAGAAACCTAAAATCCCAAATCTGCAAATCAAAAGCTGTACAATATATTGAAAATAAGAAATAGGAAAATGGGAAAATTTTTGTTTGTTTTTTTTGGTTTAGGTTTTTGGGGTTTTGTTTGGTTTTTGTTTTTTTTTTTTCTTATTTTTAATAATAAGTTACAGTATGGATATGCCAAGCATCAGCCAAACTAAAGAGCAAACGGAAACCAAAATGCTGATGAAATATGATAGGTACAGTAACATTCAAAGTAGGTAGCCACAAAATATGATAAACTGTGAAGAAAGTAAGGCTAAGAGTACAGTAGGAATGGGAATAATAAAAATAATCCTGTTTTTTTGTTTCACCATATTATGTCTGTGACAGTTATGTCATATCCACTGGCTAGCAGTTATTATGTTAACTTGAAGGAAAGTTTTAGAGGTGTATCACCACTGGCACAAATACATGTAATATAATGCACAGATCTTTTAAAATTATTCTTATTCTTACTTCACATTTTGTGAACTTACTTTTCTTTCCATGAAAGATTTTTTTTTTTTTTTTAAGAGGTTGATGCGGCTTAGTAGAAAGGTGGAATGAGGAGTGTTGCCAGATGAGCAGAGCTGAGAGAGACGAGTTGTTACCTCTGCCAAATGCTGCACTGCACAGTGCAGGCTTTCCTCGTTAACTGGCACTCGTTTAATCATTTCTGCGTTGTTTTCCATTGATACTAAAGATCTGCGCAATGGTCTTGCCTATTTCCTACCACTATACCCTACTGTCTCACTCCATCTTTTATTTTTTCCTAATATTAAATATGAATAGCACATACACCAGCAACTGTGGGGCTAGCTCAGATTTTGCTTTTCTCATGCTCTGGACTTTGATTAGTCAGGGGTAGCAGATGTCTAATAAAAAATTACCCTTTTTAGTCACATCTGGCTGAATGCAGTGTTTCCAGTTTAGATATGCATTATTTCCCCGGGATCTGGGACATTTCCACACATCCCCAACAAACCACAGTGTTTCAACTTTGTAGCCTCTCTTTATGAAATCCAATATTCAAGATGACTTTTCAGTTTTTTCTGACTTCTTTTCATGAGGACAAACCAAAACACTTGTGGTTTTTTTAATCATTTTATTTGCATATGACCTATAAAACCAATGCTTATCACTTCAAATTTAATTTCCCTCCACAAAATCAACATGTGAAATGGCTCTGAGTCCTTATAAGAAGCTTGATTTTGCATAAAAAAAGGCGATACTGTTGCTATAAACCTCACAAAAAGTTTAACAGAGTAAGTAGCTAATGTGACAGGAAAAATGCTTTGATGTAGACTTCTCAGGAGAAAACAAAAAGACTTGGAATACGATCTGATTTTAAAAGTTCAGAGACAGTAAAGCATGATTTTTCCGTACTATCATATGAAAACCGAGCCAATTTCAGCTTGGCTTGTGGCACTTCACTGTAAATGCAGGTGATCTGCTTTGCTGCCACTATAACTACGTCACATTGGTCAAACCCTCCAGGGATTTTTTTTTTCTCCCTGTGGCAGAAGGATCATCTCTCCTCAGAGAGCCACATGGAGTTAATCCAGACCCACAACCCACGTTTTCTAGACTGTGGTTATGTTGGGGTATAAAAGGAAATTACAAAATTTAAAGGAAGCTAAAGAAAGTCCTCTACAAGCTGTTCTCTTGGGATGTACAGTTCCTCTAAAGTATTTTTAGTACCAGAAGGGTATTTAAGGATCTAGATTAGTACCAGGATGTATTATGTATCGGCTGAAGCTTGTATAATTATTCATAGCTTTAACAGGTGGACTTTTTTCTTTGCTATTGTGTGGGTGCCTTCAAATTTGTCATGTTTCCAAAAAATTTATTCTGTCAGTTAATTGATAGTTTCCAGATGACATTTGCTGGATTGCTGACCATTAGAATATCTTTAGGTTTGGCTAGAAAGGTGGTACTTCTCCCCCTAGAAAAAATGGTAGGGTTTTTTTTTTTTTTCCAAGTATCTTCAGCTTTTCAAATATCAACTATTTGGGTTTTGAATTAATTTTTTTTATGATTAAAATGATTTTGTGCATTTTATTTTTTCATTTGAAATTTTTCTTCAAAAAATTATCTCATTGGAAATACTTGTCCAGTTTGTGACTTGTGTTCCCCAAGTGGACTGGAGCTCTTGGTTTCATAAAACAGGCCATAAACTTGGAACTCTGATCTTCCTCTCTGAAAATTAATCTATGACACATAAAAGTAACTTCTTGCAGTGGCTCTGCTTTCTCCTTCTTTTACATACTCTAGATCATACATGTGTTTATAATAAATCTTCTGTTAAAATAGCTGTATGGTTTTCATAAAGAAAGAAAAACAAGGCGAGAAAAAACTTAAAAAAACAGTGAGTTCAGAGAAGGGGGAGCTATAATTTGAACGATGCCCCCCCAACCCAAACAAAAACCAAACAAAAAGCCCCCACGTGAAATAAAGGAGATGTTGTTGCCCAAGCATCGTGTCAAAGCACACGACAGCACCCACAGGGGACAGCAACACTATGCTTAAAGAGTGGGCAAACAACTGAATGACAGCTGGATAGAGAGATAGGAGGTTCCTAAGTCACTTTAATTTCAGCTGAACGGGTGATTCCCCATAGGTGCATATGTGGATCTCATTGGTTGAATTTTGCAGTATTTGAATACCTTAAAAAGTTCAATGTTGAACGCATCTGGGGGCTTTTGAAAATGTTACCTTCTTTCTTTTTGGAGAAGTGTTGGAGAAATTAATTTTTCCCTAATGCCCAAGACATACAGGAGTCAAAATAGGAAGGGAAATAGGTAATTTAGCAGGAAGTCTGCTTTTTATTTTACTGCACGTAGTTTAATCCAGGGGTAGGTCATTCAAATGTTCTTAGATCATAATTATGAGATTTAAGTCATTAAAGGATATTATGTCATTAAGAAAAACAGTCAGAAAAAGGAATATAGGAAGGGTAACAGAAGGGGGAGGGTGGGGAGGCTTAGGAAAAAATAATTTTATTAGCAAAAGCAGTCTTCATTTTTAAATGTCATCAGTCTTGCTTTCTTGTTTCTTGTCCGGTGATCCTTTCAGTCCTTTTATGCATGGGTGGAGGTGGGTGTGGATGGGTGTGTTTGAATATTCAACAGGAACAGCTGCTGGATGACCCTGAGAGATGGCCCCATTAGCTGTACGTGCCTGTCCTTGCCTGTGCATTGAATCTTAACAATAAGCAGACAGAATTCCAGAGTTCTTCAGGACTTGTTTACACAAAGCCCTTAGCTGGAATCTAGTGTTGCTTCTCTTTTCATATGTAAACCATATAGGGGGAAAAAAAAGCCATATAAAAAAGCATTTTCAAAGAAAATTAAAAACTGCATATTGTAATAATCAAAACTTTAAATGGTTTGGGCATTAAAACAAAAGAAAAATAAATAAAATTTTAAAAAGCCAAATGGAATATACTTTACCACTTAATTCATATCCAAACCTGTGTTCTGTATTTTGGACACTTTTTCTTTTCTATTTTCTTCCGGCAAATAGCACTTGGCAAACAGAGGCTCGTGTAGGGTAGTTCCTTGTGCTGCACGGCAGCGCTGATTTCTAGGGTGGCTTCCTCCTCCCATATTTAGTGACATGAGTCTTAGGGCTCCAAGGCTTGACTTGCAGAAACACTGCCCGGATTCATGGTATTGTGCGGTGCATATCTGAACCTGTTCACTTGCTCCATGTTATCTGTGGGGAGCTTCATACGCTGCTCTTACGGTAGTTGCAAGGAATGCAACCAAGAAGTGCAGTCTCCTCTGTAGCCAGGCTTTCTTGACGGTCTCTTTTGTTCATTGGGGTAATTTTGTTTCTTGTTTCATCTGTCAACTTCTCAACAGTTTTCAATATACTCCTCCAGCTTTTGTGACTATCTGCATTTCTCTGTTAAAATTTCTCCTGCTCTTCCAAATTAAAAATTAATCACCAATGCCCATACTTTATCTTTTCTTCCAGGCATGCTACATGAAAAGGCTAGAAACCTTGATTTATTTTTTTTTTCCCCTTTGTGAACATTTAGACTTTTCCCTGCTGACCTTGTCAATGTATTTCTGATTTCTCTGACAATGAAGAGCAGTTGCCTGTGTAAGAGAAATTTTCCTCCCCCAGTTAGTCATTTCATTTTGTCAATCAACTGCACTCCATATTGCTGACTATAAAATAAGAGGGAGGTAGGTGCGGTTATAAAGCACAGACTCTTTACAGCACAGGTTTGCAGTAGATGCTTGCTCCGAAGTAACCAAAGAGCATTTCCTGAGAGTGACAACAGCACCACAGCCTTTGTCACTTCTCTTCACCTGTGGGAGATGTTTCTCTCAGCAACACTCACCCTACAAAACCAGCCTCTGCTCCCGACCGCCGGCACTGACGTGCCATGTGACTCTGATTGAGTCGCTTTGCTCCTATGTGCTGCACACCCCTTAATTTAAGCCTAAAAGAATAATTTTTACCTAACTTTATAAACTGATCATCTGCTTTCATAACAAAATGGATGTTATTTGCTCTTTTGGGAATTTTGAGTGTTAAGCCTTAATATCCCAATGATCCAAGTTGTTTATATATAGAATCATAGAATGTTTTGGGTTGGAAGGGACCCCTAGAGGTCATCTAGTCCAACCCCCCTGCAGGGAGCAGGGACACCACTAACTAGATCAGGTTGCTCAGAGCCCCATCCAACCTGGCCTTGAATGTTTCCAGGGATGGGGCCTCCACTACCTCTCTGGGCAACGTGTTCCAGTGTTTCACCACCCTCATTGTAAAGAATTTCCTCCTTATATCTAGTCTAAACCTACCCTGTTTTAGTTTAAAGCCATTACCCCTTGTCCTGTCACAGCTGGCCCTACTAAAAATATTTTCCCCATCTTTCCTATAGGCCCCCTTTAGATACTGAAAGGCCACAATCAGGTCTCCCCGCAGCCTTCTCTTCTCCAGGCTGAACAAGCCCAACTCTCTCAGCCTGTCCTCATAGGAGAGATGCTCCAGCTCTTGGGTCATTTTATATCTTATATCCATATAGGCTTTCTATCTTCTTTTGTGTTTGTCTGTAAAGCTGAATTTCTTTGGAAAGTCTTGAATGAGAAGGACTCTTGGAATGGCACTAAGTTAGACCTGCTTTCTCTAGAATGGCAGATAAACAGAATTTTGCTGTGATTGCGTTCAACTTCTAGTGTTATTTAGTATTATTGAACCTCTGTTTTAAAAAATAAAGCCCTTCCAGAGATATCTTTCTCTTTAATTTTCTTGCAAGATTAAAATCAGACTTTGAAAATTAACAGTTAAATGCAGTTATATATTCCTTTTTGTAATTGTATTCTATATACTGTTTATAACTTAGTTATATAGAAACGATAAGATTTGAGTTATCTTACTTATTTGGGTATATCTCTAGCTATAGGATTAAGGGAGAAAAATTACAAGAATATGAATAAAAGAGAATTATCCTCAAAAAATCTTTACAGGTTTGGGTAAATGGGAACAGGGAAAACAGCTTCTTCGAGCTCAGGTATGATAGTTAATTGGGAAATTCTTCAGGTACTAACAAAAAAAAAAAGGTATAAATCTTCTGAAACGTGTTATATTATCTCTATTAAAACCTTTTTTAGATAGCCACTATGAAGCAGATCCTTCACTGTAAACATTCTGGAACTGAATGTACTTGCTTTGCCTCCTGTGGGCATTTAAGGGAAGGTGTTACCTTTCACATCATTCTATTAAATTTGAACTGGAGCTGAAGAAAGGGTTGATGTAAGACTTCTTAATAAAATAAGAGCTCTAGTATTTCAAAATTTCACAGTTGTCCCCCAGTACACACAGTTGTCCCCCGTGTATTCATTTGTTCTTGTTTCTCTTTTCTAGGAGCTTGAGTTGCCAAAGGATTACCCTGCATAAAAATCTATTTTTCTCTTTTGTTTGCAACTCTGTTGTAACAATAATTTCCCTGACTGCAGTTGCCAACAATCAGGAGTTAGTTGCAACTAATCCAGTAAGTGAAAGTATATTTGGCAGCCTTGTTGATTTGTATGTGAAAACTTCAGCAACGCGGAGCAGATAAATGAGACATGAAGACTTGATGAAATGCTGTATATAGCGAGGTTAAAATGTTCGGTAACGATGTATCCATGTTACATATTACAGCAGATGTCTAACAATGATTTGGGCATTCCACATCTGAGGTTTCGAAATAGTAAAAACACTCTTAAGAGACAGCCTGCTGAACTGCTCTTCTGAATTTGTACAAATTACTTCTGCACCGAAACAACTGCAGGGAAGTAGCCTGTTGTAGATGTGATGTCAGTGAGGTTATGACAGTTGAATTGACCAATGAAGGGCAGTAAAAAAAAAAAAAAAAAGCTTTGAAGTGTATTTTGGGTATTGGCTACTTTCCTATGGCTTTAGCTTTGCCATCTTCAGTTGAAATGAGAAGAATTATTTTTTTTTTTTTCGTGACGGGAGATAAAGCCGACCCTTATATTCCAAAAGTAAAAAGCAAAACACAAAACCCATCCATTCAAGTCAGATTTTTCTCTCTCTCATTTCCTGAAAATACTGGGGTAAATGTGAATCAGTAGCCTTTCCCAAAAGGCTAGGAGTTATAGCAATGGAAAAGGCTGAAGATGAAATACATAAACAAACAAATCCCTAACTATGGCTTTATTTTTATTTAGATCTGGAAGATAAATTTAAATTCTGTGAAAGTTAGGGCAAAACTCCAGAAGCTGAATCAAGTAAAAAGATAAATTCTCTTTCTCCTGTAAAAGCTCATCAAAGTGCTAGAAAATAGGCTTGAGGTAGCTGCTAATAATCATCATCAAGTGAGTTAGGTAGCAGAACATGGTAAAACAATATTGATTTTTGGTTTGTTTTAAGCTAAGTGTGAGAAATAGATCAATCAAACACACAGCAATTTCAGGAGGAGGAAAAAAAAAAGGAACTACCGTGTCTGAACCTGCAAGTTACCTATTGCTCCTTTGCAACAACCTCACATTTTAGTCTGCACAGTAAGTTATCTTATTATGTTTCAATTGAAGAATATCTTTTGAATGAAGCAAATATATGCCAACAAGAGAGCTTCCTTCCGGAACCTACTGTGCAAGTTCTCAGCTGGCCTGAGTGCAGTTATGACTAGGTTACAAATGAAAATGTTGTAAACATTTTAAAAACATGAGTTATTCTCTGGACTAGCTATATGTTGTGACTGGTAAAACTGAGAGGGGATTCACCTCACCAAAGTACATTTTCTTGTGCAGTTACCATCAGATAATTTAAGGATTCCATATTGATTGGAATGGTCAAATGTGGCAATGTTTGCAGTAAGGGAAAATATCATTACAGCTGTCTTCCGTCATGCTTGAGGATCTCAAGATCCTCATGTTTGCATAACAAAAATACAAACATCAACTTTTTTGTCACCATAAAGTATAGAATTGTAATTCCATGAAAATTCTATTAAAAAAATATGTAATCATAGTGAAAAACAGACTGAGCATTAACATTTGACTCGAGCAGTATTTTTTTCCACTTTGCAATAAGGCTCTGAGATTTTTGCAACTTAAAAATTTAAATTGTACTCTGCTTTTTTCTACAGGTTAGTTGCAAAGTGTCACAGTTCATCTACCTGTACCTAATGGGTTGCAACTACTTTTGGATGCTGTGTGAAGGCATCTACCTGCATACTCTCATCGTGGTGGCTGTTTTTGCTGAGAAACAACACTTGATGTGGTATTACCTTCTTGGCTGGGGTATGCAATTTCACGTTCTGTATTTTCAGGCCCATGCAATCTCTTACTCCTTTTCACGAGGATTTGAACATTTGTCCCTTTGCTTCTTTGGTAGTTTGGAGTTGGTAGCTTTGAACAGTGATGACACACCCCTCTTCTTTGTCTGTAGTGTTTTAACAGGCTTAGAAATATTAACGTAGGAAGTTGTATGTACCTCTATCTTTGCTGAAAGAGAGATTATGCATTTCTGGAGTCAGGAAGGGACTCCTCCTTTGTATAGAGAAAATAGTCTCCTATTATAAAAAAGACATTAAGAAGTAATTATTCATTGTTCTTCATCTCGAAGATGTTTATTCAGGAATGAATGTTTGTTTTCAGAGAAGTCTCACCACGTCTAGGATGGAGGGTCAGAACTGAGTTAGAGATGGCCAAGTATTTGTTTTTCCAGCAGTTCCATTTGACCTGTATTGTTCTCTAAGCAAATACAGAATAGCTGTAGCTGAAGGTCTCAAGTAGTATCAATATCAAAACTAACAAGGCAAACCTGGTTGTTTCAGATAACGCACAACAGCGTGTTCACAAAATGCAAGTGAGGGCTTTCTCCTCAGCATCAGTGCGTTGGTACATTCAGCTGTAATGTGACTTGGTACCTGGGTTGCTAGCTGTCCTGCTGCAGGCACAACTGAGACATGGTTAAAAGATCGTAGGTGCTCAGCCATTTCTGAAAATTAGGTACCATCAGGGTGTCAGGGACCCCAGATAACGAATTTGTTTATTCTTTTTAGATTTTGAATTCAGCCTGATTTGCAGACTCTGTTTTCAAATTTTTTTTGCAGGTCACCTTGTTTTCTGAGTACCCTACAAGTACCAGTGAGGACATAATCAACACTGATAATCATACTGTTAAACCTATGGTCATAGATACAAGTGCCTTTTTAATATAGCTCTCCTATTTATTTCCTATTTTCCTATTGCAGATTGCTGTCTGAAAATCATCTATGTTAATGAAACTTGTTTGTTATAGTCTAAAAAGTTATAATTTGATTTGCCTTTTCTTTCCGTGTGTTAGTATCAATTTCCTGGTAAAACAACAGGTATAAGGTTTCATACACTCCTCCAAAAGAAATCTGAGAAAATAGAAACGGAATCAGTCCCTGTTACTTTATTTGCTCTGCGGGTATATAGTTTGGATGAGGTGAAAATAGTGAAGATTCCTGCAAGAGATGCAAGTCTACTTATTTGTTAGCCAGGTTTATATATGAAGAGAACATTTATTTTTTTTTCTTCGTAGGTTTTCCACTGATCCCTGCCTGCATACATGCTGTTGCTAGAAGTTTATATTACAATGACAAGTAAGTAGCATCTCAACTTGCTGTGCAAAACTGTTATATTTTCTTTAAGGAAAAAAAAAGGAATACAGCAAATAATAAATTGCCACATATTTTTTTTCTTTCCATGTTTGTTTTCTCTAGTTGTTGGATCAGCTCTGATACTCATCTGCTGTACATCATCCATGGCCCCATTTGTGCTGCTCTGTTGGTAGGCATTTTTCAGATAATAATTTGCTGTTCTTGTTTGTTTTCTGGCTGTTCTTCATGGGCTTATAAAGTTGATAAGAGCCTAAAGCTAACATTTAGAGCTCACTGTCATTCACAGGACTCTCACTTAACCCAGTAGGTGCTTCAGACACACCAGGTACACAAGTCTTGGCCTTATTAAGTAGCTGTACCCCTGTTTTTTTGAGAAACTCAGGTTTTGCAGTGTTCATTATCATTCAACTTAAATGCGTTAGTGACAAGGAAGGACTAAATACTACCTAGAGTACTGGAGGGCCACGTTCAAATTCTTTCTTTAGCTGGGAATGCTTTCTCACTGCCCAGGCCATTTGCCAGGTTAACCCTAGTACGAGCATCATTCTGTCACTGTGCTAAAGTGACCAAACAGCTACCAGACTGGACCTCACGGAGGTTCTGAAAGAGGGCTCTGGAATGTCAGGACTGACTGTGGGTGGGAATACAGGATGGAGAGAAACCAGAGCAGGCCCTTGGGAAAGAACCAGTGAAAATAGTCCCGCAAGTATCTGTGACTGCCCCTGTTCTGATACTAATCTAGCAATGTGTGCTTTGGCCACCGGGGTATTGCAACTCCTCTGCTTCATTAGTCTTCATGAACTCTTGGAGCACAGTGCTCTCTCTTGCACTCCAAGTTAATGCCAACTCTATTACACGAATGTTTGCTGCTGAAGACGTTAAGTTCTAGGTAAGTAAATGAAGACTTTGCTATATAAAAATCAAGGTTGTAATTCAGTTATTCTAGGACTGAATTTAACCTATGAAATACAATCAATAGATTATTGCTAAATAGAAATGAGTGCATAATAAAAGAAAAAACTAATATGTACGTACTTTCACGACTATCTACATAATTAATATCTATGAATGCCTAATGCAGAGAATGCTGCAGTGTAGAGGCATTCTGTATGTGACCAGAATTAGCTGCTGTCTATATTAAAGTCATCTCTTTTATCATAACAGAAACTTCAAACTGGTCTGGCAGAGGTATTGTATACATGTCTACTGACTTATGGCTTTTCAGTTCATGCAAGGAAATTCATTAAGAATGAAAACATTAAGTAATTTTTTGGAAGTAATTTCAGTTTCTGATCTACATGAACTTCCTCTTCTGTTAAATTGTTAATGAGTATTTGCAGAGGGAATTCTGTGCATAGAGAATTCTCTCTGAAGACTGTTGCACAAATCCTGTGGTACTTGTGACTCCCACTTGCATTCACGGTGAATGAAAATTTAGCTGGTGAACTTTTATTTTGAAGATTGTGTTGATACCATGACACACATGAGGTCTTCTGCCTGGGAATCCAGAGCCAGTCCCCATGAAATTATTGAGATCCATGGCCCTTGGGGTGTGAGTTATTACTGATAATCCCTTGTCCTGTTAGTCAGGTCTGCTATATATGTTCACATTAAGACATTTCGACTAGTGCTCTAATCTGTAAAGTTAAAGCCAATTCTAAATCCTTTCAACTTTTCTCCTCTCTAATTTACACAGAAGACGAAATCCTGTTTTCACAGAAAGGGATAGGGGTTTTTTGCTCATATCAGAGGTGCAGTATTTCACCTAGAAAATGTATGCTGTTCTGCATTGCCTTGTGCATTGTTATCTCTTCACAGATATGTCGCTTAAGTAAAGCTCTTTAAAGCTGAAATATAATTTGTATTAGTCAGAGTTTGCTTAAATAACAACAGAAAAAATTGTGTAAATGTTAAGAGACTATGTCATCTTCCATGAAGTGACCTCATTTTAGGATGTAAGATAATTTTCGCCTTCCCAGCAGTGGCCTCCACAAAGTCACACTGAAAACGATGGCAAGACTCCTACTCATTTCAAATGTACTGGATCAGTCCCAAACTGTTAAGTCTTCTTTCCATTCAAGGCAATGCTAAGAATGTCCTTTGATTTTATTGGAGCCGTAATAATCGCCTCTGTGGGCTTGGTTTGCGCAGACTCTTTGTCTGTTCTCCTTGTAATTTACAAATTTGCATACCTTTGATATCCCTATATTTTTCATGATCTGACTGAGGGTGTTTCTCTTGCATTTTTCTTGCCTCAGTATGATCAGTGTATTGATTTTCAAACCTTGTAGGAATAACAAAGATTAAACACAACCACACATCTTGCCTGTGATGTTGAAAGTACCTTAAAGGAGCTGCTTTCCTTTCTGGTAACAAAAAAAAAGTAATAATTCAATTCAGAAAAGACAAGACAGGGATAAAGACATCAGATGAAATGCATGTTTTTAGGCTTTGTGAACAGAACCCTCATTTGCTTAAGCAGCTTGCTTGCCAGATACAATTTTCACACTTTACTAAGCATGACCTGCTTTAGTAGACGTTTAAGCAACAATATTAAACTGCAAATTAGATAACAAGGGAGAAGACGCTGTTTCTACTTGCAGGAGCACGATCTCAAAGCACATGAAGAGGACTGTCAAGTGGGCACCAGGGAGAGTTGGCGGAAACCAATGGGAATTTAACTCTTGTGCAGCACTAAAAATCCTACAATTACATAAAGTTAACAATAACGCTGCTTTTATGGTCCCTGTTTTGCATAATTGTGCAGATCCCTGCCAAAGAAACTGGAAATGGGAGCAGACCTAGGTTGCATTTTGATTGGAATTGTCTTCAGTTGACCATTTAATTACAACTGTTTGCCTAAGCAACCACAATGAAAGAAATAGTGTGGGAATGAAATAGTAGAGGGTGACAGTAGTTTTTACATTAGACAAATGTTGATCAAAATGGAGGGAGGACACACATTTGAAAAAGCAATGGGTGTGAACTTTAGTGAATGCAGTAGTGATTTCAGTGCAGATTTTAGATGTGTCAATGCATGAGTGATTTAGTTTGCATTGGTGCCACTGAAAGAGTAGATTTTGATTTAGTTATGCCATTATTTATATAAATAATACTACAAGGATGTTTGTTTTGCCCTACGATAATGTTACATATTGGTTTCTTAGACTGACAGCCTTTTATAGATGCAAATTCTTTTAGCAGAAGAAGTGTACGCAGTGAATGTGCACTAGAAGGTAGTTCAGGAGCTCCTAGCTTTGTCACTGACCTATTTAATGACTAAGCTGGACTTAGTACAAGACTTAGGAGTTTAGAAGATGAATGCTTAGTGTTTGTGTACCCAGCCTTGGAAACATCCACAGGCCAGATATAAAACTTGTCTTCATGAGTACATACAGGTGTTCTGCCCAAGCAAGCCAGGCTCGAGCAGGCTAAGATCTGAAGTTGTATAACTGTATTAAAAGCCAAGCAATGGCTACTGGCTAGTATCTAAGAATATCTGAGTTTCTTGAGCTAAAAATGGTCTGTTTATATCATCCTGAGGAGGAATTTAAACCTACGTGCTAATATGGATTACCATACTGCTTAGCACAACCTCACCGTGGAGAGAAGTAGAAATATCAGGGACCTGAGGAGAGTTTAATTCAAGAACTGCAGCCCCTGTCAACTTACAAGCTTGGCTGAGTTCACAGCCACTCATAAGGCAGAACCTAAATTCTACTAAGTTCCCAGTATAAGCACCAACATTTCTTTCTGTCTAGGATTGCCTTCTCTGCCTTTGTTTCCGCTTTTGTTCATTTGCCCAGTTCAGTTTTCAGGTCACTGTGGAGCTGCTGGTATTTTACTATGTATTCATACTGCAGCTGGCACAACAGGGCTCCTCTGGGGCTTTCCAAGCCATCACAGTCAATTTGATGATAATATGTATGCGAGCAGTTCCACCGGCCTACTTTTGCTTAAATGTAGAAGTCTACTCTCTCCTTTGCTAAAATCAAGACCTTTTTTTCATCACTTTAATTAAAGAATATGGTTCATGATGATCTCACCATTTTTTGTGATGGAAGAGATATTCATCAAAAATTGGCGCCGCATACTTTTACTGGAACTCAAACTGTTCTCAACTCTGTCCTCTGCTTTGCCTCATTCGTCTCTTCTGTTCGACTTGGTATCTATTTGCAAAGTCTTTGCGTGCTTATTTTTGTGCTTTTTGGTTTTGGTGGGTAAGTGGAACAATTAGAAAAACTCTGTGCATTTCAGCACGTTGTAAATGAAATAGTTTGCTGGGTGGTATTTTTACTCCTGGCTGCTGCAACTTTCGTCTTCAGTTAGCATGCAAGGATGGTATTATAGGAACTGGCCATGCTACCAAAAAATGAGAGAGCAGAAAACTGTGTTTGAGACATGTTGATGCTGAACGGGTAGATTTGAAAAGGATTAAATTTAGAAATGGAGGAAGGACTTATTGTCTATGTGTACTATAGGAAGTTGGATGAGGATCACGGGCTGCATAAAATCTAAATAAATCCCTTGAGAAAGAGTCAGAAGACCTTGGTTGCTTAAACAAAGCTTAAAGGTAGCCAAAGACTTCCAAGAGAAATTCATGCAGTAGTTTCCTATGTAAAACAATTTCCTGTTAAAATGATTTAAATAGCATGTAAGTAGAATATAAATAACATCACATGTCTGTCAAGGTCCATGTTGCTATAACAATACACAGCTGTTTACAGTGAAAACCTTAACTGATATGACAGAATCCTGCCAGGCGTGTGGACGACATGGTGACACACATGGTCTGAAATGGATTCCCTGTTTGCATTTGTCCCACGGCAAGACATAGGTCTCCCCTATACCCGGAGTTCCTAGTCTTTTTAGAAGGGTGTTGTCTGTCTGTCTGCTGCCTTCTTGCCCTGCCCCCCACCCCGTTTTGTCTCTAGATAGTTGTTGACAAGGACAGACAGTTATCTGGAAGAAGAGATGAGGACCAGACTCTAGATCTCCCCCTTCCATTGTAGTCCCGTAAGCAGCATTGTCTTGTGCCCTTGGGCAACGTGATGGGACTGGCCGAGCTCTCGGGGTCTCTCCTAGCTGTAGTTTCTATAAGGGGCTGCCATTTTTGCATAGATCAATATAGGTGAAAATACACTGTAATCATCACTAACGTTGCTGTCGCTCTGGTTACTCGCATCCTTAGGCTGGGGTGGGTGTGTATGTGCCTGTGTGTGGGTGTATTAGTTTTGTGGTCGCTTATAATGAGTGCTCGCATGTTGAAAGATACAGTCTGCGCAGTTGTGATTTCAGTTTGAGGTTGGGGGTTTCTTTGTGAAACTGAATGAACAGATACACACTGCTGTTAACAAGAAAAGCATTAATAGCTATAGAAATAATCAAGTTCAGCAGCGCATGAGAATGATGTAGAGTATCATCTCAGTGCTTGCGCCACCTGTTGATTCAAAAACCAGCCACTGGCCACTGAGAGAATGTTCAATCTCCTGTTTGTCTATAGGAGTATACAGTGCCTTGTTAGCAGCATTTTGCCTGTGCTTTTTATTTATTTATTTATTTTAAATACCTTTTTTTTCTTCTCTGTAAAGACAAGAATCATATTTAAATACAAAGAGGGAAGAGCGTCATCCTCTTTCTTGACCAACCTAAAAAGACATAATCATTTTAAAATCCCCTGATCATTCACTGTGTACTGGTACTGTGACAGCAGAAGGAAAGGTGCGTGAATTGGTAACGCTGGAAGACCCAGGGTTACCTGGATGGACACTTGCTTAATAAGTTAGAGGAATGGATGTGGATGTTAGATGTTAGAGCCATGTCTCAGTTACTTAAAGGTGCTTTCAAAAAGTTTTAACTCACGTTTATTGTACAATCACAACGCTGCCCATGCAGTATGAGTTTTCTTGAGTTGCTGGGTTTTAGTATCACAGAATGGTACGTGGGGTTATTTTTCAGCCTATCTTCAGTGTCATTTTCTCGCCAACAGGTGAATCTTTTCTTCCTGCTTAATATCGTTCGTGTTCTCATAACCAAGCTGAAAGACACCCACAAGGCAGAATCCAACCTGTACATGAAAGCAGTGAGAGCGACCTTGATTCTTGTTCCACTGCTTGGCATTGAATTTGTGTTGTTTCCATGGCGACCAGAAGGCCGGATCGCTGAGGAAGTGTATGACTATGTGATGCACATCCTGATGCACTACCAGGTAGGAAGCATTGAGCTGTTTGTGCTCACTGGAGCTTGATAGCAGTTGGCATGTGAAGCAAATAAAGGAGAAATGACCATGTTATTTTAATTTTTAAAGACCGTCCCACAGTATTCTTATAAATTACTTTAACTTTCTCATTCTGCTGAATTTTCATTTCTTGAAGGGAAAGAAACAGCATGGTGTGTAGCTGGCCCAATACTTTTTAGTAATGTAGTTTTAGCAATAATTCACCAAGTTTAGATTTGTAGCACATCTTCTTTGCTATCTGAATTTTATCAGGAACCTCTAATTGTCTCAAACCTGGAAAAAATCCATATGCACAAGAAATAAAGCAGAATCTTTTTGGTTTTATTTTACAGGGTCTACTGGTGGCTACGATTTTCTGCTTCTTCAATGGAGAGGTAGAGTAACAGCTTTTAATACACTTATACTTTTTCTGTTTTAAATATTTTTAAATATTTTTAAATATTTTTGGTTTGTTTCAACACTTAAAGATCATTTGTGGCATCATTAAGTTCTTTAGGACTGACTCTTTTGTGCTGAGCAATATACATGTCTCTTGATTATAGAAGGAATTGAAGACAGTTGTCACTTTGATACAAATTCTCAATAAAAACCATATAAAAGTAAAATGTAATTCAAGATCCATTGTCTATGTTAGAAGCTGTATAGCATCTGTGATCCTGGAGAATCACTGTGTTTGGTCTTTCTGCAGCAGGAATAGAGCCTATTGCACACATGTTGCTGTGCTGGGGTACTGTTGTGTTATGACAGCTCTTTGGGAAAATTTTAGGCTGAAGTTTGGAAAACTGATTTTTAGCACTGCTGAAAAATGTAATTCCAAAAATCAGAACTCAATGGCTTATTGTTCTTGGGTCAGAAATTTGTGTTGAATAAGAAGTGCACTTTTAAGAAGCCCTCATCAGTCAATTCCAAGAATAAACTTCTTTATTCTTCAGTTAAGAGGATCTCAGTATTTCAGTAATATATAGCACTGATTCTGTTGAACCTAACAAGCTTTGTTATTATCTTGAACAGATCAAGGTCCAGTAACTCTGGAGTGCACACAGTGACTTTTGTCCAGAAACTGGCTCCCAAGATGTACTTGAGAGTACACCCACAGGGTCTTACAGTGTCAAAGTGGTAGAAAGGCTAAAAAATACATATACAAAATTGTTAATATGGCTTTTTCTGGCAAACACCTCCCTTCCCACTCCCCCCCCACACCTCCCAAAACAACAAATGAACAAAACCACCCCACCAAAAAACTAACAAACTAACTGGTACTTTTCCAACACTTTTGGCCAAGGAACAATTAGAGTCCTGCACTTCCTCCTATGCATCTGTTTGTTCATTTGTCCTACATTTAGTACAGTTGCAGTATATGGCAGTAAGCAGATGTGTGGGAGTAACCAGATGTTTTCATGTGACCGAACCCTTAGTTTCTTTTATCAGATGTTATAAAATTGTATTGGTGTGCTTATATAATGCTATTGGAGAGTATATTTACAGGTAAATATTTGCTAACACTAGAATTGATTCATGCAGCTCACCCTTCCTCCTCTTCCTAAGTCTGAAGCTGACTGAATTGGAATGAAACCACCATGGGGTTTCAAGGTTTTATTTCCACCCTGCCCTTAGAAACGTATGAGTCTCAACGATGGTTTTTTTGCCAAGGCAGCAGAAAAGATGAAGATAGGCTTTCTCACAGTTTCGTGGGCATGGGGCAGTGTTTTTGATCTGATTTTAACATAAAGTAGATCTAGGTTCAAGTCCCTGCTTCTCTGTTTGATTCAAAGTGGAACACATCATTGAGCACTCTGCATCTGATTTGATCACTTGCCCACGTTCAGCATTGATATTTCATGAATTCTTTTCCTTCTAGATGTTATATTTCTGAATGCCTTCTAAAAACAGATATTTGGAAAAAATCAAACAGAGAATTTGTCTTGTTCCAGTGCAAAATGGGGGTGGGGGGGAACCTTAAAAATCTCTGCAGTTTCTATGAAACAACATTGTCCACCGCCCAGTTCTGTCTTTTAATCCTTGTAGATCTTCTGAGGCTGCTTTATTACTTAAATAAATTGAAACCCTAATTTTAAAATATGATATAATCAGTAAGAATTGTATCTGTTAATATTCCATTGTTACAAACCTGTATTTTTTACCCGCTCTCTTCTGCTGTGTAAGAAAAGCAAACCTGAGTCATCCCACTAATTCAGTATCCTAAATTCACCATGGCTGATCAGTGGTAAAAGATGAGCTCTTCCACGACTCCTACAAATGGTAACAGATGAATCACATCTTGAACATCTGCTGGCAGGATAATGTTAAATGAAGGATTTAGCAATTTTAACACATATTAATGTAGGCATTTTATTTTTAGACCCTATGACTTGACTTTGTTAAACATACATGTCCATATTTGCTCTCTATTGAGTCAAAATTTATGCTTTTTTAACTAGTTTTGGGTTCAGTGCTTCAATGACCACTATCCACTTTTTTTTATTCCACCTTCTTTAAGAAAAGGGACTTGGCTGCTTTATAAACAACTGTATCAGTAGGGAAATCCATGGGGAGGATGACAGTGTAGTTAGGAAAAAATTGCTTGCACAGAAAAAAAAGTGTTTCCTTGGTCTACCAAAAAGATTCTGTTCCTGGCACGCGAGCCTGCAGGCACACATGTATGCTGGTGCCGTTACAGTCTCTTGCTGCCATAACAATGCCTGAACAAAGCCTGCAACTGCAGCTGAGCTGTTGTGCACAAGGTGCATGTCACCCGTCACAGCAACACCTCATTAGAAACTGTACAAAACGAGAGGCATCAGAGAGCGGTGTTACCGCTTGGCTGCAGCAAGCCTATGGTTTAAAGGTGAATACTGATACTGGAATCAACACTTGGAGTGACAGCGGGGCAAAGATTTTCCAGTGGGGTATTGGCAATTAAAAATGCTAAAAGCACTATTTTCTTTCTGTCTAAATCTTAGCATTTCCCAACTGCTACTGTAACTTTTAATGTTTTCTATACCAAATATGAGGAGCCAAACCCTGGTCCAGTGGTGGCTTGCAGGCCACCTCTGGCCAAAAGGTGAATAAAAGCAGTCTGCTAGAGAAGAGCTCTAGTGAAAAGAAACTAAGACATGTAAGAAAAATAGCTGGTATGTCCTGCTGACTGTAGCCAAGGAACACCTCCAGACTTCTTGAGCAGCTTAGCCAGGGATGGTCTGTCAAATCCAGTTCTGACATGCACTGCAGCTGCTTGTCACAAACCTCCTACAGACAAGGGTGTACGTGAAAACCTTTCATCTTTATCTTCTGTGGCAGGGCTTCCCTAAGGACCCTCATGTTCTGCTTGCGTCCCAGCATCCCAAAGACTAAGGTGCTTCTCAACTACCTCATTGTGTTTTCCAGTTTGAGGTGGCCTTTGGGGTGACACAGGCTGCAGTCAGAGAAGCAGCTTGTCCCTGGTTTCTGATAAATCACTAGAAAGATTCCTGCTGAGCAGGTGACAATAATGACCTACATGATCCATGTAAGGTTTGTGGCGTTCTGGTTTTTTTTGTCTTTCCTTCCAGTGGTCTATAGAAAAGTTGCAGTAAAGGTTATCGTCTCAGGTCTGCAGGATTATTCAGTCCCTTTATTAGTAAGTGAGGTTGTGTTGTTTTGATTTTCTTTCTCCTCATTGGCTACTGAGCTGTTTAACTTGTGCTATATTGAACATTGAGCTACTGGTATGTTAAAAGGCTGACTGGAAGGAGCCCTTCATGAAAACTCATCAAAAAGAGCCATTACTAACTAATAAAGTGAGAAAGCAAGAATTTTCCAGCTGGAACTAGTATCTCTATTAATGACTGAGAAATACAATTATATTTATTACATTACTTTCTTTCAATAAATGCGTTGCTTAATATCCTTTCCTGTAACAAAGTGCTGCCCCTCCTGAGTGGAATTTACAACTCTGTGCAACGGCTCAAAGCTGGGGGAAGGTGATAAAAGTTCTGTTTTCACTTCATGGGTAGAGATGCATATTGTTAACCAGAGTATAATTACTTGTGAAAATCAGTTGCTTCCTTGATTTTTTCCCATCTTTGTCAGTAAATGATTAACTGGACAGTTTGGAGAAGACTGAAAGACAGCAATAATAAATGAAAGGATGTAACACCCTACAAGAATAGACTTGTAGTAGGACAGAGGTGAAATACTCATTCAGCAGTAACAGGGGGCCTTTGGGAAGAATGCCAGAAATGCATGGTTTCGTTAGAAACATACCGTGAGAGCACAGTGGGCACTGGGGCAGGCACAGAGGAAACTCTGTTTGCCCACAGAGGAAACTCTATTTACGGCAATCTGTCACTGGCCAGAGAGCCAAGCTAAACAGGCTGGCTTCTCCCTATAAGTAGGCCAAAGGCACTTGTCTTACAGGAACGCTGAGGGCTCTCTTGATCTATGGGGACTGATAGCCTTTAGGACTGGCTTACACATAGTCTTAACAGTTGAAAATAAGAAGGAACAGGTGTTACTGAAGCAACTGGGAGGAAGTGTGGGAGAGGACCTGAGTGTAAGGCTTTTTTGCAGCTTGGCAAGTCTGGTTTATTTCCCAGCTCTGCCAATAGACTGCTTTGACTTTGGCTGAGCCATTTAGTTGCAGTTGCTGATGTTTTCTCATCTCAAGCCCTTCTTGTCTAAAGCGAAAATTGCTCAGTATGTAATTTTTTGTATGTATGTCTACAATAAAACATTGCTTTTATTGAAGTAATTGCCTATGGAAATTGCTTAGTCATATGCAGAGATTGGTTGATATGATTTAAAAATAAATTCCAAGCTTCCTCCTTGGAAAAGATGGAATTTTGAATATGCCTTTTCTCCTGGCTTTATGAGGGATTACAGGAAATGGATTCAACGCATGTGAAGATTTAAGGCTATATATATATATGGCTGTGCAATGCAAATTAATTAATCAAATACCTCCTGTGATGAAACAAAGCTCTACATTTAGACCCAGAAGAAATACAGAATTTTGATATGAAGAGTGGCAAGATTAGATACTCAGAAGTATTAAGACACTTGATTTCTCTTCAGTGTTTGCAGATTTGTGTTTAGATGTTTTGAGTGGATTGGAATGGTTTTATAAACAGTAGAAGAGCATCTCCTTTGCCCTGAAATAGCAATTTCTTATGTTACTCGGTTGATACTTCTTCCCTTGCCCTTTTACTTTTTCTTTGTAAGGATTTTGAGAAATATGACCTTCTCCTTTAAACAGAGGAATCTGATACCACACTGCAGGAAGTCTAAAAATTACATCCCTTTTCTTCTATTTATTTTCATTTTTCATAATTAAAGCCAGAGTAAAATTAGACAAAAGAAGCCATTGTGTTAGGGAAATGTAAAGCAAACACAAAAGAAACCCTGAAGACATGTGGAAAATCCTAAAAACGTTTACCCATAGTATCAACATTTAACTGCGGGAATCACTGTGCACTGTTTAGTAACAAAGTGAAATGAAGGTTGTGCTTGTGAATGAGGCCTGTGATTTGGGGTGCACTGCTGGATAAATGTGAATATCCGTGTCCCCCCAGCATGTCTTGACAGTCAGTGCCTTGCCAGTCAATGCAGGAATACTTTGTGTACAAAATGTGGCTGAAGAGGAAATTAAGTATTCATGATCTGTGGGCAGGTTTTTTTAACATTAAAAAAAGGTCTCTTGAAAAAGCAACAACAGTAGCTATTCCCATTCTTAGCATTCCTCACTTGGCATCTTCACTGAAAGACTAATTCCATGTGAATCTCATGAATGTGACACTTCATCCATCCAACACGCACAGGTGTTTAAACATATTGTAGGAGAGGAAGGCTATGATAAACATAACATCCTTTCGGTGGAGACACGTAAACCGGCTGGGGCCTTTGGCTATTTTATCAGTTTTATTTTTAACCCTGGTAGAAATATGGAGTCTGGGAAATTGTCCTTCTATTCATTTGATTAAGGTATGGTCAGAAATTAAGAAAGGTTTTCTTGTGGCAGAACCATAGGAAATGTAACTTATGGTTTGTTGAGAGTGTAGAATTTACAGTGGCTGAGGATGTGGCCTTTTGAATATAAGGCTGAAGAGAAATGAGCTTTTTCACCTGTAAATCTCATCTGTCCACACTGGACTTCAGTCCACAGGGAAGAAAGCAGACAATTGTGTTGCTGCTGCTCCTCCTGTAATCTGTGCTTTTCCTGACCAGCTAGCACACTACAATTGTAAAATGTAATTATTTCACACCAGATTAGCCAAAGAATAATGCCTACTTAAATTGTAAATCTTTCGGAACATCTCATGTCATGTAGGTACCCCCATTTTCCAGGATTACTGAGCCTTACTACCTAATTTGCTTAGATGCATTTATTACAGCACTCATACATCAAAGAATGAACTCCAGTGATGTTTTTCCAAGTGTTTGATGTGCATTTCTTCTTGTGTTCTGGCATAGGTCCAAGCTGTTTTGAGAAGACACTGGAATCAGTACAAAATCCAATTTGAGCACAGCTTCAGCCACTCAGATGCTATGCGTACCGCTTCCTACACCGTATCGTCAATCAGTGATGTTCAAGGCTACAGCTACAATCATGACTGCACCAGTGAACATTTAAATGGGAAAGGCTACCACGACATGGAGAGTGTTGTTTTAAAAACTGAAAAGCTGTATGGTTGACTGCCAAAGGCTCGGCCTATGCCAGTGTGCTTACCCTCCTGAACTCCAAGTTTGATTTAACGACTTCACGGCCAGAAGATTTTACCTAACTTGGGATATGCTATTCTCCTCAATGATGCAAACTAAACCAACGTGTTTTTTAATATGTATGTATATATATGCATATATACATATGTTTGTGTTTCTGTGTATCTATATAGTATGGACATCTGTACATATATATCTCTATATATGTATGTGCATTTATATAAGGATACAGACTTTGCCTCTTCAGTTTCTACTGTGTAGACAAAATTGGCAATTTTTTGTACGAAGGGAATCAATGAAGGATTTCTTATTTTCTTGGAACTTTGTATAAGACCGTGTTGTGTTGAAGCCACTTCATTTGCCTAGAGAATCTTAGAGTGTAAATACTATACTGTATTGTCTTAATACAACCTAAAACAGAACAAATGAACAAATTTAACAGAAAATGTTTAAAGTAGGTGCAATAATACCAGTAGATTGTCCAGGTTAATATTGTGTCCAGCATTTGACTGTCAAAAAAGCCCAACAGGTAGTCTGAGATAATAGACTCAAAGATAGCGATGGTTTGGTTTGGTATGGTTTGGTTTGGCCAGTTTGTTTTTTCCACTATTTTACATCAAGCATGGAGACACCAGTGCAAGTCTGAGACTCCACTTCTGTACTGCAAGCTTTGAGAAATTTATTTAAACTATTTTTGCATACACAGAGGAGTGTCTCCTTCTCCTCAAGTTTATGGAAGTTTCCTACTGGCTTTAACACAGACCAGATCAATGAGGCCATCCTGCCAGAAAGAAAAGTAGTAACCTCAATATCAGTAAATCCTTCCAGACACTAGTACATAACTGAAGCTGATAGAACTTCAATGTGTGCTTAAGGAATTTACTCAACTGGGAATAGAACATGTACAGAACTTGCTGTAGTCATGTTGTTGTGTTGTTTTATTTTTAAGTATTTCCCTGGCCATATGCTTGATAATTTATTCCTTCATTCTTGGGGAAAAGTTTTGATCAATTTTGTGGCTTTTTTTTTTTTGTCATCCAAGAAAAGCATGCAAGACTGAACGCAGTGCAAATGACATACTACCTTTAAAGCCGGTGTATGAGATTCAGACTCATCAAGCAAACTAATGTTAGTAATTGTCATTATTTGGAAAATCCAATATAAAGTTTTTCTTATAAAGGTTCAAAATATTATGGATTGATTCTGAATCTCTATCTCAGTTACTTAGCTTAGAACAGTACTTTATAAGTTGTTTCTTTGGTTCTACAGGTGAATAAAGGTCTCACTGAAAATGAGGAGGTTGCCAGGAAGGTCTTGAGAAAATGTGTCTTTACAGCAATCTGTGTTTTTGCAAACGTTTATGCTTTAAGGAAATAGTAATTTTCTTAAATGAAATTACAAAAATGCTCAAGAATGAGGGTATGATACAAGGTGAATTTAGAAAAGTCTTACTAATAATCACAAAAGTAGAAAAAATATTGGTTTATTTTGCAGATAGTCTACTTCAAGTGGGAAAAAAACAAAATGAAGAAGAAAAGTAGATGCTGGAGTTGATAGACTATCACTGCTAATTAATGTATATCTAGTGCATCTAATCCAGTCAAAAAAATGAAAGACAGTTTCTTCTGAGACCACTTCTGATTTAAATACTTAATTTTGTATATGAACAACCTGATTTATACATTTTTGTCAGTAGCCTTTCTGTAAGCTTCATTAGCATCTAGTTAATTTGCTGTCACAGTGTTTATTGGTTTGTGACTTCATAAGGCTTTAAATGCTTTGTATTTAGAAGGAAAACAGGAGAATGCAGTAAGTTCATGCAACTTTGCACCTTTCCATAATTTTTTACAGTTCTTATGTCTGGAGTTAGAATTTAGAAAGTGTTCTATTAATGATCTAGTTTCGTAATATAGAATCTCAGCTGGGAGGCACAAATCAAGATTTCTGTTCTTCTGCAAGGCTGTCTGGTTGATTGATGGGAGTGATTTGAAAATCAGTTGCATTCTGTACTTTAGAATAGTGTGAAATCTGGCAATCAGATGTCACAATCTCTTAAATTCTAAGGATACAGTAATGGTATCTGCTACAACATGACTAGAGGTTACTGACAACTCTGCTTCTGATCTATGTAGTGTTACTTAGAATCTGTGCAGTCTTCTGAAAATATTAAAGGTGCAGAAAATCCCTGCCCTGGTATAGCAGCTTTACACTTGGGGGACCAGAGCATCAACTGGTATAAATCTGTCTTGAGTTCCGTTTTCAGAATCAAGGGGTACCAGCTGAGACTCAAAGCCCAGGCAGATATCTGTCCATTTAAAAGTGCTTGGCAGTCCTTTATGGCATATTATCAAGGCAATTATTTCAGTGGTACCTGGTGGGTTTTGTAATTAAAATGTATGTGATGGTTTAGAGTGTGATACACTATTAGATTTTGAATTAAGCTTCCTTCTCAGCTAGGCAGATCAAATTTAATAGCCTATAATTTTTTATCATTTACTACGAAGTACTAGTTGCCAATTGCTCCCTGTCCTCTGTTAGAGAAACTTTTAATGGTCATTTAGGAGGGAGAATTGTTTTCCCAGAGAAATCACGCTACTTTTAGGTGGACAATCACAGCATGCTTCTTCACTTTGGAAAAGAAACGTACATCCAGCTGCATGTGCAAGAAAATGTTTGTGGCTGTGAAGGGTTACATGGCATAGGAGTGCTACATTTCCCCCTCCTCATGAGAGTAACCAAACTATTTCCTATTTTGCATTGGAAAATATAAATTCCCTATTTTGTCTTCCTACCTCGCCTTTTTCAGTTCCTACACAACCAAGAGAAGGGTCTGCTTCTTAAAATGTTTTTCTGTCACAACAAAGTACAATAAAATCCTTATGCTGATTTCTCATGGCTTATTTTCTACTTGACAGAATGTTGTAGCCCTTATCTGTATTTTCTGGGATGGAAGTAAATAAACTCTGTTTTGGTGGGGCTGTGAGATTCCTTTGAACATGCAAACAGTTATCTGTATTTATTTGTGCTTTATTTTTTTTCTTTATTTAGTGAGGATTTATTGTATCAATCTATAGGGGCTACAGAAATACTTGTCTTGTGTTTGGTATCTGTAATACCAGCATGTTAGTATTCTGGGAGAGGGAATGTCTATTTTTAATGCTACTGTCTTCAATTAATAAAACGCTCCATTGCAGCGTCCCCTCTGTTTGTCTGTTTGTTTGTTCTTTTAATGTTAGCATTTATCCTCTGTATTTTTTTTCATGATGATCTATTAGAGTCTTTGGCTATAGAAATGCTGCAACACGTACTCCTTTTCATGACATGAAACATTTGGGCTGGAAACCAGGCAACATTCAAGTATTGTCCTATGTAAATAAGATTAATAGAAGCTATAGCATTGTATTTATTGCTTACACTAGGAATGAAATGGAAAAAAATGTGAAGTTATTTTTTGGTTGTGCTGTATTTTCACTTTGTTCATATGAATCATCATGCATTTTAATTGCTGAAAGAAGTATTATGTTTGTGATCAATAAAATATTACTACATTTATTCAGATCTCTTGTGCAGTAATATGGAAATAACAACAAAGCTGATCTAAACTAGGCTTTCACAGCTGTCTTAACTGTGTGGTAATTAAATATTAACCCAGGGAGAAAGTCATTACAGAGAGTTACTAACAATTATTCAGGTTGTAAGTGTTTGTTTATTTAATACTTACATTTTTAATGCATAGTAGAGTATTGTGTTTCTGGAGGAAGCTTGCATAGATGACAATATAAGATGGCTGCACTTAAAATTATTTAGTCAAAAGTTTCATATTCCTAGTTCTTGTCTCATCTGCCTGTTAATAAAAAGTTATTAATGCTTACTTATGTTAAGAAGGCAAATTTTCTGTTCCATCATGAGCTGGCAGCAGAGTAGAGACTAAAGTAAATGTATAGATTTTCTTCATTCCATCAGTCTAGGTAGAGTTCCTCTCAACATGGTGTTCAACCAAATCTCAGTCAAAAAGACTGTGCAGACGCTAGTTTGTTCTGTAAGACCTACAAGAAGCAAAGCAATAGGAAAAAAAAAAGTGAGATTTTTTTCCTCTACCCACCCTGATAGAACTAATGGTATCTGCACAAAAGCTATGAATGAGAGGTGTGTGTTACAGCCCTAGACTTGAGTCTTTGAATACTGATGCCTGGCTGACTTTAGAGAGAGATGCTCATCAGCATGTCATTGCTAAACTTTTGAATAGTATCAGCTGATAATCAAATCACTCTAATATAGATAGGAGAAATGCCAAAGTACATGGGCACTTAATCTACTTAATAACTTCAGTTATTAATAAGCTAATAATAATTAAGTTGTTAATTTAAAAATAATTCTATTAAAGGTTTATTACATTTTGTTAAATTATTAAATTAATTAAAATTAATTAAAATCAAGTTGTTGATTAAAAATTAAGTTAATAATAAGTTAGTTATTTCTCGCCCAACTTGAACTTCAGCATGGGCACTAGCCACAGTAGTATAAGGGTGTAGCAGCTCTGGTGTGGAAGCATTATATTTGTTATACTGGGCCAGCTGGGAGGCTGCAAGTCTAACTTTCAGAAGGTAACTGGGTTAAGTGTGCTTCTACCTACAGTGACGACATATGACATTTAGGCATCTGTTTCCAAGTGCAGTCTGCAGGGATTCTGTTTAACTTGCTCAACCAACTCAGTGAGTTTCTACCATAGCGCTGAAAAAAAGCTGGCAAAACAACTTCAGAATAACCCATAACCTCTCTGCATTGTTTTTCACCTCAGACTGCTGCTCCTAGACTTAATGAAGTGAACTGAAGGTGTGGATCACAGCTCAAGAAGTGCCAGCAACCTCCTGTCCTTCAGCAGCCTTTTATTAAAAGGCATACAGGAAATAACCACCTAAAATCGTTGAGTCTTAGGTCAAGAAATAAACATGGTTCTTTGTTATTAGCTAGCTCATAGCCATGAAAAGCAGTTCAATACTGCAGTGCTCAGAATTATTTTTTCTCTTTTCAGAGAGGTTTACAAATGAGCACATATGATTACTCTGTTTACCGGTTCCTTGTGATACAAGATTAAAGGCTAAGATAGCCCAAAGACTTCAACTGAGGGGGGAAAAAAAAAAACCCCAAAACCACCACCAACAAACTAACAGTTGGTACTTTATTTGCTATGGCTATTAAAGCCCTTGCTATGTAAGAGTTGCCCTGGCCCTACACCCTTAACTGATTTCCAAATGGAAGGTAATATACCCCAAAACAGACAGGAATACAGCTAGAAATTGTACCTTAATTGACAAATTTCAGTTCTGTTGAGCGGTGATACAATAGTCATAACTGGAATAAGCTATGATTGATTAGTTAGTCAAGTTATTTTTTTATATACGTCCAAGATGCATAATTGACTTTAGTATATATCGGATACCAAAACAGCTTGTAAGTACACTGTGCTTTTTTTACTCTTTTTTTTTGAAATCTAAAGCTTTTCAAATTCTTTACACATAGTAGTAGTAGTAGTAATTCATACCTCACTGTCCACGTGAAAAAGCTGAAGGATGGATGAAGTGGTTTGACCAGTGATAATGTTGGGATGTCGTCTGTGTCCAACTGATGGAGGACATCAGCTACTTGGCAGCTCTGGGAAAAGAGAGAAAGGAGAGAGGGAAAAAAAAAAAAGAAAAGCTACTTTTTTTCCTGTATTTACTTATTTTGGGAAGGTGAAAGTATGAAATTGAGTAAGTACTCAAACAGAAGACTAAATAAATATGTTATTACCCTTTTTTTTAAAAAAAAAAGTCTACAGAGTTTAAGGGATTTATGGGTCGGTGGTTTTAGGAGAAAAAGAAAATAATAGAAAGAAGAATATATTTTCACTGCACATAGAGCTGTAACCACTCTAGAAGACAGCAGAGCGAGGGTCCCATCACAATTTAGAAAGGAAGATGTGCACAAATCAGAGAATGGTGACTGACTTTTTAAAAAGTGCTCAAAATAATGTGGAAACTGAATTAGGGACAGTTGTACCACACTCAGTTTTTTAGCCTAGCTCTGTATTTCTTGGCAAGCTGAAGAACAGTATTTTTTAAAACCTTAAAAAAAAAGATAATAAAAACTGCATCTGTTTTTTTGCTTCAAGTGAGACAGAATCCTTTTGAGGTTGAATGCGGAAGAAATCGCTGTCCTGGGGCTTTAAAACAATATCACTCTGAAATCTCATTTCAGCTAATATAAGCTCATTTCAGCTACATAAGCACTCCTGAGCTAAAGAAATGTACTCAAGAAAAAAAGAAAATGCCTAATTAAGCCAAGCAATATCTGAACACCCAGGGCTCTTAATACTGGCTCTTAATACTACTGTGTGCATGATCCCCATATTTAAAGTGTGCTAATGTCCAACCAACACATGTACAGTCTCCAAACTCTCATTCCTGACTTTTGAGCAGGAGGCTCTAATGCCAGGCTGTTTTGTCAATCTCTAGTTCCTAGGACCAAATGTCAGTTAGTGGAAATTGGTACAGACTCTACTACTACTAATGTATGGCTCTTACTCCAGCTAAGCATATGGCTTACTCTTTTCTACCAATACCTACTAATACCACTTACTGCTTCTTGGTGCTATATATTCAGAGTTCAACTGTTACATTTAACAGTTATTTTATACTTTTATGTAAGTAACTATAGAGAAAAAGAAGTAAAGCCAATTCTCCCAAATCCAAATGTTACCGCCTACAACATTTTGTCCTTATGTTCAACAGTAGAAAAGTAACATAAATGATAGCCACAGCAGCATTTGCAATAGGCAATGTGCCTAAAAGATGAAGATTACATCTTTTGAAAATAATGCAAGTGCTCTGCCAGTGTGTCTTGCACGGTGTTGTCACGGCAGTCACCATTGAAGTAAATGTTCTAATCCAAACTTTTTATAGTTCTCCAATTCCAAAAATAACTATGTGCAAAGACAATGCAAAATTCACTTTGAACTAGTGGACCAAATACATGCCAACGTAACTCCATTGTTAAGAGTAAGTCGGCAAACTCATCTACTGCACATTGATTATAAATTAACATAAATTAACAGAATTAAAGTAACACAAAATTAAAACCCTAGTGAACAGGTGTAAGCTTCCTTATAGCTAGTATTGGCCTACAGTGTGGGCTCTCTGTTCATTGAGAGTCGTTATTAACCTTTTGAGAACAGACAAGCTGAAACTAAATGCAAAACTCTACATCCTATCACATTCTGTTTGGCGCAACAATTTGTGTTCAAACTCATACTTGAAACTAGAATAGGCAAGCGGAGGACGGGGAAAAGCAGGTGGACTCATTCCCTAGTCTACAGGCGTGTGGCTGCTGAGGGCTGCTATGGAGATTATGCAGGGCTACAACGCTTGCTATTATACCAGGCCAGAAGCCGCGAGTATAGAGTTTAGGAGCCCTTTAGGAACAGCAGGGTAATTCTTACTTATATTGAAATACCAATAACACACAGAATGCATTTAATACATAAGCAAGCACAGGTCTGGACACAAAAACCTTAGAAAAAGAAACCCAAAAAATTAAGCTTTTTCAAATCTCACAGAAAAGCCTGAATAAAGTCTATTTTTACATATGCTACTCCTATGAATAAATAATCAATGACCAAAGCAAAAGTTTTTTTCCCTGTCACTTCATCCTTATACACTGCAAATATTCTCTTTTTCAGGAGCCCATCTCTGAACTGTAACAAGAACCTGACTGGAAGTTCAGAGCTCACAGCTCCCTGTTTATTAGAATTATTATCTATCATCCTACAGCTTTATATTTTTAATTACTTTTAAAACATACTCTGTAAATGAAGAACTTACTTAGATTCATCCACATGGAGTTCATGTTTCATTTGAGAGGAATGGCATATAGAATTGCTTTTTAAATTAAACTCCATTTTACCACTAGCCAAAATAAAAATGTGCACACTTAATTGTAAAGACAGTTGCAACTACAATTCCTAATTACTATTTTGAAGGTTTTTTCCCCTCAACAAAACTCACCACTTTCTAAATGAAAACTCTTACAAAAGGAAAATATCTTCTGATTAGTGCTAACTCATGTAAAGCTTAATGCATTGTTTTATGCAAATTTAACAGAATATAAATACAGAAAAATCGAAGCCTCTAGACCTTGTTTTCTGAAAAAGTGCTTACACATTATTGTTAATTCCTGATTTAAGACAATCAAGCTTTTCTGGAAATTCAGGTTGCACAGTCAGTGACAAATCAAAAAATACCACAAAGGAAAAAGAGGTGAACACAGGTGCTGGGGTCCCTAGTGCTGTCTGGTTAAAGCAAGTTTTAATGGTAAGTGTAGTCACCTGGGATACAGGCAACCTAAACCAAGTTTTTCACTCTGCAGGAGCTAGAGTTGATCAAAAATGCAAGCCTGCTGCTTCTCAGTGTAAAGTAACATTCCCTTCCCTCTGACCTAGAAGAGCAGACTCTTTTATGTAGAGAAATGGTTTGAAGTTGCCAGTGGGCCTATGGCCAGACTTCAGGGCAGAGTTCAGGAATGAATCCCAAAGTTCTATGGCACATATATACATAAGGACTAACAAATTATGAAAGTAGAAAATAACCTTGAATAGAAGTATGTGTTTGCTTAATTCCTTACCTTGAATTTGCAAATGAAACCTGACAAATGTGTACCTGTAAGCAGAGAAAGTGCTTTTGAAGGTCCTCCATGCATTGGGTAGGGATCGCTGTTAAATTGGAGCTGTCTTTGACAGAGTGCAGTGAAGTCCACGTTCATCAGGTCTATTCCTTCTGAAGAAGGGTAGTCACAGATTGTTGCTCCATGTTGTGACAGTCCATTGTACATGCAATAGCTTTGCATATAAATATATAAGAAAACAAAATACTGAATTAGTAGGGAACAACAATCTTTTGATGTTACAAAAAATATATGGCACTGAACAGACATACTTATCAAAGAGTTCTGTTATTTCAATACAATGATAAACATGATGATAAAAACATTGCTGGGTATACTGGATTTAAAGTAAAGAAAAAAAATAGAATGAACTATTTTGTGCCTATTTTTATAAATGTGCTACAGAAAGGTTTAAAATCAGAGGTTTTTTTACCTTTCATACCACATACTTGGAGACTTAGACAAATGATTGTGACTTTGTCCCCAAAGTTCCACTGGCTATAAGACCTTAAACATCAGCAAAGGGCTAGGAACACAAATACTTAATCACATTTTACTTAGCTAACATTGAATATGAGCCAAGTATGTGCATTTAACATAGAGCTCAAAAGCGCTTTGGGCTATGTTTCCTGGAAGGATCCGTGGCCATGTATTCCAAAGAATAGTGTCCATAGCCCAATTTGTTTCTGTTACTCACAAGGAACCCCTGTCTTGTGATTCCTAATGGACTCCATAAGCAGTCTTCAAGCACTGGTTATTTCCATCACATTTCAGGCAGACAACAGTAGGAGTTTCCTTGTTCAAGGATCTCTTTCAATATTCTGTGGGCTGACAGTCACCATGGATACTTCAGAATCTGTGACGAGAACAAAATTCACAAGCAAGAGATCTCAGATGACTTGAAAAATCATAATAAAGTCATATTACTATTCTGTGGTTTGTAATACAGTACAGCGATACTGCCTTGTTTTTCATATTCGCAACTCTCTTACATAATTGTGATACACTTTATCCAGATGATGCAATGGTCTAACTACAAGACTTCAGAAAGTCAGAATATCAATTCCTTCAAAATCTTCATAGCAAATACCTGTGGTAAAACTAATTCAATTTCAGATAATTTCAAGGTTTGAACTCTGACCCAAACAGTCCTTTCCAGTCCAGGTCTTTATTTGCTACGAGGTATAGAAAATGTTTCCCTTTCTTTTTGACAGTGGAAAATGACAGTAGCTATTTTTAATTTTCCTTTAAAGCTAGTCACCTCTTTTTTTCTTATTTTTTCCCACAGGGGCTTGTTTATAACAGTCAGGAGTGCTGTAAATAGCCTGCTGTAGCCATAATTAAAAAGCTGATTAGAATGATCTGTAATTGAAATATCAGAAATTCTTAACAAAGAAAGTTGAATCGGGAAGATTTCACAGAAATAAGAAAAATATTGAAAGCAAAAATGGAAACATGTTAGCACCAGAATTCTGGAAATGTGTGTGTGTTACAGACAATAACAGCACTACATACAGTTATGTAGTTTCATTATAAAATGGAAAAGGATTTTTTAAAAAGTCATGCAATGTGGTTTTTTTACAAATACAAGCACTTAAAGTGGTAAAATACACTTTTTATATAAGTCCTAGCAAAATATTTTTAGTTATACAACTCACTCTCTTTCCCACCACCTCAGACCTCAGTACTTCACTAGCATTGGCATGACTTTTTTTTTATTCTTCCAAAGAAAATCCTCCCTTCATTTCTTAGAATTCACCAACGACCAGCACCCAGCAGGTATCCACATCCCTGCAAGATACTTTCCTTTCCACCAGCTATCTCCAAAGGTCTTGGGAACTGGAGGTAATAATTCTCCAGCCTAGCATCTTTTTCCCAACCCCACCAACTGTGCCAGGACCACATGAGGAGCTCATAGGCCAGTCACTAGCACTCGCTGGCTTTCCGTTTCAGTTGAGGTACACTTGGCACGGGAATGAAGGAAGCGAAGCCTCCAAGAGCCTTTAACTCACACCCATTTCCTCATTAAAGTTCTTCTGGCACTGGGGAATAACTGGCATTGTGCCTTCCTGCAAGGAAGAATGCACTGAGCTGGTTTTCTGGCTGTACTTTCTTTGCTGTGCTGTGGAATTTCTGGCCTTCTCCTCAATCACTCCCCATTTATGCCTTTTCAATGTTGGTGAAACAACTGAAGGGAGAAGGAATCCCCATCAGTTTCTACATGCAGAGGCAGCTGCACATCAACAGCCAGATGAATCTAAGAATTCATCATATTTCTAATCCAGCAGAAGCATAAAACAAATAAAGCATGAAATTACTAAACATACATAGATGGTACAAACACTCTGCAAGCCAGTGGCAATACTGCAAATACACAAAGACAACATTAGTATGCAAAGCCTGTGGAGAGGTGCTACCAAAAAAATAAAACCAAAGAAGCAAACCCCCAAAACTTGTACAGGTATGGACTGTCAGTGATTTATCATTGCAAAATAATTGTACTTCAGAATGAAGAAAAATTGCATATCCCTCTATTTACAGACATTCTCTGCTCGCTTTCCAGGCACACATATGCTGATGAGAAAAAAAATTAAAAGGGAGCCTGAGGCTTCTGCCACAAGCACCAGTGGGCACAGCTGATATGCTTAAGAGAAATGACAGGGTAGAAACTTTACACATGCTTCTATTTTTCCTTCTTCTTCCTTGAACTCCCCTGGCCCCTTGTTTTATTCACAACATAATCATCTGGCTTTAACTACCGTGATTCTACATGATGAACTCCTTAGCCATCCAGCCCAATTCCCTACAATGCATGCCAAGATAAAGAAATCATTCCTGTTTCTGTTAAAGCAATCTTTACTGTTGAAAGTATTTACTGTAGATTTTAAATACTATCTCCTGTTTCTAGACTAGATAAGAAAGTTCCCATAGACTTAAGTAAAGCAGTTTAAATACAATGTCTAGACCAACCTAACTGTCTAAAAGTGAGGACAATCTTTTTAAAGGTTGAAAATACTTTATTTTTTAATAATGTCTCCCTTGGTTGCAGCTGAAAACAATATATGCATATAATGAGAACAACCAGTCTAGCAATGGTTCACTGAACTGTAACTAACTAAATTGTACAGAACTGGCACAGGTTTGCATAAAAGACATGTAGATGTGCATCATTAAATTTAAAAAAAAATCAAATTTGCCCTGCTTGCTTCCACCTAAGCCTTGAATCAGTATTGCCATCACATTCACAAATCAGCAGCGTCTATGTGGTCTACCCATGGAACACCTTTTTGGCATGTTCCATTCACCAATTTCTTAACTGCTCAACTGCATCTGACCAGCTGGCCCTGCAGCCTCTCTGTTCATCATAGCTTTCCTATAGGTTCTGCGCTATCTGTGTTTGAAGTCCTATACATTTCCTTCAGAGCATTTATTAGTGTAGCTTCTGAAAGCTTATTGTCAATCACCTACACGCAGGAAAAACATCAGATTTTAAAACTGACAATAGACGTGTATTCTCTAATCACAGGCATGATAGCTGTCTGTGCCTACTGATGGACAGGCTGGGTGTTTAGCAAGATACACTTTAAGAATGATAGTTTTCTTCAAGTCACATATAATTGACATTTACTGGAGAATATGAGTTACTATGAAGGGAGGGAATATGCTCTGAAGTACATTAAAATACATAATGAAAAATCAAATTAACAGTGCTTTCAGAAAACTCTAACATCCAAATTATTACCTTTTTTTCCAGGCCTATTGTATTATGTTTCCAGGCCCACAATGAACATGTGATATATTAAAATCACTATATGTACATCTGGCTTCAGGGTGCAACTGGAAAGAACAGAGGGGTACCTAGCAAAAATGTGCTCTGCTCTTCCTAAAATTGGAGGGGTTTTATCACTGTTGCCTTATTGCAATCATCTTCAGGCCACTGTAGTGAATCTCCTTTTCTGGACTTAGTGTGATTTTGAACAGTCCAGAGAATGCAGTGCTGCTTGATAATTATAGGGCCAAGATTACACTTCATTGCAGAAGTGTAATGTTTAAATTTAAAGGATAATCCTGGCAGATATTACTGTATCATCATCATCATACTCCATTTTGCAAACAATGCAGCTCCAGGGATATACTAAAGATACATAAAACATGATCCAGTATGTTCATTTGAATGCAGAAAAAGGCCAAACAGACTTTTTCTGATGTATAGTGTTGCCTTTCAGTATAAATAACCATTTAAAAATTGAGAACATGAGATCACCTCAATAACAAATAGATGGTGTGAGCAGCATGTTCTCATTTCAGCAATGACAGAAAGCACAATTCAGCAAAAAAGATCTTGCTTCTGCCCACTTGCTTTGAACTTGTAATTTTACTTTTGCAAGCTTTCTACATCATCTGTAAATACTTAGCATGGCCACGTGTTAGGGAATTACAATAATATATCCCCTCCAACTATGTGTCATTAAAATTATTCCACTTTGCTTTGAGATTCAAAGTCGATTTGTCTGCCTCTGAAGTCTGCAATCACAAGAAGATGTGAGCCTCAGACCTACTGAAACCTGCAATGGGAGTGCAATTGAGGTGCATCAGTCTTGCCAGAGCTCCTGAAAGTCGTAGGCAGGACCTGAACTCTCAGAGCTAAACATGTATGACAAGATCCATTTTTACTTGTTAGGTCAGTGAAGGTCTGTGATCACTCAGCCACCTTGACAGAAAACTAGTCCAGGTATCCTTTTTAGTTGACACTGACTGGTTCTGGATTATTCTCTTATTCTTTCCTGTAAGCCATATAGGAACATCTGCAAGAGAAGAGCTCCTTGAGACTTCCACCTCTCATGTGAACTTGAACAGGGTCCTCTTTTGTCTAAACGTTTAGTTTATTTAGTTTTCTTGCCTCCTTTTAATCTATCTTCACTCTGTTCTGTGAGCCAAGATGTTCTTTTCAACATCTAATGTCTTTTTTTAAAAAGTTTTTTTAAAAAAGCTGCTACAGTACCCATCAGCAAGTGCTTCAGACACTGGCATTTTACCAAAATAGCTACTGCAGACTAGTTATTCCAGAACTCCCCTTGTGGACACTGTTCTTCCAGAATAAAAGAGAGTTGCATGGTTTTATTCTCAGTTTGCTTTATTCATGTTGGAACCAAACATTTTAACCATAAATAATTTTTCTGGAATATCTACTCTGGCAAATTTCCAAGCACAGGAATCCCATCAGTAGCTAATGGGGAAGAAAAACATAAGGCTTTTCAAGGCTCCAGGGCATATTTTGGATTGGTAAATCAGCATCCCCTACACTAGGTCCTTGAGGAATCTTAATTTTGTGTTAAAAGTTACTGTTCTTGTACAGTTGCCACATGACTCCATATCTGGTATGGCCCACCATTCAGCAAATAGTCTTGTTAGTAAAAATGTACTGTACTAGCTTATCATTTTTATAAACAAAAAAAAAGTTAAGATATCTGGGTTTGCTGAAAGACCAAATGAAAAAATTGTTGCAGAAAGCTTATATTTAAGCCTTCAAGAACTGTGTCACTAAAAATCTGTGTGTGGGTGTATGTGTATTTTACAAATGCACAAAAGCACAGAAATTGCAACCAGTGTTTGCAAGAGCATTACAGAAGGCTGCTTACTCAAGCCAATTCCCCAGTAACTTTGGCTTTATTCCCATATAACTCTTTTGAACTTAGCGTACTTCAACGTATCTGACATCAGAATCTTCACCCAAGAGGCAGCCTACTCGGAGACAAAGAAACAAAACCATTCTTTTCTCAGTTTAGGTCATACTCATTCAACATGATTTTGTACAACAGCAACTGAATGCATTAATCAACAAGCTTTCAATCAGCAAAAAGTAATCAAATCCATTGAAATTTTTCAAGACTGCCTTACCTGTGCAAGCTTCTGGTATTTGATGCTTTGACATCTGCCAGGCTACATCCAAATGAGAGAAATTTGTCATATAGGAAGTCTGACAGATGTATGCCAGACCTGTTCTCTTTGGGGGAAATCAGTGCCCTTCATGTGGAACAGGATGCAGAACTGCTGCTGTTTGTTCATTTTGATGCTGGGGTCTCCACCAGAGGTGGTTTTTTAGTACATGAAAAATCAGGCTCTAAATCAAATGGCAATAAATGTTACAGGTTAAACTCCATTTCCATCACTCCAGAAGAAATACAGTAACTAAACTCCCCTCTAAGAAATTAATCCTTTTAATCTGTTTTTTTTAAAAAAAAATTATTTACTGCATGACAATTTCCAAATATTGAGGAAACAGCGAAGGCAAGAATTGTTTACTTTTAGAACAAGTTGAAGTTATTCACTAAAAAAAATTTTGCCGGGAGAGAAAGTCATTATTTTGAAGAGACTATGATAAAATATGTAATATGAAATCAAAATATGTAACACTTACCAAGAAATAAAGAACAAAAAAGGGAAAATTCTGAAATGCTAAAATTTCCCATGTTCCCTTCTCTCTGGTCTTTTGTCGTTATAGCCAACATAACTTGGGTTTATTTTTCCCTGACATTTTATTTTTGTCAACATGTAATATCATTTCAAACTCGGTAGATTAAAGCTATTGTCATCACAGATGCTTTAATTGCTGGTACAGATCCCTGTTTTTAAATCCCTGATTGCAGTGTAGGTCTATCTTATAAATAACATAGTCCAATCTACCTTTCAGATCTGCTCTAAAGGCAAGCTCCTACTTTCCTACCAGCTGTTTTCTTCAGGTTCTAGAGCCATCTTTCAAAGGCTCTGGATAGATTTGTTTTTCTTAACTCCTTTCAAACACACTATTTAAGCGTTACGATGAGTCTGTAGCAGCAATGTTGAATGAACTCGAAAGAATTATGCCTCAGTAGTTTGTTACTACCCACAGCTCCAGCCCCAGCTGCCTTCACAAAGTAGACTGTCCTCCCACAACACTGGCCTCTCAGCGGCGAAACCATATTATCAGTGTTTCTGTACTATTCCATCTGCACACTGGATATAACAAGGCAAATCTACTGTGTCAGTTAACCCCTTCTAGTAGGTTTCCTGTCCCATTTCAGCTGAAAACCAGCTAATGCCTACTTCATTAGTTTTGCTCATGTATTTTAGCATTATGCAGTACACAGACTTGCAATTAAGCAGGTTATTTAAATGTATCTAATTTCTGGTATTAAGGAAGATACATATCTCCTCAATGGCTTTAAAAAAACTCCTCCAACTGACATAGTACTACTCTGGTAACAGTTAACATATAATGACATGCGTGTAAACCTTTCAAGGGATAACAGCATACTGTCTTAATATCTTTAATAACATTTTGGAGTTTCTCACCTTGAGCACTAGTTTGAGATTTTATCAACAAATCTTGAATATAGAAGCCGTATTTTAGACAAAATAAGACAACTGAGGGTTTGGTTTGTGTTTTCTGATGTCACTCAAAGCAAACAGATGCTTTAGGCTTTGTCCTTTTCGCCAGTGCACTCAAATCCTTAAGCCATTTCAGGTTTATATTCAATTCACAAATCATGCTTTTGTATCTAAAACACTCATTTATATGCTCTTGGAAAGGAGAAGAATTTGCCAGGATAATTTTTTGCAACATAAATTTTTTCCTTTCAGGCTGTTTCAAACAACGTGGCCTTTCCATGACTCCAGACTTTCTTTCTCCAGCCCAGCCCAATTAGATTACAAAAATTTTTCATTATCTGATCACAATAGCACTAAGATTTGTCAGTGTCTGCGATGCACAAGCTGCAAAACTCCAGTTTTGCTTATAGCAGGACTGTGCCAGTATTCTTCCTGGAAAGGTCTCCAAACAGCTGATGTTTACACTTGTTGTCCCAGTAACATAACTGCTCAGACTAGTCACTAAGACCTTGGTCCAGCTCTCATCCCATTGCAAAGCAGCAGTGTCAGATTGCTGATTCATTCAGCTAGGTTAGGCAAAAATGTCTCTCTTCATGAAGGCACCCTTCCAAAGGAATTGATACACTCCGTCAGCTTAGACAGGCAGGACGCTTAGTTCGACCTACTTATAAATCTTTCCGCATTCATCTCTTTCCCAAGATTATTATATCCAGTATCATAAATTACATTATCATTTAGCTATAGGCTGACATTTCTGTTTCTTTCCAACGTTGTTCCAAGCCTGTGATGATCTCCTGTTTCCTCTTTTAGGTTTCTAACTAAATCCCTATAATATTACATTTGCCTTGTGTTCAGCAACGTATCTGAAGTGCTGAGAAGTAAAATTGCAGCCTGCTGCAATGGAGCGTCCAAAAGGCCACAAGCTTGTATTCTGTCTGTTTCTTTAAATTAGTACAGAAAAGTACCAACTGTTGGAAAAATATCTCGCATAGCTATCTTTCAAATTATATTTTTTTAAAGAAGTGAAAATATTCCCTTTCTTATTTATTTAATTATTTTGAGTCTGTTCATACAACGCTGATCTTCAGATGTTTTTGTTCTTGCCTACAAGAAAGTGTCTATTATTGTTTCTCTGTATTTCTCCCCAGAATGATATCCAACTATGGACACAAGAGTGCTTGCAGTACCTGCAGAATGAGTACTTAACAAACCTGACTAGCACATTGTGACCACACATGAAAAGCGTATTGGAGAGACTATATATTCTTAGTCACAAAACCTCCATATGGTACCTATACTTTAAACTGATATTTAAAAAAATTAAGGAGTTCTTTCCAACTTTATTGATATATGATGAGCTTATCTGTTGCACTATTCATAGAGGTTCAAGAGTTGTATGTTGAAGTATGCATAATACTGAAAGTAGAATGAAAATAACTTGTTTACCAAAATGAAAATACAGATGAACTCGACACTGTTTTTTTTCAACCCATAGTAATTATTTTTTGTGAATTTATGTGTGAAGTTAAGAAAGTAAAAACTGGCAAATAAAAAACAAAATTACCCACAGAAATCAGAAGCTTTCTCCAAAGCCAAATTTCTCCAAAGCAGATACTTCTGCTGCCTGCCATGTATTTTTGTGAATTTACTCCTATATTGCTGTTTTCTTTTTCACTGAAAGCAAGAGAGTGTGAACTTTGAACAGTGACTGTGAACAGCTCTGAATGTTCTCCAATTGTTATCATTCTTTCACTTCCTTAAAATGTATTAACAACAATTTTAGAGGACATATTGCAATTTCAGCAATCCAAATTCAGTATTTGACAAAAAGCAACAGCAGCCCTGGGGGCAATACAGTCCCCAAGCTAGAGATTTTCTGATTGCTTGTCTCAAGACGATCAGGAACAAAGCATACAAGGCCCAGGGGCTGGAGGAATTTCCTCCAAAAGATGACTGAGCTACTTTGCCTGGAAACAGTATCACTGCCTACAACAGAATGATATATTTTAGGTGTTCCTAGAACTTTTCATTCTTCCTCTTGCCTCCCCCATGACAGATAAACCTTCTAGGGTGAATCATGCTGCATGTAACATAATGAGTTACTGAAGACAAGAAGCTGCAAATAAATGTTTTTCTTACATTGAGCTCACATATATTTTGTTGGAAGAGTTAGAGAAAGGAGTATTTTATAATTGAATTACTGTGCTTCCTTACTTGAAGTCATTTCCTGATAAGCAGCCAAACTAATTTTCTAAAATAAATAAGTGAGAGAGCTTGAATAATCCAGTCATCTTGGCTGGTCACAATTGGTGCAGTATTATTCTGGCTAAGACAACCTATGTTATTACTTTACTCCTAAACAATATGTACAAGCCAACTAAAAACATTATGAACTTATTGTAGCATTCAGATTTCTACATTCAAAGTGGTAAAACCACTTACAGCAAACCACCGTCAAAGATATTAACACTACCTTCCACCACAACTTTTGCTTTTATTTTCCTCCCCAAAGTGAAGTCCTGCTCAGGTTTGGCAGGTAATAAATTGTATTTCCATAAAATATGTTTAAAATACATGGATAGAAAACCCCAATAAACCACAACTTCCATCTGAAACTCACAATGAAATAAGCATAAGGCTATTCCCACAGAATTTAAAAAGCAGGTTAGATGATGATACCTACAGAATATAAGGCTAAGTAGTGTTGAATATATTTGTAGGACTTTTTAATATACCTGAAATCAAAGAGAACATGCAAACTCCAAACATCTCAAAAATATTTTTGGAAGTTCTATTAAAGCCATTGCTGATGTTTCATTGGAAATAGATCCCATCCTCAATAAACTTCTTTCATGTTCTGCCATCATGTCAATGAACCTTTGTAGTCATGCTTTGTCTTCTATAAGAAACCAAGCCAGAGGAAGTAGCTTTCTTTTTTCCCACTTTTACTACTTCTTCAATATTATGACTTTAATTCAGAACATTTGGTTGCATTTTAAAAATGCCCATTGAATTTAAAACAATAAGCTTGAAAACCTTCTCAAAAGTTCTGCTAACTAGAAAGCATTTTGCTTCTACATATTAGAGTGCTTAGCTACACAAACAGGACTGATAATCAATCTAATGCTTAAAAGCTATCAATCCTTTATGGGAACACTCTTAAATTAGTTTAAAAAATTCTGTGTTAGTGGAGATGATACACTTCCAAGTGGAGGTAATACTAAATCTGCCACCCCCTTGGCCCTCTCCAACTGAAGAAAGGCATAATGGCCTTTCTAGGCACACCTCAGCCACTTTGGCACAGCTTAAACTGCTTTAAACTTCCTTTTGTTGAACAAGTGACCAAACTTTGCAATGAAGTGCTTAAAGAGAGTATCCACATGAGCACAATGCTCTGGATGGGCTGCAACAACAGCAATAGCTGTCCAAGCAAATGTGTGTGTGAGATAGTACATCATCATATTATTGCTCAGAGTATTTCACTGTTGCATTCTTAAATGTTGGAAATCCTCACTGTGTAAATGCAGGACGTTATTAGTGAGAATACAAACATTACAGGAGCCTGCCCACAGCATCAAGCACAGTAATCAGACTGCAGTGAAGACAACTACAGGTTATTGGTCACCGAAGCCCTCAGCTGATTATGACTCAAGCAAATGGTATAAAATAACAGTTTTTATAAAAATTATTCCCTAGTAAACAAGTGTTTCCCTGATAATGATGCTCCATGAAGGAGGTGGTTCACTAGCATCTAAAGTTTTAATGCAGAAAATTATTTTTAAACCTAAAATATTCATGCTGTATGGTACAGTGGAGCTGATATCAAACTGTGCATGGAAACAAACAGAGACACTAAATTTGGTAGTGAAGATTGAACTGTGAAAGAGGCGGCCGTATCAAGAGTCAAATTTGTTAAGCCTTATCCTAAAATAGCACTTACTTCTGATGATTACTTTAAACCAGCAAAAGGCTGTGTTTCCAGCTTCATCATGGTCTCTCTACTGAACCCCACAAGTTCTGTACTGGAAGCAGGAGGCATTGGATGTAGAAGCATCTCCACCGTTGGCACTAATTTCAGGTTGTTCCCAGATGACTTGTACTGGATGTGTCTTGGTGGTTATGGTGATAGCCTGTGGACAGTTTGTAACGGTTGGAGGAACAGTGTCAGTGGAGTCTGAGAGAGATATGATGAGCATGTTAGGACACTGCAAAATAGTAAAGCATATTTCAGAAAGCATAAGGTAATGAACAAAAACACGGATAGATTTCATGTACAATCTCTGTAGAAAATATTTTATACCTAACCAGATTTGAAAGTGGTAACGATTTCATTGTGTATTAAATTTTTGTGACATTGCCAGTTATGAAACAGGATGTAAAAAAACCAACAGTGAATACCAGCAACCTCCATTAGTGGCATCCAAGATGTATAGGGAATTCTAGGACATCAAAAATGAAAATATTCTGCAACTAAGTTCACTCTTTAAAGTAGAGGAGCACTTAACATTACTGCACAGTAAAGCAATCATTCTTAAATACATTACCTTCTCACCTAAATTTTAGACCACACTAAGACATCTCCACAAACCCAATGAATTTAATTGATTTAGACTTCAAAGTAGAAGATTTAAAGAGATTAAAAGTGCATACTCTTTAGTTCAAATTTTAAATGATTTTTCAGTTCAGTTAAAAGTACAGGGTGTACATTTCTCTTTATAGAATGCATTTTAATCTATGACATCATTAATAGTCTAGCACACCACTCTGTAACTTTGTTTACTGTGGCTAAGAAAAAGGTACCAACCAATGGAAATTTTCAAAATGACACCTACCTCCCATATCTTAATTACTGTGAGACTATTTCTAGAGATTTATTATACACATGTCCGAATGAAACAATAAATGTAAGGTAATACTGTGCAATAAGTAATAATTACTGAGCATTTCTTCTATTTTCTCCTCCCTGCTTTCTTTTACCTTCTTGTTTCCTAGGGCAAAAGTTCAGAAACACAGGACTGCACCATCTGTTTGCAAGATGACTGTTACCACTTAGGTCCTCAGCAACTTGTTTACAAACATTTGGCTGCACTAAGACATTACGTGCTTTTTATTGTTAGGGTTTTGGTTTTTTTCACCCAGAAAGAACTCTTACACAAAACTGGTATTAACTCCACCTTAATAGTCATAATCGGTGCTTAAATAAGTAATCACTATTTATTATCACCATTTTTTGTGATTTATTTATTATTACCATTCTGTAATATTCAAAACTCTAAAAAGCATCAGGACTACATGCTGTAGGAATCTGGAGAGACACAGCCTTTAAACTGGAGAGTTTACAGTTTTATCAGAAAACAAACAAGCAAACAAACAAAAACCCAACAATCAAACAGCCCCCCTCCCCTAAATATCCCCCCCAACAAAAAAAAAACCCAAACTAAAACCAACAAAAAAAATGAAAAAACCACAGGAAAATCAGAAAATTCTAGCCAATAATAACTTTTTTTGTTACTGTATCCAAGTTAATAGCAATTAATTGATAATTTGCCTTAGGGGAATAGCCTGTAGGTATGTTAGCCAAATATATTGAAAAATAGTGTAATTCAAGAGGTTAGAAAGAAGTGAGACTGTCTGACTGCTGGGCATAGTAAATGATCTTACTGGCAATATTCTGCACAAATTGAACAAGGTGGCTAGGGCAGCCAGAGTAATCTGTCCATAGGTTTGTGTAGCCAGTATCTTGCAAAGCCTATGAAACCAACAGAGCAGTAAAAGTAACAGCACTGTATGATGACTGAGAGAGTCACAAAAGTCTGATCCCAGATTGGTAAACACTCCATATTGAATTTCAAGATTGAACATGTTAATGTGAGGATATTTAAGAACATACATTGTGTATTTCTTCCAAACTTAGTGGAAACATCATTTGGTGCAGAAATTATCACTGTTTATAAACACCAGGATATGAATCACACCAGTGCAAAAATAGGTTGCTTTGAAATGTTCAGGAAGGTTTCTTTAAAAGCTTTGGATCAAATTCACTGATCAGCTGATCTTGCCAACCAACATGTTGTGAAAGGCCAGAGTTTGTGCCTTTACATCAACCCTGTTACATTTTCATGTTGATTCCAAAGGATTTGAGCCTAAATAGATGTGTAGTGCTCAATATGTCATAAAAGATCAAAAATAAGCATGGAATATTTCTGTCAAAGAACGACAAATCGTTCTAAGCATCAGTTTCAAACTGTTGTAACCTTGTTCTGGATAGAGCTACTGAACATTCACAGGAAAACTCACCAAGTTATGCAATGTAAAAATAGAGCTTTATGTGCCACATAAAATCCTCAGCCCGTTTTTTGACAAGAGGCAGAAGAGTTTGCTAAATGGACTTTTTAGCAACTCAATTCCAGAATTTTAAAGGTCAATTACTTTAGGTGAATTTTTCCCAAGACATATGTCTAATTGAACAAAAGTCAAAGTGAATTTTCATTTGCTATCCTACTTAAACAGGAAAATATAATTTTATGTGATATCATTTGTCTTTGAAAATTTAACCTGGAACATTTTGATATGGTAATGTAATTCTGCTGTATTAGCCAATACCTGCATTTCAGAAAGCATCAAACCCAAGCTTTTTTGCCATTTATTCAGTGCATCTGAGATTGATCTTCTATCATCTGACAATTCCCAAGTCATTCTTCAGAATTCACTTAGAAATGTGCTTGATGTCAAATACTAAACCAACTGGAAGCCAGCTGTAGAGAAAAAGAGAAGCCAGGAAGGCTATGAAAAAACCCCACAATTTCTAAACTATCATTTCACTATTTGCTTTAAAAGCAGAATTGTTATATTAGTAACATGTGCTTCTCAAACTGCAATTGAACTTTAGGACTCATTTCTCTTTCTCAAAAGCATTTTTATTTTGTTCAAACTTTACTTGTTTGCTGAAGAATAAATTTGCAAGGCCTCAAGATTTTTTACCAGGATCCAGATGATATTTATGGTTTTGGAAATTCAGAATTGTCCAACATATCACTCTCAGGAAAAAGAAATTCTTTTCACTGACTCTCCTGAGTATTCTCCTGCTTTTATTAAGCGATAAATTCCCCATATAATTTTTTTTATAACAATCAAAGAAGAATCTATAATCTTAGATGATAAGTGATCCAATGAGTAAAAAATAAGTACAAGAAAAGGAACAGAGGTACAAAAAAGAATTACAGGACCTCATGCACTGTTACCAAGGCATGTCATATATTAATATATGTGTTAATTTACTGTTTAATTAGTTACCGTACATGTAGGGAGAATAGGATTTAGATGAGTAATCTGACAATCAGGGTAGCTGATGAAAATGGCTTCAAATGCTGGAAGAAAGAAAAGGTGTGGTTTGTTTGGAACAACCCCCAGTGGTAAACAAGAGATTGCAATAAAGTTATTCATCTTTCATAAGAGTAAAAAATAAAGGGTTATTTTTGTATTGTCTTTTGTTACCCATTTCAAAAATTGGATAATTAATCATTGATTATGGTTTTAAATGAAAAGCACAAAATTTCCTTTGAATCATGCATCAAAAAGATTTGGAATTCTATCAGGAAGAAAAATTATATCAGTTAAACTTCTGACATTTTTCACCTTTTACTAAATAAGTCATTTACATTCCTTCTTATTTTTCCATATTATGAGATCATTTCCTCTCTTTTCTTAACATTTCCTTGTTTACTTATTACATGCATTAGGTTTATGAACATTGGTTTCCCGGCAAATTAGTAAAAGCTTGGAATGTTCTTTAAAGGGAAGAAAAGAGAGCTCCCTAGTCACACACAATGCAAGCTGAAGGGCTCAATTTTGGAACTCTCTATTATATTTATCCATAAAATAATTATTCCTATTGACTCCAGCAACAAAACTATTTCCTAAAGTGATTGCTCAATGGTGTGGAAAAGATTATAAAATTGGGTCCAAAATGTTGAAGATCAAAAAATGTGAACTACTACTAGGATACCAGCAAAAGGTGAAATTCAATCAAATTAAAGCTTATCCATCCTATTATTTAGATAGATATTGAACAGACATGTTTATGAAATATTGCCAATACATGCATAAAAAAGTGCCATTGTTTTTTAAAAAAACCCACAAATGTACTCTGATACTTCAATTCTTTTTTCTTATTCTTCAATTTACATTTTATTTATGTTTTTAAACTTTGTCTTTACAATCCTGATGTTTACAGCAACTGTTACAACAGATTCATAATAGAAATTTGGTAAAGCAACTCAGATACATAATACTTCTCTCCAATGAATTATCTATCTGACCACAGGTGACCCAACTTCTTTAACAATAAACCCCAGCTTCTTTCTGCTATAATCTATAGTACCTTGATTAAATCTCAAGGTATTTTCCACTTGTAATAAATTTACAGAACTCTCAGAATAGTATCCCTTCAGTAGGTGTAAATTTTGCCGGTTGAAAGTGTTCCACTTTGCAAAAATAATGAAAAGAGCTGCCATAAATGTATGAATACTTCTATTTCATAATGGAAGATAGAGCAGATCCTAGATCTCCAATAAATGCATTGTAAGCTGCTCTATATACTTCAAGTCAAGTGTAAGATGCTTTGGGAGTGACAAGAGTTTATGATGACACCTCTCAGAACATCCAAAACTCATTGGTTGGGCTTTGATTTACAAAACTAAAAACAGGAGTGCTTGGAAGCCAGAGTGTAATTTATGGAAATCAACAAAAGCTTTATCAGCTGGGTTGGGTCAGATTAAGCACTTAATCATAAAAATTGTGGGTAGAAACACCAACGTATTGCAATTCAATCTTTGTCAATGTAAGACAGCATTTACCTGGCTGTTTTCATTTCTTCAGTTCTTTAACTTTTACAGCAGCAGCTCAATGTCCCATTGCACGAGTTGTGTATATCCCAGAAGACTTCTTCACATCATCTTTAAGAAAAGTTAGAAATTTAAAATTACCACAAAACTCATAGGAATTCATATGCTGCTGCTGAAAACAAGAAAAGTGTTGGGGGTGGGGGAGGAAGAGAATTAAAAAGTCAAAGGCAACTCCTCCTGTTCATGTTAGGTAGTAATATATATATAAGATGTGAATATAACTTGGAACAAGAGATATGAACCCTGAGGTTTGGGCACCACTGCCATAAATATAGTACTTAAATGAATACAGAATCCATGAGATCTCTTATTACCACTCCAAAAGTTTGAAAGAACGATAGGAATAGTTTAACTACTCTTTTTTTTTTTTATGGCATTGGAAGTAATTTTAAATATCATAATTTAGGGGATCTCTCTCTGAGGTGCCGTGAAAAGGCCCATTTTTTTAAGAGGGATTAGGACATACTTTCAGAATTTCATGATTCTTTGTGGCAGACATGGACTGTCAGTGTTTTTTCAGCATAGCACACTCACAAATTGCCTGAGGACTACATGTGCAACCATAATGGAAATGTAAAATAATAATAGGTTTCAGGCTGGATACACTACAAAGAAGGCATACAGGGTAATTAGTCAATTGTTAAAATATCAACTTCAGTAAAAGCACAGCTTTAGCATCAACCAGAATGGAGTATGGTTAAAAACTCATTAAACTGTGAAAAGGAAAATAAAACCACCTACCATTTCATCAATACTGGCAATCATCTCTGGTGAGATTTCAAACTCAGTGGGGACCTTTGAAATTCTTCTGGAACTGAGCACGTCTTTCCAGTTCCTTGGAAATATCTAAACCACTTTGGCTGTATTTTTTAATGAAATCTCAGGCTGAGGCAGACATCTTAAAAAGAAAATAAATCCCCAAAATAAGAGTTTTATGAAGTTATAAGAAGCATAAGTATAAGAAGAATTATCAGGAAACTTTAATGAGTGGTTCTATTTACCCTTTCTATACTACAAATTTATCTGCTTCTATTTTGCAATGAAACCACATATCTACTATTTGTAACAAATTAATTCTTATAAGACTTAACTAGAACCAAAAAAGCTATGGTACAAAGTCTATTTTTAATGAAGGAAACAAATAAAGCAGCTAGGCTGGAGCCATAGGTTGACTGAAAAAGAAAAAAAAATGCAAAGGAGATATAAAAATTTAGAGAGTAATTTTGTCTACCCAAAAGAGTAATATTCAAGGCATAACTGGAAAAAAAAAAGTTATACCTGTAAATGTCTTTACGCATTTCTACCATTTTCAGGTCATACAAATAAACACAAGGTTTTAGTGAATAATCCTAAACAATGAAAATACCTATTGTTGAATGATAGAGCTCTTGGAGAAAGAGCTGGTGGCATGGGGGAGAGATTGGACTTACATAGCAAGTTCATCAAAATTCAGCTACTGCAAATAGGTTTCTGATACAATCTAATTCCTATGTAGTCTGCATGCATGAGGGAGGGTTCCTAATTAGTAGCTCTCTGGCTAATGCCATGAGGAAGATCACAGAGAATGGGTTGCCAAATACCCTTTTACACCTGTTCTTCAAAGAAATATCCCACATCCTCCCCCTCCAGTGCATGAGGACAAAGTGGCCAGCACATCAAGGACCCAGCTTTAACAACTTGATTGTCTTCTCCTTCCTGTTAGCTGGTTGAGAACCTTGTTCCACATCTGGTTTTTTGTTGGTTCCACAACGAAGTATCCAACTAAACAATGAGTGAAACTTCTGCTGTTACAGGATGACCCCTCCTCTCTCAATGCCAACCAACACCACCACCCAGTGCTCCACAAGCACAAAGCAAAAGGAGAGCTCCTGCCTCAACAGGTTTAGTTACAATGCAGATGGAGACTCTGCTGAAAGTCAGTAAGCCTTAGGAAAATAAATTTATAATCCTTCAAAACCAGGGTCATTTTCCTCCTTTAAAGAACGGTGATGATTTTCCCTCCCACCCCCTCACCGACCCTCTCAGAATTAAAGCAATGACCCACCACTGGAGATTAGCAGTTATTGCTGTTAAATGTATCTCTGAAAATTCATCTCTCTGTCCCAATTTTAACAATTTGTAGTTCTGCTACTTCATGTGGAATAACCATATAAACTGCTTCTAAATTAAGAACTTCTTCAATTACCTTATTGCTATCTGCATATAAGTTGCATTTAAATTAATGAGAATGGCATTCATTAAAAACAGCTTAAGGACACATCTGGGAATATGTAGTGTGCAAACTCCAAATTTTATCATAGTTATTGTAGTAAGTAAAGAAGGTCCCACTTAAATCTCCATCTCTACATATCTTACAGCCCATGTTTCTGTATCGCTTCTATGGAATTAGGTAACAAACCTCTTCAGGAAATTCCAATGTGTTCTAGACATTGTTTAGTTTAATTTTTAATTTTAGGGGGTTTTTTTTGTTTCTGCCTTGGACATTCTTTAAGGCCAGTTGAAAGAGAGAGCATGCCAGGCATGTTCTTCCAAGTTTTTATTTCTCAGGCTACAATCTACCCAATTCAGCCTCCAGCAGGGCTGGAATTCTAATTCTAATTCACAACTGAAGAACTTATTTTATAAAGGTAAATTGCAAGAACATTTCCTTAGGACATATTGCTATTACACCATGGCTGGTTTTAAAGGATGAGTTCAGACTTAGACCATGTGTTTCAAGAGTAAATGTTAACAAGGGTTGCATAGGAAAGAACATCCTGTGAAGCATTTTCTGGTACTTGTCACCTGAAAAATAAACACCAGTGTCTTCTGACATGGCACAGTCGCTTTGATTAGGAAGAAGTATCATTCCAGCAGTGACACATTGGGCCCATAAATAAGTTATCATTAATGAGTTACAACATCAATTCTTTAACAAAAAAGACACCCATTATGATAAAACTCAATTCATTAAACAAAATAGACAGTGCATATTTCATCAAATCCAGGTAGCCGTCACTTACTGCTCATGGAGGAGAGAAGGGCAATCTGTTTCAATTCCCCGCCTGGGGAGCCAGGCAGTCTGGATTCTATTCCTAGCTCAGACCTAAACCATTAGGCAAGTCACTTCATTGCTCTGTTCTTCATTCCACATTCTTAAATGAGATAAGAACATTTCTCTTATTATTTGGTCCCTTCAAAATATAAATTCTTCATGGCAGAAGCACTTTCTTACTATATATGTCTAGCTACCCTGTGGCTTGGATTTTTGTTTGAGTTTTCTAGACAACGGTGTGTTTTACTAGTAACAGTGGCAATATGCATCACAGTATCCATTTTTTAATGCTAAAACCTACAAATACATAAAGTTCCTAAATCCTTATTGAAATGCCTGAATAAGGAAGAAGTAGGGACCCATGTAAGGTAAGCAAAGAAAAAGACAACTCAAAATTAGAGGAAAATGACCCTCTCGTCATCAAACTGAATCACTGACAGTTGCAACTTGGCAGTTAGAAGCATCAAAGAGGAGAGGAGTAAATCAGTGTCAGTTATGTTCTGGCTCTTCAGAACAATAAGGAAACAGAGATTTGCTTTTTAATCTGTGGTTTTAAATTTTAAAATGTTTAAACAAACTTCAGGGGTTTTGTTTTCCAAGTTCTACACCTGCTTACCCTTTGTTTCTTAGTTTGTTTTAGTTCTTTAGTTGTTTTTTCCTGTTCTGCAGTGAGGTTTTTTTTTTTCCTAACAATAATTCTCATTCAGGCACTCCCTTTTATCACTTCATGTTTATACTTATTACAAACATAGAGTCAAATTCACACAAGAACACTTTCTCAGAATTGTCTTCATTATTTGGTTTTCCTCAGAGAGTGTCTACTTTTGCTTCATGTGAACTCTAGATGAGTCCTTCCTGCCCACACTGAGAACCTGTAAAGGATAATGGAATCTCGCTTGCTGTTATCATATTTCCATTATGGATCCTAACAGTAGCCTTAAGAAACATTGGAATGAGCGCATTAAAATTAGTGTCTTCTGGGCCTAACACTCCCAGTGGGAAACCTCATTCAACTTAATGGAAGTTCCAATTAACATCTTTCATTAAATCCTTGCTCAGGGGATTAATAGAGGTGTAAACAACACCTATTCTTACAGTTGACATACTATTCACAACAAAAGCCAAAGCAGTGCGATGTTACCTAATGTTGTCTCTGGGCCAGATATTCCCATTAGGGACAAGCCTTGCAGGGGTTCGGCACGAAGCTGCTTCTACCTTGAAAGTACTGTGGCTTTCAGGCAGCAAACATGGCTCATGTTGGTCCCTCTGTGTTGACAGAATATTGACTCAGTTTTCTTAGACTGAAGGCATGTAGGCAAGAGTTTTTCGTTTGTGCTGACACAGAGCCAAAGAAAACAGGGTCAATCCTCATTCACAACAGGGATTCTCAGGTTGCAGTTAGACTGACCTTTGCATACATCTTATTGCTTGCTCTGCTTTCCCACCAATCCAGCTGCTTTCTCAGTCGCACCTCCTTGACTGTACAAGGTTCCTGCATCCCAGGGCACAAGCTTCCTGCCTTTAGAAACTACAGCTTGGAGTGGGGAAGAATTGACTTATGCCCTCCTCTGCAAATTTAAGTACTGCCAATGCAACTTCATTGCCATGCATAAAAAATTGAATAGAAATTGATGTGAGATCGGTATGTAAAATGAAAAGATACAGCCCAGTGCAGGAACAAGTGAATTGTACTTCTGCTGCTAGAAACTGGTTTAAAACATATGCAGAACAAATTTTCTTTGTAAATAGTGATCTAGGAGGATTTTTTTTTGCCTACTAAGCAGTGTTTCCTAACAGGATACTATGTTTATCCTTTACTACCCCTGACTTTCCATAGGATTTGTAATTATAGCTTACTGTATAGTCTTCCCCTCCCACTGTGAAAACTCAACGACAAAGGAAAAAATGAGAAAAGCTGAAACCAGCCATATCAAAACCAAACACGCTTGTTGCATAAAGGTTGTTGCAGTTTGATTTTTGTAGCAATAAAATCATTAGTTCCTCTTCCCAAACTTAGAAAAGAAATATACAACACAAAAATATAAAGACAGCAAAATAAACACTGCAGAAGAAAGATCTATTTCTGGAAAAAATTATTAATTCTACCTAAAGCAATGAAAAATTTGAAACTAGCACATTTTCTAATGAAAAGATGTACCTCAAGATAGCTCAGGTGAACTCTGGTAAAGATCCCCAAATTAATGTCATTTTTATCCATGTCTGGTCTGGTCTAGTACATCTTCAGAGTGAGCAAACAGAGGCATTAAAAGGTGGAACTGTTCCCCTAATAGATTCAATTCTGTGCCTACAGTTAGAAAGAAGATTCATATCTCTCTCCAACTTTTGGACTGCCATTTCACCTGTTCCACCATTAGGTAAAAATAAATAGAGGAAAAAATGCCATATTTTCAAAAATGCACACTATTTTAAAAAATGAAGGAAACAAAAGTGGTTATTCATGAAACTTGGTCTGTTCTACTTAGGAAGTCTCACAAAGACTCACATGAAGTTTTAGTAAACCTATGAAAAATTTACATTGCTAATATGTAACTTACAACAAGAGAAAAAACAAGCTCTATAAGTACTTTCGGCAATCTCAAAAATTATTCTTTGACAATAATTTATGCCAAAAGTACTAGCAGTATGGAAAACTATGCTTCCTTTTATGTATGAACTGAAGAAATTATAAAAAGCATTTTAAGATGGAGTACGTCATATATGAGGTGGTGGAGAAAGAGAGAGAGTGTGAAGCAGGGCATAGAAGAACCTTGCCTGAGAAATTACTTGAAAAATAAGTTTTGGTTAGAGGATCTCAGTATATTTAAAAAAAATCACGCATGTCTTGAATCAAATGTAGTTGAGCTTAACAAGTGTTTCAGTTCAGATGTAATAATAGATGCTAGAAACAGATGAATACAAAATCCCAGAAAATTACTATGAAAAATTCTAATGGTGTGGATGCCAGTAAACACAGGGAATTGTTAATACCACTGAAAGAGCACTGGACAACTGAAATAGCAGGAAAGGAACTGGCACAAGAGGAAAATAAATCAAAGGCTAGACAAAACCTTTACATAATAGAAAGAAAGAAATTAATCTAGAAGCTGTCAAGGAACTTGGAGGGTGTAATGTACTGAATGAGGCAATGCCACAAGGAAACAAATGTGGAAAGAGATAAGAAAAGTGATGAGAACGCAATAGGAAAAGCGTCAAAGAATGACATAACTGATGAAGTAAAACAAGAAAACATGGGCAGTAAGACATATGGCACTTGTGAGATCATCAGTGAATGCTACAGACCCTTTAGGTATCAATGAGGAACCTGCCAAAACAAAAGCCCAAAACTTTATAACCAAAAGCAAAGAACATGTCCATTGCTTTGCAACAGAGTATTAGATAGCCACATTTTATCTACGTGACAAAATAGCTGAAGAGTGGTGTTCCTCAATTACATGACAATTGTAACATCTGAATGGAAGTCATATTCTGAATAAATAATTTAGTTAGAATCAGAAATAACAAGGTGGGCGAGGAAATTTTAGGATCTGATTTGGGATGAAGAGGTGATATGAATGTATTATAAAGCTGGGAACAAACCAAATAATGATGAAGAATGTTATCATTTCTTTGCCATTTAAAAAAAAAATCATATTTATCAGCATATGAAAGGATTGTGGTGGGAGGAGATAGAGGAAGCAGAGGAATCTGTTCAAGGCATTATTTAAAAGTGAAGTCCTCCATTGTCCTGAATTGTATCTATCCCTGGAATATGACATCTTTGCCTTTTTAGGACTGCATGGTTACTTGGAAGGAAAGATAAACTTAACAAATAACTCAGATTTTCTAGAGTCATACAAAAGATTAAGGTTAAGCTCACAAAGGCCTAATGAAGCCTGTGGAAGAACGGCATGAAATAAAGTCATTCAGATTTCAAACTGACATACCAAACACTCACTTTTGCTGCTGAAACTAGAGAAGTTTGTGCATTGACACAAGTGACAGATTTCTCTATCTGTCCAGCTCCAGCACATCCACAGTTCAGAGCAGCTTCCTGTTCAGTTCCAATGCAGTGCTCACCTAAACCTAATTAGGAATCAGAAATTAAATGCTTGTCCTCTTCCTTTTAATGTTTGATTCAGTCATCAGATTCAGAGCATTGTCTAACATACAGTAACAAAATCTGAGTCCTGCAAAATATGATTATTGCAACTTCAATTTTCAATTAAGCAAATAAGGAGGCAACCAAATATAGAATTTGTATAGCAATCAACTCTCTCCTCCAAACACAGGAGTTCAAATACATATCTCATCATTTCAGCTTCAGCTTTTACAGCAGCTAGCATGTCTCTACCTTTCTTTTGCAGTAAAAAGAATCCGTTTCACATGGTGGAATAAGATGATAGCTGACTGATTGTTACAGCCCACTTAAATAAAACTTTCATTCTGACCCTTCTTCAAGATGCGTGCATTTTGTGGTAAATTACCTTTATTTCTAGAGTGTACTTTGAGGACTTAATTCTTAGACAAAATTAGCCCCTTACTCAGTCTAGTTGTTACACAAGTAGCTAACATTAAAAGGGAAAAAAACTAAATACTTTATAACTTCTCAGAATTATCAATGTATATTTTTGCTTTCAGCTGTACAGACTGATGTAGACTTGGGAAATTTGCATTTGTTTTTTTTTATTTCCAGTAGGATTAACTTTGGTGTGCATATGCATATACATAATTCTGCAGGCTACAGCTTCAGATTAAGCCCGAAGCTTTCCTACCAGATAGAACAAATACACTGACAATATTTTGGTAGCAGAAAGGCTTCTGCTTGGCTTTGGTTAAAATTTAGAATTAGTACCAGACAATTGCCATTGTTTCTAAAGCAAGGAGAGTCCCTTCAGGCAAAAAAGAAAGCTATGAATAGTAGATGGTAAAGACAGCTAAATTAAAAATCAGTAAAAAAGGCAGAGTAATGAAAAAAGTATTTAAAATGTGCAAGTCAAGTATAACAGCAAATAATTTCATTTCAGGGAAAATATTTTTTTCATCATTACTATTTGATACATTAAGCATAAAAATGGTATTCAGTAAAGTATTATACTATTTTTTTTTTCGCAATGCATGGAACTGCCTTGAAATTGTCTTGGCAACATGTGCCAATGATATACACATTCAAGTTGTCTGGTTTACTGGTGAAAACAACACAACTTTCATCCCATGACTGCCAATGCTGCAAATACCACAAGACAGGAATTTTGAGCTGTGTGCTGTCTTACTTGTTTTGGCAGTAGTAAGGTGCTGAAGATAAAAGTCTTTCCCCTATAATTACACCCATATATTCCCAGTATGTTCTGATTATCGTGTGAGTTGAAAACACTGTAGATTTCAATAAAAACGGCAAAACCACAAAAGCAACTATCAGCTAAAATTTGGCACCAGAGTGAGATACACCGGATCAAATATCACATTTGCTCCATCTTAGATTACCTTGGATATACATGACATACACTGATCATCTATGGATGAAGCTATGGAAAAGCCACGACACAGATGACACAGGCAAAAGTTTAATTTCTCATGCCTGCGTAACATCATTATTTTGCTCAGGTTACAGAGGAGAAGTCATAATGGGTAAATTTGAAGGGCTGAGATGTCAAGTTAAACAAGTCTTTTAAAAGTATTATTACTCTTATTCTGTGATCTTCAAGGGATGTGGGAGGAGGTCCGAGTGTTAGATCACCAGAGGAGGTCATCTTATATATTTCCAATGACTTATACCAGGAGAGGATGTATCACATGGCCAATAAAGCACTGGTCTAAAAATAAGCCTCAAAAAAAGTCTTTATTCAGAAGACATATTCTGAGCATGTGTTTTTTGAATAGAATATGTCTTTACCAATGATTAAAAGAAAAAAACAAGTATTTTACTATATTTTTCATCATTTATGCTAGAGAACAAATACTTATACAGCACCTAAGGGACACCGGTCTTATACTGGTGGTCTGATACTGGTGAAGAGAACAACAAAGTTAAAACTGAAAAATCTTAGTAAAGATTTTTAGTAAAGCTTAAACAAAAAAGGGCTTGAAAGATTCACATCCAGAGACTCATTTAAATGCCAGGGTAATTTGCTCCAAGTTAAATGTACCAACAAAGTTACTGGATAACAGTGCATATAAAAAATGAAAGTAATAGTCTCATATTCACTCCCACACACTTCATTACCTTTCTGAACTGAAATAACACAAAAAACATTTTAGATTTGCAAACTGAGTCAGATGCAGACTTAACTGTATTACAATGGGTATAATAAATAAAATCTATATATTCTCTAATTTTCTAGTAAGCTTCAGTGTGCAATAATGAAATAAAATGCCAAGATGACCAAAGAAATCCGTAAGAAATCCAGTTCCAAAATTCCCAGCAGCAATTTTAGAAACTTTTCCTGTTCTTGCCTCAGCAAAAGCTGTTATTCCTATAGCAGTAGCTCTAATCATTGTACTGGGTAAGTTACAAAGCATATATTTCTGTATGACATTTCTATCCTCAAAGTCTCATGGGGTTCAAAATGGGGTTTATTAAGTCATAGTCATTATACAAGTGGATCATTATACAAGCTTGCCAGTGCTTCACTTTTTGCTGTGTGAAACAATAGTCTGGCAGAACAGCTGTGTGTCAGAGGCTTGTAAAACATACATCTTCTTACCTATCTACACGCAGAAACACTTATCAACTTGTACAACACTTACCAAAGTTATACAACTTTATACATCTTACTGCCTGAATAAATTTAGTATTTTTTATTTCAATATCATTTGTTAGGAAATTTATTTCCTTACAATCTGCACAAAGACAACAGAATTGTCCTTGAGGACACTGTCAGAGTATCTAATATCCTTTTTTTTTACACTGCATAGATGCAATAAAACAAAATGGAACCAAATAATCAGGGAATAACACAACTATTCTGACTAGATCCAAAGGAGCTTTGAATATAAAAAAATGTACCACCTACAAGAAACTCAAAGGACATATTTTTCTGTAACATATACCATAATATCAATAAACTGCCTTTAGTTAATAATTGTTAATAAACAATTATTTTTGATCTCCCATGGTACTCAAATGGACTCTCCCTGCATTTGCTAGGATAGATAACTGTGTTGGTAAAGAGAGACCAAATGTCAAATACTTGGTCAGTTTTCCTCATTAAGAGTGTATTCCGATTAGTATCAGACCACTTAAAATTCTTTTTTGTCTATATGTCTCAACTTCTAAAAGTGGCTGCCATAAATTAACACGTTACCTAGTAATGGTATTATATTAGCGACTTTGGTGATTCTAAGATTTAGGACAGGGCTAGGGTATCAGTAGCTCTGAGTTTTAGGCCATATAATATTAGGTTTTTCGACAAAAATGCAATTTAGACATCTAGTTAAAAAGAAATATGGCTGAATATCCTGAATGTGTCTGGTTGCAAATAAAATCTGCAATTTCATTTTCATTAAAAAAATAAATATACTATAATATTTACTAGGTGTGTCCCACAGGGAAAACAGAGCAATATATTCCTTTCTTATCCTTAAGTTTACATCTGAACAAATAAAAATGTTCTTGTATTCATTGTCCCATTGTATCTCTACTAGATCAGATAAAGCGGGTGTGTTCTTGCTCTCTTTGAAGCTGTATCATTCACTTCAGTGATAGTGGGATTCAAGCCGCATATTTAAACAGCATCTAAACAAAAAGTTTGAAAGGCATTGTATGTAGTTTATGTAGTAATATCCACCCTTCACTTATAAGTACAGGATATCTTGTTCTATTATGAAAGTACGTGAATTATTAGAATGATCACTGAAAAGCTCACAATCGTAAAATCTTTACCATAGACTACATTGTTTCTTATTGGTAGTTTTTTCCTGTCCCATGGAAACACTGTTTAAATTTAAACAACTAGCCATTGAATAACAGTAGTATTCTTTAGTTTTTTTCAAGATACATTAGAATTTCTTTTCTTCCCAAACGTAGTAAAATTTTGCTGAGACATAGCACCCTGGAAAAACAAATCTGAATTATTTTGTTAAAGAAAAGGCAAGGTTCCAGTGGCTCAAAGAGTTATCTATGCCTGGTATCAACTCATTCTCAAGGGTTCTTCAAAAAATATAACACAATTCTGGTCAAAAATAATGTGTGGGAACTCGCTCATTTCATAAATATAAGGAAATGAACTATTTTGCCATACACTTCCTATGGTTCCCCCTTTCTTTCTCTGTCCCATTTGTGTCTCCACCTCCTGCACCACTGCCTAGAATAACTTTCCTATCTCTGCATATGCATTCTGTTAAAAGTCCAATGATGGAAAAATTGTAGGGCTCAAGCACCAGGTGTTGATGCTGCCAGGATGTGGAAAAAAATTATTGCACATCCAGGTGAAGAACAGTGGGGGAGCTGTTCCTTGATTAGCACAAATTCGAATGTTCTGTCAAATCTACTTCTGAACAGTATGAAGAGTCTTGGTGTACACAAAGTGATCTTGCAAAATCCTCACCAAATTCTGATTTTATTTAATAAAAATTCAAGTGAAAGTCCTAAGTATTTACAATATCCTTGTTGTCTAAATTACACTCCTGGATTTCTTGTATGTAAGGCGAGTTCATACATACTAATGGGAAGTTTAAAAAGTGATCAGTATAACTGCATATATGCTCTCTCCTGTTATGAAATGCGTCAGATATAATTATGTTTTTTCCCTTTAATAATCTTTATCATTCCAGCTGGAAATAGGTTTTGGACTCCCAAAGCATTTCAAATGCTGAACTTTGGCTGTGCGTAGGTACATTCCAAATATAGTTCTATATTGCTGTTGAAGGAGGGAGGAGGGGAGAGGAAAGATATTCTGAATGTTACAACATAAACCAATAAAAACAATTTAAAAAAAAATAGTAAATTATAACCTACTTTGAAAAGCTAAGCCAGCCAACAAAACCATCCACAAAGAGAGAAGAAAAATCTTTATGCAGTCTGACATAATATGATGTGCACCATAATGTAGCCATTATTTACCTGTGTTTATTGTCACCAGAAGAATGGCTATGCTCATTATAAGGAAACTAAAACTAGCTCTCTGGGTTTGGTCCTCATCTGACTTGGACTTATATAAGCAGAAATAACTGTAATAAGTCTCTCCTATCTTAAGATCATAAAGGCTCTAAATCACATCTTCCTTAGACTAGGATACTAATTTAATAAAAAAAAAGATTTCTTTTGGTTAATGATTACATGGAGGTCTCAGGAGAGGAAGTGATTGGAAAAAAAAAGTCTTTTTTCCCTCTCTTTTCCTTTGAAATATTGGAAAATAATGGTGTAATTTGAGTGAAATAGACAAGACTTGCTATCAAAGACTTTCTATACTTTCATCTTTATTAGTAAAGCAATTTACAGTAATAAATGAGCAACTGTAGACTTTAACCTAAAATAATGGAAGAAAACTCGTAGACATGCTTTAGCAATCCTGATATCTTGCAACAGTTTTTGTAACCTAATTTTGTCCTGTGTGAATAAGTACCCTTGCATTGAAGTATTAACAAGGAAAACCATTCTCAAATATTAATATAAAAAGTAATCTTGAAAGAACATGGGTTAGAAGGCAGTCTTCAGGAGACATTTTCATTGTTCAATTGTGCATTTTAAAAAATGCTACCCCATTGTAAACATATATCCCGGTTACACCCACTGCAGTTCTAAACCTAAAGGCACCTTGAAGCTCTGGCTTTATGTCTCTGAGCTGTGCTTGCGAACAGGACATGTGTGACGGCCTGTCTGTCTCGCTGTGTAACTACAGTGAATATACAGAGTTTGGTCCCTGTAGTAGCTTTGTACGATCCACTTTGTATATTATTTTGATTTCTTTTCACCCTTCAGAGTTTTATATGCAGTAGAAGCATAATGACCCACTCCACCCGAGCCGGGTATTTCCTGGTAATTAATTAATGGTAGTTAAGGGATTTTAGATTTGCTGTTGGCGCTCAACCCAATGAATTGTCAACCATCAGGAAATACCCTCCCTACTTGTCCTATCTGCCAAATTACTAATTAAGCATCTAATACTGAAAAGAAAACAACATTTTTATGTTGTTATTAATTTCATCCATTTCAATTAAATTAATCAATTAAATATTGTACTGCCTAAAATCCGAACAACAGGCAATTTGCATTGTATACCAGTGACTATTTTTATTGGTGGAAATAGACTATAAAATAATAAAAAAAAAAAGAAGAAAAAATATAAATGAAGTAATAAAAGAGATAGGCAACTCTTCCTGCAAACTCCATCCTTATTAAATCAATATAACTAATGGGTATGGGTTATATATAATATACTATAAATGTTGCTTATATTCAGCTTCTCATGATAATTTTATAACTGAATACAAATGCTGGAAAGCCCCAAATTTGCCTAAAAACATTAATGTATTTGACGTGAATTTGCTAAACAGGATGAAAGATTTAAAGAAAAGGGGAGAGAAGAAAGAAAGGGGAGGGACAGTAGAGGAGTGGGGGAAAAGTGTTGAAATGGCTCTCATTTTGAGGGACTAAATCCACAAAAACAGTTAAAATAAATGAAAGCAAAGTGTTGCCATTCACCTTTCACCTTATAAACCAGAGCTCAAATGGCACAGCCAGGATATTTGGGAATTAGGGTCAACCCCTCTCTATGCATGAGTCAGAACAAATATTTCAATTGAATGGTCCTCTTGATTCCATGGTCTCCTACAGGAGATTCTTATACTCTACAGTACCCATAAAAAAGCACTCCCTCCAACAGCAATTATTCTATTTTAAATAAAATATGAAAGCATTAATTACACCAAGGAATAAAAGCATGAATTCTAATGCAGACACTGAATCTCAGGTGCCCTGACTATCCCATCAACTGCTTATTTGCAATGCTGCAGGCAGAAGAAAACACCCCTGTCTGGTTGGTTTTGAGCAACCTCTTCATTTTTATTAGAGCTGGCTGAAACTGGCATTAAAAGAAAAAAAAATATGAAAGTTGAACAAAACATTAAGATTTGACTGGAAATATATTTGCTGCTTTTGTTGCATGTTAAAATAAATGGTTTTCATATTGACTGTTAAGAAAATAAATCAGTCTGTGTACGAGCTGAATAAATCAATCGTTATTCATACAGCCCACTCACTGAAAGGAAATTACTCCCAGGTCCTGCTGTTGTCAATGCCCAACCCACTCTTCTTAGGCTGTATATTTATGTCTTCTTCAAAAATCAAACATAGTTTAAATTCTTAAAAGAGACTGTACAGGAGATGTGCTCAGCCATCCTCAGGGACTGGGTAAGAAAATACTCTAAACTTCTTTTGACTTTCTTATTACCTTTCAGTATACTTCACAAATGTGGGACTCTTGTAAACATTTAGCATGAAAAGCATTATTGCCCATCATTACCTTACATCATCAGAAGCAGCCAGAACAAGAACAATGGGAGCTGTTTCCAGGAATGATGAGGAAGGATTTGTTTGGATTATCCCTTTGCACAGTGATTACCACTGGGTAGCATCATAAGCAGTAGGTGATTACTCATTTTTTAGCCTCTTCCACAATGTCATTAGAAGGATTGAAGATTTCATCTCCTTAAATCAGATACTGTCTCTTGCTTTGTCATAAACGTGACTTACACCAAATTATATGTTTTAAGAGAAGCTAAAGAAAGAGGGTTTTTTTTCACATTCTTTTGCAAAAATGAAGAAGAATAAGATTTATCAAACATGACTTACTTCCCTTAGTTACCTAGCACTTCAAAAAGTGAGATCTCCTGCTAGAAAATTACATGTTTTTATTAGATTGCTGTAATTAATTATAAAAAAATACTTTCTAAGCACAAATCACGTATTCTTTACATGCTTAATTAGTAGGAGCTAGAAAGTTGCAAAGGAAGCAGTGAAGGGTTGACAGAATTTTTGATTCCTTTTCGGTTAAAACCAAATTTTTTGTTGTTATTTTTTTAAAGGAAGGGTCTAAATATTTTTTTTTGTCTTTTCAGAGAGGTTTTCAAAAGCTATTGACAAAGACTTGCTATGTTTCAGCTGAAACAGAAAACAAACTTCCCCTTAACTTCAGTTGCAGCATATTTTTATTTAACCCTAAGTTCTCTTCAAAATTCTTCCTGTAATTTTATATTTGTGCTTTAGCTATAAGATTGTTTTGCTGTTGCTGTAACAAAACCTCTGAGTCAGTGGAATTGAATCTTTTGGGGCCAGCAGGTTCTTAATACATGTACTGTAATAAGAGCCAATATTATTTTAAGAAACAAACTAGATATATATAATATACCAATATTTAACAGTTTGGCAGTGTAAAGGCTGACAGGCATAAATGTTAGGTCTGAATGCAGTTGTTTATCCTATTAGAGTGAATCCTCAGAGAAACTTAAAAACCACATTTCATTCCAAAGCAATTGACCATGGAAAAATACTCCTCTCAGCACTAGTCATTAGTGTCAAAAGCCTGCATTCATCTTTTTTTTTAAAAAAAAGAAACATGTCCTTCTAGAAAAGAAGTATTACCTTTGCAACTACCACATGGAAGTAAATCTAGAATTAACAGAAGCAATCTTTTAAATTATGCTGGTGGTCTACATGCTTCTACATGAACGTTCTGCCTTTCAAAACTTGAATTCATCGAGGGGGGGGGAAGAATCCTATCTTCTTTTTTTACGAACACTGAGCAGCAATGTTTTATTCAAAGGAATTTTGCAATTAGGTAGTCTACTATTCATGTTATTATGAATCAAGGTATTGTTACCATCAGAAAGTGGAGCCACACAGAATAAAACAAATGCTTGCACCCCTGTATCTTGTGGACACTGTCCTTCTACTTCAATCTCAAGACCATTCTGATTTACAGCAGCAATGGCTGTAAATGGCTCCAAAGAACAGAAATTGCACAAACAGGTGTAGAAACACCCCAGTCACTTTCCTTCTGCAGATGAGCTAGCCAAGCAGGAGGAGATATGGAAAAGAAGAGCCATTGGTGAAGAACAAAGAAGTCTGACTTGCCTCTGAGGCACAGATACCAAATAAAGAGGGCATTTAGCTCCAAGAATCCTCCCATTTACAGCAAGGTTGCATCTGCCTCTGCATCTAGTACAGGATTATAAAATAAAATACATCAACATCAGAACTGACAGATTTAAATACCTATGGTAAGGCAACTTATATTCAAACGTAGGCATCTGGATGAATTCAGATTTTCCATCTTCTAATTTTCTTTCACCTCTTCCACTTTTAGGGAGAGCTCTAAGAACCCAATGCATTCAAGCATCAGACCCCTAAAGGTTATACCTCACACTAGGCCCCAACATTAACAACTGTAACCTAAAGATAAGACTCTTATAAGGCTTGTACTGTCTACACACAGAATGCTCATACCTCAGCTCTCCAGCCCCTTTCAGGGAGCACTAAGTGCATGTTGACATGACTACATACAGACAATTGTGTATCTGCTCCACCCAGCTACCAGCTCTGAGAAAGCTCCAATCCTGAAGCCATGCAGCAGCATTAACTGGATGCTGAGAGGCAAGGTATGTTAACTCAGGCTCGGTGCCACACCAATTAGGTTACACAACTACTGGCCAGAAGTGCCTCACATCCGGCTCACTTAGAATACAGGGAGAACAGATCTATGACAATATGTTCTTGTACTCTTACACAGGTAGATATACTTACTATTTCCTCAAAAGATAGCATATAATTTCCACATCTTCCTTTTTTGGCTCTGAACCTGGTAGGAAGTAGTTTTAATGAGTAATAATCCGTTTCTTCATCAATAAAGGATCACAATACTTTTTAAACTACCTAAGTATCAACTGAAAGTTTGCATAGGGAGTTTGCAAATAAAACATTAAACAAATCCAACAATCAAGATTAAATACCTATTCAAGGGTATCGAAATGTGGTAAAGCACATCAAAAGGTATATAGGTATATTTTTAACTCAGTTGATTGCCCATAGTATAAGTTCAACACATGATCTAATTTGTTTGTGGCAGCAATAAACAGGTATGAGTTCAAAGCCACTACAGCTGCATGATCTTTAGAGAAGCAGAAACACAAAAAGTCAGTATAGAAACAAGCAGCAAAGCAGTGGGACTGAAAACCTGTGAAACGATGTATTTACACAATATTAGTTGATTATCCAGATTTTTATAAAACAGCCACATGGATACCAAATATAAAACATTTGTAAGCAAGAATCATTCAACACCAGAATTCATGAAGTTTCTAGAAGGCTGCAAAACCAGTCTACTGCACTGAGCCAAATATATGATAAAAAAGTAAAAGCTACATATACACACAAACTTCTTTGCTGAAAAATGTCCTCATGTTTCCAATCTTTTCAGAAGGCAACTTAAAAACACAGTTCCTGATCTTTTGGATTGGTCTCCAGGACTCCAAGGTCACAGAAACAAGCTGCAATTAAAAAGGGTGTAATGAGGAAGGGTCATGAAAAATGAATAGGAAGGTGACCCAGCACTACACAGCAGTGAGGTACAAAAACAAGCGGGATGGGAAGGCGCCAGCCAGCATGCTTTCCTATCTAATCAGCTGTGTCTCTGATAAAGGAGGAAGTAAGTTAAGGGAGGGAGTCTTCAGCACTTAAAACAATCCCCAAGACGCCATTTCTGCTGTAGTAATGTAGTGCCTTTAGGATTCAGGCCAAGGGAATAACTAAAAGGAAGCCTAGCAGTCACTAATTGTCAGCTTCATATTTGTTCATGGATAATAATGACCTGTTTGAACTAGGACAGCAGATACTGCTTTTCACAAGTTACTTAGCACTGTCAACACAGTGGTATGTAATTCTGTCTATGAAGCCTCACAAAACAAACACATCCCTACCATGACAAAGCTGTGCGGATGCATTGCAACTACCCAGTCCTGTTCTGACTTTCACACCTCATTTCTCCTTAAACATCTCAATGACATTTCAAGCAGACTGTTCTGATTCCTCACTTTTTGTAACAACAACATGACCACTGTAGATGTTCTCTGGGAGAAGTGTGACTGAATCTGAGTTTTGAAGAAGTAATATTTCTTTAGATTTCTAAGATGCAAAACAATGTGAAGAGTTCAGATTTAAGTAACTGAAGAGGTCTGAGTCATGAACATAGCTTATAGCAGCTAAGAAGGTTAACCAAGACTTGCCGGCCACTCTCCACGAGGTCTACAGGAATCACCTATTCATTTTCTGTGGTTTAGGAACTAGCACTTAAGGCAAACTGGTTAGTAACCTATTTGCATGGTTGAATACCATGTAGTTTTATTCTTGTAACAAGAAAAAATTAATTCTGACAGAAAAAAAAAAAAGCCAAGTCTTGAACTGAAGAGACTAGGGAAAGGAGAAGTCATTACTTACATCATAAGCCATCGGGACCTATGGATTTGTGGGTGTCTAGCTTACTTAAAAGATCCTTAACCTGGTCCATCTCAGTTGAGGGAAGGTCATCCTTTCTCCAGGCTTGCTTGCTTACCTCCAAGGACTGGGAAGATTGAGGGCCAGCACATGGACCTCCATGGATCTCTGTCTCAAGAAACTAAAGGTGACCACCAAAGGAAGAATGGAGCTTGCAAAGAAATGCACAACGTCTGCCCAAATGGCCCCATTCCTATAAGTATTCTCCAGGAAGGCTCCAAATTTTTTTTTGAGAATTCATTCACAAATATGTTTCAGTGCTTTGGTGCAATGATTCTGAACAGCACTCCAGAGCAGAACTGCAACATATTTGAAATGATTGCTTTGGCTTTGATTCAATAATTACTTTAATGAGAAAAGTGAGCTGTTTACATTAAGATATCTTGCTTACACAAGACAAGCTGCTTCACCACAGCTATAATTCATTATTCATTATTAAAGCTGGTACACAGAAAATTACAGGCTGCAGCTTCTCAGGATTAGATAGTTTTAAAAAGCTTTAAAGCAAAGTAGTTCATCCACTTGCATGCAGGCCAAACAACATGTTCATGATCATTGATTTAAAAAAGACTAATTGATTCATATTTACCTCTTCACTATCTAAAAGCAAAAGTGATTGAACAATGTATTTGAATATTCCAAATTAAATGGGAATGGTGGTTCAACTGAATATTCCACTAAATTCATATCCCAGTGTCTCCTGTTGTACACTGGATAAAAATATTCTGAGATGAGTTCTGAAGTTTGCTCTGTTCTGTGTGACCAATCATCATTTTATAGTCAAGGGCAAAACATTTGAAAAAATTTTAAAAAATAACCAACGTAATAGTTTTCTACACTTCAAAATTACTTCAAAGATGCTAAACCAACAACAACATGAAACACAAACAAAAAAAAACTTCAAGAGTTTACAATATGATAAATAAAGAAGTTGGAAACAGAGCCACATAAATCATTTTATTAACAGATTTCAATACTTTCTCAGGTTTCCTAAGTCTCAACATGAATTTTGAGAAGACTTGTTTTAAAGGTTGACCTGGAGTAAGTATTAAGGCAATATTTATATATTATTAGGCTGCATTTCTGGCTGATTAGGGTAGCATTTCTTTCTCTTTCAGAAAACTAGCTTCTCCTTTCACAGAAAGGATTATGATCTGGGAATTATCTTGGTAAAGACTTGCTCATATGTTTCTCTTTGTTTCTACAGTCACTTTTCTTTCTTTTTCTTTGCCCCCTGCCCTGGCCAAGTAAATGACCGCCCTTATGTTCTCTGGACTGTTTCACAACTAGAACATCTCAAAATACTTCAACGGTACCACTTTTTTCCTTCTCCATATTATAGGAAAAGGAACAAAAGAAAAGTCTCGTAAAATTGGAAGAGGAAATTTCAGAGTGTAATGACATGTCTCTATACATGAATTTTTGAACCAGACAAGAACGTCTCTACTCTTCTTATTCTGATCTCCTTAGTATTTGAAACTAGGATGGAAACCTCACAGGAAACAATAGCTTCTTTCTACGAAATGAGATTCCTGGAAAGTGAAAATCAGGCAGTGAAGAAAGTCAGCTATAATTTCCAAACTTCAAACACATGGCATAAATCAGCCCACATGCTGGAAAGCCAGCCTCTCCACTCTGCTTGGGCAAGAAGAGGGACAGACAGCAGAATGAAAACTTGTCATAAAACAGAAAATAAACTTGCATTCTGCCTCTCACTGGATCAGAGATCAGGGTTAACTGCCATCAGAAAATGTGTGGATCATGAGGCACATCCTCCAGGCCTGAGAAGTTAAGGGAATTAGTTGACCGAAGAGGGAAGCAAAACAATTAAATCTGCTTTCATAGCTGCTGGCTTACAGCACATGTGAAAATGAACCCAGAGCAAAAGAACAAAGTAGCCTGGATTACTAAATGAATGACTGATGCTGGAGAAGCATTTTCACTGTTTCCTATTTACTGGAGCACCTCCTTCAGCAGTGCCTGCTTCCCCAGAAGCTGCAGGGAGACACTTTATTCCAAGAACATTTTCACAGTTTCATTTTAACTTGATGTTATTTTTAACCAGATTCATTCATACCTACCAATCAACTATTCCTTAAATTATGGATTGCCTCCCAAAAAATACATTTTTAAAAATGTGAATCAGATTCCTGAGTAGTAGAAACTGGTGTGGTACCACAGACTGCTTCTGAATTCCTTCCTTGATCAATTTTTTGTAGTTTAAAACTTATTGTCACTGTATGCATAGATGTATTTATATTTTTAGACTGGATATAAGGAGGAAATTCTTTACAACGAGGGTGGTAAAACACTGGAACAGGTTGCCCAGAGAGGTGGTGGAGGCCCCATCCCACGAAACATTCAAGGCCAGGTTGGATGGGGCTCTGAGCAACCTGATCTAGTTAGTGGTGTCCCTGCTCACTGCAGGGGGGTTGGACTAGATGACATCTAGGGGTCCCTTCCAACCCAAAACATTCTATGATTCTATGATTCTATGATTTATTCCAAATGGCAGGAATAATGGCAGCTCTTGGGATTATAATCTTCAAAAATTGTTCTCATTAACTTAAGTGGAGTTTTAATGCTTGCAATCAATGCATAACTATGCCAGCATTCCCAAGTATACGCAATTATATGCAATTTTTGGAAAAGAAACAAAACCTACTGTCACTTGAGTTACTGCTTCCTTTGATAACCCTTTGCCTATGCAATTAATCATCAGTCACAAAACATTACCACAAACTCCAAATAATGCGATGCATACAGGGCTTCAAGCATAAAAGTCACTTTTCTAATAGTATTTTGTAGCTTGATATCATGTTTTTGGGTTTTGCTGAATTAAGATAAAGAAAAAATAATAGGCACTTGACCTGCCAGCCACGATGCCATGAAATCCTTGATTAAACAACCAAAGATGCAGCTGTTCAATTTGCTTTTCATGTATTTCAAAACAAACTTAGTGAAAGAATTTATGAAATAACTGCACTTTTGTGAGTCTTTTCTACATTATTTTTTTCTCATTTGCCTTACTTATGAATCCAAAAGGAAACTTTTTCTCAGCAAGAGTGCATCTACGCCAGGGGCTTATTTCTCAATCAAAATAACAGCCCACTATATGTAATATCACAATTAATTACCATGTAAATGATTCTGTTTTGACAAATCTAATTTAATGACAGGAATATGTAGTTCTAGAGAACTAATAACTTCTTTATAAACAGACACTACTTGCATTCAATCAAACAAAAAAAAAGAGAGAATAATTAAAACAGAATACTTAATTTTTATTTCACATCTAATGACATACCTGCTTTGTATTAGTGATTCTGCATCTGACTTACATCCTTCAGAGAAGACAGTTAGGCACAGAGACAGTTAGGCACATCCCAACTTTAAAAGACATGTAAATGGATTTTCAAAGTCTCTAAAAAGTTGCAACAGCTTTTTACACATTTGGATCACTAAATATTGAAACTGTACATTAGCAATGACTAGTGCACAAAGAATCGGCATATTTCAGAAATTAAGAGGTTTGTCTACATACAGCAAATTAAACTGAAACATTAAGGGGGTACAGCTTTTAAATCCAACCCCCACACCATCAGATTTTTTAATTTCGATAATAATAGCAGTATCATTAAGGAGGCTTTCATTTTTTCTCTTTTCTTCATCTACATAATTACCACAGATTAAATCAGAGTTGGATTCTGAACAGGAACAGGCAAATTCTGAAAAGACTTGTTTAAAGAAAAATCAAAATACATATCAAAAGCTATCCTAAATATACACAGACCCAAGCATAAAGTTTCAGGTTGGATGAGCAAACTTCTCTTCAAATATCCAGGATTTTATGTTATTGATCAAGCCAGAAACAGAGCCAATTATTCTATTGGGACCATTCTTAGGACATTATATACAATGTGATGATCTGTGATTACAACAATACAGTGCTAAGGGTCAAATCCTGATAGGATGTTCTTGAACCATCATAACAGAAAGGTCATCCAGGCTTCCCAGTACTGAGGGTCTGGATTGTCCCTTCTTCCTGCCCACCAGTCCTTTAAACACACCCTTTAATGTTCATCAAACACAATTACATATTGCACACTGGCATCATATGCAATCACATAATGGGCCTTGTTGTCTGTTACCAAGGGTTTTCCTCACAGTAAGAAAAGTCCAGATTGCTTATATATGAGACTTCTGGATTTTTTTGCACTGCCAGGATGGCACAAACAGCTGGAAAATCCTACCTTAGCCTTGCACCCTTATCAACATGTTTGTAACCATAAAATACAGCAGGTATTTTTCATTGTATCATAAATCACCCACAAAACCAATAGTCAACATGTGTACCATCTGCAGCAAGGAGGCACTTGCATTTTATCATCTCCCATTTCAGTGTGACTGGTTTATTTTACAGGTGCCTTTTTGCAATTCATTTACATTGGAAAAAAAAACAAACAACAAACCTTCTCAGTTACTGGCTTGTATATTTGCACATGTGGGGCTTTGCAAACCTGATCTCATAGTGGCATAATTATTATAATATTGGTTTCATGACTCATTCAGTGATTGCATACTAACTGCTCACTGGCCACTCCTTGTCACTCACCATTTGCCAACACAGCATTTATCTAAACCAGAATGTGCTGACAGAAAAGCATACACTGTTAAAAATGCACTTAAATTAAATCACAAAGTTGCTTTTTTTTTTTCTAATGTCCCTGCGTAGTTTTTGCATATGTAACACAAACACTGAAGTTGTGCATCCTCTAAATTGCAAAATCAAAATCCTTTATATTTACAGCCAGACTTAAGAACAAACCACAAAAGAAGACTTTCAGTGCCTTCAGATCTGCACTGACTTTGGAGCAAGAATATGTTCCAAAGCCCATCCCTGAAGTTTGTTACCACAGGACTGACCACAAAGGGTGAGTTGCTCCCTAGAACTGACAAAACTACACACTTGCAGTTGTACAACTGAAGGAGAGGGGGGTATTGAGAGTGAAGAGACACTGAGATTGCTGTGACCTTTATCAAATCACACCACCCTTGTTCTGCCAGATTTCTGTCTACCATATGCCCAGTCCCCACAGGGAGGTGAAGTGGATTTTCTTCACTGCTACCAATTTTCCTATAATATTGTACCACACAAGTTAGAATGCACATTAGCAACTTAGTAATCTGCTTAGCACTTTTCCCTTCAACAACACTGAGGTTGTTCAATCTTTTCTTGAACAACAGAACCACACAAAGAATTCACAGGCCAAGTCCCTCCCCTGGGGCATTTCAGAACCTTTTTTCTGTGTGAGGCCACACAAATCAGCCCCACAGCATTTGCACATTAAGGAGATCTTGAAGCTTTCCAAAAGAACTGATTTGTGGAAGGAGCACAGAACAGATATTTCAGAGGTTTTCTAAAAATGATGATCATCTTTATCTCCTTTTCAGGTATTGATGAACAGGTGATGCTTTCTCATTTATAGAAAACTAGCTTATCCAAAGGCTTTGGAACTTAACTGAAAGACTTACTCTTTCTTTCTATTTTATTTCAGACCCTGAAAATTCTGTTAGTACATGCGATTTATAAAATCAATCACTGGAGTTTCAAATGAATAATACAATGCTCAAGATCAATGTATTTCCATGAGAGGCCAAAAGTATTAAATCTCAAGAAAGCCAGTACAAGCCTATTCTCATGATGTTTACAGAACAACTATGCAATCTTAAGATACTTGGAAAGTTCAGATAATGACATCAAGTTCAAATAAACAGCAAAGTTGGGTGCTTTTTGGAAATGAAATTCTACTTCCTCTAACTAATAAACCAAGGCCAAGTTGGGGAGAGAAGAAAAAATTTTAAAATGTTGTTCAAACAATACTCAAATGCTGAACTTTTTTACCATTGATGCAAATGGGGCCAATGGCTGCTTATAAGGCACCATACACACAGTTTGATCTACACAGTAGTGTACAACTGCAAAACTAACACAACTTTGCTACAAATATATGCTGATAGGTACAGAATTGACATTTTTGTAACAAGATACATAGATAGTAGACTGACTTCCAATATTTTATTTAGGTTTAGTTCCTCCTGCTCAACCACTGTGAGGGTGGTCGAATGCTGGAAGAGGTTGCCCAGAGAGGTCAAAATGGAGATAGCCCTGGATAATCTGCCGTAGCTGATGCTGCTTTGAGTAGATGCATTTAACTAAACAATCTCAACAGGTCCCTTGCAACCTCAACCACTCTGTTATTCTAAAAGAAGAGCTCTCTGAAACCCAGTCTGGGGACAATGGAGACTTCTTTGTTTTGCTGAGTTCTAAAGCCAATGTCAAAGAACGAACCTCTTTTTTCATTTCCCTTTGGTTCGTCTAGAACTAGAACTTCTAGGGATGACTAAAACTACCCCAATGAGACCAACCTTTATATGTGAGATGCATACTACAATGATATTTTTATCTTCACTTATGACCTTAAAATGTGTCTGACTTGCATTACAGTATGTTTGAAAATAAATTAAAAAAAAAACAAACAAAAACCTGGATGTTGGGAAAAAAAAAACCCACAAGGCCAATGCTTCCTCTAACATTTCTATTTTTAGTGCTAAGCTTCACGTGACCTTAAATTTCCCATGATATAATCAGACACAAATATGCGCATTTACTGATGAGATTTTACTGATTACTGAGGAGGAGGCATCATGTACCTTTGTACTCTGATTATACCGTCGTAGTTTTCAAGAAGCATTTTTTTTAAATCCTCAAAACTGATGCATTCTACAGTTAAAAATACTCCACACTTAAAAGTATTCCTCATTTACATATATATTCAGTCTGGATTATATCTAGGATACTAGGGTTCATTTTTGTAAAAAATGCATTACAAAGGAAGTATTAATCCATAGAAGACACATGACGTTACAGTGCACTAAATGGATGGACTGATTGTCACTCTGACAGAAATATTTCACAGTATATGTAACCTCTGATTTTTTTCTTTGGTAGATGCCAAGCAGACAATGAAATCATCATTCTTCCCTATAATGAAGTTTTTCCATGCTGGAGGAGCAAACATAATTATGGCTTAAAAGTATTAATTCTTAAAGAAAATTAGAACAAAAGAAACATTTCCATGTGATACAGTATGCAGAGCAAACTTATCGTCTATAGATACTGGCAAAATCCTGGTGCTGTTCAAAGAATATTTTTCATTTCACCACTTCAGCCTATAGCTGGGCTGAAGAATAAGGAATGTATGTCCTATTCCTCAGCCCAGCTACAGGCATTTCACAGCTTTTTATGTAAATAACATGTATGAGGTAAAGACTTACCGACCTGTCAGCCTCACCTCTGTGCCTGGGAAGATCATGGAACAGATCCTCCTAGAAGCTATGCTAAAGCACATGGAGGCCAGGGAGATAATTCGAGATAGCCAGCATGGCTTCACCAAGGGCAAGTCCTGCCTGACGAACCTAGTGACTTTCTATGATGGTGTGACAACAACAGTGGACAAAGGAAAACCAATGGATGTCATCTATCTGGACTTCTGCAAACCCTTTGACACGGTCCCCCACAACATCCTTCTCTCTAAATTGGAGAGCTATGGATTTGATGGGTAGACTGTTCGGTGGATAAGGAACTGGCTGGATGGTCACATCCAGAGGGTAGTGGTCAATGGCTCGATGTCCGGATGGAGACCGGTGACGAGTGGTGTCCCTCAGGGGTCCGTACTGGCACTGGTGCTGTTTAACGTTTTCATCAATGACTTAGACAGCGAGATCGAATGCACCCTCAGCAAGTTTGCAGATGACACCAAGCTGAGTGGTGCAGTTGACACACCAGAAGGACGGGATGTCATCCAGAGAGATCTGGATAGGCTGGAGAGGTGGGCCTGCGTGAACCTAATGAGGTTCAACAAGGCCAAGTGCAAGGTCCTGCACCTGGGTCAGGGTAACCCCCAGTATCAATATAGGCTGGGGGAAGAAAGGATCGAGAGCAGCCCTGCTGAAAGTGACTTGGGGGTGCTGGTGGATGAAAAGCTGGACATGAGCTGGCAATGTGCGCTGGCAGCCCAGAAGGCCAACCGTACCCTGGGCTGCATCAGGAGAAGCGTGGCCAGCAGGTCGAGGGAGGTGATTCTGCCCCTCTACTCTGCTCTGGTGAGACCTCACCTGGAGTACTGCGTCCAGCTCTGGAGCCCTCAGCACAAGAAGGACATGGAACTGTTGGAGCGGGTCCAGAGGAGGGCTACTAAAATGATCCGAGGGCTGGAGCACCTCTCTTATGAGGACAGGCTGAGAGAGCTGGGGTTGTTCAGCCTGGAGAAGAGAAGGCTGCGGGGAGACCTGATTATGGCCTTTCAGTACCTAAAGGGGGCCTATAGGAAAGATGGGGAAAATATTTTTAGTAGGGACAGCTGTGACAGGACAAGGGGTAATGGCTTTAAACTGAAGCAGGGTAGGTTTAGACTGGATATAAGGAAGAAATTCTTTACAATGAGGGTGGTAAAACACTGGAACAGGTTGCCCAGAGAGGTAGTGGAGGCCCCATCCCTGGAAACATTCAAGGCCAGGTTGGATGGGGCTCTGAGCAACCTGATCTAGTTAGTGGTGTCCCTGCTCCCTGCAGGGGGGTTGGACTAGATGACCTCTAGGGGTCCCTTCCAACCCAAAACATTCTATGATTCTATGACTTAAAGGTTCAAAAATGTAAACACACACACCCCCCACCCGATTCTTTTCCATTCTCAATATCACCCACATGTGACTTAGTTTTAAGTCTTTAACTTTCGATGTGATCTAAAAAAAAAAATTAAAAGTCAAAGGAAAGCTCGATTGCCCAGCCCTGTTCTCCAGCAAGCAAAGGTCATTGTACTAAAGAACAGCTAATCATCCAAAAATCAAAAGCAATTCCAAGTAGTTACAGTAGCAAGAATCTCTTCGGGATTCTCTCAAAATATTTTTTTAAACTCAAGTGTCTGGACTGCAAGCAGCTCATGGATCAGCAATTCAAAACTCAGTTTAGTAGCTAATAGTCTACTTTTATCAACATGACCCTAAATTTTCTGACATGCATATAGGAAACATCCTACAGCTTTTTGCCTCTGGTTTTGTGTGTTCAGCTTCAAATATCTGTAGGAATTCAAGCATGGTTCTTAGTAAGAGAGGCCAATTTTACAAACAGGTAATTGTCTAAGCAACTTAAAATACTCAAACCAGAAAACTAATACTACAACTAAGCACAAATTATCACTACATGACAAAGCACTTTTTGAAGTTACTTCTTCAGACATTCTTATTGTCCAGTAAGTAGTTTTGCACTATTAAATGAGCACAGCCCTAGGTACAGTACCTACTGGTCTTACAGTCTGTTACAAAGGAAATTAGATAGGAAAAAAAAATACTCCATTAATGGAGGCTGTCTGTCTGCAGGAAGCTTATTCATGTACATTAAGAACAAAACACTTCTGATGCTATCAATCAAAAATAGGATGCTGGGAGAATAGAATGTAATATTTTGGACATTTCTCCAGGGACATTCACTTTCATTCAGACAACTTACATGGAAGTAGAAAGCAGAAAGGTTGAGATTATTTATAAAACTGCCTAGTCCTGTTTTTGAGACTCAAGCTGACACACAGGTTGGAAGAATCATGCCACAATATCAAGAAATCACAGTGGTCTTACCTAACTAAGGCTGCTTAAAAATCATATATGCTCCCTAACGGACAACAGAGTAATAAAAGGCAATTCATTCTACCATGATCAATCACCGTTATGAATTTCAACACAAATGGGAGAGTCTAGCTCCATGAGCCACACAAATGAATACCCAGACCACAGGAGCACCTGCATCTGAAGATTTTACTACAGTTCAGGATCAGAAGTTATTCAAAAACGAGTTCTGGAAGGAACAGTATAAGACTTCAGCACTAGCATAAGTAGCAATGACTTCAGATGCAACAAATAAAAGTGAATAATAAAACACTATTATCAAAATGCAGAGCTTAGGCTTAAACCACTAATTTAACAAACATGGTGGTACTATATTATACTAGGTCTGCATAATTAAAAGGTGCAGAGAAATCTGACCAAAACCTCCTTTTTTCTCTCTTTCCCCTGACCCATCTTGATCCAACTGACCATTTTCAACTGATTGTTTCATTTTGAAATGTAATTATTTTATATTGCTCAAAGTATATGTATTTCTACTCTGATTTTCTGTTCTATAGGCACTGCATACATTGTACAATTCGTTCAGGGGTCCTTATTGGGACCAGTACTGTTTAACATCTTCATCAGTGACAATGACAGGGGATTGAGTGCACCCTCAGCAAGTTTGCAGATGACACCAAGCTGAGTGGTGCAGTTGACACACCTGAGGGACAGGATGCCATCCAGAGGGACCTGGACAAGCTTGAGAAGTGGCCCCATGTGAACCTCATGAGGTTCAACAAGGCCAAGTGCAAGGTCCTGCACCTGGGTCAGGGTAGCCCCCAGTATCAACACAGGCTGGGGGATGAAGGGATTGCGAGCAGCCCTGCAGAGGTGGACTTAGGGGTACGGGTGGATGAAAAGCTGAACACAAGCCAACAATGTGCACTTGCAGCCCAGAAGGCCAACTGTATCCTGTACTACATCAAAAGAAGTGTGGCCAGCAGGCTGAAGGAGGTGATTCTGCCCCTCTGCTCTGCCCTGGTGAGACCCCACCTGCAGAATTGCATCCAGCTCTGGAGCCCTCAGCACAGAAAGACATGGACCTGTTGGAGAGGGTCCAGAGGAGGGCCACAAAAATAATCAGAGGCATGGAGCACCCCTCCTACAAGGAAAAGCTGAGAGAGTTGGGGTTCAGCCTGGAGAAGAGAAGGCTCTGGGGAGACCTTATTGCAGCCTTTCAGTACCTAAAGGTAACCTATAGGAAAGATGGAGACCAACTTTTTAGTAGGGCCTATTGCAATAGGACAAGGGATAACAGTTTTAAACTAAAGGATGCTAGATTTAGACTAGATATAAGGAAGAAATTTGTTACCATGAGGGTGGTGGAGCAGGTTGCCCAGAGAACTGGTAGATGCCCCATGCCTGGAAACATTCAAGGTCATGTTTGATGCGGGGCTGAGTGACCTGATTGAGTTGAAGATGTCCCTGCTTGTTGCAGGGGGGGTGGACTAGATGACCTTTAAAGGTCCCTTCCAACTCAAACCATTCTATGATTCCTTCCTTGATTGCTCACTTTCCCTAATACACCAGAAAAAGGGAAAGAGATAGGATAAGTGCATTTCAAAACTGAATTACCTAGAAATCAGCAAAAAGTGTTGTTATTTTAAGCAACATAAAAGGGTAACAAAGTGAAACCTCAAGCTGCCAGAGTATTCCATTCTCTTTGCAGTTAGGGGATGTGATGGAAAGAAACCAATTCATTAATTTTTATTTCACAATTCCTCTCAGGTTTCAATAATTGGTACCAAACATAGAGGAACCGACCCCATCTGGCTATATATTTCCTTATAAACCCTTCCCTCCAAGTATCCTCGTTTGCCTCATTATATTAATTTTGTGTAATAAGGATAGCACTCAGAGTTCCAGACTCCACTGGGGGAGGCTGATCTGTAAAAAGACATTATTGTTAGAAGTATTGCAGGAATGGTTTGCCTTTTCCCCACTCTCTTTTAACTTCTGCCTCATACCACTCTACTGTTGCTGGCAATAGCTAACATTTCCCTTAGCAAAGCCTTGGGCACTCCCTGGAAGACCTTCTCAGGCAAAGGTATGAGCTTAATCTGTTGCAACAGAAATTCTGTAGTAACTTTATTTAAATATATCTCCAGGTTTCATAGTTAAGGAGTTACTCTGACAGAAATATAACAGAAAATTCAGAAACTGTTGAAAGAGAGGAGAAAGAAAGGTATGTCCTTCCTAGATTCCATACTTCAACTCCGTAGACCTTTCTCATTCTAATTAGAAGAGGCATTTCTAGTAATTTCTAATCCCACACTAGCCCTATGCCACACCGGCTGGTCCATAGCTGTAGAAACTTAAGCTTAGCCCAGAAATATCCTCTTTATCTAAGAATCAGTGCAAATCCTCACCGTTCAGTGGTGCAAACCTCTCATACAAAGCCCAACCTAGGAATCCACGTAACATCCAGAAGCAAGATGGTTACAATAAGCATTAATCCTGTAACTCCAGGCATCAAAAATAAATTCAAAACACATCTGAACAGTGTATTTTTCTTTCCTCATGAGTGCTGTTATAACCTCCCATTTTGCCCTCAGTCTCATATTGAAGATAGGAAAGTTTGGAATGTGGGACTTCTAACTTCAGTAAAAAGAAGAAAAAACATGAAGTGTCTATTTTTTCTTTCAATGACTCCTCTAGAAATTGAATCAGGAGCAGTAAATTGAAACTCCAGTCAGGCAAGCATTGTTTTGAAAAAAAATCATAAGTATTCCAATTTTTTTTAAAGTATACTGTTCTTTCAAATACTGGAACTCAATATGAGAAACTGTCTAAAAAGGTAAGTTTTTAAATTCTAAAATACTCTGAAACCACAAAACGCAGTCCAAACCATTCTCCTTTTTGCCTAGATTTACTTAACACAGTGTAAGTGTTCCCTTTAATGCTCACTTAATTGACACACACTGTTAAAGTCAACATTACCTAAAGAGATAATTTAGAATGCCCCTGAGAATCCTGGAGAAAGAAGGATTGCCCCAGAATAAAAATTACACCAGTGGTCAGAAAGACTAATTTACATTGTGAAGGAATATTAAAATGATTGTGATAAGTGACTAGCCAGAATCTGTCATTTCCTTCTTTCAATTGTGTTTATACAGGTCATGCAGCTTCCACTGAGACATTTATCCAGTTCACAAGGTAACTGTCAAACTTGCAGTCACAGAACTCCTGAGAAAAAAAATTAATGGACTAACATCCAGACCTCACATTAAAACATTATATTCAGACAAATGCTTGGGTTCTCTTCCATAAGTTATATGCATCCACCTTTTTAGTTACATTCCTCCTCTGTTTAGCATTAACTACCTAATAAAGTGACACCAATTATGTATGAAAATTAATAAATAACTCCTACTACTAGCACACTTTTGCCTTCCAAAATATTACTGAAAGACATATCCATTATTGCCATTTCCAAGGTCATTTCTACAGGCTCTCCTAATAACTGTGCCTTTTTTGTACAATGGTTATTCGCTGATTATGCTGTAAGTTTAGGGCAGTATTTTAAATTCAAGGCTGAGTATGTTAAAATAGGCTGTATGTCAGGTGTTGTGGGCTTCATGCAAATATGACTGTGTTAGATTATAATGTATTATGCAGAAGGTCACTCTGAGAGGATAACATTGAATTCTCACCTTAAATATCTTGGACTTTGAAAACAGCAAAGGTAAAGAAATCGGACAATAGAATGTAATCATGCTTTATTAACAATCTACATTCTTTTTACTTCTCTATCTTCATCACATTTGCTTTGTGTATAACACTGGCCACACTGCAAAGATCACATGTCTAATTTCACATACAGGGAAAAAAAAATTAATTATACAGCATAAAATCACAGATGCACAGAATGGTTGAGTTTGGAAGGGAGCTCTGGAGATCGGGTAGTCCAATCCTCCTATAAAAGCAGCATCAACTAGAGTAGGATGTCCAAGGCCTTGTCCAGTTGGGTTTTGACTGTCTCCAAGGATGCATACTCTACAGCTTCAAACTTTTACCTTATTCAGCTAAACTGACCTGCACTTGCCAGAATTTTTGATTTAAGCTTCCTATAGTCAGCATTTTGCTCAGAGACATTCAAAGTTATGACAATGGCACAGCTTCACAACCACATTCTGAGGAGAAAGTACTGCAGACTAAAGGGAACTTTCTACTACTGTGGCTACTCAATCCTTCCATTAAAGCAGGAATTACATGAGTTTACTGGTCCAGATTTCTTTGCTGTGAGGACTCAGTCTGAAACAAGACCATTTGCACAGGTTATCAAATAATAGGTTAACATCTTCAAGTTGCTTCGAGGTTATCAAGCAACCAAGTGCTCTGGACAAACTCAAATGATTTAAGAACAGTCATAATTTTTTGTTATTTGTGTACTAGTTCTTAGTTTTTTTGTTTTCTGCAAATGAAATATTACATATGGGATTAGGATCTGCTCAAAGCAACGGTTCCCACAAATACAGAAAGTAGTTGTGTCATCCCAAGTGTTCTGTCCCTACACGTTGGGTGGAAAATTTGGAAAAGAAGTCTCTTGAACCTGAACAATCATTGGGTGGAGCACTCACTTCACGACACTGAATATTCACCTCTGAAACTAAGTTCAAACCCAAGTCAAACTGATGTAACAGAAAATTCTCTAAACAGAGCATTAATAACGAAGCTTCTAGTCAGAAAGATAATGCCTAGGGCAATTTTTTTTTTTTTTTTTTTTTTTTTTAATTAGTGGTTGAACCCTATGGCCAGGGTATTCTAGAGCTGTAGTCTGAAAGAGAAATCCTTAATACTTTGTTTCATTTTTCAAGATTGTAACTGCTAAATTAGATGCTAAATTGGTTGAAACTTTAGGTCTCCGCTTAGATCTCTGCAGGATTTATCAACCGCAAGTTCAACTTCACAGAGTTGAACAAAGAACCAAGCTAAGAAGACCAAGAATAAATATTCAAGCCAAATTCACATAAGACTAAGTTTTGGGGCACAGAAAAATACATCCATATCTCATCCTTTTCTGCTCCTAATAATTTTCTCTGTCTATAGAAACCAGTTCTGTCTGAGTGGGGCAGAGGACTTCACAAAAGGTCAGAAAGGTGGGGAAGGTGGGATATAAAAGGTATCAGCAGTGCAATATCTTGAGAAAGTTGTTCTTCAGTGTTTGTTTGATTTTGCCAGAAAAAAAAGAAATTCTAAAAAACCTGCTAATTTCCTAACGAGATCTACAGAACCATGGGTTCTCAATAGGTAGTTGTACTCTTGCATGTTAACCTGTGATTAAATATGCCTTTGACATTCATTCAATAACTCCATAGTTGCGAAACATTTGTTTGCTTTACCCCGGCTAATAACAATAATTTAAGATTGACATCATGAAACTGCTTCAGTATACATTCAAATGCAGACATTGTATTGTCAACAACAGTGCAGACATATGTGACCTAGCTGATTACCAAGATATCTAGAAGCCACATCACAACAGACAATTTCTATCACTACAGGAAGATATGTTAGGACAGATCACAGACAAATATGCAACTTTTAGTCTCTCGCTACAGCCTCAAATGAAGCTTTAGGTCAGCACATTGACAGCTATCAGACAAAACAAAATGATCCAGTGACTTTAGTACCAGAAACATGTATTTCCAAACCCACAATCAGAATGGGTATAAAAGAAGATGTCTTAACAACCACAGTTAATAGATCATAGAGCAGTTTCATCAAACCTATGCTGTCCTCTCAGTGAAATTTAGTGTTCCTCTTCTCAAATTTAATGCTAAAAAAGCTCTGCTAAAACCCAGTAATACTACCAAAAAGCACTCAGCATCACTGTTCCTGTTCAGCCTATAGGGTAGAGAAATGCAGTACTTCGGTATTAACAACTCGCACATATATAAGGGAATGCTCTAGGAAAAAAGCAGACTAGAATCTAGTTTCCCCCTATTGTAAAGATCCCCATTAAAATAATTAATCAGAAGCAGTTTAAGAAATATTGCCTCTCTCATCCACCCCATGAAGACTTCTGTTTTCATTTGATGCAGAAAAGAAAGACTGTAAGTGAATATTTTTTCACAGACCTTTCTGAAAAAATGAAGCATAAGGCAAAGTGCTGCTGCAGGTTTGGCATGAAACAAGCAAATGTGACTCAGCTGAGTCTACAGTAGTGTGCTTTCTCTCTGATTAATCTTAAGGCTGGCTGTAAGAAAAAGTGCTTGCCTTACTGATGGATTTTTGTGTGAGAGGGAACAATGCAAACTTGGGAAGAAAATGTTTCAAATTTCAGGATAAATATTTCAGAATAAATATTTCAGAAAAAGTATTTTACAAATATATGTATTTTCATAGGAACAGAAAAATTCTGCCCTTTCTTACCCTGTAATCAGCCTCATGGAGCCTCAAAAGGCAGAAATTTCATCAATAAGCCTCAGGCTTATTCTGCCAGCAAAGATCTACATTTGACATTCTATATTCTGACATTTTATTACTAGCTGTGCTCTGAAACAATAAAACGGCATGGCACAATCTGATGATTTCAATTCAGTGGAGGATTTGGATAGGATGCTTTTTCCTAGATGCACCATTTCATATTTATAGTAGTGTGAGAGTCATTAGAGTTCACAACAGTGACATGAAAAATGGTTTTAAGCTACCAATTTTCAAAGTAATGTGAAGCAGTGGTAATGAAAAAAATAATGAATTTTTAGGCTGATTTCAATTACCTTGTTACTGATGAATTAAATTACCTTCAGAGTGGAGTTACCTTGGCAATGGAGTTATGTTGCTAATGTCAAAGCTTTCATGCTCAACAAAAGGGGTAAGGGGAGCAAAGGTTTTTTTGTTATATGCTTGTACTGTGCCTAACACAAAAGGGTTTGGGCCCGTCATAACAGACCTCTATCTTTCATGTTCTGATTGTAAAAAAAAAATATTGTATGTATATCAAGATATCATATACTTGAAGTGCTATTTTAGTTTGATCAGTAATCTTTGAAAAGGATTACAAACACTCTCAAGTCCACTGGATAGAATCACTCCACTCACTGTCATGTTTTTCTACTACCCTCCCAAGCATCTGCCATTAACTACCTTCAGAGAAAGGTACTGCTTTAGACAGACCTTTGGTCTGACAATTATAGCACTTTGTGTATTCGTACTGAGAATATCTTAAGATCTGTGTTCATTTGGAGTAAATATTAGCACATACAACATGTAAAACTTATACCCTACATATTCAGGTTATGGAGGGACTATAGGTTACCATTTTATTTTTCTTGGTTTTATCTGAAATACACATTTTGAAAATAATGCCTATGAGAACACTGTAAGGTTTACAGTGTTTTCAGAAAGTGTTATTTTGCCCTTTGAAGAGGGCTTTCTTAAGAAATACTGTGTAATTATTTAATCTGCTTAGTACATGTAACCACAGAGAACAGTCAGTTTTACAGCTCCTGAAACTACTATCAGGAAGAGAGTTCAACTGTTTGAAGCTCTGTGAATTCTATTCTAATGGCCTGAATCTATTTGCTTCTTTTTGGTCAATTCTTACTCCCAATGAATCTACAAATACATCATGAAAACACTTCAATTTATGAAATCACAGATTAAACCACATTTATCTCTATGTAAAACAATTTGTCTTATTACACTACAATAATATCCCTGAATGCACTGTGGAAACAGACAGGCAAAAGCTTGAGATCAACAGGAATTGCTGTTATCTCAATGAAAACAGGATAAAGCCCTAAGGAAAATTTGCTTGTACTGATCAATATAAATCCAAAAAGTGATTACGATGAATGGAGTTATTATAAAGGGCTTTTTCATGCCCATAAAACTTTATTCTGAACTATGTGTGTTCCAAGACCTTCCATCTTGCTGAATCAACCTTTCCAGATGTTACTGCCTCCTCAATTCCATTGATTGAACAGTTTGGGCAGCTGTAGACTGCTGTAGACTTCAGTTTAGACTGAATAGGAAAATGGTCTGGTTTAAAAACCAAAGAAATAAAACACCCAAGCAAATGTTTTCTAGAAAGAGCTCTTAGAAAGAGGTTTTTCAAGCTCATTTATGGCTCACTTCACGGATTAGTTTCAGAGCATTTTCATGCTAACACTCAAATTTGCAGAACTGAGGGGACTATGACCTCCATCTCAGAGCAGGGGAATTAAAGTGGTCAGGAACAAGTGCTGAGAATGTTATAAGATTACCTTTTAAATTGAGGTTTCCCCCCCCAAAATAACAATGTGTATCATAGCTAAACTCTGTAATGCCACATTTTTTATATTTGTTAAATATGTGACGGGAAATGCAAACATCCAACTGGGAACACAATTTATCACTTTTAAAAATGTACCAGTGAAGTTTTCCAATGCCAATTACATCCATTAATAACTGACAAAACCTTACCTTAAATAGTATTTTTACTTTCATTTAAATAATTTCAATAATACTGTTACTATTCATATTTCACTAAAATAGCCACAAACTCTCCATATGATTTAGGATCATTTCAAAAGAGATACAGCAAGACAAATATCTGGACTTATAGGAACTTTTGGCCAGAAAATATGATCAACTAATATGATTAGTTGTTTCTAATATATGCAATTTCGATACCCCCCTCCCAACAAAGTTAAATATTACATGAACAAATAACAAACTTCATTTGTACAATGATAATCCCCATCAAGAACGCTTACTACCCAGGATTTAGATGAAGTGGGTGAATTATAAACAGTCACCTAACAAAGGAATGGGAGATTTTAACTCAAAATATGACATCTGTATAACTTTGTAATTAAGAGCTATTTCACAGCAGAACAGTCTGCATTTCAAAACAGACAGAAACAGTGGTAAGAGCTAAAAAAAAAATAAATTACTTGGAGTGTTTTACCACAAAATTAATACAACATTAAGCTGCTCCAAGCTCATTCCTGAAATATCAATAATTATGTCTTTTGAGTATTTAAAATTTCCTTTGAAACCCAGTATCACATAAACTGGGTGGAGAGGAAGAAAAAACCCATGTTGTTTGACTCCCAGAAAAAGTAAAAACCTCAGCGCATAGCTCTCACCATACTTTCACAAACAACAGATTTTAGTGCATCCATTGATTTACAGAAGAATTTCCCAAGTAAAGCAAATCATCTAGCTAGTGATTTATGACAATGGTAGGAAGCGCACTCAGAGCTGGGGCTGCTCCCAGAATTTTTGCAAGTATAGCACAAAAAAGCCTCTTTGATACAATTTGCTTATATGTGTGAGCATATGATAAACATAGCATACTCTGGCTCAGTGAAAAGAGAACATAGTTTGTTTAATCAAACAGAAGTTATTTTCAAACTTTTTTACAGCTTCATTAAATACCTAAAATATGCAAAATGACTTACAAGAGTAGCTAAGATTTCTATAAGAAACTAAATGATTCTTAAATGCCTCGTGTTTCTGCCAAGGAATCATCACTTACATTATCATTTTCTTTCTGGTTTTAATTTTTCACACTTTCCATGGTAAATGTAATTAGCTTAGCTCACCTATGACTAAAAACTCCATGTAATCACACCCAGCTTCTCTCTTTGTTTTTGCAAATCATGAAAGAAACCAGTCCTGTGGATAAAGTTGCAAGCTTTGAAAGACAACATTCAACTCATGTGAATCTTGCTAATTGCTATTACTGTTGATCCTGAGATCACTACGTCTAATGTTTCTCAGGATCAGAGCCCTAGTGACTGCACAGGGACTGAAATGTGTATGTTATTATTAAAAATAAACATTCAAGTATGAAACAGAAATTAAATAGAAAGGTTGCTATAAATAATGCCTGTTCATTTTCCCAAGAGGTTGAAGACTGTACTAGAAGAGAGGTAGTTTGGGCACATACTGCACATGCAGCACTACAGATAAGGTCTAGGAAGAACTCTCTGGGGGTAGAAGTTGTCCTTTTTCTACATGACTACAGTGACCATCAAAGTGAATATGCAGTACCCATTCACATAGATGTTCTTGCAATAAAGCAAACAAGAAGTAAGGGCAATAAAAGTTTAAACAGACTATTTTTGAAAGATTCTTTAGGAGAATTAATTGCAAAGGACACTGCAGCAAACGCACAGAATTTGTAAGATATTTAGAAATGTCCCCTTGTAAATCTGGTATTAAACAGAACACTTGTTTAGTTTTTGGTTGATATTAAGGATTTCTCCCCTGAGATTCAAAGTGATATCATATCATCACTTAGCAGTGAAAAGATGCATCAGAACTGTTCTAATGAAATTAACTTTCTCCAAGACAGAAGTTTACGACTGAAAGAGCCAGTCTACAATTCTCTTTCAGGAAAGAAGAAACAGTAATAACATTTAACTAATTTAATTTTGATATCTCAGTTTATAATGTAATAATACAGAAGAAATCTAATCTTGGAAATAAGATAAGATCTATTACTTGACAGGTTATACAGGATTTAAAAATAGCATCACAGAAAAATGACATTATTCTTTCTAATGAATGGCTCAAACATGAATTAAGTAATTAAGTGCAGATTGCACAGCCAACAAAAAACCCCAATAAATTCTGTTAATGAAATTGTTCTGTTCAAGAAATCCTCTGACGTTGATTGTCCTAAATGCAAAGTGATGTTTCTAAAGCAATTACAGTAGTCAGTTCTTTATTTTCCTGTCTCACATTAATTCAAAGCAATGTCCTGAAAGTAAATAATTTGCATTGTAATTTCTTAATGCTATTGTCAGTGGCTAAAAGGCAACGTAGGCGTAGGCTTCCCATCATAAATAGTTAAATCACTAACTCTTTAGCAGTGGTGAAGAGTAAAACTTCAAAGGATTTTCTCTCACAAAGGATATTTTTAACAAAACACAGATTTACCTATGGGAGCTGGATGCACAGATACCAGAAGATACACAGAAAAATGGTTACCAGCAAGCTGTTATTTGATTTATCAAGCATTGTTCAGTGGGTTCTGTATAAAAGTACATCTAGGAGCTGACTTAGCACACGAGGCACAGAAGACTGCAGTTCTCCACAAGCACTGTGCAGTGCCATGCACTCATGCCTGGCTAGAAGACTGGAGTGCATTAACACAATTGTACACCCCCATGCCCGTTCCTACACCAAAAATTCAGAACAAGCTATTAGGCAACAAACTATAGCAGAATTCATGTCTGTATGAAACACTGAATACAAGAGATATCCAAACTTTGTACTTGCCTATCTAACTGTACAGAGTCTTGGTCTTGGAAGGCCAGCATGTGAGTAAAGTAAAAGCAAGGAAGTGTGGCCCAACACTTGGTTTCTGTGACTTACTATTTGCCAACTGAGTCAAAAAGATGCCATGTGGTTTCAAAACTGATGCTTTAGCAGACTAGAATAAAAATGAAAAGGGGAAAGGCAAATGACCAGTCAGATCTTTTCCACTTCTTTTTAAAGTATTCGGTAATTATTCCTTTCTTTCTGAGACAAATTATTTGGTTCTGGTTTTAATTAAGAGCTTCTCTTTTTTAGCTGAGCAATTAGGCCACGAAAGGATTGTTTGGAGGTGCTAAAGTCAGAGGCTAACAGGGCTTCTTTAGCACAAAATACCCTCAACAAGGAACTGGTCCCCATGGATCTACAGGGAGAAACAATTCAAACTGGGGCACTTATGCTTCTTTGACCCATATTCATAGTTCTATGAGCAGAGGAGAAGTAGTACTGCTGCTAGGAGGAGAAACTGCTAAGTGTTTCATACTTCCTTAATAAAATCCTATTTACAAAGATTGTTTCCCGAAAATAAACAAAAGATAGAAGCTTTATTACTCGATGTTCACACCATCTTTTCAGCCTGTGAATTACCTGAAAAGCTACCAGCTTTTCCACAAAATCAGAGTACACTGTCTCTGTGCTATTTTCTTTGAATATGCTGCTGGTTTTTCCAGTAACAAATGTGTACCTTTCCAGCAAAATATTCTGAACCATTTGCTGCAAGTTTGGCTGTAACTTTGGCAGACGTCCAGGGCTATCTATTCAGCAAGTTTCAAAGCAACCCAGAATCAACAGGCAACTTGAAAAGTTCTCAGCCCTTCATTGGGCTCACACATCGGCCTCAAAGGGTTAAACAAATGTACACACAACAGCAATTTTTCCCAGTGTCCTTCTGGAGCATGTTTTCCATTATAATTCTGTTTGTTAGGCATTGGCCGCTCTGCAACAGGAGCCATTGCACAGTGAGTGTGAACAATAGGGAGATTCACTTCAAAACTGCACTCCTGATCTAAAGCAAAGACCTAGTGAAGATGCACTGTCTTTGTATCTTATTACAGAGATTTAAATACTTTTACCAAGTTTTCCTGTTAGAGTTGAGACTATACCTGGATTTTTACTTGAATATTCAGCAAAAGTGAAAATTGCAAAAGATACAGGCTGCCATTCAGTCCACAGACCAGCCAAATTAAACCCTTTTCTGGAGATGGGCCTTTGGAGAAATCTCCAAGACTGCCACGTGCCCAAATCAGGGACTGCAGAAAGGGAGCAGAGTATGGTAGCAACTAGTGAAAGAAAGATGTGATTAAAAATAGGGATAAAGGCGGAGATAGTTAAAATCCCACCTTTTCACAATAAACTTTTGCCTTACGTTATTTGAAGTACATTTTCTCCTTTTTCCTGAGCAGTTTTGTATTTCTAGGCACGTGTGAAACTCCCATCAACTGATCAAAATGCCAAGATCCTATTTTTGTAATATACAACCGATGAAATAATGATCCATTTTTTATTATGTGGACCAGAACAAGAAGCTGAATAGTAGCAAAGAACACATCCTTTGATATTTCAAAGACCCAGTGATATTTACTGTAAGTTTTGTGTTTTCTCTGACTGTTAGCAATGAAACTGCAAATACACACTTTACATTAAATCAAAGGTTCCATAGTTCATCCTCTAGTCTTAATGTGTGGATAAATTGGTAATAAACTTTATTCCTTAAAAACAAAACTTAAATAGACCTTTAAGCCATTTACAACACTTAATTATATTAAGATTTCACACTTTAAATTCTTGTTAATTCTACTGAATTTCTAAGTTACTGATATTATATTTACTATGGCCAGGATAAAAATCCTTTATCAGTGGGAAGTAAAATAATCTGCCACCTAAAGCAATATGGATTAATTTTAAAGTTAAGATCTCCCAAACACAAACAAATAGTCAGATCGTATCATCACCTCCAACTGTACTGTGTTTTCATGCCCTGGGAAAGCTTCCTCCATTTCTGCCAGCATATAGCAACATTTTTTTTTCTGCACTGCAATCTCTTTGCATTGTTTCTCTTCTGCACAATGAATAGAAATTATTATTCTGTTTCCTGGATATTTAAAGACAAGGAGTTTCTATTTAATCTTAAGGAATAGATCAACCAATCTATTTTAAAACTAAGCATATTCAGTTAAGGGTCTAGAGCACAAGTCTTATGAGGAGCAGCTGAGAGAACTGGAGTTGTTTAGCCTGGAGAAGAGGAAGCTGAAGGGAGAACTTATCACTGTCTACAACTCCCTGAAAGGAGGCTGTAGTGAGGTGGGTGTCAGTCTCTGCTCCCAAGTAACAAGTGATAGAATGAGGGAAGGCTTAGGTTGGATATTAGGAAAAATTTCTTCACCAAAAGGGTTGTCAAGCATTGGAACAGGCTGCCCAGGGAGGTGGTTAAGTCACCATCCCTGGGGGTATTTAAAAAACATGTAGATGTGGTGCTTAGGGACATGGTTTAGTGGTGGACTTGGCAGTGTTAGGTTAGTGGTTCTTAAAGGTCTTTTCCAACCTAAATGATTCTATATTCATCTCTGTTTCTAACAACCATCTGAGTTTTAGCAGATTTCATAGCTGACATAATAAATTAAAACTTGGTAAGTGAAAGGTTGTACCCCATTTGAAAAGACTTCTTGGATTACTTTTACTGTGTTCATAGTTTTCTCAGAGGCTTTGCATCATGCGTCTCACATGCTGAGACTTTTTTTTTTCTTACTAGTTAAATTTGAACCAATAATCTTAATTCACAAAAGATTGTGGCCAGCATGGTAAATCAGCAATACAAACAATATCCCTTGAATAGAGTAGGTCATATTAAGTAGGACTTCTGATTTTGTACTTGCCTCTGTGCACAAGTAACAGATGCTGGATTACCCAACCACCCTACTTGCAAGAACAATCATGGATTCATATTCATTTTGGCTGGTGCAGTACTGTAAGTTTCAGCCAAATTAATATTCAGCTTTCTTTATCTTCAGCACAAAACAAGGTTATTCTAATATTGTTGTGCTTATCATAAACTTAAAAATCAACATAACTGACTATCATCAATAAAGTTAATGTTTCTTGATGCTCTTCGTAAAAACAAATGTGGTGTTACCAGTGTGTCTTTCTAAGTAATACATAATGAAAATTTCTAGTGGCTTGGAAAACTCATCAAAATTCATTTTAAAAATTAACCCAAGGTGTTTGGTTTTCTGTTCTAAATGTATTGATTTTCCATTAAAAAGAAAATCTAACTGCAGTGTATTTTAAATCTCTAAATAAAAGATCAGCACTGTAATGCAAATATTTTAGATGTAAAAGCTAACCAGAATAATCCAGTTTTAATCTTGATGCTTAAATCCCACCCATTTTAAAAACCTTTTTTTAGGCTTTAAAAACTTAATACTTTGTGTAGAAATTGCTGTTTCTTTTTAAATGACAGAAACTCATCTTTTTTCAGAATAATAATTCACAATAGCCGAGTTCCTGGAACTCAAGAGACACTTTTAAAACTGCTGTCCAAGCTTTCACCACTTTTCTCCAAGCTTTATTTTACTATAAAACACAGCAAATTAAAGATAAATACTTGAACACATGCACAGAGGGGACACACATGTGCAACAGCCTTCACCCTTGCTTGCTAAGCAGGCTTCTAATGGAACAGTTAAAACAAAGATGGTGATGACAATATCAAATACTTTTTTTTTTTTTTATTTCTTTTTAATGAAAACTGAGATAGGGTCTTGATTCTCTGGCACTGCTACAAGTGACACTCCCCTTCTCAGTTTATGTAATAAATGAGCAAATGTTATGAAAGCTTTGACCATGTTAGGCTGTGAGACTGAGGTCATACCATTATACTGAATCCGCAGATTTCCCTTTAAAGCTTGTTGCAAACAACAAGAACATGCTGATCATTAGTGAGTTACTCCCTTCACACAGCAGAGCTAATACATGAAGGTGAGTGGTTTGTGAACTTGAACAATTTTTTTAAAAAACACCAGATTTTTCAGTGAATCAGAGTCACATGAAGATTGTTTTAAGAAAAGTACCATTTCTGGCACACAGCCTCCCAACCAACAATAGTTCTAGTTTTGGCTTTTCTTACTCATGAGTCTCTCAGAGCAATGCTGTATTAAGTAGGCCAACCAAAAGAGTGACATGAAACTGTAAAAGAAGTGTTTCATGTCTGTTTCTGTGATGGAAAATAAGACTTGTTTGGACTCGATGGCCAATACAAAACATTTGCAAAATAGCTTGACGTTTTCCTAGCAGCATGCTTAAAAAACCTAAGAGGTAAACAAAGAAGCTTCACATCTTCTCACATAATTTCACTTTTTTTTTAATATTGTTAATTTGCTTTCTCTGTCTGAGGAAAAAAAAGTCTTTTTTCTATTTGCATCAAATGAATTAAAGTAAATAAGCAAATAAAATTGGCCATCTTAACCCATCTTGCTCACCATGCACACCCATCAAAGCAAGATTTGAATGTGAATTAATCCCATGCTGGATTAGCAGAAAGAAAACCACAGATGTTCTTAGGACACATGATACAATAAACAATATGTCTGGATATCTGTCTAGTATCAGATATTTGGAAGCATTCTGGAACAGAAGTGAACATTGTACTGACACAGCTCACGAGGCTTCACCAAGGAAGCTAGATTAATCCACAGAAATTGTGGATTTGTTCTCTTAAAGAATCCACAGTGCCTCCATGGAGTATTTCTCAAACCATGCAACATTTCCTAGCCTTTCTTATCCTTTTATGACAATTTATCAAGGTATTGCCCGAGCTGCTGCAGCTATAGATTTGAACCGAATAAAGACCACAACAACAAAAAACTAAACCCATGAATAAACAATTTAATCTTGATATTAACATTTTTATATCTTGTGTCTCTAAAACTGTAGCCTATGATTAGTATTTTTTTTAAACTTCATATGAATTCCATGGTAAAATTATCCTGTTCATATACTACAATACAATTATAATCAGAAAGCTAACTCTGTAAATACATTCATCATGGTTAAGAAGGAAAAAAAGCTCTTCAAAAGTAGGAAATATTTGACTATAAAGTAGAAGTGGCAATTTGTAAAACAAGATCAATTTTTAAAATAATTTTGTCCTTTCCATACATTGTGCAGTCACCAGTGGAAAATTCCTACTATTTGTGAGGTTATAAGGCCATAAATCAAACAAAATAGGAAACATCTCCTCAAGCCCTCAACAAATAGGGTACAGCTGCAATAATAGTGTTGTGGAATGAAAGGTTTAGTATATTAATTTTACAAGTACCTTAAATCATTTACAGTCATCATTCTAATTGTGTTTTATTGTGCATTAATAATGTTCTATTTAGCAGCTCCCAAGTTTAAGTTGAGAATTATGGATTATTCAGTATATTTTGGCATTGTTTACATTTAATTTTAGACTAGCTAAGATTGGTTGTGTGACCCTAGTCCCAGGTCAAATAACAGACCTTTTACCATATTATGTGATTTAAAGTAAAGTACCATCTGAGCTAAAATAAGGAAGCTGAAAAGGAAAGAGGAAGCAAGTTCAGTCACTCTCCAACATGACTGATTGTAATAAATCAGCTGAACAGAAAAGTGAAAAAAATTCTTTGTAAGATACAGGCAGGATGTTTGCCCAGTTTTACAAAATGATGCTCAGTTACTGCATTAGCAGTTTTACCCTTGTGCAATTTAATTCTTACTTTTAACAGCTTTATACGTAGCAGATGATTACATCTTTTCCACCAGTGCGTGAAACTAAAGATCAAAGACCAAATGACATGTTTTTGTCATTTGAAACATCCCAGGAATCATCAGTGGTCAGCTGCCACACAAGGAGAACAAAGTCCCATCCCAAATCCAAACTAAGATTTCCTAGTGACTTAACTGGGGAAAGAATAAATGTTTAGTTCCACAGAGATTTCACCTGGAATGGGGAATAAACAAATGAGAAACAGTTAAGAAAAAGAAGAGAGGAGAGAGAGAGAAGGAAGAAGAGAGAGATTCCAGCTATACTTACTACAATTCTTATAGCCAAGACTTCAATAATCTTATTGTATCCTTTATCTCAAAAAAGAGAAGTGCTGTGGGTATGCCACTTGGGAACAATTTTCCTTTTGTTTTAACATTAAAGTTCATTTGTAACTTGTAACGGAAAACTTCTCTGTGCCAGAGAAGCTTCTTTCCACTTATGATGACCAAAGCCATAAACCTAAAATCCAGACTTAGATTTCAAGCCCTCTAATTCGGCTTATTTTTTCTCAAAATTAGACAAGGAACTTGGATACAGGCCCATACTGAACATCAGACTGTCACAATATTCTTCTGTTTTCATATGACTCCTGAAATATACTATAGGACTATTAAAAATAACACAACTTTTCAACACGACATACAATTCAAGACTGGACAAGTTAGTCAATTCTATGCTGAAATGACCTAATAAGAACCAAGCTACCAAGCATATTATGCCCTGAAGCATGTAAATTAATTTGCTTTTTTTTTGACACTCTAATGATCGTTCACCTCTACATCTTGATGCTAGCAATATTATTTGTATTCATTTTATTACTAATGACACATCTTATACGAGACAATATGGGCAAAAAATAGCAAAAGATGATACTTCAGAAATTTTGAATCAAAAAAAAAAGTGAATGAATAAAATATACTGTCAGACACACCGCTTCAAAGCGCAATTTATGTTTTTATTGTAGGTCTCTAAAGTATTCAAAATGTTCTGAAATGCATGAATCTTATGTAAGTTACTGCCGAGGAAAACAGTTGCTGTATGGGTGGTGTATATATACCTATGTGCATTAGTCTTTCACATGTCACAGCCATCTATGATTTTAGAAATGCTGTAAATCTCTACCAAGTACGTGCATTTTCTTATGCTCGGAAGATTTCCAACTCCAAGTTAGACATCCAAAAGAAATGCACGTGGAAAACTGTTGGAAACTATCAATCGGGGAAGGCTAATGCTTATGCGTGGTTCTTAATGGCTCAAAGTCTAAGCGGCAGGCAGTCATAAATGGAGTTCCTCAGGGGTCGTTATTGGGGTCTGATAGCATTCAATATCTTTATAAATTATTGAGATAGTGGAATTGAATACACACTCACCAAGCTTGGGGATGACACAAAGCTAGAAGGATAAGTAGATACAGCAGAGAGAAGAGTCACCTTAGGAAGAGAGAGCTTAGCAGCCTAGAAGACTAGACTAACAAGAAATGCACACGGATTAACAAAGACAAATGTAAAGCCTTGCTTGTGGGATGAAATAAATCCAAGCAGCAACGCAGTCTGGGATCTCACTAGCTGGAGAGGGGCTTTGGAAATACTGGTGGACAGTAAGCTGAACATGAGTCAGTAGTTGTGCTGTTATAACAGTGAAGGCAAACCATGTCCTGGGCTGCATCAGTAAAAGTATAGTCAGCAGATCAAGGGATGTCAAGACTACTCTGCCACACCTGGAACACTGTGTCCCATTTGAGTTCCCCCATTTCCAGAGAGACATTCACAAACTGAAGAGGCCCACAGAGGGCCACCAAGATGGTAAGACTGTTGGAGAACTTGAGGCATGAAGAAAGGCTAAAGGAACTGGGTTTGCTCAGCCAAAAGAGAAATTTTAGGGGATCTAATCAGCCTTGCAATACTCAATAGGTAGATACAGAGAAGATAGGGATACTTTCTTCACAAGGATAAATCGTGACAGGACAAGAGGAAATGGACACAAGTAACTTCAGGAGGAAATCCATGTAGGTGTAAGAAGAAAATTCCTCATCATGATAAGAATTCAACATTGCAATAGATTGCACAGAAAAGTGGGGGAATCCCTTCAATTCAAGCTGAACCCTGTAGAAAGACTTTATCTTGTTCCAATTCTCACTCTTACCAAAATTCCAAATGGTTTTAAGAAAAAAACACCAAACTTGGAATAGGTGATTTCTAAATATTATTTTACAATTTACTGTGGCTACCTAGACTTTTGGTGAGAATAGGGCTGTTAGTTAATTCTTGATTTATGTGTTTAAAATGTAACCTTCTTCCCTCATGTGAACAACTACTATACAGTTTGATTCCATTAAATCCACAGAGATCTGAATTGCAATATTCAAGAGCTTCACTAATAAACCTTCCCAAATGGTTTCTGTAAGAAACAGCCATGTGAAATTCACCTAACAAAAAGTTCAAACTCTAAACTGAACGTTTTTTTCCCCAACATACACTCCTAGGCTTTTTAGATGTTTACAAGCTATCTGTAGTTTTTTGTTAATGAAATATTATTTATGTGCTGGCAAAACTGAGGTATTTATATTTGTGAGCAGTCAGGCTCACAAATTGAACTACATGTCATAAAGTCCATCTCTTTTTATCAGCATCCATTAAAATAACATTTATTTAAATCATATAGTAGTGGCTTAACAAGCTGAAATAAATGAATGTCAAATCAGAGCCAACCTCTGCTGGAAGCACACTGTTTGGACATACATATAAAGAGTCCCCTTTGTACTGCATCTGGGGGAGTCCCTTACTCAGCTGACTTCTGCAACACTGGCCTGACCTACCGCTTATTTAAATTAGTAGAAATCTTTGTATCAACATCTTGGGGTTTGGATTAGCCATGTATGTATTTCTGTTTACTTTGTCAAACACTCCAGTTTCTCCCTACCTTACTAAGCAGCTGGAAATTATACTCAATGTTTGTTGTATACTTGTTTGCAGCATTTTCCAGGATAGCCAATATGAAAGAACTATCAAATCCAAGCAAGACTCTGCCTTCTTATGCAAAGCAGCCCTCTAGCATGATCTTTTACTGTATTATAAACAACTTAAAAGTTCAATAAATATTAGCAGATATTCACCTAGGGAAGACTTCAGTGTTCTAATTAGTATTATATTAGTTAATGTTTTAACAGTGGTTTTCATATTTCCCCTTGATAATTATCACATGGTATTCTTGACTTTGTCTCTATTATCCATAACAACTTCACTATTGGAGGCTGAGATTCTTCAAATTTCACTTAACCAGTCCATGAACTCGCAATGGTACCAATGGTACCAAGCAACACTTTTCCAATTCTTTAATTAGGTTTTCCAGAAACTATTTTTGGACTATCAGATTCATGCCAGTTCCAGATTTAGTTTCTATCCACCTGAAATATGAAAAAGACAAGAACAGAAATGCAGACTGAAAATAAAGGTGAAAAAAGATCATTTCCAGTGACTGACCACACATTTATGCCATTGATTTAAATTGATACAATCTATCCATCTGCAATAGTTAATCTAATATTATTGATAAATAGCATGAAAGGTCAAAGTTAAAGCTCTGCATTTAGCAAGACAGAGATTCATCAGGTCACTGAGTCTTGTCTCATGCAATCAGTCATGAATATATTCCTATTTACAAAGTTTTCATGGTCCATCTTAAAAATAAGTTGGGAATTTTTCTCTCTGCTATTTAGATGACAGTTAGCAACCTTCTAATAGATGTAGAGTAACAGGGAAAGAGAAACTTCAGCATGCATTTTCTCCTAGATTTATACTTTGTTGGTCTCCCTTTGTAAGCTAAAAAATAGCAGACATCATAAAACTGAACACTTAAATCAGTTTGTCAAACCCCAAAATTATTAATTCTATCACATGGTTTTAAGATATGAAATGTATGACCTAAAAACCTGAGTAGCAACCTAAAGGATGGGAAATGCCAAAATCTGTAGGAGCAAAATGCAACTAGTGGAGGAAGGGCTTCCTCTAATAATTATGGAGGGCTAACTTCTCTGATGACAAGAAGTGGTTCCAATACCCAGAAACATTTTTACCAACAGAATACACATCCTAAAAGTTTTACATCAGTAAAATTTAAAGACTCTTACTTGCAGAAACAAGACCTTCAAGCCTTAGTTTACTGACTGTGCCTTTGGGAGCTCAGTAACGCACAGCGAACTAATGCTCCAGGCTATCAATTAGACAGTTCTGGATCAATGAGTTGGGAGGGCTAAGGTGATTTCTGCATTAAATATTATCTAAGTGTTCCCTTTAAGCAGCATGTAAAGGTATAACCAAAATTCATTTTCATTCTTAAAACTAACTGAAATAATATTCTGCAAGCAGTATACATTAGAGAGTCATGAATCTTTGGCTTGATGTAATCCCAGAAAGCCTGCTCTAAGGTCTCCGCAATTCAGTGCTCTTCATCTTAAAAACTTCTGTAAGTGTAAGGAAAGTATATAAGACCCATATAGATGAATCCTATTTGTAATTTGATAGAATTCTGGAGAAATTTCTCTAAAGCTGTTTTTTATTTTTATGGTAAATAGTTCTCTTTTTTTCCTTGCCCTGAAGGTGTGATATCATTGTGTATTAAATTCTACAGTGTGTCCACAAACAAACAAAAATCTAATAGGAGGTTTAAAATTTTAGTATTAAGCTCTGTGTGATTTCCCATGAAATAGGCTTTTTTTTTTCTCATCTGCTGCAGATGTCAACACAATGGTTTCCAGTTATGTTGCAAAATTAGCTTAAATCTTTACTGGTGAAACCGATGTCTGCTCTGAGCAATGGGAGTGAAAAATCTCCATTGGAGCCTATCAGTCCTTTAAGAAACCTTGCTGGACATCAGGCCTGCCCTTGAAGACAGGGCAAAACTGAAAAAATTCCCCTCCCTCACCACTCCCTCCTCCCAAAAGCAGAGAAGCTACAAGAAAACCTACCTGATATATCAAACACCCTTTCCAGGAATAAAATAGCTCAACTAAAAGAGAGATGCAGTATTATTTCACTGTCTTTGCAAATGAGAATGCTGGACTATCACATCACTTTTGAGTATGAACTATTCTGATCTACTGTTACACTGGATTAACATAACTGTCAAGCAGAAACTGTGTGTGACTTCTCATGTTAACAGTTCCAACAGATTTAATGACATTTTAAAAGGTCTTTTGTTTTGTCTCACATCTGTCAGATTAAACCACATTCTATTCATAAAAATTAATCTTTCCTCATTCCTAGACTTCAGATTTTTCCTACGCCTTGCTTCCACATCCAAACCCTCCTTTTTTCAGTCTTAACACTGAGATTTGAAGTTATATTCTATCTTCCCAGCTAGGAGCAGCAGAACAGGGTTCAATGTGTAAGCAATCAGCAATGTCCTCTAAGAGCAACTGATGCTAAACCACATACTGTTTCTGCTTCTTGCCAAAAAATCACTGCATATTAATTCCACAATGTCCCTGCCAACTACATATGTGCATTGCTATCACACTGAAAAAAGAAGACTTCAATCCTATAGGCCATGCATGTGGCATCTTTAAATTCTGAATACAGATCAGGACATAGGGACAGCGTTGAAAAAGGATTTGAACACTTTTCTAATCAGAGGGGTATAGCCACAATTCAGCAGCTGAAAAATTCACCACCAAACATTGCAGGAATATAACAAAATATGTAATAAGTCATGAAACATAAACCAGTCATGATTTTAACTATTCACTAACCAGGGTTAAAAAACTCCTCAACATTTGTATTCCTCAGAAAAAAGTCCTTTTGCTTTCACTCAAGGAGCTCTCAAGTTGCAAAGCTCTTCGTGCCTGTACACAATTGCGGAGGTAAGGCAGGTCTCCCATTTGGGCACAATCAGCTCTGCTGGCTGAAATGAGAGCCTATGTTCCCCTTTCCTTTTCAGACCACTTGGTTCTTTTTGATAAGGCCACAAAAGGCAAGGATCACTTTTTTTGGTCTGTTTTCACTTGCAGCTGAATAAAATTTAAAGGAACATCTGATTGTTTATATCATCTGGGGCACCAAATTGTTATCTTTAGAAAAAAATTATTCTATATTATGTTCTTCTATCACTACAGTGGTAACTAGGTTACTTTACAGGTAATAGTCAAGGTTTTTTTAAGAGGCTGACTAGTGGTCAGTTTAATTTCTATTGCCTGCACAGACACCTGGCTGATAGAGCAAAGACCTTTTCTGCTTCTGAGTAAGCTGAAGATATTTCAAAGAAGTTTTGCTCTACAATATTAGTTCAGGGCTTATTGTCCTTGCATGAGCAAATACTCAACTAGTGAAGATATGGAAATCTTATGATTTTGTAATACAAATAAGTCCTCATCTGCAAAACATTAGATATCAGATATTTACCAGATAATATATTCCTTGGACCAAGTTTTTCAGGCCTTTTGAAAACAGCTCTTTACTATAGAAAACAAACATAGCACCATAACAAAGGTTAAGGAACCATCAGAAAGTACCAAGTCCTTGTCATTGCTGTAGGTGAACAGAGACTTATATTTCTCTTTGCTGACTATGAGCAATTGTCTGGCCTACAATAAGATTTTTATTAAAATTTTTCATTGAAGTTAATTGGGAATATCATATACATTTCACACTTATTAAAACCACGTGAAATTAAAATATGTTCACCTGTTATGTTTCACCTGATTTTTACAGTTTATAACACACCATAAAAACACATGTTAATTTTACAATTACTCGTGCACTTTAATTTTTGTCCTCTCAGTTTAAGGGACTGGTATTATGCTCTAGAAACCCAGACAACTGTCCAAATGATACAAATAAGCTTCATTTCCTTTACATTTGGAAATACTGTCTTTCGCTACATTTAAATGCAATTTCAGACACCACAATGAATAGTGAATAAATCTTTCAGAAAATGACAAATGCTTTTTTATTTTAGAAACCAAGTTCTTTTCAGGGGACATCTGGCACTTATTTATGTTTAGATTATCTTTCAAAGCAATAATAATAATAATAATAATAATGCATCTGTGTTTGCTAATAGGAATCATAATTCCTTCCTGATGTTGTAAGATGTTTGTTAATTTTTCTCTACAGGAGCTCTACTGAAATTTCAAAGGTCTCAGTGTAGTCTATGGGCAAAAATCAGGCCTGGGATAAGTAGAGGCAACTACATTAACTTATCAGGGTCCATTTTCATTTATGCTATGAAACAGATTTATCTTATTTCTCCAGAGAATCAAGAAAGGATGTTGAGGCATAATTTTATGTAGTATAATGGAATGATTCCAGAAAATTGCTGGCAATGATATGGTCTGACTGTATATTCACAAACATGGAAGTTTCAAGCTATAAACTATTTAGTACAACATATGCAATTTTGTTGTTCATACTAGGACCTTACACCCTTCTCACTCCAGTGATCCATTTCCAACCTACTTCTTCCTTTATTTTCTACTATTACCACTTCACAGTAGTCTCCTCCTGAGGTTACAGAGAGACCCACTTCTGCTCTGTCAAGTGAAAACCATACCCATTTGTCCTATATATAATCACTTGTTCAAATCCTCCAATATTTACCATCTCAACAGCTCTCAGCTCACCTGTCATCATCATTATGTGCAAGCTTCTCCTTCTGCAAAACCATACCTTGGTAAGAACCTCCTAATGTAGCTAACTGCCTCCACACACACTCCTTCAGAGTTACTCTAGTATTTTCATTACCCAAATTCCTAATCTTATCACTAAGCTCTAGATTCCTAATTAATATACTAGATATCCCCTTTTCCCCCAACCAGTTGGGAAGCAGCTTTGGGATTAATTTAATCTGTAGCTGGACCTGTGGAGTTAAACATGAAGCTACCATTTAAGTTAACATAAGGTACATGCAATACAATTGGCAATGGTGATGCCAATATTAGGTCAAATGATAGAGGTCAGTTATTTGATACTAAGAAAACAATTAGTCATAATGTTAAAATACCAAATTTCAAGAAGGAAACAACATCATACCTAAATATTTCAAGATTTTACTCAGCTGACAAGCTGTGGAAGAAACTGTATTCTTGCAAATCAGAGGACAAAGCCGTGGCTTTTATTTGAATGAAAACACAAAATAGCAAGTTTGGACATTCTTCACATCAAAAGTTTGTACTGTATTTTGACATCTGCAGACTGATTAATGTGAAGAGGGCACTGCCTTTATTAACCTATATTTCTAAGGATTACTTGGGTTTGAAACAGTAGAAGAAACAGTATTTCAGTAGCAAGGTCATAATCTAACTAGTGCTATCGAATCCAAAATAGAGGCTCTGTTTTGCTATTACAAGCAGAGTCAACAATCAAAAGACAGGAAGGCAATTAAAGATTTGGCTTAAGACCAGGTCTACAGCAGTTTTAGAAGACTCAAGGTATTGTTTTCTTAAGACTCTATTAAATAAAAATAAAGCTACACACATACACGACCAAGAAGCTCTAAACTGAGGCAAACCATTTAACAATCCTCCTATAGTGTCTTGACTTCATGGTGCTTCTGCTTTTATTAGAACTGACATCCTACAGTTCCCTGAGAAAAGGTACCCAAGTGAAGAAGCCGCAGATTCATAGCTTTTCCCGACCTCCCTGGGAACCAGCTTAAATTCATCTGGAAAGGTTCACCAAGGTCTTCCTTTAGTGTTTATTCTGGAATCAGGGAGGTGGGTTGATCAACATGCCAATTGTTCTGCATTGCAGCTGATCAGGGGGAATATCTTATCAGGACTTAATGCGACCCGAAACAGTGCTAATGCCTGCTGGGCTCCTCCCTGTCTGCTACTTTGTAGGCAGAGTGATCTCACAGTATAGCAGTATTGCTTGTAATAAGGCTGGAAAAGGCAGAGGTGGGAGCACAAAAGCAAAATGGAAATAGCACTAGAAAATCTCCTTTCCTACACATTCTCAGAATTTGCAATTGGGCATCTCTTTTGCTACTTCTGCTGTTTGCCACCTTCATGAACAGAAAGAAGCCAAACAAAATTCTTCCACCCTAGGGATAGTTATCTATAGTTTTTAGAAAGATGAAAGAATTATCTTTGCTCCCTACTGTGACTTCTTCACAGAAAGGACTAACGAAACATGTAGCATTGAATGAAGACGTGGGGGGAAAAAATGTCAGGCAAAGAAAAATTACTGGCAAAGAAAAAACAGGAATACAAAAAGAGATGAGACACAATAAACATGAAAAGGGAGGTGAAAGCCAAGACAAATATAGGAGACCAGTCAATGAAGAAGAGTGAGTAAGAGTAAATGAAAGAAGCAAACAGAAGAGTACATAGGGAAAGAGAAACATATGAATGCAGGAGTACTAAATGAAGAACCACAAGTCTAGAGAAGCGAGAGGGGAATCCCCTCCATGCTCATTGGTAAAGCCTAGTATTTCAATACAAACTAATAATGTGTGTAATTTAAGTATCTAAATTTGAACCCTAAACTAGTAAAAATAACTTCACGTACTTCAAAAACAACTGCTTTAATCCAGAAAAATAGTTTTCTTTCCATACAAAAGTGAATTAAAGGTTCTTCAGTTACTGCATTTTCCCCATCTGTTTTTATCATGCACTTTTTTTTCCAAGCAAAAATAAATACTCTCTCACTGATGTGCTACCATGTGATACATCTTCAAAACTATCAAGATTAAATAGTTAAAATTATCTAGCATTGAAAAAGATAAGGCAGCATATATAAAAGTGGTGTCAGAGACAAAAACTAAGCAAACAGGGAGGGAGGATTTTTATGTTTCCTTAATTAGTACTAGCTTTAATTCTTTTATGGTATTGTTACTTATTAAAGCAGTAAGTTAGTGTCATATTCTGGGGAGAGAAGACATAATTTTCATTCTGTTAATATTGATGAAGGAATGAACCCAGTCAGAGAAAAAGAAGAACAAAACCAAACTCATGTCAAAATATGAATTTATTTTGTTTGAAAATTCCACTTCTGAATTAATATCTTGCCCCCACTGTCCTATTTCTACTGGGCTTAAATCTATAAATAGGGAAACCTGCCTCAGATTTCACAGAAACTAACAGCAGCATCTTTTCCTTTATGCTTCGTTCATGAAAGCATTTACACCTATGCGTGGCTATTTTAATCAAGGGATTCCATTAGATTATCTGCATACTGGATTTTACCTAACTACACGGTTCATAGCTAACATAATAAAATTATCACTTCCTCCATATAGCTAGGTATGGAGTAAACTTACTAATAAAAAGTAATGCCATGTCAACTTTTCAAAAAAAATGTTTTGTTTTGAATCTCCATCTGTTCTGCTGATGTGCCAACATGGAATCCGCTTCTGATAATGGCAATTTGTTTATGAGGGTCTCTGCTTCCAAGTGTTCACAGTCTGACAGAGAAAAAAATTAATTACAGTGCAGCCAGCAAATACTGACAATATAAAAATTAATGCCAAGAAAGATACTGCTCCCTACTGGCCCATCTAGATAAGAACAGAGAGCATTTTCCCTTCGTATTTCTCAAAGTAACAAATTATTTTTCCACAGATAAACCACAGTTTTGAACTATAAAACAAATATCTAAAAATCAGTAGCCAGACATTTATTAAAAAAAGTTTATTAGATGAAGCACACAAACTGTTTTGCTTTCTAAAGGAAAATGCCAAATATCTCCAAAGTAATTCTTCTTCTTTACTTCTAAGCTGTATAAAGGGAAAATTAGAAAAAAAAAACCCAAACCCTATACAAATAAACAAACTGGCTATGATATACTAACGATTACGTTTAAGAGTAAGGACATCTAAGTTCTTAGCAATACCTAGAATTACTTTACTTATTTTCAATCTGTCAGCTTTGTCTACATGTAACATTTCACCACCCTCCCTAATTTCAACAGAGATCTGAAAGTGGAAACCTGGAACACTGCCACTGTGCATTAGCGCTGATTTGACTATATTTCAAAGACATGGGATAGAAAAACAACAACAACAATCTCATGAGCTTGACAGTTTGCAAAACCCAACAAGATCTGTACCTTGATTCCAGCACATCAGAACAATCTTATATAAGGGCTTGTCTAGCCAGGGAAATGCAAAACAAGCTGGAATCTCAATCTTAAGCCTAATTGCTATTCTCTACTAACTTCCCACAAGGTCACTGACAGGTAAATGGGCCATTTCATGGTTTAGTTTAAACCATTTCCAAAGGCACTGGCATTCAACCACATGAAAATGCTTGATCACTGCTAAGAATCTAGTAAGAAATATCAGCCTTTTGTTAAGAATTTTTTATTATTTCCTTACGTAGACTCTACATTGATTTGAATTCTGGAAAAAAATCAGAACTTCTGAACATCTACCCAAACCAGGCTTGAGACATTTTAGAAGTCTGTCTTGGAAAGGCCTCTCACCTCTGGAACTCTAAGGCCTGATTTTTCCCTGTCTGCACAGACAGGAGGGTTGATTTTTGTCTTTGTTTCTGACATGCTTCTGACTATAGATCTTACGTTTTTTACAAAAACTCTGGTCTGTGAACTCTGGGCTGAATTTTCACTGTGATCCAGAAACTGGGTTTATCTCTTTGCATTAAATTTACACTGTCAAATAACTCTAAGCCCTAAAAACATGCCCATTCAATTCTAAAGTGTACTTTATGCTAACAGTTTAGTTACTTGGAGATACATTCTCCATACTAAACCAGAATTGTTCTTTTTTTGCTATTTTCAATGGTATGCAGCTGAAAGGATTTGAGTTGTGTTTTGTTCTGTGCTACACGATAGAGATATTTCTCTTACAGTATGTTTTGGACATACATGTAGGCTACCAACTGCCTAACAGTTCAGCAGTGTTTTCAAGCTGCTGAGCAGAACTCGGATAAGGAATAGCTGGGCATCAGATATACATCTTGACAAGGTGGCAGCTATAGGAAATTTAAATCTTACCATGTGGCTATCAAAGTTACAGAATGAGTTTGCAGAAGAATGGCAGTAAGATTCTGCTCTCTACACTTCTATGAATGGAGACATATATTAAAATCCTTGTTGCTCAGTTGCCTGTCCAGTTTAATATGCTGCTGTAAACTTCCATTATCAATGAAGATGTCACAGCTTATCATATCCCCCCTCCCTCTGGCAACAAATCAGGTAACAAAGGCAATTAAGAGTTCCAGGATCCTGCCTTTTCCCAGCTATACACATATCTTCTTCAGTTTAAGGTAGAACAATTGCAGGAAATGGTGGAATTATAGCTTTTTTTTTTTTTCCTAGAAGGGGACTTTGAAACTTAGAAAAAAAAATGCCTATCAGTGCTCTACTTACACAACCATGAATTGGAGGAAACTGGCCGCATCAAGTGGATTTAAGCTGACTGACATGACAGAGAACTAGATTGTCACTTCCTAAAAGGGATGGGCAAATACACTCCCCGGATGCACCTTCCTCTGACATTTCCTGTGCCTTCCCTATTAACCCACTCCCAGTATTCCACAGAAAACTTTGGTATGTGAACACTAAAAAAGGCACCCAGAAATCCTGTTCCTCCAAACACATTCAGTGCAACAGCTAACAGCTCTTGCATTGAAATGCTATAAATACAGGAAGAACAGAATTTGAAGGGAGATAGATAAGACTTCCATCATGAAAACCAGCTGAACTCCTAACAAGCTCACTGCCCAATGTTGCAAAAATACTACTGAAAACCCCAGCGTGGGGCCAAACTCTTTGGAGTTAACACAGCCCCTCAATTTCACAAATCCCATACAACTGGAAGCTCATTAAGCACTGAAGACATGGGGGGAAATACTATATTTTATTGCAAGCCACTAGCTCCTATGGAAAAATAATTATTAACAAGATCTCTTAAGACACAGTTGAAATCTTAGCCAGAGAACTTTCAGATAAGGAAAAGAGATTGAAGCGCAAGGCATTTCCTGGGGTTAAATGACTGGCTGGTGAGAGCTGATGGCACCTGGCTGAGCTTCAGACTCTGAATCCCAGCTGATCTCTAAGTCCCAGGAAATGTCTTGAGCTTCAATCATTATTGCTATTGTAATATGACAATTAAATATGTACACACATGCATGCACACAGGTCTATGGTGTTTTAACAGGGGAATTGCTGTTTCAGTTGGTACTCTCCAGGACGTTGCTGTAGAATTAGAGCTCTCTAAATTATCCAGCTTGAATCATTCCTCAACATGCCATTCATCTTGTAATAGATTACATATGGTATTGCCACTTGCCAGACTACAGCACAGACATCTTGCATCTATTTCTACACATCATCCTATTTTAAATGTCTGCTCAGAGAAATAAAATCTCTGAGTCAAAACTAGATTTCCTCCTTTAATCACACAGACATTCCAGTTCTGAATTTAGCCTGGAAGTTTACTGTATGTGTTTTACCTCTCAAACAGTTGTTTTAAATACATACATGAATATTTTCTTTTTTTTCTCTTTAAATTTATGCTAGTCCAGAATGAGATTTTACATTCCTAATCTTAATATTTTGCTTCTCCAAACTACAGAGATTGACACTGCTGTGCAGACAACCTACTATGCCCACAATAAGCAATCAGAGACTATTTTGGACATGTGTATCCTAAACGTGATTTAAGCACACCCTGATTTAACATCAGATGAACTAATCTAAATCCAGAAGCAATAAAGCTAAGTAGCTCTCTTCAGTTGTCCCAGGCTCAGCGCTATGCTGATTTGACTTCATGATAGCAGTTAGTGTCACAGCAGTGCTTTGCACATGCTACACATGGAGGAACTTTGATGTTGCACAGCATTATACCACACAGATGCCTCTGCATTCAAGCTCACAAGTGGCCCTGAGGGTCATGGGGGCACAAAGGACACACAGCCCTTCAGAGCTGTCACTTTTAACCTGATATGATCACTCTAAATGAAGCAGAATAAAGTAAGTCACTTTCTTAAATTTATACAGAAACATTCTTCTTGAAACAGCAACAGATAATAAAAGATGGAATAGTAGACTTCCACCTCATCAATAAAATTCAGGGTGTCAACAGCAACACTTCACTAAAGCTTTTATATAGCCCAGTTATGCTCAGCACCAGAGTGACTACTTGACTACCACAGTTATATATGCTGCAGGCAATTAACAGCTGAGCTCAGTTTAGTTATTAATGTTGTGGGGTTTTTTAAAATCACAAAGGCATTGGCAAATTTGGCATATTTATCAATAAATCCACCTTGCATTTTAGCAGTACTTTTTCATTCCAGTCTCAGGATGCACTCTCATACCCAGAATAGCACAAAGGAAATCTAATTTTCATGCTCATTCTAAAGAATTTGAGGCTGAGATGCAGAGGTTACTTCTCAGACAAGGCCACACATTAAATTAGCAGAACTGGGAACAGAGGTCAACAGTTCTGATTTTCAGTTCCCTTAGCCTAAACACACAGCTCCTTGAGAACAGCTAGTTCCACAGGAATTCTCCCAACAGCAACCAACCATAAACTGCCTTTAAAATAAGATTCACAATCTACTGGTTCATTATTACTGTGTAAACAATAGGGAACTGAAAAATGACCACAACATGAAGACATTTTTGCAAGTTTATGGTTATGTTTAATGACAAAATGTTCCTCCCACATAGTTAATACTAAAATTATATCAATCATCCAGCTATTTTTTCTCCTCCTTAATTTTTCACATGACAATAAACACACACAAAAGGACTCTACTGTGGAACTGTTAACATTTGTATTCCTGCAGAGAGAAGAGGAATCAGCTACACATATATATATGGGTAGCACATTACTCTTCAAGTCCATTAGCAATGCTAGGGCACCCGTGAAACATGGCTACAGCCATATACCATTTCTCAAAATGCAGGCTGTTTCTTTGCTCCACTGAATTGGTTTTTTTCCCGACTTAGCTAGAGCTTCATAGCCATACATATCGCAACTCTTGCACCAGGTGTGGCCCTGAATACTGAAAAAACATCTGCAGGCAAGATTTGTCTCCTTTTTATGCCATAAGCAATGAAGTGAAATTTTGCCTTTTTGCTCTCATGAGAGCTCTGGGACTAATTCAGTTGCAGATTTTTCCTTTTTCTCCTGCCTAACACAGATCTTGTTCTAATCTAATGACTAATGCTAGGGCCAGAAAAGGAACAAGTTTATCCCAGCAGGAACAATACCTCAGTATGAAATAAAGGAGTTATTTTGTGCAGTGCTAAGTAACTAACATTTCAAGAAAAAAAAAAAAACCCAACATATTAGCATCAGTTACTTCATACCCAGTAGTACTCTTTTATTTCTGTCCTACCATACTGTATTAGTTTCTCATGTGTAAAAAGAATCTGAATGGAAATTCCATATGAATTTTGCTTGCCAAGCTTCTGATCTGCTAGTATCTCATAAATAATAAACTCCAGACACCTTAAAATATGCTGTGCTTCAAATACATTTGAAGAAAATTATTGAATAGGAGAAAATAAAAGAAAAAATGTGAAAACTGAGGGATCTCAGAAACAAAATTTTATGGCATTACACCATTTGCCTCTTACTTCACAGACAAATAAACCAAACCGTTTGGGGATATTCAGGTCCAGATTTGACTTATCTCAGTGGGAAATTCAAAACAGATCCAAACCAAATCCGAACTAAGAATCACAGAGTATTATTGTTGTAGATGGATTTGTCCAGCATGTTATCCCGCTCCCTCAGGTTTAAGAGACAGAAGCGGGACTATTTTGCTGCCAGAAACAGCAACTGCCAAACCAACAAGAATAATGAATCGCACTTTACAAAGAAGGTGATGGATGTCGCCTGTTGTATGCTTAGATATTGGATAATGCAAAACCAGATACAGCAGTGCCAATGCAGTCTAAGTAGTAAATGATGGTCAGAGATATCTTGGAAAAGAGCTGGGCGGTATTAGAACACATTTGTTTTCTCCTTCATCATTAAGCCTTTGCACAATCATTACTGCCTATACATTCTTGGAATAAAGTTTTCAATACTATAGCACTATGTTTTCTGTAAACACTAGGAACAGTACATACAAATACTCTAGCCAAAAGGAGCCACTAAACTGCCATTAAGAGGGCAGTTTACCCAGAAACTTCACCTGATACAGACATCTATCATGTGGGTGGTAATTATGGGGTTCTACATGTCAACCCTCAGCATGAAAATCTCTGAAACAGCAATTGAAGGTAACGGTGTACACACTAACATCCAAGAAGTTTCTGAGTCACCAAGATTTCTATTTAAGGATTCATTGAGTACCATAAGGCCTTCCCAATCATTCAGAAAAATAATAAAGTAGGTTGTGTGCTTTTTACATTGTAACCACATCCTCTGCCATTCAAGAACAACAGTATAAAGCTCCACAGTTTGTTTTCATATAGCTCTTCCAAAGTACCGGGTATTACATTTTTCTGAGTCAGATAAATCTCACTTCAGAGTTCAGTTATTCAATTTAATCTTTACACTGAAGGAGAAAATTAATCCATTTTATGGAGCATGCAAGCAGCTGTTTAATGAAGCTACCAACAACTACATTTTATGAAGGGATATAAATAGACAGAGTGGATTCTATTTATAAGCCTCCAGTTCTGAGCCAGAGTTCCTTTCAACTCCTTTGCCAGACTCAGAAAAGAGACACAAGAGTTGAACCAACACGAGACAAAAGTTGACCTTCAACAGTTGGGGGAAGTTGGGATGCAGGTCTGAATTTGAATGCCAGAGCTTTGGGATTTTATTCTTTTTTTTTATCTGATTCATATCTTGCAACTTGAGATCACTTCTCACAATAAGAAAGACCTTCCATAATAGAGCTACAGATTTGGAATACTAGCAGAGAACTCTGGATATTCACTCAAATTTATGCCAATTGATGGCAAACACATGATGATTCTGTGGATGTACTTTATGGCCTTTTCTGAAATCCAACATTAGGACATTATTTCTCCATGAAATTGTATTGATTTCAGTGTAAACTGGGATATTAAGTGAGAACAGAACACTGCCTCAATCAGTTCTACAACTGATTTCTTAACATTGCATATTTTGAATATTGTTAATTAAAAATAAAGCATTCATTTTCCTTATTAGACCATTATTCACCATAGTGAAGTAGCCTCAAGAAAAAAAAAAAAAAAAAGCCACTTGAAATGGTAAAACATACATCAACAACAGTTACAGACTAAGAAAATCATTATGTTTCTAAAGCAAAGCCTGTATTTACTGAAAATTAACCACTCTCCTGGTGAGATATGCTATGAACACCAGGTTGTGTAACTGTCCTAAAAAAAGAGTACAAATAACACAGTATAAAAATTGTGGATAATAAAACAACTAAAAAAGCAGTTAGGACTAGACAGAAGGAAAAAAATTACACCCCGAGTATCAGTAAATAACTTATGCAAGAAAGAGAAGCTATAGAATTTTTTTAGTTTTGCGAAAAAGATGAGCTAAGTTCTAACAAGAAGCAGATAACCTGACTCTTATCACAAGCCTGAATATCTGAATAAAGTAACTCTCTTGACGTTTTTCTCCATTTGTTATTAACTACAGTGTTCTGAACAGCTAATGTTTTCTGAATCCAAAAAGCAGACACGTCAGCAGGAGATGAACTACAGTACACCCAGTTATGTCAGTATTCTGCATGGCTTTTATCACTGGGCGTGAACAGTAACTTCCAGGCGTGTGAAACCCAGAATTAGATGCACTTCTCAGACAATCATGCTAACAAAAACTCCTCACATTTAAACAGTAACTTGTACATGGGGGAGTATTGCTTTTTTGCCTTTTTTTCCTTTTTTTTTTTTTTTTTAGGAAAATGCAGTGCATAAGACCAACCATTATTGCAAAAGAATTCTTTTGATGCTGCTTTTCCACAACAGAATTCTTTTATCATGTTGCCCATTGTGTGTTCAGGGAAATTTTACTTAATGAAGTAACCTTGATTTTGTACCATTGTGATTCTTAAGACATGCTATGGTCCAATGAGAAGATATTTTCAAATTACGTATTTCTGCAATTATTCATAATTTTACTAGAAATAAGTATTGTAAAATTAAGTTTGAACAATAGATATCCATGTTTCAATATTATTCTTATTTCAAATTTAACAAAATTAATATCTAAGTAAGAAGATTTGTATTTTTAAGATGGAACAGGCTCTGTAGTATTCACACAGCATAACTAGGCTGTCCTTGGGCAACCTTAGGTCTTCTCAAGATTTTATTCAAATCTCTTTTTTTCCTCTTGCCAAATGAAAATCAGCATGTCAAAACCAGCTCCTCTTATTTCCTCCCAACTACTTCTCTTCTGTTTTGCTGTAACTGTCAACAATTCCACCATCCTCCCTGTCCCACAAGCCCTTGAATACTGGTATCATTCTAAACTCTTCTCCACTTGCAAAGGTTCTGTGCACCCAAGCACATATTTAATGTTAATCTTATAGCCTTCCATATAATGTCTCTGAAGCAAAGTTTCAAAACAGACATCAAATAAACATCAAGGAGGATTTACCAGTGCAGAAGACCTTACCTAAATCTGACAGATAAGAAAATGGAAACTCTTACTCCTGCAAAACAAGTTGTATTTGCTTGCTCATATCAATTATTAATCTTCTGGTTTTCTACATGCAGGTATAGAAAAATAAGAATGATACAGAATGCAAAATAATCATTAACAAGTGAACAGCACTTTAGGCACTTTCTAAAAAAGAAAATGCCATCTGTATTAAGCAAGGCTGCCTACTGTGAAAGTCTTTCACATTATCAGGTCCTACTCCTATTTCACAGTTTGGGGATAGTTATGCCTTTGTTATAGAACACATAACTAAACCAGACACCATTACTGGACTATTATTTAGTGTCCTGGTTTTGGCTGGGACAGAGTTAATTTTCTTCCTAGTAGCTGGCATAGTGCTGTGTTTTGGATTTAGTATGAGCATAATGTTGATAATACACTGATGTTTCAGTTGTTGCTAAGTAGTGCTTACATTAGTCAAGGACTTTTCAGCTTCTCATGCCCTGCCAGCGAGAAGCTGGGAGGGGGCACAGACAAGATAGCTGATCCAAACTGGCCAAAGGGATGTTCCATACCATATGATGTCATGCTCAGCATATAAACCAGGGGGAGTTGGCCAGGGGGCAGTGACTGCTGCTCGGGGACAGGCTGGGCGTCGGTCAGCGGGTGACAAGCGGTTGCATCACTTGTTTTTTTCCTGGGTTTTGTTGCTTACTCTCTCTCATTGTTTTCATCACAGTTTATTATTATCATTATTATCATTAAACTGTTCTTATCTCAACCCATGAATTTTCTCTACTTTTGCTCTTCTGATTGTCTCCCCCATCCCACCAGGGGGGAGGGTGAATGAGCAGCTGCATGGTGCTTGGATGCCAGCTAGAGTTAAACCATGATAGTCCTCTTTGGTGCCCAACGTGGGGCAGGAAGGTTTTGAGGTAATAATAGATTAAACAGAGTTTGTTAAGGAATTTTTATCTGTTAACAGTTGTGGGTAATGATACTGATTTGGCTGTTCCCAATGCTCTTTTTTTTGCTGTACATGTTAAAGATTGATGTTGGTTTTTGCAATTTGCTGTGCTCTGCAGTGATTAGTTGATGTTTTGCCTGGGAGATTTGTTTGATTAAAACACTAGCCTTGAGCTTAATCCGGTATTTGGGTTTTGTACTGAAGTCATTACTGTACTTTGGGTATCACCTCATGGAGACAATCAGCAATTATACCTCTTCCTCTGAGAGGTTTTTTGTGGAGGAAATACAGAACAGCACTTTTGCTACCTTTTTCTATGTTTCCTCCTTCATTACAATAACTTTTCAGTATTTTGAACATCCTTGGATAGTTAAGATACTTCTAGTGGTATTTCTTGGGAATATTGCTACAACTTTGTCTAAGGTTAATAAGCAACTTAAGGCTGGATAGTTACAAGTGGCAGGGTGTGAGGGATGGCATGGGCAAATGCCTAGGGTGGATACCTCCAGTGTTTTGCAACTTCACCCCTGAACAAGCGCAGAATCTTTAAAAAATAGTAGAATGCTTGGAAAAAGTATGCTGTCACCCTGGCAGTTCTAGGGAGAGACTAATCACTGCAATGTGCTGGGGCCTGGCCCATGCCTACAGAGCCCTATTCAACACTATTCAGTTCCCTCAAGGGGAAGAGAAGGTCTCTGAATCTTACAACAAAACAACAGGGACCGCAGCTACTCCAACCCCTGTGACAGACACTGTGGCTACTCCAACCCCAGCAGCAGGCACTACGGCTGAACCAGGGAACCAGCCTGTGCCAGTATTAGTCACCCCTAGACACAAAAGAAGAAATTTTGGAAACGAAAGTCAGCTCATTTAGAAAGGGATGATGAAAAAGCAGGGCCGTCACAAGGAGAGGAGGAGGAAGAGCGCGAGCGACCCGGAGCGCGGCGAACAGGATGGGCAAACATGGCGTGGCGCGTCAGAAGGGCGTGGCGCGGCAGTTTGCGCAGGCAGTTCGTGTGGGCAAGGCGCGTTCTCCCCTCCTGGCTCGGAGGCTCACTCGACTAGCACCCATAGACACCCAAACGAGGAGAGAGCAATGGTTTCTACTCGTCCAAAAGCTGTTGCCAGACGGAATGCGGCGACTCAGATGGAGTCCCCGCCTAAACAGAAACATGCGGCTGTCCAGGTCGCTGGCTGCAGGGAGTGCCTCAGCCTGTCTGCTGTACCAGAGATTGGTAAGGACAGGGGCTGTCTCAGGTGTGAGCAGGTGGATGATCTGCTCTGCCTGGTGGCAGAGCTGAAAGAAGAGGTGGAGAGATTAAGGAGTATTAGAGAATGCGAGATGGAGATAGACTGGTGGAGCCGCACTCTACCATCCCTCAGGCCACGGCAACAGACAGAGGCTCCGCAGGTAGCAGAGGATCCTCTGTCCTCTTGCCGGCAGGCAGTAGCTAGAGACCCAGGAGATGATGAGGGATGGAAAAAGGTTTCTGCTCGGGGCAGGAGGAGAGTCCCCTCCTGGGCTCCTTCACCTTCCCAGCTGCCCTTGCATAACAGATATGCGACTCTGGAAGTTGAGGGCCAGGCAACTGAAGATGGGGATGAAGGCCCAACCAGGGGGTTGGCTAGGGAGAGACGGTCACCCCTACCTATCAAGACCAACTATACAAAGAAAAAAAGAAGGGTAATTGTTGTGGGCGATTCCCTTCTGAAGGGAACGGAGGGCCCGATATGCCGCCCGGACCCATCCCATAGGGAAGTCTGCTGCCTCCCTGGGGCCCGGATCAGGGACATTGCCAAGAGACTCCCTGGTCTGGTACGGCCCTCTGACTACTATCCGCTCTTGATTATACAGGCAGGCAGCGATGAATTGCCAGAGAGAAGCCCCAAATTGATCAAAAGGGACTTCAGGGCACTAGGGAAAATGGTTGAAGGATCAGGAGCGCAGGTAGTGTTCTCCTCGATCCCATTAGTGTCAGGAGGGAACACGGAAAGGAATAGGAAAGCTAGAGCAGTTAACGTGTGGCTCAAAGGTTGGTGCCATCGGAAGGGCTTGGGCTTCTTTGACCATGGAGGGGTTTTCATGGCACCGGGCCTGTCGAGAACAGACGGTGCCCAGCTCTCTCGGAAGGGAAATAGGATCCTCGCTCATGAACTGGCGGGGCTTGTAGAGAGGGCTTTAAACTAGGCCCTCACTAGAGAGGAGCCTGGGGGCGTCACCCCAGTGCTGGGGGTGAAACCAACAGCCCAGCTCAAGTGCATCTACACTAATGCACGCAGCATGGGCAACAAACGGGAGGAGCTGGAAGCCATTGTAAGGCAGGATGGTTATGATGTAGTCGCCATCACAGAAACGTGGTGGGATGCCTCCCATGACTGGAGTGCTGAGATGGATGGCTACAAACTCTTCAGAAGGGACAGGCAAGGAAGGAGAGGCGGCGGAGTGGCTCTGTATGTTAGGGAGTGTTTAGATTGTACAGAGCTTGACGCTTGTGGTGAGGCAGAATGCTTATGGGTGAGGATGAGGGGGAAGGCCAACAAGAAAGATATCCTGTTGGGAGTCTGTTACAGACCACCCGACCAGGATGAGGACATGGACGAAGAATTCTACAAGCGGCTGGCAGGAGTCTCTCAGTTGCGAGCTCTTGTTCTTGTGGGGGACTTCAACTTCCCAGACATCTGCTGGAAATACAATACAGCAGAAAGGAAACAGTCCAGAAGGTTCCTGCAGTGTGTGGAAGATAACTTCCTGACACAGCTGGTAAGTGAGCCTACCAGGGGAAGTGCCCTGCTTGACCTCCTGTTCACTAACAGAGAAGGACGGGTGGGAGAGGTGGTGGTTGGAAATCATCTAGGCCTTAGTGATCATGAAATGGTAGAGTTTTCAATCTTTGGTGAGGTAAGGAAGGGGGTCAGCAAGACCGCCACCATGGATTTCTGGAGGGCAGACTTTGACCTGCTCAGAACGCTGGTTGGGAGAGTCCCTTGGGAGATAGTCCTGAAGGGCAAAGGGGTCCAGGAAGGCTGGGTTTTTTTCAAGGAAGAAATCTTAAACGCACAGGACCAGGCTGTCCCCATGTGCCGTAAGACAAATCGGCGGGGAAGACGACCGGCCTGGCTGGACAGAGGACTACTACTGCAACTAAGGGAAAAAAGGAGAGCTTACCAGCTCTGGAAGAAGGGGCAGGCAACCCAAGAAGAGTACAGGGATCTTGTCAGGTTATGCAGAGAGATTAGAAAGGCAAAAGCCCAGCTGGAATTTAACCTGGCCACTGTTATAAGGGATAATAAGAAGAGTTTTTATAAATATGTTAACAGCAAAAAGAGAGCCAGGGAGAACCTCCATCCACTAGTGGATGCAAGGGGGAACATTGCCACTAAGGATGAGGAAAAGGCTGAGATACTCAACGCCTTCTTTACCTCGGTCTTTAATGGCCCGACAAGTTATCCCCAAGGTACCCAGCCTCCTGAGCTGGAAGATGGGGACAGAGAGTGGAATGAACCCCCCATAATCCAGGAGGAAGCAGTCTTTGACCTGCTATGCCACCTGGACATCAACAAATCTATGGGGCCGGATGGGATCCACCCAAGAGTGCTGAAGGAGCTGGCAGAGGAGCTTGCCAAGCCACTCTCTATCATTTATCAGCAGTCCTGGAGAACAGGGGAGGTCCCAGATGACTGGAGGTTGGCAAACGTGACGCCTCTCTTCAAGAAGGGCCGGAAGGAGGATCCGGGGAACTACAGACCAGTCAGCCTAACCTCGGTACCGGGGAAGATTATGGAGAGGTTCATCTTGAGTGTGCTCACCAGGCACATGGAGGACAATCAGGGGATCAGGCCCAGTCAGCATGGGTTCACGAAAGGCAGGTCTTGCCTAACCAACCTGATTTCCTTCTATGACCAGGTGACCCGCCTGGTAGATGAGGGAAAGGCTGTGGATGTTGTCTACCTGGACTTCAGCAAAGCCTTCGACACAGTCTCCCATAGCATTCTCGTGGAGAAGCTGGCAGTTCATGGCCTAGATGGATGTACTCTTCGCTGGGTTAAAAACTGGCTGGGTGGCCGAGCCCAGAGAGTCGTGGTGAATGGAGCTAAATCCAGTTGGCGGCCGGTCACAAGCGGTGTCCCCCAGGGCTCAGTATTAGGGCCAGTCTTGTTTAATATCTTTATCAATGACCTCGATGAGGGGATTGAGTGTGCCCTCAGTAAATTTGCAGATGACACCAAACTGGGTGGTAGTGTTGATCTGCTGGAGGGGAGGAGGGCTCTGCAGAGGGACCTGGACAGGCTGGATCGATGGGCCGAGGCCAATTGTATGAGGTTCAACAAGGCCAAGTGCCGGGTCCTGCACTTTGGTCACAACAACCCCATGCAGCGCTACAGGCTTGGGGAAGAGTGGCTGGAAAGCTGCCTGGTGGAAAAAGACCTGGGGGTGCTGATTGACAGCCGGCTGAATATGAGCCAGCAGTGTGCCCAGGTGGCCAAGAAGGCCAATGGCATCCTGGCTTGTATCAGGAATAGTGTGGCCAGCAGGAGCAGGGAAGTGATTGTGCCCCTGTACTCGGTGCTGGTGAGGCCGCACCTCGAATACTGTGTTCAGTTTTGGGCCCCTCACTACAAGAAAGATGTTGCCTTGCTGGAACAGGTCCAGAGGAGAGCAACCAAGCTGGTGAGGGGTCTGTAGCACAAGTCATACGAGGAGTGGCTGAGGGAACTGGGGTTGTTTAGTCTGGAGAAGAGGAGGCTGAGGGGAGACCTGATCGCCCTCTACAGCTACCTGAAAGGAGGCTGTAGCGAGGTGGGGGTCGGCCTCTTCTCCCTGGTAACAGATGATAGGACGAGGGGGAATGGCTTGAAGCTGCGCCAGGGCAGGTTTAGGCTAGACATTAGGAAAAACTTCTTCACCGAGAGGGTTGTCAGGCTCTGGAATGGGCTGCCCAGGGAGGTGGTGGAGTCCTCATCCCTGGAGGTCTTTAAAAGAAGGATAGATGAGGTGCTTAGGGACATGGTTTAGTGGTGGGATGGCAGTGCTAGGTTAACGGTTGGACTCGATGATCTTAAAGGTCTTTTCCAACCGAGGTGATTCTATGATTCTATGATTCTATTCTAAGAGGAAGAACTCATAAATGAGATGGAAACCACTTGATCCCTGTCCTCGAGTGATCTGTGAAATATGCAAAAATATTTCAGCCATCATCCAGGTGAGCACATTGTCACCTGGCTGCTCTCTGATGCTGGGATAACAGGGCAGTAGCCTGGAATTAGAAGGTAATGAAACCAAAGAGCTGGGCTTCCCTTCTAGGGAAGGTGGCATTGAGAAAGTGATTGGAAAAGCCTCTGGAGATGACTACTATCAGGTATGAAGAAAAGGTATCTCTTCAAGAAAGATGTTATATATTGCCCAGGCAAGTGGACCATGGAGAGAGGTATCCAGTACCTGAGGGAATTAGCCATCCTAGAGGTGATTTATGACAACCTGAACAACAAGCAGTTATCCAAAGATCCAGATGGAAGTCAGGTGCACGACCCACGTGGCAGAAGTTGGTAGGGAGCGCATCAGAGTTGTATGCCAACTCATGGCAATAATAACCTGGAAAGATGAAGAAGGACAAATGGTGGATGAAGTGGCTAGCTGACTCTGGGAATACAAAGAAAGTATCTCTTCCTCCCTTGTCTCGGCTGTGGAGAAACTGTCCTGGGAGGTCCAGCAACTCAAAGAGGATAGGTCGACTCCCCACCTGTACAGACCGGTATCTCAGACATTAGGAGTAAGTGTCCCTCTGCTCAAGAGAGAGGATACGGTGGGTATACACCACAGGACACCCTGTGGTTTTACCTGTATGACCATGAGGAATTAGGATGGAAAATCTGCCTCAACCCTAGAGGCATGGGTACGTGAGTTGCAAGGAAAAACAATCAACACAAAGGGGGTTCTTCCAGGAAACCTGCTGCTCCAGTTTCCAGTGAGCAGTTCCCCAGACAGAGTAAAAGGGCTGATCTTACTCCTGATCTTAATGAAGGGGATATGAATTGGAGTCAAAGGCAGCCAAGTGGTATGCCACAACTGGTATTACTAGTGCATTCTTCTCAATCCCTTTGGCAGCAGAGTGCAGGCCACCGTTTGCATTCACTTGGAGAGGAGTTCAGTACACCTAGAATCGATTGCTCCAGGAATGGAAACACCATTTGCCACAGACTGATCCAGATTGTACTGGAACAGGGTGAAGCTCTGGAACACCTGCAATACACCAATGACATCATCATATGGTGCAACACAGCAGAAGTTTTTGAGAAAAGGAAGAAAATAGTCCAAATCCTCCTGAAGGCCAGTTTTGCCATAAAACAAAGTAAGGCCAAAGGACCTACACAGGAGATCCAGTTTTTAGGAATAAAATGGCAAGATGAATGTTGTCAAATCCCAATGGATGTGATCAACAAAATAACAGTTATGTCTCTACCAACTAGTAAAAAGGAAACACAAGCTTTCTTGGGCATTGTGAGGTTTTGGAGAATGCATATTCCACATTATAGTCTGATAATAAGCCCTTTCTATGAAGTGACCCAGAAGATGACTTTACCATGGACACTATTGCACAGTTTATCCATGAATGTGAAACATGCACTGCAATCAAGCAAGCAAAGTGGTTAAAGCCTCTCTGGTATGGAGGATGGTGGCTGAAATATAAATATGGAGAGGCTTAGCAAATTGATTATCACACTCCCACAAACCCACCAAAGCAAGTGCTATGTGCTCACCATGGTGGAAGCAATCACCGGATGGCTGGAAACATACCCTATGCCCCATGCCACTGCCCAGAACACTATCCTGGGCCTTGAAAAGCAAGTTCTGTGGCAACATGGCACCCCAGAAAGAACTGAGTCAGGCAACGGGGACTGAAACAACCTCATACACACCTGGGCCAAAGAGCATGGCATTGCGTGGGTATATCACATCCCCCCTATCATGCATCAGTCTCCAGGAAAATTGAATGACACAAAGGACTATTAAAGACTACACTGAGAGCAATGGGTGGTGGGGCATTCAAACACTGGGATACGCATTTAGCAAAGGACACCTGGTTAGTCAACACTATTACAGGATTACAGTAAGAATTGCCCAGATTAATTATGAAACTGAGCAAAGTGCAGCAGTGATGGAAGCAGAACTGGCTTCAGAATGCAACAATCCAATATCACACACCATCTCTCCTGCCCTGAAGGACTGTAATGACAGATGGAGCCCAAAGTCATCAACTAAATGAACTCAATGGACATTTTAGAGGGATGGCCCATAGACTAAGGGAATGATATCTAAACCACAATATTTAATCACTTATTCATCTTCATCCTCTTCACTATCCACACAGTTTTAATTCATCTATGGGCACAAGCTCTTTGATGACTGTCTTTAGGTCTAAACCTATAACATAATTAAAATGAAGAGTCCTCCTTTTAGTTACGATTTCAAGATCATTTTGTCTTTTGAATGAAAGAAGAAAACCACAACAGAAACTTCAATAATTTTTGCATTCCAGATTAAATCCCCTGAACTGCATTTCAATGGCAACATCTTGAAGCAAACATTTTCATAAGCAAGGATAACATGCACTCATAATGGAACATGGTAAGCTAAAACAATTACATTGTATGCAGAATGAAAGATAAGCTACTTAATCTTCTTTGTTTCCTTTAGTCCATCGTAATTCAACACAACTATGTGAAAAATAATTCCCTCTGTTGATGTAACCAAAGCAATCCAATATGTTCTTTGTCATTTAAGAAATTCCCCAAATCAGGCAAATGTTATGTATATTCTGCATTACCATGCTGAAGTATTAAATGTGAAACTTACCTATTCTAGCTTTCGTAAATGTGTAACATTTTCAGTTACAAGAGACAGTCTTCTATATGTATTTCAAATTAAAAACAAACACTGCCTCAAGCATCATAAACAACATGCCTGAAATAAGATGAATAAGGCTTGATACTTATCAGGATTTTCATTTTATGAAGTGAGAATTTGCTCTCATCTTCTAACCTGGCTGCTGTATTTTTTCAGGCAGCTGGACTGCATGAAATGGTACACTTCAGAACCCTAGCATGAAGAAGAAAGGGCTTTTATGAAATTAAGAAACAGAAAATAGCATGAAATCCAAACACAGAGCCACTGATCAGGAAAGTGATAAAAACGAAGCAAAAGAATCCCTGGAGCTTACTGCAAGCATTGCTCTGATGGACAGTTACAGCTTATTTAGTTCCAGATAAGAACCATCAAGCTTATGCTGTGTTTGCCAGAATTCTTACTTATTTTTATGTAGAGCTAAATGTTATTCACTGTCTGGCAAGAGGGTTCAGGTATGTTATAGATATTTAACATTTATCTAGTATAAATGTGCACAACATTGCCTAATCTCGATATTTCCCAACCGCTGAGCAACATAATTCCCTCAACACTGACTACAAAAAATATATCCATAAAAATATTTTCAACTTACAGGATACTACTGACTGATGGATTTGACTTGTGAATTTTGATTAAGAAAATAGTTTCCAGAAGTACCTAATTCACACAAAGCCGAAATTCCAGGGATTATAGCACTTTTTGGGGGGGAGGAGGGGAGGGCAGGGAGTCTCGAGAGATTAAGCGTTGTTTCCGTTGTGTTTGAACTTAGCATTTCCTAGTTAATGGATGTTTTCATTGCCTGCTACTCACATCTTTATAAGTACCATCTGAGTCTGTCATTTTGCATGCTGTCTTCCTGTCTGTGACTCAATGATTTCTGTCTATCAGTTTAGCTCATAAACAGGGCAAGCAAGCAAGCACAGAGCCATATGGGAACGTAAGTACAACTAATTACTGACTTGTTTTAGTTTCAGCCAAACTTGGACTTCATCCTAGTACTTTCTTCACACAAGCCATTATGTCACATGCTCCGGCAAAGTAAGGGATAAAGAAAATGCAATCTAGGGTAAGAAGTCAATAAAACATTTGCAGAACATCTATTTCCTAGAGCTTAGAAGGGCCTAGTAATGACTTAGCTGCCCAGCTCCCCAAATTGCACCACTGGTATTAACACCCACATTTCCTGCGAGATAATCCATTTGAATAAAGCTTAATTATTTGTGACGTGGAGAGGTGAAGGGAGAGCCAGTCCCAGCTGAAGCCTGTACACAGGTTCCATTTTTCTGGAAACAGGCAATGGTTTTGAGAAGAACACACTCCACGTGAGCATAGCCCTGGAACACAGGTCAGAAACTAATCTTCCCTCAACAGAGAAGTCTTCCATCAGCCACAGTTGCTCAGTCAGCAGATCCCCACATAGATTTTGCAGCAGAAAAGATATAACTGACCACATGCTAACCTATCCTACCAAGGTGATATGCTTTTAAACAACAGTAGCTTTCCTCCTGGAGGAAAGCCCTTATAATTACAGTTTTAAAAATCCTTTGTATGCTGTTTTCAGGTAGTACATGAAGATTCAAAAACTAGTTTTGTATTTATTTAAGGTTGTTTGGTTGGGTTTTGGGGTTTTTTTTGGGGGGGAGGGTGTTGTTTGATGGTGGTGTGGAGTTCTTTTCCTGTTGTTCCTGTTTGTTTTTTTAAACAGCTCTGTTTCTTTTGCTTTCCCTGCAGGAGATTAGTACAGAAGTTAAACAAAAGCTTATTAGAACCTTTGTGCATTTAAAGATCATTTAAAGAAAACACAAAAAAATCCAAAGACACAGCTGTGAGGAATATGATGGCAGCATACAAAAAAACCCCAAACACCTGAGACAGCATCAGACAAGGTAAAAAGAGGAAGAATACCACAGACAGAATATACAACTGAAAATTTTTATATTTAAGAAAAGATGAAGAGTCACATGGAGCAATTATTCCTTTACTGCTTTGTTCCACTGTGAAGAGAATTTTTATCTTTAAGTGAAGCTTGCTTGTGCTTGGTTTGGGTTGTTGAATTTTGGTTGCTTCTGCAGGACATTCATATACTGACAAGTTCTTAGAGCCTTATTTTTATTAATTCCTCCAACTTAAATAATGGTCCTGTCATTTGAATGTATTTTCATTTATCGTATTTTCATGCTTCATATCCTAACACTGGCACCCCCTGTTCAGAGGTCACATAAAACTTTCATAAACAATATATTGGCACATAATTTTTATCATACATGGATTAATTGAGACACAGAGCTGTACAATGACGAGTACAATAGCTAGAAGTAGTAGGAAACAAGCATTCTCCTAAATTCCAGACTGGTACTCTTTTTATTCAAAATCTCTTCAGTATTAGCACAAAGAAACAGCCCATCTTTCTCAACATGGCTCATCTGGACAAGCTTATGATTTCACTAAGCACAAGAGCATCAATGTTAATCAAAAAAATTCAAATCCCTTCAAACTAAGTACATTACAAAATCAAGTTAAGGAAGAGAATAGCATTTGTGTAGAAACAAACAATTGAACACAATACTTGGCTTTTGTTCCCTTGCTAGATTTATTGAGAAGTGGGAAGCCAAAACTCTTTTCTTTTTTTTTTGGTTTTAATTTATGCCAATATCTAGAAAAAAACATCTGGTTATTCTACACAGCATTAAAACTAAAATTGCCAGAGAACAGAACATCTTTCACAGAGAGTACTGAATGTACCTCTCAACTTTCTCAGGTTTCATCTTCAAAATGATAAGGACTGTTTGCTGCTTTCTTTAATGTCTTTGCTGCTTTCTTTAATGTCTTTCTGTAGAGTTGCGATTCTTTAAAAGGATTCAGTCTTGGGTCTAAGTCACCTACTCTTACCACCTACTCAGTGATACCAAAGACTCAGGGTTTTTTTAGGGATGTAATTACTGTTAATTTATCTGGACTATAGAGAAACATTTAAATATCTAGTATTTGAGAAACACTGAGATCTGAAAGGTGTTTTTAAATGTGCGTTATCAGTAGCATATTTTAATGTACATTAGTCACTGCACAACAATGAACAAAAAATGGAAAAACCCCACAATTCTTCATCCTGGCTTTTCCTACAGGTTACACTCATCATCAGGCTCAGTCTACTTTTTAAATGGCAATTGAAGTCACCTGGAACATCATGCAAGATTTTTGTGTATGTAACTCAAAATTCTTACATGATTTTATTATAAATTGCGGGAAATAACTGAAAACTTAATCTCAATTATACTATACAATAAAGCTTAAAATTCCATATGAATTAAAAAAATCACATGCATGACCATACTATGTCAGCATAGGTACAGACTGCAGATGTTATGACGTGGAATTTGCAGCACAATTTTCAGAATTAGCATCAGATTAAAAAAAGAAGGAATAGACCTAGATCATATGTTTATTTTGGCCATTTTTTTCCAAAACATTCTGGGTTTTATTATTCTAAACAAATTTTAATCATATTTTGTTATTTTTCCTGACTCATTTTTTCATATATTTAACTCTCTTGCCTCAGAATGAATTAAAAAAAAAGGGAAAAAAAAAGAGCATTGGCTTTAATAGCTCTTTTGTAGGTTACTTTGAGTGCCTGAGTACAAGTAGTTTAATTCCTGAGATCCATTCCCCAGCTGGTATGCATCATTATAATACTACTGATTACACTGGAGCTACGCCATTAACATCTAACAAGTCCTTGAACTAGGAAAATTCATAACAAGTGAGAAAGCTACCAGATTAATAAGCAGAGTACTTCAATATAATATTAAGAAATCTGTACAAATGGTTGTGCTATATTTATTTCCAATCTGGCAAAAAGTGTCCTGAGAACTTTCAGAAATATCTGAAAGCATGAGATAGAGAAGGAGGGTCTATTTGCCTTAACAAGTAAATCCACTATATTTTATACTAAGTTCTACACTATTACAAGGATAGCAAAATGTTCTGCCCTTGTAAGCTGTTGCTCCAATGTAGCATATAATGAAAACATGCAAATATTCAGATAAAGATGAAACAGCATCAGGCCAGACAATTTCAAAGTAGCAGACAAGAAAATTCAAGTAGCTACCGTGTATAGCAGCTTGGAAATTATTGTCTGTTTACACACTAGAATAAATTGGAATCCATCTGAAGATTAATACCTGTTGAAAAAACTCACAAATAAAATAATTCTGACACTCATTTAGTTTGTGGCTGTGGCAAAGTACAAGTCCAACTTTCTTGCAACACCCCTTTCCATCTTGCAACCCAATACTATAAGTGTTCAGGTGTAAATACAAAAGCAACTATTTAAAGAGTTTAGGTCTGTTACCAGTAGGACCTGTAGCTATTTTACATTAACAGAAGGGATTTAAAATTTGCTGAATATTGTTTTGTTCTAATAGCATCACATTTTCAAAATTTTGATTCTAAAGCGACAAGTTCATAAATCAGATAACTTCAAAATCAAATAACAGGTAATTTTGAGTGCTGCCTACATAGAAATGCTAGCAAATTAGAGGGACCAGAAAACATATTCACTAAGCAAACATGGATATGATCCTTGTTGGCTAGAACATTACTTCACCTAAAACAGCAATAGGAGAAAGGGAAAGACATCACTGTCCTCAGAGAAATCTCTATGGCTTGGCTGCCACCCGTCAGTCAGAAAGAGTATGATAGCGGTCTCTGCAAACACTGACATTGAAGGTGGTTCCACTTAATGGCCAAACTTCTTTTAGCTTTAACAGCCTAACATTCAATCTCTTACCTTATCTGTATATTGTTCATAGTATATATGACATTAACTACAGTTTACGGTGATTCAACAAAAGTGTTGGAATGAAAAATAAAAGGTACTTCCATCAAATGTTCTCTCCCTTTCTTAATTACTGTATATCATCATAAAGTTTTTACTTGACTGAGTTTTGTTCCCCATACCATGTTAGAACTATTTCTGTTTAACAAATTAATTCTAATGGGAAGAAAAAAAGCTTTCTAAAGATATCCTGAGAGCCATATTTCACTTAAGTCAGAAATATTTCTAGGAATGCATACATTGTGTACTTGAAGTATTATGACTTCAGGGGTTTTGTTTCTTTAATCATACCTGTGTGTGTTGCCTCTTCTGATAAATATCAGAAAAAAACCTTAGCTGTACTGCTTTAGCAGGGGGGTTGGACTAGATGATCTCCCGAGGTCCCTTCCAACCCTTGCGATTCTGTGAGTCTGTGATTAAATAGTAAGTTCGTGATCCATTAAATTGTAGCTCTAGAAGTGGATATCTGTAATTTGCATAGATCTTGCTTTATGTGGTTATATTATTAAATAAATCAAGCAGCCACAGGCCTGGAGTCCTCTTCTATAGACTTTTCCAAATGTATCAAGCAAAGTATACAGAATAAAGGACAATTCTCAGGATGGAGAAGGGTCAGGAGTGTGCACAAGTGAGTGGGCAGGAGAAGATTGTTTTATTCATCTTGTTCAATGACCCAGAGAAGGGAGAGTGTGATAAATCTCCCAGTCTCCATGCTCTTTTGGGTAGTCATGCCCTAGCAAGTAACTCAAGTCACCGAACTCTGCAATGAGAGAAAAACATGGCAGAAAAGCTTCCATGTAGATAAGTGTAAGAGAAAGCACTGCGGGGGTGGGGAAGTGGGGGAGCCAGAGAGAACCTAAACCATGACAACATGACACTGAAATTGGGACTGGCAGTTACAGCTTAAGAAAAGGACACTCGAATCATCACTGGCTGTTCCCTGAAATCAGTGACTCAAACAGGCAGTGGCAGCCAAAAAAGCCAACAGATCATCAGATGCCATTCAGGAAGGGTATGAAAAACAAGACAAAGTGCCTCATTTTGTGACTGTATAAAATCTTGCTGTATCCACATCTTGAGTGCTGAATGCAGGTCTGGTCACCTCAGAAAGGGTGGATGCCTCTGAAAAGGATGTAACCAACTTGGAAAAGGCCCATGAAAGGCAATTGAAAATATCAAGTGGATGGAATAGCTGCCTTATAAGGACAAACTAAACAGGCAGGGACTCTCCAGGGAGAAAGGGGAAGGCTGAAAGGGGACAATACAATCAAGATTCAAAGAAAGCTTCAATAAATTCATGATCTGAAACCCAGAAACAGACACAAGGCAGAGGTGTACTTTCCAAGATGCCCAAAACAACAGTTCTGGATGCTGAGGAAGAAGGAAGGGCATGCTGCGATGGGCAATAAAACAGTTGGGGAATTCAAATCCATTTAATTGATTACCAATTAAAAGTGGTTCCTTTTCTTTTGCTGCTCCTCGATTCTTACTCCACTGCTCTGGCGTGGGTTCCTCCACTGGTCACTGTCCCTTTGGGGGTTGTACCTTCTCCTATGCCTTCTCTGCACTCCTATTCAGGCAGTATTTCATTCCTGCCCCTGCCCAGACACTCCTCCAGCCCTGATGTCTCTCCTGTTTCTCCTCCTTTCCTTTGGCATCTCTCTCTTTCTCTACTGTTACTCCTGCCTGGATGTGCTTCTTGTTTCTCCTTTGCCCCTGTCCAGGTATCCATCCTGCCCTAGCACTGTCTCTTGCACCTCCTGCATTTCATCTGCCTAGTGGCTACACACTCTTTCTTAAATATTTTTTTTTTGCAAAGGCACCACAAACTCCCCTGACTGGTTCGGTTCTGGTGCACAGTGGCTCCATTGTGGAGCCAGCTGTATCTGGCACAGGGCAGTCCCTGACCTACTTGCATAGAAGTCTCTCTGCACAGTCCACCTGCTACCAAATTCCTGCCAGTTATGCCCAATATCAGGAACTGTCCAAACTCATGTTCTTCCTGACAAGCCTCTCTTTTACATTTTTGGAGGCACTGATGGCAGACCACTGGCTTTAAACAGTATGGCATTTTTTTTGTTTTGACTCTGCTGTCAGCCATGAATTACATCAAGGCTCATAAAAACCATGGCCTGAAGCAAATTTGACTTTGATACACATACTTGTTCAGAGGTTTGACAAAATCTTGATTTCATGTATGATGTTTCTGCAAAATCTGTTTATCTACGGATGTCTTACTTAAATGTAGATGCTAAGCCAAGAAATAAATCTAAATGTCTGGGAAAATTAGCATTTTAAAATTGAAAAGAAATGGTCATCCAAGTGAAAATCTAGAGAAACAATAGAGTAGTAATATTCCTTACTATTAAGTACTAAGTCTTGGACATCTTAATTACTGTGCTCCTAAAAGGAAATGTCAGTCCCCACCTTTGCAATAAGATTTCCATTTCCACCAGGATGCAACCTCTATTTGTATTCAAATTAAATAAAAAGAGATTTGTAAAATAGTTTAGCTAAAACGATCTTAGTTATTTGTTATACCTTTTAACCAATAAATAGTTTAACAGGGCAATTTGTTTCATTCTCCATTTTAAAGATTTATCAAAGCATTTGTGATAGAAGCTCCCCTAGCTATCAATTTTCTTAAGATACTGTTTCAATAACTTTCTCATTTAAAAGAAACCTTGCAGCTGTTGTATTTTGAAAAATTTTGGCAGGGATGTATTTTTATGTTGCGAATGATGTCACCATCTTGTGACAAGCTACAGAATGCTTTTGGCTGGGTCAGCTTTTGTCTAGGCCACAGTTACCGAAATTTATTTTAAACCCTTGACTAAAATATATCTTTAAATTGTGCATGCATGCAGACATACAGCAATGGAAAGTAATTCCTTTTGTTTGTTTCATTTGAATAGTTAATTCATGATACCAAACAATACCATATGTTCCTTCTCAACAGAAACATTTAACTAACACATATCAGATATACATGAAAGATAGGTGTTCACCTTCACCTCTTGAGAAATATTCTGCCAGCACACACTGTACCTTAAGTAATTGTTTTCTAGTAGAAGAATTTTGCTCTAAACGGAGCTGATCCCATGCATCCGTTTTAACAGTCAGGAAAGAAGGCAGTTGCCTAAGGCCTCAAACGGGACAGCAAAAATTACCATAAAAGCAGAAACTGTGTGAGAAGCTCGGGGGAGAAAGACCATGCAGCTGTCAGGCATCCCTCCAAAAGGGCTGGGCATAAAGAAGGAAAAGAAGTGGAAGCACACAGAAGGGGAGGCTGAAGATTGACCAGGCTGCCACCTCCACAGAATTGAATTTTGCCATCCTCAGGCCTGAGGACTAAATAAGTTAATTCAATTTGTTTAATGAGCTGGAAAGCTTCTAACAAGCCCTGCTTTTTAATGTCAGGAATACAGAAGTCTTTCCAAAGCATTAAATCTACTACTTGCAGAGAAGAAGAAATATTCCCTTGGGGTAATGAATAAGGGTGGTGAGGGACAAAAAAGGCTACAGCCCAGTCAGGAACCTTAGCAAAGCAAAGCATTTTTATTGGAGCATACAGTCTTCTAAAAAATGTTAATTACCTTTCCAATCTCCAAGACACACTCTGCTCTATTTGGGAGCAATCCAGGTAGGAGCCTGGAAACTGAGTTTCCACTTACAAGGGTGATTATGATTTTTTTTACAAAGTTTTGATTTATTTTCTTGCAGAAGTAGATGAGGATGCTGCCTTCAGACTATTTTCTCCCTGAAAGAAAACCATAAAGGAAAAAAATAAATTGATGTGATATTATTATATACAAAATATCCCACAGTATTTTTCTCAGGAAAAGTTTGCTTCCTACATTAAAAATTCAAATATTTTCTACTTAGAAAGACATTTATGGTGGCTTTAAAACTCACTGAGGACACTGAGGGTATATGCTAATCATAGACTACTAATAGAAGCCTCGCTTCAACTATATTCCAATTATTTCATGAGCTTTGACAAACATAATCTTTGAAAGTACATAGAATTGTAATAAAATGTGCTCAAATGCATTTCCTTTTTTTTTTTTTCCAGCAGTGAGTGACATAATATACACAGCAAGTTTGACCCTCAGGAATTTCAGCAAATTACAGATCCCCAAGCAGAATATTAGATTTCTAACAGATTATGTTGCTCTCTGCACATTATCTGTTGTCTTCTAAAATGAAAAATATTCTTGAAGAACATATATTTGACCTTCAAAGTTCCAGTTTTATTTGTACTGTGGACTCTTTCAACTTGGCATAATAATAGGAAAAAAGCAGACTCCACTATGTCATTCAATATGAATTATCCATACAAAAGGAAAGCAATAATACAGATCATATTTAGTATTTCAACAAATACTGAGCATCTTTAAAACTTTTCTCCAATATAATTAAAGCTATTGGTATGGTATCTGAAGTGATGAAAATAAACCCCATATTTCAAATTAATTAAAGATGTAAGTAAAACTTATTACAAATAATGTATTTGCAAACAGGCACAGTTTTGGATAATTTACCCCTTTTAGTGTCCAGCGATCACCTTGTTGATCACATTCTCACCTGGCCTGTTTTTCTGTGGTTTTGCACTTACACATCTGAAAGCACTAAACCTTCTTTCAGAAAGTAACCTTCAAAATAAACCAACATAATTAGAAGTCTCATCAAAATAAAAGTGAAACAGATGCTAACCTCTATGCTTAATGTACTCCCTTTATCTATTTGGGAATGTTCCACAGATAGTGTATCACTTTTTAGAAGTTAAAATCTAAGATACCAATCAAAATTACTTGCTTAGTTACCTCAGAAAACAGATAGTAATTTATAGACAATGCAAAGGTTTGTTTTAAGAATTCAGGCTATGTTGCATAGTTTTGATTTGAGATATAGAAGCCCCGTGACATTATTTGAGAGTGCTCAGAGTGAATATATTCATCATCTTTTCACAGAACAGTATGAAATACAACTTTATGGGTGAGAATCTTGCTCACAGTCTCAACACTAAGCAATTACTTTGAATTTATCTGTAGTAATTCTGTTCAGACTATATTTTTATATATTGGATTTCAAAGAATGAAAAAAGGCTAAAAATTTTAATATCCTGACAAGTTCTAAATTTAATTAAAGAGAATTTAGCTAAAACATATTTTATTTTATTAAAACAATCAATATGTTTCTGATAGGGTTAAGATAGGTCACTTGCTTTAATAGGTTTTTCTTCTCACCATTGAAATAAACTTGTTTAACAATCCCATCCCCTTTGACTGTAACTGATGAGAACATTTTTACGAGTTCATACTTTATTCTTGTAGGCATGTTATTACAGATACAGCCTACAAAGTACGCTGTGGTGGTGCATATTCTAATAATCATCAAACTGTATTCTCATCAAATAATACTTTAATCACCTCTCCAGTTTCATATTAGAAACCTTTTAATCTGTATTTTTCTAAACAAGTGAAATGGTGCGATTCTAACACAGATGGCAATTAAAACATCAGCAGAAGCTTCATATTAGTATGTCTCCGGCCTTTCTGCACCAGAAAACCAGGTAAAAAGTATCAAATCCAATGCACATTCAAAACCACCATATCCAGACAAATTACAAGGTTCCTGGATAACACAACACACTACTAATTTTCAGATGTTAATCTACAAACGCACATAAAGATGGGCAGACTTCAGTTACTTCAGTGATTCAGTGTTGTATGCTTATATTTTTTCTGGGAATATATATGAAGTTAACGTGGACTGCTATCTTCACACAGGTTAGGAGTGGTGATGTATGTAAACTCTAATTAAAACAAAGCTGAGATACCTTCCCCCCACCAAAAGAAACCATTCCAGCAATGTGCAAGCAAGTCTTGTGCTGCAAACCAGCAGCTGCATTTCTAGCAACCATATTCCATATCCCCCAGTGCTTTGGATTTTCCAATGAACAAGTGTCTCAATGAAAACAAACAAACGAAAAACCACCAGCAGCTTTCTCCTTTCTTCTACTTTTTTTTGAAAAAATATGTTATTTCTCATCTTCATGCACTTGATGACAAGCAGAAAAAAACCCAAATCCAAGTCAGGTGGTTCTTAAGAAAAAACTGCAAATGCTGTGTTTCCAGGATCTCAGGATTATTGAAAAAAAAGCGTAACTAAAAGTTTTACAGCGGATTGGTAAGACAAAACACCAGTTGTGTACATCAGTTCCCCATATGTCAGGTCTGTGATTTTGTCACTAACCCTAACCTCAGAATTAGTATTTCCCCTTTTGCAAATGTACAAACCACATTCAAAGCTGCCTGTTCTTCCTTTTCAACATTACTAAGCCTCTTTTCCTATGACATTTGAAATGCTATAATGGATAACAGAGTTGATCCCAAGTCTTGTAAACAGCCTAAATGATCTTTTTTATAAATCAATTTTCACTTTCCTTGACATTACTTTCATGGGTATATACTATACCCAGGAACTGGAACACAGCACGGGTTATAGCAGGACACTGCCCGGTATTTTTCAGCTAATAGAAACTGGACCACTTGGTAAAATGCTCTCCTGGTTGCTGATATAGCACAAAGTCTGAAAGGAATGACAATAGGGAATTAAGAATACTGCATGGATATACCTTCTATTAATTACTAGCTCTAAAGATGAGTAGCTGATCATCTCTGCTGACAGGACAAGATGAAAATGCGTTACCTATTTACTAAACACTTACCGATAAGATAACAACCCTGATACAACCCACTGAAATAACACCCCTTTTTTCCTGGCCAGACACAAGAGTAACCATTCCGGTTGCAGACACAGAATAAGGTTGCCAACTACTCATCCTTGTCAGTGCTCTAATATACCCGAATTACAATAGCAAAATTAGCTACAGTGGTAAAAGAAACAAGGAAGAAACAATTGAATTAGGATTCTATAGTGAGACATTTTAGCTGCGAAAGCTATTGCCATTAGACTTCTGCATTTCTTTATTAATTAGAGGAACAATTGCAATTGATGTCAGTGTTGTCAATGCCGTTCCACTCTAAGATTTCAGCTACAGAGATTTGATAGAGAAAATAGAAAGTACTGCCATATCCACTAGCTTTATTTTCTACGTTGTTATTTTCTTCAAGTTTGACTCCACTCTCTATTTTCCTGTAACCTCCAGATTGAAATCACTCCTCACCCCAATCATTTCCAACTTTTGTCTGATTAAGCTTTCATCAGCCAGGATAAAAATGAAAATGCTATGTTAGTCTATAAGCACCAGCAAGTCTTTGAAGGAAATGAAAGGTATGCTACATGACGGAAGAAAAGGTTGTGCACAGTTACACAGCTACACACAATTACACAACAGTTCAGAAACTTCAATTTTCTTACCTCTTTCCATACCAGAAGCAAGGCCTATAATGAAAGACTAGATCTGATAAAATAGCCTACTAGCACCAAACTGCAGTGCTATCATAGAAAAAAACTTGCTCATACAAGCATCAATATGAGTTGCATCAGACTTGAATATAGTGTTGCATTTAAAGGACAAGGAAGATCTACTCTCAGCCACAATAAAAATAATAGAACTTTTATCCATCTGCTTCTCATCACACACTGCTGTGTCTTTCTTTGAAAACAGAGAATAAAAATTGAAAACAAAAAGGTATGTTATTTTGAGGGAAGATGTTTGAAAATGTTGGCTTTAGGGCTATGAAAGATAAGAGCTGAAATCTTAGTGACCCTAGTCACTGCACCAATGACCATCCCTCCTGAAATTTAAAAAAAAAAAAAAAAAAAAAAAAAAAAAAAAATTAAAATCCCAAACAACCTAAATAAAGAGATAAAATATCCATCATCAAAGCATATATCCTGCTATGTTCCTCTTGCACCAGCTCTACAAATTCTTCTGTGTGACAGGTCCTATCTTGACAGAAGCAAAATATGAATCTGAATTTTAGAATACATCTAAAAACACAGATCATTGTTGTTTGAAATGAAAAGACTAGTTAGCAAGGCAAGACCTACACTATCCTCTGGTGACTAGCAAAGAAATAGAAACTGAGGAAATTACTGTACAAAGATATTGTAGTTTCACTGATTTCAATGGAGCTTTCCTGTGAATAAAGCTAGACAGATCTGTCCGAGTGTTGCAGTTAAGGCCTAGCAGACACCCAGTCAAAGTCATTATTCACTGATACAGGTAAGCTTGAGTTTCTGGAGCTGGACCCTCTGATGGCATATTTACAACTCCTTTCTTCTTATCTATTGACTATATTAGAAACCTGGAAGATCAGCTGCTTAATTTACACACTTAAATTATATGCCTATAAATAAGTGGTGTGAATGCCACTGTGCCTTGTTATTTACACAAAGTAACATTAGTTACTTCAGAGTACTCTACAAAACTGCTGACTGCTTCAAATCCACTCCAACAAACAATAATTACTTACTATGAAAAAATGACAACTTGATTCTCTCTTTCATATCCAAGTTGGCCCAACTTACAAAGTTCACCTATGAATCTAACATGATTTACTGACTCTGTCCCTTGATGTACAGGCATCTGGATACTTTGGTTTGCTTCTTTGAACTGCATTTTACCTTAGAAATTAATCAGTGTTTAACAACTGCAACATTGAGTTCTGTAGGTTCTCTCAATTCACTATATTGCAACATTAGTTTACCACGATTAGTTTTCAAGAATTTCAAGCTACTTCACAAAGTTTGTTAAAGTTATAATTATACAGGCTTTTAACATCTACCTAACTCACCTCAGATGCACAAGATGCCATACATAATAACCTTCAGTATACCTCTGGCATTACTACTTTAAATTTAACAGAATAGGCAGTAAAACACAGATTTGAATTGCTTTCCTGTCATTCAAAAACCTAAGCTAATGCAGAAAAAGAAAAGAAGCTAAACAGAGAATATTACAATTTTCCACCCACAATGATTCCATGTGTTTGTTATGCTGTTATCAGAGCACATAAGAAATGAGAACATTTTCTAAATTAAATCATTTAGTACCGTTTGATCTTTTAAAAGTATCATGTATTAATATTTTCCCCCAGAAACATGACCTCTGAAGGGTCAAAGCTACTGGAAGTATCACCCCCACAAATCTAACTAGCTGTTTCATAAATTGCAAGTGTCCTGTGTATTTATTTACTTGCCATTTATTTCCATCTATTTCTATCTCAGACAGAAGTCTGTTTGCATTTTTGCCATACCATGATAACTGTGGCTTACTTGTAGGCACTTTATCTTTCCCAGTAGATGCCATAATCTACCTTAAAGAACATATGGGAATGAAATAGCACAGGAAGGACAGCACAGATTCTCAGAAGAAATACCTTACTTTAGGCAGGCTTGAAGCAGAAATTAAGATAGATTTCTACCACCTAACTCCTCCTTAATTAATGGGTCAGTTCCAGGAGAAATTTAATAATACAATCACAGCATCTCAGCTTGTCTAGATTATTATAACTCCTGTGGCTACTACAAGAACTGTGAGTAATCAAAGTGCAACCCTGTTCAGCACCTCCAATTCTTCCTCAAAATGTCACATGAAGATGACTCATTTGCTCCAGCAAGGGAGCTGGGAGATACAGTAAGGGTTTAACCTTGCTATTCAGGCAGTATTATGGCTCATCCACAGATGATTCCTACAGCAAGCTATCCTTAAAAAATCAAAACTTTTACAGACAATAGACCTTTAGCAAACTGATATGAGATAAAAAATCTGAAATAATTTGAATGTGAAAATCCCATGAAGAAAATTCAGCAAGTATTTAATTTTTTTGCCTTTTGCATCCTCTTTATTTCATTGTCTTTTTACTCAGCTTGATGCTGAGTGCTGCTATGAGACTTCACAACATTTGCTATTTTCCACAGAGTTAGTAGCATCACTAGCTCTTGATGCATTCCACCTTTTTTTTTTTTTTTTCATTTTTGGGTATATTAATTTCTCAGATGCCTTAAGACACCCAGAATAATGGTGTAATACCAGGAGTTTATCCAGCATTTCTTATTCTAATACAGAACAAACAAAGCAAGCACCAGCTAAAGTATGCAGTTCTCAAACATGATTTTTCACTTAAAATGCTTCACACTGTTGCTTCTGATCCCTTATTGCATATAGTAATTAACCTTCTGGATATTACAGCATAAACAAATTTCTTTAACTTCCATTCCCTTATGGGACATTTGCTATTGACTTGGCAAAAAAAGAGAAAGAAACAACCTTTCCTTTTAATCCTTTTGAAATACATGATCTTGCAAAGGACCTTCATTCTACATTATGTTCTTCGTACATGGTTTTCAAATCCCATCCAGGATTATATTCCCCCAGCAAAGAGTAGAACCTGATTCATACCAGTATATCAAAGTGATAGGCAGTACAGTGGTGAAACTATATTTCTAGAAGTATCAAATTAAAAAAATAAGATAGTCATGCATGTCTGTAGCCCTGAAAACGTAGAAAAAAAATACAGATTTTCCTTTAAAAGAGTAATTTTGGTTTTATCTCACAAACAATTTACAACTTAATGGTAGAAGCACCAAAGTGCAGTTGATGTAACTGCTTTTCCAAAGGTGAGCAAAGGGACAATGAAGGTCTTCTAAGAAAAATGAACCAATCAATATAAAAATGAATTCCACACACATCTTTCACCTGTTTTCCTTTAATCTTTAACTATTTCTAAATATCACAAAATAAAAATTTGTAATTATCACATGTCTCTTATATATCAGAGCAATTACTGTCACATCTGTGAACATTTTTTTTTTCCCCAACTCTTCAGCCTATCTACCTAGATTATGTTTTCTTTGAGATGAGAACTAGTTTGTTTTGATGGGTTTTCTTTATGCTGGTGTTTCTACAATGCCCAGCAACTTGTTCCAATTTTCTTATAGCAGGCAGCCTTTTGGTCATGAGGAAAGTTCTGTTCGTGACTGTTACAGGTCTAAAATGCATTACACTGCTTTTCTTGGCAATGCTGCCACATATGACCTCGTTTTGCATACATCTGAAAGATAAGCTGTCTGTAGCAACCTCAGCTTTTTGACTAAAGTAACAGACATCAAACTCACAATGACGACCAATGATATTTTGGGGCAAAATATCCTAAGTAGGTGTTATGATTGATAATTAAATTCTTGGGGGGAAGAAGTTATTCCATACTCACAAGATCAAGAAAAACAATTATTAGCCAAGTCTGTACATGCATAAGGCAAGTCCAAATATCATGTAAGAATAATTAGGTTACACTAAACATAAATTATTGCAAAACACTTCCTTGTGCGTATGCATAAACAACAGTTTGTGAAAGTTGCAGTGACCATATTTAGAAATGGACAGCCAAACACTGTGATGAGCAATTTCATTTAAAAATTGATTCAATTTTGAAATCATAAGGCAGATCCTAAAAGCATTTGTATGGTTCCCTTTCATGTAAAAGAAATAAAATAATCTGTTTTCATTAAGAGCTTAAAGTTTATCATATGGAGCCAAAAGGATATTAACACTGACAATAGGGAATCGGTTACAGGCCTTGTCCTTCAGTGAACTACAAAATCTTATGATGAAATATATATTAATAATGCATAGTTGATAGCCATATAATGTTCTTTGATTTTTATGATTCTAAGTTCTACATGTAATTCAACAAATGTTAATCTAGAAACCATCTAGGTTCAACACAAGGTTAATTTTGTGAATGTAATTAGGGGCAGGCAAACTGGCTTAGAAAAAATAAGCATCCAACTTCCCTCACTTTTTCACCCTGAATTCATTCTCATTCAAATCTTAGATGTTGCCAAATTTTACAAAATATTCTTCCATTTTACCACACAAACTAAACATCAGGATATTTTTGTTAGTTATTTTTGTTTTGCTTTTGTATTGTTTTAGTTAATTACACTTAATAAACAAAATTAAATACTCATGCTTTTCCTGTGAAAGTTGCCTACATAAATCCCATTATCTATGATTTTTCAACTGTTAGTCTAGAACAATGCTGCTCTTTATATCTAACAAGTTCAACCAACACAGTAGCACCAGATTGGCTTTCTGAAATTCATTAAACTTCATACTCACAACATCCCAGTAAGGTCAGAATATACTATACCTACGTCGTGAGTAAACTGAAATATAAGGAGGCCTAGAATCAAGCATAAGATTGGCAAATTTCTCTGTCATTATGCTGCTAAACTAGTGAAGGCAAATCTTTTTAATGCTATGTGTTATTTTCCACCTTTTGTCCTCTTCAACTCTGTTCCTTACATATTTGGGCCCTGTTCACATATTGCTGGCTATGTGCTTATTCTGGCACATGTGCCAGAAATCGGTCACTATACTAGATCATTCTTCCCATCCTTTATAGTTTGTTATTTTATGCAGCTACAACGGATATTTCTTAGCTCTAGTCATCTTTGCCCTTATTAAGCAAAGGCTTACAAAAAAACGTCTAAATATTACTTGTGCTTTTCTGTACCTTCTCACTGTCTAGTCCTTTTTTCGAGTCAGAGCTGTGATGTATTATGGGAACTGCTCAAAACTTGCAGTAATTCTAAAAGCAGGAAATACTAATGAAAACTTGTTTCTCAGGGACGCCCAACTTGAACATGTGAACCTAAAAAATTCAGAGTCAAACAAGCACCTGTTGCTTGGGTGTTCAGCTATACAGGGAATTTTGAGCACAGTTGTGCCATACATTTGATATTTTGTTATAGTCAGGTCCAGAAGTGGCTTAGATGATCTGTTCAGAATTTCTATTAAAATATAAAGTATCTATATTATATATTATGATAAGCAAGATGGTTGCATACTACTGGTTACAGCTCTTCAGAAGGGCTGCCCACCTCCATCTGAAAGGGAGATGAGGTTAACTATGACAGCTCTTGGAAGATGTTTAATCCGTATTGGTGACAGCACAGATTACTTTTAAGATGTAAACTGGATAGAAGTGGGCTAGTGGACTAATCTACACTCACATTACATATTAATTTTCATAAATTAAAAAAGTCTGGAGTGACACTGAGGCTTTTATCTCAAGTGGGACATTATTCTATTCACCCTGAACTTCAGGATTGCTTTAAGTAGTCTCGGCTTCAGATCTCAGGAGCAATATCTTAACTGTTATTTCTCTAATAACAATACTCCAGTAAAAAAATATTAAAATCATTTAGTGTAGCAATTTAAAACCAGATTTATTCTGTGGTGTCCAAGAATGCGTTATATATCAAGAGATGCCTTTTCCTAAAAGAGGCATTTTACTTTTCCATCTAACTCATCTAGAATATCTTAATTTTCATCTGCCCATTTTCTCAATTGTATTTTCTTTACTGGCTGGTGGAGATGTATAATAGAAAGCTTAATTTGCAATTGATCTTCGAAGCAGACATTCAGACTCTACTGTGTAGTAACAGAATGCCTAGAATATAATGACATTCGTAACTTTTACACTCCTGCTAAAATTATATATTCACTGTTCAGAAGTAGGCAATAAAAGTTGATTTTTCAGTGACACACTGGAAATGTGACCAGAAGAAAGCATAACATAATAGGAGATCAAACCTACAAGACGGTACTGAATTGATTTCTGGTTTTGATAAAGCCACTTCAGGCTACTCCACCTTTATTGTAAGACACACCTGGAAGTCACGCAACCTCCAGTATTTACAGCTAAATTAAATAGCAAATAATTAACTATAAATATTATATATTTTGAACTGCAATCAGCCTCAACTCTTTACTCCAGAAATAATTCTTCTGACTACAGTAAACTGTAGAAAATGAACTCAAAAGGAGAAATACACAACACAACAATTATCAATTACCAGCTGCTTCCATAACTGAGAATATGTTTCTCTTTGGCCATTCAAGCCTGGACATTTGCTGTGTCCATACAGGTAGCTTTTTTTCAACTAGATAAGTTTGCTGGGAAGGAACTTACTAACAATTTACTCTGATAGAATTTTCTTCTTCATTACTTCCCTTCCACCCAAAAAAAGACACAACATGTAAAAGCTTTTATTTCTTTTCCTGTGCACTGTAGAAACAGACAATATGTTTTCTTCCACTGATTCAATACAGCATTTAAAGTCACATTATATTTCAGAATTAAAGAAGAAGGATGGAATGATGGCTCTTTCTGAATGTATCCAAACAGATGGATAATAGAATCATATTTAAGTGAAGTAATATATTTAAAATAACTATTTAAAATCCACTGAAATTGTGTGCATTTTGCCTTATACCATCCAAGTATGTTTCAAGAATTTGTTGTAGCTTTGCACATGAACTCTCTCCTAGATAACATCTAACTTGTCTCTATATTAAGTATTTAGACAATATTATTTTCCATCAGATACTTCCATAGGATTACTTTTTGACCAATATTTATTATGTAACTCCATTAACTCCACCTTGAAAGTCTTAGCTTTTAAAACTAACTTCTCCAAATAAATTAGTTCGTCCCTCAACATCCATTTCTTATTTATCCATCACTTGGATAAAGAATTCACATTTAGTAATTCAATAATTCACTTGGATCCACATTAGCAATGGATAATAAAAACCTGTTGTCTTCAACCTGAGAAAGCAAAGCCTCACCACTATGCACTGCTCGGCCTATCACTTATCTGCTCCCAGCAGTGGCAGCCAAAGGCTGGATGTAAACTTTATTTTTTAGGTTTTTCAGTTTAAAGTCAAATTCTACCCATTCACATTGGACAGTTAGGAAGCAGAGGGTCAATGACAAAGCATGAATAAAGTGACAATCTGATAATTTGGAACCTACAATTTTCCTCTTTGGGTTTTTTTTTTTGTTTTGTTTTTTTTTTTTTTAGAAGCAGCAGCAAAGTGCCAGAGTAGACATTATCTATAGATGCTAAATAGCTTAAGACAAACTCCTGACATCTAAAAAAAAGGCAGTTATACTCAAAACCTGATTAGCTACAAATACATCATTTTAATTATTGCATGGACCTTCTGCCATCAGGAATGAGCAGACACTCACATGTCTTTTCCTCTGCATTCTGTTAATGTCTATTCCCCCATGGTATCGCAGCTTCTCTCCTGAGCCTAAAGGAAGCTCCCACTGATATTGGTAGAGATCAACCCAGTATATCTGTTCTTCGTCGATTAGTGCAGTTTCTTAAGATTACTCCAAATGAGGCACTTGCCTTTCATTTCCTTTCTACCTCCCTCAACAAAAACAGTATGTGAAAATTACTTCTATATTCAGGCCAAAGATGAAAAACTAAGTAGTCTTTACTTACTCATGTTTAGGCATAGAGGGATAAAAAGGGAGAATTTTTCAAAGCGAAAGATCTATGTAAAAGAGCTGAGGATTAAGATACAACAGTCATTGTTAGCGTTTGTCTCCAAGGAGAATTCCAGTTATTGTAATAAAAGTATGATATAGCTAGTTTCATGTTTTCTTTGAGTTAATAATTTTAATTAATATAAGTTCTACCTAAACTAATAACAAGTCCAGATGTGACCTTTTGCCACTATTTGTCTAGAACTCCTTCTTGCACAGAGAATAAGGAGGGTGATGGACCAGAAACTCTAGTCATTACGATTTTTTTTTAAAGGCAGTCATAGCTTTTTTACAATGTGTTAAAAAAAAAAAAAAAGTATAACGGGGCGGGGAGGAGAATCATTTTTCTCTGAGAGCCTTTGATAGAAAAACGATTTGTCTCCAGAAGAAAGACACATCAATGCATAAGGTCCAACCTCATACTGAAGTACTTGACATTTGACTAAAAGCTATGGAAAATGTTGTGTTTCTATAGAAGTTATTGGCCCAAACAGTTCTGCGGACATCATCCAGTGACAACAGAACAGACAAGCAGGGTCTAAGCAGCAAGACAGGATCTGGGAGCCCAAACAAATGAAGCTAAGCATGATGATACAGCAACCTTTTTTAAGAGCAAAAGGCAAAGCTTAGAGCTGGCTCAAATCACCAAATTGTCATAGTTGGCACTGGCAGGAATGAATTTTACTTTTTATTAGTTGATGGCTTATATTACAGAGGTTTTACTGACTACTATCTATAGGAAGCTATTGCAAATTCCATCAGCAGAAGTTGACACAGTGCCAGCTTCCAATATTACACTGTTTGCCAGAAGTCAAGAGACATTTGACATCTACTGACAAACAGCAATTTGCTCTTTGGAAGCTATGATACATTTAAACTTGCGCATGCGTCTAAGATGGTTTATCTATTTTGGAAGTATAAGAGATATTTATGGCTCTTCAAAACAACTTTTTAAAAATTCTAGCAATGCTATTTGCATTTCAGTGTAGATTACTATATTTGTGTTAAGAATACAAGCTAATGATCAACAATATTTCCTGTATGTATTTCATTCAGATTCACATGATTGAGAAAGCAATTAAGTATTGAACTTCATAATAACAGCAGAAAGAATGGGATCCTTTCTTCAAAGAGGACTTCCCGTCACCAGGAAATTAAATGTTTCTTCTGGCAAACAGTAAAGTACACACAGAAATAAAAATTAATCTGTAGGCTTACACTTAGTTGCTTTCTTAAAGTTAATTAAGAAGGAAGGTTACCCAAGGTTCAATGAATGAGGTAATAGCAACTCAGGAAATTATCTCAACTTACAAGATATGAAAAATTCCAAATTTTTTTTGTTGAGCAGATTAATATATATAACAGACACTGTCCTTTGCTAAGTTCTCTGATTTTTTGAAAGCGTGACTCTTTGAAGTCCTATATGAACACATACAGGGTTTACCCTAAAAGAACACATTCCCCAAAATGGAAAAAAAAAAAAAAATACAAAAGATGGGATAATTTAACACAGAACCAGGATAGAGGACTTGCCCAGATATCAAGAATGCACAGCGGGAAAAGATGGCCCCAGCTCATGCAATGGCAATTCAAGAACTGAACTACATACATGCAAAAATTTCCCAAGTTTTCATGTAAGTGAAGATAAAAAATTAGATTTGTTTGTTTAAGACTATCAGTGGTGGGAAAAAAAGAATCTCATATCATTTCAGGGCAACAGAAGTTTTCTCCAACGTCCTATAATCAGCGACTTTGTCAAGGATTTATTTTTGGATGTGTTTTACTTTGTTCCTTGTCATTTTAGCCCCAAGATGAAACTTAGAAGGACTGACAGTACAAACCTAGTCGCAGATGCTACTTAAATTAAGGGAAAGGCAAGAGGGTAAAGACTTTAGAATTTTTTTTCTAACACTCATTCTGATTCTCTGCACTATTATGCTTTGATCTTCAAATTAAGTCCAAAACAACACATTTATCAGCTCTGTGCAATCCCACCTCTGCTGAAGCTATATCGATACTCGGAGAAGTGAAGAACTAGGTTCTGAATGGACTATGCATCTTAGAAGTTGGTGGTACACAAAGAATTTACATTCTGGGAAAGAATCTAATTGGGAAATCAGACCTAATTAAACCCTAGAGACTCAAAATACCTGGGATTTGGCACTTAGCTTTTCTGCAAAGAGTGTGACAAAAGGCCATAGGGGGCCACTCTACTGGATTGTGTCATACAAATGTAGCCAGAATAAAGATTCTTCATATAATATTTACAGTACTGTTTCAGTTAAGGTATTTTCCAGATGACAACACACACAAAAATACCAGTTTTCAAAGATGTGTCTGCCACAGTCCAAAACATTGGCTTAGGCAAAGCATTTTAAATATATATATTAATTCCACTTAATTCCAATAACCGATGACTAGAAAAGAGGAGGATACACATTCTGGGAAACCTACATTAATGTAATCTTTGAATATTATACATTCTTGAAAATCTAGGATAAAATAATCTAACAGATCATCAATGATACTTTAAGATACTTTTTATGGTTTTCACATACTTTGGATACTCTATAATTAAGTACCATCCACGTAGAGACAAAGAGTTCATCACTTTCATATCTATAGTTAGGACCCCAGCTAGGAAAGGAAACCTTCATAGGCGCTTTTGAAGATGACAGCCCAAATATCTTAAAAACTTTATTGGCATTGACTCCTGACAGAGTTGCACAGCTCATTCTTATATTCATTTTCTCTTACGTTTTGTGTAATGCTTAGGCTCTAAAAAGACCACACAAAAGATGAAAAGCATAGAGCTAGCTAGTCTTTTTGTCAGGACAAATAATTTTTGTGATACACTAACAACAAAGTTTATGCATGAGGTAGCAACATGAAATAGATTTGGTTTACTGTAATAGTCTGTTGGTTTATTTTGACCTTTTAAAATGTTTAGATAAGGTCAAAGTAAAATTAACAGGAGTAATCACTCTCTCTGACACAGTAAGTCTAAGTAAATCTGTACTGCTGCTCCATTCAGAATGGCATAGGTCACTGCATACAAGCTTAGGAATTCCAGTGGGTCATCATATTGCTTGCTAGCTGCAAAAATCAGTTTGGAGTCACTATTACTAAATGCCAGGGATAAGGAGAGAAATCATTCATGTTTACTCCATGCTTCTCTGGCTGGGAGCCAACAACAGCAAAGGCACTTAGAACTGCAGGACTAAATCCCCATTTGTCTCACCCTTATAGTCATAAAACTGTTTATGCAGATAAAAGGACTGACAGAATTGTATTCAAGTGCTGTGCACTGAATTACTAAAAGCTTCCAAACACCCTTTTTTTAAAGATCCTTAAAGGGCTGATAAATCAGTATCTTAATGCACAGCATGGAAATTTATGCCACTAGTAAAATATGGTGCATTCGTTGTTGTTCTGTTGTAGGGTATGCTTCTGTCTTATTTTGCATAAGAAATACAATCTGAGAGCTACCAGCCTTCTTTTACAAAAGGAGAAATATAATCCAGAAGACTTACAGTGTTTGTATCAAGACAAAAGAAATTATGTATGCAATGTGGAGGAAAAAAAATGACAGGTGGTAAATTCAAAACTGTTTCAACAGTTCAGTTTTATAGTTAAAGCAAATACCAACTATTGTGAGAAAGGTAGAACAAGCAGGGAATAGAAATGTGAGTTTTTAACTATTACACTGTTTACTCTTGTAAGCAATGAGACACCAGTCACGTTTAACACATTAAAGTAAAAGGGTTAAAAAAGCTAAGTTAGAAGCCCTTCTGTTTCACATGCTTTGATAGCTGCTCTCTACACCGTGACCTTGCTGTCTTGAATTAGATTTTCCAAGAGGACTACTACCATTTAAGAGCTAAGTGACGACACCAAATTTCCTAAAATTATCAGAATACAAAAGGTCCCATTTTTCTCCTGTAAGTGTCTACATTAAATGTATTTCAAAAATTTAGTTATTCAAGTGTTAGTCACTTTTTACTTCTTGCCTTCATGTCAGTGTACCATGGCGTAAGCCAAATCATATGCACTAATATAATCTCAACCATCTTGATTCATATTTTGAAATTTTCTTCCAAACTGATCGTGCTTCTTTTCAGAAAAAGCTTTAAATTCTCACTGAATACTTTCTTTCTACAAAAAAGATTAGCTACATTTTAACTAAAGATTTACTAGAGCAAACTCACAGAGTTTTGATCAGTTCTTCACATTTCTTCTAAACAGAGGTTTTTCTCATGTCAGAAATATTAGTAAGAATCAATAACTGGTATCTAATATGGTCTTATCCTGTGCAGCACACAATACATGCTTCCATGGTTAATTGGGTGCATTCCAGATACATGGTTTCACAACAGGAAATAGTTGGAAAATCATCAGAAAGTATTCCTGCTCTCCACCCACTCCATGCTCCCTTTAAGCTAGTTTACCTCAGTGGAAGCCTTGGCACACCATGTAACAGAGAAAGCAGCAAGGGCGAGTTGGAAGATGGAAAGAATACCATAAACTGGTACTAGCACTAAATGGTTTAAAATTAAACACTCGTGCACCCAGCAGGTAGATAGCTGAAATGCTGGCTTCAGTAGCCTTCCCTGATGCTCGCAGCCTTCCCACATTCACCCCATTATCTTCCCCCTTCTCATTTATGCCAGAACAACTAGCATAAACAAAACCCAAACTGATACAGGGTTAAAAAACCAAAGTCCTCTTTCTTGAAGCGTTGCTTTCACCCTTAATTAATTCAGACATTCAGTTTGCAAAGTTCTACAAAAACAATTGCTCTGGCAGACCAGAAGCAATGGGAACTTTGATCACACAACTTTTAAGGCAGCCTTGCTATGAGAAAGGCATCTCATGGAACTAAACAGAACATGTGAGAGAAAACAAGCACTGCATTATGGCTTTGTTACCCTGCACAGCTGGTGACACTTCCCACAGATGCTGCTACTTAATATCAATAAAATGGAACAACACGCAGTAAACAAAAGATAATTTACATTCGTCATTTAGCCTGGGTCATACCTCAGGTGACAAAGCTTCAAGTATCAGTGCAACAGCAAAATAATAACAATAAATTTGGAAGAGGTAAAACAAAGAAGAAAAGAAGTCTTTAACTCCCAAGAACATTCATAACTTCCATGGGATTTTGTCAAGGACCTTCAGCCTCCAGTCATCTGAAAAAATCCAGATTCTAAATATGGATTTAGAAATCTTACTAGAGAATGGAATAAGTAAATATGCTAGTGTTCAACAGCTCTTAAAAGTTTAAAGACTGCAAAGTGTATGCATGGGCCCTAAGAGCATCCCCCTTCCCAGAGGCTTGTCTGTCTGGGCTCAGGGCCAAGTTAGAGAGTGCAGCTGCAGCTGTCCCCCTTCCTTTGCTGGCCATGCAGAATGGCTCCCAGGCAGCACCACAGCCCAGGGTCAAAACCCCTTCCCGTGAGAGCTGCTTTTAAGCTGAGCCTCTATCATTTGCACCCCCACCCAAGCTACCCCTCCTGCTGTGATGCAGCAGAGCCTCTGCTTGGGTCACGTGCCCTGTTGATCCAGCCCAGCTGTGGGCTGATATCCCGACCCAGCCTTCAGCTTGTCTCAGCATCCCTGCCCAGCCACCCCAGGGCTGTATCTGCCCTGGTTCCCCTCACTGGTCCTGCCTTGCTTACTTCACCCAGGTACTGTTGTCTGCATCACCATGCTCAGCTCCTGGCTCACCTTCTCTTGTGGACCAGCCAGCCCTCACTGCTCCCCGACTGCCTAACCTTATGTTTTCTCTCAAGCATTCATGAGGGAATATAAATGATAGAATATGATTTATAATGGTCTAATTACAACTGAAATAACTCTTATCCAGCTAGCTTGAGAAAATAAAGCTGAGAAGAAGTATAAAATTAACTTTTTTAGGTCAATATGACATTTGTTGCAGGCAAATATTCTTTATGAAGATTAGACTTTGTGGTCCTATGATCTCAAAATGAATATGGAAAAGAAGACATCTGTCATCATTGACATGACTTCTAACACAATAGTGAAACACCAGCTGTGCCTAGAAAGGGAACTTTATGAACATCAAAATAACTTAATAATTGTGAAGATTTAAAACTCTGGGATGTGTATTAGATTAATCTGGACGGGGGGATGTATTGTTGCTTTGGTAGTTCTACTCATAAGTTGTTCAAACCTATTCAAGTCATATAGCTCTTCCTCAAGATATTATGTCAAGTGACAGGCCTGCACTCACTGTTTCAATTTTCTTGTTTAAAGCCTTCAGAATAGGACCACTTACATTGCATTGCCAGATGCAGTTCCAACAGTTAGAAATGAAAAATCAAGAGCTTCCATGGTATTACATTCCACAGAATCTCTGTTCTGCCATCAAGTTATTTTTAACATACTACATTTCTTAAAAGTTCCTTGTCATCAGGGACATAGTTCATTTCACACAGTTCTCTGGAATTGCGATGTTATCTTTTCCATCAATAGAAGTTACTTGGCTAGGAAGAGTCAACCTCTTTAACTAGAAGTAACTTAAAAAATGGACAAAACCCAAAAGAATAAAACAACCTAGTACTTGGCCTGCAGTATGACTGAACCAGGATAAGGTTATACAGCTGGTGATCAAATTGGTCCTCAAAACTTTCATTACTGAACACCTGCAAGAACAACTAGCTTTATAACTTAGGGTTGATCCATGACCAACTTGACTATCATGTCTTATTTAAATTGACTAACACAAGTGGAAATTAAAATATCTGCAGCACGGTAAGTGAAATATGCAGTTTTTCATAAAGCTCTCAAATTATTCAGAAAACATATGTGATTGTTGCCAATAAAGAATGCTTTTCATTTAGAACCACTATCTGCAGTCTCTTGAATCCACAGCAGAATACATTTAAGGCTACACATAGGACATCAGTTCAGCAGGAACAATTTCTTAAACATGTAAAACATGCAGTGGATCTAATTTCTGCAGTAATAAGTAGGATTTCCCTTTGGTTCAGCTAAGGAAAAATAGCAAACAAGAGTCTTGCTAAAGCTAAGCCAGGAAACTTACAAAAACAAAAAATAAAATAGTTACCCCTTAATCCAGTGGGTTTAGCAGTACAAAGGGGAATGATCTACAGATATGGGCCAGGTTCACAAGCTCTGACCAGTGTCTCCTATTTGTCATTCACAGAGAAAGAGTATTGGCCTAGACAGACCACAGTCCTGACACAGATACATTCTGTATGTCCTTAACAACTCGTCTTTATAACTACATTCAAACTCAGAGACTACAGAAATTACCATCTACACAATTTCTTACAATTATACCCCCATTTTAGGACCCCACTATTAAAAATGCTGGGTAACCATAAAGTAACGGAATAGCAGAGCTAGAGAGGGACTGCAGCACGGTGCTTTTATGGCCTTTTTAGTCTTTACTACTTTTTAGTCTATGCAGATTATTGGTGTTCACAAAAAGCCTACCAAAAACATACTGCACACTTTCCCACACACACAAGCAAACAAAATACAAAGCAATAGAGGTAATAAGAAAATTTCAAAACTTAGCCCAATTTTAATTCAGCTAGGAATGAAAACCACTGTGGCAAATTACACAAGAGAGGTTCGTATTTTGTTTTTCTCCAAACAAAAAAAGGCAGGGGAATGATAAATTTTTAATCACATATCTCAGGGTTAGTACATCTTCACACAAAGAATACTACTGGAATGTGTAAGTTCAATACACAAAGGTCCATCTTCCTAAAAAGCAAGATTAATTTACTGTTTCTGAGCTCTTCCTCATCTTTTTACCACCATGCAACTACCCTCCTCACTGTTGTATCACCAAGAATTTTATGATAAATACTAACCATAATGGCACTAGTCCTGCCATTTATGTAAAAATACACACAGGAAAACAAAGATGGCTGTACCTTTATCTGAAAAGTTTTGTGTTGAGGTTTAAGTAAGAATTTACCTTTAGATACTTTACATTTCCTTCTTAAAAAGGAAGACTTTCTTCTAATGCAAGGTAAGCAAAATTACACATTTAAGTTTTTCCAAGGGTTCATTTTACTCATTTTTACTTCTGCAAAATTTGAAGGGGAAGGGAATGTAGGGGAAAGAATTTATCAAGTTTTGATAACATATGGAGAACTCACTGAAACCCCCAATCTCTATTTTGAAAACCGAAAATAATTATATCAGCTTGTCAAATAACGTTATTTTAGAATATTTCTATTTATACCAGTGTATACACATACAACACTGATTTGTGGAAAAATCCTACTTTGTTGAGATATGAACACTTGAACAAAAGCTTTGGCATCCCACTGCAAGCATTTAGCTCAAATTTTTTATCTCCTTACCAATGATATCAATTCACAGATACAGGCACTTCTTTTTCTGCTTGGCCAGCCATTCCCCAACTCCTCCTCCAACCATGATTAGTGTTCTTCTCAGTAGATAATTTGCTGTGAGGGGTAATTCCTAGTAAGATGGAAAACACCTGAGTGGGAGGGACAGCTCTGGGGCTCACTGCAGAACAAAATGTTCTGGTCTCACCCCACGCAGTCAGGGTTCAAATGACAACGTCCCAAGATCTCTGCACTACATTGGGGAAATTGTAAAATTCTTCTGTGAGGCAGGGCTTAGTGTGTCATGATGCTTCTCACCTTGTTGCCAAGCAGCTTGTTCCATCTTTAGCCTCTTATCTGAGGACTATACTGTCTCTCGCTAGGGGAGGAGAAGAGAGGGTCTCAGTAGGACACCCTTCTGTCCAGCTCACTCACGTGCTCTCTGCCACTTTTCTCAGCACTTTACTCTGTTCCATCTGTGATAAATAAATCTGTTGAGGGAAACAGTGGTATTGAGAGTCTGAGTCAAATTATTTTGATGCGTTCAGGAGAAAATGCAAAACTTAAAACCTAAATGATAAGAACGGTATTGGAAAATAAAGAAAACTGCTCTCTGTTATTGGGAAAATGAACAGCCAATCCCTCCTGACCTCAATAGTGTAACATTGCAGTCAATAGTTATGTCTCTAAGATATTCATTTTTTGAATGTTTATTCAGTTTAGTTTGGAAAGTTCATGATAAAAACCAAATTCAGTTCTCTTGCATGTGGCTCAGTCAAAATGTGCTTTAGTTCAACACAGGTACTCCACGTAACCTGGAAAATTTCAATAATCTTGATGATGAAGGGAATGGTACTGTCTCATTATTCTGGTTAAAAAATTCCAAGAATTTATTTCGGTCCCCTCACAAATTAAAACTAGAAAACTGCTCAGATGTCTATATTTAGTTTAATAAATATATATATATATTTAATAAATACCAGATTAAATGTATTTTTCTTACAATCTTTTGTCACATTAGTACCATCCTTTGTAAATTTAAGTGATCTGCAAAGATGAGGAAAAAATAGTGATAAAATATAGAATCATCATAGAATCATAGAATCATAGAATGTTTTGGATTGGAAGGGACCCCTAGAGGTCATCTAGTCCAACCCCCCCGCAGTGAGCAGGGACACCACTAACTAGATCAGGTTGCTCAGAGCCCCATCCAACCTGGCCTTGAATGTTTTGTGGGATGCGGCCTCCACCACCTCTCTGGGCAACCTGTTCCAGTGTTTTACCACCCTCATTGTAAAGAATTTCTTCCTTATATCCAGTCTAAACCTCCCCTGCTTCAGTTTAAAACCATTACCCCTTGTCCTCTCACAGCTGGCCCTACTAAAAAGATTTTCCCCATCTTTCCTATAGGCCCCCTTTAGGTACTGAAAGGCCATAATCAGGTCTCCCCGCAGCCTTCTCTTCTCCAGGCTGAACAACCCCAGCTCTCTCAGCCTGTCCTCATAAGAGAGGTGCTCCAGCCCTCGGATCATTTTAGTAGCCCTCCTCTGGACCCGCTCCAACAGTTCCATGTCCTTCTTGTGCTGAGGGCTCCAGAGCTGGATGCAATTCTGCAGGTGAGGTCTCACCAAAGCAGAGTAGAGGGGCAGAATCACCTCCCTCAACCTGCTGGCCACGCTTCTCCTGATGCAGCCCAGGGTACGGTTGGCCTTCTGGGCTGCCAGCGCACATTGCCAGCTCATGTCCAGCTTTTCATCCACCAGCACCCCCAAGTCACTTTCAGCAGGGCTGCTCTCGATCCTTTCTTCCCCCAGCCTATATTGATACTGGGGGTTACCCTGACCCAGGTGCAGGACCTTGCACTTGGCCTTGTTGAACCTCATTAGGTTCACGCAGGCCCACCTCTCCAGCCTATCCAGGTCTCTCTGGATGACATCCCGTCCTTCTGGTGTGTCAACTGCACCACTCAGCTTGGTGTCATCTGCAAACTTGCTGAGGGTGCATTCGATCTCGCTGTCTAAGTCATTGATGAAAACGTTAAACAGCACCAGTGCCAGTACGGACCCCTGAGGGACACCACTCGTCACCGGTCTCCATCCGGACATCGAGCCATTGACCACTACCCTCTGGATGTGACCATCCAGCCAGTTCCTTATCCACCGAACAGTCCACCCATCAAATCCATAGCTCTCCAATTTAGAGAGAAGGATGTTGTGGGGGACCGTGTCAAAGGGTTTGCAGAAGTCCAGATAGATGACATCCATTGGTTTTCCTTTGTCCACTGTTGTTGTCACACCATCATAGAAAGTCACTAGGTTCGTCAGGCAGGACTTGCCCTTGGTGAAGCCATGCTGGCTATCTCGAATTATCTCCCTGGCCTCCATGTGCCTTAGCATAGCTTCTAGGAGGATCTGTTCCATGATCTTCCCAGGCACAGAGGTGAGGCTGACAGGTCGGTAGTTCCCAGGGTCTTCCTTTCTACCCTTTTTGAAAATGGGCACAATGTTTCCCTTTTTCCAGTCACCAGGGACTTCACCTGACTGCCATGACTTTTCAAATATCATGGAGAGTGGCTTGGCGACTACATCTACTACCAAAAGTCTTGGTCACCAGCTTTCATCAAAAATAACTGTCAATTCAATACTAACTATAATGTTGGCATTCCAAGAACAATTTTCTGGTATTTCTTAATACTGAATTTATTCCACCTTGAGTAGTTAGTTCTTTATTCCTTGAAGCTAAATATGAAGGTAAGAAACTTGCATTACTGCCTAGGTTCTGTAAAAGGAATGGAAGGAATTCCATTGTATTTTAAGTCTCAACCTATGTCAAAGTGCCGTAATTACTTTTATCTCTCTTATGAAAAAAGTGAAATCAGAAATTCTGATTTACTATTTCATTTCTTACTTCTCTGTCTTCCATGTTTCTTTGCACTAAAAATGTACACATAAAATATAACAGAATATCTCTGGGTTTAAACTATGTAAGGTAAGAAGACTTGGAGAAACAGATTGGGTTTAGCACTTCTAAACTATCAGTATAATCTCTTCCTTCTAGAAGCTAGCACACAGATGAGAAAACAGCTTACTGGCTATTTTAAAGTGAAACTGGTAGTATTTAAAGACTTCCAGAGAAACAGATGGGTAAAAGATTTAGTGAGGAAATATTTAATCAGCAGAGATTTGGCAAATTAATCTGTAAATGAATCTTTGCATGTGTGCTCTTTTCATTACAAGAAAGCAATATCCCCGCTGCCAATCATGTCCCAGCATTTTCAGTGCCAAAGTGCACCTTATCACACATTGCCCCAATAGACTTCACTGTTTGAGCAACAGCCTCCTATACTTACAGGCCAGATAATACAACCTTTTACATTAAAAAAAAAAAAAAAAAAAAAAAGAAAAAAAACCCAAATTGATTATCTATTTTGACTCCCCCTGAGGATCCCAGAGGAAGGTTTTATTTCTGGAGATTGTCGCTTGGACAAATCCAGAAATGGAATAACATGGTTACATAAGCAGGGATTTGGAGTGTGACTTTGACGTTCCAGAGATGGATGATTTGGGCGTACAGGTCTAATCTTGCAATTCAGTGAAGTGAGCAAGGAAAAGGAATAATGTCGGCTTTTCACTGACCTTATTGTTTTCCAAAGAAACCCCACCAAACTGGGGTTTTCTCAAACCAGTTTTGTAATGGCCTAAATTCACATAGTAGCAATAGCTTACAAGCCCTCACCATAACGTTAGCTTTCAAGTATTTATAGCTCCTACTCTTTATATCACAGGAAAAGTATGCAGGGTCTTATACTCTGGAGACCAGAGATCACAGTGTCAGGAAACTCAATAGTCACTTTGTTATAATGCAGTAGCTTCAACAAATAATAAAACATAAGCCTTAAAAAGGCAAAGCATCTAGTATGTAAAAACTTTTAAACTATTTTAGAAAAATTATACAACTAAGAAAATTATTTCATATTGGACTCTCTTTTTTCTTGTCAGCTTCCAGGCACAGTCATAATTTATATGTAATTCTTAATAGAAATCTATGCCAAAATGCTTGAAATCCTAGACAGCTTTTCTTTCCAGCCCTTACTGAGCTTATAAAATGCAACAGGTGTTACAGTAACTGTACTTGTTTCTTTCCCCTTGAGGTAACCATGTGCCACAAAGAAATTGAGAAGCTATTGCCTGCATTTTTCCACACATATTAAAGGAGGCTTTACTGTGTAGATATTCATTAAAAATAATAACACTAATTTACTTCCATTTACCACAGCTACCTTCCACCTACGTTACATTAAAAGATAATTATCCCTGTGATCTCCCTTTAGGGAAACTTCCCCTCACCATACCTATAGCATTAAAATAACAAATGGACTTGGGGAAGTTACAACATAACTATTCCAAAGACTAGCAGGTGGTTAACATGACTAAGATAGGATATTGCATTTACATTATCTGTTACATAGATAGCCTAAAAGAACAAGTGCAGGCAACCAGATACCCTGTAATAACAGATATATGATCTTACAGACCCTGGAAATGTGGGGAAAAAAACCCCCAAAACCCAAAAACCCTCAACCAATTACTGAAATGATGAAACATGTTGATCCTTGCTCATGCTTTTGTCAGCTTCAAACAACCTGAATAGAAACTGTGTACTTGTGATTATGCTCAGCAAGACATTGAAATGCTTGGACATTATAGTAGTTTCCATCCAGACGACCACCAAAAGAACAAAATTAAGTTCATCAATATTTGAGAAAATCAGATTGTTATACTGATGTGTGAACTCACTGAAGACCACAGGTCTCTGCTGCAAATTATGCCAGGATTTATTTCATGAAATGATAGCAGATGAAGGAGCCAGCTTCAGTTCTAACAGCAAATGCAATGTCTTATAATCTCTGGTCCACAATACAAGGGCAATGCACTGACATCTACTGTTTCTACATGCACATCAATTCAGGAAAAAAGTATTTAATGTTGGTTTATGTTCACAAAGCTAATAAAGAATTGTATACCTTATGACAATCTGTATATTCTAGTATTTTTTATGTTACAATGTCTACAGAAATCAGCTCTAAGGTGTTGAATGTTGGCTGTTCTGCAGAGCAAGATGCTGTGATTATTTCAAGACATAAAAATCAGGTTTTCGTGTAACTTTTGAACACACCATTGTGGCAGTTGCTTTTCATTATTTGTGGGGACTACCTGAAGGAGGAGTCTTGTATTAAAAGTCTAGTTTACAGAGCTCCATAAGGGGTTATGAAAAAAAACCCTATATTCTTTCTCAGACTTCCAACTCTTCAAGGAGGAGACCTTTTCTGCCTCTAAAGAATATAATGTAATTATTAAAAATCTTATTAGGATCTGCCTAAACTACTATAAAATTTGTTATGTTGTCTACACTACTATAAAGTTTGGTACTCCAAGCCTGGTATGACTTTAAATATATTAATTTCATTTTTTTGTCCCAACTTTAAAGGAAAACTTCAGTGCTGAAAATGGTAAGCACTCAAATGTGTTTGTGTACACTTTGGGAAAAGAAAAATGTTGTTTCTTCATTTGCCAGTATAGATGCTGTACTTCCAAAAAAAATTATAACTTATCTCTGGTATAAGTGTAATCGTATGTTAGTGGTGAAGAGAACAACGACTATGCATGTTCCTGATACATGAGGGCTACCAGAGATGTTGCAAACTTGCTGCTGGTTTATCCTCCTGCTCTTCAGAGAAAGGGAAATATGTAGATCCTCAGCTGGTAGAAATTGTCAAATGTACAGTAGTGAATGATATTATAATAATTCATATCAGCCTTCATTCCTGTTCCTCTAGGATCTTTATTGCTAGGTTTTTTATTATTAAATTATGATTGCTCTTTAAAGTTGAAGTATGTTCAATGAAGTATTATTATTACTAAAAAAATTATTTTACCTGCAACCCTCAGATATAGACCCTAAAATAACAAAGCACAGAGCCAAACAGAGATAAAACTAAACAGTGCTTAATCTTTCTGAATACAGTTTGAGTTTATTTGCAACATACACATCCTGGAATTATCTGTTCTTAGCTCTTCCAAAGTATTCTTATTAGATGAAACTAGGAAATTTTAAAGTATTGGTATATCTACTTTAAAGTCAAAGAGCCTGAGCAGCTATGAATCACGGTTCTCCATACAACAGCCAACTACGGGCTAATCATTTATACGTTAACCTCAGTTTGACTTGCTATACTGACAGCAATGTGGAAACACATGATTTATGAGATAAACAAAGTTTAAGCCATTATAAGAAAAATACTAAGTCAAGCACACCACACTGTGGGCTAAAAAATAAAAGGCTCTTTCCCACTAGATTTTCACCCCTCTCTGGACTGAACTTTTCTGGCCACCAGCTGTTCACACACACAGATCATAAAGGATTGTGTCAGCTGAAATCTTAATGCACACTGAAGATAGAAAATGGGGTGGTTTATGCTGGCTTCTGGATAAGGGCAAATTTTACCCAGAATGTAAATCAGATTTTTTGTATGACTCAGTTTGTTTCAAGCTATTGCCTAATAATTTCTGCTGCTGTCAGAAAGATTTTTGAACAAACAGATTTTGTCAGGGGGATAGCCTAAATGACTTCTTGAGGTCCCTTCCAACCCTATTTTTCTATACTCCTATAATTTTGGAAGGATGTTAAAATTTTCATACTGTAGCTGGAATCCGAACCAGAATATTGCTTCACTACTCTGAATGGCAAAGTGGAGCCTGAACTCCAGAGCATCAAAGCTGACCAGTAAACTCCATGACATACAACAGAGGAAATGTTCCATCCAATTCCCCTGCATCCAAGGTGGAATTCTTGAAAATCCTGGCATTGTTTCCTTTTTCAGAGAATCCTGTTAATGTTAGGAAACCACAAAAGCCCAAAGAAAAACACAGCAATATGATTAGTAGTATACTTTGCACACTGCATGGTGAGTGAAGAAAACAGGACATAGTAAAAGCGATGTTTTAGTATGTATGTCCTTAGGCACAGACAGAGGAGAGGGAACTGAACTCCCTGGATTCCTGGAGTAACTTTCAGCAAAACACTCTAGTTAGGTCTAAAATGATAATTTCATTATTGGAGTGCTTCTGTGCTCTTAGTCAATATGCTTTCCTTCTCCATGTTCCAAACCCATATCAAAGCAAAGCTCATACCCTCTATGTCTTGATCTTTCATGGAACCACAGCCACTAGGAGTATGATTGCTCATTCTTTCAGGACAGCACTGTTCAGAGACATTCAAACTCTAAACCTGGAGGTATAATAGATATCATATTTGAGAAACAGTGCTAATTAGTCCTATTGCAGTGCTATAACAACACAACCGTATCATTTCCAGGACCCCAGCTAGTATTTCTAATGGCTTTACACTGCATATTTCCACAAGACAATTTAGTACAGCTATCTGGGGATCTCAGGATTGTTCTGCGCTGTGTAAGGTAAATAGATCCTTTAGGCTCTAGTTATTCATCTAACAAGTACTCTCTGCTTCACAAAAATGCAACTGCAATAAACATCCACTAAAAATATTGCAGCACTCAGGTACTAAATTATTGTGAGTGAAGAGAGATACCATAGAATGAGAAAACTGGGATAGAGACATTAAAAAAATACACTGTTATTTTGAATGGGATAACGGTAATCATTCTGATATGTTCCTACAAAACAAAACAAAACTAGAACCCAGTAACCACAGGAACTCCATAGTAACAGATATGACAGACAGGGGTTCTTTGCAAAAGTATCAAGAATGCCTTCACCAACATAAGATAAATGATCACACACAGTGGAGACTGACATTATAATACCAAAGGAAACATCACTCACCATCGCCTCTGGTCAGCCAGTCATTGTTCTTTTAGTGCACTATACAGTATGTTCACAGGTAAAGCTGTGTTTAGTCTACCTTCTGCCCCAGACTCTGCAAAAAAAGTGATATTTTCATCCCAGCCTTATGTTTTACCTCTAACAAAAAAAAAAAAAAAAAAAAAAGCTTCCAAAGTTGAGCAGATCTAGAAAATAGCAAATCTAGAAAATGCAACATTTTGATCAAACTAGGCTCGCTCTAACCATTGCCAAAGCCATGTGAATTTTTAAAAAATCTAAGAGCAAAAGAGAGAAAATGCTAATGAAAAAAGGGGATAGGACTTCATACTAATCCCTATGCTTCTAGGATAAGATGTAACATCCATCCCTCTTTTCCAAGACTTCATAATGCAATCTTAAAACTGTAGGGTAGTGAATAGATCGCTACATCTCTGCTGCGATTGATTACACTGTATAAAAGCACTGAAATATATCAGAACCTCCTTGCACTTCAACATGCATTTCTCTAATAAGAGACAACTCTAATAAGTAAAGCAGCCCATCCCGACTGACATACTTCAGTGATTCTAAACCACAATTATCCTTTTGTGTTATCATTAAATATATAAAGAATCTTTCTATAAAACTGCTGCAAGACACAAAATACTTCTTCCCAGAAGGGAAACTGTATAGTCAGAACATCTCATTGCTTTTAGGAAGAAGATAATTATGAATAATATGATGGGAACTTTTGGAACATACTGCATCAATCAAGTTCTGCATGAGTAATTATAATAATGTTTTATAACATCATTAATTTTGTCTGCAGAACATGTCTCAGATTTCTGAAATACAAGCTTTTTTTTCCCCAAAGGACATTAGCCCTCAGCATAAGTTCTTGGTAAATTACTATGACTCTGATGAGAACATCCAAGTAGTAAAGAAACATTTGTTTTCTGGACTAGGATTTGGATGTTGAGGTCATAGAAGGTATTGTCTGCAAACTGGCTATTTTCCTTCTGTGGCAATTGTTGTTTTGAAAGATTTTACAAATGTGTACAAGCTGTTAGGTGTAGGAAAGCTTATGTCAGTAAGCATTAAAATTCTTTTTCCTTCCAGTGGGAAGCCAGCTCACTTCTTTCTCTTTATCATTACTCCAATGAGAATCTATCCATTTCTTATGGCTATATCTTCAGATTTCAAATTAATTTTTATTTTTAATGTAAATATAATAAAGGAATTATTAATTTATCTGCATAAGTCAACCAGTTGGTAATAGCTTTACTATTATAAAAAACAAGATTAATTGTAAGTTAGGCTTACATTCAAAGGACAGAAGTAGGAAAAACGAGACAAAGAACAAGTTTGTTACAGATCACACAAACTAACAGATTCAGAACATATTACAGAGGTTCATAGAAGCAATGATCCCTCAAGCATTTCATAATAATAATGAGAACAAAAAGATAAACTTTAAAGAAAGTCCAGAAGTTACACAGATAAGACACACAGAGGAAAACAAATGCAGAACAGAAATGGGGAAGAGAGGACTAGAAAGGCGATAAGGAACTTAATTACTTGAACTGATGACAGACCATCCCTGGGGAGATATCAGAAATGTGAGATTGTTGTCAGTAGCAATATGACCCTAAGATAGGTTTTAAGCAGGACAGTCATATAATTAAGCCCCCAGTTTTCTGAAACAAAGGTGCTTCTGCCTTCTTTATATGGGTCTGTCTTACCACATAAGAAATGTGGTCAGGCTGACTAATAGGCATTCAGGATACTTGTGAAATGGAATTCCTTTTTAATGAGGCATTATATTAAGTCTTTTCTAAATTATACCATTTTCAGTTAAACCAGCTCTAAATTAACAGTTTCACCAGAGTTAACAAACAACACTTTACAGACAAAGAAACTTTTTCTTATTTTTTGTAAAGCACTGATCTTGATTTCAATAAAAAAAAAGATAGAACAGGTGGCAGGAATGAAACTTAGCCAGGCCTGCTGGCAAAGAATTCAGTTTAACTATAATATTTTCTCCCTTGCAAGAAAAGAAAATAATATATGGGATTATACTTTTCCTCAAATTTATATTATTTATTTCCCTTCCCATTCATTCATACTTGTTTACTTGTTTCTCCCCTACCATTGCAATACATCCCAAAGATAAATCATGGTGTTTACACTTAATTGGTAGTGCATTACTATAAGAGTGAAAATTCTAATACATTTTTAACTTTATTCATTTGAGCCATAAATTTTGCTGATGGCCAGCTTGATAATTCATTAGGCATTTCTCTACTAACTCTGATTTCTATTGCTATCTTCTACTTGCTGTGTTTCACAGTAGTCCACATTTTTCTTTAGCCACTATTAAATTACTCGGGGGACAATAAAGAAAAGCATCCTTCCATTGTGTATTTCTTCAATCCCTCTATGTATCACAGAGAAATTAAGAATATAAAGCAGATGTATAACAAATATATTATGCACAGAACAGCATGACCTAATAAATGCTAGTGACATGAGTCATCATCTGTAAGTCTCCTATATTCCATGGTCATAAGGAGTTCAGCTGTCTGCCTTTCTTAGGTATGTTGTACGATTACAAAACTTGCACAATTACTAGTGCAATGTTTTAAAAGAACATAAAGGTGCCCTCCTGAATGCAGTCAGCCTCCATTATTCATAATGCACTTCAATTGCTCACACCTGAAAATAGAATCAATAAATTAAGTAAATATTATAGCATTTAGATGCCTCTATCTACTATTCTTCTCTTACTCTGTATATCGCTGATCATCTTACACCAAAATAAGCTATTTTACTCAAATATTTAGACATCAATGAAAGATAAAAATCTTGTAAATATTCAGTTTCCAGGTCTTCCATGTCACAGCTGGCCACTAAAATTACACATGGAGGAAAATGTGGTTTTATTTCTCCAGATCACATCCTTTTCACATTGTCTATCTGCTATATCTGATCATGCATAGATTTGGCATATGTAAAACAAGCAGGTGTATTTGTACCACTTCCTGCCCAACTTTCAGACCACAATCTCTACAGGAATGCAATTTGTTTATGAAATAGTTCCCCTAGAATACAAACTGGAAGGCTATACCAAGAGATTCAAGTGATACTCATTGGACATAGGCCTAGCATTTTCCTTAAGGTAACAGAAGACTGAAAAAATCCTCTCCTAGATAAGGTGAGCCCCAATCTGATGGAACAAGCTGAACAGGAGCCTCAGGATGTTTATTTCTCAGTATTAGCCCCCAATCACAATTTCCTTAGGATAAAAGAAATCAGAATTTTTTTTCAGGATTCTTTTCCATTTTTGGTATTTTTTACCTAAACTTTGACTGGAAAAGTGCCACATGAAGTTTTTTACATTAAAAATTTTAAACAATTTGCAGCAATTCCAGCAACAATCTACATTTCAGTTTGTAAGTGCCTCTTGCAGTAGTTTGACTGCAGTTGCCTATGAAACACTTTCTGAATGAGAAATATTTGTCCATGTTGTATGGCTATCACCAGAATAATTTAAGAAGAAATAACTGAGATTTTCAAAAAGAGTAAAATGTCATATGCTCCTCACTATTTAGCCTTCAAGATACAGTCTCTGAGCCTTGTATGAATAACATGGTAAACCATTTAATCTTACAAAAAAATGAAAGTGATTTTTTATGCTAATTATTTGTGGGTGCCTCATTTTTATGAAATTAATTGGAGGGGGGGTTTTTATCTCTAAAGCAGCTCATAAATTTCAGCAAGGACATAAGAAATAATACAGGTAAACAGCCATAGATTTAGGAGGTTTAAGTTTGTAAAATATGACTTACCAGTGGAAGGAGTATGCTGTCTCTCATACAAAGCAGTCAGACATCTAAACATTGCAAGCAACCCAGGTGTTTCTTAGAAAGAAGCTTCCTATGTTCCCATTCAGTCCATTAGAGTTACAGAAGAAAAATGTATCATTGAGCCTTTTTGGTGAAGTCTGACAAAGATTCCATAAATCCACATCAGCAGCCCACTAAGGCTGCATGACAATGAAATGGTAGCCATAGGGTCAGGCCCAGGAAGGGCCTGATGTGGATAACATCAGTAATTTCAAAATGCATGAACCTGCAGACAGCAAAGGCACACCCTACACTATTTGAAGGAAAAAGATGTGAAGGATGACCTCAGAGACTTGATCACTTTAGCCCATAGTGGACTTGGCCATCCCATCTGGTTAGCCACTGCCTAGGCTCTACATTGTGATAGCTACTCTCCTGAGCACAGAACCATAGAAAAGCCTAGAGTGGAAGGGACATCTGGAAATCATCTGGTTTGACCTTCTGTTGAAAAGGGGGGTTTAGATTAGTTTATCCAGGGCTCTGCACAGCTAAGTCTTAAATATTTCCTGTGAGAGACAGTCCACCAGTTCTCTGGGTAACCTGTTCCAATATCTAATTATTCTCATAATGAAGAGTGACAAGGGAACCTCTGTCTTGTCTATAAAATACCTTCCAGTATTGCAAGACTGTGACTAGATTCTCCTGGGCATTCTTTTCTCTAGGCTGAACAAACCTACTTCCTTCAATCTTTCTTCATTTTTCAAGTTCTAGAACCCTCTAATCATAGAATCATAGAATCATAGAATCACCTCGGTTGGAAAAGACCTTTAAGATCATCGAGTCCAACCGTTAACCTAGCACTGCCATCCCACCACTAAACCATGTCCCTAAGCACCTCATCTATCCTTCTTTTAAAGACCTCCAGGGATGAGGACTCCACCACCTCCCTGGGCAGCCCATTCCAGAGCCTGACAACCCTCTCGGTGAAGAAGTTTTTCCTTATGTCTAGCCTAAACCTGCCCTGGTGCAGCTTCAAGCCATTCCCCCTCGTCCTATCATCTGTTACCAGGGAGAAGAGGCCGACCCCCACCTCGCTACAGCCTCCTTTCAGGTAGTTGTAGAGGGCGATCAGGTCTCCCCTCAGCCTCCTCTTCTCCAGACTAAACAACCCCAGTTCCCTCAGCCGCTCCTCGTATGACTTGTGCTACAGACCCCTCACCAGCTTGGTTGCTCTCCTCTGGACCTGTTCCAGCAAGGCAACATCTTTCTTGTAGTGAGGGGCCCAAAACTGAACACAGTATTCGAGGTGCGGCCTCACCAGCACCGAGTACAGGGGCACAATCACTTCCCTACTCCTGCTGGCCACACTATTCCTGATACAAGCCAGGATGCCATTGGCCTTCTTGGCCACCTGGGCACACTGCTGGCTCATATTCAACCGGCTGTCAATCAGCACCCCCAGGTCTTTTTCCACCAGGCAGCTTTCCAGCCACTCTTCGCCAAGCCTGTAGCGCTGCATGGGGTTGTTGTGACCAAAGTGCAGGACCCGGCACTTGGCCTTGTTGAACCTCATACAATTGGCCTCGGCCCATCGATCCAGCCTGTCCAGGTCCCTCTGCAGAGCCCTCCTCCCCTCCAGCAGATCAACACTACCACCCAGTTTGGTGTCATCTGCAAATTTACTGAGGGCACACTCAATCCCCTCATCGAGGTCATTGATAAAGATATTAAACAAGACTGGCCCTAGAACTGAGCCCTGGGGGACACCGCTTGTGACCGGCCGCCAACTGGATTTAGCTCCATTCACCACGACTCTCTGGGCTCGGCCACCCAGCCAGTTTTTAACCCAGCAAAGAGTACATCCATCTAGGCCATGAACTGCCAGCTTCTCCACGAGAATGCTATGGGAGACTGTGTCGAAGGCTTTGCTGAAGTCCAGGTAGACAACATCCACAGCCTTTCCCTCATCTACCAGGTGGGTCACCTGGTCATAGAAGGAAATCAGGTTGGTTAGGCAAGACCTGCCTTTCGTGAACCCATGCTGACTGGGCCTGATCCCCTGATTGTCCTCCATGTGCCTGGTGAGCACACTCAAGATAAACCGCTCCATAATCTTCCCCGGTACCGAGGTTAGGCTGACTGGTCTGTAGTTCCCCGGATCCTCCTTCCGGCCCTTCTTGAAGAGAGGCGTCACGTTTGCCAACCTCCAGTCATCTGGGACCTCCCCTGTTCTCCAGGACTGCTGATAAATGATAGAGAGTGGCTTGGCAAGCTCCTCTGCCAGCTCCTTCAGCACTCTTGGGTGGATCCCATCCAGCCCCATAGATTTGTGGATGTCCAGGTGGCATAGCAGGTCAAAGACTGCTTCCTCCTGGATTATGGGGGGTTCATTCCACTCTCTGTCCCCATCTTCCAGCTCAGGAGGCTGGGTACCCTGGGGATAACTTGTCGGGCCATTAAAGACCGAGGTAAAGAAGGCGTTGAGTATCTCAGCCTTTTCCTCATCCTTAGTGGCAATGTTCCCCCTTGCATCCACTAGTGGATGGAGGTTCTCCCTGGCTCTCTTTTTGCTGTTAACATATTTATAAAAACTCTTCTTATTATCCCTTATAACAGTGGCCAGGTTAAATTCCAGCTGGGCTTTTGCCTTTCTAATCTCCTCTCTGCATAACCTGACAAGATCCCTGTACTCTTCTTGGGTTGCCTGCCCCTTCTTCCAGAGCTGGTAAGCTCTCCTTTTTTCCCTTAGTTGCAGTAGTAGTCCTCTGTCCAGCCAGGCCGGTCGTCATCCCCGCCGATTTGTCTTACGGCACATGGGGACAGCCTGGTCCTGTGCGTTTAAGATTTCTTCCTTGAAAAAAACCCAGCCTTCCTGGACCCCTTTGCCCTTCAGGACTATCTCCCAAGGGACTCTCCCAACCAGCGTTCTGAGCAGGTCAAAGTCTGCCCTCCAGAAATCCATGGTGGCGGTCTTGCTGACCCCCTTCCTAACCTCACCAAAGATTGAAAACTCTACCATTTCATGATCACTAAGGCCTAGATGATTTCCAACCACCACCTCTCCCACCAGTCCTTCTCTGTTAGTGAACAGGAGGTCAAGCAGGGCACTTCCCCTGGTAGGCTCACTTACCAGCTGTGTCAGGAAGTTATCTTCCACACACTGCAGGAACCTTCTGGACTGTTTCCTTTCTGCTGTATTGTATTTCCAGCAGATGTCTGGGAAGTTGAAGTCCCCCACAAGAACAAGAGCTCGCAACTGAGAGACTCCTGCCAGCCGCTTGTAGAATTCTTCGTCCATGTCCTCATCCTGGTCGGGTGGTCTGTAACAGACTCCCAACAGGATATCTTTCTTGTTGGCCTTTCCCCTCATCCTCACCCATAAGCATTCTGCCACACCACAAGCATCAAGCTCTGTACAATCTAAACACTCCCTAACATACAGAGCCACCCCACCGCCTCTCCTTCCTTGCCTGTCCCTTCTGAAGAGTTTGTAGCCCATCCATCGCAGCACTCCAGTCATGGGAGGCATCCCACCACGTTTCTGTGATGGCGACTACATCATAACCATCCTGCCTTACAATGGCTTCCAGCTCCTCCCGTTTGTTGCCCATGCTGCGTTCATTAGTGTAGATGCACTTGAGCTGGGCTGTTGGTTTCACCCCCAGCAATGGGGTGACCCCCCAGGCTCCTCTCTAGTGAGCCTCTTTATATCCCCTTCCCCCTTCAGGCCTAGTTTAAAGCCCTCTCTACAAGCCCCGCCAGTTCATGAGCAAGGATCCTATTTCCCTTCCGAGAGAGCTGGGCACCATCTGTTCTCGACAGGCCCGGTGCCATGAAAACCTCTCCATGGTCAAAGAAGCCCAAGCCCTTCTTATGGCACCAACCTTTGAGCCACACGTTAACCGCTCTAGCTTTCCTATTCCTTTCTGTGTTCCCTCCTGACACTAATGGGATCGAGGAGAGCACTACCTGCGCTCCTGATCCTTCAACCATTTTCCCTAGTGCCCTGAAGTCCCTTTTGATCAATTTGGGGCTTCTCTCTGGCAATTCATCGCTGCCTGCCTGTATAATCAAGAGTGGATAGTAGTCAGAGGGCCGTACCAGACCAGGGAGTCTCTTGGCAATGTCCCTGATCCGCACCCCAGGGAGGCAGCAGACTTCCCTATGGGATGGGTCCAGGCGGCATATTGGGCCCTCCGTTCCCTTCAGAAGGGAATCGCCCACAACAATTACCCTTCTTTTTTTCTTTGTAGAGTCGGTCTTGATAGGTAGGGGTGACCGTCTCTCCCTAGCCAACCCGCTGGTTGGGCCTTCATCCCCATCTTCAGTTGCCTGGCCCTCAACTTCCAGAGTCGCATATCTGTTATGCAAGGGCAACTGGGAAGGTGAAGGAGCCCGGGAGGGGACTCTCCTCCTGCCCCGAGCAGAAACCTTTTTCCATCCCTCATCATCTCTTGGGTCTCTAGCTTCTGTCTGCCGGCCAGAGGACAGAGGATCCTCTGCTACCTGCGGAGCCTCTATCTGTTGCCGCGGCCTGAGGGATGGTAGAGTGCGGCTCCACCAGTCTATCTCCATCTCGCATTCTCTAATACTCCTTAATCTCTCCACCTCTTCTTTCAGCTCTGCCACCAGGCAGAGCAGATCATCCACCTGCTCACACCTGAGACAGCCCCTGTCCTTACCAATCTCTGGTACAGCAGACAGGCTGAGGCACTCCCTGCAGCCAGCGACCTGGACAGCCGCATGTTTCTGTTTAGGCGGGGACTCCGTCTGAGTCGCCACGTTCCGTCTGGCAACAGCTTTTGGACGGGTAGAAACCATTGCTCTCTCCTCGTTTGGGTGTCTATGGGTGCTAGTCGGGTGAGCCTCCGAGCCAGGAGGGGAGAACGCGCCCTGCCCGCGCGAACTGCCTGCGCAAACTGCGCAAAATCATCTTGGTAGTTCCCTGCTAGATCCTTCCCAGTTTTTCAACGTCTGTTGAAGTGGGGAGACGAAGCTGCACCCAGTGTTCCATGTGTGGCCTAACAAGTAGATGAGTAGAGTAGAATAATCACATCCTTTGATATGCTGGTTATACTTTTCCTGATGCAGCCCAGGCCATGGATGTGTGGATGTGTATTCCAGAGAAGACACGACACAGGATGATGCAACGGGACATAGGCAATGCTGGTCATCCCAAACATCATATGTGGTTCCACCACTGAACTCCTTTTGGCCCAGACCATCTGGCTGACACAATCTTCAGATCTAATGATCCTAAGCCTAACTTCTGCTTTCTGCCTAAAATAATAGGAAGGAAAACATTTGTCAAATTGTAAATCATCCCACAGATAAACAAAAGCCAAACACATGGCTTATAATGATATTCATTCTTTTCTAGGTTACTTTAAAAGAATATTAGTCTGACACTTAAAATTACATATAACTATGTTTACATATATAAAATCTTCAGAAATGGTACCTTGACATTCCCAGACTGGCTTATTCCTTAGTTGGTCTATGGAAAGCACTTCTATTTTTTTTGGTCTCTGTGGCAATTCAGGTTGTTTGTAATTACAAGGTTTTTAACAGTATTTCCAGCCTAAAGTGTGTAATAGAAAAGGAAATTAACTTTGAAAATAGAAAATGCATGTGATGAATAGATTAAACAGACCTTATTTACAAAAAACAATGTTCTCATTGTCCTCATTTATAGTTCTTCTGGTTCTACTTGTAAGTTGCTCTATATGAATTTTAGCTCTCAGTTTTGTAGGCAAACCACAAAGAAAATTACATAAATAAATCTATCCACTGTATATTGAAAAACTTACCTGGGGTTTGAATAAAACATATCCACAAAGTCAGAGGGAAAGGTTTTCATCCTTTTAGAACTACTTAGTTTTGAATCACTTGTAAGCAATAATACAACATTAATTTCACAAATTACACAGGGAAGTGAGGGAGTATGTCACAATGTCCTATTTCCAAAGAAGTATTAGCGCCACCATGGTAGTCCTAAGTCATTGTCATTCACACTCAGTGATTAGTTACTGATGTTGTACAAAATGGAAGAGCAGCAGCAAGGAAAGCATAGAAGACTTATATCAGAATTCAGTACAGCACAGTTAAAAGTATGTGCAATTGTGTCCTTGGAACATATAATCCTTCCAATTTCAGTACATCCTGAAGCAGATGGAAGGTCTCCTGATGAGATTTTTCCTTCCTCTGCGTAGGAGTCCCTCACATCAAAATAGAGTTGCTTCTTTCCTGTCACTCATTGTTCCAGCCCTGTGGGGTTAGGAGATCATTTTTCCTAGCAGGGCATCTCTTTAATTAAAATATCCTTTCAGGAGATAGTTCTACAGCATCTTCACAAGGGCAAGACTGGGTGGGGTTTGATCAGATATGGTTGATTTTAAAGAAGCATTTCCCCTTCAGAACAGCACTATGGCATGTAAAAGGAATGTATTTTAAGCTATTGCAGATTTTGTAGGTGCGTGATTATTAAAACTACTGACTTGTGAAAGTTTTATTTTGCTGATATTCATATGAATGTTTATTATAAGTCACATGCTTTGACAGGAGGAACCCATGGCTTGCACTTAAAGAACTGGATTCAAATAAACATAAAAACTGGAACTGTAAATCTCATAAAAACTCTATAGATAATAGAGATGTCTTTTTAAGTACTTGCTCAATCTTTGCCCTTTAATATCTGTACCTAAACCTGCATTCCATGACTTCATAACGGTATTTTTCCTATAAATAATAAACAGATTTCCTTAATTATTTAACATTAAATGGAAGGTACATTTAAAAAACAGATGTCTCAGCTGCAGATACAGGTCAAACAAAACTTTAACATCTACTGCAAGAGACTGATTTTTTTTTACTTTACTGGAGCTTCTCTGAATAGTTGGTCAAATTCGTAATACCAATACATTCCCGTATTTAAAAGTTTCTTTTTTTCTGGAGTTTGATGCAGAATCATGAATTACTCATGGATTACTCAAAAGACTTCTCACATTCCAATAAATCTGATTTTGAATTTTGTGCCTGTATGTAAAAAAAACCCAAACCAAACCAAAAGTCAGCCAACATTTGTTGTGGTTGCATTTTGCAAAGCTGCATTATTTAATTAGGAAATTTAATCAGAAAGAGATTGTGTGGCTTAATATCTAGTTGTGCAATAAACAGTACAGCCCATTTTGTTTAAAGTATAGTTTTACTTCTGTTATGTTTTAACATAAAACTGGCTTGAAAGTGCTTTAGTTTTGCTGAGCAACATAATTGTGTGTCTTTAATAGGGTGTGCTAGCTTTATAATATAGGTCCTCAGGACAAAAACTGTCTTGAAAAAGAAACGTGTTCTTGTCCTTTACTGAAAATGCTTATCTATCTGCCATGTAAGGAATCTGCACAAGATTTGATGTTTAAAATAATGAGATCTATTGACACCTAATATTAGAAACAGTGAAACACACTGACAGCCACATTTGAAAAGCAGGATGCTATTGTAGAAATTATAGACGTTATCAAGATAAATTGAAAAAAAAATGTTTAAAATATTCTGATTCCATTAACTGCTAGGCATGATATTCAATGCAATAAAAGAGACAAGCCAGTGGAGAACTTACTGGTGAGAAAGCAAAATGCAGATGGCTGTCATTTAGGTCGAAGATAATTCTTCATTGATTGGCTTCCAAAAGCAGAATAAACTTACATAGCTAAATAATACTATACAGTTCAGTATGAGTGACATTTAAAATTGGCTATTGTGAGTTAAATATATAATCCTAGTATCCTTGGTGATGGCTTTGCATGTCTAGCTTTGATTTTAAAACACATTTGTGTCTCAAATGCGGTGGGGGGAGGGGGGGGGGCAGCAGGGGGGCAGGGGAGGGGATGTGGGGTAACTACCTGGCATTAGTGCTACCAGAACAAATAATCTCGAAGACCATCACAAATACACTGAAATAATTATGACCATAGAGAAAGCTGAGAGCAGTACTTGAGCAAGACTGTAACCTTTTCCATCTGCAATTATTTCATATACAGCTGCAGGTATTTTCAGCAAAGAAAAGGCCTATATTCTTGTCTCAGTCACAACAATAAATCATACACTTGCCATCAGTCCTTATTAATGCCTTGGTGAAAATGAAAGCAAAATGGCAACCCTATACAGTAATGAGAACATATACATACAACATTCTCATAAAAACTAGAATTCTGGATATGTGGCCAAAGAGGGGTGTAAGGAGAAAAGACTGATGGAGAGCCCCATTCTGAACTAGTCAGCCACACAGGACCAAATTCTTGGAACTATAAAACATGGTATGTACCCAGAGGCTACCAAGGGGTTTTGAAGACTCAAACACTTGAAGGAGTGGCATTCACAGCTTGCAGAACTGCACTCCGAATGCACCACTCCCTTCAAATTCTCAAAAAAAAAAAAAAAGGACCCAGAAAATCCCTTTATTGTGGTTCTAACTTACTTTGCAAATTGCATTTTACTGAACAATGGTTCCAAACCATGGAGGATCAATGGTGCCATTTCCAATCTCTAATTTAGAAAAAAAAAAATATCTCCAGGAAACAGGATCCAAAGGTAAGCATGATGATCCGTGACATGATTTTGCTACGTTATTGTGCATTTGGTCCAAATATCATAAGATTGCTTAACAAACTGCAGGCCAAAAACCACTACAAAGATTTCCAGTTTTAACATTAGACACAGTCTCTTAACTTCAAATCGTAACAGATTTTTCTAAACACTCCAGATGTGCATATGTCTTCAGGGAAGAAAAGAGGGGCAAACATAATCTATGCCCTTTTTTTGATCCTGGAATATCACAATAAAAATGAACATTAAGAAAACAGTGCATATGTCTGGATTATTTCAAAATATAATTAACCAAGCTTGAATCTCATGGGGGTATATTTTCAAATCCCTTTGAAAAATAAGCCTAAGGCTTTAGCGGGTACTGTTAAAAACAACCAACAGCTAATGAGAACAACATTTTTGTTCCATTCATAAAGCTCATCAATCTCATAAATTAGAATAGAGGATTAAATTATTCCTTATATACTGGTTTAGAGAAACTGTAGTTGCTACTTACTGTAAACTTTATGTGATAAGCATTATTTTAACATAAATTGTTACTAGCTTCCTGGAAATGCCACAAAGTTTACATTGTCTCTGTAGTTTAAAAGAAGGTACTAAGGAGGCTGAAGAGAAAATAGATACAATATTAAGTTAATTAACTGTTATAGATATACTCCCCTCTAAGGTATTACAGAGATGTGTTTTTATAGGGCATATTAGGGAATCAAAGGGACACTTTGGGGTACTTAGTGATATTAATGTGTACATTGGCAGAGAAAAATTTAAATAAATTCGCCAATATAATTACATAATTATTACACATCACTGATATAATTATTAATAGGCATGGTGCTTCATTAATCAAAGAACTTGAAATATTAGCAGCTATATTGTCAAGAAGGAAAACAAACTTTGCTAATGCCTTATGAATAGAGCTCACATTGAGCTACATTCACCAAACTCACATTGCACCGTATTTGATTCAGGCGAAGAAGGTCTCCATTAGTGCTGAAAAATACGACGTTTAAAACACAGGATAGATATTTTCTACACTTTTCTAAAGCAAAATCATTCTTTGCAGAAGCCAGCACCTTCTCAGACCATTACTGGCTCCTGGCACACCTAGCCACAGTTAAAAGCAAAAGGTGAGTACTCCGGAGCATTTATGCTCCAAGGGGCTCCCAGAGCCCCACACAAGGACAGCCTTCAAGGTAAACCCTGCATACAGTCCTAAGCCAGCAACAGCAATCAAGTTTGGGGGGAAGGGGACAGAGAGTCAGCTTAGCACATGTACAGGTCACTGCACAAGCCCATGCATAATAAGCACCTTTTATCCAAAAATTCATAATGCAACTCAACACAAGTCAGTCTGCTGATACTGTTGTTTCCTCTGCCTTTCACACTCTTTTCATGCAAAAGCATACTTTAATAAGTTAGTTGGTTTGGTTTTGGGGTTTTTTTTCAGTCATTTTGAATCACCAACCAAGATAAATCACTCATTACTTTCAAATAGAAAAAGTTTGAGACTATGCAGGATGTGCATTGAAAAACCTTATATTACCTAGTCAGCCATCTTCAACATTTCTACTTCAATATGCCAAGGACCAATAGAGAAAAAGATGATAGTCTAGGGAGAACACAAGAGCAGGCGAGTGTGGTATCAACATCTCTGTTCTGCCTGGACAGATGTGTTGACCAGCACAAGTGGCTTTCCAGCAGCAGGGATACTAAGTTTGTTTGTATCCACAGGGGATAACATGCTAGCTATGAAACCTAAATGTGTGTGAGATGTAATGGCCATTATATACAATGGTACAGATTTCTATACCTAGTATTATAATTCAAATGAGGTATTATGAAGAAAAGGCTTAATGGAAAAAAAATCTGTTTAGAACCTAATGTTTTGCAGTTGTGTCTAAAAATTAATTTAAAAAAAGATGCACATGTAGAATTGATGAAAAAATGGCAGTTTAGAAATTACTTTATGTTCATATGTTGACAATCAATAGCCTATTCTTAAATGTGCTTTAGAAGTTGCTTGAACCTCTTAGAAAGTGTAACATGATAACTTTATGTGAAAGACACCCAAATTCATGTAGTCCAGCTGGCTTCCATCCAGATTTCTGACTTTCTCTCAGGGAACATCAGGAACAGCTGCTTGAGCAATGAAAGCTCTTCCAACAGTCAAAAGCCTTCTCTTGTGCCTGCTGTAGCAAACAGTTGCTGCCAGCTCTAGTTACTGCAGGGAGAAGACAGTCACTGAAAGAAGCAGGTGCTGGTGTGAGAGTGTGATGTCAAGTCCTGCTTCAGAAAAATACGTGGAAGGAAGGAAGGGAAACGTGCCCCAGGGAGATGGAAGCAACATCTAGATTTGCCTTTCACTGTGTGAGGTTCAAGCACTTTCATCTAAATGGTTGCAGGGCTTGGTCATATGAATGTTTAGTCTGAAAAGAACTTCTGAAGTGCCTCTTGTGACTGTATCCCAGATTCCAGTTTTGCATCATGTATTGTGCCAGGCATCACAGTCTTCTTATAGAAAAGTGAACAATACTAGTGAGGGGATAAACCTAAAAAAATATATTCTGTAATAGTCTTTATTCCATGTTTCCAGAAGAGAGATTCAACTGAATCTGTTAATAATTTTTTCTTACGGCTGTCATCTGTTATATAATGTTATTGAAAATTTAGAGCAAGTTTTCTATCTTTAGAGAAGTTGTTATTGATTTTTGCTTAAGTTTCCATTGCAAGCAAAATAGAGGCCTTTTAACAACCATAAATTGTAACTTACTAACGACAATATAATTAATATTCCCTTGCTTTGGACCCAAATATCAGTATACTAAAATAGTGTAACTAACAACAGTATCTAAGTATTTCCTAACACTGTGATGGCATAACCGGACACAAGGTATAAAAATTTTATACAAATACATGATCGATATTACCACCAAACAGGCAACGACAGGCAAGCGAGTACATGTAGCAGGCATTCAAGTAACCAAAGTTGTCAGATGAGATAAGCAGAACAACCTCCTTACTATGCAAAAACAATGATCAGCAAAGTCAAAAACAAGCAGCACCAAGATATCCCTTTTGGGAGGGAGTGGGCAACAGCATAGGAACATCACATATAGTCAAGGAAAATTAGAAAAGAAAGAAGTGATCACCTTGATCTCAGAGACTTAAGAACCACCAAGGATTTAATCATCAGTCCTAACTATATGGCATCATCTCTGTAGTATTGTATGCTCAGTGCTAACATAAGTATTATAAACCAACAATTTTGTATGATTAATAAAGTGTAAGAATTAATCATTATCAAGAAGTGTGTTGCTGATGAATTATTTTAGTAAGGTTAATCTTCTAAATACTCATTACAGGAATCTGTAATTCCCAATTCTCTATCCACATATATTCACCTGCAACAGCATTATAATAAAGATGCATTAGACCAGATTATAAAATACCTTGGCTAGTCTTCAGTAAATCACTTCAGTGCACATCAAGTTGTAAATAACATGACTAGTCCCACTAAATGCAATAGAATGACTTATTTTAATAGGTGCAGCATTAGGAAGTTTTGCTTATCATGGGAAGTTTTGATGTCAGATCTTAAACTCTAACTTTTTGATGTTTTGAATAATCAGAAAAAAAATCACTAGGACCCCAGAATCGTAACAGTAACATCACAAAATTCGATCAGGGTCCCAGTCTTCCATCATAGAAACAAATTGATTCTTCCCAGTACAGAAAGCGGCCATAGCACCTATTAATTTTATTATCCTGGATATCTCATGCTACCATGATCTCTGATGGTATACTTTGATGTCTCAGAGGTCTCACAACTGTAGAAGATTTATTCAGAATCCAAGATAAGAATTAAGGAACCCATTCCCCAGATCTATAAGCAAGCTTTCCGCTTACACTTTTTCATCTTAGATTATCTCTTGCAACTTAATTTTTGGAACAGAGTCTTTCTCTAACCAGGGCCAGCATAATGAACTGATTTGAAGACAATGTAGGCCATGAACAGGCAAGAGCAAATGTTACAGTAGCAACAGAGAGAAAACCACCAAGCCCTATCCAATCCAATCTGCATAGCTTGCAGTCCTCTTTAGAATTGAGAAAGAAAGTAAGGAGAGTGGAGAGGCCTGTTCTCTAGATAAGCCCAAATAGGCACTCAGTATTAATAAGAATTGGAGGACAGGGGATGAAGAGGCTGGAACAGAGAGAGTCCCTAACTACAGCCTGACACATTTCTCAGTCTGCAGTAGCTGCAAAATATCATAATAATATGATTTTGCAAGAAAGTTGAAATAGTAGTTGCATTCTAAGAATTCAGGCCAGAGAAAATTAAAGATATTATTTTGATTTCTATTTCTTGTTGCTTTGCTTTTTTTGGAAATTCTCCCAGGACATTTCGGGTTGGTCTCTTTACACTTCCTTAATTGGTCTATGGGGATTTCTAAAATCTGAGCTACAAATGAAGATGTGTATTTTATGATCACATCTAACACTGAGCGCTATTAATAAAGGAAAATTTGATGTGCTTGTATTAGTCAGAATCACATAATTTACAGAGGCAGGCATAGCAGTTTGGGTGGACTGAAAAAATGTATTCTCTGTAAAAAGTACATAGATTAAAACACTGAACACTTCTCACAGCCTTTCATAGTATTAGGCAGTGGTCTGACTTCATGATTTAAAGACTAAGCAGCAAACTCAATAAAAACTCCGCTCATTCCCTCATGCTGTAGTTAAACAGAGAACACTAAACAGGTAAGAAATCACATGAAGTCATCTAGCTTATTGATGGTTGGCCATGAGAAACTGTTTAAGTGATTGGATTTTAAAATAAGTTATTTGTTTCACTGAAATGCTGAAGCTTAATAGTTTTCTATTTTCTGTTCCTGGGAAAATGGGATAAAAGGCACTCTAGGGTTCAAGCACAAGTTTATTAGTATGTACTTCTACAGGATTTTTTCATCTGTCATCTTGACCATTTAATTAATTCCTCATCTGTCTGTATCTGTCATGTCTTCTCTTAAATGTAGATTACAAACTTTCTAACACAGGGACAGTTGTTGTAGTGTATGCTCTCCTGTACAGCACAACGGATGCAGGGCCCAAGAACCGAGTTCCTAAAAACTGCAGTAATACCATGAAATACCATTGACAATCATCAGTTAAGCTGTATCTCATTGATGAACACACTGTACCAATTTAGCTTATAATGAATGACAGAACAGTCAAACTGAAGATTACAGCCTGCCTTCAGTGTAGTGCTTTGGGCCTTGATTTAAAAGCTGTGTTGGGTTCCAGCATTTTAATGAAGCAGAACAACTATACACAAGTTTTAGCAGCTTGCTCTAACTCAAAATCCATTTACAGACTGAGTAGCCATATTGTAATTGTGTGGATCCCCATGACGAAAAGTATCTTTCAGAAGCTTCCTTAACCACCATTACAGACTAGCATCAAATATCCCACAGTTGGAGGAGTAGGCGGGAAGGAGAAAGCCCTTTCCTTTCTCTGTCTGGTCATTAAAATGGAAAGCCTTTAGACCCAGCCCACTTTTTTCAATACACATTTGGACAGTGCCCAGAAGGGCCCACAATGAGTCCCAGAGTCCCCAGTTAAAGCATCTATGCTCCATCACAACAGGAATGAATATGTAGGGAATATATGCAATAGCCATTAATTCATCAAATAGCTTAGGGTGATTTTTCTGTTTCCTAAAGAAGGAGGAGAGCTTGAAAGGAAGTCAGTCAGGCTGTAAACAGGAGTTTATCATATTCCACTTCCTTCTGAATCGTGTAAAGATTTTTCTTTTTATGGCTACCTGATTTATGACACCATACAAAGCTCAGCTGCTAACTAAAAGTAAATCTCACCAAGGCTCCGCTCACAGATTTTAACTCCTTTCTCACTATGCCCCACAGCATCCACACAGCAAATGTTTGCAGAAAGCAAACTGGTCTATAGATCAAATAAAGATAATCACAGCACTCAAGTCTGCATTCAGCAGAAAGACATTTGCTTCCCACATTCTGAGGGTGTGCCTTCGCAATGAAACAGGAACAAACTACAGAAGCAGCACCTCTAATCCTTTTCTCACTCAAATTCTATGGTAGGAAGGAAGATATGGCTTATGCCAGTGTATCTAACATCTGAACTTTAAACTCAGACCGACGTTAAGGCACCTCTAGCCTGATCATCTGTATTTTTGTCAGATAATAAGAACAGATGGTGATATTTGATACTAAATAGTCGGCTAACTTAGCAAAGACTTGGGTATACATTTTCATAACAAGGCATCTGATGAGGCTGATAAATAAAACTTCCCATGGGAACAGAATACTGGAAATAACACCCTTATAATAGAAAAATATAACTAATTCAAAAAAGAGCAAGCAAAGGTACACTTAATTATAGAAACCGTAGTGCTTACAACCTTTATGCTACTGGAATTACAAAATATAATTGTGAAAAGGTGACTTTCCCACAGCTAATAAATGCCAGCAGACAAACTGCTCTTGAGTGTCTTATTCTTTATCTAGAGAATCGTTTTGCAGTAATACAGGTATTATCAAATAAAATAATTGGAACTAAAGCTGGTCAGGAAATTTTTATCAAGTGCTCTTCTTAAATTAATAAAATATTATTTTTTATTCCCATTAATACTGAATTTTTGGCAGAGAAGTCTTGATGGATTTCTTTTCCCAAAAAAAACTTTCCTGCAGTGTCCAATTTCCATTATATTTTTCACAAAGAAAATTAACCATTTTTTTCATTATTTTTTATTTCAGAAGAATAGCACTATAAAAATCTTTAGGCTAATAATAGTGAGCTTTGCTTGCTGATTTTTCTTCATTCATTTTAGAACTAAAATATATTACGGAGATTATTTTCACTCATCCTCCTGAATGTATTTTTACTTAGGAAAAGTATTACAGCCATTATAATGGCACCTTAGCTGTGCTAAAAATGAGGAAAGAAGTTTATTTAACAGAACAGGAGACAACAAATCTTGCTTTGTTTTGTGTGATGCCTTCTGTATGAGAAATGCCCATTATTGACAATGGGTCAACAATGAGTTCATCTATAAATTGAGTTAGCTGCTAGCTCTGGCACATCTCAGAAAACTAAGCCTTTCTCTGTGCAGTCTTTAAATGGGCTTTCTGAAATACATGGTATAGTTTGTGCTTTTGATATTATATTCCAAATCAGTTTAGATTGTTCTTACTACAGGATAGTCAAGATCATGGGATAACATTGCTTTGGAAAGGGTTTTTGAACGTGTCATTGTGCCACTATCACTCTATGTGGTTCATTGCTCAGAATGTACACAAATTTCACCTGAGATTAATTAACAGGATTCCATGATGCAAGAGGAGCTCTGCCTGTATGCAGACTACCAAAAGCCAACATAAAAACAATAACTACATAATAGGAGCAACAATAGGATGAGCCCATCTGGCCTTTTATCAGTCTTAACTGTCTAGGATAAATGGATTACTCATCTTATAGAGTAACTGTCTCCGTCACAGAATAATCATTCAGTCATTCAGGCTGGAAGGAATTTATGGTTGTTGTGGAGGCCAACCTCCTGCTCAAAGCAGGGTCAACAAAGCAATAGTCATATTGATCAAAAATACATTTGTCTTAAAGGACATACAAATATTATGAGCTTCCCTGTTAACTTTCACCCTTGCAAGTTCTTTAAAACTTGATAACAGTGTCAGTAGAAAGGTCTTCCAAACTAAATCCTATTATGCTTGGTAGTATAGTATGACACCTGTTTCTTGGGTTTACGTATCAATTTCTCAGCAGGAAGACAAGAAGCAGAGGTATGTTTATTTGAACAGCTGAACAGCACAAAGAGTTTATGATGGGAAGACTGTGACCTACAAGAACCTTCTCTATTACCAGCTGGTTTTAAAACCTGTATAAAATTTGAAACTCTATCACATATAACAAAGAACTAGGAATTTCTTACTCAGTAAAGCGAAAGATACAAAGTCTCTACATGATGTTTCAAACAGAAATTTAAAAAAAATTTTTTTTTTAATTTTGTCTCTGTGTGTCTGGTTCCTAGACAGTAATCCCTGCCAAAATAATGTTTTGTTAGTCGTCTTCACATCTTTCATCTGGGGACCAAAGTCAGAATAAATAATAAGCTAGGAGGAGGTAAATGGGGTGCAGTCTACAATTCATGGTGGACAGGCAGTGCCTACCATCGCATTTTGAATTCTTGGTCACAAGAAAGTAGTGCTGAAGAAAACGTGCACATTCAAGCTGCATTCTAAAGAAAATCCACTGTTGGGAAAAAAAATAAGAAAAACAAATTGAAACATTCTTCTTTGGAGAATCCATTGTAAATGTAAGGAAAAGTATTTATGACTTGAAAACAAGAGGAGGAAAGAGAGAAGAGTCCTCATTTTACTGACAGAAACAGGACAGAATTAATGACAGCTTCTCGTAAATAGTCCAGTTGTGAATCTGCATCATATTTGGGTTCAAAAATATCTGTCACATTTTAAATATAAATCACCATGATGATCATAAGCAAGCACTATATAGATTCATTCAAGTGTAGGGGAAAAAAAAGGTGTGGGAAAATGCAAATGGGAGGGGTAGTGAAACTTGTGCTGACCTTTTTACAAAGTTCCCAGGAGTAAATACAAAGCAAACTGTAGCTCACATTGTGACAAGGTTTTATGATGCCCTACATTTGATTTGTGAACTCGGCTGTACTCAATAACAATAGTAGAAAAGAATGAGGACACAATCCCTCTTTTAATTCTTCAGTAATTCTAAGACAAAACACACTTAAGTGTAAACTATTTTTTCACCAGTGCAATGCCCAAGAGATTTTTTTTATTCCTTTTTTTCCCTCTTTTTTTTCCTTTTTTGATTGGGTTTTTCAAGAGAATATCAAAGTAGACTAAACAAAGCTGGAAGAAAAAAGTGGTGTTCCTTTTCAGGAACAAAAAATGGGCCTTCATAATGCTGTTCCTCCTTTACATGTGTTAACAATGTTTGAAAATTATTCTTCCTGACTTTGCATTCATTAAAGTAGTATTTCTCCAAATATATGTGCTGTTGCCTTGAAAACCATTTCTTTCCTAAAAATTCTGCATTCTTTGGTATTCTATTACTTTAATTCTAAGAAAACTCAAGTAATAAATATTCTCAGTGACTGGAAACATAAAGGCAATAAACAAAAAAGCCACTGCCATAGCCCTGCAAAGCTACTCAGCTGTGTACAGAGATCTTCGAGGAGTATTGCTGATGTTTTAAAAATGTTGAATTGCTGCCAGACATGCAAGATATGAAATCAGTTTATTGCTGCATGGTGAGATTTTCTAGAGAAAGGTCCAACCCTCATGATGCTTACAGGCCATTAATATAGATTATACAACACAACAGAAACAGAGAAAGTGTCTAAAGTAGATATGAGTGAAAAAGTTTTTCTAAGAATTAAGGGCATATAAACAAATACTTCAAAGAGAAATGACTAAGTTCTTCCCAGAATTAGAAGGAACAAGGAGGTTTAGATTTCCCCACAGAGAGAAACAGGATTTCTGCATTATCTTTCTTGCATCATAATAATTCGCCATTGATCGCAACAGTCTTTGCAATCATTTACCATTTGAGACATCCCTTTTCTTCTCTAAATGCAGAGAAGAAATCTGTCCAAACCCTTCCTTCACCAAATGTGAAAGACACCCTCTCCTCAGCCACATCCTCCTATTCTATTATGAAAAGTGGAGGCTTAGCCATTTTCATAACACTGTCTATGCTTTTTCCCCAAGCATTTCCAAGAATGCACTCCTCCTCCTGGATCTGCATGCTTAGAAGTGAGTGAATGAGCCTGGGATGTACAGATTTCCCTAACCTGTCAGATTCTTCAGATTATCCAGAAAAAAAATGGACCTAGAGTTCTAGTATTACTTTTTTCCAAACCTGTTCACAGAGAGGATTCTGAAATAGGGCAATGATATTTCCCACTCTACCACAAAACAAGAGGAGAGCCTTCATACAGGATGCTGGCATCCTACAAATACCAGCATAAACAAGAATAGTGTTTCAGTTGGACAAAGCATAATTATTTCATTTACTTTCGCCTGTTTAGCTGATGACTTGGATTCACCTTGTGATGGTTCCCTAAAGAAATGAAGTTTCTCACAGAGATTTCCAACCAAATCCTATTCTATGAATTTTGCTGCTTAACATATCACCATGCCCAACAATGCTTTTTTACATCATAATTTTTCTAATTAAATATTTGCCATTGAAGTACAAAATAAAAACCAGTATGGAATAATTATTTTCTTACTGACTGCTCATTGTTTTGCCCTAAGCTTTTCAACAATTTTATAGCCTATTATTTAAAAACAGTACAACCCAACAATAAGCACATAACGAGAAGGACTTAGTTTATCCTCAAAAAAACCCCCTCAAAACCACACCAAACAAAGCACCCTCTCCTAGTTACCACGGAACATCAGCTTTTATAAATTGCAAAGACCACCAACTCCCTCTTGTGACAAACAATCAGAAAACAAACACAGTTTCACAATGCGATACTGCGCAGTTTGAAGCAGCCTCCATCCAAATAAAATTCCTTTAGGAAGATCGTTAGACTGGAATAAAATAACTTAGATTGAATTACTTTTCGCTGATTTCTTCCCAACATCAGAACAGACATCACATGAAGAAAAGCATAACGGTACAGTGACAGTATTCTGTTCCTGCTTACTCTCTGGATAATAATTTATTTTGCTTTCTTTCATCACGATTCTCTGTTTTTTAACTTACATAGAAATGTGGCCATCAGATAAAATTACACCCAATAAGAATAAGAAGTCTTTACGAGTCAGTATGAATTCCTTCCATCTCTGTCACTTAAGGTCTGCTTGTATGCCTACTATACCTCAAGTAGAGGATAAAAAAAAAAAAGCTCCACTGGCTTTATGACATCTAGGAATTTTTTTATGCCATGGAAATCCTCAGGTTTAATCCAAATGACTCATGGATATAAAAAGCAATTTTGGTTTATCTTCTGTTGTTCCAGTGGTGCATAGAATCATAGACTAGCTTGTTTTGGAAGGGACCTTTAAAGGTCATCTAGTCCAACGCCTCTGCAACAAGCATGGACATCTTCAACTCAATCAGATTGCTCAGAGCCTTGTCCAACCTGACCTTGAATGTTTCCAGGGATGGGGCATCTACCACCCCTCTGAGCAACCTGTTCCAGTGTTTCACCACCTTCATTGTAAAAAATGTCTTCCTTGTACCTAGTCTGAATCTACCATATAATAAACATAGGTTTCAGGACCACCATATTAGCAACTTCTCTTTAATCAGAGCACATTTAGCATAAATTCTTCATTAATACGATTTGCAGAATCATAGAATCACAGAATCATTTAGGTTGGAAAAGACCTTTAAGATCATCAAGTCCAACTGTTAACCTAACACTGCCATCCCACCACTAAACCATGTCCCTAAGCACCTCGTCTACCCGGCTTTTAAATACCTCCAGGGATGGGGACTCAACCACTCCCCTGGGCAGCCCGTTCCAATGCTTAACAACCCTTTCATTGAAAAATTTCTTCCTGATGTCCGACCTAAACCTGCCCTGGCACAACTTGAGGCCATTTCCCCTAGTCCTATCACCCGTTACCAGGGAGATGAGACCGACCCCCACCTTGCTACAGCCTCCTTTCAGGTAGTTGTAGAGGGGGATAAAGTCTTCCCTCAGCCTCCAGACTAAACAACCCCAGTTCCCTCAGCTGCTCCTCAAAACACTTGTGCTCCAGACCCCTCACCAGGGCAAGGGACTAAAAATTGAGAAACATACGTGGCAAAATGCCCACTAAAATTTGACCTGGTCTGACATATCTCTTTATCTGCATCTAACTAGATCCATATATGAAGCTACTCACAGACTTTGGATCTCAGAAATTACATTTCAACAGTGAACAGAATACCAGCTTTTACTACACTGACTTACTGACTCTACAAATGGATAAATTCATGCCTATGTAATACTGGTGTATTGGGAAACCACCAGCACCAATTTTCACTGCTGTTAATGAAAATTTTTCAGAGACCTATTCAGGGTATGAGAAAGCTAATGACTTTCAGAACTAAGGCAGGATCCCAAGCAGAGGGTAAATTATCATTGTTCAAAAGGGTTAGATTGACTCTTCCTTCCTATATAATTTCTAATCTAGGATTTTACTCACAGCTAGGTAGAATACATTGTAGTTGTTTGAGTATGCAATCCCCTATACAATGTAAATTCATCAAAATTATCATTCATTCCTTCCCTCTTGTTGCTTGGTTTTGAAAACCAGTGCAGTAGGACACAATTGCCAGCCCAAATTACTCACAAAGCCTGCTTCTCACCCCTTGACATACAGCAATTTGTTGAGGGGAGCTACTGTCTGGTAGCATCTCCTCTCAGCTCCTTAGCAGCCTGACTTTATTTCTCAGAATGGTGTTCCTTCTTCAGTTGATAATCCTAGCAGCAGACTCACCCTTGTCTCAGCAAGTGTTACGATTTTAGAGTAAATCCTGGAAGTGGTTTGTTTCTGCTATTCAGACTGAAGCATTTGGAGTCCAGAACATGATCAGAGTTCAGAGCTCTGACAGGCTGACAACTCTGTACAGATATACTGGTCCAAGCTAACAAGCCTTATACCAAGCATAACTGAGAGCCTGTTGCTTCCAACATGCAAAGCAACATTTAAAGTGCCTATGCAAACCACTTTCTGAACATTTTCAAACTACAAATTCCAAAGTTATCTATATAAACCTTCATAAAGATAAGTCCATCAAGACAGAAAAGCCCTCCTGTTCATTTCCCAAAATGGATAGTTAGGAAAGCGTGGAGTCATCAGATGTGTTTGAAAACCTTTTTCTTCAGATCATCTCCAGTTCCTCCGGTTTGCATGTACATACAGCTCAGAGTTTCACTGGAGGGGACAGACATCTGTATTAAGCAATACAAAGCTTTGAACAATATTGCTAAGAATCAGTCTTCTAGAATATCAAAACTAGAAGTGTTTAGTGCCATTTCTATGAACTGCAGATAGACAAAGATCAAAAGGTTCAGAGTAATGAAGATGATCAATTGTACAGCCCATCAGACCTTATCTAAACCAAATTACTGGATCTCAGTAATTCAACCCATACTAGTCCACTGACAGTCATTGCTCAAAAGATTGAGCACTCAAAAAAATTCAAAGACTGCAGAAGAAAAATAATACCGGTCATATTTCCTGTAGAACCACAAGCATACTCCCTCCAAGTATCTCTTCTCTGAGTGGGCCATCTACTCTGAACAAGCAGTTTAAATGACAACTGAATATAAGGTCCCCCTCAGCCTCATCTCTTCTTTCTCCAGTTTAATCATGTGTCTAATTCTGGGCATTTCCTCACTTACACCTTTTACCTTTTAATCTATCAGTGAGCTGACATTTGGATTTTAGCTAACAAGAAGGGATGGCAAGTATGACTTTGTAGTGATGAATATCTCAGTTTGAAATAATTGAAAGATATATTGGTTTTAGCCAAGCTTAAAGCAGATGTATAATGACATGGCTGTACTCTTGGCTAAAACTGTAACTCTCCTTTCATTTTTCATTCAATATCCTATCTTCCATTCTGTTGCCTGCCCTTGTTCCCACCTTTAGCCCTGCTTGTCACTACTACAGGTACATCTCCACTCATTCTGTCTACACAGGCATGAGATCTGTCATATCACAGAATCACAGAATGGCAAGGGTTGGAAGGGACCTCAGGAGATCATCTAGTCCAACCCTCCTGCTAAAGCAGGTTCACCTAGAGCAGGTTGCACAGGACATCATCCAGGCGGGCTTTGAATATCCCCTGGGCAGCCTGTTTCAGTGCTCTGTCACCCTCAAAGTAAAGAAGTTCTTCCACATATTCAACTGAAACCTTTTATGTTTCAGTTTGTGCCCATTGCCCCTTGTCCTGTTGCTGGGCACCACTGAGAAGAGTCTGGCTCCGTCCTCATGACACCCACCCTTAAGATATTTGTACGTGTTGATGAGATCCCCTCTCAGTCTTCTCTTCTTCAGGCTAAACAAGCCCAGCTTTCTCAGCCCTTCCTCATAGGGGAGATGCTCCAGTCCCCTAATCATCTTTGTTGCTCTCCTCTGGACTCTTTCTAGGAGTTCCTCATCTTTCTTGAACCGGGGAGCCCAGAACTGGACACAGTACTCCAGGTGGGGTCTCACCGGGAAGGGTAGAGGGGGAGGATAACTTCCCACGACCTGCTGGCCACACTCCTCTTAATGCACCCCAGGATACCATTGGCCTTCTTGGCAACATGGGCACACTGCTGGCTCATGGTCAGCTTGTCATCCCCGGCCCGGCCCTTGGCAGAGCTGCTTTCCAGCAGGTCAGCCCCCAGCCTGTACTGGTGCATGGGATTAAACCTCCCCATGTGCATCACTCGACACTTGCCCTTGTTGAACTTCATGAGGTTCCTCTCCACCCAACTCTCCAGCCTGTCCAGGTTCATGGGACTAAACCTCCCCATGTGCATCACTCGACACTTGCCCTTGTTGAACTTCATGAGGTTCCTCTCCACCCAACTCTCCAGCTTGTCCAGGTCCCACTGAATGGCAGCACAGCCTTCCAGCGTATCAGCCACTCCTCTCAGTTTTGTGTCATCACCGAACTTGCTGATGGTACACCCTGTCCCCTCGTCCAGGTCATTGATGTATAAGTTGAATGTCATGTGATCACACATCTCTTTTCCAGCTGGTAGACAATATTTTACTGTTAACAATCCACTTCCTTTCCCTCTTCTATTCCCCCTAGCAAAATCCTGTCAAACTTTTCTGAGGTATTGTAAAAATAGACATTTACACATGCACAAATGAAGTCTGCGGTAATGGTACAGACCATAATATAAAAACATGTGAAATTGTTCAAGCACTTTCACACATGAGTAAAGCTGAAGAGACTGACAGGATCATAGCAGGATGGTGAGTAGAGACCAGCTGTGTATAGTGGAACAGCAACAGTTATTTGCCATGGTGGATGATTTCTCATAGGTCGTCACTGAAAGCTCAAGTATTATTGCTACCCTTATTCTCCTCCTCAGGGCAGTGATCTAAAGTAGTGCTTAATGCTGGCCTGGTAGTCTTTAGGGACAATCTCTTACCCCAGCTGGTGCCATCTCTTGGGTTAAATGAAAAGCTTTACCATGGTCTCCAAGCTTCAGCTGCTGTGAACGCACCATTTTTTGCTCTTGGTGTCCCCTGCTAGACAGGCAGGCAGACTAGGAACTCAGAAGTTTGGGTCTGAGTCATGACACAGTCCTATTTACTCATCTATCACTCCTGTTCACAAGACTTTCATACCTGCTTACTTTTTCCATCCACACAGCACTCCAATGTGGCAGGACACTGGATGCTGGATCTCTACTTCTGGATGGCTAAAGCTCAAGTGCTGGTTTCACATTTAAAGTAATCTAGTGACCTCAACAGAGGAAGCAAACCATTTTAAGGCCCTTCTGAAAGCTCCTGGCATAGCCACTAAAGGTGTGAAAACACAGGTATGACAAGCAGAGAGATGGAACAAATCGCAGTAAGACAGTTCATTGATGCAGTGCTGCACTCACTGGCACTGACACTAGAACAAAGACCCCATTCCTCACTTCCCTGAAGGCATGGGCAAGTAGTGGGCTTAACTCTATTTCTGTAGTCCTCTATTCCCACAGATATCTGTATGTGTTATTCATGGTGTGGCCCAGAACTTCCAGATAGTAGCAGTACATCGTAGTAGAGCTTCAACTGGTCCTTGGAGACAGGAGTTGGAACTCAGTGTGCCTGCCCTGATTTGTTCCATGCTGAGCAAAAGCCAGAGGATAGGAACTAGTATAATGTATTAGAAAGACCTTCCTGAAGCAGTAAACAATGTACCGGAAGCAGAAGACAAGCTGCAAATAGATCCAAATTTAGCACTAATGAACATGGTTCCAAAATACTAGCTATCAGTGCTGAAAATGTAAGTTCCTATTAAGCCGATTTCACATTCCAAAATGACAGAGAAGTGGAAAGCCCACTTTAACCAACACTAAGATGTCATGACCCACACGTTGCATTATATGAGCTTGCTAATACACTGTACATCATTTTAGTCTTGATATACAACATACTGTATGTTAAAATGAGGGAATCCAGAACAAATTTAAGGCAACTCACATCCTGTTTGTTAACTGGAAGTGCGAAATTATATCTGTTCAAACAAACTTCAAGTTCAATTCATTATCAGTTAATACCACTGCAGCTTTGCTCTTTACTGAATAAGTAATTATTCTTTTAACAATATGCAGGGATGATACCACCTATAAAAGGGTTTAAATAGATACCTGTACTTAGGCTATAGTAATGTTAAATGAATCAAAACCAGATGACCACCCTTCCCCGATACTGAAACATACACACACAGCATATAGAATATTATTACTGGGCTATATTATTATTAGCTATATACTACCTTAGCAAAGCTCCATCAGCTTTTAGCTAACCTGACGCTCTTCCTGTATTTGTACTTTGTTGAACACAAGCAGGCTCACAGCTTCCTGTGTGATGGTGATAACATATGCCTGACTTTGTTGTTGGCAGCTGGAGTGAAGAGGAAGACAATGCCCTTTGACCTGTGAAAAGCAGTATAAAGCTTATCAGATCCTCTCCAGATATCACTGAAGGAAACGGGCTGGAAGAGTTGGCCCCACATAGGGAATATATATAAAAAAACTGTCAGTACTAATCTTTTTGTAATGTCATTAAAAATGTACTTCTGCAAATCTGAGTCCCTGCTAGACAGTATCATTTGTACAAACTGAAGTAAAAGGGGAGAGGAAGAATTATATACCACACATTAAACTTAGGTTCATATCACTTGAAATTACTCAGTAGCCAGTAGTATCAAGACTACTTCATTTTATGGTGCCAAAATACATTTTTCTCAGTGATTATTTCTCTGCTCCACTTCTGAAGCAGACCTTTAAAGGTCATGTATTGTACAAAACATTATACACAACTTTTCCCACTAAGCAGTTCATTAAGGGGTTTTGTTTATATGCAAGGCCTTCTAGACGAACTGTGGTAAAGCAAGATGATGGACCGACCCCAGAAAACCCCCACGTCTAATGAAAAATATATTTGCAGGTTAGTGTGAGGATAATGTCCTTACTGCCCTGCCAGATACTGTAGGCAGCATTAGTATATTAAGCTTTTAACAAGAATCACGCTGTTTTAAATTGGTAAAACACCTATCTGATTTACTTTGCACTATACAGTTAAAAAAACAGTAATACAGCACCAACACAGAAGTTAAAAAAATCACTCAGACTGTTTTTTATATGATTATTGAAAAAACAAAACAAAACAAAACAAACAAAACAGCAACAACAAACACAAGGCTGAAAAGATTATGAGCAGAGATTCAGGAAAACAAGTTCTTCCTTTTGATGTGCTCACTTTTTGGATATTACAACATAAGTTAAAAAGTAATTTTTCAGTATCTCCACTGACATAACAGGGAACATTTCTAGTCATTTCAACTGGAGATGGATGCAAGAAAAAAAAAGGAAAAAATATAATCCATCATCCTCATATTACATAACTGAAAGAAAAAAACCCAAATCTGCAATTGTCGGGTGAGGCATCAGCAACTGTAGCGCTTCAAAATCTTTTCATGGGCACGATTTTAATTTGTTGGGATTTTTTGTTGCCCCTATACCAGCATTAATACACAGTAATATATAATAAAGTTTTGTGTTTCACACTCAGAACCCTAGTCCTCTTAAATAACGGCATATAAACAATTGTTAAATCATTTAGGAGTCAGGAGATCACACTGGAGATCATGCTGATGGTATCAACGTAAGAATGTAAGCAAGAGTAAATATTATTCCCATATTATTTAAAAATACATTTTAAAATAACATCCAAGCAAGTTTATTGGCAAGACTGAATGTGCAATGTTCCACTGCAGATCTGTCCCAATTTATCAATGCTGTGCTCCATTCCAGGTATCTGTCAGAACCTGAGCTTCATGCTTCTGGTGGAGAGGAAGAAGAGAAGTAGGTTTTTCTGATTTGGGGTCTTTGTTGTTTTTTCTTATATTTATAGCTTCTGACATTATGTGGAAAGAATGTAGCTAGCAGATGTCTGCCAGGGATTGGTACCTGTGTAGCTTTACTCAGAAACTACTATTCAGTTTGGGGAACTCACCGAAGCCAGTGTTCCATGGAACAAATTCAAATCCCAGCTTATGATCATTGCTTAATGATTATTAGTAAAGCAGAAACTAGCTGATCAGAACTCCACTGTGTCAGTGCAATATATATATTGAGTGAGTTCTCTCAGTATATATGGAGTGCCCCGAACTCCCCCTCCTTCACAGGGAGGATCAGTCTAAACAGACAAGGCAGGGAAGAGGAGGAAGGAAACATTCCTGATAGAAAACTGAGGCACTGAGCAATTTTGATCAAGGTAATTCAGGAGGTCCATAGAAGAATCAGGATGATTAGATTCTCCTCAGTTCTGGTCTACCATTAAGCCACAAGGTCATCCTACTTTTTAAGTCTTATAATACTTTGGTTTTTTACAACTAAGTTAGTATCTCTGACACGAGATATATCTTCTATTTTCATGATTTGCAGGAGATTTCAGAAATCTAATAATGCTTTTTGATTCCCAAAATCTTTGATCCTATTTTTCAGTCTCTCTTTTTTTTTTTTTTTTTTTTTTTTATTAAAGAGCTTCTTTGGAATAGAATTTCTTACTGTCCTGCTCCACAGTATTTAGAGGTTCCTGGGATAAAGCAGTTGTGAAACACACTTTGGAAACAGACATGATTAATTCTCAGTCAAAGCAGGGAGCATCTGTCAGACTTAACTCCACAGGAGTTAGAACAGGATCAAGGCATATAAAAAAGAATACCTAACCCTGAGATGGGCAAAGACACCTCCTTCTCCCCAGATATGGAAAGGTCAGTACTTCACAGTGAGTTTCAAGGGGATGAAGGAGGAAAGGGAGTAGTGGTAGAGGCATTCTCCACCCTGTGTATTCAACAGCTGCCAGCACATGGAAAAGACAACAAAATCTGCTTGGAGAACACCATAAATAAAGCATAAAATTTATAATTAGGATGCTTACCAGGAAGAGGAAATATTTAAGGTTACATATCTGTCTTCTACTTGCTCATATTTTGTTCAGTGATGTTTAACACAGAGACATTATCCAAAAGACATGTGCACAGACCAGTATATAAACTAGCAAGATAAAAAGCCACCTTCCTGCTCTGTGGCCCAATAAATCTTGACTTACAACAGCATAATTTCAACAAGAGAGGTGCAGAGCTCCTCTTCCAGTACGATTTCATGTAGCTTAAATTCTGGAAATCAGGTTTCCCAAATAGACAGAAAATGGAACTTTGGCCTTCCACAGAGGGAGGAATTGAAATTGTCTTCAACTTTCCATTTAAAATTAAATTCAGAACTGGGCTCCAGCAGTATTCAAAATTGCATCCCATAATAATCCACCGTTGTCTGGACACTTCATGGTAACGTTTCAGAGAGATTAAGACAGATGGATGATGATGCCTATCTGTACCTCTTACAAAGTCAACAGAACTTGGGAGTTCAAGAAACTTTTATGTACTGACATGAAAGACGAAGCTCTCATTGTACAATAAAACAAATCAAGAGGCACACACCATCTCAAAGAACATTAGAAAAAATGCACTATTGCAAACCAGCTATTTCTAAAGACCATTAATACAGCTGGTTCCTGCCACATAGGGTGAGGGTTCTCACACTAGTAATATGCTATTCAAGCTGCTAGGCATGGTGGCAAAGATCTGTACTGGCTGATCTGCTTTGAAGGTGAAGAAAACAGTGCCATTTCGCATTCTGTAACATTTCAAGAGGATGAGGACTAAGAATGCTTGTACTCTGAGGCTAGTAAACCAGACAGAACGAAAGGTGAATAAATGCCAGAGAATCTCTAAAACAAGAATAGTTCAAAAGGCAATCGTCAATTTGTAAGAGCAAAGTGACACATCTTGTGTCATACCATGGAACAGTTTGTATCCGCAAGTGGGAACGGTCTGTCATGTGTTATACTTAATAACCAAATATAATAATATTCCCTATTTGGTCACTGGAATGACTCCATATACGGTGACTTGGGAAAACTGTGCGACTGAAACATACACAAGGTAGCTGTTAATCTGCAACATTTACTGCAACAACTTCTTTTCTGAAGCTCTTTCTCTGAAGAAGTTCAACAAAATCTGAAACTATTCTTCGAAAGTACAGCAAAGTACATGTACCTTTCTCAAGCCTAGCATTGAGAATTGTATAAATCATAAGGCAATAGACTGATCTTAGCTATTCTTAAAATTCCTCTTCCCTCACAACAGATACTGTATATTTCTGTATGGCTGTTAACGCTATGATGTCTTATGTCTGGTGGGGAAAAAAAACACAATCCAAAAGAGTGAAATATACTTTTCTATTTCCTAAAACATCATTCAGGAGAGATGACGCAGTGGTGAAGACAAGGAAAAGGACATGAACAACCTGGGCCAGGAGATTTTACAAAAAGACTCTAATATCTAGCTAAAAATTACACCCTGAGGACTTTGCCTAAGAACGTTGCACCAAGTGACTTTGCCTATTGATCCTCTTCCAGCTTGCTACCTGTTAACCTTGGTCTGCTGGCAAGGGCCTTACAGATTGGTGGAAAGAAACTCTGAGGATTATCTGACACATTGCCTAGTTAAAAACAGCGGCCTCAGCATATTCTGATAGTGACTACCCTCACTTCCAGACCCCATTTCATATTACCCCTTCAAGCCTTCCAGTTAGACTTGTCCACTTGAGTTGACTCAAGTCGCACTTCTGACCAACTCACCTGAGTCATTGTATCATGTCACTATATAGAATAATAGAATCATTTAGGTCGGAAAAGACCTTTAAGATCATCAAGTCCAACTGTTAACCTAACACTGCCATCCCACCACTAAACCATGTCCCTAAGCACCTCGTCTACCCGGCTTTTAAATACCTCCAGGGATGGGGACTCAACCACTCCCCTGGGCAGCCCGTTCCAATGCTTAACAACCCTTTCATTGAAAAATTTCTTCCTGATGTCTGACCTAAACCTGCCCTGGCACAACTTGAGGCCATTTCCCCTCATCCTATCATCCGTTACCAGGGAGAAGAGACCGACCCCCACCTTGCTACAGCCTCCTTTCAGGTAGCTGTAGAGGGGGATAAGGTCTCCTCTTAGCCTCCTTGTCTCCAGGGTAAACAATCCCAGTTCCCTCAGCTGCTCCTCAAAACACTTGTGCTCCAGACCCCTCACCAGCTTTGTTGCTCTCCTCTGGACATGTTCCAGCAATGCAACATCGTTCTTGTAGTGAGGGGCCCAAAACTGAACACCGTCCTTATCAAGTCCTTATGTAGTTAGTGCCTTCCACGCTACTCTACAGTAGTTCTTCCCCAGGCACCAGGGTCCCCAGCTGCTTCTTTCATGAACCTAGCACTCCAAACCAACTGTCTAACATTGTTTTCACCTCTGCACTGATCTGGATCAAGGTTCGGCAGCTAGATCAGCTTTTCTTCATTAGTACTTTTCCTCCATCATCTGGCATGGGGGGGAGGGCGGCATCCATTTTGACGAGGCGCAGCACCAGGCCCCAGACCCCTGCTGCCTTCCCATAACCTCAACTGTTCCAGCATCCCTGGGGGCCCTTCTGCTGACTCTTCCTGCCTTTCTGGGAGCTCTGCCCCATCTCTGTCACTTCCCAGCAGGGCTTAGTCACTTCTGAAATAAAAAGGCATTTCAGAGAAGCCTAGTGCAGGACAAAAGACTTTCTTACACCCTTAAATAACATAAAGGGAAGTTAGACCCCTGTTACCACATTATACCTATTGACATTCCAGTAAAAATTACAAAAAATACTTTGATATTATCAAAAGACTCGTGACTATAAACTGCTTGAAAAACCGATGCAAGTGTTTAACATAAAGTGAAAATAAACGCATCTTTACAGGCAGGAGTGCAACAGTTCCCCCTAGCGACTGCGACACAGAAAACAGAACCCCGCCCACCTTTCTGCTAAGCGTTTTCAAAACTGGTTTGCCGTACAGAAACGCACGTAATAAAACACGTGCGCAAAAAAAGAACCGCGGAGTGCCGAGAAAAGAGAACAAAATTGGGTAAGGAGACGATCTTCATTTTCTGAAAAGATCGGAAACGTAACGGAAAGTAAAAATACCAGGCATAAGCCAAGCGCGTTCGTGGCTTTACACGGCCAGCACTGCGACACGCTGCAGGCAGCCGGCGGGAGCACCCACGAGGCCCGCAGGAGCCCGGTCTGGGCGCATTGGCGGCAGCGGGGACCGCCTCGCGGCGGGGGGGGCCGGCCGGCCCCATGGGAACCGGCCGGCGAGGCGGTTGCGGCCGTTGGCAGCCAGGCGGCGGCAGCTTCCCGGCGGGGCCTCTCCTCGCTGGGCCGAGCCGGCGCGACCGGGCCGCTCGCTCAGAGGCTTTCACGGGCGCTTTCCGCCGCCTGTGGCAGGTGCTGCTGGCAGCGCCGCACTCGTGCACCTGCGCCGCCTTCCTGGCGAGGAGGGGCCTCTGCGCGCAGTCCGGCGGTGAGGCGGGCGCTTCGCGGTGGTGAACAGCGCCGCCGGCAGGCCCGGCCGCCACGGGTCCTTGTCGGCTTGAGGGCGGCGCGGAGGTGCTCAGTGCCGAAGACCTCAGCGGCCGTGCACACGCTCCAGCCTTGATGCGAGGCGCAGCAGTTATTTCTGCCAAGGAAAACTGCGACTGGCAGCGGGGCAACAGTATACCTACACCGCTTTCTTCCTTGTAACGTACTCGAGATACCTATGTGGAGCTGTTGGCTTGGTTTTAGTACCAGGGGAAAAAAGTAAATACGTTTATGTATCAGAGCAGGTGGGTTTATGTGAGAGAGAAATCTGGTGTCAAAAATAGGGACACAAGTTTCATCTCAAAGTACCTTTGACTTCAAAGTAACCCACGCAGCTTCCACCAGAGCCCCTGATGCACTCCAAACCACTGCCGTAACACAGTGTCACACAAAAATCAACGAAATGGTTTACTGCTGCCACAGTGTTTGTCCCATTCTCTCTTCGCTGTTAGGGATATATGACCTCTCGGGATTTGATAGGCTGAAAACCCACCAAATCAACAGAAATTTACTAATTTTTGGCAGTCTAGCAAGTGGAACGTGTAGTATTTCATGAATGCTGCCAATGTCCTGGAGATTTCCCCCTCAAACTTACAGGTATGTGAAAAAAGTAAGCTGTGCAAAATGTAATCCTTTACTGATTTTGACATCTGTGTCTTTCTATCACCAAAACCACAAAGCTTTCTAATCCAGAGTATATTATCTATAGAGCCAGGTTAGCTTCTGATGTGAGTCAGGAGTTTAGGCTATTATGAGCCAGATTCTCAACTGGTTTGTTAAGTTTCGTTTCCTAGAACTTTAAGAATTCAAATAATGTAAACATCCCACAAAATGATTAAAGACTTTTCCCCAACTAGTAACAAAGTGGCTAAATACAAACTCACCTTAAAGAATGGCCACCATTCAAGAAGTTACTTTAAAAAAAAAATTTACATACAAACCCAAACACCTTGTACATAGTCAGAACCTAGCTTGTATTTTTCTATCCTAACTAGGTTTTAGAACATTTTACTTTCTGAAGTTTTGTATAGGCAAAATAACTTCAGCAGAAAGTGAGCTGGTTTTCGTCTTAACTCACCACTAGAATTTGTAACTGGTTCCTGGCTATGGAATATAGTGATGTGTGGTATCAGAACTGTACCCAGACTGAGTTTCAGAGAACAAATTCCTTTTCCAAAGCTGGCTGTTAGCAGAGGAATTTCCTACCTTGCATCATTTTCTCCTTGTGAAAATGAGGAAACCTCAAGAAGGCCCTTCATTGTTTTACTCAAGTGTCAGCGTTTGGTTATGAGATTAACCTCTTGAATGAGAAAGCAAAATAGGCTCAATTCACAAGCATCATGAATTATACTAAGGAAATAATATTTACTTTTTCATTATTCCATGTCTCAAAAAATAATGCAAGGCTTAATTTGGGGTTTGGAAAGCATTTTTAGTTTTTTTTGAACAGAGGTCACTAGACAGAAAAAAATTACGGTTTCTTTTTCCAAGAAATAATATTTCTAGAAAATCTTCTACAGTTGTTCATTTCCAGTACTTAGAAACAAAAACTTTTTTACTCTAACTTAAACATATCTATGAAGGCCTTTTGGGATAAAACGCTGGTTTGATCATTACATTTAGCAAACCAAATTTAACTTACTGAAAAGTGATTGAAAACTTCACAGTTCAGAAACATTTTTTTTGATTCATTTTTGCCTTGGACACCATTTTAATTAAGAACTTGCATAAGCAATATTAACAGTTTCTGTGCAAATTATAAAAAACAATTTACAACATTTTGGGGGGCTAAAACATACTGCATGTATTTGACAGAGAGAGTACATCTGCATTTCATACATGGAGAACTACTACAAATGAGGTAAGTGCAGAGTTCTGGCAAAATGCTTTTAATTTTTGTGTTTAGTTTTGCTAGATGCTTTTAAGTTGGGTCTTCTGGAAAGAGAAATTGAGGATGTGCTTCAGTGATTGCATCAAGAACAAACACAAAATCCAGAGGAAGCTTTCGTCTCACAAATGTTACCCCAGGAGAATGACAGATGCATTGATGGGAAAGAAATTGCTGAAGAGGATGTTTGTCCCATTTGTCAGGAGTTATTAAAGAAAATGCTTCCCATCACTTACTGCAGGTTAAGTATACAATTTGTTCTTTGTCTTGCTACATTTCTATTTATAGAATAAATGTTACAAGATCTGCTAATATAGCTAGCTTCAATACACAAGGAAAAATACCTGACAGTTGTTGTAGCCCTTTTCCAATCTGTAAATTTCATCAAGCCTACAAGTTAAAATGTGGGTGGGGGAAGGAGGAAAAGGGAAGATGACTTAGTATTGCTATGTGTTTTTTCTTATATGCTTCTGCAGAGATTACAGAAATTGGTATTTCTTTTCTGTAGATACAACTGTGGTAACAATGTTCACATATAAGGTATGAAAATTTGGGCTGACCACCAAGATGAACTGGAGAATGACTCTGTAGTGTCCACTTTGCAGAGAAAAATTTGCACTTCTAAAGCTCATTCTAGAAGAATTTAGACACTAAACAGCTTGTGACTGCAACAGAGAAAACAAGACGGGACAGGAACCTTGAAATCCCTTGTAATAATTGCAGAGTATTTTCAATTGTAGGAAAGTGCTACAAGTATTCTTAAACCAAGATTTTGACAGTGATTTTTGACAGTCTTTTGAGTATATCTTATAGCATGTTCTTATTTCTCTGCCTTTATTATAAGTAATTAATTTCCCTTACAGAGTAGACAACATGTGCTTTGTAAACAAATAAACATCCATGATAAACAAAGCAATGTTTTTTATTTTTAAACTTGCTTTTAGTGCAGTACATCTCCAAACAATTCTGTAGTATGTATTTGGGGTTGTCCTTTTCCAAATAATAAATTTAGCTACTACTATAATATAAAGTGTTAACTGCTTGTTAACCTAGCTCCTTATTCTGTTGATGTGGTTTTGTTTTTTCCTTTTAGGTGTACTGAGTGTGTTGAGTATCACCTATGTCATTAATGTTTCACTGTCTTTCGCCATTCTCCATGTTTTTATTTTTAGACAGGTACGAAACAGGTTTTCTTTTTTGTATCCTACCCTGACCTATATAATATTAATTGATCTCAGTTCCCCTTATATAAATCATGCAGACCTTACATTGAATTAGACTTACTTAGTTACAAGCTAAGTAGCTACAGAAAGATACTGAGATAAGCAAAAATGACACCATGAACTAAAGAGCTTAATTGTCCTCTGCCTGTATATGCTGCACCATGGCACCCCTATAGGGACAGCAGGTGCAAATACATCCTAGCTTACCATTGCCACAGCTGTGTGCCTAGCAGACTGAGATACCTATAGCTGGTTCTTTTATACCATTAATTCATTATGTAGAATCAAAGCAGTGAAAAATTAATTCAGATCACCAAAACAACCATAAATGGATATACTTATGTCTTAGAAGTTAATTTTGCTGCCACTGTTTCTAGATTTCCAGAAATATCAGCATTTCAAGTTTGAGACAGTTGTCTTAGAGTGGGAATGCCTGCAAGTCCCAGATGAAGACTTCAAGTAGACATTCTGTGTTCCAGGCTCTACAAAAGTCTGAATAACACATTTAACTTAAGATAGTTAATTATATTTGCCATACCAAAAATACTTAGGAAACAGATTTGTTGAACTGTTCTCAGTCCCTCTTTTAATAATTTACAAGAGTGTTTATCCTCTCTATCCTGAGTTCAGTTTGGCTCATTTACTGTTGCACATTACAGAAGAGAAGTAAGAAATGCAGAGCTCTTCAACAGCTTTCAGAATCATCAGCCCAAGGAGGAATATTTAAAAGCTTTAACCCAGAAAATAATTCTAAAGATGAAATATTGTGTCTTCAGAAGTAAGATACTTGTCTTTTTCCATACTATCTATTATGACAAACATGAAATATTCTTTTAACAGTTTCTTTACTTTAACAGTATCTGAAGGGTAATACAAATAATTTTAATAAGAACATATAGTAATTGATACTTCTAATAAAGCAACAAGTCATCTTAACATAGTTAAAATTAAATATTGCCAGAACACTAAGTAATTCTCTTTGTGTAGTTTAGAAACTCAAGGAGTAAAAATGCTGAAACAGTATTTTACATTTTCATAGTGAAAATATCGCCTGGTTAACAGTATTTTTTAAAATGGTATCAGTTTTTCCCTCATAAATATTTGGCATTACAAATACAATGATCAAAAGTTAACTGATAGCTTTATTGTACAGTAGTAAGACATGATACAGAGAGAAACAAAAGCTTTTGCTCATCTCTGTATCTGCCACGTAAGTGCACAAGGGTTCTCATCAGAAAAACAGTACTACTTGATGTAGGTACTGCATGTATAGGAGAACAGCATTTAAAGATTTTTCGGAACGGATTACAGGTTTACATTCCAGGATCATCTCAGAAATGAAGTGGTACTACCCAAAGCAAAGACTGAAGATATTTTGGCACCCATGTATTATGAACATCTGTTTATAATACAGATAATGATAAGGTAGTCAATTCTTCTATACCATATAAAAACACCACCACTATTAGTTGATCAGGCTTTTATCCTTACCTTATGCTTTTATCAAAAAAAAAGGAAAAAGAAAAAGCTACTGAAAAGAATGACTGAGATTCTTATTCAAGCACTAATCACTTCTAATTAAAAACTAGAAGCATATCACTTACTAGCCAACACAGACCACAGGATTAGAGTCTATAATCCAAAATAGAGCAAGATACAATCCCACGTAATTTCAAAACTAAGGTAGCTTTGCAAGACATCACAACATTTGGGTTATGAATTCTGAGCTTGGGTTTCAAAAGGTCATGAAAAATTTTGTAGCTTTTGTTCAGAGAAATTGATGTAGAAATTATTGCATACAATTCAATGGCTTACATTATGCAACTGTTCAGTCTAAATGACCATACTAGTTTATTTTTCTGGGAAGTGTGCCTGTCTGGGTATGACTGTCACACTAAGATCAGCTTCACTGGAATGACTTTCACAGCAGCTTTGGTTTAAGAGCCTGGTTAGCCCATCCAATAATTTAAGGTACTATTTAAGAGAAACTTCTGTCAAAAGACAACCTATCGTTCTGAAGCATTCAGCTTTAGTTGCTATTTCTCTGGATTTACTCATTTTAATCAGAAAACATAGTAATTTACTTGCCCTGGGTATTCAGTATAGACTTTGTTTGAAGAGCTTTCAACTTGGTCACTGTGTAAGTCTCCTACCATGTAATCACAAGGTAAGAGGGGAGAACAAAAAAAAAAAAAGTGTTCTAAATTACAGAGCCAAATCTTCACAGAGCCTGTAAACTTGTAGCACATTGGACTTTCTGATGAGGCACTGCAGCACATCCTGTACTGGAACCCTTAAAGCACGACTGGTAAGAGTGCTCATCACTAGTCTGAAAGTTCGCATCCTTGCTTAACTGTATGCCTCAGTCTTAACACCTACTTTAAGGCACAGGAAGCATAATGGTTACAAATGGCAGCTAAAATGATTTTTTACGAACTAACGGCAATGAGCAGCATAATGAAATGGTCTGATACATAATTCTCTACTAGTAATGAATCAGATTGTTCCCATTGTCTGCATTCTTATTCTTGGAGCTTAGACAAGGTAAGTAACATTAGAAACAAAAGTTGCATCAGGCATATCTATGTTTTATGGCCATTAATGACAAGTCAAATACTGTTATCTACTGATGTTTAACTCTTTAGAAAACAAATTCTGAATAATGTAGTATTTTTTCTTTAGGAGCCTGGTTTTCATATTTTTCCAATTCTGATAACATTCTGCAAGAACTCAGTAGCATCTCTCTGAGTAGATCACCTTTAACAAACTTAAATTTTTAAAAAATTTAAACCAGGTTATTTTGCAAAGATTTAGACCCTCCGGTATACTGAAATGCTGAAATATTGCCTGCTCAAGTTTGCTAGTTTGTCAGCTGAAGCCAAAATAACTGGATTCTTTCTGTGCTGCTTAATCAGTGTCAGTTAGCACCTTCCCAGTATTGAGAGGCACCTCTACATGACCAGTTTATCATCTCAAACAATTAGCAGTGGAGCTTTGATCTGTCTCAGTATACTTTTTGCAAAAAGGAGCAGAGTTTACTTGGAAGATGGGGGAGCCTTTTGCAAGCCTGCAGCAAGTTTCATAATTTGGAAATACGTATTACTCAGCCAACCTGTGAAGTTCATCTTTGCTAGTTTGTACCAGCACCCTTAAGCAAGTTCACAGAAGATAGCCTTTTTCAGATTTATTTAACTCAAGCTAGCTTACCTGACCAGCAGTATTTCTTCACTGATGACATGACAGCAATAATTTAAATTCAAACTCCTTGTGCACTTGTAGGATCTTGGTTACAATCTCAGTAGTTACTGCCCTTTAAATCCAGAATTGATACAGAACAGAATCAAAGGGGGAATTAAGCTGAAAGGGAAGGCTGAGAGAGTCATCGCTGATTCCTCATAGTAGCAAATATATTTATCTGTTACAATTAAGTAACTTGATATTTGCAGCACCTTTACAAATGGGATTTAAATATCCAGTTTACAGCAGTCAGAAAATTTTAACTTTATCTTGTCAGTGCCCAAAACTTAGAATCTATTCATTCTATACATAAGCAACATAGTCCCCTAGCGATCAGTGAAGTTCCTGTGGGTTTGCACTCGTAACATCAGAGAAGAGGCTTCCCTGAATTACTGTTATATGCAAGAACAATTGATTAGTCCATATTTAGCTAAGAAACATTACACAACAGCTGACCTTTCTATCTTTTAAGTTTCATAGGCAATGTATTGACACTTGGCTACTGCAGGAAAGAAACACATGTCCTATTGATGAACATGCTGTATGCAATCCTCTGACTTGGAAGGATACGCCAACCAAACATGGGAACCACCCAACAAGTTCTCACGCAAACATTAGCAAACTTGAAAAACAAGTAGAACCAGAAATTTGTGTGTCTGGAAATGGATTATTTCTCAAGAAAATAGCATCTGAACATGCATCAGGAAGTTCTCAAAGTAGCTTCAAAAAACTTTTTAACAAAGATGTGCCGAAGTCCCAAAAGGATTTAATTTTAAGATTTTTCTGCAACCTCCATTTAGGAGAATCTAATCAGAACAACAGTAGAAATCTTAGTGATTTTTCCAGGCAAGTAAGTTACTCAAACAAATGTAAAATGCAGAAAGCTTTCATATTCTTGAAAGACCAGTTAGGTAATGGTTCTTATTCAGAGGTGCAGTAAATGAAGCCAGGCTCATTTTAACATTATTGCTGAAAGAAATTATATCAAATGTGCTATGTTAAAATGTGCAATAATAAAAGCAAGATGGAAAAGAACCTATTTATAGTATCAGGTATGTTCTGTAAGATCTGCTATGGTTTCCTGATAGTTAATTCTCAAAAGAGGAGCTAAGCCTCCAAATAGTATACAGCAGCCACCCACTTAGCCATTTTCAATCACATACAGAAGTCCAAGCCAAAGAATTCCTGAGTCTAACAATTATTTCCCAAACGGTAATAAAGAAATTTAAATTTTAGTAATTTTCATTCTCTTTAAGGTCTAGATTCCCAATAACTGTGATGAAGACTTAAACCTGAATACCTGTAATAAATGTAAACATAAAGCCTGACTGAATGAGAAATACTTTTATTTTAACCGAGTTGCCAGCTGTTGATTAAACAGGAAAAAGATGTGCAATAAAACCCTGCCATCTTTTAAGTTTTATTCTAAGAATCTAAGAAAAATGGGAACATTATGTCGAAGCTTAGCCAGATTTGCAACATGACTTTTTCCAGTTATCTGTCCTTATGTTTTAATAGAAATCAAAATGTGCTAGCATGTCCAACAACTTATTTTGAACAACAAAAAAAAATCACCTACTCACACATACTTTAAGTCTTATGTAAATGAGTAACCTGTATAGTTTAGATTTTGTGTTTTCTATGATGACATAGAACAAGTTGAATTTCAGTCAGTTTTGATATAATTATTTGCATTTACAGATCAGCTGATGACCCAGATACCTAATTTTTACATGGAAGTGAAATACAACAGAAAATACTGTTCTCTTTTGTTCCATTAGAAATAAAATTCCTGATATTTCTTTAGCTTCCTGTAGAGAGAAAGTTCACTCCATCTATTTTAAAGTATCTAATGGATTTGCAATGGTTAAAAAAAAATTACTCCTCAGGAAGGTTGAAAATAAAAAAGTTGTTCTGTGAGAGTAAGAAGAAAACCAGTAGTTTACTATAAGACTGCAGCTTCTCAGGGCATTAAAAGAATGATCGTAGAACACATGCAAGTGCCCCCTCATGGTAGGAGAACCTTTGCAATGTGCTTGCCTGCAGTCCTGCAGGGTTTCTGAACAATGCTGAAAATACTGAAATGTGGCTTTTGCAAAGCTTGGAAAAGAAAAAGGCTTGGGAAATACTAGTGTTAGATACAAATAAGAATAGGACATTATACCCTGAAATTTAGCTTAAGCTCTTCTATATCACAATATCGTCTTGTTCTTCTACCTGGATTTAACGACTTATTCATAGCTGGAATTGATGCCTCTGTCTTATGCACTGTCCAGACACACAGAAATAATCTTTTATTTGTTCTCAAAGCCACAGAAAGCCTCTAAATAAAATAACAGAGAAAGAGAGATTAGACATAAGAACAAAAGCTGAAATAACATTCTTCACTGGGTACCCCTTTCCAATTGCAACAAAATCAATTTACACAAGGAATAATCTTACCTGCACTAAAGAAGAAACAGGAAATCAGATTTAGCGTGGGTATAGATATCTGTGTTCAGTAGAAATGGAACAGAGAATGTGACTGAATTAGAATTGGTAAACTTAGCAACAGCAACATTCTTTTTTCATTGGAATTATGACGATGCCAAACACAGTGATATTTAAGAAAAAAGCGTTAAGTGAGAGAGGTATGTTCCTGAATAACATGACTTCAAAAGACATTCAAATAAAAGTTAAGGCACTGATGATTTTTTAGAATTTTTATTATATTGCATAAGCTATAACATTCTACAAATCTGAGTTACATTTTCAGCAACAGATACACTGATACTGTAGTAAATACAGAGATGAAAATACACCTCTGACAAAATATAAAAAGGTAGAAATACTTAAAACCAGGATGCTGAATATCAGGAATGTTTTACATGAACAATATACATACTAGAATATTTTTGAAAATGATTGCCAAGGTAATGAAATGTTTGTTGAATAAAAGGCTCCAACGTGCAGGGTGGTGAGCACGGTCAGTACCATCAGTTCACCTATGTTTCAGCACCTCAGAGCCGGGCTTTTTATCAACACCATGCTCTAATGAGCACTAAAAAGTGCCTTTCTACGCAGTAACAGGATGTTGTAAAAATATTACTGTTCTAACATGGATTGAAGTGCAACAAGTGCTTCAAAGGAATTGAATCAGCTAACTGGGGGATAAAGTACCAGTACATTTTGGGAAGGGGGAATATAGGAATGTCCTTAAACTGACTGAAAAAAAGAATAATTTGGTAAAATAATTTTCAAGCTGAGAGTGCTAATACTAAAAATAACGACACAGTTTTCCCCTGCCAATCTTAAAAAAAAAAAAAGATGAAGCCATTTTTTTTTTTTTTAATCAGAACACACTGAATACTGCTTTTAAAAGAAAATGAAGCTCAGATTAAAGTAATTTACCACCTTTCATATAAATTCTTTAACACAAATGTAGCTGCCTGCTATTAGAAGTCTGGAACAAATTAGTGTAAACTACTATAAAAGAAGGCTCCAAATTGAGATAAAAATTGGGTCTAGAAAATAAGAATTAAGTACCTATCTCCATACACTTTCTGCTTCTACTGGCAAGGAAGGTTAGCAGCTGAAAAAAGGATTTTTATCATTTTAAGAGTTTATATATATAAACATATATTCATTTTATTTTTGAGGTTAAAATCCCAGTCAGTTTCATACCTGTAAATCCAGTGACTTCAAGATGTTTACTCTTGACTTATGAAGTTGAATCAGATCCCATATGTGCATTTTTAGAAGACACTACTGTTCAGATTGCTAAAGATATATTTTTTTAATTTCATTTCAAACATAAAATACAAAAAAAACAGGGTTTACAACAATTACCATCATCATCAACATGCAGGAGTCAGTATTCCAACATAAAAACCACTAGGTCTGCCTTTTAAAATATTATAAAAGCTACATAATTGTAAGTATGAATTGAGGTGGTTTTGGCTAACAGAAAAAACCCCATAATGTGCTTTTCAGATAGTCAGGTGTCCCACTGATAAAATAAGTCTGATGAAAAGAGAAAGGCACTTCAGCAGGCTAATTTATCTTCAGATTTTCCTAACATGCAGTACTAGACAATGGATGTAGTATACTGCCTTTTAATTTGCAGTGTTAGATCAGTAATATTGTTAACCTGTTTCACTTTTTAACTAATGAGGAGAGTTGAGACTGGTGACCATATGTCCTATTTGGTACAAATTACTGCATAAAAACAAGGCAGACAACTAAATATTCCTACATCCTAGATTATTTTTTGTGCATCATCTCTGGCTCTACATTGGTAAATAACATCCCTAATCATCAAATCAGTTTTGCTATCAGGTTTGTAAGATTGCAGAGTTCTTTTATTTCCTGACAGGACTAAAGATTTATCTTGTTAATCAAATGGGATTTTTAAGTTATATCCCTCCCCCCCCCTTTTTTTAATTTATATTATATGTGGCATTTGGTAACAATCTGAAAATTACTGTCAATTTGCTTATTCTAGGTAACGTATCCAGATTAGTGTGCATACAGCTGCATACTATTTAGCCTGATCACTTCCCTTAATTTATGACACACCAAAGTGCTGACCTAAGCCACATGAATTAATCTGCAGAAACAAGCCTTGGCTAACTCCTTATCAAAACCAGGTAAGACTTGGAAGTGGTATACACTTCTGCAAGAAGAATCTCAACATCATGTATTGCAACCATGCTAGGGAAACTGTCCTGAAGTTTATTAACTGCCTTTCACCTTAAATATATGACAAAATTTGGTCTTTAGTGTTCTATATCTACTTAACATCTTTCACTTAAAACTGTGCATACATGTATGTGGTTTCTTTGCAAAAGCTGAAAGCTCAAAAAGCATCTCTCGTGAAGAACTGAGATGTAACTCTTGCAAACATTTGTGTTCTTCAAACAGAATTGATTCCACCGAAGCACAAATAACATATCAGCTTGGAAACAAGCATCAGAAAGAAGCTATATCCTTTCCAATTTCCCCACTCATTCCCCTCTCCTTAGAGGGGGCTTACTTTAAAGGCGCTTTAGGCATGGCTCATTTCTTATTCTCAAGGTAATGAACCCTCAGATTCAAAGAAGTCAAAACCACTGAATGTTTCCCTGGCCTTTCCAAGAACAATGTGCCACAAAACCTTGCTACTTTTTGTACAGACCTAATTTTAGCACTAGCATTTTAGCACTCTGTTAGTCCTGCAATACTGAGCCAAAAAAAAAAAAAAATCTTTAAAAATAAATTCAGTGATTTCTATGAATTCATATGTGGAAATCATATACAGAAACATGGAAAAGCATTAGTTTGACCACAAAGACAAATTTCATGGTAACATTTTGTCTTTTCCACATATGTTACCCATCATGTATGGTTATCTCTGGAATTAAAATGTTAGAACTCAGTGTAGTCAAGCTCCTTTTTCAATGATCTAAAAACAAAAAAAAAATTCCAGTTGTTAATAGGTAATACAGGTTTCCAGTGCATAAATTCCAACTACAGTTGGAAGATGAAGACTCAGATAATACATTTTGTAAATACTGAATATAAATATGAAGTATAATTCTAATTATTTTAGTTATATGGAGTTTTTAAAATTCAATATTTAATGCTCATGATAGGGCCAAGGAAGAATTCCCTGTCATTGTGTGCTTAGGGGCATCACCTATTTTAATGTAGCATTTATCTTTGCAGATACAACTGCAGCAATAATTTCTCTCTACAGAATAGTTTCCTCATATTCTGACACAGAAAACAATCTATGTATTTTTAATATAAACTGGACTTCAGAAAAGCCTTTTGAAGTGTTACCAGCAGCATAAGACATTATGCGGTAAATGCTAGCAAGTTACACACAGAAAAGTTGGCGTATGGGATCTACAAAGCAAGCAGAGATAGCTGTTGCTTGACTGGGATGGATAGAAGCAACAGCTAAAGACAGCCTTGGAAACGGTATTACCAGAACTGCAGCATGCGCTCTCCAGAAAATAATTTAAATATTCCACTGCAAGAAATGCCCGCACCCTGATTTGGCAAGGGAGTAGCTACTATCCAGTAGAGATACCAATCCTATATATGATGAGATGCCTATATTTCAGAGAGCTTTATTCTATCTTTTTTCCTACTACTGAAAAGCCCAGCAGCAAGAAATTCCTGCAAGAAGACCTGTTCCACTCTGACTTGCTTTGCTGGCTAAAAGCTGAAGTGCATCACTGATGCACAACCTTTAAAGGCGCCATTTTGCACTACCATATGTGCAGGGCAAAACTCTGACTAATCCAGACAGCCAAAAGCTCCTTCAGAATGATCACACAGAACCAAACTCCGCTCTGTGCTCTTGATCACTTAGCAGAGCAGATGAGAATCTAAACTACATCAGTATGTCTTTTGGCACCGTTACTTTGAAGTCCCAAAGTTATAACTGATCTTTTCAACATTTCTAATCCTTTCTCTCTAGGGGCCAGATACTACTTGGATGCAGAATAAGAACACTGGAGTGCAAAACTTGTTCCTTTGAACTCACATGAATAAAGCCATTTACAGTAGCCTGTATTTTTTTAATGACCCAAGTAAGTTTGAGAAATCAGGTCTTTTTGGTATATACAATGAAAAAATGCATTGAAAAAATCTGCAATAAATAAAAGTTATTCTAGGTGAACAAAATTTAAAGTAGAGACCTATCAATTTAATATTAACACTCAAAACCGTTAGCTTGTCAGGGATTTTCCGTTATGTTCAACAGAATAGAGCATATTCTCTCTTAGAAAAGGGAGCCATCAGAACTGATGCAACTCTAAGAGCAGGGCAATATTAAACCTAAAAAGTCAAAGCAGCTTTCAGAAGAAATGTGAATCTACACTCAAAAATACCATAAATCGATTCCTACTAATGTATATAACAAAGCAAAGGATGAAAATACCAGTGTTTGGGGCTAGGGCATTAGTCATACAAAAAAATCCAGTGGAACTGCAGATAGGAAAAAAAGTACTGTGAAAATGTATTTGGTATAGGAAAATTGAACTACAGTTACCTAAAAAAAAGTACCAAAGGCATACTACATGACAAGCCATCTTCACCTCTGAAATAGATGAATCATATAATTAAACCAGATTCTTTTGGCCAATTAGAATTATAGACTTATTGCACACCTATCTCAAACTTATTTTGCACTTTCATACTTGCTAACGCAACAGGGACATCGTATTTTGTTCATGAAGCAACTGCACACCAGAAGCTAGATTGATGTATTGCTAGTACCATTCTGGTTACGTTGCATATTTTTCTAGAAACAGGACCAGGCAACTGGCAATCCCAACATAACAGACATATTTCACAGTAATGTTTCCTGAGTAAATATTCCCAGAAGCCCAGATGCATAGGAGATTTCCCAACTCTTGACTGTACTACAGGGCAGGCAACCGAGCGCACCTCACCCCACAATTCAGATACAGGCATTGTATGTTTGGGTCTTTGTATAGAATCTTGACAAGGCTCTAAGGGAAATATTTATAAAGCTTTTTTAGGATGATTTATAATCAAACTGCCAAAGCCAAAATGCTGGAACTTATTTCATCAGGGCTTCAAAGCCACAGAAAGACATCTTGTATATCATATGAAGCACATTAAGGGATGCATCTACCTTTCTGTTAGCCAAAGTTGAAACAATCACTTTGACAAGATGAACGTTAAAAATAAAGAATATTCTGATGGCCTTTTCCTTCCTCTTTACATATCTTAGTTACATTTCATGCATTCATGACTTTTGGTAAATTTAACTCTAAGATGAGTCATAAGTAGTATCTATATTGCATTATAGACCAAGTTTTGCAATCTGCTCTTAGGCTCATAAAATCCCCCAACTTTTAAAGCCTGTTTAACCCCTCTGCAACGCACAACCTATGCAAAAGTAGCTCAGGCTGGCAAAATGTAGGCACATAAACCTCTGATGATCTTCCTTTTTTTTTTTTTAAACATAAAATAAAAAGCAACAGTGCCAAAGTGCCTGCGAAAGGAAATAATTTGAAAAGCATAATTTGTCTAAACTTGCATACCTTTTCATTATGGGCCAAACTCTAACTTATAAATCTACAGGGATTCAAGACTATGTTGTGGAGCTCAAGTGGCCCAACAGCGTGCAGAAGAGAAGATTTTAACTGACAATGAAGCCAAACCAAGACACTGGGATCAGTAGCAGCTTTGAACTCTACCAGAACCAGTTCTTTTCTGCTGGATGTGGACACTTCATAGCAGATGCCAATCTTCAACAGTTTGTAACAAATTAGATTAAAACAAAGCAGAGAGGCAACATCTTAGAACAGTGGGAACCATGAACTGCAGCAGCCACAGAGCTTGTACACTTTCCCCTCCTGCCACTGCTAAATGGAACGGCAACCTTTTGCACATGAACAGGCACACAGGGAGGGCAGTAATGCTATAGAGCTCTGCTGATAAAGCCACCAGAGCTCATCTGCTGGTGTCGTGGGACTAACTGATGAAACATTTTACTTTATACAAACAAGTAGTAACAGATCCCTAGAAAAGTTTACATACAAAATACTGTACAGATGGTCACATTGATTAGGAACAAGGCTGAGGAATGGCTTTAACTAGTCTACCAACGCATTAGCAACAAGTACGAAAAAATTAAAACATGTGCCTCTATTTCTCACTGTGCATTCCCAGAGGTGCATCCAAGAATGACAGGCTAATTAAAATGTGGGCCTTCCCTATACTGCCAGCAAAATTAGGAACTGGAAGAATTTAATAGTAGCATTTCCCTGTTTTCAATTCACATTTAATATCAATTGCCCAGTTGAAGTTTAGTTACTCAATCTGTATATTAAAAAAAAAAAAACAAAAACTTTTGTTGATATTAGAAAACAACATTTCCCTTGTAAACCCAACACTGCAGAATTACAGAAGCAGCCAAGAGGTCAATAACCAGCAGGGAGAGCAACAACACAAAGCACATTGTGTTTTAATTTATAGGAATAAGCGGCCTCTCCTCTCTTTTCTTCCAGATATTGGTTTTGCTATCTCTTTTTGTGAGAGATGGTCTATCCCTTTTTTTAGCAGAAGGGATACCAGATTCATGACTTCCTGATACAGTTTTTCTTCTTGGACCTTCTTCATCATGTTCTATGACTGCCCCATTCCCTCCATCCAGAACGTGCCTCACAGCCTGGTCCTCTGGAGTGCAAACAGTGGTCCCACTTTCACTGCTACTCAGATCCAGATCTTCCAAGTAAAGTATCTTAGAATGCGGCATGTTTTTTATGAAAGTTTTCTCTCTCTCCAGTTTCCTACTAGGATGATGCTCATTCATGTCCACGCCAGAGTCCAGACTAGTATCATTACTCTCTGTTTTTCTGCCCTTTTTCAGATCTATGAAAGAATGCCTCACTTGAGCGATCGGCTTTCCATCCAGGGACACAAACCATGCTCGAGGGTGCGGAGACGGTTTTCCTTTAGAGAGTTCCAATAATGTTTGTTCTGAAATACCTTGAAGTTCAGATGAAAATGGAGTCATTACGACTGCTTCATTCAATGTCCCAGGAACAGAGACAGATTCCAGTAAGCTATTAGTGTACCGGCCCCAGTTTGACGTTTGAGAGGGTAAACCCTCTTCGCTATCTAATGTACTGTTTTCATCTCTGCAGACAGAAGGCTGTGGATGAGAGTGCACCGGCATTTTCGGTAGAGTTTGCATGTAACTGTCACGATTCATGGGTTCCATCATGGGGCTATACACTAACTGCCCTTTTCTTGGCAAAGTTGCTGATTTAGCAGGATGCAATTGTTCTGGGGAGTGGAAAAGGTCAGAGGTTTGAAGAATAGCAATAGGTTGATTGTAAATATGCATTAGATGTTCTGGGATATGGGAAAGCCCATACATCTCCTCTTTCAGTGAAAGGTACCTGGTTTGGTCTTGAATGTCTCTAGGAGCCTGGGAAATAGTACTGTTACTATGCTTTGGCTGCTGCAAGTGCCTAACTCCAGCATTAGGCTCCAATGAGTGGGCTGAATTTCTTGACTGACCAGTCTGACAGGATGACTGATAAGAAGCATCCTCTGTGTAGATTTTAAAATTGTCTCTTGATTTTCCATCTTCCGTGTCTATGGACATCCTTCTTTGAGGGCTGTATGAAGAAATCTTCGGTGTATATAACTGTGACTTATCCTCCAATTTTAAAGACCCTTTGACTGGATTGGTGTGATTTATATGAGTTGTTGATGTTGTCTGGTCTTTTTTTATGACCTCCAGCTTAGTTGTATTTTTTTCCTTCTTTTGTGTCCGACCACATTTATCCCTATGCAAAAGAGATGCAAGGTGACTGTAGAGCATACTAGAAAATACTAGACCGTTGACTACCAGAGCTGAAGATTAGATTTTGGTTAAGAATTATAGAGCAATATGACATCACAAACATAAAATGAAGGTCTGTAATAACCGTAATTTTTAAAGAAATATTAGGCTACACATTATAGTTTAGCTAAGGAAACAAGTCTCAACTTCAAAAGACTATTTTATCATCCTTAAATTCCATTCATGCTGAGCTTGTTAGAGCCTCTTTTTGCTTACCTGCAGTAACAAAGAAGAACAGCAAAAAATCCAATGATAATGACAACAGTACCTCCCAGTATGGCCGTAAGGAACACTGTGTGATAGGCTGTTATGTCCTTGGAAACTGCACTAATAATAGATTCTGGATTGTGGGACAAAATCAGACAAGAATTAGTTCTCAGAACCAAATAACTCCACTTGATATGCAGAGCTGTAACTAATAAACTACTTTTCCAGTGATTTTGTGTTACTGTGGCACTACCTTCATCCTTCCCTTTTCACCTTGCTATTTCAGCAAACTAGAAAATATACAAACAGTGGTTACAATATAATGGATCTTCAAAGGTTTATCTCAAGTATTAAAGCCTTACCACAACATCTACTCAATTCCAGCCAAATTAGATTTGTATTAGTTGTCCAAACTGACTTAGAAACATGGTCTACATTTTCTATTTAGTGCTTCTGTCAGAAAGTGTTATCTGTTTTTAAATTTTGACATCGTATTTCTCCCACAGGAATCCCTTCATATGAATTTGCAAAACATGCAATAGGTCTACATAAAACAGAATCCACTGGGACTGTTTCACCCAAGACAAATTTTCTTGTTGTATTTCCTCATGTGATACATGATCCTAAACAGTAAGCGATACAGTCCTGCTGATTTTTAGATCTCCATAGTCACAGTTCCCTTGCAGGCTTCTTCCAGAAAGATGGAGATAGTATAAACATTCAAGTGTTCAAATACAGTCTGGACTTTTCCCTCTATAGCATTTGAAGTTCCAGGAAATGGTTATATGCACAAAGGCACATTATCAGGATTCAAACAAAAACTATCCAAACTGTTGAAATTGCATTTTGTTTTTCCCTTTCTGTTGTTAGAAAAAGCAATCAAACCAACAGTCTTATGATACATTGTTACTTGGTTTACTTAGTAATTTCTTTGCCAGTTGTTGCAATACCTCTTGTTCCAGGCAGTGGAGCTGCTATCCAGTAGCCTAAGTGCTGAGCAGTATACGTCCATACTAACTGACCATCTGCTTCCTTGACCATTCCTAGCCCACGGCTTACCCAAGCACCTGAAGAAAAAGGAGAAAATATTGCACATGCCATGCAGGATTCTTCTATACCTCAAACCATTAGCAATTAAGCTACTACCAAACAATACACAAGGTCACAAGAAAAACTGATACTTCTGACCTATACACTATCTATTACACACCTTTAACTAAACATAAAAACTTTCTCTCTTGACAATTTCATTGCAAATATCCCTGTGTGGACATTTACTTTGAAACAAAGCATCAACATTACTTACCAGAATTAATTTAATTCATTTTCTATTAATGAATGTCTTTCATAGATATGCACACAAATAATTTGAAAAATCCTATCACATGGGCTTAAGCATGTATGAAGGCCAAGACTAAAAAAAAAAAATAATATCAAAGAACAGGTAATTTAAGCATATGAATACAAGTTTGACATTAGCTCACAGCACTTAGTGGGCAAGCATTTTAATCTAATAAGCTACAATGGGATAAACAGTGTTTGCCCTGAATGTTTCTCGTCCTCCCTGCCCCAAGGCAGTAACAGTTCAGTTAGTCCAAGGAAGGTCTATTGTTAGGACGCAGATTCCACACCATCTGTTTGGCAATGCAAAGGACAGGTATTATGGCATGCCAGCTTCTGCAGTTAATAAAGCATGCAATAGAAGAGACAGAATTATACTTAACGCACTTGAACACATTTATTGTGGGCCATCTGTGAAATTTTAAGGACAGAAAAGAACCTCATAATAACAACCTTACATTTTCAAACTACAAATACTAGGAAGGAGAGAGAACCAACAGCTTTTTTAGAGCAATAACCAAAGCATGCAAAAAATGTAATTCATTTAAGTACTATAATTCCAATTTTCCTGCAGGACCCTTCTTTCAGCAAAGCAAAAGGAAATAACTACCAGACAGAAGGTAAAGATGAGAACTGACACGTGCCACATATGCGCACAACAAGGCAGGCACAAAATATCATTCGGCAGTAAAACTTGCAGCCTTCTCCTGGTACTTGTGATGGCTGGCAGAGGGGAATAGCAGCAGCGGCCACATAGAGCCCTGAAAGAGGTGGTTTCTCAGTTACCTGCAAAACTTCTACTCCAGACTCAGAAGCAAGAACAGCCAGAAGAGTCTTCCATCCCTAACTCTCATATGGAGGCAACAATAGCAGATTCTCAAATTCTCTGTCAAGTCCAAGGCAAGACGTCACTATACTGCAAAACTATCATTTTACAAGAATTGAGGATGGGCTGCCTTACAGGCAGATAAAAACCAATACAAAATACCACATGTAAGCAGCAAAAAAAAATTCTAGGTCTCCAGAAGTTCCATCTTGACTGAACAAATCTGTAAGAAGCTATACAATCTTTGCTGTACTCTTCAGTAAATTGTATCTCCCCTCCCAACATACTCAATAGAAAATAGTACATATTAAGACAAACATTAAAATGTGGTTTCACAGAATCACAGAATGGCAAGGGTTGGAAGGGACCTCAGGACATCATCTACTCCAACCCCATGCTAAAGCAGGTTCACCTAGAGCAGGTTGCACAGGACATCATCCAGACGGATTTTGAATATCTCCAAAGAAGCAGACTCCACAACCCCCCGGGGCAGCCTGTTCCAGTGCTCTGTCACCCTCAAAGTAAAGAAGTACTTCCTCATATTCAACTGAAACCTCTAAGCACTTATTCTCTATGATTTACTGCCATTCAAACAGAAAGGTATCGTTCTCACTTTAATGTTGCAATGACAGCTTTTTTTTTTTCTAATTCTATTAAAATCTGCAAAGTACTTTTCGTACTAATGAGGCAAAATATTTATTAAGAAGGAATTCACATTCCATATACACAACAAATTCTGCTTTTACAGCAGCTGGAATATAATTACAAAAGCTCATTTTCCAGGAAGTCTTGGTACTATCACACCTGGCGCAACCCCAGGGAACACTGCACAAGCAGACATGTGAAAGAAGTTTTTGTCTTTTTTCTGGTGCATATGGATCAGTCTACACCGCATCAAACACAGACCTGTTCCCTTACCACTATCAGTACTGACATGGAAGCTCTGAGTACCATTATGACATATTACCCAAGGACTTCAGAGTTTAAAAGTGTGTGTCAACGTCTTGCTGGGGACATCCTGCATGCAACACCCTGGATGCCAGAGCCTCATCATTTAGTGCAGTGGTAGCTCTCAATTCAGGGCCTACTGCTACTTATGGACGCTCTCAAATGCTTGCTGAAGAGCTGAGGTGTTCAGTTGTCCTCAGTCACCAGAATCCTGACAAGGAATGCCTTGCTATTACTCAGTTACCTTAGAAAAAAGTCATTTTGCACACGTCAGATCAAGAATGAAAATAAAAGAAGCATACTTAAGTATAAACAACCAGAACAATGAATATAGTTGCAAATTTTCACTGTAGAGAAGAGATGGAAGTGGAAGAAAAAGTGGAAGTTACAGTTATTTCCAAAAAGTGTCTCTCCTTGTCCACAGTCCTCCTTGTCCTCTCCTCAGCAAGCAGCAGTGAAGGCTCTGTGCGAACACTACACACCATTGAGCACCCATTTCAAACTATTTACCTTCACAGAACTTCTGTCAGAGTACACCCCCTCTGACAGGAAAAAACCAACTGTTTTAATTGTTTTTATTGGGTCAGCATCCCACCCTCCTGCTCTTGTTCTACCCACAAGGCCAAGATGCCTAAGCAGGCATGCTGAGTAGGCCCCTCAACACCCACATACACACCTTACACTGGTTTATACTTGAACATAAGCCTGTGCCAAGCTGCTTTAGCTCTGTCAACTTTTTTTTTTTTAATAGCATTGTTGACCTAGTTTTCTGTTTCATGAG